>OU785226.1:4961296-14961296 GCA_917051295.2 Erebia ligea | reverse complement strand
AGTACTAGTGATGCCAACGTATTTTTTTATCGATAAAATAAAAAACAGAATTTGTAAGAAAATAAAAGGTAAAAGTTTAAATATAAGATTATTTGTGTTTGTCGTAAGACAAGACCAAAACTATTATGCTTAAGTGATTTCTGAGCATTTAATTAATAATAAATACTCAAAACAATTGTGATCTTTAAAGATTTTGTGATAGTAACCTAATTTTTGCTAGTGAAGAATTATTTTAATTTTTATAAGGTATTTTTTTAACATAATATTACTTTAAATTTCGTCCTTTTAATTTTATTTCATTAATAAAAATATTACATAAATTATATATGAAAACGTGTTTCATTCAAAATATTATCGACAATCGACACAGCACAAATTATCAGGCATAATCCAACACTAAAATTTAAAAAAAAGCTACAATAGCCCCACTTATATCGAAAAAGTATTTTTAAAGAGAAACTAACCTTCTTACATTGAGATAAGTCTCAAATTCATTCCATTATGCCTCTGTTTATCATATTCAGTGAGTTTGAGCATAATATCTCTTCGAGTTTAGGAATTAAGAGTGATAGTTACATTAACCCCCGATACGGGGCTAATGTGGCTAAAATCGGTCCTTGAAATTAAAATCAGTTTTAATAAGAATATAGTGGTTGTTTTCTAACGCAAATGGGTAAAAATAAGACTTTAGGATCTAATTATTCAAGATATTAAAACAGTTTCTCCCTAAATTATTTTTTAGCAGAAAAACAGCTCCTTCAACATACCTCGGTCAAAAAAATTTCAATTTTTAGATGCAATAACCTCGGTTCACCTTACTTACTTACAGAATTCGAAAACATAAATCCCAGACGTTTTTGTCGGTTATAAAGTATTACCAGACCTCTTTCAAATTGTTCCCGAAATTCGTCGCCAGCTCGCCGACTAATCGCATCGCCTCGCTACCGCCGTCGCGTCGCCCCGCTACCGCTAGTTTCGTGCCCGTACACTAAGGGGTGGAGACAGGTTACCTGCGTGCCGGTGGTGCGAGGAATGGTGCGCGTGCGCGGGCGTGGCGCGCGGCGGCGGCGGCGGGAAGCGCGTGCCGCCCAGGGCCGCGCTCGCCGCCGCGTGCTGTGCGCGCTTTATCGATGACCCCTGCACGGAACGTACATCCCTATCAACGCGCAATCAAAAGCGCTTTCAGCTTGAAATCTTGATACATAAAAAGCGGAATCTATTTGGGCTGCATATTACAAAACGCTAGCCTGTGTTTTAGTCTAGTGCTTTAATCTACAAAATTGTGGTGTAATTTTAGATATTTTAAAGGCAATAAATAAATAAAAAAATAAAATAGGAATGTTTGCAAATGCCTAATGCCTTGTGTGCAGTGTGTTGTAGCAAGGTTGACGTTAATTTTAACTCTTCATAGCAGCTCATTTCTTCGGTTACAATGTAGATTTTTTTTTAATTTGATAGGTAATATGATAGAGAATAATAATAATAAATCGTAAAATTTTCTGGTATTGGGAACATTCTGAGAAATTTATAGATCATTAAAAAAAAGTCATAAAAATGTTTTTTTTTATCACAAAAAGCCACAAACACACAAAGTCCACTTTTTTGCGAGCTAATAATTGTTATTTTAATCCTTACTGCCAAGTATTATAAGTAAGTAGTAATTGGTATAATATTTTTTTTTATTTCAAACAAATCGACCTACTTTTTAAATCAACCTTGTAAATCAACAGTTCCTACAATATTTTAACAAAATCCAGTACTCAATAATAAAAATGGTTCGACTTCCTTAGCCACTGACTAAAATATGTTAAATGCTAACCTCAGCAGTGTATTCCTCGGTATCACCCAGTCGGAGTGTTACTGTGAATATTTTCTTGTGAGCGGGCCCCATTTCTGATGTGAGGCGGTATTGATGCTTAATCTGTGGAACAATACAAAATATGAACAACCAAGTTTGACAAAAATACAACGGTTTGACATCAATGAAAAGTTTAATTGGCAGGATGTGTACAAATTTTCTTCTTCTTCATCTATATATATAAAAAAAAGAAAGTCGTGTTAGTTACACTATTTATAACTCAAGAACAGCTGAACTGATTTGGTTGAAAATTTGTAGGGAAGTAGCTTAGAACCAGGAGACGGACATAGGACACTTTTTATCTCGGAAAATTAAGGATTTCCCGCGGGAATCAAAAAAAACTTATACCACGCGGACGAAGTCGCGGGCATCAGCTAGTGACTTATATAGTATTATACGCCCGCACTCATAACAGTCTAAAAAGATACGTTCTTTCCTACATCAGACGTTCAATGGAGGTTTCTCTTTGTTGTCCTCTCTCGCTTCCTCTCCTGCGCAACTCTACTACTGTCCCGCTCGCACACACTACGCACGCACGTACCTTATTGTAAGTGGCCAGTTCGTTGACCAGGCACTGGAGTCTTCTCTGTATTGTTGGTCGCCTTTTTCTCTTTGCTGTCCTCTCTCGCTTCCTCTACTGCGCAACTCTACTTACTACTGTCCCGCTCGCACACACTACGCACGCACGTACCTTATTGTACCTGGCCAGTTCGTTGACCAGGCACATGGGGGTCTTCTCTTTACTGTTGGCCGGCGCGGCGGCGCGCGCCTCGCCCTCGCCCGCCGCCGCGTTTTTCTCTTTCTTGTCGTCCTCTGTCGCCGCTCCCGCTCCCACTCCCGCATTGATAGATAATGCTGTCCCGCTCTCTTCTTTTGAGTCAATAGAGTTATTCGGTACGGAGTTTGTTGTATTAGCTGGCTTTGATGGTGTCACTAATGGAGCTAAAAAAAACGTAAGTAATGTTATTATTTTTTAGATCTAGGAATGAAAATAACTTGCTACTGTAACAAATTACATACGAAATTAACATCAAATAATAAAAATACTACAATTAAATGAGTAAAATATGAAACTACAGCAAACAACATAAAATTCTACTTTACTGACCAAAGTCAGGCTTTAGCTTTGTGGTCAGCGATAGAATTGGTGAAGGTGGCCTGCACAGACCTAATAGTAAAAAAAAGATTAATATAATTATTTTATATTTATTCCTGAAACAGATGCAACCTAATACATAATTATATCGTTACTTTGTTCCAGACTGTGCTTTCAGAAGTGTTAAAAGTATAAGGGCGTGACTGTGATCTTGCCTGGGTCAGTTAAATTAATTTGAACCTTGATCTAATCGGTTTCCACGTGGTGTCGTACCAGGTCCGGGGTCGCTAAATCAGTTGGCGGCAGATCTTTTGCGAGTAAGCAGTGGTAACTAGCAAAGGCTGAACCTTCCCACTGGACCAGAGGCCCAATTGTCTAAGACAATCGTACTCATTTGAGAGCTTTAAACGTATTACTCCAATTGTTCAAAGAGTTCATACATTCTTTTTGATATGCAAGCATCTATGAACTCCTTAAACCGTTCGAATTATACATTTTTGACAAACGTTTACGATTACGATTTTCTTTCACAATCGGGGGGCACATGATGATGATTTAGAAATAACAACAAACCCGAGGCCTCCCTCTTATAGGACGACATTTTTTTTTAAAATTACCACCATCTTACAAAAAAACTAAAACGGATAACAGAATGATCAGAGCCGCTAGAACGATTCATTCCTTGATGTTACTTGTCTTTTAAATAATCCTTTGTTTTGTAAGTGATGGCAACTCACTGTTGTGACTCTGTTGCGTGGTGGGCGGCGCCAGAGGCGGCGGCTGCGCGTATGGCGGCGGCATGGGGCCGGGCACCCCGCCGGGCCCGTAGCCCCCGCCCATCGAGTACGGCCGGCGGAGGCGGTTTTGTTGCTGTCACAAACAAATTAACACCATGAGTATCTATAGTCCGTTTCTAGTACAGGAAAATCGATCACATACACGAAAAACAAAAATATTTTTTTTTTAAATTAGGTGCTCTAAGACAACATTACTCCATGACACATGCGATATAATATGGTTTTATAATTTATACAATACGGTCTACTGAGAACACGGAGTTGAAGCGGGTCTTGAGTGTACAGCGAAAAATTTTCTTTCGTGAATTTATTGAGTTTGCACAAGTGTGCAAGTATTATAGCGCATTCACAGGTGCACTCTGTTCTTTTACTCTCATAGCCCAATGGGACGGAAAATCCGACACGACCGGAGAGAGATCAGGTGTAGGACCGACGGCTTAGACGACACCGCCAACTTCCTAACTCCGGGCTAGTGCTGAGAATTTTTATTTATATAAATATACAGGGTAAAACTGCAGTTACAGTGCACAGTACGTTTAGTCTAAGTTCTTACATTGCTTTTTCAACTCAAATTAGATTGATCGTTTTGAGCCTTCGATCACATTAGCGTCAAAGTAAAATGGGCCCAAAAGCTCTTCATTTAAAGTCACAAATTCAGTACAACCGATTTTAATTTGGAAAAGTATCGTTTGGAGCGCTGGCTTTGAATGCATACACGGAATTTGATACTGGTAGACAGGCGCATAAGAAAAATTCACAAAGTGCGAAATACAAAAATTTGGGAAAAGACAATGCTGACAGATGCTCTAACACAAGCACTATCACTAAAGTGGCAATGGGCAGGACATATCGCAAGGCTCACTGACGACAGATGGACGATACAAACTACTAACTGGAAAGGACCACCAGGGAAAAGAAAGGTTGGGAGACCATACAAACGGTGGGCGGACGACGTAGCCCAGAATGCTGGCACAAACTGGCTGACCCTTGCCAAAGACCGGGAGCATTGGAAGCAGATGGAGGAGGCCTTTACCCGATATGGGACTACATCTACAACAAATACTACAACAAATAACAATACTAACTAGAATAAGACAAACACTAATACAACTAACACTTATTTCATCTAAAAAGTAGTATTATACAATTGTAAATACCATGGGATTAGAAATAAAAGGCTTATTATTATTATTAGACAGGCGCAGGATCATGGGCGTGATTACATACATCTTTTTTTTTTATCCACTACAAGTTAGCCCTTGACTGCGATCTCACCTGATGGTAAGTGATGATGCAGTCTAAGATGGTAGCGGGATAACCTGTTACGGGCATGGCCGATTAAACCCATACCCCTATTCGGTTTCTACACGGCATCGTACCGGAACGCTAAATCGCTTGGCGGCACGTCTTTGCCGGTGGGGTGGTAACTAGCCACGGCCGAAGCCTCCCGTAATATAGGTAGTATTTACCGGCGGCACAGAGTGGTGTTGCTGTGGCGGATGGTGCATAGGCCTGATAGGGTGCGGCGGTCGCTGTGTGGGCGCGTGATGCGGCGGGACGGCCATTGAGCCCATACCGCCCATTTGCCCGTGACCGCCCATGCCGCCACCCTGAGAGGGACCCATCGGCACCCTACAACAGAAAGCCTTTCATACTAATTGTGCCTTTGTTGACCAAATACATATTACTAAAAATGAAAAAACCGGCCAAGTGCGAGTCGGACTCGCGCACCGAGGGTTCCGTACAAACCTGTAGTAAGTTTTACGATTTATGACTTATTAAAAAAAATTGCTTAAAAATTACGTTTGTTGTATGGGAGCCCCCCTTTAATATTTACTTTATTGATATTTAATTATTTATTTTGAAAGGTAATATACAAGTTAATATTCTGTGAAAATTTGAACCGTCTACCTGTTACCGTTTTTAATATTGAGCAAAAAAATACGAAAAAAACACGTTTATTGTATGGGGACCCCCCTTAATATATATATTTTTTTAATTTTTAGTATTTGTTGTTATAGCGGCAACGGAAATACATCATTTGTGAAAATTTCAGCTTTCTAGCTATCACGGTTTATGAGATACAGCCTGGAGACAGACAGACAGACAGCGGAGTCTTAGTAATAGGGTCCCGTTTTTACCCTTTGGGTACGGAACCCTAAAAATGAGATATCCGTTACTATAATTTAATTTGACATTGAGGACAATGATGTGGTATGTGGCTTAGAAATGAATGACCCTCTTTTGTGTTTTGTGTGTGCCCAAAAGCTCAATGGGTCATCGGTGTATTATCCAAAAGCTTAAGAGATTTGGAATATAAGGTCCTTTTGTGCGTAATCCTTTGGCGATCTTTTAGGGCCTATAATGGACATAAGACATTCTTACTGCACTCCGTACTTACTTCGTAAATTCTTTACACAGAATATGGGTAGTGCTAGTAATGTAGACAACTGCTAAGGAAGCTTTTTGGGACAGTTAATAACCTCGCGATGCTATTAGGATTATTTTCTACTAGCTGATGCCCGCGACTTCGTCCGCGTGGATTAAGGTTTTTCGGTTCCCGCGGGAACTCTTTAATTTTCCGGGATTAAAAGTAGCCTATGTGTTATTCCAGACTATAATCTATCTCTGTACCAAATTTCATCCAGATCCGTTCAGCCGTTGTGGCGTGATTGAGTAACAAACATCCATACATCCATACATCCATTTATTATTTAAAAAAAAATAGCATACTCTTCTATTGTTGGTTGACTCTCACATTCAGCCATAACTTCGGTTAGGTACCCTGCTAACTCGCAATACAAGAGTATAATTAAAATTTTCTTGATCTAAAAGAAAATACAATTATAAAAGGCAGTTTGTATTTTCTTGCGGCTGCTTGATTCCACTTCTAAGAATTTGAGAGTAAAATGTATGGTCAATTCAAACACACATCACTGGCACTAAATAGTAAAAGTCCATTTGAATTATGATAGGTTTAGCTTATTTATAGGTATAAAAAATGTCACAAAACTGCACCAATCTTCTTACAAGGCCTTGTTGAGTGTGAGAAAAACGAAAGTCTTTCTAGGGGTGCTTTCATCCAGACGTTTGTTGCAATACTGTTATACCAACTGCACGTCGCTTCAATGGCTTGATATATTGGCATATACAAGAAATCTACTTATATTCATCACTAGATTGCCTCGGATCGAAAGTGCCGTCATATGTTCCATTGACGACCAGTTTTAGTAACAAAGGGAGCCGCAAAGAACCCTCGACGTATCAACAAATTACACAGGATTTGCATGTCAATACAACCGACTCTGTATAGAAAGAGTAAAACACAGACTTTTATCAAATAAGTGTCAATGTTTGAGTGGCTATAAGCATATATAAGCTGATATACAGTACTATTCTTTTAGAAATAAAAGCTGACGCCTGATATACAGTATCAATCTATTTAATCTAGAGGATTGGTCAAAGTGCACATAAACTCTTGTGAGTTTCAGAAGGTGAAGTTATTAATAATATGCAAAAGTTTTTTGTAAAAAAAAAAAAAAAATTTGAGACAAGTTTGGTGACTGTATGGTAGATTTCTAAAGTTAATAGACATATTTTAGGCAAGAGCACTCAAACCCAGTTCTTTATTTTAAAAAAATTAAAAAGCCACATTATTTTGCCTTACTTTTATCTAATACTATATTAAGAATCAAACTACCATCAAAAGGTGAATTTAGCTGGAATGGATTGGAACATCATAATTAAGTATCAGTACCAGAAGATGGGAAGACGACATTCGTCGGACATTGGGTCCTTTTTGGACAAGGGTTGCAGCAGATCCAGCCCAATGGCGAGAGTTGGAGGAGGCCTATGCCATCAGGCACGCCGAACTCAGAGACATAATTTAGAAAACTAATATTTTTATATAAAATTTATATGTATTAGATAAGTTAGGTTCAGAAATAAAAGGCTATTTTATTTATTTTTATTTTAATTAAGTATCAACATTAAATCCGTGATTTTAAGCAAACTCAAAACAGCATACTTTATAGCAAAGGTTTTATTTTATGCTGGTGCATTAAGTGGGAGGTCCCAGGTTTAATCCCCGGCAGGGTCTATTTGGGAATAAAACGATTGGGAATGGAATATAATTGGGGATAGGCGAAGCCTCCCACCAGGCCAGGCTTGACCTAGACAACCGGACTGGGGCACTAAAACATGAATTGTAGTATAACCCTAAAATACAGGATTGCAGAATTGACCCTTATAAATGGGAATAAATAATCTAAAATATCCTTTATCTGTAAATATATTCAGACATGTTGATACTAGCGAAATAGTCAAACTGGCCCTTGACAACTTGCAAGTTCATTGACTCAACTCCCCTATTTAGTTGAACCCCCTTTGTACTGTGAGTGAACTGTCTGACTATTTTATGATTTTCCCTCCTTACAAACATTAACATTTATAATCTTACTAAGTAATATTATAAATGTTAATGTTTGTAAGGTTTGATGTTTGCAAGTTCAGTATGTTTAGAAAGAAGAAAGAAAGAAAGAAAATAAATTTATTCAGTGATGGTGTAACAAACAAACAAACAATCATATACTATACTACTGTACCTAATAATATGCTTGTCTGACACCACCCAGAATGGGTGTACAGCTCAGCCTTTTGCTTTACATCAAAACTTGCATATGCATGTTTTCAGATTTTCAGCTGTAACCCGTGTGCTGTGAGCTGTGTGCGTTTACATATGTTTGTTACATGTTTTACACAACAAGGACTGGCAGGAATTATTTAGAATGGAGATTGGAGATAGTTTATTACTTGAATGAACGAATATAATTAAAAAGATGTAACCTAGATGTAACATAGGTTACATATTTATATCGTATATAAACTCCCAATGTAATCAAAAGACCCTAATCCACCCGGACAAAGCCGTGGCAACATCTAGTAAATTTATAAGGTTCTTTATTATGTCCAGAGTTTACATAGTTAAATATTTATTGGATTTTTATCTATGTAAACTCTGAACATATTATCTTGGATGCTATCAACTAGTAAAATCCTTTGAATATACGGTCTATCTATGAATATGATGTCAGAAATTTTCACCCTTAAGCCAATAACATTTGTCCCAAAGTTTGAACTTGACCTTATAAACAAGTGTGAATCCGGAGCTTATAGGTAATGGAAAAAAAAATCTTTTTTATAATAAATGACCCCCACTGCATGCATGGACACAGACAGTCAAGTCGACCTGACTGTCCATGCACTGGGGTTCATTATTTTTATCAGCTCAGAGGATTCAATTTTTGAATCCTAGACCCTAACCTAGTACTTGAATTTTGCTGCAGTCCTAAGTCATCATAAATATCATTGAGTGTTTATGTATAATCCAAGAGTTCCCATGGGATTTTGAAAAACCAAAACCCAAGTTGACAAAGTCACAGGCAAAATACAACTAAGTAATTTACCAAATATTTTACTACAGGCATTTTTAACACAAAATGTTTTTTTTTCAACTCTAAATCTTGGCACACAGACACATTACACAGACAACAAAAATAATTTTATTCTTATTGTAGTACAGAATAATCTATATCACTTAATATTATATACTAGCTGATGCCCGCGACTTCGTCCGCGTGGATTGAGGTTTTTCGGTTCCCGCGGGAACTCTTTAATTTTCCGGGATAAAAAGTAGCCTATGTGCTATTCCAGACTATAATCTATCTCTGTGCCAAATTTCATCCAGATCCGTTCATCCGTTGGAGCGTGATTGAGTAACAAACATACATCCACACATCCATCCATCCAAACTTTCGCATTTATAATATTTATTTGACTAGCTGATGCCCGCGACTTCGTCCGCGTGGATTGAGGTTTTTCGGTTCCCGCGGGAACTCTTTAATTTTTCGGGATAAAAAGTAGCCTATGTGCTATTCCAGACTATAATCTATCTCTGTGCCAAATTTCATGCAGATCTGTTCAGCCGTTGGTGCGTGATTGAGTAACAAACATCCATACATCCACACATCCATACATCCATACATCCATCCAAACTTTCGCATTTATAATATTTATTATAAATGCAAAAATGTGTGTCTGCTACACTTTGACCTTTTCCACCAATTGTGTTGCATCTCTGGGGAGGACATTGGCTACTTTTTATCCTGTCAAATTTGTCACTGCCAAGTTGTCACAGGAATACAAAAAACTAAATCCAGGCAAACGAAGTCGTCTAGTAGTTAATATGGAGAACATTATAAAATGCCTATACAAATTGCTGACCATAGGCTCACTTATGACACCTATTATACACCTCCAAGCTGCATAATGTACTAATTTTGTGCTAGAATAACTGAATTTTATACTGAAAATTCTGCCAGCTTGGTTAGCCTCCCCTATCTTGCCTCTATCGCCCCACAGGACTGCCATGTTCTAGATGTCTCCATCAGATGACTGATACAAAATAAAGTAAGTATTTTAGGAGCTATTTTATTTATTACTACTATGATAAGGTTCAGTTCACAATTTCGAAGTAAGCAAAATGGGGCATGAGGGTTGGTGTATTTTTTATCAATTCTATACAAATATATAAAGGCAAATTAGAATTTCGCATCTCAAGTGTAACATTTATTACTTAGCTTATAGCTAGGTAAACTAATGCTCGACATTTAAGTTTTTCTTATGTTATTCAATAGCAATACAAAATAAATATCTAATATAAAGCCGGACGTTACCTAGTTAGGCCTACATGCCTGTTCTCCCGGTGCATTTGATGCGGCGGCATTTGGTGGTGCGCCGGCATACCCTGGTGGCGCGACAGGTGCTGCGGCGGCGGGTGCCCCGACATCTGCTGATGATGCATGTTCGGGTGATGCATCATCCTAGCGATCGCAGCCTAAACCACAAATCACAAATGATCAAACCATCACCAAACCGCCGACAATAACACGACAAAAACACAAGTTTGCTACCTCCGCACTTACCGTAAATTTGTCTCACAAATTATTCAAGTCTCCGGCTTCACGATCGACATAAATCCGCTCACAATACACGCGAATATTGTTTATTTGGCAAACAGTAAAGAAAATCGTTTCGTTCAACATGCGGCCATGTTAAAAATGTTGCCATACGAAGAAAAAAAAAGATGTTTTTGATTTTGATCATTGATCATTTCTTGCAATAGTGTGCAATAGGGTCATTGAAATAGAATGAGTACAGGGGTAAAGCGGCAGATATTCAAAAAACAATTTTGTATTTTGTATGATAAAAAAGGGCATGATACGTGCATTTTATAATTTAAAACCGCGCGAATCCCTTAGAGCGAAAGTTAAGGAATAAGGAAATAGGTACTACGAAACGCCTTATCATTTCTTATAAGGCAGCACTGCCATAGACGGCATGTCCCCGCCGCTACAGACTACAGTTGAGTCCAGTCGCTACCATCGAACGAACGCGTGCAAATTAAAATTTTCCGAGCCTACTCATTTTTCGCGCCATTTTCAACATTCGGATTTACCCCGTGCATTTTTTCTCAGTGATCTGGTAAGTTATTGCAATATTAATTAGTTTTCAAATACATTGTCAGTTTTACTGAATTATGAAATGATTCAGAATATCGTAGCTCTATATTTTTTTTTTTTTTCGAAATAACCCCTACGGGGCCATTCCGGTCGTATACAGTAATTGTCAGTGATTGTCAAACTGTAAATATATTTTATTGGTAAAATAAATATTGTAGAGGACTGCTCACAATAATAATAGGTGCTTATCTAAATTGACTGATGGTCGATGGAACGTATTGTAGTAATTTAATAAATAATTAGAGATGCGCCGAATGTAGGTTCAACCGAATACGAATGTTCGGCCGAATATTCGGGCCAAAATGTACCGAGCCGAATATTCGGCCGAATCATTCGGTTCAATTCTGCGCGGTAAACACGTTTGTACACGTCGGTACGGCACTCTGCAAGAGCCGGGCGGCGTTTGCCACCGCCCCCTCTCTGCCCCGCGCGCAACCCGCGGCCCCTCGCGCTAGCATGGCTCGCTCAGTCGATGCATCGCTCTTTCGGTACATATTGCAGTTCTCGCATAATAGGTATTGTTTAAAAATTATCTCGGAACTGCATAATTTGACTGAAGTTTATTATATTACGTCGATGAACGTTTTTGGAGATGAGTGGACGTAGAAGATCGCATGTGTGGACATTTTTTAATGAATACGAAAGTGACAAGATAAAAGTAAAGTGTAGGTACATTGTGTGGTTCAATTCTTTCGCGCGGGGGAACAGGGCATAGTGCTTCTACCTCGGCATTAACAAATCACTTAAAGCAGAAACATAAAGAAGAAGCAGATACGCTGCAGCCTAACAAAAATCAACCTTCAACGTCGGGTATAAGTTCTCAAATAAAAAAAAGCAGAAGTTTATTTGATTAAAATTTTATTTAAATTGATTGTTAATCTTTATTATTTTGTCAATAAATAATTGGTACAAAAAGTAGTGTTTCTTTCATTTACAAAAAACTATGTACAACTTTCGGAATAAACCACACTTCTTTAGTAATTAGTTAACCTTACTGTTTAATAAAATGTTCTTTTTTAAATATTAACAATAATTTAAATATTCGGTAATTATTCGGCAAATCAACCGAATATTCGGCCGAATACGAACGTGAAAAAATATGCCGAATGTACCGAATACGAATATTCGGCCGAACATTCGGCGCATCTCTTAAATTTATTAAATTATTTTATTAAGTGAATTTTGATTTTTATTTGAATTTAGAACATGATTATGAGTAATTATTCTACTAAACAGAGCATATTTCAAGGTTCATATAATTAGCATATAATTAGTTTTTGAAACATACTGTGTTGAAATGGTAAGTAAATCCTTAAATTTGGGAGCCATTATTTTTATGAGGTTCTTGGTGGGGTAATCCCGAACCATTAGATGGTTATATCGATGTTCTCGGTCATCGACAACAGTATTAGAACTACATTAACATCAGGACTATCTTTGGTAAAAATGAAATATGAACTGTAAACCTAAACTTAATAAAAAATATTTTTTAAGATATTCGAAATAACCCCTACTCTTGTTAAAAAAAATACGAACAACATTTTTGAATATTTGTATATTTTAATTTAACTGAGCATTTTTATTGAATCTCTTAATATAGATTGTCGCGACGTTCGATCGCGAAAGAAGGTAAAATAAACTACAAATATAATACTAAATACATTATTAGATGTACTCTTAATTATTATACTTGTCAAATATTCAATGGTCAAAATGATTAGAGTCTAGAGCCGTAAAAATTTAAATCTGTGTCTGTTTCAAAGACACAAGTATACCTAGTCTATGGTCTTTATGCGAATAATATTCTTGTATAACATCAGGCGGCCATTTTCCCAACCACTGCCGCCGGTGAACATCTCGGAACGCTGCCTCTTTGCTTCACGTGCTAAACCCATTGGTGAGTGCTTGATATATAGTTATTTACGCCAATTATTGACTATTCACTAATAATTACATGTGGATAAACTGTATTACGTGTCTAATGAAATTACTAGATAATCATTTAAATGTAGTTTGCTTGAGGGTACTATTGTGTACTCTATAAGAAGCAAACTCGTGGCCACGCGTTTGTTAGATAGAAATGATGATGGGTGCGGCGGGGGTCTCATAAAGCACTAAAGACAGCAGATATGCTGAGACGCAACCCTGCCCCGGCATGGGACGCCATGCCGCAAAATTGCGCGGCGTGGGTCCCAATAAACATTAAACGACAGCAGTGAGCTGAGGGTTGCGTCTACCCGGCCTGAGACGTGACTCTCATGGAATGAAATAGCAGATATGCTAAGACGTGGCCCTGCCCCGGTGTGGGACGCCATGCCGCAAAATCACGCGGCGTGGGTCCCAGGATCGCTGAGGGTTACGTCTACCTGGCTGGAGACTTTGCGCCGCGTAATACCAAAGTTTAATGATAGGTTAAACCGCACCACCTCCGTGCCGGCACCGTGATGCTGGCAGCGGGGGTACCGCAGTTTAACATATTCCCTTTCGGACTGAGAATACCGAAAGGTGGTGACTTCCCGTGTGTTGTCATCAGGGCACTTAGAGATGATAGGTTTAGACGTAGTACCTCCGTTGCCAACACTGTAACGCTGGCAGCGGGGGTATGAATAGGGCTGGCCGGGCGGACGTTGTCACGTCGACAACGTCTGCCCGGTTCAACTTTTGGGTTACAGAAAGCACGGGTCAATTAGGAGGTATGAGACCAGTCTAACAGATATACTAAAGCGAAGCAGATAGACGGATCAGATCAGATCGATGATACTCTACAAGCAGCTAGACATTCAGGATTCATGTGAGTACATAAGCAATTATTCACAGTTATATACACTTGACGACTCGTCCATTGACCCCACATGAGTACATATAATATGGGACGTTTCGCCACATGGTGGAGATGCATGCTGGGATATGAGATCCACTTGGTGATACACAGCTTTCAGTAAGATTCTATCTATTTATCTAATTGTTCAATAAGGAACAAAGTCAGGGGACAATATTATAATAATAGAAACTAACTGTGAATTCTTGTTTTTGTACAAACATGTTCTGATAATTACATTGCTTGTTAACATTTAGGTTAAAGGAATTGCTTTAACCGCTAAACGATACAGATGCAAAGTTATTTTGAGTTTATCCATTTATGAGTTCAATATTGCAGTGATTGGCTATACTATAATCGCATGAAGACACATTGGTTATTATTGTGTTTTAAGAACTTGTGTATTGTTGTATGCAGAGTTTAACAATCATAGTATGTTCACTATGTATAGGCACTTACCGCTTTGACTGGGCACATAGTACCTACCTATTATTTTGAAAGGGTACACATACAGCTATGCTTATGAATTTGGAATTTATGATTGATACATGCTGGGTATGTGTTTTATGACGGCTAAAGGCGCTTTGAATATTTGGCATTATATTTATACTCTAGAACAGACCATGAAAGAAAACAACATTACTGTGGATCGCAGTGAAGATAGGTAACTTTGTACATTTGGTATGACAAGTGTAGTGCGTCCAATAATAAAGTGATCAATTATTAAAATAACAGTTCAACCGACTTATGATAATAGTGAATAACAAATTAAAAGTTAAATTAAATAAATTAAAGCTGGGAAGTGATTAAATTCCTTGAATTGAATATTCTAACGTTGGGTTATGTACAGATAGATACCTACAAATAGTTTTCTGTTTGTGAACATAGTGAGTGATACTATCAATGTAGGTACTTAAGATTCTATTGCTTTCCGAACCGGTGGTGAAGTTAAGACATTATATGTTATTTGTGTTGTTATTATTGTCTGAAGACACCTGTGTTGTGCGTAATAGACAGAACGAGATTAATGGAACTTATAGTAAAGTGACTTGTTATTTTATAAAAGAAATATACATTTAATGTGATAATTAATTCATTATTCAGAAGTTTATTACAGTATTGTTTATTTGCAAGACTTTAATTTTAAATTGATTAAATATTTATATAAAAAAAAAAAAAAAAAAAAAAAAATTTTTGGTTTCTATTTCTTCACAATAACGATCGTGATACGAACACGCTAGTTACACTACATCTGAGTTTTGAGATTGAACGTTAAGTTAGGAAATTTTATTATTGATATACCGCTGATGATTTAATTAAAGCAATTACTTTTATTTAATTGAATTTATACTTCAATTACAATGACATAAATTCCTAGAGATGTATAATTTGCATCCTTATTTTACAACTAATATATTTAGTTTAGTTAAATTCTTAATGTTTTTACTCAACTTAAGGCGAAGTAATAATATAACTATGGCACATACTTTAGGTATGCGAATCAGCAAACATAATTCAATATTAAAATTGCTAGCTACTGATGATAACAGATGATGTCGAGTGAATCACTGACATTACTATGAAGATTTTAAAATCTTTACTAAGCAGTGCATAATTTATTCATAGAAAATTCCTGACAACACATTGCATGTGGACCAGACGTCTATTTGAGGGCTCTCGTTGAATGTTGAGATATTAGTAGAAATATCGGGTACCTGCGAGCAAAATGGATCAAAGTTTATTATCCATGTTACATCTGATGAAATCCAAATTACAAACTTTGATAACCGATGCGTCTCGAATGAAGAAAACTCTTGATGATACTACTGATGAGTCTCTAACGGTTTTGCAAGAAGCAGAAATTATTTCTTCGAAACTACAAGCTTTATTGAATAGATTGAGTTCGGAACTAACAAACTACTTTCGTTTAAGTAACGATCCTGCACCAGATGATATATCCGAAATTTCTACGATACAATTAGAAGCCGAAGATATACTATGCGAACTGAACGTTAGAATTAAAAGAAGAACAACGGTAGTAGAGTACAGAACTCAAGACAGCAGAGCTACGAGTACTAATCAAAATTTAAGCAGCAGATTACCTAAGCTAGATCTACCTGAATTCGATGGAGATATTCTCAATTGGTCAACCTTCTGGGACCAGTTCAGTTCGAACATAGATAAACGAAATTTAACTGAAGTTGATAAATTATTATATCTAAAGGCCTCATTAAAAGGAGAGGCAAAGAAAGTTATCGAAGGTCTGGAAACAACAAATAAAAATTACAGCATTGCTTTAGCAACATTGAAAAACCGATATGGGAAAGAAAATCATATCATTGATGCACATTATGCCGCTTTATATCGAATTAAAGCCTCAACCGAAATGAATATTCAGGATGTAAGACACACGCTCAACGAAATAGAAAGACATCTTAGAGTGCTCAAGTCTCTTGGTGAAGACATTAATCACAACCACCTACGTTTTCTTATCATGGAGAAATTTCCGAAAGAAATTATTTATGAATTAAAAATGAAAATAAGTACCGAATCTATCGAAGAGATAAGAAAATATCTGGAAGCTATTATTTCCGCTAGAGAAGATGCGGATAGAGTCGTTCAAGGATATCCAAAGGAAAACTACACCACTCAGACTCTTTATACATCTGATAATCACTATGAAAGAAAACCTCAGAGGACGACACAGAACTACAAAAGGAAGAATATAAAGAAACCAGCACATAACTTCCAGAATAAAAGACAAAAATTAATTGCCGATCGTAATGTAGAACTAAAGAAACAATCAAAGAGAGAAACATGGAGTCAAAAGAAGAACGATGAAGTGCGTCGTAACAATTACAAGAATAGACCATGTATTTTCTGCGGTGGAAATCACTTTAATGATGTGTGCAAAACTTATCGAACCCTAGATGAGAGGAAAAGAAGATTAAAAGGACGTTGCTACAAATGCCTCTCTGAAGATCATTTTTCTACGAAGTGTGATAGAATGGTATATTGCACACATTGTAATGGAGAAAACCAACACAATCGAGCACTTTGTCCAACAACGTCCACCAACACAGCTAAACCAACTAACACCTTATGACTATCAAATCCTAAAGGCACTACTATACTTCAAACAGCAGTGGTTAACGTTAGAAACGAGGAAAATGATCATGTGGAAATGAAATGCCGTATATTGATGGACTCTGGTAGTCAGCGCACTTATATAACACAAGTAGTCGCAAAGAAATTAAACCTTCCAATGGAAGAAGAGATCACGCTTTCAGTATTCACTTTTGGATCAAAGACTCCTCGAATGATAGATAGTCCTATAGTAAAAATAAAACTTTTGACAAAAAATGAAGAAACTTTATTACTTCATGCTAACGTTGTACCATATATATCAAAAAATGTACCATATCCTGATATTGAACTAGGACGCTGGAAAAATAAAGCTATTCTGGCCGACGATGGATCTCTGTCGTCCAGGGTAGATATTTTGATTGGAAATGATTACTATTATAGTATTATGACTTCTGAGAAAATGAAGATTAAAGAAAACTTGTATTTGGTGAATTCGAGTTTAGGATGGATCTTATCGGGAGAAACTAATTTAGAGCCTGTTGATGAATTATCCGTAATCACTTACTTTACATCTTGCGCAGAGTCGAAACTTATTAAACCAGATTTACCTTTGGACAACGGAGATATTAAAGCATTATGGGATTTAGAATCTATAGGAATTACCGATTCACCTAAAATTAGTGCTGATGAGGAAGCAATTAAAAATTTCAACGAAAACACAAAGATTATTGATAATAGATATACGGTATCTTGGCCGTGGATAGAATATCCTCCATCTCTGCCAACGAACTATGGATTAGCATTTGGTCGATTAACTTCATTATTAAAACGCTTAGATTCAAACGCTCTATTGGAATACGATAAAACTTTAAAGGAACAAATTGATAAAGGTATTATAGAAATTGTATCGAAGCATACTAATACAGAAGAGCATCCAGTTCATTACCTACCACATCACGGTGTTTATCAAAAGGGAAAATCTACAAGAATCGTTTACGATGCTTCAGCTAAGATAAAGGATAACAAAAGTCTGAATGAATGTTTATATTGTGGACCAATGATGTTAGAGGATCTAACTGGATTATTATTACGATTTAGATTCTACCAAATAGGAATATCAGCAGATGTAGAAAAGGCTTTTCTACAGATCGCACTTCACGATAAAGATAGAGACGTGACTAGATTCCTATGGATAAAGGACCCGACAAAACCACCATCAGAAGATAACATCATTCATATGAGATTTTGTCGCGTACCATTTGGAGTGATAAGCAGTCCATTTTTATTAAATGCCACAATAAAACTTCACTTAACTAACAATGATAAACCGAAAGTCAGAGATACTGCCAACAGTATTTACGTTGATAACTTAGTAACTGGTACTTCATCTATCAGAGAAGCTTTAGAATTATACAAGGATTCTAAGGAGGCATTCCAACAGATATCTATGAATCTGAGAGAATGGAATTCAAATTCCAGCGAATTCATGGCACAGATTCCAGATGCGACGAACGATAAATGTGTCAAAGTACTAGGTTTAGATTGGAATTTAAAGGAAGATTCACTTCAATTAAGATTTAATATTGATTCTAACGCAAACAATAAACGAGAAGTATTAAAAGTCATTGCTTCTATTTACGATCCATGTGGATTCGTCACACCGTACGTTTTACCCGCTAAACTATTTCTCCAAGAACTTTGGAAAACCAAAACCAAATGGGATACAGTTTTTTCGGCACAAATGGCCGAAGAATGGCTAATAATACGTAAACAACTAGATGAAATTAGAGAAATATCAATACCTAGATGCTACATAACAAATGCACAAGATGCTAATTACCAATTACACTGTTTTACGGACGCATCTCTTAAAGCTTATGCTGCAGTAGTATACATTGTGAATGGCAATAAGTCAAGCTTGGTTATTGGCAAATCACGTCTTGTACCTGTAAAGGATCAAGAGAATTTAAAGATTCCGCGACTAGAATTACTAGGAGTACTTATTGGAAGTCGTCTCATGAAGTTCGCACTAGATTTTCTTCCTGTGAAAATTAAACAACAAATTCTTTGGACTGATAGTCAAATCGTAATTGAATGGTGCAAATCTTCTAAACTACTACCACCATTCGTGTCTAGAAGAATACAAGAGATTAGACGTAACAAAGAATTAATCATAAGATATGTTCCATCTCAACTAAACTCAGCAGACGTAGCGACAAGATCATCTAACTCGTCCGAAGATAAAGAGAAGTGGTTACTCGGACCACAATTCTTGTCGCAAAAATCTGAGACATGGCCTAGAGTAGGAGAAAATTCTTGTACTTCATCTCTGTTGTTGCGGGAGGATCTTCCGAACGAAGCAGAAGATAATGAAGCGGAAGAAATGGATACGACGACTCCTATAAACAGCGATAAAGAAAAGGATAAAATTAATAACGTAGATCAAATAAACGAAAATATAAATTTAGAAACTAATTTAGAAGAAATAAAGAAAGTACAAAATGAATACTTCAAAGATGAAATTGAAGGAAAAGAGACACACTTGAGTAGGAACTTAGGACTATTTCGTGACATTGACGGCATACTAAGATGTAAAGGAAGAATGAAAAACACAAATTGGTCTTTTGACAAGAGATATCCTATTTTACTACCCAAGGACTCTGAATTAACTAATAAGATAATTACAGATATACATAACAAAAACTACCACGTCGGTGTTAATCATACACTTAGTATCATCCGCGAATTATATTGGATTCCACAAGGCAAAAGACAAATACAGAAATTGCTGAAGAAATGTTCAACATGTGTCAAACATGGAGGAGGACCTTACAAGTTACCACCGACACCGGCATTACCTCCAGAAAGAGTCAATTACAGTTCACCGTTTACCTTCACGGGTGTAGATTACCTCGGACCAGTCTTGGTAAACAGTGGAAGGGGTACAGAAAAAAGATGGATTTTTTTATATACTTGCTTAGCAGTTCGAGCTATACATTTGGAAGTTGTCCAAGATCTATCAGCGGAAGAAGGCCTTAGAGCTTTGAGAAGAATGATAGCTACAAGAGGAACTCCAACGCTGATGACCTCAGACAATGCGTTACACTTCAAACTGATGTCAGAAATCTTAGCACAACCCTACTGCATAGAGAATAAAATTCGCTGGAGGTTCATACCAGCCTTAGCACCGTGGTCAGGCGGTTTCTATGAAAGATTAATGGGAATAGTAAAGCATTGTATGAAAAGAACATTACAGAAACATTTTCTTAAAGATTGCGAATTGTCAACGGTAATAAAGGAAATTGAAGCCGTGATAAATACACGACCTCTAACTTGCGTAGATACCGAGTTGGATCATGTACTAAAACCAGCGGATTTCTTGACTGTAGGAAAATGCATAACTGTCGAACCTGCTCGCGAACAAGATTTAGTACAGGGAACGACTACGAAGAAGGAGCTTGTTAAGGGTTGGAGAAGAGCTCTTAAAATTCAAGAAGAATTCAAGGAAATGTTTTCCAACCGTTACCTTCTCAGTCTTCGCGAAAGGTATTGGAATTCACATAAAGAACCAAGAGTAACTTCAAGACTTGAACCTCAAGAAGGACAAGTAGTCCAAATTAAAGGAGACCATCCTAACCGAGAGGGTTGGCGTGTTGGCAAGATAGTAAAACTTATACGAGGAAAAGATGGACTCTGCAGAGTTGCTAAAATTAAAATAGGGAACGCTGAGTTCACTAGATCGATTTCTCATCTATACCCACTCGAAATGGAAGAAGATGGATTTAGTGCAACAGTGGAAAAACCTAAACCAAACTATAGTTATATACCTTCTACACCAACAATTGCAGATTCTCAAGAAGAAGAAATAAATAATACCAGTAATGAGATACCTAGTATTGAAAGTAATATAACCGATAGAGAACTCAATGAAACGGTACAAATAGAAAATGATGAGTCGAGACAAGAAACTATCCCGATGGAAGATGAGCCTACTTTAGAAATTGAGAACAACATTCCGCCTGAAGAGTCAAGATCCCAAAGGAAAGCAGCCGTCAGGGCTCTCGAGAAAATCAAGGAATGGACCCAAAATTTGACCACATTATTGTAATCCCTGTTGTTGGGGAGTGTCGCGACGTTCGATCGCGAAAGAAGGTAAAATAAACTACAAATATAATACTAAATACATTATTAGATGTACTCTTAATTATTATACTTGTCAAATATTCAATGGTCAAAATGATTAGAGTCTAGAGCCGTAAAAATTTAAATCTGTGTCTGTTTCAAAGACACAAGTATACCTAGTCTATGGTCTTTATGCGAATAATATTCTTGTATAACATCAGGCGGCCATTTTCCCAACCACTGCCGCCGGTGAACATCTCGGAACGCTGCCTCTTTGCTTCACGTGCTAAACCCATTGGTGAGTGCTTGATATATAGTTATTTACGCCAATTATTGACTATTCACTAATAATTACATGTGGATAAACTGTATTACGTGTCTAATGAAATTACTAGATAATCATTTAAATGTAGTTTGCTTGAGGGTACTATTGTGTACTCTATAAGAAGCAAACTCGTGGCCACGCGTTTGTTAGATAGAAATGATGATGGGTGCGGCGGGGGTCTCATAAAGCACTAAAGACAGCAGATATGCTGAGACGCAACCCTGCCCCGGCATGGGACGCCATGCCGCAAAATTGCGCGGCGTGGGTCCCAATAAACATTAAACGACAGCAGTGAGCTGAGGGTTGCGTCTACCCGGCCTGAGACGTGACTCTCATGGAATGAAATAGCAGATATGCTAAGACGTGGCCCTGCCCCGGTGTGGGACGCCATGCCGCAAAATCACGCGGCGTGGGTCCCAGGATCGCTGAGGGTTACGTCTACCTGGCTGGAGACTTTGCGCCGCGTAATACCAAAGTTTAATGATAGGTTAAACCGCACCACCTCCGTGCCGGCACCGTGATGCTGGCAGCGGGGGTACCGCAGTTTAACATATTCCCTTTCGGACTGAGAATACCGAAAGGTGGTGACTTCCCGTGTGTTGTCATCAGGGCACTTAGAGATGATAGGTTTAGACGTAGTACCTCCGTTGCCAACACTGTAACGCTGGCAGCGGGGGTATGAATAGGGCTGGCCGGGCGGACGTTGTCACGTCGACAACGTCTGCCCGGTTCAACTTTTGGGTTACAGAAAGCACGGGTCAATTAGGAGGTATGAGACCAGTCTAACAGATATACTAAAGCGAAGCAGATAGACGGATCAGATCAGATCGATGATACTCTACAAGCAGCTAGACATTCAGGATTCATGTGAGTACATAAGCAATTATTCACAGTTATATACACTTGACGACTCGTCCATTGACCCCACATGAGTACATATAATATGGGACGTTTCGCCACATAGATCAATAGGTCATCTATTTAAATAAACGATAATAAATAAATTAGTAAATAGAATTATGAAGGTTTTAAATTAATTCAACAACATTTAGCTGCCGATGCACCTTACAGTAATTTAATCTTCGTAAAACAGCACATTCACAATTACAAAAAATTATGCTCTCTGCATGATAGGCAAACTAGAGGCCGCAATAAGCTCGTGACTCCATCGCTCCGCCTCAAGAAAGTCCGAAGGTCGTTCGTGGGAATGAATGAAATTGTAAATTAAATTTTTCAACAGAGCAACCGCCGAGTTTCTTGCTGGTTCTTTTCGGTAGGAATGTCATTCCGAACCAGTGGTAGATTCACTCGACGATTCAAAAGCTCTTGTAAAAGTTTATTTGAATAAAAAACCTGGTTAAACTAACCTCCTCCTCACCTTGTTAGGTGGAAAATTAGGTACATGAAAACACCATGAAAACTAAGAACATGTGCGTTTAGCTCTTAACCACAGATTATTCAATTAAATCAAAGAGTTATACTTGACAAATTAATGACAATGGCGCCAGCCGCCAATTTTTGATTTAGGTACCTAGACTGTAGAGTAATATCACCACAGATGTAGTACATCTGTGCCTACCACACCTACAAATTACAATCTAGAAAATTATTATTTGCAGTTATTTGCAATTATTATTTGTACATAATTATTTAAATACTAGATGATTCCCGCGACTTCGTCCGCGTGGATTAAGATTTTTTATTGCCGCGGGAACTCTTTAATTTTCCGGGATAAAAAGTAAAAGCCTAAGTATGTCCTTCCCCGGGATACAATTTACCCCTGTAGGTACCCCGTACCACATTTCATAAAAATCGGTTGAACAGATGGGCCGTGAAAGCGTAGCAGACAGACATACAGACACACTTTCGAATTTGTAATATTAGTATGGATTTACCACTTATCATGGACCTATCTTACTAATATTAAAAACGCGAAAGTTTGTGAGTATGGATGTGTGGCTTGCAGCAGGAATCCGAGATTATATCTAGCCAGATCTAGCCCCATTGTAGTAGCCATTAGTAGGCTATAATCATAGATTAATAAACCTAATGATTGCCATTGACTCAATCTAATATGGGTCTATGAATGTAGAGATGGGTGTGAGATGGGTCAACTTGTGGAAGGTAGATATTCACTAAATACCTCCATGGGTCAACTCGATTCAGCAAAGATGTCTGGTGGGAGGCTTCGGCCGTGGCTAGTTACCACCCTACCGCCAAACGATTTAGCGTTCCGGTACGATGCCATGTAGAAACCGACTAGGGGCATGGGTTTAATATAACTGTCATACCCCTAACAGGTCAGCCCGCTACCATCTTAAGACTGCATCATCACTTACCATCAGGTGAGATCAAGGGGTTGTAGTTGATAAAAAAAAAACGGATCAATTCGGTTATCGTCTAACCCGGGTCGATTCGGTTTGAATTTTTGTTAAACCGTTTGTGGTTCCCGACCGCGACCGTCCAAACGTGGTCCAAACCAGCGAAAAAATTGTCTATGGTCCAAACGCGTCCAGCTGTATTTAAAGCGCAGGCTATATCGCAAGCTATCTTCGTTTAGATTACCTCACGTAGTAAGCTACGTCACCCAAGTTATAACGTAACGTGTCTAAGCGAAGCTAAACTATCTGGGGTTCACCATCCACCCCCGCGCGACAGGCGACAGTAAACTTATCTGGCATCGTCGCGTTAGCTATAATAGTACGGTGTGGCCTGCGCTTATGGATGCAAGATGCAGGGTTTTTATAACAAATAATGAGGAGTTCCTAGCCAAAAAGAAAAACTACATAATATTTAAAAAAATGTAAAATGATTTACTTAATTCTTACAATCAATAGTTAAAAATACAACTCACAATTCTGTTTGGCATATATAAAGGAATACAATGGACATAAAATGGAAGTAATCTTCATCGTTGTTTATTTGGACATCTGTTAAATTGGAGTACACAGGCTCTATTTCTTGTAAGGAACTTTCGAGAATTTCATCGCTGTCGCGTGTTGTTTCGGCCCAGGAGACTCGTTTCGAGCTTCTGGATGTTTCTTTCTTTTTGTCGGAGGTTGGGGTGGAGTGGGAGACGGGGGAGGGGGGTTCTTTTGTGGGGGTTTGTGCACATTTGTCTAGGTAATGTTTGCGGAGAACGTATTCGCGCATGGAGTCGTGTGAGGACCTTTTTGGTGGCGGGGGAGGGGGTAAAGCTTTATCGTCTTCTTCGAAGATGTATGGGTTTCTTTCTTTACGTGCCATTTCCATTCTCTTGGCTTCTTCTTCGTTGGGCGGCAGCGGCCATGCTCCTAGCTTGTTGCGGACGAGGTGCGGGCGCGAGTGTGCGGCGCAGAGTATGCGTTTGCGTACGAAGTCGTGGTATACAGTTAGTTCGGATGCAAGTTCGCGGCGGACAAGTTGTTTGTGTCGTGCTGACACGTTCGGGTCGCGGACAGCTAGCAGTGCCTGAAAGTATCATAATTAAATTAATATTATTTTTCAAAAACAACAGTGAACGTTTTTTTGGTGACCGAAAAAACCAGAAAAGAAAATATTACTAGCTGACACCTGTTAAAATTGGGTATGAGCTGTATCTCGAGTTCTGACTGAATGTTCTTGACTTGATCTTGACTGTTCGCACCAAGTGACTTGGTATTTTTAGTTCTGCTACAAGCTACTCTATGGTACTTATTGGGGATATCTGGACAGAAATACGCAATACCTTTTTGGGCCGACCCGTAAATCTAAACTAGTACGTCGTCGCGCTGGACAGTGGTTACAATGTACCAATACATAATTAAGTGACGTGGGTACCTGTGAGGCTAGCAGTGTGATGGTAGCTTCCAGCGCGCCGGCTACCAGCCGCTCATTGGGCGCGGGCAGGGCACTCGCCGCGGAGGATATACTGCCGGCGGACTCGCTGCGAGCCGCTCGCCGGGCCTCCGCCGGCCCGCCCGGGCTCCCGCACGAGCAAGCTCGGCGGCGCCCGCGCGGCGACCGCCCGCCGCCGCCGCTGCCTTCCTCCGAGTGATAGGCCTGTACAAATAACCATTATTATTATTATACTCTTTATTTGTACCACCACAAGTAAGAATAAACCAGTAACCTATGCAGCAAAGAAATTATGATAAGCTACATACAAGCCCGTTTACACTTCGTAAGTTACTCATGTACATTGTACAGTCCATCAGACTTATCTGACGTGGCCAAGATTGCATTTAATTTTTATGCCTGTTAACTTTGTTTTTAATTTTATTTTCAATAGACATTAGCGACGCTAACTCATACATATAAAATTACTTGCATAACATAAAACATTATTTGAATTTTGAATACTTACATGATTCAACGACTTTGTCAGTAAACATATCGCGGAGAGAATAGTTCCGAATGTCAGCTGTGGGAATTGTTCGTAAGTAATTTTTGGGGCGCCAAAGGTCAGTTCCACGACTGGCTGCCACCGTTCCAAGTCCAGACGAGGGTCTGCCAGCAATGACAGCAGGTCTGGGCTGAACGAGAGGAGGCAGAGTGTTGCCATGTGCAGGATTTCTAGAATTCTGAAATGTTCAATGGGTTTATTTACGGATTAACAGACAAACAATTCGGGTGGTATGTTAATAAATATCCTCAAATTTTCTTTTGATACATTAACATAATTAAAAATTTGCGATTTTTGGAAGCTTTTTATTTGAAAACTATAAATTGAATAACTTTGAAGTTTCAATATAATATTACGCTTTTTGCGTCGGTAATCATTATATGACAGAAACATAATTGGCTACAATAATTTTCTCAATACAATTAATATTTTCCAAAGCATGCAACAATATCTTGGAATTATTCATCGGAAACGCAAAAGTTTTCGTGTAGGTACCTAATTAATTGCCAAAAATAATATGTGAAATCAAACTATCCTGCTCACGATCTTCACATCGTTTTGGGCCCCTGAGCGATGATGTTTGAAGATGTGTGAAACATCACATGATCGTACAAAAAAATCTGAAATGTTCTTTTAGAAATGTCATTGCTAATGTTTGTAAATTACCTAGAATTTTTTACTCATGCAGAACTGTAATATTTGTTATTACTAATGTATTTATTGACCGAGCGAAGCAAAGGTTTATGATTGACCGAGCGAAGCGAAGGTCTCTGAGTCTACTTGAGTGAATTTGCACTTGTCCGTCAGTCCGTCCGTCTGTCAGAGCCTTATAACTTCTGAATTACTGAACGTAATTACTTCAAATTTAAATATAATATGTAAACCGGTGGCCTCCCGCCGAATATGGCTAAAAAAGTTATAAAAATCTTTATTTCAGGGGGGCTCTCATAGAAGCGAATGCGAAGTAAAATATTTTTTATAGCGTTACATAGGGTTGCGGTATATCATTTTAAAGATAATTAGGAATGAGTCCAAAAATATTTTTTTTTAAATTTTTCCCCTAAAATTGACGAAATGGGGGGCTTTCAAAGTGGAGATTTTCTAACGTCCAAAGAAAATTGAGAGTCTGAGGTCAACCCTCAGAACTCTCAATTTTCTGAAAGGTTGAGGCTGAAACTTATCAATTATTTGAATTATATCCTGTACTTGAACAACAAATACTAAAATTAGATAAATATTATAAGGAAACGAAATTATTTAATTTTTAATGAGCTTCCGTATTTTTAACAGAACTTCACAATGATGTCAATAGTTGGCGCTCTGTACAAGTTTATCGATACCGCGAGGTCGCAGTTCGGGGCGAACCACTAGTTAAATTAGAGTTAGTTACCTGTGCAGAACCGCGGGCTGCGTGAGAGCTGGACCGGGAGCCGTGTCATCTGGCTGCGGAGTGAGGTCGGGCGAGCGACGCGCGCGCAATATTAACATCACACATTGATGTAGGCATGCGCTGGTACTGCGCTGGGGTCACAAACACGTAACAAGTATAGTATTTATTGCAAATGACAACAAAGTGAATGGTGTGCCCGATCCGGCTGGGGAATTTTGGGAATTATATATTAGTCTAAAATGTCTTTGGTCGGGTTTTTTAAATTGCAAGCTAGGCTTGCGCTTGACAATAATTATGCTCAATGCAGAGTAATCATGAGATCTAGGTTGGAACGCGCTTGCCTGGTGGGAGCTTAAGCCCAATAAAGATGTACCTGCAAGCGTTGCGGAACGAAATCCAGCTTAGAAACAAGGGGTATGGGTTTATAATTTATCTTTCATTTCATACCAATACAAAGTAAACCCATTACCATCTTCGACTGCTTACAAAGGATTAACAGAACAGAAGTCAATTAACAGTAGGATAAATTTTGCTTTTGCTACTTTAAAGGCAGTTAGTGAATCTCAAAAATGTGGTCGAATAAGTACTTATACATACCATTATCCCAACGAGAGAGTTTATATTCTCCATCCGCCATCTCGCTTCGAACTTTACCAACTGAACTACAAGGTTTAAAGTCGAAGCGCAGAGATTCAACGCGTCAATGCTAAACACTTGCCGCGGCAGCAACACAGCTTCTATTAAATGCTCCAAATGAACACCAACGAAGGTGATCGCATCACCCGCAAAGAACTGTCCATGTTTCATCACCATCATAGAAATAAAATCCAAACTGAATGCATAAACACGCCACCATTCCTGGGGTTTCCAAGCCAATGGACTTTTGGCACTTCCATTCGAATTGTTCTCAAACTTCGGTGGCAAAAGTTGCAGCCAAAGAAATTGGTCCACGTCACTCATTAGCAAGTCTTTAGAAAAAGGTCCTCTAGCATAAGCCGTTAAACACCTCAAAGCTGCTAGCGAAGTATCATAATGTTGCCGATTCTGCAAACTTGTTTGGAGACAGCATAGGATTTTGTTTATAAATTTCGTAGATTGGAACCATTGTGAGAGCCCCGAAAACAGATCGTCGTATAACTCTAGACATTGTTCGAGCATTGCCAGCGATAATACTATCGGAGGTATATCTTCGTGATCGTTCGCTTTTTCATCTCTGATTTCGTCTAACAATTTCTCAAGCTCTAAACTGTTTATATTAGTCACAGAACGGATAATACTTTGAGCTGTGACACTGTTCGCTTTTATTTCATAATCCAAAGTGCTGATTGCAACCGTTCCGATGGAAAGAATTGCGCGTATAGCTCTTGGGTATAAGCATTCATAAACGATAGCTGTATTGGTTAGTAAAGTGTCGACTTGCTTGGCGCTTTCTTTGCGATTATCGAAGCAATCGTCCTTCCAGTTTGCCAACATAATTACATAGAGTTCTGCTAATATAGCAACTAGTCTCCCATCCTTTAAATCATCCAATTCATTTAACAAGGCATTCATGCATGGCGCTACAAGTTTAGCTTTGTGAGCAATATTAAGGCTTATAGGAAGATATTTACAGAATATCGTCACAAAATCTTTCCAGGAAGTAAGTAAGCCCAACCATACGGGCACTTTATCAACTAACTCCTCGTCGTCGTTTCTGTTTTTAAATGAGAATATGTAGTCTATCCACGTGTCCAGTTGCTTTTTATTTGTATCAAAGAATAATTCTAACATCTCTTGAAAATTTGGCTCTAGCTTTCCCCTCGATACAAATAATTCAATGCCGAGAACGTTGAATATTTGGCTGTATGTTCTCAATTCGGGTTGAATTGGACTGAATAAGGGACTCGTCATGTGTTCCCAGAATTTTGGATGCTCGCGTAACTTTTTTACAAGTATTTGCATGTTATTTTTCCATAATGCATGGAATAGGGCCATGATACATGCTAGCAAAGGACTGTGGAGTAATTTTGCATCCTGAAATCAACAATTCGTTATGATTACAAGAAAAAATCTGTGGAAAAAACAAAAGTATTCTGTCCGTTCTCACACGGTCGAAGATCGAAGTTTATTAGCCAAATACATTTTTAAATCTTGCGCGATTTGTCAGAAACTAAAATTCAATTACGATGCAACCAGAAATTAATGCGCCAATGCGATGAGACGCGTTGCGACTTGGCTTTTAAAAGAGATTATATATTTTTATTTATTTATAAAAAAAAATTCTACATTTACATGGTTTCTTAGCACCCCATAAGCCTTCTCGACTTGTCTAGGGGCAATATCCGTCAGTGATAAATCACTCAGTCAGTCAGTGAGTCAGTGGCTGAAAAACTTACCGATTTGACTGTCCCGAGATAGTCGGCCATATATCCCAAGATACCTTCGAAACTATCATCGCTCTCAGCTATTTCTTTCTTGACCACTTCACCGCTTTCTTTACTCTTTTCTTCCTCCTTAACCTTTTCATGGTTCATCATAAAGAACGCCTCGGTAAGACCAGGTTGTTTGCCTATACAAGTGGTAACGAACTCTAGTATTGCGATCTTTAGCTCCATCGTCTCGTATTGGTCTCGTAAACGATCAAGGAACATGACCCGCACTTGATACCCCGTCATGTCTAAAGATGCAAATAGAGACATTTGGAAACCCTGAAAATTGTCGAATTAGATGAGTTGGTTTATTATCAGTAATAATGTGGCAAAATATGTTGTACACAATCTCAAAACTATGACATATAACACCTATGAATATATTGCATCCCTTTCATAGTACAGCCTGGGCAAAGGTATAGCAAAATCTCTAGAGCTGTCATTTTAGTTTAGAGATTGTGTACAACAGATTTAGCTACAAAAATTATGTGTATATTATTATTGATCATTAATATAGTAAGTTTCTAGACTCTAGATGTATTTAACAATCAATCAATATGTTACAAATGAAAAAAATCATGGTATATTTTGACTGTATTCAAAATTCAAATGTTTTTTATTCAAATAAACTTTTACAAGTACTTTTGAATCGTCAAGTGAATCTACCACTGGTTCGGAATGCCATTCCTACCGAGAAGAACCAGCAAGAAACTCGGTGACTAAAATAGTCAAATTATTTGGCCAATATTGTCACTTGACAGCATACAACGTATTACTCGAACTGTTTAAGGCGCCAGCGGAGGGTGAATTCCTCATACAAACGTAATACCAAAATAATTTGTAATTCGAGCATATTTCCTCCCTATTATGGGATTATTAAGATTGAACTTGTATTTATCTAGGTCCCTGGATAATTATTTTTTCAAAATACTTTCCCAAAATTAAATGTAAGCACATTGCGTTTTGCATGTTTTTACGACATAAACGTCATGTTTTCTCCTTATTTGTTTCATATTAAAACCAACGATATCTCACGTACCAATTGATCAGGAACATAGCCTATATTGTCAAGTTACAGAATAACAACACGAAGTTAAAAACACAACAATTTTTCATTCATAATTTTTGGTATTCACGGAACAAGACTAAATGTATAACAAATTCTGTACGCTCATATTGCTATCGCGCTTGCACGCGATCATGTGTCCTCAGCCAAATAGGGATAGCAATATACCGGCAAATTTATATTTGCGGTTCGAGTAGAAGTTGCGAGCGGCGTTCGCCAGCCTCTTAAGGAGTTCATACATGCTTTATGACGTGCAGGCATCTTCTATGAACTCCTTAAATAGGTCGGATTATCCGTTTGACAAACGATAACGATTACGATTTCCTTACACAATCGGGGGGCAGGAGCGATTACGATCTAAGGTCAGCAGTTCAAAGGTTTAACCAGTTATATGAGGTTAGTATTATATGATAATAATTTATATTAAAAATACAAAATTTTTAGTACTCACATCCGCAAACCGTTTCAACAAACGGCAGCTAAGCACAGAAAGACTCTTATTAAACGCATGATTAATATAACTGGTAACTTTGGGCACGACTTTCAGTTCGTCTTTCTGCTTGCTTTGCGCGAATATCAGTTGTTCCAATGGCGACACATCATTGTTATCGCCAATAAGATACTTTTGTCTTAGCGCGAACATCACGATCGCAAGGCATCGTTGTAGGGTGGACGTGTATTGGTAACCGGGGCCTGACACCCAGTTGGTATCATCTTGAATTAACCTTTCTAGCCGGTCGTTACCTTAAAAATGTTAAAAATATTTTAGTACTAGTTGATGCCCGCGACTTCATTCGCTTGAGGTTTTTCGGTTTCTGCGGGAACTCTAATTTTCCGGGATAAAAAGTAGCCTATGTGTTATTCCAGACTATAATTTATCTCTGTGCCAATTTTTATCGAGGAAAATTAAAGAACCAAAAAGGGGGCTAGCTACTAGCTGATCCCGCGGGAACCAAAAATCCTTAAACCACGCGTACGAAGTCGCGGGCATCAGCTAGTATAATATTATAAAATATGCGAAAGTTTGGATGGATGGATGGATGTTTGTTACTCGATCACGCCAGAACGGCTGAACGGATCTGGATGAAATTTACCACAGAGATAGTATAGTCTGGAATAACACATAGGCTGCTTTTTATCCCGGAAAATTAACTAGTTCCCGCTGAAACTAAAAAGCCTTGTTCCACGCAGACGAAGTCGCGGGCATCAGCTAGTATTAAGTATAGATCAAAGTAAAAAAAAGGGTATATTAAAACTACAATAATACACTACTGTGACTTACCAAAAGAAATAATTTTCATCAACTCCAAAGCATTCTCAGTATGCATAAGGCTGTATACACACGTCTTCTTTAGCAGTAAAAGACTAGGCTTAGTCCCCGTTTGCTGAAGTACTAGAGTAAGGAACCTCGCACACCGCTGTATCAATTGCCTTCGTTCGTTAATGTTGCCGTAACGCCAACCGCATACATTGGGGAACACTTCATGCACCATTAGTACTAGACCAGGAAGTACGACCTCCGTTATAATACGATCATCATCAGATGCCTGGAAAAATTATTAAGATTAATTAATAGGATTCTTTGGATTCATTCTTCTTCTTTCTTTCTTGGTGATGCGGCTTTGCAGCGCTCTGTAACGAGACCCGGTATTACTTTGACCGTTGCCGATCTATTGTAATCGCCACTATCTAAAGTTTCTGGCCAATACTACTTGCTGATAGGAACTGCAGCATCTTCCTGGCCGGGATCTTCTTTGCCTCCTCGGAATCCACTAGGTGCTTCCCTAGGAGGAGGCTACCTTTGTGCATTAAAGCGGGGCAGTAACAGATAATGTGTAAAGGCGTTTCCTCGGCCTCACAGCAGAGCCTACACACATCATTGTATTTTTAATCATTGGATTTATTCCTAGGATATGATAGGCACACCCAGATAACTCGTGTCACTCGTTGGGAACCCTAATCAAACCCAAACTTATATTTTTTTAATTTAAATAAACTTATTAAAAGTATTTTTGAATTGTCCACGTCGAGTGAATCTACCACTGGTTCGGAATGACATTCATATTAAGAAGAACCAGCAAGAAACTCGGTGGTAATGTTAAAAAAAGTTCCAACTAGTAAGTGTGACTTGCACAAAAAGTCCTTTTCATAATATTAAAAAACTGCGTCACGAAAATTGGAAAAATCAACAATTACTGCAGGGTAGGATAAGATGTCAAATCTAGAAGCTTCTATTACTACACTTCTACTTAATTTATATTATTAGATACTAGATGATACACCCGACTTCGTCCGCGTAGATTACGGGTTTTTGATTCCCGCGGGAACTCATAAATTTCCCGGAATAAAAAGCCTAAATGCCCTTCCTCGGGATATAATATTAGTATAGTATAGATAATGAAAACAAAATACCTCATGGAAAGCACAAAGCATATCGATATAGGCGCCCAAAAAGTCGTACGACCCGTTAGGTTGTTCGATGGTGACCAAATACGACCCCACGGCTGCGGAGTCCAAAGACACTCCGTTCGCGTATTCCACATGTGTCAGTTGGTGGTTCACTAAACGCGGGAGAAGACCTGTGTTTATTAACCTAGAAGAGTTTAGCTAAGTTAGATCCACTGAAACAGTAGCTATTAGAGTAATATCCCGCGACGATCAGACCTTCGTTATTTTATTAAAGCTGAAAGTTTTTCTATGTATGTCTCTAACAGAGACTATGAAGTTTGGATCGCGGTTGCTGTTGTTTTATAGTTTAAGAGTGTCTGACAGGAGGTTACAACAACGTGGTTTCTAATATTATTCCAAAGAAAAATATAAAAAAACGGAGCTTAATAACTACTTTAACGAATTTGAGGTGCCACCTTTTCAACCTGATACCTTCCAAAGCAACCGCGATCCAAACTTCATAGTCGGGGATCGTTTATACCTCTATTAGAGACAACCATAGAAAAACTTTCAGCTTTAATAAAATAACGAAGGTCTGATCGTCGCAGGATCTTGGACCATATCGATTATAGATAGTTCAATCCACGACGACGCGCCCCACTGCTTTTCTTCTCATCAGAAAAGTTGCTCTACATACATAATTTTTATTAAGTTGAGTACATATACATTCCTATAAAACCATTCAAGGAATATGCTGGCTAAAATATATTGTCATCATCAGAATAATTAATAAGAGTGGGGGATGTCTTGTCGTGGATTGAATAATCAATAATAATCTATAATTAGGTAGTTGTACACTAAACTAAATTGACAGTTCTACATTTAGTGATGTCCCTTTTCGCAGTTTTTTTTTCATGTTATAAAAGAAATAGCAATGTATTTAGAGTTAACATTGCGAGAGAGCAAGATAAAATACAAGTTATATTTATCTCATTCTCTCGTAGGCTACTTTTCTGAAGTTTCACTTCTGTCGCGTGTGAATTGCACACACACACTTTTTGGACCGAGCGAAGCGAAGATCTCCGAGTCTACTTGAATGAATTTGCACTTGTCCGTCCGTCCGTCTGTCAGAGCCTTATAACTTCTGAATTACTGAACGTAATTACTTCAAATTTAAATATAATATGTAAACCGATGGCCTCCAGCCGAATATGGCTTAAAAAGTTATAAAAATCTTTATTTTAGGCTCTCATAGAAGCGAATGCGAAGTAAAATATTTTTTATAGCGTTACATAAGGCTGCGGTATATCATTTTAAAGATAATTAGGAATAGAGTCCAAAAATATTTTTTTTTGAATTTTTCCTCTAAAATTGACGAAATGGGGGGCTATCAAAGTGGAGATTTTCTAACGTCCAAAGTTGACCTCAGAACTCTCAATTTTCTGAAAGGCTGAGCCTGAAACTTGACCAATTATTTGAATTATATCTTGTACTTGAACAACAAATACTAACATTAGATAAATATTATAAGGAAACGATATTATTTAATTTTAATAAGCTTCAGTATTTTTAACAGAACTTCACAATGATGTCAATAGATGGCGCTCTGTAAAAGTTTATTCGTTTGTGCTTACAAATAATAGACGTTAGCAGTTTAGCACCATCTTACGTGGAATAAAAAAATGGATACCGCGAGGTCTCAGTTCGGGGCGAACCACTAGTTATTTTATTTTTAATATTTACTAGCGACGCTGTCACCGCGTCAGATAACTTTGTAGGTCTATAGAACACCACTAACCTTAAATGAACCTCCTTAGGGAAGACAGGTACTATCGTAGTACACACATTGAGACATTCGACTAGCAACTGCAAAGGCGCTGCATCCGATCTCATGAACCTCACCAAAATATCGAACACTCCCTCACTTGGCGCCACTAAAGTTTTAGGAATCTCCTTATCCCCTACTAAGGCTTTTAAAACTCCCTTCAAAACCTTAGTTCCCTCATACACCCTTTCTAAAGTTGTGTTAACGTTTTGATAGTTTTGCTTGCGATCCAGCGCTTTTTCGACTTCATGATTAAATATTGTCCAATAAGAATATGGTGTACGGTAATGTATCATCGTTCCTTCTCTTCGTTCCAATATGGTTGCATTGGAGCCTGCTTCAATACGGTAAGATTGGTCGCCCAAGGGATAGTGTTCTCTACCTATGACTGCTGTGTCAGATTGTATTGCCAACAGCGGTACTGAGTTGGGGTTATATATTTCTGTGTAGACCGGCAGATTTTTCAGTTCTGCAACTAGCTGCAAAAAGTAACAGTAAGCTAAAAAAATATTAGAATAACTTCTATTGATAATTTTTAATATATAATTCGGGACACAAAAGTTGATCTCAAAGATGGCGCTTATTACTGTACTTGTAAAACAAATAAATTGAGCTCTGGTTCATCAGCTTTAACCTTGAGAGGAGGGCAGTTTTCAGAAACAGGCTAATACAATAATCAAATAAATATTATAAATGCGAAAGTTTTGATGGATGTATGGATGTATGGATGGATGTTTGTTACTCAATCACGCCCCAACGGCTGAACGGATCTGAATGAAATTTGGCACAGAGATAGATTATAGTCTGGAATAACACATAGGCTACTTTTTATCCCGGAAAATTAAGGAGTTCCCGCGGGAAACGAAAAACCTCGATCCACGCGGACGAAGTCGCGGGCATCAGCTAGTAGACAATAAATATTATCCTTGATGATTTCAAGGTCAATCTTCGCCGAGCTACGAGATCGATCTGTGAGATCATATAATCAGTTTTTTTAGAGAAACATGCATGTTTATGTGTACATAAAATACGTAGTAAAAAGGGTGGCGAGAAGTGGCTGGTAGAGACAGGCAGAAAATCGGTTGTGGTGATTCTCTTTAGGAAAAGGTCCATATTAAGCAGTGGAAGGTTCATATTAAGTTTTTTTTTATTATAAATAGCGAGCAAGCGAGCAGGCGGGTCCCCTGATGGTAAGTGATTACCGCCGCCCATGAACATTTGCAGCACCGGAGGAACCGCCAATGCGTAAATTGTGCATGCTGAAATGATGATCATATTGAAGTACTTACGTTTCTCACACTATCCTTCCCAGCTTCAGCCAACCCAGCCGATAAGAGCGACAGTGCACTAAAATTGTAAGGGAAGTACTCCAGAGCTGTGTGCCAAAGAGACACTAAACCAAATTGCTCCTCCCTCTGATGGAGTGACCAGAACTGCTGAGCTATGGCCGGTGTTCTGAGGAGGTCAGTACACAGTGTCATGATGCCTGCCTGGTGGCTCATAGAGCCGTCTGTGTCGAATCTGTCACACAATTCATTCAAAAGTCGGAACATCCTCAGACGCATTATGAGAGCGCATTTTGAATCATCCTGTAAAGAGCACCTTTTTGAAACAAAAAAAGACTATGATACAGTTCCTTGTGACAGGTTTTTTCCTTAGGAGAGAAGTGTAAGTTTAAAAAAGTTACTCTATTTGTTTGTCATTCATACTTCTATACAGTGGGGTTAAGGGGAATAAAGCAGGGCAACTGCCCGGGCCTTGCTCTTGAGGGGCCTCGGGCCCTCGCGCTACAGCCCTCGTAGAGAAAGTCATTAGGTAATAGGTTCTAAATGTGTATTTGAATCTTGCGCCGGCCGCTTATTACAAAACCAACAAGGTGCGAGTGCTAGCGTGTAATAACCACCACTACCAGTGTGCTTAGCATGCGCAGAAAGAGATTATCTCACGACGAGAGAGAGAGATGTTGTCGTTGCCGGCAAATTTTTCATTTACCCTAACATGCACAAAATGCGGTATATTACAGGAAAAAAATAGCCGACATGTAAAGGTTCGTAGAGAAAAATACCACAGATAAGAAATATTACTTTTATCTCCACTTTTGACGTAACGAGACAAGTAACCATGTTAGCTTCGGTAGACAAATAGAGATAACGGGTAGATATAATTTTGCTCGTTGTGCGCATGCTAGCCATACTGATCATATTAATCTATGATGGCCACTCGGGTACTCCAGCTGCTTGCTTACTTATAATATGGCGCCGATATCTGTGTCGTTCACTGCACTAAATATTTCTTCCCGTCTCTTTCACACGAACGAAATTTTATTTTTGTAGCCCATTTGCTATACCAATTTTGACAAAATTTTATACAGTGATAGCCTGCTTTGCTCGAAGGACAAAGTAACTGGCTGTATCAACTAGTAGAGTCTGGCTATCGAAAGCGTGTCCTGGAGTTTTCTTATAAGTTTTCATATGGCAACATTATTAAGCTGTCAAAGGCACGATAGGTAGATACGATATCGGGTTTTTTAGGTTAGTATGACTTTATAATGTTAATCCTTGTTGGCTGATTATTTGATATATTTACAAGATGATGATAACTTTTCTTATGTGGAAAATAAATACAAACAAAGAGATCACATAACAGAAGATGTATTGGAAAAATTCATAATAAGTGTAAGTGATGATGACTCCACTGATACAGAAGGATCTTTCGAGGTTGAATTTTTGGTCTCTGATTTTGAGTATGATGATTAAACATAACTAAATGTCAAGTATAAATATTTTACTTGTGTACACAAATAAATAAATCTACATACTTTTAACGTTTGTTTTAATTTAATAAACAAGTATCAAAACATTTTTCCCCTACTATAGTTAGTAATACCATATAAAGATTTTTTGAATTTTCCGCGTTTTCTCAGGTCACGCTTTCGTTAGCCAGACTCTATGTCATAATGGTTCATTTATATTATTCCAGTCCAGAACTATAGTGCTGCTAGAATAATGTTAATTGTGAACAGGTTTTGCTTCTGACAGCTAACTAATGTAATTGAATTATGTTATTACGTACTAAAATACTTAAGAGGTACTTACTGAATATACAGAGCTATTCAGCATTTGTTCTATGAATGAAAAAACTTTCATGCGCAATGCCGTTGCTCCATACTGCTGGTACTGACTCTCAAACAGCTTTACATGTGATTCACTCTGGAACAACCATATTTATCCTTTGTTTTTATAATGCGACCACTCCGCGTTGAGGGATATGTCTATATGTCATATGAGGGATATGGAAGGAGTCAGGTATAAATTACAATTATTAGAGAAGGTACAATGTGAGTGAATGTTGAGGGACGAGCGGCCTAGTTGCGACGACGCATATCAGTCAATTGCGATTGTTAAGCAACGTTGACCCAAGTCGTTAACTGGATGGGTGACCGAATTTTGAAGTCAGAATTTGACCTTTTCGTTTCCTCCGTGCCTTGGAGAGCACGTAAAGTCGTTGGTTCCGGTTATTATCACTAACATCTGATAATAATCGTTAGTAACCTAAGAGTTGACATAGTACCTACTCTTAGTTGAGTCGTATGCGGAAGCACCTGGGAACCCACCGCATTATTATCCCAAGAAAACCCCTCTCATTATGTGATTAATGGAAAGGGATCACGATCCTAAGCAATGAGGAATACGACGCAGTGAGAGACAATGTGAGTAATATATTGCACAGCTTCTGAGGCCATCACTCTCATAATGGACTTTGTGAAAAAGGATACAACTAATTCTGTCAATTTAATTTAGCTCAGAGAATATGTTCAACAGAATTGAATACAATAATAGTCAAAGCCTGAGTCCTAAAATAATATTTACTAAGGCTACGATTACACCTGTAAGATTTCCTCATGTAACTCACAAAATGTTATCAGTCTTGTGTCACATATAGTATGCTAATGTTAGTTATGTAAGTTACTTTCGTGCTCTGAACACTTGCGTAAAAATTTACAAGTGCAAGTGTACGGGCACGAAACTAGCGGTAGCGGGGCGACGGCGGTAGCGGGGCGATGCGATTAGTCGGAGAGCTGGCGACGAATTTCGGGAACAATTTAAAAGAGGTCTGGTAATACTTTTTATCCGACAAAAACGTCTGGGATTTATTTTTTCGAATTCTATAAGTATAAAATTTAAAGATAAAAAAATCAAGCTGTCAAAAAAATGATTTTTTGGTTTTTTTTGCAAATGTTATATGCTACGCAGTAGCGAAATAACCGCTAACGCTCTACCAGACTGGCAGGACTGGATTCGCCAATGAACGAAATTATATTTTTCCACAATTTCAGCTTGCCTAAATGACCTTCCCGAAATTCGTTGCCAGCTCTCGGATTCCATCGCCCCGCTGTCGCCGTTGCTCGGCCGTCGCTAGTTTCGTGTCTGACGCCTTATTGTGGCCTAATAATTATTTATAAATCTTATGTCTATAACAAAATATCTCAAAACAAATATACCTGCAATGTCAACACCATCCAGACAATGAGCATAAGACTGTGTTCTGAATGAGGTTCCAACTTGGTTAGCTCAATCTCCACTATTTCTTTTGTTTTTTCTATCCAGCCCGAGATGTTTTTGCTAAAAGACATGTTGGCTATAACTTTTTGAAATTCGTTCTAATTGGACATAAAATTCAGCCTATCCACAAGAGGAGACATATGCATACAAATTATCCATGCAAATATAAATATGCTAAACTGTGTTTGTTTGCCTGTTACCTATTCAGTGCCGATAAGTTCAACTGATTTTGGTGAAATTTGGTACAGAGGTAGGTGGCCTACATGTAATATGATGGTGACATAGATATTGTCACAGAAAAAACCATTGTCTTGGTGTGGAAATTGATGCCGATTCATTTAGAAAACGCATCTATGTAATGGATTAACAATGTTTTGCACAAAACAAACTCAAAAACTTAAGTAGAGATTCAACTAATTTAATCACAAGAATCGTATGGAGTCTTGCGATTAAACTAGTTCAATCACACTTTTGAATCATTTGATTTGTTTCCTTAGTGACTTAATTGATGTAAGCCACATCAATTAAGTCACTAAGGAAACAAATAAAATTTTTTTTTAAACAGGTACTCACATTTTAACACCTTCCAAAATTACAGTATACAGACCAACTTCCATATACATAACTCTTAAGCATGCCTCTCTGTGTTGCTCCTCCAAAAAATCACTGTAAGCCTGATTCTTTCCAAAATAATGCTTCTTGAATAATTTAAACAAATCGGTGAATTCGGATTCACTAAAAGTATATTCATTTGCTATCAACATAAGTATTTGTAGAATTGCCAACTGTTCTTTTAAGTTAGCCTCTGCCCATTCTTGCCTCACTGTCTCACTTCCAAAATCAATTTGAATTTTTCTAGGTGGGGGTGTTGCAATTATTATCTTTTCAAATTGGGATATTAATGACGTTTTCAAGGTCTCTATTCCAATACTATCAATGATTTTAGTAAACTCATTGCAGTATTTGTGGTTTTCGTCATTCTTGAATTGAATAATATACTGCAATAGCTTAAGGAGAAACAGTCTTTCGGAATAGTAGAAGTTCCAAACATTTGGCAAAAGGAATGTTGGTCTGGTGTCCACAAATGCAACATTTTTGAGGGCATTGGCAGGTGTACCGTAAGATATATCACATAAATAATGCTTCATGATTTCCCATATTTGAAAACAATCCACATCCTGTGAAACAAATGAAAATGAAAATGAAAAATTAAAAATGATTTATTTCAAAAATACATTTTTAACAAATATTTGTGGCTGAGGCCTTCTGTTAAGCATAAGAATACCTGTGCCAGAAGGCCTAGCTCTTCCAAATTTAACAATTACATTGGGTATAGAATTAACAAATTTATTGATACAATATTTAATTATTTAATTATCATCATGCAAGCATGCAAGAGTGATAGCAAATGGGAAAATAGAAGCTTGCACATAAGCTAAAATATTACACATAGTTACCAAGTAATCAATACTATTATTATAAAATATAAATGCGAAAGTTTGACTGGATGGATGTTTGTTACTCAATCACACCAGAACGGCTGAATGGATCTGGATGAAATTAGGTACAGAGTTAGATTATAGTCGGCAACAACACTTAGGCTAGTTTTTATCGCGGAAAATTTAAAGAGTTCCCACGGGTATCAAAACCTCAATTCAAGCTGACAAAGTCGCAGGAGTAGGCAGCTAGTAAATCATAACACTAAGTTGAAGTTTCTTTTACTATATTTTATGAAGCTTCCATTTCAGGAGTATTATTCTAAAAAGCAATGAATTCATAAGCATGAGTTGTAATTGCAATTCATCTTATTATAAGATAACAATTGATTAAGATATAACCTAACATTTGACCAGCTTATTATTCTAAAGGCTTTTAGGGAGGAGGCGTAAAGAATGTACTTACTAAGACTTATAGATTGCATAAATAAATACTATAGAATCTGCCACTTACTAAATATTGCTGTAAAGTTTGCACCACACTTCGTAACTTTGTCTGATCAGGATACTTGGTTTGCAACTGTGTATACAATTCCGGCTTATGAGGTTTGTAGCTGGCGAGACCTATGCGTAATGCATCCACGACACTTTTGTCCAAAACATTCACTAACTCTTCTTTTGCAAGGCTCTGTGACGATACCCAGCGCCAAAGCCGCTTCCAATAGCTACAATATAAAGAATTTTACCATATATAATTGAATATCAACTATTTGGCGGTAACAGGTTAGAAAATTAGACTTACGGTGTCACAGCAGTGCTCATTGTAACGCTTTTATTTCTTCTTGTCTTAGAACAGTAGCTCTTTAATGGCAGAACATTATCTCTCAGGATAAACTTATTTTTTGTGTTAAAAATTACCTACAAAATAAGGCTGCAAAGCAGCGGCTTCGAATTTGGATTTTGGATTCGTTCAAAATTTGACAGTAGACAATTGACATTGACAACCTTTGCAAACCGTCAAACATCACGTAACGTGCAGAAATCACTCAGAAATCGATCGAAAAGAGTCGATAAAGGGTGTGTTCCGAAATACACTGCGAGCACTGTAAGGTGTGACGTCAATTCAGTACACTGCGAAGCCGTTCCTTTATAGTTAGGTATACTGGGTACTACTGCTTATAACGGAACGCAGTCAGCACTGAGATAAACACTGAGAGTACCTTACCTCGAAAACGCCAGTGCTCACAGTACAAAAATGGCGTCGATTAATGACGTCATATATTTCCCTAGGATACTGCGGCAGTTTAATGTCAGTTAAGTATAACGGAACGAATTTCTCCACAGTAAAGAGCACTGAACAGTGCTCGCAGTCTATAACGGAACGCACGGTTAATCAAAAGTTTCAGTTAATAACTCTATTGTTTATATCACATAGGCTATGTTCCGTATACTAAAAGGAAAACTATAAAGGAACGGCTTCGCTGTGTACTGAATTGACACAGAGTACATTGGCTGTGTTCCGTTATAGACTGCGAGCACTGTTCAGTGCTCTTTACTGTGGATAAATTCGTTCCGTTATAACTGACAGTAAACTGCTGCAGTATCCTAGGGAAATATATGACGTCATTAATCGACGCCATCTTTGTACTGTAAGCACTGGCGTTTTCGAGGTAAGGTGCTCTCAGTGTTTGTCTCAGTGCTGACAGCGTTCCGTTTTAAGCAGTACCCAGTACTTATACTTAACTATAAAGGAACGGCTTCGCAGTGTACTAAAGTGACGTCACACCTTACAGTGCTCGCAGTGTATTTCGGAACACAGCCATTATCTGGTGAATTGACGTCACACCTTACAGTGCTCGCAGTGTATTTCGGAACACACCCATAGTTTCCACCCATTTTATGCACAACAAACTTACAAAGTGCAACGTGCACCTACTGCATACTTACTAAGGCGCGGGACATACAGAAGTGTCGGGGCGAGTGGTGAGGTGCGCAAGATGCGCGACAGTGTCACGCCACTGGCGCGCATCTGTCGCGCATCTGTCGCCAAGTGGCGCGCAAACGGTGAGGCTGTGACGTAGCAGTGGGACGTATTTGGGGCATACTAGTGTTTGATTTCGATGCGACAATATGTCTTCTTCGTCAGATGAAGATATGCTAGCTGTGGTGGTATAAATATCCATTAAAAAATCAGTACGGAAGTAAGGTTTTTTATGCTATACCCAATTGTTAAAGCAGGAAGGTACATCGTCGCGTATACGCATTGATAATAAAATCGGTATAAATATCGATGTTCTGCATGATTATTTCTTTTGGTATTTCGGTTTTGAGTGTAAATATACCATATTATTTTAAAAAGAAATCGAGAAAATATCTATACTAATATTATAAATGAAAAAGTTTGGATGGATGGATGTATGGATGTTTGTTACTTAATCACGTCCCAACGGATGAACGGATCTGGATGAAATTTGGCACAGAGATAGATTATAGTCTGGAATAACACATAGGCTACTTTTTATCCCAGAAAATTAAAGTGTTCCCACGGAAACCAAACAACCTCAATTCACGCGGACGAAGTCGCGGGCATTAGCTAGTTCAGTCATAAATATTAAGTTTTATGTATAAATACCTAACTTCCGCATGGATTTTTTTTGGATATTTTTGTATAAGTTTTGGTACATTACTACAACCGTGCCAAGTTTCAACGACTGAGGACTTAATGCGGGGGTCTCTATACAACGAACCGCCCCGTTTCCTAGACTATACAAGATTTATTAATTTAATTGAGAGAAAGAAAAGAAAGAAAGAAAATACCTTTATTCCACAATGGTGACACAGACAAACATTTAACATACAATCGTACATAAGAATATGTTTGCATGTGACACCACCCGGAATGGGTGCTCCTACAGCACAGGTTTGTGCACAGCATTATACCTACAAACTAAAAAAACTAGTCTAGGTATTTTTCCACTAACTGGCAAAATCGATATTAAATTCCGTATCGTCGTGCATTTGCAATCCGGCCCTGTGCGTTTCGAGCGGTGTGCCACTGTCGAACGGGTGCGCCGTATGTCGAGGAAGCGTCGCCCCCACCATACCCGCGCCGCGCCTCTTCAGTATGCTCGGCGCCTCGCCGCTTGCATACATTTTGTATGAAATACATAGAAGCGGCGGCGACCGCTCGCTTCTCGACACACCCGTCGACCGCCCGTCGACACTTCTGTATGTCCCGCGCCTAAGACCTAAGGCGCGGGACATACGGCGCACCCGTTCGACAGTGGCACACCGCTCGAAACGCACAGGGCCGGATTGCAAATGCACGACGATACGGAATTTAATATCGATTTTGCCAGTTAGTGGAAAAATACCTAGACTAGTTTTTTTAGTTTGTAGGTATAATGCTGGGCACAAACCTGTGCTGTAGGAGCACCCATTCCGGGTGGTGTCACATGCAAACATATTCTTATGTACAATTGTATGTTAAATGTTTGTCTGTGTCACCATTGTGGAATAAAGGTATTTTCTTTCTTTCTTTTCTTTCTCTCAATTAAATTAATAAATCTTGTATAGTCTAGGAAACGGGCCGGTTCGTTGTATAGAGACCTCCGCATTAAGTCCTCAGTCGTTGAAACTTGGCACGGTTGTAGTAATGTACCAAAACTTATACAAAAATATCCAAAAAAAAACCATGCGGAAGTTAGGTATTTATACATAAAACGTAATATTTATGACAGAATATTTTCTCGATTTCTTTTTAAAATAATAGTAGGTAGTATATTTACACTCAAAACCGAAATACCAAAAGAAATAATCATGCAGAACATCGATATTTATACCGATTTTAGTATCAAACCTAAACTGCGTTTACGCGACGATGTACCTTCCTGCTTTAACAATTGGGTATAGCATAAAAAACCTTACTTCTGTACTGATTTTTTATTACACCTATTTATTATTATACATTTTTTAGTACTGATATTTATACCACCACAGCTAGCATATCTTCATCTGACGAAGAAGACATGTTGTCGCATCGAAATCAAACACTAGTATGCCCCAAATACGACCCACTGCTACGTCACAGCCTCACCGTTTGCGCGCCACTTGGCGACAGATGCGCGCCAGATGCGCGCCAGTGGCGTGACACTGTCGCGCATCTTGCGCACCTCACCACTCGCCCCGACACTTCTGTATGTCCCGCGCCTAACCTAAGTGCAACGCTTTGCAACGTGCAATACATAATTAATCAAACACCTACGGTCTATTCCTTTTTAAACCCAAGGAGTGCGGGGGACAGGCCCGTTGTAAGGGTCTGGGCCCAGGTAGATGCCTTAGGCTTAGCGCCTGGCGACATACAGGGTGCGTTCCGAAATACACTGAGAGCACTGGAAGTCCCCAGTAAAGAGCACTGCCAGTGCTCGCAGTGCTTATAACGGAACACACACACAGTGAGATAGTTAGTTGGCACCGCACCGTCTTCACCCTCAGACGTGCGATATTAAGTTGTGTCTCACTCCGCGATTCAAGGGTATCATCGCGTTATAAAATCACCCATTGTAATTATTCGTGATACGACTTATTATATTTTAATCGTCGTGGTCGATTTTGAACGTAACCAATAGTTATTTGACAGTGGCATATGTTGACGTCATTGACAGGAGGTGTCAGGTGACTGTGATCATACAAAAAAACAGTAGAGCGATCGCGTAACTTCTGCATCAATCATTGATACATCGCAATCACCTCTGATTGGTTAACACTCTTCCACTATTGGACATAATCCATTGACGCAGCAAGAATGCCATAAATTCAGCCAATTACAACAATTGATACTGTAACAATGATTGATGCAGAAGTTACGCGATCGCTCGGCTGTTTTCAAATTGTTTCAAGTTTTGGAGTTGGAGGTTAATCTGGGTTGGTAACTACACTTTCACAGTTTCACTCAATTTAGATAATAATTTGATTGTGCACGTGACATTTCTACGTGATTATCTCCGGACGGCGCGGTCACTCACTGATATTTTTGAGTTTTGTTAACTTACTTACCTACGCCTACGATACTTTAAACATATTTTTTTGTTCTCAACTCTAGAAGCATGGCCCCAGCAGCGAAAGTTAAACCTATGCCGGCTGATGACCCTATCGGCATAAGAGCAGTGTTATTAGGACCACCAGGCTCTGGGAAGGGCACTCAAGTAAGTATACATAAAGTTTATGAAGTCAATCATTTAATTGACCTTTGCAACATGTTATTTATCAATATTGTAACGTGTAGGATATGTAGCATAGGTGCCTACATTTAGTTCGATATATCTATAGTCCCATTCAAACTTTTTGATGTGTCAGAAGTTAGCAGCGAGTGTATCGGTCTAATTAATACTTACCCTGGATTCACACCCTGTACACTCCACTGATCCCGGGGTTTACTGTAATAATTAATTAGATTTTGGGTCACTGGGTGGGTTTTTCCATTTGTACTTTGTTACACTTGATTTGTAATTTGTATGATTTTCAGGCACCACGTCTAAAGGAAAAGTTCTGTGTATGCCACCTCTCAACAGGAGATATGCTGCGGGCCGAGGTGGCGTCCGGCTCGGAGCTTGGGCGTCGCGTCAAGAAGGTCATGGATGAAGGGAAGCTGGTCTCCGATGAGATGGTGGTTGACATGATTGAAAAGAACTTGGATCAGCCTGAGTGTAAAAATGGCTTCCTACTTGATGGGTTCCCAAGGACAGTGCCACAAGCTGAGAAGGTATATAAAATAACTTTTTTTATATTGGTTTATAGCACCAAATACGTCTCAGTGTAATTCGCTCTCTTGGTTTCAAAGTTTCTCTAATACACTCTTCCTTGCACTTCTTGTGATGATCAGAGTTAGGAGAATTATTGCAAGTTGTAATTTCTTTTCTCTCTTTTCAACTGTATTCATGTGGATTTAAGTTCTGTATTGAATAATTACATTTTGTACATATACTTATTTTCAATGGTGTTGGATTATTTCTGTATGGAGCCTGGCACATGACATCCACCATTTTGGATTTTTCTCATTCAAACATCGATGAATTCATAGAAAACATAAAACCAATTAAAAAATATATAGGGTTATATACTGGGTTAAAACATCTACATATAATCATTGTCAAAGTTTTAAAGAACATTATTATCTCGGTTTCTTGACCACTTAATGATCAAGTTAGCAGCCTGTTTATTTTAATGTTTAAGTTTATTTTGATATCTTTCTATCGATTAGCCAATGTTTGAACATTTACTGGCAAATATGTGCTGCCCAGTGTTTAAGTAAGTGGGTTTCATGTTACGTCAAACTCAAATAGATTTAACTGCTGTATCCCTTCCAGATAGACTGCATTGTCACTTATCACCAAGTGAGATAATTCAATGGCTGACTTGTCATGAAATACGAAAAAAAAAATCTCTAAGTTTTACTTTTCAATAGGTTCTCCTTTTGAATGCATCTATAAATTCAAAATTCAAATGGTTCAAAATTCAAATGGTTTTTATTCAAATAAACTTTTACAAGTGCTTTCGAATCGTCAAATGAATCTACCACTCTATATTAAATCATTTCCCTGTATTGTTCTAGCTGGATGACTTACTAGCGAAGAGGAAAACAGCCCTTGATGCTGTCATCGAATTTAACATTGAGGACAGCTTGCTAGTGCGACGGATTACCGGAAGACTGATCCATCCACCCAGCGGACGCAGCTACCACGAGGATTTCCACCCTCCCAAGAAACGCATGACTGATGACATCACTGGAGAGGCCCTGATCAAGAGATCAGATGACAATGTTGATGCTTTAAAGAAACGTCTTGCGACATATCACAACCAGACTGCACCTCTTGTTGACTATTACATGCGGAAAGGATTGCATTACCGTGTGGACGCGGCCAAACATGCTGACGATGTCTTTAAGAGAATCGATCAGATATTCAAAAACAGGATCTTCGCTAGAGAAAGGTCAGCATTATAAAGTTTTGTAGTTTAGTAGTAAGCAAAGGTGATTGTACAAAACTGTAAACTGATTCAATTGCATGGAGTTTATTGTCATATAAAACTAATAGTATTGAGACTTGGGTTCTACTTGTGTTCTAGTATCCTTTCCCCATATAAGCAATTTGGGGAAAAATAAATAATAATAAAAAATAATAATAAACTCTTTCTATATGAGAGGTATTAACATTAATGTTGGTATCTCTGTCAATCTCTTTGTTATAGATGCTTTCACGAATCATTCCTCCGATTGAGTTTGTTTGTCACTCGTTTGATAAACTTTCTTTTACAGTTCCTAGAGATAGTTATTACTTCCAAAGCGTTGACGGAGACAAAGCAAATAGTATGTAATCTAAAATATTCCGAATCATTTTTGGGCTTCTCATAAGGAAACCAATGTCTTGATGAAATGTTAATGAAAGAGATTTTAATCATTCAATCATACACAGATACTGCTATAGCTGGCAGATAGCTTTTGCCAGTGACTTCGTCTGCATGGACTACACAAATGTAAAACCCCTATTTTACCCCTTTAGGTGTTGAATTTTCAATAATCATTTCTTAGCAGATGCCCACATAATAATAGCTATCTGCACGTCAAATTTCAGCCCGATTCGTCCAGTGGTTTGAGCTGTGCGTTGATAGATCAGTCAGTCAGTATATATTTAGATGAAGGCCAAGGGATGTCAAGTTTTACCACCATAATTGTGATTGGCGGCAATAAATTGTTTTGGAGAAAAGTGTGTGTTTATGAACTCAGACTTGTCTGTCATATCTGGTTGTAGGTATACTTCCAGATTAAATAATTAAGGATCTGCTAATTTACTCCATGCAATTAATCATGCCATTTCAATGTTACTTCTTTTTGTATTAATTTGGTTACTGTCTATACATTTTACTATTATAATATGTATTGTAATATTTTGGGAGAACATATAGCTGTACATACTAGTTAAGCTAAGTCTATTTTAGAGACTTATTTGTTGGATGAATACAGCTATTACTAATCATGGAAAATGTTTTTCTTTTAAAACCAATTTTCCTATTACCAAATGAGCATCTATGCATCTAAAAAGACGTTGTGGAGACATTACCACCTCCTCTAAGTCCTTCAGGCATTGAGGTCCTATCAGGCAAAGAAGCGTACAACGCATCGGATATCACATCATCAGATATAATACCATCGGATTTGGAATTCGTTGACCGTGTGGCAGTTACCACACGCCTAGGCGCAACCCTAGTCCACTTGAAGAGGACTATTAAAATAGAATAGCCCTTCGAGTGATATTTTGAGGCCCAATGTAATGGTTCCACCATTATATTTTAATCTGTGCCAGTGGACCGTTACCCGGACTGACCGACGCGACAACGCGACGTAAATCGTAAAGAACCAACAACAACTATTAAAACTTAAGCTTTTTTTATTGCCATACTATTGACTATGATCTCGCCGATACGTATAATGTATCTAACATCGGTGGTAAGTGATGATGCAGTCTAAGATGGTAGCGGGCTAACCTGTTAGGGGTACGGCAGTTATATTAAACCCATACCAGTAATAGAATGCTACACGGCATGGCGGTACCTTGTCGATAAGGTGGTAACTTGGCACGGCCGAAGACCAGACCAGAGAAAATTCAGAAATTATAAATTCCCAAATTGACCCTGCCGGGAATCGAAACGAGGACCTCCCACTATAAGACCACAGCGGTAACCACTCAAGATTATTTTAAGCTAAGAGAAAAGTGAAACAATGGTTTTTTTTTTTAAGATTATTATATTTTTACTATACTAAAGTAGTTACATCAAATGAATATTAAGTCTCACCATTGAAGTAGGTAGGTATATTTGTTTGAATAAGCTCACACAAGGCAATTTTCAGGAAGTCCATGTTAAATATTTTATCTTCACATAAATGATAATAAATTAATCTCCTAATCATTTTCAACCAACATTACAAAGGAGATCCTCTATTTCTCTTGGATATAACTACATTTTTGATGCATGTTTGTTAGTGGTTTTCTTAAAAACTACGCGGCCGATTTGTAGATTGTACCTATTCTATAGATTTGTAGTTAGCTAAAAAGGTTTTAGGCTCAAGACACATTGCGGCCAAGTTGAAACAAAGCAACTTACTCGTAACTTTTCTGAATTTAGACCAGGGTAGAAGCCTTTAAAAATAATAAAAAGTGAAAAAAAATAATAGTAGGATGAAACCCATTAGAAAAGGAGGGGAATATTATAAAAATGAAAGGAAAAATAATTTACGGGCGATCTGAGGTCGGGAAGGGGATGGGGGGGGGGGGTTTTAAGGGTAAAAAACGGTTTTTCTCGATTTCCGGCATAACTAAAAGTCCTATCGAAAAAAGTCAAATGGCAAAGTTGTAGGTAATAAAAAGATCTAAAACTTTTGTATTTACACTTTTTTCACATAACCTCAAAATTTATGTGAAAAATTCAAAAAACCAAGTCTTTGATTTTTTATTTTTATCTTTTACAAATAATTTTTTTTTTAACGAAATTTGGTGAAAACTTACCTTTTTATGTCCCAAATACGCTGTAATTTATTTGAGTAAAAATATTTATTTTTTCACCTTATTTTGAATTAATATCGAAAAAGCACCCTAATTTTCAATCGAAAATTCACCCGTCAAAATATCAGCTTTTTTCAAAAAGTTGGTATGTTTTCTGTTCGTTGAAATCTCTACTTTCCGATGGTGAAAAAAAAAATATATGTTACTATAGTAAATCTTCTCAGAAAATGCAAAAATCGAAAATGGAAAACTCGAATTCGAATTTTTTTTTTTAATTATTATAAATCATTTTGAGCTATATATTAAAATTTACACTTTAATTACTCGAAAAACGTTAGATTACATGTTAAATTGATAAAAAAAAAATTGCAAATAAAAATATACTACTATAATTAACAAACAAATAAGTTAATAAAATTAATATTTATGTAATCTAACGTTTTTCGAGTAATTAAAGTGTAAATTTTAATAAATAGCTCAAAATTATTTATAATAATTTAAAAAAAAATTTCGAATTCGAGTTTTCGATTTTTGCATTTTCTGAGAAGATTTACTATAGTAACATATATATTTTTTTTCTCCATTGGAAAGTAGAGATTTCAACGAACAGAAAATATACCAACTTTTTGAAAAAAGCTGATATTTTGACGGGTGAATTTTCGATTGAAAATTAGGGTGCTTTTTCGATATTAATTCAAAATAAGGTGAAAAAATAAATATTTTTACTCAAATAAATTACAGCGTATTTGGGACATAAAAAGGTAAGTTTTCACCAAATTTCGTTAAAAAAAAAAATTATTTGTAAAAGATAAAAATAAAAAATCAAAGACTTGGTTTTTTGAATTTTTCACATAAATTTTGAGGTTATGTGAAAAAAGTGTAAATACAAAAGTTTTAGATCTTTTTATTACCTACAACTTTGCCATTTGACTTTTTTCGATAGGACTTTTAGTTTTGCCGGAAATCGAGAAAAACCGTTTTTTACCCTTAAACCCCCCCCCCCATCCCCTTCCCGACCTCAGATCGCCCGTAAATTATTTTTCCTTTCATTTTTATAATATTCCCCTCCTTTTCTAATGGGTTTCATCCTACTATTATTTTTTTTTGTTTTAAAAATTATCGACCCTGGTCTAATTGGCCACAGAGCCAACTGCAATAGCAATCTGGATAAAGTTTTTTTTTCGTCTTGTTGATTTTTACTATAATAAAATATTATAAAAGTTATGCAGTGAAGATAAAGTTCAGTTTACTTTGCAACATTTCAGACAGTCTTGCGTCGTTTCGACTCATTCGCAATGTGCCTTAAGCCTTTTAATCCTATATATCATCAATTACTTTAAAATGTGACTTATAAGCAAATTACATTAAAATTCCTTTACATGAGTTATAATATACATAATATAAGATTTTTAAAACTTCTGTATGAATGTACCTATAGAGTTTAACAGTCCAATATACAGATTATATTATTCCCAAAAGTATTCCCATTTAGGTAAAATCTAAAATTTTGCTAAGTAAACTATGAAGTAGAGGGTGGGTAACTAACTTTAAGTGGATTAGTTAGACTACGTTTTAAAATACTTATACAAATTCACAGCCGTTCTATCATAACAGCCTGGCCACGGGACATTCGCCGATGCGAATATTCGCGCGGTGCGAACAGCGAAGCGTCTAGCGACTGAAATAAACGCATAGCAGTGTACTTAACATGCCACGCGCAACGGCGACCGGCGAAGCGACCGGCGAAATGTACCGAGCGAACCGCGCGGGCGACTTGCGGCGCGGCGGGCGAGCAAAACAAAGGCACGAATCAGTACGGCGCGAGCCACGGAGTCGAGCGGCAATCGCGGCGAATAGTGCAGTGATCAAACTGGTTTAGTTGTTTTCGCCGCGAAAAATGAACACCGAGACTTTTATTGCTGAATTACCAGACCAGCAATTTGGAAGTCTGGCCATCCACAGCATAGTTTTACTAAAAAATTACTGTCCTATAATTTAGATTTTTTCAATAAATAACATAATTATCTGAAAGTGTTTTTATTTCATGAAATATGAATACAACAGGGTAACATTTAATTAGCTGATCTTATTTTGGGCAAAGATAGTTCAAATAAATTTAGTTATAAAAAAAACCGTTTGCGACCATTAGTTTCTTGGGAAAAGTTGTTCATACCTACTGATGGATAGGTACTTTAGGTAATTCTCCAAAATATGATCCAAATTAAAATTCTATTTGCATTAACCTTTTTCTCCAATTCTGGTTGAATATTCATAAGAATATAATCGAAGGTTTCAATACTCATTCTGGTATACTCAAAAAAAATTTCTGGATATATTCTGTATTTCTTGTACTTGTACTTCTTGTGGAATTCTCCATCTATACCCCGATTCTTATTCAAATCATGTACCCACTCCACAATCTCTTCCAAATATTAGGTCTTGAACCAAAAAACTATTACTTTCTAAGCAATATCGAGATAATTTCGATAAAGACATTTCGCTGTCGGACTTCCTTTACTGGTCGCGGCGGCGAACGTGACTGCCCGTGGCCTGCAAACGGTGCCGCGCGAATGGTCGCCTCGCCCCCCGCTTCGACGTTCGCACCGCCGATCCCCGTGGCCAGGCCGTAATGTGGATGCATTTAATATTCTGTATGTTAAATCTTTTATAAAATTGCATTTTTAAGAACTAGAAAAAACCTGTCCATAAGGATTAGAGTGCACTTATTGACTTGACACGAGATAGAAACCGGTTCCGCGTCGATTTTGGTGAGCTTTGGTGAGACCCTCGGACTTAGATCATAAAGCTAGGATACGTCTTACTATGGCTTAGAAGAAAGAATTAACGACACTATAATCTAAAATAAATTAATGACACTATAATCACAATCTCACCGCCTGCGTCCACCGCGTTGCAAACCGTACCATAATATATTATTGTGTAAACTCCAGAGAGATGAGTTAATTTTTCAACTTTACTCAATTAATTTTGTTAATTAATTTAACAACACAGTTAATTTCAGATTACTGATCACGTAATCTCATCTGCCGTTCGACCAATTATGATGAGTATTGAATGCCGACAAACTTGTCGGTATTCAATACTCTCATCACTCGTCATCACGTATTGAGTGAAACGTGGAGTGGAACGTGCGTTGAGGGTATTTTGGAAGATTTATGTGGTGTGGAGAATATCGCGGGCTGCAAGTTCAAGATAACGCCTACTTCTATCCAATATTCGTCATCACGTAGCCCATCTCCATTGGAACAGACTATAGGTATCTACTTCTACCTAATGTATAAATATTCAATGTAAGGCATTTAAATAATAAAAACTGAGATGATCCTACTTACGATGAATTTCAGCCTAGAAATGATAAAAGGAAAAAGAAATAAAACAACGAACAAAATGGACAATTATGTGTGTAATTCGTGGCCGGGTTGATAAGGCTAATGATATCTGTACATTACAACTTATATGTCGGTTGTAAAAAAATAAATCTTAAGCCCTCAGATTACGTTGGCCCAATACGTTCGGCGAGTGCCGGCATACTTTATTGTTTGATCACCGAAACCGACCAGAGTCGGTAAGACGGCCAGAGTTGACCGTATGCGGCGGAAAATATACACTAAGTGAGTTTTCAGTATTCGCAGATCGAGTTGGGCCAACGTGTACGAGGTGCATTACAATGAGAGGCAATAGACAGGTACTTATGTTTTTATTGAAGTAAAACTTCTTTAGGCGCGACATATGTGTATTTTAATCTTGAATTAACGATTGCCAAACAGAACAGCTGTTATGCGACCGCCATCTTTTATCGAGGCGATATTATACAGTACCAAGTAGTTACTGCCGTAGATAAAAAGCTCTATTTTTAACATGTAGTAGATTAACATGCTTGATGCCTTTTGAAGACTCATTTTTAAAAGAGTTACTTCCAAGGTCACGCCCTAAAATGTTAATTTAATTTATCGCAAATCAATTTATTAATATAATTTTTATTCAAAATGATATGCAATGAGATGACATAATAATATGATATTTTACAGTTATTACATAACAGTACAATGTTACTATATATTATGTATGAGGATATACAAAAAAATGGCGACTAGTATTTGTTTAATACTTAAGATAGGCGATAAAGCTAACGTAACGGCCATGACTTGCAGATGCGAGAAACGCGCCTGTTACGATCCGTGGCCCGCTTCAATTGTGTTGATGAGGCCCTAAGTTAATAATATTATGCACCAGCGTTTTTCAAATTGTATTACATCTTACGATCATTTTTATTACGATTACGTTTAGCACGTTTATTAGCTGTGTGGGGCATCAAAGATGTGATAATTAAAAGTAAGGAGATTAAGTGAATGCTTCTAACGTTACTCATAATCAAGAGATACCACAACACACGTACAAAACGATAGCAGCATGTACAGTCAGCAGGAAAGGACAATGGACCAAATACCTCTTAGTGGCCACTTGAAAAATTTATTCATTTTTAATTTGTTATGTTAAAATTAATTAAATACGTACGAGTATACGCAAGTTGGCTCAAAACTCGAAAGTTATTCAGGTAAAAATTACGAGACCTGTCCTATATGAATATGCAAACAAATGAAACGTTTATCTCATACTTGAATTTTTTTTTCAAGATTCAGCAAACTAAATTGATGTCTGTTGTTTTTAAAGTACAACTCAACTCTTTTGGACGACTTGAGAGTACTTAATTCGGACCTTTTTCGGACGGAAGTAACTTTCAAAAGTCACCTCCGTTAAAAATGGGTGCCAATTGGAGCATGCACTCAGTTTTTTTCTAAAAATTAGATTATGGCAGTTTAATTTCTTCTGCTGACTGTTGGGTTAATGTACAAGGAACAGCGAACACAGAAAATGTCATGGAGAATTGAGACAAACCGAGGACATACCTAATTAATACCATCAAAAGCACACCTAGTGTCGAAATAAATAACTAAAATTAACGTAAAATGATATTTACAGGGGGAAAATATTACACAGCCACGGCTGCTTTCAACAATGTTCCAAGAGTTCGTGGGAATTTTAGAGAGGTAGTTGATAAAAGTTAACAGTTTTAAATATACATATTATGTACATACGGCGGCATTTAAAAGCTGTTCAAATTTACAAGATGACTCTAAAACGTGAAAAGAGCACCTTATAGTCGTACTTTAAATTTGAAGTATCAAGCAATGTGCAGTCATTCTATCCGGTATTAGCACCACTGATGGGCTATGGTTAAAGTTGAGTTTGACCACCAAAAAGCCATTTAGGGTTGCAAGAGACAGCGTTATTCTACTGTTTAACAAGATTAAGTTATAGACATGATTATGGATGTATGCATACTGACTTTTGCCACTAGCTTTGCAAACTTTTTGTTTAACAAAAAGACAAAGTGTGTACCTATAGAAAAAATTATAATAGGTAGAGAAAAAAAGAGAGAACCTATTCCGGTTGAAATCAATATTACCAAGTCTGGCAGCTTTAAACTTTTATCAACTACCCTTGCAAAAAATTCCACCAGCACTCCGGCTAGAACGTCCTACTTCACTATACAATAGCTTTGGGTAATCCGAATCATAACGATAACGATCTATATCTAACACTAATTTACAATAAAGCTTTTTAGAACAACATTTACATACATTTTAACAATGGTATTCGACGTTGTTTCCGTTACAAACTTTGAACTAAACTGACAGGACTAAAATATTTTGTTAAAATGATTTTATTGCTTTTAAAACCATTTTTAAAGGCTCCTTTTAAATTCTTTGCTCCAGCTCAACCATCGGGAATAGCTGTAAGTATTATTATTAATATTGTATTAATAAGTGTAATAGCCACGCCATGCCCGACCAATGAAGTTGCAAGAAAGCAGAAAGCTTTCTAATTTCTGCAACTTGATTGGTCGGGGGGCGTGGCTTAGCCTGCCGACAGTGATGAGTCGCTATTTTCTTAACGCGGACAGACTATAGTTAAAACACTTTCCTTCAAAAGGAGGCGGGATTTCCTTTCTATAGTCCAAGGCCATAAAACATTCAAAAAGTATGAAATACTTAGCTTCAAAGATTTCAAGCGATAATTTACCACCAAAATACAAATAAGTCACATATTTACCAAAAAGTCGTTATTTAGAGGAAATAAGATAGCTCCAATTTTCGAAAATCAGTCCTGTCAATAGAAGTTTAAAGTTTTGTATACAGAATAATATCTTCGTTTAACATTAGCAAGTGGAGTGAGATGGGCGCTACATTATACTTTTACTACATTTACACCACCCAGCAAGTCGATATTCACAAATATAGATCAAAAACGCACAAATTAGGTACAAAAACAAACAATATTGATAAAGAATGTTCTTCTTTAAAACCTTTGAATATCTTTTAAGTGGCAACTTTAGCAAACATCGAAGTTTAGTTAGCTTAGCACCAATAAAAGAAACAGGCAGATAATCATATTTTTTCAAGCATCTATCCAAAAAAGACTCGTACATCAGATTCACATAACAAAAATTTACAAATCCACTGTCAAAAAGCCTAAATGCAGTCTAACTAGGGCACAATAAAACACTGATTCTTAAAATTTTCAACTCTAATTTCCTACGCGTTCCTATAAACTTCGAAAGCTCGATGCTTTTACGCATTTTTTTTGTTTTAAAGTCTAAACACATCCACTGCAAGCAGTCATTACTCTATTTTACAAGTTCAGGGTCCGCACTTAAGTTACCCAGCATAAAAAACTTCGCCAATTTGATTTCTAAGACCTTTATGTGTGCACCGAAACCGATACCAATAAACTGTCGGCCAGAACTAATCCTTCGTAGCAGATATATACACCAAATGGCCTCGTACACGTTCGGTCCAACGCATAGAAGGGGCTTTACACAAATCTGAACAGTCAAGTCTGTGAAGTTGAAATCGGTGACTTCCAACTTTTATGACGCGTACTGTATCTAGTGTGAAGAGTCTCATCTCGCGATTGGTTCGCGTTCAGTGGTCGTGCAACCGGTCGTGAGATCGACTCGACGAGCGCGATGTCTTGCGCTGGTCCAGATAGGCCGCCGGCGCCCAGCCCTCGCCTTGCCCACCTGCAATGTAAATTATACATTTGAAAGACTTCTTAATGGTATCTCGACAGATTTTCGGTCACGGCTCGGGCCATCTACAATATATAACTATCAGCACGGGAGAAATTAAAGTGTATAATTGTGTGTGCAAACACAAGGAGACTATTCTTGAACTCCCGGGCTATTAAGGCTGGTATCATTATAAAACCTAAATAGGTACCTGTCGAACGAAGTTGAGGGCATCGTATTTGTAGGAATTAGTGCTCGACAAACTTATCACCCAGAAATGCATTTGGTGATTAATACCGCCCTGCCCAGTTGATAGCTAGCTAACTTAGACTGCATAATTACCACCAGGTGCATCTGCACCTGGGAAATCAAGAGTTTACTTGTAGCATCGTCGTTGTCTTCAACCGATTTAAACGTCCACCGGACGGAGGTTTCTTGTAGATCAATTGTAGAGACATTTACGCGCCGCCGTTTTGTGCCGCCTTTATTTAGCGGCTCCCTGCGACTCGCACGCTATTATATCGGTCCACCTTGTGGAAGGTCTAAAAGCCCGACCTTTCTGTAGCGGAACCGTCACTCCAGCCCCCAACTTGAGACTATCCATCGGTTCCGATCGGTTTTTCCAATTTTGTACCCAGCCCATTGCCACTTAGAAAGATGTAATAAAATTTTAAAAAAGCATTTAGAAGCCCTTTTAGGTGATTAACTACGGCCTGCCAGTGGGTCACTGCCTATTTAATAAAAACACAATGGTGAACGTACCTGCAAGTCGCACATACCACCAGCCGGCGCAGCCCACCTTCAGCAAGTCGGCGTGCTGCCCCTCGCGCAGCGACACCTCGCTCGCGCCCACCGCCGTGTAGTCCGATAGCGCGACCAGGGGGCACCCCACCGCCTGCCACACACCACCACACATCACCAAACAATCAACTATAGCCATACATAATTACCGGATAAACTCACGTGTTATGTCGGAAAATTCCCGTCTAGTTTCGAACCCGTTCGGGGCCCTTATTCACGAGCCTGTTCGCGCGACGCGGTCGCTGACTGACTACGGGCCGCGTTCCGTAAAGCTCTCTGCGAGGGGTGTTAAGTGGAGGTGGAAACTAGTCGGGCATTTTCCGACATAACACGTGATTTTATACGGTAATTATGTAGGTATAGTTAAAATTAATAGATATCACGTAGGTACGATAGTTTAAACGTTAAAAATCAACTAGGTACAGCTATATTCAGTCTGAGATCTATAGAGCGTACTTTGACTTAGTTCTGACTTAATACAGAGTTAAAACGAGATAGATTTATAACGCTCACAAAAGTCCATCCCGTTTTAATTGTAAGTAAGGCCTGAGCAAAGTCAAAGTACGCTCTATAAATCTCAGCATCAGACTGCGGCTCGCACCAGAGATGTGTCAACACTCAGTAAACTAACCGACTGCTACACTCAGACTGTGGCTTTTGTAATTTGTGCCAGGGATGTGTTAATGGTGTAGCGAAAGATATGTGTGAAGCCCACCAATCAAATCACTTAAAACGCGTACCTACATAATTTAAACTAATCGCCGGCCCATCACTGAGTATGAGTCTCTTCTCAGAATCAGAAGGATTCAGAATGGGAACTGAGAATTGTAATCCTTGCGATGTTTAATGGAAAGACCTAATAAGACCTACCGGTCTTTATTGATAGTTTAAATCTATGGCTTTAGTTCATGTAGGTACTTAATTGTTCTGACACATGATTTATTTTATTTTGCGTGAAATACATTAATAATCTAGGAATTACACACTCATTCATCGTAATAGAGAAATTACACACTCATTCACCGTAAAGTGTACCTACCTAACATTTTCCTTGTAATATTCTTTGCAACCATAAACCTGGCTAGCTCAGTGGCAAGCACATAGGTAGGTAGGTACACATTGAGGCTGATTCTGTAGTGCACAATCTCTAAACTGAACTGACAGCATTAAAAATATTGCTGACCGTTTCATAATACTCCCTGCAGAAAGGGACAGAATTAAATTTAAAGCTGTAATTTTAGTTAAGAGATTGTGTTATACAGATTGGCCACATTATCTATAAATATGATCCTATAAAACATGCACACACTGCTCAGTCATTAGAGAAGCAATATTATCCACACTCAGTTTTTAAATAGGTACATAGATCATAGTGCTCATGCGTGTTATTGTCACTGATATCCAAAACCAAAGATATATCTACCGAGAACGAGAGTTGAGAATTTATGAATTGAAAATTGCTAACATAAAAAACTTATTTGCTTTTCTTACTTTAGGTAATTGGCAAGATTTACGCGTAAACGCAATAACGTCTGATTCAAAGTGATGATTAAACTATTTGTTGCAATAATTATACTTATCAGAAATATTTCTGACACAAAAAGATCAAAACTCTGGTAGAAATTTATGTGTATCTTTGGTTTTTCATATCAAGGGCCGCACATTAAACTATATTTTATGTTGTTATTAGCTGTAAGATTGCGTTATACCCGATAGCATGCTATTTCGTTGTTAGGACAGTTTCCGATTATATTGAGCTTTCACGTCTATAATATGTATATTATCTAAAATTCCAACCGTATCGCAACTGTCAGAGGTGTGAGTTTTTCGTTTACTTCTTCATTTTTGTTTTCAAATTGTTTTATCATATTTTTAATCTACTAGAAGTTTAGCCCTCAACTTTGATCTCACGTAAATGGTAAGTAGTGATGCAGTCTTAGATGGTAACGGGCTAACCTGGCAGGGGTATGGCATTTATATTAAACCCAACCCTTAAGTATTCACTTACCATCAGGTGAGATCGCAGTCAAAGGCTAACTTATAGTGGGATAAAATAAAATATTAAATAAAGTTGAACGCAGAGCTCGCTATGGGGCCCTAGTTGTTACAGTTAACATAATATAGTATAAAGTAAGGTAAGTATATTGTATAGTTAGTATAAGTACACTGTGGTAAGTATCATTTACTACAGTTTACATTGAAAGTCGTTATTGGCGGTAAGATAGAATATCACACGACTGATTTTATGCAGTGCGTCAAGAAAGAGTGCCATTTAGAGGTATGTACAAGAATTATATTATATTGCAGTTACAAGTAAGTAGTAAAATATATTTTCAGACGTTGATAGTACACTTGCTAAGATGAATAGAGAAAATAATGTAAGTTTATAAGTAGGTACCTAACACTTCTTATATTATGGTTATAAGTATGTAGGTATATGGCATGGACGTATCATACGTCCATAGTATATGTTTGTATTTGGTACACAATGACGTGTAGATAATATTATGGTCATATTTTAATATAAGTACTTAGGTTCTGTATATTTTTGTATGTCATATTCTGGTACTGCACCTTTGATTTTTAGCGCGTTCCAACCTCATCATTGCTTTGCATTAAGCATCATTGTCGTTAAGCGCAAGCCTATCTTGCAATAATAACAATTTAGTACATTGGTCACTGTAATACCTTAATAAAATAGTGTAAATAATAATGATTAATTACATAAGAGTAGATAATACAATTAATATAGTTCCTATGTGTCGTAAAATAATTCGTAATATTTTGGATATAAAATAACAATAGGTAGTTTTCTTAAAAATACTGTATTAGTGTAATAATCTATAGAAAGTGAAGAGCAGTCAGATCTATAGCAGATAAGCACGTTGAAAGCCATAAAGTGACTGCTGGAAGCTGGAATGCTGTGCTGAGCAGTGCCGAAGAATAAAACCATCTTCATTCCTTAGTTCTTCTTTGATATCTAACAATATATTACTATGTTACGTCATTAGATAATCTTGAAGATATAGGATACAAATGCAGAAATGTGTAGGTGTAAAGTGGTATAAGTATTTAAATTCAATCAAGATGCAACACTTCTATATATCTATGAATAAAAATACACACATATAATGTAAAAACGATGCCGTCAATAAACTTACATATTTAATAATCACACGGAAGGATTAAAAGCGAAGCGCATAATATAATAAACAACGAAATCGAAAAGCACACGACAATGAGTAACATAACAAACAAAAACAGGACTTACACGAAAGTTAACGTTCAGCGTATACAAGTAAACTGATTTTAATCCACTTTACTTTTCAGTTTTCTTTGGTTATTTTACAAACTTTGGATATATTTTGAAATCAGTCTCTTTTCATTGTATTTACAGGGCCTCTACGGTTTTAGTAGAGGCGTTTCTATCAGTACTGTGATACATAAAACGTGGAGTTGGCTTGTGTGGAGCCCGATACAGAAAAGAACTGTACCACTCTGTGTATGGTACCGTTTAGACCCACAGCCTCCGCCACCTGTTGAACAATACAGCTTAAAGCATGGCGGACATTTTGAAAACATCACGCATGACAAAATGGCGTCAGCTATCAAACTTTAACGATTGTGACACAATAACAAATTTTCCCCAAAAAAAGATGAAAAAAGTGAATAAGTGCGTTATTAAAATCTAGATTTTGTCACATGAAATTTGTGCTTTATATTTTTTTCAAGAGTCAAGTTGGCACATTCGTATTTGTAGCGATGATAAGTGGATTGCGAAATCAAATAGGCGGTGATGGCTTGAACTAAGCGATTGTGATTATCTTTTCAATATTCGTTAGAAGAAAATTCGTAGTCTTGCTAAGCCTAGATACTAGATCTAATAGAGAACAGATACTACGAATTTTCCCAGTATTACATTATTAAGAATGTTTTATATTAGGTAAACATTGTGGATGTTACAGGTCTTTTTTTTTTTTGGGAAGCGTTATATGTGCGTTCGGGTTGTCAGCTTATTCATGCGCTACCCGTGACTATATAGCCCGCATTCCTTTAAAAATATATTTTAAACTTACATAGAGAGTGGTTTTCACTTCACTCACAACTGCAAACCCAAAATTAGTCGCCATTAACTTATGTTACAGTGAGAAAAGTTAAGTATCCCGAAACAAAGCACCATTTGTGTCATAGTTGTTAGTACTTTAGACGCCACAACATTAATTTCTACATAATTCTACCACAATTCTTGTGTCTCTTTATACATCAAATTTTAGAAAGGGTTTCAATACTAAAATACCTTTAAAATTACATATTATTAAAACATCTCTAGATAGTTGTATCTAGAGATGATGATAGGTACTGTTGAGTATACGTAGTAAAATATAAATAGTCAACAGAGAAAAATCTGTAACAATTTTACATAAGAACAAATACTTCAATTTACACAAAATAAGAGACGTGATAGAGAAAAAGTTAAAGGGCTGCTTTCATGGGAAGATTCTTAATTTAAATTGAAACAAGTAGGTACTAGTTATGAGGGTAGGCGGGAACCGGTTGGGTTAAGGGTCGATTCACACTTACACAGAGTCCAATTCAGTCCAAATCAAACGGACGCGATATTGAATATTACATTTATGGACCTCTATCTCCATAACAATATTGCACAAAATTTTCTAAAATCGACAAAAAGATACACGCGATTGCGCGCTCTCTCTTTAGCTCTGAATGCGGTCTCAGTAGAAAGTGCAAAAAGTTTTAGAGACAGTATAATAGTCACAAAACATAAAAGTGGTCGGTTAATGCTATGTAAATTGTTAGATTGTCGTGTCAGTGTGAATCGACCCTAAGGATTATTGCTCACCAGAACGTAGTCGCAACAAAAATGAGGGTAGGATATGAAGACTGGAAAGGTAAAGGTCTAGTCAGGCGGACTGCATTAGGACTGCAAAATTGCAGCGCTGCAGTTGGCATAACTGCAAAAGAACTGCATTTCAACTGCAATAGAACTGCACAGCAGCTTGCTCATTTCCATTTATAACTGCACACCGACTTCAAGCGGAATGGTCGGTCGGTCGGTTGTTGTCTCGATGCAGTCATGCCAACTGCACAATAACTGCAACAAAACTGCTGCTTTGCATTCGGCGTGCAGTTCTTCAGTTCAGTTCAGTGCACTCCGTCTGTCTAGACCCTTAAGAGCGCTGTACTGCACTGTTATGCAATGAGGGTAGGATGGTAGGGGCTAAGGCTGTGCACTCACCGGCGCGTGTTCGGGGTCGTCGTCGTCGTCGTCGGAGGGGTCGGTGGACCAGCAGGGCTCGTCGTGCGCGTCCACCGACGCCGCGCGTGCCTGCCCTCCCCCCGCGCCCACCCGCGCACCCCCGCCCGGACCCAGGTCCCATGAACTCGTTTGTATTAGTGTTCTGTAAAGGAAACGGAGTCAATTGAGATAAAATATCCGCTCGCTACGCTTGCTCTTATTTTCTGCAGAATATATTACCTATTATTCATACTGTTTATCTATTATATACACATATATTCTATAAAAACGTCGAAATTAAAAAAATATCATTAGCATTTCCTTTAAAAGATGATTTCGACTAAAGACTGAGAATTTACTGATGTAGTGAATATCGTTTTGAACATATAAAGACTTACCACCTAATCTATGGTATGGCTCTTTGACTACCTAATTTTAACCTAACAGAAAATCACGCGGTACGCCCCTGGAATCCATTAAAAACTAATGTGTGTCTTATGATACAGTTCTGACTTGTGACCGATACTGTCGCACCCTTGAGCTCTTTGAACTGGACAAGCAAAACTTTTCTGAACTACCCTGATACCACACCATACTACTTGCATGGTCAACTTTTTGGACTGTTAACTGGCAAATTTTACTCCAACAGGAAATCGACTAACCTATGATGCTGGTGTGTACCATACGGCGTCACTTGTTCGCCCTTGAGCTCATTGAGCTGATCAAGCAGGACTTCTGATCTCCCCTGACACCATACTACTTGCTTGAGTTACCTTTTTTGACTCTTGAGTGTTGACCACCCAATTTTACCCCAACAGAAAATCAGGCTCGTAAACTCCGTTGAGAACCAAAGTGAATTAATTACCTATGGTGCAGCTGGGCGCCTCAGTGTCTACCTCGCTCACCTTTGAATTGATTAAACTGCACTGATCAAGTAAGATTTTCTGGACTAACTTGAAAACACCTTTGGTCACCCTTTTCCGACTGTTGATCAATCAATCTTTTCCAACCGAAAATCACGTCCCTGAAGACACGACTTACCTATGGTGCTGTTGTGCGCCATACTGCCTCACTCGTTCGCCCTTGAGCTCATTGAGCTGATCGAGTAGAACCCTCTTGATACGTTCCACCCACGCTCGCTTCACTTCCACTGTGGGCGCGGTGATCGTATGCACTTCCTGCCTGCCTTGACGCCACACTTCGAACTTGCGCGGGTCGCCCTTTACGGACTCTGTTAGACCTACTTGAGACATCTGCAAGAAGGAATATAACATTCAGTGGAGAAGTAGATACAGAATATTGGGTAGGAAACCATTTTTTCATTTTTCATAACGAATTAATTTGACTGTGGGCCCGTGTGGTAATCAGTAGTAAGTCATGAAGAAACATAGTCAAGACAGATAGTCAAATAACTTACTTGGAGATCATGTTTGAAGTGATAAGTGGCTTTGTTGTGACTGTTCTTAGTGCCAGACTTGCAGAACAGCATGGCCTTTTCGTAGAGGAATATATGCCGCCGTCGCGGCCGTATCCTGAGCCGAAGGTCGCGTTTGTTTTCTGTCACAACCATGAATGAACTTTGGAGAAGCAGTTCCCCTTGCTGATTTAGATCCACCTGAGGAAGTCAACAAAAACTTAAGAGTCTATATTTTTGTGGTTTGCTAGACGACTGTTTTCCTGAAGTCCAGTATTTTTGCTCAGTACCTAATGTGGAGATTTATATATCAAATTATCCAATACAAGATGCATAGTCGTATAAATGTGTACAATATGCATATTATTGCGAGGAATATTGAGAATTCTAACAACATCAAAAAGCGAAAACAAAGTGGCGAATTCACTGTTGGACACATTTTGGTTAAAAAGAAGAAAACAGAGTCAAAAAAATTTAAATAAGTGTGTAAGGTGTAAACACTTACGCACCCTCTAACTTATCGGAGTTATGTGCTGTTAGGAAATTAAATATCACTTGCTTCAAATGGTGAAGGTATACATAAGTGTATAGCGCGAGAAAACCTGCACGCTGGTAAGTTGTTCATAATGTTCTCCAAGGTGTGTGAAGTCTGCCAATCCGTTTTTGGCCAACGTGGTGGACTATGGCCTGAACCTTCTTATTCCGAGAAGAGGCTCGTGCTCGTGAGCCGGCATATGTTGAAATGATGATGTAAGTCACTTACAGGAACGCCAGTTATAGCAATCTGGTGCATGGAGTCGTTGACACACTTGAGCACCACGAGCATACAGTCCAGCGCCTGTTGCAGACCAGTGCTCATCGACCCACACTCGCTGTAGCGAAGCAAATCCTGAAAGAGTACCAAATTGTTTATTAGAAAAACATAGGAGCTTGGAATTCAGATAATGGACCAGTCAAAAACTACAAAAAATATTTAGAAATGGGAAATATGAAAGGCGCTAAATATACCTACTTAAATTTTTTTATTACGAATCAATTTGCCTGATGCATTGAGGTATTATGTACTAACGTACTAGAGAAGACACCGCGAATGTAATCTGTGCTGCGTCGCGAAGCACGCGGCGGGTGCGGGACGCGCGGGGTGCGCGCTGGTAAGGTCATAGATGAGACACGCAGAAGTGACACTAAGTATTTTCTGCCTATTGGGTTATTCAATGAGACTATGTCGCACCTTTGGTAGAACAAGGGCATAATTGTCATAAATTGCGAAAATGACTTAAGTATGCAGAAATGCTTCAAAAAGGCCCTTTTAACTGGAGGGACAAAGACATTCGTTTAATTCCTTTTAAAAACCGCCAGAGAGATATAGTGGCGTTGTCTTTTTGGCGACATTTTGTTACTCTCTTGGCGCGACAAAGTCTCCTTGGTCAGTTGTGCCATCGGTGGGGAGAGAGGTAGTCGTCACTTGGAGCGCTAACACCGTAAAGGTAAATATGCCCTTTAATGTTTTGTTTTTCTGGAGCTACAAGGCCACATCTGTCACACTTATGCCTAGTTTATAATTTTAAAATTTGGAGGACAAAGTCGTTCAGACAAATGTGCCCTTGTCTGTCCAAGATTTGTTGACTTTGTTGTTGACTCCTTGGTCTCAAAAGTAAATGTGTTTTTGTTATTCCAATTGCAATCAAATCTGGATGGACTTAATAACAATTACTTCTTTGTCATTCCAAAGTGTAGTCTTATTAGTGTGGATTAGATTATAAATTAATGTTTTTTAATGCAAATAACTGAAATATCATAACCTAAATTCAATTATGTACTCTTTCAATTTATTATTCGCACGTCAACTATAGTGACCATACAAAAAAATGGGATTTGAGTTTGAGCCCGCTTCCAATTAATAATTTCTTTACTTTAAGAGTGACGTAAATTGATTTATAAAATGTTTTTGATTTGAACATGGAAATGAAATCATGGAAATTCGATTAAGACCTCGGATATCAAAGCGATCAAATTTACGAAAGATTCAGAGACATACCATTACAGGTGCAGCTTCAAGTCAGACAAGTGGACAGTAGCAAACATTCGAGTAGGCCGTATTGGTAATAGAAGTAAAAGAGTGAAAGATATCACATTAAAACAGCTATACAAAGAAAAGTTACCAATCCCTAACCGAAAAAAGAAGACATTCTTCAACTGATATCCTCAAATATAGGTAGTTCCTAAGTTTTATGAACAATATTACCTCTTTTAAAAAATAAGAGAGAGTGTTGACTGATTTAGAAGTGTTAGTTTATTTTTCTTAAAATTATAGTTTTTGACTTATATTTTTTAAGTGTGATTCCTAATAGTCGTTTTAAAAAACAGAAACTGGTAAATTATAAGAGATTCTTCTTGATACGTTTAAGTTACTTTAAGTTTTAGACTGGTATCTTATTTTAACCTATTTTTAACCTAATAGGAAATAATGCCAATTAAAGTAAAACCTCTATTATTAAAAGATTGAAATTTTATTACAAAATAGTTACCTACCTATTCTAACTAAAAAAAGTAAGAGATTATTTAGTTACGTTTACATTACTTTTATTTTGATATTATTATCTTATAATAATTATTATTATTATTTTTAAAGCGATTCTAAAGATTTTTGCTAGGAAACATAATTGCTTCAGATTGTTGACGACGTGTGATGGCTGATTAGTGAGTGTTGATCTCTATTTTTGTGATAAGGTACTGCGGAATTTTTGATGTTTAAGAAAATAAAACATTTATGCAAAAAACACGTTATTTTCATTCCAAAATTATCCAAACTTAAAGCTTAAAATATGGTCATATTTACAAATTAATTTTCTTATTGGTCGAACAAGGGCACAAATGTACACTTACTTTAGAAAAATAATTATTAAAAAAAAACTAGCAGTTTTTAATTTTTGTAAACCACACACCTAAAAGAATATAGTATATATAGTTTATGTCATACAAAGTAGAACAACCTTACAACATTAATAACAGAGCAAGACCACATTAAGTACAAAAAATATCTTAAAATTGCTCTCCTGTAAAATTGCTAAAACTGCAATTGTGCCCTTGTTCTACCAAAGGTGCGATGTACTTTTGAAGTTATGCAGTGTGAGACTGCATAAAGTGCACATATGAAATAAGATAATAGTAGACCTAGTTTTATAGACGGAAAAAAATAATTAAAAAGTAAAAACAAGAAGATTTTATACAACTTTAACCTTTTTATTAGGAACTGTTGACACTATAAAAGAAAATGGTATAACTTAACCAATACTAATATCATGTTAAAAAATAATAGTGACATTTTTATCTTATTCTACCTTATCATTATAGAAATGAAGTGAAAAAAAACATCGTTTCCTATAATACATAGTTATTTGTGTAACAAGAGAGCAAAATTTTATTTGTTAAATTTTTAATGTTTTACTGATAATAATACCGAGAAACTAAAGAAGTTTCAAAATGGCGCTGATTTTTTTAAATTTTGGTACCAGTTTCCTGTTTTGTGATCCTAGGGATCCTCAGATATCGATTTTGAACGAAATCGGTACAATAACAAAGAATTTCAAAATGGCGCTGCCTTTTTTATATTTTGGTAACAGTTTCCTGTTTTGTGATCCTAGGGAGCCCCAAATATTGATTTTAATGAAATCAGTCGAATAATAAAAAAGTAAAATGTAAAATGTATGATCGTAGGTGTCTCATCTGTAGGTAAAATTCACTTTTAATCTATGATATTCCGAGAAATGGTGGAACGTGGGTGAATCAGTAGAAAAATTACTTCAAAAATTTGTTTTGGTTTGTTTTCGTAAACGTTTTGTTTACTTACCGATGATATGTCACGCCACAATCTTTTTTATTTACAGTTGTATTATTTTTACACGTTTTTATAACGCACGACGGCATTTTAAAATTTTCGTGCGAGCACAAGTTCGACACGCGGCCGCGAAGAGCGTAGGCGAGAGACTAAATAAGGTGAAGCCGGCCGGCCGCAAAGCATGGCGCAAATTTTTTGTTTGCGGCGTCGGTTCTAGTACTTGTACATATAATTCAATGGCCTGATGTGATTATTTCAAGTAGGTACCTATGAAAATAGATTATTATTTGTAAAGTAGGAATTACACAAAAACAAATGTTTTGCATGCTTTTTTAGTCAATGAGAATCGAGAATCACCTGATAAAGCCCTTAACTCATTTATATAGTGCAATGGTTTTTCAATATTGTTACAAAACAAAAAATGCAAGAAATATACCAAAACATCACCGGATGACATAAGTTCTCGCTGCCATTAAATTCTTTATCTATGCTAATGTTATAACATTCTACTTATGTTTCCAATACTTGACTTATAATTACTACTGTTATAGCGCAGATAACAAAACACTCAATTTAAGCAATTTCACATGATGGTCTAGTATCCACATCGATATCGTAAAATCTCATTATAACATCAATAAAACGCGACCAATTAACCTGGCGAGCCTTATGTCAAAATCCTCATACAAGTTGTATAAAATTTTGATATTAGGCTGGCTTTTGAAAACAGTTGGGTTATACGTGAAAACTTCGTCGAAACTACTAAACTTACATACACAAAACTCTTTGGTAAGATCTTGTGCCAATTAAATAAAAAACGAACAGCGCGCGCTAGCTCCTGATTGGCCCTGCGCGCGCAGCTGCGCTCTCATTGGTTAGATTTTAATGGCGGCAAGTTCACTGTGACAATACATTATATATTAAGTCCATGATACACGTACGCGATAAACTATTGTCAGCTTTTACTCTTGTTGTTTGATAAATTGCATTAGTGAAGATAAAGTAGTGTATGCAACTGCATATAACACGGGTATTAAAACACGAGTGTGAGTTTATGAAACGAGCGCAGCGAGTTTCATAATAGTAACGAGTTCTTCTTCTTCATTATATGACAGTTGCATAAACTACTATAAAACATTACTATGAACAATAAAAGAAAGGAGAATGTAGGAAATAATGATGAAGAGAAAAGGAAATCCTGAAGTAGGTACTTAGTTGTTTCCACGTACCTTAAGCAACAATTGATATTTGGTAATCCTTTGCACTGGTTTGAGAAGGTATGCAGCAAGTGGCAGTTTGTGTCCCAGTCGTTGTTGACAAGCTTGCAGGAAGAGATGAGTGTCCACTAGCGTCTCACGAAGACGCTCTGAACGAGGGATGTTCTGACAGTAGTAACTGTAAAGGCGGAAAAATGTCTCCCTCTGGAAAAAAATACATATTTGGTAAGAGCATACTCTATTTTGGGGCCTTTATAGATGAACTAGTGAAAGAGAGTTACATGATGATTTGGCATATGGAGAACAACAACACTTACTGATCAAAAGAAAATGCTTATCTAATATATGGCATTTTGGGAGCAGATTGGCACTCGGATATGAAGAGAAAAAGAAGTTTTGAGTTTCAAATGGCCAGATTTAGGAATCTCAAAAGGGCATTTTTGATTGCATGATAGCAGAAAATCACATCAAAGATACAATGTGATGAAAAGATTGATAATATAGCTTCAGTCACGCATCAGTTTATATTACAATTAGTTATAGAGAAAAAATAAATATGCAAGAGAAAGTATGAGTTTTTTAACAATTAAAGCCCACTTGCACAAGGCAGTTAAATGTGTTACGTTTCTATACATGCCCGTTTCATGTCAACCCCAGAATAAATTTATCAAAAAGTGACTCCATCAAATAAAAAATTGGCAGTCATAGGGACTGCCGATAGAAGTGAAAACGAATATTTAAAAAAAATTAAAATATAAACCTTAAAACTAAGGCATTAAAGTTTAATAACAAATCTAGTATATTAATTATATTTAAGACCTTTTGTCTTCGTAACAACGCGAGCATATCGGTGTTCGCGAGCATGTCGGAGCGAGGTGTCGTTGACGCGAATCCACAAGTTTACCACCTACCAAAAAGTGCTCAACGCGGCTAAAGAAGTTTTCACTTCAAAAATTTAACTAAATCAATTGAGGCAGTGCAAGTCGGCTTTAATAGTATTAATGAACTTACTTTTTCAACAAAACACAACGCGACGAGTTCGGTGGCCGAAATTGATCGTTCTAAATCTTTCAGGAATACGTCTTGATGAAATGTGAACAGTTCATGTAGGTTGCCGAATAACACGTCTGATTGGCCGACTAGAGCTGCTGGTAGAGCGTGTTGATTTTCCGGCTTTTCTATTTCATCTTTATAACCCTGCAAAGAAACAATAGATTCTAGCTTGTAGAACAGACTGGCATTGTAAAATTAGCAAGCGAATACAATAAATTACTATCTATCATCTACTAATGAATATGCAAATACCGAATTTGTGTTAGTCGAATATTGGCTAATAACATCACACCAATGCTGCAATCGTTTGTCGTATTCTTCGTAAATCGATTCCAAGCATTCACATTCAGATGGGGTTAAGCTTCCATTGTCTTTTCTAAATAATCGCTTTAGATTTTGTAATGTAGATGTTTTACTGCTAAACTTGTGATCTCGATTTAGGCTTTGTGTTTTTCTTGTGTCGTAACTTTGGTATCTTTTGTAATTTTGAGTGGCGTAAGTACATTTATAATAACTTTTGCCACAATATTTTGAATAAGTGCGGGTTTTAGAAGTTAATGTTGAATTTAGGCTGCGTGCAAAGTTTCCTGTATGAGATTTCGTACACAAAGTGGAGCCCTTTTTCGAATGGGATATTGTGGAATAATGATCTTTAATCGTATTATTCCATTCTTTCATGATCATTTTATAATCATTTAATATAGTTTTCAAAAATTTCTCTGGATTAATGCTGTCCATTGTATTTCTGAGTTCGGTGCAACTGTTGGAAAGCAATTGGGAATCCTTTGTTGCGGACGTATCGGTGGAATATTCTGGTGTTAAAATTCGAACATCCGTTTCTCGACATCCGAAAAGAGGATTATGCACAAGTTCTGGCAAATCGACGACCGTGGGTGCTGTTGTTAAAGATTCAACAGTGAGATCTTCTGATACAGTAATCACATCGGAATCCGGCAAATATGTTAATTTTTCTTCCGTTTTCTGGGTACCATCATAGCCCGGCAGCGGTTTGCCATAAAAGAAATTTCCTGTAAACGGCTCCATGTAAACTGGTTTGATGTTTCGCGCACGACACTTAACACGATTCTTATCGGCATCACTCACGGCTTTCTTACACTTTTTGTCTTGCGAAGGTTTTTCTTTTTCAAACAGATTAATTTGATTGTTGTAATCACTGAAAAGCGTCGATTCTGACGCTGCTCTGGTCAACCGTTTAGTTTTGCTTTTTGTGGAATTATTTTTTCTGTAATACCACGAGTAGGAAGTGCCGACGCTGAGATTCGCAGAAGACTTGTGGAGATCGTATTTTCCATGTTTCATGTTGCAGAGCGCGGCCAGGTGCAACACGCGACCGAGAAGCTGCGCCGGCGAACACTTGGCAAATGTGTTAAATGCATTGCGTTCCGCTTGCTGACTTCGCGTACTAGTTTGCGTGCACCGTATCGAATGCATCAGATGTGTATGGCTTGGGAGATGTCAGATGGTCCGTGACTGGCCACTCGATGTTCTACCACGTGAAAAGTATGCGCCAGTTCTAATGAAATGGCATATTTAATTTTCAGAGCGCGCAACTCATAGGGAGATATCGGCCCAGAAGCCAGTTAATGGAGTATAACGTAGACATATTATAGATACGTAAAACAAATAGTTGCAATGAAAACAGCGGATATATTGTACGTCCGCAATTTATTCTTAATTGTAATATCTTCATGGAAAAGAGAAATTCTTACGTCTTAAGAGAAATAGATTTGTTATGTCTAGGGTAGGTAGATACTAACGGTAAGTATAGAGCCAAGTTCTTGCACGTAAACCCGTTCAGTCTGTAGCAGTTCGGCGAGCACGTGCCCTCGCCGCGACCGCCGCGCCTCTGCGTCTTCGCCGCCCGAGCTCTCTGACCCTCCTGACGTCTCCATCTGAAAACCATCAGAGTTTTAGCTGAGGATGAAGATAATCTCTACTAAGAGACAGTGGTGTGCACAAAAAAAAAAAAACTTCAAAAGTTTTTTATTCAAATAGACTTTTTATAAGTGCTTATGAAAAGTCGAATGAATCTACCACTGGTTCGGAATGACATTCCTACTGAGAAGAACCAGCAAGAAACTCGGCGGTTGCTCTTTTGAAAAATAAATAAATTACAATTTCAATAATTAATACACACGGTACAGGGTTTGAAGCCAGGTTACGCATTAGTTAGTCAGGTTACCTATTTCCCGACTGTCATGATTAAAAAACGCATTGCGGTATTTCCACTTGGGAAGTGCTTTCATGTGTCCATTAACTGCGCGGTACTGCTAGGAGATGTTGTAAGTACCGAAAGATTGTGAGTTCGTCCGAGTTGCAGTTCCAAAATCAAACAGCCGTCTAGACCAAATTCATTGGTAGATGGCATGAGGGCTGTGTGACCTAGGTAGTTGTGATTAATTGTATAAGTCGATTGCGCTAATTGACCAACCCCAAGTCGATGACAGGGTGGGTCACCGATTTTGGACTTTCATTGCCCCGGAGAACACGGTAAGCTTTCAGTCGCAGTTATTATCACTAACATGCAGATTCGTTAAACTTGAGTCGAAATTGCACTCTTAGTTCGGTCTTAAAGGTACATGAGCGGAAGATTCTGGGAGCCCGCCGCATTATAATCACGAGCAAATCCTCTTAACGCCGTTCGCCGGTATATACTGTATTATCTATGCCAGACAACCTTAACCAATACACCAGCCAAATTAAACAAGGTAATAAGTACCAACCTATCTAATTGGGAATTGTAAAATATTTATTTAAATTTTCAACAACTTGTACTTTTAAATAATAGCTTCAAACATGTTTAGTACGAATTTTGTTCTCATTAAATTAATTTTTCAAGACAATTTTTGAAGTTTTTGACAATATTTTAGGTTGCGTTCTCGGGTCAAGAATTACCATTGCGTTCAATTCAAATTCAAGGGGTATTCAAATCATAGGACTATCATATTTGCCTTGACAACTTCGTAACAAGCTTTGTAACAAGAACATAAGGCATGGGGAGATTATCGGAAAATTCGGAAATAAGTAAACGGATAAACAATATAATTTTATGGTCGAGCAATGGATCGCAGATCCTTACGTTTATAACCGATCATTTCTTGACTGTACCTAGCTAGTATTTTCTTATCCTAATATTCCAAGAAGGCAAAGTAGTGAGCTGCTTAGCTCCATAGACTTGGTTGGTAAATTTAGTACCTATTCACTGCCGAGTTTTGCTTATCGGTCATGTGAACACGCGCTCTGGAATAGAATAGCACTTTTCTGTTCCAGACAACGCGTTCTCATGATAGCAGTACCCACATACTGTTCTGTCACAATCTCTGCCTCGATGCTCTACCCTCGTGCGAAATCGGCATTCATCTGAGTTCCTTGACATGCCCATTGTATACCTACACCAAGAACCAAGAAGTAAAGCTTCAACGTTTTCTATGCTGTCGTACGTACCTATATACCTATGTAGATACTTTCTTTTATTTGCTTCGTATTATTTGGGCGACGTCTTTAACATTTTACCTGGTATTGGGTTTGTATCGACTCTACAATTTGGGAGAAAGCGTACGTGTTTTGACTTTAAAATGGGAGAGTTTTTACGACGAATACATTGTTCTGCAGCCTGCAGCGACGTTTAAAAAGGAATGCAAAGTGCATTCCTTTTAGGTCAATAGTTGAGAGATGCTGCAACATTTTAATCTTTACTTTTGTGTAAGGGCTGATTTATATTTAACTTTTTAAGTACCAGTGTTAGAAGTTTGGGTCTTTCAGTTTGGGTTGTAGTGGAGACTATTAAGTAGATCTAGGACCGTTCCATGTAAGTAACTATGTAGATTTCTCTTGCTGTACTTACTAACCGGGACCTAAGTATACATACCTAACTGTATAGGTATGTATTTACATTACAATGTACATACCTATTATTATATAGATCAATATTCAATACATAACGTTGAGTTAAATAGGATATCGTGTCGAAAGTAACACGTTATTTAAAGTATGAATTAAGCAGTTACGATAATCGGTTCCGATTAAAAAATGTTTGTAGTGGAGCGAGATTTGAGTATTAATTTCCGTTATTTTACCGTTGGGCTGGACATCCGTATTGTTTTACACGTTGTGTGCACGCGATGATCCTTTCGTAAAGTAAACGGTATAATTACGTTCATTATGAAGTAAGATCCCGCTGCAAGATTGTTACATGAATCGAGTACGTGATCAAAAACTATTTCTTATGTACAGCTAGAGTACATGTGGTGCCATCTAGGTGGCACAAAGAAAACTAAATTAATTAGACGCAAACAATTATTTTAAATAAAAATTCTAGCGGCCACTTTTTGATTGGCACCATAGCAAATATATATTCCCCCATTTATTATAATATGAATATGAATGAATATGAATGCGTATTTTTAATAGACATAGTTATTAACAGGTATGACAATGATTCACGATCTACTTCATGAATAACGCATACCTACTTATTTTATAATTGAAAATTGGATGTACATACGTAACCTTTGTGATATAACATTTACAAATACACTTTATTGCAGCCTTGACATAGCATGCTTTGAACCATCTCTCAAACTCAAGTAAAAAATCAACATTATAATAATGTTATCATGTTATAATCAGCATGTTTTTCACCGTCGCGTTGACAGTTTTGATTCAATTTCAATTTTCAATTTGTTTATTTAAAAAGTTTACACAAAACACACAAATATAATACATTCACTAGAAACTAACTAATATCATGTAAATAAAAGTAATAAATTAACATGAAAGTTAGACTTGCATAATAATTTGGCCATTTGCGTGGGTGGTAGGTCTGACTCCTAACTAGTTGCCTGTATTTAGGATGTCATTCCCGATTCCCGCGGAGCTTAGGGCTTTGCAAGTTATACAACCTGTTTTGTAATATTATACACTAACACTATTAAATCCTTTCATTCTGACAAAAACTCCTAATAATGGGGGAATTTCATAAAAATTAGTTTTTTATCACGTACTCGATTCATGTAACAATCTTGCAGCGGGATCTCGGACTATTATAGGTGCATATGTACACACTATGTATAAATCTCGGTGGTATAAATACTTGTTTATGATAAATGCTTTGTTTATTCACGGCTTCACGTTCATGATTGTTTTTTTTTTTAATTTATTGATCAAGATAAACGTACAATCATATTAATTATTATATATAAACACTAGCCATCCTCTAAAAACTTTAACGTTTATGCGAGGATAGCGAGTTCACATTGCAGTAATTAGTAAAATATAATACTTATATAAGTAAGCAGGTATATAAATAACATTAAGTATATGATGATATAGGTGATGGTGATGATGATAGGTGTAGTCCCATAGTTCCACCAGTGGAACAACACGGAACCGTTACTAGTAATTCAGAGTTCACAAACCTACATGTATTTCATGCTTAGGTACCAGATGCTTACAATTTAAATTAAAGTTGTCAGTTCAAGCTAAGGGAGCATTTTATTTAGCCAATGCTTTAAATTTCGTAATCAATATTATGATTATTATCTAACATAATACACTACTTTAGTAGCCCTAGCAGCTGTTCATACACATTTTTAAATGTAAATTAACTTAAATATGTTGTAAACGTGTTCTACGTATGCTTAGCCCTTTGTCTTTAACAAAAATCAAGATCTTCATTCTCATAATAACGCTCTTGGCAGACCGGTCGTCTGTAGTTGTAATCCAATAATTTATTGAAGACTAGCTGATGCCCGCGACTTCGTCCGCGTGGATATACCAAGATTCATCGAAATAACTTGAGAAATGACGGACTTTTATACAAACTTTCAACCTCTATTTCACCCCTTTGGGGGTGGAATTTTGAAAAATTGTGAAACACGTATGTTTTCATTTCTAACCCGCTGCTCATATACCAAGTTTCATGGATATAACTTGAGAAATGAAGGACTTTCATACAAACTTTCAACCCCTATTTCACCCCTTCGGGGGTAAAATTTACGAAAACTGTGAAACACGTATTTCTTCATTTTTAACCGGTAGGTTGTATACCAAGTTTCATCGATATAACTTGAGAAATGAAGGACTTTCATACAAACTTTCAACCCCTATTTCACCCCTTCGGGGGTAGAATTTCGGGATAAAAAGTATCCTATGACCTACCTCGTAGTATAGCCTCAAATAGTGCCAAGTTTCGTTTGAATTCATTCAGTAGTTTCGGCGTGATGCGCGGCCAAGATACAGACAGACAGACAGACAGACAGACAGACAAAAATGAAAAAAATTACAGATTTGGCTTCAGTATCGAATATTGAGAAATGAAGGACTTTCATACAAACTTTTAACCCCTATTTCACCCCTTCGGGGGTAGAATTTCGGGATAAAAAGTATCCTATGTCCTACCTCGTAGTATAGGCTCAAAACGTGCCAAGTTTCGTTTGAATTCATTCAGTAGTTTCGGCGTGATGCGCGGCCAAGATACAGACAGACAGACAGACAGACAAAAATTAAAAAAAATACAGATTTGGCTTCAGTATCGAATAATGAGTGCCCTCCAAAAAAAATTTTCAAAATATCTTCAATGTACAGAATTGGACCTGTTACAGTTTTATTATAAGTATAGATATAATATGAAAAAAAAAACCTCGCCGAATTGAGAACATCCTCCTTTTTTGGAAGTCGGTTAAAAAAGGAGAAGGATGAAAGGGAGGGAAGAGGATGAGGCAAGCTGAGGCAGTAATGGTAGGCCTTCAAGGTGGGGACAGGGGACATCACTGCTTGGAGAAGGGAGGAGGGGTTTTTAGCCGGTAAGAGTCCGGCACTATCCGATTCGGAGTCGGATGTCCATGAGGATTTTCCCCCCCATACGAAAAAAAAGACCGGTCGTCTTCTGTGACACGCTTTTCTGTGCGTCTTATACGAATCTTTACGTCCATTTGCGTCTCCTCTTATCTCTGATAGCTTCCTTCCTTGTTCATGAAAAAGGACGTCTACCGCAGTTAATTAATTCTTATTTACAGTCAGTCTACTTACATTTTTATGTGGCTCAGAAAAGTCCTTAACAATTTTGTAACCAGTTTTCAGGACAACGTTTATCGTTTCCATTTTCGACTGATTCTTGTCCCTTATAAAACAGCACATATTTCACTCGCATATAAAAACGCACTTTCTAGACACGCACATAACTATTTATGATAAGATTATCTATATAAGTAGCATATAAATATAATATACGCGATACAAACAGCGGTAATATCCACAGTTCTACGGTATATCTTTAGGACGAGAGTTTATGATATTTTTGTTTTTGTCTCTTATAAAACAGTATAAAAAACACATGTTGTTTCACGCACATACAAAAACACATTTATATTAAGAAATTCGCGAAATATAGAGTAAAATTAGAGCACATTTTTTGTGTATTGAAAACAGTCTTAGAATTACGTGCTTATACAAAAGAACGCAAGTATTATTTCACACATATTTAAAACGCTAAATTTTCCGGACACGCATATAATATTTTTTTCCGATTACACACAAAAAAACACGTGTATTTTCGCGCGCAACGTATTGATGTTGAGTTTAAAGCAGAGCGCGTGCTATGTGTCTTTACTCGGGTGGAATAAGGAACTGATGGCTGGGATGTGAGGGGGCCCGGGAATACGTTGATGCCGTAAAAAAAGTGGTTGCCAACAGCTGTGCGACCGACGCGGTGAATGCTCTACATTACTTTTAACTTACAGAGACTCTTGTCATTTAGTATGGAAAAGAAAGGGACAGAAAAGCTGTCAAGACCTCAAGAATTCGCCGCTATCTAGAAAAAAATTGAAAATCTGCCAGGACATGCCAGGAGTGTTGAAACATTGCAATATTATTATTTAGAGCATTGTTTTATTATAAGATATTCCGCACTTTTTCGAATACTATCGTCTTGAAAATAATGATCTATTGATTGATGAAATGAGTAAAGCTCATTAAAATCACTAAGTTAGGCAAAAAAAGAAAACTCGGTAATTATGAGGAATAAAAATCGAGTTTTCTCAATAATCTAAACTAGACAAAAAAATGCGAAAATATATTTTCTAGGATGACAGCATCCTAGAAAATATATTTTCGCATTGTTTTGTTCGATCGATTTCTCAAGGTTCGAATTTTGACCCCAAATCACATCTAAAAATAATAAACTGGGTCAAAATAGGACTCGAAGAATAAATTTAAAGTAGAGCATACTTCAATTCGTATCGATAAAGGGCAAGCAGGCAGTTGCACGTCGTCTTCATGACTTCAACCACGTTTTATTATCTACCTAAGTGTGTGTGTGTGTACACGTGTTATTGTAGAGCACACCTGCCGAGTGTTCTGTATAGCAGTTACCAAGGAAACCGTCCATTATTTTCTGCTCTATGGTATTAAGGCGGTATACATATACATAATCAAAGGTAGCGTTTCCCAAAGTTTATTTGTCTTTCCAATATGTTAGGGTTTGAAGTCTGATTATTAATTTTTTAATCTAACCACCGGTGGTATAGGCGACTATACGATGTAATCTAGATGAAAGCGGGCAGTGAGCTGAACTGAGTAATACCTACCACAGATGAAACACACATATCTACCACACATACCACACACACATACCACAGATGAATAGTTTACCTTTGGTATACTGAGTTAGTCGGGAATCGAGGCCGGGACCACTTACTTATTAGGCTTACACCGGTCCCCACTGCGGTCTGCGCCAGGAGATTAATTACTTATGTCTTCACAGTGGAGAAACCTCGGAACCGAGGAAAGAGCACGTTAGCGCTTCTTAAAAGTATGTCTAACAGTGGATGCGCAATGGCTGATGATGAGTGGAAAAACATTTAAGGGTATTTGTTGTATGATATTCCTATTACCTATCTCTAAAACATGTTTAAATCTTCTTTTTGTTTTCATGGTATATGTATGGTTTTGGTTTTCAGAGCCCTGTTTAGATAATTCCAAAAACCATTTGGGAAGCACTGGTTACAGACTCCAAAAGATCCCAAGTCTCAACGGATACACAAATCAGAGTTCATTGTGCGCTTTTTTTTTCGAAACATCTGTGAGGTTTTTGTTTAGTGCAGGCGGTCGTGAGATAACGCACGTGCTACGCGTCGGCGCGGCGGGACCAAACCTCTTGAAAACAAATAACAGCCCACAGGCACAGGCCATGGGAACGTCCGCGTCCGTCAGCTGAGAACAATCTTTAACATTTCTCATAGTTTTAGATAATATCCGTATTACGTGTATGATATTGATCGTATTACAGTAATTTACTTGTAGATTATGCTTTCGCTATTCTACAGATTATGGTTTTCTTTATAAATATCTCGGTTTTAAAATTTTCGATGTAGGTGGGTACATGTCTGCCTAAACGTGAAAAAAATGCGAGTCGGACTCGCGCACCGAGGGTTCCGTACAAACCTGTAGTTAGTTTTACGATTTATGACGTATTAAAAACAAGACGAAATGAACCGCAAAACTAACTTTGTTTGTAGAGGTTTATTGTTAATATCAAACAAACTATGCTAGTTAGAGCGTTGGTTTTATTTTTCCTGTAAAATATACATAAGCTTCTATTGACCATAATTATTTCAGATTTTTCAATTGGTAAACTTCGGAGATAAAGGGGGGGGGGGGGGGGGGGGGGAACGGTATTTTTTTCGACATTTTGCCCGATAAATCAAAAACTATTATGCATAAAAATAAATAAAAATCTGTTTTAGAATGTAGAAGTATAGCCCTTTCATATGATATCCCACTCAGTATAGTTATCATACTTTGAAATTTCAAACCCCCGATTTTCCCCCTTTTTTAATTAAACTAAAAATAATTTTCGATTTTTTTTTAATTTAATGATGTTAGGCCACTATTATACATAACTATTCCAAATTTCATGTCGATAGCTTTAATAGTTACTGAAATGATCGACTGTGACAGACGGACGGACGGACAGACGGACGGACGCGCATAGGGGTAGTTTGCCGATCTAGCTGGTCAAAATTATTTATTAATATTTTTTTATTATTAACAACTCCCTGGTTGACTTTAAGCCAAATAAAGTGTTTTTGATTTAATAGTAAGTTAAATTGTCAGGAAAAAATATAATAAAACTATATTTTAATAATTTATGTCGTTGGTATTTCTTTTTCTCTTAAACTAAAATTAATTTCATTGATTTTACAACGATGATGATTAATGATTATGGTTCTTCATCGTAGTGATCACTGCGTGTCTACAGAAACCTCGTCCAAATCTGAATCTGAGTCACTTTCAGAGTCAGGTAGAGCGCGAATCATCAAAGCAATTGCTTCCTTGGTGAATGGCAATGTCTTTTTTTTGGGGTTTGCCGCATGCTGGTAATCAGTGGGTTGGAACTGAGTAATAATCTGATTATAACGTCCATGTCACACGTGACTCTGGAAAATTTTCTCGCAAAATTCTGCCTGTACAAGCGGAAATGTTTATTTGATGCCTCAGCGGCTTCTCCCGAGAACAATCTCATTGGCAACCATGCCTTATCTATGACAGTCGCACCATGCACAAGGATCTTGTGCATCGTAGGGGTCATAGGATGCCACAGATATAAACTTATATAAAGTTTTGTAGTTCCTATGCAATAATTTGCAAACTTGTGCAAATTGACTTGATATGACTTCAAGGATGACTTTGAGTCTGTAACTCAAATCAATATCACCTCCAGTTATCTCCAAAGCTAATTCAGGATTGGCGAAAAGCTTCTGCTCATGTTACCATCATTAGTGTTTCCAAATCCAGCATTTTTACATCCACTATTAGGCCTGTTGCTACTGTTTTTCCACTTTTGCTTGAGGTCTGCCTTCAAAATATACGAAAATATATGTTTCAACTGCTTAACTTCATCATCAGAATGGTTTTCGGTAGATAAGACCCAACATTCCAAGTATTTTAATTTTTCTTCAAAACTAATTTTTCTTCAAAAAAATTTTGCTCTTGAATATCAAAAAGTGATCTACGGGTCACTACTCTAACACCAGAGCACCCAGATGATCCTGAAACAAAATATTTATCACGTAAACATAATATTAGGTTCAAATATAAATTCTCTATTTTTTTCATAACTTGGTTGGATACCCTGTGCTCAAAAAGGTGCGAATATGTGCGGCTGATTTGATCATAATTATATTGTATAAACTATAACCTTTCATCATCAATTAAAAACATAACCGGGAAGGACCCGGAAATACAACAAAAACCTTTTCATAAATAAAATTTGGTTAGAAATAGTAATCATTTAAAGCTATTTATTCAAACGGTAAAAAGCAATATACTATCACCAAAAACACACAGCAAAAACTTTAAAAAGTACGTTTCTTACCTGCTTGATCCCATAACAATATTTTCGAAAAAATCACTCTTCACGAAAATATTTACTTTTTAAATGATACTGTACACTTGAGTAGCCGAGAAAGATACGTACACTTGAAGCGATGGTAAAGTTTCACCTGAAATAAGTACGCGGGTGCAGCCGATAAGGAACCGGGAAGGGTAACCTAATGTTCTCTAGTTATTCAACAACAATAATAACCAGGTTTTTTTAACCTGCGAGTAATTCTTAGAAATCGATTTATGACCAGCTAGATCGGCCAATTACCCGTCCGTGGGACGGACGGAGAAAGTCGCACCATAAGGGTTCCATTTTTACCATTTTGGTACGGAACACTAAAAATCAATTTATTTGTTGAAATAGGTACTTACTTACTTCCATCCCAAATTGGTAGTAACGGAACTCTTATGTCCGTCCGTCTGTATGTGTCTGTTACTGCACTTGCATACCTATTTCAGTAACTCCTATGTCCTAATGATGGTAAATTGGAATAGTTCAAATCAAGAGTGAATAGGCAACTTGTAGGCCTATATCTCCACTTGCAAGCAGATCTGATTGCAGCCTTTATTTTTTATATTTATACGCTCGTGTTTACTAGCCTTTATAAATAAAAAAAATTATAAGCCCAGTTTAAGGATCAAAAATGCGCCGTTTTTTGCTCTATTTTTCTAATTCAAGTACCTATTAGGCTGAAGGAGTAGTAAATAACAATTAATCAACATGGCGTGAAATAAGCGAAATTGTGGGTGCAAGTGCAACCCACTAAGCAGGAATCCGAGATGCTACCACTGTTAAGGAATATTATGATCGTTATCATTGGTTGCATCATATGCCACTGAAAAAGAACGAGAGAGAAAAAGGTATGAACAATATGACTATGAACAATAATAAGATTGCAATCACGCAATAGTTGTTCGTATATTAATTTCTCGTGTGCTGTTGACACGGCACAATGATCCGTGACCCCATCAGAACGGTGCACTTGAACTGATTGACCATACTATTATAACTCAATAGCAGTCAATTAGCGCTCCAAACCCCGAAGGCTGCGCTGGCGCAACTGGTAATGTATGATTTTATAGCAAGGTACCTACATGCATTAAATAGGATGATGTCATGTCTTTTGTCAATAGACCATTAATAAATTAATAGGGTTGGGGGATTGGGAAACTGTCACTGTAGATACCTAAGATGGAAATTGAAACGAAGATTTAGTTTGGTCTGAGAAAAAAACCGGCAACGCATTGGCGGTTCCTCTGGTGCTGCAAATGTTCATGGGCGGTGGTAATCAGAATCACTTAACATCAGGTGAACCGCCCGCTCGTTTGCTCGCTACAAATATATAAAAATTGTCTGAAGTCAGTAAGTTCGTGCCGATCCTTTAGTTGTTTTCCTTCCTCTCTCTGCATCATAAATTGGAATTACAATCTGGGCGTAATTTGCCAAATAGGTATCTTCACTTTCTAGAATGCGTGTCACCAGATTTTAGGTATCCAACCTCTCGCTGTGGCCTGAGAAACCCCTTTTAGTTAGTGTGAAAATTAGTGTTTTAACCCCGTCACGTATTTTATTTTGAAGGTCATGAAACATTGGTCACTGTTTAGGGTAGCGGTGAACCGATAGGAGATAGTACACTAATAAAAGAAGAAGAAAATATTAGTAAAGAGTTATTTTTAAAGAACATATTATATTTACGTACTATGAGAAGGTGGTATATAGGAACTAAGTAAAAACAACTCGAGGCAATCCAGTTTAAATACATATAGGCTATAGCATTTTCACTGAGGGTCACTTTACATAACCGCAAGCTCGCGGGCAATTATTTTAAAGGGCTAGAAGGTACTTGTAGTAAATTTTTCTGCAATGCAAAGAAAGGCAAAATATTACGTAAACATGTTTATGTAACTGGCATAATGGAGCATTGCAAACAAACCTTATTGTATCACGAACTGCGGGTAAAGAGCTAGAGAAGAGAACGCGTAACTGAAGTGAACCAGATCGCAAAAACGGGAGTGCAGCTTGCGCAAGCTTCGAAATAGGGACAAGCCCCCGTTAAGGACCGTTACTGTAATCAAAGGAGAATGTACGTGATCATGTCAGAGTCTGCCACTAAAGCAGAAATGTTTTATTACATAGGATAATTGGCTCTAGATTTGAAGCGAGGGGAAAATTGAAACAAATCTGGCACTTGATATTTTATTTGTTAAATCGTGAGGTGACTTGTAATAATTAGTTGTAATGCGGCGCGCTTGATTGAAGATTTCTATAGTGTTCGCTACTAGCAGATGCCCGCGTGGAATAAGTTTTTTAAATTCGCACGGGAACTCCCTAATTTTTCGGGTTAATATATATAGCCTATGACACTCACAAATAATGTGGCTTTCTATTGGTACCGGTTTTCAAAATCGGTTCAGTACTATCCAGAGATTACCCCCTACAACGTCACAAACTCACAAACATTACCTCTTTATAATACCTATTAGTATAGATTTATAGTATGATTTTGTTTTAATCTCTAATAGGGCTGAAGTAAAAATTTATGACTGCAAAACTTAATTTTATTTGAAAAATGGATCAAGGTTTTGTAAAATAAATTTAAGGTCGCTAGTTAGCTTATATACCTACCTAAGTATTTCACCGAGTTTCTTGCCGGTTCTTCTCGGTAGTCGGTAGGAATGTTATTCCGAACCAGTGGTAAATTCACTCGACGAGTCAAAAGCACTTTTAATAAGTTTATTTGAATAAAAAAATATATGATTGAGTTTGAGTTTATAGCATAATTTATGTATGCAAAGTTTCCATTACCGGCAGGCACAGATCCAAGCGGCTGAGGTCAGTTACTTGATGGCTTTATTTATTGCCCGATTGAATGTGCACGGAGATTGATGCGATTGCCAAGCGGATACCCCACTGCCTCCATTCGACTAAGAACACTTTAGACTTAACTGTCGACATTAGAGTTGGACTATACAGTTATCGTATAGTATCCTGGTGGGAGGCTTCGGCCGTGGCTAGTTACCACCCTACCGGCAAAGACGTGCCGCCAAGCGATTTAGCGTTCCGGTACGATGCCGTGTAGAAACCGACTAAGGGTATGGGTTTAATATAACTGCCATGCCCCTAACAGGTTAGCTCGCTACCATCTTAGACTGCATCATCACTTACCATCAGGTGAGATCGCAGTCAAGGGCTAACTTGTAGTGAATTAAAAAAAAAAAAAAAAAAAAAAAAAAAAAAAAAAAAAAAAAAAAAAAAAAAAAAAAAAAAAAAAATCGTAGGTAGGTAACTTAGATAGGTAACCTACACGAATGAAAAAAATTAGCCACCAGGAGACGCCCAGCACAATTCCGGTGCAAGTAAAATTCGGATCGGTTCGGTCCGGTTCGATTTCAGTTTAGTAAGTCAAGTCATTATGAACCAGTCAAGTTAAATAAGAAGAAGGTACAATCTCTGTTGTATCTCAGGGATGTTACCGGGGAAGTCCGCGTCGGTATTGTAAAAAGCTACGTTGCAAAATAACAAAAATAAGCCAATTTATTAATCTAGCCAATATATTAAAATTTAGTAATCTAGAACCTGTAATTCTTGTGGTTAGATCAGCCCTAGTTTAGCGCTTAGCTTTTAATGAGCGAATTTTGTCATTTTCCAAAAAAACGTCTTGTATTCATTGCACGCTAAATATGAATGTATCCTTTGATTGTTCTTATCGCTCTGGCTGTAGTATTTAATGGAAATACAGTTTGAAATGCTTTAACTATACAAAGAGATCTCAATTCAGAACTATGTATGAAATAATACCAATTATTTATCATTAACCTAAATAACACGTACTTAACATTAGTTACAAGTTAAATACAATTATTTATACGAAGACATTAGAATAAACACATTTTTTGTTTTATTAATATACTTACCTGTTTTTTGTCTTTTTGTTTTGTATGTATAATTTTGTACATATGTGTTAAGATGCAATAAAGACTAATACTACTACTAGATACTTACTGACTACTTAAATAAACTAAATGTATATAGGAACTTACACAACTCAATTTCCAGGACATCTCCTCTAGCACCTGAGCCCATTTCATATGATAGCTCGTGGTGACCGCCTTCCGTTTTTCCGAATCCCGTGAACTGTTCAGTACGTATCGCTTCCCCATTTTGTATATCAAGCGTCTTCTTCTCAAAACATGTTCACCGTCCGACCCAGAAGGACCGGGCCCGGAAGTAGTCATTATAATCTGTTTGCCTTAGCTGACTTATAAGGTAAACCAATGATAGGTAACCTTTTTAATGTAAACATCTCTTTCCGTTACTACCGGTAGAATGTTGAAGTCTTCTAAATTCTCATTTAAACTTTACATACGATTTTTTTTAATTAGTTAGTTAATCGGTATACCTGCCACTGTAAGTTATACTTTAACCGCGCTTATGGGACTAAAGTTACACAACAGTTCAGCTAAAGCTGAACGAATTCGTATGCGCCTCCATAGAAAACACCAGTTTATTTATTACCCATGGACAATAGCTGAATCAAATTGGATAGTGTAATAAGTCCCGTGAGGTGAATTATTAAAATATCGCGAATTCATTGTTAGTTCGCGATAAGAACTTCCTATGCGCATCATGTTGAGCATCGCATAGATGCCATAGATCATAAGAGATTTTGCACGAAGCAAATTGTTGGGTACCTCTTAAGTCAGCTGAGGATTAGATTGCCACTATAAAGTATTAAAATCACACATTTTCCTGTTCATTTCAAAAATACACTTCACACAGTTCAGTTCAGAATTTAAACACTAACATTATTTTATCACAAACCTAATACCTACTAATTGTAATTGTTTGCATAATACTGTGACAATAGAATACAGTGATAGAGTTAAATTGAATTTTGTATAACAGCGGTTCTAACGAGGTCGAAGGCTTCCGGCAACATTCGGTTGATAAATAATGTAGCCTAGGGAGCTGGTGGTCATTTTTCGTCGTTGGGAATATCGTGTTATAAAACTTGCATTAATCACCTGTTATTGTCAAGTCAATTTCTGCAAGTTGTTGGTTTTTGTATACTTTGCAAAAGACGATTTCACGGAGCTTTAGCCAGTTTTGTTGCTGATGGATAGAACTTTAGAGACCTAAAAGCTAGTGACAGGGTTACAGGGTAAATGTGCTGGAATAATGAACTCGTCGCACTGGAAAGCACAATGCTGACAGACCCCTCACTGGATAGGTGGGTAGACGACATCTAATGATCTGGACTCTGATCATTAGATGTCAGTCATATTCCTCTTCTACTGACGAGCTTTTGATTTTAACCACCAACTCCCCAGTAAATCGACAAATTAAGCTTTAAATGTATTTAACCACAGTTTAATATGTTAACACGTCAGACAGGATTACGTAAACGAATGGGGGTTTAACTACTCAGCTAGAGCTATGATGGTGTAATGTGTATAAATAAAAAGTTACCACTGTGATTTAAACATCTTTTTTTGAGTCGTTAGAATTGCCACATAGAGCTTTTAAGTAATTTTAAAGCTAATTGTGGCAATGCTTATAAGTAACCTGTTGCCTTTAGAGTCCGGGATGTGCTACTTTTTATAGAAGCAAAGCTTCTTATTTTTAGAATGAGGACTATCGTTCGCTGATGCGGACCCGGACGGATAAGTATATTTAAGAAGTATCCTAGTTATCATCTTAATCCCTAGAGACATATTATCAGTATTCGGCCATGAGTATACCTGAGTAATACAAAGTGTAAAACATAATATATTATCATAATAATATTATCTTTCTATCTATGCAGATTTTTTTATTATGAAAGACTTTATGATGTCAGAAATACCGCAATTTTATAAGCGCACATTAAAAAACCACTCTACTTTCTTGTTGATGTTGGAAGACTTTGTTTAGGCTTTATAAATTCCAAATTCACTTTCACCACAACTACGTTTCGGGTTTTGGTTTATGGAGCCTCTCGAGTAGGTATTCAAACTTAATATCGCATCATCTGCTACCCGTGACTATACTTATATCACAACTTAGTTTTAGTATAGTCCCACAAACTTTTCTGACCTGGTGGCCAAAATTGGAACTAATTTTTATGCCTGTACAATTTTTTTTTTTATTTTTTTTTTTCATAGATAGGTACCTACTAGCGACGCTTTACACCGGGTCAGATAAGTTTGTCGGACTACCTATAGGTAGAGAATAGAGATGGGTGCAATTTTTTGTGGTAGTATTAACGGCTGAAATCATATCATACTAATATTATAAATGCGAAACTGTTTGTTTGTTGGTTTGTTGATTAGTTGGTTTGTCCTTCAATCACGCCGCAACGGAGCAATGGATCGACGTGATTTTTGGCATGGGTGTAGTTTAGGACCTGGAGAGTGACATAGGCTACTTTTTATCCCGGAAAATTAAGGAGTTCCCGCGGGAATCAAAAAACTTAAACCACGCGGACGAAGTCGCGGGCATCAGCTAGTAATAATTAAAATTAATCGATCTGTCTGCATCAAACTTAGGTTGATTATAATTATTATTTGTTACAAAGTATTAATCCTATTTTATGGCAATTAATCATGAAGTAATAAAAATGAAGTAATCTGTAGACGAAATATATATTTCAATTTCGGCACTAAATTAATCATTTACAACATAATATATTCGATGAATAATCAATTTCTAATCATGATCGTATCTGTTACGCTTATGTACCCTTTACGCATATCTATCTAACAGTTTTTTGGTAACTCGGAAAAGAACATAACATCGGTTCCGAATCATGGAGAATTGATTACTTTGACCCGGATCATTGCAGTCAGCAGTTCTTACTGGTATAAACTTATACCATACCGTTTTGCGATTCAATAACACAACGCCCCTATCTAAATAACCGGTCCGCATAAGCCTTGGTCAGACGCAACGCGTGAGAAAACAGTCGCAACAACGGCAGCCGAATCCTTACGAAGCGAAGATTCCTTGGGAAGATTTCGAGCAACACGTTATGGCATGGCTGCAACATGGCAGTGTAAAACCTTCTCGTTCAAACTGTGTCCACAGTTTAATTAAAAGGAAGATCCTTCCTAAGAAGCACGTCACACTGCGCTCTGCGGACCGCGACGACAGCAGCTCTGCAATGTTATTTTTTAAGTCCTTAGTCACTTCGCAGTTCGTACACCTATGTCGCTCTGCAAACTATGAACGCCTTTAAACGATTATTTGTACAATTTATAGGAGCAGTTTTGAGTCGCTCCTATCATACTTATTACCTACGTCGCTAGTATCATGCGGTCTTGGTGACCCAGGCTCTAGCCTAGAAGTAGGCCATTAGAAACTTGGAACCCACGTACTAGGTAATTTATTGGCGACCTTCAAAACACAGTGCCCAGCAAGCAAGATTTTGCAAGAGATCAAAAGGTACAAAACCATGTCATGATAGCTGGTGTTGCTGAAATAAGAACAGCTGAGATCGAATAAAAGGCAGGCTTGGATAAAACAGCGACGACAACTTCGAACAAACAAGTTTATGAATGGATTTTAGAGTATTTGATTTACTATGAAGTGTCTCTATCTTTTGAAATCGTATAATGAAGCTTGCTTACTCATTATCTAAACTCAAAGCAATTAGTTCAAGGACATAAGAAAATGTGTAACAAACAGACTAAAAAGGTGCGATAAGAAATGTTCAAAATACGATACAAATTCTAATTACCATGTCACACGGCCAAACAAAGGTGTGATAACTCGAAATGAAATAAGCCATTACAGCCTTACGTATAGTAATTTTAGTCACTGAAGTATAAGGTGCAATAGATAACTAGTATAAATGAGTCGCAATGGTTAATGGTTAGAGACCGATACTTAAAAAATAACAGTTACCTTGAAAGATGTTATCTCATACGTATGAGTAGACTTAAGTGGGTGCATTAGATCTAATTACCATATCGCCTGTTCGTGTAATAATAATTAGTCGTTAGCATTGCATCACAACAGTGAAAGCGCAGGTAATGTCAAGGAATTTAGAAAACAGTCACGACCTACAGTTTTACGAGAGGAGATTCGAGTTCTGTAGTGAGCCGGCAATGGGTTGCTATTAAGAAGAATAATACGTACAAAGACTTGTTTCAAAGAGTAGTAACAGGTTCTTTAATTAAAATTAACATATCACTCGTCCGTGTCATCAGTCATTGCATCATAGTCTAGGCATATTATGTTAATGATACGACTACCGACCTTCTCAGTTGTGACAGCTTTGTAACACTTTCTCTAACCCGAAGAATTTGAGTTTACTTTGATCATTCTATTATGTATTTAAAAGATAATGTTATGCTAGTTTTAACGGTCTTCAAACAGAAGGAAGGTTACGTGGTTATACAATTCAGTCCGTATAGTATTTTATCTAATCTCTAGTAAGAGCAGGTAAGTAAGCAGGTATGATACACCCATCGATTTTCGTTGTCAATGTTCGTATGGAAACATTTAGTTTAAAATGTGAGTTTAATCTTAGAAACTTGAATGAAATTTACCGATTTCTGGCGGGCTGGAACCTCTTCTTATGTGTTCTGTGGCTGGAATATACGACAGGTACCTACTACCTACCTCATATGTATTTTAAAATTAATAAACAGGTAAATGAGTAGACTGGTCGTCTGCTACTACTGTAATTTGGCACCAGAGAATCTGCTAATGCATTTCGGATTTTTAAGAATTTATTTATCTATCATTAACAGTGCAGGTGATAGTTGGAGGTGGACATGGATATTTTATTTTATTTAATTTAGATAACATACCCGAAGAGATCTTACAGGTGCCCAATGCGTCTTTTCGGACTACAGAATTGAAGTGAAATTGACAAAAAATCCTCCGTGTAAAGTGCGGTCACAGAAGTGAGAAGGTGTCAATGCAGCCATGTGCAAACCTAATAGAACAGTCCGTAGAGCTGATGTACTTATTTTTGGCGATCTAAGACCTCCAACTAGCTAACTCTTATAAATAAAAAGATTTCAAATTAACTAATAAAAAAAGTAAACGACGTATAAAACCAAGAAAACCACCAAGATAGAAATACCTGCAAATTATAAAATACAGCAGTTCTTAGAATGATAGACGGCTACAACACAATGAGATCTAATTTCTGTGACGAAGTGATAAGATCGCCGCGTCGTCGTCGCCTCCCACGGCCTATTATTTCATATTATGGAATAAAGCGTAATCACAGCAATTTTCTAAAAAAAACGGATCAACTTTTTGCTACTTACAAAAACTGTTTTTAGTAATAAAAGTGGGAATCGCGTTGCCACAGAAGTTTTATATGCCGAACAAAAAGTTGTTTATAGAATTTTTATGGAGTTGCTTTGGGCATTGCGACAGATTTATTGACATTAAAGTCAGGAGCGTAAAATTCTTCATCGTGATTGCTGTGATAAACACAGATGGTGGGAAGTATGGCATTTAGAAAATTGTGTTAATGACGCTTTAGATGAAACACAAATTTAATTACATACAACTTCAAATAATTGATGGCAATTAATTCGATCGTATAGGAATTTTATGTGATAACCGCCGTACTTGAAAGAAAACTAGTTTATTAGAAGGAAAATAATTGACAACTGGTACTATTCAAAGATATTTAAGATTTCCTTGAAGATGGCTATCACCTACGAGCCTTATTCTTGATTTTACAACTCTACCTAGCTGACAAATGATTTAATTTCACTAGATTTTACTTACTTGTGAATTTTTTTCATAGTTATTCATAGAAAATCCAGAAAAAACATGGTTAGTTATGGCATCAGCCTTTTTCCTCTACTCAAATTGCCTTTAAATATTTCTAACTTTAAAAAAAATTATGAAGTATGAACCCACTTTTCTTTTCTCCAAACAAGAGTGCTCACGCTTTCCACTTACAAGTTCCCTACATCAATCACTCCCATATCTAAACCCTCTTCCTGTATTTATTTATTCATGACGCGAGGCCAATATTGTAGCTGTCTGGGGTCTGAATCTGATGAATCACAATAAATAATATAGTGATTCATTACGACGACAAAATATTATGGATTCCAGATTTTCTGGAGTATTTGAACAGGTCTGAGCTGGAAAACAGTATTTATTTATTCATGACGCGAGGCCAATATTGTAGCTGTCTGGGGTCTGAATCTGATGAATCACAATAAATAATATAGTGATTCATTACGACGACAAAATATTATGGATTCCAGATTATCTGGAGTATTTGAACAGGTCTGAGCTGGAAAACAAGTCTCTCTGTCTATCCACTTGATGTTCCATGTCATGGGGCTATAATTTTTCTTTAAAGGTTAGTAAAGCTGTAATTTTTTTAGCCATGATGCGATGATCGTTCACGTCTCTCGCATTCGAATCGTATCTTATCTACTTCACTTTCTTAAATTTACTATTTATTTCTATTTTTGACCACCTCTACCTTTAGAATCCGTATTGAAATTCTTGACAGTACCTACTAGACAAAACTAAACTATGCTGCGCTGTCGCAACTTGACGCTACAAACGCTATGTAAGTACTAATAGCTTACACATTGTAAAATAAATACCGTGATATCCCCTATTTAACTAAAAGTAAATATACAAAATATGTATTACATAAGGCCTGCTACACGTAACACATCTCATGTTTATTCACATGCTTTGTCTTCTCAGAGGCGTACCTACTCGTATGTGTATACAATTGCGTACATTTGGTACTCAAGCAGGAAAACATTTTTCACTTAGCATTGACACAATAGGTAACGGTGTCCCCTACGCGGCGAACCACAAGCTTTTAGTCCTATTGTTTACAACACGTCACTGTTCTAAGGCCGATGTTGTGAAAGACACGCCCCAATAGGCATACCTTCATAGATAACTTCCATTACTGAATACTCACACGAATTTCTTGCTATAAGAAACATGGCCCCAATCATGTAAGAATTATTCATCAAACGTTAAAGATTTTTGTCAAAGTAAAATAAAACCATAATAGCATTGAATTAGAGCTCAATTTCGTCTGCCCATTCTTATACGTTTAGGTATGTACGATACCCTAAACGTATAACAATGGGCAGACGAAATTGAGCTCTAATTCAATGCTGTCATTGTTTATTTTACTTTGACGAAAATCTTTAACGTTTGATGGACAATTCTTACGTAATAGGGGGGCAGGACGGGATATCGTCAAGCTTGAGAGCATTTATTGCACTGTCATCGGGAAAAAATATTACCTATTCGAGGTACGGGACTAAATATTATGTGTTCATTTTAGTATTAGCGCGTCGTTTTTCTACCGGTAAGATAACAGTACATGTCTCTATCATAAGCGTATTATAACATGGACTCTACAGAGTCATTCTCATTGGTACCTATGGTAGTATTCAAGGGATTGTGTTCCTTTGACTCTAGAACTTCAATGATCAAAGATGTCCTAATATCAGTAGAAATACTTGCTGATATTAGGAGGCTGATTATTTCAATTGTTTTTTTGGTTACCGACTTTTTGTACCTAGAAGTTAAATAGGTATAAAGCTCCAAGGAATTCGCATTTTTATATTGAAAACCCCTGCATTTGCCGGTGTTGAAAAAACGTCACTAACAATCCGTTCACAGCCACCACAAAACTGCTAAATGTCATTGATGAGGAATCTAAGATTTTAAGTATTTATGATATTGCATAAATACTTGAAATCTTAGCTTTCTTTTGTTATTTGATTGATATTAAATCAAGTAGTAAATTATTTTGTGTAGTTCGATCAGAAGATTAATTTTGGATAACTACTATTAACTACTGCTATGTTAATATTGGAATAACAATTATTTACTTCTAAACTTACTTAAATATACATATCAAAAATTTACGGAACCGGCAGGATTTGAACCTGCGTCTCTCTGGGAATCGCGCCCTCCCAGAGAGACGCAGGTTCAAATCCTGCCGGTTCCGTAAATTTTTGATATGTATATATTTAAGTAAGTTTAGAAACTTTCCTCGTGTGTGAAACACTGTAATAAAATTATAAAATTATTTACTTACTAACAACTAAAATGTAAAGAGTTTTAGACAAAGATCTGTCGCGTTGGTAGTAATGGCCTTGTTGGTCTCATTAGTCATATCATAACGAAGAGCCAGTGAAAGTTCAATCTTTTTAATGGCTCTACTTTTAGGGAACAATACGGTTTTCATTTGAAAGGCTTGCACTGCTGTCTTTTATATTTTGCAAAAAATGGGACGCGCTAAAGAATTTACGCTATCCACGAGGAGATAATATGCCGTTTGGTTAATGTACTAATTACGTGTTATATAATTATACTATCCGTAAGTGTGTCTGTCTTAAATCGATATGGACGCAGCGGAAAACCATTTATTAGTCCAAATTAGTCAAAATTAGGTAAGAATCTCGGAATTTGAGATACCCAGCTGATTTTTTGTATAAACTTGTATTTTGGTATTCTAAAATTTGTCTCAAAACCTACATATGGTAGGGTGTCCGCGTCTATTAAAAATTGAGGTCAAAGGTCACAAAAATCGATTTTTTGCATATTTTTTGCAAATATCTCATTTCCTATGGGTTTTTCGCTATTTGTATTTATTATCAATATTGTAGAGAATTGAATTTCCTACAACTTTTGTATAAAATTTTTTTTATACGTTGAATCCTTTTCGAGATAGAGGGCGGAGAGCGCGCGGTTCGAGCATAATGTAAGGTCAAACGGTGTCTTGTCAAAACACTCTAGATAAAGTTTATTAAGTAATTATTGATAAATAAATAATTAATAATAATTTTCAATTGTTATCAACTCATCATCATCATCATCATCATCAGCCAATATGCATCCACTGTTGGACATAGGCCTCTTTAAGATTGCGCCAACTTTGCCTATCCTTGGCTGTTAGCATCCATTTGATGCCAGCCACTCTCCGGATGTCGTCGCTCCACCTAGCCGGGGGGCGCCCCACACTCCGTTTGCCGACACGCGGTCTCCACTCTAGGACCTTGCGACTCCAGCGGCCGTCAGTCCTACGGCAAACGTGACCAGCCCACTGCCACTTCAACGTGCTAGCCTTGAGAGCTATGTCAATTACTTTGGTTCTTTGGCCAATTACTTCGTTTCGGATTTTATCCCTCAAAGAAATTCCGAGCATAGCTCTTTCCATAGCGCGTTGAGCGACTTGAAGTCTGTGGACTAGCCTCGATGTCAGTGTCCACGTTTCGGCACCGTAAGTCATAACCGGCAGGACGCACTGATTGAAGACTTTGGTCTTCAGGCATTGCGGTATAGGCGACGAAAAGACTCGACGGAGTTTGCCATATGCTGCCCAGCCCAGCTGTATTCTCCGTTCTATCTCTTTCTCGAAACTGTTACTTCCTACTTGCAAAATTTGCCTAAGGTATGTGTATTCTTGGACAGTTTTGAGAATAGATCCGTTGACAGTAATCGGCCCCGGAATGACCAATTCATTGAACATGACCTTGGTCTTGTCAAAGTTCATCCGGAGACCGACACGTCGGGAGGCAGCGTGAAGGCTATCGAGCATCTTCTGCAGCTCTTGCAGCGAACTTGCGATTATGACGATATCATCAGCGAAGCGGAGGTGTGAAATGTGCTCTCCGTTCACGTTGATGCCTTGTTCGTTCCAGTCAAGCGTTTTAAAGACATCTTCCAAAGCATTAGAAAACAGTTTCGGGGACAGAACATCCCCCTGTCTCACCCCGCGATGCAATTGGATAGGTCTTGTAGACGCACCTTGTACTTGGACAGACATAAATGCCGAGCTATATAGGCATTTCAAAACTTCGATGTATCGCCAATCAACTTGGGATCGCTGCAAGGATTCCAGAACAGCCCAGGTCTCGATGGAGTCAAAGGCCTTCTCATAGTCCACGAAAGCGAGACACAGAGGCTGTTTGTACTCATAGGACTTCTGCACAATCTGCCTCAATGTGTGTATGTGGTCTATGGTGTGGTCTCTACAATGCACGAATGTAAAGACTTTACAATCGTGCATTGTCGAGTCAACATCTGCTGAAGATGCTACTCCTGAAGATACTACTCCTGAAGATGCTACTCCAATCTGTACTTCATTATTGTCTACTTAAATTATAATTAGTGGAAATGAGAATATAATTATAATGTAATTAAAGTTTGTCCCTTAATATTTTTTTAATTTTAGGAATGGGCTGTAAGTATTATTGAATAGATAGATTCAATTGATGAAAATGAATAAATAATTAAGAAAAATGATTAAATATGTATAATGTAATAGTTGATAACAAATGAAAATTATTATTAATTATATATTTATCAATAATTACTTAATAAACTTTATATAGCGTGTTTTGACCAAGACTATACCGGTTGACCTTACATTATGCTCTAACCGCGCGCTCTCCGCCCTCTATCTCGAAAACGATTCAACGTATAAAATTTTTTTTTAAACAAAAGTTGTAGGGAATTTAATTCTCTACAATATTGATAATAAATACAAATAGCGAAAACCCCATAGGAAATGAGATATTTGCAAAAAATAAGCAAAAAATCGATTTTTGTGACCTTTGACCTCAAATTTTAATAGACGCGGACACCCTACCATATGTAGGTTTTGAGACAACTTTTAGAATGCCAAAATACAAGTTTATACAAAAAATCAGCTGGGTATCTCAAATTCCGAGGTGAACTACTAAGATGACTGGACTATAATATCTAAAAGTTCGGCGAACGAAGTTGCGGGCAAAAGCAAGACGTATCCTATAGTAGAGACTAAATTGCCTAAAAGTTAAATGATAGGTGTTGGAAACACAACAATTAGATCAATAATTATTCACCATCCATGTGTTCGTTCACGGTTTATTCAGTCTGTCACATAATATTGAACGAGATCTATATTACCTCAAAATTGACAGTGCTATCACTGTCAATTTTGAGGTAATTTGCAATAATCCACCACAGTGGCGGATTATAGCAAATTAATCTTCTGGTTCATTCATTATCATGGACTTCCGCAAAGTAACGCCTGCTTCGATTCAATAATTATTAATTGTTGTGCCATAAAAGTGTGTTTTGTTTACAATATACCTCAGTAAGCAACCTAGCCCTACAGTCTCCCACTGTCTCCCACAGTAGGTAGATTCAATGTTATACATACATAGGAAGTCGCAATGTCCGGCTTGTTACATATTATATGTAGGCAGGTAGGTTCATACGGTAAGATTAAAAATACAGGAAATATAACAACGTTTAACCGATTCGTTCATTCGAAAGTGACTTGCCGAGAATGGAGAGACAAGTTAAAAAATGTTCATTAAGGATAGAAACATTTTAGGAAACGCTGTTTACAACGTCGCGTCGGCTCCGGTTTTGGGAGGCTCCTGTGTAATACACTTTTTTTATCTAAATTTATGTTCGAGGGTTGTTCATTAATATTGAACATTCCCCACCCTCGTCGGAGTGACATCATCGCTTTACTTCCTAGTGCTTACTATTATATTATTATTTATAGGGTCTTAGTGCATTCTAAAGGCTGTTCTAAAAACCCACCGGGCGCGGCGCTTGCCCGCCGCGCCGGCTTGCAACCGCGGCCCGCTAGCTTTCAATTACTAGTGGTTTGCCCCGAACTGAGACCTCGCGGTATCCATTGACTTGTACAGAGCGCCATCTATTGACATCATTGTGAAGTTCTGTTAAAAATACTGAAGCACATTAAAAATTAAATAATTTCGTTTCCTTATAATATTTATCTAATTTTAGTATTTGTTGTTCAAGTACAGGATATAATTCAAATAATTGATAAGTTTCAGCCTCAACCTTTCAGAAAATTGAGAGTTCTGAGGTCAACTTTGGACGTTAGAAAATCTCCACTTCGAAAGCCCCCCATTTCGTCAATTTTAAGGGAAAAATTTTAAAAAAAATATTTTTGGACTCTGTTCCTAATTATCTTTAAAATGATATACCGCAATCTATGTAACGCTATAAAAAATATTTAACTTCGCATTCGCTTCTATGAGAGCCCCCCTGAAATAAAGATTTTTATAACTTTTTGAGCCATATTCGGCGGGAGGCCATCGGTTTACATATTAAATTTAAATTTAAAGTAATTACGTTCAGTAATTCAGAAGTTATAAGGCTCTGACGGACGGACGGACGGACGGACGGACGGACGGACAGACAAGTGCCAATTCACTCAAGTAGACTCAGAGACCTTCGCTTCGCTCGGTCAATTACAAACTAGCTGATGCCCGCGACTTCGTCTGCGTGGATTGATGTTTTCCCGCGGGAACTCTTTAATTTTTCGGGATAAAAAGTAGCCTATGTGCTATTCCAGACTATAATCTATCTCTGTGCCAAATTTCATCCAGATCCGTTCAGCCGTTGGAGCGTGATTGAGTAACAAACATCCATACATCCATACATCCATACGTCCATACATCCATCTAAACTTTCGCATTTATAATATTTATATATTACTAGCGATCCGCCCCGGCTTCGCACGGGTAGCACTAATAATCCTAATCTATATAATATAAACTATCCTATCTCTCAAGTTAGATCGAACTGCACATGGTGTGCGAATTTTATTATAATCGGTTAAGTGGTTTAGAAGTCCATTGAGGACAAACATTGTGACACGAGATTTATATATATATAGATATTATTTGATTACAATGCATGAGACTAAACATGCTGGTCCTAAAACACGAAACAGTTGAAGCTCGCTTGCGCTTTTAGTATAGTTCGCGCACTAGTTGAATGCAAAGCTTATGTATGGTGACACATACATTAGCTCTACATTCAACTCGCGCGCGAACTATAGGTATTATAGTTCACCATAGCTGGGTACAATACTTCCTTATTAAATAAGAAAAAAAATATCAGGCTTTGGATGATAGGATAATTTAGAAAAAAAAACAGCCGAACCAAACTCTTTCAGTTTAAATCAACATTAATTTGACTATTATTACCAAATCCTAGATTATGGTCTTAAATGAATGTAGGTAAAACTAAGTAACACAGACTCCTTTCATTTGCATGTAGCGAAGACATTCTGTTTATCCCTAAGCATTATATCAGCATCGAGAGAAAGGCTTTCACCTGCGTAGGTGTGGATACTTAATAAAGGTCGCTCTAAAGTTCAAAGGAAACCAGCGTTAAACCTTTAACTTAACGTGCGTTTATGCTGGAATGTAAGGGAAATGGTGAGGAAACCTCAAACGCTTGCTTCTTGATCTAGACAGAATTCATGTACTTACCTCACAAACACCTGCAATATAACAAATTCATACTTATTAACTACTTACCTATTTTAATACTAATTAATTTGAATAATAAGCGATATTTTTAGGTTTCCGAAACAAAAAGGAATCCGTTATGGTGCAATATGTCCGGTGTTTGTCGCAAATGAAAGAGAAATATTCCAAAAAATATTGTTATAACAATTGCGAATGGGGCCGAAATTACCAGAGTCGGCCAAAATCATATCACTACAATCGCTACAAAAATCCCTCAATAGGTAATAGGTATATCAGACTAGCAAAATAACGAATTAGTGATGTCGGTGTATCGAAAAAATGAGGTAGCTCATTGTGTAATAACTAATAATAACTCCGTGTAAATAAATGAGTGTAGGTATACCTGCACATTAATGTATTATCTATAAAACATACAATTATCTATCAGGTTCCATCAATCTGACCACCTTCGCCTGATGATCTCGGCTTTAAAGCATCGTTAACACAGGTCAGTGCCCCGCACTTAACATCATTACCTCTATGCCTCCCACCTCCCGCCTAGCTATAGTGCTAGCTACCGCGCTACTTGTTTCAAGACTCGAGTACTTAGTTACCAAGGATGTGGTAGACCGCAACATGTATTTACTAGATCTGCATAAAAACATTAATGAACCATCTTTCAAATCATATGTAAATCGGTAATCGGTATTTATAACTGCGGCCTAAAATACCACGAAAAAAATGATTTTCTGGCGGACAAAAAGTACACGTCATTCACTTTAATATGGAGCGCGCGAATTAAGCGACATGACAAAACATCGATTGAATTTACGTGGAAAAACTTACGTGGGTAATTTCAAAAAGGCCTTGTTAAGAACAAGAACTTAGAAGGAAATATCCATGGATGATGGACGCAGATTATCAAAATTCCACAGAGTTATAAAGAGAAGCAGAGGCAAGATAACGTACAAAATAGCGTGGCAATTACAAACACACGAAAACATTACGCACACATACACAAAACTCAGGGCCGAACCTTGTTGCTGCATAAAACATTATATTAATATGTAGGGTTAGGTTGCGTGAAAAAAATTGACCTAAAGACACCTATCATTTGGAAGCTATAATTTGTAAGGATTTTAAAAGTAATTAATATTGGTACTTTTATAATTTCCTCATCACAAGCGATCACAACTGCAATATAGTAACACTAGTAATGGTAATCATCACCACGTGCGGGACCCTAGTCAATGTGGTGAATATAGATGTAAGCTCCGCGCTGCGTGATATCGTCACCGTCGCGCGCGGAGTTATAACTCCTGTTACAACTCAAATCCTGAGGACTCCGTCAGTATCATGGCCAGTGGTTCTCGCGTCGTTCTCGCTCTGCGTCGACGCGCAGGTGATGGGGATATTATTTAGAAGAACAGTACCAACGGATATCGTGTAAATACCGCCAGATTTTAGCTCAAAGTTCCTATTGACAATAATTTCTTGGCAGTAAGCCAAATAAATGTTGTTAAACAATCGAATCGAATCGTTATTCCAAAAAGAGGTTAAATAAAAAATTACAACAGGTGTTTTAAACTCACATGTTTTTTATTCAAATAAACTTTACAATTAGTGCTTTAGAATCTGTATTGAGGTTTTCAATAAAAATTAATGAAATTCATCCACCTAATGGAAGATAAGGTAAATTGGTACCTACTTAGTATAAGACCTCAACTAACTTTTCTTTGAAAATGGTCGGTATTGCACCAGGAGATAGAATTGTACGGAATATATTACGTTCTTAGATTATCTGTAAAATGCTTGGAGCATATAGCACTCCATGAGTTGGTCTGCCAGTCTTTTCTATTAATATTTTTATGCATAGGTCTCTCAGGTATTCATCCTTTGGAAACCTGAAATTAAAAGTCGAAGTTATATACTTAAAATAAAAGAGTCGTCGAGTCCGGCCCTGTAATTTGTTAAAGTTCTCAAAATGTCAAAAAAGATTATTCAACAACTTATAGCATGTATTTCTACAGAAAACCATAATATTATAGTTTTAATATATGCATCGCTACATATTTCGTCATAACAACTATAAAATATTAGATATCTTAGCCTTGATACGATGCGATACGAAAACATTCCAAAGCTACATGATAGCATGAATTTTACTTACCGATGGAACGTTACTTCTGGGGTTTTCCTGTACGAAGCGTTGTAACACAAGGGGACACAACACTTCACCATTTTATTTCAGTAAATATTTATATAAATCTCCAAATTTCACAAAAAACTTATGACACCCAAGACAACACAATGTAAACAAACGCCATAGGTCTCATAGATGTCTTATAATGACTGCCACGCATTGAATTTTTGTCAATGTGTGCGTTGGTGTAGCACAGTGTTGCAGCAAATTAATACATACACATTTTTGCTTGCAGGGACACGGTCACACTAAGTCACACTGATTCGCATACACTTGTCTATGTGGGTGTGAAATTTATGTTGTGTCTGCTTCTATTTATATGTCTGTGCAAAATTCAAAAATCAAATCTTTTTATTCAAGTTTTTTTTTTATTTTGATTAAAAATACAATAGAAATTAAAGCTAGCTAGCCTAACCTTTCAAGTTGACTTTGACAAGTGCATTTGAATAGTCGAGTGAATCTAAACTCGGAACCAGCAAGAAACTTGGTAGGTACTGAACTACTGAATTTATTTATTGCATGTAGGACAAACAGGTGTCTCTGTTATGTTATGTTTTGATACTTTTCCTATACAACGATTTTGTTCAATGCAAATTCTGGAAATCCTTGTACATGTACATCTTTTGTATAAGCTAACTTCATCCAAAATCTCAAGATTATAGAAACAGAGGGCTAAGCTGTGCGTTGATAACTTGATATGACAGTCAGTCTGTTTAGATTTTTTTACGTTAAAATATTCAGAACGGTAGGCTTCCTGGAGTGAAATGGGGTGGCATGACTACTTGAGTGTCGGGGGGACGAATCTTGCACCTGTACCCTTACTCTGAGATTGATCGAATTTAAAATACGGTCTCACTAAGTGAGGTGAATTACATATGCATCAAACGAAAATGAATCTTAACCTTATTAATTTAGAGCTCAATTTCGTGTATGCATTCACAGCTAGCGCTCCAAACGATACGTTTCGAAATTTGAATTTCGGTTGCACTGAATTTGTGGCTTTAAATCAAGTGGTTTTGGGTCCATTTTAGTTTGACTCAAATGTTATTCACCTCACTTAGTGAGACCGTATTTTAAATTCGATCAATCTCAGAGTAAGGGTACAGCACGCTGACGACAAGAACCGAGACGTCCGGAAACCAGCGCGAACAAAAAAGGGAAAGTTTGAAGTAAGCCGGTAAGGCTGGTTTATGTAAAGACCGCTTCAAATTCACACACTTTGTAAACAAAAACACGAAATTTATTGTGTTTGTTATATTATTTTTTGTATCGAGATTATAAAAATTATAATAAACTAGATGATGCCCGCGAATTCGTTCGCATGGATTTTTGATTCCCGCGGGAACTCTTCAATTTTCCGATATAAAAAGCCTAAGTTGTCCTTCCCCGGGTTGTAAACTATCTCTGTACCTACCAAATTTCATCAAAATCGGTTGAGTAGTTGGGCCTTGAAAGTGTAGCAGACAGACACACTTTCACATTTCTAATATTAGTATGGATCCGGTCATATTATTAACTGATTGCTTGAAATTACGTTAGATTGCGGTTCACATGATCGCGTTTGGATCGGACTTCGGAGGTCTTTGATCGGTTAAAAATAAGGAACATTGTAGCTCGAAAGATTAGACTCTACTCTTTTTAGGGTTCCGTACCCAAAGGGTAAAAACGGGACCCTATTACTAAGACTCCGCTGTCTGTCTGTCTGTCTGTCTGTCTGTCTCCAGGCTGTATCTCATAAACCGTGATAGCTAGAAAGCTGAAATTTTCACAAATGATGTATTTCCGTTGCCGCTATAACAACAAATACTAAAAATTAAAAAAATATATATATTAAGGGGGGTCCCCATACAATAAACGTGTTTTTTTCGTATTTTTTTGCTCAATATTAAAAACGGTAACAGGTAGACGGTTCAAATTTTCACAGAATATTAACTTGTATATTACCTTTCAAAATAAATAATTAAATATCAATAAAGTAAATATTAAAGGGGGGCTCCCATACAACAAACGTAATTTTTATTTTTAATACGTCATAAATCGTAAAACTTACTACAGGTTTGTACGGAACCCTCGGTGCGCGAGTCCGACTCGCACTTGGCCGGTTTTTTTTTACTTACAAGACTCTTAAATTATATTAGATACCAATATAGTAAAATGTATAATTATTAATCTATGCATAATTTTGAATTTATTTTATTTTGGTATAGTAAATTTCAAGCACCTTAGGACTAAATAATATTCTTTTTAAGGACCTATCTTCTCGTCTCACAGAGTCCACAGGTGACCGGAGGGCTGGCAGTTACCTCGGCCAACATATAAGTTTGGCTATTCAGCGGGGTAACGCAGCCAGCGTTCTGGGCACATTGCCTCATTGCAGCGGCATAGATGATATTTTTAATGTTTAGTTTTTAGTTATTAATTTAGATTTAATTTAGATTTTAATGTAGGTATCTTGTTTAAAACAATAGTTAAATAAAATCTCTACTCTAGACTTTTGATATCTATGGTATCTTAATCTTTTGTAAAGAAATACTCCCAAAATTTACCATTCAAGGGGATTTTTAAAAAATACTATGGGTACAGTACTTCTACCTATTTACTTTGTCAGTAATCCGGTAGGTAGGTACAGTCTCAGTAGTTAGGTATCTCAAGATAGAGGTCGAGGCAAAAGATCACATTAATTAGCACGAACATGTCGCTATAAAATGTGTGAATTTTAAAGGTTTTGATGCCATTAATCCGAAGAAAGCTTTTATGATTGTACTAAACGTGGTCTAAAGACGCTTTGCTATGGAGTATACGAACCGAACAATCTCTTTTTTTAGTTCTCAATAGATTTATTTTACACAGTAAAATATTATACAACCAATCACCTAAAACTTACGAGACTATGATGTAGACTCTAAAACGAAAGGCTAATAAGTATAAGTGATTTTAAAGGTAGGATGGTTTTTAGATATCTATCGAGATGGCTTGTATTATAACAAAAAAACAAAAGTAAATCTCATTTTAATTAACCTTGACCTACCCGAAGCGGATGTGGACACAGACCTGTAATTTCGCGTGTATGATTCAAAACAATGAGTGCTCACAGATAATATTGTGATTTGTAAGCACTACAGGTAGGAAGCTATGAAGTATGGACCAGTATTATCGCCATGTTAATAGACGTGTTCACCAAACATGCGGTTAGCACCTCGGTTCAGCCTTTGTTTGCTCTGTTTCGTTCATGGTGTTTTTGACGGGGTTTGAGATTTTCAACATTTTTTTACTAAAGTGTAAAAATATGTTGAAAATCTCAAACCCCGTAAAACTAAAACTGCAAATAAATAAGACACATAGGTTTCACTAGTTGAGTGAATAATCTCAGGTGAGTCGTCAGAAACAGCTGGATGCGGATGGATGCAAGCGGCACTTGAAATCGTCTGCATAAAACACGATGTTTTCAAGAGAAATCTCTTTAAATCTCTCCAATGTCCAGCAGTAGAGACGAAGACGATGACAACAGAGAGCAAGAAAAACAAAACTGAAAAGAATTGCAAAATTGCATGCTCTTCACAAAAAGGAATTCATTTTGTTATCCGCTCATTAATGTTCTAGTTCACTCTAAATGCCACAAAGTAAGAATAATGAAGGTCTTTGATTTTAATCACTGTTCATAATAATAACATCCTGATTTTATTAACTAGTAAGTACAAAAAAAGATACATAACCCTGTAGTGCAGCTTGAGAAGTAAGTGGGTTGATAGTATCATACGGAAAAGAGTAGGTGAACACTAATTAGCTCAAGATTTGTTAATGAGTTATCCGTTGGCAAATCCTGAATCAAATCCAAATGGTTAAAATTACCGAAATAAACATACTTGATCAGCAGGGCAATCGGCTAAAAATGACAGCTAAAGTGTAACGATCGCAATCACCTCTGATTGGTTAACACTCTTCCACTATTGGACAAAATCCATTGACGCAGCAAGAACACCATAAATTCCGCCAATCACAACAATTGATACTGTAACAATGATTGATGCAGAAGTTACACAATCGCCCTACTGGAGGACAACTACATGACGGTCTGCCAATGCGAAAGTCAATAACCCATTGAAGGTCGACTAATAGTAAACCCATTTACTGATCACAACACGTTCATTCGAAATCGAAAATATTTGCATTTAGCATTTGCAGATTTTGCGACACCTCGTCAAACCAGCGGCTCACTAAAGGCTAATACGGCTGATACCGATACGTACGCATACCTCAGAACTAAATACCACAAAACCAAGTGAAGGTCAATGATTGTAATCACAGCGGGTAATAATAATATGCTGAATGTTGATTCAATTTAATAATGCGGACATTACGTTACGTCACCCTTTACTGCACTAACAAAATGAATTATTAAATACCTAGTGGGTTTACTGAAACACTGAAAGGTATCCACTGCATTTAAAGAGTTGGAAGGAAGTAAATGCATAATATATATTATTATATTGAGGTTTTTGGTTCCCGCGAGAACTCTGATTTTTCGCGATAAAAAGTAGCCTATGTGTTATTCCAGACTTTAATCTATCTCTGGCCTTTCATCCAGATCCGTTCAGCCGTTCTGGCGTGTAAGTATCAAACATCAACCCATCCAAACTTTCGCATTTATAATATTAGTATCGAATAATAACAATTTAATGCCGTGACTCGAAAATTGGGTTACGAGACTCATTTTAACGATAGATACGTTCAGTTAGATTTTTCTTTATGGGGTAATTGGTAAAGTGCCACATGCAAACCAAACATAAAGCAGGAGAGTTGAACGACTTGATAAACTTTAACCTAAATATGTGTGGTTCAATTATAAACCTAGCTGGTTTATAAAATACATAGGTAAGTACTTATATTATAAAATATTTAGCTACTAAATAATCCATATCACCTGCTATGGGTGCTAAATACATTGATTAAGTTCGAACCATACAGCAATAGTGGATTCAGTGGTAACTTTTTATGATTAAGAATAGGTTTAAGCTATATTAACTGTCAATATGTTGTTTCATTTTTATAGAACGATAATATTATGTGGGCCGACCTTCTACACCTAAACTATAATAACAATACTATTGAAACTTTACCAAGTAACACTTTTTCTAGAATCATCTCTTACTCTAGCCACTATGTACAATAATTATTATAAATAGACTCCGTATTTTATAACGGTATGTATGTACACACGTTTCAAAAATGGCGATTATAAACTTTAAACACAATTTTAATTAAAATACACAAAAAATTCACGTAACTACGCGTGCAACACACGCCAGATCAAGGAAAACTGATGCATATTCAACTTTAATAATAATTTATTAATCAAAATTATCCGAATAACCTTTCCTCGTTTTATTTCGTTCTATGTCCTAGCCTCTAGGGCAGGTGGAATTTTGTTAATAGTAAAAACAATAGTAAAAACAAAAGACGTAGATAATCAAATTTACCCTAGATCAAGATAAATAAAAAAAATCATAGTTAAAATTTTTAGTGAATAAATAATTAATTGTTGATGCGTTTATAAAATCTAGAACCAACTAAATAGTAAGAAAACATTATCTCCAAACGCTGAAAAATACACATAAAATTATTCAGATGGTGAGTAGTTTCTATACATCTGACTCAAATTAACAAAAAATCATTAATACCTGCAGCCACCCTAGCAAAAAGCAGTCAATAGTACCTAGAGTGCTAAATGTACTGCGTCGCTTTTTTATTCAGAGGGGTTCAAAAATAATGAAATGTATAATGGAATACTTGCTTACATCCCCTATTCCCCTTTCCTTCCTAGTACTTAATAGCAATTTGTAATTTAAAAACGTGCCAATTGGAATGATGCTCAACGAAAAAATAAGAGACTCAGAAAATTGGACTACTGAGTGCTACTGAGTAATATTATTCGATCGTTAGTTTCCTCACATACCTAGAGATTTTTGTATTTACAATAATCTAGATAGGACCTTATAATTTTTTTTATATTACAAGCTTTTTTATCTAACCTAACCTACCCTGCTCCGGTGTCTGTCTGTAATGATATATTGCAAGTTAAAATTTGACCCATTTCCTGGTTTCCGATTGAACTGAAATTTCCTCGTGTGTGAAGCACTGTAATAAAATTAATGTAATATTTAAATTAAATAAGTACATAATGTGAGTATGTCCGCGCAACTCTATAATACAAAATTTTAAAATTAAAATTTGTAACAAAGCTAGCTATCATAAAATTATGTAGACCTACATAATATCCATGCTTATCCTAGTCGATAAATTAGGTAGACACTAGTGAAACCTTAAAGCAAACATGTTCCTCGAGTGAAACCTCTAGCTTCATACTAACAAGATGAAAGAGGGTCGTAACAAGACAGTGATGAGCTCATTGATCTATAACAATTAACAATACAACACTAAAGTGTTTCCCATAAGATATATAGAGATGCGGGTAAAAATTCCGTCGCTATGGGCTTTCTGACAAAGCCGTTGACTAAGGTAAGAAAAAAACCCGTATAAGTTTCACTTTCATTGTGAAACGAGCACTATTGTGTGCGATACTGCATAAAGCGGGTGAGGCTAGACGCCATTTTGAGACAGCTTCCATTTAGGACGAAAGGGTTGTTCCAAAAACGCAAGAACAAAAGTGAGACGATGTTTCCGGGATTTTAATTTTCTTTAACAACAAATTAACTTAAATAGTACTTACCTTTGTAATTAATTTAAAACTAAGTGTGGTCAATGGGTAAATGAATGTGAATTTTGGGTAAAAAAAACTTATTTCGGAATTTGCCGTGCCGCTAACTCCAGTAAAGTTTGTTCACTCGCAAACTTATTCGCAATTCCCAAGTGTTTGAGGCTCGCCTCTCAAAGTTTAGGTACCTATGTCGTAAGCCTAACACCAATGAAGAATTTCCACACAAAAAATTAGGCCTTAACCTTAATCTTCTTCAAAATTCAATACTTTCTACAATCAATTTTAGCTTCATTAATCGGAGTCGATTCTGTAATCAAGATGGATTTAAATATATTATATTTTGTATGATTACATCACTCTATGTTTGGTAACGCCAATATAAAGTTATTATCATAATTCAAGACTCCAAGAGGTAGAATAACAAAAAGGTAATAACTATCATAATAATAATATAATAATTGAGGATCTCGTTTTAGATTTACCCCTTTTTAACGCAACCCTAGGAAAGTTCGTGTTTAAGAGGTGGCTTGCTTTGACGACAAAGATCTTCCTAACTATACCTACGATAGTAAATACGGAAGGACCCCTGAAAGCTCTCATATCTAGGCCTTTAGGGCTTTAGCGTTGAGTATAAAACAAAAATATGTATTCATTATTATTATTCTGTATTTTACTTTTCTCAATTGCTCAGTAGATAGTTTGAAAACATAAATTAACGAAAACGTAAAATTTAACGCAACAAAGAAACCTCTAATATTTGTCGCTAGCTCAGGTGTTAAATACTGACTGAATATATAATATACCTATTATTAATAAGTTAAACGTTACATAATACCTATTTTAATAGACTAAACATGGGCGAATTAATAGCTATGAAAACTTATTCGGTAAGACTACATAATATTATCGATTTAGGCTTATAAGTCCATTATTTATTTTCAAGGTAGAGCTTTGAACTCGCGTCTAAATAGAATAAAGCTTGTGAAATACCTGAATTATTGAGTTATTTTAAAACACACGCAATAGTATATTCTAGAGATTTTGAAATAAGGCTTTATTACAGGAGCTTTCTAAGGATCTAATACAATATAATTGATGGTGGTGGTGAAAGTGGCATTATTATTGGATCAGATTGTAGGTGGGTAAGAAACATAAACTGTAGATTAGTCTAAAGTGAAAAGGGTCAGGTTTTCTACCATGTAACTTTAACGATGCATTATTACGTAAAATAGTAGGTATACATAACTGTATAATATGGTCACTGAATACCCGGGAAATAAATATTTATTAATTAATAGGTTCCGAAATTAGAATAGAAACTAATACTTAGGTACCTAAGCGTTGCATTAATACTGACATGACTGTGGGCTAAAACCGGTTACATACTTATTTAAATATAAATGTATTGTTGGATTTTAAAATAATAAATATGACAATTAAGCTATAACTACAGAATTTCTATATTACAAAACTATAGTGAACCTATATTTTAATCACGAAGCGTACCTATACAGTTAAAGAAAACAAGCTGTATATCCGTGCTGAAAAGCCAGTGTGTTTCTCTGCGCAAACAATTAGCTTACCCTTCACAGGTGATATGTTATTAGAGCTAAAATGATGAGACAAAATATTTAACGACCTCTAATGTTAATGTTGCCAGTAAAAGAAATTAGTTCTATTGATTTTCTGCAACATGGCGAGGATTTTTCTACTTCATCTGATCAGCCCCCCGATTACGTAAGAATTGTCGATCAAATGGTAAAGGTTCGGCGTCAAAGTAAAATAAACCATGACAGCATTGAATTAGAGCTCAATTTCGTCTGCCCATTCTTATACGTTTAGGGTATCGTACATACCTAAACGTATAAGAATGGGCAAACGAAATTGAGCTCTAATTCTGGTTTATTTTACTTTGACGAAATCTTTAACGTTTGATCGGCCATTCTTACATGATTGGGGGGCTTTTAAATTAAATAAAAAGACGTAGGTATTCTGGGAAAACCAAATCTTATGTTTGTACCTAGGTAGAGAAAGAGCAAGACGCGTACAAAAGAAAAAGTAATTAGTCCACCTATGGTTAGACCGGAGCGGACGTGTATTCCATTAGTGATGGACTGATGGCCGTAGTGTTACAAAAAACAAAGCAAATCCATTAGTTTCCCCATCACTCTCACGGAAAAGCCAAGGTATTAATGAGTTCTGGTTATAGAGTAGCATCGAGGCAGTTGCTCCTTGCAAAGACGAGATTCCTAAAACACGAAATAATACTTGAAGATCGCTTGCACAACACCAAAACTGTGTTCTTGTATGCCTAATTTCAAATTGTTAAATTAGGACCAGTCTCCTATAAATGCTTATTTATTATTTTTAGTACTGAAATTAAACCGAAATCTTCAGCCCGTTACATGTACCTAATTACAATTATTTTAAGCTCAAAAAGGCATTATTTTCGAAATAGATAACAACTAAACTAAACTCTGTAAATTATTATTTGATTATTGCCAAGCTCTAATTAATAGTCGGAAAAGTCTATTATATTTTTATTTGAGTACGATGAGGAATGTGCCCGCCTTAGTATGAGGTTTGAAAAACACATGTTTATTTCTGTAAAATTATGGGGCCCCTTAAATAACAGCTGAAAGTGATCTGAGACTCCTCAGAACGATGCAATGTTATTAGATACTTATACAAACTTATATTGGAGAGTTCATAGGTCTGTGTGTCAGTTACGAAAGGGAAACCTCAAGTCTGTTTTGCTAATCAATTTATTCAAATTGATCTCTGATAATTAATATAAGAGACGGATAGAAATGTGCCATAAATTACCACGGGGCAAATTATTGCGAAAAGTATTTTTATTAGCTCTAATGTAATCTTCAACTTGTTTTGGAAAATGCAGCTGCATTTCTTTGATATCTTCTATAGCAAGATTATGATGATGCATGCTATATTATGATATTTTAGTGTACACAGGTAAGTCTTAAGATTTACAATTTTTGTGCACGTTCGTTCATTGGCCATTTGGCCAATTTGTGATGGATACAAATGGTCAATAGCTTTACAGCCAGGTCATGCATTCAGTTAAGTATCGGACAGATCAATTTCGTTTGTGACCAACCACTTCATATTATATTTTGCCTTTCCATTATAAAATCGTGTGCAGTATTAATCACTAACTAAAACTTCAAGGATAAAAATAATTGTAAACCTGCATAACAATGTTTGTAAATTTGGTTCATATAAGCTTATTTGTGTTTATTTAAATTAAAAACTTTAATTTATTGGAGTATTCAACTTTTACTAGAAGTTCAGGAAATAAAAGCTTAGATCCTGTTGATCGACGAATAGAAGCAATAGAAAACTTAGTTCTTCGAAAAATTACTTAGGATTTCGAAGAACCGTAGAAATCACCCTTAATGAACCCTTAACATCTAGAAATGTTTTGTTTGCTGATTTTCTTTTTCTCCCCACAGGGAAATGCATAAAATATAACAGCTCATCTTGCCAAAAACAAAAATCCTAAAAAATTTCGTAGTTGTTTATTTCTGAAAGTGATAAGAGAGGTCAACGGACCTTGAATCTAATGTAAGAGTAAATATTTGCCGAAAAAGTCAAGATTTGAGGCGTCTTATCAATATGTACATTGTATATGACAGGATTTATGATACCTAATGGAAATATGGAATATGGAAATTTTCCCCTACTCAGAATACGGTAGTTTTGAGAACTCTCGAGCAGTATTGGTTTATTTAATCATTTACTGTGTTGATACAGTTGCCTATAGATAAATTAAAGTACAGTATAGGTATAATAAATATTTAACTTCTAAGGAAGCTTTTAAGACATGTAGTGTAGAGCTTTGGTTACTTGGAAAGCCGTATCCATAAAGCAGCGTTAGCAGATTTGTCTTGAGTCTATAAAACAAATAATATTGGGAAGTTTTCTCTAACCATCATGTGCATTTTAGGAAAATCTATTTCTTACTCAATGTATGATAATACCATGCCACTATAATAAAGAAATTATTTCTACATTTAAAAAAAATATCGTATGGTGTTATACCATATCTCTATGTGTTATACCTTATCACTACAGACGCAAACGTAGCTAGGGTTGCAGTAAGCGCAGTCGCATTCCACACATTCGCTCCAAAATATTTCGCCGTTGCAGCCGATCCGGCCGCCGGTTTCAACGTCCACCCACGTCGAACGCTTCATGAGTACGGCCACAGACCAATGTCCATAGATAATCCTAGATCATCACCAGTACAACCAAGGAACAGCACCAATCACAATATCACCAACTCAAGAAAAAAATCGTTTGTTTTAGTTTAACAAAACTTTTTACAAGTAATAAAATCCAAAATTGTCCAAAACTTTCAAACGAATTCGATTCAAACAGATTAGAAATACCAGGAGAGCAGGAGATGCATGGAATCGCGACACCGAAGCGGCAGGACCGCCGCGCTACGGCTCATCGGAGAGACTGTTCGCTAGGTAAGCCATACGATCCCGTGGCGTTCACCTACGTGCTCGAATAGGAAGTCCTCAAGAACGCTCGACTCAACTCAAAACGCAGCACAATAATCCTCTTTACTGGTAAAATGCAACAAAAATAACACAAACAATGCATAAAAACAAAATAAATACGACAATCACCCGCTCCGAATGATACTCAACAAAGTAAGCGAAACAAAAACAAAGAACCGTGCCAAGCAGACGGGCATTTTCTGATTCAAATCCAACGCTTTTATTACAACATCAAATCCATTACACACTCGTGGAGATGAAAAAAATTAGATAATTAACGGAATGTATTTCATGGTTTGTAATTTTTTAATGGTTTTTTAATTAATGTTTATTCTTTAAGAACAAAGGTGGTATATGCATAACGGCATTTTAATAATAGGTACGCGGAATTAAGTTATGCTAATAGTAACTGTCAAAATTGACAGTAATTTTAAAGTTGCACTTATGTGTAAAGTAGAAGTACGTCAATAGGTAAATAGTATAGGTGTAACGTAAACAAATGAGTAGGTACTTAAAATTATGTGATATAAAATGATTGAGTACAGCACAAAAACTAATTATTCTTTAGTTATAATATTTAAAATGGTAACTTTCACGAATTGCTCATAAGTCATAACATCAGTCCGTATACAATAAACTTTAAATCACAAATTTTGATCACGATAACATAGCACTGTATACGATCGAATGCGATAAAGAACAGTATCTAACAGCTGACAATGAGACGATGACATACTAAATACCATTCATTCAATACAGCATAATGCTTTGTTGACAAATATCAATAATATACACACATTCTTCGCTTACTACGAATCGCTTTTCGCTTCTCACTATACTAAAGTTGATAGACTGCTTTCAAATTATGTTACATTTCTTATTATCTGCTTTACTTATTTTATATTTGTATTACAATATTGTATATTGTAATATTTATATTTGAAAACATACATTTTGGAAAATATTAGAGAAAATAGCATTAAAGATAATGGGTACTCAAGTAATTCTAATTGGTTAATGAAGAGCCAGTAACTAGATCTTTGTTATTCACAAATGGATATTTTAAAACAGTTTTGTCGACCTATTATAAATGCAAAAGCTATTCATATGTATTTGGGTTAAATTGGTTTCCGTTGTGTGCGTAGAAATATAGAGCACTTTTTCCGACATCTGCAAGCAAATGGTGCATGATGCATATTATCATAATGCATCACACGTCGCTCATTTATTTGTTGTTGAAAGTGTAACAGTTCACTTTGCAGAATATATTATTATGTTAAGTATTAAATCGCATTGTCGCTCTACATCGCGAATCAATAAAGTTTTCTTTGTTCAGCGGGCCTAGACAAAGTTACATTCTATTAGCGATGACGCTAGTAGAAAAGTCCAAAAATGTATGGGATTGACATTAGCAATCGAAACGTCACGTGGTCTTATTTAAACGAATCGAAATGTGCTAGACAATGTTCATTTAAATCTATTCCATCAAAAGAATCGACAATGTCGAACGACTAATTCCACAGAACTCAAAGTTTTAGAATCCATAGCTTGACCGACAGTAATCATATTACAATTTACAACCCATAAACGGCACACTATTGAGCATGAGTCTCGTCTAAGAATTTCCATAGGTTTAGCCATAGTTCACCACACATTCCTGAGGGCTCTTCATAATCTTTACACAGCTTTGAGAACATTATGAAGACTCAACTCATGGGAAGCAACCACTAGAGCTAGGCTATTACTGGCATACCTAAACAAGTTCTAGATACTATAGCTTGACCGGTAGTAATAATGTACACAAGCTAGATAAATGTATGTACTTAATATGACGGTAACTGCGTGAAATGACCAAGTTGTTCGAATAAATAACGGATTTTTTTACAGCTGAGACGAAAAGAGAAGCAAGCAAGTCATACTGATCCTCGAGATGTAAAATTTTACAAATAACCGTCGTTTATAGCATACACTTAACTATTAACTGTTATTACTCATGATTAATTGCTGATTGATGGAAAAAATTTCGTCTAATCGATTCCTATGGTACTTGCAGGGGGACAGGGAAGATAGGATTAATACTTTTAAAAAGAGTTCTCATAAATCTCCGATTTTAGTCCAATTGAACCCAATTGATCTTGAAATTTCTTATCATTTAAATTTTAAATCATCTTAATTCCTGTAAGCTGCTTAATCAAACCAAGTGGAGAAGGAATGGAAGCGTCAAATGGAGCACAACACTTTCGATTCCAAAATAAAAACAGAGAAATCTTGACAGAGTGGGACAATTCCGTGATTCGACGTTATACTATTCAATAAAATTTGCTGCAAAGCGTGTGTGTCTGACTCTAGGTCATTTCGTACGTGATATGGTTTTTGGTTAGTGAATTTTAATTTCTCTGTTAGGTTTTGAAGTATTCTATCCATACTTTATTAGTATATAATTATAAAGTCAGATGTTATCTGTATCTATCGTTGTATATTTTCTAAATATACTCGTAGATCTGTTGGATCAGACATTTGTTGTCACCGGTTGCGCTTGCGCAGTATCAGCATTAATGCAGTTGCGATAACGTCAGACAGCCAGACCTAATATAAATTCTAAACTAACGGCCAACCAATTTCCTAATTTGTATTTTATAGTTGTTGACGCAATTGAAATAAATATTTATATTTATAACACATAAGTTAAACAAGACACGTATTTGTACATAGTTCATATTATTTTTTATAGACATCATGTGACAAAAACGAAAACCTGGGTTTGTCGTTTAATGGTGTTATTTTCATGTCCTAGTAAGAAATTTAATTGAACTGATGGAAAGCGAATAAAGTGGGCCTATATTAGAGAAAGTTCCTAAAGATTTAATTTAAAAGTCAGCACGAAGAAAACTTAAATTGAACGCTGTATAGCACATAGCATGCATCGTCAAAATTGTCGGCATTGAACATTTTCGAATTGATCTCAAAAACGGATCATCAACGGATCACAAAATGAAATTGCAAATTCGTAATGATGTCATTGCCGCGTAAGATTTTAAAACATTTCACTTTCACTTTGATCGAAATATCTGATGACTATCAAAAATCATTTGAGCTGTCAGCACGGCTCTTAATAATGGATGATAAGCTTACCGATATAAGTGGCAATCATGAAAATACGCGTGTAAACATGGAGTTAGCAGACAAAAGTTTCGGGTCAGTGGTACGCCGGTGGGCAGACGCTTTTGAACAATTTTCGACGGGCTTCAATGACTAGGCGAAATCGTTTGTAATTTTATAATGGTTCAGCTGATGCACGCGAATACATCAGCATGGAATAACACAATAAAAACATGGCGTTTATGATTTAAATCTCTATTACCACTGAAGTGATTTGGAGAAGATCGTTAAATTCAATCGCAACTTCATGCTCTTTGGTATGAGTCATGATTAAGATCTGTGAAATTTTCGATCTGTATTGTGATCAATTTTATTGTAAGTACCTAATAAAACCATCTTTTCGTTGGCTCGTGTATAATCTCTAACGAAAGATAAGCAAAGTACCTACGTAAAGTAAGATAAGTAAGTTAAAAGCCCCGGACAGGTAAAATACTAAAATTCTTAAAAAATCAGTTCAGTGCGTTCAGTATTTTTGTTTCGAAAAATCATTTTACTGATAAAGTTAAGAAAAACCTTTACACGTTACTATAATATGACTGATAGTAAAACTGTTATGATGCCCGTGATTTCGACCGCGTGAGTGGTGACCATTTTATAAACCTGTAAGAACTTTTAGGATTTCCGGGATAGAAAGTCCCAGCCTATAATATCTCTGTCTCCGCTTGTAAGGTAGGTATTTCGTCAAAATCTGTAAGCGGATGAGCCATGAGAAGCTTAATACACACTTTTGCATATATTATTATTATTAGTATGGATAATTGTGACATTCGTTGGATTATACTTCCTATTGTTCAAATTCATTCTGATTCATTATATTGGCGTCATTGAACTTGTGAGGAAAATTTGTTGTTCTGACGTAATAAGTAGGTAATTATTGTGTGTTTGATGTATATTATTTGTATTATTTCATCATGTACGTACTGTTGCTGCAGCTTGCTTAATTCCGCTGACAAAATCAGCACAAAGTGTAATCCCAATAATGAAATAGTTTAGAAGATTTCGCATATTGACAACTTTGCAACAGCCTGCGGGCCACGGCAGCTAAAACTACAATAAAATTAACATAATATGCACATAACAAATTGCTTTAGAGAAGTTATGTCATAGTGTCTGGTGTTTTAACATAAAAATGTTATGGTATAAATAGAAACTCATTCGTATGAGTGAACTCAGAAATCTTTAAAGAGTCTCTTTTCTCGACTGCATCAGGGGAGATTATAACAAATCATCTATTTTGTACTATTCGAGGGAAGAGTTTAAAAGGAATATTTTTAATGGGTTAATTGGGCGTACAGTTGCTTGATGGTCTTACGATGAAACGCCCTAATCTAGAAGGATGGCTTATATTAAGGTAAATCTACAAATTATAAAAGCGTTGGTACAATGATAACTATTTACTTAAATATAGTAAAGATCTTTGTTGTATTAGGCCTGCAGCATCATATTTGAGAAATACCGTTATAGGGTTTTTATTAATGAACGGCAAAGAGGCGACCATGATTTAAATTTCATGTGCTCCAAAATACACGCTCGAGCGTTTCTTCTCAGAATATTGAATCGTAAATGCAAACGCACTGCAGAATGAAATAAATATGGTCAACGTGAGATTGCATTTAAATCTATGCCGAGAACGCACAGTGGTAATGAGCTAGCGTTAGTACACACTGACGACATAAGCAGACTAAAACTTGCATACTTTACTTTTAAAAAAAATATACATTAAGGTGAAATTAAGTTGTGGTGAAATGGTTAGTAAGCTGAAATAGCAGAGATTTGCCCTAGACGGCAACTGGGCATTTTCGGAGTAGAGGCCGCGCATGCAGATATGAAAAAAATTCTGTTTTGGATTCTGGTATTTAAGAAATTAGCAAATGTGCCGACAGGCTTATTTTATCTCATCAGATTAAAACAACCAGAGGTGCGATTGTGTAAGAATTGCCGTTCAAATCGTCAAAGTTCGGCGTCAAAGTAAAATAAACCATAACTGCATTGAATTAGAGCTCAATTTCGTGTATCCATTCTCATCCGTTTAGGGTATCGTACATACCTAAACGTATGAGAATGGATACACGAAATTGAGCTCTAATTCAATGCTGTTATGGTTTATTTTACTTTGACGCCGAACTTTGACGATTTGAACGGCAACTTTTAGACAATCGGGGGGCCTGTTGCCTTTGCAGACATGAAGGCGACAGGGCAAAATATTGTGAAACAAAAAGTCTCCAGCGTGGACTTAAGCTTACTGAGACTCTGCAGTCGGTCCGTTACAAAAACTGCCATTGATTAATAGAATTCAATAAACTGCAGGGAGTATCAACGAATGCAAGAAGCATTTAGAGCGTAAAGCGCAGCTGCGTTGCGGTATACGAATTTAAAACAGCACATACCTAGTACTGATTCCAGATTTTAAATTCATTTCAAAAGGAAATTCTTATCAAGACATGGTGTTTCTTACAAAGACTGAAACTATTTGCTGCTAAATTAAATTGTTTCTGAATAACGTTCATAAATCTAAATAGATTAATTAACGCAGTCGTTTGATTATGTTACAAATTATATATCTTTACTGTTACGAATAAATTTTAATTTAACTCTATTAGACGAATTAATGCATTAAAATGCATCATTTTTCTTGCCTTGACTTTGCGTAATATTGTATTACGAAACACATTTGTAGACTACGACTTTGCTTCTCTCTTCAAGCATAACATTGAAAGTTGTCTTGATTATTTTAAAACTTAACATATTTTAGCACAGTTCTTTAACTCGGAACAATTGCTATTTAGATTATAGCAATTATTTGCATTCAGGTTGAGGATAATTTCTGCTATGATGAGTCTACATCCAACCCTGTTTTAAGTTTTTTGTTATTCCCGCGGGAACTCCTTAATTTTCCGGGATAAAAAGTAGCCTTATGTCACTATCCGTCCGCAACTATACCCAATACCCATGCCAAAAATCACGTCGATCCGTTGCTCCGTTGCGGCGTGATTGAAGGACAAACCAACAAACCAACAAACAAACACACTTTCGCATTTATAAAATTAGTATGAAGTATGGTTGGTTGCATATAGGTTTGCTACTGTTTTATAAAATTTCAAGGTTTGAGGGGCTGACTTTTATTTTTTGAACCAGGGTCAACAACGCAATCTGTATAAGGATAGAGTAAGTGGGCGAACCGCATTATAGGCACATACTTAAATCTCACATATATGACGAGTTTGGACATAACTTGATCCTAAATAGGATACACGACGATGACCACATGATCATACTAATATTATAAATGCGAAAGTGTGTTTGTTTGTTGGTTTGTTGGTTTGTCCTTCATCACGCCGCAACGGAGTACCGGATCGATGTGTAATTTTTGCAATGGGCATAATTAAGGATCTGAAGAGTGACATAGGATACTTTTCATTCCAGAAAATTGAGAAGTTCCCGCGGAAATAAAAAAAAACTTATACCACGCGAACGCAGTCGTGGGGATTAGCTAGTATTATATTAGGTACTTTTAGATTTAAGAATGGAACTCAATTGAGTACAGATCCCACACGTATTATTAAAAAGGTAAATACGATATCTATCTCATCTAATTCCTAACAAGCTGGCTCGTCCCAGCTTTAAACAGGTGATATGATAGAGCATTGTAATACAATGAAGCGACTGCAGTATAGCGAATCGACGGTACGCGCGCTATTCACTTAGGACTCCTAGACACAAGTACCTACATTAATTATTATCATTATACATTAGTTAGGACTTTATTTACTACCTACTCATAGTAGCCGGCAGCCGTGGCACCCTGGCTATGCGACTCTAACTTTGGCAAGCCCAGCCTTATTTTTTTTACAGGAAAGTTTATGCTCTCGTGAAAAGTAGGGGTAGTGAGTGATGAATGTTTTGTAAGCATTAATTTTCCCAAAAATTAGCTTTTTTTAGGGTTCTTTACCCGAAGGGTAAAAACGGGACCCTATTACTAAGACTCCGCTGTCTGTCTGTCTGTCTGTCTCCAGGCTGTATCTCATAAACCGTGATAGCTAGAAAGCTGAAATTTTCACAAATGATGTATTTCCGTTGCCGCTATAACAACAAATACTAAAAATTAAAAAAATATATATATTAAGGGGGGTCCCCATACAATAAACGTGTTTTTTTCGTATTTTTTTGCTCAATATTAATACGGAACCCTAAAAACGGTAACAGGTAGACGGTTCAAATTTTCACAGAATATTAACTTGTATATTACCTTTCAAAATAAATAATTAAATATCAATAAAGTAAATATTAAAGGGGGGCTCCCATACAATAAACGTAATTTTTATTTTTAATACGTCATAAATCGTAAAACTTACTACAGGTTTGTACGGAACCCTCGGTGCGCGAGTCCGACTCGCACTTGGCCGGTTTTTATTTTAAAAGTAGGTACATATATACATAATATTTGGAACTGTAAAGCTCCCAGCAGAGCGATAGCTGTACCCTTTTCTCAACATATTATTACTTTTCATTCGAGTTGGTCTATTCGTATGCACATGCATGATGCAGTGAATTTGAACAATGAAAAAAAAGCTTTCAAATATTTCAAAGGGGTCGTTCACTAACCCGAAAGTCTACGCGACACTTCTTACACTGCTGACGAATGACGGAGTATCAAAACATGACACAAAAACTCAAAACATTTTAATTTTTAAATAACATACCAAAACCAGGGAGATGCCATGCTACTAGATGAGCAAATCTCCTGCAATCCATTTTAATGTATGTACCTACTTACTTAAATAATTAAAATTATTATTATTACAAAGACGTTAGTGACGCAAGCTTAGAAGTATTTTTTTTAGGTAAGAGCCATTTAAATACTTAATCAATAATCATGTCAATCATACTATCGTACTAATTACCTTACATTGTAATTTGTAAGCATTTTTGTAAAAATAATGTTAAGGTTTGGTTATTTGCGATAAAATGATAGCTAATTAGCTACAATGTTACGATCGCAATTACCTTTATGTTGTATTATTTCGCTATTGGCCAAAGTTCATTGCAGCAAGCATCCGTAAATGTTTCAATTCCGTAAAATTCCACTAGTCGGTCCGCTTAAATTTATCTTAGACAAATCAAAAGTCAAAAGTTGTGATCATCACATTGGCTGCTATATTAGCTTAGTATTTTTAATAATATTGCTGAAACTCTATATCATTGTAAATGAGCGTAGGAGCAAATCAGAAGTGATAGCGCTTTTTAACCTGTTGTGGTTCAATTTTGGGACTAGATATACTGAATGTATGTACTATGGCCATTCAGTAAACTAGTCCCAATACCCAATACAAACCCCCGTAGGTACCAATAATATTATCACAAGTACACCAGTCAAGTTGAAGCGATTTTGTTCGATATTGCAGCCTCTAGCAATACGACATCTCGTTAACCAAAATACGTAAATGTTTTATATGAGATCGCAAGTACCGTAAGCGACGTCTAGCCGTAAAAGCGCACCCAATTACGTGAAATATATCCCGTTAATAATCTGATGAAAGTATTTAACGCGGCCGAATTTAGCAATAAAGCGAATCCAGTTTAACTGCAATTGTTACTTTCGTACTACGACGTCGGCAATATTGAAACTAAATGTTATGATAGCTTTGTTAGTTATACTTACTTAACTTTCGTGTCGTATTCTTCATTGCTGAGGGTCGTGACCCCATTGCCCCATTCATAATCACATAATGGCTGGGGTTTTCTTGGGATAATAATGAGGTGGGTTCCTAGTCGCAATCTACTGATTTACGTTGTCGCAACTAACCCACTCCTCTCTCAAAATTTTTTAAAACCCAAATCCATGCGGAAAATTTGCAGACATCAAGAGAAGTCATAGAGTGTATGATAATAATTGGTTAACAATAAGCTAATTTATGCGGCCGGCCAGGATTCAAGAGAACTCCCCACAGTCTACAAACTATGTTTGCCTTGAGAATGGAATGCAGACCACATAAAGGCTTTAGCCCAGTTCAAACGGTTCACTAATGGTACTTAGTTATATTACCATGGTTTGCTCACAGTGGAAATTTTAATATAACACTAGAGTTTCAGGGTTTATCAACACTGCCACATTACTTTACCAAACGAAAAGCAAAATACTTTTGCGTTTTATACTCTTAAATATACAGGACCTACCTAAATATACAGGTTTAAAATAAATTCTCTACATGAAACTGACAGTAGGCAGTAGGTACTATAGGCTAGTACCACAGATCACACTAGTACAGTACTGCCTACTGTCTACTACTACTACTACTACTGCTAGCACTACTATCGCCGTCTGAGGACAGCCAATTTAAATATTTTTACTTTCGTATGAAAATGTTTTTATTTCAAAATGAAAATGTTTAAAATGTAGGTAATACAAAAGTTACTCATTAATGCATAAGTACAGAAGTTACATAAGAAGTTATTACCATTTTTAAATTAACCCGGTATAGAGTACCTAGGTACATACCTAGATCAATAATTAAGAAATAAAGGTTCTACTTATGCAATGCATTGCCTGTGGAATATCGAAAGCTGTTAGCGTCCCTGTCACCAACTCGCCTTGCATTCCATAAAGTAGGAAACAATCAATATTATAATAGCCATTCATGTACTTATTATAATATTCATGAATACCTACTCTACTTAAATAGGCACCACTACAGCCCATTAACGTCCCACTACTGGGCACAGGCCTCCACTCTCATAGGAGAGAGGGAATTAGAGCTTAGACCCACCACGCTGCTCCAATGCGGGTTGGCGGGCTTTAACGACTATTATCATGTTAGTGATAATAACCGGGACCGACGGCTTAACGTGCTCTCCGAGGCACGGGGGTGAAACACCGCCAACTTCGTAATTCCGGGCTAGTACCACTAGTACTGAGAATTTCTAGTCAGAAAAACCCATTCTCAATTACGGTCCGACCCGGGACTCGAACCCGGGACCTCGTCGGCCGCAGTCGAACATGCCAACCACTAGACCAACGAGGCAGTAACATAAATAGGCACATAACATAATAAATAAACCCTGGTATATTAGATGAGAAATTCTAGGTCGCAACAGCAGAGATTAAATAATTTGTAGTTACTTCGTAAAGGTTATACAGATATAGCTACTACCTATGTAGCAACTATCAACACATTATTTACAACCCACCATTATTTAGATAGAATATCATAGCGACTGATAAGCAGTTACTGATCTGACGGATGGCTAGGCCAGCGTCTAGGTCTAGGTTTTAGCACTTTTTTACAGGTTTTGTTTTTACTAAAAAAACATTTTAGAAATTAATAGCACCCAATTAAGCAATGCCGAGCCTCTATTTAGATAAAATATGTTGTTTCAAAAACATTTCTAAATCTTGGTGCGTTACGGATTTATTTTTCAGAGTAAAGGCTAAACAAAACCGGTCAAGTGCGAGTCAGACTCGTGCTAAAAGGGTTCCGTACCACCAGCATGTAAATTATTTTAGTAAATAACAAGAAACACGCAATCAGCTGTGAAATATCAGGCTTACGTATTTTGAGGAACGGAACCCTAATAACATATGCTTAGCTGTTATTGTTAGTATTGCCTTTTTAAAAATGACCTATGCGATATCGTGAGAAGCATCTAAGACGTAAATTAAACACTTCTCACGACATTTGAATATAGTACGATTATTCAAGATTCAAGATTCAAGATTCAATTCATTTATTCAATATAGGTACACTGTACACTTATTGACGTAAAAAATTACTTACTTATAAAACATGATGGTGATAATCAGTTACGGTATCTTAAAACTAAAGCTACGAGGGTTCCAAACGCGCCCTGGTCTGAGAAGAGCCCACAACAAACTCATTATTATTAGAAGTAATGAGCGACATTGAAATTTTGAGGTTGATAAAGGTCGCACGAACAGAAATACATATCTAATGATAAAAACATACGCGCCGAATTGAGCACCTCCTCCTTTTTTGGAAGTCGGTTAAAAATGTTATGAAGCGAGACAAAGTTGTTTATATGCGGTTCATTTTTGTCTCACTATGGAAATGTTCGAGAATATTTCTTCCCTGTCCCCTGTTTTCCCTTGATAGTTCTGTAAATACATCGTGCTCTACATATTCGTGAAAAAATAACAGCTCAGAGGCCCAATTGTATTTATAGCAATTCGTAATCATTTGACAGCTTGAAACGTATTACTCGAACTGTTTAAGGAGTTCGTACATATGCTAATTGACGTGCAGGCATCTATGAACTCCTTAAACGGGTCGGATTATCCGTTTGACAAACGATTACGATTACGATTTCCTTATTTGTTAACTTTTGACGGCTCAAGCGCTTTTACATAGGATACCATTTACACCGAAAAGAAAAACAAGTACCTATGTACTATACCTATTTAGCTTTAACGTGATTTAAAAAGTTTCAGTTGTAAAAATGTACGTACGGTGTAAATTGCTTGCAGTTTTAGAGTCTCTTTCGGTTGTGTGTATAAACTTACAAGAAGCAATCAAAGAGATAACGAAATACTGCTGTCCATTGGGAATAGAACTAATTAAACTATTAGATACGCCTTTCGCCAATTACAACTTTATGTAATAACGTATCGTAATTAACAAGTCTAATCAGAGTTTTGGTGCCAGAGGCATCATCGGCATCACATTCAGAACACGGTCGCCCTAATTGTATTCAAGCTGCGTCAATCATTGTTAGTCTAAATTGTTGTGATTGGTTGAATTTATGGCTTCTCGCTGTGATAGTAGATTTTGGCCAATAGTGAAAAGTTTATTGCGGTCCATAGCTGGTCCATAGTGCACTTTAAATAAAACTTGAATTAGATATCATACTAATCCTGTATGACGTACAAAACAAACTACACTAACGAGAACTAACTAATCATCATAACTAGGTACTTCAGGCTTCAGCCAATCAGAAGTGATAGAGATCGTTACGAAGGAACTAGAAGCTTAATTCGCTATACCTAATCCGCGGCAATAGGTAAATCTATGTGGTACAGTGTGTATCCCGCACTTATAGCCCGCGATATTCACCACACCACAGAAATCCCCCAAACTAAGTACTCTCAACGTACGTTTCACTCCGATACCGGAGCATCTTCAGGAGATGTTGACTCGACAATGCAAGATTGAAGACAATCTTGCATTGTCGAGTCAACATCTCCTCTATCGTCCGCAAAGTAACTCCTGCTTCCATCTAGTATTAGAGATCGTTACGCTTTATCTGCACACTAACACTGTATGGATTTTAAAAAAGATCTGAAATAAAGGTTTATTTATTTATTTATTTATCAATTACTAACAGCAAGTTAGTAACCTATCCATATTAATTTGATCAATGCGAAAGTGTATCCGTCTGTCCTATCCTTAATCCTGTATTCTTATAATGTCTGTAATTTTGGATTGAAAAGAGCAACCACCGAGTTTCTTGCTGGCCATTCTCGGTAGGAATGTCATTCCGTACCAATGGTAGATTCAATCGACGATTCAAAAGCTTATTTAAATGAAAAAGTTTGAAGTTTGTCTGATCAATGATCTCATTGATTGAGAAAAATCTCTGAAGTGCTTGCTATCGAAAGCTCCCAGTAAGCTTCCAAGTTCGATAAAATAATTGATTTGGTAAATCCTGATTTTTGTTTCTAAAACAAATTTTTTCTGGCAAACTGCTGTTCAATGCGATTTTTAGGTTAGGTAGTTTTTTTCCATTCAACTGCACAAAGTTCCTACACGTAGGTAATTTGCAATATCAACGATATTTGAATACATTCACACACTTCTTGTGAGGGTTTATTCAGTTACCGAGCAGTAATTGAATATAATGTAACCCGTAACGATGCACAAAGCGGGGTCAATTTGCCGGATCAACTATCTCCATACCGGCTTTAAGCACTTTTATGAACTAATGATACAACAAATCATCATACAAATATTATAAATGCGAAAGTGTGTTTGTTTGTTGGTTTATTGGTTTGTTGGTTTGTTGGTTTATTGGTTTGTTGGCTTGTCCTTCAGTCACGCCATAACGGAACAACGGATCGACGTGATTTTTGCCATGGGTATAATTGAGGACGGAGAGTGACATAGGCTACTTTTCATCTCGGAAAATTAAGAAGTTCCCACGGGAATAAAAAAACTTAAACCACGCGGACGAAGTCGCGGGCATCAGCTAGTTATGCAAATAAAGTACCTACATATCTGAATCTGAAGTAGGTACAGGTTATAGGTCAAGAAAGCTTCAATGGACAAATTGGCAATAGAGATTGCACATACACATACTTACTCGTTGTTCGGAGCACCGATAGATCAAAATTATTGAAATAATTAGGCTGTGTTCCGAAATACACTGCGAGCACTGTAAGGTGTGACGTCACTTAAGTACACTGCGAAGGTGTTCCTTTATAGTTAGGTATACTGGGTACTGCTTAAAACGGAACGCTGTCAGCACTGAGACAAACACTGAGAGCACCTTACCTCGAAAACTTCAGTGCTCACAGTACAAAGATGGCGTCGATTAATGACGTCATATATGTCCCTAGGATACTGCAGCAGTTTACTGTCAGTTATAACGGAACGAATTTCTCCACAGTAAAGACCACTGAACAGTGCTCGCAGTCTATAACGGAACACAGCCTTAGCGATGTCGCGTCGAAAGGTGCAGCGTTGGCAGACCCTACAGACGTTGACAGATGACAAGAAGTCGCAGAGCGGCTCCCTGCGACTTGTTTGGTCATTTGGTCATAAGCCTGGACATAAGCGAAGCAAGACCCTACAACTAAAATGTAGGTTAATAATCTTCTACAAAACCAAACCTGACGCTGTTGACCTGTTGGTTTAGCAAAGATGATTAATTCAAAGGACTCAAATATAATCATCAAACTCAGTGCCTTACGTTTGAATTGCAAACTACAAACCTTCCTGTGCCAATAAGTACCTAGTCATCGAATGTTACTGTTATGGTCCGTACTCCGTAGTAAGTCTATGGTTATGGTCTATGCGTGACCATAATATATCGTCGCGGACATTGCACCAATACCATGATTATTGTTTACACAACACCATGAGCACTTTCACTCGTTCACTGTCCACGCCATAAACACATGCCATCCTAATCGGGCAAATGAGGACCAAATCCATACTAATATTATAAATGCGAAAGTATGTCTGTCTGTCTGTATGCTACGCTTTCACGGCCCATCTGTTCAACCGATTCTGACGAAATTTGGTACAGAGATAGGGTTTTATCCCGGGGAAGGACATAGACTACTTTTTATCCTGGAAATCTAAAGAGTTCCCTCGGGAATCAAAATCCTAAATCCACGCGGACGAAGTCGCGGGCATCATCTAGTCAATAATATTCGTAAATCTGTTGGTGTTTGGTCTGAATTCGAAATATGGTTTAAGTAAATAGTTGTGGCAAAGGATAATAAAAGAAATACATATTATCATTGCAACCACTTACCGGCTCACTATACTGAACACGGATCAGCTCTCGAATGAGAAGGGTAAGGCACTAGTTCACCGCGCTAGCTAAGTGCGGATTGGCAGCTTCACACACATTTGAGAACATTATGGTGTACTCTCAGGTTACCTCAGGATGTTTTCTTTCACCGTTATAGCAAGTGATATTTTAATTTCCTAAAACGTACTTTTATGCAAAATCCTAACGCTAAGTTATTCCAAATATTCAAAAATTTATGTTTTTCTAGTGATTACCTACTAATTTTTTAAATTTCTGAATAATATTCAGATCGTCTATAGATTACCTTGTCGTACTTGTAATCGCTTGAAGTGTAAAGCACGAACATTATTATATTACATAACCCTTAATCCTGTTATACCTGTAAAATAACGTGCCTTCGATCATCGGATGTATAATTGTGGAACTTAAACTAGTTATACTGGATACCTTTACAGGCACGTTTTTCTTAAGGAAACCATTAAACAAGCATCCAAGAATGTGCATGAACGTAAACTTATAGGAAATGAATGGGACGAACTGACATAAGCTCAGATTGCTTGGAACTAGATAACTGACAAGTTTAGTGTTTCCTTACGATTTTTTCAGTAATGCTAGAAAAAGTGAAAGCTGTTCTAGTTGGTTTCGTAACTTTTTTCTTACCCGTTGTCCTAGGTGACGACAGAAGCAACGCGATTCGATGCCACACGACGCCATAGAAAATGACAAACTTGTCTACGCGTCAACGTAGGCCACATGAAGAGTGTTCGCGCGCGAGTTGTGTCACCTCAGGCAAGCTTTGCATTCAACTCGCGCGCGTACTATAGCTACTGTTTGATACTGTCGCGTCGCTTCGTATCGAGTCGCGGCGTCGCGTTTGTCGCTCACGTAGAACCTCGGGTACATTAATTGTCTTTTGGGGGTATACATACAGATAGCGCGCCTGATGAGGACACTAGTTACCTAGACCTACAGCAGTAGATTGCATCTAGAGATCTAACAGTATATATAATGTACTCTGTGGATCTAACTAACATCATGGCCAAAACCGTTCTCATTCTGAGAGGAAACTCGTGCAGCTCTTAATAGGCCGGCGATTTGTTCAGATTATGATGATGATAAGAAATAAATTACGTAGGTATACTCTTCGGAAATGCTCTGTTACTGTTAACCTAGCAGAGCGACATCAAAATTCTCATCACAGTTCAAGGGTAAACCCTGTGATAATAATAATAATTAGAAAGTATAATACTTATTGCTAGCGGTCACGACTCACGACGTCACAACTTGCATTAACAAATTAACAATTTATGGCAGGAAAGTTTGGCATTTGAGCACGTGAACGAAAGTAATAGTACATTACACATCTAGGGCAGTAAAATAAGAAATGTCTCAGATCACATGTAATTGTTGTCCGAGGCGAAGCCGAGGTCAATAAACATGTGATCTGAGGCTTTCTTATTTACTGCCCGTGGTGTGTATACTATTTTTCTCCTCGACGGAGGTGGAAAGCGGCATTTTCGTTTAGCGCAGCGGGAGGAAAATTGACGCTTTCCGCCCGGAGGTGAGAAATAGTTATTTGTGTTACATTGGGCCAAAGAAAATTTTTGTTCCCCGAGGGCGCTATTTTGAATTCAGAGCGAAGTGAAGGATTCTATAGTAGAATCCCGAGCGTAGCGAGGGGTTCTAAAGTAGAATCCTGTTCAATATACGCCGCCCGAGAACAAAAAATTTGGCCCTAGTGACACGCACTATTTTTCATCATTACGTATGAGAAAAAGCTAGGAGTATCAACCTACTATGTATGGACATTACCTATACGTTTAAGCACTAATCAGAAGATACTCCTATCAACCTTCTATGTAATTGTATAGACATTATTTAGACGTATATTTAAAGTTTAAATAAAATGTAAAGACGTATATCCGATCAACAAATTGATTACGTGACTTCGGACCAATCAGAACAGAGAAATGCAAAGTCGTATATTCGATCAACAAATTGATGACGTGACTTCGGACCAATCAGAAGAGAGAAATGAAAAGTCCTATGGGCCTACAAGTTACACTTTGCTCCCGCTATCCTCTGAAGCCAATATGCGTTTTTCGAATAGGTATGATGAAAAATTAATATGACAAATAAGATATATATTTATGAGAAATTAAGATCCATACTTCCATACCATCATATAACCGAACTGTCAAGAAAAAGGAATGAAGGTTTATGATAAAGATTTTATTTATTTATTTATTTATTAATACATTACAATATTACAATAATAGTGTTACAAATAAAATGGTGTGATCATAAACTTTGCAAGTTTTACAAAGTTTTGAAAGTATACTTTTAATAAATTCCGATAATTACATGGCCCGGTAGAAAATTCTTTCGGAATTCCATCTGGATAGAATAGCGTTTCGAGAGCAAAGACACAAAATCTATATAAGTGCCTAATAGCAAGAGATTCAGTGTCTCTATCGCATTAGAAAGAAAGAAGCCCTGAACGAGGTTATCCACAATCAAACCAAAAAACCCTAATGATATGACCCCGAAAGATCCTTACCGTTTATGAGCAGTTTTGAAAAATTAGAAATGCGCAGTCATTCGCAGCGCATCAAGATGTAGCAGGTTCAAACGCCATTTAGGAAATCGCAATACATATTTTTAAGATAAGAAAGAAAGAAGAAAACTTTGGATATGACGTTGTTTATAATGTCTTAACCTCCATATTTCCTCGGTGCTCTATAAAATAAATGTTATGAATAAGTAATACCTCCATGAAAGTAATGATAGTGTTAAAAATGCGTAAGTAGGTATAATTGTCCATACTAGGTACCTATAATGATAGCTTGCGCGACCTCCACGCTTGCTTTCTCGCACTTTCTATCACTGCAGGTTTTTGCATACTGCATTGCACCTTATGCACACTGCACACGAGGCTAGAATTTTCATTTTTTTTATTCTCGCGGGAACTCCTTAATTTTCCGGGATAAAAGTAAAGCATATCTCCTTCCCGGGATGCAACCTATCTCTGTACCAAACGGTACAAAAGATAGGCCGTAAAACCGTAGCAGACAAATAGACAGACACACTTTCGCATTTATTTCTATACTAGCTGATGCCTGCGACTTCGTCCGCGTGGTTTGAGTTTTTTGTTATTCCCGCGGGAACTCCTTAATTTTCCGGGATAAAAAGTAGCCAATGTCACTCTCCAGGTCCTCAAATATACCTACCCAAGCCAAAAATCACGTCGTTCCGTTGCTCCGTTGCGGCGTGATTAAAGGTCAAACCAATAAACCAACAAACCAACAAACAATCACACTTTCGCAGTTTAGTTATAATATTAGTATGAAGTATGATTAGTATGGATTCCTTTTAATCCTAATGGAGTGTTACATAGCTTAGATTAGGTATCTCATATTTAATTTGCATTTTATTGCAGCTAAGTAAGTAATTTTATGAGAATTTATGAAATTATGGTTCGCGAGGTTAATTTGACTTTCCAAATCGTAACAGACTTTCAAATAGCCACGATCGATTGATAGAACATTTAAATAATTACGCATGCAGTTTGCATCATTTTTTTTTTGTCGACATCTTTGGGGCAGTGGGGAGTGGTTTTATGTGTTAATCGAAACCGGGCCCGAGTGCCTAGAGGAAGATTTTCTTACCATTTGATCGCGACAACATAACTACGATTTGTATGGAATTGGGTATTTCACAACTATTCAAATAAGTAAATTATTTTTTAGTGATTCTAGATATTAAATGGAGGATCTCCCAAAAGTCGTAATATCCACGTCCCCTGTTAATTTTATGTTGAATAACTATTTTAAACTACCTATCGATTAAAGTAAAAAACCGGCCAAGTGCGAGTCGGACTCGCGCACCGAGGGTTCCGTACAAACCTGTAGTAAGTTTTACGATTTATGACGTATTAAAAATAAAAATTACGTTTGTTGTATGGGAGCCCCCCTTTAATATTTACTTTATTGATATTTAATTATTTATTTTGAAAGGTAATATACAAGTTAATATTCTTTGAAAATTTGAACCGTCTACCTGTTACCGTTTTTAATATTGAGCAAAAAAATACGAAAAAAACACGTTTATTGTATGGGGACCCCCCTTAATATATATATTTTTTTAATTTTTAGTATTAGTTGTTATAGCGGCAACGGAAATACATCATTTGTGAAAATTTCAGCTTTCTAGCTATCACGGTTTATGAGATACAGCCTGGAGACAGACAGACAGCGGAGTCTTAGTAATAGGGTCCCGTTTTTACCCTTTGGGTACGGAACCCTAAAAAGTGCGTCGACACTGCGAGCACTGGAAGTCCCCAGTAAAGAGCTTAGAGCACTGCCAGTGCTCGCAGTGCTTATAATGGAACACGCACAAAATCCCATACTAAGCACGCGTTTTGACGTTTGAAAAAGAGTTGCTGATTTGAATAGTTGTCAACTATCTATCTAACTGTCATGCGCTTGACATTGACAGCTGGCGCTCGATCAATTCCATTCAATGACTAAGGAAGTTTAATAATTGAGTCAATTTAAATGGTAGGTAACGTCGTTGTCGCGATCAAATACGAAACTCCCATTCGGCCTGCTGGTTTCGATTTCCATTTTCCGGCTGCCCCCCTAGCATGGGCCGAGACAATTTTCTCCCCGAGGTAAGGATAAAAAATTTATTCCTAAATAAATAAATAAAAACGCGAAATAGCGGTGGATAAAATAGTCCCCCGAGTCCCCGTGAAATGTCAAACGGGGATAAACTTCTCCTCTCCCCTGTTGCCGTGCTCTGAGAAGTGGATAAGTTAATTTTATCTCTTGTCAGTGGATAAAATCGGGGGATACATTTTTTATCTCCGGCCCATGCTAGCCCTGCAGGGGCAATTTTGGGACTTTTTAATTTCTTACTTGTCTCTGGTCTGGGAGGTTAGTCCACCAGTGGTCCACTATCATATCATACTGCATCATCAGTTAGCACCAGGTAAGAACATATTATTATGTAGAGATAAAATAATTATGTAATGATGGTGGTTATGATGTCGACGTGTAAGAAAGCAGCTGGATATAGTTGCTTTGCTATTATTTCTCCCTAACGAGTAGACTTAGATAGATACGTGTTAACTGGTACGAAATGAAAGTTACAAATACAAAATTATTTGAAATCGTTCAAGGAAGAACGTTTTATTTTATTCACAAGCGATGATAACCGCCCTCCAATATGATCGTAACCCGTTGTCATAGGTGAGCGACGAAAGCGACGCGACACAACACGACGAGATACGACTCCAAAGAAAATGACAAACTTATCTACGTACGGGTACGAACTGCACGTTTTGGGGCGGGCGGGTTTAACACTCGCCAAGCATCGATACTGTTTGGTTTCCGATTAAAATGGACCCAACAGCCCTTGATTTAAAGTCACAAATTCAGTATCACAGATTTTAATTTCGCAACGTATCCGTTTGGAGTGCTCAATATGGATGTAAGGATGAACTTGAGCTTTAAAACTAGACGTATATTATTCACAAGGGGATTCGCAGCTCGAATGCGCTCATCGTCGGCAATCGGCATGATTTAAAATCTCGTGGTATGGGTACAGATAATTACGTCTATTCAAATCGCTGTTAGATACTAGCACTAGGCTCAAAGAGGCTGGAACCCGGAGCCGTAGAGACAGTAAAAAAAATATATATACTAGCACTGACCTGGTTGTTATTCTGTACCGGCAGCGCTGCACTTTGTGGTGGTACAGACTGTACGGGACGGGCTGGTTTGGCCGCGGCGCGAATAAGAGACGCTCGTTTGACTGACACCATGAGCCAAACGTCTTCTACTCGCTGGCAGACCTTTAACATAAGGAGTACTTAAATGTAATTATTATAGACTCATACTATAATTATTGTGATTGGCGATACTCTTATCGGGATTTTTATTTCTTGTTTGTAATTTTATTTCATGTTTGAAACTAATAAATTATCCATACTTCCATACTTATATTATAAATGCGAAAGTGTGTCTGTCTGTCTGTCTGTTACGCTTTCACGGCCCACCTATTCTACCGATTTTGATGAAATTTGGTACAACGATAGGTTATATCCCGGGGAAGGACATAGGCTACTTTTTATCCCGGAAAATTAAGGATTCCCGCCGGGAACGAAAAAATATAGTCCACAGAGACGAAGTCGTGGGAATCATTTAGTATTTTATAAAGAAAAGAAAAATATTTAAATTTTGCCCCTAACGCCAACCAAGAACTGAGCGTGTCATAAGTACCTAGTACCTACAGTATCATTACAGTGTACAAAGTGTAAAAAGCTTATAAGCTTTTTTGGTAAAATTAAGTTTTTTTTAAGTTGTAGAAAACGATGCTAAGAGAGAAATAATGCAAAATAAATTGTTACCTGGGTGACTAAAGCCCTGGTCTCCTGCGTGGCGCTCTGCATGAGCATGTCTCGGAACTGCTCGGGCGCCACCAGCCCGAAGCTCTTAGCGTCTTCTAGAAGTTTGTCCACTGCTATGAGGCCTCCTTCGCCCGCTAATATCTCGACGCCCATTGCGCACCAGTCGTTTGCCTGAAACGAAATAAAAAAGTGGACGTCAGAACACACATAAATTTGGGTTTTGTACCTAGTTTTAGACGTCCCGCGGCAATTAATGGATCTGATTACATTTTATATACAACTAGCTAATGCCCGCGACTTCGTTCGTCTGCGTGGATTACGGTTTTTGATTCCCGCGGGAACTCTTTAATTTTCTGGGATAAAAAGTAGCCTATGTGTTATTCCAGACTAAATCTATATCTGTGCCAAATTTCATCCAGATCCGTTCAGCCGTTCTGGCTTGAAAGATTAACAAACATCCATACATTCATACATACAAACTTTCGCGTTTATAATAGGTATTAGTAAGGATACGCATAAACATGCGACTAATGTGCTAATAGCGCCGCCTCTAGGAAACTTCTCTCGTGATTCGTAACACGGGCTATAGATAGGTACAGTTCGCGCGCGAGTTGAATGCAGAGCAAATGTATGTGTCACCATACATTTGCTCTGCATTCAACTCGTGCGCGAACTATATGTACCTAAGTATGTATGTAAATTTACGATCAGGTATTAAAACATTGTTTTGTTAATGGTAGAAAGATTTTTTCTGAAAACTGTTTATGATTAAAATACCTCATAATCATTTTAAAATACCAGTTCAACGGTATCAGTCGAAGGGGGGAACCTTAAATTCTTTTTTTTTTACTCTCGTTTTTATTTTTTAGGAAAATTTGTTGTTTTAAATACTAGCTATGACACATACAAACTCCTAGACGCTGTAAATTATAGTGGTTCATTTATTTTATAAGTTCATTAATTACTTACTACGGAGGCGTACTTTTAGGCGTGTATTTTATTTAATAATATCCATGCGAATTGCTAATATTAAAAATTTGCGAGAGTTTATGTATATTTGTCCATTACCTTTTTTCCCATGTTGTAACTATTCCAGACAAATTAACAGTTCCCATGGGATTTCTATAAAACCGAAATCCATACGAAGTCGCGAGCATCATCTAGTAAAGTTCCTGTTTCACAATTGCCAAGTAAAACTTAGCTGACAAATAAATTTGAAATTTTGACAGGAATCCTTTACAACATCTGTCAAAACATCAAATTTATTCGTCAGATAGGGTTTACTTGACGATTGTGAAACAGGCCCTAATAATAATAGCTGTGTACCTTATCTATTCTATCCATTAATTCCCTAGCTTTGGTAAGTAGCAGATTTCGTTTTTGTATTTTATCCATGAGTAAGGAGCTCGTTCGTCTTAATTCCTCGCATTTTGATTCTATGTGGTCCACTGAACTCAAAGGGTCTTTCATTAATTTCTCGCCTGCAAAAAAAAAAAAAAGATAATAATATCACCACAAATCTGATAAACCGTTCCGTGAACGTGCAACCTGTAACCAATTTTCAAATTTCGAATTCGATAATGATAATGCTAGACGCGCATTATACTTAGATGATAATTCAACAAGGTCACAAAAAAAAAACGTTACAGTCTATGGTTCCGGCAAAGGAATAAAACTATTCATCCAATAATTTACCTTCGTCTATTACTGATGATGCAGAGTTGAGATCACAGTTGCACAGTTTTTCAAAGTCGCTCGCTTCTTCAATAAGGCTTTCGACCCTGTTTGCCGTTTCACCGACTTCAGTCATATCACACGCTGTCTTTAAATGACCATCTAAAGTAGCCTAAAAAAATATATAGTAAATTTTATTCATATTATTAAAAAAAAAAAGATTTATTATTAGTTCAGATAAAGTTAACAAAAAATCAAAAATTTTATTAATTAATTTTAATTAAAACCTCTTTTACAATGTAACCTTATTTAATTTGAAATAAAAACTTTTTATTTGCCATTAAAAATAATGTCACATATAAGTACGTTTGACATTATCAATTGTCAAACCAATATTAATAATATTGTTAGAGTTTTTAAATATGAATACAACAAAAGGTGAATAATTTTATTAAATAATCGTGTGTTTTATTTTGGCGAAAAAGACCGATCAAATTAAAAGAAAATGGTTTTAGACATGGTATGTAATTTTCGCAAATGCAGAAGATCCCTAACCAGTCACGCGTGGGTTACGACATGTTCTCATGCCTTTTGCGTCGAACATGGTCAACGCGAATTCAAAAGGAATGCTGAAAATTCCCTAACATGCCCCGCGTGTGGGAGTGAACTGCGCGATAAATTCGACGTTATCCAAGCAGATCTTAAACCAAGTGAGACATTCAAATCAATTGTTTTGGCGGGTTTAAAACCCGACTCTATCATGGACGTGGCTATGCGAGCGATGTCTTTTTGGTCATATCAAGTCGAACAAGAGACTCTGTATCAAGAGGGACTAGCGAAACATGCCAAAGAAAAACTTAATTGTTTAGAAGAAGTGAACAACCTAAATGTTCAAAAGCTAAAAGCAGAGCTAGAAACGTGCAAACGTAAAATTACGTCGTTACAAACGGATTTTAATAAAAAAAGGAAACAATCAGAAGAACTCACGGCACGTTTGGAAGAAAAAACGAGACAAATACAGAAATTAACATTTCAACTCGATGCACAGAAGAGGAAAGACTTTCGTTTGCCGAATTTCGAAGAAAAAAACGACCACGATAATCAAGAGAAATGCTTCAATATAACAGATTTGGTCGGCAAACGAGCAGCAACCGAAGCGTTTGTATTTAAACCGGTGAAAGAAACTGAGAACTCGCACAGAATTTTATGTTCACCGAAAACACCTCTCTTCGATTTCAGACACAAAAGCAAACGACCAGGTTTTCATTTCAGACCTATAAACTCATAATAGTAATTAACCAAGCATGCATCTCAATATAATTTAGTAGAATTAAGCGTACCTGCATTTCTTTAAAGTTTAATAAAAATGTTCTAAATTTCAACCAATGGTTTAATTTCATGGAATGTTTCTGCCAAAAATTGTCGAATTGTTTTTCAGTCTCATCAAGTTGAACCAGTAACCTGTAAAAATATTACATTGGGTTAATAATTGCCAGTTTGAAGGTGTTGCAATACGCATAAAGCACTATAGCTATTGACTCCCTCGTTGGTCTAGTGGTTAGCATGTTCGACTGCAGCCGACGAAGTCCTGGGTTCGAGTCCCGGGTCTGGCCATAACAAGTATTGGGTTTTTTTTCTGGCAAGAAATTCTCAGTACTAGCCCGGAGTTAAGAAGTTGGCGGTGTTGCACACTCGTGCCTCGGAGAGCACGTTAAGCCGTCGGTCCTGCGCCTGACCTCTCTCCGGTTGTGTCAGATCTTCCGTCTCATCGGGCTATGAGAGCAAAGGAACAGAGAGTGAACCTGTGTATGCACACGTGCACTATAACGTCTCCCGCGCAGATGGCTAATCTCTGTGGAGATTGGCCACCGTGGCCGAAATTCGGTCGGGAGGACATTATTATAGCTATTCAACTGAAAATTGCAAAGCACTAATGCCAAAGGTTTAATCAATATCTTTCTTTTAAACATTTATTTATTTTTTATTTTATTTAAAGCTGAAATCCGAATTATGATGAAGCGGTGAAAAATTTGACTGTTTCGTTGTTACATAATGATCTCATAAGTCATAATATAAGTACCTCTCAACAGCAGCAACATGACTAATAATATTATAGTTAAGATTTGGTTTTCGCACTTGTGACAGCAACTCCTCGCCCTGACTCGTCGCTGAAGACAGTTCCATTTTTAAAGCTTTATATCTGAAAACAACAAAAACAATCTTATTTACTACACGCTATACGGTTCTCTATATCATTACTAGTTTACAACGAAATAGTGGTAGGCATACCTGCGCTGATATTTGCTTAGTATATATAGGTATAAAAAAAATTAAGTCTATAAATCTATTTAGATGATTTAGACCAAAACTACAGCATAAGTTAGTAGGTAGTTTTTTTTCGCTTGGCCGTAAGTAATGGCTGTGATTTGAACCAACGTCTTTTATGATTTTAGACCCATATTTTTTTTCTAGATTTTAGATTTTAGATTGAACTATTGAGATCTAAAAATGCGAAAGTGTGTTTGTTTGATGATATGTCCTTCAATCACGCCGCAATAGAGGAACGGATCGATTTGATTGTTTGCATGTATGCTTGATTTTTGGATGTGAAAACTACCTTAGGCTACTTTTTGCCCTGGAAAATGAAGTAGTTCCCCCGGATTTATTTATACATACCTAAATCCACGGCATCGGACTCATGGGCAGGTGCGTGGGCATTATCTTGTTTTATTAAATTGTAAAACATTCATAATATCTTACCTAGATTCTTGTGAGTCTAATAATTCTTTGGTTTGTGTGGGGTCGTTCCCCATATCACAGTCTACTATTTCTCGCATAAAGTCGTCCAGCTTGCTCGATATCTCCTTCATTAGTGTTGAGAACTTCTCTAATGCCTGTAAACAATTTGTGTCAATTATTATTTACTTCTTTATCCAAGTAATTATGAGGATTGCCCGAGTTTTTCTCAGTGTTTCGTATGGCGATCAGCACATAACGAAATTTCCTTTTTTATCCACATTAGTGGTTCGGAGCGCAAGGGTGATAAACATCATAGAAAGTTAGTGGTGTATAACAAGTTTCATTGGCTTTCTATTTTATAAAAATATCGCTGCACTTATCCTAGATATTCTAACTAATAATCTAACGATGACTTAATTATTAAGGCCATAGGCACAGAACATATAATAGAGGTTAGAAAGGCCCTAGTGCAAATTTTGTACGGAAACCGCTGTCGCCGTTTTGATCCCACCATTCTTTACTACTACTAATCTAAACGAATACACACGAGAGTTCCCATGTGTGCGTGAGGCAGAAAAAAGCGCTGCGATTGGCGAAGCTACGCACACTAGTGAAACTTTAAACTTGCGCGTGTTGTCGTGTAAAACAGCAACATACGCTAGGGATTGACTAAAATATTTTTTATCGATGTTTATTTTTCGTACGGTCGACAGCATGTCAATATTCATATTGTTAACTTAAGTTGGACTCTATGTCTGGAGATTTTACTATTTTATTTTAAACTAGCTGATGCCCGCGACTTCGTCCGCGTGGACTAAGTTTTTTCGATTGCCGCGGGAACTCATTAATTTTCCGCGATAAAAAGTATGTATATATATTCTTTATAGCTGATGCCCGCGACTTCGTCCGCGTGGAATAAGTTTTTCAGTTAATTTTCCAGGATAAAAAGTATCCTATATTACTATCCCACGGTATAATCCCCCTATAATGGTGAAACACGTACTTCTTCATATTTTAACGAAAGTCTAAATGCTGTTTCATGGCTATAACTTGAGAAATTAAGGATTTTCATACAAACTCTCAAATTCCTATTTCACCCCTTCGGGAGTGGAATTTTGAAAAACTGTGAAACACATATGTTTTCATTTTCAACCCGCAAGTACCAAGTTTCATGGCTATAACTTGAGAAATTCAGGACTTTCATACAAACTTTCAACCCCTATTTCACCCCTTCGGGGGTAGAATTTCGGGATAAAAAGTATCCTATGTCCTACCTCGTAGTATGGGCTCAAATCGTGCCAAGTTTGAATTCATTCAGTAGTTTCGGCGTGATGCGCGGCCAAGATACAGACAGACAGACAGATAAAAATGAAAAAAATTACAGATTTGGCTTCAGTATCGAATAATGAGTGACCTCTAAAAAAAATTTTCAAAATATCTTCAATGTACAGAATTGGACCTGTTACAGTTTTATTATAAGTATAGATTAAAAAATGTATGGAGACATAATGATATTTCTTTTGCTTATAACTACTGTTTCTTTATAAGAAATAAATAAAATAAAAAATAACTATGGTTTACAAATGGTTTTTATTTGAATACATCAACAATATTTAAAACACACTATACAACAAAACCAACAAACACAAAATACTTTAACAATATTTCAAACATTTATGATTAAAATCTAAATCTGTAACTATCATTAAAAGTTCATAATAATAAACTCAGAAACAAATAAACTATTTATCGATACGGTGGAAAAATGCTACTCAGCCCTATCGACAAGTTACTCTTATTGGGTAATACCAGGTAACAAGTGGAGTTGATCGTTCATACGCACTACGCTTTACATTGCCGCTCGCGTACATGACTCTGTTGGACCGCGTTGTTCGCACCAGCGATGTACATACAAATTTGCGATCCAGTCACACTAGTGAAGGAAAACATAATGTCTTTAGTATTTTCAATTAAATCATTTAAAATCAAGGTTTAATGTACTTACCGATGAAAAGATATCTTGCCATTAGTCACATTGACATTTTGGCTTCTAGCTCTGCAGGTTATTACCGCGCAAGAAGGCATTATAAACACTTTTTTGCGCGTAAAACTTCCCAAGACAGTCCGCGGCCGACTGAGGTGTGTTTTTGGTACGTTTGAGCGTTCGCTCAATATAGTGGCGCGCGTGACCCGCCCACATCGCCTTTCTAACCTCTTATTAAATGTTCTGTGGCCATAGGTCAATAACATAATCGTTTGCACTTGACTTGCTTCTGGTTTTTTTTTGATTTAACACATCCTCCAAAACGGTTTTGTAGTTTTCATAATAATAGAGGCACATAATTTTCTGTCTATAAACACGCCATTTCTAAAAGATTCATACCTGTATTTTAATTTAAAAAATCGATAAGGGATAGGTTAGCCTTTTACTTTAATCTCACCAACTAGTAATTGTAGATGCAGTCAGTAAAATATTTGGACGTCGGTAACGACAAAATATGCGTGAAATTTTTAATTTATCACCTATAATGTACCATATTTTACCAAATAAATATTTACTTTACTTTTACTTTCTATCGTGGATGCTTGCTACTCTATAGCAGTTCATAAAAGGTATACCTACCCCCTAAGAGGATTTTCCGCAGCATCGTACTGAAATGCCAAATACCTAGGCAGTGCACTTCGATAGAGTGGCAAATAAGCACAGATGTGGTTATCTGTGTACAAACAGTAGGTAATATTGTGAGCAAACAAACCCATCTAGTTGCTTTAAATGACCAATTTCGCTAAACCTCACGACTACCATTAAAATCCCTTAAAAATGTTTTAGCCCCCAACGCAAAAAGAGGGGTGCTATAGGTTTAACGCGTGTATGTGTATACTTATGTAATCGTTGCTCCTAAACGTAATGAGCTGATTTTGATTTAGCTTTTTTTGCTTGAAAGGTGACTTGATCTAGATTGGTCCTCGATCTATGATTCAAGAAAATACCTTTCGATCTGGTCTAAGAAAAGCCGTTTGAAGATCATCAGCTTTTTTCCATTTGATGACAGGATGTGAGCAGCTTCCATAGATCTGATCAATCCGTTGGTATCCTGTTACTTCAATGTGTCGGGGGTAATTTTAGAGTTTTAATTTATTTATACTTGTTTATTCTTACAATTCGTTGCTGTATCCATTCCGAATGTGAATACTGAAGTTCGCCGCCCAGGTCAGGTGTCAACTGCGACCGGTCGAAGTGCTCATACAGTTCATCCAGACATGAACAAACTAGCACTCTGAACCGGAACTCTTCCTTGAACAACTTGCTGCTAACTTCGGATAGCGCTTTCTGGAGGAAACTTGCTGGTCGGAGGACGTATACTGCGTGGATGATACCCGGAAAAAACTCCTGGAAGGATCAAATGGGTGCGTTAGGTTAGTATAGGATAGTCTTTTGTTATGATCCTATGTCTAAAAGAAAAATAATCTACTTGACTCCATTATACCTATTACCTAGTTCCTAAAACTCCTGCTATCGAGAATTTGAGCTTCCCGAAAAAACTGACCTTACTGGATCTTAGAAAGCAACAGGTATTATAACGGATAAGATTGCTGAAGAATCAGAGATTAGAAAGATATAGGTATATACATATAGGTATATACCTATATCTTTCTAATCTCTGTTTCGCCAAATTTCACGAAAAAATAAAAATAAAACACACAACTTACTGATATTCGAAGTAACACGGCTTTAACAGAATTCCATCTATCTTTTCTTCGGTCGACGATTATGTGAAACCCCATTTCTGCTTCTAATAATCTGAAAGTAAAATTACAACTTTGTTGAATACACTTTAATCTATCTATATATATAAAAATCAATTGCTGTTCGTTTGTCTGGCGAGAACGGCCGGGCCGATTTAGCTGATTTTGGTTTTGAAATGTTTGTCGTGGTCCAGGGAAGGTTTAAACGTTGAGAAAATATGGAAAAATTGCGAGGAAGATAGTAAAAACAACAATTTCATTTTCCCATATAAACTGTTCTACCTACTTTCCTGTCAAACATTTGACGTTCGTCCCTTCGTCGGTAAGGTAGACTCGGGTCCACTCAAATTGAAGCACGTATTAAATTAAGGGTTTTGAATCGACAACATATATCCACATTACTCGGATTATCCACGGATTATCGCGTATTTAAATTTTAATACTATATATATAAAAATCAATTGCTGTTCGTTTGTCTGGCTAAAACTCGAGAACGGCCGGGCCGATTTAGCTGATTTTGGTTTTGAAATGTTTGTCGTGGTCCAGGGAAGGTTTAAACGTTGAGAAAATATGGAAAAATTGCAAGGAAGATAGTAAAAACAACAATTTCATTTTCCCATATAAACTGTTCTACCTACTTTCCTGTCAAACATTTGACGTTCGTCCCTTCGTCGGTAAGGTAGACTCGGGTCCACTCAAATTGAAGCACGTATTAAATTAAGGGTTTTGAATCGACAACATATATCCACATTACTCGGATTATCCACGGATTATCGCGTATTTAAATTTTAATATTTTGATGATTGTTATTGTTGGTTCGTTCAGTTGTCATTGTATTGACATATTTTGATGGTTGTCATTGTTTGGAATGCAAATAAAAATAAGTCTTTGTTGTGCTGTTTCACACACTCAATATCAGACAGGTTTTGTTGGAATGCAAAAAAAAATCTGATCGTCAGTCGAATGTTTATATTTTATGGTAGCGGTAACGCCGAAACGGATCGACTTTTCGAGCACATCCAACAAGCGATCGTCTATGTGCTAGAGCAAATTTCCTCCAGTTTCTTTACGACTTGCCAAAGCAATCCGTTCGCACGAACGCTGCTTTACTGGGAGATGCCATGTTACTACACTTGGAACGCTTCATCGAAGAAATTTCTACGTCGGAGGCAAGGCGATGCGGTTCCTAATCATTCGGATATGCGTTCTACTGATGCTCATGGTCGTATTTACACAGCTCATCCAAAGAATGATGAATGTTTCTATTTGCGGTTGTTGCTGGTAAATGTTCGTGGGCCAACATCATTTAAATCAAGTTACGAACTGTTAATGGTATAGTGTGCCATAGGTCCATGAGTGTGCCCAACATTTCGTGCAGCATGTTAAGAGCTCAATTTGGTTGAAAACGATACTCATTGGGACACGAAAATCGCTGAAGCAATTATTTCTGCATCTCCAAGTCAGATACGCACATTATTTGCTATCATCATTTCTACATGTTTCCCCTCTAATCCACGTGAACTGTGGAACAAATACAAAGATAACATGGCAGAAGACAGTTAACATCAAATTCGTGTCAGTTCAAGAAATCCTGATCTTGAGGCGAATGAGGAGATGCATAACCAGGCTTTGCTCTTGATCGAAGATATGTGTTACCTCATGTGCAGCAGTTTGTTAGTCAAGTTAGGAATGCCAGCGCCAGATCGCGGAGTGAATGACGCATTTAATAGAGAATTTAATGAACGTGAATATAATCGATATGAATTAGACCAATCAGTTCAAACGAATGTACCCTGTTAAGCCCAAAACAGAAAGAAGTCTATGATACAATAATTAATGCAATTGATGATGGAAATGGTGGCTTATTTTTCATGGATGCCCCTGGTGGAACTGGAAAGACATTTCTCATGTCATTGATTTTGGCCACTGTTCGTGCGAGATCCGAAATTGCGGTAGCAGTTGCTTCTTCTGGAATAGCGGCCACGTTGTCAGAAGGATGCCGTACGGCTCATTCTGCGTTAAAATTGCCATTAAACTTCAAACTACTGAACAACCGACATGTAACATTGCAAAACACTCTGAAATGGCAAAAGTTTAGTAGCCGCAAAAATCATCATCTGGGACGAATGCACAATGGTGCACAAACACGCCAGTCATTCCAAGATCGACTGCTGCCGATGAAATAAACGCTTGCCTCAAATCATCAAATCTGTGGTGCTATGTGAAGAAACTTCAACTGGCAGCAAACATGAGAGTCGCATTGTTGAACGACCCATCTGCTGAAGATTTCTCCAAGCAATTGCTGACTATCGGTAATGGCCGTGTTCCTGTCGACGAATCGAGCGGATTGATTTCATTTCCACCGAATTTTTGCAATTTCGTCTCATCGAAAGACAAGCTCATCAGCAAAGTATTTCCGAACATCATTGCTAACCACAAAAAAAAATGGTTGCCTGTAAAGTCGGTATACGGGCGAAAGTTTTACGTGACAACGACTTTGAGTGGTAAAATAATTTTAATGTGAATATTCATTCGTATAGTAGGAAGAAGGATGAAATCTCTCTCACTCTCTCTCGCTCTGTCTCTCTCGCTCTTAGGCGGGCTAACTGTGCTCGAGTGGAAGGGACGCGTGCCTTTCACTTTTTATGTCTGTCTCTCTCGCTCTTAGGCGGGCTAACCATGCCCGAGTGGAAGGGACGCGTGCCTCTCACTCGCTCTCATTGTGAGCGCATAACGTGAGCGGAGCGTAACGCAGTTTCTTGAAGTGTCACCCGGCAAACCAATTTTTAAGACGTTGTCACGTCAAAATAACAAATGGTTAAGTACGCGAGCAATTTTGCCGGCTAAGAAAAAAGACGTGAATGACTTAAACTTTATATTATAATATAAAAGTCGTATTTTATCACAAGGTGCTTCAACGAAGAGAATTAAACCGAGTGCGTCCCATGCTGCACAATATGTGCATAGTAAAATTCAATCATGTCTTGCTGACACGCGATTGATATACTTAGTGTTTGTACTTTTTTATTTCTTTTTGTGTTATTATCTTAATAAAGAACTGAACTTAATATTAATTATTTTGTATTCATTGTACCTATTACTTTCATAAAATAAGTGCAGCTAATCTGTAACACGACATTCATTGACTGTTAGGCGGTACGAAGTTCGCCGGGTCAGCTAGTGAATAATATATTTTTGGACTATTCACTTTAAGAAAATACAGATAATGATAATTATAAATGTCTCTCTCTTGCAAGGATGTTATAATAATATTGTGGACTAGCGACTATATTCTTTTAACTACTGAAGAAGCTTGGCACACAGACATTATGCTAGATATTATGTTATTAGAAGGATAGCCTGTACCATCAGAGAGAGATTTAAGAACATTGAAGAAGTCGCGGACATTAGCTGGTAGGATATTATGTCGATTAGATCTGTATCTAATCTACATAATATCCTACCAGCTAATGTGATTTTTTTTTAGATAGGTAGGCTAAATCTTAACACCGTCTCTGTGTTCACACATGTCTATTTGTTCCACGTAACAGTCTTTCACACCAGCGTGCTAGTTATGTCTATTATGATAGATGTGATTCTAATAGTTTCTCTTTAGTGCGAATTATTGAACATTAGCTTAGTTTATCAACCATTATGTTATTGTAAAGCTACAATCATCGATCGTTTCTATTGTTGTGGTCCGATTAACTTTTAGATGAAATTCCCATTTATTTTATTATCTAGTAAGTAACAATTTTACGTTTTGCCATAACGATTCCACTTGATACTTTTGTCTTATTGGCTGCTACATCCTATCAGAATACAAAATACATATTACTTTCTCGACAAAATAATCAAAAAGATTGTAAAGCAATCGAAAAACTTCGGCAATTCATGAATGAAGAAACAACCGAATAGTACCCAGAGACCAGAGAAAACGGTGGAAACGGAACGGAACGGTGAACGTTTTCCAGAGAAAATGTAAAGCAATCGAAAATCTCCAGCAATTCATGAATGAAAAAACAACTGAATAGTACCAAGAGACCAGAAAAAACGGTGAAAACGGAACGGAAACCTGCTCACCAACTTAGTCTGTACGGCAGAGGGAGTCCAACACGTAGGTACACATCCAATTGTACACAATGGCTATAAAGGCCACCAATAAAAACTAGGACTTAACTATGGTCTAGACGGGACGCATAAACCAATGAAGAATCGACTAGTGGGAGAAAATGGGGGAGTTTAGAGAACTTACGAGGGCACAGAAGTGAGGTAGAGCAGCAGTCGGCGGTACTCGGCGGCGGTGAGCATGTGAAAGTTGTTATTGTCAGGGAAGGTGACCAGCGGGCGGTGGTCGCGCGCCAGCCCACCAGTGGCCAGCACGTATTGCGGCAGGAGAAGTTCGCCAACGCTGCGACCCTCGTCGCTGTCGCTGCCGCAGCCGTCGCATTCTGCTTCTGTAACAAGAAATAGAGTTTATTATTCCACTTATTACTTTACAATAGTGCATGAAGTCGGTGAGTGCAAGATTCTTGTATCTGATATACTTAATATTTGAAAAATTTAGGAATGGGATGCTTATCTCTAAGATACTTATACCTAAGTAAGTACCTACCAAATGCCAAGGGTCCTGATGATAAGACTCTTATTATTTAGGTACATTTAAGAGATCGCGCGAAAGAAAGACGAGAAATTAGGAGGTACCTTTAGTATTTAAAGAGAAATTAGGCGTAGAGTGTAGACAATCTACCTTCTACACAAAAATTGATTGACTGGTATGTCACTTTACAGTTTAAACAACTGGGTCTAGAAACTTGAGATTTATCACGAAATCTGCACAAAATTATTTGCTTCAGTCTAAACGAGATCGTCAGGAAAAGGTTCACAGTTCAAAATCAAAAAAACTAAAGCGGACTCTGTCATCAACGCCCAACGGGAGCTTGGGCAAATTCAATCAGTATGCACCAATGCGCTTCAAAACTGTCTGGATTCAGGAGTTATAACGAACGGAAGCGAAAACGAAACTTTATGTAATTTCATGAACTGACTTAAATTTTATTCCATTTCCATTCCGAATAACTCACGTCTACACCTACAAAACTCTCGTAGATATAATATACGAGTACGAAACAAGTACAACGAGTACAAATTATATACAAACTAAGACTCGGTGGATGTTGAACGTACTTGTTTATGAAAAAAAATTTGTTTTTTTTTGCAGTTAGTGCTATTGAATAGACAAGAGAATCCACTGGTTCAAGTGCAAAAAAAAAAAATGAAACCGAGAATAATGGAAGCTACTCATAATATAGAAGGAGTATTTGATGTCATTACAGTAACCATTTTGAAACATCGATCCGCCAACGAAAATAAAGAAGACAACCACTGATGATAATTCAGACACTCAAATTGAACCCGTAACTGATCGTATTATTTGGATCAACATCAAATTGGAAATGAAAGCGATGATACTTATAAAGTTACTAGCTGATTCCCGCGACTTTGTCCGCGTGGATTGAGGTTTTTCGGTTCCTATCTCTCAAGTTAGATCGAACTGCACATGGTGTGCGAATTTTATTATAATCGGTTAAGTGGTTTAGAAGTCCATTGAGGACAAACATTGTGACACGAGATTTATATATAAAGTTATAATTATAATTATAAGAGATCAAACCGAATTGGATCAACAGAGCTTAGTTTGGCGAATTCATACGATGAAGGTTAAAAGCAATCATTAAATTATGAATGTCTATCGATGTATACTGCATGTATGCTTAGTGCACTTGAAAGGTGAAGCTGCAGGTTTGAAATTCTAACGAGTGTAAAAGCTGCCGTCATTATGGTCAATCCTAATTGACACATAAGTGTCGTTTTCTCAAGACGGTGTATGTGTAAACTCCCTATTTTAGATTATCTTCTTGTCTAAACAAAAAAGTATAGGTAACTATCGACTGTATATTTATAGTCAAAAAGTTTAATGTCTGTCAGTTTTCCGAACCGGTGGTAGTCTTGAGTCTTGACTTAGAATGTGTGACACAAGTTGTCCTACGTGAATTCATTTCCAAATGCGATGAAAATAATTCGATTAACAAAAAAAAACGAATAAATAAATTACCTACCTACTTAATTCTTTTATATAAAAAAAATTGGCAATCATAGGCACTGCCGATAGAAGTGAAAACGAATATTTAAAATATTAAAAAAAAAAAAACAATTATTAACCTTATTTATTACTAGCTGAAGCCCGCGACGTCGTCCGCGTGAAATAAGTTTTTTCAATTCCCACGGGAACTCCTTAATTTTCCGGGATAAAAAGTAGCCTAGGTATGTCACTCTCCAGTACCCATGCAAAAAATCACGTCGATCCGTCGAAAAACTTTGTCCAAGCGGACGAAGTCGCAGGCATCATCTAGTTATGTATAGGTATTTAAGACCTTTTGCCTTCGTAACAACGCGAGCATGTCGACGCGGAGGACGCGGAGCATGTCGGTGAGGCGAATCCACACGTTTAACCCCACTTTAACCCCTACCAAAAAGTGCTCAACGCGGCTAAAGAATTTTTCACTTCAAAAATTTGATCGTTAGAGCGTGGTTAGAGCATTAATTTCAGTGTAGAAAACTAGTGTGCACTGATGAACATGAGCACAAGTATCCACCTGAAGCCAGAAAGATCTCAGCGCGTTTCAAAGCGCACCCACTTTAGCTTGAGAGGCAGTGGCGGCCTTCAAAGCGCACTAACCCTGACATTCATGAAATGTTGAACTCTGCTACGTTAGTTGGGTACGTTTTATAAGGACTTGGTTCTGCATTAATTAATCTTAGGCTATTTTTTGTATTTATAAACACTATGCCTTCAGGTATTAAATGCTCGAAGCACTACGTATAAAGCAGGTTTAAATTTAAAGAATAAGTCCTCATAAGATACTTTTTTTTTAATAAATTGGCTAGCGCTTGGCTGCAATCAGAACTGATTATAAATGGTGATACAGCCTAAAGTGGAGCGAGCTTGCCTAGAATAACGGAAGCCGGAAGGGCATTCCATATCCTAGCAGTTCGAATTAAAAACTAGTAAGCAAATCGTTTTGTACGTGTCCGTGGAATGTGGAGTAAGTAAGGGCACGTACACTGATTTAGTATTCAAGCACACAATGCTTTTAATCATCAAATAAATGTAATGGTTCCCATGAAGAACGTCAATCTGAAAGGAACAGAGACAACTATAGCTGTCATACCTACCAATCATTGTGAAATGTTTAGTATTAACCGTAGATCTGGAAACTTCTTAGATGATAACTATGAGTTATATAGATATGCAGGAGTTACTCCTCTCTCTATCACGGATAAACCAAAATTTGTATGTTTGGTTCGTCCAAGACCAAAAAACATGAGCTTTATTTTATTTTTCCCTAATGTACTTATGACCCTTTCAACTAAATTGAATCTCATCCGTGTTCTATGACCGACTGTTCCGTAGAAGTCCGATTAATGTGTACGAAACACGCGACTGGCTCTTTTAATGGGTATTTGACAACTAGTCAAAACAGCATCTTTTTTTCAAACGTCAAAACGCGTGCTTGTATGGGTTTTTGTATGAAATATTGCATAGTGACGTCATCAAAGTTCGACGCACTTTTTTACTTTAATCGATAGTTTAAAATAGTTATTCAACATAAAACTAATAGGGGACGTGGATATTACGACTTTTGGGAGATTCTCTATTTAATAATCACTAAAAAATAATTGATTTGAATAATAGTCAAATACCCAATTCACTCAAATGTGCTCGTTATACTTTCCGACGATTTGTGAGTGGACCGTTATGACCGGCTGTAATGATCTGACTTACAGAAAATCACAAAAAAATATTAATCCAGCCCAAAAAATCGAAACAACACCTGTGTGAAAGTGAAAGCCAAGCTACAGAAGGGATAGGGACGTTCAGAAGGTGTACTTTGTACTTGTAGGTAGGTACCTATTTTGAATAAATATTATGTTTTGAGATTTTTTTAGTGGTTATAGGTACTTATGCTGTAGACTTTTATAATTTTTATTAGTGCTTCACACACGAGGAAAATTTCTAAACTTACTTAAATATACTTACATATAATTTTTTTTTTTTTTTTTATATGTATATTTAAGTAAGTTTAGAAACTTTCCTCGTGTGTGAAGAACTAATAAAAATTATAAAAACCTTTAAAAGGTACTTCAAAAATAGCAGTTGAGAAAAGACAGTTTATTGCACCGAGGCTTTATTTAGTGATTTCAAAATACGAGTACATACCTACATTATAGTGTAGGGCGCAGGTAGAGCATAATATGAAACGCATACTCAGTTTCATGTAGGTACCTAAGACCACAAATAATTGGCTCCAATTTTAGGTCAGACAGCACAACCACAATAGCCTACTTTGTGAGCCATTTAGCAATAACGAATACGTGCCGAACTGCCGAATCACATCAAATTTCCATAGACGAGGTCCCCGGGGTTCTCCTCGTATTATATAGTTAATGTTACAGCTAAAGTGGTAAATTCATTTGATGATTCAAAAGCACTTGTAAAAGTTTATTTGAATATAATTAAAAGATTGTGGAATATTGTTTAATCTGCAGATTACCGAGCTGAGTATGTAAAGGTGTTAAAAATAGTTACAACCATCGCAACAGGGTGAAAATTTAATCTTTGGATAATCTGCGGCCTTACGACCAAGCGTTCTAACTTCTAGCGATGGGCGTTGAATAACGAACAAGTTAGTTGACCCAAGTATAAATTAGTTACTTAGGTGGTTAAATTCGAAGAAAGGGAGTCGCACCGTACTTATGATCACCGATCGCCGTAACATTTAATCAAATAAATATTATAAATGCGAAAGTTTGGATGGATGGATGTATGTATGTATGGATGTATGTTTGTTACTCAATCACGCTCCAACGGATGAACGGATCTGGATGAAATTTGGCACAGAGATAGATTATAGTCTGGAATAGCACATAGGCTACATTTTATCCCGGAAAATTAAAGAGTTCCCGCGGGAACCGAAAAACCTCAATCCACGCGGACGAAGTCGCGGGCATCAGCTAGTTTAAAATAACTTGAAGAATTCATCTAGCTCATAGACAACTTAATGCACAAATATTAACCGTCTAGTTACATTAACAGAAACCGTTAACGACCCGTCGCTAAAGGATTCATTAAGTTTAAAGAACAGCACAAAACTTTTTTTGGAATCAATCAATCAAATAAATATTATAAATGCGAAAGTTTGGATGGATGTATGGATGGATGTTTGTTACTCAATCACGCCCCAACGGCTGAACGGATCTGGATGAAATTTGGCACAGAGATAGATTATAGTGTGGAATAACACATAGGCTACTTTTTATCCCGGAAAATTAAGGAGTTCCCGCGGGAAACGAAAAACCTCGATCCACGCGGATGAAGTCACGGGCATCAGCTAGTCAGTTCATAAAGGATTCATTGGATTGGGTCGAATGTAGCAAAACAAAATATCACCCGACTCCACGTAGTCATGTCTATTGTCTAACCTAATCCTAAAGTGTTTTCTAAAGCGCGAAGAAAATTTATAGCTGGAGAATCTTAAATTTAGCATCATACTAATATTATAAATGCGAAAGTGTGTTTGTTTGTTGGTTTGTCCTTCAATCACGCCTCAACGGAGCAACGGATCGACGTGATTTTTTGCATGGGTATAGTCGAGGACCTGAAGAGTGACATAGGCTACTTTTTATCCCGGAAAATTGAGGAGTTCCCGTGGGAATTAAAAAAACTTAGTCCACGCGGACGAAGTCGCGGGCATCAGCTAGTTAAACATAAATCATATACAAAATCGATGGCCCAGTCGGCAAACATGTTCATCGGCCCGAGTCGAGCGTCTTGTTACAAAATAATTCAATTTCCCCTCGTGCCCACTGCCCACACAGCCCTATAGCTATAGGATCTAGAAGCCATAGATACAACTAACATGGTTCTATTAAGGCTGTATATGTCCTATGTTCTATACTTCGGCGTACCATAATTGCTTCAGTGAACACGACTCAGACACTTTACAATCCGATTACTTTCTAAGTTTACCATTGTATTTTAAAAATACTAAATACGTTAACTTTTGTTTAAAAATATAAGTATCTACACTGAGATCCCCAGAAGCTAATACAATTTTTAGTCGATTGACCGTCTAAGTACTAAATGACAAAATTATATTTCAACGAAAAGGTAAATGCATTGACTTGGTAAATGTATCATTTCGAAAGTTACATCGTAAGGCCACTTAAATCAATCACAAATTTACTTAAATATAAATAACTTAGATACCTACTATATGAAGGCCTGCCACAGAAATAGAAATCTTCGAAATATTCCTCATTAATTGTCGAGCCTGCGTCCGTAGACGGCACATCACGGCACGGTACGGGATTTTATTGTTGGTATGACAATAAGATTGGAATTTCAATAATGATCATCGTAAGTACAAAAACACTTCAAGCACTAGCGGTATGCTTTATAGGCATTGCAATTTTATTCTCATATTAATAGTTAGTTATATTAATTCTATTCGTCGCGGGAAAAATCCCCTGTCGTGCAACGCCGTCTATGGCCGCAGGCCCAAAGATAACAAAATCACGGCGGTTTATTAATACAACCATGGAACAACCTGGAATAACCCCTGTACCGAATTTCATCAAAATCGATTGAGCAGATGGACAGTGAAAGCGTAGCAGACAGACAGATAGACAGACAGACAGACACACTTTCGCATTTATTATATTAGTATGGATTTCTATAAATACAACAATCGTTTTAGCGAAATCAATGCGACTTTATATCTAGTTTCCACTGGCGATGAAAAGCGTTAGATGAATGATAAATCTCGCATCTAGCGACGACGTCACAATCGGGCCGGATGCGAAGCTCCATTTAACTGATACAATCCACAGTGGACACTGGACAGGTAAATGACGTTAGGTCTTCCATGTTCTGGTAGATAAGGTACTGACATTTAAACTTATGCAAATGTTTGCGTAATTGCAAAAAATATTCATTTCATGGGATATAAAATCTACATAAAAACTCTAAGTACATAAAAACTCGACTACCTGAATGCTGATGCTATAGTACTGAGAATACCAGGCCATGGTCATGACTCATGACTCATGACATTATTGTATTGTTATCGGAAAAATTTTGCAAAATTTCAAATAATTTAGACAACTGACGAGAACTGAATAAATTGGCGAAAACTGAATTGAAAGATTTCATTACATGATAAAGCTAATAAAATCGTGTTAATAAATTTTAGATATATCGTGAGAAAAGGTACAATTGATTTTTATCCAGTTCCCACGGAAAACAAGTCACTAATAAAAACCAATAAAGAAACGGAGTTTTGATGAATCATGTTCCTGTTTAATGTAAATCAAATGATTATAATTTAAAAGTTCATTCACACCAAATACTTATTACATTTTCCCAGAAATCTCGAAATATACAAACTTCATTGAGTTCGTTTGTTAAGTACAGAACTACAGAAAAGCAAATGAAGAAGAAAAAATATAAACTTATACTATATGTACCTACGTACTACATCAGATAAATCTACCATTTGATCATATAATAATATGAAAAGCGAGCAAAGTAACTACCACCTCTATAAAAATAACATCCGGCGCCCAGCCAGCATCAGAAGATCTGGCAGTTCGTTTATTTTGATTATCCCCCGACCGATCCGATTATTTATTGGACCCCGATATCAAATGGATTGATCATGCCAGTACAAATGTTCAAGGTCAGAGTTCTTTTTGACGGCATGTTTTCAGGGATGTTGATATCTGTGTGACAACGTCGCGTTGGATGACGACAACTAGATTGAAGGACGATCTCAAGTGATCTGGAACTTGGAAGCCGCTGGAAACAAAACAAGCGGCACAAAACCCTGTTCCGAGGAGCTCTATGCAGGAGATTTAACGTCTAGCAGTGGAAGTCTACCGGCTGGCGACGCTATCAAAAGATTTCCCGGCTGAGTTTGTTGTGGGCTATTTAGTACTTACTTCTCAAACGCTTCAGGGCGTGTTTGAAACGTTCGCGGTCAATTTTCAGCATAGTATTTTAATTCAAAATACTGACATTCTGAAACATTGATGTAGAATTTTAGTAGAAATAATTGTTACGTCGTAAGACATAACCCAAGGATGCCTAATGAACTGTGCCTAAGAATCAGAATTAACAATCACTACTAAACAGTACCTGTCACATCGTGAAACAAAGATCAAATTGGTTATGATCTCGGTCATTCAGTGTAATGAGCTCAATAAATATCTCCGGCTCCACAATTTCCGAGCGAATTGCTCGATGTTTATAACGCCGAGGAAAGAGCAACGGCGAACTTCCATACATCAATATTATTGAGAAAAAATAGTTATGTACACGTGTGAAAAAAATATGTTTTTTTAAGCGTCGAATATGAAGCTCACAGCAGCTAGAATTATTTTTTTAAGAGCCTAGAAAAAAAGATATTTCGTTTTAAAGTTTTGTTGGTTATGTGGTAATGTCCATAGAGGTAATATATCCATGGATGTATTAAGTACTTACGTACAAAATATATCTCTATGGGTAATGTCACTTCTAAAAATGACAACCGGAAGAAAGCCACAAAAACAAAGACAGATGACAACCACAGACCAGTAAAACATTCAGCACAACCACAGACAATCAGTATCAGTGCTGCCATAATATCCTTTCAATTATTACCATTGTGTTAGAGATTATTAATAATGTATGCAAGAAAATTCACTTAAATATTATAAAATACACTAAAAAATGAGCAATACTATTATTTATGCAAACATTAATCAGACGAAATAATTACAATTTTTAAAACGATACAAAATAATCTACTAATTTAGATTTATTCTAGCTACTAGGTAGATTATACATAAAATGGTAACACTAAACTGAGAAACGGGAACTAAATAATCAAAAAAGATTCCCTAAATATTTTATTTTTTTACCTAGGTTCATTTAATTAAGTTGAATACTTGATTAAATATAAAAAAATAAGCAAATTACTTTCGTCTTTACCTTACTTGTGTACAATCAAGATTTAGTAAATGTGGTCAATAATAATTTCGCCGTTGCTCTTTCTGTATCGAGGTTCATTGTTACTGTTTTTTTTTTTATAAATTAACATGATAGGATGGATGATGGTAGAATATATCGGTAATTTCTTTAGAGCTTTTTTTTTTATAATACCTACCTGATTTCGGATACATTTTTGTCACAAAAATGCATTTCTAAAACGTTCAATACATTACCACCACGTTGAAAACACATCAAAATTCCAAAGCCTCGACACTAGACACCAGAATCTCACATTTTAACAAAATATTCTCCTTTAAAAACTTTTTAATTAATTAATATGATACTCAGTTGTATTTATTGTATCGCAACCCAAAGTTTAGTTTATTTACGACTAATTTCGGCCTCAATAAAATTAGTCTTAATGCACTACTTGCCTAATTTCTGTCTTTTTATAAAGAAATTGAACCGCATGTGCGCTAGCGCAAGCCGATAGTTTATCGGGCACATCGCACGCGCCGTTCGCTCCGAGTGCTATCGTACATTTAAATCGGTATTCGGTAGACCACAGTTGATACGGTTTCTTCACTCATCCCGACACTTCACACAATAAACCATCTACAGACTTGGCAACTTCCAAATAGTACTAACTTCCAAATTGGTAAATCCAACTTCAAATTATAACATTATACTGTCGGTGATAATTATAGTGGTAATAGTTAATTACCTGCACATCGAACAATTACGCATCTACAGATATCACAATTCGCAACTTCCAAATCCTGCTTTTCTAATGAAACTCAAAAATTGTATTAATTGTAAAAAAGGATCTTCTTTAAAAATCTACAATTTTCTCTATGTGCAGCTGCTTTAGGCATTGCATTCGCTCATCTTAAAAATCAGGTCAGTTGGGTAGCACTCGCTCGATTCAACCACTGACATATTATTATAATCGTTGTTATTGTTATTTAGAATAGATCGATTATGAAGATTTGGGCAGTTGGGCATTTAGCTCATAGCCAGTGATCAATTAATTTCTTATTTACTAGATATTAGACATAATGGTAGATTCCAAGAAGCTGTTAATAACAAAGACATTCTAAGCGTACATCAGAGAGTAATATTGTAATAACTGATTACCACGGAATCCGAAGCACTGCATCGTTGAGCGGGCAGCGGCAGTTGGGCATATAGCTCATAGCCAGTGATCAATTAATTTCTTATTTACTAGATATAAGACAATATGTCGGCAGCCGACTTGTTGGCACGTTTGAAAATGACAATTCACAGGTTCAGAATTATTACAAACTTAACAAATACAGGTGTTTGACTATCATGCCTGAGCCTCTTACAATTATTATTAAGACACTACTTTAGTTACCGTTAGCCACTACAATACTGTTTAAAACTTACAAAAATTAAGTAACGCGATTTTGGTGAGAAACTGAATCGATTTTCCGCATCGTTTACGATTTCGATTAGTTTTTGTGTTCTGTGGTCTCATTTGAAGTGAAAAGTGTACACTTTCTGTTAAGAAGCTAGTGCTTCTTAACAGTGCGTTTTTTTCGAATAATTTTTGACCATTCATTTTTAATTACATTTGGTCACAAATGACAATAGGTAAAAATACAATAATTTAAAAAGTAGGTATAAATTTTAGGTGCACAATTTTTTCCCCTCATTAAATTCATACAGTTCCTTATCATCCATAACACATAGACACACGCACACGCATACGCTCTTTAAGAACCTGCTAGCTTATTTAGATTGCACAAAATTGTATTCCTAACTCTGTGAATATTGTTAAGGTAAATAATTAAGGCATAGACTTCATCCTGCAGTTGTGTACCTAAGTTCTTTTGTTTTATTGTAAAGTGTTTGTTTTTTTATCTTTTTTGCTACTCTAGAATAGCCATTTGGAAGAGACTGACCCCCAAGTCACGGGTTATCCTAGTTTGGGGGTCCAGGGTAATTTAAGGAAATTGTACATTTTTGTTTGCATAAATAAAGATTTTTATTATTATTAATATTATTATCCAGTTTTCAATCATTAGTACTTAATGTTGATAAAAATGTAGTAGGTACTTGTATATCCGCTCAAATTGGTTTAGAAAAATAAAAAGACGAACATGTTTGCAGTCAAATCTAGATCTTTTCAACTGAAGAGGTAAGTCAGGTACAAAACATTATCACACTAATGAAGATTATTATTATAAAAGTAGAACACATCAACGATGATTATTATCGACATTACAGAATACGTTATTAATGAACTGTGAAACATCAACAATGACAGTATAGTTGCAGTACATCTATAATTCAGACATAATGGTAGATTCCAAGAAGCTGTAAATAACAAAGACATTCCAAGCGTACATCAGAGAGTATTATTGTAATAACTGATTACCACGGAATCCGAAGCACTGCATCGTTGAGCGCACGCGGCAACACACACTGCCGGCCACAGCGCTTACACTAACACTGTCGCGTTCTGACATCATTAAACCACATTAAATTATCTACAAACAATATTAAGCAGCCTTATACTCTCAATCTAGCATCAGCTCAATCTGTGACCTTGCATTGATCATTGAAGAAGTTGACGACGAATATCAAAAGTACCTATCCACTATCTAGATAATGATGCTGATAATTCGGTTGTACACAATATCTCAAATAACCCGACAAGGTGTCTAAAAGAGTCGTAATTTTCACAATATTGAAAAAGATTATTTTATCAAATTAATTTAGGATTTCTGTGCAAGGACCAGACTTGGCATCATTTTCTATTACTATTGATGTCAATCCACACATTATTCTAACCGAAGCCGTAGATTTATTTGATGCCAGATTAATAAAGGAATGACTTCCACTTAAACAGTTTAAGGTATCCTTGACATCCGACCTATATTGCCAAGAACAAACACCGTTATCACAAAAATGTAGAGTTCAGCAAAAGTTCACAACTGGAATAATACGTTAAGCTCACTCAAAAGCAACTATTCGTCTGAAATTTGAGGCATTTGACGGAAATTTTATCGATGGTCTTGCTCTGCTGCCAATCGATGAGATAACTGAGGATCAATACAAGATGTACGACTATTTTATCAGGCTGACTTGTACAGGTAGGTACTTCTGAAAGTGCGTAATTGCTTAATCTATCATTTAGCCAAATAACTGTAATGTGATTGTGTAAGAATTTCGTGATCAGTAATCAGTTACGTTTGTCAAACGGATTATACGAACTGAAGTTGCTTGCATATCGAAAAGCAGTCTATGAACTCCGTTCAACAGTGACATGAACAGTTCAAATTAGCCATTTGGTAAGCGTTTATACTCATTACGATATTTTATACAATTTTTATTCATCATTTCCCACAAAACTGACACGCTATTTGATCGCTAATATAAAGATAATGAAGTAGTAAGTTTTAGAACCGCATTAAACTACCATGTCCTTGTACACGTCCTTTCTATATTTAAGTTTAGTTTTAATTTGTATTTTGTACAGAATAAATAAATAATAAATAAATAAACTATGTGTAGTAAAAATAATCGAAAAAAGATAAAAACAAAAGTAAAAGAGAAAAAGAACTAACAACTAATAAAAAACTGGAAAAGAGGAAAAAGAGCACAAATTGTTTTGTTTGTAAACGGAAAGCCGAATCATTTCCGAAGATGGGAAATGAGGCCACTGCGGATTGCTGTTAACAGAATGGAACGACAGTTATTAACTTCTGAACAACAGGTTCTGATCGACAGCAATCATTAAATTTTTATTTATGATCCAAGTAATTAATAAGAGATTAACATTTAGACTAAAATATGTATTAATCTATAACTCGGGAATGTGTAGAAGTTACCCGCCTATTGGATGTGGAAAACTACTATCTAGTGATAGTAGTCAGAGATTTTCAGATCTTTAGAGTGCCCCCTCAGGCACAGATTGGTTTTCAAACACTTAACATAATACCTAATATACCTAGGTAAATAATAATTTATACCTATGTAGAGATAATTTCTTAGCATAATATTATTGAATACCATAACGTTGGTTGGTAAGTCTGTAGAATACCATTCCACGATAGTCTAAGAAGATTTTATATGACTGTATAAGCCGAGGTCTTGCGAGCATCTCGCGAAAACTTAAGAGGATCGTCTAGTGACGAAACGCAACGCGAGTAGGTATTTTCAATAATGCTATTTGTTTCACAACTCTTCGCTGCCTTCTCCGTATCGTGCGATAGAGAGTTGCAAGTCCAGCCCCCCTAGCATAGGCCGGGACAATTTTCTCCCCGAGGAAAGGATACAATTTTTATCCCTAAATAAATAAATAAAAACGCTAAATAACGGTGGATAAATAGTACCCCGAGTCCCCGAGAAATGTCAAATGGGGATAAACTTCTCCTCTCCCCTGTTGCCGTGCTCTGAGAAGTGGATAAGTTAATTTTATCTCTTGTCAGTGGATAAAATCGGGGGATAAAAATTTTATCTCCGGCCCATGCTAGCCCTGCAGTAGGCATATGCCTACATTTTATTCTTGAAATATTGTTTCGGGTGATAACGTTTTTACCCCCCCAAACGTTTACGAAATTAGACAATTTTGGTCTCATTAGATTCAGTACACCTTAATCTAGGCTCGTACGTTTTATTTTTTTAGTATTTTAGTTTAGTTAAATTAAAAAAAAAAATTATGAAAATTTACAACTAGACGATCCTCTTAATAAATATAATAAACTTGGGAGTAAACAAGCCGAGCCCCGGCCAACTCGTACAGGCCTAGGTGACCTATATCTTTCTTTGAAAAATGAACACAACAACATAATGAATTGGAATTTCGGAGGAAATGTGGGCATGGAAATTAAATTGCAGTCTTAAAGCTTTTTGTTTCCTAAATATATGAGCATTGTTTTTTGCAAGCTTTTACGAACATTTTAAAATTATGTATATGCTTTCGACTAATGGCATGCACTTCATAGAGGCAAAAAGCTTTTCTTCCTTATTGTTTTCTCAATGGATTTTGGTAATTTATCTGGGTTAAGTATAATGATTTATATATTTTTACGTTTTATACCCTTTAAATGTACAAGTGCACATCATTAGGGCGAAATTCACTGAGATGTACTTATAAGACATTTGATAAGTACTTATGCACTCTCCAGGACCTCAACTATAACCATGCAAAAAAACACGTCGATAAGTTGCTCTGTTGCGGTATGATTGAAGGACAAACCAACAAACAAACACACTTTCACGTGAGTATGATGCATTGCTCGTAAGGACTAAAGGAGTATGTAAACGGGTTGTCACGTTTTCTTCATATAAAAACTAATAGGTATATGCGTATAGGGTATAGTATAGGCTAGGTATATGTGTTGGTGTTTCATATATCACGAGCACGACCCAACTCATTCATTGTATGATAACGCGGTAAGAGCGGTAACTTGAAACACATCAGACAGAGAAAATATAGTTAGGACTTAGGCACATAAGGCCATATTGGATACCTAATCAAGAACTGGAATATATATTTTGCAATATACCTATTTGAATAAAATTTCCAAATGTTAGAGTTCTGCATGCCTTAGGTACCTTTCTTCTTTGTTCTAAGACAGTCTTTGCCCGATAAACGTCCACAACTATACCAGCATTTATATAAAACTAGATGATGCCCACGACTTTGTCCGTTTTAATTCCCGTGGGAACTCTTTATTTTTCCGGGATATGAAAAGCCTTAGATGTCCTTCCCCGGGGTGTAACCTATTTCCTACCACTATACCGAATTTCATCCAAATCCGGTTGAACAGATGGGCCGTGAAAGCGTAGCAGACAGACAGACAGATAGACACACTTTCGCATTTATAATATTAGTATGGATTCTTGCAAGATCTAAAAGACACCTCCTTGTGGCGCAAGAAGTTTTCCAGAGACTCAAAGCGACTGGGTTGCGACTTGCAATCGTCTAACTGACTCTCAAGAATGGGATATAAGGATAGGGTAGAGAGTCTAACTCTACCCTATCGCAACATTACATTTCGATATGTATCGCCATTATTATTTTCGCAGCAGATTTTTAAGTCTACATATTTGTTTCAGGTCCAGCTAATTTTGTACATAGCAAAATTGGCTGGCCCCTGAAATAGAAAAAGATCAAAATTAACATGACGTGCGCGTATGTAGCGACCTTGGCGGTACTTTGCTTTGTCATTTGTGTACTGTAGTTGACGCAGCCGGCTTTATGCAGCCATTGTTCTTCCAGCCTTGGCAGTTGGCAATCAGACCGAGTTATCACTTATCATTCACGAATAGGCTGTGGATTTTCATTTCCTCTTCAAACTAGGTATGTTCCTAAAGCTGCATCATTTGAGATCGCAGTCAAGGGCTAACTTGTTGAAAAAAAAAAAAAGCGGCCAAGTGCGAGTCGGACTCGCGCACCGAGGGTTCCGTACAAACCTATAAGTAGTTTTAAATTATTAAAAAAAAAATACTTACTAGATCTCGTTCAAACCAATTTTCGGTGGAAGTTTGCATGGTAATGTACATCATATATTTTTTTAGTTTTATCATTCTCTTATTTTAGAAGTTACAGGGGGGGGGGGGGGGGGGACACACATTTCACCACTTTGGAAGTGTCTCTCGTGCAAACTATTCAGTTTAGAAAAAAATGATATTAGAAACCTCAATATCATTTTTGAAGACCTATCCATAGATGGGGTCACACGTATGGGTTTGATGAAAATAAATTTTTTGAGTTTCAGTTCTAAGTATGGGGACCCCCAAAATTTATTGTTTTTTTTCTAGTTTTGTGTGAAAATCTTAATGCGGTTCACAGAATACATCTACTTACCAAGTTTCAACAGTATAGTTCTTATAGTTTCGGAAAAAAGTGGCTGTGACATACGGACGGACACACAGACAGACAGACAGACAGACAGACAGACATGACGAATCTATAAGGGTTCCGTTTTTGCCAAATTTGGCTACGGAACCCTAAAAAAGAAATGACACTATTTTTATTTATTTATTTAAGTATATCCAGTAACTTAAAAATAAAACATAAACATTGAAAGGACATGCACAAGGACAACTTAACTCTTGAAGAGATATCTTCCAGATAGACTATAATATAGGTATTATCAGGCAACCCTTTAGTACAAACAAAGTAAATCCTGTGAGTAAATCACGTAAAGGTTCATTCCATAGAGATATAATTATATCTCTATGGAATAATAATGCATGTACCCACAAAAACATAATGGTGTCACTGTTTAAATTTGATATTTGATCAATAAATTATAAGGATTTTTAAAAAGATTTATTTTTAAAATGGAATAGTCATCGGAATAGTCGATTATCTTCATTACGAATAACAATAATTATTTGTAGCTGTAAGTATAAATTAATTATTTATGTAATTGTTTTGTCACAACATAAATTACCTGTATGTACTTATAGCGACGTATTACTTACTACTATTACCTATTCTGTGGTATTACGTAATTATTAGTAACTAGCTGATGCCCGCGACTTCGTCCGCGTGGATTTAGGTTTTTCGGTTCCCGCGGGAACTCTTTAATTTTCCGGGATAAAAAGTAGCCTATGTGCTATTCCAGACTATAATCTATCCCTGTGCCAAATTTCATCCAGATCCGTTCATCCGTTGGAGCGTGATTGAGTAACAAACATACATCCATACATCCAAACTTTCGCATTTATAATATTTATTTGATTACGTTGTTCACACGTAGATTATCTCAGCTCTTGTTGTTTTTTGGATCATAATTTACAAGTAGAAGCGACGTTATTCGATGTACCTATAGCTAAAGCTATCCGGGCATGCTAGTGGCTGTTCAGTCGTTTTTAACTTTATTGGCATTCTGTGCCTACTTACCACATGTCCGTGAATACGATCTCGCCCTCGTTTGTATGTAAACAAAGTTTCCCAATTTTTCCAATAGAGAATTCAAATATTTACTTTTTTAACCGTTCAACCGTTAATTCCGTATTCTACTTTGTTTATTTGTAGAACACAATATTTTAGTTAGTTGAAGCTTACCGACCTAAGCGAAGAAAGCGACGCGACGCAACGCGACTCGACTCGACTAGCAAGTCCTTTGTTTTTTTGTGTGAGTACAGAATTAATAATTTTGTCATTAGGTAATTTCATAATTCGGGTTCTTTGGTTTGCTATGTTATGTTTGTTATTCTTTTTGCTTTGTGATCGTGAGAACTGAGAACCATTCTTTTTCGTGAAAACAATAAGAAGTTTTGCTAATAAGATTCTTGACATTGCAATGGTTTACTTAATAAAAACAAAGAAAATATGCTTTTATAATTTATGATTGCCATCTTTACTCCTAAATCCTAATTAAGACTAAACAAATCAACAGCTGGGAGTCAAATTTTTAATCTATGCGACAATAATATAAAGTCAGACCGGAAAAGGATGGTTAGACAATGTAATATAATATGTGGTAATACCTATACAGATAACAGGGAATTGGTAGATGGATTGAAACGAAAAATTGTAGAGGAGGCCGCAGTGTTTTTCACCGAGGCATCGTTCTTAAAACATTGTAGGTATATAGAGTCGGAACTCGGAGCCTGTCACTGCTATTGTTCCAAAATGTACTGAGGGTAAAAATCTTAACATCCCCGGGAAATCCCCCTTCAGAAAAACTATTACTATTTACACTGACCTATAAAAACGGGCTTAGATATTATAGAGGTATTTAGCAATCCAGGTTATCCAGGGCACACCATGGCCGCTATCTAGAGCACTCGGGCACAAAAGATAGATAGCCAATGCTTTGTGGAAGCGACCAGGCGGCACGCACTGCCATTAGATTGATAAAGCACGTTTAGCATTCCTTTTAGTGGGTTTAGGTTTGGATTTCTGTAGTGTGAAGAACTTATAGGGTAGGTATTAGTCTGTTTTGAAAGTGAAAACACATTACGGAGAAAGAAGTCCGCATCATTAACTTTTATATGGAACGCGCACAAGAGACAAAAGGACAAAATATCGTTCGCCTCTGACGTAGACATTTTGCGCGGACGTTTTATTCTGTCCGAGCCCTAACTATGTAGTGTTGTTTTACTTTTAAACCACTTAGGTTACCTCCAAGAGGAGAAAAAGAAGAAATATGCCAGAGATTTTCGTAAGAAGGGATGCAGGAAATGGTATTACGAAAAGATTTTATCTTTGCGAAATGAATTTGAAACGCTGTAGTCTATGATGAACTCTACAACGGCAAGGTAGGTGTTTCAGATTGATCAGCACTCAAAGTGAATGTGGAGTGGAACCAATCCGTTTTACCCGCTTATGCATTTAATTTTATCAAGACGTGCTACTGCTGAACGACGCAAGACTTTTGGCTTTGTTTATGTCACATTCCAATAAGAAGAAAGCCACTCGAGGTCCGTTGGAAGATACCTAGGGTCTGCAAGCTGATGATGGAGAATCGTTCAGATACCTATTCATCAATCATCATTAATTAATCACCAAATCATCCGTCAATCACAGTGATGAGATTCGGGTTTTGGGATGCTGGCAACACTAAGCAAAATTCAAGGCTATCAAAAACAAAAAAAAATACTATCACGTTGAGGGATACCTTCGACATAATTTTGATAATTGCTGCGATTTTGCACTGAGCAATGGATCGACGTGATTTTTGGTATGGTCACAGACTACAGTTGAGGACCTGGAGAGTGACTCAGGCTACTTTTTATCCCGGAAAATCAAAAGGTTTTCCCGTGGGAATTGAACAAACTTACTCAACGCGAACGAAGTCGCGGGCATCAGCTTACTAATACTACCTACTAAGTAAAAATATATTTCTACGACTAAGTACTTTTGTAATTTAGGTCATGCAAAAAACGGAAGTTTACAGATTATATAATTAAACGAAGCATTTATATTTTTTTATACATTATTCGTAGCAGCACGTTTTATGTCCGGTTACACTAAACACCTGGCGTCCGTATAGCGGCTCCGGCTCCAATAAATAATACTACTGACATAGGGAGAGCAGGTGCGGTACTTATGTGGTTAAAATTCTAACCGCCCTCTAATGTTTATCCCTTGAACAAAAATTCACTAAGTTCAAATTCAAAATTTCAACTAGCTTTTGTCCGTGACTTTTAATTTTACCGTCTCTATCAATGGACACCAAGTGACCAATCCAAATCGGTTTAGCTGATGAGAAAATGCATTGCTGTATATGCTTAGGTAGGTACTATATTTTGTTCAGATTTCAACATCCAAAACATAGATCCAAGGAGTCAGGACTCAGGACGATACCATTATTTCAATTTGTGCCTAGGACCTCCTGACGCTAGCTAGCTATGACAACCGAACTAACTTGAATCTACATACATTATAGGTAATTATGTATGAGAGACCCTCTACTTTACACGTTCAGTGCTACAGACAGGCAAACCGCAGGCTTTGGTGTCATGATCCTGTCACTTCATATTTAATTGTACTTCACTTAATTATACAGAACGTATCTCCTTAGTAAGGACGTACCAGTACTTCTTAGACTGTGCGTATACATAATTATAGCAAATAAACAGATGAAGATTCAATGATAATTTTAAGTAACAAAACAATGATGATGACTTGGGTCAAGAAATAATGAAATTCTCCGTAGCACCGGTTAATCTAGAGACCTAATTTATGTTCAGCTAAAGCTGACACCATCTGAGATATTCTCAGATCAAATGGTGTCATCTACTCCAGGCCATGATGGGCAGATTGAAGATCAGAGAAACATCTGTAGAAGAAGAACTGACGACCTCCGTGGCGCAGTGTTGAGCGCTGTTGCCTTAACGTGCGGAGGTCCCGGGTTCGATCCCCGGCAGGGTTTGGAAATTTATAATTTCTGAATTTCCCTGGTCTGGCCTGGTGGGAGGCTTCGGCCGTGGCTAGTTACCACCCTACCGGCAAAGACGTGCCGCTAAGCGATTTAGCGTTCCGGTACGATGCCGTGTAGAAACCGAATAGGTGTATGGGTTTAACTGCCATGCCCCTAACAGGTTAGCCCGTTACCATCTTAGACTGCATCATCACTTACCATCAGGTGAGATCGCAGTCAAGGGCTAACTTGTAGTGGATAAAAAAAAAAGAAAGAAAGTGGCTCATAGGTACATCCAAAAATGGACTGGGTTATCCATCTTTACAATTTGGTGGTTGAAAAGACTCTTGGACGAATCAAACACAAGACTGTAAGATAAAGCGACGATTGACGACTAACTTTCAATCATAGAGAAGATCAAATAAATCATTACCATGCTTACTTGGTAGGTTCAGCTTTTAAAACTGGAGACCAGTTTAAATATTCAAGCAGAGACTCAGAGCATGCGAACAAAAACTTGTAGTCTAACTGGTTCGACCAGATAACCGGCATTTTTTCAAAAAAGCTCCTGTCCATAGTCCGTTCTTTTATTTTTGATCTATGGTCGCGAATTGTGATTGATCAATAGAATAATTTTGTCTGTGGATTAATTCTGTGCTTAATGCGGCTTAATGTCACTATATGTAACTTTTTACTCACAAGTAAAGCTCTGCGATCTTTTCTTGTAAAGCTTTGTCTCCCACAAAGCTGGTTATTTAAAGTAATAAGTAGTTATTTAAGGCGACATCAACGTAAGAGTTTGTTTACTTTTGCATTGTTAATGTTCGTGTGATATCGAATAGGTAGGTACCTAGTTAACTACCTAAGTACTTGCCTACCTAATGTTTGTTTTTACTTAGATAGATAGAGGGAAACTAGCATTTTATTGTGATACGACTTGTTTGTATAGCGAGGACTGTCATATACCTAGATAAGGTTAGAGGTAAGAGAGTTAGAGCCACGTATAAGTTTATCCCCTTTGGCAGAGACTTGATAGAGACGCAAATTTGGACCTATTTCTTTAATTTTATTTGTTTATACATAAGGACCACAAAACATAACAGGATAATTTATTAAAATTACAAGGAAAATCATAGATACGTACTACCTCCTCCAAAAATGATTTCCAATTTGTTAGGCACTTCGAAACGTATTTTCATATTATCACTGCCTGTCCCCCTAGCCAAACACTGGCTCACTTGCACCGCCACAATTAGGTATTAATATACAAAAAATATACTTAAATTCAAAGAACTTTTTGTCTAACAAGCCTGTATGATCATAGAACTTTTCAGTTTTCCTGCCTTTTGAAAATCACAAACAATAAGTACAAATCAACTTATCAAAGTTCTATTGAAACACAGTTCACTGGGCTGTATGGTTTTAGATCTTTGCCTGTCCCATAAAAAGGTTACACAACAAAATATTCTATTTTGAATTTCGAATTCGCGCGTTGACCCAGGTCCCGGGCTAAATGGTGCGCATCCGATACCAACTCTGTGACAACGGAACGCGGACTGAGCGACGCCAAGAACCGTCCGCCGGCCGTCCTTCCGCATGGGACGCCTGACGCCTCCCGCCGCGCCGGCCTATATCCACTGTCTACAACAATATCTTATGTTGTGATGTAATCTCTTGTGACGAATGTTGGAAAGATAAGGACTGATAACGTCATAAATATTGAAAGGTAGCAAGTAGATAAAATGCTACTTTATTTTGTAGCTTTCTGTATACTTTGCTATACTAATAGGTATCTATGCTCAAGCGGTTGTGAGCATCAGTTGGTTCTCATGGAAACCAATACTTGGTAGCATTCCAGAAAAATTCTAATGATATCTATACGCGTGCTAAGTAGCTAGTATTCTACGCAGCGCTGTCTACTAACATACCTACCTAGAAGGAAAGATATGGGAGATGGTAACAATGATAACGTCACAAATAATGATAGAAAGACAAATCCGTTACTAATACGATTGAATTGATTTGCTTTTATTCGCTAACCGTGTGACTATGAGGTCAAGCGCAACTTTCATCGATAAAAGTATATATTAGATTCCCGGCAAGATCAATTGGGAATATACCTACATCATTTCTGAATTTTCTCTGGTCTGGCCTGGTGGGAGGCTTCGGCCGTGGCTAGTTACCACTCTACCGGCAAAGACGTACTGCCAAGCGATTTAGCATTTTGGTACGATGCCGCGTAGATGTAACTGCCTCGTTGGTCTAGTGGTTGGCATGTTCGACTGCGGCCGACGAGGTCCCGGGTTCGAGTCCCGGGTCGGGCCATAATTGATAATTGGGTTTATCTGACTAAAAATTCTCAGTACTAGCCCGGAGTTAGGAAGTTGGCGGTGACTCACTCCCGTGCCTCGGAGAGCACGTTAAGCCGTCGGTCCCGGTTATTATCACTAACATGATAATAGTCTTTAAAGTCCGCCAACCCGCATTGGAGCAGCGTGGTGGGTCTAAGCTCTAATTCCCACTCTCCTATGAGAGTGGAGGCCTGTGCCCAGCAGTGGGACGTTAATGGGCTGTTGTGGTGGTGGTGGTGGCCGTATAGAAACTGACTAGGGTTATGGGTTTAATATAACTGCCATACCCCAAACAGGTTAGCCCGCTACCATCTTAGACTGCATCATCACTTACCATCAGGTGAGATCGCAGTCAAGGGCTAACTTGTAGTGGAATTAAAAAACTTAGATACCTAGTAGTAATCGGCTCTGGGATAACATGAATATTCTGAAACCCGAGAGACGGTTGAATCTCTCTATCTCCGTCGAATTCCTAATTTATTCAACATTTTTTTGCTGGGGGTCGTCAATCATGACCCCTTTTCACTAAATAAATAATGGTACTAGTTTTCTTATAAACATCACTTGAAACTTGTTGAGGAAACCTGCTTGTCTAAAAGTTCTCCATGTGTTAAAAAAATATTAAGGGTGATGTTTGAATGCGGTGATGGGTTCTCAGATGATTCTGCATTTGATTGGACCAATATCCACTGCTTACGATTATCTACTATAAAAATCAACAGAATATCTAAAAAAGAATGTCTAGAAAAAGTCCCAAATGCTGTGAAAGAAATTGTACCTAATTATTATTTATAGGTAATTTAATAATATGGGTTGCATATAAGTTTACTCTTCACAATTAGGTACCTAAGTGCATGAAATAAATTAATTTGTGGCTTCGCAGAATCCAAAGAGCAATATTCTAAGACAATTTTACAGCTCACTAAATTAGACCGAATGTCAGTTAGTGTTTTGCAATGTTTTCTTCTCGCTGTAGCCTTACAGCAGCACAACTATTTATAGAGGCGCGGGACGGACGCTGAGGGATCCACCTACTTGGATTTTATCTAGGAAATGCAGTTGTATCAATTTATGGTGTTAGGTTCGTGCTTTGATGACTGATTGCTTTTATTCTGCCACTTTTATTTTATTATTTTATTTTGTACAGAAAACTTACAGCTACAACAAAAAGTGGATAGATAAATAGAGAATAAGTATAACGCCAATTACAAGTTTTCACAGATAGAATTTACGTGAGATAGAAATAGTTAGCTCGCAAAGGTGGAAAAAGTAAATATTAATATATGCTACATAGGAAGTACTTAATTAAAATATAAAAGCTTATAAATAGGTACTACTAATAACCTATTTTAGAATTGTGCTTTTTTTTCAGTTGCTAAAAAGAAGTAGAGAGTATCTAAACTCACTTATAACATATCAAAAATTTCCGGGCCCTGAGGGCGCGACTCCCAGAGAGACGCAGGTTCAAATCCTGCCGGTTCCGAAAAATTTAGATATGTAAGTATATAAGTAGGTTTAGAAACTTTCCTCGTGTGTGAAGCACTGTAATAAAATTATATAATAAGTAGAGAGTAGAGAACAATGCGTTGAGCTGCTGCAGGTTTAAAGATAACGGTAGGTATAATATAGCTTATTACCTATAATTATATCTTACCTGAGACTAAAGGCAATACGTTGTCACTCAGCAGTCCATATACAGAGTCGAAGTTTGTCAGAAATGAGGGGATCCTTTCGACGGATAGGTAGACTACTGAATAAGGCTTAAATTGAATTAGACTCTAGAATAACCGACTTAGCTCAACGGATTGCTGAGCCTTAATGGCAAATTGACACTTCTGGCATTGGGTGGGACGCATAGTTCGATGAACTCAAAGATATGGGGGTCAAAAGGTTCTGGAAAGGCTATTTCACGTTGGCAAATCGTCTCTATGACCGGAGTCCGGACCACATCATGTCGCAGCACTCGCAAGGAGCCTCTGAATTCACGCTGCATACCGTGATTACAAATACATATTAGTAATTAGGTAGGACTAAAACACATGCCACCGCCTACAATTTATATATGTAGGTATATAGGTATATTAGTTTATTATGATATTTTTGAAGACCTCCGTGGCGCAATGTTGAGCCCTGTTGGCTTAATGTGCGGATTCGATCCCCGCCGGCAGGGTCAATTTAGGAATGTATAATTTCTGAATTTTCCCTGGTCTGGCCTGGTGGGAGGCTTCGGCCGTACCTAGCTAGTTACTAGTCTACCGGCAAAGACGTGCCGCCAAGCGATTTAGCATTCCGGTACGTTGCAGTGTAGAAACCTCGAATAGGGGTATGGGTTTAATACAATTGCCATGCCCCTAACAGGTTAGCCCGCTACCATCTTAGACTGCATCATCACTTTACTATCAAGGTGTTATCGCAGTCAAGGGCTAACTTGTAGTGGATAAAAAAAAAAATATGGTATTCGTATTGGTTAGTTTAGCTCGGCTTCGCTTAGTAACTCTACCATTGTTTTCACCACACAATTTGAGCTATCTATTCTAGTCGCACATTTTAATACCTATTGTTAGGCTGTTTTTGTATCCTTTATAATATTATGGACACGTCAGACGACAGTGTGCTTGCCTCTATGAGTTGCCTATCATAGAACGGCCCTCCACTGCACTCAGCAAGTGTCCGCGTTGCACCTTACTGATCTTATATCATAAAAAGATGATCTGGCGTCTTTGTCTACATTCTAAGAACTTTAGTGAAACTATTACACGCGATAGGATGTCTTTAGGGAACGATAAAGCCCGTTATCAGGCAAAACGAGGTAATAAGGTTACTGTAACGAGAATTCTTGGCTTTTGGAAAAGTTAGTAGCTTTTCTAATTTAGGTGCGCGAAAACCCCTGGGGTGTTGTTTACCCTTTTTTTGGTCGTACTATATAATATAAGTTGGGTTATGTAATATGTATGCGTGGCCACGATGAGCATTTTAGCTAAACTTGCCTACAGGGTAGCAAAGTTATTTTTCAAAATATTGGTAGCTACTAACTGGCACGTAAGTAGGTAGGTACATAATATTATCTCTATTCTTTACCAATTGATTAGGAACTATGATTTCAAGAACATTTTGTCTCCGTCAAATCCTTGTCTTGACAGACTTGGTAGGTACAGAAGTTTATTCCCGCTGAGACTATCTAGCTGATGCCCGCGACTTTGTCCGCGTGGATTGAGGTGTTTTGGATAGCACCTAGTTATGTGTTATCCCAGATATAATTTATCTCTGTGCCTAATTTCATCCAGATCCGTTCAGCAGTTCTGAACTTCTGGGGTGATTGAGTAACAAACATCCATCCATCCAAACTTTCGCATTTATAATATTAGTATAGATTTTATAGGCTTTACTACGATAGTCGATACCTTCTCGATATGAGTTGTGTTCTCTATTTTTCACTCAGCCCCCCTAGCATGGGCCGAGACAATTTTCTCCCCGAGGAAAGGATAAAAATATTATTCCTAAATAAATAAATAAAAACGCTAAATAACGGTGGATAAATAGTCCCCCGAGTTCCCGTTAAATGTCAAACGGGGATAAACTTCTCCTCTCCCCTGTTGCCGTGTTCTGAGAAGTGGATAAGTTAATTTTATCTCTTGTCAGTGGATAAAATCGAGGGATAAAATTGCCTAGCCCTGCTGGTATGATAAATAATAAGCTTGATTTGAAAATATATAGGTAATCACTTAGGTATAAGTAGGTACACTAAAGTATAGCTATTCAGTAAAAGTATGAACCGCAGAAAGGACATTTTTTTTTTTTTATTTAATATATTCTAACAATACAATTAATTTAGGATTACATTTTAATGTGGTGTTATCATAAATTCATATGAATTTTACCGAATACCACAGCGCCGCCGACAATAGGTTTATTTTTACAAACTAAAAACTACAAATTATTTCATATACCTAGCTATACACTATTATATATATATTCTAAACTCTAAACTATATTAGCTATATATTCTAAACTATTACATCCTAATACTACAACTAATCATAATCTATCTGCTTATTATATAATAATTATTCTAGAAGTTAAAAGTGGGTAAGATAGTAAAACATGGCGCGTACAAAAATGATGATAGCTGTTATTCGCTGCGTCTTCCAAAGACTATGTGATACAGGATGTATAGTTGGAGACCAAAGTAAATCGTTTGGAATTATTTTCATTTCAAAATAATACACAAATAGGTAAAGGATATATAAGTACCTATAGGATAAGGAGAAACATGACTAATTACTATTATATTTCAATACTGTACTTTGTATGTAATAATTTTTTAGCTTATATTTTAGATTTTTAATAGTTATTACATCAGTAAGCCACTTTGGTAACTGATTAATTATGTTAGGTATGACGTAGTGTAATCTTCTTTTTCCATATAAGTTATTATACTTAGGTAATAGGAGTTTAGGGTTGTCAAGCCTTCGAGATGAATATGGGATCTGTACTTTTTTAAAGTTTTCGTTGAAATAATTTTCGATTAATAATGTAAGTTCAGTTTTTTCATGGATTGGTATAATTTTACAGAAATTGAATAGTTTACGGTAATCGTTTTTATGAGTTAGTTTAATTTTGTGCGGAACTATTTGTTTTAAAATTCTCAATTGAAGTGTAAATATTTGATCAAGGTGAGTTTTATATGTTCTACCGTAGCTTGACAACCCATAAGAGATAATTGATTCCGCCAAAGACTTGTACAGCAATAAAAGTGTCTTATATGGTATTTTGTATTTTATTAATGAAAATTTTGCTAAAATCCCTCTGAGCCTATCACACACATGATTCACGTGTGCTTTCCAATTTAGTCGATCGTCAATTATAAGCCCGAGGTAGGTGTGCTTGTCTACTAGGTCGATGGCATCACACGTGCAAGGCCTCATATCAGCGGAGAATGATACTGTCAATGTGCCGTCCACATGACAATGTGGACGGCAAACAAAAGCCGGTGGGCCGCGGCTCGCATAGTAATCAGTGGGCAGGCGGTCGGTACGTCTTCACTCTTCAACCTCTATAGTTAGTACATAGACTTGCGGAAATAGAGAGGTTGTTAATGGGCCGCCAAGAAGTGAGAGCACCATCGCCTCTATTCTCCAAGAACTCAATTAAACAACGACTATATTTGCGCTAATACAGAGTCAAATATACTCGTAAGTACATTTTTTCGGGCACGTTTCCCGGCGTGAGAATGACTCCATCGAACGCCTCTTCGTGCAGAGCAAGGAGGTCACGAGTGCACCAAGCTTTTAGCCAGCAGGAGTGGCGGATGCTTGTGAGTTGTGAGGCGCATCATACCTGCCACCAAAGCCGTCACTTGGTGTAGACCAGGAACCCTCTATCAAGAATGTACCGAAGAAAAAGTGTATATCTAAGTGATCTACACACATTAGTCAGTAGGCTGCAGACTGCAGTCCTAGTGTGACTAATACCTAGTAGAATGGAACACAACTTCATTAATTCTGTTGACATAATATGCCTAAATATACAAATGGCTAGTTTTCGTTTGTGAGGACTCTGTCTAATATTTTCCATAAGTCTCTTACCTTAAGTAAGTAATTGTTTATTAAATCTTAAAGCATTCTAATTTCGAGGACTTCATTCTGTCAGCATTTTGGGTCTTTGTTACATTATGAAAATCACAAATTTTTAATTTACAAAACTAGTAGATGAATTACCTAGTTTACTGGTTTTAGCCTAAAGAAGAAAGTAACGAACTTTATACCAACACAAATAAAGCTAAGTATTCTCCCGTTTAATCACAATGAGTACCTACCAAGGTAGCCCCAAATTAATCAAATATTACAATACAATTTGTGTCGACCTCGAGTCTAATTCATGGTTAACGAATCATTGTTTACGGTTTGGGGACAATTAGTTATTAGTGATCCAATGATAGCAATGAACAGTGAACGTATCAAATTCTCCTGAAGATATCTAGTATCTATATTCTATAAAAGAAAAGTAAGAAAACAGCATTTGAAATATGGGCACTAAGATAAGAATTCGTCTCAAATACTGAAGTATACATTCTAAAATGAGTTAAGTAGGTACCTACCTATAACCGAAGTCCGAAAATTATGGACGGTCCTGTCATACAGAGAAAACATGCCTTTTTCAGGCATATTTAGAGTGGATCCATGTAAGTACGTGTTCCCAAAAGTTGATTCTGGAGGGCTAGATACTGAGGATATTTAAAGTGATCCTAGAACACAGGAGGAAATGTCTGGATCTGGACGAGTATATATATAGCTGATGCCTGCGACTTCGTCCGCGTGGATTAAGGTTCTTTGGTTCCCACGGGAACTCTTTAATTTTCCGGGATATAAAGTAGCCTATGTATTACTACAGACTGTAACCTATCTCTGTGCCATCCATTCAACCGTTCTGGCGTGATTGAGTAACAAACATCCATACATCCAAACTTTCGCATCATACTAATATTATAAATGCGAAAGTGTGTTTGTTTGTTGGTTTGTCCTTCAATCACGCCGCAACGGAGCAACGGATCGACGTAATGCAGGGCGACGCCCGCGCGACGCCCTTTTTTTACTTCAATCGATAGTTTAAAATGGTTTTCAAACATAAAACTAACAGGGGACGTAGATATTACAACTTTTCTAAATAATAATTTAGAAGAAAATTGAAGATCGTCGTCTTATCACGGTATATGGTTAACTTTGCCGAAGCCACGGTAATAAATTATATACATAATATTACCGTGCCGAAGCTCTCCATCTAACTGCACTGCGATCTTAATATTATATGCTTTTTGTTATTTATTCATTGATTCTTGCTTCTGTTCAATAAATGAGATGGTACAGGAAAATTATAAAAAAATTGAGGACATAATTCAGCGAGGAAAACCGTTGTTAAACTACGAGGAAATTTTAGGGTACCGTGTTCAAATACCTAACACCCTTCGTTTCTTTTCCTCTGTCAATTTATTAAAGTTAAAACAACGTTATTAATATTAATAGTAAGATCATTGCCCGTTCAACCCTTCGTGACAAACAACTGGCCTTGCAGTAATAAAATCCCACTCATGAGTAAGTACCTACCTATTTACAGTGCGTTTTGTCAATTTTCATAAACACAATTGGACAATATTGGAAGAGTGCAAATTGCAATGTAATGCGAATCGCATCGTGTGGTGGTAAAGGTTCATATTTCTCATTCTCAGACCATATTTAGGAGATAGACAGAATACGCCTTATCAAAAAAAAGTGTGTGTGCAATTCACACACGGCAGTAGTGCAATACTTCAGAAAAGTAGCCTACGAGAGAATAAAATAAATATAACTTGTATTCTATCTCATTCTCTCGCAGGCTACATCCTAATATGAATATGTTTGTTTCTTTTTGGTGTCGCAATTTCGTTTCATCGAATTTTCAAATCACAACGATTCTAAAGAAGTTTCACTTCAATAATGAAACACGTAGATATTCATCTACACCTATCATTATAGATAGGCTACACAGAAACCAACATCAAAAATTGAAATTTCGATCTACCCATCTGCACACTGAGCGAAGAACCTACGAGTACTTAGTTAACTCAGAAGTTCCCGTTTTAATTTCTTTATGGTAACTAGTTATCCTCTAAACTGTGTTCATTTAATAAATTCATTCTATTCTATTCTCTAACGGGTAACGGGTGATCGGGGTGCTTGAAACGCACTCGCTAAATTTCGCGCAATGCTTGAGGTAACTCTACATGGTCGATGAGGTACTCGTAACTACTATCGTCGCTGTGAATTCGTGAGTTTTGCATGTACCTACTTAGATGACAATATTGTAGGTGACTAGCAATTAGCATCTAGCAAACATCACGACAAATAAATTACTGAAGTCTGAATCTTCAAAACGCACACGACTGGCTTCACTTTTAAGTCTCCGTTCATCGTGGGCTCTATCCATTCCTTTAGTCCGTGATCTCTTAATAGCAAGCTTAGTATCATTTTTAGTCTTGTTATCCAGCGGCCAGCGCTTTTATGTTGTTGAAGACAGGACAATAGGTTTTAATAACACACTGCACGGCATTTTGTTCCTTAATCATAATAGCTTGCTCGTTCATTTAACGGACGGTCACAATAAGCTGTGGTATGTGAGCATTTGAAAACCACTAGATACCTACCTACTTTAGAGAAGTGGTAACTACCTACGAACTAGACAGATTTTATTACTTAGAAGAAAAATACCTTCTTATACCCGTTTTCACTGACATTTCGCCCTAATTGACCGAGCGAAGCGAAGGTCTCCGAGTCTATTTGAGTGAATTTGCACTTGTCCGTCGGTCCGTCCGTCCATCCGTCTGTCAGAGCCTTATAACTTCTGAATTACTAAACGTAATTACTTCAAATTTAAATATAATATGTAAACCAATGGCCTCCCGCCGAATATGGCTTAAAAAGTTATAAAAATCTTTATTTCAGGGAGGCTCTCATAAAAGCGAATGCGAAGTAAAATATTTTTTATAGCGTTACATAGGGTTGCAGTACATATCATTTTAAAGATAATTAAGAATAGAGTCCAAAAATATATATTTTTTTTAATTTTTCCCCTAAAATTGACGAAATGGGGGGCTTTCAAAGTGGCGATTTTCTAACGTCCAAAGTTGACCTCAGAACTCTAAATTTTTTGAAAGGCTGAGCCTGAAACTTATCAATTATTTGAATTACTTATATCCTGTACATTAACAACAAATACTAAAATTAGATAAGTAAATATTATAAGGAAACGAAATTATTTAATTTTTAATGTGCTTCAGTATTATTAACAGAACTTTACCATTATGTCAATAGAGGGCGCTCTGTACAAGATTATGGATACCGCGAGGTCTCAGTTCGGGGCGAACCACTAGTATTATAGGAGATAACTGCACTTTTGGTAACCATCGCGTCGCCAGAAAGGCTGATTCAGTGTTAGGTGGATTTAGGGTTCTCCACTGATCACAAAAGTGATAGTCTGCCCGCATGTAGATGATAGCTTTCGCTAGATATGGCTATTCAAAAATTTTAACAGCAATCAACGGGACGACATAATAATTGCTAATATTTTTTTACAGGAACGCATAGTAAGTATAGCTTATAACGTCTTTGAGAGGTGATATCTAGTAAAAGGCCCATCCACATGCGTCAGTTTTTATACTGTTTACATAGGTACTGCGCATACTTTAATACTGTACAAGAATCAGCTTTTCTAGTTATCGTACATTTTTGGTAACAATAAACCGTCTTTGAGCGGCCATATGTAGCGAAAGGCCCATCCACATTCGGGCAGACTATCACTTTTGTGATCAGTGGCGAACCCTAAATCCACCTAACACTGAATCAGCCTTTCTGGCGATAGTTACTCGTACCAAAAGTGCAGTTATCTCAGTCTATAAAGTTGTAGACAGTAGGCCTAACATGACGTGACATAGTTCGCGGCTATTATGGTCCCCTAACCCGGACCTGTCAATGAAAACGCGCATTGGTGTGCTGATAGATTAGGTGCTTGAGTGTTTTTCTGCTAGATGATCCCGCGACTTCGTCCGCGAGAACTCTTTTAAAGTTCCGGGTTAATTTCCCGGATAAAAAGTAGCCTATGCCCCTTCCTACCTCTGTACCAACATTCATCAAAATCGATTGAACAGATGGGCCGTGAAAGGCCGTAGCAGACAGACGGACACACTTTCGCATTTATAATAACTACTAAGTAGTATGAATTTACAATGACGTTTTAAGTTTTTAAGCGGATTTACGGCATCGGTTCCGGATCTACAAGACGATAAAGGCAAAAAAAAACCCACGCAATGTGGCTCTAAGATTCATCCATTCAAATTTACGACAATCAATAACGATGAGGCTATTAATTTAGCAAGAGATTGCAGCATCTAAAAAGTGGGTTAAATCATAGTTTTGACTTGGTCTAAGAAATCAGAATGCGGAACAATTAAATAATTGGTCATTTGTTAAATCCTTACTAATATAATAAACGCGAAAGTTTGTACATATGGATATATGGATGCTTGTTACCTACTCTTTCACGCCATAACGGCTGAACGGATCTGGATGATATTTGGCACAAAGATAGATTATAGGTAGTCTGGAATAACACATAGGCCACTTTTTATCCCGAATAATAAAGGAGTTCCCGCGGGAACCAAAAAACCTCAAATGCATGTTTGTTACTCATTCACGCCAACGACTGAACGGATCTGGATGAAATTCGGCATAGAGATAGATTATAGTCTGGAATAACACATAGGCTACTTTTTATCCCGGAAAATTGAAGAGATCCTGCGGGAACCCAAAAACCTCAATCCACGCGGACGTCAGCTAGTTAAAACAATAAAGTACTTATTGAAACTTACTGTCAGCGCGCCTCTCGCGTCTACCTTTGCACTTCCAAAACTTCATAGCACCCGTGGCCGAGGTCAAAAGTGGTGTTACTTGTTATGAATAAAGATGACACCGCACGCGCCCACCAAGGCAAGTGGTCATTGTCTAACTGACCGATTGGGTACGAAACAATGACTTTTGTATACAAATTGACGCGGAGAATTTAATCACGCAGACTAGAGAAAAATATAGACAGTTACGAGCCAATTTGATGCCATTTCGGAAACACTGCCACTAGCTATGCTCATGGTAAGGCAATACGGGCATCGTAGGTACCACCAGTCATGGTATAGGGAGGGTGGTAACACGATACCACCCTCTCTGATCTGTGATACAACCCCTAACTAGTGAAGTGAACCCCGGGTGTATAGTTTAATCTTTTCCTTTCGCCAGTAAGTAATTAACTGTGAAAAAAAGACAAAGAATTATCTAAGTAAGTAGGTAACCTAACCGCTAACTAACGTTCGTTAGTAAGGCCGTAAACTTTAACAAACGCGTAACTTTACGTTGTCTAAAACTCGGTAGACATGAGCCAAGAAAATTAATTGTTCACACAAATAATAACAGATTTTCGGCAACTAAAATGCCTGGTAGGAGGCTTCGGCCGTGGCTAGTTACCACCCTTCTGGCAGAAACGTGCCGCCAAGCGATTTAGCGTTCCAGTACGATGCCGCGTAAAAACCGATTGGGGCGATGGGTTTAATAAAACTGTTATACCCCTAAACAGGTTAGCCCGCTACCATATTAGACTGCATAATCAATTACGATGAAACGCAGTCAAGGGCTAACTTGTAGTAGATAAAAAAATTAAAAAATTCAGTAACGAAGTCATGCATGCGTGTGCGGTCACATCACGATCAAATTAGTTTGTTTGCGAGGACTGTCTATCTTTCTCTTAATATCTTTGTTTTGAGCTAGCCAGCAAGAATATAACTTCGAGTCCCACTGGTGAGTACGACGCCCGACACTGTCGGTCGTATGTCGGTTCGACAATCTCCGGTTGTAGCTCCGCGTCGCATTGAGGAAGGCGTGGGAGACGATCCAGATGGAGTCAGGACCTTCGCTCGAACTAACCAATTTACAATCATCCCGTTTAACGATTTATTGACGATCGTTTTGAAATTATGAGTCAGATTCCGTGTGATATTTTTGATGTTTTAATTATTATTATCATCCCATAATAAAATTATAAATGCGAAAGTGTATCTGTCTGTCTGCTACGCTTATACGGCTCATCTACTCAACCGATTTTGATGAAATTTGGTACAGAGACAGGTTACACCTGGGGAAGGACATAGGATACTTTTATCCCGGAAAATTGAAAGTTCCCGCGGAAATTAACAACCAATCCACGCGGACGAAGTCGCGGGCATCATCTAGTCTTATCAATAAATAATAAATAAATAGCTGTGTATACTTGTAAGTGGCGTGCCACACGGGAAAAGACCTTATGTACTATTTTTTATTTAAGCTTTGTGTACTCGCCGTTGGTATACCGAAATACAAAAATAATAATAATAATAATAAAAAATAAAGCCCGATATCCACTTAGGCGGAGCGGAGATGTGTTTAACAGACCAATCTGGTAACTCAAAGATGTTATAAAATTTAATTGGTCTGCTAAACACATCCCCGCACAGGTGGATACCGGACCTAAAACCTCAGTGCCCTTTCTAAGCTTTAAAATTGCAATTTCGATTAATCGTATTCGAGTGTTAGAACAAACTGGCATCGAAGAAGTACCTACTTTGCAATTTCGTTTGTAAAAATAAATTGAATTATTGACTTTCTGTAATTCCCATGCTCTCTGTTGTTCAACGTAAATTAAAAGAACTATGTTAAATAAATGATGGTAAAGTTACAATAGTTTATCTCAAATTCAAGCCCGCACATGGCAACCCGAAAGAAAAAAGGATTTAATTAAAAAAAATACATGTATAGCGTAAAAAAGGTTTATTTTCTATCACATCATGTCTTCCTACGTTAAAAAATTTTGTAACTTTAAATGCCAAACATCATCCTAAGAGCAATCACTACAATCCGAAGCAAGTCTGAGATATAAATTTTCAATTATTATTATAAAAATATAGATATTTGATTCCAAATCGAAATCCGTACAAACTAAAGTTTAATTTAAAAACCAATGGTTACGATAGCATTGCTTATTTTATGTTAAATCCAACAAAACATTACACAAATCATATTTTAAATGTACTTCATAGTATAGGCCCATAGGGTATTTACCATTCCTATATTCAGGGAAATCGTTAGTTAAAAATCCAAACAGGAATATAATTATTTTTAATTCAAATACCTCTTAGAACTTGCCTCGAACCTTTCAGACGGGCCCAGGAAAGCATTAATAAACATGTTCACAATAATTCACATCGTATTGTAGGTATAGGTAACTTTTGAAATAAACCTATGAAGACGTAGTTAGCATATTATTATCTTTTTCCACATATTTTTTTATCCACAGATTAAAGGACAAATATATGATTAGCAATGAGCAAACGGACCGCAAAACATATACAAACTTCGTAAATCAAACAGTCAAACATAAAATAAAATAGACCTAATTAGCCTTGCTTTAAAGCTCAACTTGGTCCACCATCAACAGCCAACGCTCCAAGCGGAAATCTTGCGAAATTAATTTCGGGTATTTAGCTGGTATTGAAATTAATACTTTAGCCACTGAAATTTGGGTCTATTTTAAATTAACGTTATTGTTTCGAAACTAATTCTATCAACGTTGGTGAGACGTAAATCTTATACTAACCCTACAGACCCAAAATCATACAATCATTACATTTTGAATATACCGTATATTATTATTGTGTATATTGTTAGACATTATTATTTATTTATCAAAAAAATTACAAGACGCAGTTAGGGATAAAAATTTATATTGTAGAACACGATTCATGCTCTCCTGGCTTATTGCACTATTAAAATACATGGTAAGCATACGTTCTAGGCACGATTCTGTACTTTCTATATTAATAATAATTATATATCGATTACATACTTAAATTACTAAAAATGTTTATCTTAAACCCAAATTATTACAGTTGAGATTTCCATAATCTTTCAATGCTATAAATTTTTCGTATAAAACATTTCTACAGTATGAAAATAAGTCCTTTAAAATGCCCAATTTGAGTCTCGAGTTTTATACACAGAATAGTCAAGAGCATGTATCTAAAAACTAACTTAGTTTAAGGTGGTACAGTTAAAATAATAAAAAGATGCCCAAAACTAGAGGATAGCGTATTTTTTGCACACCCGACTTAAATAGAACTCTAATCTGAATACGCAATGCTTCGCAGTTCGCGAGTTATTTTCAAAAGGGGTGTTACTATTTGTTTACATATTTTGTACAGAGGAATACAAACAGATTGTAGTGTAAATAGTGCACAGCACCAATTTGATTTATATTTATGGTAGTATTACTTATTGAGTGATCCAAAGTAAATTTTTGCTCTAAATGCTGGAGGATACACCCCCAGAGGAGAAAAGCTAACGTCAGTTTTTTTACCAATCACCATTCATTTATTGCCTTCTGTCTAAATAAGTTTTAATTTAGTTAAGGGATTTCTACACAACCTTCGAGGATTTAACCAACAGGAGTGTCTGCATTCTGCCAAATGTATATGGCAACTTGTCATTCTTATAAAATGACAAGGTGGCATTGTATACTGATAGCCCATACCTTAGTGTATTCTAATTGTGTGCGTTTAAGTGTAAATTTTGGCGAATTTTAATAAGTGCTTTGTTTCGTGCCCTGCTGAAAGTCACAAACTTAGCAAAATTAACCCCCCTATTCTCTAACTCAGTGGCTATCAAAAAATTATAGCCACTGACATAAATTTTTGATCCATTAAAGGTTAGCTATGAAAAAATAAAAATAACATTTCATAGCAAACCTCTAATGGATAAAAAATAATCATTTTTAATAGCCATTGAGAGAATAGGGTTGCTGTTGGTTAAATGCTCGCAGGTACAACCATATACGAAACATATGTAAAATTGTGTAAGCATTATAAAAGTTTTGCACAACACTTGAATTCAAACTGCATAGGAATCTACTAAGCTGAATAAAAAACCAGCCTTACTACAAGTAGTTTTACATGAGTACACACAATCTACAGCAATGTTGATATGTCTTATAATAATACAAATATAGACATGATTTGTTTGAACGCAATGAATAGTGCGAAAATTCTATTCAAAACACACTCAGAACTTTCAGAAACGAACACCCATCATATCAATGAATTACAATTACACAGATCCACATCATAATACGAAGGCACTGCTTTTTGATAAAGTGCTCCCACACACTTATGTTTTATGTTGGTTCTATCCTCATTTTTAAAAAAAAATTAAAAAAAAAACATATTCTGGTACGAACAAAACTAATGTCCAAGCGACATTAGTTTTGTTCGTGCTAGAATATTTTTGTGAATATTTTTATAGATTTAATTTGTATTTGAGACAACGGTAATTTATAGTAATACTAGCTGATGCCCGCGACTTCGTCCGCGTGGATTGTGGTTTTTCGGTACCCGTGGGAACTCTTTAATTTTCTGGGATAAAAAGTAGCCTATGTGTTAGTCCAGACCATAATCTATCTCTGTGCCAAATTCCATCCAGATCCGTTCGGGCGTGATTGAGTAACAAACATCCATACATCCAGACATCCATCCAAACTTTCGCATTTATAATATTTATTTGATTATCATTGATCATATCTCTCTAAAGCCGAGTTCTTAGACACTGAAAATTTTGAAATGATGAGGTGTGTGCTCTGAATAAGATTTTGAATCTATGTTTTTCATATTATGTTTGTCTAGTTTATTATATAACGTTATAAAACTTCTGCGGGGAGCACCAATAAATAAAATTTAAAGAATAATTGTGATGAGCAATTCATGTATTTTATAAATAAAATATTAAAAATAATAATTAATTTCACACACAAATCATCAAACCCTCCATCCATCCAACCATTAATCCTATAATATTTCTACAACACAATCCGAGAGCACACATTTTCGTTTGATAGTTGATAGTAAAATTGAGTAGGCAGAATTTTGAGTAAAAACCATTAACGAAACAAAATGAAATTAATATTGCAAATATACACATCAAAACCATAAAAATTAAGATTTCAGAAAACTTTTACATCAATTTTAACTGCCTATTCTTCATTGTTACCAAAAAATTACGAAGAAAAATAAAACTACATAGCTAGTGCTAATTTCAGTTGTAAATACGATTAATTAATTGTATACTTACGAATAGCTGTTGCTATTTAGGCTAGAGTCAAATCCAGCGTAAAAACCGACGCGGATTTTTGGGCCAAATTTTGCGCGGATAAGACAATCGAAAATTCTTACTCAGTACAACCATGTGACAGAAACATGACGTAGTAATTGAAGCGAGCGGGCGAGCGATTCCGCACGCAAAATTCCGCAGACCGACTTTCCACTAGATTTGTCCCTACCCTTAAAATCAGTTACTAAAACCAATACTGAAAAGGTGTAAACCTAAGTATCTTTGCTAACTTATTGCCAAAGTTACAAATGGCCTTACATAATTAACATACTCATTACGTTAATAGTGGAAACTTCGCTTAAATATCAGTCATTCTAGACTCTTGTGTAAGTTTTTACCCAACTTGGTTAATAGGGTTTGTGCAAATCTGTCAATTAGTATGGAGTCGTTAAAATTAGGACTGGTTCCATTTAAAATGTCTAATCCCCATCTTGAGTGAACTATTAAATTGAAAGCCTGGAAGGCTGACTTGATGCTCTATCCCTATAAAGTTTTCAGAAAAACAAATGTGCCACTGAAGTTGGTACAAATGTGTAATTTTGTATGGATAAGAGTTGATGTAAATGTGTGGATTTGTATGAACTGTCAAACGTGGGGCATAACAACTCCATACAAATATAACAGACTATGCGCCAGTTTTTTTACTTGATAAGTCGAAATCAGATAAACAGCTAATCCAATGTTGAGTTTACTTGAAAACTGAACATGCAATAAGTGGCACTGATCTAAAATTATGCCCACTCTGTTCCGCACATTTAGATAAATTATCAGAGAAAGTGGTACATTGTCAATGTCGGTACCAAGCTCCCTGTACCCTCGTTTGAAAGTGTGATACAGGTGTGACGAGGTAAGCCTGCTGTGGTTGTTGTACTACAGCCAATGGTATGACTTGTTGTGCCATTTCTACTGGTTGGCCATTGTCTTCGGAGACCCCTAGCGGTTGCAAGTGTTGCTGTGAGACCTGTTGTACCCCGCCAACTTGCTGAGTGAGCACTTGCTGGTGCTGACTCACTTGCGGAACCAGTTGCATTTGCTGCTGCATTTGCTGTTGTTGCTGCGATTGTTGCTGGTGTATGACCACATGGGGCTGGTTCTGCATTTGCTGGTGCTGTTGGACCTGCACTTGCTGTACTTGCTGTTGTTGTTGTTGTTGCTGCTGCTGCTGCTGCTGTTGTTGTTGTTGCTGCTGCTGTTGTTGTTGTTGCTGGGCCTGTTGCTGCGCTTGCTGCTCCCGTTCGTGCTCCTCCTTCTTTTTCTGCTCCATTGCTGCCTTCTTCGCGTCAGACTTCTCCTTTTCTTGCTGTATCCTAATCGGATCTTTATTCTTGTCATATGACATGCATTTACCGCTACGGAATGGCATCATATCCTTTGGTAATTCCTGTTTCTTTGTGGCGAATTTCACATGGGGAAACTGGTCTTTCATAAAAGCTCGGAAGGTGGAATAACCCATGAGTTTTACTCCCGGTTCTAAGATTTCCCCATATTCTTTGTATGCTTCAAATAAGTGCTTCCTTGAGTCCCCTTGGATGATAACAGTCTTACTACCTTTCTTATTTTCTCCAGAAGGTTGGACATCTTTCGGTGAGCTTGCATGCTGTTTGAGATACTCCTTTAGGAAGTTTGTAGCATGCTTGTATATATCTAGTGTGAAGGTGTTGTATGGTTTCTTACCAACGTTGCCATGTATCCTCGGCGCGACACCGTGTGTCATGACATGCTGCCGGATTCTCTTGAGCTGATAATGTGTCACATTTTCTAGATATAAGAAAGCTTCTAGACAAACCTTTCTCCCTTGATAGACATAGCAAGCTCGCAGTCTCCTCCTGACCTTATGCCGTGATGTCTCAGCTGGGTTGGCCAAGCTAGCCATAGTAATGCCCATCAAGTACATGTCATGTTCGCTTTTGGTCAGTTCTGCAATGTTCAGCCGATGACGGTACACAGCTTCTGGGTTGAGGCCTCGATAACAGTTGTCTTTACAATCACAACCCCTTCTCAGTCTCTCTTTTACCTGAAAGGTGAACATTTGAACTCTAATTAAATGATTGGCTAGAATTGGGATGAATATTGGTTGAATAATAACTTATTCATGTTATAGCCATTGTTATAATTATAAATTGTATGTCAAAGTATATAAAAATCTTAACAAGCAGATTATTTTTATAGTGGACATTAGTGATGATTAACTAGCCCTCCAATTGCAGAATAGCTGCATCAGTCAACCCTACAATCTATGGAGATTGTAGCGATAAATGAAAATAAAATAAATGCTATCATTGGCTGAATTTATGTTCTTCCTTTTACAATAAATTTTGGCCTGCGGCAAGTGGCAATTGCGAGCATTTCACTATAGCTGTCATTTTAATGTAAGAGGGCCTCAGTATGAGGAAAAGTTACACTACGAGGCAAATGTTGGCTCTCTCTAATCTCCTATGAGATAGGAGTCGTAGGATAAAATCATATGCAACCAAGACATATGATGGAAGCCATACTGAAACATTTCCTGATCCAAGACGGTCTGGTGCTATACAAACAAGGCTAAAAACCTTATTTTGTGGCAATCATTCTTCCAGCAAAGTATCATTTGAGATAAAAACAATAAGGATGATTTTATTTTAACCCTAACTATTTACATGCATTGGAATAACAAACCATGAAAATGTAACTAACAAATAAACACTCATTCATAATAATAAGACTTACCTGAGCTGGATTATCTTCCAGTTTATTATCGAGGACTTCCTCATCACTATCAGACTCTGCCTTTTTCTTTCTCTTAGCGCCGGCTTTCTTTTCCACATTTGGTTTAGTTTCAACATCCAAGTCCCCAGTTTCAACGTTGGTCTCAAACTCAATACTGTAGGTCCCTTGCATGGCTTGCATGTTGGCATCGCCATTCTCAACCTGGATTGTATGGCCTTGCCAAAGAACCTGAAATGTATTAGATGCAAAATAGAATTATTTTTTTATTTTCTTCGTTACAGAAAGCATTCAAGTTTTATTTTGATTACCAGTTATTATCAGATTATAAGTTAGAACTAATTTTTTGTTAACCACCACTAAAATCTTAAAACAGTTTTCATGTGAGGATTTAGGTTTTAAAAATCCCAAGGGGAACACTTTAATTGTGTAAAAGGCAAAGGTAAAAGGATAAACATTAAATAAGTACTTAAGTACTAGGTATCCTAATTTGGAAGCTATCTCTGTGCCATATTGTCAAGATTGGTTCCGCAGTTGAGCCAAGACTAGATCAATCAGGCAGACATTTTCTATTCAAGCAAGTATGGATAAGAAATACCTGCTCTTGGTGTCCATTGTAGTTATGCTGCTGCATATTCTGAGCAGCACCCAGCTCGAACACAGAGTGCTGGCCCATCACTGGCGTGTGCCACTGGGCACTCTCCCCATACTCGCCGCCGCCGTTCTGGTCCGACGGTATAGCCACTATAATAGTCTCCTTGCTGTCCACACTTCGCCTTTCCACCGACAGAAGCGAGTGCAGAACCTCACTCGCCTCCTTCTCGGCGGGGTTCACCACTTCCATCTTCTCGTAGGACATTTCCCCGACGTTTCACTACAATACAAGCCAGCATTCATGTCAAATCACATGTAGTTATGTACCTACTTACATACGTGTAGTATGGTATAGTACAATGAACGACACGGCAAAGGCAAACCCGCCCCGATCGCTCACACAACCTAGCAATTTTACATTTCTACAACCCCACGGACGATTCCGCCGAGAAAACCGCGATAACTTTTCAAATTCATGTAAATAAACATAACAAAAACCGTGCAATTATTAACCTTAATCGCGTTTTTTAAGTTTCATTATCGCATAGCGGATCGAACTCCCGTGGAATATTGGGCCATATAGTCATAGCAGAGAAAGATTCAAACATACCTTTTTCGCGTTATGTGCACAACCGAGACACTTAAATGTATATTCTTCCAGTTACTCTTGTAATGTGGATTGTATTTGTTCACTTGATTTCGATATTACAGTCATAATTGAAGAGAAATGCACAAATATTTCACATAATTCACGGAAGCAATATGGCGATACACTTTCCGTGAATAAAATCGGAGGACGCCGTAGAACTCGTCGTTAGTACAGTGCGCCGCCACTACGCGCCGCTTGTGTCGCTGTTTCCGTATCGACGCTCCCCGCCACAGCTCCCCGCTTATTTCATGACGCGCCAACTTTAAATGGCAAAGAGCACGCGGTTTTGCGTGATAAAAAGGAATTATTAACCGCGATTATATAGCTATGCTACGATTCAATATTTGTTTCTCGTCTTTTTTCATGTTACAAAATATAAATAAGTGAAGAAAATTATATTTCTGATTAACAGCTTCGAATGATTTTTTTTTTATTTTTTTATCCACTACAAGTTAGCCCTTGACTGCGATCTCACCTGATGGTAAGTGATGATGCAGTCTAAGATGGTAGCGGGCTAACCTGTTAGGGGCATGGCAGTTATATTAAACCCATACCCCTATTCGGTTTCTACACGGCATCGTACCGGAACGCTAAATCGCTTAGCGGCACGTCTTTGCCGGTAGGGTGGTATGATACTATTGTGTGGTACTATTGTACCTATTGGTGGTATGGTAGGTAATATAGATTGACTGGATAATCAAATAGGACAGGAATATTCTGTATTGTAAGGTTCATCCCTGACAATATTCCTGTTCTTTTTATTGTCAAAACGTGCTTAGATCTAAGTATTTCATGTCTAAAAATTTAGTTGCTCTGATCATCTAGCTTCAATATAAACCATAAGCTGTAATGTAGCGCATATAAGGATTCCCTTGCGTATCTTGTATACCTAATATGTATCTGAATGAGATAATGTACTTGGATCGGTTTACCTATTTCATTTGCCCTTTCCTTTGTGCGTGCCATGAGGCATGAACATTGAACACACAGAGAGCTGATAAATTATTAGTGATTTTATGTTTAGAAATGTAGTAGGAATTTCGTATGTTAAGTAAGTACTTAATATTATTTTGGACCAAAACATTTGTAATAAAAAATTATATAAGTACATACATATATCTTATCATGTAACCAGCTTTTTAACTTCATTAGAGCATAATTTAATGCGGTTAATTGCTTAACTAAAACATAATTTTATTTGAAATACTTATCACTATCAAAACAAAAAACTGTGTGTGTGCAATGAGGAACTTTCCAGCCTACGTTCCTTAGACACATCATAGATGGCGCTCTCTAACAAACTAAGGATATAAGTGTGCAATGAGGTGATACTTGTACCATAGTCGTAATAGTGATGCTCTATGGCCTGATGCCTGAAAAAGTTTTTACGAAGAAAACTAAGGCCAGTCCCTCACTGTTTCGTTTTGCGATACGGTTGCGTGATTTGGTTGAATCCATTTAATTTTTTCGTCTGCATCGAATTTGGACTCCGACTACCACTGTATATGAAGACCTGCCTACGATATTTGGATACCGATTCTCCTGTTTATTGAAGACCAAGGAAGTTTCCAATTTTTTATTTAACTTAAAAACATAAAGCTAAGCTTGCAATGAAACCAGTGTGCTTAGCATGCGCACCACGAGATTATCTCGCGACGAGAGAGAGAGATGTTGTCGTTGCTGGCTAATTTTTCGTTTACATGCACAAAACGCGGTATATTACAAGAAAAAAATTGTTGGCATGTAAAGGTTCGTAGAGAACAACATATAAGAAATATTACTTTTGTCTCTACTTTTGACATAACGAGACAAGCAACCATGTTAGCGTCGGTAGACAAATAGAGATAATGGGTAGACATAATTTTACTCGTTGTGCGCATGCTACCCATACTGGTGGATTTCTTAAATTTTCTTCACAAATGACGAAGTTATGAATCATAACTTCGATATATTTTCCCTTGCGTTTCCAAATTGTCCGGCACGTGGCCGGTAGTCACAGCCGTGACGTCACCCAGTCGATTCTAACTAGCCGACGCGGGTGATATCGGTCAGTTTATATGGGTATAGTAAGCTATCCTTAAAAGTTAGTCATATGCCATCGCCTACGTTTATGTCGACCTGTAAAAGAGGAACAATTCCACGATACATTGTTTTGTTTTATCTCCAAGGGATAAGGCAGCGATTTCGATGAAAGCTTCCAATCGGCTTGATTTTTTCCGACATCTTCAACAATTATCCTCATAATTCAACCAATTTTTACAAATCATTAATGAATTATACATATAAACCTTTCCTTTGAATAACGCCGTCGATTGGTGAAAACCGTATGAAAATTGGTTCGGTAGTTTTTGAGTTTATTGCGTTCAGACAGACAGACGCGGCAGGGGGACTTTGTTTTATAATGTAATAATAATATCACAGGTAAGCAAAATGAGTAGGTGTATATACGCTAATGCCGAGGAGTGACAGAGCGAGAAAATATTCTCTTGTCCTGCTCAGCGTATCACTTTTTTTTGTTTGACCTATCCGACAGTTTAGGTCAGACAATCCTGTGTCGTTTTTGTTATTCGCCCATATTCGTAATTCGTATGAAATCGGAAGTGGACGAAGTGGTAACTGTGCTCGTAGCTTACGAAAAAAGTGGTTTAACTTATAGACGATTGTGTACTGCTTGTTAGGCTGCAAAAGCCAAACTGAACGTAAATACGAAAACATAACCTAATACGTAAATTTGGAAACTTCCTTGGTCTTCAATATGCAGGAGAATCGGTATCCAAATGTCGCATCCAGGTCGTCAATACGCAGGAGAATCGGTATTCAAATTTCGTAGGCAGGTCTTCATATTATACAGTGGTAATCAGAGTCCAAATTCGATACAAAGACGAAAAAATTAAATGAATTCAACCAAATTACGCAACCGTATCGCAAAACGAAATAGTGAGTGACTGGCCTTAGTTTTCTTCGTAAAAACTTTTTCAGGCATTAGGCCATAGAGATTACTATTACGACTATGGTACGTATTACACAAGTATCACCTCATTGCAATCCTATATCCTTGGTGTGTTAGAGAGCGCCACCTATGATGTTTCTAAGGAACGTAGGCTGGAAAGTTCCTCATTCACACACGGCAGAAGTGAAACTTCAGAAAAGTAGCCTACGAGAGAATGTGTAGGTAATCCTAATAAGAATATGTTTGTCTCTTTTTCGTTTCATCGAATTTTCAAATCACGACGATTCCAAATATGTTTCACTTCAAAAAATCTCGACGATGCAACAAGATTTTGATTTTAATATAATATTATAAAAATGTATCAGGTGTTACAGATACTTAAATAGGGAGTACTCAAGAAGGGTCCGCACTGGCGTGGAACAAAGCTGTGCGTTCGACCGCCAGTGCGGCGGCTCGGGAGAAACATATTTCATGTACTTAGTTATACCTACACGTCATTATCGTGCTGATGACATACACTAACATAGGGGATACATAGATGATAGAATACTTCCGTTTTCTTGACATCCTACGTCCGTAATTGCTCCTACTATGGAAAATCAGAATGAACTGTGTGCTAAAACAATAATAAAACCAAGTGCTTAGAGTTTGTTTTACCTAATGTAAAGAATATCATTAAATCAATAATGTTAAATGGGGAAACAATAAAAATGGAGAACTCCACAGTTTTCTTGGGGGTGACCTAGGATAATAAGCTTCAATGGGGCGCTCATATAGAGACACTAGTGGAAAAACTTAGCTCGGCTGCTTTTGCTGTCAGGAAAATTAGACAGTTTACCGATATTGAAACGGCTAGGCTTGTCTACTTTGCCTACTTCCACAGTGTCATATCGTACGGCATTTTATTGTGGGGCAGAGCAGCTGATATCCAAACAATTTTTATATTGCAGAAAAGAGCCATCCGTTCTATTTATAAACTCGGATCACGCGAATCACTTCGTGAAAAATTTAAAGAGATCACTTCGTGAAAAATTTAAAGAGATTGGTATACTTCGTACGGTGCCATCACAATACATTTACAATAATATAGTCTTTGTCAGGCGGAACATTAATCTTTGCAAATAAGTGATACTCACAATCGATGTACCTACTAGAAACCGCCATAAGTTTGTAACAGCGTCATATCGTGTGCGCAAGGTGCAGAAATCCTTTGTGGGGTCGAGTGTACGCTTTTATAACATGGTTCCGAAAGAGTTTCTAGATTTGCCATTACATGAATTTAAAGACTGTGTTTAACAGCATTTGTTAAGTCGAGGTTATTACACTATCGATGATTTTTTGAATGACAAAGATGCATGGAAGCAACCGGCCTCGCATCCAGTGACCCACAAATCAGTGTTATACTTGAGTTGTATTGTTTACTTATTCATAACCTGTAAATTAATACCCTTTTCTTTTTTAAGAAAAGAGCAACTGCTGAGTTTCTGGCCAGCTCTTCTCAGTAGAATCAATTTTCCGAACCGGTGGTAGAGTCTTCGTATCATAAGTGGCACAAGTTGTCCTACATGAAATAAATAAATCATTTATCATTATCATTTATCATGACATTGTTCTGGATAGTTGTTAGCCAGGATATGCAGGAAACAATTGCAATGAACCAATTTATTACCTTTCAAAAGCTAGTGTTATAAACAGATGGTTTGATTCAAACCCTGCCTGAGCACTATTAGAATTTAGAACGTAACAATTATCCTGGAAAGCTATTATTGTTAGGCCGAAAGTATGGTTGATTTATAAACATCTGCCGTGAAAATGAGGCTGATAAAAATAAGCATCGTGAGAAATACTTAAAAATATATACAATATCCGTTGCAACAGCAGTCAACGCAATCCGTAAAATAATTTAGCTAGAGGGCCTTTATAGGAATCGCCTCAAAGAGGTGGTAAAGTGAAATTACTTAAAAACTAGTTAGTAGGTACTACAGCTTTTAATACTATTGCAACTGTAATTGATTTTGAAGCACTGGTTTGCAGCAGAATCTAGGAATGTGGGAATTCACACATTATTATTTGAAAGTAACCAATATAAATGCAAAGATACAAATGAGGGTGATGCCTTACAATATAGAAAAACCAATGATATAAATGAATCACGCTGCTTCATCAACACAGTGGCATAACAGAGTAGGTACCTAACAAACAAGTTAAAGTTAACAAGAGTGTATTTAGATTGAAACAAATAAATCATACGGCTTTGCTTGAATGCACACTGTGCCGTGATGTTACGCAGTACGCACCTCATGTTTACAGTAAATTCTATCAATAGTGAAAGTGCTCATCCCGCCTATACAAACAGTTTATTGTGGACACATAATATTTTGTTTAGAGTTTAGACAAATATGATTTCACTATTAAGTAATAATAATTTAGCATTGCTAGAAACAAAGAAATATTGCAATTAAGTTGTATAATTTTAATGAATATAATACAGAGTTTAACCGTCTTGAAAGCATGAACTAGAATTGAATGGTTTAAACTTTTAAGATCAAGTTAACGAAACTAGAATCGGATACAAATAATTTTATTAAGAACCAACGTTATGAACCCCTTTCTATTTCAAACGAACTAATTATGAATTTCTTGTATGATGCAGGTACGCCTTCTTCACATGGGTTTATGCTCTATCACTGATTTGGACAGAACAAGATACATTCTAGAAAAGAAACAGCAAATTCTTAGGCAGTTAAAGTTGAAGAGAAGGTCAATTTATAAAGTAGGTACCTACTTTAACTCTTCAAATATCATTGGAACTATTGTAATATACCTAAGTAACTCAATGATAAAAATAGTGCATTAGTTATGAGCTAAAGAAGAGACACTAGATTCTGGAACCGATCGTTAAATATTATTGTATACCTACGAGTATTTTGCCGCCTGATGAAACTATCATACCTAGTTAATGTAACAATAATTATTTGTGACTTGTATATTGGATGGAGACAGTGGATGCTATAAAATGTATACACGTGAATAGCTCTACGAAACATAAAAAATATAATAGATTCAGAAATCAGACAGACATACGCATTCATTGCTAATATTCTAGAATCTAGACGAAATAATATCGAATACAGGGCAATGACTCATTGGGGCATGTGTTGATTCTACCCTACTTATCTTTTATATTATTATTAACTTATAGGTAAAGAAGTTATGGTCGGTTCACATTATTCCAGTAGCATTCCAGTCCAGCATTCCAGTCCAGTGCTGGAATGCTACTGGAATAATGTGAACCTGCACTGGAATGTACCCATTCCAGTGATCAATCCAGTCCAGTGACTGGAATGACGGTCTATTTTTCATTCCAGCTCGCCCATTCCAGCGCCACTGGAATAGTGTGAACGGCCAATCCAGTGCTTGATTACACGTTTAACAGTGAACACGCATTGTTGTTTTTTGTGGAATTCTATAGGTAATTCCTAACAATGAAGTTAACTGAAAACCAAACTCTTCTGTTTGTTTCTTTATATAGAGAACATGCGTTTTTGTGGGAATTCAGAATTTTATAAAAACAAAGGCATGCACCAATCCGCCCTGCAAAAAATTTGTGAGGGTATGCAAATAGAGGGTTTTACTGTAGAAGATGTAAAAAATAAAATAAAAAGTATGCGATCTACATACTACCTTGAACTAGACAAGATTAAAAAATCATCTACGTCTGGTGCTAGTGGTGATGTTTACCAGCCTAAGATGAATGGTTCGCCAAGTTCAATTCATTTATAAGAAATGCAATGGTGAAAAGAAAAGTACAGTAATAATTGAACAGTTTTAAAACAATTTCTAAACTCCTTTCTTGAAAGCATTGTCACTATAGTGTTACCGATCTAACAGCTTTTGAATGACTGGAATAATGTGGACGATATAATCCAGTCCAGCACTGGACTGGATTACCTCGCTGGATTACTGGACTGGAATAATGTGTACTCACCTTTATAAGACATTCTAATGTGAAGCTACTTATTTTTAAATTCCTTGTATTTAACTAAATAATCAAAAAATTAAAAAAAGGCTTCTGCTGTATTGAAGAGCATGAATCTAAGTAAGTATAGCACTACATTTTTTTAAAAATTATGTGATGTCATTTGAAGAAGGAGATAGATCTTCAATATCACTTATTTCAAAGGATTAGTGTAAGGAGCGCATTAATCTTAGATCTGAAGATATTAAAATGATAATAGGTATGTGACCCAGAGTAATAAAGATGAAATGAGACACTTATAAAAAGTCTCTAGAGAGTAGTATTACTTGGTTTCTACTTTGTTCTCTACAATGCAATATTGTAGGTAAGTAGGTATACCTTTAATCTTTTTTTGATATTTCACCAATGGAAAAATAATTATATTATACTAGCTGATGCCCGCGACTTCGTCCGCGTGGTTTGAGTTTTTTTTATTCCCGCTAGAACTCCTTAATTTTCCGGGATAAAAAGTAGCCTATGTCACTCTCCAGCTGGTCCTCAACTATATCCATGCCAATCAAAAAAAAAATCACGTCGACGCGTTGCTCCGTTGCGGCGTGATTAAAGGACAAACCAATCAACCAACAAACAAACACACTTTCGCATTTATAATATTAAGTATGACCTTCATTTATTAAAAACTCTAAATAAGGTCAAAACTGTACACAAATAATTTTTTATTTTTTATTTTTTTTATCCACTACAAGTTAGCCCTTGACTGCGATCTCACCTGATGGTAAGTGATGATGCAGTCTAAGACGGTAGTGGGCTAACCTGTTAGGGGCATGGCAGTTATAATAAACCCATACCCCTATTCGGTTTCTACACGGCATCGTACCGGAACGCTTAATCGCTTGGCGGCACGTCTTTGCCGGTAGGGTGGTACCTAACTAGCCCAAAAAATTAAAAAAAAAAAAATTAAAATACTTAGGTTACAATTTATTATTTTCGTACTAACAGTTGAGCAAAATCCCCCGACGTTTATCTGATTGGATAAAAATAAAAATAATAACAACCGTAACTACTTACTTCCGGTTTCGAAAAAAATAATTAAAGAAGTAAGTAGCTTTGATACCTGTTTACCTCTTCGTTTAAAAATAAATAAGCTTAGGTAATTAATAAATAATAATCTTAACTTTGTTTAATGCAGTTCAATAAATAATAATTGTTTTATAAATATAATAGGTATTATGTATAAAATTCAAAACTGCAATCAGCCATCTCCCAGAAAAAAAGCGCGAATCCGCGAGTCGCGACCATGGACCATAATTTACAGGTCCATGTCCGCGACCTGTCATTTCGTCAGTTTTTTTACTGTATAATGTGTAAGTATACCTACAGAAGTAATGAGATTTAATAAAATTGTTATTATGCTGTTACACTGATTTCCTATAAAAAATAGCATTTAATTCGTGCTTAGAAAAAAGAAAATAAGCTTTTATTCATTGCCGTTGTAAGTAGTATGTACTTACATCATATTCGCTTTTAATCTAGCTAAGTAAATACTAGTAAATAATTTCTCAATATTTGAAGTGATAAAAACGTAGTGTTTCCTTTCGTGTGTGTGAGCCTTTCTGGGAGGTAAGTACCTAAGTACTTGAATACTAAAGTAGAATATGCAAAAACTGATGATTCTTATTATAACTAAGGGTTTGCAGAATCGTCATAGCAGCCCGTGTACTTACCACCCGAAGAAGAATCCAGCGTGAAGCAGCTGCTACGCGACTTCACCATGGAACCTGGAGACGGACCGTCGGGCCATTCCATTCTTTCTTCCATGGCCTTCGAGGCACTTCTCTTGAACTGTTCTAAGAAGCTGTCTATTTGTGTCTCTATACTCGGAGTGCTGGCCATCGTTACCACCGAAACACCGAAAACAAACACCAAACTCTATCCAGCTACGATATTTCACATATTAATATTAGGAACCTCGAATTTTTCGCTTTTTGAGGGGAATTTTAGAGCTCCCGAAAAATGTACACACTGCGTCATTAAATACGTCATTGTCGCGCCGAATTCGCCCATCAATACGATTCTCCGTATAATTTTATTTAAGAAATTCTGATTCTCCGCAAGCATTAAAGGGCCGTAGACACTGAAATCAGAAATGATCGTACTACGGATACCGTTATGCTATAGACGGCATCGAAAATAAAGCGACACCCACCGACATCTATCGATCGTCACGAACAGCTGTTCCTTGGTGTTGCCACGTCTTATTAATGCTTTTTGCTTAAATATTTAAAGAAATGCATAACTTAAAATACGATTTCTTATTATTAGTGTATTATCGTAATGTATTAGAATACAATTAGTATTTGCTACTTTTTATATGTGCTTCTGCTTTTATTGAATAAAACAATGTGAAGAATAAAATTACAATGTACCTATTCGTTTTTGTACTCATGTGTGTTTGTCGATGTGTGCGTGGATAGCGGCGCCGCGAGGGTTTCGCGGTCGTTCGGTCGCGCACGCTGTAAGTAAGCATTTGTTAGTGCTGCGCGAAGAACGTGTGTAGTTCGTGATAATTTAGGTGACTACAACGGTCACACATTACTAGACTACACCCGGCTTCAAAATGTCAAGTAAGTATAGAATTTCCGTAGAATTTTCTCTATTATTAATCAAAAACGGCATACTGTTACTCAAATCTATTGTATAATTTTGAACACCTGATACTGCAATTGAAAGTTGCGCTGTAAATAGAGGTTATGTAGCGAGAAAACTGAAAAGGGTAGTAAGAAATTATTAAAAAAATAACTCTCGAATATTTTTTATTTATAACGTTAACTTTGTATTTATGCAAGTAAATGTTAATACAGGATTTGTGATGCTAATTGTACCTATTTGTAATAAGAATGTAAGTACATTAATTACCTAGTTAATCAAATACCTAACTTTCATTTCAAGAGTTTTACAGGTTTTTATTTTTAACGGATTAGTTTGAATGTCAAAGTTTCGAAAGTAGCGATAGTAACTGAAACCCTCGCAAAACTTAAATATTATTTAAGCAACTTTAACATTAATTGTATTCCTTTATTTATCTAACAATTGACACGTGAATCCATACTAATATTATAAAATATGCGAAAGTGTTACGCTGTGTGTCTGTTACGCTCTCCCGGCCCATCTTTTCAACCGATTTTGTCGAAATTTGGTACAGAGGTAGGTTGCATCTCGGGGACAGTGACATATGCTACTTTTAATCCCGGAAAATTTAAGTGTTCCCGCGGGAATCGAAAAATAATAATCGACACGGACGAAGTCGCGGGCATCATCTACTTAGTTATATACCTACTTAACTGATATTTTTGTGCAGAAGTTTTAAAAATAATTATTGCTGCCTAAGATATTATTTGATATTTCCATCGAAAACTTGTGCCCAATACTTCGTCTGTTCTACCTAGCAAATATGTAATTTAATTTATCGCATATATACGGTAACCTTGAGACTAATTCAACTCTGATTCCATCTGTATTGACTATTGACTTCTTAAACATCAGTCTATTAAGCCTACGTCCGGCCTCATCACTGCAATCACATGGGCAACGGTTATGAACTTATGAATTGAATGTACACGCCACACAAGCACTAATACTACATATGTGTTATCAGATAACATTCTCGCCGATTGTAAACATATACTCATATCAGTAACAGCCCATTTCTATAAACAGAACTCTAAACATGCTGTTATTAACGTTGATGTTATCTTTCCATTGGTCTTGACCATGAGCTTCCATTCGGAGTATAACAAGAGTACATCCGAGATAGCTAGATTAGCAACAGTAAAAATATTTATTCAAAATATTCTCTCAATATATCACTGAGGCGATTGTAAGTTACTTTTCTTATCGCCTGAACTACGCAAATATGCGTTACGGTATTGCGGTTGGATAGGAACATGATACCTGCCGCAAAAGTTTATTTGACCTTATTGTGGCTTTAGTGAAGGCGACAATACTCTTATTTTAATCATATATCATCGAACACTGTAATAAATTAAGATAAGTATTTAAATGTCACTGTAAGCAATATAAGCGCAACATACATTCTTTTATTTCATTATAAGTAAGGCTACACCCGGCTGCAATTTGTTTCTTCATGAACAGATACGTACCTAGCACAGATAAGAGAATCAAGGGTACCTAGCTATCTTTTATCCCTATTCTCTCGATTTTATTCTTTCAAAATTGTTAGCTAGGTATTTATTCATTGACCATAATGTAATAAACCCTACATTTTTAATATTTGCTATTTGATAATACATACTTATTAAATTTCTACCGAGTAGTAAACCTTCTATACAAAAAATATTGTCTTTTTCCGAATATACCGTTACCATTTACCTGCTGCATATCGCGTGTAGTATTGTTGAAACACAAAGTTAAACTTCGATTCCAATCTGTTGATAATCTCTTGGCATGAATGAAGTTGCATGCTAGTTTCTTTCCAACGATTTTCGAACAGACATTTTGAACGAAGAATGCATTATTACTGCATTCCTTTCGTTGATCATCCGATTTTCTGAGTGCATGCATGGTTCCCGCCAGACCGGCCGCACCTAAATAGAAACCACAGGGACATTGCTCCCGGCTTCAGTAGTGTCTGATCCTGCCCACCATATAAATCTTATGTGTTACCTACCTTATTGGTCGGTGTTCCATGGTTATCTATTTAAATCAAGCCCGCATGAACTAAAATTTTTCGTTCGGATTTATCCTGATACATATTGATGTATTTCACTATCGACTACTATTCAATCCTGATTTCCACACATTATGAACTACTACTTTACAAAGTAAAATGAATATTTATCATAACGTTACTAAGATATTATAAAGAGATAGAAGAGAATATTTGTAAAAAAATAAAATCTATTTTCCCACGGTTCTTTTTTCCATAACATGTAGTTTTTATAAGCATTCTCTAGTACATATCGATATTGTATTATTATCTCTATTTTTATCTCAATGTTTAGTTTTATATTGTACTCTTTTAAATTATTACAAATACGTTAACACTCATATATTATTTTAGATCATTATCTTATACAAACCATTTTTTAGAAACTAGTTTTTTAGATACTGACATAATTATTATTGTTAGCAAAGTTTCATTATGATATACACTTGTCTGTTACAGTTAGAGTTCACTTAGTTCACATATTAGGTATGAGCCTTTACAAACCTACTTTATCGTCATTTTCAAGGTAATCGCTAGCTAAAGAGAAATTGTTTAGCTGTATCATCGTTCACCAGAGGGGTCAAGGACAAACCCATTATCAATCTCCTGTCCATGTTGAACGAGAAATTATAACTTATCATAGTAACAGCAAAAAACTAAATGAGGATTGGGGAAAGAAGTTAGCTCCAAGATGTTAGTTCCCCATCCTTTAGCGATATTTCAATATGTACCTAGTACGGAATACTTACCTATGTTATGAATGTATTGTTTTAATTTTTACTTTAGGCAAAGTAATCCGATTATAGATATTTGGCAGTCGCTTCATCACCTATTAACCCTCTGTGATAAACGACGTTAAACGCTATACCTATTGCACATCTCGAAGTTCAAATAGCTCTTCAATCACTCCGTCAGGAGCTCGCCAATGAAAAGACTGCAGGAGCTGAAACTTGAAATATTCCTTTTATTAATTTCATCCAACTCCGTAGTTTTCCTCGACTTCTTTTCATTCTGTAGAGTCCCTTGATTACATTAATCCATGTTTGCTGTGTATTCTGTAGATTATATGTAGATTATATTCATATACCTAGATAACTTTCGAGTAGATTTGTCAGCTATTTTCACCGTTACTTAATTTAAAACAAGGTCAAATAAGTTCATCGGAGCGAGTTAGGTACGTATACTACCTAGTATATTAATGAATTTTGCGTACAGTTCTAAATATTATAAGAATTGTGATGAATGTCGTAAAATAAAGCATAAATTGTATTTAGACTACGCTTTTAATAAAATTTAGATCTGTGATGTCAGAATAGGCGTGGGGATTGTGGTCTTGGTGTGTAAGTGACGCGTCACCAAAATACAGATAAATAAAAAAAGAATGATTGTCGGTTTAATTGTGGAATGCATAGGCGTCGAGCCCCGGCACCAAATATCTGACGCTATCGAGTAGTTTTATTCTCAATTTTATTTGTGTCGCGCTATTTTGGACCAGCATACGAGCAACTCGCGGCACTTGTCAATTCCATGGAGCTAGATGCTGTTATGGCCCACGCGGTTTATAACTATGAACGTTGTTTTCAATTTTAGGGGAATGTATCATAGTTTATTTGCATTGCTAACACACTTTGGTAGCAACAACAGCAATGTAGATATTTTACGAACATTTAGGTTAAATAAAAAAGATAAAAATATTTCATACTTATTATTTAATAGGTATGACACGAAAATGTAGCAGGAAACGTATCAGCCGATTCTGACTCTTAGTACAGAGATAGATTGCATACTGGGTTTAATGCCACTTTTCCGAAAAATCAATAGGTTTTCAATCAATCAAAACCTAAATCTATGCGGTCGAAATTGCGGGACGAATGGACGAATTATCTAATAATCTGATGACAGTATATTTTGTTCACAAATAAAATAATATGATCATACCTACCTACTTAGTCCGTCAAATTAAATGTACGAGTAGAAATTAAGTACCTACCTAGATAACCACTAAAACTATCCACTATTAAACAGCTGATTACCTATCTTTTTAACCGACTTCAAAAAAAGGAGGAGGTTCTCAATTCGACTGTATGTTTTTTTTTAATATGAGTAATAATATGACACATCCCACAATCAAAGTACAATTAGTAAAGGAAGAGTATCTATCATTTTCAATTAGACTTCGAAATATTGAACACCTTCAATTTTACATAGATAAGAATTGAAATGAAGTAAACATTTTTGTTTAACTTAACCTCTGATCGGTTCAAGGAAATTCACTTAACCTATTTAATTATTTAATGGTATACTTTCAGGTAAGTAGTTTATATAAAAAATATAATTACATGTGTTCGGGCTTCATGGCCAGCTAGAAAGCAAGCTAAAGAAGTTCTATGATTGGATTAATAATAGGTATAATTTCACCAATTTTGGGGAAATTATACCTATAATTAATGCAAACATTGCGTTACATAGACTATACGCAAATAAAAAAGGACAAGGTCCTTTTTTTTTCTATAAAATCCTGATGAATTACCAAATGCCTAATAGGTACTTGTCAGCAAAATGATATTATTAGTCCCTAATAAACTTTTACTTATTTTAACACAACTATTTAAAAACCTTAAAGCTATGTACAGGGCTACAGGCTATACTTAGCCTATATCTACCTACCTACTATGTAGATATAAGATCCTTACTAATTAGATTAATTTAAAACGCGTAAGTAAAGTAATCGCTTGTTAATCAGTCAAAGCGAATCTTTGTGAATCTGTAATGTAAACCAACCAACCCAAGTAAACCAATGTAACCCAAGTGTAATGTAAATAATTAAGGTAGGTATGTAAGTACCTACCTACCTAAATGCATACATGAATAGGTAGGTACTTAGGTAGGATGATTGTCTTATTTTTGCCATATTTTTGCATCTATTATTGGATTGCAAAGTATTATTCTATACTAAGTACCTAATTCTAAGTAGGTAAGTGAATTTAGTGTAGGTAAGTGTAAAGTCTGTAATTAGGTACTTACCTACCTAATTAGTTCCATTGCTATAAATATATGGGACGGCAGTTAATTAGGGTATTTATTGGTATCTAAAAAAAAAGAGTTTTGTGCATCTTTCATCATCAATTATGTACCATTATAAAGGGAACGCCAAGCTGAATGACTAGACACACCACACGTGCCAATATACATATTTAGTATCATGTACCTACAGATAAGTACCTACGTCCTACACCTTCGTTATTAGAATATCTGAACTGCGCACTTCCTAGAACTTGTTCTTAAATCCGACAGCGCAGAGACAGAAATTCCACCGTCCACGGATACGCTATTAAATGCGACATTAGAGCCATTTCCAGTTAGTTTAATATTTTACGTCGTTGGCGAGTATATTTAGCGAGTATATTATTTAGCGCACGCAACTATCTTATTAAGTAGATAAATAAATTATTATAATTAGTTTCTTGTGAAGCTATATTTGTATAATTAGCAGGTACCTGCTTTCTATATTGATTTTTTCGTATATCTACGTTCTAACGAACGTTTTTGTCGAATCAATGGAAAACTAACACAGAGATAGGTCTATCATACACGACTGCAAGCAAGGCTAGCTGACTCGTATCCGTAGGAGCACTTAACGGAATTGAGAATGCGAGCGACGCGATGCGACGTCCGCGTCAGTAGAATCGGGAGTAAAAATGCATTCATGCATTGTGGACTCAGGAGTGGATAAGTGAACTCCGAATTCTTCTATCATCGATGCGCCCGATGCAGCTGAATTTTGCTGTTGACGTCATACGCATTTTCAGTATTTAATAATCCGCTGCTTGTCGCTCTTGCGGCTAGTCCCAACTCCCAATGGACATAGTATACCTAAGCAGAGGCAAACATGTCTCAGAACGGCAGAATCCTAGTGAAAGCGACGCGGTTTGCTAGGCGACCGATAAGACATTCACTCGTACAGACGAATCACGATGTCAACGTAAGATTGTGGTAAACATTGATGTTCCTATAATTTTAGTACCTATGTGGTAAACGTCCCTTCCGCCGTGCAAAGCGTGTCTAACGCATTTCACCGAGAAGTAAAACATCATTGCTATCACACGTCATCATTGATATGATACATGAAGCTATTTGATTACCTTTTTCGAGTAAAGGAAAAACAGACTAATTCCTAGTTCCAATAAGATCTAGGATAAGGGCAAGCCAAAGTACCTAATGCAGTAAGGTGTTCGTGCTACAAGCTTTCAGAAGCAATCGATAAAGTTTTTACATTTCCTTGACCTACCTTTTTCATAAATGGATGGTACTTAATGGTACTATTTATATCTTAGCATCTTTGAGTAAATTCAACTTTAACATGAACTGACTCTGGTACCTATTACACAATATGCCTATTTACTTAGGTTTTCATTTGCTTAGTGAGGAGAGTACGTAAAAAAATATTTGCCATCGTCGCGGTATCTACGAGTAGGTTACATCAGTAGACAAATAGGTTAGCGATGAAATTTTATAAAGATGCATACACATTAGGTGCTGGGTTACGACATAAGGGATGTGGCACGGACCGCATAGAAGTCTATTCTGCGCCTTTAGATTTACAAGGCGACTGGAAAGCGAAGGCAGACGACTGAAACCATTAGGCACAATTTCTCTAGACACGCATATTCGATCGATTAATAGTCGCGCCCAGGTAGCGAATTAGCGATACAACTAACAACATAGGTACCATACCATACCTAACTATCACAGTAATATTATCTCTGAACTCTGAAAGCAAAAATGTCAGATATCAGGCAATGTAGTAGCCGTAGGTACACAGAGATTTGTTAGATAAGTACAGCATCTTGCTACCTACTGTTCTTAATATAACAAGTCTAGACAAATTTGTTCGTTTATTTATCTGCTAATAATATCTATTTATTTCCATAGATCGAGCATGGGTAACGCTTGCCACAAACGACTCCTACAGTCTCGGCGCGCTGGTGGTGGCGCATTCTTTGCGCCGCTCCGGCTCAGTTTACCCTGCTGTTGTGCTCATTACCCCTTCCGTCACCGAGCCTATGAGGTAATCACCTTAGCAAATAAGAGGTTAAATGGGTAACACTTGCCACAAACGTCTCCTACAGTCTCTGCGCACTGGTGGTGGCGCATTCTTTGCGCCGCTCCGGCTCAGTTTACCCTGCTGTTGTGCTCATTACCCCTTCCGTCACCGAGCCTATGAGGTAATCACCTTAGCAAATAAGAGGTTAAATGGGTAACACTTGCCACAAACGTCTCCTACAGTCTCTGCGCACTGGTAGTGGCGCATTCTTTGCGCCGCTCCGGCTCAGTTTACCCTGCTGTGGTGATCATTACCCCTTCCGTCACCGAGGCTATGAGGTAATTAGCTTAGCAAATAAGATGTTAAATGGGTAAAACTTGTCACTAACGACTCATACGGTTTTAGCGCACTCACTGGTTGCGACTGGTGGCCTACTTCGATTATATCTTTCTGTAGTGCATATTGCAACAAAAATTAGTCCCCTGATCTCTTCCACAAAAAGGTTAAGCTCAGCGGGCTATGAGGGACAGAAATAACAGAATTCGTCAGAAAATCAAAGTAACTGACCAAAACAGCCCAGAAAATTCGTAAGCAGAAGTGGCAGTGGGCACTGGGCAGACTATTGTCTGTCGCAGAACTGGTGGCCGTTATGGCAGATGCGTTCTGGGATGGAGACAGCGTACCTGTAAGCGCTGCAGTAAGTATGTGACGACTTTTAGTCCGCTGTACCGATGACACTCACTAATTCAGATGAACCGTAAAAAGGTGGTAAGGAAGTAGCCAGCTGAGGTAGGTGGAGAACCGTGTGGGGTGGCACGCCAAAGGTCATGCATTGGACAAATTATACCTGTAAGCGTATTGATGGAAGGTGCTCCATTTTGCGGGCAATTCATGGCAGGGAGCTAAAAAAATCCAACACGGACGTACACGTAGATAATATTATGGTTTTGGGCTTAGGCAACAAAATCGGATGCTTATTGTTTCCTCTTACAAAATACTCACGTAAGAGGAAAATCATTATCTTTGTATTTTTATCACTAAACCATTGGAAACTATGTAGAGCTATTACCTATCTAATATTAATTTATTTTGTCGTCATGTTGTGTCGTCGTTATGTTCGTCGTAAAACATCTAACCAACATACATCGAAATTCGCTACGCCGAAATCCCTATTTTATTAATTCGACCATGCATTCACTATTAGATTGAGTTTTGGTCTAAGATCCGAATCTAAATCGAAACGTACCGGTTTGATAAGAGAATCAAATTTATTTTATAATAAATTTCATATATTAGAAAATAAATTAAAAATGGGTAGACAACAGAAATCCTGGACAGAATATTTTTAATTATTTTTTGAAAAATGATTTTTCATAAAATGTTGCAAAATGAAGATAATAATAAAATTTTATACTGGACTTAAAGTATAGAGCATATAGAATGTGCAATCGTAGGGTAGACTATTATTTACCTGGATAAATAATGGAAATAATAGTCTACCCTATTATTTACCTGGATAAATAATGGAAATAATAGTCTACCCTACGATTGCACATTCTTTAAGCTCTATACTTTAAGTCCAGTATAAAATTTTATTATTATCTTCATTTTGCAACATTTTATGAAAAATCATTTTTCGAAAAGTAATTAAAAATATTCTGTCCAGGATTTCTGTTGTCTACCCATTTTTAATTTATTTTCTAATATATGAAATTTATTATAAAATAAATTTGATTCTCTTATCAAACCGGTACGTCTCGATTTAGATTCGGATCTTCTACTATTTTAAATCTCTTTGCTGAAACATATCACAGTAAACATCCAAACCCCATCACCTAAGTTCAATTACTTTTTAATTATAATCCCACCATTTGCAAATGTCTGTGGAAAGCCCAAGATAAATATTGGTTTGCCGGTGTTTCTGTTGATGCTAATGTTATAATGGTATATTTTAGTTCTACACGCCTTCCGAGTTGTGACGCCATGTCGTTCGATGCATGACGCTGCTGGACAAGTATCCGGGTCTGTTTTAGCACGGGAATTACGCAAGCTTTTATTTTTCAATTTTCCTTCAGTAACTACTTCCTGAAGTTTGTTGGCAAAATAACTACGTTTATAGTAAACGTGTATTAATTTGATTGCAAGTTGCAACGTTCAAAATTAAGATTTTTTATTGTTTGTACTTATAAGAAAAACAAGGGTTTCCATAATTATAACCTTTGCAGATTAAGACAATCGAAATATCCCAGAACACCCCAACTTGAGCTAAAAGTAGCTCAAAAGTGACCGAAATACTTACATGATATAAGTAACTTGAACTCTGCAGTCGAAAAAAGGAAACGTATTAACACTTAAAAACCTACAAATCTCTAAAAATTAGGTAGGTAATTAGGTACATAAACGTGACCGTGATTAATTTTTCGGCCGAGATCGTCTTTGGGTTGTCCTACATCTTGAAATAAAAAATGGTTTCAAATTTTACGCACCACTGTTAAAACCTTTTAGTTTGTCAAACGAGGAGACCCTTGCAAGAAAGTATCTTCTATTGATTGCATCATCAAAATAACACCACAATTTGATGTTCTCAGGGAGCGTCTTCGCGCAGTATTTGCTGAAGTGGTGGTAGTAGACGTGTTGGACTCAAAAGACGCCGCCCATCTCGCACTGCTACAGCGGCCTGAGCTCGGCATCACCTTCACAAAGATCCACTGCTGGACTCTCACTCAGTATGAGAAGTGCGTCTTTTTGGACGCCGATACACTGGTAAGTCTTCAATGGTCTTCAATCTATCGCTAAACGTTCTGAACCCAGTAGAAAGTAAAAAAACCGATACCTCTTCGCCATTGTTACGCCTCCATCTAAGCTTAGCTCCATTTTTACCGTCAGGCGAAATTGCAATAATATAGCATGTTTCCGCTAACTTATCTTCTTCTTGATGTTTGTCTGGACAGAATATTATGCCATTACTAATGAAGGATGGAGGAGGACTCTCAATTTATGAGCGCTCATAATATGTGGCCTACCCAAGAAGATCCTAAACTAATAACGAACGATAGCGAAGTTGAACGTCAGCAAAGATCCTTCCTAAGTAATGGACGTTTTCATGGAAACAATGTCAGACATTGTTACTGACCTAAATTGTAGCAAAATATGAATAATGAATTAAATAAACGAATATATTTTGTCTACAAAATCAGTTTGATACTAAAAAATAGTTTTGATAACAAGGATTTAAATTATTAGAATTTAATCATAAACTAAATTCGATACGTAAATCGTACGTGAGATAAGTTACAAGTACGTGGGTAATGGGTATGTATTGTGAATTGTCTGTCCACATATTATTACCTTATGAAAATTTATTTCACTGTTTACATTGTATTCAAATTCAAAAGCAAGCGCATGATGCCCCAATAATGCAATTCAGTCTTGCATGCACTTATAAATTGTGTTCTTGTTGTCTTTTCTAATGGCCCATTGTAAATTATGAATGGAGGATGGATCCATGGAACTAGGAGTCTCCTTATAATTCTTATTTCTATTGATAGATCATTGAGTGAAACAGTTAGTTGTAGAGTTAATTCCAAATGTGGTAATCCAGAATTAAGATTACGTGTCTCCTCATTAACTAACTTATAACGTTGCAGTTATAAAATCTGTTCTAACCTAATGATTAACTAGATAAGAAAGGATAATCATTCATCATCTACAGGGTTCATTTAAATATCCACTTAGTAAGTGGTAGGTAAAGAAGAACCAAACCAGGAGAAGGAGGTTAAACCAGAGGTAGGGTCAGTCAAGGGATTTAATTAAGTTGATCTGGTCAAGGAGTGAAAGTCGTTAAAATCCATAACTATTAAAGCTGATAAGAAAAGTGAAGATTAGCCAAATAACAACCAATTACTAAGTGAATCAGTAACCACCTGGCATGTTAGTCCCAGCGTCGAAGTCGTTAAATCTATTTCTTAAGCAAATGTTTACAAAAGAAGAAAATAATATGAACATACTCGTCAATGTCTGAGTTACCCAGTAGACATCTTTATATCAATTTTATCTTGTCACGGTATTTGAAGAACCTAACGATAATAGTTAAATTTAGTTGAAATGAATGTGTACACAAGATTAGTAATGAGTAACTGAGTTGAAAATATTGGTTGACTTTGTTACGCTATCAGAAGAACCGGAATTGGAAGTCGTGACTCGTCAAGTAGGTAGGTCACGCTATCGGAAGAACCGAAATCGGAATTTGGAAGTCCTCAAGTAGTAGTAGCGAACTAGTAGGTGACGTGTCAGATCATCGTTAAATCTATTTCTATTGTAATTGTTTATAAGATAAGAAAGTCAATGTTGCCGGACGCGGTCGTTAGCGCAGTAACACGAGATGACGAGAGTCAACCGTGGCCCAAATACTTGTTCCCGTCGATTTTGGAACTCTTCCAAATCCATAATACACTTTCTTTCTAACAAAACACGATGACATGAAAGTGGAATCATGACAGAGTTTCTCAAAAAATGTTAGTAAGTAGAGCAGACATCTATGATGCGTTCGAGTAACGGCATGTTTTATATTTATGCCTACGATAAACATAATTATCATTTTAGTCATTGTGTTATTCAGGTGTTTCACGTGGGACATGTTCATTCATATTTGAAGGATGACAACAGACAATCGTATCTACTATAATTAGACGTAACATAGTAGGTATTGTAATATTTGTCTGTTTATTGTATTGCGCAAAAACCAGGGGATGAGAGACTGAGATTATAGATACTGTTTCAGTTTTGAGCTATCTGCTACGAAGACTCATAGAACTCATAGTATTTCACATACGACGCCAATAATAGAACTCCATTGGGCATTAGGTAGGTAGTTACACAGCGTCTAGCACCAGATTCCCGAACATATTATAATTTATACCCAGGCAGACAAAGTTGGGTACCAATTTTCAATCTTACGACCAATCGTTAAATTGAAAATTGGTACTTAAGTGGTTAAGCTACTTTGATCATAGTTGGATCCCAAGATCCAACTATGATCAAAGTAGCTTAAATAGAACCATAACAATACATACAATTCTGGTTTAAACTTAACGCAAGCTATGGCGAGAGTGAAAGATAGTACCTACAATGATACTATTGCAAGATTATGGTTAACATTAAATTGGGAGAAATGAATGAATTCATATAATAATTATGACAATTTAAATAGATCAATAATTGTATGAGGCGCCCGCACCTACAGAGTTTTTTATCACAGGTTAACATGTCAAACGAAACTCTGATAAAACAATTCGATAAATATTGTTTGATCACGCGTATGGTGCCGTGAAATGCAGTTGAACGTACTCTATATTAAACAAAATATATCAGATTTTCATGATAAACGCTCATGGACAAAACATGTCGAGCTACATGCTAAATAGATATAACATCTCATTATAATAATAGGATTTTATATCTACAGTTTATCAAGCGTGATAATTCATTTAAAAAACACGCAAACATTGCGCAAACAACTGGTTTTGATAAGGCTACTATAATAATATCTAATTTATATTCTGTGACATAACTATTTCTGTCCCTGTAGAGGTATTATATTAGGTCAAGATTGTATTTCGAGGACGCCCGCTTATATCAGCAGTAGCTAGCTTTAAGCCTACTTTTCTTCATTATAAAAATATCATCAAGGTCCTTTTCGGGGAGAGGGAAGCATATTATAGACATAAATATCCAAGCACATTAAAGCCTGTGTAAGACCTATGGTTTCTGTTTGGAATTTCATTTAATTATCTGTTTATGGTTTTCCTTAGATATAGGTATATTAATACAAAATAATATAGACTTTCAAACATCCAACCATATTAAAGCATATGTAAGACCTACGGGTTCTGGGTGGAATTTCATTTAATAAACTTTTTTTGGTTGTCCTTCGATAGATATTAATACTTAAAGGTTAAATTCTTTTTTTTATTTCTAGATCGTCCAAAACTGCGATGAACTATTCGAGCGTGAGGAGCTTTCCGCGGCGCCCGATGTCGGCTGGCCCGACTGCTTCAATTCCGGAGTGTTTGTCTTCAGCCCAAGTGCCGAGACCTTCAGTAATCTCATCAAATTTGCCTCCGAGCGTGGCAGTTTTGACGGTAATTCGCATTTTTGATTATTATTCATGTCCATTCTCATATTTATGGCACGCCATATTCTGATTAATATTTTACTTATTAAAAATATCACAATCCTTACTTTCCGTACCAGCAGATAAGTTAATCTTATCTTCGTTTTTTGCAGTCTAAGATGGTAGCGACTAGCCAGCTAACCTGTTAGGGTAGGGTAATTTACTTAGGTAGTAATCGGTTACTACACCGCATCGTACCGGAACGTTAAATAACTTGACAATATGTTTTTGTCGGTAGGGTGGTAAATAACGGTCGAAGCCTCCCACCAGACCAAACCAGAGAATATTCAGAAATTATAAATTCCCTAACTGACCCCGCTATTAATCGAACCCGGGACCTCCCACTACAGTGCTTACCACTGCGCCAGGGAGGTCGTCACACTCAAATGTAACGCCAATTGCCAGCTTAGTCTTAGTTTTATTACCAGCTGGTAAGTTTGTCATCATCATCAAACTCAAACTCAAACCCATATTTTTTAATTCAAATAAACTTATTACAAGTGCTTTTGAATCGTCGAGTGAATCTACCACTGGTTCGGAATGACATTCCTACCGAGAAGAACCAGCAAGAAACTCGATGGTTGCTCTTTTTAAATAATAAATTTACAATTATTATGTCAATGTGTATCAATTATATATCAATGTGTACATAAGTAACCGCTGTCCTTATTATTGCTGGAGTGACTCAAATCCATGCTCCTCAAGCATTTACATAATCTTCAGCAGTATAATAAGCTTTTTTCAGGCATTCTTTTAATTGATTTCTTAAATTTGTGTATAGGCAAGTCTAAAATAGGTAGTGGAATTTGGTTATAGAAAGTCTATCACAAACCTAGCAGTTAAAATTTTGTACCCTTACCAACAGGTGGAGATCAAGGTCTGCTGAACTCATACTTCTCCGATTGGGCGCAGGGCGACATCAGCAAACATCTTCCATTCCTGTACAACGTCACATCTGCTGCCTTCTACTCTTACATACCTGCCTTGAAACAGTAAGATTACTTTGAGTTTCCAATATACAGCTTTTTATAAGATTATCGAGCAAATCGCCTAGCCCAAACACTAAACCAGCTGAGGAACTATCAATGCTAATGGGCAATGCGTTGAAGTTTTTTTATGCGTCTCATAGAATACTTTTTGATAACAGTGTTGTTTTGAGTGGATTCAGGGGGTGGCGCCCCCAAGGGGGTAGCTGAGCATAATATTGTAATGGAGTACAAAAATGCCAACACTATTTAGCACCATTTATGTGCCTAGACGGTTTCGAAAGCGTTTAAGCACCACCAAATTATTACCTACCATTTGAACAAATATTTGTCGCGTGGCTCTTTTCTCATATAAAATAAGCAGCGTCTTTAATGTTTCTGAACACTATCTATTTTGAAGAATCCTGCCTTCAGCTATGAAAGACAAGACGACAATATACCTAAGTAAGGTATATTTTCCTGCCAGATAGAGTAGTTGGGCTGTGAAATCAGCCTTTGATGCCGTCTTTTTGATGAAAGTTATTTCTTTAGACTGCCGACCGCAAATTACGTTAATGCTTGTGTCACTTTCTTTCCAGCTACGGTCAAAACTTAAAGATAATCCACTTCATCGGAACCGCGAAGCCATGGCTACAAAATTTCAACTGGCAGTCACGCTCAGTAGATGCGCCTGAGCATTTGCGAGAGTTTCTGCAACTCTGGTGGGACCTGTTTGTCGGCCAAGTCCACTCACAGCTAGACACAGCCATGGTAAGTTATATAGTTAATCTAGATTTTATCTAAGTTTTGGACGCGATTTATGCAGAAGTGGCGAGTTGTGAAGACGTTGAACGGGCGATATTTTCATTGAATTTTAACCTCACAGATCTCTCTCACGGTACGCTATGTAAGTATATTGTGTATCATAACGCTATACTTGGACTATGAAGGAAACATAATAATATGTTCGCGCAGCATTTTCACCTCTCGCCACTTCTATATAAATCGGGATAAAGGAGAATTTTTACAAAACCCTGGATAGCGACGGGGCTGGGCCGTGTTCTGATAAAGCTTGCTCATTATTGATTTTGCTCTTGTTCCTACATTGATTCGTATAAAATAAGTCATACAAATTGTACCTGAATACACTGACAATTTACATATCACGGTGACGGTCCATTCACGTCCCTAGCACGGTTTTGTTAATGCTCCTATATATTCTATACTCCTTATTCGGTGGTACACAAAACTACAAATCTAAAACTAAATTTTTACTAGGAGTGATCCAACTATAACAGCAATTCATTTTAGGTGAAGAATACAGTTTTAGGGCCGCTTGCACTAGGACATTTAAAACTGATTTAGTTAAATTTTGTAATGCTCTTGAAAAAGTTGTAACAGCATTACACTATTTAACTAAATCAGTTGACTTAGGCAGCGTTGTGCAAGATGACTTTATAATTATTATAGTGATAAATCGCAATGAAATGGTCACAATTTTAATGCAAGGCTTAATCATTTTCACAGAAGAAAAGGAGAGCAAAAAAGTGGGAATTATAAATGAACTGAACTTAAAGTATAATGCTATCCTTTTTCGAAAAGAACCCCTTGAAATGAATAGCACTACTTTTAGACATGTTAATTAGGTTTACGTAAGACCATTTGTGTACCACCGAATAAGTAGCAATATCAAATTACCTACAGCTAAAATAAATTATAAGGTAAATGATTGGTTAACTGGATTTTTGGAGGGTAAATGCAGGGCAATTATTAAGTAGCAAAAATCCTACATAAACCAACCAGTCGTTCATACGGTTTTAAAAATTAAGTGGCCGATAAAGATTTCAGAATTAGTGTTCTTGAATCGTAGGCACATAGTATTTGCTCATCTTTCTGTGACCGTAAGGAAGACACAAACAGACGGACAACCAAACTCTGTTTTGTGTCTAAAGCACACTTATCTGTTTTCATCTTTGCCATTACCATTATTTATATTACCATTTATTATTTATTGGAGATTTGGTGTTGTTATATTATGCAAACTATAAGTAGAGCTTCAGTTAATAATTTTAATATTAATTTTTCCTAAAACATGGCGCCGTTATTCTATGTATTATATAACCTTATTACCACCTATGGAATGTTGTCGCATTGGTAAGTTATTAGATCCAATATCAATTACCACAATAGGATCAAATGTGATACGGCTTCTAGGATTTCACGGTTCACGACCGCAAATACTTTGCGATACCCTTCATAAAGTCCAGTAAGTCAATCCATTCTCATATTAGCGTGCGATCTGACCAGTACAACATGTGTTCTAAGCAAACTCCCGAGGAGTCTAATATTGAGGAGGTGAGACAATGGAAAATTAATAAGTTTAATTCGTTTAGCCAATGTATTTCTGTTCGTTTTATGTTTAAAATTTAAATCGTTTAATTTTGTTTCGGCTTTCTTATTCTTATTAGCTACTTAAAAATTATTCTGAATTTCTTTAAAAAGTTTTTAAAATTATGTTAGAACTTTATTTCGTTGTAAATATTGTTTTATGTTGAAAGTTTCCTCAAATATCTAATGCTTGTCCCCCTTTAGCTTATGCATCGTATTTACGCACCCTCTATAATATTTTTTTTTTGCTATTGAGCCAGTGAACTAAATGTTTCTCCAAAATACTAACATTTTCTAACATTGCCGAAATTTTATCATTGCTTGTTTTTTTAATTTGGTCGGTTTGCAGTATGGGCTTTTGGATTAGATGGTGTTGGTATTTTGGTAAAATGATCACCGGCTAGATAAACATACAAACATTTTTCGATACTGATTTTAAACCTTCTGTAATTTTTTGTAAAGATTTAATTAGTCTCAAAGGTATGACCATCAACACTGTTGTATGTTTATTTAGTAGCGTTGTTTGTATTGTTATTAATGCTTGATCAAAGCCATGCACAGTATTCTAGATATGTTATTTTTGATTGTGTGAAGCTTTTTTCAAGCCCACTGTTGCATGCTTTACTACTGAGCTGTTTTATCGATTCAACCGATAGGGTGAGCTCGTTGAAGACTCTCTGGCGATCCATGAAGAAGAAACAGTCAACTATAATGAACCAACGGTGAACTATAGTTACTACGAACCATCATTAGATTCACACTCTGAATTTCCGTGGCATCATCCCGATAATCAAGTTGTAGATCTCGAATTTAATATGCCAGAGATAGATATGAATGAATTCCATAATCCGTGGGATATTTACAGAGGAAATATTCCAGCTAGTAGGGTCGATAGCATACAAAATGAGCAAAAGTCAGATGAATATCAGGAAATAAGAAAATATGCTTGGGATCACCATCCACAACAAATTCAATACCAACCTGAAAGTCACAATTACGAACAGATGTTTCACAGCAACGAACAAAATGTACAGTATCATAAAGATAATCACACTTCGGAATATAAGGAAGATGTTTGGCAATCTAATCAAGAATCTAGTCCCTATGTTAATGAAATTAATATTAATGTAGATGTACCTCATAGTGATTATAATCATCATCAACACCATGAAACACATCAACCACTACACCATCGCCACCAACAACAAAATACACAAGACTATCATCACAATATACCACAATATTATCACGAAACCTCACCTCCTGTGCATCAAACCGAAAGCGATCAAAATGTACAAGAACATAACTATTCAGAGCCACATCACACTCATGAATACCACTACAATCACTTTAAAAAACCTGAAGACTATCACAACATATTTAATCAAACACAGAACAACGAATCTCATGTTGATAGTCACGCATGTCATAAACAGAGTCTTCAGGATCATGAGCACCATGTAGGTAATAAGTTAAACGGGTTTACTTCCTCTTCACAATTCATATTACAAAATAGACCTACAGTATACACTGTTATGATGGACCACGCAACGGTACAAAAGGTAAATCATCATATACCTGAGGAGCAAACGAATGGATATGCGTCTGAAGACGATAGTGATATTTATGAGGAAATTATTCCAAGGCACCCATATGATGGCTTTTACTTAAGGCACAGAATGACTATAGATTCACGTGGGCATAAGGTCTGCAGCCATGAAATACCTTTAAGATCTCCTTCACCATCGTCAGAGAGTTCAGCAGAGTTTGAAGACGCATTGGAAACATTCCCAGAGGAAATAACGGAAAAGGCAATAAATGGGGAAGATGGTCAAGTAAGTTGATAATTTGCTCCGTATTCATGTATAGGTGAATGTGAACAAAGACAAGATTTACCTGACTTACTGGGTTTACTGAAAGTACTATCAGGTAATTTTGAAAGATAAAATATGTCATCTAAAAAGACGTCTCCATCTAGTATATCACAAATGCTTGTGTGTATTTTTGCATGTAGAATTATTTAGTTTTGTACACGAACTAAATCGCACGAAATGTATTAACAAAGCTATTATTCCCTAATAAATAAAATAACATTTTATTAATATAATAATTTTGTGTAGGTAAATTAAGTACCAGTTACATACAAGATATTCTAAAAAAAAGGACCAAAAATAATCGTAACTTTACCACGTTACAGACTGGCGTAGCTGGTAACTTGGCACGCGTTGTGCCCGGAGCGCCACTGCAACAAGAGGCGGTGGACGAACTGACTAGGCGACAAGGATGGGAGGCCGGAAACATAGATTACATGGGTGCGGATTCCTTCGACAACATCTGGGCAAAGATTTCACAGACATTGAGCCAACCGCCAAGCTCAGAACAGCCAGAGCCTTCAAAGGAAGAGTCTCAGCCTGAAGTAGTAGCGGATCCTTCGAGTGAACCTGCACCAGCTGAACCCGCTTCAGAACCAGAACCTGTAGCACCCTCAGGTCCCGTGCTGGTTGAAACTCGTGCAGAAAAGCCAGTGGAAAAAGAAGCAGCAGCGCCCGAGAAAGTAGAAGTAGTTCCTAGTGAAGTAGCTTCGGTTGAAGTTCCTAAACCAGTAGAATCTGAAACGATAGAGAAGCCTACCGAAGCAGCTGCTGTTCCCTCAGTGGAAGCTGCTAAGCCTGTTGCAGAAGCTCCATTGGCTGCAGTTCCGGCCCCAGTTGATGAGGCACCCGCTCCAGCTGAAGCCACTGAAGCTGCAGGTAAACCAGAAGAAATTATTCCTGTTCCAGTTGAGGTAGCGGTTGCATCAGTGGAATCTGCTGCAGACGTGAAAGGAAAGACTGAGCCTGAAGTCGCTGAAATACCAGTGGATGCCTTGGAGGCTTTAAAAATCGATGAAGCTCCATCAGTCGCAGAAGGCGAGGCTACAAAAGAGCAGGCAGTACCGGCGTCTTCTGTTGCAGAACCTACACCAGCACTGTCAGAGGCTCTGAAGCCAGCGGAAGCAGCAAAGCTAGAGGCATCCTCTGACAGCCCACCTCTGGCCCACACTCCGTCCAAGGAAGAAATTCCCGGGGTGCCCGCGGCCAAATGTGAGTACCAAATATAATCAATGGCGCCGAATTCGGCTAACCGAACGGCTTTGCACTCAAATCTCACCGAGTTCATTTTGCAGTTTCATATTCTTATACTAATATTTTTTGTATATTGGTGTCCATCTTTAAGGGTGACGTTGTTACTGATTTTGGAATGCTTTGTAACAAGGGCAGTTTGAGGATGCATGAGGAGAGGTGTATTAAGGCCTACTTAGGCCTGGTTCGTTTTGTATCCTTTCTCAGTTTATCTCTGGTAAAAGTTCTGGTAAAGGAAGCAATGAACACGTCTATGAAAATGAAGCAATGCAGCCATCAGATTTATACACACCCCTTACGCATTCTCACGCATGTGAAAAGTTAACCTTCAGGCTGTAGAGACAGCTGACTACTGATTTTTCAACAGATCCCCTAAAGTGGTAACACAAGTGTTTTCCTTTTTGTGCAGTTTTGTGTTCTTTGGTTTTATTTTTACTGATTTTATATAAGTTTCAATATTCGTTGTTATTTCACCCAGCTACCGAGGAGGCAGCGCAAGAGACGCGGCTTTGATAGAACAGGTAATAACCACATGCCACTTGGACTCAACCTCACAGTATTTGCTAGACGACATCGATATAGGTTAGGCTGCTAGGCTCTCATACAAAAAACCAGCGCTCATAGAACCGATCTGATTTTTAGATGGTTTAGTTTTTGATTAAAAATTAGAATGATATCTTCCTGTCTAATCTGTCTGTAAATCTTGCAAAAGACGTCCGAATAAAGCGAATACCAAATTAAATAAAGGTGAGGCTACAATTGTGTCAAGAGACAAGAGAAAAATTAATATGAGAGAATGAGAGTCCACAAAAATGCCTTTCTTATTTTAAAAGAACAGGTGTTCTTTTATAAGTTAAAAAGCATTTTAGTTGAGTCATAAATAGTTCGTAGATGTGAATGTGAGGTAAAATGCTTTTCCATTATACATCGATGGTAGATTAAAATAAATGTGATTTTACCGTTGAATTAGGTACGCTATTGCATCCCGATCTTTTTATTTTAAGAATCGTAGTGTATTGCGCGCTGTCTATGTAAATTCCGTAAATACATTTTAATTGCTAGAAAGTTGGGTTGCGTCCAAGTGTATTTAAGTAGGGACGTTTGGTTAACGTCATCATTTTAGGACACTATTTCTGGTTTCCTAACAGATATGGGACTGGGATTACCATTTCACTCTTAATGATGTCTTTTGATGGCTGTCATATTATCTGCAATGTCACTCTTTGTTTATCGATTTGGTTGGTAAATTATAATTTCCTTGATAATTGCGAAATATGGCGGGTTTTCATAAGTACATCTCTTATCACCATTAATGAACATGCAGTCTTTACCTTATGGTTTATTTTGCTTGTCCATTATCAATCACCCATTGCAAGGAATGTTATTAGTTAAGTATAAGCCACTTTTATCACTTGACACGATATCATGTTCAACCAATTCAAACGCAAAGCACTACCACTGAAATATACTTAATAAGAATAATACTTTTGGGATATTTTATTAATCAATCAAAAGTCACAGTAATAATAATAATATTTTAATAGTCATAGTAGGTACGTTTAAGCATACATACTCGCATTTACGTTTAAGTTACGCTAGACACGATATAAATAATCGTCCTTGTAATGTATCTGCTCTGCTATACTTCGCTAAACTGACCTCGTTCTAACTTTCCGCATGCATCGTTTTGACTTAACCATGTAAGTAGCACTGTTTTCAATAACTTTGTTCCAGGCCCTAACCGAGCTTGCTCTCTAATGTGACCGCCCTACTAACGCCACACCTAACCGAAAGAGAGAGTAAAGGCGGGAATAACTTGGTTGTGTAGCGGAGGAGCGCCGTAAGCCGGCGGGGAAGCTGCAGCTCCGGCCGCCGCTCGTCGCTGATCCGGCGCTGACGCCCGACAGCGAGGCTGAGGACGCGGCTGTGCTCGCGCAGTCCATCATCGCCAGTGAGCTCCGCACGCCCACAGTCACCGGGCCCACACCGCCCGCGCTGTCCCCCTCCGCCGCACCCCCCTCCCCCGCAGACTCTCGCCTCTCCGTCCAGGAGCCCGCGGCGCCCAGCTCGCCCGCCGGCGCCGTCTCGCTCTCACAGATCGGCATCAAGTCCAAACCTACCACCGCCGCCATCATAGAATCATCTGTCAAAGCAGACTCCGCACCTTCCACGCCCGAATCGCCTAAACCAGCCGAGGCGCCCAAGAAGAAAATAATCAAGAAGGTGATAAAGAAAGACAAAGAAGGCGCATCGAGTGGCGATGCTCCCGTGCCGCCGCCGCGGAAGAAGGAAAAAAAGCCCAAAGAGTAATGAGCGCCCGCGCTTCGCTCCCGAATAGTTCCTCTGTGCCATAAATTGTAGCCTCACCTTTATTTAATTTCGTATTCGCTTTAGTTTATGTGTAACCGTTTTTATATTTTATACTATTGAATGATTAATAATAATGATTCTATTTAATACAATATATTAATACTCGCTAGATCACACGTCCATTTGTGGAAATATAATGATGTACTATGTATTTTTGTTATTGCTATATCGACGTGTGGTTATTATTTTAAACAGTGATGTATTTGGTTTTTAAATATTGATTATCCTATTATGATTACCAAAGCATGACACGTATATTTATTATGAACGAAGTGTTATTCAAATATTGGTATTAAAAGTATATTTTTAACTAAGATTTTATTTTATTTTTTCCACATTTGACCATTACCCATCGCCCGACCACCACTTCAGCTGAGCATGAGGTACCTCGGAATGAGAAGGGGTATCGCTGATCAAAGGCGCAATAATGTCTAAGCAAATCGTAATCATTTGACAGCATAAAACGTATTTAGGCCCGCTTGTGTAACATTTAGTTAACTAATTTTATTTAGAAGATATTTAAATCAAACGTTACGCAAGTGGGCCTTAAACTCGAACTGTTTACGGAGTTCATACATGCTTTTTGACGTCCAGGCATCTTAAGAACTCCTTGCGTTTGACAAACGATTACGATTTCCTTAAGCAATCGGGGGGTAAGTGCGGATTGGCATATTTCACACACCTTTGAGAACATTATGGAGAGCTCTCAGGCTTGCAGTTTCCTCATGATGTTTTCCGACAGTCACCGCCGAAACAAGTGCTACCTATAGGTATATTATCTTCAAGTAGCGTGACGTAGTAGTGTGACGACTCATTTATAACTACTCGCGTCCAGAATGTTACTGTTTAGTGGGCCCAGCTCAATACAAACTCATGGAAAGAATAGTTGACGCTACGTGCCGCACCGCGCCTCTATAATGGGGCCAGACCTCAAGGGCCTGCGCCCATAGACTGCTAATCACGGCACGGTCTTTTCATGCGACGTAAGTAGGTATGACAGTAAAATTAAAATTTCAATGCCTTTAGAGAGTATCGGCTTTAAAGACATTGGACCATTGACTATGATTAACTTATATATTTTTTATTCGTCGCGAGAAAACTCCCCTACCATGCCGTGCCGTCTATGGGCGCAGGCCCTAACTCTGGGGCCTTATTAGGTACGTAAAAATTACAGGTATACTTAGGTAACGATCGCTTTTTTCTGGTTCTTCTCGGTAGGAATGGCATTCCGAACCAGTGGTAGATTCACTCGACGATTCAAAAGCACAAAACATTTCAATTTTTTTTTTTGAATCGCAATCACCTCTGATTGGTTAACACTTTACTGCTATTGGCCAAAATTCATTGACGCCGCAGGAATAGGTACTTACCATAAATAACGCCAATCACAACAATATTGAGACTAACAATCTGAAATCTGAATGTAGTGACTAGTGAGCTGCGTGCTCGGGAATCGAACCCCAAACAAGTAGGTAACTTTTATTCAATGTTTGTACTCTGGACCACGTTTTTACCGTAAAAACAAAAATATCGTAAAACTGTGGTCCGGAGTCCGGACACCCGATTAGGAAGCTGAGTTCTTACCATAAGGATGTGTTTCCACCAGGGATGTAGTTGTGTGGTCGATGGATGTAGGTCTACTACATTGCTAAGCTACGGATGTGTGTCAAATCCTTATAGCGTTTGATTTCATAGCTTCGATAGCATCAATCGCTAGATGGTAAATTAAGCGCTTTAAATATCGGTGGGTTTGTCACAATACCTATATCCGACGCAGCACATTTCTGATGAGAACGCACCCTAGGATCACCAATCGAGTAGGTTGGTAGTTGGTATACTTATTTTTCTCAAACATGCATGGAAATATTGTCATTATTTTGAAAAAAGAACACGCGAAGTATCGAATTTTCGGACAAAGAAAATCATAGTAGGTACATTAGGTACATCGCGAGACCGGGAAGTACGCGTTTTCTGGTCGAGTGTTAGAGACGGCCGAGCTACGTGAGGCCGGCTATATACCGATACGAGACCAATGCTCTCCCGGTCGAGGTGTGTATAGTGCTTTTCTAAAAAATGAAACAAGTGACTTTTTTTAAATAATATATTTATACTTTTAATTTTTTTTTTGCGCTGTGAGTGGTGAACGCGTAATACGATAGAGTTCCAAATTTAAACTATTTAGGCCAAAGAACATTATAACAAGGTAGGTACTAAGATATTTAGGAAGAAAGATTCCAAAATATTCAAACTTATGATATGTAAAGAATGTATGTACATTCTTTACTGGCCTAGGCCGGGAAGTTTAACTTTCGAACTCATTTACAGGGTATGAAATGTGCACATTTCATATCATTTTTTAGAAAAATCCATTGCATGGATGGAGCGTTTTTTGAATTTGGAACATTACAACGCTCTTGCAATGTTGTATGAAAAGGCGTGCTGGGGTTATTAGATACTATTTGATCGGATCTCTTTTGTCATTCTTGGCATACCATAGTCTCTTTGCTTAGTACAAATTGCGTTTACGTGGCTGTATAGCCATAAATGCGTTTGCCTGTCGGCACAGATGATAAAAAAAAAATTGGCGGCAAAGCTGAAAATTCGTCTTGATTTGTTATTTACATACTTAAATAAATATAAATTTAATAATAATTAAAATGGTTTCCAACGGTTCAGAGAGTGAAATGGAGATTGATTGTACTCCACCAGATTTAAGATAAGAAGCCAAATTGGCAATGGAAAACCTGCTTCCAGCGAAGTCAAAAAAAAAAATACATGAAAGTATATGAAAATTTTATGTCAGTAATATATATATAATATGTTTTATTTCCCTGCATTCTTTTGAGAAAAGCACTATATATATGCCTCGGCGGAAATGGCAATTGCCTGTCTCGTATTAGTGAACTCATACTCGACCTGCAATTGCCTATTTCCCCGCCTTTACAATAATGTACTATTACCAACTAAATTCAAAACATATTTTGAAATTCCACATCATTGAACAAACTAATGTAGTTACTTCCTGTAGCAGTCATGTGGCATAGTGGCCCTAAGTTCAACTCCTAACCCAAAAGTGTGCTGTATAGTTAGTTATATTCACTGAATTCATAAGCTGTGATCCTCACCCACTAAGGAATAAGGATCCAGCAAAAAACAGGTTTCTGTGTCCGCTAGTCCGTCTAGAAAAATAAAATAAAAAAAGTTCTCCCCGGCGGGGAATCGAACCCCGGTCTCCCGCGTGACAGGCGGGGATACTTACCACTATACTACCGAGGATGTATTGAATAATGTGAAATATCAAAATCCAATATAGTTTCAAATTCCTCATCATTTTGTAATTAGCCATAATACAGTAGATAATAATATTTTTGAATATTATAAAACTCGTAAAAATACAAGTAACTACATAAAGTACACTGTATTGGATTCATTGTAAGATATTGAAAAATAACATAATTAAAATAGTTGAAATGCCCATACTTTGTACCGCCATCTAGCTTTCCTACAGAGTAGCTCTTCATTATGGTTGTTTTCTAAGTTTCAAGCTTACAGCATGTGCCGTAAGATGGCGTTCAACCCAAAGCATTTTTTTGACTGCGACGAGATGAACTAAAATGTCGACAGCTGGCAACCCACAAATGAACAAAAACCAGTTTTGGATTTTAGTTTAGCCGAGATAACGTTACGGAGAGCTTGTGCTGTTGTGAATTTTCGAATAACAATCCAATTATTATTGTTTATACGTGACATTTACGCTAAAATAGCTCCAATTTCACTTGTACATGAATAAAGATACATATTCTTGGTTAGTTTCGATGCTAAACTGTGTAGTTATCGAGTATTTCTGGCGAATTTATACATTTTATCCGAATGTGTAATCTCTTTTCGACTTTACGTTGGACGCTGGTTGAAAATGTGAGTTAAATAATGTTCTGGTGAACATTTTCGGTTGAGAACCTTTGTTTTGGTAGAGCTCGTGGTCGTGTTAAAATGAGGTGGTTAACGTTGCTGTTATTGTTGCCGGCTTGTTTCGGACATCTGAATGTTTATTTGAGCAGTGCCGAAGTGTGGCGACTGTTGGGTGAGTAATCCTACTAATATTTATGTTTACAATTCATTAATTTTGTGAGGTTAAATAAAATGGGGTGAACCATTATCTTTGAATGTAAGAAATCAGATACATTCGCCAACCGGGCTGAAATTGCGTAAATGCAACGTAAAGTTAAGTAAGTAGTGGTAAGTAAGTACCTAATGCAAAAGTTTCCATAAGACCTAGAAACCATAGCTGAGTAGGCACACCTAAGTATACCTACCTGCCTACCTAGATCCTACTATTTTGCCAAGCTGTGGGACACAAAATATTGAAGTAGCTATTGGTAGTTCCAAATATTATAGTAAGGTAGCGAACCATTGATGTAAGTAGGTAATAGGTACCTAGTACCTACCTAGTACCTACCTAGGTACTTAATTGTAGGTAACTAAGTTGGTATATAAAATCTTTACGTAGGTACCTACCTAACTAATATCAAAGTAGTATACTATAGTAGGTACCTAAGTAGGTACCTACTTAAATGAAATCCTATCTATACTAATATTATAAATGCGAAAGTTTGGATGGATGGATGGATGTATGAATGGATGGATGGTTGGATGGATGTTTGTTACTCAATCACGCCAGAACGGCTGAACGGATCTGGAGATAGATTAGAGTCTGGAATAACACATAGGCTACCTACTTTTTATCCCGAAAAATTAAAGAGTTTCCGCGGGAACCAAAAAACCTCAAATGGATGTTTGTTAGGTAGGTACCTAGTACCTACTCAATCACGCCAGAACGGCTGAACGGATCTGGATAAAATTTGGCACAGAGATAGATTATAGTCTGGAATAACACATAGGCTACTTTTTATCCCTGAAAGTTAAAGAGTCCCTTGACTGCGATCCCACCTGATGGTAAGTGATGATGCAGTCTAAGATTGTAGCGGGCTAACCTGTTAGAGGCATGGCAGTTATAGTAAACCCATACCCCTATTCGGTTTCTACCGGAACGCTAAATCGCTTGGCGGCACGTCTTTACCGGTAGGGCGGTAACTAGCCACGGCCGAAGCCTCCCACCAGGCCAGACCAGGGAAAATTCAGAAATTATAAATTTCCAAACCCTGCCGGGGATCGAACCCGGGACGTCCGCACGTTAAGGCAACAGCGCTCAACACTGCGCCACGGAGGTCGTAAAATCTACGCTTATGACTGGTCTTCAGCTTAGATTGGGGCTGATTCTGTATAACACAATCTCTAAACTAAACTAAAATGGCAGCTTTAAATCTAGTTCTGTCCCTTTCCGTAGGGAGTATTATGAAAGGGTTAGCAATATTTGTAATGCTTAGTTTAGTTTAGAGATTGTGCACTACAGAATCAGCCCCATTGACCGAGACTTGAGAACTTGTTCTTAAGGTGGACTACACGGGTCTGCCCACGAAATTCAAATTTAATTTGGTTTTTCGCAATTTATAAACTAATACGACAAAGTAGGCTTATGGCATTCTAATTCCGCCAATGGCAGTATCATCTTCACAGGGTTATATAAAAATCTTTACTTGAAAGTGTCCAGTTTAAGAAATTAGTTAGACTATCGAGTTGGATGTGAGTTACTCACAAATTAGTCGATAATCTGATTAATTACTTAAACTGGACACTTTCAAATAAAGATTTTTATATAACCCTGTGAAGATGATACTGCCATTGGCGGAATTAGAATGCCATAAGCCTACTTTGTCGTATTAGTTTATAAATTGCGAAAAACCAAATTAAATTTGAATTTCGCGGGCAGACCTGTGTAGTCCACCTTAATGATGTTGGTTTATTAATAGTTAATACGGACTCTAGTTACCTACCTACTTCATACCTACATTTTACATAATAAGTATTATACCTCGACCTACCTAGGTACGGTCTATCTGATATCCTACCTACCTATATGCGTTATTATGATCCGAAATCATACCTACTGCAGCTCTTATCAGTGATTAAGGTGATAAGGTATTTTATCTGCATTTTTAGGGTTCCGTAGCCAAATTTGGCAAAAACGGAACCCTTATAGATTCGTCATGTCTGTCTGTCTGTCTGTCTGTCTGTCTGTCTGTGTGTCCGTCCGTATGTCACAGCCACTTTTTTCCGAAACTATAAAAACTATACTGTTGAAACTTGGTAAGTAGATGTATTCTGTGAACCGCATTAAGATTTTCATACAAAACTAGAAAAAAACAATAAATTTTGGGGGTCCCCATACTTAGAACTGAAACTCAAAAAATTTTTTTTCATCAAACCCATACGTGTGGGGTATCTATTGATAGGTCTACAAAAATGATATTGAGGTTTCTAATGTCATATTTTTCTAAACTGAATAGTTTGCACGAGAGACACTTCCAAAGTGGTAAAATGTGTGTCCCCCCCCTGTAACTTCTAAAATAAGAGAATGATAAAACTAAAAAAAATATATGATGTACATTATCATGCAAACTTCCACCGAAAATTGGTTTGAACGAGATCTAGTAAGTAGTTTTTTTTTAATAATTTAAAACTTACTACAGGTTTGTACGGAACCCTCGGTGCGCGAGTCCGACTCGCACTTGGCCGGTTTTTTTGATAATAATGTCATTGGAAAGTCTCTTAAGTAATAATCTTTCATGTTGATGTAACAGTCAATATAAATACCTACTTAGTACTTACCTACCTATTTATCTCCACACGATACCAATCTACCACCCCATCTAGCACGAAAATTGGTAGGTAACTAGGTACGTTGGTACTATTCAATAGTTAGGTAGGTACATTAATATGATGACCATTGAATCTAATCGCATCTTCTTTAGTTCAAGCAAGTGCATTTTTAGGGTTCCGTACCTCAAGCGGAAGAAATTGACCCTTTTAGGATCACTTCGTTGGCCGTCTGGAACGCGCCTTTTTCTCGGGAACGCGTGGAGGTATTAAGTTGAAATTACTTAAATTAATATCAAATAAGTACTTAGGTTTACGGTCTCTTGGAGCTGTATAAAGATCAAGCTTCTAAGTCAACGCAAACAAAAATCAAAAGATATGGCCGTTTATGCCGCATATTTTGCATATTTTGACACTCGCCAATAATACAAACCCTATAAGGCACTTCCCGTTGACCTAGAATCATGAAATTTGGCAAGAAGCTACAAGCATAAGTCTCACAGCATAAGTATAGGAAAAATCCGAAAAGTTCCGTACTCATAGGGTTGTCAGGCGCTACGTACCAGTTTAGCGCCATAGCCCATAATACTTAATATGTAAGCCAGTAACTACTTAAGTCTTTCTTGTTATTTACTAAAATAATAATTTATATTGTGTGGTGGTACGGAACCCTTTGTGAGCGAGTCTGAAACGCACTTGACCGTTTTTTTTAAAACGGCTTACCTACAGCACAAGCTTCCATCTACTATGTAACCTATTTAAACTATCTAGATAGTTAGGTACAGGAATACTTAAGTGTTCATAGTTTGACAATCAAATATCCTCAAAATCCTTGCAGACTATCAAACCCTTTTCTAATCCATCCATGTGCTCTCCCAAAATAAAACCATTCAAATTATAATCCGCATTAGCTCCAGTACAATAGAGTGTCGCATAATCTTATTTCACGACAATTTTGAAATCCATAAACATAATACATCGGCCATACATCGGCTGCCTTATCTTCGATCTACCTCAAGGTTTATTGTGCGGAGGTGACAATCCGGCCTTCCAGAAATATGTCCCGTGGCGTGTACCACGCGACAATAACCATTATTCAGACCCAATTTGTATTTCGGGCTTTAGAGATTTTATGTACGAGATAATAAAGTTTGAAGGGAACATTTAAAAGCTCCACTCCAAAATAATACGTCAGCATGGGTAACAAAACCAAGTCAACATGCATTGGATGCTAAAAACCTCTTCTCCTTGAATTAAAAAGAATCACACAGTTAGACAGACCAATTAAGTACTTAATTAGTTGCTTACTTCTAGTGTAGCTAATTTAATTAACCTATCTAGGTGCCACGATGATCGTTTCATCTTCGTAAACAATTGTCTCAGCTATAACTCGTGGTGATGAGACATACGACGTGACGCCTTTTGGGGCAGCCCCCCTAGCATGGGCCGAGACAATTTTCTCCCCGAGGAAAGGATAAAATTTTTATTCCTAAAGAAATAAATAAAAACGCTAAATAACGGTGGTTAAATAGTCCCCCGAGTCCCCGTGAAATGTCAAACGGGGATAAACTTCTCCTCTCCCCTGTTGCCGTGCTCTGAGAAGTGGATAAGTTAATTTTATCTCTTGTCAGTGGATAAAATCGGGGGATAAAATTTTTATCTCCGGGCCATGCTAGCCCTGCAGATGTGATTCGTATTTCCACGATTTACCACTACTCCCTGCTGGCTGTCAGTCTGGTACACTCTTGCGACGGACTGCCCACAGCAGACCTGGTTTGGTCAGTCATTGCATAGGCATTGGCTTCTAGTGCCTTCCTCCACTTAGCCTCAAAAGACAAGAAGCTTGATGAAGTCTCACTCAACGTCGGGATTTGTATTCCTATCAGTAGATCTTTGCGATTCTGTAGTCTGTACAAGTATAACATTATCTCTGCTAACCTTGGAAGGCGATCGATCGATCATTTTACTGCAATTTATTTACAATTACTTAAGTAAGTAACTATGTACTTAGCTTACCAACCTAATTAAATATACTTAATATATCAATTATTCGATTTTCTTCCTCGAACTTCAATTTAAGAGGCAGTTTATTTCCATGTCATTTTAGTGTCTTGTAACAATTACAGCATTGTTCAAGAGACAGATTTAAAAGGTCCCATTTGGGATGCGCCTGGGCAGGTAAAGCCGCTCTCTATATCGTGTCTTTGTCCACCCCCATTGTACCAACCTGCGGGCGTAGAGTGCAATCAATCTTTGTCAACGACAAAACCATCTGGCCTTTCTTCTTGGCTAAAAAATTAGAATAAGTACAAAGAGTGATACTGGACATCGTCCTTGTAGGTTTGACAATAAAATTATTTAACTCCGCTATAGTAAGTACTTCATCTATCGACTAATAAGAGTAACTATAAGAACAAAACTCGCTAAAAACGAAATAGATTTTGATTAATAATAATAGTATACCTACTCCATTCTATAATCTTTTACATCTGTTTCATTCTACGTAAGTAAGTAATTTACAATTTTTTTTAATGAGAATTCTGAAGTTAATCAAGTCGAGGTTCTTGAAATACTAGGCATTGTTTCTAAAACGTATTTGTTGAGTTGTATTTCCTAATTTGTAGGCGTCGATGTGTTCAGGTAACTAAAGACGAGAACGTGTTACAGAAACTGCACGTAAATACTTATTCGTTAAGTATATATAAGTATTAAGTAAGTAGTATTTCAATTTCTTAATTACGAGCTGAACTAGACTGTAGAATAATCAACAAAGCACATCCAAACTTTAATCCAAGACTATATTTTATTCTTTTTGAAGTAATTAAGTAACTAGGTGCTTTAGATCAGCGACCGTCTCATCCAACAAAACTTAGTTCGTCTTAGTTTAGTCTCTCGGATTAACCAGTTATTTAACAAACAAGCGCTAGTCTAAAGACATACCAAAGAGCTTACCTCAGCAGGGCGTAGTTTATGACAAAAAGAATTAACATATCCCGTATCTTTATGCTCTAATCTGGCGAGTCTCTACGGGTGAGTTCGTGAGACCTCAAACCAAGACGTAGGGAAGGTAATTTATGTCGGATGACGTTTATTGGTATTCTACGGGCCAATCCAATAAACTTGTCGCCTAAAATGCTTTTTCTGACACTGTTGAACAAGGACATTATCTTTATTCGACCACATTCATAATGATGCCGCAGTTTTCATGCAAATTTGTTCATGTTTGTCGATATTTTATTGTTTTTTTTTTAAATTTTGTTGCAGCATCTCGGGGAAGGTGCGAAATACATTTTTATTTCAAAAACTGTGACTTTTTGTAAATATCTACTTAATTTATTGGACACGGACCCAAACTGGTCGAATATCCATATTTATGTGAGTAGGTACACATATTTTGACTGCCGCAGTTCTGGAGAGGTCACAGTGGCAAATATTGAGGAAGAAATGCCTATATTATGTATTACAGATTTCTTCTTAACTGTAGTTAAGCGGAAAGCTGTATATTGAGCATTTCTTAGAGTAGACCATTTCATTAAGCCTCAATTATTAAATATTAATCTTATGCCAACGTAATATTTCTAATTCCTTTGAGTAATAATCTGTTGAAGTTAACTCTTCACTTCTTACCACAGCTGGTTATTCCATGATTTAAGTCTCAACACTAAAGCTGCTGTATTGCAAAATGAACAGAGATTGTTTCAAACCAGTTTCTAGTAGTAAATACTCGCAGCTAAGATGAGCGATAACAAACGCCCATAAACCATCCTGTCCCGCGATAGAGCCTCATAAAGCATCTAGACTTTATCAGCGAAAGCTTAATGGTATACAACAAAGGCAGGGAAACAACGATCTGTAATATTTGCGCCTGAGATCAGATTTATTTCTGTAGGTAACTGGTAGTTAACTACTGACATGTGGGATACAAGTATGGAAAATTAGACCGAAAATATATTCACTGATGCTTATGAATTCGAAATTTAGCTCAATTAGGAAAACCGACCAAAGCTGAAGCTAAGCTTATTAGGGCACGTACCTAGTTTTGACAAAAAAATAGTCTACAAAAAAATTGACGCGCAACTAGATAATGTCAAGGAATCTGACCTTTAAAGAACTTGAACCAAGAAGCTTTAACCGAATCTAAAGAAATATTTTGAATTTACGGATCACTAAAACAGTCTCTTTAAAATAAGTCAACGAAACCAAATACATAGTTACTTATTTGTTCAAATAGTAACTACTTAGAGCTAAGAGATCAATACAAAATGTGATAAAGAACAAGTAACAATAAGAGCTAAAAATAACTGACAAGCTGCAATAACAATTAACTACAAGAGCAATGTAACTACAAGCATTCGATGTTGATCCAAAGGTACTTAAGTAAGTAGGTACTGAATTTAATTTGTACCTACCATAAAAAATGACCACGCAACCCATCTGGTGTGTAAGGGGATATTTTACCTCAAGTTTTGGGTTTCTTGTTACTAGCTTTGGTGTATAAGAAATAATAAAAAGCGAAGACGGTAACTTGATACCCGAATGCTATAAGGTTTCGTCTAGCCCGAGCCCACCTCTTCACACGTTTCCAAAAAAGGGAAATATCAGCCCCCCAATCATGTAAGGATGACCGATGAAATCGTTAAAAATCTGCGGCAAAGTAAATAAACCATAACAGCATTAAATTAGAGCTCAATTTCGTGTACCCATTCTTATACGCTTAGGTATGTACGATACTCAAACGTATAAGAATGGATACGCGAAATTGAGCTCTAATTCAATGCAGTTATGGTTTATTTTACTTTGACGAAAATCTTAAACGTTTGATCGGACATTCTTACATGATTGGGGCCCTGATTGTACAATAAATTCTTATTGTTCTTGTAATTCCTTCGTTTGTTTTTTGGGTCGTGAAAATCTAACAAGTTTGTTTTAGCCAATCAATGAATTGATCAAAAGTTAAATAATCTTTTGATTAAGTAAGTAGGTACTTACCTGAAAGTCATACTTATACACATATATTATGTAAGTATACATAAAATTTACTTATGTTCGGTCATTTCCGTCCATTTGGTAAGTTAGGCAAAAAATAGATAAGTCTACGTTAAAATATATTTGCTGTCGCATTAAAAAAAAGCTTTATCTTGGTGTAGTTACGTGCCACAGATTATAATGCCAAAATGTTTATTTGACAAAAGGTTCCTCGATTCCGTTGGGTTATCTACAAACGTTATCAGAAGGTTCTTATTCTTAATTTTTTCCCCGACCTATAACAACATTGTCAGCGCCAAGTCACGTCATCTACCTACGTGTTAATCGTCCAGTTCCGTGGCTTATCGTTCTAAGTTCTCCCTCTTTTCTTGTTATTGTATATTCTTTAATTCCACAAGGAATGGAACAACGTTCTACCAGCAGATAATAATTTGAATCGCTCTGTAGATATTGTTATTTGAATAAATACTATTAATGCCTTAATCAGAGAGCGTCATTCGGTTGCCGTTCCCCTCCTAAACGAAGTTGTCGTTTAGAGAATTAACAATGAAATATTTCAATAAACATCTAGCGTCGGCGCTATATAAATATGGTCTCGCGTCCTTCTCGAAAATATTCTTTATGTAAATACTGTTGACACTCGCTCGGGATGATGTGGATTGTGGAGTGAGGCCTAAATAAATTTAATTTCACGGCTGCTTCGAGCGGAGTTTTTAATCCGACCGAGTGTAATATGTCATCCGAGGCAGGTGTGGTGTGGCTTAGGCAAAAACACGATCCCTCTTACGTGATGAGAATAAAAGTGCTTAATTATAATTTCATTTCGTGGCCAATTTGGACCGAGACTTTGCTTGTTTTAATTTGGGGGTTTGGTGTGTTTTAATTAGAGGACATATACCGTTTTATAAATGTTTAAATCTTATTGCATGTGTTTGTTACATGACTGTAAAATAGAAATTAGTTTTGCTTCTCATTTCTTCCTTCACATTTAAGATCAATTTAAGTAAATTACTTATGTTAGTAACTAGTACTTACAAATTTGTTCAAAAAGCTTGATACTAACAACTATTACCTATTCTGTGGTAATAGTGAGCTTATGACTACCGGAATAGAATTTTCTTTGGTTTGCTTAACTTTGGTACTGCATTGTTATTGTTTTATTAATATTTCATGTTGTGGCTACTGGCTCAGCCGTGACGTGTTTTATTTTAATTTGAGGACCGTTTTGAATTTGCTATTTGAAATAATCATGTTGTAATAAACATGCAGACGTTTTCTTAAACAACCATCTTAAATTACTCCACAGCCGCTTACTATATCAGCTTACAGCAGCATATTATAAAAGCTTTGCAGTACTAAATTATACATCGATGTTGGCCATTGTTAATTTCTTTTTATTCTTTATTTCTTTAGTATTTATTAGTAATCCTAAAAACTTCTTCTATAATTATTATACTCAATATAATTTCACTTGGCAGATATAGTTAAAGTTGCAAGTCTTTTTTATTCATGAAAAATCTTGATGTTATCAGATTCTTCATTGTGTACTTACAGTTATTATTAAAACTAGTGTTTAACGCCTATTCTCTGTTATTCTCTGTTACGTTGTTAGTTTGTAACGTACAATATCGTTAAGTCTATTCAAACAATAATATAAACTTATTCAGTAGTACCACAGAATAGGTAATAGTAGTAACAGAAGAGTTACTCCGCGAAGACCTTTTAACCATCAGCGACTCAGGTTACGTCGTAATAAAGTGCAATTCAGCTCGCACAGCGCTGCGAGTGAAAATAATTAAATACCTACCTCTATATATCTCTTTCTATCGCGTAACTCTTATCCCTTCAGACGCGGCGCGTGTAGCCTTAGGGTTGACTACTTCTAAATTCTTACTATCGGAATCATTACTATGGGTCGGTAATCGGTTGCAATGATGACGACAATTACTTTAAAAATAGATAAAAGATATATTATTATTATTCATAGATTTTGTAGAAACCAAATAGGGATATGGGTTTAACATGCTGCCATGCCCCTAACTGGTTAGCCCGCTACCATCTTACACTGCATCATCACTTACCATCAGGTGAGATTGCAGTCAAGGGCTAACTTGTAGTGGATAACAAAAAGTCGTTATATATTCCACAAGTAGTGAAATATCAATGAATATTTTACACTTATATGGGGTGGAAGGGTGCCCATGCCAGAGTTTACGAGACAAAATAATATACCCACATTATGGATTAATCATCATCGACTCATCGGCGGCCCACTAGTCCCACTACTAAGCACGACTCACGAGGCTCTTCTCAGAATGAGAAGGGTTTAAGCCATATATTCCTCCAAACTGGCCAATTTCTTGTTGGCAGACATATTAGAGTTTTTTATAATGATTATAGGACTTCAGGCATGTTTTCAGCTTTACACACGATTTTTGTTCACCGTAAATGATATATTTTAATTAATTAAGTTGGAGGTGCGTTCCCAGGATCGAACCCCAGACTTGGAGGCTGAAGTCTACCCATTAGGCTATCACTATAATATTGGATACTACCTATGGTTTATATTTACTTTTGTTTAAAACTGTATCTTGTGTGGATATAAAAATAAAACTACCCACATTATGTATTAATATTAGTTTTGTTTAGAACTCTAAGTAGGTACGTATGTACTATGTACCTAGATAGGCAAATAATACAAACTTACCTTTCAGGGTCCTTAGGAAGTGCAAAGAGCGATAAGTTAGGTCTTAATAATTAGAGTTTAAACGACCTAATGTGATACGATATCGTTTACTGATCTTTCTTTGTTTATCCATAACGAGAACTTGAGTAAAAGTCAAACGTATAACTACGGTCCGCGCGCAACACTCGACTGATACGAGTGCCGTCGAGCGTCCACGTAGCAGTAGTTAAATATCTCAGGTCACGTGACAAGTGAGCCAGGCCTGGTAGTACGTTTTATTTCTTTTTTTATAAGTATATTTTTCTATAGTATTAAGTAAGTACTTACTACTAGTATTTTATCAATCCACTGTTGAATTTCCCCTACTTGCTATTTTCTATTTTATGGGCGATGCGGGATACATAACGTTCATCGACTCTCGACTCGATCTCATCTCATATTCCCTCGTCGATTGAATCCAGTTATATGTTGAAAATTGCATTCGACTTATCGATGATTTTTTTGCTAGTCGACATAGCATTCCTATTGATACTGGATAGGTACGCAATCATCGGTAGTTGCTTTGGAGCGGAATCCATTAAGGTGATAATTGAGTGGGCGTTTCGAAGAGCCATTTACTGAATGCCGGAGGTAACGTACCTATGCGTACTCATATCAGTAATGGTATGCTGGTACGTGGTTTTTGAAGAGATATTTTTGAGGTTTTTACATTGTTCTCTTAAATAATATTTCACTTATAATATTGTTGGTTGTTTCGTTTTTTCTTGTCATTACTTTTTACTCTTTTATATGTGTTTTTTCTATCTTCCGACTCAAATTAATAATCAAGTAAGTCATAATTTTAATTAAGTAAGTACATTTTCTGCTTATTAGGGTTCCGTACCAAAATGGTAAAAATGGAACCCTTATGGTGCGACATTCTCCGTCCGTCCGTCCGTCCGTCACAGTCGATTATTTCAGTAACTATTAAAGCTATCGACATGAAATTTGGAATCGTTGTGTATAACATCATTAAAATAAAAAAAATCGAAAATTATTTTTAGTTTAATTAAAAAAGGGGGAAAATCGGGGGTTTGAAATTTCAAAGTATGATAACTATACTGAGTGGGATATCATATGAAAGGGCTATACTTCTACATTCTAAAACAGATTTTTATTTATTTTTATGCATAATAGTTTTTGATTTATCGGGCAAAATGTCGAAAAAAATACCGTTCCCCCCCCCTTATCTCCGAAGTTTACCAATTGAAAAATCTGAAATAATTATGGTCAATAGAAGCTTATGTATATTTTACAGGAAAAATAAAACCAACGCTATAACTAGCATAGTTTTTTTGATATTAACAATAAACTTCTACAAACAAAGTTAGTTTTGCGGTTCATTTAATTCATTAATCGTAAAACTTACTACAGGATTGTACGGAACCCTCGGTGCGCGAGTCCGACTCGCACTTGGCCGGTTTTATTTTATATTGAGTGAGCACTGATCATCTAGTATAGTCTCAGATTTTCTTAATTGGCTATGTATGTTTACGTCTACTTTTTTGTTCATTATGTTCACAGTAAGTAAACTGTTTAACTTTTTGGTTGTGTGTCTGTAGAAGTTTACACTACACTACGTACCTACACTCAGACTATTCAGAATATTTTTTGATAGTTAACTGCAATTATAACTATTTAAGTACTTACAATCTGATTTGACGTCATTTCTTACTTGGATACTAAAAGATCTATCGAAGTTCATTTAATTGTATGGGAGAAGAAATGATTAACGAGATATCTGTAGCAAAACAAACAGCCGCGACATTCCCGCATCCAGGTCAGGAATAAAGCCCAGCTGAATAAATAGATCTTTATAAATAACGTGAAACCGACCAGCGACCAATGATCGCCATTCACCTTCCCAGCGGCCAATTTATTTACAACTAGCTGATGCCCGCGACTTTGTCCGCGTGGATTGAGGTTTTTTGATTCCCGCGGGAACTCCTTAATTTTCGGAGATAAAAAGGACCCTATGTCACTTTCCAGGTCCTCAACTATACCTATGCCAAAAATCAATCAAAATGCTCTCTTGATTTCCAAAAAGAAAGTTTTCAATTCGGTTTTGAAGATTAAGTACTTAATTTAAAGCTAATAAATTTTAAGATTAATTTAGAGCTTTAATTAGAATGCATCTTAAAAATATGTAGTGTCTTAAAGTTGAATGTCCCTAGTATAGTACCTAACTAATTACATTCATGCAGTTGTTATGTATTAAAATACAATCACAAGATAGGAACCTATTTTAAAAAGCTGTTAAGCTCTAGACACGTTTTTATATTCAGCTGAATTTCATAAGAAGATTATCTAGTAAGACCCTTGGGCCAATGGAAAAATATCGTCAGGGTCTTCGTGATGAGATAATAATTACGTGGATAGGAAATCAGTGGAAGCGTAGGCTGATAAATTGATGAAAGAATCTTACCATTAAGGTTATTTGTTTTTGACTTGTGAGAACACTTTATTATTTATTTTGTACCTAACTAGCTGATGCCCGCGACTTCGTCCGCGTGGTTTAAGTTTTTTTATTCCCGCGGGAACTCCTTAATTTCCTGGGATAAAAAATGTCCTCCGGGATATAACCTACCTCTATACCAAATTTCAGCAAAATCGGTTGAAAAGATGGGCCGGGAAAGCGTAGCAGACAGACAGACTTTCGCATTTAGGTATAGTATTAGTATGGATTTGTTAATAAACATAGTATACTTTAAAACTAAAGAACGGAAAGAACTATACGTTGCAGCTACAACTGCGTTAGTAATTATTAACTAAGTAGGTAATTTGTATAAAACTTTGTTATTTTTTTTAACTGGAAATGTAAAGTTACTGACATCGTACTTCATCATACTTAATAGGTAGGTATTATAAATGCGAAAGTGTGTTTGTTTGTTGGTTTGTCCTTCAATCACGCCGCAACGGATCGACGTGATATTTGGTATGGGTATAGTTGAGGACCTGGAGACATAAGCTTCATTTTATCCCGGAAAATGAAGGAGTTCCCGCGGGAATCAAAAAAACTTAAACCACGTGGACAAAGTCGCGGGCATCAGCTAGTACCTACTTAATACTTTGTTACCGTCTATAGGTACATATTTGAATACACATGAGCATTTTTTTTGTAATAAAAATAATTATGGTACGAGTGAAGTAACATGTAACCGATACGTCAAAACCCACACGAAACTACACTTAAAATTAGTTTCCCCGGTAATGTTCCCCGTGATCGATGGCCGGGTTCATACAGAATAATGGCGCGACGCTCTTGGCTCGCTCACGACAAGGGTTTTGTGTTAGCCTTGTGGCAATTTGCTCCTAAATAAATGGAGACGTCAACGCGACAAAAAGCTTCGATCGATCAGAGGCTGCGCGCGCGCATGCTGCGTAGGTATGTCACGTGACACGTGAAGACTCGCGTGTGTGAACGAGCTTTAACAATCGTGCTGGAGTTATTGCGGCATGTGAGCGATGGATTTTTCATTCTATACTTTGATCTCATATAGGGTCTCGGAATTGTGGCTTGATGAAAAAGCTTTAATAATAATAATAATAATAATATCCTGGCTCGCAGCCAGGATGCAGAAAGTGGTGTTGCTAGACTCTGCTAGGATAGTCCGCCGGTTTCTCAACCTGTCCCCCTGACCCCCGGCCCCTGCCGGGGTGTAATCCTCCGCCCGCAGCAACTATTTATTTGTGTATTTGTGTATGTAAGTTTATTTATTTCTATTTATATACGTAAGTTTATTATAACTCTTTTGGTCATATATTATGTATTTATTTTGTATGCGGGCGTGAGAGTAAGGTATATATCGATAATAAATAAACCTTTATTTCAGATCCTTAGAATCCATACAGTGTTAGTAACAAAATATCTTAAAAACTATGTTAGTAATAAAAACAATTCACACTTAATAAATTTATCTTAATTCATGTACCTGTACCTCTTATGATACTTGGAGTTGACATGCAAGCCCACCCAGTGCTTCACAAAAGGGTTTTCCCACTTTCCTACCAGTGTTTTCAGAATACTGTTGGAGCTTCCGCGCACTCTTTTCATCACAGATGCCGCTCTTTTCCTCATTATACCATAAAAATCGTCGGTGTGAGCCTCCGCAAACATCTGTGACGCACTGCAGTAGCGTGGCAACCTCATCAGCATTCTGAAACTATTGTTATATTGTACGCGTAGGTCATTGTAAGCCCTCTGCGTATATGAAACCCACAGGCTGCACGTATAGAGAGTTTGACAGTATGCTTTAAATAGAGTAAGCTTTACCTCTCTATTGCAACGAGCAAACCTGCGGGCCAGCATATTACTTTTAAGCGTGACTTACTTAGTACTTAGTTATTTATGTGTGGAAGTGCCCAATAATAATTGGTAGGACCTACCTTCTTGGTGTTAGTTATTCAAAGTTACTGGAGAATAGGTAAGAATACTCCTAACTGCGACTAATTAATTATTTGAAAAGGCCTAAAATAAAACTTTTTAAAAAGTGAACCGTCACTGAAAACGAAAGTACTTAATATGTAAGTATGTACTTAACTAAATTAGGTACGATAAATCAATTTTCTTACTGAAAATACATACCTAAGTCCCTAGACCGGCCATAGCCAAAGTCCTTAAATTATGCTTGATTTTTTTTTATTGGTTCGGTTTAAGTGGAGGAAATAGAATACGAGAGATAGAATTCGTCTGTACTGTATTTCATAGTTAGGCATAATCAGTGCAAGTCTTCTTCGAGAATCGAGAGTAGTGCCATGTGATGGCAATAGATAATATAATAATTGTTTAATATTTATATTTTGTTAAGTACCTACTTATTCTTTGAATTTCTCACAGCCCGCGTTTCGTGTTAAAACGATTACTCATTTGACCCTAACTGAAGAGGTTAAAATAGCTGGAAAACGGTCGGACACGGTCGTCGGTACGGTTCCGGCGAGTGGCGGACACCGACGGCCCGTCAAGGAGTGTCCATCACCTGCCAACGCTGACGAGTCAGTTGGAGGAACCCGGTTCAGGCTCAGTTAAAATCTGACAGCTCCTAACAATGATCGATGATGCTCGAGCGAATACGAAACTAAAATAACCGATCCTACGAAACAAAGATTTCGTCAGTGCTTTAGTCTGAGAATAATCCTAATCTTGACAGTAGAGCGGTGATAGGTTCTTAACTCCTGGGCCCATATTCTGTAACTTAGTGGCTATCAGAAAATGAAAGCAACTGACATATGTTTGTTTTCCATTGAAGGTTTGCTACGAAACAAAAAATAACATTTCATAATAAACCTTCAATGGATAAAAAATATATGTCAGTGGCTTTCATTTTTTGATAGCCACTGAGATATAGAATATGGGCCCTGAAAGCAAGAGATGAACGTAAGTTTTGTTTGAGAGCTTAAAACGTATAATTCGAATTGTGTAAGGAGTTCATACTTGCTTTTAGAACTATGAACTTTTTTAAACAGTTCAAATTATACATTTTACAATTAATTGACAAACGTTTAGGATTACGATTTTCTTACACAATCGGGGGGCTTATCGGAATCAGGTGACGAATCACTAGTAAACTGCAGGCCGAGCTGACTTATAGTTATTATTTAAGTTTAATATTGGTTTATTAAGTTTTATATTTTATAACCATTCACGGTTAGTGTTTCTTCGACTGAATGATTCCGTTCCGTAACATTCGTGAAAATATAACAACTTTTCATTTGTCCAATAACCAATTTCGGGTCTATGGATGGATATGGAATATGGATGGATGCTTTGTTTTTCTTAACAGCGACGATCAATATGAGTCTCACGCTCGTAATTAATGCCCGTTTTAATAATCCATGAAGTGCTTATGTCTCAGCGTGACGTCGCACCAGGCATAATATTTGAACTCCTGTTGTGATGCCACACGACCGCTATTTTATTTACCGCCAATGTTTATTCAATGCTCAATGTTCAAAGATCACCACGTTTCATCTCGAAAGAGAGACGATGACGCAACTTTCACCATCGCCGAAGTGTAGGACCACTTGGTCAGATTTCATAATTAGTATTTTAATACACCCTATTAAATTTTGTCAATTAGTTACTTAACTAGTGTAAAGAAATATTTTATTATTTTTAAGATTGGTACAAATCGTATTTTGTCCAGAATAAAGATTTATCTTTCTTCCAGCTTTAAATGACAATATTCGCAACTCCGTAAGTTTGAGTTTGCTCATGCATTTGTTGAGAATGGCAAACTACGTCGTTTGTCCGTCCATATTAAGTTACACATTTACGCTATCTCTCATAATATCACTTAATTTGCTTGACATTAATGCTGAGATCTATAGAGCGTTCTGTGACTTGGCTCAGACTTTGCTTAGAGTTTAAACGAGATGGACTTATGTGAATAACATAAATCAGTCCCTTCTTCTTCTTTTGGTTAATGGTTTTTCTTAGTGCCATTACTTAACCAAAAGAAGAAGAGTCTCGTTTTAACCATGTCTTAAGTCTAAGCAAAGTCAAAGTTCGCTCTATAGATCTCAGCATAAGACTTAGGCTAAACAGCTTATCGCATCGGAAACGAACGCGATGTCTACTCCCTTCAGATGCATTGCTCGATGAATGGGTCCCATTAGTGGTGAGGCTGTGACAAAAATTCTTTAGTGTGAATCGTAATTGAATAGGCGGATGGGAAGAGACACGCGACCCCCAAAATACGAGTAGTTATGGCTAGGTTATTGCAGAAATAAATGCACACGGAACAATTGTGTAGGACCAAAGCGCATTATTATACAATTCAAAGCATTTATTTACCGGCGCTATGCTAAAAATTATTGTCATAACAAAGCTTTGTGCTTTCACATCACCCATGCATTATCTAAATCGTGAAATGCACTTGAGTCTGGTATTTGTTTTACTGCTGAAATTCTTTAGTGTCTTGCGTGTTTTAATTTCTTAACAATAACAGTAGCTAAGTAAGTATGTACTCGTAGTTACTTTTTACATAACTGCCCAAACAAAAGGAGTGTTAAGTTTTCAGGGTTCATGTATGTGAGTTTCTTTATTCCACCCTAACTCCTAAATACCTGGACAGATTTTGGGTATCGTTAGAAATTAGAATCCTTAGATCCTCCCGAGTGGCACTGGCTATACTTTTTTTTTTGAAAAAAAAATTGATATGGCAATTGGCAGGGCAGTCGTATTTTGGATAAGGGCTGATGAAAAAAAGATGAAATATAAAATGCAGATTCTTAAGGAGTTGACAAAAGTTTAGATGTTCATTGGATTGCTTAAATGGCATTTACTATTTATTTAAAGTGCTTAGGTACTTAATACAATCTCAAATCACTAATCCTATCGCAACTTGAGTGCTTGAACTTTAAGTAACTGCCAAACTACTAAGTAAGTAGCACTAAAGTAACTTACTAGTTTGTTACTTTAGTTAAGTAAAGTCGAGTAATAGGAGTTTAGAGTACTTTCATGGTGTCTAGGTGGTCATAACAAAGAGGTAGAGAGTAACTAGAGGTAACAATTGTTATTGCTTTTATTTATGGTAAAGTACCGAAGAATTTCTTTGTACATTAGGAGTTGTAGTTAGGTGCGGTGTAGGTGGAGTTGTACACTGTACATGTCTATCTGACCACACACATCCCCACTAGCTCTATCTATGCAAATACTCGTATATGTACGGGGCGTCAGCGTTAACCATGCTTATGGATACCAAAGAGGTAGAGAACAGGGGTATTGTTGTTACATTTATTTATGGGAAAGTAAGGACGAGTATCTTTGTACATTCGAGTAGGTATGTAGGTAGAGTTGGTAGACCTTCGGAACCATGTAGGTGGGAGTGTACAGTCTAGAGACCACACGCATGCCCCACTGACTCCCCCCACGCAAATACACGTATACGAGGCGTCAGTGTTAACCATGCTTATGGATCCCTCCACCTATCTATAGCCCGAGATGCCGTGGATTTTTTTTAGAAGGTGCTTGATAATAGCTAAAGTAAGGTAAAGTAAAGTGTTTATTTGAATATGGAAAAAAGCAGCCGGCCAGCCGGATACCAAATCGTTGGAATGGGTGTTTGTTGGAAGTCGATTAGGTCGACCTTGCTAAGTAGGTACTTACTTAGGTATCTGATATTTAATTAGTTATATTAGAAATCAAAATCTTGAATCCGATACGTAGCAGCTCGCAAGTCAATTTTCATCATATTTAGGTAAGTACTTAATAGAGCAGGACCAATTTTTTATAGTTACCTTTAGTGCTCAAACAAGCAGTTGGGAAACTAAAGTGCGCCGCCGATGCGTTGCAAAACTTTAAGAGATATGTATAACTAGTTCTATATTGTTTTAACTTTTGAGGGAACACAGCAGTCAGCAGGGAAGCTAGTTTCACAGTTTGTATCAGTATGTGACAGAAAACTCTTTAGTTACAAACTATTACTTAGTTCTATATCGAGCACCTCCTCCGAATATCCCGTCAGCTCTTTGCCGCTAGACCAAGCTTACTATTTATACTTATGTACATGATCACTTCGCACCAGCGGGGCTAATCAGTACGATACACGGTCTACCACTATCAATACGAGATTCCATTCTCTCTCTTGTTAACATTTCGATAACCTTAAGTACTTTTATGCATCAAAATCTTTTGTTTACCGAGCTCATCTACGTAACTAGTTTCTTTGTTGCATCTACTAGTAAACCGTTAGTTAATATCGTTTAAGGAATTAACAGCGGTTAGCTTTAAAACGTGATGGTGTTTAAATCAATAGTGAATTTACATTTTTGGGGCAAAACTAAATACACTTTGAGACTTGAAACTTCGGTAGGTTGAATGGTTAGGGAATCGACTGAAATGAACATGTTGTACCTAACGACGGCCAGTTTTCAGTAACTAGGGTAGGTTCTCCGTGAAGCTACTCAAATTGGGCGAGAAAGGAGATTATTAGCGCTTTTAAAGCACCGCCGTATTATACAAGACCGTTGCCTTGCGCTAGTTTTTTGGATAACTACGAGATGCCCGTTTTATTACTCTCGATTGGCATGAACAAAACTGCGAATTCGTGATGATCGTATAGTCGCGCTATATTTGGTGACTCCGACGCGATGGCTGTTGTATAAAAAAAAAATTATTCCCAAAAGATTCAATGCTGTCCCAAATTAAGGACCGTGAAATATGACTCGCATTGCAACATCACGACAATACAGCGTTTAGGGACAAGGACCGAAAATAAACAAACACTGACACAATTGGGAAAATAAAATATGCCGGCACAATGCACGGGCCAAGCAGAACCAGCACGTCATAATAAAGTAGTGGCTTTTGTGCTATCGGCTGTAAATCATACAGCTCTTTGAGGAGAATGGCGTATCATAAATTACGTCCCCGAAATTCGACTGGCTCGTACCCGTGTCCTCTAGCACGAGTTACACAGTTATCGAAAACTATAATCTCGATGTCACTGTCGAGTACCGCCTTCGGACGTTTTGATTATAACATTGGCTGAATAACATAATAAATAACTACAAATAGTTATTAAGTAAGTAAATGTAGCCTGTACATTTTTGGTGTTACAAAATATTATAATTCTCGCTGCAATTATACATTTTAGCCAATAGTGGAAGGGTATTAGCTAATAAGAGTTAGTTGCTTTAACTTTGAAACTACGGGAGTACGCTACTTAAAATTACTTTATCAGCGGCGCCTTTAGTTATACCATTGTAAAATTCTATTCTGTAATTTTGACAAAATGATCGACTTTAGAACAACCAAATTTAGGCTTTCATGCCATTGTGTTATAATGTACTAACTACTAGCGTAGTACATACATACGTGCATAGCGCTAGTACATATTACTTAAATGCGTCTTGCACCAAGATCTATGGAACATTTTGCTTCAACGTGTTGGTGCAAGTGGACCTTAGATCGATTTTACTCCAACGTTACAATTTCGAAGTTTCAGAAAATTAAGTCTGCGAGATGAGTAAACTCGTCCTAGGGCCCCCCCCCTGCAACTGCAATTCTCTTCTCTACGAAGACGTTTTTAATTTTTTCATTCGCGCGAAGAGAATTCTAATGGCAGAACAAATTAATCAATGAAATCGCAGCTTAACTTTTTTGGCAAAGTTTCTGGGTACCATAAACGTTTTAATATTATGTCCTCCTAAAATAAGGACGTCTTTACTATAAACAATTGAGTATGTTTGATAGAAAAGTATTAACTTAACGACGGTCTACATTTGAAGGAAATAAAAGAAAAACGAATAAAGTAAGTAGGTACTAAGCCAAAGTGTGTTTTTACTATAGTTAACGCGCTAAGCCAAGGGTAATCTTAATTTAAACTGCGTATAAAGTGTTACGATTGGTAATCATTAGATTGTAATAGCGTTTCGGTCGAACCGTTGTAAAATATTGAACTGCAGCCACTCTCAATTTTTATGGGTTCCCAAGAAAGCAATTAAAGTTGAGCATTATGATAGTATCGAAGAATTTAACGCGGCCGATGTTGTTACGAGTGAGCTTAATGGTTCAGTGCACCCCTGAATAAACAAGCCTATTCGAAGTTAAATTTGCTTACACCGGATATGGCTGCCACTCGAACAAATCCATCATGGACGAGTAGGTGTATCTTTAAATGAAGACTTGGGTGATCGAGTTCTAAAGCCCTGTTTAGATGGTGGCGTTGCTTCATGACTCACCGGCGTCAGCATGACGTCACAAATCAATGAACGCACAACTGCAGTGATGATTCAAGCAAGTCGTCCTAAAAAGTAGGTATTAAAAGAGAAAGTAGGAATTTGAAAGAAACTGTATGACACAAGGAGAGAGACCGAAAAAAGTGAAGAAACTCTTAAGTAACTATTGGCTAAAAATTAAAATGCACTATTGCAGTACGAATAATTCTGTAAAAATAAAAACAAATTGATTCACCGTTGTGTTATAAGGGTTGTAGCAATTTGGTAATCACCTTGTTCAGAGCTGGACAGAGAGTACACATGCGCTTATGAAAACTAAGATACAGAATCAGACAAAGAAATAATTTTCACCAGAGAGGATGTGATTGACCCGACTATTTTATGAGCAGTAAATCACGCTGCTATGAGTCTCAAATAATAACGTTTTATTGGCCGCTGTCGTGGCAGAGCTCGTGAATGCCTGCTTACCTATAGTTTATTGTTGATGCAAGCTTCCCGAGATTTATGCGTTTCCCTTGGGTTTATTGCTAATGCAATGTGACTTAAAATGGGTTTCAGATTCCTTAACAAATGTGGACTAGAGAAACGTTCGTAGCTCACTTTTAACTCGAAATTTTTCATACTTTCAACTGTATTTACTAAGTAGTTTTTATTGCAACTTCGTCCGCACCGATTTAGGTTTTTAAAGCTCGCCTTGGAATTTCTGTGCTTAAGTTATTTCTTATTGGGGGTATTTCTTAAACTATTAACCGTTAAGCTCTCATGAAATGGTCATCGAAATGCTTCCTGCTATTGCCATTTTTGCTACTTGGTGGTCTCGCAACAAATCTTAATAGACCTCCAAGCAGTAAACATCACAGCGGGTACTTCCCATTGAAAATTTACACGACAGACGACTTTAAAGAACAAAGTAAAGATGAAAAAAATTGTTTGTGTCCACAAAATATCTTCCCTCCAGCAACTAACAGAACATAGAATAGATTGATTGAAGGTTATATTAAGCAAACATCATTCGAAGTGAATTCGCATGTCTCACAGCATGATGCACGGATGGGTCGAGACCGCTGGTCGAGACGGGGTCGCATCGGCTTCTATGCCTCCCGCGGCTTCCAAAAGCCCGCATGGCCTCTACATTTACATTTTGAATTTAAAATAACCTTATAGCTTATTGTGACAGAACCCACAGCTTCTATTTATTACTCTTTTAAAATGCATAGTCATTTCAATTCACTTGACAATATTTAGTTTTGTATGCATAAGCAATTTTTACCGTTTTTTGAATTATAGAAACGTTATTTTATTTTTCTTCATCATAACAGTGTATCATGTGTGGCCTATGATATTTTGTGTGGCTCAATTTTGTGTTCAGAATTCTTTCTCAACATAAATATTAGAAATCTTTTGTGAACAAACATCGATACTAACTATTCGAGAAACCCTCGTTTTGAACAGTAGATAGAAGTTGTTGAATGAGAAAATATACTTTTGGGAGGCAGTCGTACAATACAAATATTGGTTGAATCCGTTCTTAGGTGCGCGTGGACTAATATTTGGTTAACTATACGGTTCGTTATGACTGCCTAAAGCTGGCTCAGATGTAGAGTAATCATGAAAAATTAAATAGGCAACCAAGTAACTATGTAGTCAAAAATAGATATTTTCAATGGCTGGAATGTTCATTATTCCCATGATTCGTAAGGTCGTTTTACATTTCGTTTAGCTTTATTTCTGGATTGGCTACATAACCACGGCTAGTATCAATAGTATTAATGGGTAGAACCGTTTATTTAACCGCTCGTAACCCTAGTTGTTACGACCGTGTGTGGATTTTTGAGCTATTACGAGCGGACGTAGGTACTTATCTAACAGTGCCTAAGTTGTCCTTTAGTGGAATCCCATACTAAGTTATGATGTTCTGACTTAGCTTATTCATATTCCTTACAAGTTGAAAATGTTCCTTAAGTGTCGACATAATATATATTATTAGGAAATATTCCTCTGTTTCTAATATAGGCAGCCATAGTACGTGTGTCTCACAGAAGCGGTGGCTATCGACATTCATGATCTAGCGAAATACGTCGATGTGGGATGAAGTCACGTTTTCCAGAACAAAAGGACAAGCAAAGATGTTAATGCAAATAATGTGCCATATTATATCTACAACGTGGATTGACTTTTGCAGCTGAACCTCGTATCCTGCGGGCTGCGATATTTTAAGTTGAAAGATTTTAGAATTATTGCCGTGAGAGGATGCGATATGTAAATATTAAAGAGAACAGTTATTATTGAAAAGATCCGTGGGTGAAGCGAAGCTTGTATTATTCATTGAAAATTCAAATATAATAATAATCCTTTCTGAGTGTTCATCCATACTAATATTAAAAATGGGAATGTGTGTCAGTATAGGTAAACTGTCTGACTGTCTGCTACGCTTTCCCGGCCCGTCTTTTCAACCGATATTGACTAAATTATTTACAGAGGTTGCATAGGCTAGGACTTAGGCTACTTTTTATCCTGGTAAATGAATGAGTTCCCGCGGGAATAAAAAAATCTTAATCCCCGCGGACGAAGTCGCGGACATCATCTAGTTTTTCCTTATAATGTTTTTAAGTGATAAGCTTTTTTTAGAACGCGTAGGTTTTGAAAGTCGTAAATAAATCAGTGTGTTACAAAATTGAAAAGCATCATACACTGCAACTACACTGATATATAAATCATCAAGTTTAGGGCCCACTTGCACATGGCTTAGTTGTGTTATTAAACCATACCCCGGATTTAAGGGGGTAAACTTATCAAAAAGTGACAGCATCATATTTTTTTTGGCAGGTTTGTTGTCGTTAATTTTGATTGTCAAATATAGAAATTGTATTATTTATGCCTGAACATTATCATATATATTGTGAGCCCTCTATTTTCCGCTTAATTTACATCTGAGCCTTTATCGTACGTTTTATTGGACACGGTCGTTTCATGGACGTTTTTTTTCGTCTGTAACACGCTTTCTTGTTGATCTTTTTTGAATGCTACGGGTAAACTGGTAGCACTTATTGGGTATAGTTTAGCATAGCGTGGTCGCCGTAGGATTTTTATTTAGCTTCTTTGGCGATGTCGTGACTTAGAGGGCGGGAAGAAAATAAAAGGCAATAGGTACGTCGTGCGGGCTGCTCCTTATCTAAATCCTATAAGACTCGTTCATTCTTAATTATAACGAAAAGCTCGGCAGTAGCTCGAATCGCTGGAAGGCTCATTATAGAGGCGGTACTTGTTTGTTTTAGAATCAACTTTAATTACCACCAAAAGAAGCTCTAATGCCAGTTATAAATTCTGATTTATGGTCACCACATGCTGTTATTATGAAGCATTAGTAATGTATATCATGATACCGCGTTCTCTTAGGTATGTAGACCATAATTTCAATTAACTCATAATTCTTCTACAAACAAAACTTTGAATTATAAAAGATAAGAGATTTCACGGGATTCTTGGGCTTATAACGAGCTATTGTGAATTTATCTGACATCTTACATGGTAACGGCTTAAGTAAATTACATGTTGCAGATGTTTCATTTGTGATATGAGGGAGTAGTTACTTGATGAATAAGGAATGATTTGTTGGTTATTCTTTTATGTTGGGAAATGAGATTGGTGTTTGGTTGAGGTGAAGTTGACTTGGAGTGATTGCTGGCAATTCAAATTCAAGCGGTTGCCCGAAGATGCTTGTTGGGATAATACGAGCAATCTATCTCGCGGTAGTCTCTCCATGATGGATCGCTGATGGACTCACGACTCGTTCCGTTGTTATTTTGCTCTATTGATAATATAATACGCGTTCACCCGCTTGTTCAATCTTATTAGTGCCTTGTTACGTTCCAGTGTTTTTTGTTCAGCTAACGAGATTGAATGTTGTTTTGTCGAAATCGTTAAACGGTTTATTTGTTCTAGCTATTTTAAAATTTAAATTAGGGTTACTGGTTTTTTTAAATCTTCCGTTTGTTTTATGACTGACCCCAAAATTGTCTACTTTGACTTTTGTAAAAATAACTAAAATAAAGTTAAGTAAAATTAAGTAAGTAGGTATGTAAGTTATAGTTATAAATATTATAAATGCGAAAGTTTGGATGGATGGATGTATGTATGGATGTATGTTTGTTACTCAATCACGCTCCAACGGATGAACGGATCTGGATGAAATTTGGCACAGAGATAGATTATAGTCTGGAATAGCACATAGGCTACTTTTTATCCCGGAAAATTAAAGAGTTCCCGCGGGAACCGAAAAACCTCAATCCACGCGGACGAAGTCGCGGGCATCAGCTAGTAGTTATATAAAGTGCCTCATTGAATCTGAAATTATTTTCAATTTTTTAAGCATTCTTAATATAATGTTTATGTGAGTAATCATTATATAAATATTATAAATGCGAAAGTTTGGATGGATGTATGGATATATGGATGTTTGTTACTCAATCACGCTCCAACGGATGAACGGATCTGGATGAAATTTGGCTCAGAGATAGATTATAGTCTGGAATAGCACATAGGCTACTTTTTATCCCGGAAAATTAAAGAGTTCCCGCGGGAACCGAAAAACCTCGCTCCACGCGGACGAAGTCGCGGGCATCAGCCGAATACCGAAAACACGAAGAAACTTACGAAATTATTAATGAGTTAAAACGGTACGTGTTTAAAACAGTTAATGTTATCGAGGTTTTATAACGATGTATGATCTTCTCTATTGACATTTGAAACTTTGATATTACGATATCGCATGCGTAGGCTTCGAATGTAGTAGATAATATCTCGTACGGGGTGTCTTTTCCAGCTTTCACCGGCGCGTCAGCGGATGCCCAATGGGCGCTGTTGTGACAGCCTCCCACGATAAACTTCAAGTGTATGCGCGCGCGCGGCCCGCCATGTTTGTTTTATCTCGATCCACTGTACGGCCGTGTTAATAAATGTCTTGTATTGGAAAAAAGGTTTATCATCCCTTTATTTCTTTTTATGTTTATGCTCTCCGTAAGTTTTATTTAGACATTGGTTATTAATAATAATGGATTCTTCAGGGTCGTTAGATCAAAATTTAAGATCTCCTACGTGTAGTTTTTGTGTGTTTTGTTTTTTGTGTACGTCAGTTGTGTGGGTCCTTTTATTGGTTTACGAAGGGACGTGCCGGTTCGTCGGTGTTTTATATTCAAAACAGATGCTAGTTAGAGGATGACTGGAAATTAATTTAATTTGTTTTTGTTTGTTGTTCGTGTTTGAAATTTTTCTCATGTTTAAACATTCCCACATTACAATTTATTGTTAGTGTCGTGAGATTCGGTAATTTTTATTCATCATTTGTTTGCCATTGGAACGAACGAAATTGAATTAAGTATGTATTACTTACTAACTTCTAACTGGTTATAAGCAATTACAGTAAACAGACGGCTATGAATAAATTAACTAAGTATAATTTTTCGGATCTACAAAAAAATTTAAATTTTAACCTTACTAAATATTTTCGTCAGCAATCAGCATAATTAGGTAAAAATGTAATTAATCTACGTTAGTGTGATCTTGCTTCTGTTGAATTGTTACTAATTATTATGGAGCTAGGATTAAGGTAATTAGGTACCAGAAGTGGTATGTAAATTTAGCCGTTCTCGAGTCTCGGTTCTAGTCTAGTGGACACTACGGCTTGTTAGCGCGGCGCGACGAATCGTCCCCGGGTACGGTTCCGCTTCGGTTCCATTACATGGCGGTAATTTGTTGAAAACCGTGTAATTATCTAATCACACCTATCTCCCATAGTACACCGACTCTTTTTGTACAAAATGTATTAACTACGTGGTTAGAAATCGTGGTAGATAGAGCAGGTTGCGTTTTGTTAAAATTGTAAAGTGATTTTTTGTTGATACTGTTTTAGGGTTCCGTACACAAAGGGTGCCAACGGGACCCTATTACTGAGTCTGCGCTGTCTGTCCGTCCGTACGTCCGTCCATATACCTGTTAGCTGGCTGTATCTATTGAACCGTCATAAATAGACGGTTAAATTTTTCACAGTGTGTTTTATTATTGCTGCTATGACAACAAATAATGAAAATAAAGTTATTTAAATTAATATTAATTGCCATACAATAAACTCGTACAATGGTACGGAACCCTTCGTGTACGAGTGTATATTGATTGATTATAAAACCTGCCAATTACGAGGGTAATTGGCAGGTTTTATATTCAATCAATATATTGTATATTGTCAATATATTGTACACGTCAAAGTTAGATATCTTCTCCTTATTTTGTACTAGATGATTCCCGCGACTTCGTCCGCATGGATTAGGAATTTTTGATTCCCGCGGAATCTCTTTAATTTTCCGAAATAAAGCGTAGCCTATGTCCTTCCCCGGGATACAAGTAACCTACCCCTCTACCAAATTTCATCAAAATCGGTTGAACGGATGAATCGTGAAAGACAGTACAGTATGAACGTAGCAGACAGACACACTTTTACATTTATAATATTAGTATGGATTGAATTAAATAAACTTTCACATTTTCATCGCTAGAGATATTGAATAATCTTTGCTGATATAAAACAGGTAAGTGCTCATGCATATCAAACCGAGTTTATCCTGTTATTATAATTTACATAATACTAACCATAGCAGGTGAGGTCAAAAATATTATTTGATCATCCATTTTCCATTCGAGATACGAAGAGCAACACAACGCGGCGCGGCGGGCGGTGCCTGGCGGGCACACCACTCTTTTGCCTTTTGCTTTTTTTGCCCATTGTTTACTTTACGGGCGATGTTAAAATTTTTATGATTTCCATCGTAACTGACGGCGGCGTAAATTATTTTCTGAACGGCTGCCAACTCGATAATTCTCGGTTGTGCATGCGATTCCTTGCGATTGCTCTCATATTTATGGGCTGGTCGTTAGGGTGTTCGATAACAAGATTAATTTCAGCGCGGTTCTTAAATATGAGTCATTCGACATAACTACCTAGTATAGTACCTAACATACCTTAGCAATCGTAGAATCTTGCCGGTTTCCACTTACTTGGAATCAAGCTCTGAATCAATACTTAGTATTGAATAGAACGGTTTTGTTGATTTAAATTAGTATAAATAACTACTGCAGCATAGTTTGAGTTATGTATTGAAATTGTGTTATGATTTGAGCGTTCTGATTCAGCTCAAGTCAACGCGGTATGAATTGCACCGACTCAATCTCAAGTTTAATTTTTCATTCTGCGATAATTTCCCTTATAAGAAGCTCCGTATCTAGATTACTTGTTATTTTGAGCAAAATGTTTAGATTTCTGAGTCTTTTTATCCGTTTTTAGTCTACGATCTGAGTTTTTTTTATAGAGAAATACTGCTTACCTTGACTCAGAATAGCATGTCCAGGCGACAGTTTTCGAGTTGGTAGGTGTAAACCAGATATACCTAAACAGGCAAGTTAAGCATCGCGCCGGCGACGTCAAGGGCCCTTCAGGACTCTTCCCGGGCTGCTCTCTTGGAACGAGCGATTTAAAATCCCTCCTCATTTTTATTTTATTTTAAAATTCAATTGCATTTCCCTGGTTCGAATAAAACGCACGATGTTTTTTGATGCAGCCAAACCTGATATCCCTAGGTCCTTTTTTTGTGTTGACGATTTGATTGATATCGATTTTTAGCTTTAATAAAGCTTGATGTAAGAAGCTTACAAAACTGGAAATCAAATAAGTATTTTCAATTTGTTTTCTTTGCAACTTTCGGTTTGATATGAATCAAAGGACACTTAATTTATTTGGAATCGCTTGATCGATTTTGGGATAGGCCATAGGACTTATAAAGAGTACCTACTTTCATTCTTCTTATATGTGGGTCTATCAAAAAAGTTTATTATAATAATAATGATAACTACTTTAAATATGTGTATACTACTATTTACTCAGTTAATTTTGCAAAAAGGAAGGCAGAAAGCCAAATCCCTCTCCAAGAATTGATAGAAGGATTATGATACCAGATCTAACATTAAGTACCTAACTAAGTATCGTCAAGAAAGTTATTAAGTATAAATAAGAACCCCATTATTATCTCTCTCCTTCAAAACCCTATAGCCCTCATAAGTTGGAAAACAAATTTCGTCCTCTGGCTCCTGTGAGTACTTGTTAGTACAAATCCGACGCATAATATGGTGTGGCGAGTTAATATTTGCTTAGACCTATTTGTCAGCGGGTACGTATGTTTTGTTATTGGACACCTCTACTCGAAATACCGTTTCTATTTGCAATGCCAACCACGGGGTTTCAGGAATCATAATATGGGAAGTTGTTTATACAATTGAGCAGGATTTCTTTTTCTTTGCTGTAACTTCTCTTATATTTTAGGCCTTGGCTCTTATATGTATATAAAATGGTATTGAACTTAAAATAATTTGTTTTCATTTGAATCTAAGGGCAAAACTTGAATTCGAATTAAGAGGTCATTCAATTTCCAGTATAGCTCATACTGATACCATATTAATTCATGTATCTTAGTTACCTACGGTGTATTATTTCAGTAAGTAAGTGTTTACTTTTGTGTTAGTAAGTAAATTGTTTGTGAGCTCTGCTGAATTAAAAAAAATAATTAGTTATTAAGTACCAGTTATTACATTAGTTACTAGTTTCAATGAGGAATTTAGTACTTCTAGTTAGTAGTAGTTTGGCACTTGTTCGATTATTTCATAACAGTTATTCTAATTACATCTCCAAGTTCCAACCGGTATTGAAAGTTTGCGATCACTTCTGTTATAATTTGAGTGTCTAATTTACATTTCATCTTGTACTTGAAGGGTGCAAGAAGACATCGAATTTGCATAATTTGGAATTAATTATTAAATTATCCTTGAATAATGAATATATTCTGTAATTAACTGAACTAAGCTAGCCCCAGCTTCTACCTATAATAAGTACATGTACATTGTACTTAGGTTCTTTTTTTTTTTTTTTTCAAAATATTGATAACTAGCTGATGCCCGCGCGACTTCGTCCGCGTGGATCGAGGTTTTTCGGTTCCCGCGGGAACTCCTTAATTTTCCGGGATAAAAAAATAGCCTATGTGCTATTCCAGACTATAATCTATCTCTGTGCCAAATTTCATCCAGATCCGTTCAGCCGTTGGGGCGTGATTGAGTAACTAACATCCATACATCCATACATCCATCCAAACTTTCGCATTTATAATATTTATTTGATTGATTACATCAATGGTTCTGCAGCATTACACATCAGATACAGTAGTTACCAGAATGTTAGAGTATTTAAAAAACGATCACTCTTTACGGGATTTTAGACTATCAAACTGTTCATCAACTTATGTTTTATTTTCAATCCTTCGTACTTCTAATCGACGTGGCCTTTGTAGTGCCGAAGATTATTTTACGACCGTATATTAACTACAGTAGCCGGGCCGATAATAATCCGAATACATGTCTTATCAATACTGATAAATGGATCGAAAATAAATCTCGTATCGTTATAACACGCCTCCTTGATAACGGGACCGAATTAACACGAAGGGCTACCGTGCGATAACCTCTGTCTGGATCTTAGTAATCCCTACTGATAACGATAATGTTGCGTACTAAGTGGATGGGTATACTAGCGACTTTTTGTTTCAAAGCTTGGCTGTCTTCTTCTTTCTCGAGTAAGACTATTTTGTCTTCATCATCAGCCGTTGTGCATCCACTGTTGGACATAGGCCTCTTTCAAGTAGCGCCAACGTGCTCTTTCCTCGGCTTTCCGCATCCAATCGATGCCAGCCACCCTCCGGATATCATCGCTCCACCTTGCTGGGGGGCGCCCTACGCTCCGCTTACCAAGATGCGGTCTCCACTCGAGGACCTTTCGACTTCAACGTCCATCGGTCCTCCGACACACGTGAGCAGCCCACTGCCACTTCAGCGTGCCGGCCCTTAGAGCTATGTCGGTCACTTTAATTCTTTGGCGAATTTTGTCTTAAACTCTTTGAATATAGGTACCATTTACATATGTAACGAATTATATAGCGTAGAGTTGTATCAGCTTTTTTAAATATTTTTTTAGGTGCCACATAGTAAAACATTTGTATTTCTCCAGTTAAATGCCGCTCTCATAGTCGCTTAATCTTTACATAATGAATTCCTTTTTGTGCTGGCACAAACAAAAGCCACACATCAAAGAACAACAAGGAATTCCTTGGTCTAGATTTCAATACAAAATCGTGGCTAAGCGACTCTTGAGTCATTGAGGTATAATACTTCAATGCTCTGAGTGCGGCAGGCCGCAGGAACTAAGAAATAACCATGTTTAGACTTTAGAGCTTGAGTTAGACATAATATCGCCTACGCCCTACAGTGTCCAATCATGCCACGATGAAAGCGTATTGTTGTGTAATTCTAGTGTTGAAAGTTTGAAACTGACATGAAAAACTAAGTGGGTGTTCCGATATAAGCGCTGCGAGCACTGTTCAGTGCTCGCAGTGTATTTCGGAACACACCCTAAATCATTATTTAATTACCGGTTGAAACTCAAATAATATTTAAAGACGAAAACGAAAGACGAAATTTGAGTTTTAACTGGTTTTTAACAATGTAAGTATTTATAGAATATAGACCTATGATTTTTCACTTAGAATTATAGCGACATGTCGCACATGTGCATAAAGTTTAAGCTTACGTAGTCATTCCACGTGGGTCGACTTAATAATTGCGCTCAAGTACGAGACACAAATCCACGTTGTTTGTCGAGGGTTGGATTTAATTTTGTGCCATTTGAATCCTGATCACGGAACGCTTGTTGCGTTTGTCACGTAGCACTCGAGTTGATGAGTGAAATAGGTAATTTTTTTGTTAGTTTAAACTTTCAAGTTATGGGACGTGCTTTGGGTGTAAGGGACGGGAACGAAGAGACTTTAAGAAGATTTATAGTCTACCTGTATTTGAGGCCTAATTGTAGTGAGTCTGCATTTCCACTGAAGCTTAGCGGAGCAGAGATATGTTCAAAAGAACAATCAGGGGGCATGCTGCCATCGCTTAAAGCAGTAGGTATATTTTTAATATAAAGTTGAAAATTCGACTCTACCTCTAACGTAAAATTTTCCCTATTACGACCAAAAATTTTCGTGTTTAGATGGTGATTATGTTATACAAAATATGTAGTACACTTCATAGCAAGCATGTTCACAAAAAAAAAGTTCGGAAAGAACCACTAAATAAAAAGAAAAAATAACTTAACTTTCACTCCCTCAGAAATCTCACGATAAAACTAAAAAAAATATAACTCGAAAACTACCAAAAATCGCTGAACATACATGGGGTATTTTCTAATAGCTAGGTACGAGAAATCAATTTTTTTTCTTTGGACGTCATTATTTGGGGCATGCTGTATAATATATGATTTCAGCTTTATAGCGCAATGTATTAAAATAAACGCACCAATAATTGTTCTTTAAATTGAATATTATGTTCCCGAATGAGTGTAAAAGTGTTAATTAAACTCAAAAAGAGCGAAATTCGACACTAAATTGCGCCAGAATAATTAAGTTCGGACTCGTTTCACCGTGTTGTGATAAACATAAACGGTTTTGTTGACACCTAAGGGTGCGTACACACTTAGTTATTCTGAGACACTGCAAGGAATAATCTCCAGGATCTTTCTTATATGTAGTATCAGTTTCAGTTTTTATGACAAAATATGTAAGTATAATAAATAAATAATGTTTGTTATTCGACTCGAGCGAATCTACCACCGGTTCGGAATGCCGTTCCTACCAAGAAGATCCAGCAAGAAACTCAAAAAATTTAAAAAAATCCGTATTGCTTGCCTGAACACTTTGTCACAAATGTGGACCGAAGGTTTGACTTTTTGAGAATGCGTGGATAACCCAGGTGTTATCCATACATTTTAGCTGCAGGTAGAATATTGTGTGTTGGCAGGAAGCACTCTAAACAAGCTGGAACACTGGTCGAGCTAATTTTCTCTCGCACAAGTTGTGTCGTATATTTCGATACTCAATACTGCACTCTCTCAATCCAGCACTTTATAACAAGTACCTATCAACACATAACATAAATTACGGTTATAACGCTAAGGGCACGCACAAACTAATATAAATACTTGCTCACCAAAGACTTGCCACAGAATAGTCAATATATATTTCTTATTTTGTCGTTTCACTTTCAACGTCGTTTGTTCCAAAAATATACTTATCGTCTTTTGTGAACAACATTGCTAAGTAACTATAAGCTACTTAGTAACTGCTGGAAGCATAACCCAGGTTTGTTACGGAACAATTACTTATGAGCACGAGTCTCATTCTCATCTCAAAAATCTACCGCTTTTGGCCGTTAGTCTAAAAAAATCGAATTAGGTTAATAAAATAAATAGCGCTTATTGGAAGAGAGCTTTTAGTCTAATAAGTTTGAGATCTACTTAGTACTTGTAGAGCCATGCTTGCAATCGGTCGCAGAAGACTAAAAATTCTTCTGCAATTAAGTAATTCTTTTTCTGTTTTTGTTTTTTTAAAATTTCTTTATTGCACTTAAAATACAATGTACAAAGGCGAACTTAAAACCTAGAGGTATTGTCTTCCAATTATTAACCTTTTTCTCATTGATATGAATATTATTGCTATGCCAATCTGCTCTACGCCTTATAAAGAAAAATTAACTTGAGAAATAGAGTCTTTTCCAACACAGTGTACCAATTTCCGTAACACTTATTTACCCCTTAACATGCTTGTATGTTATGTCTTAAGTAGTATCGAGCTGGCGTCTTTTATGTTATGTTATAAACATAACAATTAATGCGAAGCGAGCTTGTTTTGATAGGCTCCCTTGCTCTATAAAATAAGAGTTTACCTTACGACTTACGATATGTTAGGGTGACTTTGAAATTGTAGACATAAGGATATGATTTATGAAGGTAGTCGTACATTTTAACAAAACAATCGTTTTACAATTTTATTTATCCCCCGTGCCGCGCCCATAGCCAATCTTATACACCGTTCCTATAAACCAATACCTAGGTACCTATCTAATCCGTCGCTCATAAGGATCGACAGTCGCGACAAGACAACAACCCATAATTACAGGTTGATTTGATTATTATTCTCAGTGTAAACATGCCTAGATTTAAGGTTTGAATAAGTAAGAAATAAATCACTTCTGAATCAGGCATATAAAACGGATCGGTCCTTGAAACACAGGATAATAGGCACCCCCTATTGTTTATCTATTCGCAAAACTGTTCAGCGACAGGTGGGGAATGTTTATAAAGAAACACTTGCCTTCAATATAAATCCATCGTCGCAGTACTCTATGTGCCGGGGATCTTAAATAGGCCGTGTTTATTTTATTACAAACATTTCGTTGAGCCCTGTTCAGATAGAACGCGAAACGGCACTGGCAGCGAAACTTAGTCGTGTGAACTGTGGTATCAGGGAAAGTTGATATAGAAACTGCAGTAGATATAGTCGTATCAACTGATAGACATCCGCAACTGGACACAGGTATCTTGCAAGGATCTCCACTCTCCAGTCTCCATAGAATACGGTTCTGTGCATTAGATCTCCAGTCTCCATAGAATCTGTGCTTTGAGTCCAGCGAACAACTCCTTGTGAGCCTTCGTCGACATAGTGGGTCTCCAATTTCCAACGCTACGCGGTGTGAGGTTGCCGTTCGAGCACTTATTTACCCCCTTCCATATCCCACTATTTGCCCAACTGTGGCACCATCAATAGAATAGCCATATAACAATATTCCAATAGAGGCACAGAAATTACTTGTCACAAATGCAATGGCAGCGGTTTAAGATTCTCACAGATAGCAGCGACGATCACCAGAAATTCCCAATGGAACATGGAGCACGTAACGCATCACGTGTGACCAAACCTTTAGTGCGATAACAGCGTTCAATTAAAGCTTTTCGTCGATTAACCCGTAATTTATCAGGTCCGGGCGTGATCGGGTACGAGTAAATCTTTTTATTGCCGTAATGTTCTACGGATTTCGATAAAATTTAAGTAAGCGTATCGATACGGCCGATTTGTTTAATTAAATATGTACCTACTGTAACTATGATTGCATAGCTTAGGGGCACAGAAGAAATCCATTGCCGTCATTGTCCTTATAAGTGCTTAGAAACCAGCACTTATGCTTGCAAGTTGCAGTGTATTTTAATAGGTAGAGTAGGCAGGCGTATCAGTAAGTAGATTAGTAGTAGGCAAGATTAGTCAGGATCGTCGTCAACCAAAAGACGTCCAGTGCTGGACATAGATCTCTTGTAGGCACTTCCACAGGCCGCCGTTTTGGTCCGCCTTCATCCAGCGACTCCCTGCGAGTTGCTCGTGTCGTCTCTTCACCGCAGAGTCGGAGGTCTGCCAACGCTGCGCTTTTCAGTGTGGGGTCGCCGTTCTCGTACCTACTTTGGGACCCCGACGTCTATAGATCAAAATACGAATCGTGAATACGCATTAGTAATTTATCTTCTAGCTTGCCGAATTCGATTCCGTCTGTAACCCGCTTTATTGACTTTCCGATACCTACTTTTAATCATCATCATCATTGTGGTTAAGCGCATACCAAATAATTTAAAAAAATATGCAGTAAAAGAATAGCAGCTACTCGTATTCCCCTTAAATAATTAAGTATTAAACGAAGTGACAGTTCTCGTTTCGGTGCCCATAATTAAGGTTAGGGAATTCAATGAACATCTGTGTTCGGTGGGCGCAAAAAATCAGGAAAAGATTCCGAACTGTCAAACTTAATTCGACGGGATTAGTGCGACCGCGTGGCCAGGGGGAACGCGGGAAAAAAACACGCATCCATCAACATCCAACGCTGAACACGATGCGTGAGCGTGGAGGTATTTTCGAAACCAATATTGAAGACCTGATTTCTGATGAAATAAAAAGTTTAGGCGTATATTTTCGATTATTTTGTTTTATTAACTGTTTCTTAATGGTTTCGCCTAAATGCAAAGGGTTAGATGGACATTTATTGTGTATCTCTATTCTCTACCTAGCCATTGACCATACTGGGTCGAATGCGTTGTACCTATAGCATAATCTATACTAATATTATAAATGCGAAAGTTTAGATGGATGTATGGATGGATGTTTGTTACACAATCACGCTCCAACGGCTGAACGGATCTGGATGAAATTTGACACAGAGATAGATTATAGTCTGGAATAGCACATAGGCTACTTTTTATCCCGGAAAATTAAAGAGTTCCCGCGGGAACCGAAAAACCTTAATCCACGCGGACGAAGTCGCGGGCATCAGCTAGTAGTTCTATATTTGTTCTATTGAAACATGTATAACTTGTAATTTGTTCCGTCTTTCTGTTTGCCAAAATCACTTTCAAAGGCGTGTAATCTAGATCTAGCATTCTAACTTCTAACCAGCAACGTCCTCTCATGTTTCGTAGTATAGGACTACAGAATTCTAGGTAGCTATTAGATCAAACTATGTAACTATTTTAAAATGTTTACGCTTAATTTATACACAATTCATATAAAATTGCCAATGAAGCTTCTGAAAGGCAAATCCAGCTAGCGATGTCTTCTTACAATATAAAAAATCATAAAACCATTAACTAGATCTATTAAAAATGTTAGTAACCAAAATGGACCGATCCTCCACATTTTTCGAAACACAATTAAGCCACTCTTGTTCAAAATAATTATTCCCTTATTTCACCATTGTTGATTTAAGTGCCGCATCTCAAATGTGCGCGTAAAGAAGAGTTAAATTGCGTAATTTCGCCGGGGAATCTACTTGTAATTTCATTGCTGTAATTGATAAGGAGGGGAGAAGGGGGAGACGGTGAGCGATGGCGGTGATCATTACACGCATTACCCGCCCCAAGATTTTCCTCTTGCCTTGTCTTTTAATATATCAGTTCCATGCACCCATAGGAACATAATTTACACCTCGCTCTTATTGTTCACTTAATTTAATATTGTGCCAGCTGCTGGTGGCCTTATACTGCCATAGTGTGCCTTTGTAGTACATAGGTCTTTGCCTTATCCTGTAAACAATTAAAGTTATTAGCACCCAGCATCTATTAAAAATATACTCTCGATTACGGATTAGCAAAGCAATGGCTTCATATCAACAGCATAACTCATAAGGTTCAATAACTATGAGACATGCGACACACAGGTCTGGCCAATAACTACTTAGGTAAGTAACTTTCTGTAGTCGGATAGTAGGTAAGAATGACAAAATTAAGGATAAAATATATTGATTAATAGATAAGGAACTAGTTGCTAGAAAAATATTACAAAAAAAAATACGAGTAAATACATATATTATGTATTGTGAACCTTTTACTCCAGTTAAAGTCGGTTGAACTTTTATTACATAAAGTTTACACATAATATCAATCAGACACGCCGAGTAAATAATATGTAAATTATTAAATTACTGATTACTCACAAATTAATAATTAGATCGATTACGCTATCGGCGGTAGTATACGTCAGTTAAGTTATTAATAATGCGGTAATAAACGGTTACGAGCTTTTGTTATCTTTGAGCTTTGTACATCAATAGTTAACATCGCTTTATCGCTATAATAGCAAGGCAACGAACTAGTTACAATAAATCTGATACAAGTAATAAGTAAATAACTGAAGAAAAAAAGATAAACTTTTTATTTTCTAGTCCTGCCATACATTTAATATCGGTAAAATAAGACTCTACTGGATACTGGTCGTTTTAAGGGGGAGTGTTGAAATTTTATGAGGACCTCTATTAAAATAACTTAAGTACTAAAGAATCAAGATAGAACATAAAGCTGGGGATTAATTTTGTATGCGATATAGGACAAGATAAAGTTCTTTACAAAACAGTCTAAACTGCCAGTCAGTATTCTTAGCACCTCCATTCATTGAAGGTTTTATAGGGACTTGGAAGGCTTCGAACGTGGGGCGAATCTAGTTAAGGACGAAAACAGATCGCATTACGTACCTGTTTCCAGCCCACTTGTTCCTAACACTACGCGTTTAGTTATACGCTTCAATAAACAGAAAATGTTATGGGTTTTCAAAGAAGGTATAGAGGTAAGGTTAAAAAAGGGTTGAGTAGGACGGTGGCGTAAAATTTAAATTGATAAAAGTACATATTTCCTGGTGGGAGTGGCTAGTTACCACCCTAGCGGCAAAGACGTACCGCCAAACGATTTAGGGTTCCGGTACGATGCCGATAGGGCTATGGGTTTAATATAACTTTTTTTTTTTTTCCGTGGGGAAATCCTCATGGATACCTTCGCATCTGGGGAGATGCAAAGGTTATGTCGGACTCTTACCGACTAAAACCCCACGGTGTTCCTCCCAACGCCTTGGCTGAATAGGGACCGGGGAATTCGCGCAACCCAGCCACCAGCGTCATCTGCTCGACCCTCCTCCGCGGGACTTCATATGCCCTGTTCTACGTCTGAGCACACCAGGAACACCAACGTGTGCCTCCAGACTCGAGGACTATTTTCCTAGTGAGCGACAGAATCCCCATGTCTGTCGCACGATGGGTTTAATATAACTGCCGTATCCCTAACAAGACTGCATCATCACTTACGATGGTAAGTGATGAGGTGAGATCGGATGCAAGTACTAACTTGTAGTGGTATAAAAAAAAAAAAGTGAAATAGGATGCAATATTAATTTATTCCTTACAATTTCTTTTAGATGTAATGCTAGCAACATACCGTAGAAAGTATGTAGAAGGTAGTAGTACCTTCATTATTTTTGTCATTTTTTTGCTGATTTCAAAAAAAGAAATTCAGCCTGTATGCATCCACTGCTGGACATAGGCCTTTTCGATACACAGTTGAAGCAAACTCAAATACGAATCGTTTTTTTTTAATTCTATTTATTTCCTTTGCGGTAATAAGCGGTAAAAAAGCATTACCTGCAAGCTTCCGGGAGAGTTGTTTTTAATGTTTTGCTGCTTATACACCTGACTAAGTTTGTCCGTTCACGAGGAAATAAACGATTTTACGCTCGGACAGATGCGTACAAATTAGGAAGGTACTCCAAATCGATTTCTTACGGAACAGTTTTTCAGGGTTTACTCCTTAAAATATACCATCTTCCTACTTTCTTTAAGCTCCGTATAAGTTCATTGTATTATTAACTGTAGAAAATATATACCTACCATTAGTTAAGTATATAACATTAGCTGTAGAGAGAACAGAGATTATACCTTTGATTACTTGAACTTTACGCCAATATTGATCTGCTTCAGGAAATGCTTAGACACAAAACTCTACCATGAAATAACTACCCATTGTAGTTTTTGCTGTTATGCGGCATTATCCATCACCAGGTAATCGACAAAATGAACAATTTTAGTCAAAGCGCGCAATCAACAAAATTGCCGCACAGTGATGTTTAAATTGGACTTCAAAATTAGCGGTTGCCGAATTTAACTAGTCGGCGGCTAAAGTATTTCTTGCTCTTTGTTCACTGAATTGTGTACTGAATATTGCAGGAAACAACAACTAGTTTTTGCCCGCGGCTTAATGTAAGGTTCGATTTTGATTGGTAAATTTCAAACCCATATTTTATCCCCTTTTCATAATTCGTCTATATTGCCATCATAAGAGCTATCTGGCTTAATTTCAGCTTAATCCGTTCAGTGGTTTGAACTGTGCGTTGATAGATCAATCAGTCATCTTTTCTGTTATAAAAAATCCGTATACTTCTCCTTATAGACGTTTATGTCCTCGAATTAAGATCGAATTTAGACTTTGATTAAAACTTCTAAAAGGAATTAAGTATATACATATAAAACTGATCAGGATGTCGTGTTTTTTAATGAACTAACGTGAGAATAAAATGTACGACGGAATAAATTTATTACTCTTGTCGATAAATAATCTCGATGTTATTATTCTGCAAATACAATGTAAAGAAAACATTTACGGCAAGTCCTATCTTGCAACACACTATTTCTGGTAAACGAGACGCAATGCAATTTGGCGATAGTGTTAATATTTCCGCCATTCTGAAAACTAAAGTTTTTGGAATACTGCCGACAAAAGGCGCTGAATTACGTAAATACGCGATGCTGCTGTTGCTTTTAACGATTGTTTCAAATTTTACAAACATTTTAAAAGAACATTTTTATAGCTAATAACTTGTGAAATTATTACATGTTACCGAGTTAATCGTTGCTTGATGAGTCTCGATCAGATATTGTAATATTATTATAAAAATAAAAAGTTGGCAACTAGACATATTATATTGCCAGGAAGGTAGGCGTTTCATATCCATTTTACTTAAAATTAATGATTGTTAAAGTTTTTGACAATGGCCCTGGATGTGTGAGCAAGCGTGCTGACTCTGATTTTAATTGCGCCAAGATTATTTGATGTTTACAGTATTACAATGAAGAAATCTAGGCGATCAGTGTTGGCTAAACGTGCCAAAATATGTACCTATGACCTCGTACATTTGGCCGAGTGCGTTGGGTTAATATTTACTGCATTTGATGTGGAAAGTCAATATTATTATGATGTGTCATGACGAATAAATCTATTGTCATGAAACGCAGAATCATGAAATGCAGAATGAAACGGTCAAGTACGAAAATAGTAAAACTTCGAAAACATTTGTGTTGCAGAGTTAATTTATTCTTTTGGCACATATAATTTGGAAACGCGGCGCATTTTTAGAAATTCTGTTTATTTTAATAATAACAGGCATTTTCACATATAAACCGGTTTCCTGCTATAAAATACTGATGGCGAGCCGTTGAACTCCAAATAAACAATTTGTTAATTCGACGCTCTGTTCCACGCCTTACAACATTAAGGCGATGTGTTCCGGTATCGGCCAATAAAACTGTCGCCATTGCGACATGTAGCGTCTATTTACACGTTTTTATGCATTCCCGAACATTTTACGGGAGACCAAACGCTATTCTTAGCGCTACATATTTTATTAATACTATTATCACGCGAGCTTATAGGATGTGGTAGGCAGTGGGGTTGTAAAATGTTAAACAGTTGTTTGTTTAGCGGTTTCCCGGTGCACTCAAGCCGCTGCTGGTGAATTGTGCATTCAGTCTATCGTGGCATATCTTGCGCGCATTATGCGGTAGTGTGGGAGAAATAATAAACGACAGCGTTTTTTTGCCCCTCCTCGAACCCTCGGGGACTGGAGTGGATAACTCCGTACACCTTTATTTACCGTCACCTCTGCACTTTGTTTTATTTTCTTGCACGTCCGCATAATTCCACAATAATGCCCCAAAAATCCACGCGAAGTCTCCGCCGAGCCCGAGGGGAAGCTTCGAGCTTTCTTTGGGAAAGATCGTCTCGTCCATTGTGCGTCCCGCTCTATTTTGTTCGTTCTTTTATTAAACGGCTTTTGTGCGAATGTAATGAATGCTTTATTCGTAGGTGTGAGCGGTTGAATGGCGGATATATCTCGCGGGCGTTATATTGAAAACAAAATGGAATTTCGCCGTTCAATATTTAATGGCAAAGCTTTTTTTCAACGTGCGATAAGACAGGCACGTTGCGGCTCGCAAGTGGCGGTTGCTGGGTTACAAATTGGATTGTTTTAGCGGAAAAAAGTTGGCGCCACCGGGTAGCTGGTGTTATCTTATGTTATTTGTCGTATCAAGTGTTTCGTTGCTTTTTGCCGCCGCCGGATCAAAGGCGCCGCGCACGGTAGCAGCCTACCGTAGCCAACCACTTCTGCTTATTAATATAGGGAATGTTTTATGTGGAACTATTTACGTCACAGGTCACTATAGCCTATAGATAGACCATAGAGCAACAGGGTTAGGAGTAGACGAATGGTACACTTTGATTGTGATTCTATCATAAAATAGGTCTTACTAATGTTATTACTGTTTTAGATATCTATAGAGAAGGTACTAATTTCCTACCTCTATGATCTATTTCTTCTACTAGCTATAGAGAACGGTGGGTTATAGCGGATACATAATTTGGCTGTTATAACATGAAATGAAATATAAATGAATTTCTCTTTTCTTTATGCTTCTTTAACTTGAAGATGACCCCCCGTATTAGGACTAAAAGAAGTTTCTCGGTGGCCATTAAAATTTCCAAGTTGATTTGGATTTAGATTTCAAAGAAGCAATTTATTATCAAGTTCGAGTTACACATTCCTTTTCCAGCGACATCTGATAATGATATTATCGCGACTCTCTCAGCCGGTTACATAATTATGTGTAATTCGGGTTTGTTTACTAATTTCAAGCTTTTATTAACTTGTTATGCTAAGAACCTGTATTTCTACTGTTGTCTTTAATTGAGAAGATAAGACTTGACTTGATTAAGACTTGATTTATGTAAATATGGTGAAATTAGTTTCATAATGTTTGTCTCTTATTTTCCTTTTTATTAGCGATTATCTCGCAACCAGAGTCCGTTTTCCGTCCGTCCGTCCGTTTTCGTGATTTATGTCAATATGTTAAAATTCGATCTTTTTAGATAAGTTTCATTTCTGTTGCTTACTAGATACCTACTAGCAATCTGTGTTTTTGTCTCCTTCTTACTAGTCTTTATCCCGCATCTAGTCAAGGTCCGCATTCCTGCTTTATACTTTACCCGATCTTTTCCATCCTCTTTTCCAAGACCACGTGCATATGCTTGTACGCTATCTAATAAAACGGCGATTTTATCAATAACCTTTAAATATACATATGTCATATTCAGGCTTTGGAAACTCACCGGCAAGTACAAAGGCGTGAAACCAATTAGTTAAAACGCCGCAGCCTGAACTCGGGTCGGTCGTTTTGCATACTAACTACCGCCGCGGTAATAATGTAACACCTAACCTAACACCAGTGAACGCCTAATCGCCCTTATCGTGTTCAGAATAAACAAATAACTATTAATGGTGTTAAATTTATAAATTGCCCGGCTTCATTTGCATGTGCTGAGGCGTTGCAATTAGGGTTGGCACTTGGCACCTGTACGCGTACAAACCACAATCACTTTTAGCGCTGATTTTGGAATTGCCAAATAAACTTAAAAAAAAAACATAAATTAGTTAACCTGTTATACCTTATCATTAGATTAAAATTCTACCCTTTTATTAATGAAGAATATTTCAGCTTTTTAAAACAACGACAAAACATGGTTGTGTGTGTCATATTAATTAATATCTGATTATTCCGATATTTAATTTGAAACACATGGCATAATTTCTACTTATTTGATTTTAAAAGAAAGAAAGGCTGCTAAATAGATTTACGACAAACATAATATATTTAGTTTAGGTAGTTGCTCTTAAGATGTGCAATTAATCAACGCTCTACCAATGCTGAATCATCCGTACGATTAATATTTTTTGATAACTTACAACAAGATTGCAAAATACCTATGCATTGGCAACCCTGGGCTAAATTCTACAAACTTGTTTAGAGAGGACATCCATAATTTATTGTTAATGTTAATAATGCGCCATAACCAGAGGACGATCCTGAACCGGTACCGAGTAAAACCGGTCAGAGACTATATTATAATACAGTTAGAGGTACATATTAAACGAATTGTCAATGAAAATACGTCTCGTTTTTCTGAAAAGTCTATCACAACTTAAGTACTTACTTAATTGTTAACATGTTGCTACTTTGTCTAAGACTTGCTCGCAGCCCATCTGTTCTGCCGATGTTGATGAAATTTGGTACAGAATCAGTTCTTTATTTATTTATTTATTTATTTATTTATTTAGTAAGTACACTAACAATTTACATATATGACAAACACAAGAACGTTCACATTATTACTATTTCTTATACGTAAATCGATTATAAGTGCACATGACATTTAAGGTTATATGTCATGTAAACAAATAAAAGCAAGCAAATAATAAAAGCAAAGCAAAGCAAGCAAATAAAAGCAGTTCTGGTAGGATTTTAAAAATCCACGCGGAAGAAGTCTCGGGCATTTCCACAGGGAGTATCCAAAAAGCGATAGCAATATAAATAGTGCTGTCATTTTAGTTTAGTTTATTCTACAAATCACCAAGCCACGGCCAAATGGGCAAAATGGTTTCAACCCACGGCCTCGGGGGCGTACGAACTAGTCTAGTCCAACCGACTTCCCATTCGTCCCAATGGCATCCTAAGCCGAGGTCAGAGCCTCACAGGAGGAGCCCTTATGAAGACGTTTCTCCCCCCGATGTCTTCAAGCCCTAGAGCTCATTTCTCTGCGACGCCTAGCGCTCTCGCAACCCCCCGGTGACGCGTCCGATAATAAGTACTTAGTATGGAATTATGGATGAGGTGACACTGCATTTGCTATGATTAAGTATTTTTTACCTACCCATAATGAGCACACACATCAATCCGGAGACGGTGGACGCACGTGATGCAAAAAGCCAGTAGGTTTTATAAAGTTTTAATGATGTAACTTGATACGATCATAACGAGGCACGTTCGTAATACGACTTCAGTGGCTTCACAGAAACACTGTCGTATCTGATTATGTTTTGGGTTCACGTACTCATCTGTGACAGGTACACTAACTAATTCAGGGATTCTGTGAACTTGCAGAGATAGATAAAGGTATGTTTAATGTTTGCACGGTAGAAATTAGGTTTCACTAAACTAATACTGGGAATAAAGCTGGTCTCATCCACTTCACTTTCTGTAATTGATTTGTATCTTAAGACACATTTTTGTTATCTAGTTTAGAAGTGCGTGAATGATAATTAATTAATCAACTTTGTTCGTAAAGGTTACTTCGCTGTTATGAATATTTGCCATAGCTAAATTTTAATTTTTGATCACAAAGCTTGACAGACGATCATATATGTATGTACAAGCTTTCACTCCCTTTGGGCAGTCTTACATAGGAAATCATTTATCAGTAAGTGCCAACTGCCAAGTGTGAGTCATCAAAGGAACCTTTACTTACATTGACTTACCAATAAATCGATGTTTACTTAGCCAAAATTTCAAGCAAAAGCCCCCAGCGTTCTAAGCTGATCGATAGATCAGTCATTCAGAAATATTTCTGTAAGCATTGCAATCATACTAATATTATAAATGCGAAAGTGTGTTTTTGTTGGTTTGTCTTTTAATCACGCCGTAACAGAGTAACGGATCGACGACGATAGGCTACTTTTTATCCCGGAAAATTAAGGAGTTCCCGTGGGAATCCACGCGTACGAAGTCGCGAGCATTAGCTAGTAGGCAGTCAATACCTATAAAGAAAAAAAAATCTTTGTATCTACATACTTATGATAAGATAATGAAGTTATGTTTTGTGCTATGATAACACGTTTCCTTTTACTAATCCGTGAAGTAGTCGTAATGGTAGTTAAAGTACATTGTTTCTTAAACAAATTTCAATGATAAAAAGTTTCGGAAGCCATGTAAATATTTGTATGTTTTAGAGATAAATCGTTTGTTGCTTAGTTCGAAGCCGCCGTCGGATTACCATATCTTTATGTATTCGATCCTCAGACTAGATGTAAAAGGAGATAGTGAAGGAACATTGGGAATTGGGGAGTGGTGTAGAGAGAGTGCAAACCGGATTTTTTTTTAGTATCCACTACAAGTTAGCCCTTGACTGCGATCTCACCTGATGATAAGTGATGATGCAGTTTAAGATGATAGCGGGCTAACCTGTTAGGGGCATGGCAGTTACATTAAACCCATACACCTATTCGGTTTCTACACGGCATCGTGACTAGCCACGGCCGAAGCCTCCCACCAGACCAGGGAAAATTCAGTTTATAAATTTCCAAACCCTGCCGGGGATCGAACCCGGGACCTCCGCACGTTAAGGCAACAGCGCTCAACACTGCGCCACGGAGGTCGTCGAACTTTACTTATCCCCGCACGCAGAGTCTTCTACTAAGGAACTCCTTAGTAATGTAAATATCGTATGTCGTGGTCAAATTTTTCGTCAATACATATAAACCGCGTCCTAAGTTTTTGCGAGAGTTCCCTCTGTCTTTCTCCTGTAGTCTTCGGGTTGAGTATGAATTAAAGAAGTTTTTTGGTTCCCATGATTTGTGGACAGGTGGCGCGGCGGTCGGCCCCTTTGTGCTTTGATCTCGCCGCCAAAGAACGCGTGCGATCCGATCTTTTTGTCGGATATTTCATGTTATTGATGCGTATTGGTTTAATGCCAGTTGAACTTCAATAGATTTGGTTTCATCTTACTTCAGGTCCGCTTTTTGGGTCTATGCTTTAATTTTTTGCAAATTTTAAAAGGTAAGGCTTTTCCTGTGCTTTATCAGAATTTATTAAAAATACGAAGTTAAAAACGAATTTATTTACTGGTATAATATAATAATAAAAAAATGATTTTCTATTAAGTAAGTACACTAAACAATGTGTAAAAACATAGTTTTGGAATCGAGGATATTAAGTTATTGATGAATTTCTTCGAATAAGAACCTTTTTTTGAAGCAATCGACTTCTGCCGACTGCCGACGAGTGCAATAATAACTTGTTGCATTACTCAAATACCTAGTATTTCTATATATCGTAACATTTTGCTTTTTGAAAAGAGCAAATTCTGAGTTTCTTGCCAGCTCTTCTCATTAGAAGTTAATTCCGAACCGGCGGTAAAGCCAAAACAAGACGTATCATAGGAATCATAATCAACATACCTATTGATAAGTATTTCCTACATGAAAAAGAGCAGATTTGATTCTGAGTTTATCACTAAATTCCATTTCTTATTTGTCATCAGGTCTAACAGCAGAGCTGTTCTACGTGCGAGACGGTCAGATCAATTTCTATGCCCTCAACTTCGTGGTGCCCGTACCTGCAACGATAGGAGAGCTGCACTTCACTTGGCAGAGCCTAACGAGAAGACCTGTAAGTTCTATAATCACCTATTAGTTAGAACGGGTTTCCACTGCGGAGAGGTGAGGAGATATGCGGAGACAAGCGGCGGCATAGTGAGCAGGTTATTTCCACCAATAGACTGACTAGAGCAAGGCAATGCTGTCTCCGAGTGGATGCAAAGTACAGTTCAGCTGGTTTTAGTTAGGAAGCACGGACTCCGCCAATACATTTCACATCTCCGCTGCGCTCCGCCCGCATCTAGATAAATTATGACATGGGGTCTCCTTTCTGCTTGAATGATTTCCATTTTCCACCAAAGCTAAGCGGAGAGGAGATGTAGAAATAACGATATCTGATTGGCTATTTACAAAACATTTTTCCTCCCTGCACCTCGCCGCTTTGTGTGGAAACCTGTCCATGCTATTGGGCCTGGAATCTCGATAGACAAGACCTATACTTCGTCATAGAATAACCGAAATAGTATTTTGTATCATGTTGATGTAGTATCATGTAAGCTCAGTGTAATTGTTTACTGTAAGTTAGTGTACTTGTATTTACCAAACTGTTCGAAAGTTTAGACACGTCCCAAACTGCCAGTTATAATAGATTAACTTCAAAGTACAAACAATGGATTATATTTTATACGCTAATAGTCAGTTAATAGCGAGGCAACGGTAGTTGAATCCCTAATTTATTCTAATAAGACAATCGTTTATGAATAAATAATGTTGTACAAAAATAGCAACTGGCTGGCGCCATTTCTAAACAATAGATTTGGTGACAAATGACTTGTCATATATACGTTAAATGTAGGGATACCATACGTTTGGATATTCTAGAAATGTCCTGTGTGATGGAACCAAAACCCAAGCGTTCGCTATTAAAACCCGCAAGTAGCGTGATTTTTGCTGACTTTTTCGACAGTTATCATCATAGGTAGTTCGGTTATTTTATATTTTTAAACCATTGTTATAAATTATGCACCAAAACATTCTCAAAGAATAGCGTCTATACTATATATGAATATCGATACAGTCGTTTTTACCTCGAATAGACGGGCAAACTCGGCGGAGAGTCTGTCACCACAGTCTGGAAACAGGAAAATAGGTTCTAGAAATAAAGGTATATATCCTATGAAGTAAAACTAATTACATCAGGTATCAGACCATCACCTTATACCTATACATATACCTTAGTTTCTATAGTCAGTAATGTGTCCTCTGATGATGTCTTTATTATCGTCTGTAAACACGTTGATGGTTTTAACGAGTTTTTTTCGTGGGGAACTACAGGAACTCGGGTGTCATTACGTCGAGGAGAGTTTGTATTCCTGTTCGGACGCAGGCGTGCTTGTCGCTAACAGGTATTGTTATGGAAATAGGTCTTATTTGAATATATATAGCTCGTTATTGAGTTTCGATAAGACTATCTTGTTTGGACTCCGTATTGACATCAGGACTCCTAATATTTGTTTTCCTAAAATACTTTAAATAATACTTTCATTTATTTTGAGTTAAATAAACGTGGCATTGTGCGTTCGCCACTATTCGTTAAGTATGGATAAGAAAACGTCTTCATCAGACAGAAACAGTTTTCAAATCCAACTTACTATTTCTTACTTGAAAACTTACATTTATTTAGCGACGCCTGGGTGCACTAGTCACTATTAATATTTCCATATTACATTACATAAGGGGAACAATATTTTTTTTTCGAATACAAAACAAGAGTAGATTTTATTTGAAAATTCAGTTAACAATGTTTTGAGTTGTTTGTTATGTCAAAAGTCTTAGTACGCCTGTTATGCAAATTCTGCATATGCGGATCCCGAGACAGACAGAAGTTATTATCATGAATTGTTAACCAAATTTTATGTGCATTTATTTCTTTGAATTCAAAACATGAAAAATATCCTCTTATCCCCCAATCGGAAATCTTGTAGTCTCAGCACCCGGTACCTTCCAAAAAGACAATCGTATAATTTTGTTCGTGTAGTCTGAATAACTACCAAGTTATAAGAGAAAATTGGGAACCGAATCGAACTTATTTTTATAATAAAACGTCTCTATCTTATAATCTTACTGTAAAAAACTAGAAATAGGTTATATCTGATGTTGTAGCCCTCGGCGCTATCTTGTTGGTAAACCGCGGAGTATCTACCGATCTAAGATGATAATAATTGTATTCGGTTGGTTCTTTGTTGTTCGTCGGCGCCTTTGAGTAGTGGGCAAATATTTAGAAAACGGTTACTCGCAGCGATGAACGATCGCACCATTGTCTGTACTCGCCGAGAGGCAGAGCCGACTCCCGACTCCGAGTGATAATATTTAATTAGAGACCACGCTGTCGCACCTCCGTTTACGAGGCTTCGCATGCCTGATGAAGGCAAAGGGCCCGCGGCGGAACTGTTTGCCTGTTTGTTCTACCATTCATATGCCGCGATGATTAGTCAGATTGTAACGAGGGTGTTGAGCATCATATATTTATGATGCTCGTTACGTTTAAATTGGTGCTCGTTTTTATGATTACAGACTTTCGCATTAATAATTATGTTTACATTCGAAATCAACGGAGTCATGCGATACATGAGCACGACTCTGCTGTTAAGGGCGTATGATGTTTTCTTTTTAATTCATTCGTCAGCTTTCGTGGTGCCTGAAATTTAAAACCGATACCTGTTTGAGATTGCTGTAGGATTGGTGTAGGCCTTATAAGAGTAGTCCGTGATCATGCGGTGGGTCACGGGCATTTGATCCGCTTGACATGGCTTCGGGTCGCCTGCTCGTTTAGGATTGTCCAGTGCCCACGAACCGTCCGTCAATCGTAATGATACAGTTACTTCGTGATATGGTAGAGCTATGAGCCGTTAGGCTTGCACGGTTTTATTTATTCCAACTTTTTAAAGGTGAAGATGTCATCGAAGCTTTCGAATTTATAGTACCGCTTTAGGTAAAATAGCTTTTTGTAAACCTATCATGTGGCACATATCTATCTAAGTTAAAAAAATTAATTGATATTTGATAGAATATAACTATTCTAAAAGATTGCTTTTTTGTTACAGTTACCCTACACATTACACGTGGATGTGGTATCACACAAGGAGGCATTACATACGCCAACATTCAATATATCCAGCGAGGGCTTCGTGCCTACCGAGCCGCAAACATGGCGAGTGGATTTGCCTTGTACGCACACAGTTGCGGAGGAAGTTGGCGTCAACATTACCCTTAACGTGTCGACCGGTTCCTCGTCAACCTTTTTACGTTTTCAGCGAAGGAAAATTTGCCTTGTAGAGACACCTCGACCAGCTGTCAGAGTGGATAACGTGCCCCAATCAGCAACGTCAGCTGACATTTTTTACGCTGGGGCTGGATGCGCAGGTGGAGCGCTCTTGATAGCTGCTGTTGCTGCAGTTGCTTGCAGAGCGCGAGCGAGGAAACTCCGTAGAACACGGAGCGATGAACAGGACGCCCATGCATTTCTCCCCGATTCCTCATGTAAATCTGCCGCAAGTTACACAAGCTATCGCCGACCCAACTCCGTACCGGCCGCAGCAGCTGAAGAGAGAGCTAGAGACCTGCAACAAAGAATAGCGGAGTTAACGATACAGAGATGTAGAGTACGACTACGATCTGTTGCAATGGAAGGGACTTTCGGCAGGGTTTACAGAGGAACGTATGCAGATGAAGATGGTAGGGAACAAGAAGTTCTCGTGAAGACAGTAGCAGAACACGCGTCTCAAGTTCAGGTAACTATTCAATACTGGAGACTTTACTATTGTTTTTTTTGTGGTATACTCGTGTTGCTAACCAACCTTTTTTATTGGTGCAGGTTTCGCTTCTCCTCCAAGAAGGCTGCATGCTTTACGGGCTTCATCACGAGCGAGTCTTATCCGTTCTTGGCGTTAGTATTGAAGATCAGACAGCTCCATTCATACTTTATCCATGGAGTGCTACTTGGAGAAACCTGAAGCAATTCCTCCTGGCTTGTCGAGGAGTGAACCTGGGAGTCGCAGCCGGTGGTCCACCCCCGCCGCCTCTGACCACCCAGCATGTAGTGAGGATGGCATTACACGCCTTAGACGGCTTGGCGTATTTACACTCTCAGCACGTACTGCATAAGGATATCGCTGCGAGAAATTGCATGTAAGTATAAATACTCGTATGGACATGATACAGAGAAGTGGTTATTAATTTATTCTGTAAACCTTCATGAGAATAATGTCGTGCTTACAAGTAACTAGTACCCGCTCCGTAAAAAACGCCTGTTCGCAAAAATCCAAACATTTTGCTTGTCCGGAACTTCTACAAGTGAAGTAAAAAAAGCTCAATTGTACTACAAAAATAATAGAGGATCAAATCTGTAAACTGAATGGCTGACCTATAGAGGTACACCTGAAATGACTGGATCTGCCAACTTGATATTTTGCATGTCGGTTATATCTTTAAAGCTCCATTATAGAAAGTCTTTTAAAATTTTCCATGTATGCAAAACCAGGGCGAGACGGAGCGAAGAAATCTCTAACTAATTTTTTTTTTTTTAACAGAGTCGACGAAAACCTCCGAGTGATGATCGCTGACAACGCGTTATCCCGAGATCTCTTCCCCGGAGATTACCATTGTCTAGGCGACAATGAGAACAGGCCAATCAAGTGGTTGGCCTTGGAAGCGTTGTCAAAGAAGCAGTTCAGCCCGTCGGCTGATGTTTGGGCGTTAGGCGTATTACTGTGGGAGTTGACAACGTTGGCTCACCAGCCTTACGCTGAGGTAGACCCGTTTGAGATTGGCGCCTACTTGAGGGATGGATACAGGTTGCAGCAGCCGGCGAATTGCCCGGATGAATTGTAAGTATTAATTATTGTCAATCCTCAGTTCTATTGTTTTGTCATGCCCCCAAACTTAGCTAGAAATTTTTACTTGAAATAAAAACGTTGAACACCTTTACCAATAATATTTGTTTGTATTTGGATTTGTTGTTGTATTTCAATAGAAGGTGCACTCTAGTTTATCTTATCTCGTTGATTGCTGCTATGTTGAAACGTGTTATTCCATATTCCTAATATGGAACTTTATTCGATTGGCTTGCAAACCATATTCACGAATTTCTCTCGAGAAATGTAATTTCCGTTGCCGGGGTTTCTCTTGGTTGGAGGCGAAAATTTGTCATATTTCATGGCAGTTCTGGTTTAAATCATTCGCAGGTTATAGGTTAGATTTTATATCGCAACCATTCTAGGAGCGCGGTTCTAAAACAAAATGGACGTTCTTTATAATTCAAGCCACACTAATCGACCTGGTCATGTGCTATGTAATTAATACAAGGCCTTGAAGCTTATTTTCTAAGAAGCGGGAGGGCGGGCGAACATACTAACTACTATGTACCAAATTACCAAGGAATATTCTATAATAATTTTTGCGAGTGTATTCTAAATTATAAAACATTGTTTCTATCTCCTAGGTTCGCAGTAATGGCATACTGTTGGGCGATGTCGCCCGACGACCGGCCGACGCTGCCTCAACTCCAGATCTTCCTACGAGATTTCCATACGCAACTAACGCGGTTCGTCTAAGACATTCCTATTAAGACAATCCAAAGACGACAATAAAACATAGTTATTTATTGAAATAGTGAAAAAAGTGAACTCCAGTGAACGTTCTAGAGGCCTTATAACGTGCACAAAGTTACCTTACATAAGCCCCAGGTGTAACGACATGTTTAAAGCCTTTCGAATGTATGAACAAACCAGAAACTAATTTCTCCTACAATACTAGTTACTCCAATTTTTGATGAACATTATACTTTATAGAGAATCTGGGCCCAGTATTGGGCAAATGTTTGCGCAAATATGTCGTTAGGTGTGTGGCTTCCATTAGTGACATTCTAGTGACGAGAATTTACGGTGAACGGTTTTCGAACGAGTATTATAATGAGGCGGCGATTATAAAGAGACTGATTTTAATAAAAGTGTTTCTTGAATTGTAAATTACTATAGATGTTTATAAATTGGTCGTCGCATATTTTGTTTTTATTTTGTTAAGGTTCTAAACATATATTTGGTTTAGTGTAACCATGTCAAAGTGCAGGACAATGTTCTCATTGTAGCATGATCAATTAATTATTATTATTGATCAAGTGCAGCGAAAAATTTTGTGTGAAAGAGTTTGGGTTGGTGCTAATGGTTTAATAAAATAACACCCTAACTTATGCCACGCCATGTTGCACCTTTTATAACTTAATTAAATCCTAGTATTTTCTATGACAAGACGTTATCACATATTTTACTTGATGGTTTTAGTAGGATTCTGACTATCGAAAATATCTTCATTAGAAAATAATACGATTTAATTTGACTCTACACATTTTTAATGTGGTGTTAGGAAGGGTGGCGTTTAAATGAGGCTAGCAATAACATGTATGAATAATTACGAGTATCATATAGGCCGAATCGAATATTGATATCTTGACCCCTTAAATCTTTATAATCGGGACTTGCCCTGTAGAAACAATTTTTGTGGTCACTTTACTCAAGCTTTCACAATATGCAATGATTTCTGCCACGGAAAAATAAATCTGCTTTACGATTTAACGATCTCTTTCGACGTCAGTGGTCGTTAGAAGTTTGGAAATCTTGCATAGTGTTTGAGCTTTTAGTCTATACTTTGTTGACCGGTGTTTTTCTCTAACGTTGTATTTGTCGTCAACGTAGACTACAATAATTATATTTCGTCGCTTCATTCTTCAGATATAATTTTTACATTGTAGTTTCCTCAATCATGCCGCAACAATCGCACGAGTTTTAGAGATGTTTTATTTTAGTATAATGATAAAATTCTCCCGCTTAAGGCATCCCTACCTGGTTACACATTCAATATTTGTTCGTCATTCTTTTTTCGTGCGTAGCAACGATCGGACGTTCCCACTTTCAACAAAGTTAATATTATTATTTTATATCTAAATAAAAAATATTGAAAAAGAAACAGCCGCTGCTTCTTACAGGAAAACGGTGAGTCTTTAATCTTTCAATTTCAGCAATTTATTTCATGCCTGACAGGCTTAAGAAATTATACTTAAATTATATTTTCATGCAGTGTCAAATTACACTATGTTGTATGTGGGTACTTAAACAAAACAGTTCTGTCACTTTTATTGTGGCTCTTGCGTATTTATTACATTAATAATTATAATATCTAACTCACTAAAGGTTTTCCTAGGGTTTACCCGAGAGGTAACAACGAAGGAGAGTAAACTTTTCAGCATAAAACACGCTTATGAAATTATTCTTTTATGCAGCGTTTAATTATTCTAAATGTCCATCCGGCGGGTTGCCCAAGAGGCACCATGAAGAAGGTTAAGCCCTTCAGCATGGCTCGCCTAAGTAATTATAGTTACTTAGTACTTACACGAAGTACGTGTTAAAGTACGCTAATCCACTGGGAGGTTACTAGCGAAGTAACACGACGCAAATCAAACCTTCCAGCTAGACACTCCTAGCGACAGCAGGATAAGGAGAAATATTGGCGCCCGTTAGACTCGTCTGATGACGAGAACTTTGCAGGTTAGTCGAAAATTCTATTACTAAGTGTTAAAAAGTGTTTTTAACTCGGGATTGACTGCGAGTCAATTGCGAGATCATAATTGGCTGCGAGCCAATTATGAGTCATATTCTTATGACACTCATGCAGTGAATATGTGCCACCTTGACTAGATAATATGCACATTAACTGCAAACTAAAAAAGTGTTTTTAACTCGGGATTGACTGCGAGTCAATTGCGAGATCATAATTAGCTGCGAGCTAATTATGAGTCATATTCTTATGACACTCATGCAGTGAATATATACTTATCACCTTGACTAGATATGCACATTAACTGCAAGCTTTTGTCCGCGAGACAAAATTAACGCAAAATGCGTAGGTACATACTCCTACATACTACCTCCATATTCGTCCGCTCACTTATTGTATTCTTTAGAGATACAAATGAGGTTGAGCACCATGCACAAGACGAATTCACCATTCTCTGAACAAGGGGGAAGTCGTGAAGAGTCAAAGACGACCAACTATATCAGATTCGTCACTAAGGACCGGCTTAGCAAGCCTAACACAAATTGATTTCGTTTCGTTCACAAATACTCGAGAAGTATCCGGAACACAGGTAAATTAATTATTTACCTACTTATAAAGAAGGTTACTTTTTACTCTTATTATATTTTTTTCGTGAGACGTAGCAAACGCACGTGCACTGTTTGTTAAAACTTTTAAAAGTGAATATTTAAGTGAAATGCCGAAACGAAAACGCGAACAACAGAAACGTAATCGTCGAAGGATTATTCATCAGACTCCCGGTATGCATTCATAATTCAACCTACCCTCGCATAAAAATAATTTTTCACTATCATAATATTGCATTAAAATACAGCTAAATTATATCGCTTTCAAAGCAGAAAACCGGCTTATTCGAACGTACAGACGCCTGATGGTTGACCAAGAGTTAAAACGATGGCCGTCTACCTTACTTTTCATCATACCTGTGTAAGAAAAACATACAACAAACATTTTTCTCTAGAAATCACAAATCATTGTGTAACTGAACAACCTGGCGATTCACAGAGTGTTAACACAAAGGTTTCACAGAGACTAAAACTTTATAGTCTCGTACCTACATTTTCAGACTGTAATATTATGTAACAGAACAACATGGCGGTTAACCAAGAGTTAACACGAGGGTTTAAATACACGCTAAAAGTTTCGTCTTGTACGTTCCATACAACAATGGGGTGTAGGCGAACAACCTGGTGGTTAACCGAGAGTTATCACGAAGGTTTAACAGAGGCTAGAAGTTACGCCTTGTATATTTCATACGATAATATTATGTAACCGAAAAACCTGGCGGTTAATCGGGGGTTAACACGCAGATTTAATAGATTCTCTAAGTTTGTCCAGAGCTCGATCCAGAACTCCTCGGGGTACTCGGAGATAGAAGAGACAGGAAATGATCCAAAATTTGGTGAAAAATATAATAAATGAATAGACCTGAAAGAAATGTAAATCATTCAGTGAATGAAATAGTCAAGATCTCAGGTTCAAAATTTCCAGATGTAATTGTTCACAATATAAAACCTCTCAGTATCAAACGTACATACACCGTCAGAGAGGTAACAAAAGGTCTGAGATAATGAATATATCCTTTTTATCAGTTATCTAGGTACTTTAGCGTTATATAAATTCAATTTATTTACGAATACTGTAGATACAGAAAACGAAAATAAAAGCGGCTAGTATCTTGCCTCATAGTGGTGTGCAAAGAAAATTTGCAACAAAAATGTGTGGTAAAATTGCAAAAATTACCCACAAGTTTTACGTTTTTCCTACCCACATGTTCTTGGGCTCAAATCTCTAGTTTTATATCTCCATCGTGCTGGAAGCATAATATATCATACATCCGATGACGCGTAAGAATGGTTGACTAAACTTAGAAGACGGCAGAAAAATAAAAACCTAATTGAGAACCTTTTCCGTTTTGGAAGTCGGTTAAACGGCGAGTATTTTTACGACCGGAAGTAGACTTCGTATGATGTACCTAACAATGTAAAATTTTATCGTATTATTGTTTTTTTAAAAAAGATTTTTCGCGGGCTAGCGGGCAAGCATTACTGCAAACTCGGGATAATGCATAGTTCATGCTGCCCGAAGCGGGATCTTAACTTTAGTATCTATGCATCGTCCATATATTGGAAACAATCTTTGAAAAACCGTCATGACACTGTCGTTATTATAATACCTACATCGTTATCACTCGTGGAAAACATACAATTTACTCCGCCTTAACATACTTCACAATAACTTGCTTAATGCAAAATTAAAATACTTTGTTTTTTGTAAAAAGAGTAAAGAGTATAGATCCACGCTCTCAGCGCGTCTACCTTAATAATTGACGGAGGGAAATGATTTAACGCATTCATTCAAAAATAAGTAGGTACTTATGAATATTAAATAATTTATAATGACTGATGACACATGTTTTTAGCGACATGAACAACTAGGTTGTCCATTGTTAAAAAAGTATAGTAGCCTGATATCTCACTTAATTTAAAGCTTCTAACGTCAGTGGGGTTTAAATCCCAAACCGACCGACTTACACCTCCAAGTCGACATTAGTACTACCTAGTAGTCAGTGGCGTAACTATACCATCTGAGGCCCGTGGCAAATTTTTCGGATGGGGCCCTCCGGCGTCCCAGTAAAAATAGTCACGTTAGAATTTAATTTTAATAAACCACTGATGTTATTTCTGAGCTCGTGGCCTCTTGGGCCGGGGCCCTCTTTGGTCGGGGGCCCGTGGCATTTTGCCAGTCCTGCCACCCTATAGTTACGCCACTGCTAGTAGTCTATCACAATATCGACCGAGTATATTCATCATTTTTCATTTATATTCTGCGGGGAACTTATACACAAATAGGTATTTGTCGTATTCCATAATCTTGATTATGGCATAATTTTTTGACAAACATCATAAAATGGTACCATTATTAATAATTTTATTAAATATGTGCCTGTTACTACAGGCACATAATTTACCTCTACAACAATAAAGGACCTCTACAACAGGACCGGAATAACCCGTTCCTTTCCCGCCGCGTTTTGAAAAATAATAATTTTCTCCCCCCTTCTGGGTAGGTTTCCAAACGTTCAAACGTCCCATTGGACGTCTGTTGTGTGTAAATACAACCAAGTACTGGGCCGGCTAATATACTTTTGATTAGATTATAAATCTTGCAGCATTAACATCAATAATTATTGGTTTCATTTGCTTGCATCCAACCTGTAAGCTTGTTACTCAGGCGCTGATGTAAAAAGCGCAACATTGTATTTCTAAAGTAAAATGAATACTTAAGAAAAATCTTAGACTCATGAACTATACATATGATATAACTATACGTAGATGAGAATATCAAGAAATCCGCACATGATTCCAACCTTAAGCATAAAGCTGCTTAAAACATTACGACTCAAATAAGAGATTGAAAAAATAAAAAAAAATAAAAAAAATATTGACAACAATAATTAGTATCTATTCAACATGGATACAGTTCTTGCAAAAATAGATATTTTCTGTATCTCTAAACATCTACAATGTAAAAATTATATCTGAAGAATGAAGCGACGAAATATAATAGATGATCAAACGAACTTCCTGAAGTGAAGTTCGATCATTATTATATGAGTCGCTTCATTCGAAGATATATAAATAAATTCCCAACCCACCCAACCCGAAATATATTTTTGCAATAACATTAGGTACTTATATATCTCTAAAAAGAATGACGAACAAATATTGAATGTGTAACCAGGTAGGGATGCCTTAAGCGGGAGAATTTTATCATTATACTAAAATAAAACATCTCTAAAACTCGTGCGATTGTTGCGGCATGATTGAGGAAACTACAATGTAAAAATTATATCTTCGAATGAAGCGACTCATATAATAATGATCGAACTTCACTTCAGGAAGTTCGTTTGATCATCTATTATTGACGATATGACCCACTTATTTTCGCCGCTGTGTCAGCCTTGAAAGAATGGTTGCACGTTTACAGAATTACGCTCCCGATTCTGAATATAAATAATTTCTTATGCCCTATTTACGACTACACTCAACCGTAACAAACATATTAGCAAATACGAAATTATACGAATAAAATTAATTTCTGCGATTCAAATACCATGGTAATTGGATGAGTCGTTCAACATTATTTAGAAAGGGATATCTTTTTTTCGTATCAGACGACACACCACACTCGAAATAAATTTGATCGACTCGTGTAAATACCCGCGTTCATTATTTCGCGTTTACACGCTTCATGTAAATAGGGCATTATTTACTAAAAATACAAACAAATTATGCGCCGATTATTTATTTAGGCAATAATGTAATTATTTGAAACCTCAGTACTGCCATATTAGTAATAAAAGAGTATATGTAAATATTGGTAGAGTAAACCGTATAATACGTATATTGAATGTGCCTCAGATTTTATGAAAAATTTAGATGTTTATAAATTGTTCTTTTGTAGTAATAACATTTATGTGTATTGTAATAAAGACTGGATTTGTATCAATTTGGATATTGTAATCAAACACTATATTAATATAATTGTACCTAAGTGCGTTCGCAGCGTGTTTTAATTGAGAAACTCCACGTTAAAAAACGTTGTCTTGTGGTAAGGCTCTTACAAAATTGGTATAAGTACAATAAAATATGCAAAAAAAAGTTAAAGAAGTTTGTGGACTGAGTTCTTACATCTGATTTTACAAAAGTACCTAATGCATTGATATTAAATAGTGCCAAAATGTGATGATTAGTTTTTTTAAGTGCCAATCTTCGATTAGGAAATTCAAAAGGAGGCTTATTTTTATAGTTTTTCAGAATATGATTGAGAAAAAAAATTGGGAATTTGCTTTTCTTTAAAATTCAACTATCAATCTTCTATTTCTAGATTGAAATATTAAAAACTTATTGTAACATTTTATTTGTGTTTTCTCCATTCATAATGAATGTAAAAATTAAATTAAGTAATACTTAATGATTATGTAAGTCGTGCATTTAGTGTGAAATGACCTTTAATGTTAGTGATATTATTAATATTTTGTAAATTATTGTTTGAGGCAGTTATTATAATAATAATTGTAAATGTGTACATAAATAAAGACGTGTCAATATACGAGTGAATAATATGGAAACGGAATTTTAATTAATTTCCTTAAGTACCTAGTACCTACCTACCCACTTCGGGAATCAAAACCGTGGTTCGAGGATTGCGTTACATTTTACACCGATATAAATCAACCTTATAAGGTTACTTTACTCTAATAGCTAGTTAATCTATTGTTTCCCGCACGCTAATACAATAATGTTGATTTCCCAATATTTTCACTATGCTGGACTTGAGTCAGCTTAAAAATATAAGTTTCCAAATTAATCCTGCTGGGCATCAAAATCGAAACCAACCGTAGTCATGTTATAAGATAAGACCATAGCGGTCACGACTGCGCCAGGAAGGCTTTCTAAAACTGTGCTTGGTACAAAGTAGGACAAGACTAGATTAGACTACAAGCAAAATAATATGTACCTACTTGGTACATTAAAACACACTGCAGCACTGTGCTGCAGCATCTCCATAACGTTGACAGATTGCGAGCGTCTAGTTACAATAACATCAGAGTAAAATAGGCCTAAATTGTTTCCATCTAAAGTCGAAAATTCATTAACAACAATTTTAATTTCGCAAGGCACCGCTTGAAATTCCTGTGTGTAGATGTAATGGACGAACTTGATCTTTAAAGCAAGATTGGTCCATTTAACTTTGGTTCAAGTGTTTCGCTCGCAAGACGCTCGAGTTCTCATAACTTTGGCATCCATCTGTGATGGTGAGATTTAAAATCTTATACTAACCCTACTGAAACACTAAAAATAATTTATAAAACCTTGCGCTGGAAATTTCACTTCAAGTTTTGTGTGGCGCAGTCGACGTGATTACAACAAATGTTTATTGTACCTGAGTCTAGTACTTTGTATTTAGGTTAATGAGGCCAGAGGAGAAAAGGAAATGGCCGCGGTGCCACGCAGGAATGCAGAAGTTTGAAACATTTGCAGGGCTTTTGTGTTGTTTTAGAAGAAAACTTGAGCTTTTCAAGAATAGGACGCGGTAATTTGCACTTAAGTTGAATCTTGTTACTTGAATCGGCTGTATGAATAATATACTAGATGGTAAGTAAAGTATAGGTACTTTGAAATAAAATATTTGCTTATAAGCGCGTCAGCACTCGTAAGAGTTGCGCGTGTGGCAATGGACGTGCCTCTATACGCGCCTACACGCCAAAAACGAGCTTATAGGCACCGAAAAAACGCCAATCTGAAACCGCCCTTAGTCTCTAGAAAATTATGCCATGCATGTACCTAATAAACCAATTAGGTACTACAACTTACCTTTTACAACTTTGAAATGTACGCAATAGAATCAGGTGAGATCGCAGTCAAGGGCTAACTTGTAGTCGAATAAAAAATAAATAATACCGGCTAAGTGCGAGTCGGACTCGCGCACTCGCGCACCGAGGGTTCCGTACAAACCTGTAGTAAGCTTTACGATTAATGAATTTAATGTACCGTAAAACTAACTTTGTTTGTAGAGGTTTATTGTTAATATAAAAAAAAACTATGCTAGTTAGAGCGTTGGTTTTATTTTTCCTGTAAAATATACATAAGCTTCTATTGACCATAATTATTTCAGATTTTTCAATTAGTAAACTTCGGAGATAAGGGGGGGGGGGGGGGGGGCGGTATTTTTTTCGACATTTTGCCCGATAAATCAAATACTATTATGCATAAAAATAAATAAAAATCTGTTTTAGAATGTAGAAGTATAGCCCTTTCATATGATATCCCACTCAGTATAGTATAATATATAACTCAGTATAGTAATACTCAGTATACTTAGAAATTTCAAACCCCCGATTTTCCCCCTTTTTTAATTAAACTAAAAATAATTTTCGATTTTTTTATTTTAATGATGTTAGGCCACTATTATACACATCTATTCCAAATTTCATGTCGATAGCTTTAATAGTTACTGAAATAATCGACTGTGACAGACGGACGGACGGAGAAAGTCGCACCATAAGGGTTCCATTTTTACCATTTTGGTACGGAACCCTAAAAAACGCATATATAGGTATCCAGTGCCCACATAGAGATCCTCTAATTTAATAATGAACGCGCCTCGCTAATCTTGAATAACTTGTCTAAGTAGCCGGTGCTGACAAATCATTAACGACATCCAATGTGTGTTTTGCTATAACATCTCCTTACTTTCATGTTAGCGTAAACACATTCTGGCGTTCATTTTAGGATTAGGTAGGTACATGACCTCTACAATATTCTTGAAGAATTGAAGAATGTTTGAAAAAATTCGAGAATTTTGTATGTAAAGCTTTCCAATAACCCTTTTTGTAATGCGTATATTCAGAGATATAAAGGGCACGGGGGAGCATTTATTATGCAAACTTGAAGGGATGCTTGCTAAAAGGGCGCGGTGAAAAGAAAATGAAGTGTCACCACTAAAGCCGAACAAATGTCGGCTGAAAATGGATGAACGTAAAAGAAAATACTTGGTTGAACCACATTTTGCACTTTTATTGTAAGCTCTCAAAGGGTTATAATAATTTTAAAAAGGTTAAGTTCAATAATGCTTTTTTTTTTGTATTTTTCGTTAATAAAGAACAGCCGTGAGCGCTTTGCATCGATAGAGCTTTTTCTCTTTCAATCATAAAGAAAAGATTTATAATTTATAATACCTAAGTAGGTATTATCTGGATAGTTCAGGAATTGTGGGAACAATAATTAATTTATTATAAAAAGCTTATAAAGTTATAACAGATCCCGTTGGTATTTTTCAAATTCCTTGCTAGTCGTTCCCTTTCTTGCCCGATATTTTTATTAGCTACTTACCAAGTAGCTTAAAAAATGATATTTTACTTTTTTTGAGATTTCTCATAAAAGTTGCTGTAGGTAAATTATGTTCAAAATTATAATCCAGGACAAAATTTGATAAAGGTTGAAATACAAACTTGTTTCCTTATTCAGATTTCTTAGCTTGATGCAAAGTATCTACCGTTCTTATTGGAAGACTAGCTGATGCCCGCGACTCCGTCCGCGTGGTTTAAGTTTTTTTGATTCCCGTGGGAACTCCTTAATTTTCCGGGATAAAAAGTAGCCTATGTCACTCTCCGTCGGCAACTATACCCATGCCAAAAATCACGTCCATCCTGATTCGTTCGTTAACGTTCGTGTATCACGAACTTTTATACAAACTTTCAACCCCCATTTAACCCTTTTGGGGTTGGAATTTTCAAAAATCCTTTCTTAGCGGACGCCTACGTTATAATAGCTATCTGAGTGCAAAATTTCAGCCCGATCCGACTAGTGGTTAGAGCTGTGCGTTGATAGATCAGTCAGTCAGTCAGTCAGTCAGTCAGTCACCTTTGCCTTTTATATATTTAGATAATAATTATGCTATAGCCAAATTAAGAACTTCCTCATTTATTGAAGTCACTCAAAAATAAAAACCATTTATATAAATCCTTAGATCTAAAACTAAATCTATTTGCAGTTGTTAATGATGTTTGAAGAATCCCCGAGGTGTGTTACACTGGCGTGATGGATCGCGCGGTCGCTGCAGGTGCGGCTATCCATCATCCTTGCTTTAATCAATTTGCCCAGCCATCTATAAAACTGTACGAGATTTATTAATACTACTTGTCTAGCACTCCCACAGTCCTGTACTGAGCGGACCACTAAAGTGTTAATGCGAATGATGGATTGAGAACCGCTGTCCACTGGGAATTATGAAATTGTACAGATTCGGGGAAAACAAGGATGTCAGTTAAAATCCTAATTCGAGTTAACAGTGCCATCTAATGGCATTCGAGTATAACTTTCACCCTGCCGATAAGGTTTTATCGATAACCGTCGATGTCAGAGGCTATGAAGGTCTAATTATGACTGTATATTTTTATATTTCGAAGAAAATGGTATTTTAGTCATTTAATTAAGAGGTTAATATTGAAGTTTTTTAATTAGAGACTTTTAAACTTTGGATTCCACTTTATTCAAAGTTTTTATTGACAACTAGCTGATGACCGCGCCTTCGTCCGCGTGGAGTTTCCGTGGGAATTCTAATAACTGAATCAACGCCGACGAAGTCGCGTTCGATAATAAAGCTTAAATTACACTATCCTGAATACAATCACTAATTAGTGTGACAAGTTCACAAGGCTTACTTAATTGGGAGATGTGTAGGTACCTATAAACCAGAAAAACACCAACTCTCAAGTCTTAACACAATATATTATTCTACTCAAGACTGTTTCATGTTGGGTTGACACACATTCGGTTGTGGTCGCCGGTCGATATCTTGAAGAGTTTCCTTTGCCTATTTTATGGGACGAGGCCTTAACGAGAAGCCTGACGCAGAACCTTTGTTGCGTAAAACGAGTGTCAGAAACTGGGACATTTTACTTCGAAATATTTTAAAATTATAATACATTTAAATATTTTTAATTTGACATACTTTTTAATTCACTTAGAATGAACAGTCGTTTGGACGCGATCTCCAAAACGGGATTTTTTAATTTGATGCTCTTTTCGAGTTTTTTTTTGAAGTAAATTAAATGAATAATTACTTGACCTATTTTTTTATTTTTGATGTTCATATAACAAGTAGCTATGTTAGATACTAAATCGGGGTCGGATTCTGTTGCGATTAGACGATAGAAGGCTATGGAATGGGTGAAACAGAAAGAATATTCACTTAGGTAGTGCTATTAACGGCCGAAATTAATAATCAATCTTTCTAGAATCTGTCGATAAGTAGTTTAGCAACGTTGTTATTTGACAAAAAGGACAATACCTTATTCTAAGGACAATACATTATACAACGTTTGACCACAGAATAGGTAATAGTACAGTTTGACATAAAATAACGTTGCTAAGTAACATATATCGACAGATTACAGAAAGATTGATTATTAATTTCTGCCGTAAGTCACATCAAATTGGGTGTTTACATTGACTGCAAAATATGAATACTTTTCAGAAACCTAAAAACACAGAATTATTAGAATTTCACCGATATGGAACGAAAGATTAGGAGATAGGTACGAATTTAATCCCACAACATATTGTGCGGGTCTACCAAAACGTTTTTACCGTATCATGTAACGAGCAGCAGTCATCCATCATCGGCGGCGACAGATTATGCGACCTACCCTCCCTCTGCTGCGTCCGTTGAATATGAGAAAATTTCACAAATTTCCGCCCTTTTCTTTCTTTATTGTTTTTATCCTATAGGTATAAAACCCAGTGCCGGAGCGTGTATGTAATGGTTGTACCTAATGTGGAACTATCTGCAGGCAAAAAGGTATAAGAGTAGATTCTTACGCAAATAAAAAAATATGTACTTTACGTAAAATACTATGAGCCACATAAAATGTTATAGATAACTGTCATAGAGCTTGCAAACACTGTGTTCCTACAAAAAAATCGAAGACCCACAGTAGTATACAACCCATGGATATGCATTATGGGGAATGTAACTTAATAAGACAAATTGATAGAGGATAGGTTTCTAGGACTATAGAGGACCGTAATAGAGCTTTTAGCTTGAAAATTTGTATTGTTCAAATCTAAAGACACCAAGTGCTTCTTTCAACTTTAGACATGATTGTCTATATTTTTTTTTTGCTGTTTTTTTAATCTAGTAACTGACCCATTATTCTTTTTATCAGCAACCATCCAAACTACGTCTCTGTTGAGACTACTGTATGATTTATAGTAAAAAACTGTGCTGAATAATTGCTGGTTTCTTCAAAAAAAGTTTTCATTTGCGCTTTTATTAAAACATCGGAAAACGAGAAATGACGAGGTGCTTGCAAATATTCTTGTGTTGTGTAAGATCTAAAAACGCTTGCAGTTGCTCGGATATAAAACTGGTGAGTAAATTCTGAAATTCTCTATCCCGTATTGAACATTGTTTACAAGTAAGTAAATCTTTTGGCAGGATTCTAGGTCGGTCCATGTCGTTGGCAAAAAAGCTCAGCAACTTAACTATATCTTTATGAGATACAATGAGCAACAAGAGTGTAAACTTAGAACCCGATAGGTACTTTTAATTACATGTCACACTGTTATGCCCGGTTTCTCCAACAATGTCTAAATTTTAGGGAACAATTAATTAATTATTATTAATAGGTACCTAACAGTTTTCACGTACATTTCGTCACGTAATGGGCTCCTCTGGTGTTCCCTATTTAGGCACTGTTGGTAAAATCAGAAATAAGACTAAGCGTACAGGGCGTGTGGTCCAAATCCTCACGACGCCCAGGTAAGTCCAGCAGACGGATTTGACTTTGGAGTTTGGAGGTACCTTTAACTTAAATAATTGAATAACATAAGATCAGCTTTCAAGGCAATCTCCGCGATGAGATTAGTGGCAGTTTAATTCCAATTCATTTGTTTTGTAAGACAGCGCGGCGGCGGCCGGGTATCCGACAATGTAGCCGATATCCCCTCGGGGTAACACGAGCCCCACATAACAACACGCGGGATTTCCTCAGAGTTTCCATTAGTTCTAGAATTGCGAGATTAAAATGCGATTGGAGTGCGAGATACGGAGGCGATTCTACGAGTAAGTAGGACACATGTTTATAAAGAAATTAAGGAAAGAACAAGTACTTTTTATTGTGTAGGATTTAAATCATTAATTTCAGGCCACAAACCCATAAAATTATTATGTAGGATTACTTACCATAAACCCATAATCATTTTATGGGTTTATGGTCTGAAAATAAATGATTTAAATCCTTTAATTATTCAAAAGAAATCCGATTCTCATCGGTCCATCTCTTGTTACTCAAATTGATATGCTTATAATAGTCAGCGTCCTAAAACAAGATGTTAAGAATGAGGTATTTTTAAGAAAGAGGAAAGGACTTTATTATATTTTTGAATAGGTAAGTATTGAATTTGTCTTTGGAGAATTTAAAAAATTGGGGTTGCATCATTTTGGAAAAATATAAATCTAGAGCTTAGTAGGTATACCTACCTAAACTATAAATTCATTGAAGTCTAGCAAGCTTTTACCGAAACATTTTTACTTGCAAGTAAAGGTATAAATAAATATTTAAATTAAAAATTAATATTTAAATTAAGTACAAATAAAATTATTTGTTTTAACTTAAATCTACTATTATTTAAACCTTGGATTATGACAGTAAGTACCTACTATATATGTATAACTAAACACAAGGGTCTAATCTAGGTAAATTCTGCAACAAATGACTTCTCTGATCTAGATCTTATCTCAAATCACCTACAAAGTTCACCCATAGGATAACGAAAGCCATCGAAATCCACCAAAATTCTCATTTTATCTCACCCCAGGCATGCCGTATCTCCCTACAAAGAATCCGATCAGTAATTACTGCACTACCCCACTTCAATGGAGGACATAACTAAAACTTCATCCAATGACCACTCTATGAATTTTCCCGTTTTTCCCTCAATTCAAACGCAAACGGGCTATAAAAATTGCAAATTGCTGTCTGCAACTCAAAAATTCAAAAATATAATTTAGTAGCCAACTTCGTAGCTTCTTGTAGGTATTTGATAACTCATAGATATTCGAACAACTTTAGTACCGACGGTAACTTTTTCAAAAGTATTACAATAATTGGCCATCATAATATTAGTCAATGTTCCTGTCATGCACTTTTCAAAGCTATCTGCTACTTTCCGAATAATTTCATATATAAATTATTGCCTCGACAATAATTCCATACTGATAATACCATACATAATATGATAGTGTGTCTGTCTGTCTGCTACGTTTTCACGGCACATATTCACCCGCCTTTGACTTTGACGAAAGGTACCTACAGATATAGGTTGCATACAGTGGAAGGACATAGATACATTTTATCCCGGAAAATCTAAGAGTTCATAGGATTTTTCCAACCCAAATCCACGTGGACGTAGTCGCGGGTATCACCTAGTTGGATATAAATTGCCAAATACCTAGCCCGTTTATGAGCCACTTTTATTTACGAAATTGCAAGAGCATTTCTTATCATGAAACGCGATCGTGAAATGTGCGTAGTCAGGAAATTAATGGATCCACTCAATAACAATACAAAAATGGAGGCAGTAATTGAGGTCATTTACAAGTTTAATTTTCAGGACCCTCTGTTATACCTACCTGCCTCCCTGTCTCGCAGTCTGCAGTCGGAAGGTAAACTGAGTAGCAAATCGGTGCAATCTTTTTATTTATTTTTTCTTTTGACACTAGTATTTCTACAATCTCATATTAGAAGACGTGATGTTGCAGTCAAGTTACTTTGTTTTGCGGGCTGACGTTGTATAGGAGTTACAAACCCTATCGATTTCAACGCTGTATCGTTCTGGGACGCTAAATCACAGAATAGGTAATAGGTAGTAGCTAAATTGCTAGTCGGCACGTCTTTGCGGGTAGGATGGTAAGATATTATAAATTCCTGAATTGACACGGCCAGGAATTGAGCCCGGGACCTCCCACTTGTAAGATACACACTCACTATTGCACCAGCGAGGTTTTAAAACTCTGAAAGACTCATCACTAATCATGACTCAACTCGAAAGTAGCACTCGACAAAAGTCGGCGAACGTATATTTAAAGTACATAAGTAAGTAAGTTTCAGTCATTCATAATATTCAGAATTCTGATCTATTGTTTAAGTATCAATAAAATTATAATATATAAACCACAATTCGTAGAAAGCAATAATTGTGCGTCGGATAGTGTATCCCGTATTTACGAATAGGTAACAAAACAACCGATATTACCAGCTATAATTAATTTTTCCAATTAACACAAAGCCATAGCTGTATAATGAAATGGATGGCGAAATAAAACGGGGAAATTGATCACCCATTAATGTTATTTGTTGTTCGGTAAAATACTAGGGCTACAGGTATAAAGCTGATCACACACTATACGGCTAACCGGACTAGCCGCACGTATGACGTTCCGATGATCACGATAGAAGATCGTACGATAGACGAAGACATGTAATTTAAAAAATTCAGACGCTGAGTTTACTGTCGGTTCTTCTCAGTAGAACTGCTTTCCGAACCAGTGGTAGAGTCAAACCATGAGGTATACCTAAGAGACACCTGTACCTATGTCCTATATGAAATGAACAAATTGAGTAAATATTGAGTAGGTAATCGTATGTTTTGTTAACTGATTTCTGAATAATTTGATTTCTCAAAAGTAATTGCAAAAGTTTTTTTAATAATATTGAACCTTTTCACGGCTGACGCTGAACCACTGCAGTAATGATGTTGCCAAAATTCGACACCGAAACAGCTTGGAGAGTGGAGAGTGGAGACGGATACATCGTCATCATCGTTTCAAGCCATCACTGGCTCACTAATAAGCACGAGTCCTCTCTCAGAATGAGAAGGGTTTGGCCATAGTCCACCTCGCAGACCAAGTGCGGATTGGCATACTTCACACACATTTGATACACTCATGCAGATTTCCTCACGACGCGATGTTTTCCTTCCCCATTAAAGCTGACTAACACAATCTATCTATACTTATAATAAAACTGTAACAGGTCCAATTCTGTACATTAAAGATATTTTGAAAATTTTTCTTGGAGGGCACTCATTATTCGATACTGAAGCCAAATCTGTAATTTTTTTCATTTTTGTCTGTCTGTCTGTCTGTCTGTATCTTGGCCGCGCATCACGCCGAAACTACTGAATGAATTCAAACGAAACTTGGCACGATTGGAGCCCATACTACGAGGTAGGACATAGGATACTTTTTATCCCGAAATTCTACCCCCGAAGGGGTGAAATAGGGGTTGAAAGTTTGTATGAAAGTCCTTAATTTCTCAAGTTATAGCCATGAAACTTGATATATGAGCTGCGGGTTGAAAATGAAAACATATGTGTTTCACAGTTTTTCAAAATTCCACCCCCGAAGGGGTGAAATAGGGGTTGAGAGTTTGTACGAAAATCCTTAATTTCTCAAGTTATAGCTATGAAACTTGATATATGAGCTGCGGGTTGAAAATGAAAACATATGTATTTCACAGTTTTTCGAAATTCCACCCCCGAAGGGGTGAAATAGGGGTTGAGAGTTTGTATGAAAATCCTTAATTTCTCAGGTTATAGCCATGAAACAGCATTTGGGCTTTCGTTAAAATATGAAGAAGTACGTGTTTCACCATTATAGGGGGATTATACCGTGGGATAGTAATATAGGCTACTTTTTATCCTGGAAAATTAACTGAAAAACTTATTCCACGCGGACGAAGTCGCGGGCATCAGCTATAAAGAATATACATACATACATACATACATACATACATACATACATAGGCTACTTTTTATCCCGGAAAATTAATGAGTTCCCGCGGGAATCGAAAAAACTTAGTCCACGCGGACGAAGTCGCGGGCATCAGCTAGTATAGATTATGGATATAATTTGGCGAAAAAAAATCTTAGGTCAACGGGAAATAGAATTATCAATAATATCAGTCATGTGAAGCAGTTGCGCTACATTTGCCTGTTCGTTTTTTCCGTAGAATCGCATCGTCTAATGTACGACCACCGTAACGTCGCACTTTACCGCAAATTTTTCTTCATAATTAATTGGACACACAAACAAATAAGGGATCAGTCCATTCTGGAACATTTTTTTATGGGTTTACACTCATTTAATGTATTTTACGTGTGGTTCAAGTACTTTTATGGCCTCGCCGTGAATATAAACAGATGGGGTCACCTGATGCATATATCATGAATCTGGGCCCCAATCATGTAAGAATTGTTCATCAAACGTTAAAGATTTTTGTCAAAGTAAAATAAAACCATAACTGCATTGAATTAGAGCTCGATTTCGTCTGCCCATTCTTATACGTTTAGGGTATCGTACATACCTAAACGTATAAGAATGGGCAGACTATCTAGGCATATGGGCCTGGACTATATATATAATGGGCATATTATCTAGGTATTGATTTGTAATTAAGCTATTATTATTTTTTATTTTTTGTTATTATGTTAAAATCATCATTAAGACAATCAATAATATTTATACTTACTTATGCTTATTTTTTTTGTAATTATAATATCAATTATTAAATTAAGAATAATGATTACAATGTAGACTACGGTTCTCATAAATATTGTAAATATCCTTTATATCCTTTACTATGTTATTGTATTTAACCATACAGACATACTTTATGAAATTGTTATTTTAATTGTCATTTTTGTAATGTGATTGCAGTTATGGAATTTTGCATGTTGTGTTTACTTTTATACGATTTTTACACATTGTGAATGTAATATATCTTGCATGTACCTACTTACTAAATATTCGATGTAAAAAATCGCTAGTAAACCTTAAATAAAAAAAAAAAAAAATTCTTACGTAATAGGGGGGCATATTATTCTGTGCGACTGTCGGCATAACTATTATACCTATTTAATAAATCCTCCTACTAATAGTCTTAGTAGACTTAAAACACCCACTGCTGTACCTCACTATCGATAATAACACCACTAACACCATAGAATAGGTGGAATAGGTACAGCTATAACTAGTGGTTCGCCCCGAACTGAGACGTGCTGAGACCTCGCGGTATCCATAAACTTGTACAGAGCGTCATCTATTGACATCATTGTGAAGTTCTGTTAATAATACTGAAGCACATTAAAAATTAAATAATTTCGTTTCCTTATAATATTTATCTAATTTTATTATTTGTTGTTCATGTACAGGATATAATTCAATAATTGATAAGTTTCAGGCTCAGCCTTTCAGAAACTTGAGAGTTCTGAGGTCAACTTTGGACGTTAGAAAATCGCCACTTTGAAAGCCCCTATTTCCCCTAAAAAGAAAATTTAAGGGGAAAAATTAAAAAAAAAAATATTTTTGGACTCTTTTCCTAATTATCTTTAAAATGATATACCGCAACCCTATGTAACGCTATAAAAATATTTTACTTCGCATTCGCTTCTATGAGAGCCCCCCTGAAATAAAGATTTTTATAACTTTTTAAGCCATATTCGGCGGGAGGCCATCGGTTTACATATTATATTTAAATTTGAAGTAATTACGTTCAGTAATTCAGAAGTTATAAGGCTCTGACAGACGGACGGACGGACGGACGGACGGACAAGTGCCAATTCACTCAAGTAGACTCAGAGACCTTCGCTTCGCTCGGTCAATAAAACGTTAAATCTAAAATCTACCTCGTTTTCGTTGGTCAATGGCCATACTGAATGCCAGGAATTCTGTTTGTACTCATCGCTTAGGGCTGTCGCAAACGACCGACAATGAACGCTCCGACAAATGTCAACGAAAATAATAAGTAGGTACTCAAGACATATTTTACTGACTAGCTTTTGCTTGCAGCTTCGCTCACGTTAAGTGAGATTTTCATATTTCACCCCCTTAGGGGTCGAATTTCCCAAATTTTTTTCTGAGCGGATGCCTATTGCCTACGTCATAAAACTTATTTGAATGTCAAAATCGGTCACTCAATCAGTCAGAGTCATCTTTTTCTTATGTTGGTATATTGATTTAACCCATACGTTCCACAAAAATACAGCTACACTAGAAATACTACTAGGCAGAGTAGGTACCTTAGGGACTAATAAAATGAAAGTTTAACTCTCGCCGACTCCGACTTTTGTTGGTGAGACAGTTTCACTGACCACTGAGACTGCTGGAGAAGATCATACAAGGACGTAGGTACCTAACGTTAGCGCTAACGCAAACTGCAGACATGCGACGATGCAAGATGCGCTACCGACTACTGCTTTTCATCGCCAATGACGACCGATCAAAGATGACATTAAAAAACGATTGGCTTTTGGTACTGATAAAAACAGGTCAGAGCATAACCGGTGGTCTGCATTTGTATAAAAGAAAATCGAAAAGAAAAAGGTTCGCAGTCGGTAGGATTCGAACCTACGCTCCCAGAGGGAATCTGATTTCTAGTCAGACGCCTTAACCGCTCGGCCACGACTGCTTAGAAAGTATAGCCGAAAATATCAATGTAAAAAAATTAATGCAAGATCATGCTAAAATAAAAAGGGTAGTATTTAAACGAGCGAACGACTACGTCCGCGTAGTTTGAGGTTTTTGGTTGTGTTTATTGTGTTATTCCAGACTATAATCTATCTCTGTGCCAGATTTCATCCAGATCCGATCAGCCGTTCTGTGATTGAGTAACAAATATCCATCCACCCATGCATCCAAACTTTGACTTTCATAATATTAGTAACTAGCGATCCGCCCCGGCTTCGCACGGGTATCACTAATAATCCTAATAGTCTATACCCAATATAGCTATAAAAATGATTATTGTGAGTCAACCTTAAAAGATAGATGTATGCTATCGCGGACTTTTTTTTAGAACTTTTTGAGAGGAACACCTCCACCATACATTGTTTTAGTGTAACTTTAACTATTTATAAGCAGCGCACGCCACGTAAGCTCTCAGAAGAGAGGATTTTTTCCGACTTCTTCCGACTTCCGAGTTCACATAATTGCAATTTTCGTAAGGATCTCTAATTTTTTTGAAAATAAAATATAGCCTATGTTACTCGCTGTTAATGTAGCTTTATATAGGTGATAGAATTTTTAAAATCGGTTGAGTAGTTTTTGAGTTTATCCATTACAAACAAACAAATAACCAAACAAACAAACAAATCTTTCCTCTTTATAATATTAGTTTAGATTAGTATAGATCCTAGTTTATCAGTAGGTATTATGATAGTAATTATTGCGATTAATCACAACTCACAATATGGATAAAATGTATCGTATCTATATCGTTTATCTAGGTATAATACTATTATGTCCCTCGAAATCTTGATCACTATGAAACTCTGTAGGTAAGTAGGTACAACCGGTATTTTATTGAGTAGGCTAACATTTGGATAATGACATTATTTAATCATAATAATCGTCAATGAAATCTACACATAAACAAATACTTATTTAATGTAGTTATAGGTAGAAGTGAGACATAAATTATAATATAATAATAATACTAGATTATAGATTTCCCATTCCTATTAATGAACCGAGGTATCGACTTGTGGAATTTGTCACTGCTGTAAAAAGATTAAGAAATTACATTATTTCCTACCTGTTTACTACCCTTGAAATATTATTATTAGTACTTGTTTCACGTTAAATGTTTTAATGAACTATTTCGCCGCGCTGCATCAAGGCGCCGTGGCTTAGTTGGTTAAAGCGCCTGTCTAGTAAACAGGAGATCGCGAGTTCGAATCTCGCCGGGGCCTTGCAGTTGTACCGTATGGTTTTGGTAAATTTATATGATTTTTTTTTCAATACTTTTATTACTCACGAATACTTAGAACCATTTTTAATCGATGAATACTTACAAGATGCGCTTCATGAGAAAATCAACTCACCAATAATTACGGTTGAACGTAATTATTATATTATGTATTTTTATTGTTAATTTGTTACTAGATGATGTCCGCGAGTCACGACTGTCGGGAGCGAATGGTATATGCTCCCGAGACAATAGGAAGATCTTCCTCCGAGCCGGTGTCATGCTCGGGGCTGCCAGCTGGGCCGACTGTTGTAGGTTGAAAGTTGTATATATAGTACAATTCTGAAATAACTTCGTAATCGTGATTCAGGCGGCGGCACGTGATTGGCTAACGTGGCCGCGTCATGTTACGTCATCCATGTAGGTATGTGTGCCCCTACATTACTCCCCCTCTTACTGAAAGTCGTTGAGCATCCAATGAAGCGGCGTCTGAGCATCCAGTGTAGCGGCGCCCGTGTAACATTCATGCGTAGCATCCAGAGTAGGTGGCGTCGTGGCAGGCTCGTACTATTCTGATGCTGTGTGTGACCCCATTATTGCTGCGTTACTTGCTGACCCGCTGTGTTCGTCTGATGCTGTGCTGTCGACCCGTCTGTGTCTGATGCAGTGCTGACGACTTATAAATGTTTACTTTTGTTCTTGACTTTTGATTTTGACTGTTGACTCCATCCATGACTTTGACTTGTTTGGTGTTGCTTGTCGGTGGTCACCAATGTCGTTACACGACTCAGCTTCGTTTGCCTGGATTAAGATATTTGAAAACTCCCGTGGGAGCTCTGTGTTTCTTCGGGATAAAAGCCTATGTCCTTCCCCAAGATGCAACCTATCTCTGTACCAAATTTCGTCCAAGTCGGTTCAACAGATAAGCCTTGAAAGCTTAGCAGACAGACAGACAGAACACACTTTCGCATATTTAGAATATTAGTATAGATTCGCCTAGTTGAGGTAAATAATCGGTAGTGTTAGGTACATCGATCCTTGGGCAAAAGTAGGGCAGTAAATGTGGTATCCCGGATAACCAAACCAGTAACCACAATTCACGTTTCATTGCTACAAATCCTCAGTGCGACCGCAGCTTTATCCCTAATCCACAATGCACGGGGGATTTCAGCCGAATTTCCACCAATTTCGCTGGAACCCGAATTAGATTAAACGCGGATCAAAGTGCTCGATCGCGACCCGATATGGATCTCAATTGACAATAATAATTATTATTTGTTGTATAATTTGATACCGCGATATGAATTCTGATTTCCAACTGACCATAACTATTTGTCGTATTGAATCTCGTGTGAATTTCTGCTATGTCTGCTGTATTATGTTTGACGTCCTCCGTGGCGCAGTGTTGAGCGCTGTTGTCTTAACGTGCGGAGGTCCCGGGTTCGATCCCCGGCAGGGTCAATTTGGGAATTTATAATTTCTGAATTTTCCCTTGTCTGGCCTGGTGGGAGGCTTCGGCCGTGGCTAGTTTAGCTGTTACCACCCTACCGGCAAAGACGTGCCGCCAAGCGATTTAGCGTTCCGGTACGATGCTGTGTAGAAACCAAATAGGGGTATAGGGTTTAACATAACTACCATGCCCCTAACAGGTTAGCCCTCACTTACCATCAGGTGAGATCGCAGTTAAGGGCTAACTTGTAGTGGATAAAAAAAATCCTTACTTCCTAATATTATCCATACTAATATTTTAAATGCGAAAGTGTGTCTGTCTGTCTGCTACGCTTTCACGGCCCATCTGTTCAACCGATTTTGACGAAATTTGGTACAGAGATAGGTTGCAAGTTGTAACCTGGGGAAGGACATAGGCTACTTTCTATCCCGGAAAATTAAAGAGTTTCCGTGGGATTTAAAAAACCTTCATCCACACAAACGAGGATTTTCTTTCATACAAACCTTGTCTTGACAATTATTACAACACACCAGTAGGGCGATTGTGTAATTCCTGCATCAATCATTGTTACAGTATCAATTGTTGTGATTGGCTGAATTTATGGTATTCTTGCTGCGTCAATGGATTTTGTCCAATAGTGGAAGAGTGTTAACCAATCAGAGGTGATTGCGATCGTTACACTGTATAGCTGTCATTTTTAGCCGATTGCCCTGCAGCTCAGCAGAGTACACAGACACTTTGTGTTCAGAGATTATACATGTGTACTTAACGGCTTAGCACTGAGTACCACCCACGGACTACCTAGCCTAGCTTGTAGCAAAATCGTTGCTATTTCCTCAATCGCTCCTATTTCCGCAAGCTACCTGTATAGTTACAACAACACTAACAACACTAACAACTGTATAGTAACAAGAAACACTATTGGCTTTAATGTCTTTTGCAGAACACCGTGCACCATTTACGAATACGAAGTTCCACCTAACCAAACTAAAATTGTTGGTCATATGTATAGAATTAAAACGAATATTAAAATGGTTATACTTAAATAACGATATCATCAGAAAATACGTCGTCTTCTTTCTCCTTTCGTCCTATCTCAAATATTGTGTGCTTTAATTACCTATTTTTCTCAACCAGTGATCTATTCAATAATCCAGAACAAAACTAAGTTTTTAAACTTTATAGTTATCGGTAATCGGAGTTTGAGTGTGGATCTTATTAATTTATTACGCTAACTAAATATAAGGTAGGTACCTAGTTACCTACTGATTAAAATGTTGCAATTTCCTTATACCAAACGGGTCTATTCTAAGCTTCATATAGCATGGGTTTCAAAGTGATCAGACTTCAAAGCCTGTTTCCCTATAGGGTTGGTCCGAGAGGCAAGCAGAAGTAAGTAGATATACACAGCTAGATAATTAAAGTAATTGCGGTGGAAGATATTTACCTAGGTACATGACCTACATCCAACCAAAGAGGTACCCAGTAGGTACCCAGTCCACCTAACTAATTTATCTTAGGATGATGTATCCAATAAGCTTCTGTTTATAGAACAACAATATAATATCAAGAACAGTCGAATATTGGATATAGTCGAGTCGAGTCGTTTTCACAATATAAACAAAACTGAAATTAATCACTCACAATAACGTAGCCTTGTTGTTTTCATCGCAAACCATGCTAAATTAGCTTTCTTCCAGGCAAATAGCCGTGAAGGATACACCGGAAGGTTAGCTTTGCTCAGGGATATCACACACTTGTCTGATCTATTATGCTAAGCAAAGCTCCTCAGTTAAAGCAACTTAACATTGCTATTTTAGTATTTACATGGCATGATTGTCAACCCAAAGCGCAAGCACACTTGGGAGAAAGAAGCGAAGTAGGTACCGCCACCGCTATATTTGGCACAATAATGCAACTACAAAAAATAAATTTTCTAACATTCTTACTGTAAACAACTAACTAAAATTGTATTAAGGCGTACGCTATAAATCACGCGAGTGCACGCAAATTTTGTATTGAAAAATACCTAGTATTAGCAGCGCTGAAAGCAAGGGGAGCAAGGCGCGGCCGCGTGTGACGGGTTGCGACATATAATTTTACATTATTCATGTCCGGAACCTGCTGCATTCACCCAAATATTTTACTAGATAATATGATTAATTTGACTGAATATATTCGTAAAACAAATAAATCTGAGTTAAGAATGTCAAACGCAGATAAATGTATTCAGTCCCTCGGGAAATATCCGCAAAGTTAGCAAGCAAGGGGTTAAAACGAGAATATTAAACAGGGACCGCTTATCGGCAGTGATGAGAATCCAAATTAAACGTAATTTGTGGTTTTTAGCTTCTCAACCGAAAATTGTTTGAAATTAAATTATAATTTTGATGCTCCGAGATTTGTGCCGTAAATATGCAAAGTTTGTTTGGATTTTCTCGCTGATTGCGGCGTTTGACTGCGGGTTGTATTTTTTAATCTCTTTTGTTTAGGCTTCTTAAAAATCAGTGAGACTATACGAGGTGGACCGAACTCGAATCCTATAGGGCTAGGCATTAAACCTCTAACATTTCGGAGTTGAATTAAATATCACATCTTGATTTACCTAATGCTTAGTAGGTAAGCCACCTACGACTCAAAAAGGACAAAGGTACAGGTATCTCATAAGATAATATGTTTCGTTTTGACTCTACCACGGTTAAAGGTGTCGGAAAACGCAGTAAGTAATGCAGATTTTCCCGCAAGTTAAAATGGCGAGTCCGTCTCACTCCAAACCTGATTACTAAAACAGCTATAAGTGAAGCCCAGAGAATTATAATTGGTTTAGATAGAAAGACTGCGAAGACGGGAGAGCTCCAACAATGATTCATATAAAACCAACAGGACTCATAAGTCATAATTCATGATAATTTTCAATGCCACCACCATTCCACTCAGCGACCGCTAACTGGAGGATTACTTATGATAATAAATTGGTGTCAAAAATACCACTTACATGTCGCTGACCCCCTAGTAGGTACTTCATACTCGGTTGACGAGTAATGGGCACGCGATTAGTTTAATCACCTCCCTGCGAGTGCCCGCCTAAGCGACCGACTCTGGAGTAGGACTATTATTACGACCGATATTAGATCGTGTAACGATACGATACGAGTTACTTTTTCAAGAAATTACTGAAGGACAAAGTCATCCGCAAGCATCGATGTACAATTTTAGTAGGTACCTCACAAGGATCATAAAAGAAGAAACTGCATGCCAAATCTTGGTGCGTGATATTTTTTTTTAAATGACACACAATGTGCGAAATCTACGATGCAATTTATGCAAAAAGATGCGTAATAACTGGTAATAATTCATAATTGCTGTTTTTATTTTATTTTAAAGCTGTATTATTTCAGAATACTGCTTTAAAAATAAAACAGACAGTTTCATGTCATTCATTTCAGCCAGCGATCTGGGCACATCCTCATTGTAGCGGTTTGGATGATTTTTTTAATGTTTAGTATTTAATTTAGTTTTAATTTGGAGTTTAATGTATTTCATAGTTTTTAAAGATAATTTATTAAATAACCTTTTAATCAGTAACATGCATTTTTATTTATCAAATAAATATTATAAATGCGAAAGTTTGGATGGATGGATGTATGGATGTATGTTTGTTACTCAATCACGCTCCAACGGATGAACGGATCTGGATGAAATTTGGCACAGAGATAGATTATAGTCTGGAATAGCACATAGGCTACTTTTTATCCCGGAAAATTAAAGAGTTCCCGCGGGAACCGAAAAACCTCAATCCACGCGGACGAAGTCGCGGGCATCAGCTAGTAGTTTTATAAACTTTAAAACTACTAAACTAAACTTTAAAACTGTTTGAATTTTCAATTTCCACTAAAAGTCCGACTTCTGTGTGGTTTACCCACGAGAACAAACTTGCACAGCCGCGGGCGATCCCTAGTCTAAACTAACATTATAAAGAGGAAAGATTTGTTTGTTTGTTTGTTTGTAATGGATAAACTCAAAAACTTCTCAACCGATTTTAAAAATTCTTTCACCTATAGAAAGCTACATTATCAGCGAGTAACATAGGCTATATTTTATTTTCAAAAAAATTAGAGATCCTTACGAAAATTGCAATTATGTGAACTAAGTCGGAAAAAATCCTCTCTTCTGAGAGCTTACGTGGCGTGCGCTGCGTAAATAGTTAAAGTTACACGAAAACAATGTATGGTGGAATTGTTCCTCTCAAAAAGTTCTAAAAGTCCGCGATAGCATACATCTATCTTTTAATGTTGACTCACAATAACCATTTTTATATCTATATTGGGTATAGACTATTAAGATTATTAGTCCTACCCGTGCGAAGCCGGGGCGGATCGCTAGTTTAATATAAAAATCTTTTCCTAGACTCCACAAACTTAACATTTTGCATTAGATAGAATTTTCAGAAATGAACCAAGCAGGGTTAGCCGGTCATTCAGAAAAATCGTTTCAATATCGTCAACTCGAAACACACCTTTGTGCCACTGCCCACAACCACAACTAGCAACTATTGTCAGTGAATGAAAGACAGCCATTTGTTCCTGAACTAACTCTTTTATTCGAAGCTTCATACATAAGTAATTAACTGTAGGTTTTGCTTTGTCCTCAACGTTGTCTCTTGCATTCGTAGTAGGCTGCTTAGTGATTATATAGGTACATGAATCTGTGATAAAGAGGCAATTTCTCAAATATATACTGGTATCTATTATTTCTAGGCCCATAGATAGCCAGTGTATGGTTCAAATACTTTTTACGCCACTACAAGTTAGCCTTTGATTCCAATCTCACCTGATGGTAAGTGATGATGGTTTCTTCTGATGGACATTGGTTTTGCTTGAGAATTTTTTTTAACCACTACAAGTTAGCCCTTGAATGCGATCTCACCTGATGGTAAGTGATGATGCAGTTCTTGCCGGTAGGGTGGTAACTAGTCACGGTCGAAGCCTCCCACCAGGCCAGACCAGGGAAAATTCAGAAATTATAAATTCCCAAATCGACCCTGCCGGGGATCGAACCCACCCACGTGGCCCACACACTGCCAAGCTGAGTGCGTCGGCATCACTGTAGCGGCCATGGCTGTGACCAACAGACAGGTAACAAATTTTCAAATAAACATCAACAGTGACAGTCAGGCTGTATTGAGAGCCCTAGCAAAAAACACGACTACTTCTAGGCTCGTACTTGAGTGTCACAATGCACTACAGACTCTGACCGACTCAAACCAAGTATCATTAGGCTGGGTAAGAGGACATAGTGATAACATAGGTAACGATGCAGCTGACGAACTAGCACGACGAGCTTCAAACCTGAAGGTAGTGGGACCCGCACCGATCGTCCCAATACCCTTCAGCGAATACAAAACCTGGTTAAGGAAACAAACCGTAAGTACACATGCCGAACTATGGGCAAACACTACAGACTGCAGACAAACAAAGGAAGCGATGCCTTACCACAATCAACGATTAACAAAGAAACTTCTGCAACTCAACCGAGTCAAACTCAGGATAGTTGTAGGTATGATAACAGGACACTGTCCTCTAAACAAACACCTATTTATTCTAGGTATCACCGACAGCCCTCTATGCAGAGCCTGCATGGAGAGCGACGAGACACCGAAACACGTGCTGCTCGAGTGCAGCGGTGTTTCCACCCAACGAGAAGCCTACATTGGCTCTCCAGCATCACTACCGGAAATCTTCGCCGACCTGGGTGGCCTGCTTGGATTCTGGAGTGAGCTCGGCTGGCTGGAATGATCCGGCGGAGAGTCGCACCAGCGGTTTCACGCACAGCGGACCTGTGTCTAAGTGCGGAAAACAATCCCAGGACACAAAGAAAGAAGAAGAAGACACTGCCACTCAGCTTCCCTCTAGGGCTAGGCTATGTCGGCAACTTTTGTTTTCAAACGGATTAAAGATTATACTTACTTAATGATAGCTATCTTATTATGAAAAAACCGGCCAAGTGCGAGTCGGACTCGCGCACCGAGGGTTCCGTATAAACCTGTAGTAAGTTTTACGATTTATGACGTATTAAAAACAAGACGAAATGAAACGCAAAACTAACTTTGTTTGTAGAGGTTTATTGTTAATATCAAAAAATTACGTTTGTTGTATGGGAGCCCCCCTTTAATATTTACTTTATTGATATTTAATTATTTATTTTGAAAGGTAATATACAAGTTAATATTCTGTGAAAATTTGAACCGTCTACCTGTTACCGTTTTTAATATTGAGCAAAAAAATACGAAAAAAACACGTTTATTGTATGGGGACCCCCCTTAATATATATATTTTTTTTAATTTTTAGTATTTGTTGTTATAGCGGCAACGGAAATACATCATTTGTGAAAATTTCAGCTTTCTAGCTATCACGGTTTATGACATACAGCCTGGAGACAGACAGACAGACAGACAGACAGACAGACAGACAGACAGACAGCGGAGTCTTAGTAATAGGGTCCCGTTTTTACCCTTTGGGTACGGAACCCTAAAAAATCATCAGAAAATTCGTCATTAGGTAAAATGATCCGAAGCACCCCGGCCTCTATTACCGTAAGAAGTACTTCACCTATGTCATCACTTCACGCAAAAATCGACTTTTCCGTCATTGCAGGTTTTTATAGACTTTGTCCTTTCAGGCGATAGTTTGGATTGTAATAGGGCGTATTCCTGGTATCGACTTCTCTGTCTCGTCTAAAAATAGATCAGAGTTTGAATAACTTCATCTTGGATCCACTTAGCAATCGGCTCACGTCGTCGCCGATATCGAGCGACCTACAACCGGCAGATAAGCGCGCCTTCCACTTCCACCATCTTACTCGTACCATTGATACACAAACTAAAGAGACATAGTGGCCAATTCTGTATAACACAATCTCTAAACTAAACTAAAATGAAAGCGTTAAATCTAGTTCTGTCCCTTTTCACAGGGAGTATTATCATGTATTATGAAAGAGTTAGTAATATTTTAATGCTGACATTTTAGTTTAGTTTAGCGATTGTGTACTGCAGAATCAGCCTCATTGTCTGTTCTAAAGTATCAAAGTTTTTAGAACTTTAAAGATCTACCTAATTTCATCAAGGAATTTTGGCGCTATTCAATTTCTAGATAGTTTCAGCACAGTTAATCATTGCCAGTGCCGTAAATAGCCTTTTCTACGCCCTGTGCGAGCTTCTATTACTGCGCCCTTGTTAGGGTTCCGTACCAAAATGGTAAAAATGGAACCCTTATGGTGCGACTTTCTCCGTCCGTCCGTCCGTCCGTCCGTCCGTCCGTCTGTCACAGTCGATTATTTCAGTAACTATTAAAGCTATCGACATGAAATTTGGAATAGTTGTGTATAATAGTGGCCTAACATCATTAAAATAAAAAAAAATCGAAAATTATTTTTAGTTTAATTAAAAAAGGGGGAAAATCTTTATTTATTTTTATGCATAATAGTTTTTGATTTATCGGGCAAAATGTCGAAAAAAATACCGCCCCCCCCCCCTTATCTCCGAAGCTTACCAATTGAAAAATCTGAAATAATTATGGTCAATAGAAGCTTATGTATATTTTACAGGAAAATAAAACCAACGCTTTATATAACTAGCATAGTTTTTTTTATATTAACAATAAACCTCTATAAACAAAGTTAGTTTTGCGGTTCATTAAATTCATTAATCGTAAAGCTTACTACAGGTTTGTACGGAACCCTCGGTGCGCGAGTCCGACTCGCACTTGGCCGGTTTTTTTTTTTAGATATTATAGGTACCCTAGCTAAAGCAATGCTATGTATAGGCCTACTTTATTTCATTCAGGGAAATAAAATAAAGCACAAGGACCTTGGTGTTGGTGGACCAATTATCTAATATTTTGGAAAAAAGTTATTTTTTTAAAGAACTAGAACTGATGTGGGCAAACAAGCAGACGAGCTATTTAAGTGGACCCACCCTGATGCTTAAGATTTAATTTTTGGGCCACTTTGGTCTTCATACTTCTATAATAAAATAACACCCTGCAAAGTTTCAGTAAACTGTAAATTAAGTAGGTACCTAACTATTTCACAAAAATTCAAAAAACCTTCCTTATTAAGCGCTTACGTCACAAAAGGAACCTACTGTCAATATTTCAAGTTTCTAACCCTAGCGGTTCTATAGGCTGTGCGTTGATCCCGTGTGCGTGCGGTGTGCGATTTTATATTGTATATTATATACTTAGATAGATTTTAGTTAAGTACTAAAACATTTTTTTTTGCAAGTTTGTTACTATTAGGTCACGCTAAAATCGTCAGATTATTTGAATGTAGACCTACTCTTTTTAACATGTAATTAACTCACTCTACCTTAATCTGACGCGCTCGATGAAGATGAGATGTATTTCTGATGATCGATTTTTTTTTAACTATTCTGATCTGCTGTCCTAGATAGACCCATCAATATAGAGAGATATACGATGAAGGTACTCTATAGGGTCCAAAAAATCGCCCCTTAATATTAATCTGCCGCGCTGGAGTAAATCCAAAAATCCCCTCTTCGGCTCGTAGCCGGCCGGCCGCTTGACTCCGTTAAACACTAAACACAATAGTTACGCTCGTGCGCTGCCAAAAAATGAGCGCGATGTTTTGTCTAATTTAACAGACGTTTATGATGATACTGGCATGTAGGTACGTAATACGTATGTGTTGGAATCGAGCACTAGGGGCGCAGCGGGAATGTATCAGGAGCAAACCGAAAAAATAATAGTCCTGCCTGGTCTGACCATTCTTGCGCCCCCCAGAGTCTACGCCCTGTGCCTGGGCACCGATGGCACCGCCCTATTTACGGCACTGATCATTGCAATGGCTTGGATAATATTTTGAGAGTGGTTGTATGCAATTTCTAATAGTACAAACCTAGTTACCATATTAGTCCTGTAGCGCTCGTAAAAAAAAAGTGATCACTGATCTGTTAAATATAAGATTTTCATTATTTAAACTTATCTTACGGATACTGATTGCAAACTATAAGTAAAAAGAAAAAGGCGCTATCATCAACTTAGGCTATTAAGTTTTTCGTTCATTTTCCTGAGTTCAAATTGCTCTTGCTAGGCAGATATCCTAGCAAGTCCTATATCAATGTCCCTATCAGTGTGATGATAAATTGAATTTACACGGATTATGTTTACACGGTGTTCTGTGTTTAATCGGACGGTGTTTCGTATTGAGTGGCTTTAGGGAAGTCAGATAGCTAATATTATGGTGCTCTATTTAGACTTTAGAGAAAGCAATTGTGATATCTATAGCACCTGTACCTAAGTACTCCTTATTCTTAAAGTTAGCCAAATATGCAATATCATCAGTATCCTAAAATGCAACTCAGTAGTTAGCCGGATAGAACTTATAATGTCTAAAATGGGATTACCAAATACCTACTCCGAAATAAATTACTCTGAAGTCTGAAATAAAGAATTATTTCCGAGTAATTTATTTCTGAAGGTAAAGTACCTACCATATCTTGTCAGCGGCAGGCTAGAAACCGCAATAGGCTCGTGACTCCTTCACTCCGTGTCAGGAAAGTTAAAAAGTCGTTCGTTGGAATGAGTGTACTCTTTCATAATAAAATCTCTTAATAATCTTCATAATATAATCTGAAAATCTTGCCTAAGTCACAAAAGTTTAAAAAATCTGTTTAAAGTATGCTCATGAAAAAAGCTTCTATGACTTTTTTTTCCTCCGGTCAAAATTGACCGAGTTAGCGATAAATGTACGAGTAGGTATATGAAGTATAGTATGGAGCTTGCACCCATAAACTTAAAAACCTCGCTAACTCGGTTAATTTTGACCAGAGGAAAAAAAGTCATAGGAGCTTTTTTATGTAAAATTTTAAGTTCTACATATTCTCACTAGAACTTTTTTGTCTAATTTTTACCGTTTTCGAGTAATTGCGAATGGTCTACTCTCTTTCTCTAAAACGAAACTTCGCAAACAAACGAACGAAATTTCGTTAACTCCTCTCCTACATAATATTGTCTCTATGCTCCTCTCTATTTCGTTTTCGTACACGCCGACGAAGTACGGATCCATAGAAAATTTTCGTGACCGATTGGATTGAACGATTTTGAGTGGGTCTAATAACAAACTAATTACGTTCGTTTGCGAAGTTTCGTTTGAGAGAAAGAGAGTAGACCCCCTGTTGCGAAAAAGCTCTTTTGACTTTTTTTTCGACCCTTGCCGGGGGTTGCAGACACGAAAACCTTTACACATTGTTTTTGTATCATTAAAACTACATTATTATTTCAGATCTTATTTGACTGGACTACTAATAATTATGCGTGGGACTGCGGTTACACAATATGTATAGGTATACTTTATATAAATTGTTATTGTATAAAAAAAAAGAGCAACCGCAGAGTTTCTTGCTAGTTCTCGGTAGGAATGGATTCCGATTCAAAAGCACTTGCAAAAGTTTATTTGAATTAAAAACATTTGAATTATTTTTCTTTGATGTCCGTTGGTCAGTTAAATACAGTTTTAACTGTTCAGTTAAATTCCAACAAAATATATACATTACGAGTAGGTACCTATAGACTGGATAATATTATGTTGATCTACCACCACTACAGCCCATTGCCCACTGCTGGCCACAGGCCTCCACTCTCATAAGAGAGAGGGAATTAGAGCTTAGACCCACCACGCTGCTCCAATGCAGGTTGGCGGGCTTTAACGACTATTATCATGTGAGTGATAATAACCGGGACCGACGGCTTAACGTGCTCTCCGAGGCACGGGGGTGAAACACCGCCAACTTCCTAACTACGGGCTAGTACTGAGAATTTCTAGTCAGAAAAACTATTACTACTTAGTTATGGCTCGACCCGGGACTCGAACCAGGGACCTCGTCGGCCGCAGTCGAACATGCCAACTACTAGACCAACGAGGCAGTCAGACCAATTATGTTGATCGGAGTTACATAATACAATTATTTCATTAAATTGCATATTGAGGCTTTAATTAATACATGCAGCATGTTCATCTCGTCTCATCTATATTCAAATTGGAGGCGAACGTTTGTCCCGTCTGTCACCAGCAACCAGCAAATGGATTTGATTACATTTCTGCCATATGATAGGTATATTATCCTAGATGATGCTCGTGACTTCGTCCGCGTGGGTTAAGTTATTTTTTTTAAATCCCGTCCGATTTTTTTGTATTTCCGGGATAAAAGGTATGGGACTATACGCATCATTTTCAAAGTCGTTTAAACGGATGGGCCCTTCCCCGGGATGCAACCTATTTCTGTGCCAAATTTCTGTTGCAAACATGGGTCATGAAAGCGTGACAGACAGGCAGATTTCTTATTTATAATAGTATGGATGGGGATTCGTATGGATTTTGCTCACTTTCTTATTTTGCAGTGTATAAAGTTATACTTAAAAAATTGTAGGCTTCGGTCGTGGTTAGACCACCCTACAGGCAAAGACGTGCCGCCAAGCGAGTTAGCGTTCCGGTACGATGCCGTGTAGAAACCGATTAGGGGTATGGGTTTAATATAACTGCCATGCCCCTAACAGGTTAGCCCGCTAATATCCTAGACTGCATCTGCATCACTTACCATCATCTTTTGACGACCTCCGTGGCGCAGGGTTGAGCGCTGTTGCCTTAACGTGCGGAGGTCTCGGGTTCGATCCCCGGCAGGGTTTGGAAATTTATACTTAATTTCTGAATTTCCCTGGTCTGGCCTGGTGGGAGGCTTCGGCCGTCACTAGTTGCCACCCTACCGGCAAAGACGTGCCGCCAAGCGATTTAGCGTTCCGGTATAGGATGCCGTGTAAAAACAGATTAGAGGTATGGGTTTAATATAACTGCCATGCCCATAACAGGTTAGCTCGCTACCATCTTAGACTGCATCATCATCACTTACAATCCTAGGTGAGATCGCAGTCAAAGGTTAACTTGTAGTGGATTAAAACGAAGCTTTTATAAATCCATACTAATATTATAAATGCGAAAGTGTGTCTGTCTGTCTGTCTATCTGCTACGCTTTCACGGCCCATCTGTTCAACCGATTTTACCGACATAGGCTACTTTTTATCCCGGAAAATTAAGGAGTTCCCGCGGGAATCAAAAAAGCTTAAACCACGTGGACGAAGTCGCGGGCATCAGCTACAATAAAAACTCACCTAGATCTCTGTTATTTATACCTTGGCTGGCGACATTATATTCCTTGTAGTAGATTGTGGAAAACTGTGCGTAGGCTTGGTATGTTCGTGCCGTGGACTGGTGCAGCATTGTGCTTGCATCTGTGGGTGCACGCGCGACACTTTGCTTATCTACTATATTCGCACGAAATCTCTGTCTCTGTTTCCACTGCTTGTATCCGGTATGCGCTCTCTCTCTCGATTGTAAAGTGTTGTACTTTTACAATCGTGCATTGTCAACTCAACATCTCCTGAAGATGCTTTAGCCTCGTAGCTTTAGTTTTAAGATACCGTAACAGATTATCACCATCATATTTTTATGTAACTGGACTTCAATAGATAAGTGTAGTGTACCTACCTAAATTGAATAAATATTTATGACTTATGATGCTCCGGAGTCGGAGTAAAATGTACGTTTGAGAATAATTTGAAAGATTTGTGTGGTTGGTGTTGTGCCGATGCGAATTGCTGGTGTAGGGCGGTAAATATCGCAAGCTACACGTGCAAGCTACTACATAGATTTGTCTGTTTTGGCGGATTATAGCGAATAAAACTTTTAGTTCCTTCATTATAATGGACTTCCGCAATTAAACGCCTGCATCTATCCAATATATTTTGTATAATATAATAATTATATTATACAAAATATATTGGATATTGAAACACGAATGTAGTGCTTTATCTATAGCCCTGTTATGTAAAACCTGCATCAATCATTGTTACAGCCTCAATTGTCGTGATTGAACTGAATTTTTTTTTAGTTCTTACTAAGACAATGGATTTTGGTAAATATCGAAAGATATTTACCAAATAACGCCAATCAGCCAATCAGAGATGCCAATAATAATGCCAATCAGAGATGATTGCAATCGGTCACTGTATCGATAGTTTTTTTCCTTAATAGGACACTGGAGTGTTAAAATAATCATTGATTTAAATATGCATAATCGCAGTGGCTAAATAGCTGACGGATGACGGATGACGGTTTAACAATAGAACCGCACCGTTATAGTTGTACTTACAATAGGGTTCGTTACAGCATGGATTTACGATGACCAACGAAACGAACAATGCGACTTGTTATCGCATCGCGCTGGTGAAAATATTTATTTTATTTTACTCTTTCTGTTGATATTTCTGTTCATTCTTGACGTCCACTGAAACGGTCTAAAATACCTTTGTAGAACTTAATTCCTGGCGCAGTGTTGAGCGCTGTTGTCTGCTGTTGTTGGCCTGGTGGGAGGCTTCGGCCGTGGCTAGTTACGACCCTACTGGTAAAGACGTGACGCCAAGCGATTTAGTGGAACGTCACCCGGTACCCATTTCAAAATCCACGTACAACTCTCGACTCAATCCTGCTATGGATATCGATTAATCCTGCCGACAGTGGTTCCCAGTGGTCAGACTGCTGCTTAGATCAATCTGATCAACAGGAATTTTTGTTCCCGTTGGTGAGATTGAAAACTAAAAATCTATTCAAAACTAAACGGAACGGTCTCTGTGTAGACTATGACTGTACAGTGTAAACGAAATAGGTTTACAGATTACACTTACACTAATTTCACAGTTCGCCTGAGCAGCTCATTTTGACACTTTTTAAATTCATTTTGCTTGCTCAGTCCTTTCTGCCAGATCCTTGTTGGTGAAAGTGCTTAGGTACTCTCTGTTTTTCTCTGCGAGTTAAATGGACGCCGCGCCGTTCTGAGTGCGTGAGTAGGTAATCCTTAAAAATTACTCAAAACATATTTTTCTCACCTCCGGGCGGAAAGCGTCAATTTTCCTCCCGCTGCGCTAAACGAAAATGCCGCTTTCCGCCTCCGTCGAGGAGAAAAATAGTATACACACCACGGGCAGTAAATAAGAAAGCCTCAGATCACATGTTTATTGACCTCGGCTTCGCCTCGGACAACAATTACATGTGATCTGAGACATTTCTTATTTTACTGCCCTAGATGTGTAATGTACTATTTCAACCCGTATAAAGGGTAACTTAATTACTTGGTATAAAATATTGGACATAATCAAATTTTCCGAACCCGCGCACGCGTCAAAGTGCAAACCCACTTAAAATTACTCAAATGTACTACGAGCGATTCATAATTTGATTTTAACTCGATAGAAGAGTGTTCCTAACTCGATAAATAATATGAACTCGGCTTTGTTTGTGCCGAATAATGTGATTCGAGCCCATCCGATTGCAATTTGTAATAATTTTAATGTAGGTATTGTCATAGTTTAGAAACCATGCAGTTGGGCGGCTTGGGCCATAATTATTTTCGCGAGGAACAGCGATTTGACATTTTAATGCTTTCACTGAAACGAGAGACGCGTGGTTTCAGCTAATCAGAAACAAGAAACCGTCCAACTGAAACTTTTAAGGGAATAAAAATAACAAAATAAAAAAAATAATAATTCAATAAATAATATCCATCAAACAGAAGTTTTTGAAAAAGCAAGTTTTTTGCTCTCCTGTAAAATGAAATTTGAGTTATCTAGTGATGAAAATGTCCTGAAGTTGACTTAGTCGCTGAAAATGGGAAGGCAGAGCGTGTCAAATGGTTTTCAAAAAGGTCTATATTTTCAGCAATGGACAGCATACGCAACTGCTGATTTTGAACAGCAACAAAACTAGGTAGCGGCATTGTTTGTAGACACAAAAGACGCTATCAAACTGTATGATTGTTTAACTGTGTGCAAGTAGTATAATGGTTATGGTTGTGGGGCACGCATTGTATTGTCCACAGTACACCCCCAGCTCAGATTGTACAGTGTTACTATAATTGCGAAGTTATTTATTGGCACTCCGCGGGAGATAATCTACATGAACGTGGAATTCAAGCACTTAAATAAAACCCTAGTACCTATACGATAGGTTGAAATGATGACGTTGAAAATATACGGCACTAGCTGATGCCCGCGACTTCGTCCGCGTGGTTTAAGTTTTTTGATTCCCGCGGGAACTTCTTAATTTTCCGGGATAAAAAGTAGCCTATGTCACTCTCGGTCCTCAACTATACCCATGCCAAAAATCATGTCGATCCGTTGCTCCGTTGCGGCGTGATTGAAGGACAAACAAACACACTTTCGCATTTATAATATAAAGTATGATTTATACTGAACTAGATTATGTCCGCGACATCGTCCGCGTGGATTGAGTTTTTTTAAATATCGTGGGAGCTCTTCGATTTACCGAGAAGAACATAATATAATATAAATTATGTTACGTTTTAAAATATCGTGACCGTGAGACGTGAATTAAGAACATATTATTTAAAGTTTATTTTACGAAGCACATGTTCGGACTATTATTTATGTCCACTTAATTGTCTCTACGCGCTTGCTTTGAAATAGCCTGGCGAAGCGTTTGTTTTGTTTTAACTCTTTTTTATAGCTTCATGGTACGGAAATAAATGCGCCATTATATTTATTTGAAACATTAACGAATTTTATTATAATAGCACATGCTGAGTGAAGACCATTTTGGGGATCAAGTCACAATTTCACAATATTTTTTATCTTGTATAGTAGGTATCTCTCTTCACGCGTATATTGGTATAGTATGTATATGTATCCTACCTAGGTATATAGATGGTTACTCTTTGTAGTATAAAGAGTTCTACCATTCACCATATCCACGCGGCTGTTGGCTGTTCAGGGGTATAATATAAAGTTTATACTTTTGAAGAATTCCAGCAGCTGAATGGATTTTAATCAATGAGATGCGTCATGCGATGCTTATTAATTATAGGCATTGTTTTAATAAACTTTATTATGGCGAGCGTACAAATTGCTGTAGAAACGAAAAGAAATATGTAATTTTGCATGTCATATTGAGTGGCATATCACTGAATAAGTCTTTCAGTTTCAGTATTTTCCGTCTCACAGTACTAAGTAAATACTAACTGATTCATTAGTCTAGGTTGCCTGGCAGAGATCACTTTAGTGATAAGGTCACCTTTTGTTGTCATACTTTTATTATAATATGTTATTTGTAACTGTTCTTTCGTTATGGAATGTAGTTGTTTAATAATAATAACGTACGTAGGATTTCGTCCATATCTCATCATATTCAATAAGCATATAAAATGCGGATATTCTGAAGCCTTTTGGCATTATACCCAGCCGTTAGCGAGAAATGCCAGCAACATTTTGAACTGCATTAATACCAAATAATTCACCCGAAATGGCCTAACGCCTCGTCTATGAATATCAATTTTATTTCTGCTTCGAAAGTTTATTTGAATTGAAAAGCTTTCGTTAGGCGCCAAATTCGCGATTTGCTTAGCATAGGCCCAGCCCTATAACTGGTACGGGTTAAATCAGTTACAAAATATTGAGTTTGTAGTCAAAGAGTTGGCGACCCACAGATGATATTAGTGTAACAGCTAGTAGATACTATCTCGAGACTGAGCTTTCCCTGAGAGTCCCCTACAAATGAGCAAGCTCATTTGGACTCTTTTTGAACCCTTTTAGCTCGTTCAGTGCTTTCCGCTAAACTCTTTCTTGGTGAAAGTGTTTGTATGCAGTTCTCCTCTAAGGAGTCAGTACGGAGCTCGCTCCGCTTGCGGTTCATATAAAGCCTGGCTCTCAAACTGACGTGGGGGAAAAGGACAAATTCAACAGAGGCCTCATGAGATGATTTAATAAATCTTATCCATTATAATAGTTGGGACGGTGATTGGTAGTGTTAAATACTTTAAAGTAGAACGTACGGTAGAAAGTACGGTCTATCTTGAAATATAAGCTACGAGGATTCGAAACGCTCCTGGGCAGAGAAGAAGCCCACAGCACACTCAGCTGGATATTTAGAATGATAAACGTTAGGTACTTATCTACTTCTTATAACTCATTTTCGTCATAAAGATTGAGTTTATGTGGAGCTTGGCAGCATCACAGAATACCTATGACAGAAGGTAATGGGTTTGAAGTGCTTTTTAATGACTTAAGCTGGGCTGTCACCAGCTCTTAGCCCACATTTATTTCGCTTGTTATGTGTGAAATATCCATGAATGTGTTCGCGTCAAATTCGATCTTTCAATTGTCCCTCGTTAATCCTCTATTAATGCAAGCGGCTTTGTCACGGTCGCCATATGGCGTCTTATACCAACTTCCCGACAAAGGGCGATCTGTCGTGAAAGATTTAACACACAATGACGGATTTTACTATGTAGGTACATATGATGACGTGTTTAATTTCATAGGGACCTTAATAATGGTGTGAAATCGCAAAAAATAACGCTTAGCACCCGTTGGATTAAACAATAGTGTATTATGTATTGTAGAAATCATTTCTTTGTAAAATACGATTCTATAGATCTATGAATCTGAATGGTAGTTTATTTGATTATTTGCACCTACTGGAAATGAATTCGAATTTCGATTGTATTAATGCCGTTCATAGGAAATTTTGTGTATTTTGAGGGTTTTCTAAAGTTAGTTGAGTAGCCTTTTGAGGGTTTCCAGGAAAACTGTTAATTACTAAAATAGCTGATTTAATACCTAGGTGTTAATAAACCCTGGGACGCTGACGCTACACCGATCCGCAGAAGACAGCTATAAATCAGTCTTCCAATAGTTGATGATGAGTAAATGACCCTATGCCGGAATAACGTGGCGGGAGTTCGGTAGTCGGAACGTATAATTTCAGTTGCAACTTGCATCCGTTATTTCGACGCAAGACGCTTTGACGCGGGCTGTACCGCTGGTTCGTTAGTAAGTATTCTGTCAGAGCCAGTGAGCCCTGAATGGGTTAAATTAAATAAGTACCTAACGTCAAAAAATATTTTTTTTAAAACATGCTTTTCTCATCCGCCATATTGAATTTAATGTGACGTCATTTTATTTTTCGGATTCTTCTATAAAAATAACTTAAAAATGCTTAAAAAGCAACTAGTGCCTAATAATTCATCCAAACTAAACGTATATGCCCAGCTCAATCAGCTCGGGATAACTGTTAAAACAAACATATTATTAAAATAGTGCAAAAAGCTTTTAAAAAAGGTATTCGTGCTAGTGAAAATGAAAAACCTCGGTAATCATAGAGGTATTTCCCTAGTAAAATAATATATATGGCGCTCAAAACGTCCCAATTTGAATGAAAGCCCATATTCAACCCCCTGATCATAAATAGAGGTAGATTCGAGGGTAGATCGAGGGTCGGTTTGACTGACTCCGCACTATGTCTTGTATATTGCCAGTTATATGTCAGCAATTTGCGTACCTACCGGACTCATATCAGCTCATAGGATATCGTATTTACCACTTCACAGCTTGATGGTATACCTTTTTCAATATATTTTCGTAACAGTCCTACCGTTATTTTGATTGATTTTGGACATTGCAGGACTGCAATGCTAAAACATTTTTAGTAGTGAGTAAAGGAATGTTCTTTAGTGATATAAGTCGTTGATTCGGGTCTCTTAGCTAGGCTCTCAGCCACCCATCTACTGTTATAGCCACAGATAAGAGAGTGGTTATAGCACAGAATAGGTAATAGTACCACAGAATCTATACTTATAATAAAACTGTAACAGGTCCAATTCTGTACATTGAAGATATTTTGAAAATTTTTTTTGGAGGGCACTCATTATTCGATACTGAAGCCAAATCTGTAATTTTTTTCATTTTTGTCTGTCTGTCTGTCTGTCTGTCTGTCTGTCTGTCTGTCTGTCTGTATCTTGGCCGCGCATCACGCCGAAACTACTGAATGAATTCAAACGAAACTTGGCACGATTTGAGCCCATACTACGAGGTAGGACATAGGATACTTTTTATCCCGCAATTCTACCCCCAAAGGGGTGAAATAGGGGTTGAAAGTTTGTATGAAAGTCCGTCATTTCTCAAATTATATCGAAACTTGGTATATGAGCTGCGGGTTGAAAATGAAGACGTACGTATTTCACAGTTTTTCGTAATTCCACCCCCAAAGGGGTGAAATAGGGGTATAATATAAAAATGAATCCCTATTTCCCTTGGCCACGGCATCACGCGTGAACGGCTGGACCAATTTCGCTAATTCTTTTTTTTTTTTGGTTTGTCTGGACGCCGGGATGGTTTATATTCACAATTGGACCCGGTAGGGGGCGCTGCAATCGGGTTCGAGGTTCAGGGCGGGACACGGCTGGACCAATTTCGCTAATTCTTTTTTTGTTGGGTTTGTCTGGACCCCGGGATGGTTTATATTCACAATTGGACCCGGTAGGGGGCGCTGCAATCGGGTTCGAGGGTCCCGCCAAACCACGCGGACGAAGTCGCGGGCATCAGCTAGTAGGTAATATAGTACTAAGTTATAGCTAGATTATTCCGCCACCCTTGGTCAACAGACGTAATCTGAATTTATCGGTCAGTTTAAATGGCGCTTACATATTTATTGATAACTAACTGCCCGCGACTTCGTCTGCGTGGATTGACGTTTTTTGGTTCCCTCGGGAACTCTTTAATTTTCCGGGATAAAAAGTAGCCTATGTGTCCGTCATCCACAGATCCGTTCAGCCGTTCCGACGTGATTGAGTAACAAACATCGCATATATTATTAGTAAGTAGGTATATTAGATTGGAATTTTTCAAACATTCGAATATGGACCTACAGATACGTCTAAGTAATATAGAAGACGATAGCATAGGTAGGTAGCATATTTTGCTTTTGAGGCTCCTAGCATTTTATAGAGTCAAACATTGCAGAATTATTTTGGAATGGAAAGAAAAAATACTTACTTACCCTATTATTTTCTCCTTTCGTAATTTTGTTATTTATTGAGCCTCGAGAAGACGCGAAAATGTCAGGACTCCGGCGTGAAATGTGCCCCAGTAAATCACGAGAGGGGTCGTTAATTGTGAAAAATAATATTTTTCCGGCGAAAGCCTGCTAAGCGACTTAAAATTTAGCTGTGAAAGGAATTTCTAATACTTCTAATGAACTGGGGGGGAGTTACGTGAATGTGTTTTTTGCTGATTAACAGACTGATGTATTGTATACAGATAAAAGTATGTTGTATGTACCTATATAAGTACCTAGTAGTCCTGAAAAAAGCTTAGCTGTATGAAACTGTTGATAATATGTAAATGTTAAGAAAGCGTTGTTTTTAGGGCTTATGCGTATACATAATATAGCTACACTCTATAGATTATCTACTTTAATTACTTATTAAAGTATTAAGTACTTCTAGGTGATTAAAGAGTCACCTATTATTGTAATTTATTATCATTTTTAAAAGAGCAACCGCAGAGTTTCTTACTAGCTCTTCTCGGTAGGAAGATCATTCTGAATCAGCGGTGAGCTTGAAGGAGCTTGAAGATTCAAACGCACTCGAAAAAGTCTATTTCAATTAAAACATTTGAATTTGAGTTTTCTAATATACGTACTGCAGTTATTATTATTGCATCATCATTATTTCAACTCCCCGCGCGAGCAACCTTCATTAGCTCTACGTTTTCATTTATCCACCAGGCGACCCTTACAAAATGTCATTCCCGTGTCTCGAGACAGACATCAGAATTTGAGGAAAATGGAACGTCATTAGCTCTACGTTTTCATTTTTCCACCAGGCGACCCTTGCAAAATGTCATTCCCAAGTCTCGAGACAGACATCAGAATTTAAGGAAAATGGAACGCCATTAGCTCTACGTTTTCATTTTTCCACCAGGCGACCCTTGCAAAATGTCATTCCCATGTCTCGAGACAGACATCAGAATTTAAGGAAAATTGAACGTCATTAGCTCTACGTTTTCATTTTTCCACCAGGCGACCCTTGCAAAATGTCATTCCCATGTCTCGAGACAGACATCAGAATGTGAGGAAAATGGAACTTGAGATTACAGCGATTATCTTCATATGTTATTGGAAATAGAGCTTCCTAAGGTGTTCTTTTTTTATACCAGAACGAGTGTTTACGGGTATATCTCCAATCCGTTACGCCTTATTGAATTAATCATCTCCATAAACGAGTTAGTAATTGATATATGCACACAACCCGTGTACCATCAGATACATAAATCTAGCCTTCTAATTTCCTGCTTTATGGTCGGTCAGACAAAATTAAACTTTATATATGTGGATTAGCTATTTCTTGAACTGCAACAGACGAGTTTTCTTACGGCATTAGCACACGTAACCAAAGTCTACGTAACGTGTAGTCTTTTTTAAAATATCTATATCTAGATATTTCATTTAGACTTCTGTGAATTACTGGTTTCTTGTTTCTTGGGGTAGATTTGCGTGTTACTTTTTATATTCAATAGAATGGAGGAATCCATTGCGGATAAATACAATGTTTAAAATGTAAATTGCACATTATTCAAACAATACAGTGACACCAGCGTTATAGCGTTCTTATTTTGTTTTATTTCAAGCCAATTTGCTAAAGGAAATTAATATACAATCAAAAATAATATTTATTACTAGATGATGCCCGTGACTTCGTCCGCGTTGATAAAGTTGTTTTTGATTCCAGCGGGAACTCCATAATTTTCCTTGATTATACATACATAGGACATATAGGCTACTTTATAGAATATGTCCTTCCCCGGGATGCAACCTATCTCTATACCAAATTGCATCAACATCGGTAGAAAATATGGGCCGTTAAAGTGTAGCAGACAGACACTTTCGCATTTTTATTATTGGTATACTTACCTAGATATGCAAGATAGGCTTTTGCTTGGTAATAACAATTATCCCTGGTGGTGGTCTAGGCCCCTTGCCTTGCCTTAAAAACAAGGACGCTATGAGTATATGGGCGCGATTCTAATCTAATAGGTAAGCATCATTTAAGTTGATGAAGACACAAAAAATGTGTGCGTCTAGTAGAGCCTTTATCCGCATAGTTCGGTGCCAAAGTCACGACGGGTGGTTAAGTTCTTATTTGCATAAGTTTTGTTTTTAACTCCAAATCAAACAAGTTCTAAGAATAAGCGACTTCTTAGCGGATGCATAAATTGGATTCCAAGTTGTAAATTAAACATACCAAATTATAAATTATTATTATTTATCATACACTGAATAATAATTCATTCATACACACTAATGAATGAGTTCTTAGAATAATTAATTGTGTTATTAATTAATACTAATAAGTGTTATTTGCTTTATTAGGAAACTATCACGCAGTAAACATAAATCAATTTTCTAAAATAAATAGATCCTGTTTGGATGGGCAGTGCTCACAGCATCAGGATTAAGGAATTAAAACCGAACACATAATATTGTATTGTCATGGTAATAATTTTTTTGCGAATGTTTGTGTTTTTGTGTGTACTTCAATTACACCGCAACAAAGCAACGGAACCACATGCGTATAGTCCACCCTGTGAGTCCACCTCTACGTATGTACGTTGAGGACCTGGAGAGTGACATAACTAGGTCCCTTTTTATCCCGGGAAATCGAAGAGTTCCTGGATTTTTAAATAATGGATTTAAATAATGGATATTTAAATCCACGCGGGCAAGGTCGCTGGTCATCATCTATTCAATAGTTCCATAATAATCGGTTTAATATCTATAAGTCTTAATGAAAACGCTGTGGCAGGCTTTGAATGAAACATAGGAAGGCCAAGCTAAATAAAACTGAAAGAATTTAGAGATTTGGTCTTATATAAGAGTGTCCAATATTTATTTTGGTACAATCTCATAGAACTTGCAAAAAAACTATAAGTACAAAAGATAATGCCAGCTATCCACGTAGCCATTGTATTTTTAAAGAAAACAGTCTGGTATATTTTCATTTTAAATTGTGCTGGGCACAAAATATTATATTTTTCTTACGGATTTCATACTCTGCGTGAAACATTATGAAGAGAAAAATAAAATGCATTGTTTTTTGCTTGCTTCAAGTGGCTTTGTGTACATTGTGAGTTCAATTGTGAGAGTAAACATTTGCGCTTGAAATACTTTAAGCTTGCGAGGCCAAGCGGTAAAACAGAATGAAATAGCTGAAAGAGACTTTATTTTATCTCAAAAAATGGTCTTAGCAGAACGCTGATACAACGGTACTACTGATAAATGATGATACTAAAATGGTAGATATAATTAAGTAATCCTTTCTATGAGTATAACGGTAAAGGAAAACATATTGAGGAAGCCTGCATGTCTGAAAGTTCGACATGATATTCAAAGGTGTCATATTTATGCCAATCCGCGCTTGGCCTAAAGTCTTCTCATTATAAGGAAAGACCTGTACTCTGCAGTTGACCAGTGATGGGCTGATGATGAAGATGATAATGAAATGAGAATGAAAATGAAAAATGAATTAGAAGATAATTTGATGAAATTGAAATGTAAGTATAAGTACAGATAAAATAATACTTGTATAGCTTTACTTTTCTAGCGTCTGTTGATAATGTGTCCTAATGAAAAGAAATTGCTTAAAGTAATCGTGGAGGTCATGGTGGTGTTGGTTTGGAAATATGCTCAGTTATTTTTTAGGAAAACTGGAATAATTTGGTTATTTTGCCTGGTGGGAGGCTTCGGCCGTGGCTAGTTACCACCCTACCGGCAAAGACGTACCGCCAAGCGATTTAGCGTTCTGGTACGATGCCGTGTAGAAACCCAATATGGGTATGGGTTTAATTAACTGCCATGCCTCTAACAGGTTAGCCCGCTACCATCTTAGACTTACCATCAGGTGAGATCGCAGTCAAGAGCTAACTTGTAGTGGATTAAAAAAAAAATACACTGACACTCGTTTACAAAATGCTTACCTACTCATCATGACAGGCAACACCCTGTTTATTAAGCTGAACATAAATATGTGGGCAGGCCCTCTAGTTTCACAAAGTTACGCTTAACCACAGATGTATTGGTCCCTAAAATTCCCTTCCGACCATCCGCACATTATTACGCGGGAATAATATTTATGTGCCAGCCGGGATATTATCTTTTATTTTATCTTATACGAGTGAGAAAGTACAATTTTATAGCGCACATGCTTAGCTCCTTAGTCATAATTACCTCGCAGGTTAGAAGCATAATCATTATCATTTGCTTCTATAGCCATAATATGGATTAGCCAGGACCAGTTTTCTGCTAAATCAGTTTTCAAACATTGTGTGTATCAACCTTTATCTTAAGCTTTTCTTTAGGTAATATTATAAGTAATGAAATATTATTTAAAACTGATTTATGAAACATCGCCTATTTAAGAGACGGATTCTGCTAGAACCTCAGGCTAGAACGGCAGAGTTGAGATAGCCAAGTCATTTAGCTTCGATCGGTACTGGCCTGAAAACTGAAAAATCTATTGATTGCTAATTCATACACCTAAGTGGTTGTATTGTGGTTAATTTTAATAAAACTTAAGATTCTCATGACTTTTATTTTATTTATTTATTTTTGTACAAAATATTGTCTTAAAAGTAATAGAAAATAAAACCAGCCAAGTGCGAGTCGGACTCGCGCACCGAGGGTTCCGTACAAACCTGTAGTAAGCTTTACGATGAATGAATTTAATGAACCGCAAAACTAACTTTGTTTGTAGAGGTTTATTGTTAATATAAAAAAAAACTATGCTAGTTAGAGCGTTGGTTTTATTTTTCCTGTAAAATATACATAAGCTTCTATTGACCATAATTATTTCAGATTTTGCAATTGGTAAACTTCGGAGATAAGGGGGGGGCGGTATTTTTTTCGACATTTTGCCCGATAAATCAAAAACTATTATGCATAATAATAAATAAAAATCTGTTTTAGAATGTAGAAGTATAGCCCTTTCATATGATATCCCACTCAGTATAGTTATCATACTTTGAAATTTCAAACCCCCGATTTTCCCCCTTTTTTAATGAAACTAAAAATAATTTTCGATTTTATTTTATTTTAATGATGTTAGGCCACTATTATACACAACTATTCCAAATTTCATGTCGATTGCTTTAATAGTTACTGAAATAATCGACTGTGACAGACGGACGGACGGACAGACGGACGGACGGACGGAGAAAGTCGCACCATAAGGGTTCCATTGTTACCATTTTGGTACGGAACCCTAAAAAGTGGACAGAGGGAACTTTTAGTGCTTTTTATTATCCTTCAATACGTATAGGTAGTAATATGGTGAGCATCTGAAGACAAAAAGCCAAGAGATTTTTTAAATATATCTATAGCCATATAGTGATCATTGGCAGGCGATAAATCTGGTACGTAATATTTCAGTATGCGGTGTCATAAAATATCTCAATGATTGATGTTTCGTGGCTAAGCTGTGGCGTGCCGAGTGACAAGATCGGTGCGGTTTTACGCCGCGTTGTCTTTTTGTTACTTCTGTAGCGACTGACTTTCTCAGCCAGATGTCGGTTGTGATTTATATCAGTGTGAATTTGGGTTGTGATTGTAATAATTGCTTTAGTATGTTGTCTTTCGTGTGTTAATGTAGCCTTAATTGCTACAGTCCGTCAGACTAATCTGACCCGGTGGCCAAAATTGGAACTAATTTTTATGCCTGGTTAGTTTTTGTTTTTATTTTATACTAGCTGATGCCCGCGACTTCGTCCGCGTGGATCGAGGTTTTTCGGTTCCCGCGGGAACTTCTTAATTTTCCGGGATAAAAAGTAGCCTATGTGTTAATCCAGACTAAAATCTTTCTTTGTGCCAAATTTCATCTAGATCCGTTCAGCCGTTAGGGCGTGATTGAGTAACAAACACCCATACATCCATCCAAACTTTCGCATTTATAATATTTATTTGATTTGATTTCATATAGCTACTAGCGACGCTGTCACTGGGTCATATAAGTTTGTGGAACTATACTTGTTTTTGTGTTAAGCCAAAACTTCGCTTTAAAAAATATTCTTAGTAGGTATTCCGAAGTACCTACGTTATATCGAGGACTCGCGCAGAATTTCAAGTTCAGCTGCTTCTTCTTTCTCATAAATACCAGTCAGTAAATGTTTCCTTTTTGTTTACAATATTTAAGAAGATATCTTTACTGTGTATTTACTGTAATCGGAACACAGGTATTTAAAATATGTTACTCTTAATCTGTGGTGCCTTGCAGTGAAGCTACCGAAGAAAGTGCAGTTTTTCCATCTAATACAGTAAGTATTATAGTTCAAATTTAACTAAGCGTTGCGATTTTTACTCGAGAGACTTATGTACTCCCAAAAAATTACCAGAAGCAGAACTATTTCAAAATAACATTTTAATGTCACGGACCTTGACGTCCCCGAAATAAGGATTAGATATACCTAATTCTAAAACACGAACGTCAACAATATTAAAACAATACGGCTTTAAGCAATGGTAGTATGGCCCCAGGTCCCATTCGACAGAAAAATGTAACAAAAACGAGAAACAGATTTCCGTAGAGTCCACAGATGCCAAACAAAAAGTCAGTGGCGAAAGTGAGGAAGGGCAACAAATGTAAATAGCATCGGAAACAGTAACGTGAGCGTAGACACATTTACAGGTCGCTGGGATCGACGCGACGAGAGACTGATCGTCTGACGACAACGCCCTGAGGAAACTACGCACACTGCCAACTGAATTACAGTTTGAAGACCTCTATTGCGCTGTTGACAAGTGGGAGATCCCGGGTTCGATCCCCGACATACTATTCATCCAGATCTTTATGAAATTTACCAACCAACCAACGTGATAGCTGTGTGTGTAACTTTATAAATTCGGATTTGAATTCAGATTTGACGGAGATATTGAGTAAAATAGACCTAAACTTTTATCCCCTATCCCGAAGGAAACTCTTGGTTGTCATGATAAATAATATTTTTTATTATGTTTACATGGAGTAGGTACCTATACTTACTTATTCTGGGCTAAATCCGTCCAGTAGTTTCAGCGTGATGCCGTAACAGACAGACAGACATACTTTCTCAATCAACCCATATACATAATATTATACATAGTCGAATTGTTTCGTGTAGCAATTCTGTTTGCAAATTCTAACGAAATCCGATACCAATCATTTAATGTATTTTGCAGCTGGTAGTTTGTACAATCTGTGTGAAATATCTAAGTCTATTTGGCGCTAAGAATGCTACCCACGCCAATTCTAAGGAAATTGCTGTATTGAATTTAGACTAACCTGGAGAAAATAGTCCCAGTATTTCGGTTGGATTCCACATTTTTCACGACGTACCTACTATTAAATTCAAACACTGGTTAGGAACTCTATTATTATTGAAAATTTTCACAGACACACGTCACTCGCGTTACGCCATTCCAGTGTTGTCCCAGAGCAGCGTTGCCACCCTAGATTAATCAGGCAATGATACCATGTATAAATCGTTTTTAAGTTTCCCTCTAACACTACCTATAATGTAAGCCTTATAAGTGGGACATCCCAGTATCGATTCCACCACTACGACTACACCCCTTTTACGTTCCATAGCTGGACACAGGCGTCCTCTTTCATAGGAATCATAGAGAGGGATTTAGATATTAGATTCGCCACCACCGCTACGTCACTCCAATACTGGTTGGCGGTTAAGTTGGACATAATAACGGGTCCGGTTAAGTATGTAAGTAAGTAAGTAAAGGGTGTGGTTCATATAAATCTGTATAGTCACTTCGCTTACTAGGTAGCTGCCTTTCTAGCCCACCGCCGCCAATCGGTTCTTCCGAGGGTTTGCAGGTCTTTGCACACTTCGTCAAACCAGCAATACCCTGCTCCAGGGTAGTCGCTTGCACGAGCTGTACTGCTGTTATATCGAATACCAAATAAGACATTGGAATTCCTCGAAAACATAAGTGTTTCTTTAAAATGTCTGGTGTTGGCATAATTATTATGTTTACACAGTTGGCAACTTCTATTAAATCGGATCTCAAACAGCAGTGGTATTATATTGCATGGGCAATAAAAGGAACATTAATCGAATTAAACGCGGAAGAAACAGAGGAAGTTTGTTCAAAATAAAAATAGGATTTGGAATCTTCATGCTTATTCTTGAATATGGTTCCGTTGAGAAGACGATCTCATTGCCACTATGAATAAAAAACGTTTCAATGAGATGACAAATCGGTTTATCGATTTCTTTCTCTTGGAAGCAGTAGGTATTTAAGTACGTATATTTTAATATTCAGAGATGGCAATTCCAAAACTCCAATTCAGTAATTGCATTTCCATATCCCGGTATCGCTTCCTGGTTTTTCTTAATAACAACAAGTTACCATTGGAAATAAAAAATCTTCCAACAAAACAATTTGTTTATAAACATGTTATAAACTTAAATATGGTTACTTGCAAAAAATGTTTATACAGTGAATGAATTCTTGCAACAAAATTGAATCTTGACCTAATTATTTTTCCATATTATTACTTAGATAGTTGACATAATATTCTGTTTTTTTTCTATATAAATATTTTATAAATTAATGTAGAATACCTATTTAGAGATTTCTAACATTTTGACATTTATGTAATATTTGACCTTTACATTTATTTTACATAGATTTAGAATAATTGCTTTCATTTATTCAGATTTCAGGTTTTTGTTATTTTAAAATGTTGATTTTGTTAATTTTTTCCAGTACTAAACAATTAATTATCTGTAATGATAATAAGGATATTTAATATTTATGTTACATATAATATCTACTGTATTTTACATGCCATTATATGGCATATTGTGATATACAATACGATCTTTATGTACCTACTTAACATCTTTTTATTTAACCTACAATCATGTAATAAATGAATTTGATGAATTTTTGACGACCTCCGTGGCGAAGTGTTGAGCGCTGTTGCCTTAACGTGCGGAGGTCCCGGGTTCGATCCCCGGCAGGGTTTGGAAATTTATAATTTCTGAATTTTCCCTGGTCTGGCCTGTGTGGGAGGCTTCGGCCGTGGCTAATTACCACCCTACCGGCAAAGCCGCTGCCGCCAAGCGATTTAGCGTTCCGGTACGATGCCGTGTAGAAAGTAGAAACCGAATAGGGGTATGGGTTTAATATAACTGCCATGCCCCTAACAGGTTAGCCCGCTACCATCGTAGACTGCATCATCACTTACAATCAGGTAGGTGAGATCGCAGTCAAGAGCTAACTTGTAGTAAATAAAAAATAAAAAAATAACTGAACCTAGTACCTAGTTGGTAAGTAAAATTAAAGTTATCGTCAAAATTCAGATGTCAGTTCTTTTTTCACTACCATCCTACTATAGTAGGATAGTAGGACCTAGGGCTAGGACCTAGTATACTAGGTATATTCATGTCGTTTTAATCCATGCACCCTTGATATTATGAATGCAAAACAGTAAATCTGCACTAAATTTTGCGGAGTCAGACAAAGATATTCCAGAAAATATAAAAGCTCCCACTGGATTAAAGAAACGAAATCTATGCGGAAATCATTTTATACTTGGCTAAATAATTTTGACATATTATAATAATAACCATAATCTGTTTTTACTAATTAATAATCTGTACCAATTATGAATTATTGTCCGAATCAAATGTAAATATTATGACTTTATGTTAAATTTAAGTATGCCTGTTAGAGGTAGACTGTTCGGACTACTATGTAAAATTATTTTAAGATCTTCAACTGTGTAACAGTCAAACGATTTAATAAATGAAATGAAATCATCTAGTTCCAAAAGCCTTGTCAGATTAAGAATGCAGCTTATATTTAAAAGTCTACGAATTTTCCGTCAGACACGAAACTAGCGACGGCCGAGCGACGCGACGGCGACAACGGGGCGATGGAACCCGAGAGCTGGCGACGAATTTCGGGAAGGTCCTTTAGGCAAGCTGAAATTATGGAAAAATATAATTTCGTTCATTGGCCAATCCAGTTCTGCCAGTCTGGTAGAGCGTTTGCGGTTCGCTACTGTGCAGCATATAACATTTGCAAAAAAAAACGGAAATAACACTTTTTTGGCAACTTGATTTTTTATCTTTAAATTTTATACTTATAGAATTCGAAAAAATAAATCCCAGTTGTTTTTGTCGGTTATAAAGTATTACCAGACCTCTTTCAAATTGTTCCTGAAATTCGTCGCCAGCTCGCTGACTAATCGCATCGCCCCGCTACCGCCGTCGCCCCGCTACCGCTAGTTTCGTGCCCGTAAGAAAGAATAAGCCTATTTAGGAACTGCCTATTTTGTAAGCCGGCTAACATTGTTGTATAATAAATGTCTGTTCAGCTGATAGCGTCAGAGGCTCACTAACCTAATTCCTTCGAAAGAAATGCCATTATTTATGGCGAAGTGGAACTAATGTTTCGTTCGTCCAATTTTCTTTTGGGTCACCGACTTTCCGGGTATTCGCTCGGGGATTTCGCTATGGAGGGATGGTGTGAAGAAATGGAGTTGACTTATATTATTACTTGATGATGCGCCCGACTTCGTCCGCGCGGATAAAGTTTTTTTGATTCCCGGGCCTCTATATATACCTATGCAGGTTCTAGATGGGCCCTTTCATAGAAAAAAATTGCGCGTCCGACCAGTGGAGCGCGTTCCACACCTGTATAAGCCTGTCCTTGTCTCCGCCATAGCGCTGTCCCGCTTTTCAGACTAGATGGCGTTATAAATACGCCCACATAATTCTTTATTTGACAGGGCCCGTCTATGTAAATTGAGGTCGTTGTTCCCGGGAAACTTCTTAATTTTCCGGGATAAAAAGTAGCCTATGTCCTTCCCAGGGATGTAACCTACTGCTATACCAAATTTCATCCAAATCGGTTGAATAGATTGGCCGTGAAAGTGGAGCAGACAGACAGACAGACAGACACACTTTCGCATTTATAGTATGGAAGTGTGGATGTTGTTTATAGGTTTCTGCGAAAATGGCTTAATTTAGAAATGCCATAAAACTTACTGTTGAATTAGATTTCGCTGAATTTCATACACCCTTTAGTGTTAAAAATTATACTGAAAATGTCGTTATCGATGCTTTTAAGCTGTAATCTTAGTTCGATTAGTAAGTAAGTAGGTACAGACGACGGATTTGTAGGTAGGTAAACGACAATATTACAAAGTTACTTTTGGTGAATCTTAAGTTTCATAAAAACAGTACCCAAGTACTTACTTTTCAATTTCATGTAGAGTTAAAGGTTAATACCTATTATCAAATAAATCAAATAAATATTATAAATGCGAAAGTTTGGATGGATGGATGTATGGATGTATGTTTGTTACTCAATCACGCTCCAACGGATGAACGGATCTGGATGAAATTTGGCATAGAGATAGATTATAGTCTGGAATAGCACATAGGCTACTTTTTATAGCATAATAAAGATTTAAATTAATTATTCTTTTAGGTTTTCTTTTAACTCTTATTTCTTACTCACTTACTTACCTACAGTAATCGAAAACGTCTTCAATAGGTATATTTATCTAACCTAACTACAAGTACAATCTTTAATTTAGATTTGTGAAGTTTATAGAAGCACTAGCTGATGCCCGCGACTTCGTCCGCGTGGTTAAAGTTATTTTGATCCCTCGGAACTCCTTAATTTTCCGGGATAAATAAGGTCTATGTCACTCATGGAGAGTGACATAGACACGATCCTAGTCATGGAATTAGGAATTACGACTTACGTCCTAGTACAATGGGGACTATCGTTTCTTTGCTCACCAGTTGGCGCCACTGTTGACTAAGGTTCAGAGGTATAGCTGTCAAAGGCGACTTTATGGTCGGTGCCGAAACAAAGTTTTAAATCTTGATTCTCATTAAGTTTATTAATTTATAACAGCTATCATCATATCGAGTAGCAATGCCGCAATGTTGTGCAATTCCGTTTTGTTCGGAAAAAAGGACACATGTTTCCAAAAGATAAAACTGTTCTAAAACAGTGGCTAGTTGCGATTCGCAGGAATTCGCAGGATTCTGAGGAATTATATAGTTAGGCACTAAATAAATAAAATAAAAAAGAAATTAATTACTTATTAAACTTTTATTTATCCTTCCTTTTCCCTTTAAAACACACTGCTATACAAATAAATACTTATTAAACATTGTAAATCCATACAATGGATATGATACTGAAAGATGGTTGATTTGTTAATTGAAACTACTAAACAATGGTAACTAGATATTTAAGATTAAGTTATAAAACTTCTGAAATAAGCTTATCATTTCTATTTACCTACATAAATTCTCTTTTTCTCTTTTCATCTTTATTTGTCCAAACAAAAAAATCACAATACTTTCTTTTAGTACCTAACAAGTTTTTGAATTTGAAAATAGTAGGGACTACTTTCTTTCAAGCAATATTCATTATTGATCATTTCTATGTGCTTATAATTATCCACACTGATAAACTCATCTTTTATAGAGAAAGGACATTTCCAATACTGTTAGTTCTCCAATTAATCCTTCTGGAGAAACCTGAAATGAAACATCTAATATTAATAAAGAGAAATATTATTAAATTCTAGTCATCTCACACATAGTACCTAATCTGATCCCAAGATAGGTTGTGTTCTCGTTAGAGATACTGTGGGTACATAACCAGATACATATATAGTACCAGAGGGCAGAGACCTAGAGCAAACATCGATGTTCATCAATATCATATAGTAAAAGTGTGTCCTTGATGAGCATGAAACCCATATAACCTTTCATGCAGAAGTCATATTAGGTAAATATACATAATATATTAGGTAAATATAATGTAAAAAGAAAAAAACATAGCTGTTACCTCGGCAAACAAGCATACTTCTGGAAAAAATAAGTTTGTAATACAGTAAACAAACTAACCTCTGAATTAGCAGCTCTTTGAGGCCGCTTATTTTTGCGCCTCTTTTTCTTTTTCTGCTTTCAAAGCGTTCACATTCATCGCCAAATAATCCATATTTGCGATAATTTCACGAAGAAGACCACTTTTCAACAGGTAAAATATAGAAATTAAAATAATTTGTCACGAAGCCCGCCAAAACCAGTGAAAAGTGAATGTTATTGGCCCTCACGCGACACTAGCGCCTCTAGTGGCAAATTCACACGCGATAGTCCCCATTGCGACCCCCTGTCAGACACTCATAAATTATAAAACAAAAGGGTGTCTGACAGGGGGTTGCAACCGTACTAAGTGTCTGACAATGGACAACGTGATTCCTAATATTATTCCAAAGAAAAATATAAAAAAACGTAGCTTAATATACTTACACGAATTTGAGGTGCCACCTTTTTTACCTGATACCTACCAAAGCAACCGCGATCCAAACTTCATAGTCGAGGAACGGTTATACCTCTATTAGAGACATACATACAGAAAATTTCAGCTTTAATAAAATAACGTAGGTCTGATCGTCGCGGGATCTTGCTCTAAATGCAAGGAAAACCACACGAAAAATCGAATTTGGAAACTTGTGCTTCTTTCACTTTGCATAATAATTGGTTATTACTTTAAAAATTTCCGGATTATTCCAGAGAATTTCTGGACGTGTGCATATCCTAATTTCGGGCTCGTATCGCGGCGGTGCCCACTGCACCGACAAATAGCCGGATTATGCTAAACTGTAACATAACATCACTGGACCTTTACATTTATAGAATAAAATTATCCTTACATTCGGGCTACCTACTTATTCATTTACATCTTTTTTTTACGAAACTACAAGTTAGACCTTGGCTGCAAATTGCAATCTCACCTGATGGTGAGTGATCATGCAGTCAAAGACGGTAGCGGGCTAACCTGTTGGGGGTTTTGCAGTTAGGTATATTAAATGCATACCCCAATCGGTTTCCAGGATGTAAACTAACTCTATAGGCTCTATAGGAAATTTCATCCGAATCGGTTGAAAAGATATAATGGCAACGTAGAATATAATGAATCGGTCAATCAATGAAGCCTTTCATTATTAAGCCCGCTTCTACCCACGACCATAAAATTACAGTCCTATTTATTCAATCATACCCCATAAATGTAATTAACTCTATGTGGGTTATGTAGTAAATTAATATACCTAATAATTATTAACCCATTGTTTACATATGAAGGCATAAATCTACTTGTAATGGGCCTCACTTCCCCATCGTTTCACCCTACGGAACCACACGACACCGTATCCGTTTTGACACCATTGTAATTATCGTGAGAGTTCCTACTATATAAACTCAAATGTGAATGAATTATTGAATGATTTGTCCCATTCTTTCTTATGTGGATTTAAGTGGGAGGGAACGAAATAGATTTAGATATTGTTGCGGGACGGGTGTAAAGTATTATTGATGGGACAGTAGCTAGTTGGTCCAACTAGGATATGGTTAAAGGCTAAAGCGGATAAATACCTGGATACGGCATAATTTATATTCAAAGATAATATTTTGTATGGTAACGGTAATAAATAAGTCATATTATGCTTTAATATATTTGACTCAATGAGTACTGTGTATTTTGTCCAGCGGTGGACTAAGACCGTCCGAGGCTGGCGGACGGTATACCTACTGCATGATGCACTTGCATAAAAATTATTTCCTTTAATTTTACAAAAACGTTCTCTCCAACTACAATCTTCATATTATATTAGTTTGTACCTATACTGACTATTCATCATCATACTAATATTATAAATGCGAAAGTGTGTTTGTTTGTTGGTTTATTGGTTTGTTGGTTTGTCCTTCAATCACGCCGCAACGGAGCAACGGATCGACGTGATTTTTGGCATAGGTATAGCTGAGGACCTGGAGAGTGACTTTTTATCCCGGAAAATTAAGGAGTTCCCGCGGGAATCAAAAAAACTTTAACCACGCGGACGAGGTCGCGGGCATCAGCTAGTAATACATATAATAATTATGAGATGCGTTCTGTAGGTACAACAATGATTTTTACGGCTCTGAAATATTAAATGCCGATGCCGCCTCTGTTTGAATATTTACTTCTCTGTTCTCGAAGTCTAAAGTGATGATAGAATGATCAACAATTATAGTTAGTGTCAGCACACAACAGCGCTCTCTGATAGCCGAATAATGAATCGTTCATAATCGTATTAGATATTATTGAATTAATGATGTTCAATTAAATACTGACCCGATCTTAATCCGTTCAATAAATTTGTTTTGGTGTCGATCTTTATTTTCACGCGCTGAAAAGTTGGATAGTTACAACACGTCTTTCATAAAACTTTAAGTAAGTACCTAAAGTATGTGAAAAAGATGTGAAAACTGAAGTTCCTAAAAGTTATGGTTCCTATGGTTACATATAAGAAAGGAGTGATTAAAACTCACACTGAATGGTCTACTATAACTTGATTTTTTTTGATTGACCAGTAACTACCTAACTATAGATTATAACAAAAAAAAAAGTTTCATGCTATCGGTCGATTACAGAGCCGTTTAAATTGTTGATGACGTGTGAATACACTTCACGCCTATTACACGGTTACGCTCATTTTGATATGAACGGATTAATGTGGGGTCTAGTCAGTGGCGTCAAAATATGCTATGAGGTTGAAGATTCTAGTTTGAACATGCTTTAAAATGTTTGTAAGAGCCTATCCAAAAACGACCTTATAAACGCCGCCGAATAACGCTAATCTGTAACCGCCCTTAGGTACGAACTAAAAAGATTGTGTGGCCACTGGCCATTAAAACGCGAGACAGGACAAAACGTCGTTCCCCTCTAACGTGCGACGCATATAATATTGTCAGTTTTGTGAAGTAAATTGTGACAAAAAGCTATAATCACAAGGCCTAGTAACAATATACTTAGTACTTACTTATCGCATAAAATTAGAAGGGAGTTAATAGTTTTAATTTTAAAGACGTAGGCACAGATGTAGTAAACAGATACCGCGCTCGGAACATGGAAGTGCGGCCAAAATTTATTCGAGTGTGCGTGACAGCACTGTCTGAACACATGCATCAGTGTGCGTGAAATGTTGCCAGATTAATGAAAAAGTGCCAAATTAATGAAAGAAAATCTATTTGTTGGTTCTTTCTTTAGGCCTTCGATTTCAACGACTTATGGTAGGAGAATAGCTTGTATCCTGGAAAAGGAGATGCGCATATTACTGTGGTGGTACGCTGGCTACTTTGGAGCTACGCTGAGTACTTTAGAGGTACGACGAATACTTCCAAGATATGCCAGTTAAATTGGTGGTACGTAGACTACTTTAGAGGTAGGCAGACTACTTTAGAGGTACGCCGACTACTTTAGAGGTACGCAGACTACTTTTAAGGTACGCCAGCTACTTTAGCGGTACGCAGACTACTTTGGTGTTACGTAGGCTACTTTTAAGGTACGCCAGCTACTTTAGAGGTACGCAGGCTACTTTGGAGGTACGTAGGCTACTTTGGTGGTACGCAGGCTACTTTTAAGGTACGCCAGCTACTTTTGAGGTACGCAGGCTACTTTGGTGGTACGTAGGGTACTTTTAGGGTACGCCAGCTACTTTGGAGGTACGTAGGCTACTTTGGTGGTACGCAGGCTACTTTTAAGGTACGCCAGCTACTTTAGAGGTACGCCGGCTACTTTAGAGGTACGCAGGCTACTTTTAAGGTACGTAGGCTACTTTTAAGGTACGCCAGCTACTTTCGAGGTACGTAGGCTACTTTGGTGGTACGTAGGCTACTTTTAAAGTACGCCAGCTACTTAAGAGGTACGTACGTACCTCGTACAGCTCTTCGTACCTCGAAAGTAGCTGGAGTACCTTAAAAGTAGCCTACATACCTTAAAAGTAGCCTGCGTACCTCTAAAACAGCCGGCGGACCTCTAAAGTAGCTGGTGTACCTTAAAAGTAGCCTGCGTACCACCAAAGTAGCCTACGTACCTCCAAAGTAGCTGGCGTACTTTAAAAGTACCCTACGTACCACCAAAGTAGCCTGCGTACCTCGAAAGTAGCTGGCGTACCTTAAAAGTAGCCTACGTACCTTAAAAGTAGCCTGCGTACCTCTAAAGTAGCCGGCGTACCTCTAAAGTAGCTGGCGTACCTTAAAAGTAGCCTGCGTACCACCAAAGTAGCCTACGTACCTCCAAAGTAGCTGGCGTACCCTAAAAGTACCCTACGTACCACCAAAGTAGCCTGCGTACCTCGAAAGTAGCTGGCGTACCTTAAAAGTAGCCTACGAACCTTAAAAGTAGCCTACGTACCTCCAAAGTAGCTGGTGTACTATAAAAGTACCCTACGTACCACCAAAGTAGCCTGCGTACCTCGAAAGTAGCTGGCGTACCTTAAAAGTAGCCTACGTACCTTAAAAGTAGCCTGCGTACCTCTAAAGAAGCCGGCGTACCTCTAAAGTAGCTGGCGTACCTTAAAAGTAGCCTGCGTACCACCAAAGTAGCCTACGTACCTCCAAAGTAGCTGGCGTACCCTAAAAGTACCCTACGTACCACCAAAGTAGCCTGCGTACCTCGAAAGTAGCTGGCGTACCTTAAAAGTAGCCCACGAACCTTAAAAGTAGCCTGCGTACCTCTAAAGTAGCCGGCGTACCTCTAAAATAGCTGGCGTACCTTAAAAGTAGCCTGCGTACCACCAAAGTAGCCTACGTACCTCCAAAGTAGCTGGCGTACCTTAAAAGTACCCTACGTACCACCTAAGTAGCCTGCGTACCTCGAAAGTAGCTGGCGTACCTTAAAAGTAGCCTGCGTACTACCAAAGTACCCTACGTACCACCAGAGTAGCCTGCGTACCTCGAAAGTAGCTGGCGTACCTTAAAAGTAGCCTACGTACCACCAAAGTAGCATGCGTACCATCTGCGTACCAAGCAGCACGTACAACAAGGTACAAGTACCTATAAATTAATCGGCGTACTTCGAAATAAGCCGGCAGCGTAGCTGTTTCACAAAAAAAAAACTATCTACTAACAGCCCATTTACACCTTTAATTTAAGGGAAAATATTTCAACGTAAATTAGCAACACTGATAGATATCGTTGAGGTTTTGTGTTTCAAGTCATCAGCAATTAATTATCATGGAAAAAAAATCTAACAGAATGAAAATATTAATTTTTGCCTATGAAACGAAACATCATCTTCCTTTTTTAATTTTTGGTAACAATTTTGACAGTGTTTCAAGACACAAGACGGCATTATTTTGAGAAACTTGTCTACACACACGTCACGTCAAAACTTCTCGACGCGTCGCATCCAACTAACTGAGAATTGTATTTGCTTTTCGTTTTGTATTCGCTTTGTTGGCGCGTCTGCCGTGTTCCGAGCGCGGTATCTGGTACTACATCTGTGGACGTAGGTAATTAAATTGGTTTATATTCAAAGAATTACCTTAGTAAAAATGTGTGGCATATTTCAACTCTACACATTCAATAAGTAAGTATGTGGATTAGCTAAACTATATACCCCGCCATAAATTTAAACATGCAAAACATCTGCATTGGAAACGTGGGCTAGCGTCAAAAGCGAGCGAGATTAAAAACGGCCTGGGCGCCATTATGACCCGCCTTTAAATTTAAACCCATAGATTTAAAGTTTAAACCCACAGATTTAAGCGTGAAGCAAACACAACGCGTTGCGAAAACTATGTACGATACAACGTCATACATTTTTAACAACGTCAACGTCGATATTGTCTTAAATTTCTGAATTGTCTCTGGTCTGGTCTAGTAGGAGGCATTGACTACAGCCTAAAGCTAGTTACCACTCTACCGTTAAAGCCAAACGATTTAGAGGTCCGCTGATATTCCGGGTAGAAATTTATTAAGAGCATGGTCTTAAAATTAAATTGCTATAGTGCGGACTACGGTCGTACTTTTTCCAGGTCAGTTCGCTTCCATCATAGAGTGTATCATCAAGGATCAAGATCATCAGGTGAGATCGTAGTCAAGGGCTAACTTGTAACTGAATAAAAAAACTGAGCCTTTTTTACAATTTCTAGGACTCTGTCGCACCACGGCGTCGTGCCGCCATCGCGTTCTGTTTGTATCAGCCTTTACACATTTTAGAGAATCATCTGTCACGAACATTACGCATTCGCACTTTACTAAAGGTTTAATCCTGCACTTGAAATATGTTTGGGGTGCTTCGGGAATCGAATGCGGGGCAATTCAGTAGGACAGTAGGGGGTGAACGAAATTAAAAAAACCGGCCAAGTGCGAGTCGGACTCGCGCACCGAGGGTTCCGTACAAACCTGTAGTAAGTTTTACGATTTATGACGTATTAAAAACAAGACGAAATGAACCGCAAAACTAACTTTGTTTGTAGAGGTTTATTGTTAATATCAAAAAATTACGTTTGTTGTATGGGAGCCCCCCTTTAATATTTACTTTATTGATATTTAATTATTTATTTTGAAAGGTAATATACAAGTTAATATTCTGTGAAAATTTGAACCGTCTACCTGTTACCGTTTTTAATATTGAGCAAAAAAATACGAAAAAAACACGTTTATTGTATGGGGACCCCCCTTAATATGTATATATTTTTTTAATTTTTAGTATTTGTTGTTATAGCGGCAACGGAAATACATCATTTGTGAAAATTTCAGCTTTCTAGCTATCACGGTTTATGAGATACAGCCTGGAGACAGACAGACAGACAGACAGACAGACAGACAGACAGACAGACAGACAGACAAACAGACAGACAGACAGACAGACAGACAGACAGACAGACAGACAGACAGACAGACAGACAGACAGCGGAGTCTTAGTAATAGGGTCCCGTTTTTACCCTTTGGGTACGGAACCCTAAAAATAGGAAATGAAAGAAAATCGAGCAGTAGGTACCTATACCTATTAGAGAAGTTTTTTCTTCGTTACTAATAATAATAATTTATTAGAATTACTCTGCATTCAACTGCGAACATCTGCGAACTGTACCTACCTTGGCTATCATTATAAGTTTTTAAAATGCGAATACTCGGTAGAAGACATCAGTAAGTAATAATTTTTTCATCATACCTATTCGAAAAACGCATATTGGCTTCAGAGGATAGCGGGAGCAAAGTGTAACTTGTAGGCCCATAGGACTTTTCATTTCTCTCTTCTGATTGGTCCGAAGTCACGTCATCAATTTGTTGATCGAATATACGACTTTGCATTTCTCTGTTCTGATTGGTCCGAAGTCACGTGATCAATTTGTTGATCGGATATACGTCTTTACATTTTATTTAAACTTTAAATATACGTCTAAATAATGTCTTTACAATTACATAGAAGGTTGATAGGAGTATCTTCTGATTGGTGCTTAAACGTATAGGTAATGTCCAAACATAGTAGGTTGATACTCCTAGCTTTTTCTCATACGTAATGATGAAAAATAGTGTGTGTCACTCGGGGCCAAATTTTTTGTTCTCGGGCGGCGTATATTGAATTCCTCGCTACGTTCAGGATTCTACTTTAGAACCCCTCGCTACGCTCGGGATTCTACTATAGATTCCGTCACTTCGCTCTGAATTCAAAATAGCGCCCTCGGGGAACAAAAATTTTCTTTGGCCCCATGTAACACAAATAACTAATTTATTAATCTAAGCGCGCAAACACTATTTCACTGTTTTACATGGAGCCGTAGTACGCGCACACACTAGCGTAACATGACAAAACGTCGTTCTTATAAAACTTCAGTCAATGACGACATATAAATTGTCACGAAACTAATAATACTTAGTTGCTTTTTACTTGTGCGAATTTTCAGGCTTTCCATATCTTTTTAAAAAAAGATTAGATGTGCTGAACTATAAAAAAATCATAACTAGCTCTAGACACGCATTTTTGTTACAAAAAGGTGGCAATGTTTTGTTTTTAATCGAGACCCGCTAAAGTAGTGGCTGTCACAATTGTAACAGCCCTACGGAAGGGCGTTGGTCCCCACACAGGCTGGGTTACGAAAATTAGACCCCGGAGAGCACGCTGCATCCAACCTGCATAATATGTGCATAGAAAAGGACCACATTATGCTTTAGTGAACAATAAATCAAATTGCTAAGTATTAGGCTATAATAAAGTGGAATTCTGTCGTTCAACCGGAAGAAGACAAGGATTTTCCAGTTCAAATCCGAACTGAAAAATAATTTATTATTTACTAGCTGATGCCCGCAAATTCGTCCGCGTGGTTTAAGTTTTTTTTGATTCCCGCGGGGACTCCTCAATTTTCCGGGATAAAAAGTAGCCTATGTCACTCTCCAGCTCCTCAACTATACCCAAAAATCACGTCGATCCGTTGCTCTGTTGCGGAGTGATTGAAGGACAAATCAACAAACCACTATATAAACCAACAAACAAACACATTTTCGCATTTAGTATGAAGTATGATATGACTTACTAAATCTTAGAACTATCAGGAAAATGAAAAATAGAAGTACCTACGTAGGTACATAATAAATCTACCTATGCAGTATTTTCTTAGATAGCATTTTTATGTGAATAGGCCATCGGTTCGACGAACGCTTACCTACTGTAGAAAAACGTTCGTGTGAAGGTGATCATAGTTTTTCTCTGACGGGAGAAACGAAACTCATATGTAGGTACCTACTTGGTTTCAAAGTGGCAATTCACGCTCGCTCCTGTTTAAGCCCATCCAGTCTAGTACCGGGAGCTTGCAATGAAGTTATCAAGATATTTGGGGGCCCGCACTGCGGGGGACGCGGACTTACAAAAAAGCTAACACGTCGTCGTAGAATTACGTTACGTTTGTTATGCGGAGATCATCGAGCAACTCGGCTAAGAGAGAATTTAGCCTTGGCGAATGGCGATCCCGTTTAATTTGCAATAGTTCTGTCTTAGAACAAAATATTCCAGTTTGGTAATACTATAGCCCAAAGAAACTCATTGGAATGGTTTATGGAACCATTGCTAATAGTCTGAAATGAACTAAAAAAGAGCATGACACCTGCACATCATTATAAAATATTACTAAAAACTCTGGTAGATTACTCTGGACTATATATAGTTCTACTACAAAATACTCTGGTATTTCATGCGTGAAGTTCCCAATACTAATTTACTACCTATACAAAAATTAAATCATTACAACCAGACTACTAGACTGAATTCCTTGACGAAGCACATACAACATGACGTCGTCAAGTTAACACTACAAGTCGCGGATATTTAGATTTTATTTCCTTGACCAAGTGGTCCTATGCATTGACAGAGAAACGTTGTAAATAGCGTCTCTCCGCCAAGGGGTGGGCTTGCATTACTTTTTAGGGGAGATCTGCAAATAGTGAATAATGTATAACTGTCTTATTCACACTAAAAGTTTAAACTCCCTCTATTGACTGAACAATCGAATGGGTGCGAATGATGGATGCGCAAAACAGTTACGACTATTGTTGGGAAACGGTTAAATTATAAACTTAAGAGGATCGTCTAGTGACGAAATGCGACGCGAGTGGGTATTTTCAATAATGCTATCTGTTTCACAACGCTTCGCTGCCTTCTCCGTATCGTGCGATAGAGAGAGTTGCAAGTCCAGTAGGCATATGCCTAATTTTATTCTTGAAATATTGTTTCGGGTGATAACCTTTTTACCCCCCAAACGTTTACGAAATTAGACCATTTTGGTCTCATTAGATTATTCAGTACACCTTAATATAGGCTCGTACGTTTTATTTTTTTAGTATTTTAGTTTAGTTAAATTTTAAAAAATTAAAATACTCGAGGAAGTATTCAGGTCAAAAATATGGATATTTAGACGCTAGTGGAGCTGATTCTGTAGTGCACAATCTCTAAACTAAACTAAAATTAGAGCATTACAAATATTGCTAACCCTTTCATAATACTCCCTACGGAAAGGGACAGAGCTAGATTTAAAGCTGCCATTTTAGTTTAGTTTAGAGATTGTGTTACACAGAATCAGCCCCAATAACTTTTAACATAAGCAATATTTCTTTAAAATTAAAACGTACGAGCATAGTTCTTCATTGTATCTGCAACATTTCTAAAAATTATGAAAATTGGACAACATTTACGGGAAGAAAAACGTTATCGCTTTTTGTATGAAAATTTACAACTAGACGATCCTCACTTCCAAATGTTCAGGGTGACCCTACTTTAAAAAGGATACAACTTTGGAAGGATATCATTATTCAATTCGTATAAAAATCGGATTTTTTGATTGAAAATGTTTTTTTATGATAGCCATTGAAGTCCATAGGCTACTAATTAGTATCCCGGAAAATTCATGAGTTTCCGCGGTAATCAAACGAAGTCGCGGGCATCATCTAAATTATTGTTCATATACATTCGATACAATACAATGCTTAAGGAAAGCTAACTTTGCTTTATTTTGTTCAACCATAGGGTAACAGACCTTGACTTGAAGACATAAGACTCAATTTCGAATGTTTACAAGAAAGTCTAGATTGAGGAAACCTCTCAATAGGCCACACTGATGACTTCTGCTCCAGATCCCACTCATTAGCTGTGGAGACAATGCTCCTCTTACCTACTCATCGATGCTTGTTTTCGCTTTGAGTCGGATTGTTAGCTTTTCCATTAAAATATGTTTTTAGGTATATTAACATTATTAATACATCCATACTAACATTATAAATGCGAAAGTGTGTCTGTCTGTCAGTCTGCTACGCTTTCACGGTCCATCTGTTCAACCGATTTTGATGTTGGTACAGGGATAGTTTGTATTCCGGGGAAGGACATAGGCTTTTTAGCCCGGAAAATTAAAGAGTTCCCGCGGGAATCAAAAAATCTTAATCCACGCGGACGAAGTCGCGTGCATCAAATAGTATTACATATAAGTATAGGTAAGTAAATTTAACTTTTTCTGGTTAGGTACTGCTCTTTTGTTTAGTTATAGAATTTGATAAATGTTGGCTTTTCTACTCTTTCATGGATCTTCTCGTTTGCGATTTTTTATTCGTGTAGGAAATAGGAATACGCCTCAGAACATGTCGAGCATTTTTGAGGCATTGCCTCATCGATTTACCAACTAAGGATATACAGCATTACCTACAAATTAATACTCAAAAAGCGTCCACAATCGCTCATACAAACACAGCATAGATAATACGGATAATGAGACACCAAACGGTTCACAAAAACCAACCATATTGCTTTATATTTAGGGTTAACTTTTGTAATAACAATTCGACACATACGACATTTTGTCGCCTAGTGTACTCATGCGCTACTGCCCCCCTAGCATGGGCCGAGACAATTTTCTCCCCGAGGAAAGGATAAAAATTTTATTCCTAAAAAAATAAATAAAAACGCTAAATAACGTTGGATAAATAGTCCCCCGAGTCCCCGTGAAATGTCAAACGGGGATAAACTTCTCCTCTCCCCTGTTGCCGTGCTCTGAGGGGTGGATAAGTTAATTTTATCTCTTGTCAGTGGATAAAATCGGGGGATAAATTTTTTATCTCCGGCCCATGCTAGCCCTGCTGAGGCGAAAATTGTTCACAATACCTATTTGTGCACAATTTGACCGTGCCGTTTTTTGCGTTTCGATGGTGCGTCTAAGGTATTGGTAAGTCAATGCATTGCCTTGACTCGAAGCCTTCTGCTCAGGCCCTACAGTTAGAGCAAAAACCCACTAAGAGTAGGGAGTAGGGACTGACAATGATTAAACGACACGACACAAAATGTTTGGGTCTGAGGGGAATGACGCTTTGTCCTATCGCGCTAGTGCAGTGTGTGGATCCATATTATGAAAGAGAATTACGCGGACTTTTTACATACATTCATAGCGACTATATGTTCCGGAGCCGTAAGTCATAAACTTGCAGCTAGTACCAATACACTACAAGTTAGCCCTTGACTGCGATCTCACCTGATGGTAAGTGATGATGCAGTCTAAGATGGTAGCGGGCTAACCTGTTAAGGGGTATGGCAGTTATATTAAACCCATACCCCTAGTCGGTTTCTGCAGGATATCGTACCGGTACGCTTAATCGCTTGGCGGTAGGTCTAGGTACGTCTTTGCCGGTCGGGTGGTAACTAGCCACGGCCGAAGCATACCGCCAGACCGGGCCAGAAAAATTCAGTAATTATAAATTCCCAAATGGACCCTGCCGGGAATCGAACCAGGGACCTCCCACGTTAAGACAACCGCGCTCAATACTGCGCCAGGGAGGTCGTAAAATTATTACTACGATGATCATGATTACTCACAAAAATTGATTGACTCTTTCTTTACTATGGTTGATTCTCCTGATAAAGTAGTACGGTTAAATATTGAAAGCTACAAACTTATCCATAGATAACTGTATTATTTTTACTATAGGTACTAGAGTGAAATCCCTTAGTTAGGTATCGGCGGCGGCGTAAAGTTTCCAATCTGCATTGTAATTAGTAATTACAATAATTGCTTGATGCAGCAATCAGCAGAGCGTTCCAATTTGAATATTGTTTGATACACGTTACCTGCGGTTTAAAACCTACAAGGATTTAACTAGAGCTTCCGAAAATTTTTGATACTTATTTGTTTATTTTCAAATCATTTTATGTTTTACCAGCGAGGTACCTACTCATATTATTACTACGACCTAGAATGAGTAACTTTATTTTAACCTAAACTTGTAATTTATCTTATGTACTAAGAAATTGCGTATTTTTAAATTATTTTAAGTAAGAAGTTCACAAGGTTGTCCTGAAGTGGATAGGTACTACATATTGCACTCATTTTGCACGTATTACATACCCACTGGGTATTACCCAGCTTGCCGAGCTGGATTTCTGTGAGCCATCTGTACGCAATTTAAAACGTACAGCTTATGAGAACTCGCTCATTTCCTGCCTAGGCCATAGGAATAAAATCAAAAAGTTGTCGTCACAAAGGCGGCTATGAACCGAGGCATTTGCACTCGGCTTTAATCAATGAAGTTCTGAAGCGATCTCTCCACAAAGGCAATAAATGAAGTCCTCTGAAATATAGAGCGTAGTTATCTACACAGTAGACTCTTTTATACCACTTTTATGTCACTTCTACGTTTGAATATTTATGTATTCGTCCACAAACAATGATATTTTTTTCATATAAGTACTAGATTATTATATTCTGCAAATTAAAAAGTCGCTTAGCGCGCAATGTATCGAGCATTGAGGCGTAAAATTGTTCTTCCGAGGAAATTCTCGGTAGAACAAAAGTGGCCGGCATAGCTCAAAGGTGCAGGAAAGCTGAAGTGGTAGTGGGCAGGTCGTATCTGGCGTAGAACCAATGGCCGATGGGCTGACTTGTTCCGGAGTGGAGACCGCGAATTGGTAAGCGCTGCAGTGTAGGACGACTTCAAGCCCGCTGGACTGACTGCTGGCTGGAAGATGATGGCAGTAAGCGAGTGGATGAGGAAGGCCATATGTCGTGTGTGTGATTGTAAATAACACAATCTATGTAAAAGCTAAAAACGTTCTGTAATACTTACAACATTATCTAAAAAAACAAATGTGTCGAGCTGTTTTCGAGTTTAACTTATGGTCTTATTAAACGCGTGACTGCGTTATGACTTCACCACAAAAGCAAATAAAACAAAAAGAAAACTCCCTGAAATTTATTTCATCACGAAATCTACTTAAAGTACGCTGAGGAAAACAGACATTTCCGCAAAAGTTTGAAATAACTTGTCAGTTATAAAAGACCATAAAATAAAAGAGAGCGTCGTTCAGGGAAATGAAGCCAACTTTTTCAGACAACTTGAATTTGATAGTCGTCGGTCGTCTACGGTCTAACATTCATAAACATGATCGTAATCCCCTGACCCAGTTCCAGCTTGATTTGATAACCTGTTTCTTGCACGCATCTTGCACGAATGTCCTTTGCGAAAATATTTTCAATGAAGTTTGCGTAATTTCAAAAGCCAAAAAGATCTCCGAATTAGGTATTGGTTAAGGTTAGACAGCTTTAGATACGTACCTACATTATTATTTACTTTCTTGATTCTAGCACAGAATAGGTAATAGCACCTACGTTGTAATTCTAGGTACCTACGTCGATTTAGATATCCATTTAATAAGACTCATTGATTTTGCATGACAAATCAGCTTTATTGCAATCTATCGTCATCCCTATTTTCATCTAAATCAGTAATCGGTTTATATTATATAGGTATTTAACGTTTAATAAAATATACTTATATTTTATTCTACGTTAAATAATGTCAAAAACATTGCCTGAAATAATAGTATAAGTATGGAAAGTTTAATGAAAATTCGGTAAAAGGTAAGTTTGTTACGTTTGACTTGATCGATTATTTTCAAATACTATATTAACTTTGTCGTACATAGGAGTATACCTACGAGATGATGCGACTTCGTCCGCGTGGATTAAGTTTTATTGATTCCCGGGGGAACGACCTATTTAACTTTCCGGCTAGCCTATGTCCGTAAACTACCACTATACCAAATTTCATCAAAATCGGTTGAAAAGATGGGCTGCCGTTAAAGCGTAGCAGACTGTCTGACAAACAAACAGACACACTTTCACATATACAGTATTAGTATGGATAGGTACGTAGTTTGGTAGATTCTAAGCCTCGGCTTTGTCATACGCATAATACGATTGCTTCAATTATATTGCCGATAGGACTCGAATGTCAATAATCACGTCATAATCCAGTGCAGGGAGTTGTAAAGCTGGTCACCGATTACATCCGCAAAAACCGCCACCACCACATAACACGCAAATGTAACCCATTTTAAATGTGCTAAGAGCCTTATGTCTTTTCTGTTGTGCTTTTTATATTTTTGTGTTGTGGTGTACAAATAAAGAGTAATAATAATAATAATAATATGCATTGTAGACTGATTGCCGGCGACCAGTCAACAGTGCGAAATATCTTGCGGAGACCAGGAAGTAGCATATTGTATTGTGTGTCACCACCGCACCATGCACCCATAAGGCCACTGGCGACCATACTTTCGTATGGTAAGAAAAAGTAAAGGATTAGGCGACTGTAGGTATATACAGTTCTAAAGAAATGCGGTTGCTTGATCCGTTCGCTACGTGCTCTGACGCGTTTTACAATAACAGTAATCCTACTGAGAGATTCTCTTTACATTTCAATGTTCCATCCATGTTTGCTATTATAATAGAGCACAAGCACAGTAATATTATTATAAATATTACCGTGGCACAAGTGAGTGAGCAAACATGGATGTACTTTACAATAATTATTCTTATCTATGAAAATCCGACAACATAGAGAAAATTTCTCAGTAGGAATAATAGACTAGTAAACAACTCAAGAGGTATACCTCTTGAGTTATTTACTAGTCTCTATCGAGATGGACTAGAAAATGGCAGCCATGAGAAGTACGTTAAGGAGTATGTTACACTGAGATATACGTTGCGTGCGGCGGGTGCTCTTACAACTGTATTCTAGTGTGCGATAGTGTGTAATCTTTGTCGTTATAACGTTATAATCCCCCATGCCCCGTGATCCGTTGCAGTGGCTGCAACAGCCCTCGGGATGCATGGTCACGTCCGAGAGAATATAACGAGATGACGCGAGCCCTTATTAACTAGTTTTTATAGGAGGTACACTTAAATTGGTCTCTAGACTCTGATGTTACCCTCGCTGAATACGATGGAAAATTATTTTTGAGCATACCTAGTCACAAGGTTGGTACTCGTAGAGAGATATTAGTTTTCCAGTCCGATTTATGGTACACCGTGCAGTTTATGAGAATCTGTGTCCCTTGCCTATAAGTTTTCTTCAACTAGTTTCACCGCAAGGTGCCCCCAAATTGTTTCCGATGTTCTTAAATTTTCACTTTCGACTTTTCAGTAAAAAGTAGCCTAGGACTGTCCGCGAGATGCAAGCCGTCTTTGTTTGCGATTAGTAGTAATTAATAAAATGTCTCAACTGTACACACTACACAGTCGTGAGATATCAGTATAACTTACCTTACTGACACGATTTTTTTTATTCCACTACAAGTTAGCCCTTCACTGCGATTTCACCTGATGGTAAGTTTATGATGGTAGCGGGCTGACCTGTTAGGGGTAAGGCAGTTATATTGGACCCAAACTCACCCCTAGTCGGTCTCTACTAGGGCTTTCGAATACCGGTTTTTCTCAATACCGGTATTAATACCGGAACGATTTTTTTCAATACCGGGATCCCGGGATCCCGGTATTGGAAAAAATTTAAAATGTGGTAGATGTTTTTTAACTTAAAATTAGTCTTTTCTGAAGTAAACGGACCCATAAAAAACAGTTTTTTCATAAAAAAAAATTTTCTCCAAATTAACTCAAAAAAGTGCCTTTTCTGCTTAAATTCAGTAAAGAAAAGCCTTTTTTTCACTCAGCGAGATTTTTTTTTGGATATAGAACGCTGTGGTTGACTATTACGCTGTGGATTGGTATGTCTATTTCACTGTCTCACGAAACGTTAAGTAACTCCTTCACTCTATTTTATATCATGCAATATTTTATGAAATTGTATTTTCTTTAAAAAAAATCACCAAGTATTGATTTTAGATTTATTTGTATTTTGAGTATTGAGATAGTTATTTACGCGTTGACTTAATTCTTACGAAACTATCGTTTGTTTCATGTATGTATAAGGTGAAAATTACGGACCACGTAATGTTCTGAAACTCCATCACATCATTTTAAATACAACCTTATTAAGCAACACTTATATTATTATCAAATAATCAATTTCTTATTCATATCAATCAGAATATCAACTATATGATAAAATAGAACTATTTTTGGATGAATTCTTACGAAAATATATATTTTTAACCTCCATTGAATTTTGGACTTTTAATATAAAGTATATTTGTGACGCACTTTCTCGACGTACACACAAAATTAAATAAATATGGCAGGGAATTTTAAATAATTAGTGAAATTACTGTCGAAGATTGTAATTTAAACTACTTCAGGCACTGAGGAATTTTGGACGAGAACATGTCGCGGAGTTTCCCGAACCCTGCCCAGCCGAGTTGGATTCGGCGGTTGACCTCTTTCTCGAAATTGGACCTACCTAACTGGACTGTATGTCTAGGGTATATGTACTCATCAACAATTTCGAGTGCAGAATTATCTACTAACACAGGTTGGGGCTGAACGTGTGCATTATAAATGATATTTATCTTGCTCATATTCATTTTTAGGCCCACCTGTTGAGGAACTACTAAATGAGTAATAAACGATATTTTTGTAAGAAGTCGATCGAAGTCGAAGAAAACGATAATTTTGTCAAAACACAAATTAATCTAAAATTCAATAGTTATTATTTATAAGAAAATTATATATCATAATAAAATATGCATTCGTTATAAATCATATTTCTGAACGTTTTGAGAGACAATGAAATAGAAATGCCAAGCCACAGGGATCTAAATTCAAACACTAATTTTTCCCTCTGAGTGAACAGAAACGACTTTTCTTCACTGGTTTTAAGCAATAAAGGCGCTCTTTTTGAGCTAATATGCTTAAGATACAAGTTTTAAACTTAGCCGAATAAAAAACAGTGGCATCTACCAAGAAATATATGCAATAGTCACTGTTTCGTTTATAGTGTCACCAATACCGGTATCCCGGTATTAGACATTTCAATACCGGTATTGAAAACCGGCGAAAAAAGTCCGGGATCCCGGTATTGGCCAATACCGGGATCCCGGTATTGGAAGCCCTAGTCTCTACACGGCATCGTACCGGAACGCAAAATCGCTTGGCGGTACAGTACGACTTTTCCGATAGGGTGGTAACTATATAGTCACGGCCGAAGCCTCCCACCAGTACAGAGAAAATTCAGAAATTATAAATTCTAAAATTGACCCTACCAGGAATCGAACTTGGGACCTCCGATTATAAGACCACAGCGCTCACCACTGCGCCAGGGAACGATAATAACTTTTTACGACACAATGGGGTGGTCAAAGTACAAAATGACAATTTCCCTAAAGGAACGGTCATTTTAACCGTGCCATTGTGCAGCAGATTGTAAGGCGATAATCGCAGGGGCGGGTCACCCCTGACCCGGTGACTCAGAGCGATTGAGACACCTCGTTAAGGGCTTCGTATCGACAGCTCCTAATAAGTGTCCGGTGTAAATTTATTTTAGGGGAGATTTTCGCTCGAGGGCTTATTAGTTGGTACGGTTAACGGTTTGCAACGTAATAGGTAGGTACCTACAGCAAAAAACATATTTTAATGTGCTTTTTACGTACACAAGGTTTCGGCATTTCTACGAGACATAGTAGAAGAAAGAAACTTCAGGCAAATAATTAGTACAACCTAACACTGCTGGAATGAAATTCAATGTGTTGTCAGAGTTGTAAACGTGTATTTTTGGACTGTAGTCTCACAAAATACTATACACGTATTGGATAACAGCAGGCGTTACTTTGCGGAAGTCCAGGGTTGTAAAGCAATCGAGCATTTACAATCTTATAGAACTCGAAGCTTTACAATCTAGCATTGTCAAGTCAACATCGCCTGAAGATGCTCCGGTGTCGGAGTGAAACGTACGTTGAGAATAATTTGAAGGATGGTGTGGTGCAAGATACACACTGTACGACATATATTTACCTATTGTGGCGAATTATAGTGAATTAAACTTCTAGTTTCGTAGTAACTTTAAGTTTCTTAGTACCCAAGATATTTAATAGTATAGAGTTTTTAAGAGTAGGAAAAAAAGTAAGTGAAGGAGTCCTTAAGAAGAAGCTAAAAGAAATTTTCATTAAGGATTCCTTCACTGATTAACTATAACATACTTTAAGTAAATAAATAAATATGTAGGGTTACTAACTTAATTTTAATTATATATTATAACTAGGTATAGGTAACAGTAGTGTCTAAGGATAAGTGCGCGGCGTTTTAGTTGAGCACGAACTCGCCAACAAACTACGTGTGTAGTTTGGCGAGAAACAAAATTTTGTATTTGTTTGTGCATTTTATAAAAAAAAAAAATTAAAAAAAAAAAACAATAAAATACTGTGTAAATTAATGTGACTAGGTACAAGAAATCTTCACGTCGGTGTTAAGCAGGTTGCCTACCAGGTTGCAGGTTGTATGGGGATTGGGGATGTTATCGTAGTCTACCAATAATGAGAAGCAATAACACAATAACACGGTCCCCAATAATGAGGGTTGCCTGCATTAGCAGCACGTGATGCCGCATGCCTGATTGGTTTCCAAGCCGTCTATAAATAACCGCTGACATTATTGCTTTTGTCGGAATTTCTAATGTATTTGTGCAGTTATTGCGAACAGAAGTATCTTTGTCTTGTTATTACGCTTCTGTTTTTCCTAGTAGGTACGGAAGTGAGAATAAACTATAAGCTACTTACGTCCTCCACAGAATAAATCTTCTATAAAAATGAATAGGTATGAAATGCTGTTCGTTGGTAAGCGCATCACTTAGAACGGCTGGACGGATTAGGCTTAGTTCGAATCAGGTTTTTATGACAAGAAAAACTGAAAAGTTCCTCAGGAAATTTTCAAATTCAGGAAAAACTGGAGGACCTTTTATATGGTATTTTTGTATGAACTCAATTTATTGGAATTTGAACAGGACAACGTCTGTCAGATCAGAAAACATACAAGCGATTTCTAAACTTTGTAGAAACCTCCCACCAAACCAGATTTAAGAGACAATAATTTAGATATTATAAACTCACAAAATATGCCTCCTTCTGAGAATTTCAGAAACCTTACCAGAAATCTTACGACAAAATATTAAAAATATTAGGTAAGTAAGTACTTAGACTTTAATATTAAAATCCAATTAATATGATTAGCTATTCTAATACAATTTGTATAAATCGTGACCACGTGGAACGATACCAAGAACACTGGCTGCAACAGCCAGGCTGAGTCTCTGCTAGTGAAATAAAATATGTTTGGTCTCAAATTCAAAACATTCTGTACATTGGATTTGACAACTTATAATAACACATACCTTCTTTTGAAAGGCACAAGCAATTTACATGAACGTAGAAACAATTTAGCGCCATTGTGAGAGTGAAAGATCTTTATTACAATTTCGCGCATGTTAATAATGAAGTCGCATTTGTCTTGCGCCGGCGCCTGTCGAGTGTCGTTAACGAGACTGGTGCAGACGCATACTGTGCACGCCACCAAAACCAATTAACAGGGTGTTCTGAATTTGAGATCGAATATTTAGGTATTTAACATAAGCATTCATGTCACTTTCTATGAATCAACCTGTCTGATTAGCGAGGAAATGCAGCCAGTATTCTTGCCACGATTCCACGTGGGCTTGTACTATGCATTATAAGCCCACATAACTAACAATATGACTGAATTTTCGATATATTGTGGAGTCATGACTGCAATTAATATATTATTTTGTATTTATTGACCGAGCGAAGCGAAGGTCTCTGAGTCTACTTGAGTGAATTTGCACTTGTCCGTCCGTCCGTCCGCAAAGGTCTCTGAGTTCAGGGTGTTCAGGGGTTCAGGAATTTATTTAACACTAGCTGATGCCCGCGACTTCGTCCGCGTGGATGAGGTTTTTCGGTTCCCGCGGGAATCCATTGATTTTCCGGGATAAAAAGTAGCCTATGTGCTATTCCAGACTATAATCTATCTCTGTGCCAAATTTCATCCAGATCCGTTCAGCCGTTGGAGCGTGATTGAGTAACAAACATCCATACATCCATACATCCATACATCCATACATCCATCCATCCCTCCAAACTTTCGCATTTATAATATTTATTTGATGAGTGTCGGTCAGCCTTTATGGCTTTGTAAAAATCAACCACTGCAACCGACCATAACGAAATTGTGCCCAGAAGTAGCTGATATCTGGCTGGTCATCTAGGAAAAACAAATGGTATAATATCTCTCAGAGGGTTTAAAGCTTTTTACCAATGATATTTTTCTTTTTACAGTCCCACAAACTTATCTGGCCCGGTGGTCAAAATTGGAACCAATTTTTAGGCCTGGTAAGTTTTAGTTATTAATTTTTAAATCATATATAAATATTATAAATGCGAAAGTTTGGATGGATGTATGGATGTATGGATGTTTGTTACTCAATCACGCTCCAACGGCGCAACGGATCTGGATGAAATTTGGCACAGAGATAGATTGTAGTCTGGAATAGTACATAGGCTACTTTTTATCCCGGAAAATTAAGAGTTCGCGCGGGAACCGAAAAACCTCAATCCACGCGGACGAAGTCGCAGGCATCAGCTAGTTTTTAATATTTACTAGCGATAAATCTATCGTTCATACACACATTAGCCAACGGAATATGACAAGTTCCTTTTTTCCTCAATTGAATATGCAGATCAACCTGTATCTCAAAACAGTTCACCGTCTGGCCCAACCCCGATGCAGTATGTAAAAAGTTGATTTGCTCTTACAAATACTGAGTGTACTTGTTCCGAGCAGTCATTGTCACGGATAAATGATATTGTCGCATACAAGACGTATGTGTCTGCGAACAAGACACGATAGGGGCAATGGGATAAATAATTGGGTGGATTTATTAACTTTCACTTTCCAGTTTCGTTTTGATAGAGATTACAATTTCAAACTAAAATGTGTATAAACATATTAGTGTAATCTAAGTTAAAATTAAAATAAAAGAGGAGTAAAATATTTTTTTTATAGATATTACCAATGACCCTTCTGCACATATGGATTTTCGCACATAACTACAGTACGCGCGCGAGTTGAATGCAGAGCTAATGTATGGTGACACATACAAAAGCTCTGCACTCAACTCGTGCGCGTACTGTACCACATAAACATTTCGTCCTTTATACATAGAATAAACATTTTGATAAATTTGATTTACTTTGGAACTAAATTTCAAAATTTCTGTGACAATTTCGAACAAATCCTTAAATTTTCTTTTGTACAAAGGTTTTTGTACAAAAGAAAATCTAAGGAACGACAGGTTTCTCAGTGTGATCAGAAATAACTTTGATCGAAGCAGGCGTTACTTTGCGGAAGTAATAATGATAATGAATGAACGAGAAGTTTAACTCGCTATAATCCGCCACAGTAGTGTCGGATAGACAAACGTCTCAACGTTTCGGAGTGAAACGTACGTTGAGAGTGATTTGGAAGATTTGTGTGGTGTGGTGCTGTGCTGGTGCCAATTGCTGGGTGGTGGGTGTTCGCATGCTGTTGGTGAAGGACACGCACTGTACCACATAGATTTGTCTACTGTGGCGGATTATAGCGAATTAAACTTCTCGTTCATTCATTAATAACTTTGACGCTCGTCGCTCGCACAAGTCCCACAAACTTATCTGACTCGGTGGCCAAAATTGGAACTAATTTTTATGCCTGTTTAGTTTTTGTTTTTATTTTATTTTTCATAGACACTAGCGACGCTGCTACTGGGTCACATAAGTTTGTCGGACTATAAGTGCTGTTGAATGTGGAATCAATAATTTTCCAACGTACTATTAAGTATAGTACGTTGAAGGACGACAGAAAGTCTTGAAGGTACGATTAAACTTTCCTTTAATGATCAACTATACTATATATAATGAATTATATGGATGCGGACGGTCTATAAGGTAAGTACACGGCACTGACCTTTAACGATCTTTCGAACCCATAATCCACAGGATAAAGGTACTAACATAATATTTTTAATCAGACTGATTCCGAAATCATTGGTCTATGACACATCGCTCGGGATTCCGAAACCGCAAATCGAGATGAAATATTAGGCTTTGGTAAGTTATTTAAAGTAACAGGCAACCGCTGAAATGAACGGCCGGGAAACATTTAAAACCGTAGTAGGTAGATCTTCTAAAAATATCAGTAAGTACATAAAAATAAGCATACTGCATAAGCATAGCCAATACTCTTTGTGATAATGTTTCATCTCATTTCTAAAGAAGCAGGTTCTAAGGTCGCCATATACCTCATTTAGAATTAAAGCCAGGCAAGTTCCCTTGAATAAATAAGAAGCAATCAGAATTAAGTGTGCTGGAGTTTCTAATTATCGCAGCCTATTTACCGCTTACCGCCTGCCGCGCGTCGACCATGAGTCGCGTGCCGCAGTGTTGCTTATGAGTATCTATATGAATAGCGTATTTCAGAATCAAACTGGAGCTATTGCACATTGAGCGTTTGAAGACGTTTATGGTCAATAAAGAGAAATAAGTAGCTATTGGTCCAAGATCCCGCGACGATCAGACCTTCGTTATTTTATTAAAGCTGAAAGTTTTTATATGTATGTCTCTAGAGAATAGAGGTATATAAACGATCCCCGACTATGAAGTTTGGATCGCGGTTGCTTTGGAAGGTATCAGGTAGAAAAGGTGGCACCTAAAATTCGTAAAAGTATTAAGCTCCGTTTTTTTTATATTTTTCTTTGGATTAATATTAGAAACCACGTTGTCCATTGTCAGACAAATTACTACTAATGCAACCCCCTGTCAGACACTTAAATTATAAAACAACAGGGGGTCTGACAGGGGGTTGCAATCGAACTAATTGTCCGAACTTCATAGTCGAGGATCGTTTATACCTCTATTAGAGACATACATAGAAAAACTTTCAGCTTTAATAAAATAACGAAGGTCTGATCGTCGCGGGATCTTGCTCTATATGCGTTCTTACTATGGACCGACGCCTATAAAAATGGCTTGCCATAGCAACAGGGCCTTCTTCGTTTGACCTAAGCCAAAACGGGGGCCATTTGGTGGTAGGCCGACGTGAGATAAGCACTGTTGTCGGCTTAGAGCGAAAACAGTACGTCTTCCTTCCCCTCGCGCAGGTGTCCGGCAAGGGCCTATTGGTGAAGGACACGCACTGTACCACATAGATTTGTCTACTGCGGATTATAGCGAATTAAACTTCTCGTTCATTCATTATCATGAACTTCCGCAAAGGAACGCCTGCTTCGTTTCAATATTTGAAAAAGGGCCTATTGTCTGTGAATGTGCCGTACAGACATGGTGACAGACAGGCCTTGCGGTACTCCGTCACGTACGCCCTCCACGGAGACATAGAAGGACCTGCTTTCCAGGTATGATGCTACCAGCAGCACAATCGCGGGTGGCAAGTTGGTGGAGATGAGTTTCTCTATGTCAAATTGCATGCCAGACTTCACACTTATACGGTCGTATGTCTCCAAGCTGCATAATTTTGTGCTAGAGTAACAGATTTTTTTTTTTATAAAAAACTAGCTGATGCCCGCGACTTCGTCCGCGTGGTTGAGGTTTTTTTGATTCCCGCGGGAACTTCTTAATTTTCCGGGATAAAAAGTAGCCTATGTGCTATTCCAGACTATAATCTATCTCTGTGCCAAATTTCATCCAGATCCGTTCATCCGTTGGAGCGTGATTGAGTAACAAACATACATCCATACATACATACATCCATCCATCCAAACTTTCGCATTTATAATATTTATATGGATTCTATCAGCTTAGAGATGCAAAATTGTGTTTCAATCGATGCGTCAGAATTGTGGGCTCATTCTAAGCTTTCATGAATCCACTACCACCACCACTACAGCCCATTAATGTCCCACTGCTGGGCACAGGCCTCCACTCTCATAGGAGAGAGGGAATTCGAGCTTAGACCCACCACGCTACTCCAATGCGGGTTGGCGGGCTTTAACGACTATTATCATGTTAGTGATAATAACCGGAACCGACTGATGTTGGTGATAACTCCGGGCTAGTACCAATTACCTATTCTGTGCTAGTACTAAGAATTTCTAGTCGGAAAAACCCAACACTCAAATTATGGCCCGACCCGGGACTCGAACCCGGGACCTCGTCGGCCGCAGTCGAACATGCCAACCATTAGACCAACGAGGCAGTCACTTTCATGAATACTAAGGATTTTTCTTTTTTGGTGCAGTCTGGTCCGAACTGCATGTGTGCGAATCGTACCTACATCGTACTTCAGAATCAACAGCGTCAGTTAGAAGGCAATTTACAATCCGCCCGGCTGAGCACTTTAATTGCGCGGCGTTTAACTGAATTCGAATTTAAATGGAATACATCCATTTATCAAAATGAAGCAGAAGCTTCAAACTTCGCGCGGTGACGTGAATTTTAATTATGCTTTTCCAATTCTATGAGCTTTGTTGCTAAGCGGTTTTGGCTTGAAGTAGTTTGGCTTGATGAAGTTTTGTTAGACTAGAACTTGAGAACTTTTCGGGCAGCTTTCTTGATTCGAAGGAAAATGGTACCTATTGACGAATAATTTGGTATATTATTTTGAGAAAGTAATTTCGAATTCTCAGACATGTTTTCCTCGCGATGTTTTCCTTCACAGTTAGAGCTAAAAAACGCTAGGTAGGTACCGAACATAACAAAACGTATGCATTAAACGTCCACGTCGGATAGGAATTAAGATATGCCCAGTCGCGCTAGTGCGTGCAACTACCTATAAAAGTAAGTTACGGTTTATGACTTTTTTGGCCGCTGATAAATACCTATTTCTTGTCCGTAGTGTGTATACGATCTGGGGGCATACTACAATCCCTTAAAGCCGTATTGTTTCTGTGGTTTTAATATTGTTGTCGTTAGTGTTTTAGAATATTATAATCCTTATTTCAGGGAAATCAAGGCGCGTTTGGAACGCTCGTAGCTTTATTTTTAAGATAGCGTAGTTAATTATCACCATCACGTCTTATACTTTGTAAGCATGACGTTCAAAAGGTGCACTTTGTAGGTACCTATTTTGAATAAATATGTTTTGAGTTGCAAATAAAAGCTTAAAGCAGCAAATGGTATTTCTGTGACGTCAGAGTGCAGTAATGCATTTCAAAAAGTAAATGAGCAAGATGCGCTTCGTGTTTTCAATCAACTTGAATCAGAGTATAGGCAGATAGAGCAAGACATCGACGCCATTATTGTAAGGCAGACAGCTCACGTGCATCACATTTACGAGTCTATTTTTCAGGATCAGTTTACAGTTTCTAGGGTGGTGCCTTATTGAGGTAAGAGGAGCGTAAACTTCTGTTACCTCATCCCTATTTGCATAGGCATTTATACTCGCCAAAAAACTGGTCAACCAGTTCGGCCGCGGGTGTATTAATTTTTGTGTAATCAGTGTGTAAGCTTTTCTGGGACCAATTAAAAACAAGTTAACAAGTTTTATTTATTTATTTATGTAAGACTAGATGATGCCTCAACTCTCACATATGGTGCTCAGACTTGGTCCCTGACGAAATCTCAAAAGTCCAAGCTCAAGGTTTGCCAAAGAGCCATGGAACGCAGCATTCTAGGTTTAAAACTAGCAGATCGTGTAAGAAACTCGGACATACGATCCAAAACGCTAGTAGCCGACGTTGGCCTTGCAGCAGCTTCTCTCAAGTGGGACTGGGCCGGTCATGTGAGCCGTATGCCAGATGACTTGTGGGCTAAATCTGCTTCCATCTGGACCCTCCAAAATCATCAACGCCAGCGTGGTAGGCCGAGGCTACGATGGCGCGATGAACTGGACAAATTCCTAGTTGAGTGGCCCATCGAAGCACAACATAGGGAGATGTGGAAAAATCGGAGGGAGGCCTTTGCCCAGTCGTGGGACAGTATAGGCTAGATTAGATTAGATTAGATGATGCCTGCGACTTCATACACGACGATTAAGTTTTTTTTTATTTCCGTGGGAACTCCTTAATTTTCCGGGATAAAAGTACCATAATATGTCCTTGCCCGGGATGTATCGTGTGTCCTATCTCTAAACTAGCCGATGCTCGCGACTACGTCCGCGTGGAATAAGCACGGGTATTGTGTAGTACAATATTTGACTTTGTTGTGCATATTATAGCGTACACAAAATACTAGTTTCTTGATTAATTTATTATTATTAATTTGTTACCCGCTCGCGCCGGCACTAAAACCGCTGTCTGGGTTTATTTATCACAAGATAGAGTATCGGGCGGTTAGATTTACCGATAAGCGCGAGAGGGTCACAGGAGCGCATGGAAAACGAGCCCTCGTAAATCTATACCCAGTTATTATTTATTGGGTATATCGTTATGTAGCTACTTGTGCCTATAATATATTGTAGAATGTATTATATATTCCGTGTAACGAAAGAAACCCGTTAGAGGCGGCGCTAGTAGTCGCAGGTTTGTGCAACTTTTACACGTCTCCTGGTGGGAGGCTTCGGCTGTGGCTCGTTACCACCCTACTGGCAAAGACGTACTGCCAAGCGATTTAGCGTTCCGGTACGTTGCCGTGTAGAAACCAATTGGATGCGTAAATCCATCTATACTCGGTGATCTATACGGTCCAATTATTGCACTAGAATTGGCAGTTATCGTAATGTAAATTTAAACACCGTGAAAAATCACTTTGGGTTGCAGAAGTCAGTGTACCTACTACCAGCTGTAATATAATTACTTGTTACAATTTACCTACTTGTTACAATACTTGTAACGAATGAATTAATGAATGAACGAATTAAATATTTTATTGGTATGTACACCAAAGACATAACATAAATATAATCAGAAACAATAAAACAAAAAATACAAGTCGTACACAATTGGTTAATTTGTGGCTTACACATTTGTTAGCTTTTTGGTGGCAAGTTCAACTATAACCATAACTTTCTGTAGTGCAGACCCTGAATTTACAGGAGTGAACACATTTGTTAGCTTTTTGGTGGCAAGTTCAACTATACCTAACCATAACTTTCTGTAGTGCAGTAGACCCTAAAAATTTACAGGAATGCAGCGTTTACATTTTAAAACCTTTAGGTACGCATCGGAAAACCTAGCTTTACTCTTATCAAGAAATCCTTTACATTAACTAGGTTAAAGGACGAAAAGAACCAGTGCTTGTATGAATGCAAAGCCAAATAGGTACTTCTACGAGCGTCTTCTATATAATAGCAAAGATCAAAGGCCAAAGCACACAGGAATCATAAAAAAACCAGAGAAATCTAAAGGTTTGAACTTTGACGCGATCTACCTAACATGGAGACTGTTATCTAAAATCATGAGTGGATGACACGTTGGTTTAGCATAAATACATAAATAGCATTCAATTTCAAATCCGATGAAACGGATGTCGGGTCGTTTGATTTTAGAGGGACGAAGTTGAATTTTTAAGAGATGCTAAGACTGCCCACACATATATGCCTCTTGCAGCGGCTTTACATTTTGCTGCTTTCCTGTAAAACTGCACCACTTACTTATAACGCCGCTGGTAGGCGGTAATGAATGTAGGCTGCCATAATAATCCATATCTATACCAATTTAATAGCGAAAGTGTGTATGTCTGTCTACTTGTCTGCTACGCTTTCACTAACAGCTTCGCCAACCACCACAACAAAAGTATTAAGTAATATCACTGTAGATAGATAGATAAATTCTTTATTGCCACACAAACATAAATATATAAAGTAAACAAAGTGCGCAAGGGAGATCTTATCACTAAAAGTGATCTCCTCCTGACAACCCATAGTAAGGTAGGGTAGGTACCTACTTGTTTGGCTAGTAAGTCGCGTATACGAGTAACTTACGAATTGTAAACAGTCTTGTAAGTCACATATCGTATGCAAATGTTGGTTATGTAAGTTCTTTACGTGCTCTACTCACGTAAAAACTTACAAGTGTACCCTGTGTGTACTTACAGTGGCCTTTAATTGAGTCATGAACACAGAACACAAAAATAACTTATAATTACTTCTAATATCTGTGGTCATGAATGATAATGATGATGGAAAACATGATTAGTGATTTGAGAAATCAAAGTCAAGTTTTACAATGATTATTTACTCTTTATATCAACGAAGAACCTATCTCAAATCTAACGAATGCTTGGCCGTTTGACTTTAGATTACCTGGGAAATCTTATTACCTAGCTAACTTGAGCAAGAAAACAATTATTCGAATTATTTACTTTAACGGGTGCGGTAGATACGTTAGAGCTGACATTAGCGCGTTAATCTGAACTCTAACGTTTTTAGCAACTTTAGCGGTAACATACTACTTAGTACCTATTCTGTGATACTACTAGATGATGCCCGCGTTTTCGTCCGCGTGGATTGAAGTTTTTGGTTCCAGACTCTAATCTATCTCTGTGCTAAATTTCATCTAGATCTGTTCACCCGTTCTAGCATGATTCAGTAATAAATATCCGTCCATCCATCCATCCAAACTTTAGAATTTATAATAATAGTATAGATGTGGTCCGTCATTGAGTGATCTTAAAATAGTATTCCCAAATCAATAGCATCAGATGCGTGGGCGCAGGACGGGCATTGTATGCACATGAACATGATGATCGCAATAAAACTGTGACAAGTGACAGTAAACAAACAATCATGCTTTTTTTAGGACTCTATTCGTAGTTCTTGATTTCGTAGTAAGAGGTTTTTTTGTCATGGTTTCATGTTTAGGTCTTTGGTCTTTACCCTTATTTTTGATACATACAAACACACCATCATCATTTCATAAGGCTTCAATCACACCTAATGAAAGTGATTATTAATACTTTTAGGTAGCGCTCCTGCCCAGAAACGTGTTTTAGGAATTATCTATTTGACAAACTTGATATCGGACCTTCTTGGCGAACATTCTGGTCAAGACGATGAACCTACCACGCTCATTTCTTTGCACGATTTATCTTGCACTATCATCAACAATTTAGTAGGCGCTGCGCTTTTCATGAGGATTACTCTCCGTTTATACACTGTAGTCTGTGGATCTACTCTTGTCTGCACCACAGAATAAGTAGCACTCTGCACCACTGACCTTTGCTGTTCTATTTACCTACCTACTTATCCTTTTACATTTTCTGTGTAATGCGTCTAATTTTGTTTTCTCTCTCCCTAACGGTCCATTTATATTTCGCGTACCTACGGATTTCATCTACTTTGCACTGCGAATGCGGTGAGCGTCATACAACTCCGTAGTCCGTACAGCACAAAACATTCGCGCGAATATAAATAAGCGTTATTGTTCGCAGTGCGAACGTAGACGATTCTGGTATTAGTCTATCATTTTCATGTTGTTTCACTTTTGAACTGTAGTAAAGAACCACAACGCTGAGAAGCAAGAAAAAATTATACTGGCTGTTTTACTACGCGTCTGCTGTGAAATATTCAATTACCATTACTATAAATAATCTAATCTACTAAAACTATATGGCTGACCGCGGTCTAAGCAATCAGAACATTAAAATTCTTAATGGAATTCAAATAGGCCGTCTAATCGTAAAACTTTATGGAAACCATAACCAACACTACTCCGTATAGACGCCAGCGAGTGTCGCATTTTAACGCCTCCGTAGTCGTTACCAGCAGGTACTCATATAGAATAAATTGTTACTGTACTGATTTCTTTCCTATACTCTTTCAGATATCTACTTAATGACTTCGAAGTTTAGGTAGGCTACGAAATTGATTGAACTTAAAAAGTGTAAAAAGCCATAAAAATTCTTGTGTATCAGTGTAGTAACTAGTACCAAAGATAAAATGATTAAAACAAAGACAGCCCGATATTTTCTAAACCGCCCAGAAATAATTGCCAGGGCGGACCGCCCTGGCAATTATTTGTGAAAAACTGAGACAATCCAATAACTTGTTACCTTTATAAATATTTTACCTACGACGGAGATAACTCATACAGGACGAATTTTTGATACGTCGTCCTTTGCATCACATACTCGCAGTTATTCACAGCATATTTTTGGTTACATACCTACTCGCTGGAGTCGCAGGGTTTGAAATTGTTTTAGTTTTTCACTTATTTTTTTTTTACCTGAAACAGCACCAAAGAATAAATTATGTTATTAATGATATAAAACCACCGAGTAGTAAACCTTGTATGGTCTGTGTATAAAACAGACTGTCATTGCAAAAGAAATACCACTTTAGTTGTTAGCTACGGACTAACAACAGTCCTATTCTCATAATCGAATCCTTTGCTAATCATGTATAGTATTGACAAAACACAGATCCAATGTTTCAACGTATAAAAAAAGTTCTACAGCAATATGCTCCTTCCGAGGGTATTAATAAAAGTTAATTTTGTGCAGCTAAATTGGTAGTTTTAATGAAGTGTCCGATTGTACATGTCTTGCAAGGGTTGAAGACGGATGTATCTCATGCATTATGCACCAAGTACTTATGCAGGATAATCTTAATCGCGTTCGATAATGTTTGTTAGTCAAATAAGCTATTGTACATGCTTACATCTGATATCGACAGATTGGGAGTTGAAACTTGTAGGGAGTTTGAAAGTTGTGGGTAAACTTAGTCGGTCTTTTTCGAGTTTTGAATCTCGGATGCCTTCTTGTTTGGAACGGTTTTGCATTATTTTGTCGTCATTCCTTTCGGTTGCCGTTATAAATATTTCTTTTTGCTGAAGATTTATTTTAAATATTTCTTACTACAGTTCTTGCATGAATAATGGGCACCCTACCATCGCTTAAACCAGTATTGTTTTTAAACGACAATTTTATATGACGTACCTTTTGTCCCTAAAATAAGGATTATAATTCTGCAACCTGGCATCCTTGGGTACGCAGACGACAGCACTGTAACGGAGAGATACATATCCAGTCCACGCGCAGGTAGTTCTGAGACCAATGAACTGCGAGAGGCGATGGTTGAGCGGTTGAACTCCACCCTAAAGTTCGTATCAGATTGGGGTGTTGCCAATTTGGTGGAGTTTAACGCTGCTAAAACACAGGCGTGTCTGCTCACAGCGAAACGGAGTCCTTTCGTCATGACTCCCACTTTCCGTGATGTATGTACCCATTACCGATCACATTGATCTCCTAGGCCTCGACATCACGGCCAACATCAACTTCGGGAGGTCAATCGAAGCGAAAGCAAAGACAGCCGCCAAAAAACTAGGTATACTTAACAAGGTCAAGCAGTACTTCACGCCACGCCAACTGGTTACCCTATATCAAGCCCAAGTTCGGTCGTGCATGGAGTACTGCAGTCACCTTTATGATGGCTCTGCTAAGTATCAGCTGGCGGCTCTTGACGCCGTAGATCGTCGGGCCAGGAGGTTGATTGGCGAAGATTCACCTCTTCTGGCGAAACTCCAAACTCTGGATCACCGCCGTAAGGTAGCAGGCCTATCGGTTTTTTATAGGATATATTTCGGTGAGTGTGCTCAGGAGCTTTTCGACCTTGTACCTCCCTCACCTTTCTACCATCGTACCGCAAGACGCCGTGCGAGTTTCCACCCCTATGTCGTCGACGTTCCATCCACACGAACGAAACGCTTTGCGTCTTCATTCCTCATTCGCATGGCTAGGGTCTGGAACACTCTACCTAAAACTGTGTTTCCCACCAATTACAATCTGGGTATCTTTAAATCAAGAGTGAATAGGCATCTTCTAGGCAAGCGCGTCCCATCTTAGGCCGCATCATCACTTCCCATCAGGTGTGATGTGGTCAAGCGTAAGCCTATAATGAATAAAAAAAAAAAAAAAAAAAAAAAACAAGAGCGTCAACAATATTAAAATAATATAGCTTTAAGCGATGGTGGTAAGACCCCTGTATCCTTTCGTTTCTATCTCCGCTTTTATTACTAGCAATAGCGAATCACTTTTTATGTAATCCTCCCTTTTTTCCTTCGAATTTCCCCGAAAACTGTTCTCAGTCAATACTTGCTTCAGCTAGGTTGCTTTCCTGTTTGCTCTTTTCTACATTTAATTATGCAGTGACGTTAAAATCTACGCAATTATACCTACCTAGTAATATTATTAATGCGAAAGTGTGTTTGTTTGTTGGTTTGTCCTTCAATCACGCCTTAACTGAGCAACGGATCGACGTGATTTTTTGCATGGGTGTAGTTGAGGACCTGGAGAGTGACATATTATGCTACTTATTATGCCGGAAAATTAAGGTGTGCCCGTGGGAATTAAAAAATCTTATGCCAAGCGAACGAAGACGCGGGCATCAGCTAGTAGCGTATACAGATTACAGATTATAATCTGTGATTCATGCTGGCGAGTCATTCAGTGAGTGAGTCAGGTTTATTATTTTATATGTTTAAGAGTCTTTAAGTATGTACCTACTTACTATAATTATCTACTATTTTATGCTCTTGATATTGTTCGAATAAAATCCATAAAAGTTGAATACCAATAAAAGTAAAGTAAATTGTAATAGTTATTTTATACATTTTATTACAACTAGGGATCATGTTTTACTAACCATTGGAGCTAGTTAATGCTCTTTGAATTTGGTAATCAAATAAATTTTATTACGTTCACGTACATGGTCAATCATACTTTAATGGCTAATTTATGGTGTATGGGTGTAAGTGCCTGGAATTATAATTAATTTCTATATTGTCTCCAAAACTGTATCCTGTAAAATTGCCTTTAATAGGTATTTAATTCCTTGACAAGTTACAACAGCTGACATAAAGTTAGCCCCCTGACAGCTATCTCATCTAATAGCCCGGCTTTGTCAGCAAGGTGGTAAAGCTTCTAAACCTCCCATCAAAAGCAGTCCTCAGACCAGAAACAATAAAAAAAATATGTAGTCAAAAAATGCCCTTGCCGGGAATTGAACTCAGTATCTTTCACTTATAAGACCACAGTGCGCATCACTGCACTAGGAGGTCGTTGGACCTCACAACCTTGAAATAATCACACTTGCTCGTAAAGTTGCTATATTTTCTTTAGTCTTACGCCCGGTATGCGATTTATTACACACTAGTTCGTTTTACTTTTCATATCCGCACTAGTGTTTTTCTTATTCCACTTTTTTTTTAATATCCGTAAAGAGGTTGTTACCAAAAGATTTGTTATTTTGTAAATAAATATTTAATTAATTTTTTTTTTTAATTTTACAATCTTGAACAAGGAGTGTACTATATAACCTTCTTGTTTACAATATATCAGTGAAAGAAATGCACATTTAAAAAACCTAATAGAGGAAAGTGTACCTTTTAAAAACCTAATAAAGTTTAATATATTGTGGCTGAATGGCGGTGTTCGGTGCCTCTGGACTTAACCTGCGCGCGCATAGATAATCAACCAAAGATACGGCGCGCGAAAAAGTAAACCTCCGCGCCATTTTGTGCAAACATTTGTTCGTTTAAAATTGCTGATTTGTGACTGAAAAATGTCGAGTACAAGTGACGAAGTACAGTTAGATTTGGATACGACGCCACCAGATATTATTATTGAGGCACAAAACGCTAGTGACAGTTTGTTGCCATCAAAATCAAGAGAAAAATACATACGGGCTTACGAAAATTTCATGAAATGGAAATGCGACAAAAAAGCCCAGTCGTTCTCGGAGAACGTGTTTTTGGCTTACTTTAATGAGTTAGCCAACAAATATAAGCCCAAGACGCTGTGGTGTATTTATTCCATGTTAAGAAGTATGATTCGGACAAAAAATGGAATCGACATAAAAACTTATACGAATTTGATGGCATTCTTGAAAAGGCGGTCGGATGGCTATATTGGCAGAAAATCTAAAGTATTGTCACCTAATGATGTCGAAAAATTCTTAAATGAAGCCCCAGATAGCCAATATTTAGCAACGAAGGTCAGTAAACTAATACTATCTATTGTAGCTTAAGTTTGTATACGAAACATAGTACCCAAATAAGTATTAAGCATCCACCTATTACCGATATCTAATCAATAAATAGAGTGACAATCGAAAACTACTTATTAAACTAAAATTAACTATAAATTAAATTAAACCTAAAAATCTAAGGCTAAGATTTATTAAAAAATATAAAAAGTATTTTTTTTTCAGGTTGCATTAATATTTGGAATCCAAGGCGCATGTCGGCGACAAGAGCTTAATAATATTACAACAAACGACATCAAGAATCACGGGGAAATGCTTCTTGTGAAAATCCCAAACACCAAGAACAAAATCCCACGATCGTTCACTATTGACGGTCAATTTTATGATATCGTAAAGAAATATCAAGCTTTGCGTACAAATAAAGCTAAAAGTGACCGTTTTTTTCAAAACTTCCAAAAAGGAAAATGTACATGTCAATAATATAGGTGTTAATAAATTTGGTTTCATGCCAAAAGAAATCGCAAAGTTTCTGGGATTACCGGATGCTGAATGTTACACCGGACACAGTTTTAGAAGAACCTCAGCTACATTGCTAGCTGATGCAGGGGCTGATATATTAACATTAAAGCGCCATGGCGGGTGGCGGTCTAATACAGTCGCAGAATCTTATGTTGAGGACTCAATTCAAAACAAAGTTAACATAAGTGCCAAGATAACACAAGCCATCAATTTGGAGCCACCTTCTAAGAAGTTTAGTCCCGAACCGCAACCTTCTACCTCATATGCCAGTGATTTTTGTGTGCCGCCTACTCTGACTAAAGGAGAATTAGAACGCCCATCCACCTTCTATGGGAATGTTTCACTATCTCCAACATTTACAGTTACTCAAGAACACCACAGTAAAAGTTTTAATAATACTATAACACATACTGTGCAACATCCAACAAAAACTGTTGCGTATCATTTTAATAATTGTACTTTCAATAATTGCTTTAATAATTAAAATGTATTTTATACCTACCTAATTGTTTTTTTCCTCGCAAGTGTGTTGAAAAACGTCGTATGATACGCGTGTGCTTTGTTCATTACAGTCTTGGCTCTATTACAGCCCTCGCCTTGCAGCTCGGGCTGTGCAATACCGCCTCGACTGTAATGACCAACTTCGCGCACTTGTATCATAATGTACTATTCTTCTGAATCTTCTTACTTAATTATTCCAATGACAATATTATTTTGCCAGTTCTTAGAACTCAACACTAAACACTAAAGAATGGCAGTCTTCACATTCCTTAGTCAAACACATGCTTACATCTTAATCCCATACACGGCTTAATGGCTTCCGTATTTGAGCATCATAAATTTTAGGAGGCCTCTTACAGTTTCCAAATTGCAAATTCCGAGGAGTCATTAGGGCTGAATTAATCAAAGGGCAGATAGGTAGCCCTTGCCAAATCCAAAAGGTTCCCTCCAAACCCTTAAATCGTATTGTCAAACCAACACACAGTCGTTAGTGAAACGGCTTTTCTAATCACCGTGTGTTGCATTGTAAGGCAACGGACAAATCCAAAGCCACAGACTACAATATTCCTTAATACAGTTACCAACTTCGAGCAGTACAGCCAAAATTCCAAAGGAAAATTTATCCAGACATCCAAAGCTCTGAATTTATATAGAGTACTTGAACGGGGACTGATTCCAAAATGGACCATTGCTATCACGTAATTAAGTACCCAGTCCCAATGTTCAGCCAACCGTAAGTGGGCAGTTGCCTGAAATAGTTAAGGAGTTAAACAAACTAAAAGCATACATTGGAATGTGCACTCTAAAGGTAACGATTTAAAGTTGAAACTGAATTAGGGAGTGAATTAAACGGCGTAGTGGGCAAATGGGGTAATGTGATTCCATATAAAGTAGAGTTTTCTTTGGAGGAAAAATTAGTATTCAGTTACGTAGTAAACTACTCTCCTGTCCCAGAAGGCTCTGTGATAATTTGCATTAACTTAATTAAAAAGCTTTGGTAACCTAATTTACAAAAAATGCTGTTTGATACAAGCTTTCATTTCATATTTTGTATCATAAATGTATAAAATGGTTATATTTATATTCAACTAGATGGTGCTAGTTGCGGCTTCGTATCCGTAGATTTAAGTTTTCAAAATTCCCAAAAAAAGGTTTCCGTGAATTAGATTTATCTCACTATCAACGATTACCAATTACCCTTTAGGATTATGATAAGTTCTATTGAAATCTGTTTTAGTTGCCAAATAAATAAATAAATAAAAAGAAGATACCAAACGTCAAAATCAGCGGAAATTTAAAATTCATAATAATATGTTTCAGCATCATAAGATTCATAAGCCGACAATACAAAACTTCATAAATATATTTTTTTTTTGAACCAGGCCAGGAGTTGATACCGAAATTGACTTAACCTAAATATATAAAAGGAAAAGGTGACTGTCTGACTGACTGACTGACTGACTGACTGACTGACTGACTGACTGACTGACTGACTGATCTATCAAAGCACAGCTCAGACCATTGGACGGATCGGGCTGAAATTTGGTATGCAGATAGCTATTATAACGTAGGCCTCCGCTAAGAAAGGATTTTTGAAAATGCCTCCTCTAAGGGGGCAAAATAGGGGTTCGAAATTGACTGAGTCCACGCGGACAAAGTAGCGGGCAGAAGCTAGTCTTAAATAAAACTTATTTACTTCCGTCCTAAGCCTTGTTATCATGTATTCTTCGAGTTATCATGAACACCAAACTTTATATTACCAAAAAGTACCAACTCGAAAATTGGGATACAAGGCAATCGCATAGGATTCCAACGTAAATCGCTTTCAGGACAATCATATACCTATACTTTGATAACCAATCTTAGGCCCCTTTTCTTTCGCACCTACCCCCTGAATCGCCTGTATTTTGGAGGGTAGGGGGAGGCAGGGTAGGTTTTCGTCTGTAGTCGATCACAGCCACGAAGGGATAGCGCGAATTACGTTTGCGTCAAACCGCTCACCCTAGAGATTATGGATGATGGAAGTTTTAGTATGGACACTGGTACAGTTTTTGATATAGTTTTGACTATACTCATAAATCATAATACATAATATGTAATACATATATATCTTATGTATTTTTGTTGGACTTAAAGACGGCATTTAAACGGTACCTACCTATTATCATAATATAATTATGACGTAGAATTTATTTACTTGCTTTCTGTTTACTACGTACTTTGCTTAGCTGTCTTGTCTTCGATGATTAGTTCCTTTTCCATTTGCATTTCTCATGTATTTTATAGGCATTAATTCCAAAAAAAAATATTCTTTGTTAATGATACCCGCCATGAAGCCGATTGCCACTTGCCAAACTTTGCAGCCGTTAGTTTTGTTTGTTAATTTGTTATGGAGCCCCTACTTGCGGTGATTCGCCCAGCTTTACGGTTATGGGATTTGAGGACTCGAAGTTTACCCGTTAAGCTTAATTCGGATGGCTTGATTTTGAGGGATTGTAAGTAACTATACTGTTTTGTAAACAGAAAATCCGATAGATTTCATGAGATGTTTTGGGACGCCCATGACCTAGCAAAAGCGTATGTACTCGTATATATATATAGCAAGCAAACCGTCTGATGTCGCGGGTCACCATCTGATGTTGTGATTATGGCTGCCTATAAACATTTGTATGACTGGATCCTTTAGCTTTTAAGCCATCTCTTTGCTTGACAAAATAGTGTAATGACGGCACCGAACGCACAGTTTCTCGTGACAATAATCGAGTATCTATCAAGACTATTCGATGATTACTTGAGGCTGAAACGTAAGGTATCCCAACAGATCAGTAAGTAAGTAAGATAAATAAATCTTTATTTGAAATTACAAAGGACGCAGTTAAAATACAAAACAAAATGACTACCTATAGTACAAAACTTATAAACTAAACTGCGACACAAAAATAATTCCAAAAAGGGCATCAACTCAGTGTGATGCTATTGTATCTGTATTCTGTATGCACCACAGCACACCACAACAGCTCTGATTTTCAGGCGTTCGCTAAAAATCTTCGACACGTCCCGGGCCGGCCCGGGCTGCCCGCCAATCTGACTGCTCTGGTAACAGATCAACAGAACCGGAGAGTGACGGAAACCTATTGTAACTATTTGAAAAAAAATTATTAACTAAATAAATAATATTTTATTTATTGAGTAGTACGGGTATTGCTCTACACAACCGTCATTGTTAGCTGCTCATTAGGTTTTGTTTTGGGAGACAATCCATTGCGATGCTCAGTAGTCATCGTCACTTCTATTTAACTCGGTCTGTCTCACGCTTTCTTAGTTTTTCAGTGCTCCAGGAAAACTATAACTAATGGTGCCCGTACATTTGTTTTAATTACATCTTATCATGCATCCATCGAGTCCACGTGAAAGGCTGTAGATATATTGCGATCAACAACTTTGCTAAACATTGTTGAAGCAATCACTGATCTCGGAATCTCCTTATGTCACAGCCACATAAATCGGAATCAACTAATATTCATTTGTTTTGAGGTCACAGCTACCCTTGTCGATAACATTAACTCTAATTTCATAGTAGGGCAACAGTAGAAGGCAATTTCAAAATAGTCATAACGGTTAAAGGAAGTTATACCCTATATAGGCATTATACCCAGTAAATAGACGTAAAAGTTTGTTGGTGTCATCTGCGTCAGTCCAACATGGGTCCAAGTTAATTTCCGCCTTGAGCCGCGGACACTCGGATTGAGTTTATCCCAAACTGAGACTGAGACTACAAAAGTTGGGCTTTCTGAAATAATGTTTTAAGTCTCCAACCATGCGCACATTTCGCAGAATTCTAAAGAACCTGATAGAAATAATATACCGAATCTATAATACCGAAATCTTTCCCATCATCCCATCTTTCTTCCTACTGGGCAGGTTTCAGCACTTAAACCTCTTTCTTTTGTATAAATAAAAATATACTGATAAATAAATAATAATCAAAATGCGAAAGTGTGTCTTTGTATGTCGACTGTTAGTTGTTTACCTTTTCACGGCCTATCTATTTCACGAAAGGTCTGGTACACAATATAGCTTGAATTCTTAGAACGGCATAGCGTCGGCTGTCTCTGCTCTGAGGGACAAATTGGCCAGTCTTAGCTCGTAATTTTAGTTGGTTAGTTTTGAGCTATGTTGTATTTATAAAATTAGTAGATTAATTTATTTACAATAGAAGTAGTAATAGGTACATTGTTCCTTTGATTTATATTATTTTTATCATGCAGTTACTCGTACTTGTGATCGGTTGTTTCTTTTTTATAATATCTTATTTTTAATAGCTGTGTATACAGTCTTATAAGTGGCGTACCACACGGAAAAAGCTCTTATGCACAATTTTTTATTTAAGCTTTGTGTACTCGCCGTTGGTATACAGAAATACAAAAAATAAATAAAATAAAAAATAAATAAATAAATCGTTGGAGGACGGACAATCAAAGTTAACCCCTTAATTTTTAAAACCTAGCTCTACGTGAACGATGTCCCATCATCTATTAAAAAAAAAAAATTATACACTACAAGTTAGCCCTTGACTGCAATATCACCTGATGGTAAGCGATGATGCAGTCTAAGATGGTAGCGGACTAACCTGTTAGGAGCATGGCCGTTATATTAAACGCATACCCCTATTCGGTTTCTACGCGGCATTGTACCGGAACGCTAAATCGCTCGGTGGCACGTCTTCGCCGGTAGGGTCGCGTCGCAGACCAGGGAAAATTCAGAAATATCCAAAGAAAGCGCAATGCAGATATATATACTTCCGTTTTTACTATAACCCGAACCGCAGGCCGAGTGGGAGGTCCTTTAAAATAAATATTAATAGCCATAAGGAATTGATCGAGCGCCAGCTGTCAAGCACTTGACAATTTCATACAAATCGTAGTACGTTGAAGCGATCGAATGGGAAGAAAATCTCCCACTAGGCACTCAGATGCCATACTAGTACCATTTGCGTGGCGATCTCTGCCGCTCTATACTTACCTATATTCTGTGGTTTTCATATTTCAGGGAAAACTAACTTTCTCTTGTATTAAAGCTCGAGCGTCCCACTTTTGAAACTAATTCATTTGCTCGTCGGTTAACTCAATTTGCACTCGCTAATGTAAACAACTTTCTTCTTTAATCAAATTCAATGTTCGAGCGTACGAAGTTTGGGAACCAGGTCGTAAATTATTGGATAACGCCTGCGAATTCGTCCGCCTGATTATTTAGGTTATTTGATTCCCGCAAGAACTATCTAACGTTCCGGAATAAAAAGTAGCCTACTTATATCCTTCCCTGGGACGCAACCTATCTTTGTACCAAAAATGAAAATCGGTTGAACAAATTGGCCGAGAAAGCGTAGCAGACATACAAAATAGACGACACACTTTCGCATTTATAATAATAGTAGTAGTCTATGGAATAGATGCCCGTGAGATCCTGGAGGAAGTCGTTACTGCTGTCATACAGGTTCCCTAGCGCAGCAGTAACAAAAGCTTTGTTTTTAAATGATGTTTAGACTAATTAAGTGTTATATTAATGAAAAACTTTGAGCTGATATAGTATAAAACTTTATTGTATTACTTTTTGATAACTGTGCATCATGTAGATTGTATGTTTCTGATTAAATAAATGAAATGAAATGACTTCGTTCGCATGGATTTGATAAAACTGTAAAATTGGTCGAACGGGGACCAGACGGACAGACGTCAGACAGAAAGAACTGACAGACAATTGGCCAGATAGTTGGACAGATAGAAAGGCCAGACAGACATACCTACACTTTCCTACCTTACCTAAATTGAGAACGATGCTGAAACAACAACAAGAGACAAATCGACTAATAAAGGACCCATTATTGCGCGAAAATCGTACGCGCTCCCACGATATTGAATCCAACATGCCGCAACAAAATAAATACCCAAAATAAATTATCCGTTTCCAATAAAACAACATTCATCCTATATTCAATGAAACAATAGTAACAGATCGTGAAGAATCCTGAACTCTGTGTCGTAACAAATAAGATTGATAATGTTTTTTTGGTTTGGCACGTGGCGTGTTAGATCGGGGCGTTGGTATATTTTTCAAACCCATCCTCCGCGCTTAATCGAGCGCGGGTAAACATGGTATTTTTCGCCTCGCGGAAAATATCGATAGGGTAAGTGCGCATTGTGCCGGATCTCTACGAAAAGATGGGGTTCCCACGAACAAATATGTTTCAGGAGACCGGCACCATTAATCATGCATTGAGTATTGGCACAATACGCCTAATGGCGCGTTTAGCCGAATGAACCGTCTGAATCTGAAGGGTTTATAGTAGGTATATTATTATCTATTCTTAAATGTATGGTAACAGCCTCGTTGCACAAGCTTAATCGGATGATACGGTCCCAATCCCAACTCCAAGGTTCCAGTGCGTTTAGTCTAATGCTGAGATCTATAGAGTAGGTATAGGTACTTTGACTTGGCTCAGACTTTACTTAAGAGTTAAAACGAGATGGCCTTATGTGAGTAACATAAATCTGTCTCTGTCTTAAGTCTAAGCAAAGTCAAAGTTCGCTCTATAGATCTCGCACTAAGTTTCAATTCGATTGATCGTACCATTAAGAACTCGATAGCATTAGCGTCACAGTAAAATAAACCTTAACTGCATTGATTTAGCGCTCAATTTCGTGTATGAATTCATAGCCAGAGCTCCAAACGATAAGTTTCCAAATTAAAATCGCTTGTACTGAATTAGTGACTTTAAATTAAGGACTTTTGGGTCCATTTTACTTTGATGCTAATGCCATCGAATTCTAATACGATCAATCGAATTAAAACTTAGATTGAGATCTATAGAGCGTACTTTGACTTGGCTCAGACTTTGCTTAGAGTTAAAACGAGATGGACTTATATGAATAACATATTATCTGTCTCGTTTTAACCATGTCTTAAGTCTAAGCAAAGTCAAAGTTCGCTCAATAGATCTCACACTTAGACTAAGCGTTCAATTCCGGATCGGGCTAAAAAAAATTATCGAGTTAATTAAGATATTATATTATATTCTATTATGATATTCTCAGTAAATAATATGGAAGATGGTCGTCGAAGGATAGCACTATAAGAAGAAGTTTGCACGCCTAACGGTGCGTTTTGCCAAATGAAACGTCTGAAGAACCGTAAAAATACGGTAGAAGTTGAAGGAACAATGAGCATTGTCTCAGTCAATCAACAATTTATCATGTTTCCATCAGGAGATCTCTTATAAAACGTAATTAATGGTCGGTACGATTGAAACGGCGCTCACTGCCGCCGGCTACTTTAGTTACCCGCCCATAATGTAAAACGATAAATAACATTCCGTTTGTAAACGTGTGGTTATTGATAACAACGTTTACTGAGTCTGCTCAGTTAGGGAACACTACGGTTTCTGAACATAATCGAACATTTCCCTGGCATAGTAGTGAGCGCTGGGTCTTATGATTAAACAGCATCAGTTAAGTCGAGGGTATTATACTTAGTATAGATGATTTTCTCGATGACAAAGTTGCATGGAAGCAACCGGCTTCGCATCCAGCAACCCACAAGTCAGTGTAATACCTACTTGTAACGTAGCGTATGCGTTTTAAATTAAGTATGTATGTATACAAATTGTTACATTTTTCTGATTTTGAAAAGAGCAACTGCTGGGTTTCTTGCCGGTTCTTCTCAGTAGAACAGCTTTCCGAACCGGTGGTAGATTCTTCCGACTTATCATAAGTGGCACAAGTTGTCCTACATGAAATAAATCATTTTCATTTTCATTTTTTTTTCATTTATGTGGGAAAATTAGGTTCAATCCCCGGCAGGAGTAATTTTATTAACTAAATAGCAACCCATGGATACTCTAACTCAATGGCTATCATAAAAAGAAAGCCACTGACATTATAGTTTTTGCCCATTGACGGTTTGCTTTGAAATAAAAATTACATTTTCATAGCAAACCTCTAATAGATAGAAAATAACAGTGGCGATTCCTCTAAGATTGCGCAGCTTGCGCCGCAATACCAATAATTATGAATAAGTTACTTACCAATTATCTAGATCTATTTAAGTAATATACCTACTAATATTTTATAACATGAAATAGATACCATTAACAAAACATATGAGTTAAAATCAATGAAATGATTGCGTTAATCGATAATTATTTAAAATCACGCACGCTTCATGACACCTCGCACCTTGGTTGTGAATTGTGACTTGTGACGTGCGCCGCATCGCCACGTGGCTCGTACTGCGAGAATCTTCGAACTCCGTCGGTCCGCTTTCTCCCCGCTCACTACGGGCCGAAGGCGTGCACTGTGAGTTGCGCATTGCGAGCTACTCGCTTTTGCCGGAACTCAAAAACTACTCAACCGATTTAAAAAAAAATTCACCTATAGAAAGCTACATTATCAGCGAGTAACATAGGCTGTATTTTATTTTCAAAAACATTAAAGATCCCTACGAAAATTGCAATAATGTGAATGAAGTCGGAAAAAATTGTCTCATCTGAGAGCTTCCGTGGCGTGCGCTGCGTAAATGGTAAAAGGTACACGAAAACAATGTATGGTGGAATTGTTCCTCTCAAAAAGTTCTAAAAAAAAGTCCGCGACAGCATATTATAGCTATCTTTTAAGGTCGTCTCACAATAACAGTCATTATGATTTTCAAATTTGGTCTAAAACAATGCTATACTCGCGAAGGTGTTTTTACCAACATAGTATTAATCCTTATCAAAATAACATGGTTGTTAATCTCAAGTATTTAATAATAGATCAAATTCGCCCTTACATCACTTAATTCAGATGAATATTTCAGAAGATATCATAGTAATAATGTAACACGCATTATACTAATATTATAAAGAGGTTAAGTTTGTGAGGTTGTAGGGGGTAATCTCTGGATCTACTGAACCGATTTTGAAAATTCTGGTACCAGCAGAAAGTCACATTATTTGTGAGTGTCATAGGCCTGGTACGAGAACCGAGATTAACCCGAAAAATTAGGGAGGTCCCGTGGGAATTTAAAAAACTTATTTCACGCGGACGAAATCGCGGGAATCTGCTAGTGTAAAATAAATAAAAATAGTATTCTTTATTCTAGTAAGTACAAGTTAGCCCTTGACTGCAATGTCACTAGGTGGTGGGTGATGATGTAAGTACCTACTTTAAGATGGTAGCGGGCGAACCTGTTAGGTTAGGGATATACCTATCAGTTATATTAAACCTATACTTTAAACCCCTAATCAGTGATATATGAGGTAAATGTATTTTAATGAGAAAATACCTAAGTAACCATCAACTAGCGCAAACCCAAGATTGACCACCAGGAATCGCCACTGGAAAATAATATATATGTGAGTGGCTTGAAAGCCACTGAGCTAGAGAATAGAGCTGGTCAGGTCTGGTGGAAGACTGTATGTATCTAGTCAGTTACCAACCTGCCCCCGATCATGTAAGAATGGCCGATCAAAACGTTAAAGTTCGTCGTCAAAGTTTATAAACCATAAAATCATTAAATTAGAGCTCAATTTCGTGTACCCATTCTTATACGTTTAGGTATGTACGATACTCTAACCGTCTAACGTATAAGAATGGATACACAAAATTGAGCTCTAATTCAATGCAGTTATGGTTTATTTTACTTTGACGACGAACTTACCGTTTTGATCGGTCATTCTTACATGATTGGGGGGCTTAAGGCAAAGTCCTGCCAATCATCGAACCGCGGGATGCCTACCTCGTAGAAACTGCCATACTCTTCCCGGTTCGCTTGTAAAGGGTCCGTGGTTTGATCCACTGGTGGGACTACGGCATACCACCATGTTTCTGTGGTCCCACTATTACCATATAAATCCATGGCTCAGCCCATGTTTAACACAGCCTGACGTTTGCTTTCATCTTATATTGTATCACAAATTCCTATTTAAGCACCAGTTGAGGATTGATGGCATTCAAAGGCAGCTAAGGGCTAGGTTGTAGCTGAATTAAAAAAAACAAGGCTTAAGGGAAATCTGGAAGCTTGGTTCACATAAGGCCGTTTGCGTATGGTGTACCTAGGGCAGCTGTTTTTTAAAAGTTAGATTTTAATAAATCGAGTAGAAGTACAACGAATAACGGAAAGATTAAAAATGTGACGATCAATCATAACGACATCGACGACGATACGCAGCGATTCTTGTTTGCATAACGAATACTGTCTGGAAGAATAATACTGTGGGGCGTACTAAAAATGTTTTTGTGCAAAATTTAAAAAGTGGTATTTGTGGTGGATGGATGACCTCTAGCTGGGAGCAGCACATTGTTAGCGAGCAAACGAGCAGATGGGTCACCTGATGCTAAGTGAATATTTGCATCACTTCCCGAGGAAGGGTTGAGGAACCGCCAATGCGTTGCCGGCTTTTGACAAATTTGTTTATCCGCCCCTTGAAGAGCCCCATAATATTGTAATCATGAGGGAACACAGAAAATCGAAGCTGGTTCCATAATTTGCAGATTATTGCGACGAGAAGCTGTAGTAGCCGTAGATTTAGGTAGTTAGTAGTTACTAATAAACAAAAACCGGCCAAGTGCGAGTCGGACTCGCGCACCGAGGGTTCCGTACAAACTAGTAAGCTTTACGATTAATGAATTTAATGAACCGCCAAACTAACTTTGTTTGTAGAGGTTTATTGTTAATATAAAAAAAACTATGCTAGTTAGAGCGTTGGTTTTATTTTTCCTGTAAAATATACATAAGCTTCTATTGACCATAATTATTTCAGATTTTTCAATTGGTAAACTTCGGAGATAAGGGGGGGGGGGGGGGGGGGTAACGGTATTTTTTTCGACATTTTGCCCGATAAATCAAAAACTATTATGCATAAAAATAAATAAAAATCTCTGTTTTAGAATGTAGAAGCATAGCCCTTTCATATGATATCCCACTCAGTATAGTTATCATACTTTGAAATTTCAAACCCCCGATTTTCCCCCTTTTTTAATTAAACTAAAAATAATTTTCGATTTCTTTTTATTTTAATGATGTTAGGCCACTATTATACACAACTATTCCAAATTTCATGTCGATAGCTTTAATAGTTACTGAAATAATCGACTGTGACGGACGGACGGACGGACGGAGAAAGTCGCACCATAAGGGTTCCATTTTTACCATTTTGGTACGGAACCCTAAAAATGAAACTCCACAGCTTTCCTTGCGATATCACAGCCCGTTACGGACCGGAAGATTGATCGAGCTCCGAAACGACACAAATTGCTCATTTCAATATTAGATGCCGACAACCGCCCACTCGTGTTTTGCAATTTTGTGATATTATCTTACTTTCTTTCTTAATTTATAGGGAGCAGCATATTTTAAGATTAAGAGTTTTGCCGTTTGCAGTCGATGTACCAGGGTGTGGCAGGATAGTGTAAGACCAGTTCTGAAACCTAGAAGCGTTTTCCGTTAAAATAACTTATTCTTCTTATGGATAACGCATAAGCTAGAATTGCTGACCACATGTCACATTTTTTTTATATGGGCTAGAGCTTGGCTGCAATCAGACCAGGGGGTCTACTCTCTTTCTCTCAAACGAAACTTCGCAAACTTTAATTAGTCGGTTATTAGACCCACACAAAATCGTTCAATCCAATCGGTCACGAAAATTTTCTATGGATCCGTACTTCGTCTGCGTGTACGAAAACGAAATAGAGAGGAGCATAGAGATAATATTATGTAGGACAGGAGTTAACGAAATTTCGTTCGTTCGTTTGCGAAGTTTCGTTTTAGAGAAAGAGAGTAGACCCCCTGCTTGCAAATGGTGATGCAGCATAAGGTGCTTGCCTAAAAGATACATAAAACAAACGTTGTTTTTTTTTACAAATTACGCATGAGACGAAATTGTGCCTTTTGGTGACTGATGAGGGACGAGTGGCCTAGTTGTGACAACGCTTATCAGTCGATTGCGATTGTTAAGCAACGTTGACCCAAGTCAGTAACTGGATGGGTGACCGAATTTGGGGGTTCAAAATTCCTTTTCGTTTTCTCTGTACTTAAGAGAGCACGTTAAGCCGTCGGTCCCGGTTATTATCACTAACATCTGATAATAATAATCGTTACAAACCCCTACCCTTAGTCGAGTCGTATGCAGAAGGACGTGGTTACTGGGAACTCACATCATTATTATTACAAGAAAACTCCTACCATTAAGTGATTAATGGAAAGGGGTCACGAACCTCAGTAATGAGGTAGGTATACGACGCAAAGAGAAGTTTAAAATGAAAGCGCGCAAACCTGTTATTTTTTTCTACCCCTGATAGGTTTCAGTTCAGCAACACTTCACCTATTGGCAGGTTCATCTCGAATAAATAGAGCCATTTCTTAGTTGTCACTTGTCCCTGTTGCAAGAACTGAAATCGATATTTTGATATTTTCCATTAAAAAAAAATAACAACCGTTTTATTTGAAACGGCCTATAAGTATTTAGGTACTTTAAAAATCTGTGCACGTTTTTCATCAACTCATAAGTGATGGATGGTATCGATAATGTAGTGGCTATCGAATTATAATCATAATTCGGTGTTTGTTGACTTGCGCGCATCGTATCGCGCCGCGGCGCAGGCGTTCGAATACATGGCATAAGTAATTGATCGGCTGGTCGACACTAATTCACAAATAAATTTTCACATCTCTCACATCTGTATACATACAATTTTAAACCTAATTTTCTAAACAGTGAAGTCCATTATATAAAATTTCAAGTTCACAGGGAAACATTGTGTGCGTTTCCCATGCAACATTATCCTTGCCTGTTAAAAAGTTTGCCAACGCAATGAACGATCTTATTTTAATTATAATACAGTTGAATTTGGTACGAAAGCAGTTTCGGTAATGTTATAACGTTAATGTACTTATTTATATTCAAATGAGGCAGGCCTATACAAACTATTAATTCAAATTTCAAACATATTATCCGTTTACTGTTAGCACGATAAAAATAATTATAAAGGTATAAGATTTCGTTGGCCTGTGCCCGCGTCGTTTGGGCTTTTGCCTTTAACGTTACAGTAGTATAGCGTTTAAATTGCTTTTCGGATAAAGCTATTGATAAGCTAGAAACTTTCGTTGAATCCTTGCCTGTACTTACAGCGAAAGGATCAAAAAATATAGTCAGTAATATTTTAATCACTGGAAACTGCTTTACATTTACCTAAGCTTTTTTGGATACTATTTTCATAGTGGCAATTTGCAATCTTAAAGTTGGTCGTTTCATAAGAATTAAAAAAATATAATAACGTATTTTCAAGTAATTTCTTACACTTAACAATGGTGTACTAGCAATATCGTCTTGTACCACATTAACGGAACAAGGTCACATCGAGTCAGATTTCGTGTGTTAGGCAAAAGATTGGTTTTTATTTTACTCTATTTTTTGTACTCTTTCACAATAAGATAAACTAGTTTTTTTTGCGGTGACATGCGGTTCAAAATAAACCGAAGTTTAGTTATTTGTCGAGTGTCGACGGGCCAGTCTAAACATGCCTGTCTGCGTTTGTTTATTTGTTCTGGTGCTATTTGTTTACACAGTTGTCCTGCGGTTAGACTTAATAATAGATTTCGCCTCCATTAATGTTACCAATTCAATAATCTGAATTAAATTGTTTTGTTCGACATCACTATTAGTAAGTTTATCACAGCAAGGTTTTTTTTCCTAATTTGTTGAATTGAAAATATATCTAGATGCATCGTTTACTAGCCTCTCATGCTATTCTATATATCGGTTCCAGGATCTTTGCTCTTCCAAACATAAAATTCCATAATTCACCATGGTTTCTTTAATGTTCGTGGAACTATTTAGGTAGTTGAAAATATTACTCACCGAAGAAAATAACATCCTCCTTTCTTGCAAGTCAGTTAAATAGCTAAGTACCTACATATTTTTTTATATCAAAGTTTTACATCACAAAATAACTTGCCAAAACTTGCAAGTTGTAATGCTTTGAAGGCAGCAAATTAATTACTTTGCATTGAATAAAGATAACAGTTTTCCGGCCGGAAGCCCTAGAAACTCTCTGCAAGTCTGTATGTCATACTTGGACGGCATGGCAAAGATTGAGTTAAATAAACGTCTGTGCAAGACTCAGAAAGCACCCTAGTATTATAGCTCTTGTCCTAGGAATGATGACAACTTAACCAAATCAGCAACTCTATATTTATAAACTTAAAAACGCGCTTCTAGTATAGAAGTTTGTATGAAATACATAGCTATGACGTTATCAAATTTCAACGCACTTTTTTCTTAAGGTGCCTTATACGGATTTCATGATGTGTCATCCTTTTCCAGGTACACTTTAAAGAATCGGGAGTCACAGCTGTGGGGATGTCATGGTATCAAATTAAAGGTCATTTCTTCATCTCTCGTTTGACCTTATAAAAACGCACACTCCAATACAAATTTTCTGCATAAATACGTTTCTCCGAACGCAAGATCTGCTGAAAATGACGAAAAATGGGGTCCGAATAGGTACCCATAAAGCTAGATCCGCTGCATATTTTAACTTGAATATTAACAATAAAGTGGGGCTTATATAGTCCTCTATCCATGGTGCAAAGCATTAAGCATACAAATAAATATGTTTATAGTTTATGTGGCAAAAAAAAATGTTTCATACATTTTTCTATGAAAAGAAGCCGAGCGCTAGGCGTTTGGCGCTCAGTACGCGCTGAGACGCGCTCGTGGACGGGTGGGTGTATCGCTTTTTTGCACGAAATTTATTACGACAAAATGAACACCGTGTTGTGTACTGCCATAGAGATATAATATTCTGCGCTTAGAAAAACTTGATACCGACATCCACAAAGAAGGAAGTTCTCAAGTGTAGGCGTATTTTTTTTACCCGATTACGGCAAAGCCACAAGGAAAGGGTATGTTAGGAATATATATGTATGTATGCATGTATGTATGTATGTATTAAAAAAAAGTGAGCGCCATTTTGAAATTCTTTGTTATCGTACCGATTTCGTTCAAAATCGATATCTGGGGTTCCCTGGGATCACAAAACAGGAAACTGTTACCAAAATTTTAAAAAAGTCAGCGCCATTTTGAATTTTTTAGTTATCGTACCGATTTCGTTCAAAATCGATATCCGGGGTTCCCTGGGATCACAAAACAGGAAACTGTTACCAAAATTTTAAAAAAGTCAGCGCCATTTTGAAATTTTTTGTTATCGTACCGATTTCGTTCAAAATCGATATCTGGGGTTCCCTGGGATCACAAAACAGGAAACTGTTACCAAAATTTTAAAAAAGTCAGCGCCATTTTGAATTTTTTTGTTATCGTACCGATTTCGTTCAAAATCGATATCCGGGGTTCCCTGGGATCACAAAACAGGAAACTGTTACCAAAATTTTAAAAAAGTCAGCGCCATTTTGATTTTTTTTGTTATCGTACCGATTTCGTTCAAAATCGATATCCGGGGTTCCCTGGGATCACAAAACAGGAAACTGTTACCAAAATTTTAAAAAAGTCAGCGCCATTTTGAAATTTTTTGTTATCGTACCGATTTCGTTCAAAATCGATATCTGGGGTTCCCTGGGATCACAAAACAGGAAACTGTTACCAAAATTTTAAAAAAGTCAGCGCCATTTTGAATTTTTTTGTTATCGTACCGATTTCGTTCAAAATCGATATCCGGGGTTCCCTGGGATCACAAAACAGGAAACTGTTACCAAAATTTTAAAAAAGTCAGCGCCATTTTGAATTTTTTTGGTATCGTACCGATTTCGTTCAAAATCGATATCTGGGGTTCCCTGGGATCACAAAACAGGAAACTGTTACCAAAATTTTAAAAAAGTCAGCGCCATTTTGAAATTTTTTGTTATCGTCCCGATTTCGTTCAAAATCGATATCTGGGGTTCCCTGGGATCACAAAACAGGAAACTGTTACCAAAATTTTAAAAAAGTCAGCGCCATTTTGAATTTTTTTGTTATCGTACCGATTTCGTTCAAAATCGATATCCGGGGTTCCCTGGGATCACAAAACAGGAAACTGTTACCAAAATTTTAAAAAAGTCAGCGCCATTTTGAAATTTTTTGTTATCGTACCGATTTCGTTCAAAATCGATATCTGGGGTTCCCTGGGATCACAAAACAGGAAATTGTTACCAAAATTTTAAAAAAGTCAGCGCCATTTTGAAATTCTTTGTTATCGTACAAATTTCGTTCAAAATCGATATCCGGGGTTCCCTGGGATCACAAAACAGGAAACTGTTACCAAAATTTTAAAAAAGTCAGCGCCATTTTGAATTTTTTTGGTATCGTACCGATTTCGTTCAAAATCGATATCTGGGGATCCCTGGGATCACAAAACAGGAAACTGTTACCAAAATTTTAAAAAAGTCAGCGCCATTTTGAAATTTTTTGTTATCGTCCCGATTTCGTTCAAAATCGATATCTGGGGTTCCCTGGGATCACAAAACAGGAAACTGTTACCAAAATTTTAAAAAAGTCAGCGCCATTTTGAATTTTTTTGTTATCGTACCGATTTCGTTCAAAATCGATATCTGGGGTTCCCTGGGATCACAAAACAGGAAACTGTTACCAAAATTTTAAAAAAGTCAGCGCCATTTTGAATTTTTTTGTTATCGTACCGATTTCGTTCAAAATCGATATCCGGGGTTCCCTGGGATCACAAAACAGGAAACTGTTACCAAAATTTTAAAAAAGTCAGCGCCATTTTGAAATTTTTTGTTATCGTACCGATTTCGTTCAAAATCGATATCTGGGGTTCCCTGGGATCACAAAACAGGAAACTGTTACCAAAATTTTAAAAAAGTCAGCGCTATTTTGAAATTTTTTGTTATCGTCCCGATTTCGTTCAAAATCGATATCTGGGGTTCCCTGGGATCACAAAACAGGAAACTGTTACCAAAATTTTAAAAAAGTCAGCGCCATTTTGAAATTCTTTGTTATCGTACCGATTTCGTTCAAAATCGATATCTGGGGTTCCCTGGGATCACAAAACAGGAAACTATGAACAAAATTTTAAAAAAGTCAGCGCCATTTTGAAATTCTTTGTTATCGTACAAATTTCGTTCAAAATCGATATCTGGGGTTCCCTGGGATCACAAAACAGGAAACTGTTACCAAAATTTAAAAAACGGCAGCGCCATTTTGAAATTCTTTGTTATCATACCGATTTCGTTCAAAATCGATATCTGGGGTTCTCTGGGATCACAAAACAGGAAACTGTTACCAAAATTTTTTTTACTGTTTTTTGTACGATAACAAAAAAATTCAAAATGGCGCTGACTTTTTTAAAATTTTGGTAACAGTTTCCTGTTTTGTGATCCCAGAGAACCCCAGATATCGATTTTGAACGAAATCGGTATGATAACAAAGAATTTCAAAATGGCGCTGCCGTTTTTTAAATTTTGGTAACAGTTTCCTGTTTTGTGATCCCAGGGAACCCCAGATATCGATTTTGAACGAAATTTGTACGATAACAAAGAATTTCAAAATGGCGCTGACTTTTTTAAAATTTTGTTCTTAGTTTCCTGTTTTGTGATCCCAGGGAACCCCAGATATCGATTTTGAACGAAATCGGTACGATAACAAAGAATTTCAAAATGGCGCTGACTTTTTTAAAATTTTGGTAACAGTTTCCCATTTTGTGATCCTACGGAACCCCAGATATCGATTTTGAACGAAATCGGTAAGATAATCTTTTATACATTATTTTACAATCTCAAAAACTGAGTATTATTGTAGCCGCGAGTATTGTTTCGGCGCATAAATAGGTACATAATATTTACCGCGGCCAACAGCGTAAACAAGTACCTAGTAAATAAATAATCGTCTAATATTTTCAAGTAACAAAATTGGTTAGTTGGCTATAAAATCGAGCGTCTCTACGCTCTATAGCTCTACGCTCTCGTAAAGCGTGCATATATATGCTGTAGTGTGACGAGTTGTATATAGAGGTGAGCATTAAAAGTTATAACATTTAATTTAACACAATATTTTTTTTTAACTTTTAACTTTGTTAATAAATATTGAGATGTTCGTTAAAAGTTATAACTGTATCGCGTATAGATTTATTGACAACGATCGTTGTGTCTTTTACAGTAAATTGCATAGAAGTTTAGGTGGCTGCCAGACGATGGCGCTGTTAAAACATTCGGCCAGCAGACACTTATCATGTACTGCTTTACCTATTTGTTATTTTTATAATACAAGGAATTGTGAGCCTTATCTCAATAAAAATAACTTTTTTTTATTGAATTTACGTAAAAATAACTTTTTAACGTTTAATGATTTCAAGCAAACGTAAACCATTATCAAACTTTTGTTGTTATTGAAATGTGTTATGAATGTTATACCTATTCATTTAATGGAAGTAAAATAGTAAGTAAGTTTTTAAGCATAAAGTTGTAAAGTGTAACCTTAGTTTAACACTAGTTCAAGGCGGAGTATTTAATGCCGCAATTTGGAACTATTTTGAAGTGCTGAACTCGATCAACTTAAAAACACTTTTCAATTTCAAACCTATTTCATATTGATGTTTTTAAATGTAAAACAACTCAAAAAAACGTTTGATTTCCGAATCCAGTTGCATCTTTGCAGTAGGTAAGTAGGCCTATTAAGTTATAAAAAATATAACATTCATTCCATTGAACTTTTAACGAAACGAATTATTATATAACATTAAAATTTGACAACTTTTGAATATTTGTTATCCTTAAAAGTTATAATTATAACTTTTAATTTAACGTGTTAATTTTTTTTAACAATAACGTTTTAACAATTAATCTTTTATAACATTTAATCACAACTCTAGTTGTATACCTATAGTTGAGTTTTTTACCTATAGTTGGTCGCGGGGTAAATGTTTAAAGGGCCTTAAAATGGTTATCATACTTAAAACTAACCGAGGAATAACCTAATTTTAGGTCTTTTGGAAGACTCTCTATTTAATAATCAGTAAGAAATAATTTATTTTTGACATAGGCATCATCCCTATTTAGTAGTAGCCACTTGTACCAAGTAAATATTCTAAGACCACTTAAATTGGCAACGCTCAATTTGTGGATCGTAGCAGTAATTTTTAGCAACTGCCTCGTTGGTCTAGTGGTTAGTATGTTCGACTGCGGCCGACGAGGTCCCGGGTTCGAGTCCCGGGTCGGGCCTTAATAAGTATTGGGTTTTTCTGACATGAAATTCGCAGTACTAGCCCGGAGTTAAGAAGTTGGCGGTGTTTCACCCGAGTGCCTCGGAGAGCACGTTAAGCCGTCGGTCCTGCGCCTGATCTCTCTCCGGTCGTGTCGGATTTTCCGTCCCATCGGGCTATGAGAGTAAAGGAACAGAGAGTGCACCTGTGTATGCGCGCACACTTGTGCACTATAATATGTCCCGCGCAGATGGCTAATCCCTCTGGAGATTGGCCGCCGTGGCCGAAATTCGGTCGGGAGGACATTATTACAATGCAACAACACATAAACAGCAACACTTCTTACAAGTTACATAACACAACGTATTTTGTTACCACGTAACCGAAGCTAAGGCGAGGGTAAATTCAGGGGTAGGTAAACGAAGCTTTTTGTAGCAAAATTGTTGTGTCATGCGATACATAGGGTGCAATACAAAAGTCGCTACTTTGTGCGTTATTTTTATGCATACATTATCATACTAACTGATGTCCGTGACTATACATATAACCCGTGTTAGTATTTTGTCATTTGTGCCCGTGCTATTAGGTTTTTTAAAAATCACGTGGGGTGTGAGGATTGTCGCCCCATTTTTTGATTTTCCAGGATTCCGTGATTTTGCGTCTCCGGGATGCAAGCTTTATTTATGTGAAATTCTTCAAGATCTTTTAGCGCCTTTTCACTCTACATAAAGGTCACATAAAGCTTTTAAAGCCGGTTTCGCTTCGATAGATGTGATGAGATTTAATAAGCCGTAAAAAGGCTTATGAATGACGCTGGCCGTTTCTTCCACGTGATTCTGATATAAATCCCGTAGGAATAGTATGTTTTTTTAACTACGTGTCTAAGCCTTAAGCCTTAAGCCCGCCAACCCGCATTGGAGCAGCGTGGTGGGTCTAAGCTCTAATTCCCTCTCTCCTACGAGAGTGGAGGCCTGTGCCCAGCAGTGGGACGTTAATGGCTGTAGTAGTGGTGGTGGTGTCTCTTCTTTAACAAATACTAAGGTATCAATGCAAAAATCCGGACTGTAGGACAAACAAACACCCTTTCGCATAACTCGTTGTCAACTGAAGCGATAGGTACATGAAATGCACGCAAATGAAAAAAAACCGGCCAAGTGCGAGTCGGACTCGCGCCACAAGCTCGCGCACCGAGGGTTCCGTACAAACCTGTAGTAAGTTTTACGATTTATGACGTATTAAAAATAAAAATTACGTTTGTTGTATGGGAGCCCCCCTTTAATATTTAATTTATTGATATTTAATTATTTATTTTGAAAGGTAATATTACAAGTTAATATTCTGTGAAAATTTGAACCGTCTACCTGTTACCGTTTTTAATATTGAGCAAAAAAATGCGAGAAAAACACGTTTATTGTATGGGGACCCCCCTTAATATATATTTTTTTTTAATTTTTAGTATTTGTCGTTATAGCGGCAACGGAAATACATCATTTGTGAAAATTTCAGCTTTCTAGCTATCACGGTTTATGAGATACAGCCTGGAGACAGACAGACAGACAGACAGACAGACAGACAGACAGCGGAGTCTTAGTAATAGGGTCCCGTTTTTACCCTTTGGGTACGGAACCCTAAAAAAGCTTAGCTTTCTTGTATGAATGAGTCATGACGTGCTCGAGACTCCTGAGTCCTTTTTTTTACGCCATTAGTTAGCCCTTGACTGTAATTTCACCTGATGGTAGGTAAGTGATGGTGCAGTCTATAGTTGGGTTTATTAATCCCATACCTACCCCCAATCAGTTTCTACACGGCATTGTACCGGAACGCTAAATCGCTTGGCGGTACGTCATAGCCGGTAGTGTGGTAACTAGCCACGGCCGAAGCCTCCCACCAGGCCAATCCAGAGAAAATTCAGAAATTATAAATTCTCGAATTGACCCTGCCGGGGATCGAACCCAGGACATCTCACTTATAAATAAAAATAAAAATAAATAAAATATAAGACCACAGCGCTCATCGGAATTCGTCAGATATAACAAGTTACTATAACAAGAGCATGAAAGAATATTTACTCTGGACATAATGAGACGCTGCAGGGCTAATTTGTTAAGGTAGAAAATTGCCATGTAAATACGAAGCAGCGATGTTTAAGGTCTGGACAAGCGTGAAGCGCGACGGAACAGAACAGAACCTCAGACTGTCGTGTGCTCCATAAGTTCATAATATAAGGATGATTTTATACAATATATATCCATCACAACATTTTTAACCCAATATTGTTAATACCAAAGAGAATATCAATCAGTCAAATCAAAAATCATCCTGTATCACTAAGTCTGGTTTAGCCAAAGTGCATTAATATGGTTTGTGCATTCATCGTACTTTTGGAGACTGATATTAGTTTATATTTTATAAATAATTGTACTTATATTAATTATTATGTTGTATTTAATTACTGTTTGTTACTTACTAGGATCTAGTAAGTAACAAACAACAACAAACAATCAGTACCTATTATACTAAACTCTAGTAACTAGAGTTTAATTGACCGAGCGAAGCGAAGGTCTCTGAGTCTACTTGAGTGAATTGGCACTTGTCCGTCCGTCCGTCCGTCCGTCCGTCTGTCCGTCTGTCAGAGCCTTATAACTACTGAATTACTGAATGTAATTACTTCAAATTTAAATATAATATGTAAACCAATGGCCTCCCGCCGAATATGGCTTAAAAAGTTATAAAAATCTTTATTTCAGGGGGGCTCTCATAGAAGCGAATGCGGAGTAAAATATTTTTTATAGCGTTACATAGGGTTGCGGTATATCATTTTAAAGATAATGAGGAACAGAGTCCAAAAATATTTTTTTTTTAATTTTTCCCCTAAAATTGACGAAATGGGAGGCTTTCAAAGTGGAGATTTTCTGACGTCCAAAGATGACCTCAGAACTCCCAATTTTCTGAAAGGCTGAGCCTGAAACTTGATTAATTATTTGAATTATATCCTGTACTTGAACAACAAATACTAAAATTAGATAAATATTATAAGGAAACGAAATTATTTAATTTTTAATGAGTTTCATTATTTTTAACAAACTTCACAATTATGTCAATAGATGGCGCTCTGTACAAGTTTATTCGTTTGTGCTTAAAAAGAAAAGGCTGAGCCTGAAACTTGATCACTTATTTGAATTATATCCTGTACTTGAACAACAAATACTAAAATTAGATAAATATTCTAAGGAAACGAAATTATTTAATTTTTAATCAGCTTCACTATTTTTAACAGAACTTCACAAAGATGGCGCTCTGTAAGTTTATGGATACCGCGAGGTCTCAGTTCGGGGCGAACCACTAGTATAATAGGTACTGATTGTCGACGGTGGCGGCGACGCATGGTGTGCGGTAAAACTTGCAAAGTTTATGTTCATAAAATCGTAATCATTTGACAGTTTCAAACGTGTTACTCAAACTGTTTAAGGAGTTCATACATGCTATGTGAGGTGCAGGCATCTATGAACTCCTTAAACAGGTCGAATTATCCGTTTGACAAATGATTGCGATTACGATTTTCTTACACAATCGGGGGGCATGTTTATTTGTAAAACTATTATTGTAATATATAAATAAATAAATAAAATAAAATAAATAATAATTACAAAGAACTGTAACTGCCGAGCGTGTCAGCGTGGTGCGGCGCATACCTGGGGGTCTACTCTCTTTCTCTAAAACGAAACTTCGCAAACGAACGTAATTAGTCGGTTATTAGACCCACACAAAATCGTCCAATCCAATTGGTCACGAAAATTTTCTATGGATCCGTACTTCGTCTGCGTGTACGAAAACGAAATAGAGAAGAGCATAGAGATAATATTACGTAGGAGAGGAGATAACGAAATTTCGTTCGTTTGTGTGCGAAGTTTCGTTTTAGAGAAAGAGAGTAGACCCCCTGATACGAGTGTTCCGCTATGCTTTCATAGTTCAAATAAAAAACCTTAGCTGAATGCATCGTATCAATGATAACTTATTGCGTCTATATTGAGATTAAATTGATGTATGTTTGCTCGATTAAAAAAAGATTTTTATGAGCTAGGGCTGTATATTCTACTGCTGGTAAGTATTTCATATATTTTAATGTACTTTACTTTCTAAGAACTGTATATGCGGACATATTACCATTTCCGTTACGTGTTCTATCTGTCCAAGTCTTTATTCCATGAACCGGTATTGAGAGGTAATCAATGGTGCTGGACAAACGGTAATTTCCTAAACATACAGTGGGGAACAATTTTAATGGGAGGCAAAAAATCGGGCCTTCTGGAATTCATTTTTATTTCCATTCAAATAAGTTGGTCCGAATGGAACATGATCTGAAATCTCCCTTGCTCTCTTGGGTCTGATTTGTTGGTCATCCTATAATTCTAGCTGTTATTGAAATTTTACAAGTTTTCAGTATACTCAGTAGGTACACTTAACGTAGACAAGTTGCTAATAAGAAGTTATAAGTATTTTAAAATTTACTCAGTATAATATTATTATGTATGGAGAATGGAGATAAACTTTCGAAAACGTTACTAGTTATTACTATAGGACCTACTGAATGAGAGATGTACGCACAGATGACGAAAATTAAAAACTCTGGAGTCGGGATTTTTGTAGCTTTTCCTTCTACGATAAAAGTTTCTCTTTTCCTTAATGAAAGGCACGTCCCTATATTATTTTTATTAAAAAGTTAAAAACCCCAGGTGTTTATAAGTGCGTACCGGCATTAATTTAATAACGTCTAAGCATAATCTCCGACGATGTTCTTCATCCCTTATTCGCTTTTAAGGGAGTAGGATATTTTCAGAGGTTAATATATTCTTATTGTACCATATTTTCCTCCCTAAATTGTGATTTGAATTTACGATTACTGCTTTAAAACGCTCATCTTATGATAGGAAAAGCCGCTAAGGAAAATGCACGCTAAGTTTTAACGCATTTTTGTGTTGGGGTTTGAAGTTTAAGAATTTTTGAATATAATATAATAATAATTAGGTTACTCTGTGAAGACAGAGTCCATCGATACATAATATGGGAAACGATTTTCTTGGAATGTTATTTTTACACTTTCAGGTCAACTTTGAACATAGGTAAGTAGGTACTGTAGGTACTTACTTATGTACCTACACTATGGTGTTATTTGTTTGTAAGTTGTAACATACCTATAAGTAAGTAAATGTGCCTAATTGTAATTTTCTGGCTAAAAATATACCAGTTTTAAAGTTATTACTTAGCACATCCTCAGCATCAGGTGGCTTCATTAAAGTCTCCCGGATTAATATCACAACAAAGCCGTAACTGCAGGCGACTGTGTAAACTAGGATAGACTTCTAGATATCTCTATAATCGACTGCAATACCTACTCAATGCGAATAACAACTCAATATTAGTGAATATAGAGTTCTAAATTGAATAGGCAAGGTACTAAGTTGTTTTGAGATTTGACGCAGGTGGCCTGAGAGGAACTTGTAGTAAATGGAAGTTCCGTCTTCCTGTACAGGTTAATTATTCATAGGTAAGTACTTCAGCTTAAGAAACTTAATACGCGGATGTACTACCTATAAATACTCCATAGCCTAGAGATTACACATTGTAGAATACGCTTATTTTGAAAAAGAAACACAAGGTAGGTACTAGGTACACTGTACAGTATGTTAAAAATGTTAAACCACATTTTTACATTTCACACATGATATTTTTATTTATTCGACCACATTTTTATATTATAACAGCTAGATTATGCCCGCGTAGCAGACAGATAAACAGACAGACAGACGGACAGACACTTTCGCATAAATTATAATATACCTATTATAACCTCTCACACATAATCAAAGATTTTACGGGCCGTAGCTTTCCCCCCCAGTCCCTATTCTCTTATAAAATGTTTATTTGGTCACATAATTGAAACAATCACGTTCAATCATAAAAGAGTTTTTCGAAAATAAAACGCACTTTAAACACTTAATAAAGGTTGATTTAAAAATATTTTAACGTCGCTCAGCCGTCATGTCGGATGATGAAACTCGAAATTCAAGTGGCAGAGTCATATGGTGTGCATGAAACAGATTTTTCGCGGACGAACTAATTAGTAGGTAGGTATGCCTTTACTCTTTATTGGTTTACTAGCCACTGCGCGGCTGAGTGCCCGCAGAATTATAAAGAGACTCTCTGTGCTAAATAAATTTCAGGTCCAAGGGCTTGGCCTGGGCTTTGATGAGTCAGGACTTTTCTCTTTAAATGTACATTAAGGGCCGATTGCACCATCTCTGAGTAATGTTTAACCCAGGAATAAAATATTGTAATTTTGACAGAATTCGTAATAAGTAAACGTCTCACAAAACATCTTGGGCTAAACTTAGGTTACTCTGTGTTGTTCAAGTTATGAAGATTCAAAGCTAGTTTATTCTCTTGTTTAAGTGAAGTTTATTCTAAGCATGCACCATCAAAATTAGATGCAATCAAATAAATATTATAAATGCGAAAGTTTGGATGGATGTATGGATGTATGGATGTATGGATGTATGGATGTATGGATGTTTGTTACTCAATCACGCTCCAACGGCCGAACGGATCTGGACGAAATTTGGCACAGAGATAGATTATAGTCTGGAATAGTACATAGGCTACTTTTTATCCCGGAAAATTAAAGAGTTCCCGCGGGAAACGAAAAACCTCAATCCACGCAGATGAAGTCGCGGGCATCAGCTAGTATGTAATAATATTAACGGACGGATTGGTTCAGATAGATACATTTTACGTTTTTACCCGAAAGGTACCGTGAAATGTCAATAAGCTTTATTATGTTATTTGCAAGTAAATGACACATTAATTATGTATGATTCTTTTTAATCCACTAGGTACAGTAGTTAGATCTTGGCTTTCATCTGGCGTTAAGTGATGTTGCAGTTTAAGCGTCCTAACTTCGTAGCTCGTAGCAGTAAGATGTCTCTCGAATTCAAACGATCTGTGCCACAAATAAGGCTCCCAAAGGCTTAAAGTACTAAGTAGGTTAGTACCTACTAAACAATATGTACTTAGGTAGAACTTTTAAAAAAAGAACCGAATATTGTCTTTAATTTTTCACACTACTGGTCACCCTAGTCCCCATTCGCTTGACATGAGGTGATTACGGGTGGTGTTTATTTTGTATTATTATATTTTTATCTAAACACAATCGTGATTATCGGACGGACATGGTGCTACGTCGGTCCGACTTATGAAAGATTTCTTTTTTTTCTTATTCTTTTTTATTCTTAGCTGTCGGGTTGAGAACACTTCACGAATCAGTTGGGTTTATTGGCGCTGATTATTTGATTATTCAATGTACTTATTTATATACCAAATTAGGCTTACTTAGGGTGTTTAGGTTACTGATTAGTGATTTACCATAATATTTTATCTACTATTTTTTTTATTTTTCTGGATCTAGATTGATTGAAGCCATTAGGTATAGGGTTAAGAAATACCAATGACATCGCGGATTAAACCCTGCTTTTTATTAAAATACTAACGGGCCCGGCAGACATTGTCCTGCCCTTCAGGGCGCCGCAATTGGGTTCTAGGTTCACCTAGAACCCGATTGCGGCGCCCCCTACCGGGTCCAATTGTGAATATAAACCATCCCGGGGCACACTCACGTCTGCCGTGCCATTATCTTTTTAAAATCGGCAGTCTGATGCAGGCATGAGGCATGATCCATAAAAAGAAAGTTCAGTTCGTCCAGTAGAAAATAGGCAATTCACAGTTGACATTTCCTTTGTGACATTTCATGTTTATGAAATTGGAACCCGCAGAAAAGTCGCCGATTCAATAAATCGGACATGAATACCTGTAAATGATTATTATGACAAGCTTATTAAAGCTTTAAAAAATGCTGCGATTTTCGTTTCTCAGCGAACTTTACAAATCTTCGAGAACAATATGAAAACTCTCAGGCAAGCAGGTTTCCTGTCACTGTTAGGCAGATAATTTAATAAGAATTTTAAAAAATTAAAAAAAAATACTGAGATTTTGTGGGCTCTTCTCAGATCATGGCGCGTTTGGAACCCTCGTTGATTTAGTTTTAAGATACCGCAATTGATTACACTTCGTATTCGTCCTCCGAGATTAGCAAGATATACTTGTAGTACCGTGTACGTACGGCCACTTTCACACGTTAGTTGAGGTAACTGAAAATAAAAACAAACGCTCCCTCCTAGCGGCCGATAGCTGGCCACTATATATAGGCCCCACTCCTGCACAACTAGTCATTCGTGTTTTCGTGCTCAGCCACATCGCACGTCCGCAAATTCGGTGAGTTTTTATTTTTATTTTTAAATTATTAAATTAAAAATTAATATTTTTATTATTTATTTTTGTGATAAAAACGTAAAAGTGATTTCGGAAATTTGAAATTAAACCGATCACGTAAACGTTATCACCGAATAAGTTTGTCATCGAGTTTTTTGGAGTCTTCTACACTGTTTTGTCATCGAGCTTTTGTTTTTGAAGTCTTCTACACTGCTTGTCATCGAGTTCTTTGGAGTCACTGCAATCGCCAACACTGCCACCGTCGAGTCGCAACATTGCTCGTCAGCCAACTTTCTAATAATGTGTGTTTGCGCATAGGATTTTTTTTTTTTCAGATATATACCTAAACTCAAACCGAAATTCAATTAATGTTTCTTACTCAAATAGACTTTTACAAGTCCTTTTTGAGTTGTTGAGTGGAATCTTTCACTGGTTCGGAATAACATTCCTACAGAAAAGAATCAGCAAGAAAGTCTGTTCAAATCTACCTGTCTAGACGTGGATATTATGAAATCTTAGCAAATCGGATTGCCTATGGCTACCTATTGAAGTGTGTTTTCGCATGCAATCTCTTGCCTACAAAAATAATAGACTTACAATAAGTCGTAGGCGAGGCCCCCCAGGCATTGCTCAAATTGGAAGTACGTTTTCGCGTGCAATCTCATGCCTACAAAATAATAGACTTACAATAAGTCGTGGGCGAAAGCCCTCAGGCATTGCTCAATTTGAAGTACGTTTTCGCGTGCAAACTCATGCCTAATAGACTTACAATAAGTCGGAGTACGTTTTCGCGTGCAATCTCATGCCTACAAAATGATAGACTTACAATGAGTCCTAGGCGGGGGCCCTCAGGCATTGCTCAAATTGAAGTACGTTTCAATTTGGAGTACGTTTTCGCGTGCAATCTCATGCCTTCAAAGTAATAGACTTGCAATGAGTCGTGGGCGAAAGCCCTCAGGCATTTCTCAAATTTGAAGTACGTTTCAATTTGGAGTACGTTTTCGCGTGCAATCTCATGCCTACAAAGTAATAGACTTGCAATGAGTCGTGGGCGAAAGCCATCAGGCATTGCTCAATTTTGAAGTATATTTTTGCGTGCAATCTCATGCCTACAAAGTAATGGACTGGCAATGGGTCATGAGCGGGGGCTCTCAGGCGTTGTTCAATTTTGAAGTGTTTTTTTCGTACACGATTTCATGCCTATGAAATTATGCCTGTATTGCGTTGATTGTTTGAACTAACTATTGCAAAATCTATTTTTTGAGAAGTGCGTCCTTTTACGCACTTTATTGGCACACCTTTTTTCATACGACGAAAGTGCGCGCGCACGTGCTTGAATCTCAAAGCATCTTCGATCAGGTGCGAAAACTTATCCAAGCATTCATGTTGCTATAATATGCTTCAATATTGGGACTGCGTTCTAATGAACAATAATGAATGACTAATGTCATGAAGACCAACGATCTTACCTGCCCTGGGAGAAGTCATGATGACGCAGGCGCAAGTCCCGCCTTCACTCCCGAATCCCGACAGCAAGACGCCTTCGAGTTTTTTGTTATGATGTTTTGAGCATAGCTACTACAGCAGAGCTTTATAAAACGATACGGATCGTCGGATACAGCATCTATTAATGGACGCACGACGCTTTAATTAAGACATACAGCGATTCTTTAACAAGACGTTTAATTTTCCTCAGGATTAGTTATTGCATATTAAAACTAATTCTTATTATTTAGCAAGAATCTTTCAGAAACTTACAAAGATGCTAAGGCGATAATTAAATAGAGCGCAGAGTCGAAACAGCCTCAAGCCCAAACCGCAAAGGAAGTTTTAAATCAACAGACCTGTTATGCGAGCATTTCGGCTAAGGACTTCTCATCGCAGCCATCGTTGTCCGAGATTAGGAACACTGGTAATTTTTTTTAAAAAATTGGCAAAATTTTTAAAAAAGCAGTGGTCATCCATAACCGATGACCCTACAGTGGTTAGTTGTGTTTTCCTATAGTATTCCTATTTTAAGTGTTTCTTGTTTTGCCTCGAAATTCATTCAAAAGGCAGTCGATGGTCCCTTAGCTATAGGAGCTATATCACAAAGTGAACCTGCAGTACATTAATTTTTGACTGCAGTACTCTTTTTCCGAGTCATACGGCAAGAACATACTATTTACTTTAATATAAAACAATGAAATACATTTCAATATTTTTTCTTTATTTGAAGAATTTAGAACAATAATTGTATTAGTGAGAACTGCTATATGACCACAACCAATCAAAAAGATGCTTAGTTTTCGGTCCTAATACATGCAGACCAGAAAGGCAACTAAATTAATTGCGCTTTTGTTTGAAAATAGTTTTCCAAATATACGTTCCACAGTTATTTGGTTTATTTAAACCAAACTGCAATATTTTTTGTATTTTTTCGCTCGTGGAACCTATCTAAAAATTTCCTCGAGGCTAAGAAATTAATGTTACTCCTGTTAATCATAATAATTCTTTAATAATCTTTACAGTTTGGCAACTTAACAGTTTTATTTTATAATTAATTTTAAAACAAGTAAATAACTTCCGTATAAGGAGTTCCGACACTACCTATAATTATTGTTCGATGATGATTGATTCTCTTTTTAAAAAGAAATCACAAAACGAACGTCTCTATAACATAATATTTCAATGAAAAGAAACAATAAGTTGCCACCGAGCTCCTGCAACTTTTTTTTTTGAATACGTAATTTATTCTTATATACATAATAATATTTTTTTTTTGAACTTTGCTACATTAGTTGGCCTTATTACTTCATCGTGGCCGGCTAAAACAACCAAGTTTTAGAAGGTGTAAATGTTTTAAATTTAAAAAATGGTAATTAAGAAACAACGCATCTATATCCTGTTGTCCTTCAGATTTTGAGCGGCTTAATTCTGTAAACAAAATTGGTCATAGGATTCTCAACTGCGGGGTTGGGGGCCGCTTGTGGTGAGGAAACTGCTAGCACCCTACGAAATGAGGCATTTCACATTAACCAGTTGGAAATTCTGCCAGCTTACTTCGGTTTCAAGTATTTGTTGAATACTTACACATTTTTTCAAAATCTTTTCAAGATCGCCAATATCATTGCAGTTGGTTTCATAACCTGCATGGCTGGTAGGTATTTCCCCTCTTGAGATGAGCCCACGAGATATATATTGAATAGATGCGATTACAAAGATTTTTGTATTACATATAAACGCTCTAGTCACGATACTAAAGCTATTAGAGAATCAAGACGAATCCGTTCAAAGGTATTTAGTGGGAACTGTCTAAATAACTCGAAAATTCTCCTTTTTGCGTCCCAATGTTATACCAATTATAAAAATTAATATATTTCGTGTAAGAATGACTCCGATGCGTACGTCATTAATGCTTTCATGGGTTTCAATCTCTTGGGTTTCCACTCTTCGGTATTATCAAGAAAACACAAGTAAAGTTCATAATTTTTGTTCCTTTATAGCCTACCATCATATCGCATATTTAATGGTTTACTTGCTGTAATTTGTCTTCGGACCCACTGGTCCACTGGTCTTTGAACCATCTGACGTGGTTATATATATACATAAGTATATATATATTTTTATTTATTTAATTTTTTTTTTTTTCTTTCTCTCTCGTTCCTGCAGCCGCAAATTACACCTCACATACCCTAGTTGGAACTACTGCTGGCTGCTCGCCAGTAGTCCTTATTGATATGAGATTTCCCACTCTCATCTATAGAAATGATGAATACCTTTCAGTCAGTTTTATTTCTGTCCTTCTATAAATTCATTTAAACAACACGATGGTTGATCAATTAAGTTATTTCAATTCGGCAATCAATACTATACATCTCTTCCATGGATGTCTTCAGCAAGCATTAATTCAATTGAATTTGAGTTGTTGAAATTTATCACAACTTTACCAATAGTTGTAGATCTCGTAATATTAGAGATAAGTGATCTCTAAGTATAATATGCAGTTTCATTGAAAAAATTTAACATAGGTACTATAAATAGATTTTCTAAATTTTTTTTTTTTCAAATTCATACTGACTTTCTATGCTAAAATGTAACATCACTTGAGATCCTTGAAATGCATTATTATTTTTTTTTTTTTTGTGTTTTGTTTTTCTCAATCAATGATCTGATGAAATTTCAACTATAAAAGAACTTTTGAAGCATTAAATAATTTTATGAGCTTCAAGAACATTACATAGAATGCAAAAGTTTTTCAAAATTGTAATAATAATAATATATAACATAGAACTTTCCTTCGAAATTTCTCGTCAATCAAAATTTTTAATTTTTAATTAAAACTTTCTGAACAGGTTTCTTCCGTATATAATACAATTTTTACATTATCGTAAGTGTAACCCTCAATAGTTATCTTGACAAAATTAAACACCTTCGACACAATTCCTCAATACAGCGCGGCCTCAAGAGCCCGCCATATCCACAAGAATATTTTAGTTACAGTCACTTGGCATATCCACAGACTGGTCCTTGTTTTTGCCCAAAGTACACGACACTAAGTAGTTGCTCGAATACTTTTGAAATTATAATTTTCCTTATCGAAAATTCAGATTGTTGAGTTGACTCATTTCTTACAAATACTATGATCCTGTAATAATAAAATCGAGCATTATAAAAAACAAAGTTATACAGTACCTCGTAAATATCTATCAAAATAAATAAGATTGTTCATTAAATAAGAACATAATCATTATTATGTATTAAATATGATATACCTGATGGTTAAAGTGCGTTTTTCGCATAATAACTACGAGTAAGACCTGTTTTCATGACAAGTCTCTCAATATCTACAAGTATATCTTGCTAATCTCGGAGGACGAATACGAAGTGTAATTAATGATTAAACGAACTTACCTGTAAGTGAAGTTCGATCATAATTATACGAGTATTCGTCCGAAGAGATTAGCATCCCACCCTCCCACGGGTTACCCCAGTGTCATGAAAAGGTCACATTTCAAATTCAAGGTTAAATTTGTAATATATATGTGTTTATGAAAGTGTAAAACAAAAACAAAAAAAAAAAAAAAACAAAAGGTCAAGCTCCGAACTAAATGACTAGTTGTGCAGGAGTGGGGCCTATATATAGTGGCCAGCTATCGGCCGCTAGGAGGGAGCGTTTGTTTTTATTTTCAGTTACCTCAACTAACGTGTGAAAGTGGCCGTACGTACACGGTACTACAAGTATATCTTGCTAATCTCTTCGGACGAATACTCGTATAATTATGATCGAACTTCACTTACAGGTAAGTTCGTTTAATCATTAATTATCATCATCTTTTATAATCTATTGGACCTCAAAAATTTGGTAACACAAACAATGTACCTTAGTTGAATAAATAGTAATTGAGGACCCTGCAGAGTGCTACTTACTTACATATGTATATGACATATGCTTCTTTTTATCCCGGAAAATTAAGGAGTTTAGGAATTAAAAAAAAATCTTGAACTATATTGAATCGAAGCAGGCGTTACTTTGCGGAAGTCCATGATAATGAATGAACGAGAAGTTTAATTCGCTATAATCCGCCACAGCAGACCAATCTATGTGGTACAGTGCGTGTCCTTCACCAATAGCATGCGAACAACCACCACCCAGCAATTCGCACCGGCACCGCACCACACCACACAAATCCTCCAAATCACTCTCAACGTACGTTTCACTCCGAAACCGGAGCATCTTCAGGATATGTTGACTCGACAATGCACGATTGTAAATCGTGCATTGCAATTAAATTTAACTTGCCACTTTGGAAGTGTCTCTCGCGCAAACTATTCAGTTTAGAAAAAAATTATATTAGAAACCTCAATATCATTTTTGAAGACCTATCCATAGATACCCCACACGTATGGGTTTGTAGAAAAAAAAATTTTTGAGTTTCTGTTCTAAGTATGGGGACCCCCAAAATTTATTGTTTTTTTTCTATTTTTGTGTGAAAATCTTAATGCGCTTCACAGAATACATCTACTTACCAAGTTTCAACAGTATAGTTCTTATAGTTTCGGAAAAAAGTGGCTGTGACATACGGACGGACAGACAGACAGACAGACAGACAGACAGACATGACGAATCTATAAGGGTTCCGTTTTTGCCAAATTTGGCTACGGAACCCTAAAAATCTGTACCTATCCACGATGATGAAGTTGCTGGCATGCCTAATGACTAATCTAGTCTTGGGTACGTATAGTTCGCGCGCGAGTTGAATGCAGAGCTTTTGTATGGTGACACATACCTACATAAGCTGTGCATTCAACTCGCGCGCGAACTATACATTCCTTTAGAGACGACATCGTGCGTCGTGTGTGAAATATTAATATGAACCAAAATCCTCATGCAAAATTTTCATATTGTACCTACTTATAAAAAAAAACATTGAAATGTCATGTATGATTCTTATTTCAGATGACGTGTTTGAGATCTATTGCCGTGAGTTCAGGAAAGTTGCATGTGTTTGTAGTTTGCACGTGACGCGGGCGACGCTTTCAAATTATTAAGACGCTGCGCTGGATCCCATTCCCAGATCGCTCTCCCGGACCTGTACAGTCGAGGAAAACATTCCATACGACAGTATTAATATACTTACCTAGCTGTGGCCCGTGACTTTGTCCGGAAATAACCACTGTTTAGGTACCTCAGGGAATTAGGTATTTGGCTGGGCAAAATGAAGAATCCGTCTCTAGACTACATCCATGTGCCCAGCAAAAAGCTTAGAAGATTAGCCGTGAAAAGGTTACAGACATATTTTCTAATTTCTCATTTCATGTAATTATATGAAGAAATCGTAAAGATACTATAAATCTGTTTTATGCGATAGCCAAACGCCAGCATACCGTAATTAATTTGCTAGGCAATTTTTACTGCTAGGGCGCATGGATATTATTATGAATGCTTATCAAAGCACTTAGTCAAAACCTACCTGTGCCTAGGTACACCTCCGTCGTCTGACTGAAACCTTTCTGGTTCAATCATAACCACTTCTAGAATTTTGTACCTAATTCGTATGCTATAGCCCAAAGCTAAACAGGGTTAGACACGTCATAAACAAATACAAGAAGCTTTTAATATTTTCACTTCTCTAGCTCGCCTTTACTGCTTAAAACCAGTGAGCAAAACTCGTTTTTGCCCACTAGATTCAAGCAGTGAGTAAAAGCAATTGTGAGAAAAGAGAAAAAGTGTTTTGAATTTAGAAAGCTGTGGATTGGGCATTTCTTTACATAGTCCAAGAAACATTCAGAATCAGTTCGAATATTTTCACGCTTTTGAGGTGAAAAGTTGTTGTTGTTGTACTCGTATCACAAGATAGCAAAGTTCAAACTTCACTTGGTAACTTCGTCTGATTTTTAAGAATCCTTCGCTCGCTCTAGATTCAAACTAGGCACTTGCAACAAAAACGAACTTTGCTATTTAGTTTGAACAAATAGTTATTCTACACTACAGTAGGTAGGCCGTCAGGTTTGTTTTTGTCGTATTCAGTTCTGGCTGCGAGTGTACCGCCGATACTGAAAATGCAAATGGCACGCCTCGCCGTGAGTCGCTACTTGCAATCAGCGGAGTGCGATGGAAACAGTGTGCCGTTCCGGGGAATTGCGACTGTATTGTTTATTTGTTCACTTTTACTTGCATCAATATACTTAGAATTCAAATCAATCAACTTTTGGCCTCAACTTCCAAAGGCGCGTCACCAAACTTGGCCCTCTACCTCATCTACCCGCTTGTAGTTTGGTTATGCACTCTCGAAAAGGATCTTTATATCCACAGGTGCCCTTTCCCTAGAGTGCCCATAGCGCCCCGAGCGCCATAGATCAGCATTCATCGCAAACGGCCGTACACCAACATCTCGACACCTTCAAGTCCTCAATTTACCGAGCTGAGGTTATCCCACGTTGCCCGTAATGTCGATCGATTCTACCAGAGATAACTATGGGCCTGCCCACTCCCACTTTAGCTTGCTAATCCGTTGAGCTATGTCGGTTATTCTGGTTCTCCTACAAATCTCTTCGTTACGGATTTAGCTCCTCAGAGAGGTAAATCAGGCTATGTCGCATGTTCAAAATCGCCCTACTGAAGATATGTAGTACCTACGCTAATCGATTTTGAGCTTTTGAACTGATAAACTTATTTCCAAAATATGAGGAAACTATGTTCCATAACTTTTTCATTTTATTACTCATAATACATTTTCATAAGATGTGACTAAGGCTCGTATGGTATTGATTAACCGACATCAACTTAGACAACAACAGATTCTCAAGTACCAGTCAATCTATGCCGGCCTTTACCATAGATTGACCGATAAGTACTTGAGCACCTGTTCTTTTCTGATGTAACTACGGTTTAAAGACATAGATAATAATACAGTAGGTGATATACCTATATGAAACAAGGATGTTTGCACTTTGCAGTAGAAGGCTTTGAGACGACTTTATTTGTGCCTTTGATACGAATGCAGTGCAATATGCACTTGTCAACAAGCCTATCCGAGACGCTGCCTAGCACAAAGCCGAGTCGCCTAAGGCTTTGATGTTCCTCTCCAAATATGTAACGGCTAACTACGTAAGAGAAAAGGATCTATGAACGTACGCGTACTTATATTTACCCACTCTCAGACTAGAGATAAGCTAAAGATGTAAGCAGGTGGTATAAAGTTGAAAGGGAATCAAATTTCCAACTTACCAAGTTACCATTTAACACCCTAATTTTTTTTTTTTTTTTTTTTTTTTTTTTATTGAAAACAATACAATAGAAATTAAAGCTAGCTAGCCTAACCTAACTACTATATAAATCATGCCCACGTGGAATGGTGGCGAGAATGCTGGCTGCATTTCCGCGCTGGACAGCCAGGCTGATCCTTTGCGCAAAAAATGAGCCAGCCCTTCTGTCACCAGATGATAACACCCTAAATTATAAAAGTTAGGAAAGCTGATGTTGAAAATAATTATTCAATAAAATACATAATTTACCTAAGTAGTTAAGTACCTACCTACCTACTTATTTAATTGTATTATTCCTTTTAATAAGGAAACAAGTTTGTTGAGGAGTAGGGATAGGGTGTTGACAGTTGTTTTGTATGAGAAAGAGCACGGAAAGTGTATGGAACTAAGTCAGTACAATAGTACCGGTAGTGCTGTAGGTACTACTAATTACATACTCAATATAATTATTTTGGAGGGGAAAGTCTGAAATTGTTTATTGATGTGAAATATGATTACATACCATAATTTAGCTTGTCATAACACAGCCCGGCTAGCTCAGTCGGTAGAGCATGAGACTCTTAATCTCAGGGTCGTGGGTTCGAGCCCCACGTTGGGCGAAACACTTTTTTGTAGTTGTGTCCAAGACGTGCTTTTTTTCTATATTTTTCTTCACGAAAAATGATAAATAATAGTGAGTGTTGGTTGTTGATTCAAAATAATATTATTATGTCAAAAACTTACTAGTTCTGCCATCTACCGTTACCATAGCGAAGTAATTGCTGAGATTCATGCAAAAGCAGTAACAGTAGCTGGTGTAGACTGCTATACTAACTTCCAATTCAACAGCAAGTTCGGCGGAAGTAATGTAGATGGCAGCACCTTTAACACATGACTGGGAATAAAAAACTACTAATAATAATTATTGTAAATAATTGAAAGTATAAAAGAACAACGACATTAAAATTTTCTAAATTTATCTTTACTTTATTATGATTAAAAGATTTTTATATTTTTCTTTACTTACCTTTTAGACATAATAAGCCCGTTTGGGGGGTGAGTGGTGACTGTTGACATCAGCCGAGCGATCGCGTAACTTCTGCATCAATCATTGTTACAGTATCAATTGTTGTAATTGGCTGAATTTATGGCATTCTTGCTGCGTCAATGGATTATGTCCAATAGTGGAAGAGTGTTAACCAATCAGAGGTGATTGCGATGTATCAATGATTGATGCAGAAGTTACGCGATCGCTCGGCAGAACTACCAGACCCGACAGACATACATATAAAAATGTTTAAAAATATAGGTTGAAAGGTTTGGTCGATTCTTAGGTATTCTTTTTTCTTTACATAATATTATATATGCTGTAAACTAATTTAATCAAGAGACTTCATACAATTCTTGTTTAAATTACCTAGTGTACCTACTTTGTATCTCAATACAAAGTTAGGTGATTTTCTACTAAATGGTGGATAGTGGTAAAATTATGATTTATTCAAAGATAATAGGTAAGGGATATTCAATGTACTCTGTGGGTAAGGGTATACAGGCGCCATACTAAGCTTTATCATGGAGCTTATAGGTATCCCATGTGAGTACCTACCTAGGTTCATCATTGTGTAGGTATAATATGTTGTGTATATTTTTTATAATGTAAATGATGATATAAGTTAATGTTTTGTTTCTTGTGTATTCTCGGATAATTGCTAGACTTCCTCTGCGACATCATTTAGTATAATTTGTGCAGTTTGTATAAAACGCAGAGGACACGCGATCTTGTCTTTGTGACGTCTTTGACCCGGTGAAGATATGTCGAGATCTCTGTCCATCTGCTTTATGATTTTAGGTAAGAATTGTTCATTTTAAAATGCCTTGACAGGCTCTCTGGATTCTGGAATAATTGGTTGTACTCTTAAGGTATCACCAAGGTTCCGGGTTCGATCACAGTTGATCCAAACACAAGTCCACGGAGTCCACGGCTGTCACCATCAGACACCTATTAACAATCATAAAATAATAGCTTAAAACGTATTACTCGAACTGTTGAAAGAGGCATCTATGAACGTTATCATCATCAGTCGAGTTATACGTTTGACAAACGTTTACGATTTTCTTACACAATCGTCAACGTTTTCGTCAATCGTCAATCGCAAACTAAGCGAGTGAGTGTGCTAAAGATGTATTTCCAAATTACCTTCTTACTTCGTTTCCATAGTCCGCATCGTCATCTACCCTTGTTAAGATCTTAATCAACCGTTAATGTCTTGTTTAATAAAAATAAATCTTGCTAGAAATAAATGAAGCCGGAGTCATTGTCCTTTAATATTTTCTGAATGTGTTAACTCGGTGATTAACCGACTGAATAAATTAAGCTTAACTACATAAAGTAATTTGCATAATATTTTGGCTAACTCCATTGTCCACATACCTTTTTAGTCAGTTTCATTTCATTCCTATTAATCAAATATATTTTATTACTAGCTGATGCCCGCGACTTCGTCCGCGTGGATTGAGGTTTTTCGGTTCCCGCGGGAACTCTTTAATTTTCCGGGATAAAAAGTAGCCTATGTGCTATTCCAGACTATAATCTATCTCTGTGCCAAATTTCATCCAGATCCGTTCAGCCGTTGGAGCGTGATTGAGTAACATACATCCATACATCCATACATCCATCCAAACTTTCGCATTTATAATATTTATTTGATGTTTGAAAAAGGTTTAACCGGTGTGAGCCAAGAAGTGTCCACGAAACTTGATTTTGGAGGAGAATCTCCACGAGTAATAAATAATTCAAGCAAAGAAGATGATGACGTTGAAGTTAAACATACTATAGTGGTTTCTACGAAGCTGAAGAATAATAACCGAAGAGGTTTCTACACAAATGGTACTTTTTGAATGATATCCTACCGGCAAAGTGGTACAGCCAAGTGATTTAAGCGTTACGGTACGATGCCGTGTAGAAACCGATGGGATGGGTTTAATATAGCTGCCACACTCCAACAAGGTTATCCCGCTACCAACTAAGTCTGCATCATCACTTAGGTACCACCCAGGTGTAATTGCAGTCACGGGCTAACTTTATATAGAATAAAAAAATCTTTTTTGCGTAATCTTCTGCAGCTTAGTCGGTAGATTCTTTACTTACACAGTACTACGTCGTAGCTTTCGCTTTATCAGACTTATCAGTATCAGTAGTTTTCTAACTTATATGACCGCGTAAGATAGGCGGATCAGGCGTGAGCACTGAGCATACCACATGGCATAGATCCGCTTTCAAACTTGCCGATTACTTCATCAGATCACACCATACTTCTATAATTACTAAGTCTCATCCACGTCAGTTCTAAAAGGTAAAAATTTGAGTTGATATAGTAAATATTAATCAATTAATCAGAGTAATTTTTTCATACTCATGAAGTTTTTAGGTGCTTATTGCATGTTTCAATATCAAAATTTTTTCAGACGATGGAGGGGACATCACTTACAGATTCGATCAGCAAAAAGCAATCAAAGAAGACAGCGGTGAAGTTCCTATAGTGAAAGCTTTTAAATCGGTTGATACAACACAAATAAGGACGCCAGATACAAGAATTAAATCTACCGAATTCCCAGAATTCGTTACCTATAGCAGCAATGCTAGAGATGAATATGATTTATACCCTTTAGCTGTAAACCCTATGCAATGGAAACCATCAACGTTTTACAACAACGTTAACTGGAATCAAGATGGGTTTGACAGTTACATCCGGAGGAGACCTAACTACCAAAACTTTCATCGAAGGGTCACAGGTGATAGGGAAACGGAATTTTATTGCAAAAAGTGTAGAGAATTAAGTGGTTCCAGGGGGTGCGTTCAACAAAGACGCAATGCTTGGGTCTACAAAACCACAACTCCTAAGATAAAAATTGATGGTAAATTGGCAAAATTAAACTAAATGTTATTGGCTGACTGATGCTCTACACATTGATCATGATCGTAAAAACTGAAATCTTGCTAATATTCAAAAATGCGATTTGAATTTTTTTAATAAAAGCCATAAATTTAATTTAATTTTCTTTGGTGTCTAGATCCTAGTATGTAATTACTACCTATGTTAAACAATGAAAAGGCTGATGTGATATTTGCAACCTTGGATTATGATTTCAAGGTTGCATCATGTGTATGAGTAATAATGATCATCATTATTGTGTGCAGGTGCTTCCAATAAACCATAGAATTGCAACATACAATATAATCTTTTATGTGAATTCTTTCAGTAAATTGCGTTATTCTTATAACATTTTATGACCAATGACCATATACCAATAAAATTACTTCCAATACCATAAATAAAACTGACACAATATATCACCTTCAAGTTTCAAGACTGAAATATTATATTTTGTATATAGGTGGAATAAGGATTTGAATAGTCTTAAGAATATCAGGACAAATACTAAGGGCCGCTTGCACAAGGACATTTAAACTGATTTAGTTAAATTTTGTCTTTTTGACAAATGCATATTGTATAGTCTTAAGAATAACAGGACAAATACTAGGATATAATTAATAAAACCTTGTTTAGGTAGCGCCAACTTGACCCATTTTTATTCTAGCAAAACAATACAACAATCTTTACGGTATTTTATTTAACCCTCATCGAAATCACAGCCTCTTTAGACTCATGTCAGTTTTTCTTTTTACGAATGCACAGCACAAAATATCACAAACTGGTCAGAAAACTCCTAAACCACAAATATAAAAATTAAAAGATAGTGGTCATAAATTGCAGCGCTACCTAAGATTAAGTACCTTTCTAGTCTGAATAAGTAATTGCACACAGTAAATCAATGAAAATCTGCATTCTCATCTAATATTATAAATTTTAAAAAACTATCATTTCTAGCCAGACCAATCTAATTTTATTAGTTCGGTAATACTTATTGTTCTAGGCCTGCCAATTTACTCAATGCAATTTCACATCAGACTTTACAGTATACATTCAATGTGCTTAGTTGTGGACCTTGTACTTGGTTATTTTTCCATTATCGTTAACGATTGTTTCGGCTTCTCTATGACCTGCGACTTTCCCATTAACGTTGGAGGACGATGCAGATGAAGAGCTTTGAACGCTGTAGAACTTTCCAGGGCCTTTGCTTCCGACATCGTTAAAACGGTTGACTACATCCACGTTCGGTGCATGCTGAAAATTTTATATTATGGATATTAAAGTCAGATATAAAATAAAGCTGCTTCACTTTCGTTACATACTTTCGTAAAGGTAAATAAAATATGTAAAAATTAGGTAAGTCCGTCTTTAGATCTATTTATATTAATTACATATATTTTATACTGTTTGGACGAGTGGTTAAGACTTCATAAATCATTATTATCATCATCATCAACTCTACTCATCCCGGCAGAGGACAGGTCTCCTATCAGAATTACAAGTGTTTATACCATGGTGGCAGACTTCACACACCTTTTAGAACATTGGGAGAATTCTCCGGCATGCAGGTCTCAAGATGTTTCCTTCACCATCATTAACTCACAACAATTTACCTAAAACGCACATAACTCTGAAAAGGTTGAGGTACGTGCCTGGGATCGAACCTCGCACCTAATAATTGCAGTAAGACGAGCTCCTTATACTTAGTCCTATGTCATCCAAAGAACCGTCTACTCGTCAGCCCGAACCTTAGTTTTGAAAGAACGCGGTCGTTGACATTATCAAATGGACGGCTTTGTAGTAAAAAATACGAGAGATCTGAGAAACGATTGAATGACCATTTCAAAATAATATATGCGAATTTATATTTTCAATAGAAAAATAAGCTTTAATTAAGCTATAACTAGCGTTAACTCGATTACATTTGCATGCTCGGTAACACGACCGACAACATCCAATTGTGTGCTATTAATATGCATTACGATTTAGTCATGCTTCAAATGACCAGCCTCAATAGTGACGTAACTCTTTAACATTAAAATAAGAAACATTATGGACTAGATGATGCCCGCGACTTCATCCGCGTGGATAAAGGTTTTTGATTCCCGCGGGAACTCTTTAATTTTCCGAGGTAAAAAGTAGTGTCCTTCCCCGGGATGTAATCTACCTCTATACCAAATATCATCAAAATCGGTTGAACAGATGGGCCGTGAAAGCGTAGCAGACAGACAGACGGACAGACAGACAGACAGACACACTTTCGCATTTATAATATTAGTATTAGTATGGAAGTATGGATATGGATAGTATGGATATACCAAATTCTGGAGGTGAAATCAGCTAATATTTAAGTAGTTTATTTTGTTGGTCCATTGACGTTGCTATATTTAACTGTTTTTGTTATATTTGTCATGATGTCTTTAACATATGATGCAACACTCATTTTGCGATACAACACAATGCAGCGATGCAAATACAAGCGTATTAGATATAAAAATAATATATCTACTATTTGTAATGAAATGTGCATTTAAGCTTGAGGTAATCATAGACGACCCAGCCAAATTTGTTGTCTTATTAATACGTGTGCAATTACAGATTTATCTTTTCGAAGTTGTTTGAGCAAAATTGAACTGTTTAATACCTCTGAGAGTTTATACCCAAAAATATGTTACGGAATTTCAAAAATTGTCTCGACCTGTAGTTTTTCAAAATGAAACTGCAAAGACTAGTCACTCTTTGAAAATTCTTGGACTCTATCCGAGACTGACTTAGATACTTAAAGTTACGCAGTCATATTCACTCTCGCTCTTGAAAGTTGTTGAATATTCTTGGAGGACATCATCAAATATAAAAAAATCTTACCACATTGATCGGGTCAATACCAGCAACTTGATGGCTGAACCCTGGTCCCGCAGCAGCACCTGCAAAGGCGGCATTGTGGATACCTTGTCCCGCGTTAAATGGCATCGGTCCTGGTCCAAAGAATGGGAACCCTCCAAAATTTGGGAACCTAAAGAAATTCGTATGGTAACCAGCTTGGTTATACGTTAGATCATACGCTTTTTGAGCAGCGTATGACGCTAACCTTTGGTTCTCTATATCAGAAGCAAATATCCTGTAAACATAAGGATTATTTCAAACACACTCCCAAAAATTAGTTACAAAAAGAGTACGATGTAAGCAAAAGGATAGCGATGGTAGAGTTAGTAGATATTTGAGAATGTTAAGCAGACGTACACCATCATTTCCACACTTCAATAGCTGGTTCCATACTAAGCGCGACGGCCTGTCAAGTCAGCTATAGGCTTTAGTTGGGATGGTGAAGACTACACGTATACTGTGAAATAAAATTTTCCCTCAGTTGAAGCGAGGATATAATATAACCATTCTGCCGAGCAAAGCAAAAGCTTTCTGCAATTCTGTTGCGCTTAGTCTGGACGCAGCAGTAATAACACAGTCCAAGTAGTTACTTTTACTGTAGTAATAACGCCTTTTGTTTACCTTTTGAATGGACGAAATGGCCGAAACGGGCTGAGTGCAGCCCGCTTTCTCAGGCTTGCGATTTTGCTATAAAATTTATTTTAATATTAGGGACCTTTTTTTAAGACAGAAAAGTAGTCCACTATCTTACAATACGTATTGTATAGTACAAGGTAAAGATCTGTGCTAGAATCATCGTAAAATAATAAATCAGAGAGCTTCGGTACAGTAAAGTATAGGTAATACTAAATTGGGAAAATACAAATGGATGGCAAATGGTTGATCATATTTATTCATTCCTGTACGATAGACTTACGAACAATGAATAACTGTCGTATTAAGAAGTCATGTAATGCATGGGTAGACGTCCAAGTGGGCCAAGAACTACGCATGGTCAGCCTTTAATGCATAGGTCCTTGCTACATGACGCCTTATCTGAATTTGAAAGAGCACAAAAGTGTGATCTTCATATCTTTATTATTATAAACATATATATACATTGATGATATATTTTAGAACCTATAAAGCTTACATACGCTTAAAGAGGGATTACATCCATATTATTACTAACACAGTAGCATTGATGGCTTTTATATATAGGCTTTGTATTGAGCTGCCCCGGAAATAGTAAAATGATATTGTTACATCATAATTGCTATTGTAACATTTTTCCTTTTTAAAAAGAGAAGATAACTCTGCTGAATTCCTGCCGGCATCAGTAGATTTGGCTATGGGAACCGGTAGTCTTGTTATGTCATTTAAGAGCCCTTTGTTGCTCTTCGTGAGATAACTATTTTTAATTGCATTTAAAGTAGTTCAATAAAAGGTAATTAAAAACTGTTAAAAATGTAGTTAGGTAGTCACATCAATATTATAAACTCATTAACGGTCTTCAACCTTTCATACCTATTTCATATTTGAGTCACAGGATGGTATAATCATCTAAACAGATAACTCCATATTTTGTGAGCAGTCTTCTCTACTTTTCAATTTTGTATTTCTTGAACGATTTTTTTTCATTCTATAACACGTCGAACGCTAAGACAAAGCAGTTATACCTCACCACAATCTAATTAATAGTTTGGCAAATATACTCACTATACTTATATTGCTAAACCTATACTTCTATAGTAGTAAAAACTGCATGAAGCCTCAGATTCTGCGTGCTATTCACGTTATAATAGTGAATTTACTCAACGATGTGTGCAAATAATTGGAAAGAACCTCCACCTGTTGATACCACCACCGGAAGCTTTAGCATCTACTTATCGGTAGGTCATATCTCTTACTCTTGGAGCAGGTTCTCGTAATTCCTAAAGTAATCGGGGAAGAAGGCGTCGACGTCGTTGAAAGGAGACGCGTAGGGATCACTGAATGGATTGATGTCGTCCTTGAGATCGTAAGTTCCACCGTACCTATGACCTGCTGAGTCCTGATACGCGTAGGCTCCTACACCTGCCGGCCTTGGGTAAGCTGAAAAGAGAATGGATAGGTTTCAGTTTTTTATTTAGTCATACCCTTGAAGATGCTGCTTGAACATGAGATTGAGATTATGTTTATGATTTATTCTAATCGGGCTAACCTCATAAGTCGTACGGCAGTTATTTTTCAATTAAATATTGGGTTAAAAATGAAAATGGTCGACGAAATTAATGTTTGAAATTAACGTATTAGGTACCTAATCAAATTCAAAAAAAATACATTCGTATTAAGAATTTATTAAAATACATTCTAGCTTATTAAAACATAATTTTAATAAAATTAATACGAACATATATATCATAATAATTGAAATGGGAAACTGGAAAAGAAATCTATTAGATACATTAATTAATATAATCGATAACGATCACAAACTTCTACATATCTGTTATTATGAACGAAATTAAATAAAGCAGAACATTTAATATTAACATATCTAAACCTCAACCTTATTGAAGTATACAATTTTCAGAAAATAAAATAAGTATATCAGTATGAAACTAAATATTAAAAATTAAAAAAAAAATTAAATCTTTAAATGAAAACAAAGCCGGAGACAACGAATGTTCCTATAAAATGAAAATGACGCAAGCCTAACCACAATGCTATAGCTATAAAATCAAAACAAATGAAACAATTTTGTAAGCAAATAAAATCTTCCTAATAAAAACAAACTTGGCTTGTCACATATTTATCTAACGTGATTAAGATGCTTTAATGGCAATTGACATTAACGAACAAAAAGTCTTGCGCATTTAAACTTAAATGGACGGAAATCCCTGATTATAAGTAGATGATGTTCATCATTATACCTAGATAAATTTAATTATCCTGTTAAAGGGCAGTGCTAAACATGCAGATAAGATGAATCTTCAATTGCACCATATAAATATGGTATTGAATGATTATTGCCTTGATCCTTATCTAGGCTAGGATGTTATTGAGTTTCCTTTGACAACACATAAATACATAATATTTGAATCCATATTTTTATAAAAACGATTTCGATATTTATACGAATACTTTACGATAGTAATTGATATAATGTTAAAAAATAATATATTATAATATGTATAGTGAATATTGTAAGAAGTAAAAATTCTTCTAGGATTAATGGAATTTCCGTGAATACAAAACCGTTTTAGTATTTACCTAATATCTGTACATAAAAATTGGATGGAACTTTTTTTATAGCAATCAGAATACAATATGACGTATAAACAACGAATTAAAAGTAACGGAAAACTTTACGTATCAATCATAGGTACGTTTTGTTTGCAAAATCAACTATAAACTAGGTAGGTACCTAGTACCATGTCAAGGTCGAAATCTCGGCCAAATGAAAAATGTAAATGTAAAGTACCTACTTAAATAAAATTAAATTCTATATTGGCAATTTTTTGGAAAATAATTTCAGATTCGTAAATAACCTACCTACGTCTATTCTAAAAACCGGCCAAGTGCGAGTCGGACTCGCGCACCGAGGGTTCCGTACAAACCTGTAGTAAGTTTTACGATTTATGACGTATTAAAAATAAAAATTACGTTTGTTGTATGGGAGCCCCCCTTTAATATTTACTTTATTGATATTTAATTATTTATTTTGAAAGGTAATATACAAGTTAATATTCTGTGAAAATTTGAACCGTCTACCTGTTACCGTTTTTAATATTGAGCAAAAAAATACGAAAAAAACACGTTTATTGTATGGGGACCCCCCTTAATATATATATTTTTTTAATTTTTAGTATTTGTTGTTATAGCGGCAACGGAAATACATCATTTGTGAAAATTTCAGCTTTCTAGCTATCACGGTTTATGAGATACAGCCTGGAGACAGACAGACAGACAGACAGACAATCAGACAGACAGACAGACAGACAGACAGGCAGACAGACAGACAGACAGACAGCGGAGTCTTAGTAATAGGGTCCCGTTTTTACCCTTTGGGTACGGAACCCTAAAAATTATGTTTACATTAAAACTTCGTCTTTAAATAATTGGTTTGATGTGGAAAAATTCTCACCAAAATTACTGTGATCGCCAAAGCGGTTGCAAATGTACTGGAAACAATCGACTAGGTATATTAAAGCCTTAGTACATACAATCTGATTGTTTCCAGAGTATGACTAATGAAAAGTGCGAATATAATGCGCAGTAGGTACCTTAGTGGCCTAGTTGCGACAACGCATATCTGTCGTTTGCAATTGTTAAGCAACGTTGACCCAAATCGGTAACTGGATGGGTGACCGAATTTGATAGTCCGAATTTGGCCTTTTGGTTTCCTCCGTGCCTCGGAGAGCACGGTCCCGGTAATTATCACTAACATCTGGTAATAATCATTAGAAACCTAAGAGTTGAAATGGTAAGTACCTAAGTACTCTCAGTCGAGTCGTATGCGGAAGAACCTGGGAACCCAACGCACTATTATCACAAGAAACCCCCTGCTATTATGTGATTAATGGAAAGGGGGCGAGACCCTCAGCAATGAGGGATACGACGCGTCCATATCAATATCGGTGAGATCGCAGTCAAGCGCTAACTTGTAGTGAAAAAAAATATCCATGCTAACTAATCAAATAAATATTATAAATGCGAAAGTTTGGATGGATGTATGGATGGATGTTTGTTACTCAATCACGCCCCAACGGCTGAACGGATCTGGATGAAATTTGGCACAGAGATAGATTATAGTCTGGAATAACACATAGGCTACTTTTTATCCCGGAAAATTAAGGAGTTCCCGCGGGAAACGAAAAACCTCGATCCACGCGGACGAAGTCGCGGGCATCAGCTAGTAATATAATATTATGCGAAAGTGTGTCTGTCTGTCTGCTACGCTTTCACGGTCCATGTTTTCAACGGATGTTGTTGAAATTTAGTTTAGAGATAGGAGAAGGACAAAATATGCTACTTTTTATCCCGGAAAAACAAATCAATCATGTCCCAACAGAGCAAAGGTGATTTTTAGGATGGGTTATAGTTGAGGACCTGGAGATGACAGAGGCATATATTTTCCTCCCGGAAATTTAGCATTAGCAAGGGATAGACGTTACTTTTTACATGGGTGTAGTTGAGGTCCTTGAGAATGATATAGGCGACTTTCTATCCCGGAAAGTTAGTATTAAATTTATTATTAGGGAAATAGAGTTCCCGTTGGAATTTAAAAAAACTTACTCAACGCGGACGAAGTCACGGGCTATCAGCTAGTTATTATATTATTATATAACGCGTTAGGGTTAAAGGTTGTGTGTTTGTTAGGTTTATTTGTGGGTATATTATTCAAATAGTTCTCGGCCATATCATATCATAGGTACTTACTAATATTATAAATGCGAAAGTGTGTTTGTTTGTTGGTGTGTTGATTTGTTGGTTTATTGGTTTGTTGGTTTGTTGGTTTTTCCTTCAATCACGCTGCAACGGAGAAACGGATCGACGTGATTTTTTGCATGGGTATAGTTGAGGACCTGGAGAGTGACATAGGCTACTTTTGATCCCGGAAAATTGAGGAGTTCCCGTGGGAATTTAAAAAAACTTATTCCACGCGGACGAAGTCGCGGGCATCAGCTAGTTAGGTTATAATTATGATATCACAATATAATATCATAATTTAACTAAAATTATAGATGAAAGGTCTAAGATCAGTTGTATTTATTTATCTTAAAATATATGTATATGTCTTAAGGTTAAGTACCTACCTATATGGAAAGAAATTTGCTCCGTTTGAGTTTCATTGAGGCTCTTCTTGTTGAGCAGACATATTTTAAATTATTATCTCAGATTAGATAATAGGCAATAATGCATGCAACGTTTGTCCATACAAACGTATTCTTCTTTTCCTCCGTGGATAATAACAATGGAGCAAATTTTTTTATCCACGAAATCTCAAACAAAATAATTGTTCTGTTGTAAATAATTTATCCTTGTCTGTTTTGCTTTTTTCCGAAAGTAATATTTGTTGTAACCAGGAACCTTCAAAAATTACAATAAAAATTCGTTCCAAAAAACCGACTTCCAAAGCCACTGTAAAGTAAAAAATAATTTTGATTTCTACACACTATGTTGAAGTAGGGCGAGCCTGACGCGTTAACTTTGCCTATCTTTGTTATACTCGCCCGACTTCAACATAGTGTGTAGAAATCAAAATTATTTTTTACTTTACAGTGGCTTTGGAAGTCGGTTTTTTGGAAAGAATTTTTATTTTTAACTTTTTAGTGTACTCTAAATCCGCACGGCTTAGGAGTGCAGTACCCTGCAGCATCAGAGTTGAGGAGTTGGGACTTGGGTTTAAGTATGAAGTCGTTGCTTGACACCTACAATATGAATTCAACATAAAAAATCCTAAATCGCTATTTTTCAGGAGTTCTGTACCCTGAAGCATCAGGGTTGAGGAGTTGGGACTCAGAGTTGAAATTTGAAAAAAATACGAAAAAAACACGTTTATTGTATGGGGACCCCCCTTAATATATATATATTTTTAATTTTTAGTATTTGTTGTTATAGCGGCAACGGAAATACATCATTTGTGAAAATTTCAGCTTTCTAGCTATCACGGTTTATGAGATACAGCCTGGAGACAGACAGACAGACAGACAGACAGACAGACAGACAGACAGACAGACAGCGGAGTCTTAGTAATAGGGTCCCGTTTTTACCCTTTGGGTACGGAACCCTAAAAAACATACGCGCCGAATTGAGAACCTCCTCCTTTTTTGGCAGTCGGTTAAAAACGGCCCGCCGCGCCGTTGGCCGCCATTAATAAACTTCCCGCAGACAAATAAAAAATAAAAATATGCAGCCATAGCCAAAATCCTTCTAAAATTTAATTCTGATTTTTTTTTAAATCACAGTTTTAATGGAGATAACAGGAGAATATATTATAATAATATACTGGCCACTGAGTTAGATAACAGCAGGGCTAGCATGGGCCGGAGATAAAAATTTTATCCCCCGATTTTATCCACTGACAAGGGATAAAATTAACTTATCCACTTCTTAGAGCACAGCAACAGGGGAGAGGAGAAGTTTATCCCCGTTTGACATTTCACGGGGACTCGGGGGACTATTTATCCACCGTTATTTAGCGTTTTTATTTATTTATTTAGGAATAAAAATTGTATCCTTTCCTCGGGGAGAAAATTGTCTCGGCCCATGCTAGGGGGGCTGGGGTGCCACGGGTGCAGTACAATTGACGCTAGGAAAATAGATTTCTCACCTTGAACCGCATCGTAAAATGTGCGCGGACTTTTTACAAATGTGAAACAGGGTATTAATTGAAAAATTCTGACTTAAAATTAATTTAACTGCCAATTAATTATAACTTACACGCGTTGCGACCCGTTATTTTGAAACATTTACAATTTTAAATACATACCTAACCTATTAGAATACAGAAGCTACCGTAATTAAAATCATTAGAATCTCAGTTTAATTATAAGTTTCCGTCTTCTATATCAAATCAACACCGTATGCTAGTCATTTAAGATCTCGATTATAATCTTTGTAGCCTATAGACTTATGAATAGTAATAGGTTGTGGTGATATATTAGTAACAGAATTATAGATACTCGTAGATACTGTTAAATTTTGTTATTTTCCTATGATTTGTAAAAATGGCCAATAAATAATGGTATATATTTCCATTATTTTTAATTTCTACAAGTGGACACTAATCTTTTTTTATTGTTATTTGATACAGGATCGATTGGAATAATCATTAGAGTTATCGAATAAAACCGCCGGATTATTAAGATATTCCATTCTCAAAGCGTGGATCGTGGATTTTATTGGTTACTCGGATTTCCGCAGCTAGGCGAATCAGGGTAGTAATATTTCTATGCATGAAAGAATATTCCAAAAAGTACTTTTTCCGCCGGTATATAATATTATGTATGTGTAGGAGTGCTATATAAACAGTGGGTACTCTTCCCACGTGCCTTTTAGCATGTTCAGAGAATGAACTCTTTGACACTGAAGTTCAATGTCATTTGAACAGACTGACTGCATTAGCGGTCGTCACGTTAATTACTCATGTCGCAGACGACCGAATATTACCTGCAATAGGTGTGACAAGATTTTTAACCGACAGAAATATAATGAAAAATTTTGTGAAATTGCGCAAATAGGACGAACGATAGGTACCTACGTGTGCGTTGAGTTGGCGTAAAATTGGTAATCGCTTGGCCACTTCTAAAGACCAGTCGTAATAAAAATCGGTTATTTGTGCTAGGGCTTATGAAGGCTTTCTCACACAGTTCACACTGTAAGGGCGAATGCATACTACGAGCCGGTCAGGACAAAAAAGTCCGCATCATTCAGTTTTATATGGAGCCCGCGCCCCACACTAGGCAACCGGACAAATGCATCGATATATTATGTAGCTGTACTAGATGGGCCTTTTCATAGAAAAAAGTTGAGCGTCCGACTTGTGGTGCATGCCCCTCAGCTGTATAAGCCTGTTCTTGTCCCCGCCATAGCGCTGTCCCGCTTTTCAGACTAGATGGCGTTAGTAAAATAGGTCCACATTCTTTGTTTGACAGGGCCTGCCTTCGTAAATTGAGGTCGTTAAACAAATGTCGTTAGGTCCTTGTTTCCCTTCGACGCGGATGCCCTGATCGGTCTATAGATATATGGATAGATGAAACTCTTTATTGCACATACTTTAAACAGAAAAAATAAACAAAAAGGTAAAAAGATATTACAGAAATACAGAAGGGTGCCAAGGGGGTCTTATATTGCTAAAGCAATTTCTTCAAGACAACCTTTGGGGAGAGGACATTATGAACAAAGTGTACCTACTACTGGAATTTTGGAGTGATTAAAGCCTGTTCGTATTCTAAAGATAAATCTATCTAATCTACGAGTATGTAGAAGAATTTACTTAAATTATAATTTTCTTTTATCAATTTGTATAAAATCCTAATTCTAATGGACCATCACGAGATCACCTAATTATTGTTAAGTTAGCAAATATACATGTTTCTCATATAATATATGCAAATATAAACAAATAAGATATATTCATAATGATTTTAAATACTTAACAATAAAATATATTGTAAATCGATACTACAATTTGCATCTTAATGATCCTTAGGTATGCCAATAAATTCTATATCCACTATAATTTTAGGTATATCTTTTATTGTATTTAGGTGTAAAATATTTTAATATTTTATTTCTAACGGTTTATAAATGGAAAACCACTTTCGAATTAGTCTTTTGTTTTGTACCTAGAAGTTTTTTTTGTTTCTAGCCAATTTTATGTTTAAACTTTGTACTGTACACTTATATTATAAGTGGATAAAAATAGTATCCATAAAGACAGGTTGTAAACAACGTGAGTGGGTTTTCCTGAGCAATTATGTTTCCCATTTACATACAAATTCTAGAATTTCATTTTTCGTTTCTCAGAATTGTGCAATTTTTCGTGATTAGAATGAGTTTTAATTAAGACGGATACCTCCTAGAGAATTGTAGAGGAGATTTTTTTAGGAGAACTAATTAATATTGATAATTATTGCAAAAACTTATACCTACTATACCTAGTTCTGCTACGTTTGCCGTACGAAAGGTAAACAAAATAAATTCAATAGGTATTGATAAAATTAAAAATGTACTTAATTGGGTATTGACAAATAGTCAAATCAGCAACTTTTTTTCAAACGTCAAAACGCGTCCTAAGTATGGGATTTAAATATGAAATTCTAAAATGTGACGTCATTAAAATTCGACGCACTTTTTTACTTTAATCGATTGTTTAAAATAGTTATTTAACATAAAACTATTAGGGGACGTGGTTATTACACCTTTTGGGAGATCCTCTATTTAATAATGGCAGAAGAAAGCAGCTATGAAACTGGCAGACGAACAGAATAAAACAATTATTTTATTATTAGATTCGTTGTTTTTAAAAAAATTAAAGAAAAGAAGGGATCAAAATAATTGTTTAGTAGATACAATTATGCCTATTAATGTAAGTACGCAGAGGGTTGTCTTACTTTTTTGTCATGATGAAAATTAAGAACAGAACTCATGTCCACCATCATGCGGAGAAAACTAGCTTTCTTCGGACATCTGCAAAGAGGAGCCCAATTCTCACTCTCAAGATTAGTTTTGGAAGAAAGGATTGCAGGCAAGAGATCGCCAAAGGCGCAAGTGGTTAGACGATATAATATAATATCATTGCTATATTACTTATATACCTATTTTTGTCGAGCGTAGCAAATTGATTACTATTTATTACTTATACCTTTTTATGTCACGCTTATATCGATTTGGATAGTTAATAAAATATCTAGAGGTGGAATATTAAATAAATATGTAGACAGTTATATTTAATATTTTACCGAGCATTTCCAAAATTGGCGTTAGAAATCAATTTGATTAATGAGCTCCTAATTAAACTTGGTGTCTTAGTAAAAGCCAATAAAACTTTTATTTATGTGTTTTATCCTATTATAGTTTTTATACTTTAATGAAGCTTGATAGCTAACAGTATGCTAGTGTACCTCTACCTAAGTAATTTTTATGATCTGTCAATCAAGTATGTTCCAATAGAGCTGCTGATCTTTTTCAACTTCTTTAACGTCTGATCACGTAATCTCATCTGTCATTCGACCAATAATGATAGGAATTATTTACAAACTTGTCGTCTGCCGATACTCTCATCAGTCATCACGTAAAAGAAGTTGAACAAAATAGATTATCCCTATTGGAACAGCACTTACTAATATTATGTATTAAGGCGGAAGTGTGTTTGTTTGCTCTTCAATCACGCAGCAACTGGGTATAATATATTTGAGGACCTGGAGCATGACATAATTAGGCTACTTTTGCCACACAAAATCAAAGAGTCTCCAGGGGATTAAGATTATAATTTTAATTAAAATTTTATTTGGTCAAGATACATACCCATTACCCACCTACTAAATAAAATAATAAATAAACCTTATCTAAATTAAAAACTTCTTGTCAAAATAGCATCTAAGCCATTGCAACGAGGCAAAGTGTCCAGAATAGCCAAGCCGAATAGAGGTTACAATTAAAAATATTATCAATTGAAACTAAAGCAATTATGTATTTATTGTATACTTACTATGAAATCAAAAACGTCTAGTTTGTGCGAACGTGGAGAGACATCTTATTATTCTTGAAAATATTATAATTACCTAACTACCTACCTTGATTGTGACAAAAAATTGTATGAAGACGAATACATTCTAAGACTTCTCTAAGGTGTATAATTTTTTAAATTACTATACCAATTTTGTAATTTTCTTACCGTTATAAAGACAATGGAATTTTATTAAACAACGTTGCGTTCGCAATTTACCTACAGTAATATAAAAAAACCTAAGCCTTTAATCCGGCCATTTCGTTCGACATTATGCCTTATAGGCACAGCTACTTGGTATATTCAACTCTATTTTTTTTTTTTTTTTTTTAATATTTATGTTTAATTTATGTTGATGTATACCTATTAATAATATTATTAAATAATTATCCTTTTGATTCTTATCCTATTATTATTATTTCAATCATATAGACAGAGTATATAATACGACGTAGGTATACTTATACCTACGTATTATTGTGTATGGATTCCATAAAATACTTAGCCGGTAAATAATGTTATGCGAGGGTTCATCAGCTTTGTCCCACCAGTGCAGCTAAGTCTAATGATTATTAATAATATTTTGCCCTAATATTCTTACTCCGAGATTTTTCCATTGACTGTGCGGTTTGCCCCACTTTTGGATTGTAGTGGGGCAAGTTACGGAGAAGCACGTTCATCCCAGAAAATCAAAAAAATCTCACGGGAGCAAAGAGGCAAACGATACGAGTATAAATGATGACTTGAATCGATAGTTAAAACGGTTATAAATTACCTATTCTGTGATAAAACTTATACGTACGTAAGGAGTACGAGTACGTTTAAATACATATTTTGGACGAATAATCACTATAATATTCTGTCTAGTGAAAACTGAGTTTCAGATTTTTTGACACTGACAGCACGGGCTATGCAAAACTCAAGGCTGCTCAAGGCAAACCATCCAAAAATTTTACATATAATATGGAAAAAAAGAATTACCATTTATTAGCAATAATTTTGTCGTCGTTGATCGCTATTAAAAATTTTTAACAGCAACAACGGGACGACATAATTATTGCTAATATTTTTTTACAGGAACGCATAGTAAGTAGGTATAGCTTATAACGTCTTTGAAAGGTGATATCTAGAAAAAGTCCCATCCACATGCGTCAGTTTTTATGCTGTTTTGTTTACATAGGTACTGCGCATACTTTAATACTGTACAAGAATCAGCTTTTATAATTATCGTTCATTTTTGGTAACAATAAACCGTCTTTGAACGGCCATATCTAGCGAAAGGGCCATCCACATGTAGGCAGACTGCAACTTTTGTGATCAGTGGAGAGCTCTACATTCACCTAACACTGAATCAGCCTTTCTGGCGATGGTTACCAAAAGTGCAGTTATCTCTTAGTCTATTTGTCACTCTCGGCTTTCATTAGAGTTTAGACAGATTCAGAATAATTTATTTTTGACAAAGGAAACAACCTGACGCAGATATTTTAGAACAAGTTTAGATATTCGGGGTTTTCCATTGTTTGATCGGCATTGTAATTATCATGCTAGAAACATAAACATTCCAGTTCGATGCGATCCAAAAAAGGATGCGACTTTGTTAGCGTTGCTATTGTAAAGTGTAGCCTCCGTAACGCCTTGCGCACTTCTTGTTTCAAATTATTTGAATAGTTCATCAACAATTATATTTTATTATTGTCGAGAAAATATGCAGACCCATGGCCTTGGTAAGTAAACACCCCGCAAAGATGTGCCGCCAAGCGATTCAGCGTTCCAGTACGATGCTGCATAAAAACCGATTAGGGGTATGGAATGAAATGATTTGAAATGATTTATTTATTTCACGTAGGACAACTTGTGTCACTTATGATACGTCAAGAGTCCAGACTGAAGACTCTACCACCGCGCCGGTTCGGAAATCTGATTCTACTGAGAAGAGCCGGCAAGAAACTCAGCAGTTGCTCTTTTTATAAAAAGAAAAATGGATTTAATATAACTGATATATTATGACACATATCAACTAACAGCCTAGCCAGCTACTGTTTCTGACTGCATCATCACTTACCACCAAGTGAGACCGCAGTAAATGGCTATAACTTGTATTTGTATAAAATAAGATTTTAAGAGATTTGTTCTTGGGACCTATCTATACTAATATTATAAATGCGAATGTTTGGATGGATGGATGTATGGATGGATGGAGGGATGTTTGTTACTCAAAGGATCTATATTCTCGTCTCACAGAGTCCACACCGGAGGGCTTGCAGTTACCTCGGCCAACATAGCTACCTATAAGTTTGGCTTTTCAGTGGGATATCTATCGCAGCCAGCGTTCTGCGCACATTTTCTCATTGCAGCAGTCTCATTGTCATACTCATTGTTGCAGCAGTGAGCATTGTCTTACTCAGCATTGCAGTGATGATATTTTTAATATTAAGTTTTTTAATTTATATTTTAATGTAATTAAATAATTTCGTTTCCTTATAATATTTATCTAATTTTAGTAAATTTATTGTTCAAGTACAGGATATAATTCAAATAATTGATCAAGTTTCAGGCTCAGCCTTTCAGAAAATTGAGAGTTCTGAGGTCAACTTTCGACGTTAGAAAATCTCCACTTTGAAAGCCCCCCATTTCGTCAATTTCCTAAAATTCCCCTAGGAAAATTTAAAAAAAAATATATTTTTGGACTCTATTCCTAATTATCTTTAAAATTATATACCGCAACCATATGTAACGCTATAAAAAATATTTTACTTCGCATTCGCTTCTATGAGAGCCCCCCTGAAATAAAGATTTTTATAACATTACTTTTTAAGCCATTTTCAGCGGGAGGCCATCGGTTTACATATTATATTTAAACTTGAAGTAATTACGTTCAGTAATTCAGAAGTTATAAGGCTCTGACAGACGGACGGACGGACGGAAGGACAAGTGCAAATTCACTCAAGTATCTATACGCAGAGACCTTCGCTTCGCTCGGTCAATTAAAGTATCTACGGTTTAAATTGTCCTTTTATTTTCTTTGAGTTTTAATTATCTTAGTATTTTCTTTCTGGCAAAGTAGCAATCCACGTAGTTATAACTTAGATCTCAGATAAAATCTCACAATGACAAACTTACAGTCGTATTTGACCGAAGGTTCTACTAAGAAAATCATTAAAATGATAACAAGAAAAGTATACAAATTCATTGAATAATTTAACTGGTGCGAAAATTAGCACTGCTGTCCAACTCAGCTCCGATGTATGTTAAAATGTTTCTCTAACAGCTTGTTTTCAAAAATGTATAGGATCAAAAAAATTATGACTTTAGCATAACTTTAGGGGCTTTAACATAATTATGTTTATTATACATTTTTTGATAGAGTCCTGACTCCTGACAAATCATAAGTAGCACAACTTGTCCTACAAGAAACAAACATTTCTTCGTTTTATTTAACATTATTGTAATCAACATTTATTGAAACAATACACTTGCCTATCGTACCCGTAGCTTATGAAGTGATAATCGATTAAAGTTACATCCACGTTCAATGTTAAACCAATAAATAATAGATGCTGAGTACCTACTACCTAATTATGTACAGTAAACACAAACATATTGGTCGTTGCAGTAATCAATCAAACTCACCATAGCACCACGAAATCTGCAGCAAAGCGGCACTAACCAAAACAAAACTCCTCATGTTTACTATTACACGATGCACTACGGAACCAGTTTATGACTATGGCTACGTTTATTCGACACACGAGTGAATCCTTTGAATCCTCAATGTATAGTGTTGGTGGTTAGTTACCGCACTCCGTTAAATGCTTTCCATGCCGCTTATCAATATTCTTTTCCCTTCACGGTAAAATGCTGTTAGTGTATAATGCGATAAGGGTCAGATTGCTGTATACTTAGTAATTGATTTTCAAGGGATCGCAGGTTTATTTTCCACGTCCATAGATGCGCTTTTTCAAAACGTAAATTCCGGGGGCTATGTCTCAAGTTTTGCTAGGAAAACTTCTACAAAACAGACATCAATGAAAAGTCTTTGAAGATATTAATTTTATGTGGGTTTAAACGTTGTTAATTAATATAATAACCGTATTTAACTTGCCTTGAATTTTCAATATGAATATAATTGAGAAAAAAAATAACGAGGCGCGCAATTCTCGAAGGTATATATTTTATTTACTTCCCTGACAAAATATTATTAGGCCGAATCAAATTGCCAGGTTTGTAGTTATAATCTATCATTCTATGGTGCCAGGTCTGATTTTAGTAAGTAGTTACTATCGATTGAGTGACGCACACCATAAAAAACAACACACTCTACTTAAGATAACACCTAATTAAGTTATCGTAAGTTTAATTTAGTTAATAAAAAACTTTATATTTCTGTTTAGGTGACTGTCATAATTTATTTCGCCTGCTTAAAATCATTGATAATTAAGAATTAGCTGCAACCTTTTTGACTAAATTAACGTGAGAGCTTTTACTTTTACAATGTCTAAAGGTACTAAATATGTAATTTTATTTCACGGTATAAATAACAAGATTTAAAGCGGCAATAACCTCTGAACATCTTTATATGGAGATGCGACTCGAGAGTCGAGTCACAGAAACTTGACCGGGTTAGTATGTGGCATTTTATGTTCTAAACTTCTACACACGCGACATTTACAGGCTGGCAGTAACGGTGTTTTAGATAAATATATTGTGAGATCTCCATTTCTCCATATAAGGGTGGCTAATTATGATTCAGATTTGTAAATACTTAATTACCAAACTGTTAGATTAATAGACGTATTTATTTCTAATATAAAAATAGATATTCGAATAATAATTGATGTTTCGATGCTACGTTAAAATTATTGAAAATGGATATAGGAATTTTATAATTAACTGAGGTAAGTAGAAACCTGTTTCTAGATAAATTAATTCTTAGAAAAGAAAGACAATTTATGGAAAGAAGAGCCTCTAAGAATAAAGTTTGTTCTTTTTTTTTTCCTCTCAGAATTCTGAATACTTTTCTCCACTTTTTTCTCTCACATGGTTGTGTAATATGTGCCTTTATGTTTAACAAATCGGTAAAACTTAACTCGGTTAACATTTCTGAATATAATCTCGCCATACATTTTCCTAATACTAACATGCCAGAATGGACAAAAAACGAAAACAACATAATATCGTGGAGATAAATATCTTACTGTTGTTTGTCTAAAAATATTGCGATCCTCAACAATCGAAAACTTGAAAACTTCCGTAACTTATAAACGAATTATTTCACCAGTAGATAAATATTATGATTACAAAATCCTCGTTACAGTGACCTCAGAGTCATTACTTAACATAGTAAAAGATAAGATCGAAGACACAAATGTTTATCATGAACATGACATAGCATCAGGGTTCAAGGTGAATGTCCATATCCATAAGCAACTGTATGGAGTGCATCGTATACTCAAATACTAGCTGAACCCACCCGTGCTTGACTAGGTAGAATTGCTGAAAATATCTTAATTATTTCCAAAAATAGTATTTCGCGTGTTTTATTATTTTTAACCGGAAGTCCGAATAACATTTTTTATTGATATGATCATAGAACTGGAAAATAATTGTGTTTCGTTCCAGCATTAATTCCCTATTTCACCTCCTTGGCTGTCAATCCACTGAAGCGGAGAGGAGCGGAGATGTGCCAAGCACACAAGTCATAAGGCATGAGCTGTGGGCATGAGCTAGATAAAAAAAAACTGGACAAAAGCGTGTCGGGCCACGCGCAGCGTAGGGTTCCGTAGTAGCCCGCCACAATATGCGGGCATTTTATTCGTTGGTCGACTTTTACTCGTGAACTTGTAAAGTCTACTTAGCTGCGACAGATTTCCTTTTAACTTCATTATATAAACTACTTCCATGATTATTTTCACATATCCAGAAACAACCGTTTAGCTGACAGAGGGGAGAGACACTGGACTCTACATATAATAGCACTTAATAAGCTTAATATTTCGGAAACGGATGCCTGAATCGAAATAGTACATTGTTCACCGAGGGGAGAAAGTGACCGATTACTATCGAGGGTGTAGTTTGAGGCCCGAGGCGTAGCCGAAGGGCCGCAATACACGCGAGGTAGGAATCGTACTTTCTACCGAGTGATACATAGTGCTTTATACTACACCTGCGAGGAAAATAAGCGATAATTAGTGATTAAACGAACTTACAAAGGTTTAAAATAATAAATAAAATAAATATTTTTTATTTCAGGCAATTTTACAAACCCATATTCAAAATACAGAAACATAAAAAAAAAAAAAACAAAAAAATACAAAAAAAAAAAAACAAAAAAAAAAAAAAAAAAAAAAAAAACAAAAAAAAAAAAAAAAAAAAACAAAAAAAACAAAAAAAAAAAAAGAAAAAAAAAGGAAAAAAAAACAAAAAAAAAAGGTTTAGGTTAATAGTTAATAATAGTTAATAGTCCTTAATTAGGTTAGGCTAGCTAGCTTTAATTTCTAATGTATTGTTTTCAAAAAATTAAAAAAAAAAATTAAAAAAAAAAAATGCCGTTCTATCATAAGTCATAACTATATGAGTCGCTTCATTCGAAGCTTCACTATCACAACTAGACTACATTTTGAGGATTATTTCAATATAGATTTCGATATCGACAATCGACATCGATATCGACAATCGACATCGATACCGACAATCGACATCGATACCGACAATCGACATCGATATCGATATCGACTATCAATATCGGATATCGATATCGATAATCGACGTCGATGTCGACAATCGACATTCACCATATTATTTGACTTTTCTATGTCAAATAAAGCTGCTTCTAATATTATATTTCCTTAAGGTAAGACATCCAAATTCTCAACGTCCATACCATATTTACTTAAAATTAAAAAACAACAGCGCGTTAGAAATGGATTTTCATACAGTTTTCTCCCCGCTTAGCACGTTAGAAATGAAATTTCATACATCTTTTCCTCCCGCTTAATTGGTTTGTAGCAATGACGTACTTTCTACCTCGTTTTGACAAAAGGAAGAGGGTACTTTCCGAGCGGGTGTAGTATAAAATGGTTTTGCCACGCCCACACTATTTTTGAATGACGTATCCAACGACAACCCACACCATAGGATAGACGAGAGGAAAAAATTCATCCCCATTTTGGGTGTAGGAACCGAAAAAAAATTTTTTTTCCCAAAATTTTATTTTGTCTTTTTTTATCTTTTATCCACTACAAGTAAGCCCTTGACTGCAATCTCACCTGATGGTAAGTGATGATGCAGTCTAAGATGGTAGCGGGCTAACCTGTTAGGGGCATGGCAGTTATATGATACCCATCCCCTATTCAGTTCTACACGGCATCGTACCGGAACGCTAAATCGCTTGGCGGCACGTCTTTGCCGGTAGGGTGGTAACTATAGCCATGGCCGAAGCCTCCCACCAGGCCAGACCAGGGAAAATTCAGAAATTATAAATTCCCAAATTGACCCTGCCTTGATCGAACCCGGAATCTCCGCACGTTAAGACAACAGCGCTACACACTGCGCCACGGAGGTCGTCAAAAGTACCATGTACCAGTAAGTACCACTTTCTCGGCGTAATTAATATGTAAACACATGCTAAATACTAATAAATGCTTTCTAGTACTAGTCTAGTCATCATCATCATCATCAGTCTTTGAGCTAAACCGCGGACCGACGGACGGACGGACATGGACAAACCATAAGGGTTCCTTGGAAGAACCCCAAAAAAACACGTGTATGATGTTAAATCTAGGTACTTTAGCTCGCACATAATAATTTCGCAGTACCATCTGTTAAGAGATTTGCTAAGACTTGTACAAAAAGTCCGCATAAACTTTTACGAACTAAAAATATTCGGGAAAAAGACTGGTTTTTTGTTAGAAAAATTTAATTAGCCACGATAAAAACAAAGGTAACTAAGTATATTGTTTTCAAAGATGCGTTGAGATGATTTTTGTCAAGGTCATACATCATTTTTTGCCAATCATAAAGCCACACGTTACCACTTACCAGTCTAATTAATTATGGATTTGACGGATTAATCGATCAGTATTGAGTATGTTTGTTTCTGCTACACAATATAAAAAAGGAATAACTGAGTAGTAGTAGGTTACAAGTATACAAAAATAATAAACGCAGGAGTTCAACCATTCAATGAAATAGATTTAGGAGTTCGTAGAAATGCGTGACTAACTTACTTAGCAGAAACACGCTATAAGTGTTATAGTTTAGAATTTAGATTATTATCCTTTGAAATAAAATCAAAGATTTTTTTCTTTAGTGCAATGAAGTCGCGACTCGCGTCCAGCTATGTAGATTACTAATTTTAAAATGAAATTATGAGACTGCTGGAATTTATTGTATTTACTTATTTATATTATATAAGTTCCAGAACTTCATGCATTGATGGCCACAGATAGCTCGACTCTGGATCTCAATACTTGAATTTGGTAATTTCTCCATTACGGTTAACAAAAGTTTCACCATCCGTGTGGACTTTTCCGTCTTTACCCAAAGTGGTGACGAATGACGAATGCGAAATGCTATAAAACCCAGGTGGTCCAGAAGATCCTTGAACTCCAGATGCTCCAGGTTTAGTTTCTTCATCGCTAAGCCCGGTTACCTTGTTTGGATTTGTCTGAAAATTTAATAATTATTAAACTAATTTATTTATTACCTTTTTCGCAATTCGCAATATCTTACTTTTTAGGATGACCAAAATTTAACTATAGAAATGAAATTTTGAAATTGGAAACTAAAAAATGGAACTGATAATAATATAAGTGCTTACCACTTTATACGGTATTTTAAAGCTATTTATAAAGTTTGGCTTGCCATAATTGCCAAATGGATTGAAGAAACCGGGCATCCTAAAAAACAATGAGTAAGTATAGTCTTTATTTATTAGCAATATCAGTTACTTATTATACGATTCACTTAATCAAACCATACTTAAATGTCGACTGGATCATTTACTGTATACCGTTGTAATGATACCTAACCACAAACAGATGTTTAATATAATAATACCCACGACGGGAACATACCACGAGCCACCTGGGTAAGCTGGAAAGGCTGTAAAAAAAGATACATTTTAATAAATATAAATCATACAAATTGTTGAAGTCAACATCTTCTTAGATAGATATGTCGTCATGGTAAACGATGTGAAGTACTTACCATAGCACCACGAAATATGCAGTACAAGGGCACTGATCAAAAATACACTCCTCATGTTTAGTTATTAATGCTGCACTGAGTGCCTCTTCTTCGTATCTTCTATATATAACTTTATTATGTGTTATACAGTACTCCGTTAAGTTCTCTTCTCAACCGCTCATCAGGGTTTTCACATTAAGGTATAATGCAGCTAACAGTAAATGACACTAGGGTGATATTGCTGCGAACAAATTCACTTTTGTTAATAATTATACTTGCGGCAAACGGAGCTACGGAAAAATCTAAAGATTCAACTAAATTCATTAATTAATTACACTTGATTTCTTAATTACTTTAGTAATCATCATTTTCCCTGACTTATGACGAATATTATTGGATTTTTCGTACTTCGCCACTTCTGATAAGGGCTGAAGTCATCCTACTATATTTAAATTAAGGTCTACGAGTACGATAATGTCAATAAGACAATTTCCAAACTTTTCACCCTCTATAATAGCCATAAATTTCAGCCGACATTTCGCCGAAACGTTTCGGCGAAATTATGTTTCCCTGACTGACATCTTTTTTCAAAGTTGAGGTTTAATTTAATTGAGATCGTAGTCATGAACATCCCAGTACCCTTACTCTGAGATTGATCGAATTTAAAATACGGTCTCACTAAGTGAGGTGAATCACATTTGCGTCAAACTAAAATGGACCCAAAAACTCTTGATTTAAAGCCACAAATTCAGTGCAACCGATTCAAATTTCGAAACGTATCGTTTGGAGCGCTAGCTGTGAATGCATACACGAAATTGAGCTCTAAATTAATAAGATTAAGATTCATTTTAGTTTGATGCAAATGTAATTTACCTCACTTAGTGAGACCGTATTTTAAATTCGATCAATCTCAGAGTAAGGGTACTGTAACTTATTATTATGTAGATCAATTGGCAATTCAATATCAATCAATCAAATCAATTCAGTAGCTCGTGAGCATTCCAAACCTGAAAGTGCAAACACTTTTCATATTATTATGTATTAATACAAACTGATAAGACTGCCAAATATTGTGCTTTTATTTCTTGTGTTTTATTTTATTGTAGCTCTCTTTTTATAGCAATTAAACTACTTTGGATATACCTACATAGAAAATGTGTTTTTTTCTTTTTAGGAGGTAAATCTAAGGAGCTTAGATGGTGTCTAGTGAGTAGTGACCCATGGAGTTACTGGACTAAAACCTCCATTCTCCGTCTACTAGGTACTTCCAGGTATTGCACTTAGCATTTCATGGAATATTTTCATCGGTTCAATTATATAAAAACACACACAAAAATAACATAAAAGAAGCCCTAATGGATTTTCCGGAACTCCCAAAGAACGAATTATATAGATAGGTATCTAATGGTTGATACCTAATACTTTTGTTACCTACGTTTAAGCAATAAGCTTAATTACATATAATTAATGATCATCGTGATCACGACCTGACAAAACATCACGATGATCAAACCGGATTATCAATCTCTGGTTTGCGTATTACTTATTAGTAAACAATAAATATTAGCCATCTTTAATCCTCTTTTAACACCCTTGTATTGTTAACTTGTATCTAATTTAACCTTACCATACCTAACTTACTTACTATGTACCTTTGTAAACCAATCTTGGAAGTCTTTATCCAACTTCTTGTCTTGTCTTGTCTTTCTTGTCGTGAAACTTTGCAAAATGTGTGCCATACCTCTGACCTCTTGAGTTTGTGCTCATTTGGTTTGTTTTGACGAGCTCACAGTGGTTTTTGATCTTAATTGGTTATGAAACCCTAATTAATTTCAAGTTAGTTAGCTATTTTTTACTAAGTTAAAAAAACTAAAAAAGAAAAAAAAAACCGGCCAAGTGCGAGTCGGACTCGCGCACCGAGGGTTCCGTACAAACCTGTAGTAAGTTTTACGATTTATGACGTATTAAAAATAAAAATTACGTTTGTTGTATGGGAGCCCCCCTTTAATATTTACTTTATTGATATTTAATTATTTATTTTGAAAGGTAATATACAAGTTAATATTCTGTGAAAATTTGAACCGTCTACCTGTTACCGTTTTTAATATTGAGCAAAAAAATACGAAAAAAACACGTTTATTGTATGGGGACCCCCCTTAATATATATATATTTTTAATTTTTAGTATTTGTTGTTATAGCGGCAACGGAAATACATCATTTGTGAAAATTTCAGCTTTCTAGCTATCACGGTTTATGAGATACAGCCTGGAGACAGACAGACAGCGGAGTCTTAGTAATAGGGTCCCGTTTTTACCCTTTGGGTACGGAACCCTAAAAAACACGCTTCACCAATGGGGACGATGGCCTAGATGTCAAAAATAAATTATTTCTTACTGACGATTAAATAAAGGGTCTATACCAAAAGACCTAAAATTCACATCCTCGTTTATTTTTAAATTTGATAATCATTTTAAACTATATAAATAGACAATATAAACAACATAAATTTTAAATATCTTAATCAATATTAAATAAAAATAAGTAAATAAATCACTATTTGGTAAAGTTACAAGGTTGTATTCGTGCACTAAATAAACTATGGTGAAATAATACAGGAAATAATGATATTAACAAACAAAGTTCCTGGCCCACAAACTAATCCCTGGAAAGGATTCCCTGTGCATATGGGAAGCCAGTTTTATACCCGAATTGATAATTCTGAAGTTGATTGCATATAGATAAACAGCATAACAATCCCTGGTGACTGCGATTCCTCAGGATTCCTGTGAATAGTGCTGGTCATATGGTATAACCGCATTTGTATATTTGGAGGAATCCTTTATGAACAGTTTGTGAAGTTTAAAAAAGGATAAGGAGTAGTCTGAGCTCATTCTACTTAAACGACCCTTACTCCTTATTTATCGGATTGTGTCCAGTGCGGATTTTAAATATTATAAAACAACCCTCAGAGAAAATAGTCCTTGTTTCAAGTTTGCAAGTGTTTTTTTGTGATATGTTTTTTTTTTTTTTGTTTTTTTGTTTTTGTTTTGTTGTGGCGCCAAGCTACTGTGCCAGGATGAGACAGTCGGGGTGACATGTCACAAGATAGCTTTCGCTGTGAGCAGTGTTCCAACCCTCGTTTCTTCAAAAATCACAAAGGCCTGAAAATACATGTAGGAAAAGTACATAAAACCTTAGATCCATCATCGGTACCACCCATTTCATTCTCCTCTATTCCAATCAACTCACCTGCTGCCCCCCTATGGGAATCTTTAAGCACATTTAAAAACTCAATCCCTGTAATCAGACGCATTCCACGAGGTTCACGTCATTCAGTTTGCTCATCTCTTAAAAAATCCATACAAAATGTTTTATGTCATAACTCCTACCATAGCTGGGAACTCTTGCTCACGTTCGCGTACCGTACGCTACACGTTGACAAAGGTCAGAGCCTCTCCCTTACACAAAAAATAAAAAATAACTGCACTAATAATGACAACAATTACAGCAACTTTCCTTCCCCTTCCCATCCTCCCTTAAAACGCAGTGTTACTTTAAACAAATTAATTGAAAATAAAATAGGTGATGGTGATCTTAAGGGAGCGGCTCGGATTTTATTTTCTAGTGACACTGTTGCCCCTGACACGGCGGAGACTCTGGAAGCACTGCGTTCCAAACATCCATCCCCATCTCATAATTCTTCTTTTCCGGACGCACCGAGCAGTGACGATTTGGTTTTTCAGGCCACTACAAACGACGTGCTGGGAGCTCTGTTGGCTTTCAGGAGTGGTTCGGCTGCAGGGCTCGATGGTTTGTCCCCACAACACTTCAAAGATTTGGTTTGTGGTCCCAATATCGACGCAGACGGAACACTCCTCAAAGCCATCACTGATCTGGTGAACCTGATGCTATCTGGACGAGTACCTCAAGAAATAGTTGAAACTTTATATGGTGCCAATCTATGTGCCCTAAAAAAAAAGGATGGTGGTATAAAGTCTGTTCGTTTTCATACGGTCGCCTTTGACCGCACCGCCGCCGTGCCGCCGCGGCACGTGCCTCATTTTGTCAAAGGCACCGCCATGACATCAAGCTCACCGCTTTCCGCCGTACAGGTACAGGAGAATTTCGCATATTACATCGAGCCGCCGCGCCGCGGTGAAAGGTGGTTTTTATTGACTCTGCTATCTGCTATATATATACCTATTGTTTATGTATAGGTACTTTTTACCTTTTTCATTAAAATTCTTTTTTCTACCTAACTTGTGTTTATTATTTATATTCGTATTTTATTACAATAACCATCAGAATAAACAAAATAGTATTCTTTTTTTATTCTTAGAATAGAAAAACATTTAGTTAACAAACACAGTACACAAAAGCAGAATAATAAAATAAAAGCAAAATAATAAGTGCCTGCAGCCCCTGCGGGTGTACCGACACTATGATACCGAACGCACTATACGTCCCATAGCAGTGGGTTCGACGATTCGGCGCGTCGTTTCAAAAATTTGCTGTAAAAAAATATTACCTTTAATTTCATCTACATTTGTCCCTGTACAATTAGGTTTTGGAGTTAAGGGGGGATGTGAGGCAGCTGTTCATGCGGCTCGCACTTTCCTTCTTAGTTCCCGGGAGAAGGTACTCCTTAAAATTGATGTCAAGAATGCTTTTAACTCAATAGATCGTGGTGTCCTCCTCTCAGAAGTAAAAAATAAATTTCCACAGCTGTATCCATATTTAGCGCAGTGCTACCGGAATCCATCCAAACTTGTTTTTAAAAAAAATTTACTGAGCTCCGCTGTGGGCTGTCAGCAAGGAGATCCACTTGGACCCGCAGTTTTTAGTTTGGCTATCCATCCTATCATTTCGACGCTAAATTCAAAATTTAATGTTTGGTATTTAGATGATGGGACCTTAGGTGGCGAAGTGAACACAGTTTTGGACGATCTAAGCAGTATTATATCAAAATTTGCATCTATTGGCCTAGAACTTAACTTTGATAAATGCGAAATATATGTTCCAAATTCGTTTTCGGCTGTTTATAAATTAGATATTTTAGAGCAATTCAAAAGTTTGGCTCCTGGTATTAAAATATTAAATGATGAGTCACTTCATCTCCTAGGGGCTCCTGTACTAGAAGCATCAGTTCCTCAGTTTGTTGAAAATACTATTTCAAAATTTAGTAATAACTCCCACCGCCTGTTTGAAATTAATCCACATATGGCTCTTACAATATTGCGGTTTTGTTTATTTGTTCCAAAATTTACTTATTATTTAAGATGTTCTCCACTTTGGAAATTTAATACTTTATTGGACAATTTGGATGCTTTTGTTAAAAATATTCTCACTAATATTTTAAATTGTCCAATAAGTAATCAAGGATGGTCCCAGGCTTCTCTTCCAATCAGGTATGGTGGTCTGGGAATTCGCAAAATTTCTTGTGTTTCGTTGCCAGCATTTCTTTCCTCTGTTTACAGTACACACACTCTCTATGGCAAGATTATATCCAATTCTTTAGGATCCATGGAGGTGTCTTGCTTAGCAGAGGCAAGAAATGAATGGTCCATACTTAGTCCCAGCCAAGTGCCGGTTTCTCTTTCTTCCCAGAGACAGTGGGACGACATTCTTTGCAAAAAAACTTTTGACACTTTATTAGCTGAGACAAATTCTAAAAAAGACCGTGCTCGTCTTCTCGCTGTCTCTGCAAAAGAGTCTGGCTACTGGCTACATGCTCTTCCCTCGGCCAACCTGGGCACTATGTTGGACCATACCACACTCTCTGTTTTAATTGGTCTTAGACTTGGCGCCACAATAAACCAGCCTCACCGTTGCCACTGCGGTGACTGTGTTGACGCCTTCGGCCACCATGGGCTATCCTGTTCGAGAAGCGCTGGTCGCTTCTCCCGTCATAGTTCCATTAATGACGTCATCCGGAGGTCCCTTGCCACCGCCCATGTGCCAGCTGTACTGGAACCTATTGGTTTGGCGCGTAGCGATGGCAAGAGACCTGATGGTATGACGCTCATACCTTGGAAGATGGGCAGGTCGCTTGTTTGGGATGCAACGTGTGCAGACACTTTAGCTGCATCCCACATTCAGGCGACCTCCTCTACGGCGGGTGCAGCGGCCATCAGCGCCGAACAGGCCAAGAGGCGCAAATATGAAAACCTCGATTCGAGCTTCATATTCGTGCCTTTTGGTGTGGAGACCTTGGGGCCGTGGGGCCCGGGGGCTCGAGCTCTTTTTGAGGAAATTTCTAAAAGGGTTATCGGGTCAACCGGGGACCCGAGAGCTGGCAGCTACCTTGGTCAAAGAATTAGTTTGGCCATCCAAAGGGGTAATGCTGCCAGCATCTTGGGTACAATGCCTCGCTGCGGTGGTCTCGATGAGGTTTTAGATTTAATTTAATTTATTTTACTTAGTTTTAATTTCATAGTGTTTGTAATATTAGTTTTAATTTAGATTTCATTTATAGTTTGTTTATTTCCTAGTTGTAATTAAATAAAATGATTAAAAAAAGATAAAAAAAAAAAAAAAAATTTTAAACTATAGATTAAAGAAAACAGTGCGTTAAACTTTGGTGACGTCACAACTATGTATTTCATACAAATTTCCATACGAGAAGCGGGGTTGCTCATTTGATTGAGTTGTCATCATCCCCATTATCAGCTCATTCAGCTGTATTAACCTATTCTGTGCTATTATTGTATCTATCATACTAATATTATAAATGCGAAAGTGTGTTTGTTTGTTGGTTTGTCCTTCAATCACGCCGTAACGGAGCAACGTATCGACGTGATTTTTGCCATGGGTATAGTTGAGGACGAGTGACATAACCTACTTTTTATCCCGGAAAATTAAGGAGTTCCCGCGGGAATCAAAAAAACTTAAACCACGCGGACATAGTCGCGGGCGTCAGCTAGTTATAATGTAAATGGGACTCGTTCCCTTACGTGTGTCTCGTGGACAATAGTTGCAGGAGATAAAATTACTTGTCGTTCTAACGTGAAATCTGCGTTGAATGATTTTGCTGAGACACAGTTTAAGGCGCTATTTTTGTATGCTTAAAAATCACAGACCATTTTAAATTAATCCTCGGTGTTAAAAATATTAATTTCGAGCTTGTAGTCTGAATATTGAAATGTATAACTTAAAGATAATAAGGAATAATGATAATATGCTATGAAAATGCCGGCGGTAGAGTCAAAACAGAGTAACATGAGAGAGACCCGTGTACGACACACGTAATAAATAAATTGAGTACTAGAATTAGATGATGCCCGCGACATTGTCCGCGTGGATTACGGTTTTTGATTACCGCTGAAACTCTTTAATTTTCCGGGATATAAAGTAGCCTATGTCAAGGCCCTATCCCGGAAAAGTAGGTAGACAGGCGCATAGATAAAATAGATAGAATCGTCAGGTAAATAAACGAATTCATACCTCCTTCAAAGGTAAAAGATCCATATAAATATTATAAATGCGAAAGTTTGGATGGATGGATGTATGTATGTATGGATGTATGTTTGTTACTCAATCACGCTCCAACGGATGAACGGATCTGGATGAAATTTGGCACAGAGATAGATTATAGTCTGGAATAGCACATAGGCTACTTTTTATCCCGGAAAATTAAGGAGTTCCCGCGGGAATCAAAAAAACTTAAACCACGCGGACGAAGTCGCGGGCATCAGCTAGTATAAAATAAAATAGGTATTTTCTAATAACATTTTAATTAATATTGCAACAAATTTCAATAGTTCTAATACTAAGTTAACTAGTTATAGTTGGTTGCATTGAAAACAATAATGCTTACAATAATAAAAATAATAACAACAATATAGCAGTGTAACAATTATTACAGTCGCGGGTGTTTTTGGTGGTGAGACGGAGAAAAAACAAAAGTATCTCGACCTGGCTCACGGGGTTTCCGCCATGTGGCATGTGGAGTCTACTGAAACCATCCCAATCGTTATATCTGCGAATGGGTTAATCCCAGTCAGCCTCGCTCACCATCTGAGGCGACTGGGGTTCCGGGGCAGTTCGCTCGCAGCCAGGATGCAGAAAGCGGTGTTGCTATACTCGGCTAGGATAGTCCGCCGGTTTCTCATCCTGTCGCCCTGACCCCCGGCCGTTTGGTCTCCCCTGCTGGGGTGTAATCCTCCATCCATCCATCATCCATCCATCAGCCTGTATGCATCCACTGCTGGACATAGGCCTTTTCGAGAGCGCGCCACCAAACACAGTCCTCCGCCTTCCTTATCCACCCGCTTTCCGCCACCTTCTTTAGGTCATCGGCCCAGCGATGACCTAAAGAAGGTGTAATTCTCCGCCCGCTACAAATATGTATGTAAGTAATGTATAAGTAAGTTTATTTATTTCTATGTATGTAAGTTTATCATATTTATTTTTGGCCATATATTATGTATTTATTTTGTACACGGGCGTGAGAGTAAAATATATATGACAATAATAATGCTTTGAAAATAGACAATGTTTTGACTTGTTAGACATGGAAATAAGATAAAATGTTCCAAAGATCTTTGCTCATGCTTCTATATAAAACTAGCGTAGGTACCTAGTTTACTAGGCTATTACTATAACTATATTATAATATACTGTTTTCACTGGCTTGTAATTTTATTGACTACACTTTTCTTTAATTTAAAGGCTATCGCTTGGTTGCAATCAGACGCTTGCAATTAGTGGTGATATAAGTCGTTGGATGCAGCCTTAAATTGTAGGTAAGTACGGGCACGAAATTAGCAAAAATTAAATTGCGATTAGTCGGAGAGCTGGTGACGAATTTTGGGAAGAATTTTGAAGAGGTCTGGTAATACTTTATAACCGACAAAAACGTCTGGGATTTTTTTTTCGAATTCTATACGTACTAAATGTAAAGATAAAAAAATCAAGTTGCCAAAAAAATAGTCTTTTTGGATTTTTTTTTGCAAATGTTATATGCTGCGTAGTAGCGAAATAACCGCAAACGCTCTACCAGACTGGCAGGACTGGATTCGCCAATTGACAAAATTATATTTTTTCACAATTATTCAGCTTGCCTAAAGGACCTTCCCGAAATTCGTCGCCAGCTCTCGGAACACATCGCCCCGCTGTCGCCGTCGCTCGGTCGTCGCTAGTTTCGTGCCTGACGCCTAAGGTAATAAAGCGCGATTCCTTAGAGGCCATACAGAATTGGCCACACTGTCAGCTCCAGCTTTGGCTCAAACACTTCCTGGCAAATATAACTTTACATAAGTAAGTACCTTAACCTAAGTTTTTGTACTTGCACGCAAAATTGACGAAATGCACGTAAGAACACTAAGGCCCACTTGCACCAGGACTTTTAAATTGATTTATTAAATGTTTTAATGCCGTCCCTTTTTGGCTACTACAATATGCATTTGCCAAAAAGGGACAGCTTAATAAAATTTAACTAAATCAGTTTAAATGTCCTCGTGCAAGCGGCCCTAAGAACTTGCACAATGAAAACGAAGCGCAGCTGTGCAGGTTTTCATTACTCCGTTTTACGAGGTTTAAGTGTAAAGCAGCACCCACACGTCACGGCTCACGTCAGTGTCGTGTGAAAACAGCTTAATTACTGAGGTACTTAATAATAAGCTATGGCCTAAAGGTGCGTTTTGATACCACGCCGTCGTTGTTTTCGACCTCGATACCTTTGCCGTCTTCAGATATGTTCCCGTTATAATCACTCCACTCTTTGTATGCGGTGAGCGAATGTCCATAAACGTGAGTCCCACCGCTAGGCCTCAAAGATTCTACGCTGCCGGCCAAAGCGGGCTGGAATATGAAAAAAAAACGGTCAAATGCGAGTCAGTTTCCGACATACATAGTAACGAACAACAGAAAGGTTCCGTACCACCACCACCACAACACGGAATCAGCTGTGAAATAACTGGTTTTATTACTTAGTATTATGGCGCTAAACTGGTAGCGCCTGACAATTCGACACCCTATGAGTGTCTAAACCCTAAATAACGATTTTCAGATTTATCTATATCTATACTTATAATAAAACTGTAACAGGTCCAATTCTGTACATTGAAGATATTTTGAAAATTTTTTTTGGAGGGCACTCATTATTCGATACTGAAGCCAAATCTGTATTTTTTTTCATTTTTGTCTGTCTGTCTGTCTGTCTGTCTGTCTGTCTGTCTGTCTGTCTGTCTGTCTGTCTGTCTGTATCTTGGCCGCGCATCACGCCGAAACTACTGAATGAATTCAAACGAAACTTGGCAAGATTTGAGCCCATACTACGAGGTAGGACATAGGATACTTTTTATCCCGAAATTCTACCCCCGAAGGGGTTAAATAGGGGTTGAAAGTTTGTATGAAAGTCCTTAATTTCTCAAGTTATAGCCATGAAACTTGATATATGAGCTGCGGGTTGAAAATGGAGACATACGTGTTTCACAGTTTTTGAAAATTCGACCCCCAAAAGGGTGAAATAGGGGATGAAAGTTGGTATGAAAGTCCTTCGTTTCTCAAGATGTTTTACAAGTTATATTAACAAAACTTTTTATTTTGTCTTACGGAGAAAAATAAAGAAGTACGTGTGTCACAGTTTTTCAAAATTCCACCCCTAAGGGGGTGAAATAGGGGGTGAAAATTTGTATGAAAGTCCGTCATTTCTCAAGTTATAGCCATTAAACTTGGTATATGAGCTGCGGGTAAAAAATGAAGACATACGTGTTTCACAGTTTTTCAAAATGTCACCCTCAAAGGGGTGAAATAGGGGTTGAAAGTTTGTATGAAAGTCCTTCATTTCTCAAGTTATATCGATGAAACTTGGTGTATGAGCAGCGGGTTAAAAATGAAGAAATACGTGTTTCACAGTTTTCGTAAATTTTACCCCCGAAGGGGTGAAATAGGGGTTGAAAGTTTGTATGAAAGTCCTTCATTTCTCAAGTTATATCCATGAAACTTGGTATATGAGCTGCGGGTTAGAAATGAAAACATATGTGTTTCACAGTTTTTCTAAATTCTACCCCCAAAGGGATGAAATAGGGGTTGAAAGTTTGTATAAAAGTCCGTCATTTCTCAAGTTATTTCGATGAAACTTGGTATATCCACGCGGACGAAGTCGCGGGCATCAGCTAGTTCCTAATAAATGTGCTGTGAGACCTCGCTTCTTGCCAAATTTCATGATTTTATGTTTTGATTTATTGGCGAGTGTTAAAATATGCAGCATAAACTGCCGCATCTTTTGATTGCGTTGACTTAGAAGCTTGATTTTTCTACAGCTCCAAGGGACCGTAGACCTAAGTATTTGATATTAATTTCAACCTGATACCTCCACGCGTTTCCGAGAAAAAGAAGATTGACAAATAACAGACAGATAGACAACGAAGTGATCCTATAAGGGTTTCTTTTTTCCTCTTGAGGTAATAAAAATATTAAGGCGGTCCTCGATTCAGTCTCGTTACTTTTATGCTTCGTATTCCATAGAACAGTTTTTCTTTTCAGATACATACCGGCCAGTTATCACCGAACGAAGTCAGCCCTAATAATCTGAAACATAGAACAACATTTTCCATTAATTTTTTTTTATTTTAGGTGAATGAATGAATATATTAATGTACAGCAAAAACAAGAGAACAATATAGAAACCACAACAATACATTAATAAATAAAAAACCGGCCAAGTGCGAGTCGGATTCGCGCACCGAGGGTTCCGTACAAACCTGTAGTAAGTTTTAAATTATTAAAAAAAAAACTACTTACTAGATCTCGTTCAAACCAATTTTCGGTGGAAGTATGCATGGTAATGTACATCATATATTTTTTTAGTTTTATCATTCTCTTATTTTAGAAGTTACAGGGGGGGGGGGGGGGGGGGGGACACATTTTACCACTTTGGAAGTGTCTCTCGCGCAAACTATTCAGTTTAGAAAAAAATTATATTAGAAACCTCAATATCATTTTTGAAGACCTATCCATAGATACCCCAAACGTATGGGTTTGATGAAAAAAAGTTTTTTGAATGGGGACCCCCAAAATTTATTGTTTTTTTCCTATTTTTGTGTGAAAATTTAATGCGGTTCACAGAATACATCTACTTACCAAGTTTCAACAGTATAGTTCTTATAGTTTCGGAAAAAAGTGGCTGTGACATACGGACGGACAGACAGACAGACAGACATGATCCGTTTTTGCCAAATTTGGCTACGGAACCCTAAAAATCGGTACAATTGGCGGCTTTATCGCCTTGAAGGTATCTCTACATTATGGCAATCACGTTACATCTATCTTTATTTATCTATACTAATAATTTAAAGCAACGGCTTATTTTCTAAAGAGGTAAAGTTTGTGAGTTTTTGAGGTTGTAGGGTAATCTCTGGATCTACTAAACCGATTTTGAAAATTCTGGTACCAATAGAAAGCCACATTATTTGTGAGTGTCATAGATTAGGGAGTACCTACGTTAGTTTACGAAGAATTTAAACTATGAGTAATCTTATTATACTTACAGTTTTTGAAATTGTTCCCAGTTCTCTTTTCTTGCGGCTTCTATCAAATCTGCTGGAAAAGCTGGCAAGCCTGGAGATAATGAAACGGTATGTTATTATTAATAGTAGGTATAACTCGAATAAATTCGCATTATGAGGATGATATTCGGAACTACCGTCAGTGAAATGCAGAAGATGCCAAACTTGAGAAGTTGGGATCGATCTGTAACCACAGAATAGGTAATAGTAGTAACTGTAACCTACAATAGTTGAGGTTGACAGCAAACAATCATGAGTCGCTCGCTGAGTACCAAAAATATATAGGTTGGTACTTGGTATATATAAATATAATCTAACTAGCTTTTGCTGGCGGCTTCGCTCACGTTAAGTTCAATTTATATACAAATTTCAAAGCCCTATTTTACCACCTTAGGGGTTGAATTTTCAAAATTCCTTTCTTAGCGGATGCCTACGTCATAATAGCTATCAGTGCTATATCTGTATGCCAAATTTCAGCCCGATCCGCCCAGTGGTTTGAGCTGTGTGTTGATAGATCAGTCATTCAGTTACTTTTTCCATTTATTTATCTGAGAACTGCTGACTCAAAAACCCATCGGTCACAGCCTCCTTTATTCTACATCAGTCGAAAAGGCGCACGTGGAAAAGGGAGCGCGGAGAGTAAAGTTCAAATCTTATCTTCATCCTTTTCTTCTGCATTTAAGATGGAAAGGGAGTATCAGAAAAAGGAGTAAGAACCTATAGACAGATTATATATACTTTGTAAATAGGATACGAGTGATGACATAATTGTTAACATAAAAGTTGATACTTCATAGAATGTAAATATTAAGCATCACAATTAGCGTTGCCAAAAACCCCTCACAAATTGATGTCATTGTTTTCTTTACAAACGATGGAGCTAAAATTTTACGCAAGTCAAATTTTACTAAAAACCTTTACTAATATTACAGTAACTATTCTCTAAGAAAACCCTCTCTTTGAACATCGAAGAATTAATGATACTTACTTGAAGTTTGGATTTATGACATGCAAGTAATATATGAGGATGAACTTAGAGAGTTTCATATCTAAGGAAGACTACGTAAGGTGCTACCTTTATTTTTGCAAAGTCTGTGACTTCAATTTTATTAGAAGCAACTATTTATATTTATTTTTTATTAGAATTGTACTATACTCAGTAATTGAAAGCGATAAGGGACTCGGCCAGCGGTTTAGGTGAATATTCCCATCAAGATGTATATGAGATGATACGATGCAAGGCAGGATCGTTACGTATCGCTACTACCATACAACAACGATTAATTCATTTTCATAGCTCTCTTTTCATAAAGGGTTGAATTAATGAGCTAAGCTACGAACATTCCTGGTGTAAAGACAGCCTTATAACCAACTATGAAATAGGAACTATAAAACAAAGTAGATACAAAACTTATGAATAACAAAAGAATACATCAAAATATGGTTATAGTAGATATTTAATTTGTTCCTGAGGCCAATACTAGTTTGCCATGACATATTCAAGTGCTAAATACAATTTGGAATCAATTCCTGTATATTTTTTGTTAATCTTTATATTTTTTCAAACATTATCAAAAATAATATATAAAATTTGGCTTCCAATAGCAGCTTCGAATTACGTAGTTTTCATCGATTTATCAATATTTTGGATCCAATCTTGCTCGTGACGACATTCGACAAACCAATACGTGACAACGAATCGATTTACTATTCGCAATTATAAAACACACCTATCAAGTTTGTATCCTAGTAAATCGCTTAATTAAATGATTAAATATAATAGTTTTATACACGAATGTAATTATGTTAGCCATCCAAACATTTAAATTGCTATTTTATTGACGGTTTAGTACTTAGAACAAAAAATAATATGATATACTTAATTATTATTGTTACTTAATTAAGTACCTACAATAAAAGCTAAAATGTACGAAAGACACTTCAACATCGATTGAAAATTAGACATATTACTACCCCTCTCCAGTAATATAGCGATGCTTTTTCAACTAAAATGGTATTGGTAAAAAAAAAAGTTCTTCACATCAATAACTAGACACACAAGCCTATATTATTACGAAACGACGACAACATACCTTCAACTAGAACCGCAAAGGCAAAAAGCAGTAACACACACTTGATCATAATTAAATCTTTGTCTACAACTTGGGTTATAGTTATGACACCAGGCTAACTTGTAGAGGATAAAAAAAAAACACTAATGAACGCTCCGCAAGCGGCGAGAAATTCAGAATACCACGTAATGCGGACAGACTCCGTTTATATCGGATGCTAATTTACGACTCCAAAAGCCCGCGTCTAGTAACACAATGGACTACTGACTAGTAACTAAAGGATTCTATAGATCCTTTGTGAAAATGACAAAATGCTATGTATTCCTAAAATAGGTGAAATTTGAGCTCCCGCTATTGTTTTCGAGCTGAAAAGTATTAGGAAGGCTTTATGAATAGAAATTACTTATGTAGTTACTACGTGTGAAAAACAAAAATGCAATTGGATTCCTGAAGTCGGTGTTTTGGGTTTCTCTCATGCTGTCGAACTGAAATCATTTGGTAGACTTTTTGAAAAGGCTCACTTTTAAGATAAGATTTTAGCGATAGAAGACTCTATAAGAATCATCGAATAGCCGATGCCTGACATTATTTTGTTGGTTGGTTACGGTGTCAAAAACCTTAACGCAAGCGTCAACAATAACTGTACTTGATCAACGTGCACAGAAGTACACAATTACAAGAAAGTACTTGTACTGGTTGGGCTTTAGTATACTGTCGGTGACGGAGGGGGAGGGGGAGCGGGGAGGGGGAGGGGGGGGAGGGGATATACCCCCCCTCCAAGTAAGACGTTCCGAATTTTATTAGTTTCCGAGATATTAATTTTTTAAAATTTTGAGGTTAGGTTCTCAAATTGGGTAAAATTTAGTATCGTTTGGCAGGAGGAGGGGGGTGGGGGGGTTTTGGGGGAGGAGGGGGGTGCCCCCTACCCCCCGACACTACTCCCATTACAAGGTAATGCACCGTTTTTTTTCTATGAATTTTTAAAAATCTCATTTTGAGGTTATGTTTTTGTATATTTTTTTGATATCATGAACCTCATTTATGGAGGAGGGGTAGGAAGGGAGGGGGTGAACCCCCCCTCCAAAGGAAAAAGTACTTTAGAGGGGGAGGGGGAGTTAGACTTCACCCTCTCCCTCTCACCCCCTCCTAGGCCGGTCGACGGAGCCCCGCTTCGCGGGGCTCCTTTTTCTGGGACGTAAACAAAGTAAATAACCACAGAAGAGGATGGCGGGGTCTTACAGACCCCGCCATCCTCTTCTTAACCTAACCTATCCGAGTCGGAGTGCCCCCAAGTCCCGAGCTCGCTTCGCTCGCTCTTGATAGTGGGAGCAGAAGAGGAAAGAGTACCACCGCTATGCTGTCAGCAAGGCATTTCTGCCGAGCGATCGCGTAACTTCTGCATCAATCATTGATACATCGCAATCACCTCTGATTGGTTAACACTCTTCCACTATTGGACATAATCCATTGACGCAGCAAGAATGCCATAAATTCAGCCAATTACAACAATTGATACTGTAACAATGATTGATGCAGAAGTTACGCGATCGCTCGGCTGGGTGGAAGATTTGAAATTTGAATTCATTAATGTCATTTGTCAATTTAGCGCAAAAAATTTTGGCGCGTTCCGTTTTTGGTACACTATCTGTGTTTTGTTCGAAAACGTCAAAAAAAAGGGACTTTAATGACAGACTAGGTACTTTAGGTACTAGTTTACGTAAAACGAATCTCTATCACGCCAACTAAACGTCAATGAGTCTCTAATCTATGGCAAATGTCGTACGAAATATTGAAAAGTGGTGAAGAATTGCGAATTTTCAAAAAAATATTTCTCGAAAAGTATTAGAATTCGGAGTAAAATATTTTAGTGGAAGGCTAACCACATCAAGGTCTTTCTGTAAAAAAAATATTAACGTCCAACTCAACCGACAGTATTCTAAAGCTGAGCCCTTGTACTTCTGTGAAAATAAATATAAAATTATATAAAATTAAAATAAATTAAAATAGTAGATAATATATTGTTTGTATTCAATCCAGAACCATAGTTTAAAGTGTGAACCGAGATAATATACGTTAGGAAAAAGAAGAAAATTAACACGTTGAGTACGAAACCAGGTCTAAACACCTTGTATACGTCTACGCTTACAGTGCGGCTAAGAAAAGTATAGACTCCCTTGTCGCGCGGAAGGCCTAACTTTAACTTGGTTCGGTGTAGGAAAGAGATGAATATATATCTAAGATGTATTATTAAAATAGAATCCAATGGCTTACCTACCTTAATACCAGGTTTTTACACCTGGCACCGCACGGAAGAAATAAAATTTCATCATAATGCGAAACCAGGTCGAAGCACCTTGTACCCCGCTCACCTGGTACCGCACCCCGCGTTAGCTTCGCGCGACTAGTGATGGCTTGAAATCGTGAGAAACGCACGTGTCGACATGGCGTCAAGACCAACAAAACGGTGCCGAAAAAATATATTATAATATGATGTTTGCGAGGACAGTGATGCAGTGAAAGTTAAATCCAATTATAGATTGATTTATCAGAGACAGGTGAGTCATCATTACTATTTATTTTACTTACCTAATTACGTTTCCCGTTTAGTGCGTATTTAAGTTTTTTTTTTACAAAAAAGGACTTTGACAATGATACAGGTAATTTCAACGGAGACGTAAATGAGTGCACACACTTACACATACACATACTTATACACATCCACATTCAATCCACGCTCACACACATACACATACAAATAAATAATAATAAATTAATAAATTATTTATCTTTTCAGAACCCGCACGAAAACTTGACAAACACACTTTGGTAAAAGGTGATAAGAAGAGGAATTGTGTCGGATGTTACGCAAAACTCCGAACCTTTTTAACCAGTCGCCAAGCTGACAAAAAAGTAAAAAAAAATTTAACTAAATGTGTTCAGTGCAAAAAAAAATTTTTGCTACCCATGTTTTATTGAAAAACATTAATATTCATGTTTGTTTTTTTCCATTATATTAAAACTTAATTACAGCTATCGATATTTTTATTTCACATCCTTAAAATACGCACCAGACTTCCCTTATTCAGTGCGGCACAGGGTGGTTAAGCCCTGTATTTTGAATATAGCTATAATTTTTAAACTAAACAAGTTGTTAACGAACGCCTTCAGGTGTATGCCAATTAATTCATAATTATTAATATTCAAAGCAAAAAAAACATATATATTTTTACATGAAGCCCAAAAAAGGATTTAAGTTTCTTAAATTTTACAGGGTCTATAAGCCTTGTGCCGCCACAATGGAAGTTTTATTACCAGGTGTATAGGCCTTGTACCGAAGGAATGGAAAGTATTGAAAAGTTACTGTCGCAGCAAACGTGTTAAACTGAGATATCACGTGCGACTAGGTTAAAAAAATAAGTGAATCAAAATAAATATCTTTAATAAATAATGATGTGATTTAAAACAATCTAGTTTGACCTTAATTCAGGAGAACAAAAAAGACATGGCCAAGTTTTCCCAGGAGTATGCTTGAGAGTCATAGGAGGTCCAATATGGTTGAACCTGGAAATAAAGAGAGTAGTATTGGTAGAGTCAAAACATGACGTAACAGAGACACCTAGTAATTATCTCCTACGTGTAATAAATAGAGTGTTGCGTATAAAGATCACTATTGTTTTAAAACTTAAATTGGATAATCTATACTTCTATATACTAATATTATAAATGTGAAAGTTTGGATGCATGGATGGATGTTTGTTACTTACTCAATCACGCCCGAACGGCTCAACGGATCTGGATGAAATTTGGCACAGAGATAGATTATTGTCTGGAATAACACATAGGCTACTTTTTATCCCGGAAAATTAAAGAATTCCCACGGGAACCAAAATACCTCAGTCCACGCGTACGAAGTCGCGGGCATCAGCTAGTTGAGTATAAAGATCTCTATTATATAAAAACTTAAATTGGATTTTGATATCTAAATTTAGATTGGGAGAAACTGAATGACTGACGTATATTTATGTGGTTGACTGACATGTTCTCCACTAGCGGAATACCCGCGGCTTCGTCCTCGTGGAATAAGTTTTTACAATCACCACGGTCACTCCTTAATTTTCCGGGTCAAAAAGTAGTTTAAGTCACTCTCCATATCCTCAACTTTACCCATGTATTCAAAAATCACGTCGTACCGTTGCTTTGTTGCGGCGTGATTAAAGGACATACTTTTGCATATTTATAATATTAGTATTATATACAGTACTGGCAAATATATTATTATGTCTAGAAATTTTAGTTTTTGCATGTAGATCTACACACTTAACTTTCAATTATTAGTAAAGCGTTAATGATTTTATTACTTCTGGTTAACGCTTACCAAAAAAAAAAATTTATACAATTTATTTCTACCTCGTAAACTGGTTCATATTCTCCGTCTACTCTTGGTCTCCATCTCTGCTGTTCTTTGTATCTGTCATAGCGCTCTAGTTCACTCTCTTCGTAATCTCCTTCAAGCAATTCCGCTAATCTTTCTATCTGTTGGTTAATAGCCCTTTGTCTTTGTCTCTGATATCTACTCTCTATTTCGCGTCTTCTCTGCCATTCTCTGTCGCTCATTTCTTGATTTCCATCTGTGTATCTAAGAAGTAAGTAAACATTCTTTAGTAAACTTAGACGATTTTGACGTACAACTTGGTGCCATAAGATAGCTCGCCACGCGGCTTGAGGAGATTTTTGGTTCCCGCGGTTACTCTTTAATTATTATCCGGGAGAAAAAGTAGCCTATGTGTTATTCCAGACTATAATCTATCTCTGTGCTAAATTTCATTCAGATCCGTTCTGCCGTTCAGGCGTGATTGAGTAACAAACATCCATCCATCCAAACTTTCGCAATTATAGAATATAAAAGAAAAGAATAGAGAATAGATATAGATAGATAAAACTTAGAAGATAGAATAGAATAGATATAGATAGATTATAGATTTTATAGTAAGATAATAATAGGTATTAATGATGCGGTCGAAAAAAGTGTACTTCTTGAGTGTACTACAAAAATCACAAACCTGTAACGGAGAAATGGATTTTCTATATCTTGTTCCATTTGTCGGTAAACTATAAAGAAACACAAAATAAAAATTTGTGAGAAAAATATTTTAACTTGAAGATGTCTAGAAGGAATATGATTATAGTCCCACAAACTTAGCTGACCCGGTGGCCAAAATTGGAACTAATTTTTAGTTTTTATCTTATTTTTCTTAATATTTTTTTTTTGTCTCCGGGTCAGTTAAGCCGGACTATAAGGTAGACTAAGATGTTTATCAAAGATAAAGAGAGATCATACCATTTGCACAATAGACTACTGACAGAAATAGAAAAGATACTGCAACTTTAAACATCGTAGATAATTTTTTAGCAAGTTCAAATTGATGATTATCTCCCTACTGACCACATAAGTCTGTTCCGTAAAAGCCTTACCAGCTGTTTTATATAGAACCTGCTGCTTTCAACCCAAGTTACAACCTCATGAGACATGAGCATTGTTATGGAGATGTGGCTTTACAAACATCTTTGGGGACAATGTATGTTCATTCACATTAGGAATACACCACGAAAAACCGGTCATGTTAGAGTCAGACTCGTGCATAAAGGGTTCCGTACCACCGTACAATATAAATTATTTACCGTACAATATATGTATGTAAATAACGAGAAAGATGTCATAACAACAAGTAATCAGCTTTGAAATATATGGCGCTAAAATGGTACGAAGTGCCTGTCAAACAATTTCATATCGACCTTCGACCTTCGACCCTATAAGTAAGGAATCCTAATTACTAATTTTCTTTTCTTGTGCAGTGAGAGCTTGCTTCTTGCCAAATGTCATGATTTTAGATCAACGGGAAGTAACCCTATGGTTTTTCATTTTTTGGCGAGTGTCAAAATAAGCGGCATAAACGGCCGTAAGTATCTTTTGATTGCGTTGACTTTGAAGCTTGATTTTTTAACAGCTCCAAGGGACCCTAGTTGGACCTGAGCATGTGATATTGACAGACAGATATACGGACAATGAAGTGATCCCATAAGAGTTCCTTTTTTCCTCTTGAAATACGGAACCCTAAAAACATAAGTATCGATAATAACTGCACGATGAACTTACACGGGTGCTTGCACTTTCAGGATCAACAAACTTGCATCTTTTGTTGTCAGCCAAAACTACAAACAAAAACTTTTCGAAAACTTGAGATCGACAACCCACATACATACTTAATCTATACTTAATATTATAAATGCGAAAGTGTGTCTGTCTGTCTGCTACGCTTTCACGGCCCATCTGTTTAACCGATTTGGATGAAATTTGGTATAGGGGTAGTTTGCATCCCGGGGAAGGATATAGGCTCCACGCGGCTTTGAGAGGTGATATCTAGTAAAAGGCCCATCCACATGCGTCAGTTTTTATACTGTTTACATAGGTACTGCGCATACTTTAATACTGTACAAGAATGAGCTTTTCTAGTTATCGTTCATTTTTGGTAACAATAAACCGTCTTTGAGCGGCCATATCTAGCGAAAGGCCCATCCACATGCAGGCAGACTGTAACTTTTGTGATCAGTGGAGAGCCCTACATCCACCTAACACTGAATCAGCCTTTCTGGCGATGGTAACCAAAAGTGCAGTTATCTCTATTAAGACCATCTTAAGTGATGACCCATTGTAGACAAGTATTGTAATTTATCGGTATTAAAACCATACGAAATTGTTTTTTTTAGTTTTTATTCCACTACAAGTTAGTCCTTGACTGCGATCTCACCTGATGGTAAGTGATGATGCAGTCTAAGATGGTAACGGACTTGTGTGGTAATTGTCTTGACACACTAATTGTGTCTCTGTCGGTACTTATTTGTTACCTTGTCAGATAAAGGTTTAGATTTTGACAATATTTTTGAGTACAGAGATAGAGCTAGCTTGCATCCCGATTCCCGAAGACAGAAATAGTCTACTTTTATCCCGAAAAAGTAGAGGATTTTTAAAGAACCTAAATCTACACGGACGAAGTCGTGGGAATCATTTAGCGCGTATTAATTATTTTTATATTGTATTAAGAATAAATTCAAAATTTTGGATTAAAGAGACTAAAATTAATCAGTGCCTAATTGATTTTCTTTTGTTGTTGGAATAGGTATTCCAAAGTTATGTACCTACTTAGTATGAACAATATCCTAAAAAGTTGATGATTGTGTGTTTGATGGCTTAATGGCTGCTTACAATTGGCTACCAATGTAGGTAATGAGTAAGCTATACTCACGAAACAAAGTATGAAGTAGAGATGGGCCGAGTACTCGGTTTATACTCGGTACTCGGCGTACTCGGCGGGTTTTTTGATACTCGTACTCGGCCGAATAACTCGGTGTCTAGGCCGAATAACTCGGTTTAAATCCCGAGTATACTGTTTATGTTTTTATTCAGTCTTTTTAGATACTTTATGAAAATTAATATATTTAGGCCTAGTTTCACCATCTCTGTTAGATCATTAACACCTCTATTACATTATAATAAGGGATTAGTAGTTAACTTTTGAGTTTTGACACATCTCTCAAGAATTCAATATGGAAATTTAAATTTTATTTTTGATGACACTTACAATGTAACAGGGAAGTCAATGATCTAACAGACTATGGTGATATTAGGCCTTAGGTAGATATAATAAAAAACAACAGTGTTAATCAAAAAATATTTATGCGCTCGAAATGGAAGTTTGATTGAACCGAGTTACTCGGCCGAGTACTCGGTTGGGAAAAATTGGACCGAGTAAAACTCGGTACTCGTTACTCGGCAAAAGTGTTACTCGGCCCATCTCTAGTATGAAGCCTTTGTTTTCTTGAAAGCATTATTTCCCAATTGTAATTGAAACCCAATATAGACATTGAAATATGTATTTCGGGGAACTTTACAGTGACGCAGAAACAAGACGTGTACAATACGGGGCGGCTACTAGGTAGGTAGGTACCATCACATAAAGCAGTATTATGTGGTATTATTATAAAATGACAGCTGTTTAATGTCACGTACCTTGACGTGTCTGAAATAAGGAGTAGGTAGTCTAAAACAAGAACAATATTATATTAAAATTTAATAAAATTATTAAAATCATAAGTACTTCATAATATCATACTAATATTATAAATGCGAAAGTGTTTATTTTGTTGGTTTATTGGTGTGTTGGTTTGTCTTTCAATCACGCCGCAACGGAGCAACGGATCGACGTGATTTTTGACATGGGTATAGTTGAAGACCTGGAGAGTGACATAGGCTACTTTTTATCCCGTAAAGTCAAGGAGTTCCCGCGGGAATAAAAAAACTTAAACCACGCGGACGAAGTCGCGGGCATCAGCTAGTGATTAAATATAATCCGATTTATTTATTTTAAAGTACCAGGTGAATTCAAAGTTGAAATGCGATCTACCAACTATAATTGACATATTTTTTTTAGAATGCCGAGGCTAATTAATTTCGGTGGATAGGTTTGTTCATTTCGGTGGCTAGTTATATCATATCGGTGAACGAGTTTTTCATTTCAGTGGCATCACAAATTTAAACACGATTTCTCATTAGTATATTTTGATGGCATTAAATAAGAGCATGAAGAATATCAAGAAGTACAATAAACTACTGTTTAAATTTGAGAAAACTTGATAATACGAAAGTTCACCGAAATGAAACAAAAAAAAACGCCTTTGTTGAAATTGACCCATGTACTCGTAGGTATTTGAGAATTTTCTACTCATTCTTTATTGCCAATTGTTTTTGCCGGCCAATGTAAAAACAGGTATATCATTTTCACATTGGCTAGCACCGACTCTAATCTTGCATTAGAAGTTTCCATAGCAGCAAGCTGGCTGGCCATCATCAGGCGTTTTGCGTTGGCGCTATACCTCAACCAGCATACCATGAAATCACCATACCATTAATGGATGCACATCAAAAATCCGTATTTAAATCTGGCATAAGCAGACCTCCTTGATATGGCTCAGAAACTGGGCAGCTCTATCAGAGCTCCAGAAGCATTATTAATGACTAGATGATGCCCGCGACTTCGTCCACGTGGATTAAGGTTTTTTGATTCCCGCGGGAACTCCTTAATTTTCCGGAATAAAAAGTAGCCTATGTCCTTCCCCGGGATATAACCTACCTCTATACCAAATTTCAGAAAAATCGGTTGAAAAGATGGGCCGGGAAAGCGTAGCAGACAGACAGACAGACAGACACACTTTCGCATTTATAATATTAGTATGGAAGTATGGATTTAGGGATTGTCAAATCATATCATATTAATATTATAAATGCGAAAGTAGGTATGTTTGTTTGTTGGTTTATTGGTTTGTTGGTTTGTTGGTTTGTTAGTTTGTCCTTCAATCACGGCGCAACGGAGCAACGAATCGACGTGGTTTTTGGCATGGTTATAGTTGAAGACCTGGAGAGTGACATAGGCTACTTTTTATCCCGGAAAATTAAGGAGTTCCCGCGGGAATAAAAATAAAAACCCCGCGGACGAAGTCGCGGGCATCAGCTAGTCAACGATAAAAGCTCCTACTTCCTAGTAGCTAATTACCTATTCTGTGCTAGTAGGAAGAACTCCCTGGCGCACTGCGCAGTGTTGAGCGCTGTTGTCTAACGCGAGGAGGTGCCGGGTTCGATCCCTGACAGAGTCAATTTGGGAATTTATAATTTCTGAATTTTCCCTGGTCTGGCTCGGTGGGACACTTCGGCCGTGGCTAGGTACCACCCTACCGGCAAAAACGTGCCGCCAAGCGATTTAGCGTTCGTACGATGCCGTGTAGAAACCAATTAGGGGTATGGGTTTAATATAATATAACTATAACAGGTTAGCCCGCTATCATCTTAAACTGCATCATCACTTACCATCAGGTGAGATCGCAGACAAGGGCTAAAATGTAGTAGAGTTTAAAAAAAATGAGAAATACCTACTTTGCAAGATGGCTTGCGTTTGAGGACACATACTTATGAAAGCAATGAGTTTGTTGGATCGTGCTTCTCTCGAAGGTACTTTTACCTCGAAGGTACCGGCTTGAAGGTTTACTAAACTGATACTTATTAATATTAGAAATATTTTAATTGTCGCTATTTATTTTCGGTTCATCGGATTCTAGGATTTGTGGACGGATTGAAAGAGAAGAGCATTAAAACCCATTCTGGTTTTTGCTCATAGCTATGTAGCAGGATGTTTTTATTCTCTCGGCATTCTATAGACCTACAGAAACCTATGCCAAAATTGCCTATGCCTTTATTACCTATATGCAGAAATCCTTTGTGGGGTCGAGTGTACGCTTTTATAATATGGTTCCCAAAGAGTTTCTGTTAAGTCGAGGGTATTACACTATCGTTGATTTTATTAATGACAAACTTGCATGGAAGCAACCGGCCTCGCAGCCAGTGACCCACAGTCTTTTTTGAGAAAAGAGCAACTGCTGAGTTTCTTGCCGGCTCTTCGCAGTAGAATCATCTTTCTGAACCGGTGGTAGAGTCTTAACGTTTCAGAAGTGACACAAGTTGTCCTACATGAAATAAATAAATCATTTCATTTCATTTCATTACGGTTTGTCTAATTTAGGATGATAGTTTTGACAGATGAGAGGTGTACATAGCAATACTAAAGGACAAGAGTGAGACAGACTGAAGCACTACAGACTATGCAACCAAAATTATCACTACCTACTATAAAAGGTTTAATAAAGCAAATATATAATAAAAGGAAATCAAAATATATTTTTCATCCCACCATCTCGGAAAGAGTATTTTTACTCTTCGATATCTGAAGGTAAAAGCCGTTATTATCCTCTAGAGGATAAAGTAAATTGAATTAAGAACATCGTGTGCACGTTAGTAAATATCACTCGTCTATGAAGTTTGTGAATTCAAAACATCATTAAAACCTATTTACTTGTACCTATGTTTGTTTGTTGGTTTATTGGTTTGTTGGTTTGTTGGTTTGTTAGTTTGTCCTTCAATCACGGCGCAACGGAGCAACGAATCGACGTGGTTTTTGGCATGGTTATAGTTGAAGACCTGGAGAGTGACATAGGCTACTTTTTATCCCGGAAAATTAAGGAGTTCCCGCGGGAATAAAAATAAAAACCCCGCGGACGAAGTCGCGGGCATCAGCTAGTCAACGATAAAAGCTCCTACTTCCTAGTAGCTAATTACCTATTCTGTGCTAGTAGGAAGAACTCCCTGGCGCACTGCGCAGTGTTGAGCGCTGTTGTCTAACGCGAGGAGGTGCCGGGTTCGATCCCTGACAGAGTCAATTTGGGAATTTATAATTTCTGAATTTTCCCTGGTCTGGCTCGGTGGGACACTTCGGCCGTGGCTAGGTACCACCCTACCGGCAAAAACGTGCCGCCAAGCGATTTAGCGTTCGTACGATGCCGTGTAGAAACCAATTAGGGGTATGGGTTTAATATAATATAACTATAACAGGTTAGCCCGCTATCATCTTAAACTGCATCATCACTTACCATCAGGTGAGATCGCAGACAAGGGCTAAAATGTAGTAGAGTTTAAAAAAAATGAGAAATACCTACTTTGCAAGATGGCTTGCGTTTGAGGACACATACTTATGAAAGCAATGAGTTTGTTGGATCGTGCTTCTCTCGAAGGTACTTTTACCTCGAAGGTACCGGCTTGAAGGTTTACTAAACTGATACTTATTAATATTAGAAATATTTTAATTGTCGCTATTTATTTTCGGTTCATCGGATTCTAGGATTTGTGGACGGATTGAAAGAGAAGAGCATTAAAACCCATTCTGGTTTTTGCTCATAGCTATGTAGCAGGATGTTTTTATTCTCTCGGCATTCTATAGACCTACAGAAACCTATGCCAAAATTGCCTATGCCTTTATTACCTATATGCAGAAATCCTTTGTGGGGTCGAGTGTACGCTTTTATAATATGGTTCCCAAAGAGTTTCTGTTAAGTCGAGGGTATTACACTATCGTTGATTTTATTAATGACAAACTTGCATGGAAGCAACCGGCCTCGCAGCCAGTGACCCACAGTCTTTTTTGAGAAAAGAGCAACTGCTGAGTTTCTTGCCGGCTCTTCGCAGTAGAATCATCTTTCTGAACCGGTGGTAGAGTCTTAACGTTTCAGAAGTGACACAAGTTGTCCTACATGAAATAAATAAATCATTTCATTTCATTTCATTACGGTTTGTCTAATTTAGGATGATAGTTTTGACAGATGAGAGGTGTACATAGCAATACTAAAGGACAAGAGTGAGACAGACTGAAGCACTACAGACTATGCAACCAAAATTATCACTACCTACTATAAAAGGTTTAATAAAGCAAATGTATAATAAAAGGAAATCAAAATATATTTTTCATCCCACCATCTCGGAAAGAGTATTTTTACTCTTCGATATCTGAAGGTAAAAGCCGTTATTATCCTCTAGAGGATAAAGTAAATTGAATTAAGAACATCGTGTGCACGTTAGTAAATATCACTCGTCTATGAAGTTTGTGAATTCAAAACATCATTAAAACCTATTTACTTGTACCTCTATGGTGCCGAATTTCCATACAATCGTTTTTAATTTGTTAAAAACTCACACTCGTAACCTTCTTGGTGTACTTTTTTAATTTGCTTTGCGCGCACCATTTTCTTTCACGTCATATTGTTTAAAATTAAAACCGATTACAAACAAGAAAATTGAAAATAAGTGAAAAACCTAAAATGAGTGATTCTAGTGACGAAGAAATTAACAGAATTGAATTTAATCTTGTGATTTTTTTTGCATTTAGTCATTTCCTCGCTGAGGTGGGATGAAAAGTTACGTGTTGCACTCGAGTGAAAAGATTTTTCACCTCGTGCTCTTTTGATTCCCTCGCTGACGCTCAGGATTCTAATTTTTGAATCACTCGCTCCGCTCGTGATTCAATTTTAGAATCCTTCGCTTGCTCAAAATTGAGCACGCGGTTAAAAAACAACTTTTCACTCTTGTATAACAAATAACTATTGCTTCACTACATTATTTTAATAAAAATAAAACAAGGTAAATTTTCAAGTTAGAATACACTAGTCTTGTTTCTGATAATGTACATTTAGTGAAGTGCGATAATTACATTGGTAAAGTAAAAAAACATTAATAATTAATATATAGCTAATTTTATGGCTCAAGTCAACTCAATATATTAACATATACACCTAACTAAATACATAATATATCTAGGCCGGTAAGTAGGTACAGACATTCAAATAAACTTAATTAACGTAAGGAAAAGCTAATTAATACAGTTATATGGGTATTGGGTAATAATAAAATAACAATGTTATGTAATTCATAATAAGTGAAGCTTGCAATGAAGTTGACATTTATTTAAGCATGTTTCATGTGGATTGAGGACTAGGCGTCAGGCACGAAACTAGCGACGGCCGAGCGACGGCGACAGCGGGGCGATGTGGTCCGAGAGCTGGCGACGAATTTGAGGAAGGTCCTTTAGGCAAGCTGAAATTGTGAAAAAATATAATTTCGTCAATTGGCGAATCCAGTGCTGCCAGTCTGGTAGAGCGTTTGCGGTTTTTTCGCTACTGCGCATCATATAACGTTTGCAAAAAAAAATCCAAACCAAAAAAAAACCGTTTTTGTCGGTTATAATGTATTACCAGACCTCTTCAAAATTCTTCCCGAAATTCGTCGCCAGCTCTCCGACTAATCGCATCGCCCCGCTGTCGCCGTCGCTCCCCCGTCGCTAATTGCGTGCCCGTACACTTAAAACCGGTAATAGATAAATCTATGTATACAGCTAAGTACTCGTATTTCAGTACGCGATTATTCAAAAGTATAAACCATGAAGTAGAACAATCAGTCGCATATTATTTGTAACAAAATATACTTACATATTACGTCATATAGGTACTAAGTATGATAATATGAAGTACGGCCATTCGGCCAATTACTAACAAAAATAATATGTGGTATAATGGTAGAGTCCTCATTGTGTTGTTGTTGTTGTTGACATTGTTGTTGAACACAAGTTGTCCTACATGGAATTCATTTCATAATATAATATTATTTCATTTCAATGAATTGTCTAGGTACATACATTTATAATTACTTAAAATCAATTTCAGTTGTTTATCCCCGCTCTGAAAGAAAATAATACTTTTAATAAAATATATTTATATTTTCAACCGAATTAAAAAAGAGGAAACTCTCAATTTAATGCTTATTTTTTTCACACCATAATTTCTTTCAAAACTAAATTCCATCAATTGTCAAGCACAAGTATCTTAGTATCGATTTACTTATATGTCAATTATTTTGAAATAAATTCTGTATGTTCTTGTAAAGAACATAATAAAATTTAAAAATTTCTCATCAAACAGATCTTATCATATGATTAACTATATTTTAAAATATCAAATTATCATTAAAACTAATATTTATGTAACAGTAAAAATCTTACAATATCTCGGATATTTTCTCCTTAGATGAACCTGCTCGAACTGAAATAGTAACAATAAATTATTATCAGTATTTTAAAAAAAAATACTACCCGAGTGTGGGTGATTTCTTATTTTTGAGCGCAGTTTGGGAATTCCTGATTTCAAAATTTTCTCTGTTTTGAGGCTTCGGTCGTGATTACCACGGTGGTAACCAGTCACTGGCTTTAGCTTCCTACAGGCATAGTTATTGACCTACTATAATTTTAAAGGACTAATCATTACTTAAGGAACTCCATAATAAATACATAATCCATTCCTTGGTATAGATTTTGTGCAGTTGACTCTGAGTGCGGCAGTAAAACTATGATAGGTACAAGGTAGAAAGGCCATTTAACATAGTCAATCGACTTTCTTTTTTTATTGATTCCAATATGGCATCAATAAAAATCATGGCATCAAAGTTTTCCCATTAATTTGATTGGTTTAGCATTGCCTACAATAAACTTGTCAAAAAATTAATAAATTAAAATTAATAAATCTAAACCTAGCCTGGTCAGGATTTTGATAGGCAAGCTATTTTAGGCGTATTTATCTATTATTATAAATAAAAATAAAAAGTATGTTTCATCTGGTTAACAGATCGGTGAAGGTCGTAGTGTACTGTGTAGCGGCTCCTAGACTACTATTTAGACTGAACACAAACTTCTGCGTCTCGCTGTCGGATATAAGTACATGATACTTTATCACTACCAAATTCAAATGCAAATATTGCAAAATGTTTTTATTAAAATAAATTCTTACTAGGCGGTTGATCTTTTTTAAAAAGTTTAACAATTGAATCAAATATTAACCTCCACCTCACGAAATTATCACCTCTACCACAGGATATAATTATTATTGTGCCTCTACTTTAACTAATAGGTAGGTAATTGAGGAATTTCATCACTTCCATCCGTTACTCCGAATCTCTTCTTCAGACGGGTTTCGACATAGTCCACCACGCTGACGGTGCGAATTGGCAGATACATCTTACACCTTTGAAAACATTATGTGTGAAGAACTTAAAGGCGCATAGCTAGAGGTTATAAAAATAACTATAATAGGCTTAGAGTGAATGACAGACAAATTATAGCCCAAACGGCTGAACGTATAGAAATTTGAAATTTTGAGAGAATATTCCTTTTGCATCCTAGAGGACTAAGGATAGAATTTTCGAAATTCCTCCCCCCAAGGAGATCAAATAGGCAGTTTCAAGTAATAGTCTCGAAACTCGGTATTTGTGCTTTCGGTGAAACATAATGAATTTAACGTACCTACCTAAATCACAGTCTTTTGTTTTTTTTTTTTTTAAAAACCTAATTAATTTCAAGCGGACTAGTAAGTATATTAAAGTGCTTGCCTGAGGTTCCAAACTCCGACCACCCGAGGAGGTCGACGGTGTATCAAGGATTGGGAGGGCAATAATTGAGGGAGTTATTACCAAAAATTCAAATTCAAAATTCAAAATTCAAATTCAAATTCAAATTCAAAATTCAAAATGTTTTTTATTCAAATAAGCTTTTACAAGCGCTTTTGAATCGTTATAATATGAATCTACCGCTGGTTCGGAATGCCATTCCTACCGAGAAGAGCCAGCAAGAAACTCGGTGGTTGCTCTTTTCCATCAAAACTTACAATCATCATAATGATACAAGTAACTGCAGTCCCACGCATAGCTGGAGCGAATCAAATCCACGCTTTTTTTTTTTATCATTTACGTAATCTTCGATTACGAGCATACAACACTCAATACACGCCAAGACTGGCAGACAGAGGCAGCCCCATTTCCGACGGTGGCACCCGTTCACGAGCATGACGCATGATCCAGCCATTGCATTGCTTCGCTCAACCATATTTGAGGGAACGTAACAACTAACAACCCGCACCACACGACACCACCACAGAAACGTTAAAGAGAGTGTGACATACCCGACTACCCATATCAAGGCATAGAATTGAATACTGTTTAAGGGTGCAAATCGCCACCTATCGGTATCATAGAAATGCTCTTTTGTCATCTACGTAATCTTCCACAGTATAATAAGCTTTTTTCAAAAGCATACTTTTAATGGATTTCTTAAACTTGTGTAAAGGCAAGTTTAAAATAGATTGTGGAATTTTGTTATAAAATAGAATGCTCATTCCCACGAACGACCTTCGGACTTTTTTGAGGCGGAGCGATGGAGTCACGAGCTTATGGCAGTTTCTAGTTGGCCTATCGTGCAGATCGCAAATTCTTTTGTAATTCTGGAGGCGCTGTTTCACAAAGATTAAATTACTGTAAATGTATTGCGAGGCTACTGTAAGAATACCTATTTCCTTAAATTTCTCTTTAAGGGATTCGCGCGGTTTTAAATTATAAATTGCACGTATTGCCCTTTTTTGTAATACAAAAATTTTTTGAATATCTGCTGCTTTACCCCATAGCAAGATTCCGTAAGACCTGTGGTAAGACATAATACTATGAAAGTAAGCAAAATATACAATTCAATTAATACCTGTACATGTCTTTACATTTCCGTCTTTATTTAACGTTATGACAGTTTTGCCGTTGATTGTAACCACCGACACACCCGTATAATCCTGCCCCTTATGCGAAGCAATATCTTCAGGTGAGATTTTTATATCTGGAAAATCCATTTCTGGGATCTTTATTTCTGGGATATTTATTTCTGGGATCTTTATTTCTGGGATCTTTATTTCTGCAGGGAAATTAAGCTTTGCAGGGAAAAAATTATCGAAGTGGTGCATGTCGGGAATGTTAGGGAAATCAGCTATGTTGGCAAACTGTGAGTATGCGTCAGCCTGCATTCGGCGAATCTGTAAAATAAGACGGAGTGATTAATAACTAGATGATGCACCCAACTTTTTTATTCCCGCGGGAACTCCTTAATTTTCCGGGATAAAAATAGTAATAGCAGATTATGTCCTTCCCCGGGATACGACCTATCTCTATACCATATTTTATCAAAATCGGTTGAAAAGATGGGGCCACCCTTCGACTACCGCGCCGTGACGTACTTCCGGAATTTGTCGATACTAGGTATTAGGTTTATTGATTAATTATCATACTAACCCATACTAATATTATAAATGCGAAAGTGTGTCTGTCTGTCTGTCTGTCTGCTACGCTTTCCCGGCCCATCTTTTCCACCGATTTTGCTGAAATTTGGTATAGAGGTAGGTTATATATCCTGGGGAAGGACATAGGCTACTTTTTATCCCGGAAAATTAAGGAGTTCCCGCGGGAATCAATAAACCTTAATCCACGCGGACGAAGTCGCGGGCATCATCTAATATTATAAATGCGAAAGTGTGTTTGTTTGTTGGTTACTTGGTTTGTCCTTCAATCACGCCGCAACGGAGCAACGGATCGACGACGTGACATTTGGCATGGGTATACTTGAGGACCTAGAGAATGACATAGGCATACTTTTTATACAGGAAAATTAAGAAGTTCCCGCGGGAATAAAAAAAACTAAAACCACGCGGACAAAGTCGCGGGCATCAGCTATAGTTAGTTATAATGATTAGTGCTACATACCCTGCTACCTGATGGGTTACTGAAACAAAAGAAATTTATTTTGTGTTAGGTAACATCCAGGTAACATACTTTTAAGAACTTCTAATAAACAAAATTACACTTCGTATTCGTCCTCCGAGATTAGCATGCTATACTTGTAGTACCGTGTACGTACGGCCACTTTCACACGTTAGTTGAGGTAGCTGGAAATAAAAACAAACGCTCCCTCTTACCGGCCGATAGCAGGCCGCTATATATAGGCCCCACTCCTGCACAACTAGTCATTCGTGTTTTCGTGCTCAGCCACTTCGCACGTCCGCAAATTCGGTGAGTTTTTATTTTATTTTTAAATTAAAAATTAATATTTTTATTATTTATTTTCGTGATAAAAAAGTAAAAGTGATTTCGGAAATTTGAAATTAAACCGATCACGTAAACGTTATCACCGAATAAGTTTGTCATCGAGTTTTTTGGAGTCTTCTACACCATCGAGCTTTTGTTTTTGAAGTCTTCTACACTGCTTGTCATCGAGTTCTTTGGAGTCACTGCAATCGCCAACACTGCCACCATCGAGTCGCAACATTGCTCGTCAGCCAACTTTCTAATAATGTGTGTTTGCGCATAGGATTTTTTTTTTAGATATATACCTAAACTCAAACCGAAATTCAATTAATGTTTCTTACTCAAATAGACTTTTACAAGTCCTTTTTGAGTCGTCGAGTGGAATCTTTCACTGGTTCGGAATAACATTCCTACAGAAAAGAATCAGCAAGAAAGTCTGTTAAAATCTACCTGTCTAGACGTGGATATTATGAAATCTTAGCAAATCAGATTGCCTATGGCTACCTATTGAAGTGTGTTTTCGCATGCAATCTCTTGCCTACAAAATAATAGACTTACAATAAGTCGTAGGCGAGGCCCCCCAGGCATTGCTCAAATTTGAAGTACGTTTTCGCGTGCAATTTAATGCCTACAAAATAATAGACTTACAATAAGTCGTGGGCGAAAGCCCTCAGGCATTGCTCAATTTGAAGTACGTTTTCGCGTGCAATCTCATGCCTACAAAATGATAGACTTACAATAAGTCGTGGGCGAAAGCCCTCAGGCATTGCTCAATTTGAAGTACGTTTTCGCGTGCAATCTCATGCCTACAAAATGATAGACTTACAATGAGTCGTGGGCGAAAGCCCTCAGGCATTGCTTAATTTGAAGTACGTTTTCGCGTGCAATCTCATGCCTAATAGACTTACAATAAGTCGGAGTACGTTTTCGCGTGCAAACTCATGCCTACAAAATGATAGACTTACAATGAGTCGTAGGCGGGGGCCCTCAGGCATTGCTCAATTTAAAGTACGTTTCAATTTGGAGTATGTTTTCGCGTGCAATCTCATGCCTTCAAAGTAATAGACTTGCAATGAGTCGTGGGCGAAAGCCCTCAGGCATTTCTCAAATTTGAAGTACGTTTCAATTTGGAGTACGTTTTCGCGTGCAATCACATGCCTACAAAGTAATAGACTTACAATGAGTCGTGGGCGAAAGCCCTCAGGCATTGCTCAATTTTGAAGTATATTTTCGCGTGCAATCTCATGCCTACAAAGTAATGGACTGGCAATGGGTCATGAGCGGGGGCTCTCAGGCGTTGTTCAATTTTGAAGTGTTTTTTTTTTCGTACACGATTATATATTATGAAATTATGCCTGTATTGCGTTGATTGTTTGAACTAACTATTGCAAAATCTATTTTTGAGAAGTGCGTCCTTTTACGCACTTTATTGGCACACCTTTTTTCGTACGACGAAAGTGCGCGCGCACGTGCTTGAATCTCAAAGCATCTTCGATCAGGTGCGAAAACTTATCCAAGCATTCATGTTGCCATAATATGCTTCACTATTGGGACTGCGTTCTAATGAACAATAATGAATGACTAATGTCATGAAGACCAACGATCTTACCTGCCCTGGGAGAAGTCATGATGACGCAGGCGCAAGTCCCGCCTTCACTCCTGAATCCCGACAGCAAGACGCCTTCGAGTTTTTTGTTATGATGTTTTGAGCATAGCTACTACAGCAGAGCTTTATAAAACGATACGGATCGTCGGATACAGCATCTATTAATGGACGCACGACGCTTTAATTACGACATACAGCGATTCTTTAACAAGACGTTTAATTGTCCTCAGGATTAGTTATTGCATATTAAAACTAATTCTTATTATTTAGCAAGAATCTTTCAGAAACTTACAAAGATGCTAAGGCGATAATTAAATAGAGCGCAGAGTCGAAACAGCCTCAAGCCCAAACCGCAAAGGAAGTTTTAAATCAACAGACCTGTTATGCGAGCATTTCGGCTAAGGACTTCTCATCGCAGCCATCGTTGTCCGAGATTAGGAACACTGGTAATTTTTTTTAAAAAATTTGTCAAAATTTTTAAAAAAGCAGTGGTCATCCATAACCGATGACCCTACAGTGGTTAGTTGTTTTTTTCCTATAGTATTCCTATTTTAAGTGTTTCTTGTTTTGCCTCGAAATTCATTCAAAAGGCAGTCGATGGTCCCTTAGCTATAGGAGCTATATCACAAAGTGAACCTGCAGTACATTAATTTTTGACTGCAGTACTCTTTTTCCGAGTCATACGGCAAGAACATATTTACTTTAATATAAAACAATGAAAAACATTTAAATATATTTTCTTTATTTGAAGAATTTAGAACAATAATTGTATTAGTGAGAACTGCTATATGACCACAACCAATCAAAAAGATGCTTAGTTTTCGGTCCTAATACATGCAGACCAGAAAGGCAACTAAATTAATTGCGCTTTTGTTTGAATATAGTTTTCCAAATATACGTTCCACAGTTATTTGGTTTATTTAAACCAAACTGCAATATTTTTTTCTAAAAATTTCCTCGAGGCTAAGAAATTAATGTTACTCCTTTTAATCATAATAATCTTTACAGTTTGGCAACTTAACAGTTTTATTTTATAATTAATTTTAAAACAAGTAAATAACTTCCGTATAAGGAGTTCCGACACTACCTATAGTTATTGTTCGATGATGATTGATTCTCTTTTTAAAAAGAAATCACAAAACGAACGTCTATATAACATAATATTTCAATGAAAAGAAACAATAAGTTGCCACCGAGCTCCTGCAACTTTATTTTTTGGAATACGTAATTTATTCTTATATACATAATAATATTTTTTTTTTTGAACTTTGCTACATTAGTTGGCCTTATTACTTCATCGTGGCCGGCTAAAACAACCAAGTTTTAGAAGGTGTAAATGTTTTAAATTAAAAAAATGGTAATTAAGAAACAACGCATCTATATCCTGTTGTCCTTCAGATTTTGAGCGGCTTAATTCTGTAAACAAAATTGAAATGATGTAGAAATTGTCATAGGATTCTCAACTGCGGGGTTGGGGGCCGCTTGTGGTGAGGAAACTGCTAGCACCCAACGAAATGAGGCATTTCACATTAACCAGTTGGAAATTCTGCCAGCTTACTTCGGTTTCAAGTATTTGTTGAATACTTACACATTTTTTCAAAACCTTTTCAAGATCGCCAATACCATTGCAGTTGGTTTCATAACCTGCATGGCTGGTAGGTACTTCCCCTCTTGAGATGAGCCCACGAGATATATATTGAATAGATGCGATTACAAAGATGTTTGTATTACATATAAACGCTCTAGTCACGATACTAAAGCTATTAGAGAATCAAGACGAATCCGTTCAAAGGTATTTAGTGGGAACTGTCCAAATAATTCGAAAATTCTCCTTTTTGCGTCCCAATGTTATACCAATTATAAAAATTAATATATTTCGTGTAAGAATGACTCAGATGCGTACGCCATTAATGCGTTCATGGGTTTCAATCTCTTGGGTTTCCACTCTTCGGTATTATCAAGAAAACACAAGTAAAGTTCATAATTTTTGTTCCTTTATAGCCTACCATCATATCGCATATTTAATGGTTTACTTGCTGTAATTTGTCTTCGGACCCACTGGTCCACTGGTCTTTGAACCATCTGACGTGGTTATATATATACATAAGTATATATATATTTTTATTTTTATTTTTTATTTTTTTCTTTCTCTCTCGTTCCTGCAGCCGCAAATTACACCTCACATACCCTGGTTGGAACTACTGCTGGCTGCTCGCCGGTAGTCTTTATTGATAAGAGATTTCCCACTCTCATCTATAGAAATGATGAATACCTTTCAGTCAGTTTTATTTCTGTCCTTCTGTAAATTCATTTAAACAACACGATAGTTGATCAATTAAGTTGTTTCAATTCGGCAATCAATACTATACATCTCTTCCATGGATGTCTTCAGCAAGCATTAATTCAATTGAATTTGAGTTGTTGAAATTTATCACAACTTTACCAATAGTTGTAGATCTCGTAATATTAGAGATAAGTGATCTCTAAGTATAATATGCAGTTTCATTGAAAAAATTGAACATAGGTACTATAAATAGATTTTCTAAATTTTTTTTTTCAAATTCATACTGACTTTCTATGCTAAAATGTAACATCACTTGAGATCCTTGAAATGCATTAATTTTTTTTTTTTGTGTTTTGTTTTTCTCAATCAATGATCTGATGAAATTTCAACTATAAAAGAACTTTTGAAGCATTAAGTAATTTTATGAGCTTCAAGAACATTACATAGAATGCAAAAGTTTTTCAAAATTGTAATAATAATAATATATAACATAGAACTTTCCTTCGAAATTTCTCGTCAATCAAAATTTTTAATTTTTAATTAAAACTTTCTGAACAGGTTTCTTCCGTATATAATACAATTTTTACATTATCGTAAGTGTAACCCTCGATAATTATCTTGACAAAATTAAACACCTTCGACACAATTCCTCAATACAGTGCGGCCTCAAGAGCCCGCCATATCCACAAGAATATTTTAGTTGCAGTCACTTGGCATATCCACAGACTGGTCCTTGTTTGTGCCCAAAGTACACGACACTAAGTAGTTGCTCGAATACTTTTGAAATTATAATTTTCCTTATCAAAAATTCAGATTGTTGAGTTGACTCATTTCTTACAAATACTATGATCCTGTAATAATAAAATCGAGCATTATAAAAAACAAAGTTATACAGTACCTCGTAAATATCTATCAAAATAAATAAAATTGTTCATTAAATAAGAACATAATCATTATTATGTATTAAATATGATATACCTGATGGTTAAAGTGCGTTTTTCGCATAATAACTACGAGTAAGACCTGTTTTCATGACAAGTCTCTCAATATCTACAAGTATAGCATGCTAATCTCGGAGGACGAATACGAAGTGTAATTAATGATTAAACGAACTTACCTGTAAGTGAAGTTCGATCATAATTATACGAGTGTTCGTCCGAAGAGATTAGCATCCCACCCTCCCACGGGTTACCCCAGTGTCATGAAAAGGTCAAATTTCAAATTCAAGGTTAAATTTGTAATATATATGTGTTAGGTCAAGCTCCGAACTAAATGACTAGTTGTGCAGGAGTGGGGCCTATATATAGCGGCCTGCTATCGGCCGGTAAGAGGGAGCGTTTGTTTTTATTTCCAGCTACCTCAACTAACGTGTGAAAGTGGCCGTACGTACACGGTACTACAAGTATAGCATGCTAATCTCTTCGGACGAACACTCGTATAATTATGATCGAACTTCACTTACAGGTAAGTTCGTTTAATCATTAATTATTTAAAGTTTCCCCTATATTTACAATAATTAATTATGTTTTACAATATACTTAATAAGGTACATATTATTTATATTTTACAATTTATTTAGTATATGTATCACTCAACAGTTTACCCAGGGAATAATACTCTTAAGTGATTTAATAAGCCAAAATTAAAAAGTAAAGTTTGAGTTATGTTTGCGACTTTTTCATTTTAATAATACCTACCATGTTGTCTTTAAAAAAAAAATTATACGCGCTGAATTGAGAACCTTCTCCTTACGGAAATAATAAGTAAAAAACAGGCCAAGTGCGAGTCGGACTCGCGCACCGAGGGTTCCGTACAAACCTGTAGTAAGTTTTACGATTTATGACGTATTAAAAACAAGACGAAATGAACCGCAAAACTAACTTTGTTTGCAGAGGTTTATTGTTAATATCAAAAAATTACGTTTGTTGTATGGGAGCCCCCCTTTAATATTTACTTTATTGATATTTAATTATTTATTTTGAAAGGTAATATACAAGTTAATATTCTGTGAAAATTTGAACCGTCTACCTGTTACCGTTTTTAATATTGAGCAAAAAAATACGAAAAAAACACGTTTATTGTATGGGGACCCCCCTTAATATATATATTTTTTTTAATTTTTAGTATTTGTTGTTATAGCGGCAACGGAAATACATCATTTGTGAAAATTTCAGCGTTCTAGCTATCACGGTTTATGAGATACAGCCTGGAGACAGACAGACAGACAGACAGCGGAGTCTTAGTAATAGGGTCCCGTTTTCACCCTTTGGGTACGGAACCCTAAAAATGAATTTTATTAATAACCAGCCCCCCGATTAAGTAAGAATTGTCGATCAAATGGTAAAGGTTCAGCGTCAAAGTAATATAAACCATACCTGCATTGAATTAGAGCTCAATTTCGTGTATCCATTCTTATACGTTAGAGTATCGTACATACCTAAACGAATAAGAATGGGTACACGAAATTGAGCTCTAATTTAATGCTGTTATGGTTTATTTACTCTGCCGCAGAACTTTAACGATTTCATCGGCCATTCTTACATGATTGGGGGGCTGGGTACCAATCATGTAAGAATGTCCGATCAAAACGTTAAAGTTCGTCGTCAAAGTTTATAAACCATAACGGCATTAAATTAGAGCTCAATTTCGTGTATCCATTCTTATACGTTCGAGTACCGTTCATACCTAAACGTATAAGAATGGGCAGACGAAATTGAGCTCTAATTCAATGCACTTATGGTTTATTTTACTTTGACAAAAATCTTAAACGTTTGATGAACAATTCTTACGTAATAGGGGGGCTGATTGCATAATATGTAGTGTACATATATATAAACTTACTTGTCGTTGTCCTTCCACTCCCAGTCAGCTGAAATTAAACATACTTTTGTAATTGAAATATAAGAATATAATATAATAATATAATATTTAAAAGTTATAAAAATGATCATAATTTAATACGTAGGTACAGTGTGTTGAATTGAAACGTATTGTTATTTCTTGGCTTATAATATTAAATTGTCACAGCTGTGTAGTGAAAATTTCAATATACTCAATTTTAAATTTTCATGATATTCGTTTACCAGAGTAGACGTATTTTACTATTAGGTATAGGTTTTTTTTTTACTCCACTACAAGTTAGCCCTTGACTGCGATCTCACCTGATGGTAAGTGATGATGCTGTCTAAGATGGTAGCGGGCTAACCTGTTAGGGGCATGACAGTCATATTAAACAAATCCCCCTATTCGATTTCTACACGGCATCGTACCGGAACGCTAAATCGCTTGGCGGCACGTCTTTGCCGGTAGAGTGGTAATTAGCCACGGCCGAAGCCTCGCACCAGGTACTAGACAAACATATTTAATGTAAGTAAGACTTAAATAAAATTTCAATATAGGCACTTATTAAAGTTAACATTTCATTTATTTACTTATTAAAGTGAACCTACTGAGTAAGAAGGTTAATTTAATTTAGGTAGGGGAGACCGGGGCTGGTTGGCTATAGGGGCAGGTAGACTAATCAACAATAACTCGCCACTATCACGTGTTTTTCATCAACCAATTATGAGTGACGATGCCTCCCCGCGACCCGCTAACTTGTGCGAAGTGAGCCGCCGCAGTCGCGCGGGGTTCGTGAGTGGCATCACATTTTGTATTTTTGGTCTCGGTAAATAACTTTTTTCGTTCGTACTTTTTTTGTTATCGTGTCTATGGATCTGTTAGAAACAACGTAGTTGTTATGCCTAATTTAAATATGATAGTTTTATTCTATATTACACTGTATTGCTTCCATGTTAGTGCCAGAGTTTGCATATGATACGCAGGTAAAATTCAAAATGGCGCCAGGGGTTGGTTGACCAATTTTTTTCGGGGTAGGTAGACTTATTAGTTTAGTTATTAAAAAAAGTTATTCTTTAAAATAAGTATGAAATTTTATACTTATTTTAAAGAATTGTGTGTTCTGATGGTTAATGTGCATCATCAATGTAAACACTATTATGGTCTCTCTCACATACTAAATTACAGTTGTATTTTTACAGAAAAATGAGGACGTACATAAGAGAATCTGAAAGGGGTGATGTACCAAAAGATATCCTAGAAAGAGCAAGCCACGCAGTAATCTTCGATAATAATAGCATAAACGCCACATCAAAAAAATACCAAATTCCATACAAAACGTTGCATCGTAATATAACTAAACTTAAACATAAGCTAGAAAATAATCCGAACCTCAGGAGAGCAGATTTGACCCTGGACACGGCGGGGTACATAAAAATAAAAGTTTATGATAATCACTAATTCAAAGATGATAATATTAGTTTTTTTTAAATAGTTTAAAAAGTGACTGTTACCTTTAGTAAAGACCATTATTAACCGAGAATGGATCTCAAATATAAGTTTTTTTATAATTAAATAAAAAGTTTTTATCATTTAGTACATTTATTACTAATGATTTATTTTATACTTATCCTCTTTATTTACACTAATTACTGCCTAGGTCAACCTACCCCATGCTTATGGTCAACTTACCCCGGATATGGGGTAGGTTGACCAAGCGTCAGGGGTTTAGAAAATCGACTAAATAAGTATTATAATGATACATATATAGGTTAAAGATTAGTATTTTAGGTACCTGAATAGCTCTTCTATCTGTATCAACTGTTGTTTTTGTTATATTAAGTTAAAAATCAGAGATATACGAGCTTAAGTGAAAAGTTAGTCAACCATCCCCGGTCTCCCCTACCTACATACGAGTATACTCGTAGAAATACGTAAAAATTGTCCCATTTTTGATAATAAAGCGAAATAATAAAAAAGAAGGAACAAAGTACCTGATAAAGGTAGTTGAAATACTGAAATACATATTATTATTTATTACGTTCTCAAAAAATGACTTATTATCTATGCAATATAAGTTGCAATAAAGATAAGTTTTATGCACAAAGAAATACGTAGCAGACTTTCATGTGTTTCATTTTTGATAAACAAAGAAACTACTTTTATTATATTCTAACATTGAGTTATACCACAGAATAGGTATCTAATATATACTATATCTACACTAGCTGATGCCCGCGATGTCGTCGCCGTGGATTGCGATATTTTGTTTCCCGCGGGAGCTCTTTAATTTTCTGCGATAAAAGTAGCCTATGTGTTATCCCAGAATGTAATCTATCTCTGTGCCAAATTTCATCCCGATCTGTTCAGCCGTTCTGGCGTGATTGAGTAACTAACATCCATCCATATATCCAAACTTTCGCAGTTATAATATTAAGTATAGATTGATGTACCTATATCCAACTTAAAAATCAAACAGACGAAAATAAGGCATTCGTGTAGAGGGCTATAGGTACTTATTAATATGTATTATTTTTTATTATTATAAAATTAAAAATATAGTCAAAACAACGTACCATTAGCTGACGCGGCAACACAAGCCGAAATAAGAAATATTTTGATCATCATTATTAGTAATATGTTAATTATCCACAAAATAAATTTGTAGCCAAACACCGCTATCAAGAACAGTTGCCACTAAACTGAAAATTCGTGCGTTTTGAGCTCATATAAGTACAATTAAATAAATATATTCAAACAACTGAATAAACAGTGTGACGAATATATCTCGTTTTGAGGAAAATTTTTGAAAAGCCTCGCCTTAAAGCAAATGAGGAGCAATGAATAAATTACGAGGAATAATAAAGTTCGGTGATGAAACAAAAGATTTTTCAGAATTATACATTCATACAGCTAATAACTCGATGCATTAGTAGATATACCTATATCTTTTGTTTTGTTGCAGTTACATACCTAAATATCATACTTATACATAATATTATCTATAAATGCGAAAGTGTGTTTGTTGTTGCCTTCAATCACGCCGCAACAAAGCAACGGATTGACGAAGTGATTTTTTCTAATATGTACTACTTTTACATCATCTAGTAAGGAAATAAATAATGGACAGAAAGTATTCGGTACATTTCAATTTTATTGTGGCACCATATAACACGCAGTACACCCTTAGAATATACCTAAATATTTTGGTTTAAAATAGGAAAGTATACGCCTAATTATAAACCTTAGTATAACCATAAACCACACGCTTTATAAAAATAATCTATCTAAAACAGTTTTCATAATGAGACGATAAAATCTAGAGCGGGTTTGGGTGGATTGAACTATAGGTACCTAAAAGGTACTATTAAGTCAAGAAACATAACTTAATTTGCTATAAACCGCCAAAACAGAGAAATCTACGTGGTACCACGTTAAGCATGCGACATGCAGCCGCCACCAGACCATACAAATCTTCTACAGCACTCTCAACGTACACATCACTCCGACAGCGGAGATTCCGCAGGAGATGTTGACTCAAAAATGCACGATTGAAATTTGGAAGATTTGTGTGGTGTGGTGTGCTGGCGGTGCATAATATCTGGCTTATTGGGCGGTGCATATTATCGCAAGCTGCGCGTTGTACCACATAGATTTGTTTGTTTTAATATAGCGAATTAAGCTTCTTGTTCTTTGGACTTCCGCAAAATAACGCCAGCTTCTATCCAATACTATTAACGGAATACTTAATAGTAAACAGGTCTTTATAAGTACAGTAGAATCTCACTAATCCGGCACTTCAACAGACCGATACGACCAATAATCCGGCACCCTCCGCCCACGCCTCCCTCGCCCCTCATGCCATGTACAACGCGCTCTGTGTGGTCGTAACTATGTAATTATTTGGTTGGGAGATATGTTACAGTTATAAAAAAGACGTTTAGAATATTAATACAAATATATAATATGTATATCATATTCTCTTTATGACATTCTTTATTTTATTCATTATGAAGTTTTCTATATACTCCAATAATCCAAATATTCCAATAATCCGGCACCCTCTGGATTTTAATAGTGCCGGATTGGTGAGATTGTTTTGTATATTGATGTAGCTTTACAAAAGAACGGAATAACAAGATCACACATTGTTATCAGTTAGTTACACGGAAAATTCTTTCGTCGATCTTCCCATCGACATTGCGGCGAACGTGTCCTGCCCCCTCTGTATGTAAGACCCCGTTATTGTTGGACGATGTGCTGTAAAATGAAGATGATGAGCTCGCATAGTGACTGTTCTTGCCAGGCTTGAATGACTTCGGAGTTTCACCATCCGATGTCATAAACTCTGTGAGCTCGGGCTGCCAAATTGGAATCTAAAAATTTACGATCAGCATCAGAAAATTGAACTAAGATTTAGACTAAATCTGGTGGTAAATGAACCATAAGAATATACAGTCAAGGTAAACTCTATTACTTTTAGAAATAAAGAAAATTTGTTTATTCGTCAACGGTTTATCCAATGGAAATAGTTTTCCATAATTATAATAAATAATATGTTCAAGCCTTGTAATTGGTGTGTACTTTAGAAATACCGTTAACCGACGAGGACGGACGGAAGCCGTCATTTTACTTTATAATTTCTCAAAAGCCAGCAACACATTGGCGGTTCCAATTTGGTGCAAATGTTCATGAGCGGCGGTAATCACTTACCATCAGGTGACCCGCCTGCTCGTTTGCTCGCTATATACATACATATATATATATATATATATATAAAGAAAAATAAAAAAAAATTGCGCATAGTATCGAGTATCGACCTGGCTGATCGGCGAGGAAATGCAGCCACAATTCCACACGGGCGTGATTTGTATAGTCATTAGACTAGGCAAGTTATACTCTATAGACAGAGCAAGTGACATAGGCTACTTTTTAACCCGGAAAATTAAGAAGTTCTCGCGGAAATAATAAAAATCCTACACCACGCTGAAGAAGTCGCGGGCATCAGCTAATATTTTATATGTGTAGAGAAAAGTCTTGACTCACTACTTTTTTTTTCGTGTAGGAGGGGAAAATCCTCATGGACATCCGACTCCAAATCGGATAGTACTCACTACCTGATTGTCTCATCATCGTCCATCTCAAACCCTGAGCCTGAAAAACTGAAATTTTGCACCAAGGTTCCTTTTATTATGTAGAAAAGTATTATGATGGATGTTTTTTTTTTCAATTCGGAACAGGAGCGAAGCCGCGGACGGCCACTACTCGCAACTTTGAGGATAGTTTGAACTATCTTTGAAGTGAAAACTTCTTTAGCCGCGTTGAGCACTTTTTGGTAGGGGGTAAACTTGTAAATTCGCGTTGCCGTCACCGACATGCTCGCGTTGTTACGAAGACAAAAAGTCTTAAATATAAATATACTTACTACATTCGTAATTAAACTTTAATGCCTTATTTTAATTATTTTAAATATAAACCTTAAACCTGTAACTAAGGCATTCAAGTATAAAAAAAAATATTCGTTTTCACTTCTATCGGCAATTTTTTTTTAATTTCTAGAGTATAGCGCTTAACTGCAAAGTTGCACACGTTTTATTTAATTAAATAATATAATTTCTCACCATTTTACGATGATGCCTGAAATAAAGAAAAGTAGGTATATTAGGGTAGGTGTAGATATAGAATATAGATAGTAGGGTATATTAGATAGGGGTAACTTTTAAAGGAATAACTGAATTTTGAATACAATCGCGATTCGAGGCTCAATAGTTTTTTTTCAACCCAATTTTTTTTTTAAAGCTCTTAACCGTGACCTCCTATGTGCTCCTAGAGTGGCAAATTGAAATACAGCAGCATAAGATGGAAGTATATATTAAATTTATAGTTCTGCATAATATTATAATATTTAGAACATATTTTATCATCGTTAAAACATCATGAGTTTTTCTATCCCAAGGACAATAATTATAAGTAGTTAATTATTCTTTGTGTGCTAAAAGTAGATGCTAGTGCAATAGGTACGCTAGTAAGAGCTAGTAATGCTAGTAAGTGCTAGAAGAAATGCAACGGGTACAGTTGGAAAGGTCGGGCGACGACGCTGTTTTTTTTTATCCACTGCAAGTCAGCCCTCAAGGATCAAGCGTTAAAGTGGGATCTCACTTGATGGTAAGTGATGATGCAGTCTATAAGTGGTAGCGGGTTAACCTGTTAGGGGTGTGACAGTTATATTAAAACCCTCGCATTTCGGTCTACTGCCTGATCGTAGATTGAGTTGATACTTTAGTGCAAAAACAGACGAAACATCGGCGTCGTAGGTGAAACACGCTTCATCTTGTCGGGGTAGTCTGTGCAGATCCATATAAAAGTGCGCAAGTGGACTTTTTGGCCTCGTTGGTCGAGTAGTGGTCATGTTCGACTGCGGCCGACGAGGTCCCGGGTTCGAGTCCCGGGTCGGGCCATAAAATATGAGTATTGGGTTTTTCTGACTAGAAATTCTCAGTACTAGCCCGGAGCTAGGAAGTTGGCGGTGCTTCACCTCCGTGCCTCGGAGAGCACGTTAAGCCGTCGGTCCCGGTTAATATCACTAACATGATATAGTCGTTAAAGCCCGCCAACCCGCATTGGAGCAGCGTGGTGGGTCTAAGCTCTAATTCCCTCTCTCCTATGAGAGCGGAGGCCTGTGCCCAGCAGTGGGACGTTAATGGGCTGTAGTGGTGGACTTTTTGGCAGCCAAACGACTTCTTTGTTCGTTGTGTGTTTCCACCCTTACACGGTGAGTTGTAGATGCTCATAGTAACGTATGTTAAACTTACGAGAAGTCTTCATCATCTTGCAATACGAATTCGGCTGGAAACAATAAAGTTATTTACAGAAAAAAAACTTTGGTAAGTAAGTATATCTAATCTCCAGAGAGATTAGCCATCTGCGCGGGAGATATTATAGTGCACAAGAGTGTGCGCAAACACAGGTGCACTCTCTGTTCCTTTTACTCTCATAGCCCGATGGGACGGAAAATCCGACACGACCGGTGAGAGGTCAGGCGCAGGACCGACGGCTTAACGTGCTCTCCGAGGCACGGGGGATGAAACACCGCCAACTTCCTAACTCCGGGCTAGTACTGAGAATTTCTTGCCAGAAAAATCCAATACTTGTTACGGCCCGACTCGGGACTCGAACCCGGAACCTCGTCGGCCGCAGTCGAACATACTGACCACTAGACCAACGAGGCAGTTTGGTATATCTATATGTATATTATATAGTCCGTCAAGCTTATCTGACGCGGTGTCAGCGACGCTAGTATATTGGAAAAATAACATATTAAAAAAAAAAACAGGCATAAAAACTAGTTCTAATTTTGACCACCGGGTCATAAGTTTGACGGACTATTATTACTTACTGCTTGTGACGTCAACATTTTTCTTTATCTCACATTTTTTTTTTTTTAATATTGTTAACTAGGTAGGTATAGTTTTCGCGACTGCCTCGTTGGTCTAGTGTTTATCATGTTCGACTGCGGCTGAAGAGATCCCGGGTTCGAGTCCCGAGTGACGACAGTGTTGGGTTTTTCTGATTAGAAATTCTCAGTACTAGCCCGGAGTTAGGAAGTTGGCGGTGTTCCACCCCCGTGCCTCGGAGAGCACGAGCCGTCGGTCCCGGTTATTATCACTAACATGATAATACCCGCATTGCAGCAGCGTGGTGGGTCTAAGCTCTAATTCCCTCTCTCTTAAGAGAGTGGAGGCCTATGCCCAGCAGTGGGACGTTAATGGGCTGTAGTGGTGGTGGTGGATAGTTCGCGCGCGAGTTGAATGCAGAGCTGGTGACACATACATTAGCTCTGCATTCAACTCGCGTTATGTGTTTTGTTGTGTGAGGTTCATTAAAGAATTGACACAGCTGAATTCGTAAGCACTGCAGTAGTAAATATGTACTTATTATATGTATAATAAATCTATGGTTATAATATTGTTGTTGCTTCACGTGAGTCATGACGTAGTGCCTTCTGCGCACATACGGACAATGGGATAGCAACTACTCTATACATATAAAAATATTTAATAATTTTAATTCTCTCCTTTAATAAATAGGTCTCTGAGTCTACTTGAGTGAATTTGCAATTGTCCGTCCGTCCGACCGTCCGTCCGTCCGACCGTCCGTCCGTTCGTCTGTCAGAGCCTTATAACTTCTGAATTACTGAACGTAATTACTTCAAATTTCAATCAAATATAAATATTATAAATGCGAAAGTTTGGATAGATGTATGGATGTGGTTTGTTACTCAATCACGCTCCAACGGCTGAAAGGATCTGGATGAAATTTGGCATAGAGATAGATTATAGTCTGGAATAACACATAGGCTACTTTTCATCCCGGAAAATTAAGGAGTTCCCGCGGGAACCGAAAAGCCTCGATCCACGCAGACGAAGTCGCGGGCATCAGCTAGTTGACTATACATTGTTATTTGGCACTAGCTGGCCCGGCAGACGCTGTCCTGTCCAAATTCCAATAGAAAAAATTCTGATAAGTTCTGATGAAAATGTTCTGAGAAACTATTCCAATTTATATTTTTACGGGCCGCGACTTCGTCCGCGTGGTTAAAGTTTTATGATTCCCGCGGGAACTCCTCAATCTCTGTGCCAAATTTCATCCAGATCCGTTCAGCCGTTGAAGCGTGATTGAGTAACAAACATCCATACATCCATACATCTATCCAAACTTTCGCATTTATAATATTTATTTGATATTTGACTTGACGAAAAAAAACGAATTCTTGTTATAACTGTGAAAATCAATATAAATAGCAAAAATAACCTTCAAACCAACACTTACCATGGGCTGCGGTGGCTATAAAACCCACAATAAGGTACATCGTGAGAGACATTATCACTGCTATAATGATAATTCTTCGTTTGCAATAACAACAGTTCGTGGTGTACTGAAAAGTAACGCACTTAAAACTCATTTAAGTAAGTCGGTATTAAGTAGGTATACAATAATCGATGTCACAGTACATCTGTACAAACAGTTAAGTAGTCAGTCGGGTATCGCTTCTAGGAAAATATTAAAGAGACACGTACGGGAATACTTTAAGCAACTGTGAAAATTTTATGGGAATGGGTTAGATTCTACAAAATGTTATAGTGTAACGTTTTCGTAATTTTTGACGACCTCCGTGGCGCAGTGTTGAGCGCTGTTGCCTTAACGTGCGGAGGTCCCGGGTTCGATCCCCGGCATGGACTGGAAATTTATAATTTCTGAATTTCCCTGGTCTGGCCTGGTGGGAGGCTTCGGCCGTGGCCCGTTACCACCCTACCGGCAAAGACGATGCCGTGTAGAAACCGAATAGGGGTATGGGTGAAATATAGCTGCCATACCCCTAACAGGTTAGCCCGCTATACCAACTTAGCCTGCATCATCACTTACCATCAGGTGAGATCGCAGTCAAGGGCTAACTACTGGATAAAAAAATTAAAAAAAACTTTTAGTCCATGGCACGAAAGAAGTCCTCTAGAGGCGGCGCTAGTAGGTATAACTATAGTTCGCGCGCGAGTTGAATGCAGAGCTTATGTATGGTGACACATACATTAGCTCTGCATTCAACTCGCGCGCGAGCTAAATATATATCTATACTAATATTATAAAGAGGTAAAGTTTGTGAGTTTTTGAGGTTTTAGGGTAATCTCTGGATCTACTGAACCGATTTAGAAAATTCTGGTATCAATAGAAAGCCACATTATTTGTAAGTGTCATAGGCTATATATTAACCCAAAAAATTAGGGAGTTCCCGTGGGAATTTAAAAATCTTATTTCACGCGGACGAAGTCGCGGGCATCTGCTAGTCATATATGTTTATTTTATACATACCATTTTTGTATGTAAATTGAACAAGGTAGTTCCACTAATTGTCGCGTGCATTCTTTCGTGACACGGACTGTAAATAAAACAGACCATTTTACTATTATTAGGTATATACACATTACTCTATTCGAAATACATACATAGCTGTATGTTGAAAAAGTAACTGCAGATATTTTTTGTGTCCGAACTCAGGAGAATAGTATTTGAAAAACTAGTTTTTTTCAGAACTTAGGCCTTTACTTATTTTAATTAATATACACATAACTCTATTCGAAATACCTACTTATCTGTATGTTGAAAAAGTAACTGCAGATATTTTTTGTGTCCGGACTCAGGAGAATAGTATTTGAAAAACTAGTTTCTTTCAGAACTTAGGCCTTTACTTATTTTAATTAATATACACATAACTCTATTCGAAATACCTACTTATCTGTACTTATGTTGAAAAAGTAACTGCAGATATTTTTTGTGTCCGAACTCAGGAGAATAGTATTTGAAAAACTAGTTTCTTTCAGAACTTAGGCCTTTACTTATTTTAATTAATATACACATAACTCTATTCGAAATACCTACTTATCTGTATGTTGAAAAAGTAACTGCAGATATTTTTTGTGTCCGAACTCAGGAGAATAGTATTTGAAAAACTAGTTTCTTTCAGAACTTAGGCCTTTACTTATTTTAATTAATATACACATAACTCTACTCGAAATACCTACTTATCTGTATGTTGAAAAAGTAACTGCAGATATTTTTTGTGTCCGGACTCAGGAGAATAGTATTTGAAAAACTAGTTTCTTTCAGAACTTAGGCCTTTACTTATTTTAATTATTCTTAGTCAATAGTCAAAGCTGTTTATTCAATTCAATAGTCAATAGTCGAAGATGTTTATTCAAAATATGTCTCAAAGTTAGTATTCCCCTGGTCCGAGATGGTCTGCATAACAAGTATTAATCAAATATTTTACAGACAACATTCTAACAGGAACGGGAAATTAATCATTAAGTTCTTATATAAACACTATCCTTTGTCTGCTATAATTTATAGCATATAAGTTTTTTTATTATGAGCTGGATAGGCAAGTCATAGGTCATATTATTCAAAATTATAGACCAGGAAATTCGAAATTAAAAAAAAAATTGTTAAAATAATTTATTATAATGAGCTTTTGTTTGATAGTGACTCACCATTGTTATTTGTTAAATTGTACATAATTTATGTTAGTACCTTTCCATGATTTTCTTTTTTTACGAGTACATAAAACAGATGTTTACAGTTTACACCACGTCATTTGAAGTTATTGCAACATGGTGCATATAATTTCAATAATTCCGAACAGTCACACTAATTAAATAGGTTTACCCATTATACTTATAAGATTTCCATTTCCATAATAATACCTATTAATATAGCATATAGGAATAAGTAGTTATATACAGTGGATATCATTATTATTACTCAATAATAATAGAGTGTGAAGATACTGCCCAGATTTATGTCAGCACTCCAAAAATATTCTCTGAATAAGTCGTAAATCATTAAAAATCGTTTTTAGAAACAAGCTTTATCGTGCGCCATATTGAATTTAGTGAAACGTCATTTTATTTTTCATCATCATCAGCCGTGGTGCATCCACTGTTGGACATAGGCCTCTTTCAAGTAGCGCCAACGTGCTCTTTCCTGGGCTATTTGCATCTAATCGATGCCAGCCACCCGCCGGATATCTGCATCGCTCCACCTTGCTGGGGGGCGCCCTACGCTCCGTTTATAAAGACGCGGTCTCCACTCGAGGACCTTTCGACTCCAACGTCCATCGGTTCTCCGACACACGTGACCAGCCCACTGCCACTTCAGCGTGCCAGCCCTAAGAGCTATGTCGGTCACTTTACTTCTTTGGTGAATCACTTCGTTCCGGACTTTATCCCTTAAAGAAATTCCGAGCATAGCTCTTTCCATAGCACGCTGAGCGACCTGTAGTCGGTGTACTAGTCTCGCTGTCAGTGTCCACGTTTCGGCACCGTAGGTCAATAAACTTATAAGACTGGTAGGACGCATTGGTCGAATTTTTCTTAGCAGGACCTTTTAATTGATTTCCATATCATAAGGGTGCATAATAAATAGTTAAATAAAAGCTTGAAAAAGTCAAAACACTCTATTGACAGAGCTATGTATTTCAACCAAAAATGTTTTATACCTTCAAGAAGAAGTCTAGTCGGAATTTCTAATTTTGGGGTGCAGTTGATACACCTATAAGTGAATTGCAATTTGCAACTGGTGACTGTAACGCAGTCAGAATTAAATCGGCTTCGGCTTCATCCACTTTCCACCACCTTCAGCTTCGCGTCGTTCCAGGGGGTCTACTGAACGATTTTGTGTGGGTCTAATAACCGACTAATTACGTTCGTTTGCGAAGTTTCGTTTTAGAGAAAGAGAGTAGACCCCCAGCGGGCAAGTGGTCGTCTTTTAAGTACCTAGCCCTTGCCAGTAGGTAGGTATGCGGTCTTCACTCAAAAGCACGCCTGCACCAGCTTCAGTTCTCAAAACAGACATCCACCTGCCCATTAGCCATTTCTTAAGCTCTGAAGTGGCTTGAGAACACGCTTGCTCAATAGCCTCCGTCTACGGATTTTAGCTTCACTGATTCTCTCTCTCTCTGCTGTTTTATTTTTTGTACTGCTCCGCATTGGAGCAGCGTGGTGGGTCTAAGCTCTAATTCCCTCTCTCCTATGTGAGTGGAGGCCTGTGCCCAGCAGTGGGACGTTAATGGGCTGTAGTGGTGGAATTGAGATTCCATCAATAGATACATTGCTTAAGACATGTCGTGCAACTATATAATGGCGCGTTGTTGATACGTCATTACAGGTAAACCGACATTCCACTGTACATTTGCTGGTGTGATTATCGTCTACCATTTAAAAAAACATGTGAGGGGAAATGAGTCACAATTCCTGTTTAATAAAAATAACAAATACCAAAATAGTTTTGGCTTTGACTTCACAAAACATGTTGTGCCACGTGACAGAAACACGTCATATCAGCGCCATTTCTATTCTGATAATAATAATGTAAGTATACCCAATAAATATTAACCAATAATATTTTTCATTGCAAGGACAAGTATGCTTAAAAATAAAATACATATTATTGTTATACAATAGTTCACTTAGGTTTATGAACTACTTATTGTAATATAGCATTGTACTCGTATGTACAAAAAATAAAAGCGCAGTCACAATATATTGTTGCATTGGGCCACTGCAAACATACTCGTAGGTACATACCTAGTAGAGTTTGTATCCAGTATTTTTTGGAGGAGTAGAGCTTTGTATTATGCGGATTCTCATTTCTGTGAACCGTGTACCTACTTCTTTAGCCGCGTTGACAACTTTTTGGTAGGGCCCTAGGGGGTGAACTTGTAGATTCGCGTCACCGTCACCGACATGCGACATGCTCCGCGCCGACATGCTCGCGTTGTTACCAAGACAAAAGATCTTAAATAGGTATGTAGGTAGGTAGGTATCCTCAATCCACCCGGACGAAGTCGCGGGCATCAGCTAGTTTTAAATATTCGTTTTCACTTCTATCGGCAGTCCCTATTTTTTTTTAATCATAAAGTACTAACAACAGTTAATACCCTACTTTACGATCTAGCCTCTATGAGTAAGTAAAGCTAATGAGTAACATTATTTTAACCTAAACTTATACTTACTATGTAACTGGAAAGTTATACGTGCATATTAACATAGGTACATGTAGGTACGTATCCAATAAGTAGCGCGACCGTGGCCCAAGACGTGTGGCCACGGACCATATCGAATTGGATTTTCTTAATTCCTAGGGCTGTCTTCTTTTATTAAAATTCCTACTTTGAGTAAATATTAAGGTAGATATATACTAGAAAGGCTTAGGTTGGTAGATGAAACGCGTATCCTAGTTTATAACTTGGAATCAGTTTGGGTATTAATAATCATGAAAATCCCCAACAACTAAAACGCGAGCCGGTTTTCCCTTTTACATCTGTCACCCTGACTGACACCCCAAAAACGCGCGAAAACTCTAGGAACGTCAAATGTTAAACGGTGCCTCATGTGCGCCACGAAAGCGTAATAGACAGACAGGACAGACAGACAGACACACTTTCGCATTTATAATATTAGTATGGAAGTATGGATTTGTTTATCAGTTCATTTTTTGTATTGAGATGAAACTTCGCATTTTCGTAACACCATCCTACAACAGCTTGAACCTAGGTGAAACTCTGTACACTAAGACCGACTATAAACAACGTCACTCCAATTTCATGAGCCAAGCGCCAAACCTAGTCAAAGATATATTGCGAAAAATACCTAACAAGATCGATTCAAGATACATAATATCGTATCAAATTGCCAAAATTACCATATACATAATACACATAATCTAAGCACACCTGCTGTATTTCTATACGTAACATACATAATACATTACATAATGACTTGTCTTATGACTTATTTACATATATTATACCTAGTTCCGATAAGTACTTATGAGAATTCTATATAATGCCCGCGACCTTGTCCACGTTAAATATACTAAAGGTTCTTTACAATTACGATTTCCCTATATTTACCGGGATAAAAAGAAACCTATGTCTGTCTCCAGAGTCCAGAATGCAATATCTGCCAAATTTTATCAAAATTGGTTAAACGAATGGGCCATGGAAAGGTAACAGACACTCAGATACAGACAGGCAAACACGCCGTCGCATTTGCATGCATACTATATTACTAGATGATGCCCGCGACTTTAACCGCGTGGATTGATTTTTTTTAATTTCCGATTAACTCTTCAATTTTCCGGGATAAAAAGTAGCGTATGTCCTTCCCCGGGATGTAACCTATCTCTGTACTATCAAAATCAGTTGAGTAGTCAGGCCGTGAAAGAGTAGCAGACAGACAGACAGACACACTTTCGCATTTATAATATTATTATGGATATACCTACTTAGTTCCGTTACTTGATTATATTGTAATCCTCACGTCTATTTCCAGTAAGCCATTTATCTGTCAGTATCATCGCACCTCGAGATTTCTTGAAATTATATGCACTTAGATTCCTACATGCTTATCAATTTAATTTCAGCTCTTCTTCATCCTAGGATGTTGTTGGATTACTTACCTATAACTTAACGGTTTTATAACTTGGCACACAAACTTTTCCAAGAACTATTCAACTGTAAACATTACGGAATTAGAATGACTCGTCAAAAAGGAACTGGTAACAATGTCTGTACAAAACCCGGATCACGATTTCTTTAACCTTTTTATGAATAGCGGAGAAACTGGAATACTTACCTTTCTATAGCCTGAGGAACAGGCAATACATGCGTTGCCGGCTTTTCATGTTACCGACTTACCTAAATCGTAGGTATGAATAAATTAATGGAAATATTTATAATCGATCCTATAAAATGTAGAAAATAAAAACGATGATAGTTATAAATGAAATATTAAAAATTACTGAACCTTCTGTTAGTTGAAGCTGATTTAGTTGAATTTTTGGCTGCTGTCACTTTTTGACTAGTTTATTACAGGACATGAAAAGGACAAATATAAAGAAAAATTAGCTTAAACACATTAAACGGCCTTGTGCAAGTGGGCCGTAATCAGTAAAAAAGTACATAATGATTTATTAACTTACTACTACCTATAGAAGATGCCCGCGACTTCTTTCGCGTGGATTACACCAGGGAACTCCTTATTTTTCCGAGATAAAAATTGTATTTAAATTTTTATTTCCCGGAATATAAACTGCCTGTATACCAAAATAATTCATCAAAATCGGTTGAAAAGATGGTCCGGGCCAAGGCACAAGGCAGACACTTTCGTATGTAGGTATATAATATTAGATGGATAGCATAAATCAAAGTAAATAATATCAAAGGAAAAATGAGAGAAATTTGGATTTATTTTAGCTTATTCACTGTTTTTCTCTTATTCGCTAAAAAATTCCTTCACGCGGTAACCCTATTGATAGTCAGCGCTAAGCGGTCCACTTGACATTGTAACTTGTATGTGACCCCCTTAGGGAAAGACTTGCTTATATAATTACGATAAAAACTTCATTCGATAATGTAATAACATAATCTCATATAATAATTGACAAAGAATTTATACCTACGTATCTAGATAATTTATCACTTACTCATAACTTACTTACCTATTGGATTAGCTACTAACACCAACTATGCTATAGATAGGGTAGGTGTTAGCATAAAATTATCATAGTTACAACCCAGAGTCTAGTATAACATTACAGTGATAGCCTACTGGTTAAAACTTCAGCCTCATCTTTCTATATTACACATATTATATGAAAAATTCATAAAATATGATATGGATTCCCGATTCAGTGGAAAACTCACACTTAGTTTCATTAAATCGGTTGAACAGATGGGCCGTGAAAGCCTAGCAGACAGACAGACAGACACACTTTCGAATTTATTATAGATATTTGTATGGATATATAATTTATTATTTCGAGTTTATTTCCCAAGATTCAAGTGTTAAATAATCATGAGTCACAGGGCTTAATATAACGAACCAACACCTACACAATTTAACATGTTAGTCAATTCAAATGCTTGATTTGGTACACGGATACGGGATCCATAGCCCCACAAATGCCCCACAAAAACTAGATTAAACAACTCATTGCACAGTTATTCCAAAATGTCAAAGTAAATAATAAAATAAATGTTAGGACTATCACACCGTGAATATTTTAGTGTCACTAACGACCTCAATTATGTAGGTATCGATGATTGTCACGTCTTAATATTATTATTGTCGCCAGAATATTTAAAGCTCTAAGATAGCACTGTCGTAGTTCGAATAGCGCTTTACCATTACAAGTTAAAGCCCTGCATAAAAATGCCCTACATATCTTTAATAGAAATATAGTTTCTTACGCTATTCTCATTTTTTCTGTTACCTTTCTTACTAATCGTCAATTTGTATCATAGGTAGTTCGGCAAACAAGTCTTCAAAGATTCATGCCACTAACCTTTTTGCGTCTTGATTTGTATAATCATCTTTTAACAGTCATCACTGAAACCAGTCCCATAAAACTTTTTATTAATATTAAAATTTTATTCCATTAAAACACGAAAATGACGCTAAATTCAAGTCGACGAGACGAATATCTAAGTGATGCTTTATCGCCCATTGATTTCTCTTTTAATATGTCCGAAAACATACAATTTATTTAAACAAAAAGTATTCGACGCTAAATTAATTTGGTCATATACTTAATTTGCATCTTAGAAACTTATTAATATCAGGTTGTGCTTAAAAAAGGTACATAAATCGATGATTAACATATCATCTACATAAAACCTTAGATCATAAACTTTTGTTGAGCATTCGAACGTGTTCCGACTCCGAACGAGGATCTAAGTAGGACCATTAGTTTTCCCAACATCGCAACGGATTTTTATCTTTTTTCCGGCTGCCTAAACGAGATGCTAACAATAAACCGTTAATTATACGAAAGGACACTGTTTATGTGACCGCGTAGGGGGGATAGCTAGTGGCCTGGACGTTTGCCGGGGTTGAGTGCAGTGGGTTTTCTGAAGGCTGTGCCGCGGGCCGCATGCCAACGCCGCGAATGACCTCGTGCGACCCTATTAATACTACAAACATCGTCAACCTGCCATAGTATCCGAGAGGCTTAATCATGATGTTCATCTGGACGTGTTTGTTCCTATCCCTAGCGAGTGTTGCGAAGTCAGCGCCGGCGAATGGTTTCGTATTCCCCGATGAAAGGAGACGAGAAAGAAAGCTGGAGCCCATAATTACTCCTCCAGTTTTACCAGTTTTGGAGCATCTGGAGCGTGATCCCAGTACTTTATTACCTGGTGAACGTGGTTCAGTGAATCAAGTGAAACCACGATTTGGTTTGGGGGGTGGTTTTAACGTTAAGCCGTCTGGCAATGGGGGGTTGTCAGCAAGTATAAGTAGCAGCGCTAATGGTGCCGGTGCTAGTCATTCAGCTTCACAGTCCTTTTCGTTTGGATTTAATGAAGGATTCAGTGGATCTCATTCTGCAAGCCAGGCATCTTCTTTCAATGGATTTGGAAAGTAAGTGATAGAGTTTTTCAAAATAAGAAGCTTTTTGGTTTGATTCTCTGTAATTTCCATGACCATCAAACTGAAAATCTAACCCTGAAGTCTGAACTTGGTTAACCTTACCTTATCTTGGTTAGCCGTAAAATTTTCTAGCTTAATAATTAAGTAATGGTATGCGTCAATGTGTCTTTATCCAATTAAATTAATCACTTAAGTAGGTAATTGTTGTTTCTTTTTTCTATTCAGATAAAAAGTAAGGAAAAAAATAAGGCTCTCCAATTTTAGTAGGTGCAAGCCAAATTTTTTCTCTGTTTAATTCTTTTTGTGATGTTTGACTTCTTTGATGTTTCAAGAACTATGCTTAACCTTGTTCTTGTGTAATTGTACGACTAGAATTTTAATCAACAATTAGGTTTTCTCGTGACATAGAAAGCCTTTTTTGTAAACTCTTCGCGTTTTTAGCCAATAGGTATGCACATTTTTTACGTACGTTCATTACTTTTCTTTTAGTTTTCCACGAGATAGTACAGTTCATTGTTTCGTTGGTAATATTGCTAATGTAATTATTGTAATTATAAAGAGTAGCTGCTAAGTTTCCTGTCGACTCTCTTCAATAGAATCTACTTTTCGAATCTGTGTTCAGTGACACAAAGGTCGTTTATGTTAGTAGATATTGTACCACTGTACTTTGAAGGATATTTCCATCTATCTCTTCCATCATTTATCTATGCCAAAGAGATAACGATAAAGCTTTAATAAAGTAGGACGAACTACATCCTACACTATATTTTAAAATATACGGTTAAGTTTTTTTTTTTTTTTAATATTATTTGAATTTATTGAAAACAATACAATAGAAACAATAAACCTGGCTAGCCTAACCTAATTTCTATATAAATCATGCCCGCGTGGAATGGTGGCGAGAATTCTGGCTGCATTTCCGCGCTGGACAGCCAGGCTGATCCTTTGCGCAAAAAATGAGCCAGCCCTTCTGTCACCATAAGTCTGTAAAGTTTTACGTTCATGTCAACGCAATGTGGTTTACGGTCAAGAATGTGAAGTCTAGAATTTCGTAATCGTTGAATTTTTCAATACTTAATGCGAGTTCTCCACATTTTTCAGTGGCTTCGGCGGCAGTCAAGCAAGCAGCCAAGCGGCATCCTTCAACGGTGCGGGTGCATCGGGGGCTGCCTCTTCAGCTTCGGCTTTGGGGAGTGGTTTCAATGGACAGTCTGGCAGTCAGAGCGCCTCGTCTGCTTTTGGCTTTAACTCCCTAAACGGCTTTCAAAATGACCCTGTAAGTAAATTTTTTTTCTTGCGGTACGGTTTTTTTTTCGCTCTGTGGGTTAGTGGCGTGCACGAGACAGAGACATGAAAGCATTGCTTACCCTAGATAAAAAGCTCAATGGTTATTTTTCATCATGCCTTGCCTGAAAATATATTGTATCTACCTAACCAATGCCTACCCTGGCTCCGATTACTGTGCACGCCACTACGAGTGTAGGTATAAGCTTGGAGAAATTTAAAACAAGGTATAGTCAACATTTCGTTTCACACGCAGTATCTAATACCTATGTTCGAACTGTTCTTACTTCTATGCTGTTCGCGAAATAAAAGGTTTCCTGACGAAGCATTCGTGCTGCAGTGTGTTCAATACATCATCCACTTGCCACTATGCAGGATCAAGATGAAAGAGAGATCTTTATTGTGATACCAACTGTTGACTACATTAATTAGGCATGCTTTATTCTAATTACGTCACCTTGATTAAACCACTCAAAATAATGAGCCGAAAAGCCGTCCAAAATTTTACATCCAAAATCAAAGTCGAAGTATGTTTATTCAAAACTAGCTGACCCGGCAGACGTTGTCCTGCCTAGAAGCTAGAACCCGATTGCAGCGCCCTCTATCAGGTCCAATAATTGTGAAAATAAAACCATCCCGGGGGCCGGGACCCACAAACACACTCAAAAAATTCCATCTAAAAAAAATTCCTAAATCGGCCCAGCCGTTCTCGATTACTACTATTACCTATTCTGTGGTTTTAGCGAGACAAACGAACAACAATTGATTTTTATAATGAAGATTTATATTGAAGAAGATTGGTATCAACACAGTACACTTTTTAACGTCAAGTACCTATACAAAGTATAAGACGTGATGGTGATAAATACCCTACAGATTAATGAATAAATACGAAAATTATATAATTTGGTGACATATCAGTATCACCAAGCCAAGGTATTTCTTATTTAATTTATTCAATGAGAATATCAACATTTATTCAGTGACATATCAAATCTGAATAAATCGAATTCAATAATTAAGTATTAATTATCGATTAGTAAAATGTAATACATAGAATAGCATTCGAGTGTTTCGTCTTAAAAAAACGTGGCACAAGAGTAACTTTACCGCACCAGCCGAATTACAATATCATCAGGCATAGTCAGGGTTGGGCAGTATTTGAATTACTTGTAATTAAAATACGTAATTGAAATACAAATACGTATTTGGTATTTGTATTTCAATTACTTACTTAAAATATAATTTGTAATTGGTATTTCAAATACCTGACACCGAGGTATTTTGTAATTTGTATTTCAAATACTTGAGGCTTCAAAATACATTTTAATAAAATACATTTTACCTTCGTGAGTGTGAGTGCGAGCCGAGAGTATAATGATGGTAAAGCAGCTAAGAGTTGGCAATACTGCACCTGTTATGTACTGTTGTTGTACGCTATGACTGTAGGTACGTCAAAATCTTGCCATTCATGCCTTATAGACAAGTTACAAAAAACATGAAATACGTTTTACGATTACGTCTTATCTTGTATTTTGTAATTTGTATTTCGTATTTCAATGAAAAATAGCTAAAATACTGTATTTTGTATTTTATATTTCAAATACCTTACTTAAAGATATTTTGTATTTCGTATTTTAATTACTTGCGATAAAGTATTTTGTAATTTGTATTTCAATTAAAGCAAAGCATGTATTTTGCCCAGCCCTGGGCATAGTAAGTACTACCTTTTTTTTATCCCCTAAAATACAAGTTAGCCCTTGACTGCGATCTGACCTACTCGTACCATGATTTTAAAACGGTTTATGTGACGTACCTATACGTCCCTAAATAAGGATTATTTAGAGTCACTGGTAGAGATATCTTAAAGAGATAAGTGCTTCCTTGTCCACTATGTTTCTATTATCTAAGTATTTCATATGTTTTTGGTGCAAAATAAATTAAACAAAATAAATCAAACAATAAACGACTATAATTCTCAAACAAGAGTGTCACCAATATTAAAATAATAATTAACTTTAAGCGATGGTATTGAACCCCCAGAGATAAGCTAGAGCGCGTTTGCCACCTTAACTGAGAAGATACAGCTGGTATGGTTGCGGGCACATTTAAGAGAATCAAGGTCTGTGGTTGCGGGCAATATTTAATTATTAAAGGAAGGAGTAGAAAGTAAAGAGATACTGCAATAAGGAATAAACTAGGGCCAAAAACGGAAAATAAGACTCAACGGAACTAAATTTACCATCGATAAATCAATACATTTACCTACCCCTATAAGTATCTTCACTTCTTTACACACCACTTCTGGGCTCATGTGAGTCAGCTCTGGGGTTACGCCAAAAAGGGTTATAGGTAAACCAATTATCCAAAAGTTCATAATTGGGTATTTGACTACTAGTGAAATAAATTATTTTTTAGTGATTATTAGAAAAGTATCTCCCAAAAGTCGTAATATCCACGTCCTCTGTTAATTTTATGTTGAACAACCATTTTAAACTAATATAATTAGTTAAAAAGTTCGCCGAACTTTGATGACGTCACAATTCAAAATTTCATCAATATCCATATCACGCGTTTTGACGTTTGAAAAAAGTTGCTGATTTGACTAGTTGTCAAATACCCAATTATGAAAAAACCCCGAGTTACTTTAATTTGGCTTTGTCTGGAGATATCGTGAATTCACGGCGTTACTATATTATATGGAAGATTGACCTCAAAATGCATAATGTCATGTTAGCTGAATACTATCGATAACATTAAAAAATTTCACTAGGGCTTTTTTCACTAAGGTTCAATTTGATAAGAACTTAGATATTTAAAATGGACTAAAAGATTTCATGACTAAGAGAACTTCCGTTTGCCATTCAATTTCCATTTAAACAAAAAAAAAATATATTATTCAGAACTTCCATTTTAGTAACACCATGAATAGTTATGTTATAGTTTACAAAACTCATCTGAAGTTCAATGACACTATAATTAAAGCCTTTAACCAGTTTTGACTAGTGAATCAGACGTCAGGCAATTTAGGTAGATTGTACGCCTTATCAACTTACGCCAATTTAATGTTAAGGTCACGCTTTCATATCCTTGTTGGAGCAGGATTCAATTTGGTGTTCACTGAAATAGCCGTTGGTGACTTTTACGTAAAATGTCACTGAAGATCAATATTTAATTCAAGGATATTGCACCTGGATGGTTATCGTTATTCTTTGTTCCACACAACAACCCTTCGACTTTCGACGTAGCAGTGTGGACTTCCAAAAAAGGAGGAGGTTCTCAATTCGGCGCGTATGTTTTTTTTTTTTTTTTTTTCGGTCGGTGCATATCTCCGTGGTTTATTAACCGATTTGAAATTTTTTTTTCTGTGGTTAGAGGAAGCTCCCGAGGTGGTCCCATAAAAAATTATGACTCCAAATCCTCAATCCTGATGCTGTAGGTGTACCGTACTACATGAAATCCTCAAAACTAGGGAGTTAGGATGGTGAATTCATATAGTAGGTATCAAGTCACGTGTATATGATTCAACTCTGAGTCCCAACTCCTCAACCCTGATGCTGCAGGGTACAGAACTCCTTAAACATAGCGATTTAGGATTTTTTTATGATGAATTCATATTGTAGGTGTCAAGCAACGACTTCATACTTAAACTCAAGTCCCAACTCCTCAACCCTGATGCTGCAGGGTACTGCACTTCTAAGCCGTGGGGATTTAGAGTACACAAAACAGTTACAAATAAAAATTCTTTCCAAAAAACCGACTTCCAAAGTCACTGTAAAGTAAAAAATAATTTTGATTTCTACACACTTTTTGCGAGTGCTTTCGAATCGTGAAGTAAATCTACCACTTGAATAATTATCCAAAAACACATTTTTTTTTTATTATTGTGAGATAGGCTTGCGCTTGACGACAATCATGCTTAGTGCAAAGCAATGATGAGGTCTAGGTTGGAGCGCGCTTGCCTAGAAGATGCCTATTCACTCTTGCCTTGAAGGTAGGTACCTAAGTTATACGTGGCAGGAAACACGTGCGCTGGGAGGGTGTTCCACACTCTAGCGGTTCGGACATTACTGTGGTTCGGATCAGGGGTCTACTCTCTTTCTCTCAAACGAAACTTCGCAAACGAACGAACGAAATTTCGTTAACTCCTCTCCTACATAATATTATCTCTATGCTCGTCTCTATTTCGTTTTCGTACACGCAGACGAAGTACGGATCCATAGAAAATTTTCGTGACTGATTGGATTGAACGATTTTGTGTGGGTCTAATAACCGACTTATTACGTTCGTTTGCGAAGTTTCGTTTGAGAGAAAGAGAGTACACCCCCTGAAACGTCGAGCAAAAACGTTTCGTGCGGGCAGATTGGACCTCAACCACATACGGATGCCAACGCTGACGGTTTCTCGCTGTCACACACATTTATAAGTCAATGGTTTTTGGATAAATTATTAATACGACATCGGTAACAATGTATAGAAATTTAAAAATATAGGTACTTATCCTAATTTATGTTCACCACTATCCACTACAGCCCATTAACGTCCCATCACCACGCTGCTCCAATGCGGGTTGGCGGGCTATCAAAAACCTAATTTATATACTGATTCAAATTAGAGGTATCCTAATTTACCTCATTTACTTCCATATATGACGAACCTTTATCATTGTAAACTAACCAATTTTAATTTCTTCTATTCCAGGTCTCGTTTGGAGACGGTCTCGACGTGAGGCATCGTGGCGTGCCAAATTTCTCGTTCCCTGACCTGGTCAGAAGGCACAAGGCCTTCACTGAATCCGCCTTCAAATCTCTACCTTTTGGGAACAACGACGACTTCCTGGCTTTACTAGTTTCTAATTAATATTAGATGCTCTAAGTAGGCTTATGACGACGACCCACAGAAATATTAATATGGATATAGAAATGTTATTTTCGTCTTTATTACCGGGACAATGTGATTTGGAGCAACTCATTCATATGAGAACATTTCGAAAGAATACTATATTAATTATCTCTAATAGCTGATTAGTAAATAGTCGGTAGGTAACGCTATGATGTTGCTCCTATCCGAGTGGTATGTTCCATAATATGAAAGAAAAAAAAAGTAACTGGTCTGTACTACAGCACCACGTACTGATGTTTCACATCATTCGGCGACAATCTTACGATACTATAACATTTCTTACCTATTGTGATTTCTGAGCGACAAGCATAGGATATATTGTATAGTATAATCCAAAGAGAGGCGCTGGACGCTTCATGGCATTTTTGCAACGAATAAAATATTGATACTTATCGATATTTTACTCGTAAAGTATTATAATATAGACCTTAAATATAGTGCACATGTAAGTCAATAACCCTAGAACAAGGTATTATAGCATCGCTTTTGAAAACGCCAACATTAAAAGGTTCATGTGAAAACTTGGTCTTAAAAGCCATAAAAGTGTAAATTAGTTCTTGGGGCAAGTACCTACAATAAAATATGAAGTATCTAGTTTGAAATTTAACATTGATTTATCTCATGTGTCATCAAATAATTAAGTGCTAGTGTTACTATTTAGCAAAAACTTTTTATAATAGGAAAGGTTCAAAACACAGTTCATGTTTCCGTGATCTGTGGTTCATACCTACTTCATATAATATGAGTAGACCAAACCATCTTTATGAACTTCATAAAGATGGTTTGGTCTACTTACTTGTATTATGGTACAATTATTTTAATTGAAAAAGTGTAAAAGCTAAAAAGAAAAATTTCATTTTTTGTTAATTATTAAGAGAAAAGTTATAACAAGTCGTAGGGAACGATGGGGCTGACGTTCTCTGTTTTGTTAAGAAAAGCCCCAAAATAAACGTAAAAAAAGTTGAGTGTATGTATGCTGTGTGAACAATGGAGTGAGTACTTAGGTGCCGTATGTACCTACAGCATTTTTCATAAATAAAGGAATCACTGTCTAATTCCTAAGGAGTACCTACGAGGTATCAAATTCTACTCAAGAACATTTTGTTGAAAATATGAAACAACTTCAATTGAAAATGTTTTAAAATTGTAAATAAACGAGTTATAACTGTTATACTAGGGTTATACTAGAGTTATACTAGACTGTTATACTAGGGTTATACTAGAGTTATACTTGTAATACTAGGGGCCTAATTTTGCTGAATGTTATTATAATATGTAGGTACCTATTTTTACCATCAATGCTGGGTACCTATCACATTCACTCAAGATAGATACATGTGCATTGTGCATTAGAATCAAGAACATTAAGTTTTTGTGGCCTTAACAGAGCGTCGTAGTCGCTAAGCGACTATAAGCTCTTTATAGATTTAAAAAAAAATCTGGGTACCTAATAACATGAGAGAATATTATAGAACAATATTATAATATTATGCCGTACAATGAAAATTTAATATCTACCTACTTATTTTTTTTAAGAAACAGTGAAATTGTAAAAATACTCATTTTACGACGAATCAATGACTAATATTTTGAAATTATTTAATTTAAACGAATTTTTTGACTGACCAACTATTTATTTACTTAGTAGTTTCATATTTATTATTGAATTAAATATACTTACGATATCATACTTACTTACAAAATACGTTTTATTTCTATTTTCCTAAGACCTTACTTTACAAAGTTATAACTTACAGTAAAAGTATTTTTAATTTATCACGGAAAGAAAAATGTCTACATAACTATTACTTATAATCTCTATTAAAAGCGTTCCTTGTTTTAACACGGAACCCCAAAAAAATTCTCGTATCGTGAAGTATTCTAACCTCCACGCAAGTTGGTCACAGTTTAATAGGGTATCGGCACTCTAATCTACTGAGTTATCAAACCTTTTACAAATACTGGCGCATAGGCATACTCTCTTTATTTATGCGGATTTTTGCCACTTTAGTTTAGACTTGCCAGTATGCTTGACTCCGTATCAATCTACGAGTAGGTATATAAAGCTCAGCGTCTTCGTTGCTGAAGACCAAGTTCCCAATATCACGTTGCTCGGACATGGACTCAAGCCATAGCCTCGAGACGTACGGATTAGTCAAGTCCATCCACAACCACCTGTGCATCCCAACGTTGTATCCCCGAGCCTTTTAGTGGCATTTTAGCCTGGCGCAGTGTCGGCGTTGGTCTGGTGGGAGGATCCAGCCGTGGCTAGTTACCACCATACTGGGCACTGGCAAAGACGGACTGCCAAGCTTTTCGGTACGATGCCGCATATGAAGCGATCATTAGCTATCCAGAATTAATTCATTTGTTTTTCGGGATAAGATATACTTACCCAGAATCTTCGCTAGAAGTACCTAAGTGTGCCAAATTGCATTCAAACAAATCCATCCATTGATCCAGTAGTTTCGGCGTGATGCCCGAACAGATAGACAGACCGACAAATATTCGAAAAAATCGCTTTGAATTGAAGCTTTATTAGAGATACAGAGTCCAAAACAAAGATAATGAAGCTTCCTCCAATTAAATTTAAAAAAATATATTCAATGTACAGAATTCGTCCAGTTACAGTCCTATTAAGAGTAGAGTTTAAAGATACTCCGAAACTAAATTGCTATGTTTAAATAACAGGCACGTCTTATGTAGACTTCAAAATAATATACATTTTGCAGTTCTCTACATAACAGGAGTAGACAATAGTAACATATTAAAATCATTAAGTAGCATAATTTCAACTAATTCTTGGCTAAGATTTTAAATATTAAACATTCAATTTAAGCACCCTAATAAAGGGATCCAAATTCTTGGTCTATGAAAAATAAAGTTATATACTTTATTAGGGTTCCGTACCTCAAGATGAAAACAGGAACCCGTCTGTCTGTCTGTCTGTCTATCTGTCTGCCAACCATCTTTTTCTCGGGAACGCGTGGAGGTATCAAGTTGAAATTAATATTAAATACTTAGGTCTACGGGTCCCTTGGAAATGTGAAAAAATTCCGCATATTTTGACAATCGCCAATAAATTAAAACCGATAGGCTACTTCCCGTTGACCTAGAATGATGAAATTTGGCAAGAAGTAAGGTCTCACAGCACAAGTATAGGAAAAAATCCGAAAATGGTTAATTAGGGTTCCGTACTCATAGGGTGTCGAATTGTTTGTCAGGCGCTACGAGTTTAGCGTTTCATGTAAGCCAGTTATTTCACAGCTGATTACGTTTTGTTAATTGTTATGACATATTTCTTGTTATTTACAAAAATATTTTTTATCGTGTGGTGATACGGAACCCTTTGTGCGCGAGTCTGACTCGCACTGTCTTCACCGATTTTATTTTTCATAGACTAAATATTTGGACGAACGACATACTTAAAAAGTTGTTTCTTTTGTTGTAATATAATATTCCTCTATTCTAAACGGAAACTTATCAGAAATTTCCTGATACAATTATCTCCTATTAATCATGAATTCCATACAATTTCCATGTCATTTACAACATTCACACGTTGCATTGAAAACGATGGTCAAGTCCGATTGCGTATGTCTTTTCAATGATTCTTCTTGTTAATGCCGACGAACCTCATTGAAAGATCCTGTTCGTGGGCAAACCGATTAGTCACGAAAATATCCGAATCGAGCGTGGATTACAAATGGCCCTTAAGTTGGATGGAAGCCAATGAAGGTTTATCCATCATCGCTTCTGGTTTCGCGAACGAAAATTGAATTTAAAACGACCATGAAACCAGCCCCCCGATTGGCTAAAAGTTGCCGATCAAATTGTCAAAGTTCGGCGTCAAAGTAAAATAGGTAAACCATAACAGCATTGAATTAGAGCCCAATGAATTGAATAGAAGCAGCATTGAATAGAAGCTCAGCGGACATGTACATCCAATGTTGCCCAAAGCGAGAAATAATCCTACAGCTTCACTTGTGTCGGCCTATCGGGTAACCCACGACATTACACGAATTTTTTGGTTTGGCCTCTAAGCTTTTCTGAATACACGTAGTATAACCACCTATTCTGTGGTATTACTTGAGCTCATAAGGTCAATTTTAGCATTTTAAATTATCATGATATACAACAATAAAGCCATAAAGTGTTGAATTTATGGGACACAAAAATGCAAACTTTAAAATCAATTCCGAGGAAAACGAGAGTTACCAACACATGTATTGGTGCCGAATCATCCATATCCATATAAATACGAAAGTGTAAAGTGTGTCTGTCTGTCACACTTTAGCGGCACATCTTTTCAACCGATTTTGATGGAATTTGGATATGTTATATCACAGGGAAGGACATAGGTTTTTTATCTCGGAAAATTAACGAATTCCCGCGGGAATATAAAAATCTTAATCCACGCGGACGAAGTCGCGGGCATCATCCAGTTACAAATTTAAATTATCACGGCAAACAACAATCACGGTAAGAATAAATTTTGTGTTCTTATTATAACACAATATTAAGTCAAGAAATCGTAAAAAGAAGCCAGACAGTCAAGCTTCACCAGCCGCTCAGCTCGCTTTTATTCATAAGCTTAGCATTTAAAAATAAAATGGCTCAAGCACGATGCGTGTTCCTGATGGTTTTGTTCTCAGCAGTTTTGTGTTCAGTTTCGTGTGTAAAAATTTTTCCCTTGGACGGCACATCTGTGACACTGGCCAGAGGATTTAACGTCAAGCCGTCTACTGTGGTACCACAATATTTTACTTCCGATAATTCAGCTGTGAAACCTAGTTTACCACCTCAAATACCAACTACCTCTGCATCGAAGACCGAGATTCCGACACTAGCGAGACCCCAATCTGCCCCAGCTGTTGCTGAGACTAAACCATACACCATCATACCGATCACCCTAACTATAACACCAACTCCATTATTAACTGGTGTAAGAATTCAACCTAGTACAACAGTGGCTGTAGTAAGTACAACCGAAGGAATGACTGGGGTTATAGCACCAACCAATGTTGTGAAAACATCTGCTACTACAACTTTTGATGTACCTGCAGTAGATCTACTTCCACCCAAGCTAATCGAGGTGAGGTATCTATTAGAAATAAGTTATTATCTAAAGTAAAATAATGTAAAGCTTACAATTATTATTCACTTAAGTTATATTAGCAAGCCCTGAGGTCATTGAATGATTGATTCAATATATGTACTTAGTAGGTAAAAAATGTAGGTATAATATAAGCACAACAACAAAGCATATATTTGTTTTTCAGAAACCTCAAAACCTAATTCAAGACTCTTAAGGAACACGTTAATAACACACTTTAGAAGAAAACTACCTCATACCAAGATTCGAACAATCCATCATTATGTACAAAATAAGGAGTACTCAATTCAATTATATCTGATGACTTCCAAAATTATTTACTCCATCTTAGTAGATAAATGCAGCCTTTGTTATTTGCAAGTACAACATACATATTATAGGAGTGGACTTCCCAGAAGACTGGATAAACCACTCTTAAAGGCCGTGCACATTGCACTAACGACCTGTTTTTCCAATGTGCAAAAACTGAATGACAGAACTGGTGGAAACTTTAACAATCAAAGAAAGAGTTCAATTAGTTAACTCTATCAAAGAAATTATGTCGATCAGCTTGCATCATGCCCTTGCCAAATTTTCAATACTAACTTAAAAATACTTACTCCAAAGAAACAACGGAACAATGAAACAACATCACCAGAAAGTAATTATTGTTACTTACTTAGTGTCAAATTTAAGCCAAAGCAAAGATCTTTGAAGTGAAATTGCGAAAGCGTTATAATAAGTCTGGAACCCGAATGGTAACCTATCATTATATAATCAGTTATCAGATTATGAGATACTAGCTGATATCCGCGACTTCGTCCGCGTGGATTGATGTAAAAGCTCTGTTATATTCTCAATCATCCATGACATATAGCATTGAATTTTATATCTATGTAATATCTCAACACTGCTCAACAGATGAACGATTATTTATTTGCTGTGGAATTCGCTTTAGTCGTTTTAATGAAAGCCTTTAATTCATAACAATATTTTTAAGATTTTTGTACTTCTTTTAAATAAAATATAATATTTATATTTGTGTTTTATTTTATATTTTCTTTAGGAGACAACAAAATTCAATTGTTTTAAAGCGGATGACGCTGACGACGAGGACTAGGATAAGTATATTTTCATCAATTCACAATCGAACTGATAGTAGTCACGATTTATGTCTGTATTATTGACCCTCGGGTCATCAGAATTGAATTTTATTTAATACGAAACTGGCTGATTATTTGGTTCATACAAATGCAATTTACAATTGGAAGATCCTCAGTCTTCGCGGTTTATTGGAAAAAATCGAAACCAAGGCCACACCTAACAGTCTGGGCAGCTTTACTTCTAATCCAAACCCTATATATAGGTACTTATGAGGTTGAGTTATAGGGATCACGTATTATCAGAAAACAATAATAGAGACAAAACATGTCTCACTATCAGACATAAAAATAATAAACATTCTTCAATTCCGTGAAAAGCAAACGTTAGCAACAAATATTGTTATGACAATTATTTAAACTGATAATATTATAATTTACGCCGAAATGGGTGCGGATAAATACACATACCTAATATAATAACACAATTTTGTATAGAAGCCAGACAGTCAAGCTTAATCAGTCGGACGACGCTTTCGTGTATAATTTATAAAGTTTAGCAATTTAAAATAAAATGGCACAAAGACAAAGACGGTCACTAATATTTTTGTTTGCAGCATTTTTGTATTCAGTTTCGGGTGCAGTAGAAGTTTTACCAACGGATGGCGCATCTGTGGCCAGCGGATCTGATGTCAAGTCGACTCCTGTATTAGAAAAAATCCAATCTGCCTCAGCTGGTGTTGAGAGTGAACAATACACAATCATACCAGGCACCCTGACTATAAAACTAACAACAGTAACTCCTACCTTAATTGAACCTACAAAAGTTTCCGAAGGAACGGTAGATCTTATTGCCCCAACCAGTGTTGTGAAAACATCTACTTCAGAAACTCTTGATGTACCAATACAATGATGTGTGCTGTTGATCTACTTCCTCCCAAGGTATAATATAATATCTATTAAAATAATAACTGTGGGCAGAAATAACACTATATTAATTTTTCCACATATGTTAAATGATTGATTCAATGTATAGAAACAAAACATAGAAATAACGTAAATAACAATAACATCCTTCTTTTTATTCCACTACAAGTTAGCCCTTGACTGCGATCTCACCAGGTGGTAAGTGACGATGCAGTCTAAGATGGTAGCGGGCTAACCTGTTAGGAGTATGGCAGTTATTTTAAACCCATATATCTATTCTTGTGTGGTCGATGCTCTATTCGGTTTCTACACATCGTACCGGAACGCTAAATCGCTTGTCGGTACGTCTATATATTAAAGAAGTTATTTGTAATTAATTTTATCTGTTTTTCAGCAACCATGAATCAAGAAATATACGAAACTCCTGATAAGACAATAGAAGAAAATATCCTATTTAAATTTTTATAAACCATCATCACGTGCAAAATAGAAAGCACTAAATCTTATGACTTCCATTTAAATTATCCATACTCCATCTTGGTCGGTAAATGCAGCTTTTGTTCTTTGCAAGTACAACTTATATGGCTACTCAGAAGACTGGTCTAACCACTATTGAAGGCCGCTTAGATCACACAAAAACCCGTTCTTTATATTCCAAACTGTATTTCTAGAAACATCCTAAAAAGCTTTGATTTAAATGACCAAAAAAAATTGAAAACTTGAGCACATTGCAGTAGTACAATACTCCAAAGAAACAACGCAGCTAGAAAAAATCAGCAGCAATGCAATTCTAGTACCTATGCAAGCAAGTAATCTTTTTGTAATTGCGGATACTTCAAAGTTCAAAGTAATGATCCTGTACTTACCTCGTATCCCGATACAATTACCTCCTCCAACTTCTGACCAATTAATGATATAAAAATATAAAATGTATAATTGTGCGAATTAAACATTTTAAATACATAGGTACTCGTAAGTAATAAGTAGTCTCTTACAGATCTCTATCTGTAAGAGACTACTCTAAAACGCTCTGTTGTTCTTTCGTCTATAACATGTAATTTTTATAGCGAATATCTTCACAGAGGTGTGCATACTACATAATATTATTAATACATATTTCTAACGAATTCTCGTCTTATGCCTACTTTGTTACATTTGTCGTTTTATTCAAAAATATTTTATATATTTTATAAATAAAATTATCATATATATTATAGTTATATTATTGCGTTTTATTATATTTTTTACTGGATTGATGTTAGTGGGATACCTATTTAATCGTTTTGCTTTATTTTTCTTTCATTGAAGTTACCAAAATAAGTTTCAAGTTTTATAACGGGAATAAAAGGTCCATTAGAAAAATACCAATTCCTTCGTGCAGAATAAAAATGAAGTTAATTCATATTAACGGGTATCGAAGTATTTATATTTTACGAACTAACTCTAAATAAAACATTTTTCACACCACTCGCTCATCAATGCCTTATTACAAGGCCTGTTAACTAAATGTAAAGTACGTCATTACATTCTCAAGGCTTAGCGGGGTTGTAATGTTGTACTGAAATCCATTACCCCCATGGGGTGTAATGTGATTTGAATTTCGAAAGATCCCGAATCCAAAGAAAACTGTTCAATCCTAGTATTGCTTTCCCTCTTCGACGTATGACGGCATCCCTTTCGCACGAACCACAGAATAAAGATTGTTGAAAATTCCCGTCAACACCATGTACCTATAAAAAAAGGTTTTTTATAGGTCCAGGTCAACACTTATTTCCAAAACGTTATTGTGCTGTTTTTGAAATTGAATATAATATATTTAACTATAGTTGATGCCCGCGACTTCGTCAAATAATAATTGATTTGCTCCCAGAAACTTTTGAAGACAGATATTTAAAAGCATACGAAAATTCCTGCAAGTGGAAAACTACTAAAGGTGCCAATTGCCTAATTTCAAAGGAGGTATCGCTAGTTTCCTTTCAAGACCTATCATCAATTTATTTATTCATTCATTAGCATTTTTAGTTTTTGAAAATAGATATGATAGTTAAGATCATATATATATTGAATAATCTTTTTATTACCCTTGATTTTATTGCCTCGCGAGGTGTGAAAATTAGAGTATTCAACGCAGGGGTAATGCTGTCTTTGTCTTGGGCGCCCCTAAACCCCGCGCTTCACTCAGGATTCTAGATGCAACACCCTCGCTACGCTCGGGAGTTACTCTAAAATCCCTCCTTGCGCTTGGGGTTTATCCCGGCGCCCGTGACGTAAGACCTTGCATTACCCCCATGTTGAATAATCTACTATTAAAAGGATGCGAACACAATTTGATCAAATATCAGTTATTTAATGATGTCATAATTCAAAGCAGTAGGTAGTAATATTATGCAAAACTCGAAAGAGATCACGGCAGGCCGCGATAATAAAATACTTCAAAATATATAAATAAAGCTTCTAGTATATACCCAGAATCACTCAGTCGCGAATCGCGATGTATTTAATAAGAAGACATATTATAATTATTTTTGTTATATTACAATGTTTAAATTTTACAAGTGGAAGACTTTTTGATATAGATAAATTTATTAAAGAAAAAGTAGTGCTTGTGGCACCAATATTAGCAGCTAATAACAGCCCGAGAGCGAGGGTGGTGGAAACAGCCAAAGAGTTTCCTATTTTAAGATTATTATCTTCAGATAATATCACAAAAACTAATAAACTTGAGCGCATGTTGGAACCTCAACCTATTTATGTCGAAGTGAGTATTAATACAACTAGGTATTAAATGTAAAATTATGTGTATGTGTATATTTTTTAAAAAATAACTATTGTTTGACCTTTTAAGCATTTTACTAATCTACGCATGCAATAAGATGAAATGGGAACATATTTAGGATTTTTTTTAATTATTTGTGCAGATCATCAGATTATACAATACTAAAATAATGATTATTCATAGATATTAGATACTCACAAACAAGATTTACGTGTATGGATATATTACGATGCTTTTATAATAAAATTTAGATTATAAAAAATGACATAATCAAATAAATATTATAAATGCGAAAGTTTGGATGGATGGATGTATGTATGGATGTATGTTTGTTACTCAATCACGCTCCAACGGATGAACGGATCGGGATGAAATTTGGCACAGAGATAGATTATAGTCTGGAATAGCACATAGGCTACTTTTTATCCCGGAAAATTAAAGAGTTCCCGCGGGAACCGAAAAACCTCAATCCACGCGGACGAAGTCGCGGGCATCAGCTAGTATGTATTATAGTTAACAGAAAGAGTTTAATTTTATAATTTTATAATTTTATTACAGTGCTTCTCACACTAGGAAAGTTTCTAAACTTACTTAAATACATATTATCAAAATCCTGCCGGTTCCGAAAATTTTTGATATGTATTTACTATTTATAGTAAGTTTAGAAAGAGTTTAATTTATAACTAAAATATTTTTTTACATTGTGGCTAAGACGCGCATCTCAAATAAATCTATTACAATACTTGGGTAATGTAATTAAAATAATAATAAATATTTACGATTGCAGAAACTTGAAGATCGAATTGACATACGGAGAAGACATACCGGTTCCATATAGTTTGTACACACCTGTTTTGTACATCTCTATCTTTATTCAGTGAGTTTAATCTTTTTCCTTATGTGTATATTATAATTTTAAAAATCATAAGGTTTGTTTTATTTCTTTGGCACAAGTTTTGACCACAATTTCACCTAGTTAATGGAAAAATACCGTGGCGGAAGATGATGTGTTTGTGAAGGAGATGTCTTTTCACTTTTGTCACTGTAAAAATACACGGATTGTAAGCTTTGGGAAGCTTTAGTGTGTTCGTGTGAAATTTCGACCCAAATGGCCTTTACTTATACGTTGCTGCTCTATGATATTTAGTCCAGGCGAATTAGCTTGTTTTGAAACGAAAAAAAACAAAATTGTTAACAGGATGGGAACAGTTGGAAATGGTAAAGTGGCGTTTAATAAACGTAAAAAAAAAAAATGCGTGAGCAGGGGTGTTTCCAGATAAACATGGGGGATGAAAAGGGGTGGAATTTTGGATTATTGCGATTTCCGGCGTAAGTTGAAGTCTGTGAGAAAAGTGTACAATAGAAAAGTGGTAGATCATAAAAAGATATACAACTTTTGTGTGAATAATTTTTTCACATATAACCTCAAAATCTCCGAGTAAAATGCGAAAACCCGCTTTTATCGTTTTTTATTTTTCATTTAGACAAAAATAATTTTATTTTGACGAAACTTGGTGAAAGTGTACCTTTTTGTGTCTGAAACATCCACAAATTTTTTCAGATAAAAATATTAAGAGACTTTTTCGGCCAAAAAAAAATTTTTCAAATTAAAATTCTCCTTAGGAAAATTGTCGTAGAGACTTCTTTCAGGTCGCAATTTTTTTTGTTTTGAGTTATACTTTCTTGTGAAATAATAAAAAAAATACAGTCCCCATTTAGAAACATGCTCAAAAATTGGCAAAATCAGTAAATGAATTTTGCAACCATCCTTTTTTTACTAAATGTTAATAATTTGTTTAAATTTTCAAATAATTCTTAAAAACTAATTGCACTATTCAATTGTACGGAAAAAAATACAAAAGATCCTTAGTTTTATTATTTGATAAAAAACTTAATTTTATATTTACATTAACAATTAGTAAATGAATGTAGTTTACATTAATCGAGGTTTTTTTTAATACATTTGTAAATTGATCATCTCTTTCTTCAATATCGCTTCTATTCGTAATTTCATTATCTTCTTCTTCTTCAATATCGCTCGGATAAGCTGAGGATTCTTCTGATAATTGATTTTCAGTGATTAAGCAAAGGCCCGGATGCTCCAACATAAGATCAATGTATCCGATGCCATCATCAAACGATTAGCCACGTAGGTACCTACGTCTGACTTAACGGTATTTCCATGACTTGATTGTTTCTAATAAAAGGCTTGTTATGTATTCATTATGAGAATCATAAGTACCTATTGCAAAGTATGCTCATATACAATTATCCAGTCAATGCTTCTCTGGCATTTCCTTCCTTTCTGCTACATTTACTTTCTGATCATCAACTACCAGCAAATTTAATGAAAATATGATCAATATTGGCTCGGGTCGTCTAGTGGGAGGCTTCAGCCATGGCTACAGATAACTTTACCGGTAAAAACCGTGCCTCCAAGCTATGATGCGTAGAAATCTTTTTGTGGAATGTGTTTGAATAAAAACTACCACGCCATCAGTTGCATCCATCGCACAATATCCTGTAGATTTCAGTCTCAGATATAAACGCTTAGTTTAGAACGCTAAGTTTTATGTTTCTTACTATAAATTATCATAATTATAATACGTAAAACAATTAGGAGATGTGAGATACAGAAAAAAATTATAAAATTGTTTATCTTTTAACTATCCTATAAAAAGGCTATGGTTAGTAGAATGAAATTGCAAATATGCGAAAACTGACAACGGTTCTAGTGTGTTTCATTGTGTAGGAGTAGGTAAAATGTATCAAAACATAATATTCCTGGCAATAATATTACTTATAACCTGCAATAGTACAGAGAGTTTAGTTAATCAACAAACTAAAGAAGTAGGACGTGAAAAGGTAACTATTTCTAAATATAATATTTACCCGATCACCTAACTTTAATGTTAACTTTTTTTAATCTAACGATAAGAAGGCTCTCATTCCATCTAGAGTTCTAGACTAGTATTATACAGTTTCTCGTTCTAAGCTGCTTAGATAGTAAACTCACTCGTATTTTTAAACGAGTAAAAGCGTTATTACCTACCTACTTCAGTAACGATTTTGAAAATCTAGACAATTTATTTCCTAAATTACTCAATATAATTTCATACCTTAAACAGACTTAAAAATTATACAAAACAAATAATAATGTGATAGTATTTATAATAAAACTAGCTGATGACCCCGACTTCGTACGCGTGGAATGTGGATTGAGATTTTTTCGTTCCCGCGGGAACTCTTTAATTTTCCAGGATAAAAAGTAGCCTATATGCTATTCCAGACTATAATCTATCTCTGTGCCAATTTCATCCAGATTCGTTCAGCCGTTCTGGCGTGATTGAGTAACAAACAACCATCCATTCATCCATCCATAAATACATCCATCCATCCAAACTTTCGCATTTATAATATTAGTAAAGTAATATTAGTATATATATAGATTTGGTCTGGAAAGTTTTTCAAATCCACGCAATATGAGAAAACGTTCTGGTCCAATCATAATAATTCTACCTACATAAAAAAAAATCCAAAATCAGTTATTAATAGATACTTTTAGTAAATAATTAATTTAAATATCTAACTATTTCGTACCGAGTTTTTGCAACAGTCGAATATGATAGGGCATCATCAAAATTTTTTATACAAAAAAGAAACCATCAGATTGAAGAAGATAAAATTACGAAGTATTAATTGTCCTCGCTTTGGGTGAGTAATAAATTGGCTCGATTAAAGATCTCAACATAATATTTTTTACAGAATACCGATGAAGGTTATTTCCACATGATTAGATCAACGCATGCGCTGAAAAAACGTGATGTTTATAGCATAGGTAAACAATATTCATCAATTCAATCTACTGAATGACTTTAGACTAAGAGCTTTACTTTTGGTAACTATCGCTAGGTAGGCTGATTCAGTATTTGGTGCGTGTAGTGATAGTCTGCCCGCATGCGGCTGGGCAACTGACTACTTATCGCCGCTCAAAGATGAGAAATAATGTTGCCAGAAATGAACAATAACTAGGAAGGCTGATACTAGATAGTATGGCATTATGATATGAGTAGTATATACCTGTGTGAATAGTATAACAACTGACGATATTCATTGGTTACTTCTTTTCACTGCCCAATTTGATGAATTATGTTACAAAGCTAACTTGCATCTCGGACACTGACGTAGACTAGATAAAATAATAGGAACATACTTACCGTAAAATCAAAGGGTTCTCTCGGGATTCTTGAAAAAATTGACGGGGAATAAAAGTCTAGTACAAAATATTTTTTAGTATTAATATGTTGCTACGTTCTGAATTTTCTACATTTTAAATATTTCAGACACAGTCTCAATACCTACTGGAGTAAAACCAAATGATGAAACAATAATTATTATGCCAAATTCAGGTGAGTGAAATGAACATGTACATTGTAAATGTGAATAAATAAAATCTTTATTGATCAACACAATTATGCGCTAATTAAATAAAAACAATAGATCCAAAACATAAGGTTTAGGGTATGCGTTGATAGATCTGCCCCCCAATCATGTAAGGATGACCGATGAAATCGTTAAAAATCTGCGGCAAAGTAAATAAACCATAACAGCATTAAATTAGAGCTCAATTTCGTGTACCCATTCTTATACGTTTAGGTATGTACGATACTCAAACGTATAAGAATGGATACGCGAAATTGAGCTCTAATTCTATGCAGTTATGGTTTATTTTACTTTGACGAAAATCTTAAACGTTTGATCGGACATTCTTACATGATTGGGGCCCTGCCCCCCAATCATGTAAGAATGACCGATGAAATCGTTAAAAATCTGCGGCAAAGTAAATAAACCATAACATCATTAAATTAGAGCTCAATTTCGTGTACCCATTCTTATACGTTTAGGTATGTACGATACTCAAACGTATAAGAATGGATACGCGAAATTGAGCTCTAATTCTATGCAGTTATGGTTTATTTTACTTTGACGAAAATCTTAAACGTTTGATCGGACATTCTTACATGATTGGGGCCCTGCCCCCCAATCATGTAAGAATGACCGATGAAATCGTTAAAAATCTGCGGCAAAGTAAATAAACCATAACATCATTAAATTAGAGCTCAATTTCGTGTACCCATTCTTATACGTTTAGGTATGTACGATTCTCAAACGTATAAGAATGGATACGCGAAATTGAGCTCTAATTCAATGCACTTATGGTTTATATTACTTTGACGCTGCTCCTTTACCATTAGATGGACAATTCTTACATAATCGGGGGGCAGGTAATCAGTCAGTCAGGACAATGATTTATATAATATTTAAATGTATAACTAAGAACGTATACTTTAGATTGTATTCATAAGTATTAATTTTTCTTATACGAGTAAGTATGGATTGTAAAAATCATTATTTTATTTTAGGTATGAATTATCCTTACAGTAACTATCAGACAAATCCTTTTTCACGCTATGGAGCTAATAGTGGAACAACGGTCATTGTTAGTAACCCAGGTAGGTAATTTCATTCTATCAAACATGGACTTTCACAAAGTAATTACTGTTTCTGTCATTTGACCAATTTACTAGCAAAAACATCTTTAAATTAGACTTTCTAAATCAGCATTTAAATTAAATTTTGCTAATTTGATTTTCAACAGCCGCAAAAGTTGATCTTCTTGAAATAAGTTAATATTATGTTTTATTCGTTTCTTATTTTTTATTACAATAGGTATACTGTTTAAATATATTGTAATAATAACAACTTTTTTTATGCGGTGGCCATAATTTTTTCTCCGGTTCACCCAATGGCCGAAGGTATTAAGACGATACGGGAGGGCGGTTTTCCCCATACAATCGTATTAGTCTGTTTTCTCCGTGTATAATCACAATAAAAAAAATATTTTTGCACCATAAAATCTATATATGTCCGTGCCATGTCCCTATGTTTTGCTTTTTTCAATAAAGTAATAATTTTAAGAATATGGAACCTTCAAAAATTGCAAAAAATGGCCCAGTTTTCGCGTCATTATCAGATATCCCGCAAATAAATTTGACGAATTTAATCAAAAAAATAAAAACATACCGACATAGCCTGAGTCATTCTTAAATTATTTTTGAAAAAAAAATTAAAATCGGTTCTGTTTTGGAGGAGGAAACAGAAAAATACGAGAGTAAGAATTCGGCTGTTTTTCATAGGTATTATCGGTCCAAGATGCAGTTGTCCCTATCGGGTGTTATGGCATTCTATTCGAGGAGCAGCGCGACGGCAATATAAATGTTCAATACCTATTCTCAAAATTTCCCGTTCCTCCCATATCCTCTTAAGCATTTTCACTTTCAGGACCATATACCTATCTGACAGATAGTTTCCGAGAACCCCTGGGGGTCTCTAGTTGGTTTTTCACATCCAGCTCTCTCTATAATTTTCTCGACCTAGAAATTTTGACCTATTCTGCTTTTATTTTGTATAGCTCCATATATTATTATAAAATCTTCCATATATTATTATAAAATTTAATTTAAGTATATCTTTATTTTCAGGTGGCAATTATAACAGTGGGTATGGAACGAAATATATTCCCAATAAATATGGTTAGAGATAAGAGAAATCATAGCATAGGTACGATATACCTACAGATGTGAAAAGAAGCGTGTTTACCACCTATGTATTGAATAATTTAATAAAACCATATTGTCATATTATAGTCGTTTAGCTTTATTAGAGGTTTTTCCAATTATTTAATTAAGTAATTAATGGAAACTGTTTTTATTACGAATGGTAATTCTTATGGGCAACAAAAAAATAGAACAACATGAGCTACAAACAACAATCCATACTAATATAAATTACGAAAGTGTTCCACTCAGGCGTCCCGCCGGCAATCATTGCCGCGACCTTCGGACGTCCACCCCCTCCCGTCTTCCCGTTAATTGCCTATTATCTGTTATCTATTTCCCTAAAATAATAAAAATAAATATTAAAAGTTATAATAACTTGTTTAAATTATATATTTGTAGAAACTAGATAAAATTTCCTAAATGACTGTATTTATTTTATGTTTATAAATAATATGCAATAAAAACAATCCTGGATGAAACATGACACCTTTGTTTTATTTACCATTTTATTACTTTAAAAAAATTATAAAAAAATAATTGTACTTCACACATTTTTCAACTAATATTATTTGCAAAGTTCGATACCTGGTCTAAATTAATTAGTAACACAAAGAAATTAAAACAACGATAAAACTATTAAAAAAAAATAATTAACATACCCATTAATTCGGTCGGCGCATAAAAAATGCAAACTTTACGCTCGTCCCAGCTAATTATTTCACAGATTTATTGTTTCACTGGTAATTATTATGTATTCTCTGATAGTTCAATATGCTAAAAAACAATATACAACTTTATTCGTTTAGAACACAGAGTTGTGGTTTAGAATAAATATTACGAGAGTATAACATCTCAACAAAAATCCCGATATTCACAAACCAACCTCTAACTTCAAAACACCACTGATGTCAAAAATGAGTAAATAGTCTAGGCAACGGGGCGGTCTGTTGTATGGAGACCCCCACATTGAATCCTCAGTCGATGAAACTTGGCAGGGTTTTAGTATTGGATGATCCAAAACTTACACAAAAATATCTACCAAAAAAAAAAACCAGAAGTTAGGTTTTTATACCTAAAAGTACAAATAGCTTAATATTTTGAACTGAATAATATCTCGCTCCATTTTTTTTTTACCAAACTAATTAATAGCCTTATTATGAGGTACTCGATAAAAATCCAAAACATTATTTAAACGGACCTATTTTTTTTTAAAGTGGTTTCCTTTTTTTGTCCGTAATTTCGGCAAAAAAATTGCTCATTCAATTTTTTATTTTCACATGTCCTTAAAATGCTGTTTAGCATAACGTATAAGAAAATCCAACAAAATATTTATACCAAAATCAATTTATCTCACTTCAAATTAAAATTATTTATAACTCGGTATGGAAAACTTCTCATACCTATTTCTTTTCTTTATTATAGTAGGTAGGCAAATTTACACCCAAAACCTAAATATCCAACAAAATATCCATGCAAAACACCGAATTAAACCGAACGTATGAAAACTAAACTACGCTTACGCGATAATGTATCTTAATCCTTCTTCTATTGGGTATAGTTTAGCGTGCGCGAGCGAAGCGTTGAAAACACAATCTTAACATCATAATCATATTATTACTCCAGTGTGGATACTACGGGTGGATATGGTTGTCGTCACTCGTTAGCACTTACTGTCTTCTACAATGCAATAATAGCAGGCACTGGGCAGCACATCAGGTTTTACATTAGGGCTGCGATATTTTCGCACTGCCGGCCGCCCCTATTTCCATGGCGCGTTTATTAATTTTCATGATATCTTCTAAGATATTCATCTGAATCAAATGGTGTTAAGGGCGAATTTGGTATTTATCAAATACTTGAGATGACTAACCATTTTATTTTGATATGGATTAATACAATGTCAGGAAAAAACACCTTCGAAAGTAAAGCTTTGTTTTAGACCAAATCATAAAAATGGTTATTGTGAGACAACCTTTAAAGATAGATATATTTTATCGCGGAATTTTTTTAGAACTTTTTAAGAGGAACAATTCCAACTTTTACTATTTACACAGCGCACACCAGCTCTCCGTGGATGAAGCTCTCAGATGGGACGATTTTTTCCGACTTCATTCACATTAATGCAATTTTCGTAGGGATCTCTAATTTTTTTTAAATAAAATATAGCCTATGTTACTAGCTGATAAAGTAGCTTGCTATAAGTGAAATAATTTTTTAAATCAGTTGACTAGTTTTTGAGTTTATCCATAACAAACAAACAAACAAACAAACAAACAAATCTTTCCTCTTTATAATATTAGTTTAGATAAACAATATAGCGTTACAGAAGATAAATTCAACATTAATAAAAACCACTAACTGTAACGACTTACCTTCAAGGTATATTTCCATAGTTTAATTAAGGGCCCATAAAAAATCTTATTTTTGAGCTTTGTTTGAATTAATATTTATTTCTGGTTATCCTTAACACAGATCTAAAAAATCTAGCTAGGATAGCCAGTTCTTGATCTTGCAACATTTTATCTACATTTTTTGATGTAAGCACAATAATATTGTAAATCTTCCAATAGTTCCAAGATCAATTATTATAATGTATCGATAGTAACATAATGATTGAAAATAAACGATTTATTTATTTATTATTATTATTATTATTTAATTGATTTCTTCTCATTACTTCTAGAATTTGAGAAAATGTACTAATTATATTATGTTTAAGTTGGTATTTTGCACGCCAGAAATTGGCAAACTGCATAAAGCCTTATTACTGTAAACATATTTAGACTTTTATTGTAATTTGTAAGTATATATATCGATGGGTCCCTGGAACAAGACCGCAATATCCATTGCAGCAGTATTCCGATCAAGCCATTTTCGTAATCTACGGACCCCAATACACCTTGTGAATTTTTTTCAGAAATTTAAAATGAAACCTGGCCGATTTACCAAAATCACTATGGTTATTGCTTCGTTATTTCCCGTTCATCATTCGAATTTTGTTTACCGGAATAATCGTACTATGTCCAATGATACAAGTTTTTTTTCAACCTTCTACAAGTAACGGCCATTCTGGCTTTGTTCCCGGAAATAAACTTTGTATGTCGATTCATAATCAACATTGCTGTACAAATATATATATATTTTTTACACTTTCACTAATAAGATGGTGTATCTTCTTGAGAATGATCTCCTTACATTAAATACAATAATGTTGTTATTTATTTTTAATACATACTTCAACATTGTAATATTGTTTCTGGTTTAATTTACATGAGACTGATGATGAATTATTATAATATTAATAATTTACTATTATGATAATGATTTATTATCAAAGTCTCACGTAATTTAAAACAGAAACAATATTACAACCCTTAATAATAATGAAAAAAGTCCATAATAGTATTTTTTAAGGTAAGTGCCTTTAATGGTTGGGTTATGCCTTTACTCACACACCTTTGGCATCCTAAAGTGGACCCAAACTGAACTGGATACCCTGGATCAAAAGGTTCGAAAACTGTTGACCACATACCGTATGCATCACCCGCGCTCATCTGTTATGAGATTGTACATCCCACGCAAGTATGGAGGACGTGGTTTTTTGAATATCAAGAACCTCCATAATCGTGAGATCTGCAAACTCAGAGATTATTTTCTCAAGGTGAACGTGGGTATACATAGGGATGTGGTTGCAGTTGATAAGGGTTTCACCCCGCTTTGCTTAGGCAAAGAGAACTGGCGCAAACCAATAGTACTTAATACTTCGGATCGCATGACGGTATGGGAGAGCAAGGAGTTGCATGGTAGATTCAACAAGGCCCTAGGGCGGATGTAGATCCAATAGCATCTATATTTTGGTTACAATTCGGTGACCTCTTTGGGAAAACCGAAGGTTTTGTGTGTGCAATTATGGATGAAGTTATCAAGACGAATAACTATCGGAGACACATACCTAATGAAAGATGGCACTGTTGACATATGTCGTGCGTGTCACCTTCCTGGGGAGTCCCTCAGACATATATTGTCTCCGGTTGTTCTCATCTTGCTAATGGAGAGTACTTGCACAGACATAATCAAGTAGCCAAAATAATCCATCAACAACTGGCTCTCCAGTACGGTCTTATTGATACTGAGGTACCATACTATAGATATAACCCTGTGTCAGTTCTCGAAAATAGTAGTGCCTTGCTCTACTGGGATCGGTCAGTTATCACTGATAGGTTTATTGTTGCCAATAGACCTCACATAGTGTTAGTCGACCGCTCAGCGCGCCGAGCAATAACTAATCGTTGATGTTACTATTCCACATGATGATAACCTGGTGAAAGCAGAAAAGGGAAAAGTATCGAAATACTTGGACCTTGCTCACGAGATTACCGCCATGTGGAATGTTGACTCAACGATTATTGTACCGATGGTTGTATCAGTTAACGGTCAGTTTATTGCGAAAAGTTTCAATCAACTCCTCCAGAAGCTTTCGCTTGGTTGTTGGATTAAGGGTCGGATACAGAAGGCAGTTATTCTTGAGACGGCGCGAATTGTGAGAAGTTCCTCTCTCTGGAGCCCTGACCACTGGCTGCTTGGGTCTTTAAGGCCCCGCAGTGGGTGGAAGTTTTATAGGATTATTTTTAAATGTGTTTGTGTGGTATTTTTATATATTTATGTAAAACGTGTTTAGAAATAATGAGAACTATTTTATAATATTAATTAGAATAGGAATGGTTGATATGTTGATAATTAAAACAGCGAGATCAGAGAGAGGCACGAACAGCGGCTAGTTTATTCAGATTTCAGCGTAACAGAGTGAAGTGAGTTGACAAGTGACAATACAAATTACAATATAATTGACACTGACAAACATCAATGTCATAGATATTATTTATACTTGTAGATTGCGTTCAGTTTAACAAGAAATAATTTTATAAAAATCTGTAGAAATAAATGAGAGCAAAAAATGTAAAAGGGTCACCGTCGTACAAATTTTAGATCGTACAAACATTTTAATAACCAAAGACTAACTATATTATATATTATATTATATTATACAGGACTAATAATATAATTTATTATGATTATTAACAAATTAAATATAATTCCACTACATTATTTACAGATATTTACGTAAATATTCAATAAAAATGTACTCATTCCAGTACAACAATATTCATACAATGTACACAGCATTCACGAGTACATTATCTAGTCGATCATCAAAATTCATGTAATATCACTGCAAAACGCTATTACTGTATTCGCCATACATACTTCAGAACAGCGCACAACGTTGCAATAGACTATTGCTGTTTGATTGATTTCGCACTTTTTACCGGAATATAACCACAATGGACTCTTACGGAAACGTCTTTCAATATCTGTAGCGGCAATATCGTTTTTGTAGTTTTTTAGGTCTTTGCTAAGCACTATAATCTTGTGTACATTCATATGTTACTCCAAAAAAAATAACGCATCGTTTGGTATACAAACCGTTTTGATGCGCCTCGTAATTTAGTAATTATTCAAGATTTTCACTAAATCTTTTTTCCTGTAAAATTGTGTTTTGTCGATTGTGGCTTTGTTCCCGGCACCCATCGATATAATTATATATAATAAATGAATTGTACGCCATACGCCAATTGAAGTCACTGGACTGCTGGGCATATTCAAAAATGATGTTAAGAACCATTATCTTGCAAACTAAAGGCAACAAAAATTATTCTTTAAGCTGAGTCGAAATAAATATATTATAATACTTTTCAAAATTAACCCATACCTAATAAAATGTACAATAAATTAGTTTAGATATCGATAGTAACATTTCTTGCCATGTAAATAATAACTAAGCATGATAAATCAAGTATTGTTACAATAACTATACATTGAGAAATTAAAAGAAGTCAGTAATATACTTAATTTTTATTATGATTTAAATTTAACTTATAATAATTTCGCTTCAATTTAAAATATGGCCCTTACGTTTATCAAATAAATATTAGAATCACCAGAAATATGCAGCAAAATGGAAGTTATCCTCAACATGGCACTTCGAAAATTATCCTCAAAATGGCGGTACTGTTCATGCTTGGTCTACTTGCCGGCAGTCTTCTTGAACATTAGATGACGGTATAGTAATTTGACGTGACGGTGACGTTAGTGGGCGTAATTTTGCGCATTGTAAATTCAACCGTCGTGTCCCGCACTTAGGATCTAAAATTCGCTTGTGCGAAATCAAGGTATTTTGCTCAAGACGTTTAGTGTGAAAGCCAGCAAAGCTCTTGTTGCACAAAATACAAAATTCTTCCATAACGATACCGCGTTTCAACAACTAAAGAAGTTGAACGCGTTTCAAGAACTGTTGGTGAAGATTTTCTATGTCTTCCTAATACACCCCCGTAATTTGTATTCACATCTTATTCACATATCAATAGGTACAGTATTCCTAACACATGTAGAACACATTACAAAAGTCCTAAATTTATCCATACTAAATGCGAAAGTGTGTTTGTTTGTTGGTTGGTTGGTTTATCCTTCATCACGCTTCAACGGTGCAACGGATCGACGTGATCTACCTTTTTGTTCCAAGAAAGTTAACAGTTCCTGTGGGATCTCATGCTGATTTTTACGTATTTTTGATTCAATCATACGGCAACGAAATAACAATTCGACGTGATTTTTTAGGACCAGGAAAGTAACATGGGCTACCTTTGTCCTGGAAAAACTAATAGTACCCGCAGGATAACATGATGTCACTTATCACGTATTTGTCCTTCAAGCATGCCAAAAGCTACTCATTAACGTGATTTTTGCATGGATATAACTGAAGAATTGGTAATTTATATGGCCTTCATATAATCCCAGAAAATGTATGGTTCCTGTTGGAGAGCTAGTTATTTTTCACGAATTTGGCGCATTCACGCGTTCAACTACGCGGTTTGTCAGTTACAGTTTGAGTTTTTGCGCTGATATAGTTGCGACAAAAAGTAACATAGGTTACTTTTCGTCGCAATGATTAAATAGATCCCGCAGCATCTTATTAAATAAGATTGAAATAGATCGCGTAGCATATTATTTTATGGGATCTATGCCAAAAAAAACAAAAAAAAACTGCTTCAAGTAGACAACCATCACTTTTTACCATTGAAAATGGTTATCAGATGCAAATCGCCTGAGACGTATTTTTGGCCATAGCTCCGAGGGTTTTAGGAGGATCGAGATGGGAATAGTACCAAGAGTTGAGGAATTTATCGAGACATATTGTGTGAACGTTTGAATGTTGAAAATCGGCTTGTAACTTTTTTTGGAATTATTTCGAAATTGTAAATATTTCGGAAAAAAACCGACTTAAGAAAAAATTAAAAATGGGTCCCAGGGTATTAGTTTAGCTACAAAATGGCGAAAAAATTCTGAAAATCGGTTAATAATTGTGACCTGTAGGTGGTCCCTTTAGATTTGGAGTTGTAGAAAAACGGATATTTTCGTATATAAAAAGTGATGTAGCTTCTATGATTATTGACCCATCGTAATGGTAGTGGTGTTTAAAGATGCGGATGCAGGCGAGAAGTGCATTCGAGTTGGAATTTTTAAAATCAGATAATTCGTTTTTGAAAAATTTTGAAGAAGAGATTAACGTATTCATTTTCAATGCTCCGATTCTTGCGGGGACTGCGAAATCTGTGATTTTTTTATAGCTATTAAATCAGGCACTTCCATGTAAAAACCCATATTATACTTGCTCTAAATCTTCTTTTCTTTAGTTTTTTTCGGAGATGGTAATGAATTTTAATTTTCTTTAATTTTGTAGTTGATTAAAATAACCATAGGTGCAGATAAGTAATTTAAATTGTAGTGTAGTAAATGCTATAATTTGATTTTTTCGCTTTGTGGCCAACATCGCTTTATTGCCATCTCTATTCTGGTACACTAATGAGAAAAAAAAATATCTTTCTCCAGCTCCAAACAGCTCCAAACAGACGATTACAAATGAAAATCTCGTTTACACTACAAAACTTCTTTTAAACATACAAAACTGCTTATTATATTCGGTAACGCGGTGCGTATAGAGTTGTCTTCTATATATATCACTGTATGTCCCGGGAAAGAGATGGCAAAAAAGCAATGTTGGCCGCAACGGGAGAAAATTATCATATTATATTTTATTTAATAAACTAGGTACTTAAAGTTACTTAAATTTAACTTTCACATAATATTATGTAAATTTTTGTTATCTACTTGATTTTAAAAAAGTACAGAAGAATTCTTAACAGTTTTACCAATATTTTTTTTGGAAAATAGTTAAGTAAGTATATCGAAAAAATTGTAGCCAATTCGTCTCCGTGGATTAAGTTTTTTACTTAACTCCTTAATTTTCCAAAATTACCTCCCCGGAATACAACCTATCTCTGTACCAAATTTTATCAAAATTGGTTGAAAAGATGGACCGTTAAAGCGTAGCAGACAGACAGACAGATACACTTTCGATTTCATAATATTAGTATGTATAATAGTTTTCAAATAAAAAGCTTTCAAAGATCGCAAAAAAAGTGTATGACCCCTTAAACAACCAAATGCGAGACAATGCGAAGACACACCAATTTCAAAGACCATTTTGTGTTGGGACGATATAATTGTTACTTTACGGCTAGGGAAATACAATCGAGAACACAATGTAATTCAAATTTCATAATCATCACTGTGAGGCTAGAAACATTATATTTTAAAGCAGTTTTCGTTGCACAAACCAGTTTTAGAGCAATCAGTTACTTTAACGCTCAGGCAATACGGTTCAGAACGCATTGATCGTCATACCGATTGTCATTTGCAAAAGCTTTTGATTGAAAATTGAACTGTCGAATCAACGAAATACGGTCGGTTATCGAGTACAGGCTCGCGTCGCCGTAGGCATATTATCTCGGTCTCAGGACGTCACCACGCTCCTGCTTCCCCCGATTGATTAAATACAAAATATTTCTTTAGAAAATGATTTTAGTTTTTAATGCGTTTGATTTTATTATATTTGATATTTTCATAGTTGATAGGAAAAAAAATATTGTAATCGTATCAATAAAAAAAATTGACGGAGAAATTTTTCACTACGAATAAAAAGGTAACTTTTGAAAAAAATATAGACTGATAGTATATTTGTTGGATTTTAAATTTTTAGGTATTAAACGGCAATAAAAGGACATTCCAGTGAAAAGTTTCAATGAGTAAATTTTCCGATGCAAGTAACATTAAAAAAACATATTTTTTCAAAATTTGATTGTTTCATCTTCGAGTATTTGTTGGATATTTCTTATTTAGTTTCCATACCTTTACATGAATGTTTCAAGTGAAGAAAGTTTTGACGGATCATTTTTGCGGACCAAGATATTAGACATAAAAGAGTTAAGGTAAAAATACCTAACTTCTGGTAAATTTTTTTGTTGGATATTTATAAAATACCTTTACGTTATGATACTTTATCATACTGTAAAGTTTCGTCGTCTGAGGAATTACTGTTGGGGTCCACTAGCTTCCTTTCCTAGACTAAAATACAGAGTAAATCGTACGTAGATTAAATATTTAGGCTTTGTTTACACACTTTTAACCAGCGTAGAAAAAATGTTTCTAGTTTCAACTTATGATATTTTCCAAATCTATCGGCCAAACCAATGATGTATCAACAGAATATAATTTTCCATATCTATCGGCCAAGCCAATGATGTATCAACAGAATATGGGTGCAGTTTCATCAGGAACAACATTGTTGACATTGTAGACATTTATAAACATACTAAAAAATTGATGTCTCTAACTTGTGTCTAACCGCATCTGTGACACCCGAGGAGTTTCCGCCAGGAAGTTTCGCTATATCTAGGTACCTACATCTCGGTAGTATGTACCTATGCGATGCCAGCCTAGTGGCACAGAATATACTAAAACTAATAGGAAGTTCTAATCCTAAGAGAGTAGAGGGAGACCAAAGAAAAGATGGATGGATTGTGTGAAAGTGGATATGCGTATAAAAGGGGTGAATGATAGGTTGACGGATAACAGAAGTGAGTGGAAGAAGAAAACATGTTGTGCCGACCCCACATAGCGTGGGAAAAGGGCAAGAAGAAGAAGAAGAAGAATAGTAAGTTCTAATCCTACTGGTAAGACTTACGCTGAGTTGCACGAAAATATTTTAAAAATTTAAGTGTTGATTAAACTAATTTAATCACAAGACTCCATACGATTCTTGCGATTAAATTAGTCTAAGTACCACTTAAATTTTTGTATTTGTCCAGCGCACGTGTTTCCTGCCACTTACAACTTAAGTACCTTCAAGGCAAGAGTGAATAGGCATCTTCTAGGCAAGCGCGTTCCAACCTAGACTAGGGGTGCGCGATATAAATCGATATTTCGTAAAATATCGATATATGTACGCGATATATCGATGCAACCCGATATTATCGAATCATCTAGTATCGGTACGTACATCGATATATTTCATTCGATATATCAATTATCGGGAGAAATTAAAAGCACATTCCATTTCTTTTTTTTTTATAAAATGATTTTTTTTTTATAAAATGACAAAACAGACAACTTTTATTTAAAGGTTATTTTGTACTGAGAACGAAGCGAATAATCACAAACCACAGATTAATTAAAGATATAGTACGAAGCCACAGATCATAAACTAAGTAGGTAGTAATTTATACAGATTATAAATTACTACTAGTGCTGCCCTCACGGAGAGTAGAAGAATTTCGTGTCTTTGCGTTTTATTATTGTGAACAACTTCAGTCTGTAATGAAGTTGTTGCAAGATCTAGAGAAAAAGTATTGGGATTTATAAATAAATAAAGTTGATTTGTTTCTGCACTCTGTTTTACTCATATTAACCTGAACCCTATCTAATATTAAATATTATAGACTAGTTAAATACAAATCCCTTACGATATATCCAAAATATCGATATATTTGTACGATATATCGCAAAGTATCGATAGAACACTACGATATATTATATCGATAAAAATATCGATATTTTTTTTACATGAACATCCCTAACCTAGACCTCATCATTGCTTTGCACTAAGCATGATTGTCGTCAAGCGCAAGCCTATCACCAATAAAATTTAAAAAAAAAAAAAAAAAAAAAAAAAAAAAAAAAAAAAAAAAAAAAAAAATTGTTTCGTGCAACTCAGCGTTAGACCCGTATCAATAAATAGACCGGCCTTTACCATAGATTGACCGATACTTGAAAACGAGTATAATATCGCTTTATGAATATAGATAAGTGCACCAATCCACCCAAGACTCAGACTTGGTATTAGCTTAGTATTTACAACAAGAATGAATAAACCTTCTTATTATTATTTATTATTATTTAAAAAAAAAACCCATAACAATGTATTGGTAAAATACCATTTCCCATACTTAGATTTTTTCCCGTTAATTGTTAATAGGTAATCAGAATATCGTGATACCGTAATTAGGCTTCGATGCGCCTCGTGCAACTTCTTTGTCTAGTCTGTAACTAGTCTTTATAGGTTGACGTGTACATAGTCAATAGGTACACTAATTGCATATTTCTCGTTGAGGGAGTCTTTGACGAAAGCTGAAAACGAAAACGAGAAAATGGTCATGACTCATGATCCTGCATAGTAACTCAAATTATATTCCCTATAAAACTACCTAATTATATTATTTAATTTTATTATTCTTTATTTGTTTAATTATATTCTTTATATACTGGAGCCGGAGGTACTCGTTATAGCTGTAGCCTGCGACGACTTCGTCTGCCTGGAATAAGTTGTTTTAATATCCACGGGAACTCTTTAATTTTCCGGGATAAAAAGCTAGTCACTCTCCAAGTCCTCAACTATACAGTATGCAAAAAATCACGTCGATCCGTTGCTTTGTAGCGGCGTGATTGAACGACAAACCAATAAACCACTGAACTATATTTATTTATTTTATTTATTTAAACCAATAACCAAACACACTTTCGCATATTTAGTATATGATATAATAGTAATGTGATGTTGAGGTTGAGAAGTTAAAAAAGCTTAGGTATTACCTAATTTAAATGTATGCTTATGAAACATATTATTATCATACTAGCTGATGCCCGCGACTTCGTCCGCGTGCTTTAAGTTTTTTTTGATTCCTTCGGGGACTCCCTAATTTTCCAGGATAAAAAGTAGCCTATGTCCAGGTCCTCGACCATACCCTTGCCAAAAATCACGTCGATCCGTTGCTCCGTTACGGCGTGATTGAAGAACAAACCAACAAACCAACAAACAAACACACTTTCGCATTTATAATATTAGTATTAGCATGATGCCATACTAGAAACAAGCCTAAAATAATATGTACTACATGGCCGCGACTTCGCCCGCATGGAATAAGTTTTTTGAATTCCCACAGGAACTCCTTAATTTTCCGGGATAAAAAGTATCCTATGTCACTCTACTATCAACTACTTATACCCGTGCCAAAAATCACGTCGATCCGTTGCTCCGTTGCAGCGTGATTGAAGGACAAACCAACAAACAAACACACTTTCGCATTTATAATATTAAGTATGATAACAGTGTTTGTAGTAGACGTTGAGGGACGAGTGGCCTAGTTTCGACAACTCATATCAGTCGATTGTGATTGTTAAGCCAAGTCGGTAACTGGATGGGTGACCGAATTTGCCTTTTTCGTTTCCTCCGTGCCACGGAGAGCCTTATAAGGTGTAAATGTTGGCTGACAATTAATGATGATGATGAAAAAACGTAAACGTACCTACTTAATTCATCTGATAAGATCTATAAGAATCGGTTTGGTAGAAACTGAAGAATCCAAGTCTAATAAACAAAGTGAATACAAAGCTATTTAAAATTTTAAAAAACAAACCACTTATGAGTTATTACTGGGCATACAGAGGAAATTTTATAATAGCAGGAAAAAAAATGAAAATTTCCGCCACTAACATCTACCTAAACATGCCGAGCAGTATATTATCCGGTTTTGGTCTAACCTGATATCGTACGTGCGGCGAATCCACAAATTACTATGCAGGTATAACAATAACATGCAATTTTATTTCTATACTAGCTGATGCCCGCGACTTTGTCCGCGTGGATCGAGGTTTTTCGTTTCCCGCGGGAACTCCTTAATTTTCCGGGATAAAAAGTAGCCTATGTGTTATTCCAGACTATAATCTATCTCTGCCAAATTTCATCCAGATCCGTTCAGCCGTTGGGGCGTGATTGAGTAACAAACATCCATCCATACATCCATCCAAACTTTCGCATTTATAATATTTATTTGACTAGTTCGTGTACGCAACTTTACCTGAGTATCATACCTATGAACAAATATTTTATGCGAATTCGTAGTGTTAACGAATCACGGCTGCCCTTATCGCTCATGATAAAATTTGGCACACTGTACCTACCTAGTATTGTACCCTGGAGACTCTTTTATCCCAGGGAAACAGGTTTCTAAATAACCTAAATTAAAGCAGACGAATTAAAGTAGGTTCTACTCGTAGTCGTGAAATGTTACAAACATTATAACTAACCAACATTTGTAGCTACCTACTTTTTTTTAAAAGAATTTTGGGACTTGTCTAATTTTCGCACGCAAGAGCTTCGCCTAGTTTTAATCTTATTTTACCTAAATACTAAACCGATATAAACTTGGTGAGGGCTTATAACCGCTCAAAATCAGTACTCAGTAGGTAAGTATATCCCTTGTTGGAAGATGTAAAATAGACAGTACAGGCAGTAAAGCCATAATTATCATATCTAGTTCCGCATCACAAAACCATCAATTGAGGCATCTGACCATTGGCCCGATAACGTCATCGTGGGAATCCACGAAGTGTCCCGCCTGTGTACAAAGACAAACTATGACGTCGCATCGCGTACCTACGATGGAAAAACTGACGTATAAATAGGTTGGACTCGCGAATCCTGCGCCAGTTAACAAGATGGGACTTTATAGTGTAGTGAGCGTATTGGCGCTAGTGGCCCTAACTTACGCATCAGTAAGTGACAATGGCATCGAAGGCGGGGACAGAGTAGTTCTGGTCGCTCCGGTTTTAGCGCCTCCTAGGGATTCAAGGACTCATGTCACTGACCGTGCGCGCCAGTTCCCTATACTAGTGCTGCTAGCTCAAAGGAATCCGTCACCGAGAGCGCCACAAGCTAAATCCTTGGGTGGAAACCAAGAGCCGGTTTATGTGCAGGTAACTTTGGATACGCTATTTTAAGATTAAGTGAAGTTGTTTTGTGAAGTACCCGATCGAATCTAGTAAAATATTTGCATTTACATTATAAGCTTCAATTAAGCTTCGTTAAATGTAAAATAGATACTTACCTAATTAAGTATAGTAGAAATTAATATAATATACCTATAAGCTACAAAATCTTCATTATAAGTACTGTACTTAGGCATGGCACTTTACATTTAATGAAGCTCAATTCAAAAAATATAAACATTATCATAGAAAGATTCGAAACTGACTAAATTGATATTCTATTTAATTACTAATTCAAATTGAGTAAGTATCTTGTGACGAAAAGCTCAAGATGATCAGTTGAATTTCCGGCCTTATAAGGGTTATTATGGTTTTTATTTATATTATAACGGACTTCTATTGGAATTTCGCGGCCTAATTTCGATTACTATCAGTATAAGTATGTTTTCAGGTCATCCACATCTCAAACATTCTGTTCCTTTGTATCTTGCAGAAATTAGAAGACCAACCGAAATCCGGTCAATTGAATAGACAGAAGCGACATCTGCATAAACTATTAGGACTAGGGGGTGGAGGTGGCGGCATTTCGTTCGGATATGGTGGAGGTGGCGGATATGGCGGCGGCGGGGGCTGGGGTGGCGGCGGCTATGGAGGTCATGGCCATGGCGGTGGATATCAACAGCCCATTAACGTGATCGTTGTGAAAGAACAAAGTAAGTTTTTTTTCTATTATGTATTTATGGCTTCCGTTTTCCCCTCCTTTTTTAATATAGTCAAATCAAGAGTGAATAGGCATCTTCTAGGCATGCGCGCTCCACCTTAGGCTGCATCACCACTATTTCTATACTTTATGATGCCCGCGACTTCGTCCGCGTGAATTAAGTTTTTTTGATTCCCGCGGAAACTCCTTAATTTTCCGGAATAAAAAGTAGCTTATGTCCTTCCCTGGGATACAACCTATCTCTATACTTTCACCAAAATCGGCTGAACGGATGGGCCGTGAAAGCGTAGCAGACAGAGAGACAGGCACACTTTCGAATATCTGTGTTCGAATATATAATATTAGTATTGATTTTAAAGCTTTTGAGGGCGACTCTGTCCTATTGGATTTACCTAATTAATTTTTTGAACGCTAGAAACTATTTCTATACTTTATGATGCCCGCGACTTCATCCGCGTGTATTAAGTTTTTTTGATTACCGCGGGAACTCCATAATTTTCCGGGATATGTCTTTTCCCGGGATGAAACCTACGTCTGTACCAAATTTCATCAAAATGGGTTGAAAAGATGGGCCGGGAAAGCGTAGCAGACAGACCGACAAACAGATACACTTTCGCATTTAAATTTTATTAGTATATGGATTGGATGAAAGCTCATATTTAAACATACATCGAGTTAACCTTTATGTAAAGTTTCCTGTGTACGGTGATATTGGAAGATTTAAAATTCTAACATTCGTTAGAAACTTGGATCAAACATTCAGGCAAAAAGTAGAACTGTTTGCTTATCGTAAAATTAATCGTATTCTACGATTTACCTAACTTGGGTAAATTACGGATTTTGAAAACATTATGTTGTTTTGTTTTTTGTATGCATATGTACCTATGCCAGAAGAACGTGACTACTTTTTTTAATAGCGTCCAATTAACTTTTTTGTGGCACACCTAGACACCTACCAATTTTATACGAAAACATGTTTTCCTCTAGATTATTCGGTTAAAGTATTTAACTTAAAGCTTCTACGATCAAAAACCAATAAGTAGGTATGACTTAATACGGTGCAAGCTTTGTAGGGAATTTCATTTACTAACTCTGGAGCTCTGGAGCGCTTAGGCTAGGTTATGTTAGGTTAGTAGCAGCAACTGCAGGAACTGAAGAGTCATTTCTTCAATTCCATAAAACTTATACTCTACTTTATTGACATAAAATCAAATCAAGTTGACGACGAATTGGAGGTTTGACGACCTCCGTGGCGCAGTGTTGAGCGTGCGGAGGTCCCGGGTTCGATCCCCGGCAGGGTCAATTTGAGAATTTATAATTTCTAAATTTTCCCTGGTCTGGCCTGGTGGGAGGCTTCGGCCGTGGCTAGTTACCACCCTACCGGCAAAGACGTACCCGCCAAGCGATTTACTTTCTGGTAGGTACGATGCCGTGTAGAAACCGAATAGGGGTATGGGTTTAATATAACTGCCATGCCCCTAACAGGTTAGCCCGCTACCATCTTAGACTGCATCGTCACTAACTATCAGGTGAGATCGCAGTCAAGGGCTAACTTGTAGTGGATAAAAAATAATAATAGAGTAAGCTTAGTTATAATCTTAGTGGGTAGGTACATTAAGTTTCCTGGTTTGTTGGTCACCGTAGTGAGATTGACGGACAGCCCGGGCCGGTCCGGGACCTCGAAGTTCAAGGGGTCGACTGAAAATCAGCGCTGATATGGTGCATCTACAGTCTACACCATATCAGCTTTACGCTTAGTCGATGCCCTTTTTAGGATTTAATTTTACACAGATTAGAGTTACGAGAGCATTTAGGGTTTAGTATACAAGTTTATAGTAATAGTGTTTAGTCCATAAATTTTTTCTATAGCTTGTATTTTTTTTTGTTTTCTGTGTATTTTAAATCCCAAATAAGTATATAGTATTTTATTTATTTTCAGGCCACGGTTATGGTAAACATTTCGGCGGTGGAGGCAATTATGGCGGAGGACATGGCGGCGGCTATGGAGGTGGTTATGGCGGTGGATATGGCGGCGGCTACGGCGGTGGATTCGGCGGAGGGGGTGGATTCGGCGGAGGCGGCGGTGGTGGCGGTGGCGGTGGCGGAGGATATGGCGGAAATATCGGAAATGGAGGATACGGCGGAAATTATGGACATGGAGGCGGAGGCTGCGGGGGTGGATGCGGTGGCGGTCATGGAGGAGCGACAGCCACTGCCACCGCTACTGCGACGGCGCACGCTAACGCGTAAGTAGCCTCATTAGTAATTAGACTAATTAAATTCATGTTTGATATAGTATTTGTCATTATTTGGTGGATATAATTGTCGCGCGATTAGTTACTTTAAGAATGCTGTCGCTATTTATGATAGTACCAAAGCGCAGACCTCTCAGAATCTTACCGTTAGTAGGTTAAAAGTTACCATTTACATCTCGTAAGTAGGTACTTAAGTATATTTTATTTTATTCAAGTACATTTTAATATAATAATCGCATGGTCGACTATTCTAAAGACACGGACACAGTTTATTTGGCTGCAATTATATACCTGTGTATTATGTTATATATACGTATATTTTGCGAATTATATGAAAAGCGATGCTATTTACTTAAGTCTTGAACGCCTGCTTAGGCATTTATTTTAATAACTTATTCTGTTACAGGTACAAAAAACGTAAATAAGCCGCCAAGCCCACTATCAAGAGAAGCCCAATGAAAGGTCAAACGCCATTAGAAAACCAAATTACCTAATCATCATATACCTACAATATTATTGTATTGTTAATTATATACTCTACAATCGACAATATGTGAGGATGCAACTTCATATCTATGTATTGCTCTGTGATTCTAATTAGGATTAACACTAGTTATTTATAACAATTACTAACAACACGCATACAAATTAACTGCCAACAATTGTGTATGCTTCGTTAGTCGAGCAAACGGAATCGCCATGACAGAATGCTAAAGAGTTCTATGTTTTATGTGTGTGTTTAATTTGCATATTAGCTCAAGCAAAAGTGCCGTCCACTTTCTTTATTAAAATAAAATAATTTTTGGTTACTACTTCAAGTTAAAATGCTTTTGTTTTTAAATTCATTAAAAGCTTACGCTTGACCACATCACACATGAGAAGTGATGATGCAGCCTTAAGATGGGACGCGCTTGCCTAGAAGATGCCTATTCATAATAGGTAATTTGGAAACGCACACTCAGCAAACAGTGTTTAACATACATAGTCTGATAAATAATTACTTATGTAATTGGTTTAAGACAAATGCCCGATTTCACCAACAATGCCTTAGTTTTTGAAGATACATAAAACCAAGATATGTCAGTTTTGACATACAATTACTGTCACCGAATGGGCTTAGGTGTTCCCTAAAATTTAGTAAGTAATTGCAGGTGAAAACGAGCATTAGACTATTTGTTGCTGCCTAATGATATTAACTTAGTTCAAAAGAACTTATTGTTCTATTTTTTTTGAATTGGTAGATAATAATATTCAATTTCTTTGAATAAAAAATATTGATTTTCTTCTGTAGTTTTTGTTCGTGAATCATCTATCATACTTACTTAATATTATAAATGCGAAAGTGTGTTTGTTTGTTGGTTTGTCCTTCAATCACGCCGCAACAAACCAACGGATCGACGTGATTTCTTTTGAGGACCGGAGAGTGACATAGGCTACTTGTATCCCGGAAAATTAAAGAGTTCCCGTGGGATTTAAAAAAACTTATTCCACGCGGACGAAGTCGTGGGCATCAGCTAGTCGATAATATAATCTAAGTAATCTGTCTATAAGTCACGTTGTTATTTGGCAAAAATTGTATGGTTAATATGAAAAATAACAACGTTGCTTGGTAGCGTCACATGAGTAGATAAACCTAACGGTAGCGTATCGACAAATTATATAGCTCGTAAAGTTATAGACATAGGCAATATGACATCATTGTGAAAACCTACCTGTATCTATGTAATAAAATTATAATTACTTGTAGCTAACAATAAAATCGTCTTTGATTCATTCTGTGAAATAATAAGCGTGCAATGAATAATTTCAAGAAGCCACAGACTGATTACAATAAGCATAAATAATTATTTTGTACCTAGTAACGTATCGTGTTTTGAATTTAGCTTAAGAAAATATTTTTCTATTATGTTTTCTTGGTTTTCTCTTACATGGATTATAATATACTTGGGTTTATTTATTTAAATTAGCTCTAGAACATAATATAATTCTAAGTCGCAAGTCCAGCAATAAAATCTAAAAAAATTTAAGATAGTGACAATGATTTAATTAAATAATTAATTATCGTCGAATGCTTTTTGCGAAGTTAAATGTCAAAAAAACTTTTTAATAAAAGTGAACAGACTTCAAAAGCACTGGAAATCATTAAACAAATTTTTAATTTTTAATTACTTTCATCCAATTTGCCCAATGAACAAAAAATCAAAACTTATATTGTAAGCCAAGTCAAGGGCTAACTTGTAGTGGATAAAAAAAAGTCTAGAACTGTGACGACCAATACGCTTGACTAGCGCGGTTATTACCGACATAACCTGGACAGTGGACATAACTCCTAAATGAGTAGCGGCAACATGCAATCAATAGCACCTAGCATTAACTGAGTATTCCCGTCCATGCTAGGTACCTACGAGGGTGACGGGAAGCGGTTGGATGAGGATCGCTGGTATAGCGATCACTGGGAAAGACCTATGTGCAACAGATGACAGGCTGATAATAACTACGATTGGTATACCTAAATAAAGCAAATCAGTGTGCTATTTGAATACTTATAAATAAATAAATAAATAAAATCTTTAATTGAGATTTAAAATACACAGAACACAAACACAGTTAACTAAAAGATACAGAAAGAACTTATGGACTAAACACTATATTTCTATAAACTTATATACTAAACTCTAAATGCTATAAACACATAAAAAAACCGGCCAAGTGCGAGTCGGACTCGCGCACCGAGGGTTCCGTACAAACCTGTAGTAAGTTTTAAATTATTAAAAAAAAAACTACTTACTAGATCTCGTTCAAACCAATTTTCGGTGGAAGTTTGCATGATAATGTACATTATATTTTTTTTTTAGTTTTATCATTCTCTTATTTTAGAAGTTACAGGGGGGGGGGGGGGACGGGACACATTTTACCACTTTGGAAGTGTCTCTCGTGCAAACTATTCAGTTTAGAAAAAAATTATATTAGAAACCTCAATATCATTTTTGAAGACCTATCCATAGATACCCCACACGTATGGGTTTGATGAAAAAAAATTTTTTGAGTTTCAGTTCTAAGTATGGGGACCCCCAAAATTTATTGTTTTTTTTTCTAGTTTTGTGTGAAAATCTTAATGCGGTTCACAGAATACATCTACTTACCAAGTTTGAACAGTATAGTTCTTATAGTTTCGGAAAAAGTGGCTGTGACATACGGACGGACACACAGACAGACAGACAGACATGACGAATCTATAAGGGTTCCGTTTTTGCCAAATTTGGCTACGGAACCCTAAAAAGGGTATCGACTCAGCGTAATGCTGATATGGTGTACACCACCGCGCTGATTTACAGGTTTTTATTCATTGATACAGTTAGATAGCTACTCCATCGTTATCAAATAAATATTATAAATGCGAAAGTTTGGATGGATGTATGGATGTATGGATGGATGTTTGTTACTCAATCACGCCCCAACGGCTGAACGGATCTGGATGAAATTTGGCACAGAGATAGATTATAGTCTGGACTAACACATAGGCTACTTTTTATCCCGGAAAATTAAGGAGTTCCCGCGCGAAACGAAAAACCTCGATCCACGCGGACGAAGTCGCGGGCATCAGCTAGTATTTTAATACTTACTCAATTTATTTAAGTGTCTCCTAAGGTACTAAAATTCTACATCAATGGTCTCCTAAGTTACTTCACGTTTTGACTCTTCCAATATATCAATCATAGAACTAAGGAGATACATAATATATGCAATTATAATATAATGAATATTTCTCATGAATGGAGCCGGATACTAAATAATAGAGACAGATAGAAATATAGGTGTAAAAACCGCAATATTATTGTTTGAAAATAATCCCTGACATTCCGATGCGACCTTGTAACATCATTACTACGTATATTCTTATTATTAACAATCTATTAAACAGTAACTTATCTATATATATAAAATTCAAAGTCCTGACTGACTGACTGACTGACTTATATATCAACGCACAGCCTAAACCGCTGGGGTTAGAAACTTGAAATTTTGACAGTAGGTTCCTTTTGTGACGTAGGCGCTCACTAAGAAAGGATTTCTCAAAATTCCACCCCTACGGGGATGAAATAAGGGGTTAAAGTTTGTATGAAAGTCCGTCATTTCTCAAGTTATATCCATGAAACTTGGTAAATGGCCTACCAGTTAAAAATAAAGAAATACGTGTTTCACAGATTTTCAAAATTCCACCCCCAAAGGGGTAAAATAGGGGTTTAAAGTTTATATGAAAGTCCTTCATTTCTCAAGCTAAAGCCATGAAACTTGGTATATGAGCTGCGGGTTAAAAATGAAGAAGTGTTTCACAGTTTTTGAAAATTCGACCCCCAAAGGGGTGAAATAGGGGATGAAAATTGGTATAAAAGTCTTTCTTTTCACAAGTTATATAGCCCTGAAACTTGGTATTTGGGCTTCCGATTTAAAATTATGAAATACGTATTCCACAGTTTGGAAATTTCTATCCCCAAGGACGTTAAATAGAGAGTTTGTCCTTCAACCACGCCGCAAAAGAGCAACGGATCAATGTAATTTTTTGCATTGTATAGGTGAGGATCTGGAGAGTGACATAGGCTTCTTTTTATCCCGGAAATGATGGAATCTGTGGGAATTAAAAAACTTATGCCACGCGAACGAAGTCGCGGGCGTCCTCTAGTACAATTATTATATAATATGTTTCCTTAAAAATATATAAAAAATTGGATAATGTTATTGAACGATAACCTTTGGCATTTAAGGCGATTCCGATTGTGAAGGGAATTCAAATTTTCAACATCGATCGATCGGCTTAAAATTTTTGTAGGTACCTACCCATTTTATTTAAAAATTTCGGTAGGTGAGTTTTTCGGCCTTTTTGTCGCCTGAGTTAAGTTAGTTAAATGTAAGTGAGTTATGACTATTAGTTAGGTATATGATCAGGATCATAAACCATCAGGAATGCTGATTGCAAGATTTCTTCACAGCTAGATATAAATCTACAATATTCTAAAAAGTTATCTGATCAAAATTGCTTGCATGATAAATACAGGCGTAGTGATATATTATATTAAAGTAATAAGCGATGTTCTGTGTACAAGGTGTTTGTACTTTTTACTGCCAGCGCGGCGTGTACAAATATTGTACCTATCTACTAGGCATAAATAAATAACAAATTTTTAATATAAGCACTGCACTTAATAGTTTAGAACTAAAAAATACGATATTTTATATTAAAAAAAGAAAAAAAAAACAATTATCGATTTTTCGTTTCCCCGCCCTAGATTCGAACTCGTGCGACTACGTTGCTACAGTACGTAATTTTTGTCGTATATTTCGACTGGGAGCGTGGCGTCTCCTGTAATCCGGCTACTCGGAGGTCGGGTTCGGAGGATGGTTTGAGGTCGGGAGTCCTGATGCTGAGTGGCTCATGTTGACTGGACGTCCACACTAAGCCCGGTATTAATATGGACCCCCCGGAGGAATCTGGGGGGTGCAGGTTAACTAAGGAGGGGCGAACCGGGCCAGGGGGGAAACCCAGCAGCCAAAAGTCCCCGTATCGGGCAGTAGTGGGATAGCGGCCGGGAGTGAGTGCTCAGTAGCAGCCTGACCAATACAATCAGACCCGATCCTTTTGCTAAAATTATTTTTTTGTTAATAATTGGTTCCTAGATTAAACGCCTATTTGTTAAAACTAAGAATAATAATTAATTATATTTGCAGCATAAATATTAGGGTTAGAGAGATTGTCGTTTCTTGTTGCTAAAATAAAATTAGAAGATTATTATTCTAATTATTATTCAGTTTTAACAAATAGGCGTTTATTCTAGCTCACTTTTTTCACAAGTCGATTAGTTCAACAAAAAAAAACAAAAACCATAAATGCTGGGGGGTTTAAGGCCCTTTAAACATTTACCCCGCGACCAACTATAGGTAAAAAACTCAACTATAGGTATAAAACTCGTCACACTACAGCATATATATGCACGCTTTACGAGAGCGTAGAGCTATAGAGCGTAGAGACGCTCGATTTTATAGCCAACTAACCAGTTTTGTTACTTGAAAATATTAGACGATTATTTATTTACTAGGTACTTGTTTACGCTGTTGGCCGCGGTAAATATTATGTACCTATTTATGCGCCGAAACAATACTCGCGGCTACAATAATACTCAGTTTTTGAGATTGTAAAATAATGTATAAAAGATTATCTTACCGATTTCGTTCAAAATCGATATCTGGGGTTCCGTAGGATCACAAAATAGGAAACTGTTACCAAAATTTTAAAAAAGTCAGCGCCATTTTGAAATTCTTTGTTATCGTACCGATTTCGTTCAAAATCGATATCTGGGGTTCCCTGGGATCACAAAACAGGAAACTATGAACAAAATTTTAAAAAAGTCAGCGCCATTTTGAAATTCTTTGTTATCGTACAAATTTCGTTCAAAATCGATATCTGGGGTTCCCTGGGATCACAAAACAGGAAACTGTTACCAGAATTTTAAAAAAGTCAGCGCCATTTTGAAATTCTTTGTTATCGTACCGATTTCGTTCAAAATCGATATCGGGGGTTCCCTGGGATCACAAAACAGGAAACTGTTACCAAAATTTTAAAAAGTTCACTGCTGACTTTTTTTTGATTGACTGCTGTTTTGTGATCCCAGGGAACCCCAGATATCGATTTTGAACGAAATCGGTACGATAACAAAAAATTACAAAATGGCGCTGACTTTTTTAAAATTTTGGTAACAGTTTCCTGTTTTGTGATCCCAGGGAACCCCAGATATCGATTTTGAACGAAATCGGTACGATAACAAAGAATTTCAAAATGGCGCTGACATTTTTAAAATTTTGGTAACCGTTTCCTGTTTTGTGATCCCAGGGAACCCCAGATATCGATTTTGAACGAAATCGGTACGATAACAAAAAAATTCAAAATGGCGCTGACTTTTTTAAAATTTTGGTAACAGTTTCCTGTTTTGTGATCCCAGGGAACCCCGGATATCGATTTTGAACGAAATCGGTACGATAACAAAAAAAATCAAAATGGCGCTGACTTTTATAAAATTTTGGTAACAGTTTCCTGTTTTGTGATCCCAGGGAACCCCAGATATCGATTTTGAACGAAATCGGGACGATAACAAAAAATTTCAAAATGGCGCTGACTTTTTTAAAATTTTGGTAACAGTTTCCTATTTTGTGATCCCAGGGAACCCCAGATATCGATTTTGAACGAAATCGGTACGATAACAAAAAAATTCAAAATGGCGCTGATATTTTAAAATTTTGGTACCAGTTTCCTGTTTTGTGATCCCAGGGAACCCCGGATATCGATTTTGAACGAAATCGGTACGATAACAAAAAAAAACAAAATGGCGCTGACTTTTTTAAAATTTTGGTAACAGTTTCCTGTTTTGTGATCCCAGGGAACCCCAGATATCGATTTTGAACGAAATCGGGACGATAACAAAAAATTTCAAAATGGCGCTGACTTTTTTAAAATTTTGGTAACAGTTTCCTATTTTGTGATCCCATCCCAGGGAACCCCAGATATCGATTTTAAACGAAATCGGTACGATAACAAAAAAATTCAAAATGGCGCTGACTTTTTTAAAATTTTGGTAACAGTTTCCTGTTTTGTGATCCCAGGGAACCCCAGATATCGATTTTGAACGAAATCGGTACGATAACGAAGAATTTCAAAATGGCGCTCACTTTTTTTTAATACATACATACATACATGCATACATATATATTCCTAACATACCCTTTCCTTGTGGCTTTGCCGTAATCGGGTAAAAAAAATACGCCTACACTTGAGAACTTCCTTCTTTGTGGATGTCGGTATCAAGTTTTTCTAAGCGCAGTACACATAGAGAATATTATATCTCTATGGCAGTACACAACACGGTGTTCATTTTGTCGTAATAAATTTCGTGCAAAAAAGCGATACACCCACCCGTCCACGAGCGCGTCTCAGCGCGTACTGAGCGCCAAACGCCTAGCGCTCGGCTTCTTTTCATAGAAAAATGTATGAAACATTTTTTTTTTGCCACATAAACTATAAACATATTTATTTGTATGCTTAATGCTTTGCACCATGGATAGAGGACTATATAAGCCCCACTTTTTTGTTAATATTCAAGTTAAAATATGCAGCGGATCTAGCTTTATGGGTACCTATCCGGACCCCATTTTTCGTCATTTTCAGCAGATCTTGCGTTCGGAGAAACGTATTTATGCAGAAAATTTGTATTGGAGTGTGCATTTTTATAAGGTCAAACGAGAGAAGAAGAAATGACCTTTAATTTGATACCATGACATCCCCACAGCTGTGACTCCCGATTCTTTAAAGTGTACCTGGAAAAGGATGACATAAGATGAAGGATGTATAAGGCACCCCGATACAATAAAATATTGTACGTATAATAATTTATAGGCATATTATGTAGCTTAGGGTTTTCCATCCAGCAGAAGCGTTCTTGATTATTGTATTGTGTAAGTTTTAATATGAAATTAAATAAATAGGTAAGTACCTAAAGCGGCACTTTGCAGTCACTTACATGGACGCACTTTGACCCCTTGGAAAAAGCAACAAAATATTATTTCCTTACCAAAAACGCCGCAAATCAAAACATAGTTAATATAATATAATAATATACAAATTATGTATAGATAGGTATAGATCCACGTCAGTGGGAAAATACAAAAATTGTTTCGATTGTTATCTTGTACAAATAAAGAATTATGCAAACTATAAACAAATGAGAAGAGTTTACCTACATGTATACTTACTAGCTGATACCCGCGACTTCGTCCGCATGGTTTTAGTTTTTTTGATTCACACGGGAACTCCTTAATTTTCCGGGATAAAAAGTATAGCCTATGTTACTCTCCGTCCTCAACTATACCCATGCCAAAAATCACGTCGATCCGTGGCTCCGTTGCGGCGTGATTGAAGGACAAACCAACAAACAAACACACTTTCGCATTTATAATATTAGTATGGATTTACTGAAGTGAGCACTGAAAGAAAAGAAATTGGTGAAATCGCGTGGTGGTAAGAACACCCGGCTGTCTATTTCGGGCAGTCAGGGCTTCAAGAACCTTGGTTCTAAGGTTCTTGCTGGGGTTCGATCCCCGGACCCGCAACTCTAACTTTTCGGAGTTGCTTTTCTTAACTTACTTTAACGTTTAAGGAAAAAATCGTGAATGTTGCACATAAGTAATTTTAAGGAAAAGTGCGGGATCAATTCCTGACTTGTGAGGGTAGGTATGTGTTTCAGCAAAATCTTTGAAAGCAGTTTATTTTCTTCAAATTACGACCTCCCTGGCGCAGTATTGAGCGCTGTTGTCTTAAGAGGATCGTCTAGTTGTAAATTTTCATACAAAAAGCGATAACGTTTTTCTTTCCGGAAATGTTGTCCAATTTTCATATTTTTTAGAAATGTTGCAGATACAATGAAGAACTATGCTCGTACGTTTTAATTTTAAAGAAATATTGCTTATGTTAAAAGTTATTAGCGTCTAAATATCCATATTTTTGACCTAAAAACTTCCTCGAGTATTTTAATTTTTTTTAATTTAACTAATCTAAAATACTAAAAAAATAAAACGTACGAGCCTAGATTAAGGTGTACTGAATCTAATGAGACCAAAATTGTCTAATTTCGTAAACGTTTAGGGGGGTAAAAACGTTATCACCCGAAACCATATTTCAAGAATAAAATGTAGGCATATGCCTACTGGACTTGCAACTCTCTCTATCGCACGATACGGAGAAGGCAGCGAAGCGTTGTGAAACAGATAGCATTATTGAAAATACCTACTCGTGTCGCGTTTCGTCACTAGACGATCCTCTTAACGTGGGAGGTCCCGGGTTTGATTCACGGCAGGGTCAATTTGAGAATTTATAATTTCTGAATTTTCTCTGGCCTGGTCTGGTGGGAGGTTTCGGCCGTGGTTAGTTACCACCCTACCGGCAAAGACGTACCGCTAAGCGATTTAGCGTTCCGGTGCGATGCCGTGTAGAACTAAAAACCGACTATAGGGGTATAAGTTTAATACTTTGATTATATACTCAATCAAAGGTTTATTATAACTGCCATACCCCTTAAGAACAGGTTAACCCGCTAATATCTTAGACTGCATCGTCACTTACCATTAGATGAGATCGCAGTCAAGGGCTAACTTGTAGTGGAATAATAATAATCTATGACCGCTATAACATACTAATATTATAAATGCGAAAGTGTGTTTGTTTGTTGGTTTATTGGTATGTTGGTTTGTTGGTTTGTCCTTCCATCACGCCGCAACGGAGCAACGGATCGACGTGATTTTTGGTATGGGTATAGTTGAGGACCTGGAGAGTGATATATAGGCTACTTTTTATCCCGGAAAATAAGGGAGTTCCCGCGGGAATCAAAAAAAGTTAAACTACGCGGACGCAGTCGCGGGCATCAGCTAGTACCTTATAAAATAAATTATGGTCTGCAGTACACGGATCACTTGGCTCGCGATGTCTATGAAGGGACTGCGGTCATCGCTCCAAAGGTCGTCGTACCTGAGTTAATCGTCGTCGTCTTGTTAATGTTAATCTTACAGTTTATATTTTTACTGTGTCAGGTGACAGATCTGTCAGGTCTGGTGGAACCGTAGAAGGCTTCGGCCGTAGCTAGCGGCTACTTAGTAAGTATCCACCTTCCTGTACGATGCCTCATAGAAAGCGTTCAGAGTTAAGGGGTACGAAGGTAATTGTTAAAACTTTAATTCTCTGGTCACGCACTAGTACGATAAGTTCATAATATATAGATATATATTCTTTATCGCAGAGAACACTGTCATCTCTGCAATAGGTACTGCGGACGACATTCCTATGAACCGTCTAAAGTCTAGCTCTAGATAGATAAAGACTCAAGTCTGTAACCACGTGTCATAGGGTAATCATATCAGTTAAAATTCCAGCATCATTTAAATACAACAACAACAACTTTGGCAAGATAGATTTACCAGTTTCTGACGAGGCAAATTAAATGCTAGGTAGGTACTCAAAAGGAAAGTTTTTAGGTACTCAAAAGAAAAGTTTTACTCAAAATCTAATATTAGTCAAAAGTCATTTTTCCACAAAATACGTACAGGTACATTGATACTTATTTCTGATACATACGTGAATTACAAAAAGATCAATAGGTAAAGATATTAAAACTTGGGTTTAGTACAATGTATATTGTTGTAGCGTTAGCTATAAATCGTTATATTATATAGCCAGGGCTGGGCAAAATACATGCTTTGCTTTAATTGAAATACAAATTACAAAATACTTTATCGCAAGTAATTAAAATACGAAATACAAAATACCTTTAGGTAAGGTATTTGAAATATAAAATACAAAATACAGTATTTTAGCTATTTTTAATTGAAATACGAAATACAAATTACAAAATACAAAATAAGACGTAATCGTAAAACGTATTTCATGTTTTTTGTAACTTGTCTCTAAGGCATGAATGGCAATATTTTGACGGACAGCCATAGCGTACAACTACAGTATTATACATAACAGGTGCAGTGTTGCCAACTCTTAGCTGCTTTACCATCATTATACTCTCGGGTCGCACTCACTCTCACGAAGTATTATAGGAGATAACTGCACTTTTGATAACCATCGCCAGAAAAGCTGATTCAGTGTTAGGTGGATGTAGAGCTCTCCACTGATCACAAAAGTTGCAGTCTGCCTGCATTTGGATGGCCCTTTCGCTAAATATGGCCGTTCAAAGACGGTTTATTGTTACCAAAAATGAACGATAATTAGAAAAGCTGATTCTTGTACAGTATTAAAGTATGCGCAGTACCTATGTAAACAGCGTAAAAACTGACGCATGTGGATGGGACTTTTTCTAGATAATATCAGCTTTCAAAGACGTTATAACCTATACTTACTATGCGTTCCTGTAAAAAAATATTAGCAATTGTTATGTTGTCCCATTGATTGCTGTTAAAAATTTTTAATAGCGATCAACGACGAGAAAATTATTGCTAATATTTTTTTACAGAAACGCATAGTAAGTATAGGTTATAACGTCTTTGAAAGCTGATATCTAGAAAAGTCCCATCCACATGCGTCAGTTTTTACGCTGTTTACATAGGTACTGCGCATACTTTAATACTGTACAAGAATCAGCTTTTCTAATTATCGTTCATTTTTGGTAACAATAAACCGTCTTTGAACGGCCATATTTAGCGAAAGGGCCATCCAAATGCAGGCAGACTGCCACTTTTGAGATCAGTGGAGAGCTCTACATCCACCTAACACTGAATCAGCCTTTCTGGCGATGGTTACCAAAATTGCAGTTATCTCTTAATGTATTTTATTCAAATGTATTTTGAAGCCTCAAGTATTTGAAATACTAATTACAAAATACCTCGGCGTAAGGTATTTGAAATACCAATTACAAATTACATTTTATGTAAGTAACTGAAATACAAATACCAAATACGTATTTGTATTTCAATTACGTATTTTAATTACAAGTAATTCAAATACTGCCCAACCCTGTATATAGCAATAGCTAATTACTAGCCCAGAAGCCAAGTCTTTAATTTATAGACGTAACTAAATAATAAATGACATTTGGGTACTTTTGAATCAGTAAAGCTTGATGCAAACGTTTTTTTAAAACCACTACAAGTTAGCCCTTGACTGCGATCTGGTACGTGAGACTGGTAAGTGATGATGCAGTAGACTGCATCATCACACTGCATCATCACCACGAATGCATCATCTTAGAAGATGGTAGCGGGCTAACCTGTTATGGGAATAGGAGTTATAATAAACCCATACCCCTATTCGGTTTACACGGCATCGTACCGGAACGCTAAATCGCCTGGCGGCACGTCTTTGCCGGTAGGATGGCAACTAGCCATGGCCAAAGTCCAAATTGAACCTGCCGGGAATCGAACCCGGGACCTCCGCACGTTAAGACAATAGCGCTCAACACAGCGCCACGGAGGTCGTCAAAAGTTCATTTAATTTGTAATGTTCATCTTCTAGCTATTTTCTCTTGTTACGCGGCTACATACGACACTTGCAGTGTTTGAAAAGTCTCAATTTTATATACCTACCTTCCTAGGTATCTAACATGTTGAGTGGAAAATAGAAAGCTTATATTATTTATAGACGTGAGCTTTCTCGTAGCTTTGAGTTACGACTTCTGTAGGTATTATTGATGGAAGCTACTTGTGGACAATAGAAAGATAAATATTTATTGGCTAATAAATCTACAGCTATCCTTTTCCGCAGCTGTTAGATTTATAGTGTCACATGTCTAGGCATAGTTTGCCTATCCAAAAAACGTATGTATCAGAAGACTTTTTGTTGTTTGTTGAAAACACCTCATACTTACTACGGGCTCTTTTAATGAGTTGCCAAAATCTACCGTTAGTTGGAAATGGATATTCTATCTATCAAATAAATATTATAAATGCGAAAGTTTGGATGGATGGATGTATGGATGTATGTTTGTTACTCAATCACGCTCCAACGGATGAACGGATCTGGATGAAATTTGGCACAGAGATAGATTATAGTCTGGAATAGCACATAGGCTACTTTTTATCCCGGAAAATTAAAGAGTTCCCGCGGGAACCGAAAAACCTCAATCGACGCGGACGAAGTCGCGGGCATCAGCTAGTAATATTATAAATGCGAAAGTTTGGATGGATTGATGTTTGTTACTCAATCACGCCGGAACGGCTGAACGGATCTGGATGAGATTTGGCACAGAGATACATAATCTGGAATAGCACATAGGCTAGTTTTCATCCCGGAAAATTAAAAAGTTCCCGCGGGAACCAAAAAACCTCAATCCACGCGTACGAAGTCGCGGACATCTGCTAGTCGGCAATAAACCCAGCATTTGCCCTTTTTAATACCCAAATTTTTTTTTATTATTATTCATTATAGGCTTACGCTTGACCACATCACACCTGATGGGAAGTGATGATGCGGCCTAAGATGGGACGCGCTTGCCTAGAAGATGCCTATTCACTCTTGATTTAAAGATACCCAGATTATATTTGGTGGGAAACACAGTTTTAGGTAGAGTGTTCCAGACCCTAGCCATGCGAATGAGGAATGAAGACACGAAGCGTTTCGTTCGTGTGGATGGAACGTCGACGACATAGGGGTAATGAATCAAATAATATAATATGTAGCTATAATAGAAATGCAAGACCAATAAGGTAGGTACTTTCATGCCATTTTTCCAAGAACTCACCAGTCTGCTGGATATTCTCCGTTGAGATTGCCCCCCGTAGCCGAAATTCAGTGGGAAGAACGTTTTTTTTTCACGACAACCAAGGTTCTACCATCGCTTCGCTTATTTCAAAATGTCAATTTTATGTCACGTACCTTGACGTTCCTAAAATAAAGATTATAACTCTTAAACACGAACGTCAACAATATTAAAACAATACGGCTCTAAGCGATGGTAGTATGCCCCCTGTATTGATGTTAAAAGTCTACAGCGCAGATCCAGCAACTGCTTACTTCACCAAGTCGTCATATCCTCGTGATGGAATGATTTGAGCTTGGATGAATCAAAATCATTCGAGGTGTGCTCATTTTATCGATGACAGAGCTTGGTCGTGATCTCACTGTAAAAGTATCGTAATGGAATCAATCACCCAAGATGGAATCGCCCTCATCTGGATTTATCGATGACAGCGATTAATTGTGATCTCACTCCTAATATAGAAACTAAGATCCTCTCCCTCAAGGGAGAAGAGACTCCCTCATCTGGAAGAGGTAAAACCTCTGCAGGCAGCATCGCTTCGGCAGTTGCTTGGCGCGGTCTTCAAGCATTTAGTTGGTTAAAGAAGATAAAGAAATAAGGAAGTAGGCGTTGCAGCCTATAGTATACTACTAGGTATAGCTTCCTACCAGCTAAAATTTCAATGGACATAGAAGGTATTTTATGATTAGGTACGCAGTGTTGGGCTACTTTGGTGACCAGCGATCTTATAACTATACTCTATCTATAATAATATTATAAATGCGAAAGTTTGGATGGATGGATGATGTTACTCAATCACGTCAGAACGGCTGAACGGATCTGGATGAAATTTGGCTTGGACACAGAGATAGATTATAGTCTGGAATAACACATAGGCTTCCGGAAAATTAAAGAGTTCCCGCGGGACCAAAAACCCCCAATCCACGCGGACGAAGTCGCGGTCATCAGCTAGTATTATACCGAGTATATTAGCACTAAATCTCAGTTATGTTTCCGTAGTCACTGTATAATAGACAGACTACCACTACTACAGCCCATTAACGTCCCACTGCTGGGCACAGGCCTCCACTCTCATAGGAGAGAGTTAATTAGAGCTTAGACTCACCACGCTGCTCCAATGCGGGTTGGCGGGCTTTAACGACTATTATCATGTTAGTGATAATAACCGGGACCGACGGCTTAACCTCGGAGAGTACTCTCCGAGGCAACTTCCTAACTCCGGGCTAGTACTGAGAATTTCTAGTCAGAACAGACTAATAATAGACAGACTACTGTAAAACAGCTCATATGCCCACTTAGGTACATTGAGATAAATCCGTGGAGAAGATTTTAGCCTGCAAGACTGGCAGGCTTAAATTTTCGCTGTGAAAGTGTGTATGTGTGCAATTCACACACGGCAGAAGTGAAACTTCAGAAAAGTGGCCTACGAGCACTACGAGAGTATTAAATAAATATAACTTGTATTCTATCTCATTCTCTCGCAGGCTAAATCCTATTATGAATATGTTTGTCTCTTTTTGGTGTCGCTTTTTCGTTTCATCGAATTTCCAAATCACAACGATTCTAAAGAAGTTTCACTTAAAAAATATCTGTTATATTTTTATAAATCCTCTGAACCTGCAGGTTTCATGTTAGTTTGTCTATTCCTTTTATTTTATTATTTTTTATTTTTTTTATTTAAAAACAAGTATACATAATTATTATAACAGTTTACAATATTTGTTACGGTGTAACAAAAACCCTGATCGGGTTTATCCGTACACCGGTATTCCTCGTGTTCGCTCATTACAATATTATGTTCTACATAATTTTTATTTTTATTAGTGAGTAACCATCCTTAACTACTATTTACTACTAAGTACTTACTATTTATGATTTATTATTTACTATTACTATACTATTTATAATTATTAACTTACTATTTACTATTTATAATTAATGTAATTAATGTAATTATATGTGTACATCTCACAATTATATTTAGATGTTAAAATATGGTTGTGAAATGTATAAAACATTAAATGAAGGTAGGCTACAATATAATATTTAACCAGCGTAATGCAATACTAAACTACAACGACAGAATAAAGCATTAAACCGAGTAGCTTGTGAAGTTGTGACAAAACCAGTTTCAAGAGTTATATATACAGGTTGGTCCAATTTTATACCGTTTCAGTTTTGCAAGAAATAGGTCTTGAGTTTTTCCTTTATATTTTTTAAATTGATTTCTTGCTTAAAATTGTACGGTAGACCATTTAGTAGTGTCGGCACGAGACATTCCAGGGTGTGTCTGCCGTAAATGTTGTTACTTGGAGGAATGATAAGTTTCCCTTTTGCTACACTACGCGTTAATTTTGAATGGTGATATAATTCCTGAAATCTGGTGTTAAAAAAGTTTTCAATTAATAACACATATTTAATTCTGTTATGTATGGGCATTATTTTGCAATAGTTGAAAAGTTCGGGGTAATTACCTTTGAATTTATTTTTAATATTGTATGGAACTATTGTTTTGAGAAGTCGTATTTGCAGTTGGTAAATGTCATCCAAGTGGGATTTACATGTCCTTCCATAGCTACTTAGACCATATGATATAGTGGATTCTACGAGAGCTTTGTACAATAACAACCGTGTTGGGTATGGAATTTTGTTTTTTATGATCGAAAATTTTGCCAGCATGGATCGCAACTTATCACATACTTTATTAATGTGATCTTTCCACTTAATGCGATCGTCAATAATGAGACCAAGGTACTTATGGCTATTAACTAGGTCTACTGTATCACAGTTAGTACATGAGTTTAGGTTTGTATGCAGACATGAATGGCTATGAGCTATCAATTTTGGTATAATAGTGCTTCGGTTATGACTAGAGCTTATGTACATGAGTTTAGTTTTACTTGCATTCATTACGAGACCTACATCATGGGACCATTTAGTTATTAAAGTAAAATCTGTTTGCAATTTAAGTAGGGCTGTGTTGACATCAGCGTCCGCTGCTATGAGGCATGTATCGTCGGCAAATTGGTATATTTCACAGTTTTTAATCAAGTTAGTAACGTCATTGACATAGGAAATATAGTGCAATGGGCCTAGCACAGAGCCTTGTGCTGTACCTTCAGAGACCTGGACTGTGTTACTATACTCACTATCAATTTTAACCTGGAACGCTCGGTCTTTTAGATAGTTTTGACACCATTTCTTTAAGGGTCCCCGTATTCCACAATCATCTAATTTATCAATCAGAACGTCATGACGTAGTGTATCGAACGCTTTACTATAATCAATGAACACAACGAGTACATGGTTTTTGATGTTCAGATGTTTGTAAATTGTGTTTGTGAACTTAGAAAGAAGTTGCGTTGTACTTTTGTTAGATTGAAACCCATATTGAGATTCATTAATTATATCATGATCATAGTAAAATTTGCAGATTTGATTACCAATGTATTTTTCAATAATTTTATCTATTGTTGGCAAAATCGTTATGGGTCTGTAATTTCCATAATCCTTGCGGCTACCCGTTTTGTATATCGGTCTTACTATACCTGTTTTCAATTCAGTTGGATATTCTCCTGTTTTGATGGAAGTATTTATCAGATCTGTTATTACTGAGGATATCTTATGGCTAATCGATTTCAGGTCTAAGGCTCTTACACCATCTATACCCGGAGCTTTATCACTCCTTAAAGATTTAATAATTTTTAATACTGAGGTCGGTGTAGCTTTTTGAAAGCGTATTGAAACATTAGAAGGTATAGAATAAGTAGATTTAAGTAATAATTTAGTGTTACAATTCGGTATAATAGTTTTGACATTTTCACGAAATTTAGTAGCAAAATTATTAACAATATCCTTAGTGCTGGTAAGATTATCTTGTAATGCATTTAATACAACTTTATCTAAAGACTTTTTAATTCTGCCTGTGATTTCGTTTAGTATATTCCACAAAGATTTCAAATTATTTTTGTTTTAATTTGTTTATCTTTATTTCTTTGTATTATTTTATTAGCATAGTTTCTTGATTTGTTATATTTAAGCCTTAAAATTTTATTTCCAGTGTCTTTTAGCCATTCCATGAAAAGATTATCTCTATAAATGCATGCTTTTTTAACTTTTTCATTGACACAATACAAACCATTTAGACTTTTTTGACTATTGTGTATCTTAATTTTTACCTCTGAATTTTTATAACACAAATGTATATTTTTTATTATAATTTTATATATCTTATTTGGACATACAATATTCGTGGTTGTTGGCCAGTCTATTTCTTCCAGTAATTTGCTCAATTTTTTCTTGTCGTATATAGTTTTATATTTCGGTACATCCTGTATATGTGGTGAGCCGATGCATGCGAATACTATAGCCCGGTGGTCTGCCAGTGTAGTTCCGAGCGCTGCCGTGTACACGTCCTGTGAGCGGGATCTAGCGTATATGTGGTCAATACACGACTTACTTAATTTGTTGTTACATATTTCTATACGTGTGTACTCTGAGATCCCGCACACTAGGCCGTGATTATACATAACAGTGCTATATTTATGTTTTACAGGACAGTTGCGTTTTAAGTCTATATTAATATCTCCTAATACATAAAGGTCTAGGTTGTGTTCAATTTCTTTCTGTTAAGTGTTGTCTAACACTTATCAGAAAGGAATATTTCAGGAACTTCGATTGATCACATGCATCCACAAAGGATGAGGTCGGAATAATTAGCAGTGTCATTGGTCAAACGCTAAATTATCAACAAAAAAAATGTTCTGCGTTCTTTTATCAATCGGTTTTTCCCGGCGAAATTTACATTCAGCTCCCCAATGTATGTATTTTCCGTTCTTATGTACCTACTCCGTTCTTATGTAACTGCCTCGTTGGTCTAGTGGTTACCACGTTCGACTGCGGCCGACGAGGTCCCGAGTTCGAGTCCCGGGTCGGGCCATAATTAAGTGTTGGGTTTTTCTGACTAGAAATTCTCAGTAGGTAGCCCGGAGTTAGGAAGTTGGCGGTGTTTACCCCCGTGCCTCGGAAAGCATGTTAAGCCGTCGCGGTCCCGGTTATTACCTATCACTAACATGATAAAGCCCGCCAACCCGCATTGGAGCAGCGTGGTGGTTCTAAGCTCTAATTCCCTCTCTCCTATGAGGGTGAAGGCCTGTGCCCAGCTGTGGGACATTAATGGGCTGTAGTGGTGGATGTACCTACTTATCCTTTAACAAGTATGAATACCTAGATTATTTATCTAAATATAAATAATGTAATCAATCTTTTGAATGGAATGACCTATTGATTTGCAGAGCGACTTTCCTTATTTCTTTATCTTATTCGCACGAGGAAAGTTGCATCCCAGAGGCCGGATCTTTTTTAACCCCGTTCCGAACGCGCGCGCAACTCACTCGCAAGCTCGCATCCGTGGCCCGCACCCGTTTAGTGAACCAACGACAATTTATTAATTAAAAAAAAAATTAAATTGATATTTTTTTTATCACAATGTATAAATCGATCATCGTTGTGTGTGTTGTGTGCGCAGTTTTGATTGGTGAGTTTTTTTTTTTTTAATAAAGAAAACAGATTGCTGTATGGCGAAAGCATTTTAATAATTTGGTTACGAATTCAAAGTTTTCGCGCGAAAAGATTCAGACCGCAATTCCTACTAAATATTGGTCTAAACTCTAAACCTTTTAAAAATACAGGGATATATTTATCACACTCCAATGCCTGAAAAGTCTTTATGCCTTGCAACAGCGGCGTAATATTATTTTATTTTATTAATATTATTTTAAAATAAGGGATTCGAGAATAGAGAAGAAGGGGTGAAAAGCCTTCAGAAAATTAAAGGAACCGGTTTTGATCAAGTTTTGATGAAATGTATACTACTTAGGTAAATATTACATTTTATGATCATGATAGCAATATAAATAAGAACATACTTACCTAGGTTGAACAAAGATAGAGTAGGTATTATTAAAAGGAAAATTTAAAAAATAAATAATACATTATTGCTGCTAATATCGACCAAATATTATGAATGGAAACAAAGGAAGTCACAGCATTATACTAGTAATACAGATATCAGAGACTATGTACCAAAATAGACTTCCATCTCGCTTGATTATAAAACAACAGTTAAGACCAGACAAGAACCAGTTCAGGTAATTTCGCAAGCGAGGCTGATCAAAAAGTAACAAAAGTAACGGCACGCTTGGGTTAACAAGTCAAAATAAAGGGCAAATTAACTTTTTTGATACTCACTAACTTGGATTAAGTTTTAGTTAAGTTTAACATAATTAAGCTGTGGCTTTAACTACAATAAAGTAGAGCTTTTTTTACAATTTCACACACGCATTGTGTCTTTTTTTTTTTTTTTTATCCACTACAAGTTAGCCCTTGACTGCGATCTCACCTGATGGTAAGTGATGATGCAGTCTACGATGGTAGCGGGCTAACCTGTTAGGGGCATGGCAGTTATATTAAACCCATCCCCCTATTCGGTTTCTACACGGCATCGTACCGGAACGCTAACTCGCTTGGCAGCACGTCTTTGCCGGTAGGGTGGTAACTAGCCACGGCCGAAGCCTCCCACCAGGCCAGACCAGGGAAAATTCAGAAATTATAAAATCCCAAATTGACCCTGCCGGGGATCGAACCCGGGACCTCCGCACGTTAAGGCAACAGCGCTGCACACTGCGCCACGGAGGTCGTCAAAATGTGTCTAAGCCCAATCCATTATATCTATAACTAGCTTATGCCTGCGACTTCGACCGCGTGCACTACACAAATTTTAGACCCCTATTTTACTCCCTTAGGCCGGCCATGTACATGGACTGCTCAAGCAGTTAGCCAGTGATCAACATACACGAACCGCTCTTGCAGTCATAGTCAACAGCTTGAAGCTACCATTGACAACTGCAGCCAACCGCCCGAAGCAGTCGCAAGTCGCAACTGCTCGAGCGGTTCCATGTACTACCTATGTGTGTACGTAGAATACTGTACATAGTTCACTGTTCACTATGCAGTAGCAGTCCATCCTGATTCCTGACTGCTTCAAGCTGTCCGTGTATGGCCGGTCTTAAGGGTTGAATTATCAAAAATTCGTTCTTAGCGGATGTCTACGTCATGATAGCTATCTATAACAAATTTCATCCCGATTCGTCCAGCGATTTGAGCTGTGCGTTGATAGATTAGACAGTCAGTTAGTCAGTCGTCTTTTCCTTTTATATATTATTTAGGTATCTTCATAGACCGAAAACTGATAGAACTGAATAATTCGAATATCTCCATATTATTCCACAGATCAAAAAAAATACGATAGATACTAGGTAGGTACATTTTAACAAGATACCAATTATTTAGCGGTAATAATGATAATAATCAAAAGATACAGATTATGTATACCTACCTAGGTAAGTATTTTGCATAGGCACTAATAAAAGCCTTCTTTACATGCATCCGGTCTGAGTTCCATTATAAGTTAAGTATAGGTATAGGGCTTTTAACTCGTATATTTGATTTTACGAGATGTTAAACATACCTACTTAACTTTGATTGATAGAGCTTTTACAAGAAGGTTTTCAAGGGATCGTTTAGGCAATCTCTCTGGCCCAACCTGCAACCCGATTGTGTAAGATAATCATAATCGTATACGTTTGTCGAACGTATACTTAATTCGAATTTAAGAAGTTCAGTGCCTTGCCTGCATGTCAAAGAGCATATATAGTCGTCTGAGGAATTACTGTTGGGGTCCACTAGCATCCTTTCCTAGACTATATTCGGAACTCCTAAAATAGTTCTATAGTAATGCGTTTTAAGTTTGCAAGTGATTACGATTTCCTTACACAATTGTGGTTATAAGTACCTACGTACATAATAAGGGGGTTCGAAGTTAGATTCCCGGCTGGGTCTATTTGGAAATTTAATTTGAGAAGGCTTCGACAAATACCCGCCCACCGGCAAAACCGAGACGCGAAGCGATTTGGTGCTGTGTTGAAGTAGAAGGAAACTGCCATGCCCTTTTCAGACTAGCCCGCTTCCATCTTACACTGCATCATCATTAACCACCAGAGTCAAGGTTAGCTGTTGTCATCTTAGGTATCTACTATAATATACTTAAATCAAACCGCAGTAGTAGGTACAAAGTAGTAGTAAAATATCATAGTTTTAAATGACATTTAATCAAACGCTTATTATATTGATCGTGGTTTGCTATTATGTACATTAGTATAATGGAAAATATAAATTCAATGAAAATAAATCTTGCTTAACTTTAGCGTTTAGGATATAAAGAATAGAATCGTGATTCATGTGCTAACTTTAAAAGAATATCTCCAATTAACTAATAAAAGAATCTTTGTTAGAATTTCGTCTATAAAGCTTTATAATTATCAAGCATCTTCAAATAGGTAAGTATTTTCGAGACAAATGGTTTATAAGTATATACGTGGCATATACCTACTTATAGGTCTGCAAGGTATAACTATATACCTATTATGTTACTTATTTTTGTCATATTTTAAGATTAAACAAAAAAAAATATACTTAGGTTCCTAGTAGGTATCTATCCAAAATATATAGGAACATACCAAAACTATGACGCATGATATGAGTCACACTTTATAAAAAGTACAGGTACAAGTACCTAATCTAACACAAAAAAATGTTCAATCGATCGAATAAAATAATCTTCATAAAAGCAGGTTGAAATAAGTTTTTTAATAAAACAAAGCGATCAATTATATACCTAACTCACAAAAAGCTGAGATATGCTAATCAAATGTATTAGCTATTACTTGTTCAGTAATAGTGATTCAGGTTTCAAGTCACGACTTTTAATCCGCGGATAGGTCGTGATAATCTTTTCCGCGGTCGTGCGCCTGCGCAGCTCCATTATAAATATCGCAAAATATCTAAACGATCAATCTATTGTAGACAGTTCCATACTGAAATACATTATTATTCAGCAAATTTTATTTAAGGGTCAATTTCAACAAAGGCGTTTTTTTGTTTCATTTCGGTGAACTTTCGTATTATCAAGTTTTCTCAAATTTAAACAATAGTTTATTGTACTTCTTGATATTCTTCATGCACTTATTTAATGCCATCAAAATATACCTTAATAAACTAATGAGAAATCGTGTTTAAATTTGTGATGCCACTGAAATGAAAAATTCGTTCACCGATATGAAATAACTAGCCACCGAAATGATAAAACCTATTCACCGAAATTAAAATCCACCGAAAACGAATACAAGCATTCTTTCTTTTCTTCTCTGCTCACATAATCTTCTTCTTTCCTTTCTTTCATCTGCAGTCAATGCTAGCCTCGGCATTCTAAAAAATATATGTCAATTATAGTTGGTATCGCGTTTCAACTTTGCATTCACCTGGTACTTTAAAATAAATAAATCGTATTATATTAGGTCTTTACCTATGAAATTGCCTTTCTTCAGTACTGGCCATTTCAAATAAAAAAAAGTTTGTAATTGCTCTGTATTCTAAATTCAAATTAATTTTGTTTTAAAACCATAACATTCTTTTTACGAACTCAGTCTTTTGTTTTTTGATTAGCATTGTATTTTCATTACATTTCAACATTTTTCGTCATAATGGATACTTTAAAAATTCGTGTAATTATGGAATATGAGTTCCGTCGTGACACCACCGCGACACACACGTCACGTAACATCAAAAACGTTTAAGGAGAGAACAGTACAAACGAACGCACAACCCGTTATTGGTTTTCCCGGTTCCGTTCTGGAAATTTTGACTTGAAAAATGGAGCTTGTGGTCGTCCGGAGACTTTGGTCAACAATAATGAATTAATGGCGATTGTGGAAGCTGACGAAACTCAATCTACAGCTGAGCTAGCAGCAGCTTTTGATGTAAGCATCAAAACAATATTGATCCATTTGCGACAAATTGGCAAGGTAAAAAAGCTTGATAGATGGGTGCCCCACGACCTTAACAATCGCCAGCGCAACGTACGCGTCGAGACCTGCCTTGCGCTGCTCAACAGGCAAAGAAATGAAGGAATTTTGAAACGAATTGTTACGACTTACGTGCGACGAAAAATGGATTCTGTTCGACAATCGAAAGCGCTCAGCAAATTGGTTAGATCCTGGTTCAGCACCAAAGCAATGCCCTAAACCAAAAATGACCCCTAAAAAGGTGATGGTCACTGTTTGGTGGTCTAGTGCGGGTGTGATTCACCACAGTTTTTTACAAAACGGCATGAGCATTACTGCAGATGTGTACTGTGAAGAACTGGAGAGAATGATGGAGAAGCTTGCACATCTGCAACCAGCTTTGGTCAATCGGTCGTCCCCACTGCTCCTACACGACAACGCGCGACCCCATACTGCGCAACCGACAGTCTCCAAGCTGCAAGAGCTGGGGTTGGAAGCTCTCCCTCATCCGCCATACTCACCAGACCTTGCGCCTACCGACTATTACTTTTTACAAAATTTAGACAACTTTTTAGTGGGTAAAAAATTCATTTCCCTAGAGGCAGTACAAAATGCCTTTGAAGAGTTTGTTGCCTCTGGTCCAGCTGATTTTTACAAGACGGGCATCAATAAACTGCCAATGCGTTGGCAAAGATGCGTCGATTGCATAGGTGATTACTTCGAATAACAGAAATAAGAAAGTTTGAAAAAATAAGTACTTTCACTTTCTTTCTTTCTTTCTTTCTGCTGGGCTGGTTTCCGCACTTAAACCTCCAGTTGGAGGTCTGTTGTACGTGTGTCGCCCTCCCCGCAGGAGTTTTCACTCCAACCATCCGAGCTCGCTCCAGAAGCCTAGAAGACCGCCCAGGTTGTCTAGGGCCTCTCGGAGCGAGGTTGGGGATCTAAGGTGTCGCTCTCGTTGGTCTGTGACGCCTGTGCATTCTAACAACACATGCGTCGGCGTTTCGTCTGTCTCCATGCAGGCTCTGCACAGAGGGCTGTCGGTGACGCCTATAACAAAGAGGTGTTTGTTTAATGGGCTGTGCCCCGTTATAAGTCCCACCACCTTCCTGAGTTTACCTCTATCCAGGCGGATTAGTTTGTGTGTTAAACGTTTGTCGATGTTAGGGAATGCCTCCCTGGTTTGTTTACAGTCCGGGGCATTCGTCCACAGTCGGGAATGCTCTTTGAGTGTTAGTTCATGCAGCCAGGTTTTATACTCACTGAAAGGTATGGGCACGATTGGTTCGGGCCCTGCTACCTTCAGCGTCGTAGCCTTACGTGCCAGAGCGTCTGCTGCTTCGTTACCTGGATCCCCATCGTGTCCTTTGATCCACCGAACGGTGATTTCATTGGAAGCGGCGAGTGTTTCCAGGGATTTGTGGCAGTCCTGTATAAGTTGGGAGGTTGTCGAGGGGCTGGCCAGGGCTTTGAGAACAGCCTGACTGTCTGAGTTAATGTTGATTTTGAAATTCGTTACCTGTCTGTTGACCATTGCCATGGCCGCGGTGGCGACGCCCACACACTCTGCCTGGAAAAACGAGTTGTCCTTACCGAGTGTCTGGCTTATTCTTATGTTAAGTTCTTGGCAGAAGGCTCCAGCCCCGGTGCCTGTTTTGGTTTTGGATCCGTCAGTATATACTTCTATTGCATCTCTGACTGGTTTCAGATCCTTGTTATGCTCTGGATTTATCTTATAGCTTCTGTCCAGTATGTGTTGTTTCCTTGTTCTATCACATTTCCACTCCAATCGTGGTTCTTTGTTAAAACCCTGTGATAGGATTTTGGTGTGTTTTGTATTGTTATCTTTCCATAGACCCGAGGTTTTCAGTCTGAGGGCCGCGAGTGTTGCTTCCTCTTTAATGTGTAAATGTAGGGGTGGGATCCCCAAAATGATTTCAAGTGCTGTAGTTGGTGTTGTGCACATGCAGCCTGTGATGGCGAGGCACGCTTGTCGTTGAAATTTTTGAAGCTCTTGCTGGGTGGTTGTAAGATGTGTTCTTGGCCACCATATCAAAGCGGCATATGCTAGTGAGCTTCTTACTACTGATAGGTAAAGCCATTTCATTATCTTTGGCTTTAGGCCCCAGTTTTTTCCCAGCATGCGTTTGCACTGACTTAGTATAATAAGGGATTTTTTTATTTTGTTATCTATGTGCCTTTTCCAACTGAGTTTGCAGTCGAGCGTCACTCCAAGGTATTTGACTTCATTGGAGAGTTTAAGGCTTGTGTTGAATAGGTTTGGAGGTTTAGTTGGTTCCGTCACTCTTTTGTTGGTGAAAAGAACCATCTCTGTTTTCTTTGGATTTACTGTTAGTTCATTTTCCTTACACCATTTTTCAATTAGTCGCAATGCTCGTTGCATTACCTCGTAGAGCGTATTTTCGAGTTTGCCACTAATTAGGATGGTGAGGTCGTCTGCATAGCCTATGGTGTAGAACCCTTGCTTATTAAGTTTAGTTATTAGGTCATCAACTACGAGGTTCCACAGAATTGGCGACAGAACACCGCCTTGAGGGCAGCCTCTCGCTACTATGCCTCTTGTGATTCCGTTGATGTCTAGCTGTATAACTCTTTGTTCTAGTAGTGATCTTATCCAGTAGCGTAGGATCCCTGGTGTATTATAACGACCTAGGGCCTTGTCTATGCTTTTGAAGGTTGTTTTATCGAAAGCTCCTTCTATGTCGATGAAGACACCCAGTGTTGACAGCTTGTTTTCAAGGTTATGTTCGATCTTTGCTACAACTGAGTGCAGTGCCGACTCTGTTGACTTGCCTGTGCTATAGGCGTGTTGATGGGGGTGTAGTGGTATGTGTTGTAGTGTTCCGTCTCTAAGAAAGCGATCTACTAATCTTTCTAGAGTTTTTAGTAGGAATGATGTTAGGCTAATTGGTCTGAAGGATTTTGGGAGAGTGTAGTCACTTCTTCCAGGTTTTGGTAGGAAGATGACCTTCACCTCTCTCCATGTTTTTGGTATGTAGTTATAGGCTAGGCAGGCTTTGTATATTTTTATCAGCCATGGTATTAGTTGGGTTTGGCCCCATTGTAAGAGTGCGGGGAAGATGCTATCAGTTCCCCCCGATTTGAAAGGGTGAAAGCTTTCTATGGCCCATTTTACTCTATCAGGCGTAACTATTTTGTCTGTGAGGGCCCAATCATTTCCTGTTGGGTGGCTTACAGGGATGTTTGTCCAGTCTGGTGAGTTTATTATTCTGCAGCCTGGAAAGTGTGTTTCAATAAGTGTTTCACTTATTTCTTTGTCATCCTTAGTGTAAGTACCGTTAGCTGTTTTTAAAGATCCGAGTGACCTCGTGTTGTGTGTACTTTCACTTATTCCATACAAAACGGCAATTTCATTGATAAAGACCTATTATTTAATCAAATCTCGTTATAGTCGGTTGAAATCATATGCGAAAGTGTGTTTGTTTGTTGGTTTATTGGTTTGTTGGTTTGTCCTTCAATCACGCTGCAACGGAGAAACGGATCGACGCGATTTTTTGCATGAGTATAGTTGAAGACCTGGAGATTGACATAGGCTACTTTTTATCCCGGAAAATTGAGGAGTTCCCGTGGGAATTTAAAAAAACTTATTCCACGCGGACGAAGTCGCGGGTATCAGCTAGTTTACAATAAATCGCACAAAAGTACAGGTCTTGGAAACACATTAGCAAAATGTATTCAAAGATTGTGAAATATTCACCTCCTAGTTTGGATTTTCACCGAAATGAAATAATAATCAACCGAAATGATAAAAACATCCACCGAAATGAAACAATTATACACCGAAATGATAAAAACTCACCGAAATGAGAATTTTTATCATTTCGGTGAGTATTTTGTCATTTCGGTGGTCAGTTTAGGCCACCGAATCAACCGAAATGAAAACACCGAAATTAAAATCAAGGAAAAGAATTAGCATTACGAGAAAACTATTTATTATAGGATGTAAGGAATACAACACAAATGAGCGTAGTACCATTGCCCATTCATGAATACTTAGATAAATTTACTAGCTTATTGCAAGACAAGTTATACCTATACACGGAAATGAAAAGAAATGGGTTCCATGTCACCGATATGACATACTTATGTGTTTTGCGGGAACACGCAGGCAAGCAGCGCACGTCCTCCCACGATCAGCATCTAGAGGCCACAGTTGCGTAAGTTTTAAGCGCACGCGGGGGGAGCTAGAGTTGTTTTAAGCAAAAATATACTTGATAAACTTTTTGTCACCGAAATTAAAGAACTTTCAGTGACACATGCATTTTTACTTTCCTGTTATTAAACTGGGTAGATATTATTAAAAAAATACTTTGGGATTATACAATCACTATTCATGATTAAAATAAAGGTAGCCTTAAACCTTAGTAACCAATATTTTTTGTTTTATGAGGAAAATTACACAGAAACATGATGCAGTGACAGCCACCGAAATGAAAAATTCGGAGCTTTACCATTATTTTTTTAAAAACTGTAATCATAATCAAGAAATATTTAATGCCTCGCACATAGGTCACTACCTCTTCTACCTAGAAAAAAATATTAGAACTGTATAGTAACGTTCTGCACTACCGATTTCATCCATGCCGCATAAATTTTGCTGTTGGGAAATTCACCCTTAAGTACTTACCTAACTATCGTTTCACGTAAGTACAGCCCATTAACGTCCCACTGCCTCCACTCTCATAAGTAGTAGAGAGGGAATTAGAGCCACGCTGCTCCAATGCGGGTTGGCGATGCTACTAACATAATAATAATGAAATAGGTATTTAAGAAAACAGTCGTCCTAACTTAACATTCAAATGTTACTGGAGCCCTGGCCTTTAAAGTTTCAAAATCAAAATCAAAATCAAATGTTTTTTATTCAAATAAACTTTTACAAGTACTTTTGAATCGTCAAGTGAATCTACCACTGGTTCGGAATGCCATTCCTACCGAGAAGAACCAGCAAGAAACTCGGTGGTTGCTCTTTTTAGATATACATAATTCATTTACAATTTATCATTATTATCTACTTAAATCAATGTGTACATAGTTAAGTAACCGCTGTCCTTAGCATTGCTGGAGCGATCAAATCCAAGCTCCTCTATCATTTACATAATTTTCAATAGTATGATAAGCTTTTTTCAGGAGCATACTTTTAATGGATTTCTTAAACTTGTGTATAAGCAAGTTTAAAATAGGTTGTGGTATTTTGTTATAGAAAAGAATGCTCATTCCTACGAATGACTTTCTGACTTTTTTTCAGCAATCTAACAAACCTTTCAGTTTGTTAGATTGCTTATTGATTAAGAAGAGCTAATTCGGAAAAATACTTTTCTAAAATTATTCAAACCGAACCTTTTCAAGCTTTGAGGCTTGCACCAAGGACCTATAAAAATCCAACCTCCGCGCTTGTCGCTTCAATCTGCTTAAGATTTTGCATGTTTACTATGAAAGGATTTGTAGAACTTACAACTTCAGCGTTTAACCAGACAACATTTTCAACCAACTATTATTTTATTAGTTACCTCTTAAACAACGACGCAGTATCTGCCTCAATATTTATAATATAAATGTTGTAACCTGTATTGGTGTATTGCTATAAAATGGTATTAAAATTTCACGCTAAATCAACCAATTAAAATAGCAAATCAATCTAATCATCCGATAGGTAGGACTCAAAAACAAGCCAATATGAATCACACCAACTATCAAGGCCACGCTTCATACCTATTAGAAAACATCCTTCCTAAAGCTTTTCTAAGCTTATGCATAAAGCGCAACGTACACCCACAAAGTGGAGTGGAAACGAGGTGAAGCGTCTTTCTTGATAATTATCGACTCAAAATAAGCTTTACATAGAGTAGAAGAGCCAGTGCGCAGCGCACACAGGCGTGCCAGGCGCTTTTGTCAAAGTACATTATGCTGAGTTTAGGCTCCTCCTCTACTCCGTCTGTATGCTTAGACCCTTACTAGAGGTTTTACGTAATATCCATAAACAAGTAATGATATCATCTTTATTCTGAGAAAATAATATTTAAAGGTAAGGTTAAACAGAAAAGCTTTTTACTAACCACGTCTAGAATAAAATTAATGGGCTTGCAAAAAACTAATTGTTTTCGCTTAGGCCGAGTGCACATTAGCTTCGCTCTTATCGGTTAGCGCGGGGAGCTTGTATAGGTAGGTAGCTGTAAGCATTGTACGAACATTTTTCTGACTGCTTACTTGGTCCCTCAACTTTAAGGAGCTTCCTTGAGTTCGCTCTACATTTAAGATCTTCTAACTCTTTCCTCTTGAGATTTAACATTGAGAGATGAGTACCTACCTACCCATTTCGAACAATCGTGCATTGTCGAGTCAACATCTCCTGAAGATGCTCCGGTGTCGGAGTGAAACGTAGGTTGAGAATAATTTGGAAGATTTAGGTACATGTGGTGTAGTGAATATTGCAAGCTACAATACAAGTGCAAGATAAACGCTGTACCTACCATATAGATTTACCTACAGTGGCGGATTATAGCGAATAAAATTTCTAGTTCCTTCATTATAATGCGTGTTGCCATTATAACATACGGACGCTATGGGTCTCATACAAAAGCTCAAGAGTCACTGAGTAGGCGATGGAAAAAGCTCGGTAGAGAAACTTCTCTATGTGATCAAATCAGAAATGATGGCATCTTTCGAAGAACAAGATGCAATACTGCAGCATGTGGCATAAACCTATGGCAGCAGAGGACGTCTATCAGTCGGCGACGACGACGATCTCTTTCGAATGCTTTCAATCTCTCAACAGCTATAGCCTGCCCTATAGGACCTATCTACGCTGTTCGTTAGGAAATATAGGAGAAATAGGTAGGTAGGTATATATATCATAAAGCTACTCTGCCAACGAATCTCAAAAGGCTCCCAGTGCTTACGACAGAATAAAGGGTTACGACAGGTAAAGGGCCATTTTTAGCCCTTTCAGTTCATAATTGAAGAAGTCGTTTAGATAATGTACACCTGTCCTTATGAACCTCTAGTTATAAGAACAGCGTTTTGAACTCTCCCATTAAGAGGATCGTCTAGTTGTAAATTTTCATACAAAAAGCGATAACGTTTTTCTTCCCGTAAATGTTGTCCAATTTTCATAATTTTTAGAAATGTTGCAGATACAATGAAGAACTATGCTCGTACGTTTTAATTTAAAAGAAATAATATTGCTTAAGTTAAAAGTTATTAGCGTCTAAATATCCGTATTTTTGACCTAAAATCTTCCTCGAGTATTTTAATTTTTTTAAATTTAACTAAACTAAAATACTAAAAAAATAAAACGTACGAGCCTATATTAAGGTGTACTGAATCTAATGAGACCAAAATTGTCTAATTTCGTAAACGTTTGGGGGGGGGTAAAAACGTTATCACCCGAAACAATATTTCAAGAATAAAATGTAGGCATATGCCTACTGGACTTGATACTCTCTCTATCGCACGATACGGAGAAGGCAGCGAAGCGTTGTGAAACAGATAGCATTATTGAAAATACCTACTCGCGTCGCGTTTCGTCACTACAGACGATCCTCTTAATACAATGCTGTAAAAGTATTCAATGAAGGTTAAATGATTTGAAGTCAGCACGCAATGGAATATTGCGATGATATTTGCAGGACAGTGGAGGCTTTTTGCCATGGACAGTGGAGACGGAATTTTATAATAATACAAAAACAAACACGATCAACCCGTTCCGAGTCCGCGTCGGCCACACACCAACGGGCAGGACAATGACTTCTATTATACCGTGGAACCACAATGATATTAAAACTAGAAAATGCCCGCGACTTCGTCCGCGTTGATAAAGGTTTTTATGGTCGAATCCCGGGCGAACTCTGGGATTTTATGAGATAGAAAGTGTCCTTCCGCAAAATGCAACCTATCTGTGTCCTTACCAAATTTCGTCAAAATTGGTGGAACAGATGAGCAGTGAAAGCCTTGCAGAAATCTAGTAGGGATCTCTCTTTCTAGCTAATAAAAAGTTATAGACCTAGGTACTGGACGGTAGATAATAATAATAATAATAATAATGTCCTCCCGACCGAATTTCGGTCACGGCGGCCAATCTGCAGAGAGATTAGCCATCTGCGCGGGAGATAATATTATTATAGTGCACAAGTGTGAGCGCATACACAGGTGCACTCTCTGTTCCTTTACTCTCATAGCCCGATGCAATGGGACGGAAAATCCGACACGATCGGAGGGAGATCAGGCGCAGGACCGACTGCTTAACGTGCTCTCCGAGACACGGGGGTGAAACACCGGCAACTTCCTAACTCTGGGCTAGTAGGTACTGAGAATTTCTTGTCAGAAAAACCCAATACTTGTTATGGCCCGACCCGGGACTCGAACCCGGGACCTCCTCCGGGACTGCCTCGTTGGTCTAGTGGTTAGCATGTTCGACTGCGGCCGACGGTAGATAAGAAGATAGGTATAATATAACAATCAAGTAAGTGAAGCTTTTGGTCCAAGAGCTGGCGACGAATTTCGGGAAGCTGAAATTGTGAAAAAATATAATTTCGTCAATTGGCGAATCCAGTCCGGCCAGTCTGGTAGAGCGTTTGCGGCTATTTCGTATGTGTCTGGCGATATGCATGTATTATGGAAATTACTCAATAAATACGTGATTAAAATTTCAGATTGCCAAAAGTAGTTATATTATTTGGAAATTTTAATAAAATATTTTTGAAGAGGTCTGGTACAATACTTTATAACCGACAAAAATGCCTGGGATTCTTTTTTCGAATTCTACAAGTAAGTACAGCCCCCCTAGCATGGGCCGAGACAATTTTCTCCCCGAGGAAAGGATAAAATTTTTATTCCTAAATAAATAAATAAAAACGCTAAATAACGGTGGATAAATAGTCCCCCGAGTCCCCGTGAAATGTTACACGGCGATAAACTTCTCCTCTCCCCTGTTGCCGTGCTCTGAGAAGTGGTCCAGTGGTGGTGGTAAAATTATTATCCCCCGATTTTATCCACTGACAAGAGATAAAATTAACTTATCCACTTCTCAGAGCACGGCAACAGGGGAGAGGAGAAGTTTATCCCCGTTTGACATTTCACGGGGACTCGGGGGACTATTTATCCACCGTTATTTAGCGATTTTATTTATTTATTTAGGAATAAAAATTTTATCCTTTCCTCGGGGAGAAAATTGTCTCGGCCCATGCTAGGGGGGCTGCAGCTACTAAATTAAAAGATAAAAAAAAACAAGTTGCCAATAAAAACATTTGAAATTGAACTATTGCACAGCTCAAAAAGATGCACAAACAAACTTAGACTTAAAATCTACCTAATGCTTATAGCATTTTGAGCACGACAAAGAACATATCTACCTACCTAATTTACCTAGTTTGTTACCTAACTATTTACCTATTAGGAACTAATTTATTGAGACAATAAGTACTAATATACGAATTACGATACAAGCTAGCTAGGTACAGTATCTACAATATTGCTTATTCAGAATCTGGGTCAGCACTCAGCAATTGGTAAAAGATGTTGAGTGTGCGAACAAAACTACTATCCATACCATATAGGTCTACACTCTACAGACCATTGTAAACCTTAATGTATTGATTTGGAGATTACAATCGATTCTATAATGCAGTAGGTACGTTTTGAAGTCTTGCACTACAAGAGTAGGTAGATACCACAGGGTACTAACTGTAGTTAGTGTTTTGACAAGCAAAAACTCAGCCTCGCGGCTATGGACCGTTAGATGAAAGTCGCGTACGTCCAATCCAGCATTTTATCACCAACTGTGCACACAAACCAAAATCTAGTCGAGGGAAACTAGCTCATATCGCGTTGATAGAAGAATGATTTACGTCTACATAAATTTGTAAAATATTGGTAAATATTTGTGCTATCCGTACCTACGCAACACGTCGAAAATGTGATATGTAACCGATATGTTAGAATCTTGAAATGTTCATCTCAAACGGAACATAATGATCGGTCATTGCACCACTAATAACGTGAAAGTACCTATTCTGATCATACGCAAAGATTAGGTAATTAATTAGAGAAATTCGACTTACGAAGAGTAATTGCATGTTTTGCATTAACATTTTTCAGGATTAGCAAGTTTACTACCTATCGGAACTGCGACTTGATTGATCATCTAATTAACCAAATGAGCATTTCCCTGATTAAAATTGAATTAAATAAGTAGTTATTCAAAGGCTAGTGGCATCTATTTGGGTGGCCCGGTGTTCGATCCCCGGGCACGCACCTTTACTTTTTGCACCTCACTTTTGAGACATATGTTTTTTTTATCCACTAAATGTAACCTCTTAACTGCGATCTCACCTGCTGGTAAGTATTAGGGCTTTCGAATACCGGTTTTTCTCAATACCGGTATTAATACCGGAAAGATTTTTTTCAATACCGGGATAAAATTTAAAATGTGGTAGATGTTTTTTAACTTAAAATTAGTCTTTTCTGAAGCAAACGGCACCATAACAAACAGTTTTTTCATAAAAAAAATTTTTCATCAAATTAACTCAAAAAAAGTGCCTTTTCTGAATAAATTCAGTGAAGAAACGCCGTTTTTTCACTCAGCGAGATTTTTTCTTGCACGTAACGTTCTGAAACTCCATCACATCATTTTAAATACAATCTTATTAATACTTATATTTTATCAAATAATCAATTTCTTATATCAATCAGAATATCAACTGTAGGTATGATTTTTAAAATAGAACTATTTTCGGATGAATTCTTACGAAATATATATTTTTAACCTCCATTGAATTTTGAACTTTTAATATAAAGTATATTTGTGTCGCACTTTCTCAACGTACACACAAAATTAAATAAATATGGCTGGAAATTTTAAATAATGAGTGAAATAATTTAGTGTCGATGATTGTAATTTAAACTACTATCGTCGTCGTCGTTTCAACCTATAGACATCCACTGCTGGAGGTAGGTCTACTGCATGGATCGCCACAGGGCACGGTCTTGTGCCCCTTGTTTCCAGCGGCTCCCAGCGACATGCTTGAGATCGTCCGTCCACCTAGTGGGGGGTCGTCCAACACTGCGCTTTCCGGTGTGAGGCCGCCATTCAAGCACTTTAGGACCCCAACGCCTATCGCTTCTACCAACTATGTGCCCCGCCCTTTGCCACTTAAACTTGGACTCTTCGAGCTATGTCGGTTACTCTGGTTCGCCTACGGATCTCCTCATATCTGATTTGATCACGCAGGGATACTCCAAGCATACCTCTTTCCATCGCCCGCTGAGTGACCTTCTTATCAGGCCCAAAGTTAGCGACCGTTTTTCGGAGCCGTTAGTCATCACTGGCAACAGGCACTGAGGAATTTTGGACGAGAAGATGTCGCGGAGTTTCCCGAACGCTGCCCAGCCGAGTTGGATTTGGCGGTTGACCTCTTTCTCGAAATTGGACCTACCTAACTGGACTGTATGTCCTAGGTCTCAACAATTCGAGTGCAGAGTTCTCAACTAGGAGTAAAACAGTTTGGGGCTGAACGTGTGCATTAGAAATGATCTTTGTCTTGCTCATATTCATTTTTAGGCCCACCTGTTGAGGAACTCTGCTGAGGTCGTTGAGCGTTAAACCACTATAGTAAAATGTATTGAGACTACTAAGTAATTACTAAATGAGTAATAAACGATTTTTTTGTAAGAAGTCGATCGAAGTCGAAGAAAACGATAATTTAGTCAAAACACAAATTAATCTAATATTCAATAGTTATTATTTAAAAGAAAATATATCATAATAAAATATGCATTAGTTATAAATGAGATTTTTGAACGTTTTGAGAGACAATGAAATAGAAATGCCAAGCCACAGGGATTTAATTTCAAACACTAATTTTTCCCTCTGAGTGAACAAAAACGACTTTTCTTCACTGGTTTTAAGCAATAAAGGCGCTCTTTTTGAGCTAATATGCTTAAGATACAAGTTTTAAACTTAGCCGAATAAAAAACAGTGGCATCTAAAAAGAAATATATGCAATAGTCACTGTTTCGTTTATAGTTTCACCAATACCGGTATCCCGGTATTAGACATTTCAATACCGGTATTGAAAACCGGCGAAAAAAGTCCGGGATCCCGGTATTAGCCAATACCGGGATCCCGGTATTGGAAGCCCTAGTAAGTATCGATGCAGTCTAAGATGGTAGCGGGCTTACTAATTGATTTCTAAGCGCTATCGTACCGGAACGCTAAGCCCTAGCTAAAATCCCTTGGCGGCACGTCTTTGTCGGTAGGGTAGTAACTAGCCACGACCGAAGCCATTATGGCCACCAGGCCAGACCAGAGAAAATTCAGAAAATATAAATTCCTAAATTGACCCTGCCGGGGATCGAACCCGGGACCACAACGCTCAACACTGCGCCAGGGAGGTCGTCAAAAATATGCGTTGCACTTTCAAGCAATTAAATAATCATCATTTGTTAGGTTTATTATTTCAATAGCTAGCAATGTTTGGGTCGTAATCTAATTTGGTGGTCGCGATATTAAAGCGATTGGGCCGAATTCATTTATTGGATCAATATAATATCGTCGGTTAAATGGAAAAATGACATTTCTCAAAATTTTCGGAAAGTAAGGTTATTATCAAAAAGAGCCTGGTATCAACTATATTTTTATATGGATAAAAGACACTTTAGAAAATCACACGCCAATCTCACTAGATGTCACAAGTGTCATTTCGGTACTCTATATGGTCATCAGCCATATTTATTGTAGAAAAACGTCGCTTTGCCATTTGCAACCCAGCCACGAAACTGAGTAGGTACATGTGCGTTTTTATAGATAATTGTCATTTTTCAAAATAGTGTTTGGATAAGCTTGTAAAAGGTAAGAAAAATTTATAGAATAATGTATTTTTTCGAGAAATTACGTTTGTTCATTAAAATTTAACTATAATTGTGTTGGTATTTTATATTGAGAAACGACATTTTTAGAAATGTGACTAAAGTGTTGTGAAATAAAGTTATTGATACTCGACTTGTTTGTACACATGACATTTTTCTATATAGTTTTTGTACATTAAGTATCAAGAAGTTCAGTATCAGAAAAATGTAATAACTTCAAATATTATGACTGTAATGCCCGTTTGCACTAAACTTAGGAATCGCCTAATTTCCGGCCCAACTTGTTTAGGCTTATCCTAGCGAAAAAAAAGCTTGCACTAACCTTAGGCCATTCCTAAATCCACTTAGGAGATGCCTAACTTTATGAGCCCGATTAGTAAGCGCCCAAGCGTTAGGCGATACTTAAGTTGAATTTTTTGTAGTCTGTGGACCATTTTGTTGTCATTAATTGGTCTCACGGTTGATATGTACTCTGTGGTTGTTATGTATCACAACCACAGAGTACCTACATTGTTATTGTGATTGTTAATTAGGTAGAACACTACACTGATCACAAGCAACAATGGCACAAGATTTATTAGATTCTTTCTCCTTCTTTCTCATTATGTCACCACTGGAATTGTGAATTTGGGTGATTTTTGCCCAAGCCTGTTCTTTCTCTTTATTTGATGCAGTATCGTGTGCTGTTACTTTGGAAATAATGCACTGCCCCTCTTCGCACAACAACCGTACAAACCGCAACTTCTCCTCTGCCGTAAAATTGGCAGTTCTTTTTCGTTTATTTATTTGTCTTTCCATTTTAATTGCTGATTTATAAAATCCCCTAAAATAAATAACCTTCAACTCCACGTACTTAATGTCACCTGTGCAATATATAAACCAATAAAATAAAATACACCAATGTTTTAGCTTTTGTCTCTATTCAACTCATGCCTGAGGTTATGACAAGATAAGGTAAAAAAATATTCTAGTGTTTACATTACTTTGCAAGATATATTTAAAAAAAAAAACCATAAACAATCATTCATTCCATTCGTTCCTAGAGATGCCTAACTAGGCAATGCTTAAGTTACGACACAGCAAGGACAAGACTGTCAGTGCAAACGAATTTTTTTGCTAGGCCGTTCTTAAGCCTAGGTGTATCTTAACTAGGACAAGCCTAACTTGAGTTTAGTGCAAACGGGCAATGTTTAGAATGAGTATTCATTTTTTATGGTATTTTTAAAGTAATGACGTTTAACTATTAAAATACATAGTACATTTGAACGTTAAAGTACAACATAGTTAAAAGATGGATTGAATAAAAATATTTCATTAATTTTGATTTAACTTTTAGAATGAAAAGATGGATTAAAAACTTCGTTGTTTTTTTTTGTAGGATGAAGCGTGGTGAAAAAATGATAAGAATGATTATGACGTCTAAAGATTTTTCTAAGGAGAATCCAGTAGAGTTTAATTCAGTTCCGTTTAAAAGTCAAATGAAGATCCACAAATTGCCATAGTTACATACCTAATGTGCCCGAATTCATAAAAGCAGTTAATACAGAGCCAGAACTAGTTTTTCAAGACCATACCTCAGCTACTGAGAATAAAAATCTACCAAACAAAGCATCTACATCTAAATTATGTGAGATTATCGACGTCGAGCCACTGCAAAATAATTTTAATTCCATACGCACTCCTTTGATTAGTTTTTAAGTAGCAATGTTAGGGTGCCGACTCCGATTAGCAACAATTATTTTTTTGATTTACAAATTATTCCATCCTGCCAAATGATCAACCTGGGCTGAGTAGAAATATTGTGGAATCAGCTATTTAAGTGTTTCTAAATCAGAAGAAAGTACATTCTCCTTTCAGACCATCCCAAGACTTCATGCAATAATAAATTAATATTCGAATGGGATATTTCCTATGAGGACGGTGACGATAGTTCCTTCAACTCCATACCTGGGGGTCTACTCTCTTTCTCTCAAACGAAACTTCGCAAACGAACGTAATTAGTCGGTTATTAGACCCACACAAAATCGTTCAATCCAATCGGTCACGAAAATTTTCTATGGATCCGTAATTCGTCTGCGTGTACGAAAACAAAATAGAGAAGAGCATAGAGATAATATTATGTAGGAGAGGAGTTAACGAAATTTCGTTCGTTTGTTTGCGAAGTTTCGTTTTAGAGAAAGAGAGTAGACCCCCTGATAGTCAAAAGGACTTTTCGTCTAACGATGTAGATAATTACCCTGATTTTTTACTACGCGAAGATCTTGCTGTCATCAACATCTTCGGAAGATGAAATCGCTACAGTGAATGAAAACCAAGAAAATACAGTTGATGTTGGAAACGAAAAAGCAAAGACAGACAGAATTTAATAGAATTTAATTTCAATTTTTATAGAAGAGGCTCTATAACTTTTAAATAAGAAGATACTATATTTTAGTTTTATGCTTGATTTAAGTTTAAGCTCATTGATCTCAATATTGTTGCCATTGGTAGAATCATTTAACAATTCGAAAGCACTTGTAAAAGTTTATTTGAATAAAAAACGTTCGAATTTTGAATTTGAATTGATTTGTCTAATAAGTAGAGATTTACTCTTAAAATAGAGGTTTGTTTATGATTGTTATTTCATATAATTTTAAGTGGATGTTTCATTCTTTAAATACCTCAATTTATAAAACCATATACTTAATAAAACCATATTGTTTCTAATATTGTGTTACATTTTTTACAAAATCCGTACAACATAATGTTTTTAATTATGTAGAAAAATGACATTTCTTGCTAGAAATGCTCTTTTTTAAGTAATTTAGTTAAAATAATCACACCATCTTTATCTTCATGTAAATACCTTTAAATTGATATATAAAACTTATATATGAATATAAAACTTAAAAGGAAAAATTAGTTTTAATTAAAGTGACAACTTGAAATGCTTGTATTGCAAAATTTGGTCTTTTTGAATAACGTCACTTTTCTATTTAACCGACGATATGTATTTCGCGATGTAGCAAATTATTCCCACAGTACAAAGTTATTAAGGGGGGATTCTGGTGTCTATTTCTGAGATGTGCTTTACATCTTGCATCATTAATGTTCTCAAGGTTGTGTAAAGTCGGCCCATCCGTACCTACTTGGGCAGCATGGCAGATTATTGACGAGGCTCGTGCTCAGGTTTAATTGGTGATTGGTTCATTAATCACGACTTAAAGCTTTTAGACAACGCCCAAGCGAAAGTAGCCTCAATAGATATCTCACGTCCAAGAATTGAGAAACAAATACGTGGAGGTGTGCCCCACCCAAAGCCCTAGATGATATTTAGAACCCAAAAAACAGTGGAATGGAAACACAGAATTCATACCACCATGGTGAAGCCAATTTATTATATTATATTATATATAGTATAATATATATAATATATAATATAATAAATTAATTTATTATATTATATATAGTATAATATATACTATTACAATATTTTAATCTGTAGACAAGCGTAGTCAACGAACCCTGATGACTTGTACAAATTGGGCTATTTCTGAATGATCTGTGGATCCCAAAATAAAATGCCGTAGGTTCGCTGACTGCCTCGTTGGTCTAGTGGTTGGCATGTTCGACTGCGGCCGACGAGGTCCCGGGTTCGAATCCCGGGTCGGGCCATAATTGAGGATTGGGTTTTTCTGATAAGAAATTCTCAGTACTAGCCCGGAGTTAGGAATTGGCGGTGTTTACCCCCCGTGCCTCGGAGAGCACGTTAAGCCATCGGTCCCGATTATTATCACTAACATGATAATAGTCGTTAAAGCCCGCCAACTCGCACTGGAGCAGCGTGGTGGGTATAAGCTCTAATTCCCTATCTCCTATGAGAGTGGGATGCCTGTGCCCAGTAGTGGGACGTTAATGGGCTGTAGTGAGGTTCGCTTAGAAGTTGGAACATAAAAAGCGGTTCTTCATACCACCATGTGCAAGCCAATGTTTTTGTTAACTATTACATTTTAATCAGTAATGCGTATTGCGTACCTAGTCAACGTACCCTGACTTGTGCAAATTGGGCTATTTCCACAGAATAGGTAATAGTAAGTAGTAACTATTTTTGAGTTATCTGTGGATCCTAAAATAAAATTGCCGTAGTAATGATTTGAGACTTATTTCGTGGTTTGAAAACATTATTATGTAATAAAACGGGTACATGCCACGATGTAAAACAAAGATTTTATTTGGTCGATATTTCGACCCAGTCAAAAAAAAAAAAATTGCCGTAGGTTCGTTGAACGAGCGAGTGGAAGTTGGAACATGAAAAGCGGTTCAAACAAGCAGTAAGCACCGATCTGGCCTATCCGATTATATCAGCGAATTTACGATACACGATACGTCTGCATGCGTGCTTGACCTCCCGGCGCGGATCCTATCTATCGGAGCTGTCTTTACTTTGACTTATACTTATGCCGCGATTTATGGGATAATTTAATTAAATAATAATTATTATATAAGTAGCTAGTAGCTGATGCTCGCGACTTCGTCCGCGTGTATTGAGGTTTTTTGGTTCCCGCGGGAATTTTCCGGGATAAAAAGTAGCCTGTGTTATTCCAGCTTATTATCTATCTTTGTGCTAAATTTCATCCAGATCCGTTCAGCTGGTCTGGCGTGATTGAGTAACAAACATCCATCCATCCAAACGAGACGAGATCGATATAGTTAAGTTAAAATAATGTTGCTTACATCGCTCGTAAAATTCATAATTATATTCTTACTAGGTAGGTACCTACTAATTTTATATACCTCGCCCGCGACTTCGTCCTCGTGGGTTATAAATTTTTGACTCCCGGGGGAATTCTTCAATTTTCCGGAATAAAAAGCAAGCCTATGTCCTTCCCAGGGATATAACCAAATTTCATCAAAATCGGTTGAATAGTTGGGCCATGAAAGCGTAGCAAAAAGACAGACAGACACATTTTCGCATTTATGAAATTAGTAAGGATAAATATTAATTTAAAAGGAACAAAGCAAAAACATAGGGCAGGGATTGATATAACTAATTTTCATGGAAAAATATTGCATATTCGAGGAGAAAACAGAAGAATGCATTTATATAAGTACGGTATATATTCCTAGAATCAGTAGACTAGATAGCTACAGACTATATATATATATATATATATATACCTACTATCCATAAAATACCTAGGTTTTAACTTGAAAATTGTAGGATCAGATTTTTTTTTAGCCCGATCGATTAATTATTTATCGGTCCAATAAAAATAACGATTACCAACGTACTGAAATTAAGTTCAAATCAACAGGTAAAGTTAAGTTTAATGTCGTAATTGGAGTCATCATTAAATGGCCATTCTATACTAAAGGTGACCGACTGACTGACTGATCTATCAAGGCACAGCTATTGGACGAATCGGGTTGAAAGGCATACCTACAGATAGCTGCTAATGTGACGTAGACATCTACTAAGAAAGATGATGATGATAAAAAAAAAAAGATAAAAAAAAAGCGTGGATTTGATTCGCTCCAGCTATGCGTGGGACTGCAGTTACTTGTATCATTATGATGATTGTAAGTTTTGATGGAAAAGAGCAACCACCGAGTTTCTTGCTGGCTCTTCTCGGTAGGAATGGCATTCCGAACCAGCGGTAGATTCATATTATAACGATTCAAAAGCGCTTGTAAAAGCTTATTTGAATAAAAAACATTTGAATTTGAATTTTGAAAAGGATTTTTGAAAATTCAACCCCTAAGAGAGTAAAATTCGTGTAAGGGTTTGAAATTCGTGTAATCCACGTGGACGAAGGCGCGGGCAAAAGCTAGTTAATTAATAAAGCATTAGATACATCACAACGAATACCGTAAACACAGAAATCTGAATAGTTAAGAGGCCATATACTAAACGCGCCTCGGCCAATTTGGGAATCTGTAGGTATAGGCACAGTAAGACCGTTAGCTGCACTCACACATAGACGACATAGGCTGGTAAAGATACTTTGATACTTTGCATAGTCAAGTTCAAAATATTTTCACATGTTAATACAATTTTATAATCTTAGTTATTACTGAAATATTATTTTCCCTATTAATAAATGTTTATTTGGCATACATATACTTTTATAAAATATACTTACACACGTATATGTAAGACTAAAAAACTAGATACACCTACATGTTTTTTCGTTTACTTACTTATGATTAAAATTGAAGATTTTTTATGTTTTAAAACCTATACGGCTATCTGACTGTTACTAATAATTAAGGTACACGATTATTGACCAAGTTTTACAACATGGGTCATTAGAGTAATTAGGTTGTCTCGAAAACACCATTGTTATTTTGATATACAACCAAAACAACTCACAGATAAGCGTTTGGTATTGTGTATTACGCAAGTGTATTGGCACGTGCAAAGAATTAGTCAAAAATAATATCACACAGACACGCAACCCTCTCAGGTATTATCAGGTAATGTAAATGTTACCATACTTCACGCGGACTATGCAATTGCATCAATTTAGATAGACAACTAAAAGTCAAAAAAACTTATCGAGTCAACATCTCCTGAAAGTGCTCCATTGTCGAAGTGAAACGTACGTTGAGAATAATTTGGTAGATTTATGTGATGTGGTGAATATCGCAAGCTACAAGTGCAAGTCTATACACACTGTACTACAACGATTTAGAGATGGGCGATTGCGAATGATCTGAATAATCGAAAAATCTACTACTACTAACGAACACTTTCGAATGGAATATTAGTAATATACTAATGCTCATAATCGAATGACGACTACTAATTAGTAATTACTAATCGCGTTTCGACTGCATTGTTCGCGACTCGGAATCATTTGCCGCTCGCGTTTGACTGCACTACTAATTTAGTAATTACTAATTAGTAGAGGCGTTTCGCTTTCGACTGGATTGTTGGCAACTCAATTCTCGGAATCTTTCGCCGCTCCGTTAGAAGTGGGTAACTTAGCTTATGTTTTCAGTTGTACGATTGAAATTTTAACCTTATTTTTTTAAGTATAAGACTCAATTTCAAAATTGTTAGGTGGTGTAATAAGGTTTAAATTCAATGAAACAAATTTTTATATTTTAATATTAGTATTGAAAATTGAAATGTAACCTTATATCCTTACAAATAAGACTCAATTTCAAAATTGACACGTGGCTACTAATTTAGTAGGTAATCGAACCAAATTAGTCGCTATCAATAATCGATTGAAATTAGTAGTGGAGCAAGTTAGTAACTAATTTTGATTTAATAAAATCATTCATAACCGCCCATCGATACAACGATTTGCCTACTGTTACGGATTATAGCGAATTAAATTTCTTGTTTCTAAATTAAAAACTTTATGACCATTGACCTTACTCAAAGTAAGTTTGAAAAAATATATTGTGTTGAACTATGTCTTGCAAAACATACCTTATGCACTTTATGATAAAGTACAAATTAAATTGTTAATATTGATTAGTTAAAAGATATTTGACCACTGCAAATTGACCACTGCAAGGTCATTTCGGGAATTTGCAATTTCCGAATCTTTTGTATTGTCTGTTCTAGTTGAAGGCTTCCCCCGTGGCTATTTATCACCCTATCGGCAAAGATATGCCGCCAAGGGATGTAGCATTTCAGTACGATATCGTGTAGAAACCGATAAGAGTTTTGGGTTATAGGGTTATAGGTTATAACCGATTAGAGATATGACTGCCACACCCCTAACACTTTTGAAATTGAAATTGTTTATATTTTTACTAATCATCTAATATGACCCTTTCAGAGATGCCAAAGTCATAAAAACAGTAAACTGTTATGGTTTTGTCGGAAGCAGTTGGTACCTCAATTGTTGAGCGGCAAGAAAATACGTTACAGTCAAAGCTTAGTTGGTTTTATAGAATGTTAAAAATCTAGACATCTCTATCCAGCGATCTTTTATATTTTCTTCAAATAAACTTTCAAATAATCGATAGATGGGTTTACTTGTTTATTACGCAGGTGTAGTTTTCACTTGCAAATGATTCAGTAATAAATTATATTAAAAGCGACCCTTTCAAGTATCAGGTAACGCAATACCATACTTTACGTGGACCATGCAAATGGATCAATTTAGATAAGAAATCAAAGATAACTAAAAGTCAAAAAAACTTCCTGTTGATTTCAATAATAAAATGTATAAACAAACTCGTCTTGTTTACCAGAAACGAAACAATACGTTATAAATAAAAACTTTATGACCATTGAGCTTTTAACTCAAAGTAAATTTGAAAGTGAAATAATATTGTGTGAAAATGTATTGCAATATATACCTTATGCAGCTTGCAATAAAATACAAATTAAATTGTATTCATGAATCATGATGAGCTTCTTCGTTTTAGAATTTCAAATTGTTGCGGTAATGTTTTATGACTTATAATATTGATTGTAGTATTTTGATCGAAAGACAATGCTATTTACACGTTACTATTGTCAAGAGGTTAAATAATAAATAAAATCTATGCTAACACTGAAACCATTTTATAGTAGGTACCTTTTATTGATTCGTGATAAGTAGTTTACGATCAATTTGGGAATTTATAATTTCTGAATTTTCTCCGGTCTGGGGATCCGGGAGGCTTCGGCCGTGGCTAATTACCACCCTACCGGCAAGTAAAATTAAATTAAATTAAATTTGGGCTCTATTGGATCTCTTGTCTAGTTTGATTGAACCTGTATAAGTACTTTTTCGAAAATCTACCCCAAAGAGGGTGAAATGGGGGTTGGAAGTTTGTATGAAAGTTCTATGTTTTTGAAGTTAGATACTTGAACATCGGGATAGTTTTAAATAATGAACACCTGCATAACTTTTAGCATTTACGTGAAAAACAGTATGAGATTATAATAATGTATCGTACAAAATGATTTAATAGTTATAAAAAAATTATCCTTATTAATTAAATGCGTATCACGCATTCATTCGATATCAATTGAATCGGATCAAGAACCTAACATTCTCTGCTCATCAAACTAAAGGCAGTCGCGCTATGTATTGTTGCAACACGTTTTTTACAAAGGCTTGTGAGAGAGCTCACGCACACATACAAAAGAGCCCGTCCAGCTACACGTCCTCCCTCGAAGAGAGCTGGGCTCGGTATGGCGGTCGTGCGGTCTGCAGTACCATTTTACACGTGAACTCTATGAGACTTTTGATATTTTTTTTGGTCATATAGGTATTTTATAGAACTTTATTTTTTTACAATTTATGTTATATAAATACTAAACATTCATGGGAAATTTTATTTTTTCAGTAAATTCGCCAAACTTTTAAGAAATACAGGTTATTGTGACGCGTAAATTTTGATAAATCGTGCACATTGATTTGATTTTTTTATTAACTAATTTTGTATAGAACGTATAAAAACGAATCGCAACAGTCCAATTTTAAGAGTGTGCTTATCATATTAGTATTTTTTATAAGTCATTTATTATAATTTTTCGTGGATTTATATGGGTGAAAAGTTTCGCCCAAAACTGTAAAAATGGTAAACGTATTCTGCAAGAATGAGAATTTCACTATTATATTTCAATAAAATTAATATTTTTTTTGCAACAGTCTACTAAGGAGGGATTAATCTTTAATGTTTGAATTTTTTTTTTGCTATAATACTAATATTTCATGCACAACGCTCGTGAAAAGTTCTTAAAATGTCGGTTAGCAGGTTTACGGGTTCTTAAGCACCTATACAAAAATGGGAATTGTCTCGCGGACCCTGTGTTGTCGATATTCGGCAATTCACTAGCAGTGATTCCTCAAAGTTCACTAGTGCAAACCATTTCTAAAGAACATAATTTAAGTACCTACCTACCTAGCATCCAAAGCAATGTAAATACTTATTTATTAAAATGTAGGCTTTCGATTAGGACTGCTTTTACAAAAACGCGGAATGATGAGTCAATGACCACAGCTCGAGAACTCCTCGCGTCTCACCGACTGTCAAGCCTGCTTTAACATATCTATACATATTTATGTGATGTTGCAGTAGGAAGTTCAGTGGTTCATACAGATAAATTCACTGGCTAGATGTCCAGTGTCTGTCTATTAGGGTAGCATAAAGAGGTAGATAATATAATGGGCTCTATCTAAGATAGCATTTCTACGAGCACCTAATATCAAATGGCTATTGGCTGCAAAGGTTTGCCGGTAAAGTAGTAGGTAATAATAGGAATATCAATCATGGTTATTGGTTAACATGGCTTATGTTAAAAAAAACTGCAGATGTGCGATTTCGGACGAATAAATGTGTAAGAGAGATAATAATATCGATTGCCTGTCTCAATTGTATTTAATTGAGACGTCAATAATTAATAAATTATAAATCATCATAGGTCATGCGAGCAGATAAGAAGTGGTACGCAGTACGTTTTGAAAACCTACGCCTAATGTCCCTGCAGCTACCCTGACACAATTTATATTATCACGTTAAACAGACTTTAACTACTTAATAACTACTCGTTAATCTGTCGTCCATAATTGTAGCAAAGATAAAATTATGCTATTATTTTCTAGTCTGACTTTCTGCAGCTTAGCAGATCAAATAATCTATCAACGTCTAGCCTAGACCTATCTAAGTCTAGGCTAGACGTTAATAGATCAGTCGATGCGTCCGCAAAAAAGATCTGAGTTACTCTCAAGTTCAAAAGTTTTACTTCAAAAAATAACCGTAGGTACTCTTCTTTTCCAGAGGCGCGTCCCAAATGGCAATACCTACCAGCTGTGCCGGGCTACGTGCCAGTGTACATCCAAAATGGCGACACACCACTCGAAGAAATCAACCCTGACCTAGCAGAGGCCTTCCACGCCTTCCCGGCAGGCCGCAGTGTGGGGAAAGAAGTCGATGCCGTCCCTGACTCCCCAGAAATGGCTGACCAACCACAACCCGACGAAATACCCGAACCAACAGAGTCTGACAAATCGTTTGGGAAGAAACTTTTAGGCAAGAAGAAAGCCACCTCAGACATTGTAAAGCCAGTCGAACGTAGATAAGACTCTTTGTACTTAATTTAGTTTTTAATTAACAAGTGAGATTATTATTCCTATGTTCACACTGTATTTGTTTTGTAAGTATGCGATTTTCTTTTCCTAATTCTTCAGAGGATATTATTAAAAAGCGTTTCGAACCAATCACCCTAATATCGTTAGGCTATGTCGGAAACGCCGTTTACAAATAAATAATATGTAGGTATATACCTATCAGAGATTTAGACAAGTACCTAGGTATCTATATCTATCTACGCTTACAGTTTAGTGGTAAGTTTCAATCACAGAACTCGTAAGTAGTAATAGAGATTTCTCTGAATCATTTGAGCTACTTTATCAAACAAAACTTTCGTAAGCAACAAATCAGATATTTTTAGAAACATGATGAATGTATCCAGTAATATTTTAATATCAAGTTAATAGTTGTTTCTAAATAACTAAGTAACTACTACTAACTAATGCTAAGTTTCCACTTTTAGCAATAAAACTTGCAGACGTCAGCTCTCATTGTCATGCGATTTCAGCAAGTTTTAGTATACAAAACTTGCAGAAGTTGACTTGCTGGCCGCTGCATTTACCAGTGGAAATAAAAATTTCAGGCTCAATAGTGGAAACTTGGCATTAAATCACTAAACGATCAAAAAAAGCAGTGTGAACATAACTTAAGGGTTTGAAATAAAAGATCATCAAACTCATTCTAAGCTTGCCAATTAGCATAATATACCTACCTACTTCCTGTTATTTATTTTTTAAAACGTACCTATCTATAATTTTAATTTATCTACGCATTATACATGACCTATAAACTTATTCGCGATTAAAAATAATAATTATTTTGTCTGCGTTTCATTTTTATCTGTATGAATTCAGCGTAGGTACGGCGTAGATAACATAACATAACATTTGCTTTAAAGTATTGGGATAACAATAATAAATAATGAATTGCAAGAAATATATTCGTTTCATCAACCTTTTGTAGACGTTACTCAATAGTCAATACTCTATTTATAACATGTAGGACATACCTACAGGTGTCTCTTATGTTACGTCATGTTTTGACTCTACCGGTTCGGAAAGGAAGTTCTACTGAGAAGGCTCTCCTCAGAAAAACCTTCTTTCCGAAGAAACTCAGAAGAAAGAATGAAAGAAACTCAGCAGTAGCTCTTTTTAAAAAACAAGATATTACAATACGTATCTAATAAATATTATAAATGCGAAAGTTTGGATGGATGTATGGATGGATGTTTGTTACTCAATCACGCCGGAACGGCTGAACGGATCTGATGAACGGAGCTGATGCCCGCGACTTAGTCCGCGTGATAGAAGTTTTTTGATTCCCGCGGGAACTCCTTAATTTTCCGGGATAAAAAGTAGCCTATGTGCTATTCCAGACTATAAGCTATCTCTGTGCTAAATTTCATCCAGATCCGTTCAGCCGTTGGGGCGTGATTGAGTAACAAACATCCATACATCCATACATCCATCCAAACTTTCGCAAGTGTTCCTTTACGGCTTTTTGAAATTTGTGTAACGGCAAATCCAAAAGTTCTTATGGAACCTATTATAAAAGTGTACTCGACCCCACAAAGGATTTCTGCACCTTGCGTAGACGACATAGCGGCTTTACTAGTTTATGCTGGTTTCTTATATTACAGAGTAACGAAGTTTTTTTTTTAACCACTACAAGTTAGCCCGGTAAGTGATGATGCAGTCTAAGATGGTAGCGGGCTAACCCTAATTTATGCAAATGGCACTTTACGAATTTGAGTTTGATACCCCTGCTTCAAGCAGCCACCAAAAAGCCAAAAGGTTAACATTCTTATAATAGGGTTTTAGTTTAAGGCCTCATCAGGGTAAATAGGCAAACTCTACGTACACCTACTTTAAATAAACAACAAAGAACATCAGAAATACGAAAATATCGATTTATTTAACATCAAAACACTATTTTACAACTAACAATTAACTATTAAGCGATTAGGTGCCATCTACACAAGCAACGCACATCTTGAGAGAAATTATCTAAAATAGAACAAATTCTAATATTCAATTTTCAGTTTTACCGTGTGGCATTCCGAACAAGTGGTAGATTAACTCGAAGATTCAAAAGCACTTTTTTATTCAAAAGTTTATTTGAATAAAAAAACATGAGTTTAAGCCTATGTAAATGGCACCTACTACAACAATCCTATCGTTATCTTGATCCAAGATACTACAACAAGAATTCTACAGAATGCATTTCTTTTTTTATACAGTGACAATATACTTAGCCCTCGACTGATAGTCGATGTGATAGTCTAAGATAGATTGGGCTAACCCAAAAGGGATATAAAACAGTGTATTACCTCGAATTAATGTCTACCGGCAGTATGTTGGAATGCTCAATCGGCTTTTGCGGGCCTTTTCTTCAATATCATATGGTGGTATTTATAGATTCTCCAACTGAAACAGCCGGAATTGTACCCAGCACTTATCTCTTAAAATACTAAAGCACTGCTCCGAGAAAGTCGTCGAAAACTTCTCAGGTAAGCATACTAAGAACTAAGCATAGACTTAGAATATTTACTACCATCATTGGTACAAAGCAAACCGACAACCGTGGGTATCTCCAAGTGGGTATCTCTAAATTGTTGTAGGGTAAAACTTGGATAATCGGTGATACATAGTTATTCGGTGAAACCTTGAATATTGCGAATAGTAAAGTGCAGCAGCGCGAGTCTTCTCCGATTGGCCCGTTAGCGCCAAGCGGACCCCTGCCATTAATACATAATCCAAATTAAAAGCTGGACACTATAAGCCGTTAGAACCTCCCAGCTCTCATCTATAAAACGTGTCTCCTTCATTCCACGCGTCATGGGCGAGGTATATTGTACCCATTGGTATATTGTACCCATTGGTACAAACGCAAGCCATAAACCCAAGAATTGAATTGAATAAATACTTTACTAAAAATGGAAAAACCTGAACTTACAAATAAAAAGGTAAGGGTATACTTAGTGTTTATTAAATCTATATTGTATTATACTGTTATTTTGACCTACCCAAGAATTGAATTGAATAAATACTTTACTAAAAATGGAAAAACCTGAACTTACAAATAAAAAGGTAAGGGTATACTTAGTGTTTATTAAATCTATATTGTATTATACTGTTATTTTGACCTATTAGAGCTTAAGTTCTCTGTCGGAAATTTTAGGGTTTTGGTGCATGTTTCTCAAATTAGTATCACAAAATAACCAGGTGTTTCTACTATCTTGTTTTCAAGAATTTACGTAATAAATGAAGTTATTTATAAAAATAGAGTGCATTATTTTACTAATAAACAAATGTATTGTAAGCTGTTTACTGTGTTGTAGGAAACATTTTATTATTTTGATTGGTTTTCAGAAAATACCTAGAAGAAAAGGAGCTAGGAATATATATAGAGTTAAAATTAGAGCTGCTTTAGAAGAAATTAGTCGAGGTGCTACTATATATCAGGCTTCGTAAAATATGCCCATACCATGGAGCACTCTGAAAACATGTTCAGTTTGTTTTAAGCAAGATCCTCTATCTGCTACAAAATCAAAGCAAGGTAAACCATTTGTATTACCCTCAGAAATAGAAATAAAGCTTCTAAATTATATCAATAAAATGCAAGAACTAGGGTTTGTTTTAACTGTTACGCAAATTCGCATTGCGGCATATAGTTTGGCAGAACAAGCCAACATAAAACACCCATTTTCTAAAAGTAAGGACTGTGCTGGATGGTATTGGTGGGACAGTTTTAAAACGATACAATCTCAGTGTGAGGACACTGGAGAGTCTGTCAATTAATAGATCACAGTGTGCTACACGAGAAGCTTTGAGTGATTTTTATAAAATGGTGGAAGATCTATATAAAAGTTAGACATTTTGGATAAACCTGATAGGATATGGAACCTGGATGAATCAGGTTTTATGTTTGTGATACGATCAGGCAAGATTGTGGCCCTAACGGAAAAAGTATGTCTATAAACAAACATTCGGAGAAAAAGGTACAACAACAACAGTTTTGCCTTGTGTGAATGCAGAAGGAAATACAATTTCACCTCATGGGTCAAATTGTATTATCTTTAAAAGTAAAAGATGGGATGAAAAACTAAGGAGTTGCAATTTCCCATGTCTTATCAAACTAAGTGAAAAGGGATGGATTGCCAATGAACTCTTTCTGGAGTTTTTTCAACATTTTATTGAAAATTTACCCGTAGCACGCCCACAAATACTATTTATGGATTCACATATAGGTGTTTTATAGCTATATTGGGTATAGACTATTAGGACTATTAGTGCTACCCGTGCGAAGCCGGGGTGGATCACTAGTTTATTAATATAACACATTCTGTTACACAATCTCTTAACTAAAATACAAGTCTAAATATATTGTTATCCCTTTTATGACGATCCCAGCAAGACGGAAGAGGACACCACCAGATTTAGGCCTATCAATTTATTTGAGTTTAGAAATTGTCTAAACAGAGCCACATTTTCACTGTAACCACTGCACTCACTTATATTATGGTTTTTTTTAAATATTTTAAGATCTTCTCATAGTCAACATAACGTTAATCTCCCATATAATAGTCCTGAGATTCGTTATCACTTCCTTCAGCTGCTTGTTTTTGAGTACCACCTGAAAACAAATAAAAATAAAATATTTTCATCTCAGCAAATTCTGCCAAATTAAGGTCTATAGCTAGAGATTGGAGCTAATTCAAGATCCGGTAAGGTTAGTTGTATAAAATACTAGCGATCCGCCCCGGCTTCGCACGGGTAGCACTAATAATCCTAATCTATATAATATTAAACTATCCTATCTCTCAAGTTAGATCGAACTGCACATGGTGTGCGAATTTTATTATAATCGGTTAAGTGGTTTAGAAGTCCATTGAGGACAAACATTGTGACACGAGATTTATATATATTAAGATGTATTGCTATTTATTTCATAGTGCTTGCTCCTCATTGAATAGAAAGACATACGACTCAATTTAGATTAATTTAGAGGTTTTGTGGTGTGGAACAGATTAACACAATCTTTCACTACTGGCCAACAATTCATCACCGCAGGAAAACCCCATAAATTGAATTGGTTTTTATAAATAAAATGAGCCTTAACTGCATGAATTAAGAGCCCAATTTCGTGTATGAATTAATAGCCAGCGATTCAAACGGAAACGTTTCGAATTAAAATCAGTTGTACTGGATTTGTGACTCTTTTGGATGCATTTGACTGTGACGCTCGATTCGATCAATCGAATTTGCAATGTAAAAACTTAGACTAAGCGTACAGACTTTCCACTCGATCAGCGTCATGCGCAAATTATAACACTTATAATAGTACAGATACCTGTTCAGTCAACTCCCGGTTCTCTTCCAACGTCAATCTGTATGACTCTGTGTTGCGTCGCTCGTCCAGCGCCTTGTTATCCGCTTCGTCTGTGAGCGGGATCAGACCTTTAACTCTTTCAGCGTCATGCGCAAATTATAACACTTATAATAGTACAGATACCTGTTCAGTCAACTCCCGGTTCTCTTCCAACGCCAATCTGTATGACTCTGTGTTGCGTCGCTCGTCCAGCGCCTTGTTATCCGCTTCGTCTTTGAGCGGGATCAGACTTTCCACTCGTTCAGCGTCATGCGCAAGTTATAACACTTATAATAGTACAGATACCTGTTCAGTCAACTCCCGGTTCTCTTCCAACGTCAATCTGTATGACTCTGTGTTGCGTCGCTCGTCCAGCGCCTTGTTATCCGCTTCGTCTGTGAGCGGGATCAGACCTTTAACTCTTTCAGCGTCATGCGCAAATTATAACACTTATAATAGTACAGATACCTGTTCAGTCAACTCCCGGTTCTCTTCCAACGCCAATCTGTATGACTCTGTGTTGCGTCTCTCGTCCAGCGCCTTGTTATCCGCTTCGTCCTTGAGCGGGATTAGACTTTCCATGTGTGTGTACTCCATTCCCTACAAAAGTACAAAACCAAGCAAGTAAGAGATCCGATGAAGAGACGTCTGGGGCCATATTACGTAAAATTGATTGTTACAATGTAACAATGCGATCAACTCTGGCGCGTTAACATTAGGTCGGTAGCATCAGTCGCATTCGGTTTAATCAGATTCGTAAACCGAATTGGCCTGTTTGCATTAAATCGTCGAATGAAACTGAATGCGTCGGCCATATTCGATTTTGGCCCATTGGACTGTTTGCATTAGGTCGGTGACTTAATGCGTCGGCCGTATTCGGTTTTGGCCCATTGGACTGTTTGCATTAGGTCGGTGACTTAATGTGTCGGACATATTCGATTTTGGCCCATTGGACTGTTTGCATTAGGTCGGTGACTTAATGCGTCGGCCATATTCGATTTTGGGCCATTGGACTGTTTGCGTTAGGTCGGTGACTTAATGCGTCGGCCGTATTCGGTTTAGCCCAACATAATTTTCGGTTATCACCGAATACGGCCAACCGTAATAACTTTCACACTAGGTCGGTCACCACAAACGGGCTGCGGTCGAATGCGGCCAAACCCAATTACAGTTTACATTAGTCGGTGACCGAAAACGACTGCGGTCGAATAGGGCCAAACCGACCTTATGTATACGCGTCGTAGAAATCAGGTAAAGAGACCGAGATCAAAGTAGTAAATAGTGTCCTCCTGAACGAATTTCGGTCATTGCAGCCAATTTTCATAGAGATTAGTCATCTGCGAAGGAGACAATATGATAATGCGCTCTATTATCCTAGCCCGATGAAACGGAAGATCCGACACAGCCGGAGAGAGATCAGGTGCAGAACTAACGCCTTTATGTGCTCACCGAGGCATGAGGGTGAAACAACACCAACTTTTTAAATTAATTTTTCCCTAAATTTTACAAAGATAAAACACAATTAAGGTAAATACACACCTGACAAGTTTCATTACACTTTTCGTATATAAGTCTTAGCCGTTTGAACAGCAGTCGTATAGTCCTCAACTGTTCCTGCATTTTGGCCTTCTTGTCGTTGCTGGCGTTCTCACCGTGCTGCGTACCGTTCGGAGGTTGTATGGCTTTCAACGTTTGAAACACGTCCTGAGTTCTGCTTACAATGTCTTGCACTGTTTCTTGGCCGAACCTAGAAAAATATAGTGAGCTTGATGACGCCCGCGGTTAAGTCTGGGTGGATTGAAAAACAACTTAATAGTGAGATTAAAATATATATCTACACTAGCTGATGCCCGCGATTTCGTCCGCGTGGATTGAGGTTTTTCGGTTCCCGCGGGAACTCTTTAATTTTCCGGGATAAAAAGTAGCCTATGTGCTATTCCAGACTATAATCTATCTCTGTGCCAAATTTCATCCAGATCCGTTCATCCGTTGGAGCGTGATTGAGTAACAAACATACATCCATACATCCAAACTTTCGCATTTATAATATTTATATATTTGATAATAAACTTTCATCCCCTTTTAAGCCCCCTAGAGATAGAATTTTCCAAGACCTAATAAAATTTACATATGTACTGTTAAACATTCATGTTTCTAATCATAATGCAATGGTTAAGGCTGTGAGGTTTTAATGAACCATTCGATAGAGCGTATGATCAACACTGAATTGACAAACATTGTCACTACACAACAATCATTCAAATAAAAGTGTGAAATTGTAATAATTTAACCATGAAATCAAACAATTCGTACATAATAAGTTCTGTAACTGAAATCCAACCTGTAACCTGGATTGTTTATTATCAAAAGTATTTGTAATAATGTAAGAAGCATAATAATTTGCTAGAAATCCTTTAATCCATACTAATATTTCCATACTAATATTATAAATGCGAAAGTGTGTCCGTCTGTCTGTCTGCTACACTTTCACGGCCCATCTGTTCAACTGATTTTGATGAAATTTGGTACAGGAATAGGTTATATACCGGGGAAGAACATTGGCATAATTTTTGTCCCGGAAAATTAACGAGTTCCCGCGGGGATTAAAAAACTTATACCACGCGGACGAAGTCACGGGCATCATCTATATATACGAGTAATATATAAAATTCAAAGTCCTGACTGACTGACTTATATATCAACGCACAGCCTAAACCACTGGTCTTAGAGACATGAAATTTGGAATGTGTATTCTTTGTGAAGAGTAGGTATCCACTAAGAAAGGGTTTTTCGAAATTCCACCCCCAAAGGGGTAAAATAAGGGTTGAAAGTTTGTATGAAAGTCTGTCATTTCTCAAGTTATATCCATGAAACTTGGTATACAAACTACCGGTTAAAAATTAAGAAATACGTATTTCACAGTTTTTGAAAATTCTACTCCCAAAGGGGTAAAATAGGGGTTGAAAGTATGTATGAAAGTCCTTTATTTCTCAAGTTATAGCCATGAAACTTAGCAGTTAGATATGCAGAAGTACGTGTTTCACCATTTTTGAAAATTCGACCTCCAAAGGGGTGAAATAGGGGATGAAAAATTCTATGAAAGTCCTTTATTTCTCAAGAAATTTTTCAATTTATATCAACTAGGTATTTTGGCTTTCAGTAAAAAATAAAAAAGTACGAGTGTCACAGTTTTTCAAAATTCCACCCCCAAACGGGTAAAATAGGGGTTGAAAGTTGGTATGAAAGTCATTTTTTTTTCAAGTTAAAGCCATGAAACTTGGTATTTGAGCTTTCCGTTAAATATGAAGAAGTACGTGTTTCACCATTTTTGAAAATTCGATCCCCAAGATCGTAATATAGAGAGTTTGTCCTTCAATTACGCCGCAACAGAGCAACGGGTCAACGTGATTTTTTGCATGAATATAGTTGAGGACCTGGAGAGTGACCTAGGCTACTGGAATTATACCGAAAAATTAAGGAGCCCCTGTGGGGAAAAAAACTTAAACCACGCGGACGAAGTCGCGTGCATCAGCTAGTCTAGTAGTATATATGTAAATAAATTTGATCAAACAATGTAAAAAAAAAGATACGCGCCGAATTGAGAATCTCCTCCTTTTTTGGAAGTCGGTTAAAAATGTGAAAGCATACACACTTGCACAATGAGGCAGTATTGAACTCCTTATTCTGTGGCGGATGGGACGTGGGCGCGGAGGGCGGCGCCGCCGCTGCGGCCTGCACGGCCCCGGAGGCCTGCATCACACCTGAAACTGATATACTCATGCATTGTAATAATAGCGCCAAAGTTTTAGGCACCATGCCCATTAACGATCACTTGGACGGCGTATATTTTTCACAAGTAGGTATGTGTCAGAATATGTTTGAAGTAAATACCGTAGTCATGCTAGTTCCTAAAAATATAAATGGTAGCTTTTCCAAAAAACTGTCAACAAACAAAAAGCTTTAGTTTTAAGATACCGTAACTGATTATCACCATCATATTTTTATATAACTGGACGTCAATAAGTGTAGTGTACCTACCTAAATTGAATAAATATTTATGATTTATGACTTGTAATGGCTAATCTCTCTGGAGATTGGCCGCCGTGGCCAAAATTCGGTCGCGAGGACATTATTATGTAGGTATGTATTGTATGTAGTTAATATATACAATATAGGTATTATATTATATTTGTAGTTTGAGCACCACCCAGTTTGTATTCTCTTCTCCTGTCTGCAAAGGTTGTCTGGAAGAGATTGCCTTAGCCGATAAGACAGCCTTTGCATACTGTATAGTTCTATTTATAGTTTGAATGTCTTCTTTATTCCCGTGTACTTGCTATACATAAATAAATAAATAAATTTCAATACATACCTGGCTGCTGCACTGCCTGGGGCCCAAGCCCTCCTGGTACAGCGCTCACACCCACTCCCATTCCCTGAATTAAAAAAGAACGATGTTTTTATTTAGATTCAATTAAATTCAATGGTTGTAACATACGAGTACATATGGAAGCCTGAAGGCATACATTTTGAATTTGTGTTAAAATTATTGAATTCAGTGGTGGATAGGTATAAGTAGTCTCTTTTAATTAACACCAACTTTTTGCGTTTTCAGTATTTTGCATATAAAGATTGAATAAAATAGGTACTTACTGAAATTTTTTTTTACTTGCTTGCTTTTCTCATACCTTTTTATGTGTGAATTGATGTTTTTTAATGATTTATGATATTTTTGGAATACCTCAGTAGCCTTTCTTAATGGAAAACTACATTAAAGAAGATTTTCTGTATGTACATACACATACATGATAGGTAGGTAGATATCTATGCTTCCTGTGCTTTGTAAAGAGATAGGTTACATCCCAAGAAAGGATGTAGGCTACTTGTTATGGAAAATCAAAGAGTTCCCATGAAATTTAAAAATTTCTTATGGTCATCACAGGCATCATCTAGTCATTAATTTATCATGCAGTCAAATTTAGCTTTTATACAATACTAGCTGATGCCCGCGACTTCGTCCGCGTGGATTGAGGTTTTTCGGTTCCCGCGGGAACTCTTTAATTTTCCGGGATAAAAAGTAGCCTATGTGCTATTCCAGACTATAATCTATCTCTGTGCCAAATTTCATCCAGATCCGTTCAGCCGTTGGAGCGTGATTGAGTAACAAACATCCATACATCCATACATCCATACATCCATCCAAACTTTCGCATTTATAATATTTATTTGATATAGATAAATAACAGATTGACAACTAATAATGACTGTATCACCCCACATGCAACAAACAACTACATCTAAGCACAGGAAAGAAACCCAGGACAGCAGATGTCTCCTTCAACTGGAAGTTTAAGTGCGAAAACCTGCCCAGTAAGAAAAAAAGAAGGAGAAGAGTATATCACTCACCTGCCCACCCATGCCCATAGTCGCCATCTGTCCTTGCATGGTTGCCCCATAAGGTGGTACCATTTGGTTGCCCATCCCCACCATACCAGGGTTGCCCATTGGTCCACCCATCACACCTGGAATTATACAAATAAAATCTATTTACTTATCAGAGTTATACTTCTTCAGTCCTTTAGTCAGAGTACAAAGTTAACTTTGTGAATTAGTTCAATAAATAGATGTGTGATAAATTATGATAATTCTTTACATGCAATTTGAATACTAAAAAAACTTTAAATCTCCTGTTTAAGAAAGATACATAATTGTTTAATATAAAAGATGTTTATGTTTTGTTGAGAAACTGACGTCAGTCTTTTTTTTTCTTCCCTGTATTCAGCCAAGAAGAATGACAATGCCAAAGTTATCATATGTTGATGTAATTCTCAAGGAAGACTCCAAAGTTTCCCTAACATTATATTAGGTTCATTCAGTATAAACTTTAAGTACACAAAAGAAGTCTTCTAGTAGTGGTGGCACTAGAAACATTTATTTTCCAGTTCTGCCACACATTTGTTTACCTCAAGGGTATGCCGGTGGGTCTAGGTACGCTTATTTGCCTGTAAAATGTATTAGTTCCACATTAAATTGCCACAGATCTTCTTTTGTGATACGGACTATATTAAAGAGATTGAGAAGACCTCGCTGGCACATTAGTGTGCCCTGTAGCTAGTAGTAGTATTTGGTAGAAGGCCCCACCTGTGGCTAGTCAGCACCCTCCAGCAAAGCCATCCAATTTGGCTTTCCGCCCTTATTAGGTTAGACTACATCATCAACCAGGTGAGAATGCAAACAAGTGGTAACTTGTACGAGAATAAATCCATACTCAGAATATAAATGCGAAAATGTGTCGGTCTGTCTGCAATGCTTTCCCGGTCCATTTTTTCAACCGATTTTGATGAAATTCGGTACAGAACTAGGTTGCATCACAGGGAGGGTTACTTTTTGTTGTGGAAAATCAAGGAGTTCCCGCGGGAATTAGAAAAGGCTCAGCTATAGTATACTGGACGCAGAGTTGGACGTTCATATTTTTTTTACAGAAAGACCTTGATGTGGTAAGCCTTCCACTAAAATATTTTACTCCGAATTCTAATACTTTTCGAGAAATAATTTTTTGAAAATTCGAAAATACACCACTTTTCCCTATTTCTTTTGCCATAGATTACAGACTCATTGACGTTTAGTTGGCGTATTATGTTTCGTTTTACGTAGGTATTAAAATCCGTTTCATAGACGTTAATGGACGTTTTTCATAATCTTTCGAATAAAACATCTAGTTGTATGTGTACCGATTACCGTAAAACGCTGGGGGCACTCCGACTCGGATAATTTAGGTGAGTCTGTGTTCGTGGCTATTTCCTTTTTATACCACCCAGAATAAGGAGCCGACCGCGCCTATCTAACCTCAAAATTTAAAAAAATTAATATCTCGGAAACTAATAAAATTCGGATCGTCTTACTTAGAGGGGGGTATATCACCTCCCCCCCTCCCCTTCCCCCTCCGTCGCGGCCAGTATACTATAGCCACGGTAATATTATGTGCTATAGCCCAACCTTAGAAAACCTTAATGCACGCGGACGAAGTCGCGGGCATCATCTAGTAAGTAAATGATTTCAATAATACTTACCGGTTAATTGGTTAGGCATGGACTGCATCTGCCCGCCCATAGGCCCACCGCCAAACCCCGATCTCATGGGGCCAACGTTCCCCTGAAAGTTTCCGGGGAACTGGTGTCCTTGGCCAGCCATGTTGTATGTTTATTATTCGATTTTGATATATATCACACTTTTCAGCAATTAGTTGATCAGTTTGCGCCGGTTTGATAACAACCCTAGACATGAACAGGAACTGAACTGTAGTTTGTTGAAATTTTTTTTAACAACGCTGTTCTATGTAATTACAATCTCAATAGTACATAATTAATAATTAAGCCAAAAAGATCAAAATATTAATACAAATTACAAAAACTCAAACAACAATCCGCAATCGTGTTGACAGCCAAGTGCCAACTTCAACTTTCTTTGACAGTTTGAGCCTATTTCATATTTGACATGTCAATGTCAAATAGACAGTGATAGATAGCTGTGTAGAGCTATACGTTGGGTATGTTCCGAAATACACTGCGAGCACTGTATGGTGTGACGTCAATTTAGTATACTGCGAAGCCGTTCCTTTAAACTCTAAAGTAAGCTATACTGGTTACTGTTTAAAATGGAATACAGGCTGTGTTCCGAAATACACTGCGAGCACTGTAAGGTGTGACGTCACTTCAGTACACTGCGAAGCCGTTCCTTTATAGTTAGGTATACTGGGTACTGCTTAAAACGGAACGCTGTCAGCACTGAGACAAACACTGAGAGCACCTTACCTCGAAAACGCCAGTGCTCACAGTACAAAGATGGCGTCGATTAATGACGTCATATATTTCCCTAGGATACTGCAGCAGTTTACTGTCAGTTATAACGGAACGAATTTCTCCACAGTAAGAGCACTGAACAGCGCTCGCAGTCTATAACGGAACACAGCCATAGTCCCGCAGTAGATCACGTGATCAAAGCACTGAGAGCACCTTACCTCGATAACGCCAGTGTTCACAGTACAAAAATGGCGTCGATTAATGACGTCATATATTTCCCTAGGATACTGCGGCAGTTTACTGTCAGTCATAACGGAACGAATTTCTCCACATTAAAGAGCACTGAACAGTGCTCGCAGTCTAAAACGGAACACAGCCTTATTTCCGTTATTTGTGACCTTACTCTATGACGGGTGTTACACTATCAGTATTATCACGCGATCCGCGATACTCGATCCAAATATTGATGGTTTTGCGATAATATTGATGGATCACCAGATGTTCTTGAAATCCACGATCCAGGGGGCGTGGCTTCAATAATACTGACAGTGTGAACGCGCTGTACCATCAGTACGTCGTGTTCGACAGCCGACGACGGAACGTCACAGAGTTCTATACATAGACTTACGTATAATTTATATAAAAAAAAATCGAAAATTATTTTTAGTTTAATTAAAAAAAGGGGAAAACCGGGGGTTTGAAATTTCAAAGTATGATAACTATACTGAGTGGGATATCAAATGAAAGGGCTATACTTCTACATTCTAAAACAGGTTTTTATTTATTTTTATGCATAATAGTTTTTGATTTATCGGGCAAAATTTCGAAAAAAATACCGTTTCCCCCCCCTTATCTCCGAAGTTTACTAATTGAAAAATCTGAAATAATTATGGTCAATAGAAGCTTATGTATATTTTACAGGAAAAATAAAACCAACGCTCTAACTAGCATAGTTTTTTTGATATTAACAATAAACCTCTACAAACAAAGTTAGTTTTGCGGTTCATTTCGTCTTGTTTTTAATACGTCATAAATCGTAAAACTTGCAACAGGTTTGTACGGAACCCTCGGTGCGCGAGTCCGACTCGCACTTGGCCGGTTTATTTATTAGTTTTAATCGCCATCGCTAACTAATATTATAGCGACAGCAGCTTTCTTTCTGTTAACCATTTTTAATTATTAATGGTCTGTGTTGAAGATTTTTGACACAGATTAATTTTTAGGCCAAAGTGGACTCTTTTTTTTTTAAGGATTTTTAAATGATTTTTAGGTATATGGTACAACCACAGAGTATGTTTACTCTGAGAGCACAATTACTATTCTCTACGAACTCGAACACAGTACTGATGATGATAATATTGATAGTTTGAGACCCTACCATCAATACTGTCACGATAAAAATATCACGATCCGTGGATCGTGATTCGGTATTGATAGTGTAACAGGCCCCTATAGACACTGCTGGTAAACACTGGAGCATCAGTCGTAATTCGTTAGGGTTATATTATTATATGCACTGGAGTGCCTGGCGATCATTTCGGTTGGGTGCGAGCGAGATCCTGTAGGTAATTCACGGGAAAATTATAAAACCGGCCAAGTGCGAATCGGACTCGCGCACCGAGGGTTCCGTACAAACCTGTAGTAAGTTTTACGATTTATGACGTATTAAAAATAAAAATTACGTTTGTTGTATGGGAGCCCCCCTTTAATATATACTTTATTGATATTTAATTATTTATTTTGAAAGGTAATATACAAGTTAATATTCTGTGAAAGTTTGAACCGTCTACCTGTCACCGTTTTTAATATTGAGCAAAAAAATACGAAAAAAACACGTTTATTGTATGGGGACCCCCCTTAATATATATATTTTTTTAATTTTTAGTATTTGTTGTTATAGCGGCAACGGAAATACATAATTTGTGAAAATTTCAGCTTTCTAGCTATCACGGTTTATGAGATACAGCCTGGAGACAGACAGACAGACAGACAGACAGACAGACAGACAGACAGACAGACAGACAGACAGACAGACAGCGGAGTCTTAGTAATAGGGTCCCGTTTTTACCCTTTGGGTACGGAACCCTAAAAATCTACTTGAAACAAATACCTACATAACACTGTCCCACTTCTACTAATAAATTAGAGCGAGAGATCTTATTATAATTCTTATTTTAATATAATTCTATATTTATAATTCTTATTTTATTATTAAGTAGTTATTTGTTGTAAGTACTTGTATTATCCCCGAATAAAGATTTTCTTTCTTTCTTTCTTTCTTTCTAGATCGGACACCAGCCAGTGGCAGAGACCAGTTAAACAGAGTTAAACAGAGACCAGTGGTGTCCGATCTCTCACTTTCGCTCGGCAGTTAAAGTGGAATAGCTAAAAAATTAAAAGGTTTCCATCAGTACCTACTTATCACAGAGGCTGTAACAATAATCTGAGATGATATTTTGTAGGTACAGACGCAAGCAGCAATACTTTTGATATAAGTACCTAGCTTACCTATTTAGAATTCGATTTTAAGTACCTACCTAATATGTTTCCTACTCATGGTAAAACTCACAACAAAACTAATTCCTAAAAGAATATATTTTTAAATCTGCACTTATTGGGATATATTTAAATCTGCGCCCATTAATAATTACTGATCCAGAAAAGCTTTCTAGGCATTTTTAAAGCCCTCGATAACAAGCCGCTGAAGTTTGTAAGTTTCTATTAAAATTCCGATGACCTCATTGATTTTGGAAGACAATTTTACGCAGTCATTTTAATCTGGAAACCAGCCAAGTTGACGACGAAAATTCTTCCGATCCGACCTACTTACTTGTTTCTTTACTAACATGTATTTTAAATAGAACAATCTAAGAGACTATTATACCTCATAGATTATAACTAATAGTTGAACTACATTCCTTGGCATAAATTATATTAAGTACTAGCTGATGCCCGCGACTTCGTCCGCGTGTACTAAGTTATTTCGATTCCCGCGGGAACTCATTAATTTTCCGGGATAAAAAGTAGCCTATGTACCTATGTATGTATGTATGTATATTCTTTATAGCTGATGCCCGCGACTTCGTCCGCGTGGAATAAGTTTTTCAGTTAATTTTCCAGGATAAAACGTATATTAGGTATTACTATCCCACGGTATAATCCCCCTATAATGGTGAAACACGTACTTCTTCATATTTTAACGAAAGCCCAAATGCTGTTTCATGGCTATAACTTGAGAAATTAAGGATTTTCATACAAACTCTCAACCCCTATTTCACCCCTTCGGGGGTGGGATTTTGAAAAACTGTGAAAAACATATGTTTTCATTTTCAACCCGCAGCTCATATATCAAGTTTCATGGCTAAAACTTGAGAAATTAAGGATTTTTATACAAACCCTCAACCCCTATTTCACCCCTTTGGGGGTGGAATTTTGAAAAACTGTGAAACACATAATATGTTTTCACTAGCTGATGCCCGCGACTTCGTCCGCGTGGATTGAGGTTTTTCGGTTCCCGCGGGAACTCTTTAATTTTCCGGGATAAAAAGTAGCCTATGTGCTATTCCAGACTATAATCTATCTCTGTGCCAAATTTCATCCAGATTCGTTCAGCCGTTGGAGCGTGATTGAGTAACAAACATCCATACATCCATACATCCATCCATCCAAACTTTCGCATTTATAATATTTATATTATATATTATTTGATTTTCAACCCGCAGCTCATATATCAAGTTTCATGGCTATAACTTGAGAAATTAAGGCCTTTCATACCAACTTTCAAGTTTGCCTATAGAAGATGCCTATTCACTCTTGATTTAAAGATACCCGGATTGTAATTGGTAGGAAACACAGTTTTTGGTAGAGTGTTCCTGACCCTAGTCATGCGAATAAAGAATGAAGACGCAAAGCGCTTCGTGCGTGTTGGTGGAACGTTGACGACATAACGGTGGAAACTCGCACGGCATCTTGCGGTACGATGGTTGAAAGGTGAAGGAGGTACTCTAGATCGAAAAGCTCCTGAGCACACTCACCGAAATATATCCTATAGAATATCGATAGGCCAGCTAGGTACCTTACGACGGTGATCCAAAGTTTGGAGTTTCGCCAGTAGAGGTGAATCTTCGCCAATCAATCTCCTAGCTCGACGATCTACGGCGTCAAGAGCCGCCAGCTGATACTTTGGGGGATGCCCCGTCGCTCACGTCCGCAGGAACTACCTTCTACCTCCCTGCACGTGTCCCCTGGGCGGTGCTAAACGAGCGACGAACTTGCAGGCGAAATAAGCGTTCTTTATAATATTACTAGCTATTACCCGCGGCTTCGCTCGCGTGGCTCAAGGGAACAATAACTGAGTTTTATGTGAAAGATTGTCAATTATCAACTTAACTGTGACTGCCTGTTTGAGACATTTCACTCAGCGCTCTGAACTCTGCACTCTGAACTCTGAACCCTGCACTCTGAACTCTGAACTCTATACTCTGAACTCTGAACTCTGCACTCTGAACTCTAAACTCTGCACTCTGAACTCTGCACTCTGAACTCTGCACTCTGAACTCTGCACTCTGAACTATGCACTCTGAACTATGTACTCTGAACTCTGCACTCTGAACTGTGACCTCTGCACTCTGAACTCTGCACTCTGAAGTCTGAACTCTCCATTCTGAACTCTGAACTCTGAACTCTGCACTCTGAACTGCGACCTCTGCACTCTGAACTCTTCACTCTGAACTATGCACTCTGTACTCTGCACTCTGAAGTCTGAACTCTGCACTCTTAACTATGCACTCTGATCTCTGCACTCTGAACTCTGCACTCTAAACTCTGACCTCTGCACTCTGAACTCTGAAGTCTAAACTCTGCATTCTGAACTCTGAACTCTGAACCCTGCAGTCTGAACTCTGAAGTCTGAACTCTGCACTCTTAACTACTTATGCACTCTGAACTCTGAACTCTGCACTCTGAACTCTGACCTCTGCACTCTGAACTCTGCACTCTGAACTCTGCACTCTGAAGTCTGAACTCTGCATTCTGAACTCTGAACTCTGAACTCTGCACTCTGAACTCTGAACTCTGCACTCTGAACTCTGAACCCTGCACTCTGAAGTATGAACTCTGCACTCTGATCTCTGCACTCTGAAGTCTGATCTCTGAACTCGGAACTCGGAACTTTGCACTTTGAACTCTGAACTCTGCACTCTGAATTCTGAACCCGAATATCTCTTCTATTCTATTTCTATTTTTTTTAAGTCATTGTTATCTTACTATTTACCCCCCAAAAAGAAAATTTTTGTTTTTTTTTCGTCTGCAAACTAAAAAACTACTGCCTTTGTTTTAAAGTTTATATTTAAAAGTGATGTGTAACCGTGACTGACACCATGCGTTGTTACGAAGACAAAAGGTCTTAAATATAAATTATTGGTCTTATTATTAAAGGTCTTAAATATAATTAAACTGTAATGCCTTAGTTTTACGGTTTATATTTTAATATTAGTTTTCACTTCTATCGGCAGTCCTAACTGCCAATTTTTTTTACTTTAATGAGAACAACTTCCAAGAACACTTTAGCATTTATAATATTCTTAGTATGACACGATGTTACTAAGGTAGCACATGTTACTTTCCTTGTCCTAAAATAAATCTTAACGTCGGCTAACCTGAACGTGGGCTAACCTGAACGTGGGCTAACTTGAATGTCAGGTAACTTGGACGTCGGCTAACTTGAACGTCGGCTAACTTGAACGACGGCTAACCTGACCGACAACTAACCTGAACTTGTGCTAACCTGAACGTCGGCTAACCTGAACGTGGGCTAACCGGACTGGTATGATAACCTGAACGTGGGCTAACCTAAACGTCGGCTGACCTGAACGTGGGCTAACCGGAAGGTTATGATAACCTGAACGTGGGCTAATCTGAACGTGTGAACGTGGTAACGGTGAAACAAATGCAAGAAAAAGAGCATACTATCCCACAGGAACTGTTTGTTTTTCCGGGATAAAAAGTGGCCTATGTCACTCTCCAAGTCCTCAAATATACCCATGCAAAAAATCACGTCGATCCGTTGCGCCGTTGAAGCGTGATTGAAGAAAAATGCGAGAAAAAGAGCATGTTATCCCACAGGAACTGTTTGTTTTTCCGGGATAAAAAGTGGTCTATGTCACTCTCCAGGTCCTCAAATATACCCATGCAAAAAATCACGTCGATCCGTTGCGCCGTTGAAGCGTGATTGAAGAAAAATGCGAGAAAAAGAGCATGTTATCCCACAGGAACTGTTTGTTTTTCCGGGATAAAAAGTAGCCTATGTCCTTCCCCGGGATGCAACCTATCCCTGTACCAAATTTCATCAAAATCGGTTGAACGGTTGGGCCGTGAAAGCGTAGCAGACAGACAGACAGACAGACAGACAGACAGACACACTTTCGCATTTATAATATTAGTATGGAAGTATGGATAAAAACGCTTATATATACTAAACGCCATACGATTTAATTAATAAAGCTGATACTTAGCAGAGCCATCATTAAGGTGACTGCAGTACTCCATGCACGACCGAACTTGGGCTTGATACAGAGTAACCAGTTGGTGTGGCATGAAGTACTGCTTGACCTATTGTTAAGTAGGTATACCTAGTTTTTTGGCGGCTGTCTTGGCTTTCGCTTCGATAGACCTCTCGAAGTTGATGTTGACCGTGATGTCGAGGCCTAGGAGATCAATGTGATCGGTAATGGGTAAGGATACATCTCGGAAAGTGGGAGTCAAGACGAAAGGACTTGGTGGCGTTAAACTCCACCAAATTGGCAACACCCCAATCTGAGACGAATTTCAGGGTTATAGAGTTCAACCGCTCAACCCGCGACTTCGTCCGCGTGGAATAAGGAGGTGCCACCTTTTCAACCTGATACCTCCCAAAGCAACCGCGATCCAAACTTCATATACCTTATTAGAGACATAGGTACATAGAAAAACTTTCAGCTTTAATAAAATAACGTAGGTCTGATCGTCGCGGGATCTTGGACCATAATTTCCACGGGAACTTCTTAATTTTCCGGGATAAAAAGTAGCCTATGTCACAGGAATATGCAGCCAGAATGAGCGTTAGCATCCTTTTGTGGTCGACATCCAATGAAGTCGTAGGTACTGAAGCGTTTTAATTCAAAGTACTTTCTGATATGAATCGCTACGGAATATATAGCCCTTCCGGCGTCTATTTTCTGTCACTTACTTAAGCTATAGGTACAGGCTCTATGGCAAGTGAATTTAAAGTATTTTCTAGGCAAGCGCGCTCCAACCTAGATCTCATCGCTGCTTTCTTGTCGTGAAGCGCAAGCCTAAATTACTATCTACTGAATGAAGCCATTTCAGTGTGACTTTTTTTTTAATCCACTACAATTTAGCTCTTGAATGCGATGGGTTAGTTAGGGGCATGGCAGTTATATTAACCCTTTTCGGTTTCTACCCGGCATCGTACCGGAACGCTAACCACGGCCGAAGCCTCCCACCAGGCCAGACCAGGAAAATTCAGAAATTATAAATTCCCAAATTGACCCTGCCGGGGATCGAACCCGGAACCTCCGCACGTTAAGACAACAGCGCTACACACTGCGAATAACTTAACGTTAACAGTACGTAGGTAGGTACATCATGTAAATCTGGGGAAATACTGCCAACAGTTTCATTATTGTTTACTTTCGTGTTTTAGAATTATTGTCCTTATTTTAGGAACGACAAGGTACGGGACATGAAACTGCTATTTTGAGTAATATTGCTTAAGTATTGCTTTAAGTGTTGGCAGTATGGCCCCTGCTAAAATGTATGGAGTTGTGAAACACCGTTTTCCGTTCCTTACCCGTCCAAGACCACCCACCAGTCACCACCACCACTACAGCCCATCAACGTCCCACTGCTGGGCACAGGCGTCCACTCTCATAGGAGAGAGTGAATTAGAGCTTAGCCCCTCCACGCTGCTTCAATGCGGGTTGGCGGGCTAGTCCGTCCAAGACATACTTACTTAAATAAATTAGTTAACTTGAGAAGTTTTGGTTACGTAAAGGTGAAAAAAAATAAAACACACCAGTTTATACCTTAAAAAATTATTTTCCATTTTAGTTAACCTAAGTTTAAGTACAGTATAGTATAATTTAAAATTATTCATAACAATTATTAGGTATTTATTATGAATTCACATTTTATATAAGTAATAAGTACATAAATAAATTGTGCTTAAATATTACTGTGAATGAAATGCACTATTATGGACTGTATAATGACATCTTAGTTTCCATACAACTGATGTTATGATATGTGTCAAAATATATTATACAAAGTATATATTAATTTATTTAGTACTAGCATAATATGTACGCGGACTCGCTCAAGAACCCATAAGCTTGGACCTCTGAGAATTCTCAATGTACCCAATATTTTGGGATCTAGATACATTTCGAATCATGATAGAGAGATTTGAGTTTATTAAAACAGATTATAACTTTTTGTTCTATCTATCTATAGACATGACTTTCTCTAATTCTTTTTTATCATATTATTATGTATCTATAGATATATTTAAACAATAGTTTGTCTATATTAAGGCAAGATGGCCACGTATATGGCTTACATGGTTCATGTTTTTTTGGTACATATCTTTTTTAATATTCTACTTAAAATTATGGTGTGTATATATCAATATATTGGACCGAACCGTGGTTTTTAGCTGAGACACTGCCGTGATAAGAGATTCGATCCGCTCGATAAATATTCAACAATTTTATTACTCTTCCACATAATAAATAGTTATCAACATGTAGATTTACAAATATCAACAAAATAAATTACGAATAACAGCATATTAAAATAATTAAAATTAATCTTACATGCTACGTCTATTTAATTACTATCTCTACCGCCCTTAACTTGTACTACGACGCCGGCCGACAGTTTTTCATACTCATGCCTATAAGTAGGCAGAACAAGGCAGAATAGAAGTTTTTATGAAATCTATATCCATTATTTTTACTAAAATTCCATATTAGTCGTAGTTATTTAGCATATTATGAGAAAAAGGATCAACCGCTAATTACCATTAGTTACTGATACTTTTTATCCGACTTCTAAAAAAGGAGGAGGTTCTCAATTCAATCTTTTTTTTCAGACATAAATTGTGTATCATTGTCACTGTACGTCATAGACTAACATGCACAATATAGTCTATGTGCATGTTAATCTTAAAAAATAGATCGTGTAACTGGAACTGTGAGGATTATTATTGCCAATAATAAAATAAAATAAAATAGCATTGCACAGTGACAATAATTTATTGACACTGTACAATGATGAAGATACCCACGATTTATGTACGCTTTTTTGTTTATCACGTACCTAATGGGGCTGATTCTGTAGTGCACAATCTCTAAACTAAACTAAAATTAGAGCATTACAAATATTGCTAACCCTTTCATAACACTCCCTACGGAAAGGGACAGAACTAGAATTATAGCTGCCATTTTAGTTTAGTTTAGAGATTGTGTTACACAGAATCAGCCCCAATAAATAATGGTTACGCTTTTGAGTTTAGCCGGAATGTATCAAAGTAATTACTATCATTCAAAAACAAGTTATTTAGGAATAGATCGGCTATAGTTTTCTGTCTAGATAAAACAACTATAATCGTTAAGCATATATTCTCTTTTTTGTAGTAGTGATTTTAGTACCTACATTGTAGAACGGCCAGCGGAAGTCAATAATAATTAACATTACATGGACTAGTAATTCTTTATTCTACCTAGTTATAGTAAGTACCCTATACCGCTTTGGAGAACAAAGTAATTTTATGACGGCGTATAATATTATAATATATTTTAGTAATAATATGTGTGTTTTACATTTTAATAAGTATAACTTATAAGTACTTACTTTAAACTATCGTGATTGGTGTATGTATTTAAATATAAAAACGGATATACAGATTAAACGTCGCAACATAATTCAACTTTTAACTACTTAGGTACTTAATATTTTCATGATTCAACTGCACTTCAATAAGGCAGCGAAATGTCTATGATTTTCACTGGGACCATCCTAGATTGAATTAAATTTTTTACGCTTTTTGTAGCTAAATATTTTAGGTAGGTATATTATGGATCTTTGTCTAGTGGTGGATTAATATATTGTACACTAATTGTACATGTGTAGACTTTCGTGATGTTAATTATTTTTACAAGTCTAGACTAAGATCGGTTAAGATCGGAAGGATAAAAAATTGTGTTGCTTATTAAACGATATCTGAAACAATTGTCAGACCCGATATACGGCTATTTGAATATATATCCGATTTTACATTCAAATATATTTACATATCATAAGTAATACAAGCCCTTTATTGCTCTCCTCTAACCTTAAGCTAAACCGAGTCCATCTTAGGACGTATTGAGCAATATGGACACGTTAATACAGACCTTTAAAAGCTAATATTATTATAACATAGTAACTTTTGACTAAATATATATTTAAGTATGTATTTGCCTACGTTATATTATTTTCATGTGATTTTACAGTTTTGGTACGTACCTACAGTTTTCAAGATATTTCTAAACATTTTGTTATGCGAGCTTTTCAGAAAAGTAAGAAGTTAGTTACCTAAAGGTGATTTTCTTCACCATTTTGAGATATTATATGATTATAAAGACACAATATCATATATAAATGTAATAGTTATAAAGGCTTAGGTAAATTTACTATGTGTAATACGAATTAAACGCTCAGAATTACTATACACTGAGCTTACGGCAAAAACTTACTAAAAAAATTTACGTCCGAATACCGAACCCTCTCATTCATGTTTTTAACCTAAGTACCTATTTCATTTAATAACCTAATAGGTACCTATATAAAATACAAAAACATATAAAGAAAAACTAAGGGAAGATGTGTATCTGGAAGTATGAAAAGCTATTAGTATTCTACCAGTTTATTTAAGAAAACTCACATTTTTAATAATTAAAAATATGAAAAAGCTGCCTGTGATTTTCCACTGCACTGATTCGGAAAACCCAACGCTATGAGCAATAAGTTTTTAAATTATTGTCATTCGACAGCTCTTTGCTTTAAAATGTTTTAATCTAAGACATTTTATATATAAATACGATTATATAATAAGTTTTAAATGTACCTAGCTGTAGTTCTAAGAAATAATATCTTTAAGTTAAAAAAATAGGTGTATTTAGGAAGTTTCAAGAATTATTTTAGGCAAGATCATTGTTTAACATAGCTACGAATAAAAGCTCGCTCACATCACGGCGGATCACATCGCATTGAAAAGCGCAGGCTCTTACACCTCACATCACATCGCAACACATCGCGTTCGGGAAGCACATCGCGAATTACTTCGGGAAACACATCGCGTTTCCCGAAGTAATTCGTGTCGCAACCATCGATGTATACGGATAGGCCCTATCCGATAGGTCTATGCCATACTAAATACGTTGAAAGAAAATGAGCTGGTATTTTAGACAAATCCGTATCTAGTGAAATATATTTTTGTGTGAGAAAACGACACAAAATTATAGAACATAGACAATCTTTGAAGATTGCTTTAAGCTGTAGGGAAAATATGACTTAATGTGTTGCGTTGCGGTCCGCACTCCGCATCATAGATGTGCACAAGCTATTTAATTATAACTTAGTAATCGAAATTCCATCCTCTTTTTCATCCTCATTCGACAAAAATGGTGATATGAAATTGAAAAATGTGATAGAGATCGCAACAACGCAATAGCTTCAAGTTCAAGTATATCAAACTGAATGTGACAATCGCATAAAAGTTAAATTGAATGTGAAAATGGCAATGTGTACTAATAATAAGATTCGATTGATAGAAACAGTCAGTTTAATTTTGATTGCTGCCTCTTTTTATTTGCTATACCTCTAGATAATATCTTGCTCAAATACGAAATTTAACTACTCGTATGTAAGATTCCACTTACTAAATTCCCTAAAACATTCACGGATCCGCATATGTGTATGTACCCTCATCGTATCTTAAACCTAACGTAAAAGCTTAGAGCTTTGGTCATTTATTTAATATATTTGGTAGATATATTATATTGTAACGATAGATTGTATTTGGTTTAATGCGGTAACGAAACCATTCGCGTCATCATTATCAAGTCCTTTACACACATGACTGTGTTTTAGTGTTTTGTGACGCGACAAAAGATTATGTCGCTCGCTGACACCGAGAGAGTTAAAACGAGACAGTTATAATATGTATCTGATAGAAAGTAGAATGTCCGTCTCGTTTTAACTCTTCGTAAACTGAGTTAAGTCAACGAACGATCCATATAGCACGAAGCCAGAGCTGCGGTCCGATTATATTATGATCTTCGCGCCAGATTGCATAGCATCACAACACACTAATGTTGACAAATGGCAGCTTCATTGTGGACGACAAGCATCTTTAGCACAATAATTAACACTTCATAATCACATTTCAGGCTCAAATTAGATACCTATTTTAAGCTTCCCCCAGCGTTTGTCTAGCTTTGACGCATTTACGTACGACATGCGTACGACACTGACAAACGCGAGTATAGTCGGGGCCTTATAGAAAATACCGCGTCCAAAAATTATGTAGCTTCATGTTTTTTTCATTTTGCGTAACATTGTAATACTATTATAATAATTAAGGACGCATTTGCAAAACAAATAGGTATAAAATGCGATTTTATACCTATTTGTTTTGCAAATACTACACTCGCATCGTTCACACGCACACACATGTACTTACAGCTGCGTGAATCAACTTATTTCGATACTTCGGTATATTTTTTTTTTAATAAATGACTGACTAACTAAATTGATATTTGAGTTTTGAAACGAAATCAAACCAGTGACCGAGCAAAATCAAAATAGCCCTTATTTTCACTATGTTAAGAATTTACGTTTGAAAGCAAAATATGCGAAAAAAATACAAGCGATTTTTATTTTATTTTTTATACTATATGTACTATTTTTAATATTTCTTTCTTTCTTCTTTTAGTTGAACATATCTCCTAACAGATGGTATTTTTTAATGACAAAAAATCGGCATATATACCTACGGAAAAAAATGTATCGATAGTTGCCCCTAAATCGTCAATTTTGTGTGAAGAAGTGTCGGAAAATCATTTTTATAGTACTTTAAATGGAGATTTTTAACAAAGTCATTTCCAAAAATTGGAGATAAGGGATCAATCTATATGTAGTAATTTTTAGTTCCATATTATTTTGTCCGACTTAGTCACAAAATGTACCGACAATTCTATGTATTTTAAGGGATTTGCAAATACGTCCTTAAGCAACTAAAGTGTCGCAGGAACCCGCTGGACACAAACGGCACAAGACCAAAATATGCTGTAAAAATCCTCTGTGGGTTGGAGTTACGTAGTGCATAATATAAACGCAGCGAAATTATGCTAACGCAGAAATTGTATAGGATCGAAAGTGTGCCGGGTTGTTTAGCGCGCACAAAATATGTCCTGCAAAATGCGATATACCTAGTCACCGGGAAGCAACAATAGCAAATGCGCAGTATCGATTTTTAGGTCTCTTTGGTGGCCCGTAGGGGCGCGCGAGGGGATTTCTACCGCCCAGGAGCATTCGATTTATTGATCAGTTGCCCACTTTATTCCTAGTCCCTACGCCGGTTCTTGCTCAAATTGTTTGCTGCCACTAATACCGACGCTACATTTAAATCTATACATTGCTTTCAAACGCAACCACGACACCCTATGTAGGGTATATTACCTTAGAACTATGGACAGCAGTAGATTCATCGACTAAACTGGGGTTCCAATATTTTTTCTAATCCGCAAGTTACGCACTCGTTTTTGTCATGTCGCCGCACTTTGGATCCGGTAGTTTACTGCATACGCGCTTCCTGAAGTTGCGGTGGGTATGCAAGAGGTGGTAACAGGGGTCCCTGGACTCCCCCGCCTGGTAACGCGTAGTATTGAGACATGTAGCCCGCTCCGCTCGCCGCTGCGGCCGCTGCTGCTGGAACAGAAGACAATTCTATAGGATACTGTCTGTGTACTTTTTTTTAAGCTTCAAGTTATCCCTTGACTGCAATGTCCCTAGGGTATGATGACGCTTTCCGTGGCGCAAGCTGCCGTTCCACGTCGATAAGGGGATTATATCCGACGAGCCCAAGAAGTGTCGTACACGAGAAGCTCCGGCGCATGTTCTTAAGAGTTCCCGGAGATTCTTATTAGGTGCAGATAGTGGCCACCGGGGGGGTTAGTGGGTAGTAATCCCACATAACCTAATCTCTTCCCCCGAAAATTGGAGATTTCCTCCCCGTCAACAAAAAAAAAACAAAAGGGTATGATGATGCAGTCTGATGGTAGCGAGCTAGCTAAGCGTTGTATTTATATAGCCCATACCTCTAGTCGGTTTCTACACGGTACCATACTGAAAGGCTAAAATCACATAAGGCCCGCTCGTAGAGACGCCGGGTTACGCTTAACCACCTAACCGGTGATTTTGAAATTTTGAAATTTTGACAGAAGTTTTATACGAATATTGTAAAAGTAGCAGCTGACACTGGGTCAAAAGGATAACCCAGCGTCTCTGAAAACGGCCTTAGCGGCACGTCTTTGCTGTAGTTCCTGGTAGAGGCAATTAGGAAATTCATGATTGGGTCTAGTGGCTTTGGCCGTAGGTAGGCTATTTACTACCCCGAAGGCAAAGACGTTGAAACCAATAACTGGTATGAAAAGCGTTAAATACTATGCGGAAATCCATAATACACAAGGAACAACAGTCGACCAGCACCATGCCAATATTAAATTATTCATTGTATTTTTTTTGTACTTTAGTTAAATTCATTAATAAAGATTTCTATTTCTATTTCTATTTCTAATGCGAAAGTATGTCTGTCTGTCTATTACATTTTGACGGCTCAGCTGTCAAACAGATTTTGGAGAGGTTTTGAACAGAGATTGCATCCCAGGGACGCGCATAATATTATAAGCATTTTAAAAACTAGTATGGCGCGTGGCTGCGCGGCCCGCTAAAGCGGACCGCGTAGTGGAGCGCGTGGTCCACTGTCTACTTACTCGCTGTCCTACTATCCTGCCTGTCCTAGCCTATCCTGTATCCTTCGAAACACGAAATTGAGCTCTAACTCAATGCTGTTATGGTTAATTTTACTTTGACGCCGAACTTTTACGATTTGATCGACAATTCTTACATAATCGGGCAGCTGGTTTACTGTCTACGTGTTCTGATCTGAACAACACACTGCTATGCTAGTGAGCACAGTGGAAGCGCCAGCACGCCAAGCGTCCGACGTAAAAGAAAATTCTCATAAAGGAAAAACATAAAACAAAGACCACCAACCCCCCGCCCCTCGCTTTTTGTTTGAGCAGCCCCTAAGTAGGTACCTATCTTTAATACCCTGACCGTGCTCCTCACCCATCATCTCTCTCCATATTTTTTCTCTGAACCACTTGTCAAAATGAGAATTCTTCCATAAAAACAAATCTTGAAAAGAAACCGTAGTCTTGCATAGTTCTACACTTGTAGCCTCTTCAATATTCGCCATACATTTTCTATGGAAAAATAAATTCCGCCATCTTGAATTTTTTTCCTGTTCATCAAGTAGACCTTCATGTCCCGATCATCTTTTGCCAAGAAAGCACTCTTCCATCTTTTATACTCTCCGTGATAGACACCGACGAAATTTGTATGGCGGCCATCTTAAATCCGCCATTTTGAAAATTTTTTCAGCTCACTTTCAATTGGATGAAGTTTCGAGTGACATTTGGTCGAGCACCCCCCACCTATCTTCAATACCCTTTTCTATGGAAAAATAAATTCCGCCATCTTGAATTTTTTTCCTGTTCATCAAGTAGACCCTCACGTCCTGATCATCTTTTGCCAAGAAACCATTCTTCCATCTTTTATACTCTCCGAGATAGACACCGACGAAATTTGTATGGCGGCCATCTTAAATCCGCCATTTTGAATTTTTTTTCAGCTCAATGTCAATTGGATGAAGTTTCGAGTGACATTTGGTCGAGCACCCCCCACCTATTTTCGATACCCTGGCTGGTGCTCTTCATCCGTCTTCGAAATCCTCAATCATCAGCTCTCTCCGTATTTTTCCTCCGAATGAATTTTTGTCTTATATACGAAACGATGAGTGAAAAAAAATATTTTCATACAAAATTTTACAGGAGAGGTGATCAATCAGTCAGTCAGTCAGCACGAGCAGCTATATATATATTAACTAGTATGGCGCGTGGTTGCGCGGCCCGCTACAGCGGACCGCGTAGTGGAACGCGTGGTCCACTGTATACTTACTCGCTGTCCTACTATCCTGCCCCCCGATTATGTAAGAATGGCCGATCAAATCGTAAAAGTTCGGCGTCAAAGTAAAATAAACCATAAATGCATTAAATTAGAGCTCAATTTCGAAAAACGAAATTGAGCTCTAATTCAATGCTGTTATGGTTTATTTTACTTTGACGCCGAACTTTTACGATTTGATCGACAATTCTTACATAATCGGGCAGCTGGTTTACTGTCTACGTGTTCTGATCTGAACAACACACTGCTATGCTAGTGAGCACAGTGGAAGCGCCAGCACGCCAAGCGTCCGACGTAAAAGAAAATTCTCATAAAGGAAAAACATAAAACAAAGACCACCAACCCCCCGCCCCTCCCTTTTTGTTTGAGCAGCCCCTAAGTAGGTACCTATCTTTAATACCCTGACCGTGCTCCTCACCCATCATCCGAACCTTCGATCATCTCTCTCCATATTTTTTTCTCCGAAACAATTCGTCAAAATGAGATTTCTTCCATAAAAACAAATCTTGAAAAGGAACCGTAGTCTTGCATAGTTCTACACTTGTAGCTTCTTCTCATTGCTTCAATATTCGCCATACATTTTCTATGAAAAAATAAATTCCGCCATCTTGAATTTTTTTCCTGTTCATCAAGTAGACCTTCATGTTCTGATCATCTTTTGCCAGGAAACCACTCTTCCATCTTTTATACTCTCCGAGATAGACACCGACGAAATTTGTATGGCGGCCATCTTAAATCCGCCATTTTGAAATATTTTTTCAGCTCACTGTCAATTGGATGAAGTTTCGAGTGACATTTGTTCGAGCACCCCCCACCTATCTTCAATACCCTTTTCTATGGAAAAATAAATTCCGCCATCTTGAATTTTTTTCCTATTCATCAAGTAGACCTTCATGTCCTGATCATCTTTTGCCAAGAAACCACTCTTCCATCTTTTATACTCTCCGAGATAGACACCGACGAAATTTGTATGGCGGCCATCTTAAATCCGCCATTTTGAATTTTTTTTCAGCTCACTGTCAATTGGATGAAGTTTCGAGTGACATTTGGTCGAGCACCCCCCACCTATCTTCGATACCCTGGCTGGTGCTCTTCATCCGTCTTCGAAATCCTCAATCATCAGCTCTCTCCGTATTTTTCCTCCGGATGAATTTTTGTCTTTTATACGAAACGATGAGTGAAAAAAAAAAAGTTCATACAAAATTTTACAGGAGAGGTGATCAATCAGTCAATCAGCACGAGCAGCTATATATATATTAAAGACCTAAATTAAGTTGTTATTGCATTCATTCTAAGGATTAAGGTTATCAGCGATAATAATAAATGGGACCACGCGACGATTGCATTTAAATAATACCTATTATGTATTCTGTGATAAAACATACTTAGTATTGAATGCATAATTGAAGGTATAATAGGTATTTTTTTGTAATTTTCAAATTCTTCTTACCTTTGGAACAAATTTAACATTGTCGCTAGGTTACCTTATAGTCATAATAATGCATATTCTTATTCAAATTAATATATAGTTCGCGCACGAGTTGAATGCAGAGCGTATGTACGTATACGCACGAGTTGAGTATGGTGACACATACATTCACTCTGCATTCAACTCGCGCGCGAACTATAGAGTCATAGATGTACCTTTAAGATACTATAGATAGTACAATCCACAAAGACGCCCCCCACTCTTGTTATTGAACATAAAACACACGACTTTATAAATATAACGTTTGTGGAACTTTCCTGATGAGACGAAAATTGAGAGACGCGTCTTCGTTGATTGAAATACTTAAAGCATTATCTACACGCAAACAGTGTACAAACCTGCAGCAGTAGCATAAGGATCGAATCCAGCAGCAGCATATTGCTGCTGGTACGCCGCAGCGCCTTGTGCAGCAGCTGCCTGGTATTCGTACAGATGGTTTGCTGCAGCCATCGCGGCCGCGTGCTGCAGTTGCGGCAGCTGCACTAGACCCCCTGCACCGCTCCCCACGCCGCCTCCCACGCCCCCTACGGTCCCCATGTAACTAGGGGTCCCATACACGTAGCCAGGGGACAACCTGCCGATCAATACCGACCATTTATTTCAACTATCAGAAACTGGAACAGGCGACGAACGCTCGAGCGGAGATCTCGACCGTCCGATGCCAGACCCGGCAATGACCACTCACGGTGCTTGGTTGAGGTTTACACAATGGCCAAATGCCTTCAACGGCTGTGAAAACAATGCTTGCAAATTGCAACGTCTTTTTTGCAAAATTTGTATCCCCACTATAGAGGCGCGGCGCGGCGCGGCGCGGCACGTAGAGGAGACTATTCTTTGTACAATTATGTCGCAGTGCATCTCCGTGTCACATGGCTTAAGTGGGCCCAGATTCATACTTGAAACTCATACAAAGAATATTTGCCGCTACGTGCCGCGCCGCGTTGTACATCTGTAGTGGGGCTAGACCTTTACACGACCAGCGATGTCTACATTCGCCAAGAGCGTTGGGCCAGTGTGCTTGGTATCCGCCAGACTGAAGGTGGACGGAATGTGTTTAGCGGACCAATCAGATTATTGATATATGACGTGATAATTATTTTACGTTATCTATCAATAATCTGATTGGTCCGCTAAACACATCTCCGTCCATATTCGCTTTGGTGGATGGTCTACAACTCTTTGGAATAACAGCAACCGTGAAAAGCCATCTTTGCAAAATGAAACACTTCTTAAAACTGTCATCACACGCAATAAATAATACCTAGCCCCATTTGCAGCCTTGACAGGTACGAGCATAGTCTTGTTATGTTAGTAGACATCGATAAACGGTTATAATATGTATTATTGTAAGTACCTAATTACGCAGTTGTCGTGGTCGGACCGCCGCCGTGCGTCATTGGCAGGAAAGTTGAAAAAAAAATCCGTTAAAATGCGCTATCGGTATCAGCGTCGCGACGAAAATAGCCGTAAGCCGTCGCCGCTACACATGTCGCATCTCTCAGTCGAGATCATTAAGGCGAAGGTTCTCTATAAATGCCTCTTGCGAAATCGTTAAAAAAATCATCCGTTTCCATTTCCCCGATAGAGAAGTGGTGAAAATGTGAACTCGTTTTAAGGGTTCCGTAGTCCGTCCGTCTGTTCGCGGCTTATAGTTCAGAGAGTAGAGACTAATACTTACTAGAAAGCTGTACTTTGACATGGGCATATATAAATCAAGCCAACAAAGTGGTAAAATTCATTTTTTTACCCCTACACGTAAAGTGGGGATGAATTTTATTTCCTCGTTTACTCTATAGTGAGTGTGGGGTTTGGATAGGTCGTTGAAAATATCAGTCGTTGCGAAATTGTGCTAATTTTTGTTAGTGTCCAGTCAGTTGTTTCTGGATATTATGTAAAAAATTCATGGTAGTAGTATACCTATATAACGAAGTTAAAAGGAAAACTATCACACCTAAGTAGGTACCTACACTTTACAAGTTTACGAGTAGTAGACGACACGCACTTGGCCGGTTTTTAAAAGAAACATCACGTATAATTGTAGGGAGAATAATTTAAAATGAGAAAACGACAAAAATGCCAAATGCGCTTATTTCCCGCTACGGCGATGACGACGGGCGGTCAAGTCTGCTCAAGAGCGCTCGAGTGCGCTGCATCAGCATTCACGAGGGGTTCTCGCCTTCTCGACCGGGACCACGCTACTTAGTTCACCATTTATCGACCTTTTGTCTTCTTCCAACATTATACACGTCAATAGAGACGGATTGATGGATGATCGAAGTTCATAGCGTACTTGATTAGCTTGGTACGAGGAGTCAAGACAAGAGCGCGTGCGCGGTGCACGCCCGGCGGCTGGCCCCGCCCGCCCAAACCGCCCACCTGTGGTGTACTAATCTCATTCGCAAGTACCATACCTACTAAATCCAAAATATTGGACAGATTTTATATTGCAGATACTTAATATGCTTTTCAAAGGTGAACGATAATCTCGCCTACAAGTTAAACAAAAAGTTCTAAAACATATTATTAAGTAAAGAAAACTTCATAAAACAGAAAAACACGCGTCAGAGCAATATATGTATATAGATATTAAAAAACTGGCGAAACGACACACAAGCTGCCACATCTACAGTTACAAAGACAATCAGAAACTAAGTTTAATAAATTCACCTCTATCTATTCCATCTGTTAGAAAAACCTACGTTTCTCAATAAGTATTAAAATAATTACTTACATGCACACCTAATAATATTAATTGAACCATGTGGACACATCTATAAGGCCATCGAAGCCAAAGGTTTTGTGTAAGTACCATTGCTTCTACTAAATTGGTTTTCAAAACAAACTCTATTAATCGAAAGAAGCTTTTACTTAATTGTACTTACATTAGGGTTGACGACTAACGTTAACTATTTATTAATAGGTGAAACTTTATGTGGTGGCTTGCGTCACCCTGACAGCAGTCCACCTTGGTACCACGTAATTTGTCAAGTAGAAAACGTGATGGAAATTACCACGAAATTACTAACGAAGACACGACACGGCGGCGGTGGAAGAATAGAAGAGCACATAGCTCCTTATCTCTCAACTAAAATGCTATGGGCCGCTGACGATTATAACAGAATATCCCTTCTTGAAAACCATTCACGTTTCGGCGAACGCATGTTGATCATCCTACGAACTGTTGGTGCCGTAATTTGTCGGAATTAAACTGTCGTAAATTGTGCCGATTATACAGCTTTGTTTGAAACTTGTGATAGATGGTTACGATCGACGGAACGTGAATGGAGCCTTTAACTCGTGACCCATTATTTATTTTATTCGACACAAAAATCTACATTAAGTTTTACAAACGAAAACACGATTGGCAATATAATGGCACGATTGGTATATACGTATAGCATAATTATACACAGTTGTTACTACCAAAATGGACAAAACTTAAAACTTATTAAAAGTACTGCTATTTAAATTCATTTATATTTTGTAAGGTTAAAGTATTATTAATTAATCAATAGATAACTAAATCAAAGCGTGGTTACTTGTATAATTTTTTAGTATAATTTCTTACAGGAATCACAGTTCAGGGTCGCGCGCTACAGGCTGCAAGGGAAATTCGGTTACTTTTGTTTCTTAGTAAGTGTATTAAACGAAATCCACCACCAAAAAAACTCAATTCAAATCAACAAAATCTTACACGAACACGGCATAAAACATAAAATTAAAGAAAAAAACATTGAGTGTCGAGACGATGCGAACAGTGAGGGCGCTGGGCGGCGCCCGCGCCCTGGCGGGAAGCGGCCCGCGCCGGCGCCGCCCATGCAACTTATAGCTTCAAAACGTAAACATTTAAAACCCAATCGACTAATTCACACCCAAAACGAAAAAATCCACTCTCACGCTCACGCTTGCCATAGATACCTATGTGAAAATGTTTGAATATTTAGTCTAGGTGTGGTCCGCCGGCCGCCGCGTCGCTAGCCGTCCGGAGACGCCGCCCGCCTCATCTACCGAGACAAAAGTCAGCTCAGCTATATTTTTGTACTACCATCTTGACGCTACCATCGTAGTCACTTACCTACGACGTCAAAATTACTATCACCAAGTGTTTAAGCCTACTATGAGTTGAGTTGCCACTTGCAATTAATATATGGTTATATCTATAAAAAACATTGAACTACATTGATTCTTATCTGTGTATAACTAATTTAACATACTGCTGGGTAGTTAGCACCTATCCTAAGACCCTGTTGAATATTGTGATCAGGTCTGATTTTTGTCTCGTGAGATGTATTCGAAGCGGCATGCGGCGCCGCTTGTGCTGGCAATTATCGAAGTGTTGAACCATAGAACATTGATGCGATACATTGAGTTAAGAGCGACAAGAACAGTCTAAACTTACCCATAATGCGTTGGTAATACTGTAGGGTAGCCGCCGGCTCGGACGCCCGCCGCCGCTGCAGCCAAACCGAAACCTGCAACAAACATAGCCAAAAATAACTAACACATCCTAACAATTAGACAGGGAAATATTGAAACGATTTCGGAGGAAAAATATAATCTTTCATCGTGTGCGCTCTCAAAAGAAGCTATTTCGATTCCCACTTAACGGAAGTGGCTAGTGAGGACTCGAAACTAAAATATATGACATCGGGCTTGGACCACTTCCAAATGATACAAGAGTCAACTTAGCGCAGGCAGCGTCAGAAATGTTAATTTCTTTTTATTGCATTGTTAAAGCCGCTCGAGGCGCGTCTATTTCGGGAGCTAGCCGCCGCCTGGGCTTCGCACCCAGGGACATGGCTCTCATGACAAGAAGACGACACGCTCGCTATAAATGGCTTACTTGTAAATCGTTGGCATCAAAGCACATATCGCGAATGCCTCAGAACATCTTCACTACAATTGTGACAGCCTGACGTATTCACCTGACTTCAGATTATAACAGTGTTTGTAGGATAATAAAGATCTGAATTTTCATAGCATTCTGCTCACCCGTTTGATCGTTTCGTAGTAATTTATTGTTTCATAGTATTTTTTTTATGGGCTTATTATTCTCTGTGCGTGTAAATATTTTTTAGGTGTTAGGAACTAGAACTTTTAGAAGGATTATGAAATGAAATGATTTATTTCACATAGGACAACTTCAAGTGTCGCTTGATAATATGATATGTCAAGGCTCTACCACCGATTTGGAAAGCAGATTAGTTCTCCAGTTTATATCTGAAAATTATTTAAAACCTCAAGAATCATTAAATGATAATATATTTTTTAATAAACGTTTATTGTGTTTAGCAATCATTCTGGTGTTTAGATAATTTTTAGGATGTCCTCAATTTTGAAAACAGCACGACAATACAAATTTGTATTGAAATAAATGGCATATGGCGTTTGATTACAAACGATAGATTAATGGCTAATGGGTATAGAAGCGTGTCCCATGTCCGGCTCGGCGGTTATGGTGAAATTTCCCCCACAATTACACACGAATACGTCCGGAGCGGCCCCGGATGGAGTCGCGGTTCGGCTGCCGTGATAATGTATGACCTTCGGCTCGGTACCATACCGACTACATATACAGTTTATCATTATAATACACCTTTTTGTTAATCATTCAATAATGCAATATTTGCTCTGCAAACTTTTTCGTAAAGGCATTGTCTTCGGCTTGGTGCACTTTCTTTACCTTCGTCTTAACTCGCGTCTACATTCTCTGGTAGCCAAAGGGTGGGAGAAGAAGCTTTAAAATGCTTCTCCGAGGCTTTCATCCAAAAACCTTTGAGCTATCGCAAATCGCCATAGATGGATGTATAAGCTGCTGATAAAAAGTGGCTCACCATTTCCAAATAAAACAAGAGTCCAAGAAAGATGGCTAAGGATGGATGGGTAAAGTCAACCACGCAGCGTGGTGTCACTTTGTCAAACCCATTCTCATTCTCAGAGGAAACTCGTGCGAGAGGATAGGTACCTACTCGTAAAAGGTATGCTTAATTGCGCCAGTCCTAATAACATTGATTATGTTTTCACTGTGAAGTTAACAATTGGAAACATTCAAGAGTCTGCATTACATTGCATCTTTGTTTTCCATAAAATTAAGAAAAACAATGAATCAAACTATGAATTTGATGCAGGGTAAACACAAACAAAATATTATTATATTCTTAATGAAGGAACTAATAAATCCCAAATCAAATAGATCCGCGACAAATGACAATAGGTAAATCTATGTGGTACCTACAGTGTGTATCCCGCACTTATAGCCCGCGATATTTACCACACCACAGAAATCTTCCAAACTACTTTCAACGTACGTTTCACTCCGATACCGGAGCATCTTCGTACGTTGACGTATCGTAACGAATTATATAGAATTAAACTTCTAGTTCCTTCATTATCATGGTCTTCCGCAAGGTTACGCCTGCTTTTATCCAATATTATTATATTCCCAATCCAAATTCAAAATTTACGTCATAGTAGTTTGTGAACTTGCAAGTTTGAAACTTTTGTAGTAAGTAGTTAAATTAATGAGTATCTATCGATTTCAAACTAACTTCCAACTTTACGGAAGCAAATTACGTAGACACCGATGAACAAGTATCGAATCACCCTTAAAAATAAAAAGGGTTAAGCCTGATGGCGTGTTGTTGGAAGACCGCGTGATGGGGCTGCAGACCGATCGATGCCGTGTCATTTGACGGCCGAGGTCGAACCAGTGTCCACCACAAACGTTATCTGATTCTAAACTCTTTTTTTTCCTCTTCACCATTGTGCCACGGCCTAAAAACGATGCGCTTTTGTCCGTGTGTGACCTAGTTAGTCACGGAAATCGATTGTCTACACAATACATTTTTTACTTTAGTAAAACAAATATAGTTGATAATGATACACCCGTAGAAAATTATGAAATCTAACCTACGAGTATAAGCCATTGTTTGTTTTCTCAAATAATACCTTTCTCCTCTAACTTAAGCCTAAACGTTAAGTTTAGGCTAAGATTAGGTTCGACGACATTTTTTAGTAACAGTAGATTTTTAGGAGTCCAGTCCGGTCCTTGGCCAAGGGTCATCGAATTCATATCTTGTATATTTTTATTGCCGTTCAAAAGTATACCGTAAATAAGTAATAAGAATAAATAATTTTTGACCTTCATATCACTATCATCATCTCAAGCTCAACCAATCAGTTACTACTGAGCACGGGTCTACTTACTTACATCAAATGAGTTCAACCATTGAGTTTCTGAGCCTCTAAAATTAGTTAAATTTTATTTAAGAACTATCATTGGTTAAAACGCATCCCTACAAGGAAATTAAGTTCTCTCTCCGATGGGTATTTTTAAACATCATAATTATTTAGAAATAGAATATTACTCCAATCCTCAAACCAATGTTTGGAGTTACCAACGTTAACGATGGTAATTTGCGTCTTAGCAATACGGAAGTTAAAACAGTTCCCTTATATTTTATAGCGTTCAATAGAGATGAAGAGAAGTTAGAACCATATGAACAATTAGTGGAATAAAAAAGACAATGAACTTATGCAAAAATGCAAGCAATTTATTACCTTATTTTCTGGAGGTAAAAGTGTTTATAAAACTTCGTGTCGTCGAAATCAATTATGCAGTAAAATTGTAGGCGTTAAAACTATAGCAGTAATAAACAGACAAACAAAAATCTTTCAGATTTTTAATATGAGAAAGTTTCTTTATATTATTAGAATAGACTGGAAATTCTGATTTTTATTCAATTTCGAAAAACTTTTACAAGTGCCTTTGTGTATCATGCGCTGGTTCGCATGTCGGTAGAAGTATGGAATTAAGAAGGTAAGAATTAGGAACTAATAACAATTCTTCAGCAAGATTCAGTCTTTGTCAATACAAAACTGCATTTTTAGAGAAGCATACGAATTCATTCAGTTTTATGCAACTGATGCTTTTGCAGCTCCAGAAAAAACCAGTAAGGACAAAATCGAATCCAAAGATGTTACCAAGAATAATGACGGAAATTTCCACGTAGCTTACGTTAGTCATGGTCTCTCCTGAAGAACGGACCGCACACGTCCCGTTTAAGTAAATAACGCTTTGTTTGAATATGTTTTTGCTGGGTTTCAGGAGTTCCGAGCCCGGGTCGACGAACTGCAAAGCCGACACCGAAGCTTAACGACGCTTGTGAGGATTCCACGGAAATACGATTTTAGACTCAGTCGGCACCAGTAAAGCGGTCTATTGGTCCCTTGCAATCGGGCATTTTTTTAATATTTTGTTATAGATATTTTGAAAAAAGGTTTAAAAATCAGAATATGTATGTAAGGTAGCTCAATAAACAAATAAGATACTCATTAACTAACAACGTACCTTACTAGGAAAATAGCCAAAACTAAAAAATATGTAAGTAGGTGCTAGTCAGGTAACGAATGAATCTAAGTATAGCTCATATTCCTACATTTTAGTTTTTTTATTAACAGCGCGTAGGATACTGAACTGACAGAAGAATCTTAACTTAGTTCATAGCCATTGTAAAGTTCTCGTAACCTATAAGTAGATAGGTATAATGAGTAGATAGTTTGCAAGGTTTCTTTCATGTACGCCTTCTTTACTATATTAATTTAATTTGATATGCTGTTCGATCACAGAGAAGCTGCAATAATCATTGCATAGGTCTCTATCGTTGTGATTGACTGTATAAAGGTGATTGAGAGCGTAGGTACATTGTAATACCGCCATCAAACCCCTGTTTTCTGTTTACCCATAACTGTTTTCAGTTACTCTAAACTCCGTTCAGAAAGAAATTTCTACTGAGAAGAGCAAGAAACAAAGTGATATTTTAACAAACTTTGTACATAACAAAACTCTACTTTACAGCCGGCAATTGATAAGCGTTGAAACATCGATCTCCGTGTTTACGCAGTTAAAAGCCGTTTACGATTTCAGAATTTGCGCCAACGTGCCGGGGAAGCCAAACCAAATCTATAAGAAAGACGCGGAAAATTGTTCTCTGACGGTTGAGAGATGTTACATTTCTAGAGCCTGCAATATCCAGCAATATCGAAATACTAGACTGGTGTCAAAAGGAACTAATTGTGACATAAAATTGCCGCTTTACGATGTCTATAAAATCATCACTATCTCCCACAAATTTTTTGGGTGGGAAACCACTATTTCGATACCAGGCCCCCCCAGTATCAAAGTTAGCCTGTTACAATTTAATATGTACTCGAAAATCTTAATCACTTCCGATTGGCTGAGTGCTGATTATCTGTTCAGCTAATTTCCGCTACTTCATTTACGATTGTTAATGCCTGCCTGTTAAACTGCCGTTGGCAGTTCTCAAAATCGTTCCTTAGATCCCAAAAGTAGGTACTCATGGAATGTGTCGTCCAAATTTAAAATCTCTAGGTTTCTCAGGGTTTAGGCTATTCATGGTGTTTTTTTAATGTATAGATAGAGATATAATATTACGAAAAATTACTAGAAGAAGCCTCAATAATATATGAGGTTTGCTCCTCCATACGAGTAGATATCTCACTGGCTACTGTATAAGCTTGCTTTGTTAATATGTACATTGTAACACCAATATGTCGTACAAGTTTACCGGTACAGGAATAGACGTGGACCAGTCGTGGCCCAGTTTTGTGTCCAAGCCGAATCTGGGTATCGTGTATGACAGTTGGCGTGTCCGGTGGCCTTAAGTCTTACGTGTACTTTTGAACGATGTAGTCTCTAACAGCTATAAATACTTCCATATCTCGCTGACCACAGCTTTAACCATCGATATAACCAGTATGATTATATCGAAGCGACGCGTTAGATGAAAGTAAAATTATAGACTACGAGATCCAAATAGCGAGCAAACGAACAGGTACGCGGGTCGTAATGAGAAATGCCATCGTCCATTAATATTTGCGGAACAACCCGAATCCCACATTATGCAAAAAAAGAGAACACTTGCAAGTTGCACTTTCAGTACCGAAAATGCAAGCGACGCACGACGTTAGCACTTAGCAGCATAAAGGTTGCATTAAAATACGAAAGAAAATGCAATACCAGTGTCGAACATGTCGAACATGCAATACAATTCAACACTCCCAATGCGGCCAAAACTGGTATAAGATCGTCGTCTCTTATGATACCCTCAACTTAGCGATTTATATTGGGTATAGGATTAATGATTATTAGGCTTACTGACTACAGTCTTAAAGACGTCGGTTCCTGAGACAGACATTATTTTTGGAAACACGTGCGCGGGCTTAGCAAGTTAGTCACCTCCGTCTAAGCTGATCATGTAGCTTCTATAAATGTATTAAAATACTTTATTAGGCAGAAACTACACACGGAAATCTTCATTTGGATAAATGTCTCCAATGACAGCTATTTAGATAGAAATACCACACGATAAAGTAACGGAAAATACCTATAGTTCGAATAAAATAATTAAAACAGAATAATTTCATTCATATATATAAAATGACTAGCTGATGCCCGAGACTTCGTCCGCGTGTTAAGCTTTTTTGATTCCCGCGGGAACTCCTCAATTTTCCGGGATAAAAAGTAGCCTATGTCACTCTCCAGGTCCTCAACTATACCCATGTCAAAATACACGTCGATCCCGTCCGTTGCGGCGTGATTAAAGGACAAACCAACGAACCAACAAACAAACACACTTTCGCATTTATAATATTAGTATGATTTGATAGTTTGTGATAAAGACATTATAACATGGTGTTCCTTAAACCATGTTATAGTACCTTCAGTCATGTAGAGCTGCTGCGTTCTCGAAAGTGTAAAAGAAAAGAATGTTAGGCTCTACACTGTGGCTGACACTTCGTAGAGCCAGACAAAAGAAGATCTGGCGAGAAAATATGTGCTATTGGCGCGAAGCCAGCGCTGGTGTCGCGGCAGAGGCGGCGACGTTCCCAAAACTGCGTATATTTAGACAAAATAAAGAGCCAGCCGAAGACAAAACGAGACACAACTCTTGTTTTATAAATAGCCGCGTCGTTCGCCGGACGGACTGCCTCGCTCAACCAACCTCTGCTCGCCAGCTGTTGTACATAAATAATAATTAAGACAACGAAGAAAGCTACGTGTTTTTGTAAGTACTAAACTAAAGGACTAAAAGATCTTGGCATGTAGGAATTTTAATCCAAATAGACTGAAGTAGGTAAGAGCTGCTACTGCTACACTTAAATGTAAGCAACGTAGAAAAAAATCAAGTTAAAGATTGCAAGCCAAAAAGTGTAAGGTAAGACTTAAAATAATTCTTACCTAAATTATCTTTCACATGCAAGAATCTTAATTCACGACTTCTTAATTCAAATACTAAGGTTGGCTCCCTGCTTAACCAAAGCTGGTTAAATTACTATTTATGAAAACTCATTTTTGATAGGTCATAGTTTATAAGTTATAAATGTTACGAATAATAATAATAAGATTAATAATTATTGCATTTTCCAGTAAGAAGTTTAAATTATATCTTCATGAAAAGCACCCAAGAATGCTAAGTCTATATCCGCATTGTATTCTAAAAAGCGAGCCAGAACTTTCGTCACCTGAAGATTTACGATTGTAATTAATGGTAGACGCATTGGTAGACCTACGACTTTAATGCGTTCGCGGTTAGACGTGTTAGTCTATTCATTTCCTTCTTACAAGTTCCAGAATCCAGACATGACAAACTTTCTTCAAACTTTAAATGCAGATTCTTCAGCATCTCTACATCTTCATTATTCTGGTTTTAAGGTTCTGATTATTATCCTTATTACCTCATTTAGTTTTAGATATTATTTAATCTTTGTAATTATCTTTAATGTTAAAGATATATTTGGTGCGCAAAGTATTATCATTACAATAATTCATCTTTCTACGTCACATTTTTGCAACTTTTAGAGATTGTTTTTAAAAATTTTAATAATTTTTAATAAAAAATTTAAATTGTATGTTAATTATAATAAAATTGTTAGAATTTTATAATTTGCGGTATTAAATTAATTTCTCTATTATATTGAGGTAAAAAAATATGCCTGCTTTCAATTACCATTTTTAAAAATCCGTTTATAAAAGGAATATTTCCTTGAATTGTAACTTCTGAATTGCTTGACTCCACTAGCGACTGCGGTTCAATAAATACTTTTAAACGTAACAGTAGCAACTAAAAAAGGTGGTATACCAATATGTTAAATAGCTGAAATTGGCCGTAAACGGTTTATAATAATCAATGTCTCAGGGTACTAAGGCTTGATCGGCGCATTACGGGGCTTCGTGCGGATGTCGCCACTAGGGATCACGTTACAGTTGGCGCAGGGCGGAACTCCTCGACTCGAGCCTATGCCAACACTAGAACAATAGCCACTAACTTCCCTTTCCGTTTTCAAACCACGTTGGACACCCGTTTTATTTGTGCTCGTCACACTTTCTCTCTTGATACATTTGCACTTGAATCTACGTCATTTGTTCGCCACAAAGTGAATTTTACCGGGTTAATGATAAAGTTCATTAGCCCGCCATATTTTGTTGCCCTCGTTGCCTCGATGATAAATCCATGGTGATGAAAAAAGTGTGTGCGTGCAATTCACACGGCAGAAGTGAAACTTCAGAAAAGTAACCTACGAGAAAATGAGGTAAATATAACTTGCATTCTATCTCATTCTCTCGCGGGCTAAATCCTATTATGAATAGGCCTCTTTTTGGTGTCGATTTTTCGTTTCATTGTATTTTCAAATCGCAACGATTCTACAGTTTCACTTCAATAATTCTAGACAGTCTATAAACTTCAATATCAACTCTAATGTTCAATTAAAACAAAAAATTGTTTGCGCAATGTTTGCGAATCTTTTTTGTTTGATAGTGCTAGCAGAAAAATATACAGGTGTCATTCAATTCATATAAGAGTACCTCATTATTCTAGTTCTTTGCTAAATTACGTCTGTACATTTGCTTACCTTGACTGAATATCCTCTTGCAGATTGGACCTGATGTTTTGTATTTTCTTTAACCACCTTACGCTTCGATTCGATAGGAAAATTTACTAATACCATGAAGTATTTAAAGCTGATTGATACTGACATGTAAAACCTAGAAGTAGTTTTTTATTTTGCCCTTGCATTCTTTGGGAAAATGCCATTGGCAGTTACCAGACAATAGACTGCTGGTCTGACATAGGGATGCATCTTATTAAAGAAGCACCTATCGGCTATCGTCCGTCGACAAATTACAATATTATTAATGAGACAAATACCATGTCCGCATTATAGTGTAGCTTTACCAATTATTATTATTTACTTGGAACACGTTCAAAATTATTATTAGTTAATGGTAAAGCAGTTTTATATGTTTTTGTATGCTATTAATAGGTATATGTAACAGGTAGTTACCAACATAATTCAATCACCGTTTTAACGACTGAAGTGATCTGAAAGATCAAAGATTCTCTAAAGTTTTACGTTTAACCTTTATTTGTTGTGCTCAATAAATGACGACCTACCTTTCTATACTGTCTATAAAACTTATCCGTCTGTTAGTTCTGTTACGTTAACGAAGTTATAGGCATCTGTTATTTTTTGAATATCTTCCCTCAATTACGTTTTATGAGCTTCAGTAATTTGTATCAGTGAAAGTTCATGCGTTTTTCTGGACGGACGGAACAGAATAGCTGCGAAGGCTCCAACTAATTATAATATTTGTTTGTTTAAAAGTATTCATCACAATGATTAAGTTTATGAGGTTATTAAATGGTTAACAGACAAAATCACATTTAAACTGTGACTACACGGCGTTATAATTGTTGTAATTGCGAGTTTCCGTTTACTACAATAAAATAAGTCATGATTACTGTGAAGGCAGATACCACCACGTAGTCGCGAGGAATCAGACTAAGCCAACCACTATGGCTTCGCCTCATACAATTACAAGTACACGCAATACTATCGATCAGCCTTACATTTCGTTGTGCTATCACAATTTGCTTTGGAAGCTAATTCTGCTCTCATGATTCATTGCCCAGCCAAAAATACGGTCATAACAACCGAAAAAACTCGCAGTTCGTTGTACCGCTCAAATGAGCCTCAATTTTGTATCGAACATGGGTAGGTGGCGCGTGCGGACTCATCGGTGCATTCAACGCTTTTATCTCATTAGTGTTGTGCAACCCTTAAGGAGTTGATTATTTTCTTATCTATGACACAAAAAATACCCTGCCGAATTGAAGCAGCTTTAAAATGAACGAAGGCTTTATAACATTTAATCTAAAGAACAACAAAGAATCAACCTCCCAATAAACTATTACAATAATACATATTAAGGCCGAACGAAATACGAGAACAAAGACAGGGACTAAAAATTACTTCTCTTTCATTTGATTGAGGCACTGAATCTAATTGCACCTGAATCAAAGAGTCACATATAAGACTCAGAGAGTACCTACAGGCAGTTGACTTCGATATCGAGAAGGAGACAAGCACAAAATAGTGTAATGAAATACTAGTGTCCTGAACCACAGAATAATATAATAGTACTAACGTACAGAAGTCTCACTCCTTTGATGTTGACTACTTGCCGACGTTTTAATAGCCTACATAATTATTATTAGAAAGATAAATCACGCACGCAAGCTAAATTAAACTTTATCGCCGCGCGCGAGTGTCCGTATTGCTTTGCATCTTTCCCTTTCCTACGTCACGGACGACATTGCGAGTTTGTCTAGGGCTGTCAGCAAACAGTACAACAATACAGTAGGTTTTTCGAATTGGTAAGTAAGGTACCTACTCTGACTATGATCGACTGTGTTTACTGTGTGTCGCTACACAGTGAGTTCTTCACTACGCACGCAACTTGCAAGGTCATTCGTCGCGGCGAAGCAGTGAGGCGAAACATAATATTTCGCTCGGAGAGGTAGGTACACTTCGATCACGGAAATATATAAATATATATTCCGTGCCCTTACTCTAAATCGGCAAGGTGTAATAAGAATTAGGGAGTAAGGGCCTAACTAGGGCGAGCGTATTCCCTGCGACTCGTTTGTACTTCCTACAGCTCGTGCCTCGATTCAAAAAAAATACTTGAAAAGAGGCTCATTTAAGTTTGACATGAATTGTACCTGTTCCGTGATAGAAGTACTATTGACTACTTATTATTGTATTGACTACTTGCTGACTTGCTTGCTAGCTTTAAGGCGCCAGCGGAGGGCTAATTGCTCATACAAACGTAATACCAAAATAATTAGTAATTCGAGCATATTTCCTCCATATTATGCGATTATTAAGATTGAACTTGTATTTATCTAGGTCCTTGGATAATTATTTTTCCAAAATACTTTCCCAAAATTAAATGTAAGCACATTGCGTTTTGCATGTTTTTGCGACATAAACGACATGTTTTCTCCTTATTTGTTTCATATTAAAACCAACGATATCTCACGTACAAATTGATCAGGAACATAGCCTATATTGTCAAGTTACAGAATAACAACACGAAGTTAAAAACACAACAATTTTTCATTCATCATTTTTGGTATTCACGGAACAAGACTAAATGTATAACAAATTCTGTACGCTCATATTGCTATCGCACTTGCACGCGATCATGTGTCTTCAGCCAAATAGGGATAGCAATATACCGGCAAATTTATATTTGCGGTTCGAGTAGAAGTTGCGCGCGGCGGTCGCCGGTCCCTTAATAGCCTAAATAATGGTAATTTCCAATTGGTAACGTAAAAAATGATAAATTTGAATCCTTTTGTGTGCTCATTAAGCATCCTTCCACGCAACAATAATTATGGTTGCAGCGACTTTTTGCCATTATAATTCTAAAGATCGATAGACCATTATATATACATGAGTTTAAATGTCTACAACTATTTATCCTACAAATAATTAATATGCTAAACACTTAACTTAAACTATTAAACAAATATTTTCAAAAAACTATTTACGAAAACAGCGTTAAATTCACTAGCACGTCGCTCGCTTATAACGCGCCAGCCCCGACTGCGTAAGCATTCCGGGAATGAGCGCGATCGTCGGTATTTTCGTCGCGCAAGTACCAAGAGTGACACAGGCCTGCCTGAACTCCGAACCCATAGGTACTGCCATACATAACCACCATGCAGAGAATATAAGCATAGAAAACTAATGCTCCAGCGAAACTCGAAAAGACGAAAAGAGCATATATTTAAAAGAGGTGTCTCTCATATTTTTGAATCAGTAAATGTGTAACAGAGTAGAGGCTTCGTACTGGCTCAAAAACAGAGCCAACTCTTACAAATTCATATCGATAATGTGTCCTTCAACTTACACTCAACACTATTGTGTCCTGGAGCCGAAATAAAAGTAGTGGCATGACAGGACAGCGGGGAGACATGCATAAGTAATACACAGGCGAAGGGCGAGCGGCGCACGCGATGCGGACGCCGAATGCAGGGCGCATGAACCAACAACCTGAACTCTTCATTAATCATTGATGACTTCGGCGTTTCAATTTCGCACATTAGTTTTGCGGTTCGTTTTAGGTACGTGTTTGATGTTGCACGTCGCAAATTGGTCGTGAATGGCTTTCATGTATTCATTCATTGAAATGGTAAATTAACTTAATTTTCTTATTTTCCTTTCAGTAAGTAAGTATGGCTTTTAATTTCTTTATCTGTTTCATGTTCCTCATTGATGTTAGTTGTGACCCTTATCCATTTATCAAATATAAGTTCAAAGGCCATTCGATGAAACAAAAACCTTTAAATTAGGCAAGCGCGCTCCAACTTAGACATCATCATTGTGGTAATAGAGGGACTTGATAATTTTTGCGCAAAGGATCATTCAGCGCATAATTGCAACCAGTATTCTATCAGTAGTTATCATTTTAGGCTATCTAATAGCTATGACCATGAGCTTCAGGTATTGTAACATCTCAAAAAAAAGTGTAGGTACTTGAGTAAATACACGAAAGTTCTAACTTCTTCATAATTCCTTTGACAGGTGTTAATCGATTATTTCGGAGGCCGACTGCACTTAATAATTCAACGTGTCGTACGGCGTGTTTGGACAAGTGCCTGCTCGGCCCTCATCAACACTCCCATATAATAAAACTTTAACAATGTTTTCATATCCGACGTCAGCTCGCCTAAAATCACCCATGGTTGTGGATACAATGTATTTTGGAAACTAGGTTACATTTAGTTTCACGATAGTCACAAAACTGTGAGTGAAATTTAAAACGACATTGAATTTATCAAAATAAATGTGACACATAACTACATAATATCAGCTGTACCTATATCTAGTAGCAAAAATACAAAACAGCTCACCAAATATGAAATACAAAGGAATCCACAAGTGTGTTCGAAATAATTACGAATACAATACTACCATTAAACCTATCAGATTTTAACGAGTAGAACTAAATAGAATTCTTTCTAGTACTGGTAGAGTTACCGATTCTTATTTAGGCAAATTTTCTATACCTCCGTTATAAAAATAAATGTTCCGATTAATATGACACTTAGTTTAAACTAAACTGAATACTGCTGCAATTTTGATTAAATTGATCCACAAGATCCCGAGATACATTGAACAAAAGCTGATAAAAGCCAAAGATATGAAAGCAAAGATGTAATGCCTAGTTTTGCAGAAATCGTAAGCAAACTGAGACGATCACGGATTAGTGCTTATTTATTTTGGCGCTCAGGCAGATGCGCAGGCCCCGAAGACAGATACGGGTTTACGCCTCTATCAATGTCAGCGAATAGATTTCCATGAAAAATAATATTAAAATGCTTTTATATTACATACAACAACAAACAGTAAGTGCATTAACCTATTTGTCTGATATTGTAATGCTAAGAAAGCGTACTGTTATAAAAACAAATCAAATCCAATCAAAACTACTTTTACTGCGACTGTGTAAAAGCTTCTCTACATATTTAACAAAAACAATAACCTTTAAATTAGAAAGTCTTCCTTCAAGAATTTACTAATTTCATTGAGATCCTTACAGCTGTGTTCCTTCCAGTTCTTTTAGAATTGATAATGTTAGTGTTAACACAGAAAAAATTGCACCGCGACGCAACGTGGCATCCGCTTGAAAACTCTTCCCCTCTGGCTGTTACAAGCGGGACAGGTTCTCTTTAACATCAACCACAACAAATCGTGCATGGAAGAGATTAACATCCGCCCTTGTCCACAACCTTCGGAATATTAATCATCTTTTACTTATTGTAAACTGTAATCTGTAATGATAGCGGATTCAATAGCTAGATCCAGATAACTCACTTTACCTGGCTACCCTTACTTACAATTCAGAGGATCTTTCTCATTATGCAACCGTTCGCGTTAGTTGTTCAAAAAAAATTGTAGCACCTCGTTATAATTGCAAATCACACAGACGGTCTTCAGGTAAGTATAAAATCTAAAACGCATTTGTCAAAGCCGGATGCTTCTATAAGCGCGCTAACGGTTCCAACTTCCAACCAGTTGCATTTTAGACAACACCTTTTCAGAAAAAAAACCGGCCTTATAACGGACCTACATCTCCATTGAAAGAATCTTTTGTGCTCGGTTAAGTACTGGAGTACTGAGTAGCCCTAACAGGGTGGGAACAAATGTTTAACGTACTTTGGGAACGTTAAACAGAGTTTATTCTGCCCGATGTATTTATGAAGAATAAACACACATTATGTACTGCCTCGTAAACCTTAATATCTCAAGACAAACAGCTATAGACTAAACACGGCTTTTCGGTGGCATGATAGATAACTAATGCGTTTATTCAACAATCATTCCGATATCCATCTCGTACAAAGGCCAAAATTATGTATTCAAAAAGGTTTTTAGGGAACCATTATCTTTGGGCGATCTATTGGATTCTAAATGTTTTTTTAATAGACCATTAGAGTTCTGTTCTGTTATTTCCTGGAATATTATGTCTGAACTGTGATGCTCCTTCTATTTATTCGATTAAAATAAAATATACTCGAAAAATCTTTCTAATTACACAGTTAAACAATATCTTATCGCTGCAATGTTGTGTATATAAATTCAAAATTCTACAAAAATTCTTGAATATTCAATGAATAATGCAATAATTACACAAACATGTAACTGAATTTCAAACTATGTATATACTTATGCCTAATTATGCAAAAAGACTTATCTACAGTCGCACCGAGACCGTACAAACCTGTTTTTTTTTAATGGCAACGACACACCATTTTTTTTTTTAGTAAAATTGTCTCTGTGAAATAAATCGATTTAGCGTCTATTGTCTGTCGCGATTTGCATTTGTAAAGATTTAACCGCCGCTTTTTGTTATATCGGGCAGTAGCCACTCCAATAGCCGCAAGGTCCAAACTCTCGATGTCCGATAATAATGTACCCCAAAAACCCATTATGTACCTATAATATAAACATAGGGGTAGAAGAAAGAATATCAGCTCTATATCATGTAATGACTTGAAGTCATTCTCGCAGATTCGAGGCCATGATGCAAAAATGCAAAAGTTCCTATATCTATTATAATATACCGTATAATGTGAACCGATTCAAGAAGACATAAAATGTTCTACTTTGTTATCTTGTAAGAAAACGTACTTGTTCCAAAATTTCTAGAGAAACCATTCCAACCAATATGTATAGCTGACCCCGCCTCAATTTCTTTCAAGTGGAATTTCTGAAAATCGTTTGTAGTAATGTGTAAGACATAGAGAAAATCTGCATGCAGAATCTCTAGTTTCTTGGCACGTGATTTTTGAGCTGTACGTTGAATTATACCTACTGTTGATACTGATGATGTCAGTAAGTTTCTGTCCTTTTATAGGTTAAAATTTCTTTTTCAAATTATCATGGTATGGAAAACTAGGATTGTCTGAAAAATGAGTCTCAAATCTACCAAAATTAGATTAGGAAACACATGAGTCGCAAACAGTAATATCTGACAACCCTAATAATTAATATCTGGCTAAGTACAGCACGGTGCATAACACGGGAAGGGCATATGGCGGGACCGGTACGCCACGGCCAGGTGGCCGTCATGCGCGCCCGCACCCATTGTACCACGCGCCCCTCTCTCCCCTCGCATCATGCGAGTGTGCCAGGCAAACAATTACCTACTGCAGCCTTCGCAAAATGACGCGACGTTTGTCGCCATGAACAAGTATAGTTCCGTAGTCTATCCCATATTCCATTTGGATCAACCAGCGGTGCAATTGGCTAAAAATGACAGCTACAGATCATGCAACGATCGCAATCACTACTGATTGCGTCCACCAATTGGCCAAAATCCATTGACGCAGCAAAAATACCACAAATTCAGCAAATCAAAACAATTGAGACTGTAACAATGATTGATGCAGGCATGCAGGTTTTAATAATCGCCCTGCAGGTGATCGCCTGCAGGGAAAAGTAAAATAATAATTAAGAAACCCAATTTAAGAACGTCTTAATTGAAGAAAATTTAGTACGAAATACTACCAAAAGCAACCACTAGCACTACTACCAGTAGGTGCAAAAAAAATTAAAATTTGAATCACTAACTTCTTCACTGTCACTTCAATCTTAAATTGATAATATAATTCCTAGGTTATTTGATTCCACCACAGAATAGGTAATAGTAGATTCCACTTTGATCGCATGGGTGATAATTTAACTCGTGATCAAAGTGGAATGACAGCACTCCGAAGTCTATGGCCATGCAGATAAAATCTTTTCACATAACTTTAAAGACGAACCTCAACTCGTGCCTCATGTTAAGAAAATTAACGGAAATGACAAGGGCAAACATGATTTGTGTAAAGAATACCACTTTTTACTTACTTACGCTTCCCAAAATTCTGCGACTCTCAATACCAACTATAGAATAACTATAGAATAGGCATTTTTTAGGCAAGGGCGTTCCAATCTAGACCTCATCATTGCTTTGCACTAAGCGTGATTGTCGTCAAGCGCCAACCTATCTCACAATAAAGAAAAACACGAAAGAAAATTGTTTTAGCTAAAATATCTGCTGATCATGTTGTCATGATTTTTAAAGACCCCTTTCGTGAACGTTTTATTTATAATAACCCACACGGCACTGAATGAAAAGCATTCATACAAACAACCTTTGCTAAACTAGGTTTAATTAACAAACAACAAACGCACAGTGTCAAAAGACAGTGTTTAACGGGAGGTAGTTAGTTTTCACGCCTCGCCAATCTGTGAGATGAGGTCGAGTCGGTCTTGAGTGATTTTAGCAACTGCAGTATGCATTATTCTCACAGAATCTGGTTACACATAATAAACAGATGTCCGTTTGATGCAAATGATTCTATTCAAATTATAATATTACGCCCCTTAGAATTTTTTACGATCATCAGATCGGTAGACACTAGACCCTATTTTGAGGGCAATACTAAAAGCAAAAGCAAACAACCAGCCAAGTACGTATCGAGCCCCGCGCAGTGTAGGGTTCCGTCACAATTAACGGACATTTTGTTAAAAGGTCGACTACTGCTCGTTAACTTGTAGCATGCTTACAAAAATTTAACTTAACTAAAATTAGCACTTTAAAGTCAAATATTTTGCAAACGGATCCTTGAATTGATTATGATCGAAAATGGTTTTCCCACACCCCCCAATAATATTTTCGAACGACCTATCTAACGACACACGCGAGAAAAAAATTCATCTCCACTTTACGTGTAGAGGAGGTACCCTAAAAAAATTTTTTTTTACCACTTTGTCGGCGTGATTAAATTATATGTATAGTGTATACCCATGCCAAATTACAGCTTTCTGGTACTAACAGCCTCTGAGCTAAGCCGGACGGACGGATAGACGTACATTGCTAATATAGATTCGCAATATACCTACGCTAATGACTACGGAACCCTAATGAGCAGTAGTGACATGCGCTGTTAATCACAGATGATGATAATTAAATTTATGGTCAATCATTAGTGTATTCAATAATTGTTGAAATGGCAAGGTCGTCTAACTACATATGTGCATACATCATCCCGTAGCATGTTAAGCATAATTTATGTATCCTGACAATATTATTGAAACCATTGTATCATTTTTTTTCATGCTTCCAAATAAACGATCAATTTTAGTTTTTCTTTGGCGATTTTCCCAATAAGTAACATATTTTTAAAATAGTAAAATGAACCCTTATTACGCAATCTGAGATATTTTAATAAATCCAAGACATAATAAATAAAACTTCTCTGGATTATCTCCAATTATCTGTTGAAAATAATAAATTCATTATGGCTACTGAAACACATATCTACGCATTATCTATCGGTAGCACGTAAAACCCGATAATGTTTTCGGTTAAGAAGATAACGTACTCGTATCATGCTCACTGATTATTTTTAAATGTAATAATAATGTAATTTTCTTGAGAAGTTGTGGAAAGGAAAGACCGAGGAAACATAATTTTTATCAATCAGAGTAAATAGAAAGTTAGAGTTAGATGATTATATTATAAGGGAGGGGAAAGAGAAAGCCTAAATAATTATTTCCCTGATACTAAATAGACAAGGTTGAAAAAAGGTAAGTGCAAACAACAAGGACGCAGCACTTAATTTTTATAGACAAAGTGATTTCCACAGAATATGTTGTTATAAGCTATAGCTTAGAGCATAATTATTCATACTCTTAGGTAATTTTGTACTAGTTTTACAGATATAAGTCTTTCAGATAATACGAGTATGTCGATTGCTGTTATCAACTGCAGGTACGATTTAATAACAACAGGAAGTACATTGTGCATGTCATACCTGCAAAGGTTACGGCTATTGTTCCATTCCGTATGTTCAGTTGCCATCACACTAATATGAAAAGGACAAAGCTTTATGTTTGTTGCCATAATTGTAGTTCGTTTTCACGTAATAGCAGAACTCATGTAATCAATATTGATTACGTATAAGTTACAACGAGTTTCCGTTCTCTTTTTTTAATAGATTTAGCATTTTCGTCTCAACCGAGGGACACCTCCAACTGTGCATAGATAGATCACTCATAGGGATTTCTTTAGAACTCCAAGTTCTTGTGCCGCTTGTATCCAGCTTTGTTAGTCTTTTTGCGACACGTTCGGCGTCCGCCATCCACTTTGTGGAGGTCTAAAAATGCTGCATTCTAGCACCTTCAAACCCCAATGTCCATCGGTTCTCCAAACTTTGTTCGGCACATTTCTACTTTAGCTTTTCAACTCGTAGAGCTAAATATGTCAGTTATGTTGGTTAGACGGCTGTCTTCACTACTGATTTGATCACGTAGAACTTTAGTATAGCTTTATATTTCTGTGGGGTTCAGGGAATCATATTTTTATAAGTAAATAATTTGGTAAACATAAATATACCAATTCTTGAAAATCTAAAAGCTATACATCTTTAAATGAACCTGCTAATTCACGGAACCTATCCATACTAATATTATAAATACGAAAGTGTCTGTCTGCTACGCTTTCACGGCCCAACTACTCAACCGATTTTGATGAAATTTACAGAGATAGTTTACCTCCCGGGGAAGGACTTACTTACTGTACTTTTCAAAAATTGAAGAGTTCCCGTGGGAATTAAAAAACATTAATACACGCGGACGAAGTCGCGGGCATCATCTAGTATAAAATAAACCTACATTCATACATATATTTTACCTACTCAGTACATAAAATAAACATAACAATTCTATTTGTGGTGGGTTTAACAAGATTGTCTTGTAATTGCTTTTTGCACCTGATTTTATATGGCTGCATGTTACTTGGGAAAACAGAACAAGTCAGTCTGCGAATGCAACGCTAAGCTTTATTTTTTGCTCTGATGTAGTTACAAGTTAATCGCTGTTGGTCTTCGAGTTGGTTGTATGCTCGAAAGTAGTTTTTATAGCTTGCACAGATAAAACAAAGTAGGATTTTGCTTAGAGAATTCTGAGTGTCTTGCCACCAGCACTATTACAACTGAGATCAATCCCGACATGTGTATAGTATGTAGCTTAAATGCAAACTTTTCATACGAATATTTGAACCAGTAGCCGGTTATCTTCCAGATATAATGGATATCTGCTCCATCAACAAATCCTATTGACCATGCATTACAAAAAATTCAACTGGCCTCACATCTGGTGGAACAATTCAGGATTTGGGCATTCTGCAGATTGTCCTGTTACAAGCTAGTCTTCATCGATCAATGGTCTATTTATTGATTACTAAGAAATAGTAAAATATTTTAAAATATGTACATTAAATCCATGCCCTCCTGCTTATTTAATAACTTAAATAGTTTTAAGTTTTTTAACTTAGACCGCAACTACGAAAGGATTTTGATGCTTTCCACAGGGGTGAAAAACGAAGTCCACACGATCGAAAGCGAAAGCAAGATAGATAACTCTAGTTGAGGCTTTTCTTAATTTATAATCAGAGTTAACACTTTTCAGTTGTATTACAATTCATGTAAGCCTGTCTTCGGGTGACGTGTTACCATGATTAGCGGAACAATCCCCTCCGGAAGTCCCTAAACGCTCGGAACCGGAAGCTAGGAGGAGGCTCGCTAATTGATTGGGCTATGCACGCAACCCTTGTGTTGCGTTTGCGGTGAAATGTTGGTAACACTTCAATTTACTAGCCAACTGTTGGTTTGTTAATACCTACCTACCAGATTTATGTTTCACCTAATCTAATTTTTTAAAAAATTGCCAGTCTTAGGGACTGACACTATTTGAAAAATGTACAGTATGTACACATTAAACTTTTTACTAAATCCATTCAATTTTACTTGTAAAGATATACACAGCACTAATGTTGCACAATACGCCACAGCATGTCGGTGACGCGAACCCATAAGTTTTTTCCTACCAAAAATTCCCCAACGCGGCTAAAGAAGTTTTCACTTCAAAAAGGAAAAGATGACTGACTGATCTATCAACGCACAGCTCAAACCACTGGACGGATTGGGCTGAAATTTCGCATACAGATAGCCTTTATGACGTAGACATCCGCTAACCAAACGGATCCTAAATTAATAAGGGGGTAAAATAGATGTTTGAATTTGGTATGAAAATTAAACTTTACGTGGGTGAAGCTGCGGGCAAAAGCTTTATTTAGTTAGCAGTTTTATTTATTATAAACTTGAAGGTTATTTTTAAGCTATCCAGTATGTTTTCGTGTGCATTTATTCCAATACATTTATTCATGACTTTACTTCAATTTTCGATCATGCCTAATGTCATTGCATTGCATTGCATTGATGTAGAATTTTAGTAATGATGATGTTGGAATTTTGGAACATGCTTGCGTTTCCCATGCAGTGTTTTGAATGGTACATTCAAACTATGGTACCTACATACGAAACTACGGAAACATAGGACACCTCCGCAAAAATATACGGTAGGAATAGGAAAAACAGATGCCATAAAAGTAATATTCTTAAAGATGTCTTCTTAGTTCATAACTTAGAAGATATTAAGAAGAGATAAATAATTGTCAATGACACTTCACCGCGCTCATCGATTTACTAAAATAAGTGGATACCTTCGCACTCGAAAGATAAACGGTTAAATAAAATAGTCATATCATTTCATTATCTTGGGCGTATCTACCCAAAAAAAATTAAAATCAATGCCTGAATCAATCAAATGCCAAATAGGTATTATTATGCATAGGCAATAATATAGGTATATTTTTAATTTTATATTTTGCGCCTTTTTGGATTACATAAATCATTGATAGGTTGGAAATATCATACTAAGTATACGTTTAGAATTTAGATGATGTTTTCGAAATGTAATGGGGAGCATGTAGCAAAACTTTTACATATTCAACTTCGAATGTAATATACTTACACCAAAGTAAAGATGACAATAATGCAGTCTGACACCAATATAAAGATTTCAAGGACTCCCTTAATAGTCAATACCGTCCTAACGTCATCTTTATCTTCGACACTTGATTTTGGATCTTTATCTGGATCTTGAAACTAGTCGGCGGAACTGTGGCAAACCAAAGAAATGCTGCCCTAAATAAGCACTATGCTAGTTATAGATATAAGTACTGATTGACGATGTTGTGAAGATTGGTCCATGCACAGCAGTAAACAATTAAATACAATAAGCGGATTCCCATTGCCACGAGTCTGTGGACCTTATGAGTGATAAAGTGGAACCACTAGATGATCTGAGATTTTCATAATAAAAAAAGTTTAAACTATATTAGTCTTAACGTTATTCTGTAAAACGATTCTAGACAAGGTTCGTCGGGATTGGGTTGTTGCCAAATTGGCATTAGATATCGCGGGAAGTGAAGAAGCATTGAATATTACGGTTTTACTGGGTCGCCTTATCAATTGGCCATGATAAATAAACTTCACTGCCAAAGGATTTAGGCATAAATAAATAAATAAAAAATAAATTAATATAGCATTTAATTGCCAATGGATAATATGGATATTTCTTTTAACCGATATACCAGCATCGAGGCAAGTTACAGGTCCTCATTAAAAAAGAGTTTGCTCTACAGTCAAGTCTCCCAGAATAACTGCATTAACACTTTCATCACCTTTTTCATAGTTGATAAACCCGTATCGGTGATACAACGAAAGTGGGTGAATGAAGAAGGCTGAAGACCGGGTGCGGCAACCGGGTCATCCACAGGCTGATATGGTGAATCTTTTGGCTGATAGTGTCACCGAGATAGCCAACGTAATTGCCAACGTAGCACAACTTTTCCGTTTGTCGAAAAATAGGACATTATTTGACTACAATAGTTAAGAGGCACGAGAAAAAGAAATGGTGTCAATAAAAGTGCTAGCATGGACTTTTTAACGTTTATTCCCAATTCTTAACTTAATTGACTAGGTGAGGAAGTCTACGATGATCGTTTGGGTAAGGCGGTGAGGTTGTTAGGAAAAGCTTTGGGACCAAAGTGATTGGACAGGTTGATATTTTACAAGTATCCATCATCATCGGGCACGTCTTCTTATTGAAGTTTGGCGGTCCAAAAACCTTGAAAGAAGTAAACCAAGTAAAAGAAGGTTCCGTAATCTTTGGACTGGACTTCAACATGTATAAAAAGTATTTCAAACCAACTAAAACATTTAATTCCTTATTATCACATGTCATGTAACAATGACCCCCTCAGCGCGTATTGTCACACGCAAAGCGGAGTTTTTTGTCGGCGCTTCTACACGACTGATGGTTGAACGAAATCCAATAGTGAAAAAAAAGGTTTCATGTGAACGATGAGCAAAAAGGTGTGGCTTTACGAATGTTTTAGAAACAGCTGAGCAGTGTTGATGAGATATTTTGAAGTACAAGATAACTCATTGTAGAGAAGATTATAAGTTTATTCGAGAGCTTTAGCTTCATACAAGGTACCTCCCTGTATGAAGCTATAAGCTTTTAAGTTTAACATACGCTTACATATTATAGAGGACGCTTTCAAGTATAAATAAAAGAAATTCTTACTATTAGAGTGCGATAATAGTTAATCACCGCGACGAATTCATAAATAATAATGTTTTATGAATGCCTGTGAAATAGAAACAAAACTTTTTAAATACCTAATACTTTTCTGAGAATATAATTTTCGTGTCAAGTGCTAGCTTTAATTATTGCATTTGCATAGTAACTTATTCTGAGCTTTTTATGGTTATACACCATAGGATTATATAACCTACTAGCGATCCGCCCCGGCTTCGCACGGGTAGCACTAATAATCCTAATCTATATAATATAAACTATCCTATCTCTCAAGTTAGATCGAACTGCACATGGTGTGCGAATTTTATTATAATCGGTTAAGTGGTTTAGAAGTCCATTGAGGACAAACATTGTGACACGAGATTTATATATATTAAGAAAGATTTACTAGATTTGATAACAAAATATCTTCTAAATTCAGCCATCGTGACATTGTGCGTGTCTAATGTCTATACTTGGTTTTTTCAAACATTTAACTTTTCCAACTTTACATAGCGAAGTAGCTTGTATTTAATTTAATTTGTGGTCTATGCTACCTATTTGATGGATCGCTGTTACGCAATTTTATAAGCAAGGTCATATCTATGTTTGAGGGTACTTACCGGGCGCTAGGTTCCCTCTGGGCTTAGCTCCTAAGATGGCTAGATTGACGTTTGCTTTCCTGCCGTCGATGATGGGGTTTGGATCCTTACACGCTCGCTCCGCTGCCGCTCGGTCTCCCATTATTACCTGCAACGATGAATTAATAATTAGATATACCTACTTATTTAGCTATAGTTCGCGCGCGAGTTGAATGCAGAGCGTGTGTTAAATGTGTCACCATACATAAGCTCTGCATTCAACTCGCGCGCGAACTATAGGTAATGAATGCAACTTCTTCCGCGTGGATTAAGGTTTTGATGCCCGCTGGAAGTCTCCTGGGATGTAATGTACCAGGTAGCTTGTTTATTAATTATATATAAACTATCTGCTTTTCTTCAGCCAAATCAGTTCAGTCGTTGTGGCGTGAATGAGCAAAAACCATCCAAACTTTCACATATTAGGTATATAATATTAGTAAGTCAATTAGTATAAAGGATCAGCAATCAACGCACGTGTTCTGTTTCTTAATATTGGATGAGATCGATTCAACCTCAACAGTCAGCAAGGCAGATTTTATTAATATCTAGTTATCAACGAGTAGATTTGAGTACTTTTGGATGGAATTTCTGAAAAACCTTTGGCGGTCGACCTCTGTTTTAAGAAAACCTAACATATTAGGTATGAATAGTTTCAACACCTCAAAGAAGCTCCAAGACCCATCAGTTTAATGTGCACAAGTCGCGTTGATAATCCTTTTATTTTTTTATGTAGAATATAGAAGAAGATAAGTAAACTTGACAAAGTATAATATAACATGTCTTACTTAAACTTAAATACTTTACTACTTTTAATTTAAGCTTCTTGTTCCTTGAATAGGTATTGTTGTATTCTGTAAGCTGTAAATTGATGCCCTACAAACTTATATGTAAAGCCATAAAAAATGTTATTTATTATAAGCGCCCCCTTAAATAATTTTTTTTACTTATATGTATAACTTTTTAAGCAATTTTCGGCTTGAGGCCATCGGTTTACATATTATGTTTAAAGAAGAATTATGTTTACTAGAAGTTATGAGGCTCTTTCAGACGGGCAAGTGCAAATTCTCTCAAGTAGGCTGACATCTATAGAGCAAACTTTGACTTTGCTTAGACTCAAGACATGGTTAAAACGAGACAGATTTATGATACGCACATAACTCCATCTCGTTTTAACTCTAAGTAAAGCCTGAGCAAAGTCAAAATACGCTCTATAGATCTGAGCATGAGATCTGAGCATTTGCTAGATTGATCTTATCATTGGGGCTACGATAGTTGAATTGCGTAGTTCGGTTTCCAAATAATTGATTGTATTATCATTTATTATTTATCCATTACAAGATATTTATCGATATGTGCGGTAATTACGACAACAAAATACAAATTACAATAAGAATGCCACGATTTATCAATTCAAAATTGAAGATCAAAAATATTCCTCGATTTTGTTGCATTGTATTTGTAGCATTTGTAAAATAGGTATTCCATGAAACAAATTTGTAAATAATTCTTGAATGACGTCGTCCCATTACCAATTGTAATACCTGTGTGCCCCACAGGTCGCCACCTCACTAGCGTATCGGACCAGTTCTAGCAGACCTCAGTTACATCCAACAATACAAACAACAATAAGAACTAACCACGAAACATTATAGCTCATCCATACCTGGTCGGAATATGTAACATTGGATCGTATACATATCCACGAATCAAGGAAACATCTGATGACCTTCGGATATCGAAGGTCTGATATCCGTAATTATAAAAAATACTTTACATTTTCATACAGTGTTGGATAATTTACATATTTTTAGTGACAATGCAATGCTGTGTGTACTGTGTACCTATTATAATGTAAATGTGTATCATTTGCCTAGCGCCTTTGAATGGACTTGGAAGTATCTTTTTACGTACCTACGTTCATAAAACAAAACCCCCACAGATTTCAATCAACGAACACTTCGCCCAAAAATATATTTCTGCCTCCTCTCAACATTAGTCCATACGAGCCATAAATTGCAATTTTGAAGTTGCTAGGGCTGTTTTGTAGAAAGTCTAGAAACGTATGTACCTTATACGTCAGGTAGTTGCGTACCGAATATTTTATTACTTCATATACCTATGAACCATCCATTCTAACAGGTAATGCATTATAAAATACATTTCACCTTTTGTAACTTCAGCGGGTTTTCTTGAGATCAATAATTCAGGAAAATTCATTGGATAACTGCCTTTCCAAACGGTTTGACTTCAAATACCTACACGTCAGTCTAAGGTTGATGGTTTGGACTTAAAACTTATACAGTTAGGTACTGGCTTGGGAATGGGAATCGATAAGTGAAACATAGTATAGGACTGCAGGGCAAGGTTCGGGAATATTTTTATTCCTGGACACCGGTTTGGGATTATTGACACATAAACCATTATTGTTGCCTGTACCCATCGATTTACCAGTAAGTCAATGCGTGTGCCCATGGATTTAGGACCTGTACCACCTACCTCACATGTACTGACTAAAATCAATAACCCGGCATAAAAGAGTTTTTAGTACCTTCCAGAAAAGAGCTTATCGCTGGTGGTACGAGCCGTAAGAGTAGGTTTATGCAAACGCTGTTTTATTTCAATTTTATAGACATTGTATGTTAATTCAAAGGGAAACCGTGTTATAATTAAAACTTTAAAGCAATGGTTACTGCAATCGGTATTAATACGGTGGGCGAAATAAGTTTTGGAGTGTCACTACCAAAATCGTTCTTATATCGAAAATGACAAGGTTCAATGGTTTTAACAAACTGTACAGGCACACAGTGTTTAGCAAAGCGTTCAAATTGGAGTTAGGTATGGCACCGATAAGGAATCTTATCGACCAGCTCGCAGGTTTTATTAGTTTTACCTATTGGTTTTGTGAAATAGGCGACCTATTTACCTACGATCTTCTCGATTGATATTTTTTGAGGAACCTTATGTTATTACTAGCTGTCTTGCCTAGACTTTGGACGTATTATCTACTATGCGGATTTCTGAGGGGAATAGTTAGTTACCAGATAGTTTCTCGATAGGTAGTTATAACTTTGGCTTGATAATTATGCGGGGCTCTGGGCTGGAAAAATTGTGCGTACAGAAAGCGTTGGTTTCTGTCACCGACATAGGTATATTGTATTTGTACCTACCTGTCTCTCTCCCTCTAATATAGATGGAAAGAGACCTTATTTATTTGTAAATAATATTGTACTTTTTAAAAATAGTCTGTTAGGACTTAAAGCCGATTAGGCTAAGTCGGAAGGAGCCGCGTCGTAAGCAAGATATTGCGGGTTTGAGTGCCACGCATGAATTAATATGCTTTGAATTAAAGCAAAAAGAACTAAAGTTCTTACGGCGCCGGCGTGTCCAACGACACCACACGGCTTGTTATAATCATGGGATACTATCTTCAAACTGAAGATAAGTGACAAAGCCTTCGATTTTGTACTATTTTCCTCAATTAAGATAAGGTCATACTCATAACTCATAATGTGCCGGGTGCATCCTCTCTTCTGTCTTCCAGAGCTCTTTCCCTGTATCCTAATAAATTATATATCTTGAATGGCATACTTATGTCATCTTGAATAAGTCAGTGCATGCCTAATGCTACTCTTTTATTGACACTTCCCTAATACTTTAGATGGCGCAGTCGGAAGTACACGAACCTACGCTCCCACATGGAATCTGATTTCAAATCAGATTCAATTGACATATTCAGGATCAACATTGGAAACTCATTTAGGATTTCTATTTGAAAAAGATCTCTGCCCTAAAAATGCAACCATTCTAGTCTGTTACAAAAATGTATATCTGTATAGAGCGGACGATCGTCATTGGCTTTATTACTTTATTTCGGTTAGAAAATTAATAGTTACACCAAAGCAGCTCTTTCTTTTTTCCTCGGATTAACTAATATAAAGATGGAGTTAGTTACCTAGTATTGTTTACATTATTATTGTTTGCGCATACCTACCTACCTAGTTATTTTAGTTTCAACACTGTATTCTGTACTACCAAACTATAACTCAATTATATAGCTGTCATTTCAGCGAAATTCTCAAAAAAAAATATCCTACTTACATTTTAAAAAGAGAAAGTTAAGGGACACATACGTACTTGCCCTGCGATTACTGACACAGTAACTCCTTTCGTTTCCTGATAACTGTTGAGTGATAAAGTCAACGTGCATAGTTTAACTTGCGCTGAAGCAAGTAAGTAAGTTTTACACGAAAGCTGAACATTTCACGCTGTTTTTGCCCCCCTCATAAAGTCAAAGACAAACTACCCATATCGAAGAAACCGACACTCACGGTTTCTCACTGCTTTACTATACCCCTACTAGCTGTTGGACGCTAGTTTATCTTAAACCTATAGGTAACGACAGCAACACATTTTTGATAATAAGCATTACTTACCTAGGTACTTATTTATAATCTAAATAAAAGGAAAATATGGTGGTGATCGGGCTGAAATTTGGCTTAGATACCTAGCTATTAGGACGTAGGCATCCGCTAAGCAAGGATTTTTGAAAATTCAATCCCTGAGGGGGTAAAATAGGACTTTGAAATTCGAGTATGAAAATCGGGCCGCGGGCAAAAGCTAGTTAAGGTAAGGGAACTAATGGCCGACACATTCAGGAAAGTTCTAACTTTATTCTTCCCTAGCAAAGGTTTCTTTTGTAATAGAACAGTGAGAGTCGTTTAAATGGATACAGGAACTATTCAAAAATTATTTTCTAATAAAAAAACCTTAAGATTCAACAGTTTCTTTAATTAAATTTGAATTTAATTGGATCAGGTCGGAATCACCAATAGATGACACCCCCAAAAAGTGAAATCACTAATAGATGACACCTGTTTGCACTAATAGATGACATACCCCTTTTCATTCTTTTATTTAAAAAAAAAACACATTTAAGTAAGATTAAAAATAAAAACGTATAAAATAATAGCTTCCGCGATTAAAGTATAGAATAACTTCATCGATTTATATGGACCATTCATCATGGATTTTACAAAGGATTTAAGATTTAAACGATGCCGTAAGAAAAAACTGTTTCACACTTCTGAACTTAGGTACCTACGTCATAGTTACCTACTATTAGCGTGGTAGGTAGGTACCTACTCCTTATTATAAATTCTGTTACTACTCGATATAAGTTCTGGCACAGAGGTCGTTAGTTAAGTCAGTAGGTACTATCGGTAGGTATTTGTGATATGTTTTTGCTAGAAGTATAAACTAGTGGTTCGCCATAAACCATAAACTTATCTTGTACAGAGCGCCATCTATTGACATAATTGTGAAGTTCTGTTAATAATACTGAAGCACATTAAAAATTAAATAATGTCGTTTCCTTATAATATTTATCTAATTTTAGTATTTGTTGTTCATGTACAGGATATTAATTCAAATAATTGATAAGTTTCAGGCTCAGCCTTTTAGAAAATTGAGAGTTCTGAGGTCAACTTTGGACGTTAGAAAATCGCCACTTTGAAAACCCCCCAATTCGTCAATTTTAGGAGAAAAATTAAAAAAAAATATTTTTGGACTCTATTCCTAATTATCTTTAAAATGATATACCGCAACCTTAAGTAACGCTATAAAAAATATTTGACTTCAACTTCGCATTCGCTTCTATGAGAGCCCCCCTGAAATAAAGATTTTTATAACTTTTTAAGTCATATTCGGAGGGAGGCCATCGATTTACATATTATTATATTTAAATTTGAAGTAATTACGTTCAGTAATTCAGAAGTTATAAGGCTCTGACAGACGGACGGACGGACGGACGGACGGACGGACGGACGGACGGACGGACAAGTGCAAATTCACTCAAGTAGACTCGGAGACCTTCGCTTCGCTCGGTCAATTAATTACCTGTAACTATGGACCTGAGAAAGTACACCAGGGTCAGCGGACGATGAAGAGAAGAGAGCCAAGTTTGGAGCAACTACCTAGGTACTATCTCAACTTTCTGACTGCCTCTGTGGTCTAGTGGTTGGCATGTTCGACTGCGGCCAACGAGGTCCCGGGTTCGAGTCCCGGGTCGGGCCATTACAAGTATTTGGTTTTCTGACAAGAAATTCTCAGTAGGTACGAGTCCGGAGTTAGGGAGTTGGCGGTGTTTCACCCCCGTGCATTGGAGAGCACGTAAAGCCGTCGGACCTGCGCGCCGGTGTCGGATTTTCCGTCGCACCGGGCTATGAGAGTAAAAGAACAGAGAGTGCACCAGCTGTGTATGCACAACGCTTGTGCACTATAATACATATCTCCCGCGCAGATGGTTAATCTCTCTGGAGATAGGCCGCCGTGGCCGAAATTCGGTCGGGAGGACATTATTATTAGTAGGTAGGTATCTCAAATTAATCAAATTAGAAACGAGAAAAAGTTGAAGTAGGTAGCGACCAAACGTCATTGGGGTCCCAAACTCCCAACTTCCCATGGTACCTACTTACTGGATCAAAAAAATCGCAACGAAAAGGGCAGGATTGATCTAGTTGGGTAACTAGGTATTTAAGGTAATTTTTATGTAATAGTTATGTCAAAAGATTCGGGGACTATATTGTAGGCATCTGTAGTAGTGTACCTTCATAGTACATAGGCCCGACCTAGACCTAAAGTCGCACACAAAAACGGCAATCCAACAACAATTGGCAACAGTAAACAACTTTTTCATTACTCATACACGGAAAGTAGGTTTGAAGTTGCCTGAGAAGCGGGTTGAAAGTAATACTTTTCAGCCCTAGGGAGAATCGTTTTCAACTGAATTTTTTATTGGAGTTCAAATGAAACACGACTTTTTTTTTTTTTTTTTTTTTTTTTTTTTTTTTTTTTTTTTTTTTTTTTTTTTTTTTTTTTTTTTTTTTATACCCGAGTGCATCCATAGACAAGAAGAAAGATAGACGTTATTCATAAAGTAAAGACAACTCATTCTCACTCAGATTCATAGACTTTTTATTTTGACTTTCCTTATATTCGTAATGAAAAGCACAGTGTTTACCTCGGGATGAAAGACTTATTTAGTCCCTCGAACTATAGGCCCCCGAGCGTAGCGAGGGGGCCAAACCCCGTCTCGGGACTAAATAAGTTACTTTCATCCCTAGGGTAACAATGTACTATTTCATTACTCATACACGGAAAGTAGGTTTGAAGTTGCCTGAGAAGCGGGTTGAAAGTAATACTTTTCAGCCCTAGGGAGAATCGTTTTCAACTGAATTTTTATTGGAGTTCAAATGAAACACGACTTTTTTTTTTTTTTTTTTTTTATACCCGAGTGCATCCATAGACAAGAAGAAAGATAGACTTTATTCATAAAGTAAAGACAACTGATTCATAGACTTTTTATTTTGACTTTCCTTATATTCGTAATGAAAAGCACAGTGTTTACCTCGGGATGAAAGACTTATTTAGTCCCTCGAACTATAGGCCCCCTCGCTACGCTCGGGCGCCAAACCCCGTCTCGGGACTAAATAAGTTACTTTCATCCCTAGGGTAACAATGTACTATTTCGGCTTTACCTACCTACTACCTAGTACCTACCTATCAGTTGCTTACGAGACGTTTGGCTACAACTTGCACAAGTCACTTTTTCTAGTTTTTGCCAAGCACTCCCACTCCACGATTTATTTGACGACGATAGGTATTAGGTACCTAAGTATAAATATGTCATTTAACATCGATAAAATAAAACAACTTTTCACTCTTGTATAACAAATAACTATTGTTAGCTTTTATAGTATTTTATGTGAATGAATAAGTATTTTAGGGTTGTGTATTTGTTTTCAATCCGTTAACTTGAAGTAGGTAGGTTAGGTTGAATTATAAGGTTTAAATTGAAATTGCATAGTTTTTAATTGATATTTAAAATATTAGACTTGTTTTTCATAAAAATAAAACTAAAATTTAAATTTAATTTCTTATTACTCGGGTAGGAACTAACGAAAGTAAATCAAATCAAATCATTTATTTGCATAAATTGCGTAGACTGTAGGTACATTGATGTTACATTATTAAATTGGTATGAACTACAATCTGCCGTGTACTGGCATGCATAAATTATCTGCATAAAGTAAGTACATTCTGAAGGAAAGCACGATATCTGAAGTTCGATCAACGTATGAAGTAGCGATCTCTGCCAGGTAACCTTAGGATTAGGAGAAGTTGAGGAGATTAACTTGCGGGTAGTGTACTAATATAAACATACAAACAAATACCTAAGTACATTACCTACCTACATTTCTTTCTTTTTTTTACTCATGTGAAAATACTACGTCGTAGTACCCGTAGCGGGAGGCGTGCCCCGCTCAGCGACGCCCAGCATTCCAATTGCACACTTCCATATCAAGATCCCAATCCACGGAACAGAAAGAACAGTGGAAGTGCTAAGTAGGCGTGGCACGCGTGCCACAAATAAGCGTCGTTACGCTTAACTGATCCCAGTCGCGTTCTAACATCGCGTGGAGTTGGTAGTCTCGCGACAAATTCATATTGCCCTAGCAATGCCGTACTGTTCCGTTTTGGAGTGTAAAAATGATAGTAGGAGAAAAAATCTTAAAAATGGAGGTGTTTCGTATCATCGGTAAGTACGATTTTCATTGTTTTCTAATAAATCTTAATTTATTTCAATTTACTAATATTTAACAGAACGGTTAGTCAAAATCAACCTTAAACAATTAAGATAAAGTTTATTTTGGATTGATTCTATTCAATAGACATTCCGAAAGTACTTCGCTCCGTGTTCGCTACTCAAGTAGTGATGTGGCCAAGTCGAATATTGAATTTATCGATTGATATCGATACAAGGAAATAAATAAATAATAACGTAATAATTATAATTTATTAATGAGCGAGACGTTGCATTGATCACTAAATAGACGTCAGTAGTTCCTCTAACCTTCATTTAAAATATTTTTAGGTTTCCCAAAGATGCAAGCATCAAAGAGAAATGGATAGATGCAACGGGTAGAGTTAATTGGATGCCAACCAAATCAAGCACGATATGCTCTGAACATTTTTTAGAAGTCGATTTTATTATATCAAATAAAGGATATAGATATACGAAACCTACTGCGCTTCCATCAATGAAAATCGTTAAGTTTTTTAATCAAGTAAGTAACCTTGTTTTATTTTATCACTTTCAGTAAGTATTGAAAATACTTGATATTATAATACTAAACAAAAAGGATATAGATATACGAAACCTACTGCGCTTCCATCAATGAAAATCGTTAAGTTTTTTAATCAAGTAAGTAACCTTGTTTTATTTTATCACTTTCAGTAAGTATTGAAAATACTTGATATTATAATACTAAACAACACACCTCTAAGTTATATTTTTGTATGAAGATTGACTGACTAAATATCAAATTTAATTCATAAACACACTAATTAATTTTTCTCTTATTAATTTTTATATAGGCATTTAATCTCAAAATTTAATTTTGGTTCCAGCCACAAAATGACAATGTGGTCACTCCAGGTTCTTCAAAAAGACAAAGTGATTCGGAGAGTTCTGACTTTAAAGCGCACCCTAAAAAGAGTCGACTTCATGAATGTTTCGAAGTTGAACAAAATTTTATACAGAAAGGACATGACGTGATTCCTGTGAAATTTAATTCCGTAGACGACGAAGAAACGGTTAAAAATATAGATGCTACGGGTGGTTCAATTTGTTCAACACCGAGGAAAAAGAAATTAAAAGGCCAGTTAAGATTTTGCAAAAACAAAATTGTAAATCAAGGTCTAAAAATTAAACGTTTACAAGCGAAAACACGAAGGCTTAAAAAGAAAATAAAAAATATTGATGAAGTATTATTGAAATTGGAAGAAAAATTTGCCATGGCCAAGGAAAACTTAGATTGCCTCAAAAATACCAATTTAGAGGTTCGTTTTTATTATTTTTCATAATTTTACTCACGATAAATGTTGATAGAATTAAATATAAATATATGTTTTTATAGGTTCAAGAATTGGTCGCTAGAGAATTTGGAAACACGGAATCAGGAGTTATATCAAGGAGAAAGTATTCGCCAGCATTGCGCAGTTTTGCCCTGACATTACATTATTACTCTCCTAAGGCATATGATTACGTCCGCAAGACCTTCCATACAAGCTTACCACATACCCGTACACTAAAGAATTGGTACGCGAAAGTCGGAGGAGAGCCTGGATTTACCAAGGAGGCATTAGCAGCTTTGAAACAAAAAACTGAGTTGTCTAATCACCCATTATTAGCCACCTTAGTACTGGATGAAATGAGTATTCGTCGCCGTGTAGAATGGGACGGGCGAAAATTTCATGGCTACGTTAACATGGGTACTGAAGTAGAAGGTGATCACTTGGCGGAGGCAAAAGAAGCCTTGGTATTTTTAGTTACTGCAATCAACTGTAACTTTAAAGTTCCTGTTGGTTTTTTTTTAGTAGATGGTGTAAGTGGAGAACAACGCGCTGACCTTGTAAAACTTTGTTTAGAATTAATTCACAAGGCTGGCGTTAGGGTAGTTGCTCTAACTTTTGACGGTTGTGCGGCAAATATTTCCATGGCGAAACATTTAGGTTGCTCCTTCGAAGAACAAAATGTAAAATTTGAACATCCAATTACCAAAGACCCAATAGTTGCAGTTTTAGATCCCTGTCATATGATTAAATTATTAAGAAACACATTAGAAATGTACAAAATTCTTGTAGACAAAGATGGAAAAAATATTCAATGGCAACATCTGGTTGAACTAAATAAAGTACAAAACAACGAAACCTTTCATTTGTCAAATAAATTAAGAGATCGCCATATTAACTTTCATAACGAAAGAATGAAAGTAAAGTTAGCTACCCAACTTTTTAGCACAAGTGTAGCGGAAGCTGTTAAATTTTGTAGACAATCTGGAATAAATTCGTTTCATGACAGCGAGCCCACGGAAAAGTTTTTGATTACTTGCAATAATCTCTTTGATATTTTTAATTCAAGAAATTTACACCTATTCGGGTATAAAAAAGCTTTAAATGAAAAGAACGCGAACAAAATTTTTGATTTCTTAGGTGAAGCATCGGATTATATCAGCAATTTAAGAACGGAGAATGGTACTTTTTTAATTAATAGTAGGAGAAAAACCGGATTCTTAGGCTTTTTGGGGTGTATCAAAGCCTTAGAACATTTATATTCAAGTTTGATCAAAACCAAAATTTTGTTATATTTACCATTTTACAAATTAAGTCAAGATCACTTAGAGCTTTTTTTCTGTAATATTAGGGCACATGGCGGGGCAAACAATAACCCAACTGCCAGACAATTTATATCTGCTTATAAAAAAATATTAATCCATGTCCAATTAAAAGATACTAACAAAGGCAACTGTGTTGCGTTAGAAGAAATTTCAATTCTTAACTGTTCGTCAGCTGTTGAAAGGATAAACAGAAGTAGTATGTCTCAAGATATGTCACAATACGATCAAATTGAGGACGATTCAGAAATTGAAGAACTAGGAGGGCACTTTTCTGATTTCAGTAATCAAGCAATAGGCCATATTGCTGGTTACATTGCCCGAATGTTAATGAAAAAAATAAACTGTGATGTCTGTGTTGACGCATTAGTGACACATCATTTTCATCCCTTTCACAAATTTATAATTGCTAAAGATCAAGGTGGCTTGTTGTACCCTTCGCCAGATGTCGTAAAGATATGTCAAACAGCAGAAACATTTTTAAAAAACGTTGACATAGGAGTTTTTCGAAAAGAAGTAGCGATAACTCAAATAATGCGAAAGTTCATAGGAACTCTTTTATTTAACGATATTGCCTCCCATCAAATTGGCGAATTTCCTGCGTCCAATCACGTTACCGATTTGATGAAGGCAATAGTCGAAAAATATATAAATGTTCGCATACACCATTTATTAAAATTAAAAATAAGACTTTCGAAACGCCAGTTTCTTAACAAATATGTTTTATTTCAAGGGCAATAAATAAAATTTAACTATTTTCATACGTTGCAGTATTTATTGTGCATACTTGTAAAAGGCATGCATACATACCAGCACTTTTATTCAATTTTATAATTACCTTTTTTAATTTTATTTTTGCGAATGAACAAAATAACGAGTATCTATCGATATCGATAGATAATTCAATGAGCTACGTGGTGCGGCCTTGGCTGAGTAGCAATAGAAATCGACCGATCACGCAAATGTCAACCATATGTGTAACGCAATTAAGTTTATAATTGCTACCCCTTAGAATACCGCCATCTATGGTCAAGTAGCGGAATTAATTGGACAATCGAATCTAGTGTAATTATAGCTCGTAAATACGTTCTTCCGCTAAAGCAAAATAAATCTTATTTCTAGAACGTCAGGGTTTGTTTCCAAATCTGTGACGTAGGCTAGTTTTGACTAAACTTAAAACGACAAATCAAACGATTTGTTTCTTTGTAGTGCAATATATGATTATCGGTATATTTGTATGAGTTTGGCGACAGCGGTTCCTATAGTAATTTTGGTGAATTGCACTTCCACTGTTCTTTCTGTTCCGTGTCCCAATCCTTGGGGTCTTTATTACAATACGCATAAAGAATACAATCGAAGATATACCTACTATCTGCACTCGCTGTACCAGTTACGCCTCAACTGTAAATTAATGATATCAATGAGTCGATTAAAAGTAAAACTTGATTATGTACCTATACATTACTATTAAGTATTCAGAATTGTTAACGAAGTCTAAAACTACATATCGACGAACTATTGTAAGACCTGATAGGTAGACCACTTCACAATTTCACCTTACCTACTCACCTTCGAGGGAAGCGAGAAGAAATTTCTATTTGAGAGATAAGCTTTACCTACCTTTGTCAACTTATTTTTTGGGATGACGTGTTTAATTAGCTGTGATAATAGGGAATTCAACTAATTTTTACACACAATATCATTGTTTCGCATCTTCGCTTATGCTTGGTGAAAACTTGAAAAGTCTGTACGCCATAAATTTAATTGTTCTTCCTTTGCAGTTTGCATTAACTTATCAGCCTCCTAACGAAACTTCTACGTCCTCATTTACTTATTTTCATTCTTATTCCCATTATTTATATTTTCTTGAGTACTATTTCTATTTGTCATCGTCATGGTCGTCGAAGTTTCAACCGATGCAATGGAAGCACCATGGTACTCCAACGTTCATCTGTTATTTGGAGGTTACCACTTACCACCGTTGTTTGACAGCAGGTATTGTGTGACGATCGCAATCACATTTTATTGGCCAACCCTCTCTCACTATTTGCTGAAATGCACCGTTGTAGGAAGAATACCATAAAAATCAAAATGAAAACAATCAAAAATGTCATGTGCATGGGCTCAAAGGCCTTGTTCAGGGTAGGTCAATCAGCTTAAATGTTTGCTAGGTAACTTCCAAAAGGAGATGGCACTTGCTGAAAAACCCCCTTTCTCTACATGTCTTATGCATATTGATCGACTGGATTTTCCACACCATTTCAATTTTCTCTAATGTCAGTTTTTTGCAGTACACAAGACCCGTTCTTGGCCCGCACAGTATCAGATGGCGGTCTTTTGTCTTTAACACACACTTATGCACGTCCCGTCATACCGCCTCGGTGCTCGCTGAGCTAACCAATTGTTCAACACAAAGCTCATCTTTGACCCGTATTACTAATACAACAAGGTTCACTTTAATGTTTGATGATTTCAAAAAACTTTCCCTGTAATCTATCTAGGCTAGGTTTATGCAAAATCCACACAAAACTAAAGAGCTTTAATAAAATCATCAGCTTCGTTTGGATGGGACAGAAATTTGTATGTATGTATTTAGAAATAGAAATTTTTAAGTAATATCAAGTTAAGTAATTAGTAATGGAAAATTGGAATATTTTGGACACAAAACAACAGACGAAAATACCAGACAATAATCAGACTATTGTAGACGTAGAACCTGACTAATTAGTAGGTATCTAGTAAAGCAGTGAGTAAAGAGGAACATCACTGGTCTGTGAGGAACAGAGAGTTGACACATCCAAGGATCAGCCGAGCGATCGCGTAACTTCTGCATCAATCATTGATACATCGCAATCACCTCTGATTGGTTAACACTCTTCCACAATTGGACATAATCCATTGACGCAGCAAGAATGCCATAAATTCAGCCAATTACATGATTGATACTGTAACAATGATTGATGCAGAAGTTACGCGATCGCTCGGCAGGCATTCTAGCGCTCATCCGGTGATTCGGTAACAGGAGTCCCAAAAACTGCTACTACCGTTAGTGCCTTAATATGTTCTGAGCTGAGGATATGTCATCTATATATATAAAATTCAAAGTCCTGACTGACTGACTGACTGACTGACTTATATATCAACGCACAGCCTAAACCGCTGGGGTTAGAAACTTGAAATTTTGACAGTAGGTTCCTTTTGTGACGTAGGCGCTCAGTAAGAAAGGATTTCTCAAAATTCCACCCCTACGGGGGTGAAATAAGGGGTTAAAGTTTGTATGAAAGTCCGTCATTTCTCAAGTTATATCCATGAAACTTTGTAAATGGGCTACCAGTTAAAAATAAAGAAATACGTGTTTCACAGTTTTTCAAAATTCCACCCCCAAAGGGGTAAAATAGGGGTTTAAAGTTTATATGAAAGTCCTTCATTTCTCAAGATAAAGCCATGAAACTTGGTATATGAGCTACGGGTTAAAAAAGAAGAAATATGCGTTTCACAGTTTTTGAAAATTCGACCCCCAAAGGGGTGAAACCGTGAAATAGGGGATGAAAATTGGTATAAAAGTCTTTCGTTTCACACGTTATAGCCCTGAAACTTGGTATTTGGGCTTCCGATTTAAAATTATGAAATACGTATTCCACAGTTTGGAAATTTTTATCCCCAAGGACGTTAAATAGAGAGTTTGCCCTTCAATCACGCCGCAACAGAGCAACGGATCGATGTGATATTTTGCATGGGTAGGTATAGGTGAGGATCTGGAGAGTGACATAGGCTTCTTTTTATCCCGGAAATGAAGGAGTGCCTGTGGGAATTTAAAAACTTATGCCACGCGAACGAAGTCGCGGGCGTCCTCTAGTATTATGATATAACGGAGCATTGATAATAAATAATTAAGCATCAACAACAAAATAAAACCTACGTTGGTTTATGATTCAAACCAAACTGTACATTTGGTTTTGGAGATCGATTTCGGCCCCTAAGGATAAAAGAAAAGGGGAATTCGTATGGACTTTGAACTTGGCAATCGAAAATATTATTTACAAAAAAGTCTAAGCTAAGTGCATTAAATTCGAGATGTTATTTTGATTAATTATTTTGGTTTCTGTGAGACTTTTTGCTTACTTTTTTAATCGCCACCAAAATCTTTCAAATCTGTTTCTATCCAACCTAATTAAAATAGTGTTAACTGGCGGTACCGGAAAATCGCTGTAAACCTAATACAAATATTGATATAGGAAGTCCAAAATTTACTTTTATTGTAATTAAATAAACCTTTTTTACGCTAGTTTACGGTCTCATGGTTACCGGAAGGCAGTAAATATTATGATTTGGCGGAACATTCATTCAAATCTTCCAAAATGTACAGACACAGGGTGCGTTCCGAAATACACTGAGAGCACTGAAAGTCCCCAGTAAAGAGCACTGCCAGTGCTCGCAGTGCTTATAACGGAACACACACCCAGTCTCAATGTAATGAAATGATTATTTCATTTACTTGTGCCATTTATGATATGTCAGAATAAACATTTGCACATTTATATATTTTATAGAACCGAACTATACGTCCCTTAAATTTTATACCTAGTCCTATGCACTTTATTCACTGAAAAACAGATTACGCTCTATTTATTTTCCAAGTAGAGACAGCATCTCTCACAGAGCTAAAATGTGCATAACTTCAAACTAGTACCTTATTCCCTGCATGGAAGAAGGAATTACGACTGTTTCTATGCTTATTCCATATACAAAAAATATGAATTTACAAAGTGTTGCTATCGACGCATTGCGATTATTACAGCTATTTAGATGTCACAGCGAGGGTGCATCGAGACATGTTCCCTCCGTCAGGGTCCCAACCCTAGCTGAATTGAAAATGGGGTTGTGATTCATTTCCCACGAGCCCCTAGCGCACCGCACAAAACTTACGCTAAAATATTTGTGGATCCAAATTTTTGACGACCGAATTCTAACAAAAATTTTAACTACATAGTTATTTTTAATCAACTATGCAATACTAAACTTTTCAGCGATAATAATGCATTATTAACGCGTTGAATAACGCTAAGGTGTTGGTACGATTTATCAAGTATCAACGTTATAACTTAATAATAATACACGTACTGTGTAGTGTGGTGTACCTACCTATAGTTCGCGCGCGAGTTGAATGCAGAGTAATTAATGTACATTTACTCTGCATTCAACTCGCGCGCGAACATTACGTATCTAGCTAAAACGTAATCAATTTCATTCGCGTCTGGAGCGTTCAAATAGTAGGTACCTAGTCCAAATACATCTATTTCGATCGATAGATAGGAATATTAGACTATAGATCCATTTAGGAATATTTCCTAAATGGATCTTCTACAATCCTAATTATTGTATTTGCACAAACGTATTCCGAGTAATAAATGTAATGTTTAGAAAATGAAAACTCGTGAGTTGTGCCTGTTCTAAGTGGAAGTACAGCTGTGGCCTGTGAGGCAAGGGCATAACTTCCGTGTTTGATGTTGTTCCGCGATATGTGCCACATGTACCTAAATGTGTGATTGTGTACAGTATCCAGTAGTAAGGTAGGTAGGTATTTAAGCATCTAGGTAGCAGGTAACGATAACGCAAACATACGATACGCCGTTTCAGAGCCGACGCGACATGTAATGAATGCGCACAGGCACATTAGCAGCGTTTACGTGTCGTTTCAGCTGAATAAATTTTCTGTAAATGATATTTCTGTGCCACTCATATTATATGGATATAATATAGGTAGTAGGTACTTACTATAAGACAGGATTAGCTATAAACTCCCCTTAGGTATCTAAAACGTGACCATTTCGTCACTAAATGGACGCAACAAAAAACTGAAAGCATGCTTACAAATCCATATCCTCTGCTTTTGCTAGTCTGTCTATCTGTGATGACTACCGCCTCCTCGATATCCCCGTACACTGCGAAATGTTCCCTCAAGCTTTTGTCTGTGGTGTGGTAAGGGAGGCCGCCGACGAAGAGCTTCGTCCATGTCGTGTCTTTCTGTCCGGGTAGCGCGCCCAGGGCCAGCAAGCCCTCGGACTCGGCCGGCAAACCGCCCGCCATCAACATTCCTTGCACCGCCTCCGTCGCGCCGGCCACCGATGCACTTCGCGATCACTTTCCGCTGCAGCGGATCTAACGCACGAGCGTAGGTTTAGTAAACACTGGGTCGGACGGGTGTGAGCGACGTGTATGGTAGTCGAGCGCGAACTGAAGCCCGCTCGGTCGCCGCGGTTGGAGTCGCGCACGTGGCTCGCCGGCCTCCGCTACTAATTTTAACCCCCGCCGCGCTCCCCGCGCCGGTACCAGATGCGGAGTACGAAGGCACCGTCCCGCCGCCACATGCGTTGCCCTACCTACTGCCTGCCAGGCTCTGCCACCCTCCAGCACTATGCACATTGCACATGCGGCGTTAATGATATGCCTCGTTATCACCGCACTGAGTTTTAGGTAAGTAAGTAGGAGCTTCTGAGTTTTAGCTTTAACCTGTACTTACCCATGTATTGTTGCATAATAGTAGTTTATGCAACTGTCATATAATGAAGGGTATTAAAACACGAGTGTGAGTTTATGAAACGAGCGCAGCGAGTTTCATAATAGTAACGAGTGTTTTAATACCCGTGTTATATGCAGTTGCATACACTACTTTATCTTCACTAATGCAATTTATCAAACAACAAGAGTAAAAGCTGACAATAGTTTATGTATACAGGGTTAATTGTAATTTACCAACAACCTCTGAGATATAACTTCTATACATGATACTGAACAACATTTGTTCAACGACTTTTCACATAACTCAATAAATTAACCAAAAAAAAAATTCTAAGTTTTTGTTGAAAAGTCTGTCAGTTTTTTAACTCTATGGTCAATTTATGTAATGCCTTTTCCACACCTGCGTGATGAAGCGTCGACTACTAACCGCGCAACAATTAACGTCCGAAGTTATCACTTCTCTGTCGTATTTACAAATGCTTTGGACGTAAATTACTAACATCGGGCTGAGCTATCGTCTGCAGGTCAATAATTTCTTCCTACACTAGCGTTTGTCGTGAACACCAAAAAAACTTCTCGCGGCGACAGACGTAAGTATCGGACAGTCATTAAGTACCTACCATACGCGCACATGATAAGCATGTTGTTTACTTGGCAATTTCCCGCGCTTTTTACGGAAGGGCAAAATTACCACCTATCAATCCCTTATTAGTTTATTCACCTACCTACCTACATTCTTCACACCTAACCTAGCTAGGTACCTACAAAACCTTCAACAGTCAACACGAACAGGCTACCTAATTCCTCAGATACCTACCAATCTAACCAACACATAACCTGCGTACCTAACATTTAACCTACCTACCTAACGCGTCACCTAACTACCTAGTACGTACCCTGTGTACGTACCTATTTACCACCTGACTTACCTACAAAGCTAACACCTAAGTAGGTAAGTATCTGTTCGAGACTTGAATTTGAGCATCTCTGTATGTGTCGTATTCCTCATTGCTGAGGGTCGTGAACCATTTCCATAAATCGAAACGCTTTCTATAAGGATCATAATGCGGCGAGTTCCCAGTTTCCACTTCCAAATAGGTACTTTCCCATACGGCTCAACAAAGTGTACCTACATAGGTAATTAGTAATTACCTACCTAAATAATGCCGATTTATTAGCGACTTTACAGATCAGATGTTAGTGATAAAAATCAGGACTAAGTTTGATTTGCTATCCGAGTCATCGAAGAAACAAAAATAGGTAGGTAGGTCTTTAAACGGACCTCCAAGCCCGGTTTAGTCCGAATCAACGTGACAACCAGCAGAATCAGCTGATATGCGAATTGTTACTTACCTACTATTCAGAATTGAGACTTCAAGCGGTACGCGGCGGCGAGTGACACAAACAAGATCGAATTCAAAGGCCGCCGCGCCGCGCCGTCCGGCCTCTAAAGGTGAACGCACACTTATCCGAGCCGAACGCGTCGAACGAATCGAAGTCAAGGAGGCCTCGCACACTTCGCACCAGAAGAATCGACCGCGCCGAAAGAATCGACACAAAACAATGAAGAAATAGTAGTCTCGCGTTGCTCTGTCATAGGCAACTGATAGAATGCGAGCGCATCGGTTGAGTCGACCGCATAAACCGCGCCGAGAATCTGATGACGTCATCCGAATTTGTCTAGGATTACTGGGGTTCTTGCAGATTCGGACGATTCGACGCGGAGAAGTATGCGAGGTTTCATGAGATTTCATATACAGAATTCTAAAATTCGTTTAGTTCGACTCGTTCGGCTCGGATAAGTAAGTGTGCGTTCACCTTTAATGAAAATACGAGAAATGTTTGTTCCGTGCGCAGAAAGTTTGCGCCCGAGTAGTATAGGCATAGGACATAGGTAGGTACCTACTTGGAATTTATCATTTCATTGATTCCCGCCGCGTAATTTATTCCAATACGTACGTAATGAGAGGTTACTTAACTAGGTATCTAGTATCTACAGTTAATTAAAATTAAACAAAAATGTATCAATTTATTTCATAAAAAGTGAAGTTAGGTATTTAGGTACCTAGTTACTAGTTATGTACCTACTACCTAGTCCTACCTATTAAGAGTTTAAGCTGGGAGTTAAAGTCGTTAATTAATTATTGGAATGGTCTGCCCACAATCTGTGCCACAATTCTTCATAATTGTTACGGTAGGTACCTAGTACCTACCTACTTTCCAGGTTTATGAGTTATGCCGTTATAGCCAACAATCAAACGCGTGTAGTAAAACTGATTAGGTACTTACTACGATTGCGATAAATTACTATACCTACTCATTTTAGAGTTCGATGTATTGAAAAAAAAGGAATCCAGAATCAAATTCAACTTAGTAGGTAGGTACATACAGTCGTTTTTTCCAATGTTAGTTTATGGAAATCGAAACTTAAGATTCACTTGGCTAGTTATTTTTTTTTAATGCAGACGTACCTAGTACCCACCTATTTAAAAAGTGGAATTAGCAATTATTGAATAAAACATTCTACTGAATTAAAATGGGAATTTTGCTTACCTACCTAAATTAATTATTATTCACTGGCCCAGTAATGTGGTACCTATTTAAAATTCCTGCCCACACATTAACACTAAAACGGTGTTGAAAACTATGCTCTCTAGGTTGGTGGGGGTTTTCAAACGACCATAAATGTTCATTTCTAGTGTTGAAGAGTCCAACTCTACCAAATGTAGCTTCATCGGTCCATAAAACTGTGGGCCTCTCTGCTAGCACTTAGCCAGCACCAGCCAGCCAGTTACAAAAAGCAACCCGCGCTGGTTTATCGGGATCGGTGAGTTCTTGGACCCGATGCAGGTGAAAAGGGTATTTCCCCTCATTGTGGATAACGCTCCAAGCAAAGTACTGCGACACATTAAACCTTCGGGCTGCATCGTTGGTACTTGCTGCTGGAATTTCTTCAAAAAATTGTATAATGTTTTCCTCTTCACGCACTGTGCGCCTCGGTGGTCGACCACGATCCCTAGATCTAGGATGGAATTGTCCGTGATCCCTTAATCGCTGTTTGGCAGCCAGCATCGTCACGCGGCTTGGCCTACCTATTTAAGTACGTTAGGGAATCGCCTTGCAAACTCGCGGCAAGCTTCCGAAACGTTATCACCACATATCGCGAGCACTCGAACCATTTCAGTGTATTCAATGTGAGAATATCGATAAGCCATCCTTTAAGCACTAGGCAGTAGGCACAGAACAGAACCTATGCAAACACAGTAGGTACCTATGCGAATAACGGCGCGTGCGACCGACTGAAAGCGACTGAATTGACCTGCGCCTTTGACGCGCCGTGCCGCCCACCGCGATTCCCTTTGATAGGTACGCACCGCGTAGAGTTATTAAAATTTTAGAACAGAAAAATAAATATTTTTATTTTTGTAAGAAAATTTTATTTTTTTATTTTTAGGAATTATAAAAAGTCGTGGAACAAAAGTTATTTACTTTGGTGCATAGAACTTGCCTGTAGAAGGTTGTTGGTATTTTACAATTAACCCTGTATACGTGTATTGTCACAGTGAACTTGCCGCCATTAAAATCTAACCAATGAGAGCGCAGCTGCGCGCGCAGGGCCAATCAGAAGCGAGCGCGCGCTGTTCGTTTTTTATTTAATTGGCACAAGATCTTACCAAAGAGTTTTGTGTATGTAAGTTTAGTAGTTTCGACGAAGTTTTCACGTATAACCCAACTGTTTTCAAAAGCCAGCCTAATATCAAAATTTTATACAACTTGTATGAGGATTTTGACATAAGGCTCGCCAGGTTAATTGGTCGCGTTTTATTGATGTTATAATGAGATTTTACGATATCGATGTGGATATTATACCATCATGTGAAATTGATTAAATTGAGTGTTTTGTTATCTGCGCTATAACAGTAGTAATTATAAGTCAAGTATTGGAAACTTAAGTAGAATGTTATAACATTAGTGTAGATAAAGTCTTTTAAATTACTAGCTGATGCCCGCGACTCATCGGACGCATCGTCCGCGTGGTTAAAGATTTTGGGTTCAAAAATCACGTCGATCCGTTGCGGCGTGATTGATGGACAAATCAACAAACCAACAAACCAACAAACCACCAAACCAACAAACCAACAAACCAATAAACCAACAAACAAACACACTTTGGCATTTTTAATATTAGTATGATAGGTATGATAGGTACTCTGATTTATAGGTAGCGAATTAGCGATTAGGGAAGTTACTAAGAACTTGAAGAGGTATGTACTATGTACTATAGTATGTAGTTGACAGATATAGAAACGGCGAGATTAGTTTATTTTGGTTACTTTCACAGCATTATGTCATATGGTATATTATTATGGGGTAATACTGCTGATATTAATTCTGTTTTTGTGCTGCAGAAGAGGGCTGTTCGAGCCATATATAATATGGGACCAAGAGAGTCACTAAGAGATAAATTCAAAAAATTCAATATTATGACAGTGCACAACCAATATATATTTGAAAATTTAGTATACGTGCATAAACACATTGATAAATTCAAGAAGAAAAGTGATTGTCATAATGTCAATACTAGAAATAAAAATAAACTTGTAATGCCTGCTTCTAGGCTTAGTAAAACTAGCAATTCATTTGTTGGAAAGAGTGTCCGCTTCTACAATAAGCTCCCAGAAGACATGTTGAAGATGTCTCTGAATAAGTTCAAAGTTAATGTAAAACGTAAACTCATTGGAAAATCCTATTACCATGTGAAGGATTACTTAAATGACAAGGAAGCTTGGCAATAATTTGCTCTAATGGCTCTGATAGTTCCTTAGTTAAGATGATTATTTTGTGAGATGGTGATAATGAAAAAAAAAAAAAAAACCCCAGCTGAGTTTGTTGTGGGCTCTTCTCAGACCTGGGCGCGTTTGGAACCCTCGTAGCTTTAGTTTTAAGATACCGTAACAGATTATCACCATCTTATTTTTATGTAACTGGACGTCAATAAGTGTAGTGCATCTACCTAAATTGAATAAATATTTATGACTTATGACTTATGACTATGTAGGTACCTTATACCACAGCTATCAGCTGGATAAGAGTAACCAACACCTCTTACCGTAGGTACGCCCAATCTTTAACGGTTTCGACTTTCAGTTTCGCGGGTAGGAAGGATACCCTAGTAACTAGCCAGGCCGCATCCCTAGTCCTGATCTGCCCCCCAATCATGTAAGAATGACCGATGAAATCGTTAAAAATCTGCGGCAAAGTAAATAAACCATAACTGCATTAAATTAGAGCTCAATTTCGTGTACCCATTCTTATACGTTTAGGTATGTACGATACTTAAACGTATAAGAATGGATACGCGAAATTGAGCTCTAATTCAATGCATTTATGGTTTATATTACTTTGACGCTGCTCCTTTACCATTAGATGGACAATTCTTACATAATCGGGGGGCTGAACAGACCTATAAATCACCAAATTGACCATGCTACTACGAGTACTAGGGATCGTACTGCGCTAGGGATTGGAGAGGACCAATGGTGTTTGCATATATATTTATATGGAGAGGGCATTAGAATATCTTTTGTGAACTTCAGACTTCAGATTCACACTTATTGACGGTCCCAAGACATCAACATCACAGCTCCACAACTGATATTTACTGACGCCAGGGTAAACATCCGGCATCACCTCTACACCTAAAGGAATTCTCTCTTATCTCCGGTAACGTAGTTTTTATAAGCAATTGAGCATTAGAAGTAGACAGGAAGATAACGTCAAAGCTTTATCAATTTATCATAGTTATCTACCTATGATTAGAATTTTTACCGTGTAGGCATAAGGTAAAGGTATAATACCCAGGTGTCTAGATCAAAGATGTCAGCTCATGGTTATTGCCTTATGGTTATCGAATCTAGTCTAGACTTGTCAACACTGCTGGGACTCTATAGTGTGAGATCTATAATGGCGGGTTTTATATTATTTTCTAATAAAAAAATTATAATAATGGTGGATTAACTGAGTTCCCTAATTCCTTCTATTAATAGGTACTTGCTAGCCCGGACTCCGGAGTTAGGAAGTTGGCGGTGTTTCATACTCGTGCCTTGGGAGACAATAGTTATTTGTTATACAAGAGTGAAAAGTTGTTTTTTAACCGCGTGCTCAATTTTGATGACCGAGCAAGCGAAGGATTCTAAAATTGAATCACGAGCGGAGCGAGTGATTCAAAAATTAGAATCCTGAGCGTCAGCGAGGGAATCAAAAGAGCACGAGGTGAAAAATCTTTTCACTCGAGTGCAACACGTAACTTTTCATCCCACCTCAGCGAGGAAATGACAAAATGCAAAAAAAATCACAAGGTAACTTTATGTCCCACCTCAGCGAGGAAATGACTAAATTCAATTCTGTTAATTTCTTCGTCACTAGAATCACTCATTTTAGGTTTTTCACTTATTTTCAATTTTCTTGTTTTTAATCGGTTTTAATTTTAAACAATATGACGTGAAAGAAAATGGTGCGCGCAAAGCAAATTAAAAAAGTACACCAAGAAGGTTACGAGTGTGAGTTTTTAACAAATTAAAAACGATTGTATGGAAATTCGGCACCATAGAGGTACAAGTAAATAGGTTTTAATGATGTTTTGAATTCACAAACTTCATAGACGAGTGATATTTACTAATGTGCACACGATGTTCTAAATTCAATTTACTTTATCCTCTAGAGGATAATAACGGCTTTTACCATCAGATATCGAAGAATAAAAATACTCTTTCCGAGATGGTGGGATGAAATAGTTATTTGTTATACAAGAGTGAAAAGTTGTTTTTTAACCGCGTGCTCAATTTTGATGACCGAGCAAGCGAAGGACTCTAAAATTGAATCACGAGCGGAGCGAGTGATTCAAAAATGAGAATCCTGAGCGTCAGCGAGGGAATCAAAAGAGCACGAGGTGAAAAATCTTTTCACTCGAGTGCAACACGTAACTTTTCATCCCACCTCAGCGAGGAAATGACTAAATGCTAAAAAAATCACAAGATTAAATTCAATTCTGTTAATTTCTTCGTCACTAGAATCACTCATTTTAGGTTTTTCACTTACATATTTTCAATTTTCTTGTTTTGAATCGGTTTGAATTTTAAACAATATGACGTGAAAGAAAATGGTGCGCGCAAAGCAAATTAAAAAAGTACACCAAGAAGGTTACGAGTGTGAGTTTTTAACAAATTAAAAACGATTGTATGGAAATTCGGCACCATAGAGGTACAAGTAAATAGGTTTTAATGATGTTTTGAATTCACAAACTTCATAGACGAGTGATATTTACTAACGTGCACACGATGTTCTAAATTCAATTTACTTTATCCTCTAGAGGATAATAACTGCTTTTACCATCAGATATCGAAGAGTAAAAATACTCTTTCCGAGATGGTGGGATGAAAAATATATTATTTCATCCAGTAGTGTAAAGCCCGCCTGATTTCTCTCCGGTTGTGTCGGATTATCCGTTTTATAGGGTTATGAGAGCACAGGAATAGACTAGAGAGTGAAGTAAGTACCTTACCTTTGTTTACTCAGTTTACAACTTCACACACGCTTGTGTACTAGGTAGGTAGGTATCCGTATATAATATAGCACTGGTGAATTATTATATGCTAGCTGATGCCCGCGACTTCGTACGCGTGGATTGAGATTCAAAGATGAATCATTGAGGTTTTTTGGTTCCCGCGGGAAATATTTAATTTTCCGGGATAAAAAGTAGCCTATGTGCTATTCCAGACTAAAATCTATCTCTGTGCCGTTCAGCCGGGCGTGATTGAGTAACAAACATCCATCCATCCGTCCGTCAATACATCCATCCATAAGTACATCCATATTTTCGCATTTATAATATTAGTATAGAAGTATGTAGTTAGTAGTTACTAGTTACTACCATATTATAGCCTATTTAAGTAGGTAAATTATCAATTATGTTATATGTAGGTAGTAGGTACCTATCTCCCAAGAGTCTGTAGAGATTGGCCGCCGCAGCTGAAAATCGGACGGAATTTTTTTTTTCCTCTACTCACAAACCAATTCTATTTCCGACATACCTAAAGTTCTATTTAGCACAATTCGAGGAAACTTCAAGCCACGTCCCCATCAATCACCGAACGTTGCGAGTTGCGACTACTCCTCCCACAAGTTGCATACATTTCGATTCAGGCAAATGTGTCGTAAAGAGAACGGATGCTGTTACTTTGTAATAATATCTAGTTACACAGTAGTACATAGTCATAATATGTACTGCGTTGACTACCTACTTACTAATTTTCATTGTTTCCCAAGTCCCAACCAGCCAAGACCAAGGCCCGCAGGGGCGGCCTTAGCCATTGCGAGGCTCTGGGCGGTAAGTAGATATTTGCGAGGCCCGCTTTGCCCGAGCGACGAAATTTCGTCATTGTGAAAGAGACAGGAAGAAATATTCAGCGGAGTGAACGACACAGATGTCGGCACGATGCGTAATAGAGTAATACTACGCAAGCGGCAAGAGTACGCGAGTGGCCATCATAGATTAATATGTAAGTATAACCGGCACGCTGGTGGCCACTGGCCATTACATGCTTGCACTCGCACTTCATGAGTTTTGTAATACGCGGCGGGCGCGAGATTCAAATACACATTTGGAACCTTAAGTCTTTTTCTACTTGGGCTGGAGCGCGGGGGCGCGAGGCCCCGGGCGGTTTCCCTGCTCGCCACCCCCTGAGGCCGCCACTGACCAAGGGGCAGGAGTTCACAGAGCCGTAGTTCGATAGCGTGTAGAGTTTGACTATTTCCGTAAGATTATTCTTCGTGTGACAGTTACCAGTACAGCGTAAAAACTACAATCACCAGCTCTGAATGGCCTGAGTCCCTAGCAGGGATGTTATGGAGATCCGTAACCGTAACCGAAACTATCGGATATCCGAAATAAAAATATATCCGTAACCGTAACCGTATCCGTTTCACAAGTTTCGGATAGTTTCGTATAAGGGCGGAGTCTAAATAAAACGACATGTTTCGACAGATTTTTGTTTCACCGCTCGTGCGCCACGTGAATCTTGTAGTTTGTTTGTTATTTCTAGTCATAACTTCTTTCATAACTAGTTATTTTTTACAGTCGAGTTTAATTTGGACATTTTTTTATCAAGTTAATATAGATATCCGTAACCGAAACTATCCGAAACTAACGGATAATCCGAAATAATTACATATCCGAAACCGATATAATTTTATTCCTATCCATATCCGTATCCAGATCCGAAATATCATATCCCTATCATCCCTAGTCCCTAGTACTAACTAGGGCTTCCAATACCGGGATCCCGGTATTGGCCAATACCGGGATCCCGGACTTTTTTCGCCGGTTTTCAATACCGGTATTGAAATGTCTAATACCGGGATACCGGTATTGGTGACACTATAAACGAAACAGTGACTATTGCATATATTTCTTGGTAGATGCCACTGTATTTTATTCGGCTAAGTTTAAAACTTGTATCTTAAGCATATTAGCTCAAAAAGAGCGCTTTTATTGCTTAAAACCAGTGAAGAAAAGTCGTTTTTGTTCACCCAGATGGAAAAATTAGTGTTTGAATTTAGATCCCTGTGGCTTGGCATTTCTATTTCTCTCAAAACGTTCAGAAATCTGATTTATAAAGTCTAATGCATATTTTATTATGATATAATATTATTTTCTTTTAAATAATAACTATTGGATTTTAGATTAATTTGTGTTTTGACAAAATTATCGTTTTCTTCGACTTCGATCGACTTCTTACAAAAATATCGTTTATTACTCATATAGTAGTTCCTCAACAAGTGGGCCTAAAAATGAATATGAGCAAGATAAAGATCATTTCTAATGCACACGTTCAGCCCCAACCTGTGTTAGTTGAGAAATCTAGGTACACTCGAAATTGTTGATGAGTACATATACCTAGGACCTATATATACCTAGGTCCAATTTCGAGAAAGAGGTCAACCGCCGAATCCAACTTGGCTGGGCAGGGTTCGGGAAACTCCGCGACATCTTCTCGTCCAAAATTCCTCAGTGCCTGAAGACGAAAGTTTTCGAACAGTGCGTGATGTCAGTGATGACTTACGGCTCCGAAAAATGGTCGCTAACTTTGGGCCTGATAAGAAGGCTCAGGGTCACTCAGCGGGCAATGGAGAGAGCTATGCTTGGAGTATACCTGCGTGATCAAATCAGAAATGAGGAGATCCGTAGGCGAACCAGAGTAACCGACATAGCTTGAAGAGTCCAAGCTTTAAGTGGCAATGGGCGGGGCACATAGTTGGTAGAACCGATAGGCGTTGGGGTCCCAAAGTGCTTGAATGGCGGCCTCACACCGGGAAGCGCAGTGTTGGACGACCCCCCACTAGGTGGACGGACGATCTCAAGCGTGTAGCTGGGAGCCGCTGGAAACAAGGGGCACAAGACCGTGCTCTGTGGCGATCTATGCAGGAGACCTACGTCCAGGATGTCTATAGGTTGAGACGACGACGACGATAGTAGTTTAAATTACAATCTTCCACACTAATTTACTAATTATTTAAAATTCCCTGCCATATTTATTTAATTTTGTGTGTACGTTGAAAAAGTACGTCACAAATATACTTTAGATTAAAAATTCAAAATTCAATGGAGGTTAAAAATATATATTTTCGTAAGAATTCATCCAAAAATAACTCTATTTTAAAAATCATATAGTTGATATTCTGATTGATATGAATAAGAAATTGATTATATGATAATAATATAAACTGTATTACTTAATAAGATTGTATTTAAAATGATGTGATGGAGTTTCAGAACATTACGTGGTCCGTAATTTTCACCATAAACATACATGAAACAAACGATAGTTTCGTAAGAACTAAGTCAACGCGTAAATATAAATCGCGCGTAATAATCTCAATACTCAAAATACAAATAAATCTAAAAATCAATAGGTACTTGGTGATTTTTTTTAAAGAAATTATAATTTCATAAAATATTGTATGATATAAAATAGAGTGAAGTAATTACTTAACGGCTTTTCTTCACTAAATTTATGCAGAAAAGGCACTTTTTTGCGTTAATTTGGTGAAAAATTTTTTTTATGAAAAAACTGTTTTTTATGGTGCCGTTTGCTTCAGAAAAGACTAATTTTAACTTAAAAAACATCTACCACATTTTAAATTTTTTCCAATACCGGGATCCCGGGATCCCGGTATTGAAAAAAATCATTCCGGTATTAATACCGGTATTGAGAAAAACCGGTATTCGAAAGCCCTAGTACTAACTGCTAACCTCACGCCGCTCACGCTATGGGCTAAAGCCTAAAATGTAACATCTGTACCAAAGTAGTACAGCTATTTAATTAGGTACTATTATCATCAACTAGCTGATGCCCGCGACTCGAGACGACCGTGGATTGTTGTTTTTTTGGTTCCCGCGGGATAAAAAGTAGCCTATGCTATGACAATGTGTTATTCCAAACTATAATCTAGCTCTTTAGCCGTTCGGCATTATTGAGTAACAAACAACCATCTATCCATACATCCATCCATACATCCAAACTTTCGCATTTATAATATAGATAGCGGTATCCTGGTAAGCCTGCCTAATCCCTACGATAGGTACCTTTCACATCTTTTAGTGGGCATACTACCATCGCAGCAGCATCGCATGAAGCAGTGTTATTATAATATTCTTGACGCTCTTGTTTCAGAATTATAATCCTTATTTTAGGGACGTCAAGGAACGTCATATATAAAACTGAAATTTTGAAACAATACACTGCTTTAAGGCCCTTTAAACATTTACCCCGCGACCAACTATAGGTAAAAAACTCAACTATAGGTATAAAACTCGTCACACTACAGCATATATATGCACGCTTTACGAGAGCGTAGAGCTATAGAGCGTAGAGACGCTCGATTTTATTGCCAACTGACCAATTTTGTTACTTGAAAATATTAGACGATTATTTATTTACTAGGTACTTGTTTACGCTGTTGGCCGCGGTAAATATTATGTACCTATTTATGCGCCGAAACAATACTCGCGGCTACAATAATACTCAGTTTTTGAGATTGTAAAATAATGTATAAAAGATTATCTTACCGATTTCGTTCAAAATCGATATCTGGGGTTCCGTAGGATCACAAAATAGGAAACTGTTACCAATATTTTAAAAAAGTCAGCGCCATTTTGAAATTCTTTGTCATCGTACCGATTTCGTTCAAAATCGATATCTGGGGTTCCCTGGGATCACAAAACAGGAAACTATGAACAAAATTTTAAAAAGTCAGCGCCATTTTGAAATTCTTTGTTATCGTACAAATTTCGTTCAAAATCGATATCTGGGGTTCCCTGGGATCACAAAACAGGAAACTGTTACCAAAATTTAAAAAACGGCAGCGCCATTTTGAAATTCTTTGTTATCATACCGATTTCGTTCAAAATCGATATCTGGGGTTCTCTGGGATCACAAAACAGGAAACTGTTACCAAAATTTTAAAAAGTTCACTGCTGACTTTTTTTTGATTGACTGCTGTTTTGTGATCCCAGGGAACCCCAGATATCGATTTTGAACGAAATCGGCACGATAACAAAAAATTACAAAATGGCGCTGACTTTTTTAAAATTTTGGTAACAGTTTCCTGTTTTGTGATCCCAGGGAACCCCAGATATCGATTTTGAACGAAATCGGTACGATAACAAAGAATTTCAAAATGGCGCTGATTTTTTTAAAATTTTGGTAACCGTTTCCTGTTTTGTGATCCCAGGGAACCCCAGATATCGATTTTGAACGAAATCGGGACGATAACAAAAAATTTCAAAATGGCGCTGACTTTTTTAAAATTTTGGTAACAGTTTCCTGTTTTGTGATCCCAGGGATATCGATTTTGAACGAAATCGGTACGATAACAAAAAATTTCAAAATGGCGCTGACTTTTTTAAAATTTTGGTAACAGTTTCCTGTTTTGTGATCCCAGGGAACCCCGGATATCGATTTTGAACGAAATCGGTACGATAACAAAAAATTTCAAAATGGCACTGACTTTTTTAAAATTTTGGTAACAGTTTCCTGTTTTGTGATCCCAGGGAACCCTGGATATCGATTTTGAACGAAATCGGTACGATAACAAAAAAATTCAAAATGGCGCTGACTTTTTTAAAATTTTGGTAACAGTTTCCTGTTTTGTGATCCCAGGGAACCCCAGATATCGATTTTGAACGAAATCGGTACGATAACAAAGAATTTCAAAATGACGCTCACTTTTTTTTAATACATACATACATACATGCATACATACATATATATTCCTAACATACCCTTTCCTTGTGGCTTTGCCGTAATCGGGTAAAAAAAATACGCCTACACTTGAGAACTTCCTTCTTTGTGGATATCGGTATCAAGTTTTTCTAAGCGCAGTACACATAGAGAATATTATATCTCTATGGCAGTACACAACACGGTGTTCATTTTGTCGTAATAAATTTCGTGCAAAAAAGCGATACACCCACCCGTCCACGAGCGCGTCTCAGCGCGTACTGAGCGCCAAACGCCTAGCGCTCGGCTTCTTTTGATAGAAAAATGTATGAAACATTTTTTTTTTGCCACATAAACTATAAACATATTTATTTGTATGCTTAATGCTTTGCACCATGGATAGAGGACTATATAAGCCCCACTTTATTGTTAATATTCAAGTTAAAATATGCAGCGGATCTAGCTTTATGGGTACCTATCCGGACCCCATTTTTCGTCATTTTCAGCAGATCTTGCGTTCGGAGAAACGTATTTATGCAGAAAAATTGTATTGGAGTGTGCATTTTTATAAGGTCAAACGAGAGATGAAGAAATGACCTTTAATTTGATACCATGACATCCCCACAGCTGTGACTCCCGATTCTTTAAAGTGTACCTGGAAAAGGATGACACATCATGATATCCGTATAAGGCACCTTAAGCGATGGTAGTATGCCCCCAGATTTCGAAGTCTGTAGAGTGTTCTAACCGACTTCCAAAACGAAAAGAGACGCTCTTAATTCCCTTTTTAGGGTTCCGTAGCCAAATTTGGCAAAAACGGAACCCTTATAGATTCGTCATGTCTGTCTGTCTGTCTGTGTGTCCGTCCGTATGTCACAGCCACTTTTTTCCGAAACTATAAGAACTATACTGTTGAAACTTGGTAAGTAGATGTATTCTGTGAACCGCATTAAGATTTTCACACAAAACTAGAAAAAAAAAACAATAAATTTTGGGGGTACCCATACTAAGAACTGAAACTCAAAAAAATTTTTTTCATCAAACCCATACGTGTGGGGTATCTATGGATAGGTCTTCAAAAATGATATTGAATTTTCTAATATAATTTTTTTCTAAACTAAATAGTTTGCCCGAGAGACACTTCCAAAGTGGTAAAATGTGTGTCCCCCCCTGTAACTTCTAAAACTAAAAAAAATATATGATGTACATTATCATGCAAACTTCCACCGAAAATTAGTTTGAACGAGATCTATTAAGTAGTTTTTTTTTAATAATTTAAAACTTACTACAGGTTTGTACGGAACCCTCGGTGCGCGAGTCCGACTCGCACTTGGCCGGTTTTTTTCTTTGTAAAGTTCAGATATACGATATCATGCTCTACATAAAAATTCAATTACTTACTGAAAATACTTTCAAATCATTGACTTATAGTAAATAGTAATACATATAATATAAGTCAATGTTTCAAATGCATACAATGATCTTTTATATTATTATACTATAAATAACTGGTCTGTGAATGCATAACGCAAATTCAAAATGTATCCCGGTTTGTTTGGAAAAATATTTTACTTGGTTTTTTTTCTGCAAGATTTCAAATGGATCAGCTGTTCCAGTATCTCTTATTGTACTTATAATCTTTTAAGGATTCAATGAACCTTTTCGATGAAAAGCACGCTGCTGGGTAGAAACTAGGGACACTGTGTCCACGGTATTTTCAGGACTAACCTGTTTTTATTCGATTTGAGCCCTACTGTTCCGATGCGGAAGAGCTGTACATCAATCATTATCGTGATTGGCTGAATAGGGATGATGACAAGTGACAACTCAATAAAATCAGCAACTCTTTATCAAACTTAAGTTGTATGAAATTCATAGTTGTGACGTCATCAAATTTCAACGCATTCAATTTCTTTAATCTATGTTTTAAAATGGTTATCAAACTTAAAACTAACCGAGGATGTGAATTTAAGGCCTTTTGGAAGACCCTCTATTTAATAATAAGTTAGAACGAATTACTTTTTGATATAGGCATCATCCTTATTAAAAATATTATTGCTGCAACGATTGCATTTGTGTGTGTACATTTCCCATACGTACCTACCTACCTGTCCTTTTAGGCCACAGTCATGATAACATTATGGAGAACTCTTCACCCTCCAGTGTGAGACAAACCGACCACCCCAATTGTGTAAGGAAATCGTAATCGTAATTGTTTGTCAACGTATAATTCGACCTGTATAATATGGAGTTCATAGTATAAAGATGCCTGCACGTTAAAAACATGTATGAACTCCTTAAACAGTTCGAGTAGGTACTACGTTTTAAGCTGTCAAATGGTTACGATTTTCTTAGACAAAATGGGCCTCTTGCTGGGTTATGCATATTGCATACGATAAGGTCGATAAGTGGCAACCCTTAAATTATGGTCCTAAAATAATTATAAGTTTGATATACACCCTAGTTGCCCTAGGGGTGGGGGTTGGGTTGAGTTCATTGATCGTCCATTGTGGAGTGCGCGTGCGATGCCAGCTGCGGAACTACCCTAGTCTTTCTATTGGGGTAGCAGATGGTAGGATATGGAACTTTTTTATTGATCTAATCTGAAATTTCGCGTCACGCTTGACATGTTCACATGAACAGCAGACAACATTGTCTGCTGCTTTAGATTATTATAGGCTTTGATTATAAAATCAAAGAGATTATAGGTATATATTGTCCGACAAACTTATCACCCGGTGACAGCGTCGCTATAGTAGGTATCTATGAAAAATAAAATAAAAACAAAAACTACAGGCATAAAAATTATTTCAAATTTTGACCACCGGGTCAGATTTGTGGGACTGTAAGTAACAATCTAACAATGTTCGATTGTCTAATACCTATGCATAAATCATAATTATATTGCTGTCTTTGTATGCGTCTATGGAAGTACTCGTAAATGCAGGTTTTGCATAAGATCAATTTTCAATTTCAATTTTCAATAGGTACATTTATTTTTCGATTTAGGCTTGAATAAAGCTCTTACGAATCTCAATCAATAAAATTACAAGATAACAAAGAAATCAATTAAAAATAAGATACCTAATAAAATAAAATAAATACCTAATATTTTTTTGTCTTTTATTGTTAACTAACAATAAAAGACAACTAACGGTTATCAGTACCTAATCACAAAATTCAAGATCAAGTGTTCGTTAACTTCAAAAAGTAGTAAGCAACCGGAACAGAGGGGCACTTCCGAGTTTCAGACAGAGGACTCAGTATAAGAAGCTAAAGCTAGCTCCAGACTGGAGAGCCTGCTTGACGAGCGACCGCCGAACCACGACTTCCGAGGTCATTTACCTATCTTGAAAACAATCCAATAAAACTTTTAAAAAAATGTAAACGGACTTGAAAAGCATGAAATAAATTTTTAACTACTTTTAATTACTTTAATTACTTTTTAAGTCCTAGGTTAATGTTTCAAAATAAAGTTTTTATTTATATATTTTATTATTTTTATTTCATCCAGTTTACTATTAGCGACTGAACAAAAATTCAAAACTTATTTTAAGTACTTAGGTACTAAACCCCACTAAAAAGGACGTAAATTACGATGGTGAAAAAATAATTAAAATCGGTCCATTAGTTTCCGAGAAAATCGTTAACAAACAAACATAGGTACATCATAATATTAAATATACCTACTGGGTCGAATCCAGAATATCATTTATTTTCTCTTAACTTTTAAATCAACGCCATCTCTGGTATCACCGTTTAAATACTAGGTTGCTTCACGCGATGACAGATCACAGCGCGTAGAATTTCATTACGTAGTTTAGGAGATAGAATATAGATGGCGTTAGTTTAACCGTCAACGAGGTGGCAGCACAGTGCACGACCCTACAATCTCCAACCCACCTCCAACCTATCTAGAGACATGCATTTTTTTATCACGACAATAGATCTAGGCTAAGCCACTGGACTGCAGAGTGCAGTTGAAATTTTTTTTTCACATTAATATATATATATAGCTGCTCGTGCTGACTCATTGATCACCTCTCCTGTAAAATTTTGTATGAAAAAATTTTTTTTTACTCATCGTTTCGTATAGAAGACAAAAATTCATTAAGAGGAAAAATACGGAGAGAGCTGATGATTGAGGATTTCGAAGACGGATGAAGAGCACCAGCCAGGGTATCGAAGATAGGTGGGGGGTGCTCGACCAAATGTCACTCGAAACTTCATCCAATTGACAGTTAGCTGAAAAAAAAATCAAAATGGCGGATTTAAGATGGCCGCCATACAAATTTCGTCGGTGTCTATCTCGGAGAGTATAAAAGATGGAAGAGTGGTTTCTTGGCAAAAGATGATCAGGACATGAAGGTCTACTTGATGAACAGGAAAAAAATTCAAGATGGCGGAATTTATTTTTCCATAGAAAAGGGTATTGAAGATAGGTGGGGGTGCTCGACCAAATGTCACTCGAAACTTCATCCAATTGACAGTGAGCTGAAAAAAAAATTCAAAATGGCGGATTTAAGAGGGCCGCCATACAAACTTCGTCGGTGTCTATCTCGGAGAGTATAAAAGATGGAAGAGTGGTTTCTTGGCAAAAGATGATCAGAACATGAAGGTCTTCTTGATGAACAGGAAAAAAATTCAAGATGGCGGAATTTATTTTCCATAGAAAATGTATGGCGAATATTGAAGAGGCTACAAGTGTAGAACTATGCAAGACTACGGTTCCTTTTCAAGATTTGTTTTTATGGAAGAAATCTCATTTTGACGAATGGTTCGGAGAAAAAAATATGGAGAGAGATGATGATCGAAGGTTCGGATGACGGGTGAGGAGCACGGTCAGGGTATTAAAGACAGGTACCTACTTAGGGGCTGCTCAAACAAAAAGGGAGGGGCGGGGTGTTGGTGGTCTTTGTTTTATGTTTTTCCTTTATAAGAATTTTCTTTTACGTCGGACGCTTGGCGTGCTGGCGCTTCCACTGTGCTCACTAGCATAGCAGTGTGTTGTTCAGATCAGAACACGTAGAGAGTAAACCAGCTGCCCGATTATGTAAGAATTGTCGATGAAATCGTAAAAGTTCGGCGTCAAAGTAAAATAAACCATAACAGCATTGAATTAGAGCTCAATTTCGTGTTTCGAAATTGAGCTCTAATTTAATGCTGTTGTGGTTTATTTTACTTTGACGCCGAACTTTTACGATTTGATCGGCCATTCTTACATAATCGGGGGGCAGGATAGTTGGACAGCGAGTAAGTAGACAGTGGTCCACGCGGTCCACTACGCGGTCCGCTGCAGCGGGCCGCGCAACCACGCGCCATACTAGTTAATATATATATAGCTGCTCGTGCTGACTGACTCATTGATCACCTCTCCTGTAAAATTTTGTATGAACATTTTTTTTTTCACTCATCGTTTCGTATAGAAAACAAAAATTCATTAAGAGGAAAAATACAGAGAGAGCTGATGATTGAGGATTTCGAAGACGGATGAAGAGCACCAGCCAGGGTATCGAAGATAGGTGGGGGGTGCTCGACCAAATGTCACTCGAAACTTCATCCAATTGACAGTGAGAGGAAAAAAAATTCAAAATGGCGGATTTAAGATGGCCGCCATACAAATTTCGACGGTGTCTATCTCGGAGAGTATAAAAGATGGAAGAGTGGTTTATTGGCAAAAGATGATCAGGACATGAAGGTCTACTTGATGAACAGGAAAAAAATTCAAGATGGCGGAATTTATTTTTCCATAGAAAAGGGTATTGAAGATAGGCGGGGGGTGCTCGACCAAATGTCACTCGAAACTTCATCCAATTGAAAGTGAGCTGAAAAAATTTTCAAAATGGCGGATTTAAGATGGCCGCCATACAAATTTCGTCGGTGTCTATGACGAAGAGTATAAAAGATGGATGAGTGGTTTCTTGGCAAAAGATGATCGGGACATGAAGGTCTACTTGATGAACAGGAAGAAAAATCAAGATGGCGGAATTTATTTTCCATAGAAAATATATGGCGGATAATAATATATCCTTTTCAAAAACATTAATAGAAGAATTCTCATTTTGTCGAATGGTTCGGAGAAAAAAATATGGAGAGAGATGATGGTCGAAGGTTCGGATGATGTGTGAGGAGCACGGTCAGGGTATTAAAGATAGGTAGGGGCTGCTCAAACAAAAAATACTCAAAACTTCATACAATTGGCAGTGAGCTGAAAAAAAAATCCAAAATGGCGGATTCAAGATATAGCGGCTATCTCAACATTATTTAAAAGATGGAAGAGAGGTTTTTGGGTAGAAAATTATCAGGGCCAGGAAGTCTACTTGATGAGCAGAAAAAATTAAGATGGCAGAATCTACGAACATTGAAGAGAGTACAAGAAGTTAGGAAATATATGCATGATTTTGATATGGTTTTTTACAAGATTTGTTCTTTATTTCTTTATGGAAGAATTATTGTCGGTTTGCCATTAGGAAAGCCAGCTTTGTTTTATGTTTTTTTCTTTATGAGAATTTTCTTTTACGTCGGACGCTTGGCGTGCTGACGTTTCCACTGTGCTCACTAGCATAGCAGTATTGTTCAGTTTTTTTTTTATCCACTACAAGTTAGCCCTTGACTGCGATCTCACCTGATGGTAAGTGATGATGCAGTCTAAGATGGTAGCGGGCTAACCTGTTAGGGGCATGGCAGTTTTATTAAACCCATACCCCTATTCGGTTTCTACACGGCATCGTACCGGAACGCTTAATCGCTTGGCGGCACGTCTTTGCCGATAGGGTGATAACTAGCCATGGCTGAAACCTCCCACCAGGCCAGACCAGGGAAATTCAGAAATTATAAATTTTCCAACCCCTGCCGGGGATCGAACCCGGGGCCTCCGCACGTTAATTCAACAGCGCTCAACACTGCGCCACGGAGGTCGTCAAACACGTAGACAGTAAACCAGGATAGTAGGACAGCGAGTAAGTAGACAGTGGATCACAGTGGGCCACGCGGTCCACTACGCGGTCCGCTAGCGGGCCGCGCACCCACGCGCCATACTAGTAATATCTATACCTACCTACTACGAGTAGGCCCTACCTAAAAGTTTGTGAGTTTGTAGGGGGGTAATCTGTGGATCTACTGAACCGATTTTGAAAATTCTGGTAAGTAGGTACCAATAGATAGCCAAATTATTTGTGAGTGCCATAGGCCCGAAAAATTAGGGAGTTCCAGTGGGAATTTAAAAAACTTATTTCACGCGGACGAAGTCGCGGCCCGCGGGCATCTGCTAGAATTGTATAATAGGTACAATATAGGTATATATAGGTAGGTAGGTATATTGTACCTTATCTCTTTCTCTGTCTACGGTACATGTCCATCTTTTTGAACCTATGTAGCCGGTAAGTTAAGTACGCCAATGTTGCCAGTATCAAAAATCGACTATCAGCTTTCTCTATCAAATACCTAGGTACCTACCCTAAGTCAAAAGTATTTTTTATCAAAGAGAATCCATCTCCAGGATGTGAGATGTAAGCTACTTACCTACATAACTCCATGATATAAGTAAGTAGCTTACAGAATAAATAGGTAAGTACCTACTAGTTCACTACATACTTACAATAGTATCTACCTACATAAATAAATAAGCATTTACACCGATGATTTACACGGATAAAAAACTGTTCAAAACGTGCAGAATGAAACAACTATAATTTCGTATTCAAGCGCATGATTTCACAGCTAGACATGAATCCGCTATTAGTTCTGACTCTGACCTTTTGTCAACTGAATTAAATGAATCATTCTACCTAACTAGGTAGGTATCTAGAGACTAACGTCACTGATTGAGATCGAGGACTATTTCGTCATCTTTAATCATAACAACATGAAATAAGTAACATAATAAACACTAGCTGATGCCCGCGACTTCGTCCGCGTGGATTGAGGTTTTTCGGTTCCCGCGGGAACTCTTTAATTTTCCGGGATAAAAAGTAGCCTATGTGCTATTCCAGACTATAATCTATCTCTGTGACAAATTTCATCCAGATCCGTTCATCCGTTGGAGCGTGATTGAGTAACAAACATACATCCATACATACATCCATCCATCCAAACTTTCGCATTTATAATATTTATTTGATAAACATGCAACTAAGTAAGTATTTAATGGTTGTTATAACTTCTACATCTGAGTTTGACACCGAGATAGCATAGATTTAAGATTGATCTGAAGCGCAGCGGAGACCAATCCTAAATCTATGCGAGATAGGTATTCCAATATTGAATTGAATTTGAGAGTAAGTCACAGATTAGAAGTGCTTCGGTGGCTAAGTATGATATTTAAAACATTGTAATAAGTCGTTGTTCGGTGCACGGTGATTGCATGAGCCATGGAGGCACACAGGCTCAATTCAATTCAATTTCTTTATTAATAACTAGGTGACGTCCGCGTGGATTGAGGTTTTTTTAATTCCCGCGGGAACTCTTAAATTTTCCGGGATAAAATTTAGCCACATGAATTTAGCCTATGTCCTTCCCCGGGATGTAAAGTATCTCTGTACCAAATTTCATCAAAATCGGTTGAGTAGTTGGGCCGTGAAAGCGTAGCAGACAGACACAGACAGACACACTTTCGCATATTTTATAATATTAGTATGGAAGTATGGATTGCAATTCCATAGGTAGGTACATTAATTATTCCTTTTAAAATATGACCGTAATTAGTCAATAATAGGTATAGGGGTAAGGTAGTCTCAGTTTGGGTGCAGCAACAACAGTGCACGCAAATCGCAGCAGGGCTCTGCGTCTTCCCTTTATTTCCCTTTTATAGTTATTTATAAATTATTAGATGATTCCCACGACTTCGTCCGCGTGGATTAAGATTTTTTGATTCCCGCGGGAACTCTTTAATTTTCCGGGATAAAAAGTAGCCTATGTCCTACCCCGGGATACAAACTACCTACTCCTGTACCAAATTTCATCAAAATCGGTTGAGCAGATAGGCCGAGAAAGCGTAGCAGACAGACAGACAGACAGACATACAGACAGACGGACAGACAGACAGACACACTTTCGCATTTATAATATTAATGAATCAACCAGTAACCTAATTAGTACTGTAACTAACTAGTACCTAGGTTACCTCTAAGCCTGTAGACTGTCTCGGGCTAGCATGGGCCAGAGATAAAAAATTTATCCCCCGATTTTATCCACTGACAAGAGAAAATTAACTTATCCACTTCTCAGAGCACGGCAACAGGGGAGAGGAGAAGTTTATCTCCGTTTGACATTTCACGGGGACTCGGGGGACTATTTATTCACCGTTATAATTTAGCGTTTTTATTTATTTATCTATATACTTAGAATAAAACTGTAACATGTCCAATTCTGTACATTGAAGATATTTTGAAAATTTTTTTTGGAAGGCACTCATTATTCGATACTGAAGCCAAATCTGTAATTTTTTTCATTTTTGTCTGTCTGTCTGTCTGTCTGTATCTTGGCCGCGCATCACGCCGAAACTACTGAATGAATTCAAACGAAACTTGGCACGATTTGAGCCCATACTACGAGGTAGGACATAGAATACTTTTTATCCCGAAATTCTACCCCCGAAGGGGTGAAATAGGGGTTGAAAGTTTGTATGAAAGTCCTTAATTTCTCAAGTTATAGCCATGAAACTTGATATATGAGCTGCGGGTTGAAAATGGAGACATACGTGTTTCACAGTTTTTGAAAATTCGACCCCCAAAAGGGTGAAATAGGGGATGAAAGTTGGTATGAAAGTCCTTCGTTTCTCAAGATGTTTTACAAGTTATATCAACGAAACTTTTTATTTTGGATAACGGTAAAAAATGAAGAAGTATGTGTGTCACAGTTTTTCAAAATTCTACCCCTAAGAGGGTGAAATAGGGGGTGAAAGTTTGTATGAAAGTCCGTCATTTCTCAAGTTATATCGATTAAACTCGGTATATGAGCTGCGGGTTAAAAATGAAGACATACGTGTTTCACAGTTTTCCACAATGTCACCCTCAAAGGGGTGAAATAGGGGTTGACAGTTTGTATGAAAGTCCTTCATTTCTCAAGTTATATCGATGAAACTTGGTATACAAGCTACGGGTTAAAAATGAAGAAATACGTGTTTCACAGTTTTCGCAAATTTTACCCCCGAAGGGGTGAAATAGGGGTTGAAAGTTTGTATGAAAGTCCTTCATTTCTCAAGTTATATCCATGAAACTTGGTATATGAGCTGCGGGTTAGAAATGAAAACATACGTGTTTCACAGTTTTTCAAAATTCCACCCCCAAAGGGGTGAAATAGGTGTTGAAAGTTTGTATTAAGTCTCAAGTTATTTCGATGAAACTTGGTATATCCACGCGGACGAAGTCGCGGGCATCAGCTATTTAGGAATAAAAATTTAATCCTTTCCTCGGGGAGAAAAAGCCCCCCTAGCATGGGCTGAGACAATTTTCTCCCCGAGGAAAGGATTAAATTTTTATTCCTAAATAAATAAATAAAAACGCTAAATAACGGTGGATAAATAGTCCCCCGAGTCCCCGTGAAATGTCAAACGGCGATAAACTTCTCCTCTCCCCTGTTGCCGTGCTCTGAGAAGTGGATAAGTTAATTTTATCTCTTGTCAGTGGATAAAATCGGGGGATAAAATTTTTATCTCCGGCCCATGCTAGCCCTGCTGTAGGTAGTAGGTTCCTTATACCTACTTAAGTAGGTACTTATTTACCGCGTAATCGCGACATAAAGACATCGTAGGTACTAGGTAGGTAGGTATCTGAGCTAAATAGGTATTGGGTAGGTATTACGCTATGGGTTGTTATCAACATTGCATTCGATAAATAACTAAAACCTGTCCAATGTTGTTTTGTTTGTAGTTAGGTTATTTACTAATTTAGTGATGACATAACCATTGTACAAATTCTTATTTTCTACACTGCACTGCACCTTTGTCGCTTTCTCTTTTTTCTCAAGACCATAGATTTATTATATCCGTCTTTGGTTCTCAACTATGATATATTATGTACTCACGTACCTACTTCATTTAATTACCGAATTATTACTTATCCTCTGACTAAACGTTTGATAAAACATTGCACGGTCACATACCTAGGTAAGTAAAATCTCTGAAAAAACTTTTAACGTGGACGATCGTGAAAATTACTAGAAAAATTACGATTGATTAATTTTTAAACGATCTTTGACTTATTAATATGCTTAGAGTAGTAGGTACCTATAGTATTAGGTATATTTAACTAACTACCAAGCATAAAGCCAGAGCAACATAGTGCCACATAGTGGGAAATTGCAATTTGCAGGCTGCATGCCATAGGGCCGCACGGTAAAAGGTAGCAAGAATCGTCGGCATACCTATATTTCAATTCTTCTGGTGCCGCATGCTGGTAGGTCGCAAAATTTAATCCTACCTATTTCCATTTTTAGCATTCCATATTGTCGCATGTCGCTACGGCGTAAAAATATAAGCTGGCCTGGCGCCCATGTTAGACCGCGAAAATTGTATTTTGTTTGTTGTAAATGTCTGTCCTTGTTGGCACCACTACGCCTACTTACATACTCATTATAGTTAATTAACTACAATGAACTTTTTAACAGTTCTAAAACGGAGAAGGTTCTCAAATCTCAAATGTGCGCGTGTTTTGGTTTTTTAGGTCTCAAAAAACGGAAAGTATCTAATAAGTAGCCACTTGTTGAGGGCAGGTCACACAAGTGAAGTTTTACAAAGCGTTCTCAAAATAATATTCTGCAATAGCAAATTCCTAGACACATACATAAGATGAGATAAGAAGTTCAAAAACCCTGGCGCTTATCCAATGATTCGGGACTGGTAAATTGGTGATTCGTAGAACTTCGATCATTACTTAATAATATGATCTATATTACCTACACACTAGGGCTTCCAATACCGGGATCCCGGTATTGGCCAATACCGGGATCCCGGACTTTTTTCGTCGGTTTTCAATACCGGTATTGAAATGTCTAATACCGGGATACCGGTATTGGTGACACTATAAACGAAACAGTGACTATTGCATATATTTCTTGGTAGATGCCACTGTACTTTATTCGGCTAAGTTTAAAACTTGCATATTAGCTCAAAAAGAGCGCCTTTATTGCTTAAAACCAGTGAAGAAAACTCGTTATTGTTCACTCAGAGGGAAAAATTAGTGTTTGAATAATTTAGATCCCTGTGGCTTGGCATTTCTATTTCACAAATCTGATTTATAAAGTCTAATGCATATTTTATTATGACATATTATTTTCTTTTCAATAATAACTATTGAATTTTAGATTAATTTGTGTTTTGACAAAATTAGTTTTCTTCGACTTCGATCGACTTCTTACAAAAATATTGTTTATATTACTCATTTAGTAGTTCCTCAACAGATGGGCCTAAAAATGAATATGAGCAAGATAAAGATCATTTCTAATGCACACGTTCAGCCCCAACCGGTGTTAGTTGAGAATTCTGCACTCGAAATTGTTGATGAGTACATAATATACCTAGGACATACAGTCCAGTTAGGTAGGTCCAATTTCGAGAAAGAGGTCAACCGCCAAATCCAACTCGGCTGGGCAGGGTTCCGGAAACTCCGCGACATCTTCTCGTCCAAAATTCCTCAGTGCCTGAAGACGAAAGTTTTCGAACAGTGCGTGATGTCAGTGATGACTTACGGCTCCGAAAAATGGTCGATAACTTTGGGCCTGATAAGAAGGCTCAGGATCACTCAGCGGGTAATGGAGAGAGCTATGCTTGGAGAATACCTGCGTGATCAAATCAGAAATGAGGAGATCCGTAGGCGAACCAGATTAACCGACATAGCTCGAAGAGTCCAAGCTTTAAGTGGCTAAGGGCGGGGCACATAGTTGGTAGAACCAATAGGCGTTGGGGTCCCAAAGTGGCGACCTCACACCGGGAAGCGCAGTGTTGGACGACCCCCCACTAGGTGGACGGACGATCTCAAGCGTGTAGCTGGGAGCCGCTGGAAACAAGGGGCACAAGACCGTGCCTTGTGGCGATCCATGCAGGAGACCTACGTCCAGGATGTCTATAGGTTGAGACGACGACGACGATAGTAGTTTAAATTACAATCTTCGACACTAATTTCACTCATTATTTAAAATTCCCTGCCATATTTATTTTATTTTGAGTGTACGTTGAGAAAGTGCGTCACAAATATACTTTATATTAAAAGTTCAAAATTCAATGGAGGTTAAAAATATATATTTTCGTAAGAATTCATCCAAAAATAGTTCTATTTTAAAAATCATATAGTTGATATTCTGATTTATATGAATAAGAAATTGATTAATTTATAATAATATAAGTATTACTTAATAAGATTGTATTTAAAATGATGTGATGGAGTTTCAGAACAATAAGTGGTCCGTAATTTTCACCTTATACATGATACAAACGATAGTTTCGTAAAAATTAAGTCAACGCGTAAATAACTATCTCAATACTCAAAATACAAATAAATCTAAAAATCAATACTTGGTGATTTTTTTTAAAGAAAGTACTATTTCATAAAATATTGCATGATATAAAATAGAGTGAAGGAGTTACTTAACGGCTTTTCTTCACTGAATCTATGCAGAAAAGCACTTTTTTGAGTTAATTTGGTGAAAATTTTTTTTTTATGCAAAAACTGTTTTTTATGGTGCCGTTTGCTTCAGAAAAGACTAATTTTAAGTTAAAAAACATCTACCACATTTTAAATTTTTTCCAATACCGGGATCCCGGGATCCCGGTATTGAAAAAAAATCATTCCGGTATTAATACCGGTATTGAGAAAAACCGGTATTCGAAAGCCCTACTACACACATCTAGGCACTTTAGTGGCCTAATCTAATAAATCAATACAAATCACAGAAATCAGAATATCAAAATAAGGAAAGGAATCAAGCACATAAATAATACCAATTCACCATTGTATTAAAAAAAATGCGCATAATTTACTTTTCGAAATTATATTCATGGTAATAAACGACGTCATTATGATGATTTTTTTTTTGTTTTTTTTTTTTGTTTTTTTTTGTTTTTTGGGGACATAACTAACTAATTAACATAGATAACCTTAAAATGACAATAAATGTAAAGATTTTGCGCGAAAAGAAACAGCCATTCGCAGTGCAGTATATATTCAGTTAAAATCTGTCATTTTAAGGTTATGTTAATTAGTTAGTTATTAGTTTAAGCCCCCCTTTAATGTTTTTTAAAAAGAAAGGAGCAGCCGGGCCTTTGCTTAATCACTGAAAATCAATTATCAGAAGAATCCTCAGGTTATCCGAGTGATATTGAAGAAGAAGAAGATAATTAAATTACAAATAGAAGCGATATTGAAGAAAGAGATGATCAATTTACAAATGTATTAAAAAACCTCGATTAATGTAAACTACATTCATTTACTAATTGTTAATGTAAATATAAAATTAAGTTTTTTATCAAATAATTAAACTAAGGATCTTTTGTATTTTTTTCCGTACAATTGAATAGTGCAATTAGTTTTTAAGAATTATTTGAAAATTTAAACAAATTATTAACATTTAGTAATAAAAGGATGGTTGCAAAATTCATTTTTTGATTTTTCCAATTTTTGAGCATGTTTCTAAATGGAGACTGTATTTTTTTAGTATTTTACAAAAAGTATAACTCAAAACGAAAAAATTGCGACCTGAAAGAAGTCTCTACGACAATTTTCCTAAGGAGAATTTTAATTTGAAAAATATTTTTTTGGGCCGAAAAACGTGATTATCTCGGAAGTCTCTGAATATTTTTATCTGAAAAAATTTGTGGATATTTCAGACACAAAAAGGTATACTTTCACCAAGTTTCGTCAAAATAAAATTATTTTTGTGTAAATGAAAAATAAAAAACGATAAAAGCGGTTTTTCGCATTTTACTCAGAGATTTTGAGGTTATGTGAAAAAATTATTCGCACAAAAGTTGTAGATCTTTTTATGATCTACCACTTTTTCCAAAAAAGGAGGAGGTTCTCAATTCGGCGCGTATGTTTTTTTTCTATTGTACACTTTACTCTCCGACTTCAACTTTCGCCGGAAATCGCAATAATCCAAAATTCCACCCCTTTTTAACCGACTTCCAAAAAAGGAGGAGGTTCTCAATTCGGTGCGTGTTTGCTTTACAGTGGCTTTGGAAGTCGGTTTTTTGGGAAGAATTTTCATCTCCCATGTTTATCTGGAAACACCCCTGCTCACGCATTTTTTTTTACGTTTATTATACGCCACTCATTTCCAACTGTTCCCATCCTGTTAAAAATTTTGTTTTTTTTCGTTTCAAAATAAGCTAATTCGGCTGGACTTTGGCTTCGAATCCCTCAGCAATAATTATTTATTTAGTACGCAGAGAGAGTTATATAATAGAAAATATTTAATTTAAATGTAAACACCGAAAATGATTTTGAAATGAAACTATTTCTTCCTTAATTTTTTTTTCTTTGCGTTAAGTTGGCTTCTTATTGTTAGTTATAATGGTGCCAATTATTAAGTATCCAAATTGTGAAAAATAAATAATAATGAAAATGTAAACCTTCAAAATGTAATATTATAGATATAACAATATTGTATTTTCAGCCGCGATGTCTGTCCGCGAGGAGATTTAAAGAAGAGCGGCATTAGCATTATCTATAAATATTCTGTCTACGTCTAGATATGAAAATAATCATAGGTTTTACGTCAGTAAAAAATAAAATAAAAGCTAAAATTGAACAATAAACAGGAATTTTATTTTTCACTCTCTCTTCGGTTTCTGAGTGCCCCGCCCCCTCCGAAGCAAAAGTCAAATAATACGTTACACCTGACACCTCGCTCCAGCTAATGTGGACCATTTGGCTTTCGGTTCTCTGTACCAGCTAACTCTAAGGACTTCCGCTTTGACTGTGTGCATTGTCAGGTTTATATTATAACCTTCTTTTTGCGTTTCCCCAAATCCCCACCCTGTGAGTCCCAATTCAGAGCTTGTTGGTTCTAGTTCTTGCGCAGAGCATGCCACAACATTCGTTTGCCCATACTTGGAAGTTTATTGAATCTTAGTGACAGTGTCCATGAATCCAGGAAAATTATTATGTCCAGCAAGAATATAATAAATATAAAGAACTTCTCGATAAGCTTGAGAGGCTTCAAAATATGGTAATCCGCTTCATTTTTTGCCTGCGGAAATACGACCACATTTCTGAGTACCGTGCTAAGCTTGAGTGGTTGCCAATCAGAAGGCGCAGGGACATGCATGCATTGACCCTTTTATACCGTGTCCTGTTCTACCCCCAAACACCAGCTTACTTGAAAGAACGTTTTAGCTATCTCGGTCAGGATAGACAGTGCTTTCTTCGTTCCTGCACCGACAATAAGCTGAAGATGCCGTCCAGCCGTACGAAATTCTATGGTGACTCATTCACGAAGAATTGTGTCAATTGTGGAATTCTCTCCCTGCTGACATACGTCAGGCAAAATCCCTACATATCTTCAAACGTTGTCTGAAAAACTACTATCTATCTATGTAATGGAGTAGAATGTAGTATATTATATATTATGTATAAATAATTATTTATGGTAGATATCTATATGTGTATTATTAGTATGTAGTGTTTATGTAGTCTATCTTATTCTATAAAAACTAAATTGATTGCCACACAACCCCTGTTTTCGCCTTTCCAATCACCAAAGGTTGTCTGGGAGAGATCGCTTTAGCGATAAGACCGCCTTTGCATGCTTCACTAGGATTAAGCTTCTTTTTTTTTGTATATATGTTTCTATGTCTCTTGTGTGCAATAAAGAATTCAATAATAATAATAATAATAATATGAGGTAAGTACTATTAAGTATTCTGTACTTCTTTTGCCTTACGCTTTCTCCGGTCGTATCAGATTTCCATCCCGTCGGACTATGAAAGTGACGGAAATGTGGAATGCACCTGTTTGCATGCGCACACAGTTTTGCACTTTGGAGTACTTAGGACGTTTCGTTGAGTATGGTTTGGTGGCCGAAATATGGCCAGGACATCGATTTACCAATCTATTGGTAAGTCAATGGACCAGGAGGACAAACTAAATAATCAACGCGTGGCAATACAAATTTTATGCATACCTACTCCTTTGACTAAATCTGTTTTCTTCCCGTTTTCCCGGTATTTAACTAGGTGTTTAACCAAAGAACAGTCGGAAAATTTATTGATGTGGAGGTCTAGTATGTTTTTGTTGACACGGCCTTCACGAGCTCAAGCTATAAAGGTGATGAAGGTCATCTTACGTGTTTAATCTACATAAACGGCGATACGCTTGACAAAACAAGACAAAATAAGTCTTATGTACCAAATCTAATTACAATGTTGTATTATGTACCTATAAGATTTTGCATAGAAGAGACGAACTTGTCATAACATAACAGAGAGATAACAGTAAAATTTGGCTGGAAAATAACCTGCCTTTATCTATTCAATATAAACTTACTTAAGCTATTTTTAATAGCTGGCAGACGCAATCTAAGATTGTGTTAAATCCGAACTCCCAATCGCAACAAGCTTACATCTTATCTGGAGCTGCATGGATTTCCATGCTAAGGCCTCTAACCAGACCACCAATTTAAAAATCGTCGTCGTCGTCATCAACCGAAAACGTCCAGTGCTAGAAATCGGTCTATTGCAAGGGATTCCATAGGTCGCGGCTGCAGTGTTGTGCCACCAGAATCTAACGGCTCCGTGTGATTTATAAGGCATAGATTCCTAGCCGGACCAGCCGATATGCGAACACAGGATCTCCCATTTATAAGATCGAAACGTTAACCAGTGCGTCAGGGAGGTCTTCAAAACTTACCTTCCTAGAAATATAAGGAAGGTAAAAACACTTAACAATTTGTGCATGCAGCTCCTGTATTCAAATATGTGGCACAATAAAAGGAGCCAGACCCGTGGCCATACGCCAGGCCAGCTTTTATTTAGTGGCATTGGAACAAAATATTCAAATGCAGTCTCTAGTCACGGTCAGGTACCTAAAAGATGACATCATAGCATTACGTTGGAACTTGGAGCCTCGGAGTCCGTGAGATGTAACGCTACCGAATAGAAAATATAATGTGTGCCGTCTGCTGAGAGCCGACCTCCCTCCCTCTGTCCCTCCCTCTGGGCTCTGCTCAGTTCAGAGGCCGGTTTCACTCAGAGCTCACGTACTGTGCTTTGCTGTAAGAGTGACTAAGTTATTTATTTATCTGAACCATGGCAAACATTCTAGGTAAGTCAGAAAATAAATATTTACGTACGAAAATAGACTCTCATAAACAAATGGGTTTTGCTTGCGCGTTTACAATTTTTAACGAACATTTTTATCCACTTATCGGACAATGTTTTGTGGTATAAGAGAGCTATAAAGAATCCTAATGTTTTATTTGACATGCCGGCCGGTTGCAGGGAATAGCCGGCGTTCCGCGTTATTTTGGCACAAGGCCAACTCGGGTGTGGCGGCCTTTAGAATTCGTTAGGATCAATAGCACAACAACATTTTTCCTTTCCGAAATAGTATTTGTTCTAGATCAATCTAATATTCCTAGCTCTTGTATGACGTCCCTACCTACTTTTTCAAATTATTGTTGCTTTAACCTATGTACTTTAACTGTTAGTTTTAGTTCTTATAATACAGACAGACAGACAGTTCTCAACATAGACTACCGTCAAAGTTCTTCGTAAGAATATTGTAAAATTGTATTTTGTTAAGATTTTCCATAGATTTTCCACTGTTCCACAAAAAAAGTTATATGATCACAAGATACTCAGTAGATGAATAATTGTTAGAAGATTGCTCATAATATTAGACAATTAAAGTAAGTAGGTGTTATGACATTGTAGAATTTGAAACGTAGGGAGGTATGAGGTCATCCGTAATAAATCGTCGCACACAATAAATATATTAGGTACAGCTTGTGAATGTAAATTGGTGCTATGCTACGGCCTACGACACAGAATGTTAGCTATTAGTATTACCTAGTTACGATATTCTAACGTTCAGGGTGTGGCTCATTTATACAAAATATACATAAACACCTACTCGTAGCTTGGTAGTTAATGTTTACTGGGCCGGTTTCAATTTTCTTTGGTTAGTCGAAAACCATTCTAAATTACTAATCAGTTACTTTCCAGCCACAATAATACCTAATCTAGGTACTTACTTATTTTCATTTTTCACAAAATATTTTTCATTGCAAAATATTTATAGTGCATTGTCGAGTCAACATCTCCTGAAGATGCTCCGGTTTTGGAGTGAAACGTACGTTGAGAGTGATTTGGAGGATTAGTGTGGTGTGGTGCGGTGCCGGTGCGAATTGCTGGGTGGTGGTTGTTCGCATGCTATTGGTGAAGGACACGCACTGTACCACATAGATTGGTCTGCTGTGGCGGATTATAGCGAATTAAACTTCTCGTTCATTCATTATCATGGACTTCCGCAAAGTAACGCCTGCTTCGATTCAATACAAAATATTTTGATTGCTTAGCTTGCTATTTATATATAACATACTATAAGTCTTCACCTATAATGTTAATATACCTACTACTAGACTAGATTAGTAGGGATACCTACCTACGTGCCAATGTTGCCAATATTGATATTGTTTACAATTCTAATTTATATCGTGACTTGAATGAAGATGTAATTGATCACTTTAACTTAATGAATCGTGATTCATGATATATATTAACCTACCACCATCTATCATCGTTCAACAATCAACATCACAAAAAGTTACTTGTTTACTTTCATTTATCTTTTCTATCTTTGTCTGTCGACGTGTACCTAGCTCGCAAATTAGTTAATTTGCTGTTGGTGACCTCCACACAGTTTCGCAGTTGAACTGAATTTTATTCAGTCCTTGGCATGTTGGGCGTTAACATTAGGGATGGTTACATAGGAGAGTTGTGCTTGTGTGACCTGATTAGATCATTGCGCCAGATAAGTCATTCGGTCCAAATCTTTCTGCAGTTTTCTCAAAAATCTTACTTTGAGATAGGTAGGTACCTAACACGTAACAATCTTTCAGCTAAATAAGACTAGTCAATTAGTAGATACGTGAACTACTTTACTGATTGCACTAACAAGGCGTTCCATATAGCTCACATTCGTATCTACCTAGGTCATTCGCAAACGTTAGGTACTCCTAACTATTAGAAGATAAACATTTGTAGATTTTCCTATATTTAGAACTAAGTTAATAAGCTGATTGTAGATTGTGCATTCCCTGTTTTAAAATAGGTAAGTCCCTACGTACGTTGTACGTACCTACCTGATGCTTTATGTTTCTATTTATTTCGGTTCACACAGTATTAAGTGATGAATACTTAGGTAAGTAATTATTTTCTAAATAAAGTAAAGTGTTGAAGGTCGCATCCAACTTTATTTGTTGTTATCGAAATTCGAGTTTTTTGAAGGAACCGGTTAAGTTTATTTATTTTGCATACTAATAGCACTTAATACGTCCTGCCCATGTATGTGTTTACCTACCGATGATGTTTAAGTAATTATACCATATTTATGTAACGTAAGAAGTACGTGAGCACTGAGCACCTGCACTATTATTTTAATAGACTAATTAGAGCAAATGAATTGATTCCTGAATGAAAATTTTAACTGAATCTCACAATGGCCGAAAATTACAATTATGGCTATTTCAAGACGAAGCAACAAAATGCGACAGTGCGGCATGCTGCATGTGAAAAGAAATGTTGCTGTAGATTATTCGTACGACATGAGTCTGCTGTAGGTCTGCTTATAGGCTACAGCCCTGTGGCATGCCTTAATGTTGCACTGTGTTCCTGCAGCGTAAAACTGCCTTTAAGTCTAACCTCACCAGTCACCATTACAAACTATAGTCCCAATTTAGTTTAGCGGGAAAGGTGCGGACTGAAATCTGAAAGTTAAAAGTCTACCTACGTCTAAGGTAAAGTTAAAACCCCAAAAAAAAATTAGGTAGGTACCTACATAATAATATTGTCCTTATTCATGCCTTGTCCATAGTAGGTACTAGGTACCTATTCGGAAATCTGTTTACTCTTTGGGCTCACATCACAATCCATTAGGATGTACTTAACCGTTCATTCGAACACAATAAATAATTTCGTATGACACAATGTTCATATTATAGCCCCTCTGTAGGTACATGTATACAGTTTCCTAGTGGATGATGTCATAGTGTCGAATCAATAACTTCTACTGGGAAGAAACTGGCGTCTAACGATTAAGGAGCTGACCTTAAATGTTAATAGCATTGTTTTCGTCGTCGTTTTATCTTGATCTAGTTAAAGGTGGATGGGAAAACTAAGTAAGTACCTACTTTCTAGAATAAATAAGCTACCTAGCCACTTTTTTACCTACTGAATAATTTATAATGTGGCTTAGGTAGTTAGGTACTTTATTATTACTTACTTCTCAAAATTTAGAGCCTTAAAAACTATAGAACGATAACAACATGTTGCTTGTCGTGTTGCTTTTCGAAATAATTTGTAAGTAGGTTGGCTGTAACGGCACAGGATAAATAATAGTAGGTAAAACGGCTGAAAATTTAAATTGGTACCTAAGTAAGCATCTACCACTAAACTTCAAGTGTTATAGTATTTGGGGCCTTGGTTAAAAGTTTTTTAATAAGTACTTACTGCATAGCTAACCAATATGCAGTACGCAGTACATGGCAGTACGCAGACGCAGTACTTACGCAATACGTACTATAGCAATTTAGACAGGTGGATCCTAATGAATCGTTAGTCATATTCATAGACTAGATAAGAGGCAATAAGTAACATACATTATTATTCGTTATAGGTAGGTACATAGTACATTATTATTAAAGACTTGATAGGTAGGTATAATTCTATCTTTGAGTTACAGCTTACTTGGCTGCAGTGTTTCTTTCAGGCAAAATTCTCCAGGGGGGCGGTTAAGAGATCTGGGGGGGCGAAGTAAATAAAAGAAACAAAATAATCTTTAAAATCTAGACTACTGCTAGATACATACTGCTATGCTTGCCGCAGAACGTAACGTATGTTGGGGTAAGAACGGACGGATTTCAGACCAATTGGAAAGGTTTTGTAAAAACTCAATTTTCTCGATATTTGTTGAAGATAAATTACTAAAATATGGTGCATTTGTTTAATTTTTAAACGTAGCTTTGGTTTCAATTTTGTTTATTTTTGTAAACTCAACAGTTTCTGCTTTATACGCCTGTAAAAACAAGACATACTTTTCTATGGCTATGGTTAAAAAATTGTCCTTTGGGGGCAAGATCGGACGTACTTTCAAACCCGCTTCTATGGCTTTGAGAACAAGGTGTATAAGAATAATAAATCCGATCTTAAACGCACTACAATATATAAAATAATGACGTTTATGTAATTAAAAACATGAATGTTCCAATCGTTTTTTTTTTTTTTACTAGGCATCCGATCTTACCCCAGTGATAAATTTTTTACATTTTATGATTCTCAAACTTTGCTCTCATCATAAGATGAATTATCCAGATCCGCGGGAAAGATCGGATGAATACATTTTTTGATAGTTATTAATGATAGCTAATTTTAACCTTGAAAAAGGGACAGAAAACGTTTTCAATGTCCGAACTAAAGACATCAAAAATTCTATCTGTCCGTTTTTCAAAATTGTAACGCATGCAAATTGCTTAAAAACAATTTTTTATATCCATTAAAAATGACATCAATAAAAATAAAAGACAGAAATATAAAAATATAAATAAATAATATAGTAAAATAAATGACAAATAAAAATTAATTCTGTAAATAAAAAAATAAAAACGATACCCAAGATATAAGACGAACATATACAGACATTTTAATGTTATTGGGCTCTTTTCTATATCTGTACGCTTCTGAACACATTTCCATCAAAATCTCGAGATCAAAATAGAATAATCCTTACATTGTATTTTAAGGGGGAAAATATTCATGTTATAAAAGTTTGACAATCCCTGCCTCATTTTGTACAGGTAAAGACCGGATGGTTTTAATCCGATCTTTACCCGAAAGGGGGAACATCGGATATCTGCTAATAGACATCCTAGGCGTATTCTGATCAGATCTATCTAGCTATTGCTACTTAAAACCTAGTATTAAGGCGAAATATTAGCAAAACAAGCTGTATTTTCGCCAAAATATGAATCTAAAAGGGAAAGGGAAAGATCGGATAGAAGAAAAAAAGACAAAAATTACCTTGTTTTTTTAACTTCACCATAACTCACGTACGGTCCGTCGGGAGTGACTGGCGCGAACTGAAGTAGACGCATAACAAAATGGCGTTGAACATAATGATACCAACATTTAAAAATATGGTCTCATTCGCGGGAAATTTGATGTATACGGTCTTACCCCCTTTCCACTCTTACCCCAACATACCTTAACTCACTTTAAATACTTTCGCGAATCGCGAGTAATCACGACGACACCGCCCCGCCACTAACATTCGAGACAGCCTTATGGAACTACCGTTAGTTAGATAAGGACACAGCTATAATTTTCATTCTACAAATTTCGCGAAATTACGAAGTGTCGTTCTTTCTAGGCGCTATTCTGGTTTCTGATTGGTTACTTATGTCACGTCACGTCAGTAAAAGGTTGCCAGCGCTAAAATGATACCAGGTTTAAAAAAATTGCCAAATATTAGGGATATTTGTCGCGAATGTACCAAAATGTGCTGCGGTCGCGCGAAAGTGAGCGTTAAGTTCCAAACGCCCCGGGGGGGCAGTAAGGCTGCTGCTTCGCCCCCCCCCCCCCCCCGGAGTAGTACCTGAAAGAAACACTGCTTGGCTGACCCCGCCTTGGAAAATGTTAGTAGGGGTCTGCCCACCTGGCCACTTCGGCACAATTAAAGTTTTCTAGACCCAATGGTTAGAGCTGTACGTTTATAATATATATAGGTATTTGTATTTGTATTACTTAGTCCGTTTCTCCTTGTAAGGTGCTCACTGCTCACGTAGGAAGATCTGTAATCTACATGCAACCAAACTTAGTGTAACACATGTAGGTACATTTTAATCAAAAATACCTTGGTATGGTGTGGTATAGTATATTTAAAGCAGACTGCAGAAGTTCACCCGTTGCTAAGAAATAAGTAATTTATAAAACTTGTGGGTGCGCACTGCGGTTCGGCCAGGCCAATCTCCGCATACCAACACATTGAACACTAGACTATATTTAGAATTAGAAATGCTGTTAGGTTACCGCTATTGGTGGGCTATTAATTTTATGCTGGCCTGTAACCTTAAAAGAAGACGGGAGGAAAGGCTTCGTAAGTTTGAAGTGTCGCTTACGGAATACAAAAGTAGATACTTAGGTAGTAGGTACATTAACATAGGTTGATATACATAATAATATCATATCATATCACTCTTCGTGTTGATTTGGCTTCAAATTATTTTAAAAACTCAAATTCCAACTATATAGGTAGTAGGTACCTACTTTAAATACGTTTTATAAATAGAAAGAACCATATTATGACATAAGTTACACCACAAAATTAGTAGGTAAGTTCACAGACCTTCCAGGTTCTAGATATCTACTTAAAAAATATGTATACATTTACAAATTGTTTACAAAGCACTAATGGAATGGTGTACTTATGGTTAATTAAATCGGTTGATAACGAAATCCAAAATGTATGTTTTCGCATCACTTCAGAACGGCTGCCAGAGCCAGACCGATTTTGATGGAATTTTTTTGTGTGCGTTTGAGTGGATCCCGGTATGGTTTATATTATTCATAATTGGACCCGTTAGGGGGCCCTGCAATCGGGTTCTTCTACTTCGGACAATCGGGTAATTACTTAATAAAAGTTATTTGTTACAGATGTGTCTACGAACGATAACCTCCAATACCAGTTCTTCCCGGTATCCAGCGGTTCCGTCCAGTTCAAAATAAGAGCTCCTAATGATGCCCATATCGCTCTCACTATGGGTCCCCAGGAATCTGACCCGATGTACGAGGTAAGTCACCAGTCACGCCTTACTAAAATATGACTAAAAAGGTTTAGAGCAAAAGTCCTATGCACCTTTTTATAAAAACTAGATACGAAAAGCTCCAAGATCTTTCGGTTTGTTTTATTGGCTATGATCGGAGTATGAAAGTTATCTCAACAAAAGAAGACAAAGTTTCACAAAATTTAATTTTGTTTCAGATTTTCATCGGTGGTTGGGGTAACACCAAAAGCGTAATCCGAAGGAACAGAACCAAACCAGAGAAAGTGGAAATCGAAACACCCTACATCCTCAACCCTGGTGAATTCCGTGGTTTCTGGGTGCGCTGGGACGGTGGAGTTATTTCGGCTGGCCGTGAAGGAGAGGCAATTCCCTTCATCTCCTGGGCGGACCCGGAGCCTTTCCCGGTCAACTTCGTAGGAGTCTGCACCGGTTGGGGTGCCAGTGGCACTTGGAAAATTGAAGGTTTGTTTCATTCTAACATCACACAATCACAAAATGTACCCAACAATACCCTAAATTACATCTACTAAATTCACGGTGCAGATGGAGCGGAGTTCAATACGCCCGACAAGTTAGAGTATAAATTCGGGCCTGTAGCGGCCGGTTCCCTGGAATTCGAATACCGTGGCCCGCACAACTGTCACGTTTGCCTCACACCTGCGCCCGGAGAAGTCGACCCGATGTACGAAATCATCCTCGGTGGTTGGGAAAACTCGCAGTCCGTCATTAGGCACTGCAGACAGAAACCTGATAAGGTACTTGACGTTTTGGAGCGATATCGATGTAATGCTGCCGCAATTTTACGCAACGTTATATCACTTTAAAACTTCGTAGGTAACTGTCCCAACACCTGGTATTATGAACCCCAACGAGTTTAAAAAGTTCCTCGTCGAGTGGCGCTGTGGCAGATTGACGGTACGGGATGGAAGGACAGGAGCCGTCTTGATGGAGTGGATGGACCCATCGCCTTTCCCCGTTACCCACTTCGGCGTGCGCACAGGATATGGCGCTAGGGGAATATGGCGCATTTCACATTATTTCAGCAAAGGCGGTGCCAAGCCACGTTGAGTTACCATGCTTAATGATTATTAGCTGTTCTTGCATTTATGATATTACATAATTTATTATACAACTATATTAACCCGCCAAACTAGAACGTTAATAATTGATTATTGTGAACTAACAATTAATAAATATCGTATAGGGGGATATTAATGTGTATGATTATATTGTGTGGCCTTCGGATAAGCCTAACAGTGAGCACTGGATTTGTATTGGATTGTGGTATGTTGGGTACATTTCGTGAATTTTATTTTTACTTCTCAATTTCCTCCTGAATATTTTGCAATTTGCATGCTGATGAATGTTTATAGAACAAGGAAATCATTTTCTGGCATATATTAAGCACATAATAGGTATATATTATTTAACACATTTTATAATTTGAATACATAGGTACTTAGGAACATTTTTTTAATTGCACACACTAATTTTAATACTAGACCTCCTTTAGATCATCTTTAATTACTGTTTATACTTACTTTGCATAGGCCTTTTTTCCATACCTACTTAGATAATATTTATAATTATCTTCATTTGCCTTATATTTTTACTCATAAAACTTGCGCCTTTATAACTAAGCTTGTTTTATAATTACTTATACCTATTTTAATTGCTGTCGATACCGAGTCAATTGATGTTTGTTTCAAATAGTCCATTTTTATTTTAGTGGCGCCGTCGGCCCCGTATGCGTCTGCCCTGTACAGCGCTCCCCCTGGCTACCCCAGTGCCGGCGCTGGCTACCCTGGCGTGGCACCAGTATCAGGCGGAGCTGGAGTGTGGGTAGACGCAACATCTGGCCAGGTGCCTCCAGGAGCTGTGGTCGGAGGCCAAGACTGCTCCGGAGAGCCCATGTACATAGCTCGGGCTCGCCATGAGGGAGCTTTAATTCCTGGCAAACTTTGCTCGTCCCACGGCTGCGCATATGTGCCTTGGGGTGGAAAGGAAAACGCAAAGAATGAATATCAGGTTCGTTCTTAGTTTTAACACCTCCGTAACTTGTGCTGTTCTGGGGGTCTATGAGTTTTGGTCTAAAGTTCTAAACCGTCCGCGGATCGGGCACACGATTGTCTCTGACCAAATTGCTTTTTTTTATCCACTACAAGTTAGCCCTTGACTGCGATCTCACCTGATAGTGATGATGCAGTCTAAGATGTTTGCGGGCTGACCTGTAAGGGGCATGGCAGTTATACCCTAATTCAGCCACGGCCTCGGCTCAACACTGCGCCAGGGAGGTCGTCGAAAATACTTAGACCTTGTCTGTGCTTAATTTAACATCATCATCATGGTCAGCCTGTTGACGTTCAATTTTAGACATTATGCCCTTCCTAAAGAACGTCACTAATCAACCTTCCTCATCCAGCCACTTTCCACGATCTGACGATCCTCTTTAAAACGTCGGCTGCATCACTAGGTATTTGGCAGCAAGTCTGACTGCAGCCAATCGCTAGTCTCTAAATAAATAAATAAAAAAGTCGGTAGATCGTGCTCCACACAAGCGCTTGTACTGGTGTTCACTCTAGGAAATTACAGCTCCAATAGCCATTAAAGGGGTTAAGAGTAAGACAGCTAGTATGACCTACTTTAACCTACTACTTCAGCTTTGTAATGCTTTTAAATTAATCAGAGTCAATCTATTTGCAGGTGCTGATCGGTGGCCCTAGCAACTGGGTGCCAACGAGCGGGTCAAACATTCCACCCGGAGCATTCCCCGGAGGTGAATCTGAGGATGGCGAGCCTCTGTTCGTCGGCAGAGTGCGTCACGAGGGAAGCCTCACCACCGGCAAAGTGCAACAATCTCATGGCGTTTGCTACATCTCTTTCGGAGGACAGGAGGTCGGGTTCCCTGACTATGAGATACTTGTTGCATAAGCGTCAAACAAATACATGTATTTTGTACTGCGTCAATCCAATGCCTTTTGTGAGTCAATTTAAATACACCAAAGTCTTCACGACTAATGAATGATGATTAATAATTATGATTTTTATGTCGCGTAACGCGTTAATCGACTTCAATGAAGTCATTTAATAAAGTGCCTTTAAAAAACCTGTCCAAAGTTATATGGAGCGATAGATCTGATTTTGTTCGACGTTATTTGTTAAAAAAAACAATGATTGTAATTGGATTGAAACAGGCGTAGTAGGTACCTATCTAACTGATTACGCTTCCTAAAAGCGCATTCAGTGCTTCTCGTGTCGTGAATTGAGCTTTCAAAGCTTTTTTAATAGTTGTCTAAGTAAAATTATACTTATACCGTGGTTAAAATTCACTATGTGCCTGGTAAATTCATTTTTAATGCACTGCATAATGCTCTCGTAGAAATGTTGTTAACGGATTATATTATTGTAACAGCTATGTTATATTTTTATTAAATTATTTTTAAACACATTCCGGTATTTACGTTTATTTCTGATAATAAGTATTTACGTCTCACTTCTGACCATTCAATTAACTAACTGCTGCACTCATGCTGAGATTTATAGAGTGCACTTTGACTTTGCTCAGGCTTTAGAGAGTTCGTGCGATTCTGAGTGCGGCAGAAAAATAATGCTCGAAGGTCCAACACGTGGCCAACGGGCCAACACCTCAGAATACCTACCTACTGCATACCAACTAACTAGTGGTTCGCCCCGAACTGAGACCTCGCGGTATCACAGAGCGCCATCTATTGACATAATTGTGAAGTTCTGTTAAAAATATCATCATCATTAAAAATTAAATAATTTCGTTTCCTTATAATATTTATCTAATTTTAGTATTTGTTGTTCAAGTACAGGATATATTTCAAATAATTGATCAAGTTTCAGGCTTGAGAGTTCAGAAAATTGAGAGTTCTGAGGTCAACTTTGGACGTTAGAAAATCGCCACTTTGAAAGCCCCCCATTTCGTCAATTTTAGGGGAAAAATTAAAAAAAAAAAAATTTTTGGACTCTATTCATATTTATCTTTAAAATGATATACCGCAACCCTATGTAACGCTATAAAAAATATTTTACTTCGCATTCGCTTCTATGAGAGCCCCCCTGAAATAAACATTTTTATAACTTTTTAAGCCATATTCGGCGGGAGGCCATTGGTTTACACATTATATTTAAATTTGAAGTAATTACGTTCAGCAGTTCAGAAGTTATAAGGCTCTGACAGACGGACGGACAAATGCCAATTCACCCAAGTAGACTCAGAGACCTTCGCTTCGCTCGGTCAAAAATTGCACTACCTACCTACCTGCATCTGTGTGTGTGTACCTAAGCCCATAGCGGAGTTTAGGTAGGTACTTATATTCCGATCGGTGGGGAATAATAAAAATGTGAAAGAATCGATGTTTGCAACGTAGGTAAGTTTGTATGTTTGTTACTCCTTCACGCCGCAAAGACTGAACAAATTTGGCTAGGAACTTGAATATTGAAATGAAATGAAATGATTTATTTCATGTAGGACAATATTATTTGTGCCACTTATAATAAGTCGTAAGAATCTACCACCGGTACGGAAAACTGATTCTACTGAGAAGAACCGGCAAGAAACTCAGCAGTTGCTCTTTTCAAAAATAGAAAAATGTAACAATTTGTATACCTACCTAATATAATATAAAATGCATAGGTACGTTACGTAATAAGTAGGTATTACACTGTTACACACAATATTAACAGAGAGGCGTAGGTACTTTTATCCAGCCCCCCTAGCATGGGCCGAGACAATTTTCTCCACGAGGAAAGGATAAAAAATTTATTCCTAAATAAATAAATAAAAACGCTAAATAACGGTGGATAAATAGTGCCCCGAGTCCCCGTGAAATGTCAAACGGGGATAAACTTCTCCTCTCCCCTGTTGCCGTGCTCTGAGAAGTGGGTATGTTAATTTTATCTCTTGTCAGTGGATAAAATCGGGGGATACATTTTTTATCTCCGGCCCATGCTAGCCCTGCTGGGAAATTAAAGAGTTCCCGCGGGAATCAAAAAACCTTTATCCACGTGGAAGAAGTCGCAGGCATCATCTAGTAGTAGGTACCTATTTTAATAATTTATACCGCCTCTGGGGCAGCACGCATGCGTGAAACCGGCAGATCTATATCTACGCCAGACCACAGAGTACTTTATAGGAATATGCGCCAGACTGCGTACCTGTGTACACATGGAAGAAGGAATTACGATTTACGACTTATGTGTGTACACATGTTACACGATCAAGACTTTTTGAAATACTTATGACTCATTTAACGGACCATGTAGATTTTACTGTGATTTTAGCAAAACTTAAAAGTGCTTGATCAGTACTTAGGTATCGTAAATATTGACTTATGATTTGTTATGACCAAAAACCGAACCCAGAACCGTGAAACATGTTTATACTTAGCTTGTTTCACGGTTCTGACTTCTGGGTTCGGTTATTAAAACCGGCCAGTTACCCGTCACAATATGCGGACATTTTATAAGTTGGTTTACCTAATTACTTACTCGTTACCTTGTAAAGCCTAGGTCTACACCACGTGACATTGGCAAAGTGCATTGTGCTGGTGTGGCACGAATAAAAGCCATATGAAGAACATGCGATACAAGGAAAAAAATAATTCATCCCCACTTTACATTTATGGGAGGTTTGCCTACTGCCTAGTGCCTACGATTAAAAAAAAACTACCTATTTTACCACTTTGTCAGCACTAATCGAACCCGAGACCTATCGCACTGTAAGACTCGCTATTTAAGCATCAATTAGTACCTACTTCCTTCGTTATTGTTATAAGCATACAATCATAGAATTATTATTTACTAGCTGATACCCTCGACTTCGTCCGCGTGGACTAAGTTTTTTCGATTCCCGCGGGAACTCATTAATTTTCCGGGATAAAAAGTTGCCTATGTATGTACTTATGTATGTATATTCTTTATAGCTGATGCCCGCGACTTCATCCGCGTGGAATAAGTTTTTCAGTTAATTTTATTTTTATTCCACAATGGTGACACAGACAAACATTTAACATTTGTACATAAGAATATGTAAAGGAATATGTTTGCATGTGACACCACCCGGAATGGGTGTTCCTACAGCTCAGGTTTGTGCCCAGCATTATACCTACAAACTAAAAAAACTAGTCGTTAAGTTCTAGGTATTTTTCCACTAACTGGCAAAATCGATATTAAATTCCGTATCGTCGTGCATTTTCAATCAATTTTCAATTCGAGCGGTGCGCCCACAGAACATATAATAGAGGTTAGAAAGGCCCTAGTGCAAATTTTGTACGGAAACCGCTGTCGCCGTTTTGATCCCACCATTCTTCACTACTACTAATCAAAACGAATACACACGAGAGTTCCCATGTGTGCGTGAGGCAGATAAAAGCGCTGCGATTGGCGAAGCTACGCACACTAGTGAAACTTTAAACTTGCGCGTGTTGTCGTGTACAACAGCAACATACGCTAGGGATTGACTAAAATATTTTTTATCGATGTTTATTTTTCGTACGGTCGACAGCATGTCAATATTCATATTGTTAACTTAAGTTGGACTCTATGTCTGTAGATTTTACTATTTTATTTTAAACTAGCTGATGCCCGCGACTTCGTCCGCGTGGACTAAGTTTTTTCGATTGCCGCGGGAACTCATTAATTTTCCGGGATAAAAAGTATGTATGTTTGTATGTATATTCTTTATAGCTGATGCCCGCGACTTCGTCCGCGTGGAATAAGTTTTTCAGTTAATTTTCTAGGATAAAAAGTATCCTATATTACTATCCCACGGTATAATCCCCCTATAATGGTGAAACACTTACTTCTTCATATTTTAACGAAAGCCCAAATGCTGTTTCATGGCTATAACCTGAGAAATTAAGGATTTTCATACAAACTCTCAACCCCTATTTCACCCCTTCGGGAGTGGAATTTTGAAAAACTGTGAAACACATATATTTTCATTTTCAACCCGCAGCTCATATACCAAGTTTCATGGCTATAACTTGAGAAATTAAGGACTTTCATACAAACTTTCAACCCCTATTTCACCCCTTCGGGGGTAGAATTTCGGGATAAAAAGTATCCTATGTCCTACCTCGTAGTATGGGCTCAAATCGTGCCAAGTTTGAATTCATTCAGTAGTTTCAGCGTGATGCGCGGCCAAGATACAGACAGACAGACAGACAGACAGATAAAAATGAAAAAAATTACAGATTTGGCTTCAGTATCGAATAATGAGTGACCTCCAAAAAAATTTTCAAAATATCTTCAATGTACAGAATTGGACCTGTTACAGTTTTATTATAAGTATAGATTAAAAAATGTATGGAGACATAATGATATTTCTTTTGCTTATAATTACTGTTTCTTTATAAGAAATAAATAAAATAAAAAAAACAACTATGGTTTACAAATGGTTTTGTTTGAATACATCAACAATATTTAAAACACACTATACAACAAAACCAACAAACACAAAATACTATAACAATATTTCAAACATTTTATGATTAAAATCTAAATCTGTAACTATCATTAAAAGTTCACAATAATAAACTCAGAAACAAATAAACTATTTATCGATACGGTGGAAAAATGCTGCTCAGCCCTATCGACAAGTTACTCTTATTGGGTAATACCAGTATGGCTAGCATGCGCACTACGAGTAAAATTATGTCTACCCGTTATCTCTATCTGTCTACCGAAGCTAACATGGTTACTTGTCTCGTTACGTCAAAAGTAGTGATAAAAGTAATATTTCTTATCTGTGGTATTTTTCTCTAAGAACCTTTACATGTCGACTATTTCTTTCTTGTAATATACCGCATTTTGTGCATGTTAGGGTAAATGAAAAATTTGCCGGCAACGACAACATCTCTCTCTCTCGTCGCGAGATAATCTCATTGTGCGCATGCTAAGCACACAGGTAACAAGTGGAGTTGATCGTTCATACGCACTACGCTTTACATTGCCGCTTGCGTACATGACTCTGTTGGAGCGCGTTGTTCGCACCAGCGATGTACATACAAATTTGCGATCCAGTCACACTAGTGAAGGAAAACATAATGTCTTTAGTATTTTCAATTAAATCATTTAAAATCAAGGTTTAATGTACTTACCGATGAAAATATATCTTGCCATTAGTCACATTGACATTTTGGCTTCTAGCTCTGCAGGTTATTACCGCGCAAGAAGGCATTTTAAACACTTTTTTGCGCGTAAAACTTCCCAAGACAGTCCGCGGCCGACTGAGGTGTGTTTTTGGTACGTTTGAACTATAGATGAGCGTTCGCTCAATATAGTGGCGCGCGTGACCCGCCCACATCGCCTTTCTAACCTCTTATTAAATGTACCGCGCCACTGTCGAACGGGTGCGCCGTATGGCGAGGAAGCGTCGCCCCCACCATAACCGCGCTGCGCCTCTTCAGAATGCTCGGCGTCTCGCCGCTTGCATACATTTTGTATGAAATACATATAGTCCAGGAAATGAAGCTAAAAAAATGGTAAAACCTCGCAATTTTTTCGTCCAGCACCGATTTGTACAAAAATTTGGGATTAGGCTTATTTCACCCTCTAGTTCATTTTCTATATTGTGCCGTTGTACACTTTTTGTTTTTTAGGGGTGAAAACTACCCCTTATTGTCAAAAATTATAAAATAACATTAAAAACCTAAATATGGGTAAAAATAGTTAATTAATGATTGTTTCATGCTTTAGGATACAATTTCATAATCTTTCAACCTACCCTTGTTAAAAACTACCCTTGAAAACATTGAAATTTTTATAATATAATAGGTATATTAGAAAACTAGTATGGCGCGTGGTTGCGCGGCCCGCTACAGCGGACCGCGTAGTGGACCGCGTGGTCCACTGTCTACTTACTCGCTGTCCTACTATCCTGCCCCCCGATTATGTAAGAATGGCAGATCAAATCGTCAAAGTTCGGCGTCAAAGTAAAATAAACCATAACAGCATTAAATTAGAGCTCAATTTCGAAACACGAAATTGAGCTCTAATTCAATGCTGTTATGGTTTATTTTACTTTGACGCCAAACTTTTACGATTTCATCGACAATTCTTACGTGTTCTGGGCCCCAATCATGTAAGAATTGTTCATCAAACGTTAAAGATTTTTGTCAAAGTAAAATAAAACCATAAATGCATTGAATTAGAGCTCAATTTCGTCTGCCCATTCTTATACGTTTAGGGTATCGTACATACCTAAACGTATAAGAATGGGCAGATGAAATTGAGCTCTAATTCAATGCCGTTATGGTTTTATTTTACTTTGACAAAAATCTTTAACGTTTGATGAACAATTCTTACGTAATAGGGGGGCTGATCTGAACAACACACTGCTATGCTAGTGAGCACAGTAGAAGCGCCAGCACGCCAAGCGTCCGACGTAAAAGAAAATTCTCATAAAGGAAAAACACAAAACAAAGACCACCAACCCCCCCGCCCCTCCCTTTGTGTTTGAGCAGCCCCTAAGTAGGTACCTGTCTTTAATACCCTGACCGTGCTCCTCACCCATCATCCGAACCTTCGATCATCATCTCTCTCCATATTTTTTTCTCCGAACCATTCGTCAAAATGAGACTTCTTCCACAAAAACAAATCTTGAAAAGGAACCGTAGTCTTGCATAGTTCTACACTTGTAGCCTCTTCAATATTCGCCATACATTTTCTATGGAAAATAATTTCCGCCATCTTGAATTTGTTTCCTGTTCATCAAGTAGACCTTCATGTTCTGATCATCTTTTGCCACGAAACCACTCTTCCATCTTTTATACTCTCCGAGATAGACACCGACGAAATTTGTATGGCGGCCATCATAAATCCGCCATTTTGAAATTATTTTTCAGCTCACTGTCAATCGGATGAAGTTTCGAGTGACATTTGGTCGAGCACCCCCCACCTATCTTCGATACCCTGGCTGGTGCTCTTCATCCGTCTTCGAAATCCTCAATCATCAGCTCTCTCCGTATTTTTCCTCCGAATGAATTTTTGTCTTTTATACGAAACGATGAGTTAAAAAAAATATTTTCATACAAAATTTTACAGGAGAGGTGATCAATGAGTCAGTCAGTCAGCACGAGCAGCTATATATATATTAACTAGTGTTCCGCTCTGAGCGCGAGCTGCTAAAGCAGCTCACGAGATGTGGTTAGACGTTAGTACTAAGTAGTGCAGACTTGACGTCTTTATTGTATTAAACCGAATTTATTTACTTAGATACACAATTCACCTTTAAGTAGAAAGATTTTAAAAATGGCGCTGATTTTTAAAAACTTTAGTATCACTTTCCTGTTTTGTAATCCCAGGGAGCCCTAATATCGATTTTGAACGAAATCGGTCAATAACAAAGAATTTCAAAATGGTGCTGATTTTTTAAAACTTTGGTATCAGTTTCCTGTTTTGTGATCCCAGGAAGTACTAAATATCGATTTTGAACGAAATCGGTCAATTAACAAATAAGTTCAAAATGGCGCGGATTTTTTTAAATTTTGGTAACAGTTTCCTGTTTTGTAACCCCAGGGAGTCCTAAATATCTATTTTGAACGAAATCTGTCAATTAACAAAGAATTTCAAAATGGCGCTAATCTTTTAAACCCTTGGTATCAGTTTCCTGTTTTGTGATCCCAGCGTGCCCTAAATATCAATTTTGAACGAAATCGGTCAATTAACAAAGAATTTCAAAATGGCACTGATTTTTTAAATTTTGGTATCAGTTTCCTGTTTTGTGATCCCAGCGAGCCCTAAATATCGATTTTGAACGAAATCGGTCAATTAACATAGAATTTCAAAATGGCGCTGATTTTTTAAAAACTTTGGTATCAATTTCCTGTTTTGTAATCCCAGGGAGCCCTAAATATCGATTTTGAACGAAATCTGTCAATTAACAAAGAGTTTCAAAATGGCGCTGATTTTTTAAAACTTTGGTATCAGTTTCCTGTTTTGTGATCCCAGGGAGACCTAAATATCGATTTTGAACGAAATCTGTCAATTAACAAAGGATTTCCAAATGGCGCTGATATTTTAAAATTTTGATACCGGTTTTCTGTTTTGCAATCCCAGGGATCCTAAATATCGATTTTGAACGAAATCGGTCAATTAACAAAGCATTTCAAAATGGCGCTGGTTTTTTAAAACTTTGGTACCAGTTTCCTGTTTTGTAATCCCAGGGAGCCCTAAGTATCGATTTTGAACGAAATCGGCCAATTGACAAAGAATTTCAAAATGGCGCTGATTTAAATTTTGGTAACAGCTTCCTGTATTGAAATCCCAGGGAGCCCTAAATATCGATTTGGAACGAAATCGGTTAATTAATAAATAATTTCAAAATGGCGCTGATATTTTAAAATTTTGATACCGGTTTTCTGTTTTGCAATCCCAGGGATCCTAAAATATCGATTTTGAACGAAATCGGTCAATTAACAAAGAATTTCAAAATGGCGCTGATTTTTTACAACTTTGGTATCAGTTACTTGTTTTATAACCCCAGGGAGCCCTAAATATCGATTTTGATCGAAATCGGTAAATGAACAAAGAAGTTCAAAATGGTGCCGATTTTTTTAAACTTTGGTATCAGTTTCCTGTTCTGTAATCCCAGGGAGCCCTAAGTATCGATTTTAAACGAAATCGGTTATATTAAATAATTTCAAAATGGCGCTGATTTTTTAAAATTTTGGTACCAGTTTCCTGTTCTGTAATCCCAGGGAGTCCTAAATATCGATTTTGAACGAAATCGGTTATTAACAAAGAATTTCAAAATGGCGCCGATTTTTTAAATTTTGGTATCGGTTTTCTATTTTGTAATCCCAGGGAGTCATATGTATCGATTTTGAACGAAATCGGTCAATTAACAAAGCATTTCAAAATGGCGCTGGTTTTTATAAACTTTGGTACCAGTTTCCTGTTTTGTAATCCCAGGGAGCCGTAAGTATCGATTTTGAACGAAATCGGCCAATTGACAAAGAATTTCAAAATGGCGCTGATTTAAATTTTGGTAACAGCTACCTGTATTGAAATCCCAGGGAGCCCTAAATATCGATTTGGAACGAAATCGGTCAATTAACAAAGAATTTCAAAATGGCGCTGATTTTTTACAACTTTGGTATCAGTTTCCTGTTCTGTAATCCCAGGGAGTCCTAAATATCGATTTTGAACGAAATCGGTTATAAATTAAATAATTTCAAAATGGCGCTGATTTTTTTAAAATTTTGGTACCAGTTTCCTGTTTTGTAATCCCAGGGAGCCCTAAGTATCGATTTTGAATGAAATCGGTCAATTAACAAATAATTTCAAAATAGCGCTGATTTTTAAACTTTGGTATCAGTTTCCTGTTTTGTAACCCCAGGGAGCCCTAAATATCGTTTTTGAACGAAATCGGTCAATTAACAAAGAATTTCAAAATAGCGCTGATTTTTTACAATTTTGGTATCAGTTTCCTATTTTGTGACCCCAGGGAGCCCTAAATATCGATTTTGAACGAAATTGGTCAATTAATACTTTGGATACAGTTTTCTGTTTTGTAATCCCAGAGAGACCTAAATTATATCGAATATGAAAGATTCCATCTCTAATACTCTCCGAGACAGACACTGATGAAATTTGTATGGCGGCCATCTTGAATCCGCCATTTTGGAGATTTTTCAACTCACCGCCAATTGGATGAGGTTTCGAGTGACATTTGTTTGAGAACCCCCCACCTATCTTCAATATCTTGGCCGTGCTTTTTACCCGTCTCCGAAATCCTCAATCATCAGCTGTCTCCATATTTTTCTTCAAGTTATATTTTCTGATTTATATACGAAGCCATCAGTAAAAAAAAAATTTGTCATGCAAAATTTTACAGGAGGGAGTTTTTGGGGAAAATCTCGAAAACTACCCCAAATGTGGCAACACTGTTTAGATATCTCGATACTGCCAGTCGAGTTACACAATCGATCCATACATGTCAACTTTCCCAAATGTTGCCAATTGCCACAAAAATGTGATCGAAATTTTCAAAAACACAAAAAGAATACAAAATGGCCGCCACCTGGTTTCACAGAAACATTTTACATAGTTTTATAATGTTCCCGTGAACTACAGGATATACCGCTTGTGATGACGTTTCAATTTTTCATCTCGCTCGCACCCAGCCGAAATGATCGCCCCTGAAAAAAGACCATGTCGAAAATCACTTTTACTTTGATAAATTCCAGTGTTGCCAGACCTCGGCGACGAAATTACCCAAATGTAATTCATACAAGTGAGACACGTGGTTGCTCGTACTCGAATCTTGCAAAAAGTCCGTATTTAGATTTTTTTTATTTTTGGGGTAAATCTTGAAAATTTCCCGAGAAATGGGGTAATCTTTTTTCCCCCAATCCATACCTCGAGTCTGTACACACAATCGCCCCGTAGAAGTAGAAACGCTCCGACGTTGCCAACTGTGAGAAATTGGAATTTTAAAATTGCGATTTTTCGTACCTCAAACCGAACGGCCGCCGCGACAGCCGCCATCTTGAATTTTTAAAAACCACTCCCATTTTGTCAAAAAACAGGATAATTGTAGGCGAAAAAAAGAAAAAATCATGCTCGACTACGCCGTTTCAGATCTGTGGCTCCGCGGTTCGGGGTCGAAACATCAAAAATTTGAAAACACTGCAGCTCGGCCGCCATCTTGTTTTTCCAATTTTTTTCACTTTCTCTATTGATCGTTTACTAATTTCTTCAATCCTTGCGAGTTTTAACGAAATCGGTTAAAAAACAAAAGAGTTGCAAGAATCACGTCGGCCGCCATCTTGTTTTTCCGAAATGGCATATTTTTTCCGTACTCCCATCTCGCACCCGAACACATCTTCCGTACATCATTGTATCGTTTTCTGTCTCTTTCTAGGAGAACAATAAATTATGTCAATGAGTCCTAATCGCCATATAATTTGGTATGAAAAAAAAAATCCGCCATCTTGAATTTTTTTTCTTTTCGCTAAATAGATCTTCTCGCCCTGATCATCTTTGGCCGAGAAACCACTCTTTCATCTTTTATACTTTCTGAGATGGACACCAAATAAATTTGTATGGCGGCCATCTTAAATCCGCCATTTTGAATTTTTTTTCAGCTCATTGTCTTTTGGATGAAGTTTTGAATGACATTTGGTCGAGCACCCCCCACCTATCTTCAATACCTCGGCCGTGCTCTTTACCCGTCTCCGAAATCCTCAATCATCAGCTGTCTCCATATTTTTGTTCAAGTTTAATTTTCTAACGTGTGTACGAAGCCATCAGTGAAAAAAAAATTTTTCATACAAAATTTTACAGGAGGACATTTTTGGGAAAATCTCGAAAACTACCCCAAATGTGGCAACACTGTTGAGATATCTCGATACCGCTGGTTGAGTTACACAATCGATTTATACATGTCAACTTTCCCAAATGTTGCCAACTGCCTCAAAAACGTGTTCGAAATTTTCAAAAACACAAAAAGAATACAAAATGGCCGCCACCTCGTTGAACAGAAACATTTTACACAGTTTCATAATTTTCCCGTAAACTACAGGATATACCGCTCCTGATGACGTTTAAATTTTTCATCTCGCTCGCACCCAGCCGAAATGATCGCCCCTGAAAAAAGACCATGTCGAAAATCACTTTTACTTTGATAAATTCCAGTGTTGCCAGACCTCGGCGACGAAAATACCCAAATGTCATTCGCACAAGTGAGACACGTGGTTGCTCGTACTCAAATTTTACAAAAAGTCCGTATTTCGATTTTTTTATTTTTGGGGTAAATCTTGAAAATTTCCCGAGAAATGGGGTATTTTTTTTCCCCAATCCATACCTCAAGTCTGTACACACAATCGCCCCCTAGAAGTCGAAACGCTCCGACGTTGCCAACTGTGAGAAATTTGAATTTTAAAATTGCGTTTTTTCGTACCTCAAACAAAAAGGCCGCCGCGACAGCCGCCATCTTGAATTTTTAAAAACCACACCCATTCTGTCAAAATACAGGATAATTGCAGGCGAAAAGAGAAAAAAACATCATGCTCGACCACGCCGTTTCGGATCTGTGGCGCCGCGGTTCGGGGTCGAAAAATCAAAAATTTGAAAATACTACAGCTCGGCCGCCATCTTGTTTTTCCAATTTTTTCCACTTTTTCTTTATATCGTTTCCTAATTTTTTCAATCGTTGCGAGTTTTAACGAAATCGGTTGGAAAACAAAAGAGTTGCGAGAATCACGTCGGCCGCCATCTTGTTTTTCCGAAATGTCATAATTTTTCCCCACTCGAATCCCGCACCCGAACACATCTCCCTACATCATTATATCGTTTTCTGTCTCTTTCTAGGAGAACAATTATGTCAATGAGTGAGTCAGTCAGTGAGTGGTAATTGAGCTATATATAGTATAATAACTAGTGTTTCGCTCTGTGCGCGAGCTGCTAAAGCAGCTCACGAGATGTGGTTAGCCCTAAATATCGATTTTGAACGAAATCGGTCAATTAACAAAGAATTTCAAAATGGCGCTGATTTTTTAAAACTTTGTATCAGTTTCGTTTTGTAATCCCAGGTAGCCTTAAATATCGATTTTGAACGAAATCGGTAAATTAACCAAGAATTTCAAAATGGCGCAGACTTTTTAAAACTTTGGTATCAGTTTCCTGTTTTGTGATCCCAGGGAGTCCTCAATATCGCTTTTGGACGAAATCGGTAAATTAACCAAGAATTTCAAAATGGCGCTGATTTTTTAAAACTTTGGTATCAGGTTCCTGTTTTGTGATCCCAGGGATCCTCAGATATCGATTTTGAACGAAATCGGTAAATTAACAAATAATTTCAAAAAGGCGCTGATTTTTTAAAATTTTGGTGCCATTTTCCTGTTTTGTAATCCCAGGGAGCCCTAAATATCGACTTTGAACGAAATCGGTCAATTGATAAATAATTTCAAAATGGCGCTGATTTTTTAAAACTTTGGTATAAGTTTACTGTATCGTGATCCAAGAAAGCCCTTAATATCGATTTTGAACGAAATCGGACAATTAACAAATAATTTCAAAATGGCGCTGATTATTTTAAACTTTGGTATCAGTTGCCTGTTTTGTGATCCCAGGGAGTCCCAAATATCGATTTTGAACGAAATCGGTCAATAACAAAGAATTTCAAAATGGCGCTGATTTTTTAAAACTTTGGTATCAGTTTCCTGTTTTGTGATCCCAGGGAGTACTAAATATCGATTTTGAACGAAATCGGTCAATTAACAAAGAATTTCAAAATGGCGCTGATTATTTAAAACTTTGGTATCAGTTTCCTGTTTCGTAATCCCAGGGAGCCCTAATATCGATTTTGAACGAAATCTGTCAATTAACAAAGAATTTCAGATTGGGGCTGTTTTTTTTAAACTTTGGTATTAGTTTCCTGTTTTGTGATCCCAGGGAGTCCCAAATATCGATTTTGAACGAAATCGGTCAATAACAAAGAATTTCAAAATGGCGCTGATTTTTTAAAACTTTGGTATCAGTTTCCTGTTTTGTGATCCCAGGGAGTACTAAATATCGATTTTGAACGAAATCCGTCAATTAACAAAGAATTTCAAAATGGCGCTGATTATTTAAAACTTAGGTATCAGTTTCCTGTTTTGTGATCCCAGGGAGCCCTAAATATCGATTTTGAACGAAATCGGTCAATAACAAAGAATTTCAAAATGGCGCTGATTTTTTAAAACTTTGGCATCAGTTTCCTGTTTTGTGATCCCAGGGAGTCCCAAATATCGATTTTGAACGAAATCGGTCAATAACAAAGAATTTCAAAATGGCGCTGATTTTTTAAAACTTTGGTATCAGTTTCCTGTTTTGTGATCCCAGGGAGTACTAAATATCGATTTTGAACGAAATCCGTCAATTAACAAAGAATTTCAAAATGGCGCTGATTATTTAAAACTTAGGTATCAGTTTCCTGTTTTGTGATCCCAGGGAGCCCTAAATATCGATTTTGAACGAAATCGGTCAATAACAAAGAATTTCAAAATGGCGCTGATTTTTTAAAACTTTGGCATCAGTTTCCTGTTTTGTGATCCCAGGGAGCTCTAAATATCGATTTTGAACGAAATCGGTCAATTAACAAATAATTTCAAAATGGCGCTGATTTTTTAAAACTTTCGCATCAGTTTTCTGTTTTGTAATCCTAAGAAGCCCTAAATATAGATTTTGAACGAAATTGGTCAATTAAAATAGAATTTCAAAATGGCGTTAATCTTTTAAACTTTGGTATCAGTTGCCTGTTTTGTGATCCCAGGGAGTCCTCAATATCGCTTTTGGACGAAATCGGTAAATTAACCAAGAATTTCAAAATGGCGCTGATTTTTTAAAACTTTGGTATCAGGTTCCTGTTTTGTGATCCCAGGGATCCTCAGATATCGATTTTGAACGAAATCGGTAAATTAACAAATAATTTCAAAAAGGCGCTGATTTTTTAAAATTTTGTTGCCATTTTCCTGTTTTGTAATCCCAGGGAGCCCTAAATATCGACTTTGAACGAAATCGGTCAATTGATAAATAATTTCAAAATGGCGCTGATTTTTTAAAACTTTGGTATAAGTTTACTGTATCGTGATCCAAGAAAGCCCTTAATATCGATTTTGAACGAAATCGGACAATTAACAAATAATTTCTAAATGGCGCTGATTATTTTAAACTTTGGTATCAGTTGCCTGTTTTGTGATCCCAGGGAGTCCCAAATATCGATTTTGAACGAAATCGGTCAATAACAAAGAATTTCAAAATGGCGCTGATTTTTTAAAACTTTGGTATCAGTTTCCTGTTTTGTGATCCCAGGGAGTACTAAATATCGATTTTGAACGAAATCGGTCAATTAACAAAGAATTTCAAAATGGCGCTGATTATTTAAAACTTTGGTATCAGTTTCCTGTTTCGTAATCCCAGGGAGCCCTAATATCGATTTTGAACGAAATCTGTCAATTAACAAAGAATTTCAGATTGGCGCTGTTTTTTTTTAAACTTTGGTATCAGTTTCCTGTTTTGTGATCCCAGGGAGTCCCAAATATCGATTTTGAACGAAATCGGTCAATAACAAAGAATTTCAAAATGGCGCTGATTTTTTAAAACTTTGGTATCAGTTTCCTGTTTTGTGATCCCGGGGAGTACTAAATATCGATTTTGAACGAAATCCGTCAATTAACAAAGAATTTCAAAATGGCGCTGATTATTTAAAACTTAGGTATCAGTTTCCTGTTTTGTGATCCCAGGGAGCCCTAAATATCGATTTTGAACGAAATCGGTCAATAACAAAGAATTTCAAAATGGCGCTGATTTTTTAAAACTTTGGCATCAGTTTCCTGTTTTGTGATCCCAGGGAGCTCTAAATATCGATTTTGAACGAAATCGGTCAATTAACAAATAATTTCAAAATGGCGCTGATTTTTTAAAACTTTCGCATCAGTTTTCTGTTTTGTAATCCTAAGAAGCCCTAAATAGATTTTGAACGAAATTGGTCAATTAAAATAGAATTTCAAAATGGCGTTAATCTTTTAAACCTTTGGTATCAGTTTCCTGTTTTGTGATCCCAGGGAGCCCTGATATCGATTTTGAACGAAATCGGTCAATTAACAAAGAATTTCAGCTTGGCGCTGATTTTTTTAAACTTTGGTATCAGTTTCCTGTTTTGTAATCCCAGGGAGCCCTAAATATCGTTTTTGAACGAAATCGGTCAATTAACAAAGAATTTCAAAATGGCGCTGATTTTTTAAAACTTTGGTATCCGTTTCCTATTTTGTAATCCCAGGTAGCGTAAATATCGATTTTGAACGAAATCGGTATATTAACAAAGAATCAAAATGGCGCTGATTTTTTAAAACTTTGGTATCAGTTTCCTGTTTTGTGATCCCAGGGAGTACTAAATATCGATTTTGAACGAAATCGGTCAATTAACAAAGAATTTCAAAATGGCGCTGATTATTTAAAACTTTGGTATCAGTTTCCTGTTTCGTAATCCCAGGGAGCCCTAATATCGATTTTGAACGAAATCTGTCAATTAACAAAGAATTTCAGATTGGCGCTGTTTTTTTTAAACTTTGGTATCAGTTTCCTGTTTTGTGATCCCAGGGAGTCCCAAATATCGATTTTGAACGAAATCCGTCAATTAACAAAGAATTTCAAAATGGCGCTGATTATTTAAAACTTTGGTATCAGTTTCCTGTTTTGTGATCCCAGGGAGCCCTAAATATCGATTTTGAACGAAATCCGTCAATTAACAAAGAATTTCAAAATGGCGCTGATTATTTAAAACTTTGGTATCAGTTTCCTGTTTTGTGATCCCAGGGAGCCCTAAATATCGATTTTGAACGAAATCGGTAAATTAACAAAGAATTTCAAAATGGCGCTCATTTTTTAAAACTTTAGTGTCAGTGTCCTGTTTTGAAATCCCAGGGATCCCTAAATATCGATTTTGAACGAATTAGGTCAATTAGCAAAAAATTTCAAAATGGCGCTGATTTTTTTAAATTTTGGAATAAGTTTCCTGTTTTGTAATCCCAGGAAGTCCTAAATATCGATTTTGAACGAAATCGGTCAATTAACAATGAATTTCAAAAACACAACGCTAATCAAAAAACAAAAGACTGAGTTTGTAAAAAGAATGGCATGGTTTTAAAACAAAATTAATTTGAATTTAGAATACAGAGCCATTACAAACTTTTTTTTATTTGAAATGACCAGTACTGAAGAAAGGCAATTTCATAGGACCTATACCTATTACCTATTGTTTATGTATACTATTTACCTTTTTCATTAAAATTCTTTTTTCTACCTAACTTGTGTTTATTATTTATATTCGAATTTTATTACAATAACCATCAAAATAAATAAAATAGTATTCTTTTTTTTTATTCTTAGAATAGAAAAACATTTAGTTAACAAAGACAGTACGTACACAAAAGCAGAATAATAAAATAAAAGCAAAATAATAAGTGTCTGCAGCCCCTGCGAGTGTACCCACAAATCAGGTATTAGTCTCTTCAATATTCGCCATATATTTTCTATGGAAAAATTAACTCTGCCATCTTGAATTTTTTCCTGATCATCAAGTTTGCCAAGAAACCACTCTTCCATCTTTTATACTTTCTGAGATAGACACCAAATAAATTTGTATGGCAGCCATCTTAAATCCGCCATTTTGATTTTTTTTCAGTTCATTGTCTATGGGATGAAGTTTCGAATGACATTTGGTCGAGCACTTCCCACCTATCTTCAATGCTTCGATTGGTTCATTTCGGCAAATTGGCCGCCATCTTGTTTTTCCGGAATGTCATAATTTTTCCCTACTCCCATCCCGCACCGGAACATATCTCCTATATATAAACTACCCCGTTTCGGATCTGTGGCGCAACGGTTCAGGGTCGAAAAATCAAAAATTTGAAAACACTACAGCTCGGCCGCCATCTTGTTTTTCCAATTTTTTCCACTTTTTCTATTGATCGTTTACTAATTTCTTTAATAATTGCGAGTTGTAACGAAATCGGTTGGAAAACAAAAGAGTTGCAAGAATCACGTCGGCCGCCATCTTGTTTTTCCGAAATGTCATAATTTTTCCCTACTCGAATCCCACACCCGAACACATCTCCCATACATCATTGTATCGTTTTCTGTCTCTTTCTTGGAGAACAATAAATTATGCTAATGAGTCCTAATCGCCATATAATTTGGTATGAAAAAAAATATTCCGCCATCTTGAATTTTTTTTCTTTTCGCTTAATAGATCTTCTCGTCCTGATCATCTTTGGCCGAGAAACCACTCTTTCATCTTTTATACTTTCTGAGATGGACACCAAATAAATTTGTATGGCGGCCATCTTAAATCCGCCATTTTGAATTTTTTTTCAGCTCATTGTCTTTTGGATGAAGTTTCGAATGACATTTGGTCGAGCACCCCCCACCTATCTTCAATACCTCGGCCGTGCTCTTTACCCGTCTCCGAAATCCTCAATCATCAGCTGTCTCCATATTTTTCTTCAAGTTTAATTTTCTGACATGTAAACGAAGCCATCAGTGAAAAAAAAATTTTTCATACAAAATTTTACAGTAGGATATTTTGGGGAAAATCTCGAAAACTACCCCAAATGTGGCAACACTGTTTAGATATCTCGATACTGCCGGTCCAGTTATACAATCGACCCATACATGTCAACTTTCCCAAATGTTGCCAACTGCCTCAAAAACGTGATCGAAATTTTGAAAAACACAAAATGAATACAAAATGGCCGCCACCTCGTTTCACAGAAACATTTTACATAGTTTCATAATTTTCCCGTAAACTACAGGATATACCGCTCCTGATGACGTTTCAATTTTTCATCTCGCTCGCACCCAGCCGAAATGATCGCTCCTGAAAAAAGACCATGTCGAAAATCACTTTTACTTTGATAAATTCCAGTGTTGCCAGACCTCGGCGACGAAAACACCCAAATGTCATTTGTACAAGTGAGACACGTGGTTGCGTATACTCGAATTTTGCAAAAAGTGCGTATTTCGATTTTTTAATTTTTGGGGTAAATCTTGAAATTTTCCCGAGAAATGGGGTAATTTTTTTTCCCCAATCCATACCTCGAGTCTGTACACACAATCGCCCCGTAGAAGTGGAAACGCTCCGACGTTGCCAACTGTGAGAAATTTTAATTTTAAAATTGCGTTTTTTCGTACCTCAAACAAAAAGGCCGCCGCGACAGCCGCCATCTTGAATTTTTAAAAACCACTCCCATTCTGTCAAAATACAGGATAATTGTAGTCGAAAAAAGAAAAAATTATCATGCTCGACCACGCCGTTTCGGATATGTGGCGCCGCGGTTCGGGGTCGAAAAATCAAAAATTTTAAAGCACTACAGCTCGGCCGCCATCTTGTTTTTCCAATTTTTTCCACTTTTTCTATAAATCGTTTTCTAATTTCTTCAATCGTTGCGAGTTTTAACGAAATCGGTTAGAAAACAAAAGAGTTACGAGAATCACGTCGGCCGCCATCTTGTTTTTCCGAAATGTCATAATTTTTCCCCACTCGAATCCCGCACCCAAACACATCTCCCGTACATCATTATATCGTTTTCTGTCTCTTTCTAGGAGAACAATTATGTCAATGAGTGAGTCAGTCAGTGGTAATCGAGCTATATATAGTATAATTAATAAAATCTGTGCGGCGTTGATGTGTGAAAAACTCCACAATAATAGGTACAACTAAATTCTTCAATCATGAATTTATTATAAAAATAATTAAAAAACTCTGGTGTTTGAAATAAAAAATATAAAATTGAATTTTTTATGTACCAATCAATTTGATTATTTTCACAACTATAACGGCCGAATATACCGGTTATGTCATAGACATAGAATTTTTTCGCTCCGCTCAAGGTTATGTAGATTACTACGCTCCGAAGCGGGTAATTCGAATTTTTCGAAAAAAAAAAATTGATCGGTTTTTTAAGCATAGCTCCTTCATTTTAGGTGATAGAAAATTTTTTTTACTCACGATTTTGTAGGGCTTTTCAGGAGCTATAAGACTGTGTGAATTAATTTACTTAATTTTTAAATGGGGAGAGTTTAAAGCGCTTGAATAAGGTGATGTTCGATCGTAAATGTAGGTGTTGAACGGCTATATCTCGCCGAATATTCACTCTACAAAAAATCTGCGCACAGGAAAATTTTTGTCATTAAAAAAGCTACAATTTAGTACAAATCGTTTTTTTCGTATCTTTAGTATTTTGGGAGATATTTTCAAGAAAAGGGAACACGAAATTGAAAAAAATCGTTTTCTCTTTAAACTCCAATTTTTCTAAAATTAGGCATTTTAAATTGGTCAAACTTCGTGGGTGTATTAATAGTACATATATAAAGAGAATCACAGAAGGGTGGTGATCAATTTTAATTAGGGGGTACTTTGGGGGTTGTTTTCACAGATTTTTTTCGTAGAAAAAAGCGGGTACCGATCTTATTTCGATCATAAGTCGGTCAATTTTCATGCTAGAGACATTTTTTTTATTTAGTTTCAAAGCTCTAATTAAATACTTTAAAAAAGGTTCTATGAGCTTTCTTCGAATAATGCAAATTTTTCTCGTTATTTCGCTTTAAATCTTCCAATTTATGCATTTGACGAAAAAAGCTAAGCATTAGTTTGCTGTATCTCAGTTCGTATATTTTGTCGTAGAAAAATTATAAAAAAAGCATTGCTTTTGTTTTATGTAATTTGTCTCTCTACACTTTTTTTGATAAAATGCATATTTTTAGAGTTATTCGCAAAAAACCATTGAAAAAGGCGATTTTTTTCGTAAAAAAAATGTTACTTTCAACTTTGAATAACTCAAAAAATATTAGTTTTACGAAAAAAACGTATATAACATTTTTTTCTTAGAATAACTTTTTCCGTCGATTCCTATAGTTAAAATGTAATAAAAAATTTCCACCCCCGAGATGGGGTGGCAACCACCCCCAAGGCTCTAGCGTACAGCGGCATGATATTGAAAATGATCCTTGAGCTATTCCCTACCTTTTGTGAAAATTTCAAGTAAATCCATGGTGGACGAAAAAATTGCGAGCCAAAATGCTTCATTTCCTGTACTAATAGAAGCGGCGGCGACCGCTCACTTCTCGACACGCACGTCGACCGCCCGTCGACATTTCTATGTGTTCCGCGCCTTAGGCTGCAAAAGCCGAACTGAACGAAAATACTAGAGGTGGTTAATATAACACGTAACGCCATATGATAGCGCGTTATTGTTCCATAACGGGATAACGTGTTATGTGAGGAGCCGCTATGACGCTACGGCTTTATGAATTTAACCAAGCGCGTTATAACATAGCGTATTTAAAAGCATGTTAAAAATTTATAGTTTATATTCCGCAGCGTGCTATGGATTTATAACAGTTTTGAACAACTCTAGTAAATACGAAAACATAACCTAATACGTAAGTTTACAATTTTGACCTTATTTTTACCTGATTGGTACAGATAAAAACAGGTTATATTTGTTATGACTCACATGAATGCTACAAACTATAGAAATAACAAAAAAATAAATATTTACCATTATGAAAATATCGCATTATGCTAAGACCATTGCTATCGCATACATATACGCTGACGCCTCGTCTATATCTCTTTCTCTGTCTACGCTATGAGTCATCGCTATCCACGGCTTTATGTAGGGTGCGTTCCGAAATACACTGAGAGCACTGGAAGTCCCCAGTAAAGAGCACTGCCAGTGCTCGCAGTGCTTATAACGGAACACGTTTCTGATCCGAACCGCTAGAGTGTGGAACACTCTCCCAGCGCACGTGTTTCCTGCCACGTATAACTTAGGTACCTTCAAGGCAAGAGTGAATAGGCATCTTCTAGGCAAGCGCGCTCCAACCTAGACCTCATCATTGCTTTGCACTAAGCATGATTGTCGTCAAGCGCAAGCCTATCTAACAATAAAAAAAAAAAAAAAAAAACACACACGTAATCTGTGGCTTTATGACATTGACATTATTTGATATTTGTCAGACAGGCCGAGCGATCGCGTAACTTCTGCATCAATCATTGTTACAGTATCAATTGTTGTAATTGGCTGAATTTATGGCATTCTTGCTGCGTCAATGGATTATGTCCAATAGTGGAAGAGTGTTAACCAATCAGAGGTGATTGCGATGTATCAATGATTGATGCAGAAGTTACGCGATCGCTCGGCAGATTTCGATTTCTTTCAATTCTTTCTATTTTCATTTTTCAAGTTTCAACGTGATTTTCAAATACTTTTTAGCAGAGTTTTGATTTTCATTTCGTGTAAACAAATCTCAACAAATGGATTGAATTTTAATGCGTTTTTAATGAGTTACTATCGAAATTAATGCGGTGATTTGAATGACTTAAATACTATTTACTTAAATAGTTATTATTGTGAACGTGACAACCGACAATGGGTGATCTCATTAGTAAGTACTCAAATTTTATCGTTTATTGTTCAGCTGTATTTTATGTTAAAACATAAAATACAGCTAAAGCTTAGTCTTCTGTGCTGGGGTTCTATGCCGCCATCAAAAATTATACCTTTAATGTTCCAGAATTCACAACTTGGCCTCAGCATCAGCACATATTTTACAAAATAACTAGCAGTGCTATAGGATTCTCTGTTAGAGGTGAAAGACACGCAGCCGTGGGGTTGGCTAAGAGGCCAGGCCAAAAATGTGAATACTGGGTAAGTACATGTTATTATTGTTCAATAGGTAGTTGAAACACAGTGCATATATTATAAATATGGTGGGATAACGCCCTTGACGTTTGTCGGCTTTATGGTCATACCACTTGGAGCACTTACCCCAACCCAAGCACACAAGCATTAATAACATCAAAATGCCAACCCAAAGAACTTTAAGCAGCATAAGAGATGTATATATACAGTGGATTTCGGGTATAACGACGATGAAGGGACCACTCTATTTTCGTCGTTATATCTGGAAGTTGTTACAGGCAATGGTAAAGAGATACAGACACGTACACATGTATAGTTTATATTCATTTATTATTGAAAATATTTGCACACATTAGTTAACTGGTACATTTAAAAAAATGTGTAATAATAGTTTGCTTCAATTTACCCCCGAAACGTACGCGCTTCCCTACCTACTTAGCTGATATCTATAAACAAAAGGTAAAGGTCTCCCATTGAATTATTATGTATAATTCCTCAAAGAGGTCTCCACACTTGCTGACCATCTGTGTGGATGTAAACAAAAGATAAGAAATGTTTGTGAAAGAAAGAAATCTTTTGTGTCTTTGGCGGCCGACTCCGGTCGCAATATCTGCATGGGATTTCTAGGAATTTGTTACAAATGATTCATTAAAAACAGTCTCTACACCCGAACTCGGCGTTACATCCAAAGTCGCTATAGCCAAATGAATTTTGTACTAAAGTATGCTTTAAATTCAAGGGACTTATATTTAACGTCGCTATAGGTAAATGGTCGCTACAACTAAGGTCGTAATAAATGAAATCCACTGTATATATATTATGTCACTGCTTTTAAATTTTATTTTCTGAGTTTCTTGCTGGCTGTTCTTGGTATGAATGGCATTCTGAACCACCGGTAGATTCACTCGACGATTTAAAAGCACTTTGTAAAAGTCTATTTGAATAAAGAAAGATTGAAGTTTAGGTATACATTTTTCTCTTTTGCAGATTGTGTTCAGCCATAATCAGTGTTGGGTAGAAAAAGACGGAGCACGCATTAGTAATGTTAAAGATGTACCTAATATTTTACCCAGAGATAGTTACACAAAATATTGGATCTCGTGGCATGGTACTCGTTTACAATTTGGTCGCACCAGTGATGGAATTCCTCTTATATCAAGGAAAATGCCTGTTCAAGATTTACATTTTGTGACATTTTCTGTGTATGCTGACAGGGGGACTCTGCAGTGGAAATTATTTTGTAAGTTATTCACAGACACTTAAAACCTAAGTATTTCTGTCACTACATACATAATTGCAAGCACTCATTGCAATTAAGTACAAACTTTAATACCATAGTTTGTTAACAATTTTAGTAAAACCTATGTGACATGACATATGACTTAAGTACCTTCAAGGCAGGAGTGAATAGGCATTTTCTAGGCAAGCAAACTCCAACCTAGGCCTAGGCCTTATTTTTATTTAATTTTTAAATTAAAACAAATTAAATTATGATAGAAAAAAATAACACATTTGCTGAAAATCCAACTATCCTTCTGTCCTGGGTTTCTTTTCCCCATTTTAGATATTACTAGCTGATGGCCGCGACTTTGTCTGCGTGGACTGAGGTTTTGGCTCCCGTGGGAACTCTTCTGGGAGAATTTTCCATGATAAAAAGTAGCCCATGTGTTAATCCAGGGTATAATGTATCTCTATTCCAAATTTCAGCCAAATCCAACCAGTAGTTTTTATTGTATGTGAACTTAACTCATATCTCAAGCCATCGAAATTGGTTACATGACTCACATTGAGTCATTGATTCATTAATAACTAAAGTTGTCCACTATTACCCAGTGACAAACATACCTACCTATAGTAGACAAATAAGTAACTTTGCAGCTGCTGTTCTGTGAGGCTGTGGAGTCATATATTGTGGCTTACAATCTCAATCTTAAAATACTTACTGCATCATAATAGGTACGTGTTTCACAGGGCAGTGAGTTTTAGACTACTCTTTATATAATACCTGTGATTTTTAAAGATGCACTTGTATGGTACTAATAATGCATTTTTGCATGTTACAGTGCCTCCAAAACTACATAAACCACTTCTGAAGAGGCTAAAAGGGGGTGATCTGCACTGGGTGGACGCCGAAGATCAACTTCCTGATGGTGCTTTGATTGGAGGATATGAAAAAGAGATCCTGTATATTATTAAGGCTCCGCATCGAGGATCAGTAACCCCTGGCAAATTTGTACCATCCCAGGGGGCAGGCTTTGTTTCATGGGGTGGTGAAATGCATGAAAAGAATAAATTTCAAGTAAGAAGTTCTAGTATTACGATATGATGCATATGACTATGTTTTTGTGAGTTTAGGCTTTAAAAATCTTAGGGGAATTTTCTAGGATAAATATAGCCTAAGTCACTCTGATGATGTACATACCTAGCATTTTATCTGAACACCAGACGGCTTGGCTGCTATATATGCCTGTAGGATGGTTACTAGCCACGTCTAAAGCCATCAACCAATGGATTTGCTTGTGTTTCCTGGTCACTGTGGGTTGCTAGTCTGTTTCCATTTTTAAGGCTCAGGAGGACTAGAATCCAGAGCTGTTAAACCAGTTAAATAAAAATAAAAAAAACATTTTTAATAGTCTGTGGTGTTGTCACTTTTGCATTGAGGCTTACCACATTACTGGTAATAACATGAAAATAGTATGTGAAAAAATGCTTTGAGTTTACCTTAATTACTATTTCACATGTTTCCATGTTTGTTATTATGGTAAATTCAATATAAATAATCATCATGTTTATAATATAACAGTAATTAAGTACTTAACTAGAATAATGTAAACCTCAGTAAATAAAGGCATTATTTGTTTTTCCAGGTCCTATGCGGCTACAATTGCATCTGGGTGTCAACTTGCAACAACCGGATTCCAGTAGGTGCAGTGGAGGGGGGTTACTCCGAAGATAATCATGAAACACTATACATTGGCAGAGCCGTTGAAGATGGAAATCTCATACCGGGAAAAGTTCAACCGTCACACTCAGTTTGTTACATCCCTTACAATGATAGAGAAATTGGTAAAAAGGAATACGAGATTTTGGTCAATCCCCAAATATCCATGCACAGTCCGACCCGATATTTTGTTTCTAATATGGATGAAATAATGGAAAACAGACCGGAAGCTGAAGAAGAAAACGCTTATGTGAACATTATATGGGAAAGTGAAGACTATGTACCTAGCTCAGATTCAGAATAAGTAATCTGAAAATCCTTTCTGTGATGTTATAGAGTAAGCATACATGCAAAATCTGAAATTTATCTAAAACCTGATCTGATCTCTGCGTCAGTTTATTCTTATGTATAGATTTTGAATAGTTGGATGTAAAGGACTGACTATATTCATTAGTTCGATTCAGTTTGATGAGGACAAGTAAGTAGTGTTGTGCCATTAGATTTTTGTGCATGCTAATAATGGAGTGTTCATCCCTGCTCCGACACGTTGAGTGCACCATCACCAACCTTTCTCAATCTTCTGCTTCAGTCACTTCAGAAATTATTCAGTTTTGTTTCTATCAGCTGCTGGTACCATCGTGATGCTGTACGCGGCTGATATAAACGGAACTGAATAAGTGTAGGTAGGTAGTCCCTTAATTGTACTTTGATAATTTGTACTTCTGTGATAACAATTTTTTTCATTCTGCTGCAGTGTTAGTATTTGAATAGGTTAGTAGTATTGAATCTGTGAATAAGAAAGGGGTTGTTTCAAATTTATATGGAGCCTGGGCCAGGTATTTGCACGGTATTTCAAAATGTTCGGGGTCATAAAATAGTAAAATTTTTTTCTTTATTTCTTACTAAAAAGTTCAATTTACGAGGTACAATGCGAAATTATTTTGCAAAATAAAAGCGCAACAACATGCGTCCATTTTGACATTGACGTATATTACACGTGTCATGATGACATTTGACATAAAATTACCTGGGAAATGTGAATTAACCATAAAATATCCAACAGCAGTCAGATTGATGGATGGATTCGCTGCGAGAGTTGCTATTCTACAAATGTACCTAATTAAACATTTTATTTTTGTACCTCTTAATCACTGTAAAACTGCCTAAAAGCATATTTTTTTTTGTTTTCTATGATTTTATACTATTTTTTGGAATACTGTACAAGTACCTGGCCCAAGATGAAACAACCCCTTTTACAGCTAAGAATACAGAAAAACTTTTACCTACTCACAAATCATAATAAATTATTTTTCTATAACTGTTTAATGTAAATAATAATTATTATTATAGTACCAAACTAATTCAGTAGGAAAGCGGTGGTAGCCTAGTGGTATAGAGGCCCAACTTATTCAGGTCGTTGGGGGGGGGTTCAATCCCCGGGCACGCGCCTAGGCGTGTGTCATATCACCTTCTTTTCCCTTGGACTTATATGTACGATTTAAGCAATAAAAAAAATACTTGCTTTAACGTTCAAGGAAAACATCGTAAGCAAACCTGCATGCATGCCTGAGAGTTCTATTTAAAGTACTCAAAGTTGTGCAAAGTCTGGCAATCCACACTTCTCCAGCGACTATGGTCATCTCATTCTGAGAAGTTACAGTGAGATAACGCCATTGGGCATTGACGTTTTGCGGACAAGCCGGCTTTGCCATCGTAGATACCTGCCTACATCCTACATACTCGAACGATCGATTGATCCACTACTAAATAAAAAATTGCTTTGTCTAGAGTCTAGACCATTGAATTATATGTACAAGTACCTACTAGAACCGACGCCGCAAACAACAAATTTGCGCCATGCTTTGCAGCCGGCCGGCTTCACCTTATTTAGTCACTCGCCTACGCTCTTCGCGACCGCGTGTCGAAGTTGTGCTCGCACGAAAATTTTAAAATGCCGTCGTGCGTTTTAAAAACGTGTAAAAATAACACAACTGTAAATAAAAAAGATTGTGGCGTGACATATCATCGGTAAGTAAACAAAACGTTAACGAAAACAAACCAAAACAAATTTTTGAAGATAATTTTCTACTGATTCACCCACGTTCCACCATTTCTCTGAATATCATAGATTAATAAAAACCGGCCAAGTGCGAGTCGGACTCGCGCACCGAGGGTTCCGTACAGGTTTGTAACCCTCGGTGCGCGAGTTATAAATTATTAAGTTTTAAATTATTAAAAAAAAACTACTTACTAGATCTCGTTCAAACCAATTTTCGGTGGAAGTTTGCATGGTAATATGTACATCATATATTTTTTTTAGGTTTATCATTCTCTTATTTTAGAAGTTACAGGGGGGGGACACACACATTTTACCACTTTAGAAGTGTCTCTCGCGCAAACTATTCAGTTTAAAAAAAAATGATATTGGAAACCTCAATATCATTTTTGAAGACCTATCCATAGATACCCCACACGTATGGGTTTGATGAAAAAAAATTTTTTGAGTTTCAGTTCTAAGTATGGGGACCCCCAAAATTTATTATTTTTTTTCTATTTTTGTGTGAAAATCTTAATGCGGTTCACAGAATACATCTACTTACCAAGTTTCAACACTATAGTTCTAAAAAAGTGGCTGTGACATACGGACGGACAGACAGACAGACAGACATGACGAATCTATAAGGGTTCCGTTTTTGCCATATTTGGCTACGGATACACGTAGCTATACGAGTCTAGGAGTTCCAGTAGTAGTCGTCGAAGTATACCTTCAGGTCACTCCACCAAGTCTTGAAGTATTTTTAATATTTTTCTTTCCAAAATTTTGAGGTGAACATATTATCTCTTAGCAGATGGTATTCTTTAAAGGCTAAAAATCGGTATACATACAGCAAAAAATGTACCGAAAGTCGCGATGTTTTGTGCGAAGAGGTGTCGGAAAATCATTTTTATAGTAGGTTCAAATAAAGATTTTTAACAATGTCATTTCCGAAAATTGGAGATAAAGGATCAATCTATGTGTAGTAATTTTTAGTTCCATTTTATTTTGTCCGACGTCACAAAATGTACCGACAGTTCTAATATATTTTATCGGATTTGCGGAAATACGTCCTTAATGCGGTTCACAGAATACATCTACTTACCAAGTTTCAACAGTATAGTTCTTATAGTTTCGGAAAAAAGTGGCTGTGACATACGGACGGACAGGCAGGCAGACAGACAGACAGACAGACAGACAGACATGACGAATCTATAAGAGTTCCGTTTTTGCCAAATTTGGCTACGGAACCCTAAAAATCAGCGCCATTTTGAAATTCTTTGTTATTGTACCGATTTCGTTCAAAATCGATATCTGAGGATCCCTAGGATCACAAAACAGGAAACTGGTACCAAAATTTAAAAAAGCTGACTTTTTAAAATTTTGGTTGGTTTTATTTTCAAAATGACGCTGACGCCATTTTGAAATTCTTTGTTATTGTACTGATTTCGTTCAAAATCGATATCTGAGGATCCCTAAACGATATAAAATATAAAAATTTACTTTATGAACGTCATAGTATCCGAACGTAAAAGAAAAGACAATATTCTAAAAATAACAAAAGCGGAATAACCGCGGAAACCGATAGCGGAAAAAAAACAAAAAAAAACTTCTTTAGTTTCTTGGTAATTAATTACTGTAAAACTTTAAAAATTTAACAAAAAAATTTTTGCTCTCTTGTTACACAAATAACTATTATATAAACGGAAACGATGTTTTTTTTTCACTTCATTTCTATAATGATAAGGTAGAGTAAGATAAAAATGTCACTATTATTTTTTAACATGATAGGTGGATTGGTTAAGTTACAACGTTTTCAACAGTTCAACAGTTCCTAATAAAAAGGTTAAAGTTGTATATAATGAATATATTTTTGTTTTTAATTTTTAATTATTTTTTTCCGTCTATAAAACTAGGTCTACTATTATCTTATTTCATATGTGCACTTCATGCAGTCTCACACTGCATAAATTCAAAAGTAGTCTCATTGAATATCCCAATAGGCAGAAAATACGTAGTGTCACTTCTGCGCGTCTCATCTATGACCTTACCCGCGCGTCCCGCACCCGCCGCGTGTTTCGCGACGCAGCACATTAAGTAGGCTGTACACTCGCCCGCGAATCGCGGCCAAAGTCCGCAGCCGCGATTCACGCGTGAACTTTGCGTGAAAAGTATGCCCTGTACACTCGTAACGTTCACGGTCTCGTTCGCAATAACGTTCGCGCCTTTGATAGAAATGGACGTTGAAGTTGCTGCTGCCGTGACTCTGTGCGCTCTAGCGTGTTATAATTATACGCATATTAAAAATAAAAAGCAAATAAAGAAGAAATGGAAAAAAAGAAGATGGTGGATGACAGAAATTCATCGCAACAGAACCAGGTAATCGCAATCATCATTTTAGTCAGCGTATCTACGTCCAGCTGTGGACGTAGATACGCTGACCCATGACTTTGCAGTCCTCCCAGCCGGGAAATCCCAGTGATTTTCGCGACTTATCGGGTGTCATCACTCCGTAATAATACTGATAAAATTCAATATTCCTAGTTTAGTAGAGTGGTCTTTTTTATTTATTTAATAAATTTTTTTTCAGTGCAACTATGGAAAAGCAGTTGAGTGAATTAGTAGCTGAACCTTCTGAAGAATTTAAAAAATTTACTAGAATGTCTTTTATAGATTTTGAGTATTTATTAGACAAAGTTTCACCACTGATTACCAAACAAGATACTCAACTACGAAAAGCTATCCCGGCTAGAACACGCCTCGCCATTGCATTGCGATTTTTGGCTAGTGGAGACAGTTTTGAAAGTTTACACTTTTTATTTAAAATTTCTCCTTCACTAATATCCAGGATTGTACCAGAAGTGTGCCATGCTTTAAATCAAGTACTGAAAATGGAAGTTAAGGTAAATAAACTGAACTCATAATAGTTATCAAAAATATTTATTATTCAAAGTAGAAAAAACTTACAACTTTAGTAATTAGTGAAACTTTTAGTCTAATTAAATGCAATCTGGTTTCAAAATTAAATCATTAAGCATAATTGTATGCCTTATCAATCATATTTTCATAATCTGTGGGATCTTCAGTAGCTGGTTGAACCAATTTATTACTAGTTATGAGAATCTTTGAACTTGCAGTTGAGGTTTCATGGGAGGCTGGTTGAACCACTTCATTACTAGTTATGAAAATCCTTGAACCTGCAGTGGAGGTTTCTTCGGGGATGTGGATTACTGGCTCAAAATAGGTGCTGCTGCTGCTGTGTGAACTATGTGCTCTTTGCTGATGCGTTAGTGGTTCGGAATAAGTGGTACTTGATCTATGTGATCTCTGGTATGATGGAAATGGTTGGGTTGATGCAGATGGCGATGAAACATAAAAATCTATAGGAGTTTGTGGACGATTGAGTCGGGCACGACGCTGAAACATCTGGTAAATGTCACATATTACATTCTCTCTTTCATCTTCGGATAATTTTCTCAACTTTTTGGCAATTATTTTACCATGTAGGTCACATTCATCGTCTTCCTTCGATTCCCGAGTTTTTAATGTTGTTTTGAGGGTAGAAAGAGCATCCTTTACAGTTTCTTCAGCAAGCGTTAGCTCAGAGGGGTTTTTCCGGCGACGAATTGTTAACTGTTGTTGATTGTTGTTAACTATTGAAGACTTTGTATTTTGGCTGTCTGCATTAGGGCTCAAAGTATCATCTACTTCATTTTCCTAAAAATGAAAAAAACAATATAGTGAAATACAATAAAATATGTGAAAAGCATCTGCTAAAGTCAGTATAGTGAGGGCGGCTGATGTTTGATCTGTAGATTAGACAATAGTCGCTCTCATTCATGGGTGAGACATAGACTACAGTCACGTGCCGACGGCATGTGACTGTAGTCTATGTCTTGTGGACTATGTCACACACGGCATGATGCCGTGTATGACATAGTCCACAAATGCAGCAAACTCAAGTACTTAGCATTGGGCTGATCAATTCATAATGTAAAATGAAATTTATCTATTTTTTACAGATGCCGACATTCGCAGAAGAGTGGCTTGAAATTGAAAAAGGATTTGCAAATAAATTTCCTCGAGCAGTAGGTTCAATAGATGGAAAACACGTCGTTTTAGAATGTCCACCAGATTCAGGATCGGATTATAAGAAAACACACAGCATAGTATTGTTAGCTTTAGTTGACAGTAATTATAATTTCATATTTGCAGACATCGGATGCCAGGGTAGAATTAGCGATGGCGGAGTATTTAGGAATAGTTTACTATGGAAAAAAAATTGTCAAAATACATTAAATTTACCTACACCACACCCTTTGCCTGGTTCGAACATAGATGTACCCTACGTATTTTTAGGAGATGGAGCTTTTGCTCTGACAGAACATATAATGAAACCATTTCCTGGCAATCATGATGTGGGGTCTGCAAAACGTAAATTTAATCAGAGACTATCAAGAGCACGGGTTATAGTAGAAAATACTTTTGGAGTACTTGTTACAAAATTTAGAGTATTCAAAAAACCTATTCAACTAAGCCCAGAAAAAGTTTCTCTTATAACAATGACGACTATTTTACTGCATAACTTCCTAAGAAAAAGTGCGACCTCGTCACAAATATATGCACCGCGTGGAACTATAGATACTTATGACAGGAACGATATACTTATAACACCAGGTTCATGGAGAAATGAAATTGAAACTACTTGTGCTGTACGTGATATGCCACGCATACCACGCCGAGCAGCCCTAAATGCCCGTGAAATAAGAGACGAATTCGTAAAATATTTTGCAGATAGATAAATAAGACTAAAATGTTTAAAGAAATTATAACAATAAATCATACTTACAGTAACTATTGTTTCATTGCATTGCCCTCCTTCTCCAAGAAATGAATCCATAATTTTATACGCAAACCATATAGGCTTATAAATTTCACCTGAGCCTGCACCGCTGTGGATGGAATCGTTCACTTTTTTTCTATATGCTCTATAACTGGACATTAATGAGTCCTTTTTTTTCTTCAGATCCTCTACAGGCATGTTCATAACGGTACTTATTCTCATCCAAGCATCATGCACCTTACTTTTATTCTTATGTTCTTTGTGTTTTGACTGCCAAATCACGGGTTCTGCTTGATAACATTCAAGCAGTGCTAACTCAAGATCGTTATTCCACGAAACACTCATTTTTCGGTCACTCATGAGTCACGTCCGCTCGTCACTACGTGCCGTATGCTACTGCGAAAACAGTGCGAGTGTAGATGCGCTCGCGACGTTCGCGTTCACGCAGTGTGAATCAAGCGCGAATCCTTTGTCGCGGGACAAAATACCGACATCGACCGGGGAACACCGCGAAGCGCGATCGGGAAGCCGCGAAGCCATCTACACTCGCGTTTCACGGCATTCGCGGGCTTTCGCGCCGCGAGTGTACAGCGCGCTTTACATTCGCGGTGTCTTCTCTAGAACGTTAGTACATAATACTTCAATGGTCTAGACCTCTTGTAATAGTAGTTTATGCAACTGTCATATAATGAAGGGTATTAAAACACGAGTGTGAGTTTATGAAACGAGCGCAGCGAGTTTCATAATAGTAACGAGTGTTTTAATACCCGTGTTATATGCAGTTGCATACACTACTTTATCTTCACTAATGCAATTTATCAAACAACAAGAGTAAAAGCTGACAATAGTTTATCGCGTACGTGTATTGTCACAGTGAACTTGCCGCCATTAAAATCTAACCAATGAGAGCGCAGCTGCGCGCGCAGGGCCAATCAGGAGCGAGCGCGCGCTGTTCGTTTTTTATTTAATTGGCACAAGATCTTACCAAAGAGTTTTGTGTATGTAAGTCATAGAAATAGTATGTATATTCATACAACTAGAAGGATCACTTTGTGTTTTTGTTAAACAAATTCACACCTTTTTCTTTAAATAATAAAGTTCAATTTAGATTACCTTTCACTCTTAAGGTATTTCGGTCTCGACAAGGACTCACTTTTTCTTCGCGCGTCTCGTTCACTCTAGCGATGGGCGATTATGAGTGATTTCATTCGAACTATTCGATTATACAAATCGTTCGAATCATTCGAACGATTTACCAAAATTAGTAACTAACTTGCTCCACTACTAATTTTATTCGATTATTGATAGCTACTAATTTGGTTCGATTATTAAATTAGTAGCCACGTGTCAATTTTGAAATTGAGTCTTATTTGCAAAGATATAAGGTTACATTTCAATTTTCAATAATACTATTAAAATAATTTAAACCTTATTAATCCACCTGACAATTTTGAAATTGAGTCTTATAGTTAATAAAATAAGGTTAAAATTTCAATCGTACAACTGAAAGCATAAGCTAAGTTACCCACTTCTAACATAGCGGCGAAAGATTCCGAGAATTTAGTCGCCAACAAAGCGAAACACCTCTACTAATTAGTAATTACTAATATTAGTAGTGCAGTCAAACCCGAGCGGCGAATGATTCCGAGTCGCGAACAATGCAGTCGAAACGCGATTAGTAATTACTAATTAGTAGTCGTCATTCGATTATGAGCATTAGTATATTACTAATATTCCATTCGAAAGTGTTCGTTAGTAGTGGTAGATTATTCGATTATTCAGATCATTCGTAATCGCCCATCGCTAGTTCACTCTCGTGTTCACTATTGTCTCGTGCAATTAATAATAATTATGGTGTCATGCCAGTGTAGCGGTAAGAAAGAGACAACGCGAGAAATATTAGCTCTCTTTCGGCTCGCGTTTCGTGCGCTAAGTGATCCTTCTAGTTGTAATACATACTATTTCTATGATGTAAGTTTAGTAGTTTCGACGAAGTTTTCACGTATAACCCAACTGTTTTCAAAAGCCAGCCTAATATCAAAATTTTATACAACTTGTATGAGGATTTTGACATAAGGCTCGCCAGGTTAATTGGTCGCGTTTTATTGATGTTATAATGAGGTTTTACGATATCGATGTGGATATTATACCATCATGTGAAATTGCTTAAATTGAGTGTTTTGTTATCTGCGCTATAACAGTAGTAATTATAAGTCAAGTATTGGAAACATAAGTAGAATGTTATAACATTAGTGTAGATAATAGTATATTTTTCTGTGGTCTAAGCTGTCCCCGTCTACTACCTAACTAGATAATTATTATTTGAAGTACCTCTTCCACCTGTACTTATATTATAATAGTCATAAAAAAAACAATGGTAAGTATCATCATAAAACTTTTAATATTTGTTCAGTTTTCACAGTTTAGTGTTTTTATTATCCATACTTATAATTAATGCGAAATTGTGTCTGTCTGCTACGCTTTAACGGCCCATCTTTTATCCCACAAAATTAATCAGTATATTAAACTAATAATATAATGAGTGTTATGTTTATTAATAATATGCTGTATAAATAATTATTAGTTTTTATTTCGCATGGTATTGTCTAAGATTAAGATATTATATTTATTGTAAGTAATCTATTAAAATTTTACCACTACCTTATATCTGGTCATAATAATTTATTACTACCTACCTATAAACCTTTTCCATTTACCAACCCAATATCTGCTGTCATCAAATTGAAATTCGGTGAGAAACAAGAAATTAATTCCTGTTTGTCCCCACGTGGGGATAGATGTGGTACCAAACAGGAAACACCCGCACTAGAAAGGCTAAAAACTGGTCAAGAGCGAGTCACTCGTCCATCAAGAGTTCCGTAGCTTGGAAAGGAAAGAGACGAATAGCTGGAAATAATTGACCGAGCGAAGCGAAGGTCTCTGAGTCTACTTGAGTGAATTTGCACTTGTCCGTCCGTCTGTCTGTCAGAGCCTTATAACTTCTGAATTACTGAACGTAATTACTTCAAATTTAAATATAATTATATGTAAACCGATGGCTTCCAGCCGAATATGCCTTAAAAAATTATAAAAATCTTTATTTCAGGGGGCTCTCATAGAAGCGAATGTGAAGTAAAATATTTTTTATAGCGTTACATAGGGTTGCGGTATATCATTTTAAAGATAATTAGGTAAGGAGTCCAAAATAGTAGATTGTATTATAAGGGAGCAAAATAATATTTTTACGGCGAGGGCGCTTTTTTGAATCCAGAACGAAGTGAGGGATTCTAGAGTAGAATCCTGAGCGTAGCGAGGGATTCTTTAGTAGAATCCTGAACGTAGCGAGGGATTCAAAGTACGTCGCCCGAGCCAAAAATATATTTGCGCCCGAATGATACACTCTACTTTTCATCACCCTGTATGAGAAAATTTGGTTCCCGCGGGAACTCTTTAATTTCCCGGGATAAAAAGCATAGGTATGTGCTATTTCCAGACTATAATCTTTTTTTTTTTTTTTAAATCTATCTCTGTGCCAAATTTTATCCAGATCCGTTCAGCCGTTCGGGCGTAATGGGGGCTATCGCGTATGAATTTGCCGCTAGGGGCGCTGGTGTCGCGTGAGGTCCAATATCATTCACTTTTCACTGGTTTTGGCGGGCTTCGTGACATAAATTATAATTTCTTTAATTTACCTGTTGAAAAGTGATCTCCTTCGTTAAATTATCGCAAATATGGATTATTTGGCGATGAATGTGAACGCTTTGAAAGCGGAATTAAGAAAAATAGGCGGCCTCAAAGAGCAGCTAATTCAGAGGTTAGTTTGTTTACTGTTTCCAAACTTATTTTTTGCCAAAAGTATGCTTGTTTGCCGAGGTAACAGCTATGTTTTTTCTTTTTACATATATTTACCTAATATAGGTATTATATATATTTACTTACTAAGACTTCTGCATGAAAGGTTATGGGTTTCATGCACATCAAGGACACACTTACTACATGATATTGAAATATACCTATGTCTCTGGTTATGTACCCACAGTAGGTATCACTAACGAGAACACACCTATCTTGGGATCAGATTACTATGTGTGAGATGACCAGAATTTAATAATAGTAGGTAGGTATTTCTCTTGATTAATATTAGATGTTTCATTTCAGGTTTCTCCAGAAGGATTAATTGGAGAACTAACTAACAGTATTGGAAGTGAAATGTACTTTCTCTTTATAAGATGAGTTTATCAGTGTGATAATTATTATAAGCACATAAAAATGATCAATAATGAATACTTATTGCTTGAAAGAAAGTAGCCCCTACTATCATACATACATGATACCTGCTATTGCTAGAAAATTTTCCAGCTTAATCTAGTATCTACCATTGTTTAGTAGTTTCAACTAACAACTCAACCATCTTTCAGTATCATATCCATTGTATGGATTTAAGTACAATGTTTAATATTTTTTTGTATAGCAGTGTGTTTTAAAGGGAAAGGGAAGGATAAATATAAGTTTAATAAGTAATTAATTTATTTTTATTTTATTTATTAAGTGCCTATATAATTAATTCCTCAGAATCCTGCGAATTCCTGCGAAACGCCACTAGCCACTGTTTTAGAACAGTTTTATCTTTTGGAAACATGTGTTCTCCTTTTTTTCCGAACAAAACGGAACTGCACAACATTGCGGAACTAGCTACTCGATATTATGATGATAGTTATAAATTATTAAACATAATGAGATTCAAGATTTAAAACTTTGTTTCGGCGCCGATCTTATAAAGTCGCCTTTGACAGCTATACCTCTGGGCCTTAGTCAACAGTGGCGCCAACTGGTGAGCAAAGAAACGATAGTCCCCATTGAGTAACACACATCCATACCACCATACATCCACACATCCATCCAAATTATCGCCTTTATAATAATATTTTTTTTAATATATATATCCATATAGCCCTTTCGTTAGTTAAAATTCAGAAATTATAAATTCCTAAATTGACCCTGCCGGGGATCGAACCCGGGACCTCCGCACGTTAAGACAGCAGCGCTCAACACTGCGCCACGGAGGTCGTCAATTTGCGTTGGCGCTGAACACTAAGATGTTCCAAATTCAATAAGTGCGCGGCAAAGATAATTGCGGCGCACTTACGAGTATAAAGAGGATTAAAATCTCATTACTGCCCGCTAAAAGTTTCTTATAGAAAACACCACCTTTGGGCGCACATAAAGGCGAACCAAGTCGTCCTTTTCGAATACATGGGATGAAAATATATTTTTTAAATTTTTCCCCTAAAATTGACGAAATGGGGGGCTTTCAAAGTGGAGATTTTCTAACGTCCATAGTTGACCTCAGAACTCTCAATTTTCTGAAAGGCTGAGTGAAACTTGATCAATTATTTGAATTATATCCTGTACTTGAACAACAAATACTAAAACTAGATAAATAATAAAAGGAAACGAAATTATTTAATTTTTAATGAGCTTCAGTATTTTTAACAGAACTTCACAATGATTTCAATAGATGGCGCTCTGTAAAAGTTTATGGATACCGCGAGGTCTCAGTTCGGGGCGAACCACTAGTTAATTCAAATTTAAATAAAATAATATGTAAACCGATGGCCTCCAGCCGAATATGGCTTAAAAAGTTATAAAAATCTTAATTTCAGGGGGGCTCTCATAAAAGCGAATGCGAAGTAAAATATTTTTTATAGCGTTACATAAGGTTGCGGTACTTATGTCATTTTAAAGATAAGTACTTAATTAGGAATAGAGTCCAAAAATATTTTCTAAAATTTCCCCTAAAATTGACGAAATGGGGGGCTTTCAAAGTGGACATTTTCTAACGTCCAAAGTTGACCTCAGAACTCTCTATTTTCTGAAAGGCTGAGCCTGAAACTTGATCAGTTATTTGAATTATATCCTGTACTTGAACAAAAAATACTAAAATTAGATAAATATTTGGAAACGAAATTATTTAATTTTTAAATGAGCTTCAGTATTTTTAACAGAACTTCATAATGATGTCAATAGATGGCGCTCTGTAAAAGTTTATTCGTTTGTGCTTACAATTACTAGACGTTAGCACCATATTACGTGGAACATCTGTGACGTGGAATAAAAAAATAGTCTACTGATAGTAAGTACTGAACGTATAGACAGTTAAAACGTACTCTGTGGTTATAACTATTTTTGGATACCGCGAGGTCTCAGTTCGGGGCGAACCACTAGTGTAGGTATGGACTATGTCCAAAAAAATATAAGCTGGGTGGCTTTTTATAAGATGCACACCTAGCTTAGTGAGCGCATAATTACAGGGGAATCTCCCGAATCGAATGACGAAACGTGACATTTCAAAGTTTAAACTTTCCTAGTGTCAAACGCTTTCAAAGGGTATATTCTATGGTTTGTATGTCTGTCATGGAATTAGGAATTACGACTTACTTATGTGGGTGCGGAACTAACAGCACAATATGAGTTGATAAACTTAACGGAACAGAGACAAAGCTTTTATTATTTAATTTTTAATGAGCTTCAGTATTTTTAACAGAACTTCACAATGATTTCAATAGATGGCGCTCTGTAAAAGTTTATGGATACCGCGAGGTCTCAGTTCGGGGCGAACCACTAGTTAATTCAAATTTAAATAAAATAATATGTAAACCGATGGCCTCCAGCCGAATATGGCTTAAAAAGTTATAAAAATCTTAATTTCAGGGGGGCTCTCATAAAAGCGAATGCGAAGTAAAATATTTTTTATAGCGTTACATAAGGTTGCGGTACTTATGTCATTTTAAAGATAAGTACTTAATTAGGAATAGAGTCCAAAAATATTTTCTAAAATTTCCCCTAAAATTGACGAAATGGGGGGCTTTCAAAGTGGACATTTTCTAACGTCCAAAGTTGACCTCAGAACTCTCTATTTTCTGAAAGGCTGAGCCTGAAACTTGATCAGTTATTTGAATTATATCCTGTACTTGAACAAAAAATACTAAAATTAGATAAATATTTGGAAACGAAATTATTTAATTTTTAAATGAGCTTCAGTATTTTTAACAGAACTTCATAATGATGTCAATAGATGGCGCTCTGTAAAAGTTTATTCGTTTGTGCTTACAATTACTAGACGTTAGCACCATATTACGTGGAACATCTGTGACGTGGAATAAAAAAATAGTCTACTGATAGTAAGTACTGAACGTATAGACAGTTAAAACGTACTCTGTGGTTATAACTATTTTTGGATACCGCGAGGTCTCAGTTCGGGGCGAACCACTAGTGTAGGTATGGACTATGTCCAAAAAAATATAAGCTGGGTGGCTTTTTATAAGATGCACACCTAGCTTAGTGAGCGCATAATTACAGGGGAATCTCCCGAATCGAATGACGAAACGTGACATTTCAAAGTTTAAACTTTCCTAGTGTCAAACGCTTTCAAAGGGTATATTCTATGGTTTGTATGTCTGTCATGGAATTAGGAATTACGACTTACTTATGTGGGTGCGGAACTAACAGCACAATATGAGTTGATAAACTTAACGGAACAGAGACAAAGCTTTTATTGAGCGAGCAAAATGTATACCTATTTTGGTAGGGTTGGCACAGGAGGATACAATTTAATAAACAATAGTTATTTGTTCAACAAGATGGCAAGGTTTGTTTTTGTTGTGATTGCCTAGTTTGAATCCCGAGCTAGTGAAGAATTCGAGCTAGGAAGAATTAGGTAAATTAGAATCCTGAGTCTAGTGAGAAATTCCAAGGCACAAGAAACAAAAAACTTTGCTATCGCGTCATACATACAACTTTTCACTTCAATAGCGAGAAAATACAAGTTGTAAGAGAAATATTTATTGAAACATTAAGGTATTTTTACATTTAGGTAGGTACATACTTACTCATTTAATATTACCTATTAATTTAAATTTAGAGGTTTTATATGCGTAGGTACACTATATTATTAAATATTTACAGTTGATATAAGTCTAAATAAAGTGCAGATCATTGATACAAAATTCAAGTAATAACAATCCAGCGCCATTTTGAAATTCTTTGTTGATTGACCGATTTCGTTCAAAATCGATATCTGAAGATTTCTAGGATCACAAAACAGGAAACATTTACCCTCATTTACTAATCTATATAGGTATGTATTTTATAAACGTTCATATGGAGAAAACTCCATTCGTGCCTCGGAGCTGACATACACACTTTTTTATCATATTAGAAAATCATACTACATAAGCATTGTGTTTTTTTGAAATATTTTCTTACTTTATAATTTTTCAAGGTATTAAAAAATTCTTCTTTCAAAGATCTTTTTTTATGATCTTGCGATCAAAAAAGAAAAAATTGATTCTAATACCACCTTATTGATTCTAATAACTTCTCCATTGATATTTTTAATTTTGATTGAAAAAAAAAAACAAATTTGTTATTAATATAGGGTGCGTTCCGAAATACACTGAGAGCACTGGAAGTCCCCAGTAAAGTGCACTGCCAGTGCTCGCAGTGCTTATAACGGAACACACACAATAGTGAGATGTTAAATGTCACATCATATGCGACTACTGTAGGCTCGCTCGTTTTTTTTTACGAATTACATATTTTAAATGTTTTGTTTTTCAATTTTTTATTTTTTAATCATTTGTTGTGCCTTTAATTGAATGGTAAATTCTTAATCTTACATAAAGTTTTTTTAAATAATAATTATCATTAACATTAAATTAAATGAACACACGACGCGCGACGTGTACTACTGGGTACCTACTGGCAGCCCCTGAGGCCTGAGCTTGAGCACAGGCCGAACGGGTACTTAAAAACCGATTTCTCTCCGTAGGTACGTAGCGCCTGTGCTCACGCACACACGCGCCTCAAGCTTGTAGTAGTGTACCTATCGTAGCGCGCTTGTATGAAGCTTTGTCTCTGGTCCTTATAAATATAAAATACTCATGTGCTTACAGTCAACAGATTATAATCTACATACAAAATATGTAGGTACATTTTTAACCTCGTAAAACAACAGAGAAACATATCCTATACTTTGTAAAGGCCCTGGTATTGTTCAAAATAAAGTTCAAAACTGCTCAAAACCACTCAAAACAAAAGATAAATGTTCAGAGACCAGCTGTTAACCGGAGCGCCAAAACCATAAAACGGTAGTGGAAATTCCTGGACATTTTATACAAAACCAAGAACATTTAAAATTGATTGAACAAGTTGAATACCCAAGCACCTACTCTGAGACGAGTAGGACTTTTTTGAGAGACTTTTTAACAAAGAACTAATGGGTGATCTTATTGGTAGGGTCTTCTTCTATAGTTTTGGTGGAGTTTATTTTATAATAAGTAATCCAATTGAGGTAGGTAAGTATCAATTATTACATATTAAGCTTACTGTTTCAGAATTCACAACTCTGCCTAATCATCAACTTAGATTTTATAAAATAAGTAGTGATGCTCTAGCATTCTCTGTTAAAGGTGAAAGACAATTTAGGCAAATGCTAAGTGCTGAAAGACGAGCAGCGGTTGGGCTAGCTAAGGCACCAGGTGAAACCTGTGATTACTGGGTAACTTGAAAATTATCTCTTTAATAAAGATATAATAATTATATTCATCCTCATCTCAATGCGATGGTACACTACTCCAGTGGTATCGCTGGTGGTAGCAACCAGGTGAGGCAAGTACTTATGTAATCCAGATAAAAATAAATTGTTCAAACAACATGGGATACTTTCTTTCTCCAGATTCTTTCATAAATTGAATATTGTATAACCTTTCAAAGGACCAACTTATTTTGCTAGGACCTGAAGAACAGAACTAATCTATGCAACGAGAGATCTTTTAGTTTACAACTATAAAGACCAATTCATTTCAAACAAAAATACATAGTAATGTGATAGGTATTATGAATGCTTCTTTTGTTAAAAAAACGAGTGTGCTTTAGACCACACGACTGAAGTAAAACTTAGTAACTGGCTGGCTATGAGAAAGAGAGTAAGAAAATGTGTGCTCGCACCTCTCTCTTGCCCCTACAGTAATATATACAAAACGTAGGTAACTCTCTCATTCTATCTTCACTAACTTATTATATCTCCCTCTCAACTTCCGTTCGCACTTTTCGTAACGTTCTCGTCATGCATTCACCAGCTTACTCCCCAAGTCAAGCGTGTGTAAAGAATTTTACTTCAAAAATAAGTTAGCCATTGACTGCAAATGCACTAACTGCAAATTCTGTTGTAGATTGTGATAAAACCAAATCAGTGTTGGATAGAAAAAGAAGGAACTCGTGTGGGTAATATTAGAAAAGTACCCAATATTATAACTGGAAATGAATACAATAAGTTCTGGATTTCCTGGCATAAGACTCGGTTACAATTTGGTCGCACTAGTGATGGAATTCCACTCATATCTAAGCGAATGCTGATGCAAGATATACATTATGTTACATTTACTATCTTGGGTGATAGAGGGACTATGCAATGGAAATTATATTGTAAGTTATTTACACATTAATAAACGAGGAGCTGGCCTATAATTTGAACACAATTTTTTTGAATTATGGTGTCTTGATCTAGTTGCGTCAATCCCTGTAATATCAATATATGAATATGAATGTGTTTCTATAGGTTTGTTACCTCCATACCATCTGCTGAACCAATTTAGATGATATTTTGCCATAGGTATAGTTTGCATTCTGAAAACAGGCTATATTTATAACCTTACTTATAACATCTTGTCAGTACCATATTTTACCAAATAAATATTTACTTTACTTTACTTTACATGTCCCACAGTATTTCGAGAAACATGCAAAGATGAAGTTGTGTGAATGATCTTGTTTTATAAGAGAACATGTCTATCTTAGTACCTATATTGTATTTTGTTTGTACATGTTACAGTGCCACCAATACTAGAAAAACCTGTTTTGAAGAATGTCACAGGAGGTGATATGAAGTGGGTGGAGGTAAAACCAAATGGTCAACTTCCTGATGAAGCTTTGATTGGGGGATATGAAAATGAGATACTGTATATTATAAGGGCTAAACATGAAAGGTCGTTAGTCCCTGGCAAATATGTACCGTCACACAGAGTAGGCTACGTTTCATGGATTAACATGCCAGATAAGAAGAAATTTGAGGTAAGGATTAAAACATTACTCTTATATAATGTATCTCAAGTCTAGCAACGGTCAAACTCAAACTCATCTTTTTTATTCAAGTAGACTTTGACAATTGCTTTTGAAAAGCACAAAGCAATGTCACTGTCAGTAAAGCTTTTGGCTGTATGTAAAGCAGTGTAAGCTTATTAGTAAAATACTTGTAAATATTTAAACGTCTGCAACTTTGCAGGTCCTATGTGGGTACAATTGTATTTGGGTACCAACGCGCAATAGAGAACTACCACCAGGTGCAGTAGAGGGTGGATATGATGAACATAATAATGAAAAACTTTACATTGGTCGTGCATTTGTTAGAGATAATCTAATACCAGGGAAAGTACAAATATCACAGATAGCTTGTATTGTACCTTATGATTTGGCAGGTATTCCGAAGCACAGATATGAAATTTTGGTTAATCCACTGGTGTATGCAAATTCTAGTCTCCTACCTCTTACACTTCAAATGTCTAGAAATCTGATTAAATTGTGTGGAGTTTGGGAACAAGACCAAACAGAAGATGAACATAGCTCCGATTCAGAAGTTTAGAGTGGAAAATGTTGGCTAAAATCAAGTTTGTAAAATTCTGGATTTATGAAACATCAAGATGTTTGAGATCATTTTGGGATTTATGGAGTTAAAGATAAGAAAGATATTTTGGTTATGATTGGCCAAACAAAGCAAAGGTTCCAAATTAATGAATTTTAATTCACAAGTAATATCAGCTGTTGAGGTGCCTGTGATCTGTTTGATTTAAATTAATGTGCCATAAAAAGAAATTACCTATCTATTTATATTAAAAAAACAAGAAGTAGGTACTCCTATATTAAATTTTTATAGAAAATGTAAATACAAAAATTTACTAATAAATATTTAATAGGCATCATGTTGGTAGGTAACTAATAGGTACTAAAGCAAGTTCAACAATTACATCAACCAGTTGAACTAAATGCATAAGTATAAATTAATAAGGGTCACCTTTTTATAAGAGCTGCAAAAGTTTAATTAATTGCAACGTTTGAGTCCAATTATTATTTATTAGTTAAACTGGTTGAACTTTTTGCTTTTAACTAGAAAATAGGTAAACAAGTAGCTTCTCGCGTAAGGGACTCTCACTTTGCACAGCGAATGAACAACCTCGAAAACGTATAAAGCGCGTCACTTGAGCATATCACTAAGGCTTCTGCTATTTGTTTACCCTTATCTATGCTCAGAAAACTAGTCTAATAGGACGGGTTTAAACAATGTTTCGAAAATGCCAAAATCAATGCCATTTTTAACTTACCTACCAAGATTAGTACTTAATGTTAAAAACTATAGCACCACAAGGCATGCTTGCCGTCGTACAATCAATTAAATTTTTATGTGCAATAAAGTTTTTATAAAAAATCTGTACCTACTTGTATCGTTAATAATATTTGTATAAAATATTTTTTATCACAATGCCATACTTTGACACGTCTTGGTCGGTCTTGCTGGGTGCTTATTTACACATTTAATGTCATTATATGCATGGTTGTAAGGCCTTCATGGGGTTCAATAAACAATTTTTAATGGTAGTCTCTCCATGTGTTGCCATATCCCCTCTTACCAATATTTCATAAGTGTGCTTTTCCACTTCTTTGCCTTTGTATGGTAGGTAACATGTCTTGTACAGCATGTGAACCTTCCCAACTACAAGATCGTCGCCAACCATCGCTCGGCCAATATAAACATCTTCACCGTTTACTTCTGATGTACCAGCTAAGAACACATTTTCAGGTACAAAATTCTCTTTACACTTAACCCACAAGGCATTGTAGCCACAAAGAATCTGCAAATAAAGTCTTACTTAATCAATTTTGTTAACTCAAGAAAGATAAGAAAACACTATTAATAAATTGCACAGCAATACAATATAAACTTTCGTGACTATGCTGTAATTTTTAATAATGAAAATCAACTCTATAATAATAATAATCCCCCTGGCTGAAGCGCATGCTTCTATCTCCCGTATTTGCGATATTATAGAGCACAAGTGTGTGCGAAAACACATGTGCACTCTCTGTTCCCTTACTTACATAGCCCAATGGGAGGGAACATCCAATACGATCGGAGAGATCAGGTGCAGGACCGATGGTTTACGTGCTCTCTGCGGCATGAGGGTGAAATACAGCCAACTTTCTGACTCCCGGCTAGTAGGTACTGAGAATTACTTGTCAGAAAATCCCAATACATTAACCCAACGAGGGACTCGAACCCGGGACCTCATCAGCCTCATAGGTGACTAGACCAACAAGGAAGTTGTTTTAAAATGTCCAAATTTTGAAAACACCTAAATACTTGCCTCAAAAACGTTTTTTGTATGTTCAATATGGCCCCATGGCACAAAAGCTTTCTTTTTGGATGGTACATATTTTCCTGGACATGTTGATCTACCATGCGTAGCACGGGCAATGTATATAGGTTCATTTTCAAATCCACCTATAAATGCATCATCAGGCAGCCTATCGCCTATCATTTTAACCCATCTTAATTGACCTCCTTCTATATTTTTGTGACCTATAGGTCTAAAAATGGGACTTGCTAAAAAATAAACAACTCATGTTATGATGAAAGAAAGAACTGATAAGTACCTTTAAAATATAATTACTTAGGTACTAATGGATAGATGGCAAGCTTTCATAAAATTGTACTTCATTGGGTGAAATCACTGGTTTTATAAATGTTTTAGGTCTTATAAAGCATGTAAGGGTCATGCTAACGAAACCTTAGTGAATAGGTTGCACTTAGTCTATAACTAGCTGATGCCCGCGACTTAATCCGCATGGATTGAGGTTTTTTAGTTCCCGCGGGAACTCTTTAATTTTCCGGGATAAAAAGTAGCCTATGTGCTATTCCAGACTATAATCTATCTCTGTGCCAAATTTTATCCAGATCCGTTCAGCCGTTGGAGCGTGATTGAGTAACAAACATACATCCATACATCCATCCAAACTTTCACATTTATAATATTTATATTTGATTTGATTTGATATCAAACTCATCAATAAGTTAAAAACACAATTTCTTAGACTCAAATCACTCTGATTTCAGTTTGTTTCCTTGTTAAAAAAATTAAACTAGTTAACTCTAATTTACTTAGTGATGCAAAAAAACTAGAAACATTAAGATACATACACTCAACAACAAAATCTCTGTATTGATCTGCTGTAACTCGTATAAATCCTATTTGTTGTTTTGGGTTCTCTTCGCTGTATGTTTCTTCATATACAAGAAATGGTTTTATGTGCTTGAAGGATTCTACAACTCCCATTTGTATAGTGTCATTGTACCAACTTAACCATAGCTTTTCAGTGCTAGCCTCTGAACCAGGAAATTCAAATGATGTGATTTCATTCCCATCTTTTTTAAAAATTAAGTATAAACATTCATAGTTTAATTCGATCTGTAATGATTACTTATATCATCATCATTATCATTATTATTTCAACCCATTGCAAGTGCACTTAGGATAAAATGAAAGTCAGTAAGCACTAAAGTTAAAAGTTGAATAATTTAACTATACCTCATATAGTGTTTTATGTGGACACTCTTTACCAATGAGGGAAATTTCTCCAACCCAATGTGCTGTGTCTCTGGCTATAATTTTAAATGTAATAGCACCACTGTCTGCTTTAAATACCTTGTAAGGTTCTTGTAATACTTTTGTCACTGAAAAAAGGTAGACCCTTTTAGGTAATTATTGTAGTACTAGTTTCAAAAATTTGTGAATTGAGGTAAATTATCGAAATAACGATAATAATAATTGCACTTACTCCTAAGAATGTCGTCCATTTCACTGTAAATTAGTTTTTATATCTCAATTTTGATTTTTCTTTCCGTATTCAACCTCAAAGAGAATAGGTACAACCACTACCAATTACCATACCCACTACGTTTTTTCAACCTATTTCAATGATTTCACTGCACTGATGACCTCCGCCATAGAATAATATCCGCTCAGTAAATATTCCCATATTCTAACGTGGTAAAAAACATTTACATTTTACCACAGAGTACTAGATTCAAAAAGATGAGTTGATGTACCTACCAGCCGAGCGATCGCGTAACTTCTGCATCAATCATTGATACATCGCAATCACCTCTGATTGGTTTCACTCTTCCACTATTGGACATAATCCATTGACGCAGCAAGAATGCCATAAATTCAGCCAATTACAACAATTGATACTGTAACAATGATTGATGCAGAAGTTACGCGATCGCTCGGCCGGTATACATCCTACTCTATGTTTAATGACTGATGGCCATTGTCTCTGGACCACACAGAACACATACCTAGGTACTCCTTGTTGCTGTTGTCACAGACATATAAATAGAAGCAGACACAACATAAATTTCACACCCACATAGACAAGTGTATGCGAATCAGTGTGACTTAGTGTGACCGTGTCCCTGCAAGCAAAAATGTGTATGTATTAATTTGCTGCAACACTGTGCTACACCAACGCACACATTGACAAAAATTCAATGCGTGGCAGTCATTATAAGACATCTATGAGACCTATGGCGTTTGTTTACATTGTGTTGTCATGGGTGTCATAAGTTTTTTGTGAAATTTGGAGATTTATATGAATATTTACTGAAATAAAATGGTGAAGTGTTGTGTCCCCCTGTGTTACAACGCTTCGTACAGGAAAACCCCAGAAGTAACGTTCCATCGGTAAGTAAAATTCATGCTATCATGTAGCTTTGGAATGTTTTCGTATCGCATCGTATCAAGGCTAAGATATCTAATATTTTATAGTTATTATGACGAAATATGTAGCCATGCATATATTAAAACTATAATATTATGGTTTTCTGTAGAAATACATGCTTTAAGTTGTTGAATAATCTTTTTTGACATTTTGAGAACTTTAACAAATTACAGGGCCGGACTCGACGACTCTTTTATTTTAAGTATATAACTTCGACTTTTAATTTCAGGTTTCCAAAGGATGAATACCTGAGAGACCTATGCATAAAAATATTAATAGAAAAGACTGGCAGACCAACTCATGGAGTGTTATAATATGCTCCAAGCATTTTTCAGAGAATGCAATAGAACGTAATGAATTCCGTACGATTCTATCTCCTGGTGCCATACCGACCATTTTTAGGGTTCCGTAGCCAAATTTGGCAAAAACGGAACCCTTATAGATTCGTCATGTCTGTCTGTCTGTCTGTGTCTGTCTGTCTGTCCGTCCGTATGTCACAGCCACTTTTTTCCGAAACTATAAGAACTATACTGTTGAAACTTGGTAAGTAGATGTATTCTGTGAACCGCATTAAGATTTTTACACAAAAATAGAAAAAAAACAATAAATTTTGGGGGTCCCCATACTTAGAACTGAAACTCAAAAATTTTTTTTTCATCAAACCCATACGTGTCATATCTATGGATAGGTCTTCAAAAATGATATTGAGGTTTCTAATATCATTTTTTTCTAAACTAAATAGTTTGCGCGAGAGACACTTCCAAAGTGGTAAAATGTTGGTCCCCCCCCCCCCCGTAACTTCTAAAATAAGAGAATAACAAAACTAAAAAAAATGTATGATGTACATTACCATGCAAACTTCCACCGAAAATTGGTTTGAACGAGATCTAGTAAGTAGTTTTTTTTTAATAATTTAAAACCGTACAAACCTGTAGTACAGGTTTGTACGGAACCCTCGGTGCGCGAGTCCGACTCGCACTTGGCCGGTTTTTAAAGAAAAGTTAGCTGAGGTAAATACTAAGTAGGTACCAATTTACCTTATCTTCCATTATGTGGACGAATTACATTAATTATTGAAAACCTCAATACAATTACTGTAATGTTAAGATTTATTTTTATAACTTCGGAAATACTGCATGTATTAAAGTGAAATAAAAACGAATGTATACATGATCTACGCTCCGATTTTAGGTGTATTTGATAATAATATTTATACCCTTTTGGGTTTTCCAATTTATTTGAATAAAAAACATGTGAGTTTAACCTGTTGTAGTTTTTTTATTTAACCTTATAACCTAATTTAAAATGATCGTTCACACAACTTAACCCTACATATTAATATAATGTTTTATGCAGCAACAAGGTGCGGCCCTGTGTTTTGTGTATGTGTGCGTAATGTTTTCGTGTGTTTGTAATTGCCACGCTATTTTGTACATTATGTTGTCTCTGCTTCTCTTTATAACTCTGTGGCTGTTGTTGACTACATGGAATTAGGAATTACGACTTACGTCTGTTGACTACCACCAATGAATAAAGAAACTTCCTTCGTCATTGACTACCACGAAGCATGTACTATGAAATGTTTATAAAGCGTTTTTAAAGTTTTTATCAGTTTTTATCAACGCAGTGCCATGGAGGTAGGAAATAAGTACCTTATCTGTGGTAATAATAATATGTACCACAATTCTGTGTATTATTATTAAATAAATGAGAAAATAATTAAACCACAGGTGAGCGAAATGAGTGTAGAAGCTAATGCCAAGGAGTGACAGAGCGAGAAAATGTTTTCTTGTCCTGCTCATTTTTTCATCACTTTTTTTTGTTTGACTCTTCCGACAGTTTAGGTCAGACAGTCCTGTCATTTTTGTTATTCGCCCATATTCGTACGAAATCGGAATTGGACAAAGTGGTAGCTGTGTTCGTAGCTTACGAAAAAAGTGGTTTAACATTTATAGACGATGGTGTATTGCTGTGTGTTAGGCTGCAAATGCCAAACTGAACGTAAATACGAAAACATAACCTTTCATACGTAATTTTACAATTTTGACCTTATTTTGACCTGATTGTTACAGATAAAAACATTTGTAAAGACTCGCATGAATGCTACAAAGTATAGAAATAACAAAAAAATTACTTATTTAGCATTATGAAAATATCGCATTATGACTATCGCTATCGCATACTGTATACGCTGACGCCATGTCTATATCTCTTTCTCTGTCTACGGGTTAACTGTATCCATACTTCCATACTAATATTAAAAATGCGAAAGTGTGTCTATCTGTCTGTCTGCTACGTTTTCACGGTCTAACTACTCCAACGATTTTGATGAAATTTGGTACAGAGATAGTTTACATCCCGGGGAAGGACATAGGCTCTTCGATTTTCCGTGATAGAAAATATTTTATCCCGGAAAATCGAAGAGTTCCCGCGGGAATTAAAAAACATCAATCCACGCGGACGAAGTTGCGGGCATCGTCTAGGTGGCTTTTAGGGTTCCGTACTGTGGTTCCGTATAGCCCTTTCTCTGTCTACGGTTCCGTAACTCAAGAGAAAAAAAGGAACCCAAAGGATCACTTCGTTGTCCGTCTGTCTGTCAACCACTGTGGCGAAACGTCCCATATTATGTGTACTCATGTGGGGTCAATGGACGAGTCGTCAAGTGTAAATAACTGTGAATAATTGCTTATGTACTCACATGAATCCTGAATGTCTAGCTGCTTGTAGAGTATCATCGATCTGATCTGATCCGTCTATCTGCTTCGCTTTAGTATATCTGTTAGACTGGTCTCATACCTCCTAATTGACCCGTGCTTTCTGTAACCCAAAAGTTGAACCGGGCAGACGTTGTCGACGTGACAACGTCCGCCCGGCCAGCCCTATTCATACCCCCGCTGCCAGCGTTACAGTGTTGGCAACGGAGGTACTACGTCTAAACCTATCATCTCTAAGTGCCCTGATGACAACACACGGGAAGTCACCACCTTTCGGTATTCTCAGTCCGAAAGGGAATATGTTAAACTGCGGTACCCCCGCTGCCAGCATCACGGTGCCGGCACGGAGGTGGTGCGGTTTAACCTATCATTAAACTTTGGTATTACGCGGCGCAAAGTCTCCAGCCAGGTAGACGTAACCCTCAGCGATCCTGGGACCCACGCCGCGCGATTTTGCGGCATGGCGTCCCACACCGGGGCAGGGCTACGTCTTAGCATATCTGCTATTTAATTCCATGAGAGTCACGTCTCAGGCCGGGTAGACGCAACCCTCAGCTCACTGCTGTCGTTTAATGTTTATTGGGACCCACGCCGCGCAATTTTGCGGCATGGCGTCCCATGCCGGGGCAGGGTTGCGTCTCAGCATATCTGCTGTCTTTAGTGCTTTATGAGACCCCCGCCGCACCCATCATCATTCCTATCTAACAAACGCGTGGCCACGAGTTTGCTTCCTATAGAGTACACAATAGTACCCTCAAGCAAACTACATTTAAATGATTATCTAGTAATTTCATTAGACACGTAATACAGTTTATCCACATGTAATTATTAGTGAATAGTCAATAATTGGCGTAAATAACTATATATCAAGCACTCACCAATGGGTTTAGCACGTGAAGCAAAGAGGCAGCGTTCCAAGATGTTCACCGGCGGCAGTGGTTGGGAAAATGGCCGCCTGATGTTATACAAGAATATTATTCGCATAAAGACCATAGACTAGGTATACTTGTGTCTTTGAAACAGACACAGATTTAAATTTTTACGGCTCTAGACTCTAATCATTTTGACCATTGAATATTTGACAAGTATAATAATTAAGAGTACATCTAATAATGTATTTAGTATTATATTTGTAGTTTATTTTACCTTCTTTCGCGATCGAACGTCGCGACACTCCCCAACAACAGGGATTACAATAATGTGGTCAAATTTTGGGTCCATTCCTTGATTTTCTCGAGAGCCCTGACGGCTGCTTTCCTTTGGGGTCTTGACTCTTCAGGCGGAATGTTGTTCTCAATTTCTAAAGTAGGCTCATCTTCCATCGGGATAGTTTCTTGTCTCGACTCATCATTTTCTATTTGTACCGTTTCATTGAGTTCTCTATCGGTTATATTACTTTCAATACTAGGTATCTCATTACTGGTATTATTTATTTCTTCTTCTTGAGAATCTGCAATTGTTGGTGTAGAAGGTATATAACTATAGTTTGGTTTAGGTTTTTCCACTGTTGCACTAAATCCATCTTCTTCCATTTCGAGTGGGTATAGATGAGAAATCGATCTAGTGAACTCAGCGTTCCCTATTTTAATTTTAGCAACTCTGCAGAGTCCATCTTTTCCTCGTATAAGTTTTACTATCTTGCCAACACGCCAACCCTCTCGGTTAGGATGGTCTCCTTTAATTTGGACTACTTGTCCTTCTTGAGGTTCAAGTCTTGAAGTTACTCTTGGTTCTTTATGTGAATTCCAATACCTTTCGCGAAGACTGAGAAGGTAACGGTTGGAAAACATTTCCTTGAATTCTTCTTGAATTTTAAGAGCTCTTCTCCAACCCTTAACAAGCTCCTTCTTCGTAGTCGTTCCCTGTACTAAATCTTGTTCGCGAGCAGGTTCGACAGTTATGCATTTTCCTACAGTCAAGAAATCCGCTGGTTTTAGTACATGATCCAACTCGGTATCTACGCAAGTTAGAGGTCGTGTATTTATCACGGCTTCAATTTCCTTTATTACCGTTGACAATTCGCAATCTTTAAGAAAATGTTTCTGTAATGTTCTTTTCATACAATGCTTTACTATTCCCATTAATCTTTCATAGAAACCGCCTGACCACGGTGCTAAGGCTGGTATGAACCTCCAGCGAATTTTATTCTCTATGCAGTAGGGTTGTGCTAAGATTTCTGACATCAGTTTGAAGTGTAACGCATTGTCTGAGGTCATCAGCGTTGGAGTTCCTCTTGTAGCTATCATTCTTCTCAAAGCTCTAAGGCCTTCTTCCGCTGATAGATCTTGGACAACTTCCAAATGTATAGCTCGAACTGCTAAGCAAGTATATAAACAAATCCATCTTTTTTCTGTACCCCTTCCACTGTTTACCAAAACTGGTCCGAGGTAATCTACACCCGTGAAGGTAAACGGTGAACTGTAATTGACTCTTTCTGGAGGTAATGCCGGTGTCGGTGGTAACTTGTAAGGTCCTCCTCCATGTTTGACACATGTTGAACATTTCTTCAGCAATTTCTGTATTTGTCTTTTGCCTTGTGGAATCCAATATAATTCGCGGATGATACTAAGTGTATGATTAACACCGACGTGGTAGTTTTTGTTATGTATATCTGTAATTATCTTATTAGTTAATTCAGAGTCCTTGGGTAGTAAAATAGGATATCTCTTGTCAAAAGACCAATTTGTGTTTTTCATTCTTCCTTTACATCTTAGTATGCCGTCAATGTCACGAAATAGTCCTAACTTCCTACTCAAGTGTGTCTCTTTTCCTTCAATTTCATCTTTGAAGTATTCATTTTGTACTTTCTTTATTTCTTCTAAATTAGTTTCTAAATTTATATTTTCGTTTATTTGATCTACGTTATTAATTCTATCCTTTTCTTTATCGCTGTTTATAGGAGTCGTCGTATCCATTTCTTCCGCTTCATTATCTTCTGCTTCGTTCGGAAGATCCTCCCGCAACAACAGAGATGAAGTACAAGAATTTTCTCCTACTCTAGGCCATGTCTCAGATTTTTGCGACAAGAATTGTGGTCCGAGTAACCACTTCTCTTTATCTTCGGACGAGTTAGATGATCTTGTCGCTACGTCTGCTGAGTTTAGTTGAGATGGAACATATCTTATGATTAATTCTTTGTTACGTCTAATCTCTTGTATTCTTCTAGACACGAATGGTGGTAGTAGTTTAGAAGATTTGCACCATTCAATTACGATTTGACTATCAGTCCAAAGAATTTGTTGTTTAATTTTCACAGGAAGAAAATCTAGTGCGAACTTCATGAGACGACTTCCAATAAGTACTCCTAGTAATTCTAGTCGCGGAATCTTTAAATTCTCTTGATCCTTTACAGGTACAAGACGTGATTTGCCAATAACCAAGCTTGACTTATTGCCATTCACAATGTATACTACTGCAGCATAAGCTTTAAGAGATGCGTCCGTAAAACAGTGTAATTGGTAATTAGCATCTTGTGCATTTGTTATGTAGCATCTAGGTATTGATATTTCTCTAATTTCATCTAGTTGTTTACGTATTATTAGCCATTCTTCGGCCATTTGTGCCGAAAAAACTGTATCCCATTTGGTTTTGGTTTTCCAAAGTTCTTGGAGAAATAGTTTAGCGGGTAAAACGTACGGTGTGACGAATCCACATGGATCGTAAATAGAAGCAATGACTTTTAAAACTTCTCGTTTATTGTTTGCGTTAGAATCAATATTAAATCTTAATTGAAGTGAATCTTCCTTTAAATTCCAATCTAAACCTAGTACTTTGACACATTTATCGTTCGTCGCATCTGGAATCTGTGCCATGAATTCGCTGGAATTTGAATTCCATTCTCTCAGATTCATAGATATCTGTTGGAATGCCTCCTTAGAATCCTTGTATAATTCTAAAGCTTCTCTGATAGATGAAGTACCAGTTACTAAGTTATCAACGTAAATACTGTTGGCGGTATCTCTGACTTTCGGTTTATCATTGTTAGTTAAGTGAAGTTGTATTGTGGCATTTAATAAAAATGGACTGCTTATCACTCCAAATGGTACGCGACAAAATCTCATATGAATGATGTTATCTTCTGATGGTGGTTTTGTCGGGTCCTTTATCCATAGGAATCTAGTCACGTCTCTATCTTTATCGTGAAGTGCGATCTGTAGAAAAGCCTTTTCTACATCTGCTGATATTCCTATTTGGTGGAATCTAAATCGTAATAATAATCCAGTTAGATCCTCTAACATCATTGGTCCACAATATAAACATTCATTCAGACTTTTGTTATCCTTTATCTTAGCTGAAGCATCGTAAACGATTCTTGTAGATTTTCCCTTTTGATAAACACCGTGATGTGGTAGGTAATGAACTGGATGCTCTTCTGTATTAGTATGCTTCGATACAATTTCTATAATACCTTTATCAATTTGTTCCTTTAAAGTTTTATCGTATTCCAATAGAGCGTTTGAATCTAAGCGTTTTAATAATGAAGTTAATCGACCAAATGCTAATCCATAGTTCGTTGGCAGAGATGGAGGATATTCTATCCACGGCCAAGATACCGTATATCTATTATCAATAATCTTTGTGTTTTCGTTGAAATTTTTAATTGCTTCCTCATCAGCACTAATTTTAGGTGAATCGGTAATTCCTATAGATTCTAAATCCCATAATGCTTTAATATCTCCGTTGTCCAAAGGTAAATCTGGTTTAATAAGTTTCGACTCTGCGCAAGATGTAAAGTAAGTGATTACGGATAATTCATCAACAGGCTCTAAATTAGTTTCTCCCGATAAGATCCATCCTAAACTCGAATTCACCAAATACAAGTTTTCTTTAATCTTCATTTTCTCAGAAGTCATAATACTATAATAGTAATCATTTCCAATCAAAATATCTACCCTGGACGACAGAGATCCATCGTCGGCCAGAATAGCTTTATTTTTCCAGCGTCCTAGTTCAATATCAGGATATGGTACATTTTTTGATATATATGGTACAACGTTAGCATGAAGTAATAAAGTTTCTTTATTTTTTGTCAAAAGTTTTATTTTTACTATAGGACTATCTATTATTCGAGGAGTCTTTGATCCAAAAGTGAATACTGAAAGCGTGATCTCTTCTTCCATTGGAAGGTTTAATTTCTTTGCGACTACTTGTGTTATATAAGTGCGCTGACTACCAGAGTCCATCAATATACGGCATTTCATTTCCACATGATCATTTTCCTCGTTTCTAACGTTAACCACTGCTGTTTGAAGTATAGCAGTGCCTTTAGGATTTGATAGTCATAAGGTGTTAGTTGGTTTAGCTGTGTTGGTGGACGTTGTTGGACAAAGTGCTCGATTGTGTTGGTTTTCTCCATTACAATGTGTGCAATATACCATTCTATCACACTTCGTAGAAAAATGATCTTCAGAGAGGCATTTGTAGCAACGTCCTTTTAATCTTCTTTTCCTCTCATCTAGGGTTCGATAAGTTTTGCACACATCATTAAAGTGATTTCCACCGCAGAAAATACATGGTCTATTCTTGTAATTGTTACGACGCACTTCATCGTTCTTCTTTTGACTCCATGTTTCTCTCTTTGATTGTTTCTTTAGTTCTACATTACGATCGGCAATTAATTTTTGTCTTTTATTCTGGAAGTTATGTGTTGGTTTCTTTATATTCTTCCTTTTGTAGTTCTGTGTCGTCCTCTGAGGTTTTCTTTCATAGTGATTATCAGATGTATAAAGAGTCTGAGTGGTGTAGTTTTCCTTTGGATATCCTTGAACGACTCTATCCGCATCTTCTCTAGCGGAAATAATAGCTTCCAGATATTTTCTTATCTCTTCGATAGATTCGGTACTTATTTTCATTTTTAATTCATAAATAATTTCTTTCGGAAATTTCTCCATGATAAGAAAACGTAGGTGGTTGTGATTAATGTCTTCACCAAGAGACTTGAGCACTCTAAGATGTCTTTCTATTTCGTTGAGCGTGTGTCTTACATCCTGAATATTAATTTCGGTTGAGGCTTTAATTCGATATAAAGCGGCATAATGTGCATCAATGATATGATTTTCTTTCCCATATCGGTTTTTCAATGTTGCTAAAGCAATGCTGTAATTTTTATTTGTTGTTTCCAGACCTTCGATAACTTTCTTTGCCTCTCCTTTTAATGAGGCCTTTAGATATAATAATTATTCAACTTCAGTTAAATTTCGTTTATCTATGTTCGAACTGAACTGGTCCCAGAAGGTTGACCAATTGAGAATATCTCCATCGAATTCAGGTAGATCTAGCTTAGGTAATCTGCTGCTTAAACTTTGATTAGTACTCGTAGCTCTGCTGTCTTGAGTTCTGTATTCTACTACTGTTGTTCTTCTTTTAATTCTAACGTTCAGTTCGCATAGTATATCTTCGGCTTCTAATTGTATTGTAGAAATTTCGGATATATCATCTGGTGCAGGATCGTTACTTAAACGAAAGTAGTTTGTTAGTTCCGAACTCAATCTATTCAATAAAGCTTGTAGTTTCGAAGAAATAATTTCTGCTTCTTGCAAAACCGTTAGAGACTCATCAGTAGTATCATCAAGAGTTTTCTTCATTCGAGACGCATCGGTTATCAAAGTTTGTAATTTGGATTTCATCAGATGTAACATGGATAATAAACTTTGATCCATTTTGCTCGCAGGTACCCGATATTTCTACTAATATCTCAACATTCAACGAGAGCCCTCAAATAGACGTCTGGTCCACATGCAATGTGTTGTCAGGAATTTTCTATGAATAAATTATGCACTGCTTAGTAAAGATTTTAAAATCTTCATAGTAATGTCAGTGATTCACTCGACATCATCTGTTATCATCAGTAGCTAGCAATTTTAATATTGAATTATGTTTGCTGATTCGCATACCTAAAGTATGTGCCATAGTTATATTATTACTTCGCCTTAAGTTGAGTAAAAACATTAAGAATTTAACTAAACTAAATATATTAGTTGTAAAATAAGGATGTAAATTATACATCTCTAGGAATTTATGTCATTGTAATTGAAGTATAAATTCAATTAAATAAAAGTAATTGCTTTAATTAAATCATCAGCGGTATATCAATAATAAAATTTCCTAACTTAACGTTCAATCTCAAAACTCAGATGTAGTGTAACTAGCGTGTTCGTATCACGATCGTTATTGTGAAGAAATAGAAACCAAAATTTTTTTTTTTTTTTTTTTTTTTTTTTTTTTTTTTTTTTTTTTTTTTATATATAAATATTTAATCAATTTAAAATTAAAGTCTTGCAAATAAACAATACTGTAATAAACTTCTGAATAATGAATTAATTATCACATTAAATGTATATTTCTTTTATAAAATAACAAGTCACTTTACTATAAGTTCCATTAATCTCGTTCTGTCTATTACGCACAACACAGGTGTCTTCAGACAACAATAACAACACAAATAACATATAATGTCTTAACTTCACCACCGGTTCGGAAAGCAATAGAATCTTAAGTACCTACATTGATAGTATCACTCACTATGTTCACAAACAGAAAACTATTTGTAGGTATCTATCTGTACATAACCCAACGTTAGAATATTCAATTCAAGGAATTTAATCACTTCCCAGCTTTAATTTATTTAATTTAACTTTTAATTTGTTATTCACTGTTATCATAAGTCGGTTGAACTGTTATTTTAATAATTGATCACTTTATTATTGGACGCACTACACTTGTCATACCACATGTACAAAGTTACCTATCTTCACTGCGATCCACAGTAATGTTGTTTTCTTTCATGGTCTGTTCTAGAGTATAAATATAATGCCAAATATTCAAAGCGCCTTTAGCCGTCATAAACACATACCCAGCATGTATCAATCATAAATTTCAAATTCACAAGCATAGCTGTATGTGTACCCTTTCAAAATAATAGGTAGGTACTATGTGCCCAGTCAAAGCGGTAAGTGCCTATACACAGTGAACATACTATGATTGTTAAACTCTGCATACAACAATACACAAGTTCTTAAAACACAATAATAACCAATGTGTCTTCATGCGATTATAGTATAGCCAATCACTGCAATATTGAACTCATAAATGGATAAACTCAAAATAACTTTGCATCTGTATCGTTTAGCGGTTAAAGCAATTCCTTTAACCTAAATGTTAACAAGCAATGTAATTATCAGAACATGTTTGTACAAAAACAAGAATTCACAGTTAGTTTCTATTATTATAATATTGTCCCCTGACTTTGTTCCTTATTGAACAATTAGATAAATAGATAGAATCTTACTGAAAGCTGTGTATCACCAAGTGGATCTCATATCCCAGCAACTCCACCATGTGGCGAAACAAATCCCAGCACCTCCACCATGTGGCGAAACGTCCCATATTATGTGTACTCATGTGGGGTCAATGGACGAGTCGTCAAGTGTAAATAACTGTGAATAATTGCTTATGTACTCACATGAATCCTGAATGTCTAGCTGCTTGTAGAGTATCATCGATCTGATCTGATCCGTCTATCTGCTTCGCTTTAGTATATCTGTTAGACTGGTCTCATACCTCCTAATTGACCCGTGCTTTCTGTAACCCAAAAGTTGAACCGGGCAGACGTTGTCGACGTGACAACGTCCGCCCGGCCAGCCCTATTCATACCCCCGCTGCCAGCGTTACAGTGTTGGCAACGGAGGTACTACGTCTAAACCTATCATCTCTAAGTGCCCTGATGACAACACACGGGAAGTCACCACCTTTCGGTATTCTCAGTCCGAAAGGGAATATGTTAAACTGCGGTACCCCCGCTGCCAGCATCACGGTGCCGGCACGGAGGTGGTGCGGTTTAACCTATCATTAAACTTTGGTATTACGCGGCGCAAAGTCTCCAGCCAGGTAGACGTAACCCTCAGCGATCCTGGGACCCACGCCGCGCGATTTTGCGGCATGGCGTCCCACACCGGGGCAGGGCTACGTCTTAGCATATCTGCTATTTAATTCCATGAGAGTCACGTCTCAGGCCGGGTAGACGCAACCCTCAGCTCACTGCTGTCGTTTAATGTTTATTGGGACCCACGCCGCGCAATTTTGCGGCATGGCGTCCCATGCCGGGGCAGGGTTGCGTCTCAGCATATCTGCTGTCTTTAGTGCTTTATGAGACCCCCGCCGCACCCATCATCATTCCTATCTAACAAACGCGTGGCCACGAGTTTGCTTCCTATAGAGTACACAATAGTACCCTCAAGCAAACTACATTTAAATGATTATCTAGTAATTTCATTAGACACGTAATACAGTTTATCCACATGTAATTATTAGTGAATAGTCAATAATTGGCGTAAATAACTATATATCAAGCACTCACCAATGGGTTTAGCACGTGAAGCAAAGAGGCAGCGTTCCAAGATGTTCACCGGCGGCAGTGGTTGGGAAAATGGCCGCCTGATGTTATACAAGAATATTATTCGCATAAAGACCATAGACTAGGTATACTTGTGTCTTTGAAACAGACACAGATTTAAATTTTTACGGCTCTAGACTCTAATCATTTTGACCATTGAATATTTGACAAGTATAATAATTAAGAGTACATCTAATAATGTATTTAGTATTATATTTGTAGTTTATTTTACCTTCTTTCGCGATCGAACGTCGCGACAACCACCGTTCTCGCGGGAACACGTCGAGGTATCAAGTTGAAATTAAAATCAAAACAGTCTGCGGTTCATTGGACCCGTAGACAGAGCAAGATATAAGAGGTTCCTTCTTCTATGGTTGGACCATTCTGGCTGGTTATCTTCTTTTTGACATAAAAAAACAAGGAACTCACTGAAAATCTTTGTGACTCTCTTTTATTCTTAATGTCAATCTTTGAGATATTACAAACAAGTTTCATCTTTCATCTAGATAAATAAATTGAAAGGAAATAAGAAACTGCAATGTCTGCTTTTTAATTTTTTTTGACCACTAAGAGCTGTTTCAAAGCGATTTACCTACGTATATTAAACAAATATGGCTGATCCTGGCACCATTTCCGGAAACACCACAGATAATGCTCCGAGCGAGGTACCTGCTTCAGAACTGGGGGAAGGTAAATAATTATTATTGATGATCTTTTAGAATACAATAGTAAGTATACAGCAGTAAATGGGATTGATAAGATATTGGTAAAAAATTTTTTTTGAGCGCTCGAAATTTAAAATGGAGCCCCAGGATCGCTTCACCCTCCCTTTAACCTTATTTTACTAGGTAAAGCCCATGTCACGTGGCGTTAATATTGAAACCCTGCTCACTTCGCAGTTCGCAGCCGCGAAAAGATTGAATCGAGTTTTAGGAGGAGGCTTTGCTTTGCTTTGCGACGCATTGCCAAAAGTGGAAGCTTCCTAACAACGTCCAAAGTGACCTGTTGTCAATTCTATTGTTTGTTTACCACATTGACTTACCAATACCTTAGACGCACCATCGAAACGCAAAAAACGGCACGGTCAAATTGTGCACAATGAAGAATTTTTGCCTCAGTCGCGCATGAGTACACTAGGCGACAAAATGTCGTATGTGTCGAATTGTTATTACAAAATTGAACCCTAAATATAAAGCTATATGGTTGGTTTTTGTGAACCGTTTGGTGTCTCATTGTCTATTAACTATAGCTGTGTTTGTATAAGCGATTGTGGACGCTTTTTGAGTATTAATTTGTAGGTAATGTTGTATCCTTAGTTGGTAAATCGATGGTTTACCAACGCAAACCAGGTTGACCTGTGTACGGAATGCTCACATAGAATCGCTTCCACTATGTAGGGATCAAATTACTTGTGGTATTAGGTACTAAGTACCTATGCAGTTTGTTTTGCTATGCTCAAGTCAAGTCAAGCATCGATATCAATCTCTTCAGTCTTCTTGGCCAAATAAGTTAGGTACTTACCTACATACTTATTTGTCATTTGGTGAATATTAATGTTATGCTGCATTGTAACTGTTCATGAATCATGATGCAGCAACTCCAGCGCAGCCTGGCGGGTTCCCCCCCTACCCGCCGTACGCCACGGAGCCAGCCCCGCCGTCCGTGGCCGATACCATAGTAGCAGGCCGTGATCTACGAGTCCAATACAAATCCACGCCGAAGAAGTCTGTCCGAAAACCACCCAAACCAGCGAGGCCTAGGTATTTCAGTATATTATCGTCTATGAAATTAGGGGTGTTAACAAATTGAAGACTCCTTATTCCATAATATATCTTATTGACTGCCTCGTGCCTAGTGGTTGGTATGTTCGACTGCGGCCGACGAGGTTCCGGGTTCGAGTCCCGGGTCGGGCCATAATTGAGTATTGGGTTTTTCTGACTAGAAATTCTCAGTACCTACTAGCCCGGAGTTAGGAAGTTGGCAGTGTTTAACCCTCGTGCCTCCGGAGAGCACGTTAAGCCGTCAGTCCCGGTTACTATCCTTAACATGATAATAGTCGTTAAAGCCCGCCAACCCGCATTGGAGCAGCGTGGTGGGTCTAAGCTCTAATTCCCTCTCTCCTATGAGAGTGGAGGCCTGTGCCCAGCAGTGGGATGTTAATGGGCTGTAGTGGTATTCCATATCAAGTTTTAACAGACACTGCTTGTCGCCGTTTGACACATCAAAGTATCCTAGAAACTTTACCTATTCACGGCTGATGTATAACGACCACATCCACATCGGCCTAACTTAACACTTAACAGAGATTACATGTGTGCGTGAGATATTAATTATAGTGCGCAAATACAGGTAAATTTTTTGTTACCTGACCCTCAATCCGATGGGACGGTAATCTGACATAACCGGAGAAAGATCGCGCAGGACCGACTGTTTCACGTGCTCTCCTAGGCACGAGGGTAAACACCGCCAATTTCCTAACTCTAGGCTAGGCATGTACCTACCTACTGAAAATTTCTTGACGGGAAATCTAACTATTCATGGCTCGACCATAGACCATCATGAAATCATGGTCGTTCTACCGTCACCCACAGTCGAACACTCCATGTTCCAACCACTGGGCCATCCGGCAGTCAAACTCAAACGACCTATAGCAGCTAACTGTATCTTTTTACATGGATTCGTATTGCGTCGCGTCGCTTTCATCGTTCACCTAGGTCCTAGGACAACGGGCTAGCTATTGAGAAATAGTGAGGTTAGGCTGCCTGTCCACTGAAGCAGAGAGAAGCGACGATGTGTTCGCCGGACCATTCGGATTGTTGATCGATGACGCGATGATTTTACACATTACGGGTCACATGTCAGGAATCTGAGGCCCAATTGTATTGGCCCAAAGACAGCTTAAAACGTATTAGGTACCTACTCGAACTGTTTAAGGAGTTCATATAGGTATGTTTTTTGACTTGCAGGCACTATGAACTCCTTATACATGTCAAGTTATACGATTGACAAACGATTACGATTACGATTTCCTTACACAATCGGGGGGCTGATTAGTCTGCTTGGCAGTCTGCTCCGCTCCATTCCGCTTCAGTGGACAGACAGCCATATTGGTTTTTGCTGCAGAGGTCCGAAGGCCACGGACGTGAAGATGAGCAAGCGCGCCATGCGAGCGCATGCGCGGTGCTTGCGGCGCCACGGGGCGGTGCTGACCGACCGTTTGGAGCGCATGGCCAAGCCTCCGCGGCGGACAATCATTTACCTATGGCGAGAGCGTGCGGATTGTCTGCCAGCGGAAACGGTTAGCAGATTGAATACCAGCAAACCTATGCTTGCCACCTTTGCTATTACATGTGAACTGAACTAAGACATACTGAACCCTCGGGAATGTCCGCTCCGACTCGTTTTCGGTCGGGATACTCCCGAGAGTTCCAAGTTCCAATCATCATTCATCAGTGAATTCGGAACCCCGACGCAGGGAGGCCGCGTATACGCATTTATTGGTCCGGCTAATTCACTCAATACCAACTAATTATTATACCTACCATACTTTTTGAAACGTCTGTATTCGCCATTAGTGTTTATCATATATGATCTATATTCTATAGACTTTTGTACCTAACATACTTAGTTAAATTAAATAATCAAACTTTCAATAATATAGTAATTAATATTCGTAAATTACATTGGGTTTGTTTATTTGTTTCCTAACATTCATAGACATGTATCACCGATAAGCTATTCTGACGAATGAGACGAATAAAGAACTCTACTAAAGCAATAATATTATCTTGTTCATTGAATGTTATGAAACGGTTCTAAAAAGCAGGTTAGAAAGCATTCTAACTCCTTGATGGAAGCTGCAAAGGCAACCAAGCCCACAATGTACCTATTATGTTTTATTTTATTTGTTTATTTAAGTTATTTCATTGGCTGAGGGTAAAAATAATCTGTTCTATGCTATGATGCTAATGATATAAGTTCTATCTTGTCTACCTTGAAAAACATACTGTGGTCATATTTTTTTTTTTTTTTTTTTATTTCACAAGTAAAATGTACATATATTTTTTGGTTTCTTCGTGCTCGGAAGCGCTTGACGGCTTGTCTGAGCACTGCACATTCCTCCATGCTTATAAACTAAATATGTAGGTGTATAGAACGTATTAATTATATCTTCTAATCTATGGTGTTGAGTAAGATACTAATATTTATCTACAATAAGGTTCTTACATAATACCTTTTTCCATATAAAATAAATGTAGGTAAAATAAATGTAGGTAGTTAGTTTTAAAATAAAAGTAAACAAGACTAATTCTGCGCATGCAAATCAACTTTTATGTATACAGGCTGCTTCACTTTGAGTAACACTAGGTTTACTTAATAATTAGTTTTTAATAAATAATTTTTAATTTTATACTTGATGTTGTTTTTTGTTATTTTGGACTTAAGTTCCATCGGAAGCTCATTTATTAGCCTTGGAAGTAAATAATATGTAGTTCTTTTGCCATAATAGTTGTTCGCTTTTGTTGTAGTAAGTTTCCGTTCCGTAATTTTCCTTGTAGTTATTTTATGCTTAATATAATTTTGGTAGAAATCAAAGTAATTTTGGACAAGTAGAATATGCTTAATTTTATTTTGGATGGGTAGTACCTTGCAGTATTCAAATATTGCATCGTCGTTTTGAATAAATTTATCTTTGACTTTTGGCGGTACAATCATTTTTAAGGTTCTTTTTTGTATATTATATATTTTATTAATGTGTGTTTTAAATGTTCTACCATAAGCACTAAGACCATATGAAACAATACTATCCATAAGGGCCGTGTATAATAATAAAGCTGTTTGATATCTAATTTTATTTTTGACTAAGTATAATTTTGCCATAATTGCTCGAAGTTTGTTGCATATGGTCTCAATATGTTTTTCCCAGTGAAATCTGTGATCTATTACTAGGCCTAGGTAGGTGTGTTCAGTAACTTCTTCTATAGTGTTGCATTTACACATCGGTAGTTTTGCGTGTAGGCAGTCGTGAGTATGTGAAACGAGATAAGGTTTTTCGGTTGTTTTATTATGACTGGATCGTATATGCAGCATTTTGGTTTTTTGTGAATTAAGTACTAATCCAACATCATGAGACCATTTACATAGTAAGTCAAAGTCATGCTGGAGATCGGCTACAGCTGTTTTTAAATTTCTGTCAGCAGCTATTAAACAAGTGTCGTCAGCATACTGGAACAACTTACATTTGGTTATGATATTTTGCAAATCATTAACGTATGCCAAGTAATGTAATGGGCCGAGAACGGATCCCTGTGCTGTTCCTTCCGTAACTTGTATTCGATCGCTAAATACCCCATCAACCTGTACAACATACCCTCTCCCGGTTACATAATTTTCACACCATCTCAATAAGGGTCCTCTGATGCCAGTATCATCAAGTTTCTTAATAAGTACATCGTGTTGAAGAGTATCGAATGCTTTGCTATAGTCGATGAATACCATTAGTATATGTTTTTTGCTATCGAGACCCGTATTGACATAGTCTGTTAACCTAGAAAGTAGTTGTGTGGTGCTCTTTTTCGGTTGAAAACCATATTGCTGACTAGCTAATATATTATTTTCTTTATAGAAGTGGTGAACTTGATTACATATATATTTTTCGACAATCTTATCTATTATGGGCAGTATAGTGATCGGACGGTAGTTGCTGTACTCTTTTTTACTTCCTTTCTTATAGATCGGTCTAACTACCCCAAGTTTTAGTTCGTCAGGGTATCGACCAGATTCTATGCTTAGGTTTATAAGTGTAGTGATGGCTTTGGTTATTTTATTAGCGATATTTTTTATGTCGACGGGTTTTATTTTATCAATGCCTGCAGATTTTTCTGTTTTAATATTCGTAATTAGTTTTAGAATATCGCTTGGCACCGCTTTTTTATACCGAATGGAGACGCTAGCAGGTTTTTTGTATGAGTTGGGATCTAAAAGTGGTACTTTACATTTTGGTAAAATGTCTTTTATACTTTTATCAAATCCTTCCGCAAAGTTTTTTGCAATTTGTTCGGTATTTAACTTATCACCAAATGACTTTAATATGACACTGTCCAATGTATTTGTGATTTTACCCATTATGTTATTCAGAATATTCCATAGTTTTTTTGGTTCATTTTTATGATCTCTGATATCTTTTCGTATATTTTTATCTTTTTGTTTTTGAGCTACTCTGTTACATTTATTTCGTATTTTAGTGTATTCTAATTTAATAATTTTGTTACTTGTGTCTTTTTTCCATTCAATAAATTTTTTATCCCGATGCTCACAGAGTTTTATTAATTTATTATTAATCCAGCTTACCGTATTTCTTTTAGAGTTTTTCACACGCAATGTATATTTTCCGGATTCGTAACATTTTAGAATATTAGTTTTCAGATTATTGTATAAGTCTATAGGACACCATGTATCACATAACTTGTTCCAATCAATTCTATTCAGTTCTTCCAATATTTTCTTCTTATTATATCGCGTTACATAAGTTGGAGCAACCTGTATGTTTTGCGCCGAAGCGCAGGTAATAGCAATGAGTCGGTGGTCGGCCAGTACTGTGCCGATCGCCGCCGAGAACATCTCTTGCTCGAGCATCTCTATATCAATACTGGGTAGGTACTAGGTACCTACTAGGGTAGGTAGCACACATCACATTAATAAAAGGTATTAGTTAATTAGGTAGGTAAGTATGTGTTAGCGCGAATACTTATTACAATTCGATCCATACTTTAGATTATCATATGAATAAGAGAATACTTTAATTTAGATAAAATTAAAACCAACATTTTGACAATGTACCTATAGAATGCATATAATTACAAAAACATTTAATTTTATAGATCGCTCGATTGCGTGCTATGTTAGACGCTGACGAACCTTTCAAACCCGATCAAGCGTACGAATACTTTGTTAATCTTCGGAAGACAAAGAAAAAGGTTGCCACGTAAGTTACAGAACTCACAAATTAACAGCTAATTATCTACTATATTAGCTCGCTCAAACCTAGCTAATCCCAAGGGGTTATCCAAATTTTCGCAGACTTTGTGGAGGACGAACAAAGCATATTATCTTGCCACATCCTCATCTGCGTTTTTTCGAGCAATTACGGCATTTTTGCTGCAACTCTACATTGTGCCTACTAGAGAGTGTCAGCCAATTTGGGGTGATTGTAATATCAAACTGCGACTCCCAGAAAGCAAGCTATCTCTCAATCTCTGTCAGGTAACAAACATGAAGAAAGGTTCAGTAGTTCAGAAATATTTATGCAGCAACACACCGATGTACCTACTTACCTGCTTACTAAGAATATTCTGTACCGACATCTACTGATCGTTTAGTTCCAGGAGTTTTGTTGACAAAGTAGCAAAGCTATCTATCTTATTTTGCTCCTACTTTTCACCTGATGACGTTTTCTAGTACACGTGGAGTGAACCAAATAAAAAAGGATATGTTGGCGATGTATGGCGACAAAAGATTCGCATGGGCGCGAAATGCCACAGTTGCGTTTGCAAGAGGCATCCAACAGCGACTGTCAAGACCTGGAGCCTATGCTTTGGCTGACGGGTAGATATCTATGTCCTTTTGATTGATGTACCTAAAGAGTTTTTCCACCGCGTATTACTCATCAAGCTTTTTTTTGATGACAGGCTGGTCAGTACCTACCTACAAATAACTGTTTAATCCGTCAAACTTATCTGACCCGGTGTCAGCGTTGCTAGATAAATGTATGAAAAATAAAATAAAAACACAAACTAAACAGGCATAAAAATTAGTTCCAATTTTAGCCACCGGGTTAGATAAGTTTGTGGGACTGTATCTACGTCTTGCATTGTCTGTCATCCAGAGGTCTGTTTTGCGACACCAGCTGTACTAATTAATTACTGATTGTACTCACTAATTAGCCCCGTGATCACAAGTTGTATAGGTAAATTAAACATTAGTAGATATCATCGTGAGGAAATTCGGTTCAAAGATGCTTTTTGTAAGGAGACGATTCAGAACGATTTATCTTTGTTCCATAAAGCAACATGAAGTGTCTGAATATTTTAATCCATCTTTGCTGCACATCATCACACCGAACAACATTTGGCACGTTTTGTTCAGGATGCTCCGTTTGTCTAACATCATCCTGGAAGATATTTGTGGGTATACGAACATGAGGCCGCCATCAAGACGCTGCACGCATCCTAAAGCGAAGTTTATGATGGAAATGTCTGATAAAGTAAGTATTTTGACACACACCAAAAAGCAGCATGCAGTAAGTACAACAGGTCAATAGGCTACAGCTGCTCTGGATAAACGGAGTTAATTCCAGCTGCTGGACCGGTGACTTAAATTGGCGAGGTGACGATGACATAATATATCGGCAATGGTTGACGTATTAAAATGGCTTAAGGATACCCGGCCGAGATCAAAGATGAAGAAGTAGTGTTTTATCATGGTGTAATCTTGAATTTTGATACATCTATTTGATAGTCACCGGTATCCCACTTTGGCCAAAGTGTTAAACAACCTGAAGATTAAACTTTAAAGACTAGGGCCGGCTTGCACAACACTGCCTAAACTGATTTAGTAAAATTTTTTGATGCTGTCACTTTTGATCAGTTTATTACGGGGTTGACGTGAAAAGGACAGGGTATAGAAAATTTAACTTAAGCACGTTTAGCGGCTTTGCGCAAGTTGGCCTAAAATTGAAGTTTGTTTATTTCAGGTAGCAGTTTGGATAGATGAAATCCTTGCCGAGAGCGACGACCGGATGCTGATGATGGACTTCGACGAGGACGACGGTAAGCTAAATTAAAATACATACATTGTTTGTGTGGATAATAGAAGATAAGAATAATTTAATTAAAGAGGAACAATTGACAGCAATTTCATCGGGCTAAATCTACCTTTATTACACGCCATGAGCTTCGAGGAGGTAAGAAACGTTTGAAATTGTGTCAATTGTTCCAATCTTTGTTGATAATTTAATGGTAAATACCTATTTGTTAACTGGTATTGATTTGATTAAAATTATTTATTTTGATGGAACAATTGCTGACAAATTCAAACCTATGATCATAGCACCGAGCGCATTGTGATTAATTGATTTCATGAAATTGCAATCACCGATTGTGTCTTACTAAAACTGTTCAATTTCCGCGAATCGAAACGTCGACCATCACATTATACCAGCTTGGTGTTAAGGTCACTGCTCTGAGTACATATTTGCAAGGGCGTAAACTTAAACCCATGTCGCGAATTTACAATGGCTAAAATCGCCTTACGATTTTGTGCAATTTCTATAATTCCAAAATTTTCCAAAGGCTATTTTCGAAGCATCGAACTAACTCGCAATGTTTGACCATCGCAACGTTGGTTTTGAGTTCTTGCCTTAATAGAATTAATTTTCTACGGTCGCGCACGATTATAAGCAAGATTGAAGGTAGTACGTTTTTATATGGTAACACCTCCAAGCAGAAGTGGAACAAGGTATTGCTGACGAGAATAAACCAGATGTAGACGTTAGTGCGTCATCGGGAACTATGACGTCACCCGCTGGCACGCCCGTCAGCACGCCGGCCAACACTCCTGGCACCACTCCTGCTAATACGCCTAAGCCTTCCAGTACCACCTTACAAAAAGAATAGGTGAGTTTACCAGGTTCGAGTAACCTTATGTATGGTTGATTAATTCGGTTTGCAATGACGAAGTACGCTTTGCTAATGTATTTTTCTGTATTTGAGGAATTTCTTTCCAAAAGGAGATATTTACATTTCACAGTTTTTTTTTAGAAAATTGAGAAAACTGGCAATGATAATACAAGACAACGACTTTATTTGCATATATAATACATATATATCCCCTTTTGACTAGAAAGTCCAATTTACTAGAGATTTATCAATTTCTGCTACATAGGTATCGATTTCATGGAATTGTCTATTCTAGAGTAGGTATAGAACATATAGTCTCACTAGCTGATGCCCGCGACTTCGTCCGCGTGGATTGAGGTTTTTCGGTTCCCGCGGGAACTGTTTAATTTTCCGGGATAAAAAGTAGCCTATGTGCTATTCCAGACTATAATCTATCTCTGTGCCAAATTTCATCCAGATCCGTTCAGCCGTTGGGGCGTCATTGAGTAACAAACATCCATCCATACATCCATCCAAACTTTCGCATTTATAATATTTATTTGATAATGTAAAGACAAAAATTTACTAACACAAATTAACATCGTTTGCCTACATAAGTAAGCTATTCTGTTACGCTTATCTCACAAGGGCTGGATGAATCAAGCCAACCGTTGATAATAATTAATATAATATGTACTTTCGTAAAAGAAATTTTACAATAATATTGTTTGATTCGGATTGCGTTAAGTTGTTGCTTCTACTCTCAGTGTACCGCGTAGTGATTTGTGTATAGTAATCCGAAGTATTATTATTGTTGCAGATATTATAGGAGGTGATGAGAGAGGTGACGCTGGATTTGCTGACGAGTTTCTTAACATGATGGGCGATGTAAGTTTAAATAATAATTTTAGAGTTTCTGTTTGTTAGCTTAATAAAATGGCTAATACTGTTATTGAAACTAAATAGGATGAAACATACTCCGAGAAATCATCGTCAAGAAAAGCATTTGAAACAGTTCTAGCAGGAATTAAACTAAAACCGGAACCGACTGCGCCAACTTGAAATATTTGAACCAAATTTTTGAAATGAACTCAGATTTTAGCAATATAACGAATATAGATTTAGATACGGAGGCAAAAAAAATAGTAAAATTTCAAACTGTCAATTGACTTTTAATTTCTTAAGCCTGTCTCATTTTAAATGCAAATGAACACGTCCAAGGTAACCATTAAGTACTATTATTTCTAATTAGAACATTAGCCCAGAAAATTCTGCCTTTGTAAGCATTATTTATAGAAAAAATTATTCAATTTCTGCATTTATTTTTATTATTTACTGCCATATCAATAATTTATCACTTGCTTTCAGTGGCTCTAAAATTATCTGCTGTAACCGCTTGTAAATTAAGTTTCTAGATGCTTTATTTTCTGGCCTAAAAATTAAAATCATTCTTCATTTTCCAAGTTTTTTCGTAACAGCTTTTAACGTGTTCATTTGTATTTAAGTGGACAATGAAGGATGGTTTTAAAGCTGTTTTAGTACCTACTCTTTTTATGCTTATTTATTTATTTGCTTATTTATTTGCTTCTGTTCACGATCAAAGCACAACAAAATACACACCGGTTCAACAAGCTCCATGGAACGTCGAAATTATGAGTTGTACCTACTGCACTCAACTTGCATTTTTCACTGATACGCTATGTTTCCCCATCGCACTTGTCGGATCGGTGTGTGCGATATTATTTATCAGGTAAATCATAATTATGCTAATTTTTCAGGGCAGTCTTCTCAAAGGACGTGCGTATTTGTTTTTTTGTTTCGCTTCTAGTATATAGAAAAAATTGCTCATTTTATTGTTAATTTTTAAAAAAGCGATTCATTCACACCATTTATGTAATTTGCAGCTACATCGGCATACATGAAGTTTACTGGTATGTTTCTAAATCAGTTTACATAATTATTATTTTAAATACATATTTATTTTCAGAAGTCATTTAAATTACAAATCCAGTTTCATTCGTATTAATCATAATCGTTTTTATCATATTATATTTTTATCTTGTTATTAATTTAACCGTTAAATGCATTGGCAGGTGAAATGTTAGAAGCGTTTATGATTTTGACCGAGTCAATGTATAAAAAGGGCGACGAGCAATTGCTTTCTCATGGAAAATTCAATCAAACTTACACTCAGGCAGCCGATGAGTAAGTTTTCTATAATGTTGATACTGCTAATAATAATATTGATATAAAAAGGCCAAATATAATAAAAGTTATAGTACAGATAGTAGGTATATATGGTTTTTAAAATTAAGTATTTAAACGGAAACTTAATGAAGCAGTCAATAAATAATTAGATCGTCTTTCTAGATTAAAACAAGCGCCAGATTTTGAAGCGACTGAGTATAATGCGACATTAGCAAACCAGATCAAAAACGATTTGGGAGCCACAGCTAAACCCGATACACCAAGTCATATTGCTGCTGCTATGGGAGGTAATGGATGACGAATTTTAAAAATTCTAAATTGTTTGGTAATCTATACGGTTCGCATTGTCAAGTATCACGAATCAGGAATGAAGCTACTTTGAATTAATCTCTATTGTTGTTATTAATTCAAGCATCATGAATCAGAAATGTAGCGACTTTAAATTAATCTTTATTTTTGTTTATCATTTTAGTAAAAATGATTAGTTACACGCAATGTAGATGCAAAACAATAAATAAATAAATAGTTTCAATGATATGCTCATAAAATGATATATATGTACACCTTTCTTGTTTCAGATGTGATTGAGATCTGCTCAAATTATCTTGCACAAAATGCCGAGTTTAATAGTAAGTACTTTGAGTATAAAAGTTAGATGAGTTTACAAACAAAATAAACCTTTACGTATGTAATACTTGACCTGCCCACCTACTATTGCAGAAGATAAAGGTCCAGCGTTCAAATTGTTAGTAAAGACTATGCGTGCGAAAGGCAACCAACAGTTGTTTACAAAAGGAAAAGTAAACAAAACTTACACTGGTGCAGCAACACAGTAAGATATTTGATTGCAAATAATAATTATAAATTCAAAAAGTCATGTAAGCAAACTTATGAACGTACAAATCCGTTTCGAAAGCAGGGTAGGTATACTTGGTAGAAACCGGCAAAAAGTATAGTTACCCATGTAGACAGCGAAGACTGAATTTACTATGTTGAAATTTAATGTCTTGATACGTCATATTTTTACAGATTAGAAAAATCTAGAGGATTGGAAAGCGATCATGACGACCCCAATTTGTCTCAAGAAATCCATTCTAAGTTAACAAATTTAGTTCAATCGCAAACCCCCGCTGAGTTAAAATCTGAAATGGCAGGTTAGATTTCAAATAAATAGCCACTAATTATTTCCTGTTTTATACTTACAATAATCTATTAAATTATAATATTATTCTACTCTTACAATATTTGGGCTATAACTAAACATTGTTTTATTTTTAAATGTTATTTTACAGATACCGTAAATTTGAGCTCAAAATATTTATCGCAAGCTGCTATTGACGAGAGTAAGCATTTTCGTTTATGTTTTGGTGCCAGTTCTGATTTCTCTAACAAAGCTCATCATAAGCTTATTGCTATTTGTAGTTGAACGCGGTCCGGCATTTGATCTGCTCATAAAGGAACTAGAAAAACGTGGCGCAGATCCGTTCACGCCACAGTATCCTCCTGTTGCTACAAAGTTTTCTGCTGCTTATGTGTAAGCTACATCCACGATATCCTAATAGTTGACGATTTTATAATGTACAATATGTAACGTAAACTAAAAATTAGTACCTATCACTAGATGCAAGATGCAGAAGAAGCAGAAATAAAGCGAGAGAAACCATTCCAGAAACAAAAAACTGAAATGCTAAATTAAAAAAAAACCATATACCTACTTAAATTATACAAAACAGAAAATAAAATCAATACGTTTTATCGCAGATTAAAGTCGGCACCCGGTTTTAGTGGGGTCAAGCCAGATCCTGGAACCACTCCTACTTTTGCCAATGCATTACATCTAGCTGTCGACCCTGCTACACCTAAACCACTTGTTAACGATATGAATGGTTAGCTTATAATATTGCCAAATCTATAAAAAGTATACTTTCAAACCTTTAATTTATAATATAATAATTTTTTTTCATTGTTTCAGAGGTTATTAATAGATGCGCGAATTACTTATCTGCATTTGTGAGGGACAGAGGTAATAACTAAGTTTAACTCCTATTCAATTTAGTTTACTAGTCAAACATCCTAAATAGGTGATAACTAATATATATAACTTAATTTCGCCAAATATTTTTAAAGACAAAGCATTGCAATCTCTACTGAAGATGATGAAGAGTAAACCGAACAATGAATTGTGCAAAAGAGACAATTTTAACATGAATTATGGAACCGGTGCAGCTGAGTAAGCAATTAATAAAAATTATGTATTCCTTGTTACTGTAGATATCGACAGTATCGATATATACATGGTAAATTTTTCAGGGTTGAAGCTGCTCCTCTTCTTGTGCCTTACGCACCCATCAAAGATATCGCGGATGAAGCAAAGGGTAATTTAACTAGAGATATGCAAAGTGAAACGCCTCCTACATTGGGATTAGCCATGAAAGGTAATATATATTATAACAATATATTCTTCATAATATGTATACCTACTGAATAGATAATTGATTGTTACATGGTGATAGCATTTTTTTTGTGATAGATAAATACAAAGATTTTTATTGTTCTTATTGTATATTTCAGCGTTAATTCAAGATGTTTCGAGATATTTATCTCAACCGTTTGCTTTAAGGAGTAAGTTTTTCATATTAACATTCACGTCTGTTATTAATTACGTACTTAAGTTTCATATATTTCTTTCATGTTCGTTTTATATTATTAATTTTACAGGTGGCATTGGTGGTAAACGATATCCGCTGAATTTCTTAGCAGCAGTTTTTACTTCGTTGGGAAGTAGACCACTTTTTAAGCACAAAGCATATGGTCAAACTTACGCAGATGCTGGTGAAGTGTAAGGGATTTCTTTAACTATAAAAGCAATTTTCATGTCGTAGCCCTATTATTTTTACTTGGCTTGATGTGGCGCCACTCGTGTGAGGGTTTCAGCTCGAAAAATGAAAATCGATGCTTACAATACTTTTATATTTATTACGCGAGTCATTCATTATACAGAGCTTGGATTTTTTTGCATTATGCTACATTTCCAGTAACTGAAACGCCGGGGTCACGAATTTCAATGAATGGATTTGGTTTTGGATGGCCAAATGTTGATTTTAATAAAATTTCATCAGCGTAGCCTTATTCCTTCACATTGACATAAAAATCACCTTAAGTAATTGGCGCTTGTTAAATCAGTGTGAATGATGCTATTGTTTTAGTTTCCTGTTTATTTTTTATATTTATCAGATTAAAATATGCTGGTCCGCTGGAATCAGACCCGAAGGCAGAAAAACTTCAGCATGAAATTTTGACCGAAATGAACCGCGGAGTGCGCACCAGATTATCACCAACCTTAACTGGAGATTTGAAAGGTAAATTTACTAATCTAAAATGAGTAATTTTACAATATCTCAACTTTATTAAAGAATATCCTATTTGAGTTTCAGGCACGATGGATGATGCGTCTAAGCACTTAGCAAAAATTGGTCATGAAAAAGGTAAATAACAATTAGTAGGTACAGCATGCAACTTTTTTAGGTAAATGTAAGTAGATAAGTGCTAAAGAGTGAAAACATATTTCTAGGTGAAGCTTTGCAGCATTTAGTTAACATAATGAAGGAAGAAGGCGATGCACCTCTTGGTCTAATACAAGGATATCAGCAAACTTATGCAGATGGCGCTAGAAGGTGATTTTTGTAGATGTACCTACCTAGACTTTGAAAATAATTACCTTTGAAAATGAGATATTTCCAAGTTTTCGAGGGGTGTCCTTTACGACAAAACTCTTTAGTAGTAACTAGGCAGTAAAAGACTTATAAATGAATACAGGCTTGAAAACGCTGTTAGTTTAACTACTGAAAAGGTGGATAAAGGGGCTTACGAATCTTTAAGAGGAAAACTAACCGGTCTAACTGAAAAGAAACCACCACCATCTGAGCATGCAAAGCATATTGCAGGTAATTTGGAATATCTGACCTATTACGGTATCACAATATTAACAACTATAAATAGCATCAATATTTAATAAAACTTAATTAAATATATTTTACAGGTGTGGTGGACGAATCTGCCAAATTTCTGGCAGCGCCGTTTCCAGAAAGTAAGATTTATAATACATCAGAGATTTGAAATAAGTACTATAGTTACGATACTACAAAGAAATATTACAAGCATGTAAGTAACGCTCACACCCTCCTACAGGTAATGCAGAAAAACGCAGGGTGTTAGCGGATTTGATGGCACGTAGAGGGGATGACATTTTAGGACAAGAGGGCATTTATAAAATGACTTACATTGAAGGTGGAGAAGAGTTAGTATTTTGAGTGTTCTTTTGTAACTCAAAATATCTTAAAATATGATACCTACATAGTTAAAGCTATTTTAAAAATTCTCCAGAATAATGCAAGCGCCTGTGAGAGTCAAGCCATCGCAAGATCCAAAGACAAAACAACAAATGATAGAAAAACTTACTGGTGTAATACCTGAGAAGAAGTTACAGGAATTACTTAAAGGTACGCAGATTTGAATGATTGAAATGAATAATTGTATTGTGCCAGTTCCAGGTAATTAAATGAGACATAAATAAATAGGCGGTCCAATGAATGACAATAATTAACAGATACTAGAAATTAGATATACCTAAAGAAAGTTGTTTTAAAAGCGCTGGAAATGAAAATTATTACAATAAATCTCATTTCGCCTATAGGTACAATATTATTTATACTGAGTCATGCAATGATTGTTCTTTGTTTGATGTTCTAGACCCTGTAAATGAAGGAGCCGCTCATTTAGCTGATGTAATAAAAGGAAGAGGCAAGTGATTATCAAATAAATATTATAAATGCGAAAGTTTGGATGGATGTATGGATGTATGGATGTTTGTTACTCAATCACGCTCCAACGGCTAAACGGATCTGGATGAAATTTGGCACAGAGATAGATTATAGTCTGGAATAGCACATAGGCTACTTTTCATCCCCGAAAATTAAAAAGTTCCCGCGGGAAACGAAAAACCTCAATCCACGCGGACGAAGTCGCGGGCATCAGCTAGTTTGTAATAAAGGGTATGATGTGATTGAAAGATGCAATAATAAATAATTGATCAATGTAAATATTTTAGGTGCGGCCATGCAAGTTATACATGATGGGTTGGCCGCGGAAAAGGACAAAGACTTTTTAACATCTGGAAAGTTCTCAAAATCTTATGCACAAGCAGCACAAATGTAGATACTTAATTTATTATAGTTTAAGGATCTAATTATACCAAATTGTTGGCGAATTTAAGATTGTTTTTTTAAATTTTTATTAGGCTCGAAAATGCCCCACATTTTGGGGGTCAGCATCCTTCACCGATGTTATTAGACAAAGTTGAAGAAAAAGTCAATAATATACGAACAACCGGAGCTTCTGCATTGGCGAAACCACATTTACCAGGTATCCATCACCATCATTTTAATTGGGTATTTGACAACTAGTCAAATCAGCAACTTTTTTTCAAACGTCAAAACGCGTGCGTCGTAGGTACTTCATAATATGGGATTTTCGAAATATTGAACAGCACGTCATCAAAGTTCGACGACATTTTTTACTTTAATCGATAGTTTAAAATAGTTATTCAACCTAAAATTAACAGGGGACGTGGATATTACGACTTTAAGGAGATCCTCTATTAAATAATAACTAAAAAATAATTTAATTAATTTAATTTTAGACTCATCATCACTTACCATCAGGTGAGACCGCAGTCAAGGCCTAACTTGTAGTGGATAAATAAATAAATAATTAGCAAGAAAAATTTACAATTATTTTGCTATAATCCGCCTACAGAAAAAGTCTGTATGGTCAAATATGCAGTTACAAGCGAAGCACCGCTTACCTTCCCAACCAAGCAAGAAAGCCAAGTTCCCAAGCAAGCAATGCCACCACCACTCACATGCACCACCACACAAGACTTTTAAACTACTCTCAACGCACGTTTCGCTCCGACACCGGAGCATCTTCAGGAGATGCCGACTTTACAATGCACGATTGTCTTGTAAATTTTTCTTGCTAAATCATGAACTTCCGCAAAGTAACGCCTGATTCTATCCAATAAATAAATAATTGTCAAATACCCAATTGTAAGCAAAATGCAGATTTTGTGGTATGGGAGTTGGGACCTTTAAAATCCATATTATGTTACTGGCGACGCGACGACCAAATACTTCAGTCATGTTATGAGCTTTGATTATACCTATTATGAGTCAATCACGGAACATCGATTAATTTTTAATCGGGTTTGGTTTTTTACCAGAACCTAGTAGAACGGTTGAATTGGTCATTACATTTACACTATTTTAAATTTATTCTACTAGGCTGTCATATCAAGCAGACTCCGCAAGTATAGCCGCAAGTATAATAAATTAAAGAATCAACGGACTAAGCTACGTTATATTTGCAGATGCCTCAAAATTAGCGTCGTCTTACATTGCTGGAGTGGCAACAAAGGAAGGCAAGTGCGAATCAAAACTTAAATCGATGCTAGGTAATTTTAGTGGTTCATGTAAACAGTTCATATGAACTTATGAAGAGAATTATTTTAATCGAGATCAGCAATCAGACCCAAAAAAAATGTGTAAATATAAACTTGGTTGCTACAAATCAACAATTTTTATACAAAAATTTGATTTTGTAATATTTGACTGATTCTCTGAAATTAGGTTATTTTTAAACTGACCCTAAATTTTTTTTTAAAATTCTTATAGGAGGTTTAGATGGAGTTGGTTTTGGAGGTGCAGGTGGAAAGGATGCCAAAGCCGCAGCGGATGCACGGTAGGTAATCATAAACATGTAGTGTAGTTACAATTATTCTAATACCTGGGTCAAAGACTACTCCAATGGAGATGTGTTTAGGAACACGGTCAATATCGAATATCTACATTCCTTCTTTTTTGGGTTAGAGTCATTTATCTACTACGGAGTATTTTGTATTATACTCCGTAAGTACTCCTCTACTTACGGAGTATAATACAAAAAAGTTAAATAACATGGATAAGTAATTCAAAAATTCAAATTCAAAACATATTTATTCAAAATAGGTACACCTTCTGAACGTCATGCTTACAAAGTATAAGACGTGATGGTGATCTACGGTATCTTAAAACTAAAGCTACGAGGGTTCCAAACGCGCCCTGGTCTAAGAAGAGTCCACAACAAACTCAGCCGGGTTTTTTTTTTATTAAGTACCACCATCTCACAAAATATATCGGAAGTTACATAATCAGCCGCTGGAACAATGCCTTCCTATCATTCAGATAATCCTTTACACTGTAATAGGACTTTTTAATTAATTTACGTTACACAAACACTTTGAACTTGTTGAGAGACATCTCCAATAGGTCTTCTGGATTTTTTTTACAGTACCGCAGCAGGGGCAGTGCCTGGTTTTGGCAAAAGTGCTAGTGAGCATATGGTTATAGGCGGCGCTTCTGCCGGTACAAGCGCTAGTGACTCGCGCGTTGGTGCATCTGCGGGCCAACTATCTGCGGGCCAACTAGCTGCAGGCCAACTAGCTGCAGGCCAACTAGCTGCAGGCCAACTAGCTGCAGGTCAACTAGCTGCTGGCCAACTAGCTGCAGGTCAACTAGCTGCTGGCCAACTAGCTGCGGGTCAACTAGCTGCAGGCCAACTAGCTGCAGGTCAACTAGCTGCTGGCCAACTAGCTGCGGGTCAACTATCTGCGGGCGGTAGAAGAAGAACACCAGAAGAAGAAGAAGTGGAAAGAAGGAGGCGAGCTCGAGAAGAAGAAGAAAGAAGACTTCGGCGAGCCGGTAGCTAAAACATTACCAAATTCAGATTTTTGCTCCTTCTTCGGTACACATTGGACCAACGTCTTCGGCAAGTGCCGGTTGTTGTATAAACACTGTCCCCGAATTGCTCGCAGATCCTTTGAAGTTTGTTTAAAAATCCAGAAAATTCTGTTTTAAAATCCAGAAAATTCGAAAAGCCAACAAGCGCGCGCGTCTATTTTATGATAAGTGGATCTGTAAACGTTCGTGTAGTAGCCGTTTGCGTTGGGCCAATATGTACAAGGCTGTTATAAATCTACGGTGAGTTAAAAAGCGCTAATTTTTTTATTTTTTATTTCAGGTGGTCAAGGACAAGGTTTGCATAATCAATTCAAAGATTTTGGTTTTTGATTAAAATATTATACAAATATGTATTAACGGGGCCCGTATTAATAGATTTCGATCCAGAGCGCGATCAAGCGATGCAGATTCTGCATAGACAATTGCGTGCGCGCGGCGGTGAAATATTTTATAAACAACCGCAAACGGAATTGACTCACACGATGGCATCTGAATGGTAATAACATATTGTTCTCCTAACCTAAGCACTGTGTAGTTGGTAGGTAGATGAAGCTTGCTGTTGATCACTAAAAAAACATACGCGCCGAATTGAGAACCTCCTCCTTTTTTGGAAGTCATTTTTAGGGTTCCGTAGCCAAATTTGGCAAAAACGGAACCCTTATAGATTCGTCATGTCTGTCTGTCTGTCTGTCTGTCTGTCTGTCTGTCCGTCCGTATGTCACAGCCACTTTTTTCCGAAACTATAAGAACTATACTGTTGAAACTTGGTAAGTAGATGTATTCTGTGAACCGCATTAAGATTTTCACACAAAAATGGAAAAAAAACAATAAATTTTGGGGGTCCCCATACTTAGAACTGAAACTCGAAAATTTTTTTTTCATCAAACCCATACGTGTGGGGTATCTATGGATAGGTCTTCAAAAATGATATAGAGGTTTCAAATATCATTTTTTTCTAAACTGAATAGTTTACGCGAGAGACACTTCCAAAGTGGTACAATGTTGGTCCCCCCCCCCGTAACTTCTAAAATAAGAGAATAATAAAACTAAAAAAAATATATGATGTACATTACCATGCAAACTTCCACCGAAAATTGGTTTGAACGAGATCTAGTAAGTAGTTTTTTTTTTTATTAATTTAAAACTTGCTACAGGTTTGTACGGAACCCTCGGTGCGCGAGTCCGACTCGCACTTGGCCGGTTTTTTTAACAGACTTCAGAGCTCTGAATTATGATGAACCGTCAGGGACCCTGCCAATTTAGGGTGCGTTTCCACCAGAGATGTGCTACGTTGATAGGCTACGGATGTGTGTGAAACCAACCAATAGGTACGAGCGCTTGATCTAACATCTAGCGATCTTAGCTATGAGAATCAAGCGCTTCTATTGGTGGGCTATACCGACAGTAAACAGATGCAACCAGTATGGAAACTACCTAGAAACGTTCGAAACAGCTCACTCACACAAACATGCGCAACTACGAGACCCATAAGCACGGGTCACGGTGCCGTCAGTACTGAGTGCCGCGTCATGACGTGTCGGGGATGCGCATGTGTGTGAGTGAGCTTAGTCAAACGTTTCTAGGGAGTTTCCATACTGGTTGTATCTGTTTACTGTGGCTATACCCACATCCGTAGCTTAGCGACGCAGCACATCTCTGGTGGAAAGGCAGTCATAAGCGGAGATGAATTAAGCTGGCCAATAAGATTAAATTGGACAAGTTTCACACCACATGTCTGATTGGTCTGCCGAGCTCAATACATCTTCACCACGCTTAAGGGACCGGCGACCGCCGCTCGCAACTTCTACTCGAACCGCAAATATAAATTTGCCGGTATATTGCTATCCCTATTTGGCTGAAGACACATGATCGCGTGCAAGCGCGATAGCAATATGAGCGTACAGAATTTGTTATACATTTAGTCTTGTTCCGTGAATACCAAAAATGATGAATGAAAAATTGTTGTGTTTTTAACTTCGTGTTGTTATTCTGTAACTTGACAATATAGGCTATGTTCCTGATCAATTAGTACGTGAGATATCGTTGGTTTTAATATGAAACAAATAAGGAGAAAACATGTCGTTTATGTCGCAAAAACATGCAAAACGCAATGTGCTTACATTTAATTTTGGGAAAGTATTTTGGAAAAATAGTTATCCAGGGACCTAGATAAATACAAGTTCAATCTTAATAATCGCATAATATGGAGGAAATATGCTCGAATTACTAATTATTTTGGTATTACGTTTGTATGAGCAATTCACTCTCCGCTGGCGCCTTAAGGGGACAGGTACCGGGCACGAGACACCCTTACCTAAAACAATATAATATCCTAAGGCTTTCAATGCGACCGCCGATGAAAGTGGACAAGAGTGTTAAGGAGTCTGGAGATACAGCACGCCTTCATAAGAAGTTTGAAAGGAAACTTAGTGCGCTTGTCAACAAAGTGACTCCTCCTGATATGATTGATACGATGCAAGGTAATTAAAAACAGTTTGATACATAATTTATTTAAAGTGATATAAGAGCACTACAGAAAGTAATTGTTTGATTGTAATTTCTTTGAATTTAATTGACATACTCGAAGCAGCTATACCTACTCCGAGTATGGCTGCTTCGAGAATAATTATTATAACTGATCTTTATCAGTTCTTTTAATTAGATGCTTTCATTTTGAAGTATATATACCTAGGTGAAATTACATTTTGAAACGTCAGTTTACTGCTTACAATAATTATTATTTTAATTATTAAATATCGAGTAGACGTATCCGATAAATGGTAGTTTTCAAACAAATCCCTTTTTTATTTACAGATGTTATAATCGAGTCTTCAAGGATTCTTTCAGAATATTTTGTTTCCAAAAGTAAGTAACGTCCGAAATTAATAGCTAAGAAATTGTGTAAGGCCGAATAAACACCTGTGTTTTGACGACCTCCGTGGCGCAGTTTGTAGCGCTGTTGTCTTAACGTGCGGAGGTCCCGGGTTCGATCCCCGGCAGGGTGAATATGGGAATTTATAATTTCTGAATTTTCCCTGGTCTGGCCTGGTGGGAGGCTTCGGCCGTGGCTAGTTACCATACCCTACCAGCAAAGACGTGCCGCCAAGCGATGTAGCATTCCGGTACGATGCCGTGTAGAAACCGAATAGGGGTATGGGGTTAATATAACTGCCATGCCCCTAACAGGTTAGCCCTCTACCATCTTAGACTGCATCATCACTTACCATCAGGTGAGATGGCAGTCAAGGGCTAACTTGTAGTGGATAAAAAATAAAAAAAAGTGTACCTACAAAATTTATTTTTAGACTACAAGGAGCTTGTTCGGGTCGCTCTGATATCTGAAATGCAGAAGCGGGGGAACGAAATACTGATAGAAATAGATGGGGCTGCGGAGACATACTTCTTTGCAGCTCAAAGGTAAAATTAAAAAATTTGCCTAGTAAAAACCGATATTTGGAATCTACACGATACCTTACATTAGATACCAAAAATGATTTCTCAAAAAAAATATTTATTTGCCGTATTTCGTGTATTCGCCATATTGAACTTTTGATGACGTCATACCACATATTCTACGTAATGCAGAAGGCCACTTCTACTATTCAAAAGTTGAGTAGTTTTGCAAATATGAAGGACCCAATGAAACGACGATAATATTTGGCGCAAATAGCCAGAACAAACATTTTCAAATTTGCGAATGCATGGAAATCGTAGGAGATGTAAGGCTGGACACACGATTAGATTCCTTCGTTCACTTCTTTGCTTTCATTGAAACAGGCTCAAAAAGACGAATTCGCTGGAAGTAGCGGAACCGTGTTCTCAAGTGGCTTACAGCCTAACAAAGAAGTTGGAAGACATGATACGGTGCCGATCCATGGCTCGAAAATTGACTGCGGCTATGAAAGTTAAGTATAACCCTTAACTGAGATTTGAAAATATGGATACGTATCTCAGTATTTTTACTTTTTTATGCGATCATTAATGATATTCTGTTTCCACTACAGATCACATCAAAGACACAGCAGATTATTTATCGGCTTATGTTACGAAACCAGGTGGTTACTCATACTTTTTAAATGGAATGAAACATTTAGCTCAATAAGCTCAGTGTCATGGTTCTCACATCGCTGTTAATTTATCCATTTAATTTAAGATGAGCAAATTGAAGCGTACGTTACGTTACTCAATGAAATGGAAGCAGCAGGTGACACGCTCTTAATAGAAGGTGACATACCAAAATCCTTCAAGGATTCCGCAGCATAGTAAGTCAAGGAACTATCGTAGCAAGTTTGGCACTAATTTGATAAATACAAGGTTGCATTGAGACTTGTATGGAGACACAGTAGACGTTAGACTATAATCTTTTGTGATGACGGATCTTAGCATGATATGTATTGGGATAACTCTCTGCCTCACCGGTTATCGTCTAATGGACCTCGGCGTATGCTAGGTTGGCTGATCTGAGGCCCAATTATCTAAGCAAATCGTAATCATTTGACAGCATAAAACGTTTCGCATCTCCATTATATACCTACTTTGTTAACTTACTTGATTTCGTTCATGGGTAGAACTGCTGCCAAACTGAGTGAACATTTGTCGTATTAATTAAATAATATACAGCGTTTGTCAATTCTTTAAAAAAAAATCCTAATTGATAAAGTTTATTACAAACTAAATGATTTTCTTGAAGAGAAATAAGGCAGCCGTCTCTCTACTACTTGTATCACTGATTTTTGCTGTGCCCCGCCGGGGTTCCAATATTGTATTAAGAACTATTCTATTGACATTATGTACCTACCTAAATTACTATAAGAATCGTATTGGAATGCAAAATAAATGAATATGAATATATATTTCAGTCTTCGACAGCTGACTTCTTTTCAAGATGAGATAGGACAGTCTGATTCTGCTTTGCAATCAGCAACTGAGAGCAAGTTGAAAAGCCTTATGGACACAGTTACCCCCAGCGGGTATAGTGACTCTGCTATGCGTGGTAGGTGGTGAATTAGTTTCATTTTGAAAAAACCTTTTTTTATATCGTCGTTCATTAAAAAATTGCGGTAAAAACCGTTAAAATATTTGTTTCAGGTGTCATAAGTGAATCTACTAGGCTGCTAGTATCTTATATAGTGCTGCAAGGTAAAGCATTTCAATAATGAATACTTATATATTTTTTCCAAACGATAAGAATGGACTATATAGAAACTTTTTGTAGGTATAAAAACTGAGGCCCTTAAAGTTTTAATAGAAAAGATGGATAGACGTGAGCATAACGTATTGTTGCGTCATGGTACGCTTCGGAAAACCTATTTAGACGGTGCAGACATGTAAGTCTAAGAATATACTTACTTCTTGGTCAAGTAGGTAGATATTATAATAATAAATAACACTTGTTATTTTGTTAACTTTCAGATTACGTACAAAGAACGCTGATCAGCTAGGAGTGCTAAGTGCTGATCCGGTAGTCGCAAGGAAAATACAAATTAAACTTCGGAATATAATGTATTCTTGTACACCTGATAAATATATAACACTTATGGATGGTAATAATTTTAGAGATGAAAGTTTAGGACTTCTCTATAAGCCAATAAATACCTAATCCTATTCATTTTACTTCACAGATGTTATTGAGGAAGCTACATTGTACCTTGCTGTACACTTCCTACAACCAAGTAATAAAGTTTTCATGAGACATTTCAATTTTGCCATTTAAATACGATGTTGATGCTCATTTAAATTTCTTGTTTTTAGGAGTAATCCAAGTTTGCAAGTGCATGAAAAATGTATTCGTGCAATGTGAGCTCTGGTGTGACGAAATCTTACGTCGCGTGGCTCGACCGTGTTGCACTTGTTCTAGACACGTATCTGCACAAGCTTTGGCCGATCTCGCGGGTCCAGGCCAACGCATAGTCGTTAGTCCTAGTTGTTCTCGAGCCTATGCTACTGGTATAGAGATAGCTGTAAAACCCTGTCCATCTAGACCGGGGAGATTGCCAAGCCAAGGCGAGAGGCAGCCATGTCCAGCACAGAACCCAACGGAAGGCTGCAAGGGAAACACAACTCCTTCGTACCTTTTATATTCTAGCGCATACCACCATCGCTATCCTTATACAGGCAGTCCAGAGACGATGCAATCTTCAGATTCTTCAGAAAATGTGCTATCACCGCTTTCTCCCAGCACAATGTGCACGTATCCAGCATTTTTGGATTCTGTAAAGCATGTTCCCACTTCATCTGAAAATGTACACAACTTGGAAAGACGCGAACCGTCACCTATACCAGAAGAACAAAAGCAAGAAACCGATACATCATCGCCTGCGTCATTTTACACTCCTCCTAGTACTAATTCTGATTCTCTGAATACTGCCAAGGCATTTTGGCACGAACAAACTACAATGATCGCTCAAGTGAATACTCAAATGGTGAGACCATCAGAACAGTCATCTTCTAGCAGAACTATGGACTCCGCGACATTGCCCAGAAGAATGGCTGCAGTCAAACGTGGATATATTGCTCGTAATTATATAGCTTTTCTACTTGTACTTGTACTTCAAATTATTTTTTTGCACTACAAAAAGTAACAACGGTTTGACGATGGCAGGAGCACCAATCGTGACAACAGATCAAATGGCTGACTGGCACGCAATGATGGTGAGTTTGATGTGGAACGTTCAAGCATGGCGAGCTTGGATACAAGAAAATATCAATCGAGCAGTTTCTTATAAGTGTGATAGTGGGAATAAATCACCAGGTAATATTATAAACGTTTAAAATAATAAATTTACAAAATAAGTTTTCCTTGAAGCATCTATGGATTTTAAACTAACCACTATAAAAATTCATTTCTAGAACGGGAATCGTGGACGACGTTCCAAAGAAGAGTGGCTACTGAAGCCCTTCAATGGAGACAATACAATAAATTTAGTCGCCAATTGACGCTTCGTTTAGCTTTGAGATATAGGGATAAGAAAGTAAATAAATGTTTTCATTTCTTATGCCGGAATCAGATGGCTATACGAAGATTACCAGTTTCATTTTCGATGCCGATTTCATTTGCTGTTTATCATTTGTCTCTTCACAAATAATCATCCTAATTCTAATAATTATAGCTCGCTTTTTACATATCTACTTACTTATTGCAGTATTTATAAATTACGTAATAATCATAATATTTTCACTTTTATTTATTGCAAATTCATACTCTCCTTGATCCTGTTCTATTTCTATCAGATTGTTTCACCAACTCGGGCTACGGTTAAAACGGAAATTTACTTGGAGTGCCAAAAAGAAATGTTGGAGATTATTGACATGTTCAATCGCTGGACGCGATGGTTGACCGTCGTCGTATGTATCTCTACCCTCATTGACCCGCTGTCCTAGGTGAGCGACAGAAGCGACGCGACACGATGCGACGCGGTACGACGCCATAGAAAATGACAAAACTTGTCTACGCGACAGCGTAGGACACGTGAAGGGTCAGCTACTGTTTGATACTATCGCGTCGCGTCGTATCGAGTCGCGATGTCGCGTTTGTCGCTCACGTAGGACAACGCTTTTAAAATCTCTATTGTTTAAGTAAATAAATATTAATTTTTCTATCTGCTCAGATCAAGGAAACTGATTCTGTACCACAACGAAGCGATTCCCAAATGACTTTAAGTGAATTGTAAGTGATGTACCTATTTGCATTTTTTTGTTTTAAATTATTAATTAAAATCTATGAATGACTCAACTCGCCACAAAAACTTTGTTTTTTGTTGCAAGTTCAATGATGACTAGATTGTAAATTTTTGTATGGGAAATGCTTAAAATGAACGCGTTCAACGCTTGTTTAAGATTTCTGTGGTTACAAGGTGAATGAAAATCATAGTGGTAAGCCCCGCATCCTCTTCGTCTTCATAAAGTTTCAATTATTAGTGAATTATTCACTTCTGACCTACTTGTACAAAATTAATAGTACTTTTTATTATGAATTATAGGCGCTGGAAGTATTTTAAAAACAAAGTGGAAGAGTATTTAGACGATTGGAACAAGTATGACACTCATTTGAGGCAGTGTTGGGAACAGAAATACAGATCACTTATATCAGGTAATGTAGAGCTTTTCTGACTATCCACTACAGCCCATTAATGTCCCACTGCTGGGTACAGGCCTCCACTCTCATAGGAGAGAGGGAATTAGCGCTTAGACCCACCACGCTGCTCCAATGTGGGTTGGCGAGCTTTAACAACTATTAACATGTTAGTGATAATAACCGGGATCGACGGCTTAACTTGCTCTCCGAGGCACGGGGGTGAGACACCACCAACTTCCTAGTTCCGGGCTACTGCTGATAATTTCTAGTCAAAAAAACCCAACACTTAATAATGGCCCGACCCGGGACTCGAACCCGGGACCTCGTCGGCCGCAGTCGAACATGCCAACGAGGCAGTTTAATTTTTGTTTGACAGATTTTATCCTTATCGTAGACCAGCTATCAATCGGTATGATAGAATAGTGACAATATTATCAACATATTATTAGACAACATAGAGATAATATTATCTCTATGTTGGCTGGCTTTATAAAAAATGTTTAAAAGAAGAAAAAAGAATGACCGTAATTCTTTTTTTTTTAATTGCTTCAATATTTTATGCAGTACTTTTCCTGCATATCCCGTTCGTTTTTCCACCCTGTTAATAATATGGATAGTTCAATCCACGAAGACGCGCCCCACAGTTTTTCGTCTCAAGAAAATGGTTTTATACTTTCCTATTATTATCCAATATTTTTACATTCAAGAAAGTTTTGCATTCTGCACAATAAATGTGCGAGTGGGGCGCGTGTTCGTGGATTGAACGACCTAGATAGAGGCCTAATGATCGCAAATTATAGATTGGATACCAGCGGCTTCGTGGGGCCAGCCCGGGCCGGTGTGGGTGGTGAGCGCGTGCGGCGCAGTGCCGGGCGGGGCCGTGGCGGCCGGCGTTTACGAGGGCGAAATCACTTGGGTCGCCAGGACAACGCACAGGTAGCTATATTTAATACACCTTTTATACTTAACCCATAACGCGAACATTCATTGGAGTTGAGGCCTGGATATGAACACTAGAAATGATTTCAATTTCGAAAATGAACACTTTTCCATACTGATAAACAGTAAACACACATTTATTACTAGATGATGCCCGCGACTTCGTCCGCGTGGATTTAGTTTTTCTTATTCCCGCGGGAACGATAAAAAGCCTATGCCTATGTCCTTCCCCGGGATGTAGGTAATCTACCTCTATACCAAACTCAAAATCGGTTGAAAGGATGGGCCGTGAAAGCAGTCAGACAGACACTTTCGCATTTAATATTATTTATTATTATGGATTTGTTGTTAAAGTGATGTCTATGTACTAAAATGAAATTATTGAAAGGAAACCTAAGAAAAGGCAATGGCAAACCCATGTTAAAGATTCTTCTTTCCTTCGCGATAATTATAAAGGAACGAAACTATATTCTTTGTTTCGGTGGTTTCACTAAAATAAGTACGACACGTTTTTGTGTAGATGCAACGTTCTACCAGCAGCCTTACTCCCGTCGAAGCATTGCTGTATAGTGTATAGCGATGGTGCTGTGCATCACTATACGAAATATCAGGTAATCGATCGACAAATGCATTTTATTTAAAAAAATATCCGAATGTTAAGACACTGTTCACTTAAGTTTTTATAATGGTGTAAATTCTGCTGAAATGCCTGTCACAAATTAGTCTCCAACTTCCTCTCGTACTTGGCGTAGTGGTGAGGTTATAAGTTTGTCTCATTTTTAAAATATAGGGTAATGTGACTAAACATTTTCGCTTTTGGGTACTCAGGTGATGTGCAATGCAGAAGTGTCATGGGTGGCGTGCCGTGCGGCCGCGTTGGCCGGTGCGGACGGCGTGGGCGGCGTGGGCAAGATGGGCGCGCGGGCAGTCCGCGTCTCCAACGGCGTGCACGTGGGCCGCGTGCACTACCGCGGCTCGCACCTCGTGGGCGCCGTGCATGCGCCCACGTACCGCTGCCACGTCGTCATATTCGGCCGGCCGTTCGCCTTCAATTGCTACGAACTTCTCGTGCTTTCGCAGGACGAGGGATAGTCTAGCGTCTAGCTCGTACAAAATTATGGTGAATTTGAAATTTTTGGCGTTCAACAGGCGTTGAGTTGTTGACTGAGATTGGATTGAAATTCATGTCGCTGTTAATTGACGATTTATTCACAAAAACATCTTGAAAGATGATAGAAGATTGATGATCTTGAAGATTATTTTTGATAGGACTTAAAATGTACTGCGTAGAATGTTACATATCGCAAGTGCAATCTCCATCTAGGCAAATTTAAAATTGACGTTGTACGGATTTTTGAAGCTAGTGTTTGATGTACGAGTAGGTACTGAAATCGTGGACTCGAAACGCTATTACACCCGCTTTGAGTTAGATTTGGTAATATTCATATGAAAGAATGGCCTTCCTATTGACGACTAAATAATATTTTATGGCACAACAATTACTTTATTCATTACTTTTTTCAAAATGGTGATATAACAAATTAATTGTAAGTGCAATTCGTAATTTGCGTTTTGAAGTTTTTTACATGTTTTGAGTAGCATTTTGTTGAGTTTTGTTTGGGAAGAAAATAAATTATTTATTTTTATCTATTTTTTATTTTTATAAATATTAGAAATATATTTTCTGCTAGTTATTCGACTGAATGGATTGGATTGGCATCGGTTTGCTGTGGGAGTGTAACCTGTACAGTCTCGACGACGCCCTCTCTGCCCGAGAGGCGCACCGTGTCCCCCGTGGCGAACGTGGTCGTGGCGTGCGTGGCGCCCACGATGCAGGGCAGGCCGTACTCGCGGGCTATTACCGCTCCTGTCAGAACAACACATGGGTACTTGAGCGTTTGAACTGCGTGAACAGTCTGTCTACTGCTCATTTATGACAAGAAGAGGAAACTAGTTCCGTTAATTACACGTCACTTCATATTTTTTTACTTCGTTGAAATCAGTGCCGGAAAAGAGTTCAATGAAATCATGGCCTTCCGTACGCTTTAACCACATTGTTTTACCTTTAGATGCTCTTCTTAATGTACTTTCGAATATCCAAAACAAAAATTAAAATAGAGCGCGAACATTAGTTAGCATAACTCCATTTGTGCGCGTATGCGTTGACATTTGAAATCGGTGTAGTGAAATATATTGGCAAAAGTTTATAATGTGCCTTGGTCTTAAGGTACCTACCGTGTGAGATCAGTCCTCCTAGCTCCGTGACGATGCCTGATAATAGCGGGAAGTAGGGCGACCAGCCGATGTCCGTCGAATTTGTTATGAGCACATCTCCCTGTTGTAAGTGACTTATCTGTGAAGAATAATAATAATAATTTTTATTGTCAGACTCCAGAGGCACTATGCACGATTTAAAAATAAAAACCAAATCCAAACCTAGAAATAGCCAAACCTTCGGATGTAGGTACAAATCACCTTTATTTGAACTGATTTGAGATACCCCCTTTTTGAAAAGTATTTTCTTTGCTAACTCCTCTTTTTGAGAAATCGCTAAATCTAAGGCCCACTTGCACAAGGACTCTTAAATTGATTTAGTTAAATATTTTAATTTTGTAATGCTGCCCCTTTTTGGCAAATGCATATTGTTGTTGCCAAAAAGGGACAGAAATACAAAATTTAACTAAATCCGTTTAAATGTCCTTATGCAAGCGGCCCTAAATGTGCTTAAAACTATCAAATTGTATGCAAGAAAGTATCAGTGCATATCTCATACGTCGTATACGTTCTAAAGCGTTGTTTCCATTAAATAAGATACTTTTCTTGCTGGAAATGATTGTTTTCAAGGTCTTCAGAAATAATATGGATCATTTACCATTAGATCAGGATATCAGGCTAAATTACCTCGGAGAGATCCTTAACAACGCAAGCTCTCGCGATGACCTCTCCACCACACACGGACGTAGCTTCTAATCTCACTCCCCCAGCGGTGACTTTTGGCTTCTCCAGCGTTAGAGGTTGCGGCCAACCCTTGATAATTTCTGCGAATTTGAGCTTACACCACCCCGGATAATACTGTTGACGTTGAATAGCTCTGCAATCAATGAAATAACTATAAAACAACCGCCAAAGCTTTTATATATGCCTACGTATTAAGTTACGGATTAAGGTTACATAAGTACGGGTTACGAAATAACTTTTAAATAGTATATCAAACCTTGCGGTACCATTAAAGCTGTATCCTAGCTGTCTGCTATATAGAGCCCTTAACACGCCTCAAGCTCACCATTGACGATAAGTTATTTGACTCAAGTCAAATACTTTTCGCCAAAAATGTTTACCCACTCACGGCATCAGTCCAAATGACATTCGAATTTTTAATTCTCGGTCGACGTTTGCCTATACAATCAAAGGTACTTTGTGAGCTTTGATTATGGTTTGGGTTTGTGAGCACCGACCAGCAGTGTTGCCGTTATAGCCTTTGATTTTGTTTATAGGAGAGGATATGTTGCATTATAGTGATTATACTAAATTATAGTTATACGATGCATTTTGTTAACAAAACATGTAAAACTATGTTTTGACTTCTCTTACTTATTGAAAGCTACGTTATTAGAACGAGACAGGTATATTATGTTATTGCGTGAACGTGTCGCGCAATTGTCATATGACATCACATTTAGCTATTGAAGCCAATTTTTGGTTGCAATAGGTATACCACAGAGTTGTGGTCGACGTAGCCTCTTACGACTATGCGCAGCTTAATGCCATGGCCTACAGATTTCGAACTGCAGGTCAAATATTATGACGCTAAATAACTTAAAGCTGTAGCTACATTATCGCGGGCACAGTATTTCCGTGGCGTAAGTTTGGCTTACAGATTGATGATGCGACTTACGACAAATGACTTGCCATCAATAGCGACATCTCAATAATACATAGAGGTAGGATATATACGTCTTACTGACGCGGACATGAGTAGGTAATATTACACAGAGGCCAGCATTAAAAACTTAAGGATGAATCTTTGACGTAAGCCTGGCCGTGAAGGGAGGATACTTTGGAAGGAACTAGTGGAACAGGCACTTTGCTTTAAGCAAAGTGTTTCCTTGTTCCTCAGTCACCGTTCTACCACAGAACAGCAAGAAACCATCAACGCATTCTTGGCATCCTTATGTGGTTGACGTCCAGTCAGCTCGAACGAAACGTTTACTCTACGTTTCTGCTTCGAACCGCCAGGATGTGGCATACCCTTCCAGCGCACGTATTCCCTTCCGCGTATAACTTAAGTACCTTCAAGGCAAGAGTGAATAGGCATCTTCTAGGCAAGCGCGCTCCAACCTAGACTTCATCATTGCTTTGTATTAAGCATGATTGTCGTCAAGCGCACGCCTGTACTTAGATTAAAAAAACCAACCCAGATGGTATTAATCAGATCAATTTCTTACTTCTTCAACAATGCTGGATCCCTCGTAGCAATGTAATCCCTTAGTTCGTTGACTCTGAAGTAGAACACCAAGTCTGGATGAGGCAAGTGCCAGCTTCGTACGAGCAATCGGCCGAGGCTCAGAGCTGCGAGGCGCAATTTGTGTACCGCAAGGATCAAGTGCGCTTTAGTGGCCTCGCGGTGGCGAACCGCACGATGGCACAGCGGGAGAATCCATCGGAGGATTTTCCTAAAATTTCATTCACCTAACTTATAGCCCATGTTATTTAAGAAATTGGTGTCAGAAAAAATTGGGACGCACGACGGAAGGCACTTCTACAGTCTATTCCAAATTTTTTTACTAAACCCGACTATAGATTTGTTCCCCTATGATTTATTATGCATACGCCGCAGACTGTTAGAAAGTTGCCGAATAGTTTGCGGCCGAGCTCAAGGAGCTGTACTTGAACTGGAGTTTTATATTACTTGACGATGTTTGCGACTTCTTCCGGGTTGATATAGGTTTTAAGAATCTCCGAGGTACTATTTGATTTTACGGGGAAATATTAATACCTTGTCTTGTCAGGGTGTTTTCTCGTGCTCAGTATTAATTTGTCCTATTAGTAGGAGCACGAGGAATAGTTCTTCCTCGTGCTCCTACTACGGAGATAAATGACACAGGCACGCTAAATTCATGAAAACAAAACACGGCGATCCGTTGTTCTGCTGTTTACAAACAAACAGTCACATATTAATTTTGATTTTTGTGAATTTCATTATTTGAAATTTTAGAGAGGAGGGTGGAAGTAAAAGACATTATAATCATATTACCTTGTGCTCGATTTTTTTGGGGTTCTTAGAGAAGCGATGATTTCATCACTAGTTTGGGATCGTTGCTCTTCTTTTGTCGGTTTAATGTGCATCAGCACTTTCATCAACTGTTCCGGTACCAACACCCAAGGTTTCGTCGCCAGATCAAACTGTAATATGCAGAGAGTATTTGATAACTATAACTTCCAACAAATATCATACTGATTACTCAATTTGCTCCTACCCGGAATCGATACATTCGACTCAACATTGCGCCAGGGAACTTGTGGGCATCAACATAGTCTCTTCTTGAGAAGCAAAAATAACCGGCCTTCACAATAACTTTAACAAGCATGATATGACATGAAGCATTAATTTTAAGTCTGACAACACCTTCCAAAAATTTTCTTGTTTCAATTTGGTTATGAGTTTAACTTGAGACAGTATTTCTCTACAAATAGAGACAATTTATGCATTCTTTCACTATGTTTTTTGTTTGATACTAGTACTTAATAAAACTTGTACTCTGAGCTAAATAACTAGGAGAGAAAATAATATCTAGGTACTGCGTAAATAGGCTACTAACACAAAGATCCAGTAATGTTTTCATAACTCACTTCCATAATAGCTCGATGTCCATGCTGCTCCAAGAACATACAAACATCGTCATACACATTTGGCAAATTGTTTTTAAGCCAATCCATAGCTGTGTTTGGACTTTGACTACGGAACTCCTCAAGTTTACCAGAGTCTTCCAACTTTCCCGCAAGCTTGCCCAAAGCGTGCGGCACCTCCGCGGACAATACGTCTCCCGAGCTTAGTAGCTTGCCGATCTCATTGCACGCCTCAGGTGAAAAATCTACGAATAATTCTAAGATTCATTCTATACCTATAAAATGTCTGACTTACAGACAATAAGTACAGTCTTGCTTTACTATACTCTGTCCAGTCATTTATTTTACTTTTGGCAGCTTGAGTCAATGATGTACGAATGCGGATGGGATTTTTGATAACAATCGACTTTCTTTATGAAGAAGTTTTAATCAATTTGACACATTGATATTTATCTTTGCTCAACATTTTTTATAAACTTACCCAAGCGTTTAAATGACTTAGTATATTAATGTATGTATTAAAATAAATCATTTATATACAACAGTACAGATTTGTACATGAATCAGTCAGGTAATAGAAACCATCCATCGCCAAAGATGTGTGGTGCTTATAGGACAATCAAAAGAGCTTGCGTTGCAGCTTCGTGACTATTTTGAAAAGGAAATTCGAACTACTACTAATTACTACTCGTAGATGAGTAGAGTCTGGCCACGCTAACTCTGCCACGGAATAAAAGGGCAACACTTAAAACAAAGTCAAAATATGCGTTTAATCTGTGTTCTTACATTTGTCACTGATTTGTCAATTCAGCTATCAGGTTGTTTATGTTCGTTTTAATATTTCGAAAATAAAAGTGAAAATAGTGAAATAATGGATAAACCTATACAAAATAATGTGTGCGAGTTATTTTATAACATGATTCTTAAATTCTAAGAAGTAAAGGAAGATCACGATGCTGTCCTAAGCCAAAAACAACAATGTTTACAAGAAATTGAAGAGTCGACAAGTAAGTTGACCAAACGGTTTTGATATTTTGCCTTTCGATCTTTGAATACAATTCTAGATTATTTATATAAAACGTTTAAACGGTTTATATTCGCCTGTTCATATCGTAGAATTATGATGGATAATTTGCGAAAAAAACTGACAGCAAAATCCTATCAAGTTTTTATACTTTTTATTAATTATTGTATAAATTCAAGGTGGAATAAGCGAAGAGTTAAAGCCTCATCTCCAGGATGTCCTTCAGAAACTTGGAATAAGTCATCTTCCATCTCAAATTGAAATTTTGTTTTTTTGGGGTGGGATTTTAGATTTAGAAACGTGCTGCCTTGATCAGAAGCTGTCGCGTATAAGGAGGGGTCAAGAGAGTCTAGACCGAACCCCCAACATAATTATTTTTTGCCGAAAATACGAAAAAAATAAATTATTTTCATTTATTTCCAGGTGTAAGCGAACGAATAATAAGAGTTATTAAAAATGTGGGCCAAACTAATCAGGGAATCTGGAGGACTCCCGGCAAAAAGCGTGCAGCACGGGAAACAAAAATCAATATTGATAATTTTTATTGTTTTATTTTATTTTTTGTTTTATTGATTCTGATTATTAATGTTATGTCTTTGGTGTACAATAAAGAATATTTCATTCATTTCATTTTATGTTTTAATTCATTTATGCTCTCCTTAAGTAATTCAAAAGATCTCCCCTGATCAAGTAATAATTTGTTGTGAATCTTTAGCGTCAGTAGATTCATACTAATATTAGTAGTAGCGAAGAGTAGTTAGCGAAAGTAACCGTTTGTCTGTTACCTTTTTTGACTCATCCCCTGAACAAAAACATATGGTTTCTGCGTGAGTTTATAGCCGAAATCCACCCAGACGAATTCACGGCAAATATTATATATAAAATTTATATAAATACGGGGATCATTTAAGCTCTACCTTATTACGCTGTCAAAATTGTGCCCTCTATTTACATTTTACTCTTTGAAATGTACTAAAACGAACAATGACCACACTCCCAGGAAAGCAGATTGAAAACAAAAAACACAAGTATCAGGTGCGTTTTTTCGCATTACACTCTGTGTTGTCATCAACAGATTTTGAAATTCTACCATTTTCTTACTGCTGCAGACTTAGCTTAGACAGTCTATAATATCGGATAAAAGGTTCTATGAAGTATTGCCTTTTTGTCGAAGGTTGCCTGTCAATAATTATGAAATTTTATAGGCGTGCTTATGTCATAACTAAAATAAATGGTTGGACAGATTATAAAGTATACAAATGGACAAGGTCTAAAATAAATCTGTTCACTGCTCTATGCGGAACACCTTTAAAACCTTTCAATTTCATCTTTCACTATCAAAACCGCAAATAAATAATAACCACCACCACCACCACTACAGCCCATTAACGTCTCACTGCTGGGCACAGGCCTCCACCCTCATAGGAGAGAGGGGAATTAGAGCTTAGACCCACCATGCTGCTTCAATTCGGGTTGGCAGGCTTTAACGACTATTATCATGTTAGTGATAATAACCGGGACCGACGGCTTAACGTGCTCTCCGAAGCACGGGGGTGAAACACCGCCAACTTCCTAACTCCGAGCTAGTACTGAGAATTTCTAATCAGAAAAGACCAACACTTAATTATGGCCCGACCCGGGATTCGCGCCCGGGACCTCGTCAGCCGCAGTCGAACATAATAACCACTAGACCAACGAGGCAGTTAGACCAACGAGGCTGTTATACGAATAATAATATACCTGATTTATTTTCTAACAGCACGTTCATAGCTATCAACTGTGTGAAAGTACTCGCGGAAGTGGTAATGCCATGGTTTCTGGTGTACCGCGTCATATCCTGTTCAGCTGTAACTATACTATCAAACAGTTCCATTGGAGACGCTGAATCAGGATTTAGGTCCATTTTGTTTACGCGCTTGATTGTATCGTTCATCACCCATTTTGAAATGATCATGGTCTGTAAATCACAATTACAATAGGGGCACGCTTAATTGACAGGAATAAAAGTACCTACTGGTATTTGTACCCTAATGATTCTGTGTTCCCTAATGATTATAATATGGAGCTCTTCAAAGGGCGGATAAACAAATTTCTCAAAAGCCAGCAACGCATTGGCGGTTCCTCTGGTGCTGCAAATGTTCATGGGCGGCGGTAATCACTTACCATCAGGTGACCCGCTTGCTCGATATATATATTTAAAAAAAATTGTTCCTTTCACAATGTTTCCTGCGGAAAAGAACAACATGTTCCTTAGTCGTGGCAGAGGTTTCGATTTTTCGGTGGAATTTCTGGGAATCTCTTAGTAACATCCTCCAAAGCCCATAGGCGGCTTGAGCTGTCAAAAAACATCTGCGTGTATGAAGTATTGCATTTTTTTTGTTGCCTGTCAATAATTATGACACTTCATAGGCGTGCTTATGTCTAATGCTAAAAGTAAAATAAATTTGTGGTTGGACAGATAACACTATAATTTTTGATACATTACCTTTATCATGCCTATAATAATAAAAAGCTTGTCGGTGAGCTGAGGTTGCCTCCTGTGTAGCGCTGTGTGCAGGATATCGTCGTCGGCTACTTTGTGCCCGTGGATGCTCATCTCCAGCATGCGTATATTTATGTCGATCTCTTTAGAGACTTGTCGATACACTGACTGTGGACATGAAAGTTTTTGAAGTGAAAACTTCTGTAGCCGCGTTGAGCACTTTTTGGTAGGGGGTAAACTTGTGGATTCGCGTCACCGACACCTCGCTCCGACATGCTCGCGATCACCGACATGCTCGCGCTGTTACGAAGACAAAAGGTCTTAAATATAAATATACTACTTATATTCGTAATTAAACTTTAATGCCTTAGTTTTAAAGTTTATATTTTAAATATTTTATTAACTGCCATTTCATTAACTGCGATCTCACCTGATGGTAAGTGTGATGCAGTCTAAGATGGTAGCGGGCTAACCTGGTAGGGGCATGGCAGTTATATTCAACCCATACCCCTATCGGTTTCTACACGGCATCGTACCTGAACGCTAAATCGCTTGGCGGCAAGTCTTTGCCGGTAGGGTGGTAACTAGCCACGGCCGAAGCCTCCCACCAGGCCAGATCAGGGAAATTCAGAAATTATAAATTCCAAAATTAAACCTGCCGGGGATCGAACCCGGGACCTCCGCACGTTAAGACAACAGCGCTCAACACTGCGCCACGAGGGTCATCAAAAGGAGGTCGGAGGTTTTAGGGCAAAAAATTCTTTGCCTCGTGTGGCAGAAGGGCTAGCTCATTTTTGCGCATTCTTGCCACCATTTCAAGCGGGCGTGATTTCTACAGAAAATAGATTAGGCTAGCTAGCTATAAGTTCTATTCTATAAAGGCACAGAGAAAACGTCTATCGAAGAATAACACCTTTTTAATTATTGCAAGATATGCTTGCGCTTGGCGACAATCATGCTTAGTGCAAAGTCTAGGTTGAAACGCGCTTGCCTAGAAGATGCCTGTTCACTCTTGCCTTGGAGGGACTCTTTCAAATTAAGTACCACTTTGTTAAAATTCTCTCAGTAATTAGTCGTTCTATTTCTGTGAGGTAAGGACCACAAACCTTTTAAGCAAACCTTGGGCTATTAAATTTGCCAGAAAATCCTTCATCTTATTTTAATTGTAACCTGTTTATGTAAAACATGATGATGAATGTAAACTGATTAAGAAACATGATAACATTTGATTATTGCCCAACTAAATTAAAACAGTAAAATATAGTATTAACTTACGTTGTACAGAGCAATAGCGCATCTATTGTGAGTGATAATAATGTTCTTGTCATAGCCGTCAGCGGTCGCTAACATCAAAGTCGCGATGCCTCTCTCTAAAGGATGGCACACCATATCGTAGCTCAGCGGAGTGACCGGTTTGGGAAGGACCTCCCCTGTGTTAGCGAAGGTGACTAGTTCGTCGTCCGACATTATGGGGAAGTCTAATTCATGCAACAACTCCTCTTCTGTCCAGCGCTCTAGGGATGTTATTGGTCGTGCTTGGAGCAAGAAGATATCGTCCTGTAAAATTTTCGAGCGTCAAAAATTTCGAATCGGTAGACGAAGGCTTAAGCTGAGCTTTGTAGTTGTGCGAGTGTGTATGTGTGTGTTTGTGTGAGTATGCACAAATGCAAAGCTTATGGAAAGAAATACCTGCGATTTTATTATTACAAAAAGCTATAAGGACTAAGGAGGCATGATAAAATAATAAAAAAACATTGTTGAATCCAGGTAGATCAGGCACGGTAGGGAAATACGGAAGATTTGATGGAAGTCAGAACAAGTCAAAATACGGAACCCTAAAAAGGTTGTGTTGAAAAGCTTTCTGAAAATTAAATTCTTTAGAGGAATTACGTAGTAATTACGTAGATTAGTAGATAGAAATAATGATTCTTACGTCTTTTATTGCCCACTCAATATCTCTTCCAGCACCCCAAAGTTTCTCTTGCGATACAGCAATCCGAGCAAGTCTCAAAATCTCTGATTCCGATAAACACGACCTAGTTCGTTCGGATTCTGGAACACTTTCTGAACCAACGCCATCACTGCTTGCGGTCACTCGGTGTGTTTTAGAACCTAGCTCGATCTTATCAATGGATAGTGAATCGTCAGTTCCACGCTTAACGATGATTGTATCCGGTTCCACTGATCCAGACACCACACTCTGCAAAATATAAACAGTTCCTAAATAACGTTTATCAACACGACAGATTCCGAAAATGTTCTTTATTCTTGATGATGAAAAATTCTTTACATAGACGAATTTGTGTGACCTTAGAACTAATTGATTTTCTTTTGCGCCAGCTACTGGATTTGTGACAAGTCAGCATCGGCCTGGTACAAAATTAAATAAAAATCAAATGTTTCTTTATTCAACTAAACTTTTACAAGTGCTTATGAATCGTCGAGTGGATCTACCACTGGTTCGGAATGCCATCCTACCGAGAAGAACCAGCAAGAAACTCTGTCTTGGTCTTGGAAGTGACTGAAATTAAGGTTCTTTGCATGTACCCATTCAGATAATTTTTCGGCTTCAGTATTACGACATTGGTGACAATTCCTCCTCGTGTAAATCTGCGATCAAAATGACTGTCCCGAGATACGAACGGAAGATAGTTGAGTAAATTAGGAAGAACACAACCAATAAGATCGTTTAGTTTTCCTGACATCGCACGGGACAGGCAAGCTAATTGTTCTTATACCCATAAGATTTGCATCAACTGTTCTGACCTCTCCCAAGCCATAGTTGGCTGTGATGAGGATCCTAGTCGGGTCTCCGTGGAGCGGGTGTCGCGTGAACATAACTCCAGCCGCTCGCGGCGCAACCAACGCCTGAACCACCACCCCGCCACCGCACATACACGGCTGACCATTCTGCCTGGAAAATAAAACGCCTTTTTCCACCCAACTGTACTATAGTCGATATCGACTGGATCTGAACACTGAGAATTTTAATTCCTGTTAGTCTAGTATAACCACCAATTCGACCACTGTCACATATCTACAGGATAAATCTCAAAAGACAAGCTTTTTGAGGTACTTTCCTGATTTCAAATAGGTACTCTACAGATATATGGTTTATTTGGCCACCCCAAATCTACGTACGTCTAGCAGTCTACGTATTTTGTCCGGAATCTTTGTCTCGTCGGAATCAAAAACGGATTAACAAGAAAGCTGTTAGAAATAAAATCATATTACTCATCTATTCTCTATCTATTCTATGTAGTATTGGGTATCTTAGGAGATTATCTTCCTTTCAACGAGAAATAAATCTACCTGCGGTAATAAGCGCTCGTGAAAGCAAACATGGATGCCCAGCACTTCTGCACGGCGCGTGTGACGTCTTCGTCACTAACACACCCCAATATTGTATCGTTCTGCCCGGCCGCTGACAATGCCTCGCTGTCTTCTCCCACCGCTGTCAGGGACAAAATTTATCACAAAATAAATACTAAGTATACTCGGATTTTTAATTGCGTGGAATTCTGACGTTTGTGACGTTCAGTTGTGACAAACATTTTTCTATGCCTTTTTTATTTCAAGACTCAGGTTTTTTAAGGTTAAAAATTACTGTATGAAGCAAATTGATCACATGCACCTATTACCTAAAATACATAGTTTATCATTTGTCACAAGCAAAATCCAAATAAGTAGGTACTTATTACTGACTAAAGACTGAATTAGTCCTTTATTAGAATTAATAACTTTGCTAAGAAAGGATAAAAGATAAAAGAAAGAAACAACAACCAATAATAATAAAGTTTATCCATACTTACTAATATTACAAACTAGATTCCGCGTGGATTAAGGATTTTTGATTCCCACTGGAACTTCTTAATTTTCCGGGATAGTGCCTATGCCCTTCCCCGGGATACAACCTACCTCTATACTAAATTTCGTCAAAATCGGTTGAAAAGATGGGCCGGGAAAGCGTAGCAGACAGATAGACAGACACACTTTCGCATTGATAAAATATTAGTATGGAAGTATGGATCCTTTTTTAAGGCAATGAACATAACTTATTGCACGTGGATGAAGCCGCGAGCATCAGCTAGTTAATAATTAAGTATTGTAGTAGGGTAGAAGTAAAAGAAACGCCAATGACAGTAGCTCGTATGTATTGTACGGCTATCGATCTCCTAGCTTATAATAAGTAACGGAATCTAGCTAAATCCTAGGTTCCCTAGCTTTAGACGTGAGAATCAACTGCAGCGGCTTCTGATAGTATGGTCGCTAACTAGCAAATTGAGTTAATATCTTCGTCACGCTCGGGCTTATATAGGGCTCCGCCGCTTTGTTATTCGCAGAGACACGTTGGTCGAAGCGCTAAGAGCGAGAAGTTTAGTCGATTAAGCAGGAAAGTATTCGAGGCCGAGCCACGCGTGCAATGCTTGTTACAGTATTTAATAAAATCATCATGATCATCGTTGTCGTCGTCATCCTCATCGTCCACAGACACTGTCAATCAAATGGGTAATACGACATATTCTTTAATTACATGTTCTATGCACTCTAGCCATTTGTTTGAGGTGACGTTAGCTCCCTCAACCAAAAGCTCTTTCACTTCCACCATTTTGTTTTTTGCAACATCCAAATTGCAATCCAAGTTTGAGCCCAAATCAACTCAATTGGATTGAGCTCACAATGGTAAGGGGGTGATTGGAGTACCAACAGTAATCCCTTGTTCTGCTGCCAACTCGTCCACGACATTTCTATTACATTATTTTATGCTTTTCTTTGCTATGCCCAATAAATTTATCCACTTTAATTTATTTATCCACCTTAGGCTGCATCACCACTTGCAAGCAAGTCTGATTGCAGCCAAGCGCTAGCCAATATATATTTTTTTAAAAAAATTACCTTCAACTACAAATTGACTTAAAACGTAAGCAACATAAAAGTATCGAAAATAATAATTTCTAATTTTCAGTTAAAAAGGTTTGTTACTCATGCTGGTGTGACCAGTTGTTTTGATTTGTTCTCCCACATTAAGTGTTTCAATATTGATATTTAATAACATTTAACAGATCAGATCGGGCATCAGCTAGTAAAATATAAAAATTAGTAAAGGAGGGTAAATGAACGCAATTTGTATATTACTGAAAGCATACTTGATACATTTATTTATATTAATTATATAATTTATATTCATCAAATTACATTACATAGTCATGGAAACATAAACAAGTGTTACCATGGAAACATAAAGTCAATAACGTAACGGAGAAAGTTTGATTTTACTCCCCATTTTTCATACCCCGGGCTTATATATGAAAATCGATTCTAAAGGAGGTAAACTCAAAAAAAAGTTCTTTTTAAAAAAAAGTTTTTTTAAGGCGTCTGTCGGCCGTCATCCTGATGATCATGTCATTCGACTTTCAGCTTGAATGTTCAAATGTGCTGTTGTTGCTACTTGCTATTGTCACTACGAAAAGTTGAACGAATACCAACAACCGGCTGGAAAAAGATTGATATTCAGGCATGGTTAACGTCAAAGAATTTAAATTATGATGAAACTATGTTGGAGGTGAACTTATTGGGCATAGTTAGCAAAGAAAAGCATAAATATAATAAGTATATTGTGGACTAGATGACAGCGGAACGAGGGATCACTGTGCTCCCATTACCCCCTTACCATTGAGAGCTCAATCCGATTGAGTTGGCTTGGGCTCAAGCCAAGGGGCATGTGGCAAAAAACAATAAAACTTATAAAATGGTGAAAGTGAAAGAGCTTTTGGTCGAGGGAGTGAACAATGTCACCCCAAACAAATGGCTAGAGTGCATAGCACATGTTATTAAAAAAAGAGTACAAACTATGCCGTTTTGACCATTTGATTGACAGTGTCTGTGACACTTTCATTATAAATGTCAGTGACGATGACGAGGATGATGATTATTTTAATAATTCATTTTAAAGTACTGTAAAATGTTTACTGTTATTAGTTGTTGGATTTTTCTATATCCTTTCATAGCAAAATTGATCTTTCTAATTACTTTAAGACTCTTTCAGTCGTCAGTCGGTAATAAGTGTTTAATTTCTGCTCATGCATGTAATTACATGTGTGCACATTAAGTATGCAAATATAAAATGTTTGTAACGTTTGCCACTTGAAATTAAAATAGTGCTCTATTAATTAAGTAATTAACAATTTAATGTAAACTAACACTGTTATAAATTTAATCTTTAGAATCCATTAGCATTACTTATATTTTATTAGAATTTGTTACCCTTTTTTTGGGGAAAATGTTTTAACCAAGAAATGTCATGAAACGTCAGAATTCCACGCAATTAAAAATCAGAGTTTAGTGTACTTTGACTCTGCTCAGACTTAAAGCAGACAGAGATAATTTAAAAGATAAAACTTCTCATCCAAAGGAGATCCTGCCCTGCAGAAGTGAGCACAAACATACACAGTTTTTTATTTATAGACTAAGCGCTTGGCTAATCAGACTTGCTGCCAAGTAGTGATGCAGCCTAAAGTGGATTGCACTTACCTAGATGGATATTCACTCTTGATTTGAAGGTACCAATATTATAAGCAGAGGAAAAACGGAAGCCGGAAGAGCGTTCCATATCCTAGCGGTTACCGACAAGGGACACCGTCACAGAAAACCCTGGTTTGGTGTGACGTGGAATATACCGGACACAAACAGTGTCTACGTTTGCGCAGCAGTTGTTTGATTTCATGTTGATTGTATTGGTGGCTTGTATACTTCACACAGGACCATAAAATGTCTATGTTTGTGCAGCCCTTAATGTAAGCACAATATTAATATCTCTGTTTACGGCCCGTATTAATAAACCGACATCAGCTAAGAACAGGTCCTCAAGTATCGGTCTTAATTCGTAGATTGACTGATGCTTGAGAACCTGTCGATTCCTCGATGTCGGTTTATTATTACGGGCCTCTGTGTGCTCTATAGATTTCAGCCTAAGTAAAGGAATGAAACAAGCAGAGCTTGAACTAAAAGTCCGATAGGCTCCAAGGCTAATGCTAGAAGTTACGGCATAATCTTCGGCTAGAATTTTAATTATTCTTAATGGTTACAATGTGGTCATGGGTTCTAAGGTCTCTATGTTTTCTGAGCATCTAAGGTCTCTATGTAATTTTAGCATATAAGGTCTTCCCCCCACCCATCGTTTCTTTTTTAGTAAGAAAAATAATAACGATCAATATGTATGCATTTATATTACTTACCTGATGATCTTACTGCAAATCGTAATTGGGAGCCATATTTTTTATCCTTCGCTTTCTTCCGTAACTCATTCAGATGTTCTAATATTTTATCTTTGACGTCTTCAACAATTTCAGTTGTAACAAATAAGTTTACTGCTCTGGAAATAATTAATCACATTAATTGGTGAAATTATAATTATTAATTGGTCTCTTTAGTCTAGTTGGGTGAATTTGCATTTGTCCATCCATGATCCGTCCGTCAGACTCTTTAACGTTTCATAAATCTTATATCATTATTCATTTATTTTGCTAATTTGTGGGTAATAACAGCTATATACCTAAGTAGAAACTTCCCGTACACAATCTACTGTCAGCAGGGCTAGCATGGGCCGGAGATAAAAAATTTATCCCCGATTTTATCCACTGACAAGGGATAAAATTAACTTGTCCACTTCTCAGAGCACGGCAACAGGGGAGAGGAGAAGTTTATCCCCGTTTGACATTTCACGGGGACTCGGGGGACTATTTATCCACCGTTATTTAGCGTTTTTATTTATTTATTTAGTAATAAATATTTTATGCTTTCCACGGGGAGAAAATTGTCTCGGCCCATGCTAGGGGGGCAGAGACAGTGTGCAAAAATTATATTACACTTATTACACCTGAGACACTGAGTTTGCGGATTTGGCACCTGTCAGTTGAGCATGACTAGTGATGGGCAAAAAATATCGGTATTAAGTAATAGTTACTGGATGCTTTTCCGACGTTTGGACAGGTTTTGTATTGAAAATCCGTCAAAGCGTCAAATTTATTCCTCCGATAAACTTTATCTGACGATTGAACAATTAGCCCTAAAAAAATTAATTATTTAGAATGACTTTACTTTTTCGCGTTTGAATGAATGGGAATACTAACTTCCAATAAACCAATAATCATGTTTATCTCTATAAAATATACTCACTTTTTACACTTTTCCTTAAATATACTCTCCTCGTAATCTTCGTTAGCTCTCTCAATTTCGGAAATAGCATTTACCAGCTTAGGGTTTTTTTCCAGGTGTTGGTTTAGAGCTTTGCTACTCACGCAAAAACCGGGTGGAACGTAGTACCCCTAAAATAAATACGTATTTAATTTTTATTATAAAACTTTTGTAAAATTGTATGTAAAAACCGGCGCCCGCACCAGACAGCGCGGCTCATACTATTTTTCAATACGTACAATCGTTTTACGTACCCCCTTAGAGTATAGTCATATCTTAAGGCCGAAATGGAAAAGGACTTTTTTTTAATCCACTACAAGTTAGCCCTTGACAGCGATCTCACCTGATGGTAAGTGATGATGCAGCCTAAGATGGTAGCGGGCTAACCTGTTAGGGGCATGGCAGTTATATTAAACCCATACCCCTATTCGGTTTCTACACGGCATCGTACCGGAACGCTAAATCTTGCGGCACACCACTCCACACGTTAAGACAACAGCGTTCAACACTGCGCCAAGGAGGTCGTCAAAATTGATTGACTGGACTATGAATGAGCATATTATAACTACCTCTTTGTCTTGAACTGAAGCCAGAAGAGCAAGTGAAGCTCCTTTGCCCCCCACGTGGTCTGTACAAGTAGCGGCAACCGCGTCAAATGGCAGGCAATAGCCTACCTCCCCTGATTCTTTCGCATCGAGCCATTTCAATGCGGGCAGCGGGGTGATATTACTTGGTGTTGCAGATGTAGTTTCTACAATAATTTTATAACATTGTCATATAAATTATAAATATCTATCAAATGATAATGATAAGTTTTATTTTGCCAACAGTTGTTTTTATAGAAAAGTCCCGTCAAAATTTTCTGCTAAAGAAAATATTATTACGACCAAACCTTTCTGTCATTTCCCCACGAATCCTGAAGGCTTTTCAGATAGTATAGTGAGCCATAGAGGCCAGGAATGCCGGTGTATTGAAGGAGAGGAAAAGGGCACGAGGGTTAATCCTGAGCTGGAAGAAAGCTGCTATTGATCGCACCCGATGAAGAATTTTTCTTAACTAAGCCAAGGCCTATCCAAGGCTGTGGTATTTTGATGAAGATATGTAGTACGAAATTAGATTGAAATTAGTTTTCAGATTAAGACAGGCTACCTACCTAATCTATTATATCCCAATTCAAGCATCCCAGTTCCATGTTCGCCGTTGATTTCAACAGCACACGTCCGGTACACTAGTTCTTGATTGTGTGGAACGCCACTGAAGACACGTCCACCTTCCTTGTTGATCCGAAGTATCAATTTGAATGTACGGCTGTTTGATGCTGTAAAGTTACCTTCAGTTATAATAATTCTATTTGATATCAGCAAGAAACCTCATTTAAAAGGTCTGCTTTAGGCGAATCTCATACTGCGACGCCGCGTTTTTGCGGTTGACTTACGGTCATAAAGTTTGCATACAAAATACGCGCAGTACCACACACTAACAACGCCTCTCCGCGCGTGGAAGCAGTACGAGCGCGCCGCGCTTCGCAGCGGGGCGCGTCGCAGTGTGAGATTCGCCTTTTTTTATCCACTACAAGTTAGCCCTTGACTGCGATCTTATCTCACCTTTTCGTATGCAAGGATATCGTCTGAACCTAAACAAAACCTAACCTGTCGTCTGGAGTTAAACAAAATAATTATTTACAGACTATATACCACACTAGCTGATGCCCGCGACTTCGTCTGCGTGGTTTAAGTTTTTTTGATTCCCGCGGGAACATCTTTATTTTCTGGGATAAAAGCTAGCCTATGTCACTATGTCCTCAACTATACCCATGCCAAAAATGACGTCGATCAGTTGCTCCGTTGCGGCGTGAATGCAGGAAAAACCAACAAACAAACATACTTTCGCATTTATAATATTATAAGTATGATAGAAAAAATTTACACTCACTGCTCACATTTATGGTGTAAGTATTTGGTATTTCAGTGCCACCCTCGCAAAAATCAGACAAGACCAGATCTGTTGAGGCTATGCTTTTCACCATAAAATTGGGAAATCTCACGCTCCCTGAAATGCATCTGTAATAAATAAGTACAAGAGTGTAACAACTATTAAATGCCCCCGTTTTTTTGAGAGGCGTAACTATAATTTCTAAGAGAGAGGAATTTGTTCATACGAAACATGCAAATCTGTATGTAATGATTTTAAAGAGAAAGTAAAAACTGCGTTTATAGATTTTACAAAAATCACAAGACAGTTCAACGAGCAATTTTTCTCAAAAAATGTTAGCTGTTTTACTATAGAACTCGGTAAAATATAATGTACTTAATAAATAAATATTGTAAAGAAATCTGGCGTTTGTATAACAATTAAGAAAAGAAAGAGCTAGAATAACGATTTTTCGTATTATCTCCTGTAGTGAAATGTGCAATCATTATGACAATACGTACTCATTTCATATATATGCGAAAATATGTCTGTCTGATTGCTGCGTTTTCACGGCCCATTTGTTCCCTATTTCCCCGTTTTTTTAGGTAATTTTATTCCGGGAAAGGACATTAAAGACTTCCTACGGGATTTAAAAAAATGCGCGGACGAATTTGCGGGTATCATCTAATAGTTAAGATATACTTAAATCAATCATTAAAAAGTGATACTTACTGAGTGAAGTTCTTATAATACGACATGCCACGTATTTGCACCGCGGTACCATCGCTAACTGTGGCGGTAACTGTGACCGTTCGCCTCAGGTTCTTGCTGCCGAGAGACCAGCTCCGTTCCTTAACTCCTCGTAAGCGAAGGTACTCGCTTTTGTCTATAGAACCGTCTGCGTCAAACGATTGGAAGCGACCTTGGATTGCTCCCCATTGCATCCAGCTACCGGCGCCTTCGTCGCATTTGTTTCTAAAAATCGATGATAATTTTAGACACTTGTCGCATTTGTTTCTATAAATTCTTGATAAATTTTGACTAATTTACTTACACACACCCCAACCTTCATATCCAACGATTATAATAATCGAACTGATTAAATTACCTCTGAATCGAGCGGGATAATCTAGGCGTAACAACTACGTTGCGGGCAAACATAAATGGGGAGAAGGGGGGAAATATCTTATTGAAATGCAAAGTTTAAAAAATAAAGATTTTGACAGATTGTAATGGGTTTTTCAAACAGCCTAATTAATATATAATGTTCTCCCGATCGAATTTCGGCCACGGCGGCCAATCTCCAGAGAGATTAGCCATCTGCGCAGGAGATATTATAGTGCAAAAGTGTGTGCGCAAACACAGGTGCACTCTCTGTTCCTTTACTCTTAAAGCCCGGTGGGACGGAAAATCCGACGCGACCGGAGAGAGAATAGGACCGACGGCTTAACGTGCTCTCAAAATACCCCAATACTTGTTAAGGCCCGGGACTCAAACCCGAGACCTCGTCGGCCGCAGTCGAACATGCTAACCACTAGACCAACGAGGCAGTCAAAACAGCCTTAATATACGTAGATGAGGTTTCAGGGGAACCCCCCGCATACTTCATAAATTTTTACAGAAATACTTACAGCATTTGCGGCCAACCGCCATCTCGCCAAGGCTCCAAAGCCAGCGCTTCCGCGGCGAGCTGTGCACTCCAGTCCTCCGGGTGACGCACGACACTCGTTGCTGACGCCCATCTGTAATGCCATATTAATTTGGTTCGCTGGATGGTTGACTGCGGATCATGAGGTCCTGGGTTCGATTCCCGGTCGGGCACAAAAATTGTTAGGTACTTATTTGGTTTTTCAGTTAAGAAATTCTCAGTTTCAACCCGGAGTTGGAATTGGGCGGTGAGTCACCCCCGTGCCTCGGAGAGCACTTTAAGCCGTCGGTCCTGGTTATTATCACTAACATGATAATAGTCGTTATAGCCCGCCAACCCGTATTGGAGCAGCGTGGTGGGTCTAAGCTCTAATCTCTCCTACGAGAGTGGAGGCCTTTGCCCAGCCGTGGGACGTTATAATGGGTTGTAGTGGTAGCTACGCTAGCTGGTAATCCTTAGCTAGCGCGATATCTTCTAAAGTGGTGAGTGTGGAGACAGGTATCTTTCATAGATTATGTATGATGCTATTTGCATATTGTGTATATGCCATACCAGAAATCATCTTAATAAGGAGTTTGGATCGGAATAACGCTCACTGATTCCTCTCTCGTATGAGAAAGAAAGTATAGGTCTAAAGTGGGACAATAATATAAGCACAGTGAATACTCCAAGAACTACCTACTAAAGGTTAAAGTCTTAATTGTCTAGGGTTAAATAAAACTCACATGAAATTAAACTTAAAGTGTTGTGTAACGTTATCGTCAACTCGCTTTAGAAGTCCGTTGTAAATAACCCTTAAATTTGTCTGCGGCTCTAATATTTTTATCTTCAATCCACCAGCGCTCCATCCGTCTTCTGTAGGAGCCCACTCGGCGACAGCTGTTTCTGGATGCTCTGCAAAACAATATTTTGTTTCTGTTAAAAAATTATGAAAGTTCTCATTGTTATTCTTTAAATAAGTTAGTAGGCAATTCAATGTCTGTTTTGCATTCTAAGCGGATTATTCTATGATGGTCACTGGTTATTGGTCATGCCATCCCAAAATGGTCAGTGCTTGATGACCAGAATAAACGGTTAATTCATGATTCATGATTGATACATGCAATCCAGGAGATTCCCATTATACTCAGAGGATGGCCACCGAGGGGGTTTTAGTGGGTAGAAATCCCACATCACCCGCACTATCCCCCTTGAGAGCGGGTATCTGAAGATTTCCCCCTCGTTAAGAAAAGGTTTAAATCCTATTGATACTTTCTTTTCTACAAGTCATTCGGCGGAGACGTCTAGACAGACCAACTCTGCGGGATGACAGCGGAGAGACTGGGGAGGATATATCTCTAAGCTAGTACGAGTACAATTTTCAGTACCTATAACCTACTTAGTCTTTCTAGCACAAAATTAGGGATCCAAAATTGGATAAAATTAGTATGAAGCTTGGCTTGCACGTGTAGGTTTGGAGTATGGGATCTCTCATTTGTGTGGGCGTCGATCAATTTTAAGGACACAATATACTTAGGTACCTAGGTACGCTGTGTCTTTCTTATTTTTATTTCATGTATAATGTTTCTTCATGGCAATATTTTATCGGAGAAGATACGTCTAGTGCCTACACAAGCAGATTCCTTGTTTCACGAATATTCTAAGGGACACTTAAGGGAGACGAAAGCGTCTACCGCTCTAAAACAATTTTTTTCTTCCATCTTTTAAATCGATACACCTACGGCTCCTACGGAAGTCGCAACTGAGAGGACTCATGGGAAACCATTTTGTTCCATAATGGTTTTAACCTTAGTCAGTCAGACGCGATACAAAACAAATATTTTTGTTTAAACTTACGTAGCAATTTAAACTTGGTGCCATCTTGCAATTGTAGATACACGATAACTTCGGCGATGTTCTTCCAACCGCACACCTTGCGTATTCTCAACAAAACCGAAGACCCATCGGAAGCCGAGGCTCGTAATGTGATATCATCCCAACCCAGTTCCTGGTCCTTTCGGGGAGCTTCAGTTATTTGGTGTATAGGCAATTTAGACTTCCACCGCTTTACAGCAAACCGAGCCAAGATTAACTTTAGGGGATAATTCCATCCTGAAAAGAACATCATTAAATGAATAACGAAAATAGGTACCTAAAGAAGTAAAGCTAAGTACGTTCCCTTATCATTTCTTTTCCATATTTACAACAAAAAAAGAATTTTTCTCAGAGGATTGCGAATTCGAATCCTCAGTGTAGTGAAGATGGATTTCTATCAAGCAATAACTACTTACCTATACTTACTTATTTTACTTTTGCTTCTCTTCAAGTACCTACCTACCTACTCAAGTGGGTAGAAAATTCACATTACTTATTATCATCTTTTATTATAACTAGGTTGACAATTACGATAAGTAAATATGCCTACCAAAGCAAAGTTGATGCTCTAAAATAGGTATACATAACTAGCTGATGCCCGAGACTTCGTCCGCGTGGTTCAAACTTTTCTCCGATTTTAATCTTTTGTTTAAGGGCAAAGTTCTTTCATTTCACCCATTGAGTAAAAGTAGAGCAAGTTACTCAAAGAAAACAGACTCACCTGGTTCTCGATAAAACCCTTTACTTTTCGTCGACTTTCTTATAAATATCAAGTAAAACACCACAGCGGCTGTAAATACACCAGCCTGGAGAAGTACGTCACACAAATCCATGTAATATTTGTAGACTGATAAAATCTAAATGTTTATTTGAGTTAGATGAGCCTAAGGAAGGGCAAACTAATAAAGACCGGTTATATTTCAATCACAACTGCGCTCGATAAGCGCCTTGTCCATAATAATTATACATCAAGGACGTGAGACTCGAGATAATAATCGAGTTAGTGGCGTATCGCCGTGATTATGCCGAAATTACTAAATGATGATGATAAACACAACATTTTTACAATTATTATTATTAGTAGGTAATATTTTGTTCATAAGTGATCATACCTATATTTATTTTTGCGTATTTAGTTGTAGTACTTTGTGGATATTTCTTATTGAGCAATTTCAATATGAAATTAAGGGCTGTACTTATTTATTAGGCTCCTACTTAAGAATTTTGAAGAGGTCGTAATACTTTATAACCGACAAAAACGTCTGGGATTTTATTTTTCAGGGCGCGATTCCCAGAGAGACGCAGGTTCAAATCCTGCCGGTTCCGAAAAATTTTTGATATGTATATCTAAGTAAGTTTAGGAATAATATTTTTTCACAATTTCAGCTTGCCTAAAGGACCTTCCCGAAATTCGTAGCCAGCTCTCGAACCACATCGCCCCGCTGTCGCCGTCGCTAGTTTCGTGCACGACGCCTAAGTACACCCTAAGTAGTTGTAAGTGATGCTGTCGTAGAGCATGTTACCTTTAAAACGGTGTCTATGCAGGTGGCCATATCGTCGCGCTGGGATTGAGCCTAAATTACTCGATAAACGATAAAATACAACAAATTATTATTTATCATTGGTTCCTAAATGATCTATCAGATACCTATTCATTTCGAATTCAGAGCATTTTCGCTAAACGGCTTAAACAATTTATCCACAAACAACAACAAATCCACCCAACGCATGTACCCCACAGCGATCAGTAAAAATGGATACAACGCAAAATATCAGTCTACTTTCATTCCTACCAGTCATCCGAGGCGGCTGAAGTCGCGGGACTTCATCCGCGTGGATTAAGGTTTTTTATGTCCCGCGGGAACTCGTTTAATTTTCCGGGATAAAAAGTAGCATATGTCCTTCCCCGGGGTACAACCTATCTCTTTACAAAATTTCATCAAAATCGGTTGAACAGATGCGCCGTGAAAGTGTAGCTGAGACAGACAGACACACTTCCGCATTTATAATATTAGTAAGTAAGTATGGATACTTAGTACTTACGCTGTGCTACTGGTGTATTCATATCAACATTTTAAATAAAATAAAGTGATAAAAAATGTAAACATGTTTATTTAACATTGAGCACAACCCTATGCGTACCCTCAGGAATGCGTATCAATAAATTTTATCAAATACTTAGGCGAGGGCTAGACTTTCAGTAAATACTGTAGTCCATCAATATGATAAATACTGAAAGATCACATTCCGTTGACGGAACTCACTAGACATTCATCAAATACACTAGACTACACGACCAGTAAATACCACGGTATTTGGTAAATACTGATGGACCACAGTATTTACTGAACCTCTAGCCTTCGCCTTATTAAATAATATCAGCCATTTTCATTATTAGTAGCAACAAATAAAGACAAATTAATTCAAATAAATAACAGTTTTTTTTTATCCACTACAAGTTAGCCCTTGACTGAGATCTCACCTTATGATAAGTGATGATGCAGTTTAAGATGGTAGCGGGCTAAACTTCACTTACATTATCATAAAACAAATAAATTACAGTACAATAATACATGGGATTTTAACAGCACACATGTAACGCACAACATTGTTATTGCGTTAAATCAGTGAATGTGTATCAAGTCTAGTTGTATCTTGTAGGTTTTCAAGCTTGGGGTAGGTAAGTGTGATGATGCAGTCTAAGGATGCTCTTTACAGACCAGACCAAAAACAGTTATATAATTAAAAACCGAATCCGGAACCACATACTATCCCTGGACCTTTCTTTTTAGGGTTCCGTACCAAAATGGTAAAAATGTATCCCTTATGGTGCGACTTTCTCCGTCTGTCTGTCTGTCTGTCTGTCTGTCCGTCCGTCACACTCGATTATTTCAGTAACTACCGAAGCTATCGACATGAAATTTGGAATAGTTGTGTATATTAGTGGCCCAAAGACACTGGAATTAAAAAAAATTGGAAATTATTTTTGTTCTTATTTAAAAAGGGGGGAAAATCGGAGGGTTGAAATTTAAAAGTGAGATAACTGTACTGTGTGGGGTATCATATGAAAGGGTTTACTTTGTACATTCTAAAACAGATTTTTAATTATTTTTAGTCATGATAGTTTTTGATTTATCGGGGAAAAAGTCAAAAAAAATACCGTTCCCCCCCCCTTATCTCCGGAGTTTACCAATCGAAAAATCTGAAATAATTATGGTCAATAGGAATTTATGTATATTTTACAGGAAAACTATAGCCAATGCTCTAACTAGCATAGTTTTTTTGATATTAACAGAAAACCTCTACAAACAAAGTTAGTTTTGCGGTTCATTAAATTCATTAATCGTAAAACTTGCTACAGGTTTGTACGGAACCCTCGGTGCGCGAGTCCGACTCGCACTTTGCCGGTTTTTTTTTAAATATATAGGCTAGCGCTTGGCTGCAATCAAACTTCTAGCTTAGTACTGCTAGTTGCGACCCTTGACAAAATTAAACGTATCTTACGAATATGCACTAATCGGATCAGAGAAAAAACAGAATATGTGGTGGCTAATTATTTCCTGCACATTATTTAAACAAAACAAAAATGGTAGAACTAAAATTGCTATGCCTTTCATAATGCAACATTCGGAAAAGCATATAAACCCTTTAAACCTATCATTTTCGTTCGTTCGTATTTTTTCTAATTCGGATCACACAATATACAACAAATGACATACGAATACAATACAAAATTTGGATCCACATTTTCTCGTCTTCAGATACTCTTACCACGAGATTTTAAATGACATCGACGACGATCGATAGTACTTCGCGCAGTACCGATTTCAATGTAAAAGGACCCTCTGTATTAAATTTTAAATACCGTCTACCAGTGGCGTGCACGACATAGAGGCATAAAAGCATTGCTTACCCTAGTTAAAAAAAGCTAAATGCTTATTTTTTTTCATGGCACCAATGCTAACCTACCCTGGCTCCGAATACTGGGCACGCCACTGCCGTCTACTATATCTATTTCTTCTACGCAGGCCTCTACGCAACATCGTAATAATCAGGAATCGAACCCGTAACCTCTGCTAGCAACATGCGAAAAGCACGACTGCGTCAGACATTAAAATAAAGGAACTTAAAACCAATTTGAATTAGATTTTAGAGTCTAGCCTACTTCTTACTCTTAGGTAGCGTCTTAAGATTCTGCGTTATGGATACATATAATTCCACAATTTCATTATATCTAATTTTGGTTATTGGAATGTAGCCTAAACATATTTAGACTAATAAATTATACAATCACTATCAGATTCAACAAAATAAATTGTGTACATAAATAGCACTCAAACTTTAATAGAAAAGGTAAAAATAAACTAAAACTACACATTTCTCATTTTTCACTCATCTCAGTTCATTTTTACGCCAAATTTTTTTCTTAAAATTATAACTACAAATACAATAATACATAGGGTGGATGCCCCGAATACCAGCCCTGCCCCTAATACCAGCCCTTTTGCCTTTTTTCTTCGATAATAAGTTATCTCATGGGGTTACCTATGAATTTAGTCAGTTAAAAAAATATTTGCACCCAGTACTAACTATATTCCAGAATTGGCAGCACTGGCATGAATCTGTCATTTGTCATTAGCGAATAAAAACTGTAGTGAGTGGATGTCAGCCATTTTGCTATTTCTATGTTATGTTTTGATCCCGCAAAAAGAAGGAAATGTACGGAGTACACAATGCCAGCCTAGTAGGCTGGTATTTGAATTGACAGAGTATCTAATTCCAGCCTTGTGGTGTAATTCAGGGGTGCCACAAACTTAAATAAAGAAATATAATTGACATCATTCAAGTTCGAACTCATTGATTGTACAATTATTTCATAACTAAATAAAACAATTATTATAGGGTACCTAATTATTTTTTATTTTTTTATAAAGACCTACTTACCCTCTACTGTTCTACACTAGTGGTTCCCAATTAGTGGTTGCATCAAGTGGTACACGCGGCAATTTCTTGACTAAGATAATTTAATCAGTAAAAACACTGATTTAATTTTTTATTTATCATTTCTGAAATAAGGAGTAGGTATGCGAGTTTGAGGTTATTTGAGGCAAAATTTAATTGGGAAAAACTGCTCTACACCAACAGAGTAAATTTTTCGGTCCGTACAGTTCACGACACAAAATCTCAAAAGACAACCCTAAACAAGGCTGGTATTAGGTACACGAAAGGATGGCATTAGGTACAAGGTGGCTGCAATTTGAGCCAATAGGTCTTTTTTCGTTTGTCTTTTTTTAAAATTTATTCTTGAGTACATTTCCTTTACGTCTACTATAAATCACAATCTTACTAAAATAACCTGTTGTTTAAAAATATTAGTAATTGATTATAAAAGATCGTTAAAATGCTATGATTGCTTAAAGATAATAAAAGTACTAAAAGGCTGTTATTCGGGGCATCCACCCTACCAACAAAACAAACATTTATTAATTTAATAGCTTTCATATAACAAAAGCCAACGAAGTCTTTACGTGGCTTGGAACCCAGACAAAAATTTACTAGGTCAACAAGGCAATGTCATAAGAATATATCTTAACATATAATCTATGTTAAATAAAAACAATTATTTATAAAACACAAATAAATTAATTTCATTGTAAATTTATCGATGAACAAACTTGTCGACCTTGCGCAATCACTAGTGGTCATAGACAAGAAGTAATTTTATGATCAAATTATTGCTCCTGTAAAAGGAGCATATGGCGGCCGTTTATTTTAAATTTTTGGAAAAAAAATACTGTAATTCGCAAAAAATAATGTTTTGACTCACTGTATTTTAAAATTATAACTTGGTTAAAGACATTTTCATACTATCAAACCCGTAATTATAGGCATTCAATCATTTATTGAAAAATACAATGGGTATGTGGACGGATACCAAATAATATGGAAAAAGCAATAAGGCCTTTATTGTCTGACATTCAACTTACCAGTTCCTGTTGAGTTGACACTTCTCAAAGTGAAATTAGTGCCATCCTTTACACAATGTTCGTTGTAGAAAGGGATAGACGATAGGATTTTAGACCTATTGATATAGTTTTGGATTCTAGGTAAAAGGTGTCTTTGATGTCATAAAATGAACGGTTGCCATAGATATCAGGGATCAAAAGTATTTGCAATGTCTTATTTAGCACCATAGCCTCGTCATGGGAAGCAAAATATTTTTATCTAAAATTTTACAACTTTACGATTTTTGTTATTCTTCCTTTTTCTTGATGGGTTCCAGTTCTTCAGGGCTCTCATCCATACTGGAAGCTGTGTCCATACGAGACTTGTCTACGGGGTATAACCTGGGGAAGGAAAAATATTTTTATAGCAATTGGCCCCACTGTTGTAGCTTAGTAGGCTATCCTATCAAGAAAATATGCATCTCAAAATTAATGGTAGGGAAGCCCATAAAATAAATGTTTATAACTCGAGTGTCGTGGATTTCAAGATTCAATGGTAGAAAGAAAAAAAAGGTTATATGATGTAGGTACGAGTATATCCTTTCACCAGTGCAAGGAGTGTCTACACTCTACAGGTTTTTTTTTAATCATCAGATTAAGAAATTTCCTCGAGATAATCGTCAGATTATGGTTCAGTACGTTTGGGACATGTAGCTGAGCCGTCTGTATGATAATCTGACGCGCTCAAGTATTTCAAAATGGCAATTTTTTTTGAATTTTCTAAAAACCGCAGTGACTTTGCGTATCGTCAGAATCGTCAGTCTTTTGAATAGGAGCTTCCTTCAACTTAACATCTCAACCTCTCCTCTGAATATCCTTATATGAATTTTCTACCCTTCCAAATATGAACTCACCATCTCTGGTACAAGTAGACAAGGAACACCAGATCGTCTCGGAAGCAAGCGACGCGATGCGCGGTGGGCATTGTGATGATGAAGGCGAATACATCGTCGATGAAGGTGTTGAAAGCCTTGTACATGAAGGCGCGCCACGGCAGCGCGGCCACGGAGCGCAGGCGGTAGTTCACGAATAGCTGCGGCAACATGAACAGGAAGCCGAACGCGTACACGCCGTTAACGACGCTATTCAACGCCCACGAGTACCAGCTGAGGGATACACAAAAAAGTTGGTTTTACTTTTTTTTTTTTTTTTATCCACTACAAGTTAGCCCTTGACTGCGATCTCACCTGATGGTAAGTGATGATGCAGTCTAAGATGGTACTGCCGAAATATTATAAATGCGAAAGTGTGTCTCTCTGTCTGTCTGCTACGCTTTCACGGCCCATCTGTTCAACCGATTTTTGATGAAATTTGGTACAGGAAGACACCGGAGAGTGACATAGGCTACTTTTTATCCCGGAAAATGAAGGAGTTCCCGCGGGAATCATAAAACTTAATCCACGCGAACGAAGTCGCGGGCATCATCTAGTAACAATATAATCCCCCCCCTCTCTCCGTCGTCGTCTGCGTCGTATTCCTCATTACTGAGGATCGTGAGTCATGACTCCTTTCCATTAATCAAATAATGGTAGGAGTTTTCTTGGGATAATAATGCGGTGGGTTCCTAACCTAACCTAACCTAATCCCACGTCCACACTCGCCACCCGTGGAACGCGACCTCTTATGTCAATCACAATCACTAGCATCTACGACCGAAACTTATATACAGCGCCGGCTATGCACAAAGGGTAGAGCAGCATGGAGAGGTATCGCATAGCCTCGGCGTCAGCCCGCGCGGTAGTCTGCTCGCCCGCGTCAGAGTCCCTCTCGCGCCACACTCGCACGCGCCACACTCGCCACCCGGGGAACGCGACCTCTTATAGACTTATGTCAATCACAATCACTATCAACTACGACCGAAACTTACCTCTTATGAGCGACGTAGAGTAGGGAATATACAGCGCCGGCTATGCACAGAGGGTAGAGCAGCATGGAGAGGTATCGCATAGCCTCGGCGTCCGCCCGCGCGGTAGTCTGCTCGCCCGCGTCAGAGTCCCTCTCGCGCCACACTCGCACGCGCCACACCCGCCACCCGGGAAACGCGACGCGCAAGTGGAGCACCTTCGTTACCTTCCATAGCTGTTGAACAGGTAAAGTAAACTGTAGAATTACTTCATTTCTTATATGAATGGCTTTACTCGTGCAAACGGCACAAATATTTCGCCAGTGTCGCGTTGAAGGAGAGTGCACACTGCTGGACAATTATAAACCGGTGAACTTGACTCGCATTAAAGTACCAGGATGATACTAGTACCTACTTAATGCAGCAGGGTATCGACTATCGAGACTTTCCCTTTCTCTCATGTATGCTAACCTTTTTAATGATTGTACAAGTCTCAGTATGCTTATGGCAAGTATGGCTAATCCAAGTTATGGACATTTTAGATTTTTTTTTAATTTTTAAAAATTAAATTAGAAAACACCTAGAACATACATAAACAAACTAGTGAACATAATATAAAAACACGACCGCCCTGCCATATTGTTTTTTTTTTAAATAGCTAGTGTCACTCGGGAGGATGTAAGGATTCTAACAATACCACATACATCCAAATCAGTACAGTTATGGTGGAGTAATTAAACTCATACATACATTACATATTATATATGAACCCTGAAAACATTACACTCCTTATTTGGGCAGTCGTGTAAATATCACGTCGATCTGTTGCACTATTGCGGCGAGATTAAAGGACAAACCACCATAACTAATTATCAAACAAATAATTCTCATCTATACTAATATTATAAAGAGGTAGTTTGTGAGTTTGTAGGGGGTAATCTCTGGATCTACTGAACCGATTTTGAAAATTCTGGTACCAATAGAAAGCCACATTATTTGTGAGTTGTTGTTGTGGGCTATATACTAACCCAAAAAATTAGGGAGTTCCCGTGGGATTTTAAAAAAATTATTTCACGCGGACGAAGTCGCGGGCATCTGCTAGTTCCTAATATTAATAGTACCGATTAATATATGCCTATTATTTGTAAATCTCTGATATATATCATGATAAAATATGGAAATAGCCCTATTTAAATATCAATAATTAATAGTAACACTAATTAATATAACTTTATGTACATGTAATAAAATACACATTTACTTCTATGATAGCGCTGATACCAGACGGTACTAGCACCAACAACGAAGTCTGCTCATCCAGAAGGTAAAAGAAGATGACCATCTGAGAGAAGGCGCGCCAGAACACAGTCCTGGCCGATAGCCCCGCTAGCGACTTCTTGCGGCGCCAAAAAGATACGTCGTTCTTGAATGCCAAGAAGTCAAATAGCAACTGCAAAAAAAAACACTGTTAACTGACATATAATTTTTTTTAAAAATGCAATGACAAAGCTTTTGGCTGCAATATTGGTGGTAAATGATTATGGCAGGAGATTTGCATGCTTTTCTTGAAACACAAATTTAGAATAGCAAGATAAACATAAGTAGAGTGATTGAACAAAAATCACCACCATCTCAACCCATGGTCAACTCTGAATTTTATGGTTAACCCATTCTATAGCTATAGTCCAAAAACCTGGAGAGGTGGGGATTGGTAGACTTCACACACCTATCGAAACATATGTAGAACTCTTACAACCACATCTTAACAACATATTTTTCGTTTACTATTAAAGCAATTACATATAATAACTATATCAGTAATTAATTATTGAATCGAAGCAGGTGTTACTTTGCGGAAGTCCATGATAATGAATGAACGAGAAGTTTAATTCGCTATAATCTGCCACACCACCACCACATAGATTTGTCTACTGTGGCGGATTATAGCTAATTAAACTTCTCGTTCATTCATTATATCAGTAATTATTGGTAATTTTTGTCTTTAAAATAAAATTGGTAAATAATACAGAAGCACTTAACTTGAACTGTTTCTGTTTTATGACTAGCCATATACAGTGTAAACTCTATATAGCGACACTGAAGGGACTGTGCATTTTATGGCGTTATAGAGAGTTGTCGTTAAATGGAGAGAAGAAACATCAGAATTAGAAAAAGAAAAAGTTTATTTCCGACTATTGTTAGTAGTTATGTGCATAAAAAAGAATGTTATTTGAACGCTATTGCGTATAGTCTGTTATTTTTGTCTGACGTCTTTTGCTGCACCAGTAATTTTGTTGTAATTTTTTACTTATTTTATCCATATCTAGCAATATTGAGGCATCTTGGTTATAAAGGAAGTATTTTTCCAATAATTTAGCTGCTTCCAGAGCTTCTTTAATGCTCGGCGGAGGCTCAGGCTCATCCGTCTCATCTTCTTCATCGCCTTGTTCTTGATCCTCAGTTTTTCTCACTGAATCCAAAATTTCTTCGTCTGTGAGTGAAGCCGTTGTAAGCAGGCGGTCGTCTACTTCGATGTAGGTTTGAAGATTTACCGTATTTCCTGCCATGTTGAACTGTTGAATCCACTCAGTTAATGGAAGGTCGTCGTCGCTTTCAAACTCAGGTTCTGTTTCCACCTCATCACTCGTAGAATTGGTACAAAGTCCAGCATGTCGAAAAGAGTGCTGTATAGTTGTGGGTGTCACTTCTTCCCAGGCTTTAGATAAAAAATTTACTGCATGCAGCATATTAACAGAAGTTTTACCCTCTGATTCGACTAGCTCCATCAATAATTTCCTTCTGTAGTGACCCTTGAGGCTTTTAATTACACTTTGGTCCATTGGCTGTAAGACACTAGTCGTATTTGGAGGAAGAAATGCCAACTCTATGTTTTGAAGGTTTGATATAAACGGGTGGGCAGGGCAGTTGTCAACAAGAAGTAAAATTTTTCGTCCCTTTAATTCTGCATCCCACTTTCGCACTTCTTCTTCAAAAAGTTGACTGGTCATCCAAGCTGATTTATTAGCTTTATACGTCACTGGCAATTTTTTAATGTTCTTAAAACAGCGCGGATTTTTTGATTTGCCTATTATCATTAGCTTTTTTTTTTCGGTGCCATCCATATTAGCAGCCACAAGCACCGTAATACGTTCCTTGGAAAGCTTTCCTCCCACACACTTTTCCCCTTTAAATTTTAGAGTTTTATCTGGAGTCAACTTATAGAAAATTCCTGCTTCATCAGCATTGAAAATGTCACTTGGGGCGTATTTTTCTATGAATTTTGACCACACTCTGTTAATCCAATCATGAGTCACATTTGTATCAACACTTCGTGCTTCCCCACTTATTTTACCATAGTTGATACGATGACGCTGCTTGAATTTTCCGAGCCATCCTTCTGATGCTTTGAAAGAAGTTAAACCAAGTTCTTCAGCAAAATTCTCCGCCTTAGCTTTCACGAGCGGCCCCGAGATAGGCATATTATTCTGGCGCTGTCGGTGAAACCATGATAGTACAGCTTGATCCAAATCTTCGTATATAGGTTTCTTTAATTTTTTGGAAGATTTTCCCTCGCTCTCAGCGTGGAGGATTTTTTCTTTGTTTTTCCATATTGTGGACACGGTAGAGCGACTGAATCCAAAGCGTTTGCCAACATCACTTATCTTCTCTCCCGTTTCTATTGCGCGTATCAGTAAAACTTTTTCGTCAATACACAGTGATTTTCTTTTATTAGCCATGTTTACAGTTTGAAAGTTAGTGAGCAACTAAGAATATGATAAGGTATAGATAATCCATGACTCCTACTTATGAGTCATGGTCAACAACAGTCTACACGTACAAGCAATCCCAATTTTTAAACAAAAGAACGACTTTCTTAGGTATGCATGATGCCGACAGTCGAGTTTATTGCGGGCTAGGATAATAAAGCGACAATAGATCGTACACAGCTGCGCAGTTTTTACTAATTTTAGCAACTTAAAAGGTACTTTTTATTACTCAATTGTTGTCGTTATTGAGAGTGGGTGTAATGCTATGTAGAGTGAAACATTGTATGAAAGACAAGCTAAACCAACCAAAGCCAATTGATTTCGACGCTTAAGGGAGTTTGTCGTTAAATAGAGTGATGTTACATGGAGTTTACACTGTATATATACTTATGGAGGGGACGCCCGCCGTGGCCCGGCAGGTGATCGGTCCAACAATTTGAACCATTCCACCCATTTCCCCATGACTAGCCATGATGTCCAATTCTAAATTTGGTGTGATAATATTACGTTTAGCAAAAACCAATAAGTAATACAGCTGTTAATAATCACTTACATGGCAACTAGCAATCAAAACAGTAGCTGAGAGCAAATATAAATTAGTATCAGCAAATATTCCTTTAACATCATCCACATCCTTGTCACTAAAGCCCAAGACATGAAACTGTTCTAACGCCAAACGGACATGTATGGCTAACCGTAAGGAACCGTACGATGCTGGCGCAACACTAACTGTAACATTGACTTCTGAAGTGCTACTGTTTAGCAGTTGTAAATGAGAGATTCTGGATTTCAGTACATTGTGCTGGATTATTGGGAGAAACTTTTCATCTCTGACCCTGAAATAGATTATCACCAAATACTTAAGTTAACAAAACCTAATAAAAACAAAGTTCTGCTTCAAGTATATTAAAATAATCAAAAATAATTAAAATCTATTTTCTCTCCTATGAGCAGGTTTTCACTGAAACAGACAGGTTCCAAACTAGTAAGGCATATTACAAAAAAAAATTGTGGTTTTAACCATGTCTCATTTTATTATATTACGTTGATAATGAATATATCACTCACAATAGTTTAAATGCTAATAAGTTCAGTCCTATTGTGAAGCCTTAGTTAGGCATTTGCTTACTGTTTCAAAAAACAATAGATGATGCCAGAAAAAACAATAGAGACTTTGTCTGCGTGGATTAAGGTTTTTTGATTCACGCTTGAATGTTCCGGGATAAAAAGTAGCCTTTGTTTTAATTCAGGGTATACGTTATCCACATTCCCAAATTGGTTCTGTAGTTCCGTCCTTAAGGAGTAACAGACATCCAAACTTTCACATTTATAATATTTGTAAGATAAGATTACATTTTTGAATTAACAAAAATTTACCTCATATAAGGGTACAATTCTCCAGGTATTTTGTGCACAGGTAAATTCAAATTGTCTGTCAGAATAGACAGTGGTGCTACTGTAGCTATATGTGCATAGGGCTTCACCTGCTTGCCTTTGGATTTCTCTTCATTATTCTGAAATAGATATCACAAACATAAATGTGGGACATTTACTCTGTAATAGAGATATAGATTTTTATTTATTTCTATTGATTACTTACATCAGATTGTAGCAAGTTAAATGTTGCTGCTTGAGGCTCAGTGTGTGTTATTAATGATAATGTGTGCACAGACTCTGAACGAAATATGTCTATGAAGTCATCATACAGTCTCCGCTCGTCCAGTAGGACAGCATGCATGAACAGAGTTCCATTATTACGAGTCTTGCGAGGTATTTTTAGTGTCACAGTCCTGTAACAGAAGAATTAATGGAGCATACCAGCTGATGCATTGCAGTCGTTTATTTTAAATTTATTAAATACAGCTACTCACATGGTTGCTGGATTAAGGTAGTCAAATTTGAGGGAAGTGTGCACTTTATTCACCGATCCTTCGTACATTCCATTTTCATATGGATGCTCCTTAACTGAAGTATACAGCACAAGGTGCTGCACTGGCTTTGAAGCTAAATAATTTGTAAAACATCTTTCGCCACGACTACATTCCGGCGGTATGAAAATTTCAGCTAAAGTCCATATGGTATTGATCACGTAACATGCAAAAATTAAAGATAATATTAAGGAAACTGAGATATATTTCATAACTAGTTTTTATTGCACTAAAATAATTTAAAAATCCAGTCGAAATCCTGGGGACTTGAGTTGTTCGCGAACAATTTTGAGCAATTTACATTTTACAATTTGACAATTATTTGACGCCGGTGATAAATGATTTGCCGTTTGACGTGTCACGTGAGCAAACGTGAGTGACGCCTCTGAGTGACAGCAGCCGATTTGACATTTGTCAATAAACGTGATTTGACAGCAATTTGACAGCGACTTTGACATTGCCACAGCCAAGTTATCTCCACACTGCACACAAGCTATTTAATTATTTTCTATAATATGTTTTGCAATTATTCTAATTATTTTATCGTAATCTTTTAATAAAAAAACTTGTAAAATTGTGTGTTTTAATTTTTCATATTGTCTTGTAACTAGTCTTTTTTAATATCTAAATCTATTTTAAATATTGCAATAAAACAGGCAGATTTGATTTTTGATATAAGCAACACTGCGTAATTTTTTACAAAGTCGACGGCGTAGGAACGTAGGTAATAAATCGGTGTCTCCAAGGAAATAATATTGATGTTTTGGAGATTTTATGAAACCTTGCAGGTAAGTTTATCACGCCATGGATGTATTTGTAGTTACAATTACTATAATTCCGTTTTAATTTCACAATGAAATGGTCTATGTATGTGGCAGTGTTTTGACACTTGTCACGGAAGATGTTTGAAGATATTTTGTTTATATTTCAGGATGGGCGATGGTATTTCTAATGCCTGCAGAGTAATAGACTATGTAAAACGCTGGAGAGTGAAACAATGGTAAATAATCAATTCCGGACGCCCCATAAATTAGGTGGCCATGGATCATAAAGACATAGGCACGAATTCATCTGTGAGTGCAGGCGTCAGTGATGGCAGCACTAAATTTGCCCTCAGCCCAACGGTACAATCGAGAAGTAATTCATATGATGTGGGGTCAAACTCGTTGGGTAAAGTGGAGGCGACGGCCGCGCGGCCGTGTGCTATCATTGGCCCAGATAGAGTGCTCCCGCCTATCCCTGATGACACTATGTATTTGAAAAAGATGCCAGGTGAAGCATGGCCACCTCCAGAAAGCATATATCGCCGTCCTCCAGAATATCCTACTAAAGTTTCTGATTATCAACCAACCAGAAACATATCACCGAGACAAACATTCCAAGAAAATATGCAGCGGATAATGGTTCCACCTACATTTAGTTCTATGAAAGGTAGTGAAGTGTCCAACTTGAAAAATCCTAAACTTAATATGCCTCAAGAGGCTAAGTACTGTGATGTGCCTTATAATGTAAATTCTGTGAATAGTGAACACAAAAGTGTCAGAAATTCTGATATTCCAATGTCTAATGTGAATCCTTATACTAGAAACATGCCTCCACCCTATGGGTGGCCCAGCGGCGTAAATGTTAGGCCTTTGAGGCCCTTTGGTGCTCCAGAGTTCTACCAGTATCAAGACTTTCCCAGTTGTGCAGGTCCTAGGCCGATGACAATGATTCGTCCACACCGGCCTCTACATGAAGAAAGTGCTCAAGTTTATTCTGAACGCTTATATCAGGATGCCAATATTCGCTTCAAACCATATCCTACTGGGAAAGAAAAGCTTCTACAACCAAGGTACGATCATATTAGTAATTATCCTAGTACATTCCACCCATCTGCCTCGCTCCCACCTCATAAATATGATATGCAGAAATCAGTACATGGACATCCATATCCTGTATGCCCTCCAGTATCATATAAATACTTAGATAGAAGGATACATGAACCTTTTGTTGATGGATATCACAGGTCCCACAGTCAGCAGGCAAATTTTAATGCATTTCATAGTCAAGTGGTGCCGCCTCCTTATGGTCCTATACAAGGGAGCTGCATGCAGAACAAGACATATTCAGATACCTCAACTAAGCCTATAAATGTTAACAAAATACAGTTTGAAAACAATAATAAAGTTTATCTTAATCTTGAATCACGAAACAAAAACTACTCTGTATCAGAAAAACTATATTTCAATGATATGAATCATTCTCAAGCCATGAGAGGTGAAATACTTTTACCCACCCACTCAATGTTAAGCATGCCTCCCATGCCCCAACACCCAATTTATAGAAAAGACAATACTCCTCTAAAACCTTATGACTATAACCCTAACTATAGAATTTTTGATCAATCAGTCAATGTAAATCATTCACTGCAAAGGATACCTGTACAGTTTTCACCAAACACTGTAGCTATATCTCCTTCTGATTCTAATACAAGCAACGATACTTTACACACAATTGGAACATCCCAAGAAGATTGTGGATATGTAAGTCAATCATCAACAGCAAGTGTAAGAAGTTTTGACTCCAGTAACATACCTATGCCACATGATATTTATAGAAGACAAAGTTATAATAACTATGATATGGTCCAAAACACATTTCACCCGCTAGCTCGTGCACGAATTCCCAAAAATAAAATTAGTTCTTCAAATAAAAAAAATATTAATGTCAGACAGTTCTTACAAATGTGGAACGAAGGTGATGAAGAAGTTAGTGAAGCCAATAAAGAGGCTGCAGCGCAAAGTCATGCAAAGAAAATCTCTACTCAAAGTGAAATGATCAACAATCAGGAACAACTATATGTACTTGGATTAGTTAATGTTTCTAATGAAGATCTTGGTAAATATGATCATATTCAAAAAATATCTAAGTTACCTGAAAATATTAAAGGCTATAACAGCATTGAAATTCTTAACCAATATGAAGAACTCTTAGAAACACCACATGTCAGTAATCATAATAGATCAAGAGATTATAATATTCTTTCAAGGATTGATAAAGATATCACAACAAGGATGCCTCGTCCAGTATCACCATTAGATGTAGAAGCAAAGATAAGTCAGTCTATTATTCATAAGGAAGTGGGATGTAATTTTGAAATAAAGCCATGTAGTCCACAAATGTTAAATGTACAAGTTGCTGCACCAGTGCAAAGTATTCTTGGGGAGAGAATTATAGAAAAAGTTGTTAATCCAATTATAACAAAGTCACCAAATTTTAATAGAGTTGAGGTCACTGTTAATGATGCAATCAACACGGCAAGTTGTAAAATGATAAATGATCAATATTCGTCCAGAACTTCACCTAACAGGATAAAAACAAACAACTATAGTTTGCAAGATCTTGAAAGGAACGCTGGTTTATGTTTAGCTTCTTTACCACAGCTTGACAATGATATTGAGCTTAATTTTACTGAAATAAATCAACAGTTCATTAAGGCTAACCAAATTGAGTCTAACATTTCATCAGGCGTACAAAATTTACCACATATAGATGTAGAGCAAAAACATCATATGCCACATGAGACCACGAGAAATGATTCTCGGCATCAAAGTCTTTCTCCTCAATTGGCTTGCGGTCCTGGGTTAGATAAAGAATTTTCCAAATTAAGTAAATATAGAAAAAGTAGAAAACTTGAACTTACCAGCTCGAATGACATAGCAAAACAAGAAATGATAAATTCTTTTGAATCTGTAGCTGCACAACAAAGAATTGATAGTGTTATAATAAAGAATCCTGATACTAATAAATCACAAGATAATGAAACCATCAAAAGAACTAGTGAAACTAATAATAGCTTTCATAAAGAAACTCAGCAGTCATATTCTTCTATGGAATATGAAAGAAATATCGAAACATATAATTTTTCTTCTGAAACTGCAATCGACTTTAGTTTGAACAGATCTGAAGACGATACGGCTGTTAGTTATTTAAATGAAATAGATAGAACCGTTAGTCAAAACTTACCATCCCTTGAAGTGTTTGAAGGTTTGAATCACGGCGATGATATTTCTCTTACTTCTGGCAACATTAAAGAGCAGAACACGTCAACAAAATTAAATTGCATGCCATCTGCAGAAGTCCTCGAAGATCCCAAAAGTGAATGTCCACAATTTAAAATTAGTAAAGAAAATAAGAAAATTAAGCCAAATATAAACCAAGAAGAAATAGATGGAAAAGAATATCAAAGTCTGAAAGAAATGCCAGATAAATCACCCAGTTTAGCAAGTGAGGAATACAATGCACTAGGTCTGAAGAATGAGCTACCTGCTAAACAAAAATTAGTCACAATTGAAAATGTAACAAGTACAGTGAATACAGAAGTTATAGAAACGCCTGAACTTCAAAACAATCACAGTAAGTGCCAGGAGTTAAATGAAGAAACCCTATTAACAAGTCCAGTAGATACATCAAAATATAAAAAAGACATAAAAGAAGTTGAACCAGAATCTCATTTATCCAGTCCTGGTATTATAGATAATGAAGATCAATTTAATAGTGATAAATGTTTAACTGGCTTAAAAAAGAAAGTGTTTCCTAATAAAGGGTCTGTGATCACATATGATACGAAATCATTTACTGATAATAATCATATTACAGATGATAAGACTATAGAAGAAGTTTTAAATGATTTATCTGACCAGGATATTGATACCTTAGACACCAAAAAAGGCTCTTCATTCGTCAAGGTTAATAATGACAATAATTGTGAAAAAGAATCTTCTTCCCTTAAAAAAAATGACATTTTCGTATTTGATTCGAATTTATCAAAGTTTGTTAGTGAAACTAATAATGAAACCATTGGCGTGGTTTTAGGAGAATCTGATATTGGGATAGCAAGAGCCGAAGGTATTTGTGTTGGCATTAGCCAGCCAGTAGCCAGTGAATTTAGCGTAAATTTTAGTCAATTAGATGTAAGGCATAACGAAGAATCAGTGGAGGTAGAGTTTCAGCAAAAGTCCGAAAATGAAATGAGAAATACACCTGATGTTATGTCAAGTAATACAGAAAAAAGTTCTTGTTTTAACAACGAAACAGATCTTCAAGACCTGACTATTGAACTAACTAAATACAACCCACACACTATTTTGGAGTCGCCTGAAATAAAGCGAGATAGTAAATGTATATCTGACAAAAATGACATGAATAATTCTGATAAAACGGTACTTTCTTTATCTACGGAAGTATTTTCAGAAGAAACCAATAATGAATCAACTCAAAGTGATTATGTAACAATTATGGATGTGTCTGATATTGATTACTTATCCAATCAATCGGATCCAAATAGCAATGCTGAACTGGATATACGTAATTTTAAGGATCACACAGAAAGTGTTACAGCATCTACTTTTGAATTTGAAGAATCTATAAAGTCAATAGAGGCATCACCAACTGCACTAAAACTAAAGGAAGATTACGAAACAAATAAGAATATACCTGAAGCTGAATGTTTATATGATAAAGCTGAAACTGAACATGATAATACGTCTGAGGAATCTTGTTTATTAGTTAAAATACCAGTTCTCGAAAACTCCGATGCTAAAGTTGCAGAATGTAAACAAGAAATAAAGATAGATGGAGTTCTAAATATAGAAGTTGAATTTGAGTGTTCGTCTGATAAATCTTGGATACCTGATAATGCCGTTGAAAACTCCTGTTTACCTTCTGAAGATATGAAATATCCTGAAAACCTCACTGTTTTAACTGCAGAATGTAGGCATGAAACAGATATAGACGATGATCTGCAGACGAAACAAGAAACACAGTTGGATATTGCAGAATCTGAGCTTTTATCTTGTAAACCTCACACAAATTTTACTCAACCTGTTAAAGATTCTAACTTAACTTCAAATAATAAAAACCCATCTGTAATAATTTTGGAACGTAGACCAGAAATAGAGACAGAAAATAATACACAGAAGGAATTTCAAACATATGTGGATAAAGCTTATTCAGAGTGTATATCCTATAATGTTGAAGAACATTGTGTAGACATTAGTCATGAGAAATCTCCGGTAAACCTAAGAACAAGAAGTAAAAAAGAAAAAGAGATCAAAGATAATGATCTCGTCAGTGCTGTTAAATTGGATCTAAATGAGCTGGACATGACTGATGAATTCAAAGATGAAACCAAAACTATAAGTATTGAAAACGATAGTTTGCAGGCCTGGAAATGTCAAAGCCAAGTCTCTGTGATTACCATGGGACATGCAAAATGCCAAAAAGAACTCTTTTCTCCTTGGTTTCAAAAACTTTTAATGTTTACTGAAGGAATGTGCAAATCAAGTGAAAACAAGAATTTTGTTGAACAAGAAGATAGTAGTGGCAAGAATATCGTTGATCAAGAAGATGCTTCTTTTGTAAATGTGGAAATAGTGTTTTCAGAGAATAAAAATATAGATGATTTAAATTCACATAATGAAGTAAATGATGAACTTCGTTATGTTGAAAAAGAGTCCAGCTTGTTCAATGACATTCATATTACAAATGAAGTTTTGCAATCGGAACATATTTTGAACAAACAGGTTACTGTACAAGATAATGGCAGTTTAACAAAAAAATATCAAGCTATTAAAAATGACGAAATGCAAATATCCGCTACTGTAATTGATAACAGTGCTGTTAAAATGAAACCACGAAAGATTTGTAAAAGATCTTTATCAGAATCTGCTTTAGAAGCATTTGAGGATCATGATGATATTAATTTTGTGCGACCGTGCAAGCGAAAAAAAGGTATTGAAAATAACCATAGCTTTTTAGAGTCACATGTGATCACAGAAGACATTTGCAATATAATACAAACTAACCGAAGGAATTCCATATCTACATTTTATAATGAAGATAATGTTTACATTGTTATAGATAATGATATCATTTTAACGGAAGAAACGGATGATTCCGATAAATTATGCTATACCGAAAATACTGAAGAGTTTTTGCCAACAAATTGTGAAATAAATCTTAATGTAGAAAATAATTCCTGCTTAGATGAGTCAAATCAAATCTATGAATACTCTGAATCCTTACAACACGTTGAGGATAAATCTATTGAAGATTCCTGGGTAGATGACGTCGCTTGTATAGAGACTGTGTTTAGTGACGATGTTGCAGAAAATATCATCATTGATGTCCAGGCGTCGCCTGAAAAATTGAACTCTTTAGATTCGGAATGTGTTGATGGAGAGTCTAATTTATTTTATGACAGTGATCATATAGATAAGCTTAAAAGTATCTACGGTCGTACTATATGTAATGATAGTACCCAATTGATTGAAACTTTATACAGGACACCACAGATGAATGTTAATAAAACTCTTTACCACATTGAATCTCCAGATCCCAAAGAATGTCTTGATGCTATAAATGACAGGTGTTTAGAATCAGATGAACATATTAATTGCAGTGACATTTTGGAACATGCAATTTCCTCTTTTAAAGTTATTGATAATAAAGAAAATATGACTGAAAATTTATCTCTTCACTCTAATCAGTATAATCAAGACACTTATCCAAATTTTGATCATAATAATCATTTTAAGTTTGATGACTTTCCCATTGAAGAACAAGAAGAGAAATTAAATGTTCATTCATGTGAATCAAGTAATGATAATGTATTATCAAATATTCAAAAGGAAAATTCAAGGCTTTCATGTTCTAGTTCACCAGAAGTATCTTCTACGACTTCAGAGGAAAAAAAGTCTAGTATCTTATTAAAAATAACAAATTGTAATGGTTCGAGGGTTTCCCAAATTAATCAATTTAATACTGATTCGCGTACTAAATTAAGCTATAAGCTAACCGAGAATAGAGAATATCGGAGTTATAGTTCTAACTTTAGTTCTTCTCGAACATTAATAACGAAAGCAGCTCAGAAATACATTCCACCCTTAAAAGAAACAATTTATGATCTCAAAGTAAAACTACCCTTACCCCAGCATCGTCTTCATTCATTAAAACAACTTAAAATAGCTAAAGTGAAACCAAAGGTAGATGCCACTACGAGTATCTGTTCTGTTAAAAAACTAAACCATACATCTAAAAAACAAAAGCCCAAATTTGAAGATGTCCTAAAAAGTATTGATGAAATTAATTTTAAAAGGCATAAAGATAATATAAAAAAAGGAAAAATTTCAATACCTAAAGTAATAATTAAAAAAAACGAAAATGGGGCTCATTATGCAAGTAGCAAAACTGTGAATAAAAAAGAAACCTATAACCCAGACTTGACAGGTCGCAAATGGCAACCGTGGGTTTTTCTTGAGAAAAATAATTTCGTTGATAGAATGGCACTTCAAAATAAAGCTAAAGCTGTTTATTGTCACAGAAAAAACGGTTATGTTTTATTAGAGAAGTTCCGTAAATATAAGTCAATATATAACGCTAACTTTGTCATATCACAACCAAAGTCGGAAACAAAAGGAAATTTAAAATACACTATCAGATTAAAACATAATTAGATTTTTTATTATAACATATATAGGTATATAAGCATAACTATCTTGAGTTCCTTGGTAAATAAGACCATTTACTAGTAACATATCTGTACATATCCCACCACAAAATGGTCTCATCCTCTGTCTATTGCATTCCTTCAAGTCTTAAATAGGGCTAATCTGTTGTACATAGATAAATTTTTTAAAAATCAGTTTCAATTTTCGTCGCCGACGTCCACTGCTGGATGGACAGTCTCTTGCATTTCAACTTTTGTGGACCTTATTGTAACACCAAATTAGCCCATTAAGATTTTATTTATAGTTACCTTGTTAGGTTCACTACTATTAAGTAAAAATATTTAGTTTATATTTTAAATCATATAGATAATAACTGAACCAAAATCAATACAAAGTGTGATGAAAAGAAATCAAAGAAATATTTTTAAATTAGGATGCACTGTCCATAAAATATTATTTAAAAGTAACTTGATATGATCTGTATTTTTATTAATTTGTTGATAACGATTTTATTATTGTTATTTTATCATTCCTTTTTAAAGTTTAATAAAAGTAATATTTTATTTACATTTTTGTTTGTGATTAAATTTTATGTAAGTAAGAAATATTGATTTGATCATAAATGCTTTTTATTACCATGCTCCAATAGCCATACTAAGTATTATTTATTGTTTATTCTTATTAAAATATTTGATAAAATAATGTAAATAAATTGTAGGAAGATTTTTTAATGGGGTATAATCACTAATTAGATGGTGTTTGTATATAATATTTAAAGTCCATGTTAAGTAAGCCACTGAAATATTTGGTGAACACCTGAATGTGTGACTTATTTGATTTTTATGCATTGGTATAGGGCAAATATGTAAAATATGACTAAAATATGTAATATAAAAATATGACTGACATATTTTTTTTAGTTTAAATAAAATACAAACCTTATACTAAACTTTTAAAGTATATTATACTTACTTAATGTTATTTTGACTTCACCATAATATTGATGGTCACAATAATTATTGCTCACCTAATATTAAGCACTGCAAAAACATTGTATGAGGTAAAGGAAAAATGTAATTATTTAAAGTACAAAATATAGGTATCATTTAATATATTGTTCTTTTATAATATAAGTATGTATTTTTGTACATATTAAATTTAGGGTATTTGTGTCATCGGCTGGTATGATTTTATTAAACAATGTTCATATATAACTAAGTAGTACTAGCCGCAGCATAACGGACATAACTCTAAACAGAAAAGCCAATACTCAAAAATATGTCACGTTTACTACATAGTGTGAAGTACCACAATATTTCAAAGTATCAAAAATATACTTAATAATTTATCAATATTTATTTTCAAAATCACCCTTACAAGTACCTAGTAAAGGTGAGGTAGCGTTCATTCTGTTCTAATTCTTAAGAAAACTACCGTCTCAGAGTAAGTTGCACCACAGGGATACAAATCATTGTTATGCTTAGTTAAAATTGCCCACCCAAAAGCTAGCAAAATGAGTTGTGCCTCTCACTTCAGTAGTCAGTATTCTTACATCCATAATAGGTTGACTACTAGTAAAATTTTGGTAAAAAGTGATTACTTTGAGCAAAGTAAGTGGTCAAATTGAATGTTAACCGTAACTACCTGTGGTGCAATTGATCTTTAAATAAAATATGAACATTCGTTCATTTAAACTAAGCAAATACTTACTTATGAAAAAGTTTAAGCAGTAAGTGCCTTTTACGTAAAAAGTTGAATTGAAAAATATAAAACCTATAAAATATTAATTGATAATTCTATTATCTTTTACCAAGTCTCAACTAGGAAAACTTTTTCTATTAAAATATTGCTTAAGATGCTGCTTGAGAGTATGAACCTATCTACACTATACTTTAATATTTATTAGGATACCTAAGTAAATATTTATTTTATACATTTCCACGTAAAAAGTAAAATTAAAACCAAGAACATAATATAATATACCTTTTTCATTATTATCATAAAAAAGTCGCTTTAATTCTATTTGTTGCAAAAATATTTTCATCTTCTAATCAATTATTTCAAAATCGAAAAAGGGCGTAATTAAAGCTCGACTTGGCGAGAGCACTGCCCTATAAAATAATGAAGTAAAAATTTCAAGAATTTTGTGCCTGAGTATTAATTAGTAATGAGCTACTAACTGCTCAAGTGCCCACATGATATTAGTAGAAAGCTCATGAAATATACTTAATGTTGCTTATTTTTATATAATCTGCTTTACATGTTTGTAACTGCTTTTATAATACTAGAAAAGTGTATACCAATGAAAAAACCACATATAGAGAAGAGCCTCACCAAAGCAAAAATCTTTTTGAAAATGAAATAAAGTGTTTTGATCTCAAAAAGCACTCGCCTTTAATGAAGAGAAATACTATTTTTATATCGTATACAGGGTGTTAAATAAATATATACCAAAAATGTGCTTTTATGTGCAAGTGTTGCCTTCTATAAAAGTAATATCGTTAACATAAAAATGTTAGTAGATTATAAGTGAAAATAACTTTTAAGTTTGTATGTTGAATGAAACGACTGTTTAATTTTATTATAGTTTTTATATATATAATTACATAGTCTTTAAGGTGGGTATTTTAGTATATAATAAATTAAAATTTATTATGAAATGTACAAAGATTATTATCTTGCTATTTAAAAAACATGTTTAAGTGTTCAGTGACGTTATATTTGATAAAAATACGGGATAGTATTTTGAAACTGAACTCTTATAATATATTAATGTTGATGAAACGATTTGTTTACTTGTTATTGATTATGAGTTTCTCTTTGATTTCTTTGTATGTTTGTTATGCACTTATTGAGTGGATTGTTGAGTTTTTCGCACTTATTAGATATTGTTATTGTATAAATATTTTACTGTGGTTAACTTAAAACATTAAGCAAATAATGGGCTACGGATATAGTTTAATTTAAATAGAAGAGTCGTTTCGTTTTGCCGTTTAATTTTTAAGCATATTTGATTATGCCAGTAACGCACGTGATAGTGTTTCGTGATAGACGTAATTATTAATAACCACATTCGCTCTAAATATAATGAGATATACTTTGTTAAGTAAGTGCAGTGTGCAAGGGATTTAATTTAATGGGAATTCTTGTTTTCGAGTGATACCTAGTTTTAAAATTGTTTTAAATTTGACCAAATAAATGTGTTCTAAATAAAAATGCACAGAGTTTTACTATCACCCTTTATTGTGTACTTTACTAAACAGGTATGGTAACTTTAACAGCTTCTTGGCGGATGGCGCTAATCAATTCTTGGTTAATCAGGAACACGAAGCGAAGTCCCGCTATCTGCGCACAAAGGGAGAAAATTACATTAGCATAATTTACACCTCGAAGAACCGCAAAACCGACAAATAAGAAATTAGGTAGGTACACGGATAAAACTTCCATGAAAATATTTCGGTCCGGTAATGTATTCAAAGTTGGTATCTCCAACAACAAAGATGATAATATATACTTAGGTATAATAGTGGTCCTGTTTACACTTGAGGGCATTGCGAGATCAATACATGAAACTCGTTTTTTAGGGTTCCGTAGGTACCCAAAGGGTAAAAACGGGACCCTATTACTAAGACTCCGCTGTCTGTCTGTCTGTCTCCAGGCTGTATCTCATAAACCGTGATAGCTAGAAAGCTGAAATTTTCACAAATGATGTATTTCCGTTGCCGCTATAACAACAAATACTAAAAATTAAAAAAATATATATATTAAGGGGGGTCCCCATACAATAAACGTGTTTTTTTCGTATTTTTTTGCTCAATATTAAAAACGGTAACAGGTAGACGGTTCAAATTTTCACAGAATATTAACTTGTATATTACCTTTCAAAATAAATAATTAAATATCAATAAAGTAAATATTAAATGGGGGCTCCCATACAACAAACATAATTTTTATTTTTAATACGTCATAAATCGTCAAACTTACTACAGGTTTGTACGGAACCCTCGGTGCGCGAGTCCGTCTCGCACTTGGCCGGTTTTTGAATACATATTAAAAGTATATTATAAATTATCATAAAGCAATATACCTATCCTTAGCTAGGTACCTACTATAATTGTATTAACAACTAAATACTTAGATACATAGAAAACAATATTGATATCGTTAAAATATGCAATTAGTCAGTTAGTTAGTGATATCGTTAAAGTACCTACATCAAAAAATACAATAGTCATTTGAATATTTTTTTTCTGATCGTAGGTCCTACCTACTTCTGGTAATCAGCTGAAAGTTAAAACTAGTTGATAGGTATCAATTTTATCAAAACAGGCCAACAGAAATATCTACCTAATTATAGAGATTATTGCAATGATTGGTACAACTTTTCCGATATCAACCAGCGCGAGTTTTATACAATACGCTATTCGCGAGATCTTTTAGCGACTTACCTACACCATAAACGGAAAACATTTTAGGAAAACCACAAAATGTTATTTAATTAGATCGCGAATGGTATTGCGGCAAAAGTAAGTAGGTACCTAATTACTAATTTCCAATAGTGTGAAGAACATGTTGTATTACTTATTTTCCATTGGGCAAAGATAAGTATAAAAAGAATTATTTGACTACATAATTTATCGCATTAAGTGACGTGGGGTAATTTAATTCCGTATTTTTACATACACACCTATTAATACGTAAGTAGGTAATTAAATTCACTCATGTTTATTAATTATACCTTTTTTGCAAATTGACGTAAACTGCAGTCTGCAGAGCTACAAAGCATCATAAAAAAATATTATTTAAGTTCTAGATAATGCTGGCGACTTCGTACGCGTGGATTAAGGTTTTTCCTCTTCAGGATCTCATTAATTTTCCGGGATGAAAAGAATATGTTCTTCCCTGAGATGCAACCTACCTCTGTACCAAATTTCGTCAAAATCGGTTAAAAATATGGGCCGGGAAAGCGTAGCAGACAGACAGACACATTTTCGCATTTATAATAAGTAATATTAGTATAGGTATGGATTCTTTGAGAATTTTAAGATTAAAATGGGTACTTAAGTAAGTAGGTACCTAATAAAAATAATTAATTGCTCTTCAAAATAAGTGCTACTAGAGCTACAAAAGATCCTATTATATTCCATTGGCTTCCTTGCTCTCCAACATAACACAGGTATTTGCTATTAAGTTTGACTTACGAGAAGATCTCGGTGCCTCTCTCAATATGTACTGACGGCGGTCATTGATATTAGTATATCTACATGAAAAAAGCCCTCGACTTTCCGATCTATAGAACTTAGCACATAGTGGAAGGTTTCCACTGTGAAAATCTCTTCCGCGCAGAAGTGAACACACGAAAGATATCACCGAGAAAATCATCAAATAGAAGCTACAATTTCCAGTAATGAGGGAACGACGCACGGAGGCAGAGTTCCATTTAATACATAAAACTTGACCTCTACCGCAAGAGTTAGGCTGCCCTATCATTTAAAATTTTCATCAAACATTGTATCAACAAGTATCAATTGGAGTGACTTGCTTTTATTTTGCTGCGACAATTGATTTTGGCCAATAGCGGTAGAGTGTTAACCAATCAGAGCCTCAGAGGTTATTGCGATCGGTACCTACAGTGTTCCAACCATTTTTACGTAATAAAGCCAGGTGTTTTTTTGACTTTAGATCCAAAAAATAGTTAATTGTAAATTCTAAGTGCAGTGTGTGCAATTACCTCGATAACACTGTTATGGTTGAGTTTAACTTTGTTCCCTTGAAGCACTGGCCGCCCGTCAACGAAAACCGGCCGCTTGCCTTCAGAGGACATAAAGAAATCCCCGCTGTTTCTGAGACGGATCGTCGCCTGCTTCCTCGAGACCTTCGCAGCTGGACCCTCTAGGCTAAGATCCACGTCGATTGTGTGGTCTCTGGTACTCCGGCCGACTGCGATCTACGAAAACAATTTTATCATTAACTCGAAAAATATATTCCTAAGACCCGCGTTAGCGAAATGGACCCCTAAAAGTACCGTGTCTTGTTAGAATAAAACAATCGTGTTGGTATATTAGATAAGATAATAATTTATTAATTTACAGCTTAAGCCTAAATAAATACAATATTATCTAAATGGCTTAAAAATCAACATAACTCTAGTAATTTATCAAGCAACTTAAACCTATATTAAGTTTAAATACACTCAGTTTCAAAAAAACTAGATACGCGTTGAATTGAGAACCTCCTTTTGGAAGTCGGTTAAAATTGAATCTGAAATGCATGGACCTCCGAGAAAATTTCTACTGATTTTTCATTTAGTCCAACATCTGTGATTTAGTCATTTTGAATTTTCTAGGGAACGTGCACAGTTTTTAACTTAATGTTTTCTTTTCCTATGAACGGACTCTGTTTTGCACAAAAAAATCTAGTTTTTGAACACAATCGATTGCTAAGTAAGTAAGTAGTTATGTATTGAATTTTAGAACGTTACCTCGTGAACAAGCCGTCGATAGTAATCGCGTGCGATATTGAACTACTAATAATTATAGTTTTGCACGTATGTATACACAGCTGCTGATTAAAATGCTTAATTAAAACACAAAATGTTTGATCTATGCAAATAGGCGAAGCATTGCTTTATCGGGGCGTAATGTTCGCCACAAGGTCGAGGAAAGATCACTTCCATACCTAAGTAGTGTGATAAAATCACAATATAACTGAGCATTGCGAATTATATAATGCTGATAATGATACAGGCATAAGCATAATACAGAGGTATAACAAGCTGAATTATTTCTATGTCTCAAACTCTAAATAACTTTACTCCAACCACAATCCCATCGAATGCCCTCACCCAGTAAACGCCCGTTAATTCCTGACATTTAGGGGATAAGCTCAAACATAAAAGAAGCATTACACTAACCAACAACAATGGAAAGACATCAGATGCATGACATTATTTTTGCACGTAGTGTGGTGAATGTTGATAGTAATTAATTAACTAGAGTGGTGATTATAGTAATAATCGATGTTGATGGTGGTAGTAGTTAATAGATATGCTAGATCTATCGTAGATCTACTACTCTACTATGACTCTACTGCTACTCGTACATAATGATAATGGCTCCCCTGACACATGACATACCGACTTCTTTAGATATTATACGTTCATAAAATCAATATGTCTCGGTCATTTTGTAATGTAGGTACCTATTATATCTACTGAAGCAAATACCTACGAGTCTTAACTCTTATTTCACTGTTCTAGCATCAGAGAAATTACAGCATAATGTCCAACAGGAGAATGCCTCGCAACAAGCTTTTCAAGACTTCAAGAAACAAGTTGTTTGGTTTTACACCACAGAGCGGTGGTATTTCAACAATTAGAGAATTCAACATTTAAGAAGTCGCCGTTGTGTAAAACTGAAAAAGTCAACATTATAGGAATTCATCATTTTGTGAATTATTTTTTTTAAGAAGTCGACGTAGTGGTCCCAAAGAGTGGTCCTGGCTCCTGAATGATCATTTTAATCAGCTGTCTTATCAAAACATCAAAACTGGACGAACATACAACCTTCTTTATTTCCGACTTTAACCAGCATTTACTAGGATTTTAAGAAGTTTATTACTCATCGGTGTTGCCCATTTACCTCTCTTTTTAACCGGATATACTTTGAGTTTGGAAAGTTTGTTTAGGAATTTTAGAAACTTGTTCCTCCATCAATGTATCACAGAACATCGAGAAGCCATCACGAAACGTTTTTCATCAACGTCTCTGATACGGTGTGAAACTTACTCCCAACTTCTGTATTTTTTGCCAGTGCCACCTAAGTATTACCTACTTAATTGATGGGTAACTTGAATATAAGCGTGTGAAATGTAGACCTGATGAATGTTTTCCACTATGTACGCACAAATTTAGCTAAAAATGTAGGTTAAATGTAACTTAAGGTGCCTTATACGGATTTCATGATGTGTCATCCTTTTCCAGGTACACTTTAAAGAATCGGGAGTCACAGCTGTGGGGATGTCATGGTATCAAATTAAAGGTCATTTCTTCATCTCTCGTTTGACCTTATAAAAATGCACACTCCAATACAAATTTTCTGCATAAATACGTTTCTCCGAACGCAAGATCTGCTGAAAATGACGAAAAATGGGGTCCGGATAGGTACCCATAAAGCTAGATCCGCTGCATATTTTAACTTGAATATTAACAATAAAGTGGGGCTTATATAGTCCTCTATCCATGGTGCAAAGCATTAAGCATACAAATAAATATGTTTATAGTTTATGTGGCAAAAAAAAAATGTTTCATACATTTTTCTATGAAAAGAAGCCGAGCGCTAGGCGTTTGGCGCTCAGTACGCGCTGAGACGCGCTCGTGGACGGGTGGGTGTATCGCTTTTTTGCACGAAATTTATTACGACAAAATGAACACCGTGTTGTGTACTGCCATAGAGATATAATATTCTCTATGTGTACTGCGCTTAGAAAAACTTGATACCGACATCCACAAAGAAGGAAGTTCTCAAGTGTAGGCGTATTTTTTTTACCCGATTACGGCAAAGCCACAAGGAAAGGGTATGTTAGGAATATATAATATGTATGTATGCATGTATGTATGTATGTATTAAAAAAAAGTGAGCGCCATTTTGAAATTCTTTGTTATCGTACCGATTTCGTTCAAAATCGATATCTGGGGTTCCCTGGGATCACAAAACAGGAAACTGTTACCAAAATTTTAAAAAAGTCAGCGCCATTTTGAATTTTTTTGTTATCGTACCGATTTCGTTCAAAATCGATATCCGGGGTTCCCTGGGATCACAAAACAGGAAACTGTTACCAAAATTTTAAAAAAGTCAGCGCCATTTTGAAATTTTTTGTTATCGTACCGATTTCGTTCAAAATCGATATCCGGGGTTCCCTGGGATCACAAAACAGGAAACTGTTACCAAAATTTTAAAAAAGTCAGCGCCATTTTGAAATTTTTTGTTATCGTCCCGATTTCGTTCAAAATCGATATCTGGGGTTCCCTGGGATCACAAAACAGGAAACGGTTACCAAAATTTTAAAAAAGTCAGCGCCATTTTGAAATTCTTTGTTATCGTACCGATTTCGTTCAAAATCGATATCTGGGGTTCCCTGGGATCACAAAACAGGAAACTGTTACCAAAATTTTAAAAAAGTCAGCGCCATTTTGAAATTTTTTGTTATCGTCCCGATTTCGTTCAAAATCGATATCTGGGGTTCCCTGGGATCACAAAACAGGAAACGGTTACCAAAATTTTAAAAAAGTCAGCGCCATTTTGAAATTCTTTGTTATCGTACCGATTTCGTTCAAAATCGATATCTGGGGTTCCCTGGGATCACAAAACAGCAGTCAATCAAAAAAAAGTCAGCAGTGAACTTTTTAAAATTTTGGTAACAGTTTCCTGTTTTGTGATCCCAGAGAACCCCAGATATCGATTTTGAACGAAATCGGTATGATAACAAAGAATTTCAAAATGGCGCTGCCGTTTTTTAAATTTTGGTAACAGTTTCCTGTTTTGTGATCCCAGGGAACCCCAGATATCGATTTTGAACGAAATTTGTACGATAACAAAGAATTTCAAAATGGCGCTGACTTTTTTAAAATTTTGTTCATAGTTTCCTGTTTTGTGATCCCAGGGAACCCCAGATATCGATTTTGAACGAAATCGGTACGATAACAAAGAATTTCAAAATGGCGCTGACTTTTTTAAAATATTGGTAACAGTTTCCTATTTTGTGATCCTACGGAACCCCAGATATCGATTTTGAACGAAATCGGTAAGATAATCTTTTATACATTATTTTACAATCTCAAAAACTGAGTATTATTGTAGCCGCGAGTATTGTTTCGGCGCATAAATAGGTACATAATATTTACCGCGGCCAACAGCGTAAACAAGTACCTAGTAAATAAATAATCGTCTAATATTTTCAAGTAACAAAATTGGTTAGTTGGCAATAAAATCGAGCGTCTCTACGCTCTATAGCTCTACGCTCTCGTAAAGCGTGCATATATATGCTGTAGTGTGACGAGTTTTATACCTATAGTTGAGTTGTTTACCTATAGTTGGTCGCGGGGTAAATGTTTAAAGGGCCTTAAAGTACGTAAACTGATTTGTAAGAGAGTGCGATGAAAATAAATAAGGTAGGATGATTGGATGCTTGCTTATATGGTTATCAAAATATGTTCAGAATATGTTCAGTCTTTCTGAACATATTCTCCTCCCGAATAATTTTATATAATATTCAAAATCACGTCATGTTTAAACTAGTGGTTCGCCCCGAACTGAGACCTCGCGGTTTCACAGAGCGCCATCTATTGGCATCAGTGTGAAGTTCTGTTAAAAATATCATCATCATTAAAAATTAAATAATTTCGTTTCCTTATAATATTTATCTAATTTTAGTATTTGTTGTTCAAGTAGGTACAGGATATAATTCAAATAATTGATCAAGTTTCAGGATTGAGAGTGCAGAAAATTGAGTTCTGAGGTCAACTTTGGACGTTAGAAAATCGCCACTTTGAAACCCCCCCCTTTCGTCAATTTTAGGGGAAAAAATCAAAAAAAAATATTTTTGGACTCTATTCCTAATTATCTTTAAAATGATATACTGCAACCCTATGTAACGCTATAAAAAATATTTTACTTCGCATTCGCTTCTATGAGTGCCCCCCTGAAATAAAGATTTTTATAACTTTTTAAGCCATATTCGGCGGGAGGCCATCGGTTTACATATTATATTTAAATTTGAAGTAATTACGTTCGGAAATTCAGAAGTTATAAGGCTCTGACAGACGGACAGACGGACGGACGGACGGACAAGTGCCAATTCACCCAAGTAGACTCAGAGACCTTCGCTTCGCTCGGTCAATAACAGCAGCCGTAACTAGCTGAGCACGAAATACAATACAAAATGATTAATATATAATCGGCAATAATATAATTAGGTATTCAAAGTAGGTAGGTTTGGCACTAAAATTTTAATTGCTTCATAAATATTAAACATTTCTACGGTTTTGTAGTGTTATCGCAAAGATAATTTACCAAGTTGATACGGTGGCATAAGAACAAAAATATTACCTATGTATTACATTATTGTACCTACTAGGTACCTACTATAACTTGCTGTTCAGTTTGTAACTTATTAATAACTAAGTAAGTATGTATATCTTTTATTTCATTAAAAAATCAGAAGAACAGTCTTCATAATATTTTGTCTCAATTTGTAAGCTAAAGAAATAATAACTATTTTTTGTTAATATTTTTCTAATTAGACAAATATCTTTAAATAGTTACCTTTCTATTTATCATCTATACTAATATAATAAATGCGAAAGTTTTGATGGATGGATGGATGTTTGTTACTCAATCACGCCAGAACGGCTGCACGGATCGGGATGAAATTTGGCACAGAGAGAGATTATAGTCTCGAATAAATACATAGGCTACTTTTGATCCCGTAAAATTAAAGAGTTCCCGCGGGAACCAAAAAACCTCAATCCACGTGGAAGAAGTCGCGGGCATCAGGTAGTAGGTTAATAAATTAAAGATTAATAGAGCAGTAATCTACTCAATAAATAGGATACTGTGGAGTCCAATTATGAATTCCCGCTATCCCGCGCGCCGCGACAGGCAACAGCCCGCAAACGCCGCGAACAAATCTGAGATCGGATGGGAACATTGATGTAGAATTTTAGTACATCATATTTCTATATCATGTACTAAAATTCTACATCAATGTTCCCATGTATATAATGGATAGGAAAATGTAATGGATAGGAAAATGGCGAAATCTACCACAGTAGTGGTTCGCGGAGTTCGCGGGCTGTCACATCATGTCAAATGTGATGGCTTGATATGTAGAGAAGTTTAGGTTTAAGAAATTTCCGCGATAATTACGTACTTAAGTACATACCTACAGTCATTTGTTCATTTTGTGCCACGGCACAACCCATTAGCACAGATAATATCAGCACAATAAAGTATAAAATAAATACAAGAACCAAATAAATACCCACTTCATTGTTTTCGTGTTGACAGTACCGTTAAATAACTACTCGTTTATAATATGTTAAAACAAATAAGATAATACTGTTGACGCAGCAATGTGGCTGATAACATTATCAGCGTACATGAAACTCAATAACTAGTTGCTGTGTGTGAACTATACAAGTTTTAAGTACACTACTAATAATTCTTGTTGTGGCATAACATATTTAAATTTTGTACGCTTTTAACGCAAAAATTTCCATGTCGAAAAACGTGTATGTTTTTTTTTGTCATGAAAATTATTTATTATGTTTGCATGTAACGTTAGGATTAGGTAAGACTACTTACATATAGAGATGGGTAGTTTTGAAAGATTTGAGCTTTAAGATGTTCAGTAGGTACTTTTATTGAAATTATGGTACAAAAACGCTGTTGCCCAACCTAATACTCTACGGGCCGTGTTGAAACAATGCGTAGGTTCATGGTGTCATGGAAAAAATAAAAATTGTGAAAAAAGTGCTTAAAAGGTGTGAACCGTGAAGTCGTAGTTATTGTAAGTTTTCACGGGAGTAAGGCGTGGAATGCTCTTCCAGGGCATGTATTTGATATTTGCCTGCCTTAAGTACTTAATTTAAGTAATATAAAAGAGTGAATAGGCATTTTCTAGGCAAGAGCGCTCCAACCTAGTATCCTCATTGGTTTGTATCATGATTGTCGTCAAGCGCAAGCGTAAAAAAGAATTAAAAGAAAGAATTATTCCAAGATACAGCATTTAAAATGCCGAGCTAAAGCTGGTATTGTTTCCATTACCACTTTTATAAGTACGCCGATGTACCGGCGCAGAAATTTTATTTTTGAATGGCGCGAAAATATTTCATAGCGTGCGTTCTACAGCTATTGGTTGTTGCCTACGCGCCATGTTCGTAGTCCGAGCACGACATACATATAGCACGAGTCTCTTATATATCTTTTATATATAAATAGCACGTTGTTCTTGTGTTTAAAATCCTAAAGTCAAACAATAAGGTCTGTATTTCATTGGTGTTTACATTCGGTTTTAGTCGGCGTTAGTGTTTGCTTTTCTGCAAACAAATTTTGCCGATGCGACTTATACAAGTGCTAGTAGGTACTTGTACCGAACTTTGGATTTTGAGCTTCTTTTCCAGCGAATATTTTTTTCTTGATTGCTATTTGCTACCATTTGCGCTGTGATCGTTCAAACCTGTACCAGCTCTTACATTAGGATTTTATTTTATTTTTAGCGTCAGATAAACAAAAATACTCCGCTTGTCCTTGTTTGGAACAGATTTCATTTTAAAGTTATGCTGAGCTGACTGGTTTAATATTTTTATTTGTTACATTATTTATACCTACAATTCAAGACCGAGTTACATTTAGTTTGAACTCAGATAAAAATTAAAATCTATAATTTAATGAACGAAAAGATAAAAGGTACTCAGGTCCTTTGATATTAACATAATTTAGTGGTAAAATGAGGCTATAAGTCAAGTAGTTTATCTTGAGGAAAATACAATATCATGAGATATTTTAGAACTTACATTTCAAACTAAAAGATAACCTCGCCAACTTACCTTGTAAGGTTTTTTTCAAGTGGAATCCATTTAAATATTAAGTCTTGTATCAAAATTAAAAATTCAAATGGTTTTTATTCAAATAAACTTTTACAAGTACCTACTTTCGAATCGTCAAATGAATCTACCACTTGTGATACCATCTACATCTTTGTGACTTGTGAGTATGCAATTAATTATATAACATTTTATACTGATAAATAATAGGGTTTTAAATATGAAATTGACGTTTTTAGCGTACTGGTCACTTTGAATTAAAATTAAACCCGCATGAAAACAATAAGATTCTAAATTGCAAAAAATAAGACATATTTGACTGTTCGACTTTTATTTGTTTTTGGAACGAAAGTTCCTTATGGGACGATGCGGAGGGGTACCTACCCTAGCCGGCAAAAAACGTCCGTAACGAAAATGCGTCAAATAAGATTTGTATAAGATTTGTATGTATAGTTTATTCGAAATTAAACCTTAACACTAAAGCATTAAAGTTTAATTTCGAATGTAGTATATTTATATTTAAGACCTTTTGTCTTCGTTGTTTTTCTTTTTACCTCGACTAGAACTTGAAATTAATTGACCGAGCGAAGCGAAGGTCTCTGAGTCTACTTGGGTGAATTGGCACTTGTCCGTCCGTCCGTCTGTCCGTCTGTCAGAGCCTTATAACTTCTGAATTGCTGGACATAATTACTTCAAATTTAAATATAATATGTAAACCGATGGCCTCCCGCCGAATATGGCTTAAAAAGTTATAAAAATCTTTATTTCAGGGGGGCTCTCATAGAAGCGAATGCGAAGTAAAATATTTTTTATAGCGTTACATAGGGTTGCAGAATATCATTTTAAAGATAATTAGGAGTAGAGTCCAAAAATACTTTTTTTGAAGTTTTCTTCTAAAATTGACGAAATGGGGGGCTTTCGAAAGTGGCGATTTTCTAACGTCCAAAGTTGACCTCAGAACTCTCAATTTTCTGAACTCTCAAGCCTGAAACTTGATCAATTATTTGAATTATATCCTGTACTTGAACAACAAATACTAAAATTAAATAAATATTATAAGGAAACAAAATTATTTAATTTTTAATGATGATGATATTTTTAACAGAACTTCACACTGATGTCAATAGATGGCGCTCTGTGAAACCGCGAGGTTTCAGTTCGGGGCGAACCACTAGTATTTATGTAATAAGGAACTTCGTTCCTATCTAGTGTCCCACGACACCACACGTTTTTATATTCAGCTTCTAAACAGAAGACGGATGCCGCGAAAATGAGAGTAATTTTTGAATACGAGTTCTGACGTGGGACTAATGCACCAGAAACTGCTCGTAATGTCAATGCTGTGTTTGGAGAGGATACGGCTAACGAACGCACCATGCGTTTTTGGTTTAACCGCTTTCGTAGTGGAATCTTCGACTTGAAGAATGAACCACGAGGAAGATCAGCCACTAAGGTTAACAATGATGAATTATTATTGAAGGTGATGGTGGAAGCCGATCCGTATCAAAAAATCAAGGAACTAGCGGATTAGGAATATTCCATTACATGACACATTTAATGATTTAACAAATGCATGAAGCATTTAATGATTTAACAAGTGCAAACAAGAAAAACTACAACGTCTACATTTTTATACTCCCAGCCAGGTTTAAATAAAAAAAGGAGATGTTCAGAAGCATGGCGTACTCGACAAAAATTCGCTGCTCTCCATGCACTCTACCCATGCATAACTATATGCTTAACTGAGCTGTCTGACGTATAGCGCTGTTTACATTTAAATAAAATATGAATGCCCTACATACAGTCAAAGTTTTGCCTCAATTGGTACAGTGTGTATACATCAAATGAACAGAAACTAAAGGTACAATTAAAATAATAGAGATCCAATTATTATTTATTATGTAGTATTATGTCGTAGACAACATTTTTAGGGTTCCGTACCCAAAGGGTAAAAACGGGACCCTATTACTAAGACTCCGCTGTCTGTCTTTCTGTCTGTCTGTCTGTCTGTCTGTCTGTCTGTCTGTCTGTCTGTCTGTCTGTCTGTCTGTCTGTCTGTCTGTCTGTCTGTCTGTCTCCAGGCTGTATCTCATAAACCGTGATAGCTAGAAAGCTGAAATTTTCACAAATGATGTATTTCCGTTGCCGCTATAACAACAAATACTAAAAATTAAAAAAATATATATATTAAGGGGGGTCCCCATACAATAAACGTGTTTTTTTCGTATTTTTTTGCTCAATATTAAAAACGGTAACAGGTAGACGGTTCAAATTTTCACAGAATATTAACTTGTATATTACCTTTCAAAATAAATAATAAAATATCAATAAAGTAAATATTAAAGGGGGGCTCCCATACAACAAACGTAATTTTTTGATATTAACAATAAACCTCTACAAACAAAGTTAGTTTTGCGGTTCATTTCGTCTTGTTTTTAATACGTCATAAATCGTAAAACTTACTATAGGTTTGTACGGAACCCTCGGTGCGCGAGTCCGACTCGCACTTGGCCGGTTTTTTTTATTTCCGGGTACAACATCACGACGCGACGTTGCTCTTCGTTTTGGGTCACGGTCAAGAGACCAGAATGTTTTTATGCAGCTTATCATTTTTAGGGTTCCGTACCCAAAGGGTAAAAACGGGACCCTATTACTAAGACTCCGCTGTCTGTCTGTCTGTCTGTCTGTCTGTCTGTCTGTCTGTCTGTCTGTCTGTCTGTCTCCAGGCTGTATCTCATAAACCGTGATAGCTAGAAAGCTGAAATTTTCACAAATGATGTATTTCCGTTGCCGCTATAACAACAAATACTAAAAATTAAAAAAATATATATATTAAGGGGGGTCCCCATACAATAAACGTGTTTTTTTCGTATTTTTTTTGCTCAATATTGAAAACGGTAACAGGTAGACGGTTCAAATTTTCACAGAATATTAACTTGTATATTACCTTTCAAAATAAATAATTAAATATCAATAAAGTAAATATTAAAGGGGGGCTCCCATACAACAAACGTAATTTTTAGGGTTCCGTACCCAAAGGGTAAAAACGGGACCCTATTACTAAGACTCCGCTGTCTGTCTGTCTGTCTGTCTGTCTGTCTGTCTGTCTCCAGGCTGTATCTCATAAACCGTGATAGCTAGAAAGCTGAAATTTTCACAAATGATGTATTTCCGTTGCCGCTATAACAACAAATACTAAAAATTAAAAAAAAAAATATATATTAAGGGGGGTCCCCATACAATAAACGTGTTTTTTTCGCATTTTTTTGCTCAATATTAAAAACGGTAACAGGTAGACGGTTCAAATTTTCACAGAATATTAACTTGTATATTACCTTTCAAAATAAATAATTAAATATCAATAAAGTAAATATTAAAGGGGGGCTCCCATACAACAAACGTAATTTTTATTTTTAATACGTCATAAATCGTAATTAAAACTTACTACAGGTTTGTACGGAACCCTCGGTGCGCGAGTCCGACTCGCACTTGTTTATTATTTTTAATACGTCATAAATCGTAAAACTTACTACAGGTTTGTACGGAACCCTCGGTGCGCGAGTCCGACTCGCACTTGGCCGGTTTTTAGGGTTCCGTACCCAAAGGGTAAAAACGGGACCCTATTACTAAGACTCCGCTGTCTGTCTGTCTGTCTGTCTGTCTGTCTGTCTGTCTGTCTGTCTGTCTGTCTGTCTGTCTGTCTGTCTCCAGGCTGTATCTCATAAACCGTGATAGCTAGAAAGCTGAAATTTTCACAAATGATGTATTTCCGTTGCCGCTATAACAACAAATACTAAAAATTAAAAAAATATATATATTAAGGGGGGTCCCCATACAATAAACGTGTTTTTTTCGTATTTTTTTGCTCAATATTAAAAACGGTAACAGGTAGACGGTTCAAATTTTCACAGAATATTAACTTGTATATTACCTTTCAAAATAAATAATTAAATATCAATAAAGTAAATATTAAAGGGGGGCTCCCATACAACAAACGTAATTTTTTGATATTAACAATAAACCTCTACAAACAAAGTTAGTTTTGCGGTTCATTTCGTCTTGTTTTTAATACGTCATAAATCGTAAAACTTACTACAGGTTTGTACGGAACCCTCGGTGCGCGAGTCCGACTCGCACTTGGCCGGTTTTTATATTATGTTAACAAGCAGTTTGTAGTTACGACACTCAAACAACTAAACATGATTATTTTACGTGAAAAAGTAGGTAAGTACATATTATATATATTTATTGTGATAATTTTACAAAGCTGTCTACCTTGACTAACTTTTTTATGCATACATATTTTGTCTCTTTTCTCAGGCCTTTGCGAAGTGAGGAGCGCTAAGAGATCAAGTGTTTATAAAACACTTACAAAGTCAAGGATACATAAGTTTCCAATAAATTATGGCAAATCAATATTGGACTAATCGACACCTACCTGCTTACAGAATGTGAACGTAAAATGTTGTCAATTGTTGCCTAATCAATAAAATTTACAAAAATAAAATTGACGATACCATATCACATCATATCTATCTTCGACTCATGCACAATGGTAGTAGGTAAGACGGTACCTAATTAGGAAATTGAAATATATGAAGTAATAAGTCTAATAGATAAAACTAATGTCTTAGATATAATTCGGTAGGCCTCGATAAGATAGGTACAAATAGGGATGCTACTTACCACCGTCAAAATTATTATTATTATCGGTATAAATTTTACAAAATAAATACATATTATTATGGTCAAAAGAATTATAATAAACTTACGTAAATAAATAGATATGAATAAACTTATTAACACAAGTAAATAGTTGCAGCGGGCGAAGGTTTTTTTTTTTGTTTGAAATCAGTAGGTACACCTCTAACATGGTCAGATCAAGATACTCACGTTATTATTGAATTCTTTATTGCACACAACTACACAAGAAACATAGAAACACATAAATACATAAAGAAGCTTAATCTAATAGAAGAGCGTGCAAAGGTGGTCTTATCGCTAAAGCGATCTCTCCCAGTCAACCTTTGGTGATAGGAGTTGCAAAATCACGTGTTTGGATGGATGGATGTATGGATGTATGGATGTGTGGATGTTTGTTACTCAATCACGCCCCAACGGCTGAACGGATCTAGATGAAATTTGGCACAGAGATGGATTATAGTCTGTAATAACACATAGGCTACTTTTTATCCTGGAAAATTAAGGAGTTCCCGCGGGAACCGAAAAACCTCGATCCTCGCGGACGAAGTCGCGGGCGTCAGCTAGTTATAATATAAGTATGAACATCCCATAGTATCCGTACAATCTAATTATATTAAAAAATATGAACACCTATTTGAGACAAATTCCCATATTTTATTAAATTAATGATGAATAGGTATACATTATAAGTAATTATAATTTCATTTTTCTTTCAGATAGTGCATATAAAAACTACAACATATTAAAAACTAGCTGATTCCCGCGACTTCGTCCGCGTGGATTGAGGTTTTTCGGTTCCTATCTCTCAAGTTAGATCGAACTGCACATGGTGTGCGAATTTTATTATAATCGGTTAAGTGGTTTAGAAGTCCATTGAGGACAAACATTGTGACACGAGATTTATATATATTAAGATTAAATAATCTTATCATAGGCTAATACCCATTACGAGTGAGTATTACTGTATTCATCACAAATATAACCTGGATCCAACGTTTTTTGATGAATTTGCAATTAATAACAAACGGTGTGACTTTTGGTAGGTATATAGGTAGTAGGTGCTAAACGAGCGACGAACTTGCAGGCGAAATAAGCGTTCTTTATAATATTATAAAAACGCTTATATACACTAAACGCCATACGATTAAATAAATAAAAAATTACCCTTTGGGTACGGAACCCTAATAGTAGGTACTAGGTAGGTACCTATTTCACTAAATAATTATTATGTTTATATGTACAAATAGATGTCATCATTTCAACTCATCTGCATCGCCGTCGCCGCGGCCGCCGCCAGCCCACAACTGAGCAAGGGTCTCCTCTCAAAATAAGTAGGGTTTGGCAATAGGATGTTTCATGTTTCACTCCACCGTTAAAATAAATACACTATTATGTGTAGGTTCCTAATGTTATATGAGTATGAATAGTGCGTACGGAAAGTGAGATCTATTTGGTTATGATATTGTTTTAGTTTATTTTACTCAAATAAAAGGAGTTTAAGTATGATATACATTGACTTGATGATATATCAAAAAAGCTATTTAAAATTTACTTTTAGACATCAGCATTCAGCACGACTTTAAAGGTGATAATAATAATACTAGCATCATAATATGTGTTATCTGGCATTTTGACAAAATTATTATAATTTATGTAAGAACGTCCATTAAAATATATAATATTTAGGATAACATCACAGAATGTAGAGATCGATATCAGTTTACAGTCCGAGAGATAATAACAGCAGCATAATCGGTTCCAGAATACCGAATATGGGTATATATAATTATATACGAGTATAAAAATGTACATAATACCTCAATTATACATAAACTCATTATATTGTGTTCTGCAAAAACAGATTGCAGCCAAAATAATATCGCATATTACAATAGCGCTAGATCTATATTTGAATTCCAACAAACGGAAGTGACTAGGCCTAGCCACGCCCAAAAATTCAAATTCTTATAACGTAATTTAAATAATCTCGTGTTATTAATTTGGGTAACTAAGCAAATTGTTAAATATTAAGTTAAGTTCATCTTTCCATTTTGTCGTTTTTGAAACGCAAGCAATCTCCAACGAATAACGATCGAGTTTTACCTGCGCAAAAATAATTCGCTTTGCGATGATCCAACTTGAGTTGTAAGCTGGGTGATAAATTTCTGATGGCTTAAATATTATGAAGCTATTCCCTCACGTAAGTCTAACTTCAGTTTACTGAGAAAGCGATAATAGTATAGGGTTTTGAACATATTTTCTTAACAACTACAAAGAAATTTAGGTACAAGTTACAACTGTCATGTCGCGGTTAAAGAGAGCATCCGTGAATTAGAAGAGCGTGTCTAATAGACTCTACAGTTATGCTGCAGTACTGTCGTCAGGAACCACTTAACTCAGCTCCACAGTTACTATAGTTAGACCTCGGGCGCTAATAGAAACAGTAATACACAAGAAAAATGTTTGCCGAACGTACTTAACATGTAAGTATTCAGTAAAACGACTAACAATATATTTAAAACTTAACAAAAGACAACGAACTAACATGAGATATTAGAACTGACAAGTTGCAAGAAGAGAAAAAGGAAGCCAATATTTGGGACCGTTCAGTTCGTTGAATCAACAAAAAAATGTTATGGATAGAACGAAGGTACCTGATAATGGTCAAAATAAAAAGTTAAGTTTTTTAGTGTTGGAGGAGTAACAAAGAAGAATATATGAATAGCAATAAATGTGGAGACAAACAATAATATGTGACACGCACATCATTCAAATGGTAATTCATATAAAAGCGTTATCAAGGCAGCTCATTTAGTTTTCTCGTGTCGAGTGCAGATGACTTTTTTGTTTTTCTACTTGTTTATTTGCAATATATCATTCGCTTGCATCTTAGCAGAAAAACCAATGTTCTTGCGCCGAGCGCATAATGCAATGTTTCGTTATCAGGGTCGTAAATTGATTTTTATTGTGTATTTCGACAATTTTACTTCGTATCGGACGAAAACTGCAGTAATTCTTTTTTGTACTCAAACAAATACATTATTTATTTTTTATCAAAACATGTTTAGTTATTTAAATGCAAATTTGAGTAATGTCTTTCGCTTGTCTTCTTGTGAGAAGTCCATTTTAAAGTCACAAGATTCTTACACCGCGATTACTTCAAGGTTTCAAAATAATTTCGGTTTTTTCCATTTTGTGTTTGGTACATCAAAAATTTTTTATGTAAGAAGTTTTATATAGAGCTTGTAAAATAAGTTCTTAATTTTATAAAAAAAACAAAACAATGACAGTAGGTGAAGAATTAAATTTATCGTTTTATTATAAAATGCCGTGTAGAAACTATAAGGGGTATGAGTTTAATATAATGTTTATGTTTATGAGAGAAAATAAATAAAAAACTGCCATACCCGTACCCCCCAATCACGTAAAAATGGCCGATGAAATCGTTAAAGTTCTGCGGCAAAGTAAATAAACCATAACAGCATTAAATTAGAGCTCAATTTCGTGTACCCATTCTTATACGTTTAGGTATGTACGATACTCTAACGTATAAGAATGGATACACGAAATTGAGCTCTAATTCAATGCAGTTATGGTTTATATTACTTTGACGCTGAACCTTTACCATTTGATCGACAATTCTTACATAATCGGGGGGCAGGTTCGCCTGCTACCATCTTAGACGGCATCATCACTTACCAACCAGGTAAAATCACAGGCTAGAGTTAACTAATTGTAGAGGAATAATAAAAAAATGTTAGTAGGTACAAAATTATCTATAGTAAGTGCACCAGAAGAAGAATAGGGAACTGACTAATAAACTTAATCTTTTCAATACAAATTCCAAAGACGGATCTTTGACGATAAAAAATATCTCTTAACTAGCTGATGCCCGCGACTCCGTCCGCGTGGTTAAAGTTTTTTGATTCCCGCGGGAACTCCTTAACTTTCCGGGATAAAAAGTAGCCTATGTGTTATTGCAGACTATAATCTATCTCTGTGCCAAATTTCATCCAGATCCGTTCAGCCGTTGGGGCGTGATTGAGTAACAAACATCCATCCATACATACATACATCCATCCAAACTTTCGCATTTATAATATTTATTTGATAAGGACTAGTATGAGTATGCCCCTCTTAGAAATAATTCATTGCTTAGGTACTAGTCAACGAATATACGGCACTCACGAAAATTTGCAAGGTTACACAATATATGACGTATGATCGATCTTATTCAAGTTATTTAAATATATTATTATCTACAATAAAACAAACCAGTGCAAGCAATATTGCGAATTCACCGGACATTGACCAAGTTCCATCTTGGTTTCGCATTCGTCAGCCAGTATAGCGTTTGGTACGCCATGTTTTGTATTCGCTAACCAAACAATGACCGTGTTATGAATGTGGTTTGTAAACATACATTTATACTCGGAAACATTGTATTGCAACGGTCAACATTAATGCTATTATTCGGATGGCAGTGACTTCACTGTCAAAACAATATTCAATATTTCATGGCTCCAGTTGTTTGAGTTGCGATTGTGAACAGGAGTAAAGCAAGGTACACTGAGAAAAAAGACCTTCCGAAATACGGAAGGTATTACCGTCCCTTTTGACTCAGTAGGAAATTTACCTTTCAACTTGGAAGGATATTATTACCGTCCAAAATTTCCTTCCAAACAATGTCTGCCTTCTATTTCGGTGGGTAAATACGTACCTTCCAAATTTCGGTCGGAAATTCCTACTGAGTCAAAAGGGAAGGTAATTTTTGGAAGGAAAATAAATGACGGTAAATACATACTTGGTCATATTTGTTCGGTAAATATTAATAACCTTCCAAACCTAGAAGACAAAATATTACATAACTAAGGCGATGGCGAATACGGAGCGGGCTTTTGCAAAATTATAGGCTTTCAAAACGCCCTGTCCCAGCAAGGGTCCTTATACCACCTATGAATTATGCTCTGCTATGCGCTTTCAATGAATGTCCTAACTAGGTGGAAGCACCATTTGCCACGATGCAGGTACCGATACAAGCGGACTTGGCGATATATATGTGTTTGACCGGCGCCACCCTATACCGCGAGCCAATATACGCGTAGCGACATCTAGTGGTCGGGTCGGGTACTACATTCGGTGTTATAATTTCTATTTAATAAAACTTATTCGTTTTCCTTCCGATACCGAAATATTCCAATTTGTTTGGAGAGATAATAACATCTAATTTAGAAAGATGTTCCTTGTGTTATTTTCTCCATATGTGATCCATCTAATTTGGAGGGTTATTCCTTCCAGCGAGCCTTTCTAATCCCTTCGTTTTTGATGGAATAGTAATGTCACTTCATTTCCTACTAAATAAGAGGGTAAATATCCTTCAATTTCGGAGGGTATATATGCGTTTTCCTTCCGACACTGTTCCTACCGAAAAATTATAATTGATTTAGAAGGATATTATCATCTAATTTAGAAGGATACTCCTTGTGTTATTCCCTCCAAGTGTGATCCATCTAATTTGGATGGTAGTTCCTTCCAGCGAGCCTTTCTAATCCTTTCTTTTTTGATGGAATAGTAATGTCAATTTATTTCCCACTAGTTAAGAGGGTAAATATCCTTCAATATCAGAAGGTTAGCTGCGTTTTCCTTCCGACAACTTTGGATTTGAATTCAGAAGGACATTAACATCTAATTTGGAAGGATAAATTTGGGAGGAATTATTATAATGCATCCTTATTTGGTAGGAATATTTAGCTGGAAGGAAATTCCTTCTTGGTTAATTCCTTCCAACAAATTTCCTTCCTTTATGTTCTTCCGTATTAGACGGATAAAATTCATTACCTTCTAAATATCGGTAGGAATTTGGCAGTTCCCCGATTCAGAAGGTAATCGGTGGAAGGAAAAGACCCAATTTTGGAAGGAATCGGTTTTAGAAGGTAAAAATCGGAAGGTAAACAAGGAAATTTTTCTCAGTGTATAAAACAGGTATTTAACAGAATTAGGTATATAAGAGTGAATTTTGATAGACGTGACATTTCTCTTTCTGCCGCTAACATATCGCTTTTGGTGGCCGCTAACAACTCGAAAAACTTTATGGAAGTGTAGTTAACAGTTTAGACAACTGCAGGAACTAAAAGCAGCAAGAATATCTTCAATAGAAAGTTTTATAGTTCGAAAAAACTCTTTAAAGCGTTGGAGATCTATAGAATACCTATCTTAAATCTTCTGAAAAAGATTTTTGAGTACACGGAAGGTTTTAGATCAGCAAACAATTTATGAGACTAAGAGGCTTTTTGAAACAATTTAATGACACTATTGAGTGTGAGCATACGTTTAATGATCATAGAGGGACTAACTAATTCTGCTTTTATTTAGATGCAGAAAAAAGAATAAAAAAAAATCGCCTCACGACAAAACGCGATGCAAGGTGAAAAAAAAAATTGGCAGTCTGACTGCCGATAGAAGTGAAAACTAATATTTAAAATTATAAAAAAAAAAAAAAATTAAACTATAAACCTTAAAACTAAGGCATTAATTACGAATGTAGTATATTTATATTTAAGACCTTTTGACTTCGTAGCAACGCGAGCATGGGGCAGCGAGGTGTCGGTGACGCGAATCCACAGGTTTACCCCCTACCAAATTAAGAGCTCTACGCGGCTAAAGAAGTTTTCACTTCAAAAAATCGAAACATTTTCTAACAGAGTAGCTTTTAATGACTAAACACATATAGATAAAAAGTGCATCATGATATCATACAAAGTGGGAAACGTGTCATTAGTGGCCTGCGACCTTGACGGGCGGTCAGTCCGTGACACACATCGCCAGCCGATTTCAATATTGATCCTCGATGAAATTGATTTCAGCGTTTCGTTAACACTGCACGTTTACTTTCAACATGCAATGGCCGGTTGTAAAAGTGAAACTGGAATTAACGGCTGATCGGGGTCTATATTTATGAAAACTGTAAAATATTATGAGATCTATATAGAAATCTAAATAAACTTACCAATTTAATTTGGCCTGATATTTTTGTTAGTATAACAAGTTTGGTTCGAGATCTGAAGGAGGATCAAGGTCCAAGGAGCGATGGCCGGTGGTACCGGAATGTTCTAGAGTGGAGTCCGAGTACAAGTAGGTACCTAAACGCAATGTGCGTTGTCCTTCAGCAAGATGGACTAAAAACATAGTGGCGGCAAAGTAAGTGCTGGATGAGAAAGACGTTGGACCGAGCTAGGTGGACACACTAGGTGGAAAAGTTTAGTTTCAGATCAAGTGATGTGCTAGGGGCAACACGTAAGTATATTTTTTGGCTCACGGATTAAATAAATTACTATTTAATGCAGCATCCTGTGTTTTATTAACCAAGATTTCTTTTAGCTTTTATACCTACAATGATTACAAAAAAAAACCAATAGAAAAGTAACTCAAATTCAAATTCAAATATTTTTTATTCAAGTTAACTTTGACGGGCTTTTGAACAGTCAAGTGAATCTACCACTGGTTCGGAATGCCATTCCTTCCGAGAACAAGCATGAAAATCGGTAACTAACTGATGTTTCCTCTCACGGCTTACCAGAAGCAAGTCTGTCAATTGATCTTTAGGTAATTAATTAATTTGTTTCAATAAAAGATTATTCGTCCTTAGAAGGTCGATAAGCGTCAAATAAAGAGTGGTTCTTTAAAATAAGTTTACACAGAAGTAATAATTTACGTAATGAAATGGTTAACGTCAAGAAAATGAATTATTATGCCCCTATCTAGATAAATATTACAACAGGTATTCGTTAATAAAATTCATTTGATTGTAAAGGCGTAAAGATAACACGCCGTAGCACATAGTTATCTATAGATTAGTATATTATCCAAAATACGGCACCTTCCGCTTTGAAGGGACAAGCTTTTCTTTACCCTACAGGTTGGTTCGTGCCACGATATTGGACCACTGGGTCCTATATAAATAATAAAGGTAAGTATCGTCGAGGTGTGTGCCGATTGCTGTTTTGCCTTATTTCTAATGTATGTACTAAGATTCATATCTTACAGAGTGTGACTCATAGCTGCCCCCCGATTGTATAAGGAAATCGTAATCGTAATCGTTGGTCAAACGGATAATCCGACCTGTTTAAGGAGTTCATAGATGCCTGCACGTCAAAAAGCATGTGTGAACTCCTCTTAAACAGTCCGAGTAATACGTTTCAAGCTGTCAAATGATTACGATTTGCTTAGACAATTGGGCCTCTGATTGCATAATAATTCGATCCGTCAAATGAAACACACGAACTGCCATCAGTATGCAACGCATTTTTATCATAGCACCGAATACGCCACTTTTCTTGAACTGCTTTTTATTACATTAATAAATACTAAAGTGAAGTTTTGGAGTTCGGAGCTCGGATTAATACGTTCATCTAGCAAGAATGTATTAATAGTTGCTGTCAAATCAAAACATTTGGCCGTCCAATTTTATCACATCCCAATTTAATTAAACGGTCCTGCATACCTACTGCCAACGCTTAAAGCAATACTTAAGCAATATTACTCAAAATGACAGTTTCATGTCACATACCTTGACGTTCCTCAAATAAGGATTATAATTCTAAAACACGGAAGTCAACAATAATGAAACAATATGGCTGGAACCGTTGGCAGTATGGCCCCTGACTCCTGTCACGTTAAATGATTGTAAAGTTCAGCTAAACATAATAAGCAGCTTTACACATCTCTTGCACTTTGTAATTTGAGAACTTTTAATATAGAGTAAGATCCCAGAGCGATCAGACATAACTTATTTTCACATAGATGAAACCTTAGGTTCTCAGTAGCGTCTCTTGTTCTTTGAATACCTGCGTGCTTGTGGAGCTCGCCTTGGTCCCAAGTGCTCGTAAAATTTTGTTAAATTAATGTATCTTTGGTTATTTTCGGTGCCTGCGTATAACCATACATTCGAATCATCATTTTTCAAATTATGCATATGTCCTAACATAATTATCGCAATATCAGTATCAGCTTTAAAGCGTCTGACAAAAGTTTTGGTCCATGGAAAGTGTCTGACACTTATGATACTATTTTAGAAAAATATTCTACAAAACATATATATAAAAATCAGCCATGTAAGTTGAGTAACTCTTATTTTTAGTTACCTTTCTTACCTGGTAGCTGCTCAGGTGTCACAAGGTGAGCTCCACAAGCACGCAGGTATTCAAAGAACATGAGACGCTACTGAGAATCTAATATTCATCTATGTGAAGATAAGTTATGTCTGATCGCTCTGGGATCTTGGACTAATAGGGTCGGACGATAACACCTTGCCTAAGCCGTGTAGCTCATCGGTTGCACATATGTTCTAAGTTTATCATCACCATAGCTACGCGACGACGTCCACAAACATAGTTTACTGACAATGACACAAAAACACTGGGACACTGCCCCAATTAATTACTACGCTGACAGTCGGAAGATAGATTGACCCCAAAACATATCTATTAAATTGTTTTAACATTACAGTCCCAATGCTGGGCATGTATTTATGAGATACAGGGACATGAACTTCAACTTTACATATTTATAGAAGTATACAAAACTCGAATTCAAAAGATGACATTCCAGTTTCAGAACATTCAAGTTCTTCATCGATATTGGTTTATTTAGATGTTTTTAAGAAGTAAACAAAACTCGAATAATGAATCTAAAAGAAAACATTCGAATTTCAATTCGAAGGCATTTTTCTTTTTTTAAAACTTTTGCTCCTAATTTACTGTTACACACACATTTTACTGTTATGAGAATCTCCTTTTTTTAAGTCGGTTAAAAATGATAATAACTACAGTATGCGGGTCATTTACGCAGTTTAATTAGTATGACACAGTTTTGTCTTAAAATAGAATAAAAAGTTCAATGCAATCGTAACTGATTTTGCGGATAAAAAAGGAACCTGAGGTTATCAGTCATCTTTTTAGTAACAGCTGGTGCACTGTAGGCAAATAAAAACGTTGGTTTCTTTAAGTTTAGAAAATATTTTCTAACTAGATGATGGTTTTTGGTAGGTTTTTTTAAATCCACTACAAGTTAGCTCTTGACTGCGATCTCACCTGATGGTAAGTGATGATGCAGTCTAAGATGGTAGCGGGCTAACCCTTAAACCCATACCCCTATTCGGTTTCTACACGGCATCGTACCGGAACGCTAAATCGCTTGGCGGCACGTCTTTGCCGGTAGGGTGGCAGGTAACTAGCCTGGCCAGACCAGGGAAAATTCAGAAATTATAAATTCCCAAATTGACCCTGCCGGGGATCGAACCCGGGACCTCCGCACGTTAAGACAACACACTGCGCCACAGAGGTTTTTCACAAATCCCTCGGGAACTTTTTAGAACGTAAGTTCTATATGGCACGATAAAACGCGGGGCCCTAGACTGGAAAAATGTTACGTGACAGAAAAGCGGTAGTCTCCCGTCTCTTTCCCTCTAGTACAGATGGAGAGAGATCGAGTATCTATTTGTAATTATTTTAGTTAGTGTTGAACATTATGATCCGTCGTACAGGAGCCGCGGTGGCTCATTCAGGAGCAAGATGTGGCAGGTTCGAATCCATTTCATGAAATTTGCGTATTTTTTATTGCTTGAGGTACCGCACGAGACGACCTCTCAACTTGTCTATGGCCAACACTCAACAGGAACTATATCACACAAACACAGGGTACTTTATATAGCCTACCATTCTAGAATAGGGCTAACAGGAGCCTTATCATACAAGACTGTTATAACCCACCTCTCTAGCGTGCATAAGGTACCACGAGGCTTCCTCAAAACTTGTCTTGAGCCAATGGGAACTATATCACACAGGGTACTGATACTACCTCTCCAGAATAGGACCGTCATCACACAGGGTACTGATGTAACCTACCTCTCTAGAGTGCATAAGGTACCACGAGGCTGCCTCACAACTTGTCTTAAGCCTATGGGAACTATATCACACAGGGTACAGATAATACCTCTCCAGAATAGGACCAATATGACCGTCATCACACAGGGTACTGATGTAACCTACCTCTCTAGAGCGCATAAGGTACCAAGAGGCTTCCTCACAACTTGTCTTAAGCCTATAGGAACTATACCACCCAGGGTACTGATATTATCGCTAGAATATAATGGGAGCCTCATCACACAGAGTACTGATGTAACCTACCTCTCTAGAGCGCATGAGGTAGCGCACGAGTCGTCCTCTCAACACAGCGAGGGTGTTCTTGTCTAGCTCCACGCCGCCGCCCGCCACGGATTGTACCAACACTTGCCAACGGGACAGCGAGTTCTCAAGTATACGGATGTCTTTCTTCTCTATTCTGTATTTGAAAAAAAGGAAATCTATACAGGGTGGTCGAAATAGTGACGTCCAAAGAAACAATTTAGATTCCTCGTACCCTAGACCTATCAGAAAATAACCCACGTATGTTCAGCGATTTTTGGTAGTTTTCGAGTTATAATTTTTTTAAATTTTCTCGTGAGATTTCTGAGGGAGTAAGTGCTAAATAATTTTCTACAAAAATTATTTCTTCTTCCGCACTATCCATTTTAATCAGTCAAAATATTTAGCACAAATAATACTTATGTAAAACGGGGTGCACACGGTAGCTAAAAATTTTCTAAAAATCTAAATGGCTGAGACGACCTTCTAGATTTTTAAAAATTAAAATAATATCTCAACCATAAACTAAGAATATCTCAACGAAAGAAATTTACATTATAAAACACCTTATTATCGTTCTCAATCATAGATACTTTTTTTTGGAAATTGCTGGCGTGCGACTATAAAAAGGGCAATGTACGTAATGTTTTCTTTAACAATGAAGCAATTTCCTAGCAAGTAGGATTAACATCTAATAGGAATCTAGGTAGGAGTAATTCTAAGCATTTGTGATAGGCTCAATTTACAATTATTACCTACTGAGAGCAGCAGTTTGCCAACTTATAATTTTCAAAAGCTCTGGTAATCTGGTGGACTGCTTTAGCTGTGGCTAGTTACTACAATGATGTGCCACTAAACGGTTAAACATTCGGATATGCTATGTTTTTTTTTATCCACTACAAGTTAGCCCTTGACTGCAATCTCGCCTGATGGTAAGTGATGATGCAGTCTAAGATGGTAGCGGGCTAACCTGTTAGGGGCATGGCCGATTAAACCCATACCCCTATTCGGTTTCTACACGGCATCGTACCGGAACGCTAAATCGCTTGGCGGCACGTCATTGCCGGTAGGGTGATAACTAGCCACGGCCGAAGCCTCCCACCGGCCAAACCAATAAAGTAATCCTGTTCCATCTTAGACTGCAACATGAAACTGGCAGCCTTCACACACCTTTTTGACCACTATTGAGAACTGTAAGGCATAAAGGCTTCATCACAATGTTTTTCATTACAAAGCAAGCCATATTCAATCCATACTTCCATACTAATCCATACTTCCATACTAATATTATAAATGCGAAAGTGTGTCTGTCTGTCTGTCTGTCTGCTACGCTTTCCCGGCCCATCTTTTCAACCGATTTTGCTGAAATTTGGTACAGAGGTAGGTTATATCCCGGGGAAGGACATAGGCTACTTTTTATCCCGGAAAATTAAGGAGTTCCCGCGGGAATAAAAAAACTTAAATACGTGGACGAAGTCGCGGGCATCAGCTAGTATGTATTATAAATGCGAAAGTGTGTCTGTCTGCTACGCTTTCACGGCCCATCTATTCAACCGATTTTGATGAAATTTGGTATGGGGATAGTTTGTATCCCGGGGAAGGACATAGGCTACTTTTTGTCCCGGAAAGTTAGGGAGTTCCCGTGGGAGTCAAAAATCTTGATCCACGCGGACGAAGTCGCGGGCATCATCTAGTATTACATAAGTGTATTTTGATTTGAATTCTAGATCCCCCAAATAGGAGGCCTAAATAATAAAAATTCCATACAAAAAACTTAGAGCAAAATAAAATAAAAATTACCTATCAGCCAGATGCATTTCCACATCAATACCATCTTCTTTATAATCCGGTAGTTCAGAATCATTCATTGTCTCCTCAGCATCCGAGAATGTCATCACATCACCTTGCCCTTAAAATAAATGCTGTTTTAGTTTTTTTTCTTTTCACATACTAGCAGAAATCTACAAAAATGTCTATGTGGATCTAGTTAGGTTCTTTAAAAATTCTGGGATTTTGGGGAATATACCGCTCAAAATAAAATGCTTAGTTTTAGTTTATTTTCTTTTCACATACCTGCAGCTGAAATCTACAAAGTTGTCTATGTGGAATTAGTTAGGTTCTTTAGAAATTCTGGGATTTTGGGGAATATAAAAAAAAATACTACGTGTCTGTAATCTGTATCATCATCATCATCATGTGCCTTCTTCAAACCGAAGTTTGGCGGACATCATGCGAAAATCTTCTATATTTTGACAGCTAAACCACCCACCAAAAAGTTGTCAGGGTTTGATGATATTAACACCAACAAGCTGAGGCAGCACCTCACTCATCCAACATAGATATTAAGCTAGATTTAAGGAACCAAGGTTCCCTGGCAGCTTGGGTAATCCATTTTGTTTTGATTTGTTCATCTTTTGGCTCAGTTCAGGACATACATTTATTTAATTAAGCTTGAGATAATGTCAACAAGTTTTACCTTTAGGCAAGGGCTGCACAGTCTGGTCCGGCAGCAGCTGGTATTGCTTCAAGAGCTGCCAGTGGTTCATGAGGGATTTGGCTGTTCGGGTCGGGTAGAAAACGTGCGGGTTCTGTTCCAACAGCTCTTGGAACTTCTCTGGGGCTGGGTGGCAATTCTGTAATGTTAAAGGTTTGTTTGAATGGCTACCTCGCACCAAAAACCTACCCCCTACCAAGGAGAAAAGCTGATTGGTTAATTTACCTGACATATCCAGATACAAAAACTGTCAATAGCTAAAACATTGATTTACTTGTAGTTATGGGTAAGCATTTAGAGCCATAACACACTGTCAACTGGTCAACGGCGACCATGAGCAATGCTATTATTGCTTTTTTTTCGACATCCATTCTGCATGTATGTACAAGAAACACTAATTAAATTTAGTTGCTAGGCTTTTCTCCCAGCCTCATAGCTGCCAATTTTGGTTTGACAAATTGACAACTATATCAGAAGACACGCTGGGGATTAAGAATGGCTACCGACGGGTGCTTATAATATACTTAGGAATTATGTAATAATAATAATGAAAACCTCAGTAAATAAAGGCTTTATTTATTTTATTTTAATGGCTCTAAATGTTTGTGTTTCATTCTAGGGTACTTTTTTTTGTGAAGAAATGAAATAAAGTGCATAGGTTAGTGGTAATATTCTAAAACCATCTCTGTACTTTTTTTTTACCAAACTGCAAATATCAAACCCATTTTGAACATCACTATTTTATTCATAAAATACTAGCTGATGCCCGCGTGGATTGAGATTTTTTGGTTCCCGCGGGAACTCCTTAGTTTTCCGGGATAAAAAGTAGCCTATGTATTATTTCAGACTATAATCTATCTCTGTGCCAGATCCGTTCAGCCGTTCAGGCGTGATTGAGTAACAAACATCCAAAAATCTTTATATTGTCTAATTTAGCAATTAATAATGTGATGATGATAATTATTAATTATTATAGTATCTGAAAACCAAAGCTTCAAGATTTAAAAGTGTTCAGTTTAATATGTCTCAAACTCTATAGAATAAACAACTGTTTATGAGCATAAAAGTAATAAAATAATATGTTTTATCTACACTAATGTTATAACATTCTACTTATGTTTCCAATACTTGACTTATAATTACTACTGTTATAGCGCAGATAACAAAACACTCAATTTAAGCAATTTCACATGATGGTATAATATCCACATCGATATCGTAAAATCTCATTATAACATCAATAAAACGCGACCAATTAACCTGGCGAGCCTTATGTCAAAATCCTCATACAAGTTGTATAAAATTTTGTTTAGGCTGGCTTTTGAAAACAGTTGGGTTATACGTGAAAACTTCGTCGAAACTACTAAACTTACATACACAAAACTCTTTGGTAAGATCTTGTGCCAATTAAATAAAAAACGAACAGCGCGCGCTCGCTCCTGATTGGCCCTGCGCGCGCAGCTGCGCTCTCATTGGTTAGATTTTAATGGCGGCAAGTTCACTGTGACAATATACGTATATACATAAACTATTGTCAGCTTTTACTCTTGTTGTTTGATAAATTGCATTAGTGAAGATAAAGTAGTGTATGCAACTGCATATAACACGGGTATTAAAACACTCGTTACTATTATGAAACTCGCTGCGCTCGTTTCATAAACTCACACTCGTGTTTTAATACCCTTCATTATATGACAGTTGCATAAACTACTATTATGAATGTTTCTAGGGTTTGGAACTTTAGGCTATATAAGTACTTAGTATATCTGCAGATTATGCCAGGAATCCATTGAGACTCCGCTGCATATTATCTGCCAATGTCCTGCTTTAAATGCATAAACAAAGTATCCATCTGGGCAAACATATTATTGACCTAAAGGACGCTTCCCGTATTCCAGTCAAGAAAACGCTGCTATTCCTGGCAGAAACAAGTATTGGCAAGGATATTTGAAGTAGAGGTGATCACAATAGATCGGAGACAGTCGCAGTGATACAGGTTGTACGGAACTGGAGCCTCAACAACAACAAGTACTTAGTACATATTCTAAAAGCTTACACTGGGTAGAGTGCCAAGCAGCTCCTCCTCCGCATTAGAATACAACGCCTGCTGCTGGACGGCTGCAATGAGGTCTGGATGTAGGTTGCGCATGGCAGCTATTGCCACTCTTGACACTTCAGCATTGTACAGCAGAGCGTACCAGCGGGACTGGAGCTCACCCACTGTGAATCTGCATGAGAACTTTATACCTCGATGTACAACACGGAGATCATTTGTCTGAAAAGGGACGATATTTGTTATTAGTTTTTTTATAGTACCTTATAACTATTATGTTCTAGGTCTAAGTTTGCATTTTAGGAAATAATGTGAGAGTTAGAGGTGTTTGTGATTACAGACAGCAAAATTATTACCATAGCATATTTCATTGAAACTTATTGCTTTTTTTGTTCTGTGAGGATGAACATATTTTGTGGAATGCATTTCCCAAACATATTCCTGGTATCCAAGGAATATGTCCTACAAATTCTTAGAATGACCGGTTTAGGATAGGTGATGTAATAATAACTCCTATGTTGTTAAATTTACCTGTTGTACACCCAGAATCAAAGCAAGATCATCTGTAGGCTTCCATCGTCCTAAGTCCTTTGTTGATAGTTGACTAAGCTGACCCTTGCGTCGTGACTTGCGAGCGGCACTTCCAGCAATTTTGCTTGAAGCTCGTCTTCGCTCTGGCACTGGAGGAGCGGGGGTCGCTGGCGCACTCCCGAGGACAGGAAACTCTGGCAAGTGGCTGGTGTACGACTGAGTTCGCATTCTCTTTTCATTTTTACCAAGAGAAGCTCCTGACAAACTTAAGCTGTATTCAACTAGTTCATCGTCAAAACGCCTTCGTTTTATTGATCTTGAAGAGCTGTAAACATCATACATGTTATTGAAGATTATATATTCCTATTTTGTTCTGAGAAAGTCGATATTTTGTCATTGGTTAGGTACCTTCGTCGTTTATTATCTTGTGATGTGTCGATTTGTAAAGGCGGAAGACCTGAGTAATCATTGCTGTCTGAAGCATTAGATGGGGTTGCAGGAAAATCCATCAAAATAAAATAATCGCAATGAAATCCGCTGCAATCACTAAAATGTTGAGAATTTATTTGTTTTTCAGTTTTCTCACTTGCAAAACAAACCAAACAAACGTCACCCGTCACCACAGGGCACAGACTACCATTGCCTATTTACCATAGAAATAGTATGTATTACAACTAGAAGGATCACTAACGCACGAAACGCGAGCCGAAAGAGAGCTAATATTAAGGGGCGTTGTCTCTTTCTTACCGCTACACTGGCATGACACCGTAATTATTATTAATTGAACGAGACACAATAGTGAACACGAGAGTGAACGAGACGCGCGAAGAAAAAGTGAGTCCTTGTCGAGACCGAAATTCCTTATGAGTGAAAGGTAATCTAAATTGAACTTTATTATTTAAGGAAAAAGGTGTGAATTTGTTTAACAAAAACACTTATGTGATCCTTCTAGTTGTATGAATATACATACTATTTCTATGCTATTTACATTTTCTTGCTATTTTACCACAGTATTTTACGAATTTACCGCCAATGGGTCCCTTACACTTAAACCAGTGACTTTCCCACAGACTTTCCACTAGTACAGGCGGCTAATGCCAGATCTGTGTGCCAGATGTACCCTGATGTACCCTAGCCTTTATAGTTCGTTAAGTATGTCTGTGGTTAAGTTACCGGTTGGGTTGGTGGCTTTTATGTCTGTGGTCAATTTTGACAGTAACGTTTAAAATTTGAGTCTGTGGTTTGAACTTTGAAAATATATTTGAGGTTATAAATCATAAAACTTTTGTTTTGTTGAATAATTTATTTGTTAGTTTTGATCAGAAGACAAAATGACTTATTTCTTACGTCCCTTAGTCGTGCTCCCGAAAAATGTGATCATGCGATGCTATAACAAAATTGTAATGACTGATGATGGCTCAACAATTGTCGCACTCCATCGAGAAGAAGAATTTCCATACGAATTTTCTAAACCACTACCAGAAGAAATGCAAGAAGACAAATCAGTGTTGAGGATGAACGATTATAGTGAAGTAAGAAGGGTTTTCAAAGACCTTAAACCTGAAATCGCGCGGCAGCAATTAGCTTCAGTTACAATGACTACAACACATAGGTGGTTCCCAAGAGCGAGAGACAAGAAAGCCAAGAAAACGGAAATGAATAGACCCTACCTATAATTATGTAGTTTAATATCTGTAAGTAGATTAAAATATATTAGATTTTGTAAGTGATATAAAATACCTAAGTTTGCTGTTTATAGCCGTTGTTTTAATTTACATACTTACCCAAAGTAAATTATACCTTGCCAAGAACCTCTAGTTCTAAGGTTCTTGTACCTTGCTGATTATATTCATACAGTTTTAATTCATTCAGTAGAAACAAAAATATGACAGGGGAAATAAGTATTATCGCCGAGACTGCCACCACCTACAGCAACATCTATTTTCTCAACTCTTACAAATGCTGGATGTTACACTCCATAATATGTCAGAAATCTCAACATTATCTCGGTAACGTGAGCAAGAAAACAAGCATTTGAACTCCAACAGATAATAATATTACCACATTAATAATAATAATAATAATAAAGTTTTTATTTAAAGGCATATAGAACCCAGTATAAAATAAGTCAATACAAATACAGTACATATAAAACATTCAAACTTACGGCTAACTGAAATGGTTAAAAAACTCATTCCAGATGTCACACGTCAAAAGACACATACATAAAAACATTGAAACTTACGGCTAACTGAAATGGTTAAAAACTCATTTCAGATGTCACACGTCAAAAGACACATTCATAAAAACATTGAATCTTACGGCTAACTGAAATGGTTAAAAACTCATTTCAGATGTCGCAGGTCACGGGTACTTTCTACTTTCTGTTCTTGGCACGGTGCACAGACAGCCAATGGTCAAAAATAGGGCTAGGACCCTCACAGATGACCTTGAGGATTCGATTGTTAGAGCTCTGAAGCCTTTCCCAGAAAGACGCCACACGAGCTCTCACAATACAATAGAAGTCGGGCACTCTCGCTTCGGCAAACATAGCATAACAACACATAACATTAATGTCAGCATTGAGTCATTTTGTGACTTAAGCTGTAACATATACACTCTGCATATTGAGTACCTATTGATGCAGTCAGCTAACAGCTTCTAATTTTGGCACACTATGGGGACTGCACAGTCTATTCCCCAATTTCATATGTGTCTAGATACTAATACTTATTATTAAATTTTGTAAATCAAGTAACTTTTAATTTAAATAATTTTAGGTTTAATAGAGGTAGAGGTAGAGATAGAGGTTTTTAAGTAGAATAAAAGAGGTGTGATTCCATATAATATCTATATTTCAATAAATAATATCAATACATCATCATTTTACATTTTCTCATTAATAAACTAAGATTGATGAAACTGGTTGCAAAATAATAAAACAATAAACATTATATTATTGTATTATAAACTATAATCTAACATGCTTACATATCTTTTAATACATGATTACAGGTCCTATAATTTGCATTTAAATAGATCAAAGGTATAAATATGCTTATATTACAGTTAAAAAGACAAATAAAATATAATATTTTAGTGTAAGATTAAATTCTAGCTTTCCTATATAAGGCAACATATCAACAACTGTATGAATTGCATACTGAATTGGCAACTAGGCTTACAAGTGCAGGGTAGATGGGATGAGCCATTGTCGTGATAGATCACGATAGATGTGCAATACTGGGCATAGGCCTCTTGCAGGGATTCCATACACCGCCTAAATCCATCGACTCTGTTACTTCCTTAATAACAGTCTGTCCCATGAATCCTTTGAATAGTTTAACCACTGGACAAGTGCTTTGAAAATTATTATGTGCACTCCTACACATGCATAAAATAATATCAGTCACTACAAAAAAAATTCTTTAGCATTCATGGAATGTTAGTTTAGCATCTTATACTATTCATAAAAATGTAAGGATTCTGGGACAAGACAGACTTCAACAGTAGCTGGTAGGTCCTGGTTAGCAGTGAGCACATTTTCACTTTTTGGGGCGCTTCATTTTTAATGTTATAAGACCATATGAGATTTTAAAAACATTTGTATTCCCATATAAGTTACCAAAAGAAACCTACTTGAATGAAAACAAATGAACTCCATGTAGGACTTACAGTCCGTTCACAGTTATTTTAATATCTCTTTAATAACATCTAAATAATAACCTCTCACTAGAAGGCTGGCTAAACTGTATGTTTTTGAGTTTATTAGGCAGTTCATACATTTAATCATAGATAGAACCCTTAAAACTGTTTTTTCTTTATTTATTTGGTCATCTCGTAATAGAAGTCAGAATGGATTAAATGATTGGATTGCAGAATAAACTCGGAATTTGAATAATGTGAACGGACGGAATATAGACGTGTTTGTAAGTATAGTTGCTCAATCAGTATAATATTTCTAAGATTTATGACAACTATTATAGAGAGAATCTTTGTTTACAATAAAACATTTTAAAAATATCAATGAAAAAATGATTTATGAGATATAACACTTCCATTCAATATCACAACATTTTCCACCTTTGGTACTTGTTATAGTCTTGCAAGAAAGCTTCTACCAATAGTTCCTTTAAGCTAGAAACACATAAGTAGCACAACACTCATGTTGAGTCAAATCAAAATGAACTTGCACTACGAGTATTTACTTAATTTAGCTTCAGTACTAAATTATAGAGAAACACATAGTCACCATGATGCTATGGACACAATGACCGTCTGATGCATCATGCAATTGTTTTTAGAACAACACACTCTGTTTTTTTCATCATTGCTGAGGGTCATGGCCCCTTTTTATAAACCACATAATGGTAGAGGTTTTCTTGGTCGCAATAATGTGACGAATTCCTTATTTCCCAGCCCCTCTATTCTCTAACTATCAAAAATGAAAGCCAGTGATATTTTTTTTATCTATTGAAGGATTGCTATGAAATGTTATTTTTCTTTACATAGCAATCCTTCAATCCTTCAATGGATAAAAATTAAGTATGTCAGGGGCTTTCATTTTTTGATAGCCACGAGATTATTTGTATATTAGAGAATAGGGCCGCTAACAAGATATTGGATAACACAATTATGTCGCCAGCCATAAATAACATCAACGGGTGTTGGGTGTTGTTGGTCTGTTTCTACCAGTATAATATTATCAGTTAAAGCTTCTTGCAGACAATTTAGACTAGTTATGAAACTATTCATCTAATTTATACTTAAATAATTAATATATCTTTCAAATAAATTATATTTCTTTCTAAGATAAAAATATATTGTCCCACTCTAGATTTAAATTATACAGTTTGGAAAGTCTGAACTTACTGACACCTTACCTAAATATCTACAATCTACAGACGGTGGTGTAAAAAGGGGTTACAGCCAGGGTAGGCATAAGTAAGATTTATATAGGTAGTTACCTAGTTTTTGCCAATTCAAAAATAAGCATTGAGCTAATTTAACTAGGGTAAGCAGTGCATGGATTTATCTATGACTTGCAAGTCACTGTATCCACATCACAATAATTTTTGTGATCCTCTTTTGAATGAAAATGCGTACACATAATTTCTCCTTTCCGATAAAAAAAAATGTGTGTGTGCACAATTCACACACGGCAGAAGTGAAACTTCAGAACAGTAGCCTATGAGAGAATGAGATAAATATAACTTGTATTCTATCTCATTCTCTCGCAGGCTAAATCCTATTTATGAATATGCTTGTCTCTTCATGGTGTCGCTTTTTCGCTTCATTATTTCGTTTAGTTAAATTTTCAAATCACAACAATTCTAAAGAAGTTTCACTAAAAAATCGAATTATTAATTCGAATAAATGCGACACCATCCTTAGCAAACAATCACACAGGCATCACATTATTGCATAGGTAGATGGTTCTGGACATAGAAAGTCTGATTTTGTTTGACTTCGCATTTCGAGTGCAGCAGGCAGAGTGGGAGATTTTTTACGTATTTGATCGCGACAACGTTAATCACCTACCATTTATATGGAATTGATCGAGTGCCAGCTGTCAAGCGATTGACAATTCCATACGAATCGGAATGGAAAAGTATTCCTAAAAAGCATGGTTTTGACTCGCTCCAGCAATGCTAAGGACAGCGGTTACTTTTGTACACATTGATAGGTATAATAATTGTAAAGGATTTTTTTTAAAAAGAGCAACCACCTGCAGTTCGCGCGCGAGTTGAATGCAGAGTAAATGTATGTGTCACCATCATACATTTACTCTGCATTCAACTCACGCGCGCACTATAGTTTTTTGCTGGTTCTCTCGGTAGGAATGGCATTCCAAACCAGTGGTAGATTCACTCGACGATTCAAATGCACTTTTGATAAGTTTATTTAATAAAATATATATGAGTTTGAATATTAGTTTACGCTGTCGCGATCGAATGGGAAGATATTCTCTCTCCTTTAGGCACTTCAGTTCTCAATAGTATCCGCCTTAATGGATGAGTGTTGACAACACTTATCCATGCAATAAATGACACTCTGATAAACTCTACTAAAATTAATAAACTGACTCTAATAAAATTAATTGCGACATAAAAATAGAATATGGCACACAAGGCACGCGCCGCCAAGTCACAAGTTGGCACGAACACAGTCCTTAGCAATTTGCGAACTCTTGAATCTTGACCTAGGTACTGCTATTGACAATGGTTAGACTAGACTATTTTTGGTACCATTTTATAATTTAATTATTTTATTATCATAGTTATTTATGGGACAAAATGTTATGTACTTTGTTAAATTTATTCATGATCATAATCTTATTATGATCATCATTTATATGTATATAATATAATATGATCATAATCTTATTATGATCATCATTTATATGTATATAAATTATTTATTTACCAAATACTAAAAAAATATTAATCACTCTGCTAATAAACCCTTTCTCAAACAAAAAAAGATACATTTTTTGGTTTTGACTTTTAACGAGTGGGCTATTTTTTTTTATTTATCCACTACAATTAGCCCTTGACAGCGATCTCACCTGATGGTAAGTGATGATGCAGTCTAAGATGGTAGCGGGCTAACCTGTTAGGCCAGGCCATGGCCCCTATTCGGTTTCTACACGGCATCGTACTGGAACGCTAAATCGCTTAGCAGCACGTCTTTGCCGGTAGGGTGGTAACTAGCCACGGCCGAAGCCTCCCACCAGGCCAGACCAGGGAAAATTCAGAAATTGTAAATTCCCAAATTGACCCTGCCGGGGATCGAACCCGGGACCTCCGCACGTTAACGGCCGAAAAATAATAATCAATCTATCTGTATATCTGTCGATTTGTTACCAAGCAACGTTGTTATTTGTCCAGAGTTGTATTGTACTTTTCTTCAAAAAACAACGTTGCTTAGCAACTTATCGACAGATTACAGAGAGATTGATTATTAATTTCGGCCGTAAGACAACAGCGCGACACACTGCGCCACGGAGGTCGTTTTAATGACTAATTTAGCAAAATTAACATACCCTGGTGCCAGTCTTTGAAAAGTTAAAATTATTCGTGAAACTACAGTTTTTACTTGTTATACTTACAACAATCTGCCGTACAACATGTTTTGTAAATAGTTATACTAGGGGCTATGATATAAAATATTGAATATTACATTTACATCATATCTAAATGCTATTAGAATGACAGTTAGCATTCTATCCTTTTCTCTCGAGTGACTGTAATGACAAGAGGAAAAGAGATAACCCTATTTTATTATCCTAATACCATCCGGATTGGGTTATACATCTACTTTACTGAAACAATACATTCTCTTATACTTATGTTACACGAAGGAAAGGCTGTGCCTTTCTATATACATGAGATGCACCGCTTAGTATCACCCAATTGTATTGTGAGACTTGTGAATGACAATTTTATTTTATTTATAAGTTCACTAAAAATATAGTAGGTATGATCTAATTTTAATAGGTACCTACACAGATTTACATGAGGCCGAGTCCAGACAAGTGTAAATTAATGTACTTATTGTGTAATGTAACAGTAAGTCTTTATGTGAATAGCATTAAATGCTCACAAATGTTTCCTATTTACTCTTACTCTTGTCTATGGAGTGACTTGTTACGCAAACACGAAAGTGCTCACAGTAAATTAAAAGCATAATATTAGCCATGTTAAACATGACTATTCTCCAACAAAGCGTTAGCTGCAGCTGTGTTTAAGCCTTTTGTACCTTGGTACCGTGAGTTACATTCTTACACGCATCTAGTCTCGGCCTTATGTTTGTAACAATGGGGCTGATTCTGTTTATCACAATCTCTAAACTAAACTAAAATGGCAGCTTTAAATCTAGTTCTGTCCCTTTCCGTAGGGAGTATTATGAAAGGGTAAGCAATATTTGTAATGCTCTAATTTTAATTTAGTTTAGAGATTGTGCACTACAGAATCAGCCCCAATATCTCTTTTTTTTGTAATTAGCGAATTTTTTTTTAACGATAAGGCTAAAGAGTTGTACTATAGTCAAACAGTCGTACATTCTGTTCACTGTAACGCCACGTTTTCACCATAAAACCAGTTATAAAAATGACATTGTTTTAGGTAAGTATATTTTATCTCTCTTGTGTTAAAAGTAAGTTAATATTTTTTTTAGATAAGTAGTAAGTAGTACCTGGGTATCATTTATTACAGGTAACAAGTTTTGCATACAACTACCTATTACCAAAACATGTTTTAGAACCTGGTGTAAACATGGGTTAAGGTGATTCACGTAAACTTTACAAGCCTGCATTTGTATGCAAGCATGCTTGAGCGTATGATAACGAGCGCAAGCGTGCTTGCACGTGTGTAGCCAACTTAAGGTACATAACGTCTCATTTACTGGACAGCTTATGAATCTAAAAATAATTTACAAAAATAACAGATTTACATTTTAAATAGAACAAAATGGCACACTAGAATATATTATCATTGTCATTAATAACTATACAGGTGTCCCTTTGATAAATATTTGTTTATTTTTGGAACAAAATACTTTAATTAAAAAATAAATATTTAGAAATAAATAGGTATTATGAATAATATTACATCCTGTATTATAGCTCTTGACCTTCATTTATTTTTTAATTTACTCGTACTTATAAATCGGAAGCTACCAATATTATTTAAAAAAAAATTAAGATACTTAGCAGTTTATAAAATGTTAAAATGCTCCTTTAGGTGTATAAACTCGAAATCGTTGTTATGAAGGACCACAGACTAAAGGAAAAAACAAACCGAGTTCTCTGTCAAGAATTGCAATGCACAAGCGTTGAGAAATCTGCTTCTTTTGAAAAATCACCTTCTATACAACTTTTCGCCAAAGTTAACGTTTGTAGAAAGCTCAGATTGTTTGAAAATTTCATAAGCCTCACAGGAATTTGCATAGTACCAAATGATTGAACATTTAAATCACGCCAACGCTTATAGTTGACTGAAAATATATTTATGTGAAGTCTATATTTTACTGCCTATCTTCTCGCATTAGTCTGTGTCAATATAATATATCAGCAGGTCTAGCACTAAAGTTGCGACAATCACATTGAGGTAATCGCTATTAATTGTTATTGGCTGCATTAAAACGAATTAAGTACAACAATTGGGTACTTGACAACTAACTAGTTACTAGTCAAATACATTATTTTTTAGTGATTAATAAATAGAGGATCTCCTCAAAGAAGTAATATACGCGTCCCCTGTTAGTTTTATGTCGAATAACCATTTTAAACAATCGATTATAGTAAAAAAGTGCGTCGAACTTAGATGACGTCACTGTTCAGTATTTCATACAAAATCCCATATTAAGCGCGCGTTTGGACATTTGAAAAAAGTTGGTGATTTTACGTCAAATACCCAATTGCGATTATCGCAATGCGATAGCCACAACTTCCATGCTTGTTTAACTTTTAATAGCGACTAGTATAAGCTCGATCGAGGCTCCGTACACGCAGTCGTGGGTTGCCGATTTCGAAGGGCAAACTGTAAACGGAGGGGAGGGGGGTTCGTTGTCAGCGCACCCGCGAGAGGCGAAGCTCCCTGTCGAGGTCCTGCAGTTGGCGAATGAAGCCTTCATTGGGGTGGATGTCTCGCCGGGAGCGGACCAGAGCGAGGGCCTCCGTCAAACTCATCCCACGCTTTATCATCAAAAACGCGATCGCGCAAGTCGCTGATCGAGATACCCCCACCATACAGTGCACGAGCACGCGACCTGCAAGGGATATTCAAATCATTATCGTACTAGGATCATTAGGATATACCGCGAGGTCACAGTTCGGGGCGAACCACTAGTTATTTAAAGGTTGTCTGGAGGAGATCACTTTTAGTGATAAGACCACCTTTGCGCACTTATTTCTTTTTGCTTGTTCGCTTTTTTACTTTATTTTTTAATGTTTTGTGTGGCAATAGTAAAGTATTTACTCGTATCTATCTATCTAATTGAGAATGACGGCCAACTCATGTGCCATAGACTTAATCCAAGAGATTGAGCCAAAGTAATCAAAAAAGGTTCACATACTTCCTCTGGAGAGTCCCTCGTCAATAAAGTTGGCAGCAATGTGGAAGTACTTGGATATGTCGGTAGTCGGAAGATCCATAAGCTGGAAGCCTTTGTAATGCAGCCCGGGAACGTCTCTGTAGTATATGTGGTCGGTGTCAACTTGCGTGTAACGCTTGCCCTCTGCTGTGTTCAGGACATAGTTGATGCCCATACGACGTAGGAATGCCTTGTCTTTTGCTGCAACCCTATAGGAAAAAACAGATATTTTGTGCCCTTTTGATATTTTATGGGTGCCTCAGAATTATACACACAACTTTATGGAGAATGTTTGACATTCAACTGTCGCGTTTGCAAATTCTGGTAAGTACTGGATATGTCAAATGAATCACTTATTCACTCCACTACAGCCCATTAACGTCCCACTGCTGGGCACAGGCCTCCACTCTCATAGGAGAGTGGGAATTAGAGCTTAGACCCACCACGCTGCTCTAATGCGGGTTGGCGGGCTTATTCACTCATCTTTCATTAATGTAATTGCACCTAATTACTTTAATTTAATTAATGGTTTTCAAATTGTTAATAAAGTGTTCTAAGTATTTATTGGGTTGCGCACATCAATGATATTGAGATTATCCTGATATTCTACAACTTAGCCTTACAACTCTAAGGGTAAAGTAGTCACACTAATTTCGTGATTTTTTGACCCCTCCCCTGTCCTTGTCACAGTTTGGTCACATTTATAAGACCAATTTATGCCAGATACGCGCCAAATATCATCGCTTATCCCATTATCCATCACATCCCATTATCTTGCGACGCGGTCTCCACTCGAAGACCTTGCGATTCCAACGTCCATTAGTCCTCAGGCACAAGTGATTAATTAAATGTGATACTAAGATACTACTTACGCATCTCCAACAAATAGTCCAGGGTAAACTTCATTCACGTCAGGTGTAGGGCTGCACGTAACGCCTAAGTTTCCCAGACTGCCCACTCCTGAGTACGGTCGGGACCGCAAAGACGACAGGGAACTCAGCACCGACGACGGTGAAGAGCCGTAACTCTGCACATTACACTTTGTTGAGACACACCCACACAGCAACTGACCCATTATAGTTAGTAAACACACATCAAATTAGGTATATACCAAATACTGAAATGCCAATTCCTAATTGTTGACTTGAATGATAAATATAGTGATTATTTTTTGAATTAACTAGTTGGGTGAACTATTGACAAAACACTACAATTAAACTTTAAGGTATGCTTAAATTATGATAAATAGCAAAGGGGTTATTCACCGTGCATAAACAATTACAACCATAGTAACTATATGTCTGTACAGTTCTTATCATTATGACATTATAAAGACATTCAATTGAATATACTCTACAAACATTAAAAATAAGTGTAATGCTGTGATAAGAGTAATTTTATTTATAAGTCAATATTGGTTAGATTTCAAGCTCAAAAAAATTCTATACATAAAATTACTAAGGAAAGTTAAGTTTTTAGTTTTAAATACTTTAGCTATATTTAGAGATTTAAAACTAAAAAGTGAATTTTCCTTGTCATGAAAATTATGCATCATTCCTTAATCATCAGACCCTGATAAAAATATTGGCATGCTAAAGAAAAATAGTATGCATTATTTAAGATTTGTCCCATCTAATTTTCAATAATAATCAAATAAATATTGTAAATGCGAAAGTTTGGATGGATGTATGGATGTTTGTTACTCAATCACGCTCTAACGGCTGAACGGATCTGGATGAAATTTGGCACAGAGATAGATTGTAGTCTCGAATAGCACATAGGCTACTTTTTATCCCGGAAAACTAAAGAGTTCCCGCGGGAACCGAAAAACCTCAATCCACGCGGACGAAGTCGCGGGCGTCAGCTAGTCTAAATATATAAAAGGAAAAGGTGAATGACTGACTGATCTATCAACACACAGTTCAAACGACTGGACAAATCGAGCTGAAATTTGGCATGCAGATAGCTACTATGCAGGCATCCGCTAAGAAAGGATTTTTGAAAATACAATCCCTAAGGGGGTAAAATAGGGGTTTGAAATTTGTGTAGTCCATGCGGACGAAGTCGCAAGCATAAGCTAGTATTATATAAGTGGCTGATTTATTATGGTGGCAACATATTCGGATGATAACATGATACCCTGATTGTATTTTTTAAAACAAAACTTGTAATACATTAATATAGCCAAATGACAGTGGATTACGGCAGCAAAACATAACACAGTCCGATTTACTTAATTCAACTAATAATTGAATATTTTTTATTTTTGATGTTAATGTTCAGTGATACTATAGTGTTAGTGATACTATAGTGTTAAAAACTGCCCAGCTGTCTTGTGTAACAGTGTTTGAGCTTAAACTTTATTTTCTTGATAAATACCATTAAAGTCCTTAAGTGGGAGCCTACACGATGCTCATTAGCTGCACAGTATGAATGAGATCTCGGATAGAGTGAGTACTGCCAATATAAGACATTAGTTGTAGTGACATATTATATATATTATATATTTGAAGCATAGCATATTTTAAGTATATATTTAAAGCATGGAGTGAGATGTAGTGGCACAACGAGTTTTAAATTTTAGGACTGTCTGGCAACAGGTACTTGTTTAAAGCAAACTAGTAAGTATTTGTAAACATGGAGCTAAGGTGATAACTGGATACTCTTAATAATATTATTTATTTAGACCTTTTAAAATGATAATCATATTTTGAATATTGTGTTTGGTCTGATACAACTACCACAGTTAAGAAAAATATCAAAGTATGACCTGTACCTACCTAAATATGTATATTTGGTAAAAATTTCATCATTAACATCAGGTGTACATATTTGTACAAAATACAAAATAATATTCATTGGGAACATTGTACAGGTTATTAAAAAGAGTATTTCAAGAACAATAACTAGACGAGACAACATAAGTCCTTTACATCTAAGGCTTCTAGAAGTGTCAACTCAGTTGAGTAATTCATGGTTAAATACCTAGGTACATATAAAAATACATAATAAGTACATATAAAAAGAATTATTGTCATATTCATGTAACGGTTATAAATATGCATTAATGATGGATCCCATATTATATTACGTATTGGAAAAACGATACCTACGAGTCATTAAAAATGAACCACACTGACGACCTTGACGTGACTAACTATAGATTCAAGAATAGGTCCAGGCCATTAAATTCTATTTTCATATTTTATAATATTCCTTATATCATAAAACTTTAATATGCAGTATGTAATAGTACATTATCTATAATACCGATTAATAGCTTAATCGGGATGGCTAATTAAAGAAAACATGTTTTACTTACGGAATCCCTGTAGCTCATTTTAGAAGATAATCTTCAGTCCTCTCCACAAAAGTTATTTCGTACACTTACAATATAACTAATATGCATAACATGTGAAATATCATTTAAAATTAAAGTGAAGGCCAGTTCTTATGTTTTTAGATCATTGGATATTTTAACTTTTCAGGCGGACCGAGGAAAGGAAATGAATGAAAATGAAATGAAGACGGATCACGGAAAACGAAAATTGCGCGTTGCGCTTTGGTTGCGCTAATAGAAATGTCAATTGTCAATAATATGTCATTGTCAATGTTTTTTTGTGTCTGGGTTCCAGCTCTGATTATTAATACTTAGTGTGTGTTCCGTTATAAGCACTGCGAGCACTGGCAGTGCTCTTTACTGGGGACTTCCAGTGCTCTCAGTGTATTTCGGAACGCACCCTGATCCTCCCTGCAGCTCCCAGCTTTCACCTTTTATAGCGAGTCTCCTACATTCCATGCGTCATATTACGTAGTAACTGGGTAGAGTCTGGCCACGCTAACTCTGCCACGGAATAAAAGGGTAGAATTTCTTGTCCGAAAAACCCGGGACTCGAAACCGAGACCATCAGCCGCAGTCGAAACATGTCCACTACAATTTTTTTTTTAGACCAACGAGGCAGTCGATTATTATTCTAATCTACCTAAAGTCTATTTGTAGAGTAAAACATTTAAAGTTCTTATTATACTCAAAAGTAATTCAATTCAAGCACTTTGAAGCTAATAATTTATCAAATAACTAGCAAGAATCACGAAATAAAAACAAAGACTAATGACCTAATGGGCGTTTGACATATAGAAATAGAATGATTCCATAGAGATGTAACATGAAAAGTGAACCATAGACTGAATGATAGGAGCGGGTTTAATCGATTGTAATAATCGAAAATCGATTACCACATTCTATGATTATGAAATTACCTTGTGATGTTGAGGACGATATTATAATTAAACCTTTCACTAACATCGTATCAACTTGATAATAGTCGTTAAAGCCCTCCAACCCGCATTGGAGCAGCGTGGTGGGTCTAAGTTCTAATTCCCTCTCTCCTATGAGAGTGGAGGCCTGTGCCCAGCTGTGGGACGTTAATGGGCTGTAGTGATCAGTTATCATTATGAAAAAATTGTGTGTGTCAGCTCCGACGTACGACTGGAGTTTACTCTTTACGAACATCAATAGAAGCAGCAAAACGAATGACGAGATTTTTTTGTCCCGGCCGCCAACCGCCTGCCGTAATAAAGGGATTAAAGATCTACGACCCTAATTTTACGATTTTCGATTTTTACAATCGACTAAAACCGCTCCTCTCATTCAGTCTATGTTTCACTGGTCAAACACATGTCAAACACCTATTAGGTCATTAGTTTGTGTTTTTATTTTGGGATTCTTGCTAGTTATTTGATAATTATTAGCTTCTTAGTGCTTAAATTGAATTACTTTTGAGTATAACTTTAAATGTTTTACTTCAGGAAATAAGACGTTGGTGAGTGTTTTGTGATATACAACATATTAAAAATCCTTTGTGGGGTCGAGTATACGCTTTTATAACATGGTACCAAAAGAGTTTCTGGAGTTGCCATTACATAAATTTAAAGACTGTGTTAAACAGCATCTGTTAAGTCGAGGGTATTATAGTATAGATGATTTTCTCGATGACAAAGTTGCATGGAAGCAACCGGCTTCGCATCCAGCAACCCACAAGTCAGTGTAATACCTACTTGTAACGTAGCGTATGCATTTTATATTAAGTATGTATAAACAAATTGTTACATTTTTCTGATTTTGAAAAGAGCAACTGCTGAGTTTCTTGCCGGTTCTTCTCAGTAGAATCAGCTTTCCGAACCGTTGGTAGATTCTTACGACTTATCATAAGTGACACTAGTGGTCCTACATGAAATAAATCATTTTCATTTTCATTTTCATTTTCAAAATATTGTTAGGGAAGTTGAAATGACGTGACTGGTATGTTTTATTTACATGATTTACTTCACTCCGTAGAAGTATGTGGTAATCGATTTCAGAATGTATTCATTCAATCGTTCAGTCACAACTAATCTGTTAATGTTTCCATCACTATATGTCTAATGACAATTATAATCACGTGATCTGACGCCATATTTGTTTACATATATTACTTCGCCTCTACAAATAGACTGTACCTATTTGTTTCATGTTTAATCAGTTCAAGAACCGACTGGATATTGGATAAGCACTTAAAGACAAAGCACAAGATTAATTGATATAGGCCACATAAAGGCGCATCAGCGAAAGCTGCGTAGCATATTATAATAATATCCCTCTTAGGGATAACCCACAATACCTACTATACCTACTATCGTGGACATTTTTGTAGACCTTTGATCCATATATTGTACATTATTTTGATCTATCTCGTAGGGTTCGGCCGGCGTTTGCAATGTAAGCGCAAAAAAATGTGTTTATTTACATTGACTTTTTATTTACGACATCACATTAGAAACCTAAAATTATCTCTGTTTCTCTACTATATTATGTACCGTAAAGTCCCATTACTTCGCCTGTGAAACCTATCTTCGCCTGATTTAGAAAAACCTCCACAAATTAAGAATTTTGTTTGATACCCCTTGTAAAAACTACGAAATACGATGCAATTTTTCAACATGGCAACAATTTGCACTCAACTTGCACTCAAGTTCACGTCATAGAAGAGGGATTGTCAATTTTCGCGCGTTGGTAGTGTCACAATTTTTGTTGCTCTGAATGAACTTTGATTCCCTACGAAAAATTACCGCAGTTAGGTCAAAATGACTTCGTAAAATATAATCGCCTACTATTTTTCTTTAGTTAAAATGAATTGTCTTGTGAATAAATAACATATTCAAAGAGAAAATTCAATTAGTATTGATGAAGTGTCGATGTCGGTGAGGTTGTTGCCAAACTTCGCCTGCCTATAGGGCTGCCACTAAATAATTTTGCCCGATTACCTACCTTTAAAGTGTGTAATGTTTTTTTCTCATTTTGTAATCCTCAGATCAGTTACAATTGTTATAAGCGTATGAGTTTATTTTCTTCTCTTTTCTTTAAAAGACACGATCTTTTAAACAATTTGATTTCAATTTTAACACTGAGATAGGTGTATAGATTAGATAAGTGATTAATATAGGTTTGGTGACGTAATTATGTTTCTAATAAGATCTAATTAAGTATTTGTCAAACTGCATTTTTATAATAATCCGATGGGGTAGGGCGTTCAATTAATTCAGTTTTTTAGCAATTATTTTAAGACTCAGGTGCAGAATGAAAATTTTTGTACCTAAGTAGGTAACTGATGTGATTTCGTCTATCCTCAAACTCACGTTAAATTATTTCAAAGGTTGTAAAATGGGAAAACCTAAGGTCTACCCAAATAAAATTAAATAAAGAAGTGCCTACTCTACCCAGCATTCTTTTAAGTTATTGACAGTTGACACGCACTACCTCCGAGCTCAACGAAAGAGGTTTTCCATCTTAACGCAGCACCTATCAACCAAATTTGATTTTTGTTCACTTTAATTTTAACCAAATAAAAGTATAGAGAGTTTAGGTTGAATTTTATTTGCTACTACTTATCTATCTATGTACTTATTAAATTCATCAAACCCATTAATCTCATTTTTGTCAACCCTAGCTATTCTGGTGGCTTCCCCCCTCCCCGCCTTGAAAAGTGTGCCATTTTGCAGATTTCCTAGATTTTTAAGAAAACTATACAAGCTAGGACAAAACTGTCAAAGAGAGTATTGTTCCTTAATAAATTACCTACAAATAAGTTCATTACATTTATTATGATAGGAGTTATAGTTTACAAGCTATGGTGCGTTAAAGTTGACTAAAATTCGCAGCTCAGTAAAATAAGCCTTAAATTAGTTCAAAAACACGCTTGGAATCTTTAAAACAAACCAATTGAGCCCATACTCGAGGGGCTTACTGATAATAATTGAAGAGTTCCCCTATACACCTCCTGGTTCCATCATCAGATCAGCTCTATGCTGGAGCTGGTGACTTTGTAGTATGTATGGGCGAAAAAAGTTGTTTTTTTCCAGTCCCAGTTTTCTAGACTCAACAGTACATTTCCTCGCCATTGTTGCACTTGTAGTCCAGTCATTTTAGCATAAAAAAACCGGCCAAGTGCGAGTCGGACTCGCGCACCGAGGGTTTCGTACAAACCTGTAGTAAGTTTTAAATTATTAAAAAAAAACTACATACTAGATCTCGTTCAAACAAATTTTCGGTGGAAGTTTGCATGGTAATGTACATCATATATTTTTTTTAGTTTTATCATTCTCTTATTTTAGAAGTTACAGGGGGGACGGACACACATTTTACCACTTTGGAAGTGTCTCTCGCGCAAACTATTCAGTTTAGAAAAAAATGATATTAGAAACCTCAATATCATTTTTGAAGACCTATCCATAGATACGCCACACGTATGGGTTTGATGAAAAAAAATTTTTGAGTTTCAGTTCTAAGTGTGGGGAACCCCCAAAATTAATTGTTTTTTTTTTCTATTTTTGTGTGAAAATCTTAATGCGGTTCACAGAATACATCTATTTATCAAGTTTCAACAGTATAGTTCTCATAGTTTCGGAAAAAAGTGGCTGTGACATACGGACGGACAGACAGACAGACATGACGAATCCATAAGGGTTCCGTTTTTTGCCATTTGGCTACGGAACCCTAAAAAGGGGGCATTAGGTAATATGTGTTTATTATATATCTTAAATTTTTTTTTAATTTATTCAAAGTTAAAATCAAAGCACAATCGGCGAGATGTTTGAGAGAGGGGAGGGGGGAGGGGGGTTGGGGGAGTGGGGAGGAAGGATGGCATCATTTGGGCCTAAAATAAAAAAAAACTTTATTTATTTAGGGGTTAATTTCTATTCATTCCATACTATTATGCTAAGTCAACATGACTACCACCGGTTCTTACAAAATAGCAAGGTATATTTCAAAAACTATTTGTCCTATCAAAATAAACTAAACACTATTTTATAGGTAAATTAATTATCTTTGTCCTAAGTCCTGACAGCTTTTTTCCTAGCTCTAATACTTCTTCTTGAAATTATAAAAAACATTTACGGATTTTACAAGGGTTTCTTTTTTTATGCAAGTTAGACAGCATGGAGGAAGGAATTACGACTGCCGTTTAGACAGCAATATTTCCGAAACTATTAGTTCTGTCAAAATAAACTAAAAACTATTTTGGAGGTAATTTAATGAAGTTCATTTTTGCTTCTGATATTTTTTTTCCTAGTTCTAATAGTTTCTGTGAAAATTACAAAATATATACAAGGTTTTTGAAAAAAAAAATTTTTCATGTAATAAAGGTAGTCATATTTTTCTAACTATTGGTCCTATCTAAATAAACCATAACATTTTTCTGTAGGTAATTTAATGAAATTAATTGGTCTTCGAAGGTTTTTTCCTAGCTCTAACAGTTTTTGTGCAAATTGCAAATAACACAGGATTCTAACAATTTTTTTATTTTTCTTCGTATACAATACGTGGATATATATGCGAAATTATTAGTCCTATCTTTATGAACTAAATATTTTTTTGTAGGTCATTAAATGGTGTTTATTTTTACTTTTGACAGTTTTTGCCTAACTCTAATAGTTTTCTAGAAATTACAGAATACATATAAAATGTTGAAAATTGGCTAATTTTAATGAGCTGCGATTTTTAGTCAACTTTAACGCACCATAGCTTGTAAACTATAACTCCTATCATAATAAATGTTATAAACTTATTTGTAGGTAATTTATTAAGGAACAATGTTTTCTTTGACGGTTTTGTCCTAGCTTGTATAGTTTTCTTTAAAATCTAGGAAATCTGCAAAATGGCACACTTTTCAAGGTGGGGAGGGGGGAAGCCACCACCGGAGGGGGGGGGAGAGTTGTGTTTTTTAATGTACTCACTCATAGGTATAAAACCACAGTGGTTTCAAAAAATTATAAATTTTGCCGCGAAAAAATCTAAAATGAATGGACTATAAGGGGACTTTACGGTATGTATTAAACAAACCATCCTCTTGAATTACTCTATCTATTAAAAAAACCGAATCAAAATCCGTTGCGTAGTTTTAAATATCTAAGCATACTTATGGACAGACAGACAGCGGGAAGCGACTTTGTTTTAAACTTTTAGTGATAGTGATGGTAAAATAAGTTTTGTGGTCTGTAGTTTTTACTTTTGTAGGTCTATAGTTAATCTATTGGTTATTATTATACTCTGTGGTATGGGGTTTTGTCTATGATTATTGTGATTTGTGGTTGATTTTATTTAGTGAGTTTAAAGTTAAACTTACCATGTAAAATGTTATAAAAGCAACTCCTGTTCAGTTACTATCCTGGAAAGTCATAAAATAAGAGAAACTAAAGATATCAGGGGAAAATGGACGAAAAAGAAGAGTTGCATCTAACCTCACAAGAGTTACAAGTTTTATCAGAACTTGACAGGTATTTGGGCCAAACTAACTTTTAAATTCATCTGTCCACTGTATACATACATAGTCTAGAGTATTAAGATCCTATCCAATCCAATCCATCAGGCTGCATCTGTCTACTGCTAGATATAGGTCTTTTCGTGAGAGCGCCAGCAAACATGGTCCTCCGCCTTCCTGAGCCATCCGCCACCTTCTTAAGATAAAATTTAGTCCATAGTGCTAGAGGTTAGTATTTACTGCACTTGTTGACCTCTCTGGCACAGTAGTGTAGATATCAACTTGTTTCTCTAGCAGGTCCCAAGTTCAATTCCCAGTATAATCAATTTATTAATAATTCCTTTACTACCTTTAGTAAGTATCTAGTTATATAGTTCTGAAATACCAAAGTAAAGTTTGATATGATCACAAATAATAATATGATGATATTGCTTGCATGTAACATTGAAAATACAACTGCTGAATGCTTGGTTATTTTTGTGTATTATCCAGTGGTAAGATTTCTAATGATTTCGCAGCAGTTGATAGAATGTCTAGATTAGAATCTAGACAGCTGTTTGTGAATAATGTACCAAAGGAAAAATTCTGTGTTTTTCATTAAATGATGTTATATTAGCTAGATTCCCACTACCTCCAAATTAACTCAATTTGGAGGTAGTGAAATCTAATTGTTTTATTTCTTGCAGTCGTCAGTTTGGCTTTCTGAAACTTCGTGGCAGTGAGCATGGCAGAACACGAGCTCTGGTCCTCAAAGCAGTCAAGTACTTGGAAGGCATGCTGGTGCAAGTCAAGGTATGTGTATTAGTTTTAATAATTTGACCCATCAGCCTATACCTGAATAAATCAACCGTTCAGTAGGTAAATGAAAACCAGAAGGGCAATCATTTGTATTCAGTTATTTGCCCTTTTTTTGTTGCCTTGTTTCTTACTTCCTCCTCCTTGAACCAACCTTAACAATCTTTATGCTTAAGACTGGCACATACAAAATATGTTATGGTACATATTTGTGTGCAATGTAAATCATATAATGACAATTATTTTTACTGTATTTAATATGACACATTTTATTTAAACAGGAAGAGGAAAGGGCATGCTCTCCAGGCGCTAGGAGGGACATCTGTATTGACCCTAAGACCTATTGTAAGCTGGGTCACTTTCATTTGTTACTTGAGGACTATGCTAAAGGTGAGGAAAAAATATATAATAATTTACAAACCTGCATATCTGCAAGTTCTCCATAATAAAGGTGCATGCAGCTGCTAAGCTGCACTTGGACGATGGCCAATTATGAGAGAAGGTTCATGCTCAGTAGGGGGCTGGTGTTGTGTTAAAGCAAGAGATATTTAATTGCTTAAAATTCACATAACTCCAAGAAGTTTGATATGCATGCTAGGAAATCTAACCACTAGTCACTAGGTTAGCTATCATCACTCCAAACTACTTGTATTGCCTTTCCAACGACACCCCACACTATGGGATAGATGAGAAAATATTCGTCCCCACTTTACATGTAGGAGACACCATAAAAAAAATTTATTTTACCACTTTGATACCCAAGCAAAATTACAGCTTTCTAGTACTAGTCTCTGAGTTAAGCAGACGAGCGGACGGACATGGCAAAACTATGTGAAAGCCTAAAAAGTGTAATTAATCCAATCCAAACATATATTAAGAAATTTTATTCTTGCAGCAATGTCGGCATACCAAAAATTCTATGCCCTGGAGCAGGACAACTGGAAAGACCCACTGTTCTTGTATGGACTGGGCCTTTGCTACTACCACTACAATGCGTTTGACTGGTATGTGATTTACTTAATTAGTTAACAACTAGATGATGTCTGAGACCTCATCCGCATCATTTTAGAAAATCCCATGGTAACTTATTGATTTCAAGGATACAAAGTAGCCCATGTAGTCATTGCCAGGATAGATGCTGTCTTTCTACCAAATATCGTCATAATCGGTTATAAAATGAAACATGAAAAGATAACATAAAGTGAGATACATTTTCGCACTTTTAATGTTAGTATGGTCACTTATAAAGATTTAATAAAAACATAAACATAAAAGGCATGGACCGATTCATTGAAGTGCTACTGCAACACGCCTAACACAGGTCTTACTTACTGCTTACTTCTTACGCACACTTTATAGGGAGTTAATTCAAAAATACTAATAAAATCTTAAGGGTAGCTTCTGTATATTAGACTGTTCAATTTTTCTTCTCAGCTTGTAGAAACTCACAAAACAATTTCACACCAATCTTTCTCTCTTTATTCTTTCTTCGAGCCCTGGGATTATTTTTCCGCACTTGGGCGCAAGCGTCCGCTGTGTGTGAAACCGCTGGTGCGACTTCCCGCTGGATCACTCCAGCCATCCGAGCTCGCTCCAGAATCCAAGCAAGCCACCCAGGTCGGCGAGGATTTCCGGTAGTGTTGCTGGGGAGCCAATGTAGGCTTCTCGTTGGGTGGAAACACCGCTGCACTCGAGAAGCACGTGTTTCACACCAATATAAAGATATTTAAAGTGACTAAGGCAGCATTATTCTGCACTCCGAAAAAATGTTTTGTTATTTATAAGAAAACAAAGGTCGAAGATGTCTGGAAGGATACTCCAGGCTGGGCCTATGAATTTTGCAGACAATCAGTCAAACTTATTATTTTATGTTTTTGGAAAATATCATTGCTTAAGAGCCTCCGCCCACGTCATTCTTTTTGAAACTCCCATAATCGGGCCGATGATTTGGCAGACTTTTATCATCGATTTTGTGACCGACTCAATGCACACGTCTGTCACTTTGCCTGTGGCTATTTTAGGAAGTACGTGTCATAAATTCATCGTTGTCAGTGAGTAGTATGCTTTAGCGTATATATTTTCGAATGTTTCATTTACCAGTTCCTCCAACAATCGGATCAGCTTGTGCTTTTGACCAAGTTTTATTCAGCGCGTGCGTTTCAAATCCGTCACCGATTGTCTGACGTGATTGTCCATGCCTGCGACACCTCTAGTGTCGGGCGACATTGGGCGATGACGAGTGTCGTCTGACGTCGCCAGACATCTTGTCTTGCGTTTGGCGATGGCGACTGACATTGCCGGATATATTGTCTCGCGACCTTTTTCTGTCGCCAGACTTGTCTAGCGAAGTCGAGCGACGTCGTTGTTAGACACGAATCCGCGCGGGACATAATATTAATATGTATCACGTATAAAAAACCTTTGTTGAGTTTAGTGTAAAAAGTTGTCACTAGATGGCCCTAGTAGTATTGGAATTAGGAATTAAAAAATAGTTATTATATTTTATTAATATTATTAATTGAAATACATATTATGTAGATAGTCTCCCTCTTGTAACCAAGAAGTTGTTTTGTCTACTTTATAAACTAATTAATTATCATTAAAATTAAAATAATTATCTTGCATTTTATACCCATTATAAAAACTAATTTTGACTTGTTTATGTCCCTCAAGGTTTAAAAACTTCCCTCAAAACACGGTTAAGTAAGAATTTATCTGAATACGTGTTAAATATTAGTAGTTAGTTACTTTTGATGCCCGCGACTTTGTCCGCGTGTACAAACTTTTCCGATTCCCGCGGGAACTCCTTGATTTTCCGGGATAAAAAGTAGCCTGTGTCCTTCCCCGGGATCCAACCTATCCCTGTACCGAATTTCATCAAAATCGGTTGAACGGTTGGGCCGTGAAAGCGTAGCAAACAGACAGACAGACACTTTCGCATTTATAATATGTAATTTATAGTATGGTAGTATGGATATGCCAGGTTTTTCAAAAATGTTCTATAGGTTTAAATTATTGTAAGATGGAATACTCAGTAAAGGTCAAACAGGCACATAATATAATTATTAGAACTACAAATATGTCGAACTAAAAAATTTATAAAACCATGAACCAACCCAGATAGTTCTGCTTCATATATTTCATAAAAATATTCGGAATGATTAAAAGTTCATAAAAATGGCGTTTAAGTAGTGTGATAACAGAATATTAAAAGTAATTTAAGTTTTTTAACTTCCCGACACGCTACCCAGTTGCCGGGTCACGAACAAAGGTTACAGCACCAATGTTTGTTTCTGAATGTTATTCGAACTTTTCGATTGGGCTATATGGCTGGCACCTTACGGCTAAGATTTTAACTTCGACTCAAAATAGTTGTCCAAAAATAACACATCCTCTGTCTTTGTCCACAAAGCAAGGGGAGTCGAAATTTTGTATTTTTAGGGTTCCGTACCCAAAGGGTAAAAACGGGACCCTATTACTAAGACTCCGCTGTCTGTCTGTCTGTCTGTCTGTCTGTCTGTCTGTCTGTCTGTCTGTCTGTCTGTCTGTCTGTCTGTCTCCAGGCTGTATCTCATAAACCGTAATAGCTAGAAAGCTGAAATTTTCACAAATGATGTATTTCCGTTGCCGCTATAACAACAAATAAGTACTAAAAATTTAAAAAATATATATATTAAGGGCGCCTTCAAATTTGCCGCAAAGTGCCGCGCGGAAGCAGCGCGGCTGCAGCGCTGCGGTCGCGCTGCATTGTAAATCCATATAAATAAAAAACACGCGACTGCAGCGCTGCACCCGCGCTGCGGCCGCGCATCAGTTCATCGATCGACTAGTGACGGGACTGCGCACGTATTTTTGTTCAAGTCTAAACATGAACGAAAATCAGGTAGAAGAATTTATCGATGAGGTTGAGAGTCGCCCAGCAATATGGGATTCGAAGTCCGACAAGTACAGCAATAAAATCGAAAAGAAAAAGGCTTGGGAAGAAATATGCATTAAATTTATTGACAATTTCACAAACAAGACTCCAAGTGAAAAAAAATGAAGCATGTAAGTATAATATTATGTATTGTTAACACAACTACTTTATATTTTCGTTGTTTCGTATTAAGTAATAGTAACACAGAGCAGTGTTTCTTCGTCAGAGTCCATCGTGAAAATAAATATAGGTACACCCCTATGATGTTCGAACCTCGCGACAGGAGCGCGGCCGCCGCGCTGCAGCCGCGCTGCGGCCGCGCTACGCTTTGCGGCAAATTTGAAGGCGCCCTAAGGGGGGACCCCATACAATAAACGTGTTTTTTTCGTATTTTTTTGCTCAATATTAAAAACGGTAACAGGTAGACGGTTCAAATTTTCACAGAATATTAACTTGTATATTACCTTTCAAAAAAATAATTAAATATCAATAAAGTAAATATTAAAGGGGGGCTCCCATACAACAAACGTAATTTTTATTTTTAATACGTCATAAATCGTAAAACTTACTACAGGTTTGTACGGAACCCTCGGTGCGCGAGTCCGACTCGCACTTGGCCGGTTTTTTCTTTTATTTATAGAAACTACTTTCTACTATTTTTATGTATAGTATAGCTATTATTATACGACTGCCTGAAAAAAGGAGTATATTGTTTTCAGGGTTCATGTATGTAATGTTCGAGTATGTATGTATGTGAGTTTGTGTATTCCACCATAACTTCTATACGCCTGAACGGATTTTGATGAATGAGGTATCGTTAGAATCCTTAGCTTATTCGGGGTGACATAAGGCTCGTAAAATTTAAAAAAAAATTGATAGGGTGACCATGGTCCCGCATCAAAGACTAAAGTTAATTTTTTTTTCCAAAATGTGATTAACTATATTGTCATCATCAAGCAAATGATGAGTAGATTCCAAAAATATATAAGACTATATTTCAATATCCAGTGATTCACAAAAAAATATCATTTAACTTGGCAGTCGTATTTTTTAATTCTTTGAGTTATATTCACTTGTATTAGCTGTAACTAGCTAACCGGCTGAGTTTCTTGCCGGTTCTTCTCAGTAGAACTTTATTTCCGAACCGGTGGTAGAGTCATGACTCATGACATTTCATAAGTGGCACAAGTTGTCCTACGTGAAATAAAAAAAATTGGCAGTCATAGGGACTGCCGATAGAAGTGAAAACGAATATAAAAAATTAAAAAAAAAATTAAAATATAAACCTTAAAACTAAGGCATTAAAATTTAATTACGATTGTATTGTATTAAGTGTAAGTGATGGTCCGTGACGTTTTGACCCTTGGGCTCCTCCTGAAAATCAGCGTTGCAGTATGTTAAGTAGGTATGTACCTATCTCTCATGCTGTGGCATGGGCTGAGTAGGTGGCCCATTGATCACACGTACCTAGTTTATGTTTATTTGGTGTAAACTAAATGTAACTGTACTATTTGTAGTGTTGGTCAATAAACTTTTATTTATTTATTTTTATATTATTTTAATGTAGTAAGTATATATTTATATTGAAGACCTTTTGTCTTCGTAACAACGCGTGCATGTCGGTGTTCGCGAGCATGTCGGTGACGCGAATCGACAAGTTTACCCCCTACCAAAAAGTGCTCAACGCGGCTAAAGAAGTTTTCACTTCAAAAAAAAAAAATTAAAATATAAACCTTTAAACTGTAATTACGAATGTAGTATATTTATTTTTTAGACCTTTTGTCTTCGTAACAACGCGAGCATGTCGGTGTTCGCAAGCATGTCGCCGTTCGCGAGCATGTCGGAGCAAGCATGTCGGTGACGGTTGTTCATGTTTCACGGTGAAACGTACGTTGAGAATAATTTGGAAGATTAATGGTGATTGATGGTGACGTTGATGGTGTGGTGAATATTGCAAGCTGCAAGTGCAAGATACACTGTACCATATATATTTGCCTACTGTTGCGGATTATAGCAAATTAAATTTCTACTTCCTTCATAATCATGGATTTCCGCAAAGTAACGCCTGCTTCTATCCAATATGCGAATCCACAAGTTTACCCCGTACCATTGACTTATATTATAAGTCAATGCCCCGTACCAAAAAATGCTCAACGCGGTTAAAGAAGTTTTCACTTCAAAAATCATTTCATTTAACGCGCCCGGCTTCGCTCGGGTAGAAAATCTGATTCATTTTTCTTGAAAAAAAAAGACGTTCTTTAGCGGGCCTAGAGATCTATGATATAGAGAAAACTTGCGAGAAAAGTTTCAGTCAAGTTTCTAGACCAAGAGTATATAAGTTGTTTGATAGTGTGCCAATAATTCTTTTGTACACAATTTCTAAGCTACACTAAATTGACACGACTGTCTAGTTCTTTCCGGTCCAAAAGGAGCATTATCACCATCACCATTATTATAACCATCAGGCGAGATCGCAGACAAGGGCTAACGATAAAAAAAAATCAAATAAATATTATAAATGCGAAAGTTTGGATGGATGGATGTATGGATGTATGTTTGTTACTCAATCACGCTCCAACGGATGAACGGATCTGGATGAAATTTGGCACAGAGATAGATTATAGTCTGGAATAGCATATAGGCTACTTTTTATCCCGGAAAATTAAAGAGTTCCCGCGGAAAACCCTCAATCCTCAAATCCTCACGGACGAAGTCGCGGGCATCAGCTAGTATGATTATAAATGGGACGACAGTTTTACGTCTATCTGGTTGGTTTAAAAATTGTGAACAATAAAATTCGACACAGTTTTCCCATTGATATTGTAGTGACAATGATTCTATTCAGTGACACAAATTCTCTTGGACAAATCAGAGCAAACATTTCTCGAAAGTAAAATATAATTAGAATAATTGTGCTTGATTTGTTAGGAAATGGAGCAACACTTCCACTTTTCAGAATAGTGAAGTAGGCGGGGCATACTGGCAGGTTCCATTCAAACTTTTGTTTATTTGTGTGTAACTGTGAACGCGTACAAAAAGTGCTTCAATTCTATAGCGCGGGGCTGACGCTTGTTAAATAATTACCTGCTATATAAATGGGTCACCCGTTTATATTACACATGCATTTGTAGGTCCTATATCATTATCATATCCTATATCATATATTTTCTATCGTCCTTGATAACAAAGTTATTGATCTTCTTTTAGTTATTTATAAATATAGGGTATGGCTTATATTCTCGCTGTCTTTAATCTCTTGTTTCTTTGCACCTTCAGAAAATGTAGTCGATGTATGGACGGAGGACTTGGGAGACCTTGGAATCCCCGAATATTTTGTAATTTCAATGTTTGCTTATGTCGGGGCTGTTCTGAGATGTTTACTTAAAACCTTTAGATAGGTGGTTCTTTAAATCCAGGAGTTTCTTCTAATATGGCAAGTGAATAAAGTTTGGGCTATAAAATCTATGAAACGTATCCTCTCGTCGACCTAAATCTATATTTAACTCTTTAAAAGTTAACACTCGATTTTCTATGAGCAATTTTCTGGTTAATTATTGTAAGCAATCTCTTGGCGCATGAATTTTTTGCAAGTTTCGAAGCATCGTTAAATTTTTTCCCTCAGTTTCTGTGTAGGTAAATTTAAATTTAGTGAGGCAGTAAAAAATTGTTAGATAAGTTCTCCATTATTTATGTAGAGCAGCTATAAATTGATTGCTTTTGTAGGATGCATAGATTTATCATCCGCTGCGAGCGCCAGCGAGACCAAATTAAATCTATGGTAGGATGATGGCAAATCTTTAATGTTCAAAATAGCTTTTTCTCGACCGGATGAAGTTTTGGTAGTTGGAAAAAAAAACCACGTTATTTGGTGTCGTCGGATGTCACCCGTCGTCTCGCTAGTACAATCTGTCGTGATTCACCGCACCGGACGTAGGACGGTAGGACGGCGCGGGGCGGGCAGGGCGCGCGGGGCCCTGCGGTAGGGCGCGGCGGGGCGGCGCGGGACGGTGCACGCTGCAGCGAGGTCGTCGCTCGCTCGCGCCGCGTTCAGCCAGTCGGGAGCGGGATGCGGTGACGTAAACTGCAATCGGCGGGGGCCGCGAACGTAGTGTAGGACGGGACGTGTCGTGTTCGATGTTTTCATTTGTCGAGTGCGTGCTTTGAACCATCCTGAGTGCCTGTGCTTGTGCTGAGTATTCCGACGACATCCCCGCTCTTCACTACGTGGGCCGCAGCGGCCACACCGATCCCACAGCCTGGTCCCGAGGATCCCCGAAATGGTAAGTACGGTCGAAGCTCCCGACCGTGGTTTGTTTACGTGGGCCCTAGTGCCGCCTCTTTCTCTCAACCTGCCGCCCGTATCCCTCATCGCGTTCGCACGCGACTCATTTCTATTTTGTTTTGTTACCAAAATGTAGACACCTACGTCGAAGGCCCGAGAGCTGGTCCCGTCGTGAGGTTGCATTTTTGTTGTGTGCATGGTTGGTGTATTTTTTGCAGTATTTTCGCAGGTAGCCGAGCGATCCTTCCCCTAATTTCGGGAGCCAGTATCGAAAATTATAGTTATCGAACGTTCGGACTTCGGTGATCGTGGAGGGGTGGCGAAATTGCGAGGGCGAGCGATGCGTGTGCGGCCGGGACTAGTAAATAATGGGCTCGCCGTCGCATAAAATGTAGGTCGGTGGTGTGTAGCCGCAACACTGCTGCACGCAATGCCGAGCGTCTCTCCCTCTGCCAGCCTGTACTACAATACGCTGCCAAGCATTATGCAGGGCTAATGCATCCGCTTCGTATCTAATTTATATTTGAAGCAACAAACGCTGGTAGGTATACAATATACATACAGTAAATAGAAACATACACATTCAACTAACTACTGATGGTGCTAACGAACAAAGCAATCCTCAAACATTATTTGGCATAATTAACCAGACCTCACTATGCATTGTATTTCCTTGTTTTCAGTTGATGCCATTGCATTATTCTGCTCTTCCATAAGGAAGGTTTCCTGTATTTCTTGGAATTTCTCGAATTTACCAAATTTTTCATATAAAACTTATAAAGGATATAATAATTAATTCAGTAGAACTCGATAGTCACACATGACTAAACTAAAGGCTGAACGGTGTCATAATTGTTACGTATGCGTTCAGGAAAGTGAGTCATTGTATCGGCGGTAGTTTCGCGCAATTTTATCCACGCGTCATTGGTCGGCCGAGGTAGGTGCCGGTATTGCTAGTGTGACGGTATGCTTGGAAATTTAATGAGGTAGCCGCATCACAATGATGAAATGAATAATTGCAAGCCCGCTCTGGGAAAACCGTACATCTAGCTTGACTAAACTTGATTGTCAACTAATTCTTGGGTATTTTTTGCCCCTATCCGCTAACTAGAACCACAGACTAGAACCATTGTGTATCTCAGTATTCGAAATTATTGAGTAAAACGATCGAATATACTTACATAAAGTTGATGTTGAAAACAAGTTCTCGATTACACCAATATTCGGAATAACTTTACCGTAATTCTGAATGGTAAACTTGACCTCGGAATGCTTTACGCGTGTTGAAATTTTATCCATTACATAACGTGCGTTGGTATCTCTCAAATAACTTTCAATAGTATCATTGCTTTTATCTTTCTGTCGTAAGATATTTTGATTTGATTCCATTGTAACTGATCTGTTCCTAAGTAAAATGTGTTTATTTATTAGATTCAACCGGTTTAGCTACTTCCCAATAACGGTATCCCTATGTTCCCATCGCACACAAGAGTAGAATAACTTGTTTGTTACATCAACAATTCCTTGCCAATCCTGTTTGCAAATCTGAGATCTGTGTGAATTTAACAAGCTAAGCCATACATTATTTATATCAGGGCAAATGACTAAGTAATTCATCGTTGTAGATCTACAGTACAGGAAGCTTTACAAACAATCATTTTCTCGAATTAATACCTAAATGGGTTCCTTTTGAGTTATAATGATTTATTCTACCAGTACACACACTCACGCACACATATTCTTATATAGGACAAGATGGATCTAAATTGATTTTGATCCCACGCCATTTTCATTGAAGAATAAATAATTAAATAATTCACGAATGATTTTGACTTTCCTACAAAATTTTGTTGGATTTGTTGGCTTGAATTTATTTTTGTATAATCGACAACACTCAGGAAATAGATTTATTAGGAAACCTCGGACCATTATTTAATAATTCATAGTTACTCGTTCCAGTGAATCGCGCACATTAGAAATCGTAAACGTTTTTATTTTTCAAGGAATTATTTATAAATATATTGGGCGATTGCTATTCAAGGCGTATACTTGGCGTATTGCTTCATAAAATTGTAATTACTGCCTGCTTCGGGGGATCAGTTGCTAATGGAAGGTGTTTTTTGTATAGCGTAACTTGTATGTGGCTAAGGATCTATAAGTCAGCTGTTGGTAATAGACCGTTGAGGGTATTGATCTCTAGTAAATGTGCTGTAATATGGTTAGGTCTTAAAGCAGCTTGCGGTGGCACGTGCGAGGCAGGTGCGAGCCGGCTGCCACTGCACCTGTCGCCACATCTGCTGCGTCTTACCAGCTTCTTTTGTGTAACCACATATTACCTCATTCAATAAACTAGGCAGTATTAACCGCAGCCTATTAGAAATCACTAACGAATGCGACCTTTAATTTTGCAGCTGCCTGCATTCATATAGTGTACTTACTTAGTTTTACATACCTAGTATAGCTGTAGTTTCTATTTAGAAAGTTTAGATGCAAGCTACACTATGTTATTTATAAGTAATGATGCCAAATCCAATGCGTGATCAAGTGCCTACACTTCCGAATATGGACTTTCTTTATTCGTACAAGCAGTTGAGTTGTTACACTCAACTATGAGTTGTTCTCGTGCTGATACGTTAGTGAATTAATAAACTAGAGAACTTAACCCTAAAACTCAACTATTTCGAATTACTTATTGTTTCATGGTTTATCGCTCATAGTAACAGCAATAGTTGTAGATTTCTTGCTCGTGACGGCCCGATAGTGTAGTTACTGTGTGGGCTTACTACATCAATATTTTATAGTCATACCTAAGCTTGTATGTATTTATAATCTCACCCTTACATAATACCTAGACCTTTCTTATGAACCTCTGCATGTAGATTGTAGCTGAACCTATCGTCCAAACTCCTAACACATTTTTTAAATCAAGTGTGCAATTTCCTCTTCTGCTCTTCATAACTTCAGCTTCTCTTGCGCCTTTTCTTTCTTTGCAAATTGTTTACAGGGCCTACATATATAATGCTGAACATCCTTTCTTTGTGTCGCCGACAAATATTCTTTTTGACTCCGCTATCGAGTTGTTTATTCTTCTCTCATTCTCAGAGTTCAAAATCAGAACAGGCTCTCCAATGTTAAACATTTACATATCTTGATATATCTTGGTGACTTGTGAGTTGTGCTTTAAGAGTGCATAACCAAGCCCTGAGCAAACTCATTGTGGAAATTTCTTCGTGTGGATAAGGGAATTCGAGCTACGAAGTGGATATTATTTTCTGAGTAAGAAGCTAATATCCACTTCGTAGCTCGAATTCCCTTATCCACACGAAGAAATTTCCACAATGAGTTTGCTCAGGGCTTGAGTAAGAAGCTCGTCCAAATGTTGCTGAAATCATGAAAGGTGCTCATTCAGAGCTATTGAAAACAGATCTTAGTTCTTGCTTTGTACTGTCTTATCATCAATAAACAACCTAGCTACCGGTGCAGAGATATTACTTAAATAAACATTCAAAAGCCTCATAAAAACATAATTAATGGTTGTGTTTTCATAAATGCATCGTTATATTCGTAACAACAACGATTCGTCTTCATTTACGTTCGAATTTATTTCGTTTTCTGTTGAATTTATTACAACCGGCCACCGGGCGGACACTTGCTCGTGTCAAAGTTCTGTAAAGACGTTTCATGTTCCTGTGTTTTCGCAAATGGCCTGCTTTACGGCGACCGGTTATTCGTGCGGCCCTCGACGCGTGCCGTGTTCGCTTTAAGCGGGCTCGCAATTAACTTGCAGATGCAATGGCACTGACCTTGCGACAATTTTTCAATTCATTTTTTTCCCTTTTCAACGGCCACTTTTGACACCTTCGCCTTGCACAACAGGTTTTTAAAATACACCCTTTTGTACTATTTTTTTCTTATTGTTTCATCCGTATGATATTTAATTAATGTTTGGAAGTCAAGACTTTCCCATATCAAGTAATTCTTATCCTTATTAAGCAACATATTCTAATTAACTTGCAGATGCAGTGGCATGTTACAATTTTTTTTTAATCTTTTAAAACAACCATTTTTAATAAATAAATAAATAAATCTTCTAATAATAAATAAATCTTCTAATGTCTTAAGTAACTATTTTAGCACGGTGCACAGTAAAACCGACGGTGGTTTTTGTGGCACTGTTTGTAACACTATTTTATGTCAATTTTATAGGATTAATAATAAAAATAAATAAATAAATCTCTATCGACCCACACAATATCTAAGTACAATATACTCGTAACAAATTAACTTATAGTACCTACCTTTTAACACCTTCGTGTTGCGTTACACGATAGATTTACCCTTAGGTACCCCCTTTTTTACTAGTATTTTCTTTTTAGTATTTTGGTTTTCATAATATAGGTTTAGGTAGGTACTATTCTCTGTCATATGTAAAGACATTCCAATCTTACTCGTCCTGCTCAGAAATTTCTTCATAGATATTTTCTATGTGAATATTATCTTAAACATTATACATATTAGGTACATACTAAGTTGCTACATATTTTAATATGTAGTTTTCTTATAAAGTGTTTACCTTGACCTTCCTTTTCTTTAAGAATATTAGACAATTTTACCTATTTTCCGCATATTCTCATTTCTCAATAGGAAAAGAAAATAAATTACAATAGCAACGTTATTTAATAGGTATGTGAGTTGGTGGCAATGGCTCGTCGACCTGCGCATAGTAACAGAATAGCGGTGCCCAACCGGAATTCGTCGGCAATTCACGTGTTGTTGTAACGTTTTATTTTCGGTCTGTGGTAACTATTTTATGTAAATTAGCCTAGCTAGCTAGCAAGTGCCTTGTGAAGATCGCGTTTTGGGCCGGGTCGGAGACCCTGCCAAAGAGTGCATGACATGGACATCTAAGCAAAGAGAGATGTGCGGGCGGGGTGCGGCCCTTTCCCCTCGCTTCTCTTCTCAGCGTGCGCCGTCTCACGTACGCCCGGGCCCTTTACATACGGGCCCGTGTCGGAGGGGCAGCGCGCGCAACGTTCCACCTCAATCGAATCGTCGGCTAAGGGAGTACGCGTTATTAGCCATGCGTCCTCCCTACCCAGTCCATCTTTCGCCCTTTATCCTGCGCTTAGGGCAATGCGTCTCGACTCCCGACCCCCTCACACCACAGCGGGGGTGGCTTTTCGTTACGGCACCGGTCCCATGATGTAATATCCAATAGGTAATAGTTGTTTTGTGTCCGGAAATAGGTCAGAAGATTATCACTGGTCTCTAATGGCGACGGTCCGCGGTCGTCGACACTAACGGATCGCTATTTATACCTGCGTAGTGCACCGGAACTCGACTCGTTGCACTCGCTGCAAGCGTCTCCTCTCTGTCAATGACCTCCTCAGCATTCGAACACTCGTTTCCTGCATCAAATATTAGTGCGGCCACATTTAACTCAACTCAAACGTTTGTTGGGAACTTCTTTGTTTGAAATTAGCTGCGGTTACTGCGCTCTGAGTAATAAACGAGATATGTTCAGATAATACGACATTCTTAACTTAGTCACTCATAAGGCTTTAGGTATTAGGTTGCGAAAGGCTCGTGTGGCAATCAAGTGCCCTTCGTCTTTGTTTGTGTTGCGTCAAACGCCTACATGTGTAGGGCAGTCACCTACGTACTTATAGTAAAAACTGTGTCAAGCAGCATGGCCTAGTTTTTAGCAACGAAGGCACTGAAAACAGGCGCGCTGTCTTGATAATGGGACAGGCTTATACATAATGTGTAGTATGTACCTAGTTGTAGTTACCTACCTATTTACGTCACTATTCACTAGTAAAAAGCGCTATATCGGAAACGAAAATATTTTTGGCACTTTTATTGGATTTCAAGTTACCTAGTTCGAAGTCATCGATGGATTTTCAAGAAAGACGTTCGCAAATTTTTATTCCGTTACTACTTTACTAAAAAACAGTTTACTGAATGACGAATAGCTGATATGTACTAATTATGATAGCTATATTAGATATTCTTAAAATCTCATGTTTAATTATTATTATTCTAATGTTACTTTAATTAGATAAATTATTTATATGAATACTTATGATAAATTGATAAGCCACTACTTGGAATTTCTGAGTAACGTTTATCCGCCTCCGTTAATTATTTTGAAGCTGAATTTTAACTTGAATAATAATATGTACCTATATAATTATTGTATTATTATCTCGTACGTGTTTCATTGATATTTAAGTTATCTTGGTTTGGACTATAAAGATAATAGGTATCTATTCCTAAAATCCAAATCAAAATTATGCGTTCTACCTACTATACTTTTAAATTTCCCATCAATTAAAAAAAAGATGTGTAAAGTAGAATGGTAGATAGGAATAGGACGTAAGACTTCGTAGGTTCGCAGTTTAAATTAAGACACCTCTTAACTAATTAATCAGTGAAAGTTTTGCGGTTTATGTAATGTACCTACCGGGGCCGAAGCTGAAGCATGTAGGAGTGCGACAGCTGCGAAAAATCATTCACAAAAGCTTAATTCACTTAAATAGTCTTGGACAAAAATGTTACATAACAATGCTTGTATCATCGCGTCACCCCGATATTTATGAGCGCCAAGAGAAGGAAGTCAGAGTTATCCGCGAGCGACGGCCGCGGTGGAATTTCCGCGAAAAAAGCCGCACGTCACAACATGCCGCGTCATCGGGGCCTGGCAGCGCGGGCGACGTCACGGCTCTCGAAAGGCAGTAGGCAACGCGTTGCTAGGCCACGCAGCGTTCGACTCAAGTAGTAGTCAATTCACTCCCTTACCGAAGATGCTACAACAGCAAGCCTCTCTTAGCGCTGATAATCCACTATTACCTACCTGAGTGTTTGCTACAAAGTTGCTTTAAATTATGAAGATCTCATGACTTTTTGATGTTTCTGCTGGATAGGTAGCAGAAAAACATAAAAAAAAGCTTTTCCTATGCCTGTCAAAGCCTATATGCTGTAACAGGCATAGGAGAAGCTTTTTTATGGTTTTTAGTTCTTTATAGTGTGGTATCAGCACCCATAGGGCCACTATTGACTGGACTTTGATATACAGAATGCTCTCCGTATGACTTTTGTTGAAAAAACCATATTCGGAATCACATTTTTATTAAATCAAAACAGTGCCCTGGTCCTGTTTGATTGATGAACTGAGCATCTCTTCCTTTTTCGCAAGTCCGTGAATTTAAAATACGAAGAAAAATGTCACGGAGGCTATCAAAGATTTCAATTTGCGGGAATCGCATATTTGCTTAATTTTATAATTGATGGTATTATAATATGTAAATCTTTGTAATTGTAATCGTTGTCTTTTTTAGTGATTCACTTAGCAGTTAGCTAATGCTCCATTATAATATGGTGTTATACTAGTAGTCTAATTTATAATATATAAAATCATTGCTAGTAGTATTCCGAAAATGAGTAGTAAAATTGCTGACAAATGAATAATCATGAATAAGCTAAATACTTATCATTATTCAAGCGGAACGCTGACGGTCTCACAAGCAATTTCTGCGTATAGTGCTAATCAACTTATCCTCAATTCTCATTCATTAGAACATGAGATAACAGCCAATTGCGTTAGTAATCAATATAGTAACAGGGTTATCATTGACATGTGTTATATTATATGTTATATTTAGTCTTATGTTGTACATACTACATATATATTTGCATGTACGCTATATTTTCCTCTTAGATAAACAAAAATAACTATAATATGTATATTGTAACTATGAAAACCCATGTATTCAACATGGGATTTCAATTTCATTAATGATAGGTAAATCATATGAGTAGGTAAATTATGCGTCAGCTCAGGTATTCTCTGTATTCCAGCGTACATCATCTGATTAGTACAAAGACTAGTGAGTCACGAATGTTCATGGAATGTAACGGAATCCACATGATCAAGATTCTATGCATATCTAATGATAGTGCAAGGAAGGCGCTCTCACGGATGTCTGCACACTAATATAATTGTAGCCGTCGATATACAATGGGCATTAGAAAGCTGCTGGTGACCGCATAAAGGGAGCAATAGAAGGGCCTGCTTCGACTCCGCGCCGCTTGCCGAGCTTGCGACACTGAAGTTACGTCACATCTGAACGATAACCTCTCACCGCGCGTCCCACGGCCCTGTCCAATACCCAACTACGAATATGAATATCACATCAAAGACGTGCTTTCCTGCCCCGTATGTGTTAGTGCCCTTGCTATTGTCTGACAAAAATCTATGACGTTGATGGCTTCAAAATTTCTCACAAAGGGTTCAACCCTTCTAAACTGCGATGTTAGGGATGGGGCTGAGTTTTTAATTCGGCTGAATATAAATAAGTATTGGACTTGTTACGACACTTGTGTGCCATGAATTGTTAGGGTACTTCTCAAGGGCACTCCGTTGTTTGTAATGTAATAATAGCACAGAATGTTCAGCTTTTTGTATGTTAGGGGAACTGTGTTTTGCATAATCCTATGCGTGCTATGGTGAACATATGAGAGCTTAAAAGTCATAAGTATGATGCTGTCCTTAATGGCATAACGATTTCATTTCTTTTATCTCGGCGTTTTGATCTCACGTGCTTGTTTAATTATCACGTAAAATGGATCAAGAGCACGTAATATTTCATTTTCTTTATGAACGTATAACATCTGACGTTTGTTATTATCTTTTTACTGTTAAACAAGACTTATAAATAAAATCCTTCACAGCTCGGAAACTGGTTCAGGATTGAGATGTGTGATGTATGTGTGCGTGAAATCTCACAGATGGAGTCTGTTTTTATGGTAACATCGTTGTGTGCATTGCTAGGAGTGCAAAATGCAGCTGCGATGAGCGCAGAACGAATCACTTCCTCATTACTCGGCCTCGGTGCATCTACGTGTACATATTAGGCGTTATTTATGAGCGCTAGTCGTACACATCTATATTTTTTCTATGCATTCATAACGTGTTTAGTTTGAGACGCTTTGTCTTTTTTCATTTAACTATTGGGTTATTGATGTTGAATCTAAAATCTGTATCTTATAATCTTATAGTGTTATTTGCAACCGGGTAATTACATCAGATTACATCGTGGTTAACGTATTTAACCAAATAGAGCAACGTGATTTGTGAAAAAAATAAACTAACTTCGTTGACAACAAATACATGATCAGTTCTTTTATCTTTGACGATTACATATCTATAAGTAGTTTACCCTTGACTATGTGACTTTATAGTTGTATTATATTGTAGTTTGATGCACATACTTGACTATCTACCGTTGCCTACTTATAGATCTCAAGTACCGTAACTATAGCCTCTACGTGCCCCGTTGCACTGCTTGGTGGCTTTAAGTGGAATAACCGGCTTATGTCTAATATTTCCTTACATTGTTTCTTGTTTGGCATTGAATTCAATAATATTACAACTACATATTTTCATGTTGCACTAGTCCCTTATTTCTTAGATCCTTAGACTCCTTAGATCTGCATTTGTTGTATACCAATCACCAAGGAATCAATTAGTTTTACGTTTTCTTTGATTTTATTTTTTTCTTCATCTTGGTCTTACACCCAGGGACCGCTGTCATCTTAACTTTCTAAGCATTCTACTTTGCCTGGTCTATAAGAATCATTACTTCAAAAATGTAATTGCACGTTTCCCTTAATCTTAAAAAATCTTAATTTTAATACCCTAGTATATCAAATTAAAATATTCAGCAATCATAATCATAAATTGGAATATATTGCAGACTGAACTTAAGTACAAATTTAATATTATGCACATTGCATGAAGACATTCTAAACATCGCATCGGATACAGGTCATGGAAATACGTGTAGACTGTAGAGTACCTAACTGCAACCCTGACGCTGGAAATAAATAGCGTGCTGGAGGAGTATCATGAATTCCATGGAAAAGCAATTTATGTTACGTATTCTAAAATTCATGTTTACTATTCAAACTTGAGTTAACGAAAATTATTGAATTGTGGTAAATAGATATAAAAGTAAAAAATAAATGAAATTAAGAAAGATGATAGAAGACTATGATGAAAGAAGAATTAGAGAAACAAAGTCGTATTGCTGTTATGGAAGTCTTCTACTATGTCTATAAGTACATATAAATTAATTTCGCTATTATTTAAGTCACACACCGAAATAAGAAGCACATATTCGAAATCGAGGAAATATCAGGGTTTCTATTGGCAAGAATTAAAATAGGCGATGTTCAATATACGAAAAGTAAGGCACATATATATATAAGGTATATGTGTATCAGTGGTAGTTATCGAATCGAATGGAAGTGGGTCAACTGGTATGACGGCAGCGATAAACGAGCCCTCGCCCGTTCATTATCAATTTGTGCAATACGCGTTAGCCGTTTCAACTCTCAATTATTGGTACCATTAAATTTACCTAGCTCATTTAAACTTTAAGCAGTCATGTTCACTACTGACATACTTTCTAGCTGCATGTAATTTCATTAGTGTACAGTTTTGTGCCATGCATGTTATGTCCTTTCCTGAGATCCACGAATGGGCATGATGCTATTAGTAACGTATCTCCGCTGATCTCATAAAGCCTTGGTAACATCATAAAGTATTGTAACATGTAGAGCAATGGAACCTGCACAAACTTTGGAACATTTGAAAGTACTTGATCTCCAGCGCAGTTCTAGAGAGGAAGACAGTCCATCATTGGGGCGAAAAAATGACCTTACTTCGCAATGATAATCAAATAATGAGTTTAAAAAATTCTAAAATAAAAATAAACTCTATGATCTCAAATGTAACGTTTGCAATTATTGGCTGTATCTACGAGTACATAGTATAAAATGTATCTATGTAAATGCAGTTGCATTCTGTTGCTGTGGAACCAAGGTCGTGATGCAATGTAGTTGTCAGGTGAATTGTAGTGCTATGTTGAATGTATCGCATGATTGCATCACGATTCGCTTCGTCACGAGCGATGGGCATAAAGTTGGCATCTGATTTATTGAACTTGGAATATTTGCCAAGAAATCCTCGATTACATTGTGAAAAAGTAACATTGCTCTTAAAACATTGACCCTTGTAATTTCTTCGTGACCTGGTCAATCCCGAGCGTTAATAGGGAAATGGGTTATTATTACGATTAACTAAGTCCCCTTCGCAACGTCGGCGTCGCCGTGGGAAAGTTTCGTAATGTGGACGAGCGGTAATCACGTGCCGCAGCACATGGGGCGCAGCGCACCTAGCGACCGCCGCCGCCTTACTTCAGTTATGTAAAATGAGTGCGATGCTATGACGAACGACGATAGAACTCTATAAATAGCGGTCGATCCGTCCTTGAGCCGCCGCGAGTGCTCAGAACTAGGTCAGGCCGAACTGCCTCATGGCGTTCCCTTCCCCTCTTGCCTCACCGTCCCTCTATCCTCCATATTCACCGATCGCCTACAGTAGAAATTGAATTGCCGCATACCTCACTTCCTTATTCATTTTCCGCCTTTCTAGTTTCAAACGTTCTTTAAACTAGTCATCGATTGAACCTTCTTTACGAAGCAAGTTGCAACCTTGTAGTTCCAATGTTTTGTTTATTTCTCGTACCTGCCAGATGTTCATTCATGGTGTATCGATTTTACTTATATAGCAACATGCTTTAATAATAATTTTATCATGATAAAAATAAGTAGGGGTTGTTGTGTACATAATTTTGTTACCTGGGTGTATTGATAATGGGCTTGGTCGGCGTGGCCGGGCAGGTAGAGAGCCGGATTATAATCGTCCCTCGCCCGTTCTGGCTATTTTTTCCATATGTTCATGTTCGCATCCATATTGTTGCACATTCGTTCCACTGCTTTGTTCGTGATTTCATGTTCCTTTTGAATGAAATATAAAAATGTTTATTTATATATTATTGTTCCGAACATACGATTCCTGGTAATAATACATATTTTGCACCCCGATTTTGAAATAAGAAAATTCTACCTGAATTCTATCCGATTATTTCTTAATTTGCAAACAATAAGCAGATCCATTTGATATATCCATTGTTGCAACAAGGACTTATAATCATTACGAGCATAGAAACAACGATATCGCCGAGTTGATAAAGACATGGTATTAAATCATATTCGAATAGATATTGTTTTATGAATTTACCTTCGCTCATATTAAAGTGACGCACACATAATATTATTTGTGAGGGAACTTATTAACATTTGGGTCGAGAGATGTTTCGTGTTAGTCAGCATTCATTGTAACATAATTTGATTGCTCGTTAAATGTAAAATACCAATACATACAAACATTTTGAACGCGGTCTGACGTAAGTATCCAGTTATTAACAGCTGCATTAATTTTATTCAAAAGGTGTTTGTTGAATTTTGTGCGGTTTATTTTAGTGCAAACATTCCATTTATCTACAATATATTTCGTTTCATGATCTGGTAATAAATACTTACTAATCATACTAATTATAAATTCGAAAGTGTGTTTATTTGTTGGTTTGTCCTTCAATCACGAATAGTAAACAACGGATCGACGTGATTTGTGGATGGGCATAGTTGGGGACTTGGAGCCATCGATTTACCAACTAAGGATACAACATTACCTACAAATTAATACTCAAAAAGCGTCCACAATCGCTTATACAAACACAGCTATAGATAATAAAGACTGAGGACACCAAAGGGTTCACAAAAACCAACCATATAACTTTATATTTAGGGTTCAATTTTGTAATAACAATTCCACACATAAGTACGACATTTTGTCGCCTAGTGTACTCATGCGCGACTGAGGCGAAAATTGTTCACAATATCTATTTGTGCACAATTTGACCTGGCCGTTTTTTGCGTTTCGATGGTGCGTCTAACTCTAAGGTATTGGTAAGTCAATGCTTGGAGCGTGACAGGTTACTTTTTATCCCGGAAAATTAAGAAGTTCCCGTAGGAATTAAAAACTTAATCCACGCGGACGAAGTCGCGGGGATCAGATAGTTATTTATATTACATATTACGAAGAATGATAAAGTGCCACATGGCACTTTAAAAACTTAACTTTACAAACTTTTTTAACTTTATAAACTTTGGCAATGTGTACTTAAGCTTTTTAGAGGGGTTTCTTTACTTTTACTTCAAATAATACTAGTGGTTCGCCCCGAACTGAGACCTCGCGGTATCCATAAACTTGTACAGAGCGCCATCTATTGACATAATTGTGAAGTTCTGTTAATAATACTGAAGCACATTAAAAATTAAATAATTTCGTTTCCTTATAATATTTATCTAATTTTAGTATTTGTTGTTCATGTACAGGATATAATTCAAATAATTGATAAGTTTCAGAAAATTGAGAGTTCTGAGGTCAACTTTGGACGTTAGAAAATCGCCACGTTGAAAGCCCCCCATTTCGTCAATTTTAGGGGAAAAATTAAAAAAAAAATATTTTTGGACTCCATTCCTAATTATCTTTAAAATGATATACCGCAACCCTATGTAACGCTATAAAAAATATTTTACTTCGCATTCGCTTCTATGAGAGCCCCCCTGAAATAAAGATTTTTTAACTTTTTAAGCCATATTCGGCGGGAGGCCATCGGTTTACAATTTACATATTATATTTAAATTTGAAGTAATTACGTTCAGTAATTCAGAAGTTATAAGGCTCTGACAGACGGACGGACGGACGGACGAACGGACGGACGGACGGACGGACAAGCGCAAATTCACTCAAGTAGACTCAGAGACCTTCGCTTCGCTCGGTCAATGAAGCGTAATTATTTCAGACCCCTACTTCTTGACATATAGTTTCGTTCGAGAAGTTAAAATTATTGATTCAGCCTGCAACTTTTTGTTTTACATAGTCGTTAAGTTAATAAAACGACTATGTAAAACAACGACTATATTGTATAAAAAAAAGTTACAAAATAATTATAAAAATAATAATGTAATCTTCAGGCACTGTTTCGTTATCATTTTACTGTGGGTGGGTGCGACCAAACCGACATTCAGCATCGGTGATATTGGTGATATCAGACAATATTCGAGTACCAACTACCAGTTACCCACCAGTTACCACATCGTTCTAATTTTATATTACTGTTTTTCAGTCTTTTCAGAGTAGAATGATGACGCGTTTATATTGTCCCAAAATCTGAGCAAACATTTTTGGAACCCGGAAATTTGAAAAGTTTGTTAAAACTCTTGTTGGGCTTCTCTTTGATTAGGAATGGGGTGTCGAAATTGGTTTCTTATTGCTTGTTACATTTGAATGTTGCGTGACAGCGGCTATTCACGATGGCTCACTCATTAGAACAATGAATGCGAATAACGCTGGATTTTCAATGTTTGTCGGTCGCTGCGGGCGGCGCAGCGGGTGAAAGCTTTCCTCGGTACACACTTCACGTGTATGTGTGTGTAATCGAAATTAAATTTTAGTGTTCGGCACCGGGTTGAACACCGGACGCCACCTGTCTCGCTCCTTTGTTTCGACTTGCAAATGTCAGCGGAGGTCATCTAAATAAAGGAGGCGTTGTACGCGTCCGATTCGGGTTGCGATCGCTGTCTAGACGTTGCGTTGCATCGTCCGATCGATTGCACGAACGAACCTCAGACGGTCATCGACCCCGCGGGCGCATCGGTGACGTTACGCTCCGGTGATGCGCTCCTCGATAACCTTACGGATGTTATGGACGGGTCGGTTCTAAAGTTCTAACTTGTGCCACTTATGCTACATAAGCTTTTTGTCCGCATTCCTCCATCTCTCCTTGACTCACTGAGAACTGACGCATTCGAAATCTTACATCTTAACAATTTGATATTCATTGTTCGTTCGTTGCATTGTTAAATGAATTCATGCGGATAGGTGCAGCCAGCGGGTGCATGCAGTCGGGGTTTATTACATCCATTGAATCTGAGAATCAAAGAGACGTAATGCAATGTGTTTCGAAGTACAAAACCCCGACCGGTTTATTTTCGTGTGGCTAGGTCGATATATTGTAAAAAAGTTGCGTCGGATGCGTGCTTCAAAGACATTTCTAAACATCGCGTACCTTTACAAAAAAAGGTCGTTGAGAAGTTCTTGGAGCCGGTTATATTTAGTCAATGCGGCGTATTTATGAGGGTCTTTGCACTTTTTGGTAGTTTTACGATCATTGCTCCTATCTGTTCTAATTCGTCTACCGACCTTGAGGGACGTCTAGATGTTACTTTTGTTCTTGTCAAAATATTTGAAAACAAACGAATGGCTCTCTGTAAACTTTCTTGCTGCTCGTTAATTTTGTTTACATTTCACGCTTTTACACAATACAGATTTATTGTGCTGTTTTTACAACTGCTTCCAATATTTATTTCAAAGCACTCCATAAATTATGCAATTGTATGACAATTACTCCTTTCATCTGTCTACATTTCGGGCCATTTACATACCTGTTTCATAAATTAAGGAATGTTAATTTGTTACAAGCAAGCAAGTTTTATTTAGCATAAAAATGCTTTCTGCAAATCTTTTGAAACATTATCTTCGACTCCATGACCAAAGTATCGCGTAACCATATTTATAGTTCGGTGGTGGTAATTCCACACTAGGGCGACGAAGGCGTTGCAGATGGCTCTCTACGTGTCTCCTGGGTTTTCCCGGGCGGCCGACGCGCATCTCCGACTGGCGCTGATGTTCAAGGCGCGGAGGCACTGGGGAGCTGCAGCGGTGCACTTCAGGCGAGCAAGGCTGGCTCCACACCAGGATGCCACCTTCACCCGCTTGGAGCTCAGCTTCCACGCCGCTCATCTACTCGAAGCCAGAGGCTTGAGGAAAGCAGCGAGGGACGCCTACGAAAGACTCCTGAAAGAACCTCAGCTGTCATCCATGTTGAAAGCTGACGTGTGCCGGCAGTTGGGTAAGCAAACTTTTGTGACTTATTTCCTTCAGATAACCTCAAATTATCTTATCTTTGACCTAGCGTCAATGTATAGTCAATGGTTAATAATGATAAAGACCAATAGGCCATGGAATAGATAAATTACTTTTGTGGTTGGGAACGAAGTTGTAAGTACGTTAGTAGGTATAATATGTCGGTAATTGTAGGGTGAATAGACCGATCCTAAAAATTAACAAAATTAGATAAAATATTTGGGTGTGTGTAGGGTATTACAGTTAAATTGAGTCTTTGTTCCCACAAAGTGATAGCTATGTAAAATCGTTAGTTGCAAAACCTGTAGCATATCCTCAATTGGTTCTCATTTTCGCTTCCGTTGTCATTCTATAGGGATGTTAGCTCGTTGTGATTCCACATAAAGTTCAGAGCGGGGAAACAGGTTATACGAGTTATAAGAATGTATAACATGGAAGTTAGTGCAAATGGAAAATGAGTGGGTTCGAAACTAGTTCTCGGGTCTCGGATAATTTCGCAAGGAGAATGTTCGGAAACGGACTTCCACTTGGTTTGCTTTGAAAATATCGGATTGAGAAATATCGTCGTCAGAATTAGGATTTATCATTTATTTGTGTTTATTTAACAATTCTTGTTTTAAGAAACATTTACAAATGTGTTGGTGTAGGTGCCTAGGAATGAGGAATATCTAAATTTATCCGCTATTTGTTGCTTAAAATAATAATGAGATTCCCAATTCTCATTAGGAATGAGCTTATAGGCTACTGGCTAATGGGTATTAAAGTTATCCATTTTATATATAAAACCAACGAGGAAAACTTTAATCGATGTCATTTCGGGAAATACCTAGGTACCTAAATATTGTAAATAATATAATCTAATTGTTCCATTGAAACATCGAAAGAAAACCCATTGGTCAACCATTCATATGCTATGGAGGCAAATAAGAATTACATGATAACATTCGGAATATTACTTGCGATCTTATAACTTTGTAATGGGCTTAATATAGAAAACCAGCCACTGATACCACAGGAAAACGACCGTTATAATGCCGTGTGAACTAGGCAGGATGTCACGAACGTTTTCTCCGATAGGATGGCTATACCACCGCTGCGTGTCACTGGGCGAGCCCGCAGCGCGCGCCCGCGCCGCTGTCTGGTGCTTGCAGCGTGCTGTAGTGGCCGAGCCGGAGTCAGGAGCGGGGCTATACCTCCTGGGAAGATGTTTCGCGGCGCAGGGCAAGGTTCACGACGCGTTCATCGCGTACAGGAACTCCGTAGAGAAGTCTGAAGGGAACGCTGACACTTGGTGCTCGATTGGGTGCGTATATTTAAAATTCTGGAGCCTGAAGCTGGAAACAAACTATCGGACACGTTCGTGTGTGTGTGTATTGGACGCGGCTTGGGGACTCGTCCGAGAGCTATTTACTTTATGACCTACTAGCTGATGCCCGCGACTTCGTCCGCGTGGATTGAGGTTTTTCGGTTCCCGCGGGAACTCTTTAATTTTCCGGGATAAAAAGTATCCTATGTGTTATTCCAGACTATAATCTATCTCTGTGCTAAATTTCATCCAGATCCGTTCAGCCGTTGGAGCGTGATTGAGTAACAAACATCCATCCATACATCCATACATCCATCCAAACTTTCGCATTTATAATATTATATAGCTGATTCTGGAGCCTGAAGCTGGAAACAAACTATCGGACACGTTCGTGTGTGTGTGTATTGGACGCGGCTTGGGGACTCGTCCGAGAGCTATTTACTTTATGACCTACTAGCTGATGCCCGCGACTTCGTCCGCGTGGATTGAGGTTTTTCGGTTCCCGCGGGAACTCTTTAATTTTCCGGGATAAAAAGTATCCTATGTGTTATTCCAGACTATAATCTATCTCTGTGCTAAATTTCATCCAGATCCGTTCAGCCGTTGGAGCGTGATTGAGTAACAAACATCCATCCATACATCCATACATCCATCCAAACTTTCGCATTTATAATATTAGTATAGATATAGATTATATTATATATTTATTTGATTATACAAAAAAAGTAAAGATTAATATGTGCAAAGGACTGTTGACGAATAGACATGAAGGTGAGAACGATTAATTTCTGAATTCAATAGAAATTTAATTGGAGAAGACTGTATGTGGGACTCTTTCAGAGCGTTCTGGCAAGTCCCACATCAGAATCAGCGAAAAACTTGTGTAATTTGGTCACTGCTTGCCATCGGTGACCGTCTTCGGAGGTCGAATAGTTTTATTTCTTGTTTTAGTTATTTTAGGATTTTTTTTAATGGTTTTAAAATAAAGTTACGATGGGGTTGACATATTCTGTAGAATAAAAACCCCAAAAAAAATATAAAAAAAACAGAATTTATTACACGTGCAAGCTCTCGCGTAATCAGACTGTAGTTAGATAATAAATCTATAATCTGTGGAATCATACTGAGTTCTGTTCTGACGCATAGACGCGTCTCGACTTTCGAACTCCCACAGCGTCCGCCGACCGCGGGGCGCGGACATTTTCGGCTTTTCTAAAGGACGTCCGAACGCTCAAGGACGTCTCACGGTTACGTCCGCGCCTCCGATAGTTTGCAAAGTTCAATGTACATTTTACTAATCAGATACCTTTCGCAGCTCTAAGTAAGCCGCGACTTACGGCAAGAAAACCATCATGATTTTACTGGTGGGACATCTGAATGCCTACAATATGGCAGTTTTACCTACAAGCTTTTAAACAGCTTTAAAAGTTACTGTCAGGGATTCTTTAAGATGTCAGCTTTTAAATAATAATTAATGATTTTGGGTTACTTTTTAATCTTTTTGTATGCAACCTTAGCCTTGTGCTTGCCAACAATCATGTCTTAAGGAAAGCAAATGATGAGATTTAGGACCCCTCCTAATTGCATACGCATGTGCTTAGCAGGTGCCTATTTACTATTTATTAATTTCAAAGATATGCACGGCAGGAAACAGAAACCTTTTCCACAAAAACTGCTTTTAGATTTTATAAGAGAAGCATAGTAATGCCAAATTCCATTCAAGCATCTGTTAGAATTTTTTGTCAAAAGCGCGGTTCTGAGCAAAAAATGGGTAATTTTTTATGTGTATCGGGGGTTGACATGCCGTGCCAGGACGACATTTTCGGACTACTTTTAAAATTCTTGTTACTATCTATTTGCATAGCATACTTGGTGCGTAAGTAAGTACTTATTTACATAAAATTTTCCACTTTTCTTAGAACAGATACTCCTCTATATGTCCGTTTTTTTCGATAGAAGCTTGCTTTTAGTTAAGATCGATACCAGACTGATAGACAGACTCGCCTACTCATTTCTAATACTTTGATAGGTACATGAGTGATTTTACTTTCGCAGGGTGCTATACCAACAACAGAACCAGCCGATGGACGCGTTACAAGCGTACATTTGCGCAGTACAACTGGACAAAGGCCATTCCGCTGCGTGGACCAACCTCGGAAGTCTGTACGAGAGTTGTTCTATGGCGCGGGACGCTTTCGCGTGCTATAACAACGGCGGCCCGCAGGCCACGATAGCGAACGCGCCGCTGCGGCAGCGGCTCGCCTTCCTGCGGGCGCATTTGGCTCATGCACCTATGCCTTCAGTCACCGGCAAGTAAGTACACTGCCTTTGATGAATAATTACAATATTAGCTGGCGGGCATCAAAAAGTGTCAGTGAAACATATTGAGGTGTGAGAACTGAGAAGTGAAAGAGTGTCAGCCGATCAGTGTAAGGAAATCGTAATCGCAATCGTAATCGTCTCTCAAACGTATAATTCAACCTGTTTAAGGAGGTGAGAGATGCTTGCACGTTAAAACGCATGTAGGTATGTAGGTACTCCTTAAAAAGTTCGAGTTATACGTTATGAGCTTGGGCCTCAGAAGTGATTGCGAATATTACGATCGTTCTACAATAGATTGTGGAACGCTGGTATGGTACGTCTAACTGGTAGGCCTTTTGATTGATTTTTCAAATCTTGTCTTTTGTGATCAGCTAAACCGATAATCATTTCAAGGTGAAAGCATAATATGTATTTTGGAAACACTTCTGTCAGTTTTATAAGTCAGTAGGTGGTCGCCATTTCGAAAGGTTTTGTCCATAAAGGACAATAAATCAATCTACCGTCTAAAAATGACACGGATAATCGTCGTTCTGACTGTTTACGTACTCAGCCTTGTACAGTACTTATAGTAGGCAATCGATGCCAACTCAATGTTACTATTGTTTAATCTTGACTGTCATCCGTACGCATAAAAACGTGCGGAAGGCATCCATGTACCTACGCGCGGTGACATCACAATTATTGTAATGTGTACGCATTCTTGTCGCAATTAGCATACACTTAAAGTATGAAAAACGTGTTTAAAGTTTGTTTATTTTATTCATATTTTGTTGTGCTTACAAGTAAAATTATTATCATATTTTATTTATTTATTCTACTACATTAGCGCTTGACTGCGATCTTACTTGGATGATAAGTAACAATGCAGTCTATACTGGTTAGCGGGCTATCCTGTTAGGAGTATGGCAGTTAAATTAAACGATACTCCTAATCGGTTTTTTCACGGCATCGTACCGAAAACTCTTAGTCGGATAAGGTGATAACTGGTAACTAGCCGCAGCCAAAGCCTCCCACCAGTGACCAGACATAACAGATAATAATATGAGTAATCTATACTAATATTATAAATGCGAAAGTTTGGATGGATGGATGGATGGATGGATGGTATGGATGGATGTTTGTTACTCAATCACGCCCCAAGGGCTGAACGGATCTGGATGAAATTTGGCAAAGATATACTTAGCTTATAGTCTGGAATAACACATAGGCTACTTTTTATCCCGGAAAATTAAATATTTCCCTCGGGAACCGAAAAACCTCAATCCACGCGGACGAAGTCGCGGGCATCAGCTAGTATCTATATAAATTAATAAAAATGTATATCACCTTTAAAATTAATGTCATTATGTACCTATCTAAAGTAGAACAACCAGTCCTGATACCAAATTCCATGTAAACAAACCAACAAGACTTGTTTTACCTAGCTCACTATATATAGAAGGGATAGTTATTACTTATTAGTTAACAGTCTAACTGTAAACTCGGTCAAGTACTAAATGAATATGAAAGCTGTAGTTCGTAGGTACTTGTGATTCTACATTCCACACTGGAGCTGTAAATATTATACGTGGAACAACTTTGTTACTTGTATACGTAAATTAAGAATAGTTATGACACCGACTAAAACATTTGTTTAACTGTAGATAGTGAAATCATCGGAACGATCAGTAAAGGCAATTACACAAGTCTGAAAAACTATGGCATCTGAAAAACAGCTCAATATTCTGGACTTGTATCTTTATTACCTGAATGATGAGATAGATGTCTTATTATATTCTGTTTTATGTGCAACACAAATAGAGGAGCTAAATATTTTTATTGATCTTTGAAGATGATGTTACATTTTAAATGCTTCGCTACAGATGAACCGTCTAATGGAGCCAATACTCTCAACATGTGGCTGGTGATCTCTCCCTAAAAACCACCCTGTACTAAAAATACATTAAATTTGAACGCTGCGCGCTGCTACGAAAAAAAATTATTATTTAATGAAATATTTTATATTATAAAAATTTAAACATTCTCATCGCACAGACCATTTGCATCTAAATGACCAATTAAACACCGCTACATTGATATCGTACTTCGACTTTTGTGTGAACGTTAACAAACCAGTTTCATTCAGCCTAGGCTGATAGAGAATTGCAAAGTAATTATAACTAATTATTTATTTATTTTAAATATCTATATCTGTATTCACTACCTATAAATAAGCGAGCTGTTGATACTTAAAATGCATCAATTTTATCATTCAATGTTTCCTTTTGCATTATTGCGATGCGTCGAAAGTTACTTAAATGTACCTACGGCAATTAAATATTCATACAAATAATTTAAATATCGATGCACTTCTTTGTTTGCTGTCATACTTTTGCCTTGTGTGCAACAATAATTGAATTGAAGAAAGACAATAAAATAAAACCACTGGTATTTTGCAGACCTCCTAAGTGCAACCTGAATTGAGGTTCAGCCTATCTTGCACCAAATTGCATAAACTGATTAGGTTTTTTTGTGATATTTTTTAACTTGGAGCTGCAAGTGAAGTGGTCCATAATACGCAAAATGTTATTGATTTACATAATCTTAAATAATTATAATTATATATCTTATTAAGTAATTTCCGATATTTGTGAGATGGTGATAATAAAAAAGCCCGGCTGAGGTTGTTGTGGGCTCTTCTCAGACCAGGGCGCGTTTGGAACCCTCGTAGCTTTAGTTTGTATGTAGTTAATTATCACCATCACGTCTTATACTTTGTTAGCATGACGTTCACAAGGTGTACTTTGTAGTAGGTACGTACCTATTTTGAATAAATATGTTTAGAGTTTGAGTTTTGAGTATAATTCTATAAAAAAGATAAATCGTTAAAGTATTATGGAGTTAGGTAGATATAGGTAGCTGATGCTTGTTTGAAGTGAGAATCTTTCACCCCTCTGTTACCCAAACTTCGATGCGATCAATGCGATTAACCCAACCCTTCTGATTGGTTGACCCTCTTTTATTATCGGCTAAAATGTGTATAGTAAAAAGTTTAGTTTAATGTATTTGGCCGTTATTAAAATATCTTCTAAGACATGGCATGTTTATAACTTCCAATACTATTATAACCACGTAGTCTGGTCTAGACTTGTCAAGAAATTGATGGTCTGTAATGTGAAGGAGCCCTTATGAAGAGAACAATGCGTCTTATGTAGGAATAGGAATGTCAAATAGGTACATCTCTATGTCAACTGTCACTTGAAAATTACGATTTGAAAGGAAAATGACTAAGGGTGCGTTCCGAAATACACTGAGAGCACTGAAAGTCCCCAGTAAAGAGCACTGCCAGTGCTCGCAGTGCTTATAACGGAACACACACTAAGTCTTTGTAGTATATAAACCTTAAAACTATATTGAATCATAATATATTTCAGTAGTTTAAGAAGGGTCTATCTTTAAATCAAGAGTGAATGGGAGGGAATCTTCTAGATCTAGGGCCTAGGCAGACAAGCGCTAGTCTATAAAAAAAATAATCACAATAATTATGACGGACAATCCTATACTCTGTTTGGACGTATTCTACCTGGAATGTTCGCCATGTAATAACAATTACAAAATCAGAAGCTCATAACAGAGGGGTAGTACCTGCGAAGTTCGCGATTTCATGACTGTTACAGAATCACAAGTTTCATAACAGAGGGTTAATAAGTTGAAGGTTATTATACAATTGACGAATTTCTTAATGACAAAGTTGTACGGAAGCAATCGACTTTGGGTCCAGCGCCCCACAGGATGGTATAATAACTTACACTACTGATTTAATTTATATACCTTTATATTGTAATATCTTGTTTTTTTAAAAAGAGCAACTTTTGAGTTTCTTGCCGGCTCTTCTCAGTAGAATCTTCTTTCCGAACTGGTGGTAGAGTAAAAACATGACGTAACATAAGAGACACCTGTATGTCCTACATGTTATAAAATAAATGGGGTCAAAACGCGTGCTTTGTATGGATTTTGTATGAAATTTTGAATTGTGACGTCACCAAAGTTCGACGCACTTTTTTACTTTAATCGATAGTTTAAAATGGTTATTCAACATAAAACTAGCAGGGGACGTGGATATTACGACTTGGGTGATTATTTATTAATTAATAATCACAATAAAATAATTTATTTCATAAATACCCCATGGAGTATATTGAGAAGAAATCCAAAAATGGCATAATATTTGCTCCACAGGCGACGTCCACTGCCATCTATCGAGGAGGCGTGGAACCTGCCTATTTCTGCGGAGATGTCGTCCCGTGCGCCCAAAGCCGCGCCCCCGCCGTACCCGGGCGCGGGGGGTGCGGGTTCCGTGGGGGGTTCGGGCGCAGGGGTCGGGGCCGCGAAGCGCGAGGAACCCGCGCCGCTGACCCCCCAGCAATTGCAGACCTTGCAGTACTTGCAGAGGAACTCGCACAATCTGTCGCCGCAGCAACAAGTATTATATTCTAATTCATTTAAAGTACTCAGTTCAATAAAACCTTAATTTACTAATAGTTAATACAAACAAAACTCATGCTAATTATTTGGTTCGTTACAATCTCTAAAATAATTTGACATAGGTACCTACATAGGTAGTAGGTACTAATGCATATTATTATATTACACTAGCTGATGCCCGCGATTTCGTCCGCGTGGATTGAGGTTTTTCGGTTCCCGCGGGAACTCTTTAATTTTCCGGGGGCTATGTGCTATTCCAGACTATAATCTATATCTGTGCCAAATTTCATCCAGATCCGTTCAGCCGTTGGAGCGTGATTGAGTAACAAACATCCATACATCCATACATCCATCCAAACTTTCGCATTTATAATATTTATTTGATAATGTGGTTATGGCGTACTAGACGATTCCCGCGACTACGTCTGCGTGGATTTTCCGGGGGCTATGTGCTATTCCAGACTATAATCTATATCTGTGCCAAATTTCATCCAGATCCGTTCAGCCGTTGGAGCGTGATTGAGTAACAAACATCCATACATCCATACATCCATCCAAACTTTCGCATTTATAATATTTATTTGATAATGTGGTTATGGCGTACTAGACGATTCCCGCGACTACGTCTGCGTGGATTAAGATTTTTTCATTCCCGCTTTAATTTTTCGGGATAAAATTAGCATATGTCCTTCCCCGGGATACATTATACCCCTGGACCAAATTTCAATAAAATCGGTGGAGCAGTTGGGCCGTGAAAACGTAGCAGACAGACAGACACACACACTTCCGCATTTATAATATTATAGTATGGATATGGATTATGGTAATACTGAGTAACCTTTCCTTTATCTTCCTAGCAGAAAAAGACAGCACTACTTTAAGACCTGTATATTATGTTCCGTTTGAGATTGTATACCGATAATAAATACCGATTTTAAATTGCCAAATTTACTTTAACTGATGGATCAAATTTGAAATTTTAACTGATAAATAAAATTTAAAATATTGGCAGATTTATATGATAATACACGAGTAACAAAAACTGTCCAAATTCCAAATGTCTTAACTAAATCTTCGAATCGCCAAATTATGTTGCTTAAAGCATAATTTGGCGATTTAAAAACGAACTCGTAGTTAATTCAATCTTCATTGAATATGAATGAGTGAATGAATATTCTTGTTTGCACACTAAACAAAAGTAACAAAAATATGCAGGAATACCCAAACTAATAATAATTATTTAATATAATAAATGCGAGACTTTGTTTGTCTGTCTGATTGACGGCCCATCTGCTTAATCGATTTTGACGAAATGTAGTATAGAGATAGGTTGCATCGTGAGTTGTGGAAACCCAGTCTAAGAGTTCACACGGAACTCTTGAAAACGCGAATCCCCGCGGACAAAGTCGCGGGCATCAGATCTAGTTACCAATAAATATCCAGCGAAATAGCGCTCTATTCGTTCATACTCATTTTCATTTCACTTACGCGTTATTATTGCCTAAGGTTTAGAATTAAATAGTACAATGTAATAGAGACATCAACTAAATTGATAAATAAATTGGTTTAATCTCAACTCAGTATGGGATTTTGTATGAAATACTGAATTGTGACGTCATCAATTTCGACGCACTTTTTTTACGTTAACTCGCCAACAAACTGGCCCACCAATTTGGCGAGATTTAATTCTTGTGCAACATTGTTGGATCTTGTTCTTTTTTTGGTAAAATAAATTAAAAAAAAACTTGCATTAAGTTGTTAAATAATTAATCTTTCTTCATAATCATTTTGGGTGAATATTTGTGAAAAACCAAATTTCTGGTACATAATTAATTCTTGTAATCTTTGCAGGCATTGATGCAGCAACTACTATCACAGTATCGGCTATCTCAAGCGGCGAGAGCGCGAGCGGTTTGTATTAAACTCCCTATTCCCATCTCCTTTTACACCCTTAATCTTATGGCGGCAGGTTGTAGGATTTATCATTTAACCCCAATTTATATTATAAGCAAACTTTTAATGCCTTTATTTGTTAAGATTTAAAAATATATTATTGATTGTTTAACTCCCTATTAGGGCGGCAGGTTTGAAAATTTACATTATAATCTACAAATTTTCATTATAAACTTATTTTCGATGACAGTTTTTAGAAAATCGGAAAATAATCGGAAATGTGTTGTCTGCAGTTACCTGAATTGCCATGTCTAAAAGATGCGCTATCACTCTCGCATCGTACTCTATCGATCAGGATAGCTAGTTTTTTGGCATGTCAATTTAGGAGATTTTCCTTGGCATAAACTATATATACGCAACGTATAATATGACGTTACACAATAAGTTTAATTCTACACAAATCAAGCAAAAACCATATATTTCAATAGCATTTTATTTCTACGAGTAGGTATACCTACTTTGCTTGTATGTGTTGCGTTTATATGCACCAAGGAATTTCTGGTTACCCTCATTGCATTGCAAATACGATTGCATATTAATTTATCTGTATGTTTGTGTGCAGGTAGCGAAAAGCGAAAGCAGTACGAGCGGCGACAGCGCCGAATCGCTCGCTGAAGATTTGTTAAAGAAGTTCTCCGACACTCAACAACCTGATATCAAGAAGGAGCCGGTTATGAGTAAGTATTTTGTCACCAATTGAATCATACAATCTTTTAATATGTGTTTAGGCAATAAAGCTCACGGCACATTGCGGTGGCCAGGACTACGGGCCGCGTATTAGAACTTGAAGATTAGCTGGACAGCAGAGCGTAAGGCCGTAGAGTCCGAGGAAGACCTAATAGCTTCCTATAAGAGGAAGCTATTAGGTCCCCACTACACCAATCCAGCGAGATTGATCGAGTAGAAAAGAAAATGAGACTTAGAAGGAATCTTCTAATCACCTTAAGTTTGCTTGACCAACATTAGCTTAGCATTAACGCATTGTTGTAGCGATTCGATGATGATGACGGCTTTGTGGGAGAGACGAAGAGGAGCGACGCAATTTTTTTTTATCCACTACTGCAGGTTAGCCCTTAACTGCGATCTCACCTGATGGTAAGTGATGATGCAGTCTAAGATGGTAGCGGGCTAACCTGTTAGGGGCATGGAAGTTATATTAAACCCATACCCCTATTCGGTTTCTACACGGCATCGTACCGGAACGCTAAATCGCTTGTCGGCACGTCTTTGCCGGTAGGGAGATAACTTGCCACGGCCGAAGCCTCCCACCAGACCAGGCCATACCAGGGAAAATTCAGAAATTATAAATTCCCAAATTGACCCTGCCGGGGATCGAAGCCGGGACCTCCGCATGTTAAGACAACAGCGCTACACACTGCGCCACGGATACTAAACCACGGATAATAAGTCAAAACAAAAAAAAAACCTCTTTTTCATTTACTTTTATAATATTATGTACGTTAATCATAAGTTCTATAAAAAACTTCGTTGATTAAACAAGAGAAGCGTCGCTTCGTGTCAACTTTTTCCCGATGTGCCTTGTGTATAAGTGTTATTTATTCATATCATGTAGTAGTGGCCCCAATTGGCGCAGTCGCGTATGTGCACGTGATTTGTATGCAGTTAATGTATCTCTATAAATCTGACGTTGGGGGAATGTTTTAAAATATTATCGACTAGCTGATGCCCGCGACTTCGTCCGCGTGGATCCAGGTTTTTCGGTTTCCGCGGGAACTCCTTAATTTTCCGGGATAAAAAGTAGCCTATGTGTTATTCCAGACTATAATCTATCTCTGTGCCAAATTTCATCCAGATCCGTTCAGCCGTTGGGGCGTGATTGAGTAACAAACATACATCCATACATCCATACATTAATCCAAACTTTCGCATTTATAATATTTATTTGATGACAATATTCACTTGTTATTTAGTTTCATCCTATTAGTTTATTTACAGCAAAAGATTTAAAGAACTATGCTTATTTAAAAAAACTACCTATTAGTTCCAAGGCTAATTTAGTAATTAGAAAAAAACCCAGGTTCGGCGCAAACGGAATGTATCTAATGAGTCATAATAGTAGCCCAGTAGGGAGCCCAAGAGGGGATTTTTTGGATTTAGCCCAGCGCGTCTGATATTGATAGCGTATACGCCCCCACGTGTCTCTGTTATCGAATGGTATGTTTGTCTGCCGGTTTGCATTTTCAGAGGAGATGTTAAGTGGGCCCAAAGGAAGCTCCTATTCAAAAGACAGACGATTCTGACGTAACGCTAAGTCACTGCAGTTTTTTTGAAAATGCAGAGAAAAATTGCCATTTTGAAATACTCGACCGCGTCAGATTATCATACAGACGGTTCAGCTTCATGTCCCAAACGTGCTGACCCTTAATCTGACGATTATCTCGAGGAATTTTCTTAATCTGATGATTTGAAAATAAAAATACCTGTAGACGCTGCCCCCACCGGTGAAAGGAGGATATACATCATATAACCTTTTTTTCCTTTTGCCATCTAATCTTCAAATTCCATTAGGTCTCCACGACGCTCGAGTAAATCTACAATATTTTAGCATCATTGCCTCCCCTACCATAAATATTATACTGTACAGAAGGCATCATCAGAATCGATGGATGGATTGGGTTTAATTGCTATTTTCCTTTGGCAAAAATTCTGAGATACATTTCGATTGCTCCGGCCCTGGGGCTTTTTAGCGTTGTTCTTTCCTTCTCAATTTCGTCGCGTATTTTTCTGTTGCTATTATATTATTATTGTAATAATTGGAACAAATAAGATCTTTTCAAAATTTATTTTAAAATATTCTTCATATTTTTTTTATTAGTGACTTATATAGGACGTCACATAATGTCACTGAACCATGGATGTAATAAGTACTTACGTACAAACAGGATTGCGCACTAAGACGCTAAAATCGAGCCCGTGTGAAATAGCGCTAAACAGGACTGCGTCCTCTTCTTTTAGAGTGACAACACGTTTTAGTGTTGTAAGACATTTGACGGTATAGGCGAGTTGGAGAGGATGAATTTTTTGTGACAACTGACTAAGAAACGTTTCAGGAATTTGTATGGGCAATATTATAGGTAAAAACTCGATTTTACATAAAAATAAAAGGCAGAAGAAAAGTTTGTAGATTTTAATTTTATCTCTATTTTCCGGTCTACTTGTTTGTTTGGTATAAAATCAGTTATAGGTATGAACAGTGATTTCCTAAAGAGCTGCAGACTTGAAATTTTAAACATAGATTGTAAGACGTAAGTGAATGACAATGCAATATTAATGCAATGGATTAACAAACAAACTACAATACAATATAAACAGTATAATAAAACAAACAAACATAAAACATTAATTTTAAATACAAGAAAGCGTTCTATCTCTTAGTTTGTATGGTTGTTTGTTTGTTCCTGGTTAAGAAGTTTAATTTCTTTTTAGTGCATAATATGACTCTGTAGCAAAATCTTCTGCCTTGAAATGTAATCCGCAAACTACCGAATATTTGGTAACATATCCAGGAACAGCATTAATCCATTTTTGCTTAATCTCTTCATTTTTGGGAACTCTATAGAAAAACATAAAAAACACTTCCATTAAACAAACAAATTATGGTTACCTTACTGCCTAACAATAGCCGTACAATAATTTAATACTTACTTATGAAAAGATATACCACATCCAAGATATTATGATTCACTCTTACATGCTTTTACACAACATGTTAGCACCATTTTTATACTGTTATTGTAATTAAACTTAAAAAACTGATAATTGTAATTAAATAAACAATGAATTAGAAATTTTTGACCTCTATCAGAACTCTTGATATAGATAATATTTTTTTAATGCTTGCAATACGTCAGAGACGGTCAGACAGAGACGCATTCCTATTTCAGAGCCTCTCGCTGGGCTCGTTTTCCCGTTTAGCAATATTGTATTAGAAATTAGACTTTAAGTCTGAGCGATAAAAGTTATTTTTGCAGGGAATTAAATGTTAAGTGCACAATCCTGTTTGTACGTAAGTACTTATTACATCCATGCACTGAACATAAAGTACAATAACGAAGAGTTGACTAATTTTAATTTTGCACAATTTGTAAATGCTTACCGAAAGCACAGAAACAAAAAATAATGAAAAGTAAGTCCCTCAATATTATGAAACCTAAAAGGGCTTTTATTAACTGGAAAGTGGAAATCCGTTAATACATGAACATACAACAATGAACCATAATGCTTTGTTAGCCCAAAAACTTTGAGTATATAATCAAAGCCCAAAACCTCATTTAATTCACATTTTGCTGGCAAAAGAATATTGGATTGCTGTAAGATTAATGATGTTGACGTCACCGTTTCGATATTAAAAGAAAATCGTGACCTAAAAGCTTCAAATCCTCAACATACATTTCTGTTTGAGAATTTCGTTGTTTTTTCTTTTCGTATTGATTGATAAAGGTCCTATTAAATTCATGCAGACAGTAAACAGTCGTTGCTAAAGCGTCATTTATATTTTCGTAAAGATTGAAAAACACTGTTTTGGTATTATGATGAGTGTAACAAGGACTGGAATCCACGTGTCTCCAGCGGAAATGTGGGTCGTTTTTGTAGGACACATAAATATTAACAGATATAATATTTTGACATAGATTTCGCCAGTAAAATTGTCGATAAGGCATAGAAGTGGAATTCATACTAATATTATAAATGCGTGTGTGTCTGTCTGTCGGTATGTTACGCTTTCACGGCTCATCTTTTCAACCGATTTTGATAAAATTTGGTATCTAAGAGATAGGCTGTATCCCGGGGAAGGACATAGGCTTGCTTTTTATCCCGGAAAATCAAGGAGTTCCCGCGGAAATAAAAAAATACTCATCCACGCGGACGAAGTCGCGGGCATCAGCTAGTATCGGGATAAATCTGATTCATAGAATTTGGAATTACCTACCTTATGTTTAAAACATTGTCGAGATTTTTTAATTCAGTAGATAGGCAGCTGCGGTATTCGAAGAAGTCAAATAGGTCTTTGAGTTTTCTCATTTGTTGTTAAGTTAAATACATGACTGCTTTGAGAACCTAAATAGGCCCAAGCCACGACTCTTTATGCGACCGAAATAAAGTAGCATCCGTGTTTTTGTTCTCCAGAGAGTCCACAAAGCGGCAGCGGCAACGAGGCCGTGCTGGGCGGGCGGCAGCCCGTGGTGAAGCTGGAGCCGCTCAAGACCGAGCCCGGCAAGCCCGTCGCCTTCCACATCGGCATGACGGCCAAGCAGGTGCTGGACGCGTGCAAGGACGGCGCCGGCCCGCCCTCCGCCTGGTCGGTGCTGGGCGACGCGCGGCCGCCGCCCGAGCCGCCCGGCGTGCCGCCGCCGCGCCTCGCGCCCGAGCAGCTGGCGCCCTCCGCGCCCTTCGTGTACGTGGAGTCGAAGCGCGACGCCTTCTCGCCGCAGCTGCAGGACTTCTGTCTCAAGCACCCCATCGCGGTGGTGCGCGGGCTCACCGCCGCGCTCAAGCTGGACCTCGGCCTGTTCTCCACCAAGACGCTGGTGGAGGCGTGGCCCGACCACGCGGTCGAGGTGCGCACGCAGCTCATGCAGTCGGCCGACGAGAACTGGGACGCGAACGGGCGGCGGCGCGTGTGGGCGTGCGCCTCGCACCGCTCGCACACCACGGTGCGCAAGTACGCGCAGTACCAGGCCGGCTCGTTCCAGGAGTCGCTGCGCGAGGAGCGCGAGCGCGGCGCCGCGCCCGCCGCCGGCGCGCTCTCCGACTCGGACGGGCGCGAGTCGGGCTCGGGCCCCGCCAAGCGGCGCAAGGCGGCGCGCATGCTGCGCTTCGGCACCAACGTGGACCTGTCGGACGAGCGCAAGTGGAAGCCGCAGCTGTCCGAGCTGCAGAAGCTGCCGGCGTTCGCGCGCGTCGCCTCCGCCGCCAACATGCTGTCGCACGTGGGCCACGTGATCCTCGGCATGAACACCGTGCAGCTGTACATGAAGGTGCCCGGCAGCCGCACGCCCGGACACCAGGAGAACAACAACTTCTGCTCGATCAACATCAACATCGGCCCCGGCGACTGCGAGTGGTTCGGCGTGCCGGACGCGTACTGGGGCGGCGTGCGCGAGCTGTGCGACCGCCACGGCCTGTCGTACCTGCACGGCAGCTGGTGGCCCGACCCGGCCGAGCTGCGCGCGCACGGCGTGCCCGTGTACCGCTTCACGCAGCGGCCCGGCGACCTGGTGTGGGTGAACGCGGGCTGCGTGCACTGGGTGCAGGCCACCGGCTGGTGCAACAACATCGCGTGGAACGTGGGCCCGCTCACGGCGCGCCAGTACGCGCTGGCGCTCGAGCGCTACGAGTGGAACAAGGTGCAGAACTTCAAGTCGATCGTGCCCATGGTGCACCTGTCGTGGAACCTGGCGCGCAACATCCGCGTGTCGGACCCCGCGCTGCACCGCGCCATGCGCACGTGCCTGCTGCAGACGCTGCGCGCCGCCGCCGGCACGCTGGCGGCCGTGCGCGCGCGCGGCGTGCCCGTGCGCTTCCACGGGCGCGCGCGCGGTGAGGCGTCGCACTACTGCGGCGCGTGCGAACGCGAGGTGTGGCACGCGCTGCTGGTGCGCGAGCACGAGCGCCGGCACGTGGTGCACTGCCTGGCGTGCGCGCGCCGCGCCGAGCCCTCGCTCGCAGGCTTCCTGTGCCTCGAGGAGCACCACGTGGAGGAGCTGGCGCAGGTGTTCGACGCGTTCGCGCTGCACCGGCCCGCGCCGCCGCCGCCGCCGCCCGCGCACCACGCCGCCGCCGCCGCCGCCGCCGCGCCGCCCGCGCTGCACGCCGCCGCCGCGCCGCCCGCGCACACGCCCGACTGAGGCCGGCCGCCCGCGCCGCCCGCGCCGCCGGGGTTGCGCTTTCCGTTCTCCTCGATTTGGGCCGAGGTCGACGAGTGGAACTGACGTGTGCAGATGTCGCAGCGAGGATTCGGCCCGTGTGACGTCGACGTACCTGTATTTATTTTGTGTGAGAGTTGTATGATTATTTTGTTGTATATGCGAGATGCTCCTTCGTTTATCGGGTTATACACTTCGCTAGGTAATGTCGTGCCCCGGTCGGCATCCATGGGCCGCTAGGGTTCGATCTGTGGCTTAGTTTGTAATTAAAGTGTTAGTCGCCAGCTAGTTTTGTGTGACTTTGAAATTTACATTTTTGACCAAATGTTAAAAACGTAAAAAAGTGACTTAAATCGCGATCTATTTTTAATACACTGCATGTAAGTATAAAATTGTACGATACGAATATTTTCGTGATAAGAGTAATTTTGTAATTCGATAACTTTTACAGTTTACACTCTCCCCGATCACTTTTGTAATTGTGAGAGATATTGATAAACGTGAAGTCAATTTTTCGGCGACGATTAGCCGACGGTAGCGAAGTATAAAATAGTATTGGCGGCGGCCTCCGATATATTATAGTCGAATAGATTTAGTAGTATTTAGCCAAGGGAAGTATCGCGTCGGCGGGTTGTTGGAAGGTCGGCCCGCTTTGGTCTCAAGTGCTCAGGTGTTCACCACAATAGATGTGTTATTTTTTTATAGAAGTATATTTTATTTATTTTTCTCATACTGCGACTAGTTTCATTTTTTTGAGTTTAGTATTACGATAAATCTTCATAGCGAATAGTAGTCAGTAAGTGTAAGGCACGGAATGAGGCTCTGCGTTTTAGGAGGGTCTGGTGAACAGTGCTGCTATGTCCCAAAGAAAGTTAACTCGTGCGTGCCACTCGCTACTGAGTGTCGGCGAATCGCCGCGTCTTTTGTATCGCGATTGGGATCTGACTGTCTAAAATTTATTGGAATGTAAACACGACTAAATTGAATTGTTCTTGTTAAGGTGCATACAAACTACTTTATTTTGACAAGCCGGTTGGAGTCATAATTTGTTTTAAACTTTTAAATGGAGGCGATACTTAGTATCTTAGGCGCTAACTGACGCTCGAGGCGCGCTCCGGTTGGTCAAAAATCGACGATTATCGCGAGTTGCAGCCCACATTTTAACGGGCTATTTTAAATTTTTAATTTATTGCGAAGAAGCTGATAGAGAATTATCTCTATCAGCTTCTTCGCAATGAATTAAAAATTTAAAATAAGGATGATGACAACTCAATCAAATCAGCAACTCTTTATAAAACTCAAAAACGCACTCCTAGTATGGAAGTTGTATGAAATTCACAGCTGTTGTGACGTCATCAAATTTCAACACACTTTTTTTCTTTAATCTATATTTTAAAATGGTTATCAAACTTAAAACTAACCGAGGACGTGAATTTTAGGTCTTTTGGAAGACCCTCTATTTAATAATCACTTAGAAATAATTTATTTTTGACTAGCTGATGCCCGCGACTTCGTCCGCATGGTTTAAGTTTTTTTGATTCCTGCGGGAACTCCTTTATTTTCCGGGATAAAAAGTAGCCTATGTCACTCTCCAGGTCCTCAACTATACCCATGCCGAAAATCACGTCGATCGGTTGCTCCGTTGCGGCGTGATTGAAGGACAAACCAATAAACCAACAAACAAACACACTTTCGCATTTATAATATTAGTATGATGATACAGGCATCATCCCTATTGCCGGCAATAGGTAGTTTGTCTGCACCTTTAATGTATTTGGATTGTAATGGAATTAGAAATAAATTTTTGGCTCGGTGTAAATTTAGGCATGAGTTAGGCAATGTTAGGCAGAGGTCGGCAGTTGGCGCCGCTCTGGTCACCAGGTCGTTTGTTATTTCTGGAGATTTATTGATGTTGTGAGATTTCAATGTTGGCTGTACCTATATTTAATGCGGTGATACACATGCCTGTAGTATGTCAGATACTGGCAAAAGCGAGCTGTAACGAGGATTTGCTAATAGCTTGTATGCTAATATTTGGAATACTAGATCATATATTATGCTGTTTGATTTTATTTTTGTGAAACAGGTAGCAAGAATAGTTATTGTAATCTTTGTAGTTAAAACTGAAGACAGATTCAATTACAGGGAGCAAGATCCCCCGAGCTGAAAGTTTTTCTATGTGTGTCTCTAATAGAGCTATAAACATTCCCCGACTATGAAGTTTGGATCGCGGTTGCTTTGGAAAGTAAGTATCAGATAGAAAAGGTGGCACCTCAAATTCGTTAAAGTATTAAGCTCCGTTTTTTTATATTTTTCTTTCGAATAATATTAGAAACCACGTTGTCCATTGTCAGACACTTAGTACGATTGCAACCCCCTGTCAGACACTCTTGTTCATCCAAACTTCATAGTCGGGGATCGTTTATACCTCTATTAGAGACATACATAGAAAAACTTTCAGCTTTAATAAAATAACAAAGGTCTGATCGTCGCGGGATCTTGGACCATAATATTATACCTATTACAATTTTATTACACATTCATAAAGGTACTTAGTCGCAATTATTCTTTGGCAAAACCATAATCATTATAGTTTTGACTTAATATTGCTATTGTTTTGCTGAATAATGCCTGGCATGCCATCTGCGGGCGTGTGTAGCACCGCAATTATTGTATTATGTTTCTGGTGTCGAGGGTCGGCGCCGGAGTCATGTGGTGTGTCGGACGTGTATAGTGATACTGAAGTAATTTGTAAGTAATAATAACATCACTGCCATTTACGACCTTACTGTTTATACTGTAACGTAAATTTTTTATTAAATATATTAAATACGGAAATTTCTGTGATTTCATTTCTACTAAGTTTGGCTCCCCCTTAATCCGCTGTTGTGGCCAATTCAGTATAACACAATGTGGCATTTAAGTATCATAGTCCACGACGATGGCGGATCGGGTTTCGCAGGAGACTTGGAATGCGCAAAATGGCCGCTGCCAGTTGAAGGGAATCTCTAAACAGTCTAATTTTGTGACAGCACTAGATTTAGGCCTGTTCATTTAGTTAAGAGAGTTTGGCCTCAATCTCTTAAATAAATAAATGGCACCAAATCTAGTGCCGACACTTTCCGCAGCGAGCATTAGTGCCAGCAATAAAATTAGACATTTCATTTGAGTAAGATTATGCACAACAGAATTAGCCATATTGGTGCACAATCTTTTAACTAAAATGACAGCTCTATTTATATTGCTATCCCTTTCATAATAGGTACTCCCTACGGAAAGGGGCAGCACCAGGTTTAGAGCTGTCATTTTAGTTTGGAGATAGTGCTAAGCAGAATCGACCCATTATCCTCCATATCTACTAGGTAGGTAGCAGATATGCTTATATTTAAACATATTATTAAATAATTGGTATCACGTAAGTCCTTTGGAGTTTGGACGACGGCTGTGGTGAGGCAGAGCAGCAAAACCAGCGCAGACGTGTGGGTGTGGGGAGGTATTATGGGTTCTAGGTAAATAATTAGGTAATCTGAGGTTATCTGCCAACTCTTACCGCCAGACCGTGGTTGAACTAATCAGTTTAACTAGTAGGAGAGATAGCCGTAGGTACTTTTGGTAACTATCGCTAAAAAGTAGGCTAGATATAAAATATCGCTAGATAGAAGGCTGATTCAGTATTTGGTGGGTGTAACTGTAGGGTTCTCCACTGGTGGGAAAAGTGACGATCTGCCCGCATGCGGCTGGCCAACTGATTACTTATCGCCGCTCAAAGACGCGTTATGGTTACCAAAAATGAACATTAACTAGGATTTAGGAAGGCCGATACTAGTGTCGCATTTTGATAATATGAGTAGGTAGTTCCTGTGTGAACAGTATAAAAACTGACATTATTCATTTATCATTGGTCGGTTCACTAGATATCGCCTCTCAAAGACGTGATAAACTTACAAAAAATGAACGCTTGCGCTGGACCATAGATAAATTATATGTACAAACAGCCAGTTTGGTTCTTTGCACAGTGCCTGCTCCTATGTAATATAAAAAACCGGTCTAGTGCGAGTCAGACTCGCGCACAAAGGGTTCCGTAGTCCGTACCACCACACTCACAGAATATAAATTCTTTTGGATCCGTATCGTAAGAAACAAGATAAAAGTACCTAGCTTAAAGTGCGCTAGTATTCTGAATCTCGCAACGCCATCTATTGATAGTAAGTACTTACAATCAAATATAAATAATATTATAAATGCGAAAGTTTGGATGGATGTACGCCTGAACGGCTGAACGGATCTGGATGAAATTTGGCAAAGAAAGAAGAAAGAAAGAAAGAAAATACATTTATTCAAAAATGGTGTTGCAGACAAACACCTGTCATACATACTCGTATCTGTACCTACACACAAATATGTTTGTCTATGACACCACCCGGAATGGGTGTACAGCTCAGCCGTGTGCCCAGCATCATACATACAAATGCATGCATGATGCCGGACGCTGATTTTCAGCCGTGACCCGGGTGACGTCACAGCCAACGGATGCGAATATCTATACCTCTATAAACTTTAACAACAATTAACAAATCTTTATTTCATTAGACATAAGTCAAAGCAAAATCACATATTGTATTATTCATATAAAAGCAAAGAGATAGAGATAGTGGAGTAACACATCGGCTACTTTTTATCCCGGAAAATTAAAGAGTTCCCGCGGGAACCGAAAAACCTCAATCCACGCGGACATCAATAGTAATTTAATATTTCTAACGCCATCTGTGAAGTTCTCAATGAACTACGACGAAACTTTTCTTACCTGCATAACGCCATTTGTATAGGATTTGATGAACTACTTACCACGAATCTTGTCTTAGTTTACAGCTCTATGACATTAAATTTATATAAACAAGCAGATTGATTGTGAAATACGAGGCTAGTCCCAGTGATCAATGTTTTATGACGGTTGGTTCTTAGGCGAACTTTGTACGAGGACAGAGAAATCTACAATGATTCTAGGTCAACGGGAAGTACCTCCATGGTCCGGAAGTCCCACCAGTGTTTTATCTAGTTCGTTCGCTTCGTGACAGCCTCGCAATACATCGATACATTGTATCGAATCGATGTATTAAAGGCTGTTTTAATTGGAACCATGTTTAAGGTGCCTTATACGGATTTCATGATGTGTCATCCTTTTCCAGGTACACTTTAAAGAATCGGGAGTCACAGCTGTGGGGATGTCATGGTATCAAATTAAAGGTCATTTCTTCATCTCTCGTTTGACCTTATAAAAATGCACACTCCAATACAAATTTTCTGCATAAATACGTTTCTCCGAACGCAAGATCTGCTGAAAATGACGAAAAATGGGGTCCGGATAGGTACCCATAAAGCTAGATCCGCTGCATATTTTAACTTGAATATTAACAATAAAGTGGGGCTTAAATAGTCCTCTATCCATGGTGCAAAGTATTAAGCATACAAATAAATATGTTTATAGTTTATGTGGCAAAAAAAAAATGTTTCATACATTTTTCTATGAAAAGAAGCCGAGCGCTAGGCGTTTGGCGCTCAGTACGCGCTGAGACGCGCTCGTGGACGGGTGGGTGTATCGCTTTTTTGCACGAAATTTATTACGACAAAATGAACACCGTGTTGTGTACTGCCCACCTGCCATAGAGATATAATATTCTCTATGTGTACTGCGCTTAGAAAAACTTGATACCGACATCCACAAAGAAGGAAGTTCTCAAGTGTAGGCGTATTTTTTTTACCCGATTAAGGCAAAGCCACAAGGAAAGGGTATGTTAGGAATATATATGTATGTATGCATGTATGTATGTATGTATTAAAAAAAAGTGAGCGACATTTTGAAATTCTTTGTTATCGTACCGATTTCGTTCAAAATCGATATCTGGGGTTCCCTGGGATCACAAAACAGGAAACTGTTACCAAAATTTTAAAAAAGTTAGCGCCATTTTGATTTTTTTTGTTATCGTACCGATTTCGTTCAAAATCGATATCCGGGGTTCCCTGGGATCACAAAACAGGAAACTGTTACCAAAATTTTAAAAAAGTCAGCGCCATTTTGAAATTTTTTGTTATCGTACCGATTTCGTTCAAAATCGATATCCGGGGTTCCCTGGGATCACAAAACAGGAAACTGTTACCAAAATTTTAAAAAAGTCAGCGCCATTTTGAAATTCTTTGTTATCGTACCGATTTCGTTCAAAATCGATATCTGGGGTTCCCTGTGATCACAAAACAGGAAACTGTTACCAAAATTTTAAAAAAGTCAGCGCCATTTTGTAATTTTTTGTTATCGTACCGATTTCGTTCAAAATCGATATCTGGGGTTCCCTGGGATCACAAAACAGGAAACTGTTACCAAAATTTTAAAAAAGTCAGCGCCATTTTGTAATTTTTTGTTATCGTACCGATTTCGTTCAAAATCGATATCTGGGGTTCCCTGGGATCACAAAACAGCAGTCAATCAAAAAAAAGTCAGCAGTGAACTTTTTAAAATTTTGGTAACAGTTTCCTGTTTTGTGATCCCAGAGAACCCCAGATATCGATTTTGAACGAAATCGGTATGATAACAAAGAATTTCAAAATGGCGCTGCCGTTTTTTAAATTTTGGTAACAGTTTCCTGTTTTGTGATCCCAGGGAACCCCAGATATTGATTTTGAACGAAATCGGTACGATAACAAAGAATTTCAAAATGGCGCTGACTTTTTTAAAATATTGGTAACAGTTTCCTATTTTGTGATCCTACGGAACCCCAGATATCGATTTTGAACGAAATCGGTAAGATAATCTTTTATACATTATTTTACAATCTCAAAAACTGAGTATTATTGTAGCCGCGAGTATTGTTTCGGCGCATAAATAGGTACATAATATTTACCGCGGCCAACAGCGTAAACAAGTACCTAGTAAATAAATAATCGTCTAATATTTTCAAGTAACAAAATTGGTTAGTTGGCAATAAAATCGAGCGTCTCTACGCTCTATAGCTCTACGCTCTCGTAAAGCGTGCATATATATGCTGTAGTGTGACGAGTTTTATACCTATAGTTGAGTTTTTTACCTATAGTTGGTCGCGGGGTAAATGTTTAAAGGGCCTTAATATAGTAACAATAGTGGGTCCACGGGTAAACATGAATTCCCCTCGACCCACTGGTGGGGTCACGGGTCGCGACCCAATAAAATGTCCCCATGGTTCCAGCAAAAAGGATCAATCACCGTGTACGCGCAGGTCCAAGATTAGTTTAGCTGAAACCAACGGCTGTACGGTACTACTACTGACAATACCTATTATTAATACGAAAGCGTCAGTTTTCTTTTACAGATTAGCTATATTAAAAAAAAAAGATTAGCTATACATACTGAACCGATTAAGATGAGATTTTGCATAGCGAAAACTTACACTTACAGATGGACACATACCATTTTTCCTTTCTATGACTTATTCAACGACTGAAATGAAAGCATTAATAGGTATCAATATAATATAATATAGTTTATTTCTATAATCACAATTATTTTATAAAATAACACTGATAGACGAAATATCAATTTAAACTCAACTGTCGAAGCCCTTTTCACTAAAATCTAACATATAAGATGCTCTTAAGCCCCAGTACGCGTTTTAAAGGCGATTGGAAAAACACCTTGTGCCCCAAGCGGCAAAAATCTTGAGCATTTGCTCAGTAGTGGGCATTTGCGGAAGGCGGTAAGCAAGTGTCTGATCAATTGTGTACATCAGCGTGGCAGAAGTCCCCTTTAGGGCCGTTCGGTCTGCTCTGGATACCTACATTGGGGTCGTGTCCCTTGCCCACAGTGGCTTGTCCCACTAGTGGGTCAAGGGGGAATTTCTGTTTACCAGTGTATGGTTTACTTTCCTGTTTATTCGCTGCATTAAGGTTAGGAATAAATTTAAAAATATTATTATTCCCAACCATAATGCAGTGGGTACACGGGTAAACAAGAATTCCCCCTTGACCCACTGGTGGGACATGCTACAGACGAGTGGCAAAGGGACATGACCCCTAAAATAGACTGCACATTTTTCAAGATATTTACCAGTATTTCAGTTGCGTTCAAATTAAAGATTGCAGGTACACGTGCGCACGTGGACAAAAAAAAATGACGCGCGTTGTGAAATGCGCTTCAATTTGAAGGCATCCAAAAAGGGATTTCACACGAATTCTACGTTATATTTTTTATTATACTTCACCGAAATCCATATTTTTCAAGAAGTGGAGAGTCTAGGATTCCAGAAAAATTATCGAAAAGAAAAAATAAATTATAGGTACCTACGCTTACTTTATATTTTAAAATAAAAATCAAATGTATTTGTAATATCTATACGTTCTTCTTCAGTGCAGGATTATACTTTTAAATAAAATCTGGTCTTTTAATTTTTACAGTAGGGTGGTAAATAACAGAAAATCATTGGAATTTTTGAAATATGTAAGAAGATAACGATGGTTTTCAACGTGTTAAATTATTAATTACAATAATTCTTATCGAGACTTAAGTTTGAGATAGGATATCAAGTTGAGTAAAGCTACCGCACATAACACCTCGTGCCGCACGCGATTTATTTGTCGAAGAACAGGAACTTAGCACTATTTCTCGAACTTTTAGTACCAACCTATTAAAAAAAAATGTGCGTGTAGCTCATTCTGTTATTATATGCGATAAACAGAAAACAAAACTTAAACACGATTTTGTTGTACACAAAACAAACTGAACTACCATTTCTAAAAATTACTGCAATCAGTCCCAAAACATTAAAAAATATATACCTACTCTACACAAATACCTATTTAGTGTAGACATAGTTTTGTGAAGAACAAATAGTTCAAGCTTTGTAATAATTATGGCCTTATTGTGTTTATACATACCTACTATACAACATTAATAACTCAAAGATATAAGTGGCGGCGTCCAAATTATTAAAGCATTATAAACGACATCATTATAGTAATTCATTATAGCTGTACCAAGTAGCAACAGGAGATAGCAACATCGATGCTATTAAGAAATATTCAGTAGTAATTATACGCTTAATTATAGAAATACTACTATACTACTCACGTTAAAATATGTAATAAGCAACAGTTGTTTTACTATAATATTGTATTTCCTACTTTTTAGGCAATTTACACTCATCTAGAACATTTTTTAAGGGAACTCCATTACCCTATACTCGCACAGTCTTTACTCTCGTCAATTGAAGCTGATCGCATATGTAACAGCCGAAATGTACGCCGTGCGTTTACTTTTTACGTAAACACGCACCCATGGCATCCAATGCAGGCGTATTTCGTCGGCTTGTGACGGAATACTGCGGAAATAGGGCGTGCGGGCATGCGGCATTGCCTCTAATATAATATGCGATCAACCTTTAGGTCAGCGCAGACAAGCTAAGCAATTTCAATTCATTTTAGTTCTTTAGACTAGGCTGTGCTGACCCTATAGACGCCGTTTACAATAAGTGCCGAGTGGAGGAGTGCCGACTCTTCTTCGATAGACCCAGTATGGTGATAGTTAAGCGCTAACGACATAGCGCGATCTCCGCTAGCTATACTACCATGTTAAAAGTCTAAAAAGAGTATGTTTCAGGCCTCCGCAACTCGTCACCTCATGTAAACCACACCTGACATCTCAATTAATCAGTAACAACTTCAAAGACTACCTGAGTATATTATCTTTAAAATACGACAGTCGTTATAAAATCTTACGAAAAGCTAGGGACAAAACACACGTTTTAAATTAAGCATCATTGATGCTGCATCGTTTCATGGCAACTTGCTACATTAGTGCAATGTGCATGTTATAGATAGTTCAATCCACGAAGACGCGCCCCACTATGTATCGCGAGGGGAAACAACGGGGTGCGGGGAGTTCAGCCCGAACATTAGTCTCGAGCAGTGTTTCCACAATGAGGGGAAATTCCCCATTTGAGGGGAAATTAGGGTCCATAGGGGAAGAAAAAGGGGAAGACATTAAAAGGGGAAATTGCGGGAAATCATGGGTAATACCTAGCTTAAAATATTGCGGGAAATTTCGGAATTTCTAGCAGAATTATTAATTAGCCACCGATCCATTTTTCATATAAAACAACCGTCACAATAAATATTTCTAGTTTTGTTTAATTACCTACTGGAGCTCTCAACCACTAAAACCAACCACAAATTTTAAGGAATATTTGTTACCAACATTAAAACGTAAAGAAATTGACAGCTAGTGATGTGCAGTGACATCAAATCAAAGTAATGATGTGCAAAGTCGACAAATTTTGTCGATGATTTTGTTGACGCATTTAGGTAGTGTAAAATAATAGTATAGTATCACAAGAGGCGTGGGCAGGCTATAGAAGAAAATCGATAAAGACCTTTTTTTTTTTTAGTACTTACTACACTAGGGCCAAAAGTAAAAACTACAGCAGAAAAATTTTTGAGGGGAAAAAAGCCCTGAGAAGGGGAAATTTGAATTGAGGCGCGGGGAAAGGAAATCATTAAAGTGGAAACACTGGTCTCGAGTCGACCACGGCTCAGTATACACGGTTAAGTTGGTTTGCTTTGCTGCGTGTCGTGAGTCGTGACCCACCGGAAAGTTGCTCTACTTTAATTTTTTGAAAAATATTATTTTTATTAAAAAAAACGGAACGTATTGTCCTTAAAAGCCAGGTAGGTATTTTGAAAAATAGAAGAAGAGTATTTAAAATACTTTGATTTAGATTTTAGTTTTATCATCAATGTCTGTGATTCATCGAGCTCTGAATCAAATATTTCTGAATTAAACGACGATTCCGACTAATGTAAGGTGTGATGATTTCTCAATCATTTTTTTAATGTGTAATATCCAAGTGTAATTGAATGATTTACATAAGTTATTAATAAATACTTTATTTCCATAAAGTCGTGTTTTATGATAATAATTATTAGATACATTATTTCTTGTTATTAAAATATTATTATTAACCAATATCACAATTAATTCATTCTATGCAGGACCATCACGACTTATATTTAATTTTTTAAAGTAGGTGAAATGAAGTAGAGCATACTTCAAGTTAATTATGACATTTTTCGCTATTTAACTTGGTGTGCGTGTGCCCACATTGCTACTCGCTGCGTAGTAATAGAACTCACATTCTTGTAGTTTACATTGCACACTTGCACTGTAAGCGATTGCGGAAAAGAGTGGGGCGCGTCTTCGTGGATTGAACTATCTATACCAGCATGAAAAATTCTAGAACCTTATTTAATTGCTGAGACTTTGAATCAACCAAACGAATTTGGAGCTTAAATGGAATTCAAACGCAAGTTCTAGCTTTTGAAAGACGATCAAATCGCTGAAAACCGATTCTTAAAATATTGCGTGTGCTTCTGCCGCTATACATACGAATAACTTGTGCTAATTCATAATGTTGCCAACTCCTAGTCCAATATAACGGTAGGTACAAATTTAATACTGTTAAAAGTAAATAAGTAGTATTTCTTGTGATGGATGCTTAATTTTATTTTATAATAAAATGTTTCATTAAAGTTTATTTAAGTAGTGTAGCACCTATGGTTGTATGTATCTTATACAATAAAATATGGATAAAGTCATTATTGCAAAATCAATCCTAAGTATACTATACAAAGATAAGTATTCGCTGGTACACAAATCTAGATTTGTGTAAAATTGATTTTTTACCAATAAAGCTATACAGAGAGCTAACATAATATTTAAACTTAATTTACGGAAAAAATTATACTTACATTACGGAAGAATTTATCTACTCAGAAATGCAGATAGCAAAAATAGACAATAAAAAGTCAATACATTTTGGTATTGAAATTGCACAATAATTTTATGGATTAGACTTCACGCAGACGACCGACATTTTGACGCCATACTTGAGAAGTTCGAACTTTATACACCAACAGAATATTCGTAATATAAACTTATGATAGCTACATGACGATGCTGTAAAATGTTAATTTAATTTTGTCTAAATAAAGAACTTAAAAATAGGGGCGTCCGTAAAGCGCTCGCTATAAAGTCTATATGGCAACACGCACTTACGCGAAAACAACTACATATATGTATAAGAAAATTCCAATAGTAAATGAAATACCAGTGCATTGGATAGAAGCAGGCGTTACTTTGCGGAAGTCCATGATAATGCAAGAACTGGTAGTTTAAGTCGCTATAATCCGCCACAACAGGTAAATCTATGAGGTACAGTGTGTATCTTGCGATATTCACCACACCACACAAATCTTGCAAATTATTCTCAACGCACGTTTCACTCCGACACCGGAGCATCTTCAGGAGATGTTGACTCTACAATGCACGATTGTAAAGTACCAGTGGACTTAAAATGGTCGATCGTCTGCGCTCTGTTACTTAACTATACATTAAATTATCCAACTTTGCCTTCACGCTCACAGTACATTTGGTGAAGACTAGCAAATTTACAAAATATCCATACAAAAAAATCACTGCCATAATTTTTCTTGGAAGCTCCTTTGGTCAGAAAATGACTTTCTAATATAGTGAATAATAAAAATAGAAGAATGTTATGATTTATCTTATTATTATTATTATCAAAAAATAATATCATAGCATACAAAAATAATTTATAAAATCAGTTTGACAAATAGCCTAGCGTATTATTAATTAATCAATTCAATTCACATTAAGGGACACATACAGTACATACAGTGGTTACAGTAAAGTGAAGTAAGATTGATAAATCGCCGCGTAAGTAACAGCTTTTTCGTTCCTGACGTCACGAATACTTATTGTGCGATCATCATAATAATAAATATTATACATAGTACAACTTACAAACTTTATTTCGCCATTTTCATAAAATTCATTTTATCAAGAGATGTCACGTCACATGCATTCATTATTTTACAAAAAAACATTTAATTATTTAATACCTACAAGCCTTTCAAAATAAATTTATTTCATTTTCAATTCCATAATGATAAAAATATATAGGAATGATAATTATTTATATAAATAGCCTATATTGCTTCCTTATATTTAGCAAGTTTAAGAATTAGGAATACTTGAATTATATTCAAAAGAATTCAGCTAAAAATTACATATTAGTTCTACCAAAAGTTACTACCTTATTCAATGAATATTACGATGTTATATTGGTATATTGGTTATATAAATATGATGCATACAATTTGTATTATGTAAAGAAGTGCCTAAGATACAAACCTATTTTGCATCTTAGGGGTTATATATTTCCGTCGTACACTTCTGTGGCTTTAAAATTTAAATGTGCACAAATTCTTGAAATTATTTTATAGACAGGCCTAAATCTGATACTATCTTTTTCTGTAGGGAGAATTTTAAAAATAATCAATATTTTTTGACTTGTCATAAAAATAATAAAAATATATTTAGACTTGTTCTAATTAAGTTTAAGACATTTTGTGCAACAGATTTAGCCAGCAAACTACAGTCGAACAATCGAATTTCGCAATTTTGTCACAGCAAGAATATCCTACATTCAGACTGTCACAATCAATTAGGATTGGCAATCACGAATTCCGTATTCAATCTACAATATACATAATACATATACATTTGAATATGGATGACATTGATGTTGTCTACAAATACCAATAAGATTAAATATTGCTATACGATATTGCATGCAATCCAAATATTATATTTAAACATCTATAATCTATATAATTACGTACAGTCGGAGTTTATATATAAGGTTTTCTAAAGGCACATCTACAGGTCGACATTTTGAAGGGGTTTTAGAGATTTGTGTGAATAAATGTTCTTAAATTAAATTAAGAACATTTTTCACACAAATCTCTAAACTAAAATGAGATGAATGATTTTAGTAGTCTCAATTTAGTTTAGAGATCTTATCTACAAGAGCTATCATTTTCTACAAAAACATAGTGAAAAAGACAACTATTTCAGACAAAGACAAGACATTAATTTCAGTAACATTTTGATATAACAAAATAGGTATCATGTAGGTCTACAACTATTAACACTATAACTAATGATCCAATATTTGAACTGCATATTTTTAAATTAACTGCACATATCAATTACTGTAACTTTTGAATCAGAATGAATAGTTTAAAATTTTTAGTTCCAAATACACAAGTCAAATGATCGAATATCATACATTTAGCAAACTTTTTATGATGAACTATAATTTTAAATTTTAAGGATCTGTCATGACAGAGCCTTTAAATTTCAACTTTTTTTATTTCGATAAAAAAAGTATACAGTATTTTCGAAAAAGTTGGGCATGGTGGAATACGATGATTCGTCCAACGTCCAACAAATTCCCTACTAGGGCAGCCCTAGTAAGTAATTTATCTCGATAAAGAACTTTATATTTGCGATATTTTCGAAAAAAATCTCGATTGATCTATCTCCTCTTGGGTGTATATTAGTCCCTCCCGCATACCATATTGCCCCAGTTAGGTAAGTATGTACCTGGGGCGGTTGCGGGCAGGGGCCTGCGGGGCTCAGGAGGGGCGGGGCACGGGGGCCCTCAGCAGGAGGGCAGAGTCCGCGGACACTATGGGCAGCTCGTTACTGCAGTGGTACTTTATGAGATGCGGCACACTCTCGAACACGCGGTCTTTTGTCCGCACCTACAAGGTGTAATATTGTTGATTAGTGATATTTCCTATTAAAATTGGTTTAAACAAGCAAGATTGTATTTTTTTTTTATTCCACTACAAGACTCCTCAATGCCTGAAGCCCAAAGTGTTCGAACAGTGCGTGTTGCCAGTGATAACATACAGTTGCGAGACTTGGTCGCTAACTATGGGCCTCATAAGAAAGCTCAGGGTCACTCAGCGGGCGATGGAGAGAGCAATGCTCGGGGTTTCTTTGCGCGATCAAATCAGAAATGAGAAGATCCGCAGAAGAACTAAAGTAACCGACATTGCTCGTCGTGTTGCGAAGCTGAAGTGGCAATATATACCTAAGTAATAATGATAAATTGTAAATGAATTATATCTAAAAAGAGCAACCACCGAGTTTCTTGCTGGTTCTTCTCGGTAGGAATGTCATTCCGAATCAGTGGTAGATTCACTTGACGATTCAAAAGTACGTGTAAAAGTTTATTTGAATAAAAAAAAATGGGAATTTGAATTTGAATTTGAATGGGCGGGGCACATAGTTAGAAGAACCGATAGACGTTGGGGTCCCAAAGTGCTGGAGTGGCGACCACGCACTGGAAAGCGCAGCGTTCGCAGACCCCCTACTCGCTGGACGGACGACATCAGGAGTCGCAGGGAGCCGCTGGATCAAGGCGGCGCAAGACCGCGGCGTGTGGAAATCCTTGCAAGAGGCCTATGTCCAGCAGTGGACGTCTATCGGTTGAGGATGATGATGATGATGATGACAAGTTAGCCCTTGATTGCGATCTCACCTGATGGTAAGTGATGACGCAGTCTATGATGGTAGCGGGCTAACCTGTTAGGGGTATGTCAGTCATATTAAACCCAAACCCCTAGTCGGTTTCTATACGACATCGTACCGGAACGCCGAATCGCTTGGGGGTACGTCTTTGCCGGTAGAGTGGTAACTAGCCACAGCCGAAGCCTTCCACCAGGCCAGACCGGGGAAATTATGAATTCCCAAATTGACCCTGCCGGCGATCGAACCCGGGACCTCCGCACGTTAAGACAACAGCGCTCAACACTGCGCCACGGAGGTCAAACATGACGTAACATAAGAGACACCTGTATGTCCTACATCAAATCAAATAATCAAATAAATATTATAAATGCGAAAGTTTGGATGGATGTATGGATGTATGGATGTTTGTTACTCAATCACGCTCCAACGGCTGAACGGATCTGGATGAAATTTGGCACAGAGATAGATTATAGTCTGGAATAGCACATAGGCTACTTTTTATCCCGGAAAATTAAAGAGTTCCCGCGGACCGAAAAACCTCAATCCACGCGGACGAAGTCGCGGGCATCAGCTAGTATGTTATAAATAAATTGAGTTTGAGTGTAGACCACTTACGACTCCATTGGGATCGACTAGCAGCAAATGTTTGTGCGCCCCTCGCCGCGCGCCCGTCAGCACGAACTGGCCGGGGCAAGCGGTGGACTGACGCACCAGGAATTCGCCCTCTTCCACCACCAACTGAATAGAACCATTTTATAATTTGTCATCTATGATCTTACGTAAGTGTACAAAAGGGTAGATATGTTAAATACGGATCTTAAATGGAGACTTCAGAAAACACATAGATTTAAAATGGTCTCGCCGCGCTCTACTAGATACCGCCGGCGTACTAGCAAAATGCGGCCATTGACTTGTAGCCAAATTGTCACATGATTTGTCTATGTGTTAGTCTCCGTAGCACACACATAGCAACAGATGTTTGAAGCTGACAAGTTTGACGCTTAGTTTTACGCTCACGCACACACGTATCTTTTCAAATAGGAATACACATAATAGTTGCCTCATTTTTGCAGCTATTGTTTTTAGGAAGGGCGGTATCTAGTAGAGGCGGCGAGACCATTTTTAGGGCGCCTTCAAATTTGCCGCAAAGCGTAGCGCGGCCGCAGCGCGGCTGCGGCGCTGCGGCCGCGCTCCTGTCGCGAGGTTCGAACATCATAGGGTTGTACCTATATTTATTTTCACGATGGACTCTGACGAAGAAACACTGCTCTGTGTTACTATTAATACGAAACAACGAAAATATAAAGTAGTTGTTGTAGTAGTAGTAAGTAGTAATATTATACTTACATGCTTTATTTTTTTTCACTTGGAGTCTTGTTTGTGAAATTGTCAATAAATTTAATGCATATTTCTTCCCAAGCCTTTTTCTTTGCGATTTTATTGCTGTACTTGTCGGACTTCGAATCCCATATTGCTGGACGACTCTCAACCTTATCGATAAATTCTTCTACCTAATTTTCGTTCAACCCGTCACTAGGCGATCGATGAACTGATGCGCGGCCGCAGCGCGGGTGCAGCGCTGCAGTCGCGTGTTTTTTATTTATATGGATTTACAAAGCAGCGCGACCGCAGCGCTGCAGCCGCGCTGCTTCCGCGCGGCACTTTGCGGCAAATTTGAAGGCGCCCTTAAATCTATGAGAAACCATAATTAGAGTTGCACTGACATTTTTCTGCAGTGTTTTTTGCTGTTTCTTACTGTAGAAAGGCGTTCTTATTTCCGAATCAGTAGTACATTTTGATTCGGGCGTGGGTCTCTTCTCAGAATGAGAAGGGTTTTGTCAAGTCTACCATGCCAGCCAAGTACGGATTCGCAGACTTCACACATTATGAAAAACTCTCAAGCATGCATGTTGAGTCATGACGTTTTCATTCACTATTATATTACTGTTGTATTGATATTTGTAATTAAATTGGTTACTAGACAATTTGCATTATGTATATTGGAAGTGAAGTCATGCCCCATCTCTTCCGCCGGGGACGACGTCGTCACCGGTGACGTCAAATCTAGAAAACGATAGTTACCCTCTCAGCAGCGTTCCTGGATATGGGCCCGTGGTACCACGGCTCTCGCGCCAGCAACGCGGCTTGCGCGGTGGGCGACAACGTCGGGGGAATCTCATCCGCCGGCGACGACGACGTCGCCGGTGACGTCGACGTCACGGACGACACTGGCGCCGCTGTAAATGGCTCTGAAAATAGAAAGTTCACTGCTGCAGAGTTTCAAATTAGAGTCATCTATACTAATATTAGTATAAATGCGAAAGTTTGGATGGATGGATGTTTGTTACTCAATCACGCCAGAACGGCTGAACGGACCTGATGTAATTGGAGTAGTAGCGCGACTCGAATATCGTACAGCGTCATCTATGTCTCGATCATGAACAATATTAAAGAGTTATTAGGAGTTAAATCGGCCCGTATCCTCCAAGGCAGGCCCCAGCCGGTTTACTCGGCTTTAAGATATTCACCAGGGCACGATGTTGCCCCGCGACCCGCCCGGGTAAGGAGGCTCGTACCCGCGCTTGGCCCTCACGGGCCAAACGGAGACGACCCACACTACGAGTTAAATCTCTTACGCATATCAAAGATGTCGGTGTGGTGGTTTTGCAGCAGCGCGGTGGGCGGCGTGCGCGGCGGCGGCGTCTGGTTCACGTAGTGGCGCACGCTCTCCTCGCAACTGCAACATGTGCCAAGTAAAGGGTCTGCTCATCAGTTCTATGAAGAGGTATCAAATTGATCATGGGAAAACTACAAGAAATGCTATTTATTTAATACTAAGAGGTTGCTCGCGTACAATTTCTGATTTCATATGAGATTTTTCCTCTGCTAAAGGCCTACTTATATCGGCTATATGTATAGCTACGGGCGGCGGGATCTTGTCGGGCATGTCGTTGTAGTACTCGCGGTAGTCGCGCTCGCGCTCCTCCGCCGCGCCCGCCGCCCCACCCGCGCTCAGAGTGTAATAATAAACAATAAACTCACGACGAGACAGGCGGCAGGGACTGCAGCGGCGGCGGCGGCGGGTGGCGGTGCGAGGCGGGCTCGGGCGGCGGGATCTTGTCGGGCATGTCGTTGTAGTACTCGCGGTAGTCGCGCTCGCGCTCCTCCGCCGCGCCCGCCGCCCCACCCGCGCTCAGAGTGTAATAATAAACAATAAACTCACGACGAGACAGGCGGCAGGGACTGCAGCGGCGGCGGCGGCGGGTGGCGGTGCGAGGCGGGCTCGGGCGGCGGGATCTTGTCGGGCATGTCGTTGTAGTACTCGCGGTAGTCGCGCTCGCGCTCCTCCGCCGCGCCCGCCGCCCCGCCCGCGCTCAGAGTGTAATAATAAACAATAAACTCACGACGAGACAGGCGGCAGGGACTGCAGCGGCGGCGGCGGCGGGTGGCGGTGCGAGGCGGGCTCGGGCGGCGGGATCTTGTCGGGCATGTCGTTGTAGTACTCGCGGTAGTCGCGCTCGCGCTCCTCCGCCGCGCCCGCCGCCCCACCCGCGCTCAGAGTGTAATAATAAACAATAAACTCACGACGAGACAGGCGGCAGGGACTGCAGCGGCGGCGGCGGCGGGTGGCGGTGCGAGGCGGGCTCGGGCGGCGGGATCTTGTCGGGCATGTCGTTGTAGTACTCGCGGTAGTCGCGCTCGCGCTCCTCCGCCGCGCCCGCTCCGCATAAACCGCGCGTGCCGTTTAAGTTTAACCTGAAATTACAGATAATGCAACACTATTCATTATATCCTCCGAAACGAATTATAGCGGACAGTTTACCAATTACTGATTTTTCCTCTTTGAGATGATATTAATTTTTTTGCCCCATTGAAATTTGCGAAGCAGATTAAATGGAAGTGGGCATACAATCAGGAGACAAGATAAATAGAACAAAAACGTAATGAATTGATACACTGGTCATTTCAAGAAAAAATGGGGTAGACCAATGCAAAGATGGGTTGATAATATTTGAGTAGTGGCAGGTGGCGTATGGTCCCGAGTGGCTGGAGATAGAGGGGAAATGATGGAGAAGGCCTTTGCAAACAGGCAAACAAATGATGGAGGAGGCCTTTGCAAACAGGCAAAGAAATGATGGAGGAGGCCTTTGCAAACAGGCAAAGAGACATGGTTGTCAAGGCGGTGAAAATAGAGGAATCAATTTAGTACATTTTACAACAAGGTCTAGAATAATATTACAAGTAATATGGAACAAACAATAATTTGATAGTAACTATTGTGATATGATGAATCAATAACAATAAACTAATTAGCACTATATAAGGTAGTAGGAGTTTATAAAGTGGACCAGAATGACTCATATGAGGAAAAATGTCTCTCAAGGCAAAGTAAAATTTAGCTTGTTGATGGATTGTTATATCAACACACATCCTAAAATGACATGATATGACACTTTTAAAGGTTACTAAGGAATAATAATGTGCCTCATACAAATTCGTTTCTTCCAATTAGTTTTCTGTGAAATAAATTGAGACTGTGTATATGTCAAACTTCTATTATAGTTATATGTCTTTTTTTCTACTGGAGACTTACCATATGGTATTTTTTTACCTTTGATTGCAGTAAAGTTTTGCAAATAAATGGTGTGACCATTGAACACTATTATAATATTTGGACATATTGAGACTAAAAAGATCAATATAATATTTATTACATTGATAAAAACAGAAAACATCATATTAAATAATAAAGATGACTCACGATTGGGGCTTAGTAAGGAACTCCTTAAAACGTAGTTCAAATGCCTGTCCAATAGTCGCTATTACATCCTGGGCGAGGCGGCCGCCGCATTCCAGTACATAGCATGCTCGCCATTCTGTGGGCGGTGCAGACTTTGCTACATATGCCACAAAGTCTAGGGAGTCCTAGAATTTTCAAAAAAAATTGTTAACCTTGGTTAAATAGGCTGTGAAAACATAGCAGACAGACAGACACTCTTGTACATTTATTGGTATGGATAATATTGTTGTTTATAAATATGATGCAAACTTTATTATTAAAAGTTTAAACTATTTCATGAAAGCTCTACAGAAAATAATAATGTTATGATTATTCTTAGTGAATTCTGATGTTTTACCTGGCTTAATCAATTTAGATTATTTACACAATAAAAAAATATAAAATAAAGTATATAAACTAGTAGTATGTACAAACTGACCTGATCACCACCAGACGCAAAAGAGACCCGAGGCATATCATGTCTAGCAATTGTTTCACCACCTTCTAAAGCCGCTAGGGTGATAGCTCTTGAAGACACAGTGAGAGCTACATTTGAGCCTGAGTGAGACATCCTAGGTCTCACGGCCAGGGCATTGGCTGCTGCCTGGCCCACTCTACGTTTCTTGTCTGCCGACCTAAGGCCTGCCGCTGCACACACTCTTGCGATGCATTCTCTGTAGGTTGAAAATAAATTTTAGTTTCTTAGACTGTATTTACATACTTAAAAGATAAAAGATCTATTTTTTATTGCATTCACAACAAATATTTGTAAATACAAGGCATAGTACTTAGTAAGTAATATTTTATTATTGTCAGGTGTCATGTGTAATTAAATTAAAGACTTTTCTAACACTAACATTACAATACTATAATAACATTATGTAGTTATACTTACTTTGCAACTTGTGATCTTGTCTCAAAATCTAACTTTTTCATTGATGTCAGAACTTCCATGCAACCAATATACTGTAAAAAGTAATATCTAAATATATAAACGGAAAAGGTGACTGATTGACTGATCTATTAACACACAACTCAAACCACTGGAGGGTTCGGGCTGAAATTTGGCGTGCAGATAGCTATTATGATGCAGACATCCGCTAAGAAAGGATTTATGAATATTCATCCCCTATAGGGGTATAATAGGGATTTGGCATAGTCCACACAGACAAAGTTGCTGGCAAAAGCACTAGGTAGTAGCTAATAGTTGATCTTGTCTCAAAATCTAACTTTTACATTGATATCAAAACCTCCTTGCAACCAATATACCTACTGTAAAAAGTAATATCTATTTATAAGTATATTACAATAATGTCAACAGCTACATTATATGTAAACCTAAATTATATTACACAAAGTGTGGGATAACAACAGCTACTTTAGGAGTTTAACAGGGCTTCAGTTTCAGAATGTTGCTGTAGTTCATCATTACAAGAACTATGGAAACTGTTCAAACTAATTTAAAATAACTAAAGTTATACTTATTACTACACAATAAGACTTATAATGATGCTGTATATAAAAGAGAAATGAGTCTAGTTCTATCTTGGTTTTCTGTAAGTCTTGAATACATACCCTAACAGCGTAAGTGATGCCATCAGTAGCTAACACTGAGTCTGGATGGAGCCACCCTCGCGCCGGTTTTGCCACAAAAGGTCCGCTGTCCCCCATATCGGCAAATACGCACTCGAAATAAGCCGGAACACTGGTTTCCTTCACACGTGAACTACTATTAGCTATTCTAAATACAATTTCATTGTGATTCAAATCTATGCAGTGTTCCACCTCGTATGGTAAGTTTGTAAGTTGTTTTTTTGCACTCCACTTACACTCATCAGAAATAATTATAGATCAATATTGTCGCTTGAATGAGTAAGAGCGTGGCAATTATCGTTTTTAGTAGAAATTTTAAATAATTTATCGCTCTTTTTTTACAATAATTTTGGATAAAACTTTTTGACTTTGACGTTTGGTCACAAGCAAATTTGACACTTGTTTGACATCCCAGACGAATAACCTCAAGTATTTTTTGTTAAGGTTTCATTACACACTCCAGTTCCACATGGGTTCCACGGTAAGTTCGTCTAAATTGAGCTTAATTTCATCTCTCGTTGGTCTTCTGGTTAGTATTAGTCGACTGCAGTTGACGAGGTCCCGAGTTCGAATCTCGGTCGAGATTCATTAAGTACCTACTCATTGGGTTTTTCTGACAAGAAATTCTCAGCACTAGCCCGGAGTTAAGAAGTCGTCGGTCCTGCGCCTGAGCTCTCTCCGGTCGTGTCGGATTTTCCGTCCCATCGGGCTATGAGAGTAAAGGAACATAGAGTGCACCTGTGTTTGCGTACACACTTGTGCACTATAATCTCTTACGCGCAGATGGCTACTTACTCTCTCTGGAGATTGACCGCCGTGTCTGAAGTTCGATCCAGAGGACATTATTATTATTGAGCTTATCTAAAACACCTAGAAAACGAAACGAAAACTCGAAAGCGCGAGCGACAAGACTTAGTAGGTACGTAGCCGGACCATATTATTATCGAATCGATTGACACCTGAATCATCAAAATTGACCCAAAAGTTTAGGCGCTTCGGTGGAACATACATAAATACAAACATACATATACATAGACTTCTAAAATTTTAACCCTTCCTTTTGGCTCTACCGTAGTCGGGTAAAAATATGCTATTATTAGGTAGATGGATCACAGAAAACGGGGAATATGCTTAATGTCTTCTTTTATTCGAGGTGACTGGAGAGTCCACAATGCAAGTCAAGGAGTTCTTAGGTACTCGTAGCCTTGTTGAACCGGCTGATGCATGCACAACTCTGTCTAGTCTGGTCCGTACTTGGACCACAATAATAGGCCAAAACAATATTCATAATCGAGTGATACCCATTTGGGTCAGTACAGCTACGCTTATTTATTCAAAGCTCAGCTGGCGGGGTAGTTGCCCTTTAACGTAGGTACTTGCCCATTATCTCGCTAGTCCATAAAAACGAAACGTGGGCGCCATTATTTTCCATGAACAAAGACTCTTTTGACGCCTTTGCAGCTATTAGAGCAAATTGCGGCATATTACAAGAAATGCGAGTCATCATTTATTGTGCTAAAGTGACAATCAATTTCTATTCGCATTTAACTAGACTTGGCGAATAGACAAACGAGACATAGTTAGGTAAGTGCTGATTGGCAGATTTGAGATCACACAGCTTTGAAAACTTTATGAAGGACTCTCGGGCATGCGGGCTTCGTCACGATGTTTAATTTACCGTTACAGCAAGTTATACCTACTTACCTTTATTTTATTCCTTTACAAAATATGCAGTTGATTAAATAATTAGGTAGGTAAGTAGGTAAGTATTTGCTTTTCAAAGAAAAGTTCTTAGAGCAGAGCTCACCAACCAAAATCTCCCAATTAAATTGAGAGCGAGATTTCGATCTTAATAATTAAATTGAGAGCGAGATTTCGATTTCGATTTTAATCTGATCCTGCTGGTTTTACAATTTTGGCCTTTTGTTTTTGAAATCATAGGTAAGTCCATACTAATATATATATATTATACTTACATAAATGCGAAAGTGTGTCTGTCTGTCCGTCTGTCTGTCTGTCTGTCTGTCAGTCTGCTACGCTTTCCCGGCCCATCTTTTCAACCGATTTTGATGAAATTTGGTATAGGGGTAGATTGTGTCCCGGGGAAGGACATAGGCTACTTTTTATCTCGGAAAGCTAAAGAGTTCCCACGGGAATCAAAAAATCTTAATCCATGCGGACGAAGTCGCGGGAATCATCTTGTATTTTATATTTAGAATCACTTACTGATTAATTAGGTACAAGAACATAATATTTGCATGCCAGAAATAGAGGTCCCATAACTATTTAAAGTATCGCCCACACGTACTCACATGTAAACATGCAAAATATAGGTTATTTGGATTGATTGAAAAATTTATTATTATTTATTTATTTATTTAGATAGGATGTTAAATACTCGTAATTAAATAAGGTAGGTATACTTACTACGTAGGTAACTAAAAATTTGCTATAATTAATAAATAATCATACTAATATTATAAATGCGAAATTGTGTTTGTTTGTTGGTTCGTCTTTCAATCACGTTGCAACGGAGCAACGGATCGACGTGATTTTTGCCATGGGTAATATTGAGGTTCTGGAGAGTGACATAGGCTACTTTTTATTCCGGAAAATTAAGGAGTTCCTGCGGGAATCAAAAAAAACAACCACCGGTCCGAACCACACGGACGAAGTCGCGGGCATCAGCTAGTATATAATAAATATAATTCGCATTTCGCACAAGCTTATATATACAAAACATATTGTTTGAGAGGGCAACGAAAGATAAAAGCATAGTAAATAATTTACTTACGAGTATCTTACCTAGTTACTATTATCACGAATATTACTTAACCAAGTTGATATAATATCATATTTCTTTGTTTACGTGTTATCGCACCCTCGCATCGTAGCTAAAAGCTTTTTATGAACGGACAGTGAGACATATATTATATCGAGGCATATATAAACTGTACATTAAAAATTAAGAATTTTCATGTAGGTATTACAAGCTCAAAATCTACAATATTTAAATATTATCCTCAATGCAAGTGTCTGTCTGTCTGTACATTCGTGCATTTTAACGGCCGTCTGTTAAATCGGATCTGCATCCCGGAGACGGACAAAGGAAAAAATCCAAGAAAATCAAAGAGTCACCAAAGGATTTTTTAACATTAAATCCAAGCGGACGAAGTCGCGGGAATCATCAAGTTTTTTTTATCCAGTAATTATTCATGTGCTCGTGAATACTCGTAGTTTAAACTTTAAAGCATCACTCCGGAAAGTACGTTTCCACCAGAAATGTGCTACGTTGCTAAGCTACGGATTTGTGTCAAATCCACCAAAAGAAGCGCTTGATCTTGCATCTAGCGGTCTATGAAAACCAAGCGCTCTCTTGTTGTGCCTCTGGTGGAAACGCACCTTTAATTATTAATCTATATATACTAGAACGCCTGAATGGTTCGTACTTTCTGTTCATTTTCATACGGTCGCCTTTGACCGCACCGCCGCGGCACGTGCCGCATTTTGTCAAAGGCACCGCCATGACATCAAGCTCACCGCTTTCCGCCGTACAGGTGCAGGAGAATTTCGCATATTACTTATTTATTATTTAATTTTATTTCGCATATTTGAATTTATAATTTCTGAATTATCCCTGGTCTGGCCTACCCTACCGGCAAAGACGTGCCGCCAAGCGATTCAGCGTTCCGGTACGATGCCGTCTAGAAACCGAATGGGGGTATGTTTAATGTAACTGCCATGCCCCTGACAGGTTAGCCCGCTACCATCTTAAACTGCATCATCACTTACCATCAGGTGAGATCGCAGTCAAGGGCAAACTTGTAGAGATTTAAAAAAAAAAATTACATCGAGCCGCCGAACCGCGGTGAATGGTGGTTTTTATTGGCTCTGCTATCTGCTATATATATATAACTACCTATTGTTTATGTATAGGTACTTTTTACCTTTTTCATTAAAATTCTTTTTTCTACCTAACTTGTGTTTATTATTTATATTCGTATTTTATTACAATAACCATAACAATAAATAACATAGTATTCTTTTTTTTATTCTTAGAATAGAAAAACATTTAGTTAACAAACACAGTACACAAAAGCAGAATAATAAAATAAAAGCAAAATAATAAGTGTCTGCAGCCCCTGCGGGTGTACCGACACTATGATAGCGAACGCACTATACTGTGAAATCTGCCGAGCGATCGCGTAACTTCTGCATCAATCATTGATACATCGCAATCACCTCTGATTGGTTAATACTCTTCCACTATTGGACATAATCCATTGACGCAGCAAGAATGCCATAAATTCAGCCAATTACAACAATTGATACTGTAACAATGATTGATGCAGAAGTTACGCGATCGCTCGGCTGCGGTACTGACTACTGACAGGCGTCTTCGGAGTACGAATAATATATTATATGCTAGCTGATGCCCGCGACTTCGTCCGCGTGGTTTAAGTTTTTTGATTCCCGCGGGAACTCCTTAATTTTCCGGGATAGAAAGTAGCCTATGTCACTCACCAGCTGGTCCTCAACTATACCCATGCCAAAAATCACGTCGACCCGTTGCTCCGTTGCGGCGTGATTGAAGGACAAACCAACAAACAAACACACTTTTGCATTTATAATATTAGTATGATTTTTTATGCCACCACAAGTTAGCCTTTGACCGCAATCTCACCTGATGGTTAGTGATGGTGCAGTCTAGGATGGTAGCGGGCTAACCTGTTATGGCAGTTAATAGTATATCAAACTCATACCCCCAATCGGTTTCTACACGGCATTTTTTATTTTAGTTACATTATATTCATCCATCCATCAGCCTGTATGCACTATGCATCCACTGCTGGACATAGGCCTTTTAGGCTTTTCGAGAGCGCGCACCAAACACGGCCCTCCGCCTTCCTCATCCACCCGCTTCCCGCCACCTTCTTTAGGTCATTGGACCAGCGGCTTTATATGCGACCGACATGCTGCCTATATCAAAAATAAATTATGTCTAACTAATTATTAAATAGAGAGTCTTCCTAAAAGACCTAAAATTGACATCCTCGGTTAGTTTTAAGTTTGATAACCATTTTAAAATATAGATTAAAGAAAAAAAATGCGTTGAAATTTGATGACGTCACAACTGTGAATTTCATACAACTTCCATACTAGAAGTGCCTTTTTAAGTTTGATGAAGAGTTGCTGATTTGATTGAGTTGTCATAATCCCTATTGTGACCTTATACTTAAAGCCACCAGTGTGAAATCGGAGCATCAGCTACTTAAGTAATGAGTCAATACCACCACAACTACAGGCCATTAACGTCCCACTGCTGGGCACAGGTCTCCACTCTTATAGGAGGGAAGGAATAAAGGAGGGATGAGTCAGTAACTTCAAAACAATTTGGTTATATTATTATTTAGCAGGTTGGAATCGTTTTGGAGTTTTTGTCGAGGCAGCAGTGGATAACCGTTTATTTTTATTGTCAAATCTACCCCCGAACATTAACGTAATCGCCGCCACGAGGCTTGAGCGACGACATCGATGGCCTCACTCACACCGTACATGTTTACACCTCTCTGGCACAGTGTTAAGTGCTATTATAAATTCAAGATCACAGGTTCGATTTCTGGCATGTGCAATTTGGGAATTGCCTGGTTCAACCAGTTCAGTTTAGGTGGTTCAGTTACAATTCAACCAGTAAAGACGTGCCTCCAAGCGATTACGATACGATGCCGCATATATAGAGTATAGACCATTAAGGGTTGTGGGGATTACTAAAACTGCCATACCCTTTCCATGTTAGCTCCCTGCTCAGACGGAATCGTCTAATTTGGTGTGATCGCGCGCCCTGCGTAGCCCGTAGCCGCGTAGCGCGTGGCGTCGTAGCCGTGTTGGGCGGGCGACACCGCAAGTTCACTACGCGTGCGTGCGTCAGTACTGAGCCGGCGGCCGTCGCGTGTCGCCGCTCTGCGCCGGCATGCGTCCGCATCCCACGCGCTTGCACCCTCGACTTGCATCTCAGCGTGCGCCCTTGTAAGTAAATCAAAACATACTATTTAAAACCAAAACACCCTATGTTATTTCACAGAAATACTTTTTTAATTCATGATTTAACTGAATTCGTTACCCGGAAGCGTTGATTTCCGCACGTGGATCTATATTCGGTAGGCTTTTGACGCACTCGCAAATGAACGGTTCGTTCGATAGCCCACTGCCCCTGTGAGAGGTTTCCAAGTGAGGCATTGTGAAGGGTTGTGCTAAATTTGGATTAATTGCCCTCTGTACAGAACGCTGAAGGATTTATGAGGACACTTAGAGTCATTCAACTTCCTGCGGCAGCTTTACTTACTTCAGTTGCGGCTAAACCACAGTTCCTATATAGATACTTTTTAATACTCAACAAGAATAAATAATACAAAGATAAAATATATTTACTATCGATCATAAAATAACCGTACCTATGTATATCATACTAATATTATAAATGCGAAAGAGTGTTTGTTGGTTTGTCCTTCAATCACGTCGCAACGGAGCTACAGATCGACGTGATTTTTAGCATGGGTATAGTTGAGGCCCTTGAGAGTGACATAGGCTACTTTTTATCCCGGAAAATTAAGGAGTTCCCGCGGGAATTAAAAAACAACAATCCACGCGGACGAAGTCACGGGCATCATCTAATTCCTAAATAAAAATTGAACGCTGTTTTATTACGAATAATATGTTATTAGTAAGCGAAAAGCGATTGATCTCAAATGATTGATGTCTTCATTTTTAATTCAAGAAGATTCAAGGAACACATCAATCTTAATTTAAGAAGCGCATGCGAATTAATTAGGTATATTAAAATAATAACTTATAAACGTATGGATACACTATTTTAAGCTTAATAAGCTTTAGTGAGCTTTCTTGACTTATAATATACATATTGAAATTCTTGCGAACACTTCATGTATTTAAAATCCCAACTTCTCATTTAGGTCGCCTTTTAGAATCGCACATAATTACCTGAGGCTGTTAGCATCTTTTCAGTAGTTTTGTTTCTTTCACATCTTTGCGAGGTGACTGTAAGCAGGTTGCAGTCAAAACGCCCCAGCAATTAGCCCCAGGATCCGTGTCAAAACGCGCATTCAAAAGACGTAAAACTTGCATTGAAAATGAGATACATTTTGTATAGAAGCATCCTGACCAACTTACTTCAATTTGCTTTTCAACTCCGTTTTTAATAAAATAAATTACTTATTATACTATGTACAGAAGTAGTCTTATAAAGTTTTTTTCGTACCACTTGCTCAAAAAAGTGACATTCTATGCCACAAAAAGCGAACATAACAATAGTCATTTTTAATCTGTTAAAAACAGGGAAAGAAAATAATGTACTGAATTTCATTCATCCTCTAGGGGGAGAATGTGATTTAAATTTGGAATACTTACCAAAATTTATACTGAACTACATATTATGTGTTTACACCATTGAGTTTGTATTTAAATACATCTTTTTGAAAAAGGAATACAAAGGACTTGTCCAAGATTGGGCCTTGAACATGAACCAAGATGATTTTAATACACGTGAATAGGGATCCTAAAATATGGCTTTTAGAATTATTTACACATTTTTAAAGGACCCCAATTTGGAGAAAAATATATTTTTATTTTGTGGCTTTTTTAGATCTTTGTCTGAATCTTATCAACAGTAAAAAAAAAAAACTTGATTGTCTGGTCACGTATGTCATAGGGTGATTGTCAAATGTCACTGTCAGTTTTGTTTATCCTATTTTAATGGTGGTTTATTATTGTATAATAAGTATTATTATTTTACGAATGACTCAAATACTCAAGTAATATTTATTAATCTTATAATGTTGTATGCACTATGTAGTGGAAACTGGGTAGTTTATTGAAATGGAATAATAGTAATCACAACTAATGCGCATAACCCAAGTTTTAGTGTTGCCATCCATCGAAAAATATTTTCTACAAACGATATTTTTCAAAATTAATTTTAAAAAAAACGGGGTTTTCTAAAATTATTATTTAAATGGCGTTTAATGTTATATTTTTTTCTCTTTCACGTGATGGCAGTTTGGTTCTGGTTCATTGACACTCAGAATAAAAAACCACCCTCCATACTGAACTGGACATGTCCTTTATTATGCAGTTATGATTATTAAGGGACCGGCGACCACCGCTCGCAACTTCTACTCGAACCGCAAATATAAAGGACATGTCCCAGTTCAGTATGGAGGGTGGTTTTTTATTCTGAGTGTCAATGAACCAGAACCAAACTGCCATCACGTGAAAGAGAAAAAAATATAACATTAAACGCCATTTAAATAATAATTTTAGAAAACCCCGTTTTTTTTTTAAATTAATTATGAAAAATATCGTTTGTAGAAAATATTTTTCGATGGATGGCAACACTAAAACTTGGGTAATGCGCATTAATTGTGATTACTGACATTCCATTTCGATAAACTACCCATTTTCCACTACATAGGTAGTACATACAACATTATAAGATTATTAATTAAATAATAATTGAGTATTTGAGACATTCGTAAAATAATTCTGTGTTAGACAACAATAAATCACCAATAAATTAGGATAAACAAAACTGACAGTGACATTTGACAATCACCCAATGACATACGTGACAAAAAAAATCAAGTTTTTTTTTTACTGTTGATAAAATTCAGACAAAGATCTAAAAAAGCCACAAAATAAAAATATATTTTTCTCCAAATTGGGGTCCTTTAAAAATGTGTAAATAATTCTAAAGGCCATATTTTAGGATCTCTATTCACGTGTATTAAAATCATCTTGGTTCATGTTCAAGGCCCAATTTTGGACAAGTCCTTTGCCGGTATATTGCTATCCCTATTTGGCTGAAGACACATGATCGCGTGCAAGCGCGATAGCAATATGAGCGTACAGAATTTGTTATACATTTAGTCTTGTTCCGTGAATACCAAAAATGATGAATGAAAACTTGTTGTGTTTTTAACTTCGTGTTGTTATTCTGTAACTTGACAATATAGGCTATGTTCCTGATCAATTAGTACGTGAGATATCGTTGGTTTTAATATGAAACAAATGAGGAGAAAACATGTCGTTTATGTCGCAAAAACATCCAAAACGCAATGTGCTTACATTTAATTTTGGGAAAGTATTTTGGAAAAATAATTATCCAGGGACCTAGATAAATACAAGTTCAATCTTAATAATCGCATAATATGGAGGAAATATGCTCGAATTACTAATTATTTTGGTATTACGTTTGTATGAGCAATTCACCCTCCGCTGGCGCCTTAAATAAAATGACGAAAACCGACTAGGCCGTATGAGCTTGATGCCTTTGCTTTTCCGACAAAAAAATATAAGTCTAGGAATTTGCCGCGTTTTTGTTTTCTTCAAATACATAAACTTTAAGTTTATTTTAATTTATTTTTATAAAAAAGTTAATGTTCTAAAAATACGTTACGATGTTAAATCAAAGCGACAGTGACACATGAATTGTCGGATTCCATCAGTGCAAATGCTGCCGCAATTATAAATAATTGGACCAATGTTTCGAATGTTAACTTTTACTTTTAATTGTCATTATTTTTATATAATGCTTTTCTAATATTATTATTGTGTTAATTTTTTCGCAAATGGTACGAAAAGTAGAGTATTTTCCTCGGTGATAAAGCTGTCTTAGTCTTGGGTGAACTTAAATCCCTCGCTACACTCAGGACTCGTCTTAAATCCCTCGCTTCGCTCGTGATTTAAGTTTTTAACACCCTCGCTACGCTCGGGAGTAAACCTCGAGTCCTTCGTTACGCTCGCGATTTAAATCGTCACCCGCGACAGAAGACACTGCTTTATCCCCTTGGTTAATAATCTACTAATTAATTAGGTTTTTCGTCAAAACTCCACTAGTATCAGGACCAGCTCATATAGGCTATTAATAACCATGCTAACCTACCAATACTTACTAACTCACTGAAACCAACAATATTTAAAATAAACTTAAAAAACTAGGTAGAATAATATAAAAGTTTCACAGACTGCTCATTTGAGTTGTAGAGTTGAGCTCAATCTTTGCTCTTTTTCTTATTAAAGCTGCGAGCACAAACTTTCTAGAAAATGCCTGCAATTAGTTCTGTCTTGCGACGATGGATTTGGTTTTGTACGGGAAAATTAAAACTTGAACGGGAGCTAAACTTTAACTGTCTCCATAGGTTAGGTTGATACATAACTTTTTTCTAAATATAGCTATATATTTGCGGCCTAGATGCATTGTAGTTGAAGATACCTCTAGCTAGTTTTTACCACAGAATAGACACCATAGGCTCTACATAGGGTGTGTCCGATAGTAGTCGGCTGTTATTCCTGCAGATTGCTATAAGAATGCTTTTCTTAAGACTTAGTATAGTATAACAATAGAACAAAGTTAAAAACCCAATCATAACTACCCTGAAATATCAGATTTCCCTAGGCTCTCTACGGAGTCAAACTTTCTCTACTCAACAGTGCACATTCAGTACTGCAATTTCAGACTTTCTTGGTAGATAAAAGTATTGTCGATGCACACAACACTGTAACGGAACGATCCTCGTTACAATTCCTAGAGAAACTTTGTTGGGAGTTTCAATTTAATATCTAGATATAGTAAGTACCTACAGCTACTAAGTACTCGTAGTTAACGTAATGAGTAAGTAGGTACGTTCGTTGAATTAAAGGGCAGGAAAGAAATTCTTGAAGGATGCAAGGGAGGTTAGGAAGGCAAAATCGATGTGCTATTTCTCCGCGCCGCAGACAATAATATGTGCAAGTACTTAATCAGGAAGAGTACTTAGTTAAAAAAGTTTTGGCTGTGGTCCAGTAAATAAATTATTACCTAGTTACCTAGATATTTTAACTTTGTGTCGTCGGCGACATTATAACTTCGTTGTCTCTGTAATTAAAACCACGAATGGAATGGTAAAAGAATTTCAAACAAACTATAAAAACTCAACAGTTTAGGTACTAGGTAGGTAGGTGGTGGAATGAAAATGAAATCAGACAGGACCTCGCACCGTAACCACACCTCAAAAATCTTCTGCGTATAGGTACTTGAACAGTGTACCTAATTTACCAATTTCACGAATATCTACCTAGCGACCTAGTAAATTCATTCGCAGGCCGCAGCGAGTGAGGAAATAAATGATTTATCTAGTTTGGCCTTCCCGTCGAATACACCCTTATCTTAATTCCGTATTTGCTCAGATTTTGCATATGAACTTCGGAAAGCTATAACAGCGAAATTGAATTCGTCGCCAGCATGTTACGCAAGCTATAAGTGGGTATGGGTTGAGTCTACGTATGAATAATATTACCTACTTATGTCATCGGGTTTGTAAGGGAAATGTCCACTGTACGTAAACAAGGGTACGGGATTATTCCTTTTATACATTTCGGATAGGTAAATCTTATTCCTCTTAGCGCGTTCCCGGTATTTAAACAGGATTTTTACATATTTTATTATTCAATAGGTGCTATAAATTATAGCTGTATTGGTTAAATCTGTAACGTATTTTGTTACTATAAAAATAAGGGATGGATGTACTCGGAGTATGTGGTAGGTCTCTGTTGAGGTGGTCACCCTATTTTGCCATGGGCGCCCTAACAAAACTTTTAAAATAAATATTACAACACTCATAAAATTTCGTCAGGATTTAAAGCGATGCTTTTAATTTTTTTACTAGAAATACGAGAGCTTAAGAAATTCGTAAAAGATAAGCTAAGGGTAAAATTCTTCGAAAGTAAGGCAATAAACTATAGAATTTCACGCAGCGGAACTCGTAAAGCTTTCTAAATTATTACGTTAAAACAAAGCTCTACAATCTGACAAGCACTTTGAAATGCGATCATAAAGTCGAGACCTTTTTCTACACCAAATCACCAAAGTGTCGAGAAACAATGATAGCAGATGTTAAAGTACCAAAACAAAAAAAATCACGTCTTGAGAAAAATATTAAGATGCAACGCAAAACTGTGGGAAAGAGGTGTGGCAGTTTTATTTTGATGCCTGATTGGACAAACCCGAATAAGGTCTATTTTAGGGCCAATGAATTACGTCGAATGGTTTACTTGGGCGTGCAATTTAAATTTCAGAATTATGGCGGGGAGAGGGGGACCCGAGCGCAACGGAGCATGGAGACGGACAGTCAAGCACAAGCCTTCAAACGCGGAGGTCAATCGCGGATTAAATCGCGGACATCCAATCGCAGGGGTTTCAATCACGCGCAGTCTTCATTAAATATCCAATAATTCCTCGATTCGGGCTTTCGAGAAGTCGTTTAATATAAGTATTTTCCGGGTCTGTTACTAAAAATTGTACTAAAGAGTGAATGCGTATATGTAATTTGTAGAGTCAAATGACCTGTCTCCGATTAAATACCATTCTAAGAAATAAAGTGTACAGTGAGGAGAGTCTTCGATAAATTTGGTAACGTACTCTATTTGATTTAATTATATTTAGAACAATTTCACAGTCCTACATAATATCATACAGATAAATCTAGGATATAAATTGGCTAAAACGAGATAAGGTGCATCCAGACACAGCATTAGATACCTTTTATTATATGAATGGAGTTGAAAGGGGAGACTCCAGGACAAGTACGAAGTGGGTATACACGAGTCTCTTCATTATATCAATTACCATATGTCCGTTTCTCCTGACATATAGACTCATTTGTAAGTTCCGCAAATAATGGAATCGTAGTCACAACCCAGAGGCGACTAGAGCCACGAGTGTCAGATACAACCATACTTCGATCCTATCTCAAATAGAATTTGTTTAATAAAGTAATAGATATTGTATGACTGTGAAATCGTTTCGATCCACTCACTTGTATAACTTAACCTGATAACGAGTGTGTGTCTTTTCCTTATAACGTGTGTCTTACCCTATGTTTTTTGTATTTCATCACCGTTATAAATATGAAAATAATAATAACATAAAACATGTGTGTTAATCATTAAGAACTATCTAGAATAGACAGCCGACGGGTTTTTTAGCTTGGATATACCGTTTTTCCCGTCGTTAGCATGGCTTTAGGAACGGGATATCCAGCTGGGCTTCTAAATGTCATCCCATTAGAAGCTCAGTTTAATTAATCGAACAGTTTCTTTTTTTAATTTCACTCTATCTGTCGGAGTAATAGAATTAATGGTTTACTTGAATAAAAGAATTACTTTGAACCATAACTATACTCTTTCATTCCTATCATTAAATATATTTCCTAGAGCTTTTAATAATGGAGATACGAGTTAAATTGCACCTCATCAGTCTTAATACAACCTCACAATGTCTATTGTTTCAAGATAACTATTGTGTTATTTCAACTTGAAATCCTCCGCTATTAAACCCTCTCATATCACCTTATTTAGATCACGATTCTCTCATCAAAAGATAAAATAGGCAGGTTATTTATTACAGCATTAATTCATATTAATAGCACAAGTTTGATAGTAAATTTAGGTTATAATAGTTTTACTGGAGCACCTAGGTTCTTTCGATTAGAGCCTAGAATATAGAAAAGTCAAATGCATTGCAGTCTAAATAGAATTGACTTAAGGTTGATTAGTTAATGAACCGATTAGAGCCAGAATATAGAGAAGTCAAATGCACCGCAATCTAAATAGATTTGACTTAAGGTTGACTAGCTAATGAATTGATTAGAATAAAATTATATCAATACAGTTTTGAATTAAGTGAGTAAGATCACAAACTATCGCCATACTTCTATTGTATTGTTCGAGCCGACGGAGCCTAACAAAGGCCTTTGCAGAACGGGAGACCGTCGAGACGCAGGTAGGCAATTATGTGTCCTTTATTTTACGTAGGAAATAGATTTGAGTCTTAAGGAACAATGAAGTATATTGTTGGAAAATGAGACAACAAAGGTTGATTGGGGAATTAAGATTTTTTAGAGCTCATAGCTTATAAGCTAGACTAAGCTCCTTGAATGGTACACGGTTGCCTGGTGGCGTATCGGCGGCAATGACTCAGCACACCTATACACGCCATGTCTTTGCAAATCAACCCCCGACCTTTGATTTGGCCAAATCAAATACCTAACAAATTTAAACAAATATAATTATAAATCCATGGTTACGGGGCGAGCTTCGGCTCAATTAAAGTACCAGCCATTTAATGCCATTTGGTGATCGGGAATAATATCGCTTCTCAGCGCAAAAGGGGGTTGAAAAGCAGCCCCAATAACAATGCTAAAAGGCTGGAATACCAGCGTAGGGAGTCCCCGTGCTTAATGAGACATTGGTCGGTTACGATGACCTCAAAAGAGGTAAATACATGCATCAACTGACCTTTCACTCTAGCCAGAACGTTAAGTTTAATCCTTCATTCTATCTAGCTTTCCTCCTTGGAACCTTACCGAGAGAGTGAATAAGTAAATAACGTAACTTATTGATGTAAAACTCACAAGTAAAACCGCGGAAATCTGGTAGATTGATTGAGATGTCTGCATGTCCACCCAACGAAATGTACCAGCCATTTACTTGGCAACTCATATGGTAACAGATGTCTCCGGATGCCTAAGTGTCTCTATTTCCGACTCTATATTTCCTAAAAATTCCTTCAGTATAATTAATTACAAATCACGAGCCAAGACGATCACGTACGGTGCCACCACAGAATTTTGGTGCCGTGACCAGGATTAAATCCTGGATCACTACGAGAAGCTTGTTTAGTACCATAGGACTAGGATATAATCCCGAAAAATTTTGAGAACCTGGGAATTTTGATGCCGGAGTGACCAGAGGTCTATGTACGTATTCGAAAATAACGATATGACTAGATCTATATTAACAAAAAAAAAAAAATTATAACACAACGTAGGAATAGTAATTAAGTATATGTGAAGGAATCGTGATTAGGTATATGAGACGGAGCTTAACAGAAAAAAAAAAAATATATATTTATATAATAATAAATAATAAAACAGGATAAAGAAAAGGTTAAGACACACACTGTGCATGTTATTATTATGTTGTACATTTATTTTATGTATAGGAGAAGCCGAGCAGAAATAAGCAGTATGTTTTATAAATGTACAATTTACAGGGATCCCAAGGAGGAGTTTTGCAGAGAACGAGATATCACTGTGCTTATTTCTTGAAAATATTTACCCTAAATCCTAAAATTTTATATAATCGGAGCGCATTTCCAAGTATAGATAACATCTGCTATCATTATTGCATTGTTTCATAAAATTTTCTCGACGTTTTACGAAGGTGTAATAAATAAGTAAATTAGCGTTTTAGCGTAATTTGGGCGGTGAATAGTTAAACGACGATAAGGAGATTTAGATAAGATGCCGACGGGTAAAAAGGGACGTAAGACAAAGCAGGTAGTAGCGGACCGGTCGGGCGTTAGCGTAGTAGAAGCGAGTGAGCAAACGGGAACCTTAAGTAACCCGGCGTTAGAGTTGATTTTACAAAAAATCAGCGAATTCGAGGGGAAGTTACAGCAATTGAGTTCGAAAGTGAACCCAGTACCGAATGAAAGCGCGAGTGTTACGTCACACGAGTCAGTTGGGTTAGTGAGTAATGAAAGTAACAGTGGTAGGCAGGAAGCTAGTCTTGTATCCACGAGTTCTAGTGTAGCATCTTCCGAGACTCGGAACATTTATGTGGTGCAGCCATCGGTTAGCAAACCAAATTTTGATGGAAAACCATTCACAAATCCAATTTCATTTTTAAAACGGTTAAAGAAGTATATTAGGGCAGTAAATGGGTTTGATCGCGAGATTGACATAGCACTAGGGTGCATTACGGGACATGCTCGTCAGGTTATGGAGTTGTATTCGAAAGATTGGACTACTTTCGCCGATTTTGAAGTCGATTTTAGGCGCACTTATTGGACTGAACAGATCCAGGAGTCTGTGCGATATAGATTGATTAATGCGGTATATACGAACAATTCGGGAATGACTATGTCTGAACATTTTGCCGAACAGGTAGAATCAATGCAGTCACTGACTATTGCGTTTAGCGAGCGAGATTTAGTAAATGCTATTATGCGACACTATGCGGTAGATATACAGCGTCTATGGTTTACTAGGACTGAGGAAGTTAGTATCATGAGCGGGGCGAGGTTCTTGAGAAGTATAGAGCAAAATATTGTTGAAAAACCGAAGGGAGTTGCGAGAGAGGTAGTAGGGGGTAATTTCAGAGGTAGACGGTATAACGGGTCACCGTTGGAACGACCTATGGTTGCAACGATTTTCAAAAATAGGTGGAGTACTAGAGGAAATACGACTAGAGGAAGAGGTTATCGTCAGAATAGGTCAGGTTATAAGGCTAGTTTTAACAGGTCTACATTATCTGAAACTGAACGAGTCAGACCGGCTATTACGTTTGTAAAGGAGGGCGAAAGCTCTAATTTGTCGAAAAATGTGGGGGAGGGACCATCAAAAAACTAGAGGTCCCCACACAAACGAGGTCAAATAAGTTAATTTTGTGTAGAACGGGGAATGTAGAGATCTCAGAGGGCGAACGGGCAGGCGTAGCTTATAACATCCTAGTTAGAAACGGATGGAAACCAGGACAAAGTCTAGGGGTCAACGGAAAGGGGCTAAAACGAACATTGAAAGGTAGCGTAGATAGTGACGATTATAGCTGTCAAGCAGAAATCAGTGGCATAGGAATCTTATTGGAAAACCAGTTTAGCAACGTAGTGGAATGTAATGAGATGGAAATTGAGTGTGAATCTTGTACGAAAAGAGGTTTAAGCGTATATACGATGGTCCATGAACTGGATGGGTCGATTGACGAAGGTATTGATTATTCTCTACCTAAGTTACCTGAAGTATGTGTATGGTTGTACGGGAGAAGTATGAATGCACTTATCGATACGGGAAGTCAGATTAGCGGGATAACTAAAGAATTGTACGATTCTATTCTAAGTGGAAACATATCTCTACCTGAAATCGCTATTCCAGCTATTCAAATACAGGGTGCATTCGGATCGCGAAGCGAAAGCACGAATCGGTTGGTGTTAATAGAGTTCCAATTAGGCAGTACGTTAATTGAAGCACCTGTATTAATTATGCGACGTTTACCTAGGTCATTAATATTAGGATATGATTGGTTAGAACGAGTAAAAGGAGTAGTAAATTGTGGAAGTGAACGGACATTAACAATCGAACATTTGGGAGTCAAGTCTTGCGTTAGACTCAATTCAGATTGTAATATCGAAAGGTTAGGAGGAGAGGCGAATGCTGCCACGATTAATTTGATATTAAATCAAAATACTAGGTCAGAAGGGCATAGCGTATCAATAGAAGAATCGAACGGGAAAAATTCTAAAGGATTTCACTTAGGCGATTCAAACTTAAGTAGTGAACAAAGGGAGCTGTTACTGCCTGTGTTAGAGAAGCATTGTAAGGTATTTACGGACGAGTTAGGTTTGACTAGCAGTTACGAGCACGTTATTGAATTAATAGACGAAGTTCCTTTTGTGAAGCATAGCTATCCAGTACCCTTAGCATATAGAGAACAGGTTAAGGAGGAATTAGAGGAGCTAGAGAGGTTAGGCGTAATAAAACAGGAGGCGACTCCGTATTGCAGCCCTCTCACGTTCACTAAGAAACGAGATGGATCAATAAGACTCTTATTAGACGCGCGCGAACTTAATAAGAAAATTGTAGGAGATGCAGGGTCACCACCACTCACGTCTGAAATTTTACAATCCTTTCATGGAGTGAATTATATCAGTTTAATTGATTTGAATAATGCATATTTTCAAATACCTTTGCATCGGGATTCTAGGAAGTGTACAGGGTTCTCTTTTATGGGAAGAACCTATACTTACCGCGTATTGCCTCAAGGTTTAAAGACATCTGTGGCAGGTTTCTCTAGAGCAATGGATTCAATATTAAAAGGAGTGCGTGAGTTTTGCGTGAACTATTTAGATGACATTGTCATATTTACCACAGGGGATATAAAGTTACATCTAGAACATTTAGATCGAGTACTTGACAGTCTGGAGACCGCAGGTTTAACAGGTAGAATAGGAAAGTGTCGGTTTTTATGCGTAGAGGTGAAATTGCTAGGACACATAGTAAATACAAGCGGGGTGCGTATGGATCCTGAGCGGGTAAAAGCCATATTAGATTTTCCCATACCTCGAACAATAAAACAATTACGAGGATTTCTGGGATTAATAAATTATTTCAGAAGGTTTGTTTCGAAGTATAGCGAAGAAGTTAGGCCACTCTGCGACCTATTAAAACAAAATACCAAATGGTCATGGACTCAGGTAGTAAACGATTGTTTTGAGAGGGTCAAGAAATTATTTCTAGACACAATACTGCTTATGCATCCTAACCCAAAGGAGACCTATTACTTACAAACCGATAGCAGTAATCTAGGAGTTTCTGGGTATGTTTATCAATTGGACGATGTAGGTGAAGAACAGATAATAGGATTTTGTAGTAAGGCGTTGACAGAAACGGAGCGTAAATGGACGGTCACAGAACAAGAATTGTGGGCTATCATTTTTAGTTTGTCGAAGTTTGAAACGTATTTGAGGGGAGCACGTTTAGTGATTAGGACCGATCATAAGAGTTTGATATTTTTACAAACATGTAAATTGTTGAGCGCACGAATGATACGTTGGGTGCATTACATAGGTCGGTTCGACTATACAGTCGAGCATGTAAAAGGGAAATTAAATACAGTAGCGGATGTATTATCCAGACATATAAAAGGTACAACTGATGTATTGACTAATAAGACTACGGGGCCTGAGATGAATTTATTCAAAGCATCGTTAGGACGGGTAGTACAGGCGAGATGGAAGGAGATAGGTAGCTGCCAAGAGCGTGACAGGGTCGCTAGTGAGATAATTAGACGTATGAAAATAACAGGCACGTCTGAATCAAGATATTATATACTTAAGGAGGGTGTTCTTTACAAGACAGACGGGAGGAAGGATACTTTGATATTATATGTCCCCGAGGACTTACAAAGAGATTTGATTGTTAGCATTCATGAGGAAATAGGTCATTTCGGACGTTACAAGGTATATGCTATGATGAAACGTCGGTACTATTTCTCGAATATGTCTCGCGTGATAAATCGTATTGTAAGAGCTTGCGAAATATGTCAAAAATCAAAGCACGCGTTAGAAACACACACAGGGCCAATTAAAACCGTGATAGCGAAAGAAATAGGAGAACGGGTTTTTTGTGATATTTATGGACCTTTACCTGCGGGACGATTTGGATACAGATATATATTTGTGATACAGGACGCTTACAGTAAGCTAATCAGGTTATATCCACTACGCGAAGCAAGTGGAAAAGCCTCGTTAACATGTATAAAAAAAGTTTCATAGTCAAATTGTAGTTAAGACCTTATGTTCGGATAGAGGTGCGAACTTCACGTCAAAGATTTTCGAGTCGGGTGTACATCGATTAGGTATCGAGTTGACACACACATCTGTTAGGAATCCGCGACCAAATTCAACAGAGAGAGTTAATAAGGAATTAGGGAGGTTATTCAGAACATATTGCGACAAATCTCATCGATCTTGGGTGGATTTATTACCGGACATAGAGGATTGTTACAATCAGGTAGTACATACTACGACAGGCTATACTCCAAATGAGATAGTATGTGGAAAGCGGACCTTGCTATCGACTGATTTCGACAAGAGCGTAGTGAACGGAAACGGTTTACAACAGGAGACGTTAGATCAAATTAGACAGCGGGCACAGCAAAACATAATTAAGGCAGCGGAAAGTAGAGAGTCTTATTATAATAAGAATCATAAGTTAGTGCAGTTCGAGATAGGAAATTTAGTAAAGCTCAAGACTTTTTCGAAATCAGATGCCGACAAGAAGTTAACAAGGAAATTCATGCGTTTATATGAGGGACCTTACGTAATAGGAGCGGTTCCGTATAATAACGTATATACATTGATTGACGCTCGTACTAACAAAGCTAAGGGTAATTACAATGCGATCCATCTGTTTCGTTATTATGGAGATATTTAAGAGAGTAGGTTTCCACTAGGGATTAGTGTAAACAAAGGGAAATGAATGAAGTTACCGATATCTTCATGAACAATAGAGAGGTCAGTTTAAACGAGTAAAGAGGAATTTGAGTTAAATAGGTTATTACGATGTTTGGAATATAATAGATGAGCGGGAAGGACTTAGAGCTAGCGGTAAAGTACAGAGGGGAAATAGATTTTCAAACGACTAGTAAAAATATGTAGATATTTATGGGACTAGGTGTATCAAAAATCTATTTGGGGGAGTGTGAGGTGGTCACCCTATTTTGCCATGGGCGCCCTAACAAAACTTTTAAAATAAATATTACAACACTCATAAAATTTCGTCAGGATTTAAAGCGATGCTTTTAATTTTTTTACTAGAAATACGAGAGCTTAAGAAATTCGTAAAAGATAAGCTAAGGGTAAAATTCTTCGAAAGTAAGGCAATAAACTATAGAATTTCACGCAGCGGAACTCGTAAAGCTTTCTAAATTATTACGTTAAAACAAAGCTCTACAATCTGACAAGCACTTTGAAATGCGATCATAAAGTCGAGACCTTTTTCTACACCAAATCACCAAAGTGTCGAGAAACAATGATAGCAGATGTTAAAGTACCAAAACAAAAAAAATCACGTCTTGAGAAAAATATTAAGATGCAACGCAAAACTGTGGGAAAGAGGTGTGGCAGTTTTATTTTGATGCCTGATTGGACAAACCCGAATAAGGTCTATTTTAGGGCCAATGAATTACGTCGAATGGTTTACTTGGGCGTGCAATTTAAATTTCAGAATTATGGCGGGGAGAGGGGGACCCGAGCGCAACGGAGCATGGAGACGGACAGTCAAGCACAAGCCTTCAAACGCGGAGGTCAATCGCGGATTAAATCGCGGACATCCAATCGCAGGGGTTTCAATCACGCGCAGTCTTCATTAAATATCCAATAATTCCTCGATTCGGGCTTTCGAGAAGTCGTTTAATATAAGTATTTTCCGGGTCTGTTACTAAAAATTGTACTAAAGAGTGAATGCGTATATGTAATTTGTAGAGTCAAATGACCTGTCTCCGATTAAATACCATTCTAAGAAATAAAGTGTACAGTGAGGAGAGTCTTCGATAAATTTGGTAACGTACTCTATTTGATTTAATTATATTTAGAACAATTTCACAGTCCTACATAATATCATACAGATAAATCTAGGATATAAATTGGCTAAAACGAGATAAGGTGCATCCAGACACAGCATTAGATACCTTTTATTATATGAATGGAGTTGAAAGGGGAGACTCCAGGACAAGTACGAAGTGGGTATACACGAGTCTCTTCATTATATCAATTACCATATGTCCGTTTCTCCTGACATATAGACTCATTTGTAAGTTCCGCAAATAATGGAATCGTAGTCACAACCCAGAGGCGACTAGAGCCACGAGTGTCAGATACAACCATACTTCGATCCTATCTCAAATAGAATTTGTTTAATAAAGTAATAGATATTGTATGACTGTGAAATCGTTTCGATCCACTCACTTGTATAACTTAACCTGATAACGAGTGTGTGTCTTTTCCTTATAACGTGTGTCTTACCCTATGTTTTTTGTATTTCATCACCGTTATAAATATGAAAATAATAATAACATAAAACATGTGTGTTAATCATTAAGAACTATCTAGAATAGACAGCCGACGGGTTTTTTAGCTTGGATATACCGTTTTTCCCGTCGTTAGCATGGCTTTAGGAACGGGATATCCAGCTGGGCTTCTAAATGTCATCCCATTAGAAGCTCAGTTTAATTAATCGAACAGTTTCTTTTTTTAATTTCACTCTATCTGTCGGAGTAATAGAATTAATGGTTTACTTGAATAAAAGAATTACTTTGAACCATAACTATACTCTTTCATTCCTATCATTAAATATATTTCCTAGAGCTTTTAATAATGGAGATACGAGTTAAATTGCACCTCATCAGTCTTAATACAACCTCACAATGTCTATTGTTTCAAGATAACTATTGTGTTATTTCAACTTGAAATCCTCCGCTATTAAACCCTCTCATATCACCTTATTTAGATCACGATTCTCTCATCAAAAGATAAAATAGGCAGGTTATTTATTACAGCATTAATTCATATTAATAGCACAAGTTTGATAGTAAATTTAGGTTATAATAGTTTTACTGGAGCACCTAGGTTCTTTCGATTAGAGCCTAGAATATAGAAAAGTCAAATGCATTGCAGTCTAAATAGAATTGACTTAAGGTTGATTAGTTAATGAACCGATTAGAGCCAGAATATAGAGAAGTCAAATGCACCGCAATCTAAATAGATTTGACTTAAGGTTGACTAGCTAATGAATTGATTAGAATAAAATTATATCAATACAGTTTTGAATTAAGTGAGTAAGATCACAAACTATCGCCATACTTCTATTGTATTGTTCGAGCCGACGGAGCCTAACAAAGGCCTTTGCAGAACGGGAGACCGTCGAGACGCAGGTAGGCAATTATGTGTCCTTTATTTTACGTAGGAAATAGATTTGAGTCTTAAGGAACAATGAAGTATATTGTTGGAAAATGAGACAACAAAGGTTGATTGGGGAATTAAGATTTTTTAGAGCTCATAGCTTATAAGCTAGACTAAGCTCCTTGAATGGTACACGGTTGCCTGGTGGCGTATCGGCGGCAATGACTCAGCACACCTATACACGCCATGTCTTTGCAAATCAACCCCCGACCTTTGATTTGGCCAAATCAAATACCTAACAAATTTAAACAAATATAATTATAAATCCATGGTTACGGGGCGAGCTTCGGCTCAATTAAAGTACCAGCCATTTAATGCCATTTGGTGATCGGGAATAATATCGCTTCTCAGCGCAAAAGGGGGTTGAAAAGCAGCCCCAATAACAATGCTAAAAGGCTGGAATACCAGCGTAGGGAGTCCCCGTGCTTAATGAGACATTGGTCGGTTACGATGACCTCAAAAGAGGTAAATACATGCATCAACTGACCTTTCACTCTAGCCAGAACGTTAAGTTTAATCCTTCATTCTATCTAGCTTTCCTCCTTGGAACCTTACCGAGAGAGTGAATAAGTAAATAACGTAACTTATTGATGTAAAACTCACAAGTAAAACCGCGGAAATCTGGTAGATTGATTGAGATGTCTGCATGTCCACCCAACGAAATGTACCAGCCATTTACTTGGCAACTCATATGGTAACAGATGTCTCCGGATGCCTAAGTGTCTCTATTTCCGACTCTATATTTCCTAAAAATTCCTTCAGTATAATTAATTACAAATCACGAGCCAAGACGATCACGTACGGTGCCACCACACTGTCTTCCTTATCTAAAGTTAGATAAGAATGAAAATGCACCGTCCAGTGTTCCGGGCAATCTTTGGGGTGGGTTGCTTACAAAATAATCTTGGATAGAAGCAGGCGTTACTTTGCGGAAGTCCATGATTATGAAGGAACTTGAAATTTAATTTGCTATAATCCGCAACAATAGGCAAATATATGTGGTACAGTGTATCTTGCACTTGCAGCTTGCAATATTCACCACACCACATAAATCTTCCAAATTATTCTCAACGTACGTTTCACTCCGACACCGGAGCATCTTCAGGAGATGTTGACTTTACAATCGTGCATTGTCGAGTCAACATCTCCTGAAGATACGTATTGGTATACGTAGACCGTATACCAATATGGGAACAATTTTGGCAGGTTCACCTAGGTAACTTATGTTACGTTTTTAACTTGAAAACAGGGCTCTATTGATTCAAAATGATCAAGTAGAGAGAACAAGAGAGATCAAGAGTATGAGAAATCTGATGTAAAATTCATTTATCATTTTAAAGGTCAGTTGCTAAAAACAACATGAGTGCCACAAGTCAGTAGGATTTTAAGTGAAAGAAAACCCCAAAGAGGGTTGCGAAAGTCAGGGTTCTTTACGTTTCAGGGTTCAGGCTTTTTTAGGTGGTCAAATATAACTTTAACTACTTAGTGCTACTGGCTGAGAAGTAATTAGCGGGTAAGTAGGTTCTACTAAGCCGTAATTATTTCTTGCTGACAGCCTGACAGCTATTGAGGCCACGGGCAGCTTTATGAAGCCAGTTTAACCTACATTTATACAGGTGACGAGTGTTTGTACGCTTATATTATACCACACGAGTCACGACCAGTGGCACTTTAGACAAATATCTATACTTCTGTACTAATATTATAATTTTGGGTTTATATAGACTCTTTAGCGTCATAGTCAGTCATAGTCATAAATATTTATTCAATTTAGATAGGTACACTACACTTATTGACGTCCAGAATGATTCAGAGGTAGGTACTTATTAACTGTTTGTCATTTTTAAATAATGATAATTTATTAAATTTATAGAAATAGAATAAGAAAAATTAATAAAATAAATACGTAATCACAAAATAGAAAATATGTTTTTTTCCTTATTTTTGGTCGGCTCTACCTTTTTCTAATAGATAGGTAGGTACCTATACCCAAGACAGTCGATTATCTTTCCTGACTTTTATGTTCTTGCCTTTTATGTACCTATTTTATAACGATATGCCTAGGTATACATAACTACCAGATACCTGTTTACCAGAATTTTAAGATAAGTAGTTACAATTACTTAAATAGACTTGTTTTACTTTTGGTTACACTGTATTGACCAACACTCACATTCTGCATTCTATTTACGACAAGTAGAAGTAAGATTCTTTTATTAGTGACTTTAACGACTGTGATGTAATCATTCAAAGACAACTATTAAGTTGGATTACGTCACGAGCTTTGTGAGCCCCACAAAGTTTTACTGTCGATTTTTATAGGCTGAGACAAGTGGTGTTATTTCGGGACACGCTTCAGAATGAATAGAATGATTTCTAGAATCAGGGGTTACGACTTACATGAGCCTAAGTTAATACTTGTAACTTAGCTAAGTTATATCGCTTTCGATATAACTTTTATATACTTCCGATACTTATACTTCCGATACTGGTTTTATACTTTTTTTTTCCGCTTTTTTATAATTTTTATTTTTTATCGATTTAACTTTTTTTTCGATATACTCGTAGCTTTAACTTTAATAATATTACGTGAAGGTCTACGTTTACTATAGGCTCACACCATCCTACCTGTCTTGTACAGTTACTTCCAGCAAATAATTTAATATTTGCCATTTTTATTTCTGCGTAGGTACTAAGTACTAACGCAACCCTACTTAAAAAAATAGTTATAAGTAGGGGCGAAGAAAACATCTCTAACAATTCTCTTCAAGTAACGGTTTTGAATACCTAATGCAGAATTTTATTGAGATCTAAGAATTGGTATATAAGTACTAACTACATACTAAGGTATAATTATTATTAGGTAGGTACTTACTATTGGTTTTGTAATCCGTCCTTATGTTATAAATGCGAACGTGTGTTTGTCTGTCCGTCTGTCTCCTGCGCTTTCACGGTCCGTCTTTTCAATGGTGAACCTTTTGGCCCGGAAAAGAGACTTGGTCCCATCTGCCCCGCTGGCTCTGCCCCGCTAACGGGGCAGTTGGGGAAAAAAGTGCCATTGGCCCCGCTAGCCTCGGCGTAGTCGCTTAACAGGGCAGATGAAACTTTTTCACACAGATCAAGTGTCATTTGCCCCGCTACGCTTCCGTAAGAAACTTACGAAAAAACTTGGAAAAGGAAAAGAACTCCGCGGGAATCAAAAAACCTTAGGTAATCCATGCGGACGAAGTCGCAGGCATCATCTAATTTCTATAAATTGGTATAAAAATATTTTTGTTCTGACTTCTGATAGGTAGGTTTTTAATAAAGCGTCTTGTTCTTTTACTTTGGACATTTTTATCGACTTATTCTTTACTAACAAGTAAGTAGGTATTTCTCCAACTTTCCCAATAATTTAACTTCATAAATTACTTCGTAAATGATAAAAAAGAAATCCACCGTACTCAACTATATACAACACTGCGATAAAGTATGAGGCATCATTATTTGCTACTGAATAATTCAAGGGTTAGATAAATTCCAATACAAACTGCAGTCGTCGAATCGCGTTCGGGTAATGGATTGGGAATTTGAGGATATTAGCTAAATCTGAGTCGCACCCTTGCGGTGTTCGTCTTTTCTGCAGCTATTCGATTTAGGGTTAGGGCGTAGGGTGTTGAGTACTGATTTTCACCGCTCCACTCTGTTCATATTATTTGTTTGGCAAATTATTAAACTTCAGAATAAGATAATATTTTACCTTCTGGACTTTTGCAAGTGCAAAATGAAACAAATAAGTACTTACTTAAATTAAAATAGATACATATAACGCATCCTGCTATATCCTATCTTTAAACTTGAAAAGTCTAAGTGTATCTTTTGGTAGAGCTTTCAACATGGTTACATAAGCACATTTATTTTTCCCAAATAAATATTTTCTCTATCTAATTATGGAAACACTTGTGTTTGTGTTTATTATTACTTAAAAGTAGGTAACGGTTTGCTGACTGATAATAGCTTGGAGGATACTGAGATAGGTACATAACATCCCTATAAAAACAGACATAAGCAAAGTATATATATAGGTACTCAAAGTTTAGAGCGAATAAATTAATCAATACTGAAGTCTGAAAGCCGTTTTTAAATTCCACAACAGAACATTCCGTTTCATAAACCAATGCCAATATTATTAGCAATATCTCTGAAGCACGTCGCGCGTTCGTTACCGTCGACTTCGCTGTAAATGAGAATGAGGATCTCAAACGGAGCCCTTTTACGATCGGCAGTTTTTTTCTTGAAACACGACACTGGGGCGGACAATGCCGTGTTTAGTTTGAGAGCACACTAAGGACTTTTTGTCTCGTGATATGTATGTGGTGAAGGTACCCTTGCTTCAATGAAAAGAAAGGTTCGTCCAGTACTTTAAGTAGGTTCTGCTTCATTAACTTTCAACAAACACGAGTAATGATTGAAGGAGCAGATATATATATGCAAACATCATCGACATCTAACGACTTCACCACAGATAGAAATTCTATCCTGACCTCCGGAGCTGGCTATTTGCTATTAGGTAAGTGGCTGTGGCTGTAACAGACAGCTACTTTACAGACGATCGTGAATATCTCTGACTAGCTGGTGCTCTTCCATAACAACGATGTGAAGCGATCCTATTAAAGGGAGTTTTTCCTTTTGATGTACGGAAAATGGGCACAGCTGCAGCAAGAGAACTAGGTAATTTCAGCCAATCACAACAATGATTTGCGCTTGTAACAATGTGATAAATACTTTACTTATACTAAGTAGAAGATCCCAATTCTTCTTTAAAAAGAGGGTAAAACTTTTTATCGCTCGACAGGTCCCTAGTGCATCGTTCCCTTGAATCTAGTCGTACAGCTAGATATTTATAGGGCGGTGCTATCGCCAGCCGACTCCAGACTTGTATTAAGCTGATGGGTATTACCTTACTTTGAGTATTATTGTCTGTGCCATTACAATTGGCTTTATACCTAATATTATTACACGTAATAATCGCTGTCGTTAATTAACTCTCTTGAACTGCAGTTTAAGGTATCTATACTAATATCATCTGCTATGCTTTTAAGGCCCACTTTTTCAACCGATTTTATGGGGGCGCACAGTGATAATATAGGTTGCTACTTTTATCCCTGAAAATTTATGAGTTACCGCGAGAATAAAATAAAACTAAACCCGCGCGGATGAAGTGGCGGATATCATCTAGTAGGTAATTATATTACGAGTTTAATGAAATATCCTTTCAGACTCGTAAATAAAGCTTTGATTAACTATTTGTAATTCCGTTCCGTAGAAAGCTTAACACGTTTGCTGCGACAGTAACTTTTCAATACTTTCCATTCCTTCGGTACAAGGCCTATACACCTGGTAATAAAACTTCCATTGTGGCGGCACAAGGCTTATAGACCCTGTAAAATTTAAGAAACTTAAATCCTTTTTTGGGCTTCATGTAAAAATATATGTTTTTATTGCTTTGAATATTAATAATAATGAATTAATTGACATACACCTGAAGGCGTTCGTTAACAACTTGTTTAGTTTAAAAGTTATAGCTATATTCAAAATACAGGGCTTAATCACCCTGTGACGCACTGAATAAGGGCAGTCTGGTGCGTATTTTAAGGATGTGAAATAAAAATATCGATAGCTGTAATTAAGTTTTAATATAATGGAAAAAAACAAACATGAATTACTGTTTTTCAATAAAACATGGGTAGCAAAAATTTTTTTTTTGCACTGAACACATTTAGTTAAATTTTTTTTAACTTTTTTGTCAGCTTGGCGACTGGTTAAAAAGGTTCGGAGTTTTGCGTAATATCCGACACAATTCCTCTTCTTATCACGTTTTACCAAAGGGTGTTTGTCAAGTTTTCGTGCGGGTTCTGAAAAGATAAATTTATAAATTTATTGTTATTTATTTGTATGTGTATGTGTGTGCGCGTGTGAACGTGGATTGGATGTGGATGTGTATATGTATGTTTATGTGTAAGTGTGTGCACTCATTTTCGTCTCCGTTGAAATTACCTGTATCATTGTCAAAGTCCTTTTTTATAAAAAAAAAAAAACTTAAATACGCACTAAACGGGAAACGTAATTAGGTAAGTAAAATAAATAGTAATGATGACTCACCTGTCTCTGATAAATCAATCTATAATTGGATTTAACTTTCACTGCTTCACTGTCCTCGCAAACATCATATAATATATTTTTTCGGCACCGTTTTGTTGGTCTTGACGCCATGTCGACACGTGCGTTTCTCACGATTGCAAGCCATCACTAGTCGCGCGAAGCTAACGTGGGGTGCGGTACCAGGTGAGCGGGGTACAAGGTGCTTCGACCTGGTTTCGCATTATGAAAAAAATTTATTTCTTCCGTGCGGTGCCAGGTGTAAAAACCTGGTATTAAGGTAGGTACACCATTGGATTCTATTTTAATAACACATCTTAGATATATATTCATCTCTTTCCTACACCGAACCAAGTTAAAGTTAGGCCTTCCGCGCGACAAGGAAGTCTATACTTTTCTTAGCCGCACTGTAAGCGTAGAGGTATACAAGGTGTTTAGACCTGCCGAGCGATCGCGTAACTTCTGCATCAATCATTGTTACAGTATCAATTGTTGTAATTGGCTGAATTTATGGCATTCTTGCTGCGTCAATGGATTATGTCCAATAGTGGAAGAGTGTTAACCAATCAGAGGTGATTGCGATGTATCAATGATTGATGCAGAAGTTACGCGATCGCTCGGCGGGCCGTCTCTTTGTTTCGCACTCAACGTGTTAAATCAATTCATTTAACTTCATCCGAATTCTTAATAAGAGGGGTGATTGAAGACTCACCTATAAACAAATAGCTGTATAAATAACAAACATGAATCTTTAATTTATGGATTTTGGGTCGGTAGGTACTAGGGCTTCCAATACCGGGATCCCGGGATTGGCTGATACCGGGATCCCGGACTTTTTTCGCCGGTTTTCAATACCGGTATTGAAATGTCTAATACCGGGATACCGGTATTGGTGACACTATAAACGAAACAGTGACTATTGCATATATTTCTTTTTAGATGCCACTGTTTTTTATTCAGCTAAGTTTAAAACTTGTATCTTAAGCATATTAGCTCAAAAAGAGCGCCTTTATTGCTTAAAACCAGTAAAGAAAAGTCGTTTTTGTTCACTCTGAGGGAAAAATTAGTGTTTGAATTTAGATCCCTGTGGCTTGGCATTTATATTTCATTGTCTCTCAAAACGTTCAGAAATCTTCATTTATAACTAATGCATATTTTATTATGATATATTTTCTTTTAAATAATAGCTATTGAATTTTAGATTAATTTGTGTTTTGACTAAATTATCGGTTTCTTCGACTTCGATCGACTTCTTACAAAAATATCGTTTATTACTCATTTAGTAGTCGCAATACATTTTACTATAGTGGTTTAACGCTCAACGACCTCAGCAGAGTTCCTCAACAGGTGGGCCTAAAAGTGAATATGAGCAAGACAAAGATCATTTCTAATGCAGACGTTCAGCCCCAACCTGTTTTAGTTGAGAACTCTGCACTCGAAATTGTTGATGAGTACATATACCTAAGACATACAGTCCACTTAGGTAGGTCCAATTTCGAGAAAGAGGTCAACCGCCAAATCCAACTTGGCTGGGCAGCGTTAGGGAAACTCCGCGACATCTTCTCGTCCAAAATTCCTCAGTGCCTGAAGACGAAAGTTTTCGAACAGTAGGTACATATTGCCAGTGACGACTTACGGCTCCGAAAAATGGTCGCTAACTTTGGGCCTGATAAGAAGGCTCAGGGTCACTCAGCGGGCGATGGAAAGAGGTATGCTTGGAATATACCTGCGTGATCAAATCAGATATGAGGAGATCCATAGGCGAACCAGAATAACCGACATAGCTCGAAGTGTCCAAGCTTAAGTGGCAATGGGTGGGGCACATAGTTGGTAGAACCGATAGGCGTTGGGGTCCTAAAGTGCTTGAATGGCGGCCTCATGAAGCGCAGTGTTGGACGACCCCCCACTAGGTGGACGGACGATCTCAAGCATGTCGCTGGGAGCCGCTGGAAACAAGGGGCACAAGACCGTGCCCTGTGGCGATCCATGCAGTAGACCTACCTCCAGCAGTGGATGTCTATAGGTTGAAACGAGGACGACGATAGTAGTTCAAATTACAATCATCGAGACTAATTTCACTCATTATTTAAAATTTCCAGCCATATTTATTTAATTTTGTGTTTACGTTGAGAAAGTGCGTCACAAATATACTTTATATTAAAAGTTCAAAATTCAATGTAGGTTAAAAATATATATTTCGTAAGAATTCATCCGAAAATAGTTCTATTTTAAAAATCATACGTACAGTTGATATTCTGATAGAAATTGATTATTTGATAATAATATTATTATCAAATAATCAATTTCTAATAAGTATTAATATAAGATTGTATTTAAAATGATGTGATGGAGTTTCAGAACGTTACGTGCAAAAAAATCTCGCTGAGTGAAAAAAACGGCGTTTCTTCACTGAATTTATGCAGAAAAGGCACTTTTTTTAATTAAAATTTTTTTTTATGAAAAAATTTTTTGTTATGGTTCCGTTAGCTTCAGAAAAGACTAATTTTAAGTTAAAAAACATCTACCACATTTTAAATTTTTTCCAATACCGGGATCCCGGGATCCCGGGATCCCGGTATTGGAAAAAATCTTTCCGGTATTAATACCGGTATTGAGAAAAACCGGTATTCGAAAGCCCTAGTAGGTACGCTCGGACCCTCTTTTGTATTCCCACCCAATTAAGATTTGTTTACTAAGGGCACAGGTTCATAACATTAAGCAATACGGGTAGCCTCACCTACTGTAGACGCCGCGCTTATTGTTAAAACATCAAAGGAGGAGAAACAACCGTTTATAATCTTCCATCTCCTTACCAAAGAATGTGCATGGAAAGTCTTGAAGTAATTTTTTAATTATACGCTGAAATTATTCCAAACAAAAGGAAAATCGTCAAAATATACTTTTCCCTAAAGTTGAAGGGTCGTCCGCTATAGACATTATTTATCACTGTGGGTTCCCGCTCTAAAGGCTTGGACAGAAAACGCGTGACGGAAACACTCCTTAGTTTTTAGGTGTAAGTAATAATAATGATTCTAACACAAGAAACTATAAGGGAACCTTCATAACCTGAACGCGCGTGTCTATTTCGATCACAAAACACGTAGTCTCCCAAGTAACAATTTAGGTTCTGAAAAGGCCTTAAAATAACTCACAGGACCTTATTCAGCAAAATGTTGATCTGTGCCACTTAGCACAAACAACGATTTATTTTAGGCTACAGAACTTCATGTACCTATCCCCGAAAGGCCCAGATAAACACAAGGCGCAGTGTACAAAAGCATTCGAGCATACAACCAACTACCTACAATGTTCGAAGTACCAGTGAAGCCATTTCCTTGGTTGTACCTGCGCAAATTGCCATGATCTTCAGATCGGACTACCTATATTAGGTTTTGCTACCTGCCGCTAATATAGTCGACACTTAAATACAAGTTAAATATGTATTTAGATTACATAAATAATAACGCTAATAGATCGGCTATCGTAGATACGACTTTAATCTGTAGTCGGCAGTAACTAGCTATGTCTCTAGTTTGCTAGATCATCAACCCTGTCGATAAGCGTGAGAAGAAAACGAATCTACCGTTAACTGACGAGCGTAGCGAAACAGACACCGTAGTTGCCGTCACGCTTTGTGATCGCCCAGGACTTTAAAAGGGCCCGCACTTCGCAACGGAATGACGAAGCGACGATAAAACATTTATGTCACTAAACTTTTGTTTACTTCAAAGAGTAGGGTTTTGATGACAGGGAAATGTTGGGAACTTGGGAGGGAAAACAATTGCGACGCTCTCTACTCGTGTTTAACATAACAGTTCTCTAAAAATCCTTTGTGGGTTATGAAAGCGCTCGTTTCTAGACGGATATGAGAATAAATTTTCCCCTTTCGCGCCGTTACCCGGTTACCCTGCCATTTGCGGTGACTGCCGAGTACAGTATAGCTATTTCTTAACAGCAGGTGTTTTATTTTGCAAGATTTACTATTATACCTAACCTTTTAATTCCAAAGTAGAAAATGTATTTTAATTTTTATAATAAAGGTACAAGCTTAAATTGTATTGATTGCCGCATTCTCCCTGATTGCATCATTTTGACGACCTCCCTGGCGCAGTGTTGAGCGCTGTTGTCCCGTGAACGTGGGAGGTCCCGGGTTCGATTCCCGCCAGGGTTATTTTGGGAATTTATAATTTCAGAATTTTCTCTGGTCTGGTCTGGTGGGAGGCTTCCGGCAAAGACGTACCGCCAAGCGATTAAGCGTTCCGATAAGATGCCGTGTATAGAAACCGACCATACCCCTAACAGGTTAGCCCGCTACCAACTTAGACGGTATCATCACTTACCATCAGGTCAGATCACAGTCAAGGGCTAACTTGAAGTGGAATAAAAAAATTAAAAAAAAACCGGTGACGGCTATTTTTTCGCGCAAATGATAAGCTTGGCTTTTCAGCGCGGAAATGCAGACAATATTCTTGCCACCATGTCCATGCGACTGCATAGGGAGCTACAGTCTTCTATACGTACACGCATAAGTACATGGAACTGCTCGAGCAGTTGCGACTGCTTCGGGCGGTTGGCAGTAGAATTATAAATGGTAGCTTCAAGCTGTTGACTATAACTATAAGAGCGTCCGTGTATGTTGATCACTGGCTAACTGCCTTAGCAGTCCGTGTATGGCCAGTCTTAATTGATGTTAGAGTGGCTAGTCTGACTAGCATACTTACCTACTTTCGAAAGCTATGATATCTTCATCTCAGTGTTTGGTACAGATAAAGATAAACCAATATAGTTAGGAGACAGACTATTAGTACAACATAATAGTAGAGCTTTTTGGGCTTTTAAGCTCGTATCGGCTTACGCAAATACACGTGCGCCACATTTTGCGCTTCGAAAAACGTACACGCGCTTATTCCGGCGTGTTCGCTCGAACCCGTGGGTCAGTTAGTAGTAGTAGCACAGAATAGGTAATAGTAAATTAGTAGTCAGTAGTAGGTATACGAGCTTGTAAGTGCGTCAACGCTCGTTATGAGTTGCGTCATGCGTGTGCGGAAAAGTTGTGCCTATACATCCAAAAACGAGAACTTTAATACGCGCCGAAAAAACTGTAATCTGAAACCGCCCTATATTTTTATGCTACGTAGGTATACTTCGTTTATTTTATAAACTATTTTTAGTAGCCCTCTGTAAAGTAAAAGGGCCTTACAAAAATTGCGCTCGGACTCCCTTGACGGCAGCCGGGCGCGGGTATGTTATACAAGTATAACTGGGTGTCAGCATCAGTGCTCTCACTTTACGATCACTGCGCACTATGCTCCCCAAGACAAGGAAGTGTGAGGTTTAACGAATCTGATTGAACTTATAACTTTCTCGCATAAGGACAATAGCGCCGTTTAACGAACGCATAGCGTCATCTATCGGCACGTTTATGAATCAATAGAATTTACTTATGAGGATCGTCTAGTTGTAAATTTTCATACAAAAAGCGATACCTAACGTTTTTCTTCCCGTAAATGTTGTCCAATTTTCATAATTTTTAGAAATGTTGCAGATACAATGAAGAACTATGCTCGTACGTTTTAATTTTAAAGAAATATTGCGTAGACTAAAAGTTATAGCGTCTAAATATCCATATTTTTGACCTAAAAACTTCCTCGAGTATTTTAATTTTTTTTTTAACTAAACTAAAATACTAAAAAAATAAAACGTACGAGCCTAGATTACTGTGTACTGAATCTAATGAGACCAAAATTGTCTAATTTCGTAACCGTTTGGGGGGGTAAAAACGTATAAAATGTAGGCAAATGCCTACTGGACTTGCAACTCTCTCTATCGCACGATACGGGTCGGGGCAGGGGAATATGCCCCTAGTAGTACTTAGTAGTAGAGCAGTGATGTTGTGGCATTGTATCGATATTATTATCGCTTAGGGAGGAGAAAGTACTATCGATATTTTATCGATCGATACTGAGCAAAGAGGATTATCACACTCATATTATTATTATTTATTCTGTGGTATTTGGTATTAGGTCCGTTTTAGGTAAGTATATCACTAATACGAGCCTAAGATAACTGTAAATAACTATGGTGTGTTATTTTGTTAGGTAGAGTTACTTCTTCTATAAAGAAATGAAATCAAATAAATATTATAAATGCTAAAGTTTGGATGGATGGATGTATGGATGTATGTTTGTTACTCAATCACGCTCCAACAGATGAACGGATCTGGATAAAATTTGGCACAGAGATAGATTATAGTCTGGAATAGCACATAGGCTACTTTTTATCCCAGAAAATTAAAGAGTTCCCGCGGGAACCGAAAAACCTCAATCTACGCGGACGAAGTCGCGGGCATCAGCTAGTAAATAACTAAAGTTGATGCAATTATTGACCGAGAGAAGCGAGGGTCTCTGAGTCTACTTGAGTGAATTTGCACTTGTCCGTCCGTCCGTCCATCCGTCGGTCCGTCCGTCTGTGAGAGCCTTATAACTTCTGAATTACTGAACGTAATAACTTCAAAATTCAATATAATATGTAATCCAATGGCCTCCACCCGAATATGGCTTAAAAAGTTATAAAAATCTTTATTTCAGGGGGGCTCTCATAGAAGCGAATGCGAAGTAAAATATTTTTTATAGCGTTACATAGGGTTGCGGTATACCATTTTAAAGATAATTAGGAATAGAGTCCAAAAATATTTTTTTTTAATTTTTCCCCTAGAATTGACGAAATGGGGGGCTTTCAAAGTGGAGATTTTCTAACGTCAAGCAAGAAGCAACGTCTCCAAGTACAAGTACCTATAGGAAAAATCCGAAAATCGTTAAATATGGTTCCGTTCTCATAGGGTGTCGAATTGTTTATCACGCGCTACCAGTTTAGCGCGATATGTAAGCCAGTTATTTACACAGCTGATTACTTGTTGTTATGACATATTTCTTGTTATTACATACGAAACCCTTCGTGCGAGAGTCTGACTCGCACTTGATCATATTTTATTCGTTGAGATTTTATTGGGATTCTTCGTTTCCGACGGTCTCAATGTCTCGACTACAGAATGATGTAAAATAATGATAAAATCCGAGTCCCTCTTGCTTTGAACTTGGTGGTTCGCAGATACTTCAAAAGCTTTTTTTATCCTGTTGCCTACGTAAGAAAATTTGTAACGTTACACTTTTCTTTGGGGTGAACTAAATTCGACGGATCTTTTTTGGTTTAATTTTCGATGCCGCAATAACATGAAGTAGGTACCTTTTTATATATTTAGGATTTTTTTTATTGCTTATCAAGTACCCAAGATTGTATATAAAATTATGTTCGCAGAAAATAAACACTAATTTTCAGTCATAAAATACAACTGTAGGTACTGTACTGATGTTATCTCATTTTTTCCATTATTTGTGAGTACAGTGAGGTTTGTGAGGTTACATAGTAAAATATCTCATATTATTTCGAAAACAATAGGGTTTAGATGCCTTTGTTGCTCATACGTACGTCATTCGCAGGTGCCGGCGGCGGCATGCTGGGCGCGCGGTTCAAATCATGGATGGAAGCGCAGCTAGGGCGGGCGAAGAAGCGTAAGCAGAAGCCGACGAGACAGATTACGCCGACCACGCCCGTGCCACCTCCGCACCTGTCGTCTCCTGAGAGCGCCTACAGCACGGGCTACTCCACCGATGGCACGTCGCCAGGCGCGCCGCCCGCGTCGCTCGCCGCTCCGCTGGTGCCACCTCCGCCTCCGCCTGCGCCACCCACTACTCATCTGTACCATGAACCGGCAAAGGTAAAGTTTTGATGTATGTATCCATACTAATCCTATACTATTATAAATGGGAAAGTGAGTTTGTTTGTATGTTTGTTCCGCTTTCACGCCCCAACGGCTGAACCGATCTGGATGAAATTTGGCACAGAGATAGATTATAGTCTGGAATAACACATAGGCTACTTTTTATCCCGGAAAATTAAGGTGTTCCCGCGGGAAACGAAAAACCTCGATCCACGCGGACGAAGTCGCGGGCATCAGCTAGTATTAGATATAAATGCGACAGTCTATCTGTCTGTCTGCTAAGCTTTCCCGGCCCATCTTATCAACTGATTCTGATGTTTGGAACAGAGGTAGGTTGCATCCCGGGGAAGGATATAGACAACTTTTTATAAGAATTTAAGGAATTCCGGGATAAAAAGTTGAAAAATACCTTAATCCACGCGGACATACCGCGGGTATCAGCTAGTAATAATCAATTGGTGGTTCTCATTTTATCGATATGGCCAAGATTCTTAATCGAACTGTAATCCGTGTTATGGGAAACCGTAGTAGGAAACGCTCGAACTCAGGCTGCCGGGTTTCCTCAACCGTTACAGCTAGTGATATTTAATTGCTTATAAGTAAAACGCATACCTATATTAAATAACTCTGAAAAGTCCAATGATTGCAAGCCTGGAGATCGAACTTACCTGCTTAGATAGTGGTTATTGGTATAGAATATAAATAGATCATGTGACATGTCAGTCAGTCGACTTATACTATGTATAAAAGGATAATACTATTAATAGGATAGGATAGAATAAACAGGGATTCCCAAACTATTTTGGGTAAAAGACCACCTTTTCCAAAATTAACGGATAGGCCTCAGATTTTTTGCCGAACTACTTCAAAAATCCTATCTCTAGTTTTTTTCCTATTGATCATACTAATATTATAAATGCGAAAGTGTGTTTGTTTGTTGGTTTTTCCTTCAATCACGCCGCAACGGAGCAACGGATCGAGGTGATTTTTGGTATGAGTATAGTTGAGGACCTGTGCCTAGCATGCGCACCGCGAGAAAATTATATCTACCCATTTTATCGCGTTATCTCATTTCTCTACCGTAGCTAACATGGTTACACTTATGTCATGTTTCGTTACGACAAAAGTAGAGATAACAGTTATATTTTTTATGATTTTATCTGTGGTATTTTTCTCTACGAACCCTAACATGGCCGACTATCACCGACTAGTTATTCTCGTTTTTTGACATTTAGACATGGTTATTTATCGTCTATCAAACTTGAGGGCGAGATAGTACCTATACGAGAAAGATTAAAACCATTTCGCAACATTATACGTGAAATTTTTCGAGTGGTTCCTCCACGATTACGATGGCGGGTCCATAGTACAATTAGATATCTAATTTAAGTAGTGCGTTTATGTAGGATCAAGAGCGAGAAACGCGAAAATTACAACGCAGGCGAATTGATTTGAGCGACGCGGACGGAGAGTTCCAATCGCTTTGGTGAATCTCCAAGCCAATGGCAATCTATATTGTCGAGAAACATGCCGAGGATTTGGAGCCTGTAAGCAGTGACGGCCTGCCCGTTCATTTAATGATAAGCCTTTAAAGGCTCATCCCCTGCTCATCCCACAAACTTGGGCCGGACTACAGCATGTGCGGGGCTCAGACCATTGTCAGTAGCTTTCTCGGACAGTTTATGACCTCTATTTAAAGAAGGTAGGTATCATCATCTACTTTAATATTCTCCTCCAGTGTTCATCTTAGGTATTAGAATGCCTATACCTATACCTATGCCTATGTACAAATTTCAGACTCTGCTGAATGGATGCATTTTCCTGCTTCGGAAACAGCCCGGAAGAGTATAGTTTCAGGCTTTGAAAATAAATTTAATGTGCCAGTTAAATTGGGGCTCATTGACTGCACACACGTGAAAATATTTCCTCCATCTGGATCACAAGGAACCCAGTATAAAAATAAGAGAAAAGATGCACACACAATAAATGTGCAACTGGTATGAGTTTCCATCATTTCTTTTGGCAGAGACCTAATAACTAAAAAACCTTACAACTTATAACACACTTCATTTAAGTTCACAATAAGCAAACTTTTAATTTTGTTAATTTTTTTATGCTGCAGCTCTATAGGCAGGTTTTTACAATGCATTTAGGTATAAATTAATATTACAGATTGTAGATCCAGATGCAGATTGCTGGCAGAGTAAGTACCTACATGATGCATTTATATGGCATCATTCATCCGCAAGAACGGAGATGAAAAAGCTCCATGATAAGAGGAATTGGAAATTACTTCCTTTTAGGTAACCTAACCTAAGTCTATGTACTATTTAGTTACTAAGGTTATAATTCAGACATTGTAAAATAAACTTCAAAAACTACCTACAGTACCTATAAGTTTTGCTTTTTTGTTCATTGGCTTCGAGTAAATTGGGTGAAAGGAATTAAAAAAATAATTTATGCTTTTCAAGTCTGTCCATTTTTTTAAAGTTTTATTTTAGCCTTTTTATTGTCTCATTACAACATAACCTTCTTAATTTGATAATCTACATTAGTGAATTACCTGCAGCGGTTTACTTTACTTACTTACATTACTAGGTACCTATAGTACCTAAAATACCAATTCACCATCCACAAGTCATGAATCCCTACAGTTTTGTACCCTGAAGCGTCCAGATTGAGGAGTCTTGAGAGGGATTTGAGTTCAATAGGTAATGCAGTCTGTAGAAATACTTAGTACCTACCTACCTGCAATATTATTTCACCATCAAGGATTCCTAAATAATAATAATAAAATCACTTTATTTGCAAAAATTACAAAGGTACATTTATTATTTTGGCCTCTAAGTATCTCCCAAAAAAGTAAAAACTGTGTTATGGGAGCTAGTGCCTTCCCTATTACATTTGTTTATTTTTTTGCAATAAAAATACCTATAGGTACTTATATGGTAGGAGTGTGCTGCATGATTTCTCATCAGTGTTAACTCCTTAGGGATTGAACTAAAATCCTTTCTTAATAGATGCCTGTCATAAGAGCTATCTGTATGCCGAATTTCAGCCAGATTAATTCAGCAGTTTGAGTTGTGTGTTGATAGATCAGGCAGTCAGTAAGTATGTCAGCCTCATGAAATCTTCGATGAAATTTCATAGATAGTAATTCTATTATAAATCTTCATCAATACATTAATAAAAACCCAGTAAGCCCGCTGTTGTGTATTGGTATCAGAATTAAAAAACTAAGACTATTAAAAAAATATTTAATGAATATTAAAATTATACAGGTACCATCTATCATCAGTCATCATAACATAGCTTAGATTTCAACATTAAGAATTATTAATAACTATTTCTGTCCAATTATTTATTTAACTTTTAGCAGCTCGAGTCAATGATGTTCTAATGCTATAGTTTACCTACTGCTACATTTTTTTACTCCTTGTTTCATTTTTATTAGATTTACTCCTCATTTCGGCCACTGCACCTGTAAAAAGATAAATAATTACTGTCATCACAGACATTTAGTTAATTTCTTTATTATTACAGGTGATTCAGGTAACCCATTGTAATCCTGCACGCTGAACTCAACACGCCTGAGCAAAGATAGTATATGGATTGGCGCTGCAAATGAAAATGTGCTCATTTTGGAGGGAGATGGGCCTAGTCCTAGTCGAAGAACCTAGGCGTCTTTGTACACTCCCAGGCCAAACTAGCACAATTAATTGTGGGATATTATGTATTATGATTATGATTGTTGTACCTATAAAGTTTTATATAAGTAAAACATTTGAATTTGTATTTGAATTTTGATTTATAAGCCAGAACCAAAACGTAGATTTCATATGTAGGGAAATAAATAATAACTATTTGTGAATATAGATATGTAGAAGTCATATTAGTACAATGAATGTTACATAATATCTGTTAATTATATTGTCCTAAGAGGAAACTATAAAATATGATCTACTGAGAACATTAATTTCAAATTAGTTTCAATCATTGCCAACCAATTTTAATATTTCTGCAGACAAGAAACATTCTAATTTCATAGTAAGTGCATACCTACTAATATTATACTTAAATGCGAAAGTGTGTCTGTCTGCTACGCTTTCACGGCTCATCTGTTAAACTGATTTTGATGAAATTTGGTACAGGGATAGTTTGTGTCCCGGGGAAGGACATAGGCTACTTTTTATCCCGGAAAATCTAAGAATTCCCGCAGGAATGAAAACCTAATTCACGCGGACAAAGTCGCGGGTCGTCTACTGTCTAGTATTGCTGCGGCGAACTGCCCTGATAAGTTCCTTACTAAGTTACTACCACTTCGAACCAATGGCGATTATGTAGTCCCCGGGTGCTGCGCCTTAGGTATATTGGCGCAATTTTTTTATTGTTTGATCGTATTCTGAAAGAGGCCTTGTAATTATTTTATGTTTGACTCCATGTAAAAGTACACTGTATTTATCCATATTAACACCAAATTCATACTAATAACTACCTATTTAGTATTTTTTGTAAGATTCTTTGATTCTATTTTATAATTTTACCTATTTAGTAATTAGTTGTTTTTAAAAAAACAACAACAAGTACTTGTCACTGTCAGACGTCAGCAGAGGACGTCAGTGTCATAGACGTCATTTTTAAAGTTTACAGATAATTAAATCTATTTAAAAGCGTAGACAGAGAAAGATATAAGCCTTAAGAATGAACAATGAATGAACTAAATCGGTGTTGCAACATTAGAATATCGCATGTTATTGAGAAAGGGCAACATTGCTTTCTCCACCCGACAAGGCCAAATCTTCCACGAGAATTTTGTCACGCGTAGCGTGCATGTTAGGGTAAACGAGAAATAAACCGACACGACAACATTTCTCTCTCTCGTTGCGAGAATATCTCGCGGTGCGCATGCTAGGCAGGCTGGAGAGTGACATAGGCTACTTTTTATCCCAGAAAATAGAGTTCCCGTGGTAATCAAAAAACTTAATCCACGCGGACGAAGTCGCGGGCATCACCTAGTTTATAATAGTATGGAGTGCCACAGGAGAGACAAACGAGTGGGTATCTGGGGTCACGGGAGTGACCCCGCCAAAGCGAGCCAAAGGAAACGGGGCACTACCTACCTTTTCTCGAAGCGTTTCGTCGGATTTTCGAACCGTCATAGCTTAGGTCCAGATGATGCTAGAAAGCTGAAATTTTCAGGATAAGGTGTTGTTGGCAAACTTACCAAATATACCAAGTATAAATTTTCTAGCATATATAGTTTCAGATTTATTGATACCTGAAATACGTCGATTTCGTGACTGACTCACTGACCGTCATCAACATGAAAAAGGTACTTCCTGAAGTGCTAGAAGGCTGAAATTTGGTGTGTAGGCTAGAATTTGCATATAAACAACAGGAAAATTAAGAAATCTGAAACTTTTCCCCTCCAACCCCTCCTATAGGGGGTGCAAATCTGACAGCATTTCCTCGTATTTTAGAACAGTCATAACTTCGGTACGGATGATGGTAGAAAGCTTTAATTTTCAGGATAACATGTCGTTGGCACATTTATTAAACATACTAAGTTTCAATTATCTAGCATTTATGGTTTCAGATTTATTGATACCTGAAATACGTACTTTTGGGGGTTTTTTACTTTTACTAAATCACATGAAACACGAAACCTCTAGGGTACTTCCTAAAGTCCTAGAAAGCTGAAATTTGGTATGTAGACTAGGAAATGCACATAAACAATGGAATAATTAAGAAATCTGAAACTTTCTTTTTCCAACCCCTCTTATTGGGGGTGCATATTTGACAGCGTTTCCACGTATTTGCTAACCGTCATAGCTTCAGTCCGGATGATGCTGGAAAGCTGAAATTTTCAGGATAAGATGCTGTTGGCCAACTTATTAAACATACCAAGTATCAATTGTCTAGCATTTATACTTTCAGATTTATCGATAACTGAAATACATCGGTTTCGTAATTTAGCCTTATAAATCGCTGATGAAAATCAAAACCTCTAGGGTAGGTACTTCCCAAAGCCCTAGAAAGCTGAAATTTGGTATGTGGGCTAGGAATTTCATATAAATAATGGGAAAATTAAGAAATCAGGAACTTTTCCCTTCCAACCCCTCCTATAGGGGGTGCATAATAGCTGCACAGTCGGTACTAAAAGAAATATGTGCAAAATGCCGTATACATACATAATACCGTACATAAATAATATATATATAAAATTCATGACTCAGGTACAAATGTTCTGAATACAAACATTATGCCCCTAGCAGAATTCGAACCCGCGACCTCTCCCTCAACAGTCATGGTCTGTAACCAATCGGCCAAACAGGTCGCACATAATAATCACGTAATCTTGTCATTTTTATTCTCATTATTTTCATTTTATTACTGAAAAATTATAAAATACCTATAAGTACTTACAACATAAAATATTTTTCAGAGGTAAATATACCTATAGTAATCATTGGCGAAGAGTCCACGTATGACCCGGCATCCCTTTAGGAATTGTTCAATAAGTAATCAACGATATTTTCGTCTAACCCTGTTCTTCGAACTAAACACTGTTCATTGGTTTGAATTAAATTAACGCGTGACAATTTATAGAAAAGTAGATGATGCCCGCGACTTCGTCTGCGTGGATTAAGGTTTTTGATTCCAGCGGGAACTGTTTAATTTTCCGGGATAAAAAGTAGCCAATGTCCTTCCCCGGGATACAAACTATCCCTGTAAATTTCATCAAAATCGGTTGAAAAGATGGGCCGTGAAAGCGCAGCAGACAGACAGACACACTTTCGTATTTATAATATTATATGGATCTAAAGTAATATTAAAAAGAGGAAAGATTTAACCGTCAAGTTTGCTGTGGATAAAATAAAAAAAAACTCAACCGATTTTAAAAATTCTTCCGGCACTTCACGTAGGTTCATTCCAGTGCTAATGTAAAATCTTATGTGCTGCTCAGTGCCCACTGGCTTTAGTGGGTAAAAAATAATGGACTATTATCATGATTAGTGCTAGCCTTGCGAAGCGGGGCGGGTCGCTAATCAACAATAAGCAGATATAAACCGGCTGGCCCATACAACCAAATATCTTTAATACTGAGCACCAGACTCGAAAATAAGAACTAACATAAGTATGTATGGATTTGCCGCTCATTACATACATATACAGCAAACCCACAAAGAAAAGAGGCAACGATAGAGAGTGGGCAATGAAAAAAGGAATAACTGTAGTGCGAGAAATAGAGTCCAAAAAATTAAAAAATCTAGTGCGCCTGCCAAAAAGAAATGAAATCCCACCAAAACCATTTCATGGATAGACTGCCAAAACTCGCATACAAGTCCAAATCATAATGCTTTCACTGTTAAAAAGTTATGAGATCTCTAGTAGAGCCAAGCCCCTAGTTGAGCTCCGATTTGTGCTGCGCATCATCATAGCCCATGGGGCCAGTTCCAAGTCCAAAGTGTACAGGTTTAAGTACTTTTGGCTGTACCACATTTACTACATAGAAGTCCTGACTCTATAAACTCTACATCTTGATAAAAAGATGTGGCTTGGCTGTTTCGTGATCCAATCAATCATTTAATGTTCGTGGAATAGGTATAGTTTGTGCGAGAATCACGAAACGGCCAAGCCACATCTTTTTATCAAGATGTAGAGTTTATAGAGTCAGGACTTCTATGTAGTAAATGTGGTACAGCCAAAAGTACTTAAACCTGTACACTTTGGACTTGGAACTGGCCCCATGGGCTATGATGATGCGCAGCACAAATCGGAGCTCAACTAGGGGCTTGGCTCTACTAGAGATCTCATAACTTTTTAACAGTGAAAGCATTATGATTTGGACTTGTATGCGAGTTTTGGCAGTCTATCCATGAAATGGTTTTGGTGGGTCTATATTATTATAGGTAGAGATTTATGTAAGTAGTTTTCTCTTTAATTAATAACCAACTCGTGAACCTAGATACGCGTTTAACCTTTAGTCAACCGATTTTTGAATCTCGTTAATTAATTAACTGGAGCGCACGGATTGCGGGGGAGAGATTCATCTGAGCTGAAAAAGCTCTGGGGCATACTACCATCGTTTAAAGCAGTATTAATTTAATATCGACTTTTTTTAAGACGTACCTTGTCGTCTCTAAAATCTGTGGATACTTCTATTATTCTATACTAATATTATAAATGCGAAAGTTTGGATGGATGGATGTATGGATGTATGGATGGATGTTTGTTACTCAATCACACCAGAACGGCTGAACGGATCTGGGTTTCTATAGTCTGGAATAACACATATAGGCTACTTTTTATCCGGGAAAGTTAAAGAGTTCCCGTGGGAACAAAAGAACCTCAATTGGATGTTTGTTATTCAATCACGCCAGAACGGCTAAACGGATCGGGATGAGGCACAGAGAGATTATAGTCTGGAATTACACATAAGGTACTTTTTATCCCGGAAAATTAAAGAATTCCCTCGGGAACCAAAAAATCTCAATCCACGCGGATGAAATCGCGGGCATCAGGTAGTAAGGTTTATAATAATTCTGAAACAAGAGTGTGAACAATATTAAAATAATACTGCTTTAAGCGATGGTTGTATGCCCCCTGCTCGCCCATTGGCGTTCAACGTTGATTGACTACGTAATAACTCTCGTCTTTTATGAATTACCTAACGAATCCCGATTTATCTATTTAAGTTATTGTTATTTTTCATAATAATTTTTTGGTCGATATTGTTAGGTAAAATCAATTTCATTTGCTTTTCTTTAATCACATACCTAATTGCAGTAGACCCTACCATTATGTATGTGATTACCCCTACCGTAGGGGTTACCTTCGGATAATAATGCAGATTTATGAGTATTATTTCAACTATAGTCTATCTATACTATTTTTTTATCCATTACAAGTTAGCCCTTGACTGCTATCTTACCTGATGGTAAGTGATGATGCAGTCTGATGGTACTAATATTATAAAGAGGTAAAGTTTGTGAGTTTGTGACGTTGTAGGGGGTAATCTCTGGATCTACTGAACCGATTTTGAAAATTCTGGTACCAATAGAAAGCCACATTATTTGTCAGTGTCATAGGCTAACTAAGAAATAAAATAAGTGAAATAATAGTAAATAATAGTATAATAATACTAAGGTAGATAGTAGAATAATAGTATAATAATACTACCCGAAAAATTAGGGAGTTCCCGTGGGAATTTAAAAAACTTATTTCACGCGGACGAAGTCGCGGGCATCTGCTGGTGGTAAATAATTAAAACAATGCTCAAGATGTAAAACGTATTTAAACTATACTATAATTAAATCCACTTTATTTATATTTTATTTCATTACTTTATAGAAGAAGTAGGTACCTACCTACCCCTGCCTAACAAAATAACACACCATAGTTATTTAGTATTTACAATAATTTTAGGCTAAGGCGTACCTATATCAAGGTACCTTTTTTTTTTTTTTTTTGGTTTCGGGGGGAAATCTTCAGAAGATGCCTGATTCCTTGGGGGAGAAATCAGGTTATGTGAGATTTCTACTCACTAAAACCCCCTCGGTGGCCACCCTCAGCGCTGTGTTGGTACGCTCCGAGATCTCAAATATGAACGCATCGGAGCGTCCCATGCGCGATGCTCTTTGAGCTCAACCCGGAGGACGCAGCCCCCTCTCTTCCCGTGCTTCGCGTTGAAGCACGGCAACTTGTGCCACAACCAAACTGCCGACTACCCAGGGTCGTCCAAGGGTGAGACGACTGGAGCCCCCACACCAGGCCGCTCTTGACCCTGAAGTCCCTTCGCCTGGGACTATTGAGAATTTAGATCGGCGTGGCGGCTGGCGCCACCACGATGTCCTCGTCTCCGAGCGGGATCAGCTCGCTCGCGGGCTCGCTCAGCGGCCTCCTTCTTAACCATTACGGTCTCACAGAAGGAGACCGCTGCCCTCCATGCTCCGTCCCCCGACAGCATTGCCGCTATCACAGCCGGTGGAGAGAGATCACTCCCAACGCGGCTGACTAGGACACGGCGTTCAGGTTCCCAGGCAGGGCATTCTTCGAGAGTGTGCTGCGCAGAGTCCTGGTCCTCACTACAGTGGTGACATCGCGGTGTCGCCTCGCGACCTATTCTGAAAAGGTACTCACCGAAACACCCATGTCCGGTGAGCACCTGTGTCAATCTAAAAGTCACGTTTCCACTTTTCCTTCCAAGCCATGCATCGAAGTTTGGCAGTATTGCACTAACGGCACGCTGGCGCGCGTTCCTCTCCTCTGCAAGACGCAAACGCCAATTAGTTAGTGCCTGCTGATGCGCTCGCCGTCTCAAATCTTCAGGCTCTAGTTCGTCGTCGCTCATGTGGCCATCATTGCAAGTTTGAGCATACACCCTCGCATCCATGTCCGCTAGGATATCCAGTGGCGGAGTACGAGCCAGAATAGTGGCGGCCTCAAATGATATTGTGCGATACCCTCGTGCAACCCGGATGGCCACCTTTCGTTGCACGCTGTTGAGTTTTGCCCTAAGTCGCTGAACGCTAGACAACCTCTGCGACCAAACAGGTGCCCCGTAAAGGGCCATCGATCTGACCACCCCTGCATAGAGCCGACGAACTCCCTCCTGAGGTCCCCCGAGATTAGGTAGCAGTCCGTGCATTGCACCTGCTACTTTTTGTATTCGGGGAACTAATCGGTCAAAGTGTTCTTCGAAACCCCAGCGACCGTCCAGGGTAAGGCCCAAGTATTTGAGACATCGGCCAACTTCGACGTCCGTATTACCTACTCGAATCAAGGTTCTCGGAGGCTCCAATCGTCTTGGAAGCTTGTGGAACCACAGGGCCCGTGAATTTTGTCGACTATATAAGCGACACCGACCTCTGCAAGCCTTGACGCCTCCTGAAAGGAGTTTCCTTTTGCCAATACCATGGTGTCGTCTGCGTAGCACACTAGCTTGACCCCAGATGGGAGACTGACCCTCAGAACGGCATCGTAGGCCAGATTCCATAGGAGCGGCCCTAATACTGAGTCCTGTGGAACCCCGCAGCTAATCTCTCTCATATGCTTACGACCATCCCGCCCGATGTATTGAATGGATCTGTTGCAAAGGTACGCCCCGACTATGTCACGCAGGTATGGAGGCACATTGTGGTAAGTTAGAGCTTCCATTATGGCCACCCAAGGCAGGGAATTGAAAGCGTTTACTATATCTAAGCTTACCGCCAACGCAACTCCACCCCCGGATACTGCCCGTTCCGAAAAGGTACGAACGCTAAGGATCGCGTCTACTGTGGAGTGGCCTTTCCGGAAACCGAACTGGCTTGCCGACAGGTCGGGGCCAACACGCGATATCAAGGTACCTAAAACCATTAAAACGGACCTATACCTATCACAGAATAAATAATAGCTTAAAGGTCTGTGCTAAACTGGAACTCGAGATATGACGGTAAGTTCATAAACGTGCCGATAGATGACGCTATGCGTTCGTTACACGGCGCTATTATTGCTAACTGTTAAAGTTATAAGTTGAATCATTTTCGTTAAATCTCACACTTCCTTGTCTTGGGGAGCATAGTGCGCAGTGATCGTAAAGTGAGAGCACTGATGCTGACACCCAGTTATACTTGTATAACATACCCGCGCCCGGCTGCCGTCAAGGGAGTCCGAGCGCAATTTTTGTAAGGCCCTTTTACTTTACAGAGGGCTACTGTAAATAACTGAAATATACCTTGCAATGTTATACACACCTTGCAAGAACTACGTACAACGTAGCTTATAAAGACGTGTAGGGCGGTTTTCAGAATAGTTTTTTTCGGCGCGTATAAAGCTCTCGTTTTTTTGCAGCACGTATCTACCTAGGTATATAACTCACACCTTTTACCGCACTCGCAACTCGTTAAATTTTTATAACCGGGGGAACTCCTTCATTTTCCGGGATAAAAAGTAGCCTATGTATTTCCCCGGGATGCAATTTATTTCTGTACATAATTTCATTAAAATCGGTTGAAAAAATGTATCGCGAAAGTATAATACATATTAGTATGGATAGGGTACCTATAAATAACGAATTGTTAATCTAGAAAATTTACATCACTGTGATCTATATTGAATAGACTCATAAGATTTGGTCACTGTCTGGTGCCGACACAATATCTACATAAACTAAATGCAAATAATTTATTGTGAAAATGAGGACTCTGAATTATTGTGGGTATTTATTTGTCCAGCTTTTGGTGTACAAAGATAAATATTAGTGAGTGAAATAGGATAAATAAGTATAGAAAACAAACTAAGAACGAGTGTTCCCCACCACATAGAAAACTTGTTGCAAAATTTTAAGCCTATTTTAGATTTTATTTAAAATACCTACCTACTGTAGAAAATTGTAAGATACCTTAGGTATTGTAATTATTAATTAACTAGCTGATGCCCACGACTTCGTCCGCGATGTTAAATGGCAACAATGTCAAAATAAATGCCAATACTGAAGATTCATATCGATCCATCACTAAAATATTGACCGCAGGGAACTTCTTGTGGCATTCTTTTGAAAACAAGCAAGAGAGGCCCGTCAGAGTCATGGCCAAAAAGCTGCATTACACTTGCAAACCAGAGAAAATAATTAAAGATATCGTACAAAGGAAAGGGTTCCAAGTTGAAAATGTTGTTAACAAGTTGAGATGGAAAAGTAAGGAACCGCTAAACACGTTCCTGCTTAGTTTTAACAAAGGAGAAGATATTAACAAAATATATGGAATCACCTCCATTCTCGGATGCAAAGTGGAAATCCACCCACTGAGAACATCGAAGCTCATACCGCAGTGCAAAAGATGTCAAACGTACGGGCACACCCAGAAGTACTGCTCTAGAGAGCCGAGATGTGTCAGATGCACTGGAAAACACCTTAGTGTTGAATGCAAAAAACCAGCTGAGCAGAAACCCAAATGCGTCCACTGTGGGGAGGCTCAACCAGCTAATTATAGAGGTTGCATAGTACTAATCGTAATCATTTGAGTAAATCGTGTTTTTTGGAAATTATATATAAATAATAAATTATATATATTTTTTTTAAATAAAATATTGTATTATATTTAATAAAAAAAGGGAAAAAATTAATTCGGTCATTGGACTCGAACCGGGGTCTTCTGGTTTCGGGACCGACCTGTTTCCCACCTGAGCTATTATAACATTGTAGATGGTGGCGAAATTTACGGGGAAGAATTTAAAAAAAAATATTTTTGGACTCTATTCCTAATTATCTTTAAAATGATAAGTATACCGCAACCCTATGTAACGCTATAAAAATATTTTACTTCGCATTCGCTTCTATGAGATCCCCCCTGAAATAAAGATTTTTATAACTTTTTAAGCCATATTCGGCTGGAGGCAATCGGTTTACATATTATATTTAAAGGGGTTGTTTCAAATTTATATGGAGCCTGGGCCAAGTATTTGTACGGTATTTTAAAATGTTCGGAGTCATAAAATAGTAACATTTTTTTCTTTATTTCTTAGTAAAAAGTTCAATTTACGAGGTACAACGCCAAATTATTTTGCAAAATAAAAGCGCAACAACATGCGTCCATTTTGACATTGACGTATATTACACGTGCCATGATGACATTTGACATAAAAATAACATGAGGAATGAGAATTAACCTTGAAATATTCAACAACAGTCAGATGGATGGATGTATGCGCTGCGAGAGTTGCTATTCTACAAATGTACCTAATTAAACATTTTATTTTTGTACCTCTTAATCACTGTAAAACTGCAAAAAATCATATTTTATTTTGTTTTCTATGAATTAATATTATTTTTTGGAATACTGTACAAGTACCTGGCCCAAGATGAAACAACCCCTTTGAAGTAATTGCGTTCAGTAATTCAGAAGTTATAAGGCTCTGACAGACGGACGGACGGACGGACGGACAAGTGCAAATTCACTCAAGTAGACTCAGAGACCTTTGCTTCGCTCGGTCAATAATATGTTTAGACTGAGGTGTAGAGATATAAGTTTAGATAATATATAATAAGTACTTTAACCTAAATTATAGACCAGTAATAAACCTAACTACCGAGAAGAGCAGACGTCTTATTTTACCCAAACACCCATCCTTACATGGCGACCCTGCCTGTGAGCGATCGGGTTCGCGCCGCGTTCCGTTCGCCAAATATGGGTTAGTAACTATAAACATGGACCCAATGAACTTATTGTGATGTCTATACGGCGAGTTTTAAAGTAAAATTAAAATTATAATTTTCAAAGATGTGCAGATCTAACGTAAAAAATGAAGAAACTTTTATTAATCAAAATGCTGGAACTGGAAATACGGCTTCAATCGAAGAACTTAATTTTCATATGAACACAACGAATATTATATTATCAATGATTGTGGTTCTTCTACTCATCGGTGCTTCCATATTTATGTATAGAATCTACAAGAAATGCCACTATAATTGGATACGAGCTGATATAAGAGAAGACACTCTACGTCGCTCGGTGAGCCGACGATTCAAAGAATTGAGAAAAGCAGATGCGGAACAATAAATAAAATGTGTAAAGTGCAAATAAATAATTAATCAGTGAAAAGTGCAGTGTTTAGTATATATATATATATATATATATTTTTATTGTCATGTAGGTACGAAACTATTATAAAATATTATATTGTATATTTATTAATCTCATTCATGTATGGCAGATATTTGTGAAAAATTTTATGAAAGTTTATTAGAAATAAGGAAATATCTGATAAAAATAGGCCCGCAAAGACGACAAACTGGCAGTATTAGTTCTAAGAAACTAGAAGAGTCAAATATAATTTTGAACAGATTTGAGAAGGAATTGATAGATTTACGAAAAAAGTCACTAAGTGTAAGTGACTGGGTTTTAATAAATAGTTATACGGAAGAAATTCATAAGTTATTTAAGGAAATTAGAATTTTATGTAATGTACCTTTAGTTAGCAAAATGGAGACCTTTAACCTAAAAACTGCCGTCTCTTTATTACCTATAATGAATGATAAGGAGGAGGTAACTAAACAATTAATCTCATCAATCGAAATGTACAGTAGCATGCTTGAGGAAAAATCAAGACCGATACTTATAAACTTTATTTTAAAAACTAGACTATCGGAAGGTGCAAAGCTGAGATTATCCCAAAAATATGAAACAATAGAGCTCCTTATTAATGATATGAAAAAATATTTGCTAACTAAAAAGTCTTTTACAGCTTTACAACAACAATTGTTGAGGTGCACACAAAACCAGAAAAATGTGGAGGACTATGGCAAAGACATAGAAAATTTATTTGTAGAGCTGACTATCTCGCAAGCCGACGGGGATGATAATAAATTTGAGATTTTAAAGGAAATTAATGAAAAAACAGCAATTAATCGGTTTGCTACCGGATTGCGAAATAGTCACCTCAGTACAATAATTTCAGCTAGGAATTACGTAAGTTTAAAAGATGCAATTCGAGGTGCGAAGGACGAGCAGATTTCTACATTTTCAGAGGATAGTATTATGAAGATAGGTCGTAATAAACATTTTTCGCAGATGACCTACCACACGAGAGGACATAATACTCAAGGTAGAACTGGTTACAATAATCGTAACTATCACCATGGCCAGTTCAATCAGCGTGGTCACCCTACTCGCGGAAAATTCAATTTTTCTCGCGGCCGCGCACAGCCTTCATATTACAGTCCCCCGACACAACATATCACAGGGAATAGAGGTAGGTATTCTTTTTCTAATCGCGGACGTAATTATAATGTTTCTCGTATTAATCATATGAATTCAGACATGCAACAACAACCCACGGCCAGTATTAAAAATACTACAGAAACCGATTTAAATCCTAAAAATCAGTTTTTTCGTGAATACTAACGACATTAAAAGTAATAATCATGCCCAAATATGTCATTACAACAATTATAATTCCATACAATTGTCACTTGGTAACAATTTATTTAGTTGGTTAGTAGATACCGGCGCATCGCTCAGTGCCGTGAAATACGAACAGTTATCACAACAAAACATTCCATTCCATATAGGGAAAGTAAAGATAAACGGAGTATGTGGGGAACTTTGTTCGGTAGGTTACGTTGATCTAAAGTTATCATTTATGGATCAAACATTTACGCATAGATTTCATGTATTTAAAAACTTATGTTGTTCGACTGACGGAATTTTAGGTATGGACTTTTTGAAAAAGTATAGGGGTAAATTAAATTTGGAACTAGATACCATAAAGTTATTTAATAACGACATCGAAACTACTTTATCATTGCAACCGGGACTCTTAGGAAATAATAAATATATATGCTTACCGCCTAGATCAGAATCTTTACATTTAGTGTCAACGCACTTAAAGGAAGAATGTGTGGTTTTACCGAAAGAATTGTGCGAGGGAGTATTTTTGGCTGCAACTATCTCATGCCCAAGGTCAGGCAAAATACCTATTCAAATATTAAATACACGTGAAAAGGAAGTTAACTTAAGTTTTTTTAATCAAGAAATAGATAAATTGACAAACTACAGTTTACTTTGTTTCGATAAACCGAAAGTTAACGCGGATAGAGTATAGTACATTACACATCTAGGGCAGTAAAATAAGAAATGTCTCAGATCACATGTAATTGTTGTCCGAGGCGAAGCCGAGGTCAATAAACATGTGATCTGAGGCTTTCTTATTTACTGCCCGTGGTGTGTATACTATTTTTCTCCTCGACGGAGGCGGAAAGCGGCATTTTCGTTTAGCGCAGCGGGAGGAAAATTGACGCTTTCCGCCCGGAGGTGAGAAAAAGAAATTACTTACAGAGTTAAATTTAACTTACTTAAATAATGAAGAACAATTGGAAATAGAAAAAATCTGTGCGAAATATTCGGATATTTTTTATTTAGAAGGAGACACATTAACAAAATGTAATATTTATCAGCAATCAATTCATTTGAAACCCGACACGGTACCCGTTTATAAAAAGCAATACCGCTTACCTATATTTCAAAAAGGGGAAATAGAGAGTCAAATACAAAAGTTATTAACTGACGATATTATTGAAGAGACTAAGAGCGAGTGGTCTAGTCCTATCCTATTAGTGTCTAAAAAATGTGATACATCCAAAAAAAAATATAGACTTGTAATTGATTACCGGAAACTGAACGAAAATATAGTTGACGATAGATTTCCTCTCCCAAACATAGCAGATATACTTGATTCACTTTCAGGAGCTATATATTTTAGTCATTTAGACCTCCAAAGTGGATTTTATCAAATTGAATTAGAGCCTACTAGTAGAAAATGTACAGCTTTTACTTTTAACAAACAATATCAGTTGAAACGCATGCCAATGGGACTTAAAACGAGCCCCAGTGCATTTTCAAGGGCAATGACTATCGCATTATCAGGGTTAAACTATGAGAAATGTTTAGTTTATTTGGACGATTTGATATGTTTCGGGCGAAATTTGGAAAGCCATAATAAAAACTTAATGGACATATTTTCAAGACTTCGTAAAGTTAATTTAAAGCTTAATCCAAAAAAATGCGAATTTTTAAAGAAAGAGTTGCTATACCTAGGACTTGTTGTAAGTGCTGACGGGGTAAAACCCGATCCTGCTAAAACCTTAGCCATCGAAAATTATCCAACTCCAACCTCAAGTGATGACGTGAAACGATTTGTAGCTTTTTCAAATTATTACCGACGCTTTATACCTAATTTTGCCGAAATTGTAATCCCATTAAATCAACTATCTAAGAAAAATGCAAAATTTATTTGGACAAAGGAATGCGAAAAATCATTTTTACTATTAAAACAATCTTTAATTTCGCCACCTATCCTACAGTATCCGGATTTTTCGGATAACAACGAGTTCCAATTATATACTGATGCCTCTGGTATTGCAATAGGTTCTGTTCTGTGTAATAAAGATGGTCGTCCAGTCGCTTATGCGAGTCGAAGCTTAAACAAAGCAGAATTAAACTACCCAACAATAGAAAAAGAAATGCTCGCCATTGTTTGGTCAATTAAATATTTTCGACCTTATTTATTTGGTAAACGTTTCAAGATTTTTTCAGACCATCAGCCATTAATTTATTTGTTTAATATGTCCAATCCGTCGAGCAGACTAACTAAATTTCGTTTAATTTTAGAAGAATATGACTTTGTGATTGAGTATATAAAAGGGAAGGATAATGTAGCTGCAGATGCATTATCTAGAGTGAGAGTGACATCAAATGAGCTGAAAGATATGAATGAAAAAATAATCAATATGATAACTAGAAGGCAAAGAAAGGAAATGGAAAGAAAGGAAACGGAAAGAAGGGAAAATATTCATACAGATTTGCCATCTCCAAACAGTTCTACTGACTGCCGGATTGATCACCCGAAGGTAGTAGAAAATCTTAGGAAACCGCCAAACTCTGTTGAATTATTAGTTGTGTCTGAAAGAGAATTTAGAATGAAAGAAGCATTAAATGACTCGGATATATTTAAATTTAATAAAAAGGAAATGACTTTATACACTTGCCCAGACTTGCGATCATGTAAAGCGCGAGACGCTTACGTGAGTAAACTGGAGCAGATTTGTAATGAAATGAATATAAAAGAAATTTATATAATAAAACTTGCAAGTAATATTAATATTATAAAATGGTTAACCAAGTTAATAAATGATAGGAAAATGTGGTCCGGACCGCAAATTTATATATTAAAAGGTATTCAAAGAAAAGAAACATCAAAGAACATCAGATGATGACAAAAAGGTAATTATTAATGACTATCACATATTACCAACCAGTGGTCATGCTGGAATTAGACGAATGGTAAATAATATCAAAAAGTCTTATTTTTGGCCTGGCATGGAACGTGACGTCACGGAATTTGTAAGTAAATGTAAAAAATGCCAGATGCAAAAGCATTCTGTGCCAACTAAAGAGCCTATGGTTGTAACTACGACTGCTTTAGGTGCATTTGATAAGATATTTTTAGATATAGTGGGGCCCTTAGATAAGGATTATTATAATAAGGTTTATATTCTTAGTATACAAAATTCGTTGAAGCTTATCCATTAGAAAGAAAAGTTGCAATTTCTGTAGCAAAATCATTTGTAGAGAATTTTATTCTTAAATTTGGTGTTCCTAGGGAAATTGGAACGGATAGAGGTTCAGAGTTCTTAGCATCAACAATGACAGAAGTTTGCAAATTGCTTAATGTTAAACAATTATTTTCGACAGCTTACCACCATGAGTCAATTGGTGCTCTCGAAAATACTCATAAACATTTAAATGCGTATCTTCGTATTCAAACAAATAATAACGCTAGAGAGTGGAGTACATGGATACCATATTGGTGCTTCGCTTATAATACTAGTGTACATACTTCTACTTACACCATACGAGCTAGTTTTTGGAAAAACTTGTAATTTACCAAGCAATTTAACCAAAGGTGTAGAACCACTTTATAATTGTGAAAACTACCCATTATGTTTAAAATATAGATTGCAAAAATCTCTTGAAGAAGCTAGGAAATATTTATTATCGTCAAAAGAAACTAGAAAACTGCAATATGATAAACAAATTAAGCCTATTATGTATAAACAAAATGATTTGATATTGTTACAAAACGAAAATAGTAGTAAGTTACAGAATGTATTCAATGGTCCTTATACAGTTCTAGAAGATATATCACCAAATGTTCGTATTATAAAGGATAATAAAATAGAAATAGTTCACAAAAATAGAACAAAACTGTATAAATGTTAGATTAGATTTAAGACATACTTATACATAGATATAAAAATAGAAAGTAAGAATAAAAATTGTGTTTCTTATATTTAGTCAAAAAAAAAAAAATTTTAAAAAAGATTTTTTTTTTCTATAAGGAGGGAGATGAGGTGTAGAGATATAAGTTTAGATAATATATAATAAGTACTTTAACCTAAATTATAGACCAGTAATAAACCTAACTACCGAGAAGAGCAGACGTCTTATTTTACCCAAACACCCATCCTTACAAGACCGATGGTCTCAAGCTAAAAATTGCTTAAAAAGTTAATATAACGAATAATAATTTTGATAATAAAATATCAAAATTATTATTAAAATGCAAAATTTTATCGATATCGATGAAAATTTTCTCTTATGTAATCTCTAGTAGGTACTTATCAAATGCTTATCAACAGGTAAAATTAATCTAGCTTATAATCAAATAGATAATGGGTTATATTCAGTATTCACTAGGTATTCAGAGGTTATTATAATAAAAAGGTGTTAAAATAAAGCTGTGCAAATAACTTGTGAGCTTGACAATGGGTGATTTCATTGGTAAGTACTAAAATTATATCTGCTAATGTTCAGCCGTAGGTATTTAATGTTTGAGCTTCGTCTTAATCTGTCCCATCAATTAATAAACCTACCTATAATGTTCCAGAGTTCACAACTTTGCCTGAGCAGCTGCACACATTTTACAAAATAACTAGCAGCGCTATAGGTTTCTCTGTTAGAGGTGAAAGACACGCAGCTGTGGGATTAGCTAAGATGCCATTCCAAAAATGTGAATACTGGGTAAGTAGCTTACATGTTATTTTTGTGCAACAGTAGACACACAGTGCAAACAAATATATATAACTATAAATACTAGCTGCCCGCGACTTAGTCCGCGTGGATATTTTTTACATTCCCACGGGAACTCCATAATATTCCGAGATAAAAAGTAGCCTAGAATTTACTCTCCACGTCCACAAAAAATGCCCATTACCCATGCCCATGCAAAAAATCACATCGATCTGTTGCTCTGTTGCAGCATGATTGAAGGACAAACCAACAAACAAACACACTTGCATTTATAGTATGATATGATATTTCATGTCCCATATTTATAGTATTACTAGAGGTGACTGCGTCCATGCACAATTTAAAATTTCAGAGATTTTCCTGCTGCAAATGGCTTACTTATAGCGGCTATATTTTAACTTAAACTAGTCTTTATTATCTTAAAGTAATAAACTATATACCGATCTTCAAAAACTTAAAACCTTCATGCCAGTTTCCACAATAATTAAAATGTATGAAAGTAAATTATTTACAAATCAATTTTTAGGAACGTAGCTCGACATATTATAATTAATTTAACACCCCAAACATTTTAAGATTTATCGCTATTTACCTAAATATAAGTAATTAATAAAATTAGAATTAAATTCCTAATACAAATAGTAAAACTTATAGTTATCGTTTTTAGGGTTCCGTAGCCAAATTTGGCAAAAACGGAACCCTTATAGATTCGTCATGTCTGTCTGTCTGTCTGTCTGTCTGTCTGTCTGTCCGTCCGTATGTCACAGCCACTTTTTTCCGAAACTATAAGAACTATACTGTTGAAACTTGGTAAGTAGATGTATTCTGTGAACCGCATTAAGATTTTTACACAAAAATAGAAAAAAAAACAATAAATTTTGGGGGTCCCCATACTTAGAACTGAATCTCAAAATTTTTTTTTTCATCAAACCCATACGTGTGGGGTATTTATGGATAGGTCTTCAAAAATGATATTGAGGTTTCTAATACCATTTTTTTCTAAACTGAATAGTTTGCGCGAGAGACACTTCCAAAGTGGTAAAATGTGTCCCCCCCCCCCCCGTAACTTCTAAAATAACAGAATGATAAAACTAAAAAAAATATATGATGTACATTACCATGCAAACTTCCACCGAAAATTGGTTTGAACGAGATCTAGTAAGTAGTTTTTTTAAATAATTTAAAACTTACTACAGGTTTGTACGGAACCCTCGGTGCGCGAGTCCGACTCGCACTTGGCCGGTTTTTGTCTGACGAACGTAGATAACTATAGATTCTCAAAGTATATTTTTCCAACGCAAAGTATACTTAATCAAATTAGGTACACTGTACACATATTATAAATCATGATGGTGATAATCAGTTACGGTATCTTAAAACTAAAGCTACGAGGGTTCCAAACGCGTCCTGCTGAGAAGAGCCCACAACAAACTCAGTCGGTTTTTTTTTGTATCACCATCTCACAAATATCGTAAATTACATAATAATATTTATAATTTTAACCATTACATGCCTAATAAGCCGCTGGAACAATTCATACCCATGCCTTCCTAATCCTATCATCCTTTACACTGTAATAAGAATTTTTAATTAGTTTACGTTTTACAAAAACTTTGAACTTGATCACTGAACCCTTAAAAGTAAGAAATTAAATTATCAATATACATTAATTCTTTCTTACGTACCTATAAACAATATATTCTTAAAAATAAATTTAACAGAAAATCATGACATACGAGTATATGTATATAGATATGGTTAGATTTGGAGGCTTTATGGTTGTAGCACTTATATACCCGATATATTCCGATCACCTAATAGTTGTCTGGGAGAGATCACTTTAGTGATAAGTCCGCCTTTGCACGTTAAAAGAATAATCATTTTTTTTGTATTTTACAAGCATTATCAACATTAAAATACCAACCCATTAAGAACTTTAAGTACCTAGTTTATGAGATGTACCTATATGTCACTGCTTATAAATTTTATTTAAATATTTTTCTATTTTTCAGATTGTGTTTGGTCAAAGTCAGTGTTGGGTAGAAATAGACGGAACACGCACTAATGTTAATGAGGTACCTAATATTTTACCCAGACAAGTTTATACAAAATATTGGATCTCCTGGCACAGTACTTGTTTACAATTTGGTCGCACCAGTGATGGAGTTCCCCTTATAACAAAAGAAATACCTGCGCAAGATTTACATTTCGTGACATTTTTTGTGTATGCTGACAGGGGGACTCAGCAGTGGAAAATATTTTGTAAGTCATTCACATACACTTAAAACCTAGATATTAGTATGTCAACTACAATTTTGTAAGCATTCACTGCAATTACAATTACAAACTTTAATACCATAGTTTGTTAACAATTTCAGTAAAATCTATGATAGGTATATGATGTATGTCTTAAGTACCTTCAAGGCAAGGAAAGAGTGGATGAGCATTTTCTAGGCAAACGTGTTCCAACTCATTCTAGATCTCATCATTGCGTCTCATGAGCATGATAATCATCAAGAGCCAGCCTATATCTTATGATTAACACAAAAACGTGCGGTCAAGTGCGAGCCAGGCTCGCGCACAAAGGGTCCAGTACCACCACAATATATTTTTTTTAGTAAATCTCTTTAAATATAAAATTCAATTACTGTTCGTTTGTCTCGCTAAAACTCGAGAACGGCTGGGCCGATTTAGCTGATTTTAGTTTAGAAATGATTGTCGTAGTCCAGGTTGAGAAAATATGGAAAAATTGCGAGGAAGATAGTAAAAACAACAATTTCATTTTCCCATATAAACTGTTCTAGCTACGTTCCTGTCAAACATTTGACGTTCGTCCCTTCGGTACGGTAGATAGTATAATATATTAGTATAGATTCTTCTGTACGTGTGTTTGTCACCTATCTGCTCCTAAACGGCTGGACCAATTTCGATGAAATTTTGTGTGTAATGGGTTCCTGGATGGTATGAAACCACAATTGGACCAGTAGGTGGCAGTGCCACCTTTTTTTTTTTTTTGAAAAAAAAGGTGGCACTGCAATCGGGTTCTACGTTCAGGGCAGGACAACGTCTGCCGGGCCCGCTAGTCTATGGGAATTCCACCACCAAAGGGGTCTCTTCTCTCTCCGCACTTAAGCATAAGTGCCCGTTGTGCATCCCCAAAGGGGTAAAATAGGGGTTGAATGTTTGTATGAAAGTCCGTCATTTTTTCAAGTTATATCCAGGAAACTTGATATTTGAGCTACCGGTTTGTGCCGATATGTGTTTCACCATTTTCGAAAATGCTACCCCCAAAGGGCTGAAATAGGGCATGAAATTCTTTTATTTTACAAGATATATCTACAAAACATGGTATTTTGGCATTTGGTAAAAAATAAAGAAGCACATGTTATATTTTTTTTTAATTCCACACCCAAAGGGGTTAAATTAGGGTCGAAGGTTTGTATGAAAGTTCGTAAAGTTATAGCTATGACACTTGGTTTTGAGCTTCCGGTTTAAAATTATGAAATACGTATTTCACAGTTTTTGAAATTTCTATCCCCAAAGACGTTAAATAGAGAGTTTGTCCTTCAATCACGCCGCAACAGAGCAACGGATTGACGTGATTTTTAGGGTTCCGTAGCCAAATTTGGCAAAAACGAAACCCTTATAGATTCGTCATGTCTGTCTGTCTGTGTGTCCGTCCGTATGTCACAGCCACTTTTTTACGAAACTATAAGAACTATACTGTTGAAACTTGGTAAGTAGATGTATTCTGTGAACCGCATAAAGATTTTCACACAAAACTAGAAAAAAAACAATAAATTTTGAGGGTCCCCATACTTAGAACTGAAACTCAAAAAATTTTTTTTCATCAAACCTATACGTGTGGGGTATCTATGGATAGGTCTTCAAAAATGACATTGATGTTTCTAATATCATTTTTTTCTAAACTGAATAGTTTGCGCGAGAGACTCTTCCAAAGTGGTAAAATGTGTGTCCCCCCCCTGTAACTTCTAAAATAAGAGAATGATAAAACTAAAAAAAATATATGATGTACATTATCATGCAAACTTCCACCGAAAGTTGGTTTGAACGAGATCTAGTAAGTAGTTTTTTTTTAAATAATTTAAAACTTACTACAGGTTTGTACGGAACCCTCGGTGCGCGAGTCCGACTCGCACTTGGCCGGTTTTTTGCGTATGTATAGTTGAGGACCTGGAGGGTGACATACTAGGTTTCCTTTTATCCCGGAAAATTAAGGAGTGCTTGTGGGAATTAAAAATTACGCCACGCGAACAAAGTCGCGGGCGTTCGCTAGTAATAAGATAAAAACCAAAGCAACAATTGATCAGCTATGAAATAATGGTAGAGCCTGACAAATAATTTGATATCCCATGCGTATAATAATAATAATATAATATAGCCTTTATTTACTGAAAAAGATTACAAAGTATTATTTTAACTTACATCTTACATATTAAATATAGTATTACTTATAACAATAGTACATTGTAGTATTACTTATAACAATATACATAATTCACCGAGGGGAGAAAGTGACCGATTACTAACGAGGGTGTAGTTTGAGGCCCGAGGCGTAGCCGAAGGGCCGCAATACACGCGAGGTAGGACTCGTACTTTCTACCGAGTGATACATAGTGCTTTATACTACACCTGCGAGGAAAATAAGCGATAATAAATAATGATTAAACGAACTTACAAAGGTTTAGGTTAATAGTTAATAGTCCTTAATTAGGTTAGGCTAGCTAGCTTTAATTTCTATTGTATTGTTTTCAATACATTTTTTAAAGCAAAAAAAAATGTGAAGTTCTATCATAATTATATGAGTCGCTTCATTCGAAGCTACACTATAACAACTAGACTACATTTTGAGGATTATTTCAATATAGATTTCGATATCGACAATCGACAATCGACATCGATACCAACTATCGACATTCATCATATTTGACTTTTCTATGTCAAATATGGTGAAGCTGCTTCTAATATTATATTTCCTTAAGGTATGACATATCCAAATTCTCAACGTCCATACCATGTTTACTTAAAATTAAAAAACAACAGCGCGTTAGAAATGGATTTTCATACAGTTTTCTCCCCGCTTAGCACGTTAGAAATGAAATTTCATACATCTTTTCCTCCCGCATATTTGGTTTGTAGCAATGACGTACTTTCTACCTCGTTTTGACAGAAGCAAGAAGGTGCTTTTCGAGCGGGTGTAGTATAAAACCTAATCTACTACTTAATGTCTAAGCTAATTACACTACGATTCATTTTCAGTACGCCCTTTGGACGAAGGCCTCCTCCAGTCGTTTCCATGTGTTTCTATCTTGTGCTACTCTTTGCCATGTTGCTCCCATCAATTTCACAAAATCATCACTCCATCTTATTCTTTGTCTTCCTCTCGATATTTTTCCATCTCTGGGATACCATTCTGTTACTCTCTTTGCCCACCTATCTTGTTTATGCCTACAAACATGTCCGGCCCATTTCCACTTTAGTTTTGTTATTTTTCTTCGGACATCTACTATTTTGGTTTCTTTCCTTAGGTTTTCATTACTTATTTTATCTGATCTTCTTACATGCAACATGCTTCGTTCCATCGCCCGCTGGCATATTGCTAACTTCTGCTCTAATTTATTCGTTAATGCCCAGGTTTGGCTACCGTATGTTAGTATAGGCAGTACACAGCTGTCAAATACTTTTTGTTTATGTTTCATCGGCATTTCATCACTTCTTTTAGCATCCAGTACCTACTCCACGCATTTGTAGTTCGCTTTGTATCCCATGAGTACGAAACCCTAATTACTTTTTTAGGATTTATTCCTATATTTACTTGTCGTGCTTTCTGACAAATTTCATGACTAGGTATCGATACCTACGGGATAAATACGGGAGCGTCAAAATACTCAAAGGATGTATCTTTTGATTGCATTGACTTAGAAGCTTGATTTTTTAAAACTCCAAGGTACCATATACCTTAGTATTTGATATTAATGTCCATTTGATACCTCCTGAGAAAAAGAGAGTCGACAGACTGACGGATGACAAAGTGATCCTATAAAGGTTCCTTTTTTCTTCTTGAGGTACGGAACCCTAAAAATAACACATTTTCAGATAATCTAACTATCCTTCTGTCCTGAGTTTCTTTTCCCCATTAAAGACGTGGTTGATATTCATTGTATGTGAATTTAACTACGTATCTTATCTTAACTACATAATATCATAGCTAATATGTATGATATCATATCATACATATTAGCCATATCTCCATGGCTGGCTAATAGCCATCAAATCACTGATTGGTTACATGATTTACCTTGAGTCATTGATTTATTATTAACTAAAGTTGCCTTTACCCAGTGACACAAACATCCTACAATAGACAAATTAGTAACTTTGCAGCTGTTGTTCTGTAAGGCTTTGGACCTTATATTGTGGCTTACAATCCCAATCTTAGAATACTTACTACATCACAATAACACGTGTTTCACAGGTAGTGGGTTTTAGACTTTACTCTTTATATTATTTTTTTAAAGATACACATGCATGGTATTGATATGCATTTTTGTATGTCACAGTGCCACCAAAACTACAAAAACCATTCCTGAAGAGGGTAAAAGGGGGTGACATGCACTGGGTGGACGTGGACGCCAAAGATAAACTTCCTGATGGAGCTTTGATTGGAGGATATGAAAAAGAGATCCTGTACATTATGAGGGCTTCGCATTGTGGAGCAGTAATCCCTGGCAAATTAGCAGCATCCCAAGGGGCAGGCTTTATTGCATGGGGTACTGAAATGCTTCAAAAGAATAAATTTCAAGTACGAACTTCAAGTAATATGATGAACATGACTTCATTGGTGTGGATTTAGGCTTTAAAAATCTCAGGGGAACTCATTGATTTTCGGCGACAAAAATAGCCAGTATCAGTCTGATGATTACAATCAACATGATGATGATTGTACATACCTAGCATTTTATCCGAACACCAGATGACTTGGCTGCTATATTTGCCAATAGGATGGTAATTAGCCACATCCGAACCCATCAACCAGTGCATTTGCATGTGTTAGATCCGTCTTTTGATAGTCAATGCCACAAATCACTAATAAACTAGTCAATGCTACTCAATGCATCTGGTCTGCTTCCATTTTTAATAGTCTGTGGTCTATGGTGTTGTCACTTTGCATTAGTAGGAACTAGAAATTTAATTAGCTATAATCCTCCATAGTAGGCAAATCTATGTGGCACAGTGCGTATCTTGCACTTGTAGCTTGCGATATTTACCACACCACATAATATATCTTCCAAATTATTCTCAACGTACGTTTTACTCGGACACCGGGGCATCTTCAGGAGATGTAGATACGACAATGCACGATTGTAAAGTCTTTACATCATTTATCATGGACTTCCACAAATTAACGCCTGCTTCTATCCAATATGAAAAAATAATATTGAATTTTCCTTTTACATTTCCAGGTCCTATGCGGCTACAATTGCATCTGGGTGTCAATGTGTAATAACCAGATTCCAGTAGGTGCAGTGGAGGGGGGTAACTGTGAAGATACTAATGAAACACTATACATTGGCCGAGTCCTTCATGATGGAAATCTCAATCTCATACCGGGAAAAGTTAAACCGTCACACTCAAATTGTTATTTCCCTTACAATGGTAAAATATTTTATAATAGAAAATACGAGATTTTGGTCAATCCCCAAATAACGACGAATCGTTATTTGCGGGTTGACGAAAATCTATGGATGTATCGTTATTTGGCAATTAACCAAAAGCCCCAAATAACGATGCATCGTTATTTGGGACACTGTGACCATCGAATATCGGATCGAGCTGTGCACAGTTTTACCCGATTTTTCGTTTGTACTATGGATGAAATAACAGAAAACAGACCTGAAGCTGAAGAAGAAAATGTATGTGTGAACATTATATGGGATATTAAAACATTGTATCCAGCTCAGAATCAGAATAAGTAATCAAAAAATCCTTTCTGTGACGACATAGAGTAAACATACGAGTACCTACATGCAAAATCTGAAAGGAGATGGTCCAGATTTCTATGGGGCTGTTCTTGTAACAGTAGTGAAAAGAAAGAAAATAAAATATTAAACCAGATTATTATTGATTAATTATTAAAATCCACGAATTCGTCCTAATTTCAGTTGTAAAATTATAATCTTTCTACGTTTAGCAACACTAAACGTGAGTAGGTGACGATGGTGGATTTATAGCTTTCTTTATCTACGATTAGATTCATATTTTTGATGGCTGTCAAGTCTCAAATATTATGAGGTCATTGCACTTGTCAGAAATGACACTGACACACATGACTATATTTAAAAAATTATCCCCCGATTTTATCCACTGACAAGTGATAAAATTAACTTATCCACATGGAATTAGGAATTACGACTGCCGTCTAAAGGAAGTAGGACTAAAATAAAAACTAAGAATACTATATTTTATCCAATTTCTGTTTATTACCATCACGTAAGTGTGAGTGAAACAAAATATCGCTGTTTGTGTCTATTCGATAATAATTAATTGAAACTACTGTTGTTTTATACCTATGAGTGAGTACATTAAAAAACACAACTCCCCCCCCCCCCCCTCCGGTGGTGGCTTTCCCCCTCCCCGCCTTGAAAAGTGTGCCATTTTGCAGATTTCCTAGATTTTCAAGAAAACTATACAAGCTAGGACAAAACTGTCAAAGAGAGTATTGTTCCTTAATAAATTACCTACAAATAAGTTCATGACATTTATTATGATAGTTTACAAGCTATGGTGCGTTAAAGTTGACTAAAATTCGCAGCTCAGTAAAATAAGCCTTAAATTAGTTCAAAAACACGCCTTGAATCTTTAAAACAAACCAATTGAGCCCATACTCGAGGGGCTTACTGATAATCATTGAAGAGTTCCCCTATCCACCTCCTGGTTCCATCATCAGATCAGCTCGATGCTGGAGCTGGTGACTTTGTAGTAGGTATGTATGGGCGAAAAAAGTTGTTTTTTCCAGTCCCAGTTTTCTAGACTCAACACATTTCCTCGCCATTGTTGCACTTGTAGTCCAGTCATTTTAGCATTATAATATCGGCCAAGTGCGAGTCGGACTCGCGCACCGAGGGTTTCGTACAAACCTGTAGTAAGTTTTAAATTATTAAAAAAACTACTTACTAGATCTTGTTCAAACAAATTTTCGGTGGAAGTTTGCATGGTAATGTACATCATATATTTATTTTAGTTTTATCATTCTCTTATTTTAGAAGTTACAGGGGGGTGACACACATTTTACCACTTTGAAAGTGTCTCTCGCGCAAACTATTCAGTTTAGAAAAAAATGATATTGGAAACATCAATATCATTTTTGAAGACCTATCCATAGATACGCCACACGTATGGGTTTGATGAAAAAAAAATTTTTGAGTTTCAGTTGTGGAAACCCCCAAAATTTATTGTTTTTTTTTCTATTTTTGTTTGAAAATCTTAATGCCGTTCACAGAATACATCTATTTACCAAGTTTCAACAGTATAGTTCTTATAGTTTCGAAAAAAAAAGTGGCTGTGACATACGGGCGGACAGACAGACAGACATGACGAATCCATAAGGGTTCCGTTTTTTGCCATTTGGCTACGGAACCCTAAAAAGGGGGCATTAGATAATATGTGTTTATTTTATATACTAAAGTTTTTTTAATTTATTCAAAGTTAAAATCAAGGCACAATCGGCGAGATGTTTGAGAGAGGGGAGGGGGGGGGGAGGGGGGAGGAAGGAGGGCATAATTTGGGCCTAAATTAAAAAAAAAGTTATTTATTTAGGGGCTAATTTCTATTCATTCCATACTACTAAAATTCTACATCAATGATTCCATACTACTATGCTAAGTCAATGTTGACTACCACCGGTTCTTACAAAATAGCAAGGTATATTTCGAAAACTATTTGTCCTATTAAAATAAACTAAACACTATTTTATACATTGAAATAGAATGAGTAACTAAAATTCTACATCAATGATTTTATAGGTACATTAATTATCTTTGTCCTAAGTCCTGACAGCTTTTTTCCATCTCTAATACTTCTTGAAATTACGAAAAACATTCACGGTTTTTATAAGGGTTTCTTTTTTTATGCACGTTAGACAGCAATATTTCCGAAACTATTAGTTCTGTCAAAATAAACCAAAAACTATTTTGGAGATAATTTAATGAAGTTCATTTTTGCTTCTGATATTTTTTTTCCTAGTTCTAATAGTTTCTGTGAAAATTACAAAATATATACATGGTTTTTGAAAAAAAAATTTTTTCATGGAATAAAGGTAGTCATATTTTTCGAACTATTGGTCCTATCTAAATAAACCATAACATTTTTTTGTAGGTAATTTAATGAAATTAATTGCTCTTCGATGGATTTTTCCTAGCTCTAATAGTTTTTGTGCAAATTGCAAATAACACAGGATTCTAACAATTTTTTTATTTTTCTTCGTATACAATACGTGGATATATATGCGAAATTATTGGTCCTATCTTTATAAGCTAAATATTTTTTTGTAGGTCATTAAATGGTGTTTATTTTTACTTTTGACAGTTTTTGCCTAACTCTAATAGTTTTCTAGAGATTACAGAATACATATAAAATGTTGAAAATTGGCTTATTTTACTGAGCTGAGATTTTTAGTCAACTTTAACGCACCATAACTTGTAAACTATAACTCCTATCATAATAAATGTTATGAACTTATTTGTAGGTAATTTATTAAGGAACAATGTTCTCTTTGACGGTTTTGTCCTAGAGTTTTCTTGAAAATCTAGGAAATCTGCAAAATGGCACACTTTTCGAGGCGGGGAGGGGGGAAGCCACCACCGGAGGGGGGGGGGGGAGAGTTGTGTTTTTAATGTACTCACTCATAGGTATAAAACCACAGTGGTTTCAAAAAATTATAAATTTTGCCGCGAAAAAATCTAAAATGAATGGACTACTTATAATACTGTCAAATTCAAAATACCCTATTCTTGTACAAATAATACGGGTCGATAACTGTACACATAATTTTGTTGCTTAGTATTTGTTTGTTTACATTAGTGGTAACAGAAAAGATTTTTAAGAATTTCTTTATTTAAAGTAAATTCCTAAGGTGCATAAAGCTCTAAAGTCAAAGCCAAGTGTCCACAAAAAATGTATTGTGCCTTTGAGGGATGTAAATCCAATAGTTTAAGAAAATAAAATGATAGGTACAGAATCTGTCGGGTTTCATCAGTGAGTTTTGGCAATGGTTCTTGTTGAAGACTAAGGATTTTACTGGTAAATAGGTAAGCAAGGGTAAAGAAAAAGTAAATAAATATGTTTAAGTAGGTACTCAATTATATACTTATTTAATAATAATAATGATTTTTCGCCAAAACGCTTTTAGGTTACTAGTGCTGTGAATTAATAGATTATCGATAATTATTGCACTAGTACATACATACGAGTATTATGTACTCTCTAATCTCTGTTGTAGATTTCCTTAAAAATGAACGAATGAAAAGAAAATGGATAGAAATGATAAAAAGACCTAATTGGACACCCCGGCATAACAGTCGCATTTGCTCAAAACATTTCACAGAAGACTCATTTTTGCCAAACGAATACACCAAATAGAGGCGACTGAAATCAGATGCTATACCCACTATAAATTTACCCCAAGAAATAGGCGTTATCACGACAAGAAAGTTTAATATTTATAAATTAACTAGCTGACCCGGCGAACTTCGTACCGCCAACTTATCTATAAGAATAGAACAAATAAACTAGCCTATCTTTTAAGTTAAACCAAATTACAGATAGTTACCAAGTTTGATCAAAATCGGTTCAGTAGTTTCAGGGTTTATCCCGAACATACCTACATCGTGACACGAGATTTTTACATACTTATACCTATAAGATCGGATATTGGTATATGGTACCAATTTTTACCCGACTACGACAAAGCCCAAAGGAAGGGTTCTGAATTATGATTTTAGCTGTCGATGATATTTAGCTATTTACGAATGTTCCTCCGTTTTTAGATAATACGAGTTTTTCTAATTAGAATTCTTTTTCTAATTTTTTTCTAAAACATTAGTTATTTGCGGTATTATACTGTTATCATTTCATTTTGAAATGGGATATTTGGAAGACGATATTTTGGGCAAATTATATTCTTTGTATGTATTATGTAATTAAAATAAAATATATTGAAACTTACTAACTAAACTGCATTTTAATCAATAATCCCGTAATTAGTATAAGGAGTGTGGTGCCAATTACGTAAAGATTTAATTTAGTTTTAATTAATTTAGTAACTAGTAATATAGGTAGTTAAAATTTTACCTTCTTTTATAAATTATTTAGTTGCTATTTGGGTTTAAATAAGGTTATTTATAATTAAACAATTAATTTTTAGTATTAAAGAAATGAATAACAAGGAATTTGTAATCAATAAATGTAGGTACTACTTTGAGTTCAGTAAAGTAGTAAAGTATTGAAACTAATCTGTCGTACTATGCGGGCTAGTTCGCTTGATTCAAGAAAATTTTGCGACAGTGGCGCCCCTATTAATTTCACGACTTTTTTGCCAAGCTATAGTATGGCTTTTATATTTTTTATAATTGTTAAAAACTGTCATCACCTATCCCGATTCCCGAAGGAACCCTATAATTTTTGGGATAAAAATATTCTCTAAGTTAGGTATCCCAGGGCAGAAAAGTATGTCAAGTTGCAATCAATCCATATTGCAACTTGATAGTAAGTATTTACTGGTATGAACGTGATCGGTTAACAGGCAGCCAAAAATAAAAAGTAACTGTATGGATACTGTTTTAGGCTCTTTAAGGATACTAAAGCATCCTCTATTAAATGATTGTTTTATACAAAAATCATCCCTTTATATTTCATAGATTACGTATGTTAGACAATAATATAATCGACTCCCACCCATCACTAGGAAAATCCTACCTAGTGACAAACTAAAAACACAATCTTACTTCTATCTTATCCACCCCTCAGAGCACGGCAACAGGGGAGAGGAGAAGTTTATCCCCGTTTGACATTTCACGGGGACTCTGTGGACTATTTATCCACCGTTATTTAGCGTTTTTATTTATTTATTTAGGAATAAAAATTGTATCCTTTCCTCGGGGAGAAAATTGTCTCGGCCCATGCTAGGGGGGCTGGAGAGACAAACGAGTGGGTATCTATATTATTATAGGTAGAGATGTATGTAGGTAGAAATTTATTTCTCTTTTATTAATAACCAACTCGTGAACCTACTCGTAGATACGCGTTTAACCTTTTGTCAACAGGTTTTTGAATCTCGTTAATTAATTAACTAGAGCGCACGGATTGCGGGGGAGAGATTCATCTGAGCTGAAAAAGCTCTGGGGGCATACTACCATCGTTTAAAGCAGTATTAATTAAATATTGACATATTTATTGATGTACCTTGTCGTCCCTAAAATCTATACTTCTATACTATTATATTTATTATTATAAATGCGAAAGTTTGAATGGATGGATGGATGAATATCGGATGGATAGATGTTTGTTACTCAATCACACCAGAACGGCTGAACGAATCTGGGTGTCTATAGTCTGGAATAACACATAGGCTACTTTTTATCCCGGAAAATTAAAGAGTTCCCGTGGGAACAAAGGAACCTCAAATGGATGTTTGTTATTCAATCACGGCTAAACGGATCGGGATGAGGCACAGAGAGATTATAGTCTGAAATAACACATAGGCTACTTTTTATCCCGGAAAATTAATGAATTCCCCCGGGAACCAAAACATCTCAATGATGAAATCGCGGGCATCAACTAGTAAGGATTATAATAATTCTAAAACAAGAGTGTGAACATTAATAAAATAATACTGCTTTAAGCGATGGTTGTATGCCCCCTGCTCGCCCATTGGCGTTCAACGTTGACTACGTAATAAAATAACTCTCGTCTTTTATGAATTACCTAACGAATTCCGATTTATCTTTTTACTATTCTTATTTTTCATAATAATTTTTTGGTCGATATTGTTAGGTAAAATCAATTTCATTTGCTTTTCTTTAATCCCATACCTAATGGTAGACCCTACCATTAGCTATGTGATTAACCCCTACCAGGTAGGGGTTACCTTCGGATAATAATGCAGATTTATGAGTATTATTTCAACTATAGTTTATCTATGCTATTTTTTTTTATCCATTACAAGTTAAGCCTTGACTGCAATCTCACCTGATGGTAAGTGATGATGCAGTCTAAGATGGTACTAATATTATAAAGAGGTAAAGTTTGTGAGTTTGTGACGTAGTAGAGACGTAGAGAGTATTAACCCGTTAAATTAGGGAGTTCCCGTGGGAATTTAAAAAACTTATTTCACGCGGACGAAGTCGCGGGCAAAATAATTAAAACAATGCTCAAGATATTGTAAAACGTATTTAAACTATACTTACTATAATTAAATCAACTTTAGTTATATTTTATTTCATTACTTTAAAGAAGAAGTATGATCTACCTCTGCCTAACAAAATAACACACCATTTACCTATTTACAGTAATCTCAGGCTAATTGTGATGTAGGTACACGTTAAAACGGACCTTTGACAGAATAAATAATAGCCTATAGGTCTGTGCTTAAACTAAGGAACTCGAGTAAAATATTTAATTTATTAATAATATTACCTATTAGTGGTTTATTCATAAACGTGCCGATAGATGACGCTATGCGTTCGTTACACGGCGCTATTACTCCTAAGTGATAAAGTTATAAGTCGAATCGGGATTCGTGATATCTCACACTCTTGTCTTGGGGAGCATAGGCGCAGTGATCGTAAAGTGAGAGCACTGATGCTGACACACAGTTATACTTGCATAACATACCCGCGCCCGGCTGCCGTCAAGGGAGTCCGAGCGCAATTTTTGTAAGGCCCTTTTACTTTACAAAGGGCTACCGGCTACTGTAAATAACTGAAATACACCTTGCAAGAATTACGTGCAACGTAACATAAAAAGTGTAGGGCGGTTTTCAGACTAGTTTTTTTCGGCGCGTATAAAGCTCTCATTTTGGAGCACGTATAAAAAAACGTATACGTACCTACGTATGTGGTATAACTTATAAGGGACATCTTTTACCGCACTCGCAACTCGTTAAGTTTTTATAACCAGGGGAACTCCTTCATTTTCCGGGATAAAAAGTAGCCAATGTATTTCCCCGGGATGCAGCTTATCTCAGCCCCCCCTAGAATGGGCCGAGACAATTTTCTCCCCGAGGACAGGATAAAAAATTTATTCCTAAATAAATTTAAAAAAACGCTAAATAACGGTGGATAAATAGTCCCCAGAGTCCCCGTGAAATGTCAAACGGGGATAATAATACATTAAAATCGGTTGAAAAAATGTATCGCGAAAGTATATTAATATTAGTATGGATAGGGTATTTATAACGAATTGTTAATCTAGAAAATTTACATCACTGTGATCATTAATGAATCATGAGATTTGGTCACTGTCTGGTGCCGACACATCTGCATAAACTAAATGCAAATATGTATTGTGAAAATGAGGACTCTGAATTGTAAAATAATGAAATATGTACCTACTGTAGAAAATTTTAAGATACCTTAGGTATTGTAATTATTAATTAACTAGCTGATGCCCACGACTTCGTCCGCGTAAATTGAGGTTTTTTGGTTCCCGCGGGAACTCCTTAGTTTTCCGGGATATAAAGTAGCCTATCTGTTATTCCAGACTATAATCTATCTATTATTTAATATAATTAGATTGTACGGATACTGGGGCTGATTCTGTAGTGCACAATCTCTAAACTAAACTAAAATTAGAGCGTTACAAATATTGCTAAAATGCTAACCCTTTCATAATACTCCCTACGGAAAGGGGCAGAGCTAGATTTAAAGCTGCCATTTTAGTTTAGTTTGGAGATTGTGCACTACAGAATCAGCCTCACTATGGGATGTTCATACTTATATTATAACTAGCTGACGCCCGCGAATTCGTCCGCGAGGATCGAGGTTTTTCGGTTCCCGCGGGAACTCCTTAATTTTCCAGGATAAAAAGTAGCCTATGTGTTATTCCAGACTATAATCTATCTCTGTGCCAAATTTCATCAATATCCGTTCAGCTGTTCGGGCGTGATTGAGTAACAAACATCCACACATCCATACATCCATCCAAACTTTCGCATTTATAATATTTATATATTATTTGATCTATGTAATTTTTTAGTTATTATTTCAAGTTGTTTTATAAAGAGGAATTAATACTATAAAGAGGGTTTTTTTATTTTTAATAATTAAATAAATATTATAAATGCGAAAGTTTGGATGGATGTATGGATGTATGGATGTGTGGATGTGTGGATGTATGATAATGATAATGTATTTATTCAGACAAATGTTACAGTGGTACCTTATTAACTAGGGAACGGTAACAGCTGTGTTAGTTAATAACTGTGTTACAGCTATTATCGCCCACCTCCAGATTGAGATTTTACAATTTACAAAAGATATTGGAGCAAATAGTTAGCTATATAATAATAAAATCGAGCTATATATATAATAATAATAATTAGCATGCAAAATGAGTAGTAAATAAAAATTAATTATTATCTAAAAATAATACAAAAACCGTAAATTACAGGTAAGTTAGTTTCTGTGTTGTGTGTGTGTGTGTGTGTGTGTGTGCGTGCGTGCGTGTGTGTGTGTGTGTGTGTGTATTTTTGTGCAGCCTATTTTTGATTTTATATAAAACTAGTATGGCGCGTGGTTGCGCGGCCCGCTACAGCGGACCGCGTAGTGGACCGCGTGGTCCACTGTCTACTTACTCGCTGTCCTACTATCCTGCCCCCCGATTATGTAAGAATGGCCGATCAAATCGTCAAAGTTCGGCGTCAAAGTAAAATAAACCATAACAGCATTAAATTATAGCTCAATTTCGAAACACGAAATTGAGCTCTAATTCAATGCTGTTATGGTTTATTTTACTTTGACGCCGAACTTTTACGATTTGATCGACAATTCTTACGTAATCGGGCAGCTGGTTTACTGTCTACGTGTTCTGATCTGAACAACACACTGCTATGCTAGTGAGCACAGTGGAAGCGCCGGCACGCCAAGCGTCCGACGTAAAAGAAAATTCTCATAAAGGAAAAACATAAAACAAAGACCACCAAACCCCCGCCCCTCCCTTTTTGTTTGAGCAGCCCCTAAGTAGGTACCTATCTTTAATACCCTGACCGTGCTCCTCACCCATCATCCGAACCTTCGATCATCTTTATATTTTTTTCTGGATCTCTCCATATTTTTTTCTCCGAACCATTCGTCAAAATGAGATTTCTTCCATAAAAACAAATCTTGAAAAGGAACCGTAGTCTTGCATAGTTCTACACTTGTAGCCTCTTCAATATTCGCCATACATTTTCTATGGAAAATAAATTCCGCCATGTTCATCAAGTACCTAGACCTTCATGTTCTGATCATCTTTTGCCACGAAACCATTCTTCCATCTTTTATACTCTCCGAGATAGACACCGACGAAATTTGTATGGCGGCCATCTTAAATCCGCCATTTTGAAATTTTTTTTCAGCTCACTGTCAATTGGATGAAGTTTCGAGTGACATTTGGTCGAGCACCCCCCCACCTATCTTCAATACCCTTTTCTATGGAAAAATAAATTCCGCCATCTTGAATTTTTTTCCTGTTCATCAAGTAGACCCTCATGTCCTGATCATCTTTTGCCAAGAAACCACTCTTCCATCTTTTATACTCTCCGAGATAGACACCGTCGAAATTTGTATGGCGGCCATCTTAAATCCGCCATTTTGATTTTTTTTTTCAACTACCGCCAATTGGATGAGGTTTCGAGTGACATTTGGTCGAGCACCCCCCACCTATCTTCGATACCCTGGCTGGTGCTCTTCATCCGTCTTCGAAATCCTCAATCATCAGCTCTCTCTGTATTTTTCCTCTTAATGAATTTTTGTCTTCTATACGAAACGAAGAGTGAAAAAAAAAATGTTCATACAAAATTTTACAGGAGAGGTGATCAATGAGTCAGTCAGTCAGCACGAGCAGCTATATATATATTAATACCTACTGTAGAAAAATTGTAAGACATCTTAGGAACTAATTATCTAAACTAATATTATAAAGAGGAAAGATTTGTTTGTTTGTTTGTTTGTTTGTAATGGATAAAATCAAAAACTACACAACCGATTTTAAAAAAAATTTTCACCTATAGAAAGCTACATTATCAGCGAGTAACATAGGCTATATTTTATTTTCAAAAAATTAGAGATCCTTACGAAAATTGCAAATAAGTGAACTAAGTCGGAAAAAATTTTCTCTTCTGAGAGCTTACGTGACGTGCGCTGCGTAAATAGTTAAAGTTACACGAAAACAATGTATGGTGGAATTGTTCCTCTCAAAAAGTTCTAAAAAAAGCCCGCAATAGCATACATCTATCTTTTAAGGTTGACTCACAATAACCATTTTTAAAGCAATATTGGGTATTGACTATTAGGATTATTAGTGCTACCCGTGCGAAGCCGGGGCGGATCACTAGTTATACATATAAGTCAATTTTAAGTAGCAGCAAATGGTTGCATAGAAGGTATTGATGTAGAATTTTAGATGATAGAAGGGGTTAATTAATTAGTATTATACCTATTCAGGATTTAAATAAAACTTCATGTCTTTGCTCACAAACTCTCTTCGGAACTGTCCCACAGAACACATAATATAGAGAACTGTCCTCTACCTCTTCTATATTATCATGTCATTTGGTCGACCAACAGAGGACTAAGTCAGGCCTAGCCAAGGCACGGTCAAGGCCAGCTCACTTGTCACGTGACCTGAGGCCCAATTGTCTAAGCTATTATAATCGTAATAATTTGAGTAAATCGTGTTTTTTGGAAATTAAATATAAATAATAAATTATATTTTATTTTTTTAAAATAAAATATTATATTTAAAAAAAAGGGAAAAAAATAATTCGGACATTGGACTCGAACCGGGGTCTTCTGGTTTCGGGACCGACCTGTTTCCCACCTGAGCTATTATAACATTGTAGATGGTGGCGAAATTTACGGGGAAGAATTAAAAAAAAAAAATTTTTGGACTCTATTCCTAATTATTATCTTTAAAATGATATACCGCAACCCTATGTAACGCTATAAAAATATTTTACTTCGCATTCGCTTCTATGAGAGCCCCCCTGAAATAAAGATTTTTATAACTTTTTAAGCCATATTCGGCTGGAGGCCATCGGTTTACATATTATATTTAAATTTGAAGTAATTTCGTTCAGTAATTCAGAAGTTATAAGGCTCTGGCAGACGGACGGACGGACGGACGGACAAGTGCAACAAATTCACTCAAGTAGACTCGGAGACCTTCGCTTCGCTCGGTCAATAACATGTTTAGGGCGCCTTCAAATTTGCCGCAAAGCGTAGCGCGGCCGCAGCGCGTCTGCAGCGCTGCGGCCGCGCTCCTGTCGCGAGGTTCGAACATCATAGGGTTGTACCTATATTTATTTTCACGATGGACTCTGACGAAGAAACACTGCTCTGTGTTACTATTAATACGAAACAACGAAAATATAAAGTAGTTGTGTTAACAATTACACTAGTGGTTCGCCCCGAACTGAGACCTCGCGGTATCCATAAACTTGTACAGAGCGCCATCTATTGACATAATTGTGAAGTTCTGTTAATAATACTGAAGCACATTAAATATTAAATATTTCGTTTCCTTATAATATTTATCTAATTTTAGTATTTGTTGTTCATGTACAGGATATAATTCAAATAATTGATAAGTTTCAGGCTCAGCCTTTCAGAAAATTGAGAGTTCTGAGGTCAACTTTGGACGTTAGAAAATCGCCACTTTGAAAGCCCCCCATTTCGTCAATTTTAGGGGAAAAATTAAAAAAAAAATATTTTTGGACTCTATTCCTAATTATTATCTTTAAAATGATATACCGCAACCCTATGTAACGCTATAAGAATTATTTTACTTCGCATTCGCTTCTATGAGAGCCCCCCTGAAATAAAGATTTTTATAACTTTTTAAGCAATATTTGGCGGGAGGCCATCGGTTTACATATTATATTTAAATTTGAAGTAATTACGTTCAGTAATTCAGAAGTTATGAGGCTCTGACAGACGGACGGATATGGACGGACGGACGGACGGACAGACGGACGGACGGACAAGTGCCAATTCACTCAAGTAGACTCAGAGACCTTCGCTTCGCTCGGTCAATAATACTTACATGCTTCATTTTTTTTCACTTGGAGTCTTGTTTGTGAAATTGTCAATAGATTTAATGCATATTTCTTCCCAATTCTTTTTCTTTTTATTGCTGTACTTGTCGGAGTTCGAATCCCATATCTAATGCTGGACGACTCTCAACCTTATCGATAAATTCTTCTAACTTTCGTTCAACCCGTCACTAGTCGATCGATGAACTGATGCGCGGCCGCAGCGCGGGTGTAGAGCTGCAGTCGCGCGTTTTTTATTTATATGGATTTACAAAGCAGCGGGACCGCAGCGCTGCAGCCGCGCTGCGGCCGCGCTACGCTTTGCGGCAAATTTGAAGGCGCCCTTAGACCGATGGTCTCAAGCTAAAAATTGCTTATAAGGTTAATATAATGAATAATAATTTTGATAATAAAATATCAAAATTATTATTAAAATGCAAAATTATCGATATCGATGAAAATTTCCACTTATATTGTAATCTTTAGTAGGTACATATCAAATGCTTATCAACAGGTAAAATTAATCTAGCTTATAATCAAATAGATAATGGGTTATAATCAGTATTCACTAGGTATTCTGAGGTTATAATAAAAAGGTGTCAAAATAAAGCTGCTCATAATAACTAGGTACTTACCTACCGTGCAAATAACTTGTGAGCTTGACAATGGGTGATTTCATTGGTAAGTACTAAAATTATATCTTCTAATGTTCAGCCGTAGGTATTTTATGTTTGAGCTTCGTCTTCTGTCCCATCAATTAATAAACCTACCTTTAATGTTCCAGAGTTCACAACTTTGCCTGAGCAGCAGCTCATATTTTACAAAATAACTAGCAGCGCTATAGGTTTCTCTGTTAGAGGTGAAAGACACGCAGCTGTGGGATTAGCTGAGAGGCCATTCCAAAAATGTGAATACTGGGTAAGTAGGTACTAGGTACTTACATGTTATTTTTGTGCAACAGTATAGAAACACAGTGCAAAAAAATCTATATAATACTAGCTGATGCCCGCGACTTAGTCCGCGTGGATTTTTTTTTAATTCCCACGGGAACTCCATAATATTCCGGGATACAAAGTAGCCTAGAAGTCACTCTCCAAGTCCACAAAAAAATGCCCATCACCCATGCCCATGCAAAAAATCACATCGATCTGTTGCTCTGTTGCAGCATGATTGAAGGACAAACCAACATACAAACACACTTGCATTTATAATAATATTAATATGATATGATATTTCATATCCCAAATTTTATTAAAATTTGTTTTATAGTAGGTATTACTAGAGGTCACCCGTGAGCGTGACTGCGTCTATGCACAATTTCAAATTTCAGAGATTTTTCTGCTGCAAAAGGCTTACTTATAGCGGTTATTTTATATCCTATACTACTTAGTCTTTATTATTTTAAAGTAATAAACTAAATGCCGATCTTCAAAAACTTAAAACCTTCATTCAAGTTTCCACCTCCAATTTCACCCCCTTCGGGGTGGATTTTCGTAAAACTGCTAACACAGGTTTTTACTTCAGTAAATTTTCTCAAAACGGTTTCTTAGCTGATGTCTACAGCATAGAAGGAACGTACCTTCCAAATTTTAAGTCTGCATGCTTTATAGTTCCTGAGGTATTGTGATTAGTCAGTCAGTCAGTCAGTGAAAGAATAAGTGGTAGGTATTTCGCTTTTATATAGGAATATAGATAATATGGTTAGATTTGGAGGCTTTATGTAGCACATAAGTGCTACAACCATAAAGAACGATATATTCCGATCACCAGAGGTTGTCTGGGAGAGATTACTTTAGTGATAAGACCGCCTTTGCACGCTAAGATTTATCATTTTTTTTTATTTTACAAGCATTATCAACATACCAAATTACCAATCCATTAAGAACTTTAAGTAGCTTATGAGATGTATACAGTATAATATAATATGTCACTGTTTATAAATTTTATTTAAGATATTTTTCTATTTTTCAGATTGTGTTTGGTGAAAGTCAGTGTTGGGTAGAAATAGACGGAACACGCACTAATGTTAATGAGGTACCTAATATTTTATCCAGACAATTTTATACAAAATATTGGATCTCCTGGCACAGTGCTTGTTTACAATTTGGTCGCACCAGTGATGGAGTTCCCCTTATAACAAGAGAAATACCTGTGCAAGATTTACATTTTGTGACATTTTTTGTGTATGCTGACAGGGGGACCCAGCAGTGGAAAATATTTTGTAAGTCATTCACATACAATTAAAACCTAGATATTTGTATGTCAACTACATACATAATTGTAAGCATTCACTGCAATTACAATTACAAACGTGAATACCATAGTTTGTTACCAATTTAAGTAAAATTTATGATATGATGTATGTCTTAAGTACCTTCAAGGCAGGGAAGTGGATAAGCATTTTCTAGTCAAACGTGCTCCAACTCATTCTAGATCTCATCATTGCTTCTCATGAGCATGATTATCATCAAGAGCCAGCCTATATCTTATGATTAAAACAAAACCGTGGGGTCAAGTGCGAGCCAGGCTCGCGCACAAAGGGTTCAGTACCACGACAAAATATAAATTGTTTTAGTAAAGTTAAAGTCCTGACTGACTGACTTTAACGAGTATATATCAACGTACAGCCAAAACTGCTGGTCCTAAAAACAAAATTTGGAGTGTGTTTTCTTTGTAAAGAGTAGGTATCCACTAAGACACGGTTTTTCGGAATTCCACCCCCAAAGGGGTAAAATAGGGATTGAAAGTTTGTTTGAAAGTCCGTCATTTTTCAAGTTATATCCATGAAACTTGGTATTTGAGCTACCGGTTTGTGCCGATATGTGTTTCACCATTTTCGAAAATGCTACCCCCAATAGCTGAAATAGGGGATGAAAGTCTTTTATTTTACAAGATATTTTTCAAGTTATATCTACAAAACATAGTATTTTGGCATTTGGTAAAAAATAAAGAAGCACATGTTTCTTATATATATATTTTTAAATACCACACCCAAAGGGGTTAAATTAGGGTCGAAGGTTTGTATGAAAGTCCGCCAAGTTATAGCCCACTTGGTTGACTTTGGGCTTCCGGTTTAAAATTATGAAATACATATTTCAGTTTTTGAAATTTCTATCCCCAAAGACGTTAAATAGAGAGTTTGTCATTCAATCACACCGCAACAGAGCAACGGATTGACCTGTTTTTTGCGTGTGTATAGTTGAGGACCTGGAGGGTGACATAGGTTTCTTTTTATCCCGGAAAATTAAGGAGTGCTTGTGGGAATTAAAAATTACGCCACGCGAACGAAGTCGCGGGCGTTCGCTAGTAATAAGATAAAAACCAAAGCAACAATTGATCAGCTATGAAATAATGGTAGTGCCTGACAAATAATTTGATATCCCATGAGTACGAAACCCTGATTACTTTTTTAGGATTTATTCCTATATTTACTTGACTTGCTTTCTGACAAATTTCATGACTATAGGTATCGATACCTACGAGATAAATATGGGAGCGTCAAAATACTCAAAATATGCAGCTTAATGGATGTATCTTTTGATTGCATTGACTTAGAAGCTTGATTTTTAACAACTCCAAGTTACCATATACCTTAGTATTTGATATTAATGTCCATTTGATACCTCCTGAGAAAAAGAGAGTCGACAGACTGACGGATGACAAAGTGATCCTATAAAGGTTCCTTTTTTCTTCTTGAGGTACGGAACCCTAAAAATAACACATTTTCAGATAATCTAACTAGGTATCCTTCTGTCCTGAGTTTCTTTTCCCCATTAAAGACGTGGTTGATATCAACCACGTCGAGTGATGACCAGTCAGTCAATGAATATTCATTGTATGTGAATTTAACTACATATCTTATCTTAACTAGGTACATATCATAGCTAATATGTATGATATCATATCATACATATTAGCCATATCTTCATGGCTGGCTAATAGCCATTAAATCACTGATTGGTTACATGATTTACCTTGAGTCATTGATTTATTATTAACTAAAGTTGCCTTTACCCAGTGACACAAACATCCTACAGTAGACAAATTAGTAACTTTGCAGCTGTTGTTCTGTAAGGCTGAGGACCTTATACTGTGGCTTACAATCCCAATCTTAGAATACTTACTGCATCACATTATCATGTGTTTCACAGGTAAGTAGTGGGTTTTAGGCTTTACTCTTTATATTCGACCGATCGAAGCGAAGGTCTCTGAGTCTACTTGAGTGAATTTGCACTTGTCCGTCCGTCCGTCCGTCTGTCAGAGCCTTAGGTATAACTTCTGAATTACTGAACGTAATTACTTCAAATTTAAATATAATATGTAGGTAAACCGATGGCCTCCAGCCGAATATGGCTTAAAAAGTTATAAAAAATTTATTTCAGTGGGGCTCTCATAGAAGCGAATGCGACGTAAAATATTTTGTATAGCGTTACATAGGGTTGCGGTAAGTAGGTATATCATTTTAAAGATAATTAGGAATAGAGTCCAAAAATTTTATTTTTTTAATTTTGCCCTAAAATTGACGAAATGGGTGGCTTTCAAAGTTTTTTTTTTATCCACTACAATCTAGCCCTTGACTGCGATCTCACCTGATGGTAAGTGATGATGCAGTCTAAGATGATAGCGGGCTAACCTGTTAAGGGGCATGACAGTTATATTAAAGTTTAAACCCATACCCCTATTCGGTTTCTACACGGCATCGTATCGGAACGCTAAATCGCTTGGCGGCACGTCTTTACCGGTAGGGTGGTAACTAGCCACGACCGAAGCCTCCCACCAGGCCAGATCAGGGAAAATTCAGAAATTATAAATTTCCAAACCCTGCGGGGGATCGAACCCGGGACCTCCGCACGTTAAGGCGTGGCGCTCAACACTGCGCCACGGAGGTCGTCAAAAGTGGAGATTTTCTAACGTCCAAAGTTGACCTCAGAACTCTCAATTTTCTGAAAGGCTGACCATGACACTAGATCAATTATTTGAATTATATCCTGTACTTGAACAACAAATACTGAAATTAGATAAATATTACAAGGAAACGAAATTATTTAATTTTTAATAAGCTTCAGTATTTTTAACAGAACTTCACAATTATGTCAATAGATGGCGCTCTGTAAAAGTTTATGGATACCGCGAGGTCTAAGTTCGGGGCGAACCACTAGTATTTTTTTAAAGATACACTTGCATGGTACTGATATGCATTGTTGCATGTTACAGTGCCACCAAAACTACAAAAACCATTCCTGAAGAGGGTAGAAGGGGGTGACATGCACTGGGTGGACGCCGAAGATAAACTTCCTGATGGAGCTTTGATTGGAGGATATGAAAAAGAGATCCTGTACATTATAAAGGCTTCGCATCATGGATATGTAATGCCAGGCAAATTAGCAGCATCCCAAGGGGCAGGCTATATTGCATGGGGTACTCAAATGCTTAAAAAGAATACATTTCAAGTAAGAACTTCAAGTAATATGATGTACATGACTTCGTTGGTGTGGATTTAGGCTTATAAATCTCAGGGGAACTCATTGATTTTCGGCGACAAAAATAGTCAGTGTCAGTCTGATGATTACAATCAACATGATGATGATTGTACATACCTAGCATTTTATCCACCAGATGACTTGGCTGCTATATTTGCCAATAGGATGGTAATTAGCCACATCCGAACCCATCAACCAGTGCATTTGCTTGTGTTAGATCCGTCTTTTGATAGTCAATGCCACAGATCACTAATAAACTAGTCAATGCAACTCAATGCATCTGGTCTGCTTCCATTTTTAATAGTCTATGGTCTATGGTGTTGTCACTTTGCATTAGTAGGAACTAGAAATTTAATTAGCTATAATCCTCCATAGTAGGCAAATCCATGTGGCACAGTGCGTATCTTGCACTTGTAGCTTGCGATATTCACCACACCACATAATACTTAAATCTTCCAAATTATTCTCAACGTACGTTTTACTCGGACACCGGGGCATCTTCAGGAGATGTAGACACGACAATGCACGATTGTAAAGTCTTTACATCATTTATCATGGACTTCCACAAATTAACGCCTGCTTCTATCCAATATCTGATAAGATGGAAATATTATGTGAAAAAATAATATTGAATTTTCCTTTTACATTTCCAGGTCCTATGCGGCTACAATTGCATCTGGGTGTCAATGTGTAATAACCAGATTCCAGTAGGCGCAGTGGAGGGGGGTAACTGTGAAGATACTAATGAAACACTATACATTGGCCGAGTCCTTTACGATGGAAACCTCATACCGGGAAAAGTTAAACCATTACAATCAGTTTGTTATTTCCCTTACAATGGTGCAATATTTTATATGACAGGAGAATACGAGATTTTGGTCAATCCTCAAATAACGACGAATCGTTATTTGCGGGTTGAACAAAATCTAGGGATGCATCGTAATTTGGCAATGAACCAAAAGCCCCAAATAACGATGCATCGTTATTTGGGGAGCTGTGCACATCGAATATCGGGTCGAGCTGTGCACAGTTTTACCCGATTTTTCGTTTGTACTATGGATGAAATAACAGAAAACAGACCTGAAGCTGAAGAAGAAAATGTGTGTGTGAACATTATATGGGATATTAAAGACAATGTATCCAGCTCAGAATCAGAATAAGTAATCAAAAAATCCTTTCTGTGATGACATAGAGTAAACATACGAGTACCTACATGCAAAATCTGAAAGGATCCAGGATCCAGGAGGAGGTCCAGATTTGTATGGGGCTGTTCTTGTAACAGTAGTGAAAAGAAAGAAAATTAAATATTAAACCAGCTTTGATTAATTATTTTAAAAAAACGTGTGGTGTCGTGGGACCCCAGATAGAAGTTCCTTATTACATATGTAATTGTATTAATTTCAAGTACTTGTCGAAGTAAAAAGAAAAACAACGCGAGCAAGTCGCCGACATGCTCGCGTTGTTACGAAGGTCTTAAATAATATAAATATACTACATTCGAAATTAAACTTTAATCCTTTAGCGTTAAGGCTTAATTTCGAATAACTATCGGTATTCTACAGGATATATTTCGGATTTCAGGATCTGGTTCCTCCGTCACCTTTTTCTTATCGAACCGCAAGGCATCGACAAAGTCTGCACCCTTACGCAGTCGAAATTCCCCGGGCTCGTACGTAGCGATAATATGCTTCCTCGTTTCTAATTCGAACCGCTAGGATATGGAATGCCCTTCCGGCTCCTGTTTTCCCCTCTTTTAATATAGGTACCTTCAAATCAAGAGTGAATAGGCATCTTTTAGGCAAGCGCGCTCCACCTTAGGCTGCATCACCACTTGCAAGTCTGATTGCAGCCAAGCGCTAGCCTAGCTCTGGACTGGTATTGCGGATTGCCGCGAAATCTCTAGAATTTATATTGTAATTATTGCATTTATTTAAAGGGATGTTTATTTAATCCATGTCGGATTTCGATGCACAATACGTAATACAAGGTGAAGGCATAGTAAAGTAAATGTGACTATTTATTTGTTAATATCATCAAGTGAAAATAAAGATCTTACTCCTAATATTTAAATGTAACAAAAGAATGGAATGAACAGAATGACCGGAGGGCTGGCAGTTACCTCGGCCAACATATAAGTTTGGCTATTCAGCGAGGTAACGCAGCCAGCGTTCTGGGCACATTGCCTCATTACAGCGGCCTAAATGATATTTTTAATGTTTAGTTTTTAATTTAGATTTAATTTAATTTTTAATAGTCTTAATTTCATATTTTTGTTATTAGGATTTATTGAATTTTTGGAACCAAACAGAATGGCAAATAAATAATTAAAAATCGTTATTTATTTTATTTTCTCGCAATCGAAGTGAAAAGTAGAGTGTTTACCACGGGACTAAAAGCCATTCTACTCGATTATATAGCATACCTCGCTACGCTCGGTAAGCTAAACATCTCGTATGAAATGGCTCATTTTAGTCCCTTGATGAACAATCTATTATTCTTATACTAGTAATAAAAAAACCTTTTTTTTTGGATTTAATTTGGAATGTCTTTAATAGTAATTTGAATAATAACAATATACAATCTACGGTTACGTAAGCAACCCTCGGTGTGCGAGTCCAATTCGTACTTGGCCTGTTTTTAGGGTTCCGTAGCCAAATGGCAAAAAACGGAACCCTTATGGATTCGTCATGTCTGTCTGTTTGTCTGTCCGTCCGTATGTCACAGCCACTTTTTTCCGAAACTATAAGAACTATATATACTGTTGAAACTTGGTAAGTAGATGTATTCTCTGAACCGCATTAGGATTTTCACACAAAAATAGAAAAAAAAACAATAAATTTTGGGGGTTCCCCATACTTAGAACTGAAACTCAAAAATTTTTTTTCATCAAACCCTTACGTGTGTGGTATCTATGGATAGGTCTTTAAAAATGATATTGAGGTTTCTAATATCATTTTTTTCTAAACTGAATAGTTTGCGCGAGAGAAACTTCCAAAGTGGTAAAATGTGTGTCCCCCCCCCCTGTATCTTCTAAAATAAGAGAATGATAAAACTAAAAAAATATATGATGTACATTACCATGCAAACATCCAGCGAAAATTGGTTTGAACGTGATAGTAAGTAGTTTTTTTTTAATAATTTAAAACTTACTACAGGTTTGTACGGAACCCTCGGAGTCCGACTCGCACTTGGCCAGTTTTTTTTACTCGGTTACGAAAAAATTTCAGCGTCGGTCAAGCATCGCAGTACGTCGCGTCGCACCAGAACCGACGGCACCGACGGCACCGACGGTTTGTGCCACGCCGTCGCCCCGGCCGCGGTGCCGCATTCGGACCAATCCATGGCTCGGCACGTCGCCCAACGCCAGGAGGAGAGCTCCTAGCGTGCTGCATCAGCAATCCTTGCAGTGTCCGCAAGCGCCTACGCTGCAGCACGCGCCTTACTCGCTGGATTCACACCCGAAATATGGGTCGAGGTAGGCAATCTTTACTTAATATTATAAACTAGTTAATGCCCGCGACTTCGCCGCGTGGATTAAGCTTTTTCGATTCCCGCGGGAACTTCTTAATTTTCCCGGATTAAAAGTAGCCTATGTCCTTCCCTGGGATTGTAAACCTATCCCTGTACCAAATTTCATCAAAATTGGTTGAAAAGATAGGCCGGGAAAGCGTAGCAGACAGACAGACGGGCAGACAGACACACTTTCGCATTTATAATATTAGTATGGATGTGAAAGTTTGGATGGATGGATGTTTGTTACTCAATTACGCCAGAACGGCTACACCGATCTGGGTGAAATTTGGCACGGAGATATGTTATTGACCGAGCGAAGCGAAGGTCTTTGAGTCTACTTGAGTGAATTTGCACTTGTCCGTCCGAGCCTTATAACTTCTGAATTACTGAACGTAATTACTTCAAATTTAAATATAATATGTAAACCAATGGCCTCCCGCCGAATATGGCTTAAAAAGTTATAAAAATCTTTATTTCAGGGGGTGTCTCATAGAAGCGAATGCGAAGTAAAATATTTTCTATAGCGTTACATTGGGTTGCGGTATATCATTTTAAAGATAATTAGGGATAGAGTCCAAAAATATATTTTTTTTAATTTTTCCCCTAAAATTGACGAAATGGGGGGCTTTCAAAGTGGAGATTTTCAAACGTCCAAAGTTGACCTCAGAACTCTCAATTTTCTGAAAGGCTGAGCCTGAAACTTATCAATTACTTGAATTATATCCTGTACTTGAACAACAAATACTAAAATTAGATAAATATTATAAGGAAACGTAATTATTTAATTTTAATGAGCTTCCGCATTTTTAACAGAACTGTACAATGATGTCAATAGATGGCGCTCTGTACAAGTTTATGGATACCGCGAGGTCTCAGTTCGGGGCGAACCACTAGTTATAGTCTGAAATAACATAGGCTACTTTTCATACCGGAAGACAACAAAACCTTAATCCACGCGACCGAAAACGCGGGCATCAGCTAGTCTAAAATTTTAAAGGACTGACTGATCTATTAACACACAGCTCTAACCACTGGACGGATCAGGCTGTAATATGGCATACAGTTAATTAAGGATTTTTGTAAATTTAACCTCTGGGGGTAAAAGTATGGAAATTAACGTGAGCGAAGGCGCGGGAAAAAGCTTGTCTAAACTAATATTATAAAGAGGAAAGATTTGTTTGTAATGGATACACTCAAAAAGTACTCTACTACTTTGACCTATAGAAAGCTACATTATCAGCGAGTAGGTACTTCATTTAAAAAAAAATTGAGATCCTTACGAAAATTGCAATAATGTGAACTAAGTCGGAAAATCGTCTCTTTTGAGAGCTTACGTGGCGTGGCGTGCGCTGCGTAAATAAGTAGGTAGTTAAAATTACACGAAAAAAGTCCGCGATAGCATATTATATATCTATCTTTTAAAGTTGACTCGCTAATCGCTATGACCATTTTTATGATTTTCAAATTTGGTCTAAACTTTGGCTTTAATTGTGAAGGTGTTTTTACCGACATAGTATTCATCCTTATCAAAATAAATATGTTATATGATATTCATCTCAAGTATCTAAAAGACCCCGTGCGAAGCCGGGGCGGATCGCTAGTTTATTAGTAAAACTCCCACATACACTTTATATTATACATGAAATGATTTAAACGCTTTATTTTTGACATTTTGGTGTTTGCGTACCATTTTCATCAGCTCTCAAAATGTTGATAACAGTACCATACAACATCAACGTTTTGAGAGCTGATGAAAATGGTTCGACGATATACGGGGGTAGACAGGTCTTACAGGGACTCATGAACGCCACTAAAATGTTTGGCTCATAAGATGTTTCTGATGTTGATTTTAGGTCGCCGCATCTTTCACCGCGCCTATCACCCCACCTATCGCCTCACCTATCACCAGAACCCTACAGAACACCATACTACAGAGGCGGGGTGTCCAGTGATGAAGAGTGTCGCGGCATGAAGCCTCGAGGAAGGGAAACAGCTATCCTGTCTGATGCTGATGTGGACTCGGATGGCGACACGGGGTTAGATGGCGGGGATGAGGATGAGCCGGATAGTACCGCGTCGCCGAGTAAAAGGAGAGCGAGACGAAGGAGGCCTCCTCGAAGACCTCCGCGCTCCGCAGGTTGGTATTGGGGAATTTTTTTTTTTAAATATAATATAGTTTAGCGCTTGGCTGCAATCAGACTTGCTTGCAAGTGATGATGCAGCCTAGGTGGAGGGCGCTCGCCTAGAAGATGCCTATTCACTCTTGATTTGATAGTACCTATATTAAAAGAGGAGGGGAAAACGGAAGCCGGAAGGGCATTCCATATCTTAGCGGTTCGAATCAGGAACAAGGAAGAAAATCGTACCTAGTCATGTAATGAATAAGTTAATCAACAGTGCCATTCTTAGCTTCTTAAGTAAAGCGACAGTTTTTGAAGAAGGTCTGCAGGATTTTTGCCCATAAAAGATTTAGGGTATAGGTATACCTAGAACATAGAAACTTTCGGATCAGCACGTCAAACCATTTGTGAGCTTCGATATCGAAATGGTATTTTAGTCGTCTACAGATTTATGTATCGTCCTTAAAGTAACTGTTACTAGAATATCTTATAATTCAGACCATGAATGACCATGACCTAGGAAAATTAGAAAACTGTATAGAAAATGATTGATGTATCATCGTGTCAAAATTGGCTATATTGACGATTTTGAAAGCCCTTTAGGATTTCCTTGGTGCACTAATGCGGTATAGTTTCCACTTTCCGGATCCTTGAACACACTTATATAGCATAGATTTATTATATACTAACTAATGCCTGTGACTTCGTCCGCGTGGATTTTGGGTTTTTTGGTACCTGCGGAACTCTTAAGCGGCGAGAATTCTTATATTTTCCGGGATAAAAAGTAGCCTATGTGTTATTCCAGACTATAATCTATATCTGTAACAAATTTGATCCAGATCCCTTTAGCCGTTTTAGCGTGATTGAGTAACAAACATCCATCCATCCATACATCCATCCATATACCTATCCATCCATCCAGTCATCCAAACTTTCGCATTTATAATCTAACTATATGATTCGCGACTTCGTCCGCGTGGACTAAGGTTTTTAGATTCCCGGGGAAAAAAGTAGCCTATGTCCTTCCCCGGGATAACCTCTCTACAAAATTTCAGCAAAATAGGTTGAAAAGATGGGCCGGGAAAGCGTAGCAGACAGACAGACAGACAGACAGACAGACACACTTTCGCATTTATAACATTAGTCTGGATATTAGTATATAGATCTTTGTATAGATAGATAAAATAATAATCATAGACTTTACCTATATTATAATAAGTACCCAATAATTCCAATTTCAGGAGCAACTCCTCCCCGGATGCGGCGTCGATGCCACGCCCCCTCAGCCCCTCCAGTCAGAGAACGGGACCCGCTCCTCGAAGCTGACAGAGAAGCGGAACGGAAGTACCGGGAGCTCATACGAGAGGCGGAGAAACTCCTTGTCACCGTCTCCAGATCTCCTATTGAGCCGCCGCACAACCCTAGAGTCAGGGAACTTAGGGCTACTGAGGTATGAATATTCATTTTAAATCAAAGTCGCATTACCTACTTCATATTACAATATGGAAGAATATATACCCTACCGCCAAGCGATTTAGCGTTCCGGTACGATGCTGTGTAGAAACCGTGGGTTATGGGTTTAATATTATATAACTGCCTTGCCCCTAGCAAGTTAGCCCGCTACCATCTTGAACTGCATCTTCACATAACAACATCAAGTGAGATCGCATTCAAGGGCTAACTTGTAGAGGATAACAAAAAAAAAATCATGAAAGTTTTATGTAAGTACTTAATATCTGTAGTAATGATCAAAATTGAACCATTGTCAATGCTACCAATTAACTGAATATAAATTCCTGAAGAATATTTTTTATAATATGCATGCATTTTCATCATAATACTCGTACCTAGGTCGGGGAAAAAGTCTTTTCGTATTTTGTATGTATAAAATTGAAGAAAAATATCTTTGGTTGTACTGTTTGTATCTGGCTGGTTTTGATATCAATAAATAAAGGACATGAAAAAGAAAAAGAAAAAGTAAATAATCGACTGTGACAGACGGACGGACGGACGGACGGAGAAAGTCGCACCATAAGGGTTCCATTTTTACCATTTTGGTACGGAACCCTGAAAACACTTTCCCACCATTTTTCAATTGTTTTTCTGTCCGAGAAAATGAGCGAATCTAACGAAGAAATTCGATACACTCTGAAGTGTTATTACAAAAAAGGGAAAAATGCGACTCAAGTCGCCATAACAATTTGTGACGTTTATGCTCGTTTATGGACCTAATGCAGTGTCAGTCTCACAAAGTTGGTTCAAGCCATTGATTTAATTTGGTCTCGCTGGCGCTACGCAGCGGATGATAAATCTATGGTTCAAGCGTTTTCAGTCCGGGAATTTTGATGTCAAAGATGCAGCTCGCTCTGGTCGCCCTCATACGGATAAATTCGATGCCATTTTTGAAAAAGTGATGCAAGATCGGCATATTTATAGTAGTTACGACATAGCCGTGGAACTGAGGATTGACCACAAAACACTAACAGTTTTGACCCATTTGAAAAAGTCTGGCTATACAAAAAAGCTCGATATTTGGGTGCCACACGAGCTCACTGAAATAAACCTAATGAATCATGTACTCATTTGCGATTCTCTATTGAAACGTAATGAAATCGAACCATGAAAAAAAAAACTTGAATTTGTATATAAAATACGAAGAAACTTTTTTGCCCATCAATTATTATGGTGCCGAATAAGCCTATATGCAGTTCTAGGTGCACCAGTCTCTTAAATACATTAAAATCCTTTTCCGCAGGAAGCATTGATAAAAAGGATTCTTTTAGCCCTATAACTTTATAGTTCAGAAGTTTGTGTACGACAGTTCCAACACTTCCGACCAAATGAACATCAATATTTTCAATTCTAATCAACCCCAAACGTCATAGAAACATCATCATCCATTAGAAACATTGGACCACACCAAATTCTACCTAGTTAACCCTAGCCCCCTCATTTGAAGGTGGATGCACCCCGACGAAGCCCCGAGCGTACTCACGTGACCAACTTCATCCGCGCTAACTCTCCCGAACCCCCCCGTCGGCTCTCACCAGTAGCGCGCCGCTCCCCCCTCGCCGCACCGCCACCCCCCCGGCCCCAAGTGCAACCCCCCTCACCGACGGATAGACCGCACTCTGAACCGCCGAAGAGGAAAGCCTATGCGAGAGATGAGGTAACGTGCTAAAACTACTATGTAACCAAATCTGATATACCTACCTACCTAAAATTTGTTTCGGATTATACTCAGTTACATAGAGAGAGTAATATTACCTCTATGCTCAGTTACCATTTAGCTATTGATTTATTTCAGGATAGCATACCCGAGTCAATCAAACCACTTGGGAATGTAGCAATTAAATTATTGATACAGATTTTACACTATTGAACAGCTCATATCAAAATCAAACGAAAATCAAACTTAGGTCGAATGATTTCCCGTACAACTAATGATAGTTATTACTTGCTTTGATCATTAGAATAATTTTATACTTTTTAATAAGTAAGAAAGGATAGCTACTTTATGGTTTGATGCAAGAAAGAGTGGTTTAATTTGTGGTATTAACAAAACAATGCAGGGTATCTAGTATGTATATTGACTATTTTTACTGGTTTTTGTAATGGGTTGTTATTATAATAATAGTTGTCACGTCGTGGACCGTGGTCCATAGGGATGTACCCAATCTGGCTTTTATTATCTGACAGTGACAACATAACGTAGGTATAGTGACAATTTAACTTAGGTACAACTGATCTCTTGGAACGGGTAGATATTTTCAATTAAAAACAAGTCAAATTCTTTGATATTATAATTGTAATGGCTATAGTAATTTATTAACATCATAATGGAATTCTCCATTATTTACTACAGTGCTTTTGACATAATATTATCAACTGCTCGGCGCCTACTTAAATGACTATACTAATTTGTAACTTAATTAACAAACACATGAAGGTGCAGAACACATTCATTGCTTTTATAATTGAATGATTAAATCTTTGTCCTTCCTCCTTGAATGTTGCTAAGTGAAAAGCATATGGCATAAATCTAGCTTGCATCGTGGAGATGGACATAATATGGTTCTTTTATCCCGGAAATTCAAGGTTATCCTACGGGATTTTTAATAACCTAATTCCACTCTGGCGTCAGCTACTTTTTCATGAATGGCGACTGAATATTTTTACACAGAAAGCAAAAAACAAAGAAACAGAAGTATCCAAACACAAACCAATATCGCAACTTTTCACAGTATCTTTTATCCCATCATTTAGAGACTAGATCTGTGCTCAAGTGGCCTGGTGATGGACTTGTGATGATGATAATGATAATGATTGTGAACCTCAAGAAGCTTTCGCACCTCAAGAAGCTTTCGCTTGGTTGTTGAATTAAGGATCGGATACAGAAGGCGGTTATCCTTAAGACGACGCGAATTGTGAGGAGGTTCTTCTCTCTGGAGCCCTGACCACCGGCTGCTTGGGTCCTTGAGGCCCTGCAGCGAGTGGAAGTTTTTTGTAGGATTATTTTTAATATGTTTTGTGTAGTATTTTTGTATATTTATGTACCTAAAACATGTTAAGGATTAATTTTTTAGAAATATACAAATAAATGAGAAAAAAATAGGACTAGATTTATAAACCTAATATGATTATGATGACGATGATAATAATGTTTTTACAGGTATTACAGACACTGGAAGGACTGCGCAAGAGCTTACAACAACAATCGGCGCTTCTAGCAGTGCAGCGCACCCGTCTCGACTCCTTCTAAAATTGTATCCTACCTGTAAAAAACACCGCCTGGTTCGTATATACCACCTAGTTCCCAATATTCCAATCCGGTAATCGAAGAAGACTGTTCCAGCTCTAGTTAAGTGCAATATAGGTCTAAGGGTGTATCTAAAATTTGATTGAAGAAAAACGGCTTGCATTGATTGGATGCAAAGGTTGTAAAGACAGAAAGATCTAGCTAGAATGGAAGCTACCCTTAAAGTGGGCTATATCTAAATATAGATGGATTTATTGCTGATGATATCCTTAATGATGATACTGAAATTAAAATATGGTTTGCATTGTTTTAATAGCAATCCAGTGCTGGATTGGATGAGATAGGAATTCTGTTGGAATACTCAAGCATTTGTATAAAAGTAGGTTTTGGTGGTGCGCGCATGTGAGTGGTCAAACAGTCGCGCGTCACCAAAACGCATTGAATCCTCCATGCCAAATAGAAGTAGATAATATTTTATGTTTACATATCCTTGTAGTTTCTTCGTTGGCCCACACATTTGCGTACAGTTTACTTGACCTAATACCTACTAAACCGTTAAAACAAAATAATTAATAGAAAAATGTGCTAAAGCAGTATGACTATGTTGTCGGTTGCAATATACTTATAGACCGGGAGATGGTCGTAGGTGATAGTCTCCCATTTTCTACTGCATGCCTTTTTAAGAGTTGATAACTAACCCTAAAATATGAAAGATAGAGGGGTTACTAGCCCTTGCGCGCTTGCACGTCATAAACAAAATGGCTTCTCTTTGTGACAGAATTTTAGTTTTTGCCGTGACATTATACTGCATGCCTTTGTAATATAACGTAGTTGGAACAAATTTAAGCTATAATAATTGATGGCATGCAATTCGCAACGGCCGACGGGGCTCAAACGGTTACGTAGAAATGTAAAAAAAAATAGAACATTTCCGTGTTTACAAATTGCATGCCGTTGTAAAAAAATACTTTTTTTATCTCAAATATACTCTACGAAAATTGGCATGCACCCCTCGTATGACCAAGGGTGGAAAATATTAGGAAAATGTTGTGAAAATTCAATACAGCTTTTCCGTGATTTCAAACTACTTCTAATAAAGATAAACATTAATTTAATGACCAAATCATTCTGAAATACAAATGGCATGCATGTTGCTCATGATCATTATATTATAAATAATAACAAAAGTTGCAAAAATTTAATAAACATTTCCGTGTTTTTTATTTGCATGCCGTTTTGTATTTCATAAAAACGTATTATTTTAAGTATATACCGAAAATGGCATGCGTATTAAATAATACCATCATATTTTAAATAATAATGAAAGTTGCAAAAAATTTAATAAACATTCCGTGTTTTTAATTTGCATGCCGTTTTGTATTTCATAAAAACATATTATTTTAAGTATATACCGAAAATGGCATGCGTATTAAATAACACCGTCATATTTTAAATAATAACAAAAGTTGCAAAAATTTAATAAAAATTTCCGTGTTTTTAATTTGCATGCCGTTTTGCATTTCATAAAAACATATTATCAAATAAATATTATAAATGCGAAAGTTTGGATGTATGGATGTATGTTTGTTACTCAATCACGCTCCAACGGATGAACGGATCTGGATGAAATTTGGCATAGATATAGATTATAGTCTGGAATAACACATAGGCTACTTTTTATCCCGGAAAATTAAGGAGTTCCCGCGGGAACCGAAGAACGGAACCGAAAAACCTCGATCCACGCGGACGAAGTCGCGAGCGTCAGCTAGTTTTAAGTATATATCGAAAATGGCATGCGTATTAAATAACACCATCGTATTTTTAATAATAATGAAAGTTTCATAAAATATGTGAACCATTTCCAGTGTGAAACAGAGATCAGAGATTTGGATTTTGGCGCTAACCCATCACCTACCTAGCCACGTTTCCGCGGGAACTCCTTAATATTCAGGGATAATAGTAGCCTTTATGCTATTCTATATACTTAGCAGACTATAATCTATATCTGTGCTAAATTTCATGCAGATCCGTTCAGCCGTGATTGAGTAACAAACATCCATCCATCCATCCATACATACATCCATCAAAACTTTCGCATTTATAATATAACTAGCTGATGCCCGCGACTTCGTCCGCGTGGATATACCAAGATTCATCGAAATAACTTGAGAAATGATGGACTTTTATACAAACTTTCAACCCCTATTTCACCCCTTTGGGGGTGGATTTTTAAAAACTGTGAAACACGTATGTTTTCATTTTTAACCCGCAGCTCATATACCAAGTTTCATGGATATAACTTGAGAAATGAAGGACTTTCATATAAACTTTCAACCCCTATTTCACCCCTTCGGGGGTAAAATTTGCGAGAACTGTGAAACACGTATTTCTTCATTTTTAACCGGTAGCTTGTATACCAAGTTTCATCGATATACCTTGAGAAATGAAGGACTTTCATACAAACTTTCAACCCCTATTTCACCCCTTTGAGGGTAAAATTTTGAAAGACTGTGAAACATTTATTTCTTTATTTTTAACCGGTAGCTTGTATAGCAAGTTTAATCGATATCACTTGAGAAATGACGGACTTCCATACAAACTTTCACCCCCTATTTCACCCCCTTAGGGGTGGAATTTTGAAAAACTGTGACACACGTACTTCTTTATTTTTTACTGTAAGCCAAAATAAAAAGTTTCGTTGATATAACTTGGTAAACATCTTGAGAAACGAAGGACTTTCACACCAACTTTCATCCCCTATTTCACCCTTTTGGGGGTCGAATTTTCAAAAACTGTGAAACACATATGTCTCCATTTTCAACTCGCAGCTCATATATCAAGTTTCATGGCTATAACTTGAGAAATTAAGGACATTCATACAAACTTTCAACCCCTATTTCACCCCTTCGGGGGTAGAATTTCGGAATAAAAAGTATCCTATGTCCTACCTCGTAGTATGGGCTCAAATGGGCGCAAAAAAAAACAGGGAAATGTTCTTTATTTTTAATTTTCGTTAAAAAACCTTTTTTTATTTTATTTTTGCACATTTTTTATGTCAGGCTTGTGTTATATGCATGCCATTTTTTTATCAACTTAAAATAATGTTTTTTAATGAAATATTGAATGGCATGCAAAATAAAGTCACGGAAATTATATCAGCGTTTTTTGCAATTTTCGTCATGCATGCCACTAATTTACAACTTTCTGTTGTGCATGCCAAATTTGCTAACGTCAAGTAATTATAAAAACTAAGTATTGTTCAAATGGCATGCAGTTTGAAATCACGGAAAAGCTGTATTGAATTTTCACAACATTTTCCTAATATTTTCCACCCTTGGTCATACGAGGGGTGCATGCCAATTTTCGTAGAGTATATTTGAGATAAAAAAAGTATTTTTTTACAACGGCATGCAATTTGTAAACACGGAAATGTTCTATTTTTTTTTACATTTCTACGTAACCGTTTGAGCCCCGTCGGCCGTTGCGAATTGCATGCCATCAATTATTATAGCTTAAATTTGTTCCAACTACGTTATATTACAAAGGCATGCAGTATAATGTCACGGCAAAAACTAAAATTCTGTCACAAAGAGAAGCCATTTTGTTTATGACGTGCAAGCGCGCAAGGGCTAGTAACCCCTCTATCTTTCATATTTTAGGGTTAGTTATCAACTCTTAAAAAGGCATGCAGTAGAAAATGGGAGACTATCACCTACGACCATCTCCCGGTCTATTAGGTATTCAATCATTTTACACCCGAAGTCCGAACACCAAATAGTAAACATACATTTTTTAACAAAACGGTTTAACTATTTGCGTAAATATAATGATCATATCTGTCAGAGTTTTTTGTAGCCACTATATTAAAAAAACAAACTTGTCCAATTTACAAAGAATTTTGTACACCTTTGTAAAAAAATCGATGATACATAATTATGTAATAATCTTGGATAATGCAATTTCCATAACAAGTTTCACCGTTATAATTCACTTTTTAACGTAAACCATAATTATTGACTTGAAAGTAGCAGTATAAATGACAAGGTGCGACGTACAAGTTCATTTTCGCCATGAATCATGGTTATCGTTTCCTGTGTTAATTATTTCTTGCCATATCTTAAAGGACCCACCTTTTTACTCAACATATTATTATGGCATTCAATTCGTCATGAGTTGAATGCCATCGTCACAGGCCATCGTGATCTGAGTGTCATTCATTGAAATATTTTAGCCAAGACGAAAACAATTATTAATAATACCTACCTATTGACCAAATTAGCTAACTGATTAGTAACAGCGAATACTAAATCGTCATTTTTGTCTTCTTAAGTACTAAATACTAAAACCAAATCTTGGTCCCATCTCCGAAACTAAATTCATGTCTTGCGCATTCCGAAACATGGCACCTAATCGCGCACTACCACATGCGTTCCTTGCTAGATTATTGCCTTTGATTATATTATTGCTTACATTGTGGATTATAGAAATTACACTTGTTGTTATTCAGCTGCATTTATGTCTGATAATGGCAAAACTGATATTAATAAGTATTCAGCCATTAGGTATCATTGACAGGACATATAGACTAAGTCAAGAGATAACTGCACTTTTGGTAACCATCGCCAGAAAGGCTGATTCAGTGTTAGGTGGATGTAGAGCTCTCCACTGATCACAAAAGTTACAGTCTGCCTGCAAGTGGATGGGCCTTTCGCTATATATGGCCGTTCAAAGACGATTTATTGTTACCAAAAATGAACGACAATTAGAAAAGCTGATTCTTGTCTTCTTGATGATTAAAATTCAGAGTTATGGGAACACAAATGCATAATATTACTAGCTGATGCCCGCGACTTCGTCCGCGTGGTTTAATTTTTTTTGATTCCCGCGGGAACTCCTTAATTTTCCGTGATAAAAAGTAGCCTATGCAACTCTCCGGTCCTCAACTTTACCCATGCCAAAAATCACGTCGTTGCTCCGTTACAGCTTGATTGAAGAACAAACGAACAAACAAACACACTTTCGCATTTATAATATTAGTATCTATGATGCATGTCAGCATAGTCTACCAGCTGAAAGGTTTTTACCCATGCACTTAATTTGGCTAATAGACTTTAATAAGAAGCCGTATTCTGGACGCAAATGTTCTTCGGGTCTGTAGTTCTTCCATTTTCTAGACAAATCCCTCCAAAGATCTAGTCTAGTCATGATATTATTAGTAGTTAGTAGTGTTGTTATAGTTTCGTATAGGCGAGGCCATTTTTATTATTCCAAATACTTAATACTATTGTAGTGACATTTTATTCATAGTTAGATTGTAAACGGCTGTTGGATTTTTACGAGATTTGCTAACATTTTTATACGAGTTCTATAATTTTGGATCCATTATATTATATTTTTATAGATACCTATAACAAAGAAAACTAGATAATAACAAAATTTCGTGACTTGGTGATAAACAAATTTTCTGTGTATGTTTATCGCTGTGTATTGAAGTTTTTATAGCTGGGCTGGACTACAGCTATTTATATAGCCCGATTATGAACCAAATTATCATGGTTACGTTATACGTTTTTATTGCAGCAACAGCCGTTCAGATTAGGGCATTAGCACGTGTATCAAGTATTGTAGCGTAGTACTAGACAAGTATTAGCGGTCTCCCTAGCGTAAGCAACCGTGGCCACGCCGTAAGACTGCCTTTACTTCATAATATACAATGTTTACTCGTTAAAATTTGGGCTAGGAATGTATTACGATTATTATTAAACAGCGATTGAATCGTTTACAATATCATGTTAAAATATAATCTAGATATATGTTTTATAATCGTGTTTATAATTGTGATACAGTCCTAGTTTTACTGTTTAGGTACTCGACTGGTGGTTCAAGCCCTTAATTAAATAAAACAAAATATTACTCCGCATTGTTATAATTTTTTATGGCCGTAATAATGTTAGTAAGTACTTAATTCTGATCAAAATTTAAATTCATAATATATTATTTTCTTATAGTTGTTATCTACCAAAAATGTGTATTATTATTTAAGTATGTACCTATTCCAAATTAAATGACATTCATTTGGAGAATAGTACCTACTTATGTGAGACTTACAAATTGCTCAATTAAAACAGAAATATATTTAGTTCATAATTTATGTACCTACTAATTACTTACTTTTTAAATAAAAAAATAAATAACAAACCATCTCGAAGATTTCAGAACGCGCGCTACTACCTTGAAAATAAGTTTTTTTGTGAATTGTATAATTGAATTCGAGAGATGGATGGTATACCTAATATTAAAATATTAAATTACTTTATAAAGTTATTTGTTGAAAACGGCTTGTTTTTAGCAATCATCGGTCGAGTAATAAGGGTGCCCCCCGTTGGTCCCATATTTTTGTTAGTGCAATTTTTGGCAAGAGCGCGAGACATATCGCTATCATCCGCCGAATGTAAATATTCAATAATTTAGCCTAGCATCCACTAGCGATATTTTGTCACGGTGACAAAAATGACTACCGTATTTTGTATGGGAATCTACCTATGTCGCTGTCACATCCCTAGTGTGCTGTAAGAGATTTCCCTAAAAATGTACACTATAGTATTATTACGTGACAAGCGGTCTCTAGTGGGTTCGTAGGTCGTACTTGTTTATTGTAAGTATAAATAAGATTTATACGTTTAGTTGAATTTTCATTAAAACATTAAAAAAATATATGCAAATTTTATTCATAAACATCAAGTGTTTCCTTATTGTAATAGTTAGGTACCTACCTAGATATAAAAATAACTAGGTACCTTTGCCTGCTGTTATGTTATACGCACGTTTAAATTAATCTTACCGCAATGGAAAATTTGATGAATTTTCTTGGAATAAATTAAAATAATATCAATTCTCAAGATTATATTTTGTAGCTACTGCAAAACGTCTTGCAGCAGGGGTCTTCTCCGGTTGGCCCGTGAGGGCCAAGCGGGGGTACGGGCTTCGAGGCCTGGCCTCATTACCCGGGCGGGGCGCGGGGTAACATTGTACCCCGGTGATTGTTTTTGAGCCGTGTGTCGGCTAGGGCCTGCCTTGAAGGCTACGGGCCCCTAGGCCTGATGTCGTCTTCGGTGTTGGGTCCGCACTGCGGGTGACGTCGTTGCCACCGCGTGCAGGACCCGTCTCTCAAAACGTCTTGGTCTAAGAATTAATAAAATAATTTGAACGCTAGTAGATGGCGCTGTTTGCATAATTCCTCTGATGGCATGCAGATGGCGTGACACGTCTTTATTTGCGTAAAACTTATACTTGAGGAGGGTCTTTTCAAAACGGAATATGTGCATGATAACGTATTTTTCAGAAAATAGAAAAAACTGATTGTAGGATTGGAACTATGGCGATTTTTCTTGAGAAAATATCCCGTTTTGTTCAGAACACGCTTTTTTAAGTCCAATTTTCTAAGTAGCATATCCTGTTTTGCATTCGTTTAAAGTGTGAAATGATGTATTTTAGCATAGGTAAGAGGACCTCATACTCAGTTTAAAAAAATCATATTTTGGACATATCCCGTTTTGAAAAGACCCTCCTCACTTATAGGTACCTGTAGGTATAAAGATGGGCACAATAAAATTCACAAGTACTTAGTTTACACCTAAGAAATATTTAACTGTTAGGATAAAATATAAAAAATAATGAAAATAATTGATAATAGATTCCAAATAGATAATTTTAAATATGTAGGTAGGTATTTATAGTTTTAGAGGTATAGCCAGCCTGTACGTTCCTAGTTCGTTTTTGTTCATTTTCATCGATTTCACATACTGCTTACTGATTATGTAATTGAGCAGGTACTGAATACTGATGATTAAAAATCCCTGAGGATTAATTTTTTTTTGACAGTTCAGAAAATTAAATAACCTAATAACAGACGTAGGTAAGTGATATTTAACCCTTAATTACTCGCACGAAAATTACATAACTGCTCGCATGGGGTCACAGGTGACCCCAAATTGTAGGAATATTTTTTATTATTTATTAAATATAATATAAGTACATAAAACTTGTTTATTATTAAAGTGCTTTATTAATTCTATTATATTTAAAAGGAATAATATGAATTAAATATCTAATTAAACAAAAACAAGCTAAATTAAAATAATTATCAAAAATTAACAATTTGTACATAGACTGAGATCAAAATTAAAATTTTAGAATATTTTTAGGAATCCGAATCACTTTACTACACTTATTACACTGTGGACAGTATATTTGAGAGTGATCATTGCACACAAACTTTGCGCATTTTGTGCATTTTTTTGGTACTTTCAATTGGTTTTTTGGTAAATTGTTAATTAGTCGCACGGGGTCACCGCTCAAGAGTGCAGCGACGCATCCTTCCACTCCCGTGACTTGGTCGCTGCTGGAATACAAACTTTGACGCGGGTTATGAAGCTAGCGGGGGCGCGGGGAAATTAGGGCAGCTGCAAGTGCTTCATTTTTTAATGCGAAACTGCTTTGACCCCATGCGACTAACTAAGGGTTAATTATTGGTTTTACCATTACGATGAATGAATAAAATAGTTACGGGCCCTGGCTGACGTTAGTACTAAACAAAAAAAACCGGCCAAGTGCGAGTCGGACTCGCGCACCGAGGGTTCCGTACAAACCTGTAGTAAGTTTTAAATTATTAAAAAATAACTACTTACTAGATCTCGTTCAAACCAATTTTCGGTGGAAGTTTGCATGATAATGTACATCATATATTTTTTTAGTTTTATCATTCTCTTATTTTAGAAGTTACAGGGGGGGGGGGGGGGACACACATTTTACCACTTTGGAAGTGTCTCTCGTGCAAACTATTCAGTTTAGAAAAAAATTAAATATGAAACCTCAATATCATTTTTGAAGACCTATCCATAGATACCCCACACGTATGGGTTTGATGAAAAAAATTTTTTTGAATTTCAGTTCTAAGTATGGGGACCCCCAAAATTTATTGTTTTTTTTCTAGTTTTGTGTGAAAATCTTAATGCGGTTCACAGAATACATCTACTTACCAAGTTTCAACAGTATAGTTCTTATAGTTTCGGAAAAAAGTGGCTGTGACATACTTACGGACGGACACAGACAGACGGACAGACAGACATGACGAATCTATAAGGGTTCCGTTTTTGCCAAATTTGGCTACGGAACCCTAAAAAGTTTTTTTTGGAGGAGCTGGGATTTGAACATCAAATCCCATTACAGCATGCGAAGCAGATAGGTATTAGGTACCTACTCCACCCAGTAGGGATTTAGGGAAAGTTATCTTTGAGACACTCTACCACTTTGATGTTCATAGGTAATATGGAAAGTTCCCTTTCCTTGCTAAAAAAATAAATAATTGCTAAGTAGTAAGTACCTACCTACAATTTTCTTTAGCCTCGGGTTTTTTTTTGCTTTTCTGCTGTCTCTATCACGAAATAGAGATAACTTACCACTCTCACTCTGTTTTATGGTCTCTATCGACATCATTCGATAATTATAGTAGACGAAATATAATGCTGTTCTTACAACACGTCTTTGCTAAATAATGTCTACAAACGGAGCTGAGATAAAAAAGTTCGCGAAAATTAACAAAATTGCAACTTTTTCAGATGTCTATAGTCGATACCTAGATTGTACCTATACCTCACCGAGTTGGTTGTATGCTATGGGACCTACCTAATAGACGGGTAACTAGTACCTACTTGCTTGATGATGTAACACATCAGGTGATTCCATTCTCAATGACACTCCAATTTGCACTCGAACGAAAGCACTTCACGGCCATACTAATAAGCCGTGGAATTCCTCTGGCCTTTTCAACTTAATGTACCCTGAACAAAAATCGTGGGTCGCTAAGACACCTCATATATTAATATATCTCTCTCTCTCTGCGTCGTAACTCGTATTCCTCATTACTGAGGGTCGTGACCCCTTTCCATTAATCACATAATAGTAGGAGTTTTCTTGGGATGATAATGCGGTGGATTCCCACGTCCTTGCGCATACGGCTCCTCTACTCTTAGAGGTACTACTCTTAGGTATAACTCTTAGGTTTTTGTAACGATTATTATCAGATGTTATTTATAATAACCGGGACTGACGGCTTAACGTGCTCCCGAGGCTCGGAGGAAACGAAAAGGGCAAATTTGAACCTCCTAATTCGGTCACCCATCTAGTTAGGTACCGACTTGGGTCAACGTTGCTTAACAATCGCAATCGACTGACATGCGTTGTCATAGCTAGGCCACTCGTCCCTAACTCGTCCCTAGCAGTGTTTATTTTTTGGAATTAAATAAATTGAATGGAGAAATTTCCATTTTTTTTTTAATTTATTATGAAAATTAAGATAAAATAAAACAAAAATATGAAATAATTATTAAAATATCTCAACAAATGAAAAAGTTATGGAACTTTAAAGTTGCGCTTGCTTGTAAAGTCGTGTGGCGTCACACGACTCTATCAACCGACTTTATAAAGCTGAATAAAAGAAAGAAATGGACATAACGTCTGTGTGTGAAGATAATTTTTAAGTATTAAATCTCGGCTAGGTAAAAACTCGCAAAATTTCTCACTCGATACCTAAGACCTACCTAAGATACAGCAATCGGTGTACGTTAAATAATTAAACTTATTAATTAATTAATTTCTCAGTAATTTATTGATGGATTTTAAAAAAACCACTGATTTATTAGTCTTAAATCTATATTTTTCTTCCGTTGTGTTAAATATGATAATCACAACATCATGAATCTTCTCCATTGAATGGAGAAGTGTTTGGCCACGCTACTAAAGTGAAGATTGGTAGATATCACACAGCTTTGAGAACATTATGAATAACTCTCGGGCATGCAGGTTTCCTCACTATGTTTTCCTTCATCGTTAGAGCATTTGATATTTAATAGCATAAAGCGCACACAACTCAGAAAGAGAAATGCGTGCTAGAGGCTACCATCTTAGACTGCATCATCATTTCCCACCAGGGTGAGATTGCAGTCAAGGGCTTTTGTAGGGGAAAAAAAATCTAACCTCTGACCACCCGAACAGGGCTATTTATTACCTACCACAGCTATTACTTGCTTACTTGGCTTATCGTCGCCTGATCCCACTGAAAAGTAAGTGCTTGTATACCTACCTATCTAGGTAAGTAGATCGTTTTGGTTTCATATTGGAAATATCACAGCACGCCCTACTTGCATTATGATATGGGGCGAACTACGGTCCCTTTCGTCTATTCTACGCTAATCCACACCTTGTGACCCTTTTGCTTTGTCATGTAAATGTTATAGACTTGTGGGAATTATTAATACTGGACTTCGATCGCCCGTAAATAGGTACCTAGTTTGTTTAACAAAGTTGCATAGGAACAATTTAACATGGAAATAGAAAAAAAGACAATCACTATGTACCTAACTCAATCGATTAATGAAAAGGGCAACTTCTCCTTGTATTGTAGGAGTGAGACCTTTCTTGTTTTACTGCGGAAACCTGACAAGATATTTATTTAATTGAGATCTGCATCTATATATATAAAATTCAAAGTCCTGACTGACTGACTTATATATCAACGTACAGCCTAAACCGCTAGGGTTAGAAACTTGAAATTTCGACAGTAGGTTCCTTTTGTGACGTAGGCGCTCACTAAGGAAGGATTTATCAAAATTCCACCCCTAAGGGGGTGAAATAGGGGGTGAAAATTTGTATGAAAGTCCGTCATTTTTCAAGTTATATCCATGAAACTAGGTATTTGAGCTTCTGGTTTAAAATAAAGAAATACGTGTTTCACAGTTTTTGAAAATTCTACCCCCAAAGGCGTTAAATAGGGGTTGAAAGTTTGTATGAAAGTCCTTCATTTTTCAAGTTATAACCATGAAAGTTGATATTTGGGCTTCTGGTTTAAAATAAAGAAATAGGTGTTTCACAGTTTTTGAGAATTTTATCCCCAAGGACGTTAAATATATAGTTAGTCCTTCAATCACGCCGCAACAGAGCAACAGATCAGCGTGATTTTTTGCATGAGTATAGTTGAGAACCTGGAGATAGATATAGGATTTATCTCGGAAAATTAAGGAATGCCTGTGGGAATTAAAAAAACTTATGCCACGCGAACGAAGTCGCGAGCATCCTCTAGTCAAGAATATAATTTTAATTTATTTTATTTTATGATAATATTATGTATATTTTGTAAATTGTTATTTTGATCTTGCTTAATTTTAATAATTTTATGATCTTGTCTCATGTTTTTTTTGTTTGTAATTTTGTAATCTTATTTGAGTTCGGTACTTAATTGTAGTTTTATATGACATTCGTAAGAGCTTTATACAAGCCAAAATCGAAATAAATAAATGGATATGAATATGAATAATTGTCCTACTGTAGGACAAATAACGGAAAATATGCGTGCTCAAAACTGCCTAGATACTTTAAATTATCTTCCTAATATTATCTTGTCACTTGTCAGGTTTCCGTAGTAGGTAAAACAAGCTCAGTGATCCCTATCGTGATCTAGATGTGATCTAGTATAAAAAATCAATATTCGATATACCTACATAAAATAACTATTAGTGATCATTTGATCAAATACCTTATAAATAATTGCTAAGGTTTTCCTGTTGAGATTGAAAAGATTTATGATTTATATACCTATATCTGCCTATCATTATGCAAAACAATCTAATAATTTTATCAGTAGGCAAAAAAATGCTCTAACGGTTTGTTGATAAGAGATGGATGACTGATGTCGATACTACGATAGCTATTGTTGTACCTTACCATTTTTATGAGAAGTGGATACTTATTATAGGTACTTATAACAAAACAAATTCATTTGGCTAGAAATCATGATATCCCGGGTTCGAGTCTCGGGTTGGGCCAAATATGTCATTGTGCTTTCTGTAAAAATATTCACACTTCATAGTTATTACTTAATGACTCGCTCCAACAATGCTAAGGACAGCGGTTACACAAGAAGTTATGTCTCACATGAATGAAAATTGAAATTGTAAATTAATTTTTTCAAAAGAGCAACCGCCGAGTTTCTTGCTGGTTCTTCTCGGTAGGGTCTCTCACAAATGTGACCAACTGTGACAAGGACGGGGGAGGGGTTAAAATATCACGAAATTAGTGTGACGTACTTTATATGGATGACCCCCAACTCCTAAGGTGTTACACCCGGTGCCTTGGAGAGCACGAAAAATCGCCGGCCCTGCGGCTGTTCTCTCTCCTGTAATGTCTTGTTGCGATCCCATAACCCATATTATCTGACCTTAAAAATGAGAGTGCACGTTTGCGTTTGGGCACACATCTCCTGCCTTAAAATACAGTACAACTTATCCTAAGCCTCCTACTTAGTTGCAGGATTACAACTGCTACCCTACTCCTACTTGTTGCTTGGAAACTACGCTTCTGCTGTTTTAAAAAAATGCTTGCCTATGGGTTTTTTAGAAAAGTAAACACATAAACCGCATGACGCATACGTATTTGAAAGAGTAAACTTGGACGAATCCAAGAGGGTAAAACTATTTGAAACCGCAGCTACGTGCGGTAGGTACCTAAGTTTTTAATCAGCGCTTATTCACTCACATAGTCACATGCTAATAATGCCTGTGGTATGATTAATTAACCAATCCCATAGTTTCCTCCTCGCTCACTCAGTTTTCTAGCGTTTCCTCCACAGCTACGATAAGTTCCAATTACTAGCTGATGCCCGCGACTTCGTCCGCGTGGACTAAGTTTTTTCGATTCCCGCGGGAACTCATTAATTTTTCGGGATAAAAAGTAGCCTATGTATGTATGTATGTATGTATATTCTTTATAGCTGATGCCCGCGATAAAAAGTAGCCTATATTACTATCCCACGGTATAATCCCCCTATAATGGTGAAACACGTACTTCTTCATATTTTAACGAAAGCCCAAATGCTGTTTCATGGCTATAACTTGAGAAATTAAGGATTTTCATACAAACTCTCAACCCCTATTTCACCCCTTCGGGGGTGGAATTTTAAAAAACCGTGAAACACAATATATGTTTTCATTTTCAACCCGCAGCTCATATATCAAGTTTCATGGCTATAACTTGAGAAATTAAGGACTTTCATACAAACTTTCAACCCCTATTTTACCCCTTCGGGGGTAGAATTTCGGGATAAAAGTATCCTATGTCCTACCTCGTAGTATGGGCTCAAATCGTGCCAAGTTTCGTTTGAATTCATTCAGTAGTTTCGGCGTGATGCGCGGCCAAGATACAGACAGACAGACAGACAGACAAAAATGAAAAAAATTACAGATTTGGCTTCAGTATTGAATAATGAGTGCCCTCCAACAAAAATTTTCAAAATATCTTCAATGTACAGAATTGGACCTGTTACAGTTTTATTTTATGTATAGATAACTTATGTCATGTACGTGTACCCATTACCAGTTTCATGTTCCTCTCACATTATGAAGAAAATTCAATCTTCTGTAGTTTCTGACTATGTTTAAATTAGGTAACCTTGCTACGCGTACTTACCTAATATTATATGCGCACTGTAAAAGTTCTTTGTAGATTCCAGGAACCACATTTACAGCCCTGGCTGACAGCGTATTGAAATCTAGGAATTTATAATTGATGCAAATGTGGCAGATAAAATGCATTCTCAAAAACACTTGTGCATGTCCGCGCAGCCTAGCAACATAGGTACCTTACCGACCTACTAAGTAGTATTATAATACCTGTTCATAATAATAGCTTTATTATGTTCTAGTTTCGTGGGCTTAGATAATAAGTTTTCCACATAATACCTACTTATGTTGTCAAATCTTATTTGTGTCTGGAAATTTTCGGAAGTCATTCTAGTCGACAGCGACCAAAGGGTCAAGGTTGGCCGTAACTATTTATGTAGGATATTTTGAATATTATGTGACCATCCCCGACCGTGCACCGTATAATGTTATTATCTACGTTATCAGTAGTGTACCTATTTAATATTTATGGACGAAAATATGTCAAAATTGGTCTGTTACTGAAATCGGATTTTCACAGAATCGCATCAGTGTCAGTATGGAAACCACGCCCTTTTGACTGACAAGAACAAAAATACACTAGCTGATGCCCGCGAATTCGTCCGCGTTGAGGTTTTTAGGGTTCCGAGGGAACTCTTTAATTTTCCGGGATAAAAAGTAGCCTAGGTAGTGTTATTCCAGACTAAATTACTAGTGCCAAGTTTCATCAAGATCCGTTTAGCCGTTCTGGCCTTGAGTAACATCCATCCATCCAAACTTTAGCATATTTTATAATATTAGTAGTTAACTAGTACAGGTACCTATAGGTTTTAGCGTTTTTCGCAGTCGACAGGTTGCAATGCAACTTGCAAGTAAAAAGCTTGTTATCTAGTGATATAGGCCTACTTAAGTCGTAATATGGAACTCAATACCCAAAAAGTTGTTTAAGTATACGAATAGCTATTTACATATCTATATACCTATCTTGAAGAAATTAAATCAGATTAAATCAGTTTTATGCCCTGATAGTTCTGAGAGTTATTCCAAAACATTGGACCATTATTCTGCATCGTGTTAATTTAAAACCTGTTGTTCCATTTGTGGTCGCATGGAATTATTTAGCCTTTTTAAGGTAGCCACCAACCAGTTAAACAGGATGAGGCAGTATCTTATTATATTATGTACCCTAAGGTACTCAAACAAAAAAGCGCGTATTTATTTTATAAGGCGTGCTACACATTTAGGCGAGTCGGCACATTCGATTCGGCAGTATTTGTTGAACAAGAAAGCCGACTCGAAACAATTAGGTACTTACACGTCATAATATTTTTAATTGGAGTCGATCGGTAACCCGACCAGTTTAAGTTTGCAGGTTATTATAACCGTCCGGCTCGATTAGGCTAATAATTTTCCGTCCGGCTGCCGAAGTGTGTACTGTGTAGCACGCCTAACAGTAAATGTCAAGTTAAATTAATAGGTAGGTAGTTACCTACTAGGTACCTATGTTAAAGCACAATACCATCACCAAAGATCACTTGATAACAAATGTCCTAACTCCTAAATACCTACCTAATCATACTAATATTTTAAATGCGAAAGTGTGTTTGTTTGTTGGTTTGTCCGTCAATCACATCACGCCGCAACGGAGCAACGGATTGACGTGATTTTTGGCATGGATATAGTTGAGAACCTGGAGAGTGACACAGGCTACTTTTTATCAGCAAACAGGACGTCAACCACATAAGGATGCCAACGCGGACGGTTTCTTGCTGTTCTGTGGTAGAACGGGGAAGGAGGAACAAGGTTGAAAAGCACACTCTCTCAAGCACCTACTTAAAGACTAAGAGATAACTGCAATTTTGGTAACCATCGCCAGAAAGGCTGATTCAGTGTTAGGTGGATGTAGAGCTCTCCCCTGATCACAAAAGTTGCAGTCTGCCTGCATTTGGATGGCCCTTTCGCTAAATATGGCCGTTCAAAGACGGTTTATTGTTACCAAAAATGAACGATAATTAGAAAAGCTGATTCTTGTACAGTATTAAAGTATGCGCAGTACCTATGTAAACAGCGTAAAAACTGACGCATGTGGATGGGACTTTTTCTAGATATCAGCTTTCAAAGACGTTATAAGCTATACTTACTATGCGTTCCTGTAAAAAAATATTAGCAATTATTATGTCGTCCCGTTGATTGCTGTTAAACATTTTTTATTTTTACGCTGTTTACATAGGTACTGCGCATACTTTAATACTGTACAAGAATCAGCTTTTCTAATTATCGTTCATTTTCGGTAACAATAAACCGTCTTTGAACGGCCATATTTAGCGAAAGGGCCATCCAAATGCAGGCAGACTGCAACTTTTGTGATCAGTGGAGAGCCCTACATCCACCTAACACTGAATCAGCTTTTCTGGCGATGGTTACCAAAAGTGCAGTTATCTCCTATAATACTAGGTATATCCGTTAAAAAACCGATAAGCAGGCGACATTGCGTCGGTGCTGTAAGCTATGCAGTTCCATAAAGCAGTTTGCAATAGAATAAAACAGCATTTAAGCACAGAGCTCTAAGTCCTTCTTTTGCTCCTATAGGACTTCTTCACGCTAGATAAAATGAGGACAGCGATTATGTAACATGAGGCGAGACATCGTACGATCATACGATGTGTCTAGAATTGCTTCGCAGTAATCTGCAACAATTTGATTGTATTGTACACTAATAGGGAAACGCCGGGCTATTGTTGTCGCCATATCTCCTTCGATAGTAGGTACTTATAGCTTGATGTATAGTTTACTCTCCATACTCTCTAAACATAATATTACGAAAATTTAAAAGGATTCCATATAGGTAGATCCTACACAGTGGCGTGTAGTTCATAGAGGCATAAACGCACTGCTTACCCTAATGGAAATAGGTCAATGTTCATTTTTCATTAAATAACAGTCAGTAAATAGGTATTCTAACTAACTAATGCCTACCCTAGCTTCAAACCTTAGAATAGACTACCTATAGAAGGTATGTTTCCAAACAACGCCTTCTCAAAACGCAAGCTACAAATTCGATATGTGTGCTGTGTTTACTTGCCTCGTAAACGCAAACATAATGTTGCCAGTTTAAATGTTTTCCACCTAAAAGTTGGGTAAGTAATTGGTTAGTTTTTTTGTAGCATTGTAGCTTCTAAAACTAAATTAACCAGCATTTATGGCACCAATTGAACGGCTTACATTTCGCGAGTGTACTACGTTTCTATAGGTAGTTATTCTAAGCTTCAAGCCTTGTGCACGCCACTGATCCTACCTCTGCATTCCAGTTTGAAGTTGCAGGCTTATATCGTACTTAAGTACCTATAGGTACAGAGCAAACTGTACAAAACGAATGTACCTAGGTACTTACTTTTATTACTATTTCGCTACTTTTTTATCGCTTAGCGAACTTTTCAAGATATCCGCTTTAGTTCCTCCAACCTTTATTATTCCTATGCTCGAAAATCGTACCCACTACAAGTACCTACTCACTATATTTAAAACCAGTAGTTTTACAATGGACATGAATAATTTAATCAAAATCAAAATGTCATTTTAACCAGTATACCTAGTATTCGTTTATATCTACCTACCATAGGAAGATTTTATTGCTTACAGCTAGGTAGATACGAATGATACGAATGAAAATGTCAGGCATGGTCTCAAAAGAGGCTCAAAAACAAGCAAATATTGAGTATATGTATAATTATTTAGTAAACTAGCAAAAACTGCACGTATGTGGTTTATTCTTAATATGGTCACAGTCCAGAATACTCAACAGTAGGTAGGTACCTACATTTCATCAGCTATATTAATTAAACCTACTATTTACTATTATAATAAAATAATTAGGTATAATTGACTCTTAAAACTCTTACCAAAAACCTTACTAACCTAAAATGCAAAATAAAATGAAGAAATCCAAAATCCAAAGCTGCAGGCCTCGAAGGGGCCTGCTAAAATACATAAATCTTATTCGTCAAGTCAAATCAAATCTGTCCGTCTGTCCGTCTGTTTATCCGACTCCCTTGCCAAATTCAATAACCAGGCATCAACTCACTTTTACTCCACCTTAGAACTTTTACTCCTTTAACATAATGAATAATGCGAGTTGCGACACCGGAGCATCTTCACGACAATGCACGATTGTAAAAATTTACGATTTACGAATAACTAATTTACGATTTTACGTAGGTAGGTACGTTGAGAATAATTTGTAAGATTTGTGTGGTGTAGTAAAAATCGCAAGCTAAGCTCGAAAAAAATATATAAAAACCGGCCAAGTGCGAGTCGGACTCGCGCACCGAGGGTTCCGTACAAACTACAAACCTGTAGTAAGTTTTACGATTTATGACGTATTAAAAATAAAAATTACGTTTGTTGTATGGGAGCCCCCCTTTAATATTTACTTTATTGATATTTAATTATTTATTTTGAAAGGTAATATACAAGTTAATATTCTGTGAAAATTTGAACCGTCTACCTGTTACCGTTTTTAATATTGAGCAAAAAAATACGAAAAAAACACGTTTATTGTATGGGGACCCCCCTTAATATATATATTTTTTTAATTTTTAGTATTTGTTGTTATAGCGGCAACGGAAATACATTATTTGTGAAAATTTCAGCTTTCTAGCTATCATGGTTTATGAGATACAGCCTGGAGACAGACAGACAGACACACAGACAGCGGAGTCTTAGTAATAGGGTCCCGTTTTTACCCTTTGGGTACGGAACCCTAAAAATAAATAATACCTAATATTATTGCCCACTTAATAGGTACCTAGTTACCTATCTACTCTGGGTTTTATAGAGGTAAAAAACAGTTTGAGTCAACATTTAAATAAGAGCTATTATACCTAGGTATTTATTATTATATTTTATTCAATTTAGCATAATTCACATCATTAAAGAGCATTTAAAAAAAGTGGATATTTCCGAATGAATTATTGAATATACATACTCGTACCTGCTTAACTGGTTGAATAAAGAAATTATGAAGCATTATTAAATTGATTTGGTCTAATCAATGCCGCGTAGGTATAAAGTATAAACCCACAACGGCTGCCACACCTCAAGTTCCAAGTTAATCCGCTTCCATCTTAGACTACTTATATTTATCATCACATTCCAATAAACTACTCAAGCGGACTTGTATTTAAAAAAAAAGGAAGCTTGCCTTTTTTAAAATGAGTTGCAAGCGGCTTATTGAATGCCATGCACCTATCAGCAAATATTATGAGTATGAGAAAAATATGAGTGAGTACTTTTAAAAGATAGTGATCACCAGTCCACATAACCGTCGGAAATAGTAAACTGGAAAAATAACCCACCATAGAGCAACCCATTCACACCCGATGACCCGAGGTATTTGTATGCACGAGCGTAGCGAGGCCAAAAAACAAAAAACACCAATGTAAGAAGCAAAAATTAGAAAAAATACTTACCTATTATCATTATGTTAGTTTAAGTTTAATGTACAACCTATTTTGTACAACCACCCTATGGCCGTAAACACAGGCCGTAAATCGTCTTTTTAAAAATAAAAATTTAATCGAGATTGGCTGTTTCGACTGTTCTTTTTTTGAATTGACCTCCCGCGGGGAGGAAATGAAGGGCTTTCCACCCTCATATTATACTGCCTATTTTCCGAGCATGAGATATACCTATGAAAAATTAAAAATAATTAAATCGCTGTAGGTAAGTGATAAGACCACCTTTGCAGTTTGCATGCAAAGCTTTGAACTATATTTATTTACTAGCTGATGCCCGCGACTTCGTCCGCGTGGACTAAGTTTTTTCGATTCCCGCGGGAACTCATTAATTTTCCGGGATAAAAAGTAGCCTATGTATGTATGTATGTATGTATATTCTTTATAGCTGATGCCCGCGACTTCGTCCGCGTGGAATAAGTTTTTCAGTTAATTTTCCAGGATAAAAAGTAGCCTATATTACTATCCCACGGTATAATCCCCCTATAATGGTGAAACACGTACTTCTTCATATTTTAACGAAAGCCCAAATGCTGTTTCATGGCTATAACTTGAGAAATTAAGGATTTTCATACAAACTCTCAACCCCTATTTCGCCCCTTCGGGGGTGGAATTTTGAAAAACTGTGAGACACATATTATGTTTTCATTTTCAACCCGCAGCTCATATATCAAGTTTCATGGCTATAACTTGGAAAATTAAGGACTTTCATACAAACTCTCAACCCCTATTTCACCCCTTCGGGGGTGGAATTTTGAAAAACTGTGAAACACATATGTTTTCATTTTCAACTCGCAGCTCATATATTAAGTTTCATGGCTATAACTTGAGAAATTAAGGATTTTCATACAAACTCTCAACCCCTATTTCACCCCTTCGGGGGTGGAATTTTGAAAAACTGTGAAACACATGTTTTTATTTTCAACCCGCAGCTCCAAGTTTCATGGCTATAACTTGAGAAATTAAGGACTTTCATACAAACTTTCAACCCCTATTTCACCCCTTCGGGGGTAGAATTTCGGGATAAAAAGTATCCTATGTCCTACCTCGTAGTATGGGCTCAAATCGTGTCAAGTTTCGTTTGAATTCATTCAGTAGTTTCGGCGTGATGCGCGGCCAAGATACAGACAGACAGACAGACAGACAGACAGACAGACAAAAATGAAAAAAATTACAGATTTGGCTTCAGTATCGAATAATGAGTGCCCTCCAAAAAAAATTTTAAAAATATCTTCAATGTACAGAATTGGACCTGTTACAGTTTTATTATAAGTATATAGATATAGATAGATTTCTGTGTTAATTTCCTCGTTTTGTGTGCAACAAAGTTTTAATGAATAAATATGAAAACTAAATATGAAGTATATAATTGGACACTTCATATTTAGTTAGTTTTTCCTTTATATAAATTGAGATGGTTCACGAGATATCACCCTTGTAGCGCGCTTTGATATTTACGTCATCGTAAAAAACTAGTTATGGAAAATCACTCTACAACTGAATGACGCGGCAATTAGTAGATACGTCGTTTTCTCGATATCTCTGTTATATTCCAGTCACTTCCAAATTATAAAACAAACTAATTCAAGTCAAACGGTAAAGATCGCTTTTTATATTTTATTAACTAGCTAATGCCCGCGACTTCGTCCGCATGAATTTAGGTTTTTTGGTTCCCGCGGGAACTCTTTAATTTTCCAGGATAAAAAGTAGCCCTTCCCCGGAATATAACCTATCCCTGTACCAAATTTCATCAAAATCGGTTGAACAGATGGGCCGTAAAAGCGTAGCAGACAGACAGACAGACTCACTTTCGCATTTATAATATTAGTATGGATTATCTTAGGATAACTGACCCATTGCACGTTTTGCTATTACTCGTACAATACCACATTTACCGGATCGCTTTTTCCTTTAGATTTTTTTTAACCACTACAAGTTAGCCCTTGATTGCGATCTCGCCTGATGGTAAGTGATGATGCAGTCTAAGATGGTAGCGGACTAACCTGTTAGGGGCATGGCAGTTATATTAAACCCATACCCCTATTCGGTTTTTACACTGTACACGGCATCGTACCGGAACGCTAAATCGCTTGGCGGCACGTCTTTGCCGGTAGGGTGGTAACTAGCCACGGCTGAAGCCAAAGAAAATTCAGAAATTACAAATTCCCAAATTGACCCTGCAGGGGATCGAACCCGGGACCTCCGCACGTTAAGACAACAGCGCTCAACACTGCGCCACGGAGGTCGTCAAATATGAAACAACTATCAATCTACTGTGTTTATTTATGGATGATGCAGAGATTAAAATTAGTAGTCGGTTTAAGGGGATAGACGACAATCCGAAATTACAAGAAGCTTTTCGGGTTTTGGATTTTTCAATTTCTAAATTATGGTCTCTGCCCTCTGGTCTGATCAGGTGGGGTAGAGTTCAACCGTGGTTACTTACCAAGTTACCACTCACCACCACCACCCACCAAGTTACCACCCAACCGGTTATCAATCACCACTGACCATCCAGTAGATACGTCGTAGGAGTTAATACTTACTAGCTGATGCCCGCTGGATCGAGGATCGTGATTGAGTAACAAACATAATATTGATGTTTGTTAAAACCAAACCAAACTTTCGCATTTATAATATTAGTAATATTAGTATAGATTCAGTGATCCAGATGAGATACTCGTAGCAGTCGAGGGCTCATTTGTAAGGGAATAAAAAAAATGTTAGCCAATTTCTCTTATATTTTTAGTACTACTAACATAGTGTAGACTTTATACTAGTACTAGACTAGTATAGACTTTGTGACTTAACAAAGATTTCCTGAGTTAACGAAAAACAAAGCAATCCAGTTTCCAGTTGTGAGTTGTGGCTTGTGACGTTACTTTTGCGCGTGTCGATATGAATTTCCATACGAATACTTAGTTAACTTAATTTTTTTTCGTAACGTTACAAACGTCTCTAGCAGGTTCTCGGCTCATGCTCTTGTTTATTTTACGAGTTAAAACCAGTTCCTTTTTACGCACTTAACACGTAGGTATGGGAACCGTTTGAGAATATGACGTTGTTAAAGCGGATATTTTCCTGCCTTACCTTTGGCCATAGCTCATAAATCATAACATAAGTAGGTAGGGTAAGCTATAGTAATATTGGCCCCCTCTCAATCATTGGCCTTCCGACTTTAAAATCAATATATTATGTGTTTCCATTGAGCAAAAGGTTTAAAAAAATATGTATATTTTTCTATGTTGACAACACTCTTAAATAAAATTGGCAGTTTTAGAAATTATCAGCTAGGAATACTTGAAAAAAAATCGTTTAGCGGCGTGCACGTAAACGGTGTAGATTAATACGAAAATCATAAGAAGTAGGTACTTTTTAAAAGTAAATTACCTGTTTTCTTGGTATTCAAATTGGGAAGTATGCATTCCTATAGGTTATTTATCATTGAATTTAGGTTTATATGCCTTTATTGGTGGAAAAAGACTCGAAATAACCTAAAATCAGGTAGGCCAAGGTTAATACCATTCGCTTATATGAAAGATGAGTTGATTGGCATGGGTGCCAATGATAGTAGCCAGTGCTTATAAATATCTAGCCTATTTTAAATCTGTAATGAATGATACTGTCAACTCCTTTTTAAATAATTTAACTTATAATGTCGTAGCATTGCAATAGCTAGATTTTAGCAGGGCCAATCATTATACTTTTTATGTTTTGGCCGTGCTATTCATTGTACTCTACGTATGCCAATGTTTGTACAAAACAATCTTAAATTACGTAGTGATGTACCGGTGTCGATACTAAATAATAATTAATTATTATAAAATATGCATAATGTAATTCTGTTGTTATATTTTTAAGGCTAAACGAGATCTATACCTAAGTATTACAACCCAATCCAGATGCTATTAGGATAATAAAAATAGGTTTAAATCTCTTTTCCTCAGCCACTTGAGAGAAAAGAATAAAATGCATACTGTCATTCGAATAGAATCTGGATATGACCCCCTAGTCTCTAAATTAATGGCTATCATAAAATAAAAGCTACTGACATGTATTTTTTATCCATTGAAAATGTTATATTGTTTATGTTGATGCCCGCAACTTCGTCCGCGTGTTTTAAGGTTTTTGGATTCCCGCGGGAACTCCTTAGTTTTCCGGGATAAAAACTACTTCTATTCCAAATTTCAGCAAAATCGGTTGAAAAGATGGACCGGGAAAGCGTAGCAGACAGACAGACAGACAGACACACTTTCGCATTTATAATATTAGTATGGATTACTACCTTAAACTTGTTTTTTTTTATTGAACAAGTACCTACCTACTTACAAAATTGACTGAGGGCTTTATAGATAAAAAATCCTATTCCTGCACATCACTATCGTGTATTTTAATAAATTTAACTAGTGATTGGCACTAACACGTTATAAAGATTGGCAGTGCTAATATATACAAAAGTATAATGATTGACATGCCAATCATTACACTTTTGGTATGCCATTCACTATACTCCTATGCCAATGATTGTACTTTTGGCATATTTTTTAAGTTTCTTTCGATAAAGTTCATAAAGAGATGTAATACTATCACAACTGTGGTTTATTCGAATTCTCAGATTCTTACTCAACACCTTGGCAGCAAATGTTATTTGGTTTTGACCCTTAATTCGACGTAATAAATGTTAGAAGTCAATGATCTCCTTAAAGGGCCAATCATTATACTGCTTACCCTATATCATATTAATATTATGAATACGAAAGTGAGTATGTCTGTCTGTCTATTATAGTAGACTCTTTACGGTCCATCTGTTCAACCGATTTTACAGACTACTATACAGACACTTTGACGTCACCGTGTAGATTGCTTCCGGGGACGGACGTAGGCTACTTTCTATCCCAGATAATCACGTAGATCCTACAGGCTACAGAAGTAGATTCCTTCCGGGGAAGGACGTAGGCTGTATTGTATCCCGGAAAATCACGTACCTAGATCCTTTTTGGATTTTTAGAAAACCTAATGTCTTAGATAACGGGGACGCGAAATCGCGGGCATCACTTAGTATTATGATAAATTGCTTTGTATAATACCGTTAACTTTTTGTAAGTTGTGAGCCTTATGTGTTTAATCAACCCATCGGAAAAAACCAAAACAACAACAAAGAATATTACTACAAAAACCCAGCACGCCGTGATCAGGTATTATGATTTTTTATAACTATATATGGAGGATAGGTCTATTGATTGCAAGAAATAGCAATACAAACTAAAGAAAACTCAACAAGATTTGATTTAGATTAGAGTGGATATGTTATGGACCAAGTGATAAATTGGGCAGTATAAATAATGCCCGGTCATTATGAAAAATGCCCAATATGAGAGTGCAATTTGATAATAATTATTCAAATAATCAAATTGACCGGGCATTATACATATTGCCCATCACTTTTTAGGCAGAGTAATACAAACATATTTAATTACTATTTTTTTATTGTTATTGTCATTTAACTAAATATTAAACAACTTAAATAATCAGAACAAAATTATTTGGATTAATTACCAAGGACTTCTACCTTAAAAATCCACTAGTTTTGCATTTAAAACTTAAGGAAAGACATATTAAAAATATAACATAAAATATTATTAAATTTAAAACAAAAAAAATCACAGCATATCTTTGTTTTAATGAAATGACTTATTATTATAAAACATAAAATAAAGTAAAGCCTAAGCAATCAGACTCATTATTTGGCATAATTAGCATCTTCTCTTAATAAAAGTCTAATGAAAATATAAGTAAAATAGAACAAAATTGGAAACAATAATTATACAATATGTAGCAAGTAACAGTTTTATTTATTAGAACAACTGCCACTGTGATGGCATTTTGAGGTACACAACTTTTTGGCTTTGCGACAACTACATTTATCAGACTTGCAACCACCTTTACAACTACATCTACTATAACCTTGCCCTCCGCATTTAGAGGACATTCTACAACACTCTCTCAGCGAAATCTCTGTCTCTGGAACATCTTCAGGCGAAATAAACCTTTCCTTGCAGACAGTAAATTGGTTTCTTGAATATAGTTGATTTAAAACACCTTGTTTTGTTCCCAGTTTATAGAGGTTATTGGCTGTTAATTCAATAACTGTAGCAAGCATATTTCTTCCATCGCTACGAGCGCGATCAACATCGGGAACTCGGACTCTTACAGTGTCACCAATTGCAGCCATGGGATATTTAGCGCTTGATACATCCAACATTTTATTTGCTTGTTTCTGCAAATTCGTTAAAGCTAGTTTCCTAACTGCCATAACATTTTCTTTTTTGCGCTCTAGGTTTTCGTTTTCATTTGTGGGTATTGGGTTTGAATCTGTATCTGAAGTTTTTTCAGACTCCTCAATTACGGTAGACTCGTCCACTTGGTTAGTTTCGATGGGCTCGAGTTGATCAGTTTCGGCGGACTCTACTTGATCATTTTCGGCGGCGGTGCTCTCAGTAGATAATAGTTTCTCCAAGTCTTCTTCTGAATTAATATCAAGCAGAGCCTCGTGTGGTATAGACGAACTTTTAAGCCCTACTTTCAACTTCGTTCCAAACATGGCTTCATACGGAGTACAGTTAATACCTGTGTGATGGGCTCTATTTTTCATTAATTGTACAAAACGTAATCCTTCCGACCATTTCTTAGTGTTGTTATCCTCCAACCACGTACTCAGCATATTCTCTATGTCCTGGTTTGCTCTCTCTACTGACCCTTGGCTTTGGGAGTGTCTTGGTTTACCATGTACAATTTTTAATTCAGGCCACATGTCACAAGCTTCCTGAACAATTTTATTAGCAAACTCTCTGCCATTATCGCTTTGAAGAATGCTTGGTGCACCGAATATTGTAAAAATATCAAGTAGTACATATGCAACTTCTTCAGCAGTTTTGGTCTTGAGCGGACGGAGTTGCACAAATTTTGTGAGATGATCTTGGTATACAAGTATAAGTTTATACTGATTATCTCCTTGTGACTGCATGTCAGTAAGGTCTACTTGACATCTTGCATTCATTTCGCCGCTAAGAATAGGTTTAACAACTAATCCTTTTTTTGGAACGCTGCGTTTCTTTTCACAGCTCTCACAAAGGTTTAAATAAATGATAATCATTTCCCTCGTAATATTTTTATACCGAAAATTTATCTCCTTCTCCATCCGGTTTCTACCACCATGCCCTACACTCAGATGGGTATCATGCAAAATCTGAAATATCTCGTTGTTTTTCACGTAGTACCTAATCATATTGTCTTTGACTGGGTCTTTGACTGGAACAATCAATTTCTCTGTTTCTCTAACAGCCATGACGTCAAATCTTCGCAAACGCTGATAATCTTCGGGTTTTTTATGCGACTTCTTTGATTTTGCAGATTTAACTTTTTCAATCATCTCAGTATAGCTTTCGTTGGTGAAAAACTGAGTATTTTGTCCTTTAAGTGACATTAATTCACTCAATCTTTCGTCAAATTGACGATTCATTTCGTTTAATTTCGAAATATCCATGATTAATTATTAAAATACACACTAACAGCTATTTCACTATAGTTCGCTAACACGCTCGCGTTATAACCGTAAAGTAAAACCCATTCGCGTCCGTCCGTATTCGCTTACAATGCAAAACTAAACATAACAACAGCGCTTGAAGTCCGCCGCACGAGCCTAACGCTGAATGGCGGTCTCTGATTGGTCAAAGCGTGTCACGCCATGCGTACTTCCTTCCCCGCCCTCGCACCGCATTAAATATAGCTTTATTATCAAATTGCCCGATTGTCATGTAGCAATATAATAATGACCGTGCAATGTGATAAATAATGAAGTTAAGATAGTAATTAATCACTTAGCCCGATAAAGCATAGACATTATTCATAATGCTCGTGCATTATAAATAATGCCCGAATTAATCACCTGGTCCATAACAGATACACAGTTTAGAATTTTCGCACGAATACTGTCGTCGGCGTCGAAGGTGAAGGTCGAAGGACGTTAATTCTAATAGTTAATGAGGCGGACTGTCCGGTCCGTAGTGTGTTTTCGGCCTTAGACTCATTGGTCGAACGCTGTGCCGTATTGCACCCGATCGAAAACAGGGGCGCGGTACGGTCAATACTTTACAAAATATTATGTCGTATCCTTATTCCTTACTACGCCGTCTTCCTAAATCGCCTAAATGTGGTCAGACACTAATTTAATGTCACGACACGATTTCCGGCGCCGCCGGAAGTCGTGTCGTGACACTAAACTTTAATACTAAACAATAGATCGATTTTTTTATTTACATTAAACTATTTTTGGTCATTCTTTTAATTCTGATATTGAACTGATGACTTCTTTATTATGAAATCTAGCCTTGTAGGAATTTTAGGACGCATTTACACTTGACAAACAGACATAAATTATAATTATGATTTCTGCAGCATACTCGTACCTACATATAAAACCATAATTATAGTGTACTAGATGATGCCCGCGAGGTTTATGTTTTTTAAATTTCCGCGGAACTTTTAATCGTCGTGTTACATATTATTATTAATGACATTTTAACTGTAAAAAAAATTTTTTTTTTAGATAAATATGTTCAGAACTTAGGTATGTAGTAAATATGGTATACTAGCTGATGCCCGCGACTTCGTCCCCGTGGATTGAGGTTTTTCGGTTCCCGCGGGAACTCTTTAATTTTCCGGGATAAAAGGTAACCTATGTGCTATTCCAGGACTATAATCTATCTCTGTGCCAAATTTCATCTAGATCCGTTCAGCCGTTGGAGCGTGATTGAGTAACAAACATCCATACATCCATACATCCATCCAAACTTTCACATTTATAATATTTATTTGATTCAGAATTCAAAGTCCAAATAAAAAAAAAACATCTAAGTATAGGTATTTCTTTCTAAAGTAACAACTGGTTTAGAACACAGGTATTTAATCTAAGCTAGTTATATAATATAATTGTTATTAGTCATATGTTATTATAGATTATAAATAAATTAATATGATAGCCTAGAAATGAAAACAAAGAAAAATTACAGGAAACTGAGGCCTAAGAAAGACACACATATTTATTCCTTATGTTTATATACGCTGCAGGGCAAATATTTGTAGCTGACTTGTGGTTAGAGGTTTACACCTATGTCCTTAGCTAATGGAGGGGTGAAGCAGCCTTGTCGCGAGGACCGGAGAGGTGAGGACTGAGGAGTGAAGACCACACACACGTATCGTTGCGACATGGGCCTCGATGGACGTTGCAGTATGCACTGGTATGCGAATACGCCTTCTTGATTGATACGCATTACTAATAAGTTAGAATAATTGTGTCACTGTCTTAATGACATTCGACACTTTAAATGTTTGTATTAGTTATAAAAATAGTTTTTCAGCCGAAACTTGCATAAATATTTATATGAATACTTGATGATGCCCGCGACTTCGTCCGCGTGGATTAAGGCTTTTCAATTCCCGCGGGAACTCTTTAATTTCTCTACTCTTTTTCGGGATAAAAGTAGTCTATGTCCTTCCCCGGGATGTAACCTACCACTACCACTATACCGAATTTCATCCAAATCGATTGAACAGGTGGGCCGTGAAAGCGGAGCAGACAGACAGACACACTTTCGCATTTATAATATTAAGTATGGATATTTAGGCCCTTAGAATAACTACCTATAGAAACCAAGTAGACTCGCGAAATGTAAGCCGTTCAATTGGTGCCATAAAAAAAAAAAAAAAAACCGACTTCAAATACCACAAACACTAAAAAGTAAACAAGAGCTGTTAATGTAGTTCTATAATAACATTTTTTGGAGTCGGTACCAATTAGCCGCATGAACCGTCTACCTACTCTTCATTATTGTTGACATGACTCCACATTGGCACCTACTCCAAAAAATGTTATTATAGAACTACATTAACTCTTGTATACATAATAAATTAAATTATTTTTTACTTTTTAGTGTTTGTGGTTTTTGAAGTCGGTTTTTATTTTTTTTTTGAAAAATTTTTATTTCACAATTTTTAGTGGCCCCACTGTCTTTGCTATTTATTTTACTTGTAATTTTTTTTTTGCGCTGTGAGTGCTGAACGCGTAATACGATAGAGTTCCAAGGGGGGAACGGTATTTTTTTTGACAATTTGCCCCATAAATCCAAAACTACTATGCATTAAAATAAATAAAAATCTGTTTTAGAGTGTACAAGTCAAGTACAAAGTCCTTTCATATGATACCCCACTTGGTATAGTTATCCTACTTTGAAATTTCAAACCTTTTTCAATTAAACTAAAAATAATTTTCAATTTTTTTGATTTCCATGATATTGGGCCACTATTATATACAACTATTCCAAATTTCATGTTTAATAGTTACTGAAATAATCGACTGTGACAGACGGACGGAGAAAGTCGCACCATAAGGGTTCCATTTTTACCATTTTGGTACGGAACCCTAAAAAAAAAAAGATATGCTATGCATGGTCAAAACATACTGTTTACAAAACTATCACACTGATCGCGAGTAATTTACTCTTATCCATTGAGGAGTTCCGTTCTCCATCTCCGGAGATATTCATCAGATCTTCACCAAATTAAAATGGGACCACCTCTGAAGTATGACCTACCAAACAAAAAAAGAATTATCAAAATCGGTTCATAATTGGCGGAGAAATCGCGTAACAAACATACAAAAAAAAAATTTAAAAAAAAAAACATACAGTCGAATTGATAACCTCCTCCTTTTTTTGAAGTCGGTTAAAAATATGGCATCGTACGACGCTCGCGCAGTCCGAAAAAAGCTGGTGAACTTAGTTTTAGAAGCTACAATGCTACAAACAAACTGACCAATTACTTACCCAACTTTTAGGGGGAAAACATTTAAACTGGCAACATTATGTTTGCGTCTGTGTGCGTGACGAGGCAAGTAAACACAGCACACAGCGAATTTGTAGCTTGCGTTTTGAGAAGGCGTTGTTTGGAAACATACCTTCTATATGTAGTTATTCTAAGTTTAGGCCATATTTTGTGAAACAATATGAAATATGGGTAGATCAATTCGATAGAGCAATTGTCAGAAAAAAACATACCTATATAGGTACATATTGAAAAGAGTGAAAACTGCGAAATAGTTATAACATGGTTATAACGCACTATGAGTAAATTCTAGTTCACAAGAAGAAGTCCAATAAACGAACTGAAACGAAACGTTCTGTAAACGAACGTGACTCGTGAGTTCTGTCGACGACGCAGAACATACACTGTTCCACTGTCCTCATTTTGAAGAAAGAAGAAAAGTGGTGGACGAACTGGGAAGTGAAATTGGGCTGGAGAGCCTCATAGGTCAAATGCTGGAGGCGAAAATTAATAGGCTAATAGTAGGTACCTGCTAGGCGGGTACATTGTTGCTTGGAGACAGGAGGGGGTTTAAACCGGTGGGAGTCCGGCACTATCCGGTCCGGACTGGATGTCCATGAGGATTTTCCCGTCCATCAATAAAAAATACATCTTCGGCTAGTATACATATAGTGAATAGCGAATCCTTATTAAGTTAATAGCGTCTAAGATCTAGCTATAGCGCTAATGGCTCTAAATAAAAGAAAATGCATCTATCAAAAATTTGTTTAAGTCAAATTGTCAAAATAATAAGAATATTATGGCCTTCAGCAACGAAGATCCGCATAAGAAATACCTTTTAAGATCATTGATTTAAAATACCATCTAATTATCTATTTAATGACCATTATAAATGACGTCATTTATCATGGTCATTAAATTTTGATAAACTGGTTAGGGACAATTTAAATGAAAGTCCTAGGCGTTAATACAAATAACCGGATTTCTATATTTTGGCTAATACCAGTTAGATACGAACGTCACTAATTAGCAATGTGGTTAGTGTGATGATGTGATCATCGGTTGAGATAAATCGATAACAAATAATAATCAATACATTTATGATCATTTAGCAACAAAAAACCTCTGGATCGTCTGAAAAGTCTTCCTGTTTACAGACTGAGTAAGTACAGTTGATTCAATTACTGTACTTATCAAACATGTTTAATCTAACCATAGGGTATCTTTAGTAGCTGATCTACTAAAGATATTTCAGCTATCATTGCCCCCTATATAATGCCCCCTATAATTCTTTTTAGAATAATAAGCTAGTAGACTCCCAAGTCATAATCTACTCCCTCAGACTGAATACGGAATTTTGAATTTTGACTCTTGGTTTTAAATAAGTATTTATTTGCAATGGATAACATGCAGTCGTAGGCACTGCACTTTAGAGTATTAATAACTAGTGGATCGCCCCGAACTGCGACCTCGCGGTATCACAGAGCGCCATCTATTGACATCATTGTGAAGTTCTGTTAAAAATATCATCATCATTAAAAATTAAATAATTTCGTTTCCTTATAATATTTATCTAATTTTAGTATTTGTTGTTCAAGTACAGGATATAATTCAAATAATTGATCAAGTTTCAGGTTTGAGTTTAGAAAATTGAGAGTTCTGAGGTCAACTTTGGACGTTAGAAAATCGCCACTTTGAAAACCCCCCATTTCGTCAATTTTAGGGGAAAAATCCCCTCTATTCCCCCCCTCCCCTCCCTTCTATTTAAAGATAATTAGGAAAAGCCTCTATTCCTAATTATCTTTAAAATGATATACCGCAACCCTATGTCACGCTATAAAAAATATTTTACTTCGCATTCGCTTCTATGAGAGCCCCCCTGAAATAAAGATTTTTATAACTTTTTAAGCCATATTCGGCGGGAGGCCGTCGGTTTACATATTATATTTAAATTTGAAGTAATTACGTTCAGCAATTCAGAAGTTATAAGGCTCTGACAGACGGACGGACGGACGGACGGACAAGTGCCAATTCACCCAAGTATAGACTCAGAGACCTTCGCTTCGCTCGGTCAATCATAGTTATGAGAATTCCAAATTCTCAGTACAATGATAACTAGAAGCAACAAATCTTTTGTCACGATTAGTACTTATTTGGTGACATGGCCATCAAACTAAGTGGCGGTTTATGGTAATTAGACAAGTCTTTTCTTATTCTTATTCTGGACGCGCATTCATAAAATAGTTTAGCAGTTAGTATGCTCAGATTTAGTACAAACATGATATTAAGGTAAATAAATATTCTAGAATTTTAATACTTACCGATAACGAAATTAAAAATAGAACGATTGAAACCGATACATTATCAATTCAATGTTCTTTACTAGATAATGCCTGCGACTTCGTCCGCGTGGATTAAGTTTTTTCAATTTCCGCGGGAACTCGTTAATTTTCCGGGATAAAAAGCCTATGCCTGTACCAAATTTCATTAAAATTGATTGAACAGGTGGGCCTTGAAAGCGTAGCAGAGAGACAGACACACTTTCGCATTTATAATATTAGTATGGATGTTTAATTTCGCGGGCATCGCGTCGTTTCAACGTCTGAACTCTGAAATTCCGATGGATAGGTCTCTTGTAGAGATTTCCTCAATCAGAGGTCTTGTAGCCGTTTGTGTTTAAAGGCTTTCTGCGACTTGCTGTCTTCTGTCCACCTTATGAGATCTGTTGGCGCTGCATTTTCTGGTGTGGACTGGTGGATTGCCATTCCTTCACCTTGGGACCCAAATCCGTGAATCCTAAATAATCCTGAAATAATACTTAGCTATAATTTCTGTGCACATACAAATCTTATTCTGATCTTGGAACGGTAAAAAACCAATTTAATATTCAAGCATGTTTTGCTAGCTAGATTATATTAAAGCATGCGATGTTAGTACATAATTTGGTTTTTAATAACATTTTTAATAGACTATGTTTTTACTATTTACCTATTTGGAAAACGAAAGAAAAAATATTACATAAATTGCAGTAAAAATTAAAATTACAACAGCACTGACCGCGTACCTATTTTGAAATAAGTTTTCACTTCTTTAGTAGTTCCGACGAATTGTCGGTACGAGGGTACGAGCTCGTGTATGGGTGAAGGAACATACGGGATATGGCAGGGGTTATTGTATTATTGGCTTTATATGTGGGCAATAAGACTTATAATCGCAATTTCTAAAGAAGTAAAAATGACGAGGTTTATATTGCTTCAGTCAGGTGCTCAGAGGGAAAATCTGTCGTCGCAGCAATGCAGCAAGGATACAATCAATTAATTATAGAGCCAATCACAACTATTACGATTATAGCAATGTACAGCTTTTCAGAATGGGCTGAGCTCTGGGATATAATTTTTGTTTAGTCTTCGCTGCAGAACTACTAATTTTTGGAGTTTACCTCCTTTGGAATCGATTTGCATATAAGTACCTATTATAGCCCGGGGTATGAAAATTTATGGGAAGTACCATATGCTTCCAGTACTACATATAAAAAATGCGTTCATTTACCCTCATTTACTAATCTATATATTATATATTATAATCGTTCGTAAAGAGTATAAACTCCAGTCGTGCGTCGGAGCTGACACACACAATTTTTTTTGTGTTAGTTCATTCACTTGCACTCTAGTACTTTCCGGCTCTATCAGTCATCGCTCCTACGAAAAGCATGACCCTACCCACTGCCAGTTCAACTAGCTGATGCTTTTTTTTGACTTCAAAATGTAGTCTAATCTTATATTGACATCGTTCGTTACTATACCTGTCGCAACTACAACAAATGAACGTTGTATTTGTACCGCAAATACAACATTCATTGCAATAGTCTGCCGACAGTAAAAATAACCTAATCTCAAAGACAACATTACCTTAGATAAACGGCACACAATTTTCGTTTTCGTTCGTAAAATTTCAATCTGTACTCATGCCGCCATTAACGAAATAACTGATGCGGGCGGGTGTCGGGAGGTACGTTTTAGTAAAGTTTGCAACTATAATGCGTATAATATAGTAGTTTCGCCACAATTGAAAAGGATCATCTTACCTCAACGGATCATCTCGTACAAGTTTCCCCTATTATCTTCTGCTCATCAACGGGAAACGGATTGGCATAGTTTTGCGTAAATCGTAATTGCGATTATACTTACTTATTTTAATTGCTACTTATTTTATTATTTTTCTTACGTATACAGTAATATTACTTGGTTTTTAATCACGGAAGTGTGAAACATTTAGTAGGTTTTCATTTTTATATTTTTTATAGGTATATTATAGTATATTTTAATATTTATGTATTTTAATGGGTGTAATTTAAATAAAGTACCCACGTATGTCCGTTTGTTTTTTGTTTTGTGCCATTTTTAGGCTTATTTTATTGCAAAAAGTATAAAGTTACCTACCAAGTCACGTAATCGCAGCCAGCCAAATGTCACAGATTTTTTTTTTTCCGAAACATGGTACTTATACCTATACCATAATAATAAATCTGGCACAATTATAGAAACTAGTTACTGCTACTAGTATAATATTATACCTACACTAGCTGATGCCCGCGACTTCGTCCGCGTGGATTGAGGTTTTTCGGTTCCCGCGGGAACTCTTTAATTTTCCGGGATAAAAAGTAGCCTATGTGCTGTTCCAGACTATAATCTATCTCTGTGCCAAATTTCATCCAGATCCGTTCATCCGTTGGAGCGTGATTGAGTAACAAACATACATCCATACATCCAAACTTTCGCATTTATAATATTTATTTGATGTATAGCCGCACACTGATTTCTTACATAGACTTAGTACTTAACTACTTACCTAGTTATTAGGATTGATAGACTGCACATCCTACGAACAAATACGTCTTGTTCCTAAAGCCCAAATCATTTCAGATCGCAGAAATCCATACCTACTATGCCTAATAAATTACCTACCTATTAATTATTAATATTATAAATGTAATAAACAAATAAAAATAAATATAAAAAACATAACCTGGTATGATGTAGTATACCAGGTACCTACATTAATTTTGTGGAGGTAATTTATTATAATTACGTTATTAATGCCGCGTATACAAGAAGCTTAACTCAAAGCTCGTTAATCAAATTCAAAACTGCCTTTAAATGGAATATTGAGTTCGTTAGTTCACTCTTCTAAAAACAAAAAGCCACAATTTTTTTTTACAAAAAAATCATCAATTTGGCCTTCAGGTCAATAACCTCAACCCTAGCTCAAGCCCCTCCTAACCGTTTCAGCTGAGGAAAAATCCACACCAAATGTGAAAATGTGTCTGTTTGTCTGTCTGTTACAATTTCAAGGCCAATTTGTTGACCGAGCGAAGCGAAGGTCTCTGAGTCTACTTGGGTGAATTGGCACTTGTCCGTCCGTCCGTCCGTCCGTCTGTCAGAGCCTTATAACTTCTGAATTACTGAACGTAATTACTTCAAATTTAAATATACTATGTAAACCGATGGCCTCCCGCCGAATATGGCTAAAAAAGTTATAAAAATCTTTATTTCAGGGGGGCTCTCATAGAAGCGAATGCGAAGTAAAATATTTTTTATAGCATTACATAGGGTTGCGGTAAGTATATCATTTTAAAGATAATGAGGAACGGAGTCCAAAAATATTTTTTTTTTAATTTTTCCCCTAAAATTGACGAAATGGGGGGCTTTCAAAGTGGTGATTTTCTGACGTCCAAAGATGACCTCAGAACTCCCAATTTTCTGAAAGGCTGAGCCTGAAACTTGATTAATTATTTGAATTATATCCTGTACTTGAACAACAAATACTAAAATTAGATAAATATTATAAGGAAACGAAATTATTTAATTTTTAATGAGCATACGTATTTTTAACAAACTTCACAATGTTGTCAATAGATGGCGCTCTGTACAAATTTATTCGTTTGTGCTTAAAAAGAAAAGGCTGAGCCTGAAACTTGATCACTTATTTGAATTATATCCTGTACTTGAACAACAAATACGTAAATTAGATAAATATTCTAAGGAAACGAAATTATTTAATTTTTAATGAGCTTCACTATTTTTAACAGAACTTCACATAGATGGCGCTCTGTAAGTTTATGGATACCGCGAGGTCTCAGTTCGGGGCGAACCACTAGTTAAATTGATTTTGAAAAAAAATTGTACAGTAAGTATAGAGAGGTGCAGAGATATAAATAATTTGTACAAATAGATAGGTACAACTACAGAGATATAGAAATTATGCCGGGGAAGGACATAGTTTACTTTTTATTTCGGAAAATTAGTTTCCACTGCATGGGGCGACCTCTAGATAATTAATTAATAGTTAGCGAAATTCCTAGCACTCGAGTAAGTACCTACAAGTTTACTAGGTTGTATGGTCGATGTTACGAGGTTACGGAGCTATTAATAATTGCACAATCAAATGCCGTGCAATACTTAATTATATAACTGTTGTTTGAAGATGTTCGCAGCCAGCGACCTGCTTGTGCTCATCACTTGAAACCAATTAAAACCGGATTAACCAGTTTTTACTTCGTTGATTAGCAAGGAATTTCCCGCCACTTTTAAGGGCCGGCTTACCTACTGCCATCGTTTAAACATACACTAGTATTATGTATTTAAAATTTTTGATACGTCTTTTAGACTTATAATATTATAATTGCGAAAGTGTGTCGGCCTGCTGCGCTTTCACGGCCCCATCATTTCAACCAATTTTGATGAAATTTGGTTAAGAGATAATATTATGTTGCATCCCGGGGTGGGACATAGGATAGGACTTTTTATCCCGGAAAATTAAGGAGTTCCCGCGGGAATATAAAAACTCAATCCAAGTAGACCAAGTCTAGTAAAAAGATTATAATTCTGGAACAAGAGCGTCAACAAGATTAAAATTATACTGGTTTAAGCGATGATAGTATACCTAGTTAAGCCCTATGCTGAAGTAAAGTGACATGAAAATGTAGTATTTTATGCCATAGCTTCTACAGTCAGTTCATTTTTTCTTAAGTCGGTTTTTTTTCCGAAATATTTACAATTTAGTAAACAAACACCCCCTCAAAAAAGCCGACTTTTTTAAATTTTTCAAAATTCCCAAAAAAGTTACCAGCCGATTTTCAAAATTCAAATGCTCAAACGTGTCTTGATAAATTCCTCAACGCTTGGTATTATTTCCATCTCGATCCTTCCAAAATCCTCGGAGCTATGGCCAAAAATACGTCTCAGGCGATTTGCATCTGATAAAAATTTTTTAATGGTAAAAACGTTCAAGTGCGGAAACCTGCCCATACCTACCAGAAGGAAGGCTCATGGCTCATTATGAATTACACAATGATATTGATCAATGAAATAAAGTCTTAGTTATTTTTTCTATTTGATTGATCTATCGAACCCATTATTATTTATACTCGTAACATCGTAATCTATATATATAAAATTCAAAGTCCTGACTGACTGACTGACTTATATATCAACGCACAGCCTAAACCGCTGGGGTTAGAAACTTGAAATTTTGACAGTAGGTTCCTTTTGTGACGTAGGCGCTCAATAAGGAAGGATTTTTCAAAATTCCACCCCTAAGGGGGGGAAATAGGGGGTGAAAGTTTGTATGAAAGTCCGTCATTTCTCAAGTTATATCCATGAAACTTGGTATTTGAGCTTCTGGTTTAAAATAAAGAAATACGTGTTTCACAGTTTTTGAAAATTCTACCCCCAAAGGCGTTAAATAGGGGTTAAAAGTTTGTATAAAAGTCCTTAATTTTTCAAGTTATAACCATGAAAGTTGGTATTTGGGCTTCTGGTTTAAAATAAAGAAATTCGTGTTTCACAGTTTTTGAAAATTTTATCCCCAAGGACGTTAAATAGAGAGTTTGTCCTTCAATCACGCCGCAACAGAGCAACGGATCAACGTGATTTTGATTTTTTGCATGGGTATAGTTGAGGACCTGGAGAGGGATCCTATATATAGGATTTATCCCGGAAAATTAAGGAGTGCCTGTGGGAATTAAAAAAAACTTATGCCACGCGAACGAAGTCGCGAGCATCCTCTAGTACTTCTATAAAACTACCACGCTGCCTGGTTTGTTGAAGTTATATATTGTATATTATTATAATATGTACTTATTTGCATAATGACTTATTAGCAACTATAGATATCATTCTACCTACACGTGGTTGAGTTGTAAGTCGTTGTGGTTGACATGATCGCAGCATGATCAATTCTGGACAGATCTGGTTACCGAGATATGAATAAGTACATTAAAATAAGTATGTATAAATAAGTCTTTTTTTATTTCACAATGAGCTGGTTAATTTCATGTTCTGTCCTAAATAACCAAATAGATAATATTATGGTATTAATTATATAATAGTAGTTTATGCAACTGTCATATAATGAAGGGTATTAAAACACGAGTGTGAGTTTATGAAACGAGCGCAGCGAGTTTCATAATAGTAACGAGTGTTTTAATACCCGTGTTATATGCAGTTGCATACACTACTTTATCTTCACTAATGCAATTTATCAAACAACAAGAGTAAAAGCTGACAATAGTTTATCGCGTACGTGTATTGTCACAGTGAACTTGCCGCCATTAAAATCTAACCAATGAGAGCGCAGCTGCGCGCGCAGGGCCAATCAGGAGCGAGCGCGCGCTGTTCGTTTTTTATTTAATTGGCACAAGATCTTACCAAAGAGTTTTGTGTATGTAAGTTTAGTAGTTTCGACGAAGTTTTCACGTATAACCCAACTGTTTTCAAAAGCCAGCCTAATATCAAAATTTTATACAACTTGTATGAGGATTTTGACATAAGGCTCGCCAGGTTAATTGGTCGCGTTTTATTGATGTTATAATGAGATTTTACGATATCGATGTGGATATTATACCATCATGTGAAATTGCTTAAATTGAGTGTTTTGTTATCTGCGCTATAACAGTAGTAATTATAAGTCAAGTATTGGAAACATAAGTAGAATGTTATAACATTAGTGTAGATAAATAAATATATTAAATATGACAAGCAATTTTCGACATCAGAAGTGGAATTTTCGCAGATTTATTAGTGATTTATTATCTATTTATTTTTATTTTCACATAAAATATGGTAGGTATAGACTAAAGTTTTTTTAAATTTGTGTAATTTTTTTGTGTCATTTTAAGTTGAGACTTTTCGTTTTAATTTAATGTTGATATGCCTACGATGCCGTGTAGAAACCGAATAGGGGTACGGGTTATATATATCTGCCATGCCCCTAACAGGTTAGCCCGCTACCATCTTAGAATGCATCGTCACTTACCATCAGGTTAGATCGCAGTCAAGGGCTAACTTGTAGTGGATAAAAAAAATGTAAAGTACATGCATATATTTTATAGGTACCACAGTACAGGATACCTTCATAGGTTATTTTCTACCAGTCGTGCGACGGAAGCTTCTACACAGAGTAATGCTGCGGGGTGACAGGGATGTGACGAAGGAAACTGGCGGCAAAATTCTGTCACACTCGTGTTAAATAAAACAGTTTCCCACCTCTCACAACCACAGGTGCGAGTAGCGTACCTCTAGAAGTCTAGAGTCTAGGTGCTACAACTGTCAATAATAAAATACTAAATAATAATCTGTCTGTAATAAATAATATGTGTAGCCGGGTCTGTCATTTGTATGGGCATCGACCCACTGTATGAATATAATATACTTCCCCGGCTACTTTTTCTTATTTACTTACATACCTACAAGCTACTTTTTATCCCGGAAAACTAGAGTTCCTGCGCGGGAATCAAAAACGCGGACGAAGTCGCGGGCATCATCTACCTACCCGTATCCATATCCAGATCTGAAATTTCACATTACTTATGTTTGTTATAAATTAATATAAAATATTTTCATACGGAAGAAAATCAATGGGTAGACCGTAAGTAGGTACCTACTTACTTACAAAGTAAGCAAAATGTTATGAAATTATCAAATTACTTGTAAGTCTAAATCTATATATATATAAATCTCGTGTCACAATGTTTGTCCTCAATGGACTTCTAAACCACTTAACCGATTATAATAAAATTCGCACACCATGTGCAGTTCGATCTAACTTGAGAGATAGGATAGTTTATATTATATAGATTAGGATTATTAGTGCTACCCGTGCGAAGCCGGGGCGGATCGCTAGTACTAATATAAATAGGTATAAAGCGTTTTAAAGAATAACTAAGTCCTCTGTCTCGTTGGGTCATTTTTATCACAGTAGCAAAGTTCAGTACACTAGGTATCGACCGGAATTAGGAGAATCGTGGCCCGTGATCGAGTCATGCGGCAACCGTGACTTGGAGAAGGCATAATAATAATAGAATGATCAAAGTAACTTACCTTTATGTATGTGTACTTCGATCACTATTATACAATATTAACGCCTTGTCTGTTAAATATTATAACTGTGTAGACATAAGGTCAATAAAATACTTAATACTAATATTATAAACGCGAATGTTAGGATGTATGGATGGATGTTTGTTACTCAATCACGCCAGAACGGCTGAACGGATCTGGATGAAATTTGGTAAGTACAGAGATAGATTATAGTCTGGAATAGCAACGCATAGGAACGCATTTTTATATCGGAAAATTAGGGAGTTCCCGCGGGAACCAAAAAAACCTCAATCCACGCGGACGAAGTCGCCGGCATCTGCAAGTTATAAGTATAATCATCATACTAATAGGTATTATAAATGCGAAAGTGTGTTTGTTTGTTGGTTTATTGGTTTGTCCTTCAATCACGGGTAACGGAGCAACGGATCGACGTGATATTTGGCATATAGTTGAGGAGGAGAGTGACATAGGCTACTTTTTATCCCGGAAAATTATGGAATCAAAAAAACTTAAACCACGCGGACAAAGTCGCGGGCATCAGCTAGTAAAATATGAATTTAGCACATTCAGATAACGTAAATAGTTGCACATTTAGATAGGCATCTATTTGCGAATTAATTAAACTTGTACATGTAGGAGATAGTCTGTTTTTTTTATTCTCGCGGGAACTTTTTAATTTTCTGCGATAAAAGTATTATATAGGTATTATGTGCTTCCCTAGGATACAACCTATCTTACATCCAAATCGGTTGAAAAGATAGGCCGTGCAAGCGTAGCAGACCGACAGAGAGACACACTTTCGCATTTAGAACATACTAGCTAATGCTCGCGACTTCGTCCGCGCGGATTGAGGTTTTTTGGTTCCCGCAGGAACTCTTTAATTTTCCTAGATAAAAAGTAGCCTATGTGCTATTCCAGACTATAATCTATCTATGTGCCAAATTTCATCCAGATCCGTTCAGCCGTTTTGGCCTGATTGTGTAACAAACATCCATCCATACATCCATACAAACTTTCACATTTATAATATTAGTATAGAAGTATGGATTCTGTGCGAAACCTAAACACAAGCGCGAATCGCGCTCCCAAAAGATTGACGCAAAAAGCTTCATGGGGATCATTGTACGCGAAATTCGTTAAACAGGTCGAAAGTTAAAGTAACGGGTTTTTTAAAGTTTTTAGGGTTCCGTAGGCAAATTTGGCAAAAACGGAACCCTTATAGATTCGTCATGTCTGCCTGCCTGTCCGTCCGTATGTCACAGCCACTTTTTTCCGAAACTATAAGAGCTATACTGTTGAAACTTGGTAAGTAGATGTATTCTGTGAACCGCATTAAGATTTTCACACAAAAATAGAAAAAAACAATAAATTTTGGGGGTCCCCATACTTAGAACTGAAACTCAAAAATTTTTTTTTCATCAAACCCATATGTGTGGGGTATCTATGGATAGGTCTTCAAAAATGATATTGAGGTTTCTAATATCATTTTTTTCTAAACTGAATAGTTTGCGCGAGAGACACTTCCAAAGTGGTAAAATGTTTGTCCCCCCCCCCCGTAACTTCTAAAATAAGAGAATGATAAAACTAAAAAAAATATATGATGTACCTACATTACCATGCAAACTTCCACCGAAAATTGGTTTGAACAAGATCTAGTAAGTAGTTTTTTTTAATAATTTAAAACTTACTACAGGTTTGTACGGAACCCTCGGTGCGCGAGTCCGACTCGCACTTGGCCGTTTTTTTTATAAGGAGTGGAGTTTACTAAAATATTTATTGCCGTAAAAAAGTGTACAACCGTCAGGAATAATGACTTCGGTTGTTGGAGTGCAAGGTAAATAATATACGAGTATACTTAGTTCTAAGATATTGTTTCGCTTGAGTCCAGTACCCTTACTCTGAGATTGATCGAATTTAAAATACGGTCTCACTAAGTGAGGTGAATCACATTTGAGTCAAACTAAAATGGACCCAAAAACTCTTGATTTAAAGCCACAAATTCAGTGCAACCGATTCAAATTTCGAAACGTATCGTTTGGAGCACTAGCTGTGAATGCATACACGAAATTGAGCTCTAAATTAATAAAATTAAGATTCATTTTAGTTTGATGCATATGTAATTCACCTCACTTAGTGAGACCGTATTTTAAATTCGATCAATCTCAGAGTAAGGGTACAGAGAGGCTGCCCTCGTCTCACTTGATGTCCTGGGTGTCCGCCTGTTTCCGGTGCAAGGTTGCCATTCCAGCCTGTTTCAAAAATTCAAACCTTCATCTACAAGTTATGTTCGTGTTGCCCCGTGCCCGTTTGGATTCCTTTTGGGTTGCCCGACTAATTCTACTTCACGATAGTACCTACCTACGTAAGTAGGTATACGTTGTACCGTTCGAACTTTACCTTTACACTTTACACCCTTTAGAGATATACCTTTACCTTTAACTTTACACATGTGACCTCAGCCTTCACTGCTTCTTTCACTACGTCATGGAAAAAGCTAAAAGTACTTACCTACTTGAACATTAAAAAACACCGCTAAACTTTAGCCTGAACATACTACACATAAAAAACGTCAGTCTTTTATTACCAACTGATTCAATTTTTTATTGCTTTCATGTCGTCTCGACTCTCGTCGAGTTTTCTTTTTATGGCAAAAGAATTAACGCGTTCGTCGAGTGAAGGAGCGATACGAAACGATTGTCTTTGCCAAAGTACCAGCCCGCTTGAGCTTTCCATTTTCAAGATGTGTCGTTATTTTTTTTTTTATTATTTGTGGGGCTGCAGAGCTTTGGCTTTTATTTTGAATGAACTCTTCCATCCTCATCTAAATTGCAATAGAGTAACAATTGTTAAACACAGAGTTTTCGCTTCATCAAAACCTAACTTCATTGAATTAAAAAGTGTTTGGCGCCAAGGAGAGCCACCCGTTTTTGGTTTTCAGTGATTAAGTTTTATATAAATACACACCTCGACTCTACTCCGTCTGTACTCTGTTGGCCCTCATTCGAAGCCAAGCCTGGGCAACTTGACCTTCAAGTTAAAGGACACTGGTGATAGTGAAGTGCCGACATAATCCCCTCAATGATTCCACTTGCAGAAATGCCAGATTTTTTTATTTGTATTATAGAATCGGGTTGCTCTTTGTTAAAGACCTGGTCAAACAACGCGCGCCAGATGCCATAAAATGCAAGAAACTGTTGGAAGATGTTGACAGTTCACAATCTGTGTCCGGGTGCTGTAGTCGCAACGCTAATGATTAGCTGTATATAATTCTACGCGATACTGCCAATGTTTTCCGCAAAATGGCGTGCTTCATTATGGTATCGTGTGCTAAATTTCTATGAGTCTGGACTCTGGCGCTAGTGTTATGTGCTGCCGTCCTGCTGTCTCACGCTCCGCTGCCGTAATACGCTGTGTTTGACCAGGGCTTTAGTGCCCATAGAAATGTTCGCCAATTATTCAATAATGAGTTATGTCGGACGAAGCCGTTACGTCTTTTGGCAGCGCACTGTATCTGGGTCACAGGGTTAACAACACTGATCAAAATCATGGTAGGTACAAGTATATGATATTAATCAAAATATAACGGTTACTTAATACGTTTTAGAGTCACGAGCATCAAGTATCTATGCAAATTTTGAGTTACTATTCTGTGATGTCCAAAAAAAACTTACCCCATGTATGAATTATTATGGAAATAGATCTCCATAAAAAATTTAGAGTCGGGTCAAAGTACTTGAGAGCACGTATAGAGGCGAAAATGAATACTTCAATAAAGTAGAAGGTTCTCAAATCGATATAATATAAGTACAGGTTTTTTTTAACTAAATTTGACGCGGATGAAGCGCGCGGCTCGTCAACACTCAACATCTACTCAGTTCTTTATTAAATAAATCAGCGAGAGTAAATGGACAACCCTACGTAGTGAAGTCGCAAGCGGATGTGGGGAGAGGATCACGCCACATTACGGTTTAACTTTATATTATAATGGGTACGAGCACATACTCACCTACTGGTAAGTGCATTGAGTTCATTCGGATACAAATCGGGCCTTTTTTTTTAATTCACTACAAGTTAGCCCTTGACTGCGATCTCACCTGATGGTAAGTGATGATGCAGTCTAAGATGGTAGCGGGCTAACCTGTTAGGGGCATGGCAGTTGTATTAAACCCATACCTATTCGGTTTCTACACGACATCGATACTGCCTAGAATCTAGATACTGCCTAGATAGCAGAATCGCGGCAAGACCGCTTCAGCCTCATGGCGAGGCTTGGTAAATGTAGACTGTAGAGTGTAGACTGTAGACGTTCCGTTGAAACGTTCTGATGAGATGCATTAAGTATATTATATAAACTGTAATAGGTACTTACATCATAATATCCATACTGATATTATGATTTCGAAAGTCTGTCTGCTACCTTCTTACAGACTTTCCGTTATCCTACTGATTTTGACGCCATTTAGTCAATGCATTTGGTAGGTAAGTACAAAGAGAGACTGTGTGTGTGATGGCTTGTTTTTAATCCGAAAATTCAAAGAGTTCCCAGTTCCCACTTGTTTTTAGAAACATACTTAAGTCCGCGTGGACGAGGACGCGGTCATCATCTAGTTCATAATAAAGACGCACTAGGTATCTAGGTACTTACAATATTAACTATTTAGCATTTTGTAATACAGCAACAATTAATATTTAGTGTAGGCAAAATAGGTACCCAGCTAGTGAAGTATTTAGCATACAATAGGAATTCCTTAATAGTCCAATTATCAAGGTTGCAAAAATTATGCAAAACTACGTAAACAAGGGCACAAAATAGAGCACTGAGTGCACGGGAGTGCGACGGCCAAGTACCGCACACTACACATAAAAACGTCAAAGTAATAACATAAGTTGCTAAGTTTAAATATAGCGACCCAACTCGCATCTGCATAGTCTTATGTCAAAATATATTTAAGCAGATTAATTCACTAATAAGTTAATGTCTCTCGGAGAAGGTAAATAATAATAAAAATAGAATCGAATCAAATAGGCAATTGTATAAAGACCATAGAGCAATGTTACAAAATATTTTAGTGCACGGCAGTGCAAAGTCCAAGTTCTGTAGCCGGTGCGGTGCACAGGTCGCACGCTCATTGTGCAACATTCAAGATGTTTCCAATTTGAAGTAAACCTATGTTAACGATACTTAGTTGCGAAATGTGAATTTGCTTTGTGTTCTTACTTTTTCTCCTAATATATTAGTAGGTATCTTTTCGTAAATATGTTATGTCTTGATGGTACCTACCATTAACTAGCTCCTTAACTAGAATCTTCTGGTTAGTCTGAGCTGGAATCACTACAACACCATGTCGTAAATTATGACTAAGTTATGCTTTGAATTACTACTATATTTACGTAGATAACTACGTAGGTAAATAAAGTAGTAATTCAAAGTAATTAAACAGGTTAAAAGTTCCCTTAGTTGCGTAAACAAAGCAGAACCTACATCTATAGCATTGTGTGAAAAAATACAATAAAATGCCGTGCCACGTTTAATGATCTACAAAGTGATCTTGACACATTACGAGAGGCCAATGCCGCGAACCGTCTACCTCACAATTTACATGACACGTTATAATGTTGGCACGAGTTAACATTATGTAGATATGAGATATCTAATACCTAGGCATTAACAATGTAGGAAACAGGTATATATATTACAAAGAGTTACAACGTAGAAGCCATAAAAGTCAGATATTTCTTCTCAATCGTTTACTTGGCCTTATAACGTAAGGATCATTGCTACAGTGTTACGATTGCAATAACATTTGATTGGTTGGAAGAAAACTCTTCTGCTATTGATTCATAAAGATGCCTGCACGTCAAAAAGCATGTAAAACTCCTTTGAAAGTCCGAGTTTTATGCTGTCAAATGATTATTTAATTTGCTTATTTTAACTTCAATCTCTAATGAAATACGTACATAACTTTTCATCATACCTATTCGAAAAACGCATATTGCCTTCAGAGGATAGCGGGAGCAAAGTGTAACTTGTAGGCCCATGGGACTTTTCATTTCTCTCTTCTGATTGGTCCGAAGTCACGTCATCAATTTGTTGATCGAATATACGACTTTGCATTTCTCTGTTCTGATTGGTCCGAAGTCACGTGATCAATTTGTTGATCGGTTATACGTCTTTACATTTTATTTAAACTTTAAATATACGTCTAAATAATGTCTATACAATTACATAGAAGGTTGACAGGAGTATCTTCTGATTGGTGCTTAAACGTATAGGTAATGTCCATACATAGTAGGTTGATACTCCTAGCTTTTTCTCATACGTAATGATGAAAAATAGGGTGTCACTCGGGGCCAAATTTTTTGTTCTCGGGCGGCGTATATTGATTTCCTCGCTACGTTCAGGATTCTACTTTAGAATCCCTCGCTACGCTCGGGATTCTACTATAGAATCCTTCACTTCGCTCTGAATTCAAAATAGCACCCTCGGGGAACAAAAATTTTCTTTGGCCCCATGTAACACAAATAACTATTGTACCCATCTAGTAAAAAATACTGATTTATTAGAGATGCTTGAATACATATTGCGCTCTATCACGTCTTCGTCCGCGGGGTTTAAATTTTTTTTAATTTCTGCTGGAACTCCTTAATTTTCCGGGGTTAAAAATGCCTATCACACTCTCCAGGTCCTCAACTATACCCATGCGATCTGTTGCTCTGTTGCGACTTGCGACGTGATTGAAAGACAAACCAACAAACAAACCTTTCGGATTTATAATGATATTAGTATATGATGATTAAGGGCTGATTTTTCAATCGTCAGATAAAGTTTATCGGAGGAATAAATTTGACGTTTTGACAGGTTTTGTATTGAAAATCTGTCAAAATGTCAAATTTATTCCTCCGATAAAATTTATCTGACGATTGAAAAATTAGCCCTAAAGCGTATATAGCCTAGTGGTTAAAGTTAAGTACCTTACCTTAACCAGAAGTTAGGCACCTCGGCCCTATTGTACATATAATCAAGAGTCGATCTCCGGACACGCACTCTGTAACGGATTTTAGTGATGGAAAACATTGTGAGGAAACCTCCATGCCCGAGAGTTTTCCATAATCATAATATTTTTAAAGGTGCGTGTTGGTCAGCGTGTTGGACTATGAAAACTCAAACTCAAACTCATATTTTTTTATTCAAATAAACTTATTTACAAGTGCTTTTGAATCGTCGAGTGAATCTACTACTAGTACGGAATGCCGTTCCTACTGAGAAGAACCAGCAAGAAACTCGGTAGTTGCTCTTTTTAACCCCCGACGCAAAAAGAGAGGGGTGTTATAAGTTTAACGTGTCTGTCTATGTATCTGTCTGTGGTATCGTAGCACCCAAACGGATGAACCGATTTTCGTTTAGTTTATTTTGTTAAATAATTCATTTACAATATCAATGTGAACATAAGTAACCGCTGTCCTTAGCATTGCTGGAGCGAGGCAAATCCATGCTCCTCTATCATTTACATAATCTTCAACAGTATAATAAGCTTTTTTCAGGAGCATACTTTTAATGGATTTCTTAAATTTGTGTATAAACCAAACTGCTTCCCATTCTGACTGCGCTCAGCAGTGGGCCGAAGATGCATAGATGATTAGATAATAATATGTTTGACATCTTGTTATGAAAACTAAGGGGATCGTTATCCCTATTTGTTATTAGCTGTACTAGTCAGCCTTCACCGTAAGGCTAAGTTCAGGTGTTTGCACGTCTATGCCGTTAACAACAAACACTAACATCGTTTTAATTATTATTTGCATTATTAAACTAACTAACTAAGGTCAATTTACTCGTGTAAATACAAGCACGTATAGTGCATTACATTTTCTTCCTGCTATAATTAATGTATTTTATTGTTACTGTCACTAGGTACCTAGGTACATGATTATTCTTGATGCGAAAAGATACTTTACTTTGACCTTATAATTAGTGTTTTTTTAAATAATATATTGTATAAAAATTTAATTATTATCATCAAGCAAGAGAATATTTTTTATAATATTATTTATCTTTCATAATATGTTATACTTTTTATATTTTATTTCAATCCAATCTGCTCAGAAATAGATAGTTTCGCAAATTAGAATATTGTTTATGATTCAAATTATTTAAATGGACTAAAAATTGGTTTTGCTAACAGAATAATGATCTTGAACGTGAGGAACACCGAGTAGATGAGGAGGTTACTTACCTACTTGTTATTCGATATTATAAATTATAAAAGAGTAGGTAAGTAGATAATAAAAAAAAATCATAATCATACCTAACCATAACATGATTGTATAGTACCTACGATTGATCTTAGTTAATAAACTAAGGTTCTTGAACTCGTTATACTAATAAAAAAAGTGGAAATGCTCTTCGTGTAAGATTTCATGTTACATTGGCATTCTACTGATCAAGTTTTCGTTAATGATACATAATATTATATATACGGTGCCCATGGCCATTGGGGCCAAGCAATTCGTTATACGTAACTACGCTTGTAAGTTTGCAAATATAAAGCATTTATTTGCAAACCGAAGCGTGTATTAAATTATAGTACCTAGTACCTACTACCTACCTACTACCTATAGCATAATTTCGGACTTTGGATTAAATAAGTGTATAATTATTTCTATTTTACATAACTATTTCATGGATTTCCGATTAGAAAATACTTCCTATTTCCGTCATGTAATTATTATTATGATGTATGTTTTACACACCTCTACTCTACGATATAAAAGGCCATCGCTGCCAAAAAGCTTACAATTAATTTAATAGATATCTATTTATTTTTTAAATTTATGAATGAAACAGCCAAATCACTATTTGGCATTGGTTTCTCAAGCACGGAGATTATATTTTTATTGTGGTCATCATTACCACCATCAGAATTTTATTTTAATTCATTAAAAATTTAAGATGTCATAAGAATCGGTTTTCCCTTTTCTTCTTGCTCTAGAATCACTATCAATTTTTTTGTATTATTATTGTAATTTATGTAATTCTGTTAGATTGATCTACATATTTTACAAAGTAGGTATCCTTTGACGTAAAACACACTATGAATATAATATTAAATACACATTATTACTATAATAATATGTACATATATTAAACGTATAATTATATATAATGTTTGATAAAAATAATCTTGTGATGTAGACCTATAGATGTTTTCAAGAAACTTACGCAAACGCAATAATATTTTACATCAGCAAAATTTACAATTTAAAATCAGCGAATGCTATTTTGGAAGTGGTCGTATAACCACATCGTTACAGATATCTTGCCATTATCCTATATATAAACAAGTACCAAGTATACAAATAAATTAACATTTAACAAGCCGTACATCGGCCATGTTATCTCGCAAATTAGCAAAAAAATGTAGTAAAATTACAATAATATTAAATATAAACTCGACGTGTAATTTAAGCTTCTAGTTCTACAAGGCTACAGTTAAAAATCTAAAAAACAATCATTAGAATACTTAATATAATATTATTATAACAAATTATTTTTGATCAATAGTTAACGATTTTACTATGACCAGAAATACCTGATTAAAATGGGTTGTTTACATACTTACCTTTAATAATCTATTTTGAAACATTTGTAATACGTAGGTTTATTTTTAACTTACATCAAGATGGTTTTGGCCCAGTGGTGGCAGTGTGGCTTCTGTCAACGTCTTCTATTTAAAACCTTGTTCCAATAATGTTTCCATAAAAGCATGCTACATGCGGCTTATAAGCAACAAAAGTACCTACTTATAGTAAAATAGATAGATAGATAGATAGATAAATTCTTTATTGCCACACATAACTTAGAAATAACTTAATTATAAACAAAAAAAAATATGTTAAGTGAACCGGGAAAGTTTTAAATATCTATCGGTTAAAGCTACTGTACAATGTAGGTAGGTAGGTACACTGGTCTTATCATTTTGTAAACAAACAGAAGCTTAGTAAAGCCGGTGTAAAATGTGCTAAGCTTCCCAAATGTGTTATCAGAATCACTCTCATTTTTTCATAACGACAGATGAGCCCACGAGGATGATGTAACATAACGCACGCGCATGATTCGTGCGCGCTGTTGTGACGTGACCTACAGTTATTTTTATAATATACGACTGAAATACGACTAGACGACTAGGCGCCATTTGTAAAAATGTCGAGCTTTTTATATAGTCCAAGTCCATACATAATATAACAAGCTAGGTATGCTCACCTAGCCTAGTTCATTGAGAATCTAAAAATAAATTAATGAAGATATATTATGTAACATACGAGCGTGTGTGGGATATAAGAAATGCGACCTTTTATCATTGCATAGAGATGCATATTATAAAATATAAAGTATTAAAATATAACAGTTTTTAAAAGAACTTTATCAAAACGACAATGCCTACTCCCCGCTTATCAGGGGGCCAAAAGTGGAAAATTATTTAATAATGATTTTAATGGTTGTTATTAATTATAAATAGACCGTAAGTAAGTCGTCGCAGTTTCATGTAAAAATCACTAAATATTAATCTTGGTAATAATTTTAGCGATATTTATATGTACTTACCTAGTACCTACAGCTGTGATGAACCTAAAATAGTTACTAATTACCTACTTTAGTTTATTGATATAATTAATTTATCATTGCTTGGTGATAGCACATCTAGTGAGGCTAATTAACACTATTATCGAGTGCGTCTATTACATTTAATAGATTTCTAATGGAAAAGAAGGTCGGGCCAGTTCATCCAAGCTATGATCTAACTGTAATGTGTCGCGAGTCGATCATAAAAATATATGACCTTTAGTTTGATCGATTGATCATAATCAAAGTGCGTATCATCGCATCATCACATTTGTTTATTGCAGGGAAGCTTTAAATAAGGAAGCTTCCCAGCCACCCGCCGGAGCTTTTTTTGAAATAGGGCCTAAATACCTATATACCTATAGGGTATATGTTAACCAGTGCTTAGCCCATTATAAAAAGTAACAACTTCTAACTTTAAAACTTGAAAGACAGACTGAGAGACCCACTTTCGGATATAACATTAGTGTGGATATGGATAATAATCTAATCGATATTAGGTATACTTATTCCAAAATGACTCATCCGAAGTGAACAGTCACCGCTATTAGAAGATACGAAATATCCTGCCCTGAAACTGATAAAGAACAAAATGATGCATGCTTTTGTCGATATATCAGTATCACTTTATCAAACAACGAACACTAAGATGATAATAATATTATAAATAATCGCATTGCTATACTAGGTAGTAGGTACCTATTGTGTTTAAACACGTCTTACCTATTAATGTCATAGATGCGAAAGTGCCTATACTGGGAGATTTTCTTCCCATTCGATCGCGACCACTACGATTTGTATGGTATTGCCAAGTGCTTGGACAGCTGGCGCTCGATTAATCTATAATATACAAAATTCCAAATTAATGTAGTATAATAATTCCTCAAAGTATTAATGGCAGTTAACGTCTTCGCGATCGATACGTGAAAAACTCCCACTCGGCTTGCAAAAAAGGAAAAGGATGGACTGTGAAACGTTTTTCTCAGTCCATTCCCTTCACCGACTTAGACAAATCACAAAGATGCCTATCCTATTACCTAACTTGCATCCCGTAGACGACAAAAGGGTAAGTGCTTCAGACGTCGGAAAATCCAAGGGTGTGTTCCGAAATACACTGCGAGCACTGTAAGTCCCCAGTAAAGAGCACTGACAGTGCTCGCAGTGCTTATATCGGAACACCCACTAAGTTGCTACGGGATCTTTATTAAAAATAGGTAAATCGCGGTTTGCGAACGGAGTTGCGGACGACATCTAGAATCTAAGATAGGTAAATATCTATAAATATGTAAATAGGTATTCCTTGAAATTTCCTCCGCGAGGTCATTCTTGCTTTGATCGTACAAAACTAGATCCGGTGGAATATCTCTCAAACGAAATAATAAACTGTCTAGTGTTTAAAAATAATGAAGTGCTATCCTTGTTGCCCGTTGCGGCATAGCGTAAAATTATTGGATACTAACCGGTCATAAGTTCATATCAACTTCGAATGATAAACTGATAATACCTACCAACTCATTATCAAATCCAATCGATGATAAACGATATGCTTCTAAAAAAATTGCTACCTACAAACATTTATATCCTAAACCTTGAGCATGACCTAGTTTCAACGGCGTATTTAAAATAAATAAATGCTCACGTTGACCCGAAACAGAGGCGAGAATATTATGTATAAATATAAATAGGCAAGGTAAATAATAGTACATTGTTCACCGAGGGGAGAAAGTGACCGATTACTATCGAGGGTGTAGTTTGAGGCCCGAGGCGTAGCCGAAGGGCCGCAATACACGCGAGGTAGGAATCGTACTTTCTACCGAGTGATACATAGTGCTTTATACTACACCTGCGAGGAAAATAAGCGATAATTAGTGATTAAACGAACTTACAAAGGTTTAAAATAATAAATAAAATAAATATTTTTTTATTTCAGGCAATTTTACAAACCCATATTCAAAATACAGAAACATTAAAAAAAAACAAAAAAAAATAAAAAAAAAAAAAAACAAAAAAAAAAAAAAAAAAAAAAAAAAAAAAAAAAAAAAAAATGAAAAAAAAAAGGTTTAGGTTTATAGTTAATAATAGTTAATAGTCCTTAATTAGGTTAGGCTAGCTAGCTTTAATTTCTAATGTATTGTTTTCAAAAAATTAAAAAAAAATTTAAAAAAAAAAATGACGTTCTATCATAACTATATGAGTCGCTTCATTCGAAGCTTCACTATCACAACTAGACTACATTTTGAGGATTATTTCAATATAGATTTCGATATCGACAATCGACATCGATATCGACAATCGACATCGATACCGACAATCGACATCGATACCGACAATCGACATCGATATCGATATCGACTATCAATATCGGATATCGATATCGACTATCGATATCGATAATCGACGTCGATGTCGACAATCGACATTCACCATATTATTTGACTTTTCTATGTCAAATATGGTGAAGCTGCTTCTAATATTATTCCAAATTCTCAACGTCCATACCATATTTACTTAAAATTAAAAAACAACAGCGCGTTAGAAATGGATTTTCATACAGTTTTCTCCCCGCTTAGCACGTTAGAAATGAAATTTCATACATCTTTTCCTCCCGCTTAATTGGTTTGTAGCAATGACGTACTTTCTACCTCGTTTTGACCAAAGCAAGAGGGTACTTTCCGAGCGGGTGTAGTATAAACCAATTTTTCTCATATACGAGTAAATATAGGATCATACGTGATACCCGATCTATACAATTTCGGGATGTAGATCGGGTTTGACTAGCTTCATCAATAGTCAATACCCGCCGAGCCGCAGGTTTAACCAGTATCACATCAGCAGACCGAATGGAAGTTTTTTTACGTTACATTATACATAGGTACGTTAACTGCCATTTATATGGCAAGATTGGGCCACAAGCGCTTCGTAATTAGCGTTGTAGCGATCGAATGGGAAGGAAATCTCCCACTAGGCACTCTGATTGTAGAATGTAGGATGCACTTCTGGACTTCAGCTCACAGTCGTCCCTTAGCCTGCCTCATCCAGTCAATTATTCATAGTAGGTACACGATAAAACAAAAAAACATCGATCCAACGTGTTGGTATAATAGGCTTCCTTATATGCGGTTTCCTATAAGACATTATGGCTTCAAGGAGAAATGGCCAAATTGCCGTTGCATAGCTTTGACTTTAATGTCATTAAGCATCAGGGCCATGGGGCCCTGCTAAGACCAATAATTTTCTGCGCTTCCGCTAAGACAGTGCGTCACCTATTTTTGGCCTTTCCTCTATAAATGTGCTAGTTACCGCAAGGTTCCAACTTCTACTCAAGGGTCTATATGAAGCATAATAAGTAGGTACATAGAATTTGTCCAGAGACATGTTGCTTTTGGTGACCGCTCAATTATAAATTGGTACTTAACCATTTTTAGGGTTTCGTAGCCAAATTTGGCAAAAACGGAACCCTTATAGATTCGTCATGTCTATCTGTCTGTCTGTCTGTCTGTCTGTCTGTCTGTCTGTGTGTCCGTCCGTATGTCACAGCCACTTTTTTCCGAAACTATAAGAACTATACTGTTGAAACTTGGTAAGTAGATGTATTCTGTGAACCGCATTAAGATTTTCACACAAAACTAGAAAAAAAACAATAAATTTTGGGGGTCCCCATACTTAGAACTGAAACTCAAAAAAATTTTTTTCATCAAACTCATACGTGTGGGGTATCTATGGATAGGTCTTCAAAAATGATATTGAGGTTTCTAATATCATTTTTTTCTAAACTGAATAGTTTGCGCGAGAGACACTTCCAAAGTGGTAAAATGTGTGTCCCCCCCCTGTAACTTCTAAGTAAGTTGTAAGTAGTTTTTTTTAAATAATTTAAAACTTACTACAGGTTTGTACGGAACCCTCGGTGCGCGAGTCCGACTCGCACTTGGCCGGTTTTTTATATTTTATTGGGTTGGTATTCCAGGACAACATTTTACATTTTCAGATACTCCCGACTCCCGATACAGATACTCTCGAACCAAAAGCAACAAGATATGTAACAAATTACAAGACAGAAAAATTCTGTTTGAAAAAATGTAGGTTACAGTTGTCGTATTGATCAGAAACCTTGTAACCTACATACATGGATCTTACATAACACATAACCGAGTCAGCAAGGTAAACGTGAAAGGGCTTTATGTTAGACATCTATCGGTCGTTGAACCTCAATAAATATGTCTTCTATAGAACAGTCTAATCATAGACCGCTGCTAAGTATTGCGCCAACCCTTTTTGGCAACGGGACGGTATTTTTTACATGAATAGAGTATAAAGGGGTGTTCATAGTTCACAAAATAAATTAAACCATTGGACCTACGCTCAACACTACATCCAAATTAAGAATTAGCTTATTAAATTTTCACAGCATAGCTTTTAACTGTTATGACATATGCTTACAAACGAAACTTCCTTCGCCGCTACAAGCATTTGTGGGTTTACTGCATCCGACGTCCGACTATCATTTGCTTCGTTCTTCCATGATAGGATCTTTCCAATTTTCTGCACGTCTTCTTCAACGCAATGTGTGTTTTTCGGGGTCTTTCTATGTCGTTTTTGTTGTTGTTGTAATGCCCATTTAATGTTCTACGTTCGTTCCTAGATATAATGTTTATAAATTATCAGGAGTCGCAATGCTTATTATAGCCATAACTGTGTTCATTACATTCAGTCAGGTGTTAAAAATACCGATACCTCCCACGTAAGTTGTTGTATCCCCAAAACCGCAATTTTACAATAGAGCATTTTAAAGATTCAAATTGGACTAAAAACTGCATTTATTATTGTATCTTGGTGAAATTTGGTATATGAATGTAATTTATAGTATTCTTGACTATGTTGAAAGATAATTTAAGAAAATATGTATATTTTCTGAGATATCGTTCATACAACATTTTACTGCGGAGTACAGGCTGCACCATTTGTTGTATCTCATACTTACAACATTATACCGCGGAGTTTCGATTTCGTCAGTTGTTGTATATGATAGTTACAACAATATACACTGCAAAATATAAGTTTAATTCCATTGTATGTGGCAATACCCATATACATCGGTTAAAAATTTATGTGTGTATTATTGTATGTGATTAAATTCTAGGTTAAGAAATAAAAAAGAAATATTATCAAGGATAAATTTCTTTAATTATTTAATAAGAACAATACATACTAGTCATTTTAGGACCGTTTTCATGAAAACTAATATCTTTAAAAAACAAAATAATAATGAACATTAATCTTAAAAAAAACAGATAGATAATCACTTCTATTAATCAATAGGTACCTACTTAATAATTTCTATGAGATCAAGACAACTAAAATCAGGTAACGATTTATAATAATTATTATTGGCATTGTAAATACCTAGGTTTTATTCAAATTAAAAAAAAAAAAGATTTTCAAAATTATATCTAAACACAAAACAATCAATCAACAAAAAAATCAACAAAACAGTTGTTACTTTCAATTAAATAAACCTATTTTTTGGTTTCATTGGAGACTTCAATCAGTAAAAAACTAATATTTTTATAAGAGAATCAATAATAAAAACGAAGATACCTAATGGTTAAAGACTAATTATTTCGTGGTCGAAAAGAACGTGAAGGAGGGTAGTTTGATACCCTCCAGCTCCATCTCACAGCACAGCAGTCCCGGCGTGACAACGATCCATGCAACTGGGTCGAAATATCGACAGTTAAAATCGCCATTTTATCGTGGTATGTACCCGTTTATTACGTTATTATTATAAAGATGCATAATTTAAAGAAATTTAAATAAGTTAAAAAAGAAAAGACTAAATTATGTACTATTCTGACTCAGAAAATTCAACATCATTATGAGAGCCATCGACAAAAGACAGATTCCTGAAAAAGTCGTGATATGTGGCTGGAATAATTCTACTGTGACAGAGACTCATTAAGTGAAGAGTTGAAGGCTATTGTGGCAGCGGATCCATCGCAAACCACGTCCGAGCTAGCTGCAGGCTGCGGTGTTAGTGATAAAACTGTATAATCCACTTGAAGCAAATTGGGAAGGTGAAAAAGCTTGAAAGGTGGGTACCTCATGAATTGAGTGCAGCAAACCGACAAACGCGCGTCGACTGCTGTGCATTACTCAACTGGCACAATAATGAAGGGATTTTAAATCGAATCATTACCTGCGATGAAAAGTGGATCCTGTACGATAATCGGAAACGCTCATCGCAATGGCTGAACCCTGGCGAACCAGCGAAATCCTGCCCCAAGCGATAATTGACTCAAAAAAAATTACTTGTGAGCGTTTGGTGGACTAGTGCCGGTGACGTTCACTACAGCTTTCTTAAATCTGGCCAGACGATTACGGCGGATGTCTATTGTCAGCAACTGCAAACCATGACGGAAAGAGCTGCTAAATAACGGAGGCTGGTCAATCGCTCTAGGCCACTGCTGCTTCAGGACAACGCTAGACCACACACTGCACAACAGACGGCTACCAAATTAGAGGAGCTTCAATTGGAATGTCTAAGACATCCACCGTACTCCCCGGACCTTGCTCCAACAGATTACCATTTTTTTCGAAATTTGGATAACTTCTTGCAAGGGAAAAAGTTCAACTCCGATGGGGCAGTCCAAAGCGCCTTCAAAGATTTTATTGATTCCCGTCAGAATGGTTTTGAATGAATTGACTACCTATGAGATGGCAAAAGTGCATAGATAGCAATGGTACATACTTTGATTAACATTATATTTAAAAAAAATCGACTTTATGTTCCTCCCTTACAAAACGCCAATTTCATATTACCTATGTAAGGACCTAATATTATTTTTATGACCCAATTTTAGAATAGACTTTTGACATACAACATTGAATTTAAGTAAAAAAAAATGTAATAGCAACGTAAAATATAGCATGTCACGATACAACGAAGTTTAGAATAACAACTTCCGAAGTAAAATGTTGTATTTATTACATACAACAATATTTTCAGTTTAATGTATACGTAAAATGTTATATGTATTACATACAACATTTTTAATGAACGGTCAACAACGTATACTGTTGTAAGTAATCTATACAACATTTTAGGTTGGTATCACAACAGTACGTTTCATTTTTATTTATTTGAAGTAATTCAGTTATGCAAGTTAATTTTGAGTGAACTTAAACGCTTCCTTCCTACCGCGTACGGTCGGTTGAAAGTCCGGCGTAGTCTGTTGTATGTGACAAATACGAGACGCGAGCGCGTGATTCTCCCCGTCCCGCACCCCGCGTAAACCATTGCAAAGGTAGATACAATGTTTTAGTCCGTTCTTGTTCGAAAGTTACAACAAAATACGTCTGGCAAATCCTTGAAAAAATCATATTATTGTAGTTTTTTCACATTGAATGCATAAAATAATACAAATTAGGATAGTTTTCAGTAAAAACGCTAAACGGCATTTTTGTGGCATACAACAACTTACGTGGGAGGTATCGATACAATCCGGAGTTTGGATTAACGAATAAGGAAACTAATAAAACTCAAAATACCTATCTATTGCACTTAATTATTCATTTTTACTGAAAACTCTTACCGAAAATAAGGGGAGCTAACCTAAATATTATAATAAAAACATTTCCGTGCTTTAATTAATATCGAGGTGAACTTTTTGATTTGATAATATTATTACACCTAAATCAGATCATTATACATTTCGTACCGGTAGTAGATTCATTATCAAAGTCAGTAGCGAAAAAGCAAGGTTAAGGTCAAATCTTAGTCAAGAGCATTTTGTTATTTAAATATTAAAAAAATTGGAATTATTAGATCTTCAGCTAAAATTTTTATACTTAGACTTCAAAATGTGTATGGACATTTCAATGAATCGACAAAAAAGCAAATAATTTGCCATAGTCCTAAGATGGTCCAAAGTCGCAACAAACATAAAACTATGTTTACCAATATTATTCAATCTCTATACCCCAAAAAGAAAACAAAACAAAACAATACAAAACCCTGGAGAAGTAGGTAGGTAACTTCTTCATCGTCGTATCGCTCTTGTCAGAGCGGTCGTGGTCGTCACTTTCGTGTTGAACGTAAGAGAAGTAACTAATTGATACCTAACCTGTGATAGTGTCTTTCCAACAAGACCTAAGTAGGTACCTACGTCTATACGGTAGGTTCTCTTCGGTTCTCTTCGGTTCGGGTTCGGTAGGTCGGTTAAATTACGTATTGAGTAAGACGAGAACAAAAAGGAAATCAACTAAGTGTTTTGAAATTTCATTCCCCCAATACTTTCTCTTATCTATTAGTTTTACCACCCCTAACATGTATTTAAATAGCTTATCTTAAAGTTAGAGCTAAGTAGAAGGTCTTTGCCACCCTACCGGCAAAGACGTGCCGCCAAGCGATTTAGCGTTCCGGTACGATGCCGTGTAGAAACCGAATAGGGGTTTGGGTTAAATATAACTGCCATGCCCCTAACAGGTAAGCCCGCTACCATCTTAGACTGCATCTTCACTTACCATCAGGTGAGATGGCAGTCAAGGGCTAACTTGTAGTAGATAAAAAAAATAAAAAAATGTAGAGTTACGTAAAATTATCATTACCTCTTCTCATTATTGCCTTTCATTTATCACGCAACTGTCATTATATGGAATTTCCATTATTTAGCTGACCACAATACCGCAATCTAAGCGATATTGTAATCTAGTAGGCTGATATCAGCTGAACGTTAGCTGCCGTGTGGAACAGCAGTTTATGCAGAGCGGTTTCATAATACTAGGTACCTACTTAAACGCTTTTCTAGAGCATTCAGAATGAGGAAGCCGACAGTTTGAAAAGATTAGGTAAAGGCCGATTTTTAGGCGGTTTCTTCTCACAAATTTTCATTGCCCAATTTCATGCTAATTTTAGCTGAGTGTATGTTATTATTATTCAATTTCAGTACTTAGAATTTTTTTTCTTTGTTGGTAAATTTTTTTGAAATCAATAGAAACAATAAACCTAGCTAGCCTAACCTAAGTACTTAGCAGTTATTTTTTAAAACGAGACGTATACCTAGTGTACTTCTTAAGATAAAAAGATCTTAACTTTAAATATTTGCTTGTACCTATCATTCTATAATACACACTGTAGGTAAGTTATAAAAACATAGGTAGATACTAAATTATTTATCATTCTTTATTACACAAGAAACAAGTAGGTAGGTACTGCAGTAGGTAGGTAAGTTATAAAAACATACTTAATTACTTAGGTATTGATGCAAAAGCGGCCTTCTCAATTGAGAGTTATTTTTAAAATTTTCATCTGTCCATTTTTCTCTCTTATATTTTTTTTGCAGATCAGTGGAATAATTTCTAACTTGATGGATTGCTTTATTTAAAAAAATTATATTATGTGTAGATACACAACAGTTTTTTAAACACTCTTAAAGTCGTAAAAAATATACACAAATATAGAACACTAGACGATTCCCGCGACTCCGTCCGCGTGGATTAAGATTGTTTGATTCCCGCGGGAACTCTTTAATTTTCCGGGATAAAAAGTAGCCTATGTCCTTCCCCGGGATACAATCTACCCGTGTACCAAATTTCATCAAAATCGGTTGAGCAGATGGGCCGTGAAAGCGTAGCAGACAGACAGACAGACACACTTTCGCATTTATAATATTAGTATGGATTTTGCTGCATCATCTTATTGCCGAATCTCAATTAATCATCTGCGTCATACTCAACTCAGGCATACCGACAGACAATAGAAAATCTAAATGAAAATTCTCCACGTTCGAGCTTGCTAAAGGCTGACGCCTGACGCACGAGAGACAAACGAAATAGAACGAAATAGTATATACCTAGCCATATTATTTCATTATTTTTTGACTTTCGTGATTAAGAATTATTATTATAATCCTTATTTTAGGAACGTCAAGGTACGTGACATCAAACTGTCATTTTGAGTAATACTGCTTAAGTATTGCTTTAAGCGTTGGCAGTATGACCCCAGAATAGAAAACAAACCATCCTTGATTGCTTGATCTCTAGCTCACCTTCACAGTTTGCACTTGTCTTGTGGAAAATCAACTTTATCTTGAGTTGCGCAGTACCTTCACAAATTGCCACAATGCCACCGGCCACCGCGCATGCTTGCGAATCAACGGTGGAACGTTAAGAGGATCGTCTAGTTGTAAATTTTCATACAAAAAGCGATAACGTTTTTCTTCCCGTAAATGTTGTCCAATTTTCATAATTTTTAGAAATGTTGCAGATACAATGAAGAACTATGCTCGTACGTTTTAATTTTAAAGAAATATTGCTTATGTTAAAACTTTAAAAGTTATTAGCGTCTAAATATCCATATTTATGTAAAATACTAAAAAAATAAAACGTACGAGCCTAGATTAAGGTGTACTGAATCTAATGAGACCAAAATTGTCTAATTTCGTAAACGTTTGGGGGGGTAAAAACGTTATCACCCGAAACCATATTTCAAGAATAAAATGTAGGCCTACTGGACTTGCAACTCTCTCTATCGCACGATACGGAGAAGGCAGCGAAGCGTTGTGAAATAGATAGCATTATTGAAAATACCTACTCGTGTCGCGTTTCGTCACTAGACGATCCTCTTAATAATGAGAAGAGCTGACGACATTTACGTCATGGAAGCCGACGGATTATCCGCAAAAACATTCAGAATCGAGGTCTTTGAGATTAGGGTACTCACTAACCTATTTAGGAGAGATTTATTACTTTGAGATTTACTAGGACTAGGAACACAAGATGATGCCCACGACTTCGTCCGCGTGGATGTAGTTTTTTCGATTCCCGCGGGAACTCCTTAATTTTCCGGGTAAAATGTATCCAAGTACATTCCCTGGGATGTTACCTACCTCTGTACATGGCCTCTATACATGGCCTCTATACCAAATTTCATCAAACCGGTTGAAAAGATGGGCCGTTAAACCGTAGCAGACAGACAGACACTCTTTCGCATTTACATTATTAAAAGTATGGATTATACAATTTTTATTTAATTAAGTAAGCTAAGTAAATTATACGAGATAATATTGTTATCTGAGTAAGTACATCATTATTTCCTCTACAGTAAATTCATGTACCTACCTATAATCCACGTTTTAAACATGAAAAAAATTTAAATCCACAAAGAACTGCAGATCTTCCTCATAATATTATGTTTTTAGGTAGTACCTATAATAATGCTCTAAAGTGATACCTGTATAGACAGCACCTTTGCAGCATAAGTAAACTTGAGGAGTTGGAACCTGGAGTACCTATTGATACAATGCTTATTAACTAGCACAAAATTTTATTTTCAATCATCAGCTCTTCAGCAATAAAATGCAACACCAGCACCTTAATCAAGGGATTAAGGTGGCTGGTACTACTACAGCATCAGGTTGAGGGTTGGATCCTCGATAATGACAAAGTTTTACCTACACTTTTTATAAGCTGGCAATATGCTATAATATGTATAACTCGCTGATGCCCGCGACTTCGTCGGCGTGGTTTAAGTTTTTTTGATTCCCGCGGGAACTCCGGGATAAAAAGTAGCATATGTCACTCTCCAGATCTTCAAGTATTCCCATGCCAAAAATCACGTCAATCCGTTGCTTGTTCCGGCGCGACTGAGTACAAACGAAAAACCAATAAACCAACAAACAAACACACTTTCGCATTTATAATACATATTAGTATATGATTCACATTTCATGAACTGATTGCCATATCCGGCTCTCTACTGAGCATGCGTCTCTTCTCAGAATAAGAAGGGTTTAGCCACAGTCCACCACGCTGACCAAGTGCGGATTGGCAGACTTCACACACCTTTGATAACACTATGAAGAACTCTCGGGCATGCAGGTTTTGTTTTTTTAATCTATTACAAAGTACAAGTTAGCCCTTAACTGCGATCTCACCTGATGGTAAGTGATGATGCAGTCTAAGATGGTAGCGGGCTAACCTGTTAGGGGCATGGCAGTTATATTAAATCCATACCTCTATTCGGTTTCTACACGGCATCGTACCGGAACGCTAAATCGCTTTGGCGGCACGTCCTTGCCGGTAGGGTGGTAACTAGCCACGGCCGAAGCCTCCCACCAGGCCAGACCAGGGAAAATTCAAAAATGATAAATTCCTAAATTGACCCTGCCGGGGATCGAACCCGGGACCTCCGCACGTTAAGACAACAGCGGTCGTCAAAAGGTTTCCTCATGATTTCACTGATGTGTTTGATTATTTCATAATTATTTTTATCTATATCTCAGAATCTTATCTTATCTTTAGGTATAGGGTGAATCAATTGACTAATAATGTATTATTCATCGGTATTGCCACAGCCCACAGAATACTTATTAGAAACTTACATTTGCGTTATTAATCTTGAATTTAATTTAAAACCGAGTTCCAGAATTGTATCCAAAGGTAGCTTGGTAAGATATTATTACCAAGATTTCCAACAAAACAATAGATTCTAGTCAAAATTTTATTTTTTTATATTCTACAATTAGGGCTCTTGAATCGTTATAGTGAATCTATCACTGGTCGGGATATCGGAACAAGTCATTCCATACGGAATGCCCTATCGTTATTCGTTATACTCTCGAGTCTCGAGTCTCGACTCCTCGATTGGTATGTGGGAGGATTCTGGCACATTATTATCATAATACATAATAAGCCCTTGCTAGATTAAAATATAAAAGTATTACAATAATTAAAATGTTGTTTTTTAATAGTTTTATCTACATCAGCTTATCCTGCGACATACTTATAGGCCTCCTCCAGAACTCCTCCTTGGCGCCATGTAATGCACCATTGCATCGTCCTCCCATCTTTTTCTTAGCCTTCCTTTACATAATATTTGTGAGTGGTATCCCAGGGATAGAAAAAAGGCAAAGGAATCCCAAGGCTAGCCCACCATTGCTAGGGAAGTAGTATTCTTAGAAGTAGGTAACAAAGTTTCTATATTCTTAGAAGTAGGTAACTAAGTTTCTAAACATAACACTAATGCTTTTGTAACTATGTATAAACAAACAGTGGGAAATGGAGTCCGTGAGATCGCAAGATGGTTCAATTTACCCGTCGTTAGCCTCCACTGGCACCTTTCTCTTCGACGTACCTACTTTCAGATTTTGATGTAATATCTCGTGATACCTAGGTATAGTTAGGTAGGTACATTGTATCTAGTGACTGTCAGTAAAAACTAAAAATTTGTCGGGTTAGGTTCAAAGATATTTATTTCTCAAAGAAGAACAAAAGTTCACTTATATGAGAACAATAATAATACTTAAACTATGCTTAGACAGTAAAACAGGTTGTCTAATAATTACTTAGTTGGTCGTTACGTATTTGCTGGCAAAATGGAAGTAGCTGATTTACTTACTTCCCACTTCTGATGCTTTTAGGTGACTATTGAGTTAACGTTTACTTTGCAATCTGTCAAATTTTACTCTTTATCTTTTCACGTCCGTTCAAAGTTCCGTGCTCTATGGCGATCCATGCAGGAGATCTTCGTCCAGCAGTGGACTTCTATAGGTTGAGACGACGACGACGACACTTCACACCTAGAATAATTGTGACCATAAAAGTAACGATCTAGAATAAATTCTTGAACTCGGATTATAAAAAATATTAAGCATCAAATTAGGTACTTAATTTTATTTAATTTATTTTATTCTCCTTACTCATTTCTGCACGATCATTGTGAGTTGGCAACCATTTCATAGTATAACTTTAAGGGCGTTCGTTTGTTCACTATCCGAGCATCTTGCGACGTCTTTCATTAGAGGATTTCACTAGAGGAAAAAAAGATAAACTTTAGAAATGAAAAATACTAAGAAAAATATCAAGAGATGCCGTGTCGAGAGTCGACACAAAGGTCAAAAGCGCATCGTGAAAAGACGAGGGAACAAAATCGCTGAGAGAGCTCCATCTAGACTGCAGTTCTTCAACTCAGATTTTATATTCGCTTTAGAATACTATGACGGAGAATATACCTAAAATGAATCGCGTACTGCATATCAATATTAAAGAGGCAAACGTGTAGAGAATCAACGTCGTATGCAAGCGTTTCGCAAAGAGGCGAGCGAAGGCCAATACGCGGAAATTTACGCACAAATTGCTGCTAATTTTTAATGAACTCGCTACATTCCAGCATCAAGATATAATTTCAAATAAATACAGAGCATTCAAAATGAAAACATGCATATTGCATACTAACTAACATATAATAGCACTAAGCACTATAAACAAAGAATATAGTGGTTAGTACAAACGCGTCCCTATATAGCCTGATACTCGATCGATAGGCAACAAACTAGACATCATTCAATCATCACTTCAATACAAGCCAAGATTAATGTTGTGAATCTGTATGACTGCCTACAAATTAAAGGCGAGCCTCTAATTTGGTGGCAGCCATAAAATAAAATAGAGTTCATTCTAGAGATCGTTGGTTCACTTCAAAAATACAATAGTCTTTTTTTATTCAAATCAGTTTAGAGTTTAAAATAATCAGATAAACTTAAATAGGCAACCATTTTGCAAATAAAAGAATTATTATATACTTACTGGATGATGCCCGCGACTTCGTCGGTTTTTTGATTCCCCCGGGAACTCTTTTAATTTTCCAGGCTAAAAAGTAGCCTTAGATGTCCGTAGCCCCGGGACACAAACTATCCCTAAACCAAATTTCATCAAAATCGGTTGAACATGGGCCGTGAAAACGTAACAGACAGACACACTTTCGCATTTATAATATTAGTATGGATAGTAGGTATGGATTCATATCAATGCTAAGATTTTTATTTAGGTTGGAATTTGGATCAATAATCCATACTAATATTATAAATGCGAAAGTGTGTCTGTCTGCTACGCTTTTCCGGCCCATCTTTTCAACCGATTTTGCTGAAATTTGGTATAGAGGTAGGTTATGTCCCGGGGAAGGACATAGGCTACTTTTTATCCTGGAAAATTAAGGAGTTCCCGCGGGAATAAAAAAAACTTAATCCACGCGGACGAAGTCGCGGGAATCATCTAGTTAAAAATATACAAAAAATATAATCCGATTCTTATTTGGCCAACGCAAATTAAAAATATACTTAAAAATCTGCAAATGCAGCGAGCAGTTTCCTGCGGACATTGAAAAATCAACCTTATGCTATTCGAACAGAGTTGTATTTATTAGGTAGGTTTGTAGGTAATATTTACTGTTCTGTATATGTCTTGAATTGGTACGCGTGTTCGTTAGTTACCTAATTTTTCCTCGTACACTTGACATTGGTATACCTCAGCGTAACCTATTTCACAAAGACGCGTCGCCTCGCTAGAACAGACAATAGTGATTGAAGACATCGCATTTTAAGTAAGGATCAAAAAGGCAATATTCATTAACCTTTCAAGTACTGAATATTTTAATTTACTCTTTATATTAACCACGAGTACCTATGACTGAACACTTCAGTCAGGTAGGTAAGTATTTCTAAATAAAACCGTTTACACACCCCAATCCTTCTAATTCTATGGCTTCTCAATTGGGAATTTGTGTAGTAGGAGTTTTTATCATTGTAGCTAATTTCTATGATTGTCGCCGACCGGTTGATGCTGTCTTTATTTTCGAAATAAATTCTATTATTTAAATAAGTGACAAACTTAATTAAGACTAAATAAAAAATAAAAAAATGTCAATAAAAAGTTATATTTAAAATCGACTCTTTATTAACATTGTAAAGCATGATAGAGAAATTAATTCAACTAACTGCAGAAATATGGAATGCATTTTAAGTCTTAAATCGCGTTCCACATTGATAACAACGAAGATACACCTATCTTTTATCACGACCTTCATAATAATACGTAAGTATAAAAACAAAATATTAATACGAACACGCTAGAAAGTTAGCAAATACAACCCGTTTGTAGGCTAAGGACGTTCAATACATCGCCTTCTGAGGCAGTTGGTAATCGGAAACGTGCATACAGAATTTAGATGTGAAGGACTAATCGAAATCGAACATTAGCATTTTTATGATAGAGACGAATTGATTTTAACTCTAGGAAGCTAATCTACCAATGCCTGTTGTAGGATCCATGGCTGATGGAGCAGACGTGGTATGTCGGGGTGAAAACCGCGCACCAGTAGATAAGGGCAGAGTAGGATGATGGATGACCTCCAGTCCACTGAATCAGTATGAACTCAAGAAGGAGCTATATTCGGTAAGCGATGGAGAAGAAAGGCGGAGGACAGTTTTTGGCGGTGTGGTTTCGAAAGGGTTATTGTGCAGCTGAGGATAGCTAAACCGATGAAGTGGAATCTAGCTAGGTAGTTTGCCTCCCACGATTCAAATTCTGTGTCTGACCAAGATTATACAGTCATACCTTGAGTCATACCGACCAGTTTTGAGTAGGATTTTGTAGTATAATTGGCACAAAATATAGATATGGTGCGCAGGAATTAATGGGCCTGGTAAAGCAACAATTTCAGGTTAAGATTATTGAAGTGATTGTTAATTGTTGTGGCTCGTGGCAGCATCTAAATTGGGTTTTCTATTAGGGTAGAGAATTGATGAAGTTCTTATTGACAAAGTTAATTGGAAGCAATCACCCAGAAATCATATTCAGTTGCGTACGTGCAATAAGTATTTTTTTTTGGAATCTTGAATTGTTGTATTTTTACAATATGAGAACTGCATAAATATTTAGGGTAAGGTTGCCACTATTGGACCACTTAACTTTAAACTACCATAACATCAAAAGTATGAGAGTATATGGATATATGATTCATCAGTTTCTTAGGGCTTATAATCAGGTATTCACAACTGTGATTTTAGATTTTTTTACTTTGAGCATAAATACACGTATATTACAAAAAAACATTTTTGGGATGGTTTCCTTGTATGGACCACTGTTTCCTAGATTGAACCACCTAGTTGCTATAATCGGACTTAGGAAGTTTTATCGACTGGTCCATTCATTGCACCCAAGGAGTTTTAATAAATAAAAGGCTAGATTATTACTAAATTCAGTATTTTTAATTGAACAGTCGTTTACCTAAAGTAATAGGTAATAATCAACTAAGTATAACAACTTTTAACATATATTTTTAAGTTATTAATAACTATTAAATAGGCACCGATTTTTAATTGTACACTGTGGGTCCATATTCCAATAACCACTTAACAAATAAAAAAAATGGAGCTACACATTTTCTATGAGAAAAAAAAACCGAATGCGCTACACACAAATTAACACATTTTAACAAAAATAGAAAAGTAGCTATTAATTCTTATAAACTCGTAATATAAAGAAATATTGGATAGAAGCAGATTTATAGAAATTATTAAAGATAAATTTTAAGTTGTCATTGTCAAATCTTCTTTTTAATGATGCTTTTGGCACACCATATTAGGTATATCCTGATTCCTGCTAGCTTACTCAAAGCTAACAACGCTAATTTCATGCTGCCTTCATTCCAGTTATACCTACTTAATACTTGCCTCGTTTTGCCATGCTAAAACAAAAAAAAAAGTTTAAGTGACGACAAAATCTTAGTTTCTTTTATTGGACCGGTTCAATGAAAGAAACTTGCATGAGTTCATTCATGGCAACTCACTGTGATCCCAATCAAACCATAACTTTTAAAAAAGTATATAATTTTTGTGACATGTTGTTAATAGGTTAGCTGAACGAACAAATATGCAATCCTACTGAAAATAATTGGGTAGAAATACCTTAAAAATCTGTACTTACATGGTAAAGAATGACGCACAAATTTTATATCGGGAGCTAGTAAAACACACCGACGTACGCCGTTCCTCAACGAAGCCTGCGGTGACACTGAAGGTTGAGGGGCAGGGTGCGGGGTCCAATAGCTAGCGTCTCGTCAATAACGACGATTTTTAGGACTTTTTATTTTCAAGAAATCTAAGTGGTCCAAACAAAGCACTGGTCCAATGATTGCAACCTTACCCTAGAAGTGAGTGCCTGCAGTGTCTACCTACGCACATTCGTCTTGATATTGCACTGTTTACCTTCACTCGTTGACGTAAACGCTATTTCGTAGGACAGTCGATCGATTCTTGGCTTTACATCAGCGAATGTAAACATGCCGAGCCTCCATGTGCCCTGACCTCTAATATACGACACAGATAATATTGCATCAGAATTGTCGCAATAATAAGCAGATCGCATATAGGTACCACCATATTTCGATGAGGAATACTTAGTCCGTAAAAGGCACAAAACCTGCAGCCCTAAGCGACCTCGCAGTCCCAATCTCTAGCTACCAATAAAAATAATGTCATGAAATGCTTTGAATCGCTCACACCCCGAATGCGTACCGATTTGCAGCACCGTACGATCAACTTTATAATGACTGAAAGGCTAAGATTCTTAATAGCTGTGTTCTTGAGCTTAATTAAATTGGGTCATAATCATTCGAAATGAACTTCAAAAACATTTCACCGCCATTTTGCATGACCGTCGTTTTGTTTTATGTAAAAATATATATTATGAGTAAAATATCTTGCAAGTCGCATAAATCCTGTTTAGTTGGATTCTTTCGAACTTTTTTGTATCGCGAATACAAAGTTGAAATCAGGTTTCTTTTTAATGCAAGGTATTTAATCTAGGTTCAGCACACACTTGTTAAAAAGCCAAGTTATACTTGTGGCACACACCTAAGTAGGTTTTCCCTATATCTAGGCTACAAAGTGGAATTATCCGAAAATCCATACAAAGCGAAGTGCTTACCCACTGTATGGTCTGTCGTACTTACGTATAGGCGAAGACTCAGGTTAAAAAATAGGTAGTTTAATTAAGTTGACCTCAGAACTCAGAAGGAAAGCAGTGTGTGCTAGCCTTTAACGCAGTTGGTAACTTAACAATAACAACTGCTTATAAATATTATTATTATTATTATTTTTATCGACTAATTATTATTTATTATTAATCGGTCATCATGTTTTGTTGCTAAGCTTAATGTGATGACGAATGTGATTGCGATGGTTAAATTAGGTTTTTTTTTCACTACAAGTTAGCCCTTGACTGCGATCTCACCTGATGGTAAGTGACGATGCAGTCTAAGATGGTAGGTAGCGGGCTAACCTGTTAGGATTATGGCAGTTATATTAAACCCAAACCCCTGGTCGGTTTCTACACGGCATCGTACCGGAACGCTAAATCGCTTGGCGGTACGTCTTTTCCGGTAGGGTGGTAACTAGCCACGGCCGAAGCCACCCACCAGACCAGACCAGAGGAAATTCAGAAATTATAAACTCCCAATATGACCCTACCGGGAATCGAACCCGGGACCTCCCATGTTAAGACAACAGCCCTCAACACTGCGCCAGGGAGGTCGTCAACTACTTAGTTTATAATATACTTAAGGATTTGCATTTAAATTAATCGATATTACTTAAGCTGATAAAATTTAATTAGACCTTGCTGGATACCAAATCTGGTAAGTAGGTACTTATCAGTCGATAAGGGGACATCCGCCAACACTCAACTGCGCGGGGGTCAATACGGGGACAAATCTAGTGGAAAGTCACGCGCGGAAATCCGTTGCAAACTTGATTTTTATGTCTTTAAAAATGCCGGGGCAAGTGGGAGCTCTTTGATTTCCCGGGATAAAAACTATGTCTATCTTAGTCTTCGGAATACAGAAGCTCTGTACAAATGATAGTGATGGGTCATGAACTTGGACGAATAAGTGGTAAGTATATTCGTCCAAGGCAGTTTAAAGGTTACAGACAGTCACTCATAATGTTATCTATTTTCATATCATATCATATTTTTAACCGACTTCAAAAAAAGGAGGAGGTTCTCAATTAGGTACCTATTAGGGTAGGTAGGTACATAGAAGGTATGGACAAGATATTAAGTATTATGTATATTTTGTCTATCCATATCTTATCCATTACATTTATTACGATCACAGATTTATTAATATTGTGAGACGTTGATTATGATGTTAGATGATTATATTATGATATGATTATGCCAGGTTAGACCTGAGACCAGATTGTAGTTGATTCAACCTGTAATGCCATTCTTTCAATCCAATTAGGTACCTATTAGGTACATAATCCTATGTTGTCTTGAGGAAGCCACGATCCTCAAACATGAGAGAACGACGCTAGATGATGCAATTGCCTACCATCTTTACCGCAAGGCATCGTCATAATGTTTATTATTTCAGTGGCTTAAAAAATCCCATGCTCTACCTAATTTCCCGTTATGGTTTTCCTTCCGTAGGGTAAGCGCGACGTGTCACTGTCAAGTCCTACGTGGAGTTATTGATGATGGTAAATACCACATACAGCTTACTAATCCATGACGTCGATATCGGCACAATAAAAACAATAACAATTATTTATTACTAATAACAGCTACAATAGGCAATTATTGCTTTTTAATCTTATTACAAAGGTATTACAGAGTTCAAACCGCGTGGCTGACTAAGCTAGGAATACTTCTATGACCTGCACGCCACTGCTTTCTACATATCTCTTCTTATTTTCTTGGTTTATGGCTTTTATTAGTGCCAAAACAGCACAATGCACTTCGCCAGTGTCGAGTAACTTGAGGGAGGCACAAAGGAGATTGGCCGGTTACAGAGTGCAAAAATTAGTGAAAACGCTCTGTAATAGAAGGCATAAATATATTTGTTATCTACATATCTCTCTAGGTATTCTATTTTTGTCATCATCACGTCAGTCATTATTAGGGAAACTTCAAAGAATTCTCTAGAGTCTAGTCCCTCACTTTGGCCATTCACGTCCTGTTAACGGATCAAAGCGGTAATTCGTCAGTCGTCACATTTTACGACCGCCTAACCAAATGTCACCGTGTACCATAGTCACCATAGTAATGAAAATAAAAATGCTAATCAACTAGGATCTAAGAAAAAAAAAAACCGGCCAAGTGCGAGTCGGACTCGCGCACCGAGGGTTCCGTAGGTACAAACCTGTAGGCAAATAACAAAAATTTATGCTTTTTGCAATTTTTCCTTTATCTGTGCTAGGTATAAGACGTTGCTTGCTTCGTACCAAATATCAAGATTCTGAGTTCACGGGAAGTACCCTGTAGGTTTTGATTCCCTTGCGAGTGTCGAAAATTTGCAGCTTATGTAAGCGGCTGTATCTTTTGATTGCGTTGGCTTAGAAGTTTGATTTTTTCACAGCTCCAAGGGACAGTAGACCTGAGTATTTGTATTTGCATGGAGGTATCAGCTTGATACCTCCATGCGTTCCTGAGAAGAAGGGTCTTGACAGACAGACAGACGGACAACAAAGTGATCCTATAAGGATTCCGTTTTTTCCTTTTGAGGTACGGAACCCTAAAAAGCGACTTCTACGCGTGATTACTGTACCAATTCTAAAGATAAAATACAAATCTACATAGATAGATACCTAGATCTCGATCAGCGCTATAATTTTTTTTTATCCACTCCAAGTTATCCCTTGACTGCGATCTCACCTGATGGTAAGTGACGATGCAGTCTAGATGGTAGCGGTAGAACCTGTTAGGGGCATAGCAGTAATATTACACCCATACCCCTAATCGGTTTCTACACGTCTTCGCGGCACGTCTTTGCCGGTAGGGTGGTAACTAGCCACGGCCGAGCCTCCCACCAGGCCAGACCAGGGAAAATTCAGAAATTATAAACTCCCAAATTGACCCTGCCGGGGATCGAACCCGGGACCTCCGCACGTTAAGACAATAGCGTTCAACACTGCGCCACGGAGGTCGATAGCGATCGGAGGAGATAATGTACATAATAGTTAAACATACACTTAGTGAACTTGTTTTGATGCAGAGGTTTCATGTCATGTCATAATGTTCTGCTTCTGACATAATTTAGTTCAACGAGGTTAATGGTTGCTTGTTGCCTTCATTGTGAATAGTTTTTTACTACGCATCTTGTAGCTAGGTTTATGCTAATAGTAATATCTATCTTCTTTTTTTATCCACTAGAAGTTAGCCCTTGACTGCGATCTCACCTGATGGTAAGTGATGATGCAGTCTAAGATGGCAGCGGGCTAACCTGTTAGGGGCATGGCAGTTATATCAAACCCGTATCCCCATTCGGTTTCTACACGGCATCGTACCGGAAGGCTAAATCGCTTGGCGGTACGACTTTGCTGGTAGGGTGGTTACTAGCCACGAGTCACGACCGAAGCCTCCCACCAGGCCAGATCAGGGAAATTTCAGAAATTATACTAATACTACTATAATCCAAACCCTGCCGGGGATCGAACCCGGGACTTCCGCATGTTAAGGCAACAGCGACCAACACTGCGCCACGGAGGTCGTGAAAATCTGTTTTGTTTCATAAGATCGCTTGGAGTACTTCTAAAGTGTAAATCAATTTACCTACCAATGGGAAATTCTAACAGCTTTTCACTTGTTTACTGACATCCGTGTACATGCCTTCATAAAACAAATAATACTGTGGATCAGTAGTCAGCAAGATGGAACCTAATACCTCATCACAATTACCTATTATATTATTCATCTCCTAGCTGATAGGTATGGAGTATGGACTATGGACGTACAGCTACGACCTAGTACTCAAACGTACCTAGAGTTCCTACGTACTGACTAGGTACATTATTGTGCTCGACTCGCTTTAGATTAATGGATGCCAGTAGGTACGCTTAGTCTGAGTTTTTACATCGCAAATTCAATTGATCGAATTGAGCGTTCGATCACATTAGCGTTAAAGTAAAATGCACCCAAAAGCTCTTTATTTAAATTAAAGTAGTATCAAAAATATAGAAACGTATCGTTTGGAGCACTGGCTGTTATGTTAATGCATACACGAAATTGAGCTCTAATTCAATGCATTTAAGGTTTTACTTTGACGCTAATGTGATACGCTCAATACGAATAATCGAATTTGCAACATAAAACTTAGAGTAAGGGTACCTAGTGTGATGTAATCTAAGCATGAATGTAGAGCAACCAAGGTAGGTCGTGCATGTATTTGCAATCAGATCTGGCGTTTCCTGAGGATTCATTATATGACCTATTTCTGTAGCTGTGAAATTGTGTGATGTGAGACACATTTTCAATTTCCCCGTAAAGTGAATTTCAAAAACATTTTGGCAAATTGCCAATGTTGTAGTGCCACAACGATGATTGTATTACGCTTTGTGTGTCAGCAATCTAATTACGCAGTAGTATGTTTAGTACCTAAGCCTACCTAGAGCATTCCACTTAGAGCATAGTTAGCATATTTAGCTGTGGGTATACAAATGTATATAAGCATAGCTTGCTACCTACTATTTTATAATAAAAAAATACTTTCTACTCTTATTCTAGTGACATTTTTGAGCCACAAGTCGAAAAATATTTAATCCTGCTTATTAATTTTATAAAACCCAATCTCCACCATAGCACACGAGTATAAACTGGTTAATACTAGTTCAGTATTAACTGGCGCGTTTCCACTTGAACCTAAACAATAGGGGTAATAAACCAAACACTCATAGAGCCCATTCATTTTTAAAGAAGCCGTTTCGGCCTTATCTATTTTGTTGCAAACCAACCAGTGTTGATACTTTTGAATAATCATAGAATAATTAAAAAAAATTACGTACTTACAGGTATCAAATCAAATATCAAATAAATATTATAAATGCGAAAGTTTGGATGGATGGATGTATGGATGTATGTTTGTTACTCAATCACGCTCCAACGGATGAACAGATCTGGATGGTTTTATCCCGGAAAATTAAAGAGTTCCCGCGGGAACCGAAAAACCTCAATCCACGCGGACGAAGTCGCGGGCATCAGCTAGTGTTAAATAAAACTTAATTAAAAAAGTTATTTATTTATTCTAAAGTAATAAATCAAAACGTGTGGTTTTCCGAGGGGAAGTAATTGGTCCATTTGAAATAATTCGCTGTATCGTTCGCACTGATACTTTTGTCAAGCGGGAAGTTTCTTTCAGAGCACCTTTCTCACTCATAACTTCAATTAAATTAAAATAAACATTCAAGAGAATTATTTGTGCATCACGACTTAGATGCTTGTTGAACACATTCGGATTATCGTCTTTATTATTTTCACATGGCACAGTGGAAGGTGATTTCACCCAAGGATCGAAAGATGTAATATTTCCACTGAACTAATCTCTTCAAAGTTTAAAAAACAACTGAGTGGTATTATTTATTCATTCAAATTCAAATGTTTTTTCAAAAGGAAGTTAATATAGGGAAAGTATCAAAAACGTTTGAAACACCGTTTGAACGCCGCACGTGTTTTGCAATACAAAGAATTCACCCGCCACGACTTAATCCTATTGTTATTGCTAATGACAGTCTCAAGTGGAAAGACGCCAGCTAATATTGAATGTACTATATATACCATAGGTTTTAGTAGCCGATACTACCTACTAATCTCTCTAGTCTAGTAAGTAGGTAGGTAGGTACTCATCAAAAGGTGCGACAGCGGGGTTATCTGTAATAAACTGCTAATGGTTCTATAAAATAATAATTGACCGAGCGAAGCGAAGGTCTCAGAGTCTACTTGAGTGAATTTGCACTTGTCCGTCCGTCCGTCCGTCTGTCAGAGCCTTTTAACTTCTGAATTACTGAACGTAATTACTTACTTCAAATTTAAATATAATATGTAAACCGATGGCCTCCAGCCGAATATGGCTTAAAAAGTTATAAAAATCTTTATTTCAGGGGGGCTCTCATAGAAGCGAATGCAAAGTAAAATATTTTTTATAGCGTTACATAGGATTGCGGTATATCATTTTAAAGAAGTTTTAAAGATAATTAGGAATAGAGTCTAGAAGTTTTCCCTAAAATTGACGAAATGGGGGGCTTTCAAAGTGGAGATTTTTAACGTCCAAAGTTGAACTCAGAACTCTCAATTTTCTGAAAGGCTGAGCCTGAAACATGATCAATTATTTGAATTATATCCTGTACTTGAACAACAAATACTAAAATTAGATAAATATTATAAGGAAACGAAATTATTTAATTTTTAATGAGCTTCAGTATTTTTAATAGAACTTCATAATGATGTCAATAGATGGCGCTCTGTAAAAGTTTATGGATATCGCGAGGTCTCAGTTCGGGGCGAACCACTAGTATAGCCCGTGTGGTTTGTGAATTAAAGGGATGTTTGGGTTAATGGTGTGTTAGTAAGGGCCTACCTTCTGAATTTTAAAAGATGGGTAGGACCATCGACCATTACTGGTCGATGGGTAGGACACATGCGTGTTTGCAGCTACAAATCCACATTTTGTCCACATTGTACGCACCACGCAGTGTTGTGCCGCGTGCGCTCAGGAAGCTTACTATCATCAGTATTATTATTATCTTATTGATGCTTTTGGTTCAGAATAATAATCCTTATAATAGGGACGTCGAGGTACGTCAAATAAAAACGTCAATTTTAAAACAATAAGTACTGTTTTATGCGATGGTAGTATGCCCACAGGCCTGCCGCTGCAGCTACGTGCCGTCAGCCGTGTTGTGACTTGTGTAATGCATCTCATGTGGGGCTAGACCATAATACCGAGTTCCGCCTGCCTCAGCCAGTAAGCTTAGTCAGTTTTACATTAAAAATTGAGCGTTCGTCAAAGTAAAATGGACCCGAAAGCTCTTGATTGAAACTGTCTGTGAATGCATACTCAAAATTGGTGCAGTCAACGTTAATTTTCCGAAGGTAATGAGTGTAATGACGTGGTCGAACGCAATGTGAAAACTTAGACTAAGCGATCTCTATCTGTACGTTAGTCTATTCTGGCCTCGCTTTGATGTTTGAATTTGCGACTTGCGAGCGGTATTCGCCGGATCCTTGGGGTCTACTCTCTTTCTCTCAAACGAAACTTCGCAAACGAACGTAATTAGTCGGTTATTAGACCCACACAAAATCGTTCAATCCAATCGGTCACGAAAATGTTCTATGGATCCGTACTTCGTCTGCGTGTACGAAAACGAAATACAGAAGAGCATAGAGATAATATTATGTAGAAGAGGAGTTAACGAAACGTTCGTTTGTTTGCGAAGTTTCGTTTTAGAGAAAGAGAGTAGACCCCCTTATCTGACGCCGTCGCTGTCACCAGACACCAACCAGACTGGGACGATCGCTTTTGCTACGATTTGTATTGAACAAGTATTGAATTGTCAAGCGTTTGACAGCTGGTGCTCTATCAATTACCTACTATAGTTAACAACATGATCGAATACGGCCAGCTAAGTCACGCTGCTGCCACTTTCGTCACGCGTTTTGTCTGACCATTGCTTATGCCTGTAGGTACATACCTAAGTAGTTAAGGCCGTGTAGAGGCCGTTCTACTTACTTGTTTTTAGTTTTTACCCACTTTATTTATTTTTATTAGGTTTTTCTTTTTAATTACATATATTTATTTCATTTAAAGGTTACTAGTAGTTACCTGAAACCTGTATTACAAGAATGGGTAGGTATGGCACTTGCATTGTACAGCAAAATAAATCGTTTATCGATCTAGGTATATTTTATGATGTTTATCTCGAAAACCACTCAACAATCGGTATTTTAATGCAAAATTATCATTCGATTGTGGCAAATCTAAAGTCAATAATCAAATAAATATTATAAATGCGAAAGTTTGGATGGATGTATGGATGTGTGGAAGTTTGTTACTCAATCACGCCCGAACGGCAGAACGGATCTGGATGTAATTTGGCACAGAGATAGATTATAGTCTGGAATAACACAGGCTACTTTTTATCCCGGAAAACAAAGGAGTTCCCGCGGGAACCAAAAAACCTCAATCCACGCGAACGAAGTCGCGGGCATCAGCTAGTTTATTATAAGTAGGTAGTAGGTACCTATCTCAATGTTACCCAAAGACAAAATATTATACCTAATATGTTACCTCATACCTGTACCTACCTATCAGAGAATAATAATATATTTATTATTTTCTCAGTAACAAGCGTAAGATTGATAAGGCACATTAATAAAGAGATAAACGGGTAGGTAGGTACTAGGTACATATAAATAGAAGCATAAAAAATAGAAGCAATTTTAGAATAATTATCAAGTCTTTGAAGGCGCAGGCAGGAGCGGTCTGCGGTCCTCTAAGTAAGTATGATCTAGGTATGAAAGTTATGTCCAGCGGTGGACCGGGACGTGTGGTTAACATCGGTAGGTACTAGGTACCTACTAGGTAGGTAGTTACTTACTAATGTTCTTACCTGCTGTACCTACTTACCTTCCTACTTAGTACAAGTCCGTCAAACTTCTGAGTCTACTTGAATTGGCACTTGCCCGTCCGTCTGTCAGAGCCTTATAACTTCTGAATTACTGAACGTAAAAGTAATTACTAATTACCTACTTCAAAAAATATAATATTGTGTAAACCGATGGCCTCCCGCCGAATATGGCTTACTTACTTAAATAGTTATAAAAAATCTTTATTTCAGGGGGGCTCTCATAGAAGCGAATGTGAAGTAAAAGATTTTTTATAGCGTTACATAAGTTTGCGGTATATCATTTTAAAGATAATTTTAGGATAGAATATCCAAAAATATTTTTTTTTTAATTTTTCCCCTAAAATTAACGAAATGGGGGGCTTTCAAAGTGGCGATTTTCTAACGTCCAAAGTTGACCTCAGAACTCTCAATTTTCTGAACTCTCAAGCCTGAAACTTGATCAATTATTTGAATTATATCCTGTACTTGAACCACAAATACTAAAATTAGATAAATATAATAAGGTAACGAAAATATTTAATTTTTAATGAGCTTTAGTACTTTTAACAGAACTTCACAATGATGTCAATAGATGGCGCTCGATACCTCGCGGTATCAAGGTCTCAGTTCGGGGCGAGCCACTAGTAAGTATTACTTACCCGTTAGTTCGATAATGCGACCTCCCTGGCGCAGTGTTGAGCGCTCATAGAGATATAATATAACCCTCTATGTGAGCGCTGTTGCCTTAACGTAAGAGGTCCTGGGTTCGATTCCAGCCAGGGTCAATTTGGGAATTTATAAATTATGAATTTTCTCTGGTCTGCTCTAGTTCGAGGCTTCGACCGTGGCTAATTACCATTTACCACCCTACCGGCAAAGACGCCAAGCGATTTAGCGTTTCGGTACGATGCCGACGATGGTAGAAACCGACTAGGGTTTAAAAGAACTACCATACCCCTAACAGGTTAGCCCTCTACCATCTTAGACTGCATCATCACTTACCATCAGGTGAGATCGCAGTCAAGGGCGAACTTGTAGTGGAATAAAAAAAATACAGGTAGATGGGCCAAAATACTTTTTGATGCCTAAAAACTGGTCTCTTCGAATTAATATTAAATTTTATGGGATATCAGTACAAATTTGTAACAAAAGTATACTAATTTCGAAATATAGCATTATCGTTTATTGCAGAAAATAAGATTTGACCATAAAAATATGTTATTTTATTCGAAAATTACGGTAACAACGTGGTCATTCTTAGTAACACAGTAGTTCTTAGTACAAAATACTGCTGTCCTTGAGCACGTGTCTCAAGCTATACTGAGCAATTTCTCACAATATTTCCTAGATGGCGTTTATCTTGAATACCACTATAAAAATGTAAGTTTTGAACCTTATTTACAATGCCAATAGATATTTTTTACATGAAACATTTAATGAAATGAAAAATAATTTTGTCTGTGTCCCCAACAAAGAATAAAATCGTAACTACCTTGCGTTGCTATATGAAAATAAACCTTAAAGTGAGAGTATTACATATTCTTGCACTTCATTCGGTTCGATTTGTTGTAACTGTTCTAACGAATCATAGCAACTGCGCGGAGGGAGTTCGCTAGCCCGATCAGTCGCGTCACCAGTCGTTGAGAGAGGTGCGTGTATTTATTGCGTGGCCGCTGAGTTACCGCTGTCGAAAGATAACTACTGATGATATTTACATTATTATTATTTTTATACGTAGTTAGTCATGTATTGGTTCTGTCAGTGTTAGAATATCTGCATTATGTTATTCTATTTAGTGAACATTTACATCAAAGTCAAATATTTACAACTGCGTAACTGCTATACTGCGTTGCTTAATAGAAAAAAGTAACGCAGTTGTTGCATCGGTAACGCAGTTGTGTTTAATGTGTTTTAATATAATACGGTATTAAAACCGAAATACAAATATATTTGAGTTACTTTATATTATGTCGAGTCATAAGAAGTAAAATTTTATTTTGTTTTTATCATTGTACTAGATTTCTATAGAAAGTAAGTAAGAAAATACTACTGTGTTACTAAGATTACTACTGCGTTACTTTTATGTCCCTCTGATTATTGTCGTATTTTCAGTCATACATAGGCTTCTAATGATTTAAAATGCCTTAACTTCATACGTATGTATTATTTATCAAAAGTGGAAGATTATGTCGTCAGTTGATATTAATTTTAAGTTGTTTTTTGTCACTAATGGAAAAGTTTAAGTTTTAAAATTAGACTTTGGTAACGCAGTAATCTAAATTAGTAAGAATATTCTATGAAACTGATTATTTCTGTGATTTAACTTTATAAGACATGAATATAAGCGTTACAGTTTAAAACTGACATGTTAAAAAGTTTCATTGTACAATTTTAATAAAAATAAAAAATTTGTAAAAAAGTAACGCTGTTGTTTAATTTTTTGACACCTTGATATATTATTTGCCACAAATATAGTTAACTCATTAAAACTATCGCTGCAGAGGTATGTTTATTATAAATCGAACTATAACGAATCTATATGTGCATAAAAAAATAAGAAAATCATTATTTGATTTTTTTTTAAAAATCGAAAATTGTATGCTCGGATTAGGCATTAAAAAGTATTTTGGCCCAGATACTAGATAGGTACCTACTTAAGTACTTAGTTTATTTCCTGTTCCAGAAGCAAGTTTTTCTAGAACAGCAAATTCACGAGGAGGCTTGCAATGAAAATCGATATGACTACTTAGGTAAGAAAACAGGCGTACCTAGATAGCATAAACATTTACCCCTTTTTATACGACTGCCTGAAAAAAGGAGTACTTACCTACTTACCTACATATTGTTTTCAGGGTTCATGTATCATGTATGTATGTACTAACTACTATGTAAGTATGTGAGTTTGTAAGTATATTCCACCATAACTTCTATACCTACGCCTGAACGGATTTTGATGAATGAGGTATCGTTTAGAATCCTTAGCTTATTCCGGGTGACATAGGCTAGTAAAATTTAAAACAAAATTGATAGGGTGAAAATGGTCCCGCCTCAAAGACTAAAGTTGAATTTTTTTTTCCAAAATGAAATTAACTACGTATATTGTCATCATCAAGAAAATGATGAGTAGATTCCAAAAATATATAAGACTATATTTCAATATCCAGTGAACGAAGCAAGAAGTGAGTTATGCACAAGACTTGATAGTATGCATCACTGGTATGCATATTGCGCACCTTCAATGTGACGTCAACCCGTGCAGCAGGTAAGTAGTTAGATGTCGCAATTCGCATCGCGCTTTGTGTTTGTCCTAGCTTTTCCCTATTGCGAGGAAACCTATCAACGTCATCTCAATCGCTAACAGTGATATACGGCCGAAGTCTTTCTCTTATTGAGTGGTAGGAGTGGTTTCTCTATTGAGACTTGCTAGTATAGCAGTAGCATAACCATGCGACCATAACATACTATCACTTCACTTCACTTCTTATTTGAAAACATACTATCATCAACGACCTCAATTTACATAGACGGGCCCTGTCAAACAAAGAATGTGGGCGTATTTTACTAACGCCATCTAGTCTCAAAAGCGGGACAGCGCTATGGCCCGGACAAGGACAGGCTCATACAGTTGTGGAGCGCGCTCCACAGGTCGGACGCCCAATTTTTTTTCTATGAAAGGGCCCATCTAGTACCTACAAACCTATACCTATATCGATGCTATCATCGTATTAATAATAATAGTATAAATTAGGTATATAAAGTAGTATATAAAGTAGTATATATAGTATTTATATGTATAAATAGTTATGCTATGATAGTATACCTACCATTATACTAGCAAGTCTCCTCTCAGAATGAGAAAAACTTCGGCCATAGTCCACTACACTTGCCAATTAGTGCGGCCTGTTTCCCTTTGATATAGGTAGGTACCTACCTAAGAAGATTGTAATTATTAAATTGTTTAGTTTTGTGCATTTTGAGTATAAAATACCTACTGAGATAACTAAAGTCATCGAAATAGGTAGCTAACTAGCTAGGTACTAAAATTATACATCAATGACCTAGTTCCGAAGAGTAAATACCTACTGTCAACGTGAACTGGATTTGTACCTCAGATTCCCCTAGCCTAGTGGTGTACTAACTACTATCACTAATAGGAAAGTAGTAAATATGAAACTACTACTAGTTACCTATCACCCGAGAGGAAATCCATACAAGTGAATTTTATTCACCCAAAAAGGTATTGTGTCCAATATACCTACCTACCTAGTGAATTTAATTCAGACACCCAAAAAGGTACTTATCCTACCCAGGATGCAAGGAAAGGATTTGTTCGTGGATTTAATTTCTACAAGATGTACCTACCTACCTAATAAATTTATGTCACGTGATAGGTAGTAGGTACCTAGTTATAGCTACCTAGCTAAATTATTGCTACGGACATTTTATTTATGTGCATTTTGTGCTATGCATAATCTTTTTAGTTTTTGGCAGTCGCGTCGTTGGCCTCCTGACCGGTAACCAGTTTGTGAAGGATTTCGTTGAGATTGGTATCATAGGTACCTACTACCTACTCTAGGTATTTTAAACCTAAACTCATATGAACTATAGTCTCGTAACCTTTACCTATATACTGTATAGTGTATACCTACCTACGTAGTTAATAAAGAATAGTAACATAGGTATACCTAACCTACTACGTACGAACTTCTACTTTTGTGCTTTTACGGTCATTTTACGGTACCTACTGTCACACTGCAGTGCAATATATTAATGAACATTTTTTAACAGTATTATTGTACAGTACATATAAGTAAGTAGTAAATGTTATACCTACCTAGTTTTCATGTTTTAAAACATTTCATAGGTAACTTGTGCCTTGCCTTGTGGCAGCACCATTATTAGGATTTAGATATGACCTAGCTAAGACTGGTTTGTTTCATTGAAGCTAATAAATCTTATTCGCACGCAATTAAATTTTCCAGTATCTAAGGACCTTATCCAAGATGGCATATGTGTAATGTGACGTTCCTAAAATGAGGATTATATTATTATTCTGAAATAAGAGCGTAAACAATATTAAAACAATTCTGCTTTCGGTGATGGCAGTAAGCCCCCGACTGAAGACAAATGAAACCAAGAAAAATTGACAAAATTAAGTTTATTTTAAATAATAACCACATAACATTAACTTACTGAGATTCCCCATCACGCCCCAGCCCTTTAACCTATATCAACAGTGCGGGCCGCTTAACCTATATGTACAAACGTGCGGGAAAGGCTTCAATCACAGGGCGAAAAGCGTTTTGCGAGTTTACACAGGTGCTCCTACTTCTTCTTGATAGGATCTTGTGAGTTGGGCAGCGGCGGCGGTGAGGTGACGCAGGCAGTGGCGGAGACCTCTTAAGTGATGTCTGCAAGCGGCAGCGGACCTCGCAGCTGATACTCTCTCGTCCTCTCCTTCTATCCCAGAGTCTCCAGCCGCACTAGAAGCGTCGCTCTCCGTGTCACTCAGGTCACTTATACGTCTGCCACGCTCCACTTGCTCCTCAGCCTCCCCCGCCCACAACAGTTCAGTCTTCAAATCATTCAGCATAGCGAACAAGCTGAACGGGTCGTCATCGCCTTCGTGCTCGAGGTTCATCAACCGACTAGGCACCAGAACTGTCTCGTCCATGGTGGTAACCGCTTTGACGAACTTCTCCATGTCGTTCATGACGCTCTGTGTGGAGAATTCCGTGTTGTCATTTCGTGCGATCTTCTTTAAACTGTTCCTGTAACAATGGAGAGTGAAATTTAATAAGATTGTCACCAAAAAAGTTCACACAGTTTCTAAACAGTATACATTAAGTTAATAATTAAGATGGCAGCTAGGTATATGCTATTATGAAACACTGATTAGAAGATAAGTAAGGAAAGTAAAAGTTAAGCTAGCTAGCTTAAACAGAGTAATCTTACGAGTATATAACTTCCAAAACTGAGCTTTATGTATTTTGCTATAAACAAAGCAAAGGCAATAATGCAAAGGCTCTGGCAGTGAGCTTTGGGCCTTAGGTAACTATTCCCCAGTCTGTATAAATTAAAGTAAAAGGTCTAACTTGTGTAGCCCTCCTCACTGAATAAATCAATACTGTAAGAAAGGCATGAGTCATGGACTCTAAATTAATGTCAAGATTGTTTATAGATTAGTTTTTTTTTCAATTTTCTGTTTGGAAACCATAGTAGTTAACTATGGTGGAGATATGGTTTCTTATTTTAATAAGAGGTTACAAGTTAATGAACTTCAGTTACTCAAGTCCTTAGATTTAAGTTAGTGCTTGAATCGTTTTGAAATAGCTATTGACTACTACTGCGTGGGACTGCAGTTACTTGTATCATTATGATGATTGTAAGTTTTGATGGAAAAGAGCAACCACCGAGTTTCTTGCTGGCTCTTCTCGGTAGGAATGGCATTCCGAACCAGCGGTAGATTCATAATATAACGATTCAAAAGCGCTTGTAAAAGCTTATTTGAATAAAAAACATTTGAATTTTGAATTTTGAATTAAACTTACTGATGCACCAAGGAAAAGGTATGAAACTAAGGATAGGTAACAAAGTAACTTGAAAAAATAAAAACAAAGGTATGTAAGTAGTAACTAATTACGCATAAATTACTTAGATGCAATATATTATGGTAGCAATATAATTGTAAGAACTAATAAAATCTATTATATCACCTGATGACTAAAGTAAGGACCTTCTGCTACATAGACACTGATGCAACAATAATACTTACTTAATTGTTGTACACATACATTAAAGACGGCAATAATTAATTATTTAATAATCAATTAATCATCTTCAAGTTAAGAGTATTTATTGCATAGATGATTAGAAATTCAGTTTAACTCCTCAAAAACTAATAATTATTATGATTAGAATTTGATTTATATTTACCTATTTTTGTACTAAGAAAAACAAATGCTTTGCTGTATAAATAAAAGACATGGGCCATGTTATCAACTCGATACAAGTTCAATAAAAAAGTTTCTTATCATTCAATATGACTGAATTTTACATGGCAATTCAATGCTTAAATCAATTAACATTGAAGAAGTCAAGGACAATCCAATCTGCTTGACTGCTTGTATTCATCGATAAAAGTAAGTATTGATAAAAGATAAATTGCTATGAAAAGTAACGACGAGTAATATTAGTTATACATACATACATACTATAGAGTTTTACTTTTATATATACAGATTAACATTTTTCGTGACCATCCCAGCTTGTATGTCACTTGATGAATCCCTGTGATAAGTCACTCATAGGTCACAGTGACACTAGGGCCAATAAGCTATTCTCAGAGAAAGACCTTAGCCGACTTTGCCTTGACCCTATGCTATGCTTATGGCTGTACCTACTTATATATTTTTTTACCAACAGGTTTGAATAATATTTGGCTGGTTGTTATGTGCTTGTTGACTGCCTCGTTGGTCTAGTGGTTAGCATGTTCAACTGCGGCCGACGAGGTCCCGGGTTCGAGTCCCGGGTCGGGCCATAATTAAGTATTGGGTTTTTCTGTCTAGAAATTCTCAGTACTAGCCCGGAGTTAGGAAGTTGGTGGTGTTTCACCCCCGTGCCTCGGAGAGCACGTTAAGCCGTCGGTCGCGGTTATTATCATTAACATGATAATAGTCGTTAAAGCCCGCCAACCCACATTGGAGCAGCGTGGTGGGTCTAAGCTCTAATTCTCTCCTATGAGAGTGGAGGCCTGTGCCCAGCAGTGGGATGTTAATGGGCTGTAGTGGTGGTGGTGGTATGTGCTTGTTAACACATTGTTCTAACTTATAATCAAATTTTAACTATATTTTAAATTCTCTATCCAGACAGGAAAACATGAATTAAGTAGTACAATAATTAAATTGTATTGAATTCTATGCACAAATATGTTAAAGGTAAATAGGTACTATGAAATAAGTTTAGGTACAATGTACCTAGCTAACCACAATAGCTTAGAATGTGAAAGAGACAAATTGCTGTCAAAAGTCTCACAGTTAACTGTGTCACTGTTGAGATTTTTTTAAAATAATTTATACTTACTTACTTATTAAGTAATATAGAAAAGAAAAACAATATAAGTAGGTACTGTTATAATCCACCTATTTCTATCATGCAATGTGTGTAAGTACTTTACTATATGGAAGAGTTCTCTAAAAAAGCATTGATAGAGGACATGTATAATAACTCTTATCAGCAGTTCATTTGAATTTAATCTTAAAGCAGCCTTGTTTGCATTTCTGTATTTTGCAAGTTGTTACATAATGATGTTGAAGTTGTTACTTTATACACTATTCACTCTACAGGTTGACAGATCAATCAAGGATGTCGCATCAGTTGCAAAAAATTTTGATAAAATCTTAAAACTCATTAGAGAACCATATAAAAAAACCTAGAACTATCTAATCTATTTATTATCTATATATATATAAAATTCAAAGTCCTGACTGACTTATATATCAACGCACAGCCTAAGCCGCTGGTCCTAGAGACATGAAATTTGGAGGGTGTGTTCTTTGTGAAGAGTAGGTATCCACTAAGAAAGGACTTTTAGAAATTCCACCCCAAAGGGGTAAAATAGGGGTTGAAAGTTTGTATAAAAGTCCGTCATTTTTCAAGTTAAGTATATCCATGAAACTTGGTATTTGAGCTACCGGTTCAATATGAAGAAATATGTGTTTCGCCATTTTTGAAAATTCTACCCCCATAGGGCTGAAACAGGGGTTGAAAGTTTGTAGGAAAGTCCGTCATTTTTCAAACTGTATAGACATGAAACTTGGTGTTTGGGATTCACAGTACGTGAAGTACAAATAAGTTTTTGAAAACTCTATCCCCAAGGACGTCAAATAGAGAGTTTGTCCTTCAATCACGCCAAAATAGAGCAACGGATCAACGTGATTTTTTGCATGGGTATGTTGAGGACCTGGAGAGTGGAGAGTGACATAGGCTTCTTTTTATCCCGGAAAATTAAGCAGTGCCTGTGGGAATTAAAAACTTATGCCACGCGAACGAAGTCGTGGGCGTGCGGCGTGCGCTAGTATTCTTTACAGAAACATCTCATATGCTTTTAAACCTGGGGACCCCACTGGGGCCGAGTACTTGTTTGTTATCTGGTACTCTCCATACAAACTCTTATGAGCATGTTCCATACCTAATTAGTGTCTCATTTTAAACTTTGAGCAATTATTTCACTTTTGGGATGCTCCTAGTTACATATTATGAACTCAAACTCAAAGTTTTCTTCATACAGGACATACAGTTTTCTTATGATATGTCTCGTTTTGACTCTAATTCCAGTTCGGAAAGCAGATTAGCAATGAATACAAATCTGTAATCAATTGTTAGGAACTAGGTAGTTATGCTTTCCAATTTTGAAAGGCAACTTATAAAATGCATGATCCCCATACCCTTTACATGGGCTGTATATAGTCTGTCTGTCAATCACAATAGTTAACGTTTTAAATAACTAGAATACTTAAATACATAAAAAAAATTAAGATACGAGTCAGATAATTAAGTATAAAAACATTATACTTAATTATCTGACTCGTATCTTAATTTTTTTTCAAGTTTTTTGGTCAAGTACTTAAAAGTAAGTAAATCATTTGACCCTGATGTTAATTCATTCATTGGATTGGCTTTTTATCTACCTATAGGTACAGGCTTCATAATGAAGCATGGTGCTAATTGATTAAAAAGCTTAACTAGGTACTTAACTACTTACTGATTTCATGAACAAAGATTTTTGTGCCATAATAAGTAGTATTAAGTAATTTATAGACCTGTGTAAGTAACTACCTATATAAAGTGATATTATGTGAAGACTGAAGGTACTTAATAATAATAACATCAGAATCAAAAAGGACTGGGGTTTCCCCAAGGTACCTAGGTAACTATTGATTGTATAGGATTCATACAGGGTATGCCTATAGGTACATTTAAGGGAAATGTTACAGGTTATTTGTAACGAATTTTAAGACCTAAAATCTTTAGCAGTTAGTAATGCCAAATAAATTAAGTTTTCTACTATCATTAGATGTTACGTGAGTCATAACTACTCTGCGCACGCCCATTAGAGCCGTCCCAATGCAGGATAACCTCAATTATGATTAAGTCTAGCACAGAGAAAAAAAAAAACATGGACACTCGATACCTAGCATTGGAGTAACGCCACGACTCTAGCCAGCCAATATGATGCAGAGGTTGCGAGTTGCGACATTTTATACGATGCATACCTACAGTTAATGTGAAAGGAATTCAAGATTTCGTCAACCTGTTCAAGTTTACAACTCAAATCTTACTTTTATTCTAGACGTATCCGAACTTCATAAGGAGAAAAGGGAAAAATATTTTGGGATATGGCCTCAAAAGGGTCAACCCAAACCCATGAAGGGCCGAAGCAGCCATTAGCCGCTTGGTTTTTGTACGAACCTGCTGTTCTCCAATTTGGTTGATATGTCCGTGTTGAAAGACATCTTCATGTATTATTTAATGAAATTAAATATCACTGAACACACAAGTCCCTGTTTTCACTTGAAATTTTTATTTGACGTTATTGAGCTTACGAAATGTCGCGAACTGATTTTATTGAAAAAACAATTTCACAGAGCACGAACGACCGCACGCGAACACGAGATTTGACGTTTGGCGAGAAGTGGGGAGCGTCCGCGCGTATTTATATGACTGGATCATACGATGCGGGGGAAGCGAACTCTGAATTTATTTTATCGATGTAGGATGCCGAAGAAATTGCTAATATTCCATTGATTGTTAAGTATTAGCGACGTTCATGTTTATATAGCTGAGACATTCATACCGTAACTTTATTTTGTTATGAGTTTATCTCACAAAATAATGATTTTATCAAATAATCGCGGTTATAGCCTGGGTAGTGGGTACGTCCCACAGAGTCACACCACATGCCGCCGCTCTGATTGGTTGTTTGAGATCATCATTGTTTCTTGACTGTTTCAATTCATTGGTCCATTTAAAATTTGAATTTATTTTTTTAATTGGCGCCACTTTTAAAACTTAGCAAAGTACAAAATAGCGATTTGGTTACAAAATAGGTTTGAGACTTGAGTAAACTTTGCAGTCGTAGAGATTAATCTGCAGTTTAGAGAAAATAATGCTCCTGGGTTTTGCTCAATTTCATAGGTTTATGTTATCAACAAAATTGTATGCTATAATAAAACGTAATTTTAAGTAAATAATTATTTATTTAGTCGTATGTACCTATCTAGTGAGACTAAAGACATTTTGTAGATTTTTTTAAATCTGGTTTTGTCTTGAGTTTTGTATGAACCCAACCCAGTCATAGTCAATTTATTACCACACTAGTGCGAAAATGTATGTTATTGCACTCCTTTGTAGGCTTTTAACCGTGAGATATTGGTGCATTGCATGGCTGGTGCGAACTTTCTAAAAAACCGGCCAAGTGCGAGTCGGACTCGCGCACCGAGGGTTCCGTACAAACCTGTAGCACAGAATAGGTAATAGTAGTCTGTAGTAAGTTTTACGATTTATGACGTATTAAAAATAAAAATTACGTTTGTTGTATGGGAGCCCCCCTTTAATTTTTACTTTATTGATATTTAATTATTTATTTTGAAAGGTAATATACAAGTTAATATTCTGTGAAAATTTGAACCGTCTACCTGTTACCGTTTTTAATATTGAGCAAAAAAATACGAAAAAAACACGTTTATTGTATGGGGACCCCCCTTAATATATATATTTTTTTAATTTTTAGTATTTGTTGTTATAGCGGCAACGGAAATACATCATTTGTGAAAATTTCAGCTTTCTAGCTATCACGGTTTATGAGATACAGCCTGGAGACAGACAGACAGACAGACAGACAGACAGACAGACAGACAGCGGAGTCTTAGTAATAGGGTCCCGTTTTTACCCTTTGGGTACGGAACCCTAAAAAGAGTTTGAGCTGAACGGATTTTGATCAATCAAAGTAGTCTTTGGGGGAATGGGTTGAGTCAGAATACCTACCTCGTTTGTAACATGATTTATGTCTAAGGAGTTAGCTCCTTAGGGATGATTTTTCAGTTAGCAAAATATGTTTTTAACTGAAAGGAATTGGAAAAATAAATTACTTATGGTCAGCTTGAAAACAAATAGTTAAGTAAATCACAAATTAGGTAGAATAATTATTTTATTATTGACATTATTATAAAAAGCTTTCTTTCAACAAATGGGTAGGAATTAAGGTGAAAGATCATGAATACATTCACACTTTGCATTGTATGCAAATCGGCACCAAATACCGATCGTTTTGTTTATATTTTAATATTCGGACGTAAGTGGAATTAATACTTGAATTGAGTAGTTTAAATAATTATCATTAATGAGGAATTTATTTCAACATTCCTTTGTGTACGTGCGTCAATTTTGTTAAAAATTTATTAAAAATACAATTAAAAAGGATTTTCTAAATCAAATGCTCATAATATACCTAGGAGGAATAAAATTAAGTCGCCCTAAATCAGTTCTGAACATCATTTGCTTATTTAATTAATTATTGCCCCACACTATAATCTTTTGTTCCTCATCTAGCTTATAAAATTGTGAATAAATTGCACAAAGGTCCAGGTGAAATGCATGCCCTTCATGTTTTAGACATTTGTTTCATTATTTATTTATCTCAATTATCGTATCGCAGCTTATCACATCGCAAGTCGCAACGTTATTTCTACGAAAGTGGGTTTAGTTAGTTCAGCTAAGGAAAAAAATACTGTAGGCCCTGAATACTAATACTAATCCAATATTCATACAAATATTATAAATGCAAAAGTGTGTCTGTCTGTTCGTCTTACGCTTACATGGCCCACATTCTGTTCAAGTAATTTTGACGAAATTTGGTACAGAGAAAGGTGGCATCTCTGGGTAGGTGTGTCCTTATTCGAACTTATTCTACTTTTGTCCGGGAGAGTCCAAGAAATCATCATTGCAGGCATAATTTAGTAGGTAGGTACATATTATGATATTAATAATATGTTTAAATAACAAAGAAAAATGACAATGCTCTCTGGCCGTGATAGCCAGAGGAGTGCAAGTTCAAATCGATATGTTGTTGCTACCTTCTTGTAAGGCCTACCTATCTCTTCATAGATACCTACATATTATGGTTTACAATAAATATTTTATTTATCTAAACTGTCACATTTTGGTCATGTAAGCGACACACCCACTGTCGTCATACAGATTTCATGTAAGTATATTAATAAACTTAAGATTAACTTGAAAACATGTTTGTTGGCAACCCGATTACGGTCATGAACTGATAGATGTAAGTTTACGTGCGTAGACCTATATAAAATCCATAGCTGTTTTTATAACTAGCTGATAGCTGAGGGACACGCAATTTCACTTATATTTTGATCACATGGACCATGGACCTCAAAACACTTGGCTCGGGCGCTCTGTCTCTACCTCTGACCCATGTACCTACCTATAGTTGAAAATACAAAATCTTTATTTTTATTTTATGAAAAATATACCTAGGTAATAATTAGATCGTATCTAATGGGTAGGTAGTTCATCGAAAATTAAAAGCACAGATGTAACTAATCCTAATATTGTAGTTCCTACATTACAAAAGTATTTCAACTTTATTATTAGGTAGGTACCTAATATGTAATATACTTACATTGACTTAGGTATATGTAAATGTATACTACATAGCGCGTAGATAAAGTAGATCAAAATTCATCTAACGAGTTGGACCTATTGTAGACTAATGCACGCGAACATGAATTCCGCGTGGATAAATTTAATATTTTAGTATCCTTAATAAATATCCTTATTGTAAAATATTGTTGTATTACCTAGTAGGTACAGCAAGAACATAACCTTCCTCGAGTTATTTTAAAAATGCGTGTCATATTGGGCCTTAATTAAAAAAATATTATTTTTTACGATAGCGTCAAACTCAGTAACCTTGAAAATGGGCATTAAAAGAACGAAAATAGTAGGTAGGTACCTAATAAGTGGATATATAAGTATGTATATTATGGGGGACTATTTCCAGCTGTGGATACATTTCAATTAGATTGGATTGGATAAATTTTATTTATATTGCCCTTTATAACCACAATTGTGTGCCTAGCTAACTAATTATACTTCGTCGCTTCATTCTTCAGATATAATTTATTTAACAGGTAGAAATTATTTTATTATACAATACATTAGCTCGTAAAGTTACTCTTACTTCATCGCTCTTTCTTTCTATTTTGCCACCCTTGGGAAATAATAGTAGATTAGTAGCCAAGGGCTGTAAGGCATCAATTGCAGCCCGAGATATTTAGGCGCACGAGCACAGCGAGGGCGCCTATAGTTCGAGGGTGCAATTGATGCTTACACCCGAGCTAACTACTCTGCTTTACATCTCGATTGTGAGGTCAGTAGGTCCTTATTACCCCCAAATGGAGCTTGAAGGTGACCAATTAGCGCTCCAGGGTAATAATGTAGCTAGAAAAGCCCTAGGGCGGTAAGTAATTTAAAAAAAAACTCTTCACTCTTTCAAAAAGTTCGCGTACATCTAACCATCATACTTTTTTTAATTACTTACCGCCCGAGGGCTTTTCTAGCTACATTATTACCCTAGAGCGCTAATTGGTCACCTACAAGCTCCATTTGGGGGTAATAAGGACCTACTTACCGAATATGAGAGATGTAAAAATATTTTAATACGCCAAGAAAGGAGTGCGGTAATATTAATTTTCGCACTCGTGCAGTAAAAAAAAGAATGGCCATCATACAAAACAACAGTGGTTTCGATGCCACGATCTTTGCCGAGGTATTAACTTAGTAGGTATAATAAAATATGAAAAAAACTAAAACCTAGATAGCTGACATTTGCCTTTCAAGATTGATATATTCGAGATTGGAATCTTGTGCGCCTTTGTAGTTTTCTGTAGGAACCATAGAAATATGAAGACTATAGAAGTAGGATTGTGATTTTAGTTTGTCACTAGGTAGGATTTTCCTAGTGATGGGTCGGAGTCGATTACCTATATTTGTTGATTATGTATATTATTGTCTAACATACGTAATCTATGAAATATAAAGGGATGATTTTTGTATAAAAAATCATTTAATAGTGGATGCTTTAGTATCCACTAGCTGATGCCCGCGACTTCGTCCGCGTGGATTTAGGTTTTTCGGTTCCCGCGGGAACTCTTTATTTTTCCGGGATAAAAAGCCTATGTGCTATTTCAGACTATAATCTATCTCTGTGCCAAATTTCATCCAGATCCGTTCAGCCGTTGGAGCGTGATTGAGTAACTAACATCCATACATCCACACATCCATACATCCATACATCCATCCAAACTTTCCCATTTATAATATTTATTTGATAAAGAACCTAAAAGTTTACAGTTACCTACAGATTATTTTTTATTTTTGGCTGCCTGTTAACCGATCACGTTCAAACCAGTGAATACTTACTATCAAGTTGCAATATGGATTGATTGCAACTTGACATACTTTCTGCCCTGGGATACCTAACTTAGAGAATATTTTTATCCCAAAAATTATAGGGTTCCTTCGGGATAGGTGATGACAGTTTTTAACAATAATTATAGCTTGGCAAAAAAGTCGTGAAATTAATAGGGGCGCCACTGTCGCAAATTTTTCTTGAATCTAGCAACCCGAACTAGCCCGCATAGTACGACAGATTAGTTTTAATACTTAACTACTTTCCTGAAATCAAAGTAGTACATTTATTGAATTCAAATTTCTTGTTATTTATTTCTTTAGTACTAAAAATAATAATAAATAACCTTATTTAAACCCAAATAGCAACTAAATAATTTATAAAAGAAGGTAAAATTTTAACTAAGTATATTACTAGTTACTAAATTAATTAAAACTAAAAAAAATCTTTACGTGGTTGGCACCACACTCCTTATACTAATTACGCACGGGATTATTGATTAAAATGCAGTTTAGTTAGTAAGTTTCAATATATTTTATTTTATTTACTTAGTACATACAAAGAATATAATTTGCCCAAAATATCGTCTTCCAAATATCCCATTTCAAAATGAAATGATGACAGTATAATACCGCAAATATCTAATGTTTTAGAAAAAAATTAGAAAAAGAATTCTAATTAGAAAAACTCGTATTATCTAAAAATTATTAAATCAGTGTAACAATCGTGATGACCTCTGATTGGCTGCACTTACGGCGTTCTTGGTGTACCAATGCATTTTAACCTATAGCGGGAGAGTGGAAGCCATTGCGATCGTTACACCCAATCAATTTTAAAGAATACCACCAACTTTCGTAATTTGATTATGGATTGCTTCATTAAGGTGTAACGGAGGAACATTCGTAAATAGCTAAATACCATCGACAGCTAAAATCATAATAATTCAGAACCCTTCCTTTGGGCTTTGTCGTAGTCGGGTAAAAATTGGTACAATATAATATCCGATCTTATATAAGTATATAAAAATCTCGTGTCACGATGTAGGTATGTTCGGGATAAACCCTGAAACTACTGAACCGATTTTGATCAAGTTTCGTAACTATCTGTAATTTGGTCTAACTTAAAAGATAGGATAGCTTATTTGTTTTATTCTTATAGATAAGTTGGCGGTACGAAGTTCGCCGGGTCAGCTAGTTAATTTATAAATATTAAACTTTCTTGTCGTGATAACGCCTATTTCTTGGGGTAAATTTATAGTGGGTATAGCATCTGATTTCAGTCGCCTCCATTTGGTGTATTCGTTTGGCAAAAATGAGTCTTCTGTGAAATGTTTTGAGCAAATACGACTGTTATGCCGGGGTGTCCAATTAGGTATTTTTATCATTTCTATCCATTTCCTTTTCATTCGTTCATTTTTAAGGAAATCTACAACAGAGATTAGAGAGTACATAATACTCGTATGTACGTAGGTACTAGTGCAATAATTATCGATAATCTATTTCACAGCACTAGTAACCTAAAAGCGTTTTGGCGAAAAATCATTATTATTATTAAATAAGTATATAATTGAGTACTTAAACACATTTATTTACTTTTTCTTACCCTTGCTTACCTATTTACTAGTAAAATCCTTAGTCTTAAACAAGAACCATTGCCAAAACTCACTGATGAAATCCGACAGATTCTATATCATTTTATTTTATTAAACTATTGGATTTACATCCCTCAAAGGCACAATACATTTTTTGTGGGCACTTGGCTTTGACTTTAGAGCTTTATGCACACAGATGTTTATGCACCTTAGGAATTTACTTTAAATAAAGAAATTCTTAAAAATCTTTTCTGTTGCCTCTAATGTAAACAAACAAATACTAAGCAACAAAATTATGTGAACAGTGAACGACCCGTATTATTTGTACAAGAATAGGGTATTTTGAATTTGACAGTATTAATTAAAAGATAAAAGATATAGGGTGCGTTCCGAAATACACTGAGAGCACTGAAAGTCCCCAGTAAAGAGCACTGCCAGTGCTCGCAGTGCTTATAACGGAACACACACATAGTGCGTGTTTTTTCATTTTTTATTGTTAGGGTTCCGTATTTTTTACTGTTTTCAGTCCAAAAAATGTATTGTAAAAATTTCATTTCCTGGGCGGCGCGGCGCTACTTGCCTAATGCCTTCGTGTGTAATTTTCCTTGCCCCTCGGGTGTAATTTACATCATGTTATTAATTCTATCATTTAAAACAACTTGTATGGTCAATGATTTTATAATACGTAATTGACTGAATCGTAATTACAAAGTTGCCAAGTTGTGACGATAATAATTAATTATAAAATTATGAATGACGTGAGAGCGCGTGGACAGAGCAATTAATAATTTTTTGTAGACATAATATATGTAAAACCACAATAATAATATTATACTTATTTATAATTACCAAGTCGTAAGTATTAAAAAACTGTAACCCGGCTACGGAAAACATTTCAGAGACCTCTTCTTTTTTTGGAGACAGGCATGTTGACTAATAAATAACGTATTGATTGACTCTTTATTCATCAAAATCGGCTCTATAATTCGCTACAGTGGAACATACATATCTACAACAAATCCTTCTCTCAAATCACAAACAACAAATCCTGTCTTTCAATCCCTGTCCAGTGTCCCCTCTACCAAAGGTTAGCTCATTAATTGAAAGAGAATACCCATAGCCGTCTCTATCCCCGGAATACCTCTGTATTATATTGAGTTCATCTTTGTACATTATATTTTATGTACAATCTTTAAAGACTTTAAAACAAACATACATACATACATAGACGGCTAAAATCTAACTCTTGGCTTTGTCTTTAGGGTAAAAAGTAGAGCTGAAACGGATATCCGGTAACTATGCGCACGCGTTGTTTTCTGTTTTTTTTGTTTATAATTAAGTTATTTCTAAGTTGTGTGTGGCAATAAAGAATTTATCTATCTATCTATCTATGCGGTATCCGGCCTATCCGGGGTAAATTTATTATCCGGCCGGATACCGGATAGCAACTCAATATCCGGCCGGATACCGGATGTTCAAAAACTACGACAATTTCCTAAAAACATAAGTTTTGTAAGGTTTTTGTGAGGTAAATACTTAATTAGAAAACGAGTTTTAAATAAGATGTCTTCTAGTAACTGAAATTTACAAAATCTCACAAGGAAGTTCATTCTCTTCCAAAAATCTTAGGTTTTTTTTATTTTTTCATATATTACACTCAAATCTCGCACTATACTCAGTAAGTAAACAACTCGCTATGCAATTAATTACTCATCAACCACTGGCCACGATCACTCATGATGACACCCGAAACAGCCCGAATTGATCCGATCCATAGAGGTATTAATTATACCTCTATGATCCGATCGCTTTCTCTGTACATGTGCGGCGATAAATTTGTCATGACCTGCTACGAGACCACGGGCAGGATATCCGGCCGCCGGATATTCGGCCAGCGGCTTCGTAGCTAGCCGGATATCCGGTATCTGGTATCCGGCCAAACAACTATCCGTTTCATCTCTAGTAAATAGCGCAGGAAAGTTAAAGCGCGACCATTCAATGGAAAGAAAAAAAATCGGCAAAATAAACCTTGTGTAACTTGTGAACCCAAAATATACTGATTATACTTACCTAATGCTCTACGTAAATGCATTCCACAATACTTTGATAGGTAATAAACTTAAAAATTCATATTACCTACTACCAAATATTTATTATATACCAAAAACAGACAACAGCAACTTAATTTTTGTTATTTGTTTTCGTGTTATTTAATTTTAATTAATGTATTATCTTATTTCATCAGTATCCTTTGTGATGTATGGTCTTGGTGTTAGACCCCCTACTATACTAATCTTGCCCGTCGTGACTTTTGAATATTATTTGTCTATGTCCTATGGTAACAACTAACAACATGGATGCAGGTATATTCCATATGGCATAATTCGTATCACGATTTATATAACACATGAACAAAGTGTCTATTTGCAACAAGGTACATCATTGGACAATTATTTCTTAGCACATAAGATAATTATAAGGATAAAGAAAAATTACTTTTTCATCCCACCATCTCGGAAAGAGTATTTTTACTCTTCGATATCTGAATGCAAAAGCCGATAATATCCTCTTGAGGATAAAGTAAATTGAATTTAGAACATCGTGTGCACGTTAGTAAATATCACTTGTCTATGAAGTTTGTGAATTCAAAACATCATTAAAACCTATTTACAGAAACCTCTATGGTGCCGAATTTCCATACAACCGTTTTTTTTTAATTTCCTCGCTGAGGTGGGATGAAAAGTTACGTGTTGCACTCGAGTGAAAAGATTTTTCACCTCGTGCTCTTTTGATTCCCTCGCTTGCTCGGTCATCAAAATTGAGCACGCGGTTAAAAACAACTTTTCACTCTTTTATAACGAATAACTATTTATTGAGCACTCTTCATTGGTACTCAATAATAGAAAAAAAAACGATTTATAAAGATTTAGTACCTATCTACGAATTACGAGGTATGGTACAGGTAATTAGAACGTAAGTAGTTAGAGCAATTAAATCAATCAATAAATAATAAAATTAAATAATCTATTCAAATTAGGTACACTGTACCTAGGTACCTACACGTATTAACGTCCATTATCTATCTATCTATCTATCTACCTACCTATCTACCTATATATCTATCTATCTATCTATATCTAATCTATCTATCTATCTATCTATCTATCTATCTATCTATCTATCTATCTATCTATCTATCTATCTATCTATCTATCTATCTATCTATCTATCTATCTATCTATATCTATCTTCTATTATATGTATATATATAAAATCGTTCACTAATCAACGCACAGCCTTAACCGCTGGGGTTAGAAACTTGAAATTTTGTCAGTAGGTTCCTTTTGTGACGTAGGCGCTCACTAAGGAAGGATTTTTCAAAATTCTAACCCTAAGTGGGTGAAATAGGGGGTGATAGTTTGTATGAAAGTCCGTCATTTCTCAAGTGATATCCATTAAACTTAGTACCTATACGAGCTACCGGTTGAAAATGAAGAAATATGTGTTTCACAGTTTTTGAAAATTTTATCCCCAAGGACGTTAAATAGAGAGTTTGTCCTTCAATCACGCCGCGACAAAGCAACGGTACAACGTGATTTTTTGCATGGGTATAGTTGGAGAGTGATATCTATACTTTTTATCCCGGAAATTTAAATTAAGGAATTAATTTTAAATTAAGGAGTGCCTGTGGGAATTAAAAAAACTTATGCCACGCGAACGAAGTCGCGAGCATCCGCTAGTTAGGTTATAAAACATGATGGTGATAATCAGTTAAGTACGGTATCTTAAAACTAAACCTACGAGGGTTCCAAACGCCGAGAAGAGCCCACAACAACACAGCCGGGTTTTTAGTTCAGGCCGGTAATTGAGTAGGTATAATATTATTAGTAGATTAGTAGCCAAGGGCTGTAAGGCATCAATTGCAGCCCGAGATATTTAGGCGCACGAGCACAGCGAGGGCGCCTATAGTTCGAGGGTGCAATTGATGCTTACACCCGAGCTAACTACTCTGCTTTACATCTCGATTGTGAGGTAAAGTAGGTCCAATTATTACCCCCAAATGGAGCTTGAAGGTGACCAATTAGCGCTCCAGGGTAATAATGTAGCTAGAAAAGCCCTAGGGCGGTAAGTAATTTAAAAAAAAACTCTTCACTCTTTCAAAAAGTTCGCGTACATCTAACCATCATACTTTTTTTAATTACTTACCGAGGGCTTTTCTAGCTACATTATTACCCTAGAGCGCTAATTGGTCACCTACAAGCTCCATTTGGGGGTAATAAGCTACTTACCGAATATGAGAGATGTAAATACAATTTAATGTACCTACTTATGTATTATTCCGTAGGTACCTACTTAAGCCACCTACTTATGCCACCAACAAAAGCTATCCATCTTAGTGTTATAGATACAGGGATTTAAAGTTTTCTCGATAACATCACAATAATTATTTATACAATATGTAATTATTATTCAATTCAACAATCAACATTGATTTTCGTTTTTTTTTTGAACGATACACGGATTCCAGACGGGTTGGTGTCTGTTTAGTGAATTATGAGCTATACATAGTCAAAGAATAAGAGAGGCGGATTTTTAGATACTGGCAACACAGGTAATCAACGAAATCATTTATTTTGATAATATTTTTAGCATTTTGATACTCATAGCGACATCTATATTTAAGATAAATTTAAAGGGTTGAAGTTGTGCCTCCTATTCACACATTTACACAACAGCTGCGAGACAAGCAAAAACTGTTATTTCGTAGGGTTTAAGATCGCCAATAGATGGCATTGTAATATTAACTTTCCATAATACTGTACTAGATGGCGCTATTCGTAGCAAATAATTGAAATTTTTATTTCGCTTATTATTAGAGAAAAAGCTTCGTCTAACACCACTACTTACGAATACGTCGTACCTACTTTAAAATAATAGAACATCGACCCCGAGTTTGTCTTTGTACCCTTCCACGCCGTTTTAATCACACAAGAGGATCAACGCACGTTTCGATGTTGACTAGAGAATAATTTGCAAGATATTTGTGTGGTGAATTTTTTTTTTCTTTTTAACCACTACAAGTTAGCCTTTGACTGCGATCTCACCTGATGGTAAGTGATGATGCAGTCTAAGATGGTAGGTAGCGGGCTAACCTGTTAGGGGCATGGCAGTTATATTAAACCCATACCCCTATTCGGTTTCTACACGGCATCGTACCGGAACGCTAAATCGCTTGGCGGCACGTCTTTGCCCGTAGGGTGGTAACTAGCCACGGCCGAAGCCTCCCACCAGGCCAGACCAGGGAAAATTCTGAAATTATAAATTCCCAAATTGACCCTGCCGGGGATCGAACCCGGGACCTCCGCACGTTAAGACAACAGCGCTACACACTGCGCCACGGAGGTCATCAAAATATCGCAATCGTCGGTTGAATATCGCAAGATACACGTTGTACCACATAGATTTACTTAAAGTGGCGGATTATAGCGAATTAAACTTTCAGTTCTTTCATTATCATGGACTTCCGCAAAGTAGCGCCTGCTTCTATCTAATAGATAGGTACTAGATAGTTTTGTAAGTAACTATCTACTAATTCTACTATAGCAAAACAAAGCGCCAAGTTATGATTCCGTAGCCTACTACACCTGCAGGCAGCAGCAGCAGGCAAGGGCGTAGCAAGGCAAAGGACAAAGGTATTATATTTATGTAAGTTACAGTTAAGCTGAATAAATATTTTCATTTTCATTTTTCATTTTCAAGGCACGACTTGAAGCAATATATAGCAGGGTAGGTATAATTTATAAAAGAAGCATAAAAATCTTGAGGAGAACTATTTTGCAAGTTGCAAAACGATCACGATATTATGATCACGTTTAACGGTTGAATACCTACTATATTTTTTGTCTTAGATCCTCAATCCTCTACCCGTTCTTGGATGGCTAGTGATATACCGCACGCCTTTAGCCCGCCTTTAGGGTCTAGACCAGGGATTCCCTAACTATTTTGGGCAAAATACCCCTTTTCCAAAATCAACTGATACCTCAGACCCCCCATAGCCTTATTTTTCCTATTGATACAAAATACCTACTTACCAATTTAAAAACTTTCCGGTTGGTTATGTGAACAAACTTGACATCATCAAAATTTAACAAAATAAAAAGACATAAAATTCAGTAAATATCAAGTGTAATTAATTAGTAGATTATTAACCAAGGGGATAAAGCAGTGTCTTCTGTCGCGGGTGACGATTTAAATCGCGAGCGTAACGAAGGACCCGAGGTTTACTCCCGAGCGTAGCGAGGGTGTTAAAAACTTAAATCACGAGCGAAGCGAGGGATTTAAGACGAGTCCTGAGTGTAGCGAGGGATTTAAGTTCACCCAAGACTAAGACAGCTTTATCACCGACGAAAATACTCTACTTTTCGTACCATTTGTGAAAAAATTAACACAATAATAATATGAGATAAGCATTTATTTAGACAATTAAAAGTAAAAGTTAACATTCGAAACATTTTTAAATAATTTTCCTTGGATTTTGTTGGAAGCAAATCATCATCAATATTATAAATGCGAAAGTTTGGATGGATGTATGGATGTTTGTTACTCAATCACGCCCGAACGGCTGAACGGATCTGGATGAAATTTGGCACAAAGATAGATTATATAAAGATAGATATAGTCTGGAATAACACATAGGCTACTTTTTATCCCGGAAAACTAAGGAGTTCCGGCGGGAACCAAAAAACCTCGATCCACGCGGACGAAGTCGCGGGCATCAGCTAGTTATTTATAATTGCGGCAGCATTTGCACTGATGGAATCCGACAATTCACTGTCACTGTCGCTTTGATTTAACATCGTAATTCGTAACGTATTTTTAGAACATTAACTTATTTTTAAAAATAAATTAAAATAAACTTAACGTTTATGTATTTGAAGAAAACAAAAACGCGGCAAATTCCTAGACTAATATTTTTTTTTCGGAAAAGCAAAGGCATCAAGCTCATACAGCCTCGTCGGTTTTCGTCATTTTATTTAATAATCATAACTGCATAATAAATGCGTATTCCTTTTTCAAAAAGATGTATAATGCTTTATATACAAACTCAATGGTGTAAACACAGATGTAGTTCAGTATAAATTTCGGTAAGTATTCCAAAAAATCACATTCTCCCCCTAGAGGATGAATGAAATTCAGTACAATTTTCTTTCCCTGTTTTTAACAGATTAAAAATGACTATTGTTATGTTCGCTTTTTGTGGCATAGAATGTCACTTTTTTGAGCAAGTGGTACGAAAAATTATTTATACAAATTACGTAAAAATACTTATGTAGGTAAGTAATTATTTTTTGAAAAAAAACATTAAAACAGGGGTAAATTTTTAGACCTTGTCGACCCCCAAAATCAGTTTTCGTTTGTCGACCCCTGAGAAACCGCTTTGGGAATCCCTGGTCTAGACAGACGGACTGTATTTAGAATTAGAACTGCACGCCGGACGCCATCGAAACTGCACAGTCGGCTACGGATAATATAATTTTTTATGTAGTAATTTTTTATGTTTTTATTGTATGTATGTTTCCCATTCTTAAATTCTTACAGTACCACGGGTAAATCTAGAACACAGAATAAATTGTAGAATTTTAAGCAAACCTGAGTAAGTATTTTCACGGAAACTGAAAGCAGTGGTACGTACCTACTACCTACGTACCTAGGAATTAACTACGAAATACTGTACTCTTTAATCTCCGCCGAGTACCAAGTACCAGTAAAAGCAATCAAACTGATTGAGATTAAACAAGTAAGTAAAATAGTAGATTCAAAGTTTACCGTCCGGCGCGGTGGAGGGCGCACTCTCGGCTTGCGGTCGCTAATCAAATTAAGCTGATACCACGGGTGCACTGGTGTGGACATGGATTTTCAATTTTAATTTGACGGCCTCCCTGGCGTTGTGTTGAACGCTGTTGCCTTGACGTGATGATGCCGGGTTCGATTCCCTGCGGGGTCAATTTAGGAATCTATAATTTCTGAATTTGCTCTGGTCTGGTCTGGTGGGAGGCTTCGACCGTGGCTTAGTTACCACCCTACCGGCAAAGACGTACCGGCAAGCGATTTAGCGTTCCGGTACGATGCCGTGTAGAAACCGACTAAATTTTAGCCCGATCCGTTTTAATATAACTGCCCTACCCCTAACAGGCTAGCCCACTACCATCTTAGACTGCATCATCACTTACCATCAGGTGAGATCACAGTCAAGGGCTTACTTGTAGTGGAATACAAAAGAATGCATTTTCCAACGGTCAAACTTGAGGCCCACTTGCACGAGAGCGTTAAGGATTATTTGTTCCGTGTTTTCTTATTTTTATATATAGCGAGCAAACGAGCAGGCAGGTCACCTGATGGTAAGTGGTTACCGCCGCCCATGAACATTTGCAGCACCAGAGGAACCGCCTTGATGCGTTGTGCGTGTTTAAGTAAACTTTCTATACCTGTCCTTTATAATAAGTCAACCTCTAAAAAAACAAGGTTGGTCGTCTGACCTCCTGTTAGGTTGGTCGGGGATGGATCCTCATTCCTCGGGCACGCACTTCTAACTTTTCTGAGATATATTATTATTCGTTGCTTGCTAACTTGCTTTAACAGTGAAGGAAAACGTCGTCGTGAGGAAATCCACCCGTGAGTAATGGGTTGAAAGTTGAAACAGTGGCGTGCACAGTATTCGGAGCCCGGGTACGCATTGGTTACGTGGATACCTACTTTCAGGCAGGGAATGATGAAAATTATGCATTTGTGTGTTCCCTAATGATTATAATATGGGGCTCTTCAACGGGCGGATAAACAAATTTCTCAAAAGCCAGCAACGCATCGGCGGTTCCTCTGGTGCTGCAAATGTTCATGGGCGGCGGTAATCACTCACCATCAGGTGACCCCCCTGCTCGTTTGTTCGCTATATATATATACTAGAGGATGCTCGCGACTTCGTTCGCGTGGCATAAGTTTTTAATTCCCACAGGCACTCCTTAATTTTCCGGGATAAAAATAAGCCTATGTCACTATCCAAGTCCTCAACTAAGTATACCCATGCAAAAAATCACGTTGATCCGTTGCTTTTCGGCGTGATTGAAGGATAAACTCTCTATTTGACGTCCTTGGGGATAGAATTTTCAAAAACTGTGAATCACGTATTTTTTCATTTCAGACCGAAATCGCAAACACCAAGTTTCATAGCTACAGCTTGAAAAATGACGGACTTTCCTACAAACTTTCAACCCCTGTTTCAGCCCTATGGGGGTAGAATTTTCAAAAATGGCGATACACGTATTTCTTCATTTTGAACCGATAGCTCAAATACCAAGTTTCATGGATATAACTTGAAAAATGACGGACTTTCATACAAACTTTCAACCCCTATTTTACCCCTTTGGGGGTGGAATTTCGAAAAATCCTTTCTTAGTGGATACCTACTCTTCACAAAGAACACACCCTCCAAATTTCATGTCTCTAGGACCAGCGGTTTGGGCTGTGCGTTGATATATAAGTCAGTCAGTCAGGACTTTGAATTTTATATATATAGATAAAAAAAAAATTAGCTTTTTTAACTAAGGTAAGCAGTACCTTTATGCCCCTATGTCGTGCACGCCACTGGTTGAAAGTATGATTGTTAGAAAACAGGCAGTGGAAACTAAATCAAATACCAATATAATATGAATGTATAAAAAAAGCTTTTTCCATAGTAGCCTAGCCATGGGATATTCAGGCGATTTCACATCGGCGGGATATGAACGAGTGAGTAAACATGGCGGCTCGTTTGCGTGCGCTGGGGCCAATCGTCCAATCGTCACGAGGGTCAACTCCAATAACGATGATATGCTGGTTATACGTACGTAACACTTTCATTAGCAACTGTAAACAAATTATATTAGCATTTGATTGCGGTGATGAAATCCATATTATATAAAAAATAAGAAAGGGTGTCTATATGTGAGGTTTTGACGACCTCCCTGGCTCAGTGTTGAGCGCTGTTGTCTTAACGTGGGAGGTCCCGGCTTCGATTCCCGGCTAGGTCAATTTGGGAATTCATAATTTCTGAATTTTCGCTGGTCTGGCCTGGTGGGAGGCTTCGGCCGTGGCTAGTTACCACCCTACCGGCAAAGACGTACCGCCAAGCGATACGCATTGTACCGGAACGCTAATTCCGGTACGATGCCGCGGTAGAAACCGACTAAGGTTTTGGGTTTAATATAACTGACATACCCCTAACAGGTTAGCCCGCTCTTTCTTAGACTGCACCATCACTTACTATCAGATGAGATCTCAGTGAAGGGCTAACTTGTAGTATAAAAAAAACGTTTTCACGGCCCATTAGTTCAACAGATTTTGACAAAATTTGATACAGAGATAGAGAGGTTTTAGGCTTTTAGGTTTTAGGGTTATTGAGGCTTTTTATGCCAGGCTTATTAGAGTTTAGGATTACAGTTCCCGCAAAATTTTCAATATTTTCAGACTAAGTTGCTATCATCATCATTGGATCATCTTCGGCCACGGATCATTTTCGAGCTTCAAGTTCCGGGTTTGGCCAAATATATTTATCAATGAACTAGCTTTTGCCCACGGCATCGTACACGTTAAGTTCGATTTTAATACAAACAAAACTCTATTTTACCCCCTTTGTGATTGAATTTTGAATAATCTTTTCTTATCGGATGTCTACGTCATAATAGCTACTGTAAGTATGTCAAATTTTAGCCCGATCCGTCATGTGGTTTGAGTGGTGTGTGGTGTTTAACTAGATCAGCCAGTCAGTCTCCTTTTCCTTTTATTTATTTAGATTTCTCATAAGGGTTATAGCACAGTGTACAGCTGTAGTTATAGTAAAGGCATTCTCAGTTCCACCCTGGAATTGGGAAGTTGACAGTGTTATGACTATGCGAGTGAGGGAATAGAGAGTATCCCTTTGTTTGCAGTTGCTCACATTTGTCCACAATAATAATTAATAAAATCTGTTAAAATGATAATGATCTTTAGTAGCTTATCTCAAAACCAGATTGAAACGATTCCAATAAATAATTACCAATAGAAACTTAGAATTCGGCATAGTATAGGTAATACAGCCTCGTTCGCAATATCATCTGAATGAGCGAACGGAATAATAACAAGTACCTAAATTAATTATTCGTGCCGCCATTCGGGGCCAACAATATCGGGGACTATTTAAGACGGGCCTTAAATTTCCTAAACCCAGCTAAAATGGAATCGCCTTCGAGAAAAAGGGGTTTGCGTTTTAATGCCCATCAGAAAATAAATGCCCGGGGACAATAATGTGGGATTCGTTGCCAGATATAAATTCCGAATAAAAATGCTCTTCGCCGAGTTGAGTGGGTACTGTTTAGTGTTGTACTGTTGAGAGACTTTTCTTTGTATCGTTAATAAAATGTTTGTTTGCTAAACTTGCCATGTTTGCTCGATTGGCGGATGCACTACAGTGCCTTAACTTTATAGTAGGTAATTGAGCAAGAATAAAAGATCGGTATCACAACCTATTGCATCATGGTCTATTTGGACTCAGAAGAAGCCAATGCATGTTATTATTAAAAAAATATGAATCAGGATCCTATTACAGTCCCTTTAATGTCTGATAGCTTTCTTAACGGAAATATGATAATTACACCAGAAAAATACCAATACCTCTAAGGACCTAACCTTTACCTGATTGCTGATAATAATTATAGGATTTTTGAGACTTCACACTATAAACGCACCAATATTTTTTTTTATTGCCAATACCAAGCAAACAAGCAGTATATTATAAAATCTAATGAGATTAGTGGCGCCCATGGGCAACAAGTTTCAGTCTTCGGTGGTTATTCTGATTGCTATGCAATTTTGATGATGGTGCGTCCAAAAATTAATGAATAAGTGTGCCTACATATTTTTATGAGTGCGATTATCATTATTATTTTTTTTTAATAAAAAACTCAAAAATGATTGTCATTTCCTATAAAATTAATACGTATTTAAAATATTATAAATACTTAACATTTTGGCGACGAGATCTCAAAAATGTCGGCTACGCGTGTGGGCATTGGGTTATTAGTAAGTTTTGACCACAATTTACAACAGTGGAAAAATTATAAAAATCGGATCAACCAGTGGTTCATAGCGAACGACATAGATGAAAAGAATGACAGTACGGGGAATAAAAGGAGGGCAACCTTGTTAAGCGCACTCAATGATAATACGTATAGCCTTGTCGCCGATTTGGCTTTGCCAAAGGACCTCACAGAAGTGCCTTTCGAAGATATATTATTATTATTAGACAAACATATTTTTACGCCCAAGCGTTGTGGGTTTGGGGAACGTTATACATTTTATTCGGCTACTCAACAGAGTATAGTATTATAAATACAAAAATTATTATACTTTCCAATCTCAAATTTCGTAATCGTGTCTACAATTTTGGTCTCGTATTCCCTCTTAGCGAATTATTGTATCTAGTATTAATTTTATTGTTTAATTTAATTTATCGACAATCGTTTATTCCTGACATATCTCATCACTATTGGAGGCGACCGCCAACGAAAGAGTTGCGAGCAGCAGCATGAACGTTAAGACTGGATGAACAAATAAATGAACCGACCGATCGATCTTAATGCTAAGAAAAGCGTTCTACATTGTTATATTGTCTTTGTTTTTATATTTTGCTAGGAAAATTTATTTACAGAAATATTTAGCTTTGTTTTACGAGATGATATTGTGAGTAGGTAGTCTAGAAATCTACCTACCTAGAAATACAGACTAGATACTTATTCAGACTCTGCATAGGTTTAAGCTTAAATGTTGCAGATTCATCATCATCATCATCATCAGTACAACTCGTTGCCGGACTTACTTCTGAGCACGATTCTCCTCTCGGAATGAGAAGGGTTTGGTTTTTTGCAGATTAGTTTAGCATTTATTTTACTTTAATATAACAGACTAGCTGATGCCCGCGACTTTGTCCGCGTAGATTGAGGTTTTAAGGCCCCCGCGGAAACTCTTTCATTTTCCGGGATACAAAGCAGCCTATCCAGATTATAATCTATCTCTGTGCCAAATGCAGATCCGTTCAGCCGTTCTGGCGTGATTGAGTAACAAACATCCATACATCCATACATACGAGTACCTACAAACTTTTGCGTTTATAATATTAGTAAGGAAAGTAAGGATAATTTTAATACCGTAGTAAAACTTAGTTAGTATTCTGTGCTAATACGCTGCGTAGTTTGCAGAAGTATAATCTAGAGATAAAGATATCCATTGATTTACAAGCAGTTCACGTATGGTAAAGCAAATTACTTCCAATAATCTCTTAGCAAAATCAACTGTTCATAAGTGTTGTAAGAGTAATAGTCCTTTTACATGGTCGAGAGTTTGTGGCTCTCCAGCATACCTTACACAAATTTACCAAGGGTGTGACCATAGCTCTACCATAACAATTTTTTTTTAAATATATAGGCTGCAATCAGACTTTAAATCAATACAATAGAACATAAAGCTAGCCTAACTTAATTACTAAGTAGGTATATAAATCATGCCCGCGTGGAATGATGGCAAGAATGATGGCTGCATTTCCGCGGTGGACAGCCAGGCTGATCCTTTGCGCGAAAGATGAGCCAGCCCTTCTGTGTCATATAGGTATATACCTACTATCTACAAAATCTAGCTCAACAATTTCCAAACCCCAGCCAGCTGTTGCTATGTGCCATACTTTGAAGATCCTCGACGGAATTTGAGCTTCTCGTGGACTAGCGCGAACTACCAAAAAGCTTGGCCCTACCCCCAACTTTTAAGCACATAATCCTCAAAACGAAAGAAGCATTTAATACGGGCCCGAGCGTTTCTGTTGACACAGCTAAGTAACCACGCGACGCCACGCTTCATTTGCATTTCTCTTAATCTCCGTTATGAATAAAGAAAAATTTCTGAAACGCTTCCGAAGCGGCAAAGCGGCGTCTAATGAAGAGCGCCCGAGGATTACGCCCCGCCCGCGCACTTTCGCGACATTACACTTTTAATTTGAAGGAATCTTATTATTTTCTTTTGTTGATTTAAGCTCTCGTACCAAGGAGACGGGAGACGTGACCTGCAGTGGAAAAATGCGATTGCCATCTAAAGCCAACCGTTTAAATGAACGAGATTGGAGCTTAAAAAGTATAATGGACGAGGGGGCGGTCGACGGCGATCCCGGGGGCGCAAGATGGCCGATTTGCGATTGAGATGAGTCCACCACCGACCCCCCTCTCGAAGATCAAGCAATATAATTAAGTCCGCTTATATTTTTCTTTCTTTCCAAGACTTTGTACAAGTACCTAGAGCATATGGTTGAACGTCGGCAGGGACAAAAGATGAAGAAGATACGAGAAAGTATGTTTAATGACCCGGCAGGGTCAATTTGGGAATTTATTATTTCTGAATTTTACCTGGTCTGGCCTGGTGGCTTCGGCCGTGGCTAGTTACCACCCTACCGGCAAAGACGTGCCGTCAAGCAATTTAGCGATCCGGTACAATGCCGTGTAGAAACCGAATAGGGGTATGGGTTTAATATAACTGCCATGCCCCTAACAGGTTAGCCCGCTACCATCTTAGACTGCATCGTCCCTCAAGCAGTCAAGGGCTAACTTGTAGTGGATAAAAAAAATATCACGACCACTTTTTTGTATTGATGCCAAAAACGAGACGTATCTTGACGTCTCTAAAATAAGAATTATATTTCTGAAACAAGAGCGTTAACAATATTGAAATAATGCTGCCCTTAAACATAATATTACCGTTAGTAACCCCACATAAAAGCGCGATGGCGCGCCTGCTTAAAGCCTGTGTCCAGTAGTGAGCGAATGTAGGTTGATGATCATATTTGATATTATTTTAGAACATTAATTTGAGTGTCATAAACTTTATCAGAAATGTATATTTTTTTAACCAAGAATTTTCAATAATTCGTAGCAAAGGATGTCTCGAAACCAGTAACACTATCGGTTATTTTTTATGGCATTAGCTCACCATATGAGTTTATACCTATGTACGTAATTTATCCTACGAACTTGCACCGCAGCAAAGCAAAGTTATCAAAACGACATTATTTGGTAGTCTAACTGTAAAAAAGAGGCTATACCCTACAGCCGAGATATATAGCATGGACCAGAGCAGCTAATCGTTCCGAATAAATATTGACAAAGCCGATCGCAAAAACAAAACCAAATAAACGAAAGCTTTCCTTTGAACGGTTTGAGAAGAAGGAAAAGTTGAGAAGCACCGAGGGGCCACGACCACAACCCCACCTGGCTCCCAAAAATATCGCATAAATGAATCGAAGGGCCGCCTCTTCAGCCGCGAAATTTCAGCCATACTTCCAAACCTATAATCCTTCATAATCACCTTTACAAAGCAAAGATTAAAAACGATTCTCACCCCAGCCCCACCTCCCCCCGCTTTTATATGCGAGACAGCGAAAAGTAAGATTAAATCATTATTTTTCTTAAGCTCGCCTCGTTTTTTCTCCGCTCTAGTGGAAGTTTTTACGCCTGGACTTTTGATGCGGACGATCAAAGACTTGTGCTCAAATTTACATAACATTCTTAAATAAATTGCGGGGAGGCTGGGGGCGCAATTTAACACGACTCGCCCCGTGTATAAACTTATTAATGCGAATACTGCGATTGATGCTTAATGTACTATTAATTTATTCCAAGGATTAGCACCCACTCGAATAAAAGCGTATAATTTTCAGGTTGAAACGAAATTCTTGCTCACTAAAAATACTAAGGTTCAGCCATGCAGCGTTACTTACCGATATTTGGGCGGACATATTTTGTTAGGTCATAGATTCAACACTAAAACTGTTAGATTATTCCTTACTAGAAGATGCCCGCGACTTCGTCCGCGTGGTAACTCCGCGTAAGTCACTCTCCAGGTCCTCAGCTACGAGTATATCTATGCCAAAAATCACGTCGATCCGTTGCTGCGTTGCGGCGTGATTGAAGGACAAACCAACAAACCAACAACACTTTCGCATTTATAATATTAGTATGATTGCCTTATTTACTCTGAGAACAAGGTTCTTTTTATTATTTAAATTGCCACTTTATAACAACAACTAGAAAAATGAATTACCTATGTGTTTTTTGAGTCTTTTATCTTATAATTCGTCATAAAATAGAAATTAGAAATACTATTCGACAAAATTTTGTTGATAGAAAGTTGGAAAAATAAGTGCTCCAAATATTATCAAATAGCTATGATATTTTAAGAGATTTATTTAAAACAAACAAAACTTTGTCCTGAAGACGCGGTCAATAATGTAACTGAAACACACACTGAAATAGGATTTACAGTAAATGCACTTTGGGTCAAGTTTTGGAAATTTTAGGCCTGTTTAATGAGATTGACAATTATTTTCTTCTGCACTTCAGGGACGATTGAGCAGTGGGCCATAATAGGGATGATGACAACTACGTCAAATCAGCAACTCGTTATTATACTTAAAACGCGCTTCTAGTGAGGAAGCTGTATGAAAGTTGTAGATGTGACGTCATGAAATATCAACATGCACTTTTTTAGGGTTCCGTAGCCAAATGGCAAAAAACGGAACCCTTATGGATTCGTCATGTCTGTCTGTCTGTCTGTCTGTCCGTCCGTATGTCACAGCCACTTTTTTCCGAAACTATAAGAACTATACTGTTGAAACTTGGTAAGTAGATGTATTCTGTGAACCTCATTAAGATTTTCACACAAAAATAGAAAAAAAAACAATAAATTTTGGGGGTTCCCCATACTTAGTAGAACTGAAACTCAAAAATTTTTTTTCATCAACCTGTGTGTATCTATGAATAGGTCTTCAAAAATGATATTGAGGTTTCTAATATCATTTTTTTCTAAACTGAATAGTTTGCGCGAGAGACACTTGTGGTAAAATGTGTGTCCCCCCCCCTCCCCCTGTAACTTCTAAAATAAGAGAATGATAAAACTAAAAAAAATATATGATGTACATTACCATGCAAACTTCCACCGAAAATTGGTTTGAACGAGATCTAGCACGGAGTTTTTAAAAATAATTTAAACTTACTACAGGTTTGTACGGAACCCTCGGTGCGCGAGTCCGACTCGCACTTGGCCGGTTTTTTTCTTTAATCTATAGTTTAAAATGGTTGTCATACTTAAATCTAAACGAGGATGTAAATTTTTGGGATTTTGGAAGACCCATTATTTAATAATTATCAGTAAGAAATAATTTATTTTTGACATAGTCATCGTCCCAATTCTATAGGTACATTGTAGGTACATACTTAATTAAATAATAATAAGTAAGTAGTATAAATACTTAGTTAATTGGCATCAGAAAAAAAAACCTAGTAAATATATTCCTGTTTAAACACAGTCTAAGTAACTGTAACTACCACATGTAACGCTTTAAGCTCATATTTGTTCACACGAACTTATCTAACGTAAGCTTAAGTTAAGCTGAGCGCCGCTAAGTTCAAGTTCGGTAAGTGTGTGTTTGATTGTTTTGGACTCAGGTAGAGCGCGTGAAATATGTAACTACTTTACGAGTATGTTGTATAAGCTTGCCTTAAGTTTAAACCGAGAGGCATTTAACTAGCTTAACGCTTCTAATATAGCTAAAATTTACGATTATTATAGGATATGGACAAAAGCGTTTAGAAAAATCATCAACAACCGGAAAATCTTCAGGTTAAGGGATCATCCATAAAGTACGTCATACGTTAAGGGGGTGGGAGGGAGTCGACGAAGTGTGACATTGTGTGACAAGGGGTGGGAGGGGTCCTAAGTTTCGTGACGTCACTTTTCAAAATCTTATACATCTCAGTGTTAAAATGCCAAATTTGAACTATTAACGAAAAAACTTAAAAATATTTCCAACTCTATCTGTATCTGTAAGGTTTAAATTGGTTTGTTGGCGAGTTTTCTAGATGTAAAATTGCAAGATATGTGACGTCACACTAGGGAGGGGGGGGGGGGTAGTCTCACACATGTGACCAACTGTGACAAGGATGGGGGAGGGGTCAAAAAATCACGAAATTAGTGTGACGATCTTTATGGATGACCCCTAACTCAGGGCAACTAAAATCAGGGCTGAATTTTAGGGGATATAAAAATGTAACGTCTTAATGTAACGATTGGGTGGCGTTTCATGCTTATATTATTTATTTATTTATTTGCAGCCTGTAGTATCCCAATGTTGGGCAAAGGCCTCCCTTTCCTCCTTCCTTTTTTGAATAATGATGCTTATATGCAATATGCATCAAAGAAATAAATTACTTACTAAATTTTGACTTGCATTGGAATTTAAACGTTCATCAAAATTGGAGTCTAGAGAGTAGGCGTAGGTACAGATGAAAGTGAGGGCTTAAGAAGCCCTTTAAAAGAAGTCATCTGGTCGGCTTGATTGATGGTAGCGCAGATTTATTATGTTAATTCTTTGACGTCTCTCTGAAGGATCTTTTTAATGAATTCTGCAGTAAATACCTACCCACCATAAAAAATATCATTGTCACCCAAACAATGGCGATTTTCCACAAAAGAGGACTTCATTTATTTCGTTTTATAATTACTGGATGTTGACAGTGATTCGTTATTTTAATAGCCATAGCGATTCTCTTTTACTTACTTGCTAATAATATCAAAATTATTTTTAATCTGGTCTACAGGTCGCCAAAGACGCAAGTGGCAAGGCTAAAAGATGCGGTTCAAAATAGAGAAGATTTTCGTCACATTACCATCAGGATTCAGGTGCGATCGCAGTCAAGGGCTAACTGGTAGTGGAATAAAAATATATATATATTGTTAGACTGAAGATTGACATATCGAATCCAAGGTTCTTACTAACCTCTACGGCTCTCGGGAGTGACAGCGCAACTGGAGGCGCTTGGCGTGACTCCGTGAGTAATGTCAAGGTGGCTACTGTGTCTGTGTGATAAAATAAGGAATAAATAATAATTCAGTGCATAACCAGTGTTTTCTTCTAATAATATATATTTATACGACGATAGAATAAAAGATAACGATGCTTGGCGTATATTGTGCAGCACATGTCCCTATTCTTAGTATCACGAAGTAATACCTATATAACAATGTCGCGTCGAGAAACATGCTCGCATCCGTTCAAAAACTCAATAAGTAACATTATTAGCGGAACAGTAGCTCCTGATTCAATCATCTGAGCAACCCTCGTGGCGCCCACCTGAATTACCTTTCCTTTCAAATCATTTTAACCCTTGCCCGACGGAGATAAGTTTATTTTAGTTATAAGTGCTTCTTTTGTGACGTCATTCCGCTACGCCTCGTCCAATTAACCATGGCTGGAGACTCAAAAATTAAGTTAAATACTCCGACTTTGTCAGTGTTTGCTTATTGGCAATCGACGTGGTTCTATAACTTCGTAAATTAAAACCCCGCTGGGACCGATGTACCTGCCTATTTAGTATCTGAACCTGTACTGAGTTTGCGATGGGACGGTTTTGTTTTATTATTTTGTCGTTCGCGGTGACGTGAATCAATAGTTATACCTACAGTACTGTACCCTTACTCTGAGATTGATCGAATTTAAAATACGGTCTCACTAAGTGAGGTGAATTACATATGCATCAAACTAAAATGAATCTTAATGTCATTAATTTAGAGCTCAATTTCGTGTATGCATTCACAGCTAGCGCTCCAAACGATACGTTTCGAAATTTGAATCGGTTGCACTGAATTTGTGGCTTTAAATCAAGAGTTTTTGGGTCCATTTTAGTTTGACTCAAATGTGATTCACCTCACTTAGTGAGACCGTATTTTAAATTCGATCAATCTCAGAGTAAGAGTACGGGACTCGAATGTCGCTACGAGTGGAGCTCCTCTACGCTTGCTACGGGAGTCGGGAGACTCGGGACTTACTAGTTACAAATACTTACGGTGTTGTTCAGTGGAGACTCAGATGCCTTTTCTGGCCCCCTATTCTCCAACTCTGTGGCAATCAAAAAGTGATAGCCACTGACATTAGTATATTTCATTACAAGTGTGGAAAGGCTGTCATTGCAAAGAGTTCCGACAAATGTCTACCCGAGCCGAGGCGCAGCCGAAAGCGAGTGTTGACAGTCGGAACAAGTTGCAATGACGGTTCCGCACGTGTACTGAACGACTATTTTTAATACAGTTGCGAAAAAATAAGCAATTTAATAAAATAATAAAAACACAATAAACTCAACTAACTTAACATTTATTTCTTATAAAAGTTATAATTCACATATTACATTGAAATTGGTACAGTTTTTTATACTAACTGGGGAAGTTTTAGGTTGCATATTTACTGTTTGAGACAAACTATTATTAATTACATAGGATTGTTCATGTATATTTGTCATACAATGGCGTTTGCTAGTTGATGGAGTTGGATCTGATGAATTATCATTATCAACGAAGGTAGATGGACGAACGTTCTCTGCAACATGTGAAGGAGACGGACTGGACCTTAAATTAATGGAGTGTGTGATTTTTTTCCCAGTTTCTAGTTTGTTGCATTTTCAGCATACTTTTTATCAGCGAAAACCTCGACCATAACGTAGAAGGTTTTAATTTTGCTGAGAGTTCGGAGAAGTATGCCAACATAACATTTTCTGAAAAACTATTTGCTTTTTTCTCTTCTCTCCACGCAATAAATTCGTCGTATGTAGATATGTAGCGACTTTTGGACTTTTCCGGTAAAATGTTCTCCGAAGCATTTTGTGCAATTATACTGAGTTCCGGTGGTGTTAATTCAAAAAAACTAGGGTCGAAATTACGCATTTTGTGCAACAAACAACTAAACTCGCAAAGAAAATTTCTGAAAAATGGCGCCAACCGTAGAATATAAGCAGAGTTTTTTTTTCTTCACCCATTCTGGTAGGCAAAGGGAACTATGCCCTAACAGCCAAGTCTTCAGTAGAATTTTTTTATTGATATGAAATGAAAATGAAATTTAATGAGATGAAATGAAATGAAACCTAACCAAACTCATTCAATCAAATCATTAAATCTGATATTGAAACAAATTAGTAGCTTCTTTTTAGAAATATACGTATTTGCATGAATCATAAAAACTTCTATGAATTTTTTTAGTAAAAACTTCATGGTTGGTTTTTCTTTTTAATAGACATTATTTTCACAGTTGGGAAAGAGAACGCACGAGTTCGGGAAAGGTAAAAAAAAAGCACGAGTATGTAATAGCCCACATCCCGAACGCTATACGTCCCTGCAATACGCCACTTTTTGAGCAACTGTATTAAAAAAATATTTTTTATCCATTGAAGGTTTGCTATGAAATATTATTTTTTACTAGCTGATGCCCGCGACTTCGTCCGCGTGGTTTAAGTTTTTTTGATTCCCGCAGATTTCCCGATTGACAAACCAACAAACAAACACACTTTCGCATTTATGATATTAGTATGATTTCATAGCAAACCTTCAATGGATAAAAAATATATTATGTGAGAGGCTTTAATTTTTTGAGCCACTGAGTTAGAGAATAGGGGTGCTGGTGGGATGCTTCGGCCTTCTGTCATTCTTCTATTCTGCCGAGCGATCGCGTAACTTCTGCATCAATCATTGTTACAGTATCAATTGTTGTAATTGGCTGAATTTATGGCATTCTTGCTGCGTCAATGGATTATGTCCAATAGTGGAAGAGTGTTAACCAATCAGAGGTGATTGCGATGTATCAATGATTGATGCAGAAGTTACGCGATCGCTCGGCTGGTGGCTATATACCAACCTACTGTCAAAGACGTACTGTCAAGAGCTTTCTGTTACGATGCCGTGTACTAACCGATTATTGGTATGTTTTTAATATAACTGCCGTCTGCCATACCCCTAATACAGGTTAGCCCGCTACCATCTTAGATTGCGCTGCATACTGCACTTTATTTGCGCCATATTTTTATTGCTATAGGTGCTTGCAAAGGTGTAATTGAATTAAATGTTTATTTAAAGAGCGTTTATAGTGGCCCCATACGATATAATAATTATTTTAATCTGCTGGCAATTTTTTTCGGTCTCTGTTGAGACGCAAAAGGGTTACCCCGCATACATAATATTATTACATACACGTTTATTAGTAGTTTGTGATATAAGGGCGGTAAATAGGTTTTTACATACGAGTTGACTAATGTCAGCCCGATGACGCCAGTCGAGGGCTGACCATCGTCACGAGTTAGTTAAAACCTTAACGCCCGTGTATCACACGATATTTTTCAATACATTTGTGAGAAAACTTGAAAATAAAACTCGAGTAGGTAGGTACAAGGTACTCACTAGAAAATGGTTTCTCACGCCCGTACTTATTTCGAGATTTTTGGCGGCTATTAAAAGCGCGATTTTTTTCTCACATCTAAAATACCTAATTGTTGATTTAATTTTATTATTCAACAACACATAAACCACTCATATTTATTTAAAAATTTATAAGAAAAACTCAATGAAACTTTTAAAAATAGCGCGCACAGATTAAAGATTTAGTATCTACGGCGCGTTGTTGTAATGGCTTTTTTTAATTGGCTTCATGGCTCTAGGTTCTAGCTCTTAACTCCCAACCTGGACTATTCAGCCTTTACTTTTTTGATTTTTAATACTTAAAACAATTTTAATTAATTATATTAAATACAATTTTTAATTTCATGAATTGATTTCATCAATCTACATCTAAATGTTATTATTTTTTAGATTTTTTACTTACAAAGTCAATATCATTATAAACCTTCTTGCAAGAAAACTTTTTAATTAGAAGTGAAATAGACTTAAAAAAATTAAAAAAAAACTGCAAATTTACTGCACGAGGGCAGTAAATTCTGCAAATTTACCGCACGAGGGCAGTAAATTTAACTTACAAGCCCTGTTTACTGCCTCTGTAAGTGCATTTTTCGAGCAAGTGTATTGAAAAAATATATTCGTTTGGACGTACAACGTACGTATCACATTCGGCGAGTATTTGGAAACTTGGGCTACGGCGTACTATCCATGTTTCCAAGTCCAAGGATACTGTAGCGATATGTTACACGCGCTCAAACAATTAAACACACACTTGTTCAACTACATCATAGGAGTAGGGTGCCTTAAGAGCGTACATACCCTGAGCCTCTTTTGAAGTTTAGGTATTTATCTCGGGTTTAGGTATATAAAATCCTTTGTATCGGATAGTCCTTTGTTTGAACGAGTGAACAGAAGGCGTCGGGTGCAAAGTAGTTTGACAAACCGTTTTGATCCTAATCCCATTTTCAAACGGGCAATTATTTTTTCAATATTTAAAAGAAATGTTTTTAATTCGCTTAACATACGTTTCATATAAAACTTTTTTTAATATAGGTGTATTCATATAAAGAGAAGGTTGCATGATTGTAAGTATAGATGTTTTTTAAGTAGGTACATCCATACTAACATTATCTTTGTTTGCTTATTTTCTGTTAGTTACTTATAAGACACATTTTGTACAAAAATAAACAAAATAGTAAAATAAAATATTAGTATAATTTTGATTTTTACTTAACATTATTTACAATGTAAAATTATTAGAATTTATATAGTAAATGCTACTATCCATACTAATATTATAAATGCGAAAGTGTATCTGTCTGTCTGTCTGTCTGTCTGCCTGTCTGCTACGCTTTGCCGGCCCTTCTTTTCAACCGATTTTGCTGAAATTTGGTATAGAGGTAGGTTATATCCCGGGGAAGGACATAGGACTTTTTATCCCGGAAAATTAAGGAGTTACCGCGGGAATCAAAAAACTCAAATCCACGCGGCCGAAGTCGCGGGAATCATCTAGTATTTATATACATATCACTACGCCAGGTCTTAGTTTTTACATTGCAAATTCGATTGACCGTAACCGTTCGATCATATTTGCGTTAAAGTAAAATGAATCTTAATAGTATTGATTTAGAGCTCAATTTCGTGTTTGCATTCACACTGCTCCAAATGGAAAAGTTTCGAAATTAAAATCTGTTGGAATTTGTGACTATAAATCAAGCACCATTGGGTACATTTTACCCTGACTCCAATGTGATCGAACGCTCGATTACGATCAACCGAATTTTCAATGTAAAAACAAACTAAAAACGGGTGTCTCTTATTGGCATTGATCTACATTTACGGGGATCTACTACTTCAGGCAAAATACATATTTTGTAATAAAAACTTATTAGTTTTTGTTCCATATTTTTTTCCAAAATTGATCGTCCTTTATAATCTTTTCAATTTTCAAATTCAATTTTTTCCGGTTCAAACCGCAAATTTTGATTTTGATTTTGATTCTGAACCTTTTTGATTCCTCGCCTTCGCTAATTGTTCACTAAGTAAATATTTCTTTTTTTTTTAGAAAATCGGAGTTTTAGAACCCATTTCTGAAAAAAAATAACTTATTTTAATTCGCACGCAATGAATCCTAAAGACAAAACAGTGCAATAAAACTGATAAGCACGTGCAGATGCAGGTGTTTCACCAACATAGGTTTTTGTTTATCATGGTACCTAACAATAGACTCGCGGGTCAATAGCGATACAATAATAAAAAAGGTCCGGTTCGGAAAATATAAAACACAATCATCAAGTGCCGCTCTGTAAACGATAATCACTTGCAAAAGGTAATAAAACTATGTAATCCTGCAGGTGTTGCGGTAGTGTAGGTACTCAGCTTACCAAAATAATAGAAATTTACTGCGCGCGTGGTAGTACTAAAATACAGCTTAGCTACCAATTTTTCAAATAACTTTTTGCCGTGCTATTGAGTGTATGGTTATTTGTAAGAAATTAATAATTTTGCCTGACAGTAAAATAAAAACGCGATGCCAAAAAGCGCATAAAAATACCATGAAAACCGAATTCAACTTTTTTCGTGATTGACTGATGATTGACCGACAACGCACAGCCAAAATCGATGAACCTAAATATTTGATTCATTGAGTAGTCTAGGTGTGAACTGAGGAAGTAGGAAAAGGCTGATAGGCTTTATCAAATGTGCAACATAAATAAGTTATAGAAATACTGATTTACATCAGACAATGCCTTCTCAAATTCCAAACCAGGCAATAAAACTGATAAGCACGTGCAAATTGCAAGTATTGCACTAATGTAGGGTTTTGTTTATTATAATAACAACAGCGATCACGGGTCAATAGTGATACAATAACAAAAAGAAAAGTTCGGTCGACAACCATACTCGTAAAACACAATCATCTAATGACGCTCTGTAAACGAAATACACTTGCAAAAGGCAAAAAATACATAATTACAATTGCGCTAGTATGTATATTCGGTTTACCAAAATAACAATAGAATTTACTACGCGGGGTACAATAAAGTACAAGCTGCACTTTACATAACTTTTTGCTGACGTGATGAGTGCATTGTTTGGAATAAGTAACTTTACCTGACAGTAAAATAAAACACGCAATGCCAATAAAGCGCGAAATGAGGCCATTTGGATGACCAACGCTCAGCCAAAATCCTATGATGAACCTAAATATTTTATTCCTTGAGTAGTCTAGGTGTGCACTGATGAAGTATTTTGAGTTGACAAACAGACAAAAAAACATGGCTTTTTTGTCAGTGAAATATCCCATATTGGATTTGCCGTGACGTCATACTATGGTCTTATAATATCAAATTATGTAGGTTTGCAATAAAGAGGGAACCAACAAAGAAACACACATGAAAAGAAAAACACATATACATACATGATTGCTAACGACCAAGCCTTCCCCAAGTCGGGCAAAGAAAGGTTCAGTTCAAAACATAAAACAAAACCTATTCATCAAAAAGGTCCGTAAGCGTGGTAAATAATAATAACTACCCAATTGTTTGCATAGCTACCTGCTTTTGCTATCGTGACGATTGTATTTTCATGGCCATAAATAATATCTATCCAAGTGTAAAAACAAGCAAACATGCGAGCCAAACAAATAAAATTCTAATTTCTAATTTATTATAAATTTGACTATTCGAAAGCTCATTGCATAAGTTTACTAACGTCCAATCGTGTGTCTCGATACGAGTCGCTTCACTAGGTGACTCCCGCAACTTCATCTGCGTGATTTATGATTTTTAAATATCTCATGGGCATTCTTATTTTCCGGGATAAAATACCTATGTTTGTCTCCAAGAAAGTAGCTATCTCTGTACCGAATTTCGGGAAAAATTGGTAGATAAACCTTGCATGTAGACAGCTGACAGACCGACAAAGTAACACACTCGCATGTTTAATATTAGTAAGGATTACAAATTCAAAATTTATATAAACTTATTTATTTAATAAATATAACACAATATCTAATCGCGGGCAGTATCATTCAGAAGTAATTCAAGCCGGAGGTAAACGATCCAAAGGGATACAATATCCAAATCATAATGCAAATCACACCAATAAAATGCCAAGTCGTCATAAGGAAAGAGAATTTCACAACCAAACACAAGATACCGCGCTAATATGAAAGACAATAAACACGTGACTTTTTTTTTTGAAGTGCTGGCTCATTTTTTGCGCAAAGGATCAGCCTGGCTGTCCAGCACGGAAATGCAGCCAGCATTCTCGCCACCATTCCACGCGGGCATGATTTATATAGTTATTAGGTTAGCTAGGTTTATTGTTTCTATTGTATTGTTTTCAATAAATTTTACCAACGAGTGATTATCATTTCAGTACATGACATCGCATTAATATTTATAAGGGACGGAGTTGCCAGTCTAGGTAGAGATTGTTGGTCAGCCTTTAAATAATAGTTAATTTAACCACAAGCTTTATAAGGCAAGTTTAGTAAAGTAAATTATTTTATAACTGTCTGAAACTTACGACCTTGTCTGAATTGAATATTCAAATTCTTATTTACGAGTAAATAATTAAGTAATATAACTATAAATATCATACACGTTTAATATAAAGTATAATATACAAACCTTAAACTATTTAAAACAAAATAATTTTCAACCATCAATAAGAAAAAGCAGCCAGTATTAAAAATGCCTACTATTGAGAAGTGACAATCACACTACAATCTCAGGTATATGCTACGTATATCATTTTGAGTTGCGGAGACAAAAAGCGTTACGTCCACCCTCTGAGAAGCCTCGGCTACGACTAGTTTTCCTAGTGCTTGATCACGCAGTTTTGTAGTGTTTTACAAACTTATTTTTGGATGTAAATTATTGTTAATTATATATTTGTTTTTGCTTTATATAATTGAAAATATGTCTTACTTTTAGGAGTACTAATTTATTTTTACAAATTAAGCCAACAAACCTCCTAAAATGACGGTTATATGTGTCCTTAATTTCGTCAAATTAAATCTTCTTTGTTTTGAATTTTATAATACAAAGGATAGCAAAATAATAATTTTTATCTTCAATTATAGTAGTTCAGGACCTTATACTCTATAAAAGCATCTCTTTGTGTGACCACAACGAGTAAATTTGGATGTTCGCTAACGTCAAACTTTACACAAAAATCAAGATTAAATAACAGCTTCTTGGTATTTTCGTAATAAGGAACAATCTATTAATTAATTTCAAAATGTTGTCAGTCATAATAGTAGATCAGAGAATTACCTACAATTTGGTATGAATAAGTTTTGGTTTAATGCAGGGAGTAACAAAATATCAGGGGGCAAAAAAGCTAAATATACGGGTCTACCCTTGCAGCTCAAGCTCAGCTCGAATGTATAGTCTTAAGGCTATGCTGGATAATTCTGCTTTAGATCTTATAAAAATAATATGTTTGAATAATACTCTTAGGTTAGTAATTTAAGTTCTCTTTTAGGTGAACATTTTTGTTTTCGTTTCATTAGTTTCATTTGCCACGCACGACGGACGGAACGAATGAAAAGAAAAGAAAAGAAAGAAAGAAAGAATAGTACATTGTTACCCTAGGGATGAAAGTAACTTATTTAGTCCCCTTTACTTTATTTAGGCCCCTCGCTACGCTCGGGCGCCTATAGTTCGAGGGACTAAATAAGTCTTTCATCCCGAGGTTCAGGAACACTGTGCTTTTCATTACGAATAAGAATAAGGAAAGTCAAAATAAAAAGTCTATGAATCAGTTGTCTTTACTTTATGAATAAAGTCTATCTTTCTTCTTGTCTATGGATGCACTCGGGTATAAAAAAAAAAAAAAAAACTTCAAACCTACTTTCCGTGTATGAGTAATGAAAAAACAGTTTATTCAATAGTGGTATCACAGACAAAATTAGATACAAATGTAACTCTTTCGTCTGTGACACCACCCAGAAAGGGTGTACAGCTCATCGTTTTGCCTTGCGTCCTATGCTAAAAATGCATACAAAGAAGGCGCTGATTTTCAGCTGTGACCCCGGGTGACGTCACAGTTACAACAATAATTAATTAATGAATGAGTGCATACCATAGATCAGTATCCACGCCCCACTGCTGGGCACAGGCCTCCACTCTCTTAGGAGAGAGGGAATCAGAGCTTAGACCACCACGCTGCTCCAATGCGGGTTGGCGGGCTATAACGACTATTATCATGTTAGTGATAGTAACCGGGACCGACGGCTAAACGTGCTCTCCGAGGCACGGGTGTGAGACACCGCCATTTTCCTAACTCCGGGCTAGTACTGAGATTTTCTAGTCAGAAAAACCCAATACTCAATGGGGGCTATCGCGTATGAATTTGCCGCTAGGGGCGCTGGTGTCGCGTGAGGGCCAATATCATTCACTTTTCACTGGTTTTGGCGGGCTTCGTGATATAAATTATAATTTCTCTAATTTACCTGTTGAAAAGTGATCTCCTTCGTGAAATTATCGCAAATATGGATTATTTGGCGATGAATGTGAACGCTTTGAAAGCGGAATTAAGAAAAAGAGGCGCAAAAATAGGCGGCCTCAAAGAGCAGCTAATTCAGAGGTTAGTTTGTTTACTGTTTCCAAACTTATTTTTTGCCAAAAGTATGCTTGTTTGCCGAGGTAACAGCTATGTTTTTTCTTTTTACATATATTTACCTAATATAGGTATTATATATATTTACTTACTAAGACTTCTGCATGAAAGGTTAAGGGTTTCATGCACATCAAGGACACACTTTTACTACATGATATTGAAATATACCTATGTCTCTGGTTATGTACCCACAGTAGGTATCACTAACGAGAACACACCTATCTTGGGATCAGATTACTATGTGTGAGATGACCAGAATTTAATAATAGTAGGTATTTCTCTTGATTAATATTAGATGTTTCATTTCAGGTTTCTCCAGAAGGATTAATTGGAGAACTAACTAACAGTATTGGAAGTGAAATGTACTTTCTCTATAAAAGATGAGTTTATCAGTGTGATAATTATTATAAGCACATAAAAATGATCAATAATGAATACTTATTGCTTGAAAGAAAGTAGCCCCTACTATCATACATACATGATACCTGCTATTGCTAGAAAATTTTCCAGCTTAATCTAGTATCTACCATTGTTTAGTAGTTTCAACTAACAACTCAACCATCTTTCAGTATCATATCCATTGTATGGATTTAAGTACAATGTTTAATATTTTTTTGTATATCAGTGTGTTTTAAAGGGAAAGGGAAGGATAAATATAAGTTTAATAAGTAATTAATTTATTTTTATTTTATTTATTAAGTGCCTAAGTATATATGTTACGCTCAAAGATCGAAAACGCTCATTGAGCGGAAAAATAGCTCACAACGCTATGTGGTCACAGTAAAACATCCACATAGCGAAATTCGTGTTATGGCTCTAATGAAAACGCGCACGACGCGTTGTGGCAATCAAAGAAAGACCAAATAGCGAAATTCGTGTCGTGGCTTACATGCTATTCGATCTCAACGCCGTGCCGCAACGCGTTGAGATCGAATAGCATGTAAGCCACGACACGAATTTCGCTATTTGGTCTTTCTTTGATTGCCACAACGCGTCGTGCGCGTTTTCATTAGAGCCATAACACGAATTTCGCTATGTGGATGTTTTACTGTGACCACATCGCGTTGTGAGCTATTTTTCCGCTCAATGAGCGTTTTCGATCTTTGAGCGTAACATATACATAATTAATTCCTCAGAATCCTGCGAATTCCTGCGAAACGCCACTAGCCACTGTTTTAGAACAGTTTTATCATTTGGAAACATGTGTTCTCCTTTTTTTCCGAATAAAACGGAACTGCACAACATTGCGGAACTAGCTACCTACTCGATATGATGATAGTTATAAATTAATAAACTTAATGAGATTCAAGATTTAAAACTTTGTTTCGGCGCCGATCTTATAAAGTCGCCTTTGACAGCTATACCTCGACCTTAGTCAACAGTGGCGCCAACTGGTGAGCAAAGAAACGATAGTCCCCATTATGGCCCGACCCAGACTCGCACCCGGTTCCTCGTCGGCCGCAGTCGAAGATGTCAACCACTAGACCAACGAGGCAGTAGATCAGTATACATTTTTTTTTACCACTACAAGTTAGCCTTTGACTGCGATCTCACCTGATGGTAAGTGACGATGCAGTCTAAGATGGTAGCGGGCTAAATTGTTATAGGGGCATGGCAGTTATATTAAACCCATACCCCTATTCGGTTTCTATACGGCATCATACCGGAACGCTAAATCGCTTAGCGGCACGTCTTTGCCGGTAGGGTGGTCTACTACTACTAGCCACTAGCCACGGCCGAAGCCTCCCACCAGGCCAATATATTATATAAAACACAAAAATTGTTTTTACCCATGCCCGATATAGACTTTGAAACCATACAACCGATGTGCCCCAAATCGGTTTCATTCGTTAAGGCGATTAATGCGAAGATGGTTTTAGACCTCTAAAATAATTTTTATATTTCCTTTTTTTTATAGCGTATAGTAGCACACGCCAGGTATCCGCTAGTTTATTATATACATACTAGGCACAAGCTGATGCCCGCGACTTCGTCCGTGTGGTTTAAGAGCCTATGTTACTCTCCAGGTCCTCAACTATACTCATGCCAAAAATCACGTCGATCCGTTGCTCCGTTGCGGCGTGATTGAAGGACAAACCAACAAACCAACAAACAGAGACACTTTCGCATTTATAATATTATTACTTCCGAGACATTTTTTAATAGGTGTCAAATTGATTTTTTTAAAGACGTTTGTGTGCGTAGACCCCTAAACAATTATGATTGTAGTAAGGGCGCCTTCAAATTTGCCGCAAAGTGCCGCGCGGAAGCAGCGCGGCTGCAGCGCTGCGGTCGCGCTGCTTTGTAAATCCATATAAATAAAAAACACGCGACTGCAGCGCTGCACCCGCGCTGCGGCCGCGCATCAGTTCATCGATCGACTAGTGACGGGTTGAACGAAAATTAGGTAGAAGAATTTATCGATAAGGTTGAGAGTCGTCCAGCAATAGATATGGGATTCGAAGTCCGACAAGTACAGCAATAAATTCGAAAAGAAAAAGGCTTGGGAAGAAATATGCATTAAATTTATTGACAATTTCACAAACAAGACTCCAAGTGAAAAAAAATGAAGCATCTATACTTATAATAAAACTGTAACAGGTCCAATTCTGTACATTGAAGATATTTTGAAAATTTTTTTTGGAGGGCACTCATTATTCGATACTGAAGCCAAATCTTTAATTTTTTTTCATTTTTGTCTGTCTGTCTGTCTGTCTGTCTGTCTGTCTGTCTGTCTGTATCTTGGCCGCGCATCACGCCGAAACTACTGAATGAATTCAAACGAAACTTGGCACGATTTGAGCCCATACTACGAGGTAGGACATAGGATACTTTTTATCCCGAAATTATACCCCCGAAGGGGTAAAATAGGGGTTGAAAGTTTGTATGAAAGTCCTTAATTTCTCAAGTTATAGCCATGAAACTTGATAAGTATATGAGCTGCGGGTTGAAAATGAAAACATATGTGTTTCACAGTTTTTCAAAATTCCACCCCCGAAGGGGTGAAATAGAGGTTGAGAGTTTATATAAAAATCCTTAATTTCTCAAGTTATAGCCATGAAACAGCATTTGGGCTTTCGTTAAAATATGAAGAAGTACGTGTTTCACCATTATATATTATACCGTGGGATAGTAATATAGGCTACTTTTTATCCTGGATAATTAACTGAAAAACTTATTCCACGCGGACGAAGTCGCGGGCATCAGCTATAAAGAATATACATACATACATACATACATACATAGGCTACTTTTTATCCCGGAAAATTAATGAGTTCCCGCGGGAATCGAAAAACTTAGTCCACGCGGACGAAGTCGCGGGCATCAGCTAGTGTAAGTATAATATTATGTATTGTTAACACAACTACTTTATATTTTCGTTGTTTCGTATTAATAGTAACACAGAGCAGTGTTTCTTCGTCAGATTCCATCGTGAAAATAAATATAGGTACAACCCTATGACGTTCGAACCTCGCGACAGGAGCGCGGCCGCAGCGCTGCAGCCGCGCTGCGGCCGCGCTACGCTTTGCGGCAAATTTGAAGGCGCCCTTAGATGTACCTATCTACAGTCTCACAAACTTATCTGACCCGGTGACTAGTAGATATGAAAAATAAAATTAAAAAAAACATAGCAGGCGTAAAAATTTACGGACTTACATACCTAATAATACCTATAATATGTTAGTGACATCTTCTTTTAGGTTTTAATTTTACCAGTTTCTTTTGGGGCTTTGCAATTTTAATTTTGAAGTATAAAAATTGAATTAATAATAAGGAGTAAAACATATAGGTCATATTAATTATTCAGAGGAATTTAAATTCTGCATTAATCTTATATTATTTACTTCAAAACGTATAGTATAGTTTTTGTACTATGAAAACGCATAGGTAGTTTACTGATATCCCTGAGCCTGGCCTGCTAGGCCTAATTTGATATTATATAGCTCCAATACTATATTGTCAAAATGCTATTTGTAGTCCTGGCATAAAAATGCTTGGGCTCGTCCGGGATTTGAACCCGGGACCTCTCGCACCCAAAGCGAAAATCATACCCCTAGACCAACGAGCCAACTGATTTTACTGTTAAATAAGATAATGACATAGATACATAATTATTTAAACACTATTTACTTTTACGTCGTGTACGGTAATGAACATTTGCTTAAACTCTATGGTTGTGTCTTACGGAATCACGAATCAGCGTGGTTTGTCCATAATCCATATCCATACTAATATTATAAATGCGAAAGTGTGTCTGTCTGTCTGTCCATCTGTCTGTCTGTCTGCTACGCTTTCACGGCTCATCTGTTCAACCGATTTTGATGAAATATGGTACAGGCATAGGTTGGATCACGGGGAAGGACATAGGATAGGAGGGCTTTTTATCCCGGAAAATTAAAGAGTTCGGGGACTCTTTAATTTTCTTTAATTTTTTATATTTCATCAAAATCGGTTGAACAGATGAGCCGTGAAAGCGTAGCAGACAGACAGAGAGGCACACTTTCGCATTAGTATGGATATAGTAAATTCATGCTGTGGACCAGCCTATATAGTATAGTATACTATATATCCATGCAGCTGGACTGTGGAAAAAAAACCGGCCAAGTGCGAGTCGGACTCGCGCACCGAGGGTTCCGTACAATCCTGTAGGTATATGAGTAAAAGTTATGGTATTTTTATTGCTAAATGAAATCCTTAATATTTTCATTTTTCATGCCAAATTTCAAGATTTCTAGGTCGACTGGAAGTATCTTTAGGTTTTGATTCCCTTGCGAGTAGTTGCGAGTTTCAAAATATGCTGTTTCTTTTGATTGCGTTGACATAGAAGTTTGATTTTGCTACAGCTTAAAGGTATTAATAGACCTGAGTATTTGATATAAATTTCAATTTAATACCTCTACGCGTTCATGTGGAAAGGGGTAGTAGGTAAGTTTAAAATTATTAAAAATATTTTTATTATATGATGTAACTAAAAATTTATGCTTTTCGTAATTTTTCCTTTTTCTGTGCTATAAGACGTTGCTTCGTACCAAATTTCAAGATTCAAAGTTCACGGGAAGTACCCTGTAGGTTTTGATTCCCTTGCGAGTGTCGAAAATTTGCAGCATTTGCAGCAAACGGCTGTATCTTTTGATTGCGTTGGCTTAGAAGTTTGATTTTTTCACAGCTCTAAGGGACAGTAGACTTGAGTATTTGATATGAATTTCAGCTTGATACCTGAGAAGAAGGGTCTTGACAGACAGACAGACGGACAACAAAGTGATTCTATAAGGGTTCCGTTTTTTCTTTTTGAGGTACGGAACCTTTCTCATTCTGAAAGGAGATGCAGTATAGTGGGTAGGCGATGGCTTGTACAATTTATCGTTTCTTGAGGGCTCTTCTCAGTAGCTAGAATCAGTTTTCCGAACCGGTGGTAGATTTTCTTGACTTATCATAAATGGCACAAGTTGTCCTACGTAAAATAAATCATTTCATAAAAAATATGTCAAGGATTTTCCCCGGAAAGCAAGTCTCAGGTCTTTTTATCCTTGTGTGTTTTATTTAATTATATTAGCCCAGTGCTTTTATAACCAGTACCGAAACGGGTTCGGAATTATTATGAACGTCTCAACGTCGTAGAGACTTCCATTTTAAGCTTTCCGTTTGTCGCGGGGGCGGTTCATTTATGTACTTTTAATTCCGCCATTCCTTAGCTCCAAGCGGGATCTTATTTCATTAGCCGACTGTGCCATTTGGCTAGGAAGCTAACTGAGTGGTGGGAACGAAATACTAGCAGGAGAGCAATTTAAATATGAAGTCCCAACTAAATCCAGGAAATAGTATTTCCCGGATTTTTTAGGGTTTCGTAGTCAACAAGGAACACAAGTGTTAGGTACATAGGCCTACTCGTAGTTATAGTTTTATTTGTTTATAGTTTATAGTTTCGCCATGCCCGTCCGTCTGTCTGTCCCTCGATCCGAGGCTTAGCTTAGCAGTAGTATTATAGGAAGTTGTATGGGTATATACTTAATATATGAATCACGCCAACAGAGTGAAAAAAAAATGTTAGGGTAGGTACCTCTCTGCGAAATATGAAGAATTACCATTTTTTTAGGGTAAAGGTACTCGTAACTTTCCGGGATAAAATGTAGCCATGGTTAATGTATTCAGGGCATACGCTAAGAAGTAGCAATCATCCAAACAAACATAGGTACTAACAAACATCTTAAATTACAAACATCCAACCTTTCACATTTATAATTTAGGACGATGTCGGTTTAAAAGACGTCTCAGTTGCATCCAATACTTGAGGATTGGGACCCTGAGACGCTTAATTCTTGAAGAGGACTGTGCCGTTTCTCTGCAGGATTTTAGTAGGTCTTCTGTCTTCTGGAGGTCCCAAATACCCGCCCATAGCGGTTATTTGGGACTCCAATGCGTGGGCATGTATTTGGGACATTTTTCCAGCAAATAAAACCAAAGGCCTAATTTATTATTATCTTCTTCTTGTATAAAAAAATTAGGTAATTGCTGTTCGTTAGTCTCGCCAAAACTCTGAAACGGCTTGACCGATTTTGATGGAGTTTTTGAGTGGGTCCCGGGATGGTTTATATTTATAATTGGACCTGGTAGGGGGCGCTGCAAATGGGTTCTAGGTTCAGGGCAGGACAACGTCAGCCTGGCACATTAGTACCTAAGTATTTTATAAAATTGATAAAAATAGTACAATGTGAAACAAATTTTCAATTGAACAACATTTCAACAACTGCATACGCAGCAAAACGAGTGTGATGTAATGATAAGCATCGACTGCAATAAATGATTGTTTTCAAATGAATCACGTATTAGAAAATTTCCTCAGTAATCACCGTCGGCTCGTTGGTCTAGGGGTATGATTCTCGCTTCGGGTGCGAGAGGTCCCGGGTTCAAATCCCGGACGAGCCCTTTTTTGTATACAGAGGGATATAGACATATAAACGATCATCGTCCTGAAAATAGTTTAAATAGTCATAAAAATCCTCCTGCTCTGGATCCGAACTCGCTAATACTGGTCTACACCCTTTAACTCCTGTGCTTTTTGTGCTGTAATATGAGTGAGTTGTAGGATTTGAATCAAATAATCAAATCCATATAAATATTATAAATGCGAAAGTTTGGATGGATGGATGTATGTATGTATGGATGTATGTTTGTTACTCAATCACGCTCCAACGGATGAACGGATCTGGATGAAATTTGGCACAGAGATAGATTATAGTCTGGAATAGCACATAGGCTACTTTTTATCCCGGAAAATTAAGAAGTTCCCGCGGGAATCAAAAAAACCTCAACCACGCGGACGAAGTCGCGGGCATCAGCTAGTTATTAATATTAACTAGTCTTAAAAGACTAAGCTTTTACATTTAGCTTCAGCATAATAATATGCTTTTTTTTTTGGAAATTTAGTCTTATTCTTAGTTTCAACGCGTAAGTAAATAATCGATCCATATTATTATGATTATTACAGGAAATATTTTAATAGCAACGAGTGGCACTTACATTTTGGGTGTATAAAGACACGAGGGGACATAAAAACAGCCAAAGCCCACTTTGCCGCAGAGTTGCTCGCGAAATTTACGATGGTAAATAGGGCATTCCACTTGTTTACTTATGGCCGAGTAATTCGCTGAATCCGTATAATTACAGGCATTAAGATGATTCTGTTTCCCTCGAACAAAAGCAACATCGTGGATCTGGTGGGAGTTTTAAGTAGGTGGGCTTTGAAAGCAATGCGAAAAATAGAAGCAACTATATAGATATTAGATATAGCTAAGTACCTACCTATATCTAAGTACGGACATCTGCAAAGAGGAGCCCAATTCTCACTTCTATGACAGGTTTTTTTTTATGTGTTCCTTCCTTTTTTCCTCCGACATGGCGATCGGAGACTGTTCTAGGTCGGTACTCTGAATGGCTTTTTTTTTTGCCTTTCGTTTTACTCTAAATGAACTGGTGCTGCTGCACATAAGTGCAGTGCATAGTCCAAGACTAGTTTTGGAAGGAAGGATTGCAGGCAAGACTCAAGAGAGCTCCAGGTTGCCAAAGGCGCAAGTGGTTGGACGATATAAGGGGGTGGGCCGGGCTTAGCTATCCAAGGCTAAAAGATGCGGCTCAAAATAGAGAAGATATTCGCATGATGAAAAAGCGACACCAAAAAGAGACAAACATATTGATAAATAGGATTTAGCCTGCGAGAGAATGAGATAGAATACAAGTTATATGTATTTATCTTATTCTCTCGTAGGCTACTTTTCTGAAGTTTCACTTCAACCGTGTGTGAGACGCACAGACACACCTTTTTTTTTACTTGTTTTTTCTTTCTATCTTTTCTAGTTTTCTTGAGAAGGCTCTCTTAAATTTGCCATTGGCTCTTAAGCTACGAGAGGCGAGATGGCAACTTAGATGTTTTAAGTAAGTAATGTTAAAACATTCAAATGTCCGAATGCAAAGTCGAGTTTGGAAACTGGTTGTAAATTATTATGCTTTGTACTCACTTAGATACAGAGTAGGTACTTGGTGTCGTAGGAACGCATTGTTTCAGAGTTTGGTTTGCATAAGGGTGAAAACACACTACGGACAGGTCAGGTCAGCGCGAAACAAGAACCTTTTAACCAGAAAAAAGCCCGCGTCATATGGGAAACACTATTTTTATTTTATTTATTTATTTATTTAAAAAAAAAAACTTTTCATCCCACCATCTCGGAAAGAGTATTTTTACTCTTCGATATCTGAAGGTAAAAGCCGTTATTATCCTCTAGAGGATAAAGTAAATTGAATTTAGAACATCGTGTGCACGTCAGTAAATATCACTCGTCTATGAAGTTTGTGAATTCAAAACATCATTAAAACCTATTTACTTGTACCTCTATGGTGCCGAATTTCCATACAATCGTTTTTAATTTGTTAAAAACTCACACTCGTAACCTTCTTGGTGTACTTTTTTAATTTGCTTTGCGCGCACCATTTTCTTTCACGTCATATTGTTTAAAATTAAAACCGATTAAAAACAAGAAAATTGAAAATAAGTGAAAAACCTAAAATGAGTGATTCTAGTGACGAAGAAATTAACAGAATTGAATTTAATCTTGTGTTTTTTTTTGCATTTAGTCATTTCCTCGCTGAGGTGGGATGAAAAGTTACGTGTTGCACTCGAGTGAAAAGATTTTTCACCTCGTGCTCTTTTGATTCCCTCGCTGACGCTCAGGATTCTAATTTTTGAATCACTCGCTCCGCTCGTGATTCAATTTTAGAATCCTTCGCTTGCTCGGTCATCAAAATTGAGCACGCGGTTAAAAACAACTTTTCACTCTTGTATAACAAATAACTATTATTGTCGTATATTTTATAGTCTGTGCAGGTCGTTGCAGGTATTGTGGTTAGTAGCCACGACCAAAGCCTTCCGCCAGACATTTTTTATTTTTTATTATTGTGACTTGTGAGATAGGCTTGCACTTGATGACGATCATGCTTACTGCAAAGCAATGATGAGGACTGAGGTCTAGGCTGGAAGGCACTTGCCTCGAAGATGCCTATTTACTCTTAAGAGCCTTGAAGCTCTAAGTTATACGTGGCAGGAAACACAGGACACTGGTTTTTGTACTAGACATTTCCAGTATCTAGTCCGGTCAAATTAGACATAAAAATAGTGATAAAATAACAAAAACCGTTAGGACCTTTTTTGTAGATAATTTTATGATCCACAATTTTTGTCTAAGCCTTTACTATATTTTTGATAAAATTTAAGGTCAAGCAAGGTCACTTACACAGTTTCCAAACATCAGAAATCATTAAAATTGAAGACGTCTCTACAGACATTAGTTGAACGGAACTGGTGCGATTGATAGCAGACCGAGCGATCCTTCAGAGGAAAAATGTACCGGCTAATGATTTGCTAACGACCATGTTTATTTTTTAATGCAAGCGACGTAACAGATTATTTCCTTTGAGGGTATTTGATCGCTGATATTATGGGATACGGGTCGTCGATTTCCCATTTGTGAGCCTTATGCGTCTTTTGGAAATGATTGCCCAGTGAGGCAGTCATTTTATTTATTTAAAATCAAAACATATTTCATACTAATAGGTATTATAAGTGCGAAAGTGTGTTTGTTTATTGGTTTGTCTTTCAATCAGAGCAATTATCGACGTGATGTTTTGCATGGGTATATTTGATGACTTTTTAGAGTGACATAGGCTACTTTTTATCCTGGGAAATTTAGGAGTTCCCGTGGGAATTAAAAAATCTTAATCCACGCGGACGAAGTCGCGGGCATCAGCTAGTTTATAATATATTTCATCATAAACCCCGACTATACTATTTTATGCAATGATCTCTTTGTCCTCCCAGTAACGTTAACTAAAGTTAAAATTTCGTTAGAATATTAGAGTAATAACTTAAAAATGTGAAGAATAACATTAGCAATTGTTAACATTACCAAGTTTAAGAGTGGTAATTGTTTTGTTGAGTATTGCAGGAGGTTATCGTTAACGTTATTTTAATTTAAAAAAAAAAAAAAAAAGTTGGGCTCGTCCGGGATTTGAACCCGGGACCTCTCGCACCCAAAGCGAGAATCATACCCCTAGACCAACGAGCCGCACAGCTGATTAAGAAAAAGTAAGTATCAATTGATGTGACTTCGCATATTGAAGAGCGTCGTAATACAGCAGCGTGAATTGCAATATAGTCTTTATAGGAAGAGCGTAAGTTCTAAATTAGCTGATATGTATCGCTTAAGTGAAAGGCTGTGTTTGAGCAGGCGCTAATAGTAGGTAGGTACCTACTTGAGTATTTGCTTATATTACACTTTAGTTTGTACTTCTGTGGTGTAGCCAGGGAATTATTTATTTTTTATTGATATTTAAAACACAACAGTGAATTGGGTAGGTATTTGAAAACTATTCAAATAAATTATTATTGACCGAGCGAAGCGAAGGTCTCTGAGTCTACTTGGGTGAATTGGCACTTGTCCGTCCGTCCGTCCGTCCGTCCGTCCGTCCGTCCGTCTGTCAGAGCCTTATAACTTCTGAATTGTTGAACGTAATTACTTCAAATTTAAATATAATATGTAAACCGATGGCCTCCCGCCGAATATGGCTTAAAAAGTTATAAAAATCTTTATTTCAGGGGGGCTCTCATAGAAGCGAATGCGAAGTAAAATATTTTTTATAGCGTTACATAGGGTTGCGGTATATCATTTTAAAGATAATTAGGAATAGAGTCCAAAAATATTTTTTTTTTAATTTTTCCCCTAAAATTGACGAAATGGGGGGCTTTCAAAGTGGCGATTTTCTAACGTCCAAAGTTGACCTCAGAACTCTCAATTTTCTGAACTCTCAAGCCTGAAACTTGATCAATTATTTGAATTATATCCTGTACTTGAACAACAAATACGAAAATTAGATAAATATTATAAGGAAACGAAATTATTTAATTTTTAATGATGATGATATTTTTAACAGAACTTCACAATGATGTCAATAGATGGCGCTCTGTGATACCGCGAGGTCTCAGTTCGGGGCGAACCACTAGTATTTTAGTGACTATTAAATAGAGGATCTCCCAAAAGTCGTAATATCCCCCGCGTCGTCCCCTGTTAGTTTTCTGTTGAATAACTATTTTAAGTAAGTATACTAAAACTAATAGGTACTAATGCATAGATTTAGGATAAATCTACGTGCAACAACCTACAACCTAAATCTATGTAGGTAGGTACTAATGTTATAAATGCGACAGTTTGGATGGATATTTGTTACTCAATCACGTCAGAACGGCTGGACGGATCTCGATGAAATTTGGCATAGAGATAGATTATAGTCTGGAATGACACATAGGCTATTTTATATCTCGGAGAATTAAAGAGTTCCCGTGGGAACCAAAAACCTCAATCCACGCGGACGAAGTCGCGGGCATCAGCTAGCAGGTAAAATATAATACTGGTAGATGATGTTTGCAATAAATAATGAATATATCACACCGAGGCAATATCTCTTTGTACCTACCACGTCTCCGCTTTACATACATTATACGAGACGTACGAGTATATTATTAAGAGTAAGAAAATTCTTATTGCGGGCGTATCGGTCCATGGCATCGTATCTGAAAATTATTCAACGCTCACATCTGCGCCCGTACCACAGTACCGCTTGGAAAACCAGAGAGATTTAACTACTACCTAGAGCGTGCAATCCATGCTATATTTGGAAATACCAAAGTGTCAACTTGTCTCAATTGCCTGCTAACTTTTCAAAATGATCTATCTAAAATTTTTCCCGTTTCCATTATTCGAGTAGCTAGATAGTAATAATAATCGATGGATCCTAACCGTTACTCTCTATAGACTCTAGTAGTCAGTATCTATTGATCATAATAATGCCTTTTGCCATTCAGTATTTTAACGTTGGATCTCCATTTCATAAAATATCTTCGAATGAAACGTGCTCATATAATTGGGATAGATCTTCACTAACAGGTAAGTTCGTTTAATCTATTTCTATTTCGTTATCTAGTTCGTTATTAATTATTGACAAACTCATCCTATATTGATTCTTACGTTGGTTTAGTAACTAAACGTTTCTATCTAAACTAAGCGTTTCTTTCTAGCTAAACTTTAGTAAGAAAGAAACGCTAGCTGTAACTTTTCCAAACAAAAAATAATATTACTTTACTTTAGTCTTAAGATACCGTTGTTAATTATCACCATCAATTCTTATTCTTTATAAACATGACGTTCAGAAGGTGTACTTTGTAGGTACCAATTTTGAATAAAGATGATTTGATTTGATTTGATTTGATTTTTACAGTTTACAATTTACTTACTAGTTTGAAGCTTCATCGTCGTGAATCGTGATCATGTCAACTTATGCGTTAAGGGGCATCTAGTTAGCTTCTCTATACATTGGTTAACTATCTCTATGTTGAAAATAATAAAAATAATAAAGTCCCCGCTTAAACGCCATTCGTATGTGATACGCCGAATGAGGCGTAATAAAATGTATTAGACGAACGTATTGCAAATTGAAAAATATTTACGTTCATGAAATAAGTACCCGTTCCTACGTACACGGTGAATTTGTTTCGAGATAATTCAAGTGAATTCGTATTTGAGTTTGATTTCTAACATATTTTTCTTAATAAATACCTATTTTATATATTGTACGGAGGGTTTTAGCTAGTATTTCCTATAAATAATTGGATGATTCCCGGCGACTTCGTCTGCGTGGAATAAGTTTTTTTAATTCCCACGGGAACTTTTTAATTTTTTAAGAGATTGAGTAACAAACAACCAAACTTTCCTGTCCAAACTTTCGCATCTATAATATTGGTATAGATTCAAATATTTTTTACAATCACAAAGTTGTTTTTATTGTAAAAAAATCCATTTTTAAGGTTTCAGGCCTCTGCCTGAGACTTCCAGCTCCTTCTTTCGTACGTCGTTCTACACCATGCACCAGCTATCATTTCGTTACCTACGTCTTGACCGTAAACATTTAGTTTACCTTTCAAATGAAAAAAAAAACTAAATGGTGTTAAATCACAGAGCAAAGGTAACACTTTCCACGAAGTCATAATCCCTCGTCATAGTTTATGGAGCGATATTAATTGGTTGCTGAAGAGATTCGCGCGGTCACTGCGTATTTGCTTAAGGGTGGTTTGGGATGGGATGGGATAAAGTAAAGGCCGCGCGACCGAGCCGGTCAAACAGCAAGTCATATTGCCATAGAGTTGCGTAAATTAAGACAAGGAATTTCAAATTAAGACAAGGACCAAAAGGAATTTCACGCGGAATAAGTACTAGATGATGACTGCGACCGCGGCTACTCCCCAATTTGGCGAGATGAAAAGTAGCCAATTTAGCAAATTGCAACAATTTAGCAAAATTGTAGCAAATTTTATCAAAAGTTGAAACGATGGACCGTAATGAGAAAAAGCGTAGCAGACAGACAGGCACGCTTTCGCATTTATAATACACAATATTACTATGGATAATTAGATCTTAATTTTTCTATGCTCGCCTTTCTTTTTAGACAATAGAAACTTCTATATGGATTTCTTAGAATAGCGATTTTGTAGTCTATAAAGTTGTACTTTATAGACCTCGTTTAATCGTGCTTGTTTTAAAAATGATATATTACTATTAATTATTTATTTATTGTAATCCATCGACATATAAAGTTAATGCTGTCAATTCTAAAACATCCATAGTCTGTATTCACTTACCTGTAAAGGCAGGTATTCACGCGGGGCGAATTTCCCGGAATCCGATGATGATCCCGTGCGTTCAGCCATCACTCTAGCATCGCTAATGTCTTACATCGTTCAAATACTAACCTTATTACTACATAATTACAGTTTAAATTGAATTGTGATTCGAGTTGAACATACGCCGTTTAAAATTCCAAACGTCATAGTTAACTTCGATAAGATTGATCGAGTGGGGTAAGACCAGATAATCTGACTGGGATAAAAAAATCAATGACTTGTCAAATTCGTCGCATTCTACTTTATTTTTAGATTAACCGGCGATGTATAATTTAAGGCTTCGGTGCGTTACTTGTAAAATGAAACTAGCAGCAAATTTTAAAATGATATCTAGTTTTTGACTACTGGGCCAACTGAAATTCGCGGAGTTTAGATTTTAACAGTTTAACACGTAGTACTAAATGATTACCTAAACTGTGGTTTAACTACCGAAGAAAGATCAAGAAACTAATACTCATGTTACTATTTGGGTTTTCATATTATATAAATACCTATATTATAAATGTTAGACATGAGCCAAACGCTACTTTCCTGAAAATGGATGATGATGAATATTGATGAAATTCATCAAAATACGTTTAAAATGTGGGCCGTGAAAAGGTAGCAGACAATTAAACACACTTCCGAATTTATTTATAGTAGGTTGGATTCATACGAACTTTACTTAAATCTCATATTTTATAAATGAGAGAGTTAGGGTGTTTATAAGTTTATAAAATATGAAAGTACGTTTGGATATTTATTTTATCGACAAAAATCCCCCCCTATCTATCTATCCCCTCCCCCCTAAAAATGGCCACCTGAATTTTTAAATTTATTTTTGATTTTGAATATCTCAGCCAAAAAAATACAATTTTATAATAATAGATATAAGGATATAAGGGTCCTACAGATATGGAAAAAAATTGGAAGCTATTGATATCACGAATAACATAGGCTGTACCTACATTCAATCCCCGAAAAAACCTTAATCCACGCGGACGAAGTCGCGGGCAACATCTAGTTTTGGTAGCTGAACTGATTCGTATCACGTTACTCATAAATAATTATTTCTATTTCACACTCAGAAACCACGAACACAGGTAAAGGTCCAAAATGAGTGACATTTCATTAATAATAATCCTAAAATCATTCTTCTTTACGATTATCTCGGATTCACAGCGGGTTGCAATCTTGTCGAGCCCTTATCTATTAAAATCTTATTTTGAACCCTACCTAATTGAAATAAAGTACAAAATTTGTTAGCAGAATATAGATCAGTGGAATGAACTATCAAAACTGCAGATAGTTATCCATTTTTGAATGTTTTTTTTTGTATTATTGATGATTATACCATTACTTGACGTTATTTTGGGATTTGTTTTCATATTGTTGGCGGGTAAACTTAGGTACTAGCATGTATGGATAACTCGATCACACGATGATTGCATTTAGATATATTGTGATGTTGATAATCATCGCTAATAGGCTTCTGTGCCATAAGTTTTTCATACATTTGGGCCCGTGTAAAATAAAAACTAAACATTTTTCAGGAAGATCTGACGAACCACTTATGTAAGTAAGTTAAAACACTGTATTACACACAAACAATTAACAGAAGTAGAACAGAGGGAGAGCGAATCGTGACAAAAATAAAAAATTACAACTTGTAACGGTGTATAGGCGGCCTTATCACTACGAGTGATCTCTTGTCTTCTTCTTCTGATCGGATTATGACGAGAACCCTTTAATTCTCCGGGATATAAAAAGTAGCCTATATTTTATTCAAGACTATAATCTATCTCTGTGCCAAATTTCATCCAGATCCGTTTAGCCGTTCTGGCGTAATTGAGTAAAAACATCCATCCATCTATCCATCCATACATCCATCCAAACGTTCGCATTTATAATATTAGTATAGATTAAAGCAGCCGAGAAACCTTCACAAAGTTATATTTAGCTAATGTATGAGTTCAGCTTTTCCGTAACAAGTGTGGGCGGTGGGGGCGCACCACCCTCCGATAGGGAATTTGTTATCTCGACAAAGTAATACGATGGCAGATTAATTCTCGCGACATGATAGATGCTGTGAAAAGATCACTAATTTAATAATTTATTACGTAAAACGTCGTCATTAAAACCCGTTGAATAGGAATGAGTGGCATTCCGAACTAGTGGTAGATTCATTTGACGATTGAAAATCACTTGTAAAAGTTTGTTTGAATAAACAAACATTTGAATTTTGAATTGGGTATTTGACAACTATTGACTAAGTAGTTGTCAAATACCCAATTAGCAACTTTTTTTCAAACGTCAAAACGCGTGCTTGATATGGGATTTTGTATGAAATTTTGAATTGTGACGCCATCGAACTTCGACGCACTTTTTTAGGAAACTAGCAGGGGACGTGGATATTACGACTTTTGGGAGAACCTTTACTTAATAATCTAAAAATAATTTATTTCACTAGTAGGTAGTCAACCCAATAGGGATGATGCCTATCTATATCAAAAATAAATTATTTCTAACTGATTATTAAATAGAGGGTCTTCCAAAACACCTAAAATTCACATCCTCGGTTAGTTTTAAGTTTGATAACCATTTTAAAATACAGATTAAAGAAAAAAAGTGCGTTGAAATTTTATGACTCTGACTGACTTTTATGACTATGATACTAGAAGTGCGTTTTTAAGTTTGTTAAAGAGTTGCTGATTTGATTGAGTTGTCATCATCCCTATTGTGGGCTCACTACTCAGTACGAGTCACCTCTCGGAATGAGAAAGGTTTTGGCCATAGTTCACTACGCTGGACACTTGCGGATTAGCAGACTACACACACCTTCGAGAACATTATGAAAAAGTCAGTTTCCTCATCGATCCGTTTGTAGCAAGTGATTTGATTTCTTAAAATGCATATAGCTCCGAAAAGTTAGAGTTACGTGCCCAGGGATCGAACCCGCGACTCCGTATAATAATATGAGGTCGGGGGTCTAAGCCACTATAGGGCCTAGGCCCTAGGCTATTCACTGCTTCCGCAAGATTGACAGTCTCTCTCGTTGCCTCGATGTTATACCTACTTATAAGTCACAAGACACAAGTCATGATAAGTCACAAGGCTCGAAACATGAGCTCCCGGGTTTGAATCCCGGATCGGGCTTAGGTATAGATATTATATGTGACAGATTTTTCTCCTTCTCTCTGAAATTTAAATTCAAGTTAAACTATAGATGTCTTTGTTAGGTATGAAGAAAACCTAAGTAGGTACAATGCAAAATCAATCAATGTTTCTTGGCCTAATTTGAGCCGTAGATATTAGATAGGTACGTAGAAAGGAACATATCTATAAGTATTTCAGTACAATTTCAAATATAGAACAAGGGGTAGAGAATGATTTTAAAATGGCTGTCTAGCTCTGCTTTTTCCCTTAGTAATTACCAACTGAAGAGGCTGTAATGCTGTATATTATATGTGTTCTATAATAATATAAACTTTTTGAAACTCAACTCTAAAATTTGACCCAATAACCCACATACTTATTAGAAGGTTTCAATACGTTTCCCAGCCTGCCACAGTTTCCTCGTTCATTCACGTTGCATGGCAATTGTTTACGCGTAGACTGCGATTGTCTGTGCGCCGAGACGGGTGACGTCACAAACCAGAGTTACCGGTGCTTATCTGTGACCGGATGAGCGTGCTGCGTCTCCGATAGATAACGGTACAATGAGCCAAGTCTGGCCGTAGTCGCATCGACCGGTAGGCGTGGTCGCGCCCCGCCCCCCGCCAGACAGAGACCACCTAATCTACCGGATAAAGGATAAACCTAAACCCCCCCTATTGGAGGAGGTAGTACCGAATGCTGAATCCGGCGATACTATTGGTATCTCGGATATAGGCGGATTAGGATATGTGCGGAAAACTCTATGTAAAATCCGCTCCCAACATAGTGGTATATGTTTTCCTTATGTTCTTAGGGGCCGATTTCTTTAACTCCGAGTAGCTTTTAACCTAAGAATAAAATTTTAGCATGGAGCCCAGTGCCTACCTACCGGCCCTCCCTTTTTTTCGAAATAATGGCCACACTTAAAACCTGTACAAATTAAGTAATCGCTGGCATTAATATAAGCAAGTACCTATCTATTATGAGACAAAATCTTCTATAGTGTCCGATTTCCGAGACCGATAGAAGTCCACAGCTGGACATAGGCCTCTTGCAAGGATTTCCACACGCCGCCGCGGTCTCGCCGCTTGCGCCAAAGCTATACCTACCTAGGTACCTAGGTATAAGGAATCAAAAATATGAATTCCATTGATTAGAACATTGTGAGTAAAATAATTCCACCTATAGGTACCTACCTACTACACCTATAGGTAGGTACCTACGCGCGAGTTTTTTTTTTTTTTTAATCTCATTTTTTTTGGGGTTTTTATTCTACAAGACATGTCAACCCCATCGCAACATTATTCTATAAATACATCGAACAAAAAAATAATCTAAACATAACTAAAACAAGAAATAAAACTATCACTTATCATACGACGGTCACCGATGGCAAGCAGGAATGCAGAGCTTATGTATGGTGAAACATACATAAGCTCTGCATTCAACTCGCGCGCGAACTATGTATATAGGTAGGTACTTAGGTCGTAGAACTCTGCAAGGAGGTGGAATATTCCTTGGAAAATTTGAAGAGTCCGTTTTTTATCGTAATACCTACCTACGTATTAATCTTAGAAGTTCAAGTAGGTATGGAAAATATTGCTTTTATTTTTATTTCTGTTGCTAGTCTCATATTGGGCGGTAACTGGCGCCATATGTTATAATTCACATCATGTACCTATCTATTCAGTTGGTTTACTACCATTTATTAGAGCAGTAGGTAGGTATTATTTTAAAATTGTAGTTTATAGATAAAGATAAAGATAAATTTATTTCAATTATACAGTGTACAGTTGACATACAATTATTTAAATATTATTGTGCACCTGTTTTCCGAACTAGTTAGAACTGTGTCTCGGAAAACAGGGCTTTCAAATCGGAGACACAAGAAAAATGACAACAATGCAAGTGCGTGTAGGCTTGACTTTGCATGCGTATGGGTGTTGTGCGTTGTGTGTGAATGAGTATTGTGTGTGTGTGTGTGTGTGTGTGTGTGTGTGTGTGTGTGTGTGTGTGTGTGTGTGTTAATTTAAGTAAGTAATGATTAAACTATAATCTCCAAAAGTCCTTCAGTGGTCGAGTATGTTTGCTTAAGAAGCCAATTCATAAGTGCATCTTTGTAATTAAAAGTTTAATATTATGATGTAGCTTGACGTCCCTAAAATAAGGATTACGAAAATCTGAAAAAAAAATTGGCAGTCATAAAGTCCGCCGATAGAAGTAAAAACTTATAACTTAGAATTTTAGTATTAAAATTTGAAATTCCAGGTTTAAATTAAAATTATCAACATTAAGTCTGATAATAATCAAACTCAAAGACTATTTGAACAATGTACCTACATACACATTAAACTTTTTACTGCTATTACGAATGTCGGTGACGCGACTCACAAGATTTCACCCATCCAAAAATCACAATACCTACGTCACAGCATGTCGGTGACGCGAACCCATAAGATTTTGCCCTACCAAGAAGTTTTTACTTCAACAAGAGCGTTAACAATATTATAATAATACTGCTAAAGAGATGGTAGTAAAGCCCCTTGTTGTTATTGAGCGCTCAGACAGACATCACTGGTCTCTACATATTATGTAGGGCTCTTGTAAAGAATTCCACACGCCGAGGTATTGCGCCTCCTGGGTCCAATAACTTGATATACCTAGTTTGTTCATCTACCTATCGTGGGGGTCTGCCTTTGCCTCCCTGCGCTTTCTGCTGCAGGGTAGCCATTTAATCTTATATGACCTACTAGCTGATGCCCGCGACTTCGTCCGCGTGGTTGAGGTTTTTTTGATTCCCGCGGGAACTTCTTAATTTTCCGGGATAAAAAGTAGCCTATGTGGTATTCCAGACTATAATCTATCTCTGTGCCAAATTTCATCCAGATCCGTTCATCCGTTGGAGCGTGATTGAGTAACAAACATACATCCATACATACATACATCCATCCATCCAAACTTTCGCATTTATAATATTTATATGGATCCATTACGACGAGGAACGAATGGCCTTGCTGTGACAACGCATATCAGTCGATTGCGCCTGTTGTTATTGAGCGCTCAGACAGACATCACTAGTCCCTACATATTATTATGTAGGTCTCTTGTAAAGAATTCCACACGCCGAGGTATTGCGCCTCCTGGGTCCGTTTATTCATCTACCTATAGTGGGGGTCTGCCTTTGCCTCCCTGCGCTTTCTGCTGCAGGGTCGCCATTGAAGCTTATTTAACCTATCCATTACGACGAGGAACGAATGGTCTAGCTGGGACAACGCATATCTATTGCGATTGTTAAGCAACGTTGACCCACCCAAGTCGGTCACTGGATGGGTGACCGAATTTGGAGGTTCAAAGTTGGCGTTTTCGTTTCCTCCGTGCCTTGGAGAGTATGTTAAGCCGTCGGTCCCGGTTATTATCACTAATATCTGATAATAGTCGTAACAAACCTAATTGAGTTTTAATTATCTTAGGCGAGTCGTATGCGGAAGGACGTGGGAACCCACCGCATTATAATCCCAAGAAAACTCCTACCATTATGTGATAAATGGAATGGGGTCACGACCCTCAGTAGGTAATGAGGAATACGACGCAGAGAGAGAACCTATCCATTATTGAAACTGTGCTTGTAGGTATAGATACGTGGTTTCAACTCTTGGTTTTTCCGACTTCAGCGTAAATATTTATTTAGTAGGTAGGTACGTAGGTAAGTATTGGATATTACCTATTTACTTACTAGTAAATATATCGAGATACGTAAATGAGAAACAACATCATTTTGACTGATTTTCACACTACAAGAATGAGTCACGATCTAAATTCACATGTCACCCACTTGCGTCTTAAGTCTTAACTGTCCACAAATTATCACCCGAACGAAATCTTGTATCTTTTAGAGACTCACAGTTCCTATTTTAGTAACTAGATATACCTACCTAACTATTATACTAGTTCGTGCGTTTAAACTTATTACCGGCTCTGACATAGTATTTTCAACTGTATTACTATTTAATAGGGTACATATTATTATAATGGTAATACGTAGGCTTCGTATCTCCCATGAGCGTTGACTATTAGATCAAAACTCACGCGCATTTCAGGTTTTCTCAGATTCATAGTATTGAGTAGTACGGTAATATTAATATTAGTCTTAACTGTCCACAAATTATCACCCGAAAGAAATCTTGTATCTTTTAGAGACTCACAGTTCCTATTTTAGTAACTAGATAAGTATACCTACCTAACTATTATACTAGTTCGTGCGTTTAAACTTATTACCGGCTCTGACATAGTATTTTCAACTGTATTACTATTTAATAGGGTACATATTATTATAATGGTAATACGTAGGCTTCGTATCTCCCATGAGCGTTGACTATTAGATCAAAACTCACGCGCATTTCAGGTTTTCCCAGATTCATAGTATTGAGTAGTATCTAGATACAAGTATCGATTAGCATCCTCGATGCACTTTTCTTTCGACAGTAGGTATATATGATGGGCGTGTAACTTTACTAATTTCCCTTTTTCCCCTTAAACGAAGTATGGCGAAACTCAAACGTTTCGAATTTTCGTGAACATCACGTGAAAACCTATCTGAGGTTGAAAATTCTGGGTTGTGACTTATGGAGTTTGGAAAACGGCGGTTATGACGTCGCCATTTGAATTTGTGTCTTTCCCAATATTCTTGGAAAATCGAATTCGTTATGTGCACTTTATGGATTTTTTATTATTTAGGTATGTCATTTGCTTAGGTGAAGGAGCTCACCGATATTTACCACCTTCAAATAATGTGTTGCAACTTCCTAACTGGAGGTCAAATAACGCAAATGCTTTTTTGGCTTTAACATTCGTTCAGTTCGGGTCCTTTTGCTGAACGGTTTGTGTCTGAATATTTAAAAAAATACGACTTTAAGCGCTGGTACCCAGTACCCACGTAGTGCGAGATGCCCCCTGAAATCAAAACTCTACTTCGTTGGCAGTCGGTTTAAAATGCCAAAAGAGTAAACACGGAGACCAATGTCTTGGGGACGCATGGGTTTCACATCACGTATCACGTTCGGTAATGTCGACCTCTAGGTAGGCAGGTAGGTACCTATATGAGAATGGGCTTGTCATGATTTCCACAATTCCTATACAATTGTGCTAATTGATAAATCTGTCACTTAGAATCAACGTGCATCTTACCTAAGTGGGTAATAACCATACCTAGAAAAATTCATTATCCTTACTTCTGACGCAGTAGTGACTGACGACCTCCGTGGCGCAGTGTGTAGCGCTGTTGTCTTAACGTGCGGAGGTCTCGGGTTCGATCCCCGGCAGGGTCAATTTGAGAATTTATAATTTCTGAATTTTCCCTGGTCTGGCCTGGTGGGAGGCTTCGGCCATGGCTAGTTACCACCCTACCGGTAAAGACGTCCCGCCAAGCGATTTAGCGTTCCGGTACGATGCCGTGTAGAAACCGAATAGGGCTTAAATATAACTGCCATGCCTCTAACAGGTTAGCCCGCTACCATCTTAGACTGCATCATCACTTACCATCAGGTGAGATCGCAGAAGGGCTAACTTGTAATGGCTAAAGAAAAAAAAACTTCTATACTGATATTATAAATGCGAAAGTGTGCCTGTCTGTTTGTCTGCATATACGCTTTAATGGGCCATCTTTTCAACCGATTTTGATGAAATTTCAAATTTCAAATTTGGTATTGAAATAGATTGAACTCACAGGTAAGTATAGTCTTGTATTTGTACCGTACCTAAGTAGTTGGGAGTATAGGAAGCATATTATGTGGTAAAGATGGTAAAGATTTACATCCGAGTGACCTAAGAAATCGAGTTTTAAATAAGGGGTGAGCTCTAAGTTAATATAGCTCAATATAACTCCCTCTCATTCTAGGCGAACAATAACGCTACTCCGTCGGGCGAGTCTGTCCCAGTATTGTTTTATCCACAAAGAAGTCGCTCGATACAAAGCCTCCATCGCCCTACTTACCGGGGCTCCAGCTAACGGCGCTATTTAAGTATTGTGAGCTTTTATTTTACCAGTGCCGAGACTTTATTTTTTTATAGCGTGTTGTAAATAAATAAATAATAATTTTATTTCACAAAAACTTACAAAAGTAAGGCTTAGGTCTACAATGTGGCCAATTCTGTACCTATAACACAATCTCTAAACTAAACTAAAATGGCAACTTTAAATCTAGTTCTGTCCCTTTCCGTAGGGAGTATTATGAAAGGGTTAGCAATATTTGTAATGCTCTAATTTTAGTTTAGTTTAGAGATTGTGCACTACAGAATCAGCCCCATTAACTATGTATGGTCGGTCTCTGCAGCCTAATGTAGGTTACCCTGTGGTTAAGGCTATGTTTGGATGCCAATACCATTTGGGAATTAAAAGTAAAATACCTTGTTTTTAATTTCTTTATCCATTTTTGAAGTAATTTATTTAAGACTAGATGTTGCCCGCGACTTCATCCGCGTGGATTAAGGTTTTTTGATTCCCGCGGGAACAATTTAATTTTCCGGGATAAAAAGTAGCCTATGTTCTTCCCCGGGATACAAACTATCCCTATCAGCAAAATCGGTTGAACAGATGGGCCGTGAAAGCGTAGCAGACAGACATACAGACAGACACATTTTCGCATTTATAATATTAGTATGGATGGATATTGATTATGAACTAGTCTTGATAGACGAGCAACAATTAGCTAACACATGTGCAATTTCTAAATAAGACTTTAGAGTCTGATTGATTAAATAGGCATGATTCCTATAATGTACCTTAGATATCAAAAATAAATAATTTCTAACTGATTATTAAATAGAGGATCTTCCAAAATACCTAAAATTACCATCCTCGTTTATTTTTAAGTTTGATAACCATTTTAAAAAGAAAAAAAAGTGCGTTGAAATTTGATGACGTCACAACTGTAAAGGACATTGTCCAAATTCGCCTGAGGATCAACGTTTGAAATATACAGTAATTCTTAGCTTATTTTTTAACCTTTATTCCAATTAATAGGTATTAGAATTCAACGGACACTTCAAATCAATTAAAAATAAATAAATGGGTATTAAATTGACTACCATACTTTTCCGCCCCTCGATTATTATCCACAGATCAATAACTTACATGTTAAAATAATAAACATTACCACCGCTTGAGCACTCGTTCCGTAACTAAAGAAATAAGATAAAAGCAGCTTGAAGCGCTGAGTGCGCTAGCAGTCTGAATATCGCAACGCCATCTATTGAAAGTACAATAAATTAATATTTGTAACGCCATCTGTAACGTTTTAGGTGAACTACGACGAAACTTGTCTTTTCTACATACTGTTTACAGCTCTATTACAATTGGATAAAGATGATATTTATTTTTCAAGCAGATTGAGTCGAAATAACCTCAAAATTGAAAATATATTTGGTAATAAATAAATTCTCAGAAGTGTCCGTTGTTTCAATCTGCTCTCAAGTATTAAAAGGTTATTATTTTGAACCCAGTATTCAATGTGGTTTGACGGTTGGTTTTTAGGCGAACTTTGTATGGGGACAGGGCAATGTCCTTTCATAGGTAGGTATCTACAACTTCCATACCTACTAGAAGTACGTTTTTAAGTTTGATAAAGAGTTGCCGATTTGATTGAGTTGTCATCATCCGTATTGTTAGGAACCTACACTATATTGGTCCCGTGTGGAACTTTTCAGTAGGTATATCTAACGTGACATGTGGGTGCAAAAATCCCACAAAAATTTCCGAAGGACAAACGTCGTTAGTTGTGTATTTGCGTATCCAATCACTAGTGATTGTCTGATATTATTTTACAATAAATTATCAAATCAATATTATAAATGCGAAAGTTTGGATGGATGGATGTATGGATGTATGTTTGTTACTCAATCACGCTCCAACGGCTGAATGGATCTGGATGAAATTTGGCACAGAGATAGATTATAGTCTGGAATAACACATAGGCTACTTTTTATCCTGGAAAATTAAGGAGCTCCCGCGGAAACCGAAAAACCTCGATCCACGCGGACGAAGTCGCGGGCATCAGCTAGTAATGTAATAAGGAGAAGTCTTGCGTTTTCCATTAAAAAATAAAAGATTCTAAAGTCGGTGGCAACATAAATAAAAAATAATAATAAACCAACCCAACGAAAGCCAAAGGTAGCCACTGAAAGCGCTACGTCGATCATTACAATTTGTCATAGCGCGCAGTTAATATCCTGAAAGCTATAGAAATTAAGATAAAATGCCGCTCCCCCGGAAGGTAATACTGCTTAAACGACCACGTACAAAATTATACGAAGCCGTGACAAATTTTTTCTAACATCGCTGAAAGAAAGCCGGCGTGATTTATTTAATGAATAAAAATGCCTCCTAGCATCGCCCATTCGCTAGGATATTGCAATTAGCCTCCTTTATAGCCTTTTTAATTACGACCACCGTATTGCACGTAATGAACGACAAAAATTCAACCTAATTTCCCCGATGTCTATTACAATTTACCTACCCATTTAGTACAATTAAATAAGGCACCGCGATAAATCATAACAATGAGCGCATTGTCTCACACGTAACGAGATCCGACGTAAAGACGCCTATCTCGATGCGCCGCGTAATCACGTAACAAGATAACGCCTAACACCCTCTCGGCACAACAAATTAAGTATCAGTGTAGCAATCTGTGAATTACAAGTGTAAATAATCCGAAGGCCGCCCAACCACCACCGTGGGCCGGGCTTTGGGTGAAAAAAACTCGTTAAAATAGCGGCTTAAAAAAGAAAAGCGCTGAAACGGGAGGCTCGGATCGTATCGGTTTTTCTCGACGCGGGCGGTTCGCTGGGCGGGGCCGGCCGCCAGTAGCGCGCCGCCGGCCGGCTGAAGCGGACGTGTAGAGTTGTTGTTCCACGTCTCCTTATCGGGCCCATGTGTGAAATTTCGGCATGTTGATGTCGTGAATTGACAAAATGGACTTTCAGAGTGCAATGGAGACGTTCGCTGAGGCATGGGCTGCGGCCAACACCGCCAAGTCAGAGGCACCAAGCGATCTTTCACAGGTCAGTTTTCTTCTGATTTCCCTGTGTTTTAATCAAATTTGTTTTTTTTTAAGTTAATTTATTCAGGGTTTTTCGTTATATTGTCAGTTATTATTGTGTAAAATAATATACCTAACATATAAGTGTAAACTGTAACAAAAAGTGCGAAAGATTTATTAATACAGAAACAGTATTATAATAATTAGCCTACTTACCTACTTAGTTTTAAAAATTAAACTTATTAATGTACCTAAACAAATTAAGTTCGTAGGTAGGTATGTTAAGTAGCGAAGACATGGCTCGCCTAATTGTTTTACTCGGACAATAAAGTAGGTACTTTGCCAAGTTCATCTTGATAAGCGGAATTTGCATAAATATAATGAAACACTTACATACATAATTGTATTATTAATTTGAACAATAGTGATCGATATTTTGGCAAGGTCGTATGAAAAATTCAGGCTTAATTTAATTAAATTATTAATTTATAATGCATTCAATTATAAGATAAATGCTGCATTGTTTGCTGACTAGAACCGAACTGAAGTTTGCGCGACAATCATCGCTAATGCACCGATAATTATTCAGGTTTAATATTTTGGTCTATTAAGGACCGCGCATACCTAATTACCTACCTATTACTTGGGGAATCTTACCCTGTCTATTCCTTCGTGTTAGTAAAAATTTTCAACGAGGAACCTATGAACGTAACCTGTCTACCTAGAAGTAGAAATGCTTTAGAAACGTCAACATTGCCTATGAATTATAAAAACATTTTAATATCTGTTTGCATTATACCTGAGGACTGAAGTTGAAAGACAATTAATTTGGGTACTTAATTAACAAACAGAATCAAGGTAGATACTGCTTAGGTAAGAAGTAGGTACCGATTTAATAAAAGTGCCTAATTGTTATGATATTTTATGTTAAGTCAATGTTCCTAGATTTGCGTAAATTTTAAAATATTATTATTAGACCTGCAAATATTATGCTTGGGTTCTTCTTAGGTTATTACATATTATTAAATTATAATAGGTAATGACAGATCTAATTCCTGACCATATTGCATTATATATTAGGTAAGTACAAACATTTAGGTAATCTATCACATTTGTGCTTTTCGCCTAGGGGATACACCCTTCACTTAAATTCAAGTATACCTACCAATAATAATATTTGGTTGGTAGGTAGGTATTCTTGTTATTTGACTTAATATAAAACTTACTTATTAAATAATAAAATTCATTGTGACATTAGTTTAAAATAGTTTGTAATAGTTAAAAGAAAACTATGTTTTGACGTAGATTAGTTAATACTTATCTCATAGAATTACAAATTCCTATCTGGCTTTTTATCTTATCTAGATTAGATAGTTTGATATCACCAACGATCTTACATTGATTTCAATGGATATCGTAAAGTCGAGATTTGTTCGATTGAAAACTTGTTTAGGATTTATGTTACATTAGGTATTACATATTTTATATTTTAATACTGATTAAGTAGGTAATATAACTATAATAATATAATATATTAGATATTTAAATTTCAATATTTTTCATTCATAGTAATATAATAAAATATTATGTTCGCTAGGTTCAATAAGCAGAAGAGTGAAGCGAACAGTGTGCCTAATAGGTACCTAGGTATTTGTATATTACTATAATATACAGTTGTTTAATGGACTTAATTTAGTAAGATAATAAATATTCATAGGTGGTACATGTGGTATTTAGAAGATTATTCAAGTTTTCAAGTTGAGGATGTTACTAAAAAAATTTATAGGTAGGTACATTTAATTTGTAGGCACTAATTCAAAAGTTAAAATGTTAATAGGTAGATACCTATCAGGAGTGTAAATAAAGTGTTTATATAGTTTAGGTACTATTGATTGATTGACCTCTAGCAGTGTAATATATTGACTTTATATTTATTTTATGTGAAATGCTCTCTTCAATTTTATAGTTCATTAAACGAAAGAAGAAAAAGTCCATTAAAAGCGCGCGTTTTGTGTGAAGAATTTTAAGCGTGACTAAGTGACACCATCCGTGACTTAATAGGGCCGATATAATAAAGGTAGGTACTTGCCTAAGTAGGTACTTTAGATAGCGACGTAGAGTCGACGCTTGTTGTCTATTTACTAGTAATCAATAATTCAGTTTTATAGATTACTAGCTGATGCCCGTGACTGCGTCCGAACTCCGAGTTGATTTGTTTGACCGGATTGGTCGTGTGCGAATTCCTGAATTTTCTAAATATAAAGTAGGTACCTAACTACCTAGGTACCTAACCTTTCTCCATCTTCCAAATATGTACAAGCTAAGTATATCTATCTATGTCAATCAATTTCTTCAAGATCGTTTCAACGTTTGAGCAGTAAATTATCGCATGTAGGAAAGTATAAAAATATAGGTAAGTACATACTTACTTAATATTGACATGAATAATGTTAAAAAAAAATGTGCCATTTTTATATGGCACTGCTGTTAAATTTCAATAAAGTGAATAATTATAATTTTGCAATACCCATTTATTTATTTTTAATTTTTTATGTGGCAATACCTTATTAGATAGCTTTTAGTATAAATAGGTATGGGTAGTTTATAATATTTTTTATGGATTTCCACTTTCGTAACTCTACTAACTTGACGAAAACTATGTTATGTGCTTATTAGGTGTTGAAGTGTTAATGAATATTCTATTAAGTTTTAAATTTATTTATAGGATTTCATATTATGTAAAGTTATGTTTAACCGTGATGGTAAACTGAGATAAGCCAAAGTAGGCTGTAAAATTGGTGTGTTTATTCGATAGTCAATCAGATAAGGAACCCGTTGTTGATATTTGTCGGACAATAAATCTATAGTTTACTGTAATTTTATCTTAACATCTTGTATTACATAAATTCGATGATCTTTAACAGATAATAAAACTAACTGGCCAATTAAGAGATGCTTATCTATCTTAGCTGATGCAACTTATGAGGACAGCAGCTGGGTCCAAATGTAAGTTTTCATGTTAACAAGTGTTTACAAATTAAAATCACCTCGGATATATTGTGGAATGTTTCCCACAATCTTCTGGCTCTATCATCAGCAGAACGATTATGTAAAAGATTATGTCTCAATTGCTTTGATTGGCTGAATTTATGGTAGTTTTGCTGCGTCAATGGATTTTGGCCAATAGTGAAAGAATGTTAAACAATCAAAGGTGATTAAGATCGTTGCACTGTAGCTGTCATTTTTAGAAAATCGCCCCCCTGGCCCTGGCTGAATCTGATGACGTCACTATATGAACACAAAGTACCCATTATCACCAAATAAATAAGCTCAAACAAGACAAATCTGCTTCAAATTGTCTGGAAGTTGAGTAATCCAAAAATGGTCCTTGTTACGCCATCAAGATAAGAATACCATACTAAGTATATTAAAGTCATGAGGTTTAATAAATACACAAAATTCACTCATTCAAATAAAAATAAAACTTAGTGTATTACTTTTACGAGATAACAGACAGATAAACAAGCAGACAAAATATTGCTCTTTGCACTTCGGGTGTTAAACAAATATCAAACCTGAGTAACCTGAGTTGTTATTAAATCAAAACGTGCCTAAAGATCAGATCACTTTTGATCTATAGAAACAAGAAATAATCAAAATTAAATGAGAAAAAACTGCAATATTGGCTATAAGTTTGCGAAAACGGTAGAGATAAAAAGTACCTAATGCTTAGTAACATTAGTGTATTGGCTTAAGTAAACTAATGGCATACATTAGCCAAAAATATGCAACTCAATCTATTAACTAAGAAGGTAGTAAGTATGATGTGGTTTCGACTAATACAGCATGATTAGCTTTCTGGTTTGGATTGTACAGAAAAATAATATAAAGGTACAAAATGATTGAAATAACACATTATAGGTAGTTTGATCCACGAATACGCCCCCCACTATTTTTTGTCTCATCAGGAAATATGCTCTACAAATATTTATAACTAGACGATAGCTCTAGATGGATATGAATTTTACTGTTATAAACCAATATTTTTACATTGGTGTCCATTAGTTTCATGTTCACAATTATTATGAGTAGTTAGGGCGCGTCTTTGTAAATGGAACTATCTCTAGTCTATACAGAACCTAATAATTTTATAACATACATTTTTTTTTTAAATTTTATTTAACAATGTAACTAAAGCAATAAATATAACATTCCTTGGCATGTTCATAACTATTAAGTACCTACTTCGAAAAGATGACAACTGCAAAATTAGATAATACCTACAAGCGACCCGTGCCGTAGTCGTGCTGTTAGTTTAAAACCCAAAAATAATTGTATAACGTTCAAAATTTGTATCATAAAAACAATTAATAATACCGGGAAGCGTGAGTGGCAAGAACTACAATATCGGGCGGGGAAGAGAAAAACTGTGATCGGTTTTGCTGAAAATAATATGAGGTCACAGACTAGTGGAAAAATTAAGTCCTCCTGGATGCAACGTACGCAAGTTGATATTTTTGTAAAAAAAAAATTGCGTTTTCACTTCTAAATATTAAAAATATATTTTTTTTAATTAGAAAAAAAATAAATTGAAAGTAATTAAAATCTACCTTAAAACTAAGGCATTACAGTTTAATTACGAATGTAGTATATATATTTAAGACCTTTTTCTTCGAGCATTTCGGTGTTCACGAGCATGTCGGCGACGGTAACACGAACCCACAAGTTTACCCCCTCCTACCAAAAAGTGCTCAACGCGGCTAAAGATGTTTTCACTTCAAAACATTTTTATATGGGTATTACGTCGTCGCCGTCCCAACCTATAATCCACTTTCGCTGGACGAAGGTCTCCTGCATGGATCTCCACAGAACACGATCCTGTGCCGCTTATTTCCAGCGGCTCCCAGCTACACGCTTGATGGGTATGCGAGTGAAAATGTAATCAATATTTTATTACTAAATGATTTGGATTTTAAAAAATCCCGTGTGTAATCGCCTCTTAAATTTCCTGAGATAAAAAACAACCTCAGCCCATCCCTGGGATGCAACATATATCTGCAGTTACGTTGCTTACCGGTCTCGTCAAAATCGATTATACTATGGATGGACCAATAAAAATGTTACAGACAAATAGATACTTTCGCATGAATAATATTAGTATAGAAATTATTTTTCTTGTTTGTAGAAGAGTTCGTTTCTTGTTCCTCCATCAGAAGATTTGCACCTATAAGTACTTAATTATGTGGGACAAACTGAATACTCAGCTATAGTTAGTATTCTGTGCCCTAAAGGTACAGTACAGACCTTAGCATATTATTTTTACTGTCGATCCAAATCCTCATTCTATATTTTTTCTTTGGTCTGTGTACGACGCTATTTTCTACAGATGCGGATAACTTGTGTACAGAATTCATTTCACAGTGTAACCACGGCGAATCCAGCGTCGAGTGCAGATGAAATTACTATTAAAGCATTAACATTGTAATCTAATTGTGTGCCTAATTTATAGTATTGTACTGTCTAAAAAACTCAATGTACCTAGCTTTCGAGTACCATGCCGTGTTATTCCCTAAACGCTCTGTTCGTCACGCGTCGTTGATTTCGCCGTCGAAATATGGCTTAGGTAGGACACCTACAGTGTTATTTTGTAGATTCACAGCCTTATGACAATTTAGCAACGAAATCATACTCCTAATATTATAAATGCGAAAGTGTGTCTGTCTGTCTGCTACGCTTTCGTGGCCCATCTGTTCAACCGATTTTGATGAAATTTGGTACAGGGATAGGTTGGATCCTGGGGAAGGACATATGCTACTTTTTATCCCGGGACTAAAGAGTTCCCGTCGGAATCAAAAATCTTTTAATCCACGCGGACTGAGTCGCGGGCATCAGCTAGTGATATATAATTTCTATTCGACATTTATAGGCTTTTTTTATTTTTATCACGTTTTTCGGAGTCTGTCTCTAGATAAAATGCCTAATATTTATTCGATTACAAAATAATAATTAGCTGAAATAGACGTAATCTACATATTACACGATTCAGTACCTTTAGCACCCTTAGTACGAGGTTTCACATCATAGAATAATATTTTCACATCTAAATAAGGTTATTAGATATCGAGTATCGACACAATAACTACTGCAGAAGTATAACTTAAATCTCTTTAAAGCTATCTTAAAGTTTTATAGTCTTGGGTAGGGGAGACCGGGGATGGTAGACTAACTTTTCACTTAAGCTCGTATATCTCAGATGTTTAACTTAATATAACAAAAACAACAGTTGATACAGATAGAAGAACTATTCAGGTACCTAAAATACTAATCTATAACCTATATATATTTCATTATAATACTTATTTAGTCGATTTTCTAAACCCCTGACGCTTGGTCAACCTACCCCATATCCGGGGTAAGTTGACCATAAGCATGGGGTAGGTTGACCTAGGCAGTTATTAGTGTAAATAAAGAGGATAAGTATAAAATAAAACATTAAAATGTACTAAATGATAGAAACTTTTTATTTAATTATAAACAAACTTAAATTTACTAAAGGTAACAGTCACTTTTTAAACTATTTAAAAAAAACTTAAATTAACAATAAGTAGGTAAGATTAATTTTTGTACTTTCTGTTTCAAACTTAATTGTAACTTGAATTATTCTAATAAATTTCTAATCACAGATCAAATTGCTTTTATGAAAATATTATTCAATATTAACTTGTGGGTATCTAATATTATAAAGTATAAACTATTAAAACAGAAAACTTCTGTTCTAAAAATTAACTTAATAATGAAAATAGAACAATCAGTCTCATATTAGAGTTTTTAAGTATATCTACTAAAAAAAAAATATCATCTTTGAATTAGTGATTATCATAAACTTTTATTTTTATGTACCCCGCCGTGTCCAGGGTCAAATCTGCTCTCCTGAGGTTCGGATTATTTTCTAGCTTATGTTTAAGTTTAGTAATATTACGATGCAACGTTTTGTATGAAATTTGGTATTTTTTTGATGTGGCGTTTATGCTATTATTACCGAAGATTACTGCGTGGCAAGCTCTTTCTAGGATATCTTTTGGTACATCACCCCTTTGAGATTCTCTTATGTACGTCCTCATTTTTCTGTAAAAATACAACTGTAATTTAGTATGTGAGAGAGACCATACTAGTGTTACATAGATGCACATTAACCATTAGCCCACACAATTCTTTAAAATAAGTATAAAATTTTATACTTATTTTAAAGAATAACTTTTTTTTATAACTAAACTAATAAGTCTACCTACCCCGAAAACAATTGGTCAACCAACCCCTGACGCCATTTTGAATTTTACCTGCGTATCATATGCAAACTCTGGCACTAACATGGAAGCAATACAGTGTAATATAGAATAAAACTATCATATTTACATTAGGCATAACAACTACATTGTTTCTAACAGATCCATAGACACAATAACAAAAAAAGTACGAACGAAAAAAGTTACTTACCGAGACCAAAAATACAAAATGTGATGCCACTCACAAACCCCGCGCGACTGCGGCGGCTCACTTCGCACAAGTTAGCGGGTCGCGGGGAGGCATCGTCACACATAATTGGTTGATGAAAAACACGTGATAGTGGCGAGTTATTGTTGATTAGTCTACCTGCCCCTATAGCCAACCATACCCGGTCTCCCCTATATGGAATCAAACTTAAAGCTTAATCATGACATTTTAGGTTCATTTTACTTTAAAGCGTTTCGGTGTTCGAAATATATCAACGTTTTTGAGCCAATTCATACTAAGCCTGCAGATCATTATCAAAGAAACGTTTTCGATTAACTAGTACATTAAGTTCCTACGTAGCTGTGATTAGATAACGAATGTACATAAGATAGATTAAATGATAGAATTTAGAAATGGATTAATGAAAGCTGACGGTAACTAAAAGTGAAAAATATCGTACCTACTATCATACTGTTTTAACTGCCATGACCCTAACAGGTTAGCCCGCTACCATCTTAGACTGCATCATCACTTACCATTAGGTGAGATCGCAGTCAAGGGCTAACTTGTAGTAGATAAAAAAAAATACTACTATGACACTTATTATTTTCTATTCTTTATGTTATCGAAAATCTATTGCAAGAATATAATATTTTTTACACGTAATAAGAATAACATTGGGTTCCTTTCATTAAAGATTTCAACTCGTTTAAACATAAAATATTAAAATACTGTTTGCGAAACGGCCAAAATATGAAAGAAACTTAATTAAAATCGAACAATACCAACATTACGACCGAAACTATAAACTTTGTTTAAAAAAAAAAGAAACGCACCTAATCATATAACTCGATTCGACTCTTTCCGATTAAATCGATAAGAGTGTTATTATAATTCACTAGGGCTAATCCATTATCGTGGATTATATTGTTCCAGTGATAAGTTGGGTTTAATATTACCTAGTAACTACCTATTGCTGATAATATTTTGTTTAGTATGTAAGGTTCAATATTTTTTTATGAGATTTTTATTATATTAAAATAAAATTAGAAAATAAAACGAGACGCTAATGTGGGTATACTCGGGAGGTGGATTCATTCGTAAAAGTTTGAAAAAAAGAAAATAAAGTTTGATAGAGTGAATTTCAGTAATTATACATGAATAAATCAGTATTTGACGTTTTATTGGAGAAGGCGTTTACAATTTTACCTAGTAGTATGACGTGCATTCTTTATTTTCATTTTATCCACTACAAGTTAGCCCTTGACTGCTATGTCACCTGATGGTAAGTGATGATGCAGTCTAAGATGTTAGCGGGCTAACCTGTTAGGGGCATGGCAGTTATATTAAACCCATACCCCTATTCGGTTTCTACACGGCATCGTACCGGAACGCTAGATCGCTTGGCGGAACGTCTTTACCGGTAGGGTGGTAACTAGCCACGGCCGTAGCCTTCCACCAGGCCAGACCAGATATTCATATTTTGTACGCGAAATTCATATTTTTTTAATTTTTAGACCGTAGGTACGTTGAATATATCAATCAGTCACCGAAGAGACGTCAGTTCTTTTCTATCGACTCATAACGGGGAGTGTTCTGAAGAGTTATTCAATATAATAATAAAACCGGCCAAGTGCGAGTCGGACTCGCGCACCGAGGGTTCCGTACAAACCTGTAGTAAGTTTTACGATTAATGAATTTAATGAACCGCAAAATTAACTTTGTTTGTAGAGGTTTATTGTTAATATCAAAAAAACTATGCTAGTTAGAGCGTTGGTTTTATTTTTCCTGTAAAATATACATAAGCTTCTATTGACCATAATTATTTCAGATTTTTCAATTGGTAAACTTCGGAGATAAGGGGGGGGGGGGGGAACGGTATTTTTTTCGACATTTTGCCCGATAAACTATTATGCATAAAAATAAATAAAAATCTGTTTTAGAATGTAGAAGTATAGCCCTTTCATATGATATCCCACTCAGTATAGTCATCATACTTTGAAATTTCAAACCGCCGATTTTCCCCCTTTTTTAATTAAACTAAAAATAATTTTCGATTTTTTTTTATTTTAATGATGTTAGGCCACTATTATACACAACTATTCCAAATTTCATGTCGATAGCTTTAATAGTTACTGAAATAATCGACTGTGACAGACGGACGGACGGACGGACGGACGGAGAAAGTCGCACCATAAGGGTTCCATTTTTACCATTTTGGTACGGAACCCTAAAAACCATCAATTCTCTCTATGGTTCAGTGGATTTAGTCAATGTTTTTCTAATTTAAAAAAAGCGTGTGTGCGGGCACACACGGCAGAAGTGAAACTTCAGAAAAGTAGCCTACGAGAGAATGAGATAAATATAACTTGTAATCTATCTCATCTCTCGCAGGTTAAATACTATTATGAATATGTTTGTAACTTTTTGGTGTCGCTTTTTCGTTTCATCGAATTTTCAAATCACAACGATTCTAAAGAAGTTTCACTTCAAAAACTTTGCCATTTTAAAATTGATAACTGTGCTGAAACAAAATCCAATCTTTTCATAGGACAAGAGGCGCTAAATGTTACACCATTGCAAATGAAAGCCTCGAAATCTGTGTGTAAATTTACCAAACGACAAGCTGTACGTTACGAGCACCGTTACTGAAGGTGACGATGACTTGGATCGCTTCGACAAAAAACCGCCGACAAATTACATCTCGTCGGTACATAGAAAGTGGGCGCGTGCCAAACAGCAGGGCTAGCAATAACGCTATCTCGCGGATTATATCGACTTATTCCATAACAGTAATTATAAGTACCTACCTACGTCATTATAGCTAACGTACCTTACCTAGTGGCACAAGAGTCCGCATTCATCGGTAAGTAAGTAGGTATAATTTAATCGACTTGTTCGATATAATTCGTATAGGTACTTATTTTAAGAGTGTTTTTTTTTATCCACTACAAGTGAGCCTTTGACTGCGATCTCACCTGCCCCCCTTATAGCATGGGCCGAGACAATTTTCTCCCCGAGGAAAGGATAAAAAATTTATTCCTAAATAAATAAATAAAATCGCTAAATAACGGTGGATAAATAGTCCCCCGAGTCCCCGTGAAATGTCAAACGGGGATAAACTTCTCCCCTCCCCTGTTGCCGAGCTCTGAGAAGTGGATAAGTTAATTTTATCTCTCGTCAGTGGATAAAATCGGGGGATAAAATTTTTATCTCCGGCCCATGCTAGCCCTGCTGATGGTAAGTGATGATGCAGTCTAAGATAGTGGCGGGCTAACCTGTTAGGGGCGTGGCAGTTAAGTATATCACACCCATACCCCTATTCGGTCTCTACACGGCATCGTACCGGAACGCTAAATCGCTTGGCTGCACGTCTTTACCGGTAGGGTGGTAACTAGCCACGGCCGAAGCCTCCCACCAGGCCAGACCAGGGAAAACGGATGTGGCACTGAATTTCTGCACAAAAATTAAAACGGCAATATCGAAAACTAACGTCAAATACTTTCTCAGTTATGCCAACCCTCTTGCATCGACGAGGTTGGATGTCTACTCACAGAATAGGTATGGTCTACTGACGGCCATAGTTCTGTAAAAGGGATTTCCACACAGCCACAGTCAGTGGTGCCCCTACTGGTACAAAAAGGCTGAGCGTACAGTGGATAAATCCGTGCAATTACACACGTACTCCGACTGTCAGGTGAGATATTGCGTGGTTCAATTTGCCTTGGATTCGGCCACAATGCGCGCAGTCAGATCTAATTACCAGCCACGCGCGCCGGCTCCCATTGTGATAATATAATCGATCTATATTTGACGCGGATCATTTTTTCATGGTTTTCAAGTGAAGTATCATATTTTTTGCCCCACGAACAGCAATAAGCTACTCTTGCTCTTGTTGCTCCGGACCCGATTGAGTTAAAGATATTGTAATATGCCGTTTTTTGCGGGGCCGCCCGATCATCTGTTCAAAGTGGGCATGAATATTTGAATTGCTGTGTCATAGAGTCGGGAAGATTAATCTACGTTTTGATTAACAAATCGATTTCGATATACCTATGTAAACGTGTTGGCTGATAGGTCGGGTGTCAGAAGTGGCCACGCGCGGCTCCGGGGCAGACGGCAGCGTCCTCCATCTCGTGGATAAAGCGTGGCACCGTTACCTTTCTCAAATCACGTACACTATTGTAATATCCAATCGCCCAGAAATGAGATTGCGGCTAACAAGTTATTTACATTGACGTTTTAATATGTTGAGTGACTGAAAAAACTATTTAAAAAGGTAATTATAAAGTGGTGCTCGTAATAGCCACCGTACGCGCCGGCACGCCGCCTTTGTGACGCAGCTAAACCCTCGAGATTAATTTTGGCGGCACAATGAACAGTTCGTAGTCAAAATACATGCTCCGATAAATGTAAAGGTTGCGATATCGGTTTGTCAATTCTAAACTTTCGAAAGCATCGCCGCGCTCCCGGTCGTAATGAGATAGGATCTTTATTGCAGCCCGTTTTTTGGGAAAAATGATTAATATAAGGGATCGGCGCGGACGGATAAGTAGTTGAGATTGACGGAATGATGCGAGGTCTGTGACCGGGTCGGTGCAGGGCGGAGGGCGAGAGGCGGGGGGCTAGGGGGGAGGGAGGGGGGGAGGTGGAAAGCCGCGAGGCAGCATTGCGCGAGCGTGCCCAAAAACTAACCATAATTTACGGACAAGTAGTCAGGCTGCCGACGACACGCGCGGTACTTTTTTGCACCACCCTGATCCTGTTACAAAGTAAATTTCTCACGAACATCAGAGAGCACATCTTTGCGGAATTGCGCGTTAATGATGGTGGAAAATTAAGAGCAGCCACGATCCGTTTTCTCTGATAATATTTCGAGCAATTTCTCCACAAGGCGGCTATATAAGTACCTACCACAAGATTCCCTCTCTGGCATATTCTAGACTTTCAATGATTGTAGAAGTCTCAGCAGGTACATACATTTGACAAATGTGGCCAAACCACGTTATCTAAATATATAAAAGGAAAAGGTAACTGACTTACTGACTGACTGATCTATCAGGTATCAACGCACAGCTCTAACCATTGGACAGTGGACGGATCTGCAGGCATCCGCTAAAAAAGGATTTATGAAAATTCAATTCCTTAGGGGGTATTTAGAATGATAGAGGAAAACTTAGGTTAGATCGCCGTCTCGGTCGCAACGTAATCGAACAACGGATCATCATGCGTGGCCTTAAAATTTAAATATTGTAAATTTTTCGAAACCAACTTGGACCCTGTAACTACTGGCAAGTTAATGTAAGTTATAACTGAGTATCAAGTTTTTTACATAATGACGGAAGATAAGGCGTTGTACAAAAAGCCCGGTGCGGTGGTGCACGGAATTGAAGTAGCCCACGGCTAAACGGGGCCGTATTTGAAATCGTAATATCATAATTTTTACTCAAATATATCATTAAATAAGTGATAAATATAAATGATTGGGATTACCCTTTAAACCCAAAGTTACATGCTTCTTCGACAGAATTCGTATAAAACTTCTGTTAAAATTTATTCCTGGGTTAAACGTAAGTAACGTAAAGTAACATCTCTGCAAGCGGGCCTAAATAACAAAATATATCGATCTACATACTTACACAGTTTTTTAATCCATATAAAGGTTAGTCGACATCACAGGAGACCGAAGAGCTGGCAGCTACCTAGTACAAAGAATTAGTCTAGCTATTCAAAGGGGGAACGCTGCTAGTATATTCGGAATCTTGCCTAAAGGGACTCCTTTTAATAATAGGTATATTTTAGTTTTTAATTTAGATTTTAACTAGCTGATGCCCGCGACTTCGTCCGCGTGGATATACCAAGTTTCATCGAAATAACTTGAGAAATGACGGACTTTTATACAAACTTTCAACCCCTATTTCACCCCTTTGGGGGTGGAATTTTGAAAAACTGTGAAACACGTGTGTCTTCATTTTTAACCCGCAGCTCATATACCAAGTTTCATGGCTATAACTTTAGAAATGAAGGACTTTCATACAAACTTTCAACCCCTATTTCACCCCTTCGGGGGTAAAATTCACAAAAACTGTGAAACACTTATTTCTTCATTTTTAACAGGTAGCTTGTATACCAAGTTTAATCGATATAACTTGAGAAATGACGGACTTTCATACAAACTTAAACTTCTATTTCACCCCCTTAGGGGTGGAATTTTGAAAAACTGTGACACACGTACTTCTTTATTTTTTACCGTAAACCAAAATAAAAAGTTTCGTTGATATAACTTGTAAAACATCTTGAGAAACGAAGGACTTTCATCCCCTATTTTACCCTTTTGGGGGTCGAATTTTCAAAAACTGTGAAACATGTATGTCTCCATTTTCAACCCGCAGCTCATATATCAAGTTTCATGGCTATAACTTGAGAAATTAAGGACTTTCATACAAACTTTCAACCCCAATTTCACCCCTTCGGGGGTAGAATTTCGGGATAAAAAGTATCCTATGTCCTACCTCGTAGTATGGGCTCAAATCGTGCCAAGTTTCGTTTGAATTCATTCAGTAGTTTCGGCGTGATGCGCGGCCAAGATACAGACAGACAGACAGACAGACAGACAGACAGACAAAAATGAAAAAAATTACAGATTTGGCTTCAGTATCGAATAATGAGTGCCCTCCAAAAAAAATTTTCAAAATATCTTCAATGTACAGAATTGGACATGTTACAGTTTTATTATAAGTATAGAAGATATAGATGTATTCCGTAGTTTTAATTTGATATTTTTGTCATAAATAATATAGTAGGTATATCCATATATAAAATTAGCATCGATGTAGATATAAAATAATATAGAATGATAAACTGACAGACATGTTATCAACTTTCGTGCGGTCTAGAAACTTGAAATTTTCCATACCCATTCCCGCTAAAATTTAGATAAAAGAAGCTAGCTACTTTCAGAAATTCTACCTGAATATTAGCTAGTTACAATCTGTAAAAGACTGAATCGATTTCTAGCTTTTTTCATGTAATTACTACCTAATTACTTAGTAAGATAAATATTCAAAAGATGTAATAAATTATTATCATAATTATTACTATATACGAGGTTATCCCCATTGATTATACTTGATTTAGTTTACAAAAAAAGGAGTATAATTTTGTCTCAATCGAAGCAAAAGTTAAGGGTGCGTGCAAACGGAATGCGACTGGTCATTTTTAGCATGCTGACGTGAGAGGATCTGCTTAGCTGTAGGCGGTCATGATATCCTCATTATTTTGTAATGATGCCAAAATACCAATACATCCTCTCAAAAAAGGGCTTCAAGCACTAAGTATAATATGACTTTCCGTGTGATCATTTTTTCACCAGATTTTCTTATCTAAAGTAGGTACTAAAGTAGTAAGTATAAAATGTGAAAGCTTTTTCAAGTAGGTATACGTATGTTAGTTCACTTCACTCACCCCATAACAGACACAATAATATGAGTTTCCCCCCAGATTTATAAAACATGACCTTCCACGCGTAGGAAGTCGCGGGCATTATATTGTGTTAAAATATATCACAGTTTCTTCATGAAAATGGCTCGAATATCACAATTTTTATAGGAGTTAGAATATAAAAAGTTCTTAAAAATACCTTCTATAATTTTCTTTAGGAAAAGAATCATTTTCCGATGTTCTCTCCGATTTGCGTTCCTTCAATAAGGAAAATTAGAAGCGAAGGTAGCGGACGAAAGATGAGGAAGCTAGATCGGTACAGCTATACATTATTATACTGTCAGGACGGACGACGTCAAGCGAGTCGCGGCATAACACGACGACGATGACGACGATAATATATCTAAGGTCAAAAAAAAATATTTAAAATAATTAAAATATAAACCTTAAAACTAAGGCATTCGAATGTAGTATATTTATATTTAAGACCTTTTGTCTTCGTAACAACGCGAGCATGTCGGCGCGGAGCATGTCGCATGTCGGTGACGCGAATCCACAAGTTTAACCCCTACCAAAAAGTGCTCAACGCGGCTAAAGAAGTTTTCACTTCAATAAATAAACCTTTGTTACAAAAACACATTTATTACGTTTACGTCCAGCTACAGGTGTAGGTCGCAAGTCGCAACGGGTCAGACTGCATTGTAAAAAAAAACACAACAAAATATATTATACTGTATGTATAAATAAACATTGTCGTTAACAAACAATTGTTAAGCAATGTCATATCGGCAGAAAGTGTGCCATTCCAATTAGCTACTGTGTTATATTTTCTCAACAGAATAACAAATAAGTTTTGCTATTACAACGGAACTTAATAGACTGGATTAAGTAATAAGTATTAAAGTGGTCAAATATTGCAAAACAGCTGAGGTTGCAAAAGGTAAATTAAAAATCGAATTGGCTTTTGGCGCGGCAGTGCCCGTACCTCGTTCAGTAGAGGTGTGCAACACAACTCACTGAAAAGAGTCACTCAGTTGCGTAGTTCAGTAACAAACGACTCAAACGAACTTGTAGATGCGCGTGAACGTTAAACGCACGTGTAGCTGCTACCAAACACAAACGGATCGGGTCTTGTGTTAGCACTTGGTAGTCGTAGAAGTCGGTTTGAGAGTCAAGGCTAGAGAAGCTCTCTTTGTAGAGAAGCGCAAAGAAAACCCTTACAAAAGTTTTTCTTACTAAGCGGTGAGTCGTTTGAATGGTACAACTCAAATGAGGACAGGTTGAGAAATTGGCCTGAGGAAATATGTCGTTGATTTAATGGTATAGGAAAACTGTATTTCAAAAAACCTAGCCGAGTTTAATACCAATATCATCTAATCCATGTAGTATTTTGTTATAAGTATCAAAAGGCATGGTAAAATAATTAAAACTGATAATTTTTCGAGCCCATCGATTTGGGAACCACCCCACTTCAGGCGTCCCCTCTTTTTTCCCAATGTTATTGTGGTCGACGAACACGCAAATTATCAGAAGCAAGTGCGTTCGATAACGCATGTTTTTCCTTCACTGACCGCTACCAAATCTCACTCCGTAACATGACGTAGGTACTCGTATCAGAGAAGTGATGTAGTTCATTTTTATCTCTTATTGCGAACCATCCCCAATCAGTGCAGGCGTCCCCGCACCTCCCGTACCGCTGTAATTGCGGCCGACGCGCGCGCAGATTATCAGAAGCAAGTGCGTTCGATAACGCATGCGCACGAACGCATGTTATTAAATTTATTCCTTTTTCGCCGGAATCTGCATAATGAGGGGGGCAAAAAAGGCACGTAATCGCTAGATTGCACGTCGCGCGGGAGAAAGGCGATCTTTGTCCGCCACAAGTGTATTTTTGATGAATATCTTAGCAGTGTTACATATTTAGGTGATCGCATCAATCGTTAATTTATCTGGTCGAGTTCTGCGTGCCTACCAATTCCAGTTTAATTATATAGTTTAATATAAAGTCGGATAACAATTTGCACATCATTATCTGATTTAGATACTGATAAGCCTATTTCTGTTTCCACACATTGCTGCGAATAAAAATCCATTTTATTTTTTGTTGTGTCTCAATAAATTCAGTTTCTGTGTTGAGTGTGCTGAAGACTGATCGTGGTTGAGTTCTAGAAATATGCTAGGATAAGGAATAAACTAATACCTAAAATAATAACACCTATTATATAGTTGTAAAACTATTCCAATTAAAAAATCTGAATTATTTTGTTCAAAAGGAAATATTGACTAAAGCCACCCTGGATCCTCAAACTATGATAGAGCGGGGGCCCGACTTTTTCCAATTGTTGTAATATAACTGACATCGATTGTTGATTCGATAATATCCCTTGTAAGCAGGTACCTTCATGAGGAAAATGTGGTCTGTAATGGTATGTACAATCAGGTTCGGTAACTGTAATTAATTAATCATATACAATGACTCCGGCCAATAATAAATTGGATAAGCAAGAGTCGTGGGCACCGAAATATCGTACAAACTCAGTAAGTATTCAATAATTTGGTGGTCCTTGATATTTCTGATTGCATATTTTGTAGAAATTATTATGGTACATATTATGGATTCCAAAATGTATAATTATTAGAATAAGTAGAAAACACGGACATTAATAATTGACAACTATAACTTATCCCAAACATCGAAATAAACACTACAATAATTATTAGTATACAAAGTATTGGATTTAAGTAGGAATGGATTTTGATCGATGCTTCAGGCTTTAAGCAAAAAAAAAGTGTGAAGATAATCTCTTTCTTAACTGTAATATACGAAACAACAAGAGGTGAGCAGATGTAGCAAATAGCGTAAGACACCGACTAAGCATTCCTAATTTGGGATTTCCTCAATCGGCTTACTTGCTACTGAAATAGGTAGGTACTTAGTGGAACGAACGTTTCGATAAGATGCTCCCGAATGAGAGATGCATGTCTTACTCGTACCTTGCGGTACCCTAATAAGGATAATCTTCACACCTGAGAAGTGCAATTAATAATGGACAAGTTTACTCAAGGCCCGCGCAAATAGTGAGAGATTATCATAAGGGGCTGTGGAATTATGTTTACTGTTTACATTCTAATGGATAGGGCATGTGAGATTAGGTATACTCCTGATTTACGTACACGGTGGAATTGATAAGCGGTGTTGGAATTATGTTACACGCAACCATAAAGATTTAAGTACGTACATCTTAGATCTAAAGGGTTTCTTCCCCTTTGGACTTTTGTCATAACCATAGACTTAGAATATTTACTACGTCATACGTCATACATATATACGTCACACTGTGTTGGAATCACAGTTGGAAACGTAGTGCGGGTATACCTATCAATTTGTATTCTGCAACATTATCTGCGTGTCACATTGTGCTTCTTCTCCATGGACTAAGTAAGACGTTTAATGCTTGATCTAAGAACAAGAAGTGTTTACACGCCTCATCTTTGCTACTATTCTGTTAATACTGCTCATATAAACCGCGCAAATTAAACTGTAGCAGTGCTACAGCAGAATTCCTAATGCCATAAGTAAAGCTAACAGACTAGTGCTAATATATAAGATTAATGTTCTCCCTTTAAATACAAAGTATTATTGATTCTGCGTAGTTGAATACATGAAGGAAATCTGGTAAAAATATGAGATGGCTGTTTACAGATGCGATCCATGTCAAATGCTCACGTGCAATCTCTGAATAACCGCAAAAACGGTCATATATATTTTTAAAGATGGCAAGCGTGGTATCTTACACTGGTCTGATGGGTTTTGTCATATTAAACTTGGGAGACGAACGTGTGAGGTGTGCTGGCACGCGGGCGCGGGGTGTCGTGGATCAAGTCGACCAAAGTCGGCCAAAAACTGGCCCCCGCGTCTTAGCCTTGAATGGCTTAGCCCTCTGGTCACGAGCAAATAGCTGACGTGGCCCGCGGCCAGCCGCGCCCTGCATACGTAATGTGCGCATACGCATAAAGGTGGCGTGGAGTCGATATATGCTTTTACTTTAAATTACCACTAGACTTAGTGGTTTTGCGACCTAAAAATACATTAAATATTGGTGGTGTATAATTTTATATGGTCGTGATCACGATGAGAAGCTGTCATCGGGTTCTAGAAACTAAACGTTGATAAATTATGTGGTTGGTCCACTACTGGATGGAATAATTACAGTAAAGCTTAATAGTATAGCTTCTTTTTATTACTTAGTTTAGGGTATAGACACTGAAGTTTAGTTTAAACATTTAGCAGTCACAGCGGCTTAAAATTTGGTAACAATTAAACAGTTTTTCAGCGTAGCAACAAATACTTGGCACTATGCAATCACCGCTACCCATTACACGTTTTTGAAGAAACCTGTTCCGAAGTATAAGTCATATTCTGGGGAAACTCTGTAAACGTGCAAAGTACGTTTATACTACAAAAACGTTGCCTGAGAATTTTATTTAATAAAAAAAGAGAGGAATCCGTACGGCCAGTATTTATAGGAAAAAGGTTTCTCACTCTTACCGGAATTTACGTACTCGAACTGTGCCTTCTGGTGAAAAACAATAACCAGTCTTTTACAAAGAAATCAGAATTGCGTACCAGACCAAGTAGACAAAAAGATGGACTCCATTTGCCTCTAATAAATTCTAATATTTACCGTAAAAGTGCATTCATTATGGCCATACGAGTTTATAATAATTTGCCAGATAACATCAAAGAACTTCCCCTACCTAAATTCAAGAGAGTGTTAAAGAATTGGTTAGTAAACAAAGCCTACTACAGCCTAGATGATTTTTTCAATGACAGCTAGCTGAATTATATGCTGGGTTTATGCAAATAGGTACATTGACAATACTGATTGTAATAATAATTATTTTAATGGAATATTTCTTTGACTCTTAATTTATATGTATGACATTTTCAATTTCAAACAATTTTTTAGTTATTTTATTCAAAGACTTGACATTGTTATTATTATTTTATTCAAACACTTGACTTATATATTTTTGCAAGAAATTCCTGGATATTAATTGTAACTTAGACTATTTTTCAAGTATTGCACGCCATGACAATGGTAATACACTTACTTATCTTTGTCTTTTGTACCACCTTTATAAAAATTATGTGTATAATGCAATAAATAATTTCTGATTCTGATTCTGATTCTGAGTAAATCTTTAAAAAAAACAAGATTTCAAATGATCAATAAAAATAACAAAATATTGAATTTACATGCATCCTATGAATATATATAAGAGGTTTTAAAAGCAATAAAACGAAAAAACATTATAGATAAGTGGATTAGGACATAAAATTATTAAGTAGTTTTTATATACAAGTTGAAAACCACGTACCTACCTATTTTCACGACATTTTAAATTTATTATCTAGTTTTTCATACCCTATTAAATAAATTAAAATTTATTGAAACCTTATACATTGTGATTTAGAGACAGATGTCAAATAAGCACTATACCTACTCTTCATAATCTGCGAATAAAAATAAGTGTCTTTTAATGTTTAAATTATATCCATCTTGATTAGCTTGGATATTCTAGAAACTAAATACATGATGAATTTTTTCCTAATGAAGTATATAATTTATTTATTTAAAATAGGTTAAAGTTTTACAAAGCCAAAACCATAATTATCTCTTCTACAAATTTTCATGGTTCGGTTTCACGAGAAAATCCATTGTTTATTTTTTTTACCAAAATATTACACGGTACAAGTTTTCCCTTCAAAAATGTCGCCAGACCACCTGGCAGAATGCCCGTCAATAGAACCAGAGCCGGTCACCCAAAAAATATCGCAATTCGACTCCATAGCCGCCCACGTGCCGGTAATGGAGTATTTCGTATTTGTTTCATTTTTATTTTTTGTCGGTTCGATTACTCGAACGCGATCTCCTCATCATTCTTGGCGAAATTCGGGAGCGTCTGAGCCGTCCAGCCTCCCAGATATTAATTATTGATTGTCGATAAAGTATGCGTAAATATTGTATGCCGGCTATGATTATAAACCGCATTTTCCATTACTCAGTTACACGATACAGAGTTTGGTGGTAGGCAATTACCGGACATTAGATTGTTTGCCTGAACTGAAATACTTAGTTTTTGATCGAAAACTTTTGGAATGTAATTTTTACAAAACTCATATCATACGTAATTTAATAATCATAAGATTTTCCTAACGATAATATTATGCCTTAAATCTGATAAGGAAATCAGCGTTTCTTAACCCAGCTGAGTTTGTTGTGGGCTCTTCTCAGACCTGGACGCGTTTGGAACCCTCGTAGCTTTAGTTTTAAGATACCGTAACAGATTATCACCATCATATTTTTATGTAACTGGACGTCAATAAGTGTAGTGTATCTACCTACTCGTAAATTGAATAAATATTTATGACTTTATGACTTTACTTTTATGACTTAGAAAAATCTGAGTAGGTATACTCAGATTTTTCATGTAAGTATGTAGATTATTAAGAGCTCCTAACATTTCGTCCCATAAAAACACACTAGGGACAGCACTAAAAGTTAGTGCAAAACGGCGGCATTGGAGGGGAACAATATTTTGTCCAGTCGCGCCAGTCTGTGCAACTCATTAAGTATGTCAAGTGCCACTGCACATTTATTTTGCTACTATGCGCTTAGAGTACCAATAGGTGGAATAGCAATAGAAACTGTTTCTAAAAAAGGTTCCAAAACTTGTATAAGTCACAAAGTCCGATAAAGTTGCGAAATCATTTGTTAAAAATGCAAACAGTTTAAACAAATCGATAAGGATCTTTCTACAAGACACAAAAGGCATTTAATTGCTAAAAATCGGCTCTCGAAAGCCGTCAGCTGTCGTCTGCGCCGGCGCAGCCTGAAGTGTTCATACAAACACCGCCCTATTTAATCCTCGCTTAGCAAATTTTTCTACGGGAAACCACTGACGCCTTGAACCCCTGTTCATTTCACATCGAATAAGCGCCACGGTGATATCAAATATCAGAGTGGTGCTTATTCGATGTGCCCCGAAATTCTTGGTTTATAAAGTTTTTATCTCCATTTCATTACAAGTATCACGTGAATAAGCTTACTAATAAAATAGCTGAAGTTTATTTCTGTTGAATTACATACAACTATGACGATGAAATGAAATCGTTCGCATTAATTATCGCTTAAATAATAATTTAATAATCGCTTAAAGTAATTTATTGAAATGACTTGTTCTAGCGGTGAAGGAAAATATCGTGAGGAAATATGCTTTCCTGATAGTTTTTACATTCTGTTCGCACTTAGCCATTTCATTCAGAAAGGAGACTCAATATGCTTCGCAGTAGACCAACGATGTGGCGAGATGATGTTTATAATTATTTTAATATTTATCTATAACTAGCTGATGCCCGCGACTTCGTCCGCGTGGTTTAAGTTTTTTGTTATTCCTACGGGAACTCCTTAATTATCCGGGATAAAAAGTAGCTTATGTCACTCTCCAGGTTCTCAACTATACCCATGCCAAAAATCATTCCGATCCGTTGCTCCGTTCTGGCGTGATTGAAGGACAAACCAACAAACAAACACACTTTCGCGTTTATAATATTAGTATGGATTTATTTAATATTTCATTGTTATTATCATTCAAAATACCTTTACAGTATTGTTACAAATACTGTATTATGATGATGATGTATTAGCTAGAGATAACTAAAATGTAAGCAATTGGAATTATCTATTTTTAATGTGCTGGTAATTTGATAATCTAAATTTAATGCCATCGGTAGTGATTATATTAACAAGACTGTTTTGACTGCTTTAATCTATTTCAACATACTAATATTAGTAACCAATTAGCTGATTATTGGTATATTATCAACTGAGAAAATTGCAATGTTGCGTTGTGCAGTTTTGTTAAGCTATTTACCTGTGCACCTATGCACTGTCATTTTACTTTTGTATACACAGGATTCCGACACTATACTATAAATCTGAATACTACAAATACTAATATCATACTAATATGTACTATAAATGCGAAAGTGTTTCTGTCTGCTACGCTTTATCGGTCAATCTCTCTACCAAACAACCGAAAATGATGAAATTTGGTAGATAGGTGTTATCACAAGGAAGGACATAAGCTTTATATTTTTATCCCGGAAAATTAAGGAGTTCCTTCGGGAACATAAATAAATTAATAAATCAGACAGATCGCAGACAACGCAGCGCAAACGCAGACAAAATCGCGGTCTATTTTTAGTTAATAATATTTTATCATCTAGTCCATAAAATCAGTAGGTAGGTACTTATATGAAATAAAAAAGTTTGCTTAATTTAATAAGGTACAGAACGTCTTGTAGAAAAGCTGGATAATATAAGAATTTCACCACAGGACATTTGCGGCTATATGGTCATACTATTATATTTTTGCAGTGGTTCAATTATTCGTGTTCGCACACCAAGTGTGCATTGTCCCTAAAACAAAAGGTGCCTTTAGTGGTGCTCCAGCTTAATTTTCGAGTGCGAGGTTAGTATTTGAATTGGTTTTAATCGTGGGATAAACAATGGGGAGCAACGACACACCCATCCAGTGTGCACCATACCTACTTGTTGAGTTCGTATTGTGGTAATAAATATAAAGAATAATAAATAAAATTGAATGCGCACGGTGTCTAGACAAAACGGTTTTAAAGTTTTAATAATCTTATTCGAGCAATATTTTAATTCAATTCATCATAAATAGCTTTCAGAAGTGCTTACTTAGGTTCAATGCTACTGTTATTGTCTTTACAAATTTTACAGTTACACTTTACGGAATTATTTGAGTCAATAATTTCCACAATTTTTTACTTTGCACTAAATGATGTCCGTGCATTCTTCCGCGTATTAAAAATCTCATGGGAACTATTTGTTTTTCCGGGACAGCCTCAATCCGACTCCGGGCTGCAGTCAATGTCTGTACAAAGTTTTGCCAAAACCGTTTCACAGAAAGGCCATGAAAAGGTAACAGACACACCTTCGTCCTTCGCATTTATAATATAACGTACTATCATATCCAGATGCTATTAGGATGTCAGTTAGCATTTTATTATTTTCTCTCTAGTGACTGTAATCATAAGAGGAATAGGAAAAGAGATAACCTATTTTTATTATCCTAATTTAGCATCTGGATTGGGTTATATTTTTGGATTATCAGGGACCATCACGGGATCATGTTTAGTTGTGGAATTACAGTTAAATCAATGTACACCAAACGTCCAAACGCTATACGTCTAAAGCTTTGAACAAATTGTCTTTATTGTCTTTAGAAATAATTACTACCGATTTTTCACACGTATGGCGGATACGAATGGTGCTATTTGAATATTCTAAGCCTTATTTGCAAACATAATTTTTCAATAAAAATGTGGCTAATACTCAGAACATTAAGCGAGATATGCAAAGTGTTTCTAACAGTTCTACAATAATAAATGGATCACAGGAATTATTTCAAGATTAAGACTGGAATAAAAAACCGGCCAAGTGCGAGTCCAACTCGCACACGAAAGGTTCCGGACCATCGTACAAGATTTAACACATGTAGTATGTTATTTTTAACCGACTTCAAAAAAGGAGGAGGTTCTCAATTCGTCGGAATCTTTTTTTAAAATATAAGTTTATTGTATGGGGAGTGGGGGAATTAATAACCATAGTTTATTTTCATTATTTGTTACTTTATCAGCTATAATATTAGGTATTCAGTTTCACTCATTAAAAATTACATGTGTCGCCTATTACGGTTCAAGAGATACAGTGATTGTTAATCACGTTTCTTGTATGGAAGCTTTCTTTATTATTTAATTTAATTTTAATAATTATTACTTACATTTTTTTTTAAAAATTACACAGAAATACACACTCTGTGAAAATTTCAACTGTCTAGGGTTTCGTAGATAGGGGTTCTATTAGGGTTCGTAGATACAGCCCGCTGAGAGACATACGGACGGACGGACGGATGGACAGCGAAGGCTTAGTAAAGGGTTCTGTTGGCATCCTTTGGGTACAGAACCCTAAAATGTGGTAAAAATATGCGTTATGAGTATGTAAATGACGGGTGAACGAGTTGTCCCGAGGGTGGGGGTGAGTGATGCGCAACGCGTGGGCAATCATTGCGATCGACGACTCCTGCGCAGGGCAGGGAAATGACGGAAACGCACACATGCTACACCTGTCACGCTAACAATGTGCTCGTATTTACGTTCTCACACATACACCGCTAGGGTGACAAAACGTCAGGTTTTTTCAAATATTATGTACCGGTCTCGGATCTCGGACAAAGGGTGCAGTTTACAGTATTGCCACAGTATTCATTCTGGCATTGTATTATTGTTGCCTGATCCGTAAATAAGTCGACAAGTTGGCTTAAGCCGGCCATAAACATTATACAAACTTAACATATTTTTGACGACCTCCCTGGCGCAGTGTTGAGCGCTGTTGTCTTTTTACGTGGGAGGTACCGGATTCGATTTCCGGCAGGGTCAATTTGGGAATTTATAATTTCTGAATTTGCGGTCTGGTCTGGTGGGAGGCTTCAGCCGTAGTTAGTTACCATCCTACCGGCAAAGACGTACCGCCTAGCGATTTAGCGTTCCGGTACGATGCCGTGTAGAAACCGACTAGGGGTACGGGTTTTTAATATAACTGCCATACCCCGAACAGGTTAGCCGGTAGCCCGCTACCATCTTAACAATAAAAAAATTGTTATCTCTACATTTTAAGGGCTTAATAAAATTAATAGCCGCAGTTTTAAACCTCACCTCACGTGCGTCCCTATTGTTATACTCGTAGCTATCTCGTACAGATTGTAACGTTCCTGGGCTTCTTGCATATTACTTCTATGTATCATACTAATATTATAAATGCGAAAGTTTGTTTGTTTGTTGGTTTGTCCTTCAATCACGCTGCAACAGACCAACGGATTGACATGATTTTTGGCGAAGTCGTGGGCATCATCTAGTATTTAAATAAATATTATACTCGTATATTCCGCTATCAATCTGAACACAATTTCACTTTGAAATCGAGACGGGAATATCCGTAACATGCGGATTTGTTTGTCACCCTAGACCACACTGCCGCGGCCAAACGATCGTCAGCGAACGTTAATGCAAAGATATTAGTAATCCATTGTTAAAAACGCGGGTATGCAAATAAATTTATACATCACTAGCGCTACGTTATGTATGCGAGCGAGCTTTGTTGTTTTTACTAGCATTTTATTGAAGCTAGGGAAACATCTGTTACAGTTCTGCAGGTGAGCTTTGGTTAATACCTATAATTGTGAGTATAATTATTGTTATTAAACTGTAAGCTTAGTTGTATTCGACTTAAAAAATTTTTTTCAATATTTCAAGTACCTATTAGAGGAATTATAAACATCTTAAATTTGCGAAGGTCGTGGTTCGTTGCGTTGTAAAACGCAAAATGTTACAACTTACAATATAAAACTACTAGATGACGTGTTCGAGTTCACCCTCGTGGATTCAGGCTTCAAAAGACCTGTGGTAACTCTTTTCTTTTCCGAGATAATTGGAGTAATATAAGTAGCCATGCAGAAATCACGTCGATCCATTTAACTGTTGCGGCCTGATTACAGGACAAACAAACGAATCCACATCACTGTTTAAGTGTTCACTGAACCAAGGTTAATTAATAGCACCATTCTGTTAAATAAGTGAAATTTGTTAACTATAGAAATCGAGCAAGTTACGTCTCTACATCGAATTACAAAACATTGTAAGTGCGTACCTATAGGCCACGAATATATTGGGTAAGATAACATCTATGCGAAAGTACGACATGTGTTTTAATAAAGTAAAAAAAGCCGCGACTGTATTCACGTCTGCACACTTGTCACGCACAACAGGTAGATAAAAAAAATACATAATATACTTTCGTATATTAAATAATCACCTCGCAAAGGAAGTCCTTTCGGCGTAACGTTTCGAAACACGCACAATTTGAACAATTTTATATTATTTTCGCCAACCGACCTCAATATGACGTTATTGGAAACAATACTGTGGGTATAAACATAATTTTTTTTTTATTTGGCATTAAATTATTATTTAATTTAATTCTTGTTTTCTCATAATTAAATGACGATATAATTATAAATAATTGTCGCATGGTTAAAGTGTGAACACTTCCTTTCTAGTGAGTTTCTTTGTTGGTTTCTCCTTCAATCACGACGCAACATAGCAAGGGATCGACGTGATTATTTTGCATGGGTATAGTTGAGGACCTGAAGAGTGACATAGGTCGCTACTCTTTATCCCGGAAAATTAAAGAGTTCCCGTGTGAATTAAAAAAACTTATTCCACGCGGAAGAAGTCGCGGGCATCAGCTAGTTTTCTAAATTTTCTTACGACTATGTCATTTTCACGCGGTAAAAGGCTCATTCATGCACCTGCGTCTATAATAGATATAGTCCGCGCGCGAGTTGAATGCAGAGGTAATGTATGTGTCACCATGCATAAGCTCAGCCGAGCGATCGCGTAACTTCTGCATCAATCATTGTTACAGTATCAATTGTTGTAATTGGCTGAATTTATGGCATTCTTGCTGCGTCAATGGATTATGTCCAATAGTGGAAGAGTGTTAACTAATCAGAGGTGATTGCGATGTATCAATGATTGATGCAGAAGTTACGCGATCGCTCGGCTGCATTCAACTTGCGCGGGAACTGTATACCTAATCTATAGCATGTCATTGTCGTTGTAATATACATCGACATAACATAATGGTAACAATATTATAGCTTTGAAAAAGTTTTAACAGACACACATACAAAATAGGTTTGCCTGTTGTTGATTTGAAAAAATTCAATGTCATTTAAATGAACCCGAATTAATGATTTTTATAATCTAACCTAACCTAACTTATTTTTTAAAGATTAAAAAAGGGTTGACGATATGACCGATATCGGTTCGCCTCAAAGCGTCGCAATTCGAAGCGAACGTGTAAATACCGTCACGATCCACGAGCACCGTGTAGATAAGCCTTCGAAAAATATTATCTAGTGCGTTAAAAAAATACATAATTGCCGCGTTGCGTTAGAAATCGCACATAATTTGCTCACGCATCAGAATTAACTAATTAATGCGCCCCCCGGACATATCGGACCGACGATCTATAAAACTCTCATCGAACGATCAAGCAATCTATATAAGTACTTAGTTCGTTAGCTGTGAAAACAGTAGCCTAAGCACGAATATTTTCAACTTTCGAATAGTAAAGGTAAAGTTAACGCCGACATGAAATTTTGTATGAAAACGACTGCAGCGCTCCTGGTGAGCGTTTTTGGTGTTAAATTCGGCAGCACGAATCAACTGCAACTACGTTACGTTAAACGTGACGCTGCTATGACGTCACTGTTCGGTTTCGCCGCGTTTTTCCCGAACAAATTCAAAAAATCGGCAGCACGAATATTTTTTTGACGTTCGGTATCGAGAGTTTTCGAAAGCTGGCTATCGAGAATTACCTAACCTAGCTCACTGAACTTTTTGAAGTGAGAACATTGACGTGACCATCATACTATTTGCTGTATAAGTGTATAAAATAATTTAAATTAGTATTTTAATTAATACTATAACATTTTTTTAATGTTTAGAGATAGAGAGCCTAGAAATCGCTCGGCGGCTTTTTATTATTTCGCTTGGCGCATGCAAGTTGCAAGAAGTTAACTAGTTTAGAAATAAAAGTAAGTGGGTTTGCTAGAAACATAAAACAATCTTATTAATAATATAACTCCTAACAATAATAATAATAACATAAAACTTAGTATGTACCTACCTATAACATTCAATTCAAATAAAATCAAAAATGCCGCGGTGACGATCCCTTTAACTTGTAAGTTGTAACTCAACCACCGACCAATAACGAATTGACGATGCGCGACGTCATTTATGTATTGTGACAAATAATAAATATTAGAAATGACCACAGAAATGACTTTAATTGTAATGTTTAATGTGATTAAACTCAAAGTAAAATTGTCTACCGAGTGCATTGATAGCAAGTATAAAAAGTCAATGACCGAGTGTGATTTTGTACCTAGTAGCTAGTACCTACCTAATCTGTGTTGTACGATTTCGATATGTCTTATAAGTAGGTATCTAGAAAAGGAAGTGTTCCAAAAAATGCCAAAAGGTACCATAAAATTGCTAAATGCTGTGCTAAATAAAAGCTATAGTGGACGTACGTCAAGTGTTTTTCCCTTTAGGGATCCTTTTGATGCAGGTTACTAAGTTCACAAGTTGATTTATCACTTCACTAGCCTATTATTTTTAGGTTAGGTTAGGTACAGTACAAATAATGTGCGTTTGTTGATTGATGTATATTATCCACTACGAATACCTACTAATTTATAACTATTTTAGTAAAAAGTATTCCAGCCTGGTTCTATAAGATCAATATGGATAATATATGTTGTTTAGGTATGATTAAGAGTGGGATAAACATACTTTATCAGTACCTACCTACCTAAGTATAATATTTAATAATTAGGTATATAAATGTTACAGATAGAGGAAGATTTTGTTTACTTCAAGTACATACTTACACTTTACTATAATTTAGACATGATGCCCAAGATTTATTCATCACTAGAGAAGCAGTTTTGCCATCAAAGTTTGCATGATGATGATAGCAGGAAAAAATTGTAACGCTGGTACTTCTCAAGCTGTTTACATAGAAAGGCAAACCTTATTCAAGAATGTGATGAACCAAACTCAGTTAATTGATTAGATTGGCCAGATTTTTGAAAAACCACTGTAGCCAATAACCACTTGACTGCAATATTAGGTATATTGCAGTCAAGTTGGTTATTGGAGGAGGCTGTTAAATCAAAGTGTGTAATTATAAAATTCCTGAAGCATTGAAATGATAGGTACTTATATTATTATATTTAATTAATTATAATTGATTGAAATGAATTTTATGTTAGCCCTGTAATGTGATCTCACCAAAAAATCAAAACCATAACCAAACCATGGTTAAAATCAAAACCATATACAGCACTTAATCAGATTCTACATTCCATTATGCCGGAAATGAAACTTGGTGGCATAACACTGCCGGTAGGAAGGTAACTAGCTACAACTGATGCTTCCATCAGATTAAGATAAAATTGTAAATTCCCAAATTCAGGGAATCTCTGCCAGGAATCAAACCCAGTACAACATACCAGGGCAGTTGTCACCAAATAACAATTTATATCCCCACAATATGTATATTTATTCAAGTTTATTTGATATTTCAGAACTACTACAAAACATCATCATGATGGAGTTAAACTTTTAAGCCCACACAGGTTCTGCATTAATACTTTCCAAGACTGATGTGAAGACAATCGTTAATCTAAAAATTTATATTGAAAGGGTAATAAGGGGTTTAAGAGTGTTCCGTTCCATATGTTAAGCTGCATTCTGTTATTAATTTAAATATTATTTTGGTGTGTGTCAAATTAAATGATTGGAAAAGCATTTCACAAGCTATATAACATATGTATACTCGCTTATGAAAATATGTTAAATAAAACGACAAAATTGAAATAATGGTTTTTATTTAGCTATCCACAGGTGGTGTGGTCTCTACATTTCTTTTTAAATTCTATAAGTAGGTACCTATTATTGACAGGTCAGTAAAGTTACTGATAAGATGATGATAATTTAGTCCAAAAATAATAATTATTATTATTATGAATAAATATTGCTATGAAATAAATTTTATCATGTTTAAAGTAATCTTTTAGGATTACAGCAGTGCAAATATTTTTAATGCAGTCAAATATCCTATTCAGAAATAATTATAATGATTCAATCTTAAATATGAGTATTAATAAGAAGTATGTAGTAACATAAACACAAAATAGATATAGGTATACCATCTTATCATACAGGTATTGTGTGCCTTTTACAGATTTATTGATCTTTGTCCATTTTTTCTTTGTATTATTCTTCAGATCACTCCAAACCTTAAACAAAGCAAAGAAAAATTATCGAAATGCGGAGAAAATATGCTAGGTAAAGTTAATTTCATAAAGAAAATGTTAGTAGGTCACCTTTCAACACCTGTCCTCAGTGCAAGACTCCCTGGCTCCGCCAATTCCCTCCATTTTAGATTGCACCACTGGCGGCCGGCCTCTAGGTCCACCTGTGGGCTTAGATAAGTCACCGTTTCTGCAAAATAAACCGAAGATAAGTTAATAAGTTAAGTTAAAAAGGTGTTAACTGTATTTATAATTATATGCTACCTACTTACTATCATCTTGATACATAATACCTACTAATAATAATCTTGAAACTAATAAAGTACTTAGTACAAAGGTAATAAATAACAATAATACCTAAATAATTACCCGTACCTACTTACTTTATTGCGCATAACTTAATGCCATATTTCCAATAGTTATAAATTTATACTATCAAAATTTATGGAAATTTAAAAATTATACATATAACAAATAACATTTTACTAACTAGAAGGCGCGCGTGAACATAATACGCAGACAACAAGTAACAACAACTGACGAGTATACGTCGAAAAACAAATTTAAATTTTGTTTCGATTCATTGGTAATTTTATTGAAAACTATAGAAAAAATATCAAAATGCACTTTATTTTGAATAAAAATGAATTATGTGAATTACCTAGTTACTTTTTTGCATAATTTTGTATTTTTTTTCCTAAATCTGCAAAAAGTTAAAAACCGGTAAAAGTGAATTTTTGAACGTGCAGCAAATGGTAGTGAAGTAATCGTATCGAGTAACGTGAGTGAATTTTTTAAGCTCGTGCTGAGGAAGGTCCGCGTTAAAGTATCGAGTAAGTATCGCTATCGTCACTCGATACGATTACTTCACTTGACATTCAAAATATTCGTGCTTAGGCTACAGTAGCCGTGCGATTACGTGACGTAACAGCCTAAGGCGCAACGCACACCGGCACTGTGGTGAAAACTTTTTTTTATCCACTACAAGTTGGCCCTTGACTGCGATCTCACCTGATGGTAAGTGATGATGCAGTCTAAGATGGTAGCGGGCTAACCTGTTAGGGGCATGGCAGTTATATTAAACCCATACCCCTATTCGGTTTCTACACGGCATCGTACCGGAACGCTAAACCGCTTGGCGGCACTTCTTAGCCGGCAGGGTAGTAACTAGCCACGGCAGAGGCCTCCCACCAGGTTAGACCAGGGAAAATTCAGAAATTATAAAGTCCCAAATAGACCATGCCGGGGATCGAATCCGGGACCTCCACACGTTAAGACAACAGTGCTCCACACTGCGTCACGGAGGTCGTCGGGGCTGCAGAGGTGCCGTGTCTTTTTTGATAACAATTAAAACCCAAACACTACTCACCAGCTGTTTTATTTATTCGTTGACTATCAGATTTGCTCAGACAGATTTGCATCAAGACATGTCAGATTTTTAAGAAAGCTAGTTTAGACGTATAAGCTATTTAAAATCGTCTAGTTCCTTGATAATCATGGACTTCCTCATCTTCTCTTGACAATCGTGCATTGTTGAGTCAACATCTCCTGAGGATGCTCCGTTGTCGATTAAGTGGCGGTGCGAATTACTGGCTTTTGGGCGGTGAATATCACAAGCTATACGTGCAAGCGTCACGTTGCACCATATACCTAGGTTTGTCTGGTTTTGGTGGTTTACAGCGAATTAAGCTTCTTGTTCCTTGATTATCATGGACTTCAGCAAAGTAACGCCAATGTTTCTATCCAATATTTGAAATCGGCGAGCTATTTAAAACACTTACCGGTACTCGTAAATAGTGTGCTTCGTAAACCCTGTGAGGTTAACTAAGCTTGGCTACCAGGGGGGTTGATTTCCTACCTTGATGTTCCTAAAATAAGAATTATATTTGTAAAACACGAACGTCAACAATATTGTAGAGTCTAAACATGACGTAACATAAGAGACACCTGCATGTCCTACATGTTTTAAATAAATAAATAAATGAATTAAATATTGGAAGAAATAAATGAATTAAAACAATACGGATATAAGCGATGGTATAATATGCCACCTGGTTGCTTTCTGGTTCTATAGCTATCGTAAAAGATTTGCTACTGATAAAACATTGGAGCTCATACGGCCTGTAAAACCTTATACGAGTACCTTATGGGGTTTGTAGAAGACTGAAAGTTATAGGTGTTTCCTTATCAAGTTTAAGTGTACGGAGCATAGAGATATAGTAGGTATTATATCTCTATGGTACGGAGAGTGTAGGTGTTTCTTGGATAGTAGGTCGTGATTGTTACGATTTGCGAGTAATAGAGTAATTCGCTAATTTGCGGGTAGTTGGGAAACGCGTCACAGTCGCGCGTTTTATCGATTTATCGGCGGATGTGGCTCGATATCCATCGCTCGGCCTCACCGTTACACAGCGTAAGTTTTTCGCGTAAAAAAGCACAATAATTATTATAATGATCGCCCTAGTATGGGATGCCAGCTTGTTTATGCAAATACTGCGGACTAATTAGGAAGGAAATTATTTTCAATGTTTGCATATTGTGGAATCGCGGAGAAAAAAACTTGATATGCTTATTCTCTATAGTCTATAGGTTCATTGTCATTGGTGAACGGAATGCACAAAGTTGATTGATCTATTAAAAGGTTGGAATCACGATATTTTTCCGATATTATAATCTTATATGTATGCAAACAAAAGCGTTATGGTTATGTTTTATACATTATGTATTTTATATTTATTAGCATATAATAAAATTATTCAACGTATTTTGTTTGACACGGTATTATAATACCTACTTAAACTATGGAGCAAATATTTATAGATATTTAATTAGTTTTCTTTCATGCTATGATATACACAAATTATTTAAATTTTACCATTTCTAAGAGCCAGAAATACGGTTCTAAATACATAAATTACTCTTAGAGGTAGAGTCAATGCTCTTTAATCAGTAGAAATGTACAGTTTTTGTCATCGACCATATAGGTTTTTATAGCGACCAAAATAAACCATATCATGATAACAAGTTAAATACATCAAGACCATGCCCTTGCTTACGTAGTCAAACCAAATTGAACAGAAAAAAGCTCTCGATCGTATCGATATCAAAACAATGAATAAATAATTCGGGGTAAGTTTTCGGTGTGCCCTCCAACAATTTCTTAGTCCGTTACGCATTATAAGCCCTTTGTTTGTCGAACTCTTTTTAAAGCGGCTTAAAGGAGAATGGGAATGGAAGGAAAGGGTTCTATAGAATGGCATATCGCCAGCTTAATCTTAGCGAGCAAATTAGGATTAATTGAACTTTTTCCTTTTAGCTCCGAGCGTCTTTATACTCGTGCGTAATTCGTTAAACATGTCACTGGTGGATTTATGCAGAGTGTCTACAACTGTAACGGGTTTTCTATACTAATATTGTAAATGCGAAAGTATGTATAGATGGATGGATGTTCGTTACTCAGTTACGCCAGAACGGCTGAACGGATATGGATGAAATTTGGCACAGAGATAGATTATAGCCTGGAATAACCCATAGGCTACTTTTTATCCTGGAAATTTAAAGAGTTCACGTGGGAACCAAATAGACTCAATCCACGCGGACGAAGTCGCGGGCATCAGCTAGTATCTCTTATCCTCTTTTCATCTCCCTCTTTCCCGTCGATGCACTTCTGTTGGATGCTGCGGTACATAATAGGACATCTCTAAAGAATTTTCCAATATTGCACTGTTCTGTGCCACTTGCGCTTATCGGCAGCCTTTGACTTACTTTTTCTATACTAGTGGTTCGCCCCGAACTGAGACCTCGCGGTATCACAGAGCGCCGTCTATTGACATCATTGTGAAGTTCTGTTAAAAGTACTGAAGCTCATTAAAAATTAAATAATTTCGTTTCCTTATAATATTTATCTAATTTTAGTATTTGTTGTTCAAGTACAGGATATAATTCAAATAATTGATCAAGTTTCAGGCTTGAGAGTTCAGAAAATTGAGAGTTCTGAGGTCAACTTTGGACGTTAGAAAATCGCCACTTTGAAAGCCCCCCATTTCGTCAATTTTAGGGGAAAAATTTAAAAAAATATATCTTTGCATATTCTATCCTAATTATCTTTAAAATGATATAAGTACCGCAACCTTATGTAACGCTATAAAAAATATTTTACTTCACATTCGCTTCTATGAGAGCCCCCCTGAAATAAAGATTTTTATAACTTCTTCAGCCATATTCGGATGGAGGCCATTGGTTTACATATTATATTTAAATTTGAAGTTATTACGTTCAGTAATTCAGAAGTTATAAGGCTCTGACAGACGGACGGACAGACGGACGGACGGACGGACAAGTGCCAATTCACTCAAGTAGACTCCACCTCAAGTTGATCTTCGCTTCGCTCGGTCAACTATTATAATAATGTAATTGAAATAAGAAAATCCGGATATAAAGACAGTTCGGCAGACGTATTTACTAAGACTTTAAATACCTACTGCTAAAGATGAAAAACCGGTGGGATGAGATACAGCTATTGATTTAAATTACGAAGGCGAATATAGTTAAATACTAATTATAATCTGGAAATCATTTAGAGCCATTAAAATGATTTGCTGATGGCTAAATTGATTGTACAACAGGTTAATTAATTGTTTTGAATAATAACATCAATACCTATATTATATAGTCTACAGACAGCCATTAGCATTGCGTTTCGTCGGCTGATCCAGTGGTTAACAAATAACACAGAACAAAGAACTATCAATTATTTCATAATAATAGCTTATTAATTACAATGAAATTAAGAGTTCAAATAAAATTGTCAGTGATAAGCAAAATGTTATTATATGCAGTCATAAGTGATTATGCATATTTTTGCATAAAATACGCCTAAATAATATGTAACGATAATTTTTATGTGAATGCAATGCATAATAATTATTAAATGACACGCAATTTTGAAATGAGTTTTAAATAAATTATAATAAAAAAACCGGCCAAGTGCGAGTCGGACTCGCGCACCGAGGGTTCCGTACAAACCTGTAGTAAGTTTTAAATTATTAAAAAAAACTACTTACTAGATCTCGTTCAAACCAATTTTCGGTGGAAGTTTGCATGATAATGTACATCATATATTTTTTTTAGTTTTATCATTCTCTTATTTTAGAAGTTACAGGGGGGGAACACACATTTTACCACTTTGGAAGTGTCTCTCGCGCAAACTATTCAGTTTAGAAAAAAATGATATTAGAAACCTCAATATCATTTTTGAAGACCTATCCATAGATACCCCACACGTATGGGTTTGATGAAAAAAAAGTTTTTGAGTTTCAGTTCTAAGTATGGGGACCCCCAAAATTTATTGTTTTTTTTCTAGTTTTGTGTGAAAATCTTAATGCGGTTCACAGAATACATCTACTTACCAAGTTTCAACAGTATAGTTCTTATAGTTTCGGAAAAAAGTTGGCTGTGACATACGGACGGACACACAGACAGACAGACAGACAGACAGACTGACATGACGAATCTATAAGGGTTCCGTTTTTGCCAAATTTGGCTACGGAACCCTAAAAACAAGTTGCGAAAGCATGCAGCAGTTTTTTGAAAATGTTTATTGCAAATGTTTTTATTTCATTCAGGCTTATTTTTAAATTGACTAGTTATTTGAATCATACTAATATTATAAATGCGAAAGTGTGTTTGTTTGTCCTTCAATCACGCCGCAACGAAGCAACGGATTGACGTGATTTTTGGCATGGGTATAGTTGAGGACCTGGAAAATGGCATAGGCTACTTTTTATCCCGGAAAATTAAGGAGTTCCCGCGGGAATCAAAAATACTTGACGCATGCGGACGAAGTCGCGGGCATCAGCTAGTAGTAAATAATAATAATAGAACGTTTGAAACTTTATATTATGGAAATATTTAGGCAAGATAAGTAATATAATATTATTAACTTTACTCATGAAAATCTTATGGCAATGCGGGAAACCGCCATTAAATCCATTACGGAGTTAAAAAAGGTACAAGCGAATTTCACATAAAAAAGGCGGATTGCAACTTTGTTGTATGAGAGATTTAGGCCTTTTAATTTTGTTTTAAACTAATTATTATTTTATGAATTCTTGACATGTCGGAATGTTACCAAGAATGTCGCATGAATTTCTACGATGAATCGCTTTCATTCTTTTCGCAATAAACGGGGTAATTAAGCGTGGTATTATGTCTATATTAACTAATATTAAAGTAATTAACTAATAAGTTTGTGGGGTCGAATATTACCTTTTATAATATGGTAGATACCAAAAAAACTTTTGGACTTGCCGTTACACAAATTTAAAAAACCCGTAAAAGAACACTTGTTGAGTTGTTGAGTCTATAGTCCGGTCAATTTAGACATTCGAAGTTACATAAAGTCCCATCAAGCTGAATTTCAGTGAAATTGTTCAAAATATAATTATAAACAATGTCTAGAAGTTCCCCATCATTCCCGTGTATGGAATTTTTTTTATTCAAGGTCAAAGGTCAAAAAAATGAGTTTTTCGCGATTTTCAGCAAAACGGTAAGTTTTATCATAAAAGTACTTCAGACAAAAATTGTAGATCATAAAATTATCTATAAAAAATGTATCAATACTTTTTTTCCTTCGAGCCACCGTTTCTGAGATATAACGATTCAAAAAGTTATAAAAGTTGATATCGTCATAATATGCACACGTTTCTACGCCACCTATGAGGTAGTGTACTTAGCGCGTTTTTATTCCGGGAAGTTGAAGAGTTCCCGGGGGAATTAAAAACATCAATCCACACGGACGAAATCGCGGGCATCATCTAGTATTTGTATCGATAGACTGATTGATCAGTATTCCATTATGCATAAAGGAGACAAAATGTTATCGCGTTACGTAACAGCTCTATGTAAATCCAGCACGCAAAGTGCGTTGAATTAAGGGGTGAGGGGTTATCTATAACCCGATGGCGGTTAGGGGCTCTCAGGTGTGACGCGACGGAAGCCCACTATCATTACTACCTACCCACATGTGTCACCCACACATGCGTGAATAAGCGGTGTGTGCAGTATACGAGTTTACGCGATTCGTTTTGTGTGTGTGCGGGACGGATTAGGAGCTTTTTTGTTATTTAAAAACTTAAGCTTTTCTGTATGATACACGTCTTTTGTATATACATTAAAGATTATATCAATCTTTAGAGTTTGCTGGATTTATAATGATAAAATATGTAGTACTTAATAAATTCGTCTATTCAATAGTTTTTTAGTGTCAAATAATATCTAAATCCATAAAAACCTTCCTATGTTCAATATAATATTAGTATCATTGGCATAGTCGAGGAGATAAACTCTAGTAGTAGTATATCTTCCCAACTATGCCAATATTGATACTTTTAAAGCTATATACTTAACTTTAGAGCAAAGTTAAGTATAATATATTCGCGCGCGTATATTTTGTGTACATATAGGTACACAGGTGTGTATTGTCTTTTGTACATACTTGTAAAGATCTAGGAATGGGATTCTGTCTTATAATAGGTATTTGCAATAAGTAGGCCAGAACTACTAAGAAGTCAAATCTGATTGACACAATTAGGCCATACCCCATTTAAAACTTGCAGGATTTTATTATAAAAAGATTGATATGCATTATCTAAGTAGGAGGCCTATAAATAATAATCTGTGACTTCATTTTATAGTCTTGCGAAGAAAACATTAATTATGAATTATTGTTTTTTAATATTATAATTCTTTTAAAAAACTTGAATATTTGCAAGTAATATGTAATACAAAGTGACACGTTAAATCAATTTATTAATTCCCTCTAAAATAATCTATTTCATTTATTATCCATTAAGTTATTTTTATCTAGTCAAAATATATCCAAAATGATAGGGCCTGTTCAGAGCGGTGATGCAAACTACCCAAAAAAACTTTGTACATATAATATGTTTTGTCTACAAACTAATATTGTATTCTAAAATATAAATGTATTTTATATAGTAAAACTCTCTATTTATTAATTTATTAAGAAAACTAAAATATGTATTGTTTTGTATAGCATAATGAAGTCCTGCCCTGTATCCGGCGACACAGATGGATACACACCGGGTGGACAACATGACGGACTGACTAAACACTAAAATTTACTTCCACTAATAATCGCATGCGGGATGGTACCTTAGGAGTTAGGACTGAACGTGAGTAGGATGGGGTTCGACGGTCATTATGTTATTTTTATTTAAAACTAGCTAATGCCCGCGACTTCGTCCGCGTGGTTTAAGTTTTTTCTCCACAGGCACTCCTTACTTTTCTGGTTTAAAAAGTAGCCTGTCGCTCTCCAGGTCCTCAACTATACTCATGCAATCACGTTGATCCGTTGCTCTGTTGCGGCGTGATTGAAGAACAAACTCTATATTTCACCCCTTTGGGGGTCGAATTTTCAAAAATGGTGAAACACGTATTTTTTAATTTTTTACCCGTAGCTTGTAAAACAAGTTTCATGGATATAACTTGAGAAATGACGGAGTTTCATACAAACTTTCAACCCCTATTTCACCCTCTTAGGGGTGGAATTTTCAAAAATCCTTTCTTAGCGGATGCCTACGTTATAATAGGTATCTGAGTGCAAAATTTCAGCCCGATCCGACCAGTGGTTAGAGCTGTGCGTTGATAGATCAGTCAGTCAGTCAGTCAGTCAGTCAGTCACCTTTGCCTTTTATATATTTAGAAGAAGAAGATGACAATGTTACTATAGCTATTGGGCTATTTGCTAAGTGATGATGCAGTGTAAGATAGTAGCGGGCTAACATGTTAGGGGTATGACAGTTATATTAAACCCATACCCCTATGGCTATCCTGGACCATAGGAGTAATAGATAGCTATAATCATTAACAACTGAACACATATTGTAGGTACGTAGCTAGCCTATGTTGCGTTTTCAGGCGTATAAGTAACCACGAAAAAAAGTTATAGACCGTACAGTCCGATGCAAACTTTATGTCCCGCGGAAGTTAGCCGCGAGTGAAGTTCGCGCTGGTACAGTCAACTAAAGAAGATTAGGCTACTTTGTTTTTTTTTTTTTTTAAAGTATGTAATGATAAAAATAGGAAGTTCTATTATATTACTTATTATTTTTATATTTATATTAGGTTTGGAAAATTCGTTTAAAGGCTGAATCTTATGTATGGTCATTATAGTTTAAACACAATATGATTTGTTATAATTATTTCATAATAGTGTTACATGGGGCTAAAGTTATATTTTGTCCCTCGAGGGCGTTACTTTGAATCCTGAGCGAAGCGAGTAATTCAATATATGTAAGTATTTATTGTCGCCCGAGAACAAAATATTTTCGCCCCTCGAAAAAAAGCTATGAGCTACTACAGTAAACTCGTACACATTAATTATATTGAAAGTTTAAATAAAACACAAAACTCGTATGTATTTATAGACATTTGTACATATATTGAAAGTTTAAATTAAACACAAATTACCGGCCAGATTAGCTTCATCATACATGAATCATATAAAAAACTTAGTAATGAACAGCAAATTAAGAGAACGACTGTACTTTGACAGGATCGTGCGCGTGTGTTGCAGTATACGGACGTAACTCACACTGAAAGCCTATACGTACAAGGTTCGCGAGGACATAAAGTTTGAATCGTACTGATACTTTTATTTCGGGGCACGTATTAGATAAGATCATAAGATGTACTCTAAAGTTATTTATATTATAAATTATGTTGCAGTTCAGGCTTCACTCGGTTGGTCACCCACCCTATAACACTGATTCAGTCTCGACTTGTCTCAATAATTCAAACAAAACTTGGACACTTGTTACTTGTAGAAGAATGTTAAGTTGTTAAGGTCGTAAAAATAAGTAGGTACTAAGTACACAACAATTCTGAACAACAAATACTGGCCATTTGTCTTGCTCACAAAAAGTTCTAAACGCCCTTCTTTAAAAAAAACTTAACACCGACATAGTGAAGCCACTGTAAAGCGGGGTTTCCACCGCCAGCGGAGTGATGTGAGATCCGTACGGACACCGTTTTACTCGCAGAGGAGGAGTGCATATCCTACAAGCACTTTCACTAACAAAGAGCTAGCAGAAAGGACTGAGCGAGCGAAAAGAGTTGAAAACGAGTCGAAATGGGCTCACTCTATATGACAACTGTCATAACTCTTTGTTAGGTACTGGAAGTGAAAACCTGTTTTGTCTACATAGAGTTCGTTCCGCTTAGTCATTTCCTACTAAACCCTTTTGCGGTGAAAATCGGCACTCGTGTTAAAATAGGCACTACACTAAAAATAAATACACTGGTTATTTGCTGTATGGACGGATAACAAGTAAATAATAATCTGTAAGCTACAGATGATAAAAATAAAAGTACACCCTGCACCCTAGATACTTTAAAAAAGCTGACCACCGTGTACCGACATAGAGATGCTACCGTACATAATGAACAGTAATTTGCTGGTAAGTGAAAATGAGCCCTATATAAACTATGCAATTACATCGATATCGATGGACGATACGTCAATTACACGCACCTTGCTAGTGGATGCGTACACTTAATTACAGACTGATTATGCTCATTGATCGTATGAAACACGATAATCAGACACCAGTATTTTCAAGGTATTTGTATTGTATCAATGTATATTTTGTTTATTTATACTATAAAAATAATTGCGCTGTAGCATTTATAATACCCATATTATATCACCATTACATCTAATAGACTCAATAACACCCAATAGAAATATAATAAATAAAATGTTATTTGGTGAATGATTATAAAATAATTAAAATATTGTTTGGTGATAAAATTTTAATGATAATATATTTCACTAGCTGATGCCCGCGACTTCGTCCGCGTGGATTGGGGTTTTTCGGTTCCCGCGGGAACTCTTTAATTTTCCGGGATAAAAAGTAGCCTATGTGCTATTCCAGACTATAATCTATCTCTGTGCCAAATTTCATCCAGATCCGTTCATCCGTTGGAGCGTGATTGAGTAACAAACATACATCCATACATCCAAACTTTCGCATTTATAATATATTTTATTTGATTATAATGTATATGACCTAAATCAATTGCATTAAATTTTGTAAAAATATCAAGTGTTGGATATAAGTAAGCATTACTTTGCGAAGGTTTTTGATAACCGAGGATCAAGATAATCCGCTAAAACAGACAAATCTATGTAGTACAATCACTACCACCACCACGTAGATGGTTTGTTGTACCGCAGTTATAGATTTGTCTTTTTCAACGGATTATAGAGAATTTTCTTGTTCCTTGATCAAAATTTCAACCACCTCAAGTCCTGCACCTCTTTCTTGTCAAATAGCTTCAAAGTTACAAAATACACATCGTACAACCACAACTTTTTTTTAAACACAAAATTTACACAATTAATTACGCAAACAAATCTCAGCGTAGTGTACATACGATTGGTGGCCCTTTGACACGCCAATTTACGGACTAATTCCGCTGACATCAGCGCAGCAGCCGATAGCATAAGTGCCTATATTTAGAATCTGTGCGACGATTAATGAACGTTTTAGTGCCGGGTTATGGCTAAGTCGCCTCAATTGACATTGTAACCCCAGCCTAGAAATTTATCTCACTGATTGCTGTGTTTTGGCACGAGCAATTCGCGCTGTTAACACGTACCTATTAATGTAAACAATATTTTTTGAGTTTAAAAAGTGACGTCATAGATTCGTTTTCCTAGATTAGATTAGGTTTTTAAGATTTAGTTACCTACTTAATGGGGTGGCCTGGAAATATGTATCTACTGGTACGGTGGTACCAACATAACTTTTTAGGTCACTACCAAAAATTACCTAATGTATTTAAGTAGGTCACTGTTAGCTTCCGAATGCATTTTTTTAGCAGACTAGAGCTTATTTCATTCATTCTGAAATTTTGACCAATTAGTTTCCGACCTTTCATATGAAAGAATCGCGCCTAATCGTTACTCATTATCGCTTCCTGCAAGATAATAATATGACTTCCTTTTTGGAAAATACCCCATAAAGCTCTATAAAAGTAGGTAGTAAATATTGTTCTCAGTGAACGGCAATGATACTTTCATTATAATATGAATAACGTTGTTTTAACGTATACATTGTTATTAAGTCTTGTAATAGGTACGAATATAAGTTTACGTGTCGAACGTAGGTACGAGTAAATGAACAGGATTGAAGGGACGCCCTTTTAAATATATGATGATGATGAGAGATGATGCCTGCGACTTCGTCCGCGTGGATTAAGGTTTTTGAGACCCGCGGGAATTCGTTAATTATGTATGCTATGTTTTTCCCGAGATATAACTCTGTACCAAATTTCGTCAAAATCGTTTGAAAAGATGGGCCGGAAGCGTAGCAGACAGACAGATCTAGATAGAGAAACAAACAGACACAGTTTCGCATTTATAATATTAGTATTGATCAGATATTACGTGAAATACTTAGCGGACCTATTTTGAAAAACATGTAGTTACAATAACACATACTCGTAGGTAGATGATTCGCCGTTTTCCTATGCCTATCGCGGTAAATCCTTCTTTGTAAGGACCTATATTCTTCCTTGAAAGCGTACTTTGATCTAAATAAAAAGTGATTTTTTAAAACATGACTCCCAAGTAAATGCCTTTTAACCAAGTACCCGTGAAAAATGAGAGAGATATAAAAAGTATCTATATTATTAAATCAAATAACCTAACGACATAAAAAGCGAATTAATTTCGCGGCTCTCTAAAATCCATCGCGCAACTGCGGTAGATTGACACGCAGTCGAAGGTCGTTGGGCATTATTATACCTGAATATTGACTGTAAGAACTTTTGGTAACTACTCGCTAAATAAAATTTAATATACAAACTAAACCTATAAGAAAAACTATGTTTCATCCATACTACTTACAGAAAAATCCATACTACTTAATATTATATTAATGCGAAAGTGGGTCTGTCTGTCTATCTATCTATCTATCTGTCTGTCTGTCTATCTGTCTGACAGTCTGCTACGCTTTAACGGTTCATTTTTTCAACCGATTTTGACGATATTTGGTATAGGGACTGGTAGCATCCCGGGGAAGGATATAGGCTACTTTTTATCTCAGAAAATTAAGGTGTGCCCGCGGGAATAGATAAAAATCAACGCAGACGAAGCCGCGGGCATCATCTAGTATGTAAAGATACTTCTTTTGCGACACACAAATACATAAAACTCTATACGTGATAAATCGTTGTACCTACGTCCGTTAGGTACTTGCAAACCACTGAACTGATTGAGAGGAAAATATGGAAAAATCTACTCAGGTATCTACAGCCAAATCCCACAATGCAGAGCTGTTGCCTAATAAACGATAATCATAATAGGTCAAAGTCTTAATTTTTACAGAATATATTTACAGAAAAGGTTATATTTATCAAGCTTTTCCTTTTAAGGTTAGAATATAACACCGTTATCGTCAGGACGCGATTATAACATCCATGTTCGATTACAGGACTATTTCTTTGAAATTCATAAAATCATAATGACAGACAATAAAATTATTGAAAACATGAACAAGAGCAGTTCAATGAAAACTATTGGGTATAAAAATATATTATGTTCACATTTAATATTTTTAAAGAATTGGCAAGTTTTCTGAATGATTGAATATTAATTAAGTTAATTTATATGGAAATTAAGTGAGATAGAATTATGGAAATTTCCAAAAAAATAACAACTGGTAAAGTTACATTCTAACGTATACTTTCTTTTTTAAATTTTGCTTGAGAATAAAATTGTAAAGTTTAAAATCTAGTGGCAAATTGCTTGGTGAATAATATGCTCGTAATACCTAATACATCACTTTATGTGAACTTCATAAATGAATTAATATATTAAAAAAGTATCAATAATTGGGTTTGTTATGTAAAACTACTATAATTAGGTACACTTTTTAATGTAAATTTTTACTTAATATATATTTTTTTTAATAGGTACTGAAAAATACTTTAAAAATAATATAATATTCACCAATTACAAGTTTTTGATGTACTCTCTAGATACTACTCAACGCAGCGCGCATCCCGTGGAGTAAAAATATTTAAGAGCAGCCAATTAAAATATTTAGATTTTCCAAATTTAAATATTTTTTTATTATGTAGGTAATTAGAATTTTTATGAGTCGTAGAACAAAAGTTGTTCAGCATTATTTACCTATAACCAGCTGATGCCCGCGACTTCGGCCGCTGGATTGAAGATTTTAGTTTCCCGCGAGCTATTTTAACTCTTTAATTTTCCGGGATAAAAAGTGTTATTCCAGACTATAGTCTATCTCTGTGCTAAATTTAATCCAGATCCGTTCTGCCGTTCTGGCGTGATTGAGTAACAAACATCCATCCATCCAAACTTTCGCATTTATAACATTAGCATAGAAGTACCTAAAGACGAAGTTATTAGTCCCATCCATCCATCCATCCAAACTTTCGCATTTATAATATTAGTATAGTACCTTAATAAGTTGTTTAGTAGTTTTAAATCACTCTGTATAAGCTGCCGTAGCCAAGAGGACATTATTATGATTGTCTTCAATTTGTTTGTCTGACCACAAACGTTCGGGTTTAGGACAAATGCACAGCTATCGTCAGGAAGCGATAGCGGCGGTAATAGCGGTGTATCGGATAGATTCTGTTATCGGTACATGGGAATTTATAGGAGTTCGTGTTGAATGTTGAACCGTTGCGGTTACAACCAGCTCTGATAATAATGATTATAAAAATACTAGCAAATGCATGTCGCTTCGCACGCAACTACTTTTTACGCACTTAGTACTACTTATATTTATGCTAGTTTTTTCCTTTTTCATCATGGCACTCGCCAATGACCATGACTTTGGCTGTGTTGGAAGTTGGAACCTGATACAATGATCTGTTAATAATATTTACACTTACAGGATAGTAAGGACAAATTAACATGATAAATATTGCCTTTACTTATTTGTTTAACAAAAAGATAAAAAAATTGGCAGTCATAGGGACTGCCGATAGAAGTGAAAACGAATATTTAAAAAAAAATATATAACCTTAAAACTAAGTCATTAAAGTTTAATTACAAATGTAGTGTATTTATATTTAAGACCTTTTGTCTTCGTAACAAAGCGAGCATGTCGGTGACGCGAATCCACAAGTTTACCCCCTACCAAAAACAGCTCAAAGCGGCTAAAGAAGTTTTCACTTCAAAAATTAAAATCAACCGTTTCATTATTTCTTTAATTAAATGAAATATGGTAACTTCTTATGTACTTTTAAGTCTGTAGCTAATATGTATAAGCTTTTGAACAAGGTACTTATCCTAAATATCAACATTATGAAATTGTAATAGTTTGTCTTTCATTAGGTCGAAGCATGTTCCTTCCTATTCAATATTAAATACCGTTTCAATTATAATAAGAAGCTAAGTTACATACAGCTTGATCAGAATTTCACGCAAGCGAATCCGAGGACAAATAGATCATAATTATTATCAACTCAAGATTGTTTACTACACAAATTAATTTACTGGTCATAAACTGTCTGAAGCACTACGTACAGTGTAGGCAGTAGGCACCTATAGTTATGGGTAAATCTCCGTCCGCAGTCGCATATCAAAGCTCCTAGTAAAGTTCAACGCTCAAAGTGCATAATCGTAGTAATCGGCCGGAGCCAAATGTCATCGCCCCACTTATCTCATCCGCCATCCCTTTTACAATTACAAACAACATATGAGTAAGAGTGCACCGATAATATGTGTGCATCGATACGGTGCAGAGGAATAAAATCCTGTGTGAACGAACTCTAATCTCTGTTTTGTGGCAGCTTCCAGAGGCGAGATGTGCGTCCACTGATAGATCGCCAATGAATCACCACGATCCTAACTCATACGAAACAATAGAGTGCGTCGAGCGTTTATTTCTTAATCATTACTATATAAATAATATTGACAGCTTCGCTTGAAACGGATATGGGCAATGATATAGTACTATTATTTACTCCAATATTTATGTGCGTAGGTATAAGTAGGTAACTTCAATATTTGGCATCTGATTTTGATTGATCCATTCCATTTTGGATTGGCTCTTTTTATTTTTTATTTATTTAATAAATTCTAACAGTACAATCAATTTAGGATTACATTTTAATGTGGTGTTATCATAAATTCATATGAATTTTACCGAACACCACAGCGCCGCCGACAATAAGAGTTAGATTTAACCCTTATATTACCTACAAGTACTATGACACTTTAATAGGGTGTGCAGCTTGCTATCTTCAAAGGTTTTAAACCAATTTGTTTTAATAAATTACAAAAAATAACACCTCCTTTGAGTTCTAAAGCTCACCTTATCCCGTATCTCCTAAACACCATAAATTTTAAATCAGGTAAAATCCTTTTGAAATCGTCCCGGGACGTTGCTTTAGTCCCGTTAAGGTGATGATCCTGTTTGCAGGGTTATTGTTTACAAAGATTTAACTGACGTAATGGGATAAACAATGCAAGGGTCCGGATTTCTTATTCTATTCTCTTCGGATTGCTATGGCAATAAAATTCAGGTATTCGCTACCTCACTTACAAGAAAGATCTCGGTAATTGCCTTTTCAGAAACCCAGTGTTTTGATTCCCCGACACGTTTTGAGTATGTACAAAAAGCGAGGTTTTTAGGTTACGGCCCAAGACACACTGTGGAATATTTTGACCACGTCTTGACCTAATCCTGCTCTCCGAACTAGAGATGAGGGAGGAGATTTCGAGTGGCTTCCATGTTTTTTTTACGTTTTCCGAACTCAATTTATATAGACGGGCCCTTTCAAACAAAGAATGTGGTCCTATTTTACTAACGCCACCTAGTCTGAAAAACGGGACAGCGCTATGGCGGGGACAAGGACAGGCTTATACCGGTGAGGGGCATGCACCACAAGTCGGACGCCCAACTTTTTTCTATAAAGGGCCCACCTAGTACCTACATATATATATATATCGATGTTTCTTAATTTTAAACCACCAGTAACACAACTATAATTTTGTACCTTTATAACTTCTGATAATCATCTTTTTTCTTTTCTCGATTCGTATCTTTTTGCAATTAGTGAAATGCCTTGGTTTCACTAGGTACGTCAGTTTTTATAAAATCGGTTTACACCATCTTCTTCACTTCACCTTTATTTTTGTCCTCAAGTGTGTGAAAAAAAAAGCAGCACGCATTTAAAACATTTGTGTCAGTACTAAGTAACTTTTAAATGCCAAAAAGTTATTTCTGCTTTTAAATCTAAACTTAATTTTTCTGACTGTATGGATGAGCCTTTTTACCATCTTTAAACGAGATTTTTCGAATTGCCCTGCTACAATTACCTACTGTCGGTCGACTAAATTATGAGTGGTTTTGAATTCGTTGGAAATAACATGAAAATTTAATACTTGACCCATTTTAACTTATGGCATGATATTAATAGGATTAAAGTACTACTTACTTAAAGAATATTCTTGGCTCATTATTTATTATGCGAATGAGTATTTTGAACTTATACAACAGTTAATTACGGATTATCGTATTAAATACAACAATGTATCATATTGTATAATGAAAATTCCGTGAACCTAATATTCAGTCATTCGAAGGGCAGACGCACACGTCATTTCAACGCCGTATTCAATCCGTATGCACTTTACTTAGAAACTGAACTGTCGAATAATAAGTGCATTGTGTGACCGTATACGTATCACGCGGATTAGTGAGGGGAATACCTAATGTCGATAATAATTTACGTTTCTGGCAATAAAACCAATAAAATTGTTAAAATTATTAATACCAATAAATAAAGAAAGGCGATTTATTTAATAGCTATTAATATTCCTATTCATACGGCATCTATAAAATGTTAAGCTGTGGCGCCTTGTACATATAAATTAATTTAAATTACCATTTCACTCGCTACTGGTCATAGTCAGGCGAGACGTTGATCTCGGGCGGCTTCTTAATCTGCCCAATAACGGCCTATGATATCTAATATCGGGGGTCCTGATCGAGGTCAACGACTCCATGTTGGCATATCGACACATCGACACTGGCGGCAAAGCGCGCGCCACGCACTTCCGACGCGACGGATTTGCCGGAATCGGCGCGGGCGCATCAAAAGAGGTTGCAAAATTCGGACGGAGGCGCGCGCGCGTGAATCCATTTGAATATAATTTTTCCATGCCGACATGGGAATGGACTAATGGGCTTGTATACCGATCAACACGGACGAACACTCAAACCATATACAATCTTGTTAACAAGTTAATATAATGAATTGAGAACGGCAACCTTCCGAATTTTTATATCCCATAATCTTACGTGCCGATTCGCTTTAAGGTAACTTTATGCTCTCGAAAAAACATGCATGACATTAATAATTGCATCGCTCCATGCGAGTCGCATGAAAAACTGCAATTTCATTACGAAAAAATGTCGTCTTATAATTAAATATGATATTTTTTAGTCCGGATTCGCTGCATCCGAATTTCGTCAAGCTCGGGGGCCACACGGGCTTTCTTGCTACTTACATCTCACGTTTTTGAGTACCCGTAATATTTAAATTGCCGACATAGCTCCTGCGGGCATACCTTGCATGGGAATGCGCACTGGCGGTCGTCAAAACCCGCTTTTACCGAATGCGATGTGCGTTGTCCAAACGCATCATGACGACTCTCTTTGTCTAACACGGCGGCGAGCGGCCAGGTAGACAGAGAGACGGTGTTGGAAAGTATGGCTACTTTTACTGGACGCTTGTTACATCAGCGAACGCATCCCGCCTAAAATTTTGCATGGATGTGCCGCGCATGCGAAAATGTAGTCTGCGGCGCTCGGCGGCCGGCGCAGGCGCACGTACGCGACATTACCTGTCGATGCATATTAATTGAGGAGGAAGTTTTGTCAACAATATCTAATGTGCTCTGGGCCTGTCCGCGGCCCCATTGATAGCTTTTTTGTTCTTGCAGCGTTTCAAAAGATACCCGGCTATTGAGCTAGACGCTCCTTATAAATTGCATTATTGCATAATTTATGACGGAAATTACATACCTCTCAGCATGATTATGAATTACTTATTGTTGAAACTCCTAGCTACTCGATATCTGTTTTGTTCGAGGATAATTGGGTTATTTCATTTAATCGCATGACACTCGAGTGTTAATTACAGATAATCATCGGCCGCATAAATAATCTTCTCATAGATTATGGAAAGTTAATGCTATAAGTGTAATATCTAAAGTGCTGTGTATAGATACTCAGATATACATGAAATCCATGAAATGATATCTATCTATATTGTTATCGATATCCGAGTTGGAAAAGTCGAGGTCAACGCTGCTGTTGCTATAATATAACGTCGTTATTGGACGAAAAGAAACTGGGTGTTGAGCCAATATTTTGTCAATAAAATAGCCAATAGCGCAATAGTTTAGCCACTAAGTTGGTATGCTGGCAACTGTAGCAATACCTAGCTAAATATACCTAATAGAATTTCAATGATCACAATGATGTTGAAGTTTGGCTTTTCTATGAGCTCGTTAGGTACTCGTATATTCAGTTCCGATTGGATATTTAGGTACCAATTTTTTTGTATTGATTATATTAAATCGATGACTTGGCAATAAAAAGTAACATAATCTGGCTAAGTTACAAACGGATAATTTTAACATATTTTAGCATATAAAACTGCGCAAATCGAATATGTTAAGCGTTATATTTCTAGTATTGTTTCTATATTTTGTGATAGATGAATTATAATTTATTCCAATAGGTAGGTAAATAATTGAAATATCATGTATCTTTTTAAAATTTATATACAAGGTTAATTAGGGTTAGTTATATCATGTTTTTATTAAATCCATATAGTATTGGCGTAAATAATAAAATATTTAACTAGCTTTTGCCCGCAGCTTCGCATATACCTATTAAGTTCGATTTTCATGCAAAATTTCAAACCCCTATTTTATCCTTTTAGGGGTTGAATTTTCAAAAATCCTTTCTTCGCGGATGCCAAGTCATAAAAAGCTATCTATATGGTTTGAGCTGTACGTTGATAGATCAGTCAGTCAGTCAGTCAGTCACTTTTTTCTTTTTTATATTTAGATTAGCATTATTATCAATAATAGGTTGGAATTTAGATCTTAACGAAATTTTTGACGAGCTCTTTAAACATTTTCTAGAATTAGACTGGTGAAGTCTTGCCAACTTAGATCACCATAGCGACTGGGTTCCATCAACTTATATGTTCTAATTTCTAAATGATACTGATGGTGGTGGTTAAATCATTAAGAATAAGAGCCGCTTGCACAAGGACATGTAAATTATTGATATAGTTAAATTATGTTAAAAAATTATTAATTTTTGAGTTTAACTTTGCGATTTAGTTAAATTTTGTTAAAAATTATCTAAATCAATTCATATTGTATAACATATTGATTTTTTTTTTGCGATGATTACGTTCTCATAAGGCTGCAATGAATCAACGGTTGATAGAACATTAGTATATAGCGATTTAGTCCGGTCAATTTAGACATCCAAGGTTACAAAAATTCACACTTGGCTGAAAATTGGTAGGATTGTTCAAAACACTATTATAAATGAAATGTGAAAAGTCCTCATCGATCCGACACCTGGAAAAAAATTTACACGGAAAAAACCTGGAAAAAACGGGTTTTTCACGATTTTCAGCAAAACGGTAAGTTTTATCATAAAATTCGCGCAGACAAAAATTGTAGATCAGATAATTATCTATACAAAATGTTTTAATACTTTGACTACAGCTTGAATTACAGCTTGAGGTTTTATTTTTTTAATAAGTTGAATACGGAACCAAAATTGCTCATAGATTTACGCGAGTTTTTTATAACCTATACGTATAAAACGGATATTGTAAATTGTTGCAACTTTTATTCAAATATGATGGTCTTGGATTGTAAAAAAAAATCAAGGATTTATGTATAAATATTTATGAAATTAATAGCTTTCGGTGTTTGATATTTACAAAAACGTAGCACGTGTAAGAAATGTTTTATATCAAAATATAATTTGATTAAGTATAATCATTCATTTATGCTGATTATTTTTAATGATACAAAGTTAATTAATTATTCAACTTATTTTTCTTTTATATTTGGGCCTTCGGGGTTGAGATCCTGGGGCCGTGGGGCCCGGGGGCTCGTGTGGTTTTTAAAAGGATCGTCTAGTTGTAAATTTTCAAACAAAAAGCGATAACGTTTTTCTTCCCGTAAATGTTGTCCAATTTTCATAATTTTTAGAAATATTGCAGATACAATGAAGAACTATGCTCGTACGTTTTAATTATAAAGAAATATTGCTTATGTTAAAAGTTATTAGCTTCTAAATATCCATATTTTTGACCTACAAACTTCCTCGAGTATTTTATTTTTTTAAATTTAACTAAACTAAAATACTAAAAAAATAAAACTTACGAGCATAGATTAAGGTGTCCTGAATCTAATGAGACCAAAGTTGTCTAATTTCGTAAACGTTTGGGGGGGTAAAAACGTTATCACCCAAAACAATATTTCAAGAATAAAATGTAGGCATATATGCCTACTGGACTTGCAACTCTCTCTATCGCACGATACGGAGAAGGCAGCGAAGCGTTGTGAAACAGATAGCATTATTGAAAATACCTACTCGCGTCGTGTTTGGTCACTAGACATTAGTCTACCAGGGATCCGAAAGCTGAAAGCTACCTTGGCCAAAGAATAAGTTTGCCCATCCAAAGATGCAATGCTGCCGGCAAGGGCAATAGGCAAAGATACACATATAAAATATGTATAAAGTTTTTGGTAGTTTAAACGTCGCATTGTGCAAATAAATAAAATCATAGTAGATTTATTTCAAATATTCATATAAAAGTCATATTTTAAATAAATTCTAGCCAGCCCACTATACATCATACTTCATAATCTATACTATTATATATATAGTTTTATAAATGCGAAAGTTTGGATGGATGGATGTTTGTTACTCAATCACGTCAAAACGGCTGAACGGATCTGGATGAAATTCGGCACAGAGATAGATTATAGTCTGGAATAACACACAGGCTACTTTTTATCCCGGAAAATTAAAGAGTTCCCGCTGGCACAAAAAAAACCTCAATCCACGCGGACGAAGTCGCGGGCATCAGCTAGTATTATTATAAATGGGAAAGTATGTTTGTTTGTTGCTTTGTCCTTCAATAACGTCGCAATAGATTAACGAATCGATGTGATTTCTTGCATGCGTAAAGTTGAGGACCTCGAAATTGACTTAATAGGTATAGGCTAGTTTTGATCTCGGAAAATCAAGGAGCTCCCGTAGAAATTGAAAAAACACCATATAACTAAGTAAGTACCTACTTACCTACTTAAATCGATAAACCCATGATATCAAATATATAACTTAAACCTTGATCGCAGATCAGCATTATTCAGAATAATTTTACTTATTGCAAAATAGGACCGAATTTGATATCATAATAATGTATCATTATCATAAACACAATCGGTATTTAGCTAGTTTGCGTTTACGCATTAAACATACGATTAAAAGGAGCCCGATAAGGCACGGTTAGATTATGCATTAGCTTGATAACGGCTAGTTCAAGAGACGGTTGCTATATAGTTTGCTTGCAAGTCGACTACTTGAATACCTACTACGATCTTAGAAAAATGTCATAATATTATGTACTTACATAATACTTACTGGATGATGCCTGCGACGACGCCAGCGCGGATTTTTTTTTTAAATTCCCGTGGTAACTCCGTAATTATTCAGGATATGAAAGCCTTTATCACCCTCAAGGTCTTAAACTATACTCATGCAAAAGTATTGAAGTAAGTATAAAAGTATAGGTATAATATTTTTTTTAAAAGCTTACCTAGCTTTTAAAAAAATGTTTGAATGCAGATTTTTAAAAGCAAAATAATGTTTCCTTTGAATGTATTTGATAGCGACAATACTTAATGTACCTACTTCTCACCCATGTCCCGTTCGATTTTCCACGCTATAAGTAGGTATGTGGCGTGTTTATTTCAATACAATTTTCACCATTATTAAGACACTTTTACACACAACACAACAACTACAGCAGTATTATTTCAAAATGACAGATTTTTGACACGCGTCTTGACATCCCTAAAATAAGGAATTTAATTCTAAAACACGAACGTTAACAATATAAAAACAATACGGATTCAAGCGATGGTATAGTATGCTGTATGCCCCAAGTTTACTAGATGAGAATAGTAACTATTTTGGGCATTATTTGTTTGGACACAATATCAAGGATCTTTTAATATTGATAACGTCCTCAAAACAGGTTTAATTTTCAGCCGACCTTAATCTTATTAAGTAATTAGTCAACTTAATAATCTACTAATCGAGATTGTCTGCTAATCGATAGGAAATCTGACGGTCGTCTTTAAGACTATAAGATAAAGTCTTAATTAGCCGGCTATCAGTAAACCGGCGGATTATACCGATCGTAGCACAGATTTGTCGCTTATCACTTATTGGCGGTATTCGAACATTGTTCAAACAGATTAAGAGATTAGAGTTTCGTATATTTTTCGACTACGATATCTGAGATTAGATTGGTTTACTGATAGCCTTTTGACGGATGCGCACGCATTGCCCGACCGACTTCCCGTTAACTTGATTAACGTTTTTAACTTATAAATACTTGTTAACTAACCTTAGTTGCCGTGACTTGGTCCGCATGGATTTAGATTTTTTGAAAATGCGTTTCCAGTTTTCCACCAGAGATGTCATGTGCTACGTTGCTAAGCTACAGATGTGTGTCAAACCCACCAATAAGAGCACTTGATTTAACACCTAGCGATCTAAGCTTACCTTGGCAACTTAGCACATCTCTGGTAGAAAGGCAGCCTTACTCTTTGATTCTCCGGGAGAAAAAATACCCTACGTCCTTCCCCTTACTGCAGACTATCTCTAGTCTGTATTGTACGGGAGCAGGTGATATGATTCGACCGTAACAATAGGATGATCATCCTCCGAGCGGGTGTTGTGCTCGGGGACCACTGGTCTAACCGTTCATCTTTGGAGGTCGTATATATAGAGCGTAATTCAACTCTTCGTGTTCATCGTGCGCTACTATAGTAATGCCATCTATTGGATTATGTTCGGACTGCGAAGACCGCCACAGTATCATAAATTTAGTTTACGGCAAACTTGTACTGCCCACTGCCACTTTAGAAATCCTAACTTAGCCCTCTTCTTTCATATTATCATGCAGTATTGTAATGTACAGAGCTGGCACAACTTATACAGATTATTTATTTATCATACCTAATCTATTCTAATACTGTATCGTCTCAAAATCCAGTAATTGCGGTCTAACTTAAACCAATAAGGCTTTTCTTGCTGAAAAAGTACTGAAAAGTTAAAACATTGAAGAACATACTTAGTACTTTTATTGCTTGAAACAGCGTGCAGCGTCGAAACAAACTCTACGTCATGGCATATCAATTATCCCGTAGTTTGGAAAACTCCATAACATAACTGTAAACGCGTTCAAATCACGTCTATGTGATGCAAGAACCACTCGAGATCCGTTTATTGCTCGCACGTTAGCAAAAGCCGAACAAATTGAGTTAGCACCTGGGAGCATTTGTTTCCAATTTGGTGGACTTACAGTATACCCTCCTGTGTTTATCCCGTCCAAAAATAGTGCAAATGACACTAATAACGCCGTGTAACAATACAGTGCTAATGTATTGCTCATACCATGCCGCTCCGCTTTCGACTAGGTAAACTCTTTGTAATAGGCTCTATGGAATAATTCGTACGGTATAATGTCTTGTTTTAGTAGGTAAGTGAAAGGATAGGCCGAGAAATCAAAGAAATAGGCTGATTAACTTGGATTTATTTGGGGAGCGCTTTTACATAGATGTAAGCCGGTCGTCAGTCATAGGCAAAGAGATTAGTGAATGATATTTTGATGTGACATTTGAAAACTAAAAACACTGGGATGAATTCCCACAGACAAACGACCGTTCACAATAATGCTTCGTCAAGACTTCCAACAGTAAGCAGTCTATGTAGGCAAAAAGGCACCGCTTCACATGTAAGCAGTATTATCACGTTTAATAAGAAGTTGATATTTTAATAACTGAAACTGACTGACTAATACCTGAGATTTTGCATGCCGTCTTATTTATTAGGAAAAATACTGCTCATAATGTTGCTTTGCTTTATTAGTTGAACTAAATAATAAAGCTTGTTTTTAAATTGTTGTCTTGATTTTTATAATAATTGAAATTGTACTGGCTTTATTAACTGTAATAAAATAATTAATCAGCTATAATATAGATACAATACCATACATAATATATTAATTATAAATATAACCACTATATTTAATTATAAGTATAGTGTTACAGTATACATACAATACCATCTAGAGTATGGTCGCATATAAATTTACTTCCTGAAGATACACTACACAATCATTTAACCTACTTAATGATTGAATTGATTATCTTTAGAATTGTAGGCTGTTTTAATTGAATTGCATGAAATTGCTATTGCTTTATATAATTATATTGTTACATTTTTTATATAAATATTACCTTGACTGACTTCGGTGACCCTGTATGACGGACTGAAGAGTTTTATTATGATAAAAATAAAACATGCAAAAAATACAAACCATTATAGCACATAATTGGTAATAGATTGTAGTATGGATTATGTGTTGAAGTAAATGAGTATAGTGAAGAGAATTAGGCATTTATTATAAATAGGTACCTAAGTACTACGAAACTGTATCGTAAGAAAATTGCCAATCAAGAGTTGATAGTGATAGTCTAGTGCTGTGGTCTAGTGACCATAATTAATATCTAACAATTATAATATATTTATATGAAACAAATAAATACGATAAGAACCACTTCCGTGGCTAATATTTGTTTTGATGTAGGTATCGAACGTGGGAATTAGACTGTTTAATACCCAAACGGATTCCACAACCACTGTCAATAAATCGATAAACAATGTATAATATCAGTTGCTATATATTCTAATATTCATGATACTGTTCTATCTTTTAGAACAAAAACACACTTTGGGCAAAATAAATTAGAGGTGGTCAAAAAGATCGTGTTATTTACTAAGGTATTCGGAGCGCACATACTAGGTGACAGGACAAACCGTCGTACGGCGTTCCTTTCGCCGAGGACTTTCTCGTTTACGCACGTTTGTCCATAGGGTATTTCCTACGTTTAGGGATTCCTTGTCTATTCCGATTCTAAGTCCTAAGATCTTGGTCTTAGCAGAAATTGACATTCCCCTTTGGGACAGGCAAAAATCTATGACAATAAAGCCTATTCAGTCGTTTAAAAATTCTTTCCCTTGAAAAACATCCAGGAATCCATCTTGCGAGGTTATTTTGCGCATTTTTATTGTCACAAAGAGGTTGTTTGTTAATGCAAATTGCAAAGTAAAACAAAATAAACTTTTCTCACCAAATAACAGTTAGTCTATTCTTAGATGTTCCCGACTTTCCTCATTTACACCCGAGGCATATTATGCTAACTATTTACTTGTCGAACATCCGTCGTAGATCTTTATAGCTGAAATTGACGTTCTCTTTGGGACAGGCAAAGATCTATGACCATACATCATATTCAATCGTACAAAAATTCTTCCCCCTGAAAATCATCCAAGAAACCCGAATCATCATAGCGACGTTATTTTGAAGAGACTTTATAAAAGAGTTACTTAATTCGTCCCATATTTTATTTGTTACAAAGCGGTTGTTTGTTAAGACAAAGTAAACAATATAAACTTTTCTCACCGAAGAACAGTTACACAGTCTATTCCTAGATGTTCCCAGCTTTCCTCATTTATTCCCGAGGCATACGCTAACTGCTTGTCGAACATCCGTCGTAGTACGCGCCGGGCACGAGCTGAATACTTTAAGGCAGTGGGACATTTCAACCGCCATCCGATAGATGAAGGAAGTATGACCACAGTATGACGTTAATTTTATGCTGGTGGTGATATTGTTTGCTATAGGCTATAGCGGTGTGATTTTTATAAACTACAAGTTAGCCCTTAACTGCGATCTCACCTGATCGCAAGTGATGATGCAGTCTAAGATGGCAGCGGGCTAACCTGTTAGGTCGAACCCGGGACCTCCGCACGAATTTGGTTTCTAAGCAAGAAACCAAAATCTAGATACCTTTATTCATACTGAACAAAAAACATAACCTAGTTACTAAAAATTCATTCATTACTTCATCATTCATCTAAAACCATCGCTATTCTCCTGGTTACTACTAAGCACTGGTTTCCTCTTAGAATTATATGGATTTAGACCACCACGCTGTCCAAGTGCAGATTGGCAGACTTCACACATCTTTCAAAACCACGAAAAACGTGATCAGTGTATTTGCATTTCAATTTAAACTTCCGGGAAAAAGCTCTAATAAGAATTAGGTTTGTAATAGGTACCATCGCAGTTTTCATATTGTTGAAGTTCGTGTTCAATTCAATTCCCAGATGTTGGCTTTTAGGTATGCCACAGGGGCACAGGTTGTTTCGCCAGTGTCGAGTATATGGATAACTAGCTGATGCCCGCGACTTCGACCGCGTGGAATAGGTTTTTTTAAATTCCCACGGGAACTCCTCAATTTTCCGGGATAAAAAGTAGCCTATGTCACTCTCCAGGTACCTACTCAAATATACCCATGCAAAAAATCACGTCGATCTGTTGCTCCGTTGCAACGTGATTGAAGGACAAACCAACAAACCAACAAACAAACACACTTTGGCATTTATAATATTATTAGTATGATTAGAATTATAATCCTTAATTAAGAGACGTTAAGGTACCTACGTGACATAAGACTATCACTTTGAAATAATACTGCTTTAAGCGATGGTAGTAACCCCCAGAACTATCAGTTGAGGTTTTATTACATTTTTATTTCTCTACTAATAAACGTATGAGCTTAGCGCCCTTGGCTATGCATGTTTGCCGAGGCTCCCGACGCGACGCGGTAGCGGGCTGGAATGGGACCTTAATCCACGGAATGGTTTACATTGCTATGTCGATTATGGGATTTGTACGAGTGATAAATGTTAACGTGTAACTGGAAGGAATTTCTTGCCGAGTTTCGGTACATTTTTTTAATTTTTTTATTCCACTACAAGTTAGTCCTTGACTGCGATCTCACCTGATCGTAAGTGATGATGCCGTCTAAGATGGTAGTGTAAACCTGTTAGGGGTATGTCATACCCCTATTCGGTTTCTACACAGCATCGTACCGGAACGATAAATCGCTTGGGGGTACGTCTCTGCTGGTACGGTGGTAACTGGTCACGACCGAAGCCTCCCAACAAAGACATTCTGATTTCTTTGTCTGTCTGCTTGCAACCTTTTCACGGCCGAAAGCCTTATTCCTTTTCTACATATATAGGTACTAGGGAGCCTCTGTGAAAGGGCTAGGCGTTGACGAATCAGTAAACTTGAGTCAAGACTGAGAGATGAGAAAAATACTCCAATAATATGTACCTTGTTTAAATTTTGATTAGCTCATGTGCCAACAAATTAAATTCATAATATGTAATTAATGATTCTTACGAAATCCAGCAGGTTATCTTTTTGATTTCTAATAGTTCATCGTTGCGCAATGATAATGTTTACAGCCAAAGTAGGTAAAGTGGAGTTTATCACAATATTATCCGTAAAGCCGTGATTCTCGGTGGTAAAAAAATACTCCTAGGGTCATGTCCATGGCACCGATGACGATGACGGCTCAATATTCGAGATAAATTATAAAAACATCACAAACAATAAATCCAGATTTGCTTTAAATACCTTTATACGCCTCAACCCGCCTGGAGGCGAAACTTAAAGCCTAGTTGGCTACTCTGTACGAAATGCATGCATGGAATGGTTGCAGAAATGCTGGCCGCATTTCCGAACTGAACAGCCAACGTATCAGCCAATGCATATAAAATAAGTCCGCCTTTTTGATACTAGATGAGGCAATTAGCTACGGTGAAATGCCATAGACTTTAAAACTTCTAAAAAATAAAAAAAATAAAAATTCTCCTTTGGAAAAACGAAACAAATAATATTATGATAACGAAACGCATAATTTTAAATTTATTCGAATTGATCACTTGATCAATTAGTCCATCAGAATTAGCAGTTGCGGTTAGGACAATCTATAGGATGATCGCGTCGGTCTACGCAGATTTGGGATGTAGTAAATACCTACTCAAGTGGACACACAGTCGGTTAGTTTGGCAAATCGAAAATTGTATAAGTATTTGAAGAATTCTTAAAATATTCCCAATCATTACAGTCCCGTGATAGGATTGTTTCTGGATTGATGTGTAGTCAATTTTCATTAGTGAACATCTAGCAGTGTAATTATTTATTTACTTCAATGATGTACACTGAGCGTTTATAATTTATTTGCAATTAGAGCTATTCAGCTCTATCTTGTCATTAAAATGAGGGCGTAGTTAGTAAAATTGTGATCAAGGCATAATTTTTTTTTCACTATTTTAGATGATGCCCGCGATTTCGTCCTTTTGGATTTGATTTAAAAATCCCAATAGAAGTCGGCTGGCATGAAAGGTAGTAGATCTTCAAATATGTCCATGAAAAACGTTGAACTGATTGCTCTATTGCGGTGTGATTGAAGGCCAGAACAATAAACCAACACACTTTTGCTATATTTTATAATACCAGTAGGTACGGATAGTAAATGGCGTCATAATTATTGTATTACTGTGATAACTTTACATAAACGACAGGCTTCGCTCATTTCTTACATGCAGTGTGCTGTATCTCATTTCTAACATGCAGTGTGTATTATAATTAGGTACATATTTGAATTGTACGGGGAAAATGTGTTGGTTGAAGAGACAGGTCGTGTGTATCAGAGTAACTGATTTGTCTGAAAGTCTTATCTAAGCTATCTGCGTTTTAATTCACGCACATAATTATTAAAAATTTCCATTCGATCTCGAATGTATCTAATAATAACATTAAACAAATAGGTACATATCGGGGCACTGCTTAAAATTAATTGGATTTTATTATAATTTGTTTGTCAGTAGTAGTACAACTAAGTTGTTAATCTGAGCTAAGATTAAAATATAATTGATTATTGTTAATTCATATTAACATTGAAAATTTAACTATACCTGTTTTTAATTTCGACTTTCTTAGTGTTTTTTGAACACCAGAAAGTGTTTTTTTAAGAGAGGTCAATATTTTTTATATATTTATTTTTACATGCTTTTTTTAAAGGTGTTAAGTTTAGTAGCTTTTATAAGAAAGTTAACAAAATATGATAGTATCAAAAAAGTTAAACGCACTCGTATTAATTATTTTAGTAGATGGTGTTTAGATCTCTAGGGTCTATCTCTAGAGTCTTTAGGGTTCTCTGATTATTAGAAAACAGCGTGAGTAGGTTCTGTTTCGTATCCTTTCAATGAGGAACTAGGACAACGAACAATGCTCATGCTGTCAAAGAAGATCATTTCGTTACTCGGAACTATGGAAAAACCTCGACTTGAAGCGTTGACAGCTCAAGAATTAAACAGATAAGCGCGAGTTATACAAATACCAGTTGGTACGTGAGGTTTGTAACATTATCTCGGTACAAATAAGTGGGGCATAAATTAATCGGCTCACAGATATTACATACAAAATGCGTAATGCTACGGTAAATGTTACTATCGTTTTGGTGTCTGTTTGTATGTCACCATTACGTAGCCCCTGTAAGATAAGCTTGATGTGTTTTGATCTTTATTAGGATTTGCTTTACTGCCGGTGGAATTAATATGGATTTAGGAAGTATTAACCTGATGTTTTACGTACTTCGTTTTCCTCTAATTTAAGCAATGTAAAATGTATATATTATATTGATGTTTTAAAACGCTTTATTATTATAGAAAAATTGTGATACCTATTTGTATGATATTTCTTTAAAATAATTACCATAATATGACAGTTGTTTTATAGTGTCCTCCTGTTTTTAACTACTTTCACATAGTTCCACGACAAAACCTAACTTTTAAGGTCGTCATTTGTTTTTCTCTATTAAAAAGTTCATATTAATTGTTGTTTTCGAAAGCTCAGCGTAGAACATCTGTATATGGTGAATAATCCTTTTATACTCTTCTTGTTGTTTTCTGTCCTTCTGTGTTTGAGTACTACCTTGACATAGTTCCACGATCGAAGGGTAGGTACTTTTTAGATAGTTTGCTTTTCACTTTTTAGATCGTAATTTTTTAATATATGTAAAAGTTCATAAATCTTGGGCGTTGAGCTTCAGCTGTAGTTATTCATGTCCTCCTGTCTTCGGATATTGTTAAAAAAGTTTCTACGCATACCATGGTGACAAATTTCTTTGAGAGAGTCGCTCTTTTTAGATCATCATACTTTTATTCTGTTTTAATGTTTTCACTGGACCCTTTGCTTCGATTTCTGTTAGAGATAATAATTACAGATCATCCTAGGGAACTTGGGTTTTATCAAACCAGTTAGAAACTTGGACATTGCTTAGCTATATGCCACCATCTCGTAATATAAGTAGGTAGGTATTACAGCTCGGTGTAAAATTTACTTTACATTCCAACAATAGTAACTAAATATCATCATTTAGATATAACACGGTAAATAATGAAACACGTATTATTCGCAGTGTGATATCCAGTGACATTACGGATTAGTGTAACTGACAGTAGTTAATTCCTATATGCACAGAATGTAGACATTAATTACTTACTTAAGGACGGATTTTTATCTGAATTATTTATCTGTCTTATGACGTAGATAAGAGTTATCTATCTGCATAGTCTTCATACGTGTACCTAATACTTCTATACTAATATTATAAATGTGAAAGTTTCGATGGATGGATGGATGGATGGACGGAAGGATGTTTGTTACTCAGTCACGCCAGAATGGCTGAACGGATCTGCATGAAATTTGGCACAGAGATAGATTATAGTCTGGAATAACACTTAGGCTACTTTTTATTCCGGAATATTAAACTTTTTCGGTTCCCGCGGGAACTGGAATATGGAAATTGGATATCTCTATTCTCTATCAACGTAAAGCTTCGTGATTTATGGATATTAAAGTATAAATATTTTTTTTTTTCGCCCGATCAATAATTTCCCTTAAAATAGGTATGTGTTGGTCAGGATCTAAGATTGTATTCGACCTATATCCACTTGCCATATTTTATACGACTCGGTTACTTGATAAGCTCTACATTTAGGTTATTAATCAATATTTCTCACGTTACAAATGTTAAAGTAAACATAGACAGCCGGAAATGAATACTTTCTATCATATTAATTGTAAATATTGGTATTTCTATAATAAACAAAAGATACTTACTCCCTTATTATATACATAAATTACTTTAGCAGGAGCTATCATTTTTATGGATGATCGAAAATGGGGATTTCATAATTTCAAATCATCATAAAAAATTAGAGCATCAAAGCCATCGAGCATGTTTGCTAATGCCAGATTATGCTTTCTGCTTGCATAATGCTAATGCTGCCAGATAATGCTTTTCTGGCAATCATGCGCATGCGATAGTGTGCCGAGTGCGGGAAAGCGCTAACGTAAAATAATAGCCTGCAGGCTTAACAATCCGTAACCCCGTAAACCGACATTTTAAGAACTTTTGATGAGCTTTGTGCATGAGATATTAGTATTATAACAAAAAGAAAATTAAAACGTTAAAGATTAATCACTCCTTAGTAGACTGTTGCAAAAAAAAATATTAATTTTATTGAAATATAATAGTGAAATTCTCATTCTTGCAGAATACGTTTACCATTTTTACACTTTTGGGTGACACTTTTTACCCATATAAATCCACGAAAAATTATAATAAAAGACTTATAAAAAATACTAATATGATGAACACACTCTTAAAATTGGACTGTTGGAATTCGTTTTTATACGTTCTATACAAAATTAGTTTATTAAAAATTCAAATCAATGTGCACGATTTATCAAAATTTACGCGTCACAATAACCTGTATTTCTTAAAAGTTTGGCGAAATTACTGATAAAATAAAATTTACCATGAAGTAAATTGAGTAAATTAATTATTAATAATTAAGTAAATTAATTAATTTAATTTAATTAATTAATTTAATTAATTTAATTTAATTTAATTTAATTAATTAATTTAATTTATTAATTAAGTAAATTAAATTTACTTAATTAATAAATTAAATTAGTTAAGTAAATTACTTAAATTTAATAAATTTAATTAAATTTAAATTAAAAATAAATTAATTAATCTAATTATAAATTTAGTATTTATATAACATAAATTGTAAAAAAATAAAGTTCTATAAAATACCTATATGACCAAAAAATATTATCAAAGTCTGATCAAATTCACGTGTAAAATGGTACTGCAGATCGTACGACCGCACGTACGTAGTACGTACGAACTTGACTACGCAAAGTATCAAAGTATCTTTACCGGCTTATGTCGTCTACCTACAGATTCCAAAATTGGCCGATGGCGAGAATACAGCCTCTTTGGGAACTGCTAATGCAAGATTTGAGCCGATGAGAAACCATTTAATTCATACTAAGAAGATGATGTCCGCGTATTTGTCCGCGTGGTTTAAATTTTATTTTCGCGGAGATTTTTTTATTTTCGCGGGAACTCCTTATTTTTCCGGAAAAAAATGTAGCCTATGTCCTTCCTCGGGATGTAACCCGTTAATAATATAACCCGGTAGATGGGCCGTAGCAGACAGACAGAAACACTCACGCATCTATAATATTAGTATGGATAAAGGTAGACAATTCCACATATCTCCTCCCCGTAACGACAAAGAGGAAAGTCACCTAAGTAATTTATGAATTAAATGTATACATGTACTGATTATTTAGGTATTAAATTATTAGGAATAATCGTGGGAACACAAACGCGTTTCGGCGTATTAAGATAATGTTCTGGGAGTCAATAGATTACTACTAATTCGGTAAACAGCGGACGCTGATAATGTGTTCGTTTGAAACATAAACTAAATAACTAATAAATTTTATAATATGTTGTTGTTGTACTGTTTTTGGGACAAGAGTTTTAATAATAGTCTTTTTGTTATCTATATATATATAATTCAAAGTCCTGACTGACTGACTGACTGACTGACTTATATATCAACGCACAGCCCAAACCGCTGGGGTTAGGAACTTGAAATTTTGACAGTAGGTTCCTTTTGTGATGTAGGCGCTCAATAAGGAAGGATTTTTCAAAATTCCACCCTTAAGGGGGTGAAATAGGGGTTTAAAGTTTGTATGAAAGTCCGTCATTTCTCAAGTTATATCAACGAAACTTGGTATTTTGGCTTTCGGTAAAAAATAAAGAAATACGTATTTCGCAGTTTTTCGAAATTCCACCCCCAAAGGGGTAAATTGGGGTTGAAAGTTTGTATGAAAGTCCTTCATTTCTCAAGTTATAGCCCTGAAACTTAGCATTTGGGCTTTCAGTTAGATATGAAGAAGTAAGTACTTAACCATTTTTCAACCCCCAAAGGAATGGAATAGGGGATGAAAGTTTGTAAAAAAGTCCTTCATTTCTCAAGATATTTCTCAAGTTATATGAACGAACCTTGGTATTTTGGCTATCGGTAAAAAATAAAGAAGTTACGTGTGTCAAAACATTTAAAAATTTCACCACCAAAGGGGTTAAATAGGGGTTGAAAATTTGAATGAAATTCCGTCGTTTTTCAAGTTATCGCCCTGAAACTTGGTATTTGGGCTTCCGATTTAAATTTATGAAATATGTATTCCACAGTCTTGAAATTTCTATCCCCAAGGACGTTAAATAGAGAGTTTGTCCTTCAATCACGCCGCAACAGAGCAACGGATCGATGTGATTTTTTGCATGGGTAGGTATAGTTGAGGATCTGGAGAGTGACATAGGCTTCTTTTTATCCCGGAAATGAAGGAGTGCCTGTGGGAATTAAAAAAACTTATACCACGCGAACGAAGTCGCGGGCGTCCTCTAGTATTATTATATGATAGGCAATTATTTGTAGGGTATACTTGGATATTACTGAATTTTTTATGTAAGATTAGTTGAAATATTATAATAGGTATGTACACTGCATAGAGGTAGTTTTTGAGACGATAAGCATCGATGATGTTTGGCAATATTTTTATCACAGAGATAACGTGGATTCAAAAACTAGTCTGCGCAATACGTCCGCGTTCGAGGGTAAGTAAGTTTTGTCCTGTCTGGAATAAATGTGAGTTAAGTGGACTTTTTGTCCGCTAGACATATGTTTTATCTGTAGTGTATTTGCGCTATCGAACTAGAGCATATAATTATTGTATAAAATCAAAATTTTGCACTCGCCAACCCAATAAACTCTATTAACAAGCACAATTAACAAGAAACCATAAATAAATAAAACGGTCTCCTAATGGCGCCGTGTTACAAGAATTTATAAATCAAAGAGCAACAAGGAACACGAATCGCTCGAAATAAATCGTAAGTTCGGTGCGTATTGTAATTGTAGGCAGCCGTGATTGCAGCAAGAGTTAACACATAATACATTACAGTTTGTGTCACAACACAATCAGGCTTGCCGAGGACGAATCGGGCGCCGAGGAGCGTAATCTGGGTTAACAGGGGTCAAACGGCATCACAAATTCCAATACGATATTAGACAGATCTCTGTGGCGCGAATCGACGATTCTATGATACTTATTGGCTTCCTTGTCTACGCTGGCAAGGGTTGCTTAGTGGAACTGTCCAACAAGGCCAGTTGGTTACGTCATTTCAATTATAGGTATCGGAGGTCTGAAGCTAATAAGCTATATTGATTGGAAAGCTATCAGAATGATTACTTTTCTATCTTCAGATTTTGTGACAGTCTCCAAAAGTCTTTCCAGTCTTTGGGAAAATTGTTCAAATGTGAAATAGTTACATGCTTGAAATACTACCAGATTCCATATTTGACTAGTTAACATTTTGATGACAACATCTCTTTTTCTCTTTGGGTTAAAATATAACTCCTAATAAGAGTAAAAAGTTATTTTTGTCCTCCATTTGTACAATTGGATATTCTAGCATTAGGCAGGTAGGTACTAGCTGATGCCCGCGACTTCGTCCGCGTGGTTTAAGTTTTTTATTCACGCGGGAACTCCTTATTTTTCCGGGATAAAAAGTAGCCTATGTCATTTTCCAGCTCCTCAACTTTACCCATGCCAAAAATCACGTCGATCCGTTGCTCCGTTGCGGCGTGATTGAAGGACAAACCAACAAACCAACACAAACACACTTTCGCATTTATAATATTAGTATGATTAGTATGAGTGTCTCAAAGGTATTTTCCTGTGACAGTGAAGACAGGAGACCATAACGAGAAGTAGGTAAATTACCTAGCTCCACACTACTGCAACTAAACCAGACGACCACATTTTACTGATCCATCTCTCCAATCTCCAAAGATCACAAACCAGGCATCATCATGCACTCTACAAATATGCGTGTAAAATAGGCATGTCCTTATTGGTACCAGTATTTGCAATGTTTAACCTTATTAAATGCGGAGATTCGCCATGAAGCGGTCAAGTCGCGGTCCTCAACTCCTCAATGAGCGTAATCAGTGCGCCTCGTGAACGGTTTGTATCGGACTGACGCAATGAACAAGTGTCCAATTTGAATCTCGATTTGTTTTAAGTGGTTCGACTTCTGTTAGATTAGAGCCTGTAGATTTTGCTCGTTGTCTCCGTCCACAATTCCGTCACTCCCCATTTTGGATCTGCGGTTATTTGAAATGTGATCGTTGCATCGATTGAATCTGCTATGGTCCAATTGAGAAACTTTACATGATTTAAGCTATTCACCCATCAAGAAGCTTGCGCGTAATACACCTACTTTATTTTTATCCGATAAAGTCGTACACAGTGAATACAAAAAAACCGGCCAAGTGCGAGTCGGACTCGCGCACCGAGGGTTCCGTACAAACCTGTAGTAAGTTTTACGATTTATGACGTATTAAAAATAAAAATTACGTTTGTTGTATGGGAGCCCCCCTTTAATATTTACTTTATTGATATTTAATTATTTATTTTGAAAGGAAATATACAAGTTAATATTCTGTGAAAATTTGAACCGTCTACCTGTTACCGTTTTTAATATTGAGCAAAAAAATACGAAAAAAACACGTTTATTGTATGGGGACCCCCCTTAATATATATATTTTTTTAATTTTTAGTATTTGTTGTTATAGCGGCAACGGACATACATCATTTGTGAAAATTTCAGCTTTCTAGCTATCACGGTTTATGAGATACAGCCTGGAGACAGACAGACAGACAGACAGACAGACAGACAGACAGACAGACAGCGGAGTCTTAGTAATAGGGTCCCGTTTTTACCCTTTGGGTACGGAACCCTAAAAACGCCTGCTATGATATCACTAGTTGATGCCCGCGACTTCGTCCGCGTGGAATGAGGTTTTTCTTTTCCCGCGGGAACTCTTTCATTTTCCGGGATACAAAGTAGCCTATGTGTTATTCCAGACTATAACCTATCTCTGTGCCAAATTTCATCCGGATCCGTTCAGCCGTTCTGGCTTGATTGAGCAACATTCAACCATCCATCCATCCAAACTTTCGCATTTAAAATATTTATAGATTATAGATGTAGATATAGATATAGATAGATTATAGGTGTGCGATTAACTTTAGGTATCTTTTTAGATACCTACTTCTTATTATTATTGAAGGAAATAATATATTTTGGTTTTGTTCTTACCTACGGATTTAGTAACCTGAAAAAATGATTGTGTCTCCAGTTTTTCGTCAACACGTTATTGATTAAAAATAATGGGTCATTCAAATCAAAACACGATTGAAATAAAATGAGTATTTCATGTAGAACAACTTGTGTGACTTAGTATAAATCGGGACTCTACTTCCGGTTCGGAAATAAGATTCTACAGAGACGAGCCGGCATGAAACCCAGCTTAAAATTAAATTTGTATTTTATAAATCTTAAGTACAATCTGATAAAATTCAAAATTCATTTTGATACGTCTCTTCTCAGCTGTTAGAAGTAATTATAAATTACTTGCTATCGAAAAGTTGCCAAAATGCACATGCAATATAACTTTAATCAATGCAAAAACGCTTTCTAATAATCACGTAGGTACCTGCGTACTTTTAAATCGAGTGTGTATTTATCAAGCTAGACTCCGCTACCTTCATAGACTTTCACTAACTTATGCAATATAATAACTGAAAAAAATACTTATTAAAAGTTAATTGAACCAAGTGCTACATGTAGCACTATAGATTTACATCCTGGTATTTTGACACTCGCTAAATTATGCGTACGTGAGGACTATATACCTAGTTTCTAATTTCTATAGCAAATGCCATCGCGTAGCTTATAATTTCATTGGGCAAAATAATGTAACAGCCTATTAGTGATCAATTTCTGGACAAAGCTTTCCATCATTGAGACTATTATTATGTGACTTTTAAGCAGACCTCCTCTCATATTGAACATGATTGTAGAACTAGAAAGCTACCTGATTTTTTTTATCCAATACAAGTTAGCCCTTGACTGCAATCTCACCTGATGGTAAGTTATGATGCAGTCTAAGGTGGTAGCGGGCTACCCTGTTTAGGGGTATGGCAGTTATTTCCCTAATGGGTTTCTACACGGCATCGGACCGGAACCCTAAATAGCTTGGCGGTACGTTTTAGCAACGGCCGAAGCCTCCCACCCGACCAGATCAGAAAACAATCAGGAATTATTAATTACCAAATTAACCCTGCCGGGGATCGAACCCAGGACCTCCCACCGATGAGAACCGATATTAGCGATATGCAACTAACCGATCCGGTAATATGGGTATGCCCCCAGATTATACAAAAACTGATTTGTATAAGACTGCCATTTTCAATCACTTATCAGGTACCTACCGGTAAAATGGTGGTTAAAGGTTAAGTTAGTACAAAATAAAAAAAAGTGTTTATTTTCAAGTGAAGTTGTGAGCTAATGTTATTTTTATATCTTTTTTTCAGAGCCTATCATCAGAGCTGAGACGAAGCAAGACACCTCCGCGCCGGTCGCCGGAGGAGCGTGCAGTACCCCGCCCGCCCTCCGCCCCCGCCCACCATGAGCGACCGCCGCACACGCCGCACACGCCGCATACCCCGCACGCTCCGCATCTGTCACCTAAGAAGGAAGTCTTCAACAATTTAATCAATAAAAGCATATCGGGTAAGTCCTAGACATATATTTTTTAGACAATCATTTATCTGGTTGGCAAAATATTAACGTTTTTGTTTGCAATAAAATGTGTTCTGTCAGCCAATATATGAAATTGGTTAGCGAAATATCAAAATTGCAATTGTCTTTTCGTTAACCTAGTAGATTAATAGCAAATCAGTTAATTTACTTCTGGTGATGATTACTAGCGTAACGGTCGCAATCAGTCCATCGCAAGTGAGAAAACCATAAATTCAGTCAATCACAACATTTTATACTGTAATTGTGATTGATGCAGGTTTTCAAATTTGAAATTCAAATTCAAAAGTTTTTTATTCAAATAGACTTTTTACATAACCTTTCACAATGCTTCCTGCTGTTAGTTTATTTTGGATAAGAGATACATTCAATTAATATGAAATCTATTCTTACTGATAAGCCCGAGAGTAGAAAAGAGAGAAATTAGAAGAGATAAATAGAAAAGACGCGCATGTAACGAGCTACATTAGGTAGATTTTATGACATGAGTAGTTCCACAGAACTAGGCAAATACTACTAATAAACTTATAAATATTTTAAATACTAATATGCCTTATGTTTAAATATTTCCTAAATATACTTATTGCCTTAATGCGAAAAAACTGCTATAAATTTTAAAAAAGGTTTCGTATGAGCTGCATTTCCGGTCCAATAACTCAATGAACTTTCTTAAAATATTCAGCATAAGTAAAACTTGCCTTACCATTTTATAAACTTATTAAAATTAATATCTGTCAATGACTGGAATTCATAACCCAAAGTTAACGACGCTGAATTTAATATAACAATCGCAACACGTAATGTGCCATAAAAAGTTATACAGTTCAATCGAACCTGTTTTGATACTTCCGGTCTCTTCGTGCAGAATAAAAACTGTACCTGCTGCCTAAATTATTATTTTTATTCGTAATTATATTGTTTGAAATCAGCCTTATATTTACAGATGATGATTATTATTATTCATTAGGATAGCCAACAGTTGTTACACTAAATACATTATTATTATTATAAATCATACGAATACAAACCTATTAAATAGGCTATCACACAACAAATTTCGTAAAATTTCGTAATTTAAAAAAAAAACATTTTTAAAAAGTTTGTCGTGGGCTTGTTGACCGAGGTGCGTTTAACAACCTCGTAAGTTCAGTTATAGCGTCAGTACCTGTTAATATCTATTCTGTGGTATATAGTTTGATTTAAAAAAAAATCGTCGGTCGCCCCTATTGAATCAAAAAATGTTTAGTTAGTCCAATAATTTTTAATTTATCGCGTAGAAACTACCATGAAATACTACAACAAAATCTTTAAAATTATTTGTCAAAAAAAACCATGATGAATTCGAAATGATAAAATCTTAATCAATATAAAAATATAATCATAATAATGATGAAATCATATCACAAGCCTAACGTATAAATAGTTGTAAGTCGATATAGTTTTTTTGAAGTCGATTAAAAATCAAAGAAGATTTGTTAGCCACATTCCAGAGTATGATTGTCAGCTTCGGGAGCGTGAAAGATATCAGTGAATCAATTATTGCATCAGATTAACGCTGAGATGAGCTCGGACTCAACAAAGGGGTCCGCGCGTGACTCTCAATAAACGGTTTTATTGATACTACATTCAAATACTGTTTGTATTTTGTCCCGTATACTAGAGTAAATTGAACTTGAAAAAGTTAACGCGAGAAGAAAATTGAGTATGCCTTTTATTAGTTTCTTTTTATAAGTAAAATAGATTAACTGTATCAATAAAATTATAATCAAAGCAATATTGCTCTTCACTTTGCTGCTGTGTTATGTGATTAAAAGGATAAACCAGCTCTTCTAATTTTAACTATCTTGGCATGGTCGTGATTTAGCAGGGTCCGCACGAAGCGCGGCAACCTTAAGAAATTATTCTTTGTCCAGCTCCAGCATATATATCTCATCTAAAGGCACTTTGCCTGGTTGAGGCAGGTTCTAGGCGGCCTCGCTATCACGGAAAGCAATGCCTGCGAAGGCCACTCGTAGGGCAGGAAATATCTAAGCGACAATAGTTTTGAGAAATCGAATAAAAATGAATTTGAGACTCGTTAAAGTTCATAACTTTAATGTTACAATATCATCAATAACGTATAATGCTATATTTATTCATCAACGATATTATTATACACATTGGCATTTAATTCTCAGCCCGTTTATTCCCTCCCTAATAATTTTCCATTCATTCTCCTCTCTTTATGAATCATAATCTCTAAATCTCCAATCCGTGCGTCCTTGTCTTTGTTATGTAAATCTAGATAGTGCTGTCTTGTTCCAGTTCTTTTACCCCTTAAATCTAATCCGGGACATCCCGTCTGCCCGCTAAGGCGCTCAAAGTAAAGCCGGCGAATACACGCACACACACGTAATACCACACATTCGTATTATTAACACTTATTCAACAAACAAATTCATTCGCGGTAGCCATGATAGTGCTACCTTATAAATCGATGCTTATTTGGCTATGCTAACGATTTAAAACTGCTTATTTTGTGGGTCGAATACTACTTGACGGATTAAAAATTTTAGCTAAGATTTGTCTACATTCTTAGGTAGACAAGAGTTATTTTATTCACTAAAGACGCGGACGAAGTCGCGTGCGTGTTAGTAGTAAACTAAGTTTATAGATTATGGTGATTAAGAATGGTAATAATAATAAGTAGATGAACAACTATTTACTATTACCGGCCTCCTAAATGAATAGTAATTCTATTGAGTTGGGAAAATCCATACAAAAGTCATCTCTAAACTAGACTAGGCTGTTTGTAAGTACATGAAGAAAGACATAATATCTGAGTATAGTCAGATGATTATACATACCCATTGATATAGGAATCTTGGATTGGATGGACACAGTTAATAATGACAATTCGTATATTCGCATTCCACTATTCAATACAGCCCATTAACGTCCCATTGCTGGCCACAGGCCACTCTCATAGGAGAGAGGGAATTAGAGCTTAGACCCACCACGCTGCTCCAATGCGGGTTGACTGGCTTTAACTGCTACTATATAGTTAGTGATAATAACCGGGACCCACGGCTTAACGTGCTCTCCAAGGCATGGGGGTGAAACACCGCCAACTGCCTAACTCCGGGTTAGTGCTGAGAACTTCTAAACAGAAGAACCCAATGCTTAATTACTTATGGCCTGACCCGGGACTCGAACCTAGAACCTCGTCGGCTACAGTCGATGCCATGCCAACCATTAGACCAAGTAGGCAGATATTCGCATTAAAACGTTGAAATTACAAAAGGTCTCATAAAGTAAGGGATATCACCGTAAAGTTATTCGCACAGCCGACAAATCCCTCTCATCGGTACACACTTTCTGCATTTATCAAGATCATCATTTCCATTGAGAAAATGCGTATGCAAAAACTGTGATACTCTTTTCCCACATAATTATCATTTCATTTAGTCACACGCAATGGTGTTTCATATGCATACCAGTGTAGATTTCAGATTTAGCAGATAAATATAATAATTTTTTTTCTGTTTTAAGAATTACTACTGCGCGCCGATTGTCATCTGCTTTGCGTTGTAGCGGCTCATTTCTCGCGTTATAACAAAGTTAACATCTTTGAATAATGATAAGTAAGTAGGTACTATGTCGTAGCGAAAGTCCGAATGGCAGGCATACACGGGATTAGGTAGGCATACCTTTAAAACAAGAGTGAATAGGCAATATATTATATTTTGAACAAATAACTCCCATTTGTCATGCCACATCACTTTTCATCAGGTGTCAGAGCGAATAGACAGACATGCAGGCATGTATGACTGAAAAACACTAAAAAGGCAGTTTTTGAGCGACTTGAGGGCTCAGATTTAATTTGGTCGGGTCATGGACAGATAATATTCGGTGCCCGTAATACAGGTTTTCCTAGTACGGGTGCTAAAGCACTTCCTCTGACCTCGTAAACTTTATTGTTCACCTTATCCATCACACTGCATAAAATATAAACAAGCTAACACATACACCAATAGGGATGATGACAACTCAATCAAATCAGCAACTCTTTATCAAACTTAAAAACGCACTTCTAGTATGGAAGTTGTGTCAAATTCACCGTTGTGACGTCATAAAATTTCAACGCACTTTTTTTTAAAATCTATATTTTAAATTGGTTATCAAACTTAAAACTAACCGAGAATGTGAATTTTAGGTCTTTTGGAAGACCCTCTATTTAATAATCAGTTAGAAATAATTTATTTTGGATATAGGCATCACCCCTATTGCTGATTTTGTACACCTTTCTGATTAGGACCTCAACAAACTCGTAAACATTGTATAATTTAAAAATGTACCTACTACCTAATTGCGGGATTAAAACCCAGCTGGTATATAATAGGTAGATATGTTATTTATTCACGCGAAATTAATCCTTATGTTAAAGACGTAGGCATTAGTTCGGAATAAGATTATGAGACGGTGTGCGTAAAACATGGTATCAAAGAAACGGTGGCGAGTTAATACCAAACGTCTCTAATCGGGTGTTATAAATCATTATTAATTTCAAGTCTCTCGCCGATCCGCGATTAGCTATTACACAATGCCCTCGGATTATACGCCGAGATATATCTTTTGTCAATTCGTACTGGGGTACCGTCAAAAAAATAACAACACAAAGAGTAATGAATAAAAAGTTATGAAATTGTACGGTAAAAATTGATATCAAAAGATTTTTCATTACTTTAATCTAGTTTTCTGGCAAAAAGAATATCAAGAATGTATTGCAATGCAAAAAAAGTACAAAAACTTGTTATGTTGTCTGGACCTAAAATTTTTATTTTAAAACTTTTCACATGATGGTATAAGTACTTATCCCTAATTACTTAAGTACCTATTTGCTTTTGAAAATATTTTGTAGAGATAGGTATAACGTCGTCTCTGATTTATATGCTAAAAGTAAATAATTAATATTTCGCATATTATTTACATTATTGTTCTATTGACCTCCAGATATAAAGCCAAATGTTTTTGATTATAGTTACGATATCATCTTTAATATTTTTATACTAGTTTTAACATAATTAAATCACTAATATTGGATTAACAACTTAGCACGGGCTAGTAATGAATAATTTATGTATTCATTAATTAGTCAACTAATATTTTTCGTTGAAGGTGATAGTCATTAACATATTTTTTATGGATTTAATTTTAAAAATATTATTAAAGAAATAAAATTCTGAAATTTATCTGTTGACTCTACATGGTATAAAGCCGGTTTTATAAAGATAAGCCGATTTATTTTTTTAATGTCTCGTATTTTTGAATAGCACACCTATATACATAATATGCATAGGTTAAAGAATTGCTGATCAGTAAAATTATAGAAATTTATAGTTTACAGGTTTCTAGCTTATCGAAGGTGCAAAACTAGCTCTACATTATATATGTTGAGATGTTGCATATCAAAATGGCGTTCTATTTTATTCGAATCAAATTCAATTCTTAAGTCTTGGACAAACAGAACGCGGGACAACCGCAATGCGATTGACGGAAACGTATCAATCACAGCTTCTACAAATCTAGAAAGCAATATGGAATGCCTTCATGCACCTAGCCGTAAAGGCATTTAGTCTAATTCTGAGGAAGTCGCAACCTTTGGCTTAAAATGATCATGTAAAGAAAAACAAAAATTTACTTGGCCCTTAATAATTTATTTAAAACATTTTATTTATTATCTGTCGACTGCCAACCCGCATTGGAGCAGCGTGGTGGGTCTAAGCTCTAATTCCCTGTTTCCTCTGAGAGTGGACCCGTACCCAGCCGTGGGACGTTAATGGGCTGTAGTGGTGGTAGATACGAAAAGTTCAAATGTCTAACAAAATAAAAATTCGTTGCTACAACGCCTACGCGTGAGTTCCAGTCTGGGATGTGCCACACTTCAATTTTGTTCAAGTCTTTATATTTATATTATTATCTAAGCAATCAGAAAAACACAGCATTATTAAAATTGATCTTCGCATGTTTTTGCACTAAATAAAGATTAATTTATGTCGCCAAAGTTTTCAATATGCAATGAATTGGCAACGAATGAAAAATAAACTTCGTCTAAATCAAAGGTCAATGCATAATCGGAGCAATTAAACTTTAAAAAAATGCTCACACGTGCGGAATAAATCGATACAACGTTGTAACACACATGGGACCGCGATAATCCGGATTATCCCGCCGGATCCGACCCGTGTCGACCGGAGATAAAACGGAACTACCTATCCGCCCTTGCCTATAATTATATACCTAGTTCACTCTAGGTGTGTATTACTGAAATTGTGAAATACTATGATGCCCGCAATTTCATCCGCGTTGGATAAGTCTTTTTAAATTCCCACGGGAACTCTTTCATTTTTAAATTAATTAAAAATTCAATAAAAACTCAACAGATCGATACTATACATACTGCTGCGGATGATCCGGATGATCTCGCCGGATCAGGCTCGTGTCGCCAGGAGATAAAACAGATCCCCAACCCTTTCCCGTATAATACCTAATACGTCGCACTACCATAACTTTTTGTGAAGCTCTGAAGGTAAGTACTACTTACCTTCAGAGCTTCACAAAAAGTTAAGTTTTTAGGGTTCCGTACCCAAAGGGTAAAAACGGGACCCTATTACTAAGACTCCGCTGTCTGTCTGTCTCCAGGCTGTATCTCATAAACCGTGATAGCTAGAAAGCTGAAATTTTCACAAATGATGTATTTCCGTTGCCGCTATAACAACAAATACTAAAAGTTAAAAAAATATATATGACGGATAAACGGCGGCCTATGTCGGAAAAGACGGGTGACGCGTCTGGAAAGCACGTCTCATTTTTCTTTTTAAATCAGCAGAACCGCTGACCTTTAGTAGGTCACCGTCTCTGCTGTCACTATCTACTGCACTAGAACTGTTATTTGCTTATCCAAATGAGGTACTGAAGTTAATTATCGAAAAGCAAACTAGATTAACATCCATCGCGGACTCCCTTGATGGATGCTCTTGATAAAATAGCCACCGCATATGCGGATACGTCGCAGATTGCAACCGAAGGTTACTATTTGAATGAATGGCTTGAACACTGATTTTAATAGTTGCCTAGTCTATCACTGGCACTGCAATCACTAAATAAATGGACTACCTACAAATGCAATTCATAAAAACCCTACACAGTAATTGTAATTATTGCTCTAATAGTTTATCTATCACTGGCTTTCAAAAGCCTTACTACCGTCACAATAAAGGAAATCACTAATAGCAAAGGTAATCAAATGAAATACTAAGATTATTACCATACGTGGTTAGGTACGCCTACGTAGGTAGTTTAATAATTATTATTTAACCTCACAGTTTCTAATTTTTAATTACTTTAAAGAAACACCGAATTAAATGTTTAAATTCAAATTGTTTTTATTGCAATTATGAAATGAACAAGTGAATCTACCACCAGCTCGGAAATGGCCTCTCACGCTGAGAAGAGCTGGCAAGAAACTCAACGGTAGCTCTTTTTAAAACAATGTTATTACAATATTAACTTAGTTTACGATATTCAAGATCGAAACCTATTCACAAATATTTATCACTACTGGAACATTATTTGAATTAGTCTAGAATCAAACTAAAACCTAGCAAAACCTAGGCACACAATTTTAGGCGGAAAATCAAGTAGAAGTCGGTCTTATGACCGTTGTCTTACCGAGCTCGAACAATAATGATACAGAGCTCCGCACTATTCGGCTACTCGAGCACGAATGACTAATAGTAATAGACAGCCGTATTTATAGCAAAACCGAGAGTGTGAATTTGATAACGAATTTTACAATAAACCGTTTTAATTGAATGTTTACATGCGCTGTAGCTATTTCTAGGGATTAATTAATCATTTAAATTTTTATAATTTTAACTATAGTTTTAAATAATCAAAATAGCAACATTTTATGAATCATGCTTTTGAAAACATTTTTAAATCATTGTAGTTTTAATTTTAAGAATCACAATATCTTAAGTAAATGAGTTGTTGCGCCGATATATATATTAAGGGGGGTCCCCATACAATAAACGTGTTTTTTTCGTATTTTTTTGCTCAATATTAAAAACGGTAACAGGTAGACGGTTCAAATTTTCACAGAATATTAACTTGTATATTACCTTTCAAAATAAATAATTAAATATCAATAAAGTAAATATTAAAGGGGGGCTCCCATACAACAAACGTAATTTTTTGATATTAACAATAAACCTCTACAAACTAAGTTAGTTTTGCGGTTCATTTCGTCTTGTTTTTAATACGTCATAAATCGTAAAACTTACTACAGGTTTACACGGAACCCTCGGTGCGCGAGTCCGACTCGCACTTGGCCGGTTTTTTTTAAGTTAGTAAAAACACGTTAAAATAATCAAGTTTAGGGCCAATCCACTGTATCGATATGTTTTTGAACCCGGCGTTTTTGCGATTTTGCATATCAGATCATCCCTTCAAATTATATTACTTTATCGCACAGATAAAAATGCTATCCTCGCCCTCCATACAAACATATGTTATTATTTCCACATAGGTAGTAGGTAGGATATGCACTCTAGACACTCTGAAAATCAGTAGTCCCTACTGCCTACTAAAAACAACAGTGGTCAAGCGTTAATTAATCGATTCGCCGCGCCGGCTCTGCGTTGCATGGAGTACTGCTATCTTATAGCAGCCCATTTCAATATGTTTATTTTTGTATGAAAAGATTTTTTTAAATCAGAATTTTCGGAAGTCGTAGAACAAAAGTGGCCATGATGACCGCCAAACTTCGGTTTGAAGAAGGTACGCGGTGAGAACAAAAGTTATTCTGTACCTACAGAAACACCTGTAATAAGTATTTTTAAATAAACCCTGTATTTAGTTAAATTATTTTTATTTGCCAATACTGCTTTGTCAATTAAGTCACGAAATGTCTTCTAAAATTTGAAACTAACACTCAAATGCAACACTAGAGAGGTCACCCCAGATGTATGAATGTACAATGAATCGATACACACAGCTACAGCGAGCCCGCTTATCCGGATCAGCCCACCGGATCAACCTCGTGTTGCGCGCAGATAAAACTGAACTACCCTACCCTCCTCTCCAACATTTGCTCTGGTTTCCACATACGGATAAGTATAGAATTCTATGTTAAAAGAAACAGAATATAGAGCTAGAGTTGCCCGCGAATTCATCCGCGTGGATTTGTGTGGATCCGCGTGGAACTCTTTAAATATTATGGATAAAATGTAGCCTATATGTTAATTCAGGTTGTGAGGTATTTCCATTCCAAAATCCAGCCAAATCGGCTCAGTCATTGTGGCACGAAGGAGTAACTAACTAACAAAATTTAAAACTTTCACATTTAAATAATATTAGTAAGATAAGTATCACAAAAGTCGAAAGATTGAGTGGTTGGCGCTGGAGTCACCGTCAACATTTTGCCTGAATAGGTACACATGACCCGTTTCATCAACTACCTCTTCCAGTAAAGTTGCACTGCAGCTCATGTTGCATTTCATTTTTTTGCACGAATACCTACTCTTTAAGATATTATGTTTGCGTATTATTAAATTTTATTTTGAATACGTAGATTGCACCAACTCCGTGTTACATTTCTAACCCATAAACAAATATGGTGTTTTGACAAATGCTTTATACGAATTTTGTCAAAATTACAATTTTATTATTAGGTTAAACTAAATTTCAAGGTAGCGCAATCGGCCCTTATTTATGACTAGCTGATGCCCGCGACTTCGTCCGCGTGGATATACCAAGTTTCATCGAAATAACTTGAGAAATGACGGACTTTTATGCAAACTTTCAACCTCTATTTCACCCCTTTGGGGGTGGAATTTTGAAAAACTGTGAAACACGTCTGTTTTCATTTCTAACCCTCTGCTCATATACCAAGTTTCATGGATATAACTTGAGAAATGAAGGACTTTCATACAAACTTTCAACCCCTATTTCACCCCTTCGGGGGTAAAATTTACGAAAACTGTGAAACACTTATTTCTTCATTTTCAACCAGTAGCTTGTATACCAAGTTTAATCGATATAACTTGAGAAATGACGGACTTTCATACAAACTTTCACCCCCTATTTCACCCCCTTAGGGGTGGAATTTTGAAAAACTGTGACACACGTACTTCTTTATTTTTTACCGTAAGCCAAAATAAAAAGTTTCGTTGATATAACTTGTAAAACATCTTGAGAAACGAAGGACTTTCATACCAACTTTCATCCCCTATTTCACCCTTTTGGGGGTCGAATTTTCAAAAACTGTGAAACACGTATGTCTCCATTTTCAACCCGCAGCTCATATATCAGTTTCATGGCTATAACTTGAGAAATTAAGGACTTTCATACAAACTTTCAACCCCTATTTCACCCCTTCGGGGGTAGAATTTCGGGATAAAAAGTATCCTATGTCCTACCTCGTAGTATGGGCTCAAATCGTGCCAAGTTTCGTTTGAATTCATTCAGTAGTTTCGGCGTGATGCGCGGCCAAGATACAGACAGACAGACAGACAGACAGACAGACAGACAGACAGACAGACAGACAGACAGACAGACAGACAGACAAAAATGAAAAAAATTACATTTTTGGCTTCAGTATCGAATAATGAGTGCCCTCCAAAAAAAATTTTCAAAATATCTTCAATGTACAGAATTGGACCTGTTACAGTTTTATTATAAGTATAGATACTATCTTACCAGTTTAACGACTTGACCCGGCTTGTCTCTTTAGAATAGTAAAGAAAACAATTTTCGCAATTTTATTTTTTCAACTTCGATCCCCCGCATGCGAACATCCTTAATATTCCCGACCTCGGAACACAATTCAGATCCGACGGTCGAGTAATCCGACTTAGCGCTAATCCGTCCTACTCACACGCTCTACGCTTCTCGGCTGTGTGTGTGAGATTTTGCGCAAACACTATCTTCGAATTTTGCTATTATAAATAGATATTTTTATTAGTTCCTTCTAGACTTCTACTATTTGTGACTAGCATGACCTGACAGACGTTGTCCTGTCCAACTTTCAACAAAGTGAGTTCATATTTCTGTTTTACGAAAATTCATAAGTTGCATCCCGGGGACAGACATTGTGATATTCTCTTAGACTCTGTTTATTACTAAAGCATCTTATTTAAATTTTCATGGAATATAGAATTTAAAATTATGGTGCCTAATACATTATATTTTTAACAACTTCTCTATTTGAAATTCACACGTGAACACAACTGGAAATGCCATCCTTAAACAAAACCGTGAGCATCTTGTTTGATAAATGTATCTGAAGGCCTTATATGGAAAACATACTGGTATTAACATGATTATCAGATAAAGTTTGTTTTTATGCGTAATATGTAGTAATAACATGTTGGATTACAATGTTATATCAATGTTTTAAACTATTAATGTAAATGTACCCAAAGAAACATAATAATAATTAATTAATAATACATTTGTATTCTTAGCACAAGTTTGAATATCACGATGTCACGAAAACTGTGATTAAGCGTGAATTTTCGTAATTTAAAGTTTCTTAACTTAAGTGACTGTGAAAGTGACTTAAGCGTCTTGAAAGTTCGATTTGATTTTTAAATCGAACGCTTAAATTGTAATACTCGACAGCGAGTTTAGTTTAAAAAAAGTTGCGAAAGCTCATACTAGGCGAAATGGTCTTTAATATCGATATATATAACATCACTAAATAATATCGATATTACAAAGATTTTGCTAAATTAAGTCTATTAAAGTTACGGAGAAGATTATAATTTAAATCCATAGTCTAAATATAATAGTAAATTCGACTAAATCTGGATTGGAGTAATCCCTACGGAGATGTATCTCGGGCAGTGGGCAGCGGTCTTTAATCCCCTGAGCCAGATCAGCCGCTATTACTTAGCTAGGTAGATATATAGTATCTGTGCTATACTTTACTTGATTGTGTGTTTGGTTCAGTCTTGAAATCTTTCTACATAATATAAAGAGAAAAGTCAGGACATTTCACTTACTGATTGACTTATCAACGCTAAGCCCCAGACCTAGACAGCTGAAATTTTGCACACAGGCAATTAAATTTTGTATTTTTCTCTTTAAAATGAATAAGATCTGATCTTCTAGCGTCAAAATTAATCCACCTTTTTTACTCGCTCTATTTGAATTAACTAACTTATATTAATAGGTTTGTCATCTAGCCGTTGTCACCATTTTTACCAATACGCTCGATATAGTTCACATTTCAGCCTGATGTCGTCTGTCCACCTAACCAGAACAACACTTGCAACATCGAGGCATGCCTGAGCGCAGATGTAACAGGGATACATGATATTATATAGGTACTAATAATTTAAAATGTAGCTAGAATCATCGGCAGACGATCATACCCATTACTCTAATTCTACAGCACGATTCCATTTCTTGTACTATGTCATTTTGTCGCATTTTGTTGCTTTGGCGTAAAAAAGACTTTTGATTCTCTGTTTGCTTATATAAGCACGATATTCTAACAGAACATCACTTTCATCCTTGGTTGACTTTTTTACTATTCGATAACCATTATCATAGCTCCTTAATAAATTATTAATCGATATTCAAATATGTATGTAGCTTTATAATATTATCAGCAAATTTCATTATGGTATAAATCCATATCAAGTTATTCAACGAAATCCGGATTGAAGTAATCTCGTTGGAGATGTATCCCGGCCGGTGGGCAGCGGTGCCTAATCCTTTGATCCGGATCAGTCGCTGCTTAGGTGTATGTGTGTTATACTTTCCTTGAATGTGTGTTTCTAATATCTCGTTCAGCCACACGTCGCGAGTTATCCTGGACTGTCCTGGATGTTACCCAACTGCATCAAAAGGAGGAAAAAGGTTTTTCTCCTTCGTTGGTGCGTATTGATGGTTTCTCTTGTAGCTATGTGTGGAGAAGTTCTAAGGTAGATTATGTATAGTTAATACTGCAATAGTTTTATGAAATACCTATTTACTTAGTGCTAAATATGCTTAATATATCGTTTATATTATAGCTAATGCATTATTTTCAGTATTTTGTATCTAATATTAGGTACACTAACTTTAATTATTAGCACGATGTCTGATCAAGATGGGTCCAGATTTGAATCGTTTTTATATATGAACGAGCGATGTCTAATAAGAAATTTTTACAGTAGGATTAAATGGGGAAAATCGTTTCAAGGATCCTGATTTCTTGTCAAAATTTGTGGTAGGCATGGCGGGTAGTTATGTGAATCTTTGCGCGCAGTGTGTGCCTCCACATGTCGAGCTCTTTGTTAGCCAAGCCGAGGTCTTAGAAGTTCTGACTAAAAATAAGCGGTTAAAACCGAATTTATCTAGATTTCTAGAATCTTATATGCTACCTTTAGACGGATTTTTATCTATTTTCTAAATCCTGGGTTAAATTTTTACTTTTAGGAATGTTAGATACCTAATAGTTGAGCTGGTTTGTTGTGTTATGCATTTTATGAGTTGCTATTAAAATACTCACTGATTATATTTAATAATGCGTTGCCGTTGACTTAATGAAATGGGAACTCAATTGGATTGCTTTCCAACAAGATGATCTACTTTATTAAAATGAATAACTGGAATTTTATTTATATTGCAGAATATTAACTTTGTGATAAAGTCATTAACCTAATTGGGTACCTACTTTAGGTTATGCGATCATGTTCTTTTGGTGATTGCCTCTTAAACTTAGATATTTTGGATTGAATTAACCTGTGTTTCGATTACGATTTCATCAAAAAAATACTGGCTGCAGCATTGATGTAGAATTTTAGATGGGCTGCAAACAATGATACCAACATAGATAAATACTTTATTGCACACAAGATAAACATTAACAATGTTCACAAAAATACTTAAATCAGCCTGGTATAATTAAAAAATAAATTATTATATACGTAAAACATATAAGTACCAGTGTCGTCAACGCTAAAAATATCCTTATTTCAAACGCTTATGAACTGAATTGGCTTGGGTTGTTTTTGCATTCGAATGTGGACAGTACTAGTCAAATCTAAAAGATAATCCACGGATCAACCCGACATTAAGCCGGCGGGATAAGCGGGCTTAACGTTTTAAATAATAAGGTTTACGTTGCTTTTAATGTATGACTTTTATAATATGTATAATAATACGCCTAGTGATTGCGCAACAGGATGTATTAAGTATATTATAATATTTTGTACTAGTTTTTGACCTTGAAAATTAAAGATAACTTTTACTAGTTGGCGATATACTTAAGACATATTATCTTCGGCATATTGTACTTATTAAATACATATTAAAATTCGGAGATTGCTAAAACTTCCGCTTCACCCGCGGTGAAAGTCAATTCCAATACTATCTTGGGTTCTATGCTGAGATTTAAAAATCTGTTTCTATGGGTGTATGATTTCGAGCTATATTTTTTTACAATAGATACCTATTGTAAAAATTTTAGTAGGTAATCAAGTTGATATTATGATGAATATAATTATGATACTAATATTTTAATGCAAAAGTGTGTCTGTCTGTCTGTTTACTACGCTTTCACGGCCCATCTGTTCGACCGATTTTGATGAACTTGGTACAAGGATAGGTAGTATCCCGGGGAAGGACCTCTAGGCTTCCCCGGGATACAACCCAGGGAAGGACTTTTTATCTCGGAAAATTCAAGAGTTCTCGAGGGAATCAAAAACCTTAGGTAATCCATGCGGATGCGGATGCGAAGTCGCGGGCATCGTCTAGTACGATAATATTATATAAAATATAATATTAACAAAAAAAAAATGTATTCTGTTGGTATTCTATACAGGGAAGATAAATACTTAAGAAAAAATATTACTTCGCCTATACCGCTTAAAACTCTCCATTTATAATATAAAACCAGCCGGCGCGGATTAATCCAAAACATATTTATTATTCTGATTCCTTTAGCACAAAGGAGAAACGAGTTAAGAATTACATATCTCGAAAGCCGACCGGAGGGTAGCTCCTTCATCAATCATTGGGAGATTATCTGCACTTCAGCCCAATTTGAGGCATGCATTGGGCTTAACTCACACACCGCCGCGCGATTATACCGGCTACCGTGCGACGTAGTGTCGTTCTTTGCCGATTGAAATATCGAACGGTTTGATAATAGGGTATTTTTTTAATTTATGATTCGTTCTATTATAAACGAGCCATAATTTTATAATTCGATTATTCTGTTCACGTAGTTCAGTAGTAGTACTGACTACTTAAAGACAGAGCGGTTTGAAATCCGAAAGCTCGAGTGTTCAAACCAATGTATAGTATCGTCGCATTATAGCTCTACTCCTAGCAAAAGCTTTACACTTAGTTGGTGGGGATAGGGGAGTATAAGATACTAGACAAATAAATTATATTATTATATTATATTATTAGTTAATTCGCTTCGGATTTGTGAGAAAAAAAGGAAAACCCAAATCTCAAGTAGACCCATGTGGTTTTAGCTTAATGTCAGATAATAGTAGCATCTCAATTCCTTCTTTTGTACCTACTGACAGAATACATGTACCTACCTATTAATATTATGACAAAGCGTGTCGACTGTCTATTACCAACTATTTTGACAAAGTTTAGTACAGGTTATTCCGGAAACTAAAAGACACCGCGCAGAATTTAAAAAAAACCGAAATGCACGAGGACAAAGTCTTCATCTAGTTATTAAAATAACAGTTAATATTAATGCTACTTTTCAGATCAAGTCTTGTTAGTGTATAACACTTAATAGGTATGAAGGCAACTGGTAAGTCGTTAAGTACCCACCTACCTTTAATCTGGCGGCAACAACAGAGACTTGCAATCAGCTGAGCCCCTGATCGATTGATAAAAAATATCACGAGTCATGTGGATTGTTTAACTGTGGTCGCTCTAAGGATGATCCGCCCCATTTGTCAAGATCAGTCTTAGGTACGACGCTAACCTATGGAGTGGAGTGGAGCCGAGCCGTTGTGTCTCAGCTTTGATTTTTATTGTCATACGGTTGGAATTGGTGTATTGAAAACAAAACACAGAGGCGGAGAGAAAGAGTGCACGGCGTGTTTGAAAGCTCCCGATTATATGTCCTGCGTGACCGTTAAAGTAAATAAAGCTTAGTTTAAGTTGCTATAAAACAGACGTGGCGCTTTGCCTAGCTCAACTCTGCTTGTGTACGTTGTGCCTTATAGGATTGGTGTCGCAGCTCTGGGGAATCGGTCAAGCCAATATTTTGGTTATACGTATGGCCTATTGAATTGTTTGCCTACATCATCGGCTATAATCGTATTCAGATTCATGATGTAGGTGGACTTTAAAAGAACAATTGAGCATTTGCATTAAGCCTAGGTAGATACTATTGTAGATTGTAGAGTCAAATGAGTAACGAGAGATCTGTAGTCATGCAGGAATAGGAATATGCATAGGGTAGTGATCAAATACGTCAGCAAATCCCTTAGACGTTTCATTAAATATAGCATAATAATGATACAAACTAGATAAAACCTTCAACTTCGTCCACGTGGATTTAAGTTTTTTTAAACCCTGTGTGTGTGTGTGTGTGTGTGTGTGTGTGTGTATCTTCAAGATCGGTTAAACTGATGGTCCATGAAAAGGTCACAGACAGATACACATTCGCATTTATATCATTAGTATCGATACTTGGAAAATCACTGAAACAAATTAAAGCACTATAGATGAGCGTTCCGTTCAATTTAAAGAGAAGAACATTATAAATAAATCTCTTTGTTTAAAGACTCATAAAAACCATAGAAGTGAATAGAAAGGGGTCGGACGATCGTCTGGCGAGGCTCGTGGGGCTTAGAGCCGCCCTTAACAAAATCTTAATCCCTACAAAGGGTTACGAATATTATCTTATTATACGCGCAAGAAATAAACCTTTAATTCGTGTTGCCTCCTTAGTGAAATATTGGCCCGTTAAAATTAATTCCGGTCAGGAATGCGAGGCTTTACGTTATTAAAATGTGGATTTTCGTAAAATTTATGTAATCTATAGCAAGTTTTTGCCTTCCTTCACACACCTACTTTCAGTACCTAACCCTAGACTGAAAGTTGTCTCCGATATCTCAGCTGTCTGACTGCAGCCAAGCGCTGGCCTATACATTTAAAAAAAAAAAAAAAAAAGACAGATTCGCATAAGAATTTTTAATTTAAGCATCAATAACGAGATGAATATAGGTATTACTTTCAAACCATTGCATTTTTTTAAACGATCGGTCCAGTGTAATAATCATAATTATTTTTTCTGATTGGATAACTGCACTTTTTCGCTTTTGACAAAAATTCAGTGTTGCAGTTGGAAGAGCATAAATTCAACCAATCATAGCAGAAATTGAGATTGTTGCATTGATTGATGCAGCTTATTCGGAATAGCGCAGCCGTAAAACTTCTGTGTTTGTCAAAATATGTAACCGTGAATCTCCAAAAAGTATCGGATGCGCAACACAAAAATTTTGGGCTTTTCAAGTTTTCTATATCAAAAGATTTAGGCCAATACTACAGAAATTTTCTCGTTCCGGTGGATCTTATTAATATTAACGAGCAGGTGTAATCAATATATCAGGGAGATAGTTTAGCGCCGGATCAGCGCAGCTGTTTATGTCCCTCCGTCACATAATCTGGTGACATGCAGAAACATAAATTTAGCTTCAATCGCCATCCGAAGCATTAATCGCGGATTCAGTGTGGACGCACCTTAAATGTATTCTTGTTTGGCAGGGGTGTGCTATTAATTCTGGAGATATTTTGCAACGAGCTGGAGGTCGTCCTACACTACGCTTACCGGTACGCGGTCTCTACTCCAGAACACGTCTGCCCCAACGGCAATCGGTTCTGCGACAGATATGACCACTGCCACTTCAGCTTGCCCTCAGAGCTGTATCGGTCACTTTAGTTCTTCTACGAATTTCCTCGTTCCGGATTTTATCCCTACTATGCAGAAACCCAGGATAAGGAAGAATTATAATATTAAGTAACTGTTCACTGAATTTACTTTTATGTTTGAACTTTTAAGTTTCTTATAGCCTAGTTTAAAATTATTATACTTCTCGAACATTGGTTCAAACTGGTCCACTTGGGCTTTAGAAATCTTAACGCTTATTTATACCTACACAGGATATATTATAATAATATTAGGTAATATTGTACAGGAATTGTGTTTTATTAAATTATTATTGAGAACATTTTAAGCAGTTATTAATTGAATAAAATGGCATTAATATACCTAATCTATTTTCATTTTATTTATTGCCTGAACGTATATCACTATAATGCTAATTTTACGATTATCCAAGAGCTTAATGGCGCTTGTAGGACTAAGCCTACGAGAAAGAATTATTGATCGCACGCGTAGGAACTCATTAATAAAACTAGATAATCCTCTATGCAAAATTAGAATCTTGGCAAAAGTAGTTTAAATAATAAAAAAACCAGTCTATGTATTCGGAAAAATAACACCCTACAGTAAAACGATGGATAAAATTCTCTTTTAAATACGTACGTTTAGTTACGTACTATACGTGCCACCTATGATGATATTTGAACTGCCCTACATGTTGATATATTTTCTCACTATAAACTCTAAACATTTATCAAAATAGTATTTAAATTCTTTGAAAATTAAACTCTTTTTAAGGCAGTTGTTATCTATACCTAATTGTAAAATTATTAAACTTGGAATCTATTTTCTGCAACTCAATTAATATGTACTTACTTGAAAAATTTCAAAAATATTTTTTATTGAAGTGATAACCCTATCCGCTAAACCCACAACTAACATGCACACATCGGACTACGACCACTACCGGTGTATCTCCTGAGATCTGATAAGATTCAAATAAGGGATTAGAGTGGGATGGGGATAGGATTTGCGGACGGCACCTGCGTGTGCGACAGAGACGAAAGACGGGATTATCTCCCTACAGACCGCGCCAAGTGCCCACGTATAATATGTATGTAGCTACATGTTGCTGTATACACAGCGTACTTTTTGAAAGTCCTAAGAGAATTTGTTTTAAAGGTATTTTGAGTCAATAAAGTTGACCAAAACAAAGCAAACGCACAGAATACCTACCTATAAAATAGTATTAAAACTACAGGTTAAATATTAATATTATGTGCCTATACTTACCTAAAATTTAATAATTAATTATTTATGTTCGGAGGTTAAATACTAAATTTTTGAATTTACTCTCGAACACTATGGGTGGGTCTTGTGTTATCATAATTATATTTTAAGATTTTGCATAAATGGACAGAATTTTGAATAAAAGTTTTGAGAATTTTTAAGGAATTTGAGAATTTAATTTTAAAAAACGAAGCGTATCGAGAAAACAGCGGAAAGTCTCAAAAAAGTATGGTTTTCTATCGTTTAAATCAAGTAGTAGATACAAAAACACACTTTGAAAAATTTACACTAAAATAAGTCTGTTATTCAAATTCCAAAAACAAAAACTCATCGGCAAATGAATCAAGGTCGATTTTTATCTTTGCAATTCAAATGAAACAAAAATGTTCGATATTTAAAAACCATTTTATTTAAATATGGAATAGGCGCATGCTCGTAAAGCATGGGACTCAATCAGGGTGAAATCTTTTTATTCTTTTTACGTTCCGCCGAACTAATCCACCGGCTTATCTTCGGTTTCCAGTTGTAAACTAAAAAAAATAGCAAACGCGCGAAAATGTATTCTAAGTGCGGTCACAAAAGGTTGATATTGGAGTGTTTGTTTAATTTGGGGTTGAAGATAGTCAATGAACCTCGCAATAGGGTAAAACCGCGACCTACCGTAGGGCTACAAGCATTGACGAAAACACTTTTTTCCCGTACTTTTCTTTTTTGAAAATAGAACAGCAATTTCAACTTGTAATTTTTGTATTACACTAGATGTCACCCGCGACTTTGTATGCGTAGATTTAGTATTTTTTAATTCCGTGTGATTTTCTGATCCTCTTTGATTATCTGAAAATATTTAATGTAAGGCTTTCCGTTTCCGTTACGTTATATACCTTTGTCTAATCGTAACTTACCAAATTTAAATACTTAAAAAATTGCAAAGTTAACAGACAGACAGACACACTTTTGCATATTTTGTAATATTATTGTGGATTATTGTAATTTTGACCTAGTAACATCAAGTCTATCGACTAGGTATCGGATAAAACTGTATGTAAGTACATATTACAAAATAATTATATCAAATCCAATTATAATCCATCGTTGGTCATCTTTATAATGTGTTGTAAAATTGTATCAGCAAGCCATAAAAGTCTCTTTTATTAATATTCAAGGTAATCCGTTCTCAATAAATAATATGGATAATGGATATCGTAAAATCGTTTAATCTAGTGATCAAAGTAACTCGTAACTTTGCCCGAAATATTAGGATTTGCGTCTTGGCTTTGGCGTGCCTATTTCAGGTTTAACTATAAAATGCCCGCTGTGGAATTTAGGTTTATTTAGGTTTTTTAAAATGCCCGCGGGTGGTGGGACCTCCTTGATTTGCAGGGATAAAAAGTTACCTTTGTACGCTCCCCGGGATCCTATATTATCTGTACCACATTTCGCCATTGTAATATATACAAACAGACAGACAGATTTATTTTAGCATTACTAATGGATTTAGAATGGATTTGTTAAATTAGCTATGTCCACACTTTGCGCGCCATTCTTTCGAGAAGTTCTTTTGCTCTCCAACTCATGCGACACTGCGCGTTGAATATTATCCGTCTGCTCCGGCACAGACTAGGAAATAATTTGTCTCTGACCATAAACGAGTACATTCTCCTGCAAAGAAAAACCTGGCTAGGTGCCGCGCTACACTTAGCTACAAAAATAGGTTATTATCTACTTATTACTTATAAATATGTAATAGTACTCTATTAGCTAATCTCATATAAGTCTTACTAAATGCATTAACATTACATTGTTTCTAATGTAGAAATTGGATTTAGAAATATTATGTTTTGATTCAATTTATATGAATCTTTTTGCTTTACATTATCCATTCATATAGTATATACTCATTACAACATAAAGCCATGGTCAAACAGCACGCGTATAATGCTAAACGAACTCAATGCTGAAATCCAAAACGCTCATACTTCGTGCTTCATACAGTGACTACATAAATGTATATTTATGCCTACTGTGGCCGCTGCCGGCATGCGTTTTGTGTGTCCAGGGTTTTAATCTCATAATCTTTTTATTCAACCCTATTGTGAGTCTATAAAAGGATATGTGTGATCATCCAGACAATCGTATGAAGCGTACATCTGTTGATATATTTAGCTCTTTTTTAAAATTTATCCATATAAATACTAATATAAATGCGAAAGTGTGTCTGTCTGTGTCTGTCTGTCTGTGTGCTACGCTTTCCGATTCGCTTTACGATTTTGATGAAATTTGGTACAGGTATAGGTTACCTATATCCCGGGGAAGGACATAGGCTACTTTTATCCCGGAAATTTAAAGAATTCCGGCGGGAATCAAATAAATTAATCCACGCGGACGAAGTCGCGGGCATCATCTAGTATTTTTATAAGTTCATAATATACCTATTATATTATTTTTTTCTACTTAGTTATTGTTATCCTATAAATATTACCCCTTTGGCCGTCTCCGACATTTCGGAGACGGCCAAAGGTTTATTTTTAGGGTTCCGTAGCCAAATTTGGCAAAAACGGAACCCTTATAGATTCGTCATGTCTGTCTGTCTGTCTGTCTGTGTGTCCGTCCGTATGTCACAGCCACTTTTTTTGGGGGTTCCCCACCCCCCCCCCCCCCCCCCTGTAATTTCTAAAATAAGAGAATGATAAAACTAAAAAAAATATATGATGTACATTATCATGCAAACTTCCACCGAAAATTGGTTTGAACGAGATCTAGTAAGTAGTTTTTTTTAATAATTTAAAACTTACTACAGGTTTGTACGGAACCCTCGGTGCGCGAGTCCGACTCGCACTTGGCCGGTTTTTAATTATTGCGTATAATTTTGTTGGATAAAAATAAAATCAATAAAAATCAGGTAGGTGCATGCGGTCTATCTAACCACTAGGCCACGGGGATCACAAGGAAGCGAATGTATCAACGTAATTACGTACACCGGCTTTTCATCTGGTAATATTTGCCTTTTATTTACGTTCTCTTAACCGTGTGATGTATCTCCACAGATTTATCCAATAAGGTTAATGCTGCCATTGATTTTCCCCACCTTTGGTTCTCTTTTACGGTATCTCATGTCAATATTATCACATGAGATAAATTGGCTTTAGATGTTTTTGGGGGTAAAAGTGACGTATCGACCCTGCTTTTACCCCGAAATTGTAAGCTGCTTGATACGCACTATGTCGTAATAAAATGGGAGTTTATGTATTGCAGTTACTAATACAAAAAAATTACAAATAAAAATCTAGACACATTCCCGCATTAAAAGAAACCTTAGGTAGATACAAAACACAGTACTTGTGGACCAGACAGGAACCTACAAAACGAACGCGGAAAATGCCTGCGTTGGAGGTAACGTTTTGTCATGACGCCCCCATATTTTCATTTTAGGGGTCCATACCCAAAGCTTTTCAACGGGATCCTATTACTTAGCCTCCGCGGTCCGTTTCTCCGTCTGTTTATCTGTCAGCGGGCTATATCTCATGAAACGTAATAGCTAGACAGTTAAAATTTTCACAGAGTGCGTATTTCTGTTTCCGCTACAACAAAAAATTAATAAAAATTAAATTAAATTAAAAATAAAGGGGGACACTAAAAGTGGTTATTTCGCCGTTATTTGCTGATAAGTAGGAAGTAGATAATAGTAGGTAAATGAAATTTTGAAAGAGTAAGTAATACTAGTTGATCTAACAAAAAAAATTAAAATAATACAAAGTTATAAATAAAATGAGTATCCCCCATAAGGCATACAATAATTATTATTGTATTTAAAGAGTAGGTACGTCATCTTGTAAGATGGTACGGAACCCTACGTGTGCTTGTCCGGCGCGCACTTGGCCGAATTATTTACATAATATCTTCTTAGACAGCCTGTGAATAAAAACGAATGAAAAGAAATCGTTTATTGCTTAATTTACACCAAAATTTTACAGACAAGAGAATTACTGGTAGGTACCTACCTAATAAAATAGGTAGCATGTAGTGGTAGCATGCAAAATATATATTTTTCCGTAGAGTGTTTTCGCTCTTATCCGTCTATAACTACTCTATAGAATACATAGACAAAGATAGCTTGCATCAGCATTTTTTATTCCAGACTATAATCTATATCTGTGCCAAATTTTACCCAGATCCGTTAAGCCGTTCTGGCGTGATTGAGCAATAAACATCCATCCATCCATCCAAACTTTCGAATTTATAATAATATTAGTATAGATCACAATAGCAAAAACAATTATAAGAATCAAAACAAAAGAAAAACTGTACAAATAAGCTTGTAGGTACATACTCAGTGTATTTTTCCACGGCCCACACGTTAGGAAATCAATAGGCGAAAGCACTTATCGTTTTATACCGCGCGCTCGTCGCCTAAATTAAATGATGATATCCGCTCGTCTCTCGGCTTATTCGAGATTTCAATAGAGTATAATCTCGTCCTAATGAATCTCCGATCCGGATTAGCGTGGCCCCATAATAGCGAAACGGCCGCTCCAAACGAGCAAGGATTAAGCTTAGAAAAACTCCAATTACGCTCGTGCAGTGGGGTATTGCATAAACAGTTTGTTTTTGAACACAAAGTAGGTACTTACGTATAGTTCAATTAAGTAAACAATAAAATTGGGTCTGTCTGTTGCTACGAACCTAATATCTGATCGAATGCGTGTTAGAGCATAATATTTTATGGGGTTCCGCGGTCATGCTGGCAACATTTTTTTAACGGTTGTCATAACTGCATAGGAAATCTCACAAATATTTTAAAATACTTAACAAGGTCGCTCGAGATTCTCCTACTTCTTCTCGAAGCGGCGACCATGCTGAGCTCCAAGACCCAGTATCACGTTGACCGTTGCCTACTCGTATCTATTGTGATTGCCACCGACTATATTAGTTCCTCACCAATACTACTTGCCAGTTACCACCAAGAAAAGCAGCAGCTTCTTGGTCGAGATATTCTTATTAGCCTCCTCCAGGTGATCACTCGAAATGGCAAACCAAATTTTTTTGGTCTTCGCTTTGTTAATTCCAAGCATCCAAGCATAATAAGCATAATATTGGCTTCACGGAAGACCAGCGCTATATCCCAACAGATCTAGCACATGCTGAGTGAAGACCATTTTGGGGATCAAGTCACATTTCGCGTTTCTTTTTCTATATAGTCTTATTATATTATTAGGTAGTTATTTCTTTATATTATCCCCAAATAAATATTTCTTTCTTCTTCTTCACTTTCTTTAATTCAGCATAATATTATATCCTGATTTTTTCTAAATATTTTTTATATTCCTCTGTATACCAGTAACGGGGTTCTATAATACCTAACTTTAGGTACCTACTCAGTGATCGTAATTAGGTAGAGTTGTTTTATATATATACATACAAAACGTTTCAAATCAGATCTGGAACTTTAATCTCAATTCGAACATCTCTGATTCAGTCCAATAAATTGTAAGGGCCAGCCCCCCTATTACGTAAGAATTGTTCATCAAACGTTTAAGATTTTTGTCAAAGTAAAATAAACCATAACTGCATTGAATTAGAGCTCAATTTCGTCTGCCCATTCTTATACGTTTAGGTATGAACGATACTCGAACGTATAAGAATGGATACACGAAATTGAGCTCTAATTTAATGCCGTTATGGTTTATAAACTTTGACGACGAACTTTAACGTTTTGATCGGACATTCTTACATGATTGGTACCCAGATGACACTAGGCTAATCCCATTGGCGGGCATTAGAACGGCTTTGTGCAGACAGATCGCGCTCGTATGCCGAAATTACCTAGCAATTGGTAACCGAGCCGAATTGCCTACGGGCTCAGCCTAAATCGGCTGCAGACACTTTTATTGCCCGGGTGAAATCCCGCTGACCCGGACTCCGGTCGAGCCCGGCTTCGCTTTATCCGGGTCCCACTTAATCCGGGATTTGACGTCGCTTAATCCGGACCCATGTCGGATATCGCGTCGACACAGGCGCTCTCCACACTCTCCTGTTCTATATTGATTCAGGATTTCGTTTCACCTACAAACGTATCCTACGCAATAGCACAACTCTTTTTATGCCTCCCACCCCAACCGTGAGCCGGATTCGTAAAGTAATAATACAGTTTTATTATGATGATGAAATAATTCAATCTCGTCAAAGGTAATCCATAAGTATCATTGTGTCACGGGATTACGCGTCGTGAAAAGCATCGCTTTCGGATATTTGGGCTCAATGATAATAAAATTGTATGCAAAAAATGAGCAGATTAATTTGTGTTTTCATTGGGTGGTGCGTTATGCGAAAAATTGAGTGCCCGCCTCACGAATGAAAACGATCGTTTTCATGTTCCTTTATATTTTGTTGGATTGTCATTTTATAAATTAAATAGTTCTTAATTGATTTCATTTTTTTAAAATAATATTCTTACTTTTATATTGTCTTTATAGGGGAATAATTAAACATTATTTTCAATATCCGAAAATTGATTGATCCTTTGAATTTCAAATTCACTGAGATTATAAATTTTATTTTTTATTTTTTTATCCACTACAAGTTAGCCCTTGACTGCGATCTCACCTGATGGTCAGTGATGATGCAGTATATGATGGTAGCGGGCTAACCTGTAGCGGGCTAAGCCTACTGCCCAACACGCCCGAAGCCAGGGCGGGTCGACCAGTAAATTCTTAATTAGTGGCATTTTCAGTTTACTAAGTAGTTAATACATGAAAACATTAAAAGCATAATATGGAGCCTATAATGAAGAAACCTAGTTAGAACATAATTGAGAAGTGTTTACTAGTAAGTACTTTTTTTTTTTTATATCCACTACCTATACAAGTTAGCCCTTGACTGCGATATCACCTGATGGTAAGTCTAATGCATTAGGTAAGTAAGGTAAGTGGATGCAGTCTAAGATGGTAGCGGGCTAACCTGTTAGGGGCATGGCAGTTATATTAAACCCATACCCCTATTCGGTTTCTACACGGCATCGTACCGGAACGCTAAATCGCTTGGCGGCACGTCTTTGCAAATTCTTGTGCATTTCAGTCGAAAGTAGGGAATATAAATTTATTTTCTATTTTCGTTCTACCATAGACAAATAAATACATTCTATTGAAAAGAGGTACTGTATTTACCACACAGTATAACAGTGTAGTGTACGGATATTAGATATTAAATGATACTATACATTTGCGCAGCGCGCTTCAGATTCGGCAAAATTCATAATAATTTTCTATGTTTAGAAGCTGAAATTATATTTGATGGTACTGTGAATAGTCGCCTATTCCAATTTTAATGAGGATTATAGTTTCTAGTGCATTTAGAGCACTTCGCGCGGTAAAATTAATTACCAAATCGGTCTGTCTGCGCCTCGCCGTCTAAATACATGCGTTTGAAAGCTCGGTTCACATTTGCACGCAATTTGCCTGTTCGCTAATCTAATCCTCTACGTGTATGAGTTCCTGATTATATGGGATTCAGTCTAATTGAATATGGCTTTCTGTATCTGCGTTTAATTATGTTGTTTTGTATCACCTATTTTTTATGTGGATTGTTGGGTACTTAGCTATACGAGTAGGGCATTCCAAAGATTGGTTTAAAGTGAAAACTTCTTTAGCCGCGTTGAGCACTTTTTGGTAGGGGGTAAACTTGTGGATTCGCGTCACCGTCACCGACATGCTCGTGTTGTTACGAAGACAAAAGGTCTTAAATATAAATAGACTACATTCGTAATGAAACTTTAATACCTTAGTTTTAAGGTTTATATTTTAATTATTTTAAAATTAAAAAAAAAAGATTTCCTACTAATGTTAGTGCGTTTTAATTTAATAATTCTTTAATTCTGTTGTCTTTACGTTGTACAAATAACGTAGGTATATCTACAAAATATCTTCTAGACCCGTATAGAACCGCGAGCTTGACCTTTATGTAAGTGTCATATTATACAAAGTTGGAAAAACATTAAAATTATAACGAGGTTTAATCAGTATTGCCAAATGGCTACCTAATTTTGCATTTATCGAAAGCGAGCATAGTTCATATTGAGATCAAAGTATACATTCAAATTTGTATCCCCAAATCACTAATGACCTCTGCTGGCATAGATATATCAATACTAGAGGCGCAAACATCCCAAAGGGTCTTCTTATGTAATTGCTTCACTTAATTACTCGGCTTACCTACTTCATGCTTGGATATAATATACATGTAATATCTCTTTTACTCGTCTTACATATCAATGACGAAAATAAGCAAAATAACTTTCGAAGGGAAAAAAGTACGAGTTCTATATACGAGTTTTATAGACATCTTTGACTCTAGGAATAGACTTTTGTAACTAACATAAACAATCCCTTGCCTTTATTTTGATTACTTCCGTTTGCCCTTTCGTTTTTAGGGTTCCGTACCCAAAGGGTAAAAACGGGACCCTATTACTAAGACTCCGCTGTCTGTCTGTCTGTCTGTCTGTCTCCAGGCTGTATCTCATAAACCGTGATAGCTAGAAAGCTGAAATTTTCACAAATGATGTATTTCCGTTGCCGCTATAACAACAAATACTAAAAATTAAAAAACTATATATATTAAACACGTTTATTGTATGGGGACCCCCCCATACAATAAACGTGTTTTTTTTCGTATTTTTTTGCTCAATATTAAAAACGGTAACAGGTAGACGGTTCAAATTTTCACAGAATATTAACTTGTATATTACCTTTCAAAATAAATAATTAAATATCAATAAATTAAATATTAAAGGGGGGCTCCCATACAACAAACGTAATTTTTATTTTTAATACGTCATAAATCGTAAAACTTACTACAGGTTTGTACGGAACCCTCGGTGCGCGAGTCCGACTCGCACTTGGCCGGTTTTTACTATACTAATCTTTAAACCAAAAGTGAATAATCTTCTAGGCAACCGCACTCCACCATAGGCTGCATCATCACTAGCCAGCAGTAAATTAAAAAAAAATATTGGCAGTCATACAAGAGAAAACGAATATTAAATTTTTTATTTAAAAAAAAATATTTAAAATATAAACCTTTAACTAAGCCATTAAAGTTTAATTATAAATGTAGTATATTTATTTATATTTAAGACCTTTTGTCTTCGTAACAACGCGAGAATGTCGGTGATGGTAACGCGAATCCACAAGTTTACCTCCTACCAAAAAGTGCTCAACGCAGCTAAAGAAGTTTTCACTTCAAAAATACAAGCTGTAACACAAAATATCTGTTATAGTTAGTTTTTGTAAAAGTTAGTGTTAGTGTTATAGTATTTATAAAAGTGGCCGTTGTCGTCTCTGAAGGTTACATCTCTCTGCCCGCTCGCAACTAAACATTACGACAATTTAGGCGATAATGCCGCTAAGTCCGCGTCTACACTGCGCGGCATTACGGACGGTAATTAGTCGCGTGCGTGGCCGCGGCCTAACGGCGGGCTTTTAACTTTTCAAATAGATTATTTGGTTGCCATTTCAACCACTATTGATTTAGAATTCTGCGGCATTAGTGATTTCCCACTAATGTTAGTGCGTTTTCCACGTTTACCTACTTGATTATTAAATGTTACGCCACTAACAAATGCTAATCCATTTTGATGGGTGGCATTCGATGTTTATTCACTATAGTTACTCAATATATACTTTTTATGTAAATTATACTCGATTTTGGGATTAATTCGTTAATATGTTAATTTTGATGGTTATTTCCTAAGCATTCTAAGTCTCGTCAAATCTATTGGCCGTTGATTGGCTGTATAACATTTTGGTTCATTATTTTTATTTTAGTTGAGTCGTAACTTGGCCAAATTGTCGATTTGGATGTAACTACCTACATACTTTCATATTCCGCTCTCCATCCTTTACTTATTTTCTAACAGGTTGTAAGGAATTCGCAATTGTTGGTAGAAAGCAGTCTTTGCATGCGGTAGTTTATGCTGTTCTTTTCGCTTTATTATTTTGTCTTGTGGGTGCAAACATGCACAAACAGGAAGTATTTCTTTACCTAACCTAACTGGCTAACCTGTTAGGTTTATGCCAGTTATACACAGAATTATAATTACTAAGTCTTTTATTCTGTGCAGTTATTAAACCCATACCCCTTCTCAGTTTCTACGCGACATCGTATCGGAGCCGTAAATCGCTTGGCAGCAAGTCTTTGCCAGCAGGGTGGTAGCTAACCACGGCCGGAGCCTCCCACCGGCCCCAAATGATGTAAGAATTGTCCATCAAACGTTAAAGATTTTTGTCAAAGTTAAATAAACCATAACTGCATTGAATTACAGCTCAATTTCGTCTGCCCATTCTTATACGTTTAGGTAATGTACGATACCCTAACGGGGCCTAAACGTATAAGAATGGGCAGACGAAATTGAGCTCTAATTCAATGCTGTCATTGTTTATTTTACTTTGACGAAAATCTTTAACGTTTGATGGACAATTCTTACGTAATCGGGGGGCTGACCAGACCACAGAAAATTCAGAGATCACAAATTCCCGAATTGACCCTGCTGGGGATCGAACTCGAACCTCCCACTTTAGACCACAACGCTTACCACTGCGCCAGGGAGGTCGAGGTTTTTTTTTTAATTTAAGATTTACTAGCGATTTTTACATCGAAATATTTTGTATAGGTACATGCAATATGTAACATTCAACAGTAGAAGTACCTTTGCTCTAACAGTTGTTGTAGTGTGTTCGCACAAAATTGTTTCTAATCCAATATCCAGACATAAGCTTGCTCGCAATCTAGTTAGGGCTCGATTACAGAGTTGACGCAACTTTTTGCTAAAAGCCTCCGCTATGTTGGGGGATTGAGCTAATAACATTTGTGACTGCCAAAGCATGTGTGCGTCGCTTTTCGTTAAACAACAGGCGTTTTATATTTACCGCTATATTATTGTTTATGTCAACTGTACGTGTGAATTCAATTTCTTTTGTTAGCTATTTGTTTTTGTTAATGTTTTTCTAATTTTTAATCCTGAATTTACCTTTGCCGATGATGACTGATCATTTGATACCATAGAGATAGGATATGTCTTACTGAATCTTCGTTTGATACCACAAGTCAAAATATGGTGAAGTGTCCCTCGGTTTTTTATAGCTAGTTTAGTAGTGGTATATATAAGTTAAGTATGCTAATAAAGATCAATAAAGAACCTTTTATCATTCATTTTATGCGTTACTATTATTATTCTTTATTTCACCATAACTTCTACTACTGTAGGTACTAGATGACGTCGATATTTTTTGTCAGGGTCCAAATACTTAAATCGGCCAGTCTTTTAGCTCGTAATTTTAGTTACTTAGTTAGTTTTAAGTTATGTTGTATTTATAAAATTAGTAGATTAATTTATTTACAATAGTATGTAGTAGTAACAACTCGTACTTGTGATCGGTTGTTTCTTTCTTATAATATCTTATTTTTAATAGCTGTGTATACTTTTAAGTGGCGTGCCACACGGAAAAAGACCTTCTGTACTATTTTTTTATTTAAGCTTTGTGTACTCGCCGTTGGTATACCGAAATACAAAAAATAAAATAAAATAAAATAAATAAAATAACTTCTGAATGCCTAAACAGATTTGGATATTGTATGGGGTATCGTTAGAATCCTTACATCATCCTGAGACATGATTGACATAATATAGATTGACACATAAAAATAGAATATCGGCTATTTTTTTGAAAAAAAAAAACAATGTTATGACAGGGCAGTTTTTTAAATTATTATATTCACTTGTTTAATTATTGTTTTATCGATGTCAAACTGTTAAATAAATTGGCAGCAATAAATAATAGATGAATAAGCGGTGATTCCGATTTGCGGTTAGATGGCTTGGCCAATTAGGTAAAGAAGTATTGGATCAGACCACTTAGGTACAAGTAAGCAATAAGGAAATACAGGAAATACAAAGTAAACAAAGCCACCGCAGCTAATATGATGTAGTGTATAGCTAGGTATATCTGGCAGTGTCTTGCGGCAAAGCTGGCCTAATCCACGCCCGATCCGAAGAGCCGCAAGACGTCGCTTGTTGCTCGTCCGTGGGGCTTCACGGTATAAACTATTAACCGTACAAAGTGGCGAATGCGACGCCTCAAAATAATAAAATAATAATATGATCAACGACCTCAATTTACATAGATGCATAGATAGAATGTGGGCGTATTTTACTAACGCTATCTAGTCTGAAAAGCGGGACAGTGCTATGGCGGGGACAAGGACAGGCTTATACAGGTGTGGAGCGTGCTCCACAGGTCGGACGCCCAATTTTTTTCTATGAAAGGGCCCATCTAGTACCTACATATATATCGATGGATAAGATAGACTTAGGTGACTTCGGAATCTCTCAGTATCCTTCTTTCAAAACCTGAAATCCATGTGGATGAAGTCACAGGCATTATTTAGTACACCATCATACTGTCATACTAATATTATAAGTGCGAAAGTGTGTTTGTTTGTTGGTTTGGTGATTTGTTGGTTTATTTGGTTTGTTATTTTGTCCTTCAATCACGCCGCAACGGAGCAACGGATCGACGTGATTTTTGGCGTGGGTCTAGTTGAGGACCTGGAAAGTGACATAGGCTACTTTTTATCCCGGAAAATTAATGAGTTCCTACGGGAATCAAAAAAACTTAAACCACGACGACGAAGTCGCGGGCATCAGCTAGTATTTTATAAATTGCCTATAATCTAGCAATTTTTTATATACTAAAAACCAACTATCTAGCAGTCAACTGCTCACGAAAAGTGTATTAAACTTGCTGGTATTTCAATTTACCTCAGAAAAAGTGTCATAAAACTGTTTCGAACATAATTCGCCCGCCAGTTTTTTAATGCAATATTGATGCAATTTCATTGGCCTGATAGACAATTTTTTGCTGAATCTAATCATTATATTGTTAACTCAAAAGTATTTTATTTGAGTTTAATACACTCTTTTGTTATTAACGATGAGGAATTTTCAAAGTTTTGAAGTTAGGAGTGGCATCGGACGCGACTATTTAGGTACAATCTATTTAGGACTTAGGCCGACGAGGTCCCGGGTTCGAGTCCCGGGTCTTGCCATAGTTAATTATTGGGTTTTTCTGACTAGAAATTCTCAGTACTAGCCCGGAGTTAGGAAGTTGGCGGTGTTTCACCCCCATGCCTCGGAGAGCACGTTAAGCCGTCGGTCCCGGTTATTATCACAAACATGATAATAGTCGTAAAAGCCTGCCAACTCGCTTTGGAGCAGCGTGGTGGGTCTAAGCTCTAATTTCCTCTCTCCTATGAGAGTGGAGGCCTGTGCCCAGCAGTGGGACGTTAATGGGCTGTAGTGGTCACCAGATATGTCATATGCCCAACGATAAGTTTATAGTATCGCAAATGGCTTCGGCCGCGCCTAGTTACACTCTCATACGTATACAAGCTCAGCGATATGTGTTTATAGGATCGGAAAATTGAGGTTTGATATACCTATGATGATTATCGTAAAAAACTTTCTTATATTTCAGATTTCCATTGTATTAACGCCTTATTTTAAAGTGATTGCGCGCCAAAGCATTATTGAGGTATCCCGAAGGCCTAACCGTCGCAGGATTTAGTTAACCACCCGACGCACATCGCTCCAGATTAATTATTTATGGAAGACCCCCCATTGCCCGCAGGGTAGATTTAGCCCCCAGACGTTCTCAGATTTCTCTCATGCAAAGCACTCGTCTTAAAACGAATTTGGCGGACAAAGTTAAATATTTACAAATGGCATTTATGCAGCGGCTATTAAAGTTGCTTTTCCACTATCTGAATAATTTAAACACCCTTTGTCTTTGGCGTCCGGCGCCGAGATCCCAGGGTTTGCGATGACCACCTTGTCATGGCGAGCTTCGCTGTAAATCTACGCTGCATCTTTGCCGTAGGTAATCGTTTAAGCCCGGCTCGCTCGGGCTGCCCAATAATGAAACTCTATTCATAGTCGCGTTGATTAAATATTGTCTAGGCGTTACTCACTTATGTAGCGTAATCCGCAGTTGGAAAATCAATAGAAGGTATACGTAGCCCTCCGGTAAGTATCGAGTTATGAGTCGTTTTAATCCTTAAGGCGTAGCAAAGCACGTAATATGTAGAAACCTTCTTAACCTAACAGGATTATCGTGCGGAGGCACGCATTTCAGGGCCGGATCACTCCTCACCATCGGCTCGGCTAAGGCACAGATTTTATTACACAAATGAGATTAATACACAAACGCGCGCTACGTTATGTAAGTAGGCTTTTAAATAATGTCGCTCGCTACACGCTCGTTGAACAAGGACGAGTCAAAGTCGAATATATTTGTTGAGAACTCTCATTCACGGATACGTGGCGCCGTATTGTAAGATTTTCCCTCTTCGAAGCGTACGATACTTTTGCGATGTCAATTAAAATGGAAACAAGCATAGCTTCATCAAAAAGGCTATTTGTATCGGGTAGACAATCGTCGCTCCGGGTGAAAACTGACAAACGACGGAACGATAGCGAACGTCTAAACCGAGCTTTTGAAATAATTGACGCGGTGGAGTCGATAAGCGTGCTCGGTGTATTGTGTCGGTAGCGATCTGTTACAATGGCGTTCGTTTCGCGAGTTTTCACCCAGTCGTAAGTGGGTAAATGTGTTAGCGATTGAAGAGGGATGGGACAAAAGGTTGAACGACACACCGTGTTCAGTGTATAAGTAAGTTGTGGCAGCAGTAGCTAAGATAATGATGTCGTTTCCTCCTAGCAGGCCCTGTTCGTCGCCCATAGCGTATAAAATTAATTAGGTCGCTATCTGCCATAACGAGGTATCTATTGAAATACTTTGTTAACATTTTCAATTTGTGTTTATTTGTAACGACATCTTTTTACTTACGTTTGACTTAGGTATAACAAAATAGATAAATTATGAGATGAGATAGATATTATATTACTTACTAGCCGTTCCAAATCTGTTCAAGGGGGTTACTACAATCGTTTAAAGCAGTAAGTAAGTATTAGTTCAAAGTGACAGCTTTAATTACGTACCCCATCACTAAAATAAGGATTATAATTCTAAAACACGAACGTCAACAATATCAAAAAACGGCTGTAAGTTTGTGCAACTAAACTACTATTTGTTTCTATCTATTTCGTTAGATTAAGCCTAAATTAACTAAGGTTGGTATTTTATTCTAAGGACCGTCACAGAACCGAAGTTGCATATCTGTGGCGTCCACCTTCTGGATGTCACTGGATTTGGTGTTTCATTATAGATCTCAAATAAAACACTTATTATCTTGGTGTAGGGTCCCTTGTCACGACCGTTCGCATCGGTGTACACTGTTCAGCTAGCAAGCTAGCGACGCGAACGGCCCGCCCAATTATATTACCTTGTTTATTTAAAACTCTATACATCACAATATCTAAATCACAGTGAAAAACCGCTTATCCAAGGATGAAAATTGTATAATTAATATCACAATCCGTGACACCGCGTCACATCTCGACAATTATTGTTACAGTTATCTAGGTGGGGTGAAATAGACAAGACTCCGTTGTCATGCCATCAGATAATACGATCGAGTTACTTTTGTTATGAGATGAATCGTTTTCCTGGCTTGATGTTTTAGTTTTAAATGACTTTTACTATTTACATTGCTAAACAGGTGCGGATATTCGCAAGGATTCCAGATCCGATGTTGCATTCAATTCAGATCATTTATTTCAGGTCACACAACCTAATACAACAATAATAATTTAAACAATTACAAAAATTACAATATTATTAAATTAAATAGCATTCATCATCATCATCAGCCGTTGTGCATCCACTGTTGGACATAGGCCTCTTTCAAGCAGCGCCAACATGCTCTTTCCTCGGCTTTCCGCATCCAATCGATGCCAGCCACCCTCCGGATATCATCGCTCCACCTTGCGGGGGGGCGCCCTACGCTCCGCTTACCAAGACGCGGTCTCCACTCGAGGACCTTTCGACTCCAACGTCCATCGGTCCTCCGACACACGTGACCAGCCCACTGCCACTTCAGCGTGCCGGCCCTAAGAGCTATGTCGGTCACTTTAGTTCTTTGGCGAATCACTTCGTTCCGGACTTTATCCCTCAAAGAAATTCCGAGCATAGCTCTTTCCATAGCACGCTGAGCATAAATAGCATTATTCAATTAATTATTACCAACTTGCATTAAATTATTACGTAACAATATTGCAATATTATTACAATTATTGCCTTTCTCTATTCTATATTTTTTTATACTTATTATTTTTTCCAGAAACAGGGTCCTTTTTTCGAGAAATGTAGCAGCGATCTTTCCTTATCTAACAAGTTTTTAGGTGATTTAATTTGATTAGTTCAGGTACGTCACTAATAGTTAGTACCTATTCTGTGACTTTATATTATTGTTATTCTTTAATAGGTAATAGGTGCAAAATAATATGTTGACAGCTCGCTCGTACCATCAATAAATTATTACATTTAAGTGATCCAAAAAAATCTGTGTGGCTTATTTTTATGGCGCTTTAAATTTATTCAATGTCACTTAACGGATTCGCTGTGCTTTATTTTAACGACTTGATATTTGATTGTACAAGAGTTTCGTTTTATACCTCTATAACGGATATAGGCCTTTAATCTATCTCATTTGAATAAAATATTCGTCAGTATGATCGTTAACTAAATAATATACAGATTTTTACTTTTACTAATCAGGTTTTTAATTGGTTGATTATAATAGCACGGTTTTCAACGTCTTGCTAACTTGGTTTCCCCGCTTAGTGACCGAAAGACGATCTCAGCCTCCTACAGGAGTTCTTAAATCCCGTGGGGACTCTCTTATGTGGGATAAGCGATAGCCTAGTGCCCTACGTGAGCGACAAACGCGACACCGCGACTCGATACGACGTGACGCGACAGTATCAAACAGTAGCTGACCCTTCACGTGGTCTATGTTGTCGCGTAGACAAGTTTGTTATTTTCTATGGCGTCGAGTCTTCTGTCGTTCACCTAGGACAGCGGGTTAGATTTTCGGTATTCTGTTGGGTGGTTGGGGATTCGATCCTTGGGCATTTTAACTTTGCTGAGTCATGTGCGTTACATAAAACTAGCTAATGCCCGCGACTTCGTACGCGTGGATTGAGGTTTTCGGTTCGAACGGGAACTTGTTTAATTTTCCGGTATATAAAGTAGCCTATGTGTTATTCCAGAGTCCAAACCAGATTATAGTCTGGAATAACACATAGGCTACTTTATATCTTTGTATCTCTATCTATATCTCTGTGCCAATTTTCATCAAGAACTGTTTAGCCGTTATGACGTGATTGAGAAACAAACATCCATTCATCCATACATCCATACATCCATCCAAATTTTCGCGTTTATAATATTAGTATAGATTAAATATCACTACTATAACAGTGAAGGAAAACGTGAGGAAACGTGAGTTTTTCATAATGTTCTCAAAAGTAAGTGAAGTCTGCCAATGACAATCCACACATGGTCAGCGACCAGCGTGGTGGGTGGTCGTGGGTACGGCTTGTTCCGCATGAATCCAGCGCTTTCGACTACGAGGTCGTGATTCCAAAAAAAAACCCGGCTGAGTTTGTTGTGGGGTCTTCTCAGACCAGGGCGCGTTTGGAACCCTCGTAGCTTTAGTTTTAAGATACCGTCACAGATTATCACCATCATATTTTTATGTAACTGGACGTCAATAAGTGTAGTGTACCTACCTAAATTGAATAAATATTTATGACTTTATGACAATATACCTTGGGAACCCAGCATCCATCGGTTCTTCGCATAGTTAATCTTCATTAATTTATGTAATTTTATCTATAATTTATGGAATATGAATCTACGGTGTCCCTTTATCTAATATTTTACGGCTATCTGTGTTTGTTTTAAGCAGGTTATGCCTAATTATAATATTTAATAGCGGCTGTCGGCTGTCGCATGGCCGGTCTATTGAATTATTATAAATTGTTATAACATGTTTGCCTTACCGCACGTGGATAATACCCATTTATCTCATTTAAGACTAACAAGCAAAGATTTTTTTTTGTCACTTTCATAAAACTGACTGACTGAAAGATGGTTTTCTCTTGATTGATGAAACTAAGGACTTTACAAATTTAAAAATTAACTTGTTCAAATAATTTTGACATTTAATAACTACCATGTTATTCTGTTTTTACTAATTAATAATAATCTGTACCAATTAATGTCTGAATCAAATGTTATAAATTATATAATAGAATAAAAGTCAATTATAACTTATAATTGACTTTATGTTAAATTTAAGCATAATGTTATATCGTAATGCCAGTTAGAGGTAGACTGTTCCTACTATGTAACAGTCAAACGATTTAATAAATGAAATTAAATGAAATGATTTTCCAGGATAGAATATAACCTACGTCACTCATATGGTATGACCGAATACCCATGAAAATCACGTCAACCCGTTCCTCTGATTTAAAAACACAATTATTAGTTATACAATAATTATTAGGTCCCTAATAGGGAATAGGGATGATGCCAACTTATTAATCAAATTAGCAATCCTTTATCAAACGCCAAAACGCGTTTTTAGTATGGGAGTTTGATTGTATGAAATCTTTGTGAAATACATTATTTCTTTGTAGTTTTACTTTCTAGATAGCTTCAAATTTAAAACTAGCAGAGGACGTGGGTGGTTGGTCTATTGGAGGACCCTTTATTTATTCATCAGTGAGATATAATATTTTTGAAGCGAAAACTTCTTTAGCCGCGTTGAGCACTTTTTGGTAAGGGGTAAACTTGTGGATACGCGTCACCGTCACCGAATGCTCGCGACAAAAGGTCTTAAATATCAATATACTAACTACATTCGTAATTAAACTTGAATGCCTTTAAAAACAATAAAAAAAAAATTAAATATTCGTTTTCACTTCTATCGGCAGTACCTATGACTGCCAATTTTTTTGTTTTTTAACATTGTCATGATCCATATTAAGTGTATGCTATATGGCTATCTACAACCACATTGTATAGTAAGTGATTCGTAGTTATAGTGATAGGTAGATACTAGTATACCTAGTAACAAAGATGAAACTTCGTAATCAAGTTTCCTGAGCAAACCCCAAGTCCAGTGACGTATGCGGTGGTCGACTAATACCTAAGCCCGCCCGGTGATCCCCTTACAGCCCCGAAAGTTTCACCTGGCCAACGCAGACGGACTAATGCCCAACTAAACAATACACATACGAGTTATATAAATCAGTTGCACGATTTTGACCTAAACAAAGACACCAACCTTTTTTTTTTATCAACTGCAAGTTAGCCCTTGACTGCAATCTCACCTGATGGTAAGTGATGATGCAGTCTAAGTAGCGGGCTAACCTGTTAGGGGTATGGCAGTTATATTACACCCATGCCCCTAGTCGGTTTCTACACGGCATCGTACCGGAACGTATTTAACTTGGCGGTACGTATTTGCCGGTAGGGTGGTACCTAACTAGCCACGGCCGAAGCCTCCCACCAGACCAGACCAGTAATTATAAATTGACCCTGCCGGGATTCGAACCCGAGTCCTCCCACGTTAAGGCAACAGCGCTCAACACTGCGCCAGCATTGCTAGTTAAATAAAAGCATGTCATACAGGTAGTGGCTAACAAGATTAAAAATATTGATATGATTGTAGCGACACGACAGCGCGGATTCAATAGGATTCGCGTGCGATGTCCCATTCGTGAGCGATGATCTACTTAGGTACGCTAATCGTGGCGTGCCGGATGCTGAAGCCTAGCAAATACAACGAATGGGAGCTAATCGCTTGCGTGCCTCGGTACTACAACTTGTATACGTGTAAATTACGATCACATATCTGATGTAATGGGGAAATTATGTGTATATCGCCATTTTTAGCAGCATTTGTAAATGATACCTACAAAATATGTTACCGGATATAATTATACTAGCTAATGCCCGCGACTTCGTCCGCGTGAATTGATGTTTTTTGGTTCCCGCGGGAACTCCTTAATTTTCCAGGATAAAAAGTAGCCTATGTGTTATTCCAGACTATAATATATATCTGTGCCAAATTTCATCCAGATCCGTTCAGCCGTTGGGGCGTGATTGAATAACAAACATCCATACATCCATCCAAACTTTCGCATTTATAATATTTATTTGATAATTTAATCCGTCACTGTATAATGTACATTTCCTTGGAAAGGTATAGCATGCCAAAAATCTGAAGGAAAAGTGTTAATAGTAGTTTATACACCAAGGGGATAAAGCACTGTTTTATGTCACGGGCGCTACATTGAATCCTGAAGGTAACGAAGGACTCCAAATTTAACTCCCGAGCGCAGCGAGGGTGTTATAAGTTAATTCCCGACCAAAGGGAGGGAAATAAGATTGAGTCCTGAGTGCAGTGAGGGATTCAAGCGCCCAAGAAAAAAACTGCTTTATCCCGGTGGTGTATACTCTACTTTATACTTCTACCATAACAGTAAAACAAACTGTAACGGTTAGATATTTATTGCAAATCATAGTAAGTAGGATACATAGGTCTCGTAAATAATAAAAAGAAAAGATGCAGGTATACATACTCCTTGGTTTAAAAACTTTTATGTCAAATGGTACGGTCGTTTGGTCGACCAGTCTGGAGCCTAGACTCTGTTGTGCATATTTATTTTACAGTATGGGGTTGGTCAACTAGTTGGGCGATCGATCGACTAGATTATGGCCCTAGGGCATGAAGACTGACTTTAGACCCGCAAAAGTATGATTAAAACAGTAGTAAAGGTATGGTAGAAGTATAAATAAATTTAATATCTTCAAAAGGCGGATAAACAAATTTCTCAAAAGCAAGCAACGCATTGGCGGATCCTCTGGTGCTGCAAGCTCTACTTGAAGTTAAAAAAAAAATTGAAAGCAATCTACTAATTGATTATTATTTTGTAAATACAGACTTTTTCTAACGCGTAGGATGTTCGTTAGGTAGTAATGTGCAGAATATCAAAATCGTAATGAAGGTAATATTATTAAATCAAAATATTCCGATTGATCTATAGATTTAACAGCCTCTTAACGTTTAAGAAGCGAATAATGAATGAAAAGTGCCTTCATTAATTCCATCTTAAGTGTGTATGTGTGTGTCTTACTTTGAACGCGGATTTAAGATCAAAACGGAAATATTGAAATAGGTTGTGTAATTCTTAAGAAATTCCAATTCTTAAGGCTGGAGGCTAAGGATGTGTGACGGTATCTGTCGCTCTTTTATGTTGTACGAGTATGTCCAAGTCTTAACAGATTTAGTATAAGGAAAATGCAAATTTTCTACATCAAGGTGGCATCATCGGCCTACAACTTATCCTGAATGCTAAGCTAACCCTATTTTAGTCATGGCTTTAGATTTTTATTGTTTCTTTCATTGATAAAAACATTATATCTACAAGTACAAATTAAAACTTTAAACTTCAACATATCGAAGTAACAGGATACCAATTCCGTTTCGATATCAGCTCTATGGAAGTTTCTCACATACCTTCATCAACTAGAAAAGAGCTCATGCACTTCAAACGGCTGATCCGATTTTCATGAATCATAGCCAAGCACGTCAACTTTAAATAAAACCTAAATCAAAAATGGTTCATCCGTTTGGGAGCTACGATGCCACAGACAAATACACAGACAGATACGTACTAACACGTCAAACATTAAACATTATCAGATGTTAGTGATAAAACCGGGATCGACGGCTTATCGTGCTGTCCGAGGCTCGGAGGAAACGAAAAGGCCAAATTTGGACTACCAAATTCGGTCACTCATACAGTTACCGACTTGGGTCAACGTTGCTTGACAATCGCAATCGACTGATGCGAGTCGAAACTAGGCCTCTCGTCCCTCGCAAACATTGTTGTAGAAGAAAAAAATAAGAAGTTGTATTCTAAATTTATTTTAGAATGTTGTATCATATCACATGATACTAAATACTAAACTAATATTATAAATGCGAAAGTGTATTTGTTTGTTGGTTTGTTGGTTTGTGCTTCAATCACGTCGCAACGGAGCAACGGATCGACGTGATTTTTGGCATGGGTATAGTCGAGGACGAGAGTGACAGGCTACTTTTTATTTTTATATAGAAAATTAAGGAGTTCCTGCGGGAATAAAAAAACTTTAACCACGCGGACGAAGTCGCGGGCATCAGCTAGTGTTCTTATAAATCAGGATTATATCTAGTGAAATTGGCACATATCACATATGACTTTTGACGGCGAACCACTAATCCTTATAATATGGAACTTGGCTCCCATTTTCACATTTATGTTTTTGATGGGATAAATCTTTCAGCGAAATACAGTAGGTACTTATGCTATTAGTAACTCCGCGTTAAGTACAGAATTCGTGTCTCGCAGTTGATTGTTCATTCTCGACGGAGATATAGAGATTTAACTGGCAGTGAAGCAAAAGTTAGGGATTCTCTATACCTTGGTTGTATGGTAGGTAGGTATGAATCTCTGCTAACAAAAATTGACTGTGTTCTACTCTTAGAAAAATTCGTTATCAATCTGTTCAAGAATAAATAAGGTGTCATTCTCTTATATTCTTTCATTAGGAAAAATATATTTACTTTTTTTAATGAATACACAGAACATAAAATTCATAGTGTCTATTTGTCTGTCTGTCTTAGATAACTATTGTACCTAAGGTTCATACTTTTAATCGATTTATTAAATATTTTGTACCTATTTTTATTAAAAGACGTATTTAGACACATTTAAGGAAAAGTTTGCTGTACTTATTTGTCATATTATCAGTATAAAATTCAAGCGATTTCAAAAGGTCATAAGTGATGTGTAACTTCTATGTTATATTTGTTTTCGTAATTTATTTACAATTCAATGAGATCTTTAAAATTCTAAGTGGGGTCGTAAAATTTTGATGATAGTTGACAAATGGTGGATTAATTCATGTGCCGAAAATTTCCTACATTATCTACAGGGCTTGTTGTTTTTATTATTCAAATTTTAAAACTTAATCAGCTCTTTAAAATGCGTTAAAATGTGTTAGCGTAAACTTCTGACATCGATTTGGAAGATTTATTCATGTGAGGTAGGTAGATATGTTCCAATTTATGTTATTTTAAGGGCCTTACTAACGTCGGAGTAATGTGGTAATATTTAGGTAGGTACCTACTCGTGGTTAGTAGGCGTTCTTTGCAAATTTTCTGCTTTAAAATATTGCGTCCATAATTTATAAAAAATACTATAGCTGACGCCCGCGACTACGTCCGCGTGGATTGAGGTATTTTGGTTCTCGCGGGAACTCTTGAATTTTCCGAGATAAAAAGTAGCCTATGTGTTATTCCAGACTATATTCTATCTCTGTGCCAAATTTCATCCAGATCCGTTCAGCCGTTCTGGCGTGATTGAGTAACAAACATTCATTCATCCATCCATCCATACAAACTTTCGCATTTATCATATTAGAATAGATATATTTCTGACGCACACTTCTCACCATCAGATTTTTTGCATCGAATGACCTACATATTAATTTAAGTCCTTGCAAGAGCACGCATCCATATTTGGTCCTCCAACTTTCTCAGCCAGCCACTTCCATATATTTATAGGGTCATTAAAAAATTAGTAGTATGTATTATTACCTCTTACCTGTTAGAAGAGCAAAATGATTGTAGCCTGACCCGTCAACTCTTCATATTATAAACAGCGAGCTTAATTCTCTGTCTAAAGTTTTAATTCACACTACTCACATCAGCTCCTTGACACCAAACCCTTTGTTAACTGAACTCTTTTAAGAGAGCTCAGATCGGCTAAGTATCCTCTCTCGTTTACTCTTCTATTCTGAAACGGCTAAGCATTGTAGCTTTCTCTGTCGTCCTTTCAAGAACGGCTAAGCTCCAAAGCGTTCTCTCTCGTTCGCGTAATTGCTGTTTTATGTTAGCTAATGAACATTGTACGCTTCGCAATTTAGAGAACAAGTTCTTTAGGTGATTAGCGATCTAGTTTGAAGGTTCTAATCCTCTCTAGTGTGCTTCGATCTATGTGAATCCAATGTGAATTCGTATAGCTTTTAATAAGCTACCATAGTACATATTTTTTTTTATCCACTACAAGTTATAAGCCCTTGACTGCGATCTCACCTGATGGTAAGTGATGATGCAGTCTAAGATGGTAGTAGGCTAACCTGTTAGTTACCTTATAGTAGAAGGTAGTGGGTACCTATGCGATTCTAATAAGTGCTCCGGATATGTTTTATATCTTTAAACTACTATAACGGATCCACAGTTGAGGAATCACTGTCTCATTTAATTACCTTCACCGGAAATCGACACATTGCTTGAGAATTCGACAAACATGCCTCTCATTATTCAAATAGTTTATGTATAAGTATTATCGTTTTATTTCAAATCGAACGGTAGGTTTAACTTTAATCTTTTTAAGTATAATCTGTAATTATTTTAAATTAATACTGAATTTTAGGTTTTGGTAACATAAAATGTCGTCATTAACTTTAAATAAGTACCAGGTATCACTTAGGAGTTGTAATATAATATGACGAGCTGCCTACGAGTAAACAAACTGAAACCTGAAAAGGGAAATAAGTTTATTCAGAAATGTAACATGCTTTTGAAGTAATTGGCAAAGGTAGTTCTATTTCCTATCTACACACCATGTCTCTTTAGAAAGCATCTTCATATTTAAAAAGGACATTGCAGAAGTCAAATTATAGGTTTAAAAATTAAACGAATAAAAAACGAATGAAACCTCTAATGCATACCAAATTTTTTTTTTATACCACTACAAGTTAGCCCTTGACTGCGATCTCACCTGATGGTAAGTGATGATGCAGTCTAAGATGGTAGCGGGCTAACCTGTTAGGGGCATGGCAGTTATATTATTAAACCCATACCCCTATTCGGTTTCTACACGGCATCGTACCGGAACGCTAAATCGCTTAGCGGCACGTCTTTGCCGGTAGGGTGGTAACTAGCCACGGCCGAAGCCTCCCACCAGGCCAGACCAGGGAAAATTCAGAAATTATAAATTCCCAAATTGACCCTGCCGGGGATCGAACCCGGGACCTCCACACGATAAGACAACAGCGCTCAGCACTGCGCCAGGGAGGTAGTTAATACAGAGAAGAAAAACATAAGGTATCTTAACCTAACATATTATTATATAGATAGTATGCAAGGGCAGCTTTATTGCTGTGAGCAATCTCTACCAGGCAACCCTTGGCTAGAAAGGAAAAATAAAGATAACAGGATAATGCAAGCTTCAAAAAATCTTTAAATATCCAGAACACAAATATGATTCTCATTAAATTATAAGTAAGGTAGAAATATCCGTCCAACTAAATTCGATATGTATATTCGAGATATTAATAAAGTCCGGGCACCCAAAGCCCTGGATTACAGTGACCACGGAACTTGCGTCCACGGTCGAATCTCCACTAATCTGCAATATTACGAGTACAGCATAGGTGCTAACCTGAACCCTCTGAATCTCACTAAGCAACACGAAACTAAAACTATTGAAAGTTGCTTTACTCGATTACCACGACAAAGGCTGAATTGTGAATTGGAATCGGGATCGTTTGTAAATATCCAAATTTAAAATATCGAAGAGGGACTTTTTATTCATTTAATCGTTAAATATATATTAGTTTCGTTAAAATAAAGCTACTGGAACTAATCTAAATATGTTCATAATATTACCTAAATAGAAATGATATTAGTCCAAAATGTCTAACGCTCCTAAACATGGAGTAGATGCTAGTGTCAGTGCGGTAGTTTTTTATTTATTTTTAGAAAAGAAAATTACGTGCAAAAATATATTTTTTTTACGAGCAGTTGGTTATATGTTAATCATTATTGTATAGTATAAGAGCAATAAGAAATCATATACCAGTCAAATACCTGAAGAGAAAATACTTAATCAGTTATGTTTCATTGGATCTAAGCATTAATGAGACTATACTACTTTAATTATTCCGAAAGAAGAAATAAAAGTCACCTCTAATAAGGTTTGGCTTGATTTTAAATCTAAATTGGTTCCATGACTGAAACTAAAATATTTATCCCGATCGCGACTGACTATTTTAAAGGTTTAAACAACTTTGCACGGAAACCAAGCACAGTATTATCAAGAGATTATTGCGCCGCCAAATTTATAATTTTCCAAAGCTCTACGCTTTGCTGAACCGTTGGTTAGCATTATGTAAATTCAGGTCGGTAAGTAGGCACTACAAACGGTAAAACTCTCATAGATATTCAGAATCAATTATTTTAGGGTTATTATAGTTGTTTATTAGTAAAAATAAAATAACCTAAAGAAATAAAAGAATAGGGGCATGAACATACTTAAGTATAGAAAAAAGTTATATTATCATATTTAACTTTGCGAAAAAATAGCTTGATGGAAGAGAAAGGGTAAAAGAAAATGAATTTGAGTGCAAGACTAAGAAGCAGTGAAGCAAAAACTATTTAATAACGTGCTAAAGAACCATCTCACAAAGACGGACGTTGGAAGCATCGTACAAAGCAAAATCAGACGGCCGCCGACATAGAACAAGGATTAATTATTATTTTAACGTTTCACGAGGTTTTTTGCGCGCAACTCAAAAGCATTGCTTTTTCACTTGAAAAGTTGCTAAATAATTAAGACGCCTTCTTAACGACAACGTTTCGACGTCTACTTTAAGTTGATTTTTCAGTCGCTAAGTGAGAAAGTTTTTTCGCTATACTTTTAAGCCTGACGCTGAAAAGCTGTCTTCAATGATACAATCGACACCATAAATTTTTGTCCAGTAAAAATGTAAGCAAAATGGTGGTAATTTTGTGTTCCTGATTTAAATCTTAAATCATCACCCTTCACACCTTAACGTCTATTATTATTGATGTATTTTAAAATAATGACATGATTATTATTAGTTCACGAAGTAATTTAAATATTTTTAATTTTTATTTGCTAAATTCCTTCATTTCTGAATTATTCTATTAGCACCAGAATCTGCGACAACATCATATTATTATCTTTTTCAACTTTCTGATGTTGTGTGAGAAAGGATCACACTTATAATTACAGATAGATACATATTATTACATATTTTATGACGAAGAGAGGATATTAATTACCTGTCATATTTCAAAATTCGTTCTTTTTCAGGTAAAACCCTGCCAGTTCATTGCGTGGTTGAAGCTGTTGCATCAATCGAAGAAGGCGCGTGGAGGAGACGAGCAATAGTTGAGACAGACAGCTACGTTATCATCCCTGCAGCGACAGCTTTCCACGAACTAGTGCCAGCTGCTATGATGAGGCTGGGATATCCTCATGAACTGGCTGCTTCTGCCAAAGGTAAAATAAAATCCCATACTAATAATTGAGAATAAAGGAGTAATAATAGAGGCGAATACAGCTACGTCATGTTTCTTGCAGCAACAGACTTATATAAACTCGTACCAATTACAATGATAAGCTGACATTCAAATGAGCTAGCTGTTTCTGCCAAAAATAAATGTGACAGGTAACCTTACACTTATACTTACACTTAACTAAACTAGCTAAACAAGAGCAGAAAATAGTAGTGACGGCTAGTTCCGCGAACTGAATTCAATCATTTATTTCTAGGCGGCACATATAAAAATTTCTTATCGGCGAATTATGGAAAATTATTATGTATCTGATCTACTAAAGTGCTTAACAATATTTACTTTGTCACCAGGTTCAGTGGTAATAAACAACTGGAAACCTCTACCTTTCGAGCGAATATCCGATGGCCCATTGGCAACAGTGGGTGAAGTTTTGGGGGAGCTGACGACCGTTGCTACGTTGAGGATCCAGCTGTTAAGACCCAGGCTCACTCCCTTACAAGACATAAAGGACAAGCTGTTGAGGCTACTACTAGTGCAGAGCAGACCGCTATTGATGTCTACTGGATGTCCTTTGGATGAGGTAATTAATGTAAGAATTTCTGTAGTCTCTAGAATATTAGAAAGACTGACAAATTATGAATTATGAAGATCATGAGGCAAATACCTGTTAAATTTTTCCACTGACCTACAAATTCAATTCTGATAAACTAAAAAGGGTGGCATTTATTTCGGAAAGTTTTTTATTTTTTTTAAACCTAAGCTACTATTTCTCCTGTAAAGTCAAAAGGTTAAAATGCTAAGTAGACTCTGATTCCATTAACTAAAAGAATATTGTTTAGAACGTTATTTTTCCTAGAATATAGCTTAATATGCTTCAAAAGTAGCTTACGATGTAAATTTCTATTAAACCTCATTTTGTAAAGACGCGAATGCCCGCGAACATGAAAACAAATGCTTCCTTAATTCTTCCCCTGTTTGATGATCCTTATTAGCAGGGACTTAGACGTAACCTCGCAAATTATAACGAACTCCCAAATTGTACGTCTACTTAGTGGTACTTTGATAATCTTCATCGTGAGTTTAGATCCCGGCTGATGAGCTACACGTTTGTGATGTTTTGAGAAATACTTAAAAGTCGAGAGGAGTTTATACGCTCATTAGATATACGGCTTAGCGAAATGAAAATGCAAATACAAATTATTTTTTGTTGTTAGACATTGAAGGTCAAGAGTCAAGATGGTAACGACATAAAAATAATAACAATTTTGATACATCCATACTTCCATACTAATATTATAAATGCGAAAGTGTGTCTGTCTGTCTGTCTGCTACGCTTTCACGGCCCATCTGTTCAACCGATTTTGATGAAATTTGGTATGGGTATAGTTTGTATCCCGGGGAAGGACATAGGCTTTTTATTCCGGAAAATTAAACAGTAAACGCGGGAATCGAAAAATCTTAATCCACGCGGACCAAGTCGCGGGCATCATCTAGTATGGAAATAAATTGAGAGAGGTACCAAGGCAATGATCAGAGTTTTCTTAAAAATCTAATAATGATTTAATCTATAATCTTATCTAATGATGATTAAACTATTTAGACATTAATCTAATTAGACGAAAAACATCATAAATAGAATTTTAAGATAACTTTGATCGTTGCTGGTCGATTGTAAAAAAACGACATCAATCATTGCCTCAATCGCTTTTATTGTGATTGACTGTGTTTATGATGTTTGCATTCTAATTGTGTCTCTTTTGTTACTATAATTAAAAATTAAAGGGTTTAATAAAACTGCCATACCCCTAACAGGTTAATCCGCTACCATCATAGCCTGCATCATCACTTACCAGTCAGGTGTTCAGGTCAGGTCAGTCAGTCAGGTGTTATCGCAGTCAAGGGCTAATTAGTGGATAAATAAATAAAACAGAAATGCGGCTATGAACCGTATTTAAGTAGACGTTTTGAAGAAAATCGTGAATGTGCTATGACCTGTCATTCAATAAATCCCAGTGTATTTACTCCTAAACAAATGTCACAGCGAATAGTGCTAAACGAAGCGTTTAAACCGAATTCCTGTCGACAAAGCGCGTTCGCTACATTGCACTGAGCCAAACTCCGCCTGTCCTGGCAATGTTACGTTCTTTAATACCTGATTGTAACCCCGGCCCGTACACAATAACAAACCCCCGCTAACCCTCACCTCAACCCCTCCCCCCCTTATTACTGGAAACTCATTGTTTTCTACATTTTAAGCCCCTGAATAGCTGTATGGTGAATTTGAAATATTCGCTCCGGTTATGGGATCGGATATTAAATCGTCGTTTATTTTCACTACTCGCACTTGTAGCTTATTGTTAAGCAACCCTATTGTTTTAATTAAATCCTTAAATACATACGTTACCGATAACTGTAAGACAGAAAGCGGAGTTTTAGTCAGTGGTGCCTGTTTAAATAACTTCAAAAATGTTCAGATTATATTAGGCGCTCTTGATATTACATAATGCGGACGTGGAGTGGCTATATCCTTAAATCTACTAATATTGTTATCGAATTAATAGTGTGAAAGTTTGAATGTTTGGATGTTTGTTACTCATTCACGACATCAGATTGGGCTGAAAGGAATAGAGATCTAAGCTTATATTCGGGTTTAGCACATAGGCTACATTTTTGGGGAAATTAAAAAGATCCCGCGGGAATCAAACATTTCATCCACGGACAAAGTTTAATAGTAACTAGTCATCTGGTATTTCATAACTTTGTAATCACGTGACAGTTTCTTAATTTTATCACTCACGTCTTCAGCAAAATCATTTACTACATGGTATCAATCCCTCTTAAGAGAGAGCAATTTGTTGGCATGATGAGCTTCTCATGTGCGGGATTTTCATACATAATAAATTTAATTGAATCTCAGACTCATCCGCACCGGCCTTGTTACATTTTATAAGATATCGCCGAGAGAGGGTTAATGTGGTAACATTTTATAAGCGAATGCGGTTGAATAAAAGATTTAATCAGAATCATATTGGGTTTCTCTTTTCATACTTAACAAACTATCGACTTTTTTTAAAATTAAAGTTTAAGTAATAAAAAAAATTATTACTTATATATACTTTAATTTAAAAAAAAACTACAAAAAGCCTTTAAAAATAAAGCACTAGGTACAATTATTATTCTAATCCTTATACCTAATGTAGTATTAATTTTTAAAAATTTCTATGTCAAACACACACGATCGTAAATCCGCTACCGCTTGGTTAACGTATTCCTAAAACGGGACGTAAGGGTTGCCCGTCTTACTAACTCAAGATAAAGCAAAAGAGGGCTAAAAGGAGTTTTAGACGGTATGAAGGCTTTTGATCTTATTAATACCATAAAATAATGCTTCATAATCTCATTAAATGCGAGGTTAGCGCTCGTTGTAGGCCCTGTGCTTGGTATGTTTTGGGTTAGTGATGAATTTATTGCTTTTAGAAGGCTCTTTGAGTATTTTATATTTTAATTCCTATTAATATTATGATAAATAATGCGAGTATTTGGGTCCTTATCACTTTAATCACGTTGAGATCTCCGATTGTGATATATTTAATTTTATAGAAAGTTAAAAATATCTTACGACAAAACAACGTCGTTTTTGAAGATTTGCTGTTGTTGATTTGCTGACGAAATCGCAGGAAATCTAGAAGTAGATTATTATTTTTGATGATATACGAAAGCTGATTGAGAAAATTAATCTTTCGCAGTTTAAAATCATACACTGGATCAAACTTCTTTTATTCAAATATCATAATCTACTATCATATACTACGTAACTATTTTCTAGGTTCTTAATTTTTAAATTTTCTTTGTATTTTTATAGTTAGTGTGGCAACAAAAAATGTATTTCTATCTATTTACTAGAAACCAAGATGACAAAATACAAATACAAACTAAATCACAAATACTAACTATTACTGAAGGTACCAATAAGGTTATGCTATTACTACGTTGTAAAGTACCTAATACGTACTATAAAGTAGCGAAGACAGAGATACAGAAATATCATCAGCAAAGTAAATTTGTAGCAAAAGTTAGTAAATGAGCAAAAGGAACTCCCTTGGGACTAGATAATCAAACATTTCGAACATTGAAGTTAGGTTAAACGCCAGATGAACTCGGTCTATCATTGTTATGGTAATTTATCGCTCTTCAACTTGCTCTTTTGCTCTCCTTCGATTTTAAATCGGAATAAACTTTTGGACGTTTCTGAAGTTTACCGCAAAAGGGGTATAAAGACTTCAATGAAGGATCAATTTATACCATGACAATGAAATGGAAATCTATAATAGTACAATGCAACAGAAAAGAAAAGAGAATAACAACGAACTATAAACAAAAACATGAATAGTCTTGAAAATGTACAATCGGTGGCCTAATCGCTAACAAGCAATCTTTCAATTTCAAAATATTATTTGGACCCTAGCTTCAATTTTGTTTACTTGAAATTAAGCTTAATTAATTTGGGTCAGATGTTGGAGGGCAGGATTTATAATCTTTTTCGAGCCAGCTAATTTTAATTGCAGTCAGTTAGTATTCTGTGGTTTGCGTGCATCATGAAACAAAACTTTACGTCTTATGTTACTTAATTCTAACTTTTCTCCACAAATGAAATTAATCTTGGTATCATTATAAGTGTAACGCAGGATATTAGAGTACATAATAAAACAAACGAATGATTTAATTTCAATGCCTTTTTCCTTAGGAAACAATTGTTAAAATTAGTTTAATTCTTGTATGCGCATAAAGTAGCGTAAGTAAACGCGATGTAACTAATATCAGATAAGAGTAAGCCCATTGTCTTTTAATTTGTCCTCAGCGACTAGTACGTATGTAGGATATCAACTGTTGTTCGCAATAAAACACCGAATTACGTACAGAGGCAGATTACATATCGCAAGAGCCGTTGGAAAATTTTGAATACGTGCTTGATAAGATGAAGTTTGTATGAGATTAACTAAATAAAATATTTAAGAATATATCCTGGACTTCCCGCTGGCTACATGTTTTTATGCTCACTTCTTCTTCTTCTTTTGGTTTATGTCTTTCAGTAGTACCAAAACAGTACAATGCACTTCGACAGAGTCAAGTAACTTTTATGCTCACTGCTCAATGACGCCATAGAGCAAGGTCTCATTTTGTCGTCCATGACTTGTTGTTATTATTGTTACTTGAATATTTAATATAGCTATACCAGCTGGTGGATCTGCGAGAAAAGAAATTCCAATTATTTTTGGTACAAAGTTATCGCAATAAATTGATGGAGTAGAAGAATCTGCTGGAGCCTAACAGCAGCAGAAAATTAATATGAGTTTTCACGGTACAGACAGCTAATAATTGTAGTAGGTAGAGGTACTGAAATTTCATACTCTGTACTTATTAATATAATGTCCTCTCAGAACCACTGGCATGACAAGTTTTGCATGATCATTGGATGAAGAAGATAAGTTTCCACCACCTCCCTGGCTAACACATGACCGAGTTATCACTAGGCGCCAGCTCTCGTAATTAATCTTATGTGTAGATGAAGTTGACAATATCTAAAAGCAAATATGACCGAACTATTTAAAAACACAAAACAAAGAGCCGGATTAACGTATCACTGGGGCTAGCAGGCTTATAGTCGAGAGCTAGTGGCAAACTTGATGAGGGAACTAATATATTAAACTACAGACTCAATGGAATACAATGGATTGACTATAATGATTATATTTGCGTATCAGTGTTAGTTTGACTAAATTATTTAATTATTTATTAGCTGTTGTCGACACTCTTTCGCATATATTACTTACACACACATAGCACACAATACATAATTGTCTTCAGGAGTAATTATTTACTCATACCGAGTACCTCATATTGCACATTTTTAAACACACCTACCAGTCTACCACGTAGTATACGGCCCTGAGAATTTTCCATTTTCCAATTCAATTTATTTCATCACTTTCTTTTATCACCTAAAATAACAACAATCACCTAAAGTCAATTTTATAAAGTACACCTTCATAATGTAGCACCAGTTCTTGGTACATTAATGGCTTTACAGTGACATGATTTATAAGCGCAATCTGGATGTGTAACGCATACAGACTAGGTACAGTTTTACTTGCCTTCGATTTGGCAACTGAGGCTGACAACTCGCTTGACGATGTAATCACTGGCATTGTGTGTAATCTAGTGATATGGACATTGGGCAGACTTGCTTAAGCACGGGGCTAAACAAACCGAGCGGTGGTTCTAATCTGACAGGCGATTACTTGATTGACTCCATCAGATTTAGAATTAAAAATCTTTTCGTTTAGCAAGTGTGCAAATTAAATATATTTTTTGAAGGTTAAGCGAACCCTGGCCTACTGGCACAGGTTTATCTACCCTGTGCTACTGGTCAAGGCGCTCAGGATGCGATTCCTGTCAGCTCTGAATTTTTCAAATTTATTTGTAAATGAACTCATAGTAAATATAAAAAAATATAAGACTGCAATCATTTTAAAGATATGCTTTTTCGTTTTTACAAGATTCGAAAGATTCCATTTCTGTTTACATAAAAATTTAGTTGTAGCTTGGTAGCCTCGGCCTCTACGTTTTGATAGACGATTGGCGATTCATGTAGTGACATCAAAATAGAATTAAAATGATACATCAATATCAGGTGACTTTTATAGCTGAATAGGTCGACGACGAGAGCGACATTTACACTTTACAGTCACAAAAACCTAAGGTCCAGTATGAACTGGTATAAACTAAAATATGAATGAAATAGACAAATCCAGTCAATGTTTGCTCCCAAGTGGAGAAACATTTTCTCATCAAGCTATTGTCGAAACATTTAAGTACAACCACTTAGTCCATATCGGTATGCATGCCGGCACTTTGTTAAAGTGTTGTGGGTGGATGCTAATTACAAAGACGCCCTTCCCGTTCATTGTTTTAGAGCAAGCTATGATTGAAGTTTCGGCGGTAGCGAAGGAGTGATGTGCACTAACCACCGAGCAAACACCTCTTCGCATCGGAACCGCAGCGGCCGCGCATGACACATACATTAACAACCGGCCTAATATTTTCATAATCTAATGGCGATGTTCTGTGAAACAATGCTCGGTGTTTATTCAAACAATTATCTCTGTATCTGTTACTGGTTAGACTGACCTCTTTAAAACCATCTAAAATTGTTTGTGTTTCTTTTTCTTTTATTTTTTGTACTCATTGTACTGTGTGAGATAATTTTTTAAATTTTCATTGTTACAGGTGACGTTAGCTCAAATTTGTCGGGGACAAGATAGAACTCCGGGACCTCACAACTTTCATGAACCGACGGAAGAAACTCGTCGCAAGTTTGAGTCCTGGTGGAGTGCTCAAGTTTCACCGAGACCTCCTCCACCCTTCAGCCCGCGACGTTACCCGTCACCTAGTCCCAAAAATCGTTCACCCATTCTTAATCCACTACCAGAACATTTGCATCCGGCGCTACAAACTGTACAAAGCCAATACCCCACTCAGAAAACACGCATGCGAACTAGTTTCGATCCTGAGCTAGAGCTACCAAAGTTACAACGCTGGTTTTCTGAAAATCAACATCCGAGTAGACAGCAAATCCAGCAGTATGTCCGAGAATTAAATAATTTAGAATCAAGACGAGGGCGAAAACCTTTAGATGTCAACAATGTTGTTTATTGGTTTAAAAATGCAAGAGCAGCACAGAAGCGAGCAGAACTGCGAAATATTGGTGGCTTAGGAGCTCACCTTGGAGTTAATGGATTCAACAGTAGAAGTCATAGCCCAACTAATGGTTCACTCTTGGCTGGAAATGACAACTACAATTCCCATGACCATCACTCAATGAAAAGTCCCATGCAGCTCTCAGGAAGTCCTGGCAGATATCCAATGTCAGTAATGTCTGAAGACAACCTGTCAAATGCTGGTTCCGATTTGGAAGATGACGGTGGCGATATTAATCCAGATGATAGACCTGAAACCCCAGAAGCACCGCTTTCTCTTATAACAACAAGAAAAAATAACAATGTACAGGAAAGAGATGAAAACGTGAAAGAATCTCCCAAGCCACCTGATATAATAAAGGTAGAGTAATTTTATCACTTTACAATTTTAGAATTTAATAACAAAGCAATAAACAATCTTCCATTAGATTAAGAAGGCGCTTTTTTATATATTTTCAAAGTTGCATTTTTTTACAGGTTCATGACATCAAACAAGAACCAAGAGACTTGAGCAAATCTGAGCAAATGCCTTCACCGCATCGATCTCCAGCAAAGAACAGTGATAGTTCACACAATAATAATAACAACAACACCGAAGAAGAGAACGGAGGTGGAGATGATCACGATATGCATTCTGACGACGAAATGGTTCAAGAGCGTCACTATAGGCCATCGTCTCCACACCTTGATCGGTTACCATTTCCAATGGTACCAAATCACCCGATGTTTGGCCATGGTATTATGTACATGAGCCAGTATATGAGTGGGTTTCCTGGTGTAGGACCTGTTCCTGGGGAAGGCGCAAGTGGACTAAATTTAGCACTCGCTGGAGCGTCCGACGAAAGACGCAAGCGCAACCGCACGTTCATCGATCCAGTCTCTGAGGTACCAGTCTTAGAACAATGGTTTTCAATGAACACGCACCCATCGCACAATCTAATACTCAAATATACAGAAGAATTGAACAGGATGCCATACCGGCAGAAGTTTCCACGTCTCGAGTCAAAAAACGTGCAATTCTGGTTCAAAAACCGTCGTGCCAAATGTAAGAGATTAAAGATGTCTTTGTATGAACCAACTTCTCCTGGCCATTACTCACACCCTGGACATGCGCATGCCATCGAGAGGAAAATGGTTTGAATGTATAGTAATTATTAGCAAAGACGACGTTTATGTAAATAATAAATTGGATGATAATTTGTGATTAGAAATTTGTCTTCGTGAAGTCAGAATATTTAATACGAAAGACTGAATAAGAATCGTTAATGGTATACAGTGCCATGTAGTGTTAAATATGGCGGCAAAATGGCGTCGATTAGGGATGTACTTTTAGAACGGTATCTATAAATTAATTCCGTTTAAGTATAACTTTTGAACTAAAGATATTTTAAAGCAGTATAAAGTAACGATAAGTTTCTATTATAAACGTATCTATTGCTTCGAATAGACATGTCACAATATAGTAGAAGAATCTCAAAATGTACTATTTAATACTTCTGTTTTGTAAATTTTAATATAAGTTTTATTTATTAATTATTAGTTTTAGTCATAGATAGACCAATAATGGTTTTAGTGAAATATTATAAATGCTAGCAAAATACAATTAATGGAAAACTAACCGAAGTTTCCATTTATGATAAATTTATACTAAGACCTGTATATAGAACATGTACTTTTAATAATTATTCATTCATTGTTATTTGTCAATCAGGTTTAATGATGAGCCATGTAAAAAATTATGGAATAAAACTATATTGCACATAATAATTATTATGATATTGGAATAAAATTTAATTCTTATTCTTAGAAGGCCTAAATAGTTCGGCTTTTCTATGTATCTAGATGTTGTATCAAATAAGTGATATTATTTACTATAGAGATAACGCACATTCCTTCACATTTGCTAGGTAGGTATTACTCAATCCAAAGATTGATCATAAAATAGGGTAATAAATAAATAATAATGTTCGATCACTGATTTTGGTAAGCAATGTATGTATGTGTTTAAAAATTACTAGCTACAAAATATAATAGCTGATTGGTATTTTTATTTTTTGCCAAAATAATGCATAACATACCTACAACTTCTGTGCATTGGCGTATAACGTCAAATACATAAGCTACATTACTTAGTGGAATCAGAATATCATTTTGTATATAAAAGTACGCTGTTACAGTATTTACGCATTTATACATGGAGGCTGTTTTTTTTCATACGGTTTCTTATACTCGTATTGTTTTATAGTTATTAGACACATCACTAGTGGTAACCGCTATCAAAATATTGTTTTGTTATTTCAAATGTTATGCTTGTTTTGTGAAGCTGTGATGATATTTCCAAATACTGTAAATATTTTATTAATGTTAAATAAGGATTTTATTAAAACTACGTCACTAGGCTCACAAGTGATTTAAGCATTTACTGCTTAGATATTGAGAATAATTGGCTAAATGTTTATTCCATTCAATAAATATAAACGAAAATTTAACGAATATAGTACGATATTGAATATATGACTTTAATTTACAAACAAACCTTATATTACCTAAATGTAAAATAGCTGAAATTCAAAAATCTTAATGAATAGAAACATATTAAAATTACCTGCCTAGCCCTAAGAGAATTTATCCTAAATTAAAAGAAAAGCTAAACATCTTCAAAATCGTTTTTGAGAACACTATAATTTATGGTTTATTAGGTTTGTCCTTTAATCACGCCGTAACGGAGCAACGGATATGAACGGATCGACGTGATTTTTGGCATTCAGTATAGTTGAGGACCCGGAGAGTGACATAGGCTTCTTTTTATTCAAGAGGAAAATTAAGGAGTTCCAGCGGGAATCTAAAAAACTTAAACCACGCGGACGAAGTCGCGGGCATCAGCTAGTAATTTATAAACAAAAAAATACACAATATAAGGACCAAGGAGTCCCTCGTTTATCTGAAGTTGATTGGATTGATATTATTGCAATAAATAATGACCTCGTAATAAATATCTGAAATCATTGGAATGCCTACTAACACACGATATTCAGCTCATAACTTATTCCAAATTGCTGGCCCCACTTTGGGCGCCATTTCAGATAGCGTTTTACTTTAAAACTGTCCTATTTACTGAAGTCAAAGTAAAAATCAGCTTACTGTTTCTAAAAGCTCTATAAAATACCACCTAATAGGCATTTGTAGGTAGACTGATGAACAAAATCCAGGTCATACCATATTATCCAGAAAGCAGAATCTACGGCTTGTAAGCCATACTAATATTATAAATGCTAAAGTGTGTCTGTCTGTCTGTCTGCTACGCTTTCAAGGCCCATCTGTTCAACCGATTTTGATGAAATTTATTACAGGGGTAGGTTGTAACCCGGGGAAGGACATAGACTACTTTTTATCCCGGAAAATTAAAGATTTCAGAAAGAATCAAAAACCTTAATCTATGCGGACGAAGTCGCGGGCATCATCTAGTTAGTTTTAAATAGAAATTAATTTTGAATTTTTGAATAACTCTAGTTGTATTTGACTGTATACTAGGTACCTATCATACTTATAGTTCCTCACAACAAGACAAGAAACTCAATCCGAAACTTAAACCGAAATTCCGATACGATAAAGACGGTCATTCTCTGGCGAAGTGATGACAAAGACGTCTGCAGATATCGGCTGCGATTACGAAGAGTTGCAGTTTGACAGGTGATTTGGGTTCCCGTCGCTCCTTCCGACACCACTGCTGTATCTACTCTACTGGGGCTGTTTAATAATAGGTATTGACACGTGTTAGTGTTTGTCTGACGATGGTCACGATTCTATTTGTAATAGTAGGTACCTATTATTATCATCATAAAGATAAATTAGAACGTACTTTACTCCATCAAGTTGAAGAGTGGAGTTGCTAGCAACCGCGCTCCACCATCGCTCCATCAGGCTGCATTACCACTTGACTTGGTTTGAATGGTATTCTATAAATTAAAAAAATACTTTCTTTTAATTTGGTGTAACTGTAACCTCTCAAAATAAATTTTTAAGTTGGATGCTGTGTAGAAAAATATTTGATTGAGAAATCAATTATACAGTATTGTACCTACAGTCTGTACTGTGGAACTATCGTAATGATACTATTTTTTTTTTTTTTATCCACTACAAGTTAGCCCTTGACTGCGATCTCACCTGATGGTAAGTGATGATGCAGTCTAAGATGGTAGCGGGCTAACCTGTTAGGGGCATGGCAGTTATATTAAACCCATCCCCCTATTCGGTTTCTACACGGCATCGTACCGGAACGCTAAACCGCTTGGCGGCACGTTTTTGCCGGTAGGGTGGTAACTAGCCACGGCCGAAGCCTCCCACCAGGCCAGACCAGGGAAAATTCAGAAATTATAAATTCCCAAATTGACCCTGCCGGGGATCGAACCTTGGACCTCCGCACATTAAGACAACAGCGCTACACACTGCGCCACGGAGGTCGTCAAAAACTATATGGTTATGATATGCTTAAATCGGTGTACCTATGCCATATTTTTCGAACCCGTGCGGGATCGAACCGAATTTGGTTGGAGAATTCAGTGGGGTATCGCACCAACCAGAATAAAACCCAGTAAGTATATAAAGCTATGAAGCGGAACCTAAATACAAAAACAACCTTTGCGTTTTGAAACACCTGTGTAAGTTTCGAAAGAACTCGCTTTTCACTATCGGCCAAGTGTTCTATATTCTTTCAAAACGTAGGTTTTATACATTTGCTAAACAAAATCTTGCAGGCTCTAATTTAATGTCACTTATAAAAGTCATTGCTGTTATTCTTTGCCAGGAGTTTAATTAACATACCGTAGGTAGAGTATCCACCAATCACTGGCGGTAGATAAGTGGATTCTTTTTCCATATATACCATGGTATGATAGGTGTACCAGGCCTATAATAAAATGCAATAGGTATATACAAAGCAGGTGGGTACTGATGGTAAACATATGGTAGATTTTACGTACCGTTGACTTTCGATCTAGATATGATACTGTCTGAGATGAAAATAGACTTGGAAATGGAAATTTATTTAAACTTAGGTAGTAATTAGGCCAAACGATTTCTACACTCACGACTACTACCTACTATTATCACCTGGCCGCACGTCCTTGCCAGTAAAATGGCCACTAGCCACCACAGAAGCCTACCACCAGCTAATCGATCCCAAATATCACCTGCCGGGAATCTAACTCAGGACTTACCGCAGACCGCTGCACCAGAGAGATCTTCAAAAGGCAAGTACATTGTTTCCAGGTTAATAATATCGTGGAGGCATTAAGTTTTAATCTAAACAAACTGCGGCGGCGGACGGAGCCGCGCATTTATGTTAGTTAGCCGCGGATTATGATGTCCGTAATGAAGCAATTTATTATACGCTAAGTAACGTGGCCTATCGTCTTCACTGAACCTACTAACAATTTCCTCTACCTCTGAGAAAATAGGTAATATACACTGTACAGCACAATAAAAAATTGTTCTAGATGATTTGCTAAATGGTGGTACTGAAACCCAAAGCTGAGTTCATTGTAAGCTCTTCTCAGACCAGGGCGCGTTCGGAACTCTTGTGTCGCACTCAGAGTCGCTAAATCATTACTTAAAAATAACTCCTCAGTATAGATTTTGTAAAGAATCTATTAAGGAGTGCCATAAGTAATGACTACAGTGTACCAAGAATAAAGTATATTCTGATTGTAATGTATGTACCTACGTATTTATTTTCTACTTATTTTATTATGTATTTTCTTTTCATTTTCGTTACCTACAAACTTTCTTAATTGACAAATGTGTTCATTGAAGTTACAACTATGATACGAAGACAATCGCCCTTCTTAGCAATTTCTTCTAAGGTAACCTAGATTTTTTGTATTATTATTTTTTAATTTCGTATCCACACCTCATCCGTTTCGTTTCCGTTTCCGTGGAAACCTTGGCTGAAAAAAAATCGATATAACGGATGTCACATGCAATAAAGTGGAGGAGGTTACAGTTTACTGCTTGTTAAACCTGCCTAAATATTGTTCAAATATTGGCTATAAAAGAAATAACTTTAAAACTTTCTAAGCTCTTCAAAATCTTAAGCTTCATAAGCCAAATCAAACTTTTATGCTCTTATATTAGTTAAGAAAGAGGTAGACAATTTAACAAAGCTATTTTAAGCAAAGTGTCATCCAAACAGTGGCCGAGGTTTAAGTGGCCTGCAAAATAAAACTCATAAGCCCCGCTTGGGCGATTTACTCGGGCTGGCTTAATACACTGTCATATCTCTTAAGACCACAGTCTCCGACGATACTTGGGACAAAAATATTACGGAAATAAAATTGAAGTTGGTCACTTTTAATACGAGCTTATTGCTTATAAATAAAGATAGAATTCCATACACTAGTGTATTATGGAATTATATACACGTATAAACATCGTTGTCGTCAACCGTCCACTGCTGGAAATAGGGCGTGTATGGTCTTCCACTTTCTTGCGTCGCTTGGGTCCAGCGACTCTCTGTGACTCGCTTAATGTCGTCCGTCTTAGTTAACGCTCTCCATAAACTAATATTGCTTTGATAGTGTTCAGAGTTTTAGTAATTATGAGCAATTTCATGCTGCGGTTATCCAAGAATTGGCTCTTACAATAAAACTCCTAAGCCCATCTTAGAAAGACGAAAGATTTATCCAGACAACTTAATACACTGCAATATTAAGAGGTCACGGTCTTAAAACGGTTTCAAAGCTATCAAAAGCTATACAAATTATAAATCAGTACCCTGGGCTGCATTTCTGAAAATTGAATATTTCAAATAAGCAGGTCAATAACTAAAATAACTGACTTATAATAACTATTCACTTATTAGCTAAGTAGAATTACAGCTTCTTATTTACTTTTCGTGTGCAAATATTTTCTTCGTGTGAAAATACATACTAACAAAAGTTTTATCACTTATATTATTGTAAGTTATGTAGATATGATGTGAGCTTATCTTACTACTAAATTATTATTAAAATAAAAAAATATTTTTATTTATATCTTGCTCGTGTATTTAATACACACGCCTCACAATTCACGGGTGTAAAAAAAAACACTAAACAAACATACAGTTTGTTAACTTTCTTGTTAATTCTAAAACAAAATTATTATCGCTTACGGAAAGTAGTATGACAGAAGGTTTACTGTAAGCTATCTGTCGAGCTTGGAGGGCCAAACCTTAGTTATGATATAACAAGGAATCGGCTAAGCTGAGTCTTACAGCCAACTTTATTAATTGACATACAACCATAACCAATGAGGGATGATTTCGCTGTATTATATATTATATTTTTCAAGAAACTTAGTAAGTAATTTTAGTTTAAATTAGCGGCAAATAAAAAAGATATATCTATGTGTTTTGGAAAAACACTTTACACCAGTTATTTTAAAGGTGTAAATCAAACCCTGAGAATAAGTTTCCAAGCTAAAATTCAATCATGGAAGAAGAAAAAGCATAGAAAACAGAGAGTATACTCTCTGTGATGGATTTCTTAGGACTTTCTTACGTTATAAAACGTAAACTTTCTATTGAAGACCAAAAAATATCTTTTATTTAATAAATAATGTCCTCCCGAGTCCCCACAGGTGCACTCTCTGTTCCTTTATTCTCATAGTCCAATGGGACGGAAAATCCGACACGACCGGGGAGAGATCAGGCGAAGACCAATTACTTTACGTGCTCTCCGATACACGGAGGTGAAAGTAATACCTAATTACTTTCACCTCCGTGCAACGAGCTCGACGCGGGACTTGAACCCGGGACCTTTTAGGCTTTTTGGCCGCAGTCGAAGATGATAGATCAATAACCACGAGGGAGATAAATTAAAATAAAAGTGTCTTTAAAAATAAAGACACTTTTATTTTAATTAATTTGCGTGACTTAAAAGTCACGCAAAATTAAAACTGATGTTAAGTGATACCTAACATAAACGTAGGTCTACACGTAATGTTATAAGCAGAGAGGTTCCCTAAACGTAACACGAAGGTACTTACTGTAATAAGCGGCAATCCAGCCAGTCATAACTCAGGCCTTATCCTTACATTGACTTAAGAAGATGAACCTTCCATTTTCCGACCCCCTTATAACTGAGCGTGCCTATTTGAAATATTGTACCTATTTACTAAATATTTTTGTTGTATTCACCGAAAATAATATTAATTAGTCGGTAGTCTCAATGCATATCTAGATATTGAAGGAAAAGCCTCAAAGACCTCTCTGGCGCAATGGTGAACGCTCTGGTCTTACAAATGGTCCCCGGTTTGATCCCCGGCAGGGCTAGTCGGGAACGAACGTCTGGTCTGGGGGGAAGCTTTGGCTGTGGCTATAATAGCTGTGCGTTTGGTGACACGCCAAGCGGTTTAGCGTTCCGGTACGGTGCCGTGTAGTAAGTTTGATACTTTTCGCAAACCAATAATTAATGTATGACTTTGCTTCCAAAGTTTTTTTTTCTCATGTATTTTTGCTGGCAATTCTCCGGGTTATCGGAGACTTTGTATAGCTTCCAAGGTAACAGAGCACTGTTGCGTGAAAGAAGTCATAAAATACACAACTGTTGCATAACTTCAAAAGTTGCTTTAGATTTGTTTCCCCGAAAAACGGAATCCAATACCTCAAAGAGTGCCCCTAGTCCGTACGGCGTTTGTCGCCATTCGCTCAGTGCTCGGTGTAATCTCAAATCTCCCGCCGCCAATTTATTTTCATTAGCGATCATCCTCCGTTAATTTTATTCCCTACTTACCCCGAGAATCGGAAGATTTTGTGCAAAGTTAGGGTGGATAGGGCTTTCTTTTGATCGCATTTTGTAAAATACTTATGTGCCAGACCATAATAAAATAAAATAAAAAAGCCCTTTAAGTCCAAACTTCATTCAAAGGTTTCAATTTAATCATAAACTACACAGTTTACTAGACACTTTACTTACTATTCACTTAAGTACTTTAGGTAAGCATGCAGTTGAAATAATTACATTAATTACCTATTGAAAATCAGGATCAAAAAATCTAGAAACCTATAAACACGATGACTACTAGTTAATGAGGTGCTTATATTTAGTTATAACAATTTTCAGTTTGTATACGTCTGCATTTAAACAAAATTTATGAAAATGTTCAAAAACACATATTATAAGGTGCAATTTTAACTAAAATATTGGGAACTGTGATTGTGGTTAGATCATGTTATAAAACAAAACAAAACAATGAACAATAATAATTTTTATGATTCCTAGGAGAAATAAATAAATTTTTATTTTAAGTGTTTATATTAATAATTATTGTTCAATACAATAATTGCATAAGTCCTTATTTCTTAAGTTTTGTCCTTGTCAAAATAAATACGCTTTAGTTTTTACTAAAAAGGGCTCATAAATAAATAGATATATATGAGAACTGTTACGAGACATTTTTTTATAAGTATTACACAAAAGCCATCTCCATGTGGATGGAACCCTATTTACCTCCTGCTCGAGCCAGTATCTGCGAGATGCTTAATTCATTTCCACGGGATAATATTATTTTTTTACTCCCCCGATTTTGGTGAGGTTCAACCGCGGCTTATTTTTTATTCATTGAGCCAATCGGGGCGGGATATTCAATTATTATCTCTCTCTCTCATTTATTTTTAAGAGTGATCCAAACGAAATTAGGTTCGTCATTTTTCCTGCTCTTATGAACGTCAATAACGTTTTCCTATGTTTACTCAAACCTGAAATAACAGATACATTGAGATGAAACATTTCTCATTTTAGTATTTTGACCACATTTAAAATTACACGGGATGGTTCATGTTAAATTATAAAAATATATTATGTGTATATATACCAAGTACGTTCAACGCTGATTCACTGAAAATACACCTTATCTACAACTAGTCATCTACAAAAAGTATTTTTGACATAATAAAATAATATATTCCAGATATTCCAATTATAGGTAGCTCGCCCACGGGGACTTTTTGCATGGATTTAGTAGCGCGATTCGCCTACGCGCGTCTGCATCGCAACTTTGTGGCGTTAGTAGCATTTGCAATGCGCGAAAGAAGCGATTCAGTAGCGATATAATCGTATAATATCGATTCAGCATTGCTTCTGAATCTCTACTAGTACTGTTTCAGGTGACATCGGGTAAAAGAAAAGCGCGGGGGGTGCCGGTAGTCACTATAGCGCAAGACTGTATCAATACTGCATCGCGTTTGTACTGATACTGCATCGAGTTTGTATCGATGCTTTATTGCGATAGTAGCGATGGAAAGACCCGCGACTGTTTAACGGTCTTTTTGCGATTGTATTCGCTACTGAATCGCTGCAAAAAGTCGCCGTGGGCAACCTCCCTTATATATTTTCTATGTGTGGGGTAAGTTGGTAGGTGGGTGATTCATTGAAACACAGTTTTGGCATGATTTTCGCTGAAGAACTCATTAAAATAATTTTCTTTTTGGACATACATTTCAGATTTTATGTTAAAGGTAATATCTATCGAGGCATGATGTCACTAATTAAAGCAGACGAATTAGTCATTTACCCACGCTTTCAAAGAATCACCCAGGTACGCTAGTTTAAACCCCAGTAACAAAATCTCGAATTGGTCGTCATTATATATATCCATCGTAATATAGACTATAACTCTAGACCTCTATGTCTACATAATGTAAAGAGCATGAACACATATTATCTAAAATACTACATGCATTTTAGTCGCATCTAAATCTGTATTCGAATTAATTTGTCGCGACAAAATTAACGCATGAGTAAGACCACGTCCTGACATCTAGCTAAATCGCACTTATGCATACCTGAAACACATAGAGATGCAAATACCACTAGTTTAATTTCAGTAGCCATAGATAAGTACTCTGGATTTTCTTTTTCTTTGCCCCAATTATATTAGCTTGTAACCTTGAAGACTAACCCCTTTTATTAATAAACGTGCAATAGCGGTGGAATTGTTATAATCTGTTTTGTCTTTGTTTGTCAACAGTAATTTGACATTCGAAGGAAAAAGACAAAACAGATTATAACTATTCCACCGTTATTGCACGTTTATGAATAAGAGGGTAAGTGATTTACTCTATCAAATGAATGAATTATAGCTGTGAATTAACATGAACGCTCTGTAATGCCGTTGACTGTAAGCTCATCATAATTTTGCAACTGAACGAATGTAAGAGACGAAAGTGTAAATAGAAGTCTCAGGCCATCGTTTCTCCCCTCGTGGAAATTTGTTAACACACCTTTGGGCTGCGTTTCCACCAGAGATGTGCTACGTTGCTACGGATGTGTGCCAAACCCACCAATAGGAGCGCTTGATCGCGATGTCAGTGATATCAGATGTCACGTATGTCAGTGATATCAGATAAATACAGGGGTGGGTTAGAAAATAAACAAAAGTAGGGTATAGTAACAGCTCAATGTTGATACGGTAATTTACCCCGCGTGTGTCGCGGCCTCAGGTGAAAAGATCCCACGCTCACCGTCTGCGCCTGGCTTAACTGTTTACCTACTGTTCCATACCCCACGTATAGCATTGTCTCTTTAGATGTATGGGGATCACCGAATTTAGAATTGATATAGAAAATAATATGGTAAAGGAGTGTCACGCAGGAATAATAATACTGAGGGCGGTTAGTACCTAATAGCGTTTTTCGGCGGCGCGTACATATTAAACTCGTTTTTGGAAGTTCATGTATTCGCGTATGGGCACGCTCTTTGCTACACGCGTAACTAAGGCGCGGGACATATAGAAATGTCGACGGGCGGTCGACGTGCGTGTCGAGAAGTGAGCGGTCGCCGCCGCTTCTATGTATTTCATACAAAATGTATGCAAGCGGCATTGAATTATTGTGTAGGTACAATTCCTCAAAGGCAAGCGGCGAGACGCCGAGCATACTGAAGAGGCGCGGCGCGCCTATGGCGAGGGCGACGCTTCCTCGCCATACGGCGCGCAACTCGCCCCTCGCCACTTCTGTTTGTCCCGCCGCTTAGGCCAGCCATACACGGACTGCTCGAGCAGTCAGCCAGTGATCAACATACACGGACTGCTCTTGCAGTCATAGTCAACAGCTTGAAGCCACTATTGATAACTGCTGCCAACCGCCCGAAGCAACTGTCGCAACTGCTCGAGCGGATCCATGTATGTGTGTATGTAGAAGACTGTAGTTCACTATGCAGTCGCAGCTTGAAGCAGCCCATCCGAGGCCTTACGAGCGTTGACGCGCTTGTACCTACTAGTGACTACTACTACTGACTGACCCACGGGTCCGAGCGAACCGTCAGGGTCAGTCAGTTAGAATAAGGAAAAGGCTAATTCATACTTCCGTATCCATAATTATTACTGAATGCGCCTGTGTGCTACGCGTTCACAGTCTATCTGATCAACCGATTTTGACGAAATCTTGTACTGAAATAGGTTGCATCACGGAGAACACCTAGCCAACCTATATCTACAATCTGCCTCTATCTATACTTGTATTATAAATGCGAAAGTTTGGATGGATGGATGTATAGTTTGTTATTAAATCACGCCAGAACGGCTGAATGGATCTGGATGAAATTTGGCACAGAGATATATTACAGTCTGGAATAACACATTTTATCCCGGACAATTAAAGAGTTCCCGCGGGAACCAAAAAACCTTAATCCACGCGGTTAGTCGCGGGCATCAGCTAGTTACTACACATACCAAATTTCATCAAAATCGGTCGAAAATATGGGCCGTGAAAGTGTAGCAGACAGACAGACACACTTTCGCATTTATAATATTAGTTTAAAAATCTTATTTTTCTGAAACTGCTAAGCCTTCTAATATATGAAAGAGAATGATAAAATACTTATTATTATAATAGTCCATAGATAACAATTATTACAACAGTAGTAAAAGCAAAAACAATTCAAATCAAGAGCCACAATTGTTATTACGTTTTAATGTTTCCCAAGACAAAAAACAAGTTAATTCTTAACGAGGAACTCATCAAAATGGTTTAATTGCATCCCCTAGGACAGACAGCTAAGCGTGGGGGACTAATCAACTGTTTAAGGACGAACCCTGATCATAAAGACGTCCCCGTTTTAAATGCAACGGTGAAACGACCACCTCAGGAAATTAGCTCTTTAAAAATGTGGACAAGAGTGATTGGAGAACTAATAGATTGAGGGTTTCTTTGTCCGGCTGAGTTTGTTGTGGGCTCTTCTCAGACCAGGGCGCGTTTGTAACTCTCGTAGATTTAATATTAAGATACCGTTGTTAATTATCACCAACTTAACCAACTCATTACATCCAACAAAAGAAAGACTTTCAGAAGGGATTTTGACTAATTTGACCTAAGACATATTTTTGCTCTATTTCGCGTAAAAGGAGGTCTCAAAACAAATGTTAATTTAGTCTGCGGACCCCTAAAACCATCCCCTAACATGACAGAGGTGTCAACTGTAACGCGATCATCGTTTCTAATGCGACCGCGCCGCGTTGAACAATTAATAGTTATTTGTTATACAAGAGTGAAAAGTTGTTTTTTAACCGCGTGCTCAATTTTGATGACCGAGCAAGCGAAGGATTCTAAAATTGAATCACGAGCGGAGCGAGTGATTCAAAAATTAGAATCCTGAGCGTCAGCGAGGGAATCAAAAGAGCACGAGGTGAAAAATCTTTTCACTCGAGTGCAACACGTAACTTTTCATTCCACCTCAGCGAGGAAATGACTAAATGCAAAAAAAATCACAAGGTAACTTTTCATCCCACCTCAGCGAGGAAATGACTAAATGCAAAAAAAATCACAAGATTAAATTCAATTCTGTTAATTTCTTCGTCACTAGAATCACTCATTTCAGGTTTTTCACTTATTTTCAATTTTCTTGTTTTTAATCGGTTTTAATTTTAAACAATATGACGTGAAAGAAAATGGTGCGCGCAAAGCAAATTAAAAAAGTACACCAAGAAGGTTACGAGTGTGAGTTTTTAACAAATTAAAAACGATTGTATGGAAATTCGGCACCATAGAGGTACAAGTAAATAGGTTTTAATGATGTTTTGAATTCACAAACTTCATAGACGAGTGATATTTACTAACGTGCACACGATGTTCTAAATTCAATTTACTTTATCCTCTAGAGGATAATAACAGCTTTTACCATCAGATATCGAAGAATAAAAATACTCTTTCCGAGATGGTGGGATGAAAAAGATAATTTTTGTTATGTTCCTCCAAATTGAATTGCTTGTTTGGAAAAATCTATCCTACGATTTATGGAGGGGCAGCTTTTATTTGTTCTTCTTTTATCGGTTCAGTGGATTGAAATTTTGCTTTGTGTTTTGATTTTTTTTAATCAGTATATTTTGTAATAAATTAAATATAGCTATATTGATACTTCGTTAAATACACACTACACTATACTTAGGAGCTATTCACATGGTTCAAAGAACAGACTTGACGTTGCGGTCTCAGGAAGCTGGCATAGCGACCACGCACTGGAAAGGTTAGCATTAGCATTAGCAGTTAGTATATCCCGCCAACCCGCAATAGAGCAGCGTGGTGGGTCTAAGCTTATTCCCTCCCTCCTATGAGAGTGGAGGCCTGTGCCTAGCATAGGGACGTTAATGGGTTGTAGTGGTGTTGATGGTTGTGGAATAGATGTTTAGTACAATCGAGAGGTTTAATCTATATACTAATACTAGCTGATGCCCGTGACTTCGTCCGCGTGGTTAAAGTTTTTTGATTCCCGCGGGAACTCCCCAATTTTCCGGGATAAAAAGTAGCCTAAAGTAGTATGTCACTCTCCAGGTCCTCAACTATACCCATGCCAAAAATCACGTCGATCCGTTACCTACTCCGTTGCGGCGTGATTGAAGGACAAACCAACAAACCAATAAACCAACAAACCAACAAACAAACACACTTTCGCATTTATAATATTATATTAGTATGATTATAAATGCGAAAGTTTGGATGGATGGATCGATATATGTTTGTTACTCAATCAAGCCAAAACGGCTGAACGGATCTAGATGAAATTTGGCACAGAGATAGATTATAGTCTGGAATAGCACATAGGCTACTTTTTATCCTGAAAAATTAAAGAGTTCCCGCGGGAACCAAGAAACCTCAATCCACACGGACGAAGTCGCGGGTATCAGCTAGTCACTTAAATATTCTGTACATCATTAAATTGAAGATAAAAGTGCACCGGAAAGCGATGCCATCACATGAAGCGTGCTCTGCGGAAATGTGCAGTCGTATCGTAGCTAAGGCGGTTTACGCAGATAACGCAAATATGTTCAGGATTTTTATTCCCCTGATGAGACGACATCGAACTCAAATGCATGGAAATACGAATATATAAAAAATCTACTTCTAAATAAAATTCGAAAGTGTATTTGTTTGTGGAGATGATTTATATTCTAAGGGAGGTGTTAGTAAAGCACAGTAAGCATAGATTTTTTAACGAATAGAAGTCAAACAATATGCATAAAGAGCATAATATGTAGAGGTCACTGCATATGCGTTTATAGTTTCCATTGGTTAACTTGTCAAAAAATTCTTTACCATAATATAAAAGATCGTTCACTTGATACATCTTAACTGGTAAACTCATATCTAACTTTGGTTTAAGAAAAGCTTGTAAAATAATTAAATTAGCACTTCTAAAATATATCATGAAGTACCTACTAAATACAATTTTAAATGGAATAAGTTTTTGTGTCTGTTCAGAATAAATGCCATTTCAGAGTGAGTTATAAAGTGGTTCTAACATAGAAAATTCAATAAAAAGCTAAAAGCCAATCTTATCTACGCGAGAGGAAATTAAGAAACAGGCGGGCATCTGACACGGCCCGCTCTTTACAGATCTGTCTGTAGTGATGCGCCACAGTACCATAAATAGTATCTATAAAAATTTCACCATTATTGGGTATTCCTATGAGACGGCACCCAGCATTTAACATTATATTTTATTGATACTTTTGCAAATAGAATACTTGCTAACGGGATATTCATGTTTTTTTTTCAGCCAAGTGTGTGAATAATTCATTCATCCTCATTCACTTGACGATTCAAAAAAACTTGCAAAAGTTAATTTTAATAAAAAAACATATTTTGTATTTGAATTTATCGATACATGCAAAAAAATAACACAGTAGGTATTTCAGATTTTGGAAAAATTAAATTTCGATCATTGAGTTTGTGATAATATTTAATAATGATAAAATTCTGAATTACCAAAAACTGAGATACAATGCAGGTACTGCTACTGCACTGTACTACTGTACTACTGCACTGTACTGCACTGTACTACTGTAGGTAGGATACTGCTTTGCAGGTGTAGTTATGGTGACGTCTGCCACAAGCGCATTCCTTAGGAATATATATCGCGCATCAAATTATCATTGTCGATAAACCTGTTAACAACCCTAAACATTTTTAAAGATACAAGTGTTGAATGCGACAGCCACGACATCGGGTTTCGTCGAATCACTGAAATAATTCCATGACGGCGGGGAGACAGCGGAAACGCAGCCTTATCTCGCAGAATACCCGCTTGTTACGTTTTTTAAACAACTCGCTTCTTTATTTGTATTCACACCCCCCTCCCTAAGAACACCCACCCCCTTCCGCAAGTTACCACATGAATAGGCGTACTTAATGGGACTTTCAGTTCCTAAGTCATCATCTTTTTTAACAATACCAAGTAAAGATAAGTAAGGAGGTCGGTTTGGATAATAAACGCTGAAAATATACGTTTATACTAAAAATCTTTGCGGTTGATTGTAAAGATTTTTCTTTTGGTCCTCGCTTTTTTAATATTATTAAATGATATAAAAAAGTAAGCACTTGTTTTCCACATAGAACCATCTGCAGTTGAATGTAATATAAAATCGGTGTCAAGCATTGCTTACGTGCCTAGAACTTGCGATCACGCCGTGGTTTCATCGCTTTTTTTATAACCAGAAGCTAATTTCATGGTCATATTTGGATGTTAAAGTTAAACACTGGTATGCGAAGAAAGAATGTAGGTCTCAGTGGAGGTTGGTTTGAATGAAGATGATAATACTAACGGAATGATAAGCAAAAATCTCCAAGATAAATTGGCCATAACTCAGTTCAAAGAGATAGTATATGCGTCTTCTGGGTACAGTTTATCCGTTATCACGGCCACAATGCATCGCGGCAACAATATCATTACGGGGGCTATTCAACATTTTTATTATTGCGTTACTATTGTCTTATGGCGCGACGGTGGCAGATAACGTCGGGGAACCACGGACGTATTTTAAGCACAACAAATTGTTATAATGTGCTTTTGAATTATCATAATATGAATCTATCACGAATCAATAAGAAACTGGGTCATAAACCTCATAAATAAGGGCTAGTTATAACCGGTATATATTTATAGTTAAAAAGATACTTGGTGGGTACATCTTTTAAGAATTCAAAAGGGAAAGAAATCGTTTTTAACATGCTTCCTCCTTTTAGTAAAAGCTGTTGCTAAAACTATATATAATATAGTATTCTGTGATATTACTTACTACCAAAATCAAAACAGCACTACTAAGCGAATCACTTTGTCAAACTACAGAAAACATTATAGTTCCCTGCAGTAAAGATTACACATTGGGCTTTAGTAGGTAAGAGAAAAAACGGCAGCTACGACTTCGTAGAGCGTCTCTACGAAGAAACTCAACTCGTAATACTGAAATGTGTTTAAACGCTTCCAGGCCGTACTGAGCCAGCATGGTAGACCCCTATTACACATTCTGAGAGGGACTAGTGCCTAACAGACTTTTTCTAAATATATAAAAGGAAAAGGTGACTGACTGACTGATCTATCAACGCACAGCTCAAACCACTGGACGGATCGGGCTGAAATTTGCCTATTTTTGAATCCTGGATGCCTAGTCTTCTTCCACCTCCCGTTATTCTAGGTCATATCTGCCACGTACCTGCAAATTATGGAACCAGCTTCCATCTTCTGCAGTGTTCCCTCATGATTATAATATGGGGTTCTTCAAAGGGCGGATAAACAAACATCACAAAAGCCAGCAACGCATTTGCGGTTCCTCTTTCATGAGCGGCGGTAATGACTTACCTTCAGGTGACACGCCTGCTCGTTTGCTCGCTATATATATAAAAAAAAAACTTGTACAGAAAGCTTTTATGACGTAGGCATACGCTAAGAAAGGATTTTTGAAAATTCAACACCTAAAAATTTTTTTTATGAAAATCGAACTTTACGTGATCGAAGCTGCGGGCTTTTGCACTAGCTTTTGCTAGTGACTGATAATGGGTTAACGATTAGGTTAACGGTGTGTTCCAAAAATGTTGATCGTTTTAGAAATCTGTGTGTCACGCTCGTAGCTCGCAACCGCGATACGTTGCAGATTTATACCGGTAATGTTTGTTGTTTCACCTTCGGAATAATGCCGTAGAGATTTATGAATAAGCCCCGCTCGGGATGATTGCCGGTGATAAAGTAGGGAATGACAAATTTCTCCGGCTACTCAATTTTCGTAGGCCTGATAATCTGTGGGCCGAGTTTGTTGTCCATTGTTTTACGCATTTAAGCACGTCTTTTGTACTTATAAATGTAATGTTTGTAATAAAAGATAACGATAATTTGCATTTTTAGCTTACTCTACTAAGCACTGCTTTTAAGCTAGGTTTTTTTTTATCCACTACAAGTTAGCCCTTGACTGCAATTTCACCTGATGGTAAGTGATGATGCAGTCTAAGATGGTAGCGGCTAACCTGTTAGGGGCTATTAAACCCATACCCCTATTCGGTTTCTACATGGCATCGTACCGGAACGCTAAATCGCTTGGCGGCACGTCTTTGCCGGTAGGGTGGTAACTAGCCACGGCCGAAGCCAGGCCCGGCCCACCAGGCCAGACCAGGGAAAATTCAGAAATTATAAATTCCCAAATTGACCCTGCCGGGGATCGAACCCGGGACCTACGCACGTTAAGACAACACTGTGCCACAACAACAACAACAACAATTTAATATGGTGTTTATAAAGTTTCTTCTATGTACGTAACTTTATAAAAATCCTTTCATCTGAAAATATCGCAAACTTAAGCGGTTCACTATAGATAAAGATTTCCATTCTCTACGTTTTCCATTTTCCATTGTGGATCTTAAAAATGCCTTCTAGAAGCACTAGCAAAGTCGCGGTCATCACCAAGTTAAGGAACAGTAACAATTTAACGATTAATCATTATAAAACCGAACCGTCTCCAAAATGAAAATCCATTCGGTGCGAGACGTGAAAGTTTATTATCGGTTTCCGCTTACCGTATCCCGAAGTTATTTTGCATGTGAGATAGCGTGTGTTGCAGTTTTGAAAGAAAGTCATGAATTATGGCGCACTGCCTACGTATCGGTTACAAAGAGGTTAGGAGACTGGAAGTGCTATACGGTTTAACTGCAGGACTGATTTGGGTTCAGTGGAGCATATCTAGTTTGTCATTAGCGGGTACTTGAAAAGTAGAAGAAGAATAAGTTGTGATGTTGGCAGCTTTTAGCTTTTAAAAGCTGACGTTGGTAACTCTTAGCTTTTAAAAGCTGATGTTGGCAGCTTTTAAGAGCTAAAAGCTGCCAACATCGCAACTTATTCTTCTTATACCTTTCGGTTTCGGTCAAAACGGTTGACACTTTAGGAAAATTATAGGTCTATCAGATTTTATGGTTTTTATTAACCAACCACTCTTAAATGAAGTTTAAAATAAGAAGTGGGTAACTACTTCAATATTTTTTATTGTGAGAGGAGATTTGAACTGAATAGTAATGGCCAGTGAAGCGTTGATGAAATGATGATGACTTAGCACCATTCTAAAATTCTACATCAATGCTTAGCACCTACTCAAACTGATATTTTTAGCGTAGCGCTACGATAATATGCTACGATGTTTGTGCAGTTTGAATAGCTGTTAACGTAGTATGGGTACTGTAGTATACACAGAACATTTAATAAGAGGTTAGAATGGCGATGTGGGCGGGTCACGCGCGCCACTACGTTGACCGAACGCTCATATATGGTTCAAACGTACCAAAAACACACCTCAGTCGGCCGCGGACTGTCTTGGGAAGTTTTACGCACAAAAAAGTGTGTAAAATGCCTTCTTGCGCGGTAATAACCTGCAGAGCTAGAAGCCAAAATGTCAATGTGACTAATGGCAAGATATCTTTTCACCGGTAAGTACATTAAACCTTGATTTTAAATGATTTAATTGAAAATACTAAAGACATTATGTTTTCCTTCACTAGTGTGACTGGATCGCAAATTTGTATGTACATCGCTGGTTTTATACCTTTGCGAACAACGCGCTCCAACAGTCATGTACGCGAGCGGCAATGTAAAGCGTAGTGCGTATGAACGATCAACTCCACTTGTTACCTGGTATTACCCAATAAGAGTAGCTTGACGATAGGCCGGTAGCATTTTTCCACCGTATCGATAAATAGTTTATTTGTTTCTTTTTACCAGAACGAGATATGCTATGCGTGGTTAAAACATACTGTTTACAAAACTATCACACTGATCGCGAGCAATTTATTCTTATCCATTGAGGAGTTCCGTTCTCCATCTCCGGAGATATTTATCAGATCTTCACCAAATTAAAATGGGACCACCTCTGAAGTATGACCTACCAAACAAAAAAAGAATTATCAAAATCGGTTCATAATTGGCGGAGAAATCGCGTAACAAACATACAAAAAAAAAACATACAGTCGAATTGAGAACCTCCTCCTTTTTTTGAAGTTGGTTAAAAATAGTAAAATCTAAAGACATAGAGTCCAACTTAAGTTAACAATATGAATATTGACATGCTGTCGACCGTACGAAAAATAAACATCGATAAAAAATATTTTAGTCAACCCCTAGCGTATGTTGCTGTTTTACACGACAACACGCGCAAGTTTAAAGTTTCACTAGTGTGCGTAGCTTCGCCAATCGCAGCGCTTTTTTCTGCCTCACGCACACATGGCAACTCTCGTGTGTATTCGTTTAGATTAGTAGTAGTGAAGAATGGTGGGATCAAAACGGCGACAGCGGTTTCCGTACAAAATTTGCACTAGGGCCTTTCTAACCTCTTATTAAATGTTCTGTGGTAGTATATTTAGCGCCAAACAAATGGTCGTCTCTGAGCTTAGGTGCGACTGCGAGTGCTTGTTTACGCAGCTTTCAAACACGCTGTTGAAGTGTATGCTTATAACTACGCGCGAAAATATGCTATTGCGACGCGCCTTGCGGTCAACTTCAGACACGTCTATTTGATATAGGTACTGTAGGTTTTTGAGCTCTAAGAAATTCCGAAGAATTTAGTCTTAAGCCAAAACTTTAGCTCAAATTGCCTTAATAATTTACAGGCCAATCGAGAAGTCCCTAAATTCCTAGTCTAAAACAAGCATGGCTTGAAAATTACACTGAATTTTCACGCATGGTTTTTCACAAAATGTTTACACATAACTCCCTAAGAGTAAGAGCCCTTTGACACTAAATACCTCTTATGGGAACTACATCCACTTCTTAAAGAAAATCATATTCATAGCGACGATAAATTCCCACCCAGTACCACGCACACGTCTTTAACCGACCGTATTATTTTAATATACATAAACCTAGTATTGTCTTTTCTCCTTATTACACTTACGGCCCAGGTGATACCTCCATCCCGTTCTATTTTCGGAGGATATCTTAATAAGATTCATGAAAGGACGCCATATTTTATATCCGAGTCTGTCCTCTATCTTCTTATATTATCCGGGCAAGAGAAGCGCTTTTGAAATATGTGCTTGCTTGGGAATTTCCGATCTTTCAATTACACCTTTGTTGGAAAGTTTCATTGGGATGTTTTGAAAGTTGCACAGGCTGATAAAATCTTATTCAAATAACGAAGTCGTTATGGTATTTTGAATGCAGTGTTGTCATTAATTCGTCCCATATTTCAATAGATTAACAAGCTCTTTCTTATTAGATACTGCAAACATTGAATAAAACTTCAAAAGTAGAAAAGCACACGTTAAGCAGTTCTTTATTAATTAGCTAGTTGTTTTTATACTCTTGGATACATTTCATCAGATAAATACGATGAAAGAACTATGTTTGTATAGCATTTAATGATGGAATACCAGTTGGATGGAGATTATTAATGAAAGTTGTTGTTTGTTTGCAATAATAATTGTAATGAGTTTCAGGTATCTTATTAAGTGTTTTCTTTTATCAGAATGAAAACAAAAACATTTGAATTTGAATTATTGAGCTTAAACTAAATAAGTAAATTGTAATAAACAAAATCAACCTTTTGATTCCGGAAAATACCAGAAAACTTAGTAATGAATTCTCAAGTCATTTTTAACCGACTTCCAAAAAAGGAGGAGGTTCTCAATTCGGCGCGTATGTTTTTATACAAAAGTTTCTAATATTCAAAGTCAGGAAATACATGTATATTATACACATAATAATATTAAATCGAAACGGATATTACGTAGCTAAATGCAGTACCTATGTAGCTTAAAACTTTCTTTCGCAACGCGGCCTTACCCGATATTAAATAAAGTTGATGCTATAAATATTCCTTCAGTTAACTCTGGGACATGGCAAACCTTTATTCGGAAACGCGAGAGAATCTATATTGTTTCAATATTTCTTATGAGAAAACTCCTTATATGTTACAAAGTCAGATTAGAGAAGATATGAAAAATGGGTACACGTTGCTGGAGAAAATAGACCTGTATTGTTAGTGAACTTCAATCTCTTTATATTTCTTATAACAATGATGGGTTTTTAATGTGATAAATTATTATCGTCATCATCATCATCGTCCATTGCAAGATAAAACTGTGTCTTACAAGGATCGCCATGTAACATTGTCTTGTTTTGCTTCCATCGGCTTAAGGCTCCCTGAAGATGAACTTGACACCATTATATTTATAGTTACCATACCATAAACCTTATAGCAACGATCAATATCGTCGTAGTCGTCAACCGATAGACGTCCACTGCAGCTGGTAGAATTCTCTTGCAGAACCTTTACACGTCACAGTATTGCGCTGCTTGGTTCCAACGGCGGCAAATTTGGTACAGACACAGGTTGCATCCCGGGGAAGGACATACGGCATTTATATCCTAGAAATTTAAAGAGTTCTCGTGGAAATCAAAATCGTGGACAAAGTCGCGCAAATTTCAGCTTACCTAGAAGACATTAGACAAACATGGCTGTTTTGCCCATAACTCTAATGCCACAAAAAAATCAGCACCGCCGATTCGAAACCACAAACTAACACACATTTATATCTCTCTATATTTCCAATTATGCAAATACCGGGACCCACGGGAGCTTGCTGCTTACAGGAGATACCATTAATCATTATCTAAATTAATTTCGAACGTATAACAAAATCTCCTCTTAGTTTCTTAAAGTCACAATAAAGAGGATCGTACCGCGTCGCCCATAATTCATCTGTACGTAAGATTACTGATCTTTAATCCTCCCCCGGTTTCTCTTAAAGTTAAGATTTACGAGCGGCGGAATTACAGCGCCCCCGCGGAATAAGCTTGGAGTCAATGAAAAAAGTTAGCATGAAGATATAGTGCGGATAGAGGTGGGGGATGATTTTTTTGCGATTATTTTAATGGAAAGGACAAGCGTTGAATATTTTTTTTAGCATCACGAATGATTAAAATATTATCTCTATTTCAATGTTATGCTTTCTAATTTTGTATGTTATACCAATAGAGACAAATGGTAAACAATTTAATAAAAATATAATTACAGGGTATTAAATTACTATAGTTATATTTACGGTCCCAGAAAAACTGAAAAATAATAAAATAACATAAAAACTATATCAAAATTAATAATATACCTAAGAAGAAGTAGGTAGGAGATGGAAATTAACATAACTTAATAGTAATAAAAATATTGGTAGGTATAACGCGATCACTAACTTGACTTAGGACAAAAACATCCTTTTCCATGCTTATTAAACACAAATATTTATTTTTCACGCATATGCAATTACTACCTTTTCTGCAAACACAAAACAAAACGTGCAAATGCAAGTTTTGATGTAGGGCAAAAGGCTGAGCTGTACACCCATTCTGGGTGGTGTCACAGTCAAGCATAGTATTAGGTACAATAGTATAATAATTGACTGTTTGTTTGTGACACCATCATTGAATAAATATATTTTCTTTCTTTCTTTCTACCTTTCCAAGGATTCATCACTGGGAAAATTCAATTCTACTTGCATAAAGTTTTGTGTACAATAGAATTAGTGCTATTGTCACCAGAGTTCAAACAAAAGGCGTAAAAAAATCTCAATAATGTTACCATGTAATGTTTCAAAAGACGAATCTATCATCATTTCCTTAGCCTTATTCGCATAATGTGTTCAAGACGGTCTTATCATTCAATTTGAAAGGGGGGAGATATGCAAAAATTACCCATCGCCGTTTATCCCCGCATAAATAACATTAGAGATAGCGTGTGAGAGTGTTTTTGTAATTACCTTATAAATAATAATTCAGTGCGCCGTAGATTATGGTTAGAGGATGAAAGATGGCGGGACGGTCGATGCTCCTAAGGCTTGCGCAGATTGTGTAAGGAAAAATATGCAGTTTATAACGAAACTGTCATCATCAATGAATCTTTACCTTGGTTTGTTATACGCTCTGAAAAAGGAACTTAAATTAGGTACTATTAAAGATCAGCAGATTGACTAAAAGTATAATAACTATCAATAGATAAATCTCTGTTAAAGTTATTTTTCTTAGAAGCTTTCTATATTTTGTATTTAGAATCTAACTAAAAATCAAAGTATGTCAAAGTTACCTTAATGTTTGAAATGATGGTACAAAAAACTAAAACTTTATACGTCTTATGTATAACATAAAAAGCTCTTCTTAAACTTCTAGGTAAAGCTCGTTAAAAAGAAGTTTGCTAATATTAGGTGGAAGACTTTACAAAATCGCTTTATTATAAACTTGGCTATACTCCGTCACGTCATCCAATTTAAACTTTCCTTACACACACGCTTTTAAACAGTTAAAGTAAATGCACAAACAATATAAATATTCATTAAAATTATCGTATAAACGCGGTCGAGTCGTAAGCTCAAAGGTGCCATATAAAGATAGGTTTTAAGAGCGCCTAACCAAGACACTGGTACTGATTCAAAACAAATAAAATAGTCATATTGTATAGAAAATCATGCTGTCCATATTCAACAGGATTTTTTTTTAAAATATGTTAGCCCTGAGTGATACATTGGTGATACGGTTATCCGAATCAATTTGAATGGCATTGACCCTTTTTAGAACAAGATTCCATATTATACTATACAAAAACATAAATGTAGCTAAGATATGTTTAATATAAAGTCACAATAACAAACTGGACGCAAAGTTGCTAAAAATGAGCACCTTCACCACCTAGGAACATGATCCCTTAACAAAGCTACCGAATTAGTGATTAGTAGGAGAAGCGTATGTATTTGTTTTTTTCTATTGAAATAAAATAAAAATCCGTTGTGCCGATGCCCTGTCTCAGTATAAGTACGTCCTTGCCAAAACACACCTTAAATCAAAATTTCTATGCTATATCCCCATCGGAAATATCAAGAGATACGGCAAAATATGAGAGTCATTATTCAACGGCGCTTTGTCAACGTTCAGGTGGTAATTCATGTTGGTCGGGTTATACAAAATTATTTGCGTAAGCAGTTTTTTCAGATCGATAAAGAAAACTCTGAACGAAGAAGAAAGTGACAGATCCAAAAGAGAGCGTATGGACAGACAGAGATGGAAGCAGCTACGCTACATCAACAATAAAGTATATACCTAATCCTTAAGTTGAAGAAAGTTAAGATATACATAACTAGGTACTTAATTAAAATTAACTGCTCAATATTTAATTAAGCAGTTACTTGAGTAAACTTGGTGTTATACTTTTTACGTAACGTAATGTATTGTATATTATTTAATTATTGTTTTTCTTTTTATGAAAAGAGCAACTGCTGAGTTTCTTGCCGGCTCTTCTCAGTAGCATCATTTTTCCGAACCCTTTACGTTTATGTTTTTAATATCATAGTTGTACTTACATTAATCTATTATTATACATTTTGTTTTTCACTACAGGCGTGATTGCCAACCTACAAAAGTAGCTGACTGATTTAAGATCTTATATAGGAAGTTTTACTTGAAAACTCAGCCAGCGTTTTCATTGATACATTAGCTCAATAGAAGAGTCCTAGAACAAAGAGAAGAAATAAAGCCTCTAACGACCACAAGCCGCCGCTTAACATTTATCACGATTAATATGGCAGTAATTAAAAATCTCATCGACGCCGGCGTTTCTGCAGTTAATCGTTAACCTTGATAGATGGCTGAACACCTTAAATTGCTACAACCTTTTCAAAGTAACCCAATATAGAATTTGCCGTATAAACTGTATGAGAGGACGTAACGGTTTGTGGAAGAGACAAAGTTCCAAGATGCGAACGTAGATTGGAGTATTAGGAAGCGTTTACACGGGCGGCACGTAGCGTAATAAATAATATAGTAATCAGTGCGATTCCTTACATCCCGTCTCTTATTAGGCGAGAACCAACATTCAACATTCGCTAATGCCAAGGCTTTAGTAGCACATGTGGGACGGAAAGATTCGAGAATTTATTGCTCATCGGCTTATGAATCATAAATAAGGAGGGCTAATTAGAATTGCTGTGGAGTCTTATACGCGTGATATACCTACTTTATCAGGTGTGTTCGCACCTTAATATCTTTTTAATATAATGGTGTGATGCTGAAGGAGCAATTTGTCTCATTCTATGTAATGAACTGTAAACCATTAATCCATATTTTCTACATTTCTGTCAGTGTACCAATGGACGTAAGAACATGTAGAACTCTGAAAAAAAGGAGATTGTAGTTGAATTTAGCGAAATAAACCATTAGTAATGCACTATAGCCGATTTTTGTGAGTTATTAAAAATCACTTGCTATAATGGTTAGGAAACCTGCATGCCCGAGAGTTCTTCAATCTTCTTAATGTAGTCAAAGGTGTATGAAGCTGCCAATCCACACTTAGCTAGCATGGTGGACTCTGGCCAAACCATTCTCATTCTAAGAGGAAATTGAAATGGGTTGAAATGACGATGATGAACACGCTATGCTGACATTGACCATCAGCGAATATGGAGTAAGTATTGTAAGCCTTGCTCAGAATGGTGAGAGGTTAAAAACTATTAGAACAGTACATAAGTGGCATACTTAAAGTAGATATCGTCTGCTATAACGATAAGACAAAGAATATAAAGTTAACGCAATAAATTAACTTGGCGACTAAGTTGCGAAAGACGCGTGGAGTATACGCCAAGTTTAGGCTATTAATTTGGGTCTTAGACGACGACAAATAACCGGGATACGTTGGCTCATTGATTTTGGAAATGCTCGTAATTTGCGTTTTATGGCTACCTCCATGTTTTGTTATAATATTTACTTATCATAAAATTGATCATCATAATATTATTATCCCTAATGAGAGCATCTAAAATCATTCACTATCTTTCTTCATCCAGCTGTAATTAGATTGAAATGATCATCATCCGTATGATATTATCCGTAGAGAGACCATACAAATCTTTCAACCGTCTTCTTCATCCAGCTAAATACCCAGTGCCCGTCAACCATCGGTCCGTCATCATTCATCATTTACGTCCTCGCATATGTCCATCGTGGTACAGGGCGCCTTTTTGACCTTGCTATAACAAAAGTCAAACTTATACAGCAAATATTTGAGATAACGATCGACATTTTTTTACTAACTTTGAACTAAGAAGACAACATAGAAACACATCAAAGGAAATTAAATAAGTAACTTTAAAAAAATATTTCGTAAATCACATGGTACGTATTGTTAACAATATATAATATGTACAATTTAACGCAGGGGTTACAAAACTTAGAAAATCAAACTACCTACTATACACACAAAAACTACAAAAACACCTGTTAAATTAAACAGAGCGTTTCGCAGAATTTATGTTTACGCAACTGTGCCAAATTTCGGTGATTACCATAAAATAAATATATTACCTGCTCCAATAATACCTTTCCTCCCTTAAGTATTAAAACTGCGTCAATTGAATACAGATTGATTCAATATTAATGACACTCACTGAAGTTTTCGAACGAAATGACTATTTTCGTGAATTTAAGCCTGTAAATTCACGTTAGTGATTAATACACCTCGCAATTTACGTATATTTTATTACAAACTAATTTGTGACAACCCTTTGGAGATGAATTTAGTATAATACTTTACAATAAATGGAGTCAATTGGTAGAGATGGAAATCTTAATAAATATAGAGTAAGAAATAACAGTTAATATACACACCAGTGCATTTTATGTCTTCATAACAGCCATGTTAGCAAGTTCCAAGAGTGGACTTCTTGTGGAGTGTACGAAAATTATTTCAAATTCAAGTAAGTATGTGAGTAGATACCTTTATAATTAAAACACATTTTATTAACTACTTAAAACTATATTTACGAAAAACACAAGAAAACTTATCACATTAAAAATTAATTATTACCAATTTCTTTCTTGGAGTAGGTACATCTACATCTGACGCGTACACAGAAAAATTTAACTAGACGTTACAAAAGAGAAAACAAATACTTAATCCAAACGCAATCTAATTAATAAACTAAATTAAGGATAATATAAAACAATGAGCACAGAAAATAATGTGAGCATATTAAAAAAAAAGGTTCGAAATCCCAACAAAGTGCAAAGCAAAAGTTTCCATCTACGAAAGCCAAGCTGAATATAAGAAAAGCGTCAACAAAAAGTAACCGGGTAAAAGTTTCAGTGCACGTGCCTGTGGGCGGATCTAAGGGCGGCTCATCCCCCACCTGTTGCTGATCCGGCTGATCCGCCCCCGCGCGGATATGCCCGGATATAGCTATGCGCGGATATACGGATACGCTGGCTATATCCGTGCCACGCCACGCCTACATCGCCCACTTAGATTATAGGTTAGATTCGTCTAATAAGGATATACCTACTGCGACAAAATTCTTGATATCATGACATAATAAATTTGCGAAAAGTTTCGACCAACACCTTAAGAAGCTTTCACTATGTGAGTCGGATACAGAAGGCGATTATCCTTGAGAAGGCGCGAATTGTGAGGAGGCTCCTCTCTCCAAACAACAAAGGACCCAAGCAGCCGGTGATCAGGGCTCCAGCCCTGACCACAGACAGATTTTCTGTTTTCATAAATCATAGTATGAAATGAGGCAAAAAAAAAAAAAAAAACCGGCCAAGTGCGAGTCGGACTCGCGCACCGAGGGTTCCGTACAAACCTGTAGTAAGTTTTAAATTATTAAAAACAAACTACTTACTAGATCTCGTTCAAACCAATTTTCGGTGGAAGTTTGCATGGTAGGTAATGTACATCATATATTTTTTTTAGTTTTATCATTCTCTTATTTTAGAAGTTACGGGGGGGGGGACACACATTTTACCACTTTGGAAGTGTCTCTCGCGCAAACTATTCAGTTAAGAAAAAAATTATATTAGAAACCTCAATATCATTTTTGAAGACCTATCCATAGATACCCCACAGGTATGGGTTTGATGAAAAAAAAATTTTTGAGTTTCAGTTCTAAGTATGGGGACCCCCAAAATTTATTGTTTTTTTTTCTATTTTTGTGTGAAAATCTTAATGCGGTTCACAGAATACATCTACTTACCAAGTTTCAACAGTATAGTTCTTATAGTTTCGGAAAAAAGTGGCTGTGACATACGGACGGACAGACAGACAGACAGACAGACAGACAGACAGACATGACGAATCTATAAGGGTTCCGTTTTTGCCAAATTTGGCTACGGAACCCTAAAAATTGTGTCACATTTCCTGTATTTTTTTGGAAATAAAAAACGTGCACATAATTAAAACGTTTTGGGCTCATTAAACCAGCTTCCGACACGACCCCATATCGTATCGGATTAAGTGAAAAGGCCATAAGAAAATGTATCCTTCAGCGACAATACATACAAAGAGGTCCGCTCAAGCATTTCATACCTTAATTGGCCAATATCGTCTCGCAAGCGAGGGATCTACTAAACCGTTAAAAGGATCTTCTATTAAGTGCTGGATCGGGGGTTCGATTCCCTGTTGTAATTCGATTTGCCAATTAGGAGTTTAGTTGTCGTCGGTTGAACTTCGTCTTAGAGGTTACTTAGATTCTATTTCAACCCTTTGTGTGATTTTAAGGTCCTGTAGGGTTGGTTTAATATGCTTAGTTAGAGCTTTTACTGGTCAAACATTAGAGTACCTACCTCTTACCTACTTTAGTTGAGTCAAGTAATCGTTATTATTCTATCTAGCGCGCATTGCTTATGGTTGTGTTTAAAAGTCGTACATATCTGTAAATATTATAAATGCGAAAGTGAGTTTGTTTGTTGGTTTATTGGTTTGTTGGTTTGTCGTTCAATCACGCTGCAACGGAGCAACGGATCGACGTAATTTGCATGGGTATAGTTGAAGACCTGGAGAGTGACATATACTACTTTTTATCCCAGAAAATTGAGGAGCACGCGGACGAAGTCGTTGGTATCAGCTAGTATCTGTATACATCTGTGAAAGTGTAAATGTATGCGCGTCCATGATTGCGCGTGTGACTATCTGTTCCGGCCACAGAATTGGGAATTCGCATAAGCATCCGACTGACACACTTTTGCGATGTGCTAACCGCAAGCCAAGTTCACGTGCACTCGTGATCTACAGAATATTAATCAACCAAATGTTATTTTGCTTAAGATGTGGTTGCATTTCTGGACAGGCTCCCTATTTATACTGTCTTCTCGTTTCCCCTTCCTCGGTGAGTACCTATCATACTAATATTATAAATACGAAAGTGTGTTTGTTTGTTGGTTTGTCCTTCAATCGAGCAACGGATTCAACGATTCAATGGATCAACGGATCGACGTGATTTTTGTCATGGGTATAGTTGAGGACCTGGAGAGTGGACATATGCTACTTTTTATCCCGGAAAATTCAGGAGTTCCCGCGGGAATCAAAAAAAGCTTAAACCACGCGGACGAAGTCGCGCGCATCAAGTAGTTTGCCTATAAAACTATCCATACTATGATGGAAAAGTGAATTTGCCAGTTACCACGGCCCATCAGCGAAATGCAAAATGTGTTGAGATTTTGACGAGTACAGAGATTGCTTCTTGCAAATTAGATAGATAGATACTTAGGAGAGAGGTAGTCGTATGGGAAAAATGTTTCATTCTGTCGCCGCACAGACAAGCTACACAGAGAACTGAACAGAGAGGAAGCTTCATACAAACTGCTCGCGGCGACTTCACCCATACATAGCGCAACGATGTGTGCGTGAGCTCTCACCGACACATTCACCGACACGATCGTCCGGGTTAGCGAGACACTGTCTGGGTTAGAACGCAATTGGGCTGACTGTGGCTGACGGTCGTGCGTTTAATGAAAATAAATAGAGGAACAATTTCGTGTTCAATCACGAAATTGTTCCTCAATTTATTTTCATTACTATAAGTTTACTGATTTTGTATTAAAAATAAAACTATTTAGATTTATTTATGTAAATATAGTGTTCTGTTTCAACAAAAATGCCGAATACTTGCACAGTTTGCTTGAAAAGCTCTAAAGACAATAAGGATGTTTCCTATTTTTCATACCCGAGAGATAAAGAGAAGTAAGTACCTTTTTACACGTACCTAGCGCACCTGTACAATAAAACTAGGTAATAACATTGATCGTCAAGTGAGAATGACGTGCTAGACAGGTAGGTATGTACTATGTAGCCTAAGTCGGTCTCACCTACTTGAAGACAGTGCTCAGATAGTAGAATACCCGAAGTACCTAATATGGCTAAAATGTGTGACTTTGTCCACCCCCCAAATTATAAATGCGAAAATGTGTCAGTCTGTCTGTCTGTTACGCTTTAACGGCCCAGTTTTTCAACCGATTTTGAAGAAACTTTGTATAAAGGTAGGAGGAACTTTTTGCTAGTTGCGAGTTGCGACCCCAGGGATAAATAGGGTAAACGTGGGGCAGGTGTTTCCTATTTACCCCTGGCTCCACCAACATTTTTAACCGACTTCAAAAGGATTTGACCCGTATGTAGGTATGTATGTAGGTTTGTTAACGATTTTCTCGGAAACCAATGAACCTATTTTTATGATTTTTTCACTTGTGTAATTAACGTACCTACCTACTTTCGGGAAGGTTTAGGTTAGGTTGGGTTCGGGAAGAATATATTTAAATACACCAATAAATCAAAAGAATTTGAATATGTCTTACCATTAAGGATATAATGTTAGAAGCAGCTTCACCATATTTGACATAGAAAAGTCAAATAATATGGTGAATGTCGATTGTCGATATCGATATTAATGCCGATTTTGATGGTCGATATCGATGTCGATTGTTGATATCGATTTTGATACTCATATCGATTGACGATATCGATGTCGATTGTTGATATCGATGTTGATACTCATATCGATTGACGATATCGATGTCGATGGTCGATACAAATGTCGATATCGATGTCGATTGTCGATATCGATGTCGATGTCAATTGTCGATATCGATGTCGATTGTCTATATCGATGTCGTTGTAGATGTCGATACCGATGCCGATTGTCGATATCGATGTCGATTGTCGATATCGATGTCGATTGTCGATTGTCGATGTCTAAGTCGATGTATAATATTTTTATTTTTCCTTAAATTGTTGACATGCATCAGGTGACAACCCTAGCAGAATAGGTATACATTTTCGACTTTATTAGGAAGCTTCCCCTCTGATCGGATATATACTCGTGTGCAAGCTGTGCTGATTTATATCAACACGACCAAAATTGTTTGTCCGTAGTGTGTTTTCGCTTTCTAAACTTTCTGCTGAGTCAAAACAAGACGTATCAAGAGACAGCAGCTGTATGTTATATCTATACTTAACTAGCTGATTCCCGCGACTTCGTCCGCGTGGATTGAGGTTTTTCGGTTCCTATCTCTCAAGTTAGATCGAACTGCACATGGTGTGCGAATTTTATTATAATCGGTTAAGTGGTTTAGAAGTCCATTGAGGACAAACATTGTGACACGAGATTTATATATATTAAGATATTATAAAGAGGTAAAGTTTGTGAGTTTGTGAGGTTGTAGGGGGTAATCTCTGGATCTACTGAACCGATTTTGAAAGTTCTGCAAAAGAAAGCCACATTATCTGTGAGTGTCATAGGCTATATTATTAACCCGAAAAATTAGGCAGTCCCCTAAGTGTCCCCCAGTGGGAATTTAAAAAACTTATTTCACGCGGATGAAGTCGCGGGTATCTGCTAGTATGAAATAAACAAATTGTGTTTTGTGTGTAGAACCTCAATACTGAATCGATTTAATACCAGTTAGGTATAACATTTTAGCTCCATACGCTAAGACCGCAACTTTATCAAAGGATCACATATTATTGATACTAAGTTGCCCTGAGTGGTGACCAAAACTTGAGCAAGTCCTTTCTGAGACGGGTCCGGCGCGGACACGAGAAGCACTTTACTTGCCGGTGCTTCTAAATTAGCCGGGGCCCAGTTACACTGTAAAATTGAACAGCAATTTAATTTTAATATTTAATCATGGTTTAACCAAATAAATCAATAAAATCTTAGTGCAATAATACCTATTCTCAGGTGTAGATGTTATCTTCTACGCGTCTTTTTATGCAAAATAAGACTCTAAAAGAGAATGCGTCGGGTTTTACCTGCACATTGTATATTTTTTATTGGTAATTCAAATTTAGATTTGATCGATAAAACTACATAATCAACTGTCCCACATAGATTTTTGCTCATGGGGTTGAAAAAGTAAAGAGTTTTTTCCCGATGTTAATGACGAAGGATAATAATTAAACAAACGATTTTTAGACTATGCTCCATTGTACCAGGCCAAAACAAATGAGTTGCTTGCCTGCATACATAACAATAAAGAGAGAAAATATTTAAAAAAAGCAAATCAAAAATGTTTGATTTGGTATGAGTATATTCGCAATTTTGGAGAAATTAAAACTGTAGTCTAATTTGACTAAATATTGTGGCACAGAGCCATCGTCTTGGTCATCGTGCACCAACCGTCTTTAGAAGCATTACCGAGAAATGCACTAATGCCCCTTCGATACCGTGGAAAACTGTTAAGGGGCTGGTTAGGGGCTTTCTAAGACGCTGATATAATTACTGCATTGTGCCTCTAACGTCCTTTACGTTGACAACCCTATTTATGCATCCCGAGAACTAAGTCTTCAATCAATAAGCTGCCCTATTTCTAAAGTCTTAAAGCTTCTAGGAGAGTTTGTGTTTGCAAATATTTTCTCGGCTATATAAGCAAGTTTGCTGAACTTATTGGTCACATAACATAGGGGTCATTACTTTCCAAAATGCAGGGATGCTTTGAATATAGGACGTTAGAGGTTTGATAATTCGATAAAGAACCTAAGATAGTCTACCCTACTCTATACAAGAAGTACGCGGTCCTTTTTGTTAATATCAGAGCATACACGAATATGAAACAAGACAATTTCGTAATAACTTACTTCTCTATGTTCTCATTCTATTCTCATTTTTAGTACCGTGAAACATGCCAACTTTGCCATTCAAGGATACTTTGCCCTAAAAGCAAAATTTTTGCAAATCCACTTACTATACGAATTTTTTTTAGTTTTATGGCAATATTCATTACTTGGGTAAAAATAGATTATATTTGTGACCACACTGCGTATCGCACTCGTTCCCAAGTTGATTAAAAAACCCGTCAGAAATTGTCGAATGCAGTGTGTGTTTTGGCGGGCAAATTTCTTGAGTGAAGTGGTTGTGGATTTTACATCATAGCAAAAACGCAAGTAAGTTGATGTTACTGTATGTCATAGATTCACAATTGTAGAGTATTTTAATTATAGTTTCAGAATTCAGATGATTATTAATCTAAACTTCAGATGATGGGCAAAATTACCCTTAACTTTTCAAACCCGTGCATGCCAACATTGCCCGTTAACAAAAAGTACTCAGGGTTGTCACATTTAGATAATTTGTAATAGGTGGTGTAATAGGTGTAACATGTGATTGAATTAATAACGTAATTTACCTCAGAAACAAAACACCAAACACTTGTTTAATTAGAACATTTAATAGTAAATGTTTATGTTTGTTAATACCTACTTAGATGGCGAAGTTTGTGAGATGTCATACACACTGATTCGATTCTGAATATACTAAGTATACTATTCCTACTGATAAAAAACTATACCTTTCCCGATGCACTATTTTTTATTATCATAAAGCGCCACTTTTCATCTTTTTCTATAATTTTTTAGCTTTCATTTAGATAATGTTATTTTAAATTTCAGAAAAACCAACACGAGTCCAGAATTCGACAAAGAAAATCAAGACGTGAAATAGGGTCCCGAGCCTATAAAAATTACTACTTAAATAGTGCCTCATACTTTTATTAACCTAAACTTTAATAAACATTTACTTTAATAAACATTTACTTTAATAAACATAGGTAGTGTTTGATTTAAATATCATTTCTTATTTCTAAAACATGCATCCAAATGCATATTATAATATGTGGTCCAACACCTCCAACAAAAACGTTAAAATATTATTTATTGAATCAATAATTTCCTGACGTGACAACCCTTAAAATTTTAAACTGCTCGATGGAGCTTGTATGGAAATGAGAAATAATCGCTAGGTAACATTGCCCACTCCTTTTATTGCGAAAATATGAATACTACAAAAAAAATTTTGGAACCTAGGCCAAGATTACCCTAAATTCTAGTCATGGTGTCTGTTACGTATTTTTAAGAGTTATATTGCATGAAATCTCGATGTGGGCAATGTTGGCTAAAAGTCCAGATTATTTTGCCCGCCATTACAATCGAACAAATTTTGGTTTAAATGTTAATTAAAAAAATAAAATACAAAGCGAACGCTTGCGTATAATCATATAGTTGTAAGAAATGGAGAAACATACTTCACTTTCTATAGAAAAATCTCGAAATTAATTCGATTTTAATAAAAAAACGGGCAAAGTTGGCTAGTTTCACGGTAACTGTTCAGTTTAAAAAAATTTAATAAAGAAGAATAGGTACGTCGTATTTCGGCATTTTTGTAGGCTTCCGCTTAACCCCTTCATCAATTTTCAAAAAATCCACTCAAGCCGAGCGGGTTAATTATAGTACATAATACTAACCATTAATACGTATACCTACTAACTAGACTCGGTAAAAGCTGAGAGTGGCGGGAAATATAAATAAATTGTTCGGGTATCCCCAAATGTATCATTTTTTTTTGTTTAACCTTGAATTTAATAATATACACTAGTATTGCCACTATCTTAAAATCGACTCTCAGCTTTTACTAGTGTTAATAAATAATTAAACAACATTCAAGATTCTACATCACTAAAACTGTTGTGGGAATAAATATGAATCTTCTAAAGCGCCTCGTCTCCTAATTGCCGCAAATGGACTGAAGCCAATTGCAGATATTCGCTGGAAGGCCGAATAAATAACCTGATACAAAGAACTTACAGCTTCGGTGAAATTACTTAATAGATAAGTTTACAGATTGAGAGGTCTACTTCTAAGTATAAGATAATTAGCTAGAAATAATGTATAATGTACATAGAGGAACTGACAAGAGGGATGTGACATGTTCTTATTAAAATAATACTTCCTACTTCCTTCGTCATTGATTAAAATTCACATATTTAAGTTTTTTTTATGTCAAGTTCAAATCTTGCTACTAAATTTTCCCCCTATCCATTGAGTTGAAATTTGGAATACATAGAAATTATGATGTAACTTCGATGATGGCAATTTATTGTAGAGATGGTCTCTGCATGATGGAGCTGAGAGGTAGCCATAGGATCTCCTAGAATTCGCAACATAACTCCGTCGTATTTGCTCGCTGGATCGTCTTGTTAAGTATATCTACTGTTATAAACCTCAGTGATGTTCAGGGTTTCAAAATGGAGCTTTTCATGTAATTTTTTTGTACGACTTCTGCTGTAATTTTATCTTGCTCTTTCTTTATACTGTATCTATTGGAGCTGTAGCTTATCCGACTGTTTCTAATTAAAAAAATTACCTCTTATTTAAATAAGTTTCCACGACGCTTGTATTATAATTACTTGAATTAAGTACTTGAATTTAAATAAAGTCGCGACTCTGAGTTATCTAACCCGATAGCGAATCGATCAATCCGCGCAGTCTCATAAGTCTTTACTTCGACCTATATAAGAAAACAAAACCATGCCCGAGACGCTGCAAAAGTAGGTATATACCTAGCAAAGAAGTTCATAAGCTACGTAGGGAACGCGATCATGGAACATTAGCCTTACGATAGTGTGGTCTTGATGGCATTTCTACACACTGGTGGTAAGCTTTTAAAACGAAGAATAACAAAATGATTACTTTTGATTTTCTGGGCCTACCTCGTGAAGACGGAAAGCGAGAGCCGTAGGTAGGTAGCATTTAAGCTGTTTACCCCTTAGAGTGGTATGTACTTTTAGTCTATTTTTAGAAAAAAACTACCTTCTACGGTTTTGAATGAACTTTAAAGTTTTTGAAAACTAGCACGCACCTCTCATTCTAAAGGTCTACAAAATATAGCTAGGATAGATTTGATCTTAAAACAGTTTATAAATTTTTAGTAATAAGCACAATAATTGTTAGCTTCTAATTAGTTTAAGATCAGAACGATTACCATGTAACCCTAAATGATAGAAAATAAACGATTTATTTATTTATTTTATTTATTTAACTTTACGGCGTTACTGATGTGTATTTTGAGCAATTATATATAACATCACTTGCTTTAAAGCGGTGAAGGAAAACATCCTGAGGAAACCTGTGAGTTCTCCTTAATGTTCTCAAAGGTGTGCAAGGACTAAACTGCTTTGCAGCAGCGCATTAAAGGCTATATTATTAGCCGTTAAAGCACTGCTTAGCAGCATTTTAGCGGTACTTGACCCTATTAACCAGCTTATGTGCTAGTTGGGTTGGCCATCTTCTACGCCGCTAACCAAATGCGGATTGGGAGAGACACATCTTTGAGACAGCCGCTTCTCATTCTGCGATCTCACCTGATGTTAAGCGATGATGCAGTCTGAGATGGTAGCGGGCTAACCTGTTAGGTGTACGGCAGTCTCATCAGTTTTTACACGGCATCGTACCGGAACGCTATATCGCTTGACGGTACGACTGTGCCGGTAGGGTGGTAACTAGCCACGGCCGAAGCCTCTCGCCAGACCAGACCAGACCAAAATTCAGAAATTATAAATTCTCAAATTGACTGTCGGGAATCGAACCCGGGACCGCCCACTACAAGGCCACAGCGCTCACTGCAAGTGCGCCAGGGAGGTCATCAAAAGATGAAAACTTAAGAAGCTTCACTAGAAATCGCAAATGTGTGTGTTTAAATCCGAATCCGAAATCCCTTTCTTAATTATTACGCACTCAACTTTGAGATTAGAGGGCTTTGAGCACTGTCAAATGCGCTCTGAAACGCAATTTTGCTGTTATCATAATATAAATAGATGAGTATTAAAAACAGGGTCAGAAACAGAAAAAAAATTTGGCAATCATAGAGACTGCCGATAAAAGTGAAAACGAAAATTTAAAATTTTTTTTAGTTAATAATTAAAATATAGGTAAACCTTAACATTAAGGTAGGTATTAAACTTTAATTACGAATGTAGTATTATTTATATTTAGGACATTTTGTCTTCGTAACAACGCGAGCATGGGACAGCGAGGTGTCGGTGTCGGTGACGCGAATCCACAAGTTTACCCTCTACCAACGTGTAAAGTGCTCAACGCGGCTAAAGAATGTTTTCACTTCAAAAATGTTGTACTATCGAACAGTCTGTGTGTGTCGTGCTGGTAATGTTCGGCGTAGTTTATGTGTGGCGCGATAGTCGCCGCGACAGAGGTTATTCGTTGTGCTAATGTGCAGTTGCATCTCGTTTGCATCTCGCCCCTCTTGGCAACGGCTTTTTGGTTAAAACTACCCATTAACTTTCACAATTTGCCCGAACCATATTTTCCATTTACCGCAATAATTGTTTAAATAATGAATATTCTTCTTGAATATGGGGGAAATTTATATTACAGTAAGCCCATAATATTATGTAGGTATATTATACACAGTGTATTTAGGAAATACTGAAAATATGTCTTTTCCAGATTTAAAGCGGGCCAAAAACTCTCGACTCGACTTTCGACTGCTTTTTGAGGGCTTTAGCAAATAGATTAGACTACAATTGCCGTGGCGCAACTATCTAAACCCCTGACTTAAACTTTAACCTAATGATTGAATTGAATTAAATGATTTAATGATTGAGTCATTTCCGATCCAAACTCAGACCCTATAAATCGTGGCTATTGATTGATTCATAGGCGCCAGGAAACAAGCTAATTGACTGATTGGTACTGAACTATCACAAATCACAATCAATCAACGGGTTTGCATCCACAAGTGGACGTAAGACTCTCTGAGAGCAATTCAGCAAGATCGGTTAACCGGATGGGCCTTGAAAAGCTAACACAACACACAGAGACAATAATATGCCAATATCCGTATATGGATATGCCTAATTAATCGATTTCAATAAATCCACGACATAGAGACAACAAATATAGGGCGGGAATTGAAAGGCGGGCGGGCGGAGGGAGGCGCGGGGGACGGCGCACCGCTCACACTATTTTCATTTCGTGTAGTGCCACATTTAATTTTGTTGAAATTCTAACGTAGCTTTGCAAAAATGTCAACTTTATTCCGCCTCAGCCTCGACTTCGTTTCACTCGGATGCTTTGCTTCTCCATTTTCTGGAATGTTCCGTAGTATCGCGACGGGCTTTGAGAAACTATAACTTTATGGAAACTTACCGCAACTTCGGAATAAGATGTGGCTTCTGACAAAAATTTATCAAAGCGTATTTAATTTTCGTTATGACTTCTTGCTTAGTTGCACTCGCTACGTGGCCGCTCTCGCTTACTTACTTAAAAGGAAATATGTATACCTACTTTATCATGCAAAACTTACTTTTTTGATATTTTAAACTTTACCGTTTGAGTTGGTAGGTACACAGCGTACTGAGAGATAAAATACTTTTCATCCCACCATCTCGGAAAGAGTATTTTTACTCTTCGATATCTGAAGGTAAAAGCCGTTATTATCCTCTTGAGGATAAAGTAAATTGAATTTAGAACATCGTGTGCACGTTAGTAAATATCACTCGTCTATGAAGTTTGTGAATTCAAAACATCATTAAAACCTATTTACTTGTACCTCTATGGTGCCGAATTTCCATACAATCGTTTTTAATTTGTTAAAAACTCACACTCGTAACCTTCTTGGTGTACTTTTTTAATTTGCTTTGCGCGCACTATTTTCTTTCACGTCATATTGTTTAAAATTAAAACCGATTAAAAACAAGAAAATTGAAAATAAGTGAAAAACCTAAAATGAGTGATTCTAGTGACGAAGAAATTAACAGAATTGAATTTAATCTTGTGATTTTTTTGCATTTAGTCATTTCCTCGCTGAGGTGGGATGAAAAGTTACCTTGTGATTTTTTTTGCATTTAGTCATTTCCTCGCTGAGGTGGGATGAAAAGTTACGTGTTGCACTCGAGTGAAAAGATTTTTCACCTCGTGCTCTTTTGATTCCCTCGCTGGCGCTCAGGATTCTAATTTTTGAAACCTTCGCTTGCTCGGTCATCAAAATTGAGCACGCGGTTAAAAAACAACTTTTCACTCTTGTATAACAAATAACTATTGTCTGTTAGATATGTCCCGAATATCTTTATTACAACCACTCAATTCAGTTCTACAGTTAGGTATAATGAAGAAAAATGTTCGAAAAGACGGCGCTTGTTCAATTCACTAATCGCAGTTAAGTACATAACTTTAACGCGATCGAATATGTAAAAACTCCCACCCACTGATGAATGTCATATCGCAAACTAACCCTACTAGCAATCAAGAACACACGCATAATGCAAACGTAAAACCAAACCCATAAGAAACCTTGAAAAGAAAAATGTGTGTGGTCTACACCTAATATAAAACGTTATTAGTAACCCAAATAAAAAAGCCATGTGCAGCAATGTACCTATGACGGCCAAGCGCGACGGAAACGTTAACTATTTCGATTTGCGGCCCCCGGAAGCCCCTGGACGCCTTAATAAGAAACTCACAAGTAACAACAAGGATTTCATATTGCACTCTACATTACGACGTGCTCTAATAATTCCTTGTATTACAATACGCCCCAGTTCACGCACGTGCAGTGCGCCGGACGTCCTGCCGTGCATTTTCCGTCGCGGCTTTTGCTTGTTCAAATCATATTTAAGCCTTAATACCTATATTTTTGAGTCGATAACACTAAAAAAGTATAATTATTTTCACAAATTAGCCTTAAAGGAATCTATAAAACATGTACTTATAAGAATTACAACCGATCACAAGTCTATTTGTCAAGCCCCGAACAGCTTACCGATCTAACATATTATATGAAATTCATATTGAATGTCGGTCGTATAAAGCCGCGTACACACTGTAAAAGGCTGAGCCCCCGCGGGAGGTCTAAAAGGCCACGAGCGATAGCACTCATCGGAAGAATAAGCCTGTTTCCCGACGAAGGGTTTACGGATGCGACATCGACTCAATGCTGTTTTATTCTGCTGCCATCAATACTTAAAATGGGTTAGTGATGTGACTGGGACCTGAAAAAATAAGTATATCGATGGATATTTAAATTATAATTTAATAGACATAATTAAGTGATTACGTAGTGATTTACGAGCAAAATCATATTACATCGTTACATTTAAATCAACTTCAATGTAATAGGATTTTAAAATACCATTGACTAAAGGAAGGAACGTAAGGGCGGGTTTTCGAAATTCCCACGAGAGCGAAGACATTTTGTATTATAAATTACTAGTTTTTACGACTTCAGCCGCGCGGACAGAGGTACTGGAACTTTCCAGCCCTCCCTTAGCATTCGTCTACGTCAGAAAGATAAAATACGTGCAAGTCACGTTTCTAGACCCAGCAGTTTGATAGGATATTTTACTTTCTTATGTTGATTTCACAAGAGGATAGGTCAGGGAGGCAGAGTAGTAATAATAATAATAATAATTTTAAAAAAATCTACTACAAGTAAGCCCTTGACTGCGATCGATAGTAAATAATGATGCAGTCTAAGATGGTCGCGAGCTAACCTGTTAGGGGTATGGCAGCACTTTCTGGAACAGAAATCTAATGTTCTGCCAATCCTTTCTCTCGTCAACCACGCTATTATATATGCCTGGCTGCGCTGCCTTTGTGTGCAGTATAAGCATTTATAGACATAAAATCAAATTTTATTTTAGTATCGAAAAAGTTTAACTAATAAATAAAAGGTGCATCCCTAACGTAAAAGGATTGACATTTGAAGCCGAGAGCGATCGAAGGAGCGGATTGAAATGAAGACAGTCTTTGCCAAATAGGTACGTTAAATACTCAGCATATTTTACGTGGAGTGGGTTGAGTAAATAGGCACTTACGTCTATATTATAAACGTTGTCATTGTAAGTATAAGTATATAAGACACTGTCTTTTTTAGGCAAAAATATGAGGACTTTAGTCCACCAGACATAATTTTTTTCCCTTTTTGTCTGCAGGGAAAGCTAAGCCAGACTGCCAAACGTAGTCACTTATTTAAATCTATACTTCTATACTTATATTATAAATGCGAAAGTTTGGATGGATGGATGGATGGATAGAGGGTAACACAGTCACGCCAGAACAGCTGAACGGATCTGCATAATATTTGGCACAGAGATAGATTATAAGTCTGGAATAGCACATAGGCTAATCCTAAAAATTCTCAGTCCACGCGGACAAATTCGCGGGCATCAGCTAGTTTCATGCAATTATTTTATTAAAAATTGCGGAATTGGTATCAGCTGAACTTGCATCCGTCGTCACCGCCTTGGAATTGTGACCATCGATACCTCTTCGTTTAGTAACTCGATAGTCATGATAATATCTAGAATAACATGCGTATATATTACTTTAAAACTGTTGACTCTGTTTGACGATTACGTTCAAAGTTCAAGAAATAACGAAGATACCTATCACAAAGATACCTATTATTATACCTGATCGTGTAGAAGGTTACACAGAGATGATGTTATAAAACACGTCATCTATTAATAAATTATCTGATTGGTCTTCTAAAAACATCTCGACCAATCTCCGCATTGATGGATACTGGGCAGTGGGCTTAAAGAACAATAGTTACAGTTCCTATTGCCTTAGAATTCTGTGTCAAAAACCAAATATTGAAACCCTCTTGAAACTAGTAGCAAGTAATTGAGCTACAATATAATTTGATCCATAACAATTAAACCAATATTATTATAGCAAATTGCAAAAAGGATCATAGAGACCACAACAAATTGCCTTCATCTCGTTTCAAGGGTCAAACATCTTAACATATGAAGGGCAGATCCTTACCAGGCACAAATAAATACGGTATTATATTTCCTTGATCCCCGGGTATTAAGATATGGAAGGGTCAGCAATTGATCTCTTCGCCGGACCTTATAATTCCCTTGGCTCTAAATTGATGTAAGATGAAAGTTTTATTGTTTTCATATTTTTATATCGTTTTGCAAATGCAACCTTCCAAATTCGACATCTTTATTTAATCCAGTCTGACTTTTTTGAAGTTGATTTTTGTGAAATGGATCAATTAGACTTTATGTTATATTGTTACATAAAATTATCAGTCACTTTAAACATAAAATTGTTAATAATTAATATCGATTAAGTCTTCAGATCTTGGCATGATTCGGGCACTGTCTTCCATGGAATTCACGCATTTTTCCATGGCAAAATAAGCCTATGCTGTACCTACTAGCGACAACCGCTACAAAATAGCATTCAATACAAAAACAGGTCATGTCCATTTTAGCCCTTTACTTTTAGCCCCAGCTTTTTACGTGCTCTACAGCAATATGGGTTATGGAGTAGGTACCTGCCAAGGCAAGCAGGCTCCATCCGATGCGATGCACATGCCCTACCTAATACCTATAGCCAGTGCAAGCTTCTTGGGTTAAGAAAAGCAGTGAGACTGAGAACTTTGCTTTCTTTAGGACCTGCTGGATTTTCCCTCTGTCCTTCCAAATAAAAGGTACTTATATGCATGTACATGCATTCCCAGAACCGTACAAGAATATTTTTTATTATAGGAACTCAATAGCTATTTCATACGGTGCAGTGAAAAATATTGTTTTGCTTTTCCTACACAATTGGAAAACCATGGTTCTAAAAAATAAATAAAAATCGCACCATCTAATGTTTGAAAACTAGACTATCACAGAATAGCAATTTATTTTTACGCTAACTCATCAGGTCCTCTAATCTACAACTTATCTACTTCAATATTTATAATAGCGGTACAATTATGAAGTTATCTTGTTCAGCAACAGCTCGTACATCTGAGACGTCGGTCGCAATCCCAAATCTCCGGGAAATAGCTCTCGGGAACAGTTTAAGTCTAAGTAAGTGTCGTTCGGCGGCCAAAGATTTGCTGGACCGCCTCTAATGGGCTGTATCCTTATTTATTGAACGGCGCAAGCAAATCGGTGCAGAAATTTGAAATTTTCCACACTCACGAAATAAAACAGTTTGTGTGATACCGTAGAGCACTTAACTTGGTGACTTTTAACTGGATACCTTTTCAAAAAAATTGAAGGCAAGGAAAGCATAGGTATGCTTTGGAATATTTAACTAGTCTTTTAGGGTCCCAGGAAAAAAAAATCTGGTAATACTCCTGCGTCCATTAATTGGCCTTCTCGCCGAAAGTGATATAAGTAGGTATTTTTTTAAAGATCTCATTTTCAGTGGATAATTCCATTTCACCACTAAGTTTTAACAACACAGAGAATCAGGGACCTCATTTCGAAAAATTATTATAACGTACGTACGTACGTATAAATATTAAACAGTATAACGATCGCAATGTCCTATTGGCCAAAAAACAACCATTGCGATTGTAACATTGACTGATGCTGATTTGACAACTGGTCCTGATTTATAAATGAGGATCCAACTAAAACTCAAAATTAAAAATAATTGTCTTCACTCTTCACCTCCATAGAAGCATATTCAATAATAATCGAAGGCTTACCACCCCATTGGTTGCTGGGGGTGGAGCTGCAAACAAGTTCAGACAGGCGTGAGGAAGCGAACGTGTCGCGTTTTTGCAAGCTCGACACCTGAATTTAATCCTCTAGCACTTAGGATTTGAGGAGCAATGACGTTATGCCAGATAGGCTATTAGTAGTTCACAGCTTATCAAGACAAGTTGCACTTTTCGAATCGAAAGATGAGAACGGAAAAATTTTACCGTTGTGTCTACAGTTGTTGTTGGCTGTTGGCACTTGCGTCAAACTTTTGGTGCCGTTTTTGTTACACACCGATTTTAAGCTTAACAGTCCGTAAACCCGTAAACCGACATTTTAAGAACTTTTGATGAGCTTTGTGCATGAGATATTAAATTAGTATTATGACAAAAAGAAAATTAAAACATTAAAGATTAATCCCTCCTTAGTAGACTGTTGCAAATAAAAAATTAATTTTATTGAAATATAATAGTGAAATTCTCATTCTTGCAGAATACGTTTACCATTTTTGCACTTTTGGGTGACACTTTTCACCCATATAAATCCACGAAAAATTATAATAAATGACTTATAAAAATACTAATATGATAAACACGCTCTTAAAATTGGACTGTTGCAATTCGTTTTTATACGTTCTATACAAAATCAAATCAAATAAATATTATAAATGCGCAAGTTTGGATGTATGGATGTATGTTTGTTACTCAATCACGCTCCAACGGATGAACGGATCTGGATGAAATTTGGCACAGAGATAGATTATAGTCTGGAATAGCACATAGGCTACTTTTTATCCCGGAAAATTAAAGAGTTCCCGCGGGAACCGAAAAACCTCAATCCACGCGGACGAAGTCGCGGGCATCAGCTAGTAAATATTATAAATGCGAAAGTTTGGATGGATGGATGTATGGATGTATGTTTGTTACTCAATCACGCTCCAACGGATGAACGGATCTGGATGAAATTTGGCACAGAGATAGATTATAGTCTGGAATAGCACATAGGCTACTTTTTATCCCGGAAAATTAAAGAGTTCCCGCGGGAACCGAAAAACCTCAATCCACGCGGACGAAGTCGCGGGCATCAGCTAGTTAGTTAATAAAAAAATCAAATCAATGTGCACGATTTATCAAAATTTACGCGTCACAATAACCTGTATTTCTTAAAAGTTTGACGAAATTACTGATAAAATAAAATTTACCATGAATGTTTAGTATTTATATAACACAAATTGTGTAAAAATAAAGTTCTATAAAATACCTATATGACCAAAAAATATTATCAAAGTCTGATCAAATTCACGTGTAAAATGGTACTGCCGATCGTACGACCGCACGTACGTACGAACTTGACTACGCAAAGTATCAAAGTATCTTTACTGGCCTATGTCGTCTATGTATGAGTGCAGCCTAACGGTCTACTGTGCGGTATACCTACAGATTCCAAAATTGACCGATGGCGAGTATACGGCCTCTTAAGTTTTCACGCTCTCAGAGTTACCTGAATATTTCGTCTAACACTTCCCACTTTCGGGACTTTTTTATTTAAATTTAGTTACAGTAAACCGTTAGGATTTTTGGTCCGACCGCTGAATAAGCTAGCCACTCAACGATCTAGGAGGCATTTCAAATTAATTATAAATAAACGAATCCTTATCAAATCCATATAAATATTATAAATGCCAAAGTTTGGATGGATGGATGTATGTATGGATGTATGTTTGTTACTCAATCACGCTCCAACGGATGAACGGATCTGGATGAAATTTGGCACAGAGATAGATTATAGGCTGGAATAGCACATAGGCTACTTTTTATCCCGGAAAATTAAGAAGTTCCCGCGGGAATCAAAAAAACCTCAACCACGCGGACGAAGTCGCGGGCATCAGCTAGTAAATATTATAAATGCGAAAGTTTGGATGGATGGATGTATGGATGTATGTTTGTTACTCAATCACGCTCCAACGGATGAACGGATCTGGATGAAATTTGGCACAGAAATAGATTATAGTCTGGAATAGCACATAGGCTACTTTTTATCCCGGAAAATTAAAGAGTTCCCGCGGGAACCGAAAAACCTCAACCCACGCGGACGAAGTCGCGGGCATCAGCTAGTCTAAATATAAATTACATATTATACATTTTGATGACCTCCGTGGCGCAGTGTTGAGCGCTGTTGCCTTAACGTGAGAGGTCCCGGGTTTGCTTACCGGCAGGGTCAATTTGGGAATTTGCAATTTCTGAATTTTCTCTGGTCTGGTCTGGTGGGAAGCTTCGGCCGTGGCTAATTACCACCCTACCGGCAAAGACGTACCGCTAAGCGATTTAGCGTTCAGGTACGATGCCGTGTACAAACCGACTAGGGGTATGGGTTTAATATAACTGAGCTGCCATACCCCTAACAGGTTAGCCCGCTACCATCTTAGACTGCATCATCTCACTTACCATCAGGTGTGATCGCAGTCAAGGGCTAAGTGGAATAAAAAAAAAACATTGCAATCATCATCTTACAGTTCTCAAGATCACAGTTTTTGTTTTTATAACAATTTAGCTGTAATAACCAGAAACTGTTGGGCTGAAAGTTAGAATGCGTTCAGGGGATTATTGTATCTGTGGTTGTAGACTCTAGGCTGGCAACACTAGCCTAGGGAGAGCACTGCATGTGAAATGACGCCGACTGCCTTATTTGTGTAAATTGCTAAATTAAAGTATAAATAAGCGGATAACAAGTGTTTCCTTTTATAATCCCACTATAATAATATTATACTATTGTTATCGGCATAAATTTTTATATTGATATAAATTATTACTTACCGCACTTCCACAATTCCACAATTCAATCATACTAAAATCATAAATGCAAAAGTGTGTTTGTTTGTTGGTTTGTCCTTACATCACGGCGCAACGGAGCAACGGATCGACGTGATTTTTGGCATGGGTCTGTTAAGGGCCTGGAGAGAGAAATAGGCTACTTTTTATACCGGAAAATTAAGAAGCTCCCGCGGGAATTACAAAAATCTATAACCACGCGGACGGAGTCGCGGGCATCAGCTAGTAATAATTATGAAATTAATATTTATGACAATGGTGACTTTTGGCCTTTGAATTTGACTTTCATTCTTATTCAATTTTAATACGAGCAATGTTACCTACAGTTTTAGTTTTTCCATGCTATGAATTATATTATATTTTGAGCAAAACTATTTCTTTGGGTACGACGATAAGTCAATACGCGCCTAATCAGTGATAAGAGAGTTTAGATAACATTATACAGGTTGTTCGAATTCAACGAAGTACTTTGAAAAAAAAAATTAGATAAGTACGTTGTACATAATCCATACTAACATTATAAATGCGAAAGTGTGTCTCTCTGTCTGTCTGTCTATCTGTCTGCTACGCTTTAACGGCTCATCCGTTCAACTGATTTTGACGAAATTTGGTACAGGGGTAAGTTGTATCCCGGGGAAGGATATAGGCTTTTTATCCCGGAAAATTAAAGAGTTCCCGCGGGAATCAAAAAATCCTAAAATCCACGCGGACGAAGTTGCGGGAATCATTTAGTAAATTAATTATAATAAAAGCGAAATATAATATTTACAATAGTTACGAATAGGAAAGAAAGAAGAAACCCGAATCAACCGTTAGCATGAACCAAGTATTTTCCTTCAGCAAATTCAAGGAAAAATTGAAGTAAGTGAAGAGTAGTAGAAAAGTTCGAGATGAAAAGAAGAGAGGTGTAAGAAAATTAAGTTACAATTATTATTAAAACGTTTTCCAGTAAGTATTATCTTATCATAACGCGACAGGAGCAACCTGTATCTGCACTGCTTGACACAGCTAGTGGTGCCCATCCGTTGACTTTGTAGATATGTCTTGCAATAGCTATCTACCAATTTGGTCATGAATCATAAAACATGAGAATATAACAATTAATGCACGTGGATGCAGTGGAAAATAAAATAAGTGACACAAGTGAAGTGGATTTTATAAAAAGTTTGAAGAAAAAGTGCACGATAACGTAACATGAAGAGGAAGGAACGGCACTAATGAGTAAGCATGATTTGATACTACTTTTGTGTGTTGATAACAATTTATTTACTTTAAATATTCTTATCATAACAGTTTTAAAATATACAGATACCTACATAAGAAATTAATCAAGTATTTATTAGTTTTCCAAAATATCAACAAACACTATTATTGTGCGAGCATGTAAGAGATAAAAACAATAAATTGGTATATAAGCATAAAAGGAAATGCAATATGTGCTAGGTACATTAATTTTGCTAAGGAAAATTCTATAAGTAGGTACAAGATTTTAATCAAACTCAATCCGATAAAAAAATTGAACATTTTTTTTTCTTTATTTGTATTTTATATGTAAAGTTTGTAAATAAGAAGATAAAGAGCCATAAAATAGAAAGCATGATTCTATAAGCAAGCAGCAAAACCAGGACAAAAACACATAAATATTATATGTTTGTAAGTATGATAATTTATTTAAAACTACTTTAAATTTTTGATCACGTGTTTAGATTTTTAATTTTAGTCCGGATTAAAAGTTTTATGCAATGAATCGTATGCTGTAATCTTATCAAATTGAAACGTACCTAATTTGACCAAGTAGGTAATTCGTATAAAACGTTGTTAAAAGAAGACTCTAGGTACCTACCCAAAAGTGTTTCAACATTTTTAATATTTAATACCTTACTGCACTTATTATATTTTGCCAAGTAGATATTTATTTTACTTACTTTTACTTTACTAACTCTTTCCATAAAGTCATTCTTGACTAACAAATCCAAATCCTAATAATCATGCCTCATCTGAAGGTTTAATAAAAAATCGTCATGATTAATTAATATATCCCAAATTTAAGGTTAACTTTTACAAACACCAATTTAAAGCCCAGAATTTATTCTGAAGTGCCTTAGTTTAAAATCTAGTAAGCATCAATTAATCGATTTGCTTGGATTACTTATTAGAGCAAGATCCAGCGACGATCAGACCTACGTTATTTTATTAAAGCTGAATTTTTTTGTATGTATGTCTCTAATAGAGGTATAAACGATCCCCGACTATGAAGTTTGGATCGCGGTTGCTTTGGAAGGTATCAGGTAAAAAAGGTCGCACCTCAAATTCGTTAAAGTATTAAGCTCCGTTTTTTTAAATTTTGCTTTGGAATAATATTAGAAATCACATTGTCCATTGTCAGACACCTAGTACGATTGCAACCCGACAGCTTTAACGAATTTGAGGTGCCACCTTTTTTACCTGATACCTTCCAAAGCAACCGCGATCCAAACTTCACAGTCGGGGATCGTTTATACCTCTATTAGAGACATACATACAAAAAAATTCAGCTATAATAAAATAACGTAGGTCTGATCGTCGCGGGATCTTGGACCATTATTATTACTCACAAAATACCGCAATCATGACTCACTCTGCACGGGGCTGCAGCTTTTTTTTTATCCACTACAAGTTAGCCCTTGACTGCGATTTCACTTGATGGTACGTGATGATGCAGTCTGATGATGATGGTAGCGGGCTGACTTGTTAAGGGTCCATACCCCTAATCGGTTTCTACACGGCATCGTACCGCTAAATCGCTTGGCGGCACGTCTTTACCGGTAGGGTGGTAACTAGCCACGGCCGAAGCCTCCCACCAGGCCAGACCAGAGAACATTCAGAAATAATAAATTCCCAAACTGATCCTGCCGGGGATCGAACCCGGGACCTCCCACGTTAAAACAGCGCTAAACACTGCGCCAGGGTAGTCGTCTACTCATAATATATATAAGTACCCCATAGAAATTCTTGAAAAGAGGAACCATCGGATTTTAGCTGTATCTTCTTGGTAGGAAGAGTAATAGGTAATTATGTACCTAGCATTAACTTGAGGATCTGATATTATGATTTCAGGTTTTGTAATTCTGTCTTTGTGGTTATGGCTGCTGCCAGCGATGGTTTCGATGAACCCTATGCCACAAATGGAGGAGGAACCAGAAGAACCTTGCAGAACTTATACTCAGGAAGATTTAATCTTCTTAGACTGTGTGGATCGCGGGCTCAGCTACTTACCCGGAGAACTCAATTATAACGTACGTTGTGATACACCTTTTGAATGAGTACCTAGAAAATTAACAAAATAAACTTACAAAAAACAGTATACTTGTTACTTGTAGGTAATTTATACCAAAATATGCTAGCATCTATACCTACTATAATATTATAAATGTGAAAGTTTGGATGGATGGATGTATGGATAGATGTTTATTACTCAATCACGTCTCAATGGCTGAACGGATCTGCCCCCGATTGTGTAAGGAAATCGTAATCGTAATCGTTTGTTAAACGTATAATCCGACCTGTTTAAGGAGTTCATAGATGCCTGCACGTCATAAAGCATGTATGAACTCCTTAAACAGTTCGAGTAATACGTTTTAAGCTGTCAATTGAATACGATTAGCTTAGACAATCGGGCCTCTGGATTAAATTTGGCACAGAAATCGATTATAGCCTGCAATAACATACAGGCATTTTATCCTGAAAAATTAAAGAGCTCCTGCGGGAACTAAAAAATTCACGCGGACAAAGCCGCGGGCGTCAGCTAGTTTAGTATAAATCGAAAGAAGTATTAGAGTCAATATGGTCTTTTTAGATTTTAGATGATTGAAATATACTGTATAATATATTTGACCAACATCATAACGATCGATTTATTTTTCAGGCTCAAGTGTTACTGTTGTCCAACAATAACTTCGCCTCATTTCCGGAACAACTGCAGAATTTTAAGCAAGTTGAGACGCTGGATCTCTCTGGAAATCGTTTAACAGGGCCATTACCTGGCTATATCCATAGCTGGCAAAAATTAAATGCACTAAATTTATCAAATAACAACTACGACTCGTGGCTAAGTAGTGAAAATACTTTCAATATTCAAAAGTTAGATTTATCGAAAAATAAGATAAACAGGATCGACGAAGACGCTTTCGTAAGAATGCCACGGCTGACATATCTCAATTTATCAGAAAATCGTATAAATAATCTACCACTCGCAATTTTTGCAAGATCAACAAGTTTAGAACTGCTCATCCTGTCCAGAAACTATTTTTCGGAAGTTCCAAAATTCCAATCACCTTCTCTCAGAAATTTGCATTTAAGTAATTGTCAAATAACGAACTTGGACATGAACTCCTTGACTGAAATGAATACACTCTTTGAAATAAATTTGTCAATGAACGAAATTGAATCTATACCTGATAACTTAGCTTCGAATTCCTTACAAGAATTAGATTTGAGTTTTAACGAGATATCGGCGATAAATGACCGCACCTTTTCTGCATTACCGCATTTAGCGGTTTTAGATTTGAGAGGTAATGAGTTCAGGGAGGTATGGTCATCTTCACACTTTGCCTCAAATCCATTTTTGAGAGAAGTACGTGTGAAGGGAAACCGTTGGAGCTGTGAAGGTTTTGGAGTCAATCTGCTACTCACTTACGACTTTTTAACAAAGGAGCCGCCAAAAGTTCGTGATAGGGGATCATTGATATGTTATTCTCCGTCGAATGTGACACAACTGAGTTGGCAGCAAGCGTATATACGTACGTGGCATGCCGATGAAAATTCTAATTCGGCTTTTAATATAATGGCTGTTCTACTCGGAATGATCATAGGAGCACTAATTACTTCGTGCGTATGTCGAGGCATCATGGCCTTAAACCCACCTCCTCCGCAAAGAACACCAGAGACAACGGCTTTGAATGGCAATGCAACGCAACGCAGATCCGATTCAGTGGAGGTAAGAGTGCCATTACGAGAGGAACAACCTCCAACTTACGACGAAGCCCTCTTAATGCCTCGTTTGAACACTTCTTTTCACTCACTACCAGATTTTGTTGATGCAGAAGAGGATAACAATAATAGAAGATATCGAAGGTCTAGATCAATTGGTGATTTGACTGAAACAAGACCAAGAGTCCATGACAGACGGTCAGTAAGACGAGCAGTAGACATTAATATAGATTAATTTCGGTAACGCATCAGTGTTTTATGATACCCGTAACCCGATGTATTGTCATAGAGTGGACTGTGGGTATAGAATATGTTTAGTGTTTGATAAAATGTGTGTTTCGTAGGATAGTTGGATATGAAAATGTATTATAAAAACTAAAATACTAAGAATTTTAAAACCATTTTACATTTTATTTTGCAACATCTATCGACATCTATTGGTGTGCTTTAAAAATCGTATGCAAAGCATACCATGAACTTACCGGTGCTTTGTTGTTTCCACTATTGCTGCTAGATGGCACTGAAATAAAAATGCATGGAAAATAATTGGCATACTGAAAATCCACGACTATGAATGCTAAAAAAATAAAGGCTTGAATGTTCCTAATACTTATGTACCTATATTATTTATAATTTAAAGTATCCATTCATTAAACTAATCATGATTGATGTACCTACTTATAGTTTATTTTAAAATAGAAATCAAGAATAATTACTGGTAAGTAGGTACATACCAACCATATTTTTTATTTTAATATTCCATATTGACTACTGATACTATATAGTATATTATACAATAGCAATATAATGATCAATACCTGAAATTACCACACCTACAGTCTCCTCATATAAATACTCCTTATCATTATCATTGATAACACGTCATGCGTTAATTCGGCTCATACAAAGTTATATCCTGGTCAAAGACACACGTAAACATTTATTATGATCAATAATTAGATCTTACTTTTTAGCTTTAAATCAAAGCGTGGGGAAAAATTTATAATTAAAATATTTTGTTATCTCTTGTGAAGTGTAGTGATTCAACGATATACAATCAGTACCTACTTCTATGTTGAAACTGATACTAAACAAAATCATGTGATCATTATAGGTAAGAACTTTGATTTTTATGAGATTGTTAAAATACAGAGTAAAAATATGTATTAGAAAATTCTTACGCTAAGGCCCCCTATAGTTTGAGTAGAATATCTAGAAATTAGCGAATTAAACTGTTAGAACCCAAAGTAGAAACTAGGAAGCTATGTGTATAAGATAAATAGATATTTATTATTTACCTACAAACTATATTTTATACTATTAAAACTAAAGCATATCTATTATCCCCTCTTATTTGTGTTCTAGGTCAAACCGCCTCTTGTACAAAAATATGATTATATCTATTCGATAACTACTGATAAACATATCCTATCATTTTCTCTTCAGAGAAAAATTGTTATTAGTCACAATAATTAATTATTTTCCTAACTTATTTGTTACAGAAAAGGTATGCGCATCTTTAAAAACGAAGAGTTCACGTTTGCAGATATAATAGCAGTAAATATAGGTATGTATAGCGACCTAAATTTAGTGAACTACAACTTGATTTTATCTACTCTGATAACATAGATAAAATTGTTGCATGTATGTACTCATAAATGTTGATATTTGTTTTCTGAGCCTTATTAGAGGGCCATGTTCCTTTTTTGGGGTGGTAATACGCGTGACAAGAACATCAAATAAAAGAAACTCAGTGCAGGTGTTCAGATACCGGGATTCATGACTGTTAGGGTGTAATTAGACGGTTCATTTAAAGAAAGCTTAACTTTAGTGAATCATTAACGGTACTCTTTAGAATGCGGATTGAACTTACCTAGGCAGTCAGTAGGATTACTAACCTAAACTGAGGCAATGTTGACAATAATGAAACCAATTTTACTTTTCAGGTAGTAATGATAAACAGACGTGATGATTCTTCTGTGGACTTCGGGGCTGTTACTGCTGATTTTTCTGTCAAATGCGGAAATATTGGATTTTGATGACCATTCAAATGAAATCTGCTACCTGTGCTCGTGTAACACAGATAGAACTAGCGTGGACTGCTCACGCAGAGGATTGGCTGATTTTCCTACTGGCATTGATCCAAAGGTATTTTTTTACCGATCCACTTAATGGTCCCTTAAGGCTTAGACAGTCAAAACGATGTTAGCAAGGTTACCAATGCGGCTCTTAAGTCCAGTTGTCCCAAACCGTAGAATGTGTTTAAGTTTAGTCTATGATTATAAGTTACCTTTTATATCAATACTGAAACCACACTGCTGAAGTTACTTTAATACATTTCTGGTAATGTTGCTGTCGTCGTGCATTTTTTCAGTGCTAACTCATTACTTTTAGATTTGCTTACTTTAATTTTGTATAATTATTGTAATATACATTTCACTCAGTCACTTCAGTCATTGCTGATTTACTACCGAGCACTAATATGTTCCCAAAAATGTTAAGGATTTGGCGATAGTCCATCACGCTGGCCAAGTTCAGATTGGCAGACTTCACGCACCTATGAGATCCTTAAGAACTCTCGAGCATGCAGGTTTCCTCGCAATGTTTTTCTTCACCATTAAAGCAAGTGATATTTAGTTCCTTAGAACGCAGATAGCTCTGAAATGTTAGAGATGCGTGCGCGAGATTCGAACCCTTGACCACCCGAACAGGAAGCTGGGCGTCAAAACCACTAGGCTATCACCATATGTATAAATACCTACAAAATTCCTTAACATTTAAAAATTTAATTTTCAGGTGACGAAATTGAACATTTCGAACAATAACATCTCCAAGTTTCCTGAAAGTATTTACAAGCTTAATAGTCTTGTTTCTTTGGACATAAGTGGCAATAAGTTAAAAGAATTACCAGAAAATGCATTGCAAAATCTCACTTCACTGGAAATTTTAAATTTATCGAAAAACCGTTTTGAATCATGGATAAGCCTTAATCCCAATGAAGTATTAAAACCAGCCACCAATCTAAAAATATTGAACTTATCTCGAAATAAGTTCAGGACGATGGCAAATTTGGCAAATCAAGAACTATTTATAAGTCCTTCATTAGAAACACTGATTTTAGATAATTGCGAAATAGATTCTATTCATGGACGATCACCAATAAGTGGTCTCATTAATATCAGTGTCTTAAAAATTAACTATAATCCTTTATTGAGGATTCAAAATCTTATATCACCGACTTTGAAGAGTCTCTATGTAAGCAATTGTCAGTTGAGCTATATAAATCATAATGAGCTATCATACTTACCTTCTTTAATATTCTTAAAAATGTCGCATAATTACCGATTAGAGTTATCTTCTACAGCTACTTCTTTATTCTCAAATTCTCTGCGATATTTAGATATATCTTACTGTAACGTTTTCAAACCTAATCTATTCGGATTTCCAAACCTCCGAAAAGTTATAATTAATCATAACATGATACGGTATTTGAGAAGTAACGAATTTTTAAATAATACAAAATTAGAATATTTAGATATGTCTAATAATAATATTGGATCAATTAAAAGTGACACTTTTCGGGGCCTTAGTATGATAAGATTTTTAGATTTGTCCTGGAATGAAATAGGCCATATACCCGAAGACAGTCTTTTAGAAATGCCATCACTGACTCAAATAAAGCTCGGTAGAAACTATCTCAATAGAGTCGGTCACTTAAAGTCGACGTCATTATCCATTCTTGACATGAGCTCGTGTGAAATTAGTATAATCGGAAAAGACTCCCTTGAAGGACTTCCTTCACTTGTTGATCTAGATTTATCACACAACTTGTTATCTCATATTCCGGACAGCATCTCTTCAAACACTTTAAAATATTTAAATTTGAACTACAATAGAATAAGTTCCATCAGTAATTACACTTTCTTCATGTTACCCCGTTTAAGTGGGCTCAGCGTAATCGGAAATAGATTTACTCATGTGTGGAGCAGAACCTATTTTGATTCTAATCCTTATTTGGACAGGCTGGATCTAAGTGACAATATGTGGAGATGCGATTGTGCAGATAGTGATATGTACGATTTTTATGAATATGTTACATTGGAGCCAAATAAAAAAGAAGAGTCTTACAACCTTATCTGCAACAGTCCTGTGACCGTTATAGGACAAACATGGTTGGAAGCATGTTATTTTGTATGGAACCCTGGTGAAAGAGTGGGGAATGCCGATAATTTGATATGGTTCATAATTGTTATGATTGTCGGACTGGCATTGTGTATTATACTTATTAACTTCATAAGGAGATCTATGAATCGCCGTTTAGCAGCAATGCAAGCTGACAGGGAACGACAGGTTGAAGAAGCTAGAGATAGACTGAGACAACTGAGAATTCGGGCAGAGCAGGAAGCTTTGTGCAACACGCCAGATCCAAGAGATTTAATTGCACCACCATCATATGATGAAGCTCTCTCTATGCCTAAACTGAACGACTCTTGTCAATCTTTGAACGAGACAGGCACTAGTAAAACTAAGCGAAAAAGAGGTAGGAGAAAAACTAAATCAAGCGGTGATTTATTAGAAGAAACTGAAAGAAATGGTAATATACCTATATTAGATGACATAGAGCTAACAGAAACTACTGCTAATACAAATAAAAGCCGGCGAAGAAGAAATCGCAGATATGGTAGTCATGAAATAGCCGAATTAGATCACAGTCCAGGGGCTAGACGAAGAAGAATCTCGGAATACAATACAGAAGATAGTGTTATAGAAGTCGAAGCGGAATTAGAAAGACCACTTCGTCCGAGAATTCGACGTTTTTCTGATGAAAATCAACCAAGAGAGAGCGACTTTTGATTATCGTAAAAAATCACTCTCTCTATTAACTGATTTAATTATATTTAAAGTAGCAGGTAGATAACTTATCATACTAATATTATAAATGCGAAAGTGTGTTTGTTTGTCCTTCAATCACGCCGCAACAGACGACGAATCGACGTGATTTTTTGAACGGATTTTAACGGTTTAGTTGAGGGCCTGGGCATACAGTACTTTTAATCCCGGAAAATTAAGGAGTTCCCATGGGAATCAACAAATCTTATTTCACGCAGACGTAGTCGCGAGCATCAGCTAGCTCAGAATAAGATGATGTCATAATTTTGTAGAACAATTGACTAAGTTTAACTCGCATGTACAGTAGATAATAATATATTTAAGAACCTACTCGTAAACACATAACCTCTAAATAAAACTGTCATGCCAGCGGAAAGGATAATATTATGTAGTCTTTACAGAGAAAAAGATATAGATACTTCTATGAACCTAGTGGCTCCTTGGAACTCGGAGGATAATATTAATAATTCTAAATGTTGTACGCTGAAATGGCTGAATGCATGCTGATATGGACTAAGCTCCCGCTGCAAGATTGTTACATGAATCGAGTACGTGATCAAAAACTAATTGTTATGTATAATTACGAGTATATAAATGGGGGAATATATATTTCCCAGGTTGCCAATCAAAAAGTGGCCGCTAGTATTTTTAATTAAAATAATATTGTTTGCGTCTAAGTAATTTAGTTTACTTTGTGCCACCTAGATGGCGCCACTTGTACTCTAGCTCGCGTTTAGCGCGAGACAAAGTACAAGTGGTCCCATCTAGGTGGCTTTTTTCTTATGTATCGATTTTCTAATTCCCACCTTTTGCTGTAATAATTCATACAAGAGGCACTTTATTATAATAATAAAATACCTTTTAAATGTATTTCTTAATGAAATTAGTATTATCTTGTTACTTAGGTTTTAAAATATAATGTATTATTAATTTTTAAAAAGTTGTTATCAAAAATTTACTGTATTTGTAACTTTGTAGGTATCTTCTTATTTATTTTGTTTTTGACAAGAGCTGATTAACAAAAATAACTTTAATTTTACTTTCTACAAGAAAGACATCTTAAAATATTGATCAGTAAACATGAAATAAATAATATTTTTTTTAATAATATTAAGTAAATTTTATTTACTCTTCATTTTATAGTGGAAAAAAAGCCCTGTATAATATTATAAGTTATAACCTTCAATAGGGACGATTTAGGATCGCGTCAATACTCGTATAAACTAATCTTTTATTTACCTTTCGTGATAACAAAGGAGTACCTGCGTAACGTATAAATCATAAGGGCAAGAAAAAAACTGCGGACAGATTCAATTAACGCTTTATATCATTCAAAATAAAATTACATCAGTTATAAATCTCTTTACATTGAAATACTCTTATTGTTCTCTATTTTGATCCATAATAACTTTGTAGGAAGATTGATTCAAGTAAAAAAAGTCGATAAATTAAAAAGAAATAATTAAAATATGTCAGCTAAAGCAGAGAGGAGAGATACAGCAATGAAACATTCTTAGTAATTAGGTAAAATAATTTCAAATAAAATTCTCTAAAGAAATGTACAATGAATGAACTATTTTCCTGCAAACATATAACCCTAATAGCATGTCTTACTTAAAATAAATGGTATCACAATCTTATATAACTATTAATTTAATAAAATTACTCTTAAGGAACTTATGCTTAGACCGCAAAAAGTACGAGGATTAATTCGTACTCTCAAAATAGGAAATTATAAAATGATAGACTACAACCAGCAAAACCATTCGTTGCATAACATTGCCGTTATTATATTCGGGATAAAATAGGTAAGTACACAACCATCGACAACTCAAGAATTGTACCGAAACCGAAATAAAATACGATACAAGATTTTACAAACTGTGTTACTAACAAACTGACTTCAACAAGTTGATTTTCATAATAATTATAACAATTTTTACATCTATATAATATAATGAACATGGCAACATTTTACATGTATAAAAATATTTCTATTTATCTCGCAATATGCTCTCTTAAATACATCTATACCACTAAACAGTTACAATACAAGGCACTGTCGACTACAAACACACTTTGGCAGTACATAATACAGTCAATATTTTCACAAAACTCGTATACAGAGTCCCCACTTCTACTCGTATGTTATCCCACTTCCCACACAAACTCTAACTCTGAATGATCACAGAATTTCGCCAATAGTGAAGTGCTTGTTAATAAGTGACACTCATAGACACAAACTGTTCTTAGTCTGTTTAATAACTATATTTCAAGTAGTTGACTTCGACGCATTTCCATCTGCTGCTGGCGTAATAATTATGTCCCCTGCATTAGACCTACTTCGGGTGACTAGCACTGGTGTTTTCGGTTTCGGTGTTTCTGTCATTTTAATTCTGACTCGACCCATATCGGGTGAATATACAGGTACATATTCACGGGATGGCGACAAGTAGTCTGAATCGACGATAGGATCTCCATTTATTAATGGCTGAGATACATCTAAATCTAAGTTACTATTTGGTCTTGGATTATCATCATCATTTATAGGGACAAAAATATCTTCACTTGATAAAGAGTTGGTATCTTTGCGAGAACTAGTAATACCAGGTTCAGAATCAAAAGACGTTTCCTGCTGTGGCACTTGGTTGTGATGTGCTAAATTATTATCTATTGAACTACTTTTGTTTTGATTTGTGTCGTGCGGACTGTCAGTTCTCCCTGCTCCATGTTTTATACCATTTGTAACATCACCATTTTCTCCTTTTTTCTGAAGTGACTCATGAGTAGGAACAAGTTCATATTTTCCATTAACTTTTCTCTCCACAGAATTTTCCACAGCAGCCGGTTTGCCTAGTAAAGATTTGTTCATATCTACCATCTCTTTTGAAGCCTTTTCCACGTCTCTTTTCTGTTGCCGTAGAAGTCTTCGATCTCTTCTTTTTCTCATCTGTCCTTTAGTAATTGCAAATCCAATTAATCCCACTAGTAAAACAACTATCAGAGCGATGCATACGTATGTGCCAGTTTTATGCGTGACTGCATTTTCCTCACCAGGTGGAGCTTGACCAAAAACTTCGGAGGCTTGAGTAACTCGTATTTGTTCGGAAACTGTGGTATCTCTAGTCACTGGTGCAGGAACTGCGACCTCTGTTACAACAACGGGATCTGGTTTGCTATGCCAATCTGACCCACCTTTATACACGGACGGAGGTTCCGGTACTGGAAACTCAAATTCTGTTGACCTAGTCTCATCATCATCTTTAAATATTCTATAAACTGGGTCAGGGCTTAAATCTTCGATTATAGCAGTAGTTGTTTCTGTAACAGTTTGTGTATGATCTCCGTAATCGAAAGGATAAAACCCAGACCCTTCTTCACCAGAGCCTTCTGTTGCATCATCATGAGTCTGAATATTTACATTGTGTGCAGCTAATAATTCTTCAGAGTGTAATATGTTATGAACTGAATCGTTACTTAGTTCGTCGATCAAAGAAGTAGTTGTCTCTAGAATACTTTCTGTTTGATCTTTAAAATCGAGGTTAAGAGAGCCAGAGAAACCAGATCCTTCGCCAGAACCTTCGATAAAATCATCGTTTGCGTTAAAATTCGGAACAGATTTTTCGAAATTACCTTCATTTGTTTTATCTTTTTCACCTCCACCTGATCCTTCTATTTCATTCGACGAGGGAGATAACAACTGCCCAACTTTCATAAATTGTAAACTATCATCATCTTCTCCTAAATCAGCACCATTAACTACTTTACCATCTTCTAAATCACTACCAGCAACTAAAGGCATTGATTTCAAGGCAGTACTTTCTTCACCTATTTGTACAGCACCAATTGGTTCATCTCCCATCATCATATCCATAAAGTCTGTTTTAGAGACTTTGCAAATATCTTTTGTTTTCAATTCTAACCAAGAACGACCTTTTAAATGAGCTGGGGTACGACATTTTACATCATCAATGTACACATTTGCTGCCAATAGTCGATTTCTGCTAACAATATTATTACATGAACAGTCTAATGGATTTCCTTCTAACTCTAAGTGTTCTAAGCTTGGTAAATGTGCTAAATCAGATGGCACGTCTATTAAAAGATTGCCGGTCAAATCCAATGAGCTGACACTTACTGGGAGATTTATTAATGAAATCCTTTGCAATCGGTTATGAGCAAGATTCAGGTGAACTAATTTTTTCATGTTGTGCAAAAATTTATTTATTTCCGTAAGTCCATTAGTAGACAGATCTAGTGTAACCACTTCGGTTAGCCTTTCCAATTCATGTGTGATTTTGGTGATGTTGTTATGTGAAAGATCGAGTATATTAATGTTATGATGCTTCTGTCGAAGGGTGTATTTGTAGAGTTCTAGAACATTGCTGCAGGTGACACGGTGAAGGCCGTCACGTGTAGTGCTGCAAACACAGCTATCGGGACAGACGGCCGCTAGCGTTGGCACTAGCAGAAATGATGCAGCAAGAAGACAGGCATATATAGGAAGCAACGCCATCTTGGTCGTTATAGGCCACCTGAAAGAAAAAGAAAAAATCATATTAGTAAAATGATTATAAGCAGTATAAAACCAAATTTTAAAACTTCTATATTGATTAAACTAATATTTCACTATTTTATGATTAAATAACGATGGTTAACTATGGAATCTTTCTTAATTCTTTTATCTTATGATGTCTACATTCATTTGTTCCATTCTGTAATTAACGATGACATCCAATATTAAATTACAACCGCAAAATTTTTGCTGGTACCTACTGTTAAATCGTTAATAGCTAGTAGTTTTACTGTTGTATAAATTCATTTATGCTAGGGACTAAGCAGTGTGACATATTGAAATAGTACGCACTACGCAGGATAGGATTAGCACCTATGACATTTCAGAAATAAGTCCATTCACTAAACCGATTTTTCTTTTCTTAAAACTTCGTAAATAGATACTTATAAAGCTGTAGATATAAAAAGGGGAGCCGTGTCAATAATTTACTCCAATGCAAAATAACTCTTAACAGCTGGCATGAAATCGCACTGTACGTGGGTGAAGCACAATTTGAAATCAGTTTCTATTTGTAGCTACATAATAACATCCTCGGTGCACTTGGCCGCCGCTCGCCACCAGAAGTAGTCCAATGTTAGCGACAGGAAGATGGTTGTTAACCGTTTGTGCGAATACCGTCTCACCGTCTTCGCGGGGGGCGGAGTGTTGAACCATAAGTGGGGCATTACGCAACACAAAACAGGACACAACAATATACTGGGGGACTGTGCAAACAAATTATTTTGCTAAGATTTTGCAATATCTAAACACATTAACTGTCTGTTCAGATGACTGATGATGATTTTTTTGCTTTCCTGTATCCAGGCATTTTATATAGGTCGATTAAGACATAGGGTACATACGGTCATGAATAAATCTTTATTTTTTCATAAATATAGTCAGTGTTACGGAGCAATTAAATTACGGAGTCCCGCGGCAATTGGACAGAAAATCAAAGCGTTCCCGTGGGATTTTTAAAACCCAAATACACGTGTTCACCATCTAGTTATCAATATAACATAGGTACACGTGACTTGTTGCTAATCACATCATACTAATATTATAAATGCGAAAGTGTGCTTGTTTGCTGGTTTGTTGATTTGCTGATTTGTTGGTTTATTGGTTTGTTGGTTTGTCCTTCAATCACGCTGCAAAGGAGCAACGGATCGGCATGATTTTTGGCATGGGTATAGTTGAGGACCTGGAGAGTAACATAGCCTACTTTTTATCCCGGAAAATGAAGGAGTTCCCGCGGGAATCAAAAAAACTTAAACCACGCGGACGAAGCCGCGGGCATCAGCTAGTAAGTGGTGAGATAAAAATGAGTGGTGGCGTTAGTTAAGTTTATATGATTACGCAATGCCAATAAAATGATGGATTTAGTAATTTGACGAGAATTCGTGTTAAAGTAATTAAACATACCGATGCGAAAATGTAAAATGCGCATTGGTTTGCACTGTTTGTACGCTGTTTGTTTTAATTAACATGATTACAAGTTTTTTAATTAACTACGATATCACTTGTTACCTACCCGTATTTTATCAGGTTGATTCACATTTTATTGGAAATGTTTTTTCTGGAATTGAGCAAACTGAAAACCAGCGCTGAACATTGTTGCAGCCAATTGGCTGCAACAATGTTCAGCGCTGGTTTTCAGCAATGCTGAGGTTGTCTCCAATTGTTTTGTTGTTAGTTTTTAGGGTTCCGTAGCCAAATTTGGCAAAAACGGAACCCTTATAGATTCGTCATGTCTGTCTGTCTGTCTGTCTGTCTGTATGTCTGTCTGTGTGTCCGTCCGTATGTCACAGCCACTTTTTTCCGAAACTATAAGAACTATACTGTTGAAACTTGGTAAGTAGATGTATTCTGTGAACCGCATTAAGATTTTCACACAAAAATAGAAAAAAAACAATAAATTTTGGGGGTCCCCATACTTAGAACTGAAACTCAAAAATTTTTTTTTCATCAAACCCATACGTATGGGGTATCTATGGATAGGTCTTCAAAAATGATATTGAGGTTTCTAATATCATTTTTTTCTAAACTGAATAGTTTGCGCTAGAGACACTTCCAAAGTGGTAAAATGTGTGTCCCCCCCCCCTGTAACTTCTAAAATAAGAGAATGATAAAACTAAAAAAAATATATGATGTACATTACCATGCAAACTTCCACCGAAAATTGGTTTGAACGAGATCTAGTAAGTAGTTTTTTTTTTAATAATTTAAAACTTACTACAGGTTTGTACTTAACCCTCGGTGCGCGTGTCCGACTCGCACTTAGCCGGTTTTTTTGTTTAATTTAGCTTAAGAGATATTGCGATTAACCTAATCTAACAATAATGTAAATAATAAAGCTTTTATTTATTTATTGTGCTCTAAATGTATATTTCCCTGTGTAGGATATCCGCCGTCTCTAAATCGCATCCAAAAGTGAAATACCCGACATCGTAATCATCATCATCACCCAATCGCCGGCCTTATACGGGTCTGCTATTATAATGGTATGGTTTTAGGCCATAGTCCACTACGTTAACTTAGTAATGATTGGCAGACTTCACAAATCTTTGAGAATAATATTTTAGAAAACTGTCAGACATGCACGTTTTCCTCACCTCACGAAGATTTCTAAGTATAACCGTTAAAGCTAGCTATATAACTTACTTGATTAAAATAATCATGCTGTATTTATTTTTATGCGCCTACCATCACGTAAGGTAGTACTAGCTAATATCCGCGACTTCGTCCGCGTGGATTGAGGTTTTTTGGTTCCCGCGGGAACTCTTTAATTTTCTCTGTGCCAAATTTCATCTAGATCCGTTCAGCCGTTCTGGCGTGATTGAGTAACAAACATCCATCCCCACATCCAAATTCCAAATCCAATCCAAACTTTCGCAATTATAATATTACAGATTTTACAAACATACCTACCGAAAAAAGGCATCTCAGCAAAGGAATTCGATCTTTTCAATTACAATATTCAATTTGAAAAAGAAATTCTAACATTGGTCAGTTTATAAGCCTTGAAAAATCAACATAGGTAAAGTAAAACTGTATGAGTGACAACCCTATATAAACATCAATGGCACGATTTACGTCAGTCATCATGTAAGGTGGTATTATGGCACGATTAGAGCGTATTACTTTGAGAGGCTGCCGAGAAGCCGAAAGCTTCGGACTAATGATGCAATCCACGTAAGTAGGTACTAGGTACGTAAAACCGTCGTATCTTCAATCTTAAATTATGATTTTGACGGTAGTCAGTAAACTATTAAGTGGGATTATGGCCAGCCCAGGAGTAATCTTATTTACTTGGGGACTTTTGTGAAATAGGTAACTGTGTCAGTTCGTATGGGTACCACGGGTACCACTTTATAAAAACTTCGTCGAAATTTGGTACACAGATAGGTTGCATGATGCATTTTTTTTATTTACTACAAGTTAGCTCTGACTGCGATCCCACCTGATGGTAAGTGATGATGCAGTCTAAGATGGCGGTGGGCTAACCTGTTAGGGGCATGGCAGTTATATTTAACCCATACCCCTATTCGGTTTCTACACGGCATCGTACCGGAACGCTAAATCGCTTGGCGACACGTCTTTGCCGGTAGGGTGGTAACTAGCCACGGCCGAAGCCTCCCACCAGGCCAAAACCAGGGAAAATTCAGAAATTATAAAGTTCTTAAATTATAAAGTCCAAGCTTATTAAAGTTATAATTTTTTTTTGATAAAGTCGGGTTAAAATTGAACAAATAGATAACATTTGTATAAACTTGTGCATATGCCTATACACATATATTTTATTTTCATTACAAGATAGGCAGATTTTAGGACGATTCCTTTAAACTATGTTATATTTCCTGTATATTCAGGAAGAGTATTTACTCCTGTATTAGTTAGACGGTAACGATAGTAGCTTTATATTAAAAGGATTAATAAATATGTAACAGGTACTCGTATATTATAGGAGCAATTTGTTCATATACTATCGCGGCAAACTCATCAAGTGGATTGTATTAGACTCTTCCGCCTGCGGTTTATAGTTTATACCTCTTCCATTGACCTTGTAAATGCTTTTAGAAGGAACATGCATTATCTAATTTATCTGGCTTCAATACTTCAATACACAGATTAATTTACAACCGACGTTCTCCCTGGCGCAGAGATGAGCGTTGTGATTGTCATCTTATAACTTGGGATTCTCTAACTTATAAGATAGCCTTGTTTTTATATTATCTGTCTGTATGTTGTCTGTCTGTCTGTCAGTCTGCTACGTTCTGCTAACGACGCATGCGGCATATTATCCAATCGAAATTTGGCTGCATCCCGGGGAAGGGTATAAGCTTTATCCTGGAAAATAAAAAAGTTCGCGCGGAAATAAAGAAACCTCAATCCACGCGGACCAAGTCACGGGCACCATCTAGTTCTTTTTAAATAAATACGAGATAGTGATCGCAACATCGTCGTTGGATTTAACATTTTTTAAATTCCATGGGTTTTTTTCTGCATTTTCTGGGATAAAAAGTACCTAGCCTATGTCACTCTCCAGGTTATAGGCATGCAAAAAGTCACGTTGATACGTTGTTCAATTGCAGAGTGACTGAAGGGCATACAAACCAATAAACAAATACAGTTTTTATGCAAAATATTGTAAGAAAACATTAAATATACTTTAATTTAACAATGTCAAGTATTTTGAAAAAATCAACCCTGAATTAAAAATAATACAGCAAAAAAATACTACTACAAGATTAAAAATAATAGTACCACTGTATTTTTATGTACAAATATTACTTACGGAGAATAACAACTTAGTATTGAACACGCAGACGCATAATATAATAAGTGGCCTCTACACTTTACAGTATAATAAATATCGCCACTGAAAGGCTGTGTTGATAATGATGAAATTATGACTCACTAAAGGTCGATGCAACGGATATACAAACTGCACCGGATGGCCGTGGACACTGGCCGAGCCATATAGAGTTTGACATGTAAAACGTTAAGATAAACGCTAAATGAGCATTGTAACTTGTTTTGACGTTTATTAGTTAGGGCAGTTAAGCTAATTTATGAGCTGCGCTACTTTGTATTAAAGTAGTTGATGTATGCATTCATTTACATAATCGTTTCAACCCAATGCCGGCTCATTACTGAGCACTAGTCTTCTCTCGGAATAAGAAAGGTTTGTGGTCATAGTCCACCGACCAAAACACTCTGACCAAGTGCCAATCGGCCTACTTCATACACCTTTGAGCACGTTATGAAGAATTCTCAGTAATGTAGGTTTGCTCATGATGTTTTCCTTCGCCGTTAATGTGACATTATAACTCAGAAAAGATAGATGTGCGTTCTCGAGGATCGAACCCAGATCACCCGAATATGACCTGGGCTATTAACGCTTCAGTTCACATTGCATTCAGAACCTTCCTTTGCGGAATTAGTTTTTTTGTATCATTATTTTACGTGTGTGGGAGGCTGCCACAGCTACATCCCCCGGAAGTGCGCGCGCTGGAGGTCCAATCACTTACTACTGATACCAAATAAAGCGTAGGAAAAATATTCAGCTTTTGCGTTTTTGGTCATCCTGAAAGGTCGCTGGCTCCCGGACTAATAGTGTGTCGGTGCAATCATTTCAATACGGTAGGTATTAGAATTATATATTTATTATTCAACTAAGGCAGATCCAAAGATCGGTTTTAAATTGAAGAAAAATTGCTCATCTTCATTTTTCACATAGTACATTATGACAATACTGTACAATATTACAGTACCGGGCTCGATCGGTTACCATGTCAGAGAGTTGCTATTTCATAGAAAAGCATTGACACAGCAGAATAATTAATTCAACTTGTAGACAAGTCCACTAGTCTTGCTTTAAATGTCAGTCGGTAAAATTGCGCTTTATTATTCTGTACTATATTTTAATAATATATTTTTCATCATACCTATTCGAAAAACGCATATTGCCTTCAGAGGATAGCGGGAGCAAAGTGTAACTTGTAGGCCCATGGGACTTTTCATTTCTCTCTTCTGATTGGTCCGAAGTCACGTCATCAATTTGTTGATCGAATATACGACTTTGCATTACTCTGTTCTGATTGGTCCGAAGTCACGTGATCAATTTGTTGATCGGATATTATACCTACGTCTTTACATTTTATTTAAACTTTAAATATACGTCTAAATAATGTCTATACAATTACATAGAAGGTTGATAGGAGTATCTTCTGATTGGTGCTTAAACGTATAGGTAATGTCCATACATAGTAGGTTGATACTCCTAGCTTTTTCTCATACGTAATGATGAAAAATAGTGTGTGTCACTCGGGGCCAAATTTTTTGTTCTCGGGCGGCGTATATTGAATTCCTCGCTACGTTCAGGATTCTACTTTAGAACCCCTCGCTACGCTCGGGATTCTACTATAGAATCCTTCACTTCGCTCTGAATTCAAAATAGCGCCCTCTGGGAACAAAAATTTTCTTTGGCCCCATGTAACACAAATAACTATTTCATATTTTCTGTGCCTTCTCAGTCTAACTAATATAAGCGATATATTTCACAAGTTTGACCGGATGACATAAACACTATTAAAAACATTCAGTTGTTCATATCGTTAATTTGTTCAATGAAATATAATATTATGGTCGTTTAAATGTAAAACGGATATTTCGTACTTATGTCGTATATGAATATTATTCATTAGATTGCATAAAGTAAAAGGTACCGCTAATCAAATAAATCACTTCTATTTAATCAATGGCCTACTTATAGGTACCTAAACTGCAAAGATTAGGTATTAAAAAAGTTTAGCATGATGTAACTTAATTAAAGAATTAATGATGTAGGTACCTAATTGTAATTAGGTCGATTAGGTTGAATAATTGACGTAATTTCATTGTATTATGATATCCCAATATTATAGTCAGGTCTGGGTCAGTTTACCTACAGCATACATTTGTTCATGTAGTTGCAAAGGTATTCTTAAATTAAATTAAATGTTTTAAGTATTTCATTCTTATCTTGTTAATCATTAAAGAATAGACGCTTTCCGCAACTTCGTCCGCGTGTTTTAGACTGTTTTTTTAATCCTTTCTCCTGAACTCTTTGATTTCCGGGGTAAAATGTAGCCTGTCCTTCCCGGCTAATAATCTCTGTACCAAAAATCGGTTTAGTCAAAATCGTCTGCACAGATGAACCCTGAAAACTTAGCAGAAAGACAGATGGATAGACAGGACACACTTTCGCATTAATAAGACTAGTATGGATTATGCAAATTACCAATTGTCGGACTGGGCTGTGCTGGTTTCATCTCAAAAGTTCACACAAAAGGTCACTCTCCCAGACTATCTGACGCCCGAATGTCATCTCGATATGAAAACCTGTTGCTATCCGATATCTTAATTAAAATGTCATACCATAATCGTCAGTCGTCAGGGCAAGAAGTTACAGCTCATGAACTCGTTACCAAGAGATCGACAGTGAAATAAAATTACCTATATCTCATAGCCCAGTAGCTTTGCATAGCGTTATATAGCCATGGAAATCGAGGAGGACCATATAGAAATACCTAGACAAAGTAGAATAAAAACCTGCCAAAAACGCGTATTTTTTATAATAAACAGGCCCTAGTAAAACAAATGAGACTATACTATTTGGTATTAAAAATAAAAATTTCGTTGAAGTTAGAACCTGTTAAGGACATTTAGAAACCGGAAAGTATCACCGATATGTTTTTTCATCTGGTCACGTTGGATTTACCTGTGCGTCATTTCCACTGAATTGTTACACCAATAACTCTGAATTGAAGGCTGTATCCTGACGTCAATTGACCTTTTTTGTTACTCAATTATCAAAAAGTTGACTCGTAACTGTGACAAAATCACTGCTACATAGTTCGAAAAAACCACAATGCTTGTTAATAGCACACTAGTGTTACTGTTACTGTCTACTGTCACACCAGATAGAATAACGGGAAACTATTTTTGGGTTTGATATACTAGGTAGTCTTTAAATGATTATTTTTATGAACCTAATATCCTCCTAGAGCCTTTTTAATACATGACAAGAAAGCAGCAACATGTTTCATAAAAAAATAGGAAGGGTCTATTGTATTTGATTTCATATAGCGCTATCATAATATAACTATCGTTCATCTATTTAGTGCGCAAGTGCTTCACCATACGCGTAATACGCGTTGATGCTTCTTTTTCCGTGTTCAAATTATAAGACGACTAGATGATGCCCGCAACTTCATCTGCGTGGTTAGGTTTAGTTCTACGAGTATATTATCCACCACATTCTCCGTACAAAATTTCGTTAAGATCGGTTAAGCAATTATGGAAAGGTTGTTACCTTTCCATAATTGCTTAACCGTCGACATTGCTTCAACAGTCACACTTTTGCAGTAATAATAATCTAATTTTATTGATAGTATGGATTTTATTTATTTTATGGTACAAGGATATTATATAAATCTAACTTTTGATAGATCTTCCACCATTGAAGCCTAGCCAAGTTTATTAAAGCTTTTCACAATTGCAATACCTTGAGCTATTTCCTTATAAAGTGAAATCACGAATACAACGCTCTATTTAATGTTTCCATTTGCAATGTAACTGGACTCTGGAACGAGATTCTATACACACGGACCCATTCAACTGCAAACTTGGGAATTATATATCAGTCTGTTTTACTCTAATATTGAAGGGAACTAGATATCTCGCGAACTAGGAAGATAACCACATCGGCAAACCAATTTTCTTACGCAATTTGTAGCGACGCAGCTCAGTGGTAATAAATATCTTTAAAACAATTGATTTCAACTGATTCTGTGATACCAGAGGCAAAGCCAGATAACTCACCAAAACGCTCAAGCAATGCTATTTTTACGTAGCAAAATAATTAATCTGTCTTCCTATAATGTGTTATTAGCTTTCACTACAGACCACAACAAAGTAATGAATTACTGTAAATCTATACTAATATTATAAAGAGGTAAAGTTTGTGAGTTTGCGACGTTGTAGGGGGTAATCTCTGGATCTACTGAACCGATTTTGAAATGTTGGTACCAATAGAAAGCCACATTATTTGTGAGTGTCATAGGCTATATATTAACCCGAAAAAATTAGGGAGTTCCTAATAGTAGTAGAGTAGACTTATTTCACGCGGACGAAGTCGCGGGCATCTGCTGGTTTTAGATATAGGTAGAAAGTCATAAGTGGAAGATTGAGCTATCTTCTTCGTTCTTTATGACGTTGGCGAAGAACATTCTTGAGTTGAATGAACGAGAAGTTTAATTCGCTATAATCCGCCACAGTAGACAAATCTATGTGGTACAGTGCGTGTCCTTCACCAATAGCATGCGAACACCCACCACCCAGCAATTCGCACCGGCACAGCACCACACCACACAAATCCTCTAACTTGCTAACTTGAAACTTGAGTTGCTAACTTGAAAGTCATTAACCATGAATGAAGGAGAATAATGACAAATTAACCCTCAATCCCAAATTAGATTGGACTGGGCGTGCTTATAAAACAGTTTATAAATCGATTTCAAGTCCATTTGGCAACAACAATGGAACTACATAATTCCAACTAAAGTTTTTCTTTTATTTCGAATTTGCAGGCTAACACTCTTTACTAGGTATAAAGGAATTACAATGCATTCATGGAATAAAGTTACGGTGAAGCAGTTAAATTTCCGATCAGTCCGCCATTTATTTTTTCTTGATCTAAATAGTTTTTATTGTTTCCTTATAATAATAATATACAGTCTTTTCTTGGTCTAATAAACTACCTCAGTACGCAATAATGTGTAACCATCCATTTAAGAAGTTGTCCGCCCTACAGATAAAAAAAATAAAGATCGAATATCGAATAGCCAGCTTGATATATCACTGTTTTAATGCAACGGTATAATTTTATAAGATCTTTTACCAATTCAGGAGTAGGTTAAGGTTCTTTCGACAGTGTGATTGAGGAAGTGTCTCGTAACGGCACCTTGTTTTACCAACATTTTAGTAAAATATTTTTTTAATTATGCTACTTAATCAAGCAAGGCAAAATACCAAAGATTTTAAAAAAATACTAAATGTCTATACGGGTCTCGGACATTCTAGCTTTAAAAGCCAACGATAAGATGACTTCCACTCCATTTTTAAAAAAAATGCAAGCTTTTGGCTGAAACTCAATGGTTTGGTAAGATACCTCTCTACTTTCTAGGCCAAGAATTCTACAAGCAATACATCTACAAAAAGCTTTCAAGATAATACATAGGACCAGATTTTACTACTAGAGTGTAAAAAAGGCCTTCATAAAATAAATGAATTTGTTTGAGTCTTTTTTTATGCCTTATGATCATCGCAAACTCCAGCTATTACTTTTTTTTATCCATACTAATATTATAAATGCGAAAGTGTGTCTGTCTGTCTGATTTTCGGTCTGCTTCGATTTCACGGCCCACCTGTTCAACCGATTTTGATAAAATTTGGTACAGGGATAGGTTGTATCCTGGGGAAGGACAAAGGTACTTTTTATCCCGGAAAACTAAGGAGTTCCCGCGGGAACCGCGGGACGAAGTCGCGGGCATCATCTAGTAGTAAATATTTAATCCGTTTTCCTGTAACATAATAAGAAATAATAAGAAAGGATTCAAATAAAACCATCACCACCATAATTTTTTTTGCATAATATTGACATTACTAATTTGTCAGTCATTAAATTAGTATTCTTCCTAACCCCATATGGTTTATGACCCATAAAACGAAATGGTTATTACAAAAACATAGCTTCTGTGTTTGAGTTATAAAGTTGCTTTATCTTGGTAGGTAACTATAGGTACGTAAGATTATTTATCGCACATATTTGAACTTGGTGTTGGTTAAAGAGCAGATAAGGTATGTGTGGGCGTAACGGATCATAAATTCTGGTCAAAGCATCTTGGAATGCGTAATTCGTACTTCCGTAGCTATGAAATATGTATTAATTAAAGTAGATTTGAGACTACAGTTTACCTTAATAACGATTTAAGTTAAATTGAGCAGGACGTAAAGGAATCGGTCGTCCAAAACTTCTGGTTAGATGGAGTTAACCAAGACGCCAAGCAACTTTCAATAAAGAACTAGAAAACGAGCGCAAAGGACAGAGACAGATAGAGAAATCTTTTGACCAGGCCTGGGCACACAAAGGGTTGCAGCGCCGATAATGATGATGATAATAATGATGATGATGATGATGATGATGGTGATAAATGCGATAAGTTAAAATAATTAAATAATTTTTATTTAGTAAAAACGATTTATCTTTTACTTTAGTAAATATGACCTATTAGACATAATAACTAAATATACAACGAAAACAGATTTATCTTAAGGCATAGTAGCAAAGTATGTACATAATTTCAAAGTCAGGGTCTGGACTCGGGTCATTGCCGCTTCGATTTATATAATTAGCTTCATTAAAACATTTACGTGGTAATCACGTATCCGGTATCCGTAAATCGTAGTATTGTGCATATTCATAAGTAGGGTTACTGGAAGTTCATAATATTATGCACTATTGTAAAACAAACCTCATTCGTATCCACTTTGGCATCTTATTATATTACCTGAGTTCCTCATAAAAAGGATAGTTTTTGAAATTTTTTTTACGATTGGCTTGATGGCTTTAAAATTCAATAGAGATGCAATAAAAGACATCAGATTATTTATTGCTTCCTAATGGACCAGAACAAAATCACTGAGGAAGTAAATTGTACTTGCGAAAACGGGACTAAAAGCCATACAGCCAACCAAAGACCAGCAACTAAAAAAGGAAAATCCAAAGCTAGGCATCACAGATTTACACGGGCATCTGTTAGTGGAAAAATAAGGAGAAAAGAAACAATACACACTCAAAGTAACAGCTCTCTTCAGACTAACAAAGAAAATATACCCGTAACTGCAAACATGCAGTTTAAACAACCGCAGCATTTCCAAACAACTACTCGGGTTTCTGTTGAAAAGTGGGTTTTCATTCGATGTTTTTAATAATAAAGACGATAGCGAGAATACGATCATGTCTTGGCTTGCTGTTTTTAAGTTATATCCGATCTGAACTACCTATACCATAGATAACGGAAATAAAGACCTATACGGATTTGATAATTGATAATAATATGACGACGATGTTCTCTTTTTTATTTGCCGACCTCGTTACGTATATTGTGTTTGGGATTTGTATATGGGTTTAATAAATAAAACTGGAATCAATTTTGTCCCGATTTAATCTTTATTTAGGTACTATGAAGTGATTTCTATCTCTGAGAGACTACAAATCAAAGAAAAGAACGAAGATTTTTTTTACATTTTATCACATCGATAGATTTATCCGGTACCATTTGCATTATCGGTCAATGATAAAGTACTTACATATACGCTTTCACATTTAACACTCCGTCTCACTCAAGGTGAGGACATCATTGTCTTTTCTGGAACGCTTCCAAGGTTTTGAAAAGGAAACAGCGAACATTATTATTTTTTTCTTTTACAATAATGTCTCTCAATATTTAAGATTTGCATTTTGCACAGCGTGTCAAAGTGAACAAAAATAGTCAAAATCTAGGTTGATTCAATAGGTTGGTCATCAACGGGCGCAGACGCACGTGCGTCTAGATGACTATGGAAATAAAATAACCGCATGCTCGCACTATAATCGATATGCAATTTACGTATTGAGATATTTGAGATTTTACTTTAATAAATTACAAGCCAGTAAACCGAGAAGTTTTATTTATTTCCCTATTTTAAGAACGCCCATCCGCTTTCTTTAGCGTACCCTCTATCCTAAAGTAACCTGGAAGATACAGCTATACATATCTATGCGATATAGTAGCCTGTTGTACTTGTACCTTGTACATTACATTTTCATTTATTTTCTCTATAATAGTGTACAATAAAGTAGTTATATTTAAATAAACTTTTATCTTATTATAAATAAAATAAAATAAATAAACGTAATATTATATCAATTTAAAATAAAATAAAATTATAATTATTATAATAAATTTAATATCATCCATCCATCCATCAGCCTGTATGCATCCACTGCTGGACATAGGCCTTTTCGAAAGCGCGCCACCAAACACGGTCCTCCGCCTTCCTCATCTACCCGCTTCCCGCCACCTTCTTTAGGTCATCGGGCCAGCGAGCTGGAGGTCGTCCTACACTGCGATTACCGGTACGCGGTCTCCACTCCAGAACACGTCTGCCCCAACGGCCATCGGTTCTGCGACAGATATGGCCTGCCCACTGCCACTTCAGCTTGCTAATCCTCAGAGCTATGTCGGTCACTTTAGTTCTTCTACATAATTCCTCGTTCCGGATTTTATCCCTGAGAGAGATTCCCAACATAGCCCGCTCCATAGCCCGCTGAGCGACTGATCCATAGCAAGCTGATTTCAGAACTTGGAAATATCAAAACTCAGCTTTATATTTGAGTTAGGTACGACTAACAACCGCAAATAATATGCACGAGCTAGTACAACTCGAATATTAACAACTACAAGCATACTATTTTAGTCTAACTAATTATAGTGTAACGTGAGTTGAGATTTCTACTAATGAAATATAAAATTATGTAATGCATTTTATAATATTAAAATCTTTGCAAAGAACCATTGAACTTTACATAAATAACTATTCACAATAATGTTTTCGTTGTGAAAAGCGACGTCAACTGACGTCAGACATTTTTGCAAACACAACTCAGAATGTAAAAAACAAAGCGTTATTTTTTATCATCATCATTCGCTATGATCACACGATTCATAATATTTTGCTGTCAGCAGATAAATTATACGAAACGTTATTAATGTAACTAGTAATTTTGTTGGATTCGGCACTTTGCGATAGGTACTTAGATACAAAATAAACTCATGTATTTTTATTAGGCATTCTAGTATTTCTGATTGGCCTTATAATAGTGCATTAATACCAAGTTTTTACGTCGGAAATATTTCTGTAAGTAGTCAAGTTATTTTAAAACCTGTATGTTTATTACTGGCGATTACTTAGCATCTAATTGTTAAATCAGTCTTGACTGTGTTTGAATGCAAAAAGTAAGAAAAATATCAGCTTTATAACTAACTATTCTTATTAATAACTAGTATTTTTCTTTATTTACTTATTATTTATATATTATTTATTTATTTATAACTTATAATTGCATAATTTTAAAGAACAGCTATTTATCAATGATATCGACAACACTTGACTTTGACTTGATTAGCATTGACCGTGATATCTTCAGAGCTATTAGGTACTGAATGCTACGTCAGATACAGTAGCAAGTTCAATGTTACACTGTCATGAAGCCGAACAACCACCTTGCCTGCATTTTAATCTAATATCATTCAATCTTATTTATCCAATTACTTATTATATGGTAACTATAATAGCAATCCGTGATGTAATGATTTGTAGAGCTGTTATCACAAATAATAAGCTTTAAAATAAATTGTAAGTAACTGTAAAAGTCAAAGTGTCGTAGATTAACTTATGTTAATCCTAGTCATTGTATATATTTTTTGGCTTCAGTTTAAACACTTGAAGATTAATTGCACATCATAAGCGCAATTAAAATCGTCTTCAACAAGATGTATTTACTTTAGTACACAGACGTACAGATCATGAATATTTTGAGCAATCGACTCGAAATACACATTTTGTCTAATATAAGCATACCTAGCTCTATGATATATTTATGATATATTTTTATTGGTACAAAAATAGGATGATCATGAACAGAGAGCTAGTAATACAAAATTACACCCATCAAGATACGACAAAGAGACACGGTAACATACAAATAGTGAAAACAAAAAACTGTAATTTCCTTGGACGTCAGCCAAAATCTAGACAGGTGCCTAGAGACAAGGATGAGACGAGGTGACGCCGGCGACAGTACGACATACTAGTACGAGTATAATACTAAGGAAGTAGAAATTATAAAAATTACGAGGATAGTCCAGGGTTTGAGTTTTTGTGTGTACTTTTACAACTTTTACCAAAAATATTGACAAAATATTTTGGGTGCTTTCCGTACACGAGAATCTATACTAATATTATAAATGCGAAAGTTTGGATGGATGAATGGATGAATGAATGGATGGATGGATTGATGTTTGTTACTCAATCACGCAAGAAGGGCTGAACGGATCTGGATGACATTTGGCACAAAGATAGATTATAGCCTGGAATAACATATTGTCTACATTTTATCCCGGAAAATTAAAGAGTTCCCGCAGGAACCGAAAAACCTCATTCCACGCGGACAAAGTCGCGGGCATCAGCTAGTATAGTTAATATTAATTGAAATTCAAAGTCTAACAAAAATCTCCAGGAAAATTTGAAATTTCATTTGGTTACTTTATCAATAGATTTTCAATTGAGGCGGTGCAGATCAGCCACTGAGTGGGGAATAATTATTATAATTAATAGTCTCATTATAATTAGAACTTAAAAAAAATTAGGTCGTCCAAGTCCATAAACTTGTCTCTCAACGGAAAAATCGATACGTTAGATTAACGAAGGTACCTAATAGGATTAGAAGCACATGACTAGAACAGATATTTTAAGTCCATACTTTTCTATTATACGCAAAGTAATACCGTAAATCACAGCCGTAAATACTTGAAATATTTTCCTAGTTCTTCCTGATAGCAAAAAAGACAAAAATTAATGTGATGTACTATGTATTTTTTATTTGTGTTTTATATTCAGACTTAAATTTTTCACTTGATACACTTTTAATAGGAAATTTCAATCTTCATTTGCAGTCATATGGCTGTAAGTGTAATTTTCTCAACAATATTTTATTATTATTATTATAATATAAAGAAACACTAAAATATAATTATTATGTGGAGCAATGCAGTCACAGTATGGATGTATTACTGTGAATGAATTTATTATGATTTTATAATCCGTGTACTTTGATCCTATTCAATCAAGGCGGTGATAACTAGAAGGTAAATCACTGCGTTATCTTCAATGCAATTACTAATTATTATATAAGTAACATATTCATATTATGTTTTTAATAGTTAATAAAATCACTTTTAGACTTATTATAAGTAAAATATTAATAAAACAGGAAAGTTACGAAGTATCTAAGACATTGTGGCATCAAACAATTCAGGTAAAGTTATCTAATCCCTGCTTAAAACCCATGATTGATCAAATACCTATCACTAAATAAAATCATTTTTTTTAAACAAAACTTCCTTTATGTAAGGCACGGCTTGAGAGTAACTCGGATGCTTTTTAAGGCGTTTTCTTGTAACTTTGTCTGTAACCAAAGATACACGTAACTTATAACGTAAATGTTACACGGCGTATTTTTTTGTTTCATATTTTCATAAAAAGATAATGTAATTATAGAGTTTATAAACTATTTTTAAACAGAATATCTATTATTAAATAAATTATTTACAAATAAACAAGCTCAATTATTATATTTAAGAAAGGAAAAACAATCTTATCGTTATTAACTTGAACGATTGACCTCAAATGATAATTTTATTACTAACCTCTATCTGTCAGATGTAAAACCGCAAGCCGTACGTTGAACGTACCTACTTAAATCTGATTCTTGACTACAGGACATACGGGACATTTTTTCATGTGAGTTTCTGTAATTTACTAATGACTAGCTGATAGCTGAACCGTGACTTCGTCCGCGTGGATTTAGATTTTTTGGTTCCCGCAGGAACTCTTTAATTTTCCGGGATAAAAAGTAGCCTTTGTGTTATTCTATCGCTGTGCCAAATTTCATCCAGATCTGTTCAGCCGTTCAGGCGTGATTGAGTAACAAACATTTATCCATCCATCCATCCATCCAAACTTGCGCATTTATAATATTAGTATAGATAGATTTATTAAGTAATTTAATTATGATAGCCTTACAGAAAAAATAAAGGTACGTTACTTTAACTCTAGGTACACGCCAGATAATTAATATCAGAACAATAACATAATATGACAAATGCAAATGGGTTTCAACTTTGACCTTTTCTGAGTAAACAGCGTCAGAATTTTTTATACCGACTGCTTTACTAATAATAGTAGCTATCTAAAAATTTACACATTAGTGTGAGGTTTACAAAAAAACTTTCATTTCGGATCCTTTTTTATGATCCACATGTGGGTCATGAGAATCCTGAGTTAGGGATTCGCAGAAGTCAATATTAGATATCGCTTGGTGCTGCTAATATTATCTATATCAATAAAATAATGGCTTGTTAATCTATATGACGTCAGGGTTATACCTACTACAAAATATATCCTGTTATGAGGAACTTGAGTATCTGAAGCCTGTAGTTTAGAACTTATATGCGTAACATTTTAGTTTTAAAAGCTATAAATAAAGTTTTATAAATAAATTATAAATAATAGGTACCTAATAAAATTTGTAAAATAAGCATTATGTTCATTTGGAATTTACTTACTTATATTCCAAAAAGCAAGTCATAGAAAAGATTTGATAAACCAACCGATAGTACCTTAATATTAATTCGACGCATACTTGGTAGGTAATCTTAATCGTAGCAACTCGCGACACTAAATGATTACACTGATTAATTATCTGTATATTAGATCTTACTATGTCAAAAACGTAATTTACGTAAATGACGATCATGTACCTAATAAATTACTGTAAGCACATGATGCTATAGGTAAGAATAAATTTAAATATACCGAAGCCTCAACTTTTTAGATGCATTTAGTTCAGTTTAAGTTCAAGTCCTAGTTGTGACAACATTATTAATATCATTTTGAAGTAAAACAGAATCACTTTCACTTAAAATGGTACGATAAATCTTTAGGTCATCCGCGTAAAATTTAAAATTCGACGTAAGAGCTAGACTGAGGTCGTAAAAAAAACGCATATCCGTCCATTGCGATTGTTATGCAATGTTGACCCAAGTCGGTAACTGAATTTGGAGGTTCAAATTTGGCCTTTTCGTTTCTTACGTGCCTCGGAGAGCATAAGCCGTCGGTTCCGGTTATTATCACTAACATCTGATTATAATCGTTACAAAAACCTAAGAGTTTAATACTCATAAGTGGAGTCGTATGCAAAAGGACGTGGAACTGGGAACCCACCGCATTACTATCCCAAGAAAACTCCTACCATTATGTGATTAATGGAAGGAGTTTTCTTGGAGGAGGGGGTCAAGACCCTCGGTAATGAGGGATACGACGCAAAGAGAGAGAAGAAACAAGAGCGACATAAGTGCCATTCAATTTATTAGTAATACTAGTAGCTATTAACTGAACATCGATTGACGTGTGCAGTTCAATTAAAATCAATTCCTACAGCCCTTGTACTAATAGTCCTGGCATTTCATTGAACCCAAGTCGTATTTTCGCAGATACAAAACAGGTTAATTTATTAGATTATAGGTACATCTACATAGGTAATATCAAACTTGTTATTTGATCCAAACAAGTTTGTTTCAGTTCAGTTGTTTAAGTAGGTATTACACCAGTCAGGATTTTTTTTTCAATTTTTTCAAATATTTATTGTGTTTGCCTGTCAGATTGTCACTCATGGAAGCAGTAATATGTAGTTGTTTTTAAAAACATTTTGTTATGATTTTGATACCTACTGTTTAGTATAAAATTTAATTGGAATAATATTTTATAACACTTATTTACGGGTTCTATCCATATATTTCACTTAGATTTTCATTTCCCATTTTGTCTACCGGATATCATTATAATATCTTTAGAATTATTATCGCCTAAATAGTGGATAAATAAAATATGTCCTAATTTTATCTACAAGATAATTATTATAATAAGATATTATAAACACCAGTAGCGGATTTGCGGTCTTTGCGAATTTTGGCTTTAGTTAATAAAGATAATTTATGTGACTTATTGAAATCAAAGTGCAAGTACTATGTAGCATTGTACAAAATATATTTTTAACATAACAAAATGTCATGTAGGACCTTGAAGTATGGACTTGTTGATTCATATTTTATACCCATAGACTTTGTAGTTTGTATCGTATTGTCACATGCGTAAATGAATATATTTATATAATCCTATTTAGGTATAATATCTCTAGACACTTTACTTACAGTTCGCGCACGAGTTGAATGCAGAGTAAATGTATGTGTATATACATTTGCTCTGCATTCAACTCGTGCGCGAACTATAGGTAAATAATATGGTTAATAATGTATGTCATAATCCATAAATGTATTTAAAATAAATTAAATAAATTTTTGTATTAGATTATTCTGAATAGAGATGAAAATATGAAGATATTTAAACTTATTAACGCTGAGTTGCACGAAACAAATACAAAAATTTAAGTTGCACTTAGACTAATTTAATCGCAAGATCGTATGGAGTCTTGTAATCAACACTTAATTTTTTAAAATAGTTTCGTGCAACTCAGCGTAAGATTAATAAATTTGACAGTAAAGTAGTCAATCAAGTAGGTAAGTTAGTAAGTAACCAATGTTTACAGAAGAAGCAGAAAACGATAAGCTCATATTTTACCTATGTGACTAAGGTGAGACATACTAGCTGATAAGTTGACGTCATGCATGACAATAGAATGTTAGGTAATAACGTACGTAACTACAGATTAAGGTCTACTTTTCAATAATATTGATGATGTTTTTACAAAAACTTTTTATAATAGTGATAACGTTTTAAAATATCACTATTCAAATGGGACAAGAAACATTATCGTCTATACACTTGTTCTCGATCATAAAAAAACTTAGTAAACTTATTAATTGGTGTTTGTATTAAGAACTGTATTAAACCAAAGCCCTAAAAGGGCCGTGAACCTAAGCATATTGCACAATCCGGCATAAATGTTCGTGTTTTCAATCCAAATATCGTTAATCAAATAAATATTATAAATGCGAAAGTTTGGATGGATGTATGGATGTATGGATGTATGGATGTATGGATGTATGGATGTATGGATGTATGGATGTATGGATGTATGGATGTATGGATGTATGGATGTATGGATGTATGGATGTTTGTTACTCAATCACGCTCCAACGGCTGAACGGATCTGGATGAAATTTGGCGCAGAGATAGATTATAGTCTGGAATAGCACATAGGCTATTCCAGACTATAATCTATCTCTTCTACTTTTTATCCCGGAAAATTAAAGAGTTCCCGCGGGAACCGAAAAACCTCAATCCACGCGGACGAAGTCGCGGGCATCAGCTAGTATTCAATAAAGCCAAAATATACAAAATACATGCCAAAGAATAATACCTATATCATGTTCCAATATTATTTTTAAATCGCCTATCAGTCAATGTTGAGTACAAAAATGCATCCAGGGAGATTTTAATATTTTACAAAAGCCAGCTATTTATAAACATTATCTTGCTTGTTATTCTGCCACTAATTTGACATAGCACCGTTTTCGACAGTCGTAAACTTTAATCAAAACAAATAGAAATATATCCACTGTATTTTCAAACATAAATATGTGATAAATATGACCCTGTGTGAATATGCTTAAAACTTGCAAAGTGCATTTCATTTCACAATAAATTGACGTCCAATCAAAATCAGATCAAAAAGATAGCAATCTTGATAGTATTTTTGCGAAGATAATTATCAGGGACGGGAATGCAACTGTATTTTAATACAAAGTGAAAGTTAGTAATTGCAATATGTACATACCAAAAAAATAAGCTTCAGCCTTCACGACATCCCACTTCTTGCACTTCTGAAACAATATAGAACAGTAAATAAATGAATGTTTGTTAAAAAAAGACAATTTCAATTTTTATAATTATTATTTAAATCTTGCATCCTGGACGTGGACATAGGATACTTCTTATTCCGAAACAACACAGAGATTTAGAAGGAAAATATATTTTTAAAACCTAGACGAATCAGAAAAAACCTGTGGAAATAAGCTATACTTTACTTTATAAATTTCATTCACAGTTAAGCAGGCACGCTTTGGAATATTGTACCGCCCTTCCATTTATTATTATTATTTACAATCGCAGCTGCGTATGTCTAGACACGATGAAAAAAAATTGCTTCAATGATATTATACGATTCGATGAATTGAAAATAAGTCCCGTATTATAAAGTACAATGATAAAATCCAGAACAGATGTTCGAGGGGTGTATTTTAACGTCGAGCAGGTAAAAAAGAGAACCTGTAATTTTAAAACATCTTGCGAATCGGAATTCAGAGTTCTTTTTTATTCCATTTTTTTTTGGATTAGGTACATGACAACAACACTAATATAATATTGATTAAATATGTAGCAATTAATACCCGTTTTAGCCATCTGATAAAATCACAGGGACATTTAAATATAAATTACGGTCTTGGTCTCCTTCTCAGCCTCAATATTGGTACATAGGTTATCTTAGAGATTGCACAGTTTTATTGCTTGCTATAACTCAATTAAATAAAACAAACTGATAGTTTATCTATTCGTAAGAGTATAAATTAATTCATATTTAACTGTTTAGAATAGTCTGGAATCTTAATACATGAACCAAAAAGACAAACTCAGATTTCCATTATTATTATTTTTGATTATCTAGATTCTAGACTCTAGAGTAGCGGCATGATGCTCGGTGCTCAATAAACATTTCAACACAATCCTTTTAATTGACCGAGCGAAGCGAAGGTCTCTGAGTCTACTTGAGTGAATTTGCACTTGTCCGTCCGTCCTTCCCGCGTCCGTCTGTCAGAGCCTTTAACTTCTGAATTACTGAACGGAATTACTTCAAATTAAAATATAATATGTAAACCGATGGCCTCCAGCCGAATATGACTCTTTATTTCAGGAGGGCTCTCATAGAAGCGAATGCGAAGTAAAATATTTTTATAGCGTTACATAGGGTTGTGGTATACCATTTTAAAGATAATTAGGAATAGAGTTCAAAAATATTTTTTTGTTATTTTTTCCCCAAAAATTGAGGGGCTTTCCAAGTGGCGATTTTCTAACGTCCAAAGTTGACCTCAGAACTCTCAATTTTCTGAAAGGCTGAGCCTGTAACTTATCAATTAAGTATTTGAATTATATCCTGTACTTGAAAAACTAATACTAAAATTAGATAAATATTACAAGGAAACGAAATTATTTAATTTTTAATGTGCTTCAGTATTTTTAATAGAACTTCTCAATGATGTCAATAGATGGCGCTCTGTACAAGTTTATGGATACCGCGAGGTCTCAGTTCGGGGCGAACCACTAGTAATACTTAGTAGGGTCGATTCCGGTTTTCTAACTCTCTCGTTATTGCGAAAATAAATTCTACTAGAATTCCGGTTTCATGTTTTAAGAGTGTCTTAGCGTGACGTAAATGACGAAGTCGTATAAAGTACTCGTCAGCAATACAAAGTTCACGATTTAAACTGTGTTATGGAATGACTTATGACATTGATCAGATTTAAGTCCATTACACTGGAACGGTTTGCTAGATCATGAAAAAGCTCATTTAAAATTTAATAATCTATACGTCTATACTAATATTATAAATGCAAAAGTTAGGATGGATGGATTTGCATGAAATTTGATACAGAGATAGATTATAGTCTGTAATAGCGCATAGGCTACTTTTTATCCTGGAAAATTTAGGAGTTCCTTCGGGAAGCAAAAAACCTTAATCTACGCGGACAAAGTCGCGGGCATCAGCTTGTATATTATATGGAAAGAAAACTAAGCAAGCTAGTATTTAACCAGCGAAAGTATTTTGAGATAACGAACGAAAAATTAAGGCTACAATAGTTTAAACATTTATCTTGGAATCACTTTCTGTGTTCATTAACACAGAAAGTGATTCCAAGATAAATGTTTTTACATGAAACGAACCTATTAAACATAATCAGATCATACATCTATATAGGTATGTAGCAGATCAGGCTATGCGGTAGTTAATGTAACGGTAAAGGCAAACCGCTGCAAATACCGTACGAGATATAAACCAAAAATGGCATGAAACTGCACCGGTCTTGATACCAATTTTGGACAAAACAGTTCTAAGATTCGGTCTTATGCAAATATAGTGCTTAAAAGGAATAAAGATAGTTATCTGTGGTTTTGAAGATCTACAGTTATACAACTAAGAAGAACAAAAAATTGAACTGAAAACTTTAATAAGCAGAACATTTTGTATTTATGCGCCTGGAGCAAATCCAAATTCATTGATCAATATTTTTGCACTTCTACACATTTTACAATGATCTAGATGTTTTAGTTTTCCAAAACTTATCTTAATACTTAGAATTCGACAGTTAAATCAGTTTCATTTTGAAATGACCAGGTACACAGATATTTTCGTAGATACCAATGGAGTTGGCCTTGATCTAAAAAGTCAGCTGTTACCTTATAAGGCAGGGGTGATTCACACGGATCGTGTCAAATTATATGTTTTACCAGCTGATGCAGATTTCACAGTCGTGTATGATTAAAGTTTTTTTAAAATATGTCTGTCATTTCTATTGTACAAAGAACTTCCTCCTTTTTGGAAGTCGGTTAAAAACGTAGACAATTTTTCTAAACGCAGGCAAGCACGAAGCGGAACCAATGATAAAAGATGAACAAAATCTAAAAAAGTGCGATACTGAAACGAGATAAAGCAAAAATATAACGATTAATAATGAAAGGAATCAGTTTTGAAAGAATAACAGTGGGTAATTTTACAACCGCATAAAATTTTTAACTTTGTAAAATGATAAGAATAAAATTTAATTCAGAAAGTATGAATAGTTTTCCAAAAATCACTCATCATGGGCCCTCACGTTCAACACAATTAGACAGACAATCGTTACAGATAAGGTGGTCAACAGCTTTGTCGAAGGCTGGAGTGAAAGTAGACTATGAAGAAGTGGGTGGTCTTTGCAAAGTATTGTGCAAAATGTATCATGCAGCTGATGTCATTGAATATTGATCACTTTGGAACATACACAGAAATGAAATTGGTTTATAGTCCCACAAACTTATCTGATCTGGTGACAGCGTCGCTAGTATCTATCTAAATATATAAAAGGAAAAGGTGACTGACTGACTGATCTATCAACGCACAGCTCAAACCTCTGGACGAATCGGGCTGAAATTTGGCATGCAGATAGCTACTATGACGTAGACATCCGCTAAGAAAGGATTTTTGAAAATTCAACCCCTAAGGGGGTAAAATAGGGGTTTGAAACTTGTGTAGTCCACGTGGATGAAGTCGCGGGCATAAGCTAGTTAAAAATAAAATAAAAACCAAAACGATCTGGTATCAACTTTTTTTCATGTTATTTCTATAATAAGTGTTACCCTGACGTAGAACATGCACGTGAATACAGCATTAGTTAGATTTATGACCATGACGACATGACGTTAATGACTATTGCAAATATACTTCTCTGATTTCACCTCAGAATAAGGAACTTAGATTTCATAATAATGTTAGAACAAGCAAGGTGCGTCAAAGATACATTTCGGAGGAATCAAACAGACGTGTGTAAAATACAAATTAGGTTAGAACAATCCAATAATTTTAATATTTATTTCGATGTTGTGGACACTTTTTATGCAAACACAGAAATTCATCATGTTATACGAGTAGGTCATTATAGGTCAACGCTACAACGTGTTAACAACCTACAACACGTGATGTTAAGAAATCACTTGCAATTTAGCATTATACCTTACGAATTGCAAGTTGCAAAGATAGGCGGTAAAGTAAATTTGCTGAAGATTAAGTAAATAAACTGCATGATTACATGTACGTAACGAATATTGCAACACATTCCGGGAGATACGAATCGTGCAAATAAGAAACATTTGCGGTTGCCTGTAGTTACGCATTAGTGCGTAAATTGCATGCAAGCAGAAGTAATCTCATCTGGCAACATTTATTACTTAACACGTTATCTTTTGAAGCTATCGTGGGAAACCTGTCAGCAACAGAGACATTGATTGAATCCATGATTCCATACTAATATTATAAATACGAAAGTGTGTCTGTCTATCTGCCTGTCTGTCTGTCTGTCTGCTACGCTTTATCGGTCCTCTTTTCTACCGATTTTGATGAATTATGGTCAAGAGATTTTGTGACAGGTTTAAGAGCGGTTGTAACACGAGGAAGAACATAGGGAGGGAAAATTAAGGAGTTCCCGCGGGAATACAAAAACTTAATCCACCCGGACGAAGTCGCGGCCATCATCTAGTAAATAATATATTTACACCCGATTTTTACCGACATACTTACTTTATTACATACCGACTAGATCATATTATTAAAGTAGTCAAAGTAATCAGTTTTTCAGGTCTATTTCAAATCAAATCAAATCAAATATTCATTTATTCAATTTAGGTGCACTGTAGGTACACTTATTGACGTCAATACTTACTTAAAAAACATGATGGTGATAATCAGTGATTTAGAAATATGAATAGGTTTATAATATAGGTATGGCTTTGAGGACTTACTTTAAGTACGAGTAAATGCCCAAAATTTTCAGGTTTTCAAAATATTGTAGTCAAGCCTAAGCCCTACTTCAATAAAATGATACCTAATTGTTTTTGTTAATGTATAATAATAATATTTATTATCATTGATATAAGTGTGTTGACCTTTGACCAGACAATCTTTTTGCAGAAGATTGCTACACATAAAATAAATTCTATTAAAGTTATTGCCATTTTATTTATTTATTTTTATCCACTATCATAAAATAGATTAAAAAAAACCGGCCAAGTGCGAGTCGGACTCGCGCACCGAGGGTTCCGTACAAACCTGTAGTAAGTTTTAAATTATTAAAAAAAAACTACTTACTAGATCTCGTTCAAACCAATTTTCGGTGGAAGTTTGCATGGTAATGTACATCATATATTTTTTTTAGTTTTATCATTCTCTTATTTTAGAAGTTACAGGGGGGGACACACATTTGGAAGTGTCTCTCGCGCAAACTATTCAGTTTAGAAAAAAATGATATTACAAACCTCAATATCATTTTTGAAGACCTATCCATAGATACCCCACACGTATGGGTTAGATGAAAAAAAAATTTTGAGTTTCAGTTCTAAGTATGGGGAACCCCCAAAATTTATTGTTTTTTTTCTATTTTTGTAAGAAAATCTTAATGCGGTTCACAGAATACATCTACTTACCAAGTTTCAACAGTATAGTTCCTATAGTTTCAGAAAAAAGTGTCTGTGACATACGGACGGACAGACAGACAGACAGACATGACGAATCTATAAGGGTTCCGTTTTTGCCAAATTTGGCTACGGAACCCTAATAATGAGCATGTTCACTACCGAATTTGCGATATTAACTATATTGCTTCATTGATAAGGATACTTGAGGAAAAATGAAACTGAGGAAAATTAAATGTAATTATTAGTTAGTGGTTTTTATAATATTTATTAAATAATAATAATATTAGGTTGCCCCATACCATTAACATTTTGAGGAATGGAGCATTAATTTTTTGATAACATTTTCCTAGTAGGCGGGGGTGTTATACAGTAAATACACCTACCGTAATATTTACGTCGTCGTCTGATTATAATTATGTACTTCTTTTGCAGTTAATAAATAAAAGTACCAAATACGGAGCCTTGTTTCGCTGATAAAGTTGTTTGCTTTGACAAGGTCAAGAGGGACGTCGGCAACTATGTTGACTTAATGGACAGTGTACAGTTGTACACAGTTATTGCTTCTTCGGCTTACTACTGTCTCTTGGGAACTATTAAATTATGATATCCAATACAAATATCAATAAGCATGTCGTAAATAAGTCGAGCGGTCATTAAAATCTCTTTAGAACTTAGCAATTATGCAAAATAAGCTGCAATAAACACATATTTCGAAAGGAAACGTGTCCTTAAATAGAAAGCTAAAGAACAAAAATTATCACCATGTGATTATAATAACCAATAAAAAATCTGAAAAATAATGGAAGTGAAACATTAGGAATAAAAGGGGATAGTAACATATTCTAACCATTGAGTAGATGTTTGAATGTGCCTTTGATTCTGTCGATCCGTTTAAGAGCTACTATGTTAAACTTATAATACTCTCTATTTGTGTCTGGGGTTAAAAATATTAAAAAAGCCAAAAACCAAGGAAAGAAGAAGAAGAAAAATATTAAAACAACACAATATTGTATTGTACTGGAAAAGCATAGCGCGTCAGAGACACCTTTCAAAAGCTAGTGGGCGGATTTATTCATCGTATATGCTTCACAAACGTACACCACGCTCTGCCTACAGAAGTTGGTGACGGTGACAGCTCATATCTTGTTTATGCTATAGTTTCCTTGAAAATCGTGAATCGCAAACGAAAGGCTTACCGTCCGATATGTCCAACTAAAAAGTGATATCATACATGCAAATAGGTGTGTCGTACCTAAATGACTTCAGATTTATGTAACTAAATGCTGACTCGCTCCATATTGGATTACAACACATGTGGGATAACCAATTCTACTATAATGACAATGTTTCAATCCATCCTGGTATTTTTTAAATGACTGTATAAACAGCATTTTGAAATATACAGATAAACACGTTTTGTTACTTTAGTTTGTACTGATTAGAAAACGAGGTATATAAAAATTGGGACCAAGGTAATCTTTTACATATAAACTTTAAAAAAAATACACATGGTTTAAATACGAGTCTCTTCCTGGCTTTTGCGTCAAGTCAGGGTCATGAAAGCCGTTGTCACTAAAACGTTTCTACTGAACGTCATTATGATGTTCTATATGACTCTGGCCTTCGTCAAGCAGCATCAGGTCAAGATCATCAGATCATTGTATAGGTTTCATAACATTTTTTCTAAAAACTAGGTCAGTGGTAGAACCGGAATTATGCTTATATCAATTGAAACCATGTCGGTGCTGTATTAAATTTGAGTCCCAGTTTTACAAATTGTGCGTATCAAAATTTCGGTCAGCAGCCTTTAAAAGTATCTTAATACTGTAACGAAGATTTATGTCTAATTAGTGTAAAGCGCGCAAACCGAAGAATTTGGACAAACACGCGGACAAAAAAAGGTTGTCAGGCCGCAATGGACGGAAGAGAGTACAAAGGGAATAGGGAACTCAGTGTCGGAGGTTTTGTAAACAGAATGCGAAGGAAATGGTTTTTTGTTAATCGTGATTTAGAAGCGGGCGTCAGAAAGACGGGGCTCAGGTAGGAATGTCTAGCGGTGAGTTCACGTTACTCGGATTCGATATTATCTCTGTTTTCTTAGTTACATTTGAGCGCAAACTTTGCTATCTCTAAGTCTGTTTGCACAAATAAGGACGACCTTACAGCCTGTATACGTGACTCCGTTGTGTATAGCATTTGCCTTAACATGGCCTTTAAGTAAAACCTATGTAATAAAAATAGATGCTTTTATTCAAACAATAAACACTTACTATTTTATATGTGTACTAAAATTAAATCGTCTATTGTTTTATTATTCACAAATAAATACATACAGTTCTATCTAAAAACAAGTCTTTTTTAATAATTTTTAATAATTATTCACAATATAGGTACCGTTATTTGACTCTAATTATAATGTTCATTCATGTTACATATTTTCTAACATTCATGTAAGCCTGGAATGTCATGGATCATTTATTATAATAGACCGTATGGGTCTTTATATTATAATAAATCTGAACTAATCAAATAATTAATTTTAGGATAAAGTTTTTGGATAAGTATAATATAAATAGATACTGTTGTATGCAAAGAAACACAATGCGAAGAAATCAAAAACTCTTGAGCTCATAAGTTCGTTTGAAGGACGAAAGGATTACAAAAAACACACATTGATAAATAAGGGTTCAATAGGGACAATGCTTTACCACGTCAATGTTTAGTGCCCTTAGTGGGCTCTGAATGCATTTATACCAGTCAGTTCAACCCTTTTCATATTCGTCCTTTAAATCTGAATATTTATCACGTTCAACGAATATTATTTATTCTAATGGTCTAAGATCCGAATCTAAATCGAGACGTACCGGTTTGATAAGAGAATCAAATTTATTTTATAATAAATTTCATATATTAGAAAATAAATTAAAAATGGGTAGACAACAGAAATCCTGGACAGAATATTTTTAATTATTTTTTGAAAAATGATTTTTCATAAAATGTTGCAAAATGAAGATAATAATAAAATTTTATACTGGACTTAAAGTATAGAGCATATAGAATGTGCAATCGTAGGGTAGACTATTATTTACCTGGATAAATAATGGAAATAATAGTCTACCCTATTATTTACCTGGATAAATAATGGAAATAATAGTCTACCCTACGATTGCACATTCTATATGCTCTATACTTTAAGTCCAGTATAAAATTTTATTATTATCTTCATTTTGCAACATTTTATGAAAAATCATTTTTCAAAAAGTAATTTAAAATATTCTGTCCAGGATTTCTGTTGTCTACCCATTTTTAATTTATTTTCTAATATATGAAATTTATTATAAAATAAATTTGATTCTCTTATCAAACCGGTACGTCTCGATTTAGATTCGGATCTTCTACTATAAGTTCCGTTCGATTCTTCACAAATGTCTACCTCGTTTGTAAAAGATGTTATGTAAATATCGTCTCTTAAATTGTGACAAGAATATTTTCATATTCTGTTGGTGCTTGGTACTCAGCCATGTTACCTACTCAAGTATTCGCTAACTTAATAATAATTAAATACATTTAGCACTTTTGAGATTTAATATTGAGAGGCGAACTATACCTATTGTCTCTTTTGATCCCTCATTCATTCATTCATTCATTCATTCATTGTTTCATTTTATCATCATTAGGTACCTAACGTATATTATGTACGTGAGAATTATATGATTGACATCATCTTTACGAATACGTTAACCAAAACAAATGCATTGATCAATTTATATTGCGAGTATGTCATTCACGTACGAGACCATCCTAATGGTAAACAATAATGTTAGTTACAGATTGACAGAGCACCTAAATTCCAACGATGCATACGGACTTGATTATGTGCGGAAAACTTATCCCGGAAAATCAATATTGTGTTTAACATTGATAACAGTTCTAGATAGATACTAGATAGAGATAACTGAAACATAGTAACGTACACGGGCACAGTAAATTAATATTATCTGCTATCTTTGGGCTGCGACATCATAGGCGTAGATTTAGATTATTTAAATACAGAAGCTCACATTTGGCCTGGATTAAAAGGAATCTAAGGTGAATCTGCGTCTTAAATGGGGCAATCCAACACATTTAAAGCATCAACAAATAATTAAAATAATAGGTACATGACTAAAGAGGAAATGTAAAAAAGTAATTAGTTAACATTTAGAAAAAATCTAAAGATTCAATTAGTGGAAATAAAGAAGCATCAGCTAGAACAGGTTGCACGCGCGATCAGCGAATCAGATTTTCCTGGGAAATAGTTACGGGTGCTTATGCAGTATTGCACCTTGCCACAAGCCTATACTTTCTTGCCGTACTTGCTCAAAGTCATTATCACAGCCTAAGGCATATCAGCATTCCTTGAGAGCTACATAAAACATATATCCTACCATTTACGGGAGACAAGCAATCTAGATTTTATGGTTCTGGAAGCTGCGGCAAGGTAGCGAGTAGCGACCATAGCGACTCAGTGTAACGCATGGCTGAGAATTTTTGACGACCTCCGTGGCGCTGTGTTGAGCTGTCTTGTTTTAACGTGCGGAGGTCCCGGGTTCGATTCCCGGCAGGGTTAATTTGGGAATTTATAATTTCTTTTTCCCTGGTCTGGGCTGGTGGGAGGCTTCGGCCGTGGCTAGTTACCACCCTGCCGGCAAACACGTGCCGCCAAGCGATTTAGCGTTCCGGTACGATGCCGTGTAGAAACCGGGTAGGGGTATGGGTTTAATTAACTGCCATGCCCCTAACAAGTTAGCCCGCTACCATCTTAGACTGCATCGTCATTTACCATCAGGTGAGATCGCAGTCAAGGGCTAACTTGTAGTGGATAAAAAAAGAAAAAAAAAGCTTAAACAGCATCTGGCTTATTAATGTAGCTATAAGTTGTGCGGCGACTCGATTGACTTCCGAATTAATTGAAAGGCAAATATTTTTTAACACATTTACGCGCCGAATTTCTCTTAATTTAGTGCCTCTTTGAGTTATAAACGAGTTCTGATAAATAAATAAAATCACTTAAACTGAGTTTTGAGTGACCTTTCCTTATTTATTGTGTTCATTTCCAATCTGTTATCAGATTCGAACGTACATATAATATTAGGTAGGTTCTTAGCGTGCGTACTACGAACGTACCTAGTAGGTAGGTAGGTACCTACTTATCATCATACTAATATTATAGATGCGAAAGTGTGTTTGTTTGTTGGTTTATTGGTTTGTTGGTTTGTCCTTCAATCACGCCGCAACGGAGCAACGGATCGTCGTGATTTTTGGCATGGGTATATAGTTGAGGACCTGGAGAGTAGCTTTGTATCCCGGAAAATTAAGGAGTTCCCTCGGGAATAAAAAAACTTTAACCACGCGGACGAAGTCGCGGGCATCAGCTAGTGTGCAAATAAGTTAATAAGAGAAAAGTCCCTAAAATATTTTATTTTATACTAGCTGTCCCGACAACCGTTGTCCGGTCCAAACAATAGGTTGTGTTCATACTAAAATCCCATAGAAAAACGGACTTTCAGTTTTTCCTGAATATAATTTTTTTGAAGTATTTTAAATTATTGTTGTAAGCGACCCCAGTATTGATTCAAACAAAACAAAAAAAAAACAATTCGGTTGAGCCATTTTGAGTTTTGAGAGACTCGCACGGCAATAATTGATTTTTATTTATATACCTAGATTAATGCCACATTTATTTTAATTTAATAAAATTAAAACAGAAATAAAGTTTAAGTTTTGTTGCCAGGTGTCCGAGAAATGTAGGTAATTTATAGTTTCGGTGTCAATGACTTGTTGCTATCAAGTTTTACAAGTTTAGAAATTGATGACTATCGAATTGTTAATGCACTGTGAGATTCAAGTATGTTACGAGTATAATAAAGACAAAAAAACGGGAAAATTTGTCAGCATTCAACATTTTTACATTTAATTAATTAAATAAAAAAAAATTGTTAAATTATAATAGGAAGCTAAATAAGTACTCGTATATATATAACTAGCAGATGCCCGCGACTTCGTCCGCGTGGTTTAAGTTTTTTTCCCCACAGGTACTCCTTAATTTTTCGGTATAAAAAGTACCCTATAGGTATGTCACTCTCCAGGTCCTCAACTATATACTTACTCATTACTCATGCAAAAAATCAAGTTGATCCGTTGCTCTGTTGCAGCGCGATTGAAGAACAAACTCTCTATTTAACATCCTTGGGGATGAAATGTTCAAAAACTGTGAATCACGTATTTCTTCATTTCAAACCGAAATTCCAAATATTAAGTTATAACTTGAAAAATGACAGACTTTCATACAATAAGGGTAAACCCTATTTTAATCTTATGGGGGTAAAATTTTGAAAAACTGTGACACATGTGGATACTTCTTTATTTTTTACTGAAAGCCAAAATACCCAGTTTCGTTGGTATAACTTGAATAATATCTTGAGAAATGAAGGACTTTTATGCAAACTTTCTTCCCCTATTTCACCCCTTTGAGGGTCGAATTTTAAAAAATGGTGAAACACATACTTCTTCATATCAAACTAAAAGCCCAAATGCTAAGTTTCATGGCTATAACTTGAGAAATGAAGGACTTTCATTCAAACTTTCAACCCCTTTTTCACCCCTTTGGGGGTCGAATTTTCAAAAATGGTGAAACACCTTCTTCTTCATATATAACCAAAAGCCTAAATGCTAAGTTTCATGGCTATAACTTGAGAAATGAAGAACTTTCATATAAACTTTCAACCCCTATTTTACCCCTTTGGGGGTGGAATTTTGAAAAACTGTGACACACGTACTTCTTTATTTTTAATCGAAAGCCCAAAATCAAAGTTTCATGGATATAACTTGAAAAACAACTTGATAAATGACGAACTTTTATACAAACTTTCAACCCCCATTTAACCCTTTTGGGGTTGGAATTTTCAAAAATCCTTTCTTAGCGGATGCCTACGTTATTATAGCTATCTGAATGCAAAATTTCAGCCCGATCCGACCAGTGGTTAGAGCTGTGCATTGATAGATCAGTCAGTCAGTCAGTCAGTCAGTCAGTCAGTCAGTCAGTCAGTCACATTTGCCTTTTATATATTTAGATAAATGATATTGAGTGACGTGATCACTTATGAATTATATTATTACTAGCTGATGCCCGCGATTTCGTCCGCGTGGAATAAGTTTTTTTAATTCCCACGGGAACTCCTTAATTTTCCGGGATTTTGTTACTACTTTTTCCTTGTAACTATATCAAAATTAACAGAAGACAACTATAATATAATTTATATCAAACATAACTTAAATAGCAAATTGTCTCCTCTTGAGGAAATACACTAAAATTAACCATTACATTTTACGACCGCTTTCTAAAACAGTAAACTATTATCTATGAACGTCCAAGTAGAGTTAGTATCGCAAATTGTGTTCGAAGGGACACTTTATAATGCGATCGGTTTATTGCTCTTGAATTTCCTGGCGGTGGAATGGAAAAGCCTATTTGAGAGCCGCGTGGGCGAAATACTGGTGTCAGCTGTAAGTGAAAAGCGATGAGCGGAGCGTTTAGCGTGTAGCCCCGACTGGTAAGAAAGCAAGCAATATGACAATACAATATGCTTGACGAGTGACATTTTTACCAATGTTACTTTAATCGCATAGAGATATTTACATTACGACTTATATGTTTAACTTACATCCTCGTCGTCGTATTACGCATTAATTTGGCGTGTCCGATTATATGAACGTTGCATTTTCAGGGATGAAATTCATTGCATTATTCAGCTGATCTGAATCAGGATGGGTCATCAAACGCCTGTGGCGTACCACCAGAAATTACTATACCACAAGAAAGCTAAGTTAAGAAACGATGCCATCATATTGGTGGGTCTAACAATCATTACTCGCTATCCATATCTGTATATTCTTGTTTGCATTAGAAAAAAAGGCCTTTAGAATAGGTCTGAGTGCCAATGTGCCAATAGTACTCACACGTTGCAATCTAGCTGATCTGCCAGCTACACGCCTCGCTAAACGCTTTTCACTTAGAGCCTACCCTTACGTAGGTCTGCAGAGGTACAACAACATCTGGTTTGATGACTTGACAACAATTGCAACTAAGCGTAGGTATTGTCGTGGGCATAACGAGATTGAGCATAATATAGTCTGTGGCATTGAATTAGACTTTACATACAATACAAAAATGCAGCTTATTTACATTTTCTCTCAAAACTCGTCATAATAATATCACATTGAAAGAAAAAAGCATGTCATGTAATTATGATAATCATGAGGAAATTACTGGATTTATCATTAGGTACAAGATATACTCAAGGATGTTCCCTATTTTCACTACGAATTAACCTTATCTATCGGCCTACAACTTTTACAAATTTTACCTTAAATTAATTTAACTGCCGGAAATGGTTGATTTGATAACACTGACTTCATTGTGTGGTATTTATAACTTTACTCGTATGTGATAGTACTAGAACTAGGTACGTACTACCTACTTTGTGATAGCATTGTGATAGAAAGAGAACATAAAACAAAAGTAACAGCCGTATACTGACAACTGGATAAAGTCATCAAGCCAGCAAAGCCAGCCAGCCAAGTAAATGAACTGGCCAGCACGTTTACCACAGGGTTCATAGACTTGACAAAAACGGAAGAATTTATTCTCATTTCTGTGGTGTAACCACAGAATATTTTACAGTTTAACTGCCATATACATCTTCATCTTCCGGGTAGTAAAGTTCCATTTTCCAACTTAGGTGTCTTTAAGCTTACAGAATTCTGTTTTGGGTACTGCATGTCAAGTGTCAACCCTGAGTTAAGCAAACTTTTCTTAAATTCTCGAGTCTATTTTGCACATCTTGGGGCAATGGACTATTGCGTGCCTTTATCAGATCCTGCGAGCATAAAATCTCCGCGCGGTACCTATCCTCGATGTCATAAGGTAATAATAATTATCGTAATAAATGGTACTATTAAATCTGCTGATATTCTTGTCTATTATTTAGTTCCTTATTATTGAAATGTCAGAAATGCAATTGACTTCGCCCGCATTCTACTCTAAAAAAATCCCGCTTTGCCAATTTAGGTGATAAATAAAATATGGTAATAGGGAACGGTATTACATGTTATGCATAAAAAGTGCTTATTAGGCTCGAAAAAATAATATAGCAACTTAAACCAGTATAACCGGTTATCGATCGACTACTGCTTACTAAAACAGAGCTTCTGATTACTAGAGTTTACAACGAAAATTTTAAATAATTTCTATTTTATTGGTTTTGTACATTTTGTGTTTATAGCTGCTAATAAAGATATTTTTATTATTTTTTATTCTATTTTAAAAGCTTGTATCCATAACTGGAACTCAATAGGTACCTACACTAATGGAGTCTATTGATATTACAATAATTAGCACGAATAAACAACAACAGCGTTATCAATTATCACAATACAAAATAATATTATTATGTAATGCTAAGAAACATACGTGATGTGTAGACACAAGGCTATAAACGTGAAACACATTGAACCTTCATATACGAGTACGTCAAGTGTTTTTATCTTTTAGTAAAACCGTGCGCCTTGTCAAAGGTACCATTGTTTAAGAGGCCGTATACTCGCCATCGGTCAATTTTGGAATCTGTAGGTATACCGCACAGTAGACCGTTAGGCTGCACTCATACATAGACGATATAGGCCAGTAAAGATACTTTGATACTTTGCGTAGCCAAGTTCGTACGTACGTGCGGTCGTACGATCTGCAGTACCATTTTACACGTGAATTTGATCAGACTTTGAAAATATTTTTTGGTCATATAGGTATTTTATAGAACTTTATTTTTACACAATTTGTGTTATATAAATACTAAACATTCATGGTAAATTTTATTTTATCAGTAATTTCGTCAAACTTTTAAGAAATACAGGTTATTGTGACGCGTAAATTTTGATAAATCGTGCACATTGATTTGATTTTTTTATTAACTAATTTTGTATAGAACGTATAAAAACGAATTGCAACAGTCCAATTTTAAGAGCGTGTTTATCATATTAGTATTTTTTATAAGTCATTTATTATAATTTTTCGTGGATTTATATGGGTGAAAAGTGTCACCCAAAAGTGCAAAAATGGTAAACGTATTCTGCAAGAATGAGAATTTCACTATTATATTTCAATAAAATTAAATTTTTATTTGCAACAGTCTACTAAGGAGGGATTAATCTTTAATGTTTTAATTTTCTTTTTGTTATAATACTAATATCTCATGCACAAAGCTCATCAAAAGTTCTTAAAATGTCGGTTTACGGGTTTACGGACTGTTAAAGCCATGGGAAAGTTTTGATGGTTACCTAATGGTTGAAGATACAAAACTATTAGTTCAACAGCTATTAACGTTTCGAGACCAAGTTTTACAACATTGAGGTTTTTAGTTATGTACGTATCTGTGTTTTAACGATAGATTTATTTATTACCTACGTCGTTAAATATCTATAGGTTGAAAAAATAATGCTCAATCCTTCTAATGTAATACCTACGTGTGTTTGTAAGTTTGGATGTTCGTTACTCCGGCATGACCACAATGATTGAACCGATTTGGCTACCTTTTATCCCGGAAAATCAAAGAGCTCCCGTGGAAACCAAAAAACCTCAATCCACCCGGACGAAGTCGCGGACATCATCTAGTATTATCACAACACAACCTAACTAATGTTAGGTTGTGTTGTGACTACTTTGACGTAGGTATATAATGAAGCAATTAAAAATCATAATAATTAGCTTGTTGACCTAATGTTTTTAATACTTGTAGTTTGAAGTTTATATTGAGACTTATTATTTACTTGTGATTACTTAAAAAGTGGACAGAAAGAGACCTGGGGGGTCTACTCTCTTTCTCTCAATCGAAGCTTCGCAAACGAACGTAATTAGTCGGTTAATAGACCCACACAAAATCGTTCAATCCAATCGGTCACGAAAATTGTGTATGGATCCGTACTTCGTCTGCGTGTACGAAAACGAAATAGAGAGGAGCATAGAGATAATATTATGTAGGAGAGGAGTTAACGAAATTTCGTTCGTTCGTTCGTTTGAGAGAAAGAGAGTAGACCCCCAGGTCCTGGAAAATACGTTAGCTCGGTACGGTAAGGTCGCAAGAACAAAGGATATGGTGCGACATCGTTTACAGAAAGATCCTTGGTAGAAGGAGGCTTGCCCCTCAGTAAAAGAGGCATAAGACCTCAAAAATTACTCCTATGCTTTGCCGTAGAATAGGGTTTGTGGTACTTCTTGCAGTAGGTAAAATATAGACTACATATTGCAGTTAGCATAGCCGACCCCGATGCGTGACACTAATCGTTACATTACTGATAGTGATAGTGTTAACAAAGGTGTCTCTAGCGCCGATATTTTTTCCATTTAATCTATTCGCAATTACTCAATGTATTAACGTCCTCGTACTTATATCTTGAGGTCGAAGATTAAATTCCATTTCCAAAGCTTATGAGCTCCTTACAAGATTGATCGCATATCATCAGCTGTCGCGCTAAATTTTTTCTGCGTTTACAAACTGTCTACTGATGGTACGTAGGATGGTTACAGCACAGTGTAAACTCAAAGGAGATACTTTCTTTTCTACCAGTCATACGAAAGAGACGTGAAGAGAGCAACGCTGCGGAAAGACAGGGACAAGGCGAGGGTGTCTCCAAACTGGCAAAATTTTCAGCCTAAACAGTTCAGTCATTCTTGCAAACAATTAGTATGCAGCTTGGAGATAAATACGAAGGTGGTGAAGTTGGTGAGCCAATGGTCTGAAATTTGTATGGGCGTTATAGTTCAATGATGGGCGTCGATCGACTGATACTTAGGTACTTACGCTGTGGTAATAGTTTAATATTCCGTTCTGATGGTTACTAATCGTCATTATTGAAGCAAAATGTAGGTATATCTTTATATAGTTTAAAGGTAGGTAATTAACTAATTACTACACACCCAATATTCGACTCTCTTGAGTCCTTGACCGCAAACGATAACAACGTGACGAAAATACGTTTGTTTGAAAGGTTGATTACTAATCTAGCTTAATCTCGCGTCTTCGTCCATGTACTTACAATACAATTTCTTCAAGAAATTTTGTATTTGTGTTCAGTATTCAATTGTGCTGTTACTTCGAAACTTTAGCTACATCGAAACAGATATCCCTGGCTATTTAAATATGAACAACAAAACAGTAGAAACTCTTGATGATTTTCCAAATGGATTTACAAACAATAGGCAATAAATTTTTGTTCTAGGAGACCAGATAATATTATGGTGCGATGCACTCAACTTAGGGTTGCTACTGATTCCCAATTCTCGTTTTTTAAAATTCATTAGAATCTAATAGGTATAACACCGGGCCACTCTGCCCATACTTAGTTTTTCCTGTCGCGTTATTTTTAATTGTATAGTTTCTGATTTTGTGAATTTTTATTTTTTCTGCATATGTGTGACGCTACATAAACCATTATTTATTTATATTAATTACCTATCAACTTATTTAAATTAATTATAAAAATCTTTACATTGCTGAGCGTAAGTACTAAAGTTACGAGGGTTCTAAACATGTCCTGGTCTGAAAAGAACAGCCGGTTATTTTTTTATTAAGTATCCCAAGCTGTCAGTCGTGTCGTTTCAGTATTCCGCTTTTCTCAAGGCTCTGGTAACCCTAATATCAGCTCGTTGGGTATATTATGGTATTATTATTGTCCTGACACAATAGGCACAATTACAATGCTTCTGGCTCAATCAGCGCATAATGCCTGGGGGCTACTACCATCGCTTATATTTTAAAATTGCAGTGAACATTGCAATTTTAAAATAATACTGCTATAAGTACCTACCTACATACATTCTAGACGTACCTTGACATCTCCCTAAAATATGGATTATAATTCTGAAACAAGAACGCCAACAATATTGAAATAATAATACTTAAAGAGATGGTATGGTAGTAAGCCCCCTGACCCTTATCTCCCCACCTTTCAGGTGACCTGATTACGTGGTTATTGTTTACGCTCGGCTACCTAGAGTCATTGATTGTCCACTTCGTTTACTATCAATATGTTTACTAGCAAGCAATCCATACCACATACTTCCATACTAATATATAATATTATAAATTCGTAAGTGTCTATCTGTCTGCTACCTTTTTACGTGGTGAAATTGATAAAAAATAAAACTGTGTATGTGTGCAATTCACACACGGCAGAATTGAAACTTCAGAAAAGTAACCTACGAGAGAATGAGAGAAAAAAACCTTTTCTCAAACATGCATGGAAATATTGTCATTATTTTGAAAAAAGAACACGCGAAGTATTGAATTTTCGGACAAAGAAAATCAAATCCATTGCAGGAGCGTTTTTTGAATTTGGAACATTACAACGCTCCTGCAATGTTGTATGAAAAGGCGTGCTGGGGTTATTAGATACTATTTGATCGGATCTCTTTTGTCATTCTTGGCATACCATAGTCTCTTTGCTTAGTACAAATTGCGTTTACATGGCTGTATAGCCATAAATGCGTTTGCCTGTCGGCACAGATGATAAAAAAAAATTGGCGGCAAAGCTGAAAATTCGTCTTGATTTGTTATTTACATACTTAATAAATATAAATTTAATAATAATTAAAATGGTTTCCAACGGTTCAGAGAGTGAAATAGAGATTGATTGTACTCCACCAGATTTAAGATAAGAAGCCAAATTGGCAATGGAAAGCCTGCTTCCAGCGAAGTCAAAAAAAAATACATGAAAGTATATGAAAATTTTATGATAATATAAAAAGTATGTTTTATTTCCCTGCATTCTTTTGAGAAAAGCACTATATATGCCTCGGCGGAAATGGCAATTGCCTGTCTCGTATTAGTGAAGTCCTCGCCTACGGCTCGGCCTTCAAACTCATACTCGACCTGCAATTGCCTATTTCCCGGCCTTTGCAATAATGTACTATTAATATATTCTATCTCATTCTATTGCAGGCTAAATCTTATTATGAATATGTTTGTATCTTTTGGTGTCGCTTTTTCGTTTCATCGAATTTTCAAATCACAACGATTCTATAGAATTTTTTTTAAAAAATGTTTCATATATGAGATCTCAAAGCAAAATCTCACCCTATACAAAAGTCTTGCTTGCGTCGGAGCACCGGAGGCGGACAATAGTTAGGTGTATGCAATGGTTTGGTATTTTTCAGGGAAATAAAAAGTCCCCATGGGATTTTAAAAAGTGAATACACGCGGACGAAGTCCTGGCCATCAGCTACCGGTGTTTAAATGGGTGCAGATTTCGTAAAATTAATTAATTATTACAATAACAGTTTTTATTACATACCTAAAGCTTTTTTTAAATTTACGAATATGGATACGCATACATTTATTAATATTATCCCTGATTTTAACCCTTCTAAAGCTTAAAAGACTAAAGTTTGTGTCAAAAAACTAAAACATGAAATTTAGTTTAGCATTTTTTGTTGGTATTACTAAAATAAGCAACTGAACTAAGAAAACGAAGTGAAGATCGTGGGAAATTGTACCGCGTTAGTAAAAGAAAGGCGAAATGGAAGGAAGAAAATGCGATAGCATCTCAGTACAAAACACTCCTAATTAGCGTCGAACGATGAATGTATTCGCATCTGATAAGTGTGCGGCAGCCAGCACCAGGAGAAAGCTGAAAGCTAGCACCTAGCACCGCAATGACCTGAGATTGATGCGAAACCTGACACTTCCTCATTATCACACTTACCTTCCAGGTGGTACCTATAATTGATTATTATATAAGGTAATATCTTAAAGTTCTAGGTAGATATAGGCATTAAGTAAGAACCTACTGTAACTGAAACAAATACGGTAACAACCGATGGTTGAGCTTAAAAACCTAAACATCATCAGGCTATTCATCTAATGTTAAGTAAGTAATTATGATCGACTAATTATATTACTATTATACGAAAATATCTCCTTTTATACTACAAGAACATATTATACTTAAGCATGTTATAAACTGATTATCTCATACTTACGTAAAAAAATTAAGAATTTGTGTAGCTCACGCAATTTTATCAATCCTCTTGAGGCATTATTTTACAATTTAAACGTTTTTTTTTCTATGTTATTATAACGAACCTACTACGGCTCTAATAAGGAATAATGTAGCCGTATACCCAGTATTTTTTGTTTCGTGAACTGCAACTCGACGCAAATCTCAACCTAAATCAAGATAAACATTAATGGCATACTTTTTGCAAGAACAAAACTGTTACAGTTCAACACACGAATTAATTCAAGTTGACTTTCTCTTTGATGAAAGCCATTTGTGTAAGGTCAGCTTTTTTCAGATGCATTCATTTCATAGTTTTAAAAATATCGAAATAACCTGTAAAAGTTTCAAAGAGGCTAGCCGCGCTCTTTTCATTGGTTACCTACCTATCTTTTGAACTTTGTCATTTTCATTTTCTATGCAGAAATTCATTTCAAGTAAATATTTAAATTATAATCCCATGTATTGGTAAGTTAACCCTATCAATGCAAAAAAAAAACTAAATTTCGTTACACAAACAAAACTAAATAAAAAAATAATCGTATTTTTCGTCGTAATTAATTTTAACATCAAAGGAAATTGTGTACGTTTTACAATAAAATTAATGATAATCTAAAGCAGCTGATCAATTATATTGATGCATAAATTATTTGCTAAAAATTAAGTGCATTTCAATCAAATTAAATATAAAACAATATATTTCCAGTGCTGCCTGTTACAACTGCATATTACCTACCTACAATTTATGACGCAGTGATTATTATCTAAGTAATCAGGGGTCAACCATGCTCCTACTTTATATGCAAAATACGAGTAAATAGCAACATATTCTGTAACCTAAGCTATTCGATAGCAGAAGTTCCATTAATATTCATTGGAATAAAAATAAATTTTATATTTCAAAAAATCTTAACGGTGAAAGCACATTATTTCTAATTAATCAATCCTATCGTTGATTTGTTACAATCAATCATAGTATTATGCGTATATTTATATGAAGGAACTCGCTATCTAGAACTTGATAAATAACCTAAGCCCAAAACCATTCGTACTCAATTAGAAGAACGGTACCTGATAATTAGCTTATGTCCGTGTTCTTCAAGAATCTAATTCGACATGACCTAGATAGTCTAGTCTACATAAAACACAGGTACATATCTGTCTACCTATATCTACGTATTCATAAATCGCAAAGTGTATTTTTCGCTTTTGTCCGTTAACAATGAAAACATTTTCGAATTATTCCTTGCGAACTGCGTCTTACTTTTTTAATCTAAGTGGCTTGTCATTTTTAAATTAGGATTATTCATATTATGTTTTTATATATTTAACACAGTTGATATAATACATAAGTTTATTCAAAAGGAAGTAAGATTCATACTCTTTCGGAAGTTGGTTAATGAATGCAATAAATTTTAATTAAAAAAAGTTCCGTGAGTAAATTATAATAGCAACAATAAAATTATCATCATCTTTTACTGGGCTAGTGGTGCCAATAGCCCTTTATCAGTGTTCGTGTTTTTTTATTAGTTCAAAACATAAAATATTATTGTAAATTTACACAAAGTTGCAGTAAATTATGAGTGATGAAGTCAGTGTGCCTACTTAATAAATAAGCACAAATAACCTATTTAATGTTCATAGTCAGGTTAAAGAGTATCCAGGTCATTTTACCCACCATTGCCTACTTACCATATTTTATCAGCGCATTTTTCAATCGAAATTTTAGTGTGAAAATCATTCAACATTTTCTTAACCTGTCCATTACAGGGTTAACGAATTTATATCGACGTAACTTTCACTTTTGTGGTCAAAATACTATTTGAAATTATTTAAAAAATTTGATTTAATCAGCCTCATAAAAAATCTAAAATACCTTACTAATTAACTAAATTTAAACTGTATAACTACCTTCTGCATAAATTCGAACTGACTAAACATGTTTAAGATATTACATAAACTTTATGAAGATTATAATTTCTAATTTAACATGTAGGTACTATGCACAAATATGGTTGTCACGACTGTGGCAAATTACACAAAACCAAGTAACAAACAATATGCAGAGATCACTTGTTGGCAAAAGGTGGCGTGATCCTAGCTCACGAGTCACGACAAAGTCAAATCGGATGAAGTATTTAAAGTCACCGTTACCAAGTGATAATTCTTTGGAGGTTTCTATTTATTTGCCTATCTATTTAATAAAATGAAAGTTGTATTTACTGATTACTATCAAGTGAGAGGATTTCACTTTTCATGCAAAATTTCTACAGCAATTATAATTAATATTTAAATTACAAATTTGTAATCTATTTTTTTTACTGCTGAAGTATCAAATCAAATCTGAAAGGTTTTTTGGTTTACAAAAATATGTCAAATCTCTTAGCAATTTTAAATGCCAGTAACTACACAAACTTGATAATAATTCCAATGAAAAATAAAAATAGTTCAGTTTTAGTTTAAAAAAAGTTCCATTAAATAGTTTTATCTTTGCAATACTATTAGCGGGGTTAATCGAAACGTGCTCTAATCGGCAGTATTATTATGGTAATGATTGCAACCTGCAGACTCCAAGCTGTCTCGCAACGGCCAATGCCTCGCAAGTCTAGCCTTGAAACGAGACATAAAACTTAAAAATAAAAGGCAAGGGTATAGACCTTTCGCTACGATAAAGCTAAAAGGACATTTTTAGTGAACTGAAAATGAAAGGAGGTGACAAGCTGTCACATTAAGCGCACATATACACTAGGACTAGGGAATTTCATTTTTTTCGTGAGGCAATGATGTTCTAATAATTTATAGTCACAAATTCCATGTCACTCATTTTTATTTATTTAAATGAAATAGTTAGTAACCTTTATTTGTTTCGTATAAAAAGGTAGGTATATCCCATCAAACCTACTAACTATTTAAGTAAGCACAATAATTATCTTATCTTGATTCTTGATACCTATTGTAGTTAGGTGACTAAACTAGTCAAAACAAAATAGGGCCCACTATGCTTTTACACAATAATCTCAAAATACTTAAAATTCTGTATTTGTTTTAAATTGGTATGTTTAAAAGGGAATAAGAAACGTGAAAACCCAAAATTGTTTGAAAAAAAGTTTAATTTTTGTTGAATTACAGACAAAAACAAGAAAATAACAATTAGTCTACAAAATCGTAATCGTTAACCTAACACTGATTTTTAAACTCTTTCATTTAATCCTTAAAAAATTTAGTTTTTAATAGCGGGTAGGGCCTCCTCTGCTACGTACACACTCTCTGAGCCTGTTTGGGACACTCTCAATCAAATGGACTACATTTTCCTGGGGTATGTTTTACAGGCTTTTAGAGCATTAATCAGGTCCTGCTGGTTATTAATGCTATTGTAGCTGTCTTTTAAATTTCTCTTCAATTGGTCCTATAAATGTTCAATTGGATTGAGATCCGGCCTCATAGCAGGCCAGGGCATAAGGGAGATATTGGCGTCCGCGAGAGCCAAGTGGGTGATCCGAGCTGTATGCGCGCGAGCATTGTCGTGCAAACAAATCCAAAACAAATCCATCACCCACCTACTGTGAAAATGGGATCACATGGGGTCGAATTACACGCTCAATGTAACTAGCAGCGGTTACAGTTCCCTCGTCAAGAATTACGAGCTCAGTTTTACCTGCTAGACTAATTCCGCCCCATACCATCACACTTGGGCCCCCCCAGCGGTCTGTTTCGTGGATGCATGGTTCTGTGAAACGTTCGCCTTGTCTTCTCCATATCTGTACTCGTCTGTCATCATTAAAAAACTTAACTTTACACTCATCACTAAAGAGTACAGTCCTCCAGTTGTCCATCGTCCAGTTCAAATGCTCACGTGCGTAACTTAAACGTGCCGATGAGCTCTGGTAAGTTTCAGCCGAACAACACGCATTCTGGAACGTTGCCCATCCTCATGGAGCCGGTTTCGAATGGTTTGGTCACTGACTCGGGTACCAGTGGATTCCCGTAGTCTGTTTTGTAAGAGCCGGGCAGTTAAGGTACGATCTCGACGTGCAGTTAATCGGATGTACCGGTCCTCTTGTGCAGTTGTGGCTCCAACTCTTCCTGATCCACGTCTCCTAGCCACACTGCCTGTCTCCTGGTAGCGTTCCCACACATTTTGGATAGCTCGGCGAGACACACTGAGGCGCTGAGCTACAGATCTCTGTGATTCTCCCTCCTGAAGCAACCTGAAGCTCTTGTCGTGGATTCCATGTCCATATGACGACGAAAACCAGGCATAGTGATCAAGACTAATACGGAAATTAACGTAAACAGCTAAACAAAGTGAATTTCGATAGCAACGATTAAAATTAGACTGAGAACACAAGCTATCAGCAATTTGTGCAAAGGGATGATTTTAAGCACTTCAGTTTTTTTACCACCCACCTAAGAATAAACATCGAAGTTGTCGCTTGAAACATCGTTAAAGGTACATAAACATGTCTCCAAAATGTTTCAAATCTTGACATTGCTAATGGTTACGGTACAACTCATTTTTAAAACAAAATTCGAGATAAAGGGTGTGTTCCGAAATACACTGCGAGCACTGTAAGTCCCCAGTAAGAGCACTGAACAGTGCTCGCAGTGCTTATATCGGAACACCCACTAAGTGAAGTGGGCCCTATTTTGTTTTGAGTATTTTATTAAGTAATGTTGCTATCAATATTATCGTCTATATAAAAATATATATTACTAGCCGATGCCCGCGACATCATCCGCGTGGATTGAGGTTTTTTGGTTCCCGTGGGCTCTTTTTAATTTTAATTTCTTTAATTTTTTGGGATAAAAAGTAGCCTAAGTGTTATTCCAAACTATGTATAATCTATCTCTGTAAGGTATGTTGGGGTAAGAACGGACGGATTTCAGACCAATTGAAAAGGTTTTGTAAAAACTCAATTTTCTCGATATTTATTGAAGATAAATTACTAAAATATGGTGCATGTGATTAATTTTTAAACGTAGCTTAGGTTTCAATTTTGTTTATTTTTGTAAACTCAACAGTTTCTGCTTTATACGCATGTAAAGACAAGACATACTTTTTTATGGCTATGGTTAAGAAAATGTCCTTCGGGGGCAAGATCGGACGTACTTTCAAATCCGCTTCTATGGCTTTGAGAACAACGTGTATAAGAATAATAAATCCGATCTTAAACGCACTACAATATATAAAAAAATTACGTTTATGTAATTAAAAACATGAATGTTCCAATCGATTTTATTTTTTTTTACTTAAAGGCATCCGATCTTACCCCCAGTGATAATTTTTTTACATTTTGTGATTCTCAAACTTTGCTCTCATCATAAGATAAATTATCCAGATCCACGGGAAAGATCGGATGAATAAATTTTTTGCAAGTTATTAATAATAGCTAATTTTAATTTTGAAAAAGGGACAGAAAACGATTTCAATGTTCGAAGTAAAGACATCAAAAATTCTATCTATCCTTTTTTCAAAATTGTAACGTTGATACCAAGCATGGAAATTGCTTAAAAACATTTTTTATATCCATTATAAATAACATAAATAAAAATAAAAGACAGAAATATAAACACATAAATAAATAACATGATAGTAAAATAAATGACAAATAAAAATTAATGCCGTAAATAAAAAAATAAAAGCGATACCCAAGATACATAATATACAGACATTTTTAATGTTATTGGGCTCTTTTCTACATCTGTACGCTTCTGAACACATTTCCATCAAAATCTCGAGATCAAAATAGAATAATCCTTACACTGTATTTTAAGATGAAAAATATTAAAAATATTCATGTTATAAAAGTTTGACAATCCCTGCCTCATTTCGTACAGGTAAAGACCGGATGATTTTAATCCGATCTTTACCCGAAAGGGGGAACATCGGATATCTGCTAATAGACATCCTAGGCGTATTCTGATCAGATCTATCTAGCTATTGCTACATAAAACCTAGTATTAACGCGAAATATTAGCAAAACAATCTGTATTTTAGCCAAAATATGAAACTAAAAGGGAAAGGGAAAGATCGGATAGAAGAAAAAAAGACAAATATTACCTTGTTTTTTTAAATTCACCATAACACACGTACGGTACGTCGGAGCGACTGGCGCTAACTTAAGTAGACGCATAACAAAATGGCGTTGAACATAATGATGCCAACATTAAAAAATGTGGTCTCATTCGCGAGAAATTTGATGTATACGGTCTTACCCCCTTTCCGCTCTTACCCCAACATACCTTACCAAACATCCAGAACCGTTCAGCCATGCTGGCGTGATTGAGTAACAAACATCCATCCATCCAAACTTTCGTAAAATCCTACTATCCTAATAACTAATTACCTACCTAAAATAAATGATTTTGCAAAAATGTCTTTTGTGAAAAGTCTACCTATTTGAACATCCACAGTGGAGATAAATAAGCAGGTAAAATTTAAGGGTTAATAAATATTTAGCAATGCGTCTTCTTGGATTAATTCTGTCAATTTTACTATCGTTGGCTATTATGTTGTCAGTGATGTGGCAATAATTCTACTATGATGAAGTACATATTATAATAATATAGAACTTAGCTAGTAGTCCTCACATACTATTTTTCCATAATTAATAATGTAAATATCAATTATCGAAAAGCACAATAGGCACGTCATTACTGTCATCAATTATTATTTTAGTATTAATTAAAGTATCATCCGTAATGATTGATTAATATTCAATTCAATATTAATTATGTAATAGCCATATTATCATTTAAGGACGAAGATAATAAATAATGCTTAGTTAAGAACTATTATTATAATGTAAGTATGTACATTGTACCTACTAAAATTTTCCGGATTTATCTACGTTGATACATTATTTTGACCTAGTTTTACACTGATAAATTGATTTTTATCGATGATTTGACATTCGAATGTGTTTTATCAAGTATCAACATCAATACAATGCCTACCTTAATTTTATGTCTATAATAACATTATATAAAAAATATTTAACATACGCACTATTCAGCTTACAACTTTACTAAAGAAAAAACTTTATACTCATTCGATCGCTTCTAATAACGAAGAACTCGCAAAAAGTTTTGAAGTTAAAAAGCGCCTAGTACCTTCGAATCTAAAAAAATAACTGCCGCTAAGTCAAATGTTAAATTATTATGAACCTTGAAAACTTGTGTGTGGTTGAATCGGTAGTTAACTTTGACTCATTATTAAAACTCTTCAAATTATTCAAAAATATTCGTATATTTAACATCGACGAAATTCGTAGGCCCTTCTTAAAAAAAATTAGTATACCCGTATACGAAGGTTCAGGATCACTTCTTTTTTAATAATTCAAGTTAAGTCATTAAATATAAAAAGATTTTAAAACACTCACCTGAAAATGTTGTGCAAATAAAATAAAATAAATGGAAATGGAGGCGAAGTCGTTGAGTCGATATGAAGTTATGAGTCCTGTATAAAATCCCGAGCACAAATTCTTCTCACTGACGCACTGTCACTTTTCAATTGGTGCACGGCCGGCTTTTTTATTCTGTGGACATCACGCCACGTCGGTGCGGCTACTGCACGTGGCGCGCTCTCTACTCCGTGGTTCGTTGCGGACTGCCGGCTACGACTTGACACGCTGACGCTACCAGTTGCGATATGACTCGAGTTCTCCAACTGCACTAACCATTGCATTTCGACTATAGTCCAAACTAGCTGTGAGTTCGTTCCAAAAACTCAGACTCGTCCCACCTTGGTCCCACCAGAAGGACCCCAAATGTTTGACATTCTTTTTGCCCGACAAAAAGCGTAAATGCGCAGGATGTGTTAACGAGCAGACTGGTTTGCATGTTGCGTGGCGTGCAGTATTTTAATCTGCACTTAAACTTATATAAATGCTTGAGATAGTTTGAAATCCAGTACCTACTGTAATCCTTATCCTTATCCTTACTAATATTATAAATGGGAAAGTGAGTTTGTTTGTATGTTTGTTCCGCTTTCACGCCGTAACTACTGAACGGATCTGGATGAAATTTGGCACAGAGATAGATTATAGTCTGGAATAACACATAGGCTACTTTTTATCCAGGAAAATTAAGGAGTTCCCGCGGGAAACGAAAAACCTCGATCCACGCGGACGAAGTCGCGGGCATCAGCTAGTTAAATAAATAAACTAAACAAAAGAAGCCCTATGGAAACCACTAGCTTGATACAATTACATAAATTAGCAAATCGCGCCGTGAGAAATATGAAAGTAACTCGATGTGGTTTTGGTTTAGAGTTAGATATCTACGTTAACCAGCTAGCGGCTGAACGCTGTATTGTGTTGTGATTTGTGGCCCTAAAAAATAATATAACCATAAAAATGATACCTAGGAGAAAATAGTAGTTACCTGTCTCGGTTGCTGGAATATTGAAGAAAACACTCACGCGGTTTTGCATCATACGACGATCGAACCATATTTTGTACCCATTTGTTTCTCAGATCTTTCCCAGTCTTGGTTATTACGTGTCGCGCGTGTTTTATATTATTTTTATAAATATGAAACAGCGAGTGTGTGAAAAAAAACAATGATAGTAGACTATCATTATTTTTTTTATTGCTTCTCATTTATTTTTAGTCGAGCTGCGGGGTCAGGAACGGTTTTTTTTCTTGTCATCATTACGGCTCTTCTCTTATCGCACCGATAAAATGTTTTGCAGTTTACTAGTAGTATTTTAATTGTATTCGATAGCGAAAACGTGATATTGACCATTTTAGCTGTTGGTATTAAACAAGAATTTGCTCCAATTACACCAACAAAGTTGCTCTCAAATTTCACTTGCCGGCATTTAAAGTGAAAATTGAGCGACGATTTAAATTAACAATTTACTCAAAGTAAACCCGTTTGTAAATCATGTCACGTAATGTTAATTTGTGAACCTGTCCGAAACGTTTATTACTATTTTTGGCCTTCTTGTCCTTAACTAATTGACGATTTCAAACATTCATGAATATAAAAAATAAATTTAAAGTAATATAAAAATAAAACTTCTTGAAGAGCACGGAACTTTATCGGTCTGACGTTGAATAGAAAAAAATGCTTACCTTGATATTTTTTATTGGATATATCGAGAAAATAATGTGTTAAGATTATAAATCCAAACATATAAACCAACCAACCAACCAACCAACACCAATAAAAAATTAAAAAAGAAGTTTAAAAGGAGGATAATCGGAATTAATTTTATTAGGGTTCAATCTTAGAATATCCTAATTTAATAATTTTTCGGAGTCACTTGCATTTTGAACAATTAATCTCAATCAAATTTTTTAATTTTACAAATCATATTTTTTTAATACATGTGTGCCTTAAAGGTAAGTGATGAGGAAACGCATAATTATGTGTACCTACCTGAGAGTTCTCGGTAATATTTTCTATAAAGGTGTGTGTAGTCTTCTTATCCACATTTGCCCAGCGTGGTGAACCGTACCGTACCGTAGTGGGCCGGCAATGGGTTGTGACGATGAGGATAATGATAATTTTACTATACTGTATATCTTAAGTTAATGATAAAGTTTAAAATAGGACAACGATATCTATGCCTATAATATTATAAATGCGAAAGTTTGGATGGATGGATGTTTGTTACTCAATCACGGCTGAACGGATCTAGATAAAATTTGGCACAGAGTTAGATTATAGTTTGGAATAACATTATCCCGGAAAATTAAAGAGTTTCCGCGGGAACCCAAAAACCTCAATCCACGCGGACTAAGTCGCGGGCATCAGCTAGTTTATCTTTAATGAGGCCACCGTTACAGAATCTATTTTAATTATTATGAGCAGTTTATTTGTTTTCATGTTCCACTTTCTCGCCGCGACTTTTTTAATCATCACAATCATTACAGTTTTGCATACATAGCCTTTATGGAGTCAGACAAAAGAAATCTTTTACAAGCTTATAATTAGCATTTGTATGTTCGTCTATCAGTAATGAAATCTTGATAATAGTTTTTTAACAACTACCGTTATCTGATCTGAAATACTTTGAGACTATTCTTGTGCCTAAAAAGTAACAGTACACCCCAGCAAAATAACGATTTATTATTGTTTCGTAAAGCGACAGTTACCAATTTAAAATCTCTTATATTGCTCGAATTTATGCTCTTTTTATTTGTATTTATGTACTAGATTTTGGAGGAATGTGCTGCCCCCAGACAAGTAAGGCTTAAGTTACGCTCCACCTTAGGCTGCATTACCACTTGCAAGCAAGTCTGATTGCAGCCAAGCGCTAACCTATTTAGGTTTAAAGGGTGCTAAGAAACCATATCTTCTATGTTAATAAATAAATTGAAATTGAATTTAAAATTGGGTATTTGACAAATAGTCAAATCAGCAACTTTTTTTCAAACGTCAAAACACGTCCTAAGTATGGGATTTATTTGAAATTCTGAAATGTGACGTCATTAAAGTTCGACGCTTTTTTTACTTTAATCGATTGTTTAAAATGGTTATTCAACATAAAACTATCAGGGGACGTGGATAGGAGATCCTCTATTTCATAATCACTAAAAAATAATTTATTTGACCAGTAGTCAAATACCCAATTATCGAATTTGCGTGGACTTCTGAACAGTTACTCGACAGTTCCGATGCAAGCTCGATTCGCAGTCTTTACAGTTAACAAAAGCTGCAGTTGCATCTGGTTTGCAATTGAAATGCAAGATTGTTTTAATGTCCTATGTCCCCCCAGTGGGGCAGAGGGCGTCTACAGTGTTGCGCCATCTCGAGCGGTTAGAAGCTACACCCTTGACCTCATGCAAGCATGAAATGCAAGATTAGCATAAGTTAAATAAACCTAAATATAACTATACTATGGCAGTTATATTAAATGGCCATGACAGGTTAACCCGCTACCATCTTAGGATGAGATCTATAGAGCGTATACTTTGACTTGGCTCAGACTTACTTAGAGTTAAAACGACATAAATCTGTCTCGTTTTAACCATGTCTTATGTCTAAGCAAAGTCAAAGTTCGCTCTATAGATCTCACACCTAGACTGCATTATTACTTTCCATCAGGTGAGTTTGCAGTCAAGGGCTAACTTGTAGTGGCGTAAAAAAAAAATTTTAAAGAAGTCAATACCTACGTTGTTAACATAACTCAGCCTGAACTAATTACGTCTAATGGATGCCACTGGAGGAAAGTTAACGTAACCTGAGTAATCGTGGACACAATAAGTGCTTGAGCAGCGTGTCGTCGCGCGATAACGAAGACAATTGCCGCTTTTGCAAGATAATGGAAATGGCTGGAAACGGGTAATCTATAAGATGCTTTGTTAGCGCTGAACATGGCCTACTTCACTAATTGAGTATTGTAGAGATATGAGTTCGACGACGATCGACCATAGATGACGTCATGACAAATCTAATATGGTAGATAATAGACATGGATATGGGATATGACGGACGGCCATGTAAAAGTTTGTGGGCTGGTAAGTTCCTAGTTAGCTGCACTTATCAGTTGCCATTGGCACGAAATATCCTCGTATATACGTATTATGTATAATACTCTCATTTGAAAATTAACCGCGATTTTATCAATCCAAATAAGGCTTAGAAAAGTAGCTGACCGTACTGACTAATAACGTGTTGAAAGGAAAATTACGAGAAAAGAGCGGAAAATCAATCGTAATACTCAGCGCAACCTTCTCATTTTCCTGTCAAGCTTAAATTCTAAATAAAATTTACTTTATTATTATTTATTTATTGCAATAAAATTCTATGTAGGTTTATGAATAACTAGATCATGCCCGTAACTTTGTCTGCGTGTTTTAATGTTTTTTTATTCCCGCGGGAACTCTTTAATTTTCCGGGATAAAAAGTAGCCTCTGTCCTTCCCCGGGATACAATCTCTATACTAAATTTCATTAAAATTGGTTGAAAAGATGGGCCGTGAAAGCGTAGACAGACAGACACAATTTTGCATTTATAATACATATTAGTATTGGTTATTTTGGTCTCTGAACCAATTTCGTGACTAAATAATTGACTACAAAACTTGAAAAGGGTTTAATCAAAGTTATCCTGTGATAGATTTGGAATACGGAAAGAATGAATGACAATTGAGCGGATTCCCTGTTCTGTGTTTAGAAACAATTTCCTTGAACATCTATTATTGAATCATAAAAGAATGATGCAAAAAGAAAACGGGAAGCAGTAAGTATGTATCTAATTTTATTTAAACTAAGTAATAACTATTTAAAAACCTTGGCCGAGTTAACTGAATGTGTAAGACTCAACTAAATATTGAAATGAGCACACAATACATCTAAATCCGCAGTTGTGGATCGAAAATACGAAGTGACTAAATTGCTTTGGTTTGCATTTCATTCGTCTCTATTACACGAGCACCGCTAAAGGGAAATGGACGATTTTGGTGTCTTACGCTTAAACTACGGCAACATGTTGTTTTCGACCTTACACCGCCGCGGTCAAAATTACACCAACTTCCGCGAGGATGCTGTTTCCGTTACAAAACCGGACAATAATTGTGCGGTTTAAGATTACACTTTGCACGAGTCGACAGATAAAACAAGTGAAGGAACTAGAAGTTTAATTCGCTATAATCCGCGACAATAGGTAAATCTATGTGGTACAGTGGGTATCTTGCACTTTGGTATAGCCCTCGATATTCACCACACCACAGAAATCATCAACACAGGACAGGACAGGTGAATATTGTGGGCTATAAGTGCAAGATACACATTGGGGCTGATTCTGTATAACAAAATCTCTAAACTAAACTAAAATGGCGTGATGGCAGCTTTAAATCTAGTTCTGTCCCTTTCCGTAGGGAGTATTAAGAAAGGGTTAGCAATATTTGTAATGCTCTAATTTTAGTTTAGTTTAGAGATTGTGCACTACAGAATCAGCCCCACTGTACCACATATGATATAGATACACCTATTGTCGCGGATTATAGCGAATTAAACTTCTAGTTCCTTCATTTTCATGGATTTCCGCAAAATAACGCCTGCTTCTATCTAGCGATGGGCGATTATGAGTGATTTCGTTCGAACTATTCGATTATACAAATCGTTCGAATCATTCGAACGATTTACCAAAATTAGTAACTAACTTGCTCCACTACTAATTTCATTCGATTATTGATAGCTACTAATTTGGTTCGATTATTAAATTATTAGCCACGTGTCAATTTTGAAATTGAGTCTTGTATGCAAAGACATAAGGTTACATTTCAATTTTCAATATTACTATTAAAATAATTTAAACCTTATTAATCCACCTGACAATTTTGAAATTGAGTCTTATAGTTAAGAAAATAAGGTTAAAATTTGAATCGTACAACTGAAAGCATAAGCTAAGTTACCCACTTCTAACATAGCGGCGAAAGATTCCGAGAATTGAGTCGCCAACAATCCAATCGAAAGCGAAACACCTCTACTAATTAGTAATTACTAATATTAGTAGTGCAGTCAAACCCGAGCGGCGAATGATTCCGAGTCGCGAACAATGCAGTCGAAACGCGATTAGTAATTACTAATTAGTAGTCGTCATTCGATTATGAGCATTAGTATATTACTAATATTCCATTCGAAAGTGTTCGTTAGTAGTGGTAGATTATTCGATTATTCAGATCATTCGTAATCGCCCATCGCTACTTCTATCCAATAAAACAAGTAAGTACCGTCACTTGTGATGCTTTTAGTTTCAAATACATATTCTTCCTGTATCATATTATTATGCACGACTTTATTTGAAACATAATATTTCTACTAACGCTAACAACACTAAATCCAGAAAGATGCATCAAAGTCTTCTACCCCATTTTAATCAAATAATGTACAGTGTGCATCAATTTATCAATACCTTTCCGCACATTTATTGTATTTTTATCCTTAAAGAAAGCGCAATAAACTCCATAACCATAACTTTCCTTTGGCAGTTGTACTGATAAATTCTTTCACCCCTAATGCAACATTCACTCGACTGTAAACACGTTAATTAAATAAATATTATCTTTATAGCTTTGATCTCTCCGCGTAACGTAATAAAATGAAACACTTAGGTATGGCTCGGTAAATATTTATGTGTTTTCTATCAGTAGTTATACATATTATTATCTACCTAGTTGCCAATGCTGACTTAATTACTAACTAAAGATGACTCATCGACCAAACATGGACGTCGGCTTTTACCACCGAAAATCCGTTATAGATAGGCGAGTTCCTATCCTGAATACCTGCTTAATCTCCTTGCGGTAGCTTATCACAGATAACATTTATATTTACCGTAAGATGGCATTAACATATTATTTGCAATAATAAAGGCAACGTATATTTTTTTCTCTTTATCAACTTGATAGAAAAGTCTTCGAAAATTAAATATCCTTATTCGTACATTTTTTGTCTATTTGTTAATATTGGTGTTTTTCTGTCATTGTGGATTCATTATCTTGTCTTGAATCAAGGTTATTTTGTATCATAGAATAATAGAGAGGATTAAAATAATGGCTAATTTTGTATTACACTCAACTATCCTGTCTGAGCCTTTATCTAATTTGCTTGTAACAAATTTACAATAATTGACTTATTATGATTTTTTTGGTGTAATTATGAGCTGCTAGCTGTATTTTTTTCTGTTATGTAAGTATTGCTCTAACACGTAGGATTTAAAATCTTTTCTTATAGATTGGATTTTGCTATGTCAACCTGAGCTATACATATAATATCCTAAACATTTCATGAGTGATCCTAAACATGACATGAGTTTTTCGAAGGTTCTATTACTTACTTACCCTTACTTGGTCAGTCAGTATGAATTTCTTACATAAAATTGATCATAGAGACGTTTTTACAGAAAAGCAGACCCAAACACATCCCTCTTCTTTATAATCCCAACCATATATGAGCATAAAGGGCGCCATGTCTTCCCTGAATAGCTCTTTTTAATTATTTTATAAATCCACCATTCTTTTAATAAAACCGGAGCGAATATCGAGTGCCCTTAACTCAGTTACGAGAGAATACTTGACCTATCATAATATATTATATTCAAGGTTTTCCAGATATTCTTTGTGAAGAATAACGGCTTTTAATTCCTGGCAGTAGCTTTCTTGTTATAAACTTCTTCAGAACATCGAAAGGCAAGCATTTTATAAGTTCACAACAGTTATTGAGTTCAAGCTTTTGAATAAACAAAAGTATATTCTTATTTCTATTGAAAATATAGCTAAAATGTACTATCAACAATTTTTTTCTATACACAAATGGGTAGAACCGTGACCGGACTACTATCAACAGTTTCGTGCCCATGACATTTCATCTAGCGTAAATAAGATAACCAACAACGTTAGGCACCTACAAATTAATTTTACTGAGCCCCTTTACGAGATTTTCACCCTTAGGGTGGACCCACAGTCCCACACGCAGTAATCGTATTTCAAGGTTAATTCAATAAAGATTCAATTAATGACAATAATAGGAGGGATAAATATGCACTACTTTTAATTTATTACAATGCTAATAATCAGAAACAGAAATAGGTTGATGATAAAATAGCGAAATCATTTTATAAACCCCACTTCCGTTATAGTTGGAGGCAAAGCCATGTAAATTGCATGAACCGTATCGAACCAGACAAGATATACAGCGGTTGTTAGCCGTAAGTGGCAAACCTAGTATCAATTACCTTATAGGTGTAGAAGTTGAAATATGAAACAAGGCTCTATAGCTGTTAGAAGGGAATATTTTATTGTTTACGTTAAAGAAGTTCATTAATAAGAATGAGATAATATCCCAGGAATTTATCTTATACATATTATCTTTTCTCTTTTCTTTTGGCATTGGAGTCATTTTATGCCAAAAAGACATTTGCAGCATTCCATTTCACGTCACGCAATGCGACGCGTGTTTACTCAGTTAAAGACCTATTTAAATACCACAACACAATTGAATTGAATTAAAATAGCTAGAAAATTTATAAGCCAATACCCGTTACAGCTAGCTACAAAGTTATGTAAATTGTTCGAAGTGTATCGATGTATCATACCTACACCTTTAGGGCGCCTTCAAATTTGCCGCAAAGTGCCGCGCGGAAGCAGCGCGGCTGCAGCGCTGCGGTCGCGCTGCTTTGTAAATCCATATAAATTAAAAACACGCGACTGCAGCGCTGCACCCGCGCTGCGGCCGCGCATCAGTTCATCGATCGACTAGTGACGGGACTGCGCACGTATTTTTGTTCAAGTCTAAACATGAACGAAAATCAGGTAGAAAAATTTATCGATGAGGTTGAGAGTCGTCCAGCAATATGGGATTCGAAGTCCGACAAGTACAGCAACAAAATCGAAAAGAAAAAGGCTTGGGAAGAAATATGCATTAAATTTATTAACAATTTCACAAACAAGACTCCAAGCTTAGAATCAAATAAATATTATAAATGCGAAAGTTTGGATGGATGGATGTATGGATGTATGTTTGTTACTCAATCACGCTCCAACGGATGAACGGATCTGGATGAAATTTGGCACAGAGATAGATTATAGTCTGGAATAGCACATAGGCTACTTTTTATCCCGGAAAATTAAAGAGTTCCCGCGGGAACCGAAAAACCTCAATCCACGCGGACTAAGTCGCGGGCATCAGCTAGTAACTACATATAGAAGGTATGTTTCCAAACAACGCCTTCTCAAAACGCAAGCTACGAATTCGCTATGTGTGCTGTGTTTACTTGCCTCGTAAACGCAAACATAATGTTGCCAGTTTAAATGTTTTCCACCTAAAAGTTGGGTAAGTAATTGATTAGTTTGTTTGTAGCATTGTAGCTTCTAAAACTAAGTTAACCAGCTTCTGCGCGAGCGTCGTACGATGCCATTTATGGCACCAATTGAACGGCTTACATTTCGCGAGTGTACTAGGTAGGTAGTTATTCTAAGACTCCAAGTGAAAAAAAAATCAAGCATGTAAGTATAATATTATGTATTGTTAACACAACTACTTTATATTTTCGTTGTTTAGTATTAATAGTAACACAGAGCAGTGTTTCTTCGTCAGAGTCCATCGTGAAAATAAATATAGGTACAACCCTATGATGTTCGAACCTCGCGGCCGCAGCGCTGCAGCCGCGCTGCAGCCGCGCTACGCTTTGCGGCAAATTTGAAGGCGCCCTTACAATCACAAGATGCAATGCCATTTGTAAGTTGTTTCAACTACATGACAGTTTTTTGCCGAAGTACAAGTACAAGTATAAGTACACACTTAAATAGAGCTTGATATCACAGCTTGATATCAAGTGAAACAATCATCTAATCATGTTCTATGGCAACGAATTTAAAATGAAAGACAACTAATGTTACGGAAATCTAATTGGGGAAAACATGAAAAAAAAAATGATATTAAATAGCTAAATATTAAAGAGACAAACAATAAAATGCAAGAACTTGCAGGCAGAACGCTAAAGGTTTTATCGACGAAACCATGTTCTTAACTAGCTTCTAATGAGTTTGACATTAATCCAATAGCTGAAGTTCCAACATGCAGCCGATCGTATTTCAATCGATCTTTTTGACATTGGGTATTTATTTATAAGCCGATATCAACTAAGAACACTTTCTCAAGTATAGCTCAATCTATGCTTATGACCGTTCTTAAGCATAGTACATTGACCGATACTTGAGAACCTGTTAAGTTGTTCTGCGGTGATGTTAGTTTATTCATACGGGCCTAGGAACACAATGATTATGACACGTATCGACCCAAATTAACTTTTAGAAGTTTTTTATGACAATACCAACATTAGACCAAGCTGCAGCCGAAATGCTCTTATATTTACTAGACAGTAGACTAGACATGTAGTAAGAGGTCCATGTGCTTGTAGATCAGATAAAAATCAACGACATTACGATAAATATAACGACTTTTTAGTTGATATTTCGAGTTCCACACCCTTTTACGTACGCAAGCCTAGGTACTGAAACAGAAACAAGTTTTCACTATCGAGGATTACAAGCGTATGTGCATTATTGATAGACATGTGCAATACAAACGGGTTCTACTTGAAGAAGTAAGTGAAAGGCACAAAGGGTATTGATTTCTAGGCAACGATAATAAATATTATTTATTAGTTTTTGCGGAATTTCAACACGTTGTTATAGGGAAGCTGTTCACTTTGCTATCTGAAGGATTCTTAGCGTGTGTGATAATACTCGTAGTTCAATAAGGGCCTGCAAGACTACATTCCACTATTTTAAAGCTATACTCAGGCTAGAAAATTTGAGACTGCAGCATCTCATATGCCCCTGACTAACACACATGCCCAGCCCTTTGACCACATACAGTCTTGATTAAGATTCCCTATAATTTAGACAAGGAATAAGTTCGAATTTTTCAAAGTTTACGCAAGAGGGAAGCTAGTCATTCCCTATGAATGAATAGTCATCATTAAAACTGAATCTATAACGAGTAGGTAATATTTTTAGCTGAACTACGTTCTAGAATTAAATAGATAAGTAGATTATACAACGACATAACCGCATTATTGTGTCACCATCGGTGACATGTAATACTAAAGAATATTAACAAAATCTGCATAATTGGCTTAGAACAGCCGGCGAACACACTACCTAGGTCTAGGTAGGCATGATAAAGTGTAACTCTACACACTAGAGTACTACAATTTTTAGTTCTAAATATTTTCAATTAGTTGATGTCCGCGACTTCGTCCGGGTAAATTTAAGTTTATAGGTACAAATTCGTTGAAACTCTTGAATTTTCCGGGATAAAAAGTAGTGTCTCCAGGTAGCTAACTATCTTTAACTATATGATTGTTCTAATACGAGGTTAGACAGATACACAGATATACAGAGAGAATATTGGTTGGTATGTACTATGTATCCATAGTCCAAGGTCACAAAATCGAGTTGAGGTCACTCGTCCACGTGGTCGCTCCCCTACTAGGTGGACGGATTCAATCCGATCTGCCACAAATTTATCCGTCTCTGAGTGTTCCCGTGATACCGCCAACAGAAGTCGCTGGAGGGAGATCGCAAGAGCTGCTGTGAAGGCCAATTCATAACCACGACCGACACGACGAATGAATTAGAGTCCATAGTCCATCCTAATTAGATAAAACACTGAATGTAAGTTGAAGCCACCAAAAATTTGTGTTGAAAATTGAAAGGTCAACGAGGTTGTGAAGAATACTGAAAAGTGATTTCCGATTGATTGTTGCCATCTAATTTAAAATTTCTTGTAATCCTACAAATTTTTTAAGATAGATAGATAGATAGATAGATAAACTCTTTATTGCACACACTTAGAACAAGGATAATAAACAGAAAGATTAAAAGGTACAACAAAGGCGGTCTTATTGCTAAAGCAATCTCTTCCAGACAACCTTTGGGGAGAGGAGATTAACAAACAAGAGCGCGGGATAGTGCAACGTCTAGAATATATAATAAATATACATTAAAAAAAATACATACAAATTATGTATGTATATATATGTGTATGTATATACATACATACACATATATATACATACATAAATACATACATACATACATACATACAGACATATATACATAAATACTAAATAATTCTTTATTCTGATCTAATTATAATGTTTGATATCTGAGTAAAATTCCTATCATGTGGCAAATGAAATACAATATATAGGACTAAAATTAATTAATTGCCACTTGATAGGAAATGTTTATACAAACGACTTCTGAAAATAGAGAACGACTTAGACTGTCGTATATATCTGCTGGAAGGCTGTTCCACAATATTACGGATTTACGGGTGAAAGAATTATTATAATATCTTGAGTGGCTGCTAGGCATGTACAAGCGATTAAGCGATTAAGATTATCCTTGAAGTTAAATAATACCTACTTTTTATTTAAAACATAAACCAAGTAAATAACTGCTTCTAGGTTGATACAATGCCTCAAACCTTGTTTCAAGTTTCACAATACTGATTTATTAGAACGTCTTTGTTGATGTAATGCCTAGGTCAAATTCAGAAATTTCAGCACTATTTAGCATTAGCCACTTCATCTATTTATGGAGATCGCACACAAATGCACGGCGCAAATGAAGTGATGTTTTACACGGTAAAAGCATTGATAAAATAAAAGCACCGGTCATGCGATAAAAATGCGTGTGTATACGTCATGTTAACATTTTTACATTAGCATATTTCCGATTCGCCCAATACGACCAAATTTGATTGCTGACATTATTAGCCTATAACTGTTATTGGTTTTTCCACGGCATGGTACCGGAAAGCTAACGCGCTTACGTCTCTGCCGATGAGGTGGTAACTAGCCACGGCTGAAGACTTGACCAGGGACAATTTGGAACTTATAAATTCGCCTTTTTCGCCCGCCAGGGATCAAACTACATACTTATAAGACAGCAGAGTTCAAATCTCTACCAAGGAGGTCGTTGCCTCATTGCGGCTGTATGCGGTCAACTTTGTATCAGTCGTTTAAACTCTTGGTCTATGCGTTTAGCCTAATGTTATAGGCTGTGTAGCTAGGTTCACCAGTCCGCCTACATAAGCTTGCATAACTTACGAACAACACAACAACTTATGGGATTCTGGTGCGTGAATTGTTCTAGCGTTAGGTCTAGCTGTCATAGTGTTGAGTTGGACAAGGGCTGACACAAATATTTTATGACTACTATAATATAAGCTGTAGGTATTCCTAGGAAAATATTCCACGTCTGAAAATATTGTACCTTAAGATGATGTTATCCTACTTACAACCTTTTAAAACGAATCCTTTATGGTCTTTATAATATTACAGTAATCAGAAAGGCCTAAATAATGAGGCCAGTTTATCAGGCCTTAATAAAATTATACAGCTTTAATATTGATCGAATCCTCCTAAAGTCTATTGTGATTCATTTATTAATTTGTGCATACTATACTGGTGCTGGTGCTGGTGCATGTAGTATTCTGCATGGTACAATTTAACGAAAAAGATTTGTGTATTATAATAATGATACAAATTATATGTAGTAATGGTATTTTAAAAAAAAAATTAAATGAACTCCGCTGAATTGATAACACACAGTACAACATACTATTATTATTTATTTTATTTATTTATTATTTATTTATTTTATTATAAAATAAATAATTTACTATATAATAAACTACAATCTTAAATAAATAACATTGTAATTAAAACTTATCTGTAAAGTCAATTAACGGTAGTTTAAATGAAGACAACTTCTATTGTAACTTCTAATAGTTATTTTCTTACCAATGTTTGGTATTTTTTTCTGTCTTGTTTTTATTACATACTAGATGATGCCCGCGACTTCGTCCGCGTGGATTAAGGTTTATTGATTCTCGCGGGAACTCCTTAATTTTCTGGGATAAAAAGCCTATGTCCTTCCCAGGGATATAACCAACCTCTATACCAAATTTCAGCAAAATCGGTTGAAAAGATGGGCCGGGAAAGCGTAGCAGACAGACAGACAGACAGACAGACACACTTTCGCATTTATAATATTATATTAGTATGGAAGTATGGAAGTATGGAAGTATGGAAGTATGGATATGGATATGGATTTTACGGCTGTCACCCAAATGAAATCAGACACCATTATCAATTTATCACACAAATATCTCTATTCTCGGTGGGTTGTCTTAATTTGCTTGCATCGCCATCAATCATTCGATAAATGATTTAAATTAAAAGGTTGATTTATATGACAAGGACAAGGCGTTAAATGACTGCAGATCGAATATCGCGCAGTTTGATAAGATTAACTAAGTGATAAATTAAAGACCAGACGGGTAAATCAATTTGAGGAACGCGTTTTTATCGAGATCTCAAGCGCAATGATAAGAATAATCTTGTATGATCAACAAAGTTTAAAACTAGATTAAGAATAATTTGGGAGATTAAAAATGTAATGTATCTAAGGTGGAAAATGATTTTTCTCACCTCCGGGCGGAAAGCGTCAATTTTCCTCCCGCTGCGCTAAACGAAAATGCCGCTTTCCGCCTCCGTCGAGGAGAAAAATAGTATACACACCACGGGCAGTAAATAAGAAAGCCTCAGATCACATACCTACCATTGACCTCGGCTTCGCCTCGGACAACAATTACATGTGATCTGAGACATTTCTTATTTTACTGCCCTAGATGTGTAATATACTAGTTTGATTGTGAAACTGCTTCTCGATTTTTCAAACATATACCGATTTGCTGTTTTCCAAACAATCTGTGTGCCTACAATCTCCGCGGCAAAGATTATGTTTGGCCTTATTATAAACTAGATGATGCCTGCGACTTTGTCCGCGTGGATTACGTTTTTTGATTCCCGGGGGAACTTCTTAATTTTCTGGGATAAAAAGTATGTCCTTCCCCGGGATGTAACCCACCGCTATACTTATCGGTTGAATAGATGGGCCGTGAAAGCGTAGCAGACAGACAGACACACTTTCGCATTTATAATATTATTATCGAAGTATGGATGTACAGTCTAGTTACGAGCTCGCTAAATCTTCAACAATTTAAAAACGGTGTGGATAGAGAAATTTGGATACCATGGAGAAAACAAGACATGAGAATTTAACATAACCGATTAAGGCAAATGTTCTTCCTCCCTGTCAGTGTTAATATACTATAAATATTACTTGCTGCATCATAATTTGACGGCATTTATATGCATTTAGGTATGACGGATAACAAACCATAAATAAAAGCACCTGCCTCAATAGTGAGACATCGAACCGGAGTTGATGAGAAGAAAATATAAATGCAGTAAGTAAACGTGTTTCGTTCAATTGAGTGAATGATGCGAGCACATCTTGTGATGAACACATACAACTTTTTGCATAATATTTATATTCAAGTATAAATTATTATGAGTTGTAATAGTGGCGCAGTTACAATACAAGAGTACTTCAAAATTAACAAACAATTAAAATGAAAGAATAAAATAAAACCTTAACAATAAACGCACAAGGAAATAAAGATTTAATTAAAAAAACATACTAAGAGTTGTTTATTATTTTAGTTTTAAATTCTGGTAAAGCGTATATATGAATAATTTTAATGACATTATACACATATATGAGTATGTCCTAGTATGTCCCTGAAAATGTCTATCCTGATTTTTTTTGTAAAACCGCCTCAGCTCATAATTCATATTTGTGTTGATTTGACTGGTTATTTCCATAGTTATTTAGAGCGTTCAATGTCAACTGCTAAAATAAGTTAATATCCAACGCATGAATTTTTATTCTTGAAAATATTTTTTATTACCAGGGGTTTTATGAATCGGGATGTACTACACGTATATTATTATACTAGCTGATGCCCACGACTTCGTCCGCGTGGATTGAGATTTTTTGATTTGATTTTCCAGGGTAAAAAGTAGCCTTTGTGTTATTCCAGACTATTTTTTTTATCAACTACAAGTTAGCCCTTGACTGCGATCACACCTGATGGTAAGTGATGATGCAGTCTAACCTGGTAGGGGTATGGCAGTTATATTAAACCCATACCCCTAATCGGTTTCTACACGGCATCGTACCGGAAAGCTAAATCGCTTGGCGGCACGTCTTTGCCGGTAGGGTGAAAATTAGAAAGGGGCCAGACCAGAGAAAATTCAGAACGTATAAATTCCAACTTGACTCTATCGAACCCGGGACCTCCACGTTAAGACAACAGCGCTCAACACTGCGCCAAGGAGGTCGTTAAACTTATCTCTAACCTATCTCTGTACCAAATTTCATCCAGATCCGTTCAGACGTTCTGGCGTGATTGAGTAACAAACATCCATCCATCCATCCAAACTGTAGTTTTATTTTATTTTATTTATAATATTAGGTATAGTATAGTTTTTTGATTCCCGCGGGAACTCCTTAAAAATAGCGGGATAAAAAGTAGCCTATGTCCTTCTCCGGGATACAACCTACCCCTGTACCAAATTTCATCAAAATCCGTTGAGCAGGTGGGCCGTTAAAGCGTAGCAGACAGACAGACAGACAGACGGACAGACAGACAGACAGACAGACACACTTTCGCATTTATAATATTAGTATGGATAGTATGGATTAGTAAAATTAGTAAATTAGTAATACATATTAGTAATTAGTATGGATAGTATGGAAGTACGGAAGTATGGATATGGATTATTAAAACGAGGCAGCCCTGGTAAAATGCTAGTCGCCCACGTTCACGGGGTACAAAGTATTTGTTGTTGCCGACATCCGTTGATTTACTACCAGCCAGCCAGCCAGTATCCTATACGATTTCCCGTTATGGGCGTCCTCCAGCATTTCTAATTGCATCGACTATTACCTGACGAAGTTAAGACGGAAGCTTGCGCCGTGCGACATCTTCACGGATTAAGTTTTTTTTTTTTTTTTTTAATAAGTTCAGTACAATGTTTCTCAATGTTTGTTTATTGGTTTGATCGGGGTAGTCTCGTAACCTGGAAAACTTGTTATGTCCATGTTCTTAAATCAACTTTATTGTATCGTGTGTACCAGAGGTACAATTATATGGTATGGCTAAGAACACCAGGACTGGAATAGTAGAATTAAACAGTTGGCGTGGACTCATGACCGCCCAATAGGTACGGTTGTTTTATATGAAACATGGACTTTTGAACCAACAGTCTTTTGTGAGCAATAGATACGCCGGATTATTGCTAATGCTGATTATACCAAGAAGCCAGCAATCCATACTATCCATACTAATATTTTAAATGCGAAAGTGTCTGTCTGTCTGTCTATCTGTCTGTCTGTCTGCTACGCTTTCACGGCCCATCCGTTCAACCGATTTTGATGAAATTTGGTATAGGGGTAGGTTACATCCCGGGGAAGGACATAGGCTACTTTTTATACCGGAAAATTAAGGAGTTCCCGCGGGAATCAAAAAACTTAATCCACGCGGACGAAGCCGCGGGCATCATCTAGTAGAGCAATATTTCATTTGATAGACAAGACAAAAGTGATATTATTAAGTAGGTACTAACGATATTGATTGTCCTGACTCGGAGAGAGGGCATTTCATTTGTCCCTCCATATTAGGTGGTGGTATTCGATTTCACTATTATTCATTTACTAGAAATGAGCTTTAGAAAGCCGAGAAGATGAATTCTACCTGGAATTAATATTCTATGTCCAATGCATATTGCATAGGTTCTACACTCGATATACCTACCATAAATCATAATTCTACACTATGTGGGCTTGTAGAAGCTTGAAGCAAACGTCTTTGGCTTAAAGGTTACAAGTAGCACGTTTATTCTTTGACGAATCATAATATTTTTTATTGAGAGGTAGGCGTACTTTTAATATGTATTGGACATCAATGATGAGGTTTAGGTTGGAGCGCGCTTATCTTGGTGATGCCGACACTCTTGCCTTAAAGGTACTCAAGTTATATAAGTGACAGGACATTAGAGAAGTAGATAGAGCATTCACACCTCGGCAGTTCATTAAGCAAAAACATTTCGTGCAGCGAGTAGATTGGACATCGATGATATTAGTCCACTATATAGGGATTTAAGTTTCTCGTTCACAATGTTTTAAGTTTCTCGCTGAAATAATTGAAGGTAGAACAGAGTTGTAAACTTGTGAAGTTCCTGAGGACACTCTCTGAAATATATTCGAAAGAAGATCTCTCGTGGTTCTGTCGTACAGTTTAACTTAAACTTTACAGACGAAGCACGACACAGTGCCACAAAATGTTCGCCGAACTGAATCCATACTAATATTATAAATGCGAAAGTGTGTCTGTCTGTCTGTCTGTCTGCCTGCTACGCTTTCACGGCTCATCCGTTCAACCGATTTTGATGAAATTTGGTACAGGGGTAGGTTGCATCCCGAGGAAGGACATAGGCTACTTTTTATCCCGGAAAATTAAAGAGTTCCCGCGGAAATCAAAAAAATCTAATGCACGCGTACGAAGTCGCGGGAATCATCTAGTTCAATCTAAAGAACTCTTTATACAAGCTTAATGCATCTAAAGTGAGTTTAGAACTGTCCGAACTGTTTCGAGGACCATTTGAATAATTGGCGGGAAGTCCTTACCAAATTGTTTGATTAAATAATCGTGGGAATCGTGTCTCACAATATTTCTCTATTGTCCGACCGCGTTAGAGCTAAGAACTTAGTTTTTTATGTAACTATCAAGTACCTACATAAGATTGAACTGTTTAAAAATCATCAACACTTACGAAAACTGAAGATAATGCAAAATTAACTTGATTGGTCGATATACTAGGATATACCTAACAAAAGCTTAAAATTATGCAAATTATAATATTAATAATTATGTAGATGTATATGAAAATAATATCTATTGATATAGATAAGAGGTAATACAAAAATTTACAAAATAATATTGAATATTGCTGCAATGTCTCTATCTCTATGTTTTTTTGTCTATAGTTAAGTGTCAATATTATAGAGACTACCTACCATAGAGAAAAGGAGTTTACTTACAAGCAAGGCCAGAACAATATTATCTCGCGACGAGAGAGAGAGATACATTGTCGTTGCCGGCAAATTTTTCATTTACCCAAACATGCACAAAATGCGGTATATTACAAGAAGAAAATTGTCGACATGTACCTAAAGGTTCGTAGAGAAAAATACCACAGATAAGAAATATTACTTTTATCTCTACTTATGATGTCACGAGACAAGTAACCATGTTAACTTCGGTAGACAGATAGAGATAACGGGTAGACATAATTTTACTCGTAGTGCGCATGCTAGACATACAGGTCAGGCCAGGGCTTAGACTACAGTTGTACGATACATGTTTAGGCTGTACTAACAGGCTAACTCGATGATCATAAAAAAGAGAGCCTGGTAGAAAAACTAATTAATTAATTAATTCTATAAAAAATATACCGAATTGAAATTGCGCTTCTATGTTTTAAGCCGATAAAACAGTGGTCGTCCCATGGGCATTTGTCTCAATGAAGAGAAATTAACAAAAATAAACAAGAAATTTTGTCCCCCCAGTTCAATTATATCATTAGGCAAGTATATTCTCGTAAACGTAATAGCTTGAAGCATCAATTTTAACTTCAATTAGATAATCACGCTCTATTGTCACGAAACCTTTAAACTACCAATATGGCGGCTTTTGCCAGCAAGGAACGTCGTATTTCCTAACCTCGTCGGAGCAAAGTTGTTACAACCATCGCATAAAATAATATTATTTTAAAATGACAGTTTTATGTCTAGTACCTTGAGATCCTATAAATCAAATAAATATTATAAATGCGAAAGTTTGGATGGATGGATGTATGTATGGATGTATGTTTGTTACTCAATCACGCTCCAACGGATGAACGGATCTGGATGAAATTTGGCACAGAGATAGATTATAGTCTGGAATAGCACATAGGCTACTTTTTATCCCGGAAAATTAAAGAGTTCCCGCGGGAACCGAAAAACCTCAATCCACGCGGACGAAGTCGCGGGCATCAGCTAGTAAGGATTATAATTTTAAAATACGAACGTCAACAATATTAAAACTAATCTGTACTATATAAATCGATTTTTATTGCTTCGTGAACCGGTTGAGAGCGAGCCATCATAATCAAATATCAAATAAATATTATAAATGCGAAAGTTTGGATGGATGTATGGATGGATGTTTGTTACTCAATCACGCCCCAACGGCTGAACGGATCTGGATGAAATTTGGCACAGAGATAGATTATAGTCTGGAATAACACATAGGCTACTTTTTATCCCGGAAAATTAAGGAGTTCCCGCGGAAAACGAAAAACCTCGATCCACGCGGACGAAGTCGCGGGCATCAGCTAGTAATATTATAAATGCGAAAATGTGTTTTTTTGTTGGTTTATTGGTTTGTTGGTTTGTCGTTCCCGCGGGAATCAAAAAAACTTATTCCACGCAGACGAAGTCGCGGGCATCAGCTAGTCATCTATAAATTACAAAATAGAAATACCTACGTAAATTCCAGCGTTCTCACATCACAAACGAAACAATTTTGCATCAACGACACTTTCACACGTTTAATATCAATCTGGACCATTCGCATTGACCTCCAAGGTTATCCAATGTTAATGTGAACCTTGACTGCGGGATGATACGGACGCTCGCTATTCATCAGTCGTTAACGTCAAGATTTGGATCATCATAAATTTTAAAGTTTTAACTGATATTTCAGGGTCAATGGTAGTACGAAAATGAACGGCTGATCTTATTGAGACAGGGTTGTCCAGGGTTGTGGGGATTGATGGACTATCCGAAATTCTGTGAAAAGCACGAAATGATTTTTATTACGCACCCCTAGGCTAATGGCATATGGCGGTTTTCCCTCTGCTTTGCACTCATTAGGTATTTCTGTGGGTCACTAAACAGCTTTAATAAACCAAATACACACACACACACACACACACACACAGCAAATGTAAGTTAAACTAAAGACTAATAAGTTTTTAATAATGCATATTGTTAAGTTGATTCTAAGCTAATTTACCTATTTCTGTTACCTACGGAAGGAAGTGATTTCCGCGATACAGGGAATCCTAGTGCGGAAATCACTGTCCCACCTACTGATGTAATTATTTCTGTTTTGTGATCTCTTTATCTGAATAAATCTAAATCTAAATCTAAATCTAAATCTAAATAATTTTGGTATTCTTGAGATGATAAATTGCCCAAAACCTTTCACTCACATAAATGGTTTTAACATATTTGTAAGTCTCAAGTACTATCCATTGCACTCAGGTTATAATCTGAACTCTGCAGGCAACTTATAGAAGTTTTAAAAAATCGTCGTAGTTTATCAGATATCATATTATAATGTAACGTGTCTTGATTGTTATTTAAAGTCAGCGATGCCTTTTTTGCACGACAATTGACTCACGAATAAACTCTCACAGGTACAATCACATGACTTATAATGACTAGATGATTAGGACCTAGATCTCAGACGAAAACATTTTAAAGCTGTTGTTAAATGAGCAATTAGTTTTTTGTATCGAGATTTGAATATTTTTTAAACTACTCTAGACACTAGAATGACCTTTTTTATTTGAGGCGTATGCACTTATGCCTACTTACATGCATTTGTTAAAAATATTATTTAAATCGGTTCTGAAATCTCGGTGAAATCGGAGTATGTACTTGCAAAAAATTACGCGCTAAATTGATAACGTTTGAATTGAAAAAAAAAACCCCAATTTGTCTCCCATATAAAAGAATATGGAAGACGGTTAGAAAAACTAACGTAATTTGTCTCCCATATCGCACTCAAACACCAAGTACCTACTTATCAATTTTTTCTCGGATCATACAATTAAAATTGCTGGTCATAAAAAAACTTAAACGGTAACTAGATAAGTAGGTAGGTCTGTATTTTTTAAACCATCTGAATATAAATTTTCGAATGTTCTATGAAAATCCGCGACAAACGAACATAATAACCGCTGTAATTCTATACCAGAAACACAATATGCGCAAAAAATACAATCAGCCTTAAGTTTTTACGTTCCAGCTACCGACGACCTTGGCGACCGAATGAATGACACCGCAAATATAATCAGAATAAGGAAGTCCTGGCAACAATGCATCGTCACCTGGGAGTCTGTTTGTTATGCAGACATAATAATCTGAGCCTCAATCAATCTTCATTCGAGAACCGAAATATAGCCGGCCTTTCTGTATACATTGTAGTCGTACTGTTGACATAAAAGGCAAGGCATAATAATCGTCCTGCCAAACTTTTTTTTAACTATGCAAAATTATTATAAATTATTATCTACGATGTGTCGCATTCTTATTTGAATCTCAATCTCTTATTATTTTATCTTTTCGAACACATTATCTACTTCATCATCCTTGGGAGTTAGCACTTAAAAAGGCGGTCGCAAATGATTTATTTACAACTATTGTAGCCTATTTCTTTTCTTGCCCTTAGGCACAATTATTGGAGTTCGCTAAATTGAAATCCTGATTTTTTTATATCTATTTATGTTTCTATAGTGATAAGCACTCAAGATATGATTATAAACCGCATTTAAATTCGCTGTACTTATTCTACAAACCCTCCAAACCGCCCGCATATCAATAATCTCAACCATCTACCGTTAGGGCAATCACGGCGAAATTAAATCAGATTTCGGGAGTAGATACAAAGCAATTTCGCTCTTAGCATCTCAAGGATGGATGGTTATATTTTTCTGCATACAGATTTAGTAGGTAGATAAAGGTTGGAACACTTTTTCCCAGTCGCTCCTACCCGCATCACAATCTTCGCATTATACAGTTAGACCGACCTTGCCGTCAGGACACAATTAGTGTTCTGCCGAGGCAGGTCCTTGAGTGCATCCTTACACTAGACACCGCTAAAAATACACGACACTCAATTATCACTTTCAACCTATTGCTGGCTTACTACTGAGCACGAGTCTCCTCTCAGACTAAGAAGGGTTTGGCCATACCTAGACCACGTCGCTGGCCGAGTGCGGATTTTAGACACCTTCAAAGATTTCACACACCTTTGTGGAACATTATGAAAAACTCTCGGGCATGCAGGATTTCCGTTAGCAGTTGTTTTTTTTTTTAATTTATTTTTATTCTACTACAAGTTAGCCCTTGACTGCGATCTCACCTGATGGTAAGTGATGCTGCAATCTAAGATGGTAGCGGGCGAACCGGTTAGGGTATGGCAGTTTTATTATACCCATACCCCTTGTCGGTTTCTATATGGCATCGTACCGCAACGCAAAATCGCTAGGCGGTACATGTTTGCCGGTAGGGTGGTAACTAGCCACGGTCGAAGCCTCCCACCAGATTTATTTCGATAGTAACTGAGCTGCTCTGATATATTTCTCGTTTTATAACGGCGAGAACAAAATGATCAACTAACCATACCTACTCAGATTCAACGCGAAATCATATAGGAACACTAAATTGGTTGGCAATATTATGGCTTATATACGAGTATAGACGAGTGATAACTTTTCAATGTCTTTACTCCAGGCCTTAGACAATGTGAAAGTAATTACTTCCAAAATTCATTCAAAGAAATCGAACTGAAACTAGGGCCCTCTCATTAAGGCTACATCACACATCGCTACGCCAAAGTAATAATAAGTGATATAAATTGTTGTACGTTAGTCTTTTGTACCTACTTATTTATTGAGTCATCAAATAAATATTATAAATGCGAAAGTTTCGATAGATGTATGGATGTATGGATGTATGGATGTATGGATGTATGGATGTATGGATGTATGGATGTATGGATGTATGGATGTATGGATGTATGGATGTATGGATGTATGGATGTATGGATGTATGGATGTATGGATGTATGGATGTATGGATGTATGGATGTATGGATGTATGGATGTATGGATGTATGGATGTGTGGATGTTTGTTACTCAATCACGCTCCAACGGCTGAACGGATCTGGATGATATTTGGCACAGAGATAGATTATAGTCTGGAATAGCACATAGGCTACTTTTTATCCCGGAAAATTAAAGAGTTCCCGCGGGAACCGAAAAACCTCAATCCACGCGGACGAAGTCGCGGGCATCAGCTAGTAACTGATAAAGGTAATAATAAAAAAGTTTGTAATAATAATGATTATATAAATCATACTATCACTATCACTATAACTAACTTTTTTTTGCTGATTATTAATAATTAAATAAGTTATCGACATTGTTAAAGAATAACAGGATAAAGGTAATGTCGTTATTGAATAAAAGCCAGTGCAAGAATAATACTTTTTCTCACCTCCGGGCGGAAAGCGTCAATTTTCCTCCCGCTGCGCTAAACGAAAATGCCGCTTTCCGCCTCCGTCGAGGAGAAAAATAGTATACACACCACGGGCAGTAAATAAGAAAGCCTCAGATCACATGTTTATTGACCTCGGCTTCGCCTCGGACAACAATTACATGTGATCTGAGACATTTCTTATTTTACTGCCCTAGATGTGTAATATAAATACTATTAGTAGGTAGGTATCAGTATGGGCACTAAAATTAATTAAGGACACAGACAGTAAAATATATAGCGGCTAATTATGTTATATTATAAATATAATTTAGTAATCTCGTATATTTGTGAGATGGTGATAATAAAAAAAAAACCCGGCTGAGTTTGTTGTGGGCTCTTCTCAGACCAGGGCGCGTTTGGAACCCTCGTAGCTTTAGTCTTAAGCACCGTTGTTAATTATCACCATCAACTCTTATTCTTTATAAACATGACGTTCAGAAGGTGTACTTTGCAGGTACCAATTTTGATTGAGTTTTGATGATTTGAGTTTGAGTTTGAGTTTGATATAATTACAGGATAGAAAAATTTAAATCAAATTGAACACGTTATTAATGAGCATCAATTTTATTGTAATTAACCAACACAAATACCTATTTTCAAAATATTGACAATGCAATGGATTTTTTTTAATTAAAGAAGGAACCAAAAAGTTTTGAAAACAATTTCTTCAATTACTTTCCGAGATGTAATTAACTATGTTAAAAGCCGTGAAAAGGTAACATACAGAATGACAGACAAATAGAGAGACAGACAGACACACTTACGTATTTAATACACTTAATATTTTAGGATTGGCAAGCAATAAAATCCACTCGCAAAACAGGAATCAAACTCAAAGGGCACCCGTCTTCATTCATCTCAACAGGAGAGATTGTGAACAAAGTCATTACCATCTCATTTACGATTACGGGCAAGAAATTTGCATAATGACTACCCACCATCACCTGATCTCAAGCACCGCCCAACCACTGCGGGCGATGACGGAAACCGCGCGATCGTGAACTGTAATTACAGTTATCAAGTTAAACCAACTCAAAACTCAAGAACAATTTCTAACCTGTATCTTGCGTTCATTAAACCATCAAGCAACATGAAGCCGTGTCATGATTGAACAATCCAACATCGATGTGCTCGGTAACCGAAATAAAACCGCATTTGCCACGTATAGGTATGTATATTAAAAAACTTGCGAATCTTATGGATAAAATATGAACAAACTAGCTGATGCCCGCGACTTCGTCCGCGTGGTTGAGGTTTTTTTGATTCCCGCGGGAACTTCTTAATTTTCCGGGATAAAAAGTAGCCTATGTGCTATTCCAGACTATAATCTATCTCTGTGCCAAATTTCATCCAGATCCGTTCATCCGTTGGAGCGTGATTGAGTAACAAACATACATCCATACATACATACATCCATCCATCCAAACTTTCGCATTTATAATATTTATATGGAAGCCTTTATTAAAATATACTTTTTGCTATTATCTGACTTTTGGGTAGTTTTCGCTCTATAAAGCCACTTGGCGGCGCGGCTTAGGTAATATTCTAGATAAAGCCTTGCTTGAAGTGAGTTGAACGGGAGTTCCAGCATAACTACGACTACTAGAGATGTCGCGTTCGTCTGCCCCCCTAGCATGGGCCGAGACAATTTTCTCCCCGAGGAAAGGATAAAATTTTTATTCCTAAATAATAAATAAAAACGCTAAATAACGGTGGATAAAATATAGTCCCCCGAGTCCCCGTGAAATGTCAAATCGCGATAAACTTGTCCTCTCCTCTGTTGCCTCTGAGAAGTAGATAAGTTAATTTTATCTCTTGTCAGTGGATAAAATCGGGGGATAAATTTTTTATCCCCGGCCCATGCTAGCCCTGCTGATGGGCGAGTTAGGAGAAGAAGAAAAAATGGATTTAGGTAAATGATTTTCGCAACTCGTATACAATTTGTATAGGTACCTAAACCACGCTTCTGACGCACCATTACATCTACAATAATAATGACCTTGGAATGCAGACTGCTCCATGAACTTTTTTGACCATGTGGTCAGATACTTTGGCGGACTACAAACACCTACAAATGTGCGTGGAACTCCTCTCTCCTGCCACTTCGGTTAAGTAGTTTCAAGTTATTGACCTATACATTCATCTCTACATAGTTGATCATTTCTACAACAACATGCTAATAATTGTAGTAAATAATGTTCGTGATTTTTGAAAACGAATAGAAACTAAGTGCATTCACTTCCAATTAGAAGAATTCATCAGGAGCGTTTATCGAGTTTCTTGGTTTCAAGTTTCGACAGTATGAACAAAATAAGTACAAAATAAGAACCTAACGACCTAGGTCCTAGAAGGACCTAAAAACTAAGGACCACATATTATTAAGTATTAGTTTCAGTGCCGCAGCACTAAAAACTTTTGACCCCTATTTCATACACTCACTTCGTTACGTAAGAATAGGCTTCTTATGGCATCGCTAGTCTCATTAGCACTAAGGATTAACAGTTTTTGTCTGCCTATAAAGGCCCAAGGCTTTAGGTTAGGCTTAGGCTTTTGCTTGCCTTTGTTTTGTTGCAAGGTAGGTAGGGTCGAGTCACATCACAATAACATAAATAGAGGTCACCTCGATTTATTCTCATTTGAAATCTTTGAGCCAGTATAACTTTAATACTATGTATGGGGAGAGCGTCATTTTTCCAATCAGAAAAGCAAAATTTGGCTTCTATTTATAAATGAAAATGCGTTGTTTCAGCGTTGAAACTTTACATTATAAAATAAGGGATTAATTTTCGTTCCTCCTAAACTTTTTTTATTTGATTAAAGAATTATTTCTATGTGAGTAAAGATTCATGTAAACACTTAAAAATACCTATATCATAAAGAAACAAAATCTTCAAGTGAGATGCCGCAGTAAATAAATAAATAAAGCAAAAGCTTTTACTCGAACCAATTATTGTGCTGCTTAATAGAAAATTACAGCCTCGCATTGATTTGTAATGACAACTACATAATAAAATACCAAGCGGTACATTACATAGCATACTAATTCTAATATAAATTACCTATCTACAACAAGTAAATGATTGAAGTGGCTGTACACTATAATCAGAACTGTCCAGTTATTGTAACGGCCGAAAATATTACATGATGCTATTCAGACTGAGAAAGTGGGTCTGCCAATGACTGCGCCGACTAGACCGCCGCTAGACATGCCGCGAGTCTGAGAGCGAGTGACCAAATCTTAGCACCAATAGAATTAAAAAATAATTGCTCAGGAAAATCTAGCAAAAAATACATCAAATTAAATAACTAAGCATAGACACGTAACGTTAAGGTAAGGTAGCGTAAAGCGTTGTACACAGTAAGCTGGCATCAATCGATCAAAAACTGTTGCTGAAAAAACAATACATCGGTGTATTTAAATTTTAAATCAAGCGAATACATCACGCGAGTAAAAAGATGTTGTAAAGTTCAACTCTACCAAAATAAAGTTTTATACCAAAACTAGGGTTTATACTTACTAAAAACATTTTGAGTGGTGAGTCTGTATTGTCTTGTGAGTATAAAATATTTGCAACGTTATTTGGTCAGTTTTTGATAAAACATCATCAGTTGGCAATATAACATCATGTAGGTAATTTAACAAACTATTGGCATAATACTTAAATCAAATTCTGCATCAATTATTATCATGTAGGTAAATAACAAACTAGTGGCATACTTAAAGCAAATTCTGCAATTTTATAACTTCGCTAAAATGAATCAGGGTAATTACAAAAGTCTTTATGTTAGATAAATTATTATAGTTCAAGAACCGGTGTCCCCGACACCTTAATCATTTTTATAGTAAGCCAACCCACATGGATAAACTATGAAATTTATAAAACTACTTACGTAATATGTAACAATTTTATGTCGACAAGTATTTGCTGCTAATGAGCATGTTTACGATTTTGCGACCCTTTATAGCTAATGCTTCCGTATTGAGACAGATTTGGCACAACATTACTTGAGTATGTTTATGTGAATAAGAAAAACCTATTTTAGTAATATGTTAATGCCGATTAGTTAAACTTGCTAAATTCTTTTTAAGGAAATAATTAATTATGAGGTGCTCTAAGTAAAGTTTAGCGCCATATGTAGGCCAGCCCCCCGATTATGTAAGAATGGCCGATCAAATCGTCAAAGTTCGGCGCCAAAGTAAAATAAACCATAACAGCATTGAATTAGAGCTCAATTTCGTGTATCCATTCTTATACGTCTAGGGTATCGTACATACCTAAAAACGTATTAGAATGGGTACACGAAATTGAGCTCTAATTCAATGCTGTTATGGTTTATTTTACTTTGGCGCCGAACTTTGACGATTTGATCGACAATTCTTACATAATCGGGAGGCTGGTCTTTCACAGCTGATAACGTGTTGTTGTCACATCTTTCATGTTATTTAGTTACTCAAAGAAATTATTATGTGTGGTGGTACGGAACCTTTTGTATGCGAGTCTGACTCGCACTTGACCGGTTTTTTTTTGTAATTATTTTATGATGTCGACGTTTATTTTTTTTGGTCTATAATTGTGCCCATTGTGACGTTGACGATTCAGTGATTAACTTCATATTCACTGAATCGTCGGACTTCCTTCTTATGACGTTATGTATGTAATTATATTTCGGCTACATTGATGTAGAATTTTAGTACCTAGACTGTAATGTGTTTTGCAATCGGTTAGGCTTCGATAGATACTCGTGCGCACCCCATTTATCACATTGGGCACTGCTCACGCGAATTGGAGCGAACTGTCCCCCAATCATGTAAGAATGGCCGATGAAATCGTTAAAGTTCTGCGGCAAAGTAAATAAACCATAACCGCATTAAATTAGAGCTCAATTTCGTGTACCCATTCCATTTCTTATACGTTTAGGTATGTACGATACTCTAACGTATAAGAATGGATACGCGGAATATAGCTCTAATTCAATGCAGTTATGGTTTATATTACTTTGACGCTGAACCTTTACCATTTGATCGACAATTCTTACTTAAACGGGGGGCTGGACGCCATGCAGCACTGTGTATTTTGACGGAAGTAGACCGTTTAGGTTTGTCTCTCTCTCTTACCTTATAATATTTTTTGCTGACACAAAAGTTTTTTCCAAGATACCTAAGAAAGACCATAATAGGTTACATTTTGTCGCAAACGATTTGAACTGTAAATGACAGTTATTTTCTAGACGGCCACACTTTTTCTTTTACAGACGGCCCGGCAGACGCGGTTGTCCTGCCCTAAATCTAGAACCCGAATGCAGCGCTCCCTACAGGGTCCAATTGGGAACATAACCTATCATATGTATAAATTATAATCATAAGAATCGGTCCAGCCATTCTGAATTGATGCGAGAACATACATTTCGATACTTGATTTTTAATTAAATAGGTAGGTAAGGTCAATATCATCAACCCCATTACCCATTCGGCAGCCCACTGCTGGGCACGAGTCTCCCTCTTAGAATGAAAAGAGTTTAGGCCATAGTCTACCACGCAAACTAAGTGCGGATTAGCATACTTCACAAACCTCTGATAAGTTTCCCTCCGGATCTATTTTTGCTTTCTTCACCTTACAAAAATGTAAAGCTTTTTAGCTTCCTTTTTTTAGATTAAGCTTAAAATGTACTTTATGGAGCTACGTGCCTTTGCACAGTTTGAAGCTTGGAATTGTTTGAAGTAATATTACTATAAGTAACTTTTTGACTTAACGTGCGGAGGTCCCGGGTTCGATCCCCGGCAGGGTCAATTTGGGAATTTATAATTTCTGAATTTTCCCTGGTCTGGCCTGGTGGGAGGCTTTGGCCGTGGCTAGTTACCACCCTACCGGCAAAGACGTGATTTAGCGTTCCGGTACGATGCCGTGTAGAAACCGAATAGGGTATGGGTTTAATACAACTGCCATGCCCCTAACAGGTTAGCCCGCTACCATCTTAGACTGCATCATCACTTACCATCAGGTGAGATCGAAATCAAGGGCTAACTTGTAGTGGATACAAAAAACTAGTCTATTGAACAATATGAAAGCGTTAATAAACATATAATTTTCAGTAAAACCGTAACCTTTAACAACTGCACGTTACGTCAGTCGAGAAAAGTGAATGTTTCGATTTCGATCGTTATACTTTTTACCTTATTTTAATCCATTATCCAAACATTTAAATCTCTCATGCAATGATTTATTACTGCTGTTATACAATGTATGTTCATTATTTTAAATGTCACTTAGTGCCAAAAGAAAGGCCCATTTGCAAAGTTTTTGAATATTTGACCGCATGCCTTTACTGAAGTCAAATTTTTAAGAATTAAAAGTGGAATTCGTGCTGTAAAATATAACTAGTGATGAAAATTATATTATGTATTTAGTTAGTCTAACGAATATAATGTAGGTAGGTACTTGTAATGTCGTATTTTATAATTTCGGTGATATAATACCCAATTAATTAGTATAGCTTTTCTTTTCTCCATAATATTTAGACTTATGACTGCAGACTGCATAGCATAGGTATTCTTAAAAACTTAGGTATATCATTTTGTTATTATCAAATGCATTTGTATGTTTAGGCACACAATGGGGCAAATAAAACACTAACCGTCCGTCGATCTCGATGGATGTAGCAGTTGTCGAACTGAATTTATACGGAACTAGTATGTGTTAGTAGGTACATAATAACTTTTCAGGGTCAAATATCTTGTTTCCTGCCTCGAATTTGACTCCATTACTTACACATTACTTACATAAACGATTCTAATGATAGCCGAAATCATCGGATTGTGTTACATGACTATCATTCGAAATTGAACTTTAGATATAAAGATTTAAAGTTAAAAATTGCTGAAAATAAATCAAAGAGTATTGTATTGTCACAAGTAGTGACAAATTAGGCTTTGTTCCGTCACTCCACGGGTGGCCTTATTAACACCGATACACTGCTATTTATCATTGAGATTTCACTTTAGGTATCCTTTAAGTTGATCGTACACTACGAAAATAATATTTGCAGTATAAAAGCAACAAATAATTGCGATCCTGAATAAAATATTCTAAAACGCACATGAAACGCACTCATTTTATAAGATATAAAAAACGCAGTTTCTCTCGCAATATTTCCAAAATCACTTTGTAATCTCTAACTAAAATTAATGGCCAGATCCCATTGGTCACTAGTATGACTCATGAGAGCCTCAAGAGTGGCCCGAGCCGCACGACCAAAGACTCAATGAGGCATTAGGCTACATTAGCAGAGGTGACCCAACCAATGTTCCAACGCATTATTCGATCCTACAGAATTATGTGTGAGTTTGACGTCTGCAACAAGACTCGATCTCTTAGGACACACCGAAGAAATTCCGATGTTGTTAGCAAAGGATAGCGCTGACATGAACGCTGCTCACGGTTTCGCATCGCCCCCGATGCCATGCCCATTGGCTTGAAATTCCACCGATATATATCGATATTATATTTTGATATATCGAAATCGATATCAATATTTTTTTAATATCGATGCGACATATACCTACTATATATTGAAACATAGCTTACAGCTGTGCTATTTTATTAGCATACTAGATGATGGCCGCGACTTCGTCCGCGTGGATCAAGGTTTTTTGATTCCCGCGGGAACTCCTTAATTTTACGGGATAAAAAGTAGCCTATGTCCTTTTCCGGGATATAACCTACCTCTATACCAAATTTCAGCAAAATCGGTTGAAAAGATGGGCCGGGAAAGCGTAGCAGACGGACAGACAGACAGACAGACAGACACACTTTCGCATTTATAATATTAGTATGGAGTATGGATACCTATTCTATTACCTACCTACCGTCTTATCATCGTCGTACTGGTCGTACTGTATATTTAGTTAACTTCCCTCGATACGATAGGTTTATTTGAATTTCTAAAAGTATTTACTCTAGCTATAATGTAGAATTGGAATTTATGGTTAACAGTCTGCCGAAGATTTTGCATGCAGCAGGCACTACTTTATGTTGCTCTGGCTTTATAACTTGCGGCTCTTGCGGCTTGCGGCGCAGCTGCTATTAGCGGTTGTCCTTAAAATTCGTGCACAAGCATCGTGCACACAGCCTTGCTTCGTACAATCGGCAAGGAAGTCATAATATTATAACCAATATATTGTTATGAAATCAATAACCAAGGGGTCATTGCTTTACCACCCATTCAAATTTAAAAGTCTGTCTCATATTCATGTATCATAAACAATACTCGAAAGACATTAAGAACAATACTTACTTAACTAATTAAAATACAAACAATAATTGTTAAGATAGTAAATATTTTAAGTTTGATTTAAATAGTTATTTGGTTATTTACCTAGCTTTAAGAGGTAATTGGTAAGCACACCTACTATCTACAACAGTAATTTTATATTTCTCTTATAATTTACGTTATTTGTGGACATCGTATATTATTTAGTCATACTTAGATTTAATTTGGTCTCGCTGTAGGGAGCGCAGCGGATGATAAATCTATGTATTTAGTTTGAAAAACATGTATTTGAATAATGTCCCTAAGTACTTACTTATCAATCGATTTTTTTTAAACTTTAATTCAACCAGTCACAATGTGCTTATAAATTAGGTACGACTACGATACATTCACGTTAATAGCTACCTATATTTTGAACTGACAATTATCTGACAAATTAAGATCTAGAGTTCATTAGCTATCGTTTACACACGTTATAACCTAAAGATTACAGTGAACAGTACCCTTACTCTGAGATTGATCGAATTTAAAATACGGTCTCACTAAGTGAGGTGAATCACATTTGCGTAAACTAAAATGAACCTTAACAGCATTGATTTAGAGCCACAAATTCAGTGCAACCGATTTAAATTTCGAAACGTACCGTTTGGAGCGCTCACTGTGAATGCATACACGAAACTGAGCTCTAAATCAATGTCATTATGGTTCATTTTAGTTTGACGTAAATGCGATCGAACGCTCACGTCACTCAATCGTATTTGCAATGTTAAAACTGGGAGTAAGCATACTGATGTAAGCTACATCTTTCTAAATCGTGACCGTGTCGTTTTGCATCACATGCTCTACACGCTGGGTCATGATGGGCGTTTACGTCCACGATTATGTACTATAGAGCCGCAAAAACAATATTTGAAATCAATTAACAGTGTCTACTGTCTACCTTTTAAGTTTAAAAGAATGAAAACGTTAACTAGAGTGGGATCAGGATTTAATGCTGCATAGCTGTAATTTTTTTTATTTCAATTCCAGAATGTAACTACTACGATATACCCATACATATCTGGAAAAGCTGAGTCTCACTTTTCATGTTAACACTTAGGTACTTACTTAATAACCGCACAAGAGTAAGAACGTTAATCGGACAAAATTGTATGAAGATATCTCACTTCTCGAAAACCACGTTATCCCGAGTTTATCGTCCATACTTCATACTAAATCGTCTAAATGGCAATTCGAAAGTTACACTTCAGAGCTTCCAAATACTCGTTGGTACAACTTCACAGACTGAAACGAAATTGGAACAACTATAACTATAGTGTCTTTGAACCGATCAGCCGTGTCCAATTGATCACGAATCTGTTACGACACTACCAGACTCAGAGCCTAAAGGTCTAGAGCTAGACCGAAGGCTTTACTGTTATCGACGCCTAGTCACGACTTAAAGCGGTGCGACAGACTAGACGGAGCGAAATGCGAGGCGGCATACAAATGTATGGGCGAGTATGAAACTGCCCACCACCACCACCACCACCAATACAGCCCATTAATGTCCCACTGCTGGGCACAGGCCTCTACTCTCATAGTAGAGAGGGAATTAGAGCTTAGACCCACCACGCTGCTCCAATGCGGGTTGGCGGGCGGGTTGAAACTGCCCAGTGCCCACGCACTTGAGTAAAACAGTAGGTAGCATCATAATGTCTAAGCATAATATTTTCTTTCTGCCGCTTGCTGCGCTGTGCCCACTGCCGCCCCTGTTTGTAACTTTGTAGATAATAGAAATTTGGTTTAATTATTATAGATTCATACTCACTTAAGTAAGAGACCTTTAAAGAGATGCTGGGTAAGTTCAACCATACTAAACGCCGCGCCGTCACTCTATGGTATAAAACTGACTTGCCTCGGTTCCTTCGAATCATATTATTATCTATCTAATATTATAAATGCGAAAGTGTGTTTGTTACCAACCAATAAACCAAGATATTGGTTTTTTGGTTTGTCCTTCAATCACGCGCAACGGAGCAACGGATCGACGTGATATTTGGCATGGGTATAGTTTGGGACCTGGAGAGTGACATACCTAGGCTACTTTTTATTCCGGAAAATTAAGGAGTTCCCGCGGGAATCAAAAAACTTAAACCACGCGGACGAAGTCGCGGGCATCAGCTAGACTTTTATAATCATAGTTCTACGTTTAGAAAAACCAACTCTACAAAAATCTAGTTTAGTTACAATTTGACTGTAGCTAAGTTAGCGTGTCAGTCATGGATTTTGGCATACAATATAACATTGTGGCGCAAAAATTCAACGAACGATAAGAACTTTCTGGAATAAACGAATGTAATGTGACAGGCTGCGCCGCGTGCGTAAATCGCGTAGTCCGCGCGCCCGCTGATTCACCCACAGCGAAAAAGTCATGGGCAGGCCTGAAGCAGTTTGTGTAACATTATAATAGAATTGAATTGCTTTCTTGTAAACGATGTACCTATTGTAAGTTGTAACTCTTGGAAACTTCGTATGGCGTATCTTTAAAATCTATTGCAGTTCATTGGCACTAATCATAGACTACGTGAAAATGATAGACAATTCCCTCACAAGCAAAGTAACAAGCCTTGTACTAGTCAAGTCTCTCACACGTTTATAACCAACCAACATACTCAGTAATCTGAGCTTTAACGAGTTAATATGCCATGAGTGTCATGCTAAAAATATGCCATGTACATAGCAGAGCTGGCCATTTATGTGGGTTGTAACTTGTATGGGTCCTGGCCTCCGTTGACCATCTAGCTCTTTCCTTTAGTCTGCGATGATGTTCTTGGAATAGTGGAACTAACTCGAATAATGGGAAATGCTTGTTACTTTACACGTTGAATACAAATTATACTACAACGCTCGAAATCAAAACAAATATGAACGATTTTACATTATGTTGTAACAATATTATTATGTAGCCCTCCAACGAATCCAGAATAAGTTAGGAGCGTGTTATTGACGCTGCATAAATGTAGGGAAACAACAGTGTGTCATTCTAAAAAGTAAAAACTTAGTTGTTTAGCGTTAGAATTTAAGTTAGGTGCTTTAATTTACTTCGGATGCTAGAACTACATATTAATATTAATTAATGATATGTTTTTATGTTCTTGCGCATTTGTTTTGAGCGATATATGTAATTAGAAATAAAAAAGTCATTAATCAATAATCATATTACCAAAAGTGCCTACTATTATAATTAGTCTGTGACAAAAGGTTGAAGCCAACATAACGTAACATGGCGTGAGTACCAAAAGAACGGAAATAAAAAACGTTCAATGAATTATGTAACAAATTGATCGGAGAAAAATCGTTGATAAAGTAAAATCAACCACTTTAACTGTTGGTAAAGTCTTGGTCAAAATTATGTATTTAATAATTCGTACTTAAATGCTTATTTATGCAAGCATGAGATATTTTTTTGGTAACTGTATGTACGAACTTTAGTGGTGATAAGTAATTGATAACCTCGTGGCTTACACGTTGGCCACCTAGTCACCCTGCAGGGCTAGCATGGGCCGGAGATAAAAAATTTATCCCCCGATTTTATCCACTGACAAGGGATAAAATTAACTTATCCACTTCTCAGAGCGCAGCAACAGGGGAGAGGAGAAGTTTATCCCCGTTTGACATTTCACGGGGACTCGGGGGACTATTTATCCACCGTTATTTAGCGTTTTTATTTATTTATTTAGGAATAAATTTTTTATCCTTTCCTCGGGGAGAAGATTGTCTCGGCCCATGCTAGGGGGGCAGGTCGGTGGTTCTATCCTCGGGCAAGCAATTCTAATGTTATAGCAAGTTCGATATGTGCGTTTTAAGCATTTAAATACCACTTGCTCTAACTGTGAAGGAAAAGTGAGGAAACCTAAAAAAGGTAAGTGAAGTCTGCTAATCCTCACTGTGCCAGCATGGTGTGAAGTCTTTAAGTATGGCCAAACCATATGTTCTGGGAAAAGAGCTGTGTTCAGTAGTGGCATTTCGGGTCAGCCGTATCGAGTCGCTGCAGACACGTGACGCTGACAATACGCGTTTTGTGTGACCACTTTAAAAAATAAAAGTAAACATCGAACGAGACTGAATAGAAATGAGAAGTAAGGTCGAGCGACAGACGTTTGTGTTGTCGCAAAAAGTGTATCAATTGTAGGTTTTGAACGCACCAGTGGTTTCAATGCTACTATGGTTATTTTATTTGGGCTTACAGTCTAAAAATCCATACTAATATTATAAATTCGAAACTTTGTCTGTCTGTCTGTCCGTCTGTCTACGCTTCCCCGGCCCAACTACTCAACCGATTTTGATGAAATTTTGTGCAGAGATAGGTTACATCCCATCCCGGGGAAGGACATAGGCTATTTTTTATCCCGGAAAATTGAAGAGTTCCTGCGTGATTCAAAAATCATCAATCCACGCGGACGAAGTCGCGGTCATCATCTAGTTTAAAATAAAAAAATATATCTACTCCATTTTAGCTGATCTCTAGCAGTCGTTTATAGTAGAGCCAACTTTTTCGTACCATTCTCCATTTGTAAGAAGATTCTTTTCAAACAATTCAAGAAATCCTGTTCCATAGGTTTCATATCAATAGCATAATATAGCCATAGACCGATCGCTTAGACAACAATAACATCGATTGCTTAGACAATTCCACGAAATAAACGCTACGATCATGCCATTCAAGAAACGAGTTTATAGCTTTGTTTTTTTCTATACTCTTTTCCCCCTAACGCCGCGTCGACTACTTTCATATTTTAATAGATGATTCGTATGTTGTTAATAGAGCCGGTGAAAGATTTTATGCAAGTATCTAACTACTCATCTTACATAATAAGATTATTAATTGAAAACAGCATAATAATCGGTATTCGGTACCTCTCGACTCTACGTCTACGTTAATGTACGTTACAAATGTTGGTATTACAAATTATGTACATTTGTACCTATGTCAAGAAAGGTCCTGGTTTCCGGTTTATTGACGGTTGACACATTCACCAATACCCATGAAGCTGTTGTGAAAATTAAATCGCGCATCCACCACTTCCCGACTGCCAAGTCAAGGTACATATCTCCATTCGTAAAGTATTTATATTCTACCATGTACTTACCTCTTGATAATTACCTATCAACTCTTCGATCATAATTTTATCTATTGGCTCCACGGAACAGAAAGAACTGTTCTTTCTGTTCCGTGATTGGCTCAATGGCAGTACGATCAGCGAGCGTATCGAGAGTCGTTACGCTTCTTTTGCAGCTTTAATTTAGTACCAAAATGAATAGCGGCTCAACCAGCCTGGAGACAATATGGTCCCACGTTTCTAAACATCTAAAAAAAATAATTATAATTTGAGGCCCTGATAAAGGAAGCAAAGCCAAAATAAGAAGTATTACGACACAATAACAATTTATTTCATTATAGAAGGAAAATACCCATCTATCATTGGTACTGTATAACAATCCCTAACTTCGCTCCCGATGATTTTAGTGTCCTACGAACTAGAAGCCTCCTGCGTACTTCGTTTCCTACTTCCCGGTGATGCAGTAAGCAATTCTTCGCGATTCACAATAATTCAAGCATACATCAATAAATTGCATATTCGTTTAATTGATCACTTGATCAATTTGTCGGCTGTTGCGATAATTCCGTTTCCATTCTATGGAACGATCGCGCCAGTCTAAGTTTCGTGGGCATGGACCACATCAACGCTTGTCAAAGCTAATGGAGATGAATGAATGTGATCGGACGTGACCACGATTAGACATTAATTTATGCATGCTCAATTTGCTACACGTGTGTTTTCAGGTTAAGCTCGGATTTCGGTTGGAGGTATTTCGCCACTTCCGATAGAGACAACGATAGCGTAATTTTTCAAAAAGGATAACAATTAAACTGTAAGTATACAGTTTAATTGTTATGTGATATTCGAAAGGCTCAGATGCCAAGAAAAAGTTGCTTTCTAACAAAAAAATCACTGAAAATCTAGAATAATACAGAAGAAATTTGTTTACATATTTTTTAAATAAATAAATAATCTTTATTTCGAGCAACTGGGGCTCAACTTGTTGGTATTACAAATTATGTACTTAAAAAATAACGTTTAAAGTACTTAACTCAAAAGACAAATTATCAAAATTATTATAAATTATTATAGCACATTTATCATAATTGTGGCCTCACCAACACCTGAAAAAGGTGTTCAAGCATCGTCGGTGAGTCCATCTTCCTCGCAAACATGTTCAGGATGCTGGATGCTGTTGGTACCCGAGCGCAGCCTTGTCAGCAGTGATGATGACTTCTTCCGCATTATAGCATAGAAGTCATCAGTTCGCTCATTCGCATTTTTGTTCATACTTACGCTAAAAATCATATTATGACACTAAGGGGTTTTTTTATTTTCTTCTTCCATTTTTCCTTTCAAATGGGAAACCTTCTTTTCCTGTTTTCGATCTAGGGAATGCCGCAGTTTTACGATTCAGAATCATGTAAGTAAATCGGTAAAGAAAAAGATTTCCCTTTAAAAAGAAAACGCTTTTGAAAGAAGTAAATAAGAAGAAACGTCAGGCTTCTCTCGCTACAGTTCAGTTAATCATTTTAACGCTATTTTTCTTTTTTTAATTAATCATGTACATATATTTAATTAAGTTAAAGCGTAGTGATGTTTCACCCAGCAATTGCATTTTTCTAACTTCTTTCCCCTAGAGTTATTGATTTTATTTTATTTTATTTTTATTAGATATATTGACGGAACTAATTCTATGATTGGAAAATTATTTAACCTAATGTTCTTATAATTTTTTAGACCAATACTTACCTACTTCCGATAAGAGAGCAAATACGTAGCTTAGCTATTTACTTACGGGTTATGTTATACCATTTATATATAAGCTCAAAAAATATCCCGTTATAATTATTCCTGCTTGCTAATAACGTTTAGATTTGTAAACTGAATAAGGCAAATGTCCGTGCACTAACGTTAGTACACGGACATTTAATTCAAAAACCCTGTACTTTTAATTTTAAGTGCTCAAGTGAAAGGAAGGCTGATCAGAGAAATCCATTAGGTTTATTAATATAGCTTTTAAACCGCAAATATTGCGGCAATAATTTTCTTAAGGCAATTATTATTGTAATCAACGGGCAATCGACGAAATCTATTTACCAATTGGTAAATAGGTTGGGTCCTTCGTAGCTAAAACAAGTTTTATGATCTATTTGAGTATTTGTTTTACCTTTCAGTTAGCCTTTCCATAAAATATGTATAAATAATTTTAACATTTAAACTATCGTGAGTAATATTCACAGTATTAATAATTCATAAAATCCTTCATACTGTAGAAAAAATTGACTTACTCTGACCTATACTGACATTTTATTAAATTAATCCGTTCTTATTTTGTATGTAATTATTTATGCCAGTGTGCCTATATCTGTCGGTATATACGTTTGTATGTCTGTCTGTTACAGCCATTCGCGGTCTATCTGTTTAATTAACTAAGACGGACATAACCTAAGTACTTTTAATTTCGGCAAAACCACATAATGTTTCAAAAACAAAAATCAATAATTTTGCGTACCTACCCATACAGCGTATCTCGTAGAACTTAATATTATCGCATTCTAAATACATATTCTGGTAAGTATAGATTGGTACTGTACTGTAACCCAAGTAACTGAACACTTGATATGGAGATGAATAAGGAAGGCGCGTGTGTAGTGGTAGGTGCCGTGCTATCGCATAGGCCTAAATCCAGCTGGAGAGAGAAACAGGATGATGGATGCACTTTATTGATGATACGATGCCAAATTGTAAGATCAAATCTATAAAATAGGCAGGTGAGAATGCAGCCAAGCGCTAACTTGGTCTCAATAAAATTGCGTTCCATCTAAAGCTTACATAAACAGTTGCTTCAATAAAAGACTGCATATTGTATAGACAGCTGATTGTATAACAATACCAATGTCTACCCAAAGCGTGCATTATTCGGAGCGTAGCATGCAACATGTGCAGAACAAGTCTGAATGGATGCATTGAGACGGAGAGTGCGTGTAAAAAACAAACAATGCGTCGTCGGCGTCGTCACTAGAACCAAGGCCTTACTATCGCATTTTTAAAGGTCAGACTTATAATGTGACGTACCTTGACGTCCGTAAAATAAGTATTATATTTCTTAAAAAAGAGCGTCAACAATATTAAAATAATACTGCTTTTAGTGATTATAGCAAGCCCCCTGGGATGCGTGTGCGAAACGCACGTGCAACCCACGTTATGACATTTTATTGCCTCGGCTCGGGGATCAATGCTTGCGATCAAGGATGTAATGCAAGGTTTAATTTGTGTAATTCTTTGCAAGTTAAAATATGATAATAATTATTAGTTTCATCGTGAATCTATTAACTACCTGATACGTCATCAGGTAGTTAATATCTAACTTCTAGCTCGCTTAGGCAATTGTTTGAAGAAAATAAAAGGAAAACGTACTACGTCTCTAGTTTCATCAATCAAGGGAAGTTCAAACTCAAGTCAACTGTATATGAAAATCTTCCTATAAAGTAACTAAATAATTAAACAATTTTCTATACGGTCTATCATAATATGAATTAAGGTTATTCAAATTAAGGTGTGGGAATACCTGATTAGAAAGGTGTATTCCAATAATTATAGTGCCACATACTGCTTATAGTTTTTACTATATAAGGGGAACTGCTTATATAAGGGGAAGTTTGAAAGTAGCGCCAGTGATAGAAAAGATGAGGAGTAATAGGCTAGCATGGTATGGGCATGTAATGCGGAGGGAAGAAAGGCATATTACGAGAAGAATGATAGATATGCATGTGGAAGGAAAAAAGAGTAGAGGAAGACCAAAGAAAAGATGGATGGATTGTGTGAAAGAGGATATGCGTATAAAAGGGGTGAATAAGAGGTTGACGGATAACAGAAGTGAGTGGAAGGAGAAAACATGTTGTGCCGACCCCACATAACGTGGGAAAAGGGCAAGTAGAAGAAGTTACTGCTTATAGTTTTTCAAAAGCTTAGGTACTTTGACAACATTGTGTAGTCTAATTTTCAATCTCCGAGTAAAGTTTAACTGACGAAAGTATTTCTGACGGAAATCTGTCAGAATTTCGCGCTCTCAGTTCACGAGATCAAAATACAGGCGCGCGGAGATTAAATCGAACAAGCGCATGTTACAAATAATTAAATAAAAATTAATCCGAATCTATTTGATTTGGAAATTGAAATTTTAAATGTTATATTTTTAGAGCAAATTAATTATTAATTTTAATAATGACAAAAATTGCTTTATAAGGTAAACTAAGGGGTATCTATCTTCGGAGATGCGTCAATATAGATACACTGCTTTAAAAAACTCCGTTATGTGATATGTCGATTTTGCGCTATGACAAAGCCTTAAAGATTTACTTCGCGATTGTGACACAGGGAGGTTATAATCCTACTAACGTGTATACTGTGTACTTACCTAACAGATGAAGAGCTCTAGGGTAAAAATAAGCACACAAAAGTATTCACGCTAAACACAGTCGACTTAAATAAATGACAGTTGGAAGAAATTGTCCGCTTATGCTAAGTATAGGAAATGAGGATAAGTACAGTTGCACATAATGAAAATTGTATTGCCAGAACCGCCGGCGGCGTTACAGTAGCGAAACTCTGTTATAATCCTAAATCTATGGTTATCTATTAAATGAGTTAACGTGAAGTTAACTTATTTTATCGTTTAAAATCATTTAATAAAACAAAGAATTTTCATTTCAATTTATTTTAATTATTTAACTAATAGAGCCACGATGACAAACATTAGGTACCAGCTTGAAAATCACTCCCACATCGTAATAAGTTAGTGTGCTCCAGTGATAACTGGGAACGTGGAAATAAACTGATCTCAAATCATTATGTAATTTTACTTTATGATTGGACAAACATAAATTTTTAATGTAAGTAAACCTTATGAATTCAATTAAAAAATTCGCTCCATATCTTTAATTATAGAGATTGTCAAAACCTATGAAATAAACCTACCTATGAAATGTTGCAAAATACATTCCACCGCATGCTTACCTATTAAATAATAACTAAATATGTGCATGTTAGTCTTAAAAAATTGAGCATGTAGGTAACTGTATCTGTGAGGAATAATAAAAGCTATTTTATTTTTATTTTGTTTATTATATCTTTGAAGAGAAACGGTGGTAAAAATGTACTAAGTATTCCAAATAAAGCAATTAATTATTATGAATGAAACAGCTGCATAAGGTTCATAGTCCGTGGGTGTGGCTTTTCATTGAAAGTAAAGGAGCTTGCTGTGCCGAGCATTCTCCATGGGCATTATGAGACTGAAGAAAGTTGTACATTCAATAACTTTCCGCTTTTCGGTCATAAATTAATTAAGTATCTGGTGTGTGTCTGTCAGATCCGGTTTCAGACTCCTTCGGTATTCAAATCTTTTACTCACGTAGTCTTTGACAAGTGCTTTAGAAAATTATAGCTTTTCTATTACCTCTTCATTACCCACCGCTGTCATTGTGTAAATAACTCCTTTTTTTTATCCACTACAACTTAGCCCTTAACTGTGATCTCACCTGATGGTAAGTGATGATTCAGTCTAAGATGGTAGCGAGCTAACCTGTTAGGGGCATGGCAGTTACATTAAACCCATTCTCCTACACGACATCGTACCTACCGGAACGCTTAAATCGCTTGGCGACTCGTCTTTGGCGGTAGGGTGGTGACTAGCCACGGCCGAAGCCTCCCATCAAACTAGAACAGGGAAAATTCAGAAATTGTAAATTGCTGCCGGGGATCGAACCCAGGACCTCCGCACGTTAAGACAACAGCGCTCAACACTGCACCAGGGAGGTCGTCCTTCCTTATTTTCTACTTCTTATATTAATTACCAACTTATTATCTTGAAAGCGATAAAATTCGCGAAAGTAAAAAAAAGCAAGAGAAATCGTTTAACTCGGGATATTAAACGTCGGCAAACGTTTGCAGTAAATGCTTTAACACTTAGGTTTTACGATTCCAAGAAGAACTGCATTTCTAGACTCTCAACTCTGGGAAAGTCAGTAAATTAAATTAAATGTAATAAATGAAGGTATAGATGGTCCTACTAGGTTTACAGGTTTACTTGACATGCGACGTTCTTCGGTAAAAGCTGGATCCAGATTTATTTTCCCGCACTCAATAGTATAATTATTAATACAAAGTAAGTACCTACTTAATTTCTCGAAGTGTTTAGAAGTCAGTAACAAAAGGTCTTAAAAATAAATTATAGAAATGGAAGTAATTTTTAGTTACATCCATAAATATTTTGTATCGGACAACCTATATCAAATAAGGAACTTTAACTTCAAAACACGTGCTAGGATTTTGCATGAAATACTTACCTACTTGTGATTTCATCAAAGGCCAATGCACTTTTTTTACTTTAAAATGGTTATCATACTATTATTATAAATGCGAAAGTGTGTTTGTATGTTAGCTTTTTGATTTGTTGGTTTGTCCTTCAATCACGCCGCAACGGAGCAACGGATCGACGTGATTTTTGGCATGGGTATAGTTGAGGACCTGCAGAGAGTGACATAGGCTACCTTTTATCCCGGAAAATTAAGGAGTTGGTCCTCTATTTAAATTTTAAATTAATCACTATATGCAACATCCCAATTGACATTAACTAGTAGGTAAGGCTTATTCGGTTACGAAGCAGTAATCTTATATTCCATAAATAATTGGTGCTTTCGATTATTTTTTTCGGACTGAGTATGCTGCGTACCTACTTAGGCCCTACTGGCCTCTACAGTGTCTCTTGCGGTTAGAAATTACGTGCAGTTTCAGGATTTTTGTTTTTATTTTTACCCGAGCAAAGTAGGGGTATCTACCATAGCTAGATCACGTGATGTTGACGAAGTTATGTAATGAGTTTATTATTAAGCGGATTCTCGATACTGTGCATTAAACAATAAAATGAATGAATGATTTAATATGACGTATAAAGGAATATAAATAAATCTGAAACAGATAATAAAAGAACGGCTTTTGAACTATTTGGGTATGTAAGCATAGTAACCGTGTGACAGAAAGATGTAATTGAAGATTTTATTTTTAAACATCCATCTCCAGTCGGTATATTTTTACGGGAGGAGCATAAAAACAAAAGTGCCCAAAGCGCCGGAGATGGTTCGAACAAGACTGGCCGCAAAAAGTTAACATCTTTGAAGCATTTTTACATCGTACGATTCGACATCGATGTCGGACGAAAATATGTATGTATCATATTAATTGATACCTTTGCTGCTTCTGCGAGTGACACACGAGAAGGCATTCCTTGATTTCATTCTCAAAATGTGCTTGATAATTGGTGCAGCGTGGAAAAACAGCCAGCATTCGTTACACCATTCTACGTTTGCAACATTAGCATACTCGTAGTATCAATAAGTTAGTTTTTTTAAATTTTGTTATATGAGTATAATAATAAACAAGTAAGTTATTACATTACCTACCTACTTTGTACCATATGCTATGGTATGCAAATATCTTTAAGTAAACGCCGAAAATCGATTCTGTTATTGAGTCGGATAAGGTAAAAACGTTCTTAGTTGGCGGTGCCGGAGATTGGGCGACAAAATTTTTTTTTTAATTTTTGTAACACTTGTTTTACAAATTGTTTTTGAGTAGCCCATAATGCTAGTAAACTTTCGTTACGGTAACGTACTAAAGACAGTGATTGATGAATTAAGTATGGTGAAAAAATTTAGTAAAACAAATGATAACAAATTTTTTGTAGGTTGTTTTTTCTTATACGAGTAAGCTCATGAAGACACTTGAAGATATTATGATGTTACGAGTAAATCACTGGGAAAGCTAAAATGATGCAAGTCATGCAATTAGCACTATGTCTAAGTCCACGAGTATGACCTATCATATGTTTCAAAGTAAACAAAGAACTTTGTTTGTAATGCTCCGCTTGCAAAATTGATTCGATGGAAACAAATCCTTGGTCATCTAAACTTACATTAACTAGCAATGGTATGACTAGAAATTAGAATATTACTTGGTAAGATACCAACGTGGGCAAAAGTTCAGGTCACACAAACTACGACCCGGACAAAAATCTTTTTTTAATAAAAACATCAAATTTTTTGAAAATAATATCAAATTTTGATGTGTTCCTGAAGACTGAGAGCCCATTAACAATAAAAAAATTGGCTACCTATAGTTCGCGCACGAGTTGAATGCAGAGCTATGGTGACACATACATTTACTCTGCATTCAACTCGCGCGCGAACTGTACGTAAAATTTTGCTAGGTAATGATTCTGAAGGATTCTGAAGGATTGATTCGGAAGGGTTGATTCTTTTGCACACAATCTCTAAACTTAACTAAAATGACAGCTCAGACTTTCATAACTGGATTTAACTGGATTTAGAGGTGATTTATTGTAGTTTACGAGTTTAGTTTAGAGATTGTGATTTGTGACACAGAATTGGCCACATTGACAAAATTATAATTTTCAATTTCAATTTCATTTATTTGATCAAAAACATACAATCTACATGATGCACAGTTATCAAAAAGTAATACAATACAATAAAGTTTTATATAATAACTTAAGGTTTTTCATTAATATAACACTTAATTAGTCTTAGATACATCATTTAAACAAAGCATTTTGTTACTGCTGCGCTAGGGAATCTGTATGACAGCAGTAAAAAAACGTTTAAAATTATATTCTTACACAACACAAGTAACCAGTACTTAGATAGTTAAAGTGTTTACTTACACTTTGATCGTAAATGGAGGTGCATTAAATAATCGCACAATCATTCGTGTTAATGAGCGGTTCGAATACTTTGGTCGAGAGCTGCTAACGACTTTTACCTTTTTCAATTAGCATTAGTTAACTGGGTACTTGAAAACGTGAATCATATTCATATAGATTCAAAATTCAATGTTTATATATTCAAATTGAGTGAGTATACTGTACATTGTATACTTTTTGAACGTCAATTAAATATAAAACGTGATGGTGATATATACTTATAACTGATCCCAATCAATTACGGTATCTTAAAACTAAGCTACGCGCCCAAACGCGCCCGTCTAAGAAAATCCCACAACAGACTCAACCAGATTTTTTTTCCATTATCAACATCTCGACACGAATTACGATTTTACTTCTCCCAAGGACAAAAAATCTATACTTATGCAAGCCTTTGAGGAATTATATTATAATGATGCAAGCGCTATAATATCTTCTATTAGCCACTCCCCTTCTCAAAGAGAAGAATGATTAAAGGAAATAGAAACTGGTGAACATTTTTAAAAGTGGTATCCATATTTATTATCATAAAGAAGCTGACAAGAACCCCCTCCGCCATGGCTTTTTTTAGTGTAGAATATCAGGAAATAGTTACTGAGGCATCTTTTTTAACCAATAATCTATTCCACCAATCTCAATTCTCTAGAGTCTAGACCCCCCAGCTATTATTCTCGTCGTTGATAATGTCTGTCCCAGTAGTGGCTTCTAAGCTCTAATTTCCATATCAACTATTTTAGCAGTCGTCAGTACAGTCACAGTACAGTCCCACAAACTTATCTGATCCGGTGATAGCGTCGCTATATCGATAATAGATATGAAAACAAAATTAAAAGAAAAACTTAACAGGCATAAAAATTCGTTATTTAATATATTAACATAACAGTGACGGACTTTACTTGATTTATCTAACTATGCGACACAATGTGACTCATTTGTTTTGCGGCCGTCTGTCCATCAGAGGAAAGCCGGTGTCAATGTTATCACTATCATTTTCACTGGCCCCCCGTAGCGCCAGGGTTGTCACAAGTACTGTTACTATAATGTCAGCTTTCCGCATCTGTCTGGTTGATAGCGTTTATCTCGAAAATCCTTTTCGAGTGCTTTTTATTCACTTTTAACCGATGGATAAACTGTTTGTTGTAATAGTTTTGAAGAAGGTCGTTCATTAAGATTGCTGGTGATAAGTAAACTGGGATTTGGGAACTACCTTACTACAGACCAAACCAGATAAGTAGTTATAGGTACAATCTGTCGTACGCTTACAACTGTAATAGTCAATACCGAACGACACCATAATCATATTTTTATAGTGCTCTTGATCGTAATGCTGACCCATCGAAGATATTTGTTTGGAGACAATCCTAGTTCATAGATGAGCCCACGCGTGTCAACTATACTCAGTCATTGTCTGTCCTTTATAACCATAATCATGGGTATAACCATTGACTTACCGATACCTTAGACGCACCATCGAAACTCAAAAAACGGCACGGTCAAATTGTGCACAAATAGATATTGTGAACAATTTTCGCCTCAGTCGCGCATGAGTACACTAGGCGATAAAATGTCGTATGTGTCGAATTGTTATTACAAAATTTAACCCTAAATATAAAGCTATATGGTTGATTTTTGTAAACCGTTTGGTGTCTCATTATCCGTATTATCTATGCTGTGTTTGTATAAGCGATTGTGGACGTTTTTTGAGTATTAATTTGTAGGTAATGTTGTATCCTTAGTTGGTAAATCGATGGGTATAACATCTAAATGACATAATCTAAAGCATATCCCGATAATCATCAAAGGATGGCTATTAGGCTACTTTGAGTTTTCTTAAAAAATAAAAGAAGGGTTTAAAAAGATGTAGCATGAATTTGGGTGAAGGAAAATGTTACTTGTGAAATTTGCATATTAAATTATAAGAACACTAGCTGATGATCGGATCGAGTGGATCGAGGTTTTTCGGTTCCCTCCTTAATTTTCCAGGATAAAAAGTAGCCTATATGTTATTCCAGACTATAATCAATCTCTGTGCCAAATTTCATCCAGATCCGTTCAGCCGTTGGGGCGTGATTGAGTAACAAACATCCATACATCCATTCATCCATCCAAACTTTCGCATTTATAATATTTATATTTGATTATCTGGACTAGGTATATGGTATATACACAGGAAAAATATCCTTGTTTACCTTCCGATTTTTACCTTCTAAAACCGATTCCTTCCAAAATTGGGTCTTTTCCTTCCACCGATTACCTTCTGAATCGGGGAACTGCCAAATTCCTACCGATATTTAGAAGGTAATGAATTTTATCCGTCTAATACGGAAGAACATAAAGGAAGGAAATTTGTTGGAAGGAATTAACCAAGAAGGAATTTCCTTCCAGCTAAATATTCCTACTAAATAAGGATGCATTATAATAATTCCTCCCAAATTTATCCTTCCAAATTAGATGTTAATGTCCTTCTGAATTCAAATCCAAAGTTGTCGGAAGGAAAACGCAGCTAACCTTCTGATATTGAAGGATATTTACCCTCTTAACTAGTGGGAAATAAATTGACATTACTATTCCATCAAAAAAGAAAGGATTAGAAAGGCTCGCTGGAAGGAACTACCATCCAAATTAGATGGATCACACTTGGAGGGAATAACACAAGGAGTATCCTTCTAAATTAGATGATAATATCCTTCTAAATCAATTATAATTTTTCGGTAGGAACAGTGTCGGAAGGAAAACGCATATTTAAGTACCCTCCGAAATTGTAGGATATTTACCCTCTTATTTAGTAGGAAATGAAGTGACATTACTATTCCATCAAAAACGAAGGGATTAGAAAGGCTCGCTGGAAGGAATAACCATCCAAATTAGATGGATCACATTTGGAGAAAATAACACAAGGAACATCTTTCTAAATAAGATGATAATATATCTCCAAACAAATTGGAATATTTCGGTATCGGAAGGAAAACGAATAAGTTTTATTAAATAGAAATTGTAACACCGAATGTAGTACCCGACCCGACCACTAGATGTCGCTACGCGTATATTGGCTCGCGGTATAGGGTGGCGCCGGTCAAACACATATACATCGCCAAGTCCGCTTGTATCGGTACCAGCATCGTGGCAAATGGTGCTTCCACCTAGTTGGGACATTCATTGAAAGCGCATAGCAGAGCATAATTCATAGGTGGTATACGGACCCTTGCTGCGACAGGGCGTTTTGAAAGCCTATAATTTTGCAAAAGCCCGCTCCGTATTCGCCATCGCCTTAGGTAGGTAATATTTTGTCTTCTAGGTTTGGAAGGTTATTTATATTTACCGAACAAATTCCAAAAATTACCTTCCCTTTTGACTCAGTAGGAATTTCCGACCGAAATTTGGAAGGTACGTATTACCCACCGAAATAGAAGGCAGACATTGATTGGAAGGAAATTTTGGACGGTAATAATATCCTTCCAAGTTGAAAGGTAAATTTCCTACTGAGTCAAAAGGGACGGTTATACCTTCCGTATTTCGGAAGGTCTTTTTTCTCAGTGTAGTTCGCGACCAACCTGCGATGGAGCAGTTCAGAAAATGCATTCTAATATTATAAATGCGAAAGTGTGTCCGTCCGTCTGTCTGCTACGCTTTATCGACTCATCTTTTTAACTGATTTAAATGAAATTTGGTATAGAGATAGGTTGCATCCCGTGGAAAGGCATAGGTTTTTATCCCGGAAAATTAAGGATTTCAAGAACTTAATCCACACGAACGAAGTCGCGGGCATTATCTAGTAATGACTTATTTTTAGTGTCAGCCCTGTAAGTCATGCAGTCGACCCATGTGTGTCGTGCATTACTATAAAGCGCCTGGAAGCGTAACCATCAATGAATTGGGTTGCCATATTGTCTGCTCAAATGATTTACTAAAACTACGATTTTATATATCGTTTAAGTAGTTTTAAGCACAATCCATATCCATACTAATATTATAAATGCGAAAGTGTGCCTGTCTATCTGTCTGTCTGCTATGCTTTCACGGCCCATCTGCTCATCCGATTTTGATGAAATTTGGTACAGAGGTAGATTGTATCCCGGGGAAAGACATACTTTCCCGGAAAATTAAAGAGTTCCCGCGGGAATCATAAAATCTTAATCTACCCGGACGAAGTGGTTATCTAGTTATTATTATATGTACCTATGTATTATAATATTCTCCGCCCGGTAGTTATAACCCTCTTTGAACTAATTTAGTCCAAGGCCATAAATCTATTAAAGTCAAAGTGTATATTGTATCCTGAGTCCCATTTGTGTAAATCCCTCTAGAATTTATGACAAATTCCGATAAAATTCTGACTATTTTATACGAAGTTTTGTGATTTGGCCAAATTCGGATCAGACATCACAAACCTTTGAGAACATTTTGAAGAACTCATCAGGCACGCATCAGCAGGTTTTCTCACAATTTTTACTTGCACCCACAAAGCAAGTGATATACTTACTTAATATTTCTTTTAAACGCACATAACTCCGGTAATCGAGGCGCTTACCCGGGGATCGTAACCCCAACCATCACCCGAATAGGAAATTTGGGGCCCAATTATTGTCTAAGCAAATCGTAATCATTTGACAGCTTAAAACGTATTACTCGAATTGTTTATGGAGTTCATACATCCTTTTTGACGTGCAGGAATCTATGAACTCCTTAAATGGGTTGAACTATCCGTTTGACAAACGATTACGATTACCATTTCCTTACATAATCGGGGGGCAGGAGTCCAAATAACTAGGCAATCACCGCTTTTTTTTTGTCAGATAATCATAGGACAATCTACAATGTTTGCTGACGTCCATGCCCATTGCTGACTCAGATCGGTTGGTGCGACGCGACGTAACGGCGATACAGGGTCATTTACCCGGTAATTTCTGTCGCAACTCTGTAACACTCGTAACAATTATACTTATTATACTGTTTCAATGTAGGGCATCCATACATCACTTAAACCCTGATAAACACCGGCAAAATGTTTAAAAAAAATATAATAAAATACATTTTAGTATTTTTTTTTTATGTTTTCAAAATAAATGTACCACTATTTTAGTCTAGATATAGGTATACAGTTGATCGGAAATTAGTTTTGAGGCGTTTAAGCTTTCATTTATATGTTGTAAAAAGCGGGCTCTAAATGGAATAATTAGAAAGCGGGTTTCAACCGAAAAGAGGAAGCGGATTTCAGCCGAAAAGAGAAAGCGGATTTCAGCCGAAAAGTGATTGTGAATCGGCTGGAAAATTCGCAATTATTAAATACTAGCTGATGAACGCGACGTCGTCCGCGTGGATTTAGGTTTTTTGGTTCCCTCGGGAACTCCTCAATTTTCAGGGATAAAAAGTAGCCTATGTGCTATTCCAGACTATAATCTATCTCTGTGCCAAATTTAATGCAAATCCGTTCAGTTGTTCTGAATTTCTGATTGAGTAACAAACATCCATCCATCCATCCATCGATCCAAACTTTTGCATTTATAATATTAATATAGATATACCCGCAAGATCAAATTTTCTGGCATGTCTTAATTTAGGGTATACTTAAGTTATCTCCATTCCTAATTCCAACCAAATCGGGTCAGTCGTTGTGACGTTAAGGAGTAACAAACATCCAAACATACTTACAAACATCCAAATGGAAAAAAATCTATACGTTCTATCTATACGTCCAGGGGGGATACGTTGGTAGGGACTAGTGGAACAGACCACTTTTACAGGTATAAATCAGTAAGATCTTAGATTTTGGACTTTTCCTGTATAATGTTATCGCCTGGTAGCCTTTTAAACTGAGAATTCGCGGATAATTTAGAATAGTTACGTCTGGGGCAGTCGCCGTGACATTACAGTCTCCATGCTTTGAAGTCACTGTCCGTGGAGATTTTGCGCGTCTGAGTGTTCGAATAAATAATACCGTTTTTCAATTAATAAAAAAAAATTATAATATTAATTTTGTATGTAACAAAATCGACTCACGCCTCGGTTGACTAGTCTCATTCACATTGCAACTTGATAAAGTACCACAGTACTATTTTATCGAATACTAGCTATGCCCGCGACTTCGTCCGCGTGGTTTAAGTTTTTTTTTTATTCCCGCGGGAACTCTTTAATTTTCCGGGATAATAAGTAGCCTATGTCACTTTCCATGTCCTCAACTATACCCATGCCAAAAATCACGTCAATCCGTTGCTCCGTTGCGGCGTGATTGAAGGACAAACCAACAAACCAATAAACCAACAAACAAACACACTTTCGCATTTATGATATTAGTATGATATGATAGCTGATGCCCGCGACTTCGTCCGCGTGGTTTATGTTTTTTTTTATTCCCGCGGTAACTCTTTAATTTTCCGGGATAATAAGTAGCCTATGTTAGGTACTCTCCCGGTCCTCAACTATACCCATGCCAAAAATCACGTCAATCCGTTGCTCCGTTGCGGCGTGATTGAAGGACAAACCAACAAACTAATAAACCAACAAACAAACACACTTTCGCATTTATAATATTAGTATGATTTTATAGCACCACATACTTTTTCAAACTTTTATCGACTTTACGCGATAAACGTATAATGGATCTATTTATTACGTTCCTTGAAACCGAAAAACCGACAAACGTTAACCTTGAGTCCATGACCTCTTGCTCCTTTTCCTCTTACAAGTTTCGCGAAAAATAACAAAGGCACCGAACTTCTCGGTACGGAGTAAGATAATACGAATTAAATATTACAATATTAGTATATCTCTGTACTACGTGAGTCAATACTCAGTGTCCTCTAACCGACGGACAATTTTAACCGGACATTAGTCACGATAAGGTTATCAGTTACTTTCCCGAATTGCATTTTTTTAACTTTGCAATGCAGAGGGAATTTTTGTAAATTTTTAAAATGATGTAAGCAACTATTAAGAAACTCCATCTCAGATCAGATCAGGGGGCATACTACCATCGCTTAAAACCGTACCTACTGTTAATATTGTTCACGTTAGTGTTTAAGAATTATGATCCTTATTTTAGGGACGTCAAGGTACGTGACATAAAACAGACATTTTGAAATCAAGAAGTGGTAGTAACCTCCCAGATCTATCTCAGCATAGATTAATAATACAAGTACTTACAATACAAATTGGATTATTTATCTATGATCTCAGGGATCTTTTTTTTATCCCTACAAGTTTGATCTCGACTCCGGTGTCATCTGGTGGTAAGTGCTGATGTAGTCTCGGATGGTACTTAGCGGGTTAACCTGTATAGTGTATAACCCCTAATCGGTTTCTACACGGCATAGTACTGGAACATTTATAGCTTGGCGGCAGGGTGGTAACTAGCCAAGGCTGAAGCCTTCCACCAAAATAATTCTGAAAAATTCTGAAATTATAAATTCCCAAATTGACCCTGCCGAGGACCGAACCCGGGACAATGCGCTTTTTAGACAAGAAGGCTTACCACTGTGCTAGGAAGGATGATATGATAAGATCGATAGGATAATATGATCTACTAGCTGATCCCCGCAACTACGTCCGCGTGGAGTGAGGTTTTTTGGTTCTCTTTAATTTAATGTGCCACGGGAACTCTTTAATTCTCCGGGATAAAAAGTAGCCTATGTGTTATTCCAGACTATGATCTATCTCTGTGCCAAATTTCATCTAGATCCGGTCACCGTTCTGGCGTGATTGAGTAACAAACATCCATCCATCCTACATCCATCCATCCATCCATCCATCCAAACTTTATAATACATATTAGTATAGAATTTATGCGTCTGTTGACTGTACAAAAAAAGGCATAAAACGAACCGCAGGAAGCAGTTAACAATGATTGTTAATGAATACTAACGCAGTTGCACATGCATCAGCTATTCTGTTTGTCCATAAACACACAAATGAATCCAGCACATGTTGCCATATTATATTTTTTGTATTTGTTTGTTATACAGCAGTGCATACTTAAGTTGATTTTTAGATTTCATTGCGGCTAGTTATTGCTCTAGTAGGGTCATAACCAGTTACACCAAGTCTCATGGTATGGTGACTGGAGGTCCTAGCTTGAGAGTTCAGACAAGGTAGGGAGGCAGGTAGAGTAGGGGCTGTGCGGCCTACCTGGTAGAGTCACTATGAGTCCACATTCAATAACGTGTAACAGGCCCTTTAGTGTGTGAGTGTGACAATCACAAAATTACTGCTGAATTGCTGACATACTCACTGTAGGTTGGATAAAATGCATTGCAGCAGCCAAAGTTCCGTAAATTCAGCCAATCAAAACAAGTAGGTAATTCACTAGAAGTGATGTATGCAGCTATTCAAAATAGACCAGCTTGTATTAGGCCGCATAGAAACCAATTTATGACTTGGTAATTGCTAAGCCCTATTTGTGACGTCGAGTCAACTGCTCATCGTCGTAAATCGTATCTGCTTATAAGACGTGAGGTGTCGTGGGAGTTGGGATACCTTACAAAAGCGGAGATACCCTGCCAATATGATACGTTTCATAGCCGCATTCTATCGTTCCATCCATTCTTCAGCCTGTAGGTATGCATCCACTGCTGGATGCATATACATATATGCATTTTCGATAGCGCGCCACCAAACACGGTCCGCTGCCTTCCTCATCCACCCGCTTCTTACCCCTTTCTTTAGGTCATCGGACCAGTGAGCTAAGCTATCCTTCCACTTTTACGAAATGAAAAAAATAAATTGATTCGCCAACTTCTTTCTTTCTTTTGAGTCTTTGAGCTTCGCTTCAAAAATGAAAGCTGCGCTTGCCATTAGCTCTTCTCACCTGAACATGAAAAGCTCTGCAACTAATTTTCGTGAAGGACAATACAAGATCTGTGCGATGTCCAGATATTATTATTCGTAGGCGATTGCCAAACAGTTATTTCTTTATCTATGGCCTGTTGCAGAACCACTAAATACTAACGTTACAAAAACTGTAAATAATAAACTGAAAGTTCTCCAAAACATTCTCAATGTATTGCTACTCACCAAATCATTTATTCTATATAATCTACTGTATTTTCAACCTCTTTCTATTCAAGTACCTATTAGATATCTGCACCATCTATTAAATAGTTATACGTAGTATTGTGCGAAAGAATTCCAAAACGTAACACGATCGGGTGTTTTACTGTGAATTATTGATAATCGAGACCGATGAATTCTATGTACTGGCGTAATGCTTTCTCAAAAGTGAATCGAGTTTCGCATTCGAGTTCTTTTACATTATGAGAGAAAATCTGTCGTGAAAACGATTACATGTTTGCTATTTACTTAAGGCGCCAGCGGAGGGCTAATTGCTCATACAAACGTAATACCAAAATAATTAGTAATTCGAGCATATTTCCACCATATTATGCGATTATTAAGATTGAACTTGTATTTATCTAGGTCCCTGGATAATTATTTTTCCAAACTACTTTCCCAAAATTAAATGTAAGCACATTGCGTTTTGCATGTTTTTGCGACATAAACGACATGTTTTCTCCTTATTTGTTTCATATTAAAACCAACGATATCTCACGTACTAATTGATCAGGAACATAGCCTATATTGTCAAGTTACAGAATAACAACACGAAGTTAAAAACACAACAATTTTTCATTCATCATTTTTGGTATTCACGGAACAAGACTAAATGTATAACAAATTCTGTACGCTCATATTGCTATCGCGCTTGCACGCGATCATGTGTCTTCAGCCAAATAGGGATAGCAATATACCGGCAAATTTATATTTGCGGTTCGAGTAGAAGTTGCGAGTGGCGGTCGCCGGTCCCTTAACGTTTTGATATAGGTATACAATCGCCCGCTTTGCATCGCTACATCGCTTTGCATATTGTTAAATTAGATTATGTGTGTGAAGCTACTATGTCTGTAAATGGGTAAAGTGGTAAATCTAAAACTCTTACTTTTCACATCGATGAAGTATTCTTCTTTTCAGAATTTACTATGATAAATACCGAAGTCCTCATTAATTTTTTTATTTAAATTGCGCAAATATTTCTATGGCTAGATTCAGTATACTAGGTAATCAATCTTCATGAAACTGATCCTAGGTAGATTTTTTTTTTCACTATCGTAAAACCAGATTACTTAGATAAAGCGGTGTAATACCACAGAATAGGTAATAGTAGTAAGTAATACATTAAAATGTAGCGCTACCCACTGAAACGTTTATACCTACCTAATCATATCTGACTTAAAATTTTCTTATCCCACTGTTCCTAAAGATGTTTCAAGTGGATGCAAAAAATATCGGGGCCGTATCGTAATCGTCTGATGTAAAAATCAATGTTAGTTCACAAACTGTGTAAATGGTTAATTGTGTCAGTGTGTGTGGTCTGCGGCTCTGCGCCTGCGTCAGTTATGTAAACTAATACACTACAGAATACAGATAAAGCGATCGCACTGTTTTGTTATGTCAATAAAGTTTAAGATATCTCTTAATTCTCTTGAAGTCGATACGTCGGTACTCGGTACCTACTACCTACCTCTTAAGCAAATTTTATTGCTGAATTAATGTTAAAAGCCAAATTTTATTGTGTTGTTACTTTCTGATGGGTCTTTTTGTTATCTATTCCATTTTCCATTACAATGTACCTAGTATAAAGTAAGTACCTATAAACTTAATTTCTGATTTTTGCCGGCATCTTCAGGTAGGCATAGTCGCTTAAAAAGGAACCGACATTTTTTCAAAAGTCTCCATATTAGGCCTACATAAATAAAACAATATTTACTATTTAAGTATCTAAATACATATTTCTATTTCATTTCTCACGATTAAAAACACATTTTGAAAGATACCATTCGATCCACTTTTGAATCATCAAAAATGTTTACTCCAATCAAACTTTGGTAGAGATGTCAGATGATCTCATAAAAAAATTAAAAATCTACAATCAACATTATAACAATCCTCTTGAAGAGCCTACCAGACCGTGGCATCTCCAATCTACACTTAATTTACCTAATATTTTAGTATCAACTTCTAAAACCACTATACATAATATCTATTAAAAGCATAATTTACGGCTTAAAAGTTAAAACACGTGGTTTCACTGGGGTGGTCCCCGAATGGGCACATAACCATTGTTATACCAAACCCACTAATCAGATTACCATTTTTTTTTAAACAGCTTTACTGGTGATATGTCCTTTGTTTGAATACTTTTTACGGCCCAAGTTGAATCCTTGACCCCTAACAAAAAAACTTGATAGGTAAAGGTTCTTTTTAACATCTCAGAAGAAAAAAATCAGCTTAATATGATTAACATTAGCCTTAGGGTTCCGTTTTAAAACCGTAAAAAATGAAGATTATGAAGCTAAAATACTTTACATGAATGCAGCCTGTACATCTGATTGCGCTGAAACTTTGTAAAGTAGTTGTTGTCGACACTTGCGTGAAATTTCTGATGTTCTACATACGATATTGCATTGTAAAACATTAGCAAGTAGGTATATCAAAAGAATACGCTTTAATCACTAGAAAATGCTTGGATAAATACTTAAGTCCATCAGCTGTAATATGTAGATATTTATGGAATTCCATTATTAGAACAAGGAATTAGCAGCTCAAACGAAGCGGCTTCGAAGGCAGACCTTCAGATGTTGTTAGGTAAACTAAACATTAAAGCCCTGGTTAGACACAACGTGTGTCGACAGCATTGGACATGCTCATAAGCGAAGGGTGAATTCAAAATGCGGAGAAGCTCAGGAGCAATGCAGCTGTCGTTTTTTTGCGAGGACCTTTATCCATACTAATATTACAAACACGAAAGTGTGTCTGTGTGTCTGTCTGCTACTACGCTTTGACGGTCCATCTGTTCAAGCGATTTTGATGAAATTTGGTATAGGGATAGTTTGTATCCTGGGGAAGGATATATGCTACTTTTTATCCCGGAAAATTAAAGAGTTCTCGCGGGAATCAAGAAACGCGCGGACGAAGTTGTGGACATCATCTAGTGTAGTACAATAATTTGTAGTTCTTTGAATACGTGTTACGAATATAATTCCCGTGTTTATTCATATTATTTTACCGCTTTAGTCCGGAAATTAATTAAGCTTAGGAAATCCTGAGCGTATTAGTTTCGATACGTTAGAGTTTGAAATGTAACGTTAATTAGAGGGTTTCTTAACTTAGGGTAACGCGCGGCTATTCCTAGGTAAACCTAGGAATAGCCGCGCGTTGCGCCTGTCCAAGCCTTTAGTCGGATCTGCAACACGTGGCATTCGCGAGGGTCACAAGGTTCATGCGTTATTTACTAAACAGTGCCAACGGTGCAGGATGCACGCGCCTGTTGAACTAGGAATTGCGCGTGGAAAAGCTTAATTTGTCGGCTGAATACTTAACGTCTCTATTAAAACTTCAGATTTTTGTTATTAGTAAAAAAAACAAAAATCCAGTAACAATAGTTAGTACAATTATTCAAATCAAATCAAAAAAATAATTTTAATTCAAATAAACTGTGATTTTGCGTCATCCATCGATGAAAGGTGAATGACGTTAGCGATGATAACGTTGTAGGTGTGCCTTTGATGACCTTTTCAGAAAACGTGAAAACTGCAAAGTATATTAAGTATAAAAAGTTTTTTATGAATTAGTTATTAAAATATTTCTTCAAAGAATAGTTTGAAAATTAAGAACGGAGCAGCTAACAGCTAAGGTGGCAGATGTAATTGTTGTCATAATATTATTATCTTAAAAGTAAGTAGGTACTACGTACTTATAATAGGTACTTACCTACAGGCAGATTTAACATTATACAGAGATGTTCTACATGTACTTATATAAAAAAGACTAGCTGATGCCCGCGACTTCGTCCGCGTGGATTGAGGTTTTTCGGTTCCCGCGGGAACTCTTTAATTTTCCGGGATAAAAAGTAGCCTATGTGCTATTCCAGACTATAATCTATCTCTGTGCCAAATTTTATCCAGATCCGTTCATCCGTTGGAGCGTGATTGAGTAACAAACATACATCCATACATCCATACATCCATCCATCCAAACTTTCGCATTTATAATATTTATGTGATTATATAAGATCATTGGGATTTTGGAGTCTGGCAGAGTGAGAGAGTATAGGCCTGGAATGTAACTATTAGGCAGAATTAAAAAGATTTGATAGAGAGGAAGGTATGATCTAATAGATTTATTGATTTATGAACCAGTCAATCTCGACTTATAACAATATCGTGAACTCCCTGAGGATATGAAAGTTACTTACGTGGATAATAAAGTCTCGTTTATTATACTCGCTGAGAATTTTATAGGCGAAAGTACTAGCATAATGCGATATAGGTACGATAAAGAGATATCTACTGTTGTGATTTGCGATCTATTTCTACCATGTTTCTATTTTCTACTAATGAAAATGTAACATTTGGGTACAGATTATGTTACAGTCTACTTTTAAATCTACCAAAATTCTACCTAATAAATTTTTGAACAGCTTTGAAATCGGTACTCTGGAAGGTATTTTTATCTCTTCAGTTACGCAAGGTACTTACTCCAAGTTTTCTTTATGACTTTCTCCATCACGCTGTGTGACTCATTGTTTTTTTTCCTTCCTTCGGCATCGCATAAGTAATCCTCCGTTTTCTACACGCAATCACTCTCACCTCAAGTTCAGAGCGAACCAGAAATTCCAGACTTCTGACTTCTCTATTCTAAGACTTTATTCGTTAATCGTAAATGAGGTTATACTCCAGAATGTAAGTGGGCTAATCTGAAAGGCATAGGAAACTGGCAGTTATATTAAACCTATACCCTTGGTGTCTACGTGGCATCGTACCGGATAGATAAATCGCCTAGTGGCATAACTTAGCCGTTAGGGTGGCATAACTAGTAAAACTGGATGTAATTATTTCTACAGAACCAAGTTGCGATTGGATGTGATCAATATATAATTGGCGGACAGTACGTCTAGTATATAGATTCTAGGAAACAGACGTAGTGTCATACCATACCTCTGAATATTTACATAAGCAAAGGCAATAAACCCAGCTTCACTAGTGTCCGAATATGCCCTCAAGCAATTTAAGTATCCTATTCAAGCCTATCGTGCACCTAGTGTATTCAACTAGTACGACAGGCAATCTAAGTAGGTACGAACTACGACCACAGTTTGACAATCAAACACTTATTTAACTACTCCACTTGCGTATGCCACAAATGCGTCTAAAAGTGGGATATATAGCGTTCAATATAGACTTAAATTCAATAAATCTTATTTCTCTGGCATTTTTATCTTCATAATAGCCAAAGTTTTAAGGCGCAGTTTGGGTAGAAATACCGAATGAGAGGACGAGACACAATAGGTATTTGTCCTCCATTGACGTCAATTATTTTGACGTGACGCCTATCGCCAACGCGCGCTTATTAATCAACGCCTAGGATGGCGCCGTCAGAGATTGATCTACTGTATGATTCCTATGCAGTTGTATAACGCTGCAGGCCACTATTGTACTGCAAAATGAAATATTAGACAAGATAAAATACTCAGGGAAATCGAAAACGCACTAACCACTTTGATTTATTATACAACGGAAATCTTCATAAATCTCTACACAGTTCAAACAAGCAACGGTGAAAACAATCAGCATAATCACATTCATGATTCAACCGTTTGAGGAAACGATAATCATGTACTTACCTACTTGAATACTTATTATGTAAAATTTTATCGATAAACTTTGAACAAACTTATTCAGAGATTAGTATGAATAAAGATAAGAGGATTGTTATGTTTGGTAGCAGTTGTAATACCAGCCGTTATATAATAAAATAATAGATAGGTTTAATATTATGTACCGATCTACGAAATGGTTCTTGCGAAGATAATAATTACAAAATTTTACTATTTTTATGTCGTGCTACTATTATTGATGAAAAGTATCTACTAATCATCATCTTCGTCAATGATAGTTCTTTATAATCAAAAAATTTATCACAATAATATTGCCATGAAAGAACTTTTATAAAACATTTTTTTTTTCAAAAATAATTTTGATTTTGTGACATAAACGAAAAAAATCTTTAACAAAAGCTTTAGGTACTTAATTATGAAATTTTATTCTGCAGGCCAAAACCAAAGAAATATCTAAAGAAGCTCAAGAAGAAGAATTCAGTAAGCTTATTTTTGAAACGTATCACCGGAAATGAGCAGATTTTTCTTCGATGTCTGTGAGCTAAAGCATTTTTGTATGAACTTAAGACGTTTGCTATTCTATCATAAATCATTCTACCTGTAAAACAATTGTTATAAAGCAAATTACTCAAACAGCCTGTGTGTGCCAATTAAAGGTATACATATAACTAATAGCATAGCGAAAAAGTTTGCAATGTAGGTACATATTATTCGTGAAACTTGTTTGCCGAAACATTGGCCGAAAGTTTTGCACACCTAACGGTACATAATTAGATATTTTTGTAGACACAAGTTAAACGATAGCTATCTATTGCGAGTACAGTATCCAGTTTTAGGGGATTTTTGAGACAATCCTGTTTTATGTTGATGTCTCATAAAATAATATGTATCTGGGTAAAAAAACTACAGGAAAGGTAGGGATGAAAGGTAGATATTTCATGCGGTTTCATCAAAATATGTAAAGAACAACTGACAAGACATACCTACTCGGATGTATATCTGAATAATTGTCCACCAAATACTATAAAATCAAAATATACTGTCAGTAAAAAGAAAAAATATAAACATGGGGTTTTTACATTTTGTATGAATGTGACTCGATTAATAAGGCACTGGCCACAGAGTACATTATGGGGTGGTGGGACAGTTCTGTCGAGAGAACCAGAACCTAACGCGAGACGAGAGTCTTAGGTCCTCGCTGCAAAGATTGGCAATGTCCTGGTAATCATGTGACATGATGACACCCCAACTGGGAGTCCTCTGGACGTGATTAACAGCCGCACGCATCGAGGCTAATCGTTGTTAACGGATTGATAACGACCGGTAATAATGCTAAATTGACAGGCCTGGTATGCATACCGGATAGGTACGTGATGGACTTAGGTACTTTGTAGATGGGCGATTCTTAGCGCAGTATCTATAAATTATTTCTAGTACAGCTTCATAAGCTATTAGCTACCTATTTATTTTTTAGCTCCGTCATTATTTCTATTGTAAAATTCGTCGTCGTCGTCAAATGATGGGCGTCCACTGCTGGACATAGGTCATTTATAGAGACATCCACCCGCCGCAATTTTACGCTGCCTGAATTCAGCGGATCCCTGTGACTTGATACCAATCAGCTAATGAAACGGTATGCCAATGCTACTTTTTCTGCTGCGTTTTCCTTCTTCCTTAGAGGTGTATATATGTATTTGTTTTTATTACCAAAATAATATGTAAATATATTATAACTTCCATACCTCTTCTGATTATATTTCATCCGTATTATGTTACAGTGTAGCGTCACTTGGTAGAGGCGGTATTATCAGGGTAAATAAAGCAAGACTACCAACAATAGAAGAAATAGATTAGGTCACCAATCATTACAGTGAGAAACATTGCGCCCGGTATGAACAATGTTGACCTAACGGTTGTCTAACGAATTATTAATGTCTTTGCAGTGGGTCCAAGTTATAAGTCCGACTGCACAGTAAATTAAGCATGGTAAAGAGTTAAAGACGGTAGGGACTAGACTCTAGGAGTCAAGAGTGACACGACACCGCACAAAATGATGACGCTTAGTTTAATTTGTGTGACTCGAGTTTTTGATTTCAATGAGATTACCCTTTTATATTTATTTATATTAACCAGATAAAAGTAAAAGTTTAAAGACTTTAACCCGACCATGGACATTAGTAGGCAAATCAATTGTTTTTCTGTCGCTTCCACTATATTATTTGGATACTGTATCTACTACATACCTATTACATATTATTTTATGACTTCAGAATTTTGTCCTCTTTCATTTGACACCTCACTCGACACAATAGCAATAGTTTAGGCGCTATAGTCGATGTCAATTGAATTGAGCCAGACAGTAAACAAATATGGCGGTACTGATCACGTGACTTTATTTTGGCATGACCTCTAGTGATGTACCATTGCTGAACTATATTGGGAATGAGCTATTGAACGAATAAACTCTGATGCAAAGAATAATTTCTTTTTATATACTCTACTTGCAAAACCCTACTTAGACAATATTTTAAAGATATTATATACAAAATGTATTCTTTATAGAAAAATCAGCGGGATACCTGCGCGAACTTATACTCGCGTCTAACTTCTGTGACTGAGTCCTAGGTCTGAGTAACGGTGCATCGCATATGCAGAATTCGCGGCGCACGAAATTTTCACTCATCAGTTTTAAGAGTGCGACCGCTTGCTCTCCGGACAAGTTCAAACTAGTCGAGTGTTTGATATGTGCGCTGTGGATTCTGCATATTATGCGATAGGGGATGATAAATAAAAGTACAATCTTTTTATGACATAATTTATTTTAAATAATCTTATGAAGGCGGTATGGTTACCTAAGTTTCCTTCTCTCTCGCACATTCTAAAATTTTCAATGATTGTGAAAGAATCCGTACACTTTCTAACTTTAACAAATGTGGCTCAGCCAAGTCCTAAACAATAAAATTGCGTTCTTTTTAGGCTTATTTTTACCGTGATAACCTAACAAACCTAGTTTTGATAGAGAAAATTAATGGCGATGAAAAATACTGAATGTTTAAACCATTCTTCTTCTAGAGAAGAAGAATGGTTTAAATAAGTAGTATTTAATAGATTAAATACTACTGATATTAGAATAATAAAAATATGTAATAGCAGATAGTTGTTTGTCCAAATAATAACAAAATCCAAATCGCAATGCAAATACACAAATCCGATAAAAAAGCCAAGTCGTTAGAAATAAAAACCACCAGAGAGCACCCGAGACGTACAGCATTAAGCAAAGTTACGAAACGAATGAGCATTGAAGCTTGAGGCCTTGAGCGTAGAGTTGCAACAATACGCCACAGATGAGGTGTAGGTAGGATTAGATTAGATCTTTCTATCTCTTTTTGTCGCACATTTTACTCATATTTCGCACTCTCTTGATATTAACTTTTTTTTTACAAACAGCACCCCTTTGTAAAAATTTAATAGAATAAAACATTATTTCGGAAACGCATATCATTCTAACTATCTATTTATGTGTAGGTAAACAACGCTATTTTTAAATTACTTGATTTACATAACTCGATTAGGTATTCGATTTTGAACGAATATATATCGAGTATACTCGATGTCTATGGTCACTCACTTCATATCATTCATTCATTTTCAGTCTGTGGTTGCAATGTAATCTCTGCACAACGCTATAAAAAGTCAAGAATGCGTCATGTCAAAACTGATATTTTGCTATAATCTGTGAGTCATACTTTATGTTTTCTTCAAGTTTTTACCAAAATATTAGCTTAATCCTGGATAAATTGAAGAAATAAGACGTGAATAATTTACTATAGATGTTGTTTGTAGACCACAAGGCGTTTGTGCGTGTTTTTAATTGTTCCATCATAGTGAAAAGTGTTGACGAAGTCACGGGTTGGCAGAAAGGTGTGTTTGTTTACATTTTATCTCAAGTCTATCGACATCGACTTTACGATGGAACATAAATAAATATAAACATACATATATACATACATAGACTGCTAAAACCATAACCCTTCCTTTTGGCTTTGCCGTAGGCGGGTGAAAAGGTACTTACCTAAGTTTAGTTTTCACTCACTAGAAAATCTCTGAGTGCTGAAATAAGAATTCCGAGAACGAAATTTGTTATGAGGTCAATAATCAAGTAATGCTGTACTCTTTTATAAAATTGACAATTTTAATGTATGTGCGTATGTTTCAATGAAGGAACAGCATGAATGGACTTCCGCAAAGTAACGCCTGCTTCTATCCAATATTTAAGCGGTTACTATTTGACCGATGTAAAGCGATTCAAGTAAGTTTCATGCGACTGTCTTGCCTTAGACTCATGTTTATTCGATGTCTCAATGTGCAGTGAGCCTAAGCAACTAATTAAAATCTCGCCGCAGCCCGCACATATTGTGACAGCAGATATAGCGGAGTAATGAGCTGGTGAAAGCGTTACTTGGAAGTTCAAAACGTAAAGGGAAAATAGAGGAGGCATCACTATAAATATTACTTGAAATAATAGTAGTGAAATAGAAACACAAATCAATCTCTCATATCTATATTTTCTTGATTATGTATGAACAATAAATACATCTTATCAAACTCATAAAGGATTCACGCGCACCAATCTTCGACAATTTTCAAATTCTTCCTGATCAAGGCTTGAGAAATGCAATTCACTTTAAATTTCATCGTAGAGCCCGTTTAAATATAAAGTAGCTCGTAAATATACTACAATTACAATATAAACATGTTAGTAAATGTTGATTGTATCTAACTACATATATCTATAAAAAAAAAAATTTTTATTACTCCAATTGAACGCTACGGACAGTACTATTGCATATTAGAATAATAATTATAGATAGTAAGTATTGCCACAAAATGAACCCAATTTTTGTACTGAGGCCCAATTGTCTGAGCCAATCATACTTCATTTGACAATAACTCCAACTTTTTAAGGAGTAGGTACATACATGCGTTTTGGTCGAATAATTATACGTTTGACTGACGATTTCCATTACGATTTCCTTACACAATCGGGGGGCTGATGATAAATAATTGAAGGTACTTTAATACCTACTTTATAAGTGCCTGCCATATGACTTAGGCATTACCGTTGTTTAAAAAAAAAGTGGAGATTATAGACAACTTTTTTATAGACAAGACTCCACGCAATTCTTGTGATGAAAATTAGTTAATCTCCACTTAAATTCTTGAATTTCTTTCGAACAACTTAGCATCATCCATGACAGCGCACACACAGTCCTTTTCCGCTAACTACGTACAGATTAAAGCCACATCAATCCGCTCTTAATAAAATAGTTACTAGATACGCGGCAGGCATCTAATAACATGCCAATACATAATGTGCCCAGTTCCTGACCAACGACCGGCCTTCTCGCGGTTATTAACCCCTATAATTAGTACATTTGCTCAATTGCAACTCGAAACTGGACCGCATTCTATGTTTCCCACGAAACAATATTGGTTTGTTATTGTGGTTTACCATATTATTTACGCTGCAGTCCTATACGAAGAATGATGATATTTTCAAACCTTTTAGGTACCTAACCCAAAAGGTTTGTTATTTCCTTCCTTCCTACAAATTATTTAAAAGAAAAGTTAGTGTTACAACACTGCTCTTTAGCATTGTTATATAACACTACAAATTTCTTCATTCTAAAATTAACCTTCCACTTATTAAGGAAGGAAAATTTTTGATAGAGTACCTAACTAAATGTAGGCTGTCTACAGCCTACATTTTATTAGGTACATTTTATAGATAGGCAGATAATCGTGTACGCTGTAGATAACTACTTACTAGAGTCTAGTCTAGACTCTAGAGATAGACGATCGCTGTCTAAATTTTTATTCCTAAACTTTAACATTGATAAAGCACTTATTTTTATTTTAAATATACACTAGTAATTAATAATCAGAAGCTCAGCCAGAAGGCTCCCCAAAGGAATTTAGGTACTAATTATTGAGTATTATAATCTCTCTGATACCTGGTCCGGTACTGCAGTTTTGAAGGAACGAAGCTGGTTTCCCAATTAGAAGATACATAGCAGAAACAACCTTGGATATGTGATTTCTGCCATACGCATAACGCCTAGTAAATAAGTATGTAGTTTGTTTAATATAATTCTGCCAGACAGTCTATGACTTGTTGTTCCCACTAATCAATATTATGAACAATAAATGCACAATTAAGTTGGAACACACGAACCCTTTCCATACGATATATTTATATTCCTTGCTATTTTAGTCCAGGTTTTACATCACAATACCCGGAAGCCAAATACATATACATATAAATATACCGCCTCTACCCAAAGGTGTCTCATATTATTGCCGGTATTAAGTTAGTATTTCACTACCGAGATTATACGAGTATATGGAAGCGCGGTTTTCATATCGATTTATTGACAGTAAATGGATAAACCACTGTAGGTACGTTCGAAAGTAGGCAACCATTCAGGCAGCTAATTAATCTTTATTCGCATTTATCCATGTAATGTTTCTCGTAATAATGATCTCCAATGGCATTACCCACTGAGATTACATACCTACCTTACTACTGAAAGGAAACTTATACGATAAACATTAAACATACGAATAAAAAAGTTGATTGCATCCATTAAACACATCTTACGATCACCGCTTGAACGGGTTTAGATAATTTTCAATTTTCAAGTTAGTTTGATTAATAAAGTTTTTGCTTCAGGCATAGGCATATAAATAAAATACAAATAATAATTGTGCATAAATAGTTCACCATTCTGGGATACACTCAAACACACACAAAAAATTACATCAGAATCGGTCCAGATGTTCTGAAGGGATGCGCTTACATAGGTACATAGGTAGATCTTTAGGGTTGCGTACTTACCTGAAAGGTAGATTAACAACCCTTATGCCCGGATTACACGAGGCTATAGGCTCTGTCTGTCCGATCACTTTTTGCATATTTTTAAATTATATTCTGTGCCAGTATGAAACCGACCTCAGAGCACCTTAATTCTATGTCACATTCGACTTTTTCTTAAGCCCCGTTTATAAAATGAACTCTTCAAATGAGCTAGTGAGAGAACGACATTAACTGACACTAATTACTAATATTATGTTTGTAATAAAAATGATTACAGGTTACAAAATGGTATGATTACTTTTATTACAATTTAGTTTGCACAAAAAACCACCCACACCCATTTTTTTACGAACATATTTTGATCAAAGGTCTTAGAATCGATTTTAACTTTCACGAGCACTACACATCAGTCATAGGTACAGATGATTTATTGATATAGCTTTTATGAATTCAATATCGGCAGTTTGAAGACATGGTATGATTACATTAATTAATTTCGTAAAACTTTCTTCAGGCTGTACAGTTTCTGCGATATTTTTTTCTATACTAATATTATAAATACGAAAGTTTGGATGGATGGATGGATGTTTGTTAGATAGATAGATAGATAATAGCCTGGAATAACACAGAGGCTACTTTTTATCACGGAAAATTAAAGAGTTCCCTCGGAAACCAAAAAACCTCAATCCACGAGGATGAAGTCACGGGCCACGGCTTATTGTCCTACCAGCTTAACAGTTCTTACTACTTTTTCTTAGAGACACTTTCAAAATGATAGGCTCAAGAGATTTTTTGCTCTACCCGTTGGAATTTTTATACCAAGGTATTTTTTTTATAAACTCCATTTTCTTCGTTTTATATTTTTCCTTCGTACGCCCAATCTGAATTGTGTCTTGTCTAAAGCAATCTAGGAGAGGAAAAAAAAAAAAGAAAAAAAAAATGTCTCAGAGCCATCCTAGGCATCGCACCATATGATTCGTGTAAGCCAGCGTTTATAAAGTTTAAGGTTCTGCCGCTTCCGTGCATGTATATTTTAGAAATTTCCAAATTTGTCAAAATGAATATGCACCACTTCACAGCCGTGCGAGACACACAGCACACACGATCAATGAGAAACCCAGATAAACTAGTTCTTACGACGCACCCTCAAACAGCACTTTTTAATAAGAACTGTTCTGTTATGGCAATAAAAATATTTAATAAATTGCCATCTGAAATAAAAACACTTCCCTTAAAATATTTTTCGTTTAAACTCAAGAAATGGTTGCAAGAGAAAAATTTTTACTCATTAGAAGAATATCTTCGACATGATAAAAAACGATTCTGAGATCTTAACTCTTTGGGATTCATATAGATATTATTTTTATTGAATTTTGACATCTTAATTATTAGCTATGACATTGACATAAATAATGTATAATTATTAATAATTACGGTTTGTTTGAAATTTGTAATTTAGAATTATAACTAAGAATAAAGATAAGAAGCTATGATTATGTAATGTAATGTAATAATGTGTTTGTAAATGTAACTGTAATAGAGAAGCTCATACTTAGTTATAATCAAAACAATATTATTTTGCACGCCGGCTCGGCTAATATGTTGGACTCTGTACTACAATTAACCATCTCTTCATGTACACATATTAATGCAAATAAAGAATCTGAATCTGAATCTGAATCTGAGGTATTCGTACCACAATACTTATCATTATCATTATAAGCGAATGGAAAAGACAAGGTCTAGACTCTAGACGATATTCGATTTTTCTTTCAAACAGCTTACCAAATACTTACGTAATCTTATATAGTTTTATTTTTATGACGCATAAATAAATAAATAATTGTAAATGAAGGAGGTGTGACTAAATATATGCAGTAGACAATTATTAGTAGTAGTTAGCATATAATATAATATACATATTGTTTTTAAAGGACTATAGCGCCATCTTTTAATGTTCCTGTAAACTAGTGCTCGAAACTTTAGACGCAGAGTTGGAAAGTAGTGTCTACCATGTAACGTACTCGTAGCATACGTTGCTACGTTTACAGTAGCCATGGTTTAACATATTGTTCATGAAAATGTCACAAGATGGCGCTTCTAGAACATAATAATACAGAATTTAAATTCGGAAACCGAAACAGTAATATTTACTTCAAAAAGCTTTTAAGTATGATTTAAATTTTTCAATAATGGACGTCAACTTTAAGAAAATATTGACGAAACAGACTGCAATTCAAGCTCATTTGCATACCCATGTAACTTTTAAAAATCTATTGGAGATAAAGTTAGAAGTTGCGTGATTTTTGCAATTCAACCAATAATTTTCAGAAAATTATGCGAACAGTGTTTGTTGAATTATTAGGGAGGTTACATACACATAAGAGTAATCTTCTGCATAATAATTTTTAAGAAGACTAACTAACCAGTAACAGCAGACATGACATTGTTGAGCGCACCGGTGATGTAGGTTGCTGCACCACAGGTATGTGATACGGTGTTGGTAAATTATACCCTTCTCATTCGATCGCATGACCAAAAGGCTTGAAGCGAAAGAGACAACGAATTGTGGCACCGCTTCACTGAACAAACAAGGCTAAAGCCTTCCGAGTCTGTGAGTAACACTCGACGGGTTGGAAGTTGGAACGACCGGCGCCATTACCCTCGACGTATCCGTACGAACGTGACTGTGTCTACTTTTCGCTTGTGTTTTCTTCATCGATCGTGTTAGAACATCATTACTGCGCAGTGTAAGGTAAGGAAGTTTGATTTTTACATTGTTTTGGATGCAGTGCATCGGTTTCCGTGGAGTGAGTGCAAAAAAGTTGTTGTTTGTGGGCCCGAGGAGCTTTCTCACTTATTTATGCAAAGAATTTTACCGAAGGCGGCGTGTGCATATACCTAATCGGAGGCTTGGAAACGAGGCGCGGCGAGCGGGTGCCTTCATCGCCTGCGCAGCCTGTAGGCAACCATAAGTGACAATTTTGGTAATTCACGTGTCAACTTTGTTATTTTTAGTGCTTCCACGGCTTTGTGCCTTTTTTGTGTCACGTGGTGTTTTGTTTCTTGCAATAACAATGGGCGACGCGATACGGTACATTAGTGCCGTTGGTCCTTTGTGTGCCGTTTTACCCATTTTGCCTTTAAAACTCCTTGCGTCGGCGCACGGTATTGTGGACTTAGGTAATCCTCGTCGAGGTTGAGTGCCTTATCTTGCTCTTTGATTGCACACAGTCATCGTATAAAGTCACGTTTATTTCAGTATAGGTAGGTTTAAGTAAAAAATATTAGTGTAATTATTCTCATGTTTTAAAATTAATAAATATCTTTCTTTTTGGAAAATGTAATTGTGTAGGCTAGTAGGTACTAGGTAAGTATAATACAAGTGTCTTTTGGAACTTGTTTATACTAAATACAAGAATTTACTTTTTAATGACACAGCATAATACATATTATATTCTAGGTATATCTAAATCCATTAACCTTAATTGTCATCAATTGATGAGTAGGTAGGTACGTAGGCAGCGGAGAGCATTCGTTTCACGAGGATTTACCAAAATGTATTGTAATATTTCATTTTTTTCTATACCTATCTAGAAATTCGGTATATCAATCTAAAGTGAACATACATTTATAGCTCGCGCAATAATATGTCCACACTTTATAGTGTTGACTCACTAGAGGTAGATACTAGATAGCTACAACTTACAAGTATAATTTCCCTCATATACCTACCTACCTACGTGATTTATTCGGTAAGTCCTCATGAAATAGATAAATCATAGAATCGATTTATTTTTGAACTACTTATTATTAATCCTATTCAAGTTAATCACAATAATAATTAGTGGTCTCCGTGAAATAATATTGTTTAAAACATAAATTGTTTCACAAAACCTGTTGTAGGTACCTATCAAGTTTTCATCATAGTAACAATATATCATACAAACAAAGTATTCACACCTTCGTCACTTATCTACCTATCGACGTTTTCAAATTTATCTAATATTGTTACTCACTTGAAACAACTTGCTATCTCTACTCATTTTTTACCTGTATAAGTATTAAGTACTAAGTAAGTACCTACTTCTTTTTGTAAACAATCCAAAATGTACCTCTGCCGTAATTCTTCTTTATAACTAGCTGCCACAGCTAGCTGCATTCTTTGTTTTAAAATTTGTGCTCGTTTCTTTAAAAATTTTGTAACTACTTATTGCTTAAGTTAGAAGGTTCTTTTAGGCTTATACCTACTCGTAGTTTGGCCAATAAGGACCTGTCTATTAAGTATGTGTTTAGTGTCTAACTGTCTACCTTATTACCAACTATGCTCCATTACAGACCTCTACGTAAAAGCTCTACAGAGTCTATAATATTATCGCTAATCTTTGCTTTTACAAATTGAAATCTCTCTTGGAACCATTGTGTAATACACATGACACCGTTTTCTTACCAGTAAATAGCGTCTGATGTCACAAGTTCCAATATTACGATCAGTCACAGAGGCCGTATCGGTCACCCGCAGGAAGTGCAAGAGCCCAAAAAGGCGCATTTTTGAACTACAAAACGCCAGTGACGTCATCAGAACCAAGTACTCGGTAAAACTCGTGAGTGTGCAGTAGGACTAGCATGCGCACAACGAGTAAAATTATGTCTACCCGTTTTCTCTCTTTGTCTACCGAAGCTAACATAGTTACTAGTATCGTTACATCAAAAGTAGAGTTAAAAGTAATAGTATTTCTTATCTGTGGTATTTTTCTCAACGAACCCATAGTATGAACCCTTTCTTGTAATACTTATACCGCATTTTTTGCATGTTAGGGTAAACGAAAAATTTGCAATTTCTAGACAATAAAGCTAGTTGACCCCAACAATAATTCCTCAGGCGACGAAACTTTACAATACCTATGATAAAGTTAAACGTATGTTATAAATATCCAATAAAAAACAGAAAGGAAGTAAGATTTTTATGCTATACCTACCTACCTAATTGTTGAAGCAGGAAGGTACATTATCGCGTAAACGCAGTTTAGATTTGATAATAAAATCGGTTTAAATATTTATGTTCTGCATGATTATTTCGTTTGATATTTCGGTTTTAAGCATAGTAGCGAAAAAATTCTATGTCTATGGTTTTAAGTGTAAATATACTACCTTTTATTATTTTAAAAAGAAATAGAGAGAGAAAAGTACCATTTTAATGTTGTATTCGCCATTTGCGCTACTAGCGCCTCAGGTCATCCGCGTCGTCTCGTGATACGCGCTCACTTTAAAGTCTGATGTCAGAAGTTACAATATTACGTTTTAGTTCTCAATCAAAAATTAGTAACCTTCGGTAAAGTCACGTTGCGACTTGCGGTAGAGTGAACTCAATGCATTTTAACACTTCACTGCATTATCAGAACTAGTCTATAAAACTCACTGTATCCTTGTATTGCACAATTGGAAAGTCCTGCGAAAACTCTATTTGAATCTGTGCATTTATTATGGAGGTTAGCCATAATAATGTTGTGGGTTAAGATTTATACTTACAACTCCTTCAGGAATCTTTATGTAGGTACCTACGGTAAAACGTATAACGAATTTAATTGACATCAAGATTCATCAAATATCGCCTCAGCAATTGACTTGTGGAAATTTAATAGATGACAGACACACGGTCATTTATCATTAATCAGTAATGTATAGATTTTTCTGCTCTACAACTACTGTATTTAATTGCTTCATTCCTTCATTGAGATGTTGCAATACTTTATTAATATTAAATTATTGTTCTGAGAAGTTATAATAAGAATCATTATATTATATCTACCAACTTAATTTTATTGTATTCTAATAGTGATCGCATTATAAGTCGATACCTATAATAGATACTGAAAATTCAAATAGTCTGTTTTGACCGCATAGATCGAATGGTAGAAATAGGTCAGATACTTAAAGAAAAAGCAAGATTAAAGTCAAGTCAAGAGAAAAAGCTAGGTATAAACATTAAGGGAACGCTCAATGATTCCGTGATTCTTATATTTAAAAAAAGATGTCAACTAATTTGCAGCACTCGTTGATTTTGCGGCCGTTTGCAATCGCCATTAGATGATTCTGATATTATCACTGTCATCTTGCTTGGAATTTAATAATCGTGCCGCTGCTCCACTGATTGGTTCCAAATACTAATTCACTACAATCAGTGAATCTGATTTGATTTATTACCAGAATGACCTTCGTATTGAATCTCGATGGACGTTTGTGCTCAGAATTAATCCTATTCATATGTTGAACTCGGTCGAATGCTATTCATTTCGGTCCCACATAAATGTATATTGTCTTAATACTTCCGGTACCGGAGGCACCCCTCATCTGTTCGTATTTTGGTATAATATACGCCCACAAGGAATGCACCCGGTTTTTGCCATTACTGTTTCGATTGAGATATTTTACAATTGCTTTGAATTTTATTGTGCTAGTATAATCACAATATAAACGAGAAAATGAATAGGTATGTCATGAACTCTAACTGCAATTTGAAGGAGAACTGAATCGACAGCCACAAAAAAAAAATTAAACTATTTTTATTGAATGATAATAATAGATACCATCATGGTACTTAATTAGGACAAATTGGTTACAATTGAAATAATTGATCCCGTGAAATGTGTATAGAGCAAAGAGCAAAATGAAGGTGACTTCAGATGAGGCAGCAGCAATCAATCGACACAATTCAGTTGATCTAGATGCCTGTGTGCTAAAGTCCTAATTAATCACGAGGCCTTTGAGTCATCTACGTTGTGGCGAGTGGCGACGACTTGATTAACTTGAAGGTTTGGCTAGGTTAAGATTATTTAAACTTTTTCTCGTAAACTTTAGTAGATTTGGTAAACAATAAACATCCTCTCATTCAAACTCTTGATCAATTTATCGTAAGTCTCAATTCTTTAAATATTGCTTCAAGAATAGAATTTTTTCAAACTCTTGCGAATTATTAAGTAGGTATGTACTATGTAGGTACGTCTACAATCTGCATACTTTTTCTTTGCTCTACTTTTATTCGTAAGTTCAAGTTACTAATTTTCTTAGTAAGGTAGGCAGTAGGTACCTGACTAACCCCCCTTGAGTAACTATATTTTTTTTAGTTTTCATAGCAATCTGTAAGTTAATATTATAAATGCGAAAGTTTGGATGGATGGATGTTTGTTACTCAATCACGCCAGAACGGCTGAACGGATCTGGATGATTTTGGCATCACAGGCTACTTTTTATCCCGGAAAATTAAAGAGTTCCCGCGGGAACCAAAAAACCTCAATCCACGCGGTCTAAGTTGCGGGCATCAACTAGTAAAGTCTATAATCGTATTGTCGTAATTGATTATATAGGTTGGTGAAGCTGGTATTGTAACGTCTTATTATCTTTGACCACAGAATAATATAATAGTACTAACGTACAGAAGTCTCACTCCTTTGATGTTGACTACTTGCCGACGTTTTAATAGCCTACATAATTATTATTAAAAAGATAAATCACGCACGCAAGCTAAATTAAACTTTATCGCCGCGCGCGAGTGTCCGTATTGCTTTGCATCTTTTCCCTTTCCTACGTCACGGACGACATTGCGAGCTTGTCTAGGGCTGTCAGCAAACAGTACAACAATACAGTAGGTTTTTCGAATTGGTAAGTAAGGTACCTACCTACTCTGACTATGATCGACTGTGTTTACTGTGTGTCGCTACACAGTGAGTTCTTCACTACGCACGCAACTTGCAAGGTCATTCGTCGCGGCGAAGCAGTGCGGCGAAACATAATATTTCGCTCGGAGAGGTAGGTACACTTCGATCACGGAAATATATAAATATATATTCCGTGCCCTTACTCTAAATCGGCAAGGTGTAATAAGAATTAGGGAGTAAGGGCCTAACTAGGGCGAGCGTATTCCCTGCGACTCGTTTGTACTTCCTACAGCTCGTGCCTCGATTCAAAAAAATTACTTGAAAAGAGGCTCATTTAAGTTTGGCATGAATTGTACCTGTTCCGTGATAGAAGTACTATTGACTACCTATTATTGTATTGACTACTTGCCGACTTGCTTGCTAGCTTTAATAGCCTAAATAATGATTATTAAATAGATCCTTTTGTGTGCTCATTAAGCATCCTTCCACGCAACAATAATTATGGTTGCAGCGACTTTTTGCCATTATAATTCTAAAGATCGATAGACCATTATATATACATGAGTTTAAATGTCTACAACTATTTATCCTACAAATAATTAATATGCTAAACACTTAACTTAAACTATTAAACAAATATTTTCAAAAAACTATTTACGAAAACAGCGTTAAATTCACTAGCACGTCGCTCGCTTTTATACACTGTAGTCTGTGGCTCGCTTATAACGCGCCAGCCCCGACTGCGTAAGCATTCCGGGAATGAGCGCGATCGTCGGTATTTTCGTCGCGCAAGTACCAAGAGTGACACAGGCCTGCTTTGACATTCTGCTTAGCTGTTCTCAAACAAAAAACGAATACAAAAACAATTTACCCATCTATTTATTGTTAGTTGTTACCTACTGGCACGTCTGACAATAAAGCATAGTACATTTTCATCAAAAGAATCGGGTTCATCATTGCGAATCGTTGATCCATTGAAATCCATAACCTTGTACGTAAATGGCAGGCATCGATAATACAAAGGAAGTCGGCGAGCCTTTAGTAACAGACGCGGATCATGTAGGCACTACAAAATGTAAGTATGCATTTTATGTTTCCATATAAAGATCTGGGTTGTTACAAAAAAAGTTCTTGCTTGGTATAAAAAACTTATATGCGCATTGTACTCTTTAAATAGGTTTTTTATGGGAAAAATATGACAATAACAAAATATTTTCCCACTACATTAATTTAAATTTTGTTTATGTTACATTAGCGCGATTACAAACGCGTAGATTTAAGGAGTGTACGATAAAAACGATCTCCATAAATAAAAATACATGACGTGTTAACTGCCATCTTTCCTAGTAATCGACTATAGTTCGCGCACGAGTTGAATGCAGAGCAAATGTATGGTAACACATACATTTACTCTGCATTCAACACGCGCGCGAAGTGTACCTAATGTCTAAGTCAATTCAAACAGATACCTAATCCATAATAGTAGGTAAGTACTAAGTACCAATAAAAACAGATTCTACGCACTGAGTTATATTGAGATACATTTAACAGATGAAATTTTATTATTCAACTAGCTGATGCCCGCGACTTCGTCCTCGTGGATTGAGGTTTTTAGGTTCCCGCGGGAATTCTTTAATTTTCCGGTATAACAAGTAGCCTATGTCTTATTCCAGACTATAGTCTGTCTCTGTACCAGATCCGTTCTGCCGTGACTGAGTCACATACATTCATCTGTCTATCCATCCAAACCTTCGCATTTATAATATTAGTATAGAAATGTATCTACATTTTACTATAGTATAGTTATTAGTTACATCACCTAGGTAATCATAATATGTACCTCTATGGTATAATATTTAAAAAAAACAGAGCTGTTACAAACTCCATAAAATAGCAAGGAAAAAAACTAAATAAACGTTGCAATAATACCGAAGGCAGGAATCAGAGTGCAGTGTTCTTAGAACCCATGGAACATTCCAGACGTACCTACGTACCCGTGCTGCTTGCAAGCCGGCATACCTTATTGTGCTTGCCGCTTGAAATAGCTTTGTTTGCATTTTGAGGAAGTGATCTGAGGCCCAATTGTCTAAGCAAATCGTAATCATTATTACTCGAACTGTTTATGGAGTATAAACATGCTTTTTGACGTGCAGACATCTATGAACTCCTCAAACAGGTCGAGTTATACGTTAGACAAACGATTACGATTACGATTTCCTTACACAATCGGGGGGCTGATGATATCTGATGACTTACAGTTTCCGGCTGACCATACCGAACATTTGTGTAGGATTTCCTTTATTGTGAAACGATTTACGGATCGAAATATCTTATCGTACACTACTATTTTAAATTGTTTCATAGGATATCTTGCTAATAATATGTTTTAATTGTAATTTAGATATTATTATGTAGTTCAAAGGGCAACATAATTATATTGAAATGTAAATACATGTAAAACTTAACTAATAGTAAGATAAAAACTTATAGTTTTTATTTATTGTTAAATCTGTATTTAAAAAATTAGTGTGATACTAACGGGATGATTATGATTTATGATTCATAATGTTGATGATGGCACAATCTAAATATATAAAAGGCAAAGGTGACTGACTGACTGATTGACTGACTGACTGATCTTTCAACGCACAGCTCTAACCACTGCACTGGTCGGATCGGGCTGAAATTTTGCACTCAGATAGCTATTATAATTTATAACGTAGGCATTCGCTAAGAAAGGATTTTTGAAAATTCCACCCCTAAGAGGGTGAAATAGGAGTTGAAAGTTTGTATGAAACCCCGTCATTTCTCAACTTATATCCATGAAACTTGGTTTACAAGCTACGGGTAAAAAATTAAGAAATATGTGTTTCACAGTTTTTGAAATTTCTACCCCCGAAGGAGTGAAATAGGGGATGAAATTTTGTATGAAAGTCCTTCATTTCTCAAGATATTTCTCAAATTATATCAACGAAACTTGGTATTTTGGCTAACAGTAATAAATAAAGAAGTATGTGTGTCACAGTTTTTCAAAATTCCACCCCCACGGGGTAAAATAGGGGTTGAAAGTTTGTATGAAAGACCTTCATTTCTCAAGTTATAGCCATGAAACTTAGCATTTGGGCTTTCAGTTAGATATGCAAGAGTACGTGTTTCACCATTTTTGAAAATTCGACCCCCATAGCGGTGAAATATAGAGTTTGTCCTTCAATCACCCCGCAACAGAGCAACGGATCAACGTGATTGCATGAGTATAGTTGAGGACCTGGAGAGTGACAGGCTACTTTTTAAACCAGAAAATTAAGGAGTGCCTGTGGGGAAAAAAACTTAAACCACGCGGACGAAGTTGCGGGCATTAGGTAGCTAGTCTAAGATATAAATGTACTCTGAAATTGCAAAAGTAGAGACACGGATTAGATTTGAAAACTAAATAAATATGTGTGGTTTTTTTTTCGGAGCATCGCGATTTACCTGAACCCAGTTTGCATCTGCATTACGTTATCGAACTCTTTCTCCGATAACCTCAATCGCTACACTTATCATGAAAAAACATATAATAATAAAAGTGATTTCTTAGCTTAGCAAGCTAATTTTATAAAAGTTAACATAACATGATGCTCTGAATTCTCCAAAATAATGCATATTTCTATTTTCTTACAACAAAATACTAAACCTGGCTTAGATTTATAAAATCAACTCGAATCATCTGCACCCTTTTTTCTTCAAAAGTTATTATTTTTTATTTAATTTTTTTATAATATTCAATAGTAAGTGACTATGGAAGTAGTAGTAGTAAGTGACTGCCTCGTTGGTCTCTAAGACTCTAGTGGTTGGCATGTTCGACTACAGCCGACGAGGTCCCGGGTTCGAGTCCCAGGTCCGGCCATAATTGAGTATTGGGGTTTTCTGACTAGAAATTCTCAGTACTAGCCCGGAGTTAGGAAGTTAGGCGGTGTTTCATCCCCGTGCCTCGGAGAGCACGTTAAGCCGTCGGTCCCGGTTATTGTCACTAACATGATAATAGTCGTTAAAGCCCGCCAACCCGCATTGGAGCAGCGTGGGTCTAAGCTCTATTTCCCTCTGTCCTATGAGAGTGGAGGCCTGTGCCCAGCAGTGGGACGTTAATGGGCTTTAGTGGTGGTGGTGGATGATAGTAATGCGATGGTTTACTCATCGTATGAAAAACAGCAACATATTTACAACTAGACAGAACTTTTCACAATCAGCCAAAGCCAATGTATCACTGTTGTTTGAAATAGGATCGTCAGTGCAGATACATTAATATTTATCGTCATAACAGATTTCATGTAGGTAAATATTGAGACTCACAGCATAGTAAAAAACACATTTACCTCCGACTAGCATAACGTCTTATAATAGACTGTACTAACCGCAAATACCTAGCTCAAGTTCAATAAAGACGCGTATTTTATTAGTAATCTAATAATGGCCAAATCGTCAGTCAGACAAACTGAAATTTATAGCATCTAGGTAGTTAAATGCCTAATAATAATTCGGTATGTGAGCAAGCACGATAACTTTCCTATTTCTGAATGCAATATTTGATTCTGTGATTTATTATTTCTACTGTAGGTAATAGCTATCAATTCGGGCTAGTCAGTAGTCACGTTATTTTGTTTCTTTGCTTGTTGAGCCTGTTTATTATATACTTATTGGTTAAACCAAGCATGATCTCTAATCTTCTATAATCTATGCTATGGTCTACATGATAGTCAACAGTTATACATCACTTGCACCTTTGATATTGTCATCTTCATAGTTTGTTTACAACTTGTACCTATTATTAACACAACAAACGGTTAAATGTTTATATATTAATGGAACTTATACAGTAACATAGTACTCTCAAAGGCATTAAAAAAATATTATATATACGTAAATTTCTTCTTTTCTTTAAACAAATCTCTTTATTTGCAAAATTACGAAGGTTCACAACAATAATTTGATCTCCAATCTCCATCTCCCAAAAAAGAAAAAACTGTGTATTAGGTAAATGGGAGTCAGTGCCTTCCCTATTACTAAGTTGCTTTTTTAATATAAAATAGAATGAGAATCGATAATCGATATTGAAGGTATTTCGGCAGAACATCACGTCTTGGGAACATGAGATTTTCTAAAATATAAAGTAACTATGAATCCAAGTACGGTTAAACTTGTATTTAAGTCTCTAATTACCTCCAATTGGCTTATCACAAAGGAATGTTCACCGTAAACAATGAAGTTGAAAAACAAGATATTTCCATCCTTTAGTCTGCGAAGTCGGAGATAAGATTCAGACTTATGTAAACAGTATCAAAGCAAGCAACCCTCATGAATGCGTTAAACAAACACTTAACTAACTGTGGCAGAGGTTACCTACCTTCCAAAATAAGTAACTAATCTATATCTATACTTAATATTATAAAAGCAAAAAGTTTGGATGGATGTATCGATGGGTGGATGAATGTTTGTTACTCAATCACGCCAGAACGGCTGAAAGAAAGAAAGAAAAAACATACAGCGCTGATTTTCAGCCTGAACCCTGAAATGAACGGATCTGCATAAAATTTGGCACAGAGAAGGATTATAGTCTGGAATAGCACAGCACATAGGCTACTTTTTATCCCGGAAAATTAAGAAGTTTCCCCGGGAACCATAAAACCTCAATCCACGCGGATAAAGCCGCGGGCATCGGCTAGTAATAGTTATACTTTTTTCATGAAGCATATCAAAATTACAGAGATGAATTAAGCATAACTGCCCCACTATTAGCAAACATTAGATCAGATATTTTACATATTGTGAAAATTAATTCAATTATTGGTTATTTCGTTACAATTTCAGCTAATAATGGAAAAGTTGGCTTTCACAGATTTGATGCTATAGGCATAGCTAGCTCACAGCAACAGTAAATGTTGGAGCAGTATTTTAAAAATAAACTTTCAAACTGCTAATAATAATAAGTCTGCTCTGCTGCTAAAGTGGTTTTTGCGCGCATAAATAAATAAACAAACAGAATGCTACAATTTTATAACAGCTGCAATATCTGTGAAGGTTACACTCTTCGACATCTATACTTCCTAATGGTGGTGTCGAGTGCTAGACGTTTGCGGACTAAGCACGTGTAATTATTAACATACAACGTTGTTTCCTACAATGATAAAGGTTTGATTGAGGCACTCTATAAATTGTGATATTAAAATTTGTGTGCTCTATCGATACATATACTATATATATATAACTAGCTGATGCCCGCAACTTCGTCAACAATTGAGGTTTTTTGGTTCACCACGTGCCTACATTATATTATGTAGAAGTAATACGAGCATACTATGAAGCTAATTCATAGTGTTGTTTTACTTAAAACTTTGTATAAGATTCCAATACAAGTTCATATTTTTTTTCCTTTTCTTATTAGGTATACGTCGATACAACTTACAAAGTAGACAATTTAACTGGGATTTTGGCTCATGTGCTTTTTGATGTGTAATTGTACCAATGTTTTGCATGTTTGATTTTCTAATGAAATCTATCTAAACTAGAAAGTTCATTGATGTTGATTATTATAATCGTGACTTATAATTATTAATGTGCGTTTTTCCCGTTCGTAATGAAAAATCTGACTTTGCAACGGCATAGATATGTAGATGCAAAATAGAAAATACGTGCATTTAATAACTGTCAAGACGCAGTGAATAAGTATTCTGTTTTGTTGTTAGAATTTTCCTCACAATTCCTTGAAATGGCCGGCATTATGCATATAGACGTTTTAAGATTAGCATACAACTATGTAATTCTCAAATTTGCTCTAATTTCGACATCGCTGCGTCAGCGATGAATGTTTCAATCTGCAGCCAGTAATGTAATGTGCGGTTGATTAGGGATATTGAATCATTATTTGTCACTTATTATATTTGATTTCTTCAGTGTTACAGATCATACAACTCTATGGTAACAGCTGGTTAGGTTGTAATAAAGTCCTGCAGCTCTCTTTTTAATTTAGCCTTATTTGATTGAGATAGGTTCAGAATCTTGAGAATAGTGCTACAATAGCAACAAATACATAGGTACGTAATATGTATTTTAGTTCGACGCTATTGATGGTTAGTGTCAAAAGCGAGGCTGTGCATTTATAGAATTATCCTGCAATCTTAGCTTAGACCAAGTTTAGTTCATTAGTATGAGGAGTGGGTCTTTCGCCGCGGAACGAATGCATTTGGCTGATTTGCATTGAGAGCAGATACGCAATAGATGTTAGTCATCGGCTTATATTGCAACATGGAAAAAGCTGAAAGCCTTTCTCTTTTCAAGTTCTCTTGATAAAGCTTTAAGTTGATACCGTAGGTACTTTGTTGATACGCGAGTTTCTCTACTGTATATGTGACAAAATATCTAATGCTAAAAATTAATTACTGCATTCTCCGTGCAAATTAACTTTTATTTTGGATCTTGCACCAAGTCACGCGAAGCACCTTTCATCATAAAACCAGGCGATGTCTGCCTCACTGAGCCGCGGTTGAACGCTTCAAGGAACCTGACAATCATAAAACCTGTCGATCGATTCGTTGAAAAACATTGCGTTTCAACTGACAACGTGAAATGAGTTCAGCAAATCCATTACTTAGGACGGGCGCGAATTCAATACTTTATACTCACTTTACTGTTTTAAAAAAACGTAAAAGCGCTGCAAAATAAAACTACAAAACAAATAAATTGCGGATGGTATTGTTCTCATAGGGAGGAACACGCTAAAGACAGACAAAATCATAGAAACCAAAAAATGCTCTATTTCGAGCTAAATGAATGCTCAAAACAATTTCAGGATTCTAAAAAAATCTTTACACATAAGCACAAAAGACACGAAAAGTACTTAAATCTATACTTAATATTATAAAAGTTTGGATGGATGGATGGATGTTTGTTAATCAATCACGCCAGAACGGCTGAACGGATCTGGATGAAAATTGGCACAGAGATATATTGTAGTTTACAATAACACATAAGCTACTTTTTATCCGCGAGAACCAAGAGAACCTCGCAGACGAAGACGCGGGCATCAGCTAGTAATAGTATAATGATTATAATAGAAATAAGCATCTGTTTTGATTGCTCTACATCTATCAGAACAGCTGTCAAACTAAAAATAACTTGATAATAATTAATATGAATGTTCTAAATAGTAAATACCAATTGGAGTGACTCCTACAACATCAATTCAATTTACTAGTCCTTACAATCAGGTTTATGTACATAAACAAAACTGTCACATTGAAGAGCACTACAGTCTACTCTTCAACCACTCTAAAGTTTGGATGTTATTCAGTCGACCATTGTGTGCTTTCCCTTAGCTTTCCCACGCCACGTTTAGTTTTGGACAAAGAACCGTTTGTACCATCGGCTCCTTTTTATCGCACAGAGAAAGTTTCAATATCCATCGAAATTTTGTAGTACAGTCAGCATGAGATTATATTTTTATGATCTATCAAGGTGACTTAAATTTATCTATTCATCTCATGTGACTTTATCTATTGATCTCGTAATCTGAATTTAGGTACTCGAGTCACATAAAATAATCTTAGTATTTGTTCAACGTAATACCTATGTGAGATTATGATAAATGATTAGGTACCTATAGTATTAACAACTACAAAATCACAGATAACTTTTGAGGTCGAATATTAATTATATATCACTCTGTGTAAACAAACGATACATCTTTTGAGTAATCTTACATAATTTATTACGAGTATAATGATAAATGATTTATTTATTTCACATAGGACGACTTGTGTCACTTATGATACGTTAAGACTCTACCACCGGTTCGGAAAGCTGATTCTACTGAGAAGAGCCGGCAAGAAACTCAGCAGATGCTCTTTTCTTAAAAAAGAAGGTTACAATAGGTAGACAATACTTACTACTAATATCTTGGAAATATATAAATGAATCGACAATTTGTTTGTTTCCAAATTCCAACTTCCACCCCATATTTTTACTATTTCTGTCATATCTATTGTGAATTGTGATCGTCTATCTATAAAGATTAAAGACAAATAATTCAATTGATACAACTACTTATAGAAATGCTAATGTAACTTGTCCTTGAATAGAATTACTACTTCTTTTGCTATTATCTAAGATATGATGACATAATTTGACCCGCCATGAAGTTTATTTATATTCCGAGTCATTGATGTAGAATGTTAGTAGTACTCGTTCTATTTCAATGTTCCGAGTCCATTCAGAACTATTTCATCAGAAATAGTCAGAAATATTTGTGCCTGATTGTACGTCATCGCTTTGTTGAAAATTTTAGCTGCCTCTCGCTCTAGTTTGTGAGTTAGAGTAGGGTAAAAGATCGGTCATTCATTCATAGAATGCACCATGTTTGGTACACCGCAGCACTCGGTTTAGGTACTATCTATTGCAGTCCAATAACCGTCTGATTTTAAAAGGTACTTCAAAGTACCATTTCCATCACGATTCTAGTACCATTCTAGGGTAATATATTAATAATCTGTGGGCGTGTTTTATGCGGGACAGCAATAAGTATGTAATATGGTAAACATAGTATCTAATGGAGGCTGTCCGACCAGTTCTACCAGTCGAGTTTTACCACAAATAATAAATGACTTTAAAATGTCCCATAAAGTAAAAATAAGAAAACATCGTTGGTACTTGGTACCACAGCTTGGTACCGAGTATTTGAGTTAAATGGATTTGGATAGAGTAATAATTGATTTGGGAATTGACTTTTTGAAGTAAGCCTTCAAAATCGGCCCAAAATGTGCGTAAAAAAAGAAGGCGATGATACTCGTACCTAAATATAGAAAATAAGAACGTAGGTAGATCTGGCAAAACTTTATTTTATTCGTGATTCTGCTGATAAAGATACAAATATTTAAACTGCAAAATTATTTTGTAAGAAATTAGCACACAAGTGACAAAAACGAGAAGAACCTATATTCTATAACATTATATCATTATCATTACAAGTATAAAATATACTTAAGATAATTATTTATGCCCTACATGATACAATACCAAATACAGATGTTGAAAACAAGAAACCGTTTAGAAATCGGCAACGCCATGAGCCGCGTGTCGAAGCTCGAACAAAGCCAGCTTTCGCGGCAACATTTGTTTATAATGAACGACTGTGGTCTGCGTTGTTGATAACTTCCGAGCTTAAACTTTACAGATAAGCTCAGAATAACGGTGCACTTGTCGCACCCCCACAATGAAAGTGACCTGACTCAAAAATTGCAATTTGTGGGAAATGAGCAAAAAAGATTTCAGAAAGGTAGGATTCAAAATAGTATTGAATATATTTACATGTATCTCTCCCGTGTTTCATTGGAAATGATTGATTTTTGCGGATTTATAATATATAATAATATATTATATCAATATGATCTTCTATGTATGGAGTGGTATTATTAATTTTAAATGTGTATTTTGACATTAAAACATAACATAGTTTTAAATTAAGTCCTTTTATTGCAAAAATATTTCTGAATTTCTAAGACTTTTTATGAGTTAAGCCCGTTTAAGACGCAAGATACAAACAAATACTGATGGCATATTATGGAATCAGTCACTATTTTGCTATAAAGTTTAATGGCGTAAATTATAGATTTAAGGGCGCAAATTATAGATTTAAGGCCGCAAATTAAAATTTATATATAAATTATTTGCAATAAACTGGCGCTATTCGAGATACGTCGATATTCTACACTGCCACCTGCGAGCATCTCTGACGCAATACCGATTCGGTCTCTTTTACATACTCGTAACAAGCATAGGTTTAAGAGTAGGCTTTAAAGGTCAGTTTATAACAAAATCAGAATTTACAGGAATTTTGAGTTAGGTCATTTTCATTCTAAGGGTGCGTTGTAGACTTGACTCCACAACACCCCACTCGTTTGAACTTTAAAGTTTAAACACACGAATTATGTTGCATGCCCCACGTACTTTTGAACGTTGTTTGGTTATCGATTTAAGTTGTTAATACGTTACGAAAATAAACCTTTCGGTGTGAACTTAACGTCTGTAATGTTGGTGATGCAACCTGCGTAATCACACAGACACATGGTTTCCTTTACTTTTATGTCTTTTCTAATTAGTAACCATCCAAATTATTTTGCAAAGCTCAGGCCGAATGAATACTCGGATCTCTTTTAATCCACTTTATTTTAGATAACGTCGAAAATCATTTAATATTTGTGTTACTGGCTCATAGTTTCAGTATTCAGTCGCTTTCTGTTTTATTTAAACTACCTTCCTCTTCGTATGTGAACCATTTCAAATTCACATCGTTATTTAGTTATAATTACATATTAATCATTCACTTTTTTACCTTACTTATTATTAGCTCTTAGTTTGTGTTTTATATTTCTTTAACTAGCCGTATATTATTTACTAATGCCCGGACTTCGTCTGCGTGAATTGAGGTTTTTTGGTTCCCGCGGGAACTCTTTAATTTTCCGGGATAAAAAGTAGCATATGTGTTATTCTAGAGTTCTAGACTATAATCTATCTCTGTGCCAACTTTCATCCAGATCCGTTCAGCCGTTGGGTTGGGTTGGGGGGCGTGATTCAGTAACAAACATCCATCCATCCAAACTTTCGCATTTATAATATTAGTAGGTATAGCAAGGTAACACTTCTAATGTAAAAGTGTATCTACACAATTATCTATGTGTACCTATGTTTGTGCCATTTTATTTGCGCAGCTATTAACGCTTTTATACGCCTCAAGGTTGCCTAGAAGATAAGGCTTTTTAGCCGCTATAATATGTTTAAGTTTTTTTTATGTCGTTGAACTGAATCTAGTAAAAATTATGGCTAATGACTCTAAATAATCACATAGCGGATTATTTCGAAGCTCAGAATAAATGCAACTTGTATGCAAAGAAAGAGAATACCAAAACAATTGCGGAAAATGCATTTATTATTTAGCTGTTAAATAATATAATTATTATGAAGGAACTCGAAATTTAACTTGCTATAATCCGCAACAGTAGGCAAATATATGTGGTACAGTGTATCTTGCACTTGCAGCTTATCTTGCACTTGCAGCTTGCAATATTCACCACACCACATAAATCTTCCAAATTATTCTCAACGTACGTTTCACTCCGACACCGGAGCATCCTCAGGAGATGACATCATACAATCGTGCATTGTCGAGTCAACATCTCCTGAAGATGCTCCGGTGTCGGAGTGAAACGTACGTTGAGAATAATTTGGAAGATTTATGTGGTGTGGTGAATATTGCAAGCTGCAAGTGCAAGATACACTGTACCACATATATTTGCCTACTGTTGCGGATTATAGCAAGTTAAAGGACTTGACCAGCGCAACTATGGGAGCTTGCCTAGATATCAAAAATTAATGTGCAGCAATGAACTCTTTATCATTGTAATTTTTATATTTTATAGTTTTCAGGTAAAAAAGTTTCAGGAGTCTGAAGGCTCTGAAAACTGAGAAAATAAATAAAAGAAGTTTTACCAAAAAACTGCTTTCCCACACTAGATGGCACTAGTTGTTGTGGTGAGCGAGTAAAAAAAAATATTTTAAGTATTGCTAACCACGTTTCTCAGAAAAATAATTAATCTTTGCATTATTTGGGCATGGATGAGGATAATACTGGAATAATAAAACTATATTTGCAAGAATTATGTAATTCCTTTAAAAATCACGCTACATTGTTCTGCTGCCACACTAGATGGCGCTAGGGAGTCTTTTCAACTATTCGACAACAGATGGCGCTAAACGTTTTGGTTAGAGAGTTTGTTTAACTATTCGACCACAGATGGCAGACAGATGCAAATCCAGAGGGCGTTACGTTCCTTTAAACGCAGTGGTTATTTGAAAATGCTTTGTTCGTTTGAGGCTTGTCAACTAACAAAAATAATAAAAACAAAACATACATTTCCTTTTCATTACTATATAATTGATCAAAAATAAATCACTCATAATATAGTGAATAAGGTACTTATATGGTATTCATGTAGGGTAACAAGATTATTATTAGGCATGGATAAAACGGAACGTCAAAATGGAGTAGTGCATAAAGAGGAAACCGGACGCTCAAGATTTAAACAATAAACGTATTGTTTTTATAGACATTTTAACCTTGACCTTATTCGGAATAATAAATCCATAGTAATTTCGGTTTTAATTTTTAAACCTTACTGTAAAAACGGAAATCCTGCACATTGTCCCGAATCGGAGGGCAGTTACTGGTCATGTCCTTTCGAATTCCTTCATAATCATGGACTTCCGCAAAGTAACGCCTGCTTCTATCCAATAATATAATTATTGTTCAGCTACCTTATACACTGTTACAGTTGTGGTGAACCTGTATTTTTTTGTGAAATCAAGTTTAGTAATTTGTAAACTCTAACAAGCTGATGTGAACAATGATAATAATGAGTGAAATAATTTCACTGAAATCTTTCATTCATATTATGCAAACTCTACAAAGTAATGTACATCAAAAATACATACCAGACCTGTTTATGCAGTTCCAACTCAAATCCAATCTAGTTTATCTCTTAATTTTAGTATTGGACACTACGATATATTATCTAATAGGTAAGTACTTTATGTAGCTACGTCTAGGATTGTGTGATAAGAGTAGGTGCGGTGTTGTAGGTAAATTGTACATGTAAAGATTTGCAACCAGTAAAGGCATCCTTAAAATTATATTATTTTAGTCGATGACGCCGAACTGCCAACACCTTGGGCTGTCGATACTCAATAGTGGTACCTACTACATATCTACATAATGTTTATCTAGATTCTAGATAATCATACTTCATACTAATATTATTATAAATGCGAAAGCGTGTTTGTTTGATGGTTTGTTGGTTTGTCCTTCAATCACGCCGCAACGGAGCAACGGATTGACGTGATTTTTGGCATGGATATAGTTGAGGATCTGGAGAGTAACATAGGTTACTTTTTATCCCGGAAAATTAAGGAGTTCCCGCGGGAATCAAAAAAACTTAAACCACGCGGACGAAGACGCGGGCATCAGCTAGTATTAACTGATAGTTAAACTTGGCCATAACGCTCGCACTGAATATTTAACCTTGCATTATTTACCTACTATCTTTTTTTATGTATACTTAGACTAGCGCTTGGCTGCAATCAGACTTGCTGGCAAGTAGTGATGCAGCCTAAGGTGGAGCGCAATTGCCTAGATTCCTAGAAGATGTCTTAGATTCCCTCTTGCTCTGCAGATAGCAATATTTTAAGCGGAGCGAAAAACGGAAGCCGGAAGCGCGTTCCATATCCTAGCGGTTCGAATTGGAAACGAGGAAGTAAATCGCTTCGTACGTGTCGTTGTTATAAAAAATCTGAATATTTGCCATGCACGAACTTACATTACTCAAGTGACTCTACCTATAAATAGTTCATTATATACTTGTGTTACATACCAACCAATACTGATGGCGAAGGCCTCCCCAATCCTCCACAGTTCCCTATTCTGTACCTCCTCAGTTCACCACTCTAAAAATTCTAATTCACCGCGCGTTGTCTCTGCCACGCGTTGATGATTTGGAAGATTCAGAAAGTAACAGATCTTATCTAAAACTCATCTGGCACCCGAGACATGAGCTGCCCAGTAGCAGAATACTTCGCGCGATAGGTATACCAGTTTTAAAAAGGGTCTAAAGCCAAGTATGCTGCTCCGTTCCGTATACCTATTAAGTATATCTAACAATTGAAATGATTAATAACTATAATAAGGTGCCATAATAACTATACCATACTTGGTTTTATCTGTATGTTGAGTGTTGACACACCGAGGCAAACGTGTTGTTCGTCATATTATTGAAGGATTAGCATTACTTTTTTTATAAATACCAACCAAGGCAAATCTTTAAATTGACATAAGTCTTTTACAGAAGATTAGAAGTTAGAACTCCAGTAAAACTAGCTGATGCCTGCGACTTCGTCCGCGTGGTTTAAGTTTTTTGAATTCCCGCGGGAAGGATAAAACGCCTATCACTCTCCAGGCCCTCAACTATAATCATGCAAAAAATCACGTCAATCCGTTGCTCTGTTGCGGCTTGATTGAAGGACAAACCATCAAACCAAAAACCAAACATACTTTCGCATTTAATATTAATAAATTATATTTTTCACGTCGTTGAATAGGTTACTTATGACGCCTTACGTTCTAACTTATAAAGACAGGAAAATAAATAGTCAATGCAAACAGGCCGCCCATATTGTTCAAACTATTGGATCATCGCCATCTATTGAACAAAGCGATATAATAGGTAATCGTATGCACAGATTTGACGCTTCATAAATCCTGCAAAGTTATGGAAGTGCTAGGTATGTATTATGTGCTGTATCGATGTACGTTTTCTATTCAGTATGAGTTCCTTCCAAGATTTATGAGTACGTCCTACCCCATAAAAATGTCTATTCGTTTCATTTACACATGGCATAGGTACACCGTCATCGCATGGCGCCTAAAATAAATTTATTAATGGCCTTGCCTTGATGTATTACAACTGGTGATTGAAACTCTATGGCAAAAAATCACAATGTATGAGCAAACGCAATGTTTGAAATCTACTATATAAAAATAAGTCGGGTTTTCCTTCCTGACGCTATAACTCCAGAACGCACGAACCGATTTCCACGGTTTTGCATTCGTTGGAAAGGTCTCGGGCTCCGTGAGGTTTATAGCAAAGAAAATTCAGGAAAAATTTCAACAGAAAAGCGGGAAAATCTTAAACCACGCGGACGAAGTCGCGGGCGTCAGCTAGTACTTTTATGTAAAGGATTACTTAAAATAATAACAAGAAAGATTGACAGTAGGTAATTTGCTCTAACCGTTTACGGCTCTGATAGTTCTTTGTTTGAGATTTGTGAGAAAGTGATAATAAAAAAAACTGGCTGAGTTTGTTGTTGTGCTCTTTTCAGACCAGGGCGCGTTTGGAACTCCTTAATTTTCCGGATAAAAGTAGCCTAAATGTGTTATTCCAGACTATATAATGTATCTTTGTGTCTTTTGTCCAGATCCGTTTAACCGTTCGGGCGTGATTGAGTAGCAAACATCAATCCATCCAAACTTTAACTTTTTAACCGATTTCAAAAAAAGGAGGAGGTTCTCAATTCGACTGTATGTTTTTTTTTTTTTTGTATGTTTGTTACGCGATTTCTCAGTAACAGTTGATAACAGTATGTTTTAACCATGCATAGCATATCTCGTTCTGGTTACACTCTGTATTTTAAAACAGTGGGGCCACTAAAAATTGTGAAATAAAAAAATTTCAAAAAAAAAAACAATGTGGAGACACGTCAACAATAACGAAGAGTAGGTAGACGGTTCATGCGGCTAATTGGTACCGACTCCAAAAAATGTTATTATAGAACTACATTAACTCTTGTATACATAATAAATTAAATTATTTTTTTACTTTTTAGTGTTTGTGGTTTTTGAAGTCGGTTTTTATTTTATTTTTTTAAATTTTTTATTTTATAATATTAGTAAGATGGTAGTAGTATTGTTGATGTAATACTTAGGTCATGATTAGAGGTTGACCTACGGACAAAGCAATCCTACCGAACAATTAAGGGAATTTCGGTTCGTTGCTTACGTTGCATAGAAGCCTACAATAGGAATTGTGTCTGACTCGACATGACTATGGACTCCGGATGGGTTCGAAATAGTTCAAACACACAAACTCGTCTGGCAAACTTGATTGTGTTACCTTACTAATTTTGTGCACAAATAATATACTTAGGCAATAGGTACCTAGATTATTACCAAGGTAAATATTTCTGTAATAGGCAACATAGGCACACGTTGTATTTTGCCGTTAGATCACCTCGTATTTTCAATTTTCCCCTACCTTTGCCTTGTTTATTTAAGTGATAGTCCTAAGTAGTTTTAATAGTCATAGTTGCACCTGATGGGAATAAATTTATAAATAGATTTTCTAAAACCTATCCATGTAGAATTTTCCACCCACGTAATGCTGTAGTAACTGGTTCAAGGAAAAATCCTACGTTGCTTCCAATAAAGGGAATAAGATTTTTATGATTTAATTTAAGAAATATCAAGTATGTCACCCGTTTTAAATATTATGTCGCATATACTCAAGGTAAAACCAATAACTGGGCATTATCAATTAGGCATACATATTGCAGGTGAGTAATAAAACTCGTCAAGCGGAAAATTCTTTTGTACCATGGCGCCAGATGACTATTACAGCTGAGGACACCTGATTTCCTCTTATGCAATATTTTATCAGTATGCACCATACTTTCAGTGGATGTAAATAATTGCAACGATATGTAATCGTTGAAATCATCGAAGCTTATCCACTGAAATTTATGGGACATTCAGGTATAAAAACCCAGGTAGGAGAACCAGAGTCACCGATATAGCCCGAAGAGTTGCGAAGCTGAAGTGGCAATGGGCGGGGCACATAGTTTAGAGAACCGATGGACGTTGGGGTCCAAAGGTGCTGGAAAGGCAACCCCGCACTGGATGGGCATAGCGTCGGCAGACCCCCCACACGGTGGACAGACGACATCAAGCTAGTCGCAGGGAGTCGCTGGATCCAGGCGGCGCAAGACCGTGGCTTGTGGAGGACCCTACAGGAGACCTATGTCCAGCAGTGGACGTCCATCGGTTGACGACGACGAGTATAAAAAAACCAGTTTATGTGGTCGCTAAGTTTGAGCCACAAATCACATGCAGAGACACTCAGCAGGCTATCGCCAGTTCTTACCACCATAAAACCAATTCACCAGCAAATGTGCAGAATACTTCCTGCTAGCAGGACTCCGGGCGATCTAAGGTTAAGCACGCTCCCCCTTAGCCACCACCACTTGCATCACCACTTGCAAGCAGGTATAATAGCAGTCAAGCGCTAACCTATAAATTAAAAAAAAGTGTGTGTGTGCAATTCACACACGGCAGAAGTGAAACTTCAGAAAGTAGCCGACGAGAGAATGAGATAAATATAACTTCTCTCGCAGGTCAAATCCTATTATGAATATGTTTGTCTTGGTAATTGTTTAGGAAATCGCTCACACCCGTATCTATTCCGTTTTCCTATCGACCGATGAATAACCCTTTACAAATATTGAATGCGCAGTTGTAATAATTCAAGGGAAAATATAGATATTACCATCTGCAGATTGCACCTTCCGTGTTAGTGAGTTTCTTTAAAAATCCCTCAGGGAATTCATTAAATTCTTTTGAAAAGACAGTCTGCCCAATGCATGGTTCAGCTGTTGCGCCGTGAAAATGTAACAGACAGACAGTCAGATACACGCTTTCACATATTCTGTAATATTAGTATGGATTTATTCTCTACCTCACCATAATACACTTCTCTTTTGCCTTATTCGTCAACAGCATTAATTCATAAATTCTGTCGTTGGATAAAAATAAATAGAAAATGATTGATTCCCAACTCTGGAGATCTCCCCCATAATATATGCGTGGTCACATTGCTATAAATTTTCCTGCTACATACAGTTTTATGAACCAACTGAAGTATACTTCAATATAACTTTTTAAACCATTTAGTTATAGAAAGTAACTTAACAAAATAACTTTATTAGGTAAGCTTCATTTTGTTACCCAACTTGATTTGAGTAGGCGTTAGGAGTTTCACGTCCTATTAAGCTTATGATGACTGAACCTCTGAATCATACGAATATAATGAATGAATGAAATACTCTTTATTGCACACCAAAATAAAAATAAAAAATACATTTAAACAACAATAAAATTAAGTAAGTAATACATATTTGAATATATTTTGGGATTTAGGGTTTATTGTTGGGAAATGCAACGTTCCAACGTCCCAAATATTCCAACGGTTCATATTTTTCAGACAATAAAATCTAAGTAGATGAATTCGGAATAAAAATATATTTTATTTTATTTTATTTTAGAATGTACCTACTTACTTATTAAATTTTATATTTATCTGTTGTAAAAATCAACCAAGCCAAGACAGTGTTTTATATTGAGAACTATGCATTTACTGAAACATTATCGCGATACGGAAAATTATCGAAACAATGAAAACGCGTCACAACTTAAAAATCCATTTGATTTCCTTATTTTGCTAGTCTATTATATTCTATTATACAGGATAATGTATCTTATTTCTTAACGATTACATTCTCTTTTAGAACTAGGAACTCGATTAGGAAGACATTTACCGTGACACGAAAAAGTGAAGGTTTTGTACATTGGCTGCATAGATTTAGGATTGCTTAAATCTATGATTGGCTGTATTTTTACGTCTTGAACAGCTATCCTTGTAGATTTTAAATTTTAAAAAAAAAGCAGACGTTTTGGTTAATAATCAAAAAAGTCTGGTTATGAACTTTTAGGACAATTAACATGAATTATTTAAATTATGATTTTAACAAAACTTTCCTCAAACTAATATTGACCTCTGGCTAAGTATTCTTAAATCTTAATAGAACCAATGCTAACTGTTGGAATGGAACAGAGCTTCCGTTACATTCCAACAGTTTAGTCATCAGGCATTCATTTAGCAAGACCTAAAACTGAAACTGCGTAACGTACTAAAGAAATACCTCCTACGGAGCTCGACCGGCACCATACGGAGCCCAGTCTAAACACGAACGTACGTCATACAGCCTAATCTGTATCCTTCGCACTTCGCTTGTATTTGTACATGTATGTATATTATTAATAGCTCGCGAAATTTATCAGCCAATAGTATAGAGTTCGTGAAATCGCGCTGTGACTAGTTGACTACGCACGAACACCTCTATCCGCTCTACTTTCAATCTACCGCCATTCTACCGCTGTCTGTCCAGAGAAAGCTAGTGTTTTTTTAATCATCAAAAAAGGATAGTTCTTCTTCCAAGATATCTGTTGCAGTCATGAACTCATGAGCCATTTTCTCTTTTTTTCATTATAGATAATCCACATAACAGGAGATAAGATAATCCACTTATGATAACGAGTTATCGTTCCATTTTGCCACAAAGAAAATGTCTCAGATGCCTTTTTTTCTAGTTATTTTTCCATTCAGGATCAATTGAGTTTTTTCGACTCATAATGGGATCATCTTTGTAAATTGTAGGTGACCGAAAAATCAGCCTTTCTCTATATTATTATGGCGGTCTAAAGATACCGAATTAAGTAAAGTTAGTATTAGGTTTTTCCAAGGTTTACGTAGGTACTTTACCATTACTGGCGTACTCTGCCGTAACGTAACACGCTGTCCTTCAAGCCTTTGCTTTGAACCACAGATAGTAGAGCGAGACTATGCACTGGAGCGATACTGTAGTTACTCTTTACAGAAAACTATTCTGGAGTGCTCATAAAGTAGCTTTTATACGACTTTTATTACCACTGTCTTCAACTGTACATCTATGTGCATCTGAATATAGTGATTTCTGTTTGAATTGAGGTCGAATTTAAGATAAACAATTACTAGCAAGTTTGAGATATGACTTAAGACTGACGAACTGACAGTTAACCAACCGTACAATGCGCTTTTGCGATGAAAGATTATTTTTTATATGACAAATATCTGGATAATTCGTTACCTATCAATCATTTGTCTGCTCATCACTCTTGAACAACTGAAGTGGCTTAAGCAGAAATTATCTGGACCTGGCGTAAATTATGGTCTTTTCACGCATATATTATGACTAACATTTTTTATAGTAAATTTTCCTTACGGTTATCTAGACTATTGTTGCTTCAAAGGCTCAAAACTTTATTTCTGATACTGTGCGTAGGTACCTAGACCTACTGCGTATGCGCAACGCCTTGCTTATTCGCTTACACGCTTGTACTCCCGTCACTACTTTAGCTTCATACACAACATTCTGTAGGTAAATTACTTGTAGAGTTAAACTGGTGCTTGTAAGTATATTACACAATGTTGTTAGCTGAAATACCTGAGAACGATTTTGTAATTTTGTTTTGTGTGCCTGTCATGTAGTTAACATATTTTCATAAAATAGTTATGTAAAAATCATAGCTTCTGAGACTAGGAGTGTAGGTACATGTAGGTGGATTTGTTATTGTCACCAAGGTACGTACTTGTACTGAAAACTTTGTCAACGTGGGCAGCTCTAAATAAATAGTTTTCTGCAAGTCATTCAAAACTATTAGGCTTTTATTCACCGGGATAGTAATTACGTGTAGTATATTTTTCGTTCTTTTATCGACCTCTATATAGCTGTCGTAAAGTGTCATTTGCCATACAGTTAACCTATTTGAATTGGGTCAATGTTCTTAGCCTTTGAAAGAGAGCTATAGGTGCCATGGTGTACAATGTATCTCCACGGCCTGCGATTTATGGTGTCACGCCATTTATAGCCATAATGACTCTGTTGCTAACATAATGCCAAAATTGGGGGAAATATATTATTTTTGCTTGAATGATAAAGTTTGTACCCCTACATAATCATTTCGTCGAATAACTTCGAAGAATTAGGTATATTATGTACCTACTCGGATCAATGCAGTATTTTTATATATAAGTATAGTACATATTTATTCACATAATATATTATAGGTAAATATACCTAATAATATGCACACTTGAATTGTGGGGTCACTCGGTGTGATATTTTAATACTAATTTTCAATCAGTTCCAATAAATATATAAAATTAGAATTCATTAATTCAACTTGTAAAGTTGTATTACATACCTACATATATATTGCAATAGGTAGTATGTATGTATGTAAGTAATATATTTATTTAACTTAGTTAGCTAGGTATATTATTTATATACAGTAACATAATTACTTTGTAAATATCATTTAATCAATAAATATACCTACTTATTATAAAGAAATATGGATATATCATTTACTTATGATAGACATAATAAACGACAGGCTTGTAGGTGATCCACGTCATGAGATATCATTGCCATCTTGTTTGCATCCATCTCCAGAGTCATTGGCTCTTTGTAGATTCAAAATTATGCAAGGTCAATTAATGTAATTATTTATTCAAATTAATGCATATAATTATGATGAAAATATATAAAAATACATATAGTTAAACTGGATATATTCATTATTCAATTATTATGATGAAATTTAAAATTTAATTAAATAACGAGACAGATGAACGGATTATTATCGATGCAATAGATTCGTAATATTAAATATAGGGGTCGCTTTACGCATTTTCCTCAGTTTTTGATGTACCTATAAAAATAAAATAACTTACTATAATATCACATTATCATTGACGTCAAACCATTTCGTAAATTATGCAAATCGCACAGGGCACAAAAACCGTTCTCGGGTTTTACTAGAACTTACAATAAAAACGCTTATTTACACCTAAAAAATTAATTAAGAACAGTGTGTAAAAAACACTGGTCATCAAAATATGATCCCACTATGTTTTACTGACCCAAATTTGAAAACAAATTAATGTTTTTTTTTTTTCAAAAAGGTAAAAAAGCGCTGTCGTCACGGGTTTTTCTAGTCATTGGAATATCGTTACATGCCTATTGCCTAGTGATTAAAAATATCTTTGAAAATCGTCAGGACTAGTCGGAAGCGACTAAATATGTAGGTATTCAAAATTTCAGCCAAATCGGCGTGACAGAGTTACAAACATCCAAACTAACAAACGTACAAACTTTCACATAAATATAATATTAGTAAGATTTGAAATGGAATGCCCTGGTGGCTAGGTTGCTCCTTTTAGAACCTTTTCATTATTTTTCCTATTAAAAAAATCACACGATATACGAGATAAGTCAATGGAAAATTTTCTACTTTTATGATTGATTTCAAAATTATTACTTTACTTTTAAAAAAAACAAACGAATTGAGAACCTCCTCCTGTTTTTAAATTGGTTGTAAATATACATAATAATGGCCATTGCATTCAACAAATATGTAGGTAACACTGAGTTGCAACCTCGTTAAGCGATTCATTTTTGGCCTGTATTGTACAAACACTAGAAAACCTAGAACCCAGTTATTCAACTTCACATGTTTTTCAACAATTACAGCTTGTTATAAATTTTGACCTAATAACAATTTTAGCGTGCCAGTTTATAAAACGCAATACCTAGCTACCTTACCTACTTAATTCTAGTTTTTTTTTATCCACTACAATTTAGCCCTTGACTGCGATCTCACCTGATGGTAAGTGATGATGCAGTCTAAGATGGCAGCGGGCTAACCTGTTAGGGGCATAACAGTTATATTAAACCCATACCCCTAATCGGTTTAATGACGGCATCGTACCAGAACGCTAAATCAATGGTTCTATTTGTGTTGTTTTCGCCATTCACGGTTCATGACTTGAGATTGGACAAGTTTAGCGAATATATTCGGCGGTTAAACCCTGAAGCCATATCCATCTATATATGCATCTTATTACACTAGCGGCACGCTATGATGGCCGGTTGGACAAACGTTCCGTATTAATTGATAACGACTTTGAAGGAAATAATTGTATTACTTTATTGACGATAGCTATGACGATAGTGATGTGCAGAGATTCATAAATTTAAAAAAACTTAATTGTTTTTTGTTCGAGAATAAATTGACCTATTGTAATGTGTCAACCGGCCATCATAGCGTGCCGCTAGTGTAGTAGAAATGCGAATGTGTGTTACTGAAACACAGAACTGGATGCAAAAGTGAGTTTTTGAAATATAATTGAATTGAAATGAAAACCTAAAATAATTATTTCAAGCGCGTCGTCGTTAATTGTTATCATGTTGAATTTTGTAAACCTACCTGTATGTTGTACCATGAACCAACTCCTTATCTCTGTATTAGTTTTGCACATTACCCGAGGCTTACTTGATCAACACATTAGGTTTTTATATTATAGTATGTAACTATGTATAATTCATTCCACATTCTCAAAACAATTGTGTCATTGCGTATTCCGTAATGTAGGTATTTAATTAATTAAATTCAGTTGCTAATCAAACTGCAAGAGTAGTAGAATAAACAATCTATCTTATTAATATCATATCATAGCTTAGGCCGCAGAAGTAGGTACAGCTTAGAACTTGTGCCGCACAACCTGCAACCATGAAGTTGGGCCGTATTTGGGCTTTTTAAACGGCATTCTAGGTTTATTTTTTTATTTATGATGATTTAGATTTTAGATCATTAGAATAGGGTAAGCACTCATGACAAAGATTTTAAAATAACCTCTAGGGCCTACATGAGCTTTAAGAACTATTAGGTAATCAATCGTGTGATTTTAAGTCAGGCCCATTTCACAGTTCACAGAACAGAGCGGTGAGACTGTTCAGTAGTGAGCATAAAATACCACTACTTTTCTCTGAACGCGCCATCTGAAATATAAACAGTTCGTCTATTCCAGACCACTCCTCTAGCAGTTCTTTTCTGCTCACTACTCTGTTTCGCTGTTATGCCCTAGGCCTAGTGGGTAATCAGCATTACTGTTGCATTACGGGCATGAACAAGAGTAAAGTTTCATTTAAGAAATCCATTGAAGTATGCTTTTGAAAAAAGCTTATTATGCTGTTGATGATTACGTACCTAAATGACAAAAGAGCATTTGACTCGCTCCAGCAATGCTAAGGACAGCGGTTATGTATAGTATTGATTTTTTTTCAAAAGAGCAACCGCAGATTTTCTTGCTGTTTCTTCTCGGTAGTAATGTCATTCCGAACCAGTGGTAGATTCATTCGACGATTCGAAAGCACTTGTAAAAGTTTATTTGAATAAAAACCATTTGAATTTTAAATTTTTTTTGAATCGCTAAGCATAATGAGTATGATTTTAATTATATTGACAAAGTACGGTTGGCTTCGCAGTATCTTTACAAATTACAACCATGACTCATTGACAAGGGACACAAATAGTGAATTTTCTCTAACGGAAATTCGCACACGGAATTCCGCTGCAATGTATTGAAATGTTAAAGGTATTATATTAGGGCGTTTCCTCATGCTCCTATCAATTTGTCCTATTGATAGGAGCACGAGGAATAGTTCTTCCTCGTGCTCCTACTACGGAGTTGAATTATGAAACGGAAAAGTTTTCATATTCTTTTATACATATAGAAGTACAATCGTAACAAACAGTTCCTAACATGTTTATGTTCTTTAACATAAACTTGTAGGATTAATATGTATATCTGCGCAGATAAAACGACACTGAAAAATTCTAGGTGCGTTTTCCCTCTTGGGGAAATCTTGCTATGACGAAACAGCATACAGGCAATGAGTCACACTGAGATATGGGTTAAAATATATCTGGTATATCATGCTAATATTATAATTGCGAAAGTGTGTTTGTTTGTTGGTTTGTCCTTCAATCACGCCTCAACGGAGCAACGGATCGACGTGATTTTTGGCATGGGTATAGTTGAGGACCTGTAGAGTGACAAAGGCTTCTTTTTATCACGGAAAATCAAGAAGTTCCCGCGGAAATCAAAAAACTTAAACCACGCGGACAAAGTCGCGGGCATCAGCTAGTTCTCTATAGTTCGTATGGAGAATCTCGTACTATATTACCCACAATGTCAAGAGCTTATTATTTCGATCTTTCATACTTTTAACATAGTAGTAAAGTTCAAACATGGAAAACCGAAACATTTTAATTTTTCGTGTATTTTTTATAAATTTTTTCCGGGTCAGATTTTTGTTTTTAATGTTTATCTTATCAGTATTTTCACGAAGCATCGTTCGTTTTTCATGGAAATTAAGAGCAAGGATACCATAACTAGGTTGCGCTGAAAGTTAACAGTCTCATTATCTCCAAAATGACTGATCACAATAGGTTCATTAAATATGTTTTGCCTTATTATTTTTTTATATTAACTCTTTGAGGGAAAAACTTTTTTCTTACTTTTAATTACAAATTACGTTAAGTACCTACCTATCTTATTAAATTCTTCTTTGTTTTTTATGCTGGGTTCTTGGTTGCTGATATTTTTTATTGAAGGCGATTCGATTGACTTAAAAGAAGGTTCAGGTGAAGGTTTTCTAGGTCCATGATGAGTGTCCTCTTTATTATCTTACTAATATTATAAATGCGAAAGTTTTGGAATTTGGATACATGAAAAATGAAAAAAAAATGAAGATGGATGTTTGTTACTCAATCACGCCCGAACAGCTGAACGAAGGCAGAGATAGAGATAGATAGAGTCTGAACTCTGAAATATAATAAATAATAGACATAGGCTACTTTTTATCCCGGAAAATTAAGAAGTTCCAGTGGGAATCAAAAACCTTATACCTGGCATCAGCTAAGTACTTACATAAGAGTCTTAAGTATTTTGCAACGTTTACCATAAAAACGTGATTCTATACTGTGTTAAACGTGAATAATATGCCTTTGAACTTTGGCTTTGGCTTTATTTTTATTCGCTGTGGGTTTTTCACGACCATGTATCTTTCTAAACATGGAAACCAATTCAAGTTGTCCCACGTTAAGTAATTCACAATTATTTTATTTTACCGTCTACGTTTTACGACTGTGATACTTAAGATTGGCCGCACATTACAATCGCCAAAGCTTCTTAAAGCTCAAGCTTCTTTAAGCTAACACTTTCGTTCGGGCGAGCGCGCTCGATGAAAGCAGGAAGGGAAATCAGCTTTTATGAAGCGATCGTACACGCGTGATGCGTTTGTATGTATGTCATTACATAAAAAATGCTAATGACACGAAAGCGGAAGGCTACAAGACGAAGGGCAAGTAAAGTATATACTCAGTTGCTTGAGTTGAGCTTACGTTAGCCCGTTGACACTGTCCGTGTGATTTCGGCATTAGGTAATAGGTATTCTCATTAGATTTACAATGATACCGTAAAGTACATAGTGTAAAGCAGTGTAAAATAGCACGTTATATTTTATCAAGACCACAAGACTCTTTATTCTTTTCTCTATTCAACCAATATTTTTTACGCGCAGCTCATTATTCATAATATGTATAATACACTATATTATTTTAAATGCGAAAGTGTGTCTGTCTGTCCGTCTGCTATGTTTTCACGGCCCTTTTCAACTCATTTTGGTGAAATTTGGTATAGAGATAGGGTACATGCCGGGAACTTTTTATCTCTGGAAACTAAAGAGTTCAGTTCAGAACTAGTTCAGATACCTAAGATGTGCGGCCAACCTTAGTACCGAAGTTTTGAGAAATACCCAAAGGCTGAGTTGAGTATATGTTCACGTAGAGTCGCCAGTTACTCGCGATATTCGAACGAGATTGCACGGCCAGTAAACAGTTTAATAATAACAATATCAAGTTTATTAATAGTGAGTGAGTGAAAACCAATTCATACGCAGTTTGAAACTTTTAAAAGGAAAAGTGTGCAACATATATTTGAATAATTTTTGGAAAATATAATTACAAAAAATAGGTAAGTTTGTGATTTCTATGTTTCAATGAGATATAATATGTAGACACAAACTAATATTAAAGCATGAATATCAATTATGTACTTTGTATAAATAGCTAGGCCTTATTTTATACGAATTTATTTACTTTATGATTAGTTTATGGACTGTACATTTTTCGATAAACAAAAAGTCGCATGATAAAGTCGCTGTTAAACTTCTTGTAAGAAAGACTTAGATATTGAGAATATTTAGCTTTACCTACTTACGGTAGAGGCATAGGTACGTAGATATTAGAGTTAAGAGTATGGTTAATGTTTATTACTTATTACTGTGAAGATATACCTACTGTGTAGTGTGTACATAGAATGTAGGTACGTAAATTCAGATATATATATTCAAATTAAAGCATAGATCTTTGAGCTTTTTCTCGAGTAACAAACAATTACCTATTACTTTTCTTTCCAGAGATTTTATGTCCAGAGAGCCCTCTGTTTCTGTTTCTGTTTGAGAAAAAAAGAGAGCCCTAATACATATTGATCAAATGCTTTGGGGAACGTGCACAGGGCCACTTGGCGTAGGTATATTTGCCGTGGCGGGAAACCGACGAAGTAAATATTATAAGTCTATAGAAGCCGACCAGCCCTTGCCCATTTCCACGGATTTTCCACATTTTTTCCATGTAAAACCCTCATTTTTATACAAATACCTACTTACTTACAAAAAAAATTACGCAGTTCGCAAAAATCGTTTGCTTGATAGTTAATAGGCCCCGTAGTTACTAAACCAAATAATATAGGTACATACTTACGTGTAAATTATCAACTATCATTCTATTTGCGCCGATAAGTATTTACTATACGATAAGACCCTACCTGAAGTTATTTAGATTTGTATGTCGATACTTTACGCCTCTGACTCTCCTTAAGCTTACGTCTGGCATTTAAAATTAATTAGTTATCTGCAAGAATTACGTATTCTAAAGACGTAAACAATACTTAAACGGTGCCGACTGCCGACTGTGCATAAATTTCCATTTACCCATCTATATAATATAATAAAATTGAAGCGTCTGTCTATGACTATGATTTTAAATACGTATTTCACTTCCAATCTTTTCTTGAGCTCATTGAACAAAGATTGAATAATTTGGTATTTACATTTCATATACTTACCTACTTATTTTCAGATAACATTCATTTTATTATTTATTTCAGATAACTTCCATCATATAATTCAGTGGTAGTAAAATATTCTTCAATACAGTTGCTACTCACAAAGGCAGTAACGCATATTAAAGTCTTTTAACAGTGCGAATTCGATTGAAGATCTGAAACATACGTGGAAGAAGTCTCTGATAAAAGGCAGTATTATAACAACTCAACATTAGCTACAGTAGGTAGGTACCTAGTACCTACCTACCTATTTTATTTGCTTTGAAGTTTGAACGGCCAGATGGCCTGTAATTTGATAACGCCGAAAAACGACAATATAATATTACCAGTCGCCAAAAAAACAACGATAATATTCGCCAGAGAACTTTAACAGGTGTGCTAGAAAGCGAGCACCAAGAAACTTTATTGCTTTACTTATTTTTAAACACGATATACTACTGGTGTAATCTTTTTTATCGTATTAGTCATATGTACTATATTTTTATAGCTTGTATCAATCCATCAAATTATTTACGCCGAGTCAAGATTGTGTAGTTGTCCATAAATTTTAGGAATTGCAAGGGCTTCTTTTCAACGTTCTTAGGTAGGTAAAAGTCCATAATTAATTATCATTCTACACTTAAGTAATTCGTACATACCCTTATTACTTATATGGCAACGTCTAGTTTTAATCAGCCTAAGTCCTTGAACTAATGCAAGATACTTTTTTCATTGCTCGAACGAGGCAAATTAGGTGTCATAATCTTCGAATCCATCTGAGCAGCCTGCCCGAATAACCGAGGCGGACTAATTACTAGAATTAATAGCCCAGGGTTAGCCCAGGGTTAGCCCAGGGTTAGCCCAGGGTTAGCCCAGGGTTAGCCCAGGGTTAGAGGTTCCTTAGAGCGCCATAAAAACTAAAAAAAATAATATAAAGCTTTGCGAAATTTGCCGCATGGTGCAGTTTGCCCTTAGATTGATGCAGTATCTTCACTTGCAAGGCAGTGCCTCTGCTAGATACGAAGCTATTAAGGTTGGTAAACATGTGACCTGTCAACTTTATAGAATAGAGACCAATATATACGGACATTTACATTACGATTGAGTAAACCCACATGGTAGATGTGAGTACCTATATGAGGAGATAGAGATCTATGAATAAGCTTAACAATAATATTAATGAATGCCCAAGATTCTCGAGCGAAAGGCTTGAAGCACAGAATGTACAGGAACAGAGTCTAAGAATTTATGTGCGCTGGTCAATGACGAAGACTGTCCGGGACGTATTCCTGGGCTATGCTGTTGAAGTGGTCAGGAAGGCGGCCAGGGCCAACGGGTCCACCATATAGGCGTAGGATAGGCTAGTTTGTTTTGAGCTAGGTTAGTTGTTATAAATAAAGCCAAAAGTCCAAAAAAAATGAAATCAATAAATTGGACTGGCAAGTTAGAAGTAGTAATTGTATCAGAGAAAAGGTTGCTAAGTACATAATAAATAGTAGCAGGAATTGGCCGGAAAAAAAACAATAATAAATTATTATAGGATGATTTCACTAATTCATAGCTTAGCTCATTAGACCCTTTTGCAACAAAGATTTCATATAAAACATCATTTCTACAGCTACGGTGAAAAGGCAGCCTTAAATGTACTTTTGCACCAAATGTGAAAGCGCTGTCATTCATACCTATATTTTTATTTATGGTTTAGTAGTTGGCGTGCACTTAGGTGTTCGCATGGATTTATTGGTGTGCAAAATTCTAGGTCACAAACACAGAGCCTTGTTTGTCCCAAACAATGGCGCTTTATTATAATCGTCTGGCTTAGGTCCCTGCAAACGGGCTGACATGCTTTACAATTATTACAATTTCTAATTAGAAATAAAACGTTTTATTCAAAGAGTTTTCAAAAAGTAAAAACAATTACTGCGAAACGCCCGACTTCTACTCTTAAAACAATATCTCAATTTTTTTTAATTTGTCCTCTAATCAATCGTTTTATTATTAAAGATATTCATATGTAAGTACATACTTAAGTACATGTAAAGGGTAATTTTATCATTTTATATTTTATCATGCTAAAATATCTCTACGAGATTTTAATAGATTTTTGCTTAATAGTTTTTTTTTCAACTATCATTTATATCTTCATTTATCTGAAACTGGAAAAACCTAGACCGGTGCTTGTACGTCGTATTGACGTAGACATACCTTACCTACTTACGCACCTCAGGCAGGGCTTCCCCGGACTTTTTCCCACTACTTTTTTTTTCATTATTGACATACGTAAATGTTTCATGGCACTGTGAATATATTCACGCTAGGCAACAAGACGTAATTCGCGTGGATTGCGGAGGTCAAATCGTAATCTGTATAATAAATAGCTAAAATAAATAGTCCTTTGGTCTACTAGTGAATGCTAGTAAATCACAGGTCATTATCATAGGTAATTCCAGACAAATGACTAAACTTGATTACTCTGCTTTACCACCTGTGGTCTTTGATGGTACTGCGCTAGCTTATAGTCATACAGTTAAAAATCTTGGAGTTATCATGGACAGCAATCTATCATGGAGACCGCAAGTTTCAGAGGTTAGTCGGAAAATCTTTGGCGCTTATGGTTCTATTAAAAGGTGGAAGAACTTCTTGCCAATTAAAACAAAGATCTTGTTAGCTAATACACTTCTCCTCCCCATCCTTGATTACGCCGATGTCTGTTATCTCGACCTGACCGAAGATCTTTTAAATAAGTTAGAACGCTTGCAAAACTTATGCATTCGATTTATTTTCGGCCTAAGGAAGTACGATCATATATCGGAATATAGGAGGAAGCTTAACTGGCTCCCTATCAGACAAAGGCGTAATCTCCATGTCCTATCTGTTCTCTATGCTACTCTAAGGGGGCGACCATGGGTGGTACCCATGGTCGCCCCCTTACCTAAAGGAACGATTCAGGTTCCTTAGTTCCTTCCCAATCCAGCATACCTTGCGATCTGCCAATGACAATAAACTTAAAATCCCCAAACGTAACGCCGAGGGATACGCAGACTCGTTCACCCTAAAAGCAGTCTTATTGTGGAACGCGCTCCCAGCTGATATCAGACGATCAAAATCTTTAGGGGCCTTTAAAGGTCGTGTCAAAAAGCATTATCTATCGCTGTAAACTAATTCTTATTATAATTTGTGTTTAGGTATATTAAATTGGTTATATGTAATTTAATATTTATGTATATAGTATGTATTATATTTGTATATATATTTATTATATGAATTATATGTATGTCTGTATGTATTTTTATCTGCTTATAGTAAGTACCTATTAGAATGTATGTTTATGTAATAATTTTATATTCAAAGCAATGTCCCGTCTCACAAAAAGTACGGTCCATTCTTGTAGGTTGCCTGGCAGAGATCACTTTAGTGATAAGGTCGCCTTTTGTTTGTAATTTTGTAATAATGTCCTTTGTATAATGTCCTTTTCTTGATGCAATAAAGTTTTTAATAATAATAATAATAATAATAAATAGCTGGCAATCTGTCAAATCTGCATTAGGATTACAAGTTAATAGACCCTGGGTAAATGCCAGAAAAAATAGGTTATTAAACTACTTAGATAGTTTTTAATGTTGTTTTGCTCGCGTGACTAATTATGTATACTAGTTACCTACTAGTATAATTAAAGTAAATAAAGGATAGGTAAATAGACAAGATAGGAAACTATATTAAAAAAAGCAAACCTTCACTACCCAATTTAGATTATGCAACGGATATTATTTAATTTAAGAAGAAGGCATGAGCGACTCCTGCATTACTTATCCTTATCTATCAAATATTTGTTAGGTATTTGGAAAATAGAGCAATTATCTCTCTACTCCTAGAATTAGTCTTCGTTTTCTACGTACCTATACACGTATATACTTATATACATTATAAATTAGAAAAAAAGAATACAGATCTTGGATAAAATAAAATCCAAAATGAGATCGCAAGGCGTGTCGTTATAGTCGTTACCTTTTGTCTGGCATACCTACTAATAAAATTCTGGCTTAGCATGTTTTACAAAGCACTAAGCTTTCAATCTCGACTAAAAGCCAGGGATGAAAGAGAATTTTCAGACGGTAAGTAGGTAGGTATAGAGTAGCTTTTCATGAAAGGCTTGGTTCAGTCCCTCGTTCAACCGCTCGCATATTATGTTTAATTTATAAAATGTTGGAAAGCAATTTCCTAGTGTAAAAGTTTTTAATAGATTAAATTGTTTAAGAAGGTGATACAATTTCCCCGCGGTGTAAAATACAAGCAGGAATCAAGAGATACAATGGACGAGACGATTTTGTTAGCTCGATTCAAAGAAATTATATTATATTTTAATACTTATTTAATATATTTGGCCTTTTTTAACAGACTTAAAAAAGGTGATCTGTTTTCGAACCGTATGTAAGTATGTATGTTTGTTAACGATTTTCTCGAAAACCAATGAACGAATTTACTTAAAAGATTTTTCACCATTTTCAGTTTCTATTTTGTTTATTTTAGTAAGTAGGTACTACTTATTTGACTTTGTTTTAAAATATTTATGTTTTCTTATAAGTATAATATACTTATCATTTGCAGTAGGTACCTACACTAACTACCCAAGTACCTAAGTTAGTATTAGTAAGTACCTAGGGTTAGGGTTCAGGTCTAAAAATGAACTATGCAATTATTTTAAGCACTAAACACAAAAAAAAAATATCGAAACATTGAGTCTGTAAAATTTTCTTCAGATATATTACGTTAATTATAGTTGTATTATATATTAATAATGTATAGATTAAACAAATTACCACAATAACGACCGATTAATTGAATTTAAATAGCTTCAATAATTAATGTTAGGTGCTCTGCGACCACTTTAGATCCATGGAATCACCAGCCTCTCTCTCCTTCTCTGATCCTTCTCTGGGATAGGTATCTACTTATGAAGTACTAGCTGATGCCCGCGACTTCGTCTGCGTGGGTTGAGGTTTTTCGGTTCCCGCGGGAACTCTTTAATTTTCCGGAATAAAAAGTAGCCTATGTGCTATTCCAGGCTATAATCTATCTCTGTGCCAAATTTCATCCAGATCCGTTCATCCGTTGGAGCGTGATTGAGTAACAAACATACATCCATACATCCATCCATCCAAACTTTCGCATTTATAATATTTATTTGATGGATAAAGCCCTCACGTTGATAAGGCTACGAAACAACGATATTAAAACAAAAGCAAGTAAGTACCTACGCAGGCACTCGGGTATAATATCACTATCATACATCTACTTGCTTCCTACCTACCCGTAATAAATTATCCAATAAGGGCGTATTTCTCCTTGTCTTTTAATTCAACTTGAAATTATTTCAAGTGCTTTCATTTCCTTGATAAGTTACACGTACACTGGATTCTGATAATTCAATGACATTATAATTCCTAGAGTATTACCTTTTATAAATAGTTGTGCCAATACATGCTTATTATTACTCTAGATTCTAGAATCTAGATTCTAGGTTTTTTATCCACTACAGAAAGTGCTGAGTTTTTTGTCGGCTCTTCTCATTAAATTATTTTTCCGAAACGGTGGTAGAGTCTTGACTTATCATCTCACTCATCAAAGAAATTTCCATTTCTCCGACATTACATACTTAATCTAATCGCTTAGGTAAACTTTACCTAAAGATACTTCAAGATGCTGTTCTTAGGTATCTTTTCTGCTATAATAGGTAGTACTAAGTACCTAGGTATTTTTTGGCATGCTTCTTTTTAATGAATGTTTTCATCACCATCATCAGGTTAATTTTAAAGAATAAAAAAACTAGGCCTAACCGTTTGTTGTATTTTAGTAGTTTTAAAACAGAACCATAGGTACCAAGTACCAACTACCAACTTAGTGTTTACCATTGCCGTATTTACAACCGCGTCTTTGTACGTGCAGACTGCAGCTATTGTTGGTCACACAAAAGATGCGCTAAGCGTAACGGAAAAAAATATGCAGCCAGGTGCGATATAGCCCGAGGCCGCACGGTTTTTAAGGTTCCGTCCCTCAAGAGGAAAAAATGAACCCTTATAGGATCACTTCGTGGTCCATATGTATATGTCAACCACCTTTTCTCGGGAACGCGTGGAGCTATCAAGTTGAAATTAACATCAATTAATACTTAGGTCTACGGTCCTTTGGAGCTGTAGAAAAATCAAGCTTCTAAGACAACGCAATCGAAAGATATGGCCGTTTATGCCGCATATTTTGACACTCGCCAATAAATCAAAACCTACTTTCCGTTGACCTAGAATCATGAAATTTTACAAGAAGTAAGGTCGCACACGCACAGCACAACTACAGGAAAAAATCCGAAAACTGTTAAACCCCTAGAGCGCCCCGAGGCGTCCCGCGGCAATCATTGCCGCTGTCAAAATAAATAGGGTTCCGTACTCATAGGTCGAATTGTTTGTTTTTTTGGTTGTGCTACCAGTTTAGCGCCATATGTACCTAAGCCAGTTATTTCACAGCTGATTGTTATAACATATTTCTTGTTATGTACCTACTAAAAGAATTTAATTAAATTGTGTGGTGGTACGGAACCCTTTGTGCGCGAGTCTGACTCGCAGTTGACCGGTTTTTTCTTTAAAACGCGAGTTCGACCAACTCATCGCAGCCTAGTTTGCGCTTAATGCATCTCATTTATTGTGAAATGGCTTATCTTTGCTTTTTTAGAGTGGGTTTTTCTTTTAAACATTATGCACTTTTCAGATAGGAAAGTTGGCAATTTATGATAAAATTATTATATTTATATTTTAGAGCGTGAAATGTGAATATACATCTAACGTGTACCTGTATCTGTAAGTTATATTATGGTTATACCTAATATTACCAACATATTTATTGGTAAGTACCAAATAAATATTGGTAAACCTATCTCAGAAGCTCTTTAGATACTTCTTGAAAAGCTAATTTATATTGACTACCTACGTCTACGATTAACTCTTAAAATAATCAACGAAAACTACTAAAGTTATCGAAACTAAATAAAAGTCGTGTAGGTACACTCGTGTAACGAAAAATACCTGTAAGTACTTATAATATTATATAGTTATAATATTAATTATTACCTATACCTACATACCTATACCAACATATTTATTGGTACATTGGTAAACCTATCTCGGAAGCTCTTTAGATCCTTCTTAAAAAGCTACTTTATATTGACTACGTAATGTGTATTATATCTACGATTAACTCTTATAATTATTATCGACGAGAACTACTAAAGTTATCGAAACTAAATAAAAGTTGTTGTGGGTACACTTGTGTAACGAAAAAAAATATAAGAAAGTCGTTCACGAATCAGTAACTTTCGGGGTCAAATTGATTGGTCAAGGAGTCATCTTCGTGAACGTTCATGATCTCAGAGAGAGATGAAACATTTATTTGATTCAATTGAAAATGCGTCTTTTTATCCATACACTATTCTATCTATTCTATACTAATATTATAAAGAGGTAAAGTTTGTGAGGTAGTAGGGGGTAATCTCTAGATCTACTTACTGAACCGATTTTGAAAATTCTGTTACCAATAGAAAGCCACATTATTTGTGAGTGTTATAGGCTATATATTAACCCGAAAAATGAAAAGACTTTTTCGTGGTAGTCGGATTTGCAAAGTAACTCGGAGAAAAAACGGTCGAACGAAAACGTTTCTTACGAACGCTGCCTTAAAACGATGAGAGAACGACGACGCGGACGAAGTCGCGGGCATCAGCTAGTAAATATTACGACCGAAAATCATTCTATCTGTAATCAGTCGACATGTTATGATATAGGTACCTATTAGTAACATTCTTATTTGTCAACTAGCCATCCGCCCCGGCTTCGCACGGGTAGCACTAATAATTCTAATAGTCTATACCCAATATAGCGATAAAAATGGTTATTGTGAGTCAACTTTAAAAGATAGAGGTATGCTATCGCGGACTTTTTTTTAGAACTTTTTGAGAGGAACAATTCCACCATACATTGTTTTCGTGTAACTTTAACTATTTACGCCGCGCACGCCACGTAAGCTCTCAGAAGAGAGGATTTTTTCCGACTTAGTTCACATAATTGCAATTTTCGCAAGGATCTCTAATTTTTTTGAAAATAAAATATAGCCTATGTTACTCGCTGATAATGTAGCTTTCTATAGGTGAAAGAATTTTAAAAATCGGTTGAGTAGTTTTTGAGTTTATCCATTAGGTACAAACAAACAAACAAACAAATCTTTCCTCTTTATAATATTAGTTTAGAAAAATGTAATTTTCCTTTTTGTCAAATACATAATAACGTTGCTAAAGCAACTTATCGACAGGTTACCTGCAAATAAATTGATTAGGTATTATTAAGTCGGCAGTAAATTGAAGCTAAATTTTCTGATGATAGACAGCTATCTACTAACAGTTTTCCACGTAAAGTTTATAAAATTAATAAAAATAAATCGTTTACTTTGCAAGAAACATTGTGTATTAAACAATTTATGGTAACAAGTAATAATAGGTTGGTATGCCAAACGTTTCGTTGCTGACCTGTCGTCACATTTCGTATATTTTATTGTTTCTATATTTCCGAGTTTAAGTAGGTATAATAATTAGCTAGGACGGTGTAATCTTGAAAAGGTAACAAACAGCAGCTTTTAATAGTTCTTTTCGAACGCTACAGAAGGTCTAACTAAACAAAAGCTGAGGCTTATGCAAGCGCAGGTCCTATGCTTATCAAGTTAACATTTAACGGTAACTGAAAGTCAAGCTCGGAAGAAAACCTGATCTAACCCCGTAACTAAGTTGACCAGTGACCAGTAGGTACACAATACAGAATACGTCAGGGCTTCGCTGGTTTTATGTCTGCCTCATTATTATTCAAACAGCGGATAATTTTAACGACCTTCGCCATTCAAGGTATAGTTACCAACCAATAAGGTCAACTGCGAAGTACGAGTATAAACTTTTTGTCCACCAAACAATACAGATGCTAATTCGACTTCAAATAAGCTATCAAATCTGCAAGATTAAAGTGGTGCTATCCTTTATGCAGTGTTCCCTGCGGTAAAGGACAGCATGATTTTTAGGGTGATAGCATAATCAAGACTAGAGAAGACGAGGTGCAAGAGCCGCATGAGGTAGACAACAAGACATTATTCAATACAACTGAAAAATTAAGATTACTTATGTAATCTTAAGTACCTACTTAAGATTAAGTTAGATTACTCACACACACACTTATGATTAGTTGTTTGCTATTTTGTAAATTCATATAATAAATGTTAGTTTCTGTTTTTATTATATTACTAGCAATCCGCCCCGGCTTCGCACGGGTAGCACTAATAATCCTAATAGTCTATACCCAATATAGCCAGTGGGCAGTGGGCAAGTTTTACTTACATTTTAATATTAGTAAACTTACATTGTAAGAGTACGCCCCGTCCTCATCACCTGCAACAGCCGCCAGCCCGCCATGATAATATAAAGGACAATTTTTATCTTAATTAGATACTTGATTAACATATTTATTTTGATAAGGATTATTAATACTATGTCGGTAAAAACATCTTCGCAAGTAAAGCATTAGTTTAGAGTTTAGACCAAATTTGAAAATCATAAAAATGGTTATTGTGAGTCACTTTTTTTAAGAACTTTTTGAGAGGATCAATTCCACCATACATATGATTGTTTCCGTGTAACTTTAACTATTTACGCAGCGCACGCCATGTAAGCTCTCAAAAGAGACGATTTTTTCCGACTTAGTTCACATTATTGCAATTTTCGTAAGGATCTGTAATTTTTTTGAAAATAAAATATAGCCTATGTTACTCGCTGATAGCTGTAGCTTTCTATAGGTGAAAGAATTTTTTAAATCGGTTGAGTAGTTTTTGTGTTTATCCATTACAAACAAACAAACAAATCTTTCCTCTTTATAATATTAGATTAGATATAGGTACAGATACGGGCTATCCTAGTTTGGGGGTCTAGGGTTTATTTTAAGAAAATTCGGAACAAATAAATAGGTATTTATTTATTCATGTACCTACCCAAGCGCCGACCTACTTTAGCAAAAATTTTAAAAACCCGATCGAGGGAGCCGAATATGTACCTATCTGATTTTCAGTAGGTGCAGATCAGTGATCACCTGTCGATTTACAACTTTACATGTTAAAAATATTAAGTATATGCTCTACCCAAATTATTAGCTTCCATAATATTTTAATGACAGTGTCATGTCATATGTGCCCAGTGTGATAATATGCGCACGACCTTATCATAAATGTAAGTACCTTCTGATGGTGATGTCACCTTATTTAGCCATGGTTCTGTTATGGTGGGCTACTTAGTTAACTAAGCGCTTAAAATAGATTATTTTTAAGAAATCTTTAGGATTTATTTGTATTTATTATGTAAAGTAATTAGTATTAAGGCCATAGAGTTAATTAACTATTCTTAATCTGAGATTAAGGCATCATGTTATCTACCATTCATATTATTTTACTTAGCCTAGAAGCGGGCATTGCAAACTTCTACTTAAAAATATGTAAATAGATACCTACTAATATAATGCATTCCATTTATTTTTATGAATGCTAGTAAGCTACTCTATAATTTGTCGACATCCATACTTAGCATAAGCTTCAATGCAAATACCTATCCCTACAACTACATAAAAACTAAAAAAATAAAATTAGTCAGGACGACTTTACACAATCTCATTAACTATCCAAAGTGAAAAGACTTGCTATAGAGGGAGACATAAACTCAGCTTTATTCAGCCTCCACTGCTGTAACTGAAACTCTTAAAATTAAATGCACTGTATCTTCTCATTATAAAGTTATATAATATAGGTAACTAAATCTTTAAAAAGGTGGCTGTAATCAAGCATTCTGTCTGTCCCTAGTCCCTACCTAGTAGGTACCTAATACCTATGTACCAGATGGTCCATGAAAAACCGTTATCAAAACAGTCCGTTACGAATTGGTTAGCATTGTAAATCGCATTGCATGTTGGATTAGGTACGTGACCTATGACAACATTGAACCTGGCCGAATTTTATATAATTCTTTTAACGTTGATCGTCCAATTAATATTGTTTTCTCTGTTCCAGGTTGCTATTAACTAAAGGAGTTACTGGAAGGCTGAACGAGGACAGAGGTACCTAATTAGTTAAATTATTTTATTATTGTTTTACTTACACCTATTTACCTCTTACTTTTCGAATATGCATTTTGAGCAGTTAAACATCGTGAGGAAATTTGCATGCCTGAGAGCTCTCAATAATGCTCGCAAAGGCGTGTGAAGTCTGCCAATCCGCACTTGGCCAGCGTGGAGGATTATGGCCTAAAACCTCTTCATTCTGAAAGGAAACCCGTGCTCAGTAGTGGGACGACGATGCCCTAGGGATTGTTGATGGTGAAACTAAAATATGTTGGAGAGAAGAGCTACACTATAATACTAAAGTCCACACATTTCACTACCGTCTTGCGCATTTGTTATTATAAGTAATTTGTGTAGGTAGGTAGTAGGTAGGTAAGTACTAAGTACCTGCCACCTGGGTACCTAAATAGGTAACTTGTTAATTGTTATGTCGAATGAAAACCTGCAGTTTGTTATTCTATCAAAAAGTCTGTCTAAAGAGGCTTTACATTTTACAAAGTTACAGCCTCATGTAAAACTTGAGATGTCGCTATCTGATGAAACGGGGTTACGAAATGTCGAACGTTCACAGACCCGGTATATTTGTGGCCAACCACATACAGCCTACTCTATAACTGTATGTACCTCACGCGATTTCCAACCCTCTGTCAAATTATATAAAGGTGATTATCATGTGACTATTGCCTGTATTTGTCCCCGCAAATATTGTCTTATCGTGCGTTATGTCACATGACTCTGTGTCAGTCAATTTTGATCCGTATAGTATTTGCAGAAGGTTCTAAATGAACAGTTGTATAGCTCGTTTAATTCGTTGAGAGTTGAGACTTGAGAGTCATTGCGAATACCATGACGCGATGCGGTTGCCGGGTGGTGAACTGATACGGTCGTGACTCGTGAGAGCAAATTAGGAAGGGAAATTACGGCAAACTAAAGTAACACAATAACATCTTTCACTAAAACCATCCGAAACTAAGTATCTAAGTACATATTAAATGCCTAACTATCGGAAATCATTTCATATCCATAACATCTGAAATCGGTATAATCATAGGCATATAGTTACCTACTAAATACTAATATATCCGTCTGGCCGTATCCAGATCCGTTTCTTATTATTTAGTCCCACAAACTTATCAGCCCCAGCATGGCCCGAGACAATTTTCTCCCCGAGGAAAGGATAAAAAAATTCCTAAATCAATAAATAAAAAGTCCCCAGCACAGGTCCCCAGAGTCCCCGTGAAATGTCAAACGGGCATAAACTTCTCCTCTCCCCTGTTGCCGTGGTTAGTTAGTTAATTTATACTACACCCGCTCGGAAAGTACCCTCTTGCTTTTGTCAAAACGAGGTAGAAAGTACGTCATTGCTACAAACCAATTGAGCGGGAGGAAAAGATGTATGAAATTTCATTTCTAACGTGCTAAGCGGGGAGAAAACTGTATGAAAATCCATTTCTAAGGCGCTGTTGTTTTTTAATTTTAAGTAAATATGGTATGGAAATATGGTTGAGAATTTGGATGTCTTACCTTAAGGAAATATAATATTAGAAGCAGCTTCACCATATTTGACATAGAAAAGTCAAATAATATGGTGAATGTCGATTGTCGACATCGACTTATTATCGATATCGATTATCGATATCGATAGTCGATATCGATATCCGATATTGATAGTCGATATCGATATCGATTGTCGGTATCGATGCCGATTGTCGATATCGATGTCGATTGTCGATATCGAAATCTATATTGAAATAATCCTCAAAATGTAGTCTAGTTGTGATAGTGAAGCTTCGAATGAAGCTACTCATATAGTTATGATAGAATAGAACGTCATTTTTTTTTTTATTTTTTTTTTTAAATTTTTTGAAATTAAAGCTAGCTAGCCTAACCTAATTAAGGACTATTAACTATTATTAATTATTAACCTAAATTTTTTTTTCTTCTTTTTTTTTTTGTTTTTTTTTTCTTTTTTTTTTTTTTTCTTTTTTTTTTATGTTTCTGTATTTTGAATATGGGTTTGTAAAATTGCCTGAAATAAAAAATATTTATTTCTCACCTCCGGGCGGAAAGCGTCAATTTTCCTCCCGCTGCGCTAAACGAAAATGCCGCTTTCCGCCTCCGTCGAGGAGAAAAATAGTATACACACCACGGGCAGTAAATAAGAAAGCCTCAGATCACATGTTTATTGACCTCGGCTTCGCCTCGGACAACAATTACATGTGATCTGAGACATTTCTTATTTTACTGCCCTAGATGTGTAATATACTATTTTATTTATTATTTTAGACCTTTGTAAGTTCGTTTAATCACTAATTATCGCTTATTTTCCTCGCAGGTGTAGTATAAAGCACTATGTATCACTCGGTAGAAAGTACGATTCCTACCTCGCGTGTATTGCGGCCCTTCGGCTACGCCTCGGGCCTCAAACTACACCCTCGATAGTAATCGGTCACTTTCTCCCCTCGGTGAACAATGTACTATTTATCTCTTGTCAGTCTCAATGTTGTCAGTGGATAAAATCGGGAGATAACTAGGTAGTATTCTAAGGGGATAACATTTTTATCTCCAGCCCATGCTAGCCCTGCTGAGTGCTGACCCGGTGACAGCGTTGCTGTTATCACATTTAGTGTTGCTGATAAAAATTACTTAGTTCCAATTTTGACCAAGGGGTCATATAAGTTTGTGGGACTGTAAAGCGGTTTAATGCCTATTTAATGCGGATCAGACAAGGGGGTACCTATTATAAACCATTTTTTTTTCCTGACTCATCAGAAAAAGCTGTTCAGGATTGACTAAGTGCCTACCCTGTTTTTTTTTTCAATATATCTTTGTACCTGTGCAGCGCCGCGATAGCATCTCTTTTACTGTGTAGGAAGACTGTAGACTGTACTTACCTTCCAACTGTAACTAGGTACCTCCTCTAAATGGCTGTGACCTCCTGTGACACACAGAGGGACAGAACCATTAGGGTTTATTGTTTTACTACGAATCTCTAAAATATGATGTATCTTTTTTGCCTTGCTCCAATAAATACCTACTTAACAGAGAACAACACATTTGAAGGTACATTAGTTAGCAGCACCTTTTATCAACTCGAAAACTACACCTACAGCTAATGAATAAATAACGAGTTCCCGATTTGGTTTTAACCACCTTGCCTTGTGGATAAGCATCAGCTGGCGCTAAGATGGCATTCCGCAGGCGTTCGTACAGATGCGAACACTTGAATTGCATATTGAACTCATTTCGGTCACACCTGTCCCTCTTTCGTCGGAGTTTTTTAGTAAACGCGCATACTTTGGTGAAATGACATCAAGTTATCCATAATTTTTTTGTTCTACTACAATTTAGCCCTTGGCTGCGATCTCACCTGGTGGTTAGGAGATGATGTAGTCGAAGATGGTAGCGGGGTAACCTGTATGGCAGTTATATTAAAGCCAAAGGTACCTACTTACCTACCCTTAATTGGTTTCTAAACATCATTTTTAAATCGCTTGGCGGCACGTCTGCCGGAAGGGTGGTAAATTCAGAAATATAAATTCCCAAATTGACCCTGTCGGGAATCGAAGTCGAACACGGAGCCTCCCACTTAAAATACCATAGCGATCACCACTGCGCCAGGGAGGTCGTCAAACATTCATTCTTTAACACGTCGTCGATAAATGTGAAACTGTGTCTGCCTATCCGCTATTAATCTATCCTAGCCTAATAATAGAGATGATGACAACTCAAGTCTCAAACAAATCAGCAACTCTTTATCAAAGTTAAAAAATTGAAGTTGTATGAAATTCACAGTTGTGACGTCATCAAATTTTAACGCACTTTTTTTCTTTAATCTATATTTTAAAATGGTTATCAGACTTAAAACTAACCGAGGATGTGAATTTTAGGTCTTTTGGAAAGACCCTCTATTTAATAATCAGCTAGAAATAATTGACCGAGCGAAGCGAAGGTCTCTGAGTCTACTTGAGTGAATTTGCACTTGTCCGTCCGTCCGTCTGTCAGAGCCTTATAACTTCTGAATTACTGAACGTAATTACTTCAAATTTAAATGTAATATGTAAACCGATGGCCTCCAGCCGAATATGGCTTAAAAAGTTATAAAAATCTATATTTCAGGGGGGCTCTCATAAAAGCGAATGCGAAATAAAATATTTTTTATAGCGTTACATAGAGTTGCGGTATATCATTTTAAAGATAATTAGGAATAGAGTCCAAAAATATATTTTTTTAAATTTTTCCCCTAAAATTGACGAAATGGGGGGCTTTCAAAGTGGAGATTTTCTAACATCCAAAGTTGACCTCGGAACTCTCAATTTTCTGAAAGGCTGAGCCTGAAACTTGATCAATTATTTGATCAAGTACTTGAACAACAAATACTAAAATTAGATAAATATTATAAGGAAACGAAATTATTTAATTTTTAATGAGCTTCAGTATTTTTAACAGAACTTCACAATGATGTCAATAGATGGCGTAAAAGTTTATGAATACCGCTAGGTCTCAGTTCGGGGCTAACCACTGGTTTATTTTTGAACTAACCGAGGATGTGAGTTTTAGGTCTTTTGGAAGTCTTTTTTATTTAATAATCATTTAGATTTTTTTTTACTTTAGCATAAAGATTCAATTCATTTTATTCAATATAGGTACACTGTACACTAAAGCTTTATTGAAAACAATACTTAGAATAGAAATTAAAGCTAGCTAGCTAATTACTAGATATTTATATCATTTAGAAATAATTTATTTTTGATATAGGCATCAATGGTATTTTTGCCGCGTCAATTGATTTTGTCCAATAGCTGTCAGAGGTGATAGGTAGCGATCGTTACACTGCCATTTTTACGGTATGAGGCTCCGGAGGGTGCCCCAACTTTTAAGTATAGTTCGCGCACGAGTTGAATGCAGAGCAAATGTATGGTGACACATACATTTACTCTGCATTCAACTCGCGCGCGAACTATAGGTACCAACAATTATAGTCCCACAAACCAATCTGACGCGGTGACAGCGTCGCTAGTACTTGAAGATGAAAAATAAAATAAAAACAAAAACTTTTGCCTGGTGGGAGGCTTCGGCCGTGGCTAGTTACCACCCTACCGGCAAAGACGTGCCGCCAAGCGATTCAGCGTTCCGGTACGATGCCGTGTAGAAACCGAATAGGGGTATGGTTTTAATATACCTAACTGCCATGCCCCTAACAGGTTAGTCCGCTACCATCGTAGACTGCATCATCACTTAGCATCACGTGAAACCGCAGTCAAGGGATAACTTGTAGTGGATAAAAAAAAACTAAACAGACATAAAAAAGTTTGTAGGACTCTACCTTAGGTACATTCATTTAAGGCTAAGTTTCAAGTCTATGTACCTACCTACTTACTTATCAACAATATACAACATAAGTAAATAGGTACTTAGTTTTTATTATGAAGTTACCCATAGGTACCTACTCATAACTCAATATCTACATCGTAGTTTATTATAGACATAGAGGTATTTAATATCATAGTTTATAGATACATAGAACACTAACTATACATTCTTTGACCGGTTATCTTATCTTATCTTTAGAGGCTCTCCGACATTGTTGCGATGAAGGGATCTTTTATTGTCTGCTCTTTGTTCCACGTTAATGATAACCTATTAATATTACCTACTACTACTTATTAGGTAGTCAGGGAGTGGACTTACTATTTAACCATCCTAGATAATGCAGTACCTACCTACTTATTGCCTACCTAGAAAAGTAACTTGACTTCAGCAGCCATAGACTGATGCACTCATGACTGTCATTCCTAGGTAAGTCTGAAATTCAGACTGAATAACAACTCGCATATGGAATTAACAATAAGTAATTGCCAATTTGCTTGCTGAAAAAAAATTTAGCGGTCTAATGCGTAAGTACCTACCTTTAAAAAGCTATAATATAAAGCCTCAATAAAACAGTAAGACATTTTGTGCTTAGTTAGAAAAGGGGAATTAGATACCTATTTAGTTACATGCACATTGGGGCTGATTCTGTAGTGCACAATCTCTAAACTAAACTAAAATGGCAGCTTTAGATCTAGTTCTGTCCCTTTCCGTAGGGAGTATTATGAAAGGGTTAGCAATATTTGTAATGCTCTAATTTTAGTTTAGTTTAGAGATTGTGAACTACAGAATCAGCCTCATTTACTGATGTTTTAAACCAAGTCGTTTCGTGAGCTAGGCAGGCTACCCTTTAAATTTGTTAGTCCTTTGCCCGATGACGTAGTCTGCGTAGAAATGAGGCCGATCACGGCCGATGCGACGTGAAAGTGTTACAACTTTCTATAGCCTGGACAGTTGTAGCTAATACGAGATATGAGATTACAATCGTTACTAGAGTTCAACGCACGAGTGAAGTGTGAACCCATATTTTGGCTTTGAACAGCTGTTTAATCGATAAATAAATCAACGGAATAGGTAGATTAGATAGCCCACGTATAAAATGTAGTAAAAACCTAACGTAAATTATTTAAATCTGTTGTATTGTCGTTTGTATTTGTAAGTATTGTCTACTTATTGTAGGTAACCTTTTCTTTTTTAAGAAAAGAGCAACTGCCGAGTTTCTTGCCGGCTCTTCTCAGTAGGCTTTCCGAACCGGTGGTAGAGTCTTAACGTTTCATAAGTGACACAAGTTGTCCTACGTGAAATAAATAAATCATTTATCATTTTGTAGTGTAGTTTTTCATGAGGATATAATGTGGGAAAAAATATATGCGATTTATTCAAATACTTCGTCCGCGTGGTGGGAACTCCATAATTTTCCGGGATAAAAAGTACCTAACCAAAGTCCTTCCCCGGGACACAACCTATGTCTGTACCAAATTTCGTGAAAATCAGTTGAAAAGAAAGGCCGTTAACATCAGACAGAAAGACGGCCAGAAAGACGACACACTTTCGCATTTATAATATTAGTATGGATTTTTGATTTAAAAACAAATATTAAGTATATTTTTTCTAAGTACTTACTTATTTGCGTTATTTAAATTTAAAGTATGCGTCTACTTAATAACTTTATAATCATTGGTCTTGTACCGGTTGCCTAGATACTAGTTTCCTATTACGAAGTCAGATATATTTTCTATATAAATTCTGCATTAATACAAGCTAAGCTGCATTTATTATTTTCTCTTTGTACAAACATGGAAGTTGAAGTAGCTTATGCCCTGCATCCATTGCAACGTCTCTTTGTACGAGTGACTTGCGCTACCTATTTAGTTATTGTACCTACCTACTTTGATGATACTATCCTAGTAGGTGACCTTCCTACAACACCCTTAAACAATTGTACGAAGTTTCATAAGGGACCCGGACACCCAAACTGAGTTAAGCATCGTGGACAGTTGATTAAAATATTAATCATATAAATTATGTCTTTACAGAGTTCGCAACAACATGGGGGCGAAGTCCCGGGAGTTAATACTGCTCCTGGCAGTTTGTGCGCTTGCAATCTGCGAGTCCGTCAACAAGACTGTCAAGAAAGAAAACAAGGATTCAGACAATTTCCTTGTCCAATACGATGAAGAATATGACACAGACGATCAAGAAGTCCTGTTCAACGAAGACAAACCATGCCCCAGAGATTGTCTGTGCGCTGTCTCTCAAGGATACCGAATGGCTAAATGTAGTCGATTAGAACTCAACACGCAGAAATTTGGGGACGACATCACCGACTTAGTAATTGAAAACTCTGCGATACCCGTCCAACTGGATGACTACATCTTCAAAAAGCTGGGCCTTGACAAAGTTGCAACCATTAAGATTGTAAACAGCACGATCACCTCTGTCGGATCTAATGCCTTCCACGGACTTCATGAGCTTTATGCTGTAAACTTATCCAACAATAAGCTTAAAAGTTTACACCCAGAAACTTTCGCCAGCAACAAGAAATTGCTACTGCTCACTCTTTCTAAAAACCCGCTGAAATTCCCTGCGCCTGGATCACAAGAGTACTTCTTGAATGCCTCATCAGTACAAGAACTTGATATCTCATACTGTAACATGAGGTACATCGCTGCTAATACAATCAAACATATGCCCGGCCTAATGTATTTGAACTTAGCCGGAAACAATTTGTCCGAGATGGAGGCCGATACGTTTAAGACTCTTCTTGATTTGGAAGAAATTGATTTAAGCGACAACAACATCAAATCCTTGCCTAACGACATTTTCTCAGAGAATACAGAGCTTGCTACGCTCCATATCCAAAGAAACCCGATCGATGCTGTGTATGGACTACAAATTTCAGACCTGCTGACTCTGAATGCAGGGCAGACAAATATCAAATTTGTAGGACCGTCGATGTTCAATGGAATGACATACATTGCTAACCTTAACCTGAGCGGTAACAGTATTGAGAAAATTCATAATCAAGCCTTCCACAAATTAGTTGAGCTTAACTACTTAGACCTGTCATACAATGATTTGGACTTCATTTCCAGCGCACTTATTAAAGAAAATATTGAATTGGATATCTTCAAAATCTCCAACAACCCAAGACTGAAACACTTGCCTATGGAAGGGTTCAATTGCTCCGCTGAACAGTTTAACATTTATTTGTTCGATGCCTCCAACTGTGGACTAGAAGAAATTTATGACGATTCTCTCAAAACATTTACCGCATTATCACAAATTAACTTATCTGGAAACAAAATTAAATCCATCAATAAACACGTATTCTCCCGCAGTCCAAAATTGGTCGAAATCAATCTATCATACAACATGCTAACCACCTTAGAAGCTCAAGTTTTTGCGAACAACAAAGATCTTGGGAAATTATATCTTCAAGGCAACCCGTTGCAAGTACTTTCCGCCGAAGTGTTTATAAACACACCGTTGCTCTCCGTACTAGACATGAGTCATGGAGATCTAACAGCTCTTTGGAAAGTATCAAAGAACCAACCGGCTACGCTCCTTAATAATCTAAGTTTCCTAAACGTTTCGAACAACCGCATTACTGAAATCAAGCAAACGGAATTAGACACCCTGCACAAACTGCGATCACTCGATATTAGCAACAATCCATTAACATGCAACCGTGAGTTTGAGAATCTTATGACATGGTTGAGTAAACGCAAAGTATCGCCAAATGTCAACTCTGCTCTTATTGCAAATCTAGGTAATGATGCGAAGGAAGATGACGGCGCATATAGTTGGGAATTCCTTTCGCAAATAACATGCGGTACTCCTGTGAAGCATCCTATTGAACCGCTTCCACCAGTATCAGATGAGGAAATATGGGAAAGAATCGACAAAGACGCTGAAGGTAATTTCGACTTGAAAGATACGCTCGATGACGGTAAATTAGCTGACGATACAAAGATGACGAAGGAGGACAAAATTTACGATGATGACAATGCTGATGATCTCGATGATGGTGGTGAGGAAGACGACGATGAGGAAGATGATTACGACGAAGATGATGACAATGTCGATCTCAAAGTGAAACTGATCGAGAAACCATCAGTCACCTCAAAAGCTCCAAAGCCGACTGCAACAACGCCGAAAGAAAAGATAAAGATAGATATAAAGCTATTAGAGAACGATAACATGTATGATGATCTCGAACCTGATGTGTATGTGCAGGCACCATCGACGGACTCTCAACACGGCCGTTACGATTACCTGTGGCCAATGCTGATAGCAATCTTGGGAGCACTATTACTTCTGATCGTTATCGCTAAAGTAATGATGGTAGTGTGCAGTAGGAGGAACAAGCAAGTGAGATACAATAGTGCCATAATCGCTGCCATGAGCCAGCCCGGCCGCACGAAGAAGGACTGCGGATTGGTGTACCAACAGCTGTCGGAGGACTTGACGAGTCCGGCCACGCCCAAACTGAACCGCTACGCGCCTTTGCCCAGCGTCACCGTCAAGGCATCCAACATGTCTTACGAGAGCAGTCCCTTCCACCACAGCAATATCGTGCCGGAGGCGGTGTGAGTCGCGCGGTACAAATTAATATTACTGTAAACACATTAAATTAACAACTGCGTTAACGTTTATATAAGCAGTAAGTGATAGATGTAAGCGCTAGTCAATGCTACCTTCGTATCGTAACAAATTGAGCATGAAGTGCCTTGCGATTCGCAAACAATTACCGAACAATGACGCGACCCATTCCGTAAACCTAGCGCTTGTTTTAAGATTATAGAAAGGAAAGTAACAAATGGAAGTCAAATTACAACAAATTAATGTAAGATATACATAATTATATATTATACAAATTAGTTGATAGGTATTATTTTATGTACTTAAAATTAATAAAAACTACACGATAATTTGTTATGTCCTTTTATTGATAACAGTAATAAATTGGTAACAATAACAGTACAATATCATTTTAATTCATTAATATACTTATCACAATAGTATTAGTATATGTCGAGTGAGTCTTCTAACAGTTTCGATAAGTCTTCCTCAGTTTGTGGTACCGGAGTTAATTTTAACAGACGATGCTGCAATATAAAGCACAGTCAAAAATAAATATTATAAATGCGAAAGTTTGGATGGATGTATGGATGCATGGATGTTTGTTACTCAATCACGCCCCAACGGCTGAACGGATCTGGATGAAATTTGGCACAGAGATAGATTGTAGTCTGGAATAACACATAGGCTACCTTTTATCCTGGAAAATTAAGGAGTTCCCGCGGGAACCGAAAAACCTCGATCCACGCGGACCAAGTCGCGGGCACCAGCTAGTTACATATATAACTTGCTCGGCAAAATGCAATATAACCTTATAGAAGGTTTTCCGTGCTTTCAATATCCTGATTAACTTCAGTCGACCTTCTAGGAAAATATTTACATACAAAAGTGCCTACCAATAACAGTATGACCCGAGGTGAACAAGTATAAAAATTTCCTATAACTTGAAACTATCAAATAGAAACACGTCTCGTACCTACGACGCGTCAAATCTGCCTACACGTCGAATATTAAACACAAACGCGCATTATAAGTGCAAACCTTTAGATCAGCTTACTAAGTTGATTTTAACTTAAGTGATGACGCAGTCTAAGATGGTAGTTGGCTAACCTGGTAGGGGTATGACAGTTGTGTTAAGCCCATACTCCTGATCGATTTCTATACGGCGTCCATTGTTCCAGGGAATAATATACTAGGTACTAGATGTGAGACGTGTTTATCATCACAGCTACAAATACTTGGTATTAAAATGTCACAGCCTGTCACTGCTCCCTGATCACACAAATACTTGCTACCACGAGTATTTACTACAGGAACGTATAGTAAGCCGCGTCGCTGCTCCTGCTCCAGGTTTACAGCGTAAATGCGTTCCAAAATATTACCCTGCTATCTCTTACTTTTGGCATACAAGAGAGGGAAGCACCTGTGATTTTTACAACACCTTGTATCTCACAATCAATCAGCTTGAACAAAAAAATATCAAACAAACAAAACAACAAATTGATAAAGAGCTCTAAAGAGTATGCAGGTAAGACAAGTTTCATCGTAGTTCATTAAGAACATTACAGATGGCGTTATTAATATCAAATTATTGAACTTTCAATAGATGGCGTTGCGAGATTCAGAATACAAGCATGGCGGCACCTCTTTCCTTTTACATAGAAGAGAAAGCAATGCACTTTATTTCAAAATAGGTTTTTTATTTTCCTTTTATGATAACAGTCCCTCGAGAGATATGGACAGAAGGCTAGTATTTCTGAGCATCGAGTCCTTGGCTCAACCTAGTATTTTGTCACAGATATTTGTCATGTTGTTTGGTAGCTTGAAGTCATAGTCGCTGTTTTACTTAGTATTTCATTTTGCCTAGTACGACCCAACTCTATATACTACCCAACCCGTTATGTAATAATTCATGAGGTCCATATATTATATACTTCAATATGACTTCAAAGAGCACGTTCCTAGCGCCTGCCACTTTCGGTTGTAAGTATTGAAGATCTAGTGTTATTAATAGAAATAATAAAGTGAAACATACCTGTGGCAATGCTCCTTTGACCAATTTTGGTATATCCTCAACAGTATATCCTAGGCCGCCCAATCCATTTTCAATATTCATAAGGTCCATATACTTCAAAATGACTTCTGATAGAACATCTCCAGCGTCGCTCCGTTTCTTCGTGGATATATCTTCACCTAGAAGTTGAGCTGCTTCGAGGTGTTTATCCGGATCGCTGGTGGCGGTAAAACGGAACACCGCTGGGGCTGTTACCGTTACCGCTAAGCCGTGGGGTATGATTGGGTCGGAGCTGAAAACAATAATAATCTTTTGTATTGTCTCGAACTCGTATGGGCATAGCTTATATTACGAGCGAGACAGAAGCGGTCCAAATTGGGTATGACAATTTAATAAATTGGTGGCACGGAATTTCACCGGAATGTTAAATTCGTCTAAATCACAGCCAAAGCCGCACTGCTGATCCATGACCTAAGTATATTTGGAAGGAAGAAACGTCACTCCGTTTCTTCGTAGATATAACTTTACCGAGGAGATGAGCTGCTAGGGGTAAGGTATTGAATATAACTACCATACCCCTTACACGTAAGCCCGCTGTTATCTTAGATTGCATCATAACTTACCACCAAATGATATCGCAGCCAAGGGCTAACCTTTAAGGGAGCAAATCCCTATAATGTACCTACCTAAGTATGGGCATGTTCTGAACTTTTTATTTTTTTAATTTTATTCTTGACACTATCTAACTTTCTGACACGCACGCACTTGACCAGTTAGTTTACACTAGCTATTGCCCGCGACTTTGCGTAGTTTAAGTTTTTTGTTATTCCCGTGCGAACTCCTTAATTCTTCGGGATAAAAAATAACCAATATCAATCTCCGGTCCTCAACTATACCCATGCAAAAAATAACGTCGACCCGTTGCTCTGTTGCGGCGTGATTGAAGGATTAACCAACAAACAAACACACTTTCGCATTTATAATAGTAGTAATCAAACTTTCGCGTTAATAAAATTAAGTATGATGAGAATGCACACTCAGGGCCATATTATATTTAACCATAGTCCTCCGGCAACTATTCATTCACGGTCCCGGCAATGGGGTACGCTAAGCCGTGGCAGAGGTGCACGCCAGCGTTGTATATATTTACCCATAGTCCTCCGGCACGTATTCCTTCACGTTCCCAGCGATGGGGTACGCTAAGCCGTGGCAGAGGTACACGCCCGCGTTGTATTTACCCATAGTCCTCCGGCACGTATTCCTTCACGTTCCTAGCGATGGGGTACGCTAAGCCGTGGCAGAGTTGCACGCCCGCGTTGTATAGGTATATTTATTTACCCATAGTCCTCCGGCACGTATTCCTCCACGTTCCCAGCGATGGGGTACGCTAAGCCGTGGCAGAGTTGCACGCCCGCATTGTATATATTTATTTACCCAAAGTCCTCCGGCACGTATTCCTTCACGTTCCCAGCGATGGGGTACGCTAAGCCGTGACAGAGTTGCACGCCCGCGTTGTATATATTTATTTACCCATAGTCCTCCGGCACGTATTCCTTCACGTTCCCAGCGATGGGGTACGCTAGGCCGTGGCAGAGGTGCACGCCCGCGTTGCCTATGCCCACGCCGGCCATCGTCGCCGCGAGGTGCATGCTCGACCGAGCTTCTATGTCGTCGGGATTGTGCACTGAACGGGAGAAGTATTTGCGTAGCGACTACAAAATATAATATTGGATAGAAGAAGCAGGCGTCTAGTCAACAAGTGCTTTTTGGGTCAAACTTTTTTCTCCGCCTCCGAAAAATATGAACGAGGTGTCATCCGATTCGAAATAGCGTGTAGATGATTTTCGAACAAAATTCAAGACCCGCTTGCAAAAATTGCAAAAGTTATTAACAATTAACTGAAAAAAATGGGGTTTGGTTTCTTGCAAATATCTCAAAAACTACCTACTTATTTGATATTTTTCAAATTTGAAAAAGATTCACAAAAAGGAGAAAATTTCCCAAAAAAAGTCCTGCTTCCCGGAACCGTAGGACAAATATTTATAATTGCCCAGAGGGTTCAAAATACGGCCAAAAACGGGGACTCTTGCTTGCGTAAGCCTGAAAAAAGTTTGACCCAAAAAGCACTTGTTGACTAGACTATTATAGATGTATGTTTTAACAAAATAGACAGAGGACTATTTTGTTAAAACAGGCATATTATGCCTTTCCATAGGGGCCCCATTATCCTAATGTGCCCAGGGCCTCCAATAGGTTAAAGACGGCCTTGCCCAGGATGTCACCCCGGCTAGATGCCTCCGTCGAATGGTTGTTAGGAAAGATCGACTCTCCTTAGACTGTGGTTATAAACAATACCAATTATTAAGAACACATAAAAACAAGCTCTTAAACCTAGAAAAGAGCTGATTACTTATCTTCATACGACAACAGATTTTCTTGAATCACAGTTTCTGTGAATCTTCACAGCTAAGAACATTCTCGATTAAGTCACTTGTACTAAGTTTGGGAGCTACGATGGCACAAACAGATACACGCCTTAAACTTATAACACCTCTCTGTTTCCAACAAGTCCAACAAACAAGTCCTCTTACTTCTGAAAGGAGACTTGTACCTATATAAAACACGCAAGCATCTTCTCAGGAGTAGAAGGCCAGCGCTGGGTCGAAATATGTAATGACTAATGTTAATGAGTTCCAGATTTTCCATACAAATTTGTCAGCGGCATGTGACATTTATTTTTACATAATATAATGTAATGTTCATACGTGTAAACAAAATCGGTCCCATATATCTGATATAGGACTGCTCCCTTGATAAACTGGATGCAGCATTGGATAAGTTTAACGGTTAAACTTATAACGCCCCTCTGTTTCCAACCAGTCCTCTTGGCTCCTGAGAAGAGACTCGTAAGTAGTCCGCGAGTCTCTTCTCAGAGGCAGAGAGGGCCAGCGATGGGCTCAAATGATGATGAAATCCAGATTTTCCATACAAATCTGTAAATGCATGAGAAAGAGACACATGTTGACATGTATTTTTGTACATTATAATATGTTCATACCTGTAAACAAAATCGGGCCCATACATCTGATATAGGATTGCTCCCTTGATAAACTGGCCGCAGCGCCGGATTTTCCGGAGCGGGCCCTCTTTCCGTATACGGAATTGCAGTAAAGCTCTCGAGCGCGTGGCAGAATACGTCGAAACCGGAAAATATGGCGACATTTCGAGGCACTGTGAGCGTGTGTAGGGGGTCTATCAACGCTAGTATTGGACGTAGGGCTGCATGGGATATGCCGGTTTTTGCGCTGATTTCTTCAAAGTCGAATATACTCATTCCTGTTGTTTCACTGCCCGTACCGCTTGTTGTTGGAACTATAATAATAGAAATTGGGAATTATTAAATAATATAACTTACTGAATAAGTTATAGGTGGCAGGGGAAATGTCCAATGACCATCGTATAACCTGAATGTTGTTCAAATATCAAGTAAAGTTGTATCTTGGGTTTTACTGAACCGATTTTTCCCTGCTAAAATGTTATTATGAAATCTATAAGATTGTAGCCAGCTAACCATAAACTATGGCAGTTATATGAAACTCATACTCCATCTATCGGTTTCTACTTGGCCTCGTTCCGGAACGGTAAATCGCTTATCGATCGATAGATTCACCATCCCAGAGCAGACATGGATATCCATGCCAAAGATGGATAGAAAGATGATGATAAAAATTACATACTTGCAATTAAAGGCTTCAAAGGAACGGTGACCGGTTTTCCTTTGCCCACGGGTTGATTTACGTAGTCAAGGAAATCAGCGTTGGGGTCACAGTAGTAAAGGTTTGCTGCTTTACATGTGTCCATTACTGACCCCCCACCGATCGCTACAAAACCGTCGAATTGACCCTCCTTGGCGAACTGGATGGCATCCTTGAAACTAGTAAAAATAATGTTAACGTTAATAATAAGTAGAGGTCGTCGAATATAAAAATGAACAAGCCACCAGTGTGTTTACGCTTGTCTATAATATATTCTGTGCACACGTGCAATTCACAGAAATTGGATGTCGGGTCTTAACTGAACAACCAATGTGTTCTATTGTATGGTTAGACACGAATTTATTTCTACAGCTGGATCTGTTGCAACCAACTAGTTGCATAAATGACCTGCACGTTTAGTGACACACGTTCATTTTTAAATTAGATGCAAAAAAGAAACTAGCCTTTTCATTAGAGAGACTACCTATTAATCAATGCAATCATCCAATGTTCATATGCCTTCCCTCAAAAATGTTTAGAATAATAATCTCAAAATATTGTCATGGAGATACTAGTAATATTCATTTAGATTAAACTGTATCAATAGATAGACACAACATACAATAAAATCTAAGATTAAATACATAAGTGTTTCACAGCTAAAACAAAATGTAGTTACCTTGAATCCGTAGGCTCTACTTTAACTCGATCATACACTTTATAATTGACGCCATTTCTCGTCAGCGAATCCAATACAGCTTTCATAGGTTTCAAAGACACTACATTAAGATCGGTCATCACACAGACATTCTTTGTGCCAAGATTGACCAAGTCTTGCCCCACTTCCTTTGTGACTCCGAGGCCATACCTCACTGTGGTGCATTTTATCTGAAAATTGGTTATTACACATTATCAATAGGTAAGGGCCCAAAAAAGTGATTTTACCTGCAGGGGACCACACATTAAAATAAACCAAACCATTGCAAAAACACTGTAAAAAATTGTATTGTGAGGGAAATGAAGCTTTAATAATAATAATAAGGGCCCAAAAAGATGCTAAGAGCTTGAGAAGGCTAGATTTATTTACTGTAGTGTACCAGGAAAGAGATAGTAACAAATATATGTAGGCCGCAATGGCAGAAAAGAATCAAAATAAAGTAGGTAAGTACTTACATATTTTAAAAATAAAATATACTTATTGAAATAAAACATTCTGAGGCTGAGGATGGTGATTAATTAAATGATAACATGACCAATGACCATCTTGCAAAATACCCTAAGTTACCTTGCTTCTATATTTCAGAGAGCATGACTGAAGCCATTGGTGATTAAAATGATTAAGATGCATGACCCATTTGCATAAAGTCCCACCATTATTATCAATTAGACTATCTGATAATATTCATAAAAACCTAACAGTTAGCATGTATGGCTGAAATTAATGATTAACTTATCTATAATCCATACTGCATACTCATATTGTGTGTCTGTCAGTATCAGTCTGCTACAATTTTATGGTCGACAGCAACCCTATTCTTCTAACTTTTAACTAAAGGTGTGCTAAGTATGTAATATAAAAATAACATTTCAAAGCAACTGATATAAAATATATAATAAATTTGGTAAGTAGAGATGCTAACTTTTAAGTCTCATCAAATCATTTCAACAGCAATTTTTTTTACCTCAAAGGCATAATCCTTGGAGATTGTGGAATTTGTTACATGGAAGTTACCTCTGTGACTGTGAGCTGGACACTGGCAACTAAAATAAAGAAAAACAAAATATACTTTTTTAAGATTATAAAAATGAATTATTTACTTACATAGTAATGTAAAAAGTTATATAAGTAAATAAATTTTTGATAATAATGTGATAATATTTTAACATTTTTTATAAAAATTGTGAAATGTATTTTGGTAAAGAGGGAAGAAAGGATAAGTCCTTAAAAATCTTTTAAGTCAAAGATGGAACTTTTAAAAAGTTGGGGGCATCAACTAGTATGAAAAATCTCTTTAGATAGAGCTAGATGCAATTGATTTATGTATTAGTCAAAAGTATAAGGTAAGTACCTGGTTCAAGATAATCATAATTTTGATTCCTGTTTGGTAGCTGAACAAAATAAGACTTATTTATGATAAAATAATAGATAGTCACTAATCGGCTTACAGGGAAAATAACATGAGTACTTAAAATCCATACTGATATTATAAATGCCTGTCTGTCTGCTACACTTTAATGACCATCTGTTCAACTGATTTGGATAAAATTACTACTACTACTAGTTAATATTATTAATGCGAAAATGTGTTGCTCTGCTATGCTTTAACGGCCCATCTTGTCAACCAATTTGGATAAAATTTGGTATAGAGATAGGTTGCATCCCTGTGAAGGACATTTTTGTCCTGGAAAATTAAAGAGATCCCTCAGGAATAAAAAAACATAAGTAATCAACGCGGACGAAGTCGGGCAACATCTAGTACTTATATATTAATAAAGAATAATTTTCTGATAGGTACTTACGAAGCAATATTAATAGTCCTTAACAAATCAAAAACTCTTTTACGGGAAACCATGTTGGTTGTAGGTATCATCAACCAACAAATATTAGGTATATAGCAAAATTTGCTTATTTTTTAGATATATTTAATATAGGTAACTACCTAACTATATACTGGTAAGTATATTAAGTACCTACACTGTATTCAAGTAAATAAGCTTAAAAACAAACTAAAATTAAAATCAATTAGGTAGGTAATTAAACATCAAATACGATAGGTAGATCGACAGGAATGACACTTTGCATGTGAAAACTGATAACTTTTCCAATGCTGATAATATGTGTTATCAGCTAAAACATTTTTCGATTGCTAAAGTATTAAATTAGCATTCGTGAAATTATTATCTTTACATGGACTGGTTATTTAATGCTAATTGGATTTTTTACCAAAACATCCAAAACACTTTACGAAACAAACAGGTAGGTACTGAAGTCTAATTTTTTTTTTAAAACACTTGCGAAACACCCATTCAATTTTGATTTTTGAATTTTGTTCGTTTTGAAGGTTTTGATTAATTTGAACTTTGAAGATTTTGTTATATTCTCTTTGCTGCAGCCTGCAGGGCGTTTCAAGTGTAAAACACACTGTAGTCTGTGTGTAAAACCAAAAAACGGACTAGTAAGTAAAGTAATAAACCTTCCTAAAACAACGGATCAATATATTATGTAGGTAGGTACTACTTTACTCTATGGTAGGTACTCTGTGGGATCAATTACATTACAGGGTATGTTCCGAAATACACTGCGAGCATTGATAAGGGGTGCGTTCCGAAATACACTGAGAGCACTGGAAGTCCCCAGTAAAGAGCACTGCCAGTGCTCGCAGTGCTTATAACGGAACACACACAAGGTGTGACGCTGCGAAGCCGTTCATATATTATATAGTTAGGTATACTGGTTACTGCACAAAACGGAACGCAGTCCGCACTGAGAGCACCATAACTACCTCGAAAACGCCAGTGCTCACAGTACAAAGATGGCGTCAATTAATGACGTCATATTATATTTCCCTAGGATACTGCGACAGTGTACTGTCAGTCCATAACGGAACGAATTTCTCCAAAGAGCACTGAACAGTGCTTGCTGTGAGCCTGTGGGTATGTTCCGAAATACACTGCAAGCACTGTAAGGTGTGACGTCAATTTAGTACACTGCGAAGCAGAAAACGGAACGCAGTCAGCACTGACGACGATTTTTTTTGTGTTTGAGTGGGTCACGGGATTGTTTACATATTTTGCAATTGGGCCCAGCAGGTGGCGCTGCAAACGGGTTCTAGAGGACAGAAAAACGTCTGCTAGGCCCACCAGTCAGATAACTTAATCTGTATTCTGTGTTGCTTTTCTCTCTGGTATCTTGAGAAGCGTTATTAACCATCCAATCGAGTCAATAATCAGCGTCATATTATTATTAATCCACTAAAAGTTAGCCCTTGACTGCAACCTCATATGGCGGTAAGTGATGATGCAGCCTTGAGCCTTTAGATGGAAGAAAACAAAAGGCTCTAGCAGGCTATCCTGTTAGGGGTATGGGAAATATATTAAACCCTTACCCCTAATCGGTTTCTAAAGGGCTTCGCTTGCCGGCGGCTTGGCCTTTGCCGGCAGGGTGGTAACTAGCCACGGCCGAAGCCTCCTACCAGACCAGATAAAAAAAAAACAGAAATTATAAATTCACAAATTATTGAACCTGTCAGGATTCGAACCCGGGTCCTTCCATTATAAAACCACAACGCCCACCACTGCGCCAGGTTGGTCGTCAAATACAGCTATAGATCACGCTCGAGTTGAATGCAGAGTAAATGTATGGTGACACATACATTTACTCTGCATTCAACTCGCGCGCGAACTGTAGCTGACTGTGGTTACTGAGGTGGAGGTTAAGTGATTACTTGTTCGATTGAAGGACTTATCACTTATCACCCATATTGTATGATTTGATAGCTCTGAGTAAAAATAACGAAAGGTGGGTTTAAATAAAATTCGAGAATTTGACATCGAAATGATGTATTGATAAATTCATACAGATTTTCTTTTAGATAATACACAATAGAAAAAACTATCTCAACTACAACTCCATAATAATATAATATACTACATTATAGAATAAAACATCTTACGCACTATAGCATCATTTGGTTACATAACTTCTTTAATAAGTAACATTATTGAACTGACTTACATAAATTATTGTGGTATGCATTCCCTAAAGTAGATCTCACTTGTTACTATATTATATTGAAATCAAGGATTTCTTAAAGTTGATAAGTAATAAAATTTAAGTCTAATTTGTGAGAATGCAATTCACAATAAATCATAACATAAGTCAGGTTTAAATGGCATCACAAATATATTTTAAAACATAATACTAAATAATATTTTCAAATAATACATCGAGACCAAAAAAGACAAGGATCCTTTTTGTAATTTAAAAAAGGATATTTCATTTTAAAATAAATTAAGATTATAGTTAGCGCCAATCCTATTAGATGTAGTTAGTACCTAGCTCTCACACAAACTGTCGAAGTCAAGGTAGATAGTCCGCGCGCCAGCTCTGAGGAATCGAGGGCTAAGGTAGCGGGCAGGTGCGCCCCGCGCCTGTTTTTAATTTTGCAATAGCATGGTTATAATGTACTATAAAATATAGTACAATACTTAAAAGTTTATTTGTCTGTGCAAATAGCTGTTTAATTTTTAAATTCCTTCAAGTATTGATTATTCTGATTGCGACAGATTAATTAGATTTTACGTTCATTTTGTACAGTTAATTATTATAATTAATTTTTATGAAAAAACAAATTGTATAATTTGTTAAAGATTTATTAAAGATGTGTTAGTATCGATAACGCAATATCGACTAAATCACAACTCTATCTCATTACGTCAACATTCCTTAAAATTTCTCGGACCTCGCGCGCGAAAATATGCTATTGCGACGCGTCTTGCAGTCAACTTCAGAAGCGATCTTACATGATTGGCGCCATCTATAAGGAAACGTAAAACTTATCACGAAACTATGTACACATTTTTTTCACTTCGTTATAAAAGATTAAAATATTAGATTTTCAGATACAAATGATATTTGATGGATATATTAGGTACGATTATTACAAGAAAAAGGTTTCAAAGGGATGAAAGCTTGAATAAAAGTTATTACTAATAATTCGCATAAATACTCTTTTAATACTAGGTTATGGCAACGCGCGTTAATGAGGGTAACTTTACAATGAATAATATCACTTACAACGCTACGAATAATACAATTGGATTACTGAACTTAATATAATATACACAATAAATTATTATTACAAGGGAATGTGTGGTACGTAGAAATTTGTAACACTTTAAGGTATTCTGGCTAATTTTGTTGTACACAATCGCTTAACTAAAAGAACTACCATCGCTTAGAGCAATATTACTTCAAAATGTCAGTTTTATGTCACGTACCTTGACGTCCGTTAAATAAGGATTATAATTTTAAAACACGAACGTCAACAATATTAAAACAATACGGATTCAAGCGATGGTAGTATGACTCCTGCGACTTGCGAGTTGTAATGTTATTCCTTTCATTGCTATTCTGAAGGGTAACACTACAATATTTAATGCTGTCAATTTTAGTTTAGTACTAAATTAAATTGACAGCTCTAAATCTAGTGATCATTTTCCACAGGGAGTATTATGAAAGAGATAGCGTTATATTTATATCTGTCATTTTAGTTTAGAGATTGCGTGCAATAGAATTAGACATTACAACTTTAAATTAAAATATTTAAGTTTTTCGCAAAGGTAAAACAGCATTTGCAGTTCGCATAATATGTGAAATATTACGTATAATCGCCATAAAAAGTCCTCGTGAAAGTGATAAAATTTAACATTTATAACAAGATTCAATATACACGCTCTGATGGATACTACATACTACACTACAATAATTTTGATAACTAATATAAGAAAGGTAACTATTCTGTGCTGATGGTTACTGGAAATGGTGTGATTCAATTAAGAATTTGCCGTTCAACAATGCCGTCGTTTGGCCGTTGTGGCTGTGATGTAAAGCGCAAAACACACAGGGAACGGTCGCGCGGCGGATTGAATTTTTTTTATTTTTTTTTTATTCCTCTACACGTTAGTTCTTGACTGCGATCTCACCTGATGGTAAGTAATGATGCAGTCTAATATGGTAGGTAAGTGGTAATTCCTTGTATTTATATGGACGATACATTCACACAGAACGCGGCCGCGGGTGACGCTGTTTGATGTCGTTCATATAAATACAAGGAATTTAACCCGCCGTGCACCCGACCCGGCCCGCGCCCGTTCCCTGTGTGTGTTTGCCCTTAAACTGTTTAATACTGTAAATGAGCAATAATCCATACTAATATTATAAATGCGAAAGTGTGTCTGTCTGTTTGTCTGTCTGCTACGCTTTTCCGGCCCATCTTTTCAACCGATTTTGCTGAAATTTGGTATAGAGGTAGGTTATATCCCGGGGAAGGACATAGACCTTAGAGATATCTATAGAAAGAGATAGATTTATCCCGGAAAATTAAGGAGTTCCCGCGAAAGTCAAAACACCTTAATCCACGCGGAAGAAGTCGCGGGCATCATCTAGTAAGTTAATAACTTCAAAATGTCGTGAAGCGCATAGTACCCATACAGGAAGCACAATCTCTAGGCAACAATCTAAGACATAACTACGAGAACAACTACACAACAAACGGTCACTGGTCCAATAGTTTGTCGTTGAAAAATATTACTCCAACTACATCATGATCACATTTATTTTACTTAATTTTTGGCAAATCACTATCTGAGCTGTACAATACAATGTCGTTAGACTAAAAAAACTGCGAGAAGACAGCACGCCGACTGCAAAATTGCAGTTTGGACGTGTTTTAGTAGATATAATTGCATCTTAACTTTTTTTTAATTCCACTACAAGTTAGCCCTTGACTGCGATCTCACCTGATGACAAGTGATGACGCAGTCTAAGATGGTAGAGGGCTAACCTGGTAGGGGTATGGCAGTTATATTAAACCCATACCCCTAGTCGGTTTCTACACAGCATCATACCGGAATGCTAAATCGCTTGGCGGTACGCCTTTGCCGGTATGGTGTCAACTAGCCACGGCCAAAGCCTCCCACCAGGGCAGACCAGGGAAAATTCAGAAATTATAAAATCTCAAATTGACCCTGCCGGAGATCGAACCCGGGACCTCCGCACGTTAAGACAACAGTGCTCAACAGTGCCACGGAGGTCGTCAAAGTCGTCGTTAGACCGAGTGTCCACTGGCAATCTCAATGCCAATGCAAGTTTTTAGTTTGCAAAACTTGCAGAAGCTAACAAGCTGAGAGTGTATACAGTGGTGAGCACAGTACAGAGTTGATGCCTACAAGAAGTTGCCGAAGCTACTTGCCAGTGGACACTGAGCCTGAGGCTTTATTTCCTGTAACGCTGATGTAGGTCACATCATTTAATACACTTGGTATACTATTAAGCGCCACATTATTATACTGAGAAAACTGACCGGTGGCCAATTCTGTATATCACAATCGCTAAACTAAACTAAAATGGCAGCTTTAAATCTAGTTCTGTCGCTTTCCGCAGGGAGTATTATGAAAGGGTAAGTAATATTTTAATGCTGTCAGTTTAGTTTAGAGATTCAGAATCAGCCCCAGTGTGGCATTAGTTAGACCGACTGACATCAGCAGTCATTAGCATTACAACAACTGCACACCAACTACACTGCACTGCAAAGTCGATCGGCAGTTACCTAAGTTGCAGTTATATCAACTGTAAAAGTTGATCTAAATGTAAAACCACATTCAAACTACAATTTTTAGAGTCAACTTGCAGTCCAGTTTTTCTGTATAGACACTTAAAAACAAACACCCTACACAAACATTCACATTGAATTGCATTTGTCTATTAGACAGATACATTCTGGATTTCTACGACTATTGCTTTCACATTTGAGCAGTAATTTATATACTCGTTCAAATATTCTCATTTTTGTGGTAGAACACACTACGGGGTATATTGGGGGCGATCGCAATACAGGTTGCGATTTTAAAACCGATTACGGAATAGATTAATGATTTCAAGCGGTTTTCGCGTGTATCAATAGGCCAATATGCGGTTTAAATACGCATCAAATAACGCAATCGTTTACGGTATACGCAATACGCATCAATATGATTTGATCCGTATTTCATAAACGTTTTGTTTAAAATATTTAGTCGCGGTATATAAAGAAACGTTTTGAATCACTAAATCTTAAGGATAAAATCACCCGCGGTTAATATGTTGTGTATTCTGTTACTTTTACGTTTTTTTTTCACATTTTATTGCAATCGGTAATTGAAAAATGAGATGTAAACAATAAAAAATTCAAGAAAATTTCCGTTTTCGGGACGGAGTGTCTAGTTACAACATTGGTGTTTCAAAGTTCATTACAAATAACACTTAAGTATTTTAATATGACAACTCGTAACTATTTTGTAGCAATTGTTGTGAGCGCTTAATAATTATTCATCAAATTATTCACTAAGATTAAATATTTTTTAAAACGATTATATCACTGTGTAAAAAGATGACAAAATAGTCTTAAAAAAATTGTCACACGTTTTTAAAATGTATGAAGTATTAAAATTCTTGTATAAAAACAATGTTTTGTGCAGACGATATAATATATCACAATGCTGTTTAGAACCCTATTTTGCTAACAGGCAACATTTGACAACTCTCGCTAACTTCACTCATAATATTGGTAACATAACGAGGGTCGCAAACTGCGCCATTTGAATTTCGAATATTAAACTGATCTCACACTAAACCGTGCCGCACAAAATGAATTTCTTGCATAAAATCTTATTCAACCACGCCCACCTACCTGCGACGAATCCAGCGCATTTCATAAACTTTTCGACATGAATTTTTACAAAGCGAGGTAGTACTAGGCATGCATTGCACTGCAACTTACACACCATTCATTCTATGTTGAAGGCGCTACCTTCAGTGCTACCTGTCAGAAACTTTCCCGCAAGTCTTAATGACAACTGTACAGAGTTATGTACGTGTGTGATACGAGTAGGTATGTGATCAGCGTAATCGAGCTGTTAAACAAAAGAAGCGACTCACTTCACGTATTTTAACAACCGAACAATGTGCACATTAAAACAGATGTGTATATTCGTATATGTATTACAATATTGAATATAGAATGCTAGAGTAAATATAAGCTCTCAGCTCTTCAAATGAACGCGAAAACTTTAGGCCTAACAATAGATGCCATAGCAGTTCAGTTTTGATTTCAAAGAATAGGCATATTATTGCGAGATCTTAACAATATCACATTTTATGTAATTTTATCTTGAAGACTGGTCCTTAAATTGCGTATGATCAAGTAAAGGGCTTAAGACCAGCATCAATAAAAACAAATCGCAACTCACGAGACCGCCGCGCCACGAGGACATCGCAGCGTGCGGTTTGTATTGGTCCTGTAATGTACGACCAGTTTAAGATGATTTTTATTCCGGCATAGAACTATTTCATTTTAAAAAATAGGAATATTAAATATGACACAAAATTTCTACTCGATTCGACGATCTAATCGCGAAACCGCTTAATTTATAGCCTTTAAAGGACAACTTTAATGGCCTTTATTAAAAGATAATAGCAACTCTAGTGGATTCGAAACTCTACCACATTTCTATTTAATGTTACAACTTACATATTATAGAAAGGTACTAGCCATCGAACTGTGATTTACGTGCGATTATTCGTCTAAACAACGCTCATTCACTCTTAGCGTTTATGGATACATGAGAATTCGTGTATATGCCACATAAAATAGTGAACGCAAGTATTAAAAAATATTAATGTAAATGATAAAAGAGCTTGGTTTTGATGCGCTCCAGCATGTACGTACACAATTAATAAATAATAATTTATATTGTTAAAATTTTTAATAGAGCAGCCGCGGAAGTTCTCGATAGGAAGGTCATTCCTTATCAGTGGTAGATTCACTTGATTCCATAGAACTTCCAAAACATTGTTTTAATAAAAAAAGGTTTTGATTCTTCTCTATTCTATTCAACTGGTGTGTGCCATAAACGCAAAAGTGAACGCGATTTGTTCAGCCAAAAATCTAAACATTGTTGAGCGCAGAATTTGGTATGAACACGTAGTTACTATATGAATCAAAGGATATGGACTAACAGATCTAAAAGAATTACTACACTTACTTCTCTTTTTATATTGCAATTAGTCTCATTCTTATACCAATTATAGTTTTTACCTTAATAAGTTTCAAAACGCAAAATTTCCTTTTTAGGAAATAATTGTTTGAAATTACTTGGATTATTTCTAAGCAACATTAGATTCGCAAATTCAAGGATGATATTATAGAGTAAAGACTAACCCGGCGGCTTAAGGCTTGGATCCATTCGAGGGATGTTGCCAATTAATCAAATCATCTTTATCAAACGTTGCAAGCTTAGCTTGAAAGCTCGTATGATATATTATTTAATGTCACAAGTATTTGAAGTGTTATTTTTTCTCTAATAAATCATTTAATATGTTTTCTAACTTAGAGAGGGTGAGGATTACGTCTTGGAAACCCCTCTATTTTAAAATTGATATTATTGACATGGGCAACATCCCAATTAAAAGCCCAGACTCTAAAATCTTACATTATGACATTCCAAAACATCTGCGTCACACATCTAGTACTCTGACAAAACATTCGCACGTGATCGTATAATGTAATAAATACGCTGCTAAAATATTTCCTCACAAAAGGCGTATTCACATTAAAACAAGAACAACGACCCGATCTATCTCACTCTATCATTAACCGGGTAGCATATGCATGAAAGAGACGAGGTATAGTACCTGGCCATCTCTCTCTTCCTAATCAGGTAGCATGTGCACGAAAGAGACGGGGAACATCCCGCGTCGGCTGGTGCCTTCGACTTGGCCCTCCATCCAGTTGTCGTCTTCGGTGCGTTCGTTGATAACCACGATGACTTCCCCCTCCCGGAATGATAGCTCGTCTTCGTTGTCTGCTGAGCAGTCGTATAGCGCCCTACACCGTCGCATGCCACCGCCCACCTATAAAATAAATAATATAAATGAATAATAATTATGACGATATCCCTGGCACAGCTATGATCTTATAAATGGGTGATCCCGGATTCGAACCCTGGGAGTTTCGAATTTTCAAATTCGTATGGGCAATTTGGCCGATACCAGCTTAGACTGCATCATCGCTTGCCATAAAGGCGAGATCGGAGTCAACTTGTATAAGATAGAAATAATAATGTTCGCGTGTGAACGTCAAGCGAACGACTATCGCAGTGTCGCGAACGTTCCCTTGACCGGGAGCTGTCGCACAACAACGCAGACTTCCTCCATCTAGTGTAATCCCTGTAATATAATAGCCAATTTAACTCACCATAGTGATAGACGTGGAAGGCGATCGCGAGTGCACGCTGGAGGTGTCGGACACGTCGAGCGAGCGACTATCGCAGCGTCGCGAACGTTCCCTTGACCGTGAGATTTCGCACGACAACGCAGACTTCCTCCATCTATCGTGTAATCCGTGTGATATAACAACCAATTTTACTCACCATAGTGATAGACGTGGAAGGCGATCGCGAGTGCACGCTGGAGGTATCGGAAACGTCGAGCGAGCGACTATCGCAGCGTCGCGTTCGTTCCCTTGACCGTGAGCTGTCGCACGACAACGCAGACTGCAACCGACTGTCATCTAACCCGTCTGATATATCGCACAACTCCAGCGATGAATCTTGACTAGAACACTCCTGTAAAAATAAACTAGGTTTTAAAAAAAATGTTTTATGCTAGTCTTTATATTATGATGACAAAATTTAAGGGATTTACCATATAAAATTAACTGTAAAAAAATTATCATTCTAATGAGCAATCAGGAAAAAGCCTTCCTTATTATAATCATAAATACGTACTATTTAGGTCACTGGATTTTTGCAAAATATACATAGAAAAACGCCTTTGAGATTAGCATTTGTAATGTTTCTTCGTCTAGATTACACGCCTGTTTTATAAGGGCCAGAATAACTGGTATTTACAGAATATATTTTGTGGATTATACTATAAATTGACACATATAAATTGCAAACAAAAGAAACAGTATAATCTTATGAAAATTCATTTTTAATTCCACATATTACTAAAATAAGTTAGCTCCTTCCGTTGTTCAATAGATAGGTATCATAACCTGTAAAAATCCAAGTACCAAAAAACTAAACACTACGCTCTGCAGGGACAATTTTCTGATTGATTGATTGATTGCGTATAAGTTATATGTTTCGTATACTTTCTAATGGTTTTTGCCGAATTGGTTTATTTTTATTCAATTTAGAGCAAACATATTTTCTATTAACTGTATTGAATTAATTAACAGGTTGTTACAGTTGTTTAAATCCATGCAAATCACACGATTTGAGTGTATTAGTATGAAAACCAATTCTGTTAAAGCTGTGCATCGATTCATCAATGGAATGGAATAAATATTAATTCCCTTATTTTTATTACAATTCTATTATGTACAGCAAATCTAAAACTTACACTTTCTACTATAACAAATTCTAAAACTTAGTTTACTAAAAGTAAACTAAAGAAAGCTTTTGGGTAAAGAACATGCACTTATAATGAAATAGATTACGACTAAGTACTAAAAATTGCGCATAATATTATCTCGTTGGAATATACGAGTATATTGTAATATTAAAATGTTATGAGGGATTACAGAAAACTATTGTCAAGAGAATTTGGCAATATCTCTATATCAAATGAAAAAGAAACATGTATAAATGGTTAAAGTTAATTACCATAAAATAGAAGAAGCTATTGGTATATTCGCCATAAAACGGTCATTATCAATCCACACAATATTTATAAACTCGTAAGTATTTAAGATTATTATATTAGATGACCTGAGATTTATTTTTAGTTTTTACACATTTTCTTTGTGTGATTGCGGATTGGATATCTTTGGGACAAACATTTCATGTAAATTTTTGTAGTTACGTATAAGTTTATCTATTAACTTTAACCATTTAAATGTTAATTGTATCGAACAAAAGATGAAAAGATTAAAATAATAATTCTACACTAAGTATTCTCAAGACAATAAAGAATGACGATTTACTATAAAAAACAAATCGTGTTTAGGACGTAAACAAGGGTAAGCGAAAGTACACTAAAGCTCTCTCAGTCTTTACCCTTTTCAGTTTTCCCTTCACAGCGTTTTCCAGTTGCAATCTATTTTTTTTCTGAAGCAAAACAAATAAACCTGTACATCTGTTATTTTTTCTATATATTTTGTAATTAAAATGGGCGTGAACTCGTTTTTTTATTGATCATTATTTACATTGGTATGTTTAGTTGACAAACAATTAAGTTACAAACTTACAAGAAGACTCAGAGGCCTATAAGTTTTTCAAAAAAATTGTTGCGGCTCGCGTAGTGAGAATCAAGTACCCGGTTGAGTATGCACTATGCAGTAACTCAATGCTATTATAAAGGTGTGTCCGAACATAGAGCGGTAAGTACGCGGCAATTGCAGGAGACAATTTTGATTCGCTCTAGCAAGTGCTAACTAAGGACTATACCGACGAATCTCAAGAGGTGACGGTCGTGGGCGATGTGCCGACGCGCTTCTTTCATATTTCATACAAAATGTATACAAGCGACGGGACAGGTATACAGAGGAGACGAGGCGCGGACGCCGCTTTCTTACTTCCAAGGCCAGGCGCGCCTCTCGTATCCCGCGCCTTTTATTTAAATCGTATGGCATTTGTTTCATAATAAGCGTATTATATTATACTACATATTATATTATATTTGGACATTGACATATAATAGTAATTGACGAATAACAATAATAATTATTTTGACATTAAAAATTGACAGGCGCCTAAGATGCACGACAGACGTCCAATAAAAGCGCATCATTCGGCGCGCGGCAGTTGCGCAAGATTTCCGCTCTATGTTTAAACCTTTAAATTTTCGCTCTCAGTCCTAAACCTGTCAAAGATAATAAAGTGAAGAGTATGAATACAAGTAATCTTACTTTCCGAGGCGGCGGCGTGGGCTCGTCCCTGTGTGCGCCGTTGTGCAGAGTCGCGGGCGGCGGCGTCGGCGGCGGCTGCTGCGGCCGGTGCTTCCCCGCGCCCGCCACACCGCCTGAATAACCAAATCCTTATTACCTCCTAAGCTTGGACGAATTAACCACGGGACGCGTGATATCGGCCATATTCGCCTTACCCCTCTAGCCTCGAACTGTGGCGGTTTCGTCATTAATTATTATGATATTGTGTTGTCATAGTTATCGACTTTTTTATGCACTAGTGTCAATAAATGGGCAGAAAAATGACAAGGCACTCTCCCCTCGCCCCGCAAAAGTTAGTCGAACGTGATTTCATTAATTTTTCTTACGTTTCCTATCCCGTGTTATTTAATCGAAGCTCATAAGCTATACATGCTTTGGTATTTGTATGAAATTTTCGTATACTCTCTCTCTCTGGGTCGTACTCCCCTCTGCAAGGGTCGGGACCCCTTTCCATAAATCACATAATGGTAGTTTTCTTGGGATAATAATGACATGGATTCCCAGGACTCGAGTAAGTTTACAAAAGCAGATAAAAAAGTTATCCTCATAAGCTGACATCGTAAGTTAAACTCATTTAGGAATAAATGTACTATTTCTAAGGGATAAAGCAAAACCTTTACACACTTATTCAGCTCCAATCGTGTTTCGGTGGACGATTTTGGTTACACTACTCAGTTCCGCTTCTTTCAGCCACTTACAGCATAACGATGTTGTAGGCTAATGAAGGAACTAGTAGGAAAATCTATGTGGCCTATGTCACTCTCCCAGGTCCTCAACTATACCCATACCAAAAATCACGTCGATCCGTTGCTCCGTTGCGGCGTGATTGAAGGACAAACCAACAAACCATCAAACCAATAAACCAACAAACAAATACACTTTCGCATTTATAATATTAGTATGAAAACAATCGATTAAAGTAAAAAAAACCGGCCAAGTGCGAGTCGGACTCGCGCACCGAGGGTTCCGTACAAACCTGTAGTAAGTTTTAAATTATTAAAAAAAAAACTACTTGCTAGATCTCGTTCAAACCAATTTTCGGTGGAAGTTTGCATGATAATGTACATCATATATTTTTTTTAGTTTTATCATTCTCTTATTTTAGAAGTTACAGGGGGGGACACACATTTTACCACTTTGGAAGTGTCTCTCGTGCAAACTATTCAGTTTAGAAAAAAATGATATTAGAAACCTCAATATCATTTTTGAAGACCTATCCATAGATACCCCACACGTATGGGTTTGATGAAAAAAATTTTTTTGAGTTTCAGTTCTAAGTATGGGGACCCGCAAAATTTATTGTTTTTTTTCTAGTTTTGTGTGAAAATCTTAATGCGGTTTACAGAATACATCTACTTACCAAGTTTCAACAGTATAGTTCTTATAGTTTCGGAAAAAAGTGGCTGTGACATACGGACGGACAGACAGACAGACAGACAGACAGACAGACAGACAGACAGACATGACGAATCTATAAGGGTTCCGTTTTTGCCAAATTTGGCTACGGAACCCTAAAAAGTGCGTCGAACTTTAATGATGTCACATTTCAGAATTTCATATAAATTCCACACAGGACGCGTTTTGACGTTTGAAAAAAAGTTGCTGATTTGACTATTTGTCAAATATCTAATTCAAACCACATTTGATTATTTTAATAATTTGTTACGTACATACCATGTAAAGATCTCGTGCTATCGGCTGAAGGCGACGGCGTAGACCGAGGATGCGGCGGGGGATGAGACAGCGCTACGGCCGGAGGCAGGGGCGCCGCGCGTTTCTTCAGGCTCCCTATGTTATCTGCAATAACGCAAGAAACTGCTTTCATTTTAGTACGGTATTTAAGATCATTAAGTAATCAAACATACGAACACCAAACCTCAAACAACTGAATTTCAATACTCTATTTCTTAATAATGACCCCGCAACAAAGTGCTGGAACAATATGCCACCAGCCCACCACCTCTGCAGTTTTATAAAACACCATAACCAACTTTATCCCGTAACTTGCACATGCACTGTTCAGAGATGTAGCCAAATGACTGACTTGAAAATAATTTCTTCTGGTTTGTAAAAAAAACCCATCTTACGTACTAATTTGTTCCTTTGTAGAAACCCAGTCACATCAAGTGCAGCTCAATTCACACTGGGACAAAAATGTGAAGCTATCCTCTGAGCGACTGGTGAATAATTCTAAACCTTGTATCTATTGAAATAAGGTTAATTTTCCTAAATAAGCATACTCACAAACGCTGGGGTTCCGCGGCAGCGTGATCGGAGTAGGCGGCGCGTGTTGCAAAGAGTCGCAAGTCGAGGACCTGGAGCGAAGCACAGGGGAATACGTACCACAACCACAACCTGCACATTGCACGTTCCCGCGTAAGAAGACATATTTTTGACCACCCATTACCTTCATTACAAGTCGAACCGCTGACAAATAAATCTGAACCTTGAAATCTTTCTAATAAGGTTCAATTTCCTAAATGAGCATACTCACAAACGTTCGGTTTCCGTGGCAGCGTGGTCGGAGTAGGAGGCGCGTGATGCAAAGAGTCGCAAGTGGAGGACCTGGAGCGAAGCACAGGGGAATCCCCACCACCACCACCACCCCCCGCACCGCACGTACCCGCGTATGACGGAGGCCGCGACCTTGGACACTTCTTCTCTGGCGTCACGCTACCGTTTTGCTGAAAACAAATTAAACATCTTCATGTATTATTATCTCCTAACTTTGCTTTGGTCTTCAACAATATAGTCTGTCCGCGTTAAGAAAATAGTGACTGATCACTGTCGACAGGCTAAGCCACGCCTCCCGACCAATCAAGTTGAAGGAAATAAGAAATGCTTTATGCTTTCATGTAACTCCATTGGTCGGACTTGGCGTGGCAGCCAGCCACTAACATGAGTCACTATTTTCTTAACGCGGACAGACTATAGCTATTTCAATCCCTCTGTGATTTTGTGGTTGTTAATTTGCACTGATTCAGTTTTTCTTAACAAAAAACTAACCTCACCCAACCAAAACTCGGCAGTGGCCCTATATTTCAAAACGTGTCCCACATTCTAAAGTTTCTCAAAAAGAATTTGCTTACAATCCTCAAAGACCGAAAGGATCTGGGACCCGACACTTTTATCCCAAGAAGTCTCTACTACATATTATTGGTAGAATTTAGATCCACAGGAAAGTAGAACACAACGCAAATTCTTACCCTTTCGTCGATAACCGTATCATCGTCAGAGAAATCCGTTGAGCCATCATCGTGTGATAGATTCCAGTCTATATTGATGTTTTCATAAATGCTCTTCTCCCGCTTATCTACACTTTCAAGCTGAAAGAAGGGGTTCAAGTCGTAATTTTAGGACTTAAGGGTTTGCACTTTGCATCAGCTGAACTAAATAATAATATTATTCACGTTATAATACTATCCAACAACAGTTTTCACAGACGAATCGCATGCACTACTTTAATAGTGTCTGTACTTTTTATGATTTCATACTTTTCAATTACTTTGTATATTAGAGAAGATTTGTGTAAAAATTATACATAATAGTGGAAATATTCAGTTTTTAAAATTCCCTCTTATTTCTTTGTGGGTCGTTTTATAATGTAATGGTGGCTAAAGGGGTACCCTCATTGCCTGTGGAAATGGTTCGTTAACATATTATGAAGCAAAATTTCATAGTGGGATAATAGACATGAGTATACCAGAGCTGAAAACGTGTCAATCACCCTATTTGGGATAAATCATTCGGGTGCCTAAATAAGAGTTAACCAACATAATTTGATTCGTTAAGGACGAATTTTGTTTGTTATTACAAATTTTGTATATTATTTATGAGAAACTTACCAACTCTTGACACGCATGGTGCCCTAACTGCCTCGCAATATGCAAGGCAGTTCTTCCATTGTTATCCTTTATCGTAGAATCGGCTCCAGCTTTCAGCAACAACTTCATTGGTTCCGTCCGATCGATCGCCGCGCACAAATGTAACGCGGTCATACCAGAGAGTGTGGCCTTATCTAGTAGTTGTGATCCGCCATTTTGGACTAGAAAATCGACTATGTGAAGAAACGACCCGTCGCCTAATTCTCGGGATATAGCGAGGTGGAGGGCTGTTTCACCGCAATCCTGTAACACAATAAAATATTCGTCAACTAAGACCCGCACATTCTATAACTAATAAAGTATCATAGACTATCATAAGTGGTACAAGTTTTGCTACGTGAAATAAATAAATCAGTTATCAAACACATGGGACTAAAATTCGTATTTTCTGGGGATAGCCCCAAATATCACTAAATAGTTAGTGATATTTGGTTTTTAAGGCAAAAAAAAACTATTTTAGCCTCATTTGGTGGCAGAAAGACTAGTTAATATGTTGTGCAAAGGATCAGCCTGGCGTTCCAATGTAATAATGCAGCGATATAAACTATAAAATAAGTCAGATCCTTTTAAAAGGGCCTTACCATCGCCGTAGGTACATTTCTCGGGTCACGTGATCTAGTGAGCCCGACCTACTATTACCATGACGAGTACGAGTATTACTAATGACTTACCGAACTGGGTAGCACGGATCCCAGGTCGGCGCCTTCAGCGTAAGCTTGCAGCAAGTTCTGAAGGTGGCCGTTGTTGACCGCGTGCTCCACCTCAGACAGCCTCTCGGCCGCGTCGCGACACGTCCGGGCCGCCCACGCTCGGTACACGTACTTTTCCCGGATAAACCTTAACCGTTCCTCCCTGGTGGTAAAAATAATTTGATAATAAAATAAAACCGACCAAGTGCGAGTTGAACTCGCACACGAAGGGTTCTATACTATCGTACAAGATTTAACACTATGTAGTACACCCCTCCCGCTTTCTTTTAAAAGTTTCCTAAGGTTGCCTGGAAGAGATCGCTATTTAAGCGATAAGGCCGCCTGTTGTGCCATATCCATTATGATTGTGTTTGTGTTTTTATTTCTTTTAATGGTGTACAATAAACAGGGTTCGAAAATATGCTATATTTATTATAAATATCAAAATATCCGATATTTATGATATATATCAAGTTTGATAAATATCAATTTTGTATGAAAGCCATATTATTATTTTATCGTATTATTTATGAAAACTATTTGCATATATTATGTGTTATATAAACATAGTAAAATTATCAAAAAATAAAAAACTAAAATGTTTTTAATGTTTTATTTATTTAGGTACTTAAAATCAGACAAATGTAACCAAACCATAAAATCATCTTTTAGATCAGGCAAAATCAGCTAAAAAACATAAAATCTTCTTTTAGATCAGGCAAAATGAACTCAAAAATATAAAACATTTGATTTTTTAAACCATTTTTGTATTGCAATATACCTAGTAATAAAAAAAATGTTTTTTTATTACTATATATCAAACTGGGTTCGACGATATATATCAAATGTGATATATATCGTCGAACCCAGTTTGATATATATCGGATATATATCTTGATATATATCCCTGAGTATATTTTACCTGACCTTTTTTACTTTTATGTACTCTTTTTCTCTAAACTCACATTCGCATTTATAATATTAGTTAGGATTTTACTTTATTTTTTTACTATTTGTTTTTATACCGGCACTATATTTTGTTGTATTTACACACTCTGGGAAAATTTCAACTGTCTACCTTTTACAGTTCATGAGATACAGCTCATACAGACGGACGGATGTACAAAAGGACAAAAATGCTGAGTAATAATAATACCACTGATTCAGTAAGGTAAATCGTAATTTTCTATTGGAATAAGAACTGACTAACACACACATATTGATCAGAAAATTGCTTTCAAAAAACTTTCTATCCCAGTCACTACTCACTCTGCAAACATCAAAGCGTACGTCCAATCCGGCAACATTCTGACAGTTTATGGAAATACCGCAGACATAATGTCATGTCTGCGGGGTCTAGAACTCTAAAACAATATTGATGGGCAGATTCCAGCCCGCTTCTTAATTTATTTCTGACAAAATTTTCTGATATCAATCAATATTTATTTATTCAATTTAGTTACACTGTACACTTATTGGCGTCCGAAACTTATAAAACATTATGGTGTAAATCAGTTACGGTATCTTAAAACTAAAGCTATGAGGGTTCCAAACGCGCCCTGGTCTGAGAAGAGCCCACAAAAACTCAGCCAAGTCATTTTTTAATGATAAAATATGCCTGCTGGCATAAAGTTCAAGCTCAAAAACCTACTTACATAGTGCTTTCGGGTGTCAGTTTATCTCTATCGTCCAACGTATTCTCCATGACCTCATTAAACATCTGGTTCCCCATATGCCTCGCCAGCAGCAGTTGTGACGTGCTCAGTCTATCCAACGTTAACGATTGTATCCTTGATATGTGAACGCCTAGTTCTCTGTGACTTCCAGAACATTCTATGCATACGATTACGCCGAAGTTCGTCGATAACCAGGTGGGATCTGTAAGTTATAATGTTTAAATTGTTTAACGAACGTTGATAGCATAGTTAATATTAGTTTTTATATATCTATTAACTTAATTGATAATAAGTATTTATATGATTAATAACAATAATGTAGGAACTAGAAGTTCAATTCGCTATAATCCGCGACAATAGATAAATCTATGTGGTACAGTGTGTATCTTGCACTTATAGCCCGCGATATTCACCACACCACAGAAATCTTCCAAATTATTCGCAACGTACGTTACACCCCGATACCGGAGCATCTACAGGAGATGTTGACTCGACAATGCACGATTGTAAAGTACACTTTCTAGTTCCTTCATTGTCATGGACTTCCACAAAATAACGCCTGCTTCTATCCAATACTAACAAGCTGATGCCGTGGGCATGGGTGACTTCGTCAGCGTGGAATAAGCTTTTTTTAATTCTCATGGGAATCCCTTTAATTTTCTGAGATAAAAAGTGGCCTATGTCGCTCTCCAGGTTCTCAACTATACCCATGTAAAAAATAACATCGATCCCTTGCACTGTCGCGGCGTGATTGAAGGACAAACCAACAAACGAAAACACTTTCGCATTTAAAATATTTGTATGAGTATAATACTATGATTTTGATTTGATTTGATTTAATCAGTTTCGGCGAGTTCAACTACAATTTATTTCCAGTAGATCTACTAATCAGATCTTCCCTTGTTACTTTTGGGTACTTCCCTATGGTATTGAACTATAGGGAAGTACCCAAACAACGACCTTTGACGACCTCCCTGGCGCAGTGTTGAGCGCTGTTGCCTTAACGTGAGAGGTCCCGGGTTCGATCCCCGGCAGAATCAATTTGGGAATTTATAATTTCTGAATTTTCTCTGGTCTGGCCTGGTGGGAGGCTTTGGCCGTGGCTAGTTACCACCCTACCGGCAAAGACGTGCCGCCTAGCGATTTAGCGTTCCGGTACGATGCCGTGTAGAAACCAATTATAGGTATGGGTTTCATATAACTGCCATACTATTACCAGGCCTGGCTCACTTGTCACGTGACCTGAGATATTTAACTACTGCTGCGTGGACGCTCGACGGCACTCGTATCAGTCGAGTGTTGCGCGCGGACCGTAGTTATACGTTTGACTTTTACTCAAGTTCTCGATAAGGATAAACAAAGAAAGATCAGTAAACGATATCGTATCACATTAGGTCGTTTAAACTCTAATTATTAAGACCTAACTTATCGCTCTTTGCACTTCCTAAGGACCCTGAAAGGTAAGTTTGTATTATTTGCCTATCTAGGTACATAGTACATACGTACCTACTTAGAGTTCTAAACAAAACTAATATTAATACATAATGTGGGTAGTTTTATTTTTATATCCACACAAGATACAGTTTTAAACAAAAGTAAATATAAACCATAGGTAGTATCCAATATTATAGTGATAGCCTAATGGGTAGACTTCAGCCTCCAAGTCTGGGGTTCGATCCTGGGAACGCACCTCCAACTTAATTAATTAAAATATATCATTTACGGTGAACAAAAATCGTGTGTAAAGCTGAAAACATGCCTGAAGTTCTATAATCATTATAAAAAACTCTAATATGTCTGCCAACAAGAAATTGGCCAGTGTGGAGGAATATATGGCTTAAACCCTTCTCATTCTGAGAAGAGCCTCGTGAGTCGTGCTTAGTAGTGGGACTAGTGGGCCGCCGATGAGTCGATGATGATTAATCCATAATGTGGGTATATTATTTTGTCTCGTAAACTCTGGCATGGGCCCCCTTCCACCCCATATAAGTGTAAAATATTCATTGATATTTCACTACTTGTGGAATATATAACGACTTTTTTTTATCCACTACAAGTTAGCCCTTGACTGCAATCTCACCTGATGGTAAGTGATGATGCAGTGTGAGATGGTAGCGGGCTAACCAGTTAGGGGCATGGCAGCATGTTAAACCCATATCCCTATTTGGTTTCTACAAAATCTATGAATAATAATAATATATCTTTTATCTATTTTTAAAGTAATTGTCGTCCTCATTGCAACCGATTACCGACCCATAGTAATGATACCGATAGTAAGAATTTAGAAGTAGTCAACCCTAAGGCTACGCGCGCCGCGTCTGAAGGGATAAGAGTTACGCGATAGAAAGAGATATATAGATGTAGGTATTTAATTATTTTCACTCGCAGCGCTGTGCGAGCTGAATTGCACTTTATTACGACGTAACCTGAGTCGCTGATGGTTAAAAGGTCTTCGCGGAGTAACTCTTCTGTTACTACTATTACCTATTCTGTGCTATTACTAACCTCACCTAACCTAACAGGTTAGCCCGCTACCATTTTAGACTGCATCTCACTTACCATCAGGTGAGATCGCTGACAAGGGCTAACTTGTAGTTGTTAAAAAAATGACTATTGACACAGATTTTAACTGTTGACAACTTGATTACTGAATAATGAAAACAAAAAACTGTGCGCCATTTAACAATAGAATTATGCAACAATTAGATAATATCATAGCGTTGGGGAAAACAATGAGCCTTCATCGGCCAATTAACACGATAAACCAATTACCAGCAAAACAATCGCTGTGCCGATTAAGAAAATGCACTGTAAGAGATGCTATCACCTTCATTATAGTGCCGTAACAAAACAATTAGTAGTAAGATACATCTTTACATTTATATAGATCCATACTTCCATACTAATATTATAAATGCGCAAGTGTGTCTGTCTGTATGTCTGTCTGCTACGCTTTCCCGGCCCATCTTTTCAACCGATTTTGCTGAAAATTGGTATAGAGGTAGGTTATATCCCAGGGAAGGACGTAGGCTACATTTTATCCCGGAAATCCATACTAATATTATAAATGCGAAAGTGTGTCTGTCTGTCTGTCTGTCTGCTACGCTTTCCCGGCCCATCTTTTCAACCGATTTTGCTGAAATTTGGTATAGAGGTAGGTTATATCCCGGGGATGGACATTGGCTACATTTTATCCCGGAAAATTAAGGAGTTCCCGCGGGAATCAAAAACCTTAATCCACGCGGACGAAGTCGCGGGTATTATTAAGAAGAATTACTATTATTCAAAGATAAATATTATAATAAACTAGATAATAGTTTTTTCATCCCACCATCTCGGAAAGAGTATTTTTACTCTTCGATATCTGAAGGTAAAATCCGTTATTATCCTCTAGAGGATAAAGTAAATTGAATTTAGAACATCGTGTGCACGTTAGTAAATATCACTCGTCTATGAAGTTTGTGAATTCATAACGTCATCATTAAAATTTAAAACCTATTTACTTGTACCTCTATGGTGCCGAATTTCCATACAATCGTTTTTAATTTGATAAAAACTCTCACTCGTAACCTTCTTGGTGTACTTTTTTAATTTGCTTTGCGCGCACCATTTTCTTTCACGTCATATTTGTGTGTGTTTAAAATTAAAACCGATTAAAAACAAGGAAATTGAAAATAAGTGAAAAATTAAAACCGATTAAAAACAAGAAAATTGAAAATAAGTGAAAAACCTAAAATGAGTGATTCTAGTGACGAAGAAATTAACAGAATTTAATTTAATCTTGTGTTTTTTTTTGCATTTAGTCATTTCCTCGCTGAGGTGGGATGAAAAGTTACGTGTTGCACTCGAGTGAAAAGATTTTTCACCTCGTGCTCTTTTGTTTCCCTCGCTGACGCTCAGGATTCTAATTTTTGAATCACTCGCTGCGCTCGTGATTCAATTTTAGAATCCTTCGCTTGCTCGGTCATCAAAATTGAGCACGCGGTTAAAAAATAACTTTTCATCCCATGTATTCGAAAAGGACGACTTGGTTCGCCTTTATGTGCGCCCAAAGGTGGTGTTTTCTATAAGAAACTTTTAGCGGGCAGTAATGAGTTTTTAATCCTCTTTATACTCGTAAGTGCGCCGCAATTATCTTTTCATCCCATGTATTCGAAAAGGACGACTTGGTTCGCCTTTATGTGCGCCCAAAGGTGGTGTTTTCTATAAGAAACTTTTAGCGGGCAGTAATGAGTTTTTAATCCTCTTTATACTCGTAAGTGCGCCGCAATTATCTTTTCATCCCATGTATTCGAAAAGGACGACTTGGTTCGCCTTTATGTGCGCCCAAAGGTGGTGTTTTCTATAAGAAACTTTTAGCGGGCAGTAATGAGTTTTTAATCCTCTTTATACTCGTAAGTGCGCCGCAATTATCTTTGCCGCGCACTTATTGAATTTGGAACATCTTAGTGTTCAGCGCCAACGCAAATTGACGACCTCCGTGGCGCAGTGTTGAGCGCTGCTGTCTTAACGTGCGGAGGTCGCGGGTTCGATCCCCGGCAGGGTCAATTTAGGAATTTTAACTAACGAAAGGGCTACTAGTAAAGGTAGTGGATATATATATTAAAAAAAAAAAAAAAAAAATAAAAAAAAAAAAAAAAAAAAAAAAAAATATTATTATAAAGGCGAAAGTTTGGATGGATGTGTGGATGTATGGATGTATGGATGTTTGTTACTCAATTACGCCCGAACGGCTGAACGGATCTGGATAAAATTTGGCACAGAGATAGATTAAAGTCTGGAAATAGCACATATTATGCTTTTTATCCCGGGAAATTAAAGAGTTCCCGCGGGAACCAAATTTTCTCATACAGGGTGATGAAAAGTAGAGTGTATCATTCGGGCGCAAATATATTTTTGGCTCGGGCGACGTACTTTGAATCCCTCGCTACGTTCAGGATTCTACTAAAGAATCCCTCGCTACGCTCAGGATTCTACTCTAGAATCCCTCACTTCGTTCTGGATTCAAAAAAGCGCCCTCGCCGTAAAAATATTATTTTGCTCCCTTATAATACAATCTACTATTTCACTCTTGTATAACAAATAACTATTAATTCTTACATATTTAATGTGACTAAAATAATTAAATAAAATTACAAGTAATTAGGGATAATATCTCTATAAATTTTGTAATAACAAGGAAATCAACTTCCTATGTGAACTGAAGTTGCAAATTAGTTAAATTTGGTAAAGTTCGTAATCTAATATTATAAATGCGAAAGTGTGTTTATTTGTTGTTTGATTGGTTTGTCCTTCAATCACGCCGCAACGGAGTCACGGATCGACGTGATTTTTGGCATTGGTATAGTTGAGGACCTGGAAAGTGGCATAGGCTACTTTTTATCCCGGAAATTTAAGGAGTTCCCGTGGGAATCCAAAAAAACTTAAACCACGTGGACGAAGTCGCTGGCATCAGCTAGTACCTAAATATTCGTGACTAACAATAATTATTAAACTTGTGTTTGATTATTAACTATTCTAAAACAAATCTCAGCTTCTAAGAATAAAACAACAATATTATCGAATACAACACAGTCTTATTAGAGTAAAAAAAACCGAAGCTACAAACCACGGGTACTGCAGAAATAATTTCCTGCTTTATACACTTCCGTGAACCGTAGAAACTGGAACGAATCCGGGGAAAATCCGGACTCATGGCCTATATATATTGAAGTTTGAACTATGCACTACATTCGTGATACAGTTTAATACAGTTTAATAATAGTTTCGAAAACGCAACAAAACGGTATTTTTTAATCAATCGACAAAATAATCGATTTCACGAAATTTACGATTTATCAGAGCGATCTATATGAAACTTTTTTTCTGCATCAAGATTAGCTGTTGAAATACCGTGAGATCGGTTTACAGGATTTTGTGCAAGTAGGTACTTAAATAATGTTTTACTTTCCAAGTTTTTGTAGATATGATGACTGAGTACCTATTCAAGTACTAATATTAGGTACTTATTAATACGCCTTATTATACAGCAGGCCCAGTGGGAGTTTTTTTTACATAATAATCAATCGCGACAGCGTTAACGACCATTGTCAAACGCTTGACCATTCCATACAAATCGTAATAAACGTTGCTGCTATCGAATGGGAAGGAAATCTCCCAATAGACACTGCAGGCCGAGTGGGAGTTTTTACGCATTCGATCGCGTATTCGATAACGACAGTGTTAACTACGATTTAGTGGCTGGATCGCTCATTGCGATGGGGAAAGCACATCAATGAGACTAATGGAAAAGTACTAAAAATCCTTAATGTTTTTAAAGTTTTAAGTGGTCCTGGCTGGGGCGTACACCCCAAGCACCTTAGACGGTTATATCTGTCGACAATACGAAGTAGACTAGAATACGGCAGTATGCTATATGACAATAGCTGCAAGTCTCACCTATATAAACTTGATAAAGTCCAGAACCAAGCTATGAGAGTGATAGGTGGATTTATCAAAACGACTCCTATACATGTGATGGAATCCGAACTTTGTCTTCAACCACTACATATCCGTAGATACTATTTAGCTGGAAAATATCTATTAAAAATCAAATCATTCCAAGATAATCGAATTATACAATTATTAGAGGAATTTAATACATCCTACCTGAATAGTCCATTTTGGAGACAAAAGAAAAAACCCTTGCTTGTTTTGCTTTACGCCGATTTAAAAGACACGTCTCTGCATTCAACATGTCAGTTAGAGATGTTCTCTTTTGAGACCTGCCGAGCGATCGCGTAACTTCTGCATCAATCATTGTTACAGTATCAATTGTTGTAATTGGCTGAATTTATTGCATTCTTGCTGCGTCAATGGATTATGTCCAATAGTGGAAGAGTGTTAACCAATCAGGGTACCAATCATGTAAGAATGTCCGATCAAAACGTTAAAGTTCGTCGTCAAAGTTTATAAACCATAACGGCATTAAATTAGAGCTCAATTTCGTGTATCCATTCTTATACGTTCAAGTATCGTTCATACCTAAACGTATAAGAATGGGCAGACGAAATTGAGCTCTAATTCAATGCAGTTATGGTTTATTTTACTTTGACAAAAATCTTAAACGTTTGATGAACAATTCTTACGTAATAGGGGGGCTGAGGTGATTGCGATGTATCAATGATTGATGCAGAAGTTACGCGATCGCTCGGCAGGATATCAAACATAGACCTTTCTAATAATATTAAATTTATAAAATCGGTATTTAAAGCTAAAAGACAATACAATATGTTAGAATTGCAAACAATATGTACTGACGCGGACGTGATGAATGATTATGAGACGTACTACAAAATTTTTACAGATGGATCCAAGATTAATAATGATTTAGGTGCAGCTGCTTTTGATGAACAACTGGGATGCGGGTTTAAATTTAAAATAACCCCTAACGTATCGGTAATGTACTTAGAACTTTTTGCAATTGCTGAAGCTTTGTCATACGCAGAAACAATAAATAACAATAAGATCGTAATATTTACAGACTCAAAAAGTTCGCTACAACATTTGGCTCGCTGTACCTCGACATTTCGAGGAACACCGATAGCCTACACCATAATAAATTCACTTTTGCAGTTTAACGCTAGATCTACAACTATAGTCTTGCAATGGATACCATCACACGTAGGGGTCAAGGGTAATGAAACGGTAGACAAACTCGCAAAAGAAGCTTGCAGCGACGGCATTGATGTGTTTTTGCGCCCATTTTATTCCGACTGCATATATCAAATAAAGAAAACAAGTTATAATATGTGGCAAGAACATTTTGACAAAAGATCAAAGGAGAAAGGTATATGGTACAAAACGATCCAGCCACTGCCACCCAAATTGCCGTGGATTGACAATGGCAGAAGTAGAATAGACCTGACCCTTATGATGCGTCTTCGTTCCGGGCACATACCATTGAACAAATTTGGATACTTAATGAAAAAAACAAATTCACCCAACTGCAGTGTCTGCAATGTGCCAGAGGATGTTGTCCATATCTTAATGGAATGTGCCAGAAACGAGGAGTTTAGAGGCAGAATTTTTGGGGGTTCCGTAAATTCGTATGCTGTCGGTTTATTCAACACTGTGCTGGCTTACCCGCTTTCAGCCAAAGCAGCGCAAGTGTTGCGGATGGTTAGGATTGGCATCGAAAAAAGAGAATAATATCTCGAGTTTCGATGGCAATCGTAGCCATTTTTGTTGTGTACCTACCATATAATTAGTTTATATTCATTATTAATTAGTGAATAATGTACCTACATATAATTGTTTTCCTATTATTTTTGTTATTCTACAGAGAGGCATATTCGCCAAGCGAATAATCTCTTTAAATAAAGATTAAAAAAAAAAAAAAAAAAAAAAACTACGATTTATATGGAATTCTCAAGCGCTTGACAGCTGGCGCTTCGATTCGATCGATTCCATATAAATTGGTAGTTATAGATAGCGTTGTAACGAAAATTTTTTTTTCTGCTATCGAATGGGAAGGAAATCTCCCAATAGACACTGCAGGCCGAGTGGGAGTTTTTACGCATTCGATCGCGTATTCGATAACGACAGTGTTAACTACGATTTATATGGAATTCTCAAGCGCTTGACAGCTGGCGCTTCGATTCGATCGATTCCATATAAATTGGTAGTTATAGCTATATAGCGTTGTAACGAAAATTTTTTTTTTATTCAATACAAGTTAGCCCTTGACTGTGATCGGGTAAGTGATGATGCAGTCTTACATGGTAGCGGGCTAACCTGTTAGGGGCATGGCAGTTATATTAAACCCATAGGTACCCCTATTCGGTTTCTACACGGCATCGTACCGGAACGCTAAATCGCTTGGCGGCACGTCTTTACCGGTAGGGTGGTAACTAGCTACGGCCGACCAGACCAGGTCAGACCACGGAAAATTCCAAAATTATAAATTCGCAAATTGACCCTGCCGGGGATCGAACCCAGGACCTCCGTACGATAAGACAACAGCGCTCAACACTGCGCCACGGGGGTCGTCAAAAACTCCCACTCGGCCTGCTAATCTTTGATGAGAAACTCGCGTGCAATGTCTTGTATCATTGGCAGTACTAACATTACATGTATTATATTCGCATATAGTAGCTGGGTGACGACCATGAGGACTGTACTGCAATTACCATCATCAAGGCTTTAAACGCTATCATTTACCGGTACCACCGGTACTACGGAATAAATATATACAGCGATGAAACTTGATACATACTTATTATGCGTATTACATTATTCATACAATCGAATTCACAAAAAAATTTACTTACAGTTAGTTGTATTTTTGTAGTCTGGTATGGAGACTAATATTATAAATGCGAAAGTTTGGATGGATGGATGTATGTATGTATGAATGGATGGATGGATGTATGTATGTGAGTTTGTATATTCCACCATAACTTCTATACGCCTGAACGGATTTTGATGAATGAGGTACCTATCGTTAGAATCCTTAGCTTATTCCGGGTGACATAGGCTAGTAAAATTTAAAAAAATTGATAGGGTGACCATGGTCCTACATCAAAGACTAAAGTTGAATTATTTTTTTTCAAAAATGAGATTAACTATATTGTCATCATCAAGAAAATGATGAGTAGATTCCAAAAATATATAAGACTATATTTCAATGTCCAGTGATTCACAAAAAAATATCATTTAACTATGGCAGTCGTATTTTTTAATTCTTTGAGTTATATTCACTTGTTATGTTAGACGACTTCGACGACGACGAAAACAATATACTTACCTACTCTTTTTTTCAGGCAGTCGTATAAAAATGAGCGCGCCTCACTAAACGTTTGCGACACTTATGCACTACTTTGCCATCAGATCCGGCCGTTGATTTCACGTCTCAATAGCCGGTGACTGAACGATCAAAGACGACGTGGTGTGTATTTTGTATACACCTGTACCTACTTTACCATAATTATGTGAGCGGTAACATCATCATCATCGGGTGATAAACTGAATCTTTAATTACTTATAGTAAAGTAGACATCGGAGGCGCGCTTATTTTTGACTAGATGACGCCCACGACTTCGTCCGCGTGGACTAAGGTATTTTGATTACCGCGGGAACTCTTGACTGTTCCGGGATAAAAAGAGGCCTATGTCCTTTCCCGAAATACATCCTATCTCTGTACCAAGTTTCATCAAATTCGGTTGAATAAATGGGCCGTGAAAGCGTAGCAGACAGACAGACTGCATCATCACTTACCATCAGGTGAGATCGCAGTCAAGGGCTAACTTGTAGTGGATAAACAAAAGCAAAAGACAGAGACACACTTTCGCTTTTATAATATTAACTTATTGATTAGTCAAACATCTAAAAATATTTTAAAGAAACTCTGTGATTATCCTTACCATTTGTGGACCCGCAATCTGCACACACTTGGTTCCCCGGTAACGACCGCACAGCGCGTATGATAGACCGTTGCAGATCCAATAAGGAATGCCCATTATCGTTGCTCTCCCCAGCTTGCTGGTGGAACGCTCTCATCAACGCCCCCTCCTTACAATTGACGAGTACCGACGTCCATGCTCGTTGTTCGTTTTCGTCTTCCGCTTGAAAGTGGTAGGTACGACTGTCTGAAAAAGAAACAGTTTTATAATATAAGTCCTAGTTATATCTGGAGGGTTAGCACGGAAGTTGTGATTATCACATTGCAATAATCGCAATTGATATAATTAGCTGAATTTAATGGATTTCTTGTGCAACTGTGCATTTAAATTTGCGCAGTGCAATATTGTTGGCGAGGTCTACAGAATTTTTTTTGCGCAATTTTGTGACTATCTTTCTACAAGGAAGCAGTTTAACCTATTGGTTAATCCAATAAGTAGTAATTTTGGACCACCCTAAAGGAAACTAATTTGTTTTCAAAGGCAAATATTTCTAGTTAATTTCCAGAAATAATAAAATTAAAAGATGTGCACACACAATGCTTAATAAACAATTAATTCATAAATCTAATATGTATATCCACACTAATATTATAAATGCGAAAGTGATCGTCTGTGTGTGTGTCTGTCTGTCTGTCTGCTACACTTTCACGGCCCATCTGTTCAACCGATTTTGATGAAATTTGGTACAGGGGTAGGTATCCCGGGAAAGGACATAGGGCCCGGAAAATTAAAGAGTTCCCGCGGGAATCAAAAAAACTTAAATCACGCGGACGAACTCGCGGGCATCAGCTAGTATATTATATAACAAAATGACTAAATTTAGTGTCGCATCGTTACAAATGTGTCAATTGCAAACGGCTTTGCAATTGCTAACACATTTTGCCAACATTGTCACGTACAGATAATATTACTTATCAATACAACAGCGCGTGATTTCCAAACGGATGACTTGGTTACATAATAATGTATATTAAAGTGTTAAGTGATACATGAAAGGGCTTATCGTGGGAAATTAAATAACATTTGATACTAAACAATAATAAGCATCAGTTGAATCAACTTGTTAGTGGAAATAGTTAACTTGTTCTACATAAGTGCTAGATTGCACGTAGCTTTGGGATTTCTTGTTTTTAATAAATAACTGCACACAATTATCATTATGACATTACATCATAATATTATAAATGCGAAAGTGTTTTTGTTTCAAGTCCTTCAATCACGTCGCGACGGATCGACGTGATTTTTTGCATGGATATAGTTGAGGACCTGAAGAGTGACATAGGCTACTTGTCCCGGAAAAATAAGGAGTTCCCGTGGGAATAAAAAAAACTTATTACACGTGGACGAAGTAGCCGGCATCAGCTATTTACAAACTTCAGTGCATTGATTTGAACTAGTCTGACAGGCAAGCAGCAACATCCATTTTATTCCTTAATCACATTCCACAGCACTTTGCAGTGCTTAAAAATCGACTACGGTGCAGTTTTCGTGAAAAATCCAGATTTACTTACATGAGACTAGATCAAACGCCCGTTTATCTTCCGAGGCGACTTTTATCTGGCACGTAAGGAGGTTAACTCTTGCCGGTGTTTTGTTCTCGTCAGCGTGGAAGATGTCCAGGAATCCTTCCGCGGTGACCCTGCACCGTCTCTTTTGCCAAACCCTTCGTACTTTGCCTTCGGATTTCTTTAGGATGTACCCGCTTCGTGTTACGCCGTGTTGCTTGTCGCCTTGTAACTGATGGAGGGAGTAGCCACCTGCAACCGCTGCAGCCTGGTGTAAGAGACATGGAATGAATGGGCTGTGAGTGGCACCCTTTTCTGTTTTCAGAGCAAAACTCGCAACAAAAAGGTCTCTGACACCATATTGTCAGAGGATAATTGGGCACGAAACAAAAAAAAATAGGCCATGAGTTGTAACTTGCTACACACGGAAAGACGAGCAAACATGATCATATTTTAAGATTCCTTGGTAGGTTAGTTATTATCAAACCATATTTCAAGCATAGTGGAGAGAACTAGATTTATCGTCCTTAATCTGTGGCGTGTGTGTGTGGTGTGTGGTGTGTGTAATAGTTTTAGCATCCCAGCAAGTTTGATTGCAGCCAAGTGCTATTAATTCTGAGTTAAGGATGTATGACCAATTTTAGGTTCAAAATTTCGACAAATCAGAATATTTATTTATAGCGTGGTCGCCTTTTTGTAAGTACTGCGTATACTTATTAGTAAAACTAGGCTTCTGCTGAAAATCGGTGTAGGCTGTATCGAAGGCAGTTAAAAATACGAAGATCTGTTCAAAGGGTTGACAGTTGTATAATATTGTAAGAACTTCAAATGATTTATCTACTAGGACCTCAAGCGACACCGCGTTTCTGATAGTTACATGATATAAAGAAATAACCCCCAGCAACTTTAGGATTATCTCACAATCTTATTACACTAATGTAACAAGAAAGCGCTGTTCGTTTCAATGTTAAGCCTAATCGATAACACTTCAGCGGTAGCCGATAATGTTAAAGCCTATGTATGTAATCGCTAGTCTGCCCGTCATGTTTTCTCGATAATTCGCCAAAGCTCTTAATCCTTTTATGCATTTGTCGGGAATCCTAAACTTATTATCGGCTTATTTCGAATACAAACACAAGTAAGGTGTCAGATATAAGTCGGCTGAAAACGGAATCTTTAACCTTTAGCCTCTTCAGTGTTACAGAAAAAAAGCCTATCTTGTTTGCCAAAATTAATCAAGCAACATAGGAGAACTACTATATCAACCATACCACACATATACCAACCTACAAATTTAACATACATGGAAAGTGTTGGAAGAGCCCTGAAAAGGGTAGACTTACTTCTCTGTCCTGCGGTGTAGCAGCCCTAAGCATATTCCGTAGTTCCAAGAGCCGCCGTCGTTCGTCGTCCTGTTGCTGCCTAATCTTCTGCAACTGTACACTGAGATCCGCGACGTATACGCCAAAGTGCTCAATCGTCTTCAGTCCATCTTGAAAATAATTAGTTTGTGCGTGATAGTACTCCACCAGGTGCTGCAGCAGTTCGATGCCCTTCTTTGTTTTTATCTCGTTGAACTTTATCAGGTACTGAAACAATTTTTTCAACAACACTAAATACATGGAACAAAGCCAGTTTCCGAGTGTTGAACTAGCACTACAGACAGGTAGACGCCAAAACCGTGCGTGGGATATTTCCTGTTACCTCATCAGGGAATTACAAGACGTCGGAACTCGGAAACAACTCTGGTAGAAATCTTACTGTATGCATATACGAATTACGCGCCCTTCCACAAGCTATAATTATATTGTATGTACCTATATACCTGATGACGCACGAATACAGCCGTACGCGCATCAAGCTATAGTGGATCCAGATTTATATTTCGTAGTTGTGCAATAATAACACCCGCGACCTTGCACAATCGTCTTGGCGTCTCGCCGGCTGTGTATATACTATGTTGTTTATATTTTGCGGCGTCATGCGATCGATTTTTTTTAATTAGAACAATGATTTTATGAAATAGATTCTTCTGTTTAATATTATTTTACTTCATGAAAATGGGTTGAATCATGTACTATCGATATACAACCATAATTAAGATTTCCTTTTCACTTATTAGTAGTAAAATCCCGGGCTTTGTTTCTCTTTGGTTTTGAAATGTGCAACCAGCTAAAGCTAATCGTTCGGCAAAAAGGCAAGGCGTTCGGCGATTGCGTGGGTTGGACTTACCAAGCCTGCCGAAGCCAGGACTGTTGTCGGTGGAACAGAACAAAGCTAGGGTTAAGACGGCTCGACAGCGGCCCTGCGCGGCGCAAGGCCGGTCGATGACCTGACGCTACAGTACCGCATCGGCTAAAGCACCAGCCACTTTTCCGTCATTATTTACTGCGCCTAAGTTTTAAATACTAAATAGGTATAGGTACCTAGAGTGCTTAGCTCGAGCTCACTTTAAAAAGCAAATTTCTTCCGTAGAAAATTTTTCATGGTTCAGTTGTGAATACTAGTCTTGTGAATTGTGATTTGTGAGTTGTAACGGACGATTTTTCTGAAACAGTTCAAGTTTCCTTTTGAATGCTCTGACAAGGAAAACTTTATTGTTATAAAACTACTTACTTTGAAAATAATAAATAGCGGCAACATTTATTTGACAAAAGATATAATAATAGGTAACTAGTAGTCCCACTTGGGCCATTCAAAGTTCCAAACTAAACGACAAGTGTGTAAAAAGAATAGCTCGAGGACAGAGTACAGACTTGAACTACAATTCATCGAGCCGAATTATTGCCCTCTCCCTTATAGAGAGAGAGCAATACAGAGTTCTGGGAGTCTCCAAAACTGAAAGAGTGTAGAAAGAGAGGATTGCATGAAAACATTTTCAAATAAGTTTTGGTTTCGCAGTTCAAGTACTCTAATATGATTCATTGCTATTTACTACCAGGAATCAGGATATCATAAATATGAGAGAGTAGATTCAGAACCTAGAACGGACAGAAACGTACACGCATAGGATCAAATCTCATCAGGAAATGGAGTCAGCAGAGCGTATAGGCGTCACACCAGGTACACTCAAAAGGTAACCGTAAACTGCTTGTGCTTGTAATGAATAAAACCCGGTCGCTTGGAAATTGTAATGCCGGCAAACTATGCCATAATTTCAATATGATAGCATAATGACTGTGTGTCATACTGCCTATCTGTAGTTTCTGTTACGTGCTACGTTGCTTGCATTCTACATAATATAAAGAGGCTCGTTATCTACGAATATAGTCGAAATAGTACATCGTTAATGCAACGACCAAGGCAATCAATTGCAGGCGTTGGCACTTGTGCAATAGTATGCCCGTGAACGTTTTACATACACGCATACTTCAACTGCCGTAGATAAGCGACGAACAGACATTTGAAATTCCGCAGCGACAGCGCGAATTTCGCAATCGCCAGCAGCTAACTGAAACAGTGCGCAGTTTTGTTTAAAATTTTGCAACACCCGACGCAAGTTTTTAAGTGCCAATGTTTAGATTTGGCACGAAACATTTGGGGCATTTTGCGTTAACAGTATGTTACAATAACGGTCTGCTGGCAATTTGGGGAATGGATAACTGTATACAAAAGGGGCGTCACTGTCATATTACGTCACTGACCCGACTCGCCATCACAGCTCCCGAATTGTTAGTACGAGTAGGTACGGTGTCAGTCGCGACTTTAGCTTTGTATAATATGGATAACACCACTTGATCTATCTCAAAAAATCTATCAATACTACTACTAAACACTTCTCAATTATGTTCTAACTAGGTGTCTTCATTATAGGCTCCATACCTATTATGCTTGGGAAGTTTTCATTGTACATACTTGGTGAACTGAAAATGCCACTAATTAACAATAATTTACTAGTCATCCCGCCCTGGCTTCGGGCACGTTGGGCTTACCTTTCATAGATAAAGAAATTACCTAATCAGTCATTGACATGTTAGGTGTTGTATTACAATTTACAATAAATGTAAACATACCTCGTGAAATTTTCTGATTTCGCAATGATATGATTGAAATCCGTATCGAATTGTACTCAGAAGTTTGGGTGTCTAGTGCCTACTACAGATTTTTTTGAACAAACCAAGCCAAAGCATCTATGTACTATTAAGATAGGGTGTCATTGAGAAATGCGGTTCAATGATCATTACACTTTACTAATCTATCCAAATAAGTGTAGTTAAAGGTAACGGTAGTACCGTTCTAATCTAAACATAGTTTAGTGAAATTCTGCTGCTATTAGTAGTTGGGTTATCAAGGGCAATAAATATGAACTAACTTTTGTAGATAAAAGTGTGCTAATGGTTTCACCAAAACTCCTATTATTATTTTTATTTAACTGATTCAAAAATTCAAAATTCAATTTTTTTTTATTCAAATAATCTTTTACAAGTACTTTTGAATTGTCAAGTGAAGCTACCACTGGTTCGGAATACCATTCCTACCGAGAAGAACCAGCAAGAAACTAGGCGGTTGCTCTTTTGAAAAAAATAATTTACAATTTCATTAATTTGTAGATAGGTACATAAGTAACCGCTGTCCTTAGCATTGCTGGAGCGAGTCCACGCTCCTTTGTCATTAACGTTATCTTCAACAGTATAATAAGCTTTTTCAGAAGCATACTTTTAATGGATTTCTTAAACTTGTATAAAGGAAAGTTTAAAATAGGTTGTGAAATTTTGTTATAAAATAGAATGTTCATTGATCTTCAAACACTGGTTAAATAACAAAAGTAATATGTAATTACATGATATATTATATGATGATTATTAAATAAATAAATCCTTATCTCCCGCCGAAACAAAAGATGAACAAAGAAATGTGAACGCAAACAAGCAAGAAACCACACTTAAACAAAATTACCTACTACAACAGCACTGTATATATTATGTAGTAAAGTAAAGGATCAACACAGACATAATATAACCTCACGAGGGCGAAGTCGCGTATATTGTACTTACTATCTAACAATGCGAAGCCGATGTAGAGGACAACCTGGCAAGTGTAATTGTGAGGTCGGTCATTCACACGGCCCGCACGCGCCTTACACAAATCATGATAACATAATTATTATTATTAACAAAATATTATGACCTCATCGCTTATAAGTACAAGTTATAAGTGAACGGCATTATTGATTTACTATCGTGATTCGTGACCTAGATGTAGCATCGGAATGAAAATAGATAAATCAATAATTCTGGCTGTTACTATTAGCATAGTACGACCAATTATTTAAAGTCAAACTGCACTTTTGTACAAGCCACTTTGCCTTTATGGCCAGTTAAAGCTTACAAAGTGACTAGAAGCACAGAATAGGTAATAATACAACTAGAAGTATTGGAATGTGATTATGCGTATAATATTGGAGTCTTCCAAACTGCACTGAACCATTATGGTGGCTGACAACTTTTGAAATGTGCGTAGTGAATAGTGAATTGGAGAATATGTGTGGCGATGTGTATGATGGATGATAATTATATTATGTGAATATTACTGTTTGACAAAAATAATATCAAATCCTTCACTACTACAGCGGCAATATTAAAACGAATCTTTACAAAAATGTAATCTAAAAAGCGTTAGCTAAATAGTTTCACATTGTTTCTTTTATCCAGACTAAACCTGAACAAAAACTTTAACCAATAGAAACGAGTGGAATTTATAGCCACTAACGGTGAAATTTCTAGCTTTCAGAGCATTGTTAGCAAATTCATAGAAGTTCCACAACTATACCGCCGCTGTGGGATTAAATTGACAAAGCGGTTTTAGCTACCTACAGCAGATTCATTGACCACAATGCTTTGTGGTCAATGAACGCGATTCAGTGATTGAAATAAATTTAATTGGAGACTTCATTCGGCTCTAAGCTACAACGCATCATAAATTATTCACATCAATCATTTTTTATTAAATTTAAGTATATCATACTAATATTATAAATGGGTTCTTAGTTAGTTTGTTGGTTTGTCCTTCAATCACGCCACGGCAGAGTAACGGATCGACGTGATTTTTTTGCATGGGTATAGATAAATACCTCGAATGTGACATACTCGTAGGCTATTTATCCAGGGAAATCGAGTTCCCGCGGCAATGAAAAAACTTAAACCACGCTTAGGAAGTCGCGGGGACTAGCTAGTCTAGCATATTTTCATTGTCCAAACTTGTATTTCAGACTACATTGAGAAATGGAAATATTTTATTGAGTAGTCAGTATTAAGTGTCTAACTATAGTAGGTAATAGACAGTAGTATGTCAGGATGTAATTATCTATGTCTATAAGTATAGACTGCTTTTACTGCTTAGAGTTAGACGATCTATCGGTAGGCCAAAGCTGCGCTGGATTGATAGAGTCGACCGAGATGCAAAAGCCATCGGTTTGCAAAACTGGAGGACACACGCAAAAGATAGATATAGATAGAGAAATCGACTGACGGACCCGCCTATGGCTCTAGCGCCAATGATGATAACGCATTAGGAGATAGGGACATCCCTATCTCCTCGAGTATCAGAAGGTGCTACTCGTTATCTCCTAATTAAGGGGTACTGAATTTATTTCCCGCGTGTACAGAGCACAAGGCACCGAGAGACATTGGTAGAAACATAGTTATTAGTTGCAGGCTGCATCAACCTACGGCGGTGGTCCGACTGCTGACTAAGCGTCAGGAGTCATGTTGCACTATGCATGTGTCCCTACAACGATATAGACTACTTATAATATTCTATTTCACTGAGATACTTAATAAAAAAGGAAAGCTATCGTAACTTGACACTCTTTAAATATTTTTTACCACTTAACTTGTATAATTTCTCATAAAAAGTTGGATAACACGATGTTGAACCCACTCACAACAGAAGTTTCATAAAACAAAGGCGAAAAAAGCGCTATATAAATTTTATTGAAAGCAGCGTTATTGCAAGACAGCTTTTATGTCGGGCCAACGACTGGCCTGGCAATTTACACGATGCTGTTGGAAAAATCCACTTTATTTATTTTGATAGAGAAAACAACGAGAAAGACGCCTATGTCTGTGCCTATGTGAGGACATAATATACCTATCATAGGAGCAAAAGAACCTGCCGTAACATGAGCAAATAATCTACAATTCGAAGACAACTAAAATCTGACTACCTAGTACCCTAACACCACATACAACTCAAAGACCAACATAATACACTCACCGGCACGGAAACTTGGCCACCTTGATTTTTTGATACATTACGACATAAAATATTTTTATACTTCTACCATACCTTTACTACTGTTTTAATCATACTTTTGCGGGTCTAAAGTCAGTCTTCATGCCCTAGGGCCGTAATCTAGTCGATCGATCGCCCAACTAGTTGACCAACCCCATACTGTAAATATGCACAACAGAGTCTAGGCTCCAGACTGGTCGACCAAACGACCGTACCATTTGACATAATACCATTTGACATAAAAGTTTTTAAACCAAGGAGTATGTATACCTGCATCTTTTCTTTTTATTATTTACTAGACCTATGTATCCTACTTACTATGATTTGCAATAAATATCTAACCGTTACAGTTTGTTTTACTGATAGGGTAGAAGTATAAAGTAGAGTATACACCACCGGGATAAAGCAGTTTTTTTCTTGGGCGCTTGAATCCCTCACTGCACTCAGGACTCAATCTTAATTCCCTCCCTTTGGTCGGGAATTAACTTATAACACCCTCGCTGCGCTCGGGAGTTAAATTTGGAGTCCTTCGTTACGTTCAGGATTCAATGTAGCGCCCGTGACATAAAACAGTACTTTATCCCCTTGGTGTATAAACTACTATTTTTGTTATTAAATTGAGTTTAATGAATAAGAAATGCACTTTTTTATGTTTTTAAGCATTTTTACAGAATCTAAGAATTTTTTCGTTGTAAAAATAATGTTTAATTAAAATCACTAATTTTCAAAGAAATCAACATCCGGTTCTAAAACACTACAAATTTAAAAACCACTGAAATTTCTTATTCCCCTGTACATTTTAATAACGCGTGGTTCCTCCTCTTGCCCTGATAACGACCTGCATGCGATCTGGCATGCTTTGAACGATGTTTCTGACATGGATTTGCGATAGGATCTCCCAAGCGGCCACCGCTGCATTACGGAGCTCGTTGATTGTTTGCTGCGGGTTGGGAGAGAATTCTATCCTTCTCTTGAGCATGTCCCAGACGTGTTCTATCGGATTTAAGTCCTGGCTACGAGAAGGCCATTGCAGTTTTTGTATACCAACATCTTGAAGGTACTCGTTCACACAACTGGCTACGTGCGGGCTTGCATTATCGTGCATTAACAGGAACTGGTCATATCCAATGAACCCCATATAGGGTACAACATGTTCCTGGATAACCTCTTCAATGTATCGCATCGCAGTCAATCGATTGCCAATTGTAACTAACCTTGCGGGGTCCCCTAGGAATCTATACCTTATTCTACCTATAAAATTCAATATCTCTTTAAAATGGCACGTGAACCATCCAGCAGTAAGACCCTCATAATGTTGTGTCCATAATAAACCAAGATCTTTTAGAGTTTCGGAAGCCCCGAGTTCAACCATCCCAACGACTTGCTTATATACCGATCTATAGTGACGTGTTCAAGTTTTAAATAATTTATAAACGCTTTCAAGTATTGATTTAATGTAAAGTAAATGGTGATTGGTAGCTCCACCCCGCTCACCAATGATAGGCTTCGGCCCTCTCTTGGTATCCCATGAGGCATTAGTCATCGACTAATAGGTCTCATAAGTATACCAAAAGGCAGCAGCCTCCCCTCCTTAAACCACTAGGCCACCATTTGGGGAAATAGCGCGACGTATGCAAGCATACTTTAATTTAGTTAAGTACAACGCGGAGACCACCATGGGTAGTAGGACGTCATTTGTACGTTACATAGGTTGTGAGCCAATGTGACGCAGCATAGGTCGTGAATCTATGCATTTACAAGTAACATAGGTTGTGAATCTATGGAACCGTAAATAGTATAGTAGCACAGGTTGTGAATCCATGCAACTATGAATAAGTGTCGAGGCTGAGTCAGGCGTAGCGCAAAACATAGCTAGATATTCGGTATCTCACGTGTGATCCAACCTTCGGTAATAATAAACAGCGTCCTACCAACCATGGTTAGTTGTCGTTCGAATGTAACGATAGTTACGAGTTTACATAATGTAAGCTTATGTAATCGCATGGCAGAGTCAGGTATACTGCAGAACAGTAATGCACATGAAGTACATTGCGCACAGAGAGCAAGCTCTCTGGTTCAACAACAAACCAATCCCATCCAAACGTCCAACTAGGTAGACATCAAGACAGAACCAGCCGTGCTGAGGCATCGCCGAAGCGATATAACCTACATTCCGCAGCCCCAACCCAACCAGCGATGATTATGTATAGGTAATATACGTGTAAGTATGTTGTATTAATATATGTATATAAATCCACCATAGGCGGATCAAATATCGTTGGAAGCCTCCAACGACATTATGCGTTCGAACGAGCGACAGACATCGCGACACATACTGCACACCATTACACGAACAGCGAATCCCTTTGCTTTGCATCAGCCCGAGAACGACGGTGGACATCGTGACACATACTGCACGCACCATTACACGAACAGCGAATCCACTTTGCTCAGCATCAGCCCGAGAACGACGGTGGACATCGTGACACATACTGCACGCATCAAGCGCATACACCACAGCACCGCTGTGCACCATCACATACAATCGCATCGCCGTCGCTTGTTCGGCGACCAGTCCGTTTGTCGGAAATCTTTCTAGCATGGACCGAGATCGCTCCTCCACTATATATATACTATATTTTATTATCTAACATTGTTTTAAATATATATATTTTGACTGAGAGGTACGAATCGTCACACAATTACCATGAACTCTGTATATATTTATAGCTCTTTTCTTCTTCTCTACACTCTTTTACGACCATCTGGTGCTCGTAAAGCGATTCTGCACTCCTCAGTAAAGATAACACAGGCTCGTGAGTCCAGTTAGCGCGATCACATGCAAACTTAAGTTGAGCTATTCGATGCTGTCTGAGCAGTTCTGGGCCTCGTACCGGCCTGCGTGCTTTTAAAGTTACTTCCTCCATACGTCTTCTTATCATACGCTCGATAACATTAACACCTCTCGCGATTTGACGCCGCTAGCGGATCTCAGCGGCAGTGAGGAACCGATTTCTTAAAATTTCTAGGACATTGAAACGGTCGTCCCGATCCGATGTGCATCTCACACCTCTACTACGAGGCCTTCTTGTGTAGCTGCCAGTCTCCAGGTATCGTTACAAGGCGTACTGCATTGATGCACACGGCACATGGAGTGCAGTAGCCACTTAACGTTGTGTCAGCCCTTGGTTTATTAAGGCAACACCTTGTGCAACTTGCGCTGGTGTTAAAGGCATTTTTTTAAACTTTAAAGCACGATTAAGCCTTTAACTAACGCCACAAAATCACAAAAAAACAGTAACGCAACAACGCACTTTACACAAATCCAAATCAAAGTTTTGAACTTAACTGCTCAAATGACCCGATTTGGCTAAAAATTAAAAGTAACAAGCGTAAGCCCTCAAAGTTTATGAATTAACTCTCTTGAAATAAAGGTAAACCTTTTTTTGTTTTGCCTTCATGGGAAACATCTGTTACAAACACTTAAAATGGTTGCAAACGCTTGATAAGAGCTTGGCCAAGATTCCGTGCCGCTGAGTGTATTAAGCGTTCATGTACGAAAAGGCTTTTGACTGCGATAACTTTCTTTGTGAACGAGGTTTATACCCGAGCGCTGCTGGGAGAAATTTTTGAAGTTGATTTTAATTTTACATGCCTACATAAAGGGACCCGTAAAGGGACCTTTAATACAGTGCCTGGCTCAAAAATGATCGTAATTACGTGAATTTACAAAAAAATTACGCAAAAAATATCTTTACGCAATTTTTGTCGATAAAAACCGTAATATTTTGGAAATAATAGGATTATAGTATAGTTAAGTTTCTGTTTATTGGCTTCGTATGTACTCACTACCGCATGATAAAGACTTTTACATGTAAGCTATAAGTATAAACAACACGGTAGCTTTCGCCGAAAATATTACACAGTGGTTACGCACTTCAGCCCCCCTAGCATGGGCCGAGACAATTTTCTCCCCGAGGAAAGGATAAAAAATTTATTCCTAAATAAATAAATAAAAACGCTAATTAACGGTGGATAAATAGTCCCCCGAGTCCCCGTGAAATGTCAAACGGGGATAAACTTCTCCTCTCCCCTGTTGCCGTGCTCTGAAAAGTGGATAAGTTTATTTTATCTCTTGTCAGTGGATAAAATCGGGGGATAAAATTTTTATCTCCGGCCCATGCTAGCCCTGCAGAACCAAAGAACAGTTTATTAAACAATACATTACAAAGAAAAGTTCAGTTATTTTGTAACTTAAAATAGAAACTTGATAAAAGGACATCTGAAATATTAAGATAATGATGTTTAGGAGGATTATACATATTCGAACTAAGAAAAGACTAAACTAAACCAATAGTTTCAATGTGATCACCACATTCCGACAGAGTAGGTATGAAATAGCAATTTTGATTTAATCAATCCATGAATTTTGATTCATGAGTCATTATTTGGCGCTAAAAAATCTCAGCTTTCGTATTAGAAGTTAGTAGAAGATGCCAAACCGTGCCATATACCATTATTGAATAGGATATTAATCTGTCCCACTCACCTCACACATTTGTAACTGAAACAATCTTCGTTCCTTCTCCATTTCATCAGCTATTTCAGCCGGCGTGACCTCACTCCTGATGAGACCGGCCTCCTTTGCCTGTGATTTCTTCTCCTTCTCTATTTTCAGGTACTTGGACTCGTAGTCTTTGGAAGCCTTGTCAAATGGCCTTTTCAGATCGCCCTTGACGCCTCTGAGATCACCCTTTAGAAGACTGTCTACAGGAAACATCACTATGTTGTTTACGTTCTGCATCTGTGGAAAAAACTTTAGTAAATATTTCTTCCAAAATTTAACAAATCATAAACTTTTCAAATCATTACAGCAGCTGATAAGAGAATATATAAGTATAGTCCCACAAACTTATCGGACCCGGTGAGAGCGTCGATATTAAAAAATAAAATAAGAACAAACCCTAAACAGGAAAAAAATTAGTTCCAATTTTGGCTACCGTGATAGATAAGTTGGTGGGACTATAATTATAGTACTCGTATTATATACATTTTTTTTTATGAGAATTCACAAAATATCACAAATATAACGGGTGCAAAGATTAGATTCAGGGATTTAACAATAATATAGTAAGAATGTAACATCATAAACATACCATCAGAAAGTTTATGATACGATTAGATGTAGAGCCCAGTATAGTATCCTCATAAATCACCCAACCCAATTAGTTCCCTACAAACGCAACTGTATCTTAAATGTGACTGTCGTGTAAGACCACAGTATCCTCCATAGGCAATAAGTACCTAAATAAAATCCATAAACCTATTTAAGACACTCGTTAAAAACTGAGTTGCAAACTAGGTTAGTGGATTTAAAATGCTAAAGTAATTTGCTAGAATGCAATGACTGTTTAATTTTACGTTTCAAAGCAAATTTACTAAGAACGAGGAATCAATTACATATTTTGATATTATGTAATAGTTATCTAATAATAACCAGTTCTGATAATGTCAAATCTATACTATATAGAGTATAATTATACTTACGATCAAATAAATAAATATTATAAATGCGAAAGTTTGGATGGATGTCTGTTACTAAATCACACCAGAACAGCTGAACGGATCTGGATGAGATTTGGCACAGATATAGATTATAGTCTGGAATAACACATAATATGCTACTTTTATCCCGGAAAATTAAAGAGATCCTGCAGAAACCGAAAAACCTCAATCCACGCGGACTTAGTCGCGGGCATCAGCTAGTTAGTTTATATTATAATGTTAATACATAATACCTACATGCTTAAATTATTAAGTTTTAACAACGACATCTGTTGGGTCAGGTGTTAAATGTACGCGAGTTCTGACCCATCATGCAGGTGCTCTTCGGGTTACCTACTTGAAAGAAAGTTTTAATTGCCGAACGACATCGACCTATTAAGGAAATGGCCCTGCACTACATTTTAATTATTATTGAGCAATCGGATTGAAAAACATTTTCTTCAATGTCATTTTAGTTCAATTATACACGCCTCATTTTACTACTTTGTTTACATCTTTGTAACGTTTTCTTTTAGAATTTATCACTTGGCTTATTCACTCCCTCGAATATACATAACTAGCAGATGCCCGCGACTTCGTCCGCGTGAAATAAGTTTTTTAAATTCCCACGGGGAATCCCTAATTTTTCGGGTTAATATATGACTCACAAATAATGAGGCTTTCTATTGGTAACAGAATTTTCAAAATCAGTTCAGTAGATCCAGAGATTGCGCCCTACAACCTCACAAACTTTACCTCTTTATAATATTAGTATTGATAACAAGCAAATAGAGCAAATAGATCCACCGCGCCGTACCTGCCTATAAACACTATAACGATACAAAATCTACATTATGCGGTGTTGTGCCAGAGCTAGTAGAACTACTCGTATAAACAATAAGAGATTTATTACGCTCAACCATCATAATACCTCAATGCGCTCAACTGCCTCTTTTTTAGAGTTCAAACTGCAAACATATAAAATGCAAACGTGTACACTGTTCGCAAGAGTGATTTTCGTATGTTGTGAATGTGATATCAAGTAAATATCTGGCGTTCACTTTTTATCTTATTATAGATATTTATTCATAATTTATAACTCTGCATAAACCGCAAAAATATACTTATTTTTGGTTGAGGATAATAATCCGCTTATCAATTCCACCAAATTCAAAAACAGTTAAGGCAAAAAGAAAAGTGCCTAAAATATATATTAGCTCTAAGGAAAATATCCTTGAATTTTGAACAGGCAACTTTCTTACCTTAGATTATCTGATACCTCAAGTTATATTGGGTATCATCAAAAAAAAATTAGCATAAACAATTAAAAACCTCATACATAGCAGCTACACACTGCAGCCCTCGATAGGGTTAATTGTGTGTTCAATGGAGCGAACACGCTACTGACAGACGAGTGGGCCAATAACAAAGGGTTGCTCACAATGAAACCCTTCCTGAACATTGTTGGAGACCACTGAACAGCATGTTAATTGATACACTGCAAGAAAATTGCCGACGATGCTTCGATGAACATTACAATGACAGAAGGGAAAGCCCGAATGGGCTCCATTAATTAGGCTAGCCATACTCCTACAAAACCCTACTACATTTGCATATCTGTCTGTCGGTATTCCACATTATATATTTCGGAGAGTGTGCTCAAGAACTATTCGATCTGGTTCCTCCGTCACCTTTTTATCATCGAACCGCAAGGCATCGACAAGGTCTGCGCACCCTTTACGCAGTCGAAATTCCGCGGGCTCTTACGAAGCGATTTGTTTCCTCGTTTCTAATTCGAACCGCTAGGATATGGAATGCCCTTCCGGCTTCCGTTTTCCCCTCCTCTTTTAATATAGGTACCTTCCAATCAAGAGTATTTAAAAAAACATAGCATAGAAACAAACTAGAAACATACTTCATTGAAGTAGCCTTTGAGTAACATTTTACGCCTCAAATCATCAAAATTATGACAAAATCATTCCATATAAAAAATCTTGCTTACCCGTTTATTCTCGTCAGTTCGTGGAATTTTGATGACAATAGCCATTTTAAAATTGATAACAAACTTCAGATTCAGAAGCAATCAGCTAGGAACATATAAATTTAATTGCCTATACATAATACAGTTATTGCTTGCGTCTTCCTCATAATGTAGGTATCCCTAATGGATTGTTAATAGGCTTTTAGCTGTAATTGAACTAAATTGGCATTGGCATATTACTAAATTGATAATGTGCAGTTAGTATTTATGAGATCTTTTAATAGTTTTGTTTAGTATTACATTATTTACCCCTATTTATAGTAAATCATATTAGACTCTTTTTTTCGAATTAGAAATTCTCAGTACTAGCACAGAATAGGTAATAGTAGTAACAGAAGAGTTACTCCGCGAAGACCTTTTAACCATCAGCGACTCAGGTTACGTCGTAATAAAGTGCAATTCAGCTCGCACAGCGCTGCGAGTGAAAATAATTAAATACCTACCTCTATATATCTCTTTCTATCGCGTAACTCTTATCCCTTCAGACGCGGCGCGTGTAGCCTTAGGGTTGACTACTTCTAAATTCTTACTATCGGTATCATTACTATGGGTCGGTAATCGGTTGCAATGATGACGACAATTACTTTAAAAATAGATAAAAGATATATTATTATTATTCATAGATTTTGTAGAAACCAAATAGGGATATGGGTTTAACATGCTGCCATGCCCCTAACTGGTTAGCCCGCTACCATCGTAGACTGCATCATCACTTACCATCAGGTGAGATTGCAGTCAAGGGCTAACTTGTAGTGGATAAAAAAAAGTCGTTATATATTCCACAAGTAGTGAAATATCAATGAATATTTTACACTTATATGGGGTGGAAGGGGGCCCATGCCAGAGTTTACGAGACAAAATAATATACCCACATTATGGATTAATCATCATCGACTCATCGGCGGCCCACCAGTCCCACTACTAAGCACGACTCACGAGGCTCTTCTCAGAATGAGAAGGGTTTAAGCCATATATTCCTCCACACTGGCCAATTTCTTGTTGGCAGACATATTAGAGTTTTTTATAATGATTATAGAACTTCAGGCATGTTTTCAGCTTTACACACGATTTTTGTTCACCGTAAATGATATATTTTAATTAATTAAGTTGGAGGTGCGTTCCCAGGATCGAACCCCAGACTTGGAAGCTGAAGTCTACCCATTAGGCTATCACTATAATATTGGATACTACCTATGGTTTATATTTACTTTTGTTTAAAACTGTATCTTGTGTGGATATAAAAATAAAACTACCCACATTATGTATTAATATTAGTTTTGTTTAGAACTCTAAGTAGGTACGTATGTACTATGTACCTAGATAGGCAAATAATACAAACTTACCTTTCAGGGTCCTTAGGAAGTGCAAAGAGCGATAAGTTAGGTCTTAATAATTAGAGTTTAAACGACCTAATGTGATACGATATCGTTTACTGATCTTTCTTTGTTTATCCATAACGAGAACTTGAGTAAAAGTCAAACGTATAACTACGGTCCGCGCGCAACACTCGACTGATACGAGTGCCGTCGAGCGTCCACGCAGCAGTAGTTAAATATCTCAGGTCACGTGACAAGTGAGCCAGGCCTGGTACTAGCCCGGAGTTAGGAAGTTGGCGGTGTTTCACCCCGTGCCTCGGAGAGCACGTTAAGCCGTCGCGTCGGTCCCGGTTATTATCACTAACATGATAATAGTCGTTAAAGCCCGCCAACTCGCATTGGAGCAGCGTGGTGGGTCTAAGCTCTAATTCCCTCTCTCCTATGAGAGTGGAGGCCTGTACCCAGCAGTGGGACGTTAATGGGCTGTAGTGGTAGTGGATATTAAACTCATAAGGACCTCGAATGCAGCTCTCTTGAGGTAGGACATAAAAAAATAAGTGTTTCCATTGCACAGATCCTATTTTGATACTGTAACCTTGTACGGTTTTTGTTATACCTACTACCGCACTAGTGTAATAACGAATGTTACTGTTCGACATCGTAGGCAATAGCTGTACGGTAATATTTGTGTCGCCCGAGGGTGGTAAAAGTCAATATTTTAGTTTTATCCCCCCAGCCACACACTGCCCGAGTGACGTGGGAAGTAGCGTGGGACGGAGGCAGAGACGTCGTGTGGCAACGATACTCGCCATGCTCTCGCCACGCTCCTCGTCCTCGCGCATCGCTCCCTGTTTTGTCGGTTTTTTGGGCGCAAGTCAAAGGACTGGCGATATGAGCGCGAGAGAGCTGCCACACACTGCCCTGCCCGCTACTCATTCGCAATCAAGCGCTCGTAGCCGAAGCACGCGCAATCATGCCGTCGCCGCCGCCGCCAGCCGATGTTTTATGTTTTAAATATATTATGTTGGTACCTATACCTACATTATGATGCCCGTGACTTCGTCTGCGTGAATTAAAAAAGTTCCTGCGGGAACTTTTTAATTTGCCGGGATAAAAGTATGTAGTCTATATTGTGTTATTTCAGACTATAATCTATTGATGACCGCGACTTCGTCCGCGTGGATTGAGGTTCTTTGGTTCCCGCGGGAACTCTAATTTGCCGGGATATAAATTAGCCTCTATGTTATTCCATAAGTATATTAGTATAGAGAAGCTTGTTTTTTAAAAGTACTAGATGATACCCGCGACTTCGTCCACTTGGAATAAGTTTTTTTAATTCCCACGGGAACCATTGATATATTAACTCTAATTTTCCGGGATAAAAAGTAGCCTATGTCGATCTCCGAGTCCTAAACTATACCCATGCAAAAAATCACGTCGATCCGTTGCTCTGTTGCGACGTGATTGAAGGACAAACCAACAAACAAACACTTGGTAGAGGGGATGAAAGTCAAAATATATGTACTTAGTTGTAATTCATTAACGCGTAGTCTGATTTCATTCATTCTTTTTTGTTCGAAAGTACGTACTTACCTACTTTAAAAATTGATCTGTAAAAATTTCAAGGTCATTGGGTTTGTAGTTTAGAAGCATTGATGTAGAATTTTAGTAGTATGTTTAGAAGTATCGAAACTATCATTATACACAGCAATGAACGTCCAAAATAACTTGAAGCCTATAATGTGTTATTTTTTGCATGGGTTGGTATACCTAGTTGAGGACCTGGCCCCTTATTCTCTAACTCAGTGGCTATCAGAAAATGAAAGACACTGACATATTTATTATCCATTGAATGTTCGCTATGAAAATGTTATTATTACTTCATAGCAAACCTTCAATGGATAAAAAATATATGTATGAACTTTTTTCCCGGAGTGTATGTTTAGGCACACAATGGGGCAAATAAAACACTAACTTTAGCAATTAGTGGTTTTAATGTTTATCCGTCGATGGATGTAAAACGAATGAAATTGCATAATTAATAAAGTCAAGTACAGTGTTGACAAACGCCTGTTAAAGTTTTAGAGCAATTATTGTATGTGATAAACTAGTGTTCCGAAGTGGCCAGGCGTCTGCGCCGGAACACGTTGCAATAAGGAGTTCCCGTGGGAAGTCGCGGGTATCAGCTAGTTTATAATATTAGTATGGATTTTGAACTTAGAGCTTATTATTTTTATATAATTGAATAGGTACATTTATATAGTTAAATATGCTAAACAAGGATAGCGCGCACGCAGCCAGTTTCAACCTCCATTGTGTGTTACGTGTATATTATGTTTTAAATAAATCATGTTGGTACCTATACCTACATTATGATGCGCGTGACTTCCCGCGGGAAGTTTTTAATTTGCCGGGATAAAAGTAGCTAGGTATATTGTGTTATTTCAGACTATAATCTATGATGCCCGCGACTTCGTCCGCGTGGATTGAGGTTCTTTGGTTCCCGCGGGAACTCTTTAATTTGCCGGGATCTAAATTAGCCTCTATGTTATTCCATAAGTATATTAGTATAGAGAAGCTTGTTTTTTAAAAGTACTAGCTGATACCCGCGACTTCGTCCACTTGGAATAGGTTTTTTAATTCCCACGGGAACCATTGAAATATTATACGAGAACTTTGTAATTTTCCGGGATAAAATGTAGCCTATGTCGATTTCCGGGTCCTAAACTATAGCCATGCAAAAAATCACGTCGATCCGTTGCTCTGTTGCGACGTGATTGAAGGAATTAAATATGCTAAACAAGCATAGCGCGCACGCAGCCACAGTTTCAACCTCCATTGTGTGTTACGTGTAGCAAGTGCAAATGACCTAGTGCGGAGCGTTGCGAGTAATCGCGCGAGGAGAGCAGTGTGTGGTCACGGAGGGCAGCAACGCGGCAGAGCGAGGGCGTGCTACGCGGCAGCGCAAGGAGCATAGTGTAGCGGAGGCATAATAGCGGTGAAGTAAGACCCGCAGAAGAGTAGAAAAATATCCACATTATTGAACAATGCAGACATCAACGTGTAACTATTCAATAAAAGCTTTATTTAAGTATATCGGTATCGATAGTCACGGTATAAAATCCGAACGAATAGGCTTGAAATGTAACAGATAATGCCGGTGGTTATAAGAATAGACTTGTTAGTATAAAATCGATAGATTGAGCATAAAAAAACAAAGGAGCTTGCTATATTATCATGAGCTGTTTTTTTTGTATGGTTTCAATTCGATTTTCATGCAATATGGATAGACGTAAATAATGTCTCTACGAAAGTGGTCCAATTTGGAGGAGTAAAGACAAAGATAGACAATATGACACGTGCAAAACTTGCGCATGAGAAAGTGAGAGGCACCATAATTATTGACCGAGCGAAGCGAAGGTCTCCGAGTCTACTTGAGTGAATTTGCACTTGTCCGACCGTCCGTCCGTCCGTCCGTCTGTCAGAGCCTTATAACTTCTGAATTACTGAACGTAATTACTTCAAATTTAAATATAATATGTAAACCAATGGCCTCCCGCCGAATATGGCTTAAAAACTTATAAAAATCTTTATTTCAGGGGGGCTCTCATAATAGCGAATGCGAAGTAAAATATTTTTTATAGCGTTACATAGGGTTGCGGTATCATTTTAAAGATAATTAGGAATAGAGTCCAAAAATTTTTTTCTTCGCTTCGCTCGGTCAATAATCGTACCTCCTATGGTGCCTCCTACTTTCCAAGATAAAAACAATACAAAATGTAATGACATCAACTTCTGGTATCTGTAGATATCATGTGGTAGGTTGATGAAGAACTGATCATTAATAGGACCTTATTTTGTGTTCCTAACGGGAAATTGAATGATACGAGTATTATACAATACATAACTAAGACTCAGCAATATAGTTCCCTTAAAAATAATGAACTTATTCCTGTCAGAACTATTACTTATTTAATAAAACGAACATATTATAACGAGGACTACAAAAGCAAGCAAAAAAATATGTGTTAAGAGCGTACATACCCTGAGCCTCTTTTGAAGTTTAGGTATTTATCTCGGGTTTAGGTATATAAAATCCTTTGTCTCGGATAGTCCTTTGTTTGAGCGAGTGAACAGAAGGCGTCGGGTGCAAAGTAGTTTGACAAACCGTTTTGATCCTAATCCCATTTTCAAACGGGCAATTATTTTTTCAATATTTAAAAAAAATGTTTTTAATTCGCTTAACATACGTTTCATATAAAACTTTTTTAAATATAGGTGTATTCATATAAAGAGAAGGTTGCATGATTGTAAGTATAGATGTTTTTAAGTATGTACATCCATACTAACATTATCTTTGTTTGCTTATTTTCTGTTAGTTACTTATAAGACACATTTTGTACAAAAATAAACAAAATAGTAAAATAAAATATTAGTATTATTTTGATTTTTACTTAACATTATTTACAATGTAAAATTATTAGAATTTATATAGTAAATGCTACTATCCATACTAATATTTTAAATGCGAAAGTGTGTCTGTCTGTCTGTCTGCCTGTCTGCTACGCTTTCCCGGCCCTTCTTTTCAACCAATTTTGCTGAAATTTGGTATAGAGGTAGGTTATATCCCGGGGAAGGACATAGGACTTTTTATCCCGGAAAATTAAGGAGTTCCCGCGGGAGTCAAAAAACTCAAATCCACGCGGCCGAAGTCGCGGGAATCAGCTAGTATTTATATACATATCACTACGCCAGGTCTTAGTTTTTACCATGCATCGATTGACCGTAACCGTTCGATCATATTAGCGTTAAAGTAAAATGAATCTTAATAGTATTGATTTAGAGCTCAAATTCGTGTTTGCATTCACACTGCTCCAAATGGAAACGTTTCGAAATTAAAATCGGTTGGAATTTGTGACTTTAAATCAAGCACCTTTGGGCACATTTTACCCTGACTCCAATGTGATCGAACGCTCGATTACGATCAACCGAATTTTCAATGTAAAAACAAACTAAAAACGGGTGTCTCTTATTGGCACTGATCTCCATTTACGGGGATCTACTATTTCAGGCAAAATACATTTGTAATAAAAACTTATTAGTTTTTGTTCCATATTTTTTTCCAAAATTGATCGTCCTTTATAATCTTTTCAATTTTCAAATTAAATTTTTTCCGGTTCAAACCGCAAGAAGACAAATTTTGATTTTGATTTTGAACCTTTTTGATTCCTTGCCTTCGCTAATTGTTCACTACGTAAATATTTCTTTTTTTTTAGAAAATCGGAGTTTTAGAACCCATTTCTGAAAAAAAATAACTTATTTTAATTCGCAATCCTAAAGACAAAACAGTGCAATAAAACTGATAAGCACGTGCAGATGCAGGTGTTTCACCAACATAGGTTTTTGTTTATCATGTTAGGTACCTAACAATAGACTCGCGGGTCAATAGCGATACAATAATAAAAAAGGTCCGGTTCGGAAAATATAAAACACAATCATCAAGTGCCGCTCTGTAAACGATAATCAAAAGGTAATAAAACTATGTAATCCTGCAGGTGTTGCGGTAGTGTAGTCAGCTTACCAAAATAACAATAGAAATTTACTGCGTGGTAGTACTAAAATACAGCTTAGCTACCAATTTTTCAAATAACTTTTTGCCGTGCTAATGAGTGTATAGTTATTTGTAAGAAATTAATAATTTCCCCTGACAGTAAAATAAAAACGCGATGCCAAAAAGCGCATAAAAATACCATGAAAACCTAATTCAACTTTTTTCGTGATTGACTGACCTACAACGCACAGCCAAAATCGATGAACTAAATATTTGATTCATTGAGTAGTCTAGGTGTGAACTGAGGAAGTAGGAAAAGGCTGATAGGCTTTATCAAATGTGCAACATAAATAAGTTATAGAAATACTGATGCACATCAGACAATGCCTTTTCAAATTCCAAACCAGGCAATAAAACTGATAAGCACGTGCAAATTGCAAGTATTGCACTAATGTAGGGTTTTGTTTATTATAATAACAATAGCGATCACGGGTCAATAGTGATACAATAACAAAAAGAAAAGTCTGGTCGACAACCATACTCGTAAAAAACAATAATCTAATGACGCTCTGTAAACGAAATACACTTGTAAAAGGCAAAAAATACATAATTACAGTTGCGCTAGTATGTATATTCGGTTTACCAAAATAACAATAGAATTTACTACGCGGGGCACAATAAAGTACAAGCTGCACTTTACATAACTTTTTGTTGACGTGATGAGTGCATTGTTTGGAATAAGTAACTTTGCCTGACAGTAAAATAAAACACGCAATGCCAATAAAGCGCGAAATGAGGTCATTTGGCTGACCAACGCTCAGCCAAAATCGATGAACCTAAATATTTTATTCCTTGAGTAGTCTAGGTGTGCACTGATGAAGTATTTTGAGTTGACAAACAGACAAAAAAACATGGCTTTTTTGTCAGTGAAATATCCCATATTGGATTTGCCGTGACGTCATACTATGGTCTTATAATATCTCAGTACTCAAAATATGTAGGTTTGCAATAAAGAGGGAACCAACAAAGAAAAACACATATACATACATGATTGCTAACGACCAAGCCTTCCCCAAGTCGGGCAAAGAAAGGTTCAGTTCAAAACATAAAACAAAACCTATTCATCAAAAAGGTCCGTAAGCGTGGTAAATAATAATAACTACCCAATTGTTTGCATAACTACCTGCTTTTGCTATCGTGACGACTGTATTTTCATGGCCATAAATAATATCTATTCAAGTGTAAAAACAAGCAAACATGCGAGCCAAACAAATAAAATTCTAATTTCTAATTTATTGTAAGTGCACAGTAAATTTGACTATTCGAAAGCTCATTGCATAAGTTTACTAACGTCCAATCGTGTGTCTCGATACGAGTCGCTTCACTAGGTGACTCCCGCAACTTCATCTGCGTGATTCATGATTTTTAAATATCTCATGGGCATTCTTATTTCCCGGGATAAAATACCTATGTTTGTCTCCAAGAAAGTAGCTATCTCTGTACCGAATTTCGGGAAAAATTGGTAGATAAACCTTGCATGTAGACAGCTGACAGACCGACAAAGTAACACACTCGCATGTTTAATATTAGTAAGGATTACAAATTCAAAATTTATATAAACTTATTTATATAATAAATATAACACAATATCTAATCGCGGGCAGTATCATTCAGAAGCAATTCAAGCCGGAGGTAAACGATCCAAAGGGATACAATAACCAAATCATAATGCAAATCACACCAATAAAATGCCAAGTCGTCATAAGGAAAGAGAATTTCACAACCAAACACAAGATACCGCGCTAATATGCCATGAAAGACAATAAACACGTAACTTTTTTTTTTGAAGTGCTGGCTCATTTTTGCGCAAAGGATCAGCCTGGCTGTCCAGCGCAGAAATGCAGCCAGCATTCTCGCCACCATTCCACGCGGGCATGGCATTATTAGGTTAGGCTAGCTAGGTTTATTGTTTCTATTGTATTGTTTTCAATAAATTTTACCAACGAGTGATTATCATTTCAGTACATGACATCGCATTAATATTTATAAGGGACGGAGTTGCCAGTCTAGGTAGAGATTGTTGGTCAGCCTTTAAATAATAGTTAATTTAACCACAAGCTTTATAAGGCAAGTTTAGTAAAGTAAATTATTTTATAACTGTCTGAAACACACGACCTTGTCTGAATTGAATATTCAAATTCTTATTTACGAGTAAATAATTAAGTAATATAACTATAAATATCATACACGTTTAATATAAAGTATAATATACAAATAAACTGTTTAAAACAAAATAATTTTCAACCATCAATAAGAAAAAGCAGCCAGTATTAAAAATGCCTACTATTGAGAAGTGACAATCACACTACAATCTCAGGTATATGCTACGTATATCATTTTGAGTTGCGGAGACAAAAGGCGTTACGTCCACCCTCTGAGAAGCCTCGGCTACGACTAGTTTTCCTAGTGCTTGATCACGCAGTTTTGTAGTGTGATACAAACTTATTTTTGGATGTAAATTATTGTTAATTATATTTTTTTTTTTTGCTTAATATAATTGAAAATATGTCTTTCTTTTAGGAGTACTAATTTATTTTTACAAATTAAGCCAAATAACCTCCTAAAATGACGGTTATATGTGTCCTTAATTTCGTCAAATTAAATCTTCTTTGTTTTGAATTTTATAATACAAAGGATAGCAAATTAATAATTTTTATCTTCAACTATAGTAGTTCAGGACCTTATACTCAATAAAAGTATCTCTTTGTGTGACCACAACGAGTAAATTTGGATGTTCGCTAACGTCAAACTTTACACAAAAATCAAGATTAAATAACAGCTTCTTGGTATTTTCGTAATAAGGAACAATCTATTAATTAATTTCAAAATGTTGTCAGTCATTATAGTAGATAAGAGAATTCCCTACAATTTGGTATGAATAAGTTTTGGTTTAATGCAGGGAGTAACAAAATATCAGGGGGCAAAAAAGCTAAATATAAGGGTCTACCCTTGCAGCTCAAGCTCAGCTCGAATGTATAGTCTTAAGTGTCGTTCGTACTCGTTCCACGAGTGGAACGGCAGAAATCGCGAATTGTTTCGAAACAACGATTTAACAATAAAACTCGTGTTTTCATCTGGAAATAAATCCGAGAAAATTGTTAAGCTAAAACAGTTGTGACATAAAGAACAAGTGGGGGTCTATATAGCGAAAACGTAAAGCTTTGGTGAACAAAGAAACCACTGTAAATTCTGGGTCAGTAGGTAAGGTATTATTAGTAAGAGTAATTTTATTTGAATTGTACTGACTACTGAGCTTTTATGCCGTACTTAACTTTATATTCCGGTAAACATGCGGTAAGCTTCGTATTTGCAAATCGTAATCGTTCAGTCGCTTAGTGAAATATTGTTTTTTTTTTTCAGAATAGGCTTGCGCTTGACGACAATCATGCTTAATACAAAGCAATGATGAGGTCTATGTTGGAGCGCGCTTGCCTAGAAGATGCCTCTTCACTCCTGCCTTGAAAATTCTTAAGACGTGGCAGGAAATACATGCGCTGGAAGAGCATTCCACACCTTAGCGGTTCGTATGAGAAACGTATGAGCAAAACCGTTTCGTTCGAGCAAATTGGATGTCAACCACATAAGGATGCCAACCCTGACGGTTTCTTGCTGTTCTGTGATTTCTGGTGTCAATACGTGTTACTGTGTTTATGTTGAAATGAAAATGTATTCAAATGTTCTCGTAACCCAATAGCACACATGACACAAGTTTTATCGAAGACGTATGCGTTCACAGTTGAATAATTATTATGCTTGATTAAGTATTCCTACCTTAATTACTCATACTGCATTTATTATTGATATATATTATACACTATAGCTATTTGACCGAAATATAGTTTAATAAGTCTTATTAAAACTAGAACAGGTTGTAGTTTTCATTTTCAACGACAGTCTTTAGGGGCTCACACATTTGCCCTCCAAAGTAGTGGTATTTTCTATTATCTAAAGATTGGGATCTAAAGAGTTAAATTCGACTATTTCAGTTCCGAAAATTATGCCTTTAAATTGTATCATCATTGCAGCCAAATAGCTGGAGATTTTCTTTTTTATTTTACTTTTGAAAAGAGAAATTAGCTTTATTAACGTTACCTTTATTAATTAATTAAAGTTAATGAAATTTTCTAACGTCAAGAACCACTTTTAGGTGTAATCCATGATCACATTTAAAATTAACACCTAACTAGTATTAACTCTTTATCCAGAAGCTATAAGCCTATAATCGATGGCCAGGAGAACTTGACAATAGTTATGAGAAATGACATTTAAATACATATAGAACTGCGTTACTTTGGACAATCTCCAAAACCTGCAACGCCTGGTAACATCACTTTATCAGCTGCAATAGTTATCATGGAATACAATACCTCACGCGATACTCCTATCGTAACACGTCGTAAACACGCTCGATTAAACAAAAAAGTAGAATGCACGTTCAATTTAATTTTATACAACAAAAGTGTTTTCGCTTTCCGCAATGTTTGCATTGCAAAAGCATAATTTATCTCGAGTGCTTCTGAGCTAGAACGTTTTTGTGTTTCTATACCTCTATAGAAGCTGTTTCTGGAAGGAAATATTACAAAAAATTGTACAGTACAGTATCTACGCACATACGATTTTATACAAAACATCATCTATTTGATTAACTACAGGCAGAATTTAAAAGAGCTTTAAAAATGTATTCATTTCTTCGTTCTATGCATAATATTATGAATTATTTGATTTATGATCACCGAGACACCCACAACTAGTAAACACTTGTAAAAATATACTAAGTAGCATACTACTGAGTATTTTATATCATAAAAGCTGCAGTGTTTATATTACATCACATACATAAATGCACCACATATTCTTGCATGTTTTACCATGCGAATGTATCCCTCGTAACAAAATGTTAATACAACAATGAGCATAGCTCTAATTAAGAGCACGTGCGTTCTCTATTCTTGTCTGGTGAATGTAAATTAACTGCCGCGGTAAAAGTAACAGTAACTTTAGACTTTTGTACAAACAAAACAGAACTACCTACCACGTAGGTATTTGCACTAATTACAGTAAAGATAACTAAAACATTCAAAGATTTATAAATATATAATAGTATATTACTCATGAAATAGGTACTAACTACAATCTTACAACTTCATTTGCATTCATGTACTAATGTAAGAGTAGTAATGTATCTTAGTACCTACTTATATTAGTCTTAGTCAAATTAAATTATCATCAAAATCAGACCGGGTTTACCGAATTTAACGCGGCTTGATTATTTACTGTTAATTATTTCGCTGAACTAAATTAAAATTTAAAGTTGGCGTCTTATACTTACTAAGAGCCAATGCACACGGCGTATTTTATAAGAGCAACGCGTGTTTCACGAACGCGCAGTGTCTGCCCCCCTAGCATGGGCCGAGACAATTTTCTCCCCGAGGAAAGGATAAAAATTTTATTCCTAAATAAATAAATAAAAACGCTAAATAACGGTGGATAAATAGTCCCCAGAGTCCCCGTGAAATGTCAAACGGGGATAAACTTCTTCTCTCCCCTGTTGCCGTGCTCTGAGAAGCGGATAAGTTAATTTTATCTCTTGTCAGTGGATAAAATCGGGGGATAAATTTTTTATCTCCGGCCCATGCTGCGCGTATTCAGTTCATAAAGCAGATACTAAACGTGCGTCCGAAATTGTGGATTTGTGCAGGGGTTTCTGGCTGCAACTGACGCGCGTATGGTTTGCGTTAGAATCGCGTCGTCGTCTTCTGCGGGTATTAAATACGCCGGGTGCATAGGCTCTACTGACTAAGACAAACCCACTGAACTTTATTTACGGTACAGCAAGTGGGATCTCAAGAGCATCTTGTGAAGTGGGATCTTACATTACAAGAGCATCTAGTTACTAGTGCCACTGTTTTTTTGCGAAGCGAATGTATAATAAAATAATGAAACAATGATCTAATTGAGAGCACGCGCGTGCTCTATTCTTGTTGACTATTGTATGCAAATTGAGTGCCGACCGCCGCGAGATCGTTGTTATTTCTCCAGTTGAATTGTATGGAATCAAACTGTATGTCGCCTCGTTCATTGAATAACAAATACTTAATAATATTATGTTCTTTGCAAGTCGTTAAAGGTCTGTAACTTATGGTAACTTATCGTTTGACAAACTATTTTATGATAGCTAATGCCCGCGACTTCGTCCGCGTGGGAAGTCTTTCTTAATTTTCCGGGATAAACAGTAGCCTATCCGGTCCTCAATCACGTCGATCCGTTGCTCTGTTGCGGCGTGATTGAAGGGCAAACAGACAATCAAACACAATTTCGCATTTATAATATAATGTTTATTCTTCAGTTTACATGGTCGTAGGAAATCGCCCATTCTAACACCACGGGCGATAATTTTTATGTATTTTGAGGTCCAACCGTCCAAGCCAATATAATATATTTTGCGGTAAGCTTAAGTCTAGGGCATAGGCTGTTTCATGAAAAATCATAAGATTTGTATTTCCAGCTTGGGTCAAATCCATGACCGAACAAGATTGGTCATCTTGGATTTTACATAGCAGTCAAAACACATAAGGCCTTACAGAAGAGCGAGAGTAGGTTATAATTTAATTATAATTGAGTCAGAAAGATAATATACAGCGCAATGAAGGAATCGGAGCGGAAATCTCCATGTCTCCTCACGCGAAACGTGACTAGCTATGGAGATATTGAATTATGAGCCAGGACACGTTATTACTGCTTACCTCTCTCTAACCAACCTACTATAAAAACCATTCGTTCATACAATAAATTGCTCAGTCCAGGGGGTCTACTCTCTTTCTCTAAAACGAAACTTCGCAAACAAACGAACGAAATTTCGTTATCTCCTCTCCTACATAATATTATCTCTATGCTCCTCTCTATTTCGTTTTCGTACACGCAGACGAAGTACGGATCCATAGAAAATTTTCGTGACCGATTGGATTGAACGATTTTGAGTGGGTCTAATAACAGACTAATTACGTTCGTTTACGAAGTTTCGTTTGAGAGAAAGAGAGTAGACCCCCAGAACGTGTGGGTTGTCGTTGAAGTCTTTTTGTGTAGGCAGAATTTTTAGGATTTCATTCTTATTCTTTTGCCTACTCTACACCACAATCTACATTTTATATACGCAACTAGTAATGTTTAAATTGAAATTACGTCTCGAATTAGATTGACTGACAAGGTTGGAAATGTAAAAAATTTGCGCACAAAACTAAATCCGGTACCTCCTACATGGCGAGTAAATTTTTTTTGTTGTGAATAATGATATTAATGAATTATCTTATCAACTATCAATCATTACACTCAAAGTCCTCTTAAGTTACCTATGTTGACTAAACGAATCAATCTACTCGTATTCCTTGCAATACTTAAATGCTAAAGCACAGAATACCTACTAACTGTAGTCCCAGATGATATGATCTGGTCTCTGGCCGACAGTCGTTTACACCTTAATCTATAATCATATTCATAGGCTGGAACTTACACAGAAGAAAAATGAGAAACCTTACTACACGTCATATAAGTATTCAGTTAACAATTACGTTACTTAATACAAAATTGATCAAATTAAGTAGGTATGTGACTCATCCTCATAATTTCAACCCATCGCCAGCCCACTACAAGGCAAGAGTCCCTTTTCAGAATGAGAAGGGTAAAGGCTATAGTCCACCACGCTCGCCAAGGGCGGATTGGCAGACAGGATGATTAATGTTTTTGAAAAAACATTTTTGTAGCGTAATTGAGCAATTCTTTGTTATCGAGGCAGGCGGAAGGACAAAGGATTGTGCCGTGTCAAGGGCAGGCCGGGGATTCTGCGCAGTCCCCGGGGTTCGACGTGTACCAGGAGAGCAAAACTGGAGCGAGGTTGATTTACTACTACCAATACCAACTCGTAGGTACAACTCTCGCATGAAACTCGTGAGATTGTAGATAAAAAAATTGAATCTATTTTCATTCTTAACTATTGTAATTCGTATTTAAGTCGGGCAAAGGAAAACAAATCAGACAGCCACCCAACTTTAGGCAAAATTATCTACGATAGATTTTTTAAAGCAGGCCAAAGTGGGACAAACTTCAAGCCAAAAGAAACGTAAAAACCGGCCAAGTGCGAGTCGGACTCGCGCACCGAGGGTTCCGTACAAACCTGTAGTAAGTTTTACGATTTATGACGTATTAAAAATAAAAATTACGTTTGTTGTATGGGAGCCCCCCTTTAATATTTACTTTATTGATATTTAATTATTTATTTTGAAAGGTAATATACAAGTTAATATTCTGTGAAAATTTGAACCGTCTACCTGTTACCGTTTTTAATATTGAGCAAAAAAATACGAAAAAAACACGTTTATTGTATGGGGACCCCCCTTAATATATATATTTTTTTAATTTTTAGTATTTGAGCGGCAACGGAAATACATCATTTGTGAAAATTTCAGCTTTCTAGCTATCACGGTTTATGAGATACAGCCTGGAGACAGACAGACAGACAGACAGACAGACAGACAGACAGACAGACAGACAGCGGAGTCTTAGTAATAGGGTCCCGTTTTTACCCTTTGGGTACGGAACCCTAAAAAGGAATGGAAACTACCAATTTGTAAGTTTCTATGATATTAAACTGATTAAGTAGGTACCTACTACTTCAATAAAGTTACAAAGTTACATAACTACTTATAGATAGTTCAATCCACGAGGACGCGCCCCACTCTTTTCCGCAATCGCTTACAGTGCAAGTGTGCAATGTAAACTACAAGAATGTGAGTTCTATTACTACGCAGCGAGTAGCAATGTGGGCACACGCACACAAAGTTAAATAGCGAGAAATGTCATAATTAACTTGAAGTATGCTCTACTTCATTTCACCTACTTTAAAAAATAAAATATAAGTCGTGATGGTCCTGCATAGAATGAATTAATTGTGATATTGGTTAATAATAATATTTTAATAACAAGAAATAATGTAGCAAGAAAAAATTTACATTTATTTTGCTATAATCCATGCCCCTTCTTTTCGCGTAAAATTCTAGTGACCGTGCTTTCAGACACTCCAACAGCCTGTGCTGTTCTTCAGCGTGCATCGGTTATTTTTTCTGCATAATTATTACATGCTTCCTTTTTCATAAAATCGTATACTTTCGAAATTATTGCTCTTGCCTAGAAAAATCAATTTAATTGTTATAATAAATTCTGTTTATACTGGTTTATAGAACATCCAGTGATTAAATTTCAAAATACCTACCTGGCTTTTAAGGACAATTCGTTCCGTTTTTTTGGACATACTTAATAAAAATAATATTTTACAAAAAATTAAAGTAGAGCAACTTTCCGGTGGGTCGCGATACGCAGCAAAGCAAACCAACTTAACCGTGTATACTGAGCCGTGGTCGACTCGAGACTAATGTTCGGGCTGAACTCCCCACATCCCGCTGTTTCCCCTCGCGATAAATAGTGGGGCGCGTCGTCGTGGATTGAACTATCTATACCTACCTACTAATTCCTCTATCTCAGGGTCTGTTTTGCAAAAACAATAATTCGATTGAAACAACGACGTTATCAGCGTCTCCGAGGAAACTCGAAACTTTAAAGCGAGATACTTAATTTGTTCATAAAATTAGCACGGCTTTATGAACGGAATTCATTGCATAAGTCTACAAAAATATGTACCCAATTGCTTAGTATAGATTTACCGATAAAATATTAAAAACATTAACCAAGACGATCTAACGGCAATCTCATTGCTATTACGCCTGGTAACAACACGTAGCCCAGGGTCGCCTGATCGGTACCCTGACCTATTTGCTAGCACAATATGTGAGCGCCCACGTTCGCCCACATTATGCCAATCTCAGCTTAGCATGCTAAATCATGATACCTCCGCTCTTCCAAGACATAACGCATAAACCTAAATATCTGCTCGTATACAAGTACTGCAGTTGTCCTTGCTTTGGCGAATAACTGCCAAGGCCTGGAGTCAACTCCATAATCGGATTTGCGTGACCTGAAAGGGACCGATTCATTTGGTCCGCTCCTATCATATTCGATTGGGTTTTAGGAGACTGATAAAGGCGATCTTACCAAACGATTGAATATGGTCAAACCAAATCCGATGTGTACCTACTTACGCTTTGGTGATCAATAATATCCCATTACCGATTCTATAACTTTTAGGACATTGAGCAATTCTTGTGAAATAAAGAAGTAGAGCTTTAAAAATAGAATATGAAAAACTAACCAGTCACGACCACGGGACTTTTTCTGTATACATTTTAGTATACTACAAACTTGACGATCATAAACGACAGCTTTTACCACAAGATTAAACCAGACGAGCTTGTTTTGAGTTACATAATTAAGATTTAGTAGTGAAATAAATCTCCCACTTCATTATTTTAGGAGAAATCACTTTAACATGCTTGAATCGACTAGCGAGTCACAAAGTTAGGGTTCAGCAAAGAGCAGACATCGTTATACTTATAACCACTAAGGGAAGCAACCCTAATTCTAACTAGAAAATGGTTAATTAATTAAACCTTAGTAAGTAGTAAACCTTTTAAGTATGTCTCTATATAATAATGTCCGCCGGTTTCAACCTGTCGCCCTGACCCTCGGTATTTTTATCTCTCTCCGGGACGTATTTAACATCCTCAATATTTTATTTCTTTACGCACAGGCACTTGTATACTTAGGTACATACCTGATTTCTTTGTACATTATATACTAACTACTAAAATATTTACATCAAAATTAGGATCACAATAGTTATACAAATACTCTTGGTATTCGCTAAGAAAATGGCAGAAATCAGGTATCCAAATTACTAAGTGATATGAAATCAAAGTGAAAAAAATATTTCCAATAGAGCGCCCATTTTATTATCTTAGTTAAATAAAAATCCATCGTCAAAATGAGGAACAAGGTGATTTAGTTTTTATTGGAAATTCATATCTTCCGGACATCGAAATAGAATGCTTCCGGAAAGGGATAGACGTCACGGTGAATAACGCTGTAATCGACGAGACGTCTAGGTTACCCCTCAAAAAGTCGGATGGGGGGGGGAGTTAATTGGTTGTTAATTACGGCGTTAAAATTATAACGGCATCAAGTTGAGATTTTTAATTTATTGTTAAAGAATTATAAGCATTATTTCTCCGTCTAATTCGTAAAGGCAGACAGACAAACAGGAGTTTTAAAATATAATACGCTTTTTTGATGTTTCTCAAAAAGCTATTAAGATAAAACAATAACTAGTCACATCAATATTGAGTTAACTACGGTGAATTTAGCGCAATTCCGTGCGGCGGAGGTGGTAAAACGCGATTAATTTAAACTTCAGCAGAAACAAATTCCGCTAGACTAAATAATACGCTTTTTATCGCAGCATCCTCGCGAAACGATCTTACTTGATTGCTCTATCTCCTTTCCAAAGTAATAAACGGCGGAGTTTTATACAAGTGCTCTTGAAGCGGAGGTTTAACTTATAAAAAAGTTGAATATTAAACTCAATTTTATATTTCAGATTTTCATTATGTTGAAGTGCAAATTAACGAAAATGAGAATTAATTAAATAAGGGAAAGTAGAAACTGTAGATATAGTTTTAATTAAGTAAGAACTTAAGTAAATCATAAAAACTACTCATTTCAAAAGCACTATTTTCATACGTGACATTATTATTATAATCAGTTTAGATAGATAGGTTAGTGAGATAAAACCATATAATACATCATCAGGATCGGAAGTGATCGAGCGGTAAAAAGGTGACAGACAAACTGATACTTTCGCATTTATAATATTAGTATGGAAGTTTAAACTACTAACCAGAGTTTTCATAAGAGCAGACAGTTCTTTGGTGACAACTGCAAACTTGAAGAAAGCAGCGCCAATGTCGGGCTCGGAGTCTTTACTGAGGGCATTCCCTCCGAGCCGCTCCAGTGCCCGCGAAAGGTACATCTCATTGTCCACGTGTGCTAAACAGAAAAAAAACATAACTAGTTAAGGAGAAATGTTGAGCATATAGACCACTACAGTCTGCACCAACTCGGTGGTGTGACCACGGTAACGTGCAAATTTCACTCTGCAAAAATGCCCACCAATATAATCCAACCTTCAATTAGAATGGAGGACCAGATTGAGACAGGCATGAGAAAAGAAGGAAGTGAGTAGTAAGTACCTACTCTCTTTTCCAAAACCTTCTGCGAAAAGCGTAAGTTAGTTTACCGTAAATACAGGATCGAAATATCAAATTATAGTGTAACTAAAATTACAAGATGATGAAAAAAAAAAAGTGTAAATAAGCACCATGTGCCACAGTCAGCCTAATCATGCTAAACCGTAATCCAAGCATTATAGTTGTAGGTAGTAACTAGTAGGTAATACTCTTTCATCATCATGTCCGACAAGTCTAAGCTAAGCCGGGGACATCCATCAAAACAGCCCGGCTTAGTTGCAATGTTAAACGGGAACTTGCCCAACTTGATAGAACGACAGTCCGTAGTCTCTGCCGGACATTTAATTAGGCTAAAGCTGGATAAGCTTGCTCGCTTCACCCGGGCAGCCGATTCAGTGAAACTTTATTTTTACTTTATAATTGAGTTTTCTGAGCGTAAAAGTACACGAGAGAATCTTAATGCAATTGCTAATGTCTGTTGATATTTTCAACGTTGTTCTTTTCATTTGAAAACTATGTTTAATGATCTTAAAGAATTCAAGGACTATTACTTAATTTTAAAAAATCATCCAGTATATTTACTGGCATTGAAAATTATCTATTTGACTTAGTAAGGTAATCATGGAGAATAAGTGAAAGGTTAATGACGAGTTGTCATAACTAAATAAAAAAACTTTCTTCCATCGATCCATTTGAACTCGCCAGAAGTTTGGGCCAGAAGTTTTTTAGCGACCGTAACTATTTCCATGAGATATTATAATATTATGCAGCCAGCAGCAACAACAGCTGTAAATATATAGGCGCCACATTTGTTATCATAGAATGTTTTAATCTAGCGCTCATCGTGTAACAATAAACATTTATGCTAAACTAACTACGTTGAGCTAAAATTACAAACGTGTTGCGTTTATTATTGTCTATCAGTATACCAGTGTCAGAGGTTCGATTTAAAAGATGTACATGAGCCGCCAGCGACGCAGACACACGAAACTCAATTTTTAGACTGATAGAGTTAATTACGTGTGATAACAGTGGCAAGATTTAGCAGTAATTGCAATGGGCACTTCAAGATAGTGAAGATTTTAGCATAAGTCGACGTTAGCGTAATTTTTTCTCGAATTTTTATGATGCGCCACATGCTTATTGCTTTTAACGTCAATTTCAGTACTGAAATAACTATAGGTACGCCTTTTTGGAGTCTTGCGGTCTTGTTCAACTAACCACTTAAAATCTACATAAATGTCTCGCAAAAAAATGAAATAATTCCACTAAATTGAATTGTCCTCTAGTCTATAACATAAATCTTAGCTCTGGATCTGGAGTCACGGTACGGTGGTCCGCATCGTATTTCAATTTCAAGTAGACAAGGGATTTACGTCGACTGCACAACACACAATGTCCTGTTTTAAAAAACACATTGTATATATTTGAAACAGAACACAACCGGTTGGATTTCGGAACCAGCAATATTTGGAACTCACAAGCAGAATGGGATGATAATGTGTATATTTAACGCTCCTAAGTTGTACAGTAAACATTTTAATGGCTATCTTGAAATAGAGATTTGCTACCTAACGTGCCCCAAATAATATTTTGCGCTCTTTAAAACTTATTTGCTCATCTAATTTTTGCGTACCAGGTGAGGAGCCTGATTATCAGAAATTATAGAATGACCGCAAATAGAAATTTTGTAGTATGAAAGCGAATTCGAATCCAAAATTCCTGGTAAGTTCTTAATTTGGTACCTTTTTAGAGGAGACAGTCATAGTTACAAAATCAAACTCTTGCAATACCTTTGTTTTCTATATGAAAACTGAAAAGCTTAGTAACTAATAATATTGATGCCGGAGACACGAGAACGCTGATCCGTGTCGAGGCCCACATTCGCCCAGCTCGATCCCATCGACGCTTTCTGAATATTAAATGACGACACTTGAGCCTTTCAATTTCTCCGCTGGGCTCGTATAATCATTTCACTACCATTTTGTATGGGCTAAACGAGAACTCGACGGCATTTCATAGACATGAAAAGGTCATAATGAAACAAGCAGCGCTATAAAAACCGACAAGTGTTGTGTTTGTGTAGGCGTCAAATTGAGGTCGCACGTCCCTTTTTCACGATGATACATTTTAATTACGTTTTGTAGCCTAGAGTCTAGACAATCCTGCACAAAATTGAGCACCTACACGTCATAATATAATACCAGCTATTTAAAGTTAGAGAGAACGAAAGAGAGGAAAATACTAAAGATAGTAGTAAGTACATGGTAAACTCAAATAATTACGAATTTTGTTTGATAATAGTTAATACCTTACTCTTTGTAGAAGGATGATCGTAAGTAATTCGAGACGATTTACTATGACCGAACCTCATACTCACCGTCAGATGAATCATAAAATATCTTCGGAAACTTTTACAAGAAAGATTTTATTGTCCCTAAAAGGTATCGCAAACAAAGAAAAGAAATAAGTATTATCTGATCACATTCAAAAGCACATCACAACTACATATGTGTATTTCGTTATATTAGCTGTAATATGAACGTTGAATACCAATAAAGCATAAGGCGTAGGTACATAGGAAAAGAAAAACCCAAACTCTTGGCCACATTCCAATCACAATCCATAATCAATATAACATTACCGGTAAAACATTTATAGCTGAGTTCTATGTGGCAATTGGAAAATATTTTCCTTCCGCATAAATATTTATTTTACGTAATATTTAAAAATTACTCACATAACTCGACTTTAGCGGGAAAGCGATCAATGAGAATAAACGCTATTGAGTATAATAATAAGTCTATGTTGGTAACAAAACATTACATTACATCGGATTGCATTTTATATGATCAGATTCAGCAATAACAAAACCCAATTCGATGTTACATTCTAAGAATCTGAATGGATCATTCTACGGTGAATAAACAAAAAATCCACTTCTACAAATAGGTCTTAACAATTTTTTACTCCAGTCCAAATACATCACTGTACAGGAATGTCCGCGATTGCTAGGTTGTTTTTGCAGGCTCGCGCGCGACCTTGCCACTTGCGGGCTGCACGCTGCGGCCCAGGCAAACCCGTACAACCAGTTTAGTGCCCAGCTCGGACACAAACAAATCCTAGCACGCGATTGTATGGCAAAGTCAATAAACTTTTGAATACTATGATCTGAACTGATCAGTGAACGCCTTATAATAGAGTGCGAAAGCGAGAGTTAACTATTAGTTTTAGTTCCGATAACCGTTCGAGCGTCTTGTTTTTTTTTTGCTGGATAAAAAGAACTACGATGATCTACTTGTTTTATATATATTATAACTAGCTGATGTCCGCAACTTTGTCCGCGTGGCTTAAGTTTTTTTTGATTCCCGCGGGAACTCCTTAATTTTCCGGGATAAAAAGTGTCTCCTATGTCCGTCTCCTGGTTCTAAGCTACTTCCCTACAAATTTTCAACCAAATCGGTTCAGCTGTTCTTGAGTTATAAATAGTGTAACTAACACGACTTTCTTTTATATATATAGATAACATATTACGTCTAAGTTCCACCAACCAACCATGCTCGAGCTTATCATTTCCTAAACGGATACCAACACAAGAAATAAAGAAATAATACGACCTACTTTCCTTGAGTTTAACGTAAATGGACATTTACAGCGCTGTGGCCTGCGGACTGCGACCCATAGAAGCCTTCTGTGGTCATAATAATAAATTAAAGAAGGTGCACTAAACTGAATATAACGTAATACTAACTTTTCATTTCATTCGTTTCATGTATCTATTATATTATTCCGTAATACCTATGTTATAACTATCTCGTATTGTACAATCTTCATCGTCGACTTCACAATTTCAGATCGTGTTTCTTTTCAAAATAAACCGCCGACATTTAAGTACCTACTTCTCTTAAATGCACTAAATATTTTGATATTTTTAGATATCTATTCACAACACTTCCTCCCCGTCTATTTCAGTGGCAGCCTCGTGTCGTCTGGCGGAACATGAGCCTTAAGCTCTCGTATCTAAAACAGTTTCATTAAGAGCACCGTTTTTATCCTTGGCATTTGGATGCATGCCGCGACGACGCCGTACCGTGCCTAATAACTTAGTTGGGCATACCAACAAAGACTGAAATAGACCGTATAACGTCTTCTTACATGCTTTAAACTACTCGTACTTAAGGATGATTCAAGTTAAACGATTTCTTGGAACCCAGCCGATCTCTACTTGATTTTTTATAAACAGCAAAATAATATGCAACAATAATTTAAGTATGTATTTAACTTTAAGAAAAACGAGGAGAAAACGTTACACCTACCATTGCCGGAATTATGGATCGCTTTTATCGCTTTCTTGAGTTTTGTTAGGCCATCACGATCAAAATCCAGGGTCTGAAACAAAGAAGATACATAATAAACTCTAAAATATTATAATAACAATGTCCTGAAGATAGTTAGTAGACACAGGATTCCTACAAGATCCTGCTTTTAAGAACGAGTGACGAGTCCCCGACTCGTTATGTTGGTAGATAGGCAATAACTCTACTTTAAAAATAACGGAGATTTCAATACGGATTAGGGACATTAAAAACCCCCAAAGACAGCAGACTGTTCTCTAGATAATAACTAATATCACCACAATATTATAAATTATGGCGTGTTCTATACAAAGCAGGATCATTTCGCCAATGTAAAGTTGCCTAGAGAATTTCGAGCAAATTCGCGTAACTATAACGTTAAGCGGTATTTCAAAAAGAGAGTCCCTGACCCCATTTTTGAGTCGCGGTCATTCTTTGTGAGCCGTTTTCAATAGGATTCACGAGCTATTCAACGTTAGCTGCAGCAAACATCTGTCGCCCCAAACAACGATTAATCTGATCCCCTTCAATTTGAACAACTGCATCTAAATATAACGCAACTGGTTTTCCTATTTGATTGCCTGTGTTTTCATACACAAACAGTCACACTTTAGGAAAACACATATACAATTGAGGCCAATACTGTTTCAATTAACTCCTTGCGTACTGTTTATAGGTAAATACTAAAGTAAGTACCTTGTAATTAATAAAATAATTATAGCGAGACACTATGGACATACGATGTGTCACGTGTTGTCTTGGTGCATACATTTATGTAGTTAGTGATAACTAATAACTTATATCATATTGTATAGTTTGTGCGCTTACTTTTTTAAAGTAATTTTTCACTAGAGTTCACACGCTATAATAAATGAGTTATGAGTTATTAGAATGAGTCATCATGATAATAGTGAATATGATAATTTTGTGGGCGGACAAGTTTATATGGCAAAGTATACCTATTAACTACCTACTTAGTTACAAGTTTAATTAATTAATTATATTATTCTCAAATGGAAAAAATAATTACTAGCCGGTTTATTGACCGAGCGAAGCGAAGGTCTCTGAGTCTACTTGGGTGAATTGGCACTTGTCCGTCCGTCCGTCCGTCCGTCCGTCCGTCCGTCCGTCTGTCAGAGCCTTATAACTTCTGAATCGCTGAACGTAATTACTTCAAATTTAAATATAATATGTAAACCAATGGCCTCCCGCCGAATATGGCTTAAAAAGTTATAAAAATCTTTATTTCAGGGGGGCTCTCATAGAAGCGAATGCGAAGTAAAATATTTTTTATAGCGTTACATAGGGTTGCGGTATATCATTTTAAAGATAATTAGGAATAGAGTCTAAGAATATTTTTTTTTTAATTTTTCCCCTAAAATTGACGAAATGGGGGGCTTTCAAAGTGGCGATTTTCTGACGTCCAAAGTTGACCTCAGAACTCTCAATTTTCTGAACTCTTAAGCCTGAAACTTGATCAATTATTTGAATTATATCCTGTACTTGAACAACAAATACTAAAATTAGATAAATATTATAAGGAAACGAAATTATTTAATTTTTAATGATGATGATATTTTTAACAGAACTTCACAATGATGTCAATAGATGGCGCTCTGTAATGCCGCGAGGTCTCAGTTCGGGGCGAACCACTAGTATATATATACTTACTGTATATCTTTTTCTATAGTCATTAAGTATAATCTATTGGATAGAAGCAGGCGTTATTTTGCGGAAGTCCTGCATGACTATGAAGGAACTAGAAGTTTAATTCTCTATAATCTGCGACAATTGTAAAATTTTACAATCATGCATTGTCATTTGTCGAGTCAACATCTCCTGAAGATACTCCGGTATCGGAGTGAAACGTACGTTGAGAATAATTTGGAAGATTTCTGTGGTGTGGTGAATATAGCGGGCTATAAGTGCAAGATACACACGGTACCACATAGATTTACCTATTGTCGCGGATTATAGCGAATTAAACTTCTAGTTCCTTCATAAGTACAATCAAAACATTTAGAATAATGTGTTATGTGATGGTAGGTACATTAGTAAGTAATCCGTCGTTTTTTCTATAAGTATTTACCTACTTAAGTAATTCGGGAGATAATGGAGAACACAGCGTATATGTTATTTTCACTGGTTAGTCTAAGTCTAAGTGTAATTATAACAAAATCTCTTTTTGGCTATCGCATCTTAAATTGCTTACTGCATCATCACTACCGGTGTCACATACCTACTCAGATGAGATCATCGCGAATGCTACTTGTTAGTTAGCACTTACCATCAATCAGTTCTACATTTTCATAAAAGTGGCATCATTTTAGATCTAAGTACTTAAGTATGAAAGTAGTAGCCATGTTAATTTTATGATTTTTTTGTTCTTCACATTGGATTTGTAGACCAACGGGATAACATTTCATAGTGCTACCAACTTACCGCGACTTAATTAGCTTCCGTGGAAATTTTAAACTTAGATAGGTATTAGGTACAACATGAATAGGCTTCAATACCAATCACAACACAGAACCATAAGTCTGGGTTGGGCGTTGATAAGTTAGTCAGTGACTGAGTAGTGAGTACCTATATGAGTATGAATTTTTATTAATTTTAGGAGATACACAAACTTCCTTCAAGTGACTTAGAAAATACACTTTAATAAAATATAAGTAACTATGGAAAATTCACTTTTAATGCAGAATAGGTAGGTACTAGGTACGCTTTAGTTTAACATTTAATTACTAATTTGCATCAGACATTTCCGGGTGATGTCATTTTGGTATTTGGTCTTATGAGTAATTTTTTAACAAGACAAGGGGAAACAAGTAACAACAATCAATTTGAAAATGCTTTCTTCAACACTTTTTAGGTGCTGAAATTTCGTCTATGTTGAGAACGCTGCCGTTGAACTATCTTATGTAAATATATAAGTAATAGTTAGGCAGATTAATTCTCCATTAGAGTTCGGACTTTAGGCAAATACTCGTACTTACTTCACAAAGACGGCCGTTAACTCGTTACTGAATATTATAATATTAAACATGGTTAACTATTTATGTGTGATTGGTCAATTTTGACAGCGGAATGCAGAACCCCAAATAAAGTGGAACGGATGACTTACAAAAAATAAACATAATTACTTCTTTCTCACAATTACTTAAAAAGAAAGGGAACCTCGTAAGTTATTAGCAACCAATCAACACCTATTAAAAATCTGGTATATCTCTATTACCATTGCTCTCTCGGCAAAAACTTCCCCACAACTGCGAGAGCGAACCACTTAGGTCTTCCAACTGAATACCTGAGTGCAATCAGCGCTCAATTATTTCCCAGAGTGGCTCAACGCAATACCTCAACGGGAATACCTCCCTTTCAAGGCACCTGTCCTAGATAAGAGAGGTCACTGGCTCATTCAAAATTATATTAGGTAAATTAAAGTTTACCCGAAAATCAATTACCTAAAGTTTTAGACTAGAATACTACTCATACACACCAAGTTACGTTTTCATTTCAACTTAGCTATCTAAGAAAGTTATCTACTAATTTATCGGCTCTCAGAAAATATCACACAACGTAAGTACTTAAGTAGTTAATACTTGATAATGGAGAAATGGTACCTACAGTAAGATTGTTTTGCCACTTTGTTGTCCGTCTCTTTATTTATAATGTGTCAAGCTGTCAAGGTACTTTTTCTCAGAAACGGCTGGAGGTTACATTGCATTCATTAACGATGAAATCTTTGATAAATTGTGCACTTTAATCGCTGTACAGGTTTGAAGGTTTGTTACAAGTTACAACTTTTGAAAGAGTATTTTCACATTTAATTCATTATCGGCACTGGAACAAACACTAACTTTGCTCTCTTGTTGAACAAATAACTATGGACAACTAGCTGATGCCCGCTACTTCGTCCGCGTGGATTGAGGTTTTTCGGTTCCCGCGGGAACTCTTTAATTTTCCGGGATAAAAAGTAGCCTATGAGCTATTCCAGACTATATAATCTATCTCTGTGCCAAATTTCATCCAGATCCGTTAAGCCGCTGGAGCGTGATTGAGTAACAAACATCCATACATCCATCCAAACTTTCGCATTTATAATATTTATATTTGATTGACATACATTCAAGGGGTAGGTACTATGTACCTAGTTACCATGGACCATTATAGTCCATAATACAACTCCCATTGTGATTTGTGACTCATGTTTTAATATTTTTTTTACAAAATGGTTATTTTCTCGATTCGCTAAACCAGTTTGTGTCCATGTGAATTGTGAATGACTTCAATCTTTGAATCTCTTTAGCATCAAACCAGTTCAGTTGAAATTAAATTTAAAGGTAGCAATATATTATTGTAGTTAATAATTATGTACCTACCTAGGTTAAAATCGAAAGTATCTACATAATAGGGGTTAAAGTATGAAATTGCCGTTTTATTGTAATAGGTAATTCGAATTGACATAGAACCTTCATGGTTTGAGATTTTTGAGTGAAACTTTTTTTTCACATGGTACCTACTTAAGTATGTAGTTCTTCTTTTAAAAAATGTGCAACATTCGATTATCGACTTTCAGTTGTTTTTTTTATTCAGACAAGAAATATATAAGAAGAATACGAGTTCCGACGAACTAACGCGGCAGAAACAGCTAGCTCGCAATATCAATGTTGCGTTTGGAGAAGGGACTGCTAATGAACGCACCGTGCGATTTTGGTTTAAACGCTTTCGTGATGGAAACTTTGATTTGAAGAAGGAACCACGTGGAAGACCGCCCACACAGGTTTTTTTTTTTTTTTTTTTCCTTGCCATAAAGTTCCATTACAATTTCATATAATGGCAACTTTATTGACTACTACCATCTAGCCTATGGGCTAATAAGTAATTTTAATTTAGCTTAAACTTCTACTTATAATTAATTTCTACGTCTAATTTACAGTTCATCAACTGTCCTTAGTTTGTTCTAATAATATACTTAGTGTTCACTACGTTTTTGTGACCTAGATAAGTAGCACAAGCACTGATTCACTGACACAGCACTTATACACTTTTTACACTAGTTCGAACGGTTTCGTTCTTTTAAGTCTCCTTTTGATGTTCGTGTTATCCAAAAGCTTTACAGCCTCCAGATTCACATGTTGACGAAGTCGATGTTGGTGAGCTTCTGCGTATTTTTGTATGATTTTGGCTACGAACTCTATCTTTAGGTCCCTGTGGAGATCGTGATTTCTTACGTACCAGGGTGCATTGGCTATTTCCCTGAGTACTTTGTTTTGGAATCTCTGTATCACTTGGATATTGCTCGGTTTAGTACACCCCCAGAGTTGTATACCATACGTCCATACAGGCATCAGAACTTGCTTGTATAGCATTAGTTTATTATGTATTGAAAGTGTTGAATGCCGTCCAAGCAGCCAATACATTTTTTTGTGGCGTAATTCTAACTCCTCGCGTTTCTTTTTAACGTGAGCTTTCCATCTAAGCTTTGTGTCTAGCGTCATACCCAAGTACTTCGCTGTATTTACGTAAGGAATAAGTTTCCCATTTAGGTAAATCGGATGATATTGTTGTAGCTTATTGGAAAAATCTATGTGCACCGATTTTGACTCGTTAAGCTTAATTCGCCATTTTATAGTCCAATCATTAACTTTGTTTATAGCAACTTGAACTTTTTCCACTGCTTCTTCATGACTCTCTCCAGTTCCTATTATGGCAGTATCGTCAGCGAATGTTGCAATGGTATTACTTTCTAGCGCTGGAATATCACAGGTGTATAATAGGTAAAGGACCGGACCTAAGACACTTCCTTGAGGTACCCCAGCTTTTATTTCCTTAAGTTCAGAGTACGCATCTTCTTGACGCACTCTAAAATATCTATTCGAAATATATGATTCAAGAATGTCTGCAAATGACTTTGGTAGCATGATTCTCAGTTTATAGACAAGCCCTTCGTGCCAAACTTTATCGAAAGCTTGTGCTACGTCTAAAAATACAGTAGAACACACTTTCTTATCTTCTAGTGATTTTTCTATAATATCAGTAATTCTGTGAACTTGATCTATTGTTGAGTGTTTTTCTCGGAATCCAAATTGGTGATCTGGTATTAATTTTCTATCTTCTAAAATGGGTTTTAGTCTCTTCAGTAATAATTTTTCAAATAATTTTGAGATAACTGGTAATAAGGAGATCGGTCTATACGATGTTGTTTCATGGGGTGGTTTGCCTGGTTTGGCAATCATAATGACTTCAGCAACTTTCCATAGCTCAGGTACATGTCTTAGTCTGAATGACGCATTTATGAGATTGGTAAGTTTTACTAAAGCTTTCCGAGGTAGATTTTTTAGAATTTCTCCGGTGATAAGGTCGTATCCCGGGGATTTCTTCTTACTAAGGTTAAACTTTATTTCTTCAGATACTTCTTTTGGTGTTGCAAGTTTGATATTTTGCAGATCGTCTTGGTTTTCTCCATTCTCACTGAGATCAATTAGATGGCCCTCATTTGGTTGGAATATATCTTCCAAGTACTGGGCAAATCGATTAGCTTTTTGAATGTTATTAATGGCCCAGTTTCCATTTGGTTCTTTAATAGGCGGTATATGTGTGATGGGTCTTTTTAGATTTCCTGTTACTTTCCAAAGAGAATAGTCAGTTTTTCGATCATTGGTCAAGTTTTGTAGGTAATCATTTAATTTATTGTCATTATAAGTTTTGATTGCTTTCTTGATTGCTTTAGTGAGCTGGTTCAGTATTCTTTTGTCTTGTGGCGATCTAGAAGAGTGCCACCTTTTTCTTTGCTTTCTTTTTATTCTAATAAGGTCGATAATTTCCTTGGGATAAGTGGAACCCTTATTTCTTTTTTTTATCTTTGGTGTATTATTCCAGGCCGCCCTTTGTATGTCTGTAATAAAATTGGCTAGTTCCATATTAAGATGGTCTGGATGTTTTAGAGGGACCTTTAGATTTATTATACTGTCCAACTCTATTTTAAAGCTTTCCCAGTCTGTGTTCTTATTTACCAAAGCGAGCCCACACAGGTGAATAACAATGAATTGAAAGAGATGGTGGAAGCCGATCCGAGCAAAACTACCCAGGAATTAGTGGCATGGTTTAACGTTACCTTACCAACAATATAGACTAATTTGCGTCAAATCAATAAAATAAAAAATATGAAAAATGGGTGCCTCATGATTTGACTGATCTGTAGAAAGAAACGCGTGTTGAAACTTGTGTTGCCTTGTTGAATCGATACAGAAATGAAGGAATATTGCATCGAATTGTGACATGTGATGAAAAGTGGATTCTTTACAATAACCGTAAGCGAAAAATGCAATGGCTGACCCCAAGTCAAACGTCGTAACAGTGTCCTAAAGCAAAGCTTACCAACAAAAAGCTAATGGTAACTGTTTGGTGGTCTCAGCATGGTGTTATTCACTATAGCTTTCTCCGATCTGGTCAAGCAACAACGGCAGATGTCTACTGTGCCGAACTCCGAACAATGATAGCAAAACTAGCAGTGAAACAGCCCCGACTCATGAATCGATCTTCACCATTATTGCTCCATGATAACGCGAGACCTCATACAACACGAGAAACCGTTTTAACTCTACAGGAACTGCAATTAGAAACCATTCGTCACCCTCCGTATTCGCCAGACCTTGCTCCAACGGACTACCATTTTTTTCGTGATTTGGACAATTTTCTACGTGATAAAAAGTTTTCTTCTCAGGAGGCAGTACAAAATGCTTTCAGTTTGTCGAATCTAGATCACCAGAGTTCTATCGCAAGGCATAAATTACCTTCCTATTAGATGGCAGCAATGTACCTATATATAATAATGGTACATACCTAATTATTTTGATTAAATAAATATGTTAAATTAAAAAAAACGAATTTCAATTTTTCAGTACAAATCCGCAATTTCATACTTTAACCCCTAATTACACATACACAGCTTGATCAGATTTAACTAACATCAAACACTCTACAGAGTTAAGTACATTATGTAATACAGAATACTTCAGAATGAAAATATTGTACTCAATGTACTTACCTAAAACGAGTCGGTAGTTCATTGTTATGAATCATGCCCCAAACAAAGAAAAGAGCTTCATTCAAGAAATTAATGAATATTACCATCCGTGACCTTTGAAAGAAGGTATTTACTTACTTACTTGATTGTCGACGTGATTTTCAACTCAATTGGCGAATCAATGAAGACGTGGGTTTTACTAGGGTTGTCGACTTGGATGAACTATCAATTCATAACTTTGTTACTATGGACTACGCCAAAGCTTACCCTGTTCCGTCACAGAATACCTAATAGTCATGGTCTAACTAGACATATATAGCTTAGTACTCACTATACGAAGTCTTATATATATACCTACCTATATATATACTAAGTTATATGACGAAACATCAAATCTACTATTAAGACATCCTGCGAAGCGATTCAGCAGGAAAGCGGACCTAGTGCGAGCATTCGCCAAAACAAACGCAATGAATAAGGATGAATAGGGATGAATATTTGACTGAAGACTTTAATACCCGATTACGGGAGTAAAGTCTTCACTTTTCATACCGACTGGGTACGATAATTTTTGGCAGACGGCAGTGTGTGGTTGTATAGGTACCTACTGTGTGTGTTTGTTTGTTTGTGGATGCATCGTTTCTCTCATAGGCTTTAACTGGGTACCTATTTACCAAACTACTTGAAAAATACACTCACAGTATGATTGTTTATTATTGGGTAGTGGCTTGGATTTTTAATGAAAATTGAAGTTTTATATCAATGTGCTATTTACACTAACTAAACAACTGCCTACTGGTATGATAGCGAAAGCGGTTGACCTTGTAACCCCAGTCTTCGAGCACACAACGACGACTCTCTATTTTGACAGTTTTAACTTTTTGAGTTGTAGGTTTAATGTACTGATGCCCGCGATTTCGTCCGCGTGGATTGAGGTTTTGGTTCCCGCGGGATCTCTTCAATTTTCCGGGATAAAAAGTAGCCTATGTATTATTCCAGACTATAATCTATCTCTGTGTCAAATTTCATCCAGATCCGTTAAGATCTTTTAACATCCATATCTACAAACTTTCGCGGTTATAATATTAGTAAGCATTTTATACCTTAGGCTTAAGGTACCTTAAGTTTAATGTCGAAAAACATTCGAAAATGGTTGATTTTTGCCATAGGGAGTTAATTTGGTGGCAAATGACCTCCCCCTACATCCCCTGACTCGGTTTGCCGCGAATATACCTACCTATATTCGCAGTCTCAAATAGGTACGTTGTTTATAAATCATCACTCATCAGGCTTGCCTATCGTCAATATAATAACAATTTGTCGCAATAGTTACCTACGAAAGTAATTTTGTTAACACAGAAACGCTGTTAGAAAGTAAAGAAAACTCGAAACGAGATTTCGATCTGGGTCGAACTGGTCCCAGTAAGCCGCCGCCGCGAGCCCATAACCGCAAATAAACACTACAGAACCCTTTCACATGTGGTCACATGTTCCATGTGTGTTGTTTGCAATGCAAAGTCACGTTGTAGTCAGGGCTGTAGCTTAGTAGGAATATCAAATGACCTGGCGGCATCAGTTACGTTAGAGATAAATTAATATCTTAGTATCAAAATGTCCAGCCGTTTCATAAGTTACATAAGTTAACTGCGAGCTGCTAAATTAAAATACATCTTCTAACAACATATTTTATTCTTCAACTTTTCACAACGTCATTAACAAACAGGAGGAAGCAACTAAAAACTATAGATGATTTGCAACATATGAGTTAGAATTTAGTAGCCCTGACAAAGATTGGACCTTTTGTTCGATTTTCATAGAAAGGGGTTATTTGACTTGGAAGTCTTCTCATCCAGCCACTTCCCGCCACCCTTTTTATGTCGTCAGTTCATCATGCTGGAGGGCGTCTCACACTATGCTTACTTGTACACTGTCTCTACCCATGGACTTTTCGGCACCAACGGCCATCGCCAGTACTACCGTACTACGACAAGCATGGCCTGCCCATTGGCACCTCAGCCACACTCGTGTGCCTTAGCTTACAAATGGTTTGGCCTATGTCAGTGACCTATGTTCCTCCTGCGGAACTCTTCATTGCGTATTCTATCCCTCTCTTTTGCTTTAGAACAACTCGGCAATAATTTATAGCTTAACATACTACATAGAAATCACATTCAATTAGTTACTTACGCAGATGTTTTTGTTTATGTTAGGGCATTGTTTACGAATTGGAGTGTTTGTGGAGGAGTGTTAAGATGTGAGCTATGGAATAAACATGATGTTAATCCCTCCTTAATGCACTACTTGCGTGAACGAGCGGAAAATCCTATATAAACAATGATACTCAAGTGTGCACCAAATACATACCTTAGGTAGGTACTTATTTATGACTAGCTGATGCCCGCAACTTCGTCTGCGTGGATTGAGGTTTTTCGGTTCCCACGGGAACTCTTTAATTTTCCAGGATAAAAAGTAGCCTATGTGCTATTCCAGACTATAATCTATCTCTATGCCAAATTTCATCCAGATCCGTTCAGCCGTTGGAGCATGATTGTGTAACAAACATCCATACATCCATACATTGCATCCAAACTTTCGCATAATATAATATTTATTTGATTTAATTTTAAAACATAAACAATAGAAGTGCTTTTGTAATCAGCAATAAAAGGGCATGAAGTTCATAATATTATTTAATTCAAAATAAGATATACCTATAATACTATGTTGCAGCCTACGAAAAGATTATAGAAAAACATTATAGATAGTTACTTAGTTAAAATATATTGCATTGAGTGCCTATCTAAATATATAAAAGGAAAAGTGAACAACTGATTGACTGACTGATCTATCAACGCACAGCTCAAACCACTGGACGGATCAGGCTGAAATTTGGCATACAGTTAGCTTAAATAACATTACAATAATAACTTATCTAATGAAAAGCGAAAGTTTATTCAAATTTCCTTGAACCACCAGGGAATTTTAAGCACTTTCATTTTATTTTTTGATAGAATTAGAGGTAAGTAATTCTAATTAAGTCTACAACAAAAAATTACTTACATGTAAGTTGTAACTAAGTAGGTAAGTATGTCTTTTCTATCATGTTAGGATAATACTGCATAAATCATTATCACCCGTTTAAACCTTAAAACTACTTAAATCCTTGATAGAGAGGCCAATTTAAATACTAATAATTATTCCTTAAAATTATTTAAGTAAATCTAGTTTTATTGTTGCAATACCAAAAATGGGTGGGTAAATGGGTGGGTGAACAAGTAAATATGTGACAATGTAAAGCAAATTCTTAACACAATTTTATAGAAGACCACTTTTTTTAGAACACACAATACTTCCGCTACAAGTTAATGACCTCCCTGGCAAAGTGATGACCACTGTGGTCTTACAGTGGGAGGCCCTGGGTTTGATTCCTGGCAGGTTCAATTTGGAAATTTTAAATAATTTTCTCTGGTCTGGTCTGGTGGGAGGCTTCAGCCATGGCTAGTAACTACCCTACCGGCAATAAAATACTGACAAATGATTTAGCTCTCTGGTACAATGCAGTATAGAAACTGATTAGTGTATGAGTTTAATATGATTGCCGTACTCCTAACAGGTTAGCCCAGTATTATCTTAGACTGCGTCATCACTAACCATCAGGTGAGAATGCAGTCAATGGCTTACTTGTAGTGGAGTTTAAAAAAAGTGTGATTGGTGCATCGAGTTGAATTTTGGGCCTTAAGGTAACACAGAATAGGATAACAGTAAATACCTACAGAATATTGAGTATTGGCCATTTACATATATATAAAAAATTTATTAAGTGATCCTAGTTTTTAAGACTAGTACCTACTTAACTAGTCTTAAAAAATGCTAAAGTATAAGGTTACACTTTAGGTAACCTTGTTTCAATCCTATTCCGATAATAGGTGAGTAGCTTTAAAAGGACTCTGGAGCTTTCGGGCTGGAATGGCTTTTGTAATAGGTAACCAGATATCTATTCATTTTGTTACAAATCTTAAAAGCTTTTTCTATCTACCAATTCTACTTTATAGTGTAAAGTGTTTTTGATAACACGTTCTCGTTACGTTACAACGTGACGACATTCATTGCTGGTTTTAATTTCAATTATCATAATATTTTGAAAAAGTACCTTTTGTTGTAAAAGGTGAACTTGTGATTATTAAAATTCTCACCTCTTCCAAAGCGTTAATAGTTTGCCGGCATTGTGGCATACGCGAAACAAAAGTAGAAGTGGTTGGCGAACTGTAATCCTCTCGAGTTTCGTCAATAAATTCACCGATACCAATAAGACCCGGCATTATTATCACAATATTTGAACTGCACTAGAACAAAATCCCGAGAAACACGGATAAAACGAGACACTTTAGTAAAAATATTCATCGAGTTATGCGATTACAGAATGAACACATATTGTTATCCACAAATCACTTCTGCGCAAATAAAAACAATTTTGAATCCGAAGCATCAGAAGATTACCACACATCCATCTCTAAAATCATGAATGAACAAACTAAATTTAATCTGTCTACGATTGAATTGAACGAAATCGTATCGTGAATGAAAAGAGAAGAACAATACAAAGAGTATAGTATAGGAACAATACGAAGGGATATAGAGTATAGAAAAAGTCAACGAGTTTTAGTGTAGCCAGTTGAAAGTGAGCATTAAAAGTTATAACATTTAATATAACACAATATTATTTTTTAACTTTTAATTTTGTTAATAAATATTGAGATGTTCGTTAAAAGTTATAACTATATCGCGTATAGATTTATTGACAACGATCGTTGAGTCTTTTACAGTAAATTGCATAGAAGTTTAGTTGGCTGCCGGACGATGGCGCTGTTACAACATTCAGCCAGCAGCCACTTATGTACTGCTTTACCTATTTTTTTTTTTTTGAATTGTGAGCCTTATCCAAATAGAAATAGCTTTTATTATTGAATTTACGTAAAAATAACTTTTAACGTTTAATGATTTCAAGTAAACGTAAACCATTATCAAACTTCAGTTATTATTGAAATGTGTTGTGAATGTTAAATACCTATTAATTTAATGGAAGTAAAATATTTAGTTTTTAAGCTTAAAGTTGTAAAGTGTAACCTTAGTTTAACATGAGTTGAAAGCGGAGTAATGCCGCAATTTGAAACTATTGTGAAGTGCTGAACTCGATCAACTTAAAACACGTTCCAATTTAAAACCTAGGTATTTCATATTGATGTTTTTAAATTCAAATAAATGTAAAAACAACTCAAAAAAACGTTTCATTTCCGAATCCAGTTACATCTTTGCAGTAGGTAAGTAAGTAGGCCTATTACTTAAGTTGTAAAAAATATAACATTCATTCCATTGAACTTTTAACGAAACGAATTAATTATTAAATAACTTTTTAAGATTTGACAACTTTTGAATATTAATAATTGTTATCCATTTAAACTTAAACAGTTATAATTATAACTTTTAATTTAACACGTTAATGTTTTATAACAATAACGTTTTAACAATTAATCTTTTATAACATTTAATCACATCTCTGATCCACAAATCACTTCTGCGCAAATAAAAACAATTTTGAATCCGAAGCATCAGAAGATTACCACACATCCATCTCTAAAATCATGAATGAACAAACTAAATTTAATCTGTCTACGATTGAATTGAACGAAATCGTATCGTGAATGAAAAGAGAAGAACAATACAAAGAGTATAGTATAGGAACAATACGAAGGGATATAGAGTATAGAAAAAGTCAACGAGTTTTAGTGTAGCCAGTTGAAAGCTCATCCGGTTGTTCTCAAAATAACTAGGTAGCGACCACAGAGTACATTATATATACTGGTAGAGACGGCAGTCGTAATTCCTTTTTCCATGCCCGCACCCGTCCCGTTCGCACGGGTGCAATGCTGATACTAAAATATAGTTCAACAAAAGTTCGTGGAATGGAGAACAAACACTACTTTGCTATCTTGTTGAACAAATAACTATGGACAACTACTTAGCTGATGCCCGCGACTTCGTCCACGTGAATTGAGGTTTTTTGGTTCCCACGGGAACTCTTTTATTTTCCGGGATAAAAAGTCTATGTCTTTTCCCAGGACAAAACCTACCACTTTACCAAATTTCATCACAATCCGTTGAAAAGATGGGCCGTTAAAGCGTAGCAGACAGACCGTAACATTTTCGCAATTATAAAATTAGTATGGAATCTTTAACTTATTTCGTGTGTTGTGAGAGTGCGCTTGTTAATTGTTGTTGTTTTGTTGTTTGTTGTTGTTGTTGTTGAGTGCTAGAACTGCCACTCGCACCTCGCCCTCGCGGCTCATCCAGCCTCCCACTGCAAGCCTAATTAAAATATTATGCATCTAAATAGGTAGAATAGAATACTTTAATTATTAAATTATTGTGTAAAGGGCGAATTTGTAGGTATATTAAATACTTGAGATTACCAACAATTTTATTTTGTTATGGATTAAATAGCTTTGTTTTTAGACCAACATAGACCAACAAAAACAAAAAATGACAGATGATACTGATTGAGTTCGAACATGATTCAAATGTTTTTCATAGATTACAGAATCGGGGTGATGACCAGAGACAAGTAACATGACGGAACTGTCACGAGGTATCGCTAATGATATAATATTTTGTAAAATAATTTTGTCCCTAAAATAAAGATAGGTAGAAGAAAGAATAGAATAAACGAACAAATTCAAATTTGATAAAGGCATTTATGGATATACTTATGTATTGTTTTAAATTCATTTCCAGAAATTGGTGAGGTCTGGTCAAGATTATTTGACCACCGGCCCTTTCTTAATGGTGAAATAAAGTTCATGGTAAAAGAGTTTGAGGCAAGTATGTAGGTACCTACTTATTTACCTACACGTTCATATAAAAATTAACACAACAGGAATGTAACTTTTCTATTTTACGAACAGTCTCACCCCATATTTTGATTGTACCTATCACTGGTAGTATAATAAACTTTTCCTCATTCCAACATGACTTATTAATTTTAGAACCTTTTTGACGGCATTAGCCATAGTAAAGTAAGTAAAACACTTTATTGCACACAAACAAATAACAGAACAGAGGTAACATGAATCGTAACAAAATTGACAACTTGTTACGGTGTTGATCTTTTCCAGGCAACCCTTATGAAAGTAGATAGGTTGCATGATGACTGGGCGGTGCACACATGTAAATTTATAAAATAAAAAAGATAATTTGGAGGTACTCCATTACAATAATATAATAAACAGTACATACCACAATTATACATATACTGATAATATGCTAATCAAATAACAAATACTTATCGTATCATAAATAAATAAATAATAAATATTGGTTTTTAAGACTGAAGAAAGAGGATAGAGTAGAGAAGAGAAACTAAGTTATTAACAATAATCTGTTCTTTGAGTTACCAACAGTATTTAATAACCAACATACATTTAAGTTCAGGTTTGGTTGATCAAGTTTCTCCTTTTATAACTACAAATATCTATATGTGTTATTTTCTTATTTAATTATAGGAAAAGAGAGGTGACAGAGAGGTTGAACATTTATTTGCCATTCTTGAAAACCTAACGGATATTAAAGACAGCCAAGTTGAAAAGATTTCAAAAAGTTCAGTTGCAGCATTACCTGTATTAGACGAAAAGTTGGACCAGGCCTTACAACTTTCAGACGAAATTGAAAAAGACTACCTTGAATTGCAGAAGGTAAGGTATTTTAGATTATGTGACTTCAAGAGAGTGGAAAGTTATAGTTATTTCTGCGGGAACTTTTGTATTTTCCATGGTAATAATATTATTATGCAGCCTATGTGTTAAGTCAGGGCATAGCTAAAGCTATCAGAATCCAAATATCAGCCGAATTGGTTCTCTCATTGATGTGTGAAAGTGTGTGTGTGTGTGTGTGTGTGTGTGTGAGAAACATCCAAAATTCAAATATACAAAACTACAAACATCAAAACTTCCGCATTAAAGGCAAAAGTATGTATGTGTGTGTATGTTGGTTTCACACATTGCTGGACGGATTTGACTGTAATTTGGAATGGAGATCACAACTAGATAACACATAGGCTACTTTTTATCCAGGAAAATTTGAAGTGTTCTTGTAAGTAATAGTAAGACAAGACTACACACAAGACTTTTCTTTAATAGGCTTGTTAAGAAATTCTATTATGCTTATTCGTAACTGTTCAAATTCAACTGCAAACAAAACACTTAAGTATGGTCTCATTATGTTATGGTAGAGTCCAAGATACCACAAGCTGTTCTACATGTAATAAATAAACTTCAGTTTGAGTAATGCCCCATATTGTACTTGCAATATGTTATTAGATTACATACTAGCTTTTGCTCGCCTCTTTGTCCACGTGGAGTTAGGTTCTTAAAAATCCCAATCTTAAATTTTTAAAGATACCAATTTTTATGAATATTATTTGAAAATAAGGAACTTGTGTACAAATTTTTGTTACATATTTAACCACTTTAGGAGCGGATTTTTAAAAACTTAACCAAGTAATGCATTATTAGGGTTCCGTACCAAAATGGTAAAAATGGAACCCTTATGGTGTGACTTTCTCCGACCGTCCGTCTGTCACAGTCGATTATTTCAGTAACTATTAAAGCTATCGACATGAAATTTGTAATAGTTGTGTATAATAGTGGCCTAACATCATTAAAATAAAAAAAAATCGAAAATTATTATATTAATTAAAAAAGGGGGAAAATCGGGGGTTTGAAACTTCAAAGTATGATAACTATACTGAGTGGGATATCATATGAAAGGGCTATACTTCTACATTCTAAAACAGATTTTAATTTATTTTTATGCATAATAGTTTTTGATTTATCGGGCAAAATGTCGAAAAAAATCTGAAATAATTATGGTCAATAGAAGCTTATGTATATTTTACAGGAAAAATAAAACCAACGCTCTAACTAGCATAGTTTTTTTGATATTAACAATAAACCTCTACAAACAAAGTTAGTTTTGCGGTTCATTAAATTCATTAAGCGTAAAACTTACTACAGGTTTGTACGGAACCCTCGGTGCGCGAGTCCGACTCGCACTTGGCCGGTTTTTTTAAACTAGTCCGCGTGGATTGAGGTTTTTCGGTTCCCGTGGGAACTCTTTAATTTTCCGGAATAAAAAGTAGGCTATGTGCTATTCCAGACTATAATCTATCTCTGTGCCAAATTTCATCCAGATCCGTTCAGCCGTTGGAGCGTGATTGAGTAACAAACATCCATACATCCATAAATCCATACATCCATCCTAACTTTCGCATTTATAATATTTATTTGATAAAAGCCAGAAAATCTTGAAACATTAAAAACTTTTATTTCCTATAGGGGTGCACCCTTTAAGGGTGGAAAACTGAACATAAAAAGTTCCATCAATACTTGAAAAATTACGGACTTTCTTACAAACTTTCACCCCCTTTTAAATTAAAACCCCTTGAGAGCAGAGTTTCCTAAAATGCTGAAATTCAATCTCGAAAAACTTTCTTAGTACACCTCTAGGTTCCTAGGGTGCTCAAGGAATATTCTCTCAAAATTACTGCAACCGGAACCATGGGCTGTAGGTTGTCTGTCACTCAGGACAAAGCCTTTTATAGTTATTGATTTATTAAACCAGAAATATGATGAATTCATCAGTAAATGACATTCAACCCTTCTAATGTTGTTCTTATATTTTCCAGGTAACAAGGAAAAAGAAAGCAGAAAATTTTGAGAAAAGACAAAAAGAATGGGATCAGTTTATTGATGATATGAATTTCAAGTGCCAAAGAATTGATAATACATTTGAAGAAAAAGAAGAGGAACTAAGGGACCTATATGCTGATCTTAATCACAAGTTAAATATAACTAATAATTAATTAATAGAAATTAAACATGGATCTTAAAGGCTCACTGGTTGATACAAACCTCAGAATTTATCCATCAGATAAGTTGATTGAATTTGTCAAAACAATACCACCTTCAGACCAAATACCTTACAATATCTTGCAAATAATAAAATCAAATTCTAAAAGTAACTTCAAAAGTTACAAAGTACAGGATTTGAAGCCAGTGCAATTAAATAGTTCAGAGAGAGAACATCTAAAAACGTTAAGGGATAGTTTTGATGAAATCCAAAAAGATGTGTCATCTAAAATGACGGAAGAATGTAATACAATACAAGGTAAAGACAATAAAGAAGATTTTAAGATGAAAGAAACATTCAAAGAAAAAATTCAAATTACAGAGACAATTGTCAATAAATCAGATAAAAATGCTAGTAAAGAATATGAAAATAAAGATGGTAACAATGAGAACCAAAAATTGACAAAAGAAAATCTTAATAGTGATTATATTAAATCTGAAGAGACTGTTAGCAATGATATTGAATCTGTAGAAGCTGTTCCTTTTCTTGTAACATCTGATATACACTGGTTGTATCTGCATATTAAAAGTAGGAGAACTAATGGTGAAACAGACATCCCCTATTTACACACACTTCTTGAAGATGCTTCTATTGAAATGCCTAAAAATGAAAGTATAAAAAGGAATCCTGTTCTAGAGGCAAGATGTGTTAAATTGAGAGCCCAACAAGAAGCTCGTGAATATAGGAAAATGACCAAAGGTGTTGACAATGTTAGAATGAGATTCCCTGAAGACAGTATTTCATATCAAAGTAAGTATATTTTTATAGCACAACGTTAGCTAACAAACAATGTCGCTCAAGTAAGTTTCTGCTACTTTACAGGAAAGTTAAGAAATTGTTTTATTTTGTCCGTTGAATGATGGCTGCTGATTTTTAGAAATTCTTAAATCTGATAGGTATATTGAAGTACGTGTAATAAATTTAAATAAATTCAATGGCAGTCAAATATTGTTTGGTGGTACTGCGAAATTTTGACTTGTGCTAGCTAGCTATCTCAAGTCAAAATTTGGCAGTACCTAAAAAAACGAAAGCCACTGGTTCTATAGTATGTATTACATCGCAAATTCGATTGAATTGGCATACAATTACATTAGCGTCAAAGTAAAGTGAACCTTTTCATGTATGTATTCATATCCAGCGCTACAAACGGAAACGTTTCGAATTCAAAATCGATTTTTCTGAATCTGTGACTTTAAATCAAAAGCTTTAGGGTCCAATTGGCTTACTTGCCATTGTGATGGAACTCTCGATTACAATCAAAGAGTGCAGTCCTAGAAACTCCCAATTTAAAACGATTTTTTCGTGATTATAATATTTTGAAGATAATACTTTGTAACTTTATATGATATTGGATATAGTGATTAAAATATAAACGATTATTGACCGAGCGAAGCGAAGGTCTGTGAATCTACTTGAGTGAATTGGCACTTGTCCGTCCGTCTGTCCGTCCGTCTGTCAGAGCCTTATAACTTCTGAATTGCTGAACGTAATTACTTCAAATTTAAATATAATATGTAAACGGATGGCCTCCAGCCGAATATGGCTTAAAAACTTATAAAAATCTTTATTTCAGGGGGGCTCTCATATTCTCTCATATCTCAGGGGGGCTATTATCACAGCTAGTGCCTAGTATGTATATAATAAACGGTTATTATCACTAACATGATAATAGTCGTTAAAGCCCGCCAATCCACATTGGAGCAGCGTGGTGGGTCTAAGCTCTAATTCCCTCTCTCCTATGAGAGTGGAGGTCTGTGCCCAGCAGTGGGACGTTGATGGGATGTAGTGGTAGTATGAGGAAGTAGTAGTAGAGTAAAAATAAGGTTTAAATGCTTATTCCTTTACACAGTCAAAAATATTAAGAATATTATTTTTTGTTTTCAGTGAAGCAGCTGAACCGTCATCTGATAGCAATTGGGCAATTCATAATATCAATATTTGCTGGGTTCTTATTTGGATTCAGAGGAGTTGAATGGATGGTTGGCAATTTAGATTTTGGATTTAGACTACTTTTAGGTGTAATGTGTGCTTTAGTGATAGCGTTAGCAGAAATTTATTTCCTGGCTAAAAAGTTGAATGAAGAGTTAAGCATCCCTGAAACTGTCCAACTTGGAGGTCCTGTGAAGTTTGTTGATAAAGACAGTTATAACTACAAAGACAATGAGACAGGACCTAAGCCACATCAGGATTAACTTAATTTTCAGATACCTACTTTAATAATTAATTTCTAGTATACTTTATAATATATATTTTACAAAATGATAAGTAGGTATAAAAATGTAATAATTCGTAGGTGGGGTACCTATACAAAAAAATACTGTTTACAATAAAGTATGCACGTTAAGATAATAAAGTAACTATCGGTACCTATGCTGTTTTATTCCTAAACAATTTTTACTATTGTTTTTATTGGCCAAGCGAAGCGAAGGTCTCTGAGTCTACTTGAGTGAATTTGCACTTGTCCATCCGTCTGTCAGAGCCTTATAACTTCTGAATTACTGAACGTAATTACTTCAAATTTAAATATAATATGTAAACCGATGGCCTCCCGCCGAATATGGCTTAAAAAGTTATAAAAATCTTTATTTCAGGGGGGCTCTCATGCGAATGCGAAGTAAAATATTTTTTATAGCGTTACATAGGGTTGCGGTACTCACCTATATAATTTTAAAGATAATTAGGAATAGAGTCCAAAAATATATTTTTTTTAATTTTTCCCTTAGGTACTTATATAAAATTATATCCTGTACTTGAACAACAAATAGTTACTAAAATTAGATAAATATTTTATGGAACGGAATTATTTAATTTTTAATGAGCTTCAGTATTTTTAATAGAAAAATAAAGGTACTTAAACGATCAAAGGTAACGAGCTCTCAGTGGAGTATATATTGGGTATGTTCCGATTTATACTGCGAGCACTGTAAGGTGTGACGTCAATTTAGTATACTGCGAAGCCGTTCCCTTATAGTTAGCTATACTGTCCCCCAATCATGTAAGAATGGCCGATCAAACGTTAAAGATTTTCGTCAAAGTAAAATAAACCATAACTGCATTGAATTAGAGCTCAATTTCGTCTGCCCATTCTTATACGTTTAGGTATGTACGATACCCTAAACGTATAAGAATGGGAAGACGAAATTGAGCTCTAATTCAATGCTGTCATGGTTTATTTTACTTTGACGCCGAACCTTTACCATTTGATCGACAATTCTTACGTAATCGGGGGGCTGGTTACTGTTTAAAACGGACCGCAGTCAGCACTGAGGGCACCTTACCTCGAAAACGCCAGTGCTCACAGTGCAAAAATGGCGACGATTTATGACGTCACATATTTCCCTAGGATACTGTGGCAGTATACTGTCAGTCCATAACGGACCAAATTTCTCACCAGTAAGAGCACTGAACTAGAGGTGGTTAATAAAACACGTAGCGCAATATGATAGCGCGCTATTGTTCCATAGTGCGGATAACGTGTTATGCGAGAAGCCGCCATGACGCTGCGGCGTTATGAATACTTATCACGCGATTGCGCGTGGTGCCTCGTCGCACTTGTAGCGACGCCCGCCTGCCGGTAGCGCGTTGCCGCTGGCCGATGGTTAGTCTCGCCGCTCGCGTAACGCGCTGTTGTGAGTGAACGTCATCTTTGCGTGTTACGAAATTTAGCGCGCTACGAAATTTAGCGTGCTATAAGACATATCGCGCCTGCCAGCTTCCTACACGCTTTCTTATAACAAGCGCGTTATAACAAAGCGTATTTAAAAGCGTGTTACATTTTTTTAATTTATAGTCCGCAGCGTGCTGTGGATTTAAAGCTGTGCTCGCAGTGTCTAGCAGAACATATTACCCATTGTGTTCTGTGTCTCAGTGCTGACTGCGTTCCGTTTTAAACATAATATATCGGAACATACTTTTGTATAACGGAACGAATTCTTACATAACGGAACGAAGTCCATAACGGAACGAATTTCTTCACAGTAAGAGCACTGAACAGTGCTCGCAGTGTATTTCGGAACATACCCAAAGTTGATTCCTGAATGACAGTTGACACCTCTGCAGAGCGATCGGCTAAAAATTGTCGCATTAACACATCCAAAAATGTCTTATAGGATATCCATTGTTACAGTCCTTAAAGCCGGCTTCACGTAGGTAAGCTTTTTCAGGATTGTAGCAATGGGTCGCAAACCACAGATTACTAGTCACGAACGCTTTCAATTAACACTGCGTACTGTTTCAACCGTCCATAATATGGGGTCATTTGAACCATTTTTCCTGGTCCTCTTCATTAGCTTATAGCGGAGTAGTTCGTTTATATAGAGCTATAGAATATAATATTTTAATCAAAAGCCAGATAACAGTACTTGATATGACCAAAATATCAAGTCTTTCAGTACAGTACATACTTTTCTACGCGCAGTTAAGTAAAACTGTTTCAGTCGTACCCAGTCTCCCTTACCTACTTACTTGAAATAAAAGTATTTTCTATTTTTACCTAACAAACAACCTATTCCAGCTTTTTAATCCTTATATTATATTTATTTTAGTTATTAAAGAGTCGTAAAACGATTATTGGGCACCTTATGTCACCGCTAAAAACACCTCCCACCATGTATCAATGAAAGCCTAGTTTGACGTCTCGTTTGTCATGGTCCGTAAACGACATCTTACTTCAAAAGTCTTACGTGATACCAATTTTCAGCAATGTCCATACATTTCTATCGATAGTTACTGCATCAATGTCAAAACATTTTTTTCTCCTCAACGATCCTTTACGGACTGTCTCAGTGATACGTGAAGCCAAAACCATGTTTTGACATTGATGCAGTCCTTTATTGATTGATGTAGGGTTCTAAGAATATACATACCTACTGGCTGTGTTCCGAAATACACTGCGAGCACTGTAAGGTGTGACGTCACTTTAGTACACTGCGAAGCCGTTCCTTTATAGTTAGGTATACTGGGTACTGCTTAAAACGGAACGCTGTCAGCACTGAGACAAACACTGAGAGCACCTTTGACCTTACCTCGAAAACGCCAGTGCAGATGGCAGTCGTAGGGTGCGTTCCGAAATACACTGAGAGCACTGGAAGTCCCTAGTAAAGAGCACTGCCAGTGCTCGCAGTGCTCATAACGGAACACTCACATTATTCCTTCTTCCATGGCCAGTGCTCACAGTATAGTCGATGTCAATTGAATTGAGCCAGACAGTAAACAAATAAGGCGGTACTGATCACGTGACTTTATTTTGGCATGACCTCTAGTGATGTATCATTGCTGAACTATATTGGGAATGAGCTATTGAACGAATAAACTCTGATGCAAAGAATAATTTCTTTTTATATACTCTACTTGCAAAACCCTACTTAGACAATATTTTAAAGATATTATATACAAAATGTATTCTTTATAGAAAAATCAGCGGGATACCTGCGCGAACTTATACTCGCGTCTAACTTCTGTGACTGAGTCCTAGGTCTGAGTAACGGTGCATCGCATATGCAGAATTCGCGGCGCACGAAATTTTCACTCATCAGTTTTAAGAGTGCGACCGCTTGCTCTCCGGACAAGTTCAAACTAGTCGAGTGTTTGATATGTGCGCTGTGGATTCTGCATATTATGCGATAGGGGATGATAAATAAAAGTACAATCTTTTTATGACATAATTTATTTTAAATAATCTTATGAAGGCGGTATGGTTACCTAAGTTTCCTTCTCTCTCGCACATTCAAAAATTTTCAATGATTGTGAAAGAATCCGTACACTTTCTAACTTTAACAAATGTGGCTCAGCCAAGTCCTAAACAATAAAATTGCGTTCTTTTTAGGCTTATTTTTACCTTGATAACCTAACAAACCCAGTTTTGATAGAGAAAATTAATGGCGATGAAAAATACTGAATGTTTAAACCATTCTTCTTCTAGAGAAGAAGAATGGTTTAAATAAGTAGTATTTAATAGATTAAATACTACTGATATTACAATAATAAAAATATGTAATAGCAGATAGTTGTTTGTCCAAATAATAACAAAATCCAAATCGCAATGCAAATACACAAATCCGATAAAAAAGCCAAGTCGTTAGAAATAAAAACCACCAGAGAGCACCCGAGACGTACAGCATTAAGCAAAGTTACGAAACGAATGAGCATTGAAGCTTGAGGCCTTGAGCGTAGAGTTGCAACAATACGCCACAGATGAGGTGTAGGTAGGATTAGATTAGATCTTTCTATCTCTTTTTGTCTCACATTTTACTCATATTTCGCACTCTCTTGATATTAACTTTTTTTTTACAAACAGCACCCCTTTGTAAAAATTTAATAGAATAAAACATTATTTCGGAAACGCATATCATTCTAACTATCTATTTATGTGTAGGTAAACAACGCTATTTTTAAATTACTTGATTTACATAACTCGATTAGGTATTCGATTTTGAACGAATATATATCGAGTATACTCGATGTCTATGGTCACTCACTTCATATCATTCATTCATTTTCAGTCTGTGGTTGCAATGTAATCTCTGCACAACGCTATAAAAAGTGTGTGTTCCGTTATAAGCACTGCGAGCACTGGCAGTGCTCTTTACTGGGGACTTTCAGTGCTCTCAGTGTATTTCGGAACGCACCCATAGTCAAGAATGCGTCATGTCAAAACTGATATTTTGCTATAATCTGTGAGTCATAATTTGTGTTTTCTTCAAGTTTGTACCAAAATATTAGCTTAATCCTGGATAAATTGAAGAAATAAGACGTGAATAATTTACTATAGATGTTGTTTGTAGACCACAAGGCGTTTGTGCGTGTTTTTAATTGTTCCATCATAGTGAAAAGTGTTGACGAAGTCACGGGTTGGCAGAAAGGTGTGTTTGTTTACATTTTATCTCAAGTCTATCGACATCGACTTTACAAAGATGGCGTCGATTTATGACGTCATATATTTCCCTAGGATACTGCAGCAGTTTACTCTCAGTTTTAACGGAACGAATTTCTCCACAGCACCTCCACAGTAAAGAGCACTGAACAGTGCTCGCAGTCTATAACGGAACACAGCCACTATTTCTATGGATGCAGGTACTAGAAATAGGTACGCGACATAAAAATAGTGTGTGTGTTCCGTTATAAGCACTGCGAGCACTGGCAGTGCTCTTTACTGGGGACTTTCAGTGCTCTCAGTGTATTTCGGAACGCACCCAGTATGTATTATGTAGTTGTATGAATATACATACTATTTCTATGGTACGCGATCGCTCTGCTGTTGACACTTGACGTTTTGACATTGACGCGATTGCATGATGCGGATCCGCCGAGCGATCGCGTAACTTCTGCATCAATCATTGTTACAGTATCAATTGTTGTAATTGGCTGAATTTATGGCATTCTTGCTGCGTCAATGGATTATGACCAATAGTGGAAGAGTGTTAACCAATCAGAGGTGATTGCGATGTATCAATGATTGATGCAGAAGTTACGCGATCGCTCGGCCGGCAGTCGTAATTCCTTCCCATACTACTCTATGATTCCTTCCTCCATGTGCGGATCACAGTCCACAGAGTACATTGAATGCGGATCATGATTCATGCGGATGAGCTGCAAAAAATAAAAGGTAAAGTGTCTTTGTAGTTTGTACCAATTTAATTATTACACCATATTCAGTTGATGTTTCTAGTTTCTACAACATTCGGCACCGGTCGGGAAGTGATGATTCATTTTGTTTATAAACTGTATATACCTATATATAACGTTGGACGCTGCGCATTACAACATCATTCGTGTGAAAACGTACCTACGTAAACGTGAGTGTTGACTGTTCGCGTTTGCCTTTAGTATTAAAGATAATAAAAGAAAGTCCATCTAACAGGTAAATAGTACGATAGGCAGTGTTTTCTGTTTAATTTATCTTAATTTGAATAGTCTAGCATAACGTCTTTTACGTCTAATGTGTTGATGTTCCAATGCACATAGAATAGATACTTTCCTTTTAGTTACTTCATTTCGTCATATTTCTGTTGCACAAAATGGCCTCCTAGTGATGAAATTTGCCTTTGACCTTTGTGTTTATGTATAACAAACTTTACGATTAGTGGGTTCTCAAGGTGGTCAACTCACAACATTATTTAAGTTTTATGTATTTTGTGTTCAACAGCTATCAACATGGATGTACACATTCAGTATAAAGTGTATGCCCTTTGGGGTGTAAATGAAAAGCCTGAAGTTAGAAGATTTATAGTTGACAAGAGTTTGAATACAAGCTATCAATATTTGAATTCAAGACTTCAGGAGATCTTCCCGATCCTCCAGAAGAGGAATTACACTGTCTCATGGAAAGGTAATTTTTTATATTAAACGATTCTGCTTTTAATGTCTGTGTAAATTTTCTTGTTTTAATGTTTAATAAGTACTATAGACTTGCTTACTCATAAATTATTAAGTAAATTAGCTCACCAAAAAGCTTGCAAAGTTAGTGGCTACAACTCTAGTCAGTATTCTTACTTAATTATGATAAAGTCAAATTTTTGTAAACAGGAGAAGAACCCTGAATTATGCAGCTCAAAGTGGTTGTTTTTAGGTGTTCAGATTTAAGAACAACCAAACCATCAAAAATCAACAATGCAATCAATTTTTTGTATATAGATAGTTCAATTCATGAAGACGCGCCCCACTCTTTTCCGCAATCGCTTACAGTGCAAGTGTGCAATGTGAACTTCAAGAATGTGAGTTCTATTACTACGCAGCGAGTAGCAATGTAGGCACATGCACACAAAGTTAAATAGTGAAAAATGTCATAATTAACTTGAAGTATGCTCTACTTCATTTCACCTACTTTAAAAAATAAAATATAAGTTGTGATGGTCCTGCATAGAATGAATTAATTGTGATATTGGTTAATAATAATATTTTAATAACAAGAAATAATGTATCTAATAATTATTATCATAAAACACGACTTTATGGAAATAATGTATTTATTAATAACATAAGAAAATCATTCAATTACAATTTGATATTACACATTAAATAAAAAAATTATTGAGAAATCATCACACCATAAATTAGTCGGAATCGTCGTTTAATTCAGAAATATTTGATTCAAAGCTCGATGAATCACAGACATTTATGATAAAACTAAAATCTAAATCAAATTATTTTAAATACTCTTCTTCTATTTTTCAAAATACCTACCTGGCTTTTAAGGACAATACGTTCCGTTCTTTTGGACAATAAAAATAATATTTTACAACAAATTAAAGTAGAGCAACTTTCCGGTGGGTCACGATACGCAGCAAAGCCAACCAACTTAACCGTGTATACTGAGCCGTGGTCGACTCGAGACTAATGTTCGGGCTGAACTCCCCGCACCCCGTTGTTTCCCCTTGCGATAAATAGTGGGGCGCGTCTTCGTGGATTGAACTATCTATAGCCTTTTGTACAAGAGTAAAAAAAGTTGAAATTGTTTTAAATGATAAATATTTTAATACTTAATCAATTTAAAGGGTTAAATATTTGAATCGTGCTCCCTGAATTTGGGGGGAGGGTGGGTGGAGGGGGGGGCGGGAGGGCCCCCCTACTCCACTGGTACCCTTTTTTTTTGTGTGGAAATGTATAGTTTTTTGTTATGAATTTTTTAAAATCTCATGTTGAGGTTATGTTTTCATACTGTATATTTGAATCAAAATTTTGAGGTTAGTTCCGAAAGTATTTTTTTTACTTAAGTTTGGTATATTAACCCAATAAGAACCTAAGTGCCGGGCACTACCTGGATATTCATGTTCAACCCTAACCTAACCTAGGGTGTGTTCCGAAATACACTGCGAGCACTGTAAGTCCCCAGTAAGAGCACTGAACAGTGCTCTTACTGGCGGGAGTGCGTTTTTAATAAAAAAATAACCTTGAAAAATTTTCATTTTCATTGTCGATTTTTACAAAAACTACGCATTTCCGCGGAAAAAGAAAAACAGTTTGTTATGAAAAGTCACTAGCCGCTATCGATTCGACACCTCAAAACAATTAAATTCGGGGAGCACGATTCAAATACGCAGCCATTTAAAGTACAAATGTTTTCTAAAACTACTAATTCATGAATCATTCATAATAGATGAAGAAAAAGATGATGTGATAATAGCTTCAGATGAAGAACTGATTATTGCCATCAATTCCATGGACATGGAGGAGCCTAAAAAGCTGTATGTTACCCTTAAAGAACAGCAACCAAAAACTGAGGAGGTCGTTTTTAATTTAGTCGACACTGTACCTGATAGCCAAGGTAAGAAATATAAAGTAGTATGAAAACTGTTTGAACAAGCACACATGGCTATTTATATAATATTATTAAAAAAACTTGACTGGTTTATTTTTTTTTACATTAAGAGGCCGTATACTCGCCATCGGTCAATTTTGGAATCTGTAGGTATACCGCACAGTAGACCGTTAGGCTGCACTCATACATAGACGACATAGGCCAGTAAAGATACTTTGATACTTTGCGTAGTCAAGTTCGTACGTACGTGCGGTCGTACGATCTGCAGTACCATTTTACACGTGAATTTGATCAGACTTTGATAATATTTTTTGGTCATATAGGTATTTTATAGAACTTTATTTTTACACAATTTGTATTATATAAATACTAAACATTCATGGTAAATTTTATTTTATCAGTAATTTCGTCAAACTTTTAAGAAATACAGGTTAAGTCATTTATTATAATTTTTCGTGGATTTATATGGGTGAAAAGTGTCACCCAAAAGTGCAAAAATGGTAAACGTATTCTGCAAGAATGAGAATTTCACTATTATATTTCAATAAAATTAAATTTTTATTTGCAACAGTCTACTAAGGAGGGATTAATCTTTAATGTTTTAATTTTCTTTTTGTTATAATACTAATATTTCATAAACAAAGCTCATCAAAAGTTCTTAAAATGTTGGTTTACTGGTTTACGGACTGATAAGTAATTTATATTTTAGTTTGAGAAATATAAAGTCTAATTTTTTTAAAGAATGTGAGAGTTTAATATTTTTAGCACATTGGTGCAATTGCCATTTACTTATTGTTTTTTTTAAACACATTTTGATACTCTCTTTAACTATTTAATACAACAATAGCTCTTTTTACTAAATTAAATTCTACAAGATTTTTATTCATTAGACTTGGTATACTATACAATATTTATGTCACCGCAAAATTGTTCAAAAATCTTAATCCATGCTGAAAAAATCGCAGACATCAGGATTGATATTAAGATATTTTTTTAGCTCCTTCTGGCTCAGTTCACCTTGGTGTTGTTTGCGACGGCTGCGATGGACCAGTGGTGGGATTCCGTTACAAATGCACCTCGTGTGATGATTTCGACCTGTGTTTCAATTGTGAGGGGCAGGGCCTGCACTCAGAACATTGCATGTTACGCATTCCAGTGCCTAGCTTGTCGGTAAGTTCACCATTTTAATAAAAACTGTAACGTGTACCTTTTGGGTCCACCTACACTCCTCATTCTAATCGAATTTTGGCTAACTAGATTTGGAAAATAACCAAAATAATAATATATAATTTTCTTTGTTTACCATTTGGAATGACAATCTTGAACGTCAAATGTCACGTTGACACTTGGGAGAGTCGTCCAAAAATATTAACCGATAAATGTCAAATTTCATACATAGAGTGTTTCAAAGACCAGAGATCGGCTTAAATATCCTTGTTTTGACGGCTCGGGTTTTTGAACGGAATTCGTCTCTCAAAAGCGGCCATCTTGCGATCCACAGACATATAAATAGAAGCAGACACAACATAAATTTCACACCCACATAGACAAGTGTATGCGAATCAGTGTGACTTAGTGTGACCGTGTCCCTGCAAGCAAAAATGTGTATGTATTAATTTGCTGCAACACTGTGCTACACCAACGCACACATTGACAAAAATTCAATGCGTGGCAGTCATTTTAAGACATCTATGAGACCTATGGCGTTTGTTTACATTGTGTTGTCTTGGGTGTCATAAGTTTTTTGTGAAATTTGGAGATTTATATGAATATTTACTGAAATAAAATGGTAAAGTGCTGTGTCCCCCTGTGTTTCAACGCTTCGTACAGGAAAACCCCAGAAGTAACGTTCCATCGGTAAGTAAAATTCATGCTATCATGTAGCTTTGGAATGTTTTCGTATCGCATCGTATCAAGGCTAAGATATCTAATATTTTATAGTTGTTATGACGAAATATGTAGCCATGCATATATTAAAACTATAATATTATGGTTTTCTGTAGAAATACATGCTTTAAGTTGTTGAATAATCTTTTTTGACATTTTGAGAACTTTAACAAATTACAGGGCCGGACTCGACGACTTTTTTATTTTAAGTATATAACTTCGACTTTTAATTTCAGGTTTCCAAAGGATGAATACCTGAGAGACCTATGCATAAAAATATTAATAGAAAAGACTGGCAGACTAACTCATGGAGTGCTATATGCTCCAAGCATTTTACAGATAATCTAAGAACGTAATATATTCCGTACAATTCTATCTCCTGGTGCAATACAATACCGACCATTTTCAAAGAAAAGTTGAGGTCATAAACTAAGTAGGTACCAATTTACCTTATCTTCCATTAGGTGGATGAATTTCATTAATTTTTATTGAAAACCTCAATACAGATTCTAAAGCACTAATTGTAAAGTTTATTTGAAAACATGTGAGTTTAAAACACCTGTTGTAATTTTTTATTTAACCTCTTTTTGGAATAACGATTCGATTCGATTGTTTAACAACATTTATTTGGCTTACTGCCAAGAAATTATTGTCAATAGGAACTTTGAGCTAAAATCTGGCCGTATTTACACGATATCCGTTGGTACTGTTCTTCTAAATAATATCCCCATCACCTGCGCGTCGACGCAGAGCGAGAACGACGCGAGAACCACTGGCCATGATACTGACGGAGTCCTCAGGATTTGAGTTGTAACAGGAGTTATAACTCCGCGCGCGACGGTGACGATATCACACGCAGCGCGGAGCTCACATCTATATTCACCACATTGACTAGGGTCCCGCACGTGGTGATGATTACCATTACTAGTGTTACTATATTGCAGTTGTGATCGCTTGTGATGAGGAAATTATAAAAGTACCAATAATAATTATTTTTAAAATCCTTACAAATTATAGCTTCCAAATGATAGGTGTCTTTAGGTAAATTTTTTTCACGCAACCTAACCCTACATATTAATATAATGTTTTATGCAGCAACAAGGTTCGGCCCTGAGTTTTGTGTATGTGTGCGTAATGTTTTCGTGTGTTTGTAATTGCTACGCTATTTTGAACGTTATCTTGCCTCTGCTTCTCTTTATAACTCTGTGTTGCGATCTCGCCACTTTCTTCCTGATATCGCTGGAAAAATGTCTATTTTATATAAAAACGGGATTTAATTTTATTCCCGGGTGAAATATGCCCAGCTAACTTTAATATTAGGCCTAAAAGCCTAGGATCCTGATGGATCAATAATATAACAGCGCAATTGCGCTGTTCCCCGCCCCCTGTTCCCCATTAATTACATATTAGAAGATGAGATTCCATGCGGAATTCTCTTTGCATAATATAAATGGAGCACGAGAGAAAATTTGCTGTCGGCATGTAGCTTAAATCCATCGGCCTTCATCACAAGATTTTGTGTAGTGGAGTGTTAATTTTAACAAGCGAACTAAATAGATTTATTCTCCTGTGCTTAGCGGATTGACTATTTTGTCCATATCTTGAATTTCCTAAATTTATTTTCAATGATAACCTCTTGTGGCCATGTGGCTCGGGTAGTTTAAGACTTTAATTTAAATATAGCACTAATTAGCATAAGGCAAGACCAGTTAAGGGACGTTATATGTTTTTTCCGTATTTTTGAATATAAAATGAAACACTTATAGTTTTAAAATTAATAAATTTATTATAAATTTCTTATGACACTTTGATTTTATCCACCAATCATATTCTCCTTGGACATCTGTCGTCCTACGTGAGGACCCACGGCTAGGTAAGCCAAAGCCCTGGCTTGAGATTAAAAGCCCAGGCTTCGGCTAGGTTATCCGAGCAAGCTTATACCCAGCTGGCTGGCGCCCGTAAGCATTTCCATATCTATTTCTATTTGTCAGCTGGGATAGAACTATAAAATATAAAATAAAATTTATAGGAATAACAATATATCTTTTCAGTCACATTTGTAACAAAAACTTTATTTTTTTAATTATATTTTTCACCCTCTCATATAGGGGTGAAAAGTATTTCTTTGTTACAATTGGCGCTGCCGAACAGTGACTTGATTTTCATTTGTAACAACTATTTTTTTAATTATATTTTTCACCCTCTCATATAGGGGTGAAAAATTTTTCTCTGTTACAATTGGCGCTGCCGAACAGTGACCTGATTTCATTTTGGGAACCTAGTCGTGTTGATTCTCAAGATTTGGTGGATAAATATTTTAATTGTTTTCGTTCTTGCCTTAATTAGTGTTTTTTTTTGTAGTATTTTAAGGTGGATTGTATCCGTGTGACCTATTTATTGTATGCCTAGATACTAAGATGTTAGTTCTAGCATAGCTAATTTAAGTGTGCTCGCATAGTTAATAAGCATAGTTTATTTTGGGACTTATATACATTTTTATTATATACAATGGAAGATAAACCTGAAAATGTGTCCGTTGACCCCGACCACATGATAACTTTGGATCATGATACCCCGACCATGTCTAGGATTGACCCTAATAATTCATCACTCCAAGGTGTAAATAACTATTATGTTAATAAGCGCTTTGATTTTTCTAAATTGAATGTAACGTTCAACGGTAAAACCTGCCCGTTGGAATTTTTGACCCGTATTGAAGAGTTAAAGCCGGTGAAAGGTTTCACCGATGAACAGTGTTTTCATGCCTTACCTGTTCTTTTGACAGATATCGCTCTTAAATGGTACCGTGCTAAGAGGACATATTTAATTAATTGGCCACAATTTAAACTTGAATTCTTGGATCATTTCACACCCAGAGATTTTAATTATCAGTTGGAGTATCAAATTAGGACTAGAAAACAGAAACCATCCGAAAATTTATCAGAATTTATAGTCGAGTTGATGGATATGTCTGCAAAATTACAGAACCCTTTGTTAGAGACCACCTTATTAGATATTGCTAAGCATAATATGCTCCCCCAATTTTCTTATCATCTAATCGGACGGGGAATTATGTCATTAAGGGCCTTTAAACATTTACCCCGCGACCAACTATAGGTAAAAAACTCAACTATAGGTATAAAACTCGTCACACTACAGCATATATATGCACGCTTTACGAGAGCGTAGAGCTATAGAGCGTAGAGACGCTCGATTTTATAGCCAACTAACCAATTTTGTTACTTGAAAATATTAGACGATTATTTATTTACTAGGTACTTGTTTACGCTGTTGGCCGCGGTAAATATTATGTACCTATTTATGCGCCGAAACAATACTCGCGGCTACAATAATACTCAGTTTTTGAGATTGTAAAATAATGTATAAAAGATTATCTTACCGATTTCGTTCAAAATCGATATCTGGGGTTCCGTAGGATCACAAAATAGGAAATGTTACCAAAATTTTAAAAAAGTCAGCGCCATTTTGAAATTCTTTGTTATCGTACCGATTTCGTTCAAAATCGATATCTGGGGTTCCCTGGGATCACAAAACAGGAAACTGTTACCAAAATTTTAACAGGAAACTGTTACCAAAATTTTAAAAAGTTCACTGCTGACTTTTTTTTGATTGACTGCTGTTTTGTGATCCAAGGGAACCCCAGATATCGATTTTGAACGAAATCGGTACGATAACAAAGAATTTCAAAATGGCGCTGACTTTTTTAAAATTTTGGTAACCGTTTCCTGTTTTGTGATCCCAGGGAACCCCAGATATCGATTTTGAACGAAATCGGTACGATAACAAAAAAATTCAAAATGGCGCTGACTTTTTTAAAATTTTGGTAACAGTTTCCTGTTTTGTGATCCCAGGGAACCCCGGATATCGATTTTGAACGAAATCGGTACGATAACAAAAAAATTCAAAATGGCGCTGACTTTTTTAAAATTTTGGTAACAGTTTCCTGTTTTGTGATCCCAGGGAACCCCAGATATCGATTTTGAACGAAATCGGGACGATAACAAAAAATTTCAAAATGGCGCTGACTTTTTTAAAATTTTGGTAACAGTTTCCTGTTTTGTGATCCCAGGGAACCCCAGATATCGATTTTGAACGAAATCGGTACGATAACAAAAAATTTCAAAATGGCGCTGACTTTTTTAAAATTTTGGTAACCGTTTCCTGTTTTGTGATCCCAGGGAACCCCGGATATCGATTTTGAACGAAATCGGTACGATAACAAAAAATTTCAAAATGGCGCTGACTTTTTAAAATTTTGGTAACAGTTTCCTGTTTTGTGATCCCTGGGAACCCCGGATATCGATTTTGAACGAAATCGGTACGATAACAAAAAAAATTCAAAATGGCGCTGACTTTTTTAAAATTTTGGTAACAGTTTCCTGTTTTGTGATCCCAGGGAACCCCAGATATCGATTTTGAACGAAATCGGGACGATAACAAAAAAAATCAAAATGGCGCTGACTTTTTTAAAATTTTGGTAACAGTTTCCTGTTTTGTGATCCCAGGGAACCCCAGATATCGATTTTGAACGAAATCGGTACGATAACAAAGAATTTCAAAATGGCGCTCACTTTTTTTTAATACATACATACATACATGCATACATACATATATATCCTAACATACCCTTTCCTTGTGGCTTTGCCGTAATCGGGTAAAAAAATACGCCTACACTTGAGAACTTCCTTCTTTGTGGATGTCGGTATCAAGTTTTTCTAAGCGCAAGTACACATAGAGAATATTATATCTCTATGGCAGTACACAACACGGTGTTCATTTTGTCGTAATAAATTTCGTGCAAAAAAGCGATACACCCACCCGTCCACGAGCGCGTCTCAGCGCGTACTGAGCGCCAAACGCCTAGCGCTCGGCTTCTTTTCATAGAAAAATGTATGAAACATTTTTTTTTTGCCACATAAACTATAAACATATTTATTTGTATTCTTAATGCTTTGCACCATGGATAGAGGACTATATAAGCCCCACTTTATTGTTAATATTCAAGTTAAAATATGCAGCGGATCTAGCTTTATGGGTACCTATCCGGACCCCATTTTTCGTCATTTTCAGCAGATCTTGCGTTCGGAGAAACGTATTTATGCAGAAAATTTGTATTGGAGTGTGCATTTTTATAAGGTCAAACGAGAGATGAAGAAATGACCTTTAATTTGATACCATGACATCCCCACAGCTGTGACTCCCGATTCTTTAAAGTGTACCTGGAAAAGGATGACATAAGATGAAGGATGTATAAGGCGCCTTAAATGAGTTAATCCAATTAGGTAAAGAAATTGAGTCATATAAGAGTAATTTAAAACCTTTACAGGACAGTGCTTCTTCTATTACAAATATAAAGAAAGAAATTAGTGTTCCCTCTGGTAGTAACAAAAAGTTTAATAATAAAGTCTTTCAGACTCAGAAAATCTCATGCAAAAAATGTGATGGGAACGATCATATGTTTCTAAATTGCCCTATTTACCCTGGAAAGCTTTGCTTTCGGTGTAAACACCCGGATGTAACAACTAAGGATTGTCCGAAATGTCACCCCCCTAGTGAGGCCATTTCTACATTGGAAACGCGGTCAAAAAACTGATTAGGTGTCGCCGTGGCCAATTTTCTTTAGAAAATAATAGGTACACGACGACCGTCGACAACCTTGAATACTTTTGTAATGATAACCCCTTGAGTGTAAATAATAATAATCTTAACTTAATAAATGAAATAGCTTCCCTTTTACAATTTAAGGATTCTGATAATCGTCCTTACATGACATTTACTGTGAGAGGCCGAGAATTCCTAGGATTAATGGACAGCGGAGCCCAAATAAGTGTTTTAGGAAATAATTCCCACTTATTATTTCAAAAAATGGGATTCGATATGACACCTTCGTCCTTTTCTGCTGCCACCGCTGATGGAAAGCACCAAAAAGTAATCGGTTGTATGGAATTGCCCATAAGGTGTGCTAAAAGAATTAGAAAGTGTAAGTTCGCAGTCATCCCCTCATTCACTAGTGATGTTATCCTTGGAATTGATTTTTGGCTTACTTTTGACATTTTGTCCAAATTGAAAAAGGAGATTTCCGTTATTAACTCTATTGAAAATGATTGCCCCTTTGAAATTTCACCCATTATTCCAGCATCCAGTTTATCTACTGATGAGAAACTTAGATTAGATAAGATTGCTCAATTTTTCAAAAACATTTCCTATGAACAAAAAGGATTAGGGAAAACAGACCTAGTTCAACATAAAATTGTAACTTTCGGTGAACCCATTAAGCAACGTTATTACTCATTGAGCCCTGCTAAATTAAAAACTTTGAACGTAGAAATTGATAAAATGTTGGCAGAAGGTATTATTCAACCCTCTAGATCACCATGGAGTAGTCCATTGGTCATGGTGACTAAGAAAGATGGTAGTCTTAGAGTTTGCTTAGATTCCAGAAAATTAAATTCAGTTACTGTTCGTGATTCATACCCCTTACCGTATATATCTAGGATACTGGTGAATCTTAGAGATGCTAAATTTCTCAGCTCTATAGACCTCTCTAAGGCTTTTTATCAAATTTTATAAGAAGAATCTTCTAGAGAAAAGACAGCTTTTGTAGTCCCCGGTCGTGGTTTATTTGAGTTCGTTAGGATGCCATTTGGTGTGACAAATGCACCTGCCGAATTACAGAGACTTTCTGATCGTTTATTTGGACCCGAGTTTGACAACAAACTATTTTGTTACCTAGATGATATTATTCTAGTTTCTAAAGATTTTGAAAGCCATTTAATTCTCTTGGAAAAAGTTTATAATAGATTAAGAGATTCTGGACTCACAATTAACTTAAATAAATCCGAATTTTGTAAGGAAAAATTGAAATATCTCGGTTATATTGTAGATAAAGATGGGTTACACACTGACCCTGAAAAGTTGGAAATTATAAAAAATTATCCTCAACCCCAATCTGCTAAAAATGTTAGGAGTTTTATTGGCATGTGTTCATATTATAGAAGGTTTATTAAAAAAAATTCCCACTATGTTGCTCCCTTGACGAAATTAACTAGCGGTAAACGAAATGTTAAGACTAAATTTGTATGGAATGATGATGCACAACAATCTTTTGATTATTTAAAGAACGCCTTAACGACGGCGCCAGTTTTGCAATGTCCTGATTTCGAAAAACCCTTTTCTATACATTGTGATGCCAGCGGCTGTGCGATTGGTAGTGTTTTGATGCAAGACGATGACTCCGGCCAACAACATCCTATTGCTTATTTTTCCAAATTATTATCTAAAGCGGAACGGAATTATAGTGTCACTGAAAGAGAACTTTTAGCTGTTTTGTTATCCATTGAACATTTTCGACCATACGTAGAAGGTACGGAATTTACAGTAGTCACTGATCATGCTAGTTTAAAATGGTTGATGAATTTAACTAACCCTTCTGGTAGGTTGGCTAGATGGTCCACTCGTTTGTCACAGTATAAATTTAATATTATTCATAAAAAAGGTAGTAGTCATACAGTTCCTGATGCTTTATCTCGTATAGACATTGCTGAAATTGTATCATGTCCAGAGGATATCCATGATCCATGGTATTCTAAAATTTTTGTAGAATGTCAGAAACATCCTTCTAAATTTAAAACCTATAAAGTAGAAAATGATACCTTGTATAAATATGTCAAGCCTAAATCTATTTTAAATCAAAATTTAGCTTGGAAAATAGTAATACCTAGAGAAAATATTTTAGAAACTATTAGAAATAATCATGATGATTTAAATTCTGTTCATTTTGGTATCCATAAAACCACAGAACATTTAATAAGAGATTAGAAAGGCCCTAGTGCAAATTTTGTACGGAAACCGCTGTCGCCGTTTTGATCCCACCATTCTTCACTACTACTAATCTAAACGAATACACACGAGAGTTCCCATGTGTGCGTGAGGCAGAAAAAAGCGCTGCGATTGGCGAAGCTACGCACACTAGTGAAACTTTAAACTTGCGCGTGTTGTCGTGTAAAACAGCAACGTACGCTAGGGATTGACTAAAATATTTTTTATCGATGTTTATTTTTCGTACGGTCGACAGCATGTCAATATTCATATTGTTAACTTAAGTTGGACTCTATGTCTGTAGATTTTACTATTTTATTTTAAACTAGCTGATGCCCGCGACTTCGTCCGCGTGGACTAAGTTTTTTCGATTGCCGCGGGAACTCATTAATTTTCCGGGATAAAAAGTATGTATGTATGTATGTATATTCTTTATAGCTGATGCCCGCGACTTCGTCCGCGTGGAATAAGTTTTTCAGTTAATTTTCCAGGATAAAAAGTATCCTATATTACTAACCCACTGTATAATCCCCCTATAATGGTGAAACAAGTACTTCTTCATATTTTAACGAAAGCCCAAATGCTGTTTCATGGCTATAACATGAGAAATTAAGGATTTTCATACAAACTCTCAACCCCTATTTCACCCCTTCGGGAGTGGAATTTTGAAAAACTGTGAAACACATATGTTTTCATTTTCAACCCGCAGCTCATGTACCAAGTTTCATGGCTATAACTTGAGAAATTAAGGACTTTCATACGAACTTTCAACCCCTATTTCACCCCTTCGGGGGTAGAATTTCGGGATAAAAAGTATTCTATGACCTACCTCGTAGTATGGGCTCAAATCGTGCCAAGTTTGAATTCATTCAGTAGTTTCGGCGTGATGCGCGGCCAAGATACAGACAGACAGATAAAAATGAAAAAAATTACAGATTTGGCTTCAGTATCGAATAATGAGTGACCTCCAAAAAAAATTTTCAAAATATCTTCAATGTACAGAATTGGGTATTTGACAACTATTAAAATAAATTATTTATTAGTGATTATTAAATAGAGGATCTCCTAAAAGTCGTAATATCCACGTCCACTGTTAGTTTAATGTTGAATAACTATTTTAAACTATCGATTAAAGTAAAAAAGTGCGTCGAACTTTGATGACGTCACTATGCAATGTTTCATACAAAATCCCATACTAAGCACGCGTTTTGACGTTTGAAAAAAAGTTGCTGACTTGACTAGTTGTCAAATACCCAATTGGACCTGTTACAGTTTTATTATAAGTATAGATTAAAAAATGTATGGAGACATAATGATATTTCTTTTGCTTATAATTTCTGTTTCTTTATAAGAAATAAATAAAATAAAAAAACAACTATGGTTGGTAACAAATGGTTTTTATTTGAATACATCAACAATATTTAAAAATGATATTTCTTTTGCTTATAATTTCTGTTTCTTTATAAGAAATAAATAAAATAAAAAAACAACTATGGTTGGTAACAAATGGTTTTTATTTGAATACATCAACAATATTTAAAACACACTATACAACAAAACCAACAAACACAAAATACTACAACAATATTTCAAACATTTATGATTAAAATCTAAATCTGTAACTATCATTAAAAGTTCATAATAATAAACTCAGAAACAAATAAACTATTTATCGATACGGTGGAAAAACGCTACACAGCCCTATCGACAAGTTACTCTTATTGGGTAATACCAGGTAATAAGTGGAGTTGATCGTTCATACGCACTACGCTTTACATTGCCGCTCGCGTACATGACTCTGTTGAAGCGCGTTGTTCGCACCAGCGATGTACATACAAATTTACGATCCAGTCACACTAGTGAAGGAAAACATAATGTCTTTAGTATTTTCAATTAAATCATTTAAAATCAAGGTTTAAATGTACTTACCGATGAAAAGATATCTTGCCATTAGTCACATTGACATTTTGGCTTCTAGCTCTGCAGGTTATTACCGCGCAAGAAGGCATTTTAAACACTTTTTTGCGCGTAAAACTTCCCAAGACAGTCCGCGGCCGACTGAGGTGTGTTTTTGGTACGTTTGAACCTTAAATGAGCGTTCGCTCAACATAGTGGCGCGCGTGACCCGCCCACATCGCCTTTCTAACCTCTTATTAAATGTTCTGTGCATAAAACCATAGAAAAATTGCGAATGCATTACTTTTGGCCTAGAATGTTTAAAGATGTCAAAGATTATATAAATAGATGTGATAAGTGTAAAGCGTATAAACATTCAACTTCAGCTCCTTTAGGTTTTATGTCTAACCCTAAATTGGTCGATCGTCCCATGACTATGTTGTCTCTTGATATTGTAGGTCCATTGCCGAGATCTTATTCCGGTTATGTTTATATACTTACTGTGGTAGATGTTTTTTCTAAATTTTGTTGGATCTTACCCATGCGTAAGGCAACTACTGGAATAATAATTAACTTATTACAAAAGGAAATCTTTTTGAAATTTGGTGTTCCAAAGATTATTATTTTAGATAATGGAGTTCAGATGACCTCTAGAGCTTTTAAACACTTTGTTAAAGAATATAACATTCCAAAATTATTTTATAACACTTTATATACCCCTCAGAATAACCCCGTTGAACGCTTTAATAAAACTATTGAGACTTGTATAGCATGCTATGTTGAGAACGATCATAGAACCTGGTCCAAATATTTGCCCCATATTCAGGCAGCTATTAATGGCACAATTAATCTAGTCACAGGATACACCCCTAATTTTCTCATGTTTGGTAGGGAAGTTCTCCTTGATGGGTCTCTGATCTCTGATCCTTCAGAATTAGTTATTGGTAGTCGTTCTGATTATTCGGACGCACTCCTTACCTTGGGTAATATTTTTAATAAAACTGTTAGTAATTTGGCTAAATCTTATAGAAGAAATGCCAATTACTATAATAAAGGAAGAAAAGTCATTTCTTATTGTGTTGGAGACATAGTTTGGAAGCGCAACTTTGTGCAATCCAATGCTGCTTCGTTCTTTTCAGCTAAATTAGCCCCTAAATTTGTTAAATGTAAAATAATAAAGAAAATTTCGGATAGTGTTTATATATTAAAGGATTTGACAAAAAATAGTACCGGTAGATATCATATAAAAGACATTCTTAAAATTTAACAAAATTAAAACTTAAAATTATTTTTTATCTGAAAAGGACTAAGTAGAAGCTAACACAATAAGGACTAATCATTTTGAGTAGGTTGACACTTCTTGTCAGTCCTACTGATTGTATAGGTATTTGACATTTTGTCAATACTATCTATTAGTGGTTTGCGGCTATGCAGTTGCCCCGCACCACCTAATCCATATAAATATTATAAATGCGAAAGTTTGGATGGATGGATGTATGTATGTATGGATGTATGTTTGTTACTCAATCACGCTCCAACGGATGAACGGATCTGGATGAAATTTGGCACAGAGATAGATTATAGTCTGGAATAGCACATAGGCTACTTTTTATCCCGGAAAATTAAAGAGTTCCCGCGGGAACCGAAAAACCTCAATCCACGCGGACGAAGTCGCGGGCATCAGCTAGTGTGTATATATTGTACATTTTTTATATTGGTAGTCTTTTATAAGGACTTATTATTATTATTTTTTATAGGGTTTTGGCTCCTTTGTCAACCCTATACTTATTTTTGGCTGCGGTTGTCTTAGTTTGCACCGTATAGTTCTATTTTGTTGTAAATATGTACAGTTATTTCTTGTGGGATTACGGTTTAGCACATGCCCCGTATTATCCTCCTGCTTGTGTCTGTTTAACGGGCAAGTGGATGTAAATATTTTCTTTTGGATGGGTCTTTAGTACTCATATTTAGCCTTGTCTCACACATGTGGACAAGTATGCTATGTCCTTGCTTAGGCAGGACGGTGTTTTGGATGTCGCTCTTTTGTAGTGCATCATTTTGGGTGGTTCGACACTGCGCGGCGAGGGTGCCCAGTGCTTTGTTCAGTTGCATACCATTCCGAAAACCCTTTAGCTAGGTTAGTTACTAACTCTAGTTTCCTTTTGTTTAGGCTAAGTGTTGTGCTAGGTTGGTTTATCATTTCACAGCGTTGGTGCTTAAGTGACTTGGTCAGTAGTATACCAATTCTAATCACACACTCTTTAGAAAGTTTTCTTCTCTTCTTCGCTAGTTTGGTTTACCATTTCACAGCGTTAGTGCTACGTGTTCTGGTCAGTTGAATGCCAATACTATGCAATTCTAGTTTAGGAATTTTGTTTCGACGGATTGCTTCTCAATCTGTATTTGGTAATGGCTATTTGGTCGTTTTGGCACATATGAATTTAGAAATTACATTTACATTTCCTTATTTGGTAGATCCCTTTATTTTTGCCTTATGGAATTGTTTAAGGTAAAGAAAAAAAAAAAGGTTTTTTTTTTTTTTTCTTTTCTCTAGAAAGGGGAAATTGTAACGTGTACCTTTTGGGTCCACCTACACTCCTCATTCTAATCGAATTTTGGCTAACTAGATTTGGAAAATAACCAAAATAATAATATATAATTTTCTTTGTTTACCATTTGGAATGACAATCTTGAACGTCAAATGTCACGTTGACACTTGGGAGAGTCGTCCAAAAATATTAACCGATAAATGTCAAATTTCATACATAGAGTGTTTCAAAGACCAGAGATCGGCATAAATATCCTTGTTTTGACGGCTCGGGTTTTTGAACAGAATTCGTCTCTCAAAAGCGGCCATCTTGCGATCTCGCCACTTTCTTCCTGATATCGCTGGAAAAATGTCTATTTTATATAAAAACGGGATTTAATTTTATTCCCGGGTGAAATATGCCCAGCTAACTTTAATATTAGGCCTAAAAGCCTAGGATCCTGATGGATCAATAATATAACAGCGCAATTGCGCTGTTCCCCGCCCCCTGTTCCCCATTAATTACATATTAGAAGATGAGATTCAATGCGGAATTCTCTTTGCATAATATAAATGGAGCACGAGAGAAAATTTGCTGTCGGCATGTAGCTTAAATCCATCGGCCTTCATCACAAGATTTTGTGTAGTGGAGTGTTAATTTTAACAAGCGAACTAAATAGATTTATTCTCCTGTGCTTAGCGGATTGACTATTTTGTCCATATCTTGAATTTCCTAAATTTATTTTCAATGATAACCTCTTGTGGCCATGTGGCTCGGGTAGTTTAAGACTTTAATTTAAATATAGCACTAATTAGCATAAGGCAAGACCAGTTAAGGGACGTTATATGTTTTTTCCGTATTTTTGAATATAAAATGAAACACTTATAGTTTTAAAATTAATAAATTTATTATAAATTTCTTATGACACTTTGATTTTATCCACCAATCATATTCTCCTTGGACATCTGTCGTCCTACGTGAGGACCCACGGCTAGGTAAGCCAAAGCCCTGGCTTGAGATTAAAAGCCCAGGCTTCGGCTAGGTTATCCGAGCAAGCTTATACCCAGCTGGCTGGCGCCCGTAAGCATTTCCATATCTATTTCTATTTGTCAGCTGGGATAGAACTATAAAATATAAAATAAAATTTATAGGAATAACAATATATCTTTTCAGTCACATTTGTAACAAAAACTTTATTTTTTTAATTATATTTTTCACCCTCTCATATAGGGGTGAAAAGTATTTCTTTGTTACAATTGGCGCTGCCGAACAGTGACTTGATTTTCATTTGTAACAACTATTTTTTTAATTATATTTTTCACCCTCTCATATAGGGGTGAAAAATTTTTCTCTGTTACAAAACGTTATTTTATGTAGATCATTTCTTAATATCCATTTACATAGTTAATTCGATAGACATTCACTGAAAACTATTTTGTTTTCCAACAGCCAACCGTAATTAGGAATGCAACTAAGCGTTACCGCCATTTCTTGAAGACGGTTGGCACTTCGTTTGACGAAGAGCACTGCAAGAAACAGCGTCGCGAACGCAGCGGGGATAGAAGACGTCGCGATCACGGATATCATCACCGCCACCACAGTGGAGACGGTGACCACCACCCCCGCAGACAACGCATCAGCTGGCTAGAAATATTTGGCAACTATATGAATGAATTCACCAATCTTGCTGGAGACGGTCCCGTTGAGACTGAGAATGCCCCAAAACAACCAAGCGCCAACCCGACTCAAGAAACTCCCAACAAGAACACCAATGGCTCTCAAGCTCAACCCCAACCAACTCAAGGTCAAATGCCACACTGCCCTTTTAATATGGACAACATAAATGTACAAAACATCCAGAAACTTTTGAACATGTATGTGCCCAAATGTGCTTCCACTCCTAAGCCATCCACTTCCCAGGCTTCTGACAATCAACCCACACCTGGACCTGTCAATAATGAAGCCTCTCAGTCCGCAACTGTCAATAATGGAGCCACACAGTCGGCAACTGTCAGCAATAGCCATGATGTGGAAATGGCTGAAGCTAGATCAAAGAGCGTAGAGGCTGATAGGGAAAGTATTGCGTCAGAAGCTTCTTCGACTAAAACGGAATCCAAAAAAGAAGAGTCCTCCGAAAAGGTTGATGGATGGACTGTCATCAATAAGTACAATGGTAGGTGAAAATTATGATTACACACTGTTTTCCATAGTTGATTTTTAATTTTAGCTGATTAAAATTTTTAATTCTTTATTTTGTTAATTTTTTTTGGTCAGTAGTAAGTAGTTTTTTTTCTTTTGAAACTCTGTTCCATGTTAAAGTTTTTATTAATTTATCACTTTAATTACGATGCCCGCGACTTCGTCCGCGTGGATTAAGTTTTTTCCATTCCCGCGGGAACTCCTTAATTTTCCGGGATAAAGAGTAGCCTATGTCCTTCCCCAGGATACAAAATATCCCTGTACCAAATTTCATTAAAATCGGTTGAACAGGTGGGGCGTTAAAGCGTAGCAGACAGACAGTCAGACAGACGGACAGACAGATTCTATCTCTATTTATTTCAAGTAACAGGGGGTCTACTCTCTTTCTCTAAAACGAAACTTCGCAAACAAACGAACGAAATTTCGTTAACTCCTCTCCTACTTATCTTATATCTATGCTCCTCTCTATTTCGTTTTCGTACTCGCAGACGAAGTACGGATCAATAGAAAATTTTCGTGACCGATTGGATTGAACGATTTTGTGTGGGTCTAATAACCGACTAATTACGTTCGTTTGCGAAGTTTCGTTTGAGAGAAAGAGAGTAGACCCCCTGGACTCATAAATTTCAACAGTTAATTTCACACATAGTCACATTAGAAAAATACAATTAATCAAGATAATTATAAACATACTCAGTCACAATAATAACAACCAATGATTGTAAAAAAGGTATGTATTTGAATATCTTTAATTATATTTAGATCTAATGGACACTGATGTGAAGATTCCCATCGGCTTCAACCTTCCAGAGGAATTCCAGGAACGCGTGACCATATCCCAGGGGCAAAACCTCTACCCACCGTTGAATACTGGTACAGCCGGTAAGTTAAAATTACTTATTAGTACCCTTTCCACAAGATTTTATATCTCAGTAAGATATAAAATCTGAGATAATTTCGCAGTCTTGCGACATTGAGTGACAGTGATATTCGTCGAAAAACTTTGGCGTCAGAGTAAAATGGACCCAAACGCTCTTGATTTAATGTCACAAATTGAGTCCCACCGATTTTAATTTCACAATAGTTCTGCTTGGAGCACTTACTATGAATATTGTATGCTTATTGATAGTCATCTTTCCAAACCGGTGGTAGAGTCTTGGTGTATCATAAGTGACACAAGTTGTCCCGTGAAATAAATAAATCATATAACATTTATGGACGAGTTCTAGAAAAAGGCGAAGGTTAATTTTATTTAGTACTTATCGATAACACGTAAAACAGGTATTTCGACTATGAGGTTTTCAATAATAAACTATCGTTTCCTGGCATGATATTATTTGCCACGCCAGAATATTAATGAGAAAAGGTGAACGACCGGCAAGATTATTTAATGCTCGATAAAATATAAGTAATAAAAGCTAATACGCGCTACTTTGTACGCGTGGATATAGGTTTTTTTGAAAATCGGGAAAATCGAACGAATGTGAGCGAAGCCGTGGGCAAAAGCTAATTAATATTATACACTAGTAAAAATAATTGATTCAACACACGTCTTGTGTTCATGGCTTTATTATTATTGTTACGCTATATGCTTTTTGATTAATTATTATTAACTAGATGATGCCCGCGACTTTGTCCGCGTGGATTTAGCTTTTTTGATTCCCGCGGGAACTCCTTCATTTTCCGGGATAAAAAGTACCCTATGTCCTTCCCCGGGATAAAACCTACTTCTATACTAAATTTCAGCAAAATCGGTTGAAAAGATGGGCCGGGAAAGCGTAGCAGACAGACAGACAGACAGACACACTTTCGCATTTATAATATTAGTATGGATTATGAGAAATAGCTAACAATCTTACTGCAAAAAATAATTTCAAATTGCAGACAGATTGAGTTTTGTTTTTGATAAGTGAATAGGAAATTATCCAATTTTAGTTAGGGTTCCGTTAGAAAAAAGCGAGAGCCGAAATAAAAAATTATTTCGCTCCACATAGTGATTCCTTCCTGAAAAGGTATTATACTTTAAAGTTAAAATTATTGATGGTATGTTTTTTTGGTTGATGAGCATGAATGACTGCGTTACTAAGGGCCACTTGCACAAGGGCATTTAAACTGATTTAGTTAAATTTTGTGCGGACAGCATTTGCAGCATCAGCTTTTTGGCAAATGCATATTGTAGTTGTCAAAAAGGGACAACATTAAAATATTTAACTAAATCAATTTAAGAGTCCTTTGTGCAAGTGGGCCTAAGGCTTACTTGATCAGTTTGTCACAATATTTCACAACCTTGTCGCCCTATTTCTATAGTAGGTACCAACTCTGACGCATCTTTACATTATGCCGATTCATTATATATCATATCATACTAATATTATAAATGCGACATTGCGTTTGTTTGTCCTTTAATCACGCCGCAACGGAGTAACGGATCAACGTGATTTTTGGGATGGGTATAGTTAAGAACGGGTTCTTGTGAGTGACTTAAGCTACTTTTTATCCCTTAAAAATTAATGAGTTCCCGCGGGAATCAAAAATACTTAAACCACGACTTAAGGACGAAGTCGCGGGCATCAGCTAGTTTTAAATATAAACAAAAGGGAAGTTTAAATAACATACGTGTTTTTTCATAAGGTAGGGAAATGGCTTTTATGTCTGTTTACCTTGATTTTTAAATAGTTTTGTCAGCGTTTTTACGGTTTCTATGGGGCTGATTCTGTAGTGCTCAATCTCTAAACTAAACTAAAATTAGAGCATTACAAATATTGCTAGCCCTTTCATAATACTCCCTACGGAAAGGGACAGAACTAGATTTAAAACGGCCATTTTAGTTTAGTTTATAGATTGTGTTACACAGAATCAGCCCCATTGTTTATTTGCATAATGTGGCAAATTCTGTATAACACAATCTCACTAAACTAAAATGATAGCTTTAAATCAAGTTCTGTCCTTTTCTGCAGGGAGTATCATGAAAGGGTTAGCAATATTTTTAATGCTGTCATTTTAGTTTAGTTTAGAGAGTGCAATACAGAATCAGCCCCATTGGCGGCTTATAATTTGGTGTAGTTACACTGTCTGCGCGATGTTTCTAATTTTTTGTCGGACAGATTGGTATTTTACACAATATCACGAAACATTATAATATACCTATCTGAGTATGTTAACGGCTAGTCATCGCCATTTGTATCTAATTTACATACAAATTACAGTAGGTACATTGTTTTTTGTAAGTTTGGGTCTATTCAATTTACATACAAATCATTGATCCCTGGAAATCTGCACACCACTGGTTAGCTTCTAGAACGTGTCTACAAAAGTTCTTTGAGTTTGATAGGTTAATATTAAAATTCAGTATTACTAAACTTCGTTATTTGTATGAAAATTTTCATCCTTTTAACCTTTGAGGGGATGAATTTTCAATAATTCTTACATCAACATCCATACTTATATATTATAAATGCGAAAGTGTAATTGTACGCTTTAACGGCTCACCTTATCAACCGATTTTGATGAAATTCTGTACAGAGATAGGTTATCACTATCCTAGGGAAATGGACATAGGCTACTTTTTATCCCGGAAAATTAATGAGTTCCCGTGGGAATTAAAAATACCTGAATCCACGCGGACGAAGTCGGGGGCATTATCTAGTACTTTATACTCTTGTAAAAATCTGGGTAGAATTTAACTAGATTTGTCGCTGGTAAAAGCTGTGCATTGTCCGTTAGGTACTATAAGTGTTAGAACCTAGTAAGATCACGATTCATGATACTCATTCGGGTCATTATGTGTGTCCATTGTTCACATTACGTCATCAACATTGATAAACGTTTTATATTTAAGTAGTGTTGAATCCCAAAGAGCCGGAACGTCCGACTGTGCCTGAGCCGCCCAAGGCAGCGCCATCTCAAGCCTCAGCCAAACCTCAGGCTTCTACCAAAGCTCCGGCCGCATCGACTGCGCCCCAGCAGGAGCCCCAGAAACAACCAAAACCCCAACCGAAGAAGCCCCATCCAAGTAAGTATATTTTTTTATCCCCAACTAGCTGATGCCGCGTGGAATAAGTTTTTTTAAATTAATTTAATGATGTATAAAAAGGGTTGTCAAAGTTTGTCTAGTAAATGCTCAGCTTTCGCCGTGCAAAATGGCGGAAAATTTAATGGTCTAAGATCCGAATCTAAATCGAAACGTACCGGTTTGATAAGAGAATCAAATTTATTTTATAATAAATTTCATATATTAGAAAATAAATTAAAAATGGGTAGACAACAGAAATCCGGGACAGAATATTTTTAATTATTTTTTGAAAAATGATTTTTCATAAAATGTTGCAAAATGAAGATAATAATAAAATTTTATACTGGACTTAAAGTATAGAGCATATAGAATGTGCAATCGTAGGGTAGACTATTATTTACCTGGATAAATAATGGAAATAATAGTCTACCCTATTATTTACCTGGATAAATAATGGAAATAATAGTCTACCCTACGATTGCACATTCTATATGCTCTATACTTTAAGTCCAGTATAAAATTTTATTATTATCTTCATTTTGCAACATTTTATGAAAAATCATTTTTCGAAAAGTAATTAAAAATATTCTGTCCAGGATTTCTGTTGTCTACCCATTTTTAATTTATTTTCTAATATATGAAATTTATTATAAAATAAATTTGATTCTCTTATCAAACCGGTACGTTTCGATTTAGATTCGGATCTTCTACTATAAGTAAAATAGGTTGGGTTCCCGAATTTATTGTACTAGATTTTATAATATTTATTAACATTTGGTAGTTTAAGTCTAGGTACCTTACTTAAAAGTGAAAATGGAAGTTACCTCAGGTTGTCGGTTCGGGAAATCCAAAGTGCTTGCCACTGAGCCATGAAGGACGTAAAAACAAGTATAAGGTTTTATCTATGCAGACGAAGACATGAACGGATGTATAATAGTATATATATGTAGTATATAAATAAGTATCTAGAACATTGGCGATAACGATAATAATTAATAACCTACATTGTTCTATCAGTTTTGTAAGTCCATCGGTTATCCGTTAATTATGAATCACTTGCATCATTATTCATAATGAGGCCGAAAATGAGGTAGATCGACTACCAACGAATTAAAATTATGATTCATTTGTTTTAACGTGACTTAATTAATATTTAGGTATGCTTTTTCGCAAGTAATGCATTCAAATGAAATAAAAAAAACAAAATTTATTACTTATGTGATTTTAATTTTTATATGTCTTCCTTTGTTAATAAGTTTATTCGCGATTGGACTACTATCGGGCTGGATGGAAAAACTTGGCCATACCAGATAGTTATCGGCAGTTCATATCAGTCCCTATTTACAATTATTATAATAGCTAAAACCGCCATGATGACTGATGATTTTCGTTCAGAATATTTTTCAAATGATTTTCGTTTTTATAATAAGAATACGCGCTTGCGCTTGACGACAATCATGCAATGATGTCTTGGTTGGAGCGCGCTTGTTTAGAAAATGTCTATTCACTCTTGCCTTGAAGGTACTCAAGTCATACTTGGCAGGAAACACGGTCGCCGGAAGGGCGTTCAAAACCCTCTAGCGGTTCGTATTAGGAACTTGATGATGCCCGCGACTTCGTCCGCGGGGATTAAGGTTTTTTAATTTCCGCGGGAACTCTTTAATTATCCGGGATAAAAAGTAGCCTATGTCCTTCCCCGGGATGTAACCTACCACAATACCGAATTTCATCCAAACCGGTTGGACAGATAGACAGACAGACACACTTTCGCATTTATAATTTTAGTATGGATGTGGAGCTAAAACGATTCGTTGCACAGTGAATAAACCTATAATCCTTTTTACATTTTTGCCAAACAAAAGTTTCGTAAGCTGTGCTAAACCGACTCGTTTCATTGTTTCCAGTGGCGCACATCGACGCCGCGATTGACCAGATGCTAGCAATGGGCTTCACCAACGAGGGCGGCTGGCTGACCCAACTCCTCGAAAGCAAGGACGGGAACATTGCTGCTGTGTTGGACCTTCTCACTCCTGTCAACCCTAAGAAGTAGACGGGAGGAAAATAGGGATCACCAGTTCATTTTTATTTCATGAGTTCAACCGATTAGACTGTATGTCGACGATAATTTTGTTTGAAAGGACCATGGGCACATTTTGTATGGGCTAGCATACCAACAGTTTTCTGGTACTCGGGCTTGCTTTATATTTTTTCCGGTATTTCGAGTGCAACAATGAAATGTGTGTTTATGATTTAATAAGATTAGCTTGTTGATGCATTTTTGTATTTCTTTAGTTAAAGGTTTTTATTTGAAAATTAGCTCCATTCTAACCGACTTCCAAAAAAGGAGGAGGTTCTCAAATCGGCGCGTATGTTTTTGCTTGACAAATTCAACAATTTTTTTTTCCTCGATTTTAATTCTATTTTGTGTTTCCTTTCCTTGATTCCATACGATGGAAAGGAAACACAAAGTTTAACACTATTATCACTGTTAGGTTCAGCCCAAAATGCCCGTGGTCCTTTGTTTTTTAGGGTTCCGTAGCCAAATTTGGCAAAAACGGAACCCTTATAGATTCGTCATGTCTGTCTGTCTGTCTGTCTGTCTGTCCGTCCGTATGTCACAGCCACTTTTTTCCGAAACTATAAGAACTATACTGTTGAAACTTGGTAAGTAGATGTATTCTGTGAACCGCATTAAGATTTTTACACAAAAATAGAAAAAAAACAATAAATTTTGGGGGTCCCCATACTTAGAACTGAAACTCAAAAAATTTTTTATCATCAAACCCATACGTGTGGGGTATCTATGGATAGGTCTTCAAAAATGACATTGAGGTTTCTAATATCATTTTTTTCTAAACTGAATAGTTTGCGCGAGAGACACTTCCAAAGTGGTAAAATGTTGGTCCCCCCCCCCCCCCGTAACTTCTTTGGTTTGAACGAGATTTAGTAAGTAGTTTTTTTTTAATAATTTAAAACTTACTACAGGTTTGTACGGAACCCTCGGTGCGCGAGTCCGACTCGCACTTGGCCGGTTTTTTTGGGAGCTACTTGCACTTTGCAGGTCGTAAAGCGCTTCTTACACGTATCCAAATTTTTGTTTAGTTTTTATTTTGTAATACTGTCACTTGACGATAGTTATAATTTGATTTGTCGCATTTTTTGCCTAACAGAACTTTTAGGTCCATGTTTTTTTTCCATACATTCATAATAAGATTAAATTTTCTTTATATTATTAAGTACGTACCTTTGCTATTACTAGATATTATATGTAGCCAATAGGCAATTTTATTATTTGGTGTTGAAGTCACCGTAATAATATTATCATTCAATACTGTATACCTATTTGATTATGTACTATTAGGTTCCAAAAGGAATTTTCATATAAGTCCATATAATATTTGTGAAGGGACTATTAGTTAACCATTCTTTGTGATGAAATAATATAGATCTAGGAATACAACATAAAATCTTAATAAGATATTATGCTTCAAATCCTTTAGGTTGATTAACCTAATAATATTAATGTTAGGAATAAAATATAAGCAACTGCTTCATGTTTATCAAAAAAGTGGCAGAAGTTATTTCTATATTTTTTTGTCATTATTTTGATATTGATTAAATAACATTTTGTTATCCCAAAACATTCCAGTTCTTTATTAAAACGTAATATTCATATTTTGGCTGATTGTACCTATATAGATTACAAATATAAATCTACCCACTATTCTGAATAAATAGAAAGGTGCCACATCTGTGGGTGCCCCAATGTATTGTGATTTGTACTACTCGTACATAATATGCTTATGGAAAATATATAAGTATTTTTGGTGTGATATATTATTGATTGTGATAAGCGACGTCATAGTTATAGCGACGTAATATGATTACTTATATTCTTTTATTATCCAATAAAGGTTTCAGGGTTAAAAATAATAAGACGTGTTTTATTTAATTTTATTTATTTCAAGAACCCATATGAGTGTTTTTTGAAATTTTCAGTGATTCGCCTTTCCCTAACGACAGCTATACCTAAAGCTTCGTCCAATGATGTAGCAGCAATTCTGAAAACAAAACGTGTTTGGTTAGCATTGCCATCTGCTTTAGGGCAAATTTTTCAATCGTCAGATAAATTTTATCGGAGGAATAAATTTGACGTTTTGGCAGATTTTCAATACAAAACCTGTCAAAACGTCAAATTTATTCCTCCGATAAACTTTATCTGACGATTGAAAAATCAGCCCTTAATATTATAAATACCCTAGGAAACGGGGAGGTTCGTTGTATGGAGACCTCCGCATTAAATCCTCAGTCGTTGAAACTTGGCAGCTAGTATGTTATGAACCAAATATCAAAAAAAAACCGGCCAAGTGCGAGTCGGACTCGCGCACTGAGGGTTCCGTACAAACCTGTAGTAAGTTTAACGATTTATGACGTATTAAAAATAAAAATTACGTTTGTTGTATGGGAGCCCCCCTTTAATATTTACTTTATTGATATTTAATTATTTATTTTGAAAGGTAATATACAAGTTAATATTCTGTGAAAATTTGAACCGTCTACCTGTTACCGTTTTTAATATTGAGCAAAAAAATACGAAAAAAACACGTTTATTGTATGGGGACCCCCCTTAATATATATATATTTTTTAATTTTTAGTATTTGTTGTTATAGCGGCAACGGAAATACATCATTTGTGAAAATTTCAGCTTTCTAGCTATCACGGTTTATGAGATACAGCCTGGAGACAGACAGACAGACAGACAGACAGCGGAGTCTTAGTAATAGGGTCCCGTTTTTACCCTTTGGGTACGGAACCCTAAAAAAAGAACCATGCGGAAGTTAGGTATTTATACCTATTATAAAACTTAATATTTATGACGGAATATTATCTCGATTTATTTTTAAAATTTGGTAGTATATATACTTATTTACACTCAAAACCGAAATATCAAAAGAAATAATCATGCAGAACATAGATTTTAAACCAATTTTATTATCAAACCTAAACTGCGTTAAAGCGATAATGTACCTTCCTGCTTTAACAATTGGGTATAGCATAAAAAACCTTACCTCCTTTCTGATTTTTTATTGGATATTTATAAAATACGTTCAACTCATGATACTTTATCATACTGTAAAGTTTCGTCGCCTGAGGATTTATTGTTGGGGTCCACTAGCTTTATTGCCTAGACTAAAATGCGAAAGCGTGTTTGTTTGTCCTTCAATCACGTCGCTACTACAGATCGACGTGATATTTTGTGTGGTTATAATTATTCAGGACTGGAGAGGATTGTGTGACCAATATCTAGTGTAAAGTTAGATAACGTCATTCTTCCTAGATAAGAGATTCCTTGGAACTTTATAACTTCCTATAAACTCACTCCTATGAAGTACGGTAAAATAACATGTACCTATGTAAAAGAGGTTACTTACATGCCCTGACTTATTGTATTCTTCAATGTCTTAGTCAAGATACTGCCAGGTCCATGCATTCCAATCGTGCTACACTTTGGCTGAAAAGTGGGTAGTTCCTGTCCCTTATCATTGCAATAGTATTTAGGGTTCCCAGTGACTCCAACTATGAGGGAGACGACACTACATTGCTCCTCTTCTGCTGTGGGGTCTACTACACATTTGTTTCCAATTTTACATAGTGTTACCTGCAAAATGAGAAAAATACCTGCATGATAAATCAAAGCTGGCTTGTGCGCCATTTAACTGCCTGGACGTTCCTAGTTCCTACCACTATCCAATCTTTGTTTTCTTTCATTTTGCTTGTCGTGTCCACTATGTTGGATTTGTCAAGACATCATAGCATTCTGAAATGCTATGGCCCTCAGATACATGGACAGCTTGAAGCAGTCAAAATGGACTGCTTCAAGCTGCGACTGCATAGTGAACTAGTCTTCTACGTACACACATAAATGGACCACTCGAGCAGTTGTATAACTACATAGTATGTATGTACAAAATAATATGTATGACTAGTATGAGGGAGATATCTAGCATAGCTGTTACAAGCATTTGAACGGGTTAGTATATCTATTTTAACTAGGAAACAAATATAAAAAGACAAAAATACGCTGCTAAAATCCTTTCTGCACTCTAATAACTGCGTCGTTGGTCTAGTGGGTGACATGTTCGACTGCGGCCGACGAGGTCCCGGGGACGAGTCCCGGTTTTTCTGACTAGAAATTCTCAGTACTAGCCTTGAGTTAGGACGTTGGTGGTGTTTCACCCCCGTGCTTCGGAGAGCATGTTAAGCCGTCGGTCCCAGTTATTATTACTAACATGATAATAGTCGTGAAAGCCTGCCAACCCGCATTGGATCAGCGTGGTGGGTCTAAGCTCTAATTCCCTCTCTCCTATGAGAGTGGAGGCCTGTGCCCAGCAGTGGGACGTTAATGAGCTGTAGAATAAGTAAATAACTAACCAAAAGGGGCGCAGATCCAACATCCAAGAGTTTACTGTCATATGGATCATCTGATAGTTGCAGGTCTACATTGCCTCCATCCATGAGTGCTGCCTTAACAAATGGTATTCTAGTGTTGAACAATGCAGCCTTTACTGCTAGTGACACAGCGTCGCACAGGTTACCACCACATTCTAAAATCTAATAGCAATTAAGTTACTTTCACATCATTTTTGGTGCAATAATGAATGCTACGACAGCTGAGTTATAGACCAGGGTAGCCTTTAAAAATAATAAAAAGTGAAAAAAAAATGATAGTAGGATGAAACCCATTAGAAAAGGAGGGGAATATTATAAAAATGAAAGGAAAAATAATTTACGGGCGATGTGAGGTCGGGAAGGGGATGGGGGTGAGTTTTTAAGGGTAAAAACGGTTTTTCTCGATTTCCGGCAAAACTAAAAGTCCTATCGAAAAAAGTCAAATGGCAAAGTTGTAGGTAATAAAAAAATCTAAAACTTTTGTATTTACACTTTTTTCACATAACCTCAAAATTTATGTGAAAAATTCAAAAAACCAAGTTTTTGATTTTTTATTTTTATCTTTTACAAAAATCCTTTTCTAATGGGTTTCATCCTACTATTATTTTTTTTGGTTTTAAAAATTATCGACCCTGGTCTATTTAAGGGACCTTATAATTTCTAAATTGGCTTTGATGTGGTATGCTTTCCCAGCCGTTAGTTACTACCAACTGCTAAGTAAAGTAGTAAGGATAAGCTTCAGTGGGGCGCTCATATATAGAGCACGGAAACTCAGCTCAGCTGCTTTTGCTATCAGGAAAATTAGACAGCTTACCGATATTGAGAAGGCTAGGCTTGTCTATTTTCTATTTTCATAGTGCTATGTCGTACGGCATCTTATTGTGGGGCCGAGCTGCTGATATACAAACAATTTTTGTTTTGCAAAAGAGGGCGATTCGATCAATATATAAACTCGGATCACGTGAGTCCCTTTGTGAAAAATTTAAAGAAATTGGCATCTTTACGGTTGCATCGCAGTACATATATACGTTAACATAATGTGTGTGAAACAAAATATTCATCTCTATAGACAAAGAGGGGATACACAAAATCGACTTACTAGAAACCGACATAAACTAGTAATGCCGCAATGTCGTCTTCGTAAGGTGCAGAAATCCTTTGTGGGGTCGAGTACATATTACCTTTTATAATATTATGGTTCCAAAAGATTTTTGGCCTTGCCGTTACACAAATTAAAAAAAAAACCGTAAAAGAACTTGTTTAGCCGGGGCTATTATACAATTGAAGAATTTCTTAATAACAAAGTTGTATGGAAGCAACCGACCCTGGGTCAAGCTACCAGGACAGTATAATAACTTACACTTATGTATTTAATTTACATACTTATGTACCTACGTAATGTAATATATTATATTGTTTAAAAAAAAGAAAAAGAGCAACTGCTGAGTTTCTTGCCGGCTCTTCTCAGCAGAATCTACTTTCCGAACCGGTGGTAGAGTCAAAACATGACGTAACATAAGAGACACCTGTATGCCCTACATGTTTTAAATAAATGAATTGAATTGAATTGATGTGTTTCCACCAGAATACCTCTCTCATCTCTGGAGGAAACACACCATGAGCTGAGTGGTTTGAGGAGGTGAAACAGAACTGTGAACTGGTATGACTCTTGCAATCAAGCTCTACCATAGAAGCTGAGCAGTGTGAGGATGCATAGTATTCTTTTTATTATGCTGTGCGAGAAAGTGATGGGATGCAAGTCTGTGGCAGGCAAACAAGGTATGATGGGTAAATATATACAGATTATCCAATTTCTATTAATAAGTGGAGTCCTGTAATGTTTTAATGCATTCTAACTTACAGTAAAGTCAGAGATGCATATCAAAAATTAAAAAGTTTCTCAGGGAATTTTTCCAAAAATAGATCCTGCTACTGAAGGTGCTATTTGTTTTGTTTTAGTAACACTTAGGCAATTGTTTGATGGTTTTTTCACTACAGAAGAATGAATTGTCATACTGAATATTTTTACCAGAATATCAACATAAAGTTTCCAACACTGCTTCCCCTCAAATATACAAAGCTGTTTCAGGTCAAATGCCTGTGAGGACTGGTAGGCTCTCTGCATCATGTTGGATATGCTGTTAGCCAGCTGCTCTCCTCCCCGACCCTCAAACTCTGGTGTTGCATTGGCTGAACTGAAAGGTTATAAAATCTTCATTAAGATCTGCAATAACTCAAATATGAAATCTTAACTATATTTTCTTCACAATAATTGAGAACATGGGTGTGTTCAAATGTTACATTAAAATTGGTTCAATATCAGAGTTTCTAGTCACAGTTTTTATTTAATTACAGATTCATCTTTAGTCTCATAAAAATAAATATGAGCTAGTAATTTTTGTGTAGTAGGTGTTAAGTAGGTGAGGCCCTATCAATAGGAATTTCTCTTCTTGGCTAGGTTTATGCCCAGCCCCCCTAGCATGGGCCGGAGATAAAAAAATTATCCCCCGATTTTATCCACTGACAAGAGATAAAATTAAATTGTCCACTTCTCAGAGCACAGCAACAGGGGAGAGGAGAAGTTTATCCCCGTTTGACATTTCACGGGGACTCGGGGGACTATTTATCCACCGTTATTTAGCGTTTTTATTTATTTATTTAGGAATAAAATTTTTATCCTTTCCTCGGGGAGAAAATTGTCTCGGCCCATGCTAGGGGGGCTGGGGCCACTGTTCGAACTGGTATCTTAATTTACATGTCACCATGTTAGGGCATATGCAATTTGAGTGACAGGTACTTCCTAATTATTATTTTTATTTATTTAATAAGTATTATTTATCGGTAGGTACTTAATAATGTTGAATATATTAAATAACTACTATCATAATTTATAATATAAAATGGTACTGTTGCGATTTTTTCGCAAGATATGGGTAGCAAAAATCGCACAGAGGCTGCTACAAGAGTTACTTAGTTAAAAACATATTGAAACTTACCAATCAACAAAAAAATCAATCTTGCCTAGACTAGGTGTGTCAGGCTTAGGCACATCAATCTCTGTCTTGACTCCTACCAGTATATCTGTGTTAGCTAGTCGAAGTCTCGCCGAGCCGCTTGCGTGGCTGACCACATCAGTCTCAAGTTCCATCGGCCTGTAGTCAGTGTTTGACCTTCCATCTGATCGGTAGTCATCCTAAAAATTTATAAAGTGCTTATACTACACCACTGAAGGATGGTTATTTTTTAATTCAAATGTTTTCTTTGACTAATATTATTGCTGGTGGAAAGCACTCTAAGTGTACGGCGGTACACTTACAAAATGAGCGAAATAACCGCAACCGCCCCGCTGTCGCCGTCGCCTCGCTACCGCTAGTTTCGTGCCCGTACATTGAGTCTCCAGGAAATATGTGAACGACACGTTGTTTATAAAACTTTTATACTTGGATTAAAGTCCTGGACCATGGCGAATGCTGAATAGTTCTGGATACCGCACCCGGTTTTCACCTTACAGTGCGAATCACCCAAAGAACTTGAATGTTTGGAGCTTTTTCAGTCGAATATGAATGTTAAATTGTGCTTTGGTTACCTCAACGCCGTGTTGGATATAAACTTTTTCTGTTTGACTTAGTAAAATGCCTGCCATTGAAGTAGAATTCCAAAAATATTTATTGCAGAACGAAATAAAACAAAACGTGATTTCGGTTCGGTATTTTTTGCTTTTTTCAAACTTGAACTGAAACCTGTGACTGAAACCACCGATGTAAACAATTACCACAAACAATAATTAGAAGCCGTAGGGTGCGTTCCGAAATACACTGAGAGCACTGAAAGTCCCCAGTAAAGAGCACTGCCAGTGCTCGCACTGCCGTGGTATAACTAAGGGTGCGTTCCGAAATACACTGAGAGCACTGAAAGTCCCCAGTAAAGAGCACTGCCAGTGCTCGCAGTGCTTAAAACGGAACACACACTAAAATGCCGTTATCTGACATCTAGCCGATTTTTAACTACTGATGCCATTTTAATCAGCAAAAAATTCTCCGTCTTTCTGTATATGCCATTTTTCGATACCATAAATAGTTCTGAAAATAATAATTTCATGATTGCCGTTAAGAACATTTTTCTCTTGTGAGAGATTAACAAAAATGCCGCTATGCAACTTTGTGAGTCTTTATAGCCGCTAAGGTACGTTAACTCATACTTTGGTCAAATATTCTGGATATGGTTGTTTCTCTAGATAGCCGTTATCGATTTTTTGTACACTATACAGCCGTTGACGTACTATAACTACTGTATAGATATTCTTTTTCTACTAATAGAACATCGCTCTTGTTAATCTATAACGTCTTTAACTGAAAAGGTTAGACTTAAATGCGATTAACGACCCTTAACGGCAATATAGTTTATTATTTGACATACTTCCTTTTTTATTTAATGTATGTAATAAGCCATTAGCGGCATTACCAATATTAAATAATAAAATATTTGTCTGTCATTGTTACACTTAAATGACGTTATCTCCACTAATACACAACAAAGCCGTTAACATTCGCTCGCGCGGGTAGTCATGGTGGGGTGCGATATTCCTTGTTGAGGTATGAAGGGGCCGGCTTGGTCAAATAAACACTAGCATCACATGAAAGAATCCTACATGGAACTTTTTCAGATCCAACAAATGATAGGCGTTGGTAGACACCAAAATACCCCGAAATTTGATCGATATTTACTTACCCAACATGTTGAATTGTTTAACCTTGTCGAGCACCACTATAGACGTGAGCATGCTCGTTTACGAAAATATTTACCGAGTGACATCAATATTACACAAATGCACAAACATTTCTGCGAAACTAACCCTAATTCGTCCTAAAACCCTAAAGTTTCCTACAGCTTGTACAGACAACATGTTAAAATAATGAATATATTATATTTTACCGATCTTGGAAATGAGGAGTTTGAATTATGCGAGGCTTATAATTTTCGTAAAAAAGAAACATCGCATGATGCCAATGTTCAGGGGTGTACAGTATGTGCGGAGTGGGATATAAGTACACCACCAAAAGTACACAAGGGCCCGAGAGCTTTATGCAGCACATAAAGAAAAATCCCAAACTAAGTCCCAAGTATTCTACAGTGCTGACCTAGAGAAAATCATTATGTTACCAAGGCTAGAGATGTTCAATTTTCAATTTTCTGCAGCTGTTTGATTATATGCTATAGCATATAATCACCACCATTCACATTCCACATTCGCACCACTTGGCAAGATAAGAACAGAAATTAAACCCCTAACAGTAATCTGGTATGATGGAAAATTTAAAGGCAGGAAGCAAGAGGACATAATGTCGGCATTCTATAATTTTTTTTTTGCGCAATCGAGACATCCTGCACATACACATCTGGCTAGACAACTGCAATGCACAAAACAAAAATTGGTTATTATATTCGATGCTTATTCAATAGCGAGAATATTGCTTCTGAAATAATAACACTGTATTACTTTGAACCCGGCCACACTTTATGAGCAGCGAATAGCGATCATGTGCACCGTCCAGTGGAGCTCGCTATGAAAAAGAAAGGTAAACTTTACGATTTTACTGATTTTGAAGAGTGTGTATCTTCCATTAATAAGTCCAAAGTACAATCGATGTCGCCAGAGAACTTTTTCAATATACCGAGCTACGAGTCCCAAAGAAGAATCCAAACATCTAACCCTAGGGCTTATATTTTAAAAACTGTGGTTGAAGTATGTTTTGCGCGTAAAAGTTATGATCTGATGTATAAAAATAATTTTAATGATGAAACTTATACTACTCTCCGGTTCATGAATGATAAATATCTGAAAACCCCACGTATAATGAAGTTTGAATTCAGAACTGAACCGAAATGTATCAAACCTAAAAGAAAAGCTGACATACTCAAAAACCTATCAAATATAGTTCCTCACAAATTGGTATTTTGGAGAAACTTACCAACAAAGGAAAATGAAGAAGGTATGAGTTCTGATTGGAATAATTGCATAGATTAACACAGATTTTTTAAGACCGGTATACTTTAACTTTTTATTTTACTAATATTATTTTAATTTAATAAAAGATTGATTGACTAAAAAGATATCTTGAACGAAAAAAATATAAATAATTTCATTGTAAAGCATCCAAAAGGAAGAAAGATTTTATTATAGTCATTTTATAAGGAAGAATATTTCTGTTTTTGGGGTTCCGTACCCAAAGGGGATTACCCTATTACTACTGATTTTGACCCGTGATTTTTTTGCCTTTTTTATAGATAACTAGCTGATGCCCGCGACTTCGTCCGCGTAGATCGAGGTTTTTCGTTTCCCGCGGGAACTCCTTAATTTTCCGGGATAAAAAGTAGCCTATGTGTTATTCCAGACTATAATCTATCTCTGTGCCAAATTTCATCCAGATCCGTTCAGTAGTTACGGCGTGAAAGCGGAACAAACATACAAACAAACTCACTTTCCCATTTATAATATTAAGTAAGGATGGTACGGAACCCTTCGTGCGCGAGTCCGACTCGCACTTAGGCGGTTTTATTTATAATTTCATTAGGAAGTACATTTTAGATTTTTGTTATTGAATGTTTGGTTTTATATTTTATAGCAATTTAATTGTTTACATTTATGAAAATCCTTTATTTCACATTAGTTATTATCTCAAGAATTCATTTAGTTGCCATAAGAGAAAAACAAGACTAAGTGATGTGATATTATTTGTAATAATTAAGGAACTAAAAGTTCCTAAGAAGTGAAGTTTTGTCAAATACTTTTGTTCAAGTAAAAATATAAGTAGGTACCTACCCTCACTTAATTTTGAAAAACAATTTAATTAATAAAACATTCTTTATTGAAAAAAAGTCTTTCTTTTTAATAACTTAACTTCATTTTCTTCAGTTATTATGTTCATCTATTTCAAAATCTTATCACACTGTAATGCCGTTAAGCTAACATGTTTTCATTTTAACGGCATTTCAGGCTAACAATGAATCAAGATTTTTTCTAAAATTCAAATACATTAATAGGGTTGTAGACTTAAAAGCTGTAAGAATGTTAAGCTAAAATGATGCTAGTGTACAGTAACGACGTTATAGTTACTCATGAATGATTATGTTTTAAACGTTCTAACACACTATATTTTTATGCGAAATAGATACACTAAAATGCCGTTGTACTTCACGTAGCAGCATTTTAGCCAATGACCAATACACATTTTCGCAACATAGATGATAAACTAAAACACAAAAAACGTTATAATTTGAAAGCACATTATATTTACAAAATGTGAGGTAAGTAATTCCAAAGTATTTTACTTGATCTATTTTTTGGTACCTTCAAGTTTCAAATAAATGTTGTCATTAAAAAGATACAACATTTTAAATTTTTCCCGCGGTTTTTACGTGATATCTCGAAACAAGGTTTTGGTAGGTAACGGCATTTTAGCTATACCACGGCAGCGCAGTGCTTATAACGGAACACACACTATGTCCGTGATGTCCACCTCCACATGGCTCAGCAGCAGAGCGATCGGCTATAAATTGTCGCAATCATTAAAGGACTGCATCAATGTCAAAACATGGTTTTGGCTTCACGTATCACTGAGACTGTCCGTAAAGGATCGTTGAGGACAAAAAATGTTTTGACATTGATGCATTAACTATCGATAGAAATAATTGCTGAAAATTGGTATCACGTAAGACTTTTGAAGTAAGATGTCGTTTATGGACCATGACAAACGTGACGTCAAACTAGGCTTTCATTGATACATGGGTGGGAGGTGTTTTTAGCGGTGACATAAGGTGTCCAATAATCGTTTTACGACTCTTTATTATCTAAAATAAATATAATTTAAGGATTAAAAAGGTCGAATAGATTGTTTGTTAGGTAAAAATAGAAAATACTATTATTTCAAGCAAGTACGTATACTATATTGGAATGGCTTCAAAATGTTATTTAATTTAAGACATTCTATTGACAATTTACCTAAATAGGTATATTTTATTAGGTATACCGTGTGTATTGTATACCTATGTCTAGCTAATAAAATATTCTCATTCGCAGTATTGCCAACTCACGCTATTAAAAAAATATTAAAATTGTACGACCAAATACATACCAATGCTATTCATTAATAATAAGACGTAATTTAATATTACATCCATACTAATATTATAAATGCGAAAGTGTGTCTGTCTGCCTGTCTGTCTGCTACGCTTTCATGGTTCGTCTGTTCAACCAATTTTGGTGAAATTTGGTACAGGGGTAGGCTGTGTCCCGGGGAAGGACATAGGCTAGTTTTACCCGGAAAATTAAAAAGTTCCCGCGGGAATCAAAAAATCTTAATCCACGCGGGCGAAGTCGCGGGAATCATCTAGTTATTTATAATTAAAATTAACGGTAAAAAAGAATTAAGTTATGTAGGTACCTAGTACCTACATAGTACAACTTTATGTACTACTTTTTTTAAACCTTTATTGAAAACAATACAATAGAACTTAAAGCTAGAAACATGCCCGCGTGGAATGGTGGCAAGAATGCTGGCTGCATTTCCTCGTTGGACACCCAGGCTGATCCTTTGCGCAATAAATAATTATAATCTGTGATTAAAATAAAAATATCCATAGACAATTTCGGTATCTTGAGATATCTCTAGCTTATGGTATCTTTGATTGCATCGTAAAAAGAAAATCTACTAACTTAGGCGCATCGCTTCTTAAATTAAAGTATTTTGTATTATATTTATTAAAAAAACAAAGCCAATTAATAAATAGAAAATCACAAGAAACCACAGACTCGAAAATATAACTTAGTTAAATAGGTAATGCAGTTAAATTTGGAAGACTGTCATATCTACTTAAATTGCTAGATTACCACATGATTACCATAGACATTCAAATTAGTCGGATTATAATTAGGTCTGCACTACCAAAATATCGATATTCAGAGTTCGTGACTAGTAATCTGTGGTTAGCGACCCATTGCTACAATCCTGAAAAAGCTTACGTGAAGCCGGCTTTAAGGACTGTAACAAAGGATATCCTTTAGGACATTTTTGGATGTGATATTGCGACAATTTATAGCCGATCGCTCTGCAGAGCGATCGGCTAAAAATGACAGCTACAGTGTAACGATCGCAATCACCTCTGATTGGTTAACACTCTTCCAGTATTGGACATAATCCATTGACGCAGCAAGAATGCCATAAATTCAGCCAATTACAACAATTGATACTGTAACAATGATTGATGCAGAAGTTACGCGATCGCTCGGCAGATCATTGTGCAGTATATATGTACTCATTCATGTGTCATTGTGCATTAACCCCACATATGCTACCGTCCAAGAAGTCCAAAGTCATCAAAAGTTAATGTCAACTGTGACTGTCAATCATTATTTTGTCTATGGGAATAGGTTTTTATTTTTTGGCGGGAATGGAGAAGCGCGTATAATTTAAAACTGTTTTTTTTAAACTTCGTGCCTTTTCACCATTGCTTTTTACGGCTCAAATCAATGATTTTAACTGGCTCAAATGCTATTCCTATGACCTAATCGTATGACCAGTCTTTTTAGGGGATATTTTTCATTCCGGAAATAAAAGAGTTCCCAAGGGACTTTTAAAAAACCTTTTTAGGCTTCCATGCGGACAAATTAGTTGTACTACTTACAAGGCAATTTCGATAATGATTAATTTATATTTTCCTTATAAGCTATCATTATTAGATCATATTTATAATTTTTAAACATTGTGTTGTTCGGGTTCCTATGTTGCACGCCCGAAGAGGCAAATGACTTTGAATCTTTGAATCTTTTGCAAGTTGAAAGGGCATCTAATCATTATTATCATCGACATGAACCCATCTATGAGTCTCCTCTCAGAATGAAAAGTGTTTGGCCGGAGTCCATCACGCAGGCCAAGTGCGGATTTGCAGACTTTACACACCTTTGAGAACGTTATGAAGAACTCTCAGGCATGCATGGTTTCCTCACGGTGTTTTCATTTACCGTTAAAGCTAGTGATTTGGGGTGTGTTCCGAAATACACTGCGAGCACTGTTCAGTGCTCTTATTGTGGAGAAATTCGTTCCGTTATGGACTGACAGTACACTGCCGCAGTATCCTAGGGAAATATATGACGTCGTTAATCGACGCCATTTTTGTACTGTGAGCACTGGCGTTTTCGAGTTATGGTGCTCTCAGTGCTGACTGCATTCCGTTTTAAGCAGTATACCTAACTATAAAGGAACGGCTTCGCAGTGTACTTATGGGAATGTTAGGATCGAAGCTAAACAAACCCTATGTAATTTACGAATATTTATTATAATTTGAAAGTTGCTTATTTAATTGGAAATACAAAAGTCTATAGATTTATGATAAACACTAATGGCAGTTACACGGATGTTACAATAGGTATAGTATAATAATTAGTTGGTAAGTATTGAGTGAATTAGCCGGACAAATAAATGCGTATACGTGGCCTCCCTGCGTCGGGGTTAGGAATTCACTGATTGGAACACTCAGGTGTATCCCGACCGAAAACGAGTCGGAACGGACTTTCAAGAGGGTTCAGTATGTATCGAGGGACTTCGCCACATACTAAATTGACGTCACACCTTACAGTGCTCGCAGTGTATTTCGGAACATACCCATAAGCTCCGAAAAGCAACGCCGAAAAGGATACGTGCCTGGGGATCGAACACCGACCACCAGAATAGGAAGCCAGGCCTTTAAAGTTTAGACGCCCGGCTTCCTATTCCTATATTATAAACCACTAGGTGACTAGGCTATCACCGCATACTAAGTATGCACTAGCTGATCCCCGTGACTACTCCCACGTGGAATGAGGTTTTTTGGTTCCCGCGGGAACTCTTAAATTTCTCTCTTTTAACTCTTACTAATAAAAAGTAGCATGTGTGTTATTCCAGACTATGATCTATCTCTATGCCAAATTTCTTCCAGATTCGTTCAGCCGTTCTGGCGTGATTGAGTAACAAACATCCATCCATCCATCCATCCATACATTCATCCATACATCCATCCATCCAAACTTTCGAATTTATAATATTAGTATTGATGATTGAAGTATGGATTATTAATCTCGGAATCGTATGACAGAGATATTTTACGTTGGGTAAATATAGCTTTTAAAAACTAATCCCAAATCAAAAATCTTCAAACATGTTAGAACTTCCTGTACCTACATAGAATCAGAACCCGTGCAATCTAATACATAATATATATGCATCACTTAGCTCCCGATTTGGTCCTGACCGTTATTGAGGGGGCTCGCGCAACATCCTCTTTTAAATTGCGAGTTATCGTAATTGTTTCATTGTGATAGATTGAGCTTAGAATCTCTGCCTCGGGCTGTTTGAGCGCAGGCCCTGTTAGTTAAGCCTATGCTCTAAAAGTATTCACATAAAAATGGATGGCGAATATGTCACCGACACGACGTATCAAATGCAGAAATTCTCGTGGGCTGATTACGTTGTGTTTGTGTTAATGCTGGCCATAAGTGCGTTCGTGGGTGTTTATTGGGGGTTTTTCAAAAAGCAAAGCACCCAAAATGATTATCTGCTTGGTGGTAGGAATATGCAGGTCATTCCTGTTTCTATGTCACTGGTGGCAAGGTGAGTAGTTCAAAACCTGAACTCAATAGGTGGGAGTACAGGTCTACTACATTATTATACTTATATATATAACTATATATAAGTACTTTTGTATAATATTATTTTTAATTTAAATTTTAGTTAATTTTATTTAAATTTAATTAATGTTTTTAAGTCTTATTTCATTAGGTACATATAAAATCTAGTAGGTACAGTAAAACTAAGATTAATTAAGTGGGTAATTTAGGTACTATATATTTTGCAACACTATATACATATGAAAAACTTATTTTTACTGATTTGAAGATTTTAGATAAGTATTAATTTAGTGGTAAGAAGGTAGAGTTGCTTTTGAACTCTTGAAATAATTGTTCTCGATGACAATTAGTTATTAAAATTCAAAAACCTTGAAAACAGCCGTTTTCGTTCTTTCTTGGCTGGTTCCAAAGACTCTTTTCAAGGAATGCTTCGATTTCAAGGTCACCTGTTTTCAGTAGGTATTGAAAATAATTATAAAGTTTTGCAGTCGTACAAGCGCAAGCCTTAAAGCTAGCTAAAGTCATTTTCACATAATATTGCTACCATAAAAACTGCATAGAGCGTGAATGTACTACACCGCGCTAGTCACAGACGCTGGTTATTTATTTATTAAATTATTTATTCATCTGAGCAGATTTCTACAATTGCCTAATAATTTAAAATTACTTAGTTTTACTTTATCAGTTCAGAGTCAGTATTTTTCTGTGAGGTACCTAGGTACACCTCCCTAGTTTACTATAAATATTACATAAGTGATAAAATTGCTTTCCCAATTATTTCAGTTTCGTATCAGGCATAACTTTACTTGGATCTCCCACGGAAGTTTATATGTACGGGACACAGTATGGTTACATAATGGGTGGCATATTTCTCATGTCCATTGTTATGACGCAGGTCTATCTTCCAGTATTTCATGAGCTCAAGATAACTTCCAATTATGAGGTAAGTACCTACTAAGATAAATAGAATGTTTGTCTCTCAATCGTCATCAACGAAAACCCTTTCAAATGCACCGATAGATGGAAAACGTAGGTTTTAATTCCAATTTGGCTTGCGGCTTTCTTTCACTTCCTATGCCTACGTGTGATTAATTTAAATAGTAATAAAAATATGAGCTAGGTTGTACATAAAGTTGAAATTTAGTTTATTCTCAGACAGTTCTTGGAAAAGTCTACCGTTTACGAAATAATGCTATCAACTAGCATGATACCTACTACTCCGTTATGACCCCACTACTATCTTTACTTTTAACAAAAATAACGGCAAGATCAGGCCTAAAATCTAGAATGTTTTTATTTTTCAGTACTTATCAATGAGATTTGACAATCGGGTGCGATTGTTTGGATCGATCCTATTTGCTTTTACGTTGGTGAGTTTGCGTTTTTATCATAGTTGTTAATTTGGTTAGGTAAATCGGGTCTATCAGGTACAATATATGCTTGAAATGATTTTTTTTCAGATATGTTGGCTGCCAATCGTTATATACGTTCCTGCACTTGCCTTTAATCAAGGTAAATTTTACCTTTTATATACTTAGGAACTCGATAAACTTTAAGGTAACAGTGAACTCTATGTTCAGGATATTTTGTTCGCTTACAGAATATTATTTTAGCTAGAGCATCTAAAACTCTATTAAGCTCGACTTTTGTTTCCTCATTTTCATTGACCAAGACGGAACATGCGGGATCTTGAGAAGAAGAAAATAGTTGTGAAATTAGCCTGACGGTAAAAAGGACGCATAGCATTCACTGGATCATTCAAAGGACGCTCTCAGTTGATGAAAATTTCTCGTACTCTGAGTGCCAGAAATTTTCGGTCATGAGAATGGTTCCCGCAATATAGGACTTTATCACATGCGTTTGAGAAAATATAGCGTGTTTCCTATCCACTAAAGAAAATGAGATTTGACCATCTACATTTGCTCCTTATGCCACTTTGTTATTTATTTATTAGTCTTCGTGTATAAACTGTATCTTTTCTTTTCAGTTACCGGAGTAGACATTCACGTTATTACTCCAATCGTTTGTTTAGTTTGCATTTTCTACACCAGCGCTGTATGTATTATAAAAAAGATCGAATCATCATCTCTTACGTCGGACATAACGAATGATTAAAGCTATTTTATCAGGGTGGCCTTCAAGCGGTAGTTTGGACAGATGTAATCCAAATATCAGCCATGGTAGGCGCGATGGCATTGGTGGCTATTAAAGGGACGTTTGACGTTGGCGGTGTGGGAGTGGTATGGCAACGGAATATGGAGAGTGGGAGAATTGAAGCTCCCAAGTAAGTTAAAATATTAGACAAGTAAATTTTCGCGGAACGATGACTCCGAAATCCTTTGAACGAAAATTCTGAAAAGCTTTAAAATATTAAATCGAATTGAAATAGAAAGCCAGTCAAAGAACCAAAAACATGTAATGATTTATAAAAACTTTATTGCAAAAAAAATACAATAATTGCCTGCCCATCTTGAGGGGAGACTCGTGCTCGTATCCCACCACCACTACAGCCTATTAACGTCCCAGGCACAGGCCTCCACTCTCATAGGAGAGAGGGAATTAGAGCTTAGACCCACCACGCTGCTCCAATGCAGGTTGGCGGGCTTTAACGACTATTATCATGTTAGGGATAATAACCGGGACCGACGGCTGAACGTGCTCTCCGAGGTACGGGGTTGGAACACCGGCAACTTCCTAACTCCGGGCTATTACTTAGACTTTCTAAACAGAAAAACCCAATACATACATAATTATGGCCCGACCCGGGACTCGAACCCGGGACCTCGTCGGCCGCAGTCGAATATGATAACCACTAGACCAACGAGGCAGTTACGTGCTCGTATACTACAGGCTAATAAGGGTTGAAATGACAATGATCAATTAAGAGTAAATCTCAATGGGGCTGATTCTGTAGTGCACATGTGTCGGTTTAGTTGGATGGTTCATCCATTGACTTACCAATACCTTAGAGGCTTAGACGCACCATCGAAACGCAAAAAACGGCACGGTCAAATTGTGCACAATGAACAATTTTTGCCTCAGTCGCGCATGAGTACACTAGGCGACAAAATGTCGTATGTGTCGAATTGTTATTACAAAATTGAACCCTAAATATAAAGCTATATGGTTGGTTTTTGTGAACCGTTTGGTGTCTCTTTGTCTATTATCTATAGCTGTGGTTGTATAAGCGATTGTGGACGCTTTTTGAGTATTAATTTGTAGGTAATGTTCATTGGTAATGTTGTATCCTTAGTTGGTAAATCGATGGGTTCATCAATCAAACTGCAACAGGGCATCGGATTGACGTGATTTCTTGCATGGGTTCATTTGAGGACATGGAGGGTGAGATAGGCTACTTTTTATACCGGAAAATCACAGAGGTCCCAGATAATAAATAATAATCCTTAATGATACGTGGTTTAGCTAGGAATTAGGATAATAACCCTTCTTATTCTGAGAAGAGACTGGTGCTCAGTTAGAGCCGGCAATGGGTTGTAATCTCAGTAATGGTGATGGTGGTATTAGGACAATATAACTTTTTATAATATGTACCTATATTATTTATTCTCTTAGCTGGGATCCACGACCGACTGCGCGGCATACAATCTGGAATTTGATTTTTGGAGGTCTGATTTATTGGTTACAAGCGAATTCAGTTAATCAGACCATGGTCCAGCGATACTTAGCCTTACCTACATTGAGAGGGGCGAAATGGTAGGTTCCTATACGATTTTGTATTCAATAATATATTTACGTATCCTGTAGAACACTTTTCACAACTGTTATAAATGAAGTAAGCACTAAAATAAAAATATAGACAAACCGTGTTTCAATAACATGCGAATTCTGATAAAAATCTCGCTATATGGCTCGTATTATTTGGTTTACGCAAAAATAACCATGTCTTCGAATTTCGTTCAAAGCTCAAGTAGTGGCTCATTCGCATAGATCGGAATTTTCACTTTGTTTACCTCAAATATTATAATTAATGTACCTACTACATGTTCTTAAATACTTATCACCGCCGCCCTGTCCACTTGTTCAAGTTTGTGATTTTCTTTTCTCCCGAATGATGTAACACGCCTTAAGGTTAATTTCACTTTCCATCCCGCGTTGGTATCTCAATATCTACGTTTTCAAAACCACTATTACATGTTTCAGGGCAGTATTTTTATTCTGCATTGGGATATCAATACTTTACTGTTTCTGTTTGTATTGTGGACTTCTCATCTATGCGCGTTTTTACGACTGCGATCCATTGCAAACAAAGGTAATCTATTTAAGCTAAACTTTGAAACTGTTTTTTTTTGTATACAACGTTTCGTAACGTTTATTTTTTTTTCAGCTTGCAAAAGCCAAAGATCAATTGCTACCGTTACTAGTTATGGATGTTTTGGGTGGCATACCTGGTCTGCCAGGGGTGTTTATAGCTGGCATTTTTAGTGCAGCTCTGAGGTATTCAAAGGAATAGGTATTCAATCCAATCAAGCATTTCATCACATACCTACCATCTGAAACGTCTACTGTAGTGTACCTATCTACTTGCCTATTATAACCTTTGTTACCTATAGCTTCTACATTTCAAACAGCTTTAATTGCCACGCACAAGAATAATGATAAATCATTTGCGTATTAGCACAGTAAACAGATACAACCTGTTTAATGTGGTATTAGTTATTATTATTCATGTTATTATTATGAAAAAATATTTAACTGTCTACATTTTTTCACAAATTTATTCTTAACGTATTCTTAATTCTGTGTTAATAATTTAATACATACTCGATGTCTCCTTTCTGAGGTTTATCGTATTCGATGCAAACCTATCCATTCAGAAAAGTTCCTTTCAGCTCTCTATCAACGAGTCTCAATTCCATGTCAGCGGTAGTATTGGAGGATTTCTACAAGCCATTCTTCAAGAAGCGTCTAACGGAAAGGCAGACGAACTTGCTTTTAAAATCCGTTGTTATATTTTTGGGAGCACTAAGTTTAGGTAAAATATTCTTTCATTATTTTTCCATTCTTCTTCTTTACTTAATCATTCTTTACTTAAGTTTGTTGTCAGATTACATAGAAATTAGAAAGGTTGCATTAGAGTTGAGTATGTATTGTGCCAGTAACTTCAATCGCGTGAATTTTTATTTTTAGAATTTTCGTCGGATCTCTTTGATTTATAGGGTTCCGTACCTACTTACCTCAAATTAAAAAAAAGGAACCCTCACAGGATCACTTCGTTGTCCGTCTGTCTGTCTGCCTGCCTATTCAGGATAAAAAAATAGCCAAGGAGTCAGTCCTTGATGCAAGCTATCCCTGAACCAAAAAGATGATTTGCTCGACCACCTGTTTGAATTTATGTTTTCTAAAATTCCGTTGGATTTTTTTTATTTTCTGACAATCGGTTGAACGGATGGACTGTGGAAAGGTTGGTTACAGACAGATATACTTGAATTTATACGATTAGAACAGTGTAATGAGATACGTTCTTTTATATAACATAATTTCGCTCCGCTGTGCTATTAGCACAGAATACATAAAAAACTTTCTATTAGCATATATTATGACTTTATTTCTATCGAACTTAATAATTATAATTGAGCGTCCACTGTTAAACAATAAACATTTACCAACATACTATTATAATATATTATTTACTACATTAGTGTTCTAATTTTATTATACGAGAAGTTATTTCAGCTCTTGTATTCGTCGTGGAGAAGATGGGAACTATTCTGCAATTAACTATGACATTGGAAGCTATGACGATGGGACCGCAATTGGGTGTTTTTTCAATGGGGATTTTAATGCCATGGGTGGATGCAACGGTGACTTGTATTTTTTTTAAAATACTTAAAACCAGTCTCTTTTTTGTCTATTTATTTTGTAAATGTACCAAACAGTTAGTACCGTACCAATTTGGGTAGAAAATTCTTAAGGAATTTGAAAGCAAATGCTTTTTAACGTGCGGAGGTCCCGGGTTCGATCCCCGGCAGGGTCAATTTGGGAATTTATAAATTTTGAATTTTCCCTGGTCTGGCCCGGTGGGAGGCTTCGGCCGTGGCTTGTTACTACCCTAACGGCAAATGACGAGCCGCCAAGCGATTTAGTGTTCCGGTATGATGCCGTGTAGAAACCGAATAGGGGTCTGGGTTTAATATAACTCCCATGCCCCTAACAGGTTAGCCAGCTACCATCTTAGACTGCATCATCACTTACCATCAGGTGAGATCGTAGTCAAGGGCTAACTTGTAGTGGATAAAAAATAGATCCTGACTATGAAAAAGCTAGTTTCTTTTTGAATTTTTCATAATAATTCGTCGTAATGGAACTTTGCAAATTAGTCAGAAACGTATTAGAAGTGCATGCATGAACACAAACATAAATTGTTATATTAAGATTGTTTGTATTTTAGGGTGCTTTGGTCGGTGGTATTATAGGCCTCGCTCTCATGGCTTGGTGGTGCCTGTCGGCTCAGTTGGCGATCGCTGGAGGTCTCATAGTCCATCCACACAAACACCTCACCACTGAAGGATGCCTTTACAACTATACGTTACCTGACATTGTTATTACTCCTAGTGAAAGGTAATGTAATATCATTTTTGATGCAAGAAAGCTGGCGTTCCGACTTAGACCTCATCATTGCTTTGTCAAGCGTAAGCCTATTTTGCAATAAAAAGTACTGGCAAAATTTAACTAGACAATTCTTTCAGCGCTGAAGTGAATCCGGTTTTGCACGTATCCTATATGTGGTATACATTCGCTGGAGCTCTGATGACAATGTTAATTGGAGTCATAGTGTCTAAAGCGAATAGGTGGTGCGGCAAAGCCTACGTGCCGCCCGCTCCAAAGCTGTTAGCGCCGCAGATAAGGAGGCTGTATAAAGAACCGCCCCATCCGAGAGATGAACCCTTTATCAGAGCATATGGTAATAAGGTAGAGTAGATAACTGCTTAACTTTGGGGAAATTCTTAGTCAACCTTTTTCTTTCTTAGATGCCATTTCATATCACTACCCATATTATAAATGCGCAAGTGTGTTTGTTTCTTGGTAAGTCCTTCAATAGACTCATAGAGACTAACAGACAGAAAGACAGACACACTCTTTCGCTTTTTTAATATTGGCAGGATATCATGTCTGTGAGTACGAGTACTCTGGAAAAAATAGTATATTACATTTTATTTAATTTTTAACGAAGTTTAGTGAAGTTGATTTGCTACACTAGCTTAACCAGTGTAGGTAGTAACATCTAAAAATCATTGAGCTAAACGTTTCGCTGTCACCACAGTAGCCATTTGGAAACGAACGTGCAAACGGTTTTTTCACTGTACTTACATAGAAAGATTAAAATGTCTTATATTTATCTTCAGGACAACCTGCCAATGAATTCCACATCAATAAACATGAAGCCGATATCGGAGAGCGAAGAAATAAGTTGAAAGTTAATATTATAATAATATTATTCATACTTAATGAAAAATTATGTACTAAAATTATTAAATTAGGACATCGTAACTATAAAAATATGACTTTTATTTCTTCCCTAACACGCTACTCATCCGTTTTCTATGTATTCGCGCATTGTTCATTCGATTGGCTCAAAACTTTGGACTGTTGGAGGTTTTCGAAAAGTACTATCAACATATTATATTACAGCGAATTGCATTGCAGAGCATTTCATCTAGTCGCAGATATATACTAATAATAGCGACTGATAATTAATTAGACGACAAACGTGACGCTTGCAACAGGGTCAAATGAAAAGTTAAAAAAAATTAGAAGTAAATATTGGGGCTAGATACTTGATTCATGAAAAGTATGAGATATCCCATCTGATGAAAACAGAAAAAAAACATTTGTTTTTGAATGGAAAAAGTTGAAGTAACGAGATAAAAGGTAGAGGAGATGCAACACCGCAAAATTACACACCCAATCGAAAACTCGATCAATTTCTGAAATTGTTTAACAAAATTAAGTAGGTATAACCTATTGTGCCAGTTAAATTACTGTTGATGATTTTTAGGTTTTTAAAAAAAAGGACATAGTGATCAAGCTTAAGGTCTCTTAGTTACTAGTACAGGAAACAATCAATAAAATGCAAAGACTAAAATAGCCCGATAGGGAAATCGCGGGAGGCAATTTTTCAATCAGACTGTCTTCAATGTAGTACTATTCTAACACTTGAAAGACTGTAGGAGGTCTTGATAAACGTATTGTGTATTCAAAAATAGAAATCCAAAATTTGTCTGGAAAGTATGTCTGGAAATGTGTTGGAAGATGTTTCTTCCACGAGGTTATCCTTTCAACATTTCTCATTGATAGACTATTCGGTATTTGTGGTGATGTTGGCGGTGTGTGGTGGAATCGGTATCTATTTTGGATTCGTCCAGAAGCAGAGTTCAGCCCAGGATTACTTGATGGGCGGCCGGAATATGAAATTGGTTCCAGTCTGCTTCTCATTAGTGGCTAGGTAAGATGACTTTCATGGACATCTTTCATAAGACTTTTATGTGAGAATTCAAATCTACCTCATGGGTTTTTGATACAGCTGAGTACAGCAGATTTCAAAAAAAATACAATACACTGTGATACAACGTGATCTCAGAATACTATGCTATTACTACGTACTACATAGTATCGTCACAGCATCCTCCGTTTTTGAAATGTATTAAATGTTTCTTTAGTTTTATTTCAGGGATCTCATTATTAGGAACGCCGACGGAGCTTTACATATACGGGACGGCTTACACCTTTACTATCATAGGAGCCGTGATTATGGCCATCATAATCACACGTACATTTATACCCGTTTTTCATGAATTGCAACTGACGTCTGCATACGAGGTATTTTTTTTAGATACCTATCATGAATTTTATCACTTTTGTATTCGCCTTAATAAAAATATATAAAGCAAGAGTAAACTATATATTTTTTAGGCAACAAACCTTAATGTTCAAACCTTAGGTACATTAAAGAGAAAGCAATATACACAAAATGTGTGAAGTCTGTAGATATAGTGAGACAAATATTCCTATTTACATTTCAGTACTTGGAGCTTCGATACGATAAACGGACAAGAGTTTTTGGATCTGTTTTGTTCAGTGTATTTTTGGTAAAGGTTTTTGTTATCAGCTCTTTTCTTTATTTAAAGTTAAAATAATTAGAACTAATTTATTTTCAAATTGTTACTTTTATCTTTGCTCTCTGAAATTTAATTATTAACGTGGTTTCTACTTCCGAATTTATAGTAATTTAATTTAATTACAGATGGCATGGTTACCTATCGTCATTTATGTACCAGCATTAGCCTTTAATCAAGGTTTGTCTTAAAAGTTCTTATTAACATTCTTTTTTATATTCGCAACTGTAAATTAATCTTTTCAGTATTTTATTTCAGTTACTGGTGTTAATATACACATCGTGTCACCAATAGTCTGTATCGTCTGCATATTTTATACGTGTGTGGTACGTTAAATAAAAGTATTTTGCGCGAACCTATACTAAAGAAGCTGTCTTTTTCTTTCTTCACTTGCGAGTCGATGTTCAGTTGCGATGAGGAAAAATAGAGGAGGTCATCCTCTATGATTTTTTCAAAATGAATTTACTGATCATCACTATCTATCACTCCTCTGCTTTGCCAAAATCCTTTAAGTTCTTGAGGATTTTGGCAAAGCAGAGGAGAATTTTCCGCGTCTTTGATTTAAATACCTAAATGGTCAAAGTTTGTTTTATAGTTTGCAATTTTTCAGGGCGGTCTAAAAGCTGTTGTATGGACTGATGTTATTCAAACAATAGTAATGATTGGTGCGATGGTTTTAGTTATAATCAAAGGTACTATAATTGTAGGCGGAATTGGAGAAGTTTTTAAAAGAAATTGGAATACATCAAGAATTGAATTTCCAAGGTAAAAACTAAAAAGTTACTTACTAAAATATATGTTCAATATTTTGTACCTATGTATCGACACATAAGTAAATTATTGTTCTTACCTATCGTTCTAAATTGATTTGATAAGCTCATACACAGTGCTTCTGCCATTCCACCACGACTGACGAGTCGATTTACTTTTGAGAGACGATTTTAAGGCTCTGTCGTAGCGTAAAATCGGCAAAACTGAGTTTTTTAAAGCAGTGTATCCATCAAACGGTGATGATATACCCAATGTATGCTTGTAAAAATAATTTGCCGTTTTCAAGACCTCTTAGTTTAACTTTTAAAGCAATTTTGCTCCTTATTGAAACTAAGAATTTGCACTAGAAGGTAAAATTTATATTTCTAAATCAAACCCTCTCGGATTAATTAGTATTGAACAGTAAATATTGATTTTTTTACAAATTATTTCTTCCATTTTTGCGACATGCGCTTGCACGATTTCTTTCCCGCGCGCCTATATTTTGATCTCGTGAACTGAGAGCGCCTTAATATACAATGTCTTCTTACTTATTATATTAATTATTATATTATAACTATTTTTTAGTCTTAGTCTTGACTTAACCGAGAGACATTCAATTTGGTCTGTCTCTATTGGATCAACTTTCTACTGGATCGGAAATATTGCCGTCAACCAATCCATGATGCAACGTTTTCTAGCATTGTCGGAACTAAAAACGTCCATACGGTGAGTGTATGCTAAACCTAAACTATACCTACTACAATAAAACTAAAGTACTAACTATAACTATAGTAAAACAAACCGTTTTTTTAGTTTCCTTTACACACATTTCTACAATACTTACCTAATGGAAATAATTAATTAATTAATTTAATGGAATTTTGACGACCTCCGTGGCGCAGTGTTGAGCGTTGTTGTCTTAATGTGAGGAGGTCCCGGGTTCGATCCCCGGCAGGGTCAATTTGGGAATTCATAATTTCTGAATTTTCCCTGGTCTGGCCTGGTGGGAGGCTTCGGCCGTGGCTAGTTACCACCCTACCGGCAAAGACGTGCCGCCAAGCGATTTAGTGTTCCGGTACGATGCCGTGTAGAAACCGAATAGTGGTATGGGTTTAATATAACTGCCATGCCCCTAACAGGTTAAGCCCGCTACCATCTTAGACTGCATCGTCACAGGTGAGATCGCAGTCAAGGGCTAACTTGTAGTGGATAAAAAAAAAATAGTTATTCTTAGTTTACATTATTAACGTAACGCGTTACATATAAACGCATCACTGAGCTTCGTCTCTGCCGAAATGTGCCTAGAGACTTAACAGTTTTTCGTTTGCAGGGCAGTATGGGGTTTTGTATGCGGTGTATTTTTTATTGCTATCTTAACTGGATACAGCGGACTCCTGGCCTATGCCAGGTACTATGAATGTGATCCTTTGAACTCTAAGCTGGCATTGGCGAAGGATCAACTTCTGCCTTTATTAGTGATGGACGTTCTAGGAGAATGGAAGGGTATGCCTGGTATCTTTGTAGCGGGTGTATTTAGCGCTGCTTTAAGGTTAGTTTTTATGTTATATTGAGTTTTTTTGATTAATTCTGAAATTTCCGTCAATTCTAATCATAGCTGTTGTTCGGTTTTATTTAATAACTAGCTGATGCCCGCGACTTCGTCGGCGTGATTTAAGTTTTTTTTTAATTCCCTCGGGAACTCCCTAATTTTCCGGGATAAAAAGTAGCCTATGTCACTCTCCCTGGTCCTCAACTATAGATACCCATGCCAAAAATCACGTCGATCCGTTGCTCCATTGCGGCGTGATTGAAGGATAAACTAACAAACAAACACACTGTCACATTTATAATATTAGTATGAAAGTATAGTAGCTTTTCAATTTTTGATCCTTTATTTTACATTTACATCTCCAAATTTTACAACTAAGCTTCAACAACGCTTCGACAACGATTTTTCAACAAAGCTTCTGAATTTTCGAGTGAAGCCAAGGGCATAGAATTAAGTTAACATAAAGGTAGGTTTATCTAACCTTATATTATTATGTATTTTTATCTTAATTTTAGCTCCTTATCAACGGGCTTGAACTCCATGGCAGCGGTCGTATTGGAAGACTTTTGGAAACCCTTTTTCCGAAAACTAAGCCAGAGAGAAACACAGTTTCTTGTAAGAGCAGTAGTTGTTATCCTGGGATGCATTTGTGTTGGTATGTGGTTGTTTGGTGGTTCTTATAATATATAACCGAATTGTGTATTTTTTACCCAAACGAAAGCAATTTGTACAAATCTGACCTAATCTGGCCTAACCTACTCCAGTTCGACTCAAAGCAACCGCGACTGTATTAAACGTCCCATTGGACGTCTGTCGTGCGTGTAATGCAAGCTATCTTGGATAGAAGCAGGCGTTACTTTGCGGAAGTCCATGATATTGAAAAAACTAGAAGTTTAATTCGCTATAATCCGCCGCAAGCTATCTTTGTACCAAATTTCATTAAAATCGGCAGGTGTTTAGACAGACTGACATACTTTCTCATAGCTTATTGGAAGCCTGAATTAGTTATTTTTATATTAAAACTAGCTGATGCCCGCGACTTCGTCCGCGTGGAATAAGTTTTTTTAAATTCCCACGGGAACTCCTAAATTTTCCGGGATAAAAAGCCTATGTCACTCTCCAGGTCTTCAACTATACCCATGCAAAAAATCACGTCGATCCATTGCTCCGTTGCAGCGTGATTGAAGGACAAACCAACAAACCAATAAACCAACAAACAGACACACTTTCGCATTTATAATATTAGTATGATTGACTCGACAATGCACGATTGTAAAGACTTTACAATCGTGCATTGTCGAGCCAACATCTCCTGAAGATGATCCGGTGTCGGAGTGAAACGTACCTACGTTGAGAATAATTTGGAAGATTTGTGTGGTGTCGTGAATATCACAAGAGACACACTGTACCACATAGATTTACCTGCTGTGGCGGATTATAGCGAATTAAACTTGTAGTTCCTTCATTATCATGGACTTCCGCAAAGCACCTAACGCCTGCTTCTATCCAATATTAGTTATTTTTGTTTATAGGCTTGGTATTCGTGGTTGAAAAGCTCGGTTCGGTGTTACAATTAACAATGAGCCTATCTTCTGCTTCGATGGGTCCGCTTGCAGGAATATTTTTAATGGGCTTGTTTTTGCCTTTCGTCGATGGTGTCGTAAGTTTTTTTTATTTATACGGGAATAGTCTTGTTCACGAAAGTAGATAAACGTTTTAAAGAACGAAAGCATTTAGAACTTTTACTAGTGCTTTTAAATCGTTAAATGGATCTACCACTGGTTCGGAATGTTATTCCTAATGATTAATGAAAAATATAATTAATAAATGATTAATTTATTAATTACCACTACCACTGTTGTAGCTGTCTCACGTCAAGACTCTACCACCGGTTCGGAAAGTGTTAAGAGCCGGCAAGAAACTCGGAAGTTGCTCTTTTCTTAAAAAGAAAAATGTTACAATAAGTAAACAATAACACAACACACGTTACGTTACAAGTATTACACTGACTTGTGAGCTACTGGATGCGAGGCCGGTTGCTTCCATTGCAACTTTATCATTATGAAAATCATCGCAATAAACCTTGACTTAGCACAGCCTTTAAATTTATGTAATGACAAATCCAGAAGCTCTTTTGGAACCATGTTATAAAGATAGAAGCTAGAAGAGCTAGCAAGAAATACGGCGGTTCCTCTATCGTGTACTTCAATGGTTTTCAGAGTGCACTGAGTGGTGGTATAGTGGGTCTATCGGCAGCGTGGTGGATTGCGGCACAATCGCAACTGGCACAAGCCAGAGGTCAGCTTCTTTTTGAGGAAAAAGAACGATTTACATTTAACTGCAATTACACCTTTGCACCACCTACGGAAAAGGATCCTGTTGAATTGTTCGTATGATGTGTATTTAGTAACTTCTAAAATTCCTTTCTTTAAATTGTCATTGTTCCTAATTTTTTTCGGGTCACAATTTTTTTTTTATCTCGGAACAATAAATAGATGAGGTATTTTGATGACCCCCCTGGCACAGTGTTGAGCGCTGTTGAGTCTTAACGTGCGGAGGTCCCGGGTTCGATCCCCAGCCGGGATTATTTAGAAATTTATAATTTCTAAATTTTCCCTGGTCTGGTCTGGTGGGAGGCTTCGGCCGTGGCTAGTAACCAGTACCCTACCGGCTACCAGCAAAGACGTGCCAAGCAGTTTAGCGTTCCGGCACGATGCCGTGTAGAAACCGATTAGGGTTTAATATACCTAACTGCCACGCCTCTAACAGGTTAGCCCGCTACCATCTCAGACTGCATCATCAATTACTATCAGGTGAGATTGCAGTCAAGGGCTAACTAACTTGTAGTGCATACAAAAAATTAAAGAAATAGTCTTACTTTTAAAATCTCGGGCGCAAACAGACTCGGCCTGGCTACATAAAAAAATCTTCTTTTTTTAGGGAAGTGCCATTTTTGTATCGGATTTCATATCTATGGTTCACTACATTTGGTTGCACTGTGACAGTGCTAGTGGCTTGTCTCGTCAGCCTGAGGTCTTCAGCACGGAAGCAGCATGATCACAGACTCTTCGCGCCATTGCTAAGAGCTTGGGTGTTTGCCAAGAATGAGGTATGAACCACCACCTCACAATCTTTCAGCTGTTATGGAACTAAGGCGCGGATATACACGAGCGGCGACGGGCGCGGGCGAGGTGCAGGCGTGGCGCGGGCTCGGCCCCGCATAAATTATATTACTAGCTGATGCCCGCGACTTCGTCCGCGTAGACTAAGTTTTTTCGATTCCCGCGGGAACTCATTAATTTTCCGGGATAAAAAGTAGCCTATGCCCTATACCTAATGGTGAAACACGTACTTCTTCATATTTTAACGAAAGCCCAAATGCTGTTTCATGGCTATAACTTGAGAAATTAAGGATTTTCATACAAACTCTCAACCCCTATTTCACCCCTTCGGGGGTGGAATTTTGAAAAACTGTGAAAGACATATGTTTTCATTTTCAACCCGTAGCTCATATATCAAGTTTCATGGCTATAACTTGAGAAATTAAGGACTTTCATACAAACTCTCAACCCCTATTTCACCCCTTCGGGGGTGGAATTTTGAAAAACTGTGAAACACATATGTTTTCATTTTCAACCCGCAGCTCATATATCAAGTTTCATGGCTATAACTTGAGAAATTAAGGACTTTCATACAAACTTTCAACCCCTATTTCACCCCTTCGGGGGTAGAATTTCGGGATAAAAAGTATCCTATGTCCTACCTCGTAGTATGGGCTCAAATCGTGCCAAGTTTCGTTTGAATTCATTCAGTAGTTTCGACGTGATGCGCGGCCAAGATACAGACAGACAGACAGACAGACAAAAATGAAAAAAATTACAGATTTGGCTTCAGTATCGAATAATGAGTGCCCTCCAAAAAAAATTTTCAAAATATCTTCAATGTACAGAATTGGACCTGTTACAGTTTTATTATAAGTATATAGATTTCATACAAAACGTGGGCAAACGATAGGCGCCAGTTATACAGAGGCGGCGAGACGCGGACGCCGCGGCTTTCTGTACTTGGTCAGCGTGGTTGACCTTGGCCTAAAGTAAACCCTTCTCATTGTGAGAGTAGACCTGTCGCGGAACTGATGGTCCTTGAAGACGTGTTTTGCCGTGGAGACTACAACGTAGACACCTACTATATGTTACTGTGTACCTAGATCAAGAATAGGGAAAATAGGGAATTGTGAGCAAACTACTATTTATATTGTACCTACCTCTATGTGAGCAAATGATATTGAAACCAAATTAATATACATAGTAGTAGGTACCTACATTAATTTAATAGTTGTATTTTATTTTGCTGCAGGTGAATGAAATGGATTTAAAAAGTACATCGAGGTGACATCATGAAATTTTGTAAATTGCTAGAATTTCAAGTCTGAGATCAGTCTAGAACACGAAAATCGGCTGCCGCCGAAGGAACATTTTGATTATAATTATTAGCCAGATTATTTTTTTCTACCTAGATATTCTCTCCAGCTGGAAGATTTAGAAACAGTTTCAATATTAAAAAATTTAAGTAGAAAAAACGTTTTCTTATAAAGATTATGATTAAATGAAATGGCGCATTTACGAGTATATCACGTTGTATCAGACTTTATTATCTTGAGTTTATCAAACTAATTATTTTTAGGCGATTAATTTTTGATGTCAGAAAGGAATTTCTGATTTAGGTACCTACGTAATCTTATTATACTTACGTAGATAGTTATTTTATTAATTAAAGTTTGGCGGTCTTTTTGTTCCTTTTTCACAGCTACTTTATTTTTTCCGGAAAAACTAAGGTCTAAGAGTCCCCCATATAACTTTATACCTAATCAAAAAAATCAGAGCAGGCGTACTTAGATGTTAGCAAAAACTAGGGAAGGATAATTTTATTATAACTTTCTTCTGGCTTAAATGCGTTAATCTCAAAAATGATTAGGGCGATGTAGCTATACCTACTTAATATTTAAAATGTGAAAGTAAGTTGCTAAGTTTTTAAGTTTGTTTGTTTGGATGTTTATTACTTCTTCACGCAATGATTGAACCGATTTAGCTGAAATTTGGAATGGAGATAGCAACTATGTCCTGAATACAACAATACAAATAAAAATTTCTTTATTTAACTTAGGCCCGGTGGCAATAATGCCGGGTTATCCTTTTAACCTAGAGTTAGCTGCTACTTTGACAGAGTTCGTATAAAACTTCTGTCAAAATTTCATATTTATTCCTGGGTTAAGCGTAACCCGGCGTCCCTGTAAGCGGGCCTTAAAAATTACTTTTGGGTGCTCTTACATCATCATATTACAGGTTATAAATTATTATCAACTCACAAATAATTTTATACTTCTACCATACCTTTACTACTGTTTTAATCATACTTTTGAGGGTCTAAAGTCAGTCTTCATGCCCTAGGGCCGTAATCTAGTCGATCGATCGCCCAACTAGTTGACCAACCCCATACTGTAAATATGCACAACAGAGTCTAGGCTCCAGACTGGTCGACCAAACGATCGTACCATTTGACATAAAAGTTTTTAAACCAAGGAGTATGTATACCTGCATAAACACTGGCAGCATGAAAAGCAAAAAGTTTGAATATCAAAGCAGCGGCGCCAAAGCGTGAAATAAAAACAAATGACAAATTATTCCACATCTACAATCTATCTACGTATTTTGTTACAAATTGTTACAAATTCAATAATAATATTTGTCTTTTCTTTTTATTATTTACTAGACCTATGTATCCTACTTACTATGATTTGCAATAAATATCAACTCTGTGTAAATATCTAACCGTTACAGTTTGTTTTACTCAGGTAGAAGTATAAAGTAGAGTATACACCACCGGGATAAAGCAGTTTTTTTCTTATGCGCTTGAATCCCTCACTGCACTCAGGACTCAATCTTAATTCCCTCCCTTTGGTCGGGAATTAACTTATAACTCCCGAGCGCACTTTATCCCCTTGGTGTATAATTAACGTGACCATTTATTTTTTGACTCAAAACGGGACATTGGTTTATTTAGGTTAATTAACAGGTAGTCAATGAAAAAAACACTTTTTTAAGTTATTTATTCAGAAAAAGTCAGTTAACTTGAAAGTTACAAATTAAAAAATATATGTATATACCCGAAACGTTTAGTTATATTTATATTTATCAGAGGAACAAATTTGCTTTAATATAGCTGGTGACGATTTTAAGTAAGAATAAAACTCTTGGCATGTTTTTTTTATATTCACCTTAATTATCAACATCGCCTTTAGAACTTTGAGTAATTATTTATTAATTCAATGCTTTAGAACTGAAATTTGTAACTGGGTTTTCTCAGATGGCCACAATTTGTTCATCATAGAGAATACTCTTTCTACTGGAGCATTTGTAGCAGGCAAACAAAATATATTCAATTAAAATAGAAAAGTTTTCATGCTGAAGATTGTTGGCTTGAAAGTGTTTGAATACTTTCACCCAACGAGTTTCCGTGGAAACATTTAGATTATTCCATTCAGTTACTTTATGCGATGTAATGTAGTTACAAATTAACGAAAATTCGTCAAAAACTTCTGCATCTTTATTACAGTAAATATATTATTTTTCAATTAATACATCTAGAGATTTTTGAACGTCTTCCCATGCGGGGACCTTTTTTAAATCTGCCCAATAAAATATCTCCATTTTTTTGGTAAGAAAGCAAGTCCACTTCTCCAGATATTCACGGCTTGTTCCATAAAATTCTGTAGCCGCTCTTTTCACAAACTCTTCATGATGTCAGTAACATTATCTTTCGATTTCACTATTAATTGACGGACCATAAATGGAAGAAACTGATTGGTCTGTTTCTGAGTCAAATTGTCTTTTAATTGATTGATTTCTTTTGCAGCTTCAATAGCTGATACCGTCTGACCTTCCAGTTTCAATACAGCTTGATGAAAACTTGCTGACTAACCGTGTAAAAAATAAAGCCACAATTCGGATGTGGGATCTTCAAAAAAATCTGTCAAACGAATAACGATTAGTAAACCATGGAATTAGGAATTAAGACTGTAGTCTTCTTGTTTCTATGTAGTAAACAAAGCGCGAGCGATGACGTCTTCGCCGCTCTCGGCTATCGTCGCGTCGACCGACGAGTGACGATGCGGTCTCGCTCTTCTCGCACACCGCTCGCATTCAGCCGGCTCGACTACTCAAATTTTCGCGCGGTTTCAGAAAACGGGACAATTTGACGTCCCAGAGATCATTTCGGGGACACCGGGACACGTAACTCTAAAAAGGGACAGTCCCGTTCAAAATGGGACGTCTGGTCACGTTATGTATAATCTACTATTAAGGCTTATTTGCCCCTTTAATGGTTGCCTGTGAACACCACATCTCGTCTAGTCTAAGTATATTGTAATTTTCGTTATTTGGTTTTAATATCTGGAAAATTACTGCAGCGGATCATGTAAAATGTTTTGTTAATAAAATCAATAATAGTACTACGTAGGTGTATTAAAGCATTGAAATAAACGGATGGCCTGTGTTATTTGTTTGTTTTAAATCTTCGTGAGTGCAGTACATGCCCCCCCATAAGAATTATAACTATAATGTGGGTTGGAAATTTCTAAATTTAGGGAATTAAATTAAAAATCAATTGGTTTTTTAATATCGTTTATTAAAATAATTTAGCAGCAAAGCTACGCAATAAAACTGGGCGCTTTTGCCATGGATAAGTTTTTACAATAAATTAATAAAATCACATTATTATAATCTGTTATACCGAAATAAATATAAAAAATTGTCTGAGCTACGTGTTGAGCGATCAGATGTGCTTTTGCTGCTTTTCATACATGTAACATGACACAATACATAAAATATGGTTTTGTAACTTTTTTGTAATGTGTAACTTGTGTTATATTATGACATGTTGTAACATATCGTATGTTACAATGTGTTATACATTTATGTTAAAGTTAAAAACAATATTTTAACAGGTACGTCATGATTTGGACGCCCTATAATATTATATTCAAAGGATGTAAATGAATGAATTTTTATTTCCTTTGTGTCGAAACTGGAAACTCTTCAATGACAAGGTCGATTATATCTATTCAGGCTAACAGTCTTTCTTAAAATTTTAGAATGGCCAGTTAGAGCCAGTTCGTAATCCGTATAGACCAGACCTGTAAAAAAAGATTTCGATGTAAAATCGTAAAAAAAAGATATTCTTGTATTTTATCCATGTATCTCATACTCGGATTATATATGTGCTCCAAGATCATATACAATAGAGAGAGTCCTGGAAGTCCTGGCTCTCTCACTCATGAACGTCCAGCAAAAACTCTTGGACCTAGAAAGCCGAAATTTTGCACAGAGGCCTTTTCCTTTATAATGTGAAAAAAGAATAAAGCCGGATTTATCGAAATTTTCGAAAACGAAGCGGAGCCTTGAGTGGACGCGTTGAATGGTTTTTCTATCGTCTTCCAAAAAGTAGGAGATTCTCAACTCTACGTGTATGTTTTGAACGTAGTTATAAGCTATAAAATAATATTATAATTTGGTGAACCATACCCTCGCTTATTCAGTAGAGCGTTGCCCATATTTAGTGTAGCGCCACTGCATTGAACATTTCGAGCCTCCTGGAGATTATTGCAGCGTCTTCCGACAAAGTGGTTTGTTCTCACGCTGGAGGCGAAAAGTTCATGTGCACGGCTGTGTGAACAAGGGCTGTTCCAGCAGCCGGGTTGAGTGTTCCTTCCTCCGTTGGGGTAAAAGTCAGCGTGAGCAATAGGGTCAAAGATGCCGAGAAGACCACCGTCGGTGTGGATGGACTCAACGTATGTACCGGAGTTGCGGTTTAAGGCGTTCGAATTACCACCCCACTGTGGCCCTGCGGGGTCCATACCTACAAGAAACACAATTAATTGTTTAAAAAAATATTAATTCTATGCATTTTGAGTACGGCCTCATTTATAACTTTACCAGATGATGCCCGCGACATCTTCCGCGTGGATAAAGTTTTTTTTATTCCCGTGGGAACTCCCTGATTTCCCGGAATAAAAGGTAGCTCATGTAGTTATGTCCTTCCACGGGATACAACCTATCTCTATACCAAATTTCCTCAAAATCAGTTGAAAAGATGGACCGTGAAAGCGTAGCAGACAGACACACTTTCGCATTTATAATATTAAGTATGGATATGGATTTCAAAAAGTTTTATACATATAATTATGCTCTGAAATATTTATAACAATAAAAAAAAAATAGTTGAAACGAATCTTTGTCTGGAGAATAAAATTAGAGATTAGTATATTTTAAGTCATTCATAGTATCGCTGTGCCATGTAGTGAGTATTAATAAGGCATGCCTTTTGAAAAAAAGGCATGTTTGAAAAAAAAAACATGTGTAGGTAATATCGTAGTTTTCTATTGTTCTATTTTTATGATGGCATTCTTACCGGTTACACGGACAGGGCGAGAAGGGGCAGCGCGGCCAGCGTTGCCCATAATGTGAGCACCCAGACTGTGTCCTACCAAATGGACATTGTTCCAGTTTCCTCCAGCTGTAGTGAATAGAAACCGAAGGAAATTAGCTAGCTGCCTGCCCACATCTGGGACCGCACGGACGGACGTGGTGTATGACCCTGAAGCAGCTCTGCTCCAGTCAAGAACGATGACGTTCACGTCTGCATTGGCTAGGAATGCAGCTGTGATTGCGGGATTTAAATCTGAATCTCCCCTGCTGTTCCATCCGTGAGCAATAACTTTTGTTGGTCGGTTGCCTCTATAGTTCGAGTTGCGGATTGAGTTTGCGTTGTTGTTCACAAGTACTTGGCGGCTTGTGGGGTTTTGTCTGCAAATATAAATTGATCATAATATTTTATCAAATCAATATAGGTAGGTAGGTACTAATTATAACATGCGAATGTGGCTGCCTGTCTGTCTTATTTTTTTAATAAACACAAATAAAAAGAAATATTTCTTTAGCAAAAAGGAAAAGGTTTAATATAGTCTACCGGTTGAAGTAACATAAAAAGCCCATGGGACTCCATTTTAAAAATGAGCAAAATATCTAACTACATTGTATTTGAAAAAACCTCGATATAAGTGATTATAGCTTCAATGCTAATATTTTCTTCCCGAAAAAATATTTGACTCCCATGGAAAAATAAAAAAAAACACGCGGTTGAAGTCACCATCTACTGCAGATCTTAGCTAATGGTATACAAGATATTACGTCCTGAATGATAAACGAGGTATACAGTAATCAGGCTAGCTAGCTTTAAGTTTATCGTAAGGTCTCACCTAGTGAACAGCCAGTAGGCATTGTTAGCTCCATTTCTGGTATTGAGAAATTCTTCGTCGACTGGAGCCTCAAGATCCACTAGATGGGGAATACCATCTCCATCAGGCATCCAAATGTAGCGACTCACTCCCTCTACATAGTGGCTATTATCCCCTGGTATTAAAGGTATTGCACTACCAGCACAAACTGAAAATAAATAGAAAGATTATGACCAAGAAAATTTTACAAAAAATACTACTTAAACAAAATTAATATTATATAAACAAATACTAACAGCCTACTAGGGCAAGAAGAACTACTAAAAGCTTCATGGTGAGGATCTTTTGCTGATAATGGTGGAAGAAGGAGTATTTATTGAAGTTTTTATCAAAATAGTTGACGAGCTTAAGCTCGTCAACTCGATATTATCTCGAATTAGGCATATCAAGTCCTGACCATTATAAGATAAGTATTAATTAATTCAAGATATCAAATTAATGAATGGTATGATGTAAATAAATTATATTGTTGTTGTACTATTATAAAATAGACTACAAAGACGATTACCGTAAACTGTTCAGTTTTTGTAAAATCATACCTATACATGAAAAAACAGAACTGACATTATTAATAGAGAATTATTTTAATGAAAACTTAAGAAAAAAACAAACTGCAAATCCAACCCGTAGCCGTAGGATCGACAACCGAAAACTTCAATTACCTAAATATAATAACTTGTATGGGAAAAGAAGGCTAAATTACGCTATACCGAACCTTATTAATCAATTACCTGATTCGTTAAAAAATATAATAACACGTAAAAATATAAAATCTAAGCTAAAAGAATTTTATCACCAAATAATAATTGCAAAATACAATTGAACTTTTAAAATCCACCCTTATTCTAACCTAATTAACCTTAATATGTAACTAATTTAATAATTAAATAATATTATATTACCTTAATTACAACATACAATATTCTAATACCATAATTCAATATTCTATTACATAACTATTCTATACTATAATACATCTTAAAAGGATAATTATAATATACAACATACATTACACAACATTGTTAAACCAATATTGTTTATTACCAAAGAGTATGTTACTCAAGAATCACCCTGTATCACGAATTCACGAAGTCTGGTTTAGCCAAAGTGCATTCATATGATTTGTGCATTCATCGTACTTGGCGTATCTAATAAGTATAATGTTTTTGTAGACCTACCCACTTATGGAGATATTAGTTTACTTATAGTTTATAAAAAATGTACAAGTACCTATATTAACTTATTGTATGTAGGTATAGTTCTATTGTTTGTTTACTACTAGAGTTTTATGTAATAGGTACTGATTGTAGACGGTGGCGGCGACGCATGGTGTGCGGTAAAACTTGCAAAGTTTATGATCACACCATTTTATTAGTAACACTATTATTGTAATATTGTGATGTATTAATAAATAATAAATAATAAAATACAAATAGGTATATACGAGTAAGTATGTAGTTTATTTTATTGTAACTACTTAATACTGTATTTTTCGAATCCAGTAATCAAAATTCCAGATAAAAGGTACCTACACATATTTACCAGATATTAAATAATTATCTAATATTCATCTGTTTAATATCCCTAAAAAGCCCTAAAAAGTAGCCTATGTGTTATTCCAGATTATAATCTATCTCGGTGCCATATTTCATCCAGATCCATTCAGCCATTGGGGTGTGATTAACAAACATCCATCCATCAAACTTTCGCATTTATAATATTACTAGATGATGCCCGCGACTTCGCCCGCGTGGATTAAGGTTTTTCGATTCCCGCGGGAACTCTTTAATTTTCCGGGATAAAAACTATCCCTATACCAAATTTCATCAAAATCGGTTGAAAAGATGGGCCGGGAAAGCGTAGCAGACAGACAGACAGACACACTTTCGCATTTATAATATTAGTATGTATATGGATAGTATAGTATATAGGTATAGTAGATCTACATTTTTATATTCTGGGCCGTAAGCTTTTTGTCGACGTCATCACACTATCCCCTTTTTATACCCCCTTTAGGGTAAAATTTTTGCAAACTTTGAATGTCGTATTTATTTATCTAATCAAAAGCCTAAAAAACTTAGAATAACTACCTATAGAAACCTAGTAGGTACACTCGCGAAATGTAAGCCGTTTAATTGGTGCCATAAATGGCATCGTACGACGCTCGCGCAGTCCGAAAAAAGCTGGTTAACTTAGTTTTAGAAGCTACAATGCTACAAACAAACTAACCAATTACTTACCCAACTTTTAGGGGGAAAACATTTAAACTGGCAACATTATGTTTGCGTTTACGAGGCAAGTAAACACAGCACACATAGCGAATTTGTAGCTTGTGTTTTGAGAAGGCGTTGTTTGGAAACATACGAGTACCTTCTAAGGTAGTTATTCTAAGCTAAAAAATAAGTTTCTAGCTTCAAAAATGACGTAGTTTCCATACAAACTTTCATCCCCTATTTCAACCCCTTACAGCCCTTTTTTCGCATTAAAAAGTAGCCCATGTCCTTTTCAGGCTCTAGACTATCTCTGCATACCAAACATTTAAATCGGTTCAGTAGTTTAGGCGTAATGGCGTAACACACAGACAGACGGAGTTACTTTCGCATTTATAATATTAAGTATGGATCAATCAATTATTATCGTTTTTCGCTGACAACATAGGATTAGCCAACGTATTTTGATCTTTACTATTCAACTAGCGGCGCGTGAAATAAGGTTCCTAAAAATCCCATACAAACTTTATCTCCTATAGGTATAACCCCTTTAGGGTTGGAATTTTCGAAAACTATGAATGAGGTCTTTCTTCATTTTTAACCAAAAGCCCAAACCTACCAAGTTTCATGGAAATAACTTGAATAATGACAGACTTTCATACAAACTTTTACTCCTTATGTGACCTTGAAATATTTACGGGGATCTTCAAATATCCTATTTTATATTTTATGTAGGTATCGTTTCTAACAAAAAAGAATGAATGAAATTGGACTACGCGTTAATGAATAACAACTAAGTAAACTTTCATCCCATCTCCCAAGGGAACCGTTCTGAATACAGACAGACAGACAAAAATCAAAATAATTAGAGTTTTGGCTTCAGTATCGATTACAGAGTGCTCCCCAAAATTTTTTTCAAAATATCTTCACCTCCAGAATTGGCCCATTTACTGTTTTAGTAAGTATAGTTATATAGATAATTATATCAGCTCACAGCTTCCTAACATATTAATTCAATGCTTCCTAACTCTTGGATTTCCGAACGGGATGGGAGCGCCGCCGTGCCCCGAACCATCGATGCATCGCTTCCTCAAGCATAGGCTCGAGGCGCGTCTACCTAGCACAGCTAGCTCGCGGCGGCGCATCTTCATAGAACATCTTATCCGCTCCGCTACACCGTCTAACATTATTGGAAACGGTCACATATTTTCGTAGCTTAGCTTATACCTCCTTACAACATAGCTGCATAGCACAACTCTGGTGGAAAAGCAGCCTTATGGCGTATCTATAATTTAAAGTAAACATTGTTGATATCATGTGCAATAAATCATCGGATTAATTGTAATAATAATATCAAAGTATGACAACAAACAACAAAAATGGCATCAATTTGTATGTTTATATCGTTTTTTATGGGTTTTCCGTATTTTCATCGCATGATAACGTTGTTGACGTAAATGACGAGATACTATCTTTTATACATTATCTTTAAAACATACTAATATTATAAATGCGAAAGTGTGTCTGTCTGCCTGTCCGTCAGTCTGCTACGCTTTCACGGCCCATCTGTTCAACCGATTTTGATGAAATTTGGTATGGGGATAGTTTGTATCCCGGGGAAGGACATAGGCTACTTTTTATCCCGGAAAATTAGGGTGCATTCCCGCGGGAATCAAAAATCTAAATCCTCGCTGACGAAGTCGCGGGCATCATCTAGTTTAGAATAATTAGCAGACTGTAATTGTGCAATCGCTCACGGCAGTGCGCCAGGGCAAGTTTGTATCTTTACACGAAACATTTTACGCTATTTTTACCCCCCTCATAAATTTAGAAAGGTAGAAATTTGAAAACACGTAAGATGTGTAAGGTTAGTGTGTTAATTAAAGGGAAAAATCGAAGAAGTTGAAGTTGAACCCAAACCACCCAACCCAAGGTTCAGTTTAAAAAGTAAATTAACCTGTCTGGTCCAGCATTACGAAAAACTACTAAACAGATTTTAATGTCATATACTATTATGCAACTGTCATATAATGAAGGGTATTAAAACACGAGTGTGAGTTTATGAAACGAGCGCAGCGAGTTTCATAATAGTAACGAGTGTTTTAATACCCGTGTTATATGCAGTTGCATACACTACTTTATCTTCACTAATGCAATTTATCAAACAACAAGAGTAAAAGCTGACAATAGTTTATCGCGTACGTGTATTGTCACAGTGAACTTGCCGCCATTAAAATCTAACCAATGAGAGCGCAGCTGCGCGCGCAGGGCCAATCAGGAGCGAGCGCGCGCTGTTCGTTTTTTATTTAATTGGCACAAGATCTTACCAAAGAGTTTTGTGTATGGAAGTTTAGTAGTTTCGACGAAGTTTTCACGTATAACCCAACTGTTTTCAAAAGCCAGCCTAATATCAAAATTTTATACAACTTGTATGAGGATTTTGACATAAGGCTCGCCAGGTTAATTGGTCGCGTTTTATTGATGTTATAATGAGATTTTACGATATCGATGTGGATATTATACCATCATGTGAAATTGCTTAAATTGAGTGTTTTGTTATCTGCGCTATAACAGTAGTAATTATAAGTCAAGTATTGGAAACATAAGTAGAATGTTATAACATTAGTGTAGATAAAAGTGTATTTGAAGTTCAGAGTATTATACTTCGTCTTTGTTTCATCAAAATTGGTGTACTATTAAATACGAGATAGACTTTTAAAATTTTGTGGCAAGGGGTCATCTTCGGCGGGCTTTATCCAGTCATAAAAGCATTGGGGATGTAGAACCTATGGAATATAGGTAATATACAGGGTGGCTCAAATAGTGACGTCCAAAGAAAAAATTTAGATTCCTCGTACCTAGACCTATCAGAAAATACCCCATGTATGTTCAGCGATTTTTGGTAGTTTAGGAGTTATAATTTTTTTAAGTTTTTTCTTGAGATTTCTGAGGCAGTGAGTGTTAAATTTTTTTTCTTTTTATTTAGTGCTTTTTTCCGAACTTTTTTTTCGTGAACATACTTGCTATGAAGTGTGCTACTATGCATAAAATAATTACCATCATAACATTGGCCCAAGTTGGAAAATTTTTGGTCTAAAGTGAAAAGTTTACGTACGACAAAAGTAGGGACGAATTTTCAACTTAAGATTAAAAAGGAAAACAATACAATAGAAATTAAAGCTAGCTAGCCTAACCTAACTACTATATAAATCATGCCCACGTGGAATGGTGGCGAGAATGCTGGCTGCATTTCCGCGCTGGACAGCCAGGCTGATCCTTTGCGCAAAAAATGAGCCAGCCCTTCTGTCACCAGATGAGGCAATCAACCGCGGTGAAATATCTCGCAAAAAATTTTTGGCACTAAGACTCCACGGCCCCAGGGTCTCCACGGCAAACGGAACAAATATGTAACTCTCCATGAGAGAGGCATACTTCCGCCGCTTGCCGGTTTCAGCCTTTTCTGCTGCGGCTCCCGGCCTTGATGCTGTCTCCCTGATATGACACGGGGCCAATGTGTCTACGCATGTTGCGTCCCACATTAGCGCCCGTCCCCGTTCCCAGGGAACCAGCGTCAATCCATCAGGTCTCTTGCCATCATCCCGACTAATCCCTGCCGGCTCAATGAGCGCAGGAATATCTATGGTGGCAAGAGCCCTTTTGATCGTATCATTGAGAGAGCCATGCCGAAAAAGCCTACCAGCGCTCCTTTGGCAAGAGAGTCCGTGAATTCCAAATTTATCGACCTCTTTTCCACACGGACATCTGTGCTCATAGCACAGGGGTGTTCCCAATCTGAGACCTAGAGCCACACGAAAACTTTCGTTATCTAAAAGCGTGCCTAGATTTTTGGATGGCAAGGCATGAAGCCAATACCCGGATTCTTTTTCAGATAAGGCTAGAAGCCTTGCTCGATCTCTTTCACTTGTAAGATTTTGAACCAAATTTGTATGTGTCAGCCGAACCAACGGCACATCCCAAAGTTTTTGTGTGAAACATTCCTTCGGGATGTCGTCATTGGGACACCTGACCTTCCAACTCTCTAGGGCCTCTGTGGCATAGGTCAATGAAACTGAATTAGAATTAAGAATCTGAGAACTAAGCTCTTTTATACTATGCACAGAGGACAGAAAAGCAGGAAGAGCAACACTGGAAATTTTTCTCACGCCGATGCCACCATACTTGACCGGTAAAGTAGCTTGATTCCAGGACTGATCATCAAAACATAAATTTAGAATTTTTTCTAGCGTATCTCTTAAGGTGGCATCCATAATATCGAGTAGTCCAGGAAATTTCCAAATTGGGCTCGCACGGAGTATGTAAATTAATTTAGGTACAAAAAGGCAATATTTTAGGATCGAAAATGCAATGTGAGAATTTAGAGCGCCCAATTTGTCAGAATGTGCCGAAAATGTTCTGATTTTTTTGTCCAAGATTGGTTGTATGGCTTCGTTAAAAAGAGGAGCACCAAGAAGACAAAGTGAATGTTTATCAATAATCTTAATATTAGGGGCAATTCCGTTAAATAATTCAGAGGCCGATAATATTCTATCTTGCGATAGTTTTTCTGTGAAAAACAGTTCACATTTGGAAAAATTTAGTTCTAAACCAATTTTGCTAAATTGTAGCTTAACACTGTTAAGATCTTTTAGAACGTCATCCACGTTGCCTCCAATGGTTCCATCGTCAAGATACCATATGTTAAATTTAGATGTTAAATTTGAGATATGGTTGTGGATCCCTAAGCTGAACAGGGCTGGACCTAAGGGGTCCCCTTGCTGAACACCTACAGAGGACTTAATATCGCCATCTCCAAAAAATAATTTGGAAGCAGAGCTATAACATTGCCAAACATATGGGTAAATTTCGGGAAGCTGTGTTGAAACTTCGTTAAGCAGAGTTGCCCTGTCCAATGAATTAAAAGCATTCTTTACGTCTACTTTCAGCAGTACTTCAACCTCGCCATTCGCTAAGAAAGTACGAGCCGAATGCACTGCTGCCTCACAACCACCTTTACTGCCAAATCCAACTTGAATAGGTTAAACAAAAAAAAAAAAATTAGATTGGTTAGATTAAAAATACTTAAACCTGCCTACGTCACTTCCGGCTAAGGGAAGCTTAGGCACTTCAAAAACTTTTGGAGTGCCTAAGCTTCCCTTATTAGTTAAAAAATTTGGTACTTTAGGGGGCATTATTGTGAGATCCCGGCCTTCAAATGTGGTAAGGCGGTAATTTCTGAACTTAAAATTTGATTCTTAAATTTGAGTTTTGGCTATTTTTGACAATTTTATGGCTAATTGCAGCAGGAAATTTTTGCATTTAAGTATTTTCTACAAAAATAATCGATATTTTTCGATTAAGTGACATCAAGGTTACGTAAAAGTTATTTGGATTTTTTTAGTTTTTTACAGTCAGTAGGACGAAAACACCGAATTGCACTCGGTTTGGTACTAAAATAGCTTTATCTTATTATCCTTCTGTCAATAAAGTATAGCTTTTTCGCACCTACAAGCTTTTTTTCCTGTTTTTGTCGGCAGCATTGTAAAGTATTGCTGGCAAAAACAGGTAAACAAACTTATAGGTGCCTCAGAAATCTCAAGAAAAAACTTAAAAAAATTATAACTCCTAAACTACCAAAAATCGCTGAACATACATGGGGTATTTTCTGATAGGTTTAGGTACGAGGAATCTAAATTTTTTCTTTGGACGTCACTATTTGGGCCATCCCGTATATAGGATGGAATAGAAAAAAGAAGTGAGATCCAAAAAGACATTTTACAAATTACTATCAAACATATTGGTCATCTTAATTACTTAGATCAAAATTATGGAAATAAAGATGCTAGGCTTTTGTTGGCTAGGCGTCATTTTGAATATGTGGATTAAAAACAAATTCAAAATGACGCCTAGCCAGCCTAGCAAAGAATTTTCTATCTCATTAGTTTAGACGGCCAATATTTTTGATAGGAAGTTATCTAATACAGTAGATATTTAGGCAGCTAGCTCTTAATTATGTATAGCGCTTGTGTCCTTTTATGTAAGTATTTATTGCTACTTAGCTGAAAATGATTCTCTACTTTAAAATTGGTTTATATAAATGATATTATTTCACATTATGTACTCTTACCAAACAAGTAAATATACTCTTACGAAACAAGTAAATAAACCTAATAAAATACATCTGTTTTTATCATAAAGGTAGGATCTTACAGACGTCGGCAAAGGGTTTTTTTGAAAACAAATAGTCTTATTATTATCAGGAAAATTAAGAAATTAATATCGTAGACGGAGAAAATGAAGCTATTGGAAATGTACCACCATAAAGCTGCCTGATTACCTCATCGTGCCTTCAGTTCAAAATGCTTATTGTAGAAAGTAGAGATTAGTAGTTCTCTCTACAACACAGGTAAGTAGATAAGACACCAAAGAAAGGATTTGACAATCAAGATTTAGCAGAAATAGGGATGATGACAACTCAATCAAATCAGCAAATCTTTATCAAACTTAAAAAAGTACTTCTAGTATAGAAGTTGTATGTAATTCACAGTTTTTCTTTAATCTATATTTTAAAATGGTTATCAAACTTAAAACTAACCGAGGCTGTGAATTTTAGGTGTTTTGTAGACCCTCTATTTAATAATCAGTTCGAAAGAATGTATTTTTGATATAGGCATCATCCCTATTCTACACAAGCTCAGGCAGCAAAGAACTATACAGCTCTAGCATAAATATTGTCGTCGTCTTTACGATATACATCTGGAACGAAGTACTGCTGGAAATAGTTTCCTCTTGTAAAGTCTTCCAGACTCCACGGTCTTCGGCCGCCTGGATTCAGCGGCTTCCTATACGATTTGCTTGCTTTAAAAAAAAAACCGGCAAAGTGCGAGTCGGACTCGCGCACCGAGGGTTCCGTACCTGTAGCAAGTTTTACGATTAATAAAATTTAATGAACCGCAAAACTAACTTTGTTTGTAGAGGTTTTCTGTTAATATCAAAAAAACTATGCTAGTTAGAGCATTGGCTATAGTTTTCCTGTAAAATATACATAAATTCCTATTGACCATAATTATTTCAGATTTTTCGATTGGTAAACTCCGGAGATAAGGGGGGGGAACGGTATTTTTTTTGACTTTTTCCCCGATAAATCAAAAACTATCATGACTAAAAATAATTAAAAATCTGTTTTAGAATGTACAAAGTAAACCCTTTTATATGATACCCCACACAGTACAGTTATCTCACTTTTAAATTTCAACCCTCCGATTTTCCCCCCTTTTTAAATAAGAACAAAAATAATTTCCAATTTTTTTTAATTCCAGTGTCTTTGGGCCACTAATATACACAACTATTCCAAATTTTATGTCGATAGCTTTGGTAGTTACTGAAATAATCGAGTGTGACGGACGGACAGACAGACAGACAGACAGACAGACGGAGAAAGTCGCACCATAAGGGTTCCATTTTTACCATTTTGGTACGGAACCCTAATAAAAGAGGTGAATGATAGGTTGACGAATAACAGTAGTGAGTGGAAGAGGAAAACATGTTGTGCCGACCCCACATAGCGGGGACAAGGGCAAGAAGAAGACTGATTTGATTGAAAAATTTTATTGATTGGGGAAAAACGTTGTTTTTAGTAGTAGATAAAATGTATTTAAATAGGTAAAATGTAGCTAGATAGGTACCTTTCGTTTTGGTATGCATTAAAAATGAGCCAGTCCTGGCGCCATACTGCCAACGCTTAAAGCCATATTGTTCCATTATTGTTGACTTTCGTGTTTTAGAATCTTCTAAATATATAAAATTCAAAGGTGACTGACTGACTGACTGACTGACTGATCTATCAACGCACAGCTCTAACCACACTGGTCGGATCGGGCTGAAATTTTGCACTCAGATAGCTATTATAACGTAGGCAACCTCTAAGAAAGGATTTTTCAAAATTCTACCCCTAAGAGGGTGAAATAGGGGTTGAAAGTTTTTATGAAACTCCGTCATTTCTCAAGTTATATCCATGAAACTTGGTTTACAAGCTACGGGTAAAAATTAACAAATATGTATTTCAAAGTTTTTCAAAATTCCACCCCCACGGGGTAAAATAGGGGTTGAAAGTTTGTATGAAAGTCCTTCATTTCTCAAGTTAAGTCAAGGCTTTCAGTTAGATATGCATGAGTACGTGATTAACCATTTTTGAAAATTCGACCCCCAAAGGGGTTAAATAGGGGATGAAAGTTTGTAAAAAAGTCCTTCATTTCTCAAGATATTTCTCAAGTTATATCAAAGAAACTTGGCATTTTGGCTTTCGTTAAAAATTAAAGAAGGATGTACTTATGTCACAGTTTTTCAAAATTCCACCCCCAAACGGGTAAAATAGGCGTTGAAAGTTGGTATGAAAGTCATTCATTTTTCAAGTTAAAGCCAACTTGGTATTTGAGCTTTCAGTTAAATATGAAGAAGTACGTGTTTCACCATTTTTAAAAATTCGATCCCCAAGGACGTTAAATATAGAGTTTGTCCTTCAATCACGCCGCAACAGAGCAACGGATCAACGTGATTGCATGAGTATAGTTGAGGACCTGGAGAGTGACAGGCTAATTTTTAAACCAGAAAATTAAGGAGTGCCTGTGGGGAAAAAAACTTAAACCACGCGGACGAAGTCGCGGGCATTAGCTAGTTACATATAATCCTTATTTTAGGAACGTCAAGGTACGTGAAACCAAACTGTCATTTTGAGTAATATTGCTTTAGTATTGCTTTAAGCGTTGGCAGTATGGCCCCTGCTGTCGCCACCGCGTCTTTCCTCAAAGGAATCTGCCTGGCTGTTCAGCGTGGAGATGCAGCCAGTCTTCATGCCACTATACTGATGGCATGACTTGTACAGAAATTACAGAAAGGTATCTAGGTAAAAGGTAGGTTTATTGTAATATTTTCTTTTCAAGAAATAAAAGAAAGTCACTTGTCATATTGGATATTTTATTTAACTTTTGACTTTAGTACAATAATTCTAATTAATTAAATTTCATATCCTCAGTTCTTCTAAAACGGCCAACTGTTTCCTGTGGTCAATGCATAAATTCCCCTTCTGCAAAGGAAATAACAAAGGTTATAACCAAGGTTAGAGGTCTATGGTTTTGGAGACTTTATTATATTACTAGATGATGATTCATCCACGTGGATTAAGATTTCTCGCAGAAACTCTTTAATTTTCCGGAATATAAAGTAGCCTGTGTCCTCCCCCGGGGTACATAGGTACCTACTTATCCTGTAAGTACCGAATTTAATCAAAATCGGAAGATCAGATGAGCCGTGAAAGTGTAGCAGAAAGACATACAGATTAGACACACTTTCACCATTATAATATTAATATGGCTCAGGTGATGTTGAGTGTTAAAAGATGGAACACACATATTTTGATGGATATTTAATAACTTTCTAGAAGATACCTAGACAATTTCTCACCTACTCAAGATCTATTGCTGGGAAATGTGTGGAAATGCTTATCAGACGAGAAAGCAAAATAAATAGCTAGTAAGTATGTATCTAAATACCGGTGGAATCATGCTGATAGATATAGATTATTGATTAGACTGAGATCAATAATTACTTTATCTAGGTTTCTGATTATTGTCGGAATTTCCTGCTTATTACTTAAATCGATTATATATTTAAATTGATAAACACATGTATTGCTAATTTTAGAACAAAACGGTGCAAAAAAATTACTTAAATAAATAAAGGGTTCAAAAACGGGTTTTAATTTTAAAATTTCACTAATTTAAAAAAAAATTACCCATTTTTGTCCATGTTTCCGTTTCCCATATTCAACTCGCTACCAGCGCATATGTTCTGAATAGCTTGCAAGAGATTGGAGCAACGCTTTGCAATGAAGTGATTTGTGCGGACACTGGATGCAAAGAATTTGTAAGACCGGGCATGGCTACAAGTGCTGTCATTGCCACAGCCTGGTTGAGAATGTCCACCGTTGGGATAAAAGTCCGTATGACCGATAGGTTCTGTTATGCCACGGACCATTATATTCGTGTGAATGACTTCAACGTACTGACCCGCTGCAGTGTTTAGAGCATGAGAATTACCACTCCAAAATGGTCCTGCAGGGTCTAGACCTGAAAGTAGGAAGCAGTAATAATGTTGTTAAACAAACGGTACTTAATAGAAATAAAAAAAGTTGACTAAATCAATGAGATAAAGCCCTTCGATGAATACTTGATATAATTTAATAGGTCAAACTGGTTAAGATTTCTAAATTCTGAATAAATATTCTTTCACTTCAAGTTTTTTGTTGAGCCTGAAAAAATATGGAGAAAGATAATTTACTAACTAACCAGTAACCCTCTTAGGTCGACCCCCAAGAACGCGTCCAGCGGTGCCCATTACATGAGCACCAAAACTGTAGCCGATTAGATGAAGGCTATTCCAGTTTCCACCAGCGTTGCTAAGGAACCATTGCAAGAAATTTCCAAGAGCTCGTCCAGTCGCGGGTATCCTTAAAGCTGCACTAAAATAGTTTCCACTGGCTGCGACTCTCCAGTCAAGAACGATGATATTTACATCAAATGTTTCCAAATACGCAGATGTTACCATCGTATTTGACATAGCATGTCCATCCCTATTCCATCCATGTGCTATAACTTTCAGTGGTTTGCTGGCATCATAGTTAGAGTTCAAGATAGAATAGACATCTCCTTCGACAATAGTTTGAGGAGACGTTGGATTTTTCCTAGAATATCACTTTTTAAATAGATACGTTTTAAATAATGATATTAAAAATCAGTTTGGTAAGCAAAGGAGTACAGACCTGGTAAATAGCCAATATTCATTTTTACTAACAATTGTTTCAAAATTGTCCTCAATAATATTCTCTTCCTGGTTTATTTTGCCAGAGATATATTCAGGGATCTGAAGACTATCATTTTCAGTATTATATTTTACAGGCGTCGCCAGCAGTTGACCGTAAAATACTGAAAAATAAAATACAATTCTAAAACTGACTATAATCATAAGAATCGTCGCATATTATAACATCGTTTCATTTTCTGCCCCTTATAATATGAGTGACATTACATTATTTATTATTTATTATTTTAATGTGAATAAAATTAAAACAATAGATATATTTTATATTGACATAACAATATATATTTTATATATCTTGGCATGACCCAGAAGTAAATAATAAAGAAAAAAAAAGTAGTAGGTAAATAATACTAACAATCCGTAATAGCAATAAAAAATAGAAGATTCTTCATCGTACTTGTGCTTACTAAATCTATTAATCTTGCTATAGCTTAATCAAACGTTGATGTGATTTTATCCAGCATTTTCAAATGTTTTATATACCTAATACATAATTAATCTATACAGTACATGTTAATAGATATCTAATCAGGATTACCTAATGTCATCAGGATAGTTTACATCATTTTCTTACTTGATATTTTGATAAGGTAATCCTAGCATCCAGCTAATTAATTAAATGAATATTTTTGTTGTTGCTGTTTAAATAATTATTGATTATTGATTTATAGCTGATTATTTACGAAAATACACACAAGTGCGTCAGTGCGAACTATGACAGTTGCGCCACCACCACCACCACCACTACAGCCCATTAACGTCCCACTGCTGGGCACAGGCCTCCACTCTCATAGGAAAGTGGGAATTAGAGCTTAGACCCACCACGCTGCTCCAATGCGGGTTGGCGGTCTACGGGCGGACAATTGCGCATCAGGGAGATTTAAAATCTTAGGAGATGCTAGGTCGCCCTGTTTTTCCTAAGTATTTAGTTTAAATGATTATATTAATAATAATAATAATAAAACCTCGTGAAAGCTGAGAAAGAGAAACTAACAAAGTATCTAGACTTGGCGCATGAGGTTGTCGCCATGTGGAATGTGGACTCAGCAATCATTGTACCGATAGTCGTGACTACTAACGGTCTTATAGCCAAGAGCTTCGATCAACATCTTTCGAGGCTCTCATTGGGTAGCTGGGTCAAGGGCCAGATCCAGAAGGCTGTACTTCTGGACACGGCTCGCATTGTCAGGAGGTTCCTCTCTCTGGGGCCCTGACCGCCGGTTTCTTGGACCCTGTTCCCGAGACCGGTGGAACGCTATTTTTTATATTTTTAAATGTTTTTTTATTTATTTTTGTTTTCATAAGTAGTTAAATATTTAAAAATGTAAAAAATATGGAGCTAAATAAAATGAAAGAATAATAATAATAAGTGAGTGAGTGAGTGTGCATGTGTATGTGCTTGTGTATATGTGTGTGTGAGTGAGAGTGCGTGTGTGTGTGTGTGTGGGTGTGTGTGTGTGTGTGTGTGTGTGTGTGTGAAGTGAGTGGTATTTTTGTACGAACGTACAATCTAAGTGTATAAACTTTTCATTAGTTTTTCAGTGGCTTCGTAATTAAGGTTACTCAACATGTAAAAAAGTTTATTTCTAAGTCCGTGTCTATTAGTACGTACAATTTTGAGCTTATTATTAATATTTTTATATAAAAATTGTCCCAGGTACGTAAATTGGCGCTGCGCAAATGCACTGTATGTTCGGGGAATATGTATAGTATCTGGTCGACGTCGAGGAGTATTGTCTGGTGGTGGGATTTTATGAGACCGCTGGTATCTGGTAACACATCTTTCTACATACAACTGCCGTACTGTGACTAATTTAGAATCTTGATATAGTGCCTCTGTGGGGAATCTACGAGGCTTACACAGCATGACTTTTTTGATTGCCCTTTGAGCTCTTTCCACCTCAATCATGTACGAGGTGGCTGCTCCTCCCCACGCTGATATGCAGTAGATCAAAAGGGATTGGCATAAGGCTTTGTAAACCTGTGTTATTAATTTTTATTAGCAACATCACGGAGGTTTCTAAAAACCGGGATCAGCCTTCTGACTCTATTAGCAAGAGTTGTAATATGGGGGTGCCAGTTCAGGTTTTCGTCAATGACAACTCCCAAATATTTAATGGTTGTCTCTTTATCAAGGACTTCGCAGGAACAGGCATAATAATCCTACTTTGCTATATTTATTGGCGCATGACCGCGGCGGTTGGATTAGTACAAGCCGCGGCGTGTTGATGTATCTACACCTATACTATGTCCAGCAATCGAGCCGTCCACAGCTGGACAGAGGTCAGTTGACGACAATGAATAATATTGTCTTTATTAATTTACATGACTATATTAATATTACAGAAGCATGGAATATTCTATTACATTTTTTTTTATCAACTAAACGTTAGCCCTTGACTGCGATCTCACCTGATGGTAAGTGACATTTGTTGAAAACAATACAATAGAACTTAAAGCTAGCTAGCCTGACCTAATTACTATATATAAATTAAGCCCGCGTGCAATGGTGGCAAGAATCCTTTGCGCTCCTGTGGCTGATCCTTTGCGCAAAAAATGTGCCAACCCTTTTGTCACCAGATGAGGCAATCAACCGCGGTGAATTGAAATATCTCGCAAACAATTTTTGGCACTAAGAAGTCGTCATTGAGTCGTCGGAATTGAGAATTTTAATATAATTTCCAAATTGTTAGGATCTTAGAAATCCTAATCATGGATTTGTTTTTGTTTTTTGTAATTTTGGTTTATCAGTATCATAAGTTTTAAAGTATTTTTATCTAAAATATTCATATATAAGTGTATTTTGAACAGTTTTAGATTTTTTGCCTGATTGATTTTTCTTATTTCACCTGCAATGTCGAATATTTAACACTCAACTAAAATTTATTTGAAGGGGTAGGTAGTTATGGTATGGCAATGTGACCCCATTTTGAACGGTTGGTATTTGTTACAATGTAGTATCTACGATCCTAATTTAACGACTTAAAGCGTAGTCTTGTGTAGCAGACATCTTAACATCAATTTCATCAATTTGAACTAATTGTAATTTCGAACAAGTTTATAAAAAAAAAATCAGTGTTAATATTCAGATTTTTATTCTGAAAGTCTCATTTATATTTAACATCAAATAAGTAACTCCTAACCTTCCAACGTGACGAAGAAGCCGCACCAGCTCGCCGCAGTCACCACAGCCGACACAGGGTCTACACCCAGGCTTCGAGGCTTCCCCAACACAACCGTCGCGTATCATATTACTTACTACTATTACCTATTCTGTGATATTACTAGGTAGGTTTTCTATTTCATACTTGTTAATCTCAATAATATTTATTAATTTCGTAATTCTGCTTAATATCTATATTTTGAGATATCTAAAGGGCTACGTATGACCAATTTGAGTTGCCTTTACTGCAGACTAAGGCGCAAGGTGCACCACCGAGCTCAGATTTATGTGATGTTAATCGTGAAATGATATTACAGGTTTCAGATTTCAGATTACAATTTTTTTTTAGAATGTTTATAGTATTCGAACATGAACAACGCCATTGCTTTTATAAGTTCGCCGGGAAGTTTGTGGTGTACGCTCTGAAATCGCACTTTATATAGACAGTTGAATGTTGCCGATGACTAATGAAAAAAAAAAGTTATTTCAATTTTTTAAATAATTTATTAGCCTGTATATTATGATTGTACATTATTGCCAGTTCATATTAGTCGCCTGGATACAAGTGCGTTAGGATGAGAAAGAAGTAAGTACGTATTGGAAATACAAACACTGTTGTGACGATACTGTGGTGCCATGATATGGTGTGGTATGTGTGTGGTGGTGGTGTGGACTGGATTTACACTGGGATTGGCGTTTCTTTGATGTTAAATCTAATTATTTACAGTTAATATTATTAGTTATTAACAATCGCTAAATTAACATGAAATCACATTTGCCCTAGTTTCTGCAGTGAGGTGCAGTCTTCTGCAGGTAAGTATTTCTCCTTTAGAAAGGCCAGGCGGATCCAGTTCTCAGGCCAAACAGACCAGAGCTGAAATCAAAAATATTTTGTTTAGAATATTATTTAGTCCTCAGTATTTTTAGCGGGCGATACGATTCCTCAAATAAATAATTAGCTTTAGTACTAGTTTTTAATTATCTGCAAGAGTCTGCCTTGAGTAACAGTTATAATAAAAACACCAAAAAAAAATGTCAAGTGTAGTTGCTAACACCTACCCGAGCACCTTTTGTGACCAATCTATACTAATATTATAAATGCGAAAATTTGGATGGATGGATGTTTGTTACTCAATCACGCCGGAACGGCTAAGCAGATCTGGATGAAATTTGGCACAGAGATAGATTATAGTTTGGAATAACAAATAGGCTATTTTTATCCCGGAAAATTAAAGAGCGGGAACCAAAAAACCTCAATCCACGCGGACGAAGTCGCGGGTATCAGCTACATAAGAATAATTTTCCTAGAAAAGGAATTTCGCTTACAACATAATTAAATAAACCTATCAAATATATGTTTAAATAAATTGCAACGTACCCTCGTTTGTTTAGATCAGCGTTACCCATGCGGAGCTGGGCGCCGGTACAGCTGGAAAGTTCAGCTTCATGCAAGTTTCTGCACTGTCTTCCAATAAAGTGGTTTCTAGTTATACTGGAAGCAAAGAACTCAAAGGCGCGACCATGCGCACAGGAGTTGCTGACTCCGCATCCTGGCTGAGGCAACCTACCACCGTTAGGGTAGAAATCAGCGTGAGAAATGGGATCCATGATGCCGGTTGCGCGGCCATCTGTGTGAATAGACTCGACGTATATTCCGGAGTTGCGGTTCAGGGCATCTCTGTTGTTTCCCCATTGAGGTCCAGCGGGATCCAGACCTAAAATATTATTCTAAAATTAGCATTACAATGTATTTGTAGCCCTAAACTGCCTCGTTGGTCTAGTGGTTAGCGTGTTCGACTGACTGCGGCCGACGAGGTTCGAGTCCCGGGCCATAATTAAGTGTTGACTTAATTATGGCCCGACCCGGGACTCGAACGGGTAGTAACCCGTTTTAATTTTGGTAACCATTTTAAACTATAGATTAAAGAAAAAAAGTATGTTGAAATTTAATGACGTCATACAACTTTCATACTAGAAGCGCTCTTTTTAAGTTTGTTAAAGAGTTGCTGATTTGACTGAGTTGTCATCATCTCTATTGCTCTCATGAGTGCACGGCTGAGAAGAAGAGCTCAGCTGTTCTTTAATATTATATTGCACATTTCATTATTTTACCTGAGACACGGACCGGACGACCAGGAGCTAGACGGCCAGCGTTGCCGACAATGTGAGCGCCCAAACTGTGGCCAACCAAGTGAACCCGGTTCCAGTTGCCACCGCCAGTGTTGATGAGCCATTGTACAAAGTTTCCAACATGACGTCCAACATCAACGACCCCACGAACTGCGTTGTTGTAAGATTGGTCGGCAAGAGCGCGCCAGTCAACAACAATAACATTATGATCGCCTTGCTGCAAGAAAGCGTCTCTGATCATCGTGTTTACTGGAGAGTTTCCATTATTCCTCCATCCGTGGACAATCACTTTGAGTGCTCTGGCTCCATTGTAGTTGGAGTTACGCACGGAATTCGCATTACCGTTCACTATTATTTGCGGTGATACACGGTTGTTTCTGAAAAAGAAAAAAAATATTATTATTATTATCAAATCTTTATTGCACACAAGTATACGGAAATAAAAAAGACATTAAAACTACGAATAGGACTATACAGTATGCAAAGGCGGTCTTATCGCCTAAGGCGATCTCTTCCAGACAACCTTTGGAGACAGGAGAAGAGAATCCAAACTTGAAAATATCGTGTGTCATAATGCACTTCGTTATACACATATGCTACTACTACTGCCATTAATTTTTCACGTAACCATTAGGTTGTCCATGAAATAACGTCAACCGATTTTGACGAAATTTGGTACAGAGAAACATTGCAATTCGAGAGTTCCCGCGGGAATCAAAAATCATCATCGCATCATCATCATCGCAGTCATCATCTAGTAAAGTTATAAATGAAAGGGTATCCCAATACAATAAACTTCTACTTATTAAAAAAATAACTAAACCCTTCCCTTACTTCCCGATGGTATACGGTACCCTTTATGTGCGAGTCCGACTAGCACTTGACTTTTTTTTATTCACGACAATCATGGGTAGATCATGGTACGTACCTGGTAAAGAGCCAGTACTGGTTGTTAGCGCCGTTCCTAGCTTCGGCAAGCGCCAGCTCATCCACGGGTTCTTCAAGGTCAACGAGCTCAGGGACGCCTTGTCCATTATCCATCCAGATGTAGCGGCTCACGCCCTCGACATAGTGACTATTATCCCCTGGTATTACAGGGAGCGCAGTACCGGCGCATACTGAAAACAATTAGTAGGTACCTAAAGTTACCTATTTTATTTAATTTACCTACTAAATCAATTTAAATTAAGATAAGTGTTACTTAAACGGTTTATCCTCAGTCCTAACCGTAGTTATAAAGTACCCTCGCAGCATCATTTTTGAGGAAAGTGAACCCGATGTTCAATGATAAAGACTCAAGTAAAGACTCCAAAGAAAGAATCAAATAAATATTATAAATGCGAAAGTTTGGATGGATGTATGGATGTATGGATGTTTGTTACTCAATCACGCACCACGAATAATGGAAAGTGGAAGAAAACCAGCGGGCATACCTACTACCATCGCTTAAAGCCGTATTGTTTCAATATTGTTGACGTTCGAGTTTTAGAAATATAAGCCTTTTATAGGGACGTCAAGGTACGTGACATAAAACTGTCATTTAGAAAGAAAAGAAAGAAAAACATTTATTGACAGCATTGTGCCACACAGAACAATACCTTAAGGTAAATGTAACCATGGCGCTTCCAGTACCTGAGCATTAGACTCATGATCAAGTCATAGAAGTACCATGATAACGCTTGTCGTGTGTGGCACAACCTGAAAAAAGGCACCAGTTCAGCATAATGCTGAATGCCTTGCAATAAAATACAAGGGCATTCAGCGCTGATTTTCAGCTGGAGCCCTCCTCCAGGTGACACCACGGCTACGTAACTATACTTAATAAAACTAAACAATTTAGAAATAATACTGCTTTAAGCGATTGCAGTAATCCCCCAGGCATCAATGTGGTGACCATGAATTTGTTTCAATGCTAATAGTTCAAATCAATTAGAGTAATCGTAGTTTTGAATGAATGCTAATAAAAATATAAATCAATAGGTACTAACATGCCACCGAAGCGAGGAGCAATACCAGGAGCTTCATGTTTAGTTTGTGTTTCAAGGCAAAGTCCGTCGTGTATTTATTTAGTTGTTTATCTCATTATGCGCTCGTTATCACCCTAATGTTCTGATTAATTGGCAATGATTTCCCAAGTATGTGTGGGAGTATAGTGACCATGCTGTAGGTAGTTAATTAATTTTTAAAGTGAAAACTTCTTTAGCCGCGTTGAGCACTTTTTGGTAGGGGGTAAACTTGTGGATTCGCGTCACCGACACCGTCACCGACATGCTCGCATTGTTACGAAGACAAAAGGTTTTAATTACAAATATACTACACTCGTAATTAAACTTTAAAGCTATAGTTTTAAGGTTTATATTTTAATTATTTTAAATAGGTAAGTACCTATATATTTTTTATCTTTTAAAATTTTTTAAAAAAAATATTTTAAATATTAGTTTTCACTTTTATCGGCAGTCTCTATGATATTGCTAATTTCTTTTTTTAACAGGACTTGCCAAAAAAACAAAGCTTAGTTTTTTTTAAAATAATCGAATTGCAAAATCTCGGCTTTGTAGGCACTGCAGTGATTTGAGCAATACCACTCTATTGCTACCGTCTGCCTTTTGAGGGTACTGATCCCTGTTAGTGGTAATCTTCTTCTTCTTCTTCTTCTTCTTCGTCGTAATACTCTTGACAGAGTGGTCGTAGTCATCACGAAGTGACGGCAACCGGTACGGTTACGGTAGTGGTAACCTACGACAGTACTAAGATTTTGTAGGAATTTTTCCCAAAAAATCTTGTAACTGTATTTGTATAAGTTGGCGTCGTCGTCTCAACCTATAGACGTCCACTGCTGGACGAAGGTCTCCTGCATGGATCGCCACAGAGCACGGTCTTGTGCCGCTTGTTTCCAGCGGCTCCCAGCTGCATGCTTGAAATCGTCCGTCCACCTAGTGGGGGGTCGTCCAATACTTTACCATTGTATTAGGTAATTACTTTCTATTGTAATATATGCGAAAATGTGTCAGTCTGCTAAATATGTACTACGGCAAATATATTCTACCTATTTTGACGAAATTTTGTACCTACAGAGAACCTTCAACCTAAAGTCTCGCTGAAAAAATCAAGTGCATTATCCTATTTACAGCATTGATTTACAGGCACAGACAGGTGCCTAACAAGCTAATATAAATTTTCCGTATTCAGACGTAATAATTAATAAGTATACCCCTTTGGGTTTTTAAGGTCTTAATAGTAGATTATTAACCAAGGGGATAAAGCAGTGTCTTCTGTCGCGGGTGACGATTTAAATCGCGAGCGAAGCGAGGGATTTAAGTTCACCCAAGACTAAGACAGCTTTATCACTGAGGAAAATACTCTACTTTTCGTACCATTTGCGAAAAAATTAACACAATAATAATATGAGATAAGCATTTATTAAAAATAATGACAATTAAAAGTAAAAGTTAACATTCGAAACATTAGTCCAATTATTGATAGAGAGAGTTACATTAACGTTTATGTATTTGAAGAAAACAAAAACGCGGCAAATTCCTAGACTAATATTTTTTTGTCGGAAAAGCAAAGGCATCAAGCTCATACGGCCTCGTCGGTTTTCGTCATATAATCATAACTGCATAATAAATGCGTACTTATTCCTTTTTCAAAAAGATGTATAATGCTTTATATACAAACTCAATGGTGTAAACACAGATGTAGTGTAGTTCAGTATAAATTTCGGAAAGTATTCCAAATTTAAATCACATTCTCCCCCTAGAGGATGAATGAAATTCAGAACGATTTTCTTTCCCTGTTTTTAACAGATTAAAAATGACTCTTGTTATGATCGCTTTTTGTGGCATAGAATGTCACTTTTTTGAGCAAGTGGTACGAAAAAACAATTTTTATCATCTGGGGTTTTCATGAGATAATAGAATTACCTACTTACGTAGATATAATAACTCTTTTCCATCATGTCACCCGCCACATTATCGTAAGTCGTTTTCTTCTAGTTAACATTAATGAAAGATAAAATAATGATCGATAGTAATGATTTTTTTTATCAAATCACCTGTTAGATATTACAAACGATCCTGCCACCAGCAAACGGACTTTTAAATAAAACTAGATAGTACCCTGTGATAGTACCTATCTAACTGGCAATTTATTTTTAAAGAGGATGGAATTGTTCTGTATAGCTATAATGTTATCTCTATGGTTTATCTCTTTTAGCCCATTTCCAACGTTTAGCACTTACGTTAATTTTGCTCCATGTAGCCAAATTTCTCAGCGGCTAAAAAGAAACAGCATTAAAATTAACAAGGTAGTTGAATAAAATCTACTGATTTCGGATATATAATGCAGCACGAAGGTAAGTTGCCATAATTTATGAATTCGGTAGGTACGCACAACAGATCAGACAGTTTTACGATCATTGTTAAAATTTATCAAGTATACGGATTACATTTTCATGGAAGGAAATAGTCATATAGATAATTTTTGTATATAAGTCATTCCATTTCTTTAATTGGATTATTTGAAACGAATCAAAATGTGCGCGATTATTAAACTTGCGTTCGTGTTGTGTGTTGCTGTGACAGGTAAGTAAAGTCTGGCAAGATGTCATCTGCACATCGCTTGGGGGATGCCCCGTCGCTCACGTCCGCAGGAACTATACCTTCTACCTCCCTGCACGTGTCCCCTGGGTGGTGCTAAACGAGCGACGAACTTGCAGGCGAAATAAGCGTTCTTTTTATGTAAACGCCATACGATTAAATAAATCTGCACATAGATATATAATTATGTAGGTACTAGATGGGCTCTTTCATAGAAAAAAGTTGGGCGTCCGACCTGTAGAGCGCGCTCTACACCTGTATATGCCTGTCCTTGTCCCCACCATAGCTCCGTCCCGCTTTTCAGGCTAGGTGGCGTTAGTAAAATAAGTCCACATTCTTTGTTTGACAGGGCCCTATGTAAATTGGTGTCGTTGCATCTGCATCATCGCTTCGACCCATGGCCGGCTCACTACTAAAAACGCATTTGAGAAGGAGTCTTCTCTAAGTTTCAGTAGGGTTTCGCCATAAGGCCATAGCCCACTACGCTGGCCAAAGGCGGATTAGCACAAACCTGTCTTTCGTTTTATGATACTCACCGAATTAGAGAAAAGGGGGCAGAAGCATAATATGTCCCATCCGGCCAAACCCCGACAGTCGGCATCTGAGTCCTCATTATAGACTCTATATTACGATTATATTATTAGAGAGCTGTTGACAATGTTACAAAAAAGTGTTTATATTATTAATTTTATGTCTTTACAGCACACGGCTTCAGCTTGGGTCCAACTCAAATAGTGTTCCATTTATTTACGAGGTAAGCACCTTTTATATCATCCCATAATATTTTAAATATATTTTTAAATAGTCATGACGTTATGAAAGCTCTGTTGGATCTACGCCAATATTTGTCCCATAACGCATTTACAATATTTTTATGATAGGTACAAATTATTTTTCTATACGATTCAGAGATAGTCTGATCGTAAATATAAATACCTCTATCTATATTTTATGAGGTTTTATCAACTGCATCTGAATTATTTTATATTTCCGCTGTGTATCTAATCTAAGATCATTGATATCTTTTGCCATTGAACTGAAGGAAAAAAAGCGCCCAAAGTTAGATAACCGACAAATACCTATGTTAAGAGCCGAGGTGATACTGTTTAATATGTAATGCAAACAAACGCATCTATATTGGTTTAGCCACTTGCTACAGCTGCGTCCCTACTTTGACATATCATAAAAGCTGCGCGTTTAATCGCAACAGTATGGACGGGGAAACGTTAATTATCTTGAACGGATCTAGTTAAATTTTCCTTGCTGTACATATGAGTTAAATAAATTGCAGAAACCTTCTTAAGGAAGCTTAAACGTGTAAGCCACAGATCAGAGCTTGATTCTCTTATCTGTGGTGTAAGCGAAGCGCTTTGTTCGGCACTTTAGACGTTCTTGAGTGCGTTCTTGATATTACTCCGTGGTAACGAGGCTCTATCCGCCGCTGTGAAAAGCGCGTAATACTTGTTAAACTTTTTCTAGTAATGGCGGTTTGAGATAAGCGTTTTTTCGGCGTGTATAAGCTTATTTTGGAAGCTTATTGTGGATAGGCGCGCACTTTGCCACATGTGTAACTCTCACGAGCCGTGACGCGCTTACAAGTTCGTAATACTACTGCCCCCCGATTTTGCAAAGAAATCGTAATCGTAATCGTTTGTCAAACGGATATTATTCGTGATTTGACATGAGTTCATAGATGCCTGCACGTCAAAAAGCATGTATGAACTCCATAGACAGTTCGAGAAAAAGTTTTAAACTGTCAAATGATTACGATTTCTTCTGATTACTAACTGACTGACCAACGGGTTCGAGCGAACACACCGGATTAAGATTATATATATAATCAAAGGGATTAAGCGCATTCGATTTTTTCCGCAATAAAGCGTAAAATGTGGCGCGCGTTTAAGCGCTTAAGCCGTACATTAATCTGAAACGCTTGGAAACGCCCCTTGAGGAAGAACATAGTAGGAAACACAGAACAGCTCGGATGACTCTTTTTAATATGGTAGTAACATATTAAGTATCTGCCTGCCATAATAACTGCCTCGTTGGTCTAGTGGTAAGCATCTTCGACTGCAGCCAACGAGGTCCCGGGTTCGAGTCCCGGGTCGGGCCATACATTAAATGTTCGGTTTTTCTGACTTTAAATTCTCGGTACTAGCCCGGAGTTTGGAAGTTGGCGGTGAGTCACCCTCGTGCCTCGGAGAGCACGTTAAGCCGTCGGTCCCGGTTATTACCTATCACTAACATGATAATAGTCGTTAAAGACCGCCAACCCGCATTGGAGCAGCGTGGTGGGTCTAAGCTCTAATTCCCTCTCTCCTATGAGAGTGGAGGCCTGTGCCCAGCAGTGGGACGTTAATGGGCTGTAGTGGTGGATATTTAATATCATTGCTTTTTAAATACAAACCATGTCACTTCACACCGGAACATGAAAAATGAGAGTCTAAATAATCTTTCAGAGCAAATCCTACACAGAGTGAACCGCTACTTCCATCTCAGGCGTCAATCATGACTTCAGGATTCGACTACAACCGCCGCACGGTCATCACAATCCATAGCTATGGACAGGGTGTTGCTGGAAACTTCAATGCTCATCTCGTTCCTGGTACGTAAATAATACTGAAATACCATATTTCTTTACTAGCTGATACCCGCGACTTTTCGGTTCACGCGGGAATTCTTTAATTTTCCGGGATAAAAAGTAGCCTACGTGTTATTCCAGTCTATAATCTATCTACGTGCCATTGTATTCTTCCACAACCGTTCAGCCGTTCTGGCGTGATTGAGTAACAAACATCCATCCATCCATACATGCATCCAAACTTTCGCATTTATAACATTAGTATAGATATTCGTTAAGTACCTACTTATCAAGTTTAAATTATTCGATGGCTAGCGATCCGGCCTGGTTTCGCACGGGCAGCTCCACAGATTTAAGTATCTATACAGATTTATTTTTCGATTTTATTTCGTCGTTTTGAAAAGTACTTTCCAAAATGAAATAAAAGATAGTGCCGTAAACTTTCTCGGAAAAAAATCCGGTCAAGTGCGAGTCAGACTCGTGCCAAATTTCGTGATTCTACGTCAACGGGAAGTATCCTATAGGTTTTCATTCAATGGCGGGTGTCAAAATATACAAAATATGCGACATAAACGGCCGTATCTTTTGATTGCGTTGACCTATAAGCTTAATAATAACTACTAAACTAATAAACTACTAAACTAATAAACTAATAAATTTATATCACCACGCATTCCCGAGAAAAAGCTGGTTGACAGACAGACAGACAACGAAGTGATCCTGGGTTCCTTTTTTCTTCTTGAGGTACGGAACCCTAAAAAACGTGGACAGATATTTATTACTTCTAGTACGGATTTCATGCAGACATCATCCTTTTTATACAACGAGAATCGTGATTTTTAAAATAAATTTAGCGATTTAGCGTTCCGGTACGATGTCTTGTAGAAACCGTATAGGGGTAGGTATGGGTTTAATGTAACTGCCATGCCCCTAACAGGTTATCCCTCTACCATTTTAGACTGCATCATCACTTAGGTACCATCCGGTGAGATTGCAGTCAAGGGCTAACTTGTAGTGGATAAAGAAAATAAGAATAAATTTTTAGGCCTTGGTTGAAATTTACCAATTCATTTCATATCGATATATTTGCGCGGCGCTGTCTGTTTCTGCCAAGCGTACTTGGGAGTCATCTCGACCGAGAGAAACTCGAGGCCAAGTACATAACACGATAGTTAAAATCCCATAATGCCATTTTATCGTGTACTAAATTATTTGTTTATTGTGTTTCAAGCTTATCTGGCCGCGGAAGACTTAAACGTGCTCTCCGTTGACTGGAGTCCCGGTGCGTCCGCCTACACCCAAGGCCTCTCCAACGCGCCACAAGTGGGCGCCGTGGTCGCACAGTTCGTGAATATCCTGGACAACGACTTCGGTTACAGCGCCGCTAACATCCGCATCGTTGGCGTCGGTCTCGGCGGTCATGCTGCTGGTATCGCTGCGAGGCGGGCAACTGGAACTATACCTCATATTATTGGTAATTCTAATAATAAGTTTAATTGTAGATATTTTTATAAAACTGGCAGACACGTTTTACCAATTCTAACTTGATTGTAAATGGGGTACCGTTAAAACAAACAAATTTTTTTTTGTAATTTTACTATAGTGCTTCACACATTAGGAAAATTTCTAAACTTACTTAAATAGATACCAAAAACAAACAGTCGCATTAGAAGGCTGGATTAAAAAGATGCATATCACAAATTTCGGCACTGTCGGGTAAGTGAACCGTGGCCTAGCGGTCAAAAGCGTTCCGGGTGTGATTCCTAGAGAGACGCAAGTTTAAATTCTGCCGATTCCGCAGTTTTTGATATGTAGGTACATTTAAGTAAGTTTACAAACCAAATAAGACCAAACTCGATGGGCTTACTAGTATTTATTGAAGAGTTCCACTGTCCACATGCAAGGTGCATCATCAGATCCTCGTCACTAGATTAATGTATTGAAACCGTTAAAAAGCTCGAGGGGTTTACTAGAAGTAATTAAAGAGTGCCTCTATCCACCTCCTGGTTCCATCATCAGATCAGCTCTATGGAATCATATTGTATACATATATTAGCAAAGTTTCAAATCGATACGACAAAATTAGAAGTTGCTGCCAAGCCAAGACGATCCAAAGGAACGGGGCATTCGACTTTCATGATTTGTTAATTATATTAAAGGTAAACTTTACCTACTACACAGGTGAAACTTTATCCGCAGTATTTGTCAACATCAGGGCCCCAATCATGTAAGAATGTCCGATCAAACGTTTAAGATTTTCGTCAAAGTAAAATAAACCATAACTGCTTTGAATTAGAGCTCAATTTCGCGTATCCATTCTTATACGTTTGAGAATCGTACATACCTAAACGTATAAGAATGGGTACACGAAATTGAGCTCTAATTTAATGCTGTTATGGTTTATTTACTTTGCCGCAGATTTTTAACGATTTCATCGGTCATCCTTACATGATTGGGGGGCTGATTCGCATTTTTTTGGGTTTACCTACATAATATATAATGATAATGATAATTTAAGACTAATTATTTAATAATTTAATATAATGATAATTTTAAGACTCGATCATTATGACCAAGTATCCGCAATCATCAAGTAGGTATCATCTGAAACTCCTAAGTAGGTCCTGATTTATTTACTTATTAGATTTATCAGAAAAATTCACATTCATGTTTGTTTCAGCCCTCGATCCCTCTCTTCATGGTTGGACGCACCACCCTGACAAGCTGACCAAAGAAGACGCTCAACTTGTAGAAGTTATCCACACTACCGCTGGCCATTACGGCTATGACCACCCTATAGGAGATATTGACTTCTACCCAAACGGTGGCTCTTTTCAAACTGGCTGTGGAACCGACGTTTCCTGCTCTCATACTTACTCCTTCGTCTTCTTAGCAGAGTCCATACGCGCTGACATTCCTAATGCTAATGCAGCCAGATTTATCGGTACTGCTTGCAACTCTGAGGAGGAGGCTTTTAATTTACGTTGTGATGGTGCACGCGATGCGGTGTTTGGAGGAATTCATGAAAAGACCAAGTAAGTATAATATCATAATCTAATAAGTACCTATATAAAATTCTCGTGTCACAGTGTTTGTAACAAAACTCCTCCGAAGCGGCTAGACCGATTCTTATAAATTTTTTTGTGTATAATATGTATATTGGGTAGGTCTGAGAATAGGACGTAAACTTTTTTTCATACCCCTCAAAAACACCTCACTACACGCGGACGGAATCGCGGGCTTCAGCTAGTAGTATATAATAAAACCTATAGATAGCTAAGGTTGTGTTATTAAGGGCTGATTTTTCAATCGTCAGATAAAGTTTATCGGAGGAATAAATTTGACGTTTTGACAGGTTTTGTATTGAAAATCTGCCAAAACGTCAAATTTATACCTCCGATAAACTTTATCTGACGAATGAAAAATTAGCTCTTAGGGCTGATTTTTCAATCGTCAGATAAAGTTTATCGGAGGTATAAATTTGACGTTTTGACAGGTTTTGTATTGAAAATCTGCCAAAACGTCAAATTTATTCCTCCGATAAAATTTATCTGACGATTGAAAAATCAGCCCTTAATCAGGTTATTTAAAACATCTGAAGAATCTCGTATTATCGTAATAAAGTGATGCCCGCGAATTCATGTCTGCGTGGATTAATGGTTTTAAAATCCCGTGGGAAATCTTTGATTTTACGGAATGAAATGTAACTTATATCCTTCCCTGGGATGCAACAATCTCTATATGTACGAAATTTACCTAAAATCGATTGAATGGGTGGGCCCTCAAAGAGTAGCAGACGGGCTGTCAGAGACACTTTCGCATTTTTATAATATTAGTTTCCACACAATCTGTCCATAATAGTTTGAGCCGTTCGCGTTACTAATTCAGCCGCTATGTTTGGTTGGTAGTACTTTAGCCAAAAATAGTTTCCTGAATAATTTAAAAATTTATATAATATTTATAAAATATTTCTGTCTATACAGCGTAAGCGGGATCTACTCATTCGTTACCAACATCACACCACCATTTGCCAGAAACTAAACCGAGAGGATATTCAGATAATTAAACCTTTACAAGATACTTATATTAAAATTTAGGGTGTGTTCCGAAATACGAGTACACTGCGAGCACTGTAAGGTGTGACGTCAATGTAGTACACTGCGAAGCCGTTCCTTTATAGTTAGGTATACTGGTTACTGCTTAAAACGGAACGCAGTCAGCACTGAGACAAACACTGAGAGCACCTTACCTCGAAAACGCCAGTGCTCACAGTACAAAAATGGCGTCGATTAATGACGTCATATGTTTTCCAAGGATACTGCGGCAGTTTACTGTCAGTCATAACGGAACGAATTTCTCCACAGTAAAGAGCACTGAACAGTGCTCGCAGTCTCTAACGGAACACAGCCTTAAATTAAAATATTTAAATTAAGATATCTAAAACGTTTAAATCTAAATTTGTAAATATAATTAATAAAAACTTAAAGAGTAATTTCTTGTTTCATTCAACAGACATGGAATATTAAATATTATAACCTTTATATTAATACAAACAAGCGCCGATCTAAGTACCAAACCTAACTCCAGCGGCGAACATCTCTATCGGTTTAAAAGGCTATGACGATACTTATTTACGATTTCTTGATGGAGATACTGTAGCTGATGGAAAATGGAGGAGTTATTACTGCAATTAATGTGTGTGCGTAAATAGAGGTGCACTCTTCCCTTGCTGGTATCCTAAACGACTGGAGTAAAATGGGGTACAGGACCAACGGTTTTAGGTGGTCGCTGATTCATTGGAGTCTTACTTCGTCAACTTAAAAAAAACAATTGTTGCCACGGTGGCAGTCAACTATGAAAAAATGTATCTGTGTACTGATATAAGTATACGTAAACTGTAGTACTTAAGTACCTTTAATGTATAGAAAAATTACGATAAAAAATCATTTATCGATTAATTGATTAGCTTGGATGATTTTATCAGGGTATTTTTATTGAATAATGATTCTTAATCATCAAAGAGTCACACTTAAATTACAAGACGATAGGTACGTGTGGTGAAAATGTTAAAAATATTATCTTTTACAAGCGTTTTGTGCTTGGGCTTTACTTCTGGTAAGTTCTAATCTTGTATTTCCAATATAAATGATAACGATAATATTATGTATGTTAAGTACTAAGTATATCTATACTAGGTACTAGGTACTATCTATACAGCTAGTAAAATGATATTGATTGGATGACGGAGGTCGTCCGTCCACCTACAGTGTGGGATCACCCAATGCTGCGATTTCCGATGGAAGGCCCCTATTCAAGCGCCTTATTCTTTTTTTTCGGATTGAATAACTGCATAGGCCCTACTGGTCGCTACAGCATCACCGGGGGGTTGGGCGAGCGCTAGGCGTCGCCGAGAAATGAGTCCTAGGGCTCGAAGACATCGGAGGGACGACGACGACTTCTTACGGTCGCCTCCTGTGAGGTTTGGACTACGGCTTTGGAAGACGTTGGGACGAATGGGAGATCGGTTGGATAAATTCAAGCACCTAGGGCCTCCAACGGTTATTAAAACTCACCCCATTGCCACTTTAGCTTCGCACCTCGTTAAGCCGTTACCGTAGCCGACGTTAACCATTAGTTTACGTCTCGTTATGTCGCTATGTTAATTTAGTTCTTTAGAGATCTCCTCATTTCTAATTACATACCTCATAATTTATTGTATATATCCTACGGGTCTCGTACACTGGTGTCAGGCAGCAAGGAATAGTGATACTGGTGGCGTTATGGATCACCAATCGTAGCAATAAGGGTGGTCTCTTTATGAAATGGAATATTTGTTGAAATGGTGAGACTTTCGTAAGGCATCTTTGTATGTTTTTAGCTCTTCCATCAGATATAATTCTAAGGAACCACGATGGACTACGGTATCAGTATGCGGAAGATTCAAACGGAGCAATTCACCTTGTTGATTTGTGACTGAGTCTTGGAGACTTGTTGAATATAGCCAGATACAATCCGGACTCGTCTAATGTATACCATTTGTTCACAAGGTATGACTTCCTTTCAGAAGAATCATAGTAATACAAAAATAATTAATATATTATACACCACGGGACCTCCTACAGGTTAATGACATTAGTATTATAACTGCTTCCAGACAGGATTTGAAACTTCGGATTCGAACCTGTGACATCTTGCTTACGACGCGGCGCTCTTTTCTAACTGAGAGCAGCTTGGAAGTGTTCAAAATAACACTCGTTACAATATTTAACACCATATAGGTACCCTGTCCCTTTCCATTTATACTAGAGGGAGAGAGACAAAGTTTAACGCTTTTTTGTTATGTACAATTTTTCAAGGTGTGCGGTCCCCGCGTTTTATCGTGCTTAAAAGAACTAAACGTTCCAATAAGATAAATCAGTAAAACTATACAAATAGTATATTGATTTCAGAGCTAATCCCACTATCAGTCAACCTTTGGTTGTCAACAATGCAGGCCTGCTTACAAGGTCTCACTACAACCGTAATAGAAGAACGATAGTTCTAATCCATGGATGGATGAATTCAGCGACGTCCGATTTCAACACTGTACTTGTACCGGGTAAGGGACATTAACATAATGTTACGTGCAAACTGTAGTTATGCTACGTGACTCGTGCCGTAAAAAAGTTCTGATAATTTCATGATAAATAAAAGATAGGGTGATTTTCCAAAAGAGATGTGCTACGTTGCCAAGCTACCTACGGGTGTGTCAGCCACCTACTATTAGGAGCGCTTGATTTTTCTAGATTAGATCACTAGTGACTAGATGCTAGACAGAGCGCTCCTAATGATGGGTTTGACACACATCCGTAGCGTAGCAACGTAGCACATCTCTGGTGGAAACACACCCTTAACGTCAGAACAATCCCCGGGTCAGATAAGGTTGTGGAACTATAACTATCGTATCCCAATATCAAAGTGGTAATAGCCTAGTGGTTTAGACACCCCACCTCCTATAGGGTTTCGATCTCCGGGCACGCAACTCTGAATTTTCGGAGTTATGGCGTGCGTTTTAAGAAATTAAAGATCACTTGCTTGGAACGGTGATGGAAAATATCGTGAGGAAACCTGCATGCCCGAAAGTTCTACATAATGTTTTCAAAGGTGTGTGAAATCTGCACAATCCTTCTCATTCCGAGAGGGGAATCGTGCTCAGTATCAGTAGTGAGCCGGCAATGGGTTGAAGTGATGATGAATGCCGAAATGTTTTGATGACCTCCGTGGCGCAGTGTTGAGCGCTGTTGCGGTCTGGCCTGGCGAGAGGCTTCGGCCGTGGCTAGTTACCACCCTACCGGTAAAGACGTGCCGCCAAGCGATTTAGCGTTCCGGTACGATGCCGTGTAGAAACCGAATAGGGGTATGGGTTTAATATAACTGCCATGCCCCTAACAGGTTAGCCTGCTACCATCTTAGACTGCATCATCACTTACCATCAGGTGAGATCGCAGTCAAGGGCTAATATCGGCTAAACCAGAGCCGTCAGTGTCCGTATCATAGGCAGTATGTTTATAAATAATATTCCTTTTTAATAAGGTAAATTCTTTGTTTCCTTACCAGCTTTGTTGAGAGCTGAAAATCTGAACGTAATAGTGGTCGATTGGAGTAGAGGGGCTCACGCTATCAGGTATAGAGAGGCAAACGATAACACCGTATCATCCGGCGGAGCCGTCGCTCGGTTTATCAACTGGTTGAACCAACAATCTGGTTCTACTCTTGCTCAGTACCACATCATTGGTCATGGACTTGGTGGACATCAGGCTGGCGTTGTTGGAAGACATCTTCAGGGACGAGTGCCCTATATTACCAGTAAGTATCGCAATGGTAGATGTAAATTCATACTTCCATACTAATATTATAGATGTGAAAGTGTGTCTGTTTGTCACTTTCACACCTACCTGCTTTTGACAAAGTTTGGTACAGAGCTAGGTTACATCTCAGTGACGGAAATAAGCTACGGTTGATACCATTAAGAAAAACAAATGTTTAAAAAAAGAACTAATCATGTGAAGGAAAATTTAGGTGACAAAATTGGATTTGTAACAGTAGAGTTAGAATACCATAATTTACCTACGTGAGGACCTAATAATATTAATATTATCAGAGTAAGTAGTTACAGTATTTAACTAAGTATTTTTTATTATAAAGGTCTCGATCCCGCTCTTATTGGCTGGGCAACAAATATCCACAAGTTCCGTCGAACTGACGGCCAGTACACCGAAGTCATTCACACGAACTATGGCATGTACGGCTACATAGCTGATCTGGGACACATGGACTTTTACCCCAACGGAGGCATATCAATGCCTGGCTGTGATTCTAATGCCTGCGACCACGCAAGATCCTTCTTTTATTTGGCAGAGTCGCTTACATCAGGAGGTTTTACTGGAAGGGAGTGTATTAACTATTATGCTGCTGTTTTGATGATGTGCTCTGGACCGAGGACCTCAAGAATGGGTGGGCTGATACCTAAAACTGGGTAGGTGTTCTTATTTAAGGTACCAAACTTTTCATTAAATTTTTTACCTGTGTATTTTATGCGTGATATTTGTTTTAGGGATGCTGGAGTATTCTTGCTGGAGACCAACGCTGCTCCGCCATTTTCGCTGGGATAGATAATTTAATTTTTTCGACGCTTGTGTGTTTATTTCATCTTTAACGTCATATGCTTACACGTTCACTGTGTTCGTGATCGCAGACGTGGACTTTTGATAAATATAATCACTGAAACTCAGCTTTATTTACCTTACCTTACGGTTGAAAAAAAAGGTTACGTATCGCTTTGACCTCTGTGTGTTTTGTTTTTATTATACCAATTTCAACTTTATGATGTATGTGATAAAGATAAATTCCAATTGATTGTTATAAAACAGGGCCACCGCGCTTCCATTCTGCGCCGTCATTAATTTGGATCATCCCCTTTAATTAAAATCAAAAATAAACGCTACACTAATTTATTAATCATCACCTATTAAACAATTGTACGATTACAACTAGAACATTATTAAAGCAAATAAATAGGAGAAAATTCAGGCCCTACTTTTTTCAAAAGAGAGCATAACGCGATGGCAAGCTTTAGCTTAACTACGAAATGCCTTTTTGTACTTAAACCTAAAACTACTCAGTAACTAAGGGTATATTTAGGGTTATAGGAATAAGGTTATCACAACTGGTTTGGATGTTTAATATTCTTTGGAGCTCTTCTTTGCGAGCTGTCCTGTGGGGTGCTTGTTACAGGTTTGATCGTTGTAGTTTCATTGGTTCTCGTAGGGATCTCGAGGAAGTTGCTTAGAAATGCGATACCCTTTTCGGCGGTTATTACCAAATCTGTTAAGAATCCTACATCAAATGTGCTTTCTTCGGTAGTGTTTTCTTCTGTCGTCCTGTAATAATAATTACACGATAAAATTATACTGATGTTATTAAATTGTGATAGCGGAATCGGATATTTGATAACTCAATCAATCACTTATAATTCCAAGCGTTTATGGATATTATATGAATACGTAGCTGAAGGGCTATGTAACGGAACAATCAAATACCAAAAAAATTGAGACGAGCGTTAGGAAAGAAAACGATAATTTAAAAAAACATTATATTGATTTAAAAGTATCTAATTAGAAAAATATGGGTCTCAAATTAATTGGACTTGAGTTCTAAACTTTTTTTTACCGATGGCACTGAAGAGATAAATGCATCAACATTTATCTCTTCAGTACCATCGGTAAAAAATGTTTAGAACTCATGTCCATTTATTTAAGTCCCATGTAATATTTTTCTAATTACTTTTTAATTGAAACTTACTCTTCTGGTTCCGCGGGAGGATCCTCCATTTCCATGCCCCCTGCAGTGGATTTGAAGCAACCTATCGGGAACTCCAATTGAGGTTCTCCAAGCAATCTGGGTTCAAGCTCCAGACAACCGCGAAGGCCATCTGATGTTGGTGCGAGGTCATTGAACTTAGCGCAGACCTGTGCGAATTTACCGAAGACCTCTAGGCATATTGGCGCTGGGTTGGCCCCTGTGTAAAACAACATTATAAGTATGAATAGCAAATTATATTTTCTTCGTTATTATGGAGGTATTTTCTCCCACTTAAGCTTTCTTAGTGGAGACAGCGAGATAGAACAGTGCGTAGATAGAGAAAATTAAATTGTGCTAGTGACTAGACTGCTTATCATGGCCCTAGTACTACTTTGAATCCATACTGTCTACATAAAATTGCCACAAAAATAGCGATTTAAGTTCTCAGATCCCTTAAGCTGGGTCCACGCGATGACACAGACAAAAGCTTGTACAAACTTTTGTCAAAATTAAAAGTCTGCGAGGTTGATCGGCACAAACAAATTCATTCTGAATAGTTTGTAATGTAAGAGATCTTATAGACGTTTATTATTGTTAGCAGGTGTACCGTGTATGATTGGCATACTTACATTGATATCTTAATTTTTTTGTTTCTGTTAAGTTTTTTTTTTAAATTATTAATAGTTATTAATACTATTAATTGAACAAGCGCGTATAAAGTGCAAAGTAGGCGCAAGCAGATATCTATGTTTGCGACGACATTTTGATGCAAAATACAAAAAAGCACAAACATTTGCGCAAACTTAAAGTTGGGCGTCTACACGTTCCGTTTGCACAAACTTTTGTCTTGTCAAACAGTTTGTGCGTGCTTTTGTTTGCGTCGTGTGGACTCGCTATTACACAAAGTTACCTCACCTTGTATTTTAGAAGTATGTAACAGATTTTTGCCGTAAGATACGTTCACAGAAAATCCTTCTTCCGGCGATACGTACTTCATATGCACGCAACCTGAAAATACAAGATGATTCATGAACCAGTCGATATAAATAAGCAGCAGAAAACATTTTGAATCGGAGAGAAAATCGGACAGATTAAACATTTTACATCGTAAAGATTTGAGCGAAAGTTAAAATAAAAAGTATCTTATTATGGCCGTACCTGGGATGCAACCTATTTCTTTATAGCCGGCCAATTAAATAGTCGTGTCTGAAGTAGACTGCAAGACGCGTCGCAATAGCATATTTTCGCGTGTAGTACCTATGTACGTTGTCATCGACAGTTTGTGTGATAACTGCGCAAACAAGCACTCGCACCTCAGTTCAGAGGCGACTATTTGATTGGCGCCAACTATAACTTTCGTTAAAATAACTTGAAAATATGGGCCGTGAAAACCTAGCGGACGACAGTCTACATCATACTTTTAGGTATTATAAATGCGAAAGTGTGTTTGTTTGTTTTTTTATTGGTTTGTCCTTTAATCACGCTTCAACAAAGCTACAGATCTAAGTGTTTTTTTGCAAGGGTATTGTTGAGAACCTGTGACAAAAAGTAGCCTATGGCTACTTTTTACCCTGGAAATTTATGGAGTTCCCGTGGGAATAAAAAAGAACGCGGACGAAGTCGCGGGCATTAGCTAGTTTTCAATAGTAGTATGAATGCACTTGGCAAAAGTACAACTTACAAGATTCTGCTTACCTGGTCCACCAAGATCAACGAAGGTGATGTTAAAGTCCACGCAGCAAACGCAGGCGGGTCCTTTGCACATACAGTTCCTGTTTGGCTGATCATTGCGAAGCTCCGGTACATCGATCAACTTCTTAGCACCCTCCCAGTCCAGGAAGTCTGTAAAAAAAAATTAAAAAGTTTTAAAAAGCAGTAGGTCAGCTAAAGTGCTTTAGTACGTATAGATGGAGAATATTATTTACCATCAATGAAAAAACATTGAAATTGCCTACATACATTTTTATTTTTTCAGCATAAAAGTATCATTTCATACTGCAAAATATCCTTTGAATTTAAAAAATATGGACATTTATTTGAAATAGGTACACATTTGAACAGAATGTGAATAACATCAGCAAATTGAGTCAAATTGAGACCCTTCTTAACCGACTTCCAAAAAAGGAGGAGGTTCTCAATTCGGCGCGTATGTTTTTTTTATACTTATAAGAAGTCGGTTAAAATGGCAAAATTTAATAAATATATATTATATCATAGTAGCATACATTGTAATTATATATGCTTTGCTTTCGAGGGGCTTTCACATTTCACTTTCACTTGATTCTTGAACAGTGTCCGTCAGTCCCACTTAAAGTGAACTCATTGTTATTATATAACATAAGTATTTCGTGCGATGTGAGAAGTTAAATAACAGTACCGTTCAGCATCGTTACGTAAAAATTTTAGACTTTCTATTTACACATACGAATAAAAAAAAGTTGGTTTGTTTACAAAAAGGTACCTACTACATGGTATGACGTAAAATGATATCATCGCACTAATATTATAAATGCGAAAGTGTGCTTGTTTGTTGGTTTGTCCTTCAATCACGCCACAACGGAGCAACGGATCGACCTAATTTTTGGGATGGATATAGTTGAGGACCTGATAGTCTACTTTTTAACTACAAAAAAAAAACTTAAACCACGTGGATGAAGTCCTCGATACTCATTGCTGAAGTCAAAGATTTTTTCTAAATAATTTATACTCGTAACAACCATTGTAAGATAATACGAGTAATTAGTAATAATTAACATGACCGACGCTCCGAGGCATGGAGAAAATGTAAAGGAAAATAGTACATATTTCTAAAATTGGTCACCCATCCTTGTTGATTTGCGTAACGTAGCTTAATCAGCAAAATCGTTGGAAAATATTAACTAGATATGTACAAGCAAGTAGTGTAAAATATTAACTAGGTAGGTAATAATTGTAGCAAGTAGGCTCATATAACTTCTAACACACATTCTTTAAATAATCTACAAACTCTACTTGCACGTCATTTTAAAATATAACAAACAGAATTTATTGGTGCTTATATTAAACCCATAATATGCAGGGTAAGCGCAGAAAAATATCAGTTAAAACGATTTTTCCAAATAAGCAATAATTAATAATTAAGTATTAAAATTAAAACCCATTTACCATTAATACCATTTTCCTGTACTCCACACTGCATCCGATTAATTATACAACGCATCAAATTGTATCAGTTACTCATAAACTAACCTGTTCTAATGAAATTTATAATTCAATTAATTAATTATTCAAACATTCAAAGTTCCAATCAATCAAATAGGCCGCTTTCCAAACAATAAAGGTAAGACTCACCTAAAATGCTCGCTCCGTTAGCAAGGGCGAGGTAGGCTACGAACAAACCAAGTGTCACTTTAAGGGACATGATGTGACCCTATTTATTATTAAATGGTATAATTCAATAAATTCGTAATAAGTAGAGCTTTGTATGGCATAGAGAGGCGGACGACGCCAAAGCCAAGCCTACACTGACGACTGGTCCTTTCCTCGGATCTCTGCCGGTTTCACCTCTCACAATAGAAGGTGAAATTTAAAATAAGGCATAACGCAGTGTAATAATATCATGCATCGGTAGATGCACTGACAAAGTACTGCAATTTATGATAGGCATTCATTGGTTTTTGATAAAATTTTCCACTTGCCAAAAATTGCTTGTAACAAAAATACACGTTGAAAATATAGGGCTCATAATTCCGCAATACAAAATAGTTATGAAACGAATTTATACATTCCCTGTTCAACAGAAAATTAGAATAGTCCTGTGAAAGCGACCGTTTTCTGTTAATAAAAAGGTTTGTCCACGTCTAGTGACTCCCAACGCAAGCCAACACGTTCCCTGAAATTTTATTATTGTGTTCCATATATACTCGAAGCAATGCGCGGGACTGCGGTTACTTATTATACTCACTATTTTGTTAATTAATTCATTATTGTTAAACAAGTAATTAGTACTGTAGATCTATCATTAAATGGATGTCCAGGGTCTCATAATGCAGCCGGGAGGTGTTCATAGGAACTCTTGTAAAACAAGTACTAATCATACCTCCGTCGCGTTTGAGGAAATTAAACTTGGTATCGGAAAGCTGAATCGATTTGCATCACGCCTTTACCAGTGTCGTGGTCTAGACTCTAAAGTCTTCTTTTTCGAATTTCATTAGTAGTTTTAGTAGTATGTACTTCAGTTGTTTTAACAGCGTATTCTTCGTAATATGGTTGTAATTACCTGTACATACCTATACGGCCAAGTGCATCGCGCTCCACTGGTCCAGATCGAGGGCAACACACTGGTGGATTGAAATGTATTTAGATCTAGCTTTTACTACAGTCTGGGCTGCGATTGAACTTGTTTATGGCATTAGTATGTCACCCGGTTTAAGGGCTTGTTCCGGAGCTAAGTACCTGTAGATACTTGGTCTGGTACTACACATAAACTGCAAAAAGAGGTTTGGAGACTCTTTCTCTATCGTCCTGCAATTTTATGAGGGTGAAGTTTTACTAATTATGCGGTAAATATGATAGATTCACCTATTCAGATTAAAAGTAAGTTCAAGTACCTAAGTTTCAATTATTCATTGTAGACAACAGTTAATAATTGAACCCTTTGAAGGGTAGAATTTCCAATAGTTCTTTATTGTAAGCAGTAGGTTCATTTTACCTAACTAGTAAAATGAAGCTACTGTTTACAAAGTCTCTAACCCCAGCAGTTTAGGCTGTGCATTGATAGGTCAGTCAGTCAGTCCGGACTAATATATTATAGGTATGTACCTATTTATCATAAGTCGTACGCAAAAATCTGAGGACACGTCTAATCTTCCGGTGCGTGCAATCTCAGTGACGTGAGCAAGATGGGCCAAGTGGAACGCACCAGATGGTGATGCAGTGGACCGACAACATACCGAATCCCCTGTCTCTTCGGCTACCATAGTCTACTATATCAGTCTGCTAGCGTTTGTGAGAAGAAGTGGCGAATACTTTTATGGTGCATTGAATGCGGGTAGTTTCTCTTTTCCAGTGTGTATAGGGTAGCTTAAATATATTAACTCTTTATTATAGAGAAAAAATACATGGGAAAAATAATGTTGGACCCAACGACCTCAACTTACATAGACGGGCCCTGTCAAACAAAGAATGTGGACTTAATTTACTAACGCTATCTAGCCTGAAAACCGGGACAGCGCTATGGCGGAGACAAAGACAGGCTTATACAGGTGTGGAGCGCGCTCTACAGGTCGGACGCCCAATTTTTTTCTATGAAAGGGCCCATATTATACTATATATAGCTCGATTACCACTCACTCACTGACTGACTGACTGACTGACTCATTGACATAATTGTTCTCCTAGAAAGAGACAGAAAACGATATAATGATGTACGGGAGATGTGTTCGGGTGCGGAATTGGAGTGGGGAAAAATTATGACATTTCGGAAAAACAAGATGGCGGCCGACGTGATTCTTGTAACTCTTTTGTTTTCCAACCGATTTCGTTAAAACTCACAACGATTGAAAAAATTAGGAAACGATTTATAGAAAAAGTGGAAAAAATTGGAAAAACAAGATGGCGGCCGAGCTGTAGTATTTTCAAATTTTTGATTTTTCGACCCCGAACCGCGGCGCCACAGATCCGAAACGGCGTGGTCGAGCATGATGTTTTTTTCTCTTTTCGCCTGCAATTATCCTGTATTTTGACAGAATGGGAGTGGTTTTTAAAAATTCAAGATGGCGGCTGTCGCGGCGGCCTTTTTGTTTGAGGTACGAAAAAACGCAATTTTAAAATTCAAATTTCTCACAGTTGCCAACGTCGGAGCGTTTCGACTTCTAGGGGGCGATTGTGTGTACAGCCTTGAGGTATGGATTGGGGGAAAAAAATACCCCATTTCTCGGGAAATTTTCAAGATTTACCCCAAAAATAAAAAAATCGAAATACGGACTTTTTGCAAAATTTGAGTACGAGCAACCACGTGTCTCACTTGTGCGAATGACATTTGGGTATTTTCGTCGCCGAGGTCTGGCAACACTGGAATTTATCAAAGTAAAAGTGATTTTCGACATGGTCTTTTTTCAGGGGCGATCATTTCGGCTGGGTGCGAGCGAGATGAAAAATTTAAACGTCATCAGGAGCGGTATATCCTGTAGTTTACGGGAAAATTATGAAACTGTGTAAAATGTTTCTGTCCAACGAGGTGGCGGCCATTTTGTATTCTTTTTGTGTTTTTGAAAATTTCGAACACGTTTTTGAGGCAGTTGGCAACATTTGGGAAAGTTGACATGTATAAATCGATTGTGTAACTCAACCAGCGGTATCGAGATATCTCAACAGTGTTGCCACATTTGGGGTAGTTTTCGAGATTTTCCCAAAAATGTCCTCCTGTAAAATTTTGTATGAAAAATTTTTTTTTCACTGATGGCTTCGTATACACGTTAGAAAATTAAACTTGAACAAAAATATGGAGACAGCTGATGATTGAGGATTTCGGAGACGGGTAAAGAGCACGGCCGAGGTATTGAAGAAAGGTGGGGGGTGCTCGACCAAATGTCATTCAAAACTTCATCCAAAAGACAATGAGCTGAAAAAAAATTCAAAATGGCGGATTTAAGATGGCCGCCATACAAATTTATTTGGTGTCCATCTCAGAAAGTATAAAAGATGAAAGAGTGGTTTCTCGGCCAAAGATGATCAGGGCGAGAAGATCTATTTAGCGAAAAGAAAAAAAATTCAAGATGGCGGTTTTTTTTTTTCATACCAAATTATATGGCGATTAGGACTCATTGACGTAATTTATTGTTCTTCTAGAAAGAGACAGAAAACGATACAATGATGTATGGAAGATGTGTTCGGGTGCGAGATGGGAGTACGGAAAAATTATGCCATTTCGGAAAAACAAGATGGCGGCCGACGTGATTCTTGCAACTCTTTTGTTTTTTAACCGATTTCGTTAAAACTCGCAAGGATTGAAGAAATTAGTAAACGATCAATAGAGAAAGAGGAAAAAATTGGAAAAACAAGATGGCGGCCGAGTTGCAGTGTGTTCAAATTTTTGATGTTTCGACCCCGAACCGCGGAGCCAGAGATCTGAAACGGCGTAGTCGAGCATGATTTTTTCTTTTTTTCGCCTACAATTATCCTGTATTTTGACAAAATGGGAGTGGTTTTTAAAAATTCAAGATGGCGGCTGTCGCGGCGGCCGTTCGGTTTGAGGTACGAAAAATCGCAATTTTAAAATTCCAATTTCTCACAGTTGGCAACGTCGGAGCGTTTCTACTTCTACGGGGCGATTGTGTGTACAGACTCGAGGTATGGATTGGGGGTTTTCCCCCCCCCATTTCTCGGGAGATTACCCCATTTCTCGGGAAATTTTCAAGATTTACCCCAAAAATAAAAAAAATCTAAATACGGACTTTTTGCAAGATTCGAGTACGAGCAACCACGTGTCTCACTTGTATGAATTACATTTGGGTAATTTCGTCGCCCAGGTCTGGCAACACTGGAATTTATCAAAGTAAAAGTGATTTTCGACATGGTCTTTTTTCAGGGGCGATCATTCCGGCTGGGTGCGAGCGAGTTGAAAAATTGAAACGTGATCACAAGCGGTATATCCTGTAGTTCACGGGAACATTATAAAACTATGTAAAATGTTTCTGTGAAACCAGGTGGCGGCCATTTTGTATTCTTTTTGTGTTTTTGAAAATTTCGATCACATTTTTGTGGCAATTGTCAACATTTGGGAAAGTTGACATGTATGGGTCGATTGTGTAACTCGACCGGCAGTATCGAGATATCTAAACAGTGTTGCCATATTTGGGGTAGTTTTCGAGATTTTCCCCAAAAACTCCCTCCTGTAAAATTTTGCATGACAAATTTTTTTTTCACTGATGGCTTCGTATATAAATCAGAAAATATAACTTGAAGAAAAATATGGAGACAGCTGATGATTGAGGATTTCGGAGACGGGTAAAGAGCACGGCCAAGATATTGAAGATAGGTGGGGGGTTCTCAAACAAATGTCACTCGAAACCTCATCCAATTGGCGGTGAGTTGAAAAATCTCCAAAATGGCGGATTCAAGATGGCCGCCATACAAATTTCATCAGTGTCTGTCTCGGAGAGTATTAGAGATGGAATCTTTCATATTCGATATAATTTAGGTCTCTCTGGGATTACAAAACAGAAAACTGATACCAAAGTAAAAAAAATCAGCGCCATTTTGAAATTCTTTGTTAATTGACCAATTTCGTTCAAAATCGATATTTAGGGCTCCCTGGGGTCACAAAATAGGAAACTGATACCAAAATTGTAAAAAATCAGCGCCATTTTGAAATTCTTTGTTAATTGACCGATTTCGTTCAAAAACGATATTTAGGGCTCCCTGGGGTTACAAAACAGGAAACTGATACCAAAGTTTAAAAATCAGCGCTATTTTGAAATTATTTGTTAATTGACCGATTTCATTCAAAATCGATACTTAGGGCTCCCTGGGATTACAAAACAGGAAGCTGTTACCAAAATTTAAATCAGCGCCATTTTGAAATTCTTTGTCAATTGGCCGATTTCGTTCAAAATCGATACTTAGGGCTCCCTGGGATTACAAAACAGGAAACTGGTACCAAAGTTTTAAAAAACCAGCGCCATTTTGAAATGCTTTGTTAATTGACCGATTTCGTTCAAAATCGATACATATGACTCCCTGGGATTACAAAACAGGAAACCGATACCAAAATTTAAAAAATCGGCGCCATTTTGAAATTCTTTGTTAATAACCGATTTCGTTCAAAATCGATATTTAGGACTCCCTGGGATTACAGAACAGGAAACTGGTACCAAAATTTAAAAAAATCGGCGCCATTTTGAAATTCTTTGTTAATAGCCGATTTCGTTCAAAATCGATATTTAGGACTCCCTGGGATTACAGAACAGGAAACTGGTACCAAAATTTAAAAAAATCAGCGCCATTTTGAAATTCTTTGTTAATTGACCGATTTCGATCAAAATCGATATTTAGGGCTCCCTGGGATCACAAAACTGATACAAAAGTTTTAAAAAATCAGCACCATTTTGAAATTCTTTAATAATTGACCGATTTCGTTCAAAATCGATATTTAGGGTTCCCTGGGATCACTAAACAGGAAACTGATACCAAAGTTTTAAAAAATCAGCGCCATTTTAAAATTCTTTGTTAATTGACCGATTTTGTTCAAAATCGATATTTAGGACTCCCTAGGTTTACGAAAAAGGAAACTGGTACCAAAATTTTAAAAAAATCAGCGCCATTTTGAAATTATTTAATATAACCGATTTCGTTCAAAATCGATATTTAGGACTCCCTGGGATTACAAAACAGGAAACTGGTACCAAAGTTTTAAAAAACCAGCGCCATTTTGAAATGCTTTGTTAATTGACCGATTTCGTTCAAAATCGATACATATGACTCCCTGGGATTACAAAACAGGAAACCGATACCAAAATTTAAAAAATCGGCGCCATTTTGAAATTCTTTGTTAATAACCGATTTCGTTCAAAATCGATATTTAGGACTCCCTGGGATTACAGAACAGGAAACTGGTACCAAAATTTAAAAAAATCGGCGCCATTTTGAAATTCTTTGTTAATAGCCGATTTCGTTCAAAATCGATATTTAGGACTCCCTGGGATTACAGAACAGGAAACTGGTACCAAAATTTAAAAAAATCAGCGCCATTTTGAAATTCTTTGTTAATTGACCGATTTCGATCAAAATCGATATTTAGGGCTCCCTGGGATCACAAAACTGATACAAAAGTTTTAAAAAATCAGCACCATTTTGAAATTCTTTAATAATTGACCGATTTCGTTCAAAATCGATATTTAGGGTTCCCTGGGATCACTAAACAGGAAACTGATACCAAAGTTTTAAAAAATCAGCGCCATTTTAAAATTCTTTGTTAATTGACCGATTTTGTTCAAAATCGATATTTAGGACTCCCTAGGTTTACGAAAAAGGAAACTGGTACCAAAATTTTAAAAAAATCAGCGCCATTTTGAAATTATTTAATATAACCGATTTCGTTCAAAATCGATATTTAGGACTCCCTGGGATTACAGAACAGGAAACTGATACCAAAGTTGTAAAAAATCAGCGCCATTTTGAAATTCTTTGTTACTTGACCAATTTCGTTCAAAATCGATATTTTAGGATCCCTGGGATTACAAAACCGAAAACCGGTACCCAAAATTTTAAAGTATCAGCGCCATTTTGAAATTATTTATTAATTAACCGATTTCGTTCCAAATCGATATTTAGGGCTCCCTGGGATTTCAATACAGGAAGCTGTTACCAAAATTTAAATCAGCGCCATTTTGAAATTCTTTGTCAATTGGCCGATTTCGTTCAAAATCGATATTTAGGGCTCCCTGGGGTTATAAAACATGAAACTGATACCAAAGTTGTAAAAAATCAGCGCCATTTTGAAATTCTTTGTTAATTGACCGATGTCGTTCAAAATCGATATATTGGGCTCCCTGGGATCACAAAACAGGAAACAGATACCAACGTTTTAACAAATCAGCGCCATTTTGAAATTATTTGTTAATGGACCGATTTCGTTCAAAATCGATATTTATGGCTAACCACATCTCGTGAGCTGCTTTAGCAGCTCGCGCACAGAGCGAAACACTAGTTATAATATATCGATGGTTGGACCCACAGAAGGGTATATATACTAAGGCGGTCATATTGGATACAAAACTATAGAACTGCTACTAAGTTACGGTAAGAAAGTTTACGAACGTTTATAATATAAGGAACAATGCTAAGCCTATGTCCGTAAAAATATAAGAAAGCAATTAATTCATTCGCAAAATAACTACAAAGTACAAACTATTGTCTTTTCCGTGTATAATATGAATGAGTAATATTAGGTGATTCCTGCGAAATCTTCAATTTGGATATACAAAATAACTTCATACAATTAGTGAAAAATCCCCCGGATACACTTTGATTTTCCGGGATAAAAGTAGCCTATCCTTCTCAGAATGTATCTTCGGTTTTTTTTTTAAAATCAATCATCAAATTTAATTAAAATCGGTTGAACTGATGGGCCGTGAAAGCGTAGCAGACGGACATATAAACAGACGCACTTTCCCATTTATAGAATTATATATTACCTACTTATTATTATATAATATGTAATACATTCACTTTCCATTTCAATGTTTTTATTAAGAGAGGCAAATGTCCACCGGGTAGTAATGTAATATTTAACGTCTATAGTCACGATTACAGGTTTTCGAGCTCTAAAATATATACAAGAGCGCAGACGGCGACTTTCTCCGTGTAGAAAGTGACCCTGTCGGTGCGCGGGCGATGCATAGGTGTATGTGATACGCACGATTTGTATTGGTCTGCTATTATAATAATAAAAGTTTTTATTAAAGGCATTAAAATCCCAGTATTCCATATTACTATACCATACTAATATTATAAATGCGAAAGTGTGTCTGTCTGTCTGTCCGTCTGTCTGTCTGTATGCTACACTTTCACGGCCCATCTATTCAACCGATTTTGATGAAATTTGGTATAGAGGTAGGTTACATCCCGGGGAAGGACGGAAGGCTACTTTTTATCCCGGAAAATTAAGGAGTTCCCCCGGGAATCAAAAAAACTTAATCCACGCGGACGAAGTCGCAGGCATCATCTAGTTAAATATAATCTTAAAAACTAACTGTAAAGGTTTTAAAAAACTCTTCGCAGGCGTCATCATTAAGCAGCAGTTTATTTATCTGCTTATATTACTTTCTATTACATGTTTGATGAACAAATAGCCAATATTAATGTGAATTGGGCTAGGCGCCCCATCACACACCGTTTTTAAAATGGTGTTCTGCGATTTCCTAATCATCTCCCAGAAGTAAACCTCTCAGAAGCTATGCAAGTGTGTGAGTTATTGTTTGTTGAGTTTGCTTCATCACTCAACCCATTCGCAGCCAATTACTGAGCACTAGCACCATGGTAGGGGAGGCAATGATGCTAAATGTGGATTTACTCGAGCGTCGTGGAGACCTATGGAATTTGAAGATTTGATGGTAGAAAGAAAAAAAGGTTATAATAATATGATGTATATTCTTTCACCGATGGGGGCAGCGGGGGCATTGGGGCTACAGTTTTTTATTCAAATCATCAAATTAATAAAACTCCTCGAGATAATAGTCAGATTAAGGGTCAGCACGTTTGGGACGTGAAGCTGAACAGTCTGTATGATAATCTGACGCGCTCGAGTATTTCAAAATGGCAATTTTACTTTGCATTTTCAAAAAAACCGCAGTGACTTAGCGTTACGTCAGAATCGTCAGTCTTTTCCTCTCAAAATCTGACGCGCTCGATTTTTTTTTGTTTTTTTACCAATATTTTACGTACCGTACGGCCAACCCCACCATGCAAACCGGCAGACAAACATACCATTCGAAAACAGAGACACGTTGGGCGTATACGCTATCAATAACTGACGCACTGGAGTAAATCCAAAAAATACCCTTTGGGCTCCCCTACTACTAGTCTCGTCTCGGAATAAAGAAAAGAGTTTTGACTTGTAGTCATACTGGCTAAGTGCGGATGAGAATTTTATGAAGAAGTCTCGGGCATACAGATTTCCCCACTGTGTTATCCTTCACCGTTGAAGCAAGCGATATTAATTTAATTACTAAAACTCACATAACTCAGAGAAGTCAGAAGTGCGAGCCCAAAAATTGAAACCCCGACCATCCAAATATATCGTTGACCTATAAACTACTAGGCTATCACTGCCCACAGATATATTAATACTTACCTTATAGTAAGCTGAGCATTCATCCATTTTACTCATCTATTTTTTTAATGAGAATTCAGAGGCCATTACATACTGACAATAGTATATCCGAGATCAACGATCTTTACGCAAATGTTCTAGAGTTTTCTACGAACTGTTCTCCTCAGACATAGAACTAAGTATGGGTTTTAACAAAATTAATTTTTGAATAACTTTTTTCCTAAATAGTGATAAAAACAGAAAGTGAAATATATAAATTTTTGACTTGAAATTTCAATGATTATTTTAGTATTCATAAGTTTCAGTTTTCCGTCTATTTTTCCTGTCCAAAGTGCATGGAACTGAATATTACAAAGGCGGTCAAGAGCGTCTCTACTTTCACCCGTCCTTCACACATCTTTTATGAGTAAGAGAGATGGATTGGTGTTTTCCTTTCTCGTATACGTCACTTCACATTTCTCCGGTTTGTTGAAGTGGTTATATGAAATCAGTGTCGTTGTTACATTGGTATCGTTCGTTTTAGGGCTGGCGTGTGATTTCTAATAATTATAATTTAATTGGTTGTGAACAGTCAAAGAGGTGTGACAGCGGTTGCGATCGATTTTGTATCGATTTTATTACAAACGAGCTAAAGAAGTCAATTAACAAGGTATGTTTTACCAGTTTAGTTTGATTTTTTTTAAATATTAGGTAAATTATTATATATAAACATATATAAGAAAAAGTTTACTATATAGAGTTGTGGGTTCCTATATAGTTAGGTATATAATAAAGTAGTTTTACTAACCTTACTAGTTATTAATTTCTTTACAAACAGTCCATTGCGGTAGGCATACTTAATCGTGTGCATGTAAAAGATTTCAACGCGCTACAGCACCAGATTTTACTTTTGAATAATTTTACAAGTATTTTATATAATTTTTTGAAGGCCACAAATATTTCATTTGATTGATTTGTCATCATGCCTATTTATAGCATTGGATTTATTTAATTAAGGACTAGGTGACCTGCCCCGGCTTCACCCGGATAGGCTTGGTGTAGGTACTACACCCTTATGTGATACTTATGTATTATGTATGAGCCAAAATTGACTTTTTATTAAGCTAATTACACTGATCGCAATCGATATGTTTTTACCCGTTGAGGAAATGTTCCCTCCTTTTCCGGACTATTTATGATCACAACTTCGGAAGCGTTTAACAAAAACGGTATTTTTCTCATATTTTCAGACGGAGTGCGACCTCAAAAGATGAAGCTCTCCCTAGTGTTTGAGCTTCTGTTAATATTTGTGTTACTAGCATTTGCAGCCTCTAAAAATATCGGTAAGTAGAAAAACTGTTTTAAACTACACATAAAGGAGTAGGTACTTAGTTTTAGCTTTTCGATGATGTAAGTAAGCTCGTATATGGCGGTGACTAGAATGATTTATCTAAGATGTTTTGTTTTAATAAAACAATATAAAATCGAATAATTCCTGTCAATATTGAATTATTTAAGTACAGTTTTGACCGTGCTATACCGCTTAAACACTACCTAGTCGTATATAGCCTATAGCCGGTGCTGGTGTGTATTCAAAGCTAAAACAGACATAAAATTCTAAGTTTTTGTTAGATATGTGAAACATTAGAGTGATTTATCTTAGATGTTTTGTTTTAATAAAACAATATAAAATCGAATAATTCCTGTCAATATTGAATTATTTAAGTAGAGTTTTGACCGTGCTATACCGCTTAAACACTACCTAGTCGTATATAGCCTATAGCCGGTGTTGGTGTGTATTCAAAGCTAAAACAGGCATAACATTCTAAGTTTTTGTTAGATATGTGAAACATTAGAGTGATTTATCTTAGATGTTTTGTTTTAATAAAACAATATAAAATCGAATAATTCCTGTCAATATTGAATTATTTAAGTAGAGTTTTGACCGTGCTATACCGCTTAAACACTACCTAGTCGTATATAGCCTATAGCCGGTGCTGGTGTGTATTCAAAGCTAAAACAGGCATAACATTCTAAGTTTTTGTTAGATATGTGAAACATTAGAGTGATTTATCTTAGATGTTTTGTTTTAATAAAACAATATAAAATCGAATAATTCCTGTCAATATTGAATTATTTAAGTAGAGTTTTGACCGTGCTATACCGCTTAAACACTACCTAGTCGTATATAGCCTATAGCCGGTGCTGGTGTGTATTCAAAGCTAAAACAGGCATAACATTCTAAGTTTTTGTTAGATATGTGAAACATTAGAGTGATTTATCTTAGATGTTTTGTTTTAATAAAACAATATAAAATCGAATAATTCCTGTCAATATTGAATTATTTAAGTAGAGTTTTGACCGTGCTATACCGCTTAAACACTACCTAGTCGTATATAGCCTATAGCCGGTGCTGGTGTGTATTCAAAGCTAAAACAGGCATAACATTCTAAGTTTTTGTTAGATATGTGAAACATTAGAGTGATTTATCTTAGATGTTTTGTTTTAATAAAACAATATAAAATCGAATAATTCCTGTCAATATTGAATTATTTAAGTACAGTTTTGACCGTGCTATACCGCTTAAACACTACCTAGTCGTATATAGCCTATAGCCGGTGCTGGTGTGTATTCAAAGCTAAAACAGGCATAACATTCTAAGTTTTTGTTAGATATGTGAAACATTAGAGTGATTTATCTTAGATGTTTTGTTTTAATAAAACAATATAAAATCGAATAATTCCTGTCAATATTGAATTATTTAAGTACAGTTTTGACCGTGCTATACCGCTTAAACACTACCTAGTCGTATATAGCCTATAGCCGGTGCTGGTGTGTATTCAAAGCTAAAACAGGCATAACATTCTAAGTTTTTGTTAGATATGTGAAACATTAGAGTGATTTATCTTAGATGTTTTGTTTTAATAAAACAATATAAAATCGAATAATTCCTGTCAATATTGAATTATTTAAGTACAGTTTTGACCGTGCTATACCGCTTAAACACTACCTAGTCGTATATAGCCTATAGCCGGTGCTGGTGTGTATTCAAAGCTAAAACAGACATAAAATTCTAAGTTTTTGTTAGATATGTGAAACATTAGAGTGATTTATCTTAGATGTTTTGTTTTAATAAAACAATATAAAATCGAATAATTCCTGTCAATATTGAATTTTTTAAGTAGAGTTTTGACCGTGCTATACCGCTTAAACACTACCTAGTCGTATATAGCCTATAGCCGGTGCTGGTGTGTATTCAAAGCTAAAACAGGCATAAAATTCTAAGTTTTTGTTAGAAATGTGAAACATGATTAAAATCTTATTTACGGATGTAAGAAAGCTGGCAAAACGATAATCATTACCATCGATGGTGCAATCGACACCAACTACGAGTATGTTGAATCTTCTGCTCTGGACTATGATAAACTTAAGGGTACCAGATAGAATAATTACTAAGCCGATAAATATTCATCATGCATTCATCAGTTCAACCTATCGCCGGCTAACTATTACAAACGAGTTTCCTCACAGATTCAGAAGGGTCTTGGCCATAGTCCACCACTCTGGCCAAGTGCTGATTGGCAAACTTCACACACATTTGAGAACATTACAAAGAACTCTCAGGCAGGTTTCTTCATGATGTTATCTTTCACTGTTCTAGCAAGTGATATTTAATTGCTTAAAACGCATATACTCGTAACATAAAAAGTTAGAAGTGCGTGGCCGAGGGTCGGATCCCTAACCACCCAAATAGGAGGCCGGAACGTCCAAACCACTATACATCAAACATGAAAATATTTACAACAGAAATAATATTTACTAAAGTACGGCGTGGTACTATAATAGATATGCGCATTATTTTAGCCGATAAATTCGATTGAATGCAATTGTATCTTCCGTGAAAGTGGAATATAAAATAGATTCTGTTTAGTGTGCTTCGAACACGAAATGTGTGTAATTCATCAACTATCTAGCGTGACAAGCGATAAAATAATTTTTATAAGTTTGAGTTAAATTAATTTCATAGCATAACACGTAAGCGTAAGAGCCCACCGCACCGAACGTAATACCACAGAATATATAATAGTTACACTGAAAATGTATAGGGTGTCGATAGCATATCGCATGTGCCAAAGGAACGTAAACATCAGTCGGATTTATCCAGGGCGTAAGATTTCCTACCGGTGACTGAAAAATGCTAGTCCCGTTGTCATAGGCGACCGACGAAAGCGACCCAATGCGACACAATACGTATCCATAGAAAGTGATAAACTTATCGACGCGACAACGCCACGTGAAGGGTCATCTACTGTTTGATATTGCGTTGTAGCGTATTTGTCGCTTACGTAGGACAATGCTTAAATTTGGTACGTGCATTTCTTGTGGATCAAATGCTTTAATTTATTTATTTTAGAACTTTATTTTACAGGTAATCAGAAAAACAACAAGAAAGGTATTCAAAAACAAAACGATGACATAAATATAGAAGATAACAGTATTAATAAGTTCTGTAAGTGCTATGAGGCGTTTTGCAACTGTTGCCGAGATTTCGCAGTTCCTGTACTTAATTTGAATGGTCCAGGTAAGATATGAAGTTTATTTGTTTATACACAACCGAATTAAGCCTCATAATATTAGATAGGAAGGCAATCCTACACAACCGGAAAGAGATCAGTCGCTAAGTATCTGGGCTGCTGCTGAGAATTATTTACAGACAGAAAACTTTTCAGACGCAGATCTGGGACCTCACTATCCGTAGCCGAATAAGCTTTTCTCTAGAGTCTAGCATTTTTGATTAGATAACGTAAAAAAAGTATTATAAAAGCCATAAACGAAGCTAAATGCTCTATATTCAATACCTGGGTTTAAGTTGGTGAATTATTTTAAAGTTAATTTTGGTCAAATATCAATAATATGACTAAAGAATTGTCTTATTGAAATTACATTCTTTTACAACTCAATCTTAATAGAGATGGTAAAGTTGACGAAGTTAAAATTATAAAAGGAATAAGTACTTGTATATTATTTTTATCAAAAGTAAAGTACCTAACTAATCTTTCTTTCAGGATGTGCTTCGGTGATGTACTTACGCGGCGATAAAATGTCCGTATCATTAAGCTTCGGCAATAAAGTCATCACTAATAGGACACTCTCCAGTATGTATAATTCCAAATTTATTATTATTCTTAAGTTAAGATTGTTTAAATTTATCCAAATAGTATAATTTACTGTTTTTCACAGGTCGCAAACCAAGTCCTGTTTGCATGCCTCTACCCGGAGGTATATCAAAGTTCTGTGGACGAGTGTATAATATAGCGAGGGCGGGAGAAGAGTTTAGAGCCTGTCTCGGCTTGGAACTACAAGCTAAGAATACTGTTGAAGCAGCAGTGAGGGTATCTTGTTTCAAGTTCGGTCCTAGAGGCGTCACTTCTGAGCCAGCTGATCCGCTGCCGTTAGTGCCTCAGGATGAAAAGGATACAGACGATGACGATGATGACGACGACGACGATGATGACGACGTTGACTTTGGTATCGACGCTGATGAAGATGATGACGACGATGATGAAGAAGAAGAGGACGATGATGATGACGATGCTGATGATGGTAAAAAATTTACAATAATTATCTACCTGAAAACGGTAACAACTTGCCTGACGTTAGGCTTAAATAATGAGCTACGATTTTTGTCACTAGAATGAACCATGATGAAACAGATGTTTTTGTGCTTTAGGACTAAGTTATCCTGGGGTCTCTACAACAAAAGGGAAAATATGGAACAATTAATTCCTTTTAGTCCTATATTTTATTAAATTTGCCACATAATAGGAATTTTACTCAAATATATCGGACATTATAATTAGATAAATATTAGATCAGAATTATTTAGTAGTTATGTATCTATGTATGTATATTTATTATATATTTTAGTGTTTAGACGTTGCACTATCCCCGCGCTCTTGTTTGATAATCTCGTCTTCCCAAAGGTGGTCTCGAAGAGATTGCTTTAGCAATAAGACCGCCTTTGCACCCTTCTGTTTTATCTTTTAACCTTTTTGTTTATTGTCTTTGTGTGTGCAATAAAGAGTTTTATCTATCTCGCTAAGGGACAAACTTATGCCACTTTGACCCTATTCATCTATTACAGCCTTTCTAAAACTTAACACATAAGTTTCTCTATGATAAAGTAAAAAGTAAAACTTTATCATTAACATTTCAGGTGGTCTCGATGCAGTCAACGATGTAGACAGCGCAGACTACACAGGATTCAGTCTTCTTGGTGAAGATTTATTAGGAGGCCTATTCGGTTCATCTGGTGGTAAAAAACCTGCTAAGAATAAAAATAAACAAGTCCCATTTACAACCACCACAACTAGACGTCCACGTCCCACACGTTTACCTGTCAGACCAGTTAGACCTGTCACGACACTTCGGCCATATGCTACAAGGGTTACAACAATAAGAGTTCGACCGGTCAATCGTAGACCTACACGCAGACCACTAAGAAGACGAACTACTACTTTACGACCAACAAGTGCATCTTCTGTAAAGGCAGATGAAAGTTCTACAGTTTCCACGATATCTACAACTATGGCACCTTTAACATCCGTAACCACTGAGGTCAAAGCTCCATCAATTGAAATGCAAGAAACCGCTGAGAGTGAGTCTCATCACGTAATACCTATAACTGAAACATTTTTATCAACTTCGGAATTGACAACGCCCAAAAGTGACACCACGTTTGAAGATTCAGGCTTAGAAATGTCCTTAGCGCATATAACTGATCAACTTTCACTTAATATAATGCCAGTTACGCAATCAGCCCCAACAGAGGCAGTCAAAGAAGAAATGAAAGATGTAAAAGCTACAACAGAACAGGAGACGAGTTACGAAAAAATTGAAACAATTACTTCTAAGCCACACTCAAAAATTCCTTTTGCGACGACAGTTGATGAGGATGAAAATGAAGAAATGGTACAAATAGTTCAAACTCTGGATTCTCCTGAAGAGCATGCTGCTGATAGTGAAAATGTAGTTGATGAAACAAGATCACATCATGAATCAAATCATCATTATGAAGGACTTTCTCTACCCAAGAAAAAACATAGAGGAGGAAATTTCAATTTAGCTGATTTAGATGTTTTGGATTTAACTGGTATTGGAGAAAGTGTTGGTCATCAATTAGGACTTTTCGGTAGACACAAACGGCAAAATAAAAATAAAGTGGTCAAACCTCAAAACATGAAAAGTTTTAACGATTATGACGATATTCTTGGATTGGACGCTTTGAGTGAATCCATTGTTTTCCCCGATATCGATGATCTAAGCAGGAAAGACAGAAGAAGACAAAATAAAATGATGAAAGGTTTATGGTCTTAGTGATTATAATTCGTGCTATAGTTGTAATTCTTAGCTTATTATTTATTTATTTATTTCTCTACATTAAATATTTGTAAATAGTAATTTTACGTTAAATGTTTATATTTCAAAGACATTAAAATAATCAAAAAATACTTGGTAGTTTCATTGAATTTATTTTAATTACCTGTACTTAGCAGAAAAGCACTTTGACTTATGTTGTACGTTGTTATTATGACTGTAAAAACAAATATTTATACAAAAATAATTAATCATAAAAAGAAGCCTACTTCAGTAGGTACTAAAGAGGACCCAGTCAAAGAGGACATTCAAAAGCACAAAGCTGCTGATTGTTACATATTAAATACTAGCTAATGCCCGCGACTTCGTCCGCGTGAATTGAGGTTTTTTGGTTTCCGCGGGATCTCTTTAACTTTCCGGGATAAAAAGTAGCTTAAGTGTTATTCCAGACTATAATCTATCTCTGTGCCAAATTACATCCAGATCCGTTCAGCCGTTGAGGCGTGATTGAGTAACAAACATCCATCCATACATCCATCCATCCATCTATCCAAACTTTCGCATTTATAATATTAGTAAAGATATCTCAGCCTGCGACATAGCTTCAAACGATCCAAATAATTTTATGATTTCCGATGGGTACCGTCAGCTGTATTGTTTTTTACGACGTCACTTAAATGTCACTTCCCAAAAAAGCACGCATCTAATGACTTCTCATATTTTGTTTAAATCCATCAACCAGGCTGCAGGGGATGCCATATATACGAAGACACTACCTACTTCGTGCAGGCTGGTAAATAAGCGATTTATTGGTGTAAAGCTAAGCAAAGCTTTTATTTTATTTTGTTTAAATAGGTACTCAAATAGGTAAAAGGCCGCAGCTTGGCATCTTGGCTTGAAATAGTTATTTGTGTTATATGGGGCCAAAGAAAATTTTTGTTCCCCGAGGGCGCTATTTTGAATTCAGAGCGAAGTGAAGGATTCTATAGTAGAATCCTGAGCGTAGCGAGGAATTCAATATACGCCGCCCGAGAACAAAAAATTTGGCCCCGAGTGACACACACTATTTTTCATCATTACGTATGAGAAAAAGCTAGGAGTATCAACCTACTATGTATGGACATTACCTATACGTTTAAGCACCAATCAGAAGCACGAACGCGGACCAACCAGAAGATACTCCTATCAACCTTCTATGTAATTGTATAGACATTATTTAGACGTATATTTAAAGTTTAAATAAAATGTAAAGACGTATATCCGATCAACAAATTGATCACGTTACTTCGGACCAATCAGAAGAGAGAAATGAAAAGTCCTATGGGCCTACAAATTACATTTTGCTCCCGCTATCCTCTGAAGACAATATTCGTTTTTCGAATAGGTATGATGAAAAGTGTAATATTGAATTCAATCTTAAATAAAATGGTATAGGACCTAGTTATGAAGGATAATCAATGAATTTAAACGAAAATAAATGTCTTAAGAGGATAAACCTAAATAAATTAACACATATTATTCTATCATCATACTTCATACTATACTATAATATTATAAATGCGAAAGTGCGTTTGTTTGTTGGTTTGTCTTTCAATCACGCCGCAACCGAGCAACAGATCGGCGTGATTTTTGGTAAGGGTATAGTTGAGGACCTGGAGAGTGACATAGGCTACTTTTTATGCCGGAAAATTAAAGAGTTCCCGCGGGAATAAAAAAACCTAAACCACGCGGACGAAGTCGCGGACATCAGCTAGTCAAAGAATAAAATTAACAGAAGTGTAGCAACAAAAACAATTACGCATGATAGGACCTTCCACTTGAAAGACCTACCTTCCGCTTTACACTTTATACCTATCCGTTACCCGGTATTTCCATTCATAACTCTGTAACAAGCGTTATGAATGTTATTGATATGCGCGACTGTTTGCTTTTATTATAGGTACATAAAGGTCGTTGTTTGCATAATTTTCTGAAGTGACGAATCGATTTTAACAATTGCCTAATTATTATTGATATAAGGCTCCAACAAAGTCACTAATAGCAACTTATATTCAACTTGCGTTCCCAATTCCGAAAGTAGGAATCGATTCTGCCATTTAAAGTGACTACTTTCTCCAGACCGTACATTAAAATTTAAAACTTGTTTGCCTGCTCATTGGCCGTGCAGCTCAAGCCAGACTAGGAACTTCGTAACTGGACAGCAGTTAAATAGATGGAAGTTACATACTTCACCAACAATTTCAACTGGTAAGCCAGGCGAAGCTGTTGTAAAAGCAATTGTAAAATTATTTTAGAATGTCTTTACACATGTCTTTACACCTTAAGCGGCTATCAATATTAATTAGTATACACTTTCTTTCCTTTTGTTTTGCTAGGCATGGTACGTATTTTTAAACGAATATGCTATTGAATAGCTTATTCAAGCAGAAATATACTTAAATATTATTTAACGTTTTCTACATACTATTAATATTTCAGGTGAATTTATAACTAAAAATGACAGACCTTATGGCGTTTTAAATATCAAAGTGCCACAAGCACTTTGGCAACAAGCCTTAAAACCAACCCCAGTTTTAAAGTCTCCTGTAACTATTACTGTGCCTGTACTTGCAGCTGCGGAGGAAGAAAATGAGGTTGAAGAAAATGAAATAGAAAATGTTGTGAATGATGGCACTGAAGTAAGCGTACCTGTAGACAGCACTTTAATTAGCGATGAACCTGTTTCACTGGCCCCTTCTATAATAACAGTGGCACCCGCAGCTACAGTTTCTCAATCACCAGTTCTTCAAGATGAACTTCCTGAACAACCAGTGCAAGAAGTAACTGGCCAAGTAATGCGATTCCCGTGTACTTGTAACAATGGTCAATGTGGATGTTGCACTGGAGCCATTATGGAACGCTTCAGAATGAAAGCATGTGGAAATATATCTTTCGTACCGCAAGATTTTGTATTTGATGTTAGATTAACAATGAATAATAACACCGTAGTCAGGCGTAGAGTTTCAGGTAATATAAGTACTTTTTAAAAAAATCCTCTAAATTTTTTTGAAAGTCAAATTGTATCATTAAACTTTGGCGTTTCAGCTAGTGATCCTCCGCCAATTTGCTTCAATCCCAGGAGAGCACCATTTGTCCGAGTTTGTGCAGAAATAAGCAACATTCGAATCAGAAATGGAAATGCATTTGCTTGTCTCGATATCAATGCAGATATTGCTAGTTTCCCTGTTTACTCAGCTTCATTCAGATGTTTTGGGTAAGCTAATGTTATCATAAAACATGTAGAAATTTTATTTATGAATCTGCAGTTAAACCTATTGATATTATATTGTACAATTTATTAAACAGTTATTTTGTTTATTTCAAGATTGGGATCGTCTGGTTTACAAACTGGTTTAAAACCAAAACCAGTATCTTCGGGTCCTAAACCAGTGAATTTATTCGGAAGTGGCAATACTAACAATGATGGGACTATCTTAGATGCAGCTGGTCAACTGCTTACTGGTGGCGCTGGTGGTAATGGAAACGGATTATTTGGAGCACCCCAAGGAGGACTTTTCGGAGGAGGAGGAGGAGGAGGAGGTCCTTTAGATGTTATTGGAGATGCAGTAGGGGATCTATTATAATGAAAAATTCAATTTTGATAAAATGAACATAATTCGTATAATGTAATTTAATAGACTGCTAGTAATTTATTTAATGTAACTATTATTTAAAATAATTTATTAAAGTATTTTTGTTTCTATGAACTTTGTTTCATTAAAGAGAAGGTATAAAGGCTTTGCTGGAAATCTCTCTACAGTGTGTAGGGGCATATAAAAACGGTTGTAAAAGATAAACATTCGTAGAGTGGCTTGATATAACCAGAAGGAACGTTTAAGGAAAAATTAAAAGATCAAACAAACCATAAACGCATAAACAAGCTCATTATGTGAAAGTGGTAAATCGTGATGTTCAGATCTTGCTATCACCATTGAACCGGTTCAAAGTTAGGGCGAATTGGGCCAATTGTATTACTCGTACAACCGGCATTGGCGCAGCTTCGTTGCATTAAAAGGCTTTGAAAATGTGCATCAAGTTTTTTATATTTGTTATAGTGGCATTGTTCTTAAGCCCTGCTTGTGGAAACGGTAAGATATATATGTAAAATTATCGCACTTTTAAAATCTTATTTTTTGTTATTTGAATTAAATATGAAAGTCATTCAAGCGATATATTCAATTGTAAGTATTGCATGTTAGAATGTGCATGAAGTTTGATTATAAAAAGGTTTGTAAGTACTAATTAGTACTAAAGCAAATATTTAGGTACCTATATTTTATTCAAATAAAGTACAAAAATCCTCATTTACAGTACTGACCTTCAAAGATGTGAACACCACTAGCTTTGATAAGCTAATTGGTATCGAAATACCGGACAGTCCCTTGCTGTTGCTTGACCGATTAAACTTGAGACGTATTTCAAACATTTCCCAATATGCCAGACAAAATCAAGGAAGCGACGAACAAAATTCGACGTCATCAAGAAGATGTACATGTAACCTTGGCGTTTGCAAATGTTGCACGGGCTTTTTGATGGACTTATTTAACCAAAAATCTTGTATGAAGGTGACTTATCATCCAGGCGACTTTGCTTTTGATGTTGCGATGTCTTTCAACGACAGAATTCTTTACGAAAATTCCATTTCAGGTAGGTACTCGTATTTTACAGCTATTAATATTATTGTCAATTTTTTTTAAGTTCTTAAGTACCTTGGTAAAATCTTTCTTAAATTTGCAGGAAAAAACCCAAGACCGATATGCATAAATCCACCAAGATTAACGAATTTAAAAGTATGCGCGCAATTTTATAACATATTCTTTCCCGGAAGGAACTTTCACTTTTGTTTAGCAATGAGCGGAAAATGGCGATCACTCCAATTGTTCAACTTTGCGTTTGATTGTCTGAGGTAAGGTTTATTAAAATCATTAATTAATTATGGAACTTCTTTGACTTTGCGGGATAGCTTCAGACTTAGTTGACACCATGGTGTCTTTGCTGTTAATCAGACAGACAAACCCAATCATACTAATATTATAAATGCAAAAGTGTGTTTGTTTGTTGGTTTGTTGGTTTGTCCTTCAATCACGCCGCAACGGAGCAACGGATCGACAAGATTTTTGGCATGGGTATAGTTGAGGACCTGGAGAGTGACATAGGCTACTTTTTATCCCGGAAAATTTTGGAGTTCCCGCGGGAATCAAAAAAACTTAAACCACGCGGACGAAGTCGCGGGCATCAGCTAGTAATAATGATAAATATTTATTTTTGGTTCTCACAGGATGGGTGCAAATGGCATAGCAATGTTGAGACCCGAAGAAAATGGCGGGATAACACTTCCCAATCCCCAAGGCGGAGTTGACGCTGTTATTGACGCAGGAGAAGACGACATAGAAGAATACGACGAGTCTAATATAGTGCGGTCCCTATTAGAAATATTCGACGAAGATTGATCATTAATATTTAATTAAACCTAGCCCTTAAGATTATTTATTAATTTTAGTTTCTAGCCATCGCCATTTATAATCGTGACTATGATTTACCAATAAAAATAGTAAAGAACTACAAATTCGAATATGTTTGCAATATTTTGTAACCACAAATTAAAATTATAGATATTTTTATCATGATTATACTTACTTATAATTGTAGTAAAATCTGTCTTTTTCAACGATTATCATTGAAATCACTTTAAACGAAATCACAGACATCTGAAATTTGAAATTTCATTTCATCATCAGACATTTGAAAACGCTGATCAATAGGGCGCCTGATTTATACAATTCACTATATTATATTGTAGCTTTGGATGAAGCCTTGATCGATCATTATAGTCATTTGTTTCCCATTACATGATTACAGTCTCTCCTTAAGGTACATTTTCTAAATGAAAGAGAAAATGGCTTGTCCACTCCAGCAAAGATGGATATTTAATGACGATCAGTGGTGGTGCGTCTGTATGCGCAGGAGTTTCTTTAGAAAGTCCCACTAGCCAGTTGTCGTTCATGCATCGTATATCTTGCATACAAATTTTAATAGTATTGAATCTCAATCTATGAGTTGACGTAACATAACGGAGAATTGTCATTTCGATAGTGTCCCTTGAGGCCGCAACATAATAGTTACGGGACGATACGAGTTTGGAAAAACGAAGTTGAAAGTGGCGAAGATGTTCTTGTTTTTTGTTGCTTGTGCTATGACGATTGGCATTAGCGGTAAGTTTTATGTAATGTTTCCATGACTTTCTTATGAAAACAATTTTTTTTTCCGTAACTCTTCATGGCGTACATATCCGTTTTATCCGTATTTCGTTTGCAAAAATGTCCTTTGCTTACTAGGTACCTATACCTAATAATTACCTTATCTATTTTCTTGTTTATAGGGGTTTCTTCTGAGCAAGAGTTTTTCCAGAGTATAAAAGAGGATAATGCAATGGATGTCACCGATTTTTCTGTGTACTATGATTTGGAAACTAATAAGGTAAAATGTTGATTGTCTTATAAAACCCTTTTTTAAGCATTAATTTTATTAAATACCTATAATTATTGATAGCAAGAATAGTCTCTACTCTCTATATTGAATAGACCTAATATTATGAATAAGTAAGTAGGTACTAGATTTTGTCCGCGAATTTTTCCGCGTGTAAGTATTAAGTTTTTAAGTGTGTTTTTGTAATCTCGTAGAAAGTGGAAACTCTTTGATTTTCCAGTATAAAAAGCAGTAGGACCTTGGGCTACTTTTGCGTATCTAACATTGATATAAAATTTTAGATGATATCTACCAAATTTCGTCAAAATCGGTTAAACAGAAAGTACTACCTAACAGACATAGGTACTGACAAACACACTTCCGCATTTATAATACGTAAATTTTAAGCAGGCTAAGGAGACACATTCTTTGCACTAACTTACTTAAGTCTTAGGTATAGTCACGAATTTAAATTTTTCGTCTCTATTTTTCAGACCATAAAGGCCATGATGCCCCGGCCATGGTACAAGCCCGGGTGGCTACTTAGACTACCGTTTAGAGGCGGACCATGCAAATGCGAAGGCATGCGATGCAAATGCTGTACCGGTATTCGAGTGCAAACCCTCAATTTGGATAGACAAAGTAAGCAGTGATCTTAATATTATTTTGTTTTACGTAGTTAACTAAGTATGTGCGGTGTTAGTTCCAACTTCCAACACTAGTTTTATTGCAACAAAAAAAATATTTTTTCACGTCTAGTGCGAAAAGAAATTTTAGAAATAATTAGAAGAATAGAGCATTGAATAATTCAAGGTTTGGATTCAAACAAATTTTTTACTCGTGTATGAAACATCTATTTTATTTTTTGAGCAAATACATAATACTACCGTTGAATACAAGCAGATTTGGTAGATATTTCTTTACCATTGGCGTTAGTCCGTGCTCCGTATCAATGCGTCATCATTCACATTAACTGCTATTCACACCTACCTACTGCTATATTCAAAACCGATGAACTGCTAAAGGTGCTACTAGGTTGGATCAAATTTAGGTATATATTCGATAAAAGACTTACGTTTTAGTAAGAGCTTTCAGCACTCCGCATCGTTGCGCTAGTGTTATCAGTAGACACATTAACTAAAAAGTTAACATAACAATGCAATTCCCAATAATTGTTAATGCTTAGATACGCTTAATTTCCAGCATGTGGAATCTTAACATACGAGCCTCAACAGTCGACCATCGATTTCGAAGTCGTCATGAACAATGCAAGCGTTCGAAGGGACACCTTTTCGAGTGAGTACCTGAACACATTTCTGGTACTTCAGCCAGTTATGTTACGCCAGCCAAAATCCAGGGTCGGCCATTTATTTCAAAGGATTAGCCTTTGAACACGAAGCAAACGAATAATATAGCTCAGGTTACGAAGTAGGTACCTACCTACCTACTTTAATAATTATTATTTTGACTTAATCTTCCTTTAATGATAAAATGAATTAAGAGGCATGATAAGATTAATAACGAATTAATTATTATGGATCTGTGACATTCTGTGACACGGAGCCAGTTTCGTTTTCAACATCCACCTCATCACAGTTAGCAATTCAATTTTTTTTTCTTGTGATTATTAAAATGAGGACCTCCCAAAAGTCGTACAGTTTAATATCCACGTTCCCTGATAGTTTCATGTTGAATTACCATTTTAAACAATCGATTAAAGTAAAAAAGTGCGTCGAACTTTAATGACGTCACATTTCAGAATTTCATAAAAATCCCATAAGTACCTACTTAGGACGCGTTTTGACGTTTGAAAAATGTTGCTGATTTGACCAATGTCACCACTTCAACAGGAGATAATTATTATTAACTTAGGGTGTGTTCCGAAATACACTGCGAGCACTGTAAGGTGTGACGTCAATTCGGTACACTGCGAAGCCGTTCCTTTAGTGTGCGGGCACGAAATGAGCGGGAGCGGGGCGACGGCGGGAGCGGGGCGATGCGACTAGTCGGCGAGCTGGCGACGAATTTCGGGAACAATTTGAAAGAGGTCTGGTAATACTTTTTAACCGACAAAAACGTCTGGGATTTATTTTTTCGAATTTTCTAAGTATAAAATTTAAAGTTAAAAAAATCAAGTTGTCAAAAAAATGTTTTTTCGGTTTTTTTTTGCAAATGTTATATGCTGCGCAGTAGCGAAATAACCGCAAACGCTCTATCAGACTGGCAGAACTGGATTCGCCAATGAACGAAATTATATTTTTCCACAATTTCAGATTGCCTAAAAACACCTTCCCGAAATTCGTCGCCAGCTCTCGAATTCCATCGCCCCGCTCCCGCCGTCGCCCCGCTCCCGCTCATTACGTGCCCGCACACTAAAGTTAGGTATACTGGGTACTGCTTAAAAAGGAACGCAGTCAGCACTGAGACAAACACTGAGAGCACCTTACCTCGAAAACGCCAGTGCTCACAGTACAAAGATGGCGTCGATTAATGACGTCATATATTTCCCTAGGATACTGCGGCAGTTTACTGTCAGTCATAACGGAACGAATTTCTCCACAGTAAAGAGCACTGAACAGTGCTCTCAGTCTATATCGGAACGCACGGTAAATTGGTCTATATTGGGTGTGTTCCGAAATACACTGCGAGCACTGTTCAGTGCTCTTACTGGGGAGAAATTCGTTCCGTAATGGACTGACAGTAAACTGCCGCAGTATCCTAGGAAAATATATGACGTCATAAGTCGTCGCCATTTTTGTACTGTGAGCACTGGCGTTTTCGAGGTAAGGTGCTCTCAGTGCTGACTGCGTTCCGTTCTAAATTCGCAGTGTACTAAATTGACGTCACACCTTACAGTGCTCGCAGTGTATTTCGGAACATACCCATTATGTTTATCTAATACGTAGAACGAATACCTACAGGTATTATATAATATGTACCTACAAGTATTTATACAGATATAATTGAATAGTACCTAAGTAGTTTGTGATAATATGAGAGCGGAAGGAAAAGGTGTATGACTGACTGAATGACTGATCTATCAACACACAGCTCAAACTACTGGATGGATCGGGCTGTCTTACATGACATCGACATTCACTGAGAAAGAATTTTGGAAAATTCAATCCCGAAAGGTGTAACGTGAGCGAAGCTGCGGCCAGTAAGAAAATAAAACAAGAGTATTACCTACTTACTTAAGTAAATCATTTCTCACACGGCACACCTATTTCCTCCACCTATTCGGCCTCGAGATTTTTTGCGGTCGATAAATTTTCTTCTCATGTTTTAAAAGTTTTAACTTATTAATACTCCACACACCTTACTACATAATATTATTAAGGGTTGGGCTTTAGTATACATACCGCGAGGGGGGGGGGAGAGGGGGGGGCGAGGGGGAGGGGGGGGAGGGTGTCTACTCCCCCTCCAAGCCAAACTTGTAGGAACCTAATAGTTTTCGAGATATTAATTTTTTTTAATTTTGAGGTTAGGTTCTCAAATTTCCTGCCTAACACTGATAGTTATGACGGAGATTGGGTAAAAGTAGCTTGGAGGGTGGGAGGGAGGGAGAAGGAGGGGGTATTACCTTTATATCTTGTAATTACACCTACTTTAACCTACCCTTATATCTTTTGTTTTAGGTAGTGGAAAAGGTTAATTTCTGAAATGGAATGGGCTACGCCAGAAGACTCGCTTCGTCGCCCCTGAATGAAGCTTCGCCTACTCGACCTTCGTTTCGCTGCGGAGGTCGCCGGCTCGCTTCGCTCGCCACCTCCCCCCTTCGCTCCACTCGGCCTCGTAGGCTCGCTTCATTCAGGACCTCCTACGCGAGCTTCTGGCTTCGCGCTTACAAAAAACACTCTAGGGGCAGGGCAGACAAGACTGCGTGGAGTCGGGGCGTGCCGATTCGGTTTTGTGATCAAAAGTACCTAAATAAACATTTAATAACCTACCTTTATACCTTTTTATTTAATTTTATAACCTTGAAACTCTGTGTTTTATTCATGGAATTAGGAATTACCATAGAAATAGGAAGATAATTCCATGGGAATTACGACTATAGTCTTCCTATTTCTATGGTTTTATTCGAATGATTAGAAAAAAACGTCAAATAACGTCCATGGAACGGATTTTAATCACAGATTAGGTACTCAAACGCCAACGAGTCTTTAGTCTATGGTACAATCTACGGCAAATGTCGTAAGAAATAGCGAAAAGTGGTGAAGATTGCGAATTTTCAAAAAATTATTTCTCGAAAAGTATTAGTTTCCGACGTAAAATATTTAGTTTCCGACATAAAATATTTTAGTGCAAGGCTTACCACATCAGAATTTTTCTGTAAAAAAATATGTGAACGTCCAAACTCCGCGGTATGTATTCTAAAGCTGAGCCTTATTAAGAAAAACGCAATGAAACTTTTCAAAATGCCGCGTTTTTTTGTAACAACTTTTTTTTAAATTGGCTTCATGGCTCTAGCTTCTAGCTCTCAATTTGTTCAGCCTTTACTTTTGATTTTCATGACAAAAATGTCTACACGGGGAAAAAGATTGACTGCATAGCTTTTAAGTACTTAGTCGTTTGCTATAAAATACCTTTTTGTCTTTTGTTATGAATGAACTACTTCAAGAGCCCGCAACATCATCTGTGCAGATTCATTTTTTAAAATCCAATGGGAATTTAGATTTTCCAGTATTAAAAATATCCTATGTCTTTCGGCATGATGCAAGAGCAATAGGATCTCCTATAATATTATACCTCTATGTCTATGCTATTTTTTTTACAATCTTTCTGCAATGATTTTTTCGTTCGAATTACCAAGTGCTTAAAAATGTATTGATTTAGTTCTAATTATAAAGAGACTAGATGATGCCCACGACTTCGTCCGCGTTGTGTTATTTTTTTTTGATTCCCGGGGGAACTTCTTAATTTTCCGGGATAAAAAGTCTATGTAATCCCCCGGGATATAACCTATCCCTGTACCAAATTTCATCAAAATCGGTTGAACAGATGGGCCGTGAAAGCCCACACACACAGACAGACAGACAGACAGACAGACACACTTTCGCATTTATAATATTAATATTAGTAGGTATGGATTTTGTAGGGAACTCGTGATAACTTTGAATAATTATAGAGAGGTTCGAATTATCGCAGGTTTGAATTATCGAGAGTCGACTGTATTTAATAACCAAAATAATAATATTGTCATGTTTTTCACAGCTCGGAATCCACCACCCTTCTGCGTGCCTATACCAGTGCCGTATTTACCACCTGGCTTAGTTGACATGTGTGTTAGACTGTTCGATATCAATGTAGTAGAGCAAAAGCTGCACGTTTGCATGGACATGGATACAAGAATCGACATGGCACCGATAGTGGTAAGTACGTACGTCTATTACAGAAAACTTCATTAAACTTGAGAGATTGCTTGATAGTAGATAACTCACGTGAAAATGATTGCTACAGAACTCTGATTGGTTACCACTTTCCGCTTTGTCAAAATTTATTGCCACAGCGATTTAAGTAGGTACCTACCTACCTTAATTAAGTATTATCACGATTAATGAACACAACAACCAGTCAAGTCATTATTGAGACTGTAATAATGAGCCTTTTACAATGAGATCTTTACAATCGGATGGAAGTAACGTCCCCCCCCATCCCCCACGTCTGTTTTTGACTTGTTTTTGATTGCTTTTGACGGAATTTTTGAAGTAAAACTTCTGTAACTTTTTCGGACGCAAATCACGTAGGTACAAACGTCACTTTCGTCACAAATGGCCGCTAAACCAAACAGCTGCATGGGGGTCGCTACCTTCAAAGTATTGTCACCAATAAGTACCAAATTCTGCATCAAATGACTGTCACTGATACAAATGCTGTTTTGAGATTTACCAAAACCCTTTGCCGGACTCATTTTCACAAATGAGTTTGAGTTAACCGTACCTACGTAAAACTTATAGGTACACACAATCTTTTCAGATTCTACATTTCGACTGCATGGATATGGGGGCAGGCGGTATTAGTTTGACCAAACCTGGTGGCTCGGATACAAATGTTTTAATGCCTGGTGGTACAACACTAGAGCCTGGTCAAGTGGATAGTGATATTTACGATCCTGTTTATCAAAAGGACGAGACGACGGAAAACCCCATTATAAATAATAGTATTAAATACATTTGAGTTTTAGTACCTAATAGTATTAAATGCATTTCTTAATTTATAATTAACTGTAAGTACCTATTTAAATTTGTTAGTAGGTAAGATTAAGCAATATCTCTGCCCAAGTTAGTTAGTACCTCAAAGATTAAAAGGTGGATACAGAGGAGAATAATTATTCACACTCTCAGATTCATAGACATAGAATTTTTTCGCTCCGCTCAATAGACTGACAAAGCGTGGGAGCGAGAGGTATTTAGTTAATAAACACTGCCGCGAGCGAAAAAGTGATAGCGAAACAAAAAGCCAGTATGTCATTGTTTACGCGAGTAAGAGGCGATAGCGTCCCGGCCTATTCCAAGTCGAGGTGAATTTTGTGCATTTAATTAATAGTCTTACGATTAAAACTTAAAATCTTTGTTCTGCCACCATGGTGTCTTGATCAGTGAATGAATGTGACGTTACAAGACGTAATAACCCGCATAAATACACGTTTCACAGGTAATTACTGAATATTATTCTGAATTATTCATAATCATTATTTCGTCATTTTGTTGTTTGAAAATGAGGCAAAATAACTATTGAAAGCTTAGATAATAGGTTTCCCTTAAGACTTTTCATCAAATTACATTGCTAAATGAAGAATTTTTGGATATTTTGTGTAAAACTTAAAAACGTTTGGTTACGATAGGGATTGACAAAGTGATGACGTCATTTATTAAGTATCGATAGTCGATAATCGTGTCTGCCGGTAGGTTTGAGGTGATTGCTCATAAGCTTAGGTGTGTAGAGTACAATATAATACACTCCTGTAAAAGAAAAGAACGAAATAAATATTTTCCTTAATTTTTGTTTTATTTGGCGTGTCTTAGATTTCATATGTATATGAAATATATATACAGGGTATACTGTATATACTGGTAATTCAGTACATTACTGTATTTAAGTGCCATCGGGGAGGTCATTAGCTATGACTTGAGCGCCGTATATATTATTTATTTTTGTTAACTTGTCACTTATACATTATATCAGAGTATTATTGTAATTAATCAAATTAAAACTACTTGTACTCTTTAAATAAATAGCGGCGGGAAACTAACAATTTTTATGAAAAATTCCAAAAATTGCTCTATTTCTCAAAAAAATGATAGTGTATATTTTCAGGCAGATTTTTTAAAAAACATCTCTGTTTTAAAAGCTTTCTTTCGAAATATCAAAAAAAATCTTTTATGGGGCTAAAATAACTTCATGTATCTCATAATATTTATAGTGTAACGTAGTACTGGTGAGCTTCAGTAGGTGGCGCGAACACATCACATCACACTTATATCCTACTAATATTATAAATGCGAAAGTTTGTGAGGATGTTTTTTACTCTTTAACGCGACAATGAAAGAACCGATTTTGCTGAAATTTGGCTTTTTGGCACAGACATAGATTATAATCTGGAATAGCACATAGGCTACATTTTATCCCGGAAAATTAAAGAGTTTCCGCGGGAATCAAAAAACCTTAATCCACGCGGACCAAGTCGCGGGCATCAGCTAGTAAGCTATAAAATAAAAAAATTGTAGTCTTAGTATAATTCTATAATAATAAAGTTAACAAAAAAATAAAAATAAAAAAATATTTGACCCATATTTAAATCAGATGCATATTATACCCTATTCTTTAATTATTAAGAGATACTATTCGAAAACAGACAATAAGTATTTAAGTGTTGCATTGTGTTGTAACGCTGAAAAACTTTTTAGAGAAAACATGGTAATCTCATCAATAAATAATTTGTTACCTAGCTGTAGCTTTGTTGCTATTTGTGTATTTGATTTTTTTAAATTAAAAGATAGTTCTATTTTACTTCGTTAAACTAACTCATTAGAGTCCTATGATTTCACCAGTAAGACTATCGATAATACTATGGTAGAGTCAAGACAACACTATTTCACGCACACATTTACATTTCATTTTTTGTAACACCGTAATCTGTCACTGTTGGTCTTGTACATTCTAAGCCTATGCTCAGATTATTGATCTGAGTTCACACTCTTATAAACCTACCCATGGACTTAATATATAATATATGAACCTACCTACCGGCTACTATAGAAATAAAATATGCGAAATCAGACGCAGACGTGTCAAAGTACAATATTATTTCTGGTTCCTTGTCCTTACACGCATAGTAGGTACCTACATAGTTAGAAAGATAGAAAAATACCTTATTCCCATGGAATGTGTAATTATTATTCTTTGCCGTACTTAGCTACAGAACTGGAATTCCGTTCGTTATGAATTAATTTTTGTGTTCTGAGCATTATCAGCACAGAACAATATTACCCTGGCGGGTTAGCAGACTATTCTACTGTGCTTGGAGGAAGGAATTACGACTGCCGTCTAAGGAGGTAGGACTAAAATAAAAACTAAGAATACTATATTTTATCCAATTTCTGTTTATTACCATCACGTAAGTGTGAGTGAAACAAAATATCGCTGTTTGTGTCTATTCGATTAGCAACTGGTCACAAGGTTCAGATTGTCAAATTATATCTTTTATCTTTTAATACTGTCAAATTCAAAATACCCTATTCTTGTACGAATAATACGGGTCGTTAACTGTACACATAATTTTGTTGCTTAGTATTTGTTTGTTTACATTCGAGGTTACAGAAAAGATTTTTAAGAATTTCTTTATTTAAAGTAAATTTCTAAGGTGCATAAAGCTCTAAAATCAAAGCCAAGTGTCCACAAAAAATGTATTGTGCCTTTGAGGGACGTAAATCCAATAGTTTAAGAAAATAAAATGATACAGAATCTGTCGGGTTTCATCGGTGAGTTTTGGCAATGGTTCTTGTTTAAGACTAAGGATTTTACTAGTAAATAGGTAAGCAAAGGTAAGAAAAAGTAAATAAATATGTTTAAGTACTCAATTACATACTTATTTAATAATAATAATGATATTTCGCCAAAACGCTTTTAGGTTACTAGTGCTGTGAAATAGATTATTGATATAATTATTGCACTAGTACGTACATACGAGTATTATGTACTCTCTAATCTCTATGTTGTAGATTTCCTTAAAAATGAACTAATAAAAAGGAAATGGATAGAAATGATAAAAAGACCTAATAGGATACCGCGGCATAACAGTCGTATTTGCTCAAAACATTTCACAGCAGACTCATTTTTGCCAAACGAATACACCAAATGTAGGCGACTGAAATCAAATGCTATACCCACTATAAATTTACCCCAAGAAATAGGCGTTATCACGACAAGAAAGTTTAATATTTATAAATTAACTAGCTGACCCGGTGAACTTCGTACCGCCAACTTATCTATAAGAATAAAACAAATAAACTATCCTATCTTTTAAGTTAGACCAAATTACAGATAGTTACGAAGTTTGATCAAAATCGGTTCAGTAGTTTCAGGGTTTATCCCGAACATACCTACATCGTGACACGAGATTTTTATATACTTATATAAGATCGGATATTATATTGTACCAATTTTTACCCGACTACGACAAAGCCCAAAGGAAGGGTGAAGTATGATTTTAGCTGTCGATGGTATTTAGCTATTTACGAATGTTCCTCCGTTACACCTTCATGAAGCAATCATAATCAAATTACGAAAGTTGGTGGTATTCTCTAAAATTGATTGGGTGTAACGATCGCAATGGCTTCCACTCTCCCGCTAAAGGTTAAAATGCATTGATACACCAAGAACGCCGTAAATGCAGCCAATCAGAGGTCATCACGATTGTTACACTGATGCAATAATTTTTAGATAATACGAGTTTTTCTAATTAGAATTCTTTTTCTAATTTTTTTCTAAAACATTAGATATTTGCGGTATTATACTGTCATCATTTCATTTTGAAATGGGATATTTGGAAGACGATATTTTGGGCAAATTATATTCTTTGTACATGTAGTATGTAAATAAAATAAAATATATTATTGAAACTTACTAACTAAACTGCATTTTAATTAATAACCCCGTGCGTAACTAATTAGTATAAGGAGTGTGGTGCCAACCACGTAAAAATTTTTTTTAGTTTTAATTAATTTAGTAACTAGTAATATAGTTAAAATTTTACCTTCTTTTATAAATTATTTAGTTGCTATTTGGGTTTAAATAAGGTTATTTATTATTATTTTTAGTATTAAATAAATAAATAACAAGAAATTTGTACTGAAAAAACTAGAAGTTTAATTCGCTATAATCCGCCACAGAATTATACATTCTGTGGCGGACAGACGGTAACCCTATAATTTTTGGGATAAAAATATTCTCTAAGTTAGGTATCCCAGGGCAGAAAGTATGTCAAGTTGCAATCAATCCATATTGCAACTTGATAGTAAGTATTCACTGGTTTGAACGTGATCGGATAATAGGCAGCCAAAAATAAAAAATAAACTGTAGGTAACTGTAAACTTTTAGGTTCTTGATGGATACTAAAGCATTTTTAATTCAATGATTTTATGAACTAATTTAATTTAATTACATTAAAAACAAACAATTTGCACACCATTATATGGTAGAATATGTTATGGGAATTACCACTTTAAGATCTAATTTGTACCCATATTCCTGCAAATAAATATTATTTATTTATTTATTTTATTTCCTCTATTAAATGATTTTTTATACAAAAATCATCCCTTTATATTTGATAGATTACGATTGACAATAATAAACATAATCAACAAATATCCGACCCATCACTAGGAAAATCCTACCTAGTGACAAATTAAAAACACAATCTTACTTCTATAGTCTTCATTATTCTATGCTACTGTGCTATTCTATTTACAGTCAATTTTACAGTGCAGAAGCTAGAATCCGGAGCCGTAACACAGGTAAAAAAAGTTCTGGCAATATCACTGGTCTGTGGTCTGACAAGTAAAAACTGACAGCATCTGACAGTGACACTGTCACTTACCATTTGACATTCAAGTCGGTCATCTGTAGTGCTGGATTTTCATAGTCAATTTTTTCAACTCGAGTAACTCGAGCCGACTCGTTAGAATTAGTGGTGGGTCGTTGTCGTATTTTTGACGAACGAAACGCTACCGTTATCCCGACGACGAAAACGGTTGCAGAAAACGGTTTTCGTTGCAACTGGTTTGAAGATAGCATAAAAGCCGTCCGGTTGCGACGACAACCGTTCCTTAGAACGAAACTTATTTGATATGGAATAGAATTGCGTTTTTTAGTTAAACGGTTGCAGTTTCTTACAACTGTTAGGTAATAATTTCAAATATAAAAAATCGTTTACTAAATTTGACCGTCGCTTCACGATCGACAGCATAGGTTAGTCTACTGGTAATACATTATCGACTGTATATCATGGGCAAAAAGTTCAGTTTTTATTGTAAGAACTATTTTGAGAACGAACGTGAAACGATAAGGACGACGACGCGACGTTCGCGATGACGTGTGTCGTTGCATCAATTGACTCTCGACTGTATTTTCTTAGGCGTAAAATAAAAACTCGCACCAAGTTATTCGAAGACTGGTTTGTGCAACGAAGACTGTTTTACCCAGGACGTAAAAACGGTTTCACCGTCGCAGAACAGAAAACGGTCTTTTGAAACGGTTCGTCGTCGCAACGCCCACCACTATAATAGATATCATATCATGAGGTGCTGTAACCGGTTGAGAGTCAATGCACTGTTTATATTGAACTTGCCTTGCGCCTCGAGTTTCATTTTTATTTTCATAAAAAGCCGTGATTACCTACGGTGTAAGTATTTATTGTAAATACTAATGATTATTGTACTGTAAATACATAATAAAATGTCAAATTATCAAAAACAATTGACAAAAATTAATCAATATCCATACTAATATTATAAATGCGAAAGTGTGTCTGTCTGTCTGTCTGCTACGCTTTCACGGCCCATCTGTTCAATCGATTTTGATGAAATTTGGTACGAGGATATATTGTATCCCAGGGGAGGACATAGGCTACTTTTTATCCCGGAAAATTAAAAAGCTCCCGCGGGAATAAAAAAAAAACCACGCGGGCGAAGTCGCGGGCATCATCTAGTAATTTATATAGTATAGTTATTCGAGAGACGAGTGGCCTATAATATGCGACAATGCATATCAGTCGATGCCACGTTGACCCGGTAACTGGATGGGTGGCCGAATTTGGTAGTCCGAATTTGGCCTTTTTCTTTCCTCCGTGCCTCGGAGAGCACGTTACATCGCTCCCGGTCATTATCACTAGAGTTGAAATAGTACCTACTTACCTACTCTTAGTCGAGTCGTATGCGGAAGGACCTGGGAACCCACCGCATTATTCTCAAGAAAACCCCTGCCATTATGTGATCAATGGAAAGGGGTCACGACCCTCAGCAATGAGGAATACAACGCAGAAAGAGAGTTATTCACTTATTAGTACCTAATTATTTAGTATCCGGTCGTGTCAGATTTTCGGTCCCATCAGGCTATGAGAGTAAAGGAACAGAGAGTGCACCTGTGTTTGCGCACACACTTGTGCACTTTATTATCTTTATTATCTCCCGCGCAGATGGCTAATCTCTCTGGAGCTTGGCCGCCGTGGCTGAAATTCGGTCGGGAGGACATTATTAGTCATATTCATCAAGTTAAGAGCTTTCAAAGTTCGAACTTAAGTCGCTGAGTCGAATCGAGTCCAGAGAAACGTTTCAGAAGAAACTCGTTCAACGAGTCAGTGTGGTGGTTCGAGTTACACGAGCACCAGAACTCGACTTTCGAGCCGACCACGCTGTCGCTACGGCCCATCACTATTATATGAAATGAAGGCTGATGGCTCGCCGCTTGAAGCCTAAGATTTTTGTGTAATTTTAGCTGAAATTAAATGGTAATAATATATTTTCATCTTCTTATTCCTAAGTTTACTTAAAATGGGTGATACTGATGATTATGACGATGGTGACGGGTTAGTAGTGGTCCTTTTTTATTTTTTATACGTCTTAGCATCTGTTTTTTCTTATGTAGTCAATTAATTATACTCTGAATCTCTATGTGGGATAACTACAACGTTTTCTTGTAAGTACGTAATAAAGCTTCGATAACCTCTTTATATGTCTTAATATATTATATGTTACCTATCTGTGCTTTATAGTATGTAGAATAATAGTGTACTTACCTACATCTGTAAGTACCTTTACTCTTAATTAGGTACTGTAAAATATAATTAAGTTTAATTTGAGTGGTATTTTGTTACAGAATTGTACCTATATAGTTACAGATTTTTTTTAAAATTTTTATGATTACTGATAATGTATTATCCAGTAGGTATCAACCATTTTAACTCTTGAAATTTATTAATGAATGGATCTTTAGTAATCTATGTGAATAAAAACAAGTCTATCACAACATGTTATTCAACTTTAACGGTAGACTGAGAAAATCATGAAAATGTATACAAAGAATAAATACTCATATATAAAAACTTGTCTATAAAGTTCATAGCATGTGCAAGCCAATTACTTAATTCATTTGACAGTCAAAGTTACCTATGGGTGCGTTCCGAAATACACTGAGAGCACTGAAAGTCCCCAGTAAAGAGCACTGCCAGTGCTCGCAGTGCTTATAACGGAACACACACTATATATTTTTTGGTAGATAGCATATATAAGCAATAAGTAGGTAGGTAAGTATACATATGGAAAAACATAAAGGAGGAACAGATATGTACAATAGTGCTTAGGTAGACTTATCATTAAGTACAGAAGAACCATTAACAGCAAGTGTTGCACAGGAGTTTTTGTCAGTTGCATTTCAGTCACATGCCTCAAGTCTACCTTTACTTACTTACTGTGTTCAAAAAACATAAGTTTAATGAGATTTTATTTGTTACTTATTAAAAAAGTATGTTTCAGAACAATGGACTCATTGCCAACATCACCTGAAGTTACCTACAACTGGGTGGATATTACTACAGATTTCTTTAAATATATACAAGGTAGGAAAATAAAATAATATTTTTTCAAATTTAGCTTAGTAACTTGTAATTTTCCTAAAAATCATCTTGTTATTTAACCTAAGCTGAGGCTGAGGCAAAGAAAATAAGTTTTTTATCTTTACATTTCAGATCTCCAGTTAGGTGAGTTACTTCATGATGGCCACCTCTTTGGTCTCTTCGAGGCCATGTCCGCTATTGAAATGATGGACCCTAAAATGGATGCTGGAATGCTGTGTAATCGAGGAAGCCCTAAGCCTTTAAACTTTCAGCAAGCTGTTGCAGTGAGTTATCATGATTACAACAAATTTAATAGATCTGTTTAGTTTGTGTGTTGACCGAGGTGAAACATTCAAAGTTCAAATGCAAATAAAAGACTTCCTGCATAAAATTTTATCAAATGTTTAGAATTCCAGGTATAATAATTACTTAGTAGAAATTCCAAAAATCTTGTGGGCATAGCATAAATTAGCCACATTGTAGGATTAAAGCGTTTGCTCATTGCTAATTAATGGCTAAGTAATTTATGTTTTACACATTCTCCAAAACTAAACTTTGTCAAATCCCTGGTGTGTTGAATTCATTTAACAATGTTCTCTGCCAAAATGGATAACACTGGTTTAAAACTAAATTTAGTTAAGAGGTTGTGTTCAATTGTTTGTAACAGAATTGGCCACTAAATATTGTGACTAAAGCTCCAAGGCAAATAAGAAGTTTGTTTTATTTATTATTTTCCAGTGTGGCAAATTAAAAATCGATGATTTAGAGCCATCAGAGATCATTGGAGTCATGGATGCAACAGTGGCATGTATTGTTTCCTGGCTGGAGGGGCATTCCCTGGCGCAGACGGTGTTCACAAACCTGTACCTGCATCAACCACATTTGATAACAAACAAGACATTAAAAGCTTACTGTATTGCAGTTTATAAACTGCTGGATTGTATTAGAGATTGTATTAACAAGTAAGTTTTACTTTGATATAATATATCTAATGCATATCTGCACTTCAGTAATAGCAGTTTATAAAATAGGTGCATATTATTATCGCAAAATTACTTGGGTGATATCCTAATGTATCTTATACAACTCACAATATAATGTGATAGAGATACAATAATCAAATAAATATTATAAATGCAAAAGTTTGGATGGATGTATGGATGTGTGGATGTATGGATGTATGGATGTATGGATGTATGGATGTTTGTTACTCAATCACGCCCCAACGGCTGAACGGATCTGGACGAAATTTGGCACAGAGATAGATTATAGTCTGGAATAACACATAGGCTACTTTTTATCCCGGAAAATTAAGGAGTTCCCGCGGGAACCGAAAAACCTCGATCCACGCGGATTAAGTCGCGGGCATCAGCTAGTAAATTGATATAAATTGAACCAAGTAAAAAAATTGTGGGATAGCATATAGGAGCTCTAAATTGTGCTATTGTTTTAAATTTAAATATCACATAGATAGGTATTGTAGTTTGATAGTAAATATATAATTTTATTATAGAGCACAGGTGTTTGAAGAAGAAGATTTTCTACCAATGGGGTATGGTTACCGTTTGGGATCAAACCCTCAGTTTGGGAACACATACAATGCAAATCTAGAAGTGAGTGAACAGAAATGTATTGCCATGCTTCGAGAGCAAGAAGAGGAACTAAATAAGAAAGCACGGAGTCACGAGGATGAGGTATATAGATTGTAACTTTTCATAATTATTTTCTTTCTTTAATCTGTGTCCAATTGGATATTTGGCAATTAATCAAATCAGCAACTCATTTTCAAACGTCAAACCACCCGTTAAGTATGGGAGTTTATGAAATACTGAATTGTGATGTCATCAACATTCAACACACTTATAGCATGACGTCTTTTCGAAGATGCTCTTTTTAATTATCACAAAAAAATTGTTTATTATCGATATGTACATATTATAGGAAACATCGCTTTTTAGAAGTTTAAATAAATCCTATGCTTTATTCCTGGCAAAGGTACAAAAATAATCAAATCATTATTCAATGATGGTTTTTCTTATAAATTAGAACATTTTTATAAAGATGTTTAAAAGATACAAACTCTTTTGTAGGCCAATGACTTATGGATGGCTCTAGCAGCTAGAATCCGTTTTACTAGAATGTTCTACCAAGCCCTGCTGTTGATTACTAGGAGGGACTCCCAGTCTGGAGCTGACTGTGTTGCACTATTGAACGGGTGCTCCGAAATGATGAAGGTTATTATTAGGACTATGGGAAAAGGGACGCAACCTCTAGACAATTGTAAGTCTTTTAACTCAGACTTGACTGGTATTTTTTTTAACTTTGAAATGGTTATCAAACATTAAACTAACAGGGAATGTGGATATTACATCTTGGAGATGCTCTATTTACTTAATAATCATAAAAAATAATGTATTTTTGACATACCTAGGCAACATCCATATTAATTCATTGTAATAAAATGGTGATTGATTATCCTTACGTTCCTAGCCAAAAAAGCTCATCGACTCTCTCTTACAGCTGACTCACCAAACCCAATGGGTTTCGAACCAATGATAAACCAACGCCTGCTGCCGCCAACGTTCCCGCGGTACACACGCATCAAACCGCGCGCGGAGGCGTTGCAGTATTGTGACGAGCTGGTCACCAGACTGCGCCACGCGTGGAAGATCACCTCGGCTACCAATTTTCATACTGCGCTGGTACGACTATTGGCCACTATCAACCAACAGTATAACAGTATTACGACGAGCTGGTCACGAGACTGCGCCACGCGTGGAAGATCACTTTAGCTACCAACTTCCACTCTGCGCTGGTAAGTATATTGGCCACTATCTAAGTATCTACCAACGGCATTGCAGTATTGCGACGGGATGGTCACCAGACTGCGCCACGCGTGGAAGATCACCTCGGCTACCAATTTTCATACTGCGCTGTTACATATATTGGCCACTATCAACCAACAGTATAACAGTATTGCGATGAGCTGGTCACCAGACTGCGCCACGCGTGGAAGATCACCTTGGCTACCAATTTCCACGCTGTATGTATATTGGCCACTGTCTACCAACGGCGCGGCGTTGCAATATTGCGATGGGATGGTCACCAGACTGCGCCACGCTTCCACTCTGCGCTGGTACGTATGATGGCTACTATCATATATTAAGCCCTATTTAATTCAAAAGGTTTCTATAAAATATAAGAGCCAGATTCTGTAAGGTATTTGGATATTAATTAGTTCTTGCATAATTTTGCAACCTAGTCCCATACAAAAATACTAATTTGACTCGGGAGTCTTCTGCGAGAATCACTAAATATAAAAAAAACATTTACTGTTCTAGATGATATCCGCGACTTCGTCTGCGTTGATTGAGTTTTACGATGCCCGTGGGAACTCCTTAATTTTCCGGGATAAAATACCTACTATGTCCTTCCCCGGAATGCAACGTACCTCTATATACCTTTCAACAAAATTGAAAAAATGGTCCGGGAAAGCGTGGTAGACAAACAGACTAGGGCTTTCGAATACCGGTTTTTCTCAATACCGGTATTAATACCGGAACGATTTTTTTCAATACCGGGATCCCGGGATCCCGGTATTGGAAAAAATTTAAAATGTGGTAGATGTTTTTTAACTTAAAATTAGTCTTTTCTGAAGCAAACGGACGCATAAAAAACAGTTTTTTCATAAAAAAAAATTTTTACCAAATTAACTCAAAAAAGTGCCTTTTCTGCATAAATTCAGTGAAGAAAAGCCGTTTTTTTCACTCAGCGAGATTTTTTTTGGATATAGAACGCTGTAAATTGGTATGTCTATTTCACTGTCTCACGAATTCACTTTATTTTATATCATGCAATATTTTATGAAATTGTATTTTCTTTAAAAAAATCACCATGTATTGATTTTAGATTTATTTGTATTTTGAGTATTGAGATAGTTATTTACGCGTTGACTTAATTCTTACGAAACTATAGTTTGTTTCATGTATTTATAAGGTGAAAATTACGGACCACGTATATACGTGTTCTGAAACTCCATCACATCATTTTAAATACAACCTTATTAAGTAATACTTATATTATTATCAAATAATCAATTTCTTATTCATATCAATCAAAATATAAACTATATAATTTTTAAAATAGAACTATTTTTGGATGAGTTCTTACGAAAATATATATTTTTAACCACCATTGAATTTTGAACTTTTAATAAAAAGTATATTTGTGACGCACTTTCTCAACGTACACACAAAATTAAATAAATATGGCAGGGAATTTTAAATATCACTAATTATTTAAAATTCCCTGCCATTTAGTGCCAATTAGTGTCGAAGATTGTAATTTAAACTACTATCGTCATCTCAACCTATAGACATCCTAGACGTAGGTCTCCTGCATGGATCGCCACAGAGCACGGTCTTGTGCCCCTTGTTTCCAGCGGCTCCCAACTACACGCTTGAGATCGTCCGTCCACCTAGTGGGGGTCGTCCAACACTGCGCTTCCCGGTGTGAGGCCGCCATGCCCTTTGGGACCCCAACGCCTATCGGTTCTACCAATATGTGCCCCGCCCTTTGCCACTTAAAGCTTGGACTCTTCGAGCTATGTCGGTTACTCTGGTTCGCCTACGGATCTCCTCATTTCTGATTTGATCACGCAGGTATACTCCAAGCATAGCTCTCTCCATCGCCCGCTGAGTGACCCTGATAGGAGCCTCATAAGGAGGCTCACCTCCTTATCAGGCCCAAAGTTAGCGACCATTTTTTGGAGACGTAAGTCATCACTGACAACACGCACTGTTCGAACACTTTCGTCTTCAGGCACTGAGGAATTTTGGACGAGACGATGTCGCGGAGTTTCCTGAACTCTGCCCAAGCCGAGTTGGATTCGGCGGTTGACCTCTTTCTCGAAATTGGACCTACCTAACTGGACTGTATGTCCTAGGTATATGTACTCATCAAGAATTTCGAGTGCAGAATTCTGTACTAACACAGGTTGGGGCTGAACGTGTGCATTATAAATGATCTTTATCTTGCTCATATTCATTTTTAGGCCCACCTGTTGAGGAACTACTAAATGAGTAATAAACGATATTTTTGTAAGAAGTCGATCGAAGTCGAAGAAATCGATAATTTTGTCAAAACACAAATCAATCTAAAATTCAATAGTTATTATTTATAAGAACATCATAATAAAATATGCATTAGTTATAAATCAGATTTTTGAACGTTTTGAGGGACAATTAAATAGAAATGCCAAGCCACAGGGATCTAAATTAAAACACTAATTTTTCCCTCTGAGTGAACAAAAACGACTTTTCTTCACTGGTTTAAGCAATAAAGGCGCTCTTTTTGAGCTAATATGCTTAAGATACAAGTTTTAAACTTAGCCGAAAAAACAGTGGCATCTACCAAGAAATATATGCAATAGTCACTGTTTCGTTTATAGTGTCACCAATACCGGTATCCCGGTATTAGACATTTCAATACCGGTATTGAAAACCGGCGAAAAAAGTCCGGGATCCCGGTATTGGCCAATACCGGGATCCCGGTATTGGAAGCCCTAAAACAGACAGACAGACACACTTTCGCATTTATAATATTAGTAAGGTATGGATTTGGGAGATATCATTTGGTGACTGATTATTGAAACGAAACACTAGTTATCCATTTAATTATACTTTTATTTAGCGATTCACACTAACACTGACTAACACGGTCGCGTCGCGGTTACCGAGTACCCTAGACCTAGTGTATTGCCACTCTCGACTACGCAGAGACAAGAGTACAAAATTAATGCCTCTTTCAGGTTGAGCCTCACACTGATGAACAATAAATAGGTATAATACTTTCGCAGGACTTCTTCATGGAGTTCAGCCGCCAACGCGCGTGCATACTGTCCCGATCAGCCTTGCAACTGCTGTATCTAAGTCCGTCACCCGCCTCCACCGCATCTATGGCCCAAGCCGCCGCAAACGCACCCGTGGGTCAGCAGAGGCCTCAGAACGTGTTTGTGGAGATCCTCAGGGAATCTGTCAAGAACTTTGTCAACCCTCCTAGCATGTCCTCGAAGACTGCAGTTGGAAATAATCCCCCGGTGAGTGTGGTGCTTTATAACCGTTACCGTATTATAATAATGGCTAGGTTTGCGCATGTCATGGGTCAGGGTCAGAAAATTTTCCAGGCTGTTTTTATTTTACCCCGATAAATTTAAACCCGCTATACGTTCAATATATAGCATATCTTTTGTGGGAAGCCGTGTCTTCGTCAGGCCTGTGGGCCACCAGACATTTCGTGGTTGTAGATATTCTTAGATAAAAGTCAAAAGTAACAAAATATTTATTCAATTTAGGTAGGTACACTACACTTATTGGCGTCCAGTTACATACAACAAATATGATGGTGATAATCTACGGTACGATATATATCTAGCTACAAGGGTTCCAAACGCGCCCTGGTCTGAGCAGAGCCCACAACAAACTCAGCCGGGTTTTCTAGCCTGTGGCGAAGAATCTTGTTAACTGTCCCAATATGTCTAAGTAGACTAAGGAAGAAATTTTCGAAATTCCATGACCAAGGAGGTTAAATAGGCGGTTCAAGTTTTATCCATTTAAACTTGATGTTTGTGTTTTCGGTGAAAGTGAAGAATTTTATGTTTTTCACAGTTTTTTGAATGGTATAGAGGTGGTTTAGATCCCGGGGAATATTCCGACGAAGTCGCGGGTATCAGCTAGTTTTGAATAAAGATACTTTGAGTTTGAGTTTGAAAGATTTCCTCTATCATTTCAGACGCGCGAATTAATAGAGAACTTCCTGACTCGATGCGTTCGCCCGTTCGCAGTGTTAGTGCAAGTTTGCGGGCACAACCGCGCGAGGCAGCGGGACAAGCTCGCGTTACTGTTGGACGAATTCGCCGCGCTACAGGAAGAAGTGAGTACTTTCTTTTACTCACTACAAGTTGGCGACAGCGGGGCGATGTGGTCCGAGAGCTTGCGATGAATTTCAGGCAAGCTGAAATTTTGAAAAAATATTATTTCGTCAATTGGCGAATCCAGTCCTGCCAGTCTGGTAGAGCGTTTGTGGTTATTTCGCTAATGCGCAGCATATAACATTTGCAAAAAAATCCAAAAAAAACTTTTTTTTGGCAACTTGATTTTTTTATCTTTAAATCGCTTGACGGTACGCCTTTGCCGGTAGGGTGGTAACTAGCCACGGCCGAAGCCTCCCACCAGGCCAGACGAGGGAAAATTCATAAGCCATAAGTAAGTCATAAGTCATAAATATTTATTCAATTTAGGTAGGTACACTACACTTATTGACGTCCAGTTACATAAAACTATGATGGTGGATTCAGAAATTATAAATTCCTAAATTGACCCTGCCGGGGATCGAAGCCGTCCACCTCAGCGCGTTAAGACAACAGCGCTCAACACTGCGCCAGGGACTGTACAATGTTGAAGACCTTAATTCGGACTAATCTATACTTTTATAATCTATAATCTGTAATCCATATCCATACTAATATTATAAATGCAAAAGTGTGTCTGTCTGTCTGTCTATCTGCTACACTTTCACGGCTCATCCTTTCAACCGATTTTGATGAAATTTGGTACAGGGGTTGTATCCCGGGGAAGAACAGACGCTACTTTTAAGCCCGTAGAATTACGTTCCCGCGGGAGTCAAAAAACTTAATCCACGCGTACGGAGTCGCGGGAATCATCTCTAGTATTATTATATATGCGAAAGTTTGTTTCGTTATAGCCTATTCAACTTATTTACAGGCCGAAAGTGTAGATGCGCTTGTGAGCGGCGCCGCTGGGACGGTCATCAGGCCTTATTTCACCACTTGGATACTTTACCACGTGCTGCGCGTTATGATTGCGTATCTTTTATCCGGATTGGAGCTTGAGTTGTACAGCGTACACGAATTCCATTATATATTTTGGTAAGTCTTTTAGATATATTTTTTTAAATCAAAGAAAAGTTGGAGCGCGCTTGCCTAGAAGATGCCTATTCTTGGCTCTTGCCTTGAAGGTTAAGTAAGTTATACGCGGCAGGGAATACAAGGGTATTGCACATCCTGGCGGTTCGTATCAGGGGGTCTACTCTCTTTCTCTAAAACGAAACTTCGCAAACAAACGGACGAAATTTCGTTAACTCCTCTCCTACATAATATTATCTCTATGCTCCTCTCTATTTCGTTTTCGTACACGCAGACGAAGTACGGATCCATAGAAAATTTTCGTGACCGATTGAATTGAACGATTTTGTGTGGGTTTATCCGACTAATTACGTTCGTTTGCGAAGTTTCGCTTGAGAGAAAGAGAGTAGACCCCCAGAAACGTCGAGCAAAAACGCTTCGTGCGAGTAGATTGAACGTCAACTACATAAGGGTGCCAACGCTGACGGTTCTCGCTGTTCTGTGGTAGAACGGAGAAGGAACAAGGTTGTGAAGTTCCTGAGCACGGATGTTTATATCAGTTTCGGAATTTCTTATCTTCAATTAAGTTTGTTTGTCTGCCTCGTTGGTCTAGTCGATAGCCTGTTCGACTGCGACCGACGAGGTCCCGGGTTCGAGTCCCGGGTCGGGCCATTATTAAGTATTGGTTTTTTCTGACTAGAGATTCTCAGTACTAGCCCGGAGTTAGGAAGTTGGTGGTGTTTCACCCCCGTGCCTCGGATAGCACGTTAAGCCGTCGGTCCCGGTTATTATCATTAACATGATAATATAGTCGTTAAAGCCCGCCAACCCGCATTGGAGCAGCGTTGTGGGTCTCTAATTCCCTCTCTCCTATGAGAGTGGAGGCCTGTGCCCAGCAGTGGGACGTTAATGGGCTGTAGTGGAATTAATTTTGTAGGTATCTGTACGAGTTTTTGTATGGATGGTTGGTGTCGGCGCTCGGGCGTGCGGAAGGCCTAGCGGGTGAAGTGCGGAAATCAGACGCGAAGAAGAGCGGCGCGCGCAAGCAGAAGAAACGTACGCGCCCCTACGCGAGGGAGGGGCTTATGTGCCAAGTCATGCAGAATATGTGCGGGGGATACTATAAGGTAATGATATACATGATAATAAGGGCCGGCCCTCTCTCCCTGGTGCAGTGTTGAGCGTTGTTGTATTAACGTGCGGAGGTCCCGGGTTCAATCCCCGGGAGGGTCAATTTATTAATCACTAGCTGATGCCCGCGACTTCGTCCGCGTGGATTGAGGTTTTTCGGTTCCCGCGGGAACTCTTTAATTTTCCGGGATAAAAAGTAGCCTATGTGCTATTCCAGACTATAATCTATCTCTGTGCCAAATTTCATCCAGATCCGTTCATCCGTTGGAGCGTGATTGAGTAACAAACATACATCCATACATACATCCATCCATCCAAACTTTCGCATTTATAATATTTATTGATTATTTGATAATTATCATAAATCATTGGGTATACAGCTGTATAAGTGGAAACTTCCCGTACACAATCTACTGTCAGGGACAGTGCAAAAATTATATTTGGGAATTTATAATCTCTGAATTTTCCCTGGGTTGGCCTGGTGGGAGGCTTCGGCCGTGGCTAGTTACCACCCTACCAGCAAAAACGTGCCGCCAAGCGTTTTAGCGTTTCGGTACGATGCCGTGTAGAAACCGATTAGGGGTATGGGTTTGCCATTTTTGCCGGGTTGAGCCCAAAAAGCATCGCGCACGGGACGCTCCGATGCGTTCATAATTTGAGATCTTGGAGCTTCCCAACACAGCGCTGAGGGTGGCCACCGAGGGGGTTTTAGTGAGTAAAAATCTCACATAACCTGATTTCTCCCACAAGAAATCAGGTATCTTAAGAAGATTTCCCCCCCGAAATTTAAAAAAAAAAAAAAAGGGGTAGGGGTTTAATATAACTGCCATGCACCTAACAGGTAGCCCGCTACCATCTTAGACTACATCATCACTTACCATCAGGTGAGATTGCAGTCAAGGGCTAACTTGTAGTGGAATAAAAAAAAAGATTTCTTGTACCTAGTATTTTGTCACATAATATTTTGTGAGATTGCAGGCCACAAATACGCGTTTGCAATTCTCACAAAACAATGCCTTTCATTCTAGCAGTGATAGTTTATACTTTGGTAAGTAAAGGTATTTGCCCAAAGTTTATTCTGTCTCGTAGAAATGCCGAAACTTTGTGGACGTAAAAAGCACGACAAATATTTTTTTGCTGTACCTATTATGTACGCTGCAACCCGTTAACTGTACCAACTAATAAGTAGTACTCTACTCTAAGTACAGTAGATAAAAAAAAATTGCTTTATTACTTTTCAGGCTCTAGTCGCATTCAAATTACAAGGCAAGATCCGACAACCGCAGTCGGAGTTCGACAACGAGGCAGTGCGATACAAGCACAGATTCGCGCCGCTGTCCGTCCTGACGCCACCGCAAGTGCATTACCACGAGTTCCTAGAGTTAACACAACCTTTACAGTAAGTTATTTTGGTTGTTATCTTCAACGACCTCAATTGACATAGACGGGCCCTGTCAAACAAAGAATGTGGACTTATTTTACTAACGCCATCTAGCCTGAAAAGCGGGACAGCGCTATGGCGGGGACAAAGACAGGCTTATACAGGTGAGGGGCACGCCCTACGTCGGTGCGAAGCCGGGGCGGATCCCTAGTCTTTTAAATGGTCCAAGAGCAGGCAACGAATTTCGGAAAGGTCCTTTTGGCAAGCTGAAATTGTAAAATGAAAACTTTATTCACGTCTGGGATTTGTTTAAAACCGCAAAATTTGTCTGGCGATTTGCGGGTATTATTGAAATTACTCAATAAATACGTAATTAAAATTTTAGATTGCCAGAAAAGTATATTGTTTGGGAATTTTAATAAAATATTTTTGAAGAGGTCTGGTAATACTTTATAACCGATAAAAAGTCTGGGATTTTTCTTTCGAATCCCATAAGTACCTACTAAATTAAAAGATAAAAAAAAACAAGTTGCCAAAAAAATATTTTTTAAATTATTTTTTGCAAATGCTGCGCAGTAGCGAAATAACCGCAAACGCTCTACCAGACTGGCAGGACTGGATTCGCCAATTGACGAAGACGAAGACTTGCCAAAAGGACCTTTCCGAAATTCGTTGCCAGCTCTCCGTCTAAAATATATAAATAGAAAAGGTGATTGGCTGACTGACTGATCTATCAGCGCACAGGTCAAACCACTAGACGGTTCGGGCTGAATTTTGGCATGCAGATAGCTACTGTGTTGTAGGCATCCGCTAAGAAAGAATTTTTGTAAACTCAACCCCTAAGGGGGTTAAATAGGGGTTTGAAATGTATGTATTCTACGCGGACAAAGTCGCGGGCAAAAGCTAGTTGCAATATAATCGTTTCTTCATAGATTTAGATATGGTGAAAGAACAACCAAAGATAAATAATAAATGTCTGACTAATTTTTTTATAGCCACTGAGTTAGAGAATAGGGCTGATTTCCGGAAAGTAAACACTTTTCTCCGTTGTTTCAGGTATGAAAATCCAGTAATTTTATATCTTGGTGGCTGCAAGCATTTTCAGCAGGCGCGGTCCTTATTGGAAACCATTACCGTACCAGATCAAGAAGTAAGAATTGAGAATTATACACTGTTCACTGATATAGTTTCTTTCTTTGTAATGTTGTTTGCATGACAAATCATCATCATCATCATCATCATAGGCGGTGATAGCTTTGTGGATAAGACACCCGACCTCCTTTATGGAGTTGCGGGTTCTATGAACTTCGATCCCCCTAACTTTTAGGAGTTATGTGCGTTTTAAGATATTAAATATCACTTGCCTCAAACGTTGAAGAAAATCATCATGACATGCCCGAGAGTTCTTCATAATGTTCTCAAAGGTGTGTGAAGTCCTTATTTGGCCAGCGTGGTGGACTACGACCAACCCTTTTCATTCCGATAGGTATGTAGTGAGCAATGGGTTGTAATAATGATGATGACATCTATTAATCATGCAACTAAAGGATTAACGACATTTTTTTTTGTTTTCAGGTAACAGATCTCCTGAAAGTAGCCAAAACAAATTTTGTAGTGTTAAAATTATTAGCGGGTGGTCACAAGAAAGACTCGACTGTACCACCTGAATTTGATTTTTCTGTACATAGACACTTCCCCATTATAAAACTAGTCTAAATTTATATATTATTTAAGTTTTTTTACGATTTTATAAGGGCTATTGACTCTGGCCTGTACATTATTTCAATTTTCAACGTAACATTGTTTGATACGATAATGTATTATAATATTATATTACGTTGTTTATTCGACTACAAAAAGGAGGCTTCTTGAGAAATTCTTTTTATAGAAAGAGAGAGTATATTTTCAATTATGCCGATGTACATAAACTACAATAGACCCATATGTATTCTAAATGGAATAATGTTGATATGATTTATTATCATATTATATTATGAAATAATTACTTATTGCATTCGTTGCCCGTGTTACTACCAGACTTTCTACAAGTAGTAACGTGGGTAATAGAAATTGGAAAGTAGGTACTGAATATATTTGTGAAAATTAAAATATCAGAAAAGAAAATATTGTTATGTACGATATTGTGTAAAGCAACCATTTCTATTATACAATGTGCAATAAAAACAATCTGTTTATTTTGATTTCTTATCCTCTAATCCTTTACGATTTTTAAAGTTAAAAATGAAATATCGTAGTATACAAATATAATTTATTGACTTTTAAAGTAACATAATGACTAGTACATTTTACATTACAGAAAGACAATCGTAGCAAGCTTTGTAGCGAAATACGTTAATTTTAATCTGATAAGTAAATAATAAGATTGCAGCGGCTTTGTGAACTAATTCTATTATTATCACACGCCTATGTAACTATGTCCTACAATTTGAAGGTGACATTAGGATGTTATTGAACTAATTATGCTTTTAACTTTAATCCACATTTACCTAATTGAACATAATATTATATTCAGGCTCTAATACTCTGTGACATTAAAACTGTAATGATCCATTTTTTAATACCAATAGGGATGATGCCTATGTCTTAAATAAATTATTTCTTACTGCTTATTAATTAGAGGGTCCTCCAAAAGACCTAAAATTAACATCCTCGGTTAGTTTTAAGTTTGAACATCCTAAACTAGGTATTAAGGCTGATTCTGTAGTGCACAATCTCTAAACTAAACTAAAATTAGAGCATTACAAATATTGCTAACCCTGTCATAATACTCCCTACGGAAATGGACCGAACTAGATTTAAAGCTGCCATTTTAGTTTAGTTTAGAGATTGTGTTATACAGAATCAGCCCCATTATAGATTAAAGAAAAAAAGTGCGTTGAATTTTGATGTCACGAGTCACGACTACGTATTTCATACAAACTTCGAAGCACGTTTTTAAGTTTGATACAGAGTTGCTGATTTGATTGAGCTGTCATCATCCCTATTGTATTAGCTTTTTTACCAATGATACTTCCATAATATTGACGTCACAGATAGCAGTCAAGAGTGAGACACGAAAGTCACATAGACCATTAGGGTCCTATGCTCTCGGTTTTCTCTAGTATTTATTTGGATTTACACTTTCAAGTTTTATTGCTCTTTTGCTTCTTCTTCTTCTTCTTCTGCTTCATCTTCTTCATCGTCAGAACCTGCGTCGGAAACATCAGTGTGGCAATCTTGTTCTATTACTTTTACTTGTAAGAAGTCGGATGCTTGTGGTCCTGAAAAAAAAAACAAAACTCTGCATATCACCTTTTTTAATTACATTTTGAAGTTCTTTATGTGCTATTTCTTCTATTGTTCTTTATCTATGTAAAATGTTTGTCAATTTAATTGAAGCACTTTACTATTCCTGCAGCAGAAATTTGGGGAAACAGTACCTATACCTAATCCAATTTTTGTGTTCTTATTGTGATATTGTGTTAGTGTGTGCTCTATCACACTAAAAAAGGCGAAAGTTTGTATGTTTGTATATTTCTTATTCTTTCACGCAAAAACCACGGGACGGATTTGGCTGAAATTTGGAATGGACATAGATTATTCCCTGGATTAACACAAGCGTTTCCGCGGAAACCAAAAAAACCTCATTACACGCGGACGAAGTCACGGGCATCGTCTAGTTTAAATAAAAATATGATGCTGACCATAACTAGAAGTACTTATAGTCCGATTTATAATTGCATGGAGTAAATTGGCAGGTGTTAAATAACTGACATACTATAATGATATATTATGGGGACCCTAACTTTATTTGTAGCCAGTGCAGCGTTTCAATATGGTGATCAAAAATTTTTATTTTGATTTCGAAAAAATTAAAATTTACTCAAAATAATGATAATATATTTTATATTATTAGTAAAATATTTTTAGTAACATTCACACCACCGCTTGAAAGGTTTTATTAAAAGAAAATTTCATTTTACTCCATGCAATTATAGATTGTACTATAGGTACCTACTGCGTTAAACATTTTTTTTAGTTTCACCTTCCGTATGAACGACGCTGGTGCCGAAGTCTTGCACCGGCGTGGGTGTGACGGGTCGGTTTGGCAACACTGCGCTTGCGTTTTCCTCGCCATCGCCGTCACCGGTGTCTTCGTCATCGCTTTCGATTATTATTTCAATTTCTTCGCAATCCTCCACCTAGACATTGATTTTAAGCAATTGGAAAAATATCAATGTTGACTTGACTAAGACTTTTGATTTTTTATCTCAGAAGTTATTTATATAGGGATCCATTTTAGGTGATCAGCTTTGAATCATCGCCAATGTTATCAATATCCGTGGAAAACAAGGTTTATTGATTGCAAAAATTTATAGCCACGTTTAAAAGTGTAATCTTTGTAGGCACATTGCATACGGAGTGCTGCAAGGCGGCGTATTAGGGCCTTTATTTTATCTGATTTTCACCAATGATACTCCAAGTTTTGTAATAATTTTGGATTTTGTTTGCGTAACTATGATCATATGTTTTCATGTTATTTTTAATAACCGTGTAATATATTGGACTAATCTACTTTAGATTTTAAAAAGTATACAAACCTGTATATCAAATGACTGTTGCCTATTCTTGAAGTCTTGTAAAAGCCTGGCGGAACTTGGAGCTGTGCTTGGCGTCAATTTAACGTAACTGGGTGAAGGTGTGCCTTGCGTGCTGCAGCCTTCGTTGATGGCATAACCTGTGTCGAAGTGCAACGCCATATTGGGATTGGCGAAACAACGCCGTCTTCTTAGCTGACAACTTGGCTTAGCTTCGTCGTCCATGTTGATTGACCTGCGGTTAATACATGGGAAACTGACGCAAGCTTTTCCCATAAAGAAAAAAGGTACAGGTAGGTACCTACTTAAGAATTCTATATGTTTTTAAAGATGCAAAAGAGCATTAACTTTATACATCATTTATGAAAATTACTATTTAATCTTAACCCACATCGGTTCCTTCGCTTCATGAAATTGCTAGTCTTTCTGAAGATCCGACCGTAACCAATTTAGATAGGTATAGTATTTCCAAGATGTCTCAAAAAATTTGCTCCATTATAATATTTCGGTAAATCAGTTGCAAACTGTTTAACTTTAAAGGTACTTAGTTAAAATTAATAATGGTTGTTAGATGGCCCATTTACCTAAACGGTTTTGGAGATAGCTTAAGAATTTTTTATTACTTAGGTTAGGTACCTATTCAAAAATATTACCTTTTGAAAACTATGCTCCTTTAAAATGTTGCTTTATCGGCACTATTTGGGCACTAATGTAAACACAAGATTTTTTTCGTAACAGCTATAGGTTTAAACATTCAGATGCGCAGAGTGGGCACTGACTAAGAAAGAGCCTTGTGCGGTTTAACGTGAAGCCTTACAACTTTAATCTGCAGTGTTTTTTCAGGGGTTGACAACGTTATTCTAATTACTATTGCCTATTTTACCTATTTTATAAGTCTGGGAAATTCTTAGGAAGTTAACCAAACTCAAAATACTCTTATCTATCTCTGCTAGCTTGGATGGAGGATGTGCTAAAACAAAATTCAATTCTGAATTTTTTATGAAAAACAGGAATGACGCTTTGCCCGAATCGTCAACTTATTTAACCCGTTAAAATATCAGGTAGGTAGATACCTAGTACATAGGTGTAGGTGTTGTGTTAGCTCTGCATTCAACTCGCGCGCGAACTATACCTATTTAGATAATTATTGTGTGTATGTAATTCGGTCATGTCCGAATTAATCTTTATGGAGACCTGTCATCTTATCTATACAAAATACAGGATATCTTATAGGGCATAAGTATAATGTATTGCGGTGATACTTAAATCTTATATATATATAAATCTCGTGTCACAATGTTTGTCCTCAATGGACTTCTAAACCACATAACCGATTATAATAAAATTCGCACACCATGTGCAGTTCGATCTAACTTGAGAGATAGGATAGTTTATATTATATAGATTAGGATTATTAGTGCTACCCGTGCGAAGCCGGGGCGGATCGCTAGTGATTTATATGTTTCACGTAGGACAATTCTACCGCCGATTCGAAAAGTTGATTCTACTAAGAAGAGCCGTCAGGAAACTCAGTAGTTGCTCTTTTCATAAAAAGAAAGATAGAAAAAATCCGTTCTCAGCTGTAGATAGATAGATAGATGAATACTTTATTGCACACATGAAAAATACAAAGAGTAAGTACCTACCTACAGATATCTAAAAACTACGTACTAAAAAACTACGTATGCAATGACGGCCTTATTGCTTACAGAGCAATCTCCACCAGGCAACCTTTGGTGAGAGGATTGAACAAGGTGTGTAGGGTAGTATGGTAGGTACAATCTTCTTCTCGGCCGCATTTTTCATTTCTGAAGGTCGTGTCAGCGCGCATTGCGGAGGGCCAGTGCGGCCCGTGGCAATATCAAGACGTGTTTGTGGTATTCTTCAAAAGTGATAATGTCGGACAGTTCTAGTGAAGTAGTTTTCTAAATTACAATAAGTAGGTAAATGAAATGATAATGATATTATAATCTTTATTTTTTTTGACGACCTCCTTGGCGCAGTGTTGAGCGCTGTTGTCTTAACGTGCGGAGGTTCCGGGTTCGATTCCCGGCAGGGTCAATTTGGGAATTTGTAATTTCTGAATTTTCCATGGTCTGGCCTGGTGGGAGGCTTAGGCCGTGGCTAGTTACCACCCTACCGGCAAAGACGTGCCGCCAAGCGATTTAGCGTTCCAGCACGGTGCCGTGTAGAAACCGAATAGGGGTATGGGTTTAATTAACTGCCATGCCCTTAACAGGTCTTAGGTTCATCATCACTTACCATCAGGTGAGATCGCAGTCAAGGGCTAACTTGTAGTGGATTAAAAAAAAACCTTAGTTCAAAGTTTCTTAAAATTACCCTGGACCCCCAAACCTTAGCGGATACTATATAGCGGCAGGGACGGTTGGGAGGGGCGGGAGTGCGGGCGGGGTCCGTTCAAAACTAGTTCTCGATGCCATGACACAACGGACTCCTTTCAACTCGCTCAGGCCGCACCGCTCACTAGTTTGCGGTGGAAGCACTTCTATGAAATTAACCGTTGCGAGCTCAACGGAGTCCGTACGGAGCCCGTTCCGTTCGCAGTGGAAGGCGGGCATAAGGAAACAACTGGCAATTGCAAAATAGTTAAAGCAATTACAATAGGTATAGGCATTATCCTTCACCTTGCTGAAGAAGCTACCTGTACCTAACTATTGTCAATTGGTAAGTAGGTAATTATCTTGTCAATAAATGAAAATGAGCGGATAATAAAGTTTTTATTGATTCTGTGTCTTTTATATGCGGTCGTAAAACCGATGCACTTTGACCCCTTGTGGATTTTTCGTATTTTCTTTTCTTACCTACCTAATTACCTTGGTTTTGACAACCTCCCTTATGTAGTGGCGAGCGCTGTGGTCTTATCAGCGGGAGGGCCCAGGTTCGATTCCCAGCATGATCGATGTGGGAGGGATGCTTCAGCAGTGCAGGCTAGTACCTACGTTGACACTCTAGTTACCGGCAAAGTCGCCGTACGTCGTATGTGTATTATGTTAAAATGCAATACAGACAGAGTTTGTTAGCCCTTCTAAGTTAGCCTGTTAATCTGACAGGACCTGATTGGTCAAATCATCGAATAAAAAATGAGACTGATCATATCTGGTAGGAGGCTTTGACCTTGTATAACTAACTACCACCCTACCAGCAAAAAACGTATAACACCTTCCATTTGACCAGGTACAAAAGCGGGCAATTCGACTCGTGGGCAATCCCAAAATGAAGTGTAAGTACGCTGGAGTCCCTAGAACACCGCAGACGTCAGTTCTCTTTGTGTTTTGTCGACTCTACGGGAGTTATTCAATCTAATACCACCTTCCGTGTTCTCTAGTCGCACCCTTCGTTGCAGAAACAAATCGTCCTCACCACCTGGATGCTTGGTCTTCTTCTTCCACCTCCCGTTATTCCAGGTTTTTTCTGCCTGCACGTATCTGCAAATTATGGAACCAGCTTCCATCTTATGTGTTCCCTCATGACTACAATATGGGGCTCTTCAAAGGGCGGATGAACTAATTTTTCAAAAGTCGTCAACGTATTGGCGATTCCTCTGGTGCTGTGAAATTTTATGGATGGCGGTAATCACTTAACATCAGGCGAAGTAGGTATATATAGTATATGTATATTAAAAAACACCTCAGTAAAAATGTTTGCCTCAAAACAGCAGTTCAGCGGAAGTGACGTTAATTCCGTCCCAAAAAGATCTGAGTTGCTCCCCAAGAAAATATTTTATTAGGTAAATACATTTTCTCACCTCCGGGCGGAAAGCGTCAATTTTCCTCCCGCTGCGCTAAACGAAAATGCCGCTTTCCGCCTCCGTCGAGGAGAAAAATAGTATACACACCACGGGCAGTAAATAAGAAAGCCTCAGATCACATGTTTATTGACCTCGGCTTCGCCTCGGACAACAATTACATGTGATCTGAGACATTTCTTATTTTACTGCCCTAGATGTGTAATATACTATTTCTATTAATTTCCTCAGGTTTTCCTGCCCTGCTATTCACTTATATGGTTTCACTGCCCACTCGAATGTTCATAGGTAGTAGGTACGTATAATAGATAACCCATATTTTTTCAGAAATATGATTACTTATTTATGACAACTACCTACCTATTAAGGGCTAATATAATCGAAAAGATAATTTAGGTAATTATAAGCAGTACTCTAAGTATTTTTTTTTATAAAATAATTAATAGTTATATCAGAAACTTATCTGTATGTACCTAAGGTAAGTCAGGTACACCGTAAGATTTTAAGGAACTTTTTACCAGCAGCCTCCCTAGCATGGGCCGATACAATTTTCTCCCCGAGGAAAGGATAAATTTTTTATTCCTAAATAAATAAATAAAAACGCTAAATAACGGTGGATAAATAGTCCCCCGAGTCCCCGTGAAATGTCAAACGGGGAGAAACTTCTCCTCTCCCCTGTTGCCGTGCTCTGAGAAGTGGATAAGTTAATTTTATCTCTTGTCAGTGGATAAGCATGGACCGGAGATAAAAATAACTTATAAAATTAGGAGATAAAATCATCATACATAGGCTACCTATATAGGTAGCCTATGTATGACACTCACAAATAATGTGGCTTTCTTACCAGAATTTTCAAAATCGGTTCAGTAGATCCAGAGATTAGCCCCTACAACCTCACAAACTTTATCTCTCTATAATATTAATATAGATTAACTACTATGTGAAGGTAAGTCAAATAAAATGGACAAACGTAAATTATTCTTGCATATAGAGTTCCGTAATACGTAGGAATACTCCGTTAAAATCTCCTTGCCGTGAACCAAAAATCTAGGACTATTCTAATAAAAGTTCATTGTATTTGTAGGTACCTACTAAAATCAGTATATTTCACTGTTTAGGATCGTCTAGTTGTAAATCATACAAAAAGCGATAACGTTTTTCTTCCCGTAAATGTTGTCCAATTTTCATAATTTTTAGAAATGTTGCAGATACAATGAAGAACTATGCTCGTACGTTTTAATTTTAAAGAAATATTGCTTATGTTAAAAGTTATTAGCGTCTAAATATCCATATTTTTGACCTAAAAACTTCCTCGAGTATTTTTTTTTTTAAATTTAACTAAACTTAAATTCTAAAAAAATAAAACGTACGAGCCTAGATTAAGGTGTACTGAATCTAATGAGACCAAAAATGTCTAATTTCGTAAACGTTTGGGGGGGTAAAAACGTTATCACCCGAAACAATATTTCAAGAATAAAATGTAGGCATATGCCTACTGGAATTGCAACTCTCACTATCGCACGATACGGAGAAGGCAGCGAAGCCACAGGCGAAGCGTTGTGAAACAGATAGCATTATTGAAAATACCTACTCGCGTCGCGTTTCGTCACTAGACGATCCTCTTAAACGTCTTTGCCCGTCTCGTCGCGTCGCGTCGCGTCGGTCGGATACACTACACAGTACACTGTGATGATTGGTTTTATGTTTTTTTTTTCGTGTAGGAGGGGAAAATCCTCATAGGCATCCGACTCCGAATCGGATAGTGCCGGACTCCTACCGGCTAAAAATCCCTCCTTTCTCCAAGCAGTGATGTCCCCGCCTTGTAGGCCTACCATTACTGCCTCAGCTAGGTACCTACATAATAATTACTTTTCTCTTATATTTCAGTGCGGAATTCTAAAAACATTTATACCTAATACCTATCTATACAAGCATTGATTGCAAATAATATAAAAACAGATGCAAGGACAAAATACTTGCATAGTTATACAAGAAATCACGTCACTAACACCTATCCTATTTATTACATAAGTAGGTACTTAAAGGTGTTGAAAAATATAGTGAAAACATTATGTCTTATGTACGAGTACTATGTTCTTTTCTACTACTTTCGGCTGTTCTAGTAAATGGTAGAACGCCCAGTAAGACGGTGAGTTCACTTAATTTAAATAAGTAGGTACAATAGTACATTGTTACCCTAGGGATGAAAGTAACTTATTTAGTCCCGAGACGGGGTTTGGCGCCCGAGCGTAGCGAGGGGGCCTATAGTTCGAGGGACTAAATAAGTCTTTCATCCCGAGGTAAACACTGTGCTTTTCATTACGAATATAAGGAAAGTCAAAATAAAAAGTCTATGAATCAGTTGTCTTTACTTTATGAATAAAGTCTATCTTTCTTCTTGTCTATGGATGCACTCGGGTAAAAAAAAAAAATAAAAAAAAAAATAAAAAAAAAAAAAATAAAAAAAAAAAAAGTCGTGTTTCATTTGAACTCCAATAAAAATTCAGTTGAAAACGATTCTCCCTAGGGCTGAAAAGTATTACTTTCAACCCGCTTCTCAGGCAACTTCAAACCTACTTTCCGTGTATGAGTAATGAAAAATAATATTCATTTCGAGTACCTATCAACGCTATGAAATTCCATACTAAGATTAGTATGGAATTTCATAGCGTTGACACTTTAAGGACAAACCAACAAACCAATAAACCAACAAACCAACAAACAAACACACTTTCGCATTTATAATATTAGTATGATATGATACGTATACGTATAATATAGACGTTTTCATTTCAGGTCTTCATAAGCATTCCGCCTAAGTACGCCATGGGAATTTTCTCGGCTTCGGTCGACTGTATAAGTAAAACTGGTGTACAACCGGACGTGCTGCAGCAGCTGATCGATTGGAGCGTCCAAGACACTGATCAAGTGAAAAAGTTCATATACTGTTACGGCACAACCTCTGGTTATGTTGATACCACGGGGCACTTTAAAGAGGACGAGATGGTGAAAATCGTGGGAAATCATCCTCGAAAGCACCAATACGCTGATGTTATCAATGAATGCAACAAATTAGTAGGGAAGGATAAGTATGAAACGCTATATAAAGTGGCTCTATGTTTCCATGATAAAACGCCGATTTTGTTCAAGTATTAGAGCGACTTAAATTTAATATAATATGTACTCAGTACAAGTGCTTGATATTTTTACCCATGTGTTAACTTCGTCGCCCTACGTCTACTGCTGTATTTAGAGACAATTTTGCTGGGGTACCTGAATAGTATTGCTACTATTCATACACTAGTACTGGAACTATTGTATAGCAGTGCGATGTTCGCTGTTTTATTCCAGCACTTGTGTTCATAATTTACATTTAAGTAAAGACTGTTTTTTTTTCACTACTCTGCCTTGCTGCCCCTGGAACTGCTCTGCACTCGTGTGATACGGGCATAATGTACATTACCATTTACCAAGCTTCACTATTATATAAAACTTAAAATAGGAAAACACTCTACTACTGCTGGTTAAATACTTTGGTCTGTAGCAAATGTGATATCACCGACAAAAAAAATTGTCTCTCCTGCATGGATCTCCACAGAACATGGTCTTGTGCAGCTTGTTTCCAGCGGCTTACAGCTACTCGCTTGAGATCGTCCGTCCACCTAGTAAGGGGCCGCCCAACGCTGCGCTTTCCGGTATTTGTGTTGACTTATTTCTATTTAACTGGCATTGAAATCTCAGGTATCAAAATATATCCATTATGGAAATAAACAGGCCCTAGGTAAGGGCATAGGTACAGTTGCCGGCACTGTGGAGCGTTCGACAAAAGTGTGGGGGTCGGTTTACGCATAAAGATTAAATTCGTAAAGTTTCACTGCTATCTTCTGCGCAAGTGAAGCTCAGCGCTCAAGATTCGTGCTCACTATTACACATTGGTTGTGGAGTGGTAGCGGCTACTTTAACGATGGCAGAAACCATAGGTTCACAATACCTAATACAAAAATATTTGTGAAATTTAAAAAAGGGTTTTAATAAAATAATATTATACAAGATACATTAAATCTAAATTAAAAACTAAAAACTAAACATTAAAAAATAATAGGTATCATCTATGCCGCTGCAATGAGGCAATGTGCCCAGAACCCCGCTACCCCGTTGTTACCCCGCTGAATAGCCAAATAAATTATTAAAATATGATTAATAAATGTATCGTCGTCGTCGTCGTCGTCGTCAACCGATGGACGTCCACTGCTGGACATAGGTCTCCTGTAGGAATATATGTATAGCTGCTAGTAAATCTTTAAAAATATTTCAATTGAATAAGTAACACACAGGTGAAGGTGAACAGGTGCCATTAGGTACTTAGGATAAGAAGGATGCCAAAGTTGTATAGAAATATTAATAATTTTATTTGTTGAATAAATCCTGCAGTAGGTACCTACTATTGTTTTATAAATTGGTACATAAACAAGTAAGTAAGTAAAACTATTTCTTATTATTTTGTTACTTTATACGCCATCCTGTGCTCGTTTATCATACTAATATTATAAATGCGAAAGTATCTTTGTTTGTTGGTTTATTAGTTTGTTGGTTTGTCCTTCAATCACGCCGCAACGGAGCAACGGATCGACGTGATTTGGCATGGGAATAGCTGAGGTCGGAGAGTGACATAGGCTACATTTTATCCCGGGAAATTGAGGAGTTCCCGCGGGAATAAAAAAAACTTAAACCACGCAAACGAAGTCGCGAGCATCAGCTAGTACCTAATTTAAGATAAAAGGTAACTTACGTAGGTAGTATATAATCAAAGCGTAGGTACTGTCGCGGTCTGAAAATGTTTACCAGTTTTCAAATTATAATACTTAGATTCTTTATAACACTGCATGCAGTAAGCTGTAAACCACCTTAGCAAGGTCTTAGCAAACATCGAATTCAACAAAAGAGTAAGTATTACATAATGACATTAAAAAAAACTTAATTTCTAATTTTGTTTAACACATTAGCATCATCGCATTTGTTAGAGACATTTTATAAAAGATATAAAAAAAAGTTTTCTACGTCAATCCTATAGCTACTGCAGCGACCAATTATACATATTGTTACAAAATATTTGACATAGTATTATGCCTAAATGGTAAATATTTTCAGACCCCGCCTGTACCTACCTATAGTAGAGTAGAGTATAATAAACATAGACATACACACTTTTATACTACACTATTTAGGAAATGAAACCTCTATATTATAATTATTATTACATTTACTTACTCCATCCGTTCAACTCTTATTTTAAGTTAGGTAGGTACGTACTACGTATAGTTAATATTGTAACATTAGGTAATAATTTCAATATAAATTATCTACAACATACTATTTAACATTCGGAATCAAACAATCATGATACATACTGGGTCGATTGCACCAAAGGTGGAATATAGATTTTAACTTTAATTTTAACCTAAAAAGCCACTTTAGGCTGCTGAATCAGGGTTCTTCTTCTTTTACCAAAATTTGACTTGCCTGTAACTTTTATGTTATAGTAATGGATGTAATAACAAGGTTCTTAAGATTAATTTTGACCACAATTTGACGTATAGCCTTAATCATTATAATATTTATGCAATGGATGTAAGAATACTCACACTTTTGCCTCTCACCATAGTATCTCTTTAGTGGGCCAGCTTAACTACTTATAACGATAACATGCTGTGGTGCAATTGACCCTAACAGTTAGGTACCTAAAATTAACAACGAGTTTCCATAATATCAGTTGCTGTATACGAATCACTCAGATTATCCCTTTGAGATGTGGGACTAAAGTTTTCCACGCCCACTAATCCACTTACCGACCTATGATACCTTTTAAAGTTCTTTAAATAATCTTCTATATCGCCTTCATTTGGATTTTCAATATCGGATGGCACATCACCTTCGAAAATGCCCGTTTCTCCTGAAGTACCACTAAGAAGTGTGGATCTAGCTTTATATGCTCGCCCTTTATCATTGATCTTGAGGTAGTCTAAGCTACAGGTATTTTGCTTGACTAGATTGAATTCGTCATCTAGTGGTACGAAATATGTCTTGATTAAACCTCTCCCTTTTATGAATACATCACCACGACATTGAGTAATTATACCGCATTCTTCTAAAATTTTTGCTGTGTTTTCAGTCACCTGCAATAAAATCATTTACTTAACTTTAGGCCAGGATTGCCTATACATGAGTAAAGTTATCGAAATGTAAACGGTATTCCTGTAGCGTATCGTTTGTTAGTTATGTAAGTTACTAACGTATGCTAATTACAAGTACCTGTAATTGCGGCCCAATGTCTGTTTTATCAGTCTACAAAAAGGGTATATAAACAAATTGCTTTTCGCGGAAACGCGTGAGAGATGCGCTTTGTACGGCGAATAGGACTTTACCGTGAGCTAACAATTAAATCGTATTATGAATATTTTATGAGTGAAAGACCTGAGTTATTTGAAACTTAACTCAAAAGCCTTCAGACTCCTGAAACGGTTTTATCTGAAAACTATAAAATACTACATGATACACGCGACTTCGTCCGCGTGGATTAAGTTTTTTTGATTCCCGCGAGAACTCTTTAATTTTACGGGATAAAAAGTAGCCTATTACCTTCCCCGGGATATGTAACCCACCACTATACCGAATTTCATCCAAATCGGTTGAACAGATGGGCCGTGAAAGCGTAGCAGACAGACAGACAGATAGACAGACAGACAGACAGACAGGCACACAGACACATTTTCAAATTTATAATATTAGTATGGATAACAATTCCAACAATAAAAATATATTTTTATTTATTTTTTGTTTAAGAAGGTTAATTTGTATTAAAAAAAAAGGAATTAGGATTAAATATACTCAGGTAATTGGTAAACTAAACACTGAAAATTCTGACCTGTATCCGACCAGATTCTCCTGTAGAGTCCATGCGGGATGCCATGTTAACTGCGTTGCCCCAAATATCGTACAGTGGTTTCAGCGAGCCAACCACACCCGCTGCTACTTCCCCGTTGGATATACCTTTAAAATAATTCATTGTCAAATACCTCAATATACGTTAAAATTACAAAAAAAAATTGGCAATCATACTTATGGACTGCCGATAGAAGTGAAAAAGAATATTTAATTTTTTTTTAAGACGTGTTGTCTTCGTAACAACGCGAGCATGGGACATCGGCGTCGGTGACGGTGACGGTGTCGGTGACGCGAATCCACAAGTTTACCCTCTACCAAAAAGTGCTCAACGCGGCTAAAGAAGTTTTCAAAACTTAACAAAAATTTAGAAATTACTACGTGTAAAGTACTTATTCATTACCTTACGAAATACAAATCCATACTAATATTATAAATGCGAAAGTGTGTCTGTCTGTTTGTCTATCAGCTATGGTTTTACGAACCATCTGTTCAACCAATTTTGACGATAATTGGTACAGAGATACGAGTAGGTTGCAACTTGCATCCCACGGAAAGACAAAGCTTATGAAGTCCGCCAATCTGCAGTCGATCCGCGTGGTGGACCATAGTCTACACTTTGCTGATTTTCAATCACTTCATCACTTTTTTGAGAGCAGATTTGTGCTCAGTAGCGAGCCGGCGATGGTTTATTTAGCCTATGGTGATAATGACTAACCGCAAGTTTTTGAAAAGACTAACGCTAATATTTTCTTACGGAATACGCTGGATTCTGAGAGAGCTGGTTTACCATCAGGTGAGATAGCAGACAAGGGCTAACTTGTAGGGATAAAAAAAAAAGCTCAGACTTCGAAAGACTCAGAACTCACGATATTTTAGAGATTTTCTACGAGTATAAATAAATTAATAGAAGTTTATTTTATGTAGGTAACAAAGACTAAACTAAACTTACAATAGTTCAGACTAAGGCAGTAAAGATTCTTATGTAAACTATAGCTGCCTATTAATTAAGCGCTCTCTTACCTCAAAAAGATGTTGTAGGTAGGTACATACCTATCCTTAGGTTTAAACCTTCAAAACTTTGGAAAGAGCCACGATTGAAGTTCTGCAGCTGCATCATCATAGCTGCTGCAAATTCGACCATAGTAACAACAATAGTTCGGTTGTATGGAGTATTTCTACTTCTATCGACTAACGAAGTATATGAATCGAATGAATCTCGTCGATTAGGATCTAGACCACACGCAGCCATGTACGTCCAGCCCGCCATTTTGATTTTCTCCACTTTGTGTAACGATGCACCAGTTAGAAGGAGCTAAAACGGTTGTTTCATTTTTATTTGAAAGCAAAAACATTCAATGTTATCAACAAAATGGCCCCTACGCCCTTAGATCAAAATGGAAGTTAAGGGGAAAATTATTTCTGGTATAGATAAATCTGGGCCGAGTTTCGAGGTCCGTAGTCCATTTAGACAACACATTTAGACGCTTTTTGTATTGCTACTTCAGTGATGCATCGAAAATCCATACTAATAATAAAACTACTAAATATAAAATATAATATACTAATTTTTTTTTTTAGGTAGTAGTTACTTTTATTTCATAATCATTTTATTTTATTACAACTAGGAAATAAACAAACTATAAATGAAATCTAAATTAAAACTAATATTACAAACACTATGAAATTAAAACTAAGTAAAATAAATTAAATTAAATCTAAAACCTCATCGAGACCACCGCAGCGAGGCATTGTACCCAAGATGCTGGCAGCATTACCCCTTTGGATGGCCAAACTAATTCTTTGACCAAGGTAGCTGCCAGCTCTCGGGTCCCCGGTTGACTCGATAACCCTTTTAGAAATTTTCTCAAAAAGAGCTCGAGCCCCCGGGCCCCACGGCCCCAAGGTCTCCACACCAAAAGGCACGAATATGAAGCTCGAATCGAGGTTTTCATATTTGCGCCTCTTGGCCTGTTCGGCGCTGATGGCCGCTGCACCCGCCGTAGAGGAGGTCGCCTGAATGTGGGATGCAGCTAAAGTGTCTGCACACGTTGCATCCCAAACAAGCGACCTGCCCATCTTCCAAGGTATGAGCGTCATACCATCAGGTCTCTTGCCATCGCTACGCGCCAAACCAATAGGTTCCAGTACAGCTGGCACATGGGCGGTGGCAAGGGACCTCCGGATGACGTCATTAATGGAACTATGACGGGAGAAGCGACCAGCGCTTCTCGAACAGGATAGCCCATGGTGGCCGAAGGCGTAATAATATACTAATTATATATATAATAATTATATACTAATAATATAATAATGCGAAAGTGTGTCTGTCTGTCTGTCTGCTACGCTTTCTCTGTTCAGTTCAACCGATTTTGATGAAATACACATAGTACAAGCAGTGGCGTAGCATGGGTGTCAGCCGCCCGGGGCGGAAGACAATTTTGTCGCCCTTTTATTTAGGTATTTCAATTTGATGTATAGTGCATAGTGTATACTATACATTACATACATTAATTCTAGAGAATTTTTTGGCAAGAACAGTCATTATTATTTTGCATTATACCTACAGGTAAGATATTAAATAAAAAAGTTTATCTAAGTTTTTTCTATCGGTCCAAATTTGTAGTTGCGATTAAAATATGAAATGGTTCAAATATTTTTTTATATTATTTATATTATTTATTACGAAATTTTGCCGCCCCCTAAAAAGCGCCGCCCGGGGCGGGCCGCCCGCCCCTGCCCCCACTACGCTACGCCACTGTACAGGGATAGTTTGTATTCCGGGGAAGGACATAGTCTACTTTTATCCCGGAAAATTAAGGAGTTCCCGCGGGAATTAATAAAACTTAATCCACGCGGACGAAGTCGCGGGCATCATGTAGTGAAATAATAAAATGTCTAACTTCGCCACAAGACTCTGTAAAAATCTTTCTAATTTTTCATTTGAAGTGAAACTGTGAGAACCATTTGCAGTTTTGCTGTTGATACGTACCCGATCAAAATCCGATATTACTTCGTCAAGTATGCTTAGCAAAAATTTATCGCTCATCTCTGCATCTTCTTCTAATCCTAACTTATAATCTGTTAGTGAAGCAAACATAACAGCTACATTGTCATATTTCTCATAATACAGCTCGTCTAGAGACCTGTTCAAATCCAAATATACCTGTACTAAAACAAAAGCATCGGTGTGAAATTTTAATATTTTTTAAATACTTATTATAGGTGTTTATGTTAATAGGTACTAGTCTCAGTATGAGATCTATAGAGCGAACTTTGACTTTGCTTAGACTTAAGCATTTAAGACATGGTTAAAACGAGACAGATTTATGTTACTCACATGTTACTCACATAAGTCCATCTCGTTTTAACTCTAAGTAAAGTCTGAGCCAAGTCAAAGATCTATAGATCTCAGCATCAGTCTCATTAAATGTATAGCTACACATATTGCACAATGCTGTAGGTAGGTACATTAAAATTGATTGAAATGAATTCAAAAAGGTCGAACCGGTACGCACTATTTCACTCACGTATTTTTCTGTAACTTTTTGGTGTTCAATAAAGAATTTTCATCCATCAATTCTTTCACTTTGAGAACTAACAAGTCGTACTCGAAGCTTCATAGAGCATAGCAACATTCGACGCTTTTGCTTAAATAAACTTAAAAACGCCGAGTAGGTATAGGGATACCTTTTTTTAGGATTTTTTTAATCTTCCTAAGATACCCAACTTCTGGGGGGAGAAGTCGGGTTATGTAGGATTTGTACCTACTAAAACCCCCTCGGTGGCCACCATCTGCATGCGTTGGGAGGCTCCAAGATCTCATAAAGAACGCATCGGTGCCCCCCTTGCGCAATGCCCGTTGGGCTCATCCCGGTGCTATGGTGCATATGTAATATGGGGATAACTAGCATTGCATACTTTATCGTTTTGCTTACCAACATGTGCAGGCAAAATGTTTTCTAGCAACATATTGTTAACTTTCAACATAGTTTCCGCTTCTTCTTGTTCTTCCTTTAGTTGTATTTGCCACAAGTGATCCAATCGGTTTCTATATTCAGTTGTTCTATCAATCCAGTACAGAGTTATAGTAATGATGACCACTGAGAGTGTATGGGACACTCTTGGATCCAAGCCGACGTTCCAAGTAGTGTCGATAGAGAAAAGGCTTGTTTTGATTTCCCAAACAATCCAGAGGTAAAACAAAGTCATAAAACCAGCAACGATCCATTTGAAAATGAAGAAAACTCTACTGAATAGAAAGTTTAGTAGCAATGCTAAACTCCAGCATTGGGTAACGTGCTGAAATATTTTGAGGATATTAATTGTTTTTTTTTTCAATTTGGAACTTGGTAAATAAGGGTTTTCATGCAGATGCATGCTTTATATTGGAACATAGCAATGTAAGTTTCGGCATCCATCAGGGAAAGAATGAAAGACGTCTTGCGTGAACTTAAAAAGGCACTCAATTTTATGTTATACTAGCTAATGCCCGCGACATCATCCGTGTGGATTGAGGTTATTGGTTCCCGTGGGAACTCTTTAATTTTCCCGGATAAAAAGTAGCGTATGTAAATTTCATCCAGATCCTTTCAGCTGTTCTGGAGTGATTGAGTAACAAACATCCATCAAAACTTTCGCATTTATAATACTAGTTGATGCCCGGGATTTCGACCGCGTGGATCGAGGTTTTTTGGTTCCTGCGGGAACTCTCTTATTTTCTGGGATAAAAAGTAGCCTATGTGTTTTTTCAGATATATGTTTCGTCTATATCACAGATGTTTTTTCTATCTCTGTACCAAATTTCATCCAGATCCGTTCAGCCGTCCTGGCGTGATTGAGTAACAAACATCCATCCATCCAAACTTTCGCATTTATACAAGTAATATTAGTATAGATTAGTATAGATAGACATAGAAAATCATTGCACATAAGCATGTTCGCACATGTACACCCCGTTCAAATGCTAAGAGACTTGACAATTCTTTCACAAAGGTATTTAATGCATTACAATGTTGTGAGTGAAGATAGTTGTCTAGGATTTAGACAAGGTAATCATAGAGATAAATCACCAAGAAAATTACCCAAGATGACACGCAGTTCGATAAAACGCTCTCCAATGTCGGTTCCACTTTGACTTCCTTGCAAGAAATGACGTTTATCATGGAAGTTCCAGCAAGACCCAAACTTATAAGGATGTATGCGCCAGTTCTTACTTTCGGACATCTTATTATGGCCAATGATAAGTCGTAAATCAGTCTGAGTACTTTATTCTTGGGTTCATCGATGCCTTTAAGTTTTGTCCAAGCAAATTGAAACCAGGATAGGGGCTGCATTATGACAAGAAATAGTAGCAACATACCGATCATTGTCTGTGCGTACCACTTGAATTGATAATACCTAAAAGAAAAAAAACCTATTAAGTAGTAGGTATTCCTATTTGAATTTACATAAAGAAGATGGTGGAAAGTGCCATACCAGTTGGTGGTCAGTCCATTGATAACCATGATCAAGCAAAGCATTAGCAGGCAACATGTTATGTAGTATTTGAACAATGGGTCCGGTTGCTGTAGAAAAGACTTTTCTAAGGCCAAATTCTTGTACATGAGCGTAAATCTGTTGAGTCGAGATTCTTGCTTGAAATGGTCTCTGCAAGGTAAAATTTATTTTTGATTAATAATGTATTTGTATATTGAAATTATTTTGTAGGTATGTACTTATTCATATATTTTTTTCCTCTCATGCTCTAAACAGGTGTCAATAAAGCTGAGCGTAGGCGGACTAAAGTTAGCATTAAAAAATATATGTTTTTTTAAATTTTAGTCGTTATTATTATCATGGTAGTCTAAATTTTTCGTCTATGGTTACTATCAATACGATAACTCATTTATGTCACAGTCTAATGAGATACAAACATCCATCCATCCATCCAAACATTCGCATTTATAGATAATATAGATGTACTGAAAATACTTCTTTTGAATACGTACGTACTTTCCTTTGCGCATGTCTTCTATTTCCTTAGCCATCTGAGCATCAGCTGCCTTGAGCATTTGTTGGTATTCAACTAGATTCTCGTCCATAAACGCAGTCGTTCTACGTACAGATGATGAACTTCTATTTTCCGATCGCTACTAGAAATAGAGATATAGTCTGTTCTGAGATTCACTTTCAAAAAATTATTTTGCTACAAACCTATTAAATATCAACTCGACAAAGTAATGGCTGGAGCTTTAGGTAAGCCATAGTCGTCGATAGGTTTGGTGACCCAAAAACTTCGTTTTTTTTTCGACGTGTCGTGAAAAGGTAGCAGATAGACTGGCAGAGAGATAGGTAGGTATATGTGTATCTGTATGAAAAATGGATTTATTTTCAGTTGGGTTGTCCTTCTATCAACTAGCAACGAGGCAGCCATTTCATGTATATGTATGGATTACTGAGCTGAATAACGACAAAGCAATAAATAAAAAAAGGATTTTTACTTTGTAATCTGAATACACAAGGACGTTTTCGCTGGCAAAAGCTACTTAGTTAGAAACAACAAAAATAACTTACTCTACCGCGTCGTGTCGGAATTATTTTGTTAAAGCCAACAGAAGCTCTTCGAAACGGTTTATGGTCGACTAGCGGCTATGGACAAAAATAAAGAAAGTTAATAAGTTGTCTTTTGTGAAGTTAGGTGTTTTTAGAAAGCAAACATAATATGAATTGGAAAAATATGTAGTAGAAAAAACAATATGACATTATATTATTATTAGATATGCAGAGCTAGTTAATAGTTATATCATCTCTTGAGCACTCTGTACAGTCAGCATGAAATGGATTTATCATTTACATAAAATAGAATGACGTATCGTGAAGAAATGTAGTCAGACAAACTTATCTGACCCGGTGAAAGCGTCGCTAGTATCTATGAAAAATAAAATAAAAACAAAACTAACAGGCATAAAAATTAGTTCTAGTTTTGGCCACCGGGTCAGATAAGTTATATCTACTATAGAAAGGTTAGGCGGACGCACATTGGCTTACATAGCCGGATCAATCGCTTTTTCCTCAGCTGAAGCTGCTGATTTTCGAATCGTTAGTGGTCCAAAGTGCTAGGATACATTTTGATCATTTTCGTTATTGGTGTAGAGAAACTAGATTTAATTTTTCAGACTCCATGGCGTGCCATGGCTGCCAAACTAGACTAGCCAAGAATTTGCTTAGGCGATAATCGCAGTTATTTAACGATGATGGCTGCGTTTGAATTAGTTAATATTCTATTCACAACCTATTCATGTATGGTATATTTGAATTCTGTAGCTAATTACATACGAGACATTTCGTTTATTTTTATTGTAATGTTGATGCTGACTGTACAATTTTACTTGTGCTATCAAACTAATGTTACGGTATTTTAAACTTTACCTTTTGCGGTCTCGAGAGTAGAAATGTTTGTAGCTTATTCTTCATTATGAATGTATCGTTTTGGGACGCAAAGTTTGGTTCTATAATGTATTCTCTTGCATACTCCAGCAGCAAATCTAATGTTTGCTTCGTTATGTGCACTTTTCTAAAACATAATGTACCCAGATAAATAGAGTAGGTAAGACTTAATGCCACTCGGTAAGTACTGATACCGGTACATATTATATTATCTCAAGCCACTGAATGTAGAAACATACAATTTTGTTCGAATCTTCTCTTAATGATGTAGACCCTATACCCAATTGTCTAAGGAAATCGTAATCATTTGACAGCTTAAAACGTATTACTCGAACTGTTTAAGGAGTTGATACAAGCTTTTTGACGTGCAGCCATCTATGAATTCCTTAAACAGGTAGAATTATACGTTTGACATACGAATACGATTACGATTTCCTTACACAATTGGGTGGCCTGACTAAGAAAGGATTTTGAAAACGTCCATAAACGTATAGCCAGGGAGCCTGAAGGAGGTCAGCTACAACTACAGATATTAGGGGACCCTAATGTGCTAGTCTTGACCAAGCTATTGCAAAGTTTCCACTTGGCACGAAACCAAAATATAGGAAAAACGCGAGACTTAGCTTTGGGCGGCCAATTTTATAGGACACGTCTCGATCGAGGCAATCAATGTTCAGCGCTTCTCGAGGGCCGAAGCACGCGCTGTGCATCTCCACGGATCAGAAGATATGGCTAATTGCGGGATATATCATATATGGCTAATTATTGAATTAATAAATAGTTTACTCCGATGAATCAGTCAATTGTTTAGTCGGGTCCAAGCTGAACCTGCCACGCTTATTTAATAATGAATGATTTAAAAAAACACTCATAAATATTTTTTAGAACGTGATAGTAAATCATTTTGCTTTGCTTTGAAATTAGAATTTTAAAAATACGACGCAGTTTGAGCCCGTTGCCTGCCACCAAAACACAACAGCTTTCTCCAAAATTAAAATTCACTGAGGAAAACTGACAGGGATACCCCACCCAGGATTATCCTGTCTTTCTGTCAGTCCAAAATGTCCTTATTTTTGAATGCAATAGAAGGGAGCGATACGTCCGTTCAGGTAGCGTATTGTGTCAGATTTATTTATTCAATTACACTGCAGCTTTCCAACAAATCAAGTTCCAGTATTCAACGTTTTGTTGCATGCAGATAATCAATCTCTCTGTCCCATGTCGGTCTGTCTGCATGAAATTGCAGAACTATTGTTTTAATGACAAGCAATTCAGCCTTTGTGCATGCGCGTCAGGATATATTGTGGGCCAAAACAATTACCAGACTGTGTACGTGGACGGTGGAGTATGGTTGAAATATGGTGGCGTGCTACATTACCCTTGTCGTTCTGTTTTATTGGGACCATCAATTAAGAATTTCTTTCACCGTAAGGTTATCGTTTTTTTATAGTATTTTTTTCGATAAGTGTACTCATGAGCTTTCTTATTTTGTTCTCTCTTCACCCTTTTATATTCCTATGTCATTTATGCCCATTTATACAAGCATGAACCGCTTTGCATTTTCTTTCCTCACACGCCTAGGGTTTCGAATACCTACCTTTAGAAAAGGTAGTTATATTAAAAAGCTGCCCCTTCTCATATAATTGGTATGTTCATAAAGTACTTAATTCACAAAAATGCAAAGTTGTATTTTAAATGTAGTATTAATATATATATAGCTGCTCGTGCTGATTGACTGATTGATCACCTCTCCTGTAAAATTTTGTATGAAAAATTTTTTTTTTACTCATCGTTTCGTATAAAAGACAAAAATTCATTCGGAGGAAAAATACGGAGAGAGCTGATGATTGAGTATTTCGAAGACGGATGAAGAGCACCAGCCAGGGTATCGAAGATAGGTGGGGGGTGCTCGACCAAATGTCACTCGAAACTTCATCCAATTGACAGTGAGCTGAAAAAAAATTCAAAATGGCGGATTTAAGATGGCCGCCATACAAATTTCTTCGGTGTCTATCTCGGAGAGTATAAAAGATGGAAGAGCGGTTTCTTGGCAAAAGATGATCAGGACATGAGGGTCTACTTGATGACTAGGAAAAAAATTCAAGATGGCGGAATTTATTTTTCCATAGAAAAGGGTATTGAAGATAGGTGGGGGGTGCTCGACCAAACGTCACTCGAAACTTCATCCAATTGACAGTGAGCTGAAAAAAAATTTCAAAATGGCGGATTTAAGATGGCCGCCATACAAATTCCGTCGGTGTCTATCTCGGAGAGTATAAAAGATGGAAGAGTGGTTTCTTGGCAAAAGATGATCAGGACATGAAGATCTACTTGATGAACAGGAAAAAAATTCAAGATGGCGGAATTTATTTTTCCATAGAAAATGTATTGGCGAATATTGCTATGCAAGACTTTGATGCGGTTCCTTTTCAAAATTTGTTTTTATGGAAGAAATCTCATTTTGACGAATGGTTCGGAGAAAAAAATATGGAGAGAGATGATGATCGAAGGTTCGGATGATGGGTGAGGAGCACGGTCAGGGTATTAAAGATAGGTACCTACTTAGGGGCTGCTCAAACAAAAAGGGAGGGGCGGGGGGTTGGTGGTCTGTGTTTTATGTTTTTCCTTTATGAGAATTTTCTTTTACGTCGGACGCTTGGCGTGCTGGCGCTTCCACTGTGCTCACTAGCATAGCAGTGTGTTGTTCAGATCAGAATACGTAGACAGTAAACCAGCTGCCCGACTATGTAAGAATTGTCGATCAAATCGTAAAAGTTCGGCGTCAAAGTAAAATAAACCATAACAGCATTAAATTAGAGCTCAATTTCGAAACACGAAATTGAGCTCTAATTCAATGCTGTTATGGTTTATTTTACTTTGACGCCGAACTTTGACGATTAGATCGGCCATTCTTACATAATCGGGGGGCAGGATAGTAGGACAGCGAGTAAGTAGACAGTGGACCACGCGGTCCACTACGCGGTCCGCTGTAGCGGGCCGCGCAACCACGCGCCATACTAGTCTAAATATAGACATTATTACTTGCTTCAACTTACCCCGCTTTTCCTGTAGATTCCATTTTATTTGCAATAGTAACGTCTTTTGACCAAATATCGAATTGCCACTTCCGAATGCCGATCAAACCGCTTAATATTTTACCTGAATGCACGCCGATCCTCATATCAATATTCAGGGCGCGCTTCTCTCTGTAAATAATAGCAATATTTGATCCTATTGTTTCAATTCATTACGTGAGTTTTACTATGAAAATATACATCAGTGTTCTGAATCTCCTCTGTTTTCAGATCTCACAATGTCGTAGAAGCAAATTTAATATGCTTAAAAAGAAGAATTCTCGTTATTTAAGGTATTTCTGGTACATATTTGCATATTATGGAACCAGCTTCTACCTGCTGTGTTCCTCAAAGCTACAATTTAAGGATAGTCAAGGAGTGGATAACCAAAAACGTGTTGGCGGTTCATAGGCGGCCGTAATAGGTAAGTTAACACCAGGTGACCCGCCTGCTGGTTTGCTTGCTATACGAGTAGGTACGTAAATACAGACACTGGAGTCAAAGAAAGGCTCCTGTCAAAGAAAGGAAGCCGAGAGCCGAGAGTGAAGTAAGCAGTATAGGCTAATTATGTAAAAACTGCATCAATCATTTTCAATTAGGTGGCAGAACGCGCAAAGCTGCGCATGTATCCTGTAACTACTATTTGACATTTTTGTGATAAATATATCCTAATATTTATAATATTTTAGGGTCCTTGAATCTAAGTAACTTTACAGGTAGGTATTAGGCACAATATGGCTAATTCTGTTGTGGAATACAAAAACAATATACTTAGTATAATTAGGTACTATATGTACGAAACCCTTCTTCACAAAGAACAGCAAAAGACTTAGACCTGTCACTTTAGAGATTGTGTGCAAAAGAGTAGGTAATGCGCAACAATAATGCGCAAACTATAAGTTTAATATACTCGTAAGTAGGTATTCCCCCTGATTCCAGTAGACAGGTAAGATGAAGGCTTCCACGTAGTCTCAAGCTGGGCTGGCCGTTTGCCAAGCAGATTATTGTCCGCAGGTAAAGTATGATATTCATATAATACGAGTGCTGAACGTGTTTAAGGTTTTAATGCAAAGCCTTTATGTAAAAGAGCTCTACAATTTTCTCATTTAAATATCACAAAAATCAGTGTCCTTTTTAACCGACTTCCAAAAAAGGAGGAGGTTCTTACTTCGGCGCGTATTTTTTTTTTACATAATATATTATGTTCTAGTCTTTAAATTTATGTTTTTAAAAGAGCTGAGCTTAATTTTTAGCTAAAGTACGATAGGTAGGTATCGCATAAAATCGGGTTGAAATTTAGAATCTCACGTCACCAACATTACACACAAAACGTTCACAGAAATTTAAATAAGGTCATAGAAATGGTATCTGATGTCACCTAGTCGCCATTGTCACCGTCTCAACCAAAGGTCAAACGTCTCCTGCATGGATTTTCACAGGACATGGTCATGTGCCGGTTGATTCCAGTGGCTACTCGCTTCAGATCATCCGTCCTATATCCACCTTGTGGATGGACGCTCGCTTTCCGGTGCGAGGCTGCAATTGGGTATTTGACTACTAGATTGTACTATTACCTATTCTGTGCTACTAGTCAAATGAATTAGTTTTTAGTTATTATTAAAATAGAGAATCTCCCAAAAATCGTAATATCCACGTCCTCTGTTAGCTTAATGTTTACTAACCATTTCAAACTATCGATTAAAGTAAAAAAGTGCGTCGAACTTTGATCACGTCACAATTCAGTGTTTTATGCAAAGTCCCATATTAAGCACGCGTTTTGACGTTTGAAAAGAAGTTGCTGATTAGACTAGTTATCAAATACCCAATTCAAGACGTTCTTGGGTCCCCAACGCCTATCGGTGACATATGAATGATATGATACTTCCTTCCAGAACACGATCTTAGGTACTCATAAGTAGTGCCTAAAGAAGGTATACTTCAAAAAATATAAAAGAAATATACACACCTAACATTTTTAATTATATGAATCATTTCAAGCCCCAGATCCACGCAATTCTTGGCGTGTTGCTCATTTGGCTTCGGTACACCACTCACACAATAGTAGCAGTCTCCTAAAAACTTAATCCGCAATACGTCGTGTTCCTGAAAAACATATGTCTTAGAAGATTATCCATAATGATTAGAAGGAAAACTTAGCTAGTATGAGTTTAAAGTTTAATTGCTGATTTGATTGCTGAAATCCTGAAATGTGAATTCATAATCATTTGACGTGCTTGTTTACTTTAATCGCGAAGGGTGGATTATTTTACCACGATAGGGCAATTTTCTAATACAAAAACGAAAATTTTAAGTAGCGATTGAAGCGTTTAAGTTATCTTAACTCTACGAAGTCGCAAATAAAGAAGGTTCAAACTTTAAAAACAGACTCACTTCCGAAGCTTCATCGAATCTGCCAAATAATTCATTTAGTAGCTCCACCATTCTCAACGGAGACAAAGTTGTTGATATCTTCGTGTAGTTGACGACGTCCGCGTACAAAATGCTCACATTATCATGCTCTTCAACGTACAGTTGGCTGTAAAAGATATTTTGTTCCTTTACACGTTAGCCCTTGACTACGACGGTGACTTAGGCTGGGTTGCATCAAAGCATTTTGACGGACATGTAACCTTTAATTAAGGCGCTAACGAACGTAAGTCCAGGAAGGTTGATTCATAATTTTAACTATGAAGCAATACTATAAATTAACAAAAGTTAAGATTTTTACATGTGTTAAATTGTAACGTACGTGTAAGTTACGATAACCAATGGCCTATAATAATCCTAAGGCCTAATAATGGATAATCAATCGGGTATGAACCGTACCCCTAATCGGTTTCTATTATACGGCATCGTACCGGAACGCTTGGCGGTACATCATCGCCGGTTGGCGAACTTAACACTTACATATTATTATGTAATTGTAGTATTACCTATTCTGTGGTAACACAGGAATGCAATGCAAAAATTATCAAAAATAAACCCCAATATAATAATAACATTATGGTACAGTACCTAAAGGATCTCATATTGTAACTTTGACTAGGTGTCCTTATATTCAAAAACATGTTCCTTATATCTTGTCTCACTTTTGAAACTATGTGTTCCGGTAAAATACTTAACATCAGACGTTCCTGAAAAAATTATCCAAAATTGATTAGAATATCCAATTCCTATAGAGAAAACGCATTTATTTTATTAGATGTGTAGTAAACCTATTAAACTTTTTCCAACACGCAGAAACTTCATAGATCTTAGGGTGGCGCCAGATGAGTGTAATTTTTTGAGTTGTGAGTCGAGTAATTTCGGTCGTGGAATTTCAGCTGCACTCTGTTTTATATAAAAGTCCTAAACTGTCACACGACGACTCAAAATAAGTTCGACTTATAACCCATGCGCTAAAACTCGACTGAATTTCGGTCGGAGGCCAGGATGAGGTGAGGGAGGAGCGTTAGTTAACAATTCATTACTGAATGTGCGCGTATTTTCTGTCCGCCCGTCTGGCAGGTCAGCAAAATTTCAGTTGAACCTGACTGAAAATACGCGACCCACAAAATTACCCTCGTCTGGCCCTAGGCTTAACACTTTAACAGCCGACCGTTATAAAGGCGGCTTTCCCTGGTACGCCGGCGTTTTTTGCCGATATTCTATGACTCATAAAATAAAAACTATCTGTGATATGTCTATTATTCTTTTTTTATATGTACTATTGTTCTTTATATTTTTAGGGATGAAATAAAAAACATTTGTAATAAAAAATAATATTTATGAAAAAAAATTAAGAAAAGAGGTCTGCACACACTTTGCAAACTCTACTCTACTACTCTCACGTTAGTGGCGTGGGCGCACTGGCGACGCGCCGTGAAAGATCGCTTGTCCTGTCTCCACCCCGCACCTCCCGTCGGTGAATCATACATGTGTGCGTAGATAAAGAGTCATTCTACACCGGGGTTACACGCCATTCACGCACCGGGCACGTGGTATTTAAACAGACGATAGGAAAGTCAAAGCCGTACGGAGTACGTGATCGGCGTACCGAGTTGATCGACACTGCCCGTACACAGTACGTGATCGGCTGTTAAAGTGTTAACTTTTAATTTCACCTCGTGATGTCGCAAACATTTATTATAAATCATAGCAAGATACCTAGTACCTTCTGATCACAAATTATTTGCTAATGAGCCTATTTATGTAGGTAAATCACGCCAGGTCACGCGTGTACATACGTCTTATAATTTACGAAAGTCAGACTATAATTATATTACATAGTATTAATTATAACTAGAATTACTAGAATTTTCGTCTCGAGTTTAGTGCAGTATGAAAGATAGGCAGCGATGAATCTCAATATTTTACTTTTTGCATAGGTACCTATACCTACGAAAACTGGGTTACTATTCATACACTATGGCTTCGCTTGGCTGGAATTTTATATAATTCTTTCTAAGTCAGGATCAGGCGAGTAGGCCGCCTATGCTTGCCTGAGGAGCGATGGCCGCTGGAGCCGGAAAGACCTCGAGTAGAGACCGCGTACTAGTAATCGAAATGTGAGGCGCCCGGTAAGATGGACCGAGGGCATAGAGGGTATCGGTAAGTGGCTGGACGAGAAAGGCCGAGGGCCGGGTGTGACACTTGGGAAAGATCTTTGTCCAGCAGAGGATGGCTACAGGCTGAAATGATTACCTCTTGATCCTTAACAAACTTCAAGCGCAACGTACTCTCCACGCAAGCTCGCCTGTCCAAGAACGACCGTCGCGTGACTATCTCGTTCATCAATCTGAAGTAGACTCCCATAAGGTTGACGCCAATTAGGTAGATAACTTCGCACGCTACCTAGAACGAGGGGTCCTGTGTTCATTAACAGTATCATTTAGTTAAGCGAATTTATTGTTTGTCTGTCTGCCTAGTGCCTAAGTATCTGGGTCTATGCGTTCACGTCTTTCATCCGATTCAGTTGAAACTTTGTAGAAGTTTTGTTGGTACTTGCGGAAAGGCCTTTACGCAAGTACCAACTATTTCGTATTGCAAAGCGTGCCAGTCATAAGACCAATATATTAAAGTTAAAATTAAAATTATTGAATTTACTAAATAAATAGAATATTATGCGACTCCCTCGTTGGTCTTATCATGTTCGACTGCGGCCGACGATGTTCCAGGTTTGAGTCCCGGGTCGAGCCATAATTGAGTATTGGGTTTTTCTGACTAGAAATTCTCAGTACTAGCCCGCAGTTAGGAAGTTGGCGGTGTTTAATCCCCGTGCCTCGGAGAGCACGTTAAGCCGTCGGTCCCGGTTATTATCACTAACATGATAATAGTCGTCAAAGCCCGCCAACCCACATTGGAGCAGCGTGGTGGGTCTAATCTCTAATTCCCTCTCTCCTATGAGAGTGGAGGCCTGTGCCCAGCAGTGGGACGTTAATGGTCTGTAGTGGTATCACATTCATAATATTACTAGGGACTCGAACCCGGGATCTCGTCGGCCGCAGTCGAACATGCCAACAAATTTAAGTTCACCCTCAACTAATTATTTGTTCTTTATCTACTCAAATTGACACGGTAGGTACAAGTAAGGAAATAAAAATATGGCCCGAATAATTAAAAAAGAAAAGTAAGAAAAGTATAAAACTGTTGATTTTTATACTCTCTAAGTACAGCACTCAACGCGCGTCGGCAGCACTGCTCTACGGAAAGAAAAACATGTTCTATGGAACTCCCTGAATTCACACGGTGTAAGGCGCCATCTTAGCAACGTTCTTCATTCAGTACAGTTACGTGTTTCTTGTAAATTGCTTAGTTGGTATCTGTGAATAAAGCACGTTTCACGTCGTAATACATATTTTGCGCATCGTCTAATTAGCGGGGCTGAATTATCTTGATTGTCTTGAGGTACGGGAACGCCTCAAGACGCCTTTCTGCGCAGCTTCCGTCACGCGTTATATATTACAAGCTTAAAAGTTCTGTACCCCTTACCACTTTAACCACGTTGGGGCTTTCATTATACGTGAAGAATGCGAACACAAAGGTGTAAACAATGCTAACCAGCACACCCAAGAAAATTGCCAGAAAATTGTTCCTCATTGGTAGAAATATGTACACCGATAGTAAGGCCATGGTTGAGTATGCAGGCCTTAAGTGTATTCCTTCGCTGGCTGTGAAAATTGCAACGATGATATCTGTAAACGGAATCATAAAATATTATCACAGTTTAAGAAGAATATACGTTTTTAATATTGTTCGTCTATTTAGAATATTGCCAAAAGAACATTAGCAAGAAAATTCCAGAGGATACTTTGCAAACTCCTTAAGAGTGAACATTTTTGGTCGCAGTAATTTGAAAAAATTGGTATTTAAACAAAATATTGCTATTTATACTAGTTTCATTAATTTAAAAACCTGATAGGAAAAAGTGAGCACTAGCTAACGCGTAAGTAGACTAGCAGACTGGCTGGAGTCGAACGAGGAGAACAAAAAAATCGCTAATTAATAATAGCTTAACGACACGATATCGCATCGCGATGTACCTGTCGCAACATGCCATGATGCGTCGTCGAATCGTGTAAATGTGTTTTGGCCCTAAAGCCACTTGGCCAGTGGCGCGTTGCACTAACTAACTCACTAAAGTCAGACGAGCTTCTATTAAAAAGCAGTGCGTAAGCTAGAGGACATGCGGCGCGTTTTGAGAACTAAAGGGTTGGCGAGAAGGTTGGAGTGGCACTTGTTGTCAGATTTTTTTTTGGCTGGTAGCTGCAGCGTATTACCAGTCTAAAGAGGTACGTTCTTTCTAACAGTCGTTCGACCGAGGCGTCTAGGCAGACAAACGCTGTGACAGACAGAGTCTCAACAACAGGTGAGAGTACCGTACCTCTAGGTATTACAACTGTCATGATAGCCGGGTCTGTCATAATGATGGGCGCTGACCCACTGTATGAAATATACTTAAGTTGTGGTAGGTAATCCTCTAAAATGTATGAATAGTATAACATGACTGTGATTAATTACCAGGACTAGGTACGGACTTGACATCAAATTTGAGCTTAATGGCTCGTTTGCGCAGGCCCTTAACAAGTAAAGTTTTTGAATAAATTTTGATTATAATACCTGACATCACGAGGTCCGCAGTGAGGATGAAAGTGAAAAGTATTGGTATCCAGAACCATCGCTTCTTCAGCGGGTTGTAGAGGCATTTACAGAAGGATACGGAAGGCACTGCTATTCTTAGGACATACATTGCCATCGACAAATAGGTAGACCGCCATTGTATTTGCTGAAAACATCAAGGACTTGATTCCTTGTATACGAGTTGTAAAAGTATGTGCGGTTTCGGTCAGCGTTTAGGGTGGAATATGATTGTTACGTTTAGGCATATCTAAACGATAGTAGGTGTTTAAGATAACTGCCTCGTTGGTCTAGTGGTTGGCATGTTCGACTGCGGCCGACGAGGTCCCGGGTTCGAGTCCCGGGTCGGGCCATAATTGAGTATTGGGTTTTCTGACTAGAAATTCTCAGTACTAGCCCGGAGTTAGGCAGTTGCCGGTGTTTCACTCCCGTGCCTCGGAGAGCACGTTAATCCGTCGGTCCCGGTTTTTATCACTAACATCATAATAGTCGTTAAAAGCCCGCCAACCCGCATTGGAGAGGCGTGGTCGGTATAAGCTCTAATTCCCTCTCTCCTATGAGAGTGGAGGCCTGCGACCAGCAGTGGGACGTTAATGTGCTGTAGTGGTGGTGGTGGTTTAGGCATATTATTAGGCACCTGTTCATAGAGTCGCATGTACATTATAGCGTACTCACAGGTAGTGCTGACCAAGCATATCACTGTAGTCTGAAAGTGCTTTTTTTATTCCACTATAAGTCAGCTCTTGACTGCGAATGCGACCATCTGGATTGTAAATGATGATATAGTCTAAGATAGTAGCAGGCTAAACCCTATATTAAACCCTAACCCCTGACCGGTTTCTTCACGGCATCGTACTGGAACGCTAAATCGCTTAGTGTTACGTCATTGCCGGTAGGGTAGTAACTAGTCATGGTCAAAGCCTCCCACCAGACCAGAGACAGTAGGCAGTTGGAAATTACCACCTTGTTGCACCTGCTGGGGATCGAACTCGGGAACTCCCACTAATAAGACCACAGCACTCACAACTGCCTCTCAACTCACAACTGTACCCTTACTCTGAGATTGATCGAATTTAAAATACGGTCTCACTAAGTGAGGTGAATTACTATATGCATCAAACTAAAATGAATCTTAAACTTATTAATTTAGAGCTCAATTTCGTGAATGCATTCACAGCTAGCGCTCCAAACGATACGTTTCGAAATTTGAATCGGTTGCACTGAATTTGTGGCTTTAAATCAAGAGTTTTTGGGTCCATTTTAGTTTGACTCAAATGTGATTCACCTCACTTAGTGAGACCGTATTTTAAATTCGATCAATCTCAGAGTAAGGGTACTGAGGTCGTCAAAAGTATTATCAAGAGAATCCTATTGCTGATAAAAGCTATGAATATAACAGATAATTTTATGAAACGTACCTCATTGTAAGTGAAAGCAATAACTAATATTATGTGTATCGTCGAAAAGAGAACTAGAAGTGTAACGTAAATATAAACTAGTGTTTCTCTTAGTTTGTCGTCGTATTTCCGATATAGGCCTTCGAGGTCCTTTTGAAAGAACTGGTCCTGAAACAATAAAAATATTTTAAGTTTTAATTAAGTAGTTTGATAGTAGGAGTGATGGATGGATGTAAATGAAATGTAAATGGTGATACTGCACTGTAAACACAGACTGTCAGCAGACCCTTAACAGACTCCTCTGCTTCTTCTTGTCCAATATCCCACACTATGTGAGGTCGGCACTACATGTTTTCTTCTTCCACTTACTTCTGATAACCGTCAACCTATTATTCACCCCTTATATACGCATATCCTCTTTCCCACAATCCATCCTTCTTTTCTTTGGTCTCCCTCATTAGACTGTAGACACTTGATTCTGTGATCTGTGGTAGAAACGAAGTTCTTTTCTTTCTTTTAATTTTGTGGAACTTACGGAATTCAAAACTCAAGATTTGCTTCAAATACAGGTTGCTATACCCGACTACATCAGAAGAATGTGTTTGGGGTGTATGTATGTATTTACATACTTGTATTAATCCGTAATTAATCAGAGCAAAAGGTACAAGTCACCTCCGCAAAACATTTGTATGCGATAAGAAATATGTGATATTCAATTATAAACATAAATTGTGTGATAATGAGATTTGTTCGTTCTTATCGGTATTAAATTTTGACAATTCTAACCAAATAAGTTGGAAGATACTGTTTTAAATATTATCATTCGATAAGGGATAAATTTATGTTTGGCAGGAAATATTAACGCTAACTGATTTGGACTATAGTCCTTGATTTTATCTTTTTATGCAATAACCGTATAGCAGTTGTTTTATAAGTCAGGAGATTTCTTCGTGGCGTCGCAAAGCAATGGTTTGGGATAGAAGGTAAGGTAATAGTTAGTTGTGTTACATGGGGCCAAAGAAAATTTTGGTTCCCCGAGGGCGCTATTTTGAATTCAGAGCGAAGTGAAGGATTCTATAGTAGAATCCCGAGCGTAGCGAGGGGTTCTAAAGTAGAATCCTGAGCGTAGCGAGGAATTCAATATACGCCGCCCGAGAACAAAAAATTTGGCCCCGAGTGACACACACTATTTTTCATCATTAGGTACGTATGAGAAAAAGCTAGGAGTATCAACCTACTATGTATGGACATTACCTATACGTTTAAGCACCAATCAGAAGATACTCCTATCAACCTTCTATGTAATTGTATATACATTATTTAGACGTATATTTAAAGTTTAAATAAAATGTAAAGACGTATATCCGATCAACAAATTGATGACGTGACTTCGGACCAATCAGAAGAGAGAAATAAAAAGTCCTATGGGCCTACAAGTTACACTTTGCTCCCGCTATCCTCTGAAGCCAATATGCGTTTTTCGAATAGGTATGATGAAATAGTACATTACACATCTAGGGCAGTAAAATAAGAAATGTCTCAGATCACATGTAATTGTTGTCCGAGGCGAAGCCGAGGTCAATAAACATGTGATCTGAGGCTTTCTTATTTACTGCCCGTGGTGTGTATACTATTTTTCTCCTCGACGGAGGCGGAAAGCGGCATTTTCGTTTAGCGCAGCGGGAGGAAAATTGACGCTTTCCGCCCGGAGGTGAGAAAAAATAATTTCAGTCATAGCCCTCAAGCACATGGGTCAGTTAGCCTTAGGTATAAATTCGGCAATCGTGCAGTACAATCGATTCTTAAATCTGTGTTACTGCATTGGAGAAGTTTCATGATGTTGTGAATATCATATTTAACGCAACGGAAGTAAAATATAGATTAAAACTAATAAATCAGTAGCTTGTTTTAGATTTAGTTGCAGTGAGTTTTAGATTTAATACTTCAAAATTATCTTCACACACAAATTAAGTGCTTTTAATTCAATTAAGATGGTATTTTAGATGCTGATGGTTATCAGCTGAGATAATGATATAATAAACTAAACGGCGCGGTGGTTTAATCAAACAAAAGGTTACTTAGATTACACTGAGACTTTTGCACCAGTGATTCGTCATTCTTCCTTGCGTAGGTACTTTGTTTGCATTAGTATCAGAAAAAAAAACTAAGACCTAAACAAATTGTCCAATTGTTTAAAAACAAAAAACTCAACTACTACTTAAGTTACTACAAAGTGTAAACTGACCCTCAAATATTTCCAATTCCATTGCTTCCCACCCGTCAGCTCGGACTCTTGGCTCCTGAATTCATGTAGAGATGACAGAACGCTGGTTGCCCTGCCAGAGTTCATGGAATATCGGGCCAATAGTTCCAGGGCACCGACTTGGAGCACAACTGAGCCGGTTGTCCTCGACCACGTGCCATCGTCCTGGTGAAATTTAGAAAACGTTAATCATACTTGCTTCATACTAATTAACATTATAAATTACTAGCTGATGCCCGCGACTTCGTCCGCGTGGTTTAAGTTTTTTTCGGGATAAAAAGCCTATTTCACTCTCCATGTCTTCAACTATCCCCATACCGAAAATCACGTCGATCCGTTGCTCCGTTGCGGCGTGATTGAAGGGCAAACCAACAAACAAACACACTTTCGCATTTATAATATTAGTATAATTGTTGGGTTGTTCTTCAATCACGTCGCAACGGAGCAAATGATCGACGTGATTTCTTGCATGGGTATAGTTGAGGACCTCGAGACCGGCATAGGCCCCTGAAAATTTAGAAGTTCCCGCGGTAATTAAAAAAACTTGCCCGCGCGGACGAAGTCGCGGGCATCAGCTTGTCAGGTTTAAGTATAGCTTGTGAGCGGATAGCTTCGTCCTCCATATCTGGAGGTCTGGAGTTGGCGGAGTCGTATCTGGGAATCATCATTTTTTTTTATCCACTACAAGTTAGCCTTTGACTGCTATCTCACCTGATGGTAAAGTGATGATGCAGTCTAAGATGGTAGCGGGCTAACCTGTTAGGGGCATGGCAGTTATATTAAACCCATACCCCTATTCGGTTTCTAGATGGCATCGTACCGGAACGCTAAATCGCTTGGCGGCACGTCTTTGCCGGTAGGGTGGTAACTAGCCACGGCTGAAGCCTCCCACCAGGCCAGACCAGAGAAGAATCAGAAATTATAAATTCCCAAATTTACCCTGCAGGGGATCGAATCCGGGACCTCCGCACGTTAAGACAACAGCGCTCAACACTGCGCCACGGAGGTCGTCAAATCATTTTCAGTATTGGAAGAAGTATTAAATCAGTCATATTTTCATTCATACGGCAATTGAGTAATGCCTGCTTGAATTCCGCTGATAGGAATCTGTACATGCAGACCATTAGTCCAGTCCAACGTCACTGCTTGCACTGCTACTTCATAAATCATTATCTACGATGATAAAAATGAAGAAAATACTAATTGCATTACAAAAATGCTAGATTAGGCCAGGTCTACTGCCTAAAATAAGGGAAAACTGGCAATAAATTATAGGGAAAGTGGCAATTCGTGTCCCAAATTAATGATTTGAATTATTTCTAGATTGAACTATGCACAATCATTTCAATCATCTTCTAAATAGCAAGAAAAATCTTAATGAATGCTGAATAGGAGATGAAAAGAGGTTCAAATCGCATTGAAGAAACATTGATGTAGAAATGTAGCGAGGAATTACTAGAATTTATCATGGACTTTGAAGAATAAAACAATAGTTCATGAGAGAGATTACACCTAATCATTGCGTATATGGAAGCAACAAACTTCTCTACAACAAGCATGCACTCATGTAGGTATTTGCTTAGTTTGAAGTTTACTCGTATTAATGAAGTTGGGAGGTTTAAGAAGGTTTAACTTAAACCTAGAGCATTGTCTTATATCGTAAACTTTGACACCCAGTTCACTACATAAATCTAGGAAACGTTGCAATAGTAACACAGTGAGATTTAGAGTAATAACTTACAGCTGGACTTTGTTAATAATGATCAAAGTTAGCGATTGGAGTTGTAACCCATTGTATTTTACAGCTTAAACCCACACCAAGTTCTGTTGCAATTGATATTATCAGTTTTGTCTCTAGATATTATGAAATATTTTAAGAAGCTATGCTATAGCGACTAGCACGAATCTTGAGCACAAATTTCATAGACCTTATCTAAATTTGAAGTATTTAAGTACAACTTGATGCCTGCGACTTCGTGCGAGTGGTATTTAGCTTTAAAAACCCGGGGAACTCCATTATTTTCCAGGACAAAATATAACCTATAGGACTTAAGCTGTTTTTTATCCTGGAAAGTGTTATCTCTCCTAATTCTCAAATCTGAACTTTATCCATGCGAAAATTACGCTGAAACGTAGTAGCTTAGATGCGGCGTGATTGAAAGAAAAACTAACAAACCATAAAGATCTTATCAATCAAGAATTCTTGCGCTATCCTACAATGTTTGATTACTTAGAGATAACCATGGTTTGGTTCATAATCAATTAAATATTTGATGAATCACAATTTCATTAAATGTCATTACACTGCAACGGTAGCGTAGTTTTATTGATAAAAAAAATTATTAGTACCTACAATTAATGTACAATAATAAAATCAGCAAATAATACAATTTTATTTTATTTTATCCCCTACAAGTTAAAATTAAACAAACAATACTATTATAATATAAATTATTATTATTGTTCATAATTTGATGGTTTCAATGTTCATTATGTTTACAGATAATGGCCGTGAATTCGTGCGCCTGGATCCATACATACTCCATACTTCCTAGTATAAATGCGAAAGTGTGTTTATCTGTCTGCAACGCTTTCACGGCCCATCTTTTCAACCGATTATGATGAAATTTGGCAAAGAGATAAGTTGCATACCGGGAAAGGACTTTTTATCAACTACAAGTTAGCCCTTGACTGCGATCTCACCTAATGGTAAGTAAAACTGTTAGGGGCATGGTAGTTATATTAAACCCATACCCCTATTCGGTTTCTAGATGGCATCGTACCGGAACGCTAAATCGCTTGGCGGCACGTCTTTGCCGGTAGGCTGGTAACTAGCCACGGCCGAAGCCGAAGCCTCCCACCAGGCCAGACCAGGGAAAATTCATAAATTATAAATTCCCAAATTGACCCTGCCAGGGATCGAACCCGGGATCTCCGCACGCTAAGACAACAGCGCTAAACACTGCGCCACGGATGTCGTCAAAACAAGACATAGGCAATCCCAGTAAAGAGTTCCCGCGGGAATAAAATAAACCTCAATCCACGCGGACTAAGTCGCGGGAATCAGCTAGTATTACCTAAATCTTTTTATAGGAAAATGATTAGTAGTTGCAGTGATCAAATTGTGATAATCTATACTAATATTACAAATGCGAAAGTTTGGATGGATGGATGTTTGTTACTCAATCACGCCAGAAAGGCTGAAAAGATTTGGATGAAATTTGACACAGAGATAGATTATAGTATTGAAATTTCCTTATAATATCTAACTTCCAAAGTTCGATTAATAAGTATTTTAATCACACATCAAAATTCACAAAATGTTTCCGTTAAGTCATTGATATGGGGCTGACGTTCTTTGTTTTGTGAAGAAAAGCCCCTAAATAAATCAGATTAAAAAAAAAAAAAAAAAGTCATTGATATTTTAACGAAATCAAATAATAATGTAGGTCTAGGTACCCACTACCAAAAGATTTCTCTATAACAATAATATCAAAAGTTCGATTCTTGAGTATTATATTCACACATCAAAATTCACAAAATATTTCCGTTATCACTGATAATATTTTCATGAATTAATACTGTACTACCAATAATGAATATACATACCATGATTTAATTAGATGGAAATAGGCATTCTTGTATTTATTTGTAAAGTACACAACACTATTTTTCCAACCAAGCAAAAAAAAAAGTATACACTCGACCACGGCACATCAATCACTGCATAGAAGCTAACAATGAGTCAACAAGTGATAATTGCCGATAACTAATTTGATAAGCGCCACTCGTCCATCGCAGGTATTGCAAAATTACGATAATGTTCTTTATCGTGGCGTGTTTTTTAAGAATTTTTTAATGAATTATTAATTTTTAAGGCAAGAATGAATTGGCATTTGCAAAGCAAGCGCGCTCCATCCTGCAACCTACTCCTTTGTAACAGCATGATTGCTTTCCCATGATTGTCGTCAAGCGTATTTTAAAGAAAAATTTGAAAAAAAACAACCCATTGCTAGTCCACTACACAGCACTACAGCAGGTCTTCTTAGATTCAGAAGGATAGTGATCCTAATTTTTTTATCTTTTCTTTGTTTATATTACTTACCTGCGCATTAAACTTCTCCTCGATATTTTCTAAATGATAAAAATCAAATGAAAATCCACAAATATTATAAATCATCAAATAAATATTTTAAATGCGAAAGTTTGGATGGATGTATGGATGGATGTTTGTTACCCAATCACGCCCCAACGGCTGAACGGATCTGGATGAAATTTGGCACAGAGATAGATTATAGTCTGGAATAACATATAGGCTACTTTTTATCCCGGAAAATTAAGGAGTTCCCGCGGGAAACGAAAAACCTCGATCCACGCGGACGAAGTCGCGGGCATCAGCTAGTAAAAAATAATAATCAAATAAATATTATAAATGCGAAAGTTTGGATGTATGGATGGATGTTTGTTACCCAATCACGCCCCAACGGCTGAACGGATCTGGATGAAATTTGGCACAGAGATAGATTATAGTCTGGAATAACATATAGGCTACTTTTTATCCCGGAAAATTAAAGAGTTCCCGCGGGGACCGAAAAACCTCAATCCACGCGGACGAAGTCGCGGGCATCAGCTAGTAAAAAATATATTATGATTTGATAGGCATTTTTTTTCAATAGTTTTGAAAACAATCTTTAAAACAAGTGAATATAACTCAAAGAATTAAAAAATACGACTGCCATAGTTAAATGATATTTTTTAGTGAATTACTGGATATTGAAATATAGTCTTATATATTTTTGAAATCTACTCATCATTTTCTTGATGATAACAATAATATAGTTAACCTAATTTTGGAAAAAATAAATTCAACTTTAGTCTTTGATGTAGGACCAAGGTCACCCTATCAATTTTTTTTTTAAATTTTACTAGCCTATGTCACTATTTCATGTCTTTCATGTATTTCATATGTCACGATTCTAACGATACCTCATTCATCAAAATCCGTTCAGGCGTATAGAAGTTATGGTGGAATATACAAACTCACATACATACATACATACAAGAACCCTGAAAACAATATACTTCTTTTTTCAGGCAGTCGTATAAAAAGCGATTTTAATGTCAGTATAGTCAAATTGTGCTTAATTCTAATAAATATTTAATTAAATTAATTAATTTACATAACTTACCGGCTTCATAGATAGAGAGCAGCTATATTTAAGCTAAAATAGAGTTTAACAAATTTATTGCTAATGTTAATTCCTTATTTATATATTTATTTTATTAGGGGTCTTTTATTATTAATTACATGTCAGGCCGGGTAATCCCTAAAGATTATACTTGTAGATATAGTTAGAAACTAGATAACTGGTATCAAACAATAAATTGTATCAAGGATTCGATAAGATGATTGGCGCTTTCTAGAGTCAATGTTATATTAAAACAAAGCACAGAATTATAAAGTTACGAGATTTATCTAGATTAGTAATTTATGTGATCACTATAGAGGATGCCCGCGACTTCGTTCGCTTGGATTAAGGTTTTTGATTCCCGCGGGAACTCCTTCATTTCCGGGGATAAAATGTAGCGTATATTGTGTTAATTCGGGATATCTCCATTCCAAATTTTAGCCAAATCGGTTCGGTCGATGTCGTGTGGAGGAGTAAAAAACATCCAAATTTACAATCTTACAAACATCCAAACTTTCACAATTTATTTAATTAGTAGGATAAGAAGTCACAAGGTCTTGTATTCGACAAACATCTAACGTTCTCACGCGTTTGCTCCAAAACAGCAAAACCAATGACACAATCTTCGATAGAGAAGCAATTTTCGTAACGAATCAGGGTAAAGTCCGTGTGAACTTGTTACTTACAAATTATACTGCTCCTCCTAATTGGCGCTCGAATTCATTAGTTGCTTATACTATTTAGAGCAGGCGTATCCAACTAAAGCATGCAAATAAAATTAGTTTGAGTAAATAGAATTGTCCCTTTGTTTATATTTTAGTAATTTTATGTAATACAGCTAGTATAAACCCCCTTGGGGACTGAATTTCCAAAAACATCTTGAAAAACATCTTGATCTTTCTTAGTGAATGCCTAGTGCGTACCTACGTCATAAAAGAAAACTTACTATTTTAACGACAATACCTAAATTTTGGGGGACCAAATAGGGTTGTTTATTACTCAGAGCCCATAGGCCACTTCCGTCAAATAAAACAACTACTAACATCACATTATCACTTAACTACTACATCAGGTGACAAAAACTGTTACCTGTTGTGCTTAGGTGTTGCCTAGGCATTGTTGGTGAAAACGGACATGGTACTACATGCCCAGCGTTTGGCGTTGATAGGTCAGTCATTCAGCCAGATTAGATAGGTACCGAAGCATACTTTAAAAAACATTAAATTAAAAACTAACAACTTGTTCATCGATGACGAAATAATAATAACTTAATGTTTACCAAACTTAATGAAGAAGCCTACGGCAGCTGATTTATAATGGACACAAAAATTGGGCGGATGCTTCCATGTTTGTGATGACAGATGTAATAACGGGTGTAAAAATATAGCTGTCTTTGTAGTTTAAGAGCTGATGGTCAACAATAATCAGCAATCAAGAGTCGACCAGCCGTAAGAGGCATATTTAAGGCATTTTGCAATACCTAGGTACTTACTACAATGCATAACACCGATTTAGTCCAATCAAGCGGCTCTAGGTACCCAATACTGTTAACGTTAGCAGATGTAACTTCTAACGTGAATTCTATGTAGTATTTTTGATGCATTTCCCCCACTGATTATTGCGGTATTTGCAACCCTTGCAGCACTGTCCGTTGTGAACCTCTTGCCTGTGTTGCGGCTTGCGAGTCATAAAGGGCATTGAAATCCACGTACCAATCACAGATTGCGACTTACTTCTGTACTTTCAATATTGTGCAGTGCAGCTATCTGTTACCACTTTCTGAGAAAATTGAGTTTAACCTGCTATAACTCATAGCTTTAGTTTTGAGGTATCATACTTTATTATCACTATCACGTTTTATAATTTATTGGCGCCCTTAAAGTGTACAATGTACCAAATTCGAATAAAAATAATGATGTAAAAAATTTAAAAAAAAAAGTAATTATTAGTATAATATCGTTTAGCAAATCATTCACCAGCTCTCTATCTATGAAGGTAGTCACACGAATATCTTATATTGAAAGGGATTCGGGGTGAAAAAAATTGCACGCCCCGTTGTGACGTTGGCCATTGTAATTCTTTAGAATGCCGCAGTAATTTTTCATAGCAGGCCCTGAATTGACATGTCTTCCTCGAAACGATTTATCTAACTTGAGCATTCGTTGCTTTTTGGATACAAGAAAGAATATAAATTGCGATCTTTACATTAACAGTAAAGAAAAAGATAAAGTAGAGATTGCTTTAACAAAGAAAAATTGTATTGGAAGGAAAAATATCACTACATTCTATAAGTGACAAAGATATTTTATTTTCGAACACTGAAACAATTTCTAATGTTATTCTATAAATATACTTTAGAAAAAACGTCAGATTATTTTTAAATAGCCAAAAATACCTAATATGTATTATATAAACTGACTGAAAGTAGGTTGTTCACCGAAATGAGGGTTTTTTGTCAATTTGCATAGCGAACCAGAGTTTTTCACTTTCTATACATAGGTATATTTTAGACCTTCAATCCTAACTCCAATAACTTATTGTCTTCTTCGAAAATAAAGAACAATCATGGACGGATCAACCACAGAACAATCTATCACTGAATTGACTTGCCCGCAAATCGATTTAATTATCCGGAGGTCCCTTGCCACCGCCCATGTGCCAGCTGTACTGGACCCTATTGGTTTCGCGCGTGGCGATGGCAGGATACCTGATGGTATGACGCTCATACCTTGGAGGATGGGCAGGTCGCTTGTTTGGGATGCAACGTGTTTTACGTTACATCCCACTTTCAAGTACAACACTTAACTGCATCCCACATTCAGGCGACCTCCTCTAAGGCGGGTGCAGCGGCCATCAGCGCCGAACGAGCCAAGAGACGTAAATATAAAAACCTCGATGGGAGCTTCATATTCGTGCCTTTTGGTGCGGAGACCTTGGGGCCGTGGGGCCCGGGGGCTCGAGCTCTTTTTGAGGAAATTTCAAAAAGGGTTATCGAGTCAACCGGGGACCCGAGAGCTGGCAGCTACTTTGGTCAAAGAATTAGTTTGGCCATCCAAAGGGGTAATGCTGCCAGCATCTTGGGTCCAATGCCTCGCTGCGGTAGTCTCGATGAGGTTTTAGATTTAATTTAATTTATTTTAGTTTTAATTTAATGGTGATTGTCATGTTAGTTTTAATTTAGATTTCATTTATAGTTGGTTATGTACTTGTAATGTGTTATTCAAAATAAATTGCATTTATTATTTAATTATTTTATTATATTTAGGTATTGGTAATGCATTACTGTCCACCAGAGTCGTGGAGATTTAGACATTAGATGAGAGAAAACATACTCGTATTATTACTTAAACATGTAGAGAGGATGCCTGCATGGATGATGAAATAGTTGATCTACAGAAATTGGAAAGCTCTGATTATGGAAGAAATATATTATAAAGGATTGAGATGAATGAAGGAAAATCGTAGAGGAGGCCCAGATCCATGGAGGGTCATAGCGCCGCAGAAATTGAAATTAATTGATTAATGTAGGTGATAACAAAGTAAAAAGGCCGAAGCTGTACTTACTGCGTATTTGACGTCAATGGGTATGGTGTTTGGCACGTCGCCAAGCAATGGGAATCGCACTTAATTCTGTATTTCTTATGAAAAATCCAGGCATTGGGACTTCAGATTTAGTGCTCGTGGGAAACTTAATTTCAATAAGTCCATTTTTGACAGTTTTCTCGCTAGCAAGTAAACTAAGCATTGGCCACGCCATATCACGCGTGTTAAGACAGTGTAATCGTTCATAGATTCTTTGTTATTATTATTATCGCTATATATTTTATTATTATATTCGATATGAATTTAACTCTCACGCCCGCATACAAAATAAATACATATAAGGCCAAAAGTTGTATAATAAACTTATGTAAATAAATAGAAATGAATAAACTTACATACACAAATACACAAATAAATAGTTATTATTATTATTATTATTATAAAGCCTTTATTTGCTAAGAATTATACATAGATAAAAAATATTAAAAAAGCTTTTTTCGGTCCACTGCCTTCTTGGCCCACTGTGGACCCGCTGTCGCCACGATGTCGTCAGCCCAGGATTCTTTGATATTATAAATTATAAACAAAGCGTAAATTGTTATGACTGTAAAATACATTAGACAAAACCTAACTAAGAGCATACCTTCCTAACAATTACAACTCTAGAAGCATATACTTAGCTGATAAATGACGTACTAGCTGATGCCCGCGATTTCATCCGCGTGGATTGAGATTTTTTGTTTCCGGCGGGAACTCCTTCATTTTCCGGGATAAAAAGTGTCCTATGTGCTAGTCCAGGCAATAATCTATCTCCGTACCAATTTTCATGCAGGTCCGTTTAGCCCGGGTCCTATCGTGATTGAGTGACAAACATCCATCCAAACTTTCGCATTTATTATATTAGTATAGATAATTGTTCGACCTGCCAAATATACTAATCTTTAAGGCTCCTGTGAATGTGAAGCGGTTTTACCATACTATTTATTATTACTATGGGTTTAACTGATAACCACCTTTTTGATACCACCTGTGTTTTTCCCATGATTTTTTCCCACACATAGCTACCTAAAGTTTGACAACTACTAAAAACTATTATCGGTTACATTTGGCGACTTTCTTTGTCGAGAATATGGTAATAGTGATAAGTGGCTTCGATTTCCCCATCTCTTTGCAGTTCGCCGAAGAGAAGTTATTTTTATCATAATATTGTTATATTATTTATTTAATTTAGTTAATTTTTATGGCTTTGTATGCTTATAATATTGGAGAATAATTTAAATCATTTGTATTTCTTGAAAGTCTGTCTCAATTGTTAGCCCAGTGATGATTATATTATTAAACTTGACGATGCCCGCGACTTCATCCGCTTGGATTACGGTTTTTTGATTCCCGCGGGAACTCTTTAATTTTTCGGGATAAATAGTAGCCTATGTCCTTTCCCGGGATACGAACTATCCCTTTGCAAAATTTCATCAAAATCGGTTGAATAGATGGGCTGTGAAAGCGTAGCTGACAGACAGACGACAGACAGACAGACAGACATACTTTCGCATTTATAATATTAGTTCAAAATTCAAAATTCAAAATTCAAAATGTTTTTTATTCAAATAAGCTTTTACAAGCGCTTTTGAATCGTTATAATATGAATCTACCGCTGGTTCGGAATGCCATTCCTACCGAGAAGAGCCAGCAAGAAACTCGGTGGTTGCTCTTTTCCATCAAAACTTACAATCATCATAATGATACAAGTAACTGCAGTCCCACGCATAGCTGGAGCGAATCAAATCCACGCTGTTTTTTTTTTATCATTTACGTAATCTTCGATTGTGTAGTAAGCTTTTTTCACGAGCATACAATATTCAATACACGCCAAGACTGGCAGACAGAGGCAGCCCCATTTCCGACGGTGGCACCCGTTCACGAGCATGACGCATGATCCAGCCATTGCTTCGCTCAACCATATTTGAGGGAACGTAACAACCCGCACCACACGACACCACCACAGAAACGTTACAGAGAGTGTGACATACCCGACTACCCATATCAAGGCATAGAATTGAATACCGTTTAAGGGTGCAAATCGCCACCTATCGGCAATAATAATATTAAAGTTTGTATGTGTGTATGTTTGTTACTCCTTCACGCGGCAACTACTGAACCGATTTGGCTGAAATTTGGAATGGATGTAGATTATACCCTAGATTAACACATAGGCTACTCTCTATCGTGGAAAAATCCATGGATCATTAACTTTACACAATTTGTGAAAACCAAAATTCACGCGAGCGGAGCCGCGGGCAACAGCTAGTCGGAAAAAATTGTAAAAAAATATTGATCTTTATGTTTTAGTTTATCGTTTAAATGAATATATTATCATAGAAATGCTCTTTTGTCATTTACGTAATCTTCCACAGTATAATAAGCTTTTTTCAAAAGCATACTTTGAATGGATTTCTTAAACTTGTGTAAAGGCAAGTTTAAAATAGATTGTGGAATTTTGTTATTAAATAGAATGCTCATTCCCACGAACGACCTTCGGACTTTTTTGAGGCGGAGCGATGGTGTCACGAGCTTATGGCAGTTTCTAGTTGGCCTATCGTGCAGATCGCAAATTCTTTTGTAATTCTGAAGGCGCTGTTTCACAAAGATTAAATTACTGTAAATGTATTGCGAGGCTACTGTAAGAATACCTATTTCCTTGAATTTCTCTCTAAGGGACTCGCGCGGTTTTAAATTATAAATTGCACGTATTGCCCTTTTTTGTAATACAAAAATTTTTTGAATATCTGCTGCTTTACCCCATAGCAAGATTCCGTAAGACATAATACTATGAAAGTAAGCAAAATATACAATTTTTGCAGTTTCTACGTCAGTAAATTGTCGAATCTTTCTAACAGCGTAAGCAGCAGAGCTGAGTTTGCCAGCCAGAGTTGATATATGGGTGCCCCATTGAAGCTTTGAATCTAAGGTCACCCCCAGGAACACAGTGGTCTCTTCTATTTTTAAAATATCATTATTTACAGTTAAATTCATGTTTCCTGTGGACTTGGTATTTGGCAATGCGAATTCAATACACTTGGTTTTCTTTGCATTTAAAAGTAAATTGTTTACAGTAAACCAGTTAGTGACTTGAGAAATTGCATTATTTACGTCGTCATAATTGTCCTTATTTCTATCGACTTTAAAAATCAAGGACGTATCGTCAGCAAATAGCACAATATCACAAGTGTTTTGGACGTAATATGGTAAATCATTTATATACACCAAGAACATGAAGGGACCCAGAATGGAGCCTTGAGGAACACCCATTAGTGAGGCTGAGCCGGATGACTTCACATCGTTAACACATACCGTTTGAATGCGATCACTGAGATAAGACGCAATGAGGCCAAGTGCAGTGTCTTTGACTCCATAGTGGTTCAACTTAACTAAAAGCGTCTCGTGCTCAACGCAATCGAATGCCTTAGACAAATCACAGAAAATACCAATAGCATTCTGTGATTTCTCCCATGCATCGAATATATGCTTTAGCAGCATTGCGCCCGCATCGGTTGTTGATCGGCCTTTAGTAAAACCATCGGCCTTTAGTAAAACCTATATATAGTATCCATATAGTATGGATTTTACTCATTGAATAACATTATTAATTATTATTATCGTATTATCTAGGATAATTATGATTATCTAGAATGTGTTTATTTTTAAGTGGGAATTCGCATAGTCTATTGGTATCTATAGAACTAATGATTCTACCTGATAACTACACGTATTTTGTTGAGTCGGTGGGATTTTTAGGTGGAATTTGCTGAACTCACAATCTTAGATACCTATCAATCTTTACACGTCACATTGTAGGCGTAAACAAATGCAGTATCTGCGGGAACGTATCTAAGTTGCCCTGCCTAACGCCAATGGCATCCCGTAGGCAAAGTGCCAAGAGAGAATAAAAGATGAGCTAACAAACCGCAAACGTATGAGTAATACACCTAATTGTCATTAATCTTTTAATTATGTTTGAGTGTTCTAGTTATAGTTGGCCAATAGCGTTTGATAGATATCTCCCAAAGGCCTGATTGCTTTTGTTCTCTATCTTCCTTGTTCGCCCACCCTCGCACCAGCTTTCATGTCTGAAGTGCTGTAGGCAATAGGGATGTTACCCTACGCGGTCCAGAACACGTCTGCACCAACCGCGCTCATCGATTCTGCGACAGACATGACTAGGTATAGCCCCCAGTAACTAGATCGCTAAATCCTTGCTAGAATATACATCATAATATTTATCAGTATTACACAGCTTTTGTATGTACCTATCTGCTATACAGTGCCCTTTTTGCATCCGCTATGATGAACAAAATGACGATACTCTTACAGCACTAAACAGAGGAAAGCTTGAGTTACGAGAGCATGTACATAATAAATCGTAACGTTGTCTCTGAAACGGAAATAGTCTTATTTTTTCTTCATGTGGGTTCATACAAATTTCAGTTATTTTTAGAGACAATGACATATTATAAAAAATTTACCAATTGACAAAGAATACACTAATAATAGCTGCATTTTATAGTTATTGTGTTTGATAGGGTATAGTTACAAAAGTGGATAGTTAATAAAAAGTTTGTAGATTTTAAGTAAAAGCTATAAGATAAGATATTTAAGATACCTAGAATACCAATCAGAGTCTGGATCATACTTGTATATTGTTAAAGTCACTTAACTTCGTTAAGCTGAACGATATAACGTAAATTTCCTAATTCCAGTTCCAAAAACACCTGTTAAGTCTGAATATACAAGTACATCCATTCATAATTAAACAGGTGCCTTCCAGGATTAAACATAATAATGTATTCTAAAAACACATTTAATAAATTCAGAATTAGGTAAAGGTAATTCAATTACGCTGTATGCACCCGAAACGGGCGCCGGCTGAGCTCCAGCAAAAACAGCTTTTGACAGCTTGGCTTTGGAGCTTATGCGAAAATTTATAGAAAATTGCATGGAACACGCGTTGCGCTCGTAGGGTGCGCGGGAAACATCGGGGGGTGTATATTTAGAAAGCTTCATGCCGTAGCCCGTAGACCGCCGACAGTCTACGTTTAACTTGCGGGTGGAGCGTACGTCTCTCGGCCCCTCTGCCGACATCGACACACGCTCGATCCTCGTAATTAACATAAATGGAAAATAATTAATACGGTCCTAATTTAGTGTTCTGTGCCCCGAACTGGATTTGGACGTGTTTGTGAAATCCGTTAGCTAGTGACTGTCAAATAGTAATCTAATAATCCCGCTTCCCTGTGTGAATGGACTCTTATTGAAAATTGAAGCTATTTGTATGCGAGTTAAAGGTACGTGCAACTGTTAATTATTGCTATTAATTCACCATATCAGCAGTTACAATCAACCGTTTCATTGTGTTGTTTGTTGTGGCGCGTATCAGAATTTTTTATTACCTTATTATCTCTATTTCAATTTATTTATCGTTGGGGTCATTTTTCTCGGCTTATCAATTACTTGGACAATGACACGTGTTTCACAAGAAATGACAGTAGTAGACATAAAAAAAGGTCGTAGAGTCGAACCTGATATGAATTATTTACTCTCCATAAAAACCACTTAAACGTTCTGTTTGACTTCGGTAGCTTTCCTGTTATTACTGAGAACTATTATTTCTTTCAAAGTCTTTCTGAACAGTCGTAAATTAGTGTTGACTTGACAAGCGACACATGATACACAAAAAAAAGAACAGGAAATATTCATAAAACGGTTCATGATTTATAGAGCATTACGTGAATAGGCCGTATCGCAAATGTGACGTAGATGTTTATTGCTGTATCTTTTTCATGTTGAAACATTAGATGCCCGGTCAGTGAGCAGACCGGGGAAGTGAGGCATGCGAAGAATTTCCACTTTACGGACATTGCCCCACAAGAAAATTCGCCTTTAGATATTTACAAAAACTCTACGTAAGGTTTTTGGGGTGTTTGATATCTACACTTTATTTACCTTACCTTGCCCGATATATGATGTTTTGTACTTATATAGGTATTCGTAGTATTGTAAATAGAGAGGGTCCGTTGTAGGTACAGTCGACGTCAAAATTGCATATAGAATAAGCAAATAAGTTGCTTTGCATGCGGTCGGACACCCACACACTTGCAGTAGTATAATATAAGTCGTTCAGCTTGTAGGTATTGTAATAGCCGAGTAATATCGATAATTTCACACCTCAAGTAAGTGAGCTCAATGGCGAGGTGTGGAACTACTTGGATTGCACACCGCAACTGTTGCTGGTTCAAATCTCGACCCCGTGTAAGTTTTTTTTACTTTTTTTATTTGATGACTGATATTTTTATACCAGCAATAGCATATGCGGGTAGTTTAAAAAATCTCTGAACAGATATGGCCACTGAGTACTGACGGAGATGGAAGATTTGACACTCGTTAGTCGTTATTAGCAAATACTACAAAATTATTATAATTTACTAAGTTTTGCTGTTTCTTATCTTCAACAATAATGCAGGCTTATATTAATATGCAGAAGAGGATGCATATTATTGAGCTAAATAATATCGGATACAATATACTTAGCTCAAATTTGCAATGAAACTGGTTTCACTGTGAGTATTGTTTTTATTGTTAAAAAATGTGTGTTCATAAACTTAGGATTAGTTACATAACGTTTTATTAGTAAATATCTAGACAAGATACTTAGTAGTTTCAAAAGTGTTTATTTTAATCTCGCTGTTTGGTTTTTAGTGGACAACCAAGTGTTGGGTGTCGCATCCTGACGAAGAGAGTAATGCTTCACAACGAAGACATAATATTATAGATGAACAATATGAGAACAATATCTGCATACCAACTGTCGAGTTCGCGAACATGTTCGATACTTAAACACCAGCGCCAAAGCTGCACATTATAACACATGGAAGTGATGTCCAGCTGTTGATGTGCCACAACTATCATTTGTGCATGATAATTGTTGTCCTGTGCATCGATCACATATAGTGCGTAATTGGTTTAATCAAAACCCAGACAACAGTTATTCCCTGGCCAGTAAGATCACCAAACTTAAATCATAGAGAATATTATGAGGTTTGATGGTGCAAAGGTGGGTTATGTGAAATGAAAAGACTGCAGAGGAAACGGAGGCTCACTGTATGGAATTATGGGAGAATATATTTAGAATAACGGATATCTATCCTAATATTACAAACGGATTCACCCGGCGGCGCTTGCTTGATGTTATTGAAAAAAGTGGAGGTTTTATTGAATAGTAATACTTTTAAAGCTATATAAAATTTAATTTTTAAGGCTTTAAATATGAAACATAACGTTTATTCTTTTCCTAACTTGTAATAATTATTATTAGTATATCTTATCAAAATTAACAGACAAAAAAGCAGCGCCGCCCTTTGCTTACTAGATTTTTAAGGTTTAGCTTCAATTTTCTTTTCTTTATGAAAACGATTACTTAAGCTATAACCTTAAAAAATGATAGAAAAAGTAGCTGAAGTTATTTATTACTTTTGAGAAAATGTAACATGATAACAATGAAAATAAATGAAAATAAAGTCGATTATCTAATAAAAAGTGTTTCTTCCAATTTATTTTGTTTGTTTTATTACTTATTGACTCATAATAAGCAATAATTGACACCACTAACATAGTTATAGCTTTCCTCCCAAAATAACTAACTTTGTCCTTAAGTATTATCTTGTTATAATTAATGTTTGCGTTTATAAATGGAAATAAAGATATATTATAATAAAGAATAACAAACAGACACAAAACACATAAACAAAACATAAATTTTGTTTGTATTCAAAACAAAATAAAAACTGCTGTAAGAGATTCGAACCTAGGTCATATGATGCGTCGTAACTCGTATACCAACTATATTATCACGACACTGGGAGTGGTTACTGTAAAGTGATGAAATAAACAATCAGAATAGACAAGGTGATTGAATAGGAATATTTAGAACCTAATGCTAATGACATAAGGTTGATATTGTTGAAAGTTTATGGTAATGCAGGTAGTATTGAACTGAAATCGTTTGAACCTTACGGTGTTGATTTAAGGTTGATAATATTATTGACAGTTTATGTTTATCAGTGTGAGTGAGCACGGAGTTATTCACAGCATTGCTTGCAAGCGGTTTTAGCCTTAGAGCTATGTATGGACTTTTGCAGTCGACTGTACATAATAATTTGGTAGAAGGCTAAGAAGGTCACAAAATCAAAAAAGGTGACGTTTAGAAGTTTCATATTATTACGTATTCAAATGATGAATAAAAATAATTTTTAAAATACCACTGATTATTAGGTATTAAGTACGTGGTACAAATAGCATATTAAAATCATATAAAATGTATTTTTAGTATGTAAAACGTTGATTTGGATTTGTTTTGGTGGTTATTTACGTTTTCCTCTAAGCTTCAAGCAATTCTTTGCAAATTGTAAGAATTTTTATAAGCTTTATATAGTCTTTGTGTAGAGATAAGATAGAGACACGTATTAACAGAGCTTATAAGGTACCTAGGTAATAGGCAGGCATTTAAATTATAATTACATACAAAATTAATATGATATAATGGTCTTGTACGTATATAGTTCAGTAGACGGTTGTGAATATGGTATCAGCCCCATTGTTGAAATTTTCATAAAAACTGCTAGAAATTAAGAGACCACAACAACCATCCTAATCCAGGAAAAAGAAATCCTCAGAGAGCTTAAAATCTTAACCCAAGCGTACCTATGAAATTACAGGGAAAAGCTAGAGTTCCAAATTACAAATTATATTGATTTACATAATATCGAACTTTTTGGGAGTAAATATCATACTCATAAGTCATAGCCACGCGTCCACTGAATCGTTTTTAAGTACCTACTTCGGGCGGTGTCTTGCTTTATAAAATACTGTCGGGCTTTATTCACAAGAGCTTTTCAAGCAAAAAATCGTTAGAAGTGTGCCCACATCTGTGGATGTGTATGAGATTTATGCTAAACGAAATTCTCTGTTACTTACAATTTTAAGAATGCTCCACACAGGAAATGGAATTTCTCTTCTTTGCATGAACGCAATTAATAGAATTATGTTTGTAAACAATATTCATTTAGACTAGGTACTATATTTACTTGAAAATAAAAGAGCTAACTAAATATTATAAAAAGATGGCGAAAAAATAACCTTCCTTTCCTCCTTTTTCCTTTCTTTCCTTTTGACGATCTCCCTGGCACAGTGTTGAGCGCTGCTGTCTTAACGTGGGAGGTCCCGGGTTCTATCCCCGCTCAGTCAATTTGGGAATTTATAATTCCGAGTTTTCCCTAACAGGTTAACCCGCTCACATGATAACTTTTTTTAACTACTACAAGTTTTTCAAACTTGAATTTCTTAGGCCCGCTTGCAGAGACGCCGGGTTACGTTTAACCCGGCGTAACCCGTATTTGAAATTTTGACATAAGTTATATACGAATTCTGTCAAAGTAGCAGCTAACTCTAGGTTAAAAGGATAACCCGGCGTTGGTGCAAGCGGGCCTTATTGCATTAAAGTTTAAATTAAATTAAAAGTGATTTATTTCACTTTTTTACATTTCGTTAATACTGCAAGTAACTACAAAAAGCAGGTGTGAAATGTAAGAAATTATGATCGTAGAAGTTAGTAAAGCTCTATTTTTTTGTTAGAGCGGCGATAGAACAACCTTTGGTTATCTATCCACTACAGCCCATTAACGTCCCACTGATGGGCACAGGCCTTCACTCTCATAGGAGAGAGGGAATCAGAGCTTAGACCCACCACGCTGCTCGAATGAGGGTTGGCGGGCTTTGGTTCCTCCTCTTTGCGTCGTATTCCTCATTACTGAGGGTCGTGACCCCTTTCCATTAATCATGTGAATGGTAGGAGTTTTCTGGGGATAATAATGCGGTGGGTTCCCACGTCCTTCCGCATACGACTCAACTAAGAGTATTAAACTCTTAGGTTTTTGTAACGATTATTATCAATGTTAGTGATAATAACCGGACGGCTTTACGTGCTCTCCGAGGCACAAAGGAAACGAAAGGGCCAAATTTGAACCTCCGAATTCGGTCACCCATCCAGTTACCGACTTGGGGCAACATTGCTTAACAATCGCAATCGACTGATATGCGTTGTCACAACTGGGCCACTCGTCCTCGGGCTTTGGTTATGGAACCCTAAAAATAAGATGTTATAAATTAATGTTAAAATGCTAATTTAAATAAATTAATATAGAATCATTTCACGATACATCAAACAAATTGTTGTTCTAAAACCATGAATCGTGTAAGGCGAGATAGAATGATTTCGCCTTAAGATTTAATAGTCGTTCGGGACGCTCTGTATACTATTACCACCAATTAGTCGGTACAAGGCGGTTTACTTTGATAACCGGCGGTTCGACGATTGTAAACAGTAAATTGATCTGACCAGACCGCCCTGGAGTCACCTCTAGCGCACAGAGTTTTATATCGACTCTAACGATCATTAAAAACCTGAAATGATCTACTACTTAATTCAATCGTAAAGTTTTGGGTTAACAGGTCAGATTTTTGAAGTAGCTAGATTCTAAAAATTGAGATTCTTTCCTTATAAAACAATTATTGATTGAATATTGCGTATGTAAAATAATTAAGTAATTGGAACATAATAGTATGTTAGAGATGAACACAAAAATTACTACAAATTCATAATATTATTATTGCATTGTGTACTAACTAAGTATTAAAAGTATAAATAACAATTATTATTATTATTATAATATACAAAGCTTTAAGTATATTTTTCTGAATACATATGTATTTTTATTCACACGGTGCACTTGCTTTTTCATATAATATTTTCATCATCAAAATCAAATGAACATCATCGTTCACTATGACATTATGTTCTGTAACTTTGCTGGTGTGTGTCCTTTAATATACCAATTTAGTTATGTCCTAAAACTAGTTTAATTAATGTAACTGTACAATATACGCTTATTAGCATAATTATATGTACCTATAGTACCAATAACATGCTTTCGATTAATAAAGCTCTTGAAATCACCAATTAGTGCTGCGTAACTAAATCGATAGAATCTTAATAATAAATGAACCAATTAGTTGGCTTAGTGTTATGTTGATGAACCGGCATGAATTATGTAACTACCCACAGGGTACGGGTTAATGAAGAAGGAATATTGCGGAAGTGTTGCTTTGCTCTGGCTTTTATTTGTTTATTTTAGTTACTGATTGCTTATAAGTAGTTATTCTACTCCGATATTGGACGACTATTTATTATTCGGTGGTAGTTATTAGTTGCTAGTTAACTTTTAAAAGATAATGAATGTATCTACTTTGAAATGTCAACATTAACTGGTTTCTGACGCGTCATTCAGTGACCTGCACAATTAACAGTTTTTTTAGATAATCCAAAAAGATTAAAAAAACGGGAAGAAGTCGCGGAAATCAGCTATTAATTTGAAAATTGTACCAATCAATATTTATCAATCAATATTTTTTTATTCAAATTAGGTACACTGTACATTTATTGACGTCCAATAACTTATATACATCATGATGGTGATAATTAGTTACGGTATCTTAACACTAAAGCTACGAAAGTTCCAAACGCGCCCTGTTCTGAGAAGAGCCCACATCAAACCTTACCTTACAATATAATATAATTTAAATATAATTATGTCAGTTTAGTTCGCAGACCGCAGTCCATTTTAAATACCGCGTTGTTTATGTCACAACTGTTAATTGGAAGTTAGCTGTTATTTATAAGTAATAATTATGGTTATTTCGAAGTGACTCAATTATAAATGTAATAAAAGGTAGTATAACTTGGTAGTAATTAGAAATTCCATTCATTTATGGTTTGTTTTTAATTGTAATTGTAAAGTTAAGGATATAGTAGGCCGGTCAAAAGGAAGCCCGAAAGGCATTTCATATTCTAGCAGTGTGTATTGAAACGAGGAAGTGAAACTACGACTAGGTGAAATTAAAAAAAATTAAGAATTCAGAAAAAACACTAGTAAATAATTGAGACTTTCGCCCTTTTTTTTTTGTTGTAGGTGATTTGAGCTTCGGTAACTTTTCTGAGTTATGTGCGTATCTAACAAGCAGTTAAATATCACAGAAAACATCGTGAGGAAACCAGCATGCCCTAGAGTTCTTTACAATTTTTTCCAAGGTGTGTGAAGTCTACCAGTACCAATGTGGGTCAGTGGGCGATGGGTTAAAACTAGGATGAAAAAATTGATAAAATTGACCTGAAAATTTACTTTCAGACTACTGACTAGTTTAACCCATTCGTTACCTTTATATTAAATAACATTTAATAGGATACAATTCCAGAAGCTGACTTCACAATAAAGGTAGAGTTAGACCCGACGCAGCTTCCGTGTAATCCGCACTCCACGAAAGGCGTTAAAAGTTCCAAACAAACTTTAAACTTGGTTCTTACATTCATAAACATTTTACTTTGCAAACTCCCGAGCCGATCCAGCACACTTAATATTTCACGCCTACAAACATTGAAAATGTTTCCTTTTACCTCGGGATATTTCGCGTTAACTAGTGGTCGTCCTCAAGTTTCGATTTGTTGATATTGTTTTAATTATTGAAGAGATTCTTTACTCGTTAAATTTACACACAGAATTGGAAATTTTGGCTCAGATATTTTGTACTGTGCTGTTACAAGAGCTGTGGACGTCTATCACTATCGAATAGATTTTTTAGGTTAATTTGCTGATTTTTTACTTTCTTTAAGAAAAGTAGTACACACTCTTCAGAGTACCTATAGGTACGATATTTCTCCTCCTCCAACATCTCCTGAAGATGCTCCGGTTTCGGAGTGAAACGTACGTTGAGAGTGATTTGGAAGATTTGTGTGGTGTGGTGCTGTGCCGGTGAGAATTGCTGGGTGGTGGGTGTTCGCATGCTATTGGTGAAGGACACGCACTGTACCACATAGATGTCTACTGTGGCGGATTAAATTTCTCGTTCATTCATTACGATATTTCTGTTTTACTATTCCTCCCTATCATCGTACACTAATTAAAAACTCAATCCTTTTGGAAAAGAGCTATTAAATAAGTAATAAGTAAGAACCTTGGTTTTATAATTTAAGTGTATCCCTAGGCCTAGTACATAACTAAGCCATTAGAAGAACACAGTCGTATTTTAAGATGCCTACAATCTACATTTATTTGCTTTTATCGTACGTAAAAGCGATGTTATGACGTCCCATATTGGCTTTTATTCAAATAAACTGTCACTTATCAGAGAAGTTACATCCTTTATGGACTAATTTTATAACCTTTTATAGAAGTTAAACGTTACTTGATAGACGCTTTAAGTGGTTATAAAATTTATAACAACTTTAAGACATTTTTCGGCGGCTATTCGTCTCCATAAATAATAAATGCTCAATTTACGTAGTAGGATTTATGTGTTATGTTCCCAGTTCAATTAAAAAAGTTCGTTATAAATATCTCGTAGGTTTACTGTATACGTTTTCTATGGAGCTTAAAAGCTTCTTTTGGTTTTGTAGAGCTTTTAATCTGAGTAGAAAAATAAATCTAATTTAATTTTACATACTAGGTACATACACGGTAAGTAGATACCTATTGCTATTCATTATTTAGGCATAGATACCTACTAAATTAACTCGGAGTTGCTATATACTACTGAATAGATCAATAAATAATTCGTCAGTTCAGTGGTTTATAAAAGGCAAATAGTTTAAAAATTACATTGATTTATAAAAATGATAAATTGTCATATTATTTTTATATGCAATTTTCCGAAGCTAAGCTTATTAAGTAGTAAGTAAGTATAATTATTGCTATTAAAATAGATTTGCATTGACCTAATCGTATTGCATTTAAATAACTACTCACCTAGAAAGAAAAATCTAGAGCACTCACTGCTAGTATAAATTGAAAATCAATAAAGAAAATATGGCTCTGCTGCGATGCACATAAATAGTATGAAACAGGATAATTAATGGTCAAGTAGGTTTAAGTCGCACCCATTGATTTATAATTTAGTACTCTATTTCTAGGATAGTACCTCTTGCACTAGTAGTTGCCCACGACTTTGTGCGAATTAAGTTAGTCCGTCTCTAAGATGATCCCTAAATCCCTGCCGAAATTTATCAGAATCATCAACTTAAATACCTACAATCATAAAAATAATAAAGCTCGCTAGCCTGTTTTGTATGCGAGTACTTTATGATTGGTCCTCTCTGGCGTCCCGCGGCAATCTCAGCCGATATTAAAAGCGAATTAGGCACTAAGTTAAGCACATTAACACATGGCTATTTTAGTATAGATTATTTTTTAAGCGTTAATAATTCCTTTTAATGTAGTCTGAGTACACCTACCACTCGGTGCTGGCGCAAAACGAATTTTGAAACACAACATCTTATTGCCGTATAGTTGACCATATTATTTAAGTGAACTTGAATATACATTAAAATATAATAATCACTACTCGCTTATAACTAGCTTTTCCCGCGAGCTCACGAGGTTGAATTTTCAAAAATCCTTTCTTCTTTCAAATTTCAGCCCGAACCGTATGCCTTGATAGATCGACTACCTTTTCCTTTTATGTATTTATAAGAATAAGATTCATAGAACTCCTCTGAGATCACTTGAGTTCAATAAGGATCATAAAATCAAGTTATTCCATTGTTTTCAATGGAATAATCGTTGAACAGGCCAGTATCTGGAGCCGGTAACGACCGACACATCAGGGTTAAGGGTGTGCGATCAATATTCAATATCCGGACAGATTCGCCTCTTCCGAGCCCGGATATACCCACTACGTGTATAACCGGATCCGTATTCCCGCTGCTCGAACTTTTTAATATGCTAAATCAACTGATTTATATGTCTTCTAGATGATGCCCTCGACTTCGTCCGCGTGGATAAAGTTTTTTGATTCCCGGCGAACTTATTTTTCCGGGATAAAAAGTATGCAAGATGCAACCTATCTTCGGCACAATTCAGAACAATGAATATAAATACATACTTGCTCTACAGACGTCTTATTCCAAAAACATTTGGACAGTCTACAAAACTTTGTTTGTAAACATGACGTTCGCAACTAATCTCAACCTAAACCAAAAGGTTTAGGTAGAGATTAGTTTAATTTTGAAAATACGTGGAAACTTATGCATGAAGCGAAATTTTAATTACTTAGTTCCTGTTTCGCAGTTTGAAAGGAGCTTTAACTTTTAATTTAGTTTATTAGATGACACGAGGAAATTTTCAGAAATAGTGTTTACGAAGTTTCCGCGCGTGTGTACCTACTTAATGTCGACCCGCAAACTTGTACCGTCTGCAGCGGAACGCTTAATAATTAATGTACAAATCATTTCGCGTTGAAGTGTACAGTATATTCTTGTTACTAAATACTTTTGCGGTGGTTACATACAAACATACCTTGAAAGGAAATATCATTGGACAAGTATACTTAATTACCATTAACAGTATAATAGTGTAGTAGTGTTATCAAATATTGATGTCACCGTCAGTGAATGCTATAATCCTATAAGAAAAATTGACAATTATCATCCACCTTTGGAGTTTCTAATTCCCCAGCCTGAAACTGTAGTAGATAACAGGAATGAATCTAGAAATACACATAACTTCTTCAAAGCTGATTACGATAAAGTCATTCATGATCTAAACTGTGTATGCTGGATGAATGAGTTTTCTGAGTGTAGTGATATTAATGCCATAGTATCAAAATTTTATTATATATTGCAAAAAATTATCCGTAAACATGTTCCCATGAACAAACCCAAAAACAAAAATCATCCAGTCTGGTTTTCTCCTCAATTGACTAAATTACTAAGATTAAAACATAAATATCATGAAAAATTTAAAAAATATAATAACCCATTAGATTTAATTGAGTTTCAATATTTACGTAAAGATTGTGATAAATTAATTCTGATATGCTACAATAAATACATAAGTAAAATAGAGAAGGAAATAGGAGAAAATCCTAGATACTTCTGGACCCATTTAAAGAATATTCGTAACAAAAGTAATGCGTATCCTCCCGTTATGACTCTCAATGATAAAAAGGCCTCAGACACTAAGGCTCTTTGTGATTTATTTGCGACTCACTTTGCTTCGGTATATGAAATGGATAATGATGACCTAAATGAACTAAGCTCTAAAATTTCAAATTTATATGATGAAATAGATTATCTTGTACTTTCTCGATCAACTGTATTTAAAAAATTAAAAAGACTTGCCAAATGTAAGGGAGCTGGTCCTGACAATATACCCCCGATCTTTCTAATAAAATGTGCTTGGCCCATATCATTACCACTTACTATGATTTTTAACAGATCTTTAAAAGATGGGCAGTTTCCTGACGCTTGGAAGGAGACTAGAATAGTTCCTATCTTTAAGTCTGGCAAGCAGAAAGAAATTAAAAACTATCGCCCTATATCTATTATATCTTCTATGGCAAAGGCTTTTGAATCTTTAGTGTACCAGCATATGTATAATCATTTAAAAAACTATATCAGTGATAAGCAACATGGATTCATGAGCAAACGTTCTACCAATAGCAATCTGTTACTTCACGCGTCAAATATATCTGAATGCATTGATGACGGGCAGCAAATGGATGTCATATATACTGATTTTTCAAAGGCTTTTGATAAGGTTAATCATCGTTTATACCTCAATTCGTGACTTAGGTATTATTATGGATAGCAAATTAAGTTACATCCCACACATAGACAAAACACTTGACCTGGCTAATAGATCTCTTGGTTTTGTCCTCAGATGTTCCAAAAACTTTGAGCAAAGTGCTACTGTAATTCGTCTTTTTGATTGTTTCGTACGTAGCAAACTAGAATATTGCTGCACGGTCTGGTCTCCGTTTGCCAAAGTTCACGTTCAAAGAATTGAAAGAGTACAGAGGCGATTTCTGCGCCAACTCGCATATAGATTTAAGAAAAATCTTAGTAATTATGAAGACAGACTTAAATTTTTCAAGAGGAACAGGCTTGAGGATAGGAGAGATCTAATGTCGATGACGTTCTTATTCAAACTATATAGCGGCAAAGTTGATTGTCCCGAATTGCTCTCGAGATTTGCGATTAAAGCACCTCGCATGAATAATCCAAGGCACCCTTGTAAATTGTTGCATGTTAGATCTTGTCGAACTAAACTAGGTAAATATTCACCCATACCAAGAATGTCAGATCTTTATAACAATTCTGTAAGGAAACATAATGAAATAGATTTATTCCATAACAGTTACGCTGAATTTAGGCGAAGATTTATTGATTTATTTTCTGCTAACAGTACCTAAGTAATTAATAAATTAAATTAGACATATTATATTCTTGTATCATATTTTGTAATAAACTAGTCGTGACTAGGTTTAGTAAGTGACTAGGTTTTCCTTTGACTGTTTTTTTTTGTGATTGATAATAAAATATAATTTGTGAATTTGTACCTAATCTAATTTATAATAGTTTAAAATGTAATATGTATATCATGACCGATGCTTTGAATAAATTTTTTTTTATTTTTCGAAAAGATTGACATACCTACTTCAATGTAAATAATTAGGTTTATAAAATTCTATGTTATCAGTCCAATTTAGTATTTATTATAGGTATATGCATGTTGTGGTAGCCTATAATAGGTTGTACATTTATCATATAATAATCAATAATATAATGTATTTAGTGTAACAACTGTTGGCTATCCTAATAAATAAATAATAATAATAAATAATAATAATAATTAATTACTTAATAACAAGCGAATAACATACCTATACTTAACAGATTCGGATAACATACCTATAATTAACAGATTCGGAGTCCGTAAAAAGCTAGTAATTGCATGTTGCCCTACAAATTAACTTTGCAAACTCTACAATTTAAAATTCTCCAAGTTTCAAACAGATTACTCGGCGCTACCGCTGACAGCGTTCTCTAACACCAGTTCCATAAAATATTTTGCGGATATATTTTTTAAGAAAAATGCTGTACGTTGATGGAAATGTCAGTAAGCTTCATGCAAGTGTCGACAAAAATTTTACAAAGTTTCCAATCAATCAAAGGTATGAAGAAATTAAGTAGGTACAAAACCTTTCTTGCAGGCTGTTAAATAATTTTGTAGAATCAAAGAGGGATTTTCGCGTAGAGAAATACCTTCTGTATGTTTCTACCTTACCTTACCTTACCTTTCTACATCTTTTAAAAAAAGATGTAGATCATAAGTTCAGCGAGGGCAACATTGTGAAATTCATATCATGGCTATCATGCGAATGGGGACTATCGTTTCTTTGCTCACCAGTTGGCGCCACTGTTGACTAAGGCCCAGAGGTATAGCTGTCAAAGGCGACTTTATAAGATCGGCGCCGAAACAAAGTTTTAAATCTTGAATCTCATTATGTTTAATAATTTATAACTATCATCATAATATCGAGTAGCTAGTTCCGCAATGTTGTGCAGTTCCGTTTTGTTCGGAAAAAAAGGAGAACACATGTTTCCAAAAGATAAAACTGTTCTAAAACAGTGGCTAGTGGCGTTTCGCAGGAATTCGCAGGATTCTGAGGAATTAATTATATAGGCACTTAATAAATAAAATAAAAATAAATTAATTACTTATTAAACTTATATTTATCCTTCCCTTTCCCTTTAAAACACACTGCTATACAAAAAAATATTAAACATTGTACTTAAATCCATACAATGGATATGATACTGAAAGATGGTTGAGTTGTTAGTTGAAACTACTAAACAATGGTAGATACTAGATTAAGCTGGAAAATTTTCTAGCAATAGCAGGTATCATGTATGTATGATAGTAGGGGCTACTTTCTTTCAAGCAATAAGTATTCATTATTGATCATTTTTATGTGCTTATAATAATTATCACACTGATAAACTCATCTTATAAAGAGAAAGTACATTTCACTTCCAATACTGTTAGTTAGTTCTCCAATTAATCCTTCTGGAGAAACCTGAAATGAAACATCTAATATTAATCAAGAGAAATACCTACTATTATTAAATTCTGGTCATCTCACACATGATACCTAGTAATCTGATCCCAAGATAGGTGTGTTCTCGTTAGTGATACCTACTGTGGGTACATAACCAGAGACATAGGTATATTTCAATATCATGTAGTAAGTGTGTCCTTGATGTGCATGAAACCCATAACCTTTCATGCAGAAGTCTTAGTAAGTAAATATATATAATACCTATATTAGGTAAATATATGTAAAAAGAAAAAACATAGCTGTTACCTCGGCAAACAAGCATACTTTTGGCAAAAAATAAGTTTGGAAACAGTAAACAAACTAACCTCTGAATTAGCTGCTCTTTGAGGCCGCCTATTTTTGCGCCTCTTTTTCTTAATTCCGCTTTCAAAGCGTTCACATTCATCGCCAAATAATCCATATTTGCGATAATTTCACGAAGGAGATCACTTTTCAACAGGTAAATTATAATTTATGTCACGAAGCCCGCCAAAACCAGTGAAAAGTGAATGATATTGGACATCACGCGACACCAGCGCCCCTAGCGGCAAATTCATACGCGATAGCCCCCATTGCGATGCGACCATGATACGTTCAATGAGAGTTTTCGTTCTTTGAGCGTAACTTAACAGTTTATCTTGCATCGAATCCTGCCAAAGACTCCTACACGTTCCTCCACATATCATTAGGTAAATTAAGCTGGATCCGCTAGAACTGCTTGCGTGTCTTATCTAAGATACTCGTTAAGACGCCGTAGTAGTTGGTTAAGTTGTTAGGAGCGGAGAAATTCCAATTGATTTTCGATTCGCATGCAATTACATTCAATTTACGTTCGGCAATGTCTGGCGCCTGATGTTAACTGAACGTTTGCTTTTGTTAGTGCTGAAAATTATATTTTGATAAAAGCTTAATGAATGGAACGATTATTCTAAAGTTCTTCCAAACTCAACTGTCTGATACCATTTCGTCGTCCATCCGCTTATTATCTGATTTCAGCCAAATTTGGAACAGCGATAGCTTGCTTTTCGCAGATGGACTAGGCTATTTTTTATGTTAGAAGATCAAAGAATTCCCACGAGATTGTTGAAAACTTAAAATCAAGCGGGCGAAGTCGCGGGCATCATCGTATTTGAAATTAAATAAATTTCCAAGAGTAAAAACGCAAATCGAGGTTTCCATTTTAAAAAGATAATTTGAGTTATAAAAATAATAAAACGTGTGTAAATGTGACTGAATAAAATTAAACAACATGGAAAGGTAACTAAAGGGTGTGACATATACAAATTATACATTAAATATAGTGTACAGATTTTGTTTTGAATAGACGTTCTTAAGTTTGATTCAAACATAATGGATAGCTGTTGTGAGACATTCAAAAATATTATTTACAAAAACCTTTTTCTTAAATTGGTGTAGATTATCAATTCAATAGAATCAAAATTTACGGATTACAGAGTTAAGTTTGATTTCCTTTTCAACAAACTCGCTCACATTCGATGGTACATCTGCTTACGAGATACAACATAATTTACTCGAGCCAACATTCTCCCATACAGAAGATAATATTGGTTATCAGATCTCATCCCAGCTCGGCTTTAATAGCTGGTTCGTTGTCCGTTCGTCTCACGGCCCGTCCGACCGCGTCGCAGGTGCATCGCGCACACCTGCCGACCCGCCAACTCACCATAAAATGCGATCCAACCTACCCTGACTGAAACGAATCCCTCCCCCTCACTCCCTCAAGAGAAACAGGGACAGACATATTACAATCACGATCCGCATTATCTCAATATACGGCCGGTGGAATATCAGTTTTTACTGGCGCAAAAACTATAGGAATTTCAAGTTCCACACCAAGAGCCAGTTAGCACAAACTCTTTGTCTCAATAAACCCTATTAAAAATTGCAGCGTTTCTGTTCCGAGATAGAACGGGAATTATTATATCTGGCTGCTGGTTATTTCACAAACGAATCTCGGTCAAGCCTTCGGCACTTTTATGAGTTTTATTGCGTTTTTGTTATTCGATATGCCTACCCAAATACCCAAAACATGGTTCGTGGTATTTCAATTTTCTACCGAAATGTACTTATCGTAACGTAATTTTTGATTAGCATGATAAAGGTATTTTCTTTTAGAAAGGCGACACCGACCAGGTTTAAGCACGGGATTTAGTGCACCCTAAACATCTCTGTCCTAAAGTCCCTTTTTTTCTAGTGGTAAGCACTTAATCATCAAAATAAATCACTTCGAGCAGTGTTTTAATATAATGAATCGATGGCTCGATCCTAGGACACGCAACTCCAACTTTTAAATAATATCACTTGCTTCAAACGGTGAAGGAAAATATCGTGAGGAAATATCGTTCCCGAGAGTTCTTGAACGTTATGCACTGTTCAAACTTAACCTTGAGGTGTGTGAAGTCTGCCAATCCGCACTTGACCAGCGTGGTGGTCTATGGGCAAACCCTTCTCTTTCCGAAAGGAAACCCGTGGGCCAGCAATGGGTTGATAAGAGAATATAAGGCAGATCTAAGTAAATAATACTAGTCACCAGCTCTCGATGTATCCCGGCTAGCCGTCGCAGTCATCAGAACGGAACTCATTCTTAAAACAATATCACTTTATATTTCATCGGGCAGGTGTAATTTATGGTGTGCGCTCGTCTCCCTCGGACGCAATTTTGATATTTTAGAGTTGCGTACAAAAGAGTTGCGAAAATGAAATTGAAAACGAAATTTGACGACTTCCCTGGCGCAGTGTTGAGCGCTGTAGTCTTAACATGGAAGCTACCGGGTTCGATCCCCGGCAGGGTCAATTTGGGAATTTATAATTTCTAAATTTTCTCTGGTTTGGGAGGTCTCGGCCGTGGTTAGTTACCACCCTACCGGCAAAGACGTGCCGCCAAGTGATTGTGCGTGTGGGTTTAATATAACTGCCATACCCCTAACAGGTTAGCCCGCTACCACCAGACTGCATCATCACTGTCTGGTGAGATCGCAGTCAAGGGCTAACTTGTAGTGCAGAGATTATCAAACTTATGTCTTTTACCGCCCCCTTTGAAAATCAATTATTTTGCAGCGCCCCCAATTTTTTATACACTCCTAAAACTTAAAAAACCACAATTTCATTACTTTAATTAATTTAGTTATGGTGTGCTATATTAGTCGGTTCTGGTTTTTAAACTTACATTCTAAACTAGACATTATTACCAGTGAGAGCAATTAAAACGCAACTTTTAAATTTTAGTTTTAAAACTAATCTAATGAGATGGATGAATTTGATGATTTTGATGATGAGAAGTTTGTTGATATCGGGTTCGATTTTACTCAAAAACAGTCGTAATGTCGCCGCGTTCGGTAACATGCAAACGATTTCTTTTTTTAGTAAGCAGCGTTGTCACAACGTTCACACAAATACATAAGACGATGGGAATGCTATCAAAAATCGGTAAACGATCGAACAAAATCCAGGGTACAACTGCGGGATTGACTTTTGTAGCCAAAATTCTTGATAGCCATTTTTGAATTTGATTTTTATTTCCTCGTTCGTTGTCAGTTCTTCACCCAGAACTGACAACCCCCCTTCTTCCAGTTGGGGTGATACTGCTATGTTGACATTTGAAAAAGGATCTAGTATTTCTAGTTTCTATACCATCATACAGGGCAGAAATATAAACTAATTATTCGATATTAAGTAGTAGGTAGGTTTTAATTTTAGTAAATTTTAAAATATAAAGTATCTAAATGAAATTACTAATCAACCATCGCCCCCCTAAACCACGCCAACGCCCCCCATTTTTTTCTGGGCCCCTTAACGCCCCCCTCTAGGTCTCACACGCCCACAAGGGGGCGTTATCGCCCACTTTGAGAAAGACTGTTGTAGTGGATAAAAAAAATCTTCAACTAGATTTTCTAATTCATAAGAATTAGAAAATCTAGGATTTCCGTATTAAAATAATACTACCTACAATATTATAAATCTAAGTTTCTGGAATATCTGAAATAGAGATCGTTGATGAAAACAAATATTTTGTACGACTATACAATTTCTGGCGTAAAGCGAATCTGTCTAATCTTGAATCTGCCTAATCGCAAACCTGTCTTATCCCGAAACTGCCTAATCGCGAATCTGACGAATTCATCAGAATCGCGAATAAAGGCAACCTTGCTAATTGACAAGAAATAAGCTTAAAATTATTTAAAAGCGTTTTTAAAGACAATCTTTTGTCTTCCGCCATATTGGATTTAGTGTGACGTTATTTTATTTTTTCCTTTTTATGGTGCGTAAAAATAACTAGTCCGCCATCTTTGGGAGTCCGTTATATTGGATTTCGAATGACGTCACTTAGCTGCTGACAATAACCAAACGTTTATGCAAAATTTCAGCTCAATCAGTTGGGGAGAACTCTTTTAAGAGGATATGGCATGAACGGGAAACTTTGAGAATAGGTATTGAACAGTTATATTGCCGTCGCGCTGCTCCTCGAATAGAATTCCATAACACCCGATAGGGACAACTGCAGCTTGGACCGATAATACCTATGAAAAACAGTCGAATTCTTACTCTCGTATTTTTCTGTTTCCTCCTCCAAAACATAACCGATTTTAATTCTTTTTTTACGAATAATTTCTCTTTTTTTAAGAAGGACTCGGGCTATGCCGGTATGTTTTTCTTTTTTTGATTATATCCGTCAAATTTATTTGCAGGATCTCTGATGATGGCACGAAAACTGGGCCATTTTTTGCCATTTTTGAAGGTTCCTTGTTCTTAAAATAATTAATTTATTGAAAAAAGCAAAACATAGGAGCATGGCACGGACACATATGGATTTTATGGAGCAAGAATATTTTCTCTATTGTAATTATCCACGGAGGAAACAGAAAAATGTTTTTGTATGGAGAAATCGCCGGGAGAATTCCTCTTAAAAATCAGTTGTAAGATTTGACCTAAACAAAAAAACATTGCTTAGCATTTAGGATTTAGACCAATCCTGATTTCTGTAAATAGCGATTGTATTGCAATCTGTTTTGTAGCACAACCCTAAAATTTATATTCAGGATCTTACTTATATGAAGAAATAGTAACTACGGAACCATGCTAACGCAGCTGATTCACACCAAACCATTTTTAACCCCCCTACAGCGCCGCGAACGTTATTCGCTTTAGCAGTTTTATTTTACTTTTGTCTGGCGTACGTCTTGCAGTTGCTGTTTGTTTAGCAGTTTGAATTAGGTTCTCTTTTTACTTAGCTTGCTTAGTTCGGAGCTATGTATAGTGGATTTTCAACGGGCATATTAGATTAAAAGTTGAAGTGTTTTCATGCTTGGATCGTTTAAGTTTAAAGTCTTTTTCTTTTTGGCATACAAATTGGCATTTTTGGTTTAAAAAAGAACTATTAGGCGATATAAAAGAGTTGATAGAGTTAAACATACCTATAGGTATTATTAATTAGGTACATATTATTAACTAGCTGATGCCAGCGACTTCGTCCGCGTGGATCGAGGTTTTTCGTTTCCCGCGGGAACTCCTTAATTTTCCGGGATAAAAAGTAGCCTATGTGTTATTCCAGACTATAATCTATCTCTGTGCCAAATTTCATCCAGATCCGTTCAGCCGTTGGGGCGTGATTGAGTAACAAACATACATCCATACATCCAAACTTTCGCATTTATAATATTTATTTGATTTGTAATGATGAGTTAATTAATAATAGTGTAATATTGAACAAATTAGTTATTAAATAATACGGCGCGTAAGAGTTTTATAGGTAACGTTTGAAGCGTTTGTGGGTTTGAAAGTGGCATCGGAGCTCTCTAACCGTCCGTGAAGTGACGGTCAGTTCGGTCCGTGAGACCGAATGTCTTTCATAAAATTGTTCGTTAAACTTATCCTCACTACAAAATATTTTTGTCATTCCATTAAAAAATCCTTACCAAAGACCAAATGCCTTCGGCGTCGTGGATAAGTACAAGTTCGCCGTTGGTTAAAAATCAATTACCTATTAACAACGGCACAGAATGGCATTTTAATTTAAAAAAAACATTCAAGCCATTGTTATAAGAAAATAAGCAGGCAGTCAAAATGGATTGCGATATCAAAACATGAAATCAATATAGGAGCGTGTCCGAAAACCCATTCATAGAATAACGGCCCGCCCGTTGCGTACAAAACTTTTTCACTTCCAAAACTCTTTTGTTTCCTTTTGCATGGGCCTGTTTACAAATCAAATAGATAGCGGTTGTTTTAAAAACGCGTTACCTTTTGTTTTATATTGGTGACTTTCTCGTGCTCGCGACTTCATTTAAATTTAATTTAGGCATGTAATAATTCCGTTAGGATGCTTTGTTTTCCCTAAAAATAAAGGCATAGTTGTCTACCCGCCTGCGAAAGTGACGTCAAAATTGGTTAAACTGATGGCTTCGTTTACATGTCAGAAAATTAAACTTGAAGAAAAATATGGAGACAGCTGATGATTGAGGATTTCGGAGACGGGTAAAGAGCACGGCCAAGGTATTGAGCAACTTTGAAGATCAGCCTGAACAAATAGACAGACGAAGGTTAAAAATACGAATGTTTGGTTATGGTAGCAAAAGCATAGAGAATCATAGATTAGATACTCAAGCTTAGAATACTTACCATCCAGCTATTGGGATGCTAATACTTACGGCTAATAGGTAATAAAATTACATATTATAAATTCTAGTGTGCCTGTTAACTTTTCACGATCTATCCGCCTTACCGATTTTAACGATATTTGGTTTGATAGACCACTTTTTCTGGAAAAACAAATAGTATCTACAAAATTAAAAAAAATATCTTAAACCAAGCGGACGAAATCGCGGGCATCATCAAGTAAATAATAATTATAGCATAACCCTTTAATCCCTCCTAATCAAATGTACTCCATACCTCGCTTTGGACTTAATAAAACAACTAAACAAATATTATGCGGAAGTCATTTGACGAATGGAAAGGGAATAAGCAAAAGCCAAACTTTATAAAAGTCATGCCGCAGTTCGTTAAACAATGAGGCTTAATTAAAACCTTTACCGACTGACGAATGCCGGCATGCCATATAATTATTTGATAACGTGCGCAAAGAACCGTAGAACTACATATTATATCGATCAATATAACCGAGACAAGATTTTGTAGAGCGTGGAACGTAAAAGAATTTTCAGGTGCGGTTCTAAATAAGGAATGAATGCGGGCTGCATAGGGTACGCCGTACGACGCCTCTATTTATTATTATCTAGCTAAATGGGATGAAAATTTAGTATTAAAGTAGGAACTTATTTTATTATGAAAATACTAAACTAATTAAAGTATCATGCAAATCGCGAGTCAAAAGCTCTAAAGTCTAAATGAAATGAAAAAGTATTTGTACAAAAAGTTAGCAACCCTACAGTCTACACCATGCTTAAATATATGTACTTTTAAATATACGATTCCTTTGTAATAATGTTAAATATTAAGAGACAAAGAGATTATCTACCTATAGATAGTTTTCTAGACGATAGATCTAATAACTATACTTACTTACCGATGCTTTGAAAAACATACGTCGTAAACCATACAAGTTACGACACATAAAAAAACTAAGCAACACGGTCGTAATTATAGGTGCAGAATTGGCATCGGGACACAGCATAGGAATTGGAAATTATGTGATACGCCTGTACCTATTATTGTTCCTGGGGAAATATTACGTCTAGACCGACAAGAACGCGACAAGAGCAAAACGTATGCATCCCAGCATTGGCGCACCCAAGACACCGGCCTATTGTTAGCGTGATATGCCACAGTAAATCTAACAAACTACCACTAACATTTTATCCCACTGTAATTACCTGATATAATTATACCATAAATCCCTTCGCTGTTACACTACCAAACAAAAGTGACCTAACCATTGATACACTAAGTACAGAGTACGAAATACGGTTTCGTTAAAATTTTCCCGTAAAATTTAGAATTAGGTATTCAAGTTAGATAAGCATCCATGTAGTAAAAAATATTTGTTTATCAATGTCGTGAGTACTTACAATTTTTTAACCAATTCAGTATTCATTTAGTTTTATGAAATAAAAAAGAAAATGTAAGTGGGTACACTTACCACTTGTAGGTGGGTACATTTTCAATGAACTAATTTTCGTAGACGTATCCATTCTAGTATAGACTATGGTATTATGTACTATATTATATTAATCTGAGCTATTAATTCTGCTTTGCGCTAACAAGTTACCTACCTGTTAAGAGACAGCTGATTAATCGGTGACTTTATCGTGCCTAAATATCGGCTTATCTGCACTGGAAATTGCGGCCAACACGCTTGTTCCGCTGTTCGTGACACACGAGAAATACTTTAATTATTGTAGTCTTAAAGAAATCATTGTGCTCGTGGCCTGCGTGCCTGGAAAGGAAGTAAAAACAGGTGTACCTATCTCATATTTTAGATATGTCAGATGTTATGTATAAGCTTCGTATCTATTTGGGAAGCCTCACGACATGCTGATCAGGGCTTGAGGCAACCTTCTCGTTATAAAAACGCTGCTAAAATATAATGGCTCGGAGAACACCCCATGGTGGAGCCCCATCTTCACTAATTAAGTTTGCAATTTGCTTTTCTCTATTTGAAATTTGAAAAAAAAATATTTTGGCTGTTAGCATTATTACATAAAAATGACATAACTATAATAATTCTATGTGGGAAAGCAATTCTTCAAAGAAAACTATGTTTAACCACTTATTTATACGCAAAGAAAACAATGGAACACCAAATAGGTACCTCTACCTACCTTAACCCGTGTTGAAACGGAACTTGTTTACGCGGCTAACAAATCAAATAAAAAAGCTTTTACTTTGAAGGCAAATAGGTATGTGAGTTTATTAAAACAAAACATCGACCACGCTCATTTTCAATTCCATCGAGGGAGTGCTTCTTAACATTCACCGGGCGCTCGCGTGCGGTAGGTGTATTTAATTTGAATTATCTCGGACTGACTGACAGAATGTCTAAACGACACTCGAGGAAAAAATAATAAAGTGCTTATAAAGAGGAAAGTTAAGAATAAAAGGAACTCGTTGTTTCGCGAAGAATATTAAAAGGGTTCGCGATTATTCTCAAAGTGGCCGCACCATGAGTTGCGAATATTAACTCTTGACTCATAGTCGATTAAAAGGACCGATTTTGGACAGGATGAGTGATGCACGCGATTTTCTAGAATAACAATGTTTTTTTTAATACCAGCGGATATTATAACTTCGTGATAGGAAGGCTCCGCATGTTGATGCATACAAATTAAAGCGCCCGTTTAGAATCAAATAAAATATCTATTTAATCGTGAATTTATTGTTCGCATGTGATTTATGGTCGTTCATTCAATGTAATCGCCTACACTTTGTCGTCTTGAGAACAAGAATAGAACGAATATTGCTGAGAATAGTAGATGTTGACACGGGAATAGATCGCCGACGTGCTAATAAATCTCTTCGTCCGATGTTTTTCGTTTGCTGACACTGTAATTATCACAAACTGAACGACTCATTACCTTGAGTGGTGTTGGAATCAGATGTGGGTGGTACAAAGTTGCATATTTTTTCACTTCAGCGTCCTCCAGAATGCTCGTATTCGTAGTAAAGTCACCTCGAATTAAGGGATTTTGACGACCTCCCTGGCGCAGTGTTGAGCGCTGTTGCCTTAACGTGGGAGGTACCGGGTTCGATTCCCGGCAGGGTCAAATTGGGAATTTATAAATCTGAATTTTCTCTGGTCTGGTCTGGTGGGACTTCGGCCGTGGCTAGTTACCACCCTACCGGCAAAGATTTACCGCCATGCGATTTAGCGTTCCGGTATGATTCTGTGTAGAAAACTAGAAACCGACTAGGGGTATGGGTTTAATAATATAACTGCCATACCCCTAACAGGGTAGCCCACTGCCAGACTGGGTCATCACTTACCATCAAGTGAGCTCGCATTCATGGGCTAACTTGTAGTGGAATTAAAAAAAGGATATAATTTGGTGGCTTTATATAGATTTTAGATGCTCTTCCAGTAACAATGTAGCAAAGTTTTGTGACCTTTCAATTATGTTCAAGGTTTTTCAACGCCCATCAATCTTTCTTCGAAGCTGTTACTGTACATTGTATTATGCTCGTTTATGGTTCCATTAAGCGAACGCTTTATGTGTTGCCGGTGCGTATAGCTGAGACTGACAGTTTGCACCTTGCAGCGTGGCTAATCTAGTCTCGAATGCCACTCTAAATATAGAATAGTATCACGGGATGATTGCAGTTGAACGAGTTTTGCGGTCTTCTGCTGTTACTAGTTTTTCTTCTCACGTAACCGCAGTCTGGGCCAGTTATAAAATCCGTTTGCTATCCCAAGTTTATAACTTGTTTTATTAAAACTATCAATCATATTGTGATATACACTGATACCTACGCGGGTCATTAATTGTAGGGAATGGTATATTTTTTGTTAGACTAAAATCACGGCACATTAATCTTTCTCAACATTAACGCGCGAAAATCGCGCCGTTCTTCTGTCGCCATAAATCATTACCATCAAACAGACCTCCTCACGACAACGTCGCCTTCCTTCGGACGCTTTCAATCTGGCCTCTTTTATTTCATTACATTAAGTAATTCCTTCGCCTACAATCCTGTCACATTTCGGTAAACACTACGTGAAATTGGCAATAAATTTCGATTAGAAACATTGTTCCGGCGTCGGGAATGTGCTTCAACAATAGCCTATGATAGAGACGTTGCTCGATAAAGATGTTCACTTGGATGTTTTGTTATAGGCTTAACAATAGATTTTATTTGGCTACGAGCCTACGCTGCCCACACGCCTCTGCTAATGGCCAGGATTGTATGAAGATGTAAAAACTGAATGGCTACGTTTGTAAAGGGCCAATAATAAGTTCTCATGCGGCTGTATCGGGGCTATTGTTGAGATTTCTTTTTGCTTATCGTGGTCTTTGTATAATGGGGTAGGTGTCAATCGCGGGCAGGCAGGTGTACAGTCCGGCCGAGGGATAAAAATGCTCATAATTTAATTCTGCAGCTGCTTGCCAAGCGACGGTCGACCGGCCGATCCGAGCTCGAACTTATTCCTTTTGTTATAACGAATTCCAGAATTTCAACTCACAGTCATCATTTTTAATTTGTGTTCGGTTACGCTCGGCGTGGGTTGTAATTAGATGGTATATTCTGGCGTAACGCCGAATTAGCCTGACTTGTGTCTGTTATGAATGTACAATATACTCGGATATGAACTTCAATCAGAAATTTGGATTAAACATCGCCTGAGGGCTATGTGTGCCTCGGTCACAGAGTACTATCTCGGTTTTATACTTTCTATTCACTTTGATGATGAACTCACGGGGTATATTATACTTAAATACAAAAGCAGCTTTCTTGTGCTAAATAGGTAGGTACGTAGCGATATACTCACCTATATGTACGCCAAAGATATTGTTATACGTTACTTCAAAGTAGGTAATTATGTTTGCTATTCGAATTAAACGTATACTAGCAATAATAATAATTAAATTTAAACAGTAATGAATTATTTCGAGAATATGATATAATTAGAGCAATTAATATTGGCTTCAGAACTCAACGTGCCGTGTAATTAATCATAATCAAGACACTTCAATAATATTATTCCAATACGCCCCGCTGACGTTCCGTGCGGGCATAAATGGAATTTATATTCTTGAAATTATTGTTTTAATATCAATATGTAGAAAATTTCTAAGCGGCGGGCTCGAGCCTCGAAGCGCCCGTTAATCTCCTTTGAATAATACATAAGATGCTCGATAGCGTTCTAGAAGGGTTAAGGCACATTTAATATGGCTTACTATTAACAATAGGTAGGGTTGACATTAAGTACAATGAAAAGTCGAGACTAGTACCATTTTATTTAAGTTTCAGACATTTAGAACTCAAATCCGATTCATAAATCATCGTAACGTAGTGGATATGTTACGAGTTACGACGCATATTTTAAGAGTCTATGGTATGTCTGATATTGAAATTTTGTAAATATTTTATAGTATCAAAAACATAAGTTACGTGTAAATACTAAGTACTCAAGTATATTTTTAGTTTTGACTTATCTTAAGAAAATTGTTATTTTCCATTTGAATTTCAAATCTATAATTTGGGTTATTTCTCTTTCAGGTAAGCAAAACAAAAGAAGATAAAAGTTGAAAGTTTAAAAGGTATGATATTCTGCGTATAGTAGTGAAATGAGCCTTGCACAGCCTAAACTAGTGGTTCGCCCCGAACTGAGACCTCGCGGCATCCATATACTTGTACAGAGCGTCATCTATTGACATAATTGTGAAGTTCTGTTAATAATACTGAAGTACATTAAAAATTAAATAATTTCGTTTCCTTATAATATTTATCTAATTTTAGTATTTGTTTTTCATGTCAAATAATTGATAAGTTTCAGGCTCAGCCTTTCAGAAAATTGAGAGTTCTGAGGTCGACTTTGGACGTTAGAATATCGCCACTTTGAAAGCCTCCCATTTCGTCAATTTTAGGGGAAAAATAAAAAAAAAAATATTTTTGGACTCTATTTCTAAATATCTTTGAAATGATATACCGCAACCATTTATGTACCTAACGCTATAAAAAATATTTTACTTCGCATTCGCTTCTATGAGAGCCCCCGTGAAATAAAGATTTTTATAACTTTTTAGCCATATTCGGCGGGAGGCCATCGGTTTACATATTATATTTAAATTTGATTATAAGTTATAAGGCTCTGACAGACGGACGGACGGACTATTCCAAATTCACTCAAGTAGACTCAGAGACCTTCGCTTCGCTCGGTCAATAAAGTAAAGTAAAATTTAAATTCAATTTTTAAAATCCCAAACTTTTTGCTTGTCAGGTCACTGAAGATATTAAAATAATACGCTTAAAAAGTAAGAACCTACTAATACAGTAATTAAAGCATATTTTTATTAGGTACAATATATAAATGGAGCCCTTATCGAAATATTATGTAAAATAAAAGCTTTCAAATCGGGATTCAGGACGAGTACGATTTAATAAACTTGATGGATGGTTACTCTACATTATAGGGCGTTAGTGGCGTAATCTCAAAGCACGCGCGCTTAATGCCACCAGCTTCCGACGCTTAATTAAATCTCAATAAAAAGATACTTTCCCGAAAAGGGAAAATTCTTAATGCAATGTTAATGTACGAGTACATTATGTTTCTTATGATATATATAGGTACACGCGCCTATATATGCTTTATATTTTTAGGATTCCGTAGTCAAACAAGGAACCCTTAAAGTTTCATCCAGTCTGTCTGTCCGTTTATTTATGACAGCCATCTAAAAACATCTATAAGAGCCGTTCAGTTGAAATTTGGTACAGTTATAGAAACTACACTTAAGCATATTATATTCTGTAAAAAAAAAGAAAACAGGCAACCTCAAAATGAAAAAAATCAAGCGAAAAATGATTTGGTTTACTCCATTCCATTTTCATATACCGACTCAACGAGGTAACACTAGAGTGTTACCTCGTTGAGTCGGTATATGAAAATCATTATGAGGTTTCTTGACTGATTTTGAAAAAAAAAGATTACTAACTTTACCAAATAATAACTGTCTAAAAGTTTTGAGCGAATACTTGCGCTAATAATGCGAAACCCTCCCTGTCCCTATACGTGATATGATACGAGTATTATAACACTCACTTGACCATTTTATTCGACTTGCATGCTGATGCAACATCTACCTCATCTTCCTGTTTTGCGAGAATTAGTTTATTATGTATGTGCGGGATGGATCTTTAAAGTTTCAAATTCGCGTGTAGGAGTCGTGCGGTGCTTAACTTGAAGTAAATCAACAAAGTTACGTCGCATTGGCTAACCGTGTATAATTGTTTTGATTTTGTCTTACGCATATCGACTTTATGTAACGATATATCCATATTCTTTGAAGATATCGATTATGTTTATTTACATAGAGGAGGCCAAAATAGATCCGTCTTTATTTTTTACAGAATTGCAGTTATTTAAGTCATAAACGAATCCAAGACTTTATTATTAAAATTTGCAAAGTAGTGAAAACGTTTAGGTTAACGGTAGGTATTTACTATTTACCAATAAAAAAAAAATTACGAAGTATCAAAAATGTCCTAGCTGAATACATAGGTTCTTATTGAAAACCAAACGTAAAGACAAAACAAAAGAAAACAAGCGATACGTTTTCCTCTCGGATCGTGTCTCAATCTTTATTAATGTATTCAAATAACATAGATGCATTTCAAATGTTATGTGGGCATACCTATTCGTGATGTTTTATCTCGAATAATTATACATTAGACTCCTAAATAGGATATTAAATATTAATATATGTGGTGCTTCGTTCGCACAATCTCATCGATTCAATTAACCCTCCCACGTAACACATAAACCTTCCTCGATCGCAGTGGTGTATGGGCCGATCAATTTGTTTTATCTCGGGTTGCCTACTTATCGCTGAGTAAAATATTTACAGCACAATAAAAGTCGTCCCCAAAATAATAAACTTCATAACCAGATAGCATGGAATACACACGTTGGCGCCTACTAGTTGGTCGATTGTACTTGGTCGATCAAGAGACGTAGGGATAATCAAGACTAATTATTATTATAGTAAATTTTTTGTACATACAGAAAGTTTGAATCCTTCTCAAAAGGAGTAGGTGCTTCATACTAAGCATGTAATCACAAGTCAAAAGGTGCTCTACAACTACTTGATCTCATGCATTAACAATCCGATATTATTTGACTACTAGCTGGATGCCCGCGACTTCGTCCGCGTGGTTTAAGTTTTTTGATTCCCGCGGGAACTCCTTAATTTTCCGGGATAAAAAGTAGCCTATGTCACTCTCCAGGTCCTCAACTATACCCATGCCAAAAAATCACGGTCGATCCGTTGCTCCGTTGCGGCGTGATTGAAGGACAAACCAACAAACCAACAAACAAACACACTTTCGCATTTATAATATTAGTATGATAGTGTATGTAAAAATTTGTGTTGCGACTTGGGACAAAAGGATGCACATCACTCACTCATTTTAAAAGTAGTTTACTTTCATTTAATTATAATTAAGGAATTTCCCAATTATTCTTCATAATAGGTATGTACTATGTTCACATTCACTTTGAGCGAGCTGAATCTCTACTGCATCAAAACATCACTATTACAATAATATTATGGCCACATTATTTTACGAAGTGACATTCTGCATCTGTCAGTTTACTCCAGTAACCTAATTTCTCCAGTGATTAGCCTACAAATATCTTTAATCTGTGACTCTAACTGACCTGCCCTGGCTTTGCTTGTGTGGAATTCCTGATAATCCTTTTTTAGTGTTCTGCACATAAATTAAAATAGGGAACTTTATGCAAAATTTAATTTTAGCCACGTTGTTTGTTACTAATTTCGTCAATCTAAATCTGCGATGAGGGCAACACATACTCTAAGTTCTCAAAATTATATTGAAAAATATGTAGTTGGTGTAAATAAATATGGAGAAATATCGTTAGCCCAACATTTGACTTCAATATGCGGAGTGTCGCAATAAAAGTTTGGGACCCAAGTGTGATAAGTGTTGGCCTTTTTATCATTAGGTTCCTAATTCGATTTGGACGATGTAATAATTTTGATACTTTTGGGCGTATTCATAAAGTTAGTGGGAGTTTGTTACAAAACGATGATACGAGAGGATTATAATTTGTAATCTCATTTAGCCTAACTTTGCACTTAGGGAAATCCGGAAACGTCAGAAAAAAGACGATTGTTTACAAAATGGGCAGTTGATGGGCATAATACGAAGTTAAAATAAAGAGGATTAGAGATATTGTGTTGTACCTTCGAATCGTCCCGAGCACAAATAAATAGTACATTGTTACCCTAGGGATGAAAGTAACTTATTTAGTCCCGAGACGGGGTTTGGCGCCCGAGCGTAGCGAGGGGGCCTATAGTTCGAGGGACTAAATAAGTCTTTCATCCCGAGGTAAACACTGTGCTTTTCATTACGAATATAAGGAAAGTCAAAATAAAAAGTCTATGAAGCAGTTGTCTTTACTTTATGAATAAAGTCTATCTTTCTTCTTGTCTATGGATGCACTCGGGTATTAAAAAAAAAAAAAAAAAAAAAAAAAAAAAAAAAAAAAAAAAAAAAAAAAAGTCGTGTTTCATTTGAACTCCAATAAAAATTCAGTTGAAAACGATTCTCCCTAGGGCTGAAAAGTATTACTTTCAACCCGCTTCTCAGGCAACTTCAAACCTACTTTCCGTGTATGAGTAATGAAAAATATCTTTTTTAACTTTTGCAACGCTGTATTGATGAGAAGTCCAGTCCGCAAGAAAGTACAGATTTTTACTAGTTTTAACGCCATATAAACTATTTGAGTCTCTAACTGTCGCACTCAGAGTCGCTTAGTCATTACTTAAGCAACTCTTTGGTGTAGATTTCCGAAATCTATACTAAGGAGTTCCCTAAGTAATGTGTTCGGAGTGCGGCTGTAACACTGAGCATCAAAATTATTTTACTACCTAACCCGATGGTAAATAATCCAACCGTTAGTAAGCCGCCCGCTTCCGGGAGCAGGCATTGTTGTTGCAATAGGCAGTGCAAGTCACGAAATGTATGAAGGCGGTGCAGCCCCGGGCTGTCATGGGGTGGTCTACATTTCTAATATTATGCTTTGTTTACTTAATATTCCATATTGCGACCTTAAGGCTAGGGGTAATCAAGCGGAATTCCATTAGCGGAAAAGTACGCGTAGAATCTCACTTTAGTCACTTGAAGTAGAGCGCCATACCGTGGCTGATAAGACTCTCGACGCCGTTTAAGCGTTTTTCCGCGCGTCTACCGTCTACTTCTGCAAGCTTTTTCTAACCGTTTTGTCCCAAGCCAAGGTATCGATCTCACTGAGCTCAAGATTTTCCCCCCAAACGCGGTTTTTTGATTGACAAGGCGTTGCGACTTGCGAGAGAGATGTGACAGTCGATTTATTGAGCTCGAGCGAATAAGTGCTTTATATCCTTTCAATAAAAAATCATGGTGACATATTTCCTAAATATTCAACGTAAATAATACACTAGAAAAATAAAACAAACAATACGGTATAAGGGATTATAAGTACTTAATTTGATTCAACCACTCGCGGCACAGTCCAGATTAAAATCCACTTAAAACTCGGCAACTTGAATATTAAATCATAATAACTATGGTGTACACAAATAATACAGCTCGGTAACAACCAGCCCACTTGCATACCTTTCCTTGTGTAATTATATATGAAGTCTTGTCCAACTGTCACATCTATTCTATAGAACGTTTAGCGCCTGTCCCATTATATTAAGTAAGATTGGGGCTAATTTTCTGTATTCATTCCAGACAGGAAACAGTGGTATGAAAGAATTAATTTTGCTCTACGCACGACTTAGCGTCTTGACAGAATTAATTATTCGATGGATGTTTTGGTATATTTAGAAGTCTGTCTTGGCTGTATTCAAATGCCTATTATATTTGTGAGGGATAAAACACATTTTCTATTTAACATCACTAGCTTTTGCCCGCAACTTAGTCGGTGTAAATTCAGGTTTGACTTAATACCCATCTCTAAAAACCGTCTTCCCTTCGTTTGTCCCACATATAAAGTTTTCTTATCTGTTATTACTACCTCTGTGCTAAAAGTTGAAATCAATTGAGAAATAAACGCGTGAAAATGTATAAAAAACACACACGATAAATAACATCTCAAAATTCTAAACTGAAAAATACGTATTCTTTAGATACATATAGCATTCTATAGGATTCTATAGATAGGCAAAAATGCATAAAAAGTGAACAAAATTTTGAGAATAACTTCGGTATCATGATGTTTTTTGTAAAACTTTCGATCATCTTGCAAAATTCATATTTTGTACATACTTTTAAAAAAAATTAGGGCAGCTTGCACAAAACCATATAAACTTATTTAGTTACTGTCACTTTTTGGCACGAGCATGAGCATATTGCGGTTGGCAAAAGTGAAAGCATTAAAAAAAGTTAACTAAATCAATTTAAAAGTCGTTCTGCAAGTGAACCTTAACATATAAACGCGATTCTTGAACATATTTTAAATATCATGCTTAGCTATTTAAATCATGTCGTTTATGTTATAATCAAACTTATTTACTCAGCATTTATAAAACTAAACACCGGATCTGCAGCTATAGATTCAGTTATTACAGGCCTTTTAAAATTGTATGTTAATATTGTGGACACCTGCTGAATATGTTAAGAGGAAATCACTTATACATCCAAACGTGATCCTTATGTGTCTTGTAATAAAGGCGATAAGTGATACAGCTGTAAGTAGTATTGTGCGTCTACAAGTCTGTTTGAATGCTTAGTGGAGTGCACTCGGGTATGTAAACTTATTAATATAAGCAAACTGCTATGAGGTGTTATGTAAATTGATAGATGTACGTGGCAGTTAAGCGATTATGGGATTACAATAATTTAAATAAGTAGGTATTTTGAAGCATTAACTTGTTGGAAAATGGGAATGCTATAGTTTCATTTAAAATGAATGATTGTATGATATAATTTTAATCTTATCAAACATACTGATTTAAAAAAATTAAATTAACCAAAAAGTATCTCAATAAATAAACATTATATTTAGGTAGATACTATATTACTTGTGGTCAAAGATTGAAAACAACTTAGTAACGCTTATTTTATTTAAATTTAAAGAGTAAAAACTTAACTAAAATTTTCATCAAACAGTAATATAAAACGAGCAACAAGACCTTTCATGTCTGACATAGAAACTGTAATAAAATACCTTCATTATCGGGCTACGAAGCCTACAATCTTGTTACGTTACTTAAGTTAGTACTGTAATGATATTGACAAGGTTTTTTTATTATCTTCAACTCTCATCTCGGGGCTATCAAAGCCTTTCAGTGTGATTATCGTAATGCAAGAAAAAAGTTTTTAACTTATCGCTGCTGTCAGTGACGCTAATCTTGCATCTCACGGAATGTCCGGACAGGGACGTTTCGTAATCGTCACTGGACGAATTATTAGCCGTTAATGCGGTGTTGTAACGTTTTACAGCTTCATAACTGCCACTTAGGACGAATGTTCTATTATCGCCTCGGGAATTCTTTGTTCGTCAACCGGAATGAATATGAGACACCTATCAAAAGTTTATCATTTAAATCTTTTATTGAAGTAAGTTACTCACTGTGAGATATTCATTTATCTTTAAACTAATCAATATTAGCTTCTGTCCGTCGTTATATATAGGTAGGCTTATCAATTAATGTTCTTCTAATTCTATTTATTAAGATTGGTAGGCTGATATATTTTGTAAGGGCTTTGCTATATCAATCTACTCGTATTTTGAAAATCATACATTTTTATAAAGAAATATAAATAAAACAGGTTCAAAAACTGTGCAGAGGCAGTATCTAGCATTCGATCATCGTGCTGCTTTGGAAATGGAAATATTTTATCATTTAAATAAATCGATCACTTCTTATCGAACATTTACATAGGAAGCGCATTCGAGAAGCAATCGGCGTGATAGATATAAATGAACTAAAGTTATCTCGCAACCCGCAGTTCGTAATTAATGTATTCGAGTTCGGTATAGTTTGACAAAGAGAGAGAACTTCCAAATGCTTGTTACGTATTAAAAAGTAGTTCGGAAGCTTCACAAGTACTTAATTATGGTGAACTCGGCGAGTCATTATTGGAAAACAATTAAGAGAAACCTAAGGCAGCCCCATCCATTCCTTTTCTCTCTAAATGTGATCTCGAGCTGTTACTCTAATAGAATGCTCAATTATTAACATACCTTGTATTTTAGTGCATTAAGATAAATTAAATAGAGTACCGTTACAAGATCATTCGCCACAAAATTATGGGTTAAGAAATAAGTAGCACTATCTGGTAGTCAAATAATGAAATATCTGATTTCGCTTATTACAGACCACGCGTATGTAGAACACTGACTCTATAATTTGTTAGCTATCGATATTACCTACCGACAAACACAGATTGTACTCGCCAGATTCGGTTGACCGGATAGATATCTATTAATAATATTCTAGCAGTGCCGACGGTCAGATCTATAAATGATGAGTTTCATTTCAGATAAGATGCTATCCTACGCATGATTGATGGGCCCCGCTGGAAATTACTTAGTAATTCTATTACCATTGCCGTATTGTTTGGGTCAATTATTAGTTGTATCAGTGTATATCGGCTTTTGTTCTGAGTGATTTCCATTAGCTCTGATTCGAGTTCTGATTTTGCAAAATGAATACAATTCATACTAATAATAATCTGTACTCATATTATAAATGCGAAAGTAACTCTGTCATTATGTTACGTTTTTGGTACTTTGGTACAGAGATAGCTTGCTATGTCCGTCTCCGTGATGCAAACTATCTCTGTATAACATTTCTTCAAAATCGGTAACTCAGATAGAGTCATGCCACATCCTAATCTATATATGTATGTTTCCTAATGGCAACAGACAGATGGACACTTTCTTCTTCGTATTATAATATTATGAATGACAAGAAATATATCTCATAAATAGACTTTGAACTTTTAAAAAGCGTCTGCAATGGCAGTATGGCACTTTTAATATGAGTACGTTTGCCATTTGAATTACAGGAAACATTACCTAACTTAGTGCTAAGGTAAACTGCAATAGTCAATACTTCCCTCATTCGGCGCGCTCAAATGACCTCAGACTCAAAAGCGCGTGACTTCGTACCTACTGTTATTGTTGTTCCTTGTAGGAGCATCATTCATCACGACTTTACACACAAATAAAAAAGATAGATAGATAGATAGACAAATTCTTTATTGCCACACACAACATAAAAATAACTTAATTATAAACAAAAATCAGAAAACAAAGATGTTATTCCCATACAAGAGGTATGGGACTTACTAATTAATTACTTGACTAATTTATAAATAAAGAAACACTTTATAGTAGTTTAATCAATAAAATAACGTTGAATCTACATACCTACTTGTAATAAATACCTATTATGTACGCAGATTCAACGTTCATTGTATGAAACCTACCGATTCCATACACTTTTGTTTGGATAATGAATGCTCAAATATAAAATCGCTTCAAAAGCATATCCAATTTGTTTGAAAATAACAAGCTTCGAAATCTGGCGTCAACAGATTGTGTGTTCAATTTAAAAATAAATCAGGGGCATACCTACTACCTACCATCGCTAAAGCCGTATTGTTTTAATATTGTTGACGTTCGTGTTTTAGAATTATAATCCTTATTTTAGAGACTACGTGCAGAGTCGTGACATAAAAGCCATTTTGACATAAACTGTAAACCCCCTGAGCCCTATGAAAGGGATCAAATGGATGATGATGATGTTCTCATCTTCGCCGGTGAGAATTTAAAAAAAAAACAGTTGAAAACTTAAAATTTCTGGGAAAAGTAGCTGAATGTCATTTGCAAAGCAAAAGGCGGGTGGGAATCTTCAAAGTTAAAGCTAAGAAAATAGATAGATAGATAGAAACCAGTTATTAAATAAATTAGTTAAAATAATATTAGTTATTGAATAAATTTACATATTTTCTTTCTTCTTTCTTTCTAGTTACATATTTGGTGAAGAAAATCTACCAAAATAATTATAAATCACTATAAGTATTAGTGAAAGCCTATCTACTTACCTTCACTTACCTTATTTTGTTGGTTTAACGAATGTTAAAAAAAAGCTCTACGTTATTTGAACTTACTCGTACGCTTGACCGTTAAATTTTTTACTGTCATCATGTTAACAATACTTGATACGAACATGAGAGTGACTAGGCAGAAATAACGGATCCTCATTGTGATTAGAATGACTATTGTTTAAACCTTCCAATGTTTTAATATGACTGGGACATGCTTGTAACTTTGATCACGCCAGTATTACAAAGTTTTTATATATCAGTTGGCTCGCCTAGTTTCGTAGGGTGGGCTTACTACTAACTATGTGTAAATGTATATTATCCAGAGATTCGAATCGTGTTAACGTTACTTCTCTTACTCGAAGGCACGTACTCGACTCGACTCAGCGCTGTGTACTTGAATTTTCAGTACGAAAAATGAACTAAGGGAAAAACCTGGCGGAAAAAAGTCTGTACGCGCATTTTTATGAGCTGCACAAAACTTACTATCGTAAGATGATAGTGGCGTTTCGCGCTGACAAAACAAAACGTCCTGTTCTGTCCGTAGTGTGGTTTCGCCTTAATAGCAGCACGGATGGCACACATTTTTAACCTAAAAGTTTTAGGTTGCGTTCCCATCAGAGATATGCTTTGTTGCTAAGCTACGGATGTGTGTAAAATCCATCAATAGGAGCTCTTGATCTTACAATAAGCAATCTGAGCTGTGAAAATCACGCGCCTCTATTGGTGGGCGTAGCACATCTCTTGTGGAAACGCATCCTTAATATGCGATAATCTAACATCTCTTTTTTTCCAGTTTGTATCAATGAACAGACACAGTCCTTAATTATGTAGTTACAAATTACAATATGAAGAGAGTATTACATCGTGCGGCAACGCTCTGATACATTACCATACAAATGTGAATAGCGTTAGAGATACCGACCCCTTCCTTCGCTTCCTGGTTTATGTTGTAGTTGGAGTGATAAACAAGCGAATCTATTTAATACATAGTGTTCCGTATCTTACATTCAACTTGCACAAAATCGTAAGCTTATAATAGCTATCAGACAGAAGAATATTGCAAATAGAATATGTAGAAGCTGCTCTCCTACCAGGGCTATGCCAGAAGCATGGCATAAATAACACCAGCGTTAACGCTTTTTGTCTATATTTTACCAGTTTTATAGTACCCGCTTGTATCCCGGAGAGCGACAGAAGGCTTTTTTGCTTTATGCTGGAAAAACAAAGACAAAAAATAAGAAGAGAGAAAGAGCATTTAAATTGGCAAGAGCATATTATTATTGCGGTTGCTATTGAGTGACGGCATAAACCCACCAACATATTTGGCCCGGTAACCCAAATTGGAACTAATTTTTTTGCCTGTTTAGTTTTTGTTTTTATTTTACTTTTCATATATACTAGCGACGCTGTCACCGGGTCATATAAGTTTGTGGGACTGTAAGATTCTTTGTGCAAGTGTGCCTAGAGTCAATGATGATGATGATTTTAAACTCCTAAATCTAACAATCGCGTAAGTAATTTCTTACTCTTCCGAATCATTCGACATTATTCGTTATTGATACAGTAAAAAACATAGTCAGGTAACGTGTTAAAAATATTCTGACTTGTATTTTTAGTTAATAAAACGGTATTAATAGAGCCCGAAACGAAATTCGAGCCTTGCTAATGACTATAATGACTTAAATGCTCCACAACTTCATGTCTTGTAACGAATTTTTAATAAAACGACGATTTTAATAAAATGATTCCGTATTTCTGCGCTTTAAGTTTAACCAAAATCGAAGAAGTCTGAACTGAAGAACTGACAGAGACCGAGGCATCAAAACTCCGATAGGCTAGACTGGTGGTAGTAGACTTCAGCCTTTGAGGAATTATTATAACCTCAGCCTCCTATTTGGGGCTGCAGGGTTCAGTTTTCGGGCACGCATCTTGAACTTTTCGATGTTTTGTACGTTTTAAGAAATGATAGGAAACCGGCATGCCTGATAGTTCTCCTTGTTCTCAAAGATGTGTTAAGACTGCCAATACGATGATTAGTTTGCCTAAAAGAGATCATTAGTGATATTAACTGCCTTTATTACTTTTAGCGTACTGTTAATTGTACTTTTGTATCTTGTTTTTTTTTGTATGTAATTAAGGCCCACTTGCATTGATGTAGAATTTTAGTACTCATTCTATTTCGCCCACTTGCGCAAGGCGTTCAATTTTCTATGTATGTCCGTTTCATATCAACTCCAGAATAAACTTTTCAAAAAACAGCATCATAAAATTTAACTATTTCAGTTAAGGGTGTATTTGCAAATCCCTTAAAATACATAGAATTGTCGGTACATTTTGTGACTAAGTCGGACAAAATAAAATGGAACTAAAAATTACTACATATAGATTGATCCCCTATCTCCAATTTATGGAAAGACTTTGTTAAAAATCTTCATTTAAAGTACTATAAAAATGATTTTCCGACACCTCTTCACACAAAATTGACGATTTAGGGGCAACTATCGGTACATTATTTTCCGTATGTATGCCGATTTTTTGTCATTAAAAAATACCAACTGTTAGGAGAGTTCAACTAAAAATTTTGGAAAGAAAAATATTAAAAATAGTACATAATATAGTATAAAAAATAAAATAAAAATCGCTTGTATTTTTTTCGCATATTTTGCTTTCAAACGTAAATCTTAACGTAGTGAAAATAAGGGCTATTATGATTTTGCTCGGTCACTGGTTTGATTTCGTTTCAAAACTCAAATATCAATTTAGTTAGTCAGTCATTTATTAAAAAAAAAATATACCGAAGTATCGAAATAAGTTGATTCACGCAGCTTGTAAGTACATGTGTGTGCGTGTGAACGATGCGAGTGTAGTAGTGCGATTTTATACCTATTTGTTTTGCAAATGCGTCCTTAAGCAGTGTTGTGGAAGCGGGCCTAAGATTTCTATTACAGGTACGTAACATATTTTATTGCACAAAGCTCCATTCATCTGGAACCGAAATTATGAATAAAAATTCAAAAACCATTAAAATGAAAACTAGCGCTTGCATGCATCTAAAGGAATACGTATCCCTAACAATCTAGTGAGCCGAAACAAAAAAGAAATACTTACACATTGAATATCGGTACGGGACCACACACTCGTTTGCCTGCGCTCCTCTTGTTAGTTTAATGATATGCACGTTTATTTGAAACCTGGCTATATATTCGAAATTCGAATATATTAATATGTATAGAATATATTGTAGGTATGTGTTTATTGTTTCTATGGAGCAATAAACAATTTATTCATTTCCTAGCCGATGCCCGCGACTTCGTCCGGGTGATTTAAGTTCTTTTTATTAGTTCTTTTTGTTAGACGCGGGAACTCCTTAATTTTCCGGGATAAAGTAGCTTATGTCACTCTCCAGGTCCTCAACTATATACTCATGCCAAAAATCACGTCGATCCGATGCTCCGTTTTGGCGTGGTTGAAGGACAACCCAACAATTTGTGATTGAAAAAAAGTTAACCACCCAGAGATCGCAGTGAAGAACAAATTTGTGGTGCAATATAAAAAGGGAAACGACTGCAAAATTTCAGCTCAAGGATTTGGGCTGGTCGTTGATAAGTCAGTCAGTGAGTTGTCTCTTTATATATTTATAGATAGAATAGATGTGCCAACGTGAAAAAGGCCTATGTTATTTATAGTTAGCCTTAACCTTAAAACCTTACCTTTGCCTCTAGTGGGCATCGGATTGGCACGCTAAGTTATGCCAAACTTATTGATGACACGTTCAGAGTTCAGACCCATGGTCAATTTAAAAATAAGTTTACAAAAAATTTACTTTTCATGGGTGTGCCTCAATTTAAACCACAAAACAAAATAAATAATAACCCAATGTTTATTAAATTGCCCCAAATAAGATTAAAATTCTAAAGTCTCTTACTATAGCTTAAATATAACAAGATTATATTCCTTGATTCGCAAGCAAAGTTTGACAAAGTATCCCAAGTAACATTTTAGGTTTTAGAAAGGTTTTGTAAAGGTTCTAGAACCTTTGTATGGCAATCTGCTCGTAAGTCTTAATAGGCTCAATAACGTTATATTAACCTTATATTAACCTCCTGAGTGCAAAAAGGGCCCTCGTTGTAGAACCTTTCTGAGAGCTACAGCAAAACCTATAGCTCAAATCCAGAACCTTTCCAACTACTTACACAGAACCCGAATATAACCTTCACAACCTTAATATATGGTTAATATAACCTTGCCAGACAGCTTTTAAGTTCTAAATTAGTCTTGGATGTAACTCTATGACAACTTAAAACCTTTTTGATGGACATGAATAAATGCCTTTCCAGGACTCGCGGGTTCTAAAAGGTTTCTGTGTAAGAATTTTTTACACAGAATCGTGGATTTAAAAATAATTCTTAATGGCGCCTTTTCCTGTCATTAAACCAAGTTTCAAAATGGCTACATTGGTACAAGTGTTATATTCATAAAAAATAATAAGTAACTTGCTGAAGTCAGGAAAAATAAAAACATAGTGCGACTGGCACTTTATCGTGAAACTTTAAGATAATAGTGCTATATACGAGGCGGGCCTTTCGTAAGTTAAAGTTTTGAAGATATTTTAATAAAATAAATACAATAAAAATTATTATAAAATTAGTTAAGTCGCATTAGAATTAATAAAACTTATATCCATGTAAAAACATTTTATTTTGAATCGTACACGTTTCTTAATTTTGCCTTATTGATTTAAAATATTGCTTTTTGTTTAGATTTTTGTTTTATTTTAGTGAAAAAATATGGCTGGCGTTAGGAAATTACTAGACAGTATTAAAAATAACTGGTCCAAGACTGTAACAACTAGAAGCTCTTAATGTTTGCCAAAATAAGAGCTAAAGGTAATCTCGCGGAGCTACTTAAAACGACAAGGCTGTTTTCGCAGCTTTAAGGTTATCGCCAGGAGTTGTTCAAGACTTGCCAGTCGCGAAAACAACCGCTGAGCACAATTAGTTCCTTTTAAGCGTGTTTTAAGCTTTGGTTGTAGGAGGACGTGCGTTTGACGTTTCGACAAGAGTATTGAACAAACAGCTACAGGCTGCTCTTAGAGTTCAAGTAAGTTCCTATTTTTTCGATTATGTTTGATAGGTAACGACAGTGTTGAGAATATAATAGAATAGAAATGTTTTTATTCAAATACACTTTTTTACAAGTGCTGAGCTCGGTGTTTGAATATACAGCAATGTAATTCGTGTATTTTTTACTTCTGAACTGTTTCGTTAACAGCCGAGAAATGCCGGTAAACTCTAAGTAAGTACTGTAGGTACATCTTTTCGGATCTTTCAATAATTTAAAGTTGTGTTTTGTTTTCAGTATGCCTTACAAGGTCGTCCAAACCATAGAGAATGGAAAAATATGCCTTTCCGTTGTACCCAACGACTGGGAGAAAGAGGGCACTCTGTCTTGGCCCCCAAGATCAGAAGCCAGCAGCATGTTAGATGAAAACTCTGTCCCGGGAAAAAATTGGTCGATCTATCCATGTAGCGTCAAAAGGATATGCAAAACATATAATTATTATATTATATTCATCATAATTGAAATTTCTTCATTAACTTTAACATCATGAAAAAAAATCTCGAAGACATAAGTTTCAAGCCCATAATGCCAGTATTGACCGCCTTTAACATTTTGTATTTGTATATTATTGCCACAGGGAGTATGTAGTAAGGATCTAGGGCCCTTAGGAAGTTTCAGGATCGTTCGTTTATATGTCTAACAGTTCTTTTAAAGCAACGTGTTTAATTTTGTGTTTCAAAGACCACATTCTTAAGTGCTTTGCTGTATCAACACTTGTTTCTAATGTATGAACTTCAAAGTGTTCACTATCTTCAGATAAACTGCCATCATCACCATCATTGGATTTACTGTTTTGTGATTCCTCAAATATTTCCGACGGTGTCGTGTCATCTGTACTTGAAACTGAAGGGGTTTCAAGAGGTCGTGCATCTTCGATGGTTTCAATGATCTGTAAAAATAATTAAAATAGAACAGGCGAACAACCTAGTTTTAATCCATAAGACCCCATGTCGAGATTAGCCATACTTCATATTTTATATTTAGGTATAAGGGCTCGTACAAATCGGCGACCTCACTGTAGCCGACAGTCGCCGACAGCGAGCGTCGACCTGTAAGAACCCTTATAAGTAGTCTTTACCAGTCACCACCCTACCTACAATAATAATTAATAAAAATAATAAAAACTTATGTATTCAATATTCGTAAGAAATTTTTACGCACTTTACGTTTGAAATGTCCACTCGGTTTTTATGAAATCACCCTGTGTCGGTTCATCTTGCAAGACAATCGTAGGTAATGCTGCTTTGAAGTCGTGGAAACAACTGAGAATATGCCTCTACAACTTAAAATATACTCGTAGGACTTTAAACATGCCTTCAGCTCATAAACAATAGCTTATTGGTTTGGTTTTCACCACGTAGTCCTAATTTGTTCGCCTAGACAACTCTTACAGAGCCTAAAGTTTTAAGGAAGGTTTTAAAAATTACTTATAAATGATTTCAACATTCCATAACTTTATGGTAATATCAAAGTTAAAAATTAAACCTTTAGATCTCACTTTAGCATAATTCTAGCCTTTCCAGAACTTAATCAGGAGTCTACGACAGCTATAAGATCCTAAGACTATATGCTCTTGACACATAGGTCAAAATAACGTTAATTTAAACTCTTGTAAATGGCTCCAAGGTTGTAATAATAAACAATTGGTTTTAGGACTTAATAATCATTCTCAAGTACTTAAGGCGCGGTGTATAGACAAATCGAGCTGAATGAGAATGGTCTTGAGTAAAATCTATCAGGCAAATCATTATATAAAAAAAAGTGTTTATAATTGATCGTATTTCTGACCTGATGGCTGTTTCCAAAACACGATTTCGCAAACTTTACTCGATAGAAAAAAATGCCAAAGTTGCCTCTGCAAATACATTAAAACACATGGTTCTTCTATATACATACATTAATTTTAATAAAATTAAGCACGATTGTTTGTCGTATGTTAATAAAGCAAATGGCTGTTTTAGATTTTAATATTGCGACTGCTAGATTTTTTAATGTTTTTTATTAAGATTTCTCAGTTGGCAACTTTTTCCCCAGTAGCGACTTCTTTGTCACTCGTACTAAATTAGATAGTGATCGCTGAGGCGCGCTGCTAGGTGGACCTGTCGCACGTTACGCTAGCTCACCCCGCCAATTTTCTCGTCTATCATAATAATTGAAAATTGTTTTTGTTTCATGCTACAGTCTATTTTATTTATTTAGGTGCAGTTGTAATTATGTTATATAGTGTGCATAATTATTTTAAGTGTAAATAAGTTTGTATAGACCAATTTTGTTAATAAAATCAATCAAAAACATTTTAAAAATGTACCCCAGAAAAAAATAAATGAAATCAATATAAAAACCTACAAAAACACATGATGGAAGTTGTAAAGTAAGTACTTATATTTTTTTTTTAACAATTTTTTTTTACGCAACATGGGAGATGTAGGTTTATGTACTGTTATACTGTGTCTTTACTGTACCTTATTTTAACCGTCATTAGTATTGGACGAATAGCTCAGTTGGTTGAGCGTCAAGTAGTCAATATTATGTTATGGGTTCGGATCTCTGGGAAGTTTTTATATTTTTGCATTTTTGTTTTTTTTTTTCAAATAATATATTTAATTTATAACCTATGAATAAATTATAATAATATCTCTTAATTTTCAGTCAGAAAAGACGATTGAAGATCAATTCTGAAGAACCATCTACGGGAGTTATGCACGAGTGAGTATTATACCTACTTACCTTGATCAGCAAACCGAACAAGTTCGAGTCGGACTCACACGAAGGGTTCCGTACCATAAAATACAAATTTCAAAATTTTTTGTATGGGGGGCCCCCTTTGTTTTTTATTTAGTTTTTTTCTTATTATTTGTTGTTATTACGGCAACAGAAATACACACTCGTTTACATAAAGGTCAGCGCCATTTTGAATTTCATTGTTATTGTACCGATTTCGTTCAAAATCGATATCTGGGGATCTCTGGGATCACAAAACAGAAAACTGTTACCAAAATATAAAAAAAGGTCAGCGCCATTTTGAATTTCCTTGTTATTGTACCGATTTCGTTCAAAATCGATATCTGGGGATCTCTGGGATTACAAAACAGAAAACTGTTACCAAAATTTAAAAAAGGTCAGCGCCATTTTGAATTTCTTGGTTATTGTACCGATTTCGTTCAAAATCGATATCTGGGGATCTCTGGGATCACAAAACAGAAAACTGTTACCGAAATTTAATAAAGGTCAGCGCCATTTTGAATTTCTTGGTTATTGTACCGATTTCGTTCAAAATCGATATCTGGGGATCTCTGGGATTACAAAACAGAAAACTGTTACCAAAATTTAAAACAGGTCAGCGCCATTTTGAATTTCTTGGTTATTGTACCGATTTCGTTTAAAATCGATATCTGGGGATCTCTGGGATCACAAAACAGAAAACTGTTACCGAAATTTAATAAAGGTCAGCGCCATTTTGAATTTCTTGGTTATTGTACCGATTTCGTTCAAAATCGATATCTGGGGATCTCTGGGATCACAAAACAGAAAACTGTTACCGAAATTTAATAAAGGTCAGCGCCATTTTGAATTTCTTGGTTATTGTACCGATTTCGTTCAAAATCGATATCTGGGGATCTCTGGGATTACAAAACAGAAAACTGTTACCAAAATTTAAAACAGGTCAGCGCCATTTTGAATTTCTTGGTTATTGTACCGATTTCGTTTAAAATCGATATCTGGGGATCTCTGGGATCACAAAACAGAAAACTGTTACCGAAATTTAATAAAGTTCAGCGCCATTTTGAATTTCTTGGTTATTGTACCGATTTCGTTCAAAATCGATATCTGGGGATCTCTGGGATCACAAAACAGAAAACTGTTACCGAAATTTAATAAAGGTCAGCGCCATTTTGAATTTCTTGGTTATTGTACCGATTTCGTTCAAAATCGATATCTGGGGATCTCTGGGATTACAAAACAGAAAACTGTTACCAAAATTTAAAACAGGTCAGTGCCATTTTGAATTTCTTGGTTATTGTACCGATTTCGTTTAAAATCGATATCTGGGGATCTCTGGGATCACAAAATAGAAAACTGTTACCGAAATTTAATAAAGGTCAGCGCCATTTTGAATTTCTTGGTTATTGTACCGATTTCGTTCAAAATCGATATCTGGGGATCTCTGGGATTACAAAACAGAAAACTGTTACCAAAATTTAAAACAGGTCAGCGCCATTTTGAATTTCTTGGTTATTGTACCGATTTCGTTCAAAATCGATATCTGGGGATCTCTGGGATCACAAAACAGAAAACTGTTACCGAAATTTAATAAAGGTCAGCGCCATTTTGAATTTCTTGGTTATTGTACCGATTTCGTTCAAAATCGATATCTGGGGATCTCTGGGATCACAAAACAGAAAACTGTTACCAAAATTTAATAAAGGTCAGCGCCATTTTGAATTTCTTGGTTATTGTACCGATTTCGTTCAAAATCGATATCTGGGGATCTCTGGGATCACAAAACAGAAAACTGTTACCAAAATTTAATAAAGGTCAGCGCCATTTTGAATTTCTTGGTTATTGTACCGATTTCGTTCAAAATCGATATCTGGGGATCTCTGGGATCACAAAACAGAAAACTGTTACCAAAATTAAAAAAAGGACAGCGCCATTTTGAAATTCCATGTTATTGTGCCGATTTTGTTCAAAATCTATGATTTACTACTATTTACTATTTTATTTTTAGAGCACATAAGGATTCACAGCACGAATACGATGGAACATAACTTACAATACCAAAATTTATTGAGACTGCAATCTCGATAGATAAAGAAGCCAATCGGAAAGAAAATTTTGCTGGGTAGGTAATAAAAGAAAACTCTATCCATCATTATTATACTTTTATTAACAAATCACACAACAACACCCGATTTCCAAGATTATACACCATAAAGTTTTACCACTGTACCCACTAAAATAAATTTACGTCCCCAAACATTTGTATTTAATTACAGAGCATCAAAAAATGTTCCGAGTTCAGAACCTGAAACAATACTAACACTCGTGCCAACAGTGGGTAATCAAACTTCGAGAGAAACAGACATTATCATATCATACTAATATTATAAATGCGAAAGTGTGTTGGTTATTGGTTTATTGGTTTGTTGGTTTGTCCTTCAATCACGCCGCAACGGAGCAACGGATCGACTTGATTTTTGGCATGGGTATAGTTGAGGACCTGGAGAGTGACATAGGCTACTTTTTATCCCGGTAAAATTAGGAGTTCCCGCGGGAATAAAAAAAACTTAAACCACGCGGTCGCGGGCATCAGCTAGTAGCTAATATATTATAGCTAAACCAGTAATATATATAATGATTTTCAGAATTCAACCTTTTTTAATGTATCGTTTCTTTTCATTTCAGAGAAGCTACCGAAGACGAGCTATGCATTGAAACCGAATCTCAAGATAGACTTACCAGTTCAAGGTCGACGAGTTGTTGATATAGTGCATTTTATCCAGCAGTTGCAAACTGTATCCAACCATAGTTCCTTATTTGATTGTAATTTCTCACATATGATTACAAATTGGTGAAAAAAGGTCAGGTTTGTTCTCCAATTTATCGGGAGCTAAGAGCATGCACGACTTGACAATAGGAAGATCTTCCTCACAGCCGGTGTTGTGGTCCAACAAAGTGCAATTCGGAATGAACTTCGGAAACCTGATTCAGGCGGCGACAGATGTATGTTTACGTTGTAGATGTAATAGCGCCATCTATTATCATATTATGTAGTATCCCTAGACACTGTTCATGAGATACGGCCTCTACGACAGACAGGCGGACGAACGGGCGGACAGACAGCGGAGGACAATAGGCGCACTCTGGGTACGGAACCCTAAAAATAAAAATACTGTACCGAACTAACTACTTAAATACCTATTTAATAAATTCTTATTATGAAACTAGCTTTTATTTAGTGAGTTCCATAAATCCCATTCAAACTTTGATCCCCTGTTCCCCTTTGGGGGTGGAATTTATAAAAACTAAATCACGTATTTCTTTATTTCAATTAAAAAAACATGTAGGACATACAGATGTCTCTCTTATGTTACGTCATGTTTTGACTCTACCACCGGTTCGGAAAGCAGATTCTGCTGAGAAGAGCCGGCAAGAAACTCAGCAGTTGCTCTTTTTTTTCAAGAGCCCAAATACCAAGTTTCATGAATATAAGTACTTTGATGAAATCGGACTACGCATTTTTGAATTACAACCAAGTAGACATTTTGACTTTCATCCCCTCTCCGAAGGGAACCGTACTGAATTCCGGGATGAAAGTTTCCTACAATTGTCATATCTATGAAGTGTAATCATGGCAAGTTTCATTTGAATTTATTCAGTAGTATCGGCATGATACGATGATTCATGATAGACAGACATACAGACAAAAATGAAAAGAAAAATACAGTTTTGGCTTTAGAATCGATTATAGGTATAGTGCCCAAAAAAAAATTTCGAATATAATATCTTCAATGTGCAGAATTAGACATGTTACAGTTTTATTATAAAATAAAAAAAGAAAACTTTAAGAAAAATAAAAAAAAATAAAAAATGGTTTGGCTACGAATAATTGATCTTGTAACTCAAATGAAGATGATTGATGTTTTATCCGCGACCAAGCAAACTGAGCCATTCATCTGATTAGGTAGTTGACGAAAATAAGTTACAGAATTACCTATAACCTACAGTTTTGTCAGTCGGACTCTACCGAGTCACGAGTGCGTCATCGCTTCCCGATTAAACAGCGGGCTGCCGCGCTCGTTTCGTACGTGGCCTCGCGGTGGGCGGGGACTCCTACCCCGTAACCCTTCTGCTTCACCCCCTCAAATACCTAAAAGTCATCTAGTCACCGCGCCTTAATATGACCAGATAGTAAATCATTAACCTTTTGACGACCCTTATATAACCTAAAGGCATTTTTTACAACCTAGGCCCGAAATAAATGTTACTTGGGATACCTAGTTTGTATCGTTGGATTTTCTTTGAATGCAAGCCAAATTATTGTGTAAACTGGCTCAGTGCCCGGGAAGGAAATCTTGTTTTCCATAATATAGTAGTAACATAATGTCACCATTTTTCATAAAAATCTGCTTAACAATAAATTATGCATCCATTGTTGTAAAGTCAGCCTATGCCTAGCCAGTATAAGGTAGGAATTTGACTCCTTTTTAGATTGTCTTAACTTAGATGTTTCTCTAGTACGCAAAATACAAAAAGAAAATGAAAATACTTATTGAAACATTTGTCTTTTATAATAGGTACTAATAATAATATCCTCCCGACCAAATTTCGGCCACGGCGGCCAATCCCAAGAGAGATTAGCCATCTGCGCTGGAGATATTATAATATTTCTTATAAAAAAACCCAATACCCGGGTATCGAACTTATGACCTCGTCATCCGCAGTCGAACGTGCTACTATTCAATCATCTACGAGGCAGTTTAACACAAAGTTCGTACTAAACTAAAGCAACACTAAAATATAGTACCTAGTTAAAACATATTATTATACCTAGCGTATCCTACCTAATACAAATTTACATGAATTCCACCCCAAGCACGACGCATGTTAAACAATGATAATTTCTACGTGGACTCTCACAGGGCCGGATCAGTTCCCCACTACTCCGAGGGAATATAAACTCTATGCTAAATGGTTTAAAAATCTTTTTTGAAAAACATTATGTGTGGTCACATGTATGTTCCATGAAACGTATCGTAAGGCGGTGACAATAATCCATGCTCTAATCTGCATATGGATGAGACCAAAACAATCTTTCATAGGCTATTCGCCAAGCAAATAGGTGCCCTAAATACGAGAAGTTACGGCCTAGTTACCTTCAAACAATGTCCGAATAAAGTATCCACTTTTAATTATCCGGTCCCAACTAACTTCGTATGCATAAATAAAGTCAGTAACAGAATTTCATTAACAAAATCATTATTTTTTCCAGCAGCCGTCCGCGTTATTGTCCGAATGATATAATATTTCATTTATATTTTTACGAGGGCTGTTTAATAGAGTTTTCAGTACAATGTTTTGCAAATAAAGACGTCAGCCTCTATTTTATTACGATACTTCTAAGAATAGCAATGAAACCCGAATAATAATTTCTAGTTATGACACGTGATGGATGGTTTTATACGCAGGTAAATTAAACTCCCTCGAGTTTAATTTTTTTCATGATTAGAAAAAGGTTCACCCAAACATAAACACATCTATTATTCAGACAACAAAAGCCAAACTGCCGAAGCGAGTTCAAATTCGTCACGGCCATTTAACATTCTTAAATAGATTTTTTTGTATGTATCAATAGCCGTTAATAACAATTTCGTCTCATTAATAACCAGTGGAGCGGTAGAGGATGCTTTTTACGCACTCAAAAATGTTGTGTTATAGACCATAGAGTTGTAGGACTATAGAGATATCAAGCGTCAAAAAGGCACCCACAAAGACAACCCACAATTACAAGGTAATGTACACTATTATGTAATTAAATACTTGATGACTTTGTTCGCGTGGATTTATGTTATGAATTAATGTCGTGAAGGAACTCTATAATATTCTGAGATAAAATGTAGCATGTGACCCTTTCCATGATGTAAGCAATACCTGTACCAAATTTTCTCAAAATCTGTTTAACCGGATCGTGAAAAGGCAACAGGTGTCGTAATATAAGTTTAGTAGTCCCCGTTATTTTTTGGTAAACGTATTTAATATACGAGTATTTTATGTATATTTTTTATTTTTTTATCCTTTTAGTATATTTTGGCACCTCTCTGGTTGAAGTTGCATATTATTTTGAACTGAAACGTGCACATTAATAACATTTAATGTTTTCATTTCGGTCGGATAATGCTCTGTGACACAAAAAGGGGTTCTAATTGTTATGGCGTGTGTGTAATTAATATCTATTCTCCTCTTGATTAATACTCTCGGAAACCCGTGTGTTTCACGTTTGTTTACTTTGAACTATCAGCTGAGCTTTCAAATCCATTGAGTTAGTTACTTACTTATAGATTATTGACATGCAGACATCTAGCATCAAAAAAATAATGTCCTTCCCAATAATTATTATAAAAGATCCTACCTAATCCTCCTCCTACCTCCTTTTCGAGAATTTTGAAGTAATAACGATATTTTATTTTCTTATAATCTTGTCAACAGGATAAACATTGCGTTCATTAACTAAAGCGCTTTTACTATATACATTACTGGACCTCTAGTTATCACCAGCTCGCTCTACCTCACTCACAAAATCACAAGAAAAATTAAGTTCAAGTTTATTTATAAAAGCTGCGTCATCTGTACTTCTATACTCATACTTATCTATACTTCTATACTTACTAATATTATAAATGCGAAAGTTTGGATGGATGTATGGATGTATGGATGGGTGTTTGTTACTCAATCACGCCAAAACGGCTGAACGGATCTGGATGAAATTTGGCACAGAGATAGATTATAGCCTGGAATAACAACATTGGCTACTTTTTATCCCGGAAAATTAAATAGTTCACGCGGGAACCACAAAAAACCTCAATCCACGCGGACGTAGTCGCGGGCATCAGCTAGTCCTGTATTCATAATTATTATGTATATATGGAATTAAAACAAAATATGACTAGGTGAAAAACACTGGTACTTTATATAACAAAAAATACGAGTACCTATCTGTGTTTATATGAATAAAATATTATACCTTCACATCACTGAATAACTTATTGAGACTAATAGCTGAACTAGTTCACGTTCTATTGCGTCCATAGAAATTTCCAACCTTTTCAATTTTTCCGCATTCATAATTCTATACCGCTAATTTATTTCGACATCCGCACTACCGCAGACCCGTTTAGCGTGGAAAAATTAAGTAATTCATTCGGCATGAAAGGGTAGACTGTATTTGACGTAAAAAAAGCGGGGTATGAAGCCATCATTCGAAATAGGCGCGCATGGCTGGTTCCCAACGGGCGGCTGCCCCGTCCAACGCATTCTTATTCCGATGTTTAGATAAACATTAATAGGTCCCTATTCTATCTAAAAGTTCCCTTGTTTCAATTATTTCCGGGCAACGATTTATATGTATTGCGTCTGTGTGGGTTTATCAAAATAAGCAGCCGAATGTTGCGATGAGATCTTATCAATTCTATGTGCACGCGGTGGCAATGCTAGTTAAGGATTTTAACATAATTAATTAAGCTTGTTTACTGTTACTACAAAACACTCAAAGCTACAAATGAAAGCGCTACTAATTTTAATTAAACACGTTAAATATAAGTAAGTACTACATGTATTTGTTTGTATACGGTAATTAACCACATGTGTGTACTGTATAGGGAGATTTTAGGTAGGTCGTGGCAAGGAAGTATCACAATGGAAATGAAGCATGTGTGTCAAGAGGCTCTGGATAGCTTGAGCTTTCGTTGCGAGGAATGGCCGCCAGAGTGCTGAGCAAGCAAGGCAAGTCGGCGCTCGGTGGCTAATGAAGATATGCGAGTGCACTCGACCGTGTAAACAAGCGCGGCCCGAGGCTCTGTTTCTGTTTGCTCCCGCGGGATTAGTAATTTAAAAGTCAATGCGGACACTCGAAAGGGTCAATCGCATCGCGCCGGGCGTATTGAAAACAGATACCCTTTTCTGTATTCCGCTGGTATAGCCCATGAAAGTTATAAGGGCTGAGTTGTTGAACTATGTAATTGACTTCGTTCTGCGGTCGCAGGCTTCGCTCGCCCGAGGGCGGGTAATCTAAAGCGTCTCTGGTAAAACGCGCCGAATGATGGGAGAGAAACAATACGAAGTTGATATGTGGACTCGCCGGCGGTCCCTTGTTTGATTTGCAAAGAGCTGTTTACCCGAAGACTACCGACGGACGGACTACGGACGGAAATTGAGCGCCGCCGTCGGTTTCGACTACGCTAACACTTGTCCAATTACTTCCTTTCAACAGTTTAACTGTTAAACAAGTTGAAGCGGCAATCGTTTTAATAAAGGACAGCGAGCTTTCGAGGCGGACCTTTGTGACGCGGCAATTTCCGTGCGCCGGGAGCACGTCGCAAAACTAATATGTTACACGAAAATGTGAACAAAAAGAGCACGTCAGACATGACGCCGGTCATAAAATAGACAAAAGCGTTTAGTTTTAACACGAATAGTGAGCTATTTAAATCTGAAGCGGTCCCTGTGCCATCAATTTTATTTTCTCGCACAAAACATGTCGGCTGTCGCAACGCATTATGCCGGCAGCGCCACACACCGCACGCAACATTCGAACGCGTTTTATTTTGGGCAAACGTGGACGCGGACGTTTCCAATGATTGACTTATCCGGGGGTAATTTGAGAGGCACTCGCGACGTGAGCGGCCGCGCGAAGCACGAAGCGGCCTCGACTGCCTCCCTCCCGAGTCCCGAAGGTAACCCTATACTCACCGCTTAGGACGACAAGCACCGGCGGTGACAGATATTAAAATAGAGGATCTTTAATGTTACCGATGCATATTTAAGTTAGATTTTAACCTGCCGGAAGCACATCAGATCGTCATCTAACTCATCACGTTTGAATTCTATGATGACAACCAGGACTTATCAGGCGCATTTAAAACTGATAAATAAGTACATATTTAAATATTCTCCACTAGCTGATGCACGCGACTTCGTCCGCGTGGAATAAGTTTTTTCAATTCCCACGGGAACTCCTTAATTTACCTCCTCGACTATACTCATGCCAAAAATCACGTCGATCCGTTGCTCCATTGCGGCGTGATTGAAGGACAAACCAACAAACAAACACACTTTCGCATTTATAATATTAATATGATGCGAAGTTTTCATTATACATTCTTATTGCTTAGTTTATGATCTTTTTAATGTATATCTTCTAAAATACATAAAAGGAAAAGGCGATTGACTGATCTATCAACGCACAACTCAAACCACTGGACGAATTTTTCTGGGCATAGGGGTTTAAAAACCAATAAAAACCGTGGGCAAAAGCTAGTAGGATAGAAGACTTTTTTTTAAAATAAACGATACTTATATATTTCCATTGTATCAAGATCATAAAAATTCATATAGGTAAGTATACGTACTATACTTACGCCGACGTTCTCACTCTTATAAGAACGGTACGCACTAAAAGATCTATTTACGACCCAATACCCTATTCTGTGCCAATACTTCTAGTTCTACATAAGTGGTAAAGTAAAAGCATAAGTTCAGTAAACATATAAACATAAAATTTTAGTGAGCGAACTAATAAAAGTAAAAATTTTATTGCATTTTAATTTTTATAGTAAAGAAGAAAGACTAACATTTCCAAAACATTTTTATTCTATGTACCTAAGCTCTCTCTCCTTTGTCGCTCCGTACGAGCCACGATAATCCATCTTAGTTAAAAGTCGAACAGATACATTCGTTTGTTTTCAAGACAATATTGACGGTCCCACAAGGTTTAAAAGTCTTCTGTTTTAAGAGAAAACCAATACGGATGTAGGTACCATCTGCGTGTTGTCCTTTTCAAATGGCCGGGAATACACGTAACTTGATACGCTACTCCGTACAGGATGGAGCGGTATAAAACGAACAAATACCATTGTAGTGGATCTAAATAGCAACAGTACGTGACTTAGGAGAAATAATCAACGATACAGACACATAGATGGAGCTTAGTGAAATGAAAAGAAAATAAAGTAGAGAATTCCAGCAGCGCGGGTTGGCTTAGCGCATCACCATAATTCAATTGCTCCTCGCTACCAAAAGAGCATCGAATTTATTACAAAGCTTCGACCCCTGCCTATTATTTATGGCACTCGGTTGGTCTGTCACAAAAAAACGCACGGGTGCTTCGAGTGTCGCAGCGGGTAGCGGGAGTAAGCTGCATCAACACGCATTTCCTCCATCTCGGAAAGAACAACGGCTTGCTGTAGAGTGAACCTTGTTTCTTTTGGCTTAAAACTGTTTCAAAAACTGAGCGCACTCATATATCAGTGAGCAGTAATCCGGATTTATTGAATACTGTATTGGATAGAAGGAGATAGGTTTTAATGCGAACCATGTGGCGGTAAATGTGGGAACACCGCCAAGACGCTGCCCCACTAAATGATTGTTACACCATTGTTACGCTGTTTAACAATGTAGCTACTTTTAAATTTTGTAAGTACACTGTTATTTTTATTTCGTTTGTTCTATTTAACTAATTAAAGCGAATTCCACGGAATATTAGCTTTGTGAGACGAGTAAACTTTAAGGTATAGAGGTTTTAATTACGATTCGTTTACTTTTATCATTTGTGTTTAATTAATGGCTAGAATGATTTAAATGCTGCCTAATTTGTGAAATGCTAATTAGTAGAAAAACAGAAACACGAAATTTAGTAACAATATGTATTTTTTTCTCTTATTCAATCAATCAATCAATCAATCAATAATTTATTTATTTTCCCAATCACAAAAATAGGTATTCTTATACTAAAACAGTTTTTGTGTTGGGACTGGTGCTTGAGATAGGCATGAACCTGTGTTTCAAGACACCAGGCCCTTTCCCCTGAACAATGTTTACTAATGTTTACATCTTAATATGTATGTAGCTTACAAAATTGGGAATTAATAAGATTAGGCTTAGTATGTATTATAGTATTAGCATGCAAATAATACTATTTTCCATTACTGTACTTTATTAAACAATTTAATAAGCTTTAATTTATTATTCAAAGTCTGTTGTGTCAGTTTGTTAAGGTCTCTATGTGTGTGTGTGTGTGTGTGTGTGTGTGTGTGTGTGTGTGTGTGTGAGTGTAGGCTGGGTTATTATACCTACTCACTGAAATATCTACCTTTTTCATAATTAATTAATTCGTCTTCTTTGTTCAAATTAAAATAACTGCTATTTACTAACATGGACTTAAGTACTTGTAGGATAGAATATTTGTATTCCTGTTCTTTCGTTTCACAGGACAATAAGGAAATAAAGTCCACTTGAAATGCTCTACACGTTAATAATATCGTTTAGTAAAACCCAGGTGTAAGCTCTTTTCACATTATGAAGTACCGTACCTGTACAAGTACGTATTAAAAATTTAACCGGATACACATAAAAACCTTTTCCACAAACCCAACGAGGTGATATCATTGAAATATCTTTAGAATTAACCGTTGGAGCATTCTTTACACGAATCTCTTTAAGCCCCCGCTTTTGTTATTGAAGAACACTCGAAAGCTATTTGGTCCCGGTACTAATTATTATAAGATGTTCCGAGCGAGAGATTCATAAGCCATCTGCGCTATTTACATTACAGACACATTCAACAAAGCCGAGCTTCTATAGATGTGCCAACAAGTCGGTTCCTAACGATTCAACGTAGTTAATAATTAAGTTAGCTCCTAATTCTGAGTAGATATCTTGCATCGTTGTGATAAGATAGGCAACTTCGTAGTTTCAGTTTGTAAAGCCAAACAGTCAACAAGCGCCGTCCACATCTCTGTCACATCGTCTGTGATTTTATCATAATAAAATACTGCGAAAAAGATGCAACATGGTCGAACGTCCGGTTGGATAGCATATTTTGCCAGGCATTTAGCAAAATCAAACTTTAGTCGAGGGAGAGCGAAAAATTGGCTGCTAACCTAACTAGAAGTTGGCACGTCTGTTGAAGCTTACATTAAAGACACATTCAACAAAGCAAAGACTGTCGTTCGGGAGCGATCAATTTTAATCCTAAAAACGAGACAAATATCACGAAGCGGGTCAGCGGAGCTATCTTCTCACGTTTGTAAACGACTTAAAGTGTGATAATATTTATTAAACAGTTCAGTAGAGACAACCGACATCTATAAATAACCTAGTAAGGCCATTAAGCGTCTTATAAGATTTACTATGTATATAGTAACTACGCTATTTTAGGGTTCTGTATACCTACCTCGCAAGGCAAAAACGGATCCACTATGCCATTAACACGGACGGTCCGTTTTTGTGAGTCCATAATGATTGTATGTGCATGCGTAGTAAGTAGTCCATAATATTATGTTCAAGACAATTTTCCTCAGAATCTGCCAAGACCATTTTGCTCCTGACTACTGACAAGTTTATATGAATAAAGTAAAATGGCTCCTTGAAAACAATGAATTACTTTAAAAATGCAGTCATAAATATTCTTAAGTTAATTATATATTAACTTACCATCAGTAGAAACTATAAAAACGACTTAGCATACTTTGTGTGACCTTTTAGTTTTTGGCATCAAGAAAGTATAGTTCGCGCGCGAGTTGAACGCAGAGCTTAGTATGTTTCACCATACATAAGCTCTGCATTCAACTCGCGCGTGAACAATAGGTATACATAAACTCTAGATAGGTATTAAAATATTAGGTAGGTATGTGACAAACATACAGAACCTCATTGAGCAAGTTCTGAGCTCCCTTGTCCGTGTTTTATGTAGAGCTCGTTTACAGCTGCTTTATAATGCTTGGAATTTTGGACGCGATTTTATCATTATTATTTTGGTTGTAATTAGTAATTATTAGTGGTTCGCCGCGAACTGAGACCTCGCGGTATCCATAAACTTACAGAGCGCCATCTATGTGAAGTTCTGTTAAAAATAGTGAAGCTCATTAAAAATTAAATAATTTCGTTTCCTTAGAATATTTATCTAATTTTAGTATTTGTTGTTCAAGTACAGGATATAATTCAAATAAGTGATCAAGTTTCAGGCTCAGTCTTTTCTTTTTAAGCACAAACGAATAAATTTGTACAGAGCGCCATCTAGTGACAACATTGTGAAGTTTGTTAAAAATACGTATGCTCATTAAAAATTAAATAATTTCGTTTCCTTATAATATTTATCTAATTTTAGTATTTGTTGTTCAAGTACAGGATATAATTCAAATAATTAATCAAGTTTCAGGCTCAGCCTTTCAGAAAATTGGGAGTTCTGAGGTCATCTTTGGACGTCAGAAAATCACCACTTTGAAAGCCCCCCATTTCGTCAATTTTAAGGGAAAAATTTAAAAAAAAATATTTTTGGACTCCGTTCCTCATTATCTTTAAAATGATATACCGCAACCCTATGTAATGCTATAAAAAATATTTTACTTCGCATTCGCATCTATGAGAGCCCCCCTGAAATAAAGATTTTTATAATTTTTTAAGCCATATTCGGCGGGAGGCCATCGGTTTACATAGTATATTTAAATTTGAAGTAATTACGTTCAGTAATTCAGAAGTTATAAGGCTCTGACAGACGGACGGACGGACGGACGGACAAGTGCCAATTCACCCAAGTAGACTCAGAGACCTTCGCTTCGCTCGGTCAACGCTTCGCTCGGTCAATTACCAGCAGTTCTTCGCTTCGATTAGGCCTACTGCACATAAGGTACGTTAATACGTCACTTAATATTGCGCATTTAATTTGCTTTAAGTCCGCTTATCCGTCAGTCAGTTATTATCAGTTTCTAAACAAAGCTCTAGCAATTCCACAGAGCGAAAACAGACAAACCCATACGACGCCGAGGCACGCCGAGGCTCCAAGTGGACAAAAATGCTCCATACAAAAATAAAATATACTGATTGTCCTTGGATTGATAAAAGTCTCAAAGAATATCTACCAGATTCTTCAAGTTTTATTTGAAACCTATGGTATGTTCATTGCACGACTAACTCTTACCCTGTGATGTGCTGTATCCAGAGAGTCGGGAGCTTTCCAACGTTTTCGTATTCACGAAACATTCAAAGTACAGCCGGCCTTACTCGTTACGAGATGGTTTCAAGTTTGAAAGCGGTCAGAGTGAGTAATGTGGTCAAAGAATGGATGAGTTGAGCAATTAAAGCGGTTCTCGAATGGGCATTCCGTCTTAGATGTGGCGTTGCGATAGTGGCGGAATTTATATCTGTGTGCTGCTATTGTGAGATTCGTGTGTCAAAAGTGTATGAAAAATGACGGTGATTCAATTACATTATGTGTTACGGAGAAAATTAAGACATTAACTTTATGGCGGAACTTTCGGAAGTTCTTAAGATCAAGCATATAATAATATAAAAAGCAGTGTATATAGTTGTTTACCAAAATCTTAAAACAACCAAATTTTTGGCTGTAAAATGTAAAAGGTTCATTTGTGTACTATTATGTAGTAGGTACATTAGCGCGAAATTAGCGAGGTTTTGTTTTTATACCTTAAATATTTCCCATACTTGGAATGTTTTGGAAACACAATCGGCCCACACAAATCGGTAGCGTGTTCGATAAGTTGACGAAAAAAAAATCAGCTACCGTTCTTGTGAGAATTTGCCCGCCATATGCCGGGAAGGCGATACGACGAAATTAATGTGCTAGTTAACGCTTAAATAACCCGGGCTTACCCCCGCCAACCCATCGTTCCGTATAAATCATATGATAATTGAATCATATGCTGCATGTCAAAAGTAATTAACGAACGACGCGATACGCATCTCCACATGTGCTTTTTTAATATTCTCTCAGCTTCCTCTCGTACACGCGACTCACGCTCGAGATATGCATCAAATAGCATTTCTTTAATACGTATGTAATGAAAATTATTACTCTACTCACTGGGCCGAGATGACTTTATTATATTAACTTCTTTGTGAGTAAATTGAACTACTGTGATGCTGCGGGCGCTGGGGCAATTGCTTACGCAGATGGAACGACATTTTTTCTTCTTATTTTGATGTCATAATGGCCTGCTAGATAATTTAGCTGCGTGTTGTGCATAGCTTAATAGCGTTTAAATGTAGTTTATTTATGAACTTGAGTGCATCGGTTTTATAACAGATGTCCGAGACAAGGCGTTCTGAACACGGGCCTTTTAATTTCATATAATTTATTTGGTGGTTTGTTGTTCAATCAATTTTGAGAGCCAATTTATTGGATGCCTAAATTTGATCCGTATTCGTCTTGATTCATATTAAATTTGGCCAGAGGCGTTCTGGCAATGATAGGTCTGACGTAGCCTTAAACGGCGCTTTGGGCTATAAAACTATTCTGTAGACGTACACCAATTATCTTAATGTTACCACCAATAAAACAACATTTTTGCAAATTACTCTTCGGCCCATTCCCACGAAATGTTGATTACTAATGAAATAAAGAGCGTGCTGGTATATCTATTACCTACTACTACCTATAAGGCAACTAATTTTCCGCAAATAAGATCATATGGTGTAACCATAAATCATATTAGAAGGAGCCGTTTTTCTAGTGGCACTTTCATCAGAGCTCTCTAGTTTAAGGATGAAATATTAGAGGTATCGCGTGCCGCCCGACGCGTAATGAGACCCTTAGGAATACGAAGCAATATCTTAATACTCACCTTGGCCCGGGGTGACAAATACGGGTCATTCGCGTGGAAACTGTAAATAATTTATAACCGCTCGCTTTACGACGTTTCTAACTCAGTGCGATGACAAGACAGGGCCCGCGTAAAGATATTGCACGACGAATAAACACCGGGCCACTGAAGAGACGTGGTGCCTATTAGACTCTACCGGAGCAAAATGAGCTCTCCTTTGTCGGGTTAAAATTCAAACTCGAGTGTGCAATTTTCGGAGATTAAATACCCCCTCACTGGTACTAGTATGAAGTCGAATTATTGCTGACGAACTTGCGCGAGTAGTTACATTTTCTCATTGAGGCTTTAGTAATTTTAGCCCTCAGACACTTCAAAGGTAAACGTAAGCGATATACTACTCGAAAATTTCAAATTAATATGGCAATGGTTGAATGACAAATAGGTACGTAATGTAAATTCGTTTAGGGACTTGATCAAAGGTGACGATCTTCAAAGATATGGATATGGCGGGACACGTTATGTTTTACGAGTGAGGTATTAATTTATTTCGTCCTGGAAACAATCGGGCTTCCTAAGAGCGTCCTGAATGTTGAAATGAAAGAGCCCATAAAGTGATCGTTAAACGTCGGTGGAAAGCGGTAGTGATTACTCTTGATGACATATTTGCGACCTGGTAAAACCTGATGTTAATGAAGATGCAGTCTATTGTGGAAATGATTAAGGCTGGTATAGCAGTTTTTAAACATCCAGTCTCAGCAGATACTAATGCGAAGTAGTAAGCTTGCATCAGCTGAAGCCTCCAACCACAAACGCTTTAGAGTTTAGATGGATTTCAAAGATTTAAATCTATGATGGACTTATACAAAAAAAAACCTGCATTGACTAATATTGAGAAGGCTGTTTTTGTTGATATGCTCACTCGGTACTATCTAATGATGATTGACTGGACAGATCTTCAAGTAAATATAGCAGCAATACAACTGTTGAAACCAATAATGAAACTTTGCCTCGAAGGAACTTAACACGTTGCGCGAGAGTCGACAAAATTTGAATATGAAAGAGCTCATAAAACGGCCGTAAAGAGTCTGTTAAGACTTTAAGAGCGGTCGTGCTTTCCGAGTGGTGGGCGATCGGCTCTTTGATTTGTGTGAGGCAGCTGTTTGGAGCGTTAATAACTTAATTCGTCAGCGGTCAACGGTGCGGAAGAGGATTTCTAAACGTTGCTGCAGTATACTTGTTACAGACGACGCCATAGTACTGGTTATGAACGGGCGCCATGCGGCGGGAAATATCTTTCTTAAACGTTGCCTATTTGTATTTATTAAATGCAACATGTGTGTCTGTCGGCTTAAGGGTTCTAGTTCTACTTGTACTCGTAGGATTAATATTGTATGCTATGAACTGAAATGACAACATTGGCAGGCAATGATTTATCATAAGTAGACAAGGCTTTTAAGTTCCAATAGCGGCTCAGGACCATCGCGTACTAGTTTTGGGTAATATTGAATCGAAGCAGGCGTTACTTTTCGGAAGTGCATGATAATGAATGAACTAGAAGTTTAATTCGCTATAATCCGCCATAGCAGACAAATCTATGTTGTACAGCGCGTGTCTTTCACCAATAGCATGCGAACACCCACCACCCAGCAATTCGCACCGGCACAACACCACACCACACAAATCCTCCAAATCACTCTCGTACGTTTCACTCTGAAACCGGAGATTCTTCAGGAGATGTTGACTCAACAATGCACGATTGTAAAGATTTAGTTTTGGGTAAAGCAAATTAGAAATCTGGTGATGCGGAGAACTTCAAATCGTTAGATAAGATAGATAAGGTAGCAACTAGTGCCTATAATACCTACCTCACCCATATTATACACGCCCAAGGTGTCTTGGTATGTCCTTGCCATAACAGAACGACGGATTGATGTGATTTTTTGCATGAATATCCTTAAAAATCTGGAAAGTAAAATTGGCCGGAAACCCAAATAGTTTTAACGGAATTAAAAAAAAATCTAAATCCTGAGAACGACGTCGTTGGCATCGGCTGGTTAAAATTATATTTTACAAGCAAAGATTCTGTAAAATGGATTTAATATGAGCTTCATATTATAATTAAAATTAATGAAGTCTATTTAGAAGCAAAATATAATAAGCGTGCAAAATTATAATGAAACGAGTGTGTAGATTCAATATTAAAATTAAACCACACATTCAAATCGCTAGATGATAATGAAATTATTTAATTGTTTTGATTACCACTACTATTAATTAAATTTAATCAAATCCTTAAATAATTTATCTAATGTTTGTAATAGCAATAATGAATTAGATTTTTATATAAACTTTATATAATTACTTTGGGGATATTAATAATAGGTATTAAGTGATCATAGAAAGTAAATGTTAAGTACACCTAGTTTATGATTTGCAATGCCCTGATATGAAATAAATGAAATAAAAACTCTCAACAGTTAGGGTCTTTAATTTGCTTTTAAGTTTTACTGTACTTAACGTGCAAGAGTGACACCGTCATTTCAGGATAAACGAGCAAGCATGGGTTTCCGCGGACGTGTTTATCGATGTTTTTTTTAGAAGCTACTTATTGCCTATTGAGTCGGTAGCTATTTCCGACGTGGCTTAAAAGGATAATCGCTTTAAAACCCTCCACCGGTGTTTCAACTGAAATAGTCATATCAATCAGCAGGGGTGTCGCTACAGACAGTTTTTTAACCCTTAAAGTCGCAAGATATTTTTGTGAAACAAAAACAAAAAATTGAAATGTACGTTGTTTATTAGTTAAAAAAACACACAGTAAAAATAATAAAAAAAATTGAAAGTACAAATTTTTTGAAAAACAATGTGTATAGTATACTATACATTGCCACTTGCCACATAAACATTTAATTATTTGCAATGTATAGTATACTATACATAGTGCTTTTAGGTTTTGTTATGGTAAGCCCAAAAACAATTCCTATTTTTGACATAACACAAATGTACATTACATTTCGTGCACATGGTACTCGCTTGGCCATTTTTACAATATTTGCATCGTTGATATCCAGTCAATTGAGGCCAGTGATCATATCGATCGTAGCGGACGTCATCACACGGTCTTTCCGCTACCGGTTTTTTTATTTTTTTCTTATCAGAGACCGACTCTATCTCCTTCACCGTCGCTCTTCTGTCTCTTCTAAGAAGCCCCGCATAGACCTCATAGCGGAAATTCTTTAAGTGGTCTTTTTTCCTTACAGTTTCAGACATTCTATCATGCCTACGCCGCAACAACCAGGCATTATTTATAGAAATATCCAACAGCTGGGAGAAAATGTTTAAATACCACCTATGGGACTTGATTCCTGTACGGTATAATGATATCAGCATATCTGCTAGATCGACACCACCCATATGCCGATTATAATGCCTTACGATCTGGGGACAAGTCACATCAACACGACTACTGCTTTCTTTACTAAATCTTTTTATTTTTTCTAATGGATATGCATCAACATAGGAACTAACTAAAGTAACTTGTTTATTATCAAACCACTTTACCACACTTAGTTTATTTTTATTACAAACCACTTGACAAAATGCTCCCCTACCTCTTTTCTTCAGAGTCTTATCAGTAAGTAATTTTTGGCTAGCATCTTTCAATCTGTTTTGCCGAATGGTTCCCAAGCTGAAAATTCCATAATTTTCCCTCAATAGATATATCAACTCTAAAGACGTGAAATAGTTATCAAAATATACAACACTAGCTTTATTTTTCACTGTTTTGCATAACGCTATAACAATTCTACTTCCAACACCTAAAGTTTCTTCCTCTTCGGAAAATTGGATGCCCCTGAAAGTGTCGTCTCCAGCATAAAGCATAAAATCATAAACTATGCCTGATACTCCAGCTCTTACAAGATTTTTGAATCCCCATTTACTAGGTTTATTAGGGTTGTATTGGCGACGACTACCTGCCTTCTTACCTTTATAGGGTATGATCATTTCGTCTATACTATAGGCGTTTTCTTCTTCAACCGACAAACAGTGTGCTCGAATACTGTCAATCAAGGGACGAAGCTTATAGTATCTATCCTGCAAATCAGCTTGTGTATTGTCTGTAAAATGAATGTACCTTCTTATTTGTTGAAATCTTTTCAGAGACATTACATCAGCAACTTTGGCATAACGAAAAGAAGTGTTCCAGTAGTCTTTGTAAGATGGCATAACCACGATACCCATTATAACATTGATGGCTAAAAAGTCTAATATCTCATCATTAGATACTTTGATGGATTTTCCGGTTTCTTGAACGCTGTATAAGTTGGTGTTATCCGTAATACTTGTCACTATTTCCTTCGGAAAGAATCTATAAAAATAATCCAATGGTGACCAATCAACTGGCACATCTTCACGAAAAACAGTATTTTCTAATTGGGCTTTGTGCTCAAATCGTGCATTTTTCCAACGAAAAGATAACTGTATCTTTTTTATGCATGATTTTTTAATTCTTTGGGCAAGAACAGTAGGTGCAGAACGCTTTCTTTGTTTGCGAGTGATCAGAGGACTGAATGTTGATTGTATTGTAGGTGTGGAAGTTGATGGTTGAACTGAAGGTAAAGATGGTAAAGATGAAATTGAAGGTAGAGCATTATAGTTACATTGTGTAGAACTTGGAAATACTTCATCAAGCACCGGCGTCAGTGGTGTTTGAGTTTGGTCTTGTTCTTCATCTATAGAACTATCAGGGCTATCTAAAATATTAAGCCTTTCAAGCGAAGAATCTATCGAAGGTGCAGGCGAACTTTCTGGTGTTTTAGCTTCTTCTTCGCTACTGGCACTATCACTAGCATCAGAACCAGCATTTTCTGCAGGTACCAAGGCTAAAATGCGCCTGGCTCTTGCGCTTGAAGCAGTCTAAAACAAAGCAAACGGAACATGCAGGCAAACCATAACCATAATAAAAAGAAAACCTGACTCATCATGGCCCAGCCCAAACTTATAAGGAAGGATTTCGCGAAAAACCCACAGAACACCCGAGCGAAGCAGGGGCGGGTCAGGTAGTTCAAAATGAAATTCGAAAGTAACGTCGTAGTAATCATATTATATTTGTTCCAATGTTATCCCAAACTTATAACTTATTATTATGTCATTGTCGGGTTAGTAGTAATGTATAGTATTCTATACATAACAAAAAAATGATAGATACGTGCAACGGTAGCAATGTATATTATGCTATACATTCAACTAAACAATGAAAAAAACATATAAAAACACGATACCAGCACATTATTCATATGAAAATCCAATAGAACACACATTTGGCAAACCATTCTATTCATCAGACATGCAAAATTATTAAGTTTAACATTTATAAAAAATAAAACTTACCTTATCAAAAACTGATGCATGCACCATGTCGGTTATTTTTGACAACTGTTTTAAATTACCATAGACAAACGTAACTTTTTATTTTTTGACATGTAAAGGAACGTTCAAAATTAACATTTCAATAATAATTCAGGCTAAAAACAATTTTACTGTTATGGTAGCTTTTTTTAAAGGTCAATGTATAGTATAGTAGACAAAATTACTTTAAGGGTTAAAAGGGGGATAATGCATTGATGTCTTAATTTATGCGTTCGGTACTTGACTTTTCTCATACAGTGTTAATGTATCGATGTACTTTATGTTTATGTTTTATTTTATATAGAACTTTCCATTTTTGAGTCTACGCCCCTCCTTACTTATTACTAGGCCTAAACGTGAATCTCGGATCGAAGTGTAATAATGAAGATATTTTAACTTTGAAAATTATTCAAAACTATATAATATTATAGTATGTATTTTGAAAATATAAAAGCTTTTACTGCAGTTTATGTATTTTTTGTTCATAACAATTCTGAATCATAATGAGCTAGGTATTAAAATGTAATACTACCTAAAATTTTATATTATTCAATTTTATATATTAATTTTACAGTGTTAACTGAGGCCACACGTGTGACGTCAGATGTGATGATGAATCTTTGTTGAATAAATAATGTTAGTAATAACAGTAACAGAGCAGTAATTAATTAAAATTCCTTTCAACAGGTAGGCTCTTCAAACTCCTATGAGAACTGTCATCGTAATCGTCTTTATTTGTATACTCAAATCAGAAGCTCAAGGATAAGTATGAATACAAATCACCCAATCGAAACAGATCTTAATAGTTATCATGTTAAATACCAGTTTTCCGTGTAGGTATGTTTGTTAAGTAAACAGACTTGAAAACAACTTCGAATTTAGATTCTCTCATAATTCATACTGACGCGGACGCTTCGGCGTAGATGCCACTCTAACTTGTTAAGTATCATTGGGACTCACCTTAACATTATTTTTATAAGGCACTAAAAATAGTAGTGAAGTGTCAGCTCTTAATCCCTAAATAAATTGTTAAATGTTTCTAACAAGCAAAGGTGCAGTTGAGATGTCGAAAGTTCCATTCAACGAGCTATTTTTGTCAAAGAAACTTAGAATGTGTTCTTTTTATCGCATTTTCTATTCAGTAATTGGGTAAGTATTAGATTTTGAAAGGACAATAATAATACTCCTGATCTGCATCTACTAATTTAATATCTTTAAAAAAATCACTTGCAAACACTTGTTCGAGTACCATTGGATCAATGAGTGGTTTAATCACTTATATTGGAATATTACTAACATTATGAACAGTGGTGTACAAAAGTGCTATTACTGATAAATACCGTCATGGACGTAGTACGAAAATGTTATCGCCCACACAACATGGTTCCTCAATAAAACCAGCATAAACCCGCTGCGTCACGTAGTATGAAACGATTCCAGCCTAACTAACGTTCATATTCTGTAGCCGTAAGCACTAATTGGAGACACGTATCTACAGTTTTAGCACAGAGATCGATAGTTCTTGTTTGATTACACGCCTAGGGAATAGTCAGCGAGTTCTGCCATTTCGTCGTAGTTCAATAGGCGTACCACACCCATCTCTTAATTAATGGAATTGGCCCCGTATCGAGCTCTTTTACGTGGGAAAAAGTTGTTCCACATAAAATCTGTTGTGTTATGATTTATCTATCGGGATGCGTGTTATTTATGCTATATTATTGCTGCTCCGGGTTTGGTTGGGCTTGCTTCATTAGGATAATTATAATCATTTATATTTTTCTCGATGATACGCTGTAGCTGTGCACGGATGTTCTGAAATTTATTTATAACTAAAATATTCTATATAGATAACGGTAAAAAAAACATGAGGAAACCTGAACGTCTGAGAGTTCTTCATAATATTCTGCAAGGTGAGTAGAAGTCTATACATTTACACTTGGTCAAAGTTGAGAACTTGGGCTTAATACTTCTTTTCTTAGAGGAGAAATCTGTCGTGGGCTGGAAATGAGTTAATATTGATTTCGGTAGTCAAAAAATGACGTACCATAAAATACACCAGGTGCTGGTACTATATGAATAATATAAAAGTGAATACTCAGGCATTTTCTAGGCAAGTGCGCTCCATTGATTGACCATTATTGTCGTCAAACACAAGACTATTATGCAATTTGAAAAATAATGAAATAAACAAATTGAGTATTGATGATGATGATACTAAGGTATATATGATAGCCTCTTTGAGAGAATTTTAGTATAGACTAGAATTACATAATAATTTAGATCATATTTTTAGAATTGAATCAATCTCTGTGCACACCGATCGTGTCTCGATAATATCACTGTTCCTTTCTAATTTTATAGTAGTTTGTGAGTAGTGAAACTGTAAACATTTCTATATAGAGCTTTCCAATTTCTTTCACAATAATATGTTCATACCTACCTTCTCAATTGCCACAATCATATTGTTATTTTGTTTACGTAATATCATTTGACTCGGGGAATTTCTTTCGGATTACCTGATGCAGAACATCGGGCAAGTATTGATTTTGAATTAATGCAACTAGCCAGATTTTTCCTTTTCCTCGCTTACACAATAAAACGCGTCGTGACAAACTTATTTCTGCGCAAATATATTTTATGGGCTTTTTATTGTTTATTTGAATCCAGAAAATTTAGTTTCCTTTTTAGTATGTTTGTATTTTCGAAATGAAACTCTATAATATTATGCTTTATAATAATTATGATGTAACAAAGTTGAATGTAGATAGACTATTATGAATTTTAAACAATTAATTAATAATTAGCGTTAGGGTATTGGTAGAGATAGTAACTGTAAGTGTGTTATATATTACTGTTTGCTTCTGTGTTCCCCAGAACAGTATTTGAGCGTAATTGTTTCCTATAAAACTGCGACATTTCGTATAGCCGTTGTGTAACTTTGGAGGGTCGACGAATTGTTTCCTCATTTAAAGTTACCTTGTCAAAGTAAACAGCTCTCGAGTTTAGAGGAAGTACTTAAAAATTTACGAGTGCCGTCTGATTGTGTCACACTTTACTATTGCGATTTTAGATACATTATTTTAGTTCTATCATAAAATAAATTATACTATTTTATTTAGTGCGTTATTTTATGTTTTTTACAATTTACTTACGATAAGTTACGTTAAAAAGCTTTATTTTTTTCTATCATCATCGTCATTATTATCATTAGCCATTATGTTATAATATTTCGCACAAAAACTTTACAAGAATTTTAAATTTTCTTAGGAAACGCAATGGTTATAATACTGCAAAGTAAAGCGACGTACATAGAAACTGATTTGCGATCTATGTTCGCCTCACAAGTAGAAACAAACTATACTTTACGAGCAAATGGCGATTGTGTACTCTCTGAAGTATCACTTCTATGTAACAGCGTTAATCCCGCATCTTCGCATAAATATCGTTGCTTGACAGCAAATAAAGAGCTGAATAAAGAACGTGTGTAGGTAATATTATGACTGTCGCCGCTATTGTGGGGTTAATATCTGAATCCAACAAAGGCGAATGTACTCTCGATACCAAAAACGAATAAAAGTGTAGCGACTAGCGGGCGAGCGTCAGATTAGAGGCATAAATTATTAGGTACTTTTGTCCAATCGAAGCGGTCGGACGCAACCCATTCAATTACGTACAGCGGTTCCACATTCAGGGAGTACTGAGCCTGTTCCTTATATTTGTGTAAAGGATTAGTCCGGGATATCACTGTGTCGGTATCTCGGTAAGATAAGTACGAATATACGTCAACGTCGGACAACTAAGCCGATTATTTTAAATGTATTCACTTCCTTAATGGACGTCGTTTTTCAACAGCCCGTGACTCCGCTCTGACTTACTGAAGATTTGGTTATGATCCGGCCAATGACTGGATGGTATTATTGCTTACTTATCCGACATTTATTATATTGTCTATGCTGCGATCTGCTACCACCAAGAGGATAAAGATCTATTAAGATTTTTTGACGTGGATTTAACATGAAATATTATTACGTTATGAATATAGATATGTCTTGTCTTGTCTCATGGCAGACAAAGAGTAATAAATAGATACCTACTTTTAATAAAAAATATCTTTTTTTTGGTTTATTGGCTACATAAATAAATTATTCTAGTAAGAAAATTGAATTTAAAAGTAAAATCGAATTGAAAAAGTTATTCTTTTAAGGCGGTAATGATGGTGCTCATTGATGCACACAATCTAATTTAAATAGGCAATAGACAGGTCTAACTCTAGATCTATTCTTTTAGGTAGGAAATTCATGAAAGGGATGGGACACAATTAAAGATCTTTAATTATATTATATTGCGTATAACAGAATATTTAGCTACAGTATCTTAAAAATTCATGCTTGTTCACTTGAAACCAGATATGAGTTGGTAAAATAAATACAAACACGGTAAATATAAAGATGTCACTAGATTGTTGATTGTAAATAACATACCTAATATAATATTATAGCGCTCGAGTCTGTTTGTATAAACACAAAAGAAACGGTTATGCGGCATGTTATGACATATGTTTGCGTTTAAAAAAGATATTGCGCTTCCAAAATATTATAAAGTAATAACTGTATGCCTCTGCCCACCTGCGCGGCGCGGGCACTGACAAATGCCACTCTTTATAATATCTACCGCAGAGTCGCGTGAAGGTAACAACACAATACCGACGAGAATGTGATTTTACCAACAATAATGATGATAGAAATGAATAATATTTACGTTGTAAAACATGCTGTTAGCATAACTGAGCTATGTTGCTAAGAAACGAGCATGATAACTTAATAAAATGGACCTACTAGAATAAAAATTATTAAGTGGGTCGTAGAAAATGTAGTGGATGTGTGTTAAGAAAAGTGGCAAGAAATGACAGTTTTTTTTGGTTATATTTTAATATTATTATTTTGAATATTCATATGACATTTTAGTCTATACTGTTTTTATATGTATATTATTATTTTACAAGAAGATGTTTTGAATATTGCTCACAATTATTATCACTGGGTGCAGGCAATAATTTTCTGAGAAACAAGCTCGAATACGGTGGAATGGAAGACATAATCGAGATAATGGATGTTTTCATGTAATGTCGTGTCAAATCTTGCAGGTGAAGAAATAAATATATGTATTTGATGTCACGAAAGCTGTCAATGTAAAATTTCAGAATAATTTTGTAATTCTGCACCTTCGGCACCAAACTTTGGCAGACTTTGTAAAAATTCTGCATGGTATAATACTACAACTTATCATAAAATCTGCCAAAACAATTTGTAGTCGAAAAATTACACAATTATCACAGATTAGGTAAATAGACCATGGATATTTATTTACGATATTTGAGCATTAAAACTGATGACACGTAGATTCTCCTATTAATTTATATTACGAGAAAACTATGATGTTTCATATAAAATAGAGGCAAGCAAAGGTGAAATGAATATTTCCGTTACATATATTATACGACTTTTACGTTTAGTTTGATAAGAACAATAAATACCTCGTTATGTACCATTGAATATTTTTTCTACGATTATAAGTTAAGGTGGTTATTCCAACATAGGGAGGTTTTAATAACAGGTGGGTTTCTAAGTTATAGAAGGGTAGTTTCTAACCCCTTTGCAGGGGTTAGAAATTAACCGCATCGTTTGCATATTTTTTCACCTTCAAATGCCGTTACGACATGTGGTCTTCCTCCTCCACTTTATAATGGTATTAAATTAAGTATTATCGTATACAATATAATTATTAACACTAAAGATAGGTAATAATAGTATAAACATTATAGTAATATCTATTTTTAGTTATTGACACAATGATGGGAAATAGATATAAATATAATCTTAAATTAATTACGCTGATCTTGAAACTGATAATAATATAAATTTTATACATTTAGATCAAAGTCTAATTTGTATATTATATTATGTAAATTTTTACGATCTTCAAGAATCCTAAGAATGTACCTACTTATGAAAATATTAATAATTATATTGTAAAATAGGTATTGATTGTACAGATTTTTGTTCGTTTGAGTAGTAATTTTCAGCATTATACTCAATCGTATTTTGGGTATTCGTTTGGCGGCAAAATAAAAGAAAAATATAAATCGGCCGGTTTATTTGCCATTCTCTCGTTCAGTGTTTTTAGCGGGTATAAACTGCTAACCTCATTACTGACCCGCTTCTTTGGATAGTAAATCTTTTTTTTAACAGTTGCCTTTTCCTCTCTTTCTAGGTTACGTAAACAATAAAATCCCCTTATGTATCGTGTCGTGGATCGATGTTTCTCCAGTAACTTATTAAAACGAGGTATAAAACTTTTTACGTTTGTACTAAATAATTAACAAAATAATATAAGTAAATTAATACTCATGTATATTTCATTTCATGTTACCTACTCATTATATAACCTTGAGTAAAACATTGTTAATGATAAGTAAAAAGTAAGTAAGTACCTATAACGGGAGCAAAACAAGCCATGACTTTCAGTGACACGTGCAGCACGCACGTTTCCACACACGCTCAGGGATTTAATTAGGGGTTACAATTTACATCGTAACATAATAAGTCCCGTGTGATTGGTTTGAATACGGCGTAATTATTAATTATGAAAATAATACAATTTGTTTTAAAAAAATTGAGCCACTTTTGTATTCGATTGTACAGAACCCGTATAGCGTGCGCCGCGCAAGGTGGGGTCGCTCACTTATATCATTTTTCTACATCGTATTACACTATTATTATCGTTTATTTCAGTCTTTACTAGTAGTTAGTACCTACTTGAATATAATTAAAGGAAGATGCGACTCCAGTCATTGGTTCTAGTCTAATATTATATAATTTTAATCTGTAGTTGTGTAGATATAAAATACCAACTCGTATATTAGGTACTATAGTAAAGTTATACTAAATCGAATTAATTTTTTGTTGAAATTAACCACGAATACGATAGATTCATTAACCTTCTTTATTTACCAACCTCGTTAAAAGATCTACTACAATTCGTTAAAAATGCCTGAAATACAGTTAAATAACATCGTTACGCCAGCGTTGTTGTTGAAGCTGTTTGCCTAAAATAATACTAAAACAAACTTTATAAAGCAGAAAAAATACTTGAACTTGAAAAATACGTGAAGATGTCTAATTTAAATTTAATTTCAAGATTAAAAAAAAACTAATACAATCCACACCATCAGGCTTACGAATCTAAACGGTCAAATCGTAAGGATCAAATTACACACTGTTTTTATTGGAAGCTAAATTCAAGATAATTATGTCCATTGCATCAAATTACACAGTCATCATGCCTTCAGGCGCTGCCGTAAACATCAAATTTAATATCCACATTAAAATTGAGGCATCTATGGTAGGTATATGGATTAACATTCTTAATTTTAATAATAACCTGTTTCAACATCTGCAAAAAGAGACGAATGATTGATTTCATATACGGATGAATAATTTATGGAATTCCGGAGGAAATCTTATTTCATTTTTAACCTATGTGACATAATTATTTCCTACCTATAATAATTACATAGTATCGATGCCAAATTAAATGATGTAGGGGAGTGCTCTTTCCCGATGGGTAGAGCCGGTGAGGGTAGCGCCAGGCGTGACAGATAGAAACACTCGGTTAACACAAGGAGGATGTTTATTCACACGAACAAGAGTTCACAGTTCACAGACAAGAATTATCTTGCTTAAAGTCTTATAAGTTACTCTACAGTCTACGTAATGATGAATTTTTACCATTGTTGTAACTTTTTTCTTTTACAAAAATCATTGTGAGTTAGGCTTCATCAGAATATCATGATTAATTACTGAAGGCCAGCGATCACGCGTTGACCTCAGATTTTCATACCTAAACACTTCCTACTATATAATAAGTTCGCCCAAAAGTACGCGGTTTAAATTCTAGAGCACGTCTGCTCCTATCCAGATGCTGCAATATTATTCCAATAGTTATGAAAACGACTAGGGGTAGGTATGGGTTTAATATAACTGCCATACGCCTAACAGGTTAGCCCGCTACCATATTAGACTGCATTGTCACTTACCATCAGGTGAGATCGCAGTCAATAGCTAACTTGTAGTGGAATAAAAAAAAAAAATATATAAACCTTAAAACTAAGCCATTAAAGTTTGATTACGAATGTAGTATATTTATATTTATGACCTTTTGTCTCCGTAACAACGCGAGCATGTCGGTGACGCGGAGCATGTCGGTGACGCGAATCCACAAGTTTACCCCCTACCAAAAGGTGCTCAACGCGGCTAAAGAAGTTTTCACTTTAAAAATGTCATACCAGCGAGATATCCATTTTGTTTGTCAAAGTCTTCTGTATAATACAATCTACTTCACATAATATACTTTTAGTATTAAACAAACAAAAATTGTAAACATGAGTACATAATTATAAAGTTGCAGTAAGTAGCTTCTAAGAGCTTTTCTCGGAATGTCGTCGACGAGTTTCGTTTCGCTTTCTTAGAATAAAATCTTATGTTTTGACTCATTCAGATCACACAAGCGCTTGTTTTATTTATTCGTGTAGGTACAAAGTTAGATTTATTTGCGTCGTATATCAAAAGTTCAACTCGTATAGTAAAGAATCTAAAACTGAAAGTGGAACGTGCTTTTGATAATAATAACTAGGTTTATAAATATTATGTTATGAAAATATTTGCTGATTAGCAGCTCTAGTGACTGTTCCATAACTTCACAGTTCACATTAACCTTATGGTTTATAAAGAGATGTTGATTCTTCTATAACTTCACCTTATATTACACCTAATGGTTTACCTAAAGAGATGTAGAGATTACAATTTTTTTCTTGAATGTGCTTAATTTTACCGTTAAAGACTTTAACTACAGAAAAACACTTACTTATTCCAAGAAAAAAATATTAATTAGTATTCTAAGCTTAATTTTGTGTGGCCATAAAACTCGGAATCACCGTAAAGTGTAAATACGAGTTAAGATAAGTATATTGTATAACATTCCAAGTGAATGTCTGTATAGATTCTCCGAAGATGTCCCTTAAATAAATCTACCCACGCGTCCTTAACGCCTCTCAGTACAGATAATAACCAGTCTTGACAAATCTGTAAGAATACGGCCAGTAAAGAGATTAACTCCACAGATACAGAGCAATAAGTGGCAATAAATATGAAACAGGATTGTAATAGAAGTAGAAAATTATTGTACGTTCGGAATACTAGTCACGATTTGCGGAATATGTTGAGAAATTATTGCTACGTTATTGCTGAACGAAATATGATTAAAGATCTTGCTCAAATTAATAGTTCGCTAATAGTCTTGACTTTCACAAAGTTAATTTTTAATTTTCTAGATATCCTATAAAAAGGTACCTAAACTCGTTAGAGACGCACTTTGCACGGCGGATAGGCCGATATAACTGCGAACGAAAAATGAAATTGTGAGAAATCAAATGCCAAACTTAACTCGAGAACGTTTAAGTTAAGTCTAAGTTATTTTTTTATTTTTATTATTATTGTTTTCCGTCTCTTTATCTCTAACGTAGATATCAGGATGATACCTACTAAGTGGCAGGAAAATCATTTGTCAAGGAATAAATAGTTTTATTTTTTACAAGTAGCTTAGAAGATAAAAATGAAATGAAAATTTTATCTGTGGAAAATTACCATCACTAAAAAGTGCCACTACCTAAACCACATGGAGTTGTGCATAGATTTGTAATCGTGTTAAAAGCGTTGAGCATTAAAAGGGATAAAATCATGAGATACGTCAATTACTGTGTACCAACTGAATTCTCAAACTAGAGGTGCAACAGGGTAATCATTAAGCATCCAAGCAACACTATGGAAAATTTTCAAAGCGTTTTGAATCGCGAATCTTGAGCGATGGAGAATTTCAAAGAGTTTGAAAGGAAAATTAACGACGGCGTTGACTGTAAACTACCGGTAAAGTCATTGCAACTTTGTTACGTACACAGTTACCTCATTAACGCTATGGATAAAAATAGAGAAAACTTGAATTAATCTGCGTTTTTTTCGTGTTAGAGGATATTCTCGGCGCTAATGAGCTAGACTTGCTTGGTTGACGCTTGCTTTGCGGCAGGCATAGCTTTGTGCAAACTTCGTTAATGCTAAATATGATTTTAGTGAGACGTAGTTTGCAGTGCATTGTACTTAATTTTCCAGCTCTCTAGCCTGTTGTTAATTCAACATCACGGCATAGACAAACTGTGAACTGAATTCTTGACGCAGTTTTTTCTCATCGAGAATTTGCGTGGATGTATTTTTATTTTTAAATTAAAAGTGAGAAAAAGCTTACAATGGATTTTTTTAAGCCTTAGATGAAAATTTGCAGGTAAATCCAGTGTACCAGGTCATTTCACTATTTACTGATGTAGTGTGATTTTGCTATCGGGAAATAATTTTCAAATAGGCAGTGTGGCGGACGAGAAAACATGTAATCAACTGATTTTTACACAGAATAACAATGTAGTAAAACTTCATCCAGCAGCATATCGCTTTTGTAACCTTACACATAAAATAGATAGCACTCTGCACAGTCCACAACGATACACGCTTTCAGATAAATTTCCTCATTTTTCTTCCGCTCATGAGCCGTCGCCGTATAAACGCTTCTAGTTTTTTTTGGGCTCGCCCGCCCGAATTACAACATTAATCAACCGAAATGAACCCTTTAGCGGAATGTCAAAAGGTTTATTCGGATGTATGAGGTAACGAGCTTCGTTTACCAGAGCGTAGGGCGTGACCGATACAAGAGATGGCGATTCTAGTTTCAGAGACAGAGATTAATAAGAGTATATATCTCTAAATTTATTTAAACGCACACCTAGTCGCCAAGTTACCGACTCTAGCGCACAAATCTGTAAATTAAAAAATATTTGAAAGTCAGTACAAATGCTAAACTGTTTAATTGTCCAGATTTTTAGCATCTTTTTTTAAAATTATTATTGACTAGTGACTGGTTGCTATTTCGATTGAAGATGATAATCTAGAGATGAAGCCATTTATAATGGAATCAAAACGGGAAAGGGGGAGAGTTCATCATCACGTGCCTTCTTTGTAAAGAAGTTTTGCGATCATACGCGAGAAGCACATTTAAAGCCGTTATCTATACTTATCTATACTAATATTATAATTGCGAAAGTGTGTTTGTTTGTTGGTTTGTCCTTCAATCACGCCGCAACGGAGCAACGGATCAACGTGATTTTTGGCATGGGTATAGTGGAGGATCTGGAGACTGACTAAGGCTTTTTATCCCGGAAAATTAAGGAGTTCCTGCGGGAATAAAAAAAAAATCTTATAACACGCGGATAAGTCGCGGGCATCAGCTAGTATTTCATAGTTGGAAAGTTGTTAGTATAGCTGCAGTGAAGTGCAAACAACTGATACAATAATGGCGAATACAACCGTCGCATATCTCTGTATCTTGTATTCATGGTGTGGCTTTTCTTAGAACAAGGGCTACTATCTCTGGATCGGTGCGTGTTTCGCCGCACTGCTTTCTCTTAGATAAGAGCAGCTTCGACCGTCATTAATTTAACTCCAGATTGTTAAATTGGCTGTAGGATTTTCGATCACACTTTTCTCCCACTGTTTATTTTTTATCTTGCATTTATTGAATAGCTCGTATTTCATATTTAAATCGTTTTTGTGGGTCCATAACTCATTAGGTATAATGCAATAATAGAACATAATAATTATGTTCATTTTTAATTGTATTAAGTATGTGTTAATTATTTATTATTACAGTACTTATCATTTTCTTTTTCGTCAGTGTTTCAACTTTTCAGATCCCCTTTTTTTCTTGAAGATTCGTTAAATGCGAAAAGAACAAACACTAATATAATAAAAGGTAAGATGAATTTTGCCAAAAAATTGAATAGATGGGATGCCTCTTCGTTTGTGATTGATTCAAATTCCGTAGGGTGAGCAGTGTTCAGGTGAAAGAGAATCCGGGTTAGTTTAGTCTGATTTAAATTCATGAAATTGTTCAAGTAAATATTTCTACATCATTAAAGTTACAGAACACTGTGCTAAGAAGGTTTCTTTGCCATTAATTGACTTTGGAACTATGACGAAATAGTTTTAGGGAGCGCCAAATTAAGTCATTGATAATAACTATAGCTAAAAAAATTATTCTCTTAACGGTCGGCCAAAAAATCACAGATTTATTTTTTATGAATGGAACCTGAGGGGTAAATAGAAAAGGTTTGCGCCTTTTACTGAAGCCGTCGATTGTGAGTTATTTAAATGTTGAGGGCGGGTCGCATTCGTGTGAATAAGTAACTCAGGTGAGTATTACATAAGATGCTGTGCTCATCGCTGACTTGGCGGCCGAATAGTGGGACGACAATAAGCCCGTGTAACCCTAGGTTGACGGGGCAGAATGTCATTTCCCTCCAACGTGGACGCTTATTATCAGTAAGCGAATTCCCAATTCTGTGATTAAATATTGAAACACGACGTAATGCTATAAGGGGGGTTACTACCATCCCTAGAAGTATTATTTTAAAACTAGCTGATGCCCGCGACTTTGTCTTTGTCGCGTGGTTTAAGTTTTTTTTAATTTCCGCGGGAACTCCTTAAATTTCCGGGATAAAAAGTAGCCTATGTCACTCTCCAGGTCTTCAACTATAGGTACCCATGCCAAAAATCACGTCGATCCGTTGCTCCGTTGCGGCGTGATTGAAGGACAAACCAACTAACCAACAAACAAACACACTTTCGCATTTATAATAATATTAGTATGATGTATGATGACTGTTTATGTCACGTACCTTGATGCCCCTAAAATAAAGATTATAATTCTAAAACACGAACGTTAACAATATTAAAACAATACGGCTTTGAGCGATGATAGTGTGCCCCCAGGTCACTTGTCAGGTCAGGGACATTGAGGTATAATGTACTAAGTAAGTACTTTAGTACTGTACTAAGTACTTTAGTATATATTACTTTAATGCTTAGGGAACGTGAAGTGTTAAAACTCTAAAGTCTTTTTGTTAGTCGATGCGTCAACGTTGATCGCGAAGCCGCATATTCAGAATAGCATGTTTGGATTCGCTCCGATTCAAATTCGCCGAACCATCCAAGCAAACATTTCTACTTGATTAGATGACGACAGTTGGCCAAAACACCTGTGTCAGAGCCCAGAGGAAAGTTTTCTACGCGTTTTGTTTCAATCGGACTTGACAAAGTTTTATCGCCCCGTACCAATGCGGGCGCCATTTGGCTTTTACACGACGTAAACGCAATTCTATAGTTTTCAAGTTTGATACTAGAATTTTATTTCCCAGTTCCGCTTAGTTTTCATTTTTCAATGCTGGGCGCTATTACGTCAAAAAACTCGAGCTTCGTGTTCTGGTTCGTGATATATGTTTGTATTGGCAATTTAATATTCTATAGTGTGGACGTGTTATATATTTTGTGTTATATATTACTAGTGTGATTTTACCCTCATCAACTGAGCGGACGTAAAATCTTTGAAATAATAAAAAAGGAAATTATTCAGCGCTAGTCTTTAGAAAAATATAATCACTCAAATATTTAAATACAAGTCGTCCTAATAAGAAATGTTCAGTTGTTTTAGTCTAAAAAAGTATTTTTACTCATAAATTTTTAGGTTTTCCAGTTCCAGAAGCACAAAAACCCTTTTTATACGCATAAGCAACGTTATTCAGGTTTTATTTTCATGATGAACTGAAACATTGCGGCGTCGGCATACTCAGTAACCATTGATATAACTTAGAAGAAGTAAAAGGGATCATGAATTACGTAGATCCATAAAGTAATACTGCTTGTTTATGAAGGTCTGTTTTATGGGTCTTAAACGTGAGAATCCTTTATCGGCTCATTATAAGAGCTGTAACGCTGCTCAAATAGATACTAAATATGATGGGGTACATCCATTATAAATCATCACCGAATATTTTGATAAGATACCGCTGGGAAATCTGGCTAGGTACGAGTATTTTTAAGAAAAGTTCATTAGATTTCGATTTAAAAGCTTTTTATAATGCTTTTGTTTGGATATTATGCAGTACTTAGTGAATAGAAACTTTTAATTAGTTAGATATTAGAGATCCTTCGTACACTAATAATTTTTTGTTGGTTGGATATACCATGACTGCAGTTTATACAATTCAGTTTAATGTAAACGCACAATTCAAAGCTAAATATTAATAGAATGTTCGTACCAGTACCTACCACCTACGATGTTATTAGAAACAGCTATTATGTTCTCTTTGTAACACTTTAGGTACGAATGAAATTATCTTCTCCGTTTACATTCGTAAATGTAACGTAACGTTTTATAAGCATGTTTTATGTTACATGTCAAGTTTTGTAAGCATATTGTCTTTATTGTTCCAGACATACATTCGTCCAAGTTGGGCTAACTACAGACGCACATGACTCCGTATAACAAAAGTTTATAACATCAAGCCACTGCCTACACTTAGGTAAGTTTTATGGTTCGTTTTATTCTTTGCAATAGGAGAAGTTATATTTTTTGTCTTTAGGTAATAATGTATGATAAATATACTTTTAAAACAACGAGACGCGAAGAACTGATGAGTCAAAATCAAAGATTGCCTTTTTAGGGTTCCGTACCAAAATGGTAAAAATGGAACACTTATGGTGCGACTTTCTCCGTCCGTCCGTCCGTCCGTCCGTCCGTCCGTCTGTCACAGTCGATTATTTCAGTAACTATTAAAGCTATCGACATGAAATTTGGAATAGTTGTGTATTATTATACACCTAACATCATTAAAATATAAAAAAATTGAAAATTATTTTTAGTTTAATTAAAAAAGGGGGAAAATCGGGGGTTTGAAATTTCAAAGTATGATAACTATACTGAGTGGGATGTCATATGAAAGGGCTATACTTCTACATTCTAAAACAGATTTTTATTTATTTTTGTGCATAATAGTTTTTGATTTATCGGGCAAAATGTCGAAAAAAATACCGCCCCCCCCCCTAACAAAGTTAGTTTTGCGGTTCATTTTGTCTTGTTTTTAATACGTCATAAATCGTAAAACTTACTACAGGTTTGTACGGAACCCTCGGTGCGCGAGTCCGATTCGCACTTGGCCGGTTTTATTTAAATTGATTTCATAGAAAGAGTTCTGCGATTTGATTTATCGGTGTGACTCTTGAACTCAAGTAACATCGTGTGTTGACAGTATATTTATTTGCTCTGATAATATGAAAATTATAAAGAAAATCTCGTTGGAGTATCGTCTATCGTAATTAAAAATATACTCTTTTACCTATGTGATTCTCTTAAACAAGGGTGTTTGATTTGTATTTTTATTCTTTAATTAAGTAACTAGATGATGCCCTCGACTTCGTCCGGGTGGATTAAGATTTTTGATTCCCGCGGGAACTCATTAATTTTCCGGGATAAAAATTAGCCTATGTCCTTCCCCGGGATACAATCTACCCCTGTACCAAATTTCATCAAAATCAGTTGAGCAGATGGGCCGTGAACGCGTTGCCGATAGGCATACAGACATACACACTTTCGCATTTATAATATTAGTATTCTTTAAGAGGTTTACTGGTAATAAGAAACTTTAAAAAAACGTGAGATCAAAAATATTACTAGTAGCATAAATGTGCGTAGCCGTTGATATTTCCTTAGCATTCCACAGCCCAGTAGGAATAAATCTTTTTAATACCGACCTTAAACCGACATCAATCTTTGAAACGTGCATTGGACCCTGGCAATTTTTTCAATATACCAACACCTGGGAACCATTTGTGCGGTGTTCCCTCTAAGCTGCGAGTATTGTAAATGTTCCTCCATTTGTAGCGAGATTGAAAAACTGTTTCGTACAACTGTAACAGTTTGGTTCCGCTGTTCGTGTTTAAATCCAGTTTTACTGGGCTTTTTAGGGAGCCCTCTGAAAGCCATACGATGTTACAATATTGTCTCGCTGAAAGATGTCGGGTTTTTCGTTTTATCTCCAAACGCGTCGATGTTTGGATGACGATTCCATACACTTCTTACTTGATCGCGCATCGTGTTTTATAAATTTTATAATTTTTTATTACAGTGCTTCGCACACGAGGACTGTTTCTAAACTTACTTAAATATACATATCAAAAATTTCGGAACCGGCAGGATTTGAACCTGCGTCTCTCTGGGAATCGCGATACATTAATATCGCTACTGGATGGCATAGACAGTTGCGTAAAAAGACTGGATTAAAGATGCATATCTCAAGTTTCGTCACTGGCAGGTAAGTGAACCGTGGCCGAGTGGTCAAGGCGCTCAGGGCGCGATTCCCAGAGAGACGCAGGTTCAAATCCTGCCGGTTCCGAAATTTTTGATATGTATATTTAAGTGTTTTATAAAGGTAGAGAAAATATGCAAAAGTGGCTCTATGATAACTTATAGCCTTTAATTCATTTACAAAGTCATTCCTAAATCATATTAACAAAAATATAAACAAAACATATTTATAAAAAAAAATCTGTACAAAAATATTCGATGTAAATTAATAGAACTGATCGGCAAACTTTCCTCTCGTGATGGGGCGGCAATGGGAGCCACATGATGCCGTAGATGAAAATATTCTCAAAGGATTAAATCAATTTCGTCTCTACCACGGTTTACTGCGTCGATGACACGTTGTCAAATCTGTCCACAAGCAAAATATGACCAATCATTTTTCAATGACACTCCCCTTTTGGACATTCTAAATGCTGTATGAGCGATGCGTATTTTCAAATATGTCAATCCCACGTCTGACTGCGTTTAAATGACCACGCGGCTTGATCTCATAGAAATATCTAGTTACAGCAACCACCTCTCTGATGTATCATTGAGTTTGTAGTCCTTCACACTGAATTCAAATAAAATTAATATTTTATTCTTATTTCTTGTAGTGGGAGGCTTAGATCACGGCTACTTAACACATTGGCAATTAGTGTAACGATTGTAGAGACAATAGCATGGACTTCCGCAAAGTAACGCCTGCTTCTATCCAATACTCTTGAGTATAGTAATTATGTTTGTATACGGAAGTGCTAACGCGTGTAATAACTAATTTAAGATGTTAGAAACATTTGACACAGGCGTACATCATACAAATATTTTTAAAGCTTAGAAGTTGGACATTTCTGTTCAACATGTACGTACGGTACTGGGATAGGGCTACCATAAATTAAAGTTTTATTGTTCGATTGTTTAGGCCACGTCGAGGACCCCGATATTTATTGGATTACGTATCCATTTTAAACTAAATTTCTATACAAAAAGGATGATTTTGACAGTTATTATACGCTCTATGCCCTCTGTTTTCATCCTGTCTGTATTTATTTATTGTTCTATAATAAATGTTTTGTATGGATGCCATTTTGTAACTAACGACTGCACTAAATTACGAGTGCTTTGTTCCATTCAATTGCAAGATAGGACCAGAGGTCATTAAGTTATTCTCTTGAACTCGATAATGTAGCTGCAATAAAATATCACAAATGTAGTGGAATAATATCTACAAAATAAGCTTATATATCTGTATTAGTTTTATTTATAGATTGATTTTATATTTATTTTATTATTATTTTCGGTATATATAACTTACTCTCACGCCCGCATACAAAATAAATATATATATGACCAAAAGAGTTATAATAAACTTACGTACATAAATAGAAATGAATAAACTTACATACACAAATAAATAGTTGATGCGGGCGGAGGATTACACCCCCGCAGGGGAGACCAGACGGCCGGGGGTCAGGGCGACAGGTTGAGAAACCGGCGGACTGTCCTAGCCGAGTCTAGCAACACCGCTTTCTGCATCCTGGCTGCGAGCGAACTGCCGCTATTATTATTATTATTGTATTCTTTATTGCACACAAGAGACATAGAAACATATATGTATATACAAAAAAAAAAAGCTTAATCTTAGTGAAGCGTGCAAAGGCGGTCATATCGCTAAAGCGATCTCTCCCAGACAACCTTTGGTGATCGGAAAGGCGAAAACAGGGGTTATGTGGCAATCAATTTAGTTTTTATAGAATAAGATAGACTACATAAACACTACATACTAATAATACACATATATATATCTACCATATATAATAGTTTAATAGTTATAATAATATATAGTTTTAATAATAATTTATAGTTTTATTTAAAATGAAAATTGCACTGAGTATACATTCTCGTTTTAATATTCTTATTGTAGCCATTTATTATTCCAAAGCATTAGTTATAGAGCAAAATAACAACTAGGTTACTAAAATATGCAAGAGAGCAAGGCAGTTATATTTGAAATTTTGTTCCGCGCATTAGGAAAATTAGATTGTGTAGAATTTACAGTAAGAAATTCCAGCGAGCGGCTGTGCAAACTCTAGGCGATCAGTTTCATTATCATACAAATTCCAGTTGAGCTCTATTACTTAGCAATTTTCCTTATTATGGCCTGGTTACACGGTACGAGCTGCTGACATAATAGTACTCAGATGGCTACTGATCATTATTCGTTAACTCTTATGATAATGTCGCTTGCTCTACGTCTAGGTTACACGATGATGAATAGTTTCCATGACACTGACAAGTGGTGAATACGAGTACATTTAACATAAATAAAGTTTTAAAATTAGTAAGTAAGATACTGGGGCGGATTCTGTAGTGCACAATTTCTAAACTAAACTTTAAAAATATTGCTAACCCTTTCATAATACAACCAGCGCAAACGGACATAACTAGATTTAAAGCTGACATTCTAGTTTAGTTTAGAGATTGTGTTATACAGAATTGCCCACAATGGAAAAAGAAAGCATTTTAATTTAATGAAATTTTAAAGCAATTAATTTTTTTTAAATTGTATGTTTTTTTTAATGTTCCTAAACGTTTGCTAAATAACGCATCAACAGATTTGATGATGCCCGCGACTTCGCGTGCATTAATATTGTTTTTGTTCCCGCGGGAACTTATAAATTTTCCAAGATAAATGCCTGTGTCTTATGCCTAGGTTTTAAGCTTGCGGTGTGCAGGAGTATCAAATGTGTAATCTTACAAACAAACAAAGATCCACTTTCACATTTATAACATAAGTAAAGATTAAGTTGTTCAAATTCGCGAAAACTATCAAAGCCCTTATGATACGTAAACTTCTATTGGGTGTTATATTTTATTATGTTTAGTCACAGACTCGGTTAACTCGCAATGTGTAATCGAGCCATTATGTAGCAATTTTCCTGATTAAGGGTTTGCTACCTATGTGGCGGCGACAGCGCAGCAAATAGGTCGATCGTGGCCCGATGAATATGTATAATATGCGCCCAGCTAAATATTTCGGCATGGTATCTATTACCTATTCTGTGATGGTGTGTACTATGTAGTTATCTAATATTATTCTCAGAAACAAAACGTGCTTGTTAGTTTAAAGCACTTAGTGTGGATGAATCAAATATATTTGGACCACTCGTATCTTTAAACATTTTACTTTTATATTTCTTAAAAAAACATAATAGCGGGATTAGAAGTCATGAAGAGCTTCCATAATATATTATTTTTATTTCATTTAACGCTAATACCAAAACATTTGTAATGCAGCGAAAGTACCGAACGCATTTAATCGAAATAATTTTAAATTAATCCTTTTCAATAATCCCTTACTCATGTATCAATTACATAGCTTTAATATTTTATCCCCTGCTATAAATGAGTTTACCACAAAATTAAATCTCTCTTTTAATATGCATAATTCTGTCAACTCCCAATGTAATTTTGTTATGTGGCATTGACTATTAAATGCATCGATGAGTTCGAATCAAGCAGAATGTTGAATAATAAAATTTTATTGATAATTCTTGCACCGTTTAACGTAATTGATAGGTATGTTAGCAGATTATAACGGCGTTGTAGTCAGTTAAAAAGAAAATCCCATTTAAAATTATTTTAAAAAAGAACTTTTAATCCCAAAATAAAGATACATTATAATAAAATGTTGTGATAAAATAACAATATGATCATTTGCTAAATTGATTATAAAACCGAAAATACTATTTAGAACCTATAAAGTCACCTTGTTAGTTGTATTCTGTTTAGATACTAAAATGCTGTTAAAAGCTAGTAATTTTTTCCTTACCTTTACACATAAAGCCTTCCAATATTTTGTTCATTATACTAGTAGATAGGTTTATGTTCTTAAGACAATTCAGTCCACTTGCTTCGTTGTACAGGCTGACATTGATAGGGCATACGGGCTCTAAATTGGGGCTTCGACTGGCCAGACATTATGTTCCAACATCGACATGCTTTTGTCAGACCGATTCAAAGGTAGTTATCCGAAAGTGGGTCACCAGGGATTCTGTACGGCATTTTAGGTAAATGTACGAGTACTTCAGCTCTCGTACGAGCAATGCTTTGTATCTCGTCTTATAGACCTGCTACACCACTATAATGGGACTATGGTGGCTGGATACATCAAAATCAGCAATGTCTTTGTCATACAATATCGTTGAAGGACTTTAAACCACTTTGTAATCTTCCCATGATAATATGACGTGTTACCTACTAATTCTATTAATGACTGAAGCATTACATTATGTACTTCCATAACGTATTATAGTAAAAGGTTTACATAATTAAATTACTTTTCTAAATGGGATCGTTATAATAAAAGGTAGAAGCTAATTATAACAATTATTGTTATAGTCATGCAATAAAAAAAATATAATGTTGGAATGTCTTTGTCATACAATATCGTTGAAGGACGTTAAACCACTTTGTAATCTTCCCATGATATGACGTGTTACCTACTAATTCTATTAATGACTAAAGCATTACATTATGTACTTCCATAACGTATTATAGTAAAAGGTTTACATAATTAAATTACTTTTCTAAATGGGATCATTATAATAAAAGGTAGAAGCTAATTATAACAATTATTGTTATAGTCATGCAATAAAAAAAATATAATGTTGGTACCTACTCAAAAATCCATAGATCATTTATTAAAGGCATACTTAATATTTTATAATAATATATACTTTGGCACTGGCACAGAGAATTTACCTTGCATCTCGGGGTCTAGTTAATAAATGTAAGATAATCAAGAAATTCCTGCGGAATTTTTAAAAGGACCGGTCATCATCTTATTGTCACAGTATCATGACGTAAAAACTAGATTATTGTATGAATATATTAATTTAAGTAATTTACACATTACATAATATACATAATAATATATTTATGACAATACACTAGCCGCCTAGCGGATATTTTGTACCACTCTATAAATATTAGCTAAACCATTACACTGAACACTGGTATCTATCTACTCTTGTATAATGTATTGTACAGTCATTTGTATTTCTGCAGCATTTATTATAACGTTTTATTAGGAAACGGGAAACTGGCGACAATAGGGAAAAATACAACTCGAAAAAAACCGCCTCAATACAAGCGGCCGTCAAAGCAAATGGCGGGTGAAAAATTCAGTAGGAATAAACAAAGGCCTGTTTGCTAGGTTGTAGAGGGAGGTGAGCCTCGTTTCGGCAGGCGGATAAGTGCTGGCGTAATCTGTGCTTGGGCTCGTGTAAATGCAAATTGTCCCATAAAGCCATCGCTTCCCTTCCCGAGCTCCACTCCGCCCCTGTTCTATCCCTTAATGAAGAGCTTCTCGGACCTCGAAGGCCGATGTTCGTCATCATAACGCTTTACTATTAAATTAGAGTCGGTTGTTAATTGCTTCACCTATGTACCGAAGTTACATGGGAAGGTGCTAGGTATATGGGTTCGACTTCGTACGTAATCTAAGTTTCTAATTACAGGGTGGATTAATGATACGTGATATTAATCGCTTGTATCGTTGGGTGATATATAACTAATATAATCCGTCTATATTTTACATGACAACCTTGATGTCTAGAATATTTAATTAAAAACTAGCAGTAAACCTTAGGTTTGATAGAACACTAAAACGCGTATTGAGTTTAAAACTGACATAGATAGATACTGATTATAGCATTCAATTATTGGTGCCTACTTATCATAAAATAAAACAATCAACAAAAAGCTCAATATTAATTAATCAAAAACTTTTAAATTTGAGATGCTCGGAAAGTTTTTAAAGATTTAAATTAATTTTAAACTCGCTACGTCAACCCATTGTTCATGTCTCAATAGCCTGTACCTTACTTCGCTCTTTTGAAAGTCGCGACTTCATTAGCGATCCGCGTCCAATCCAAGAGATAAAAAACGAATAGAACGGATAGGCATTGAAAATAATTTTCTAACTGAACATGTTATGATACCATTTTTAACCGACTTCCAAAAAAGGAGGAGGTTCTTAATTCGGCGCGTATTTTTTTAAAATAATATATTATGCATAACGTATCGTCAATGCATTTTAAGTGAGAACGCGAGAAGTGACATTAAACTCGTATTTCACGTTTAAAAACGGATAAAACAAGTCTTGTACGATACAACAATGTGAGTTGCAAATACTCTGCAGCAAAGTAACAATCGCAATCACATCTGATTGACATACTGAATCGATTTACTATTAGGTACTAGTAGTTATAAATAATGGGTTTCAGTTTCTCACAATGGGCTTTAAATACAACATAATTTACAACAATTGCGATTAAAGTAATTCTAGGTATATTTTCAGCTTCCGTGCTTGGAATATTCAATTTTATAAATAAGATTGTGAAAATTGTATGACCAGTGTCTGTAGCCAATTGGCCTCTTTTAATCTGCTTACGATTGCAATCGTTTTGTCCTGCCTGTCATTAATAAAGCGTTTAAAAGTCTTTGCGTCCAATAAATGTTTTATGAACAAAGTGCTTCCCCTTTAGCGGTTGTAGGTGAAACAATACGTACGCCGCGTGGGACCCCGCGTTGAATTACAAATACGGAGACTTGACGTGAATTCGAATGAAGTAAGGATCACCACTTGGGAATCAATAAAAATAGGACACGCTTTTCGATTTAAATAAAAACAAAACTCATAAAACTGTGTCCGTATGAGCTTGTTTACAGAACGTGTGAATACTTTAAAATTGTGTTTAAAGACACGGTTCATTTTAAACACGTTGTGCGTAAAAAAGTCCGTAAAATTTATTATCATTTTAGTATTTTCATTTTCTAACCATGGGAGTTTTAGTTCCGGTACAAGGGATAATATTATTTTCCTGTACCTAATAGCTGAATTAAAAAGTTTAACTAATGCCCGCCATGTTGAAATTCCTCTGTTGGAAAAATCACTCGCTAGCCACCTAATAATGTACCTAAGTCTTTGGTACTACATCAGTAAATATATTATTAAACTAGATGATGACTTTGTCCACGTATATTGATGTTTTTTGGTTCCCGCGAGAACTCCTTAATTTTCCGGGATAAAAAGTAGCCTATGTGCTAATCCAGACTATAATCTATCTTTGTGCCAAGTTTCATGCAGAACCGTTCAGCCGTTCTGGCGTGATTGAGTAACAAACATCCATCCATCCATCCATCCAAACTTTCGCATTTATTATATTAGTATAGAAGATTCACAGTTAAATCAAAATTTTCATGCAATTTTTAGGAAAAGGAATTAAATATATTTATTAAGATTACCTGCGTAATTAAATTTAAGTACATACGTAATAACTACTGTTAACTAATGTCCCAAGAAAAATTGAAGACTGGTGATCCTAAGGTGAACTATTTTGTGTCTCGATCTTGCACTTGGATGTAGTTGGTTATTGTACCGTACATACAAGTATAGGTCTTACCATTCGAAAGTTCCTGCACTATACTAACCGACTGTATAATAATTAGTATCCGAGTAGTAAAATAATTCAATACATATTTTAGCAGAAGTAGCTGCACGTTCAAAAATTATGTGTACTCTACACTACAGTACCTACACGCTACGTGCTTAAAAGTTTATTTTTAGTACTGTACCTACATAAAATTAACGAATGTTCTACAATACGCACGAAAAACATAAAGGTGACCAGCGCTCTCTGGTAGGTTATTTATTTATGGTTCTAGACTTTCCACGAACTCAAAGGTAGGCCAGCTTATGTAGGTGTAGTCATCCACCCGTTGCCATATTCTCTAAGTTTTAGTCCTAGCAGAAACCAAAGCGTATAAATAACATTCTTAAAATATGAATAAAACCAGACAGAACAAAGGACAAATGTATTTCGACGCAGACATACTTAGTCCTAAGCAATATTTTTTTATTTTTTTATTTTTTTAATCCACCCTTGACTGCGATCTCACCTGATGGTAAGTGATGATGCAGTCTAAGATGGTAGCGGGCTAACCTGTTAGAGGCATGGCAGTTAATTAAACCCATACCCCTATTTGGTTTCTACACGACATCGTACCGGAACGCTAAATCGCTTGGCGGCACGTCTTTTGCCGGTAGGGTGGTAACTAGCCACGGCCGAAGCCTCCCACCAGGCCAGACCAGGGAAATTTTAGAAATTATAAATTTCCAAACCCTGCCGGGGATCGAACCCGGGACCTCCGCACGTTAAGCCAACAGCCCTCAACACTACGCCACGGAGGTCGTCAAAAAGCCAGCGAGGTATTATTTTGGAAATTTGAGCCGAAAAAAATTGCGTTTTACAGGAGTTGAGACGACGAGTTGAGCGCTGTTGTCTTAACATGCGGAGGTCCCGGGTTCGATCCCCGGCAGGGACAATGTGGGAATTTATAATTTCTGAATTTTCCCGGGTCTGGCCTGGCTTCGGCCGTGGCTAGTTACCACCCTACCAGCAATGACGTACCGCCAAGCGATTTAGCGTTCCGGTACTATGCCGTGTAGAAACCGAATGGGTTTATAATATAACTGCCATGCCCTTATCTGATTAGCCCGCTACCATCTTAGACTGCATCATCACTTACCATCAGGTGAAATCGCAGTCAAGGGCTAACTTGTAGTGCATAAAAAAAAAGAGTGGTGTAAAAACATCAATTATCTGTTTCTCAAAAGATGCGCGGACAAACATAAAATATTCATAGGGATGGAATTGGAAAAAATCTTCTTTTAGGAAGTTGATTAATAAATAATTCTCTGCAAAACGGCGGAATAAAATATGCATATTGTATGAGTAGCTCGGAACTAAAAAGCTTCTAACTTTTTTTGTTTGTTTTGCGTTTGGAAGCGAGGCTTTACTGGCCACCTGGATGGCTCTGCATAATAATGAATGTAGCCTTTTTTTGTTGTCAATCAGGTTTCGCATTTGGTTATGATCTCACACGATATCATAATAAGCAGCCAAGCACTATCAGTGTAACCACATTTTGTCGCTTTGGCAAAGCTGTGATGATGCAAACTAATATTATAAATGCGAAAGTGTGTCTGTCTGTCTGTCTGCTACGCTTTCACGGTCCATCTATTCAACCGATTTTGATGAAATTTGGTATAGCGTGATCCCGGAAAAAGACATAGGCTACTTTTGTTCCCCCGGGATAAAGCATTGTCGTACTGATGATGCTTGGGCTGCTGAATGTTGATATAGTATAAAACGCCTTGTCCTGCGATAAGGCAGGAGTTGCAATACAATTGGGCAAAAATATTTAAAGTTGGAATGGGTGCTCATGGGTAGTTTAATTAGCAGTAATAATTTCGTTCGCATAAAAAAGTGAGTAGGTAATTATATACTGTCAAAATGAACGTACTCTGAGAGAATTGAATAGAAAAAATTTACAGGAAACTCAATTACTTAAATGTTCAAAAGAATAACAATAGTAGATTGTTCATCAAGGGACTAAAATGAGCCATTTCATACGAGATATTTAGCTTACCGAGCGTAGCGAGGTATGCTATAGAATCGAGTAGAATGGCTTTTAGTCCCGTGGTAAACACTCTACTTTTCACTTCGACTGCGAGAAAATAAAATAAATAACGATTTTTAATAATTTTTTTGCCATTCTGTTGTTACATTAGTAGGAGTAAGATCTTTATTTTCACTTGATGATAATAACAAATAAATAGTCACATTCACTTTACCTTATGCCTTTACCTTGTATTACGTATTGCATGCATCGAAATCCGAAATGGATTAAATATAAACATCCCTTTAAATAAATGTAATTATTTACAATAAAAATTCTAGAGATTTCGCGGCAATCCGCAATACCAACTTTATTTTTCTCCTTTGTTATCAAGAAGGAATTTAAAAAAAAAATACATTAAGAACCATAGACATTGAGTTGTAGGTGATTGCGTGCAAATTATTTCAAAAATGGAACATAAATAAAAAGTAATTTAATAAAACAAAAAACCCGACTGCTTGGATACCAAAAAGTATAAAACAAGACATGTATTGAAGTATTTCATTATTATCAATTTACATCGTATAATAATATTAATAAAATTTATCAAGGCGCAGTCGCACGTTAAGGTAAATGTTAGCTATTGAACGTGCGACTGCGCCGTGATAAATTTTATTAATATTATTATACGATGTAAATTGATAATAATGAAATACTTCAATACATGTCTTGTTTTATACTTTTTGGTATCCAAGCAGTCGGGTTTTTTGTTTTATTAAATTACTTTTTATTTCAAACTTTTTAGTTCAGTATTTATTGTAAACAGGCGACGTTTTTTCTGCCCGAAGTTGTACCAAAGGTACTATTATAGATTTTGTGGTAGCATTTTAGAGCATGTGAATAAGCAGCGGATTCATTTATTCGTAATGACTACCATGGTGATCACCATAACCATCATCAAATTTGCATAATATGTTATAATGCTAATATAAATTTGGTTTGGTAAAGTTCGTGAATCTGCTATTTTTTCGACAGAGAGAGTAAATTAATTTTCGAGAGTCCTATCGCAGCGACGCGACGTCACGAGACCTCGGCATTTACCGCGTCCAATCGCTTTCGTAAGCCAATGAACGTCGGCCACTTACGAAAATACCCGTGAACAATGCAAAAAAAGTATTTTCAAAAACACAATTTGTACGTATTTAGTACGTAGCAAAGTCGGAACCAATATTTTAATAGACAAAAATTTTAGTCGTAAGTTATGTAAGTCGAATATGCGCTGCATGTGGCATTGATGAATTTATTGATTTTTTGACTGATCGATTGAAGGAGTACAAATCATCAAGTTTTTTGAGACTGGTTATGTCGTCACATTAAGCTTTTACAATGATATTAAGTTACTACCGTAATATTATATTGTGAGAGTAGGTACGCGCCCCACCTTCACCCTTTTCTATCCGCTGCCGGCCGCGTCATTTTCTGTTGAACGTTACTGTATTTCTATGATATCTCATAAAATATTCATCTAAATTAAATGGTGTACAGAGCAATTTTTATCTTAATTAAATACTGAAGATGACGAACATATTTATTTTGATAAGGATTAATACTATGTCGGTAAAAACACCTTCACAAGTAAAGCATAGTTTTAAACCAAGTTTGAAAATCATAAAAATGTTTATTGTTAGTCAGCCTTAAAAGTTAGATATATGCTATCGCGGACTTTTTTATAGAACTTTTTAAGAGAAACTATTCCACCATACATTATTTTCGTGTAACTTTAACTATTTACTCAGCGCACGCAACGAAGCTCTCAGATGAGACGATTCTTTCCGACAGAATTCACATTATTGCAATTTTCGTAGGGATCTCTTATTTTAAAAAAATGAAATATTATGGCCTATTTTACATGTTAATAATGAAGCTTTCTATAAGTGATATAATTTTTAAAATCGGTTGAGTAGTTTTTGAGATAATCCAAATCTTTTCTCTTTATAATAGGTATCATACCTAGTTTGATAGATAGATGATTTATGTAGGAACTTTAAACATTTCCTTTGAAACCTCGTAAATCCTAAATTATCATTTAAACGGAAAAATGGTTTAAGGAACCTAGGTGTGATTTTAAAAGACCTATCTAACGATACCCCACTTGCCTATAGCCTATCGACTTTCATTTATTAATTGGCTTCTAGTGGACGCCATTTTGTTTTCTCAAATTCGGCCTCCATAGTGACACTCGGAAGATTAAAACAAATCTAGTGGTGCAAGTACTATCAAAATCGGTTCAGCCGTTTTTTCTGTAGTGCGACACAAAGGATTACAACCTTTGAAACCTCGTAAATCCTGAATGATCATTAAAATGAAAAAATGTTCATAGAAACCTAACTCTGATTTTACAAGACCTATTCATCGATGCCCCACTTGCCATAGTTTATTGACTTTCATTTTTAAATTTGTTACAATATGGCTTCTAGTGGGCGCCATTTTGTTTTTTCTCAAATTCGGCTTCCGTTATGACACTCGGAAAATTAAGACAAATCTAGTGGTGCAAGTATCATCAAAATCGGTTCAGCCGTTTTGTCTGTAGTGCGACACAAAGGAATACACTAAAAATAAACCTTTGAAACCTCGTAAATCCTAAATGATCGTTAAAATGAAAAAATGGTTTAGGGAACCTAACTCTGATTTTACAAGACCTATTCATCGATACCCCATTTGCCATAGTTTATTGACTTTCATTTTTAAATTTGTTACAATATGGCTTCTAGGGGGCGCCATTTTGTTTTTTCTCAAATTCGGCTTCCGTTATGACACTCGGAAAATTAAGACAAATCTAGTGGTGCAAGTATTATCAAAATCGGTTCAGCCGTTTTGTCTGTAGTGCGACACAAAGGAATACACTAAAAATGAACCTTTGAAACCTCGTAAATCCTAAATGATCGTTAAAATGAAAAAATGGTCTAGGGAACCTAACTCTGATTTTACAAGACCTATTCATCGATACCCCACTTGCCATAGTTTATTGACTTTCATTTTTAAATTTGTTACAATATGGCTTCTAGTGGGCGCCATTTTGTTTTTTCTCAAATTCGGCTTCCGTTATGACACTCGGAAAATTAAGACAAATCTAGTGGTGCAAGTATCATCAAAATCGGTTCAGCCGTTTTGTCTGTAGTGCGACACAAAGGAAATATACATATATAGACTGATGAACACATAACCCTGTGCGTTCCGCAGTCGGGTAAAAAAGTAGATCATTCTGTGTAACATAGCGTAACTATTTATTCATTTCATACAGTGGGTCGACGCTCGCACAAATGTTAGACCTGACTACCATCATATCATGACAGTTTTAGCAGTCCTAGATGTACGGTACTGCTTAAAATACATTAGAGTCATAGAATTTTGTATTATAAAAATTCTGCTAGTTTCATTCGTTACGCCCCTGTCACCCCGCAGCTTTGCTTTGTCTAGATGCCTTCGTTGAACGACTAGTAGGAAAGAACGTATCTTCTTAGACTGTGTCTGTGACATTCGTTTGGGCCGTTCATATTCACCATAGACTATACATTTTTACTATCCATTAATTACTACCTATAAATTGATAACGCCAGCTGGCGTTTTTTAATTGCTAGCAATTATTAAAAAAAAATACTTTAATCCCTAGACCCTAAATGCTAACTTTAGTCCGCCTACGCTAAGCTATAATGACATCTTTTTAGAGCATGAGAGGTGAAAACAATATTATGTACCTTGAAGCACATAATTAATGATTAAACGAACTTACCTGTACGTGAAGTTCTATCATAATTATACGAAGCGCTTCCTTCGAAGAGATTAGTAACCTGAAAAGCTAAATAATATATGTAGTAACACGCAAGTGACACCACTCATGCACTATAGTTTGGAGAATCTTTGTATTTTCCCCTTGTTTACATTTCTTTTTTTTTTTTTTTTGTGGGTAGTTCGGTTTGCCGGTTGCGCCGCTCGCCCTGTCATGTCATTAAGTTTAGAGTTAGTTAACAACATCATTTAGACATTTTCGCAGCATGAAAGAACGACGGGAGGGCGGGCGGGTGTTACTAATCTCTTCGAAGGAAGCGCTTCGTATAATTATGATAGAACTTCACGTACAGGTAAGTTCGTTTAATCATTAATTATACTCGCGCTTCCTTCTCGAGATTAGTAACCTGAAAAGCTAAATAATATATGTAGACCTTGAGAGTTAGCTTCAGAGCTGAGGAAATGTTCTAAATATAGACAATTTAGAAATAGGTAAGTATTGTACTATTTATTCCAAAAAATCATATGTGAGTCTTATTTACAGGCTATAGAAAGAACAAACATAACCGGTAAGTATCTGTCTACTAAACGTTAAATAGTCAAAACTATCTAGGGTAGAAGACAATAGATTTAAGTAAGCTATCACTTGATTACATTTATTTAGCTATAAGCTATCACCTGTTTACATATTAACTGAGAATATTTATTAATTATCGTGTAACACTGCGGCAGCTAGTGCTGCTTCATCGCCTGTAACGACAGCACGATTGTAAAATTTGCCAAATATTTGAGAGCTTCCGCTCCACCCCGCAGTGCTACGTATCGTATCAAATCAACTGAAACACCGCGTTGGTGCGCCCGAGACGTGGCAGCGTGCCGCGTGCTGTGGGCTGTGAAAATCGATACATCTATTCCACTATCCTTTAAGACTGATTTTATCCACCTGCTCAACGACTGGCTTGTAACAGATCTATGCGGCTTTCTAAAGCTTATAAAAAGATTAGTGATGGTTTTACGCAATAGTTTTGTTTTCTCGATATACGTAATTAGAGTTTTCGAGGGACAAACTTCCGGCCTTTCCTCAAAGAAAGGCAGTATGAGGACAGGTTGCTTGAAACCTGGCCGTGAAGTTTTTATATGGTCCGGGATTTTAATCATAATTTTTGTGGGCAAAATCTCTATATTATTTATGATTATTTTAGACAGTGTTTGTACACGGTGGGCTGTGGCAAGTGCTAGCAATGTCACACATTTTTTAGTTAGTTTTTCTAAAGTTAAGCTCTCATTAGGGTATTGTTGTCCTAAACAATTCAAAACCAAAGATGTGTCCCACGTGTTGTTATATTTTGGTTGCGGAGGGCGTAACCGGAAAATGCCTTTAAAGAATCTTGAGATTCGGTCATCGTTAGCCACGTGAGGACCTAAAATCAGTGCCAGAGCAGATCTATAAGAGTTTAGGGATCCGTATTTGCTACCTTTATTAAATAACTAGCTGATGCCCGCGACTTCGTCCGCGTGGATTGAGGTTTTTCGGTTCCCGCGGGAACTCTTTAATTTTCCGGGATAAAAAGTAGCCTATGTGCTATTCCAGACTATAATCTATCTCTGTGCCAAATTTCATCCAGATCCGTTCATCCGTTGGAGCGTGATTGAGTAACAAACATACATCCATACATACATACATCCATCCATCCAAACTTTCGCATTTATAATATTTATATGGATTCTGTAAGGAAATAGAGTACAATGGGGACCGATGCCTCATATAGGCTAAAGTTATTCTTTTGACTAAATTCGAACCATCTCCTGAGTGCAACGTCGTATTGTTTATAAGAAGTTTCTGCAAGCGACGCCATCATAATATCTACGGATGAAGGCGGTATGCTGCGTCGCAGTAGCGCTGTCCGCACAATACTCCGGCAACCAGGGTAAGGTTCGCTTGAATGTTCCGGTTGCTGGAATGGGAAATTATATTATGATCATTAGGTTCGAACTCTATGGGTTCAGACGCAAGAAGCCGATTGAAAATAGGATACCATGGTTGTGTGGGCCATTTAGGTACAACCATGATACCTGTTGCTTTATCCGCGATTACCTTACGCAGCGTCTTGAGAATGATCGCGAATGGAGGAAAGGCGTAAAAGTATAAATTTGACCATTTTATGGTAAAGGCATTAATAGCAAATGCGTCGGGGTCTCGTTGCCTAGATACGTATTTAACGCATTTCGCATTCACTCTGCTCGCAAATAGGTCAACTTCGGGTTGTCCAAGCTGGTTAGTAATTATTTGAAAACAATCAGCTCCTAGCTCCCACTCTATATCGGGGTGTACGCGGCGAGACTCCGCATCCGCGGTTACATTGTCCGATGACTTTATGTAGGACGCATATATGTACAACCGACGACTTTCACACCACTGCCAGATATCTTTAGCTATCTTAGTTAGGTAAGGGTATTGTACTCCTCCCATGCGGTTAATGTATGCTATGGCAGTGGAGTTATCTATACGTAGCAGCACTTGGCAGTCTGTAAGATTTTTCGCAAAGATTTTTAGCCCGAAAAATGCTGCAAGCAATTCAAGTTCATTTATGTGCTTGTCCTGTTCCTCCCGCGACCATACTCCACTCGCCGTGTCATTACCGCACGCCAGGCCCCACCCCCTAGTTGAGGCGTCAGTAAAAATTTCTGTACGGTAATCGTCGATACGTATTTGGCGTACAGAGCTATCGATGGCATGCAACCACCATTGCAGATCAGGTTGCAATGATGGTGGCAAAGTCATATAGCGGTCATAGTCCTCATGGTCTTTCAGACTTAAAAATTTGTGTCTCTCGAAGTCTTTAGTGTAGAGCATACCATACTCTATGGCTGGACACGCAGATATTAGTAGCCCGACTAGATGAGCAAACTTCCTTATTTTGCAGCGTCTTTGATTCATCATTTTCGCAACTTCATTTTTTATTTTTACTCGTTTTTCTTTGGGTAGACTAATGCGAAACGCTCGCGAGTCTATGATATATCCTAAAAATTTACAAGTTGTTGAGGGTATAAGGTTGCTTTTTTCCTCATTAATGATAAATCCAAGACTAGTCAGCAGCTTTTTCGTAACAGTAATATTATCGAGACATTCTCGTTTTGTTTGGCCTATTAAAAACAAGTCGTCTAAATAACAAGTAGACAGAAGTCCACTTGTTCTAAGTAATTTGACAATTGGTTTCATTATTTTCGTAAAGACGTAGGGCGCTGTGCACAAACCGAAAGGCAGGACATTAAATTCAAATAACTTATTATTCCAGAAAAATCTCAAGTATTTTTTAGAGTCCTGATGAATGTTTATTAATAAATATGCGTCTTTGAGGTCTAAGTTGGCCATGAGACTATTTTTAGATACAATTTTAATTGCCGTTCGCAGGTCTTCGAGCTTAAAATGATCAACGGTGATAAATTTATTTAATTTTTTTAGATTCAAGATGAAGCGCATCTTGCCGTTCGGTTTGGGTCGCAGAAAAATATTTGATATGAACTGGTTTTCACATGGGTTACACTCCGATATAGCTCCGATACAGAGTAGATTATAGATTGCTTCACAGAAGTGAGTTTTTTCAGTTTCCGAGTAACTTAGTCCCTTAGGAGGGTGAGTTTGTACAACGGGGCTAGAAAATTGGATTTTGTACCCATGAATCCAAGAAAGTATGCGCCGGTCGTTAGTGATAAGCGACCACTGTTTGTAAAATTTAGATAATTGTCCAGCGTACTTTACCGAGCTTATTGCCGGCGGGTTTGCCTCGACAGACGAGGCGACGGCTTCGACGAGTTCGAGCGCGTCGTGTTGCGATATGACCGTGCCGCTGGGCCCGGCGCCGGCGGGGGAGGGGGATCGCGACCGCCGCGTGGAGGCTGCTGCTGCTTGCGCGCTGGTTCCGGGCTCTTCCAGTTTAAATTTGCTCCAGAAACAGATGACTTCGGTTTGGGTGGAGGCTTCGTTTTCAGCTCGCTGCCGGACTTTGTAACAGCCTTCGCAGATTTAAGTGTCTCGGCTAAGTTGTCGCCAAAAAGTGTTTTGTCGATTTTTGTGGTAACAAGATGTTCCTTAAGTTCTTTCTTAATTGAAAAAATTGCAAAGTTACGACGGGTCACTGACTCGGCGTGTTGTATATCACAAAGAATGCGGCATACGTCCATAAGCTGTTTCAGCCGTGTGCTGTCTTTGTCCTTGGTCTCAATTTCTTTATTGATTATGTCAGCCAAACCGGAAATCGCGGAAGCAAGCTGTTTTTGTCGTGCTTCTATTCCCTTGTCCCTTTTCATGACGGTTTCGGTGACTGCCGCTTTAATTTCGGGGTTCATGGAGGGAGCGCCGACCTTAGCACAGTTTGCAGGTATCAGGTATTTTTCATTGAGCTCTTTGCGCGATTCTTTTGTAAGGCCAGAAGTGGCGATATGTTGTAGTCTTGAGGCTAATTCACTATGAATATCTTTACCGTATTCTACAGTTGCTGAGGGATCAATGCCAAGGATATCCAAGAGGTCATTGTCTACTTCAATAGAAGGCGTCTCATCTGTATGAACTACCTCAGACGAAGGTCCGGCCTCAGTTGAGGCTGTAGGGTTAGCGCCGAGATTAGAATCCCCGATATTTTCTGTACATGGGTCTTCGTTTTGCTTAGCCGAACGTGTAGCCTCACTCGAGCTATCCAGAAGTTCTTCCACTGGAAAAAGAACATGCTTGCTACAGGCCTAAGCCAACAACGTTCATAGAGTATTAACGTATAGGTATTTGCGGACGTCGGGTCTGTCCCAAAAACAGCCCTGATTGTCATTACGAAAGGTGCCAGCGAAACAGTCCCAAAAACTGCTCTGAATGGCTATGCGTTAATACGGGTCCGTCCCTAAAACAGCCCTGAATAACGCTGGCAGGCAGTTAAAATATATCTATCTACTTAGATAAGTAAACATGGAGACGGCTCCTAAAGCCGCTCTGATTGTGTTCTCGGTATCACTAACATACTAGCGTTATAAGCGTTAAAAGTAATTTTCACTTTGTTAAAACAAAAATATTTGTGACGTAACTAACGTATTTGTTAAACTGTAGGTAAGTGTTAAAGTGCTCTGAAGATGCTAGTGCCATGTTATTGAAACGTCGAAATTTCGCAACGCACTGATTAAATAATTGTAATAGAAAACGTGCCTGTTATATCCTCGCGATCAGCATCATGTCTCCGTAGTGGCGATCTATCGTGGTCGCGAGATCGCGACCCTCTCGCTCGTGAGCGGGACCGGGAGCGGTCACGATGTTTAAGATCCTTGCTTCGGCCGCGACGATCTAACTTCCGTTCTAACTTCTTAATTTTCCACGTAAGAAACTCCAGTTTTTCGTCTTTATGCCTACGTTTAGGCATTTTTAGCACCACACACTAAATTACAATCACAAAAGCACTTGAAAAGCAAAATCGCGTGTTGAGTGGTTACGCACTAAATCGTGAATGGCATGACAGGGCGAGCGGCGCAACCGGCAAACCGAACTACCCACAAAAAAAAAAAAAAAAGAAATGTAAACAAGGGGAAAATACAAAGATTCTCCAAACTATAGTGCATGAGTGGTGTCACTTGCGTGTTACTACATATATTATTTAGCTTTTCAGGTTACTAATCTCGAGAAGGAAGCGCGAGTATAATACCTACTTACTATTACAATTTACTAGGCACTAGTGTTGAAACAAAAAATACCTAAAATGTTACTTACGTGTTAATAGTTTCACAAAACTTGCCTGGTGGGAGGCTTCGGCCGTGGCTAGTTACCACCCTACCGGCAAAGACGTGCCGCCAAGCGATTTAGCGTTCCGGTACGATGCCGTGTAGAAACCGAATAGGGGTATGGGTTTAATATAACTGCCATGCCCCTTACAGGTTAGCCCGCTACCATCTTAGACTGCATCATCACTTACCATCAGGTGAGATCGCAGTCAAGGGCTAACTTGTAGTGGATAAAAATAAAAAAAACTTTGCATTCAAAAAAATTCGTTCGTGAAGCGTGGAATAATATAATATTAGCACGTCACGTTTGTAATAAAAATAGTATCCACGTTGTAGTCTAAAAAACCACTAAGAGGTCCGTTCGGATCAAATGTAGATTAAGCCAAATCTAAAACGTTCCCATCGTTTCGCCTGACCGCCCGTGTATATATAACATTTAAAAGTTCTGTAATTATTTTTCTCGTGAACCAATACAACGATTAAAGCATTCGTCACGATCACTGCTTTACGGCCTATATAAGACGTGCGGTAAAAACTATCCTGCTCTGTAGTTTATTAGAAGTTTCTCGCTTAGACTTTTTTTATAACCCAACCGTTATGTGATACAATTTAATCTTTTGAAAATTTATACCACTAGGCGGGCTACGGGGCAGTTTTACGAAAATTGGACAATTTTTTTTGGCGGTGATATCACATTTTCTACAGACGAAAGTATTAAACCAGCAGTGGTAGAGTGTTCTCCTATTTTAAGTTTTATATAATAGTGAAGCGTGGTAAATGATAATGTATATTATGCCCGTATCACATGAGGGCAGAGTAGGTCCAGGGTGTGACCTGGTAGGCCGTCACAGACTAAAGAAGAGGAAGAGAAGCAAAGAAAAGTCGGGCGTAGGTTCAAAGCCGTTTAATTTCTTTTCCTCCTATTCACACTGTAGTTTTGAGATTATAGAAACGGGCACTGGCCTGAACGTTAGGCGGAACTCCGGGGTAGCTCCAGGGCTCCTGTTCCAGGCGCAAGCCGGACGCAGTAGGGCGTCCCTGACCGAGCAGCGTGAGATTTTCCAGTAGCCGCCTTCGTAGTAAGGCTCCCAAAGAGACCAACGGGGCGTCTTCTCCCGTCCTCGGAACAGTTCCTAGGTAGTCCTTGAAACCCCAGCGGGTTTGGTAGGCAGCCAAATTAGGAAAAGACGGGTGTCCACGTAGTAAAATATGAGACGAAGCAGCGCACTGTCCACTAGCAAGTGCAGATCTGGAATGGCGACGCGGCGCGCTTGCAGAAACTTCGGGACTCGAGCGAGCGGCCGAACCCGCTAACCGGTTTCCCAGTTAGGGTTCCGTGAAGGCGCTAGTATGTAAGATGAAATGGTCATCGGAGTTACGAAGACGCAAGGAATGCGCGCGGTTCCGTAGCATTATTTTAATAGTATTGAAGTTTTATTGGTTTTAATTAGTTTTATTTAAGTATTTTTTCTAATCTTTATATAGACCGTAGTCTTAAGATAGTTACAACGTTACAAGGGGCAGCGAGACAGAGTAGTGAAAAAAACAGTCTGTACTTATATTTAAACTAGATGATGCCCGAGACTTCGTCCGCGTGGATTGATGTTTTTTGATTCCCACGGGAACTCTTAAATTTTCCGGAATAAAAAGTAGCTTATGTCCTTCCCCGGGATGTAACCTATCTCTGTACCATATTTCATCAAAATCGGTTGAACAGATGAGCCGTGAAAGCGTAGCAGACAGACAGACAGACAGACAGACACACTTTCGCATTTATAATATTAGTATGGATTCAGTTGGAATTAGTATGGATAGTATGGATATGGAAGTATGGATTAGTATGGATTTTGAACCCCAGTGCTGGAATAGAACAGTCAGCGAACATAGCACTGCTACAATACAATAGTTCCAGCACTAGTGTACGAATAGTAGCAATAGTATTCAGGTTATTACTTTGCCTCAATTGTTTCCACCAGCACCTCTGCCCTCGTTTGAATCGGACATAAGGAATATCAACTAGCTATGGCCAGTCACTTAAGCTACTCCCATCTTATCAATACAGCGCCAACTAAGAAATGTTAAATTCCTAAATAGACCAAACTTGGAGGTTAAACCCTCCTAATTTAGTAATTAAAACCATCGACATTGACACAAGTGAAGTCATTCACACCCATGGATGTAATAAGTACTTACGTTGTACGTAAGTACTTATTACATCCATGTTCACACCATGTACTGTGTCAATGAGGTTGACACTGGCTCGTAATTAAAAGTTAGTAATAATAGTACCTAATAACTAATATTGAGTCGGTACTATAATAACGGTTCTTTATTAATAAACTAAAATTGAAATAGGTTGAAACCAAAGGATAATATTATGTTACCCGAGGCCTCAATCTTTAATGGACTCAAAACGACTATTAAGAAAGCATTTACATTTCATATAGGTTCATAAAAAGTAGATACTTTTATTTACTTTTAATCTGCGGTTTCACGGTCCATATCCCAATATCTGTTTGAAAATTTGAATGTACCGCGTCTGATATCCGATAGCCGTCCAATGGGTTAAGTACCGCACGTACGGCTTACCGCACACTTATCGAATTTACACACGAAATAGCAGAGGCTAAAGTAAGCTGTAATACGTTACAATAAATGTCAATATCGCGTAATCCAATAAATTGTAATCGATAGCGCTCGTCTATATTACATAGATCATCGGATAACTGAGTCCGGCCACTGTGGTAGACTTGGAGCGTCTCGTGGGAGTTTATAAACACCTATACACGTATTTTGACGTTTACGGAGGTTTCATGGGAACAAATTTTCGATTTGATCACGGTAATACAAAATAGAACATAGCACATAATGCTTTTAGTATAACCAATTAGGCGTGTTATATTGTGATTTGTGATGTTATTTTTGATATAATTTGAAACAGTTAATTTCTTTAGATTTTGAATGTATTATATCAATCGTATGTTATATATTAATCGTATTCGTCATAAATGCTATGATAGCCGATAGCCTGCTATTAGGGGACGCATTTCTAGTTATAACTTTTTTGTAGCTATGTGCATTGTGCATGTCAAGCAATTAATTGATATCACTAACTCTAACGGTGTAGGAAAATAATATCGTGAAAAACCTGCATGCTCGAGAGTTCCTCATATTGTACTCAAGGTGATTGAGCAAGTCTGCCCAATGCCCATCCGCACGTGGTCGGTGGACTAACTAAGGCCAAACTTCTTCTTATTCTGAGAGGAGACTTGTACTTACTGTATTGGGCCGGCGCGGCGATTTGTTGATAATGTTGATAATGAGAAGTTTGATCCATCTCACAACCACGTCATCATTACGTTCAAGCATTTTGCTAATCCAAACATATACCTTCTCATTATAATATAGTGATTAATGTTTAGTTTAATATACGCACCTATAACTCTGACCTAATTGTCTTGTTCGAAAGGTCAGAATACTCTGGCATCCTATAAAATCTGAGAGCCTGTCTTATGTGAGTAAGAATAATGAGCAGACCTCGGATAAATACCGAGAAAATGCTTGCATAAAGAGAACTCTGGTACATAATAATACACTTGGTAACTCAGAATACACTTAGTAAGTAGACATGTTACAAAGCTCCGAACTCTCTAGTTAGGGAAAGCTTTTACTGCATACTGAAACCTTAATAGAATAAATTACTTTGCCGTTAGTTACTAAGAAAGTACCTAATATAATTTAAGATGTAATGTAACAAAGTTTCCTGTTATCATTGTTGGGTAAATTCTAAAGTGAGTTTAGACTTATAGGGCTTGATTCACACTGTTCGTAGCATTTTAGTAGAAATAAGTACAACTTTGTATTGAGGGATGTGTGACCAGATGCATAAGTCAGTAGGTAATTGTGCGAAATTTAGACTCAAGTTAGTAACTGGATGGGTGATCAACTGTACCAGAATTTAGCGTCATTCCTTGTTCCCGGCTATCGGCAGCTGTCATAGATTTTTTTTTAATCTGATTTATTTGGGGGATTTTCTTCACAAAACAAAGAACGTCAGCCCCATCGTTCCCTGTGACAAACTTATACCTAACTATAACTAAGTAGTTGTATTGTTTATCTTCATTAAAAATCAAAAAGCATTCTGGCTGCCTCTGAACGCTGTCATAGTTATTATTGCTAATTGAAGAGTCACACCAATCATTATTATAAACTTCAGTTCTTTCGTCCAGTTGTGGAGATCAAACTGGCAGTTCCTGTAAAAACCTAAAGTTTATCAAGTTGGTACAGCATAATGAAAAGACCTCGGTCGAAATGCACAGCGAAGAAAATTCCATGCAATGCTTTCTTTTACTTATTTACTTTTGATTACCTTTCCCGTAAGTAGGTCTAAGTATGTTAATTTCTATGAGTTAATTTTTGGGCTCGGTTTAGGAAATACAAAGAATAGTGAAAACCACAGTGCTTATACAAAATCCTGAATCTTTTTTTTTTTTTTTTTTATCCACTACAAGCTAGCCCTCTCTTCTCTGACTAAGCCATGGGATCAACTTGTTATTTATAATGATAAGTTGTAATAAGCTCAAGTTTCAGTGCCTATTGATTTTGTTTCCAAAAGTTAAAGCTACCTTGTCAAAAAATTCTTGGTTACAAAAGCGCGTCCGTGTTTGAGTGACGTAGTTGCAACGAGTCTTTACCACTTGGTTCACTTAGCTATTTTAAAGAATCCTGTTACTTTGTAGAAGTGTTTCTACGGACTTTAAAGGACAGAAACTACCGCTCTCTACTTCCGTAGCTCGGTGCAATTTAAAAAACTGGTACCCAGTTTCTCTTGCTTTGTGGTATAATTTAATTTCAAAAGGTTTCTTCAGTGCTAAGTATAACAAATTTCAATTTCGTTAAAAAGGTCTTTATCCATTTTTTTAAAGGCTTTAAGTTTTTGATGTTTTTGGTCTCTTTTAAGTAAATTATCATGTACCTACTGCCTACCTAATATCGGCAAATTTTATTAATTTTTTAATTAAATTTTAACGTGTTTGAGGGTCATTGCACCATTGACGGGTTTGGTTAACATTGACCAGAAATAAACCACTGAGTTTTAAAAGTCAGGGCTCTCCTACTTTTTATTGAAAGACTTATTAACCTTAATAATTATGGATGTAAGAATAATAACTAGCATAGCAACTCACTTCGATCGCTCTTTGGTGGTCAATAATTTTAACTGAGATGATTAAAATTATTGACCACCAAATAATTGACGACAAAAATTGGACGATAGTCAGGAATTGAGAATCTGCAAAGTTATAGGTTCAAATTCAAAACGTTTCAATTCGAATCATTAAGTAGGTATGAGTAGCTTTAGTTAAAACTAGTATGGCGCGTGGGTGCGCGGCCCGCTAGCGGACCGCGTGGTGAACCGCGTGGCCCACTGTGATCCACTGTCTACTTACTCGCTGTTCTAATATCCTGGTTTACTGTCTACGTGTTTGACGACCTCCGTGGCGCAGTGTTGAGCGCTGTTGAATTAACGTGCGGAGGTCCCGGGTTCGATCCCCGGCAGGGTTTGGAAAATTTATAATTTCTGAATTTCCCTGGTCTGGCCTGGTGGGAGGCTTCAGCCATGGCTAGTTACCACCCTACCGGCAAAGACGTGCCGCCAAGCGATTAAGCGTTCCGGTGCGATGCCGTGTAGAAACCGAATAGGGTTATGGGTTTAATAAAACTGCCATGCCCCTAACAGGTTAGCCCGCTACCATCTTAGACTGCATCATCACTTACCATCAGGTGAGATCGCAGTCAAGGGCTAACTTGTAGTGGATAAAAAAAAACTGAACAACACTGCTATGCTAGTGAGCACAGTGAAAACATCAGCACGCCAAGCGTCGGCGTAAAAGAAAATTCTCATAAAGGAAAAAACAAAACAAAGCTGGCTTTCCTAATGGCAAACCGACAATAATTCTTCCATTAAGAACAAATCTTGTAAAAAACCATATCAAAATCATTCATATTTCCTAACTTCTTCTACTCTCTTCAATGTTCGTAGATTCTGCCATCTTAATTTTTTCTGCTCATCAAGTTGACTTTCAGGCCCTGATAATTTTCTACCCAAAAACCACTCTTCCATCTTTAATTATACTGTCTGAGATAGCCGCCATCTTGAATTCGCCATTTTGCATTTTTTTCAGCACACTGTCCAATTGTATGAAGTTTCGAGTGTTTTTTGTTTCAGCAGCCCCTACCTATCTTTAATACCCTGAGTGTGCTCCTCACCCATCATTCGAACCTTCGATCATCATCTCTCTCCATATTTTTTCTCCGAACCATTCGTCAAAATGAGAATTCTTCCATAAAAATAAATCTTGAAAAGGAACCGTAGTCTTGCATATTTCTACACTAATTATTAGTGTAGTGTATTGTGTAGTCTTGCATATTTCTACACTAATTATTAGTGTAGAAATATGCAAGACTACGGTTCCTTTTCAAGATTTATTTTTATGGAAGAATTCTCATTTTGACGAATGTACAATTATTGTAGCCTCTTCAATATTCGCCATACATTTTCTATGGAAAAATAAATTCCGCCATCTTGAATTTTTTTCCTGTTCATCAAGTAGACCTTCATGTCCCGATCATCTTTTGCCAAGAAACCACTCTTCCATCTTTTATACTCTCCGTGATAGACACCGACGAAATTTGTATGGCGGCCATCTTAAATCCGCCATTTTGAAAAATTTTTCAGCTCACTTTCAATTGGATGAAGTTTCGAGTGACATTTGGTCGAGCACCCCCCACCTATCTTCAATACCCTTTTCTATGGAAAAATAAATTCCGCCATCTTGCATTTTTTCCTGTTCATCAAGTAGACCCTCATGTCCTGATCATCTTTTGCCAAGAAACCACTCTTCCATCTTTTATACTCTCCGAGATAGACACCGTCGAAATTTGTAACAAAGACCACCACCCCGCCCCTCCCTTTTTGTTTGAGCAGCCCCTAAGTAGGTACCTGTCTTTAATACCCTGACCGTGCTCCTCACCCATCATCCGAACCTTCGATCATCATCTCTCTCCATATTTTTTTCTCCGAACCATTCGTCAAAATGAGATTTCTTCCATAAAAACAAATCTTGAAAAGGAACCGTAGTCTTGCATAGTTCTACACTTGTAGCCTCTTCAATATTCGCCATACATTTTCTATGGAAAATAAATTCCGCCATCTTGAATTTTTTCCTGTTCATCAAGTAGACCTTCATGTTCTGATCATCTTTTGCCAAGAAACCACTCTTCCATCTTTTATACTCTCCGAGATAGACACCGTCGAAATTTGTATGGCGGCCATCTTAAATCCGCCATTTTGAATTTTTTTTCAGCTCACTGTCAATTGGATGAAGTTTCGAGTGACATTTGGTCGAGCACCCCCCGCCTATCTTCAATACCCTTTTCTAAAGAAAAATATATTCCGCCATCTTGAATTTTTTTTCTGTTCATCAAGTAGACCTTCATGTCCTGATCATCTTTTGCCAAGAAACCACTCTTCCATCTTTTATAATCTCCGAGATAGACACCGACGAAATTTGTATGGCGGCCATCTTAAATCCGCCATTTTGATTTTTTTTTTAGCTTCCTGTCAATTGGATGAAGTTTCGAGTGACATTTGGTCGAGCACCCCCCACCTATCTTCAATACCCTGGCTGGTGCTCTTCATCCGTCTTCGAAATCCTCAATCATCAGCTCTCTCCGTATTTTGCCTCTGAATGAATTTTTGTTTTCTATACGAAACGATGAGCGAAAAAAAATATTTTCATACAAAATTTTACAGGAGAGGTGATCAATGAGTGAGTCAGCACGAGCAGCTATATATATATTAACTAGTATGGCGCGTGGTTGCGCGGCCCGCTACAGCGGACCGCGTAGTGGACCGCGTGGTCCACTGTCTACTTACTCGCTGTCCTACTATCCTGCCCCCCGATTATGTAAGAATGGCCGATCAAATCGTCAAAGTTCGGCGTCAAAGTAAAATAAACCATAACAGCATTAAATCAGAGCTCAATTTCGAAACACGAAATTGAGCTCTAATTCAATGCTGTTATGGTTTATTTTACTTTGACGCCGAACTTTTACGATTTGATCGACAATTCTTACATAATCGGGCAGCTGGTTTACTGTCTACGTGTTCTGATCTGAACAACACACTGCTATGCTAGTGAGCACAGTGGAAGCGCCAGCACGCCAAGCGTCCGACGTAAAAGAAAATTCTCATAAAGGAAAAACATAAAACACAGACCACCAACCCCCCGCCCCACCCTTTTTGTTTGAGCAGCCCCTAAGTAGGTACCTATCTTTAATACCCTGACCGTGCTCCTCACCCATCATCCGAACCTTCGATCATCATCTCTCCATATTTTTTTCTCCGAACCATTCGTCAAAATGAGATTTCGTCCATAAAAACAAATTTTGAAAATGAACCGCATCAAAGTCTTGCATAGCAATATTCGCCATACATTTTCTATGGAAAAATAAATTCCGCCATCTTGAATTTTTTTCCTATTCATCAAGTAGACCTTCATGTCCCGATCATCTTGTGCCAAGAAACCACTCTTCCATCTTTTATACTCTCCGTGATAGACATCGACGAAATTTGTATGGCGGCCATCTTAAATCCGCCATTTTGAATTTTTTTTCAGCTCACTGTCAATTGGATGAAGTTTCGAGTGGCATTTGGTCGAGCACCCCCCACCTACCTTTAATACCCTTTTCTATGGAAAAATAAATTCCGCCATCTTGAATTTTTTTCCTATTCATCAAGTAGACCTTCATGTCCTGATCATCTTTTGCCACGAAACCACTCTTCCATCTTTTATACTCTCCGAGATAGACACCGTCGAAATTTGTATGGCGGCCATCTTAAATCCGCCATTTTGAAATTTTTTTCAGCTAACTGTCAATTGGATGAAGTTTCGAATGACATTTGGTCGAGCACCCCCTACCTATCTTCGATACCCTGGCTGGTGCTCTTCATCCGTCTTCGAAATCCTCAATCATCAGCTCTCTCCGTATTTTGCCTCTGAATGAATTTTTGTCTTCTATACGAAACGATGAGTGAAAAAAAATATTTTCATACAAAATTTTACAGGAGAGGTGATCAATGAGTGAATCAGCACGAGCAGCTATATATATATTAACTAGTATGGCGCGTGGCTGCGCGGCCCGCTAAAGCGGACCGCGTAGTGGAGCACGTGGTCCACTGTCTACTTACTCGCTGTCCTACTATCCTGCCCCCCGATTATTTAAGAATGGCCGATCAAATCGTCAAAGTTCGGCGTCAAAGTAAAATAAACCATAACAGCATTAAATTAGAGCTCAATTTCGAAACACGAAATTGAGCTCTAATTTAATGCAGTTATGGTTTATTTTACTTTGACGCCGAACTTTGACGATTTGATCGACAATTCTTACATAATCGGGCAGCTGGTTTACTGTCTACGTGTTCTGATCTGAACAACACACTGCTATGCTAGTGAGCACAGTGGAAGCGCCAGCACGCCAAGCGTCTGACGTAAAAGAAAATTCTCATAAAGGAAAAACATAAAACACAGACCACCAACCCCCCGCCCCTCCCTTTTTGTTTGAGCAGCCCCTAAGTAGGTACCTATCTTTAATACCCTGACCGTGCTCCTCACCCATCATCCGAACCTTCGATCATCATCTCTCTCCATATTTTTTTTCTCCGAACCATTCGTCAAAATGAGATTTCTTCCATAAAAACAAATTTTGAAAAGGAACCGCATCAAAGTCTTGCGGCGGTACCGCATCATAGCAATATTCGCCATACATTTTCTATGGAAAAATAAATTCCGCCATCTTGAATTTTTTTCCTGTTCATCAGGTAGACCCTCATGTCCTGATCATCTTTTGCCAAGAAACCACTCTTCCATCTTTTATACTCACCGAGATAGACACCGTCGAAATTTGTATGGCGGCCATCTTAAATCCGCCATTTTGAATTTTTTTTCAGCTCACTGTCAATTGGATGAAGTTTCGAGTGACATTTGGTCGAGCACTCCCCACCTATCTTCGATACCCTGGCTGGTGCTCTTCATCCGTCTTCGAAATCCTCAATCATCAGCTCTCTCTGTATTTTTCCTCTTAATGAATTTTTGTCTTCTATACGAAACGATGAGTGAAAAAAAAAATGTTCATACAAAATTTTACAGGAGAGGTGATCAATGAGTCAGTCAGCACGAGCAGCTATATATATATTACTAGTGTTTCGCTCTGTGCGCGAGCTGCTAAAGCAGCTCACGAGATGTGGTTAGCCCTAAATATCGATTTATAACGAAATCGGTCAATTAACGAAGAATTTCAGAATGGCGCCGATTTTTTAAAACTTTGGTATCAGTTTCGTTATGTAATCCCTGGTAGCCCTAAATATCGATTTTGAACGAAATCGGTAAATTAACCAAGAATTTCAAAATAGCGCTGATTTTTTAAAACTTTGGTATCAGTTTCCTGTTTTGTGATCCCAGGGAGTCCTCAATATCACTTTTGAACGAAATCGGTAAATTAACCAAGAATTTCAAAATGGCGCTGATTTTTTAAATCTTTGGTATCAGGTTCCTGTTTTGTGATCCCAGGGAGTCCTAAATATCGATTTTGAACGAAATCGGTCAATTAACAAATAATTTCAAAATGGCGCTGATTTTTTATAATTCTGGTGCCATTTTCCTGTTTTGTAATCCCAGGGAGCCCTAAATATCGACTTTGAACGAAATCGGTCAATTGATAAATAATTTCAAAATGGCGCTGATTTTTTAAAACTTTGGTATCAGTTTCCTGTATCGTGATCCAAGAAAGCCCTTAATATCGATTTTGAACGAAATCGGACAATTAACAAAGAATTTCAAAATGGCGCTGATTTTTTTAAAATTTTGTTACCAGTTTCCTGTTTTGTAATCCCAGGGATCCTCAGATATCGGTTTTGAACGAAATCAGTAAATTAACAAAAATTTCAAAATGGCGCTGATTTTTTAAAATTTTGGTAGGTACCAGTTTCCTGTTTTGTAATCCCAGGGAGCCCTAAATATCGATTTTGAACGAAATCGGTCAATAAACAAAGGATTTCAAAATGGCGCTGATTTTTTTAAAATTTTGTTACCAGTTTCCTGTTTTGTAATCCCAGGGATCCTCAGATATCGGTTTTGAACGAAATCGGTAAATTAACAAAAATTTCAAAATGGCGCTGATTTTTTAAAATTTTGGTAGGTACCAGTTTCCTGTTTTGTAATCCCAGGGAGCCCTAAATATCGATTTTGAACGAAATCGGTCAATAAACAAAGGATTTCAAAATGGCGCAGATTTTTTTAAGCTTTGGTATCAGTTTCCTGTTTTGTAATCCCAGGGATCCTCAGATATCGGTTTTGAACGAAATCGGTAAATTAACAAGTAATTTCAAAATGGCGCTGATTTGTTGAAACTTTGGTATCAGTTTCCTGTTTTGTAATCTCAAGGAGCCCCGTCGTGGGTAAAACGGAACAGTATCAAAATCTTGAAAAATCTTGGAAAAATAAATTCCGCCATCTTGAATTTTTTTCCTGTTCATCAATTAGAGCTTCAGGTCCAGCCCCCCAATCATGTAAGAATGGCTGATGAAATCGTTAAAGTTCTGCGACAAAGTAAATAAACCATAACCGCATTAAATTAGAGCTCAATTTCGTGTACCCATTCTTATACGTTTAGGTATGTACGATACTCAAACGTATAAGAATGGATAGACGAAATTGAGCTCTAATTCAATGCATTTATGGTTTATATTACTTTGACGCTGAACCTTTACCATTTGATCGAACATTCTTACATAATCGGGGGGCTGATCATCTTTTGCCAAGAAACCACTCATCCAACTTACTTTCTGAGATAGACAGACACCAAAATATAAATTTGTATGGCAGCCTGAACATGAACTACACCATTTCGGATCTGTGGCGCCGTGATTCGGGGTCGAAAAATCAAAAAATTGAAAACACTACAGCTCGGCCGCCGAACACATCTGCCTCACATCACTGTATCGTTTTCTGGCTCTTTCTAGGAGAACAATAAATTATGTCATTGAGTCCTAATCGCCTTATTAATAATATAATTTGGTATGAAAAAAAATATTCCGCCATCTTGAAATTGTTTTCATTTCGCTAAATAGACCTCCTTGCTCTGATCATCTCGTGCCAAGAAACCACACTTCCATCTCTTATACTCTCCGAGATAGACATTTTTAACTTAACTCATCGCCAATTGGATGAGGTTTCGGGTGACATTTGTTCGAGCACCCCCGCCTATCTTTAATACCTTGGCCGTGCTCTTTACCGGTCTCCGAAATCCTCAATCATCAGCTGTCTCTATATTTTTCTACAAGTTTAATTTTTTGACTTGTATACGAAGCCATCAGTGAAAAAAAAATATTCATACAAAATTTTACAACAGGAAATTTTTGGGGAAAATCTCGAAAACTACCCCAAATGTGGCAACACTGTTTAGATATCTCGATACTGCCAGTCGCATCACACAATCGATCCATACATGTCAACTTTCCCAAATGTTGCCAACTGCCTCAAAAACGTGATCGAAATTTCCAAAAACACAAAAAGAATACAAAATGGCCGCCACCTCGTTTCACAGAAACATTTTACATAGTTTTATAATTTTCCCGTGAACTACAGGATATGCCACTCCTGATGACATTTTAATTTTTCATCTCGCTCGCACCCAGCCGCAACGATCGCCTCTGAAAATAGACCATGTCGAAAATTACTTTTACCTTAATAAATTCCAGTGCTGCCAGACCTCGGCGGCGAAAATACCCAAATGTCATTCGTACAAGTGAAAAAAATTCGTATTACTATTTTTTTATTTTTGGGGTAAATCTTGAAAATTGCTCTAGAAATGGGGTAATTTTTTTCCCCAATCCATACCTCGAGTTTGTACACACAATCGCCCCGTAGAAGTCGAAATGATCCGACGTTGCCAACTATGAGAAATTTGAATTTTAAAATTTTTTTCGTACGGTCGACGTACGTTTTTTCGCGGTTTTTCGTACCTCAAACCGAACGGCCTCCGCTACAGCCACCATCTTGAATTTTTAAAAACCACTCCCATTTTGTCAAAAAACAGGATAATTGTAGGCGAAAAAAGAAAAAAACCCTATGCTCGACCACGCCGTTTCGGATCTGTGGCGCCGCGGTTCGGGGTCGAAAAATCAAAAATTTGAAACCACTACAGCTCGGCCGCCATCTTGTTTTTCCAATTTTTGCCACTTTTTCTATTTATCGTTTACAAATTCCTTCAATAATTGCGAGTTGTAACGAAATCGATTGAAAAACAAAAGAGTTGCAAGAATCACGTTGGCCGCCAAATTGTTTTTCCGAAATGTCATAATTTTTCCCTACTTGGATCCCGCACCCGAATACATCTCTCGTACATCATTGTATCGTTTTCTGTCTCTTTCTAGGAGAACAATGACGTCTTTTATAGTTCCTAATCGCCATATAATTTGGTATGAAAAAAAATATTCCGCCATCTTGGATTTTTTTTTATTCCCCTAAATAGACCTCCTCGTCCTGATCATCTTTTGCCAAGAAACCACTCTTCCATCTTTTATACTTTCGGAGATAGGTAAGTACACCAAATAAATTTGTATGGCAGCCATCTAAAATCCACCATTTTGAATTTTTTTTCAGCTCTTTGTCTATTGGATTAAGTTTCGAAAGACATTTGTTCAAGAACCCCCGCCTATCTTCAATGCTTCGACCAATTCATTTCGGCAAATCATCCGGCATCTTGATTTTCCGACATGTCATAATTTTTCCCTACTCCCATCCCGCACCTGAACATATCTCCTATACATAAACTACCTCGTTTCGGATCTATGGCGCCGCGGGTTGGGGTCGAAAAATCAAAAATTTGAAAACACTACAGTTCGGCCGCCATCTTGTTTTTCCAATTTTTTCCACTTTTTCTATTGATCGTTTACTAATTTCTTCAATCGTTGCAAGTTTTACCGAAATCGGTTGGAAAACAAAAGAGTTGCAAGAATCACGTCAGCCGCCATCTTATTTTTCCGAAATGGAATGTATTTTTCCCTACTCGAATCCCGCACCCGAGCACATCTCCCATACAACATTGTATCGTTTTCTGTCTCTTTCTAGGAGAACAATGACGTCTTTTATAGTTCCTAATCGCCATATAATTTGTTATGAAAAAAAATATTCAGCGATCTTGAAATTTTTTTCATTTCGCTAAATAGAACTCCTCGTTCTGATCATCTTTTGCCAAGAAATCACTCTTCCATCTTTTATACTTTCTGAGATAGGTACACCAAATAAATTTGTATGGCAGCCATCTTAAATCCGCCATTTTGATTTTTTTTCAGCCCATTGTCTATTGGATGAAGTTTCGAATGACATTTGGTCTAGCACCCCCCGCTTATCTTCAATGCTTCGATCGGTCTATTTCGGCAATTCGGCCGCCATCTTGATTTTCCGAAATGTCATAATTTTTCCCTACTCCTATCCCGCACCCGAACATATACCCTATACATGAACTACTCCGTTTCGGATCTGTGGCGCCGCGGTTCGGGATCGAAAAATCAAAAATTTGAAAACACTACAGCTCGGCCGCCATCTTGGTTTTCCAATGTTTTCCACTTTTTCTATTGATCGTTTCCTAATTTCTTCAATAATTGTGAGTTGTAACTAAATCGGTTGGAAAACAATAAAGTTACAAAAAGCACTACGGCCGCCATCTTGTTTTTCCGAAATATCATATTTTTTCCTTAATCCCATCCTGCACCCGAACACATCTCCCATACATCATTGTATCGTTTTCTGTCTCTTTCTAGGAGAACAATAAATTACGTCAATGAGTCCTAATCGCCATATAATTTGGTATGAAAAAAAAAATCCGCCATCTTGAATTTTTTTTCTTTTCGCTAAATAGATCTTCTCGCCCTGATCATCTTTGGCCGAGAAACCACTCTTTCATCTTTTATACTTTCTGAGATGGACACCAAATAAATTTGTATGGCGGCCATCTTAAATCCGCCATTTTGAATTTTTTTTCAGCTCATTGTCTTTTGGATGAAGTTTTGAATGTCATTTGGTCGAGCACCCCCCACCTATCTTCAATACCTTGGCCGTGCTCTTTACCCGTCTCCGAAATCCTCAATCATCAGCTGTCTCCATATTTTTGTTCAAGTTTAATTTTCTAACGTGTATACGAAGCCATCAGTGAAAAAAAAATTTTTCATACAAAATTTTACAGGAGGACATTTTTGGGAAAATCTCGAAAACTACCCCAAATGTGGCAACACTGTTTAGATATCTCGATACCGCTGGTTGAGTTACACAATCGATTAATACATGTCAACTTTCCCAAATGTTGCCAACTGCCTCAAAAACGTGTTCGAAAATTTCAAAAACACAAAGAGAATACAAAATGGCCTCCACCTCGTTACACAGAAACATTTTACATAGTTTCATAATTTTTCCGTAAACTACAGGATATACCACTCCTGATGACGTTTAAATTTTTCATCTCGCTCGCACCCAGCCGAAATGATCGCCCCTGAAAAAAGACCATGTCGAAAATCACTTTTACTTTGATAAATTCCAGTGTTGCCAGACCTCGGCGACGAAAATACCCAAATGTCATTCGCACAAGTGAGACACGTGGTTGCTCGTACTCAAATTTTGCAAAAAGTCCGTATTTCGATTTTTTTATTTTTGGGGTAAATCTTGAAAATTTCCCGAGAAATGGGGTATTTTTTTTCCCCAATCCATACCTCAAGTCTGTACACACAATCGCCCCCTAGAAGTCGAAACGCTCCGACGTTGCCAACTGTGAGAAATTTGAATTTTAAAATTGCGTTTTTTCGTACCTCAAACATAAAGGCCGCCGCGACAGCCGCCATCTTGAATTTTTAAAAACCACTCCCATTCTGTCAAAATACAGGATAATTGTAGGCGAAAAATGAAAAAAATATCATGCTCGACCACGCCGTTTCGGATCTGTGGCGCCGCGGTTCGGGGTCGAAAAATCAAAAATTTGAAAATACTACAGCTCGGCCGCCATCTTGTTTTTCCAATTTTTTCCACTTTTTCTATAAATAGTTTCCTAATTTTTTCAATCGTTGCGAGTTTTGACGAAATCGGTTGGAAAACAAAAGAGTTACAAGAATCACGTCGGCCGCCATCTTGTTTTTCCGAAATGTCATAATTTTTCCCTACTCGAATCCCGCACCCGAACACATCTCCCCTACATCATTATATCGTTTTCTGTCTCTTTCTTGGAGAACAATTATGTCAATGAGTCAGTCAGTCAGTCAGTCAGTCAGTCAGTGGTAATCGAGCTATATATAGTATAATAACTAGTATGGCGCGTGGCTGCGCGGCCCGCTAAAGCGGACCGCGTAGTGGAGCGCGTGGTCCACTGTCTACTTACTCGCTGTCCTACTATCCTGCCCCCCGATTATGTAAGAATGGCCGATCAAATCGTCAAAGTTCGGCGTCAAAGTAAAATAAACCATAACAGCATTAAATTATAGCTCAATTTCGAACACGAAATTGAGCTCTAATTCAATGCTGTTAAGGTTTATTTTACTTTGACGCCGAACTTTTACGATTTCATCGACACTTCTTACATAATCGGGCAGCTGATATACTGTCTTCGTGTTCTGATCTGAACAACACACTGCTATGCTAGTGAGCACAGTGGAAGCGCCAGCACGCCAAGCGTCCGACGTAAAAGAAAATTCTCATAAAGGAAAAACATAAAACAAAGACCACCAACCCGGGGGCCCTTCCCTTTTTGTTTGAGCAGCCCCTAAGTAGGTACCTATCTTTAATACCCTGACCGTGCTCCTCACCCATCATCCGAACCTTCGATCATCATCTCTCTCCATATTTTTTTCTCCGAACCATTCGTCAAATTGAGATTTCATCCATAAAAACAAATCTTGAAAAGGAACCGTAGTCTTGCATAGTTCTACACTTGTAGCCTCTTCAATATCCGCCATACATTTTCTATGGAAAATAAATTCCGCCATCTAAGAAACCACTCTTCCATCTTTTATACTGGCCGTGATAGACACCGACGAAATTTGTATGGCGGCCATCTTAAATCCGCCATTTTGAAAATTTTTTCAGCTCACTTTCAATTGGATGATGTTTCGAGTGACATTTGGTCGAGCATCCCCCACATATCTTCAATACCCTTTTCTATGGAAAAATAAATTCCGCCATCTTGAATTTTTTTCCTGTTCATCAAGTAGACCCTCATGTCCTGATCATCTTTTGCCGAGAAACCACTCTTCCATCTTTTATACTCTCCGAGATAGACACCGTCGAAATTTGTATGGCGGCCATCTTAAATCCGCCATTTTGAATTTTTTTTTCAACTACCGCCAATTGGATGAGGTTTCGAATGACATTTGGTCGAGCACCCCCCACCTATCTTCGATACCCTGGCTGGTGCTCTTCATCCGTCTTCGAAATCCTCAATCATCAGCTCTCTCCGTATTTTTCCTCCGAATGAATTTTTGTCTTCTATACGAAACGATGAGTGAAAAAAAATATTTTCATACAAAATTTTACAGGAGAGGTGATCAATGAGTCAGTCAGTCAGCACGAGCAGCTATATATATATTAAATAGCAACGTGGCTAATGTACCTATATATAAAAAAACTATTAGTTGAAGGTTTGTAACTAACCTAACGTGGTCCCTAAGAATCTAAACCTTACTCTACCTATAAAATTCAATATCTTTTTAAAATGGCACGTGAATCATCCAGCAGTAAGACCCTCATAATGTTGTGTCCATAATAAACCAAGATCTTTTAGAGTTTCGGAAGCCTCGAGTTCAACCATCCCAACGACTTGCTTATATACCGATCTAGATGTAATAGTGACGTGTTCAAGTTTTAAATAATTTATAAACGCTTTCAAGTATTGATTTAATGTAAAGTAAATGGTGATTGGTAGCTCCACCCCGCTTACCAATGATAGGCTTCGTCCCTCTCTTGGTATCCCAAGAGGAATTAGTCATCGACTAATAGGTCTCATAAGTATACCAAAAGGCAGCAGCCTCCCCTCCTTAAACCACTAGGCCACCATTTGGGGAAATAGCGAGACGTATGCAATCATACTTTAAATTAGTTATACAACGCGGAAACCACCATGGGTAGTAGGACGTCGTTCGTACGTTACATAGGTTGTGAGCCAATGTGACGCAGCATAGGTCGTGAATCTATGCATTTACAAGTAACATAGGTTGTGAATCTATGGAACCGTAAATAGTATAGTAGCACAGGTTGTGAATCCGTGCACCTATGAATAAGTGTCGAGGCTGAGTCAGGCGTAGTGCAATACATAGCTAGATATTCGGTATCTCACGTGTGATCCAACCTTCGGTAATAATAAACAGCGTCCTATCAACCATTGTTAGTCGTCGTTCGAATGTAACGATAGTTACGGGTTTACATAATGTAAGCATAAGTAATCATCTATAAGCAGATCGCATGGCAGAGCCAGGTGTACTGCAGAACATAGTAACTACATTCCGCAGCCCCAACTCAACCAGCGATGATTATATGTAGGTAATATACGTGTAAATATATTGTATTAAAATATGTATATAAATCCATCATAGGCGGATCAAATATCGTTGGAAGCCTCCAACGACATTATGCGTTCGAACGAGCGACGGACATCGTGGCACATACTGCACGCACCATTACACGAACAGCGAATCCACTTTGCTCAGCATCAGCCCGAGAACGACGGTGGACATCGTGACACATACTGCACGCACCATTACACGAACAGCGAATCCACTTTGCTCAGCATCAGCCCGAGAACGACGGTGGACATCGTGACACATACTGCACGCATCAAGCGCATACACCACAGCACCGCTGTGCACCATCACATACACAAGCTACCACAGCATACTATCGCATCGCCGTCACTTGTTCGGCGACCAGTCCGTTTGTCGGAAATCTTTCTAGCATGGACCGAGATCGCTCCTCCACTATATATACTATATTTTATTCTCTTATTTTAAATATATATATTTTGACTGAGAGGTACGAATCGTCACATTCAACCCCCTAAATTCTGTGATGCGTGCAAATAGTTGTAATTCTATGCAGCATGCAGAACAGAATTTACTAACTAAAGAACTAATTGTAAATGTTATGAGTACCAACGTCGCAACCCCCCGCGTCTACGGTTTTATGACCGCTTATGGTTTGATGAGCAATAGATTACTATTGCTACATCTTTACCTTTATAACCTAGAACTGTCATATGCCTACTTTGTTCCCTAAGCTTCCTTCTACCCACGTATTTAACCCATAACCTGTCAATTTTCGTCGATTACTCATTTCTATGTCACATCAATAGCTACTGCAGCATCGCTCCTACCTGCCCTATCCATCCATCCATTCTCGCACTTTACTTTCCATTCACCTTCTCCCATTCACACATAATGGCAATAAGTAAAACAAAACCTAAAATCTGTATTCCTTGCTGATTTCCCATTTGTTTTTCTCTAAACTTACTTATTTATATTACTATATAAAGCCCTAAGCATTAAACCAACATCGGCAACCCCCCGATGTGATGAGTTTTATGACGTTAATACAGCTTTTGTTACCAAACTCAACGCATTCACAACACTTCCCATAACCTGCTAAACATATTATATCTCGATGTTGAGCATTCCTCCTACCTCTAATACCATAACCATCTCCCTAAACACATATTACATAACCATATCACTTAAGTAGTGTCCTACCCACTAGAGTCTAGACGATCATCGGCAACCCCCTGATGATATGATTTTATGACATAATAATGACTTTGTTATCGAGTTCAACTCTTGTCCCACGCTATTGGGGTCGGCACAACATGTTTTCCTTTTACACTCACTTCTGTTATTCGTCAACCTATCACTCACCTCTTCATATGTTCTCACACAATCCATCCATATTTTACATTCGCATTTCGGTCACATGTACTTTTCTTTCATCCGTCCCTTTGTCCCAACATTCTGAACCATACAATGCGACAAGTCTAAGGACTGCTTTATAGATTTTCCCTTTTTGTTTAAGGCATTCGTGGGTCGCATATTACATTCGAGACCTGTCTTCGTTCGGCTGATCCTCAGGCCAACACTCTCGCTTTGCTCTACTTACATCACTCCATCTTACATTTTCCTCAAATCTTAAAACTGTTACTTGTAACACCTCACAACTAGTTACCACAACCCCCTGTCCATAAGACATTAACACTCTCTATCTTGTGTTGCTTCATACCACCTTCCATACATTCATCCTATCAACAAGTCGCTAGGCCTAATTGAACTCGAAAGCTTCCTCTGACTCTTTCCATTTCACGGACAACATATTGTAGGCTTTCGCCTACTTTGACCTACCTATCTTAACACCGGGACCCATTGAGATACGAGTAGTTGTGACTATCCTGGTCACGGCACCATATTGTAACTAACCTAACGTGGTCCCTAAGAATCTAAACCTTACTCTACCTATAAAATTCAATATCTTTTTAAAATGGCACGTGAATCATCCAGCAGTAAGACCCTCATAATGTTGTGTCCATAATAAACCAAGATCTTTTAGAGTTTCGGAAGCCTCGAGTTCAACCATCCCAACGACTTGCTTATATACCGATCTAGATGTAATAGTGACGTGTTCAAGTTTTAAATAATTTATAAACGCTTTCAAGTATTGATTTAATGTAAAGTAAATGGTGATTGGTAGCTCCACCCCGCTTACCAATGATAGGCTTCGTCCCTCTCTTGGTACCCCAAGAGGCACTAGTCATCGACTAATGGGTCTCATAAGTATACCAAAAGGCAGCAGCCTCCCCTCCTTAAACCACTAGGTCACCATTTGGGGAAATAACGCGACGTATGAAATTTAGTTAAATACAACGCGGAGACCACCATGGGTAGTAGGACGTCGTTCGTACGTTACATAGGTTGTGAGCCAATGTGACGCAGCATAGGTCGTGAATCTATGCATTTACAAGTAACATAGGTTGTGAATCTATGGAACCGTAAATAGTATAGTAGCACAGGTTGTGAATCCGTGCACCTATGAATAAGTGTCGAGGCTGAGTCAGGCGTAGTGCAATACATAGCTAGATATTCGGTATCTCACGTGTGATCCAACCTTCGGTAATAATAAACAGCGTCCTATCAACCATGGTTAGTCGTCGTTCGAATGTAACGATAGTTACGGGTTTACATAATGTAAGCATAAGTAATCATCTATAAGCAGATCGCATGGCAGAGCCAGGTGTACTGCAGAACATGGTAACTACATTCCGCAGCCCCAACTCAACCAGCGATGATTATATGTAGGTAATATACGTGTAAATATATTGTATTAAAATATGTATATAAATCCATCATAGGCGGATCAAATATCGTTGGAAGCCTCCAACGACATTATGCGTTCGAACGAGCGACGGACATCGTGGCACATACTGCACGCACCATTACACGAACAGCGAATCCACTTTGCTCAGCATCAGCCCGAGAACGACGGTGGACATCGTGACACATACTGCACGCATCAAGCGCATACACCACAGCACCGCTGTGCACCATCACATACACAAGCTACCACAGCATACTATCGCATCGCCGTCACTTGTTCGGCGACCAGTCCGTTTGTCGGAAATCTTTCTAGCATGGACCGAGATCGCTCCTCCACTATATATACTATATTTTATTCTCTTATTTTAAATATATATATTTTGACTGAGAGGTACGAATCGTCACAGGTTGAGTAGATTTTAATAATCCAATGCCGTGATTAATATTTGTGACTTTCTTATCAATTTTATTATGTAGATGGGCTGTTCCCACGGGAATGACAAGCTCAATATCCTCGAGTTTGACGCTAGTAGGATACATAAATAAGATGCTAATAAACAAAAAGACTCATTAGAATGTCGTGGAACCGGTATTTTGCAAATTTAAATTTTTCCGTTCGCTTATTATTCTTGTCTATTTACCTAGTGTCGCGTCGGGAAGTAACCTATTAATAAGCAGATAAGTTTATTCTGTAACACTATAGGTATTTAACAATAAGTATTATTAATTTTGTCCCATTAATAGAATATTATAGTCGTTTTAAATAGTTTCCAAATAATTATCATTATATTACGAAATACCGTGATGGTGAAAACTATAAATGACACCAGCACGGTAGATATTTGTATTTAAGATATTTAGCAAAACTTGCATGTCTGAAAGTTTTTCATTATGTTCTCAAAGGTGTGTGAAGTCTACCAATCCACACTTGGTCAGCATGGTGGACTATGACAAATTAATGTTCTCATTCTAAGAGGAGACTCGTGCTCCTAATTAGATTTTTATTAAAATTAAATTGTATAGGTGTCTTTCAATTTTTCTTCAAGATATAACCAGCTTCTAAAAAGCTTATATCGAGCTCACAACAATTATCTCAAATGATCAAATCACAAAGTGTGTCTACCTTGAAACTGACTTATTCCACGGAGTATCTATTCGGTAAGCCAGAAACCGGTATGAGTTACTAGGATCCTATACATAGTACGACGCCACTATATTTCGCACAAACATACAAAGCGTTAAAGGAAACATCAATAACCTAATAAGAGTGCTATCGGTAGTACGATGACCTCCGGAAGCAGCTGACAAGCGATAAGGCAAGTGCAAATCGGACCATCCATCTTACGGTTACGCCATTCATGTTTTTCTTAGGGCAGGATGCGGACCCGCTATTGGAATTCCATGTTACGTTACCGTTTCTTAAATGACTAGAGCCAGTGTCCACTCGTTGTCGGTCATACCTTTGCGAGAGTACGATATTTACAAGATTAAAAACTTACTTAATCTTACTAACATTATAAATGCGAAAGTGTTGGTTTGTCCTTTAATCACTCTGCAACTGAGCAACGCATGGACGTGATTTTTTGCATGGGTTTAGTTGAGTTCTACTTTTTATCCCAGAAAATTAAGGAGTTCCCGTGGGAATTAAAAAAAAAACTTATTCCAAGCGAACAAAGTGGCGGGCATCAGCTAGTACCTGTATATTATTATTGTAAACTTGAACTGTCTTTTTACCCTTAGTAAGTATGTGCTGTTAATTTGTTTTACTAACTAAAGATTAATTGTTATCTATTATCGTGATTTTGTGGCACACTAGCAAAAACTAGTATAGGTATTTGTAAAATAAACAGTGAATAGCCTCCTTTTAAAGGCATTAAGCAATGAATCAAGTTTCTAAAAATCAAAGGAATTAAATTTAAAAGAGTAGGTACCTACCTGCCTAAATTAGATCAACCTTTACAAAAAAAGAAGCTTACATTTCTTGGAATGTATTTGGTAAATTGAAAGTATTGATTGCAGATGCTTTGAATGTACTTATGATTTTAATGCTGCCAAAGTAAATCGATTTTAGTCGTACTGCAATTGCAATCAGTGTCCAAAAGGGTCGAATTTAATCAATTTTAGCCTTTGAGCGTTACGACTTGCGAACCATTTGCAGATACATTGATTTAAAAATACCTCGTGAATTTCGAGATCGGTCTCAGGTTAAATAAAAGTAGTAGGTATGTGCATCTGCCAAAATAGTTTCGCATTTCTTATAAAATTCTTTCTAAATAAAAGCGTCTCGTCTGTCATTTAAACGACCAATATAAAGTCACACTTTATCGTCTTTATTCATGATTGCCATCTGTTAAACTAAAGCCCTAAGTTATGAACCTCCAAAGTCAGATTATCTGAAATACCGTTACAGTGTTCTGCATTCGAAAACCTTAAATTTATTCTGCTCAGCTCTTAACTTTATGTATCGTAAAACTGCAACGTAGCTAGACAAGTTGTAGGGAACAGAAGTAATATCTTTATTACAGCGAAACGCGTATTGCTTATCAAATCTTCGTACAGTTTTATCGCTGGGGCAAACGTGAGGTGTCGCGTATTCACAACGTCAGCTTGGCGTAAAAACTTGCGTTATCCGACAAAAGCGTGCAGGGCAGCTCCCGACTGAATGGTTTTCAAATGAAATCCTTCCATTCATTCGCTCATTCATTCATAAAACGCATTACCGTCGCCGAGTGCCCTAACCCCGTCTCGGCTGCAAATATAGGATACGTAGGGGAGAATCCCTTATGCACTTCAATACGGAATGGGTAGTGAAATGTAGGATTTTGTTGAAAGTTGCGCTTACCAGACGAGAAGCTTAGCCGTTTGGGTGAAGGCTTTGTGCAGCCGGCGGGTATCAAGCGTCTCGGTTTTGGCTTCTTTTTTGATAAAGAATAAACATGAATATAATATTAGCTTTAGTGAAACCTTTGATTATGGCACTAGATTCAAAAAAAGGACTTTATATTTTCACAGCACAGGTCTATAATAAAACATGAGTGCGCATTCGTATTGATGTAGACGTATTTGGTTTGGGTGCTGAGGATATATTAATTAAATATCACGTGCTTTAAGGGTGAAGGAAAACATCGCGACGAAACCTGCTTGCATGCCTTCACCATAATATATGTATGTGAAGTCTGCCATTCCGAACTTGGCCATCCTGGTGGACTATAGCTTAAATTCTTTTCGTTCCGGGAGGAGACTCATGCTCAACATTGGTTCGGCGATGATGATGCTGGATATTTCTGTTTGAATATTTTTTGTATGCATGTCTAAAAATCTCATACCTACACAGTCTAAGGAGATATTATAGTTTCAGGATATACCTATACCTATAGCATTTCTTAAACCATATTAATAATTCAGCGGTTTATGGGCGGGATACATGATTTAGGCGTTAGACTCGTAAATATAAATTACAACATTAAACCGTAACATTATACGTATTGGTTGTACTGTTTTACCGAGATCAAATAAAGTTTGTGTGAATTACATTCTTAAGAATAAAGCTGTGCCTATAAAGATTTGCTCCACATTACATTCTATTAGGGTACTAAGGTTTTACATTGCCCCAGTTAATGGAACCGCCATTTTCATTATTTCCAATTGGCAATCCGCCATAAGAGGCTACCAATTTTTATCTGTAAGTATAAAGGCTCCATGAATATTGAACGAAGTCAAAGTGTTGGGCTTATTTTATGGGAGCGGTTTATTTATTGGGAACACCAATTTCTCACCATAAAAGAAATTGGAATGTATTTCGCGACTCATTTCCCTAAAACCCACTCAATTTAATAACCCTAAAAGAGCCGCTAGATATCTCACACGGATCTGGGGATTTTCAGTTGGGCTTCGTTGGCGTTTCGATGGCTTCTCAGCATTGAGTTACAGGCCATAGAGATGCAAACCTCATTCTCGTTAGGCGTCAAAACAGCGCCATAGTTCTACAAAAGACAAAGGAACCAAATTTCATTTGAAGTTAAATTTACATTACCAAATGTTAAACAGGTTAAAACCACAGTACAACTGGAGAATGAGGAATTAGATTTGGTGGAAACCGCTGTTTTTCTCGGAATAACGTTAGATGCTAAACTCCAATGGGGCCATCACATAAATGACTTGTCGAACAGACTTAGTTCTGCTGCATATGCGGTTAAAAAGATTCGTCAGTTGACAGATGTAGAAACGGCGAGATTAGTTTATTTTGGTTACTTTCACAGCATTATGTCATATGGTATATTATTATGGGGTAATGCTGCTGATATTAATTCTGTTTTTGTGCTGCAGAAGAGGGCTGTTCGAGCCATATATAATATGGGACCAAGAGAGTCACTAAGAGATAAATTTAAAGAAATCAAAATTATGACAGTGCACAACCAATATATATTTGAAAATTTAGTATACGTGCATAAACACATTGATAAATTCAAGAAGAAAAGTGATTGTCATAATGTAAATACTAGAAATAAAAATAAACTTGTAATACCTGCTTCTAGGCTTAGTAAAATTAGCAATTCATTTGTTGGAACCAGTGTCCGCTTCTACAATAAGCTCCCAGAAGACATGTTAAAGATGTCTCTGAACAAGTTCAAAGTTAATGTAAAACGTAAACTCATTGAAAAATCTTATTACCATGTAAAGGATTACCTAAACGACAAGGAAGCCTGGCAATGATTTGCTCAAATGGCTCTGATAGTTCCTTAGTTATGATTTGTGAGATGGTGATAATAAAAAAATAAAAAAAACCCGGCTGAGTTTGTTGTGGGCTCTTCTCAGACCAGGGCGCGTTTGGAACCCTCGTAGCTTTAGTTTTAAGATACCGTAACTGATTATCACCATCATGTTTTTTATGTAAGTAATTTTTTACGTCAATAAGTGTACAGTGTACCTATATTGAATAAATGAATTGAATCTTGAATCTTGAATCTTGAACTAATCCATACCTACTAATAATATAAATAATATTAGAATGGATTATTGTCTGTATGTTGTTGTCACGGCCCATATAAACAACTGATTTTAATGAAATTGGCAGGTACTGAGATGAGTTCTGGGGTAATGGGTATTGCTCCATAGGAATTAATAAAAAAACTAAATCCACGTGGACGTACTCACGGGTATCATCTAGTGATTAATAATGTAAAGTTATTTATCAGGAACTCATATTGCATTGTCATACTGTGAGAGTGTAAAGTGATAAGGACTGTCGTATAATAGGTTAAAGTTAGCAATATTATTCACAGACGAAATAAAAGCGCAAGTTTCCTGAAGGACAAAACTGATGACTTTCAAAAAACAAAAACTGATTCTTTCATGTGGAGGCATGAGGAAAAGTCATGCTTTTGTCAGTATAGTTAAGGCGGTTTTCAGATGTATTACCACCTCTGATACCACCTTACTCTGACACCTCTCTGTTTTCCGTTGATAAGGAGTATCCGAGTGTTCATCAGGTATTTCATTATTCAGCCTCGCCAAGATCGCAGAGATGCCCCGCCGATAGGATTGACTAATTTTCTAGTATTTCCTTGGAAGTGTCGCGGAGTCTTCATTAGGCCGGGGCCATTTGGCAGGCTTAGAGGTCGATCCGCGCGATATCACCGACGTAAGCACGTCATTTGCAGTTCTCCGAGCCACCTCCATTAAAATGCCACTGATTTTACTTCATTCGGCTGACGTTAAATTATGATAATGTAACCATAAATTGTAACTTTATAATTCGAGGCATCTCGTGCGAAAATTACTATGGTTAAAATTCTGGAGATGCTTGTCATGATCATGCCCACCTACTTAATAAGCATATTCAACAAATCAAAATTAAACATTTTAGTTTTGGTTCACTTCTATAAGCTTTTATGACAGGTCAAGGATACCAAAAATAAATATAAAGCATATTTCGCAAAAAACGCTGAAAATAAACTTATGCTAAAGTTAAATAGTTTATTTAAGAAACAAAAAGTAAGTATTTTTTCATCATAGAAAATTTATGTGTATGGAAGGCTGTAAGTTTCCAAAATTAGCCAAGTAGACTGACAGACTATGTATAATATAATGTAGAAATATAATGCTCACATACGAAGCCAATACTCCTATTCCTAAACGCCCTTGGGAAGGAACACAGCCAGTATACCTAGTTCAGAAAACAAAGTTTCTCTACACATTGACGCGGGGAGGCGAAAACTTTATACACAGTATTAGATAAAGCTGCCCTAAACGAAGGATTCAGCATCTGAGTATTTTTAAATCTAGTTAGCGTACACGTTTGCTTTTAATTCGAGCCGTTCGCTTTGGCCTAAATTCGTTCATTGACTATTCATCCGTGTGCCGCATCCAGTCGGGGTGAGTTGAGCGTAATCCAAGCGAGCACAGTCTAAGCAAAGCAAGTTGGTGTTCGCTTAAAGCGCTTTAGCTGGCGAGTTAGCACGTGAAGAGTAGAGGCGACCCGGAGCAACGCCATTACAGGCCAAGAGGTAAGTTTTGTGCTCGCCTCATGGACGATTCATCGACGCCTCTCGTTAGGGCACACGGCTGAATACCGCCTTACCACTCCTCATTATTGCGTTTATAAAGGCGTCCATAGAGCAGCCTGATTCACTAAGACTCGCTTGGCTGCGATGAAAGAGAAAATGGGATTGTGTAGACGTTTTGTTGGGGCAAAGTTCTTTTTATCCTTTTAGCTACAAGCTCGTGTTGCGGGAAGGATCTAAAGAGCGATATTTTGCGGTAACTCCCTGTATTGTGTTTGTAACGACGTGACATTTCCTTCGTTTTTCTACGAATACGACTACGACTACGACTATACTGAAAAGAAAAGAGTTATGATTAAGTATCCAATTGTGTACGTTTACCCAAAAGCTCTTTTGAAGTATAAACACTAATTATTATTACAGACCTACACTATGTTACGAGTATGTTCCCTGCTATTACTCGTATATTGCCTACCTAAATCTAGCCTAGGTGCTATAATTTACAGTTTGTGTTTGATAAATTAATGAATCAGTTCGTATTAATTTGTGAGAAAGCAATGGGGTACTAATCCAGCATTGATTATAAAATCAATAAGATGTAGAGTGGCCACACGTTATATTATTTTGAGATTCATCTTTTCTAAATTTACGACGAATGGTACAGCAACGGTAAAAGTTTTACGATTGCGAACTTGTGTTAAGGCGAAAAACTTACTTCAGGATTCTTCATATGTATAACTAGCTTTATTCTGTGCTTTTTTTCCATATTTTTGTTTTATTTTGTATGTCAATATAATGTTTTAATATGGCCTCTCACCAGGGCAGATCAGAGAAAATTCAGAAATTATAAATTCCCGAATTGACCCTACCGAGGATCGATCCCGGGACCTCCCACTTATAAGACCATTGCGCTCACCACTTTGCCAGGGATGTCGTCAATTTATTTTAGTCAAATATAACAGTGATTATGTTAGGTTAAAAAAATATACTCTTACAATTTAGGAAATATCTTTAATAATGGTGTAAATTTTGCCACTCTACTATTCAGGGAGTGTAACTATTGGCAGGTGGGCTCCCTCGTAGCATTAAAATTGGTTGGCCGTGGCGAAATAGGGTGTGGACACTTTATCATCGTTTATTTAGATTAACTTTCATATTGCCTTAATTAAAATGACCCTAAAGACCGATTACGTATCTAAAATAGCGATGGTATTTACGTAATTTTCCAAAAGTAAGGTTAGTGGAGAAAATGATTTGGTAAATAAAATTTCACTAATAGCTGCTATGTAATTAAATAGAGTTGTTTAAAATTATGTTATATTTATAACAATCTATAAATATTCCCAGCATTATATCACAGGTTATATCATGTTGCCTAGCAAATACCTAGTTGCTTGACGAAAATAAAGCCTTAATTGTTCTTAAATCAATTGGGTATTTGACTACTAGTCAAATATGAAATACTTACCTGCTGGAACTTGTGAAGTTATCAAAAGTCGTTGCACTTTTTAAAATTAACAGGGGACGTGGATATTACGTCTTTTGGCAATTCCTCTATTCAATAATCGCTAAAAAGTTTTTTTTAGACATAGGAGAGTACTATTATATTATACTAGATGATTCCCGCGACTTCGTCCGCATGGACTAAGTTTTTTAATTCCCGCGGGAACTCCTTAATTTTCGGGGATAAAAAGTAGCCTATGTCCTTCCCCGGGTTAGAAAATATTCCTGTACCAATTTACATCAAAATAGGTTAAACGGATGGGCCGTGAAAGCGTAGCAGACAGACTGATAGACAGACACACTTTCGCATTTATAATATTTGTATGGAAGTATGGATTCTGTGATATTGGCAATATCCCAATTAGGATAAAAAATTACGAATCCTAATTAGATTAAAAACAAAACATATTACTTAACAGAATTAAATTATATCCCTATTTTCTGCAAAGATTTTATTAATTTATCCTTATAAAACTATTAATTGAATCCGCTCATTTGAATTTAAATGCAAACTAGTTCCATTTCCAACTTTTCTGGGAAGTCGGAAAGTTTTGTCATTTATTCTCCAACAATTTAGTGTAAAGTTGCAATCGCTATGCGAACGTGTCACTCAGCTTGGTTTTGTTTGCCTTTGCCCGTGCAGTCGGACTTCTTAGTCAAAACTTTCCTCATTACACCACTTACCCTGGAATTCATAAACGTTGGGTAACCAGTCTCTGGCAAAATGCCGTTCACGATTCGCGTAGGACTTGAATGTAGAATCAACCTTTGTTGCAATTCATAAACGTTCGCCAGACAATCTCCTAGCTGAATGGAGAAGAAATGGAGATGTACAGAATATTGTCTATTGATTGACATGTTATCTGTGGAAATTCTCTATGGATGTCACTTTGACGCACTGAGTCACTCAAGTGAACGTCAATGTTTGTTTACAAACAAACATTGACGCGGTTTTCAATTTCCAATGGTTTCCAATTTTAGGAAATAATAGAAAGCAAAGACCGAAGCGAATTCGAAATTTACGTGGTAAAACGCTGACGAATAATACCACTTTGATAGCGGTGATGCACAACTTCATGATTTGTATATCCTGCATAAAGTCAGAGACGGCCAAGGCTGACGGTACATCCTGGGCACGTATAAGAATCGCTCTGGAGCACCTTTGCAAAAATATCGCGAAGATATGTTTGTTCGCAGATAACAAAAGTGCAGCTTACTCTCTATAAACTGAAGTCCAGTAGAACTACTTCAGCTCTTACGAGTACGTTCTAAACTGTTCCGGCATGGTGCAAAGATGTGTTCATCAGTGCAGACTTTTGGCCTGAGGGCATAGTATACCGTCGTTACAGGGAAGCGAGAACAAGAATTCCTTCTGCTTCATAAGACTATAATATACTTATTTTTAGAATTGTATTTATAGTATTTTATGAATTATATTGTATTGTGTTATAATTATGATTAAATATTGTTGCCTGATTTAAATAAATAATTCAATGTTAAGATCAAAGTTATCATGTTCTTGCTTAGTCACTGAAGTAATAGGATACCAAATTTCGAATATATCAAACCTGTATTGGTAGTTGCTCTCATACTTTCTTCAACATATTATGATAATCTGCAAATAGCTGAAGAGATTTTCTTGAATCATTGCTAAGAACACTTTCGATCAAGTCTCTAAACCAAAAAAATAAATCAAAATCGGTTCATCCGTTTGGGAGCTATGCTGCCGCAGACAAATACACAGATGCACAAACACACACACCCTCTTTTAGCGTCGGTAAGTAGTCAAGACTGAAAGACCATGAAGGTACTTATAGAGCTAGTTTTATGGCATTTATACATGGCTTTATATAAAAATTCTATTTTTATTTATGAATGAATAAGTACAGAAAACTACAAAATGTTATAATCCATTTAATATTATTTTAACAATTAATACCAGGCTGAAGAAGGACATCATTCATATTTTTGACTGCTATTATGATTCTTGTATTGCTAGCCACTTCCTTTTCGCCTCAAGAAATGCACATATCATATGAGGTCATCCAACCAAATGAATTAATCCACGACCTTTATTCTAACTTCTTCACACAAGATCTTGGCTCAAACTGAGGATAGTAGAACAACGTATGTTCTGGAATTGCCTTTAGGTACTGTGTAGTACATACATTAACTGTAGTTCCTTTATTTTGCGCTCGATATTATGTATTATTCGTCAACATCCTATGTCCTATGAGATAAGTACAGAGTCATTATAAAAATTTTCTTCTTTCTTGTTTACCTAATTCTGTATACCATCAATTAGCCTTTGCGTCTACTAGCCTTGCATCTTTATGTAGGCTGGCCGATTGTGGTATCTTTCAAGAGTCCGTCCTCATGCGGCACTTCTTTCTTCTGGCAATAATTCATAGCCATCGTTTCAATCCCTCCCCGGCCCACTATTAAATACTGAGCGCGTGCCTCTTCTTAGAACGAGAAGGGTAACTTCCGGAAATACCCGTCTGTATCAGGACAGCATAAATCGTCGTAGTTTTATATGCACTGGCTGTAATTAGCGATTTCATCATCAATGTAAAGCCATCATTCGCTTTACACTACACTTTGGATAATTGGTGGATTTATTGGTTTTACCACAAGTACAAACTTAGAAGAACATGTTGTATATGACTCAAATCACATTTTTTCTTCGATTTTTTATTAAAAATCAAGATTTATTACGCACAAATAGCCCACAAAATACAAAAATAAAGCTATGTCAAACTCATGTCATAGCAAAAGCCTCGTTTGATTGTGTCTGATTCGCGGAAATCGGCGAATCAGTATTCAGCCGCTGTTAGCGACCGCATGGAGAGTCTCTTTCGACTATGAAATGCAAAAGAGAGTCTCTTTCGACTATGAAATGCAAAAAGCTTGAATTTGATACATAGCGCTTGAAACGTCTCGGAAAAGAGCCGTTCAGTCGATTATGAATTCCACTGTTAGAATCCAACGCCACTCTCACACATAGTAATTATACTGAGTATAAAATAACTTAGTATGTATTACAGTTACTCTGTGTTACTACGTAAAACGTATGCATTTTATATTATATACAAATTGTTACATTTTTCTGTTTTTGAAAAGAGCAACTGCTCTGTTTCTTGCCGGTTCTTCTCTGTGTTCTTAGTAAATCAACTTTCCGAACCGGCGGTAGATTTTTACGACTTATCATAAGTGACACAAGTTGTCCTACATGAAATAAATCATTTCATCTCATTACTACGATAATGAATTCTTTAATAAAAAAACTTTCTGATCTCAATAAGATTACACAGAATTAGCTATAGACTCAGTTGATCTTCATGAGCTAAGATGATCGACTAAGGTTTGACACTGACGGTAGCCCTTGAGTAGCTGAGTGTGTGGTATGTATCTGCTTGAAAAGCTCGAAGGTAGGAATTCAATGCTCTTTTCCACGAAGATATAGACTGTCTAAGCTAAGTCTGCAGCAGTAAGAAAATGGTAGAATTTGAAAATCTGTTGATGACAACACAGAGTGTAATGCGAAAAAACGCACTTGATACTTGTTTTTTTTGTTTTTAATCTGCTTTCCTGGGAGTGTGGTCATTGATCGTTTTAGTACATTTCAAAGAGTAAAATGTAAATAGAGGGCACAATTTTGACAGCGTAATAATGTAGAGCATACATGATCCCCGTATTTATATAAATTTTATATATAATATTTGCCGTGAATTCGTCTGCGTGGATTTCGGCTATAAACTCAAGCAGAAACCATATGTTTTTGCTCAGGGGATGAGTCAAAAAAGGTAACAGACAAACGGTTATACTTTCGCTAACTACTCTTCGCTGCTACTAATATTAGTATGAATCTACTGACGCTAAAGATTAACAACAAATTATTACTTGATCAGGGGAGATCTTTTGAATTACTTAAGGAGAGCATAAATGAATTAAAACATAAAATGAAATGAACGAAATATTCTTTATTGTACACCAAAGACATAACATTAATAATCAGAATCAATAAAACAAAAAATAAAATAAAACAATAAAAAATATCAATATTGACTTTTGTTTCCCGTTTTTCCGCTGCACGCTTTTTGCCGGGAGTCCTCCAGATTCCCTGATTAGTTTGGCCCTCATTTTTAATAACTCTTAAGGTTCGTTCGCTTACACCTGGAAATAAATGAAAATAATTTATTTTTTTCGCATTTTCGGCAAAAAATAATTATGTTGGGGGTTCCGTCTAGACTCTTTTGACCCCTCCTTAGACGCGACAGCTTATGATCAAGGCAGCACGTTTCTAAATCTAAAATCCCACCCCAAAAAAAACAAAATTTCAATTTGAGATGGATGGATTGACTTATTCCAAGTTCTGAAGGAGATCCTGGAGATGAGGCTTTAACTCTTCGCTTATTCCACCTTGAATTTATACAATAATTAATAAAAAGTATTAAAACTTGATAGGATTTTGCTGTCAGTTCTTTTCGCATATTCTTATCGCCAGGCAATATCGCGAGGCAGGCTCTCGACTGGAATCCTCAGGGAAAAAGAAAGCGTGGTCCACCCAAACAAACTTGGCGACGTACGGTTCTGGCGGAGGTCGCGAGGATAGGGATGACGTGGGATGAGGTCAAGGGTGTAGCTTCTAACCGCTCGAGATGGCGCAACACTGTAGACGCCCTCTGCCCCACTGGGGGGACATAGAATATTAAAACACACATTGTATTCAAAGATCGAAAGGCAAAATATCAAAACCGTTTGGTCAACTTACTTGTCGACTCTTCAATTTCTTGTAAACATTGTTGTTTTTGGCTTAGGACAGCATCGTGATCTTCCTTTACTTCTTAGAATTTAAGAATCATGTTATAAAATAGCTCGCACACATTATTTTGAATAGGTTTATCCATTATTTCACTATTTTCACTTTTATTTTCGAAATATTAAAACGAACATAAACAACCTGATAGCTGAATTGACAAATCAGTGACAAATGTAAGAACACAGATTATACGAATGTTTTTGCTTTGTTTTAAGTGTTGCCCTTTTATTCCGTGGCAGAGTTAGCGTGGCCAGACTCTAATATGTAAGTTTAGTGAAAATATATCTATGAAGTTATGACAATAGAGACCACAGAGCAGATAATTTCATTCTTCTACAGGGACCAATTTAATTTTGGCACTCGTGTATATTATCAGCATGCATTGTGTTTAAACAACTTACTTACCTAACTCATACGTGCTTGAGTGTTTCGCAAAATATTTGTAAATAAAGCCACAACTTGTTCTAACTAAATATGACTGTTTGCATTTAGTTTTAGCTAGATAAACCCAGCCGTGGCATCGGCAGTAGGTACATCGACTTTTAGTCGCATGCAGTTAAGTGGTATTAACTATTCTAACAATAAAATAATATTATGAACGGTTTTTTAGCATTGTACCTATATAATATTTTCTATCTAGATCGTGCTTGCGACTTCGTCCGCTTGGATTAAGGTTTTTTTGTTTCCCTTAATTTAAACTTTAATGTAACTTTTTTATTTTCCGGGATACAGACTAGGTATACCTTTACCAAATTCCGTCGAAATCGGTTGAATATATAGGCCTTGAAAGCGTAGCAGAAAAACAGACAGACAGACGAATGGATAAGTATGAAAAAATGGCACATGTGACATGTCCATAAACTAGTTACGTTGCTTCCCGGATCCAGCAGTCAGGACGTCCGGATTATTTAAAAATGTGATCGAAAACTGTATTTGGTGTTTATATAATCGGTTTATAATCTGACATCCGTTTCTAAAATAATACGAAACTCGAATACAAATAGATACTACTCTAACACAAAATATCAGACCTATTTCACTGAAAAATTAATGTTCGCAGATTTATCATACTGAATTCAATATTCTAATATACTAAACAAAAAATATGCTTGTTACTACCTGAAAAATACGGCTGATTTAGTAGTTTTATGTGATGTGTTAAAATGAAACTAGCAGATTGGTAGCTATTTTAAAAATGGCTAGCGCACGACTTGATCAGCTCATAAAGCGGTGAGGGCTTGGATATTTTCTTGGGGGGAAAAGCGGTTAGCCAAGTTTTACACCGGTTTTATTGTCCCGGCGTCCCTCGTAAACCGTCCTTTGTGTTTGTAATGTCTCAAGTTGTATTAACACCGTGATAACTTTAGTGGGTTTGGCTACGCACGGTTGTTGATTACCTTACCCACAATTAGTGCGAAGTTGATAGATCTGATGATCACTAAGCGACACGGCTAGAAGCAATGTACAGACATTGCAAAGCATAAGTCTCACCAATTGCGCAGCTAATGCCTAGTCTATCATTTCTTCCTCTGCATATTTAGCGCTGAGGCGTGCTTAACGAAGGCTACGAACGAAAATTTTATCCATGATTTTATCTCTCAATACCTGTACAAAGCCTACTGGGGAGGTCGATTCTGGTCAGACAAAAAGTTCTGGAATTTCATGCGGGTTGAAATTGCAATTCGACACGCCTACTGACAACACGTTACGTACATATGGGGCCATTCGGAAAACCGAACAAACTCATCATTATTCCCGCACATTTCGATAACATCTTTTCTTTTTTGACCGAGTGATCTGATAATTTGGCAAACAGTAAAGTTACATATTGCGCCTTCCTTTTCAGCTACCGGAGTTCGTAGTTGTATATCGGCTTCTGATTATTTAGATAATTTAATGATATTATACTAACCGTTATTCATAGGAGAGGAAACTATGATTTTCAATTCGAGACCCGAACGGTGGTGCTCAGTGAATTACGGGTGACTCTATAACGGTAATTGTTATTGCGGCACGTTCCGCGATTGTATCGTAGCATTTCACAGTATTGTCTAAATAAATCGTTATTAAATGTCTCTTGTTTACACAGCTGTATTAGTTTATTATTCAAATCAATTCAAATTCGAATCAAAATTCTTTGATTAGAATATGATCTCGTATTTACAAACGACAAATGCTAGAATTGGGTACATTGGTCAAGCCCTGTCAAATAAATTTAATGCCGGATAACCATGTGAACCTAAGTCTATTTATAAAACAAACCATTTTAGAATAAACATAAATAATATACTTAGGTCCATACCTACCCATGCTCGTAACATTTACTTAAAGCTTTTGTGTAACTCCCATTCACTTTATCGGATTTCGTTGATTAGAAACTTCGCAAATCATATTCAATGGATTCCGGGAAAGAATTAGAAGTCCATTAGACTTATCGAAATCCTCTCTTAATGTCAAAACGCTCCAGCCAACTTTTCAATAAGAAAACATTTAAATTCCATTAGGTACAGTTTCGGTAGGCAAGAACAAAGTTTCAATCACATTCGTTTTTATAAAAGGCAAATTAAAACAAAACGGGCCCTGCTCATTTCACCGGCTGGGAAAGATTTTCCAACAAATTTAGCGGTTTCGATCGATGACGTTTGTAATGGAAAAGTTCAATAGGCAACAACAAAGACCGATACAAGTTAACGAAGCTCACGAAAGCGAAATTCACGACGGCAGCGTGCCCTGGCGGACAGGAAATTAAAAGACAAAAGAGTGCCGCTCCGAACAATGTTGGCTAGGAAATGGAGGGCAACTCGTCCCTTTCGCTTCTTTATCAGGGGCCGCTTAGCCGCGATCACCTTAGCTTTAGTTGACGGTGAATCGGTGTTATTAAAAGTCATTATACCCTTTAAAGTGACGGTTATGACACCAATCTACGTTCAATAGTCACGACCTAGACGCTTTCACGAATGCTATTTATTCTAACCATATTTGGAAAGCCGTCAATTTAATTGGATTTTACAACTTTGTTATGGTTATTTGTTAGGAAAATGCTTGGAAATTGAACATTTGTTTAGAAGATATTTCTTTGATTACTTTTCGCTAATTAAACATTTAACCCCAATATTCACACCGGCAATCATATATGCATTTATCAAGATTTGTATTTGCAGTCAAGCACTATTAATATATTTACAATATTTATTTTAATACATAAGACCATCTACGGAGTTTCTTGCCGGATCTTCTCAGAAGAATCTGTTTTCCGAACAGAAGGTTGAGTCCTGACGTATCATAAGTGACACGAGTGGCCTACTTGAAATAAAAACATTTAATTTAACGAAAGTTGGTACAGCTTCCGTAGAACTGTTGAGGCTTCTATTACGTCACTACTACATACTTTACGATTATAGTAGTATACATTCACAGTAATAACGTATTTGTCGTGTGATTAAATGGGTACTTTCAGAATATACCGGAATTAATCCGGTCTTATACGGGAATCTCTAATGTGTATCGAATGTGCGTAGACATATGGTTTCTGTAATTCAGGCGAGCTGAGGTAATCCATTCGTACGGGACTATATCGAATTTCTAAGGGAGAGACGACTTCTCGCGTCCTCGGGGAAGCATTCATGTCTTGTTACATTACTCTTGAAATTTTACGAACTGTCAATGTTATATTGACACCTCCTTCTTTTTTATGAATTGGTTTTAGTGGCTATTGAAGGATAGGATCCTGAATAACTTATTGTTGGTGCTTATTTGCATATCACTAATGTGTTCTTAGTAGTGCATACTATTTATGCTGAATGTAAGACTGGCGAACATTTGTCGCTAAGCCCGCGATAACTGGTAAAGTGACGGGATGAACTCCATAATCCTGACGCTGTTTCCTAATTCAATTTGCATTCGGAATCAAAAACTTTCCGTGACACTGTTTTGCATTAATAATACTTTGGCGTGGCGTGATCTCCCTAGAGGCGCACTAGAAGCCATAAATTGAATTCCAACCTTCGCAATTAGTTATTCCCGCGCGTGAAAACTTTCGAGATCGTTCGCCTTCGTTAACAGATGTTACGGTGCTATTCATTATACATTCCGTCGAATTGTGGCTGAACATTTAATTTAAAGTACCAAACACTCCTTTGTTAAACACTGAAGCATTTTGTAAGGTATTGTGGAATCATTTGGGCGCTGGCGGATTAGCGAAACGGGTTCTAGCCGCTAGCTCCGAATTTATAGGGAACATTCATCTTAACGTGGACCGCGTAATACATAAAGGGTAGGCAATATTTTCTTCTAATGGCATACGTGAAACTAGCTGCTTGGATACAAGCCTTAACGCTATAAACGGTTCATGATGGAGGGGTAAAAATAAGAAACAAAATTGATTTGTCTCCCTCCCTGGCATTCTTCATTCTTATTTTTCTCCTTTGCCATTCGGAATAATTTATTAGGAAAGCCTCAATCAACCAATATTTCCATAACAAAGGCTTCACTTGTCAAGGCTTTTCTAAGACTGAGGTCATTGTTTTACACTCACCGCTCAAAGTAGAAGCACTACTAACTTGAAAAAAAAAATACGCGCTGAATTGAGAACCTCCTCATTTTTTTAAAGTCGGATAATAACACATAATGCTGTTAACATTATTTAAAAGTTAAATAGTTTTTTTAGTTAGCGTTTTTAATAAAATGTTAGATGCCGCAAAAGACTGAAATTTCTTTTATCAGTTTAATTTGGGTATCTAACTATTTCACTCCCCTAACGCAGAAGATGTAAGGTGTGTTTGTTATCTGCACTCTTTGGTTGAAATTTTATTAAGATCCTGTTTAATGATAACGTTGTATTATATTTTTTATTTCTCGCAATGTAAGGCTTTCCACCGGCGTTTTATTTTAAAAGGAAATTACAAAAAGCGATAAAAGTACTACATCAAAGCAAAAATTTCCGCAAAACGAGATTTTCTTTTATTCAAATAATTATGTCTAATGTTTTAAGACATTACAGTTATAGGGTATCATTAGGAGGGGAATTATTTGTTTCCTGCTGTGTTTTGATGAGGATTGAGGAAATAATTTTTCTTTTCTTTCGTTACAGGTCCCAGGTGGCATATACATGAGATGTTATGGGCTCACGCGGCATAGGAAAGTGGCGTTGGTTGGTGGTAGTAGCAGCATGGGCATGTGGCGCCGCAGCGCGAACATTATGTCCACCGAGATGCGCGTGCGACGATGCCATGCGCGCAGCCTCTTGTGCCAACGCTGGCCTCGAAATAGTCCCTATTCAGCTCAATCCAGAAGCTACCCACATCAATCTCACACACAATACCATCGCCGATCTTCTGTACACCTTCGCATTCTACACGCAGCTTACAATCCTCGACATCTCCTACAACAGAGTACAGGACTTAGGTAGTAAAAATTTCGACAACAACATGGAGATGACTCATCTCAATGTGAGTCACAATGAGCTCAAGCGACTGGACAAAGATACTTTCATTGGCCTGAAGAGATTACTCGACTTAGATTTATCAGATAATGATATATCTAATATACACCCACAGACATTCAAGGATCTCACCGTTTTAGAAAGACTTGATCTATCCAACAACAGGTTAGTGAGTTTCGAACCTGAAACATTCGAGCCCCTATCGTCGCTCAAAATATTGTCGCTGAAAAACAATTCCATTTTAGAAATCCCATCGGAAAATCTATTTTATGTTGTTCGTTTGGAGTACCTGGACCTATCTGAAAATTTAATCCAACGAATTGACAAACATGGAATTCCATATTTAAAAGAACTGAAGCACATAGACTTTAACAACAATATAATTGAAAGCGTGGATCAGTTGGGCCTGCACAATTTACCTTCAATACGTCATTTGGATCTCAGCGATAACAATTTAACATCAGTCCCTACATCTGCTCTTTCGAAACTATCAAACTTGTCGCATTTGTACTTAAGCGGAAACTTCTTTCATAACATTTCATCGCTTTCTTTCCAGAGCCTTTTCCATTTAAAACATTTACACTTGAGTAGACTTTATGCCTTAGAGAAGATTGACTCTAGGGCTTTTGTGGATAATATAAACCTGCAAAAGATATGGATGAATGAAAACATAAAAGTCAGGGAAGTCCCTTCGAGGCTATTTCATGGCAATCCAAAGCTTACTCACATTTACATAAGAAATAACGCACTGGAAACACTCGAAGCATCACACTTTCCAATAGATACGCTTCAAGAACTTGAAATTTCTGGAAATCCATTTTCGTGCAATTGTTCTCTATTGTGGCTCTGGAAACTTGGAAGAAATAGTGAAATACGCGGTAAAAAGGCTGATAATACAAGTGCCATACTTAAAATAGATTATGAAGATGTGAAATGTTCTGCACCAGGACATTTGAAAGGTGTATTATTTGTACACATTCCGGAATCTGAATTTGGATGCTCAAATGGATGGGTGGTAGTCGCGGTTGTGGTGCTAACTGTTAGTATAATTATAAGTGTGGTCGGGGTTGTATTGTATTTCATGGGCCCGCTGAAAAGATGTAAAGGCGATAAGTCAAAGCAAGTCATGACCAGTGTAATGTTAAATGGCGATGTATCCAAAATAGGTAATGGCTTAGGATATTCCACGCGTAGCAGGGAACAAGAGACAAAGAGAGACGTCGACCGGTATCTGATGATCGGATCAACGGTGACAAATAATTTTCATTCATTAAACCCTCCGTGGAACAGTGTTGATAAAAGCCCCTATTATCAAGAGGATAGTGAAGAGCACATTTATCAACAATTTGCCTATGAAACAATACCTCACCACAGAACCCCAGAAAAACCTCATATAGTGTACGTTTAACAAAAGTTTTCTTATAAGGACAATTTGAAAAACGTAGTAATTTCTTGTGTTCGTCGTATCACGGAGGACATTTAAATGATCGATATGATGATAGTGATCGACGGAACCAATGATTTTTGCAATAATGTAAATAGTGATGTTTAAAATTGTAATAATTATGTGATAGCTTTGTATATAGATATGTACATATAAAATGTAATAATTTTTACTGATAAAGACATTCTCGATTTTGTACTTAAATTGTTTTATAATGTTGTATGTTTAAACTTCGAATTATTTCGCCAATTAATTAATGATCTATTCTAATAATTAAAATATTATATAGGCAGAATATTTGATTATGTTTGGACATAAATTAGGTTTAAACAGTAAATGATGATCAGACGTGACTTAATGTACAGATATTATAATATTGTAGATCCTTTTGTTTTCTAGTTCCTGTCCCTAATGAATCCATTTGTAAAGTAATTTAAAATAGTCATGTCATGTATATGTGAAAAAATATTCATGTGTATTTGAATAGTAGTTATACATAACTATATTTTCAGAATTAGAACACCAAACATGAAGAAAACTTTGTACAAATAATTATGAGCAATATAGGTTACTAATTTCAAATACTATAATAATATGTTAATTTTTATTAAAACATTGTTATAGCATATAATTGTATTTAATAAAGAAAAACAGAATAATCTGATTATCAGTACTGCTTAGAAAAAACATAGCCTATCTAAATAGCACAAGGCACTAAAACATTTGCTAGCAAATTAATTATTAAAAGCGTAGTAAAGAAACGATACAAAGGTGCCCTAAGGCAACTTGTTTGACACACTCATGGTAAAGTCACACCATTTTTGTCCTTAACAATATTAAGTTTTGACAATTATGAATAAGTGTACCCTAACCTTTAGTACCGCCAATAGTAACTATACTTAATATTAATTATCCTTCCGACATTCAGATATAAACAGTCTCTACGCATTCATAAAATTTAAATTGAATCACGTCTTAATACGAGTAGGTCCATAAATATAATCTAGAAAAGATACAAATTCTTATTCAGTTGAACGATTATTTTTAAGAAACCTATGTTTTATTAATTTAATCATAGCACTATAATAATGGTACGATGGTCTTATGTGTTCATAGAGACAACTTAACATGTCTCAATATTTAGTGTACAAAATATTATGCTAACAAATGTTTTAGTGTTTCCACAATTTATCATAAGAATATAGACATATTAATACGAACCAGCTGCTCTGATGGTGAGGGGTACAAAATGAAATAAGTACATTATTTATTGCCTATTTTTATAGGTTAATTTCAAGAGACTTATTTGAAATATTAAGTTGGAAAGTTAATTAAATTAATATTTTTATACTTAGGGAATATTAATTGCATTAAACGTATGGTACTAAGTTTATAGCAACGCTGAATCGATATTTAAGCTCTTAAATATATATTTTATATAAAACATTCATAAATTATGTATTATATTTATTAATATAAAAATCAAATAAAATTCATAAAACTAATATATTCTGACTTTGTTGTTAGGGAAGCAATGTTTATATTTTCGTTATGCTAGAAACTTAGAACCATACTAGATAAAAATTATAGCTAAAAATTAACCTTGCAGTATACTTTTTTCTATGTATCTCATATTATACGTTTCATAAAAGTATGCCTAATTCATAACCAACATTATACCTATTCAGATAGTACAGTCATAGTGATAGTGTAAGACTATTTATACATACTTACTACTTTTAAACTTTTGTTATGAAACTTATTTAAATATATAATGCATTGAAACAAACGACAAATAAACAATTAAAACATTTGTTTTCGTTTTTGATTTTCCTTAATCCTAATTCTTAACTGTAATCCTGCTAGACGATTCAAATACACTTGTAAAAGTTTATTTGAATAACCAAGTTAATATTAAAAACTTTTTTTAAAACAAGCTTTTATTGAATTTATATGACGTATTTTATTTTTCATATTCTTCTCAGCAAACCCCTTAATTGATACCCATATCATAGGAGTGCATAAAAATTAACTAGTCCGCCGTCTTTGGAAGTCCGCCAGATTAGAATCAGAATGACTTCAACTAGCTAAGCATGTATTGTCACCCAAACTAAACGTGTAGGTACTCGTACGCAAAAATTTCAACTTAATCGGAAACTACGAAGTGGGTCAAATTCAACTTGCAAGATTTGATTACAGACAGACACTGGGGCAGGTTTGGCTAAATAAAAGCTTGTAAAAAATATTTAAATTTGCAATGATGCTAATCGATAATTGATAATTGATTTTCGATAATTTTATGCTAATCCTTCCAATATCTAGAGTGGTTTAAAATCATTGCCGTGATAAATCTTGTTAGCGTGAATTTTTGTTATTTAATTTTATGAGAACTCTTTGATTTTCCGAGACAAAAGTATGTAATATTATGTATAGTAAAATATGTGTCGTAAAAATATGCCCGTCTTCCAAGACGCAGGGCCTAAGATCTCTGTGCCAAATTTCGTCAAGATCGGTTCATCTGTTGAGTTGGGAAAAGGTAGCAGGCAGACACTTTAATAATTTTTAATATGGCTAAGAAACTCGCCATGATTTATGATCTTGCTTATGTAAGACTAGAACCAAGTTAATCCCAATTCCCAAACACAATTCCGCAAAATATTAACCGGAATCCGCTGATCCGTACACTTAATGGGAAATGATCCCTTGCAGGCTGCATTCGGGACCGTCCCTCCGGCATCATAACGTGTGGTGTCGCGAAATAAATCTTACGACCCTATCTGAAATGAAGCTACAGCCTCCTGGCGGTCAGATAAACGATAATAATAGACGACTCAATTTGGTTGATGCCGAAGACACACCTACCGTCTGATTATTAACAAGCTTGGATGATTCGATCTTGTTCGATTTATAAATGCAGCGCGGATTGTGTGAAGAGTATAGCTTGACCAACAGCTGATGTTTAAAATTTATGGCTAATCTACCGAACCAGAAATTTTCTTCTTCTTCTGGGAGTGGCAGCTATGCAGGGCAATAGTCTCCAGGTTGAGAAAGGAGGTTGTTGCCGATCTATTGTGATCGTCACCTAAGGCGTCAGGTTTCTATTCTTCAGTTGCGTACCTCATATTCATTTTTCATGGAACTTCTGTAAAAAAAAATCTGGACTGTCTTTCATCTGAGTGGCCCCTAACGCGTTGTGTCGCAAAATAAATCTTGCCACCCCAGCTGAAATGCGTAACGACGCTACAGCCTCCTCGCGGTCGGATGAAAGGGTCTTTATTTTTTCCCGTTAAAGCCTTTTATGTGATGTAGTTTGATTGGTCGGTGGTTTATTGCCCGTTGATTGCTGCTTTTCCCTTTTGATGTCTACAATCCGTGTAATATGAATTGTCTGCAATTTTTTAATTATTTAGAAATTAACCGTTGGAATATTTAAACTAAAATTAACTTAAAATTATTCCTGAGTTATTTTTCTGTTTTCCGTTTATTTTTGACTGTTGTCAAATATTGGTATAATCTTTGATCGATACCTATTTATAGTAGGTGTCTTTTGTTAACAACATGGAAGCATTTTAAAGTGAAGATCTGAACAGCCTGAAACAAAAATAGATGTATCAAAATATCCATTTAAATTAAAATATCCCTTTTCAATAAAATCATAGTAGTGATAGTCCGCTTAAAAATCCTGATACACGTCATTTTAAACAAGTTCGGACAAAATTGAAATAAATAGCTCCACATAAAATGAAATTTTTAATGGAAAACAAAGCCATAATTACAAACAAGCGGAAGCGACACGAATTTGGCGGAACTTCCTGCAGACAAATAAATTAAAAGTCAATAGACATTGAGCCGGATAGAAAACGTATTTCGGAAAAATTGGAAAGGGCCCCGAAATTTATACTACAATTCTGGTCCTTTACAGAGACCATTAAAACTGTCCGTCCATCCGGATTGCAGATTTGAACAGAAACGGCCTACTGTCACGAATCTAAAAACATTTATCACTCTCGATTTTCCGCCCATAGCCCTGGGCAAGAACCGTAACCAGTTAATACGTACGTTAGTACCAAACGCAGTTTTTATACTTCTTAGCTTTTTACTAATAGCAGTCCGAACACTCAAAGCAACACATTTCACTAGAAATGCATTCTCCATTGAAAAGCCACGAGAAAGTGTTGGCGCGTTGATTGTGCTTGGGCTGAGGAAAACGAAATAACCAAGGAAATAAATCATTACTTATATAATTTATTTATGGATAAAAACAATATTATACTGGAGTAAATTATTGTATACTATATTTCTCAAAATATTTTTAATTAACCAGTAAAAATATTTCCTACATACAAGAAAGCAAGAAAGAAGTATTTTTAATTTTTTGTGCTTGTCATTATCGAAGTACTACTCGTATCAACAACATGAAGATTCACGTAGTAAAACAATGGCTATTGTGACAATATTGATGCTTTTCACGTATAATATGTATCGCACTACGCAAAACTAGTACGCCCTCTTTTCGAAGAAATTTTAATTACGACTTTCTATTGTTCTATACCTAAGCAATAAGTTGCAATTTTTTTTTTTTTTAATCCACTACAAGTTAGCCCTTGACTGCGATCTCACCTGATGGTAAATGATGATGCAGTCTAAGATGGTAGCGGGCTAACCTGTTAGAGGAGTTAATTAAACCCATACCCCTATTCGGTTTCTACACGGCATCGTACCGGAACGCTAAATCGCTTTGCGGCACGTCTTTGCCGGAAGGGTGGTAACTAGCCACGGCCGAAGCCTCGCACCATGCCATACCAGGGAAAATTCAGAAATTATAAATTTCCAAACCCTGCCGGGGATCGAACCCGGGACCTCCGCACGTTAAGGCAACAGCGCTCAACACTGCGCCACGGAGTGGCAATTCTACATGAACACTGAAATTCATTCCTAGAAGAGATTTACCTATGGTTCTGAGAATTTGTGCTTTAATTACCTGTGTCCAATTAATTTAAAGGTTCGTGTTTGTAACCATATTCCGTATTTAAATTCGATCCTTTACTGTAAGGATATTTTATCCACTATGAGTTACGTGTGTCTTTTTATTGTACGATCGTAAAACAATACTCGTACAATAAAAAGAAAAGTACTGACTCACTCACTGACTGACTCATCAACGCCCAGCCCAAACCCTTCATTTCAATTCATTTTTTTTTATTTGTGAATACAGTAAGATGTTAGTTTTACAGTCCCTATATCATGTATTCTACCATAGTGTGCAGATGTACAAATCTATGATGTTTTAAAAACAAAATACATGTTAAGTAAATATGGATGCGAGGACGAAAACTAATCATCAGTAAGTCCTTTTTTTTGACGACCTCCCTGGCGCAGTGGTGAACGGGGATCCCGGGTTCAATCCCCGACAGGTCAATTCGGAAATCTATATACTCGTACTTGATATTATGATGGATGGATGTTTGTTACTCAATCACGCCATAACGGCTGAACGGATCTGGATGAAATTTGGCACAGAGATAGATTAAAGTCTGGAATAAGAAATAGCTGTTATACTTTTTATCCCGGAAAATTAAAGAGTTCCCACGGGAACCGAAAGCCCTAATCTATGCGGACGAAGTCGCGGGCATTAGCTAGTTTATAATATCCAGTAGGATACCGTGTAGAAACCGATTAGTGGCATGGGTTAAATATAACTACCATACTCCTAACGGGTCAGCCCGCTACCATCTCAGACTGCATCGTCACTTACCAACAGGTGAGAATGCAGCCGAGAGCAAACTTGTAGTGGATAAAAAATTTTAATTTGCTTGATTCCGATTTATTCGGATAACACTAACAAAATATTGGCTTTATATAGCAATACTAGCGGACGCCCGCGACTTCGTTCGCGTGGCATAAGTTTTTAATTCCCACAGGCACTCCTTAATTTTCCAGGATAAAAATAAGCCTATGCCACTCTCTAGGTCCTCTTCCATACCCATGCAAAAATCATGTTAATCCGTTGCTCTGTTGCGGCGTGTTTGAAGGATAAACTCTCTATATCCATGCAAAAAATCACGTCGATCCGTTGCTCTGTTGCGGCGTGACTGAAGGACAGAATCTCTATTTAACGTCCTTGGGGATAGAAATTACAAAAATTGTGAAATACGTATTTCATAATTTTAAAACGGAAGCCCAAATACCAAGTTTCATGGCTATAACTTGAAAAACGACGGACTTTCATACAAACTTTCAACCCCTATTTTACCCCTTCGGGGGTGGAATTTCGGGATAAAAAGTATCGTATGTCCTACCTCGTAGTATGGGCTCAAATCGTGCCAAGTTTTGTTTGAATTCATTCAGTAGTTTCGGCGTGATGCGCGGCCAAGATACAGACAGACAGACAGACAGACAGACAAAAATGAAAAAAATTACAGATTTGGCTTCAGTATCGAATAATGAGTGCCCTCCAAAAAAAATTTTCAAAATATCTTCAATGTACAGAATTGGACCTGTTACAGTTTTATTAAAAGTATAGATTATATAGATATTATAGAAGACAGCCTTTGCGTGTTTCTTTGTAGTTTTCGCAAAAAATTACCCAGCCCTTCTAACATTTTTTTAATTGTTTTAAAGTAAATACTTTAATAATATTATTATGTGTGTGTGCAATAATAATATCTAGGTACCTATATAAACAAAATATCGAAAGACGCCAAATGAAACTCGGTCGCACCCCGGTCCTAATACTAATTTATGAAGCATTCTCGTGTCATTGCGGTCACCCGAATCGCCGCACGAGTCTCCGGCCACCGCACAACAAAACTTGCATTATAATAATTAATGTTAGTTGAGTAAAATAAAATAGTTACCATTTCCCTTGGGCGCACGTTACAGGTTCACCAAATTGCGAAGCAGTCAAACGTACAGCTTTTCGCGTGTTGAAAAACTTGGTAAGGCCTCTTAATTAAACGAAAATATATTCGACTTTAAAATGTGGCACGTAATAACGTTTTAAGTATTTATTTCACGGAATGTAGGATTAAATGTAACAATTTTGTCGGCGACGCGTTAAAAATTCAATTATTCCACCACAATTATTCGTTATTCGCATTAAACGGGAAACCGGAGGTAAATGCGTTCCGGTAATGAGTTTCACTAGCAACAAGTTGATTATGATAAAGTCATTTGCGCTCATTGGCAGGCGATGAGTGGCGTGCATTATGTCTCCTGTAATATTAAATAGCTTTATTAAAGGACAGTGCTGTAGTGGAGGCCTAATGGAAATAAATGATACTAATATTATAAATGCGAAAGTGTGTTTGTTTGTTGGTTTATTGGTTTGTTGGTTTGTCCTTCAATCACGCCGCAACGGAGCAACGGATCGGCGTGATTTTTAGCATGGGTATAGTTGAGGACCTGGAGAATGACATATCCTAAATGCTAAGACATAGGCTACTTTTTATCCCGAAAAATTAAGGAGTTCCCGCGGGCATCAAAAAAACTTAAAACACGCGGATAAAGTCGCGGGTATCAGCTAGTTAGGAACAAAAAGGCCTCTACCTATTGTTTTACGTGATGATAACTACGTTTAAGTAGTTCTTGGTTTCTTTATTGCACGAGCAATGCAATAATTAAAAGTTATACCACAGAATTGGTAATAGTTATACATAAGGTCTATCTAAAGTTCGAAAACATTATCGGGCAAAAATGATAGCTTTTAAAATTATTGTCCGAATGACAGCACTGTTATCATGCAAATGTACATAAGGTAGTAAATATATTAAGTCTATGGTGCCTAAGTATAGATATTTTACCTAGTCAGATTTTTACCGAGATTTTTAAACTATCTACGTGAAGCTGATGGCAAAATAAGTTTTAAGTAAAAGTTTAGATAATAACAACTTTTTGCTACGATTTTGGATGAATACGTAAATAATACATAATGCAGTCCAGATGAATACATCTAAGTTATGCACATCGTTACTGGCATGTTACATGATATTATGGCAGTGGACATTCTCAAATGATGACTCTACATTCTACACGGTATAGCATTAAAATCGAGCCCAATTGTCTAAGCAATTCGTAATCATTTGACAGCTTAAAACGTATAACTCGAACTGTTTAAAGAATTCATACATGCTTTTTGACGTGCAGGCATAATATTTCTATGAACTCCTTAAACAGGTCGAATTATACGTTTGGCAAACGATTACAATTACGACTTCCTTACACAATCCGGGGGCTGCTTTTACTGGTAAGATGGTAAGATTCAAGTCAAGTCAAAGTAGATACTCTTTCCGGAGAATGAAAAGCACCACAAAAAAGTGAAACCTAAAACAAAAGTCAAATAGGTACGTACTTAATTATACATCCCATAGAAACAAAACTACGTCAGTATAATAATAATAGAAACCGGTGCCTATACGGGTGGCCTGATGAACAGGCTATTATTTAAATTAATTGCCCTCAGTATACCTATTATTGTCACCTGACAAACCAAGCCCACCTATTTTATTTAATTACTTATTTATTTTCATCGAATTAAAAATAATGAATTACGAACGCAGGTATGGGAAGGTTATGACCAAAGGGGAGTTGATTGCATTGCTTGAAAGTTTTACTGTTATTTTCATCCACACAACACGAACATATACACCATAATGGCGTGCATTTACTGCTTATTTCTATAATAAAAGGGTGTGTAAGGGCAACGGGAACCTGTGCAGTCCTGTAATGGAGATAGATGAATGTCAAAGCGCCCAAATTGCCGCACAGCGGTGCGTTGAAAAGTAAAATTACTCTGGAAAGTAAACCCACTAGCCCTATGTAATGGAGTAAACGTGTAGAACATTTATATTACAATTAGCCTTTGTTTTAACTCGCTTTCACGGTTGTTGTTTTAAGCCTGCAGTGTGTGGAAAATTAATGTGTAAAACTTGCATTAATAATATACATTTTGCCAAGATATTTTAAGAATGCATCTTACGGTTATAACCATTTTACCCTAGAACAAGACCACTTGCAAACAACGACGTTCTTACCGCGAAATAACATACGTAGACTGTGATTTAAGAGGGAAACTAAACTTAATTTAAAATTTATGTGCCACGTATTTAATAAAATAAAAAAATAAAAAAAATTGAAATTTGTAGTGCTGAAATTTGGTTTAATGGCGAGTAAAAGCAATCCTTTAGAGCTCTCCTTAAGGTCCCCAAAGTCCGGTCATGACGCGTAGATTAGCAGATCACTAATCCACACAATATTATATTGACCAGCGTCGATTTCTAAATTATTTCTTGCCATTCGTGTATTACTCTTCGAGGAGAATAACAAAATTATTTTATGAAACTATTACATTTTTTTTCTTATTTGCTTAGGAGCTTTCGAGTATAGGTACCTATCATGAACGACAGGTTTCTTTTAAATATTTGATGTCCAGAGAAGGTTATAAAATTTGGGTTATTACCGTAGGGAATTTAGTATGAACTATGTTTTTAAAACGTTATTTCGTGTTTTGTTTTTTTACTGACACTTATTTCCACTGTGTGAAAATAAAGCAATTATTAAGCAGTATTTGTTCCGTTTTAATATTGAGAATTTTATTTCTAAGCATTGGCAGCAAATAAGCCAAACCAAATCAACCAGAAATAAACTTCCGAACAATTAAACTAAATCACGTAAAAGGTTTTAACGGGAAAAATAAAGACCTTACCGACCGCGAGGAGGCTGTACCGTTTCAGGGGTGGAAAGATTTATTTCACGACACCTCTCGTTATAGTACTAAAGGGACGAAAATGCAACGTGCAAGGGATCGTTCTTCTTTATGAGAAAGGATCAACACATCTCAGTTAATATTTAGTGATTGTGTACCAAATCAAGTATATATCATGGATTTTGATAAATAGCTAGTAAAAATAATGTCCATGTCTATTGACTTTTTTAAATATTTATTTCCAAAGATCCGTTGATATATTATCTTATGAGCGTACAAGGAGCGCACTCGTTTAATTGTTAGTTAATCAAAGTACCTAAAATTTGACTCGAGCTACTGATGCAGATAAGGACTTAAGTTTAAAAATCTAAAGCTATACTTTGTATACTGGGTGTCAACCTAATATAGCTGATATAATACAGGTGATTTTTATATAGAGGCTTCATAAATTGTCTTCTGTATGTAATAATATTAGATTTAACTTTGTATAAACTTAAGTTAATCTATCTTCGATGATTAAGTTAGTCGCTTACACAACTTATTAGGTAAGATTAGACGATAAAATTGCGATGAAAAGTGTGTAGCCTTAATTGGTAGTTAAGGCATTACGTGATCGGCTATGTAGGTAGTAGGTATACTACGTACAACTTGGCTTCCTCTAAATAAGTTAGGTACGAGTATATGAGTTTCGTGCAGATCTAGATTGGATGTGGTTACGTGCTCTTAATTGCTCTGTAATTAAATTTTAATTTTTCAACACGAAGAAAGTTTTAAAATGTTTTTATTTTGTGTATGAAGTAGGTCAAGCTTGACAAGGAAGTTGTTTAGTTTCTTTAAAAGGAAAACATTTTAATTTCATGATCAAACAAATAATAAAAGCACCTGTAAAATTTCGCAATGTATTTTTTTCTTTTTACAACACAAAACGTGATTAATTTTGATTTGTGTCTCTTTACTCAAAGTGCCTAAAGAGAATGTGGTAATTTGGGGTAGACAATTTTTCAAATTATGAAATTAAAACCAATATTCTGTGCTTTCTGAAAAGTATCTTTCCTACCTATTATAACTATTCCAGATTGGGTCACAACAACCACCACTTTCATGTCAATATCAGTAATCACACTTCATACTAAGTAATATTATAAATGCGAAAGTGTGTTTGTTTATTAGTTTGTGCTTCAATCACGCAACGCACGCAACAGAACAACGGATTGGCGTGATTTTGGTATAGTTGAGGACCTGGAGAATGGCATAGGCTACTTTTTATCTCGGAAAATTAAGGAGTTCCCGAGGGAATTTAAAAACTTATTCCACGCGGACGTCGTGGGCATCAGCTAGTGATCTATAATTGGACATTGACTGGCTTTTCTGGAACGCGGTTTAAAATTATTCCTTAGTTATAGCATTTAGACTTAGATCCGGACACATGCCATTAAGCAAGTTTAAACATCTTATGAGGAAAAGTGACTCTCCCAATTGTGAAGTTGATGATATTTCACACTTGCTATTGGCATGTGTTCGTAACCGCAATGTCAGTGCATGAAAATTGGTGTTTTTAACTCTATTTTTAGCGAACCTATGAGTTTTTCGGCAGCGAAAGTAGGTATATAAATTTGTCAGTGATTCTCTCAAATTGCTATAGATTTAGAATAAATCATTATAAGGTTTAATGTATATAGCGTGTAACGATAGGGCTGACATATAGGTCACCTGTAAAAGCCCTTTAAAAAGTAGATTAAAAAAAAAAAAAAATCCTAATATTTAAATAGTGATCAGTGGGTTTAGATTGCGTACTTGAAACGAATGTAAATTGTTAAGTGTAGCTGGTTTTTTTTTGAAGTGAAACTTCTTTAGAATCGTTGTGATTTGAAAATTCAATGAAACGAAAATGCGACACCAAAAAGAGAAACATTTATTATAGCATTTAGCCTGCGAGATAATGAGATAGAATACAAGTTGTATTTATCATTCTCTCGTATAGGCTACTTTTCTGAAGTTTCACGTCTGCGGTGTGTGAATTGCACACACACACTTTTTTTTTATTATTTTCTTCTTTCCATTACACCACCACCACTATTGCTTTAAAAACCATTGAAAATCTCATAAAATAGGTTAATTTTGCCATAGATAGCAAGACACCCACTTTCATCGCTTTCGTTCGTTTTTGCAATGCACATTAGGGAATGAGGTTCCGATAATGTAGTAGTATAAGTGTAAATAAATTTTATAGTCCAAGATAAAACCCATTACGCATGGTTTACGAGAGGCACTCCCCTAATGATGCGAGTGCAGGGGCTGGTTGTGTTGGGGGTTGTATAAAGGGTAGGACATTCAAACAGCGATGTGCAACGGCAACAGCAGAATGGCACCAAAACGCGTGTACGATTTGTGAAACATTTACATTTTATGAAGAACATATAACAGTAGCGGTGAAGCTAGCAGGGTGGTTGCTACGTGCTCAGCAGTGAGTATACCTTGTTTTACAACTTATACGTACCTATTTGGTCACTTGATACACCTTGTCTCTACGCGTTATGTCTATACAAGCCTTTACAGTTTATAATAAGTAGACAGTTACTACGTTGTACGTAGTTAATACTTATAGATACCTAGTCGTTCTCACGCAATGGCCAGTGCGTGTTTCACGACTACATTATGTTAACAGTAGTTGGGGTGATATAACAAATAAGGGTTGAGATCAAGTAGTATAATTTTTCTGCGTACAACTCCACCTGGGCAAAAAGATATGTACCTATGTACTATGTAGAGAGAGACCCAACTCTCTTTCCGAGAATAGTGTTGGAAGGATGCATTGCAAGCGAGAGAGCTCCAGGTCCCAAGGACGTAAGTGCATTGGACCATAAGTGGACATAAGAGGCCCAAGTCATTCAAAATTAAAAGAGCGGCTTTACACAGAAACGCTATTCACATAATCACAAAATATAATTACGAAAAATGCATTTAATGACGATAAGGTATGTATATTATGTTAGACCTACCTATCAAATCGATTTAATCAATGTACTTAGTCAAAACTTAAAAAAACGGAAATTAATAGTGGTTGATCAGTTTTTTTCTATTAATAACATTTAAAAAAAAAAGATACCCTTAAAAATATGTGAGTAGTTTAGTAGATATGTACTTCAAATGATTACATACAAAGCTTTGAGCCTATGTAAGTTTAAAATCATGATTCGTTATACGGAGAAGCATTGGACTATATTATGTTCTACAGTTGTACAGGTTCATTTGATTGATGTTTTTTGGAAAAACAAGCAAGTCATAGATCTAAATTGAGTTTCTAATTAAGTTCAAAACGGGTAGTACGAAAAAATGGCAATTCGTAACGTCCGTCCGCAAAGTTAAAATGAATGAAATAAAGTTTGAGTTTGCGTATAATAATTACTCGGCATTTTCTTTATTAGCATATTACATTGCGTTGGAACGTTTCATTTCATGGGAAATGATGCGTTGTTGTTTTAAATTACAAAGGATAACAAATCGCCTCGCTCATGGTTGAAAGGGTGGTCGTTTTTGATCTCGTTCCTTGCATTATCTATATGGCAAAGCTTTGTTTATTGTTATCACAGTGATATTTTAAAAGCGAAAGTGTTTTTGTTTGTTAATAGGGATGGTGACAACTCAATCAAATCAGCAACTCTTTACCAAACTTAAAAACGCGCTTCTAGTATGGAATTTTGTATGAATAACATAGTTGTGACGTCATCGAATTTCAACACACTTTTTTTCTTTAATCGATAGTTTAAAATGTTTATCAAACTTAAAACTAACAGAAGATGTTAATTTTAGGTCTTTTGGAAGTCCCTCTATTTAATAATCAGTAGAAAATAATTTATTTTTGACATAGGCATCATCCCTATTTATCCTTTAATCCCGCCGTAACGTAGGAACGGATTGACGTGTTTTTTTTTGTAAGGATAATTATAGTGAAAGACTTCGAGAAAGTTCTTTTATCCTGGAAATTCAAAGAGTTCTCACGGCATTTAAAAAAATAAATGCATGCGGACGAAATTGCGGGCATCATAATTTTCATACAAAAAACCTTTAATAACTTAAATTTTAAAGAAGAAGGAGACTCATTCATCTACCATTCATCAATCATGATTGATAAAATTGCATAATGTAGAGTTAACTTTAATGTCCAATCAATGGACGCCTATTTTATATTGCAGAATACAGCGTAGAAATCAATTGTGGCAAACCGTTAATCAAATTGTTACCGTTGAATAGAATTTAATTTTCAGCATTGCACCACTAAAGCTGATTAACGTCCTTTTACCTCTAATATATATATACTAGTACCTACCTACGCTTATTTCTGTAATTGAAATATAATTAAGTAGGTGTCATTTATATATTCTTATTCATTTTCGACGACAGTAGAATTATTATTTGGTATTTCGTGATCGTGTGTGTTTTTGTAAGGACTTCAGAAAATTAAGTGCCTACCTTATACATACATCTAAATAACCGAATATTGTTTTTCAAAACGAATGGGCTTGATTAACGTCTATCTGTCTTTCTGTCTACTACGCTTTAACGGCTTCAATTCCAATTGAAATGTTTTTTTTTATATAAACTTATACAAGTGCTTTTGAATCGTTAAGTGAATCTACCATTGGTTCGGAATAACTTATCCTGGACACCGTCAGGATAACTTTATCCAAGGAAGTATCTATCCACCACCACAACCACCACTACAGCCCATTAACGTCCCACTGCTGGGCACAGGCCTCCACTCTCATAGGAGAGAGGGAATTAAAGCTTAGACCCACCACGCTGCTCCAATGCGGGTTGGCGGGCTTTAACGACTATTATCATGTTAATGATAATCTTACTTAATCAAAACTTTAAAAAACGGAAATTAATAGTGGTTGATCAGTTTTTTTCTATGAATAACATTTAAACAACAAAATATGACTATTATCATTAACATTTATCATGTTAATGATAATAGTCATAATAACTGGGACCGACGGCTTAACGTGCTCTCCGAGGCACGGAGGTGAAACACCGCCAACTTCCTAACTCCGGGCTAGTACTGAGAATTTCTAGTCAGAAAAATCCAATAGCTACTTGTTATGGCCCGTACCGGGACTCGAACCCGGGACCTCGTCGGCCGCAGTCGAACATGCCAACCACTAGACCAACGAGCCAGTATCTATCCATGCGGACCAATTTGCGGGATTAGCTTGAATCGTGTTAACATATACTTTTAAAATAAATATATATAGATACGTAATTTGCATAATATACCTGTGTATACATGCATACGTATATTATATGCATAAAAGGCGCATGTTAAAAGCTTTCAGAGCTGGATCAGCAACGTTTTCAGAGAGATAGTTGGCTCGTGCACGGTAATGTTTCGAGAAGCGCGGATTTTACTGTTTTTTAAAAGGATTCGATACAGTCGGGGTGGTTTCGCCCGTTTTTATAACGAACGTTTCCAATAGACAGAGGCGGGATAAAATTTCCATATAGACACCCAGACACTGTATATTTTATTTTCTAAGGTATCTAAAGAATAAAAGGATGCAAAATATAATTTTGCTGATTAAATATCGTAGTATCTGTGACAGATTATAGCTCGAAATACATACAAATATCATGAACTAGCTGATGTCCGCGACTTCGTTCGCGTGGTTTAAGTTTTTCCAAGACATCAACAAACAAACACATTTTCGCATTCATAATATTAATATAATATGCATCTGTGATAATATGATTACCATTATAGTTTGCATTTAATTACACATTTAGTACCTAGCGCTATAAGTGTGAAAGAACTTTGACTTTGCTTAGACTTAAGACATGGTTAAAACGAGACAGATTTATGTTAATCACATAAGTCCATCTCGTTTTAACTCTAAGCAAAGCCTGTGCCAAGTCAAAGTAGGATCTATAAATCTCAACATAAGGCTTAAGTCAAAACCGTTAGGTACAGTTGAACCCGAGATACGAGTAAAGCTTAACTTGCATAACGCTAAGTAATTTTATGTTATCTACATTTAATTTTAAGTAATTTTATCTATCTTTTAATATTATTTAAATTAAAAAGCATAAGTGCTCATTTACGTAATGTACGTTGCAGCTGATGAATACCTACTTTATATACAATTCAAATCCCCGAGAGCTGTGTTATAAAGCATCTGCAGCGGAATTTACCTATTTTATAGTAAAAGCGGTTTTTTAGAGCATACTAACATTTTATTTATTAAAACACTACATAATTCCCGCGACTTCGTGGACCGCACGCGTAGACTAAGTTTTTTTGAGTCTCGCGTTTTCTGGGATAAAATGTAGTCTATGTCTCTGGGATGTATCCTACCTCTGAAACAAATTTAATCAAAATAGGTAAAAAAGATGGGCCGTTTAATCGTAGCAGACATACCGATAGACAGAAAGAAAGACACATTTTCGCATTTAGTATGGATGGGTACTTAATTTATAAAGAAGTAGAGTTAACCAAGTAATAAATAACACTAATTTATGAAACATTGTGTTATCCTCTTGTGAAATTTTAACAAAATGAAAGCGTCCAAATTTGATACTAGTTTAATTATAATTAGATTAAAGTACTAATAACATTAAACGTTATTAGCTTATATTGAAATTATAGGCCCTAGAGCATTATATTTGTATAGAGTGCACGCTTCAAGCATAATACCTAAAACAACTGGCACTCTGGAATTCTTTCATAATATAATAATTATTGTGGTATAAAAACAGATTTCGAGGAATTCTGTACGACCCAGTACAACGAGTATGACACAGCTTCTACACGGATTTTGAAACGCTTGCTCAATTTGCTTTGTTATGTGGTTATGCACCGCATTCTTTTAGTTAAACCTGCTTCAATCATTGTTATACAGTCTAAAATCTGTCTAAATTGTTGTGATTGGCTAAATTCATGTTTTTATTGCTTTGGCAATGGATTATGGTGATTGCGATTATCATACTGTAGCAATATTTTTTACGTAATAAGGCCCCTGATGATGCTATGTCGAGAGACACTCTTGAAAACTTTAGACAACGTTTCAATGGATGTTACAAATTACAATACAGCACTATGACTCAGCTTACATAAAGAGTCTAGAGCTTAAAGCTGCATATTTCTATTCGTACTCGCAATAGATTACCTGCTTATCAAAGTAAATTACATGGGTAATATTCACCCGCCTTCAAGCACAAACGCAAATTTTAAATAAATGTACTTGTACTACCCACACCTCGCTTTCACGAAAAATGGCATAAATTAAACGCTCCGAAAAACGAATTTATCTTTTTTTACCATCGGCATACTAATGGTAGCGGCCCTCTATCCTCCAGGGCGGCCTCCGCATCTATAAAATTAACATTGTAATCCACTTTAACTTACCAAAAAATTACAAGTAAAACGTGTTTTTCATTTTTCGCAGATTCGTGGAAGAAAATGGTTACTTCTTTTTTATTTCCATCTGAAACAAATCAAATAATATTTTGATGTGAAAAATAACATAAACAATAACAGTTTTAATGATTAATAGGCGACAATGAAACTTCTGAAGAATGAAGATGCTCATAAATTCGTAATTTTCTAATTTTCAAATAACGTTTACTTACTATTTGCTAGATTATGCCCGCAACTTAGTGGATAGTGTTGGTTTGTTTGTTGGTTTTTATTTCAAATATACACCGCGACGGAGCAATGGATTGATATGATTTTTTTACATGGATCTGTATGCACTCTCCAGGTCTTTAACTGTTCAAAGAACTAGAAGCAACTTTTATCCCCAGAAATTACTGATCCCCTACAGACTTTTTAAAAGTAAATCTAGTAGTGTTATAATTTGGGATATTATTCAAAACTGTATTACTTACTGCTATTTTATGAAAGCAACTTATTCAATTTAATTCCTATAGGTCTGACAGTAATGTGAAGCACAACGAAATCTTATTAGGCGCCTCCTCGAGGGAATTATTAAAGCCGCTTTACGAATCACATTATGAAATGCATTTATACACGTGGGCACAAACTTCAGACAAGACAGTTATCACTAAATCACCCTCAATTCTTTACATTTTATTAATGAGTAGAAAAATTCTTATTTTGTGCTGAAAATAATACATCAATAATATTAGTTGAATAAACTGTATTTAGTGGATAATAAAATAAATTAAATTTTTAATTATTCCTTTCATTTAGTGTATTATTTTTTTAATAAGTAAGTAAGTAAATTGAAAGACAAGAAGAAGAAAAAGTACTTTAATCAATGTACGTTAATATTATAAGTAATAAAAATTTAAAGAGATTGGTGTTCTTACGGTGCCTTCACAATACTTATACAATAACATAGTCTTTGTTAGGCAGAACATTAGCAAATAGGGGATGATCACAATCGATATACTAGAAACCGCCTTATGCTACTCGTAGTAACAGCGTCGTATCGTGTGCGCAAGGTGCAGAAATCCTTTGTGGGGCCGAGTGTACCTATGCTTTTATAATTTGGTTCCCAAAGAATTTATGGATTTGCCATTACATAGATTTAAAGACTGTGTTAAACAGCATTTGTTATGTCGAGGGTATTACATTATCGATGATTTTATTAATGACAAAGTTGCATGGAAGCAACCGGCCTCGCATCCAGTGACCCACAAGTCAGTGTAATATTTTAACTTATGTGTTGTATTGTCTACTTATTGTAACCTTTTCTTTTTTTAAAAAAGAGCAACTGCTGAGTTTCTTGCCGGCTCTTCTCAGTAGAATCAGTTTGCTGTAAATTGGTCACGAAAATTATAAAATAAACTAAGAATATTTTGTGAAGGTTGTGTTAATTTTTTGGTCGTCTAATGTATGTAACGCGTCCATTTTTAGAATTAGGCAGTTCGCGGATCCAATGTCAAATGCAATAATGCAGAAAGTTTCTTAATGAGTTTCACCTCGGTTGAGACCACAAATTGGATTATTAATGTTAATACCGCGACTCTGAGGGGCGCAATGCTCTGCCGGGTACAGTAATTTTGCTACGTCTTATAGTGCTGCCTATGATATAGAGGCTATAGCCAATCCAAGAAGAGCAGTCTTCAGAAAAATTCATAAATCTTTAAATTGCGATTATTTCTTACTAGCTGTTGCCCGCGACTTCGCCCCTTTTTTGGTTTAAACAGGAACTCTTTAATTTTCCGGGTTAAAATGTAGCCAATATGTAATTGCAGACTAAAGTCTATCTCTGTGCCAAATTTCATCCGGATCCGTTCAGCCGTTTTTGCGTGATTGAGTAACAAACATCCATCCATCCATCCAAACTTTTTCATTTAAAATATAAAATTCAACGATAGGCACAACTTCCATGTTAACAATTAAATAACCGTACCGAAAACAGTGCTTTGATTTTTTTTTTACAGTTTCATCATTCAATGTCCACAATATTTACCTACTAATAATTGGTACCTACAACATAAGTTTCAACTTTTGGTTCCACTGTTTGGCAAAAATGTTTTTGTATATGAGTAAGGGCAGGACGTCTATTATTCTCGTTTCAATAAGAAATAAATTCCGATTTCTTATTACGTTTTTCATTATACGCGAAAATTCAGCAGAGTTCAATTTAGCGGACCGTATTACCGGGGATTTTAATGAATATTTTGACGGCGGTAATAATTTATTTTTCTATCAGTGGGAAAATAATATGAAATTGTAATATTATGAACATCAGTAAATACCGCTTCAGAAAAGAAAATATTCTTTGGGTTTCATAAAAGCTTGAGGTTGTTTTTGACATAGGTTCTTAGTTTTTTCAATTTCTTTTCATTAATTTAATTACATTGACGTTAAATCTGTAAATTCAAATTTATAATTAAATAAAATCGGATGGATTTAAGATAAGTATTCAAATATTTATGGTCTAACTAGCTGATGCCCGCGACTTCGTCCGCGTGGATTGAGGTTTTTTGGTCCGCGGGAACTCTTTAATTTTCCGAGATAAAAGGAAACTAATGTGTTATTCCATATTATAATCTATTTCTGTGCCAAATTTCATCCAGATTCGTTCAGCCGTGCTGGCGTGATTGAGTAACAAACATCCATCCATCCATCAATCCATCCATCCAAACTTTCGCATTTATAATTTTAGTATACGTAGATAGTACTTTACGTACCGGTGCCGGAACGCTAGATCGCTTGGCGGCATGTCTTTTTCAACCTTTTTTTCAACCGATTTTTGACTGTATGAACTTTGACTAGAAAATAAAACTTTCAGACGTGTTTTAAACATTAAATGTTTTGACAATAGGTACGCAATATTGCATGAGTTTATTGCACGCGACTTAACATATTTTTTGTTTTATTTTTACATTTACATTTTTTTGATTATTGTAAAACAAAAGTTATTTTATGTTGGAGCGGCAACATGCGGCAATGCGGCATGCCTCAAATGAAAACAGTCTTCCTTAGTTGCGGCGGAATATTTCATACCGAACAAGATCTCTATAACAGGAACTTCACGCTACGACTGTCGATGATTCTTCCTAATTTTAAATCAGTGTTTAGAATGCATGTGGCATGCCTCAATGTTGCACTGTGTTGCTCTGGTACAAAAGGGCCTTAACTTGTAAAAAAAAAATCAATTCCATAGTATCGCGATGCGCGCCCGACAGTTTATTTCACTAATTTTTTCCGGCGAGCCAACTTTTTCGCTGGCAAAGTTTTTCTGTTAGTAGCTAGAATGAATAACTTTATTGCTTGTACATACAGCATGTAGTTTGTGTATTTAATCTGAAAATGGACCAACTATGCGATATTTGCGACCTAATAATGTTGTTGGGATTTTTATTTTAGCAAAATTTTGTTTAACAAGTGCTCACCTAGATTCTCAACTTGTAAAGCTAAGCGCAGATTTTGTATAAAATGGGCATTTAAGTATGTATAGCTAGTTGATGTCCGCTCTCTTTCTCTCATGAAGTTCAATCTTTGCTTAACAGACAAACAGTACTTACCTGTGATACACATGCTTAAATAATAAGTGTTCATTATTTTACATAGTATGGATATAATTATTATTATATCCATACTACGTAAAATACTCACATGAATTAAAAAAAAAATCATATAAGTACTTTATTTGACTTGCTTTTATTATCTGACATAATAAAATACCCTTATTAAATAAATACTGTACTTAGGTTTGAAATTTAACATTTTATTTACATAGAAAATTCTCTTTAGCTAATTTTTTAAGACTATCGATTTAACGGCGGCGATTTTCGCAAATTTAAATAATGCTACTGAAAAATTCATGAAGACTACGTTGTAAAATAAATGCAAAGACTTTTAATTTTTCGTAGTCGGGGGAAAAATCTTACAGTGTAATCGAATTGACCCGGCGTACCCTTTCGATCTCGGGAGAAATGCGCTATATTTATTATTAGCTAATTACGTCATTTTGTCGAATGAATGCGAAAGTGTATCTGACTGTCTTTCTGCAACGCTTTCAAGGCCCATCTTTTCAATAGATCTTGATGAAATTTGGATAAGAATAGGCTACTTTTTATCCCGGAAAATTTAGGAGTTCCCGCTAGAATTTAAAAAAATTAAACTATGAAATTATCGAACGAAGTCGCGGACACCAGCTAGTACTCGAAAAGAATAAGCTACTGCTAACTAAGTTATGTTGCTTTTTTTTTAATAGTACCTATAAACTCCTTAACCTTGTTGTTATAGTTACTTCATTTTCTTGCTACACTTGTGAATCTGCAATTGGAGTTTTCTTGAAGGATACAATCTGAAACGACGACATTCGTAAGAAAACAGAGTTCACCTACTTAGCTTAGCCCCCGTATTCCACTAATCTGGCCTGCATTTGCAGACATCGTACACCTTTCATGCTCAAGAATTCTTTATAATGTTCTAGGTTTAGTCACCTTACCTTTAAAGCAAGTGATAATTCCTTAAAACGTACCTAACTCCGAAAAGGTAGAGGTGCGTGCCAGAATCACCGACCACCTGAATAGAGGCCGGGCGTCGAAACCTAGAGGTAATCACCGCTTTCCGACCTACCCGTAGCATAGCATACGCATATAGGTAATAGCTATTACCTACTTGGTGGGGTTTATTCTACACGAATATAAAATTGACGCGAGGTTGCTTGACCCACGTCAGGTCACTGGTGGTGAACGAATAATAATATCAGACGTTTGCCCACATTAAAAAGGCATATCGAACACAGATTAAATATTATAGATTGTTTGTTAGTCCAATATTTTATGAACACTACCTGTGCAAAATGTGTACCTTACATCTTTTTGTAAACCGTTATCCATTATTTACTACCGAAAAATATTTTTAAAATACTGTTTTGCTGATTTGGATTGTGTAAAAACGACACCAAAGATAAGCTTGCATGTCAAGTGCCATATGAATAAAAGTGAGCCGACAGGCTTTTGGAATTTAAGTGATCCTCACGTAAAATGTGCAACATTTTTAGAGTGATTTTTTTGTTCAGTTGACTACTGCAACTTTCGTTTTATGGTAGGGACCTAAGGATAGCCTTATGTAGAAGTTGAGATATAAATAATATCTGGATTCATACCTTATATGGTATTCTCAACTAGAATTGCGCTTTTTATTCTGGATTTGCCGTGTTTGGTAAATAATAAAAGAGAGACAACTATAATAAATACCAGCTGATGCCCGCGACTTCGTCCGCGTGGATTGAGGTTTTTCGGTTCCCGCGAGAACTCTTTAATTTTCCGGGATAAAAAGTATCCTATGTGCTATTCCAGACTATAATCTATCTCTGTGCCAAATTTCATCAAGATCCGTTCAGCCGTTGGAGCGTGATTGAGTAACAAACATCCATACATCCATACATCCATCCAAACTTTCGCATTTATATTATTTATTTGATTATTTGATTAATATGTCAGTTAGTAGGTAATGTAGTGTCATCAGACCAAAAGTTAAGTTGCCATCGGCGTCTTTTCAAATATTTCTGTTACTCATTGAGTTATTTAAAATGCAAGTCACAGCATAACATACCATTTTAAGCAATCAATAAAATGATTTACATAACGAAAAAATTAAAAGATGCCGTAGAAAGAGACGTTTGAAAGTTTTCATTCGGGTCACGTAACTTGGCAGAGACAGGGTTAAACTGACAGGAAACGACCTTGATTTTACATCGTCGTCTCGTAAATAGTAACAGCCTAAAGCCCTACGTGACATCGTTTGGTGCCATTCGCGGAATGTGCCTTTAGAATTAAAGCCTTAATGAGATTAGCATAAGACGTGCAACCAACGTCTTATGCTAGCGTAGATACAAAAGACCCTAGACAAATAAAGAATAAAGCTTTTTATGCCTCGGGTTGTATTGATTGCACATGTTTATAAACATAGGTCATATGTGCCTGTGTACACAATAATTGAAAATTGTGCATTACATTAATTATTGTATATTTTAAATAATAAATAAATAAATATTGAGCATTAATTTTTATCATAGTATTTGTATAAATTGAAATATTGTGAAAGTCGAAAGAGTTACCTATTTACCATTCTCTTGAGTCTTTAACTATTTTATTTAATTTCCTTATTACAGTAGGTAGGTATGTCAAATTTCTAAAACAAACAAAAATAAGAAAAATAAGTTTGAATACGATAAACGAATTTGATTGTAGTTCATGATACATTACAACTTGTATTAATGAATTGCTTAATACAACAGGCACACTGTAACTTATAGTTACGTATACGTATATTTTTTAACGGCACAATTTTATAGATTGCTGAAATCTCTACCAAGAGACCGCTTAATGTCCAGCAGACTGTCCATTGCGTGAGATAACGGTGAAAACAAAAATAATGTTGTTGGTTGTTACGTATAATACCTATACTTTCGATACATCACGTATCAAGCTCGCAATAAAGCGAATAATTAGCCACGTCGCGTCGTCACTGAAAACGCGGAAAGCACTTAAAGCGTTATGACTCTCAAAATTATAAAGCTGGCTCATTAATATAATATGATGGAAACATACCCAGCTTCACACGTGTTGGCCGTTATAGCAAAGGAGTTGGTGGGTATTTCCATGTCTATTCGAATGATAGATACGTAGTACAGTTTTGCAGCTTCTGAACAAGGTCAAAACTTGGCAGTTTCAACATGGTTATTTCGAATTTTAAAAGAAATCTTGTACTGAACATAATAATTTATATCAATACATAACATAATATTATACCGATTTACTATTCAAACCAGACAATATAAATTATTATTCAAATTATCGTAAATGCTCGCTAAGCTAAATTTGCAAAGGGCGGGGCACATAGTTATGAAATGAGATGAAATTATTTATTTCACTTGTATCACATAATATGATAAGTCAAAACTCCCAATTAAAAATCCAAAATTAAAACGTATTTATCATTGCTGCAGTGTTATAAACTGCTGGTAGGTATTATTTTGAAGTCATAAGGACTATTCTTGTGGTAAAAGTGCATTATTCAGGTACTTTTTTAAAATGAAATAATTATATTTTAAAATAATATAAAATACTACTACATTTTACTTCTGCCACACTAGCCAAAAGAACTTTCCCACCAGCTCCCATGTTAGTAGCTGAAAGCAGAAACAAGCGCACGACAACGAAATTCCATCAGCATTATGTTATAATAAGTCAACGCGAAAATTTGCGGCGCCTCGAGCGGCTTTTCATTAAGTGCGAATTGCTGCTGGAGTGAACATCCCATACCGCGCTGTTTATTTGATGTGAAATGTACGATGAAACTGAAATTTCCAAAAAAAACAGGTGCAGGGTTAACGGCTTTTTCGCGTCCAAGTGAAAGAGGTACAACTCGCTCAAGTTAACTCAAAACTGCTAACTGAAAAAAATACGCACCGAGTTGAGAACCTCCATTGTGAAAGTTGGTTAAAACATTGATTAGTGTTTATCAAAATACTACATGGAGTAATGGTTCATTTATTTTGTCGTAGAACTCGTTGATGCGAACTCTGGTCCGCAGTGTGTTTTCGGCCTAGAGTTCAACATAACACGCCGATATCGAATATCCCGACTCTTGACTTTGTCGCGATCCAGCAGTAATATCAATTTGCATGCACTCATCCTGAGGGCCATCGAGTGTTGGGCCCTTTGTTACATCGTTTTTGCCTCTTGCCTCATTGAGTTGTACCATTGATTCATGAATATAAATAAGAGCGATGCCTTTTTTAGGTAAGTATATGCCATTGTTTTCTTGTTCTTTCATTTTTTGCTTCAATATTATTTCATTTACATTCAAATAAATATGTGGTTTATACTTATCCGCATAATATTACTACGTTTCTGTCACTTAAGGCTAAAGCTCTACTGGAAAATATAAAAAAATATATATTTGGCAACGATGAAATGCAAACAGTAAATTCATTTCGGTTAGGAGGTTGTTTGTATGATTTTATGTGTTACCATTTTCTCGAAAATTACTAGAACTATAAATGTGATACCACAATTTTTTTCATTACATCAGTAGGCCATTCTAAGTTTAGACAAATTAAATTCTCTGGGCTTCAGAGAATTAAATTTCTCAGAAGACATGTTTTTTTTTTTATCCACTACAAGTTAGCCCTTGACTGCGATCTCACCTGATGGTAAGTGATGATGCAGTCTAAGATGGTAGCGGGCTAACCTGTTAGGGGCATGGCAATTATATTAAACCCATACCCCTATTCGGTTTCTACACGGCATCGTACCGGAACGCTAAATCGCTTGGCGGCACATCTTTGCCGGTAGGGTGGTAACTAGCCACGGCCGAAGCCTCCCACCAGGCCAAATGTTTCATGTTTACATGCTACTAGGGGTCGTTGTAGTCGTGTGCACATCAAAAAGATAACTATTAGAATGTCCTTATTTCAGACCTCGAACTTGAATTTCGAAGACTATCCCATGTAGGTACGCGAGGCTTCCAGTTGATCAGTCAGCTGCAACCAAATATATTTTGCGTTAAATTTCAATCAAGAATGGTCTCACTGCAAATAATGTCACAAATTCACATCAACTGAGCTGTAGCGCTCATCGGAGCGAATACAGCGAGTACTGCGTCAAAACATGCAGCTAAGCGGAATATCAGCTGCGACGCATTCGTGGCAAAGAATTTATTACGTGTTCGTCGCTTACTGCTGAAGTTCTATCTAAAATCATAAACATGAGACTATTTTTGTCCACGACCCAACAAATTTGAAGGTATGGGCAATATTTATAATTTGATCTTTTTCACCAGTCTGTTCGTGCCAACAATCTCCGTCAACAATTTTGTTCAACAGATCGCTGCAAGTTCTATCAAAATAAATCAGAGGCTCAAATGCGGTTCACTGTATCGATAGAAGAGGTAAAAGGAGATAAATTTTTCTCAAATAAAATTACATTGGAATTTTTACTCTGGGCTTACATTTCATGGTTTAAGTATAGTGATGTTTTCTAACAACCATGCTATAACTCTCATAGATATATAGTATTAAAGACAAGGTATTGGTGTGGTTTTAATATAACCATTTGCTTAACTTGTGACTTTTTATAATGTACACAAAATATAATACGTTAATAAGTAATAATATCTTCTTGTGATATTTTTAAGAATATACCTACATCATAATACACGTTTTTCGTAAAAATATGTCGTACAAGGTAAATATGTGGTTAAACTCTAATTTAAATTTACCCTTGTGTCCGGATAGTTCTAGTTTACCTATTAAAATATAATATGCCATCTTGTTATGGTTGTCTCGTATTAAACCCCCGCATAATAGTCATTAGCATATTTCCATTAAAGCCATAAAGTGTCGCCGGGTCTGTCGCCAGTACAATTACTGCCGAATTATAATATACATTTTATTCAACGAACTTAAACTTTTCCGCATAAATCTACCACTGGAGGGAACATTCATGAAAATGAAATGAGGAAGAACTATTTATGGCTAATCCTTTCGAAATAAACTTCTGGCTACGGTGTCCGTTTGAATTTCTACGCGTGACCGTTGTAAGAAAATGTCTGTAGAATGTTTGTAGCGAAAAATAATCGTGGGGGGAAAGAGATATAGGTATTGATGCGTCCAGAGAATAAAAGAGATGGGTGCGAAAGGCATACGAACGAGGTACACGAAAGAGTAAATTTTAGAATTGCAAATGCGGGAAATGAATCTGCCGCCGCCCGCCTTGGTCGGGTTTGCCACCCCTGGCATATTACCATCACTTAAAGCAGTATTAGTTTAAAATGTCAGTTTTATGTGACGTGCCTTGAAGTCCCATAAATAAGGATTTTAATTCAAAAACATGAGCGTCAACATTATTATAATAATACTGCTTTAAGCGATGGTAGTATGCCCTCTGGGCCAGGAGTCCGGCCTTCTTCCGCCGTTTATAATCATCCTTAATAACGCGGGAGTGCTTTAATGAATTTATTTTGCGATCAAAGACGTTTACTAAGCTCGGATACAACTTAAGATGTACTAATTTAAAATTAATTTTGAAGCTGTTTCTGATTTTAGTTACGGAAATTTTTAATTTTGAAAATGCGCGATTACAATCGTTACGACGGAATAAATTCGCTATGAAGTCTTTTATGCGTGGTTTATTTGGATATGATTTGTATCGGAGACTTGGTGCGGACAGTTTTCTCTCTAGTAAAGTAGTACTTAAGTAATATGAAAATAAATTGGTCCATATCACTTAATGCTACTCGATATTTAAGCACCTCTTATAATCCCAATAGCTGATGCCCGAACTACGTGGGACAAATCCAGTTTTCAGGATTAATAAAGCTCTTTGCTAATAATAATAGCAAATTTGGTTCAGGTGGTTGAGCCCTGTAAATGTCATGAACCGACTGGCTGACACACTAAAGTGTGTCAGCCAGTAAAGGTAGATAGATAAGTAATGGAGGGATGCGGATGATTATAACAAAATACACCAAACCAAAATACTTTTGCAGCCATGAAGTGGTTGCTCTATCAACATTGATAAAAGTCTCTACCAAGGTTACTATTAGGTATACAGAATCTATACTCTATAGAGTATAGCATCACCTGTTGTGCTCTACACGGTACGACGCACACGGATGGTTCAAATTTAATTCCACTCAGAACATTCCACCGCAGATTGCATTCCTTGCAGGGGACTGTCGCTGGAATACCAGTTAGATACAGGAGACTGAAATTTCCTAGCCATTACTTTGCAGTATTGGTGCTTTGATTTAAATTGAAATTTGTTAGGTGAATTGATGCAAGGTGAATGAATGCAACTGCTAAGTTAGAGTAAGTTAAAGTTAAAGTAAAGTAAGTGCTAAGTAAGTGAGACTTCGTAGACCAGCTGATTTCAGGGTGAACGTATATATTTTTAGCCTGAAATTAACTGGCGGAGGTTTTTTCCTGATCACTAGTATACACACAAGTGATCGGGAAAAAACTGAAACTACTGCATTCGAGGGGAATGGTGATTTTCCCTGTCAACTTGTGTGCGTACTCTATATTATAAAAGTGAATCATGCGGAGATTTCACGTAGAAATTAGTGTCTTTTCCCATAATCAACGTTCTATTTAATTATTAGTGAGAAGGTTTTATTCATGCCATGTTTTGGTCAGTGTATAACTGAGTGTGTTCTTGACCCATTCAATCTATTTACTTAAGATCTTTGAGGGAAGTTTGTTCGAAAATTCTTGTTTTAATAGGAAAATAATATTTTGTAGAATTGGAATGGATATTATGTCCAGTTTTTTTACTATTTTACAAAAAAGTCCTTTTATAACACAATTACATAGTTTCAGCTGTTGTTTCCTATACAAATTATAAGTCAATGCCTATACAGTACAGTGTACCTACACAGATAGTTCAAATTAATTAATTCCACTTAAAACATTCCACCGCAGATTGCATTTCTTGTAGGGGACCGTTTTATTTTTTATTTATTTTCCGTTTCTGACGAATACGAGCTACGGGGGACTGAATTATTTACAATTACGCTTCAATTTTTTTATTATTATAATTGGCGTACCTTCAATATAAACTATGCAGTTTTAATGACAAATATAATGCTTACAAGTTATCTTTTAAAGTTCATTATATTTTTTATTAAATTAGAAGTTAGCGATTGATGTTCGTCTTCTTTTCTTGGTTTTTGGCTTTCAGTAGTAGTGATGGTTAGTGAAGAAGCAGCCTGCAAAGTGCATCTAAAACATGCTTCTAAAACTGTACTAAATTTCAATTTACAGCTAGTTTATGTTTCATATGCATGTGAACCCTAAAACCACGGATTAGATTTAATCCGTCTGCTAGTTTTAAGAATTTTGTGCGGAATAATCAAACGACATTACCAGCAATAAAATATAAATACTCGTTCATCCAAGTTGCGGCTTTCGTGGCACGCAATGTAATTTAATTAAGACGGGATATAAAACACCTTCGTGGTACGCGGTTGCAAAAGAGCGTTTTTACATTTGGCGACACCTGCATTATCGTTGCCAATAATATAAAGTAAGTACCTAGATACTATTATTCTTAAAAAGTCTCAACACCCAAATTATTGCAGACCAAAGGTTTACCTACTACACCTATCTATTCCCTAACCTTCGTATACCGCCAAGTTCCATACTAAACTTGCTGCTAAGATTCATACAGCTAGGATAACTAAAATTTTGTATTGAAAATTCTTGGAAATACCTTCCCCAATCTTGCCCATTTCACCTCGCAGCATTACTAGTCTGTCTAGACGTCTCTGTCAGATGACTAGTAGATAATAAAACAAAAAACCCGACTGCTTGGATACCAAAAAGTATAAAACAAGACATGTATTGAAGTATTTCATTATTATCAATTTACATCGTATAATAATATTAATAAAATTTATCAAGGCGCAGTCGCACGTTAAGGTAAATGTTAGCTATTGGACGTGCGACTGCGCCGTGATAAATTTTATTAATATTATTATACGATGTAAATTGATAATAATGAAATACTTCAATACATGTCTTGTTTTATACTTTTTGGTATCCAAGCAGTCGGGTTTTTTGTTTTATTAAATTACTTTTTTATTTCAAACTTTTTAGTTCAGTATTTATTGTAAACAGGCGACGTTTTTTCTGCCCGAAGTTGTATAGTACATTCAATATTAGCTGGCGTCTTTCCACTTGAGACCGCCATTAGCAATAACAATAGGATTAAGTCGTGGCGGGTGAATTCTTTGTATTGCAAAACACGTGCGGCGTTCAAACGGTGTTTCAAACGTATTTGATACTTTCCCTATGTTAACTTCCTTTCATTATTAATGCTTCGGATCCGATTCTGTGGAAGAATTCTTACAATCACTGTAAGAAGATTGAACAAGGATTTTTAAAAACACCATGCACTAACTTTATAATAAATGTTGGAAGCGACTCATCGGACAATGAAACCATAGAAAATAATTCGGAATCAGAAGAAATCAGTGAGTCATCATATCTAATTTAAAAACCACATGTTTTGATTTATTACTTTAGAATAAATAAATATTTTTTGTAATTGTATTTTATTTAACATAGCTGTAAGTACGTAATTTTTTAAAATTATTCTATGATTATTCAAAAGTATCAACACTGGTTGGTTTGCAACAAAATAGATAAGGCCGAAACAGCTTCTTTAAAAATGAATGGACTCTATGAGTGTTTGGTTTATTACCCCTATTGTTTAGGTTCAAGTGGAAAGACGCCAGCTAATATTGAATGTACTATACCAAAGGTACTATTATAGATTTTGTGGTAGCATTTTAGAGCATGTGAATAAGCAGCGGATTCATTTATTCGTAATGACTACCATGGTGATCACCATAACCATCATCAAATTTGCATAATATGTTATAATGCTAATATAAATTTGGTTTGGTAAAGTTCGTGAATCTGCTATTTTTTCGACAGAGAGAGTGAATTAATTTTCGAGAGTCCTATCGCAGCGACGCGACGTCACGAGACCTAGGCATTTACCGCGTCCAATCGCTTTCGTAAGCCAATGAACGTCGGCCACTTACGAAAATACCCGTGAACAATGCAAAAAAAGTATTTTCAAAAACACAATTTGTACGTATTTAGTACGTAGCAAAGTCGGAACCAATATTTTAATAGACATTAAAAATTTTAGTCGTAAGTTATGTAAGTCGAATATGCGCTGCATGTGGCATTGATGAATTTATTGATTTTTTGACTGATCGATTGAAGGAATACAAATCATCAAGTTTTTTGAGACTGGTTATGTCGTCACATTAAGCTTTTACAATGATATTAAGTTACTACCGTAATATTATATTGTGAGAGTAGGTACACGCCCCACCTTCACCCTTTTCTATCCGCTGCCGGCCGCGTCATTTTCTGTTGAACGTTACTGTATTTCTATGAGATCTCATAAAATATTCATCTAAATTAAATGGTGTACAGAGCAATTTTTATCTTAATTAAATACTGAAGATGACGAACATATTTATTTTGATAAGGATTAATACTATGTCGGTAAAAACACCTTCACAAGTAAAGCATAGTTTTAAACCAAGTTTGAAAATCATAAAAATGTTTATTGTTAGTCAGCCTTAAAAGTTAGATATATGCTATCGCGGACTTTTTTATAGAACTTTTTAAGAGAAACTATTCCACCATACATTATTTTCGTGTAACTTTAACTATTTACTCAGCGCACGCAACGAAGCTCTCAGATGAGACGATTCTTTACGACTGAATTCACATTATTGCAATTTTCGTAGGGATCTCTTATTTTTAAAAAAATGAAATATGGCCTATTTTACATGTTAATAATGTAGCTTTCTATAAGTGATATAATTTTTAAAATCGGTTGAGTAGTTTTTGAGATAATCCAAATCTTTTCTCTTTATAATAGGTATCATACCTAGTTTGATAGATAGATGATTTATGTAGGAACTTTAAACATTTCCTTTGAAACCTCGTAAATCCTAAATTATCATTTAAACGGAAAAATGGTTTAAGGAACCTAGGTGTGATTTTAAAAGACCCATCTAACGATACCCCACTTGCCTATAGCCTATCGACTTTCATTTATTAATTGGCTTCTAGTGGACGCCATTTTGTTTTTCTCAAATTCGGCCTCCATAGTGACACTCGGAAGATCAAAACAAATCTAGTGGTGCAAGTACTATCAAAATCGGTTCAGCCGTTTTGTCTGTAGTGCGACACAAAGGAATACACTAAAAATGAACCTTTGAAACCTCGTAAATCCTAAATGATCGTTAAAATGAAAAAATGGTCTGGGGAACCTAACTCTGATTTTACAAGACTTATTCATCGATACCCCAATTGCCATAGTTTATTGACTTTCATTTTTAAATTTGTTACAATATGGCTTCTAGTGGGCGCCATTTTGTTTTTTCTCAAATTCGGCTTCCGTTATGACACTCGGAAAATTAAGACAAATCTAGTGGTGCAAGTATCATCAAAATCGGTTCAGCCGTTTTGTCTGTAGTGCGACACAAAGGAATACACTAAAAATGAACCTTTGAAACCTCGTAAATCCTAAATGATCGTTAAAATGAAAAAATGGTCTAGGGAACCTAACTCTGATTTTACAAGACCTATTCATCGATACCCCACTTGCCATAGTTTATTGACTTTCATTTTTAAATTTGTTACAATATGGCTTCTAGTGGGCGCCATTTTGTTTTTTCTCAAATTTGGCTTCCGTTATGACACTCGGAAAATTAAGACAAATCTAGTGGTGCAAGTATCATCAAAATCGGTTCAGCCGTTTTGTCTGTAGTGCGACACAAAGGAATACACTAAAAATGAACCTTTGAAACCTCGTAAATCCTAAATGATCGTTAAAATGAAAAAATGGTCTAGGGAACCTAACTCTGATTTTACAAGACCTATTCATCGATACCCCACTTGCCATAGTTTATTGACTTTCATTTTTAAATTTGTTACAATATGGCTTCTAGTGGGCGCCATTTTGTTTTTTCTCAAATTCGGCTTCCGTTATGACACTCGGAAAATTAAGACAAATCTAGTGGTGCAAGTATCATCAAAATCGGTTCAGCCGTTTTGTCTGTAGTGCGACACAAAGGAAATATACATATATAGACTGATGAACACATAACCCTGTGCGTTCCGCAGTCGGGTAAAAAGGCAGCATCTTCTTGGTCTGTGCCGGTAATAACGCCGAACGGTTTTGTATCGGTTTGTGAAAAGGCGTCATTATAGGTCAGTCCGTACTTTTTAGTGCCCCGATTTCGATGATTCTTTATCGACAACGATATGTCGTCATCGCGTCGAAGAGTGAAAAAACGCCTTTAAACAGGCTTAATTCAGCCCCTGATGAACTTCCCACGTGTGTACCCTAATGGCATTATTCAGTAAATGATGTTATGATTGCGCTTGAAGATTTGCGGTTATGCATTACGTCTGTTATGTAGTCGAATTATCTACCCTGCACCCTACTTCGCTGTCTGATTGATACATAAAATTTATAAAGCACTAAGATCTTTTTTCATTGATCGATAGCTACCTACTTTTACGAGTGTTAAAGGCTACCAATAATATCACACGGACGAAGTCGCGGGCAAAATCTAGTTTGTTAGTAAAAAACGAGTTCAAAATGTCATAAGGGACCGGAAAAAGTTAGGTTGCCTAGGTAAAATCGGTCAAGGATGTTTCAAGATGTTTCAAGTTTCGTTTCGATGGCTGCTCAAGGTAATGGCTAGGTATAAACTTACATCAGTATTCTGTGATACTATCATATAGCCGTGGGTAAACAAAAGCCCATGCACTTAACGTGAGAGACGGATAGTTTTTAATTGTGCTTACCTAAAAAAAGTTTGTAGCATCAATGGATAACCTCTTGAGTAAATAAATGCCTCAGGCAAAGCTGAAGTACTTGATTTCATTCTCCTAAAGTCTTAAATTTTAATTCTCATGGAATTTTTACAAAGCTTTTTAAAATCTAAAATGTGTAACCAGTGAAAATACTGTTTTATGAATAGAACAAAAACATATTATATACCTTACGGATATTTTTATTTCAAATGGAACTTTACGCTTGATTCATTTCCATATTATGCCTTTCAATAACAAACCCTTTGGACCCTTAAAATAAAGTATTAGGGGAGATGGCAACGTAAATTTAAATTGATTTTCTTTTATTAGGTTTAACCTATAGTAAAAAGGTTTTGTGAAGGGTTCATATTTTACAGAAATTACTAGTTATATTTTTTTATTTATCTGAGCGTGCTTATAATTATTTCCTTGAAAATAAGTAAGTATTTAAATGTGATTAGGAGATCCATAGAAGAACTATTAGTTTTTTTAAGTAAGTATTAATTAAATGAGTTGTTTTTAATTGTCTAAAACACACTTTTTATTTACTCATAAAATAATTACTGAAATAAGGTTTTTATTTTCTTCGTTTGATTTTTTATTGAAGCTCAAAACACAATTCACTTTATAGATGTCGTGTAGGGTTTCCCATTTGATTCGTAGGTATATTTGCTAAAAACAATAAAGTTAAAGTACGAAATACGAGTTAAAACAGCCGTATAGTAAACAACACTCACCACCAACGAATTAATTTTCACGTGAAAAAGTATTTGTTTCGAATCGGTGGTCCAATTGATTTTATTGGCGCACGTTATTTACAGTCCAGTCCATCGGTTTTGAAATTCAAAGTTTAAACTTGTACATAATCAAATTGAAACAAACATTTTTCTTATTAAAAGAAAATTATTCAGTACTAGCTGATGCCCGCGACTTCGTCCGCATGGTTTAAGTTTTTGTGGATTCCCGCTGGAACTCCTTAATTTTCCGGTATAAAAAGTAGCCTATGTCACTCTCCAGGTCCTCAACTATCCCAGGCCAAAAATCACGTCGATCCGTTGCTCCGTTGCGGCGTGATTGAAGGACAAACCAACAAACACAATTGCGCATTTATAATATTAGTATGATTTAAGTCTTTGAGTTTTGGAACGGCTTTTTTGTCATACATAAACTAATCAAAATCAAATCTAAACACTCTAGTTTAGAACTTTTATCTGCTCCATACTAATAATTTAAGCTTTCTATTTAGATAGACACCAATATCAAAATAATACAAAAACATCAAACGATATCGTAAAATATGCGTGAAATCCTTGCCTCCAGCGCACCGACGCGGTTTTGCTGAAATGATTTTTTGTTCTTGACCCATTCAATCTATTTACTTAAGATCTTTGAGGGAAGTTTGTTCGAAAATTCTTGTTTTAATAGGAAAATAATATTTTGTAGAATTGGAATGGATATTATGTCCAGTTTTTTTACTATTTTACAAAAAAGTCCTTTTATAACACAATTACATAGTTTCAGCTGTTGTTTCCTATACAAATTATAAGTCAATGCCTATACAGTACAGTGTACCTACACAGATAGTTCAAATTAATTAATTCCACTTAAAACATTCCACCGCAGATTGCATTTCTTGTAGGGGACCGTTTTATTTTTTATTTATTTTCCGTTTCTGACGAATACGAGCTACGGGGGACTGAATTATTTACAATTACGCTTCAATTTTTTTATTATTATAATTGGCGTACCTTCAATATAAACTATGCAGTTTTAATGACAAATATAATGCTTACAAGTTATCTTTTAAAGTTCATTATATTTTTTATTAAATTAGAAGTTGGCGATTGATGTTCGTCTTCTTTTCTTGGTTTTTGGCTTTCAGTAGTAGTGATGGTTAGTGAAGAAGCAGCCTGCAAAGTGCATCTAAAACATGCTTCTAAAACTGTACTAAATTTCAATTTACAGCTAGTTTATGTTTCATATGCATGTGAACCCTAAAACCACGGATTAGATTTAATCCGTCTGCTAGTTTTAAGAATTTTGTGCGGAATAATCAAACGACATTACCAGCAATAAAATATAAATACTCGTTCATCCAAGTTGCGGCTTTCGTGGCACGCAATGTAATTTAATTAAGACGGGATATAAAACACCTTCGTGGTACGCGGTTGCAAAAGAGCGTTTTTACATTTGGCGACACCTGCATTATCGTTGCCAATAATATAAAGTAAGTACCTAGATACTATTATTCTTAAAAAGTCTCAACACCCAAATTATTGCAGACCAAAGGTTTACCTACTACACCTATCTATTCCCTAACCTTCGTATACCGCCAAGTTCCATACTAAACTTGCTGCTAAGATTCATACAGCTAGGATAACTAAAATTTTGTATTGAAAATTCTTGGAAATACCTTCCCCAATCTTGCCCATTTCACCTCGCAGCATTACTAGTCTGTCTAGACGTCTCTGTCAGATGACTAGTAGATAATAAAACAAAAAACCCGACTGCTTGGATACCAAAAAGTATAAAACAAGACATGTATTGAAGTATTTCATTATTATCAATTTACATCGTATAATAATATTAATAAAATTTATCAAGGCGCAGTCGCACGTTAAGGTAAATGTTAGCTATTGGACGTGCGACTGCGCCGTGATAAATTTTATTAATATTATTATACGATGTAAATTGATAATAATGAAATACTTCAATACATGTCTTGTTTTATACTTTTTGGTATCCAAGCAGTCGGGTTTTTTGTTTTATTAAATTACTTTTTTATTTCAAACTTTTTAGTTCAGTATTTATTGTAAACAGGCGACGTTTTTTCTGCCCGAAGTTGTATAGTACATTCAATATTAGCTGGCGTCTTTCCACTTGAGACCGCCATTAGCAATAACAATAGGATTAAGTCGTGGCGGGTGAATTCTTTGTATTGCAAAACACGTGCGGCGTTCAAACGGTGTTTCAAACGTATTTGATACTTTCCCTATGTTAACTTCCTTTCATTATTAATGCTTCGGATCCGATTCTGTGGAAGAATTCTTACAATCACTGTAAGAAGATTGAACAAGGATTTTTAAAAACACCATGCACTAACTTTATAATAAATGTTGGAAGCGACTCATCGGACAATGAAACCATAGAAAATAATTCGGAATCAGAAGAAATCAGTGAGTCATCATATCTAATTTAAAAACCACATGTTTTGATTTATTACTTTAGAATAAATAAATATTTTTTGTAATTGTATTTTATTTAACATAGCTGTAAGTACGTAATTTTTTAAAATTATTCTATGATTATTCAAAAGTATCAACACTGGTTGGTTTGCAACAAAATAGATAAGGCCGAAACAGCTTCTTTAAAAATGAATGGACTCTATGAGTGTTTGGTTTATTACCCCTATTGTTTAGGTTCAAGTGGAAAGACGCCAGCTAATATTGAATGTACTATACCAAAGGTACTATTATAGATTTTGTGGTAGCATTTTAGAGCATGTGAATAAGCAGCGGATTCATTTATTCGTAATGACTACCATGGTGATCACCATAACCATCATCAAATTTGCATAATATGTTATAATGCTAATATAAATTTGGTTTGGTAAAGTTCGTGAATCTGCTATTTTTTCGACAGAGAGAGTGAATTAATTTTCGAGAGTCCTATCGCAGCGACGCGACGTCACGAGACCTAGGCATTTACCGCGTCCAATCGCTTTCGTAAGCCAATGAACGTCGGCCACTTACGAAAATACCCGTGAACAATGCAAAAAAAGTATTTTCAAAAACACAATTTGTACGTATTTAGTACGTAGCAAAGTCGGAACCAATATTTTAATAGACATTAAAAATTTTAGTCGTAAGTTATGTAAGTCGAATATGCGCTGCATGTGGCATTGATGAATTTATTGATTTTTTGACTGATCGATTGAAGGAGTACAAATCATCAAGTTTTTTGAGACTGGTTATGTCGTCACATTAAGCTTTTACAATGATATTAAGTTACTACCGTAATATTATATTGTGAGAGTAGGTACACGCCCCACCTTCACCCTTTTCTATCCGCTGCCGGCCGCGTCATTTTCTGTTGAACGTTACTGTATTTCTATGAGATCTCATAAAATATTCATCTAAATTAAATGGTGTACAGAGCAATTTTTATCTTAATTAAATACTGAAGATGACGAACATATTTATTTTGATAAGGATTAATACTATGTCGGTAAAAACACCTTCACAAGTAAAGCATAGTTTTAAACCAAGTTTGAAAATCATAAAAATGTTTATTGTTAGTCAGCCTTAAAAGTTAGATATATGCTATCGCGGACTTTTTTATAGAACTTTTTAAGAGAAACTATTCCACCATACATTATTTTCGTGTAACTTTAACTATTTACTCAGCGCACGCAACGAAGCTCTCAGATGAGACGATTCTTTACGACTGAATTCACATTATTGCAATTTTCGTAGGGATCTCTTATTTTTAAAAAAATGAAATATGGCCTATTTTACATGTTAATAATGTAGCTTTCTATAAGTGATATAATTTTTAAAATCGGTTGAGTAGTTTTTGAGATAATCCAAATCTTTTCTCTTTATAATAGGTATCATACCTAGTTTGATAGATAGATGATTTATGTAGGAACTTTAAACATTTCCTTTGAAACCTCGTAAATCCTAAATTATCATTTAAACGGAAAAATGGTTTAAGGAACCTAGGTGTGATTTTAAAAGACCCATCTAACGATACCCCACTTGCCTATAGCCTATCGACTTTCATTTATTAATTGGCTTCTAGTGGACGCCATTTTGTTTTTCTCAAATTCGGCCTCCATAGTGACACTCGGAAGATCAAAACAAATCTAGTGGTGCAAGTACTATCAAAATCGGTTCAGCCGTTTTGTCTGTAGTGCGACACAAAGGAATACACTAAAAATGAACCTTTGAAACCTCGTAAATCCTAAATGATCGTTAAAATGAAAAAATGGTCTGGGGAACCTAACTCTGATTTTACAAGACTTATTCATCGATACCCCAATTGCCATAGTTTATTGACTTTCATTTTTAAATTTGTTACAATATGGCTTCTAGTGGGCGCCATTTTGTTTTTTCTCAAATTCGGCTTCCGTTATGACACTCGGAAAATTAAGACAAATCTAGTGGTGCAAGTATCATCAAAATCGGTTCAGCCGTTTTGTCTGTAGTGCGACACAAAGGAATACACTAAAAATGAACCTTTGAAACCTCGTAAATCCTAAATGATCGTTAAAATGAAAAAATGGTCTAGGGAACCTAACTCTGATTTTACAAGACCTATTCATCGATACCCCACTTGCCATAGTTTATTGACTTTCATTTTTAAATTTGTTACAATATGGCTTCTAGTGGGCGCCATTTTGTTTTTTCTCAAATTTGGCTTCCGTTATGACACTCGGAAAATTAAGACAAATCTAGTGGTGCAAGTATCATCAAAATCGGTTCAGCCGTTTTGTCTGTAGTGCGACACAAAGGAATACACTAAAAATGAACCTTTGAAACCTCGTAAATCCTAAATGATCGTTAAAATGAAAAAATGGTCTAGGGAACCTAACTCTGATTTTACAAGACCTATTCATCGATACCCCACTTGCCATAGTTTATTGACTTTCATTTTTAAATTTGTTACAATATGGCTTCTAGTGGGCGCCATTTTGTTTTTTCTCAAATTCGGCTTCCGTTATGACACTCGGAAAATTAAGACAAATCTAGTGGTGCAAGTATCATCAAAATCGGTTCAGCCGTTTTGTCTGTAGTGCGACACAAAGGAAATATACATATATAGACTGATGAACACATAACCCTGTGCGTTCCGCAGTCGGGTAAAAAGGCAGCATCTTCTTGGTCTGTGCCGGTAATAACGCCGAACGGTTTTGTATCGGTTTGTGAAAAGGCGTCATTATAGGTCAGTCCGTACTTTTTAGTGCCCCGATTTCGATGATTCTTTATCGACAACGATATGTCGTCATCGCGTCGAAGAGTGAAAAAACGCCTTTAAACAGGCTTAATTCAGCCCCTGATGAACTTCCCACGTGTGTACCCTAATGGCATTATTCAGTAAATGATGTTATGATTGCGCTTGAAGATTTGCGGTTATGCATTACGTCTGTTAAGTAGTCGAATTATCTACCCTGCACCCTACTTCGCTGTCTGATTGATACATAAAATTTATAAAGCACTAAGATCTTTTTTCATTGATCGATAGCTACCTACTTTTACGAGTGTTAAAGGCTACCAATAATATCACACGGACGAAGTCGCGGGCAAAATCTAGTTTGTTAGTAAAAAACGAGTTCAAAATGTCATAAGGGACCGGAAAAAGTTAGGTTGCCTAGGTAAAATCGGTCAAGGATGTTTCAAGATGTTTCAAGTTTCGTTTCGATGGCTGCTCAAGGTAATGGCTAGGTATAAACTTACATCAGTATTCTGTGATACTATCATATAGCCGTGGGTAAACAAAAGCCCATGCACTTAACGTGAGAGACGGATAGTTTTTAATTGTGCTTACCTAAAAAAAGTTTGTAGCATCAATGGATAACCTCTTGAGTAAATAAATGCCTCAGGCAAAGCTGAAGTACTTGATTTCATTCTCCTAAAGTCTTAAATTTTAATTCTCATGGAATTTTTACAAAGCTTTTTAAAATCTAAAATGTGTAACCAGTGAAAATACTGTTTTATGAATAGAACAAAAACATATTATATACCTTACGGATATTTTTATTTCAAATGGAACTTTACGCTTGATTCATTTCCATATTATGCCTTTCAATAACAAACCCTTTCGGACCCTTAAAATAAAGTATTAGGGGAGATGGCAACGTAAATTTAAATTGATTTTCTTTTATTAGGTTTAACCTATAGTAAAAAGGTTTTGTGAAGGGTTCATATTTTACAGAAATTACTAGTTATATTTTTTTATTTATCTGAGCGTGCTTATAATTATTTCCTTGAAAATAAGTAAGTATTTAAATGTGATTAGGAGATCCATAGAAGAACTATTAGTTTTTTTAAGTAAGTATTAATTAAATGAGTTGTTTTTAATTGTCTAAAACACACTTTTTATTTACTCATAAAATAATTACTGAAATAAGGTTTTTATTTTCTTCGTTTGATTTTTTATTGAAGCTCAAAACACAATTCACTTTATAGATGTCGTGTAGGGTTTCCCATTTGATTCGTAGGTATATTTGCTAAAAACAATAAAGTTAAAGTACGAAATACGAGTTAAAACAGCCGTATAGTAAACAACACTCACCACCAACGAATTAATTTTCACGTGAAAAAGTATTTGTTTCGAATCGGTGGTCCAATTGATTTTATTGGCGCACGTTATTTACAGTCCAGTCCATCGGTTTTGAAATTCAAAGTTTAAACTTGTACATAATCAAATTGAAACAAACATTTTTCTTATTAAAAGAAAATTATTCAGTACTAGCTGATGCCCGCGACTTCGTCCGCATGGTTTAAGTTTTTGTGGATTCCCGCTGGAACTCCTTAATTTTCCGGTATAAAAAGTAGCCTATGTCACTCTCCAGGTCCTCAACTATCCCAGGCCAAAAATCACGTCGATCCGTTGCTCCGTTGCGGCGTGATTGAAGGACAAACCAACAAACACAATTGCGCATTTATAATATTAGTATGATTTAAGTCTTTGAGTTTTGGAACGGCTTTTTTGTCATACATAAACTAATCAAAATCAAATCTAAACACTCTAGTTTAGAACTTTTATCTGCTCCATACTAATAATTTAAGCTTTCTATTTAGATAGACACCAATATCAAAATAATACAAAAACATCAAACGATATCGTAAAATATGCGTGAAATCCTTGCCTCCAGCGCACCGACGCGGTTTTGCTGAAATGATTTTTGTTAATAATTAAGTGCCTACGCTTATCTTCTTTATTTACGGTAATTGTTCTAAAAACTGATACGGACTCTCGCTAAAGTTCGAGAGTTATGAATATTGTGTCTATCTGTAGGTACATAGCTTTAGAAACATCGTACCTGTTTTGAATTCGAGTTATTGTTGAACAATAATATTGACGTCTGAAAATTGCTTTCAACTCGAACTTTTCAGTGCGTATTTTAAATTGTTTAAACGTAAGTAACGTCCTTGTAAGTAAATCTATACTAATAAATGCGAAAGTTTGGATGGATGGATGTATGGATGGGTGGATGGATGTTTGTTACTCAATCACGCCACAATTTCTGTTCAGCCGATCCGTTCGGATCTGGATAAAATTTGGCACAGAGATAGATTATAGTCTGGAATAGCACATAGGCTACTTTTTATCCCAGAAAATTAAAGAGTTCCTGCGGGAACCAAAAAACCTTAATCCACGCGGACGAAGTCGCGGGCATCAGTTAGTTGGTTTAATAAATGAGAAGGTACCGGGCTCGATTACCGGCGACACCGATTATTTTATTTCCAACCATAATGCAGTGGGTGCACGGGTAAACAAGTATTCCTCCTGCACCCACTGGAGTAGACACGGTGGGACCATAACTTAGCAATTTACAATTTTAAATTAGATCAGGCCTGATCTGGTGAGATGTTTCGGCTGCGGGTACGATCCACGCAGACTGAAGCCGATGAAAATGCCTTACAGACTAACCCGTATCCATGGTATAGTTTTCTTTTAAGTACCTATGATATTATATTAAATGTTCAATATATAATATTACAATCAATAATATAAAATAATTACGTGGCTACATTACAATTTACAAGCGAATAGCAAGCCAAATAAAAAAAAAACAATTTCGATTAGGTACTCAATATTTCTACACTCCCTATAACATTCCTAAGGATTGTTATGTAGAACCCATTAGTAAGTAAAACACTCCCTACCTTAACATACCTCTTATTAAGTACACAGCTCAATATCAAAGCATCTTAAAGAAATTCAATCGCCATTCACGCTAAGTACAACTTTTTAAATTAAAAAATCACACCCCATTCGTAATTTAATTCACAGCAAATTCATTGTTTATATCCTAAGAAAACACTTTGATTGAGTTTATTTCCGCTTAATTTTTGTGAAAATATACCTACTTTGTGGACTTTGCGGATATGCGTTAATCCAAGGTCTTGAGATTGGAATTTTATTAAATAGACCTTGCCTTCGCTTTGCCTACATTTAACTGCTTTCTACGAGTGCCAAGTCGATTTCTATCATGCCTTCATTAAAATAATATGACACGCGAGGTATAATAATACTGATTTATTTTTACAGTTAGTGAGTCCCCCAAATTATTCGTGCCTACGTCATACTAATTTTTTATTTAAGCCCTGATAAAATCAAATCCTCAAGTATAGTATTTCATAGGATTAAGACCTAAAAGTAAATAGGTAGATTCGTGTAGGAAACGCGTTTTAAAATTAAAATGTCATGGAACTTATTAATCTTCTAAATAACTCTGGTTTTACACGCAACTTTATCTAAATACTTGGCATTTTTGCTTAACCTTGAAAAACCTTAATTTTTTAGGATTTGTTTTATGAGTTTTTACTAACAAATACCTAGTTTTTTAATAACAAGTTTTTTTTATGCGAACGTATAAAAACTTAAAAGAAATAAAAAAATACTGTATTTCTAACCTAATTTACGTCTATTTTCTTTCTTATAAAGATAAATAAGAGAAATTTGTACTGTTAGAAGTCTATCGAGGGATTACTCAGCAAAAACCACCCCAGAACTCGACCTAATTCGTAAAATAAAGGGCAGAAAGTTAACGATCACCAATTTTAAGGGCGCTGTAACCTAGTTTAGACGAAGGGAAATTGGCTACAAGATAGTATGATAACTTATTAAATTACTTTTTCTTGTGTATATTTACTTATTTAAAAAAGTGCTGCTGCAAAAAAAACTGCTGAGGTTCCTGCTGGTTTTTAAAAGTCAAATCTGTTTTTCGAATCAGTGGTAGAGACAAAACAAGACGTAAAGTAAAAGACACAAGTATGTGTAGGGCGTTATTGACTTCCTCGCCTGCTACAACCACCTACCTAGTTAGGATTCACTTCCTAAGTGTAGGCGTTGAAATGATACACTCGATAATGACTAACCCGATAGTATATTATAATAACGACTTATTGTATAATAACACTGTATAGATATATGGTAAAAGAAAGGTGGGCCTAGCAGCGCTGCTAGACGGCCACGCTTGTTCGCGTCTCTCGAGTGAATAATCCACCGGCCGTTCGACGTTGCTTTCTGCCAATCAGCGATTCGATATTCGAACTTCAGTACATAGCTCGCAGACGTATGCACTGGCCGGTGCGAAGCAAAGAGGCCAGCTAGCGGAGCACCACATAATATGTCCTTCATGAAAAAAGAAAATTTGAACTGTCAAGTCTTAGAGCAAAAAAAAGTTAGAAACTTTGACCTATAAACTTTGCAAGAGGCGCCTGGATGAAGATGGGTTGTTTTACTATGTACGAATTGTAAACGCATAGTCTTTTTGAAAGGGTTTTCACACACCGGGATATATTTATTGGGAGAAATACAGAGAAAATTACAGGATTAAGGGCTTTGATTTTGTCCTAATTTCCAAGAAAGGTATTGTCTATTTTTAGTCTGACTCATTTTAGATACTCATAGTGCAGCGACCAACCTCCCAAGTTCCATCTAATGTTTGGGTTAAAAAAACTGTTGTACTATGGTAGGTACTTACTACTCTGTGGTCTGTGACATTTAATAAAAGTATTATTATATTGAGTCCAGCTGTCACTAGCCGTATTTGAAACCAAAATTCTTCCTTAAGGTTTAACAAATTTAGAGTTTTGATCTAGTTAAATATCGATTAAGACTTATAACGATCATCCGCAAGCATCTCTACATACAAACGAATTAATTAATCACGAAAATCAAGTTTGTGTAGTGAAAAACTTGAAGTTGGAAGTTAAACGAAGTTTTAAGGAGAAGCTAACGAGGAAAGGGACGATGAGAGACGAAAGTTCAGCACCCCCTATTACGAGTTTTTATAGTTTCAAAAACGAATTTCGACGTCGAATACCTCACGATTATTATTAAAATTTATGTCGATACTCGTTCGGCTAGATACTCAAACAATGAATTTAAAAAAATATATAGTAGAGAATTTACACTTTTATACGAGACATTTTATAAGCACGTGGAAATTGTACCTAATCCAGGAATTGTACAAAGACTTTCACACTATGAAGTGCTTGCTGGAGCCATGCTGCTGCAGTCGCGCGCGCCATCATGCTTAGTCGCATTCTGCGCTAATTCTCTGAGTTTACTTGATAGGAACTCTTACTTGTATTACAAATCTATACTTATACTAGATGATGCCCGCGACTTCGTCCGCGTGGATAAGGTCTTTTTTATTCCCGTGGGAACTCCTTTAAACTATCTCTATACCAAATTTCATCAAAATCGGTTGAACAGATGGGCCGTGAAAGCGTAGCAGACAGACAGACAGACAGACACACTTTCGCATTTATAATATTAGTATGAAAGTATGGACTAGTATGGATGGATATGGATATGGATATGGAAGTATGGATATGGATTATAAAGAGGTAAAGTTTGTGAGGTTGTAGGAGGTAATCTCTGGATCTACTGAACCGATTTTGAAAATGTTGGTACCAATTGAAAGCCACATTATTTGTGAGTGTCATTAACCCGAAAAATTAGGGAAGTCGCGGGCGTCTGCTAGTCGTACATGAAAAGGTGGGTGTGGAAGTGACGTTAGCCTGCTATATCGAAGAAAATCATAGAATTTTCGAGAAATGCAAGCACGTTCTAGGGGTTCACGTACTCATGCAGTTCAGTCCACAGCGAGCGCAGAATGGCTGCAATTTAAAACTCGATTAGAATTTGAATATTGAGCCGTTGTTATTAAAATATCTTGAGCACGTAGGATTTTTATTAAAAACTGGTCGGGTTAAAAGCTTTTTCGGGTGATGTTCTTTATCAATAAATTGGAACAGTTTTAGACTTGCCTTTATTCTTAGGTTTAGGCAAATGCATCGAATTTTCAAATACTGAAAACTTGGCGAAACACCTCAACCGTATCAAAGAAATGCTGAGGAATTTTTATTACTATACTGTCATTCAGTTAGTACTGGAGCTTGCTTGCAGTGTCTACAAAAAACGAAATACGATTTACTTATTGACTTAATACCGATATTATATATGCAAAAGTGTGTCCTGGAGCTTGCTTGCAGTGTCTACAAAAAACGAAATACGATTTACTTATTGAATTAATACCGATATTATACCTATATGCAAAAGTGTGTCCTGGAGCTTGCTTGCAGTGTCTACAAAAAACGAAATACGATTTACTTATTGACTTAATACCGATAATCTATATATATAAAATTCAAAGTCCTGACTGACTGACTGACTGACTGACTGACTTATATATCAACGCACAGCCTAAACCGCTGGGGTTAGAATCTTGAAATTTTGACAGTAGGTTCCTTTTGTGACGTAGGCGCACACTAAGGAAGGATTTTTCAAAATTCCACCCCTAAGGGGGTGAAATAGAGGGTTAAAGTTTGTATGAAAGTCCGTCATTTCTCAAGTTATATCCATGAAACTTGGTATTTTGGCTTAAAGTAAAAAATAAAGAAGTACGTGTGTCACAGTTTTTCAAAATTCTACCCCCAAAGGGGTAAAATAGGGGTTGAAAGTTTGTACGAAAGTCATTCATTTCTCAAGTTATAGCCATGAAACTTAACATTTGGGCTTTCAGTTAGAAATGAAGAAGTATATATTTCACCATTTTTGAAAATTCTACACCCAAAGGGGTGGAATAGTGGGTGAAAGTTTGTAAAAAATTCCTTCATTTCTCAAAACATTTTTCAAGTTATATCAACGAACCTTGGTATTTTGGCTTTCAGTAAAAAATAAAGAAGTACGTGTGTCACAATTTTTCAAAATTCCACCCCCAAAGGGGTAAAATAGGGGTTGAAACTTTGTATGAAAGTCCTTCATTTCTCAAGTTATAGCCATGAAACTTAGCATTTGGGCTTTTGGTAAAATAAGAATAAGTGTGCGTCAACATTTTTCAAAATTCCACCCCCAATGGGGTAAAATAGGGGTAGAAAGTTTGTATGAGTCCTTTATTTCTCAAGTTATTTATTTCTCAAGTTATAGCCGTGAAACTCAGCATTTGGGCTAGCGTACGTGTTTCAACATTTTTGAAATATCCCAAAGGGGTGAAATAGGGGTTGAAAGTTTGTATGAGTCCTTTATTTCTCAAGTTATAGCCGTGAAACTTAGCATTTGGGCTAGCGTACGTGTTTCAACATTTTTGAAAATTCCCAAAGGGGTGAAATAGGGGTTGAAAGTTTGTATGAACGTTTTTCAAATTATATCAACGAAACTTGGTATTTTGGCTTTCGTTAAAAAATAAAGAAGATCATGTGTCACAGTTTTTCAAAATTCTACCCCGAAAGGGTTCAAATAAGGGTCGAAAGTTTGTATGAAAGTTCTTCATTTTTCAAGTTATAGCCGTGAAACCTAGCGCTTGGTTTTCCAGTTAAATATGAAGAAGTATGTAATTCACCATTTTTAAAAATTCGATCTCCAAAGGGGTAAATTAGGGGATGAAAGTTTGTATGAAAGTCCCGCATTTCTCACGATATTTTTCAAAATTCAAAGTCCTGACTGACCTGACTGACTTATATATCAACGCACAGCCTAAACCGCTGGGGTTAGAATCTTGAAATTTTGACAGTAGGTTCCTTTTGTGACGTAGGCGCACACTAAGGAAGGATTTTTCAAAATTCCACCCCCAATGGGGTAAAATAGGGGTAGAAAGTTTGTATGAGTCCTTTTTTTCTCAAGTTATTTATTTCTCAAGTTATAGCCGTGAAACTCAGCATTTGGGCTAGCGTACGTGTTTCAACATTTTTGAAAATTCCCAAAGGGGAGAAATAGGGGTTGAAAGTTTGTATGAGTCCTTTATTTCTCAAGTTATAGCCGTGAAACTCAGCATTTGGGCTAGCGTACGTGTTTCAACATTTTTGAAAATTCCCAAAGGGGTGAAATAGGGGATGAAAGTTTGTATGAACGTTTTTCAAATTATATCAACGAAACTTGGTATTTTGGCTTTCGTTAAAAATAAAGAAGATCATGTGTCACAGTTTTTCAAAATTCTACCCCGAAAGGGTTCAAATAAGGTTCGAAAGTTTGTATGAAAGTTCTTCATTTTTCAAGTTATAGCCGTGAAACCTAGCGCTTGGTTTTCCAGTATGTAATTCACCATTTTTAAAAATTCGATCCCCAAAGGGGTGAATTAAGGGATGAAAGTTTGTATGAAAGTCCCGCATTTCTCACGATATTTTTCAAGTTATATATAACGAAACTTTGTATTTTGGCTTTCCGTAATACGTGTGTCCCAGTTTTTCAAAATTTCACCCCCGAAGGAGTAAAATAGGGGTTAAAACTTTGCATGAAAGTCATTCATTTTTCAAGTAAAAGCCATGAAACTTGATATTTGAGCTGACGGTTAAATATGAAGAAGCCTACCTACGTGTTTCACCATTTTTGAAAATTCGATCGCCAAGGCCGTTCAATAGAGTTTTTCCTTCAATCACACTGCAGCAACGGATCAACGTGATTTTTTGCATGGGTATAGTTGAGGTACCTGGAGAGTAACAAAGGCTCCTTTTTATACCGGAAAATTAAGGAGTGCCTATGGGGAAAAAAACTTAAACGCTATATAAAATTCAAAGTCCTGACTGACTGACTTATATATCAACGCACAGCCTAAGCCGCTGGGGTTAGAAACTTGAAATTTTGACAGTAGGTTCCTTTTGTGACTTAGGCGCTCACTAAGGAAGGATTTTTCAAAATTCCACCCCTAAGGGGGTGAAACAGGGGGTGAAAGTTTGTATGAAAGTCCGTCATTTCTCAAGTTATATCCATAAAACTTGGTATATGAGCTACGGGTAAAAAATTAAGAAATACGTATTTCACAGTTTTTGAAAATTCTACCTCTGAAGGGGTAAAATAGGGGTTGAAAGTTTGTATGAAAGTCCTTCATTTTTCAAGTTATAGCCATGAAACTTGGTATTTGGGCTTCAGGTTTAAAATTATGAAATACGGATTTTACAGTTTTAAAAATTTCTATCCCCAAGGACGTCAAATAGAGAATTTGTCTTTCAATCACGCCGCAACAGAGCAACGGATCGACGCGACGCGATTTTTTGCATGGGTATAGTTGAGTAGGCTGGAGAGTGATGTAGGCTTCTTTTTATCCCGGAAAACTAAGGAGTGCCTGTGGGAATTAAAAAACTTATGCCACGCGAACGAAGTCGCGGGCGTCCGCTAGTATATTATATGCAAAAGTGTGTCCTGGAGCTTGCTTGCAGTGTCTACAAAAAACGAAATACGATTTACTTATTGACTTAGGTAATACCGATATTATATATGCAAAAGTGTGTCCTGGAGCTTGCTTGCAGTGTCTACAAAAAACGAAATACGATTTACGTATAGACTTAATACCGATATTATATATGCAAAAGTGTGTCCTGGAGCTTGCTTGCAGTGTCTACAAAAAACGAAATACGCTTTACTTATTGACTTAATACCGATAATATATATGCAAAAGTGTGTCCTGGAGCTTGCTTGCAGTGTCTACAAAAAACGAAATACGATTTACTTATTGGCTTAACACCGATATTATATATGCAAAAGTGTGTCCTGGAGCTTGCTTGCAGTGTCTACAAAAAACGAAATACGATTTACTTATTGACAGATTTTCACTTTATATGGTAAGAATTAAGATGTAAGATATTTTGCATCCCGGAGACGGGCTTAAGCTATTAATTGTCCCAGAAAATCAAAGAGTTGCCATGGGATTTTAGAAAACCTAAAACCACTCCTATCAAGTCCTTCATTTAGTAATTTTGTCATGAAGGACGCACTTCGATAGTAGTCTCGTAGATACTCTTAACAGTATATGGAGGATTTCAATTATTTGCAGCACGCTTTGAGTTGTAAGGGAAGGTGGAATTAATTAACAGTAACTTGCAGGGGAGGTGAAGTTTCATCTAAAATACAAACATTATATTATATTAATATAAATTGTTACTGTTGCAATGTATTGTGGTATGCAAATCTGATTCCCGAAACTTGCGAGAATGTGCAAATGAGACATGTTGGTTATTATGCATTATCGAAACAAACTATAGGTAAACAATAATATAGGTATAAACTTCATAGTTCTTGCATACAATGAATTAATATTTATCACGGGATTATATTATTATTTGTGATGCCCTTCCATCATTCTATTATTATAAATGCGAAAGTGTGTAAAGTTGTTTTGTTGGTTTGTTCTTCAATCAATTAAACAGAGCAGCGTAACTTTTTGCATGGTTATAGTAACTATAACCATGGAACAACTGTTGTTGACGTACTTTTTTATCTCGGAAAATTAAAAAAACTTTTACCACGCAGACGAAGTCGCGAGTATCAGCTAGTATCGTATAGGTATTTTAAAACAAGCGTGTTCCTCAAGTAAAGTTATTTATTTATATTTTAGTACTAACTGACGCCCACGACGACGATTGAGGTTTTTTAGTTCCCGCGGGAACTCTTTCATTTTCCGGAATAAAAAGTAGCCTATGTGCTATTCCAGGCTAGAATGTATCTCTGTGCCAAATTTCATCCAGATCCGTTCAGCCGTTCTGGCGTGATTGAGTAACAAACATCCATCCATCCATCCATCTATACATCCATCCGTCCAAACTTTCGCATTTATAATATTAGTATAGTTTAGTATAGATACTTACCTAATACAAAATCAATATCACCTACTCCTAAATTTCGTGAGTTTCAAACTATAACCACACACCGTTGTTCGTAGAATTACGAGTAAGTTGGCTAATAAATATTACGTGAAACTCCCACAATAGTATTCAAAAAGTTTACATAGAGAAAACGTGATCGGTTTCCATAATATTCTCATGGCTGAATATGAAATAAGAGACGTTACTTTATTTGCATTTAAAGTGATCATACAAGAAACGATGCGCTATTGGAAACCCACGTTTCCGTAAAAATAAAGAGCAATGGTACGGAAGTGTGAAAGCCAAGTTCCGAGAAAATAAATAAATAAAACCGGCCAAGTGCGAGTCGGACTCGCGCACCGAGGGTCCCTACAAACCTGTAGTAAGTTTTACTATTAATGAGTTTAATGAACCGCAAAACTAACTTTGTTTGTAGAGGTTTATTGTTAATATCAAAAAAACTATGCTAGTTATAGCGTTGGTTTTATTTTTCCTGTAAAATATACATAAGCTTCTATTGACCATAATTATTTCAGATTTTTCAATTGGTAAACTTGGGGGGGGGGGGGGGGGGCGGTATTTTTTTCTACATTTTGCCCGATAAATCAAAAACTATTATGCATAAAAATAAATAAAAATCTGTTTTAGAATGTAAAAGTATAGCCCTTTCATATGATATCCCACTTAGTATAGTTATCATACTTTGAAATTTCAAACCCCCGATTTTCCCCCTTTTTTAATTAAACAAAAAATAATTTTCGTTTTTTGTAATTTAACGATGTTAGGCCACTATTATACACAACTATTCCAAATTTCAAGTCGATAGCTTTAATAGTTACTGAAATAATCGACTGTGACAGACGGACGGACGGACGGAGAAAGTCGCACCATAAGGGTTCCATTTTTACCATTTTGGTACGGAACCCTAAAAACCAGTAAAATGCAATACACTAGAGATTTTTTAGGTTACTTACCGACCATTATTTATGGTGTACAATAAAGTATATTTTCATTCATTTCATTATTAGGTATTATTTAACTCTGCCTGTTATACCTTTAAAATTTTATATTATTATTTTTTATAAGTTTAATAAAGGTATCAAATTAAAAGGTGACCATTACCAACGCACAGTTCTAACTATTCGATGGAGCGGGCTGAAAAAAAAAAATAATTTTATAAAATTCTACCGTTATATATGGGTCTTTTTAGGAGAAAGTGTCCGTTTTGAAGTTAGAATCATAAATTTTGTGTAGTCCACGCGTACGATGTCGCAAAAAAAACCTACTCAGTAATATTATTCCAAATGTTAGAAATTATTTTTAACTTTACACAGTTTTGTGAGTTTCAAAGTAAGTGGTAGGTAACAGAGGTTGGACCTTCCCACATTATTGAAATATGATTTTCGTGGGATCTTATTTGCCATAAACGAGATGGGAGTGACAAAAGGTACTTGCTTTGTTTATATGAGCTATAAAGTAAATCGAATAATATAAATACAATGGTATCGGAAGGATATTTGAATGTACAAACGTTGTGATTAACTTTCATCGCTCTTATTGTTTTGTCCAATCGGTTGGCTTCAGCCGTAGATCTTATTTTTTAAATCATTTGTTTGTGAGACTGTGGGATGATGTTTATAATTAAAATAAGAACCACATATTATTCTGTCAAATAACCAAATACTACCATAATATTTCCGTCCGGGTAAGCTCGCATTTCTTAGGGCGAAAACATAGTTGTAGTGAAAGGATATGACAAAACGTCTTGTGCGAAACGCCCGCGTCGGTTGCGAAACTCGTTACATCGTGTCACAAAAGGCTGTGCACCATGCAAACAAGTGCACACCGGCGTGTTGTGCTTACGTTTTGCCTTGTCAGTAGTGCGTTTTCGCCCTATCGACGATCATACCTAGTGGTATGATCATACCTAGTGGTATGATCGTCGATCGCAGTCAGAGGAAACTTGCCATTGAAAAAAATGTCAGGGCACTTATAACGCGCAACGGCAGCGACTCCTAGGGTTAATAGCTGTTAGGTAGTAGCATCACCTAAATGCATTTAGGTAAATTATGAAGACGTTGAAACGGCGAGGCCGTGAGTAAGAGCCCCACCGATACCGTCACTATTGCTATACACTATATTATATCTATCTATTTAATTTGCTTATGATATTATGCTTCATACTGTTCCTTGTATAAATAATCTAGGAGCTACTGCCGCAGTGTCGCCGCAGACATACGTTCATTGCAATGTATTTCTCACGCGAGCTGAGTGAGCATAATCTGTGCGACACATTCATCTCGCGGCCGTCGGTCCTTTACACTGTTTTGTTGATAAAAGTCGCGAAAAAGAGTTGTCACTATGATTGTACTTTAGTTTTTACAGTGCTGCTGCCGTCACGCGTTGTGTTTGACTAGGGATTAAGTGGGAAGAAGAGCAAGTATTTATAATTCATGACGAGTTCTGCGTGCTCACGTGAATGAAAACTTCGTGACGAAACTTGCATATCTCGGGAGAGTCGGTAGAATAAAGTAAGTCTTATATTTTAAAAAGTTCAGACTCCATTCTGAAGATCTTAAGATCTTTTAAAAACGAAACTAAATTGAACACTTCTGCGAGTAGTCCGTTAAAAAAAGAGATAGTTGGAATGCAGGTAAAATGCGAAGATGCAACTGTCAAGTATTGAAAAATATTTGACCCGATTACAGAATTTCGAATCCTTACTAAAAAGAACGTTAATTGTAACCCGGGATGTATTGCTACGTCAAATATCAATATGCAAGAGATTCGCAAAAAACGTGATTGAATTTTAATTCGACAGACCCTAACTGTAGCAGCCATGTCGCCGGTTATGGAGCACCAATCAAAATTGCAAATGTGTGCAGTATTGCTTCGTTAACTGCCAGACACGAAATATTTGAACTGTTTCGTAAAATACAATAGTGATGACTTACATCATCGCTTCAACCAATTGCTGGCTCACTATACTGATCACGAAACTTGTCAGAATGAGATGGGTTTGGCCATAGTCCACTTCGCCAGTCAAGTGCAGATTGGCATAGGTACACAAATTATAGTTCCAAGAATACTACTAAGCTACCTTTATTATTGAACTAGATGATACCCGCATAAAATATATCCTATTATATACTTATCTACTATAAACATTAAATTGATAAAGCATGCAATATATCATAATAATAATAATTTATAAAAGTTATATTAACTTTATACTTTACTAGCTGATGCCCGCGACTTCGTCCGCGTGGATTGAGGTTTTTCGGTTCCCGCGGGAACTCTTTAATTTTCCGGGATAAAAAGTAGCCTATGTGCTATTCCAGACTATAATCTATCTCTGTGCCAAATTTCATCCAGATCCGTTCATCCGTTGGAGCGTGATTGAGTAACAAACATACATCCATACATCCAAACTTTCGCATTTATAATATTTATTTGATATTTTCTACCAACAATCACAACCTAACTTGATTCAAAAATTATCTCTCAGAGTCACTGCTACGAAAGTTTAACAAGCAACTGAATTAATTTAAGCTGTACAATAAATGTTTTATTACAAAAGCGAAAGTGTATTCGAACAAAAGTTGTGATCAGATTATATGTTAATACAACAGACCCTAACCCTGCCATGTCGCCGGCTATTGAGCCTCAATCAAAATTGCTAATGTGTGCACTACCAGTACGGTTAGCCTAAGTTTCAACATTGCAAATTCGATCGATCGTAATCGAGCGAATCGCAGTTCGATCATATTCGCGTTAAAGTAAAATAAACCTTTACTGCGTTTTTAGAGCTCAATTTCGTGTATGCATTCACAGCCAGCGCACTAAACGATACTAGTACGTTTAGAAATAAAAATCGGATGTATTAAATTTGTGAATTTAAATCAAGAGTTTTTGGGTCCATTCTACTTTGACGCCAATTTGATCGAACGCTCGATTGCGATCAATCGTATATGCAATGTAAAGACTTAGACTAAGCGTATAGTATTGCTTCGTTAACTGCCAGACTTGGTAAAACTTAATAAACGAAAAGTAAAAATGGCGGTCCAGACTTATGAATTCTTAATTTAAATTAAGAATTAAATATCAGCCAAGTTTTTATAATTCAATCATCCATAGTAGAATCTGTCTGTGACAATGATGTTGGTCTGTGATCAATTTCGTTCAGAAGATTATCTTCTGAACGAAATTGATCACAGACCAACATCATTTCAAACTTTTTAGTACCGCATATTTTGCAGTCATATTACGAGAATAATATTAAAGCATATGGAAGGAAAACCAAAAAAGGATGGATTGTGTGAAACAGGATATGCGTGTAAAAGGAGTGGATAATACGTTGACGGATGACAGGAGTGAGTGGAAGAAGAAGCCATGTTGTGCCGACATAGCGTGGGATAAGGGCAGGCAGAAGAAGAATATTTTGCACATTAACTGGTTGACGTAGGCTCCATCAAAGGCACTTTTGTCCAAGGGGTCTAATTTCATGACTTCCAGACAAGGTATTGTGCCGCCTGGTTTATTGATGTTGCTTGTAGCCACCCTAGTAGTGGTCTACTATGTGAGTTTTCTGGTGGAGTGCCATTATCAACCTTCGGACCTTATAGTCTATCATAGTCTAGGTAAGTATATTATGCCCCCACCCATTGCTACTTCAGTTTTGAAACGCATTGAGCTTGCACAGTATGGACTATAAACAACATTAATAAATTCAATTGTAAAGTTATAGTACTTTATATGACTTGCATAAATAGTCCGTTTTACAACAAGTGTAAAACAGACAACAAAAATATTTGAGTAATAAACCCTTTAATAACTTAATATACCAGGCAGGCCAGTTTACGTCGGCATTTATAATGAATAATGATCAATAAAATTCAGTCAAATGCGACTGTACTCCGCTTTTAATAACCCTGGGTGACCGTATATTAATAACATTTTGTTTTCTTTGATAAATATTTTGTGGCGTGAGTAGGTAAGTTATGCTCGTACGTTTGATCTCAGTCCCTTCGAGTTCAAATAATATTAAGCGAAATGGACTCAGAAGGAGGGCTCGCAGTCCGTAATTAATTGAATTAAGTTCGGAATACGTTAGGAACAAAGTTAGAGGTTAGTAGCGACTCGTTAATAGTGTGGGGGATGATCCCTAGTGCGTTTGGTACTCCACTGGGAGTCGGGTCCAACCTGCATGCTAATAACCAATCATATTCTGTTTACATTCCATCACGGAGTATGAATAATTTGTTATTGTCTCAACAAACAGTGCGTTATGTCACGGTCAGTATTGTCTGCGGGATTAATTTGAGTCCAGCACGCAGCTCGGATTGAATAGCAGTATCAAAGAACCAATTTCAAGCCCTCTGTTGGCGAAAGATTAATATGAATTGAAAATTGAATTTTGTTATTATTTCCACACGGATTTCGTAATGGTCACAGAGCCCGAAGATAATTTTGAGGAGGTGCTTATTAAATTATTTGTTGAAAGTTTGCAAGGTAGGTAAACTTGAGTAATATAATTCACAAATATGCCATACCATTCTGCTGCTGCATAAAAATAATATTATAATGCGGTGTCAGGCAAGCTTTTTAAAAAAATATGTTCGTAAATAGATACTTCTTTTACTTTACTTCATAAAAATGTAAACTTCATCAAAAATCAAATCCTAGAATTCACAAACTGTGTCCAAAGTTTACTTCCTTCTACCAGTTTCAAACACTTGAATAACGCAAAAAAAGCCCCATATCAAACCGCTTTTAATAAATACCTCGTCAAATTTGAGTACGGGCTCTAGGTCCATATTGTCGAAATCGCTTTTTGAATATTTAAAATATAACGTGCAAAATGGCTCCGTTTTGTTGGATTCGAATAGAACCAAATGTATTTGCGTAAAATGAAATTTGCACGCAATTGTATTAATTACAGTTCGCATTTACCTACATGTAAATTAATTTCTTTTCAGTGAAATAGAGCTTGTGTAAATTTGATTTTGATTCTGTAAAGTGTATATTTTAGTAGTTTGAAATGTTGCTCTAAGGTTTAAACTCAAACTGTATTCAAATGTGTACCTACAGGGCGTGTAGAGAGTGTAGAACATCACTTTAATTGAATAGTTTTAGCTGTTTTCATAATACAAAATTGACGAATAAGAAAATAGGTATAAACTAGGTAGGCTAGGTATAATATTAGACCGTATACGTATAACGTGATGAGAACCAATAACCACGCTACAGGTCCTTAGTGCTACGAGTATGTAGTTAATTAAAACCCAATATTGTCTAACCAAAATTGATTGCCAGCAACCGCTCGTCGAGTTTAATCCGCCTTCGCGACGGGAACAAAGCTCGCGCCACTTGTTAAACAAAGTGTCATTTGTTGCTATTGTTGAAAATTATAAAACGTACCCATTTTGTGATTATAGTCCAAATATTCATAACAAAATATAGGTAATAAATAGTAAAACTAGACCTTGGAAATTGAAATCCAATTTTACATTTATAATATAGGTACCTATTGAAAGAATTCTTACTCGATTGATTAATTTACCTACTCATCCCAGAATTTCGAATTGCTAGTGACTGAGCCTGCCTCGGGAACTGCCTCGTTGGTCTAGTGGTAAGAGCGTTCGACTGCGGCCGACGAGGTCCCGGGTTCGAGGCCCGGGTCGGGCCATAATTAAGTGCTGGGTTTTTCAGACTAGAAATTCTCAGTACTAGCACAGAATAGGTAATAGGTACTAGCCCGGAGTTAGGAGGTTGGCGGTGTTTCACCCACGTGCCTCGGAGAGCACGTTAAGCTGCATTAGAGCAGCGTGGTGGGTCTATGCTCTAATTCCCTCTCTCCTATGAGAGTGGAGGCCTGTGCCCAGCAGTGGGACGGTTATGGGCTGTAGTGGTAGTGGTGTGGTAGTGGTGACTGAGCCTGTGTGAAAAACGCTTGGGCTTCTATGAAACCACAGTTCGTTTTCTATTCTGAAATTGAGACTTCGCTTGAATAATATGATTGTGTCGAACGAAAATGTTTTAGCTGGTTCACTGAGAGTTTGACCATTATGAATACATCTGCTACTACCTGAACGGATCACGGTTTGATCAACGATTGGTCAATTAACGTGGTGGCGGCAGCGGCGCGGTGGCGCGGTAACAAAGGGAGTAAAAAGCCTGGAGAAAAAAACACCGGCTGCAAGCCTTGCAAGATTGTAGATCTCTGTGTGGACCCTACTATTTTCTAAATTATTTTAATCCAAGATAAACATTAAATGTAGATTTAGAAAGCAAGCAAAATAAGCAAACAATGATCAATTTGTATTATCCAAATGAGAGCAGGCGTCATCAAAGACGGTCCTTCGCCTTCCTCATCACACTTCACATAATCAACTTATGTAATTCAGTTCAGCGTTTGCCTGTATGCTCCTGAAAAAAAACTCATTATAAATGTTTTAATATTCGCAAGCAGGATGAATGAATGAATGAAATATTCTTTATTACACCAAGGATGCTATGTGTAACCCGTATATAAAAGCATAGTAAGCTAGATAAGCGTGTTGCTGCTAATCTACGAGTACAGTGGTTAAACAATATTGCGTTTTAATTAACTGTATCCCGTTCCTGGTGTGATATTGTTATGATTACACGGTGAAATGTATGATAAATAATCATACTTTATGTTTGTTATTTTAATAATTAATTACAATAGATATTTATTCATTGCACAAACTGTGTATGTTGTAGCATAAAAGTCTGGTTTTTGATAATGTTTGTTACTGTTTATCAATTTCTTAAAGTTAATAATTATGTGTATTTAAATTTTAAATACAATATGAATGAAATCAATATGAAATAATCAAAGAAATAGTTTTCTTAATGTTTGCAATTTCTCGTTTGATCTGCAGACACCTTTCTCGTTTGTACTTATTTAGTTGATAGCACAATAATATTACTCCCATGACAAATATAACTTGAACTTTTTACGATCTTTTAAGTATATGTACCAGAATTTACAGCCATTTATTAAGAATTACTCTTACTAACTAGTCAATTGCAAAATTTTACGTAACTTCCATAATTAAAAAAAGTATAGATTTTTAGTACAAAAAATCCAACATAATTAATGTCGTCCCGACCGAATTTCGTCCACGGCGGCCTATCTCCAGAGAGATAAGCCATCTGCGCGGGAGATATTATAGTGCACAAGTGTCTGCGCATAAACAGTTGCACTCTCTGCAGTTCCTTTACTCTCATAGCCCGATGGGACGGAAAATCCGACACGACCAGTGAAAGGTCAGGGGCAGGGCGGATGGCTTAAAGTGCTTAAATTAAAAAGAAGTATAGATATATATTACTAGCTGATGCCCGCGACTTCATCCGCGTGGTTTGTTTTTTTTATTCCCGCGGGAAACCCTTAATTTTCCGGGATAAAAAGTAGCCTATGTCACTCTCCAGGTCCTCAACTTTACCCATGCCAAAAATCACGTCGATCCGTTGCTCCGTTGCGGCGTGATTGAAGGACAAACCAACAAACGAACACACTTTCGCATATAGCAAATATAAATATTATAAATGCGAAAGTTTGGATGGATGTATGGATGTATGGATGTGTGGATGTATGGATGTATGGATGTTTGTTACTCAATCACGCTCCAACGGCAGAACGGATCTGGATGAAATTTGGCACAGAGATAGATTATAGTCTGGAATAGCACATAGGCTACTTTTTATCCCGGAAAATTAAAGAGTTCCCGCGGGAACCAAAAAACCTCAATCCACGCGGACGAAGTCGCGGGCATCAGCTAGTAATATTATAGTATGAAGTATGATAAGTATAATATGATGACAAAAAATCCAACATATGAACAACTATGGGAAGTAAAACGGCCAATCATCGAGTACCGGCAATAAAATGAAACGGTGAGGTAGCACGACTGCAAAACTGAAAACTTGTTAAGCTTGCAAAACGACTGACTGGTTATAGAGCGAAAACGCCAGTTCAATAAAAATACTATTCCATTACCTCTTTGCTTTTGTAACATATAGCTTGTTTCGAAGAGTAGGTACTTCAGTGAACCATGAAGTTGCAGCGTTGAGGCTGTTTTAATAAAGTAAAGTAGCCTGTATTTTCTACTTAGGCTGAGATCTATAGAACAGAAATAATCAAATAAATATTATAAATGCGAAAGTATGGATGGATGTATGGATGTATGGATGTATGGATGTATGGATGTATGGATGTATGGATGTATGGATGTATGGATGTTTGTTACTCAATCACGCTCCAACGGCTGAACGGATCTGGATGAAATTTGGCACAGAGATAGATATTTATTATATGGATTATGTCTGGAAAATTAAAGAGTTCCCGCGGGAACCGAAAAACCTTAATCCACGCGGATGAAGTCGCGGGCATCAGCTAGTAATAAATTATTTTTCGTTTATGCTGTTTATAAAATGTGAATGTGTTAGAATTTTATACCTACTATGAATTCTGAAGAAACTAAAATGAGCTCTTCTTACGTATTCTTTGAATATAATCATTATTTAATTCATACCTAATATTATAAATGCGGAAGTGTGCCTGTTTGACTGTCTGTCTGATACGCTTTCACGGCTCATCTGTTCTACCGATTTAGATGAACTTTGGCAAAAAGGTATGTTACATCCCGGGGAAGGAACTGGCTAATTAAAGAGTTCCCGCGGGAATCAAAAATTCTTAATCCACGCGGACGAAGTCGCGGGCATTGTCTAATACCTACTCGATATTTCCCAAAATGAAAATTACAACTAAATTGTTACCTATTGGAATATGGAACTTCCGTCGAATATCAGCGATAAAATAAAAGAGTTTGTACTTATGGAGGCCAAACTGAAATATTGTAAAGCTTGCTAAACTACTGAATGCTTAAACCGAACACGCAGTTTAAAAAAAAGCACTTTATTATAGTACGTACTACTTTGCTCTTGAAACGAATAGCTTGTACCGAGTTCTCCAGATCCAACCAAACTTTTTATATGCCTGTTCATCGTCTTTATTAATTAAGTGCTAAGTTTGATTGATCATAATCATTTAATTATTATAATCAGTAATACTGCTAGACTCTTTTACTTTGGTATTAGGCTATTGGCAAAGTTTTATTATACGCAATTAGAGCATATATCAAAAAAAATACTTAATAATATGTTAAATAAGACGTAACGATAATTAACCGAAACATACCCTGAAATATGCGACAATATTTTAAAGGGCTTGTAGGTACATTAATAACATCTGATTCACAAAACCGCTATGCAATATGTACATTGCAAGTCTGTCATGTTCCAAAACTCAATAAACATACTTAAATTTTACGTTAATTACTGAAACTTTCACGACCTTAGCAGAATAAATTGTTCACGCATCATCTGAACACATTTTATTTGATCGAATGACTCGACCACATCATAATAAAGTATGGCAAGTGACTGAGAGAATAAACTGAACACACCTTCGCTTGATTTTACATTCAGCTCATAAAAAACAACATTGTCACAAAGTCCTATGGGAGCGGTGATGTTCGGAGATCGCATAATAGTTATTTGTTATACAAGAGTGAAAAGTTGTTTTTTAACCGCGTGCTCAATTTTGATGACCGAGCAAGCGAAGGATTCTAAAATTGAATCACGAGCGGAGCGAGTGATTCAAAAATTAGAATCCTGAGCGTCAGCGAGGGAATTAAAAGAGCACGAGGTGAAAAATCTTTTCACTCGAGTGCAACACGTAACTTTTCATCCCACCTCAGCGAGGAAATGACTAAATGCAAAAAAAATCACAAGGTAACTTTTCATCCCACCTCAGCGAGGAAATGACTAAATGCAAAAAAAATCACAAGATTAAATTCAATTCTGTTAATTTCTTCGTCACTAGAATCACTCATTTTAGGTTTTTCACTTATTTTCAATTTTCTTGTTTTTAATCGGTTTTAATTTTAAACAATATGACGTGAAAGAAAATGGTGCGCGCAAAGCAAATTAAAAAAGTACACCAAGAAGGTTACGAGTGTGAGTTTTTAACAAATTAAAAACGATTGTATGGAAATTCGGCACCATAGAGGTACAAGTAAATAGGTTTTAATGATGTTTTGAATTGACAAACTTCATAGACGAGTGATATTTACTAACGTGCACACGATGTTCTAAATTCAATTTACTTTATCCTCTAGAGGATAATAACGGCTTTTACCATCAGATATCGAAGAATAAAAATGCTCTTTCCGAGATGGTGGGATGAAAAGATGATTTTATGATTCTATCGGAGTACCGTAGATCGAAGAAGAGTTGTTTATGTATAAAACGTGTATAAAGTTACTCTATGAAAATATATTATAAGCTGTATCAAGCCGAGGTATAAACATACAAAGAACTCAATTTGAAAATACATGTTTCTTGTATTTCCTTGTCATGTACACTCCATACTTTTCTTTACACGCATGGTTTTCCATCATGGTTTTTTAACGTACCTACCTAATAAAAATTTCGGATAATTAGAAGCAACGTTGAACATGGTTAGAAATGTTTATTAATATGACGTTTCTTTGTTAAGCATTATTATCTGGTAAGCTATAGCTAGTAGTTTCTTGATAGAGGTAACAAAACTTTTTTAACTAGGTACATCTAGGTATAATTATGTAGACTCGTACTTTTAAATAATTAGAAACCACCTAGTACTTCTGTTAGGTACTACCAGCCTCTCAAAGGGACAAACGGTAGGCACTAGGGTGCCTTCAAATTTAGGAGCCCTTAAAAAAAGAAATAAAAACACGCACTCGAATGTAACGAGCATAACAAGAGCCGTCTGCAGGAAAATTCACACCGCTGGAAAATTTTATAATAGGACTTTGCATTTTTAGAGCCACGCATATTAATATTTTGCTGAGACAAAATAGTGTATTCTCGCATATTAACGCAGCTAGTTTTTATTGCAGTACGTTTTCGTCGCATTGCTTTAATATATTTTTAACATAATATATTGTAGTATAAATGTATGATGTATAGTCTTTGCAGGAACAAATTTTTCAGCAATGTCTAAGTATGTACCAATTTTGATTTTGAAAACATCTTGCTTGCGTCAGCAGCATAAAGTTCGGTAGAAGCTTGAACAAGCCGCTAAGTTTGCTATGAAGTAGTTGGTAAACGCCAATTTTGGCCTAGGCCAATCGGAGAAGACCCTGCTTCCAGGTAACAAGTTAGTCCAAAAGAAGTAAAACCGTATACCTACTTTACCGTAAACAAACTGTGATGTGATATAAACCAACGAAACCTGCTGGTTCGTTCGGAGTTCGTTGTATACATGGAATAAGGAATCTATGGTTGTAACGCCAATACAGCAGCGCTTTCTCAATAAGGACTTATAGTCCGGTACTGCCTACACTACGAAAATTAACCTATAATTATATTACATTGGTCTTTTACATTCTTAAAGCGCTCATATGAGGGGAAAGCACAATGCAGGTAGGTACATGCAAACACGCCCAATCGAAATTGCAAATTTGTGCAGGGGCTGCCTCGGTTCGTTAGTGACTTGTGTTGACGCGTTACCTAGGGTTGTCAACTGCTAATTGAAGCAGATTTACTTTTCGATTTAATTAAATTAGCATGTCATATAATTAATATGCTAACGTCACATAAAAAATTAAGGCCAAAGTTAAGTCCCAATCTATACTTCTATACTAATATTATAAATAGCTGATGCCCGCGACTTCGTCCGCGTGGATATACCAAGTTTCATCGAAATAACTTGAGAAATGACGGACTTTTATACAAACTTTCAACCTCTATTTCACCCCTTTGGGGGTGGAATTTTGAAAAATTGTGAAACACGTATGTTTTCATTTCTAACCCGCTGCTCATATACCAAGTTTCATGGATATAACTTGAGAAATGAAGGACGTTCATACAAACTTTCAACCCCTATTTCACCCCTTCGGGGGGAAAATTTACAAAAAATGTGAAACACGTATTTCTTTATTTTTAACCGGTAGGTTGTATACCAAGTCTCATCGATATAACTTGAGAAATGAAGGACTTTCATACAAACTTTCAACCCCTATTTCACCCCTTTGAGGGTGAAATTTTGAAAAACTGTGAAACATGTATGTTTTTATTTTTAACCCGCAGCTCATATACCAAGTTTCATGGCTGTAACTTGAGAAATGAAGGACTTTCATACGAACTTTCAACCCCTATTTCACCCCTTCGGGGGTAAAATTTACAAAAACTGTGGAACAATTGTTTCTTCATTTTCAACCAGTAGCTTGTATACCAAGTTTAATCGATATAACTTGAGAAATGACGGACTTTCATACAAACTTGAAAGTTTCCCCCCCCCTATTTCACCCCCTTAGGGGTGGAATTTTGAAAAACTGTGACACACGTACTTCTTTATTTTTTACCGTAAGCCAAAATAAAAAGTTTCGTTGATATAACTTGTAAAACATCTTGAGAAACGGAGGACTTTCATACCAACTTTCATCCCCTATTTCACCCTTTTGGGGGTCGAATTTTCAAAAACTGTGAAACACGTATATCTCCATTTTCAACCCGCCGGAGCTCATATATCAAGTTTTATGGCTATAACTTGAGAAATTAAGGACTTTCATACAAACTTTCAACCCCTATTTCACCCCTTCGGGGGTAGAATTTCGGGATAAAAAGTATCCTATGTCCTACCTCGTAGTATGGGCTCAAATCGTGCCAAGTTTCGTTTGAATTCATTCAGTAGTTTCGGCGTGATGCGCGGCCAAGATACAGACAGACAGACAGACAGACAGACAGACAGACAGACAGACAGACAGACAAAAATGAAAAAAATTACAGATTTGGCTTTAGTATCGAATAATGAGTGCCTTCCAAAAAAAATTTTCAAAATATCTTCAATGTACAGAATTGGACCTGTTACAGTTTTATTATAATATAATAAAATGCGAAAGTTTGGATGGATGGATGGATGCTTGTATAGATGGATAGATGTTTGTTACTCAATCACGCCAGAACGGCTGAACGGATCTGGATACAATTTGTCACAGAGATAGATTATAGTCTGAAATAGCACATAAGATACTTTTTATCCCGGAAAATTAAAGAGTTCCCGCGGGAACTCTTTAATTTTAATACCTAAATAGGCACAAAAGTTGAATCGCTTCATTTCAATAATTACGATAATGTCAAATAGATTAATGTAAGCCGACACAAAATGCATTATACTTAAAATATTGCACTTTAGAAACATAATTGTATGGAAATATATGGATGATGTCGCTCGGACTGGCAAATAACAAATATGCATAAGTAATATTTATGGTGTTAAAATAAATAATTTATATTGACAGCTCTGAGTGTAAAGTGATTTAAACAATAAGTGCAAAGTAATTTAAACAATATCTAAGTAATTTTTACACAAGAAAAGTTATTATAATATTAATTTTATAAATAAATAAATAAATAAATAAAATAAATAAAATAGCCTTTATTTAACTGAAAAAATAGTACTTAAATATCTACTAACAAAGATACCTACATGATATTATTTTTCTTACTAATGTGTAATCACAACACATTTCAACACTTATTAATGTGTATGAATTAAAGTTATTTACATTCAAAAATGGGTTTTAACTCCACAATAACTTTATATTAATAAATTCAAGATTCCTTACTTACTAATTTACCTAAACTGGATTTTTTATTAACACGACAAATTAATCTAATAGCTTGTATTACTTACTTATATGTAGGTGTAATTGTTTGGCTACTCATGTACATCGAATTAAGAAATTAAAAATTAAAAAATTAAAAAATTAAAAAATTAACTGGGTTAATAATTATTTTAATATTAATTTTACTAGGTCCTAAAACGGATCTTATATTTAGACGACAAAGGATATTCGTGAAGGTATGATCCATCTCATTAAATAATGAAGAGTGACGAGCTCTTAATAAACTGTCAGATCATAGCGCTAATAAACCTTACCACCTCTTTACATTATTATGGTGTTCTTTTAGACAAGACGTTTTCTTTAGAAAATTTCTTACGGGAATTTCATCGTTTGTTTTCAAAACTAAAGATGTTTTCAAGCCATTAAAACTGTGTAGAAGTTTGCAACGATTAAAAAGTACGGTCTTGTAGTTTTATTTTCTGAAATATTTATAGTACCAGGGCTATATCGACCAACATATTTACTGTGAAATTATTTAAATCGCTTTTTTGCTTTTAAAAGAGAATTTTAAATGTTTTCGCTTAAATATCTTATTATATATATATTATACTTAAACTTAAATTAAATCATTTATTTTTCGTGAACATAAAAAAATCTTATCCCTTTAATTGCGGCGTATTATTAATTTTATTTTAGCGTTAGCCAGCCTGCATATAGAACATGGTATTGTGTTATTATACTCGTATTTCTTTTGCGCACCATATTATAAATAATAGTGGCTAATAATATTATGTAACAATTTTGTACAATACACATGAGTGATACAATCGGCAAATACGCCTCGAATTTAGTGAAATTTATAAGTTATAAAATAATAATAGTAACCGTTGACCGCGGTAGGTATAAATAATTCGAGTAACATTACAATTTGAAATCATTCAACGGTTAATTATTTTCCCGGAAATATTAATAAACTACAGCACGTATAAAATGGATTACACTTCGTATTCGTCCTCCGAGATTAGCATGATATACTTGTAGTACCGTGTACGTACGGCCACTTTCACACGTTAGTTGAGGTAGCTGGAAATAAAAACAAACGCTCCCTCTTACCGGCCGATAGCAGGCCGCTATATATAGGCCCCACTCCTGCACAACTAGTCATTCGTGTTTTCGTGCTCAGCCACTTCGCACGTCCGCAAATTCGACTTTTACAAGTCCTTTTTGAGTCGTCGAGTGGAATCTTTCACTGGTTCGGAATAACATTCCTACAGAAAAGAATCAGCAAGAAAGTCTGTTAAAATCTACCTGCCTAGACGTGGATATTATGAAATCTTAGCAAATCGGATTGCCTATGGCTACCTATTGAAGTGTGTTTTCGCATGCAATCTCTTGCCTACAAAATAATAGACTTACAATAAGTCGTAGGCGAGGCCCCCCAGGCATTGCTCAAATTTGAAGTACGTTTTCGCGTGCAATTTAATGCCTACAAAATAATAGACTTACAATAAGTCGTGGGCGAAAGCCCTCAGGCATTGCTCAATTTGAAGTACGTTTTCGCGTGCAATCTCATGCCTACGAAATGATAGACTTACAATAAGTCGTGGGCGAAAGCCCTCAGGCATTGCTCAATTTGAAGTACGTTTTCGCGTGCAATCTCATGCCTACAAAATGATAGACTTACAATGAGTCGTGGGCGAAAGCCCTCAGGCATTGCTCAATTTGAAGTACGTTTGCGCGTGCAATCTCATGCCTAATAGACTTACAATAAGTCGGAGTACGTTTTCGCGTGCAAACTCATGCCTACAAAATGATAGACTTACAATGAGTCGTAGGCGGGGGCCCTCAGGCATTGCTCAATTTGAAGTACGTTTCAATTTGGAGTACGTTTTCGCGTGCAATCTCATGCCTTCAAAGTAATAGACTTGCAATGAGTCGTGGGCGAAAGCCCTCAGGCATTTCTCAAATTTGAAGTACGTTTCAATTTGGAGTACGTTTTCGCGTGCAATCACATGCCTACAAAGTAATAGACTTACAATGAGTCGTGGGCGAAAGCCCTCAGGCATTGCTCAATTTTGAAGTATATTTTCGCGTGCAATCTCATGCCTACAAAGTAATGGACTGGCAATGGGTCATGAGCGGGGGCTCTCAGGCGTTGTTCAATTTTGAAGTGTTTTTTTTTTTTTTTTTTTTTCGTACACGATTATATATTATGAAATTATGCCTGTATTGCGTTGATTGTTTGAACTAACTATTGCAAAATCTATTTTTGAGAAGTGCGTCCTTTTACGCACTTTATTGGCACACCTTTTTTCGTACGACGAAAGTGCGCGCGCACGTGCTTGAATCTCAAAGCATCTTCGATCAGGTGCGAAAACTTATCCAAGCATTCATGTTGCCATAATATGCTTCACTATTGGGACTGCGTTCTAATGAACAATAATGAATGACTAATGTCATGAAGACCAACGATCTTACCTGCCCTGGGAGAAGTCATGATGACGCAGGCGCAAGTCCCGCCTTCACTCCCGAATCCCGACAGCAAGACGCCTTCGAGTTTTTTGTTATGATGTTTTGAGCATAGCTACTACAGCAGAGCTTTATAAAACGATACGGATCGTCGGATACAGCATCTATTAATGGACGCACGACGCTTTAATTACGACATACAGCGATTCTTTAACAAGACGTTTAATTGTCCTCAGGATTAGTTATTGCATATTAAAACTAATTTTTATTATTTAGCAAGAATCTTTCAGAAACTTACAAAGATGCTAAGGCGATAATTAAATAGAGCGCAGAGTCGAAACAGCCTCAAGCCCAAACCGCAAAGGAAGTTTTAAATCAACAGACCTGTTATGCGAGCATTTCGGCTAAGGACTTCTCATCGCAGCCATCGTTGTCCGAGATTAGGAACACTGGTAATTTTTTTAAAAAAATTTGTCAAAATTTTTAAAAAAGCAGTGGTCATCCATAACCGATGACCCTACAGTGGTTAGTTGTTTTTTCCTATAGTATTCCTATTTTAAGTGTTTCTTGTTTTGCCTCGAAATTCATTCAAAAGGCAGTCGATGGTCCCTTAGCTATAGGAGCTATATCACAAAGTGAACCTGCAGTACATTAATTTTTGACTGCAGTACTCTTTTTCCGAGTCATACGGCAAGAACATATTTACTTTAATATAAAACAATGAAAAACATTTCAATATTTTTTTCTTTATTTGAAGAATTTAGAACAATAATTGTATTAGTGAGAACTGCTATATGACCACAACCAATCAAAAAGATGCTTAGTTTTCGGTCCTAATACATGCAGACCAGAAAGGCAACTAAATTAATTGCGCTTTTGTTTGAATATAGTTTTCCAAATATACGTTCCACAGTTATTTGGTTTATTTAAACCAAACTGCAATATTTTTTTTCTAAAAATTTCCTCGAGGCTAAGAAATTAATGTTACTCCTTTTAATCATAATAATTCTTTAATAATCTTTACAGTTTGGCAACTTAACAGTTTTATTTTATAATTAATTTTAAAACAAGTAAATAACTTCCGTATAAGGAGTTCCGACACTACCTATAGTTATTGTTCGATGATGATTGATTCTCTTTTTAAAAAGAAATCACAAAACGAACGTCTATATAACATAATATTTCAATGAAAAGAAACAATAAGTTGCCACCGAGCTCCTGCAACTTTATTTTTTGGAATACGTAATTTATTCTTATATACATAATAATATTTTTTTTTGAACTTTGCTACATTAGTTGGCCTTATTACTTCATCGTGGCCGGCTAAAACAACCAAGTTTTAGAAGGTGTAAATGTTTTAAATTTAAAAAATGGTAATTAAGAAACAACGCATCTATATCCTGTTGTCCTTCAGATTTTGAGCGGCTTAATTCTGTAAACAAAATTGAAATGATGTAGAAATTGTCATAGGATTCTCAACTGCGGGGTTGGGGGCCGCTTGTGGTGAGGAAACTGCTAGCACCCAACGAAATGAGGCATTTCACATTAACCAGTTGGAAATTCTGCCAGCTTACTTCGGTTTCAAGTATTTGTTGAATACTTACACATTTTTTCAAAATCTTTTCAAGATCGCCAATACCATTGCAGTTGGTTTCATAACCTGCATGGCTGGTAGGTATTTCCCCTCTTGAGATGAGCCCACGAGATATATAATATTGAATAGATGCGATTACAAAGATGTTTGTATTACATATAAACGCTCTAGTCACGATACTAAAGCTATTAGAGAATCAAGACGAATCCGTTCAAAGGTATTTAGTGGGAACTGTCCAAATAATTCGAAAATTCTCCTTTTTGCGTCCCAATGTTATACCAATTATAAAAATTAATATATTTCGTGTAAGAATGACTCAGATGCGTACGCCATTAATGCGTTCATGGGTTTCAATCTCTTGGGTTTCCACTCTTCGGTATTATCAAGAAAACACAAGTAAAGTTCATAATTTTTGTTCCTTTATAGCCTACCATCATATCGCATATTTAATGGTTTACTTGCTGTAATTTGTCTTCGGACCCACTGGTCCACTGGTCTTTGAACCATCTGACGTGGTTATATATATACATAAGTATATATATATTTTTATTTTTATTTTATTTTTTTTCTTTCTCTCTCGTTCCTGCAGCCGCAAATTACACCTCACATACCCTGGTTGGAACTACTGCTGGCTGCTCGCCGGTAGTCTTTATTGATAAGAGATTTCCCACTCTCATCTATAGAAATGATGAATACCTTTCAGCCAGTTTTATTTCTGTCCTTCTGTAAATTCATTTAAACAACACGATAGTTGATCAATTAAGTTGTTTCAATTCGGCAATCAATACTATACATCTCTTCCATGGATGTCTTCAGCAAGCATTAATTCAATTGAATTTGAGTTGTTGAAATTTATCACAACTTTACCAATAGTTGTAGATCTCGTAATATTAGAGATAAGTGATCTCTAAGTATGATATGCAGTTTCATTGAAAAAATTGAACATGTAACATCACTTGAGATCCTTGAAATGCATTATTTTTTTTTTTTTTTTTTGTGTTTTGTTTTTCTCAATCAATGATCTGATGAAATTTCAACTATAAAAGAACTTTTGAAGCATTAAATAATTTTATGAGCTTCAAGAACATTACATAGAATGCAAAAGTTTTTCAAAATTGTAATAATAATAATATATAACATAGAACTTTCCTTCGAAATTTCTCGTCAATCAAAATTTTTAATTTTTAATTAAAACTTTCTGAACAGGTTTCTTCCGTATATAATACAATTTTTACATTATCGTAAGTGTAACCCTCAATAGTTATCTTGACAAAATTAAACACCTTCGACACAATTCCTCAATACAGCGCGGCCTCAAGAGCCCGCCATATCCACAAGAATATTTTAGTTGCAGTCACTTGGCAGTTGGCATATCCACAGATTGGTCCTTGTTTTTGCCCAAAGTACACGACACTAAGTAGTTGCTCGAATACTTTTGAAATTATAATTTTCCTTATCGAAAATTCAGATTGTTGAGTTGACTCATTTCTTACAAATACTATGATCCTGTAATAATAAAATCGAGCATTATAAAAAACAAAGTTATACAGTACCTCGTAAATATCTATCAAAATAAATAAAATTGTTCATTAAATAAGAACATAATCATTATTATGTATTAAATATGATATACCTGATGGTTAAAGTGCGTTTTTCGCATAATAACTACGAGTAAGACCTGTTTTCATGACAAGTCTCTCAATATCTACAAGTATATCATGCTAATCTCGGAGGACGAATACGAAGTGTAATTAATGATTAAACGAACTTACCTGTAAGTGAAGTTCGATCATAATTATACGAGTATTCGTCCGAAGAGATTAGCATCCCACCCTCCCACGGGTTACCCCAGTGTCATGAAAAGGTCAAATTTCAAATTCAAGGTTAAATTTGTAATATATATGTTTATGAAAGTGTAAAAAAAAAAAAAAAAGGTCAAGCTCCGAACTAAATGACTAGTTGTGCAGGAGTGGGGCCTATATATAGCGGCCTGCTATCGGCCGGTAAGAGGGAGCGTTTGTTTTTTTTTCCAGCTACCTCAACTAACGTGTGAAAGTGGCCGTACGTACACGGTACTACAAGTATATCATGCTAATCTCTTCGGAGGAATACTCGTATAATTATGATCGAACTTCACTTACAGGTAAGTTCGTTTAATCATTAATGATAGCTTAACGTACGTATGTAAATCCAGTTTAAAATTATAAATGCTAAAGTGTCTGTCTGTCCGTCTGTCTGCTACGCTTTACGGCCCATCTGCTCAACCGATTTAAATACGAAACTTGATAAGTACAGAGAGAGTTTGTATCCCGGGAAAGGAAATACTAGGCTAATTTTAATCCCAAAAAATCAAAGAGTTCCCATGGGATTCATCACAAACCACCAACCGCAACCACCAATCAAACTGGTCTTCTATAAAAATTTACAAACCCAGATTTATATGTACTTACCTACTACTCACTTGAAAGTAATAAAATATATTGAAAGGTTCGGTCCATAATTATATATCGAGACTAGAGTATTTAATATTTATATAATAATAAGACCTCAAAACTCTATTGGTATATCCTCCTCTAGACTCTTTCATCGTATGCGGGTAGCGTTACGTTTACTTAGGTTGGCCTGACTTCACGATTGTCTGGTATTCCCAAAGTTCTACTTTATTTCGGTCGTGATAAGATTTTTGTATGAATCAGCAAGGGAACAATTCGTTATATTGTTTTCAGAGATCCCTTCGCATTACAAAATGCTGATTCGTTTTCCGATGGGGGATAGGTCATTTTGTTTACAGAAGGCCTACTTTGAACCCTTGATTTTTGAAGGGTTCAGTGGTCAAAAAGGTAATCCTTTGTCGACTCTACTTACCCAATATTTATCCAATCAGAGTTCGGACTGAGTTTAAGATATACGTTCGAACTGTGATCTATTTTAGAGCGCAAACACACTAAAACGTCTGCAAGATACGTCCGCGCCGGATGGTGATGACGTTTTATCCTGTCGCGCAATTTTTTGTTAACCACTACAATTTAGCCCTTGACAGTGTTCTCACCTGATAGTAAGGATGATGCAGTCTAAGATGGTAGCGGGCTAACCTGTTAGGGGTATGGCAGTTATATTAAACCCATGCTCCTATTCGGTTTCTACACGGCATCGTACCGGAACGCTAAATCGCTTGGTGGCACGTCTTTGCTGGTAGGGCCTCGGCCGAAGCCTCCCACCAGGCCAAACCAGGGAAAATTTAGAAATTATAAATTCCCAAATTGACCCTGCCGGGGATCGAACCCGGGACCTCCGCACGTTAAGACAACAGCGCTACACACTGCGCCACGGAGGTCGTCAAAAGCTAGCGGCCGTCAAAGGCTAACGTTTGTTACACTATATAAAAGTGAGTCATGTAGGCTTTTTGTCCGCGTACCTAATTAGCCATTGTCTTCATCAAGATTGGGCTACATACGAGCGCATTAAAAAAATCGAATAACTTTTCAGTACCAATTCTATTTATTAAAAAAACCGGCCAAGTGCGAGTCGGACTCGCGCACCGAGGGTTCCGTACAAACCTGTAGTAAGTTTTAAATTACACTTCGTATTCGTCCTCCGAGATTAGCATGATATACTTGTAGTACCGTGTACGTACGGCCACTTTCACACGTTAGTTGAGGTAGCTGGAAATAAAAACAAACGCTCCCTCTTACCGGCCGATAGCAGGCCGCTATATATAGGCCCCACTCCTGCACAACTAGTCATTCGTGTTTTCGTGCTCAGCCACTTCGCACGTCCGCAAATTCGGTGAGTTTTTATTTTATTTTTAAATTATTAAATTAAAAATTAATATTTTTATTATTTATTTTTGTGATAAAAACGTTAAAGTGATTTCGGAAATTTGAAATTAAACCGATCACGTAAACGTTATCACCGAATAAGTTTGTCATCGAGTTTTTTGGAGTCTTCTACACTGTTTTGTCATCGAGCTTTTGTTTTTGAAGTCTTCTACACTGCTTGTCATCGAGTTCTTTGGAGTCACTGCAATTGCCAACACTGCCACCGTCGAGTCGCAACATTGCTCGTCAGCCAACTTTCTAATAATGTGTGTTTGCGCATAGGATTTTTTTTTTTTAGATATATACCTAAACTCTAACCGAAATTCAATTAATGTTTCTTACTCAAATAGACTTTTACAAGTCCTTTTTGAGTCGTCGAGTGGAATCTTTCACTGGTTCGGAATAACATTCCTACAGAAAAGAATCAGCAAGAAAGTCTGTTAAAATCTACCTGTCTAGACGTGGATATTATGAAATCTTAGCAAATCGGATTGCCTATGGCTACCTATTGAAGTGTGTTTTCGCATGCAATCTCTTGCCTACAAAATAATAGACTTACAATAAGTCGTAGGCGAGGCCCCCCAGGCATTGCTCAAATTTGAAGTACGTTTTCGCGTGCAATTTAATGCCTACAAAATAATAGACTTACAATAAGTCGTGGGCGAAAGCCCTCAGGCATTGCTCAATTTGAAGTACGTTTTCGCGTGCAATCTCATGCCTACAAAATGATAGACTTACAATGAGTCGTGGGCGAAAGCCCTCAGGCATTGCTCAATTTGAAGTACGTTTTCGCGTGCAATCTCATGCCTAATAGACTTACAATAAGTCGGAGTACGTTTTCGCGTGCAAACTCATGCCTACAAAATGATAGACTTACAATGAGTCGTAGGCGGGGGCCCTCAGGCATTGCTCAATTTGAAGTACGTTTCAATTTGGAGTACGTTTTCGCGTGCAATCTCATGCCTTCAAAGTAATAGACTTGCAATGAGTCGTGGGCGAAAGCCCTCAGGCATTTCTCAAATTTGAAGTACGTTTCAATTTGGAGTACGTTTTCGCGTGCAATCACATGCCTACAAAGTAATAGACTTGCAATGAGTCGTGGGCGAAAGCCCTCAGGCATTGCTCAATTTTGAAGTATATTTTCGCGTGCAATCTCATGCCTACAAAGTAATGGACTGGCAATGGGTCATGAGCGGGGGCTCTCAGGCGTTGTTCAATTTTGAAGTGTTTTTTTTTTTCGTACACGATTTCATGCCTATGAAATTATGCCTGTATTGCGTTGATTTTTTGAACTAACTATTGCAAAATCTATTTTTGAGAAGTGCGTCCTTTTACGCACTTTATTGGCACACCTTTTTTCGTACGACGAAAGTGCGCGCGCACGTGCTTGAATCTCAAAGCATCTTCGATCAGGTGCGAAAACTTATCCAAGCATTCATGTTGCCATAATATGCTTCACTATTGGGACTGCGTTCTAATGAACAATAATGAATGACTAATGAAGACCAACGATCTTACCTGCCCTAGGAGAAGTCATGATGACGCAGGCGCAAGTCCCGCCTTCACTCCCGAATCCCGACAGCAAGACGCCTTCGAATTTTTTGTTATGATGTTTTGAGCATAGCTACTACAGCAGAGCTTTATAAAACGATACGGATCGTCGGATACAGCATCTATTAATGGACGCACGACGCTTTAATTACGACATACAGCGATTCTTTAACAAGACGTTTAATTGTCCTCAGGATTAGTTATTGCATATTAAAACTAATTCTTATTATTTAGCAAGAATCTTTCAGAAACTTACAAAGATGCTAAGGCGATAATTAAATAGAGCGCAGAGTCGAAACAGCCTCAAGCCCAAACCGCAAAGGAAGTTTTAAATCAACAGACCTGTTATGCGAGCATTTCGGCTAAGGACTTCTCATCGCAGCCATCGTTGTCCGAGATTAGGAACACTGGTAATTTTTTTTAAAAAAATTTGGCAAAAATTTTAAAAAAGCAGTGGTCATCCATAACCGATGACCCTACAGTGGTTAGTTGTTTTTTCCTATAGTATTCCTATTTTAAGTGTTTCTTGTTTTGCCTCGAAATTCATTCAAAAGGCAGTCGATGGTCCCTTAGCTATAGGAGCTATATCACAAAGTGAACCTGCAGTACATTAATTTTTGACTGCAGTACTCTTTTTCCGAGTCATACGGCAAGAACATATTTACTTTAATATAAAACAATGAAAAACATTTCAATATTTTTTCTTTATTTGAAGAATTTAGAACAATAATTGTATTAGTGAGAACTGCTATATGACCACAACCAATCAAAAAGATGCTTAGTTTTCGGTCCTAATACATGCAGACCAGAAAGGCAACTAAATTAATTGCGCTTTTGTTTGAATATAGTTTTCCAAGTATACGTTCCACAGTTATTTGGTTTATTTGAACCAAACTGCAATATTTTTTGTATTTTTTCGCTCGTGGAACCTATCTAAAAATTTCCTCGAGGCTAAGAAATTAATGTTACTCATTTTAATCATAATAATTCTTTAATAATCTTTACAGTTTGGCAACTTAACAGTTTTATTTTATAATTAATTTTAAAACAAGTAAATAACTTCCGTATAAGGAGTTCCGACACTACCTATAGTTATTGTTCGATGATGATTGATTCTCTTTTTAAAAAGAAATCACAAAACGAACTTCTCTATAACATAATATTTCAATGAAAAGAAACAATAAGTTGCCACCGAGCTCCTGCAACTTTATTTTTTGGAATACGTAATTTATTCTTATATACATAATAATATTTTTTTTTTTTGAACTTTGCTACATTAGTTGGCCTTATTACTTCATCGTGGCCGGCTAAAACAACCAAGTTTTAGAAGGTGTAAATGTTTTAAATTTAAAAAATGGTAATTAAGAAACAACGCATCTATATCCTGTTGTCCTTCAGATTTTGAGCGGCTTAATTCTGTAAACAAAATTGAAATGATGTAGAAATTGTCATAGGATTCTCAACTGCGGGGTTGGGGGCCGCTTGTGGTGAGGAAACTGCTAGCACCCAACGAAATGAGGCATTTCACATTAACCAGTTGGAAATTCTGCCAGCTTACTTCGGTTTCAAGTATTTGTTGAATACTTACACATTTTTTCAAAATCTTTTCAAGATCGCCAATACCATTGCAGTTGGTTTCATAACCTGCATGGCTGGTAGGTATTTCCCCTCTTGAGATGAGCCCACGAGATATATATTGAATAGATGCGATTACAAAGATGTTTGTATTACATATAAACGCTCTAGTCACGATACTAAAGCTATTAGAGAATCAAGACGAATCCGTTCAAAGGTATTTAGTTGGAACTGTCCAAATAATTCAAAAATTCTCCTTTTTGCGTCCCAATGTTATACCAATTATAAAAATTAATATATTTCGTGTAAGAATGACTCAGATGCGTACGCCATTAATGCGTTCATGGGTTTCAATCTCTTGGGTTTCCACTCTTCGGTATTATCAAGAAAACACAAGTAAAGTTCATAATTTTTGTTCCTTTATAGCCTACCATCATATCGCATATTTAATAGTTTACTTGCTGTAATTTGTCTTCGGACCCACTGGTCCACTGGTCTTTGAACCATCTGACGTGGTTATATATATACATAAGTATATATATATTTTTATTTTTATTTATTTATTTATTTTCTTTCTCTCTCCGCAAGCAGCGCTGCAGCCGCAAATTACACCTCACATATCCTGGTTGGAACTACTGCTGGCTGCTCGCCGGTAGTCCTTATTGATAAGAGATTTCCCACTCTCATCTATAGAAATGATGAATACCTTTCAGTCAGTTTTATTTCTGTCCTTCTGTAAATTCATTTAAACAACACGATAGTTGATCAATTAAGTTGTTTCAATTCGGCAATCAATACTATACATCTCTTCCATGGATGTCTTCAGCAAGCATTAATTCAATTGAATTTGAGTTGTTGAAATTTATCACAACTTTACCAATAGTTGTAGATCTCGTAATATTAGAGATAAGTGATCTCTAAATATAATATGCAGTTTCATTGAAAAAATTGAACATAGGTACTATAAATAGATTTTCTAAATTTTTTTTTCAAATTCATACCGACTTTCTATGCTAAAATGTAACATCAGTTGAGATCCTTGAAATGCATTATTTTTTTTTTGTGTTTTGTTTTTCTCAATCAATGATCTGATGAAATTTCAACTATAAAAGAACTTTTGAAGCATTAATTAATTTTATGAGCTTCAAGAACATTACATAGAATGCAAAAGTTTTTCAAAATTGTAATAATAATAATATATAACATAGAACTTTCCTTCGAAATTTCTCGTCAATCAAAATTTTTAATTTTTAATTAAAACTTTCTGAACAGGTTTTTTCCGTATATAATACAATTTTTACATTATCGTAAGTGTAACCCTCAATAGTTATCTTGACAAAATTAAACACCTTCGACACAATATCGGACTTATCTGTTCCTCAATACAGCGCGGCCTCAAGAGCCCGCCATATCCACAAGAATATTTTAGTTGCAGTCACTTGGCATATCCACAGACTGGTCCTTGTTTTTGCCCAAAGTACACGACACTAAGTAGTTGCTCGAATACTTTTGAAATTATAATTTTCCTTATCGAAAATTTAGATTGTTGAGTTGACTCATTTCTTACAAATACTATGATCCTGTAATAATAAAATCGAGCATTATAAAAAACAAAGTTATACAGTACCTCGTAAATATCTATCAAAATAAATAAAATTGTTCATTAAATAAGAACATAATCATTATTGTGTATTAAATATGATATACCTGATGGTTAAAGTGCGTTTTTCGCATAATAACTACGAGTAAGACCTGTTTTCATGGCAAGTCTCTCAATATCTACAAGTATATCATGCTAATCTCGGAGGACGAATACGAAGTGTAATTAATGATTAAACGAACTTACCTGTAAGTGAAGTTCGATCATAATTATACGAGTATTCGTCCGAAGAGATTAGCATCCCACCCTCCCACGGGTTACCCCAGTGTCATGAAAAGGTCAAATTTCAAATTCAAGGTTAAATTTGTAATATATATGTGTTTATGAAAGTGTAAAAAAAAAAAAAAAGGTCAAGCTCCGAACTAAATGACTAGTTGTGCAGGAGTGGGGCCTATATATAGCGGCCTGCTATCGGCCGGTAAGAGGGAGCGTTTGTTTTTATTTCCAGCTACCTCAACTAACGTGTGAAAGTGGCCGTACGTACACGGTACTACAAGTATATCATGCTAATCTCTTCGGACGAATACTCGTATAATTATGATCGAACTTCACTTACAGGTAAGTTCGTTTAATCATTAATTATTAAAAAAAAACTACTTACTAGATCTCGTTCAAACCAATTTTCGGTGGAAGTTTGCATGGTAATGTACATCATATATTTTTTTTAGTTTTATCATTCTCTTATTTTAGAAGTTACGGGGGGGGGGACACACATTTTACCACTTTGGAAGTGTCTCTCGCGCAAAGTCTCGAAATCTTAAATTTTCGTTCGGAATAGCACATAATATTTTGACCCAATGTTCTTATCTATTGAAAATACTTTGGTCTCTCTAACGGATTTTAGGGCTTAAATAGCATTTCTAGCAGGCAGTTGTTTTGTTTAAGACCTAATTTAAGTTAATATATTACAAGGATTAAGATGTAAATTGCTAATGTAGAACTAATAACTTATAATATAACTTTAACGTTTGAGTTATTAACCAACTAGAACTGCGAGATGTAGGCCCTTTACGCTGTAATTGGAATTCTAAGGCACATAGTAGACCACAAACATGCCAAGATTTTGGCTCTCAACCCTTTATTGTATAATATGGCCTTCATATTAAAGTGTAGATACCTAGTGTTATGTTACTTGGAGGAAGTGCGCATATTAGTAGATTGCGTTGACCAAATCAAAGCTGGATGACTGACTAACTTTAAGGATATGAATTTGGCTTTGTACTATTCCTTACCTCGGAAAACAAGTCTTCGGTCTCGGTTATATAATTAAAGGGTTATATAATTATATAATTAAATTAATTAAATTTAATTAAAATAAATTTATAATTATAATTATTTATATATATAATTATTTATAATTATTATAATTTAAATAAATTTAATTAAATTAATATTAATTAATTAAATTAATCTAAATTCGTAAAATTCTGTTGTTCAGCGATATATTTTGGTATTATCAATTCACTCAATAGAATTTCTAATAGTCAATGATTACGAATATTGCCAATGCATTATTTACTGCAATACCGGTATTTGCGAAACATCGCGGGGGGTAGACATCGGGGCAAGACAAGTACGAGATTAAGATTTGCATCACCAAATGATTTGGATATGCAACACCATAAATCCAGTTCTAAAGGCGTAAAGGACAGTAAATAAATTACACTATTGTCTTTAAAAGTGATATAAACTAGTTCAGCGTAAATGCAGGTTTACATTTAGACAGCTTACGACAGCTTTATAAACTGCGGAAACTGTGTGGCAGAATTTTACGCTGAACGATAACGTACGACTACATCAAGATTAGTAAAACAAAGAACAACATGAAGAAGAAAATAATATAGCAGAAGATCGCGCTGGTCTGGAGCTGATTGGAGAGTGAATGTTTCCTTAAATTTGCTACAACAGCTTCTAATAGCTGCGTTGAGTCTTTACTGTCGAGCGTTGTTATTTACGAATCTTATCCATACTTAATATTATAAATGCGAAAGTGTGTCTGTCTGTCTGTCTATCTGCTACGCTTTCACGGCCCACCTGTCCAACCGATTTTGATGAAATTTGGTAGAGTGCTTGGTTGTATCCCGGGGAAACCATAGGTTACTTTTCATCCCGGAAAATTAAGCAGTTCCCGCGGGAATCGAAAAAACTCAGTCCACGCGGACGAAGTCGCGGGGCGGGCATCATCTAGTATTCAATACAATACTGGACTGGCGCAATAGTTATTTGTGTTACATGGGGCCAAAGAAAATTTTTGTTCCCCGAGGGCGCTATTTTGAATTCAGAGCGAAGTGAAGGATTCTATAGTAGAATCCCGAGCGTAGCGAGGGGTTCTAAAGTAGAATCCTGAACGTAGCGAGGAATTCAATATACGCCGCCCGAGAACAAAAAATTTGGCCCCGAGTGACACACACTATTTTTCATCATTACGTATGAGAAAAAGCTAGGAGTATCAACCTACTATGTATGGACATTACCTATACGTTTAAGCACCAATCAGAAGATACTCCTATCAACCTTCCATGTAATTGTATAGACATTATTTAGACGTATATTTAAAGTTTAAATAAAATGTAAAGACGTATATCCGATCAACAAATTGATCACGTGACTTCGGACCAATCAGAACAGAGAAATGCAAAGTCGTATATTCGATCAACAAATTGATGACGTGACTTCGGACCAATCAGAAGAGAGAAATGAAAAGTCCTATGGGCCTACAAGTTACACTTTGCTCCCGCTATCCTCTGAAGCCAATATGCGTTTTTCGAATAGGTATGATGAAAATAGTAGATTGTTACACAAGGGACGTAAGTAAGCTATTACAGAACAAGATCCAATTTGGCGCCAGTGCGAGCGCAGCTCGCATAGGGCGCTAATGGATCGCGTGCACCCGAGATATTTAGTCACACGAGCGAGCGCAGCGAGCGAGGGTGAATATAGTTCGAGGGTGTAATAGCTACTTGCAACCGAGGTAAGCATTCTACTTTATATCATTCTTGCGAGGTAAATAAAACATTGGTAATGCAAAATGAAATTAAATCACTTTACGAACAAACTTCACAAACTTTCAGATCAAATGAAATGCCGCCCTTGCCATTTTTTTTTCGTAAATAGTTTTCCATTTTTTTTTTACGGCTCTGAGTTCCAAGGAGTTTTGCATAGTTTGAAATGTTGAAATGTATGGAAATTAAATGCCGCCATTTTTTTTTTTTATTTTTTTTTTTTTTTTTTTTTTTTTTTTATTTATTTTTTTTTTTTTTTCTCACCTGATGGTAAGTGATGATGCAGTCTAAGATGGTAGCGGGCTAACCTGTTAGGGGCATGGCAGTTATATTAAACCCATACCCCTATTCGGTTTCTACACGGCATCGTACCGGAACGCTAAATCGCTTAGCGGCACGTCTTTGCCGGTAGGGTGGTAACTAGCCACGGCCGAAGCCTCCCACCAGGCCAGACCAGGGAAATTCAGAAATTATAAATTGCCGGGGATCGAACCCGGGACCTCCGCACGTTAAGGCAACAGCGCTCAACACTGCGCCACGGAGGTCGTCATGTTCAGTGTTTTTTTTTCAGTAAAAAGTTTTCTTACCATTTTATAAGAAAAGAGATTGTTTACCAAGGAGTTTTGCATAGCTTGAACTGTAATGTGAACATTACAATTCAAGCATAGTGCGACGTAATGTTGCCTTGAATTGCAAACACCAACTTACAAGGAGACTTTCCACCATAGTAATCCCTAGTTACTGAGCAAGTATGATATAAAAGTATTTATAATATAGTACTGACGCTGCTTTTGCAACTCTCTCTCTGTTAGATGTTTTTGCACAATCTTACTGTAACCAATCGTTGTTTTAATGTAAATCTGCCATTAATGCAAAGGGCTAGCGAGACAACTGCAAGGCGCCAGCGGCTCCGATCTCATAACAAACACAAATAAGCTGACGTGATCCGCTTACTCCAATAGATTAGATACCTACCACCAGGGAACAGGGAAAATGTTTCTCTATTTGCAAGTGGAGTAAATCATGGCACCTATCTTATCGCAATGAATAATTGTTCGCTAGAGCAGCCAGAAGTAAAGCATTCGATTCGATGGTAGGTATATAAAGAAGCTATACCATGCATCTAATGATAGGATGAATTTACCTACTTGAATAAAATTTAGAATTCTCACAAAAGAGAGAGGTATTATAGAATATTTTACTAGTTATCGCAAGGATGATGGTTGGTAAAAGTTTAGTGTCCACATATAAAGCCTCCGTGTCTCGGAGAGCACTTCAAAAGCCTCTGGACCTGGGCCCCAATCATGTAAGAATTGTCCATCAAACGTTAAAGATTTTTGTCAAAGTAAAATAAACCATAATTGCATTGAATTAGAGCTCAATTTCGTCTGCCCATTCTTATACGTTTAGGTATGTACGATACCCTAAACGTATAAGAATGGGCAGACGAAATTGAGCTCTAATTCAATGCTGTCATTGTTTATTTTACTTTGACGAAAATCTTTCACGTTTGATGAACAATTCTTACGTAATCGGGGGGCAGGTCATTTTTACTAAATTGTAACTGAATTCTCTATTATTCTAAAATCTAAACGAACCTATTTAGCTAAAGAGATAAATATAATATGACACACGCGACTTCGTCTGCGTGGATTTAGGGTTTTAAATCTCCTATAGGAACTGTTTGATTTTCCGGGATGAAAGTAGTCGTGTGTTCTTTGCATGTTTGTCCCCGGAACGTCCCTGGTCTGCAACCTATCTTCAACTGCTGAGTGCTGCTGAGCAACTGCTGAGTTTCTTGCCGGCTCTTCTCAGCAGAATCTGCTTTTCGAACCGGTGGTAGAGTCAAAACATGACGTAACATAAGAGACACCTGTTACATGTCCTACATGTTTTAAATAAATGAATTGAATTATCTCTGTACTAAACTCCATCAAAACCGGTTACACGCACGAAAAGCGAAAATGGTAATACCTACACAGTACACTCAAAACGGAAAACGAATACGACCTTTAAACTTTAGAAGTTCAGTTACTGCTATGACTTCATATCTCATTATTGATGATGAGACTTGTGAGACATAAAGTATGACGTAAGGTTATTACAAATACATAAAGTTCAAATTTTAGTACTCTTATAGGTGTTTTCTACGAATATTCTTAAGGTGAATTAAAACAAACAGCTGTGTGCAAGGAGAATTGCCAAAGGCATAGGATTAAATTCGAGTCACACGTGCCGACTTATATATTCTATGAGAGCTTTGCAGTTGACCGTTTGCTTTTGAGTTCAGTTTAGCAGCATTCCCCGTCCGAACTAACTACAAGAAACTAGTGACTGGCATTTAAAATACTGCTTTAAAAACTTCATTTGAGACTTATTCCATAGGGAATGTTAGGTAAGAGTACCCGAGTCCCTGTAGTGTTTTTGATATCTTGTTTGAATTTCTCAGTTCGTTACCCATTGTTCGTGCCAAATAGCAATTTATGATAACACTGGGGAAGCAATACGGTTTTTGGCTTCGTAAGAGGCTTTTGTAACAGCTAGAACCTGGGTCAGGTTAGATTTCTCGTTGTCTTAATAATAATCTTCAATATCCTCTAGCACTAAGGAAAAGGTATGCATTAATGCAAATACAAAATATTATGATAGACCTAGGTACAAAAATATTTTTTTTCATAGAACTTTGCGGATTAGGTAACAAATCAGAAGCAGATTGTTCAAAACAGAATCGACTATAAAGACAAGTAGGTACTACCTTTCAAAATAAAATGACCTGTATATGTACGAGTATATCAATGTAGACCGTATTGATTGTGTTTATTTCCCTGAATCATGCATTTGACTGTAATCTTGCTTCGTGTTAAAAGTGATGATGCAGCTTGTAATAATGAGGCTACGGTCTCATATAGTAGAAAAAGGTAAATTAAAAACCAGAAATCCAACCTACTTATGTTTGCACTTCTGTAAGACAAGGGCCTTAGCCGCAGCAATGACAAAATCTTTGAGTTACATATCTTCAACTAAAAGTTATTACATTTAGATGAACTACAAGATAGACGGCAGTAGAAATGAAATGAAATAGGTAATGTAAGGTCTCGCCTTGGGCCAGAGGCGAAATCAATTTCAGTACAATTCTCATTTTCTCGATACTTTCATTTCTCCTGCCAGCAATCCGGAAGATAAAATTCACTGAGCTTTTGCCTCGTAGTGTACACGAAATTCTATTTTGCAACTACATACGCGCACTTTATAAAGGCGAATTTTGGGAGTAAGCTGTTGCGATTATTTATAAAGGTGATTTTAATTTCATTTATTGGACCTTGGACAGCAATGATATTATTATAATCAAAAGTAACTATCGAAATTAGTTCAAAATTCCTCCTTATTATTTTGATCTCCTAATACAGTAAAACGAATAATCTTGACTTACTCAAACGCTGATTGGCTCATTAACAAACTCAATTTTTCACAGAGGTTCTCTTTATACTGTACACTAGGTAAAGGGCGAACTTTTTTTAACTCCCGCGGGAGTGAGGTCCTGAGTGGTAGCTAGTTATTATGTTATGGAAGAAGTTAGATTACAAAAAATAACAGATTCGGTAGTTACCTATTTTAGTGTTATCCTCGCTCAGGTTAACGTTTATTTGCATTCTTTAATAATATAAGGTACTTAATAAAAAGCTGTTAGGTTATCTAAATTAAAATTGTAAAACATTGTTGACCCATCAGATAAATTTAATTTATTGCTATTGGGAAGTACGAAATTACGTTATTGTGTGTTTTAAATCGTTTTTGTTGTCGAACGTACACTGATCGTGCTTTATCATTCTTTACTTTGTTTTATGGAGATTAACAAAGTGTTCTCGTTTTTTCACTCCCTCGAAATGATTACTTGCCGGTGACTCGTGAAAATATTTGGACGGCATAATTTCTGGAAATTGTTCGTAATAGCTCCACTGTAATGTAATTAAGTTTCAAGGCGTTGTTAATAAAAGGAAAATTAATTGTCTAAAGCTTGTAATTTTCTTTAAAAAATCAAAAGTAATTAAATACGTAGATCCTTAGAGTTAACGGCCTGGACCAACGAAAAGCGTTATGGCAGCGGTGCATCAGTTATCAGCAGCACGTAGGACTTTGCACTGAATGCGCTATGATTTGAAATTCATTCAATAATTACTTTGTTTGGTACACCATTGACCTCCCAGAAATAGTTCAGCACACAGATTTTTTTATTTTTGTACTCGTAGTTAGGTAAATAAAGTGTAGTAAGTAAGTAGGTACGCGTTGTTTATATTAAGTATCTTCTTTGACTTTGAGCTGCAATTTGGAGCGCTAAGCGATCCCCAAAGTGTTTGTTATTTTCTATTTTAGTTCATAAAACCGTATTTTATAAAATCAGAATCAGAACTACTGAGTATAATTTTATTGAATAATAGTACATTGTTCACCAAGGGGAGAAAGTGACCGATTACTACCGAGGGTGTAGTTTGAGGCCCGAGGCGTAGCCGAAGGGCCGCAATACACGCGAGGTAGGAATCGTACTTTCTCCCGAGTGATACATAGTGCTTTATACTACACCTGCGAGGAAAATAAGCGATAATTAGTGATTAAACGAACTTACAAAGGTTTAGGTTAATAGTTAATAGTCTTTAATTAGGTGAGGCTAGGTTAGGTTTCAATAAATTTTTTAAAAGAAGAAAAAAATATATATATACATATATCTCATAATTATATGAGTCGCTTTATTCGAAGCTTCACTATCATTTTGACGATTATTTAACTATAGATCGATATCGATAATCGACACTCGACATCGATGTCGACAATAGACAGAATATATTGTTAGAAAAATATTGATAATATGGTAAAACATAAGGTAAGGATAATATGGTAAGGTAAGGATAATATGGTAAGACATATCCAAATTCCCGACGTCCATACCATATTTACTTAAAATTAAAAAACAACAGCGCGTTAGAAATGGATTTTCATACAGTTTTCTCCCCGCTTAGCGCGTTAGAAATGAAATTTCATACATCTTTTCCTCCCGCATATTTGGTTTGTAGCAATGACGTACTTTCTACCTCGTTTTGACAAAAGCAAGAAGGTATTTTCCGAGCGGGTGTAGTATAAACACATTAGTCGTCATATAAAGTCCTATAGTCCCCAATCGCCACAACATTAATGCACGTGTCAAAAAGTGAAATTGATTTTGCCCCGCATCCGTTGCGTGCCGTATCTACCCGCGTCGAGTGGTAGGGGGCGGCGCTAATAACTAGCGGGAGCCAAAGATGTTTATTTAATGGCGTACTATAGACACTCTACGAGGGCCACGAGACTCATTTGAAGACCTATCTGGCGTAGGTGTAATAAAACGTTCTGTATTTTGTTCTCCGTAGAGTTATAATAGCTGTTATAGAAATAGTAAATTGTACTTAAATTTAGGTACTTAGTTCTAGTCTACAAAATAACACACTTGTAGAATAAACTTTTTTATTTACTCTCTAAACAAAATTTATGTCTCTTGGTCGTCAAGGGATTAACACCTTGCCTATCGTACATGCGATAAATATAGATTTGGATTAGCTTTCCTGAGCTATTAGAGCATAAGAAAACTGTAGTGGTATTGAGTTCTCGGTGTTCAATTATTCATATCAGATACCTATTTAATTTAAATCGCTCTTAATATATTTGTTTTCATCAACTTTTTTCGTGGCCAAACTGTAATAGGGATTCGCACAACCACACGTACCTATCTACTTGTACCATCGACAACGTTAAAATTATTGCATCCTTTCAAAATAAATATGACGTCATTAATTTTTTTAAGTACATATTTTATAGGATTGCAATGATTTCAGTTTGCAAACGTCAAGAGTCGGTCGGATATGTTTTCATTATGTTGAAGTCAGAAGGTACGTAGGTAGGTATTTTTTACGGAAACGCAGATAGCAAGGGAAAAAATTACGGTGTGTAGGTATTTTGGTCCTTAAGTTTGTTGAAGCCTGTTCGTCCTACAAGGATATTTTACAAGACGCAAAAGTTGAGTGTGGAACCAAAGAAGTAAGTAATTCATCACTTATAAAGCTTGGCTCATTTTAACTAACTCGGAAAATGGTTTATCTGAAAGGATGAAATAATGAAACCTCTTCGAAGATCCTCGCACATTTTTGGTGATAATGGATCTTTAGAATGACCGTTTTTTATACATTTATGATTCCGTTTTTAAACTTTTTTAAGATTTATATTTAGCCTAGAATATGATCGAGAAAATAGTCATAATATTGTAAAATATTATTTCTTGTACATTTTGTTGTATACTTTGTACAGTATAAAGTCTAAACTAATATCAATTTAAACTTTTCAAAGGAGATCGCAGCTATCTGAACTGATATCCCAGTTTTCGTTTAAAGTCCACTCGTTTCGTGTCATTACAGTGAAGCGGGGCTGATATACAAGGCTGCAACTTTATTTTTGCAGTTCTAAAAACTTTAAGATGGTAATTTTACGTTTATTTAAGGTTTAAAATGGAATGACAAACTTTTTCACGATTGTTGTTGTTTTGGTGTTTCGGTATCGAGTTTTACTGCGATTGATACCGTCCGCAAGACGGACGCCAGACCGGAACGGGACGAGCCTGCACTTATCTAATTTTATTGTCACCCGTCGACGTCCGAACCTTATATCGTTGCGAGGTAAACTAGAAAATTCTTTTTACCCCAGCGTATATTTTATCTGAAGGGACATCTTTATTCGCAAGCAGTTAAACTCGATTTTATACATCTTGCGAGATAAATGCGAAGCCTGGATGAAAGACTTCTTTTAAAATTTTGGTCACGTTATCATTATCTATTTTATTATACCAGAATGTACGTTCTGCGCAATTTCCTTAATCAGAAGAAGGTATATTTTTTGCCGTGATACAGCTCCATGCTTTTTATACTATCTGATGCCTAACATGAAACGCGCCTCGTTATGTTAATTGCAATTTTCTATACCTAAGCACAGGTATTTCAGAGATCCTTCCATCATCATTATCAGCATCATCTTGATTATCAAGATTATATACATTCTTACGTGAATAATCGTGATTATTATAATATTTTCTTACTTGAATATAATATTGAGTTAAAATTGTCACCTTGCTCCTCTCAGTCAAGATAGTCTTGAAGAGATCGCTGTAAGTGATAAGACCGCCTTTGCATGCCAAACTTAGTTCCTATGCTATGCAGCTTTTCTTGTAAACTTTTCCCGGTTGTGTGTATTAAGATAAATGAATAAAAGTAACTATTGCCTCCGTCATCATTTGAATAGGTATGTTTGTCTCGTCATAAATTCGATTTTGGGCATCTGGTCGTCTCCAGAATGCAAGATCTTATTATAATATCCACCTTCGTCACGAAAAGTCTATCAAATCAAATCAAATATTCATTTATTCAATTTAGATACACTGTAGGTACAGTGTACACTTATTGATGTCAATTACTTACTAATTATAAAACATGATGGTGATAATCAGTTACGGTATCTTAAAACTAAAGCTACGAGGGTTCCAAACGCGCCCTGGTCTGAGAAGAGCCCACAACAAACTCAGTCGGGGGTTTTTTTTTTATTATCACCATCTCACAAATCATCTTAACTAAGGAACTATCAGAGCCATTAGAGCAAATTATTATTGTCAAGCTTCCTTGTCATGTGTATTGTATATCAATTGCGACACCGCTGACAGTTTTTAACCGTCTTCAAAAGTAGGTTCTGTATTCAACCAATCTGTTATTATGTTTGTTGGTTCGGAAACCAATGGATAGATTTGAAATGATTTTTCAATATCGTAATCAACGTAATTTCAGGAATATAAACCTTGGTGATAATTTCCAGTAAATTAATGACACTCAGCTTTTAATTCTAGACATTAAAATAGTTCCACTGAAGTGCCTGAAAAATGAAGTAAAACAAAGTCAGCTTGCAACTAAAGCTCTAAGCTTATCAACACACGCCAGCTATGAAATGAATCTCGCACTCTTAGTTAGAGCTTACCACTTCACCTGACTGATGACCCGCTTTGAGGAAAAATTTCGCGTTCATATATCTAGCGAGTCTGTAATAATGGTACTGTTTCAGACTGGAGTAGGTACTTGAGAATGATAAAATTTATGATTGTTTGTATTTTTGATATATGGAAGAGCTGTTCAAGAAAATAGATTATAGAGAATAACAGCTATTATGAAAATAATATAACACTGTTTGCTTTTTTAGATAAGCGGATTTACGTTGTTAATAATAATAATCTCTTTATTTCAGATCAAAATCCAATGTTAAAATAGTAGTATAAATAATAAAACAAATTAGAATGAAAATAAATAAAAATAGCAAATTAAAAAATAGCTTAAGCTATTTCCTAAAACTACTTCCTACTTCTTTTTGCGTCTCGGTGGACAGAGCGCCAGTGCTTGATTATATCACTAGACATATTATCCTCACCGACATGACTCTAGACACATTAATACACTAAAACCAATTATATTTGTATGTACTATGTAGGTATGATAGACTATTCAAGAAAAGTAGAAAAGATGTTTAAGAATTCAAATATAAATACTAATCCCGGTTGCGTTACGAATGATTGTCTCTTAAAATGAGTAGGCCTGATTTTTTAAACTTATTTGACCAGTCGATATACCCGTTTAGGAATTTTTTTTTTTTTTAATCCACTACAAGTTAGCCCTTGACTGCGATCTCACCTGATGGTAAGTGATGATGCAGTATGAGATGGTAGCGGGCTAACCTGTTAGGGGCATGGTCACTAACTATGGCATTATTATGAGCCACGGTAAAATCTGGTAAGAAAGTCAAACTCTCGTACCGTCAAGTCATTAGATCTGAGAGCCTACCGCATTATTATCCCAAGGAAACCCCTAGCAGATGCAAAGAGACACTAAAGTATGGACTTTCTAACCTAATAATCATTCAGATCTCGTTTTACTTTAGCATATGTAAACTACAGCTCGAGACCTTAAAGAAACATGAAAATGCGTGTTCGCAACAACTGTAGTATCACCACCTTTCTGATACAATAGTCTTTATACAAAGGATTTCAATGCATTCTGAACGGACGATGCGCTCGTAAAATTCATAAAGTAAAAGCGCATTGAGGGCCACAATCCCCTCGTGTCTGCGCAGTCGAGTGGTATCCACTCCCGGTGACTGATGACCCGTTGCTTGCCCGGGAAAATACCGCGGTGGTGCACAAGGGAAAATGAAAACTGTTTTTTTTGCTAACAGTCGAACGCCGTCCGCAATTGTGGAAGCGATACAAAGTGTTGTTGCGCAAAGATGAGATTTTAGACAGTATTGCAGGTTGTATGGAAATAATATTGAACTGTATATAAGTCGAAAAGGATTGCTAGGGGAAAGAGATTTAATAAGAAACAATCATTCTGGAATACACCGTTATTTTAAATATTATCTAGATAGAGATTCCAACCTAGGACACCATTATTATTTTGATTACTTTGTCCCCAGGGTGCTTCCACCACTCCTGCCAGGGTTTAACTACTTCGGAGGTTTGCAATGGTGCATCGCGGCCGGCAAAAGGTAGCGTCAAAACACAAAAGTCACTGGTAAAAAAATCAATGCTTCTCAATATAGTGTCAAGGCAAACAGCTATTGAAATTACCGATTGTTTTGCATGAGCAAAATACTATCAGTATATTGTAGTAGGTAAATATATGATTTTTCGGGAATGTAGCCACCTATTCTTATATTTTGTGTTGCTTTCTCCAGATTTCACCCTTGCGAATTCAAGAAATTAAAATAACTTAGCTCCCACGCTTAACCACGCTCAAAACGTGTGCCACATTACGCCAGTATACATTTCGCGACAGCAAAACTAATATCGAGAAGCTCATGTAGTAACTGTTATGAAGACATATTAAGAAGTTCCCGCACAGAGTCAGTTGGTAATCATTCTTGCCAACTCGGCGCAAAGACACGCTAGCTTTAACACGCGGAAAATCAAAAGCCTTAAAGACTAAGGATATCAAGGGTGTCACATTTAAGAGCCTTGTTAGTTGGTGTGACAAGGTTGCAATTTGAATATGCGGTGTATCAGCATAGGACTATTTGCAAATAATTTGCATACGTAACTCTGACGGAGTAGTCGGTAGCCGCAACATGGCAATAATTTGATCAGACGTTCAGAGGAACTTCGTGCCAATTGGGAAGTTTTACAGCACCGAAGTATGTTGCAATTGCTGTTTTAAAAGACGTTTACTATCATGCACTTTTAAGACTTTTTTTAGTTAAACATGGCGATTTTTCTTTTACTCTTCCTGAAATTAAGGTTATTGCTAGATTAACCTAGTAATTAAGGCTTTAAATAGTTGATACTTGGAATGTTATTAGGCACCGTTTGAACTTATGTTAGGTACTTATTGTTATTTTTATTGCCATAATAAATGTTACGTATATACTCAGTGATTACTTGAGTAATTATTGCATATTATTACATGTATTTAATCAGTAGGTATAGGTAGGTATAGGTAAGATCAATAAATGTAAAATTTTCTTACTGGAGCAGGTATACCTATACTATTTCATCAAGATATACTCGATAAAAGGGTTAGTCAGGTACAGTAATATAATGTTATAAAATTGTTTTATTAATACGTACAATTAGCTACTTAGTCCCTACACCGAACAAACTTGTTTAAATTTGTTTAAACTTAGAGCTGTGCTGTGCCTAAAGTTTAACTAACGTGGTTGAATAGTATGTATACGTAGACTCAGATAGGCTTCCTAAGGGAATTTAAATTGAGTGATAAATTGGTGATAAATATGACAAAATTATTAATAATGTTAATACCCTACATATAGGTACCACATCTGCATTGCCGTATTGTAAGATTAGAGCTTTATTACAGAAGCAATCCCGTCTCGTTAGTCGTCTACGCCGCACAATAATACCATCAACCAGGCGCGAAACTTGCTGTGAGTGAGAAGTGCTATAAGGGTAAAACAGTACTTATCTACAGGAGACATTTTGGTAGACAAAATGTTGCCGTATGACACTAATTGGCTCCCTTTTCGTGGATTGAAGATTTCGAATAAGTCGTAGAACACAGCGGCTGGACGGACACAGGGGTCACAACTCACATACCCTGGAGTGTTGAAATTCTAACGAAAGATATGGCCTACGCGTAAGCAATTAGGACACGTCTACCGGTTGTTTTGACTATGGCCACTTCATTGCGAGTAGTGTACAGCAAAAAAAAAAAAATAAATGAATATAAATAATTTTAAAAATATATGGTACATGTATAAAATAATAAGTAATAATATAAGTAATAAGTATGGTATAATATACCGTAATAATGGTATAAGCGGTGTTGTTAGACTCGGCTAGGATATTCCACCGGTTTCTCAACCTGTCGCAGTGACCCCCGGCCGTTTGGCCTCCCCTGCCGGGGTGTAATGCTCCGCCCTGTACAAATATGTATGTAAGTAATGTATAAGTAAGTTTATTTATTTCTATATAAGTATATGTGAGTATGTTATATTTATTTTTGGCCATATATGTATTTATTATGTACACGGGCGTGAGAGTAAAATATGTATAGCGATAATAATACTAAATAGGTATTTATCCCAAAAAAATATATCTAGTTACAATAATTTTTAGGTTAAATTTTTTACATTTATTTTGATTACAAATTATGAAATAAAAGTATTTTTTTCCACTCCTTTCAACGATCTAGGTCATAGCTATAACTTCTTACACATATCTGCTTATAGTGAAAAACCCTAGGAAGTTACATCATCTTGACAAACTACTTCTAAAGTACTTTTTGCTGTAAAAATTCATTTCAACAAGTACGAGGAGTAGTAAGTCAGCGGACATTATACCCGTGACCATGTATATTATCTCTCTGCTAAGTAACCATGGCATTATGTACAGCCTAAGAAGCGGTCATATCCTACTAGTTAAGGCACCCGAGCAATGCACATCCTGTACAGGGATTCAATCCCTCTCGAAGTTATGTGCGTTTTAAGAAATTAAATATCACTTGCTTCAACCGGTGAGAGAAATCATCGTGAGGAAACCTGCATGCCCAACAATTCTTCATAATGTTCTCGAAGGTGTGTAAAGTCTACCAATTCGCATTTGACCAGCGTGGTGGACTTCAGCCAACCCATTCTAATTCCGAGAGGAGACTCGTGCATTTGTGAGCGCGCAATAGGTTGATAGGAGAGAGGAAACAAAAAGTCGCCAGTCTGTATCAGCATAGTATGAACTAGGCGCGAAACTTAGTGTGAGTGCGAAGTTCCCTAACTTCGGCGAGAGCCCTTGCCTCGCAGGTTGTTACCTAACAAGATTATTTCTCTGAACTCCTGTTTAAATTGTTAACAGTTCTGAAATTCAATGGTTGTGTTCCTCTGTTCCCATTTCGGTTGCCGGTTGTGTCTAGATACATTTTTCTCTAGTTGCTTTAGGTAAGTACAGAACTCAAATCAATGCATTATCTATTGATTTTTGCTTACTTATCCTACGTATTTCAATTAAGTAGTCTATAATAATTGAACTTCACACTATGTTTTTTTAAAGCTATCATTTTTTATTAGTGGTAACCTACAAAATGGTGGTAGATCTTGTTTTGCAGTTTATTTTATGCACAAAATATATGAATACAAAGCATAACAAACACTATTTATGAAACAGAAAGTAATAATTAATAATTACAATCTGTGACAAGAGCATAATACGGCCAGTGTACAGATCTAGTACTGTCAGCCATTGCAAATGTAAGGCGTCGACGTGGTAAATATTTAGTGCTCACTACCGCCACAGCGTAACTATATTTATTCATACAGTGGGTCGACGCCCATTCAATATGACAGACCCGGCTACCGTGACAGATATGTAGCACCTAGAGGTACGGTACTCTCACCTATGGTTGAGAGAGGTAGGAAACTGCATATAAATTTACATAAGCGTGACAGATTTTGTACTTAAAATTCTGCCAGTTTCTTACATCGCTTTCCTGTTACTCCACAACGTTGCTCTGTCCAGACGCCTTCGTCGAACGACTGGTAGGAAAGAACGTATCTCCTTAGACTGTGCTACCGCCCACGCATCCGAAGTGAGAAATGCTCTCGTTTTCCAACGCAGATGTGTTATAAATATTTAACTTGATACGCCTATGTCATGCCTGTTATGTATTTACGAGGTTGACTTGACTTGAGCTTATTAAAAGACAAGTCTGATTTGGCCCAGGAGTGGAATTAAATGGACGAATACGCTATGATCATTTTTATTTTTAACCGACTTCAAAAAAAGGAGGAGGTTCTCAATTCGACTGTATGGTTTTTTTTTTGTATGTTTGTTACGCGATTTCTCCGCCAATTATGAACAGATTTTGATAATTCTTTTTTTGTTTGGTAGGTCATACTTCAGAGGTGGTCCCATTTAATTTGGTGAAGATCTGATGAATATCTCCGGAGATGGAGAACGGAACTCCTCAATGGATAAGAGTAAATTGCTCGCGATCAGTGTGATAGTTTTGTAAACAGTATGTTTTAACCATGCATAGCATATCTCGTTCTGGTTACACCCTATTTTTTAAAACAGTGGGGCCACTAAAAATTGTGAAATTAAAAATTTTCAAAAAAAAATTAAAAACCGACTTCAAAAACCACAAACACTAAAAAGTATAAAATAATTTAATTTATTATGTATACAAGAGTTAATGTAGTTCTATAATAACATTTTTTGGAGTCTGAATTAGCGGATTTAAGCGAATTAGTCGAAAGTCAATTAAAAAAAGAGTTCCCGCCACATTTGTACCTTTGGGGTACAGATATGGTAATCTAAAAAACATACGCGCCGAATTGAGAACCTCCTCCTTTTTTGGAAGTCGGTTAAAAATGAACGAGCCTTCAATGCTCCCATTCAAAATATAGATGCATAACAATACAGACAAATTGGTTTTCCTAGGCAGTAGGTAAACAAATTTATCCAATTATATCCTAACCTAACTAAATAAAAAGATACAGTATCATAAAAATCAAAGTAAAGCATCCCAATATCTTTGTCAATACTATAACATTTTATGATAATGTTAAAGTAGGTCAAACCCTCCATACACTTACAATGTATCATCATTCCAGAAGTTCAAATCAATGAACAAACATGAGTAGACACTTTCATTTTATGTATTGAAAGAGCTTACTATGTATCCTTCCTACTTTGCCCTCATTTGTCATCCCACGGACACAATGTTAAGAGATTTGAATTTGAATAGCACTCGCATTAGATTCGTTTCTTAACAAAAGCGTATTTATAATAGAACTAGATGATCTCCGCAACTTCGTTCTCGTAGATTAAGGTTTTTAAAAATGTCGATAAAAAAGTATCATGTAGGTAGTTGCAAGTCTTAAAATATACATACCTACAAATAGAGAGAGCCTGAAGTTGTTGAATAAAGCTAGCTTGCCAATGAACCTATCTATTTATTAATCTGCTGTTTTCTATCGTGAATTAGAAAGTTCTTAAAACTTTCCGTTTTATTGTTCCACTAATGTGGTGTTTATTTATGTTTTATACTAGCTGATGCCCGCGACTTCGTTCGCGTGGATTGAGGATTTTTGGTTCTCGCGAGAACTTTTTAATTTTCCGGGAAAAATGTAGTCTGTTCATTCCAGACTATAATCTAGCTTACCAAAATTCATCCAGATCCGTTCAACCGTTCTGGCGTGATTGAGTACCTAACAAACATTCTTTACAACAAACTTTCGCATTTAGGTATAATATCAGGGCGGATAAACAAATATCTCAAAAGCCAGCAACGCATTGGCGGTTCCTTTGGTGTTGCAAATGTTCATGAGCGGCGGTAATCACTTACCATCAAGTGATCTGCCTGCCTGTTTGCTCACTATATATATGAAAAAAAAGAAAAAAAATATGTTGTTTTTGTGGCCAAAATTCAGTTAGGAGAACATTATTAAAGTAAAATAAATTTCTTGCGGATTAAGCGGCTATGCAATCACCTTAATAAAACAAATTCGAGCATAAGGCTTCAGTAATTGGTATTACAACGTAAATTTCGATGCCATTCCATCTCACAGCAAATGTTCCAATTATCATAGCTAATGCGGCGGAGAGATGAGAGCGCGTACGTTTCCTTGAAACTGTCAGCTCCTTAGCGTTTCATTTGCATGCGGAATCATCATTGTTGGTATAATTCATCTCAGTTTATCATCCTTCTCTTTATAAAAAAAAGAAAAATTTTCTTTGATACTCTATAGATCAACGGGTAAAGGAGCGGACTGAAAACAAAAGGCCAATAGTTCAAACCCATCTTCCAGCAGTGCCATAATGTGGAATATTAATATTATGTCACGTATAATATATTATTATATAATATTATAAATAAAATAAATATATACAAGCGTATACATAAAATACCTATAAAACAATTCTTTAAAAAATATAGAGATTAGTACAAAGTAGTTGTGTTAGAGTATGTTCATAATTCTAAAACAATTCAATTTTTTGTTAAACCTGGGTTCTTATTATTTATGACTCCCTTTAAAAAAAGCATTTCAATTTTTTGTTTACTTGAATAACACTGGCATAGTTCAATTTAAAAATACTGTTTTTGATGGGATAATTTCAATGAAAATATCAATATTAAATTTTGGTAAAAAGTGGAAGAACCCTGGTTTTTGTACCCCAAACTGATGTACAAAAGGTTACATCATCGATGGTGCCATCGACCCTATGTAAACACTAACGTAATTCCTCCATTAGCTTGTAAATAACGCCCTCAGAAAGCCAAAGAAAATCCAATTTTTCAGCGCGAAGCCACATTGAAAGCACTTAATTTTCAAGATAAAATCTAATCACCCGAACAATCTAAATGTCCCTAAAGAAAATACCTTTCGTTTTGGAGCACAATTTGTTAAACCCAAACGTACGTGTATGAAGGCAGTATGTATAGTAAAATAGATAATGATAACGTGACCGGAATTGTAAGCCGGGCTGTCTGATATCCAAAATGCGCTATATTATTTTGTGATGTTAAATTGAGTTTTACTGCTGAAAAGAATAAAAGTATATTATTTTTTTTTACAGACTCAGTGGGATTTACCTTCATCTTCCATGCTAGCATGCCAAATCATCTCTAGTACGAAGTTAGTACTACCCCGAAAACCTGAAAAAAAAAACTGAAAATTTTCAGCTCTTTTCGGAAAACTGTAGGTATAGTACGCCTGCGAGTTGAATGCAGAGCTTATGTATGTGTCACCATAAGCTCTGCATTCAACTCGGGCGCGATGTATAGGTTTTTCTATAATTATAATCTGCGAGTTCATTAATACGTACGTGATAATAGAGAGATATTTAAATACTTTAATATTAATTTAAACCGATATAATTTAATTTGGAAATTGTTGGGAAATGGCACAATCTATATGAAAGGACTCATACAATTGTCTAAGTATATCATAAAGATTAATAATAATGTGCGTTTGAATCAAAGTAGCTCAAACCAAGCTGGTTTCTCAGGTAATACTCCTAAATCAAGCTAATGTGACATTACAACGTTGCGTCCCGCCTATTGCTACACTAATAATTTGCAAAGCGTATGGCCGGATTATCATTTGAATGTGTCCTAAATAGGCAAAGAACTGGTGGCCCTAAAACATCGATTAATTTTTTCAAATTTCGTACTAATAATAAACGTACGCTATCGTCAAGCTAAGATTAAGCAGTCTTCTTGTTGACAGACATGGAGAATCAATAAAATAAAAAATAATAATAGAATGAATAAAAAAGTTTGATTAAAGAAAAATATAAAAAATAAAAGCTTTTTATAAAGCTAAACTACTAAAAATCCTTGCAAATAGTACCCTTGCATATACTAGTTTTACTTAATATAACCAATGTTTTTTATATTATTGTAACTAACATAGAGATTTATATTATGACCAATAAGCATGGCAAAACTCAACGTCTACAAAACTCAAAACGTCAACAAGAACACACTATGTTTTTAGACTTATACCCAAAACATAGTTAATATTAAGCATCAACTCTTAAGCTATAAGATTGTGCCCTCAGACGATTGTTGGATTTCGTGACAGTTGTACAATGGAAGCGAGTTACCCTAAAGCAAAATATTTCTTGAATAACCAAATGTTTTCATTCTAAAGGAAACACGTTTTATTATAAATCAAATTATTTTTTTGAGACCTCTGTCATAATTAATTTGTTGGTTTTAAAAAGCAACTCCTAAGGTTGCTTTTTATAATTTTCAGAAAGGTCAAAGTAGATATAGAATAGAAAGATTAATTATTATTCTTGTAATTTATTTCCAGAGTTTTAAGTACCCATTACATAATAAGGTTTAACTACCTACTTTCTGTAGAAGTTAAACAAATGGAATTTAACTAATAAAGGTTCAAGATACATTGAACGAACCAAAACGGATCCAAGCTTCATCTTATTCTCTCATTTATTCAAATAAACTTTTACAAGCACTTTTGAATCGTCAAGTGAATCTACCACTGGTTCGGAATACCATTCATACCGAGAAGAACCAGCAAGAACTCGGTGGTTGCTCTTTTGAAAAAAAAAAAAATTTACAACTTCATTATTAGATACTTAAGTAACCACTGTGCGTTGCGGGAGCGAGTCAAATCCATGCTCCTTTTTCATTCACGTAATCTTCAACAGTATAAAAAGCTATTTTCAGAAGCATACTTTTAATGGATATTTTCTTAAACTCGTGTGAAGGCAAGTTTAAAATAGGTTATGGAATTTTGTTATATAATAGAATGCTCATTCTCACCTACTAATAAACTTGGTGTGAACAAAAATAAAAATAAACCGGCCAAGTTCGTGTCCAGAACATTGGCATCAAGTGCGTTGCATGGATCCACTGAGCTGATGGAGCCGCTGGATCCACAGGCGCAAGACCAGGGCGTGTGGAATACCTTACAAGAGTCCAATGTGTAACAGTGAACGTCCATCGGTTGACGACGACGAAGTGCGTGACTCGTCCATTTTAATAATTTTAGACCAAATGCATCGCTCCGCTTTGCCAATGTGTTAAGTTTAATTTATTGTAAACACGTACACTTTCAATGACACTATTAGATTATAGCGCTGGTTTTAATCCACAAACAAGTCATGTTTTTCACTCAATCACGAGTCTCTCAATAACTATTAACTACCAAGGCTTTCTTGATTTCAAAACGAGATTTTCAAGACCTACATTTCGTTGAAGTACAACTAATTTGATAGGAGCAAAGCTGTTAAAGTTGGCCTCATAAACTCGGCCAAACTGTTGACTCGCATCGCTTGCCGATCGCGTTAGAGCTCCGTTTTAACTAGACACTCATTAGCCGACTGTCACTTTAAACTTGGTTTCAGACAAGTTTTGCTGATTTGCTCCCGAAATTACGATGGCATTAGATTTGTACTGAATAAGAATTATCAAAGAAAGTCCAAAACAACTAATATTTCTGTTCGATAGTAGGTATGCACAAGTAAGATATTGTTCACGGAAAATGCATTTTACGAGTAAATGCATTTTATGCATTCACGAGAAAATCGTACGCGTTCGGTCCAGAGTTACCTACTTAGGTCGAAACACACTTCGGACAAAACAAAATCTAGCGAATAACAAGTCCGCACGCACTCTTTTACAAGGAGAATGAGAGAAGATGGACAGATTACTGCCATAGGTTCATGCAATTGCAGTTTTAAATAGGCACCGAATATCTTAAGTTGTATTTTTAACCGACTTCCAAAAAAGGAGGAGGTTCTCAATTCGGCGCGTATGTTTTTTTTAACTATATGTATGTCAATTAATTTTTAAAGTTGAAAAAAGACTGCAGCTACAGTTCTGCAATAGGTAGGTAGGTACACCTCACAAAACTTTACCGGAGTGCAAAAAGCTATGTATAGATGTTATTGAAGTGAAACTTCTTTAGCACCGTTGTGATTTGGAAATTCGATGAAACAAAAAAGCGATACCAAAAAGAGACAAGCACATTCATAAATAGGATTAAGCGTGCGAGAGAATGAGATAGAATACAAGTACCTAATATTTATGTCATTCCCTCGTAGGCTACTTTTCCGAAGTTTCACTTCTGCCGTGTGTCACACTTTTTTTTACCAAAATAATTTTTTAAGACTAGCTACGGTTATTTTTAAAACGTTGCAACGCTCGTATGTTGCAGTCTATAAAATAGCGGGAAACTGATTTTCACAGCAGAATAGCGAGCAGGCACGGTCGGAAGATTATCTCGCCAGCGGCACTCGGCGAAATAAGAAACTCTTGACACCTCATTTGTCAAAATCGGTCTAGCTGTAGAGCCTTTACAACAAAGGAACAAAGAAAAAGAGCTGAATTGCTATAGACCATAATTCTCCTTTGTTACAATTCAACCAGCATTGTATTACACTGTTGCTGTAGTACCATGAATTGTCCGTCATAGGAAATATTATTGCCCGTGCTAGAATATACCTAATTAGCTAAAGAATATTGGACTTTTATAATAATGACCCCCTGGTCATTATTATAAAATAATGTACTGGCGTGCAGTTCATAGAGGCATAAAAGCACTGCTTACCCTAATAGAAATAGGTCGATGGTCATTTTTAATTGTAACAGTCAGTAAATAGGTATTCTGACTAACTAATGCCTATCCTAACTTCAAGCCCTGTGCACGCTACTGATAATGATAATGAAATTTTATCAACATACTAAAATCGGCCTAGTGCAACTTGCTCATTGAAGATTATGTAGCTTACAAGGAGACATACATGATCTTCCAGAGCAAACTTCGGCGACGGCCGCCAATCTCTACATTAGAGATAAGCCATCTGTGCGGGAGATATTATAGTGCTCAAATGAAATGTGTGCGCAAACACAGGTGCACTCTCTATTCCGTTACTCTCATAGCACAATTGGCCGGAAAATCTGATAAGATCGGAGAGAGATCAGGCGCAGGACCGACGGCTTTATAAGCTCTCCTAGGCACGGGGGTGAAACACCGCCAACTTCCTAACTCCAGGCTAGTATTGGGCATTTATTGTCAGAACCCTATATTTTATGCCCCGACCCGGGAATCGAACCCCGGAACTCGTCATCTGCAGTTGAACACACAACACACAAATAGTCAACACGCACAGACACATATTATATAGGTATACCTGATATAACTAAGTTAATTTATAGACCTAGAGTCTCAATAACAAATCCCTTTTAATTGGGCTGCAAAACTATTAAGTTTTTATGTAAGTAAATATTTATTGCTGATTCCTAAAAAAACTATGCTATTAAAAACTTCGTTATATTATTTTTCCTGTCACACGGGCGTTTGGGGCTCCTTGTTTTCCTACGGTACCCTACAAATCTGTGATTGTACCCAATAGAAGCGAAGCTTTTAACGCAGTGTACTAACCTATAAAATCTCGAATACGCGCTACCCAACCAAGTGCCATTCATCGCCAAGTGCATTTCAGCTCTAAAGAATTGCTGAAAATATTAAGACTCTATTTCAGTTAAAACCTTGGTAAAGCTCGCTAATTTCATAAGCGCATCAGCTGGTTCGGTTGTCGATCGGAATCATTGTGGTGCAGAAGGCGAGAACTCAATTTGTACGCGTCGAGGGACCTGCCGACATGTAGACGCGTGTTGGCTTGTCATGGCCACTTACATGCGTCGGCCATTCCAATTGACGGCAACGATGCGCCGCTGAATATCCATATCAATTGCTAACTTCATCCCGTGACCTCAGCCGCGTGCATTTTATGTACCTACCTATTTTTTATGATCTTTCAGAGTTGAGGAAAAAAGTGTTTACAAAAGCTTAAGCTTAAGTTTGGTTGAGATGGTTGGGTTTAATAATATTATGTTGAAAATAAAGGTAAAGTTTTTGTAACAGTTTATTTGTGAAACTCCAAATTGGAATAAAATAAATAAATAAGTTAATACTTAAAAATGTTAAAATATTTTACAATAATTATTAATTCTGATCAAAGTTGAACTAGACTGAAAAGTAAAGTAAACTAAATCTGGGTGTTGTCATAATTTATTCATAATAGGTATGTATGTTTTTCTAATATAGTCGAGTACACTATTGTAATTTGTAATTGTATTGTATTAAAACCATTAGTATGGTTTACTTTATCTTATGTTACGGTGGCTTTCATGCATTGTCTTAATTATTAATTTATTATCATTAGTCACCCTCGCTATCCATTATCAAAGAAAGGAAATTGGCCATCCCTCAAAATATCAGATTTCACGTTAATCTACCTAACACTGATCAGGTCTGACCGGCGACAATCGAATTACTGTCGTCTGGTCTCTATATGAGATTTTTGCCATATTTTTCGCCATTGTTACCAACCCTAGTGGAGCGAATTATAGGCAGAGATACGCTTAATTGGTTTGCCGTTGCGGTCGCTTGACATTTTCACTACATTGCCTCTGCCATTGCTTTAAAATTTTCATCGAGGTCATTTTTGCGAATTAAATAATGATAAAACATTTTAAAAACCGCGGCGCAGCGTATCTTTTGTATAAAATCACGTCGCATCGGGCAAATTAAATATATTACAATCTACCGCAGGCAAAAAAATTTGGAGCTTTAAATTTCAACAATAAAATTATTTTATTTCCTACACAAATTGCTCGTTATCTATTATTTTAATAATATAGTCACGTATATGAAATTTTATATTGGATGAGCGAATACCTGAATAGATTTCAAAACAATTTGCAAATCTAGTAAATTTTAATTTATTAAAAAATTACGCAATTATTCTTACGATTCTGATGAATGAGTGATGATTCCTTAAGCTAAGAATATCACCCACTCATTACGAGTGGGTGATATTCTTAGCTTTAGTTTATTTTGTTTTTAAGGTAACAATGAGCTTCAGTGAAAACATGTACCAATTCCTGGGTATAAGAAAAGGCATTTACTAGGTAACACGGATATTATAGCCCTAAAGGTAAACAAAACGAGGTCATAATAATATCTGGAATTATATTTTGTTCTTTTGGTCTCCTAGAACAATAAACAGCAACATGAAACATAAGTAAAAGAGGACCAAAAGTTGATTCAGTGTTTCGCAATGAATTCACCTCACGTAAATCCCAAGTAACGTCTTCGCAGCGCATGTGACACCTAGCGTAAGGTGCTGTGAAAAATGGACTGTTTTCCGACATGAGAATGTATTTATATTCAGAACTATAACTCGTTAAAAGAGTTAACATTCAGTGTATACAATACGTTAAAATGCATATGAGAATTTTTGACCCATTTATTATTAAGAAGACATCTTTAAGTGAGTTTTGTTTGCTTGCTGAACTCTCCGTGTAATTTTATTTTTTCTAATATGAATATTAAAAATTGCTTCTAAAATATCGGCGCACAAAATGTATTTCTTGTCATTTAGTAATTTAAAGAAACCTTGAGTGGGAAATTTCAGGAAAATATTTCAAGAATATCTACATTCTAAAATAATTATCACCTAGTTAAAGGCGTATTTCTAATTTAGTATCTAATAGTAGGTTAGCCTGCTATCATCTTAGGCTGCATCATCACTAAATATCCACGTGAGATCTTATAGCATTCTCTCTCTGCGTCGTATACCTCACTAGCTGATGCCCGCGACTTCGTCCGCGTAGTTAAAGTTTTTTTGATTCCCGCGGGAACTCCTTAGTTTTCCGGGATAAAAAGTAGCATAATATGTGTTATTTCAGATTATAATCTATCTCTGTGTCAAATTTCATCCAGATCCGCTCAGCTGTTGGAGCGTGATTGAGTAACAAACATCCATACATCTATACATCCATCCAAACTTTCACATTTAATAATATTTATATTTGATTTATTTCAGGTTATTATGATTTTGGGGCTAAATGGTGCCTGTCGTTCACGCGGACGAAGTCGCGGGCATCTTCTAGTAAAATATAAATTATAACTTACGTTCATAGTTTACGTAAATGCACGTTTTCTCAACTTCTACTAAACTTCTAAATAGTTACTCGAAGTTCGGTACAGCTTTAAAAGCCGCTACAGATCGCAGTCAAGGGGCAAGTTGTCAGCGAATTTTTACTGGTGGGAGGCTTCGGCCGTGGCTAGTTACCACCCTACCGGCAAAGACGTGCCGCCAAGAGATTTAGCGTTCCGGTACGATGCCGTGTAGAAACCGAATAGGGTTAGGTATGGTTTAATATAACTGCCATGCCCCTAACAGGTTAGCCCGCTACCATCTTAGACTGCATCATCACTTAACATCAGGCGAGATCGCAGTCAAGAGCTGACTTGTAGTGGATAAAAAAAAAAAAAAAGTAATGCGCTACAATACGGACCCATGAATGGCCGGTATTAGTGATCGGCGCAGGCGCAGCGCGCGGCTGGCACCGGCTGGCACGGCGCACGCGGGCGCATACCTCCATAATCTCCATACGAACACGACGCTCGCTTGTGTTTGTACTACTGTGTACGTGGAACGATAAAGGGATTCTAAACATCTTAGTTCACACTTCACATACGCTGAGTTGCACTAAACAATTTTTAAAAATTCACACATTTCGCTGTCCCCGCAAGAATCGGAGCATTGAAAAGCAAAAATTTACGAAAAAAATCTTCTCGCCAAGTAAAAGGCTGGCCTTGTTTGAACCTCAGCTCAGCTTATAGATAGGCACGGAAGCGGAAAACAGTGATACCTACTGCGAAAGGTCAAAGATTGGCCTTAGAAGAGGTTGCGTACCTAACTAATGAGTAATGACGTTATCAATCATTTATTTGAATTCATTTAACTATTCCATTATTCCCACAAGTTGCACGATACAGTTCCGCGATGCCGTTCAAAAACAGATGATGGGTTTAAACTTTAATATAAAACTGTCATACCTCAAACAGGTTAGCACGCTCTGTTACATATGAGACACTAGAGGACGCCCGCGACTTCGTTCGCGTGGCATACGTTTTTTTAATTCCCACAGGCACTCCTTCATTTCCGGGATAAAAAGAAGCCTATGTCACTCTCCAGATCCTCAACTATACCTACCCATGCAAAAAATCACATCGATCCGTTGCTCTGTTGCGGCGTGATTGAAGGACAAACTCTCTATTTAACGTCCTTGGGGATAGAAATTTCAAGACTGTGGCATACGTATTTCATAAATCGGAAGCCCAAATACCGTTTCAGGGCGATAACTTGAAAAACGACGGACTTTCATTCAAATTTTCAACCCTATTTAACCCCTTTGGTGGTGAAATTTTTAAATATTTTGACACACGTACTTCATTATTTTTTACCGTTAGCTGAAATACCAAGGTTCGTTGATATAACTTGAGAAATATCTTGAGAAATGAACGACTTTTTTACAAACTTTCATCCCCTATTCCATTCCTTTGGGGGTTGAAATTTCAAAAATGGTGAAGTACTTACTTCTTCATATCTAACTGAAAGCCTAAATGCTAAGTTTCATGGCTATAACTTGAGAAATGAAGGACTTTCATACAAACTTTCAACCCCAATTTACCCCTTTGGTGTCGGAATTTCGAAAAACTGTGAAATACGTATTTCTTTATTTTTTACCGAAAGCCAAAATACCAAGTTTCGTTGATATAGCTTGAGAAATGACGGACTTTCATACAAACTTTAAACCCCTATTTCACCCCCTTAAGGGTGGAATTTTGAAAAAACCTTCCTTAGTGAGCGCCTACGTCACAAAAGGAACCTACTGTCAAAATTTCAAGTCTCTAGCCACAGCGGTTTAGGCTGTGCGTTGATATATAAGTCAGTCAGTCAGGACTTTGAATTTTATATATATTATAGATTACTGAGGGTCGTGACCCCTTTCCATTAATAATGGTGGGTATTTTCTTAGGATAACAATGCGGTGGGTTCCCAAGTCCTTCCGTATAAAAGGCTTGGTAAAAGGTTAAGGTAGTAGCATTAAATATGAAAAAGAAAACTTACCTAAAATTACAGCACAGTGTGGTATTACAGCAATGTATTCGCATGACATCATCCCAGCACGGTCTTCTAGGCTTCTGAAGCGACCTCGGACGGCTGGAGTGAAAACTCCGGCAGGGAGGGGCAACTCACGTACAACAGACCTCCAACTGGAGGTTTTAGTGCAGAAACCTGCCCAGTAGGAAGAAAGGAAAAGATTATCCCATCAATTAATTCTAGACCTGGTCATAAGCGGGTAGTTTGATATCAGCTGAGCTGCTTTTGTTTCAGCGTCGTATGAAATACGCGTGCTAATAAGTGCGCTTCTGAAATCATTTGCATGTGTTTGCTTATGGAAAGCAGATGAGCATATTCAGAATTAAAGCTGATCGCAAACTGTGGTTACAGCTATATTCAGTAGAGATTAATAATTAGTATACAGTAGTATTTACGTTACGTTAACGCTACATAGTTCTTTAATAATTATCTTCTTTTTAAAAAGATCTGGTTATATTTTATATGCACTCGTATGTAAAGAATGGTGTTGGAAATCAAATCATGTGTTGGTTGGCTCACCGAGCTATGAGAGTAAGGGAATAGAGAGTGCACCTGCATTTTTTTACTATATTAATGTCTCCCGCTCAATGAAGGTCGGCTGGCTGGCTGCAAGTCGGTCGGAAGCACTTAATAATTTGTCATACCTAATGTCATCAGTGAGGCTTCATGTTTGTGCAGCAAAAGCAAACCCGAACATAAAACAGCATAAAAAATTCCAAACAAAATAAACCTGTATTATACTATAATATGTATTCTCATTTAAACCAGTCCGCATTTTCACTTCTTAGCAAAATACACGTAGGTAATAAAGTAAACAGAAAAATAGAATGCGTAGGATTTAAAGGCTTTTGTTTGTAAAAATGTTTTAATACTTAATTAGGATTTCAGAGAATTTAGAGCGCATATTTCACGTTCTTATCACAATTACGTTGGCTTAGTCTGTTTCAGGAATCCTCTGCACATTTTTAAAATTTAAAAACTTCTCTGGGATTTTAAACACAATCCCTACAGTGGAATGAACATTTCATTACTCAGGTCCTGTCCAACATCTCATCAAAGTATATCATTAATACTGTTCTAAGGATAGAAGCCCGCCAACCCGAATTGGAGCAGCGTGGTGGGTCTAAGCTCTAATTTCCTCTCTTCTATGAGAGCGGAGGCCTGTGCCTAGCAGTGGGACGTTAGTGGGCTTTAGTGGTGGTGGGTTCTAACGATAGCAGATATCGCTACCAGAGCGGTTCTTAATGCAGGATTCTGCAGTAATAAGTTGCGTTGTTCTGTGGTTCGGCATTACTGTTTCTACTTTGATGCATCGTTGTTTTGACGAAACTTGATCCTTAGGTGCCCACCCATCACGATCATCTACTACTGTGTAAAGGCAATGGTAAAATCAAAATTAATTAATTCTTGGCTAAAAATATACTTACTTTTTAAACTTAATTGTATTTTTTTCATTCAACAATATTAGTGACAATAATTATATTAGACATATTCTATAAACCATCGTAAAAAATAACAGTAAATCAAATAAATATTATAAATGCGAAAGTTTGGATGGATGTATGGATGTATGGATGTATGGATGTATGGATGTTTGTTACTCAATCACGCTCCAACGGCTGAACGGATCTGGATGAAATTAGGCACAGAGATAGATTATAGTCTGGAATAGAACATAGGCTAGTTTTTATCCCGGAAAATTAAAGAGTTCCCGCGGGAACCGAAAAAACTCAATCCACGCGGACAAAGTCGCGGGCATCAGCTAGTATACTTATAAATGCAGAGCTTTAAACCGTTGGCTGTTTGTTGGATATTTGTAGGATAGAAAGAGGTCACAAACATTTTATTTTTTAGAACATGTTGAGTATAACGTGAGTTTAACATATCGAATGTCAAGAGCAGGGTGGATTCTGACGAGGGGAATGTCAGACGCATTATCTGATTGTAAATAAAGTAAGTGGTCTAAGTAAAAAATTTTACTCCTACGTCGGGGCTTTCCTAAAATAATAACTCGAGCGCTGGATATATTATTTTACCAAATATTCAATGTTAATAATTATTACAAACGTAAGGACGAGCATTGGGTTATCCGTATATACTATTATTGAATATTCTCATAATAATTTAAATAATATTTAAACATTGGCCCTGTGCTCGTATTATAAAGTAACGAGCTATTTTCTTCTTATCTCATCCGCTTTAAAGAACCGAATGTAAATTTTCCGATCCATTTTATTTACAGCAGCACATCAATCTAAACGAATTGTGCGCCCGCATATTGAACACTTTAAACCCTTGCAATCTGAATCGGTAAGCAATTTGGCGTGAAAACGGAGGGAAGTCGACAGGCCAGATAGGCAAACAGATTCAGTGAAAGAACAACAGAGCTCGTGACAAATGACGTGCAGGTGTCACGGTTCTTGTTATCAGTGTGTCGCAGCTTTAACTTTTGTTAAATAAATCACTGTATTCAAATAAGACAATTTATTGCTTTAATTTATTTGGTTACGTTGAAGGTTTTCATGATTAAAATGTTTTAAACACCTGCTTAATTTCATTTAAATGCTAAAATAATGCTAAAGACAGTTATTTAAATAAGAATGCTTTAACTCATTACTTTATTTACTAATTTAATTATAAACACGAAATTGAGCTCTAATTCAATGCTGTTATGGTTTATTTTACTTTGACGCCGATCTTTGACGATTTGATCGACAATTCTTACATAATCGGGCAGCTGGTTTACTGTCTACGTGTTCTGATCTGAACAACACACTGCTATGCTAGTGAGCACGGTGGAAGCGCCAGCACGCCAAGCGTCCGACGTAAAAGAAAATTGTCATAAAGGAAAAACATAAAACAATTTATATCATAAATCATTATTTTAGTACGTATTTCACAATGGTCTATTTAAAAGGAGATAATACAGGTAATTAATGTTTTAGTAATTTGAAAATATGAACGTGACAAATTAAAAAGATAATTATTGGCATAATAATATTATGCCAATAATATTAATTTTATAAAATGTATTAATTAACTATTTCATCTGTGATAAATTATGACAAAACGTGATAATATTAATATAGTTTATGAAATTTTACATTATTACTTTATTTTAATTAAATAAGTTTTGATTTGATAAAAATAACTATTATTGTTATTGAAGTCATAATACTGGTTTGAATAATAATTATACCAGTGCTATACATGAATCTTGTAGAGAACTTCAACTGCTCCAACCGCGGGGACCTCAATAATTCAAACTAACACTATCAACGACAAGCAATTGTAAAGTATTAACTTGGAGCGACATATACTTACTCTAAAACTTCCGGAGCACTGGAGTTGGCAGTAAACTAGGCTATCGACGCGCACTCCCACTAGAACTCACAAAGGAACGCTACGAACTTCAATAATGAGATGAATAATTAAGCAGTTTGCGCCAATACGTGCTGCCTTAAATATATTGCCTCAACTTTACTGGTATGCAGATCAAGATTAATGGCGTATACATAGGGGTCTCGAAGAAGAAGCGAGGATAATTATAGCGTAAACTATCTGTGTTATTTGTGTTGCTATTGTTGCTATACGGCATACGTGCCTATTGTTTTCAGTAACCAGGTAAAGGGAAGTTAACTCTTCGATCGCCAAATGATCAGTCGATTTGTTTCTCAGGGATGTGCCAGCATGTAAGCCAAACAGTCTTGAGGTAGGTCATCACTGACCATTTTGCCCTTCACAAAACTGATGAAAAATAGCTAAAATTCTACTCCACTTATAAGATTATACAAAAATATCACCGTTCACGTAAATGGATTTGTATTCATCTCCAATAATGTTTATGACGTTTCCCTCGTCAGTTTCTCATCCCCTGGCTCCTTTGCCTGGCGCTGACATCCGATTGCCTGAAAAACAGGTAAGTAAATGTATAGATACTATAGTATATGCCAGGCTCCTAAGTTTTTTATCAAAAAGGTTTAATGAGCTAGGAACGAAAAATTAGCGATCTTATTTTGGGTGATTCAAACATCTAAATAAAAAATATCTCAATAAATAAAAAGTAATAAAAAAAATATTAAATGAAGACTCTAGTCGGAAGACGATCTAAACTGATACACTTTGTGTCATGTTAAAAGGCTTCTGAAGGATAGCGTCTAGGATGAAAAGGCAACTAATTTTTGCCATGGCCTCTGACCAAAGCGTACTTTCATATAAAATGCTTCTAGAAGGTGAAGGTGAAGCTCATCATAATAATCATAAATGTGGTCCAGACCCTCAACCACGAATTAATTGAAGGGAGTCCTTGACGCTTTGTTAGTAGACAGGCCAATAAGATGAGGTTCTTGTTTCCGTTATCTGTGGGTTCAACCCTTTAACCGCACGGCTTTCAATCCGCCCTTCCGCGTTGCAATTGGAGCACCAATTGTTAACACAGAAATTCCAACTCCAGAAATTCGATATGAGTTATCATAAAAGGAAACAGCAACGAGTAATATAATAATATTCGGTGAAAGAATACCAAAAGCTAATTCAGTGGCTGACGGTGGATTCACCTCACGTACACCGTAAGTAACGGCGTCTTCGCAGAGCATGTGACACCTAGCGTTAGGTGCTGTGAAAAATGAACCGTTTCCCGACGCGCAGATAAATTTATCTTCGCGACTATTGCACGTTATTCGGGTGTTCATATTCATTGTGGGACAGGAGAATGTCTATTTTGGGTGCACTCGTTTGCATATACTGCAGTAGAGCTTAAGATTTTTCGAGATCCGAAATATCGGTTTAATGATTGTATTGTATCGGATTGTTTAATTCATAGTAATACAGAGACCACCACTATAGTGTGACCACTAACGTAAGGTTTTATTTTTTGGTTAATCATTATTAGAATAATATGATCTGCAAGATTTTAGAAACCGTTCAGTGGGAACGTCATTTTAGTTGTATCTACATGGCGTCAACTACATGGACTGTATTTAAGCCCGTTCTTCGAGTTTGTAACTATACGTCTCTCTGAATCAATACTAATTTTAAAAAAAACTTTGTTTATTATGGACACAATAATATAATGAATGGTCACTGCTGGATTATTCGCGTGCCACTTTGACGAAATTATTGGATCTTTATAGGTAGAATAAGGTATTAATATTCTTAAGGACCCCGTCAGGTTAGTTACAATTTCTTCAACAATAACTGCCACGGACGACATCGACTAAGCAGGAGCCCGTCCACACCAAGCGAATAATTTTTTCTAAAAAATCTGACGCTCATGTGCTCAAGCTCATGTGTTTCTGTGGATACCCATTACGTTACTTGGCTTATATTATGTTAAAATTATTTGCTCGTAAAATAAGCACAATACACAATTCGCTTTATATCCACCAACAAGACTTGTCATCCTAATCTCGGTGTGCTCTTATCAAAAACGTGAATTCCCTGTTATGAATTACGTCCCACAATACGCCACTGGTGTAATTCACGTCTTTGCTTCATTTCAGACAGATAAGGAACTCGACATTCCGAAAGGCGTCTGCCCGCATATCGTTTGTCACCGGTTCCCTCCAGCGTTCACGCGGTATACTTATAACAGCGTGAACATAATGCTACTGTATTGTATTGTGCCATTATCTTTACTTTTCTGACCTGTTGTTCTGTATTTTGCTATTATTTTGTGTATTTGCTTTGTGTCGTTGTTGTTTATCATGAATGTGGATAATGTAAGCATCAGATGCTCATTTTGACTGGGAAATGTTTATGTTTATGTCATTAAAGACTTATCGTGTTTCTAAATTCATATGGAATACATAATGCAAAAGAGTTTGGAGGTGCGTTTTGTTCCTTTCGCAAAACGACGAAATGGGTGTCATTATTTTTTTGTAGATTTATATGAAAAGATGAAACGTGAAAACGTTTACATGTTGTTATCCAGGAAAAAAGTTATCTGCTAGTTAACCTTTATGTATCTTAATTGGGCTCTCATATTTTGTCGTAGAGTAGCTGTATAATAATTTATGTTATATCAAAGAAGCGTGATGTAACTCAGCAAATTATCCCGTCTAGTTGTCGAATTTCGGTTTGCATTGCCACATCGCTGTTCAGTACTCGTGAACAAGGACCCGGGTCGGATCCAAACATGTCCGCGTAACCTGATAATTAGCTACATGGGTACGACCGCAGATAAAGCTCGTAATATAAGAATAAAAGAAACAACATATAAAACTTATAGATATAAAACTTATATTACCTAGTGTAATGGCGTTATTTGACTGTTTAAGTTTGTAAATGACGATGAAGGCAGCCATCATAAAATCCCCTTCTTCTTCGTCGTGCCACAGAATAGGTAATAGTAGTAAGTCGTGGCACCAACTCTTCATTTTCGTTCTTTCGAAGTGCCACTGGAAATGAATTGTTACTTTTACAATGGATAATTTCAGGAGACTTTTCGCATGTTATATTAGTTCTGTCTCAATAAATAACTCTTATTGCTCATCATTCGTTGAATGTTTACCAAAAAATTCGCCGTGCATTAAACAAATCACATAATACAATCAAATAAATATTATAAATGCGAAAGTTTGGTTGGATGTATGGATGTATGGATGTATGGATGTATGGATGTTTGTTACTTAACCACGCCTGAACGTCTGAATGGATCTGGATGAAATTTGGCACAGATATAGATTATAGTCTGGAATAACACATAGGCTACTTTTTATCCCGGAAAACTAAGGAGTTCCCGCGGGAACCAAAAACCTCAATCCAAGCGGACGAAGTCGCGGGCATCAGCTAGTTTTATAATAATCAAAGGTTTATGAGGTAAGTATAATATTCCTTAATTGCAACTTTGAATGTGTTTTACTTATAATATGGTAATTCCGGTTTCAGTGTACAATACGAACACGCTTGTTAGAGCTACGTCGTTTCTCTTGTTTATTGCTTTATGTGGTTCGCCGTGAATATTGCCTGTGCTAAGATTCTGTTTTGTTATGTTACATTATTTTGGGGGTAGCTTAAAAAATCTTAAAACTCAAAGACAATAATATTTTTGTCGGCGTATGCCTGACTACGGCGGCATATAAAACTTTGTATTGGTTAAATACTCGTTTCTTTTTATTCCACTACAAGTAAGCCTATTGACTGCGATCTCACCAGATGGTAAGTGACGATACAGTCTAAGATGGTAGCGGGCTAACCTGTTAGGAGTATAACAGTTATATTAAACCCATACCCCTAGTCGGTTTCTACACGCCATCGTACCGGAACACTTAATCGCTTGGCGGTACGTTTTGCCGGTAGGGTGGTAACTAGCCACGGTAGAAGCCTCCCACCAGACCAGACCAGAGAAAATTCAGAAATTATAAATTCCCAAATTGACCCTGCCGGGAATCGAACCCGGGACCTCCCACGCTAAGACAGCACTGCGCTCAATACTGCGCCAGGGAGGTCGCCAAGACACGTTAAACAGAATTACTTTTAAAGACAATTCCAACTGTACTATTACCTATTCTGTAATAATTCAGTTGGAAAAGGTCCTTAATCTAAATAATGCAGAAGCGCAGAGTATCAAATAAAAGAGTATTTGGCAGCAGTTGGAAGTAGCAATGAGTAGCATCCGTGTATAATAAAACAAAAATTCCTATTTTGTTTTAGGAAGAAAACAGCACTATTTCGTTTGTACTTTCCTCATTACCGTAATGGAAAAATGTCTTAAACAAGATATACAGCGAAACACGTCACACGTGGCTAAAAGCAGCTCGGTTTAACACGGGAATTAGACGGGAATAATGATAATGACAATACTTCATGACAGAAGACATACTACGTAGGTACACACAATACTTAATTATTATATTGGTAAATAAAAATAGCAACTTACCAAATCTGGCAGTACGGCCACTTTACGTCTATATCTATACTAATATTATAACGAGGTAAAGTTTGTGAGTTTGTAAGGTTGTAGGGGGTAATCTCTGGATTTACTGAACCGATTTTGAAAATTCTGGTACCAATAGAAAGCCACATTATGTGTGAGTGTCATAGTTATACATTATATTAACCCGAAAAATTAGAGAGTTAACGTGGTAATTAAAACTTATTTCACGCGGACGAAGTCGCGGGCATCTGCTAGTTGTTGCATAAAAGTACAGTAATAGAGAAAGGGCTGGTTTTGGTCCAAAAAATAATATTTTCTGTAGGCAAATTATTGGAAGTCGTATATTTTTATAATATGCCTATATATTGTTATTTAATATGATAGCTATATTATCATCCTTATTATAAATGCGAAAGTGTGTGTTTGTCCTTCAATCACGCCGCAACGGAGCAACGGATCAACGTTATTTTTTGCACGAGTATAGTAGAGGACTTGCAGAGTGACATAGGCTACATTTATCTCGGAAAAATAAAAATTTCCCGTGGGAATAAAAAACTTATATTCAAAACTTAACAATTATTCCATGCGGGCGAAGTCGCGAGCATCAGTTAGAAGAGACATGTTTAGGTAATAACCATCATCTAAATAATAATTTGAAATTTATGATTCATGAATTAACTTTTACTTGAGGACACAATTAAATAATTTATTATAAATACTTACCTAAAAATATCAAATTAAAAGTATGAAATAGTACCTACATTAAAATCTAAATTAATAAAAACTAAAAATATCAAACACAATTATATAGGACGTATGTAACACATAAGATACTTTTCATAGGTACCCTTCTTAAAAGTACATGCGCCGGATGCTGATGCATTTCATAGGTACCTACTGAATTTATTTTACATATTTGTAGGTACATTTGAAAAGGGCATATCCCTGAATTCTGAAAACCTGATGGACATAAGCGGGTAAGCGTCGGGTATCGGATACGCTGTTATTTCAGCCGGCACGTGAAATAACACAATGGGATAAGTGCTTTATATAATTCATGTGTTTGATTGTATGGTAATTAGATGTCCATACTAATTTTCACCAGAGGAAATTGAATCCAGAATAAAAAGTTAAATAATTAAAGTTATGTTAGATTAGCTGATGCCCGTGACTTCGTCCGCGTGGATTGAGGTTTTTTGGTTCCCGCAGGAACTCTTTAATTTTCCGGGATAAAAAGTAGCCTATGTGCTATTCCAGACTATAAGCTATCTTTGTGCCAAATTTCATTCAGATCCGTTCAGCTGTTCTGGCGTGATTTTAACAAACATCCATCTATCCAAACTTTCGTATTTATAATATTTTATGTTTAGGTATATATTTTGTATGGATAAAAAAACAAAATCCGTAAAAATGACGTAGTGTCTATAAAAGATGAGAATTTATGTTGGAAAGCGAGTAAAGACGTTCGTGTTAGCTAGTTATTATTATGATACTACCTAATCATTGTTTATACCATGTGCTAATAAATTAATGTAAAGCGTGCGCTACTTTATTTATATTTACAATATTTTGCGCAAAGAATATGGTTTTATTCAGCACATTTAAAATTAAAGATTCCTATCTTTGTTTTGCTGTAATTGAGTGCATTATTCTTGGCGAAAAGCACCGGGAGCGCTAGACTGATGCAATAAACGCTAGGCGAAGATTAACAACGGAGCTTGCCGTTTATCACGATTGGACTAAGCTAGATTGGGTGCAATTGGCTCAAAAGGGGAAATTGTTTTTGTTAATTTAATAAATTTTTCGAAATGAAATCGTTTAAGAATGAAGTTACCAACCCATGGAAACCAGAAGAAGTAAGTAAAGAAGCGTGAGTTATTCACCTCGCTGACGGGCCGTCATTGCGTGATATTGTAAAAGTAGATTTATTTGTAAAGCGTTGCGGTTTACTTTACATTTTTTTGCTAGATAATTTTTTAAATTATTTTTATAAGTTTGCAAAATATCGGCCACTTATAGACCAATGGTAGATTCAGGCACTCGACGATTTAAAAGTAAAAAACATGAGTGTCAGTATGAGTAGGTATTAGTTACTGTTTGTTCCCTTATATTATTGCTTAAAATATTTAAGAATCTAGTTGAGTATTGAATTAGGTCATGCCTGTCATATTTCCGGGCCATATATCATTGCCCTGGTTAACATAAACTAATGTGGCCATGTATAAAAATTTGCGTCCAATAAATTTTATCGGGGCACATAAATAATGTCAACACGACCCTCATATTTCGCGTTTGGTCGGTCGTAAAGCGAGTCGTTTCGCTCATGTGACATACAGTTTTATTCTTCATATTATTAATAATAATTATTATTACTTAGTTACTATACATACTATCAAAAGTGTTACAAAAAAAAATAATAGCTTGTCCGACGTTTGGTGTAGATGATTGGTAAAAGGAATATGTTTAAAGACTTTAAACTTAAAGAGAGTCGACTGACTGACTGACTGAACTGAGAGAGAGTCAACACTACTTGATATGAGACTTCATCGCTCTAACCACCGACTTTTTCATCGACAAAAGAAGCGATGTCTCACATGTATTGTGCTTGGGCTCATTAACAACTCGCTTGCTAGCTCGACTTTATAATACATATTCAACCGCTCGAAACAGAGCATAAATCAAATTATGCAAGGTATACACATCGCAAGTACGTACCTACCTGACTTATGTATTTTATAAATAGCATAGAGTTTTTATAGAGGCAATAATAATAAGCAATTATTGTAAAAAATGCAGCGTACCCATGAAGTGTATGTAAGGAAAAACACTATTATCTTATTGGGCCCTTGCCATGAAAGAGGATCGATAGACACATAAAACACATATTCTAAAACACATAATATTCGTACGCTATAAAGATAAGGAAAAGCTACGTCCGAAAATGCGAAGAATATCTTAGAGCATCCACCACTTTGAGTATCGTAAGGGCCACTCAAATATTCATGGGGAAGGGCCACGAATCTTTCAATACAAGGGACTCCTCATAGAGTGAGTAATGCATCCACTTTCTCTAGTTCTACAAACAACATCAAGGGTCCTTTATTTTGTATCGCAATGCAATTTCGTTTTCTATTCTGTGTTGTGAAGTGGGTTATATTATTTTTAGGGATACAAGCCCTTAGTTAGTTTACGAGTACTTATACACATAATAATTATTCAAAGTGCTTTCAAGACATACAACGACATAATATTATGGATGTATGAGTATGGTATCTGCTATTTTTCCAACGAATTGAGATTCATTTCATATTTTTTTCTACTAAGGGCTATATGATACACAACGCGTGACTGCTGCGTTATTTATGTGGCTCTTAACAATTATAAGACACTAGCGACCGGCCGCTGCTTTATTCCTTCAGGAATTTTAAAAATCTTTCCTTGTTCTTTGTCTACATTAGAAAGTCTTTCATCTTTCTATGTTCAAGAGCTTGGGCTAAAGCCAGTCCGTGAGTGCGTCAGTACATTAAATAATAACGTATTATCATTGAGGTATAATGTACTAGCGTACATAATATAGCGTACATAGCGTACTTTCAATCCGTACTATGTAGAATATTGTGGCACTCTAAAGCGATATTATTTGCATCTTAAAACACAAAAAAAACAACCAAGTGTGAAAATGCTTTCTGGGCATACGACTCGACTTAAGAGTACTATTCCAACACTTAGGTTACTAGTGCTCTAAAAAGCATGGAGGAAATGAAAAGGCCAAATTTGGACCTAGAAATTCGATCACCCATCCAGTTACCGACTTGTCAGCGTTGCTTAACAATCGTAATCGACTGATATGCGTTGTCGAAACAAGGCCACTCGTCCCTCATCTACAAAGCATTGCAAAAGCTTCAAAGATTTTTCGCACCTATTGAGCGTGGCCTGATACTCCTTGAATTCACATAGGTTACAAAATAATCAATGTGTAACGATTACCGTTACGCCAACAATCTGTTGAAGCCTTATTTGTAAAAATATCTCTAAGGACAGTTATATTATATGATGGATTCAGTTACTCGCTTGTTCTAGTGTCGGATATCGAAATACTATTGCAAAATTCCCTAGACTATTATACTATGATACAACTGCGCTATCAAGTGTTGTACTCCCATTACTCTATTCAAAGCAGTAGTGTCGCGAATGCGAAGTAAAATATTGTAGGTAGATAGATATATGCGCGCGTAGTAACGGTAGCGGCGAGATAGCGCATAGCAACAGGATAACCGATTCTTAGAATCGGGCAGTGCAGCCAGTGCAGCCTCGCTAATTAGGTCACAGGGGAGCGGGCGCGGAGGAAGTGAGGCCTCTTGCGCCGGTAGCGACGCGTTCTAGGAATATACGCACTTGCGACGCAGCAGCGAGCGGTAGCTTAGTAAGAATTAATCTTTTATCTTTTACACTGTGCACAGTGCTATTATTTTCTTTATTGTGTATTTTGTAATGTGTCCTTTTCCGTGTACATTTTCAGCTAAAAGCCGTTTTACGGTCTGTCTTGTGGGATAAAGACAGGTAGGGTATCAGAATCCAACACAGGTTGTTGTTGGCCTGCTCATGTTGACCCGGGTGTGTTTTGTTCGGATATTACTTATTTCAAAGCCGGTAGCTGACGGTCGGCGAGTGAGCAAGGTTGCAATTCTCATTGGCCTGCTCATGTGGACCCGTTGCCTCTTTCACCTTAATTTAAAGCCGAAAGCTACCGGTCGGCGAGTGGGCAGGAAAACCGGGATGGTTTGATGCTTATGCGTCACCCGGTTCTTATGCGAGGCTTGGGGTGACTATAAGGGGTGGTTGGAGGTCACCGGGGGGAGTTCCCCCACAATGTTTGCTGGGGAAGCTTTCCCCACTATAAGGTTGTCAGTGTGTTTGTCAGTTATCAACCTCATTAATTTGATTTTTGAATCACGCGTGTTTAATAGCCTGGTAGTTACGTCAACACATACCGTGTGACGTATATCTATCAACTCGTACATTCGCTATGGGCCAAATGTTTAGGCCCTTGGCGACATGGTGGAGATGCTGGGATGGATGCCTAGTGCCTTGCAAACATTCGATAATTTTTTAGTGTAAAAAATGTAGGTAGGCGGCGATACTTCCTCGAACAAGCTGACGATCGTCGGTGCGTATTAACATCATAGTGTTACAAGAATTAGTTCCGTGTGTCCATTGCATTGAGGGTACTTTGCCGTACACAATCTCAGTTAAACGCAAGTTTGCATTTGCAGATCACGACTCCTTTTCGGATTCTGTATTTTGTAGTATTTATAAATGTTCGTGTTCGTAAATATTTATCCGTCCGGTTTGTACGTATTACGTCGTTCGTAAATAGTCCGTAATTATTTGTAAAAGATACTTTAAGTAGATAAATACACAGAACATATAATAGAGGTTAGAAAGGCCCTAGTGCAAATTTTGTACGGAAACCGCTGTCGCCGTTTTGATCCCACCATTCTTCACTACTACTAATCTAAACGAATACACACGAGAGTTCCCATGTGTGCGTGAGGCAGAAAAAAGCGCTGCGATTGGCGAAGCTACGCACACTAGTGAAACTATAAACTTACGCGTGTTGTCGTGTAAAACAGCAACATACGCTAGGGATTGACTAAAATATTTTTTATCGATGTTTATTTTTTGTACGGTCGACAGCATGTCAATATTCATATTGTTAACTTAAGTTGGACTCTATGTCTGTAGATTTTACTATTTTATTTTAAACTAGCTGATGCCCGCGACTTCGTCCGCGTGGACTAAGTTTTTTCGATTGCCGCGGGAACTCATTAATTTTCCGCGATAAAAAGTATGTAGGTATGTATATTCTTTAAATAGCTGATGCCCGCGACTTCGTCCGCGTGGAATAAGTTTTTCAGTTAATTTTCCAGGATAAAAAGTATCCTATATTACTATCCCACGGTATAATCCCCCTATAATGGTGAAACACGTACTTCTTCATATTTTAACGAAAGCCCAAATGCTGTTTCATGGCTATAACTTGAGAAATTAAGGATTTTCATACAAACTCTCAAATTCCTATTTCACCCCTTCGGGAGTGGAATTTTGAAAAACTGTGAAACACATATGTTTTCATTTTCAACCCGCAAGTACCAAGTTTCATGGCTATAACTTGAGAAATTAAGGACTTTCATACAAACTTTCAACCCCTATTTCACCCCTTCGGGGGTAGAATTTCGGGATAAAAAGTATCCTATGTCCTACCTCGTAGTATGGGCTCAAATCGTGCCAAGTTTGAATTCATTCAGTAGTTTCGGCGTGATGCGCGGCCAAGATACAGACAGACAGACAGATAAAAATGAAAAAAATTACAGATTTGGCTTCAGTATCGAATAATGAGTGACCTCTAAAAAAAATTTTCAAAATATCTTCAATGTACAGAATTGGACCTGTTACAGTTTTATTATAAGTATAGATTAAAAAATGTATGGAGACATAATGATATTTCTTTTGCTTATAACTACTGTTTCTTTATAAGGAATAAATAAAATAAAAAAACAATTATGGTTTACAAATGGTTTTTATTAGAATACATCAACAATATTTAAAACACACTATACAACAAAACCAACAAAAACAAAATACTATAACAATATTTCAAACATTTATGATTAAAATCTAAATCTGTAACTATCATTAAAAGTTCATAATAATAAACTCAGAAACAAATAAACTATTTATCGATACGGTGGAAAAATGCTACTCAGCCCTATCGACAAGTTACTCTTATTGGGTAATACCAGGTAACAAGTGGAGTTGATCGTTCATACGCACTACGCTTTACATTGCCGCTCGCGTACATGACTCTGTTGGAGCGCGTTGTTCGCACCAGCGATGTACATACAAATTTGCGATCCAGTCACACTAGTGAAGGAAAACATAATGTATTTAGTATTTTCAATTAAATCATTTAAAATCAAGGTTTAATGTACTTACCGATGAAAAGATATCTTGCCATTAGTCACATTGACATTTTTGCTTCTAGCTCTGCAGGTTATTACCGCGCAAGAAGGCATTATAAACACTTTTTTGCGTGTAAAACTTCCCAAGACAGTCCGCGGCCGACTGAGGTGTGTTTTTGGTACGTTTGAGCGTTCGCTCAATATAGTGGCGCGCGTGACCCGCCCACATCGCCTTTCTAACCTCTTATTATATGTTCTGTGGATAAATACATGCAAGTGTACCTATCTGATACTTGCACAAAGGATTTTTAATTTTTTAGTTAACTTAGTTTCGGACTAGTGGGAAATATACTCAGAATTTATGTGCATACCTAGTTACTTACTTTTTTCAAAATTCATGCCGATTCAGAACCTTGCGATATCTTAATTGTCGATCGATTCCTCTTGTTATCGTACGATGTGATATATTTTTAATTCAGAGTAATCGTATCGTCACTGAAATTGCTGATATCGAGGCTGAGCCGAGACAACGTTTTCATTCGAATCTTTCGATTCTATTCGATAAACACTATCCATAACAACTCGAATAAGAATCACCGAATGACCTATTAATTTGACGATTACTTACTAGAATGCTACAGGTAATTCGGCCACAATTACCTACGTTTGTTTTTTCGTAAATACACGGTAAAATCAAAAACCTCAACCGTTCATTTAGATTTTTTTTTGTGTCATAGTCAATAATGAATAAGTTATAATTTTAAAGAGTGACATAAATAACCCCATAGAGGTAATATTATATCTCTATGAATAACCCTCAATTATTTATAAAATGATAATTGTTAAAAAAAAGGAAAATTATTTGAAACTGTTTTTTCATTGACTCACAAGAATTTTGATGACTATAAAGATGAGTAATGGTAAATAATATAATTTTGGTAAAGTGGCAAGATTCGTGAATGCGTACGTGATCTCCATGTAACATTTCGATACAGGTATCGATATGGATATCGTTATCGAAATCAAATCGTAAGAAGCGAATGTTTTGAATTACATGACAAATTATATGCAAAAGATATATATATTTTTTTGGATGACCGATACCTAATCGTATCGAAACGGTGTTTTATCGAGATGTTGTGAATCGGTCTATAGGCCTGATAAAGATTATTATTATACATTCCGAGTGGGGTTTTATATGGAATCATGAACAGATTTGTGTAGAATCTATCGCGGGTTTCTATGTATTAGGTGTACCCTGTTTTTTTTAATTATTTATTGGGTATTATTGTATACATGAGCGGTGTATTACAATATCTACCCTGCACATTGCATTTAATCTAGGCAATGAAGCTGAAGTAAGTGAATAGTTATTGAAAGATTAATAAAGTAGTAATCAGTTAAATGCTATTAGCATTATGAACTTGATTTAGACCTATAGTTGAATTTTATTAGGTACGTATTGTGGGTAGATACTTATCACATTCACCGAGTACGATTCAGTTTATTCGAATATAATTCAGAGCTATTCAAAATTTTAATATATCTATCTGTAGATAGAATCATATTAGGTAACTGGTTGTGTTACCCACTTCAAAGGCCATTGAGTGGATCAGAATAGAAGGTACTTACTGTACAAAAATTTTACGTGGAAAACTCCATCCGAATCCGTTTGACTGTTTTACGAGTCTGTATTATCATACAAAAATTCAGCCCTGGTATTTTATGTACACACTGGTGTATGTACTAAAATTTTTAGTATTAGATGGTGCATTCGACACCAATGCAATGTCGGGTCTGAGCTTGAAGGTGCTAATGCTATGTATGTGTCCGAAATTTAGAGTTATTGTAAATCAATGTGGGACCTTAGTGTGGACGTAATCAGACATTACACCACGATTTAATTTCATGCAAAAGGTTTAGTATCGGAAATATAGATTAAAGGTAGACAAGCATAACTAACTTAACATAACTAGTAAATTGCCAAGAATGTTACTCAGCTTTAATGGGGCTTTAATAATGGCCTAGTATGGTACCAATTTTGGGTCTAATTTTTATCAAATACATAGTTAGCAGTTGATGCTTTGAAAGAAGGTATGGAGGACCTACCACTATAATCGGTTCTGTGAATCGAGTCGATCATCTCAAATCAAATTGGAGACTGTAAGAGGTTTCTTAATTGATTTGAGAGGCTGTGTTCAGAATACTAGCGTAGCTCACTAGTGTAGTGTAGAGCTCAGTAGTAGTAGAGCTTTAAGCGTAAGCGACAGTGTGAGCGTAAGCGTAAGCGTAAAAGTAAATCCGGTGTTCTAAGCGTTTCAGGATGTACATTATGCGTAATCGTAAGTGAATGCATAAGCGCATGGTACTAAATTCGGTTTTCATAACCGGGCATTTCGAACTTGCATCACTCTAATTTTTTGAACTCAATAAAATCCGTTCAAACGGAGAATATAAACAGATTCCTTGTTCCATGGTTTACACGTTAAATCTGAGGTATGCCGTATGCAATAACTATAGTTCAGACTTGCTTAAGGTTAAAAATTATTTAGAAACTGAACCAAAGCAGGTTCAATTCAGAATTTTATTGGATTGCGACAGCAAGCGCACGTACTCGTATTTAGGTCTTACTACTAATTTTCTGGATCTACCCGTAGCTGATAAAATGAATTTATCAATATTTACATTCGGGCGAAAATCGCCAAATCAGATTGAAAGTCCCTAGTACCTAGTAAGTTTCAAAATTCGTAGATCTTGAGTTATGATGTATGATTCATACCAAACGCTTATTTGTATCACAAAAGTTACGATAATACAAATTGAGTTTTTGAACGGCACTACGAACCAGCGAGTACATTCACTCTACTATTCAGAAGTACCTACTAAAAAAAAATAAAAAAAAAAACTACTTGAATCTACTTCTACTACTACTAGATACATGAAGTATCTACTTGAATGCAAAATATTTGATATGATTTGATTTATAAGCGTCTATGCGTGGTCATTGTAATGTTATTTGTACAGGATATATTTTAATAATAGGTACATACTTAGTATTAGTGGCGTCGTAGATCACCACTAGATAGCGCCAGAGTTCTGAGACTGTGAGGGAGTTTTATTACAGGGAGGTCCTAATTAGTAAAATAATGATTGAAAATCAGAAACGTGAATTATACATACACGTGCCTACACCTGTTTTCTGCATTCCGTCCGATGTAAGGAATAATTAATTAATAATTAAAGTAAATAAACTGACGATGACTCTTGTGGTGTCAAGATAGATATCTTGCTAGGTAACGACTATTACCACTCGTATAAGTTGCATTAGAAGGTTTCGGTCACGCGAGATCTTCAAGTGGATTCAGATTTTGGCTGGATCTAATATGGCCGGGAAAATTATTGGAATTGAGGTCGTTTAAATGAGCTGTCGGTATTAAGAGGCCGGCGAACGTCACTCGCAACTTCGACTCGAACCGCAAATATAAATTTGCCGGTATATTGCTATCCCTATCTGACTAATGACACATAGATCGCGTGCAAGCACGATAGCAATATGAGCGTACATAATTTGTTAAAAATTTAGTCTAGTTCCGTGAATACCAAAAATTATGAATGAAAAATTGTTGTGTTTTTTAACTTCGTGTTGATATTCTGTAAGTTGACAATATAGGCCATGTTCCTGATCAATTAGTACGTGAGATATCGTTGGTTTTAATATAAAACAAATAAGGAGAAAACATGTCGTTTATGTCATAAAACCATGCAAAACGCAATGTGCTTACATTTAATTTTGGGAAAGTATTTTGAAAAAATAATTGTCCAAGGACCTAGATAAATACAAGTTCAATCTTAATAATCGTATACTATCGAGGAAATATGCTCGAATTACAAATTATTATGGTATTACGTTTGTATGAGCAATTCAATTCTTTTTCACTTTTTTTTCACTTTCAATGAAAAGTATTACCGACTCACCTAAGTACTCGTAAGTCTAGACAAAGTAGCAAACAATTTTACGAGAATATTCAATTCAAAGATAACGTATTTAATGTATGTTATTCACATTTTGTCACATTGTTCTTTTTATGAAAAGAGCGACTGCTGAGTTTCCTGCCGGCTCTCCTGAGTGGAATCACTTTTTCGAACCTGAAAGAATACCTGAACCTGGTGGAGTCTGGTCCTCCATGAAATAAATAAATCATTTAGCGTGTTCATTGGCCTTTAGCGCAATTTCCACCGAATCTTCGTAACAATCTAACACTAGCGTAGAATCGTTAAATAGTTTACTAAAACGATTAAAGTAGTTACGAAATTGAAGTATACAATCAGGTGTTTCAGGAGCATTGAAATAGTATTCGATTCTACTGTTCCTCAAACTCACACAATGCACTATTTCCGTCACTATTATTGTTTATGATGCTTCAGCTAAAATAAATAAAGAGAGAAGCCTAAATGAGTGCCTAAATTGTATGCTGGTAAATTGTTAGATGACCTTACAGGCTGATTGATTAAATTTTGGGAACATCCTGTAGGTATAGTCGCGGACTTAGCGAAGGCATTCTTGCAGTTAGGCCTTCGAGAACGATATGAAGATATTATAAGTAACGCGTTTTTCTGTGGATCAGAACGTTAATGGTAGAGCCAGCCCGGAAAATGTACCCACATACATTTGAATTACTGTTGGGTTCCGTTCGGCATAATATCCAATTCCCATTTCTGTTAAATGCAACGATCAGGTTCCACCTAAATAGGTCGGATAACTCTCATAAGAGACATATTATAGCGAAAGACATATACGTGGGTAACTGACGCAATTGAAAGTGTTAGTTTGGTATAGGACACTAGTAATGGCCAGTTATATGTGAAATCTAACATTAATAACAGTGAAGCAGCCTCTATTCAGTCATGTACGAGACGTATGGAAGGTTGTTGCTTCGGTATATATGACCGTTGTGGTTTCGCGATTTTAATGTTACCCCAAGCTAAACTTTTCTTGCAAAAGTTATGTTACTAGTCGGTATGACAAAGGAAGTGTCAAAGTTTTAAAGGAATTTTATAATCAATATTGCGCTCGAAATATTGATTTATGGACGAAATCACTAAGAGTATAGTTACACTGGTTAAGCGTACGATGTTGTCGTTTATTTGCGCATTTCTTTGAGCACAAATACTATTGTTAGTTTTGTCATTGAAAAATCTAGTTAAGTGTCTTTACAATTTCCGAGATTAAAACCGCCTATAGAACTGATCGGCTGCGGTCTGTTAAAATACGCAATGAATAAATTTCCGTCGAAAAATATCTATTAGTCCCAAGTTTTGTGGACTGATTGTCAAATTGTTCTAAGTTGGCATAAATCAGAAAAGTTACTTACGCTACTTGTCTCACGCATAATCCATTAAATTAAATAGAATTAACTAACTACAGGTTAGTTACGTGTCCTCAAAATTTTATCAAGCAAAACGTTCGATTCGTTCGACGAAGTTCGTTAGATCGGAAGTCGAACCGTGTAGATTCTTATACTAGATGGATCAAGCGTCTAGAGTTTCTGATGAAAGATTAAGTACAGTGGCTGATAGTGTTGAATAAAGCCCAAACTCAAACCTCTTTGGCCGGGGAGGGTCTATCGGACATGTCCTCGATCTTTCAAACATGTCCTCAGATTACACGATGCGATCAGATATACTTAGATAGGATGGATTCAGTGTTGGCTGATCAATGCTCAGTTGATGTTAATTGTTTGGCAATGTAGCTCTGTTTAAACTTACCACTAGTGCCATAACTTAGCTAGCTAACTTGGCTGGCAGCATACAGAACAATGTGCGTTGGAAATTATTTCCAGATGTATTTATTCCTGGTTCCGTGGATAATTCCGAGTTCAAAGCTGTTGTCGTTGGACTGCTTATACAGCCGTGAGTTATTGCGAGTCCAACGCTGTTGTCGTTGGACTGCTTATAAAGCTGTGGGTTATTCCGAGTACAACGCTGTTGTTGTTAGACTGCTTGTACATCCGCGGTAATTTTCGGAGTCCAACGCTGTTGTCGTTGGACTACTCGTGCATCCGTGGGAATATTAAGAGTTTATTAGAAATCGACGCAGTTACTGGCGTCATACTGTGCGAGCAGTATTCAGAGTTTACCAGATTTATATAAAGGTGTTGACCTGTAAATCAGAGGTTCATGTGATCAAAGGGTCTGAGCCTTCTGAAATCAGTGTACCTGCAGTTAATGGCATTTAACTGAAAGGACAGCACAGTCGTTACTCGTTACCGATCACGGCAAGTCGGCCGTCTAGAGCTTCTGCGATTAGAGCTAGAAAGAAACAGTGGACGTCTCAGTTATAACGAAGTGTTCGAGTCATAAATTATCAACTATACTTTGTCCAACGATTTATTTTACTTTTGGCATATGCACATCTATGAAGTGTCATAATTAGTGACAGGCAACCATCGACAAAAAAATGCAATACTCCATAGACGCATATCGTTTTTTCCAATAGTGGAGCGACGTGCCCTTTTATTCGATATTTCGTAACTCGTATACTCATTTTGTATTCACAAGTACGACTTTCCTTTTCAAAATAGTCAAGGAGCTTCTTGATAGTCTTTTAAGCACCATACATCTTCGGCGATGGATGGTTTCTATGACCTGGCGGATTCATGTACTTATAGTGTAATGTTGTATTCAAATGATTTATTTTTTAATACACTTAGTCATTTAAACGCTTGGGTATGTTTATATAAAAATAAAATAATGTTGAGCAAAGATAAATCATTGGACAAAGAGTAAATTGTTGATGAGTATAACGTATTGTCCAATAATCATTTAATTTAATAATTTATTTTATTTCAGTTTAATACCTACTTTTATTTCAGTTTTTTTCATTTTTTTTCCTGAGGCGGGAATGTCGCGAATGCGAAGTAAAATATTGTAGGTAGATAGATATATGCGCGCGTAGTAACGGTAGCGGCGAGATAGCGCATAGCAACAGGATAACCGATTCTTAGAATCGGGCAGTGCAGCCAGTGCAGCCTCGCTAATTAGGTCACAGGGGAGCGGGCGCGGAGGAAGTGAGGCCTCTTGCGCCGGTAGCGACGCGTTCTAGGAATATACGCACTTGCGACGCAGCAGCGAGCGGTAGCTTAGTAAGAATTAATCTTTTATCTTTTACACTGTGCACAGTGCTATTATTTTCTTTATTGTGTATTTTGTAATGTGTCCTTTTCCGTGTACATTTTCAGCTAAAAGCCGTTTTACGGTCTGTCTTGTGGGATAAAGACAGGTAGGGTATCAGAATCCAACACAGGTTGTTGTTGGCCTGCTCATGTTGACCCGGGTGTGTTTTGTTCGGATATTACTTATTTCAAAGCCGGTAGCTGACGGTCGGCGAGTGAGCAAGGTTGCAATTCTCATTGGCCTGCTCATGTGGACCCGTTGCCTCTTTCACCTTAATTTAAAGCCGAAAGCTACCGGTCGGCGAGTGGGCAGGAAAACCGGGATGGTTTGATGCTTATGCGTCACCCGGTTCTTATGCGAGGCTTGGGGTGACTATAAGGGGTGGTTGGAGGTCACCGGGGGGAGTTCCCCCACAATGTTTGCTGGGGAAGCTTTCCCCACTATAAGGTTGTCAGTGTGTTTGTCAGTTATCAACCTCATTAATTTGATTTTTGAATCACGCGTGTTTAATAGCCTGGTAGTTACGTCAACACATACCGTGTGACGTATATCTATCAACTCGTACATTCGCTATGGGCCAAATGTTTAGGCCCTTGGCGACAAGTAGTACGTATTGTACTATTATATATTCTGTAACAGTACCTGTACATTATAGATAGCTAAAATGTTGTGTGTCTATATGTTTGTCTGATAAGCTATCCGTTTAGTTGATTTTTAAAAATTGACACGAATGCACTTGTATCCCGGAGCCTGACATAGCGATGGACATAGAGTACGTAAGCTTTTACTAACTCGGAAACTCGGAAATTCATAGTTTTCACGAGATTTTTGAAACCTAAATACTCGTAGACGAAATCGTGGACATCATCTAGTAATATTATGTTAAGATTTATAAATTTGGTCAATCTCCAAAGTAATTAAAATTTGATTTTAAACCATAATATTATGCCACGAATTTCACTTCGATGTTAGTACACCGGGCCCTTAAAATATCACTTGACATACTTGCAGCGTGGATTGCAAGATGAATTTCGGCACCAACAATTTTTAAAGGTTTACTTTACAGCCTTTGAGCGAAATCAGAGCAAGTGGATAAAAGTAAAAAGCGGTGAGTAAAATGTTTGAGGCCTTATAATTATAAAGTTTTTCGCGAAATTATATGTTTGCAGTAGGTAGTCTCGAAAGCATGGTATTTAGGATCAAATGTCATCATATTAAGTATTAACCCATTGTCAACTCACTACTGAGCACCAGCTTCCTCTCGGTATGATAAGGGTTTGGGCATAGTCCACCACGCTGGAGAACATTAAGAAGAATTCTGGTGTTTGCAGGTTTCCTCACGATGTTTTACTTTACTGTTTGAAGCGAGTAATAATATTTAACAAGAGTGATTCTGTCGCACATCTGCGTCTTGCCCGGCTCATTAAAACCTCTCTTGATATACTTGCGATTGCGATTGCGATTGCTAGAAAAATATTTAACTTTGACGCTGCCGACCTTTGAATATATCTTAGAGTCCGATTGGTTTAAAAAAATTAAATGGTAACAAAATATTATGTTTGGTTAAGTTTAATAATAATATAATATCATGTTAATTAAAACAAGACGATTGATCAATATATTTAGTACATATAACATACGGTTAATCTATATCTATATCTATATAATATATAAAATTCAAAGTCCTGACTGACTGACTTATATATCAACGCACAGCCTAAACCGCTGGGGCTAGAAACTTGAAATTTTGACAGTAGGTTCCTTTTGTGACGTAGGCACTCACTAAGGAAGGATTTTTCATAATTTTACCCCTAAGGGGGTGAAATAGGGGGTTAAAGTTTGTATGAAAGTCCGTCATTTCTCAAGTTATATCCATGAAACTTGGTATATGAGCTACCGGTTAAAAACGAATAAATACGTATGTCACAGTTTTTCAAAATTGCACCCCAAAAGGGATAAAATAGGGGTTGAAAGTTTGAATGAAAGTTCTTCATTTTTCAAGTTATAGCCATGAAACTTAGCACTTGGACTTTCGGTTTGAAATGAAGAAGTACGTGATTCCCAGTTTTTGAAAATTTTATCCCCAAGGATGTTAAATAGAGAGTTTGTCCTTCAATCACAACAGAGCAACGGATCAACGTGATTTTTTGTATGGGTATAGTTGAGGTCCTGGAGAGTGACATAGGCTACTTTTTATCCCGGAAAATTAAGGAGTTCCTGCGGGAATTAAAAAAACTTATGCCACGCGAACGAAGTCGCGAGCATCCTCTAGTATTATAATAAGTATATTTGCTACTCTAGGATGTTCCATGTACCAAAATTTCATTCGATTCAGTATGCGAAGGCCGGTGAATATTTTAGCTGCAAAACCGCTGCGATTAAACCACAAGCGACATGAACTAAGTCGGGGCTTACCACCGGATTTGTCGCACATCTGCGTCACGCCCGGTTCTTTAAAACGCCTCTTGACATACCTACTTGCGGCGGCGATTGCTAGAAAAATATTTAACTTTGACGCCGCCGAGCTTTGAGGATATCTTGGCTTTACAGAGTATATGGTTTAAAAAAATGAAAATGGTCACAAATGTTTGGACCGTTACATTTAAAACTTCTTGTCTTTGTGATAATACGAATTTTGGTTGAAGATTAATTTGATAGACTAGCATAGACCAAGTGAGATACCTACTATTAAAGGTACCAAAACTAATGTGTCAAAAACTTAAAATTTGTCTTCTCTATAAAAAGTATTTTCTTTACTAAATAATATCTGCAACAATACCTTTGTTTAAACTAAAAGACTAACAAAAGCTTTCTTTTTTTTTCAGTGCCTATTTTAATTGCTATTCATAATGCTCCTCGAGGGTATAGTTTCGCACATTCATTACCCAATAGATCGGTGAGAATCCGCGCATTCATTCAAACGGCCTCGGATTTCAGCGCAACAGCAAATAGCTGAAAACAGATAATAAATTCAGGATTACAGCGGATTTAGCGGCGCCATCTGGCGGTTGCGCCCGATGCCTCGTTGAAGTGATTGATTGATGAACGGAGCGAAATGTTGTTTGATAACAGTATTCAGATATCGAACAAAGCTTTGTTTTATATGATTTACTCAAAACCAGACAGTTATATTTTTATTGATCCCTGTAGGTATATTCAACATTATTATAGGGTCGTTTATTTTCTGTAGAATAAGTATTCCGTAGGGTCATTCTCATTGCTCATTTCAAACCCAAACTTCATTCGTTACAAGTCATTAGAATCTATATGACTTTTTGTTTCTCATCTTTTGAGTTTGGAGTTTTACTTTGTGAATTAATTTTTAGAAATTTTGAGCGGAATTCGGCACAAAATATTTACTCACCTTTTAAAATTCTAATATGGAAATGGTTTTATTAATGGCTATGAATTCGTTTGACTCGTGAATTCATTACAGCCGCACGAGCTACAACTTGATGAGGCACATTCATAAAAGTTCCTTTGTGGGGGGAAAGTGGGACGTTTTAAGTGACGCTTAAGAACAATTGTCTGTATGCAACGCTCTGGCAGATGGAAATAGGCTATCGAGCCATGCATTTGCGGCAGCTGAAGAAGTTCCATTACGCTTGGTGCTGCGAGTACGAACAATACGGTCAAAGTATTTGGAAAGTTTAAACGTGAATGGAAAAATGTTAAAAGAATGAAGCCGCCACACGTTATGCTGAACTTTTATGTGACCTTTGTAAGTTTAACTTGAACCAAATTATATTTCAAGAAATAATTATTAGCTTTTGTTCCTTTTGTATTATCGTCGTCAACATTTCTATCGATAGCTGGTATTCGTTGTAAGAAATTCCGTGGACTAGTATTTTTGATATAATATATTAAGCCAATTATTATTATTAGTTTGAAATCATCCATTTACCTAGTGTTATTGTATCGTTATTGTATGTAATATATTTATTTCTGAGGGGCATTCGTTTAGAAATCCTATTTATCGGCCCACATTTAATTTTTGTGTAGGTAATATGAGGTGGATAAATAATATAAAATTTTTTTTTTGATTGATTAAAATGCGTTAAGCATTATTTTTGCGTTTATTTGACTTTATTTTAAAGTACTAGTAAATACCCAAAGTATATAGTTAGTGATGTCAGGAATTCAATTTTGCTTATTGGCATAATGTTTCGAATATAAATGAACCACAGCTTTCCATTAGGTTTGATTGCAGTCAAGCTCAAGTGAACATTTACGTACAAAATGTAAGTGAAACACCATAAAGTTTTCCCATCTTCGTTCCCCTGGTGTCATGTCTGTTTCCGTCCAGTGACGCGACATCAAATAAAGTTGTTTTACTTACTTATCTGAATGTAGAGGGTTTGTTGAGGGGTGCATTAATGACCTCCCCGGCTTGGCTGGTGCAAACACTCGTACGCACTTTGGGGTTTTCCGAGATACTAACAAGTTTTGTTTTGAAAAAGTACTAAGCATCTCCATCTTCTTTTATAACAATTTTTATTTTATGTTGTAAACCAGTCTCTTTCAAAAAATCTGTCGATAAGATACTTAGTATATAAGTAACTCTATTATTTGCCATACAAATTGTGATGAATAACAACATTGACTAATAACTTATTTTTTTTTTTTTTTTAATCCACTACAAGTTAGCCCTTGACTGCGATCTCACCTGATGGTAAGTAATGATGCAGTCTAAGATGGTAGCGGGCTAACCTGTTAGAGGCATGGCAGTTAATTAAACCCATACCCCTATTTGGTTTCTACACGGCATCGTACCGGAACGCTAATAAAACATAACAGGTATATCTCAGTAATTTATAAGTAATGGCCATAAATGATATTAAAAAGCCCTATACACCCCAACCAACCGTTTATATCTACATTAAATAGTTTTTTTAAATGACCAAAAATCCTTAGTACTTCCCCTAGAAGTATCTCCCCTGTAGGTTTACAGGGGAATCAAAACAGCATGTTCAATTTTAGTGTCATCTACAACATACTTAATACTTGTGTGGAATGTTCCACATAATATACATATAAATTATACAACATCTGCAGCAGATGATGTATCCAAACTTCAGCCTTTATTAATCCTTTCTCCTTTAGCCCCTCCTAATATTGGGAGCTTACAAAGACCGTCTTAAATCCTAACAATATTAATAACGGGATGCGCAATCCTGCATTCAAAGGATAACACTTTGCAACAGACTCATTACACTGCGTCCGACACGATGTATCCTACAAACAAAGTTCACTAATGTTTCACAAAAAACGTTTAACAAATTAATGATAATTTCACAAAAACGTTTCAAAAACTATTCAGGTGACAAACAACGTATTCCGCAAAAATATCATTTTATAAAAGATCATTTGACAAATATTCAATTTGCAAATGTTTTCCTTTGCAAAATTGCTGGATGTTAAACTATCATTTACAAATTTATTATTTCACCAAATAATGTATTTGTGAAATTCGCGATTTTATTAAATGTCGGTACATTTTACAAACTTTAGTGCTTCTGAAAATACATTTTTTAACAATATGTTAGGTATATTAACCCGATAGAACCTAAGTGTCCGGCTGCGGCCGGGCACTTCCTACTTACTGATTATTTATGTCTAACCTAAAATAACATTTTGACAGATATAGTACTTATCAAAAAAAACACGACTGCTCTGCCAAAAACATTTTTTTGGCATGAGGTAAGCGTTCTAAGGGTACCATGCATTTAAATCTGTTAAGGCATTTAAAAGTTGTGATGGGTTAAAGAAACTCACATGCATACATACATACCTACATGAACCCTGAAGACATTACACTCCAAAATTACACGGCGTCCAAGCAAACTTCTTTCGATTTTTGTAACTCTACAACTAATACATTAGCTTTAGTTTTCCGAAAGTAATAATGTTCTACGCTACTATAATATTATACCTCTATGTCTACGGTCTACCTACACATTGTATTACCAGCAGGTTGCAATCAGCTTACCTTTCATAAAGTCATAAATATTTATTCAATTTAGGTAGATGCACTACACTTATTGACGTCCAGTTTCATAAAAATATGATGGTGATAATCTGTTACGGTATCTTAAAATTAAAGCTACGAGGGTTCCAAACGCGCCCAGGTCTGAGAAGAGCCCACAACAAACTCAGCTTGGGGTTTTTTTTTTTCATTATCACCATCTCACAAATCATCTTAACTATCAGAGCCATTAGAGCAAATTATTGCCAAGCTTCCTTGTCATTTAAGTAATCCTTCACATGGTAAAGCAGGCATTACAAGTTTATTTTTATTTCTAGTATTGACATTATGACAATCACTTTTCTTCTTGAATTTATCAATGTGTTTATGCACGTATACTAAATTTTCAAATATATATTGGTTGTGCACTGTCATAATATTGATTTTTTTGAATTTATCTCTTAGTGACTCTCTTGGTCCCATATTATATATGGCTCGAACAGCCCTCTTCTGCAACACAAAAACAGAATTAATATCAGCAGCATTACCCCATAATAATATACCATAATATGACATAATGCTGTGAAAATAACCAAAATAAACTAATCTCGCCGTTTCTATATCTGTCAACTGGCGAATCTTTTTAACCGCGTATGCAGCAGAACTAAGCCTGTTCGATAAGTCATTTATGTGATGGCCCCATTGGAGTTTAGCATCTAACGTTATTCCGAGAAAAACAGCGGTATCCACTAAATCTAATTCCTCATGATCAAGTTGTACAGTGGTTTTTACCTGTTTGACATTAGGTAATGTAAATTTGATACACTTTGTCTTTTTTCCATTGAGGAGTAGGTTATTAGCTTCAAACCACTGTACCACTTTAGTGAGAGAATTGTTTACTTCGTCAAGAGTTGTTTCGTAACGATTTATTTTAAACAAAAGTGATGTATCATCAGCAAACAATACTATCCCATGATTATCTTTGGCAAGATAAGGAAGATCATTAATGTAAATGAGGAATAAAAAAGGCCCTAAAATTGAACCTTGTGGAACCCCCATTTTTACAATCGATCCGGAAGACCGCTTTCCATTGACGTCTACCTTTTGCATCCTATTTTTTAAGTAGGAATTCATCATATCCAGGGCTACACCCCTAACTCCATAATGGTGCAGTTTTCTGACTAATGTTTCATGATCAACACAATCAAAAGCCTTGGATAAATCACAGAAAACGCCAAGTGCATCACGTGACTCTTCCCAGGCTTCAAATATATTTTGAATTAACTCAACACCAGCATCGATTGTTGAGCGACCCCGTGTAAATCCAAACTGTTTACTATGTAACAAGTCATTATTACAAAAATGCTTAAGCAATTGAATTAATATTAATTTTTCAAATACTTTACTGAAAGTGGGTAGTACAGATATAGGTCTAAAGTTAGTGGAGCCACTGGTACTACCTGATTTGAATAGAGGAATTATTTTACTGTGCTTCATTAAGTCAGGAAACTCACCACAATCAATACAGTTATTAAATATTAATGCTAACTCGGGTGCAACGATATCAATCAATGATTTTACAACGTTAACGGAAATGCCCCACAAATCATTTGTCTTCTTATTGTTAATTAATTTGAATGCTTTAATAACGACAGAGCAGTTAACGTGACAGAATTTAAAAACGTTATTACATTCAGGCACGTTATCCTCCAGTAAAGTAAGAGCGGCATTTGGTGAGGAGTTCAACGATTCTGTGGTAGAAACAGGAATATCCGTAAAGAATCCTTCAAAAACAGAAGCAACTTCGGAGTCCGAAGTTACTGGCGTATTATCGACATTAAGTTTAAATTCACAATTTTTCCGTGTTGCTCTTCCTGTTTCTTCATTCACTATGTTCCAAGTAGTTTTGATTACATTGGAGCTATTTTTTATCTTAGTTTGAATATGTTTTGATTTAGCCACAATGCAATCTCTTTTAAACTCCTTGGAAAACAGTTTAGCTTATAATGGTGGTAAGTAATTTAATCCAATTAAAGTATTAGTTAAATTATACCTAATACCTATTCTTAGAAAAAGATGTGAAATAAGAAATCAATCTACCTAGAGAGTAGAGACTAAAACCGAATCAGCACTATTGTTAAGTTAAGTATTTATTTTCTAGCTCTGTAGTAGATATCCCATTTGGTCGGATAGAGTTTAGTGGTTACAGTGACTATACCGAAGTGGTTTCAAGACCGCCCATGACCGCAGGCTGCCCTGAGACAACATGCTCAGTTATGCGAATGGCACGAAGCTCGGCTCGACCACTGTAATATAACGTGCGTCTTTGTTCACCTATCTATATAATGAAGTGTACAGTACCTTAGGCAAATTTAAAAGCGGACTGGGATAGCCTACGAAGTAAAACTTTTTCGTTTGGTGTAGGAGTCATTTAAATAACAGCTTGCCAAACTTATAGTAAATATTTTCAAACTGAGTATTTCATATTATATAAATATTACTAGCTGAAGCCCGCGACTTCGTCCGCGTGGATTGAGGTTTCTTGGTTCCCGCGGGATCTCTTTAATTCTTAGGGATAAAAAGTAGCCTATGTATTAATCCAGACTATAATCTATCTCTGTGCCAAATTTCATCCAGATCCGTTCAGCCGTTCTAGCGTGATTGAGTAACAAACATCCATCCATCCATACATCCAAACTTTTGCATTTATAATATTAGTATAGATTGTAACTCTACATTTTTATCAAACTTAGTTTTTTTATAAATAAAATAGCGAAAATTGCTTAGCAAAAACATGAAAAACCCTCCTGTTCCCGTTAAATCAAACTAAAATGAAAGATAGAACACCTTGGAGTAAGGTATAAAATAACCAGGCTTTATACAAAAAAGGTATATTGTGAGTCAAGTTAGGAGTAACGCACACCGGTGGAGGAGAATAGAGACAGTTCGAACAACTTTTATCATAATTATTTTAGGAAGCGCGCGTTTAGTTCCAGTAAACCAGAATCACCGTATGTCAAAGTTTAATATAAAGCAGAGTTTACTGCACACCGTCTGTTTGTATCGACCTTAATAGCTAAGAAGTGTATTAAAATGATAATAATAATTTAATATCAATAACTTAGTAGCTTTCAGAGGGAAACAACCTTTTTAAAGATACCCAATATTTTATTTATGTATTGAATTGAATTCGCTTGCAGTTTGCAATTCATAGCGGGCGCAGTGCATTAGCTCTCAGTCGCGACGCGCATAATCGTATTTGCATTATAAATTTGTTCCTACACCTAATGGGCTTCCGAGACCGCGGGTAAATATGTAAAAACCTTCGCCATGTGGTAATGGAACGGAATCGGAAATACGTCTATCGGCTGCCTTAGTTTGGCTTATAATAATGCAGGAATTTTTCTTTCATTGCATTCCTTTTCTATTCTAAACAAAAGCTTTGTAGAATATTTCAATTGATTATTAAGTTACTTTGATGTTAGATTTATTTTGATGTTCACGATCACTGACTTTCGAAGTCGTAGCTGTAATTTTATTTTAAAATGTAGATCTAGATATTTCCTTTTTCTATCTTCAATTTTTATTTCAATGCTCTGTATTTATGATTATGAATTGTTCAATCTTATTTTGATCGTTTAGTGCATTTTTAAATTAGCATTGTTCTTGCATATTGTCTTATTTTTCCTACAAAGAGAAATTTGCTGTGAGTAAAAGAAAGAAAAAATTCGATACATTTGAAAGTAAGTATAACTAATGAACATAAGAATATTTACTAAGTTAGCGAGCATTTGGTATCGCAACGTCAACATATTATCGCGATCTATACCCTGCTGAAATAAATTAACGGGCATCTTCAAATTAGAGGCGTGAGGAAGCACTGCAGTCGCGCTACTAAAAAGAAGCGCTGCAGTGGTGCGCCTGTGTCGCAGTAGACGCGCGTCAGTAATGCTTCGGTAAATTCTAGTGTTGTTCGTCAGTTACGCAATGAATTCCGACGAAGAAGCATTACTCTTGTTAATTTTGTTAAAAAGAAAAGATTAAAAAATAATTTAACACATACTTACCTATTAGAAAACGTTCCATACCTTTGTTTACTAATAGTGAATATTACCAGATACGCCGATATGATGATCAAAAGTTCAAAAATTACTTTAGAATGAACAGAAACCAGTTTACGGAGTTAAGTACTTGAGTTGATTTTGAACTTCCTCAATAAACACTTCAATGTCAAGTTGATCTGCATTCATATTTAGTTTCAATATGAATTAAAAGGGTGTCTCTTCCCTATACAAAAATGACGTGCATGTGTCACGATAGAGGCGCTGCGACTGCGCTTCTAGAAATTGTATGAAAACTAAAGTAGAATCAATAATTCAGTAGAGTAAAATGACAGTTGCTAATGTCACTTTGTAAAATAATATTGCCATATTTATTGTAATAGTGATGTTCTAGTTGAGTAGGTAGTGATACCTTGTATACATTTTATGTACTCTATGGTATTGATTCCGATCATTTGCACAAAGGCAATGAAAAAATACCTAATAATAATAATTCTAAATAGGTACCTATTATATTTAAGTGTTACTAATAACAATTTTATAAATAACTGATTGCAATAGGGATATTGATTATTTGTAAAGAATTATTAATAATGCAGAATTACTTAATGAAATTGACGAACAACAACGCTGTATATTCTTTCGTACGACAAACAAACACATAGATAGGTACCTACGACGGATTCGACTTTTTACGACGGATTTTGTGTTTTGTTAATCTGTTTTTTGTACTGTTTTGTACCTAATCAATAATAAAGATATGGATATTCCAAGTACATCACGCCAACAAGACTTTCTTTCTCCAAAGAAAAAGAGTTACAAAAATCATTGACTTATATTTATACTACTAGACAAGCAATTTGAAATAATAATTTTTTTAATAGCTATAAATAGTTTAAAATTCTGATATGTTGACGGAAGAGCAGAGTTTTCGCAGTGCTACCCACCAAAGCTGTATCGATTTTTATTTTGATAATTAAAAAAAAAATATTGTGTCGCAATTTAGGATCGCGCGGGCGGGTAGAGAGGGGAGCACGCATGGTGAATATGCCTTGCAAACGCAGATGCGACTTCAAGTGATTTGTACCTTTTTCTTGTTTGTCTCTCAGAGTTTGCTGCTCAATGTAACAAGTAAAATTGACATAATTATTATTGTACAAATATTGTGGTAAATGTATTATTTTATGAACCTACCTAATATCTAAGTATAGGAAGTATTAAATTAAACGCGGATAATCTTGAACCGATCGTTTATTATTATTATTATTAATACAAATAAGTATCTTAAGTCTTGAATGTTAGATAACACAACAATATAATGTTAACGGTGCGTAAAAATTACGGAATTACCGAATAATTTTTGCAATATCTATGCAATTCGGCATTTTCGTAAATATTCAATTAATATCCAATATCTAAAACACAAAAATTATAATAAAGTACCTATTTATATAACAATTAAAATTATTTTTCTACTGATTTACCCTATTCCACTTGGGCACATCTGTTTAAATAATTCTCATAATCTTTGTCACGTGTCGGTAGTACGGCTCGCTCTCGCATATTTCTAGTAAAGATTAAGCGTGATTGACAATTGTGATGGCAGTTGTGTATTTATATTTACGATAATTATTGTTTTAGACAAATACGAAACAAATTACCTGGAAAAACTACGCACGTAAATTATTTATTTCGAAAACAACGTTACAGTTTACCAAACAGTGCACTGGTCTTCTCACTTGCTTGCAGTGGACTAAACGAGTTACGGAGAATTAAACGAAACTCAGTGGGCAATTATTGAAGGCCGCATAGCTTGTCTAGTAGTATTATACATATAAGTCAATGACAACAATATTCACTGTATACACATTTCAACATTATACACTTTAGTCACAACACTATTTCATTTTCATCAGAAACTGACAACACTGTAAACGTCATTTTACTCTACTGAAATAATAATTCTACGTTAGTTGTGACGCGGCTAGCGCACCACAGTGATGCCACTGTAGCGCTTCCTCACGCCTTTAACAGATTGTGATTGAGAAAGTCACCTGTAGGTACACGAATCATTCGAGATGTCTAATCTCTGTCTGTCCCTCTCCAAAATTTCGCTTTTGTCTTATCTATCCAGAAACCTTTTTATAACACTTGCAACCACTTTAAGTACAAAAAGAATCTGGCAATGTTTGATGGTAACACTTATAGTTTACTTCTAAGTACACAGGTTTCAAATGCGTAGTAGCGGTAATTTTTCATTATGCGCACAATCGCTTGGAAATCAAAACCCGACGGTACAAGAAAAACAGTCACAACGGTACAATTTCAATGTTTTCAGGATCCAGTTGCTCAGCCAGCCGTGAATAGGCTCTGATCGTGGCAACAATGGCCCCCGTCAGTCAGATGAATACGAGAAAAGGACTTTTTTCGCCGGAAAACATAAGTTAAAATGTTTGTGTTTCGCTTTCTATTGTTTTTGTTGGCTGAGAATTGTTTATTTTACGGTATAAACTTAGGCCAGTTCATGTGAGTGTGCTGCAAATGGTTGTGAACATAACATTTATTATACTGATAAAATTAATGCTTAGGTATACGAGTTTCAGTTTTTCGTCAAGCGGGACAGTTCCTTTTCACGGAAAGGCATAAGATTACAATCTACTGGCACAGAATAGGTACCTACTACCTACTGTTAGTTAGTAAGTTTGTCGTTGGTTAATGTAGAGCATTTAGCCAAGGTTCTTTAATATACATTATAAACTCTCTGAAAATCTTTCTTAATAAGGGAGTTGTAATAGCTAGTATTCTGTGGTAAGAGCACAGAATAGGTAATAGTAGGTAAGAGTCTACGTTATAAAAAATGCTACATGCAAAGTCTCTAGTTTCTACACCCAGCGCGGTAATTGGAGCTGTACGTTGCATATTTTGCAAGTTACTCAGCTTTACTATTATAAACGGAGACTAGCATACGAGAGGGTCAGCATGAAGTAATTCAATGTAAGTCTGTTCTGAAATGAAATACAAAAGAAGGTTATTTAATTATTAGTCCATGCGCTTTGGACGCACCCTGCCGGCAGGTCTCCATAGGGTGTATGAGTGCATGATCACGTATGATGATGATTAACTGTCATAAACTGACTCTATTAAGAAGGGATCGTGAAACAATATTTAGATACATAATAAAAGGATGAACTGACTAACATAGTATCAACTTTTTTTTATCAGCCCTTGACTAGGTACTATCTCACCTGATGGTAACTTACAAATTAAATCGCATCTAATTTTCTACTTGAACTGCACTACCGATGAGAAAGGATTTCAAGAAATTACAACAGGCAGCTGTTATGATTGTAACTCGTAAATATAACTTAACTACTATAAAAATAAAAATGTTCTCATTTAAAGTTTCATTTGAAGCTTATTATTAATAGTCGTTATACAATCATAAGCAATTGTGTCAGTCATGAAATTACAAAACAAACTATTTCAAGATATAATTTATAAATCCCAACACAGACAGATTGCGTTATTAATTTATTATTACGTTAAACTAGTTCACAGGAGAGCTTATACTAAATGCAATTACATTGTACTTAATTTTAATAGCTACGAGTTACGGATGGGATTAAAGCGGTTCACTAACTAACATTGAGGTATTTTGTTTGTCCTACCTGTACATATTTTGATCATAATATTATTTAGAAATAATAATAAAATGGAGCCTTTTTATCTCTAAGTAGATATGCACTTTAAATAAGAATAATATCGGAAGGTACTTTATTATTATTATTATTCATTTATTTCAGGCAACAAGGCCCATATTATAAAATACATAAAATACAATAATACTTAAAAATAAAAACAATACAAAATACACTATGCCCTTAGGCCAAAAGGCAAAGGCTAAGGTTAAGGCTAGGGCAAAGGCTAGGTACTTTATACATAAGGCTGCTTTAAGCAAAATCATAACAGTTGAACATTGAGGCATTCTACATAACTGCATGCTACAATTAATTTGCTATTGACCAAGAATCATTGGCAGGCTGTCATTCCGCCACATGCCAATGTTACAGCACGATATTGGCTTACAATAAAAGTGACTGCCGATTAATAGTTTCCTTTGTAGCATGCCGCATTTTTCGATTTTGTTGCTCTGGCGTTAAACAAACTTTATAGGTACTAATATTATAAATGCGAAAGTGTCTTTGTTTGTCGGTTTGTCCTTCAATCACGCCGCAACGGAGTAACAGATCCACGTGATTTTTTGCATGGGTATAGCCGAGGACCTGGAGAGTGACATATGTTTGATCCCGGAAAATTAAGGAGTTCCCGGGGGAACTGAAAAAAACTTATTCCATGCGGACGAACTCGCGGGAATAAGTAACAACTTACTATTTTAATAATATTTTTGAACTAACGAAAACACAGTACTGAAAACATAAAGAAATCACCAGTATGGTACTAGTCTAATTAATAAAATATGAATGTAGCAGCAAGAACTTTAAAAGCCCTCTAATTTACCACAAAGGTGATTTTATTTAGCAAAATTAAAACCGCCACAGTTGTAACAGGGTAATCCCTTTTTACATTTACAAACGTTTATGCGGCCCTGTAATTATTGTACGGAACGGGCCGTAAATAAACCGGGATGAGCGTGGCTTGTATAAATCATTCGGCGCAATGCGAGTTCAAGTTATTTCGCGGATAGAAGAACGACGCTTGGGAAAACGAAACACGTTATATTTGTCTACATTTACTTGAAAATTAAATTTCTTTTACCTTGGCCGAATTGTTGTTACAAAAGCATCATTTTGGCTGATTCTTTATAAGATTGAACAAATATTATTAAACTAGCTGTTGCCCGCAACTTCGTTTGCGTTTAAGCACTTTAACGTGACCTATATTGGGCTTTTATGCATTTGGTCTTCGTTTATTGGGTTAAACTATTCAGTTCTTCAATTTATTCGTAACCAGATAATGCCGGCGACTTCATCTGCGTGGATGAAGGATTTTGGATTCCCGCGGGAACTCCTTAATGTCCCAGGATAAAATGTCCTATATCCTTCCCCGGGATGTAACCTACCTCTGTACCAAATTACGTCAAAATCAGTTGAAAAGATGGGCCGGAAAAGCGTAGCAGACAGACAGACACACTTTCGCACTTATATATAATATTAGTATGGATTTATTTTTAAATCGATGCTTTTGTGGGACTTTTCCAGCAAAATATGTTAGAATTTTCTTATTTGAGGCTAATTAAGGTAGTTTACCTACATGATAATATTTTTATCTACCTTTGGGCTGCCTATTAGTACTTGCATCGCATTTTCTCCGGATCTATCCGACATGGGTCTTCAGTAATGAGCTACTTGGTCTAATGCGAGTCTTAGCCGACTAGTCAAACAAACACAGATATGCGAGAGTACAAATGAGACCATACGACAATACACCTGATTTCTTTATATAATTTATTTCAAAAATATTTTATGAAACTGTTAACTGATAAATTACATTTTCGGAAACATTATGTGGCCAATAAATGTATAACACAATCTCTAAACTAAACAAAATGACACCTTTAAATCTAGTTCTGTTCCTTTCGGAAATGATTATTATGAAAGGGTTAGCAATATTTTTAATGCTGTCATTTTAGTTTATTTTAGAGATTGTGCACTACAGAATCAGCTCTAATATTTCACCAAATTACTAACACATAACAAACTTAACTTTATTCGAATAAAGTTAACTCTGTACAAATTAAGCTGCGTATAATTATACAGTAAGTGACTGCTTATTACATTAATTGTTTATACATTCCTATAATTATACAAACCGGGCCGTAAATGAAAATGAAAATGAAAAAAATGAAAAATGTTTATTTTCCAAAAAGAACTGTGACAATTTTTCCTTATGTCCTATGGTACCCACACTAGGTAATCCTGTATCGTGGGTACCTATGTCGCATTAAACAAAGAAAGATTTACAAAACGAAATTGTCGCGAAATAAAAGGACTGTATACATTGCTGCTTGCAAAAAGCAGTGGTACAATATAGCAAGCCCTATACCACAAAATACTTAATGGTACCTTACTCCCCTTTTATAGTATACAACAACAGCTAACTAATGGAATTAAGAAAACGGCAGATAACAATAGAGGTTTAAAGTATTTTACACATACATAACAATATTTTTAGTATCAACTATTCTAACAAGCGTACCGCATTATTATCACAAAAAATCTCCTACGCATATTAGATTGACATACAGTATAATAGTTTTGGCCCTCAGCATTGAGTATAGCGCTGAACAAAATGCAAAACAGTGAAAATTTAAAAACAATAAATTCTGAGTAAAAGCACTGAAACAATTTTTTTATTAGTCTTCTGCACACATTATACTATGACGTAGGTATATGCGAATGAGAAAGGGTACGTTAAAAATCCTGTCTACACAAATCCTTTTTCCCCTCTAATGCTCAGTGAATTGAGTAAAATCAATGCATTTTCGAAAAAAGTGGCTCAATCAAAGCCTTACGAACTCGGGTATTCGGCAATCGTAGGCATTCACAAAAGAAAATTGGTCAAGCGTTAGATGTCCACTAGGTTGAAATGCTTTATTGTTCAATAGGGGACTTATAGATACGGTGAAATTCAGTGCCGGAATAGCGTTCGAAAACTTGCTACGATTTGACAGCTATTCACGGATATTTCCGAAATTTGGGTGCAATATACTTTGTGCAAAGCAAGATAAAGAGTAGATTCATGATATTGTGGATCTGGAATGGGAGCTATCGAAACAAGACAAACTTAATCTGCTTCAATGACCAATCATAGTTATTATTAGGATTGTTGTATCATCTGAAATCCAATTAATTATTATTGAACGCTTATTTTCCTATCTTAAAATATTAAAAGAAGCTCAGATATATAATTACATGGCAAAATTAACATTTTCAACCGGAAGTTATGTCGTCTTTTACTGTTACGATCAAAAGAAGTAAACCTATGCTTCTTATTCATAATACCGCCTTCCGCAGCATTAGGGGTTTATTTTTAATAAACGAGATTCACGTGTTCGTGATCGGAATAACACCCTGAAATGAGCTAAGAGCGAACGTGTATAAGAACACTGGAAACACCAACTCAAACTTACATGTTCAGTCTACAGATTTACGAACAAGTCTTGATACTTGAGGCCATTTGGATGCTTTAAAAAAAAACAAAGAATAGATAATTATAATTTTGAAAGTGGAAGTATGCAAGTCTCTACAAGACTGCAAAATTCTAAATTGATTTTTATTGAAATATTATTTACTCAAAACAAAAATAGCAATGAAAACACTACGTTAATAATTGCAGTAACAAAAATTAAGATCATGAATTCTTCTTAGGTATTATTATTTTAAATTTTGACTTTTTTTATGTCCCCTGATGAACAGTAAACAAGGTAGGGTAGTAACCCTACTTTTTTAAACTTCATCGAGTAACATAAAAATGTACATGGAAACCTGTTAATTTTCAACGAACTAAATAGTATCAAATGTATTCGGTCGCAATACAACTTGGTGCAAGGATATCCTGACAGGGGATTTCATTAGATGCAGCTTATCCACCAAGAGTAAACATCGGGGACGAAATCAGGGATATTTTTCTTTCCGTGATATTTTTTTCGGTACACACGATGAGTTTTTTAACGTATACTCGTAAGAACTCTAAAGCTATGATATGACGTCTTACTTGGCTTATTATGGCGTATATTGAATATTTTATATGAACTTTCAATACCATTTTTTGGTTAAATAGAGATCATAATATTATTATTTTATTGATTGCTTTTAATCGCTCGCTAAATTGTTATGGACTGGGTTTAATATTAAATCTAACATACCTCACCTTCAATAAAATTTACGACATTTGAAGCGAGAAACGATTTACTGGAAAACACTTTAGTCCACCCCACCGCAGTAAGTGCTAGAATTTTAGATATGTGACATTGAGTAATGACGTGAGCAACCTTAGAACAATATCTTTATGTGTAAAAGAGTAAAACCAATCTCGCGTGAGCGTACAAAGGGAAATTCAAACAATAGCGCGATTCGAAACTCCGCAAAGAGGAACAAACCAGCACAGTCACGAACGGAGATGGATGAAAAGTTTGCTCGGATGCGATTGCGGTATTCTGTATAATAGTAACAATAATATCAAAGCTTTTATCGTTGTTTAGATGACCCAATCCAATTAGGAATACATTTACGGTATAAACAGCGGCAAATCTTAACATAAACAAGGGAATATTATCGGGAGCGTCTGCCAAAAGCGGCGGATCGGCGCCCCCGTTCTCAGCCGAAACAATGATTGCGAGGGGAGGAAATAAAAGGAGGAAACGGATGCATAGAGAGCCTCTCATATTGTCTTACTGAATTTGCTGATGTCATTTATTAGCCACTAACATAAAACATTTTTATGGCAAGCGATATGAGCGTGTAGATGTAGCCGCCTCCGAGCTGTCTGGTGAAATAAGAGCAACCGATTTACTGTCTCGTATAAAATTGTGTTGCAAAGCAACTCATTCTGTTTATATTATATTGTGCTGTAGACAACGTCGTCGTCTTACGTACAATATTCTGATAGAAAATGTTTTCGACTTTTGGAGAGAATAAGAAATTATATTTTTCTAAAAAATATCTAGATGTGCTTAAATACCTAATTAGGTAACTAATGGTTGCAGCTATGATCTAAATAGTTTCACTATAAGAAAGTTTGTATTTTTTCAGACGTTTCAGATCTCTGATAAAATAATATATGCCATTAATATCCATTAACAGTGGATGCACAATGACTGATGATGATGATGATGATTACAATAATATTTTATTATCTCAGTCAAACCAATGGGCATAAAGCTCCCTCATTGACATTACTTAAATTTTTTTTTTTAATTGTTGTATAAAAGTAAACATCATGCGTATTCTGTTCGTACTGGTAGGTACTCTTTTAGATTGCTATGCACCACATTGAGATGCCATAATATTGTAAGAATTTAATTACTGTAAGTACGAGCCCAAGAAGTTACCATATAAGGTAGATCAAAAGGCCTGCAACCATATTTTTATGATATCTACAGATTAAATTGAAATACCTTTTAATTCAATCAGGAAATATGGGTGGGGTGACATTTTGAAAGGAAACGGGAAAAGCAAGGATTCCCGAACTGGGGAGATCCCGTGACGGGTGACAAGACGACGTGTACGGATAAGCAACCGTGTCGGGCTACATTGTAGAGCGATTCAACAAACATAATACTTTTTTTCGTTTATGATTTGTATATTTTAATTTGGGAAACTATTTGCAAAATTCTCACTTCTTCTTCTTCTTCTTCTTGTAGTATTAAGTATATCTGGTTGTACTTAATTTGTTCCTATACCATTCATCGGAGTACGATATCTATTAGTACAAAAGCGGTTTCTACTTCTCTACTATCATCATCAAATAAATAAATGTGAAAGTTTGGATGGATGTATGAATGTATAGATGGATGGATGTTTGTTACTCAATCACGCCGGAACAGCTGAACGGATCTGGATGAAATTTGGCACAGAGAAAGATTATAGTCTGGAATAACACATAGGCTACTTTTTGTCCAGAAAGACTAAGGAGTTCCCGCGGGAACCAAAAGTCGCGGGCATCAGCTAGTTTATCATATTTTTAAAGTAAAGAAAGCAAATTACATAATAAATAATTTTATTTTCTACATCAACCTGCTAGTATTGAATTTAGCGCCGAATAAGCAAAACAATATTTTAATTTAAATAAATTGTCATGTTTCATTTACTTTGTCGACTTATGTACTAAGTGCAACGTATTCGATTTTATCATGAAATTACTACTAATTAAATTGCATAGGTAAATAGCGAGTTTGCATGTCGCCGAGAAATTATGCAATTGCGACAATTATGAAGACTTACAACCCATACTGTGTGTAATCAAACACAACTTACGCTACGATTGTTAAATAAACAAGTTTTCAATAAATAGTTCTTTTGCTACTAAAGCTACAGTTTTATTTGAATCCATCCATTTATTATGATATAGAAGGAAAAACTATCTGACATTATAATGTAGGTATAGATCAAACTACTGAATCTTGAAATTTTTGATTATTCGCGTAGGTTCACAGTTTACGATAAAGAGAGCTCACTAAGAAAGCATTTTCAGAAATTTTGACAAGATTTTGAAAAAAAACCGAAATCCACGCGGATACAGTCGTGGGCATCAACTGGTTATAAATTATAAAATATACATGTAACTTATTGATTAAACTTAATTTTATAGACATGACTTAATATAATATTATTAAAATGTCCTTTCAGCCACAACCTTGGTAACTTGAAACAAAAAAAAATTAAGTCACGAAAGCTTTTTGAATATTTACAGTTAATATAAAATGTAACATGTTTTACAACTCATAATTTGAAACAAAAATTTCATAACTGAATTTTTTATAATTGCAATCACGTAAAGAATAAATTCAATACGAAATTCAATTTAGCGCCGACGGACTATGTTGCAAACAATTATAACAAAAATATTAAATTTTACAGAGTGCAGGTGTAGAATAAATAATGTTTCGTCTCCATTTTCATTTACCTTACTTCTCGTCTACGACGTGATGCTTACACGTTTAATGTAACGTACCTATACCGTGAGAGCGATTGCTGTTTGTTCCCTCGTACCTTTGCAATTTGTCAACCGATTTACACAAATGTGGTGTCATTATGGTTCTGATGATACCTGTAGTAAAGTAGTCCTACTCTAAGGCTTGGAAAACAACACACTACAAAAAAAAATACTATCAGAAATACAGATAATCTTGGTAAAATATTTTCTTTTAAATCTTTCTCTTTAAACCTATACTTATATGAAAACTCGACGATTTATTATTATTTGACTGTAGCTTTTTTATATTGAAGGAGAAACTGATATAATATCAATGTACAGCTCTAAGCATTGGATCTAGAAATTTGAGATTTTGCACTTATGGGTCTCTGTATAACGTTGACCTCCAAGAAGATTATGAGAAATTATTTTGAGATATTTATAAGTGGATTTAAAAAAACAAAAATCACTAAGAAGAAATCATCGGCAGGTGCAGGAAGCAAAGTAGGCATCTGCTAGTAAGGGTTTAGAATTCACCTTTAAAATGTAGTTACTAAAAACACAAATTATATGTCTAGGCATTGATAAGTACCAAGACATCATAGTTTTCCTGTTGAAATTTTTACTTGACGCTTGACGCCGAGCACGACAGTGCGTTTTCATTATATGCAGCTTAGTGGCTAGGAGTAAATAAAGAGCACCCATATTGCCAACTCGGCGCTTTCTCGCGAATTCCATCCGCCACGCGAGTACCGAGCATAATCCTCTTTTTACGATTCTAGTCGTCTACAGAGAATTTGAAATGAGAAAAATAACCTCAAATTCTTTGTGAGTGACTAGTGGCTCCGTGTTATGAATGAATGAATTTTATATTCCTCAGCTGTTTTTATTACATTAGAGCTCACGAATTATGCAAACTAGCTTTAAGTAAATTGCTATAAGCCAATGCGGGCATTTTTATACTATTTGCGTTTTGCTAAATAAAAGTTGTCTTATTTCACGTAAGTAGTGATAAAATAGAAAACGTGTTGTACTTTTGTTATAAAGAATTCTAGTATTAAATATCATATTTTTTTTCTTTTTCTGCACTTGAACGGAAACTACATAGTACTTCAAATATTAAATTGTAATAAGGCTTTTTGTATTCTTGCGGGAACTCCTAGATTTTCCGGAATAAAAGGTAGCCTATATCCTTCCCCGTGTTACAACCTTTCTCTGTACCAAATTTCATCAAAATTGGTTGAAAAAATACACCGGTAAGCAAACAGAAAGACGGACAGGCAGACAGACGGACAGGCGACAGGCAGGCAGAGAGACAGAAAACCATCCTATCCTTTTTTTCCTAACCATCATAAATCCAATACTTAAAGATACAAGATGATGCGGGATGCCTGCGACTTTGTCCTTGTGGATTAAGGGTTCTTGGTTCTCGCGGTAACTCTTTATGCGGTATTTTACGGGATAAAATGTATTAGTAATTCAGGTTACAGTCTATCTCCATTCCAAATTTCAGCCAAATTGGTTCAGCCATTGAGGCGGGAACGCGTAACAAACATCCAAACTTACAAACATTCAAACTTTCACATTTATAGTATTAGTAGGATTATCATAAAACAGTATTTCGAAACAGTAACCAATAAAATTGGTAGTATTAAAATTGCTATATTTCAAAGATATTTTATATGAACAAAACGTCGTAAAATCGTTGAAGTATATTGTAGTAACTAAATCCTACGAGCGACCGAATACGCTTCCGTCGGGAAATGTCAACTTATTTCCTAGGGGAAGCGGTCGTTATGGCTCCGAACGCACCTCTCAAAAACGAAATTTAGTCGAGAATATACTAGCAATCTACGACATGTCGATCGACTAAAAGTTGCTCTGTTGTATTGATGATAAGAAATGTTGAGATGTACATTGTAGGTATATGAGTGCTCATATCTGATGTAAAGACACATTACGGACCCACAAAGATAAAAACATTGGTCCTGAAATCATTTCTAAAATTTATTCGGTTGAAAGATCGCTCAGAGATTAATATTTAGATATTAGTACGTTAACAAAATCTTGTACGTTTGAAAAACATACACTAGATGCCGGGTTAAATTTTACAAGGGACGGATCAGTTCAATATATTCAAGAGCTTTTCATAATGACGTAATCATTATGAAATAGGCTTATAATGCCGTACAGACAAAATAAATAGTTGAAGCGGTCTGTGCATCAAAAATAACTCTTTGATTTTTTGTCTTATTCAGTACTAGATGATGCCCGCGACTTCGTCCGCGTGGATCAAGGTTTTTTTGATTCCCGCGGGAACTCCTTAATTTTCCGGGATAAAAAGTAGCCTTTGTCCTTCCCCGGGATATACTACCTCTATACCAAATTTCAAGAAAAGATGGGCCGGGAGAGCGTAGCATAGATAGACAGACACACTTTCGCATTTATAATATTAGTATCGATATGAATTCATCCGAAGTGTAATTGAATTTGCTGCTGATGTTGTTTTCCCTATTGAAAAATGTGCTGCTGTTTTGGCGGCTTAACAAAATGTTTTCTGCATGGAACTAATAAGAAGCCTTGATAAGTAGTTAGTCACTTTTCTGTGTCTCAATTACATTTAAATTAACTTTCTGAAGTTTCATTACGGTACATAAAAGACACGAAGGCGACACGATTAAAATTGGTAAAACAAAAAGTCGTCAACCTGATTTAAACTTCATAAAGAAAAAGATTTTGTCTTATCCCAACAACGGGTTCCTATTGCGCCCCTAACAATGTTTGTGAAATATGCTCCGTATTATCAACGGCGGCTGCGTATTATAGTCTATTTCCATAAATACTTGGAAAGAATTGGCTGGATTATCTTTATGAGATTACTTTTTGCAAAGATACTGTTTCATACGCTTGTTTTTGTTAAAAATAAAGCTTATTTTTGTAAATAAACGCCGATGCGGATTCGTGATTACAATATTTAATTTTAATAAATTTGTTGGAGGATACAATTTTGTTGTTATTACAAAATATAGGTACCTACAGCTTCAGAGATGATGAGTTTTTGTATAATCTTGTACATTAATTAATGTATCTAGGTCTTAGATATCTACGCCATACTAAATTAATGCTATAAATAGCCTGATGATATACCAACAAACTTCATAACAGTAGAAGATTAAAAGATATAAGAAATATATAAAATAATAATGTTATGTTGAAACTATTTTAGTGACAAAGATGATAGAAAGCTATTTATTGCACAACTTAAGGGATTAAAAAAGATCTAAAAAAGTTTCAACGAAGGAATCTATCTTCAGATAAAAAATTACAGTCTCAACGAAAAACTATCTCCGTAAATAAAATTCCTAAAGTTATTAAAAGTTACTTTATCAGCTAGGTGGAGTTTCGATAAAGTAGCAAATAAAGTCTTTTGTTAAACCACAGAAGTTTGGAATCGAATCAAAGTTTTATCCTGACAATAATAGAACGGATATCGATACGACATCGCGATAAAGTCGCGAGGGCAACGAATGAACGAAAAAATGTGAAATTACGTTTCGAAACTTATACAATTTCACGTCATATTAAGCCAAATATTTTGTGGTGAAACAGATAAACGAGCGGTATCTCTTGCTATTTACAACCACGTAACTACAATCGTGGGGGAGGAAGTTCCACCAGGAGCTCATATCTCCTTTCTTAGAAAGGTTGCCTGGAAGAGATCACTCATAGTGATAAGGCCGCCTTTACACCGTAACAAGTTTTAAATCCTGTCACCATTAGTTTTACCTCTGTTTTGTTATTTGTTTGTGTGTAATAAAGTGTTTTTACTTACTTACTTACTCCTGAAATTTAAGTAACGGGAAATAAAATGTAAGTCCCCTGCAAAATCTCTGCAAAAACTGCACAGAGTCTCGACCATATCACAAAATCAAACATTGGATTTTATTTATTACTAGATGATGCCCGCGACTTCGTCCGCGTAGATTAAGTTTTTTCTATTCCCGCGGGGACTCCTTAATTTTTCGGGATAAAAAGTAGCCTATGTCTTTCCCTGGGATACAAACTATCCCTGTACCAAATTTCATCAAATCGAACAGGTGGGCCGTGAAACCGTAGCAGACAGACAGACACACTTTCGGATTTTTAATACTAGTATGGATTTTTGTAAAAGTTTATTTTGTGCTCATATAGCAAGCTACGAGTATTTCATAATAAACTACGATATAATAATAGTAGCCCATTAGCAATTGTAGCTGTATAAACTGCAACAGCGTGGCTAGTGATTCGTGAAGCTCGGATTTTCCCCAGCTTTCATCTAACGCGCTGACTGTAACAAATTATCAAGGGGGTTGCTTTTGTATTCGACACACTTCTACTAAACGTTTATATTTCATTTAATTTTTATTACTTTATACTTTTTTTATATATTTTTTTATTTACTATAATTTTCCTTATCGTGATAGTAAGCATTTTTGCGCATGTTATAGGGAGGAACACCGCAGTCGAGGGCTGCTGGAGCAGCCACGCAGAAGCGTGGACCACACGCACGAAAAGATAGGGAAGGAACTGGATGCAGCTCACCAAGAGGATAATATAGAGTTTATCAGGATAGCCCGCTACCATCTTCGACCGCATCATCACTTACCATCAGGTGAGATCGCATTCAAGGGCTAACTTGTAGTGGATAAAAAAAAAAAAGAGTGCAACTGAAAAGACTTTAGCCCTACAGTGCACTGCATCAGGCTGTAGATGGAGATGAAGCCTTTTTTCATAGTATTTTCTTCTAGCTGCATAGTGCTACGGCCTACGAGTTGATTTAATCTTTGCATTACGATAGGTTTCTCATGTAGTTTAATATCTAATTCTTTTAGTTCGGTTCAGTTATGAAAATAATAAAGAAAGACTAATCTGTATGAAGTATCGCCAAGATTAGAATAACAATATAATTAATTATAAGTAACGGTAAGACCACACCTTACGTTACACTGGGTCGACTATTAAACTAATAATGTACAGTCTCCCGTTTTATGGGTTGTGTGACACAGAGATATCTCCCTAAAATAGTACAATGCGTACGTACCTGGATGACTGCACCACCGCCTGGATTCCTTCGCCTCAAGCACTCGCAGACATAGACAGTCTCTAATGTACACGGACACCTGCCGGTGGAAACTTTGTTGTATTAGGTATATCAGTACCGAATGCTATTGAGAATTGTTTTTATAACATTCACGAGTTACTGCTATGTTTTTTTCGGAAGGTAAATGTTACGATGGACACTTGAACATCAGAATATACACAGTAACAAATTCGTAACGGTAATTGAAGTTAAGTCGATGACATGGTGACTGATAAAAGTGGTGGTGACTGGTGACGATATAAAGAGAAAAACTCGTTCCGGCCACTTGACATTGTCGATTCTTCTTTTTATTGCGTAGTCGCGGGTAGGCGAGGAAAAAGTTGACGTGGTGGTTTGATTAATCCATACGAGTCGGACAGTGCAGTGTTGCCCGTGTTTTAAGAATTAATCTCAGTATCAACACTTTGTTATAGGGTTCGATTGTTAAATCGAAACCAATTATGAATACAAAACATATTATAATGCAAAAAAAAAGTAATACGCACAAGCACATTTTCTCAAGCTCAATTCTTCTGCCTTTGAAATCATTGGAATTCTGTACACAGACAAAAAATATCCGAATCAGGACCACTACTTTGCTACTTTGTCGACTTTACAAAAAACTATTGCAAGTTGCAAATCGTTCAGGTATAATATTAAAATTTTCATGGCAATAATATTTTTTAATTATTGAGATCAAGTTACTGTGAGACATCTTAATGAGTAACTTTAAGGGCACTTCAAAAATATCGCCTGTAAAAAAGTGGTAAGTATCTAATAAAAATGACCATCTGCAAAATATCTTGACCTGTCCGTTAGGCATGACCTTGTTCAGATGTACGAAACCAATTTTTGAAGTCTGCAAATATCAATCTGTAACTAATATTATAATTTATAACACAATGGTTTTTTAGATATTCGAAGCAATATTTGATCTTATGTAAAGAATTTACACAAACATTTTGTGAGTATCCCTTGTGTGATAATGCGAAATTCGATTACAGTGTATTATTATTTATCCATAAACAAAAAGAAACAATATTAAGAGTGCCCAAATTTTTTTCTTTAAAACAAAATAAAATATTTTCCTATAAAGATATCCGATCTCTTATTAAAGATCTGCACACAGAGATACAGTACGTTCCGATACTTTACTTGCATTGGGGTATTTTATGGAGTGTATACCCCTCAGGATTCAATTTAGATTTACCAATAAGATAAGCTCTTAAGTAGTACTAAGGGTTCCCGAGAGTTTTCACGATAGATACCTACAATATTAAACAAAAGTAGTTAAATAACTTTTAATTAGGTATCGTATACCTTATTTGTTTCATGAATTATAGTCACGACAGTTATTAATTCGTTTTTATGGATGGGATAAATAATCCTATGCACTCGTATGTAGGTAAAATGACCTATGTTAGACTGCGGATGACGAGTTCCTGGGTTCGATTCCCGTGTTGAGAGTATTGCGTTTTTCTGATAAGTACTAACCAACCAATGGCTTTCGTGCTCTCGGAGGCAAGGGGGTGAAACACAGCGAACCACCTTCTTCCAAACATGCTAACCTCTAGAGTTAAACCAACGAAGGCACGAAGGAACGAGGCAGAGAAAAAAAATGTTGTTTAAAGTACCCAACCTGCGTCCCCTTGCTCAGCGCGCACAGTAGACGGACAGAACGTACCCAGTTTATAGAAATGCGGATTCGTAGATACCTAAGTTCTCAACTGACGTTGATAAAATACTCTTTGCATTACGGGAACAGTAGCTACGGGTAGCTCCTTTAATGCTAACTATGTGAGCTATTCAGATTTCGCCGTTAGTATGCCTTATATTTCTGGGACTTCATTAGACTGTCGTCTCGACGAATCTCCATTATTTGAGACGCGAAATGCCAACCCGTTTGTTTTGTCCAATTTGAATAAAGCGGAATATTTCCTTGAAGTTACTTGCATAATTGAAATAATTTTTCAGCTGGATAAAGTTAAACTAGTAACATAATTTAAAAAAAAATTATGAAAAAAATTAAAGCAATGATAAATTATTTTATTTATTCCATGAATGACAACTTGTGCCACTAATGAAATGTCAAGACTCTACCACCGATTCGGAAAGAAATTCTACGAGTAAGGAAAGAAACTCAGCAATTGCTCTTTATTTTCAGTCGGCCTAACATTACCGAAAAAGCATAAGAAATTACCTCTACCTGACTACAACGACTCAAGTGCGGAGAAATATATTGAATGAGAATGGGTCAGGAGGGATAATAATAAAGATGATGATATAGTAGATTATTAACCAAGGGGATAAAGCAGTGTCTTCTGTCGCGGGTGACGATTTAAGTTCACCCAAGACTAAGACAGCTTTATCACCGAGGAAAATACTCTACTTTTTATCCCGGAAATTAAAGAGTTCCCGCGGGAACTGAAAAACCTTAATCCACGCGGACGAAGTCGCGGGCATCAGCTAGTTAAAAATAATGACAATTAAAAGTAAAAGTTAACATTCGAAACATTGGTCCAATTATTGATAGAGAGAGTTACATTAACGTTTATGTATTTGAAGAAAACAAAAACGCGGCAAATTCCTAGACTAATATTTTTTTGTCGGAAAAGCAAAGGCATCAAGCTCATACGGCCTCGTCGGTTTTCGTCATTTTATTTAATAATCATAACTGCATAATAAATGCGTATTCCTTTTTCAAAAAGATGTACTCGTATAATGCTTTATATACAAACTCAATGGTGTAAACACAGATGTAGTTCAGTATAAATTTCGGTAAGTATTCCAAATTTAAATCACATTCTCCCCCTAGAGGATGAATGAAATTCAGTACAATTTTCTTTCCCTGTTTTAAACAGATTAAAAATGACTTATTTTAGAAGTTACGGGGGGGGGACCAACATTTTACCACTTTGGAAGTGTCTCTCGCGCAAACTATTCAGTTTAGAAAAAAATGATATAAGAAACCTCAATATCATTTTTGAAGACCTATCCATAGATACCCCACACATATGGGTTTGATGAAATTATTGTTTTTTTTCTATTTTTGTGTGAAAATCTTAATGCGGTTCACAGAATACATCTACTTACCAAGTTTCAACAGTATAGCTCTTATAGTTTCTGAAAAAAGTGGCTGTGACATACGGACGGACACACAGACAGACATGACGAATCTATAAGGGTTCCGTTTTTCCAAATTTGGCTACGGAACCCTAAAAACAATACTTAAATAGGTACGACTCAATCGCGAACGTATGTCGATTTGTGCATTAACTATCTAGTTAGTGTCGATATTTGATACAGAGTTAGTAACTACACCGAAGACGTACAAAGGTACATCTTATCCCAGAAAAAATAAATTTTCAAAAAACATAAACCATGTAGTGGCCATAGGTAATCTAGTTGTAAAAATAAGCTTGCCTTAAAAATATAACTGGCATTTAATTAGTTTATTGCCTTAATTTCATCAATATGGATAAAGACAGGCACTTTATTTTAAAACTATTCACACTCCAATCCATTGTGCAAACAATCAATTTGATACACAATATTCATTAAATAAATTTAGTTTGAGTCCGCAAACGATTCGAACTGATTGCAAGAATTATTGCATTATAGTTGTTAAGGTTTGCAAATTAAGAGCCACAATGGAATACCGAATTAATACCTACCACCAATCAGACTAAACAATATTATTTGGGGTGTAATTCAATATAATACTGGAATTACACCTAAATTGTTTACGCATGAATAGAAATGTGTCAATGAAATTATACAATTTCATTGTCGTGTCCAATTGCCGAGTGATTATGATAAATTCGTGTTGATAATAATTATTGTAATTGATAAAATATCAGAATAATTCTGTATTATTTAGTTCCAGCAGATAATAATTATTACAAACTGGCTGATACCCGTGGATTTAGGTTTTTGGAAATCCCGTGTGAACTCTTTGATTTTAGTGAATACAATTATCGTTCGATATTCTATATCGATCCATAAGATCTAGCTATCTCCGTGCCAAATTTTATCTTAATCAGTTAAGCGGCTGAGTCGTGCAAATGTAACGAAGAGACAAACAAACAGGTGTTATGTACTATCATGTTTACAATACTAGTACAGAGTTTGGCGTATATCCAAGGTTTTAAGGAATCTATTTAGCTGGCTCATAAAATCTTGTATTCTAATTGTAATTTTTATTCTACTCTGGTTAGGTATATAATAATTTATGACATGCATTGTATCCCACTTTGCAACACCTAACGACAGAGCCCAGGTATAAGTAGCTTATTTCTTAATAGCAACAGAAACTAAGTTTAATTTATAGTAACAAAGTACATATCCGGAGGGTGGCTGGCATCGATTGGATGCGGAAAGCCGAGGAAAGAGCACGTTGGCGCTGCTTGAAAGAGGCCTATGTCCAACAGTGGATGCACAACGGCTGATGATGATGATGATGATGATGATGATAGTACTATGTTTTATTAAGATTCTATTATACCCGCCCGACTTATTTTATTATTTTTTTATTCCACTACAAGTTAGCCCTTGACTGCAATCTCACCTGATGGTAAGTGATGATGTAGTCTAAGATAGTAGCGGGCTAACCTGTTAGGGGTTTGGCAGTGGCAGTCAACATAGTGTGTAGAAATCAGAATTATTTTTTACTTTACAGTGGCTTTGGAAGTCGGTTTTTGGAAAGAATTTTTATTTTTAACTGTTTAATGTACCTACTCTAAATCCCCGACTTAGGAGTGCAGTACCCTGCAGCATCAGGGTTGAGGAGTTGGGACTTGAGTTTAAGTATGAAGTCGTTGCTTGACACCTACAATATGAATTCACCATAAATAAAAAATCCTAAATCGCTACTGTTAAGGAGTTCTGTACCATGCAGCATCAGGGTTGAGGATTTGGGACTCAGAGTTGAATCATATACGCGTAACTTGATACCTATACTATATGAATTCACCATCAAAATTTCCTAACTCCCTAGTTTTGAGGACTGCTCTAACCACTGAAAAAAAAAATTCAAATCGGTTTAGAAACTACGGAGATATGCACCGACATTACATTAAAAAAAAAAAAAAAAGATACGCGCGGAATTGAGAACCTTCTCCTTTTTTGGAAGTCGGTTACAAAGAGGCTTCAGTAAACTTTGTTAGCCCACCATAGTCACAATATCGTTATTAACACGTGTACGTAAGAACTAACTGCCGCCAAAGGAGCGCCGGTTGATTAGGTCGGGGCTCGAATGGCCTTGCACGCTATAAAGGTTTTTGGGTAAACGTAATATCAAGTTGTTACGGTAATAGAACGTCCACGGGCTCTACGCTATAATGTTCGGTTTATTCTGCGTGAAATAGCTTGCGGTCTATGTTTATTTTGGGATTATTAATTTAAGTAAAAGCAGTAACGCCTTTTGGAAGGTTCCTATTGCGTAAATAATTATTTAGTTTTGTATTCAATTTAGCGATATTTATTAAAATAACAATATCTAATTCTATCCTAAATAATTATACTTATTCCGGTCCGAAAAATATCATACTTCATACTAATATTATAAATGCGAAAGTGTGTTTGTTTCTTGGTTTATTTGTTTGTTGGTTTGTCCTTCAATCACGCCGCAACGGAGCAACGAATCGACGTGATTTTTGGCATGGGTATAGTTGAGGACCTGGAGAGTGACATAGGCCACTTTTTATCCCGGAAAATTAAGGAGTAGAAATCAAAAAAACTTAATCCACGCGGACGAAGTCGCGGGCATCAGCTAGTATATTTATTTTTTAGTAAAAACAAAAATAACAAATATTATGCTCCATTGTAGACGTTTTACTGCAACGAATAGAAATATAAGGGGTAATTGCTACTGAAAGAACTTTCATCGAGCTCAAGCGACCTTGTTTACGCTACAAAGGTTTTTGGGTAAACGTAATTTCAAGTTGTTAACCATAATAGAACAACTACAAACTTGGTATGTTTACTTTGTAAAAGATAGGCTCATGGTTATTATAAACATAATTAATTTTAATATTATCAATATTATTGCTACTAAAATAAAAGTAAAACGTTATAATAATTTATTTTTGGTTTTGGTGGTACACGGACAAAAAAAGCTTGGCCGTGTAAAAAGTTGCATTATTTATAAGGACACATTTATATAGAGCGGCACAGACTATCGCGATAGGAAAAAACGTGTTTCTCATACGATGCGGGCGTATTTTTGCCAACAATGTTTATTATTTACACCTGATAATAATAATAATCTAGATGAGGTGTTTACGGAACTGGAAGCACACCTCATATTATTATTATCTCAAGAAAATCCGCACCATCTTGTGATTATATTGGCTGGAGTACTGAACCTCATCAATGAGGATAACGGAGATTATAGTATGAACCACTAAAATTATCCTATTTTTGTAAGATCCGATACACAACGGATGTTACTGTTATAACTATTGCCTCGTAGGATATGGCAAAAAATATACCTACTAACTTAATTAAGTCGCAAGGCATAAGCTTTTCGGGCAAAAACAATATCGAATTTTCGCAGAAATAGGAAATTGCACCGTTTCTCGCTATTTTTGCATTCTAGCTATGCAAGTTAGCTTTAGATTCTGTAGGATTCTCATTTTGTTTGAAAAAAGTAAAATTCTCTGATTGTTATCATATTGTTGTATTTATGCAATTAAAGAGCTTACGGCTTAACACAAAGCTGTAATTGTTGTTGTTTTACTAATATTATTATTGGCACCCGGTACACAGTCAATCGATCCACGATCAATTATGGCGATCCAGATTGATCGTGTACAGAGTGAATTGACGTTGGATCAACACGTCGATCCACGATCGCGATCCAGATTGACTGTGTGCCGGGCGCCATTGAAATGTGAAAAACTTTTTGTAGCAGCTATAAATAATTACTAAAATTAAAGTTTTATTTGATAAGCCACTCTACAAATAATCTCACTCTAATATTGTAGAGAGTATACATTACGTACATAATATTAAGTTCAAATTAAAATTTAAAAAGGGTAAAAAAATGTTTTACTCTATTATTATAATATAATAATCGTTAATAATATTATACTAATTTATTTTAACTCTCTTTAATGTAAAAAGGCTACTTGTTGAGTAAGAACCATTAGTTGAGTTAAAACAAACATAGAGACAATTTTTCTATTGTTACAATGTAAAAAATTACATACTCAACACAATACATCGTTGAAAGACCCCCAAAAAACTCATGCAAGTGAATCATCACGTAACGACACTTTAAAATAAAGCAACTCACAATATAATATTGTTCGAGATTGATGTAAAAAGCTCGTGAAATTGTTGAAAAGGGAAAGCTAAGTGTCGAGTCGAGTGCGGGTGCGATCGGGAAATTGTCCCGCGTCCAAAATTTCGTCACGCATTTTCACGAACAAATGTTCCCCTAAACCGTAGTTCAAGAGTATGGGCACACGTGAGTAAAAGGTACACATTTTGTCTAGCAAAATGTCGCTCGATTAAGTGTTGCTTCACCAGTCTTAATAGGAAGATATAAATGTAATAGATAGGTTTTTTTGTCACGTCCTTGTTAAAATTAAAATGTAACTAGTAAATATTATTTCGTCACAAGCAGGTGACAAGGAAATAAGGTGCAGCGTATAATAGATAGAGCTATGATTACATTGGCATATTATGCGCCATCTACCGTTTTGTGTACATTATACTAATTATACCGATATTAAATGTCGAAGGGCATAACGCAAAGTTAGGTATCTACAGAAGGACTCAACTCCACTCCACTTCGTCTGTTTGCGTTGGCCCTTTAGAATGACGAAAAGTTATTTCTATAGCTAACATCGTGTCCGGTTGACTCAGATCTCACTTTAAGCTTTTTCGCTGGAAAGGTGCTAACTAGGGCGTAAAAGCGTTGGAAAGAACATGATGTCGGGTTCAGTTGGCCCAGGGATGAGCCCAGCATGGCGACACGCAAGGAAGGCTCCGGTGCAAGTTCTTAAGAGTTCCCGGAGCCTTTCATCATGCGCTGAGGATGGTCACCGAGGGGATTTTAGTGGGTGCAAACCCACATAACCCGGTCTCCCCCCTATAGGAGATCGGGTATCTTAAGAAGATTTTCCACCCCGTCAACAAAAATATAAAAAAAAGAAGTAATAGCGTAACGGCACGGCAGTGCTATTATCTATTCCGTGGTAAAAGTCTCAAAATTTTAATTAGAGAAGCCTCAGCCATATTTTAAAACAACTAAAATGAATTTGGTTTCTCTTTGGTTTAGGTATAAGAATAGGTTCAGTATTTTGTTTTTTACTAACATAGGTTAATTTATTGTTGCTAACAAATTATGGGCTGACAGTTGCCTGAAATAAAAAGTTTTTTTTTTATCAGTCAACAGAGTCAATCCAGAAATAATGCAGAACTCCGGAAAGGATTTGATACAAAACGTCGCTAATGTGAGCCCACACGTTTTATCGGTTTAACTTATGCAGCACGCGTTTTATTGAAGGTTCAATTCGTTCCTTTATCCAGGTTCCACAGGTGTATGCGTTAATGGTTTGTGTGTGCTGCAAACATGATCGCGTGTGTATACCTACACACGTTGCAGAATTAATTTCAGATGTAGCACTAGTTAAATATTGAAGCAGTAATTACTTGTATTATGCGAATATGCCATGGATTCAAATCATTTCACACGTTTGCGTATAATAAACACAGAGTATATAGATAACACTTATTAAAATGCATAGTCATTAAAGTATTAAGGGGTTCACGTGCAATAACTGAAATTTAATAATATTATGATATACCAATGGATTAAATTAAGGGTGTCACATTTAACTGAGAGTGTAGTGTAGCCACTGAAGTACTTACTCTTGGACCTAAGAACGCTGTAATTTTGCACAGATCTACCCTTTATAATGTCAACCATAAGCCGTTTTTCTTTCGAATATCTCACGGGAGTGATGCCGTGGGTGGTCGCTTATCTTTACAAGTCATACTAATCATACTAATATTATAAATGCGAAAGTGTGTTTGATTGTTGGTTTGTTGGTTTGTCCTTCAATCACGCCGCAACGGAGCAACGGATTAACGTGATTTTTGGCATGGGTATAGTTGAGGATCTGAAAAGTGACATAGGCTACTTTTTATCCCGGAAAATTAAGGAGTTCCCGCGGGAATAATAAAGAGCTTAAACCACGCACAATATAACATTTATGCTACTTTTTATACCGGAAACTTAAGGACTTCCAGCGGGAATCAAAAAACCACGCGGATGAAGTTGCGAGCATCAGCTAGTAAGATCTAAATCTGTTTGGGAAAAATAGTCACATTTAGTAGGTATATTTATATAGGCTGTTATCCGCCCAACAAAAGTTCTACACTATAGGAGTTTCTACCCCCTTATAGCTGTAAATATTATAGGCACTGTAAACAATGGAGCGTGGGTGTACAATTAAACCAGCTTAATCCCGAAGCCTAGGTAATTATAACGTAGTTACCGTTTGCGATTAGTTTGTTTTGCAAACTAGGTATCCCCGTATTATACTCGTGCATACAGGTTTTACTAGCTCAAGCTAAGGTTTGTTTTATAAAATTGTTTAAACGAACTACTAGATTTTATTTACTTTCAAACAGCTACTGGGCTGTTCTATAGGTAAGCAATTCTATTATTTTTGGAACGAAGTTCCATAAGGGACGATGCGGAGGGATACCCTCCGCCGGAAAAAAACTTCCGTAACGAAAATGCGTGGAGTAAGATTTTTATGTATAGCATAAGTATGTTCGCTACAGTGTCTAATGTATAGTCTACGTGATGACTGTTATTATTATTATTTCAGTTTGCTATTATTATTATATATTTATATGAATCATTGTGAATAAAATAAAAGTGTTAAGATAATTTAGTAAAGTCGTTTTTGATTTTTATCGATAAAAAGTTATAATAAAAAAATTATACCTGAATAATTATTTTATTTTTACCTCGACTAGAACTTGAAATTAATATTTATGTAATAAGGAACTTCGTTCCTATCTGGTGTCCCACGACACCACACGTTTTTTTATACGACTATAAGTAAGCCCTTGACTGCGATCACAGTTGGATGGTAAATATTGAAGTGAAATGTTGGTTACCAGATAGAAGTGGTAGCCGGCAGCTAACCAAGCCAACTACCTATCTATACTTGCTAATTATATGGTAGTTTAAATATTAAACAAAACACTGTTGATGCATGTTATGCCTTATTTAAGATGTTTTGGGATATTTTGATGGTTCGTTGAAACATAAAATTGCAATATCACTTATTTTCACTACTTACTTCGAGATGACAATTCAATTATATCAGCTTACGTTGGTTTGATTGATTGGTTGGATTGCTTAGTGGTATGTCTTTGCCAGTAGGGTAACTAACCAAGGCAAAGCCTCTTATCAGACCAGAGATAATTTAGAAATTATAAAATCCCAAATTTCCCCTGCTGGGAATCCAACCCGAAACCGCCCGTTTATTCGAACACAGCACTCAACAATTGCGCCAGGCAAGTAATCAAAGCTAAGCTAACATTTTGGAAAGAAATAGCTTCAAATAAATGCGTTAGTTATTTCTTAATTCTTTATTTAATAGTTAAAAACATAACTATAATTCCATAGAGGCTGGTAAAGATCAAACTATCATTGTTATCACAAAAAAAGAGACAGTCTCCGCAAATTCGGCGAGCACGTAGTAAGATCGAATAAGCGGCAATTACGTCCATTGAAGGCGCACTAAAAGGACATAAAGGGAATAGCAGCTTTAGTTGCACTTTCATTATTCTCCTCCCCCGTTGGTCTTATTGAATCCGACGATAAGGTGCCTCAGTAATTTCCTGCCATTTACGAACATTACTCTTCCCAGTGATCATCTAGCGCTTTGAGTTGAGCTAAGCACAGAGTAGCAATTCTAATACCTACATCCCAAGTGATGATTACAAAAACATCAATACAAGTCGAGTGAATAGGCGCGTTTTAGACAGCTGCGCATACCTTCTGCATAATCATATTTTATCATCTGCTTTTGATGTGTCCAGTCCATAGCATTAAAGAAAACACCTAATATTTATTAATACTTTAGGTGAGAACACACTAGGGATCCTACAGGACAAATAAGTCCGCGTCACTCACTCATAGACGGAGCGCACTTTACGCAACAGCTACAGAACGTCGCGTCGTTCCGCGTCGATGTGGACGTTTCGCGCAGACATTCTGTCCTGTCCGTGATGATGCTCTTAAATTATCTAATTGACAGGAATGGTAAGAGTTCACTCTATCCTATGTCAATTTACTGAATGAGATAATACGATAGCTAAATAATATTTTGCAATATTTTGATGAACTCAACCATTTTGGGCGTCATTTTAATACCTAATCCTTGGTGATGATTTTATCTTTTAGCTAAGTAGTGATGCTGCTAAGATGGTAACGGGCTAATTTGTTAGAGGTAGGTCCGTACCTATAGCAATGCTGTTCTAGTTAAATAACAACTCTATGATCTAGCGATTGTAGCGGTTAGGGTAAATGCGTTGGTGTTGACAAAAAAGTGGACGCTGGCCAAATGTGGGGTGTTTCGACAATGCAGCTTCCGGAGGCTGTAAATAGAAAATAGGGCCGATGGAAGACTAAATTGCTCTTTCTAATGATGACCATTACAAGTAGGTACACATAATATAGTATCTTGAGAATAGTACAAGCTTTAGAAATAGAACAAGTAATATCTTAAATTGTGGTAACAAGAGAGTACATAAAATAAATAAGAAATCAGGAATGATACGACCTGTGGACGCTCTTCTTACCACCGTTATGTTCTAATAGCTTCTTCATTAATAACATTATGATCAGCCATATTTAATTGATTTTATTAGGTTTACTTAATCTTGTTGAACTTTTTTATGAACTTACTTACTTACTTAGGTGTGGTGACCAATTACTTTTTATTTTTTTAGAAACAAATCACATCAAAATGGAGAGCTTGAAATATAAACAAACACATACTGTGTGCTCAAATCTCATATAACCAGTGTAATATATATCACAGTCTGTAGCATTACACTGCAGTACAGCCGGTTCACGTGTATTGTATGAACCCTTCACACGTTAGCCATTTGTGGTTAATCTACCTATAAACATGTTCCGTACAATTCATCTATCTTGGTACAGCGACCATAAAGAGGGTGCAATAACTTTTACTGTCACCGAAACAATGCGATACGGTATCTGAAATTAGGACCGCAACGAGGGAAGTACATTGTCGTATGCGAGATCGATTAATGGTTTCTAATTACGCAATTCTGGCGATCTCTAATTGTGGTAGGGGTGGGGCAGTATATTTTGCGTGACAGTGTGTTATTTCCCCTGAGGGCGGTAAAGATACTGCATACCCAAGGAAGTATAAAAAAAAGGATTTTCTTACTGGAAGTGGTTAGTATTTGGTCCATCATACTAATTTTATAATATGCTAAAGTTTGATTGTTTTTTGATTTGTCGGTTTGGCCTAAAATCACGCCTCAACAAAATTACAGTTGACGTGATATTTTGCATGCGTTGCGGACGAAGTCGTGGTTATTATCTAGTTTGAAATAGCATGAAAGAACGACTTAAACTAACACGAATAATGTGTGCTAATGCGTACGTTATGTATCTACACGTTATCAAATTCACAATATCCATAATATGTGAGCGCCACTCGACGACAGCGCCGCTCGATGTTAGTGCCGCTTGCTGACTACAGATGGCGCTGAACCTGTGGCGCGGCAAAGTAGTCTATACGCGTGGTTTTCCGCCATTAATGGCGTGACGTCACAATACTGCTTTGGAATTTACATTATAGCAACTTCAAAGTCTTTAACCATTCGATACTCAGATTTGCCTTGAGTAGCAAGTGTTCCAGAAAGTAGACCTATCTATACCTTGGTTGCGATTGGTTATGGATTTAGTTGTTGTTATCATGTTACATTGCAATTAATTTAATATATCTTAAATGTTATTGTGTTTCTTCCTTAATAAATGATCGAGTCTGTGTACTACATATTGTTAGTTTGCATCTTAAAACCCTATCCATCACCACACGCATGTAGGTCTATTACACATGTTTTTAGGGTTCCGTAGCCAAATTTAGCAAAAACGGAACCCTTATAGATTCGTCATGTCTGTCTGTCTGTCTGTCTGTCTGTCTGTCTGTCCGTCCGTATGTCACAGCCACTTTTTTCCGAAACTATAAGAACTATACTGTTGAAACTTGGTAAGTAGATGTATTCTGTGAACCGCATTAAGATTTTTACACAAAAATAGAAAAAAAACAAGAAATTTTGGGGGTCCCCATACTTAGAACTGAAACTCAAAAATTTTTTTTTCATCAAACCCATACGTGTGGGGTATCTATGGATAGGTCTTCAAAAATGATATTGAGGTTTAATATCATTTTTTTCTAAACTGAATAGTTTGCGCGAGAGACACTTCCAAAGTGGTAAAATGTTGGTCCCCCCCCGTAACTTCTAAAATAATAAAACTAAAAAAAATATATGATGTACATTACCATGCAAACTTCCACCGAAAATTGGTTTGAACGAGATCTAGTAAGTAGTTTTTTTTTAATAATTTAAAACTAACTACAGGTTTGTGGAACCCTCGGTGCGCGAGTCCGACTCGCACTTGGCCGGTTTTTTAATATTAAAAAAAAATCGTCTGAACCACAGATCAGACCTGACCGATATTAACCCGAATTTCGCAGAATAGGTTAAAAAGCGTAAATGGTGTAATCGATGATTTCTATGTCCAGGCGATCAGTCTATCTACGATATTTAACATACGGTAAGTCCCGATAGATATTATTTATTTAATATATTTAGAGTACGGTTTAAAAGATTAAGTTGGCCACCTTTTCACGCCAACAAATAAAAGTGTATTGTTAAAATAAATAAACAAAAGAAGACTAAAACGCTGAAACGTTTTCTACATTTTAGAAGAAGTAACATAAAGATTTCACTGTTTTTAAAACGTCGTAGAGTCTTTTTTAAAATAGACAATAAAGTACCCTTAAGTCCACTTAAAACCTTTTAAAAACTGCTCAAAGAGAATGTTCAACCTAAATTACAAGGCAACGTGAATTTTTATAACCGTTCAATCTCCAAATTCTTACTATGCCCGCATTCTAAACAAAATTGCGTTCATATCGCTTCCTCAATTAATTTACTTCTCTGGACCATGTATCAGGCGACGCGCCGATGGCATGCCAAAACAGGGTGACCATGATATTTAGTCAACCCACTTAGGGGTTATATAAAACAATTGACACCTTTTCACATAATCTAATCTGCACTTGGTCAGCGTGGTGGACTTTGGCTTAAACTCTTCTCATTCTGGGATGAGACCCGTGCTCAACAATGGGCTGGCGGACGGCGGAGGCTCAGCAGATTGTTGATGATTCATTATTTATGTGTAATAAAGTATAACAATATTATGAAGTTGAGTCACTAGGTTTATTTAGTGCGCAAGGAAATATCTATAGATTTTTAACTTTCATCTATATATATAAAATTCAAAGTCCTGACTGACTGACTGACTGACTGACTTATATATCAACGCACAGCCTAAACCGCTGGGGCTAGAAACTCGAAATTTTGACAGTAGGTTCCTTTTGTGACGTAGGCGCTCACTAAGAAAGGATTTCTCAAAATTCCACCCCTACGGGGGTGAAATAAGGGGTTAAAGTTTGTATGAAAGTCCGTCATTTCTCAAGTTATATCCATGAAACTTGGTAAATGGGCTACCAGTTAAAAATAAAGAAATACGTATTTCACAGTTTTTCAAAATTCCATCCCCAAAGGGGTAAAATAGGGGTTTAAAGTTTATATGAAAGTCCTTCAATTCTCAAGCTAAAGCCATGAAACTTGGTATATGAGCTGCGGGTTAAAAATGAAGAAATAAGTGTTTCACAGTTTTTGAAAATTCGACCCCCAAAGGGGTGAAATAGGGGATGAAAATTGGTATAAAAGTCTTTCATTTCACAAGTTATAGCCTTGAAACTTGGTATTTGGGCTTCCGATTAAAAATTATGAAATACGTATTCCACAGTTTGGAAATTTCTATCCCCAAGGACGTTAAATAGAGAGTTTGTCCTTCAATCACGCCGCAACAGAGCAACGGATCGATGTGATTTTTTGCATGGGTAGGTATAGGTGAGGATCTGGAGAGGGACATAGGCATCTTTTTATCCCGGAAATGAAGGAGTGCCTGTGGGAATTAAAAAACTTATGCCACGCGAACGAAGTCGCGGGCGTCCTCTAGTTTTACCTATAAAAATCCTTCGGTGAGAGAAAAATCCGGATTTACTAATCAGCGGATTTACTAATTAGCCTTGGACCTAGAAAGCTTAAATTTTATACAGAAGTTAAGTTTATAATCTAGACTAGGAATAAGGCCGGAATTTTCGAAACTCTCACGGCAGCACAGCCTCCGGCGGTCGCTAGATAAAAAATAATTAGGTACTTATTTTAAATTGTCCCGAAAATTTAAGAGACACAATGTTAGCCCGAAGCCGTGCTAAAATTATTCAGTCAGTCGCCAAGCATTGTTCTCTGGTACTTTATTTGTCTGGGTACCTACCGGGTTGCTCTGGTTAATACGTATTTTTTGGTTCAATGCGTCCCGTTTAGCTGTGTAATCCTTTTGTCTCGAGGACGTAATTTGTGATACAAACAAAAATACACCCTTTGAAGTACAAAGACCCAAATAGCCGCAGGAGAAATTAACTGCAGTAAATAAAAATAGTTTACTGCATCCAAAAAGAAGGGGGCCTCTGCCTTTTATATTATTTGACTCATGCATGGGTCATTAAAAAAGTCATTAATTGTAACTGCATAAATTTTTTAGCGTTGTGAACCCCTGTCAAGTAGCTATTGTGGTAGCCATGGTATCTGCACAACCTTGCGATTTATTCCCGCCTAGACAGTTTAAAAAACACATCGTTCAAAAATAACACATTTTTTCACATTTTAGAGGATTTGCATTAATTTCTCTTTCTCTTATTTTTCTGTAATCTTTGCGATATGACCTTAGGGTCATTTTTACCAAATTATAGATCATTTTGTTCAGTCTTCAGCCCTACCTTTCCGTCCAGAATTGGCTTGTATACTCATTAATAATTATTCGACAAACCATTACAATAATATAAACTAACTAATTTGTCTTATCTGAAGATAGAGCCAATTGATAACAGTACCTATCCAGCACACAAAAATAACAGTATTTATTTCTGAATGGGGATTGATTTAGTATAACACAAATACGTAAATAAATGTAAGTTAACGTCAAGAGTTCCTGTGCAATTCCTCTGTTTATGGTAAATATTTGAGTACCACTCGAGTCTCAACCACAACGACTTCCGATTTTAAAATTCTGCCCCTCCTGCCTTCACAGCATAGAATGTTATGTTTTCATTAATAATAGGGGTTGCAAATATAATCAAATGAAAATCCACAACGTTTACATAGCAATGCAAACAGGTATAAGAGTATTTTTAGACATGCCACAATCAGAACCATACCACAGATGCAAAAACGTAGCTGGGCGTAACTCTGGTGGAAGACATATTATTGTAATTTAACTCACAGTCGGGACTCGCGATTATATCGGCATATTAAGTGTGATCAAAACAACGTTATCGCAGTTTCCAACGCAACCACAAGTGGCCGAGCACACTCCGACCCTACCATTATATTTTGTACGTATTTGATTGTGATTGGAACAATGGAAATGCAATGGACCGGACAGAACGTCGGAAGTGAAACACGTTTTAACTAGTCGCACTAGTTGGTGCAGCTCCATAGAAAAATTACTTATTTTAACGGGCGTTAAGCGCAGACCTTTAGTCCTGTCCGGTCACTAGTGTGTTTTCGCTGTTAAACACAACCACAAGCTACATTTTTGCTGTGGCGTGGTCTTTCCGGTTAGACCCTTATTGTTTAATACATCGTACAGCCACGCGACTGCTCGTTCCCGCCGCAAACAATAGAGGAACAAAATAATACTTGCAGAATCATCGGTCCACAATGCTTGGCTGAGAGCGAAGTTCTAGACAAATAAGAGTTCTATTAACGGCGTACCATTAGTTATAACACTACAAAAGAGATACTCGTATATGCGACATGACTATTGTTAAATCCAGATTTATTATCACAGTACAACATATTGAGAACATCTTGAGTAGTGTAAGTAGTCAGAAAATACCGCTAACAGACGAAAATCCAATCAGTTTTCCTAATTCTAGAAATCTCTGCGAACAAGTTAACGCGCTTACTTTATTACATTAGGCTATTCAGCTTCCATGATAGCAAGAGGAACTATGATCTAAAAAGTAATTTTCTCACTGAGCGTTTGTGCGGTTACAAGCTGGGACACGATCATTAAGTTTATATAACTATACTAGCTGATGCCCGCGACTACGTCTGCGTGGATTGAGGTTTTTTGGTTCCCGCGGGAACTCCTTAGTTTTCCGGGATAAAAAGTAGCCTATGTGTTATTCCAGGCTATAATCTATCTCTGTGCCAAATTTCATCCAGATCCATTCAGCCGTTGGGGCGTGATTGAGTAACAAACATCGATACATCCATACATCCATCCAAACTTTCGCATTTTTAATATTTATTTGATGCTTTTTTATATTTCAGAGTTTTGAGACTTACATAACTAATTGCTTTAGAGCGATGTCATACTAGGGACATCAACATCTTTTGTCCGTGACATCCATTTTTATATGGAGTGCACTTGCGGACTGGACAGGACCAATAGTCCGCGTCAGCATGAAACGTCCGCGTCGAAGGAAAACAATGTTTTCTCCAGCCTGGTAAACAAAAACGGTATGCATGAAATCTTGCAGTGCCTCCTGTTACGAAGTCAAAATCTTCAAGGATCAAGGATAAACAGTTGACAACAATTGAAAATTCTGCTTGTCTCATACCCTTCCACAGCATATATCCGCTTAATTGAATTCGACAAAATTTTGGTAAGGAGCTGATGGGTCGGAGATGGAGAAATAAGCTCCTTTTGATCCTGCAAAATCAAAGAAGATTCTCTAAGAATAATACCTATTATAAATGTCGTTCACGATCATAGTTTAAATTCCGAAATAAAATTACCATGTGAAATGCATATAAAAGTTACCAGACAGTTAAAAGGCGTTTTGCAGCATCGTGCTACGCTAGCCTTAGCAAGAAACTGGGATCTTTTATCTTTCGCCGCGTAAATTCTCGAATCCTGTGGGATCGCAATAAATAGCTGAAATCCCGAACTTCGACCACTGACACGGACAGCCTTGATAGGACTTAGCTGGCTTTCTCTTTTCCTTTGCCACGTACTTTTCTGTTTTATAACAACTTGTTTAACTTCGTCGGCGTCAAATTGCGAAGCTTTGGTCGTATTGAATTTTCCAATAATTCTCGCGAATATCGCCATCAAAATGCAAAGCTTTATCAATCATCTAATAATTTATTTAACCCCTTGCTGCTTGCCTGCCTAAAATATTCTAAGAGGTAGTATATACAGCTAAGTATATAATGGATGTGTCACCATACATAAGCTCTGCATTCAACTCGCGCGCGAACTATACGTATAGAGGTATATGTATACCTACATTATACCGAGGTACCTGCCTACGGATGATCTACTCAATTGAAAATAAAATAATAATTATGTAGTAAAAGAGGAATGACTCTTTCGCGTCGTGTTCGTGTACTTATAAATGCGGATGTATGTCTGTCTCTTACCTTTTTGCAATCTCAACCGTTTTATTGATTTTTATGAGCACTAAGTTTGCGTCCTTGAGACGCATATTGTTACAGACTAGGGCTGGATGCGACAATATTACTTACAAGTACAGACTTGGAGAAGACACTCTTTTTAAAGTCTGTGGAATGTGGATATACAATTGTATCGGAAAAACTTATATCCGAACAGTGGAATTCGTAGGCTCCAGGTAAAAATAATTAAGAATTAGGTACCTCCTCCTTTTTGGAAGCTTGGAACCCTTGGTTTGAAGCCTAATAATCAAAGCTTGTTTTGATAAATACTGGATCTTAAGTATTAATGTAATGCTGGTAAGTTGTAACATAACAATTAAGTCTCTTACTTCGAGTGTGAAAATGCGTTATAATATTATAAGCTTGTATGCTTTTAATAAATTGGTATATTAAAATCTATTTCAGTAATTATTGTGATACTAGCTGATGCCCGCGACTTCGTCCGCGTGGATCGAGGTTTTTCGGTTCCCGCGGGAACTCCTTAATTTTCCGGGATAAAAAGTAGCCTATGTGTTATTCCACTATAATCTATCTCTGTGCCAAATTTCATCCAGATCGGTTCAGCCGTTGGGGCGTGATTGAGTAACAAACATACATCCATACATCCATCCATCCAAACTTTCGCATTTATAATATTTATTTGATTACTTAGTGAAAATACTTAATAAGTATTCTTTGATATATAGAACTTGACACGGTTTTACCCATGTCAACGCAAAACTTTGACTTAAAAGGTTCAGTAAAATACTAAATAACCTAACTAGTAGCGTCGTATTCCTCATTACCACGTCATTACTGAGGGTTGTAATCACTTTCCATAAATCACGTAATGACTGGGTTTTTTTTGGGATAATAGCTGTTTTGATGAGATAAGCAAAGTGATACCAAAGCCTCATTTAATCTGAAATTAATCATTTAATTGATTATATCAAGTACAGAAATATTTGAACTGCACACCACAGCTAAACCTGTAACATCTTCATACTAATGACGTAACAAAGATCTTAAAAGCGGCAAAGGAAATGTCAAATTCTTCCAACAAGACAGCTATTCGTCCATTTAAACGTGCGACCAAAGTAGCCACTTTCAAAATAACATATCGTTCTAAACGCCGACTGACAGATGACACATTTCGGCATTTTTCAACTTGTCCTTTCTGAAATATGCTACACGTTATTTATTCTCGTCGTATTCTCGCCCATTACTACTTAAGACGCCTATATCTCTGATGGTGTTTTGCAAATTTCAATTTTATGCTGAGGCTCTTAAAATCTAATACAGATATTGAACGGGAATCTCGTTATTTATGCTTAACAAAACACAATCGAATTTAATGAGAACCGACAGTCACCGTGAGTTATTTTGAAGCTAATGTGCACGCTACGGGTTAACCAACAAATTAGATGCTAAGATAATATTATACAAATAACTCTGTAATTTAACTCAAAATTAATTGGTTTTGTTTGTAATGTTAAGTATTAATTAAATTCAACAAAGGATTCGCACGTGTGGCTTCAAGAATGTTACCGTTGTATTTCAGGAATGAAAAGAAATAGTGCTTTGACAATCTTATTATAACTATACAACTCTATTTATGTTTCTATTTCTGTAGCCAGTCCACGACTAAAATTAATGAAGATGGTCAATAACTTGGCTGAGCCTTACATGAATAATAGCTTCAAGTAATCGTAAAAAATAAACTCTTCGTTAAATAAATTAGAAAAAAAGTAATCATAGTAATGCAAATGATTTTCTCCTCACGAGCTTACAGCTCAAATTCCCGAATGAATTCGTACGCGTCGGCAAAATAATTGACTCATTTATAAGGCCTTGCGGTATCAGTCTCGAGCCTGATCGTGGCAGCATGACTAATAAGTAGTTAATCCGCAAATAAAAGTGGGAATAAAACAGTAGTGGGATGCGATCACGCCGTACGGTAGATAAATATGTCGAATTGTCATAGCTCGTGTCAATGAACTCGTTAGAAATAGATTAAGCGTGAATTATGATGTTTAATATGTGCTCTTACTCTATCATAAGATTCAAAACTATTTCTGATTCAAAGCATTCAGCGACTTATGGGGCGGGCCCGAAGCCCCTAGGAAAACCCCTAGGTTTTCCTGAAGGATAGCATCTGAGCCGAAGGTGTCTGCGGGAAAACCATGCTCACCGATAGGTGCAAACTGCAAACCGTCAACGAGCTAAATTGCCAATTGGAAGGGACGTGCCACTGAAAAGTCTTACAGTGTAACGTAGAAAAACTAGAGTAGGCGTAGAGGAATGATATAATTTATTATCACATCATGTCATAATAAGAGTAATAATATAAGCAAAAACTTTGCCCGTAAATATTTTGTGATTTAATAACATTCACGAGAGGATTACGTGACTGAAGAGTTAATTTATTACATTTTTATCATATTTATATCATATCAGATACACGATAAGATAATATGTTTTGTTATGTAATCAAAACTATTTCAAAGGTTTAATAAAAAAAAATTACTATCGAATAGCGTTCAGTTTCAATAGGCATTAAAATATTAATTAAAATATTATGTCACCACTCATACTGTACTGACCTATAATAGTTTTAAGTTATTAGAGTTTTTAAACATATTTTAAATTCGGTTTCACCATTCATTTTCTACAACGGTTACGACAAGACAATAAGAATCATGCCTCGATTGCTTTGAATTAAAATTTTACTCAGCGCTGGATTTAAATTCAAAGAAAGAAATTAAAAATCTCCGCCGGAATGAACCAGTAAGAGTCTTCTCTCACTGGATGAGCACTAACTAAACGGAAACATGAAATTCAGGTACAGAAAATTCTGTTCAAACTTTCTTAATTTTTAGTGTAACTTTGAGGTTTTTTTAAAGGCGCGTTAAGCGGCGTTGTGTGAAAATCTAATTATTTTTACTTAAATGTACATATCATACTAATATTATAAATGCGAAAGTGTGTTTGTTTGTTGGTTTGTTGGTTTGTCCTTCAATCACGCTGCAACAGAGCAACGGATCGACGTGATTTTTTGCATGGGTATAGTTGAGGACCTGGGAGAGTGACACAGGCTACTTTTTATCCCGTAAAATTATGGAGTTCCCGTGGGAATCTAGGATGTACTAGTAAGTACCGATTTATTAGTTCCATGATTTGATAATTGCTTTAATAGGTATATTCATTTAAAATTTCGGAAGATAATTCTTATGTATCACGAATTAAACAGAGTCAAAAGTTAAACATAACGGTATTATACGTTTACGCAATTATCAAAAAATGTGTGCGTTTTTTATAAAACTCCCGATTTTGTTATAATACTTACTTAGGTACCTGCATTGAAGACTTCGACTTTTTGCAGAAAGTAAGCAAGTATTGGCACCGCATCTGGGTTCTGTTTACTTACTTGATACAATTTTGGTATTCTTACTGCGGGCAGAGGGAATCTAACGAACCTTCCCATGTAATTGCATTAGGTTGTGACTTGGTACTTCATAAACGTAACGAAGAAATAAATTGGCATGAAAATATCATTTTTGTATTGAATTTGGTAGTTATTTTCTTTTTATATAACAGTACAGTATTCAGCGTATAAGTATAAAAGTATAGTTATAGTCTATAGATACCACAGTATCAACACGTAGGTACAGTGGAATGACGCCCTTGAAGCTTGCTGATGAGCCCGAGAGCGACCCTAAGTTCGTAGCACCTGCCACCTACATCCCCGAACGACTACCTATCTAAAGCAAAGTTCAAAAACAAATCTTCTGTCGTTTTCTACCAGCGTGATAGTTGGTCTAAACTCTTCGCCATTGCAAATATTGGAAAGAAGCAGTTCCATCCAATTATTTCCACTAGGATTGTTCTGTCTACACGTCTCTGCCAACCGACTGTATTCTCTTATGGCTGTCGTAATACTATCAAAATAATATCTAGGCAAAACTTTACGAATGGGTAAAATTATTAGCTTAGTGTTTTTAAAATAATTGAATAGGGGCTCTATAATGCAAACGAATAAAATAAAATCTAATTTAAATGCAATAATTATAAAATACAAACGGAGTTAATAACAGGCAATAGATAACTTGCATATATTTTGATTTCGCGAGTGCGGAACATTTTAACTTCCTTGAATGGGTTCGTACAGCCTCTGCCAGATAATTGAGTCATTCATAAGGCTTGCGTATCAACCCTGATCCTCATCTTGGCTCCATGACTAATAAGAAGTTAATCCGCAAATAAAAGCGGAATTGAAACAGAAGTGGAACGCCTTCGCGCCGTGTGGTAGGCTAATGTCGATTCGTCTTTGTCCGCGTCACTGAACTCGTCAGAAATAGATTAAGCGCTCTCACTCCATCTAATGGCGTCTCATTTGTTTAGCTTTAAGAGAAAAATTGTTCTTAAACTCCGCAAGACCGAAATCTTGTCGATGAGTTTTGTTTGTTTGACTCAATTTGAGCGTTTCTCTTGACGCTTCGTTTTGCTTAGAATTTTCAAATTCACTTAGCGTTTTCGAGTGGCGCTTCTGAAAATTATTTTATGTTTGTTGGCCCTTATTTTTGTTGCTCACCTGCAAAAATTGTAATCGTGCTCTCGACGTGTTCTGGGGGGCTACTACCATCGCTTAAAGCAGTATTACTAAAAATGACACGTACCTTGACGCCCTTTATATATCCCTTTTAACAGGGATTAAACAATACGGAACAATACGGATACGGGAACAATATTAAAACAATACGGAACTAAGTGATGGTAGTATGCCCCCTGCTGTTTGTGTTTTGTTAACTTTTGAACTGTTATTCGATAAGTGAATTTCATTTTCTATTGTTTTCAAACTTTCGCGCGCTAATCGAGTTTTCTCCGCAGACGTTCAGTTTAATAGGTTTTATTTTAACTAAGTATTGATGGAGTCGTTTTGTATGCTGTAGTACTGTTTACCTAGCAAACTTTATTTTATTTACTAAAAATATTCTCAGTGCACGTAGGGTTTTTGTCAAAAAGTTTACAATGTTACTTACTACGAGTAGGTACTTACGTTTGAAGAAAGGAATTTCGAGTATTCAGTTTTAGATTCATTTATTTGCATTCAACACGAATAATGCCTTTACACGCTTCACTAAGATTAAGCTTCTTTTTTTTGTATTTATATATTTCTGTCTCTTGTGTGCAATAAAGAATACAATACTAATAATAGTAATGATTGACATTCAACATGAACAATAATATAATTGACATATTATTATGACTGCTGCCCCGTTATGGCATAATATGCAATTTTAGTGCCTGGTTTCAATATAGTTCGTAAAATATTAATTTATTAGTCTGAATCTGAGCTTTGAAAGGTATAGGAGAATAATCTTAATTAAGATACCCTTTAATTATTCACTGTCTACAGAGATTTCCTATTCACGTATTCAAAGAAAGGAATTAAAAATTTGTAGGGGAAGCAAAGGAAATTGTAACTTTAAATCACCATTGTATATTAGCTAGATAGAGCCGTTGAATCGAGGTACAATATACGAGTAAATTATTTTTTAAGTGTATTATATTATTATTATATTATTTTTTATATTATTTAGTTATACCGTAACTATAACTACAACACGATGACGCAACTTACCTAATTGATTACAATTTACAAAAACAGTACCAGCAAAAGTTTCCCTCAGCAAAATACCGAATTGTTTGTTGAAAGTATTTTCATTTGTTACAAAACCGAGTAGTAATTACTTCGAAACTACACCAATCATTACAAGAATTCAAACTTTCGTTCAGATGGAGTCTTGGTATTATTAGTAAATCTCAAGCGATGTCGGCATTTTCAAAAGTTTTAGGTAGTTACTTACAGACTGATGACGTACCTACGTATAATAATTTCATGTTAACGACACAAGATCTAGAATTTTAATTATATTGTTATTGATTGCTTAGTCAATTTATAATGTTACTAGATGATTCCCGCGACTTTGTCCGCGTGAATTAAAAGTTTTTTGATTCCCGCGGGAACTTCTTAATTTCCCGGGATAAAAAGTAGCCTTCCGCGGGATGTTACCTACCTCTGTACCAAACTTCATCAAAATCGGTCGAAAAGATGGTCCGGGAAAGCGTAGCAGACACACAGACAAACTTTCACATTTATAATATTATTATGGATTATAAAGTCTTCTAGCTTTGAACTATGGAAAAATTGTAAGTTTCTACTCAGAATTTAGATGATGCGAAATTACGAAATGTCATCAAAATTGGTTGAAAACATGAGCCGTAGCAGACAGACAGACAGACAAACAGACAGAAAGACAGACAGACAGATCGTATTAGTATGGATATTACCTATTGTTAGCTATATTTTACACAAGTTCGTGGATTATTTTCGTCGTCGTTCAATTGTCGAGTACCTACCTTATAAACATGTAAAGTTTTATGCCTGAGGATCTGTGAGCTCATCGGATCGCTGTACAAAGAAAATCCCCACCATCCTTAAGGAGGTATTTTATGGAATATTAAGGGGGGATCCTCAGAAAAGAGGATAACGAGATATAAAATAGAAGTATCTGCAATCCCTGCCTCGTAAAGTAAGTTCTATTTCTACATGCAATTCTATAGCTTTATTAAAAAGAACTAACAAAATCAATTTTATGTGTTACGAAATCTCATTCTCCTTTAATAATATATTTTTAAAATAGGTGTAGAACACATGTAATATGATATTTACATACAAATTACAATTAATCTTAGAGACAATATTTATGTGAGTGTATTACCTAGTTTATTTGTAGAAGGCGTCTGCTGGCCGACCACCCATCGAGTTGGTGACTGGTTAACGCTCATGGTGTCATTTCTTCTGATTTATTGTAACGCGAGTGCCGATGTAGAGACTACTACAGGCCAATAAAATCAGTCACCATTTGAATAAATAAGCGAGTTCTTAAAAATCAAAGTACTTACTCTTTTTCTTCTCAATAAAATTTATGTAAGTTTATAAATTGTATTCGAAATTCTCATTTTTTAATTAAAAGAATGCAGAATAATAACTTTTTATAATAATAAGTAATAATTATTATAGAATGGACATAGTTTTGTATTTGCTTTATATTATTATTTACCTTGGAATACTTGAGGTTTTGCATATGAGTTTTCTTTATAGCGTCTACCTTATCTATGAAAGGATTTTCTTAAAACCCAACGTCATTTTGAAAAATCCTGAATCCACGTAGACGTAGTCGTGGAAATAATCTATAAGAATTCTAAATGCTCGTCTGAAATCGATACTCAAACATTATAATTTTTAAATTAATACAAAAGACAATTATCTTATAACGGATAAATAATATCTTATTATTTTCAAATGGGAGTATAGGTACATAAAGTGTACAAATTATTGGGCATTACTTGTACGGATATTAAGGAATCTTTATATTCATTTATGATTAAACCTATAAAGTAAGTTCTCACGTGAGGTGTATCATGCGGTGTTCTTTGACCGTGACTTGATAATCAAATAGAAAAATTATATTATGTTTTGCTTATAAATTGAAAAGTCATGGAAATTGAAATTATTTTTAAACAGAAAGTTATGAACCGTTAAAATTATCTTTCATTATAATTTTGTAGGTTACAAGATTTATCTACCTACTTACCTACTCGTTAAATTGTTATTTATGTCGAGCTAGGTATACACATAGATATTATTGTGTTTATATAACGTAGGTACCTGGAGTACTTGAAATACCACAACCAATGGGCTTGACTTTTGCTCTGCGTAAAGTATAGGCACTCACATTGCAAGTTAATCCAAAACATTCCTAATATACTTAGTGTTTCTAAGGTTTAACTAAGCATAATAATAAACAAGTTATCATTATTTTTACTGATACAGCATTCATAGATATCGCCTTGCTAGTTAAGCCTTGCCTTGCGGGAAATACAGCTCATTTCCAAATTTTCCTAGACTTTATCATTCTGATTTCAGAAGCAGCTACGAGTAGGTAATAGTGTATTGTGATACAAGGGTGGAAAGTAGGTTATTGCAAACGAGCTGTCATTAATAAGCCCGAGCCGAAGGTGAGGGTTTTTAATGGCACGAGTTTGCAATAACCTTCACACCCGTGTATCACACGACGTTTTTCAATACAGTTGTGGGAAATAGTAATAAACAAATCAAAGAATTACAAGTTTATTTCAACCTACATACGTACATAGTAATTAATTCTGAAAATTGAGATAGTTTTTAACATGGAATAACTTGACCACAATGTAGATGGTTTATATTTTCCACTCAATTCATGAAAATAAGCTAACAAAACATTTTCTGAGAATGACTTAGTTTTTTTATGTTTTTTCCATGAAATAAAATTATTATTGTAAGCCGTCATACATCTTTCTCGAGATTTTGGGGGCAAAATTCCATCTTGCGCAGTTTGCGCCTCAGATAAAATATCTGGTGGAGTTAATTCCATTTCATCATTAGTACTAGAACTCATATTAACAAAAATATAATCAATTTATCACTAAAATAAAAAATTTCACATGTATTTACACCTGGACATATTTTTTTTTTCAACGAAACTAGGCTGCGGGTTCGTACCTACGCGTATACAGCCTATTCGATTTTTGGCAAATGTTGAAAATAATTAAATTAAAACTGGTAATTAAATATAATCAACAACCATTTAAAAGAATTTTGGAAATTCAATGCTAAAACGTACGGATTCATTCATTTTTCCTCGTAAAAAGCCTATCGGATTATATTCTATGTATGAAAACTCCTTGCTACTAAACTTTTTTAATTGACTTGGAAAATTTAAAACTAAACTGCAAAAGTAAGTGTCGAGCTTGTAAAAGTAAGTCACGACCGTGTACAAAAAGTAAGATGCCTATGCGAAAGATTCAATTTTCGAATCATAACTACAGCCTCTGAAAGTGCGCCATGTTTGACAACTGTATTGAAAAATTATTTATTTACCAGAAAATTATATAACACCCTCTTCTTAGAATGAGAACGGTTCATGTCTTAGTCTACCATGCTGGACAAGTGCAGATTCCTATACACCCTTGTAAAAATAAAGAATTCTCAGGTATGCAGGCTCTCACGATTATTCTCTTTATCGTGGAATAAAGTGATATTAATAGCTTAAAACGTACGTTTATCTCAGAAAAGGTAGGTACAAGTGTAGACCTCGGGACCCCTAAAATAAGGGGCTGAAGTCTTCTATTATCTAACTACTGCTCAAACCTCGGAACCCCTAAAATAAGGAGAGTAGTTGGGTAGATATCGAACTGTAGCTCTCATATTTTGATCACCGCTCTCATTAGTAGTAAGTACCTAGTACCTACGTATGTGCTAAACAGTTTGTCATATTAAGGGTCGTACCAGTAGGTACTTAAATGTAGTTAGAGCACAAGTTTACCACTATGTTGTCATTGACACAGTATGACCACCATAACACCACACACTGTCATTTCCAGGATTCCTTTTTACTGTGGCGGTAAACATTTACTAGCGTAGTACGAAACGGCGACAATTTGCTTACAATATTGCAAACAATATTCCGTGGCTTTGTGCTTGCGTAGTTTGAAAGTACAATAGATATAAAATTAGCTTTATAAGTCGATGGCCTAGTGAATAGAAAACGTAATAAATATATTTGACGACCCCTCTTCCACAGCGGTGAGCGCTGTTATAATATAAGCAGGCGGGCCTTGATTCGATTCCTAGCAGGGACGATTTATAAATTTTACACTGTCTATGGTCTGGTCTGGCAGGAGACTTTCTCAGTGACTACACTGGGAAAGCCGTGCTGCCAAGCGACTTTAGAGTTCCGTACGGTGCAACGTATACTTAGTTAAAACCCTATTAGGTGTACCTACCTAATAACTACCGATATAAGGGTCTAAATAAAAAGCTTATCGAATAAATAGCATCTTCTAGGCTAACCCGCTTTCATCTTAGAAATTATCATCACTTATCTTTAGGTAAGAACGCAGTCATGGGATAAATTATTGTAGCTGAATAAAAAAAACTCACATTAGATCGCAAATTTTAATCATGGAACCTCTGAGTTATCTTGTATGCTAATAAAGACAGATCTACCGTGCGTAGGTAAGGTTTATCAAAAATATATTTTACGGGTAAGAAAGTATCATCCTCTTCTATATAATATACTAGCTTATGCCCGCGACTTCGTCCGCGTGGACTACACAAGTTTCAAACCCCTATTTTACCCCCTTAGGGATTGAATTTTCAAAAATCCTTTCTTAGCAGATGTCTACGTCATAGTAGCTATCTGCATGCCAAATTTCAGCCCGATTCGTCCAGTGGTTTGAGCTGTGCGTTCATAGATCAGTCAGTCAGTCACCTTTTCCTTTTATATATTTAGATAAAAGCGAAATACCACTCATTAATTCATAGGAAATCAGCATTTTACGAAGTAACTAGGAGGAAAATAGGTAATGCACAGGTAAACTGTGCTTAAAAAACACATATTTTGTAAAAATCTACTTATTCAAGCATCATAATAATGTTTAATAGTAGAAAGCAGGTAGTAAAATGGTTTCAAACGCAAGTGTTACTTGTAACTTGAGTGAAACTCGTTCCTAACAGCAGCTGGAAACTTTTGTTGAGCAAATAACACTTTGCTCTTTGTAAAATGCTAGGCGTTTGCAACTGCACTCTAAAAGTACAACACTTACCTACTTACCTGTTACCTGTAATAATTATGAAAAACTTTTTGAGTATTGCTATAAAAAAACTCATTCTCAGGTCTCATTTCTTTTCAAAAAAGATTAAGTAGGTAAAAGTATATTTTCTAATTATGGTGAAATCGCGTAGGAAGAACCAAGCAGTTTCATACCTATGTATTCCGTAATACAATGACGGAATACATAGGTACATCATCCGGAACACCCATAGATAAGGGGTAGGTACACTTTCTTATTCCTACTTGGCTACATCCTAAGATCAAAATAGCCATACATAATTATTAGGTATCTAGGTTCTACATATAAGATTATAGTACTTACGTAATAACCATTATCTATAAGGTAATAACTAATAAACGATAAATAAATTATTTGTTTACAAAATAGTAAAAAGTCTTCATTATATTTTAATGCCGTAAAATTTTGTTTTCTAGAAAATTATCCACCAACTCTTAAGTGGATGTGTTATGCCCACCCAGCGGAACCCTGCGGTGACAATGTGCGACATTGGCAGCTTATCTCCACTACAGACTGTAGTTTCAGTTATTTCCCCTCACTCGTTTGTCATTTCTAACCCTTCCCTCTCATATAAACACAAACAGTCGAGGCGGAAGCCGTGAAATTTAGAAATTCCTTTGTGTCGACGCGTTGGCACCACTTTGCCTTGATGCCTTTAGATCTACAAATTTTCAGATTTATTCTTTGAATAAATTTCGCGGTAGACGCTTGTCAGCTTTGAAATTCAATTGGTTCGGGGTCGACACATTGCTGACGAGTTCCTTTCCACTTTTTTTGGTCTACAATTTTTGTTTTTCAGTTTTTGCCTATGAAAAGCCTTTGAGTGACTCCGATTTACAATGGACCCCTTCTTAATCCAGTTTTCTTCCGACGATAATTGCATTTGTGGGTTCCGAAGCGTTGAAGTGTTTTTAAAAGTTCTTTTAAAGTCGGGCTTTCTTCGAAAGACTGCTAACTGTGTTATTGTTCTATTTTTTATAGTTGGTAGGTATAATATCTTTTATTACTCTAGGCGTTACTGATAAAAACTTTATAAAAAACTGACGACTTAATTTATTAGTAGCTCAAATATATTATATTATTACTCAATTCTATTTGTTTTAATTGCAAGAATCCACCGTAAAATCAGTAAGCACGATCGCATTGCGAATTAAGTCAGAAAAATAATTCGCTCTACACATAATTGGTAATCAAAAATTGCTTTATGGTATTTAGATTACACTTAGATCACGACTAAAATGATCAAAAATTCCGATGTCCAAAATTATTTACTGTCTCACCTTTTGTTTTTATGTTTTGGACAAGACGCCAAAAATGTTGTGCGCCTACATCTGCCCAATCCGTGATCGACAATTCAAAGCAGGATTCGCGATTCTCATGTAAATAAGAGAAAAAGGCTCTAGGTATTTGCCTTTTAGACTTCTAAGAATAAGATTAAGATACATGTAAAGATATAATTCTAGGTGAAAGATTGTATCAATCGATTGGAATTTTTAAAAGTTGTTGTTAGCAGAATGCTTTTTTTTTTGTCTCTATAAGTTTTAGAGCAGACTAGCTTTTATTAGCAATAGTGTCAGCATCACATAAATCAATCAACCTGTAGGTACCCAATAAATTTCAAATCTATTAGGCTATCTGTACTTATTTAGCGTGTAAGCGGTTAAGCAGTGTAAAGGTCGATACTTTTACACAGTTCAACCAGTTAGGACCTACAGACACACACGTTTGCAGCTTTATTAATAATTAATTACTAATAATATAATGGTTATAATATTTTAATATTGGTTTATTATGTATTATTTATTATCATCTCATAGGTATTCTTAAGAGGAACAATTTTATATGGCTCCGACATTATTTTTTAGAAAAGAGATATCATTAGCCCATTTCAGGATCCCACTTCAGAAAATTGAAAATTTTAGGGATTTAAATTGAAGAGATCGAGGCGTTTTATTATGACTAGTTTAACATAAATATCCCACAGCAGGCAAGGCAGGATCCATCCACTGAGGATAGGGGAGACATAATTCAATCAGAGAAGGCAATTCGGCCTTTTGTGTGCAAAACGCTGCCGGATGCAGGGGCCTAACTCCTCACACAAACATAAAAGGCTTGGACAGAAACGACGCGTGGTGCGCTGAATTGTGGTGGTGCCTGGCACAAGGAGCAAATTGAGATGTGTAGCCCTAAACTTGGTAGATCCAATGAAGAGGAATACTAGAAACATAGACCTGATGTTACGGGCAATTCTAAATTGAATAGAAAAACATGATTAAAAATAATTAATTATATAATAATTATTACTATGAAAAAACTCGAACTGTTTTAACTTAGTATATGCTGCCACTTATGACTGCTTGTGTTGGTTTTCTTCTGACTAACTGGTCAATCTGGAGGGAGGCAATTAGGCTAATTTGAGGATAAGCCTCTTTATCCAGCATTATCGATGACTTCGTTACGGATGACTACTTAATTCGTTAAGCGTTGTGTCTGCCCAAGTGTTTAAAGTTGAGCAAACTATAATTATAATATATCCGCGTATTGACGATTTACTTTATTTAAATTTAATTTTTAGTTTAATTTATTTGGCACCAGGATTAGAAGCTTTTAAAATATAAAGTTTATAATAAAATATAATAATTTTAGATCGTATATTATCAGTTTATATTTTAAGACTAATTGCTTGTCTTTTTCAGGAGCCTTACTTGATATTAATTAATTTTCTTTATGTTGTGTAAAGTTAAATATAGGACAAAATAACGTCTTATTTCTCCTCAGCTTTATAGATTTTAAGGTATTAGGAATTTTAGATATTTGGAAAAACAGTTGGTGTGTCTATCAAACAAAAGTTAGATCCATATCTATACTGTATGTATGTCATAAAGTGTGTCTGTCAGTCTCATAACTTTTCATGGCCAGTTATTAACAGATTTTGACGGGTACAGAGATACTTAGCTTAGAATCCTAGAGACAGACCAAAGAGATTCCACGGGATTTAAAAACAAATATTTATACCCACGCAGACAAAGTCACAAGCATCATTTAGTTAAAAATATCTCTTACTTGCTCTCTTCTTAAAAGTCGTCAGCGTCTCATTAACTATGTAATTAGCTCGAAAACAAACGTCGGCAACTTAACGAATACTTCAGTGCCCGTCGTGTTTTTAGAGTCGCTGTAATTCGTCAGTTCCTTCGTTTTCTTTTTAATTACATTTGACAAATCACCCTCTACCTTCTCAGTTTCTTTTCGTTTTCTTTTAATTAAATACTGAAGTGACACTCGAGCAACAAGCGTGTCTCGCTAAAGTGGCTCCTTAAAATGTTTCCTGTTTATTTAAGTATCTCTTGGGGCCAGTTGCACCACAGAAAGCTAATACCGTTAAACATGCCCACCAAAATACAAGCGAAGCGTTTGCACTTAAAATGATCTGCTGTTTGCCTGTGAGAAATTCCGATTTTTAGTTTATAGGTACATGGAAGTAACCTTACAGTTTTTTCTTTGAGTGACATTGGCTAAAACATTTATCCCTTACTCCAAAGGAATCCTATTGTTTTTGGGTTGATAAAAAATACTTCATAGGTTGGCCCCAGACAGCTATTAGCCTATAATAACCAAGTAGCATGTAAATTTGTCCAATAGCTTCAGCGGTATACTTGCACAGACAGACAGAAAATATCCATAATTACTTACTTAAAGTTATGAAAAATTTTACTGTCCTTTATCTGACCAGTTACAATATATAAAGTACCTTTGTTAATAATCAAAACCCGTGGTGCGTATGATCCTTAGTAGTACGGAAAATAAATTAGGCAATTTTTAAATGCATGTAAAGCCTTTTAATTAGAAACGGGGGTATCTGACCTCATTGCTATCCCAAAAAATCTTCACAATCTATGTACGACTAGCTATCAGCCCGCGACTTCGTCCGCGTGGTTTAAGTTTTTTTGATTCCCGCGGGAACTCCTTTATTTTCCGGGATAGCCTATGTCACTCTCCAGGTCCTCAACTATACCCATGCCAAAAATCACGTCGAACCGTTGCTTCGTTGCGGCGTGATTGAAGGACAAACCAACAAACTAACAAATCAACAAACCAGCAAACAAACACACTTTCGCATTTATAACATTAGTATAATATAATTAGTGGAAGTGATTATGACCCTCGTAAATAAGGACTTTGACATAGCGAGAAAGACATAGCAAGTAGCAAGTAGCAAGCAAGAAGTACATAGCAAGTAATTACGAGTTTATAACAATTAATTATAATTACATTATTGTTATCAAATTCATCATATGGTAGATTATCTTTTAAGCACAGCCCTGCTCGACAGTGCAACCACGATCTTATTAACTTTAGGGAATAAACGCTGATTAATTTTATACAATACTATTGTACGATGTGAAGAAGCTTAAGCGACACAACAATGCTTCAAAATATTACGTGATCATTTCATTATGTGATGAATTTACGAGTACAGAGCTTGTGAAGCTAATGAGACATACTCGTCTTCAAAATAGTTGATCAAATTCTTTTATAAAAGACATAAGATCCTGTATACCTATTTTTTGAAAAGTTCACATTTTGAGTGAGATATTATTTTCACTTTTATTTTATCTGTGAGTAAAGAGTCCAAACGATATAAAAGATGTATCGTATGTTCTTTGCTTTTATTACTCTCAAGTTTCAAGCCGTCATATATCTTACACTTTTCCCCCTCTATAAACAAAAGTAAACGCAATTTTCATGTTCGAGTCGATAGCTTAGAATAATAAGCGATTCAAGTTATATTAAAGCAATATGCACAATGATGCTTAGGGCGCCTTCAAATTTGCCGCAAATTGCCGCGCGGCTGCAGCGCTGCGGTCGCGCTGCTTTGTAAATCCATATAAATAAAAAACACGCGACTGCAGCGCTGCACCCGCGCTGCGGCCGCGCATCAGTTCATCGATCGACTACACTAGCGGCACGCTATGATGGCCGGTTGGACAAACGTTCCGTATTAATTGATAACGACTTTGAAGGAAATAATTGTATTACTTTATTGACGATAGTGATGTGCAGAGATTCATGAATTTAAAAAAACTTAATTGTTTTTTGTTCGAAAATAAATTGACATTCCACATAACTATTGTAATGTGTCAAACCGGCCATCATAGCGTGCCGCTAGTGTAGTGACGGGACTGCGCACGTATTTTTGTTCAAGTCTAAACATGAACGAAAATCAGGTAGAAGAATTTATCGATGAGGTTGAGAGTCGTCCAGCAATATGGGATTCGAAGTCCGACAAGTACAGCAATAAAATCGAAAAGAAAAAGGCTTGGGAAGAAATATGCATTTTTGAAAGAAAGAAAGAAAGAAAGAAAAATCATTTATTCACCTTGTGCCTCGTACATAAAATCAAACTTTAAAATTAAGCTATGGCTTTTGCACCCACATGGCACAAGATGAAAAGGCCCCCGACTCAGCATTAATGCTGCAGGTTTTGAGAGCAAAACCTGAGCGCTGGTATTCTGCCGGAGCCCAAACGAGTGACACGCACGAGCTCGACAGTCTTCGCAACGGGATGAGTGATCTTCCCTTGAAAATAAAATGGAGTAAAATAAAATATGTAATCTGTGCAGTGAGTGTACCTAGTGTGTATAACTAAATATTACAGATAGCGATTTAAAAGACAATAATAAAATATAAATAGATTAATATGTCTAATAAAATATAATAGGCATATTATGTGAGTACATATAGCAGCTTCAAACCACCAAGCTAAATAACCTGGAACTAGTTGCAGTTTGTTGTTTTTGATGGTTTAAAAGTTTCTTTTTTAATGTGCTCTTAAACGCAGGAACTGAGCTTAGATTCCTCAGTGGAGGAGGGATATTATTCCAGCATTTAGTAGCCAGATATCGAAAACTTCCACGAAAAGCTGCTGATTTATGACGTGGCCAAGTCAGCCTATTTAGTGGCCCTCGAGTATTAAAAATTTATTGACAATTTTACAAACAACACTGCAAGTGAAAAAAAATGAAGCATGTAAGTATAATATTATGTATTGTTACCACAACTACTTTATATTTTCGTTGTTTCGCATTAATAGTAACACAGAGCAGTGTTTCTTCGTCAGAGTCCATCGTGAAAATAAATATAGGTACACAACCCTATGATGTTCGAACCTCGCGACAGGAGCGCGGCCGCAGCGCTGCAGCCGCGCTGCAGCCGCGCTACGCTTTGCGGCAAATTTGAAGGCGCCCTTAAACATTGTAAGACTTACCATTGATTCTCGATTCGGTCTCGATCTGGATAACTATATTACTATTTATTTATTTTGAAGCGTAAGTTCGTGGCCTTCATAAGTTAAGCAAAGAATATCAGTAATTAGTCTTGCCACGCGAGTGCATGCGCTTGGCTATCGCCCAGAAGATATCATCGCTTAGAACATTAATAATATGAAACATTGTTATACACTGACCCATATGACTGAGCCTCATTTATAACTTTGAACTTCGTTTATTCTCTTCTTTGTTGGATCTTTCAACAAGTTATTTATCATTTCGTTCTTTATATTATTATTCGTTTGAAATCTTTATATCTGGGGTCACGGGAGTGACCCCGCCAAAGCGAGCCAAAGGAAACGGGGCACTACCTACCTTTTCTCGAAGCGTTTCGTCGGATTTTCGAACCGTCATAGCTTAGGTCCAGATGATGCTAGAAAGCTGAAATTTTCATAATAAGGTGTTGTTGGCAAATTTACCAAATATACCAAGTATAAATTTTCTAGCATATATAGTTTCAGATTTATTGATACCTGAAATACGTCGATTTCGTGACTGACTCACTGACCGTCATCAACATGAAAAAGGTACTTCCTGAAGTGCTAGAAGGCTGAAATTTGGTATGTAGGCTAGAATTTGCATATAAACAACAGGAAAATTAAGAAATCTGAAACTTTTCCCCTCCAACCCCTCCTATAGGGGGTGCAAATCTGACAGCATTTCCTCGTATTTTAGAACAGTCATAACTTCGGTACGGATGATGGTAGAAAGCTTTAATTTTCAGGATAACATGTCGTTGGCACATTTATTAAACATACTAAGTTTCAATTATCTAGCATTTATGGTTTCAGATTTATTGATACCTGAAATACGTACTTTTGGGGGTTTTTTACTTTTACTAAATCACATGAAACACGAAACCTCTAGGGTACTTCCTAAAGTCCTAGAAAGCTGAAATTTGGTATGTAGACTAGGAATTGCACATAAACAATGGAATAATTAAGAAATCTGAAACTTTCTTTTTCAAACCCCTCTTATTGGGGGTGCATATTTGACAGCGTTTCCACGTATTTGCTAACCGTCATAGCTTCAGTCCGGATGATGCTGGAAAGCTGAAATTTTCAGGATAAGATGCTGTTGGCCAACTTATTAAACATACCAAGTATCAATTGTCTAGCATTTATAGTTTCAGATTTATCGATAACTGAAATACATCGGTTTCGTAATTTAGCCTTATAAATCGCTGATGAAAATCAAAACCTCTAGGGTAGGTACTTCCCAAAGCCCTAGAAAGCTGAAATTTGGTATGTGGGCTAGGAATTTCATATAAATAATGGGAAAATTAAGAAATCAGGAACTTTTCCCTTCCAACCCCTCCTATAGGGGGTGCATAATAGCTGCACAGTCGGTACTAAAAGAAATATGTGCAAAATGCCGTATACATACATAATACCGTACATAAATAATATATATATAAAATTCATGACTCAGGTACAAATGTTCTGAATACAAACATTATGCCCCTAGCAGAATTCGAACCCGCGACCTCTCCCTCAACAGTCTGTAACCAATCGGCCAAACAGGTCGCACATAATAATAACGTAATCTTGTCATTTTTATTCTCATTATTTTCATTTTATTACTGAAAAATTATAAAATACCTATAAGTACTTACAACATAAAATATTTTTCAGAGGTAAATATACCTATAGTAATCGTTGGCGAAGAGTCCACGTATGACCCGGCATCCCTTTAGGAATTGTTCAATAAGTAATCAACGATATTTTCGTCTAACCCTGTTCTTCGAACTAAACACTGTTCATTGGTTTGAATTAAATTAACGCGTGACAATTTATAGAAAAGTAGATGATGCCCGCGACTTCGTCTGCATGGATTAAGGTTTTTGATTCCAGCGGGAACTGTTTAATTTTCCGGGATAAAAAGTAGCCAATGTCCTTCCCCGGGATACAAACTATCCCTGTAAATTTCATCAAAATCGGTTGAAAAGATGGGCCGTGAAAGCGCAGCCGACAGACAGACACACTTTCGTATTTATAATATTATATGGATCTAAACTAATATTAAAAAGAGGAAAGATTTAACCGTCAAGTTTGCTGTGGATAAAATAAAAAAAAACTCAACCGATTTTAAAAATTCTTCCGGCACTTCACGTAGGTTCATTCCAGTGCTAATGTAAAATCTTATGTGCTGCTCAGTGCCCACTGGCTTTAGTGGGTAAAAAATAATGGACTATTATCATGATTAGTGCTAGCCTTGCGAAGTGGGGCGGGTCGCTAATCAGCAATAAGCAGATATAAACCGGCTGGCCCATACAACCAAATATCTTTAATACTGAGCACCAGACTCGAAAATAAGAACTAACTTAAGTATGTATGGATTTGCCGCTCATTACATACATATACAGCAAACCCACAAAGAAAAGAGGCAACGATAGAGAGTGGGCAGTGAAAAAAGGAATAACTGTAGTGCGAGAAATAGAGTCCAAAAAATTAAAAAATCTAGTGCGCCTGCCAAAAAGAAATGAAATCCCACCAAAACCATTTCATGGATAGGCTGCCAAAACTCGCATACAAGTCCAAATCATAATGCTTTCACTGTTAAAAAGTTATGAGATCTCTAGTAGAGCCAAGCCCCTAGTTGAGCTCCGATTTGTGCTGCGCATCATCATAGCCCATGGGGCCAGTTCCAAGTCCAAAGTGTACAGGTTTAAGTACTTTTGGCTGTACCACATTTACTACATAGAAGTCCTGACTCTATAAACTCTACATCTTGATAAAAAGATGTGGCTTGGCTGTTTCGTGATCCAATCAATCATTTAATGTTCGTGGAATAGGTATAGTTTGTGCGAGAATCACGAAACGGCCAAGCCACATCTTTTTATCAAGATGTAGAGTTTATAGAGTCAGGACTTCTATGTAGTAAATGTGGTACAGCCAAAAGTACTTAAACCTGTACACTTTGGACTTGGAACTGGCCCCATGGGCTATGATGATGCGCAGCACAAATCGGAGCTCAACTAGGGGCTTGGCTCTACTAGAGATCTCATAACTTTTTAACAGTGAAAGCATTATGATTTGGACTTGTATGCGAGTTTTGGCAGCCTATCCATGAAATGGTTTTGGTGGGATCATTATTTCCTAAAATATAATATCTTAACTGATGTTTTAATAGTAATAACACATAATAATATAAATACATTACGACTAATAAACTGATAGAGTGAAAACTGATCGATTTTGTATTTATTTTCGTACTGTGTGATATTCTAATATCGTATACAATGTTAACTATTAATAAAGCAGATACAATACCAATTGATGTAAAATGGTTGTTTATTTATTATTGAAAAAAGCTTCAAGTAGGTAAGTATAAAAGTTTCTTACTATAATATTGCTGGACTTTCTGAAGTCGTAAAAAGTTAGTTAACTTACAAAGCTACGAACCTTATAATAGTCTTATGAAAACAGAGGTTATGCTTCGAAATATGGAACGATCCCGGGAGCTTTATTTTTACTGCCGCCTGGTATACTTCACGTGCCATTAAATTTTCCTGTTTGCATTTTTTAGCATACGTTACCCTCAAGACGGGAGTTAGATCAGCTTTACGATTGTAGTTATGGGGGAGGGGAATCGCGACACTCCTCCAAAGCAGCTGTGAAAGTATTGGATTTTATTTTCATTGCTGAGCTTAAGTGAATTTATTCTGGATACGAATAGCATGCTTGTACTTACCTATCTTTTTTTGCGTATGTTTTAAACTGTACGTTATTTAATTATGTAAAATGTCTTATTTATAGGTTTAGGCTAGCTTTCTTAATTAAATTTAAATAATTAAATAATGTAAAATGTCTTATGACCTATCTATCGATATAGGTTAGGTCAGGTTTGCAGTAATGCTTATTTTCATAGATCGATATATTGGGCAACACATATTACCGCACCGCACCGCACCGCATACTAATGCGGGACTTCTTATAAGCGGGATAGCGACTAGTAAAATTATCTGGTTGATATACACAAAAAAAGCAACCCGGATGTGCTAGTGACCAATAGTGATCAGAATCAGTTGATTTGTTGAAATCTTACACAGCCAGATTTTGTTTCCTATTGCCCAATAAAAATGTTTCTTTTGCTGGTTAGTAACGTACTGGAATTATAACATACGAGTTAGACAGCAATTAGTAAATTGCAGCGGGAAAATAAAACTTTTTACTGATTGCTGGAGGACATCATTTAATATATTCCAATATACAAATATCCAAGTACAAAACCCTTAATTTAATTTTCAAAAGTAATAATATTGTGTCGAGATCCTCGAAAATACCATTTATATTACCAAAACAGTCAAAAATAATGTTCATAACATTGATTCAGTGAGTGCATTGGGTACACAAAATGTTTATTTTCGGACAAAAGTAAAAATTCTTGCGTAGGCCGAATCCTCGGGAACTTCCATATACGCTGAAGTCGAATAACTCGTAATAAGTTATCTCTTGGTAGAAATCATTTGAAGGTCGATTTGTGATATATAGGCAATAATATATTTAAAACAATTTTTTGCTACACTTTTAACGAGATGGAGTAATAGGTGAGTGGGTTGAAGTTAACAAAAGGTTAAGGTAATTTATATAATATCTACAAAATATTATAGTTTACGGATGTATAAAAATAACCCTCAATAATAATAAAGGAAACAAATTACTATTGGAAATTTAGAAAATAATATAACCTAATACATAGGCCCCTACCACATTTAATGTAATTTACAATAATTTTGTTTTCTATTATAACTAATCTTATACATTCAACGGATATAAGTTTGATAAAGTACCAAACCCTTCATTCATTTCAATACCTACCTTTATTGTTTTATAGTTTTGAGATACTCTACAAAAGAAGATTTCCACAGTCATCATTTGAAAAGTGTGCATACCTCAAAAGGTAGAAATAATCATTTACAAATTCAATCCATTACCTATAAAACTCAACGAGTAGCCACTGACTCCGGAAGCGAGCATTTGGTCTCCCCTTAGCGTATACATTGTAAAACAAAGCATTTTGGACTTTGTGCCCTTAAAATATGTGTCGTGAAAGCCGCAAAGGTAAGCTTGGTTTATACACACTTGGCCCCGGCGGATGTCGTCGACAGTTACCTTATTTGGAATCGGTCCAGGCTCGCAGGCAAACTTTTATGTTATTTCAATGTGGTTAAACTGGAAGAATTGTTTTTCGATGGTCAATTTGCAGGAAGGTAAATAGAGTTTTGTTGGGCTTTGTTAATGTGCCGTAAAAGTGTGTGGTTATTTGAGTTTTCTCCCGCCTGGAAAATTTGTAACAAAGTAATATTGAGAGAGCATGGAATGTGGGGCATAGAATAATTAAAATGTTGTCGTGTACTTAAATACTATTTGTTTTTACTAAAAGAAACAGTTTATACGGTATACTTATACTACTACTTATACCTTAATACAACTGTTATATAACCCTATGCGTTCCGCAGTCGGGTAAAAAGGTATTTTGAGGTACGTACTTTCTTTATATTGTAGCCATTCAGTATAGCTGCAATAATTGATCAACGAATAGGTTTATCAAAGGGCTAAGTCTTAAAAGGTTCTCGCTTTAAATTTTACCTAGGTGAATCCAGGAGAGCTCAGTCAGTTTTTTTTATAATTAATCTCACCTGATTGCACTGCCGATGCAGCATTGAGGAATGCGATTGTTGAATTTCAGTTTGCTCAGAGTTCAGTTCCGTCACTTTTTTTGCAGCATTATGCATAATAATATCAATCAATCAATTCATTTATTTTCCCAATCACAATTTTGCAATTATTTATCTTATACTAAACAGTTAAATCGAAAACTATAATATTGTACTTTCAATTCAACTAGAACTTATTCATTAAACTTTGATGCTGTAAATACAGTTCAATTTGCTTATTTATATAAAAGTAATATATCGACAATAACATCTTCGTTATTAATACACATTTGCTTTCCAGGAACTCTAGACTGTCCCTAGATAATAAGCTCCTGCTATATACTACAGTTATTAAGCCGATATGGACATACGGCATCCAACTCTGGGGATCAGCATGCGACTCCAACATTGAAATTATTCAAAGAGCACAAAATTACATCTTGAAACAACTTTCGAACGCGCCATGGTTCCTGCGCATTTCTGAAATCCATGAGCACTTAAATGTGACCACAATAAAGGACGAAATAAAATCTTATGGCTCCGACTATAAAACAAGGCTTGTCAAACACCCGAATCGCCTGGCAGCACAGTTGACGATGCCGCAAGCGATCCGTCGCTTAAAGAGAAGGCATATCCTAGACGATATATAGCCGAGACATAGAGTGCTTCCCGCTGGGGAAGTTGCCTCTGATCGCCAACCCCTCCTACAACAAATCTGCTCATAGTCCACCGACTGATCGCATGATAAGACCCAGAAAAAAAAAAAAAAAAAAAAAAAAAAAAAAAAAAAAAAAAAAAAAAAAAAAAAAAAAATACACATCCATACTAATATTATAAATGCGAAAGTGTGTCTGTCTGTCTGTCTGTCTGTCTGTCTGTCTGTCTGCTACGCTTTCCCGGTCCATCTTTTCAACCAATTTTGCTGAAATTTGGTATAGAGGTAGGTAATATCCCGGAGAAGGACATAGGCTACTTTTCATCCCGGAAAATTAAGGAGTTCCCGCGGGAATCAAAAAACCTTAGTCAACGCGAACGAAGTCGCGGGCATCATCTAGTAACATAATAATAATTAATACAATATCGCTCACTCAAAATAAAGGGAACAAGTCAAAAACACAAACCCAAAATCCAGCCCGCATAAAATCAAGTAGACCGTATAAAAATAAGAGATCTGTTTCGAGGATTTAAAAAGTTTCACTAACTACCAACTCTATACGTGAGTGAGAGAAAATACCTTCAAAAAGTTGCTCGCACCCGAATTTGTCGAAATAACTAGTTTGCTACGCTTTATCCGGATGAAAATAGGTGCCATACCTAGTTTATGTGTAATCTCTTGGGTAAGATCTAATTAATATACCTTCTACGCAGCATCACACTTGAAACGTGCGTTTTGAGTCAACCTTTCAAGCAATGATTTTCACTTCGATTATGAGATTAAAGTTCTGCGCTCTACATCCACAGATGATGAATCCATCCTTAACAACCTATCGCTGGCTCTCTACTGAGCACGGTCTCCTAGCAGAATGAGAAGAGTTAGGCCACGGGCCACTCGCTGGCCTAGTGGCAGCTCCACCAAACTTTAAAAACTTTATGAAAAATTCTCAGACATGCAGTTTCCTTCACGTTGATTTCCTTCACCGTTAGAGCAATTAGCGTTATTTAATTGCATACAAATAAAACTTCAAAATTAGTAGTAAGAATTCTTATTACATGCTTGAAGATTGAACCGCCGATGGGGAGGCCGACGCGACGTCTCAACCACTAGGCTACATCACCGCTATTCGTTTTTATAGCAATAAGAAGTCTTAATCAGGCAAAAAATAGGGTAGTTTCACACTAGCTTTTCCGCTTAGCCGCATCACGTTTCCAGAAGAGTTTTTTGGAAGTTGGTCGGAGCCCAATTAAGCCAGCAGGCGCCAACGTCCGCCGTTCTTCCGCCGCGTTGCTCGCAACCGCTAAATCTTTCTCTACCAAGCTATGTGTAGCTAAACAAGTTAGATAATTATGGCGCCTCATTTCTAAACCGATTTTCAAAAAGGAGGAGCTTTTCACTCTTAGTTTTATTCGCGTAGGAAAATGTAACTTTTTTTTGGACCAAATACTGGGTATTACTCAGATTACACGAGTATATTGAATTAAGCTCCACTCAGATTTTTTACGGAAATGTGTAATATTATGTAGGTACTTTATAAGTGAAAACATCTTTAGCCGCGTTGAGCACTTTTTGGTCGGGGTTTTGTGGATTCGCGTCGCCCACACCTCGCTCCGACATGTTAGCGAACACCGGCATGCTTGCGTTGTTACGAAGACAAATTAGGTTCTTAAATATAAATATACTACATTCGTAATTAAACTTTAATACCTTAGTTTTAAGGTAGGTATATATTTTTTTTTTCAAATTTTAGTAGTAAAATTCTAAGAAGTTTTCACTTCTATCGGCAGTCCCTATGACTGTCAATTTTTTTTAATTTGCTTACCTTAACAACTATTAATATACGTCTTGCAGACCCGCCGAAAACTCTTCTTTCTGAAAGGCTTGTGCTAAGAGTTCTTACAAGTAGATATTGACCAAAGTTCAAATGTTTTAGTTTTGAACCAACAACCTTTAAGATTTAAGTATTACCTAACCTTTGTGCTGGTGAGTAAAGTTATCGAAGACAATTTGCATTTCAGTTCCATTAGCTCTTATGCCCCGATTAAGCTCATTAAGCTCACTTACACAACGTCATTCGATTTCAATGGCTGTTCTTGAACGACCTTTCATAGGGGCTTGGGCATACAAAACGCGCGGTAACGGGAACAGCTGTATATCAGTAGTCCTTTGTCTAAACGAGCGGCGTGCTGGCCAAGGTCTAGTGATTATACATACATGTAGGTTATGATCATACACAGAGTTTGAACTGATAATCTCCAAAACACGGGACGGTTTTTAGCCAACAGTCCAAGAATGCCAGAGAGAAACGCAGGTACCAGTGTCTGGTCAAGACCTGTCAACACGCAGACTGAAAGGCCAGTTTTAAAACGCGCCACATACTTAAGTACGCATCAAATAAGTCCCTGATATTCAGATGGGCATCTGAATCTATTAGTGTGTGGCTGGTTACGATTAGGTAACTGGCAGACGTTAACGTTAACGTTGTGGCTCCATTGAGGTATTATGTACTAATGTGTGGCTCTAAGAAATTGCAATACCTACAAGGAAAGTATATATATATGAGCAATCACAGTACGAACTACGAAGCGAATGCAGGAGCCGTGAGCCGAATTTCTTGACAAAAATCCCAAACTGCCTTACTAACCAGTATAGTGTTCCATACAATAATTTGTGAGTGAATATAAAGAAAACCAGCCTTCATATTATTACAAATCAAAAGCTTATGTGCGCATTTTGTGTGACAACTTACCATGCAGTTGCCTGATTGCTACAGTCGCACTTTGCGCCCGTCGAAGTCTTAAAAATATTCAGGTCGATGCACCGAAATTGGCAGTTAAGATCGGCGAGTGGTAATTCCTTAATTTACGCCCCATTTCCCGTTAGCGCCGTAAAAAAGTTCAGGCAACTGGTTGGGATAATAATAATGGAATGGGTTGGACCTATTTGGCAATGGAATGTATCGTAACGGTCGTAAGTTATTTGGGTGAAGAGCGTTGATGTGAAATCCTTAGATACCCGGGTCTCTAAATATAAAACTCCAAAAATGACTGTAATTATTTTTGCAGTATTATTTATTGCAGCATAAAATATTAACTAAGCTGCTGATTATCTGATCGAAACTCAGAAATCTCTTGATTTTGCTTTGTTTTTACTTACAAAAACGAATATGTACCGCTGCCGCCGTCAACGGATTTTGTTTTGACAATCATCACCTTTTTTGCATTTATAATATTACTAGATGCAGTTTTTTGCAATTGCTGAATTTTTGTGCTTATCTAATTTACCAGATAAGTACCTTTTTTATGAGATATTTTATTCCCAAGGTAGCATAGGTGCCTATAATGTGTGTTGTAGGTCATTTTCACATGACGTTATCTGGAGTGTCGTATATCAATGGTGAAGAAGCGTGGAGATAAGGCAGTACGCAGTGCACCACCCGGCAGGATCGCATTGCGTCGGGCACAGCGGCGCCGGCCACTTGGCAGTTGCCTCGGTCAACGTCCCCCATCTCTATAAAAGCCTCCACAATCTTGAGCCAAAACAATTTCACCGAACTCCTTGCCATTTGCCCTAATACACATGGCTTTACGATCTTACATTCGACACTTGTTTATTTTCAGGGCAAGCAGATAGCAGTGCAAAAACATGTAATGTGGACGTTCGCTCTTTCGTTCTTGTAACATCATCGTAATTTCAACCGATAGACGTCCGCTTCTAGACTCAGTTTTTTCTCTCTCAAAGTCAAAGTATGTCCACTGAATGCTTTAGTTCAACGCTTCCATCTACTTAGCAGGGGATCTACCATGCAATGCGTTTTCCGGTGCGGAGTCAGTTCGAATTTTTACCAGTTATTCTAGCTAACATTCTAGCATTACGTTAACCATAGTAACCATACAAAAGATTGTTTTTGTTCAAGTCATACCATTTATCATTTTGTAGGAATTTATTTACACGTGTGAGCTATAAGTCGATGACATTTTGGAAACATTTTTGTTTAAACATTGTAGGCGTCGCAGTGCTTGTCTTTTGCATATCGGATCAGCGATGTTCTTTAAAGGTTAATCTGGTGTGTATAAAATGATAAAAGTATTTATGAATTAATTATTAAGCATTTAAAGTTCCCACACATGCAAATTGAATATAATAATTTTATTAATATGATTTCGGCTATATGGATTTAAAAAATGGGTATAAAATTATACGAAAAATGCATACCAAAAAAATATTGAAATTTCAATTAGGTACCTACTAAATAAAAGTGCCGAAGTTTTTTTATCTTCATGTCACCCGATGCTTGGTAACATTTTTATTACCTACTGCTTTATTTTATTGGCTGAGGTAATGATTTTATTTTGCTTTTTTAATATTATAAATGCGGAAGTGTGTCTGTCTCTTTGTCTGTCTGCTACGCTTTCACGGCCCATCTTTTCAACTTAATTTGATGAAGTTTGGTATAGAGATAGGTTTACTTTGGATAGGATAGGACTAGGTACTTTTAATTCCGGAAAATTTGGGAGTTACCGTGGAAATAAAAAACTTTACCACGCGGCCAAAGTCACGGGCATCGTCCAATTAAAAATATTTAAACAAAAATGTAGAAGAACTGACTCGCAGTTAATTCTTAAATATTTTGGGAAAGGCAAGTCTAAAACATTCTATTATACTTAATAATATGATGAACCTGCCTTGAACTTTTCAAACTTTGAATATTTTAACTTAGTAGTTTATATTTTTTGTGGCGAGAAAAAGAGTCTTCAGTCAATATTTAGACTAATGTGTACGTACTCGTATATATAGAATCATTACAGAATACGTTATATGAATTAAAAAATATGTTCACGTCATGTTCCAAGAAAGGTTGCCTAGTATAGTAAGAATTTTTATAGTAAGTTGAATAGGAAATATAACATTTATGTAGGATAAAAAGACATTTTTATTTGAAATATAAATTTATTATCACAATTCATAAATAAGTATCTAAATTCGATTTTACTAAGTACTTAAAACTATGGTATAAATTAAAATATTCTAAGCAGACGTTAAAATTCGCCACGTCAGGAACATGTCCGAATTCAAAATTTCTTTGTTCAACTTTGGAGTACCTATTATAATAACTCAATTATATTCGTTCGAAAATGTTACCGAAAAACTATTTTTCCAAATAATTCAGGCAATATTGAAATGTCATAGTCGTGACATATCTTCGTTCGTGACTGGTGGATTGAATAAGTCAATGCATGAAAATTGCTTTAGGTATCTACTTAATCAAAATACTGATTTGTTTGAGGAAATTGTTAGGAAATATCTCATTTTTTGGTACCATAAGCAATTTTTTTAGTTGACCTTTTCCAGCACCCATTTTCCGGAGTAAGGGGTTTCTATCCTCCTCAGTTTGGGGCGGAAACCGTTCTCGTCAGCGGTGTAGTCGACTCTGTACATGAATCCGTCAGGCCCGATGTATTCGTAGAAGCCCTTTGACGCGATGCCTTCGTCGATCGTGTTTGGGTTCTTCAATACAGCGTTCTCTTTGGCGCGAATTTTGTTTTCAGTTTCAAAACTGTAAAAAAAGACAATACATAAAAAAACTGAAAACGGGTTGATTTTCTATGCAGGCCATTATGATTTGTCAAAACTCTACCACTAGTTGAGAGGTAGAGCCGGCAAGAAAATCCGCTATTTGTACAGAGGGTGAAGCCTTTTTTACGAGACCAACAGAAATGTTAACTCTCAAAATTTCTTGGTCAAGGCCTTTTTTTGTTTAGAAGAATTGCTTTGAAGTGAAATTCACTATACAGATACGCATTTTGATTCTTTGGTGTTCGTAAATACTACTATAAAATTCTATTTCTTTTAAACGCTAAGAGATCTTATTTGTCTATTTTGAAATAATCCTAGTAATTTTAATTCAATCGCATTATTCTTTTGGTAGACCTAAACGAAATTATCATTTCGCTTTATTGGATACCAAATATAATTAATTATAAACCGTGTAAGCTACTAATTAAAGAGTTCATTAGTAAAAATCAAATATTTTAACGTCAATTTCTTCCGGAAGTTGCTATACCTAATCAGTCATTGACCTTGAGGACAATGTTATACGGTATTAAAAATGCTTCTGTTTAACATAATTTATAACTCTAATACTAAAAATTCCATGCTAAATAATTTGCATAATATGATTGGTGAATACATCGTATTAATTATGAATTAATAACAATGACGTTTCTATTTGGCATTGCATGAGTTGCGTTAAATGGCGTAAAATTCGATTCGAGAGGGGTGTAGCGGTAAAAACTGGATTATTAACTCCGTAATGTTTATTAAAAAAACTCCTTTCATATCGTTTTACAATAAGAAGCAAACTCGTTTTACAATTAAACGTCAAATATCGTTTTAAAATTAACTCAAATAAAATTGAGTTAATTCGTAATAGTGACGACGATATTGCCCAGCCCCCCGATTATGTAAGAATTGACGATCAAAATGTAAAGGTTCAGTGTCAAAGTAATATAAACCATAACTGCATTGAATTAGAGCTCAATTTCGTGTATCCATTCTTATACGTTTGAGTATCGTATATATACCTAAACGTATAAGAATGGGTACACGAAATTGAGCTCTAATTTAATGCTGTTATGGTTTATTTACTTTGCTGCAGAACTTTAACGATTTCATCGGCCATTCTCACATGATTGGGGGGCAGAGTTCAATTAAATGCAAGGTCAACATTGTTATGGCGACACGAATCTATAAATTTAGTAAACACTTTGCATGTTAATATACTTAATAACGTATGTGGCGGCAAAACATTTAAGTGATTTCAAGAATGCCGTTAACCCCATAGTAGCAGTAGATCATAAGGAAATAGAGTAATAAATTATAGGAATCTATACACGACTTTTTTTGTCTATTTATATAAAATCCTTTTGGCAACAACAATAATTGATATTTGTTAATTTCATTTATTTAAAAATATTGTTACCTACGTTACGCATTACATAGTTTTACTAATTTTTACGTGATTATCTTTTCTAGAACCTATATTTATAGATTTTAAAAATAAAATAATATTTAAAGAATCTCAAGAATTCGATTAAGTCTCATTAAAGCTTTTCAAAGTTCAAGTTTATATCGCATAATGAATAAAAACCGTATATTTTTTTATTATCTGTTGGAATGCATTAAATGACGCTTCTAGAGCTGACTAATATCAATTTAGATTAAAAGAACCTGATTTTACAAGGGTATGTTAAATTATTTGGAATGCGTTCTTAATTTACTAAGTTCAAAGTCGGAAACTTAAGACTTTTATAGGTCCGTTGTAAGGAATGGAAGGAATTGGAAATCCACCGCATTATCATTTTGTAGAAATCTCCTACCACTTATTTTTTTGTAAAGACTGGAAAGGGGTTGTAACCCTTGAGGGTTTTTAAGTCAACCTCTCAATGAAAAATACAACTCAGAGAGAGATAATAATATAAAAGTTTTGAACAGTCAACTTGTGCAATATGTTATGCACTCTTACAATGTCAAAACGCTAATTCGGAGGTTCTACTGAGACTAGCCTCCCTCTAACTCGAGAAAAAACTCTAACCCTAAGTTTTTGTAAAGTAAATACTCACACAAAGTCGTATTTGTCCTCGTCGTAGTGGTGCTTCTGCTTAAGGATTTTGATACCGTTGTTCCTATAATATCCATCTTTGTAGTATGGATTATTTTCATCAGGCTTTGTTAACACTAGTTTGTACACATCTTGAGACGCAGCCTCTACGTATGGTTCGTAGTCGTGTTCGTAAGGATTGTCCATGTGTAAATAAGGGTTGGGGATGTGAATGTATTTGCCTTCATCTGTTGGGATGTACCTAGAATAAAAATATAGAGTTTATAATATTTTCAAGCTTTAAATTTGTTCCTAAATTAAAGTATTTATTGTAAAGGGTTAGGCTATAATCATTAAGGTTCTATGATTAGCCATTTCCTAATGAGCATGAAGCTCAAATATGCATAGCAATATTATTGAAATGTTTATAATATCAGAAATCACTTTTTGATCATAAAAATATATATTTTATATGCAGAGACCTAAATAGCTTCAGTTGTTGGCCTTAAAAATTAAAGCTCTAGGGAGTATTATAATATGACTGTGTAAAAACTAAGAACTTTGTGTCAAACTAATTTACATCTGGATCTTTTTCGCCTATTTCATAAAACATTTCATTCTAAGTTGTTCATATCTGATGCATGTCAAATGTCTATGAATATGTTTATTCATATCAAAAAGACAGTTATTTCACCTAAAAGAAGTTAGTTATTTTATCAGTTGAAAGTTTGCCTCCTCAAATTACTGATTTAAATTGTAAGATTCTGTAAGATCTTTTTTTGTAAATAAAGCTTACTTCTTGCACGGTGCATTTCAAATAATTTTTAAATGTTAAAGTTTTTTAGACTTTTACAGTATTTTCATTAAATATTAAATTACGATATACTTATTATATCAAAGTATCCATAATTATTCATCTAGGAAGTTAAACTTTTTACATTGCCGGGTATTTAATTTATAATATTATTTATGTTTACTGTAGCTTTTATAATAAATAGCTTACATTAGTAAGGTATTTATTATTATGTGCAGTGATGCATAACGGGTGACATTTACTTACTTGCCATCGTCTCCATATTTATAAGGATGCCATTTGCCGTCTTCAATAGGTGAACCGGCGACTGCGCATACGCATAGGGCAAGAGCGATCTGTAAACAAACAGTGATTATTGCATTACATGCAAAATAATATTTTTTTATATGTAGCTATAATAATTGTATCTGTAAAATGTAACTTCTAAATGTTTAAGTTTAAGTAAGTGAAAATAAATTGATATAGACAAAATGTTTTTTGTTGTTTTCATTTAATTAATATGAAATATGAAATATTAACTCATGAATTAAAAATGAACATATTGTTTTAAGTTTACTATTATTAAAAAATGGTGATAGTCAAAAGAGTAAGTAATAAATTGTGAACAACTATAACACACAAAAGTGCACAATTAAAAAAAATTACCACATAAGAGTTCATCCTGAATGCACTTAAAAGTTTTTCGCTTGCAAAAAAAAATGATATCACTGAGAAACGTTACAGTTCAATCACTTGCACTGCAGTAACGATCACTATGCGGAACTCTATTCACTAACTGGTGTGTACACTCCTTAGAGAATTTCAAAACATTATGTTGATTTCGAAATCGACGCGACGCTTTTATACATTTGTTACATCGGTTCATCTCATTGCGGGAAGAAGAACACACGCGCGAGTCATCTGCGTCACACGAAACACGCACACATAGGAGCGGCCTACGTAATTTTTTATCTCTGCATACCAACCATTGTTGATCACATTGACTTTATTGGGGTAAAGATGTCCATCGACACCATTTCAGCAATGTTTTCTTTCTGTAGTTCTAACCTACGATTTTTTGCAGACGCAGAAGAAAGAATTAATACAAAAGGTTTTACCGATTTAAGAACTTAAGTTTTCATTCATATTTTAGTTTATTTTATAGTTAGGAGTTAAATACAAGGTGTTTCAGAATTTAATATTGACTAGGGTTAATTTTAATAAAAGATTTAGTTATCTGTGCAGGTATAGTCAAATAGTTTATTTTTATTTTATCTTATTGTTTAAAATATCAGTTTACATCATATTTCACAAAAAAATATGGCGAATACATAAGTAGATACAAATACAATTCTCATACAATGACTCAAGGTGTTTTTGGAAAAGGGAATTTAACAGTGGACATTCAATTTATGTCTTTATATATTTTTAACATGTCATGAAATGAGGAAATGCTTACTTTTTTCGAAATCTAATTTATCAACCAAAATATATATGGTTTAATAAAATCATCGAATACTTAACTTCTATGTATAAAATAAATAAATCTTATTTGAATTTTGTCCCTGTAAGTACATAGATATGAAGTAAAAATTAAAAAAAAACGATACGAATGCAGTGCATTTTATAATATAGTACTCTTTTTTACAAAACTTCTAAATGAGTAGGTACGTTTATAGCGAGCATTCGTTATTTCCATTCACGTGAAAATCACTAAATTGGTTCATGAGTTTTGGCTCACAGTCAAACAAAGAGATCTTAGAGTGGGTTTGTATATAAATGAGTACCTTATACACGGCAATGCGATAAATTATAGTTTCGCATGGTCTAAGAGAAAATTTTATCACAGAAATAAAAGCAATAATCGTAATAATAAAGGTGACATTTCTAAAAGTAACACCTTAACAATGCGAATAAAATAATGTGATTATAATTTTTTTGCAGTCAAAAAACTAGCACGACCTTGTAAAAAAGCACATTATTGATTTAAGCGAATTTAATATACATAAAGAAACAGGATATCATATACTATCTAAATTTACTAATGTTTGGATTTGCCCACGGAACTAGGTGGGAACATATTTGGCATTCTCGCTATTCACTGGCGCTCAATTTCTTCCAAGAGATTTATTAACATACACATTAATAAATCAGTCTGAGATTTATTCGCATTTTAAATGGCTTAATTTGACAAATGACACATAATTCTAATTAATTAGTGTTTTTTTATTTAAATCAATTTCAAATATTTATTGAATTTATGCCTTTGGTGAAAGGTGTGGTGTCATATATTATTTTATGGAGCGAAATGAAAAGAAGATAAGTTTGAAATAAGTAGTAATGTTTTTAATAGAATTTATTATTTTCATGACGACGAGCATGTTACACATTTAACAATCGTGTAAATAATTAAGGTCCGTATCATAATGATAATCTTCTAAATATATAAAAGGCAAAGGTGACTGACTGACTGACTGACTGACTGACTGACTGACTTATCTATCAACGCACAGCTCTAACCACTGGTCGGATCGGTTTGAAATTTTGCACTCAGATAGCTATTATAACGTAGGCATCCGCTAAGAAAGGATTTTTGAAAATTCCACTCCTAAGAGGGTGAAATAAGGGTTGAAAGTTTGTATAAAAGTTCGTCGTTTATCAAGTTGTTTTTCAAGTTATATCCATGAAACTTTGATTTTGGGCTTTCGATTAAAAATAAAGAAATAGGTACGTGTTTCACAAATTTAAGAAATTCCACCCCCAAAGGCATCACATAGGGGATGAAAATTTGTAAGAAAATTTCTGATTTTAAAGTTATTTTTATGTAATATTTTTCAAGTAATATCCATGAAACTTGGCAATTTGGCTTTCATCTAAATTATATAAAAGGCAAAGGTAACTTATTTAAATTGAACTTAACGTGAGCGAAGCCGCGGGCAAAAGCTAGTGATATTATAAATGCGAAAGTGTGTTTGTTTGTCCGTCAATCACGCCACAACAGAGCAACGGATCGACGTGATTTTGTGCATGGGTATAGTTGGGGACCTAGGCTACATTTAATCCTGGAAAATTAAGGAATTCCCGTGTGAATTAAAAATACTTACATATTCCACGCGGACGAAGTCGCGGGCATCAGCTAGTTCTTAATAAGCTATTACTTTAAAATTTGAAATTATTTAGATGACTCAAATAAATCTGAACCAATCAGGTCAGAATCCATATTAATATTATAAATGCGAATGTGTGTATGTCTATCCGTCTGTCTGCTACGCTTTCCCGGCCCATCTTTTCAACCGATTTTGACGAAATTTGTTTCAGAAGTAGGATGCATCCTGGGGAAGGACAAAGGCCTTATTATATTCAATGCCGGACGAAGTCGCGGGCATCATCTGGTATGTAAATATACTTAATGTGATTTTGTGATCACAGAGTCCCACAGGATAGGCGCTAAATTATGGTAAGTAAAATTATTGCTAGGTTCTGCAGTATAACGATCACAATCACCTCGGCTAACACACTTCTGCTATTGGCTAAAATGCATTTTCACAGCAAGAATAGCATAAATTGTGTAAATCACGACAATTGAGTTGTAAATTGTAACATTGATCGATGCAGCTTTTTCAGACTAGGGCAATAGTTTCCTAAATCATGTTAAATCAATGAAAGACGACTATTTTCATGTCGTGTCTGTCAAATCATGTGTTCAGTAAGGTTTGGAGATAACTTGCATGAGTTCTGCTGCTGAGTTGATTTTATGATCTTTTATAATATTTCAAGCGGTTTCAACACCGATTGCAATGTAGACCTAGAACTATATTTTGGCCATTAATAAGATAAAACGATTGATACATATTTAGTGTCAGACGTCAGTATAATGCGTGTTTATGCATGTATTCAAACTATTGGAATAATTTCCTATTATGTATGTATATCGTCCAAATTTTGGGGTCGAACGTGCAAAATCCATTACTATTATATCGCTAAATTAAGACATAAAAACTACAAATTACTTTATTAACATATAAAGTTTTTATAAACAAATAAATGTTATAGTTAAATGTTATAGTTTGTTCCTGATAAACAATGAGGTCCGCTACGTATTAGTCTTAGCTTATCATAACATTCGGAAATACCTAATTAATGAATTCAAATTGTATCCGTAAATTATGAGAACATTATCAATCTTTCCGCTAAATTGGTGACAAATAGTCACAAAATATTTCTAATTAAATATGATGTGGTAAATATTTAAAATTTCTAGGAATATTCCATATTGGGTTATTCATTGTGACGCGGAGGTACATTGCCTTGGCGCCGGTTGTCAGGTACGGTGATAAATACTGGATATTATTGTTTAATATAACGCAAGCGAAGGTGTTTTAACCGAAGGTGTACCACGATGAGTGTATTTCTTAGAACAAATTAATTTAAATTATATCTAACGTGGATAATTCCTAAACGGACGTATTTTACGCACAGCTTGGCGTCCTCATGATACTGATATCATGAGGATTTAAGGGAACTTACCTCACTCCTTACTTAAAAACTTACTTACTAGATAATAATATGTATTATACTTATTAACGCAGATGTAACTTCCACATCATTTAAGCAAATTTTCGATGCATCCCTGATGCATTAGGGCAACTTAGTTGCAGGGGATTTTTGACAGTACCGATTTACATAATTATAAAAAAATTAATATAAAAGGAATAGGTGTCTGATTGATCTACCGACAGTTGAAGCACTGGAAAGATCGGGCTAAGGAGGTCAAATAGGGGTTTGAAATTTACCAACAGCTAGTTGCTGTATGAAAATGTGGAGCTGTGATTTCATGTCAATTAGGTATTTTCGGATAATATATCGGCAATATTTATAATACACATTCTTATATTATAAATGCGAATGTGTCCGTCTGCTACGCTTTCTCGGCCCACCTTTTCAATTTATTTTGACGAAATTTGGTACAGAAATAGGTTATATCCCCGGGAAAGACATAGGCTTGCCGAAAATTTAAGGAATTCTACGGGATTAAAAAAAAATATCCACGCGGTCGAAGTCGCGGGCATCATCTTGTCTGAAATAAAACATACCCAGTTTCTACAAGATCCAAGCATTGATATAGCTACCTATAATTCCCCTATGGTCACCGTTTATCATAATTAGTATCGCGTGTTCCAAAAAAAAAATATGTGTATGGCTTAATCACAACAGAATACTACTATTGTGATTATAACCTTTGAATTGCGCTAGATTTAATACATAAAAAGTTACCTACTTAAATAGAATACCTATTATAACCATCATGTACCTACGACCCGACCCACTCCAAAATGACCAGCTCCTTTCGGTATACCGTTGTACTTTTTGCCACAATAATGGCACGAGAATTTTATTGATTGATTTAGGACACACGGTTAGGTGAATACACTTTAATTTGTGTGTAAAGCACAGCATGAATAAGTGCCACATTAACTGATAGCGGTAAATTAAAAAAGGGTATTGATATTGAATGATGGCGCCTATTTTAATAACTGGGTAATGGCAGGCTGAACGGTTATTTCATGATCATCGAGATGTAACATAAAGATTACATTCAAGCTTCGTAATCTTAATCTTAATAATATTACGTATTGATTTCCATATAGATAACCATGTCTTTTGATATTAGGTACTTTTACTAACTTTAGTTTATACCCACAATTTCATGCCTGTGGACTTTGGGTCTTGAATTTCCCGTGGGAACTCTTTGATTTCCCCGGATATAAAGTATCCTATCTTCGTCTGCTAAGCTTGATTTGATAAATAGATAATCCCCGTAAACAAAGCCATGAAATTAATTATAATGATTTTTAAACATTAGTAGAAAATACCTATATATGCCAAGCTGTAAATATTTAGTATCGCTCATCAAAACAAGATATCTGTGGTTACTACACAAATAGTTTTGTTTCCAATTAATGCAATTAATATTATTATGAAGTATTTTGTTTGGTTCTCAATAATCATTTATTGTAAGTGATAAGAGTGGGAATAAACGGCAAAAATAATAACATAAATTACGTTGAACCAGACTGTCATCGTTTCCTAATAACTATTATTATTTTTATTATTATTATTCTCTGTATTTTCCTTCATCGTAGCTACGCTTATTTTACTGCAAAGATAATAATATATTTTAGTGATTCGTTCTCTACTTTTATTTTGAACTAGGTGATGCTCGCGACTACGTCCGCGTGGTTTAAGGTTTTTTATTCCCGCGGGAACTCTTTAATTTACAGGGATAAAAAGTAGCCTATATCCTTCCCCGGGATACAACCTACCCCTGTACCAAATTTCATCAAAATCTGAAATATGTATATTATATTATACAATATTACTATTAATAGGTTCATTTAAATATACAAAAGCATATTTTATTCATTCTTAAGACCTCTGAAGAGTTAAGCTTTCTCGACTATTATATAGGGAAAATGCGAACCGGCAAAGAATTAACAGTTTTTGAATACCAACACAGTACTTACAAAAAAGTGGGATCACCACTTATCGACACATTTAAGGTGCCATAAGAAATCATAATAAATAATATTCTTATGAGCGATAATGGTCACGAATTCCAGTTGGATTTCAACTTCGCTGTAAAGTAAGTATTGGATTGTGCCAAAGATAATTGATATTTATATATTTTGATCCACTTGATGCTCCTGATTTCAATCATAAAAGTGTTTATCGTTCATCAAGATCTACTTCATTTTTACTTAGTAGATTTATATTTGTCATTTCATCCATATAAAACAATTTTGTCAATAATTAGTATGAAGGTAGTAAGTAGGTAACTTACTTACTTAATTTTTTTTTTCTATGATTAACAAAGTATTCATTTTTGTATTAGCAACAGCACCTAGCATAGCAGCATGCTGCCAGAGTAGCATTTGTGGCTACTTATAGGTAAGTCTTATAAATTATACTAAAAGATTTCTGTGGTACGTAGACGTAGTTACGTATGACTCTATAATAAACAAAATATAAGTTGTGTTGCTTGGTGTGGTTTTCACCATAGATTTTCTACGTTGCTGAGCTACGGATATAATATGTCAAACGGATATAAACGCATGGATTATATTGATCATCATAGCTTAGATCGCTAAACGTTATATCAAGCACTCCTATTGGTGGGATTGACACACATCCGTAACTTAGCATCTGGGTGAAAACGCGCCCAAGTGCTAATATTTATATTTTATTATAGAGACTTGAACTCCGTTTTCGTATGAACGCCTACGTACTACAACAAACTATAGCTGTACATACCGCGAATATATTTTAGCACTGGTCACCTAAATACCGATATGGATAAGAGTCGTAAACTTTGCATGCTTTGCTCAGACGAAGGTATCTTTATCTCGGTTAATGTCAAAGTACCGGTAAAAAGTACTGAAAACAATAATAACCGAATTGAAATCCTTCACAATACCAAACTGTATATTATCAAGATTAGAAATAGAAATAGAAATGATTTATTTCATGTAGGACAACTTGTGCCACATAAGTCGTAAGAATCTACCACCGGTTCGGAAAGATGATTCTACTGAGAAGAACAGGCAAGAAACTCAGCAGTTGCTCTTTTTAAAAACAGAAAAATGTCACAATTTGTATATTATAATATAAAATGCATACGCTACGTAACAAGTAGGTATTACACTGACTTGTGATTGAAAGAGAAATGTGATAACATTTAGGTAATGTGTTCTATGTACCGATATGCAATAAAAAAATATAACTGGAAGATTTTTGTATATTACATAATTGATCTAGTTTGAAAATCTATATTATTGATGCAGAGCCCAAAACAGTTTTTTTAAATTGTCTGTCTGTCTGTCTGTTCGCTGCGCTGAAGCTGAAGCATTACGCTGCAACTGAACGGATTAAAATAGTTATTTGTGTTACATGTATATATACATACATAGTAGGTTGATACTCCTAGCTTTTTCTCATACGTCATGATGAAAAATAGTGTGTCACTCGGGGCCAAATTTTTTGTTCTCGGGCGGCGTATATTGAATTCCTCGCTACGCTCAGGATTCTACTTTAGAACCCCTCGCTACGCTCGGGATTCTACTATAGAATCCTTCACTTCGCTCTGAATTCAAAATAGCGCCCTCGGGGAACAAAAATTTTCTTTGGCCCCGAGTGACACACACTATTTTTCATCATTACGTATGAGAAAAAGCTAGGAGTATCAACCTACTATGTATGGACATTACCTATACGTTTAAGCACCAATCAGAAGATACTCCTATCAACCTTCTATGTAATTGTATAGACATTATTTAGACGTATATTTAAAGTTTAAATAAAATGTAAAGACGTATATCCGATCAACAAATTGATCACGTGACTTCGGACCAACCAGAACAGAGAAATGCAAAGTCGTATATTCGATCAACAAATTGATGACGTGACTTCGGACCAATCAGAAGAGAGAAATGAAAAGTCCTATGGGCCTACAAGTTACACTTTGCTCTCGCTATCCTCTGAAGGCAATATGCGTTTTTCGAATAGGTATGATGAAAAACAAATTTGCATATCTATAGCTAATACTCTGGGTTAACATCATTATCATCTACAGCCTGTTTTAGTCCATTGCTGGACTAAGGCCTCTTCAGCGCACGCCACCCACCATGATATGTTTATTTTTTATCCCGGGTTACGTCAACTATTATCCATAATATCCATATATTCATACTAATATTATAAATGCGAAAATGACCTTTCTGTCTGGCTGCGCTTTAACGGCCCATATTTTCAACCGAGTTAATGAAATTTAGTACAGAGATAGGCTGTATCCCGGGAAGGGACATAGGCTAACCGGAAAATTTAAAAGTTCTCGTGGGAACCAAAAATACTCAATCCACATGGACGAAGTCGCGGGCCTCATCTAGTGAGTTACTTTATGGGAAACTAGCTAATGCCCGCGACTTCATCCGCGTGAAATAAGTTTTTTTAAATTTCCACGGGAACTCCTCAATTTTTCGGGATAAAAAGTATCCTATGTCACTCTCCAGGTCTTCAAATATTCCCATCACAAAAAATCACGTCGATCCGTTGCAGCGTGATTGAAGGACAAACCAATAAACCAACAAACAAACCGCTTTGCATTTATATTATTAGTATGATTACATTATTTTCAACGTATTGCGAATAAACCTTACAAAATATTTTTTGGATAAAAACTTTGTGGGTGGGCGCACATCGGGCACTATTACCTAGACAGAAACGTCGTTCACGTAGCTGCTGCACAGCAGCTGCAATTGAAGAACTTGAACTTTTCATAAAATGTCGTAAATACGCTTCTTTTTAACTCCTTATTTAGACGCTATGCCTGCAGGTGGCAATGTAGTCATTCAGTGCTCTAGCCACTGTGCGCCCAGCCACAAAGGACATGGAAATTTTTAGTAGGTGATGTTTTCTCAACATATTATAGTGATTATTTATTTATTATATTGTTATGTTATGATTTGTGACACTGACTTTTATGATACCAAGAGCCAGCTTTAGGTATATTATGTTTGGAACTGTGGAACTTTAAAATTAGGGTAAATTAATGCGCGCCCGATTGTTTACGTCCCAAAACAACTATATAATATAACTAGCTGATGCCCGCGATTCGTCCGCGTGGATGGAGGTTTTTTTGGTTCCCGCGGGTAAAAAGTAGCCCATGTGTTATTGCAGTGTGCAGTGTGCATGTGTTATTGTGTTACTATATATTCTATCTCTGTGCCAAACTTCATCCAAATCAGCCATTCTGTCATGATTGAGTAACAAACATCCATCCATACATCCATCAAAACTTTCGCATTTATAATATTAATATACATTAGCTGATGCCCGCGTCTTCGTCCGCGTGGACAATGTTTTTTTTAGAATTCCCATGGGAATTTCCGTTCGATTTACCGTTTCCCTCAATTTTCCGGAATAAAAAGTAGCTTATGTCACTCTCCAGGTCCTCAGCTATACCCATGCAAAAAATCACGCCAATCCGTTGCTTTGTTTAGGCGTGACAAACCAACAAACCAATAAACCAACAAACAAACACACTTTTGCATTTCTAGTATTAGTATGATATGCTGTGTATAACCTTCTTTAGGGTTGTCACTACTGGTGTCTAACTGCAAGTTTGTAGGGGTAATCCGATCGAACGGCTTTAAAGTTTTAGGAAAACTTTTTGTAAAACTTAAAGTACGCTCAGTCGGAAAAAGTCTAACACTGGCTTCTGACCTTGACCATTGACATCAAGGAGTGGTCCTGTGTTTTTATTAAATCAGCGACATCCTTTAACCTTTAAGACTAATTTTTTCGGCTAGCGACATGATGACCTAAGCCACAAGAAATTGTTTACTAATTTATTACTAATAATCATAAAACAACCCGCGCTGAAGTTCCTCGCAGACTATACCTAATAATATAATAGGGAATCTTCTGAACGCTGTATGTAACTGATACCACCTTGCTATGATGGTATTAGTACCTACTCCTATGATAAGAAAAAAAGAGCCGGTAATGCATCAGCAGTTCCTCTGGTAGAGCAGATGTTTACGGGAAGCAAATAAATAATAGATACGTATAATAACAATAATTATTTAATACTGTAAAGTTTCAGCAAAACTCGTTCAGTTGGTTTTGCGTGTAAGAGTTACATAAATCCAACCATCTCAAGAAAGGGCCATCCATCCATCTCAGACCAAACCCTCGTAGCTTAAGTTTTAAGATACCGTTACTGATTATTATCACCATCATGTTTTAGAAGTATCTATAATTTTATTGGACGTCAATAAGTGTACAGTGTACCTAATTTGAAAAAATAAATATTGACTGATTGATTGATTGAAACTTTCGACGTTATAATAATATCAGGAAAATAAGATTAGATTAGTTACAAGATGGAGGAGAAGAATAAAGTAATGTACCTATGTAAGTACTTTTATATTATTATTATCATTCTTCAATTAAAGTAGTTTTTTTTTAACATCCTCAACTCTTATTTACTAATTGCAATTGCAAGTGAAACTCCATCCGAGTCAAAAACTGAATAAATTTATAGTTACTCATAAATTTAAATTGACGTTAATTGCATAATAAGATAAATCTATGCATCTTAATAAATTCTTGTTATCAAAACAAGGGATCATGACGCTTGTATGTAATGTCTTAACTCTGCTTTGGTTTGCTATGTTTATGTTTGGTTTAATTATGTAATCAAGTATGAACTTTAATACCTATTACTTTTAGAAAGAAAATAAGATAAAGTTCGGGTGCAAGGCAATCCAAGCCTCTACAATCAAATAAACATTTCATACTACGTATAGTCATACTATGGTCAAGAGATCGTTTTCTATGAACAAAACTCTAGTGCATGGATTTTCTTTTGTCATTCTCATTATCATATATTTTGACTAATCGCATCACTGTTAGTTAACCTAAATAAAATTAACGGGAAAGAAACAATAATACCCATTCTCTTTTAAACTAAATTTATTCATTCACACCATATCATAAAATTTAGACAAGTGAAAAGAGACAATCTTGATCAAATTTACAGTGTTGAGCAATAAAAGAATAAAATGTTTATGATTTTATTCAAATAAAAAGATCCGCTACTGTTGTATTTTGGGACAAAGAACCCGAATATATTTATTATGGGTTATAAAATCATAAACATTAAATAAGATTAAATCTCGCTGTTATATTATATCATACTGCACAGGGAATTTATAATACATAATTGATTTGGTTGTATATTCCAAATTAAGCTTGAAATAAGTAATTGGATACATAAATCAAATATGATACAAAATTCACTTAATGATTACGTCGTTGCTTAAATAAAATATGATTTCTTATATAGATAATATTAGATATTAACTGGCCCACCACGCCTTCGAAAAGAATGTTTAGGTAAACATCAGCAAATGAAATGTTTTTCAAAAAAATTATAAACACGTATTTTCTATTGCACGGTGTATCTAACCCTATCTATCTATAACTATACCTACATTTAATTTTCTAATTGAATATCCATAATAATGTTCGTCAGGTGTTTCACGGATACAAATTCCTAAAGCGAAATTGGAATTTATGAACTTTAAACTGTAGGTGAGTCATTGTTTCGTCAAATAACTTGTAATAAATACAAATAAATTTCAAAATTAACATACGAATGCCAATTTGAACTAATTTATGGAATCAGTATATGGAGTAGGAAGTTTTAAATTTTTTGTGCTGCGAAGTTGACGATAAACAAAATGAGTAACTAAATTCCTACTACTAAAGGTTTTTTATTCAATTATATTTTATTTTAAGTATTGTTATATTACTTAAACAGTGTTTGATTTGGCTACTGGAATGATTCTAATAGAAATATGCGGATACGAATAAAATCGTCATCGCAGAATGAGGACATAGTACATCGATATAAATTCATATCAAAATCTGACTATAATTTATTTTGATGCCACCTAAAGTAATACGAGTATGATACAAAATCCACAACCATTTTATTGAAGTTATTAATAGTAATTGATGAAGTATTATGGTAAAATCTAATAACTTTGACTGACCTTGATTTCGACATTGGTTTTGCCGGTATCAAACAAAGCTTTAAATTGAAGAAAGTAAACCGTATTTAATAATATCCTAATTGGATGTTTTAAAACAATAACTTTTAAAAAATAGCAACCAATTAGTTTCTTGCCGGTTCTTCTCAGTAGAATGTTTATTCCGAACCGGAGGTAGAGTCTTGACAATAAGTGGCACAAGACGTTGTCCTACGTGAAGTAAATAAATCATTTAATTTTAAGATTTTTTTTTTAGATCCCTTATGAGTTTTGAACCCCCAACGCGACGACAAATTGAATAACTTATTAGTTCCACAATTTTAAGGATATAATAAAATTTACTAGATGTTTTTTTAATTTATTTTTTAAAAAAGGTTTGCACTTGACAACAATCATGCTTAGTGCAACGCAATTATGAGGTCTTGAATACTAGGTTAGGCAGGTAGAAGATGTGAGAAACTCATACTTAAATCGCACTTCCATGCGATTTAAGTATGAGGTTTTTGCTTGAGACTATGCTTGAGAAAAACGCAAATTTTTGGGAGAGCTCGGGCTTGTGCATCATAATGTAGTCATTATCTAAACAAGAAAAGGTAACTGACTGATCTATCAACGCACAACTCAAACCACTGGATGAAATTTGGCAAACAGACAGCTTTTATGATGTAGATATCCGCTAAGAAAGGATCTTTGAAAATTCAATACATAAGGAGGTAAAATAGGAAATTGATTTTTTATGATAATCGAAGTCTAGCTGTTTTATAAAGTCAATAAAATTATTATGATTCAGTAAGAAGAATATCAAAATGCAAAAAAATTTGCAAGATGAATAAACAAATGTTGCATCTCAATAGCTGTGACAATGAAGTTTGTACGAAATTTTAATAAGTTCAGTGAAGGGGATGACTCGAAGTGTTTTACCAAACAAAAAAACACTTCCGCATAACATTTGCTAGGTTTTTTTGCTAGATATAGTATAGGTAATTTATGCTGAGATTTATTTGACAGCCCAGCAGAATAGATATACTTATCTCTGAAGAGTGTTTTATCCTTCGTTGTACAGCAATTTTATAGTATATCCAATTAAAGTCCACTATGGGAAGATAAAAAATTAAAACAATGTACTGACTTATCTTCATTTATTTTAATGAAGACTTCCACTGTTCTAATAGGAACGTAATTATTGTTTATAATAATTATTCTCCAGTCTTCGGTCAACGTTATAGTAAGTAATTATAATAGAATACTCATAATTAATTTTGGCCGTTGTGCATTGAACCCTCAATGTATTAAGGTACCTGCGTCCTGGAATGCGACCTTCGCCTCGTCCTTACTCGATATTATACTATTGGCACCGTTGTCTCGCCCACCAACCGTGACATATCGCACGTTCCATCCTTTTTGTGTTAAGTATAATATGAACTTGACTTCATTTGAGAAAAGAAAGCTCAAAATTAGCACTTTTTTTTTAAATTAATACCACTAAGAACGAAGAGCTCATCATAATCATTACTACTATCATATTTACATACCAATAGTTACAATGTTTTCAGGATCTAATGAGACTTTAGATTTGTATCGTATTTTATTACGCGCACTCATTTATCAAAACTACATATAACAAAACTAACTTTACTAAACTATACAAAAAAGTTTGTTTTTGCCCACACATGCTTAATAATTTTACCTAACTACAGTTGGGTAAAAGTAAACATGTTGGTATTGATCAGTTTGAACCGTCAATTATTGAGATTAGAATCATTGTGTATTATAGTAACGTAACGTAACAATAAGGTAAACAATAAAGTTTTCATTTATTTATTTATTTATCATACTTAATAATATTATAAATGCGAAAGTTATTATAAATGCGAAAGTGTGTTTGTTTGTTGGTTTATTGGTTTGTTGGTTCGTCCTTCAATCATGCCGCAACGGAGGAACGGATTGACGTGATTTTTGGCATGTGTATAGTTGAGGTCCTGGAGAGTGACATAGACTTTTATCCCGGAATATTAAGGAGTTCCCGCGGGAATCGAAAAAACGTAAACCACGCGGACGAAGTGGCGGGCATCAGCTAGTTTATTTATAGTAAAGTTATATAAGTAGTATTTGTTGTATAGTATTTTCTATATCTGTTATATATTATAATTTTATGCTTAGGCACTATAAGTTATTTTACTGTGGTCTTATGTATAAAATGCACTAAAATATAGATAAAAATATCCATATCGAAAATAAATTGCGCTAACTTTGAATGAAATCCGAATTAAGGACGATAAAGTATGGTAGCATAATGATCATTGAACATATTTTAAAGTTCCAATGAATCATTGCGTTGTTGATAGCCCCAAGAAATAATTTTAGTAAAACTCGTTGATATTGACACGTAAGAATTCTTTAGAAATCAAACCATAGTTAGTTAAAACCCCAATTCCTCCCAGAATCTGACCGAGCGAGGTCAAAGTCTCTTTGAAAAGACTTGTTTACTTGTTTCTTCCTGTATCGTCGACACCTTTCAAAGTATGATGAAGCAATTTGAACACACAAAAAGACGACCTCTCGTTAAAAGTACCAACTAGTAAGTTTATGCTATCGAGCCATTTATAAAATTAATTGATTTACTATCGTATCATTTAGTCGCGCTTCATGTTAGCTGCATTTACAAATTTATTGAAATTAATATTAAATAATATGAGTTGCTCAAATGATTACGTTAATCTACTTTAAATTTTTAATTATGAAACAGCATTATTAAGCATTATGTAATAAATAAACCGACAAGCGAATGAATTTATGTTGTTAAAAAGTACAATTACGCGATTACCTAAATTGATAATAATAATATATTTTTTCAAATCAATGAGCATGATGAGCAAGCATGAGCTTGATGACTCTACCTAATATAGGTAATAATAGTTTTATTTAAAAATATATTAACGCTATTACGAGGAAAACCTTAAAAAGTTTAATGGATATAAAAGAGAATATAAATATCTGATGTTTTATTTAAATACATTTCGAGAACTAAACCGATTTGTACGGAGGTAACCTTTATTTATTTAAGTGTGGGGATATTAACGTCAGTAACGCCCTTTAACCTCCCGTATTCGAAGTTTTTATACGGCACCATGACAGCTTTAATACAAATAAGGATAAAAGAAGAGACGACAATTGAAAAGAATTACTGCACTGCACTTCACTGATAATCCAGAGAACGCTTCCTATACACAGTTCTTACAATATCTGCTATTATCAGTTATACTATATTTTCGAAATATTCCATGAAACCATGATACTTTAAGTCAAGTTTTTTAAACCTTGACACATTGCTATGGTGGCTAAATATTTGGCCAATTCCTTTATTTCAATTCAATTCAATTCAATTCAATTCAATTTATTTCTCAAAATACATGCATACATTGTTCACGTGGTTAGATCTATTACTATAACAATACACGATGCATTATTTAGATGAAAATAGAAGAATTAGTAATGAGATCAACGGTAGTTGTCCTTTCTAGATTTTTAAAGATCTGTGTTAAGGACAACTAGCCCTCTCCCTCGTTCACCATAAAGTTAATTAGGTTTAGGAATGCAAGTGCATATTGAATAGATTTTAATTTTTTAAAGTATAGTAGTAATAACAATCCAAAAACTATGTATAATTTGTGTGTGTGTGTGTGTGTGTGTGTGCACGCGCATGCTCATGAGAAGTGTTTAAGTGGATGTAAAAGTGACTAATGCTTTTTAAAAGGAAGGTAGGTTAATTTAATTTAGAATTTTTAAGAATCCCTCTATTTCGTCGTATGTTTTGTCAATAAGAAATGATATAACTTTTTGTTTGCACTGGGTATATGACAAATTGAATAAGGGTAATGTTAAATAAATTTTATTGTATAGGTATGGGCCTAGGAAGTAACAAAATCGTTTGGTGAAGGCAAATTTAGGTGCACGGATGGTACAAATTTTGTTTTTGCGTCGGCCTTCAATGTTGCGGTATGGAGTTAATTTATGTTGAAGTAGAATTGTATTTAAGATAAAAAGTTTCCTAACACTGAGGACTCCACAATCTTTGTATAGTAGTGTGGTGGGGAAAAGGATAGGCCGAAAAGTTGCCACCTTTAAAACAGCCCGTTGCGCGACTTCAAGGGGCTTGAGTGTGGTTTTTGCTGTGCCTCCCCAACATGTGATGCAATATTGAATTGTAGATTGGCATAAGGCAAAATATACCTTGCGGATCACTTGAGAATTTGCAACATATCGAAGGTTTTTAAAAATAAAGATCAATTTTCGGACCCTGGCTGTAAGCAAATCAACATGTTGTTTAAAATTTAAATGCTTATCTAAAACAATGCCCAGGTATTTGATGTTATCAGTGGAAGCTATGGAGGGACATTGGCAGGTTGTACTATACTTATCGTAACAAGAGTGAACTTTAAGCGTTAATGGGGTCAAAGGCTGCGAAGTTGAGCGGATCGAATAGGCTATAAGCTTGGTTTTGGAGATGTTCAGTGTTAAAGAATGTGAAAGTAGCCAATCATAGACAGTGTCAAACCCTCGTTGGGCAGTTTTTTGAAGTTCAGGCCATGATTTGCTATAAAATGTTATGGCAGTATCATCAGCAAATGATACTATTTGGGCATTAGGTATAAGAAGATTACAGAGGTCATTAATAAATACCAGAAAAAGAGTCGGGCCTAAAATACTGCCTTGTGGAACACCATAGGATATTGGTAGCTCATCACTCAATTGATTTCCAATTTTAGTCATTTGAGTCCGACCAGTGAGGTAGTTGCGGAAAAAATTTAACTGGTTTCCACGAATACCCATTCCTTCAAGCTTTATTAGGAGAATTGGGATTGGTACTGTGTCAAACGCCTTGGCAAGGTCCAAAAATATTGTCATAACTTTATCTCCATTATTAAGGTGATCAATAACACTATCAGTGAGTTCAAGAACAGCATCCGATGTGCTTTTATTTTTTCGAAAGCCAAATTGTTGAGATGATATTAAATTAAAATGTTCAAGATAGCGCACAAGCCTATTACAAACCAGGCGTTCCAGAATCTTTGATAGGGCGGTAAGTATAGCAATGGGCCGATAATTGTTAATTGCTTTTTCATCGCCATTTTTATAAATAGGAATGATGATTGCTTTTTTGAAAACGGTTGGGAAGATACCTAAAGAGAAACATTGATTGAAGATATGACATAGAATAGGTGCTAAAATTTGAGAGTATCTAATAAGTATTGTTGGAGATATGCCATCCCAGCCAGTTGCAGCATTGGGTCTTAGGGAATTGATTATAGAAATAATTTCATTAGTATCAGTTTGTTCAAGAACAAAAGAGGATAAGCAATTAACTGAGGTCGAAGCTGTGGAAAAGGTAGTATTTGGTGAATTCTGCCTAATATTATCTGCAAGTTGTTTACCTATACTAACAAAGAATTTGTTGGCATTATTACATGCTAGGTGTGGAGAGGAATCATTTAACAATAGTTGAGTACTATGTTGTTTTTGTGATGAGGTAAAACATATTTTTTTAAGAGTGTCCCATAATTGTTTAATATTGTTTCCTGCCATGTTGATTTCCTGTGTGTCATACAACCGTTTAGCTTTTTTTAATATCTTAGAGCAGAAGTTCCTGTATCGTTTATAAGTTAACTTAAGTATTTCATTTTCTGGGAACTTTTTCTGGGATTTTCTTGCAGGGAGGCCTTGAGGTAGATGTGTTTTCTAAAATAGCTTGCGACAGTGACTTAACTAGACAATCAGAAGCAATATCAGGATTTAACATGGAATAGATATAAGACAAGTCAAGTTTTTCGAAAGTATTATCTAAGGTTATGAAGTTAATTCTTGTAGACGGATTGTATGTCCGACTAGTGTGCATTTTTGTGGCAAGGCCAATTATTGTTGCGTAATGGTCAGTAACAGTAGAATTTAAAATTAGTGTGATAGCCGATAATTTTGTGCGTAATACTACATGATCTAGGCAATTGCTGGCTCTGGTAGGGATCGTATGTGCTGGTAGATAGCCATGGAATGCAAGGTTGTTAAGGTAATCCTGCGAGCGAGAGTCTAAAGAACTGGGCTTTATATCTAGATTTATATCGCCTGTGATCACTACTGATTTAAAGCTAACGAGTGAGGAAATTATATTATTAAGAGCAGAAATAAATATGTCAATATTGTCATTAGAAGGAGATCTGTAAATACAAAGTATTGCAATGTCACAGTTAAGTTTAATAATTAGTCCTGAAGCTGAAAGCTGGAAGTCTGGCTCTTCAAAAGTATGGCAGATATCTGAATTTACAAAAACAACAACTCCATCACTCTGATTTAGGTGGTTTGTTGTCTGTCGCGTTGTATAATTATTTAAAATAGGGGTGATTTGGTTATTGTTACATGGTAGCCAGCACTCAGTTAGTACTATAACGTCATTGTCGAAAGGTATGCGCTCTAAAAGAGTTTGAAAGTTGTTAAAGTTGCAATTGATGGATCTAATATTTTGAGACAAAATTTTTAAATAGTTTCCAGGTTCTTGTAGGTATAGATCAGATTGTTCAGGATTACACGTGTACGAATCCGATACAGAAAACTCATCAACATTATTATTCAAGATATTAACTTGGCTATGCACTGTAAAAGTAGGTTGATTGATGGGTTAAAGTAGGAAAAACGACAGGATAAAACTAGTTTATATTTTAAAAAACGCAAAATATAATGGGACCTTATGTGAATAAGAAAATGATTAAGTACAGGTATTGTATGTATATTATCAATTTTAAATGACCATTCAAAGTCAAGGTTTTTGTACTCAGCATAATAAGTTCGTGCTAGTGGTGTATGTGTTAAAATGAGTAGAATGAGTAGACGCGAGACTGTATAGATGTTGTAAGTATTTGTAGAATGTGTAATAATGTTAAGTATCATAAGATTAAATCTAAGACTAAAACAATCATGCAAAAAAACGAAATAAAAGGAAAATGATTTGTACCAACTTACTAGTCATATATTAAAAGACTTAGCGAGTTCTTGGAGCTGTGATTCGTTTTTTACTAAAATGTAAGCACTTTCATTGTCCTTCCTTAACATGATGCGCCCATTTGTCGTCCAGCAATAAGCAAAATTGTGGGACTTGGCAAAGTTGCGAGATACAAAGAACAATCTATTGGCTTTGGCAGATAAGTGTTCAGCAACATATAACGGGGACTTTGGATCTTTAAAGCCAACATGTACTGAATTCAGTTTTGCTGCCGGGTTGTTTTTGTTATACGCCTTCGCGGACTTCAAAAATTGAAATTTTGTCAAGGTATTTAGAAATTCCACCTTTACACTGGAAAATTCTTTTTTTGAGGGTAGTCGGACAACGTCACGGATCTCCGTAGCTTGCAGATTAATATTTAAAGTTTTAGATAATTGTGATACCATAGTAAATAGGTCGCTCTTTGTCTCTCGCTGTTTTTTAGGTACATTGCGCAATTCTATACAAGTTTTGATAAGATTTCTGTCTAAGAAATCAATTTTTTCTTCCAGTGTAGCTAGCTGGATAGCGACTGAACCTTTTGCCTGTTCTAAGCAAGTTATTTTCGACTCCAATGAAGTTAACTGATTGGACAACGATGTCATAGATTTTTCAATTTCATTATTGGTAATCTCGATGTGAGAATACTGTTTTTTAATCTCAATAAAATGGTTTTCCAATTTATCTAGGCGCGAGTTTTGCGAAGAAAACAGTTGCCGAATTAAGTCTCTCATCTCTTCCTTAAAGACTGCAAGTTCATCTGTAAAGTCTTCATTTGACGGTCGGCGTCGTTTGGCCCGTTGAGAAACACTTTTAGAAAAATCAGGTAAAAGTAGCTCCTCTTGACATAGTTTCTGTATGTCAGTATCTGAATGACGTGAAGGCGAACTAAGCGTTGCGGATGACTTTGGCGATGACTTGTACATCGTGGCTCATAGAAGCTGGCTCCTCCTTCTTCCGGCAGTCGGTGTAGTGCGTCTTGACCAATAGTGTCACACGTAACTATGTATGCGTTCGATAAGATGTATGGCTCACCGCTTTGCGACGCTGCACTCCTGGTACTTGTAGCGAATTAACACGATCATTTTTCGATTTTTTAGGCCGAAATTAATTTAAATTGGAATGCACAGACACGTCCATCACGCGTGGCGTCCGGGAGGGAAGGGGACTATTTCAATGATGGTTTCAACCGTGTATTTCTTATATCAAATAAAACATACTAATAAAAGCAATCAGAAGGTGTATTGTAGAACCGAGAGCTGCTCTAGCAGACGCGTTCTAAAGTGATGACCGAGTACCGGTGAGCGCAATTTCTGTCCAACTGAATAAGTGGGCAAGAAATCCATGAAGTCAAGCAGTGGACGCATGCAAGTGGATGTATGCTTGAATTATATTTTTTTCCCCTGATTTCAGTTATAAATTCCGTTGGGATTTCGTTAGATGTTTTCTTTGTACAAAGTGAATTTATATGAAAAGTATAACCTAGAACTTAACTGTAGGGACATACTTTGTCATTAAATCAGTCAATCAGTTTCACTTTTCATACATTATTTAGGTTTAATATGATGTTTTGTTTGCTAATATTTTAATAGACTTACCTACTACTGAGTTTATTCATTTGTATTTTAAATAAATGAACGATGGATTTTATATTACTATCAGAATTATCTTTCATAAGGTGCGCGCATAATCTTACCAAAACGGGTTTACTATATTTAAAATCGTAATTAACCACTATACTTAACAATTTTAAGTCGTTCCATTTGACATGTTAAAAGTTACAACCGGAAAAATTCTACAACGTGAAAAATTTATAGCGGAATATTTAAGAATGTGTGTCGCCGAAATGCCTTATCTACATAAATCGTGTCGCGATATTCACTCAGTTTACAGGGTGTAATTTGGGTGACCAAAATTTCGATAGTCCAAAAAAACGTATTTACGGGCACAAATTTTACTAAAAAAAACCAAATGGTGATGATGGTATTTTGTGCAAATAAATAAAAATTGGCTTTGGAAAAGCAAGATTGTGATATGATATAGCCAGCTCTCTATTCTCGGTTATACGAAATTGCGCTGTAATTTTAACAAGTCGGATTATATTATTATGAGATTGCATTATGACTTGCATCATGCTTGCATCTTTTCCGTTTTCTCTGATTTATGTGAATTTAAAATTTGTTTGAAATGATGGAGGCCTTAGTTGCAACAACAATAATACGATGTTTTTGCGTGCAAGTCGTCCGCGCTGGCGCCTGCGCATGACGCCGCCGCGCCATGCCGCCACCAACACGTCCGCCAAAACATTAAATTGGCGATACATTCCATGAATTCCTTCAGAGACTCGTTTGCGGTTTCGGTAATTGAGACCGGCGCCAAATCGTTAAATATGTATCAACTTTGAGGAAATTTTTGGTGACGGTTTTATATTTCTTGGTACATGAATCCTGTTTTATGTTTTGGCCATTACATTGTATACGAACTAAGTTCCTTTTAATTAATTTCACCAAACTACAAAATTAACTAGATTTTTCGATACATTGTCATAGGTTATATTTATTTCATTTGTCTCCTTTTTTTGACCCTAGAGGATTTTTGTAGATTCCAGAATATTTATATTCATATTTAAAATTATACTTTTGAGGTTGTGCTATTTTATCAGCCTTAAAATACAAAATATTATCACTTCACTAATTATATAAACTTTTTGGTTCTGTAAGTCTTGTTTTTGGTCCCCTAAAATGGTCTAAAAAGTATAAAAATGTCATATTTAAACTTTCGTGGTTTTTTGTCCAATATTTTGTGCATACATTTGGTACAAGCGTGATTGCTTATATTATACATGCACATAAACCTAATTGAAAAGCGCCAAAAGTTAAGTGCAGACAAAAAACCGGCTAACGGGCTTTTTCACGATGCATAATATAATACAAGCATGTTGACACGGCCATACCTCAAGGGTCTCTAAATTGACCCTAAATAACGGATTATGCAGCAAACCATCTGAACCTCTCTTTATCATTCAAAAACTTCCTGATTGCCTGATGGTGGTGAATCGAAATAAATGTAATGTTTTGAATTATCAATGGATTTTTGCTTTGTTATAAAGCATTTTAAAGCTTTTATTTGAAAGCTTTTTGTCTGGTTTTGTCCTTTTAAATTTTTTCGACACAAACGTTAATTTATAATTATTTAGGCACGGTAACTGATTAGACTTAATCCGGGGTATTAGCTGATTTTCATAAAATATAAGTAACAAATAGAAACAATAAAATGAATTTAGCGAAATCAAAGTTCTTAACTAAATCGAAAATAGATAGGTAATAGTTATTTGTTATACAAGAGTGAAAAGTTGTTTTTTAACCGCGTGCTCAATTTTGATGACCGAGCAAGCGAAGGATTCTAAAATTGAATCACGAGCGCAGAGAGTGATTCAAAAATTAGAATCCTGAGCGTCAGCGAGGGAATCAAAAGAGCACGAGGTGAAAAATCTTTTCACTCGAGTGCAACACGTAACTTTTCATCCCACCTCAGCGAGGAAATGACTAAATGCAAAAAAAATCACAAGATTAAATTCAATTCTGTTAATTTCTTCGTCACTAGAATCACTCATTATAGGTTTTTCACTTATTTTCAATTTTCTTGTTTTTAATCGGTTTTAATTTTAAACAATATGACGTGAAAGAAAATGCGCGCAAAGCAAATTAAAAAAGTACACCAAGAAGGTTACGAGTGTGAGTTTTTAACAAATTAAAAACGATTGTATGGAAATTCGGCACCATAGAGGTACAAGTAAATAGGTTTTAATGATGTTTTGAATTCACAAACTTTATAGACGAGTGATATTTACTAACGTGCACACGATGTTCTAAATTCAATTTACTTTATCCTCTAGAGGATAATAACGGCTTTTACCATCAGATATCGAAGAATAAAAATACTCTTTCCGAGATGGTGGGATGAAAAATAGTTTGTAATCCAATTTAATTTAGTATTTTTTATACTAAGGTAAAATTCTGATTAATTTTATCCTTCTCTAGGCAATTTTCATTCATAATATTTTCAAGTGTTAGTTGTGGGCATCATATTTTCGTATAACAGCTGATATCATCAGCTGTTATACGAAAATATGATGCCCACAACTTCGTCCACGTGGATTAAAAAGTTTATTCAAGAAGTAGCCTCTGCCCATCTCCGAAATCCAAACTCTCTGTGCCTAGGCAAAATCGGTTGAGCAGACCGGCTATAAAGAGACAACAGACAGACAAAGTAGATTCACTCGACGGTTCAAAAGTACTTGTAATAAGTTTTTTTGAATAAAAAAATGTGAGTTGTGAATTAAAGACATAAAAATACAGAATCTCGTTTAAATAAAAAAAATTATATGTATTTATTCACCTTAGGTGTTTAATAAGAAAAAAGTCTTCATTATTACTTTTAATTACAGGTTTTACTGCAACGGTAAAATTATCAATTGATATCAATCGATCTGTGTAGGAGATAATAATATATTGCCCAGCATTCAAAAAATGAAGATCTCAATCAATGATTATTGTTTTTTCAAGTCACACGTAGTGATACCATAATATTGGAGGAAATATGCCGGACAATTTGCACAAGTTAGTATGACATGAGTTCATGGTACCTGTATGTAATGTATATTTTGTATCTTGAATGAATTTGTTTAGTATGTGCCAGTTGAATACCTACTAAAATATAATATACATTCGCAGCCATTTTAGGGCTCCGTACCGAAATAATATTATGTTGGTACTTACTCCCTATATTTTACTATTTATTTAAAAGTTAAATCATATTCATTATTTTCCTAAGTACCCAAAGCAGCAATGTATTCTTAGAAGCTCCTAGAACCTTCATATATATTATGTACTTATAAGAAGAAATTAAGCACGATTTTGTTAAAAATATTTGACCTAATAAGTTACATTCTATTTTTCAGAGAGTTGCTCTCTGTAGCAAAAAAAAAAATGCCCAAGTCCGGACTTTTGTATGAACAAAATATGGTCTTACTAGTTGTAGTTACAAAAAATTAATCAACCTGGTCATGGATCGGTACATTATAAGCTCACTGTCCAGTAATTATCCTATCTCTTACAATAATATTTTATTGAAAGCGCCGTTATAAAATGACTAGCTGATGCCCGCGACTTCGTCCGCGTGGAATAAGTTTTTTTATTTGCCACTGAAAAAATCTCTCTGTTGTGGCGTGATTGAAGGACAAACAAACAAACAGACCCTCGCATATTTTATAATATTAGTATGATGGGTGTGATCAACTTTTACTATAATTTAGACCACAGCTGATATTACTTCCACTATATAATATGAAACAATTTATGCGACAAATGTAGCGCCTTATATTAGTGCTAGCAAATGTTTTTTTTTTCAGAAAAAAAGGAAAGGAAAGGAAAAAGCAAAGAAAGAGAGCCCGAAATCTCCAAAAGAAGATTTTACATTTTTCTGCTCGGAATCGTATATAACGTACATTCAATGTACGTTATATACGATTGGCTGGACTGCAGAGCGATATTATGTTTTAAAACTTCCGCCTTTGGTTTGGGAGCAGCACGAGATCTTTATATAGGGCAGCAGTCTCGAAAATTAAATCGGTCTTATTATTACCCAACTTCGTGAGGAAATGGCACATTGTGATGAAGAAGACTCGTAGGTAGGCTTATAACATGTTAACGTGACATTGGCGAATCTACTGCAATTGAAATGTATGTTTATTGAGCACGTAAATTTTATTACTAATCATAATTTATTGCAGGTATAATCCATACTTCCATACTAATGCGAAAGTGTGTCTGTCTGTCTGCTACGTTTTCACGACCCAACTACTCAAGCGGGGAAGGACATAGGCTACTTTATATCCCGGAAAATCCCCGGGAAAAAAAGGAGTTCCCGCGCGAATCAAAAAACATCAAACCACGCGGACGAAGTCGTGGGCATCATCTAGTTAATCCGTACTAATATTATAAATGCGAAAGTGTGTCTGTCTGTCTGTCTGCCTATCTGTCTGCTACGCTTTCCCGGTCCAACTTTTCAACCGATTTTGCTGAAATTAGGTATAGAGGTAGGTTATATCCCGGGGAAGGACATAGGCTACTTTTTATTCCGGAAAATTGAAGAGTTCCCGCGGGAATCAAAAAACATCAATCCACGCGGACGAAGTCGCGGGCATCATCTAGTTAATTAATAATAAGTGCCAACCTCTTAAATTTGTATTGAAGCAGGTTACCTTACCCAGATAGGACAAAAGGACCTTAACTGTTTTTGAACGTAAATAACACTTTAGGGGTCAATGAGTTTACAGTTTTAAAACATATTTTGACCCTCGTCAATTTTAATGCATGTACAATAATATGTAATAACCTGTACTTACTTTCTTAATTTATATTTTACAATATGCGTACCTAATAGTAAGAACCGTTACCGTTATAAAATTGTGGTGATTAGCTTTTAACTCACTCATTTATCACTCCAAAGCCTGCTCAGCTTCGTGCTGGTGGAACTTCTAAGGTTTGTGTGTTAGTATAGAATATAGATCTATGTTAAAACATTACAAACAAAATTTCAACAATTTCTGCCATAGTATCTCCTCCGTTCAGTTTCTCCTTTTACGTTTTATTGAAAACTAGACTGATGCGCGGGAACTCCCTAATTTTCCGGGATAAAAATAGCCTATGTTACTCTCCAGGTCCTCAACTATACCCATGCCAAAAATTACGTCGATCCGTTGCTCCGTTGCGGCGTGATTGAAGGACAAACCAACAAACCAACAAACAAACACACTTTCGCATTTATAATATTAGTATGATATGATACGAGTACAAAATTTGGTGCAATATTTATTTTGCCCCAAAACTTATTTCACTTTAAGTGCATTCCAGATCAAAGTAATCAACGACGAGACGAGAAACTCACTCGAATTTACGCTTTATTGGCTTAAGATAAGCAATGTTATGTATTGGAGTGTTTTATCAATAATAACTTAGATTACGAGACAAGGCACCCAAAATATTGCAGGTCGCGGTGTCAGCTTTGGTCGGCGGCCGTGCAAGGCCGCGCAGATCCGATGACCTCACACTTGGACTATCAACAAGTAAATAAGTTACTATGGAGAGTACATAATATTTAATACAATCTATACTTACTAATATTATAAATGCGAAAGTTTGGATGGATGTATGGAATATGGATGTACTCAATCACGACAGAACAGCTGAACGGATCTGGATGAAAGACACAGAGATAGATTATAGTCTGGAATAACACATACGCTACTTTTTATCCCGGAAAATCAAAGAGTTCCCGCGGGAACCAAAAAATCTCAATCCACGCGGACGAAGTCGCGGGCATCAGCTAGTCATGTAGATAAAGGTTTTTCATAACTTACGGACTTCGCTAAAACTTGTATAAAGTTTGCTATCTGTGACGAAATGAAACTGCATTTTTGAGAAAAAATTTCACTTTATATTACAAGATCTTATAATATGATATAAAATTGGTATAATATTATGTCTTATATTTTTAGAATCTTCTGGATTATATTTTATTCGTTTTTGACTTTAAATTTTAATTTATAACAATACAACGGACGATATTAATTATCAATTTAATATCTTTCAAAATAATTATGGTGATTTGTTTTAATGTTGATCAAAAAATTTAAAACGGCGATATTAAGACCCACTTTTATTTGCTTTTATTAGCTGTTTAAGTATTAAAATAGAGCAGTTTCAAAACAAAATTAATGTATTCGAAAATGTGCTCCCACAGTATCAACAACATTCCATAGTTTTTTTTTAAATATTGTTTTTCTACACTAAAACACAGAAGGCTTTGGACGCTTAATAGCTGTGATATAAATTCAAAATCTGGTCGCAACATCCGCTTACAAATCCCTGGTCCATCTGCGTAAAAAAATTATAACATAGTCTAGATGTCACCGCCAAATTGTAGAATCCGCAGTATCACATAAATGCTAGCCGTCTCAGCTCGATGTTTAGTCAAATTATTGTAGTTACGGTACGTTCTACAATGCGGTGTCCCACGTAATTCGTTAGTATCACCAATTACCTATTCTATGGTATCACGCGGGTGACCAAACGGCAAACTTTATTTACTTATTTAGTAAATAATAAAAGTAAAAAACCGGCCAAGTGCGAGTCGGACTCGCGCACCGAGGGTCCCGTACAAACCTGTAGTAAGTTTTAAATTATTAAAAAAAAACTACTTACTAGATCTCGTTCAAACCAATTTTCGGTGGAAGTTTGCATGATAATGTACATCATATTATATTTTTTTTAGTTTTATCATTCTCTTATTTTAGAAGTTACAGGGGGGGGGACACACATTTTACCACTTTGGAAGTGTCTCTCGTGCAAACTATTCAGTTTAGAAAAAAATGATATTTGAAACCTCAATATCATTTTTGAAGACCTATCCATAGATACCCCCACACGTATGGGTTTGATGAAAAAAAAATTTTTGAGTTTCAGTAATTCTAAGTATGGGGACCCCCAAAATTTATTGTTTTTTGTCTAGTTTTGTGTGAAAATCTTAATGCGGTTCACAGAATACATCTACTTACCAAGTTTCAACAGTATAGTTCTTATAGTTTCGGAAAAAAGTGGATGTGACATACGGACGGACACACAGACAGACAGACAGACATGACGAATCTATAAGGGTTCCGTTTTTGCCAAAGGCTACGGAACCCTAAAAAGCGCATACGAAAAACATCGCAAACATGACAAACGAAGAAAAATTTGGTAGTCCAAAAATCCATTGAATTGTACAAAGAGGTAGTTAGTAAAATCAGAATGTTCTGCCTTAACTTTACATCTCAAACGATTAGCCGATTAGTATCTCAATTACAATAAAACCTAATAAATCATCTTTAAAATTAATTTTAAATTATTAGATAGTTACAATATTATATTGTTTTGCAAAACAGTTTAGGTACCTAGCAAACTGTTTTGCAAAACAATTTTTAGTGCTGTTTTTGATTGAAATAAGACTAGTTATTATAATAAATTCCCAATAATAAAATTCTATAGTAACTAAACACATTCTTGTTTGTTTTTTATTCTATTATTATTTGTAATTTCAACCTTAGAGTAAAATATTTATCTAGTTTATTATTATATGGATACGTGGAAGTTTGACTATCAAGGTTTTTTTTAAAAATTCACGTACCAGCTGTGAGTCTATGACTGGAGTCTTACTTGATTATAATTTCTATTCGGTATCGTGCCGGAAATAGCCTTTGACTAACTAGCCTTAAGTAGAAAATTAAATAGAAAACAAATTATGTAATATTTCCAAATTTCCCCTGCCGGGAATTGAACCCGGGATAAGATAATTCGGCCGAATTTGTTGTGGGCTCTTCTCAGACCAGGGCGCGTTTGGAACCCTCGTACCCACCTTTTTTAAATACATACTCGCTGACCGCCCCAGTTCTACTCGCACATAATTTTTAAACTGTTTTCTACTCTAGTATAGGGTATAACCGACAGCTCGAAGAGTCGCCAAGCTCAATTGGCAATAGGCGGGACACATAGTTCGTAGAACCGATAGGCGTTGGGGTCCCAAAGTGCTCGAATGGCGACCTCGCACCGGGAAGCGCAGCGTTGGACGATCCCCGATTAGGTGAACGGACGATCTCAAGCGTGTAGCTGTGAGCCGCTGGAAACAAGCGGCACAAGACCGTGTTCTGTGGCGGTCCATGCAGGAGACCTTCGTCCAGCAGTAGAGACGACGATACTCTAGTAAGGATCTAATTTAAGAGAAAACTTATACGCAGTACCTCATATTTTCAGAACCATCACAGGTCAAACTATCCTAGATATTGTTGTCAGTCATTATCTCCATTTATTTGTAAAATATTGGCCTAGTCTGGCTATCGCAGTTAGAGGCTTCTGAATATCCTTAAAGTTAAATACACTATGTCATTCAATTCATTTTGATATTTTGTTACAAAGAGGGGATTCCAAAGTAGTGACGAATCATAATATTATACGTCATGAACTAAGGTCGCTGTGATTCAGTTATTTCCCCAATTCAAATGTTCTTGTTCGAATGGAACTCGTTAAAATTAATCGATTCAATGAAGAGACGATGAGATGTTTTCTGAAAACTATCGGTTAAAAGTTTAAAACATGGTAGTTTTTATAATATATTATGAACAATCCTTAAAATCGATTATGCTTTTATTTTAAAAATTGATACGAGATGTTTCACTTAGGCTTAGTTACTCATATGGTGACGAAAGTTCAGTTTTTGCACATAGGTTCAGTCTGGCTTTTCAATGCGGAAATGCATAATAGATGCATACTAGCATAATAATGCTTGGCACAACCAAGCATGATTTGTACGTTAACTAGATACGAGTAAGGCCTTATAGTTAAGTTTTATTGCAATATTTTATTCAATAATATTATAATTTTAAACTGGAAGGAATGTGAATGAACACAACAGAATAACAAAATATTTCATTTATTTAGAATGAAATAATTTGCTTTAAAAATACATATTTTAATGTTAATTAAATTGATTGGCATCGGAATAATTTACGATTTCAAACATAACCATGAAATACGTGAAAAATAATAAATCCTTGAAATCTTATCAACGTGCGAATGGATTTTTAATTAAATTAAAAATATAAAATATTTCCTATACGTTTTTATTTGTTGGGGATCATTGCTGAATGATGACAGTAAAAAATATAGAATATTATCGAGTTGTATAAATTGACCTTATTCTGCTACTGTTGTGCGAACCTTATTTCAATGCGAGGACAGATATTATGATATATTTTTTTTATAATTTTTATACTTCTATATACTAATATTATAAATAAGAAAGTTTGGATGCATGGATGGATTTTTGTTACTCAATCACGCCAGTACAGCTGAACGGATCTGGATGAAATTTGGCACAGAGACAGTTCATAGTCTGGAATAACAGATGAGCTTTTTATCCCGGAAAGTTAAAGAGTTCCCGCGGGAGCCAAAAACCTCAATCCACGCAGGCGAAGTCGCAGGCATAAGCTAGTATATAATATTATGTGACTATAATTGACAGCGTAAGTACTGAACTGCTTATAAATAATATGTAGGCACAGGATTGCTCTCATCGGTACCTATTCATTGCTCCAATCCACTAAACCCAAACTATTAAATTCAACCACGAATTATGAAACAACTATTATTATTATTACAACTAAACAAAGAATTAGAATTGCGCCAGATAAAAACGATTCGTCGTGAAAGCGGTGCGCCGGCGGCAAAAAGTTGGTTTTCCCGCCACAATACCACCAATGCGACGCTCCGTCAGAGTGACAACTTATTAAACAAGAATCATCAAAATCGGTCCACGCGTTTAGGTTGTAGCTGTCCTGCAAGGAACATACAAACATATATAGACTGATGAACACATAACCCTGTGCGTTCCGCAGTCGGGTAAAAAAACATCACTCTGTCTGTTAATAATTGTCTATGGTATCAGCGAATGTCGTGTTTCACTCCATTTGCGCCGTCATATAATTATAACAAACTACAGCAATCGTACTAGGTAATATTATAAATGCGAAAGTGTGTTTGTTTGTTGGTTTGTTGGTTTGTCCTTCAATCACGCCGCAACGGAGCAACGGATTGACGTGATTTTTGGCATGGTTATAGTTGAGGACCTGGAGAGTGACATATGCTTTTAGGTGACTTTTTATCCCGGAAAATTAAGGAGTTCCCGCGGGAATCAAGAAAAACTTAACCACGCGGACGGAGTCGCGGGCATCAGCTAGTAGGTATATACAATTAAAATTAAGAAGAGATTTTGACCATACACTTCGACCCACGTATATTTATTATACTACCATTACTACCAAACTCTTTTATTTTATAATCAATGGGAGACCAAAGGATAATCTAGTATCTGCCACCAGAGAGCGGAGCGGAGGCAGAAGAATATATACTTGACTTAATACAAGTACATAATTGTATTGATTTACTCGATTCTAAACGACCCACCCTATTGCCCGGTCAATTGCAATTGAAACGAAGTCTCGAAATGCAATAACAATAACCGATTCAGTGTAAGCAAATATTAAGGGTATTGGGCGATATGTAAACATACTTAATTTAAACAAATTACACTTTAAAATTTCTCAAAAGCTCTTCCTATTCAATTCAAGTATCAACATTTTTATTCAATGTAGGGATATTATAGTATGCACACATTCTGATTGGGTGACGTATGCATTTTTTTAAATATCAGATATTAAAATACTATTAAGATAAAGATATGATCTAGTCTCAGATAAGAATCTCCTAAGCTAATACAAATAAGTAGGTAACATAAACTTGTAGTCATCCTGACATTTGTTTCATAATTATTAATTTCTTCATGGTCTGCACATTAAGAAATCGAATTTTCGATAGTTGACAGAACAATTATTTACAACTAGGATTTGGATCAATCGAGATCATATCAATTATTTCGATCTTGGTTTATTTGATCTCAGGTCAACATTATATTCAAAATCATCCAATTAGTTCATGACCAATCAGCGTCAAAATTTCGCAAAACCAAGGTTTCTTATTGATTTGTACCGCGATTGATCGTCTAATGGCCGCTTTACAGTAGAAATACCAAGTAGATATTATGTAAGTACTTACCAGTAACTAATAACGAACGCTTTGAACTTGTACTCGTAATTGATTTTGATAAGCCATTAAGCCTCTTTGATGGATGCTTTGGCGGTGTTTACAGAACTAGCCACCGTACCCATGTTACGAATAGTTTGTGATTAAAATTGTGGACTTAGTGTAAGTACACATCCGATAGTTTGATACTAAAACGTAGCTCCTACAAGTGAGTGATTTATGGAAGCAGGGAAATATATATAAAGGTTTTGTTTCTTTAAATTTAAAGTACAGGTCGAGATGAAGATGACTATATGACATATTTTAAAAACCGTTTTAAAAAACACTCGTCTGAACCGTTACAAAACACAACTTATTAACTGCCAATCGATAAACGAAAAGCCATCAAAGAAGTGCCAAAATGTTATTACATTTCCATTAAAATTTAAATACTCGTCGAGTATTCTTAATCGAATGACATACTAACTATCCACAAACTAAATCGCAAAAATAAACTACTACTTTGAATGCAGTGTAAATATTGCATATAAGTACTCGTAACCAGCATTCTGCTGAAAATATTTTAGGAAATAGCTTAAAAATGGAAATTCCTCCGAAAGGCTTTATTAATAAAATCCACTAAATTTTATTGGATAATGGATACCAGCAATAATATAATGAATGCCACTGAGAAGTCTGGGTAATCCCATCTCAGGTTAATTGAGTCGATACTCATGTACCGGTAAGATAAATATTGTAATGTGTTTGAGCAACAGAAACTCATCCAGCCTTGTAAAGCCTTATAGATAGAGCCTCCATACAGCTGTAATGCACCGTTGAGAACCTCCCCCAAAATTTATCAACATGTTACCAAAACCGTCTGAGCGCCTCGTTTCACTGCAAATAACAGATAAGCACGTACCGTGGCCACAGCAAACCGTGCCTCACGAAATAAATGCGTGATTTATGATTTTAGTGCACAAAACCCATGATGCTATACGTAAATGGAAACAAGTTAAAATGTGCACGCCATAAAACGCTGTATCACTTTCTCATAGACTTCAAATTGCCACCTCTGTTAAACGATGCTCTTCCTTCTTGGAATGGTTGTTCATACAATTCACGCTCGCGACGTAAAGAATCCATATCCGGGTTGAGTTGAGACCTCTTTATGCCCTACTGACAATGGAGTCGTTAAGTCCTGTAGGGATTGTGAATCACACCGAAACATAATCTTTACATGGTCGGTTCAATTACAACATCAAAGATTGAACAAAGATAAGTATAGCTCGGAAAAAATGTGCGACCCAAGTAACTGAAAGCAGATTTAAGAATTTTTAAAAAACTTTAATAATAAAGACAATTATTGGTAAAGACTTTTGGTGTGAATGAATGGCTCGATGCCAAAGAAAGAAAGAAAGAAAGAAAGAAAATCTTTATTCGGGGATAATACAAGTACTTACAACAAATAACTAATAATAAAATAATGTCATAAATGTAAATGTAAATGTAATGTAGTAATGTCAGTGACTTTTGTTATTTTAATTTTCTGCGATTTCGACCTAAATAGACGTAGACTAGGGCGTAGTATAAAAGGATACGATATAGATTTTTTTTTTAAATATGGATTTAAATTGGCACACCTCAATAAGTTCAAACTCAAACTCAAATCTTTTTTATTCAAGTAGACTTTGACAGTGCTTTTGAACGTCGAGTGAATCTGCTAATTGTTCGGAATGATGTTCCTACCGAGAAGAACCAGCAAGAAACTCGGTGGTTGCTCTTTCGAAAAAAATAATTTACAATTACATCAATGTGTAGATATATATGTAACCACAGTCCTAAGCATTGCTGGAGCGAGTCAAATTCATGCTCTTTTATTATTTAAATAATCTTCAACAGTATAATAAGCTTTGATTTCTTAATCTTAAACTTTAGTTTGTTGCTATTGTTTCTACGCAACAGATTATTTATTGGAGTAATATCTTTGGGACCATCGAGGCACTTGAAGGCTCTAGCATCTACTGCCCAAACGCATTTCAGCAAGCATTTCATAGCTGCTGTAAAAAAGTATGAGTTTCTTTTTTTAACGCTGTGGCTCCTAAAGAGCAGCTTATCACATAGGCGATAATATCCGCTTTGTTCCGGAAAACTTTGACGCTACTATTTATCTGTCTTTTAAATCGAATTCTTAGCAATAATCTTTATTTATCTACACTTCTAGAAATATTGTTGGTGACTCAAATATTGTGACACGATCTAAGAAAACCCATTTCTATTTAACCGGAATGTGGAAACATATTATACCTACTAGGTGTAATATGCATAAATATCGCATAACGTGCGAGTAAGATCTCATTACAAAGAAGCAGGAAGGCGCTCTGTATGATGTGTGAATATAATTATTAGTATGCCGTATATTTTGTAAATTATCTATATAATCTTAACAACGGCATTTAATTCATTTGATATGCGACACCAGTTTGCGGTTTTATTATATTAAGAAAATTATTTAATTGAAGCGGAGACAAGAACATTGATGCTGTTTTTAAAACAGTATAATTTTATGCGAGTTGTTATTGTTATACTGCTGAGTATGTTGCCGGTTCTTCTCAGTAGATTCTTCTTTCCGAACATAAGAGACTCTTGTATGTCCTACATAGAATAAATAAATTGAATATTGAGTATAAGAAAGAAAGAAAGAAAGAAAGAAAGAAAGAAAATACATTTATTCAAAAGGTTAAGGTTATTATAAGGTTATTGATGCTGTGTTTTATGTCGGTACCTATCACAAATGCGAAAATGTGTCCATCTACTCCTTAGCTGCAAATAAACGTTTTTAAAGCGTAGGAGAAATGCAGACCGGTCGTTTAGGTGGTGAAGTAGAACTTCGCGGCATTTTGTCGGTAAGGGTCCGACATTACCACTGCGCTCCCCAGATGACCCGTGGTATCCACGAGGATGTTCCTCACGAAAAGCCTAGGCCTTTCGGATAACCACAGAGAACGGGCAAACTGAAGTGGGCTTGTATAACTTATCCATATTATCACGTAGTAAGATAAAAGAAGAAAAAGTCTGTTGCGTCATCTTACCGCCCCAGCCATCTTTTCAGTCACAAATAGCTTCGTAAGTTCGTACTTCACCAGTAAAACTTTTGAAGATATCTTGAAACGCGTCATTCAGAGTGTATTTATCCGAGGCACCTCCATCGATCAATGCTGCCAAGAATGCAAGACAACTCTTAAACGGCAGAATTACTTTCATATCAGCAGATCTTTCCCAAATGCGTTTGAAATATCGTCTCGAGACGTTCAATATTCTCCATTTGAGTATGGCCAAAATGATATGGCGATGTTTAGATATCACATGATTTTATTTGAAGCTCTCTTTAAATAAAAGGGTTTACAAAGAGGAAGGCGATACTAATTAATTACTAATTTTTAAGAAAATCATATTCTGAGCTTTGGATATTAAATATAAAATTTTCATATTCGAAGGACAGACAATAATCCATAAGGTCGTAGGTTCAAATACCCATTGCACTGTTATATCTACTCCTCACAATATTATAAGCTTTACGCTTAATGGATGAGATTGTTGACGATGATAGAGAATGCATTAATGTTTAAAATAACACTTTTATATCACTGGTTCCCACATTAATTCTTATGTAGCTTTACGTGCTAGACGTTATTTGTGAATCCAAATAAATGAAATAGTAATTTAACTTGCTAAATCATTGCAAGTTCTTAGTATTGTTAATTAAAACGACTTTGTCTCCTGTTTGCTAATGAATGGGACATAAATTGTCACCTAGACCGACTTAAATTATTTATAAAAAAAGAACGTATGAATTTTTTCTAAGCTAAGGTCCTCTATTCTGAGAACCCCTATTTTCAACATTAAACAGTTTGGAATTTGCATTTTTCATATTATTTGGTTTTCATATTATTTATAAATATTATTAAGTGTACGTAAATATGATATATTATTATAATAATATGATTTCCATCCAACATTAAAATTTAAATAACATAAGTAAAAAGGTTTATCAAATTTGTCGCAAAATTTGTTTTGAGTAGTTTTTTAGCACATTAATATAATTATTTATGATTAAATTTTTATTAATTTAGAAATATTTTCCGTGAATTGTTTTTTACAGAATTAAACTTTAATATAATCATCTTAAAAGTACATCAACAATCTCGTGTCCATACTAAATCGAACAAGTATTAATTTTTTTTTTTTTGAAAGTAATGAAACAATTTTGATGATGTTAATTTAATTTTTTTTTGTAAATCAATACTTTTGAAGTTTATTTCATAGTAGGTAAGTATCTTATTCATTACACTTCGTAGGTATGAAATGCTCATCAGTACCCTTACTCTGAGATTGATCGAATTTAAAATACGGTCTCACTAAGTGAGGTGAATTACATATGCATCAAACTAAAATGAATCTTAATCTAATTAATTTAGAGCTCAATTTCGTGTATGCATTCACAGCTAGCGCTCCAAACGATACGTTTCGAAATTTGAATCGGTTGCACTGAATTTGTGGCTTTAAATCAAGAGTTTTTGGGTCCATTTTAGTTTGACTCAAATGTGATTCACCTCACCTAGTGAGACCGTATCTTAAATTCGATCAATCTCAGAGTAAGGGTACTGTAAGCAAACATTATAAGAAAGTACTTTACACTGTTGAAACGTAGCTGATTGAATTGATAGTGCTTCTATGCTGAACAATGTTTGGTCTAAAAGCTTAATTCAAGGAACTTCCAACTTATACGTAACTTAGTTGGAGTTAGTTTTCGATACAAAGTTTAACCTCCTGTCAAAAATACAGGCACGGGAACAAGGAGCATAATATGTTATTTCATTTCATTGCATACCTAAACTGATACCACGCAAACATTGATAAATAGTCTGAGTTAGGAGTATTTTGGAAAAACGTTATTTTGGTTTTGTCTTTTCTTTAGAGACTAGGTTTGCCTGCAGCCTTTATTTCTCACAACATTCTTTATCAGTTCCACTGTAAATTCTTTGGATTGGTCATTGTGGCATGAAGGAGTAAAACAAACATCCAAATTCAACAAAACATACAAACTTACAAACAAAATTTAAGCATTCAAACTTTCATACATATAATATTAGTAAGATAACACAAAATGAAGTAAAATAGTCTGCTCCACTGACCATTCCCATTAAAAAATGCAACCTGAAAAATAAATAAAGGCATGGTATTACAATAATTTAACTAAAAGGCAGAGTAGGTTGTTTCAATAAACTATAATATAACTAGATGATGCCCGCGGCTTCGACCGCGTGGATTTAGGTTTTTTGATTCCCGCGGGAACTCTTTAGATTTCCAGGATAAAAAGTAGCCTATGTCCTTCCCCGGGATAAAAACTATCCCTATATCAAATTTCGTCAAAATCGGTTGAACAGATGGCCGTGAAAGCGTTGCAGACAGACAGACAGACAGACACACTTTCGCATCTATAATATTAGTATGGATATTTATAAGACTAATAAATAAGAAGAATATATTATATAAGAGGAGGATTGAGGTTTTATGGTTCCCGCAGGTACTCTTTAATTTTCCGGGATAAAAAGTAGCCTATGCGTTATTCCAGACTATAATATATCTCTGTGCCAAATTTCATCCAGATCGTTCAGCCGTTCTGGCATGAGTAACAAATATCCATCCAACCATCCAAATTTTCGCATTTATAATATTGGTATAGAAGTATAGATTTTGCTTTGTAAAACTGTGGTAAAACTATACGTACCACAGAGGTTTCCTGATAATTAATTTAAGTGCAAGTCGGAACTATGTGGGCTGTATGCCACTGGCGTATGACATATCCAATTAGGACCGCATCCGGGTGTGCAAATTTAAGCCGTGAAGGCGTATCAGACAGACACACTTTCGCATTTTGCCTAATATTAGTTTTTTATTATTTTAAACTAACTGATGCCCGCGACTTCGTCCGCGTGGATTGAGATTTTTTGGTTCCTGCGGGAACTCCTTAGTTTTCCGGGATAAAAAGTTGGTGTTTGCAATTCAAGGCAACATTACGTCGCACTATGCTTGAATTGTAATGTTCACATTACAGTTCAAGCTATGCAAAACTCCTTGGTAAACAATCTCTTTTCTTATAAAATGGTAAGAAAACTTTTTACTGAAAAAAAAAACACTGAACATGGCGGCATTTAATTTCTATACATTTCAAACTATGCAAAACTCCTTGGAACGCAGAGCCTTAAAAAAAAAAAATGGAAAACTATTTACGAAAAAAAAATGGAAATGGCGGCATTTCATTTGATCTTCATTTTGCATTACCAATGTTTTATTTACCTCGCAAGAATGATATAAAGTAGAATGCCTACCTCGGTTGCAAGTAGCTATTACACCCTCGAACTATATTCACCCTCGCTCGCTGCGCTCGCTCGTGTGACTAAATATCTCGGGTGCACGCGATCCATTAGCGCCCTATGCGAGCTGCGCTCGCACTGGCGCCAAATTGGATCTTGTTCTGTAATAGCTTACTTACGTCCCTTGTGTAACAATCTACTAATAATCCATACTAATATTATAAATGCGAAAGTGTGACAGTCTGCTACTACTGTGCACGGCTCATCTTTTCAACCGATTGTGACGAAATTTAGTACCAGAATAGCTTACGTCCTGGAGAAGGACATAGGCTACAATTTATCCCGGAAAATCAAAGAGTTCACACAGGATTCTTAACAAATCTAGATCACGCAGATGAAGTCGCTGGCATTATCTTGTATATTATTATTAAGTATGTCATAGTCCAAAGCCGAAATGCGGGCGCATAGCGATGGACCTAGACAATCCTCAGAAACGGCCAGAGCGCTTAATCCAAAGCTAAAATTTCGGCTTTCCCTAATAAGATTTCAGGCCAGTCTCGATGTGCCACATTTTTTTTTTGGCCGCCGTTGTCAAAATTCCTTCGGTAGGACATTATTATTGTACCTACCTACAAGTCATGCTTGGGTCGAATGGTGCCAAAAATGCAATCTGCATGACCGGGCGGAACAGCCAGGATTCTTAGTGCAAGAAAAGCTGGCCCTCTGTCAACAGAACAGACAATTATCCATTTAATTGCATTGTAGTCATAAGACGGAACTCTCCAGGCGTCAAACTACTGGTGTGTGACATATTCAAATATTAGCTCGCATCCGGGTTTTGATATGGCCGCTTTTAATTCTGCAAAGGGAATTAGTTCTATCATGTTCTATTTTGACGACCTCCCTGGCGCAGTGTTGATTGCTGTTGTCTTAACGTGCGGAGGTCCTGGGTTCGATCCCCGGCAGGGTCAATTTGGGAATACACAATTTCCGAATTTTCCCTGGTCTGGCCTGGTGGGAGGCTTCGACTGTGGCTAGTTACCACCCTACCGGCAAAGACGTGCCGCGAAGCGATTTAGCGTTCCGGTACGATGCCGTGTAGAAACCGTGTGCCGTGTATGGGTTTAATATAACTGCCGTGCCCCTAACAGGTTAGCCCGCTACCATCTTAGACTGCATCATCACTTACCATCAGGTGAGATCGCAGTCAAGGGCTAACTTGTAGCGAATGAATAATAAAAAAAGTAGCATAATCACTTTACTAATATTATTATTAGTTATCAATAAGATATGACTGACTGGCGTGCAGGTAATTTAGCCGTTTCCTGCAGTCAGGGGTCTCCTGGACCTTCAATCTTCTAAATAATAATATGGTCCACTACTTCCCCCTACTTTCATTTAATTTTTTTACACCGCTAGGGGCAAAGTTGTGAAAACGAATGCTGGCTATAATTAAATCACCACTTAAAGATTTTGAGAATTATTTAATATATAAAAATGACACAATATTCTCCTAATTACAACTGCAAAAGATCATTAAAACATCAAGTTAATAGCGCTTATAAAATAAACATTGACATCGAGATTCTTTCTCGAAGCTCCATTAATTTTAATATCTACTTAGGTAGGTACTTAATTTTGCGCTTTACGACTTTTTTAAGATCGGTGATAATGTACAATTAACTTAAATAATTCCGATCCGAAAGACATACCTTTGCCATACACAAGTTTGTTTAAAGCTGGAAAAATTACAAATAGAATTTCGCGTAATAAAATCAGAAAGTTCAAGCAGTGTAATGACAAGTTATTTAGTAAATTATATTATAGGTTATGGTACCTACTGGAGCCAGATGAAGCAAATTAAAAAAAAAAATATTTAACCTAAAGTACTTAACATAATTTTTCTTTTTCTCTTGAATAAAGCATTAGCCTGAGTCGAATTATTTTGCAACGTTGCATTCCTGAACTTTTACTATCCCACTCACTTTAGAAATGTCACAAAGAAATTGACATCCTTTTATATATTACTAACAAAAATACAGAACCAGTTAAAATTTTAATGATAAGCTAATCAATTTTAATATAAAACATTGCAGTTAATTTATTTATTCGATTGATGCTAAACCCATAAATTAAGATAGCTGTCGGGAGGCTGACTTTACCGATCGCCGTGTTGAGGATTCCTAGGCCGCGAGCGGTTGCAACTTGCACCTCTAGGGGACATAGTACTACCATCGCTTAAAACTCGCTTAAACGTCAACAATATTAAAACAAGACGTGTTTTAATATTGTTGACGTTCGTGTTTTGGAATTGTAAATCCTTAGGTTTAGGGTATTAAGGTACGTGACATAAAACTGTCATTTTGAAGTAATACTGCTTTAGACCATGGTAGTAACCCCTCAGGTCTAGACCCTCAAGTATAGGTTTGGGCCGAATCATGCTTGTGACTCTTGGGAGTCTTGATTCATGACAACCTCAGGGTGACAGACCATTTACTAATACAGCTTATATTATTTTTTTGTTAATCGATCTTTTGAGTAAGAGAACGAGCTATTTTTTGGAATTTCTATACACTAAAACCCCCTCAGTGGCCATCATTTGAGCATAAAAGGAGGCCCCAGGAACTCTAAAGAACATGCACCGGTGCCTATTCTGCGGAATGGCCCTCGTCCTGGGGGACGCTAGAATCCTCTGATCACAATATGCGTCTATCTCAGCGAATATTACCTAATGTGCAAATGCTTTTATTTACACGCCCGAGCTTATACTTGAAGGAATATCAACAATCTGATTAAGTAAGATTCTGCTTAAGTGCTTGGTAAGCTGTGAAAAAGAAGCCATCGCTCATGCCATAGCAGCTAATGGGCGGCTAGCTTTAATAGACGCCAGGCGCGCCAGTGTCGGCAACACTAATAAATTGAATAAAAAAATCACATAACAGATGTTAGACGTCCGTCCAAGCAGGTTTTCTTTATTGCGAAGATGATCATTAAAATAAATTTGGTGATCTATTAAAATCAGAGCACGGCAAGGTCGTTCTATAATGAGATTCCGCAAATTCCTTTAGCATCCTATAACGACCCGCTATGTAAACCGAAACGGTATTTATTGGTTTTTGGATACCTGCTGTTTGAATAATTAGTTTTCATCGCACATTGAAAGAAATTAATTTTGAGTATTATAAAAATAATGGTTTATCAGGTTTTTGGAATAAATTAAAGAACAGCTACTTATATTTGATACTGTTTACACAGTTTTTAAAAGAGTATGATAAAAGTTTTGTGTCTTATTTGTGGACATACACAGCATATATTTTGTAAACATTAAGATAATAGGAACTATAATCAAGTTACCTATCTTTTCTCATGGAGTTATCTTGTAGAATTGTAGCTGTACGAGTAGATGTTTTATTATTTTTATAGCTTAATTACAAGTACTACTAGTAGGTAGTATACTTGAAACCTAATTTAAAAATTACTATAATTAACCATCGATGTTTGGAATGAAATGATTAAGGTTGAAGGATTTTTAAGTTTAACAGGTTTGAAACAAAGGCAAGACAAATTGGATATTTAAAACCAATTTTTAAGGTTTAAAGTTTAAAAAAACCATTGTATTTAGGTATGTTATATTTCATTTGTATATTCTACGTTTTGCGTAAGTTATTCAAAGCTATTATTATTTTCCTACCAACTTTTCCATTTCAATCTGTAAAACGACCTTACGGAGATTTACTGATAAATTAGCTTAAATCAAATAATGTATATTAGATTTAAGCTAATTTATTTATTAAAATATTATATGATTTATATTCACGTGTACTACATTTACCATCTTAAATATTTACTTAAATGAGGAATCACCAAATAAAAAAGGTTGTAAATATTTATTTAAACATATACAACCTTTTTTCGCAAAGAAATTGTTTTGTTGATGAACTGCTTTTAAGCTGTATCAACTTTAGCTATTTTAAATCCTTCCTATACTAAATACGTAAATTAAAATAATGATTACAAGTGAATATGATTAATATTATGAAAAAAAGACTTTTAATTTAACGGAGGACAATTTGAACTTCATGCATTATGTCAGAGCTATATCACTCTATTACGATACATTTTAAGACTCTCTCAATTAATAATATTGAATCCATACGAATCCAAACAAAATGCAAAAGTGAGTCAGTCTTTTTATCTGTCTGTCAGTTACCTTTTCACGACTCACCTCTAACCAATTTTACCGAAATTTGGTCCAGGGATAACTCGCATCCCGCGGAGACGGACATAGATTTTTTCCCGGTATATTATAAGGAACGGCGAAATCCCAGGGGCATCATCAAGCACTGCCAGACTTATCAGTTTGATAATAGCTAAATTGTAATAACAGGCATGATGTCGTATAAAAATGACGACGCACCATTTGTAATGTTGTCATTATAATAATATTCGAATAGATACCACATAATAATATTTTCTCAAAGTCACGAAATCTAGCGAGTTCGATAGACTGACGTTGGCATTACGTAGTTTATGCGGATGAATAGTTATCGTTTACGTTGTGAGCTTCCCGTTATTATAATTACTAGATGATGCCCGCGACTTCGTCCGCGTGGATTAAGGTATTTTGATTCCCGCGGGAACTCCTTCATTTTCCGGGATTAAAAGTAGCTTATGTCCTTACCCGGGATATAACCTACCTCTATACCAAATTTCAGCAAAATCGGTTAAAAAAGGGCCGGGAAAGCGTAGCAGACAGACAGACAGACACACTTTCGCATTTATAATATTAGGATGGATTAAGTAAATACTGCAATGGTATTAGATATTAATTGTTTATTTGCACTAAATTTTCTTTCAATGTTTTTTTCTGTGTAGGTGCATGCATCGAGGATATCGAGCATCAGGATTTCGTTTTCGTTTGGTGTATGAGAGGAACGCGTGGAGTCGCAATAACGAACTCCAACAAAAGGGAACTGTTAAGCTATTATACTTAAGTACCTATTGCAAATGAATAAAGGTCACCAACAAATTTGAGGTAAAAGACTAGCTTTCTTGTGGACGAACAGTCCACTCACTCACTTTTATAAGGAGCAACACACACTAACACGATAGGACAAGCCGTCGTATCCGTCTGACACTGAAACTTTGTTCAGGCGTTTGTCCTGTCCTTTTCCTTGACCAGTTATGACAATTAAAATTATCATCATCATCATTTCAACCACTGGATTTCCACTGCTGAACATGCTTTCCCAAAGAACGCCACCACACCCGGTCCATAGCCTTCCTCATCGAACCACTTCCCGCCACGCTCTTTATATCGTCGGTTTATCGTGCTGGAGGGCGCCCCACGCTACGGCTTCTAGTACGCGGTCTCCATTTAATTAAAATAGTTCGAACTGGAAAAATATACTGATCGAGTAAGCTGTAGCTATAGCTACATCTCTTCTCTGCGTCGTATTCCTCATTGCTGAGGGTCGTGACCCCTTTCCATTAATCTCACAATGGCAGGCTTTGTTTTGTGCAGGATTGTTCTTGGGACAATGCGGTGGGTTCCCAGGTCAACTCATAGGTCTCAAACTATTTTTATCAGATGTTAGTGATAATAACCGGGACTGACGGCTGAACGTGCTCTCCGAGGCACGGAGGAAACGAAAAGGCCTTTGGACTACCAAATTCGGTCACCCATCCAGTTACCGACTTGGGTGGGTTGGCTTTGTGAAGCTTAACACGGCTTTTATCACCTTACTCTCTTTTAAATTGTCATGAAACAGGTTTTTAGTATAACTGTGGTCGTGATTGCTGTTTCAACCTCTGATTAAAGGTTTACACTATAAGTAGCTTGATATATTGATATAATATTCTGTCTACGGCCAAGCAGTGTAGCAAAAAAGATTAGCATAAAATGCTAGTGGCTCCTGTGCTACGCAGCTACGCCGTAGGCTTCTTTCTTTCATTCTTTCTAGTATAACACTAGTGGTTCGCCCCGAACTGAGACCTCGCGGTATCCATAAACTTACAGAGCGCCATCTATGTGAAGTTCTGTTAAAAATAGTGAAGCTCATTAAAAATTAAATAATTTCGTTTCCTTAGAATATTTATCTAATTTTAGTATTTGTTGTTCAAGTACAGGATATAATTCAAATAAGTGATCAAGTTTCAGGCTCAGCCTTTTCTTTTTAAGCACAAACGAATAAGTTTGTACAGAGCGCCATCTATTGACAACATTGTGAAGTTTGTTCAAAATACGTAAGCTCATTAAAAATTAAATAACTTCGTTTCCTTATAATATTTATCTAATTTTAGTATTTGTTGTTCAAGTACAGGATATAATTCAAATAATTAATCAAGTTTCAGGCTCAGCCTTTCAGAAAATTGGGAGTTCTGAGGTCATCTTTGGACGTCAGAAAATCACCACTTTGAAAGCCCCCCTTCTATGAGAGCCCCCCTGAAATAAAGATTTTTATAACTTTTTAAGCCATATTCGGCGGGAGGCCATCGGTTTACACAGTATATTTAAATTTGAAGTAATTACGTTCAGTAATTCAAAAGTTATAAGGCTCTGACAGACGGACGGACGGACAAGTGCCAATTCACCCAAGTAGACTCAGAGACCTTCGCTTCGCTCGGTCAATAATATTATTATTATGTTATACTAGATGATGCCCGCGACTTCGTCCGCGTGGATTGAGGTTTTTTGATTCCCACGGGAACTCCTTAATTTTCCGGGATAAAAAGTAGCTTATTTCGAGGTCATCAACTATACCAATGCAAAAAATCACGTCGATCCGTTGCTCTGTTGCGGCGTGATTGAAGGACAAACCAACAAACAAACACACTTTCGTATTCATAATAATGTATTATTGTTATCATTTTGAGAAGAGCGCCGCATCGCTTGATACATCTTGATACTTGTAAAAGTTAATTAGAATAAAAAATAACCATTCAACTGAGAATTTATTTTATGAAAGTTCTAAAAAGGCTTGGTAAGCTGGCTTGAATTATTATACCTACGGTATAAAATAGGGTTGTAACTTAAAATCTGCCAATTTTGAATTGAAGTTCTCATTATTACGGGTTATTGATTATTGAAGTGCCTATATCACTTAAAGTTTTTAAGTTAATCAACTTGGTTTTATTTGAGATAGAGGCGATACAAGGGTTGAAATGAGAAAACTTGCTATAACCACATTCTGTGCTGACCGACATCCTGGACCAGTCGATTCCCGGTTTACGACGCGATGAGTGGGTCAATCACCCCGAAGAATTAAAATAAAACTTTAGTGGTCCTTGCCCTGTAGCGAGGCGGCAATCTTTTTAGGGTCGGGCAGAGAGGTGTAGTATATTAGAGCTGGCAATAAAGCGCATAACGGTCTTAACTTGACTAGTAAAGTGTGGGAAAAGTGTGTGTGTGTGAAAAGTTCATCTTCTTATCGCAATTCAGGAAAACGCTCATAATATCGTGTATGTCTAAAAATTGCATTTTTTTTAATTAATGACGCAAAGTTTATAAGTAGGTCAGTTGTACAAGACCAAAAGTAAGATGCAACGCAAAAAAAGTGATTTTTTCTTGGTAATACTTCTTCTTAATATTAAACTAAATTTTATTTATTTTGACATCAGGGCGAAAGCGCGCCGTCACGTCTTTAAATTAAAAATATTTTAAGTAAGCTAATTTCAACAGTATATAAAAGTGTTTAAAGCTTAATTGGTGTCTTTGTATAAATAAAAAAAAAACTCTGTACATAAATTTATTATTTTATCTCGCAAACAAATAAGAGTAGATTAATGCAAACAAAAAAAATACATTCCTCAATTAGCTTTTCCTAAAGACCTTTCTAATCAATTTTTCGACGCCTGACGTATGAGTTTTAAACCTTCTGGAATATAATATCTCTCTGAAGTTCCATCGACGAAATCCAAAATTGTGCGCCTAATTGCTTCAATTTATATGCGTTCGTTACGCGCATACAATTTAAGCATTATCCAATATACTGTGGCGGGAAATTAATATTTTTAATCAAATTTATTGCTAATAATTCACTCGGAGGTCAACTTGAAACTAAAGGTATTTTACTTCTTTTTTACAATAATATTATTGGTATTTAAGAGGTAGGTATAGGCACTGTATGCATATAACAAGTAATACGTATATTGTAATTAATTAAACGGGAGCTTCTGTATTATAAGTTTTAAAAAAGCTTAGTAATAAATTTTATTGAATGAGCTCATAATTATGGTTATTTTCAAATTAAAAACCCTAAAGCTTCGATTAGTATTTACTAATCGAAGCTGCAGAACCAATTTTTACGGGACTTTGAAACAAGCAACTATATAGAAATATTATCACAGAATACTTAATAGTACCTTTCAGCTATTTTGCGAGATGTTATCATGGTGACGTTTTATCTTTAAATTGAATTGCTTAGGGTTTTTATAAACCTAAATAAATCCACGATGAAGAAAGTGTGTGGGTCGAAGCCATTTATTGTAAAAAAATATTTCAGAAAACGTTATGTAATTTCTTCCCAATTTAAAATATAATAAGTGTACCAAACTTAACCTAACTAGAAAACTACTAGCAGCTAGTAAGTCGGTGTGCTTAATAGGCCATACATTCAACTCTGGGTTAAGCTTTAAAGTTGAACAAGTGCATTGATTAAATTATGAATCACATGAACTTGAATGGAACTTCAAACTTAAAGAAATTAAAGGCAAAATGTTAATTAATAAACAAGACTAGCTGATGAGAAGTTACTTTGATTAAAGATCAAAATAGGTATTTTTATTTGTATTATGTCGTCAGGATCTGATTTTTGTTTCGTAAATTGGCAAAATGTGACCTTTATTTCATAACGACAAGGACGCGAAAGACAAAGAGCTCCAAATAAATATTCATAAAACTGGTTTTCATGATTCTAAAAATAATATTACGGGCTTCTTATAATTGCTGCCCGACGATTGGCGGCGTAACTTTTAGATATTTTTTTAACTTGAAACTCCTTTGTGGTAGAATTACTACGTAGGTGACTCACTTAAAATTGAATTTGATATTGATCCCTTCGAAGAAAGGACAATATTGGTAAAAAATAAAAAAGTAATGTTAAAAACTTTTTAGAATAAGCGCTTTTAGAGTTTAACCTACCTAAACAGTTCTGATATGAGAACAGAATAGCCTGGTAACGGAAAATCAAAAAGTGAATAGAAACGCAATGTGTCATCAAACTGTTCTACCTTGCAAAGCATAGACGGATAAGTAAGTAAGCTCATGGATAAAGTACGAAGATAGCTACAAGGTTTCGAAAGACGAACCACCCAAAGAAGTAAAATATTAATCATTAGCTGATGCCCGCGACTTCTTCCGCGTGGTTTAAGTTTTTTTTATTCCCGCGGGAACTTCTTAATTTTCCAGGATAAAAAGTAGCCTATGTCACTCTCCGTCCTTAACTATACTCGTGCCAAAAATCACGCCTATCACACTCCTTTGCGGCGTGATTGAAGGACAAACCAACTAACAAACACAGTTTCGCATTTATAATATTAGTATGATACAATATCAGTAGGACTCGGCATGTAAACAGAATGTAAGCATATAGTAGGTTCCAATTGGCATATTGTTTTATGTTATGCATGCAAAATTTGTACAATTGGACCAATTCATTGGACAAATTGGATGGTTTGTTTTCCCACCCGATACTTATTAAAGAGCTCTACGTTTACAGCGTCCTATAGTCTTTACTTATGTATCTACATCGGGTTGTAACTCGAGGGTCCACCGTTAATGAATCAGTGCGACAGATCTCTAACTTGTTGCAAAGCTTTATAAATGATAAGCCACAAGAAAGCACCTTTGCACTGATTATTGGCCTCTTCAACGTACTTTGTGAGATATAAGTTAGTTAGTTTCACATATAAGGGCCAAAACACACTACGGGCAATTTTTTTTCATCTGTTGGACCAAAAGTCCGCATGCGCACTTTTTTATAGAGCTGCTCAGTCTAACGCGGCTGTACAAACTTGTTTCCTTTGCGACGGTCATTTTGCGCGGACGTTTTGTCGTGTTCTGTCCGTAGTGTGTTTTCACCCTACCGTGGGCAGTACAGTCAAGTTAGTTGTTATAATGAGGCTGTACAGACACAACACTATGAATATCTAATAAGCATCTATTATTTATAAAGTCATCATCATAAAGCTAGTTACAGGTGAGCGTGGTGGTCTGAACCGGGAAATAGTTTATGCATTTGTCATCTAGTCTAGCAAAACAACTGAGTTATTTAGATTCATACTCATTGCTTACTAGCTGATGCTTACGGATACGTCCGTATGGAACCGTCCGAATTTGCGATGTTAAAAGTCAGCCTATGTCCATCGTTGTTGTTGGTTGCTTGCTCTATATCTAGCTATGAAAAAAAATAACACGATTTCATAGCAAACCTTAAATGCATACAAATTATGTCAGTGGCATTCGTTTTTAGGGTTCCGTACCCAAAGGGTAAAAACGGGACCCTATTACTAAGACTCCGCTGTCTGTCTGTCTGTCTGTCTGTCTGTCTGTCTGTCTGTCTGTCTGTCTGTCTGTCTCCAGGCTGTATCTCATAAACCGTGATAGCTAGAAAGCTGAAATTTTTACAAATGATGTATTTCCGTTGCCGCTATAACAACAAATACTAAAAATTAAAAAAATATATATATTAAGGGGGGTCCCCATACAATAAACGTGTTTTTTTCGTATTTTTTTGCTCAATATTAAAAACGGTAACAGGTAGACGGTTCAAATTTTCACAGAATATTAACTTGTATATTACCTTTCAAAATAAATAATTAAATATCAATAAAGTAAATATTAAAGGGGGGCTCCCATACAACAAACGTAATTTTTATTTTTAATACGTCATAAATCGTAAAACTTACTACAGGTTTGTACGTAACCCTCGGTGCGCGAGTCCGACTCGCACTTGGCCGGTTTTTGATAGCCACTGAGTTAGAGATTAGGGTGGCTGGGTCAAATTGCATTATGATCGATCTGCAGCTGTAAAAAGATATCAGACAGATACTCTTTCGCATTTATACATTTAATAGTATATTAAATATTATTCTAGATGATTCCAGCTGTGTGTGTGTGACTTCGTTCATGTGGCATTTTAAAATAACACTCGTTAAATAAAAATAAAAACTAGAAAAAATCTTTAATACTGTTCACATTACTTTGTATAACATTATTTAAATATTATTAAAGATATTAAGTTAGGCTAGCTAGTTTTAAGTTTTGTGATGTTTTCAATATAGAATATACCTCACTTTATATAATAATACCTAATATCCGCGACTTCGTCCGCGTGGTTTAAGTATCTAAATTTTACGAGATAAAAAAAAGCCTATGTCACTCTCCAGATCCTCAACTATACCCATGCCAAAAATCACGTCAATCCGATGCTCTAAACCAACCAACAAACCAACAAACAAATACACTTTCGCATTTATAATATTAGTATGAAGTATGATTATGTACTTTTTTTGTTATAAAGGTAACTTTTTACCTACGAGTGTATACTTGGTATGTGTGATTCAGTTTCTTGATGATGCTATATATAGTAATAATTAGAACTTCCTACAATTTTCATATAGGTACTCGTAGTATGGATCCGCTGATTGATAGTGTAGATACTAAAATTACATGCTGTTAACCTCAAAGTGTTTAACATAATATTATGTTGAACAACACTGTTAAGTGAAAACGACGGCTACCTATGCAAATTATATTGCCCTACAACATTGAGTTAATAGAACATAGAGGTGCACAACGAATACGTCAAAAGAACACTATATTTTAAACCATTCAAGTAATAATAATTCATCGATATTAATATTACAAAAGCGAAAATGTGTCTGTCTATTAACGCTATTAAGTTTTGCTTGAATTTCTATTAACTTTTTCAGACTTTCATTAAAGTTCCTAAATATACCAAAAATGTGGGATGTGAGCTCGAGGCGAATCGTTTAAACAGATCACAAAAAAAATAACTGAGGTATTGCAATGCAGGTAGCACCACAGAATAGGTAATCGAGGTACTATCAGCGCCGGATCATTGAATGACTTAGGCAGGGTTTTCACGGAGCGGTTCTCAGCCGCGCCCGCATTGGATGAGGGCCCGCGGCCTCCGTAGAATGACAGATATGTACTCGTATGTAAAATTAAGTAGCATATTTCACGGCGCAATATGGGCGTGCGGCGGGCGCGATATAGCTCGCAGGTCTCACAACATATCTGCGGGCGCGGTCAACCGCGAGCTTGGTGGCCGTCGCCCGCGACTAAAATTGTACGACTAGTCCTCGTAATCACCAGTTAGATTGAGGACGTCTGGTAGGATATTGCTGCCTCTACTACGAGTTATGCGGCAACTCTTTGCCATATTTCCAGAAAGTGCCATAGACGTCGCGACAGCGTTTTCAGACTTGATAAATAATCAATCAAATAAATATTATAAATGCGAAAGTTTGGATGGATGTATGGATGTATGGATGTTTGTTACTCAATCACGCCCCAACGGCTGAACGGATCTGGATGAAATTTGGCACAGAGATAGATTATAGTCTGGAATAACACATATGCTACTTTTTATCCCGGAAAATTAAGGAGTTCTCGCGGGAACCGAAAAACCTCGATCCACGCGGACGAAGTCGCGGGCATCAGCTAGTTAATTATACATGTGTATAGCATTCCAGCGCCGTGTTTTTTTTTTCAAATAAAAGACCGTACTTATTACTTAATTTTTTATCTTACTTTGGCTTTATTGCCTTGATATGCCCATAATAATTAAAGATGAGCGAATTTTACGTTTGCCACTAATAAATTCAAGACATTTTTGGCTAAGATAAAGCTTATTTTTTTGGTCATGCTACAAACATAAAATTTTTAGACCACTCGTGACAGAAGCAATTCATCGATTCTTCAGCATGTGGGTTGACTATATTGACTCTTAAGAGCGTTATCAGTTCAAAAAGCAAATTGTAACATTTCTATCGATACAAACGCGCGTCTGCGTTTGTGGACGTGTGCAAAAGTTACTTGCTGCGACTGAGCGTATGATTTTCAAAAGACTCGCGCTTGTATCACGTCGCATGCGCGTAGTAAATACGCCGTGTGATCTTTTAATGATATACTCTTAATGATCGCAATCAAGGGCTTAAATCTAAATTGTTAAATTAATAAAAAAAAAAAAATAATAAAAACTTTATTTTGAAACGTTAACATACGTAATTAATACTAGTACTAATACTAGTAGCCTATATATTTAAAAATAAAATAAAACAAATAAAGTACAGCGGAGGACTACGACTAAGTGCGGTAAAAAACCCAGGACACAAAGAAAAAGTCACAGAAATTGTTTTTGCTGACTGATGTAGATTCCAAACAGTGCTACAATAGGTCAAGAATACTGCGAACTACACTTTTGAAGACAAGTATTGCTAATACAGTGGAATTTTTGAGTATTTCCATAATTGTCTAATAACTATCCTTGATCTGATGTTTCATGCTGTATATTCGACATCTTGGCAAACAGAATTTAAAAATGATGATGAAAATTACCAGATTTCTTAAAGTACTCGTAGAAACTCTTTTTAGTATAATATATTTAGTCAACATCAGACGAAGTGGTTCCAAGGAAGGTCTTCCTGAGTGGTGAACTTAATATAAAACACAATATCATAGATAATTTTTCACTACCTTAAATGAGTAGGTATCTCCCTCATAAAATCTGGGTCGCAGTAGGTATATGAGGCAATCTAAAACGAATCGTTTTGAGAGTTTCAATTTGTTTAAGACGATCTAGATATACGAGTTTCATATATCGGGCAACTTGAAAAATTCCCGAGGGAATTGTGAACGTATTCGAATGTGCAGTATTTTCGTTCAATCTCCATCGGCTCTCCACTTATGAGTCGTCGAGAGACTGTTTAATTTAGGACGCAATCGTACCGAATACCAATATTATGAATATGTGGATGCAATGTCGAACATCACCTTAAGCTCTCTATTTATAAAGGCTTTTATCATTGATAATAACGTGACTGATACATAATTTATGAGGTTGGCCACACGAGGAATATTAATAACAGCTGTTTCAAACGCCTAATTATTATTAATTATATTATGGGATCGTTTGATTTTTGTTAGAAAAGGCGTAGGCGTAAGGGTAGAAGTAGGCAAGACCATGATAATGAAAGAACTAGAAGTTTAATTTGCTATAATCCGTCAAAGTAGACAAATCTATGTGGTACAGCGCGCGTGTGTAGCATACTGGGTGGTGAATATCGCAAGCTACACGCTGTATGTACCACATAGATTTGTCTTCTTTGGCGGATTATAATCCGCCAAAGAAGTAACATAAACAACAAGCGCAACATAAACTTCAAGTACAAACTTTCGGGGCTCCTCGCAGGTGACGCAACGACTATTATTATTCTTATATTCACGAAACTATAAAAACAATCTGAAAATTAATGAATTAGCGTATTGAGTAAATTTTACGTTCATTTCAGGAATGTACAAGTTAATACAACAAAGTGATGAAATTACTTCAAATGGTACACACAAGATATTTTATATATACTTAATTTAATTACTAGAGCAATAGAGTAAATAATACATTCCAAACTTTATTTGCTCCTAAATATGTTCTTAATTCGATTGAGTATCAATATAATCCTTTTTTTGAATAGTTTTTTATTAAGTTTCAGTTTTCCATTGGAGATAAACAGGTGGATAGAACGAAAAGAACCTAGTAAAACGTAGACCACCAAGTGTATATGAGACTAAAACGTATCAGTTTACGAGTTTCAATTTGTTTAAGAGTGAAAAGACCTGAGAACGTGAAAGATTCCCAAGCGAATTGTAAACATATTCGAGTGTGCAGTATTTTCTTTTAACCCCAATCGGTTCTGCTCTTATTAAACTGTCTGGAGGACTATTTAATTTTTGTGGATAGGATCTAGATAGAGATATTATATTATTGTGTGGAATCAGAAAAGACCTACTTGAAAAAAATTACAAGAACTATATTTTTTTATAGCACTTTTGAAATCTACCTGCTACACTCTCAGTTTGTACCGTTAGAAAAAAAATTAAAACAAAGTTTCTTTTGGAATAAAGGCAGCAACACGAAATTAGATATAGCATAATACAATAATAAGTTATTAAAATATAATATGCATACCTATCATACGAGTATGAAAATCATGGCAAACATATAACTTACTAGCTGATGCCCGCGACTTCGTCCGCGTGAATTGAGTTTATTTGGTTCCCGCGGGAACTCTTTAACATTCCGGGATAAAAATCTCTATGCCCCAGATCCGTTCAGCCGTTGGGGCGTGATTGAGTAACAAACATCCATCCATCCATACATCCATCCATCCATCCAAATTTCGCATTTATAATATTAGTATAGATTTTTTCAGAACTTTTGCAAAAACCTGCTAAAAATGCCTTTACCCTCAGTTTATACACTTAGAAGAAAAATTTCATGATGGTTCAACTACCTAAATATTTTTGACTGGGAGCACAATAATTACAATTGATATTATAATAATAAGTAATTAAAATATATGCATACCTACAAATCATGACAATTACAATAATTTATGAAAATCACTGCAAACAAATAACTTTTTAAGACACAAATCTTAATAATTTTGTAATGATTTCAACTAAATTAAATTATTTGTTTAAAGTAAAGCTTGAAGCTTTATTTATATAACTAACACGATCGTGAGCCATTTTGTCATTTAATAATACTCAATGAAATAGGCTTTCAGAAGAGATTGATGATTATATCTAAGGTTTAGATATTCTCGTGATAAATTGTCTCGCAAAATTAATAAATTTCAATTTAGCAAATTGGTTATCAATTAACTGTGACAGCTTACCGGCAAAGTAATTACTCAAATAATAATAGAAGGGTTATTTAATTTTAATGATAATTTATAATCATCAAGTAAAATAAAAATTAAATACATGTAATTTTATTTTAGATTTAGATCCACACGGCTACCGTTTTCCTGGGACATATCAGAGAGATATTTCTCTACAATCTTCGATGGTTTTCTAATTTCACAACAATGTTACGTTAACTTTACGTTAAACAACAGTGGATATAAGCTTCCTCGAGGCAGTTCTTTCTATGTAGTTCAAAGATCAAACAAAGTAACTTGAAACATGCACTCCTTCTTCTTATAGTGTCATCTCCTTACGAAGGTTGGAAACCATTAGGGCAATGATTGCAACTCTTGAGACCTCTGCTCTAAACAAGGATCTTGTGCTCTCTTCAAAACACTGGCACAAGTTTTTAAGCCTTGATATCCTTCTGCGGCCAGGCCTCCTCTTGCCAGGCACTTTACCTTTCATAATTAATTGAAGGAATTTACTTCCTTGTGGTGAAAATGCGCTAACGGTACATGACTTATTGTTATTAATCAAACAGGATAATGCCGTAACTCCCAAATAAGTTCGCTTAATATTGCTCATAACAAATCCGTGTTAAATACAAACCTTGAAAAAATACGAGAGACTTGCTGATAACGAGACAAATTCGTGTAAAACCTTCGGTGAGTAAGTGCTTTATATAGGTACACAACTTATTTATCTGACAAGCTCTTTTATATATAAATTTATTTTCATTTAGGATACTCCTTATATCCGCCTGCAGAGCTCTTTGTTCAACGTTATAAAATTTTCATCGAGATTTTTTCACTCTCTTTATCGGACGTTCGGAATACTTCCTAAGAACTCTAATGAAGTATGAAGAGTTACTTAGTTGTATTTATTTTACTCTGTGTAAAGAGAAATTTGTAATAATCAAGATCAGAATAAAATGTTCTCTTGATTCTTTTTTGAGCAGCTGAGCGACCCAATTTAGCAGCTGTGATAAATAGTCAATCGAGATTTCAGAACAGTGCTCGAATGGCGACCGCGCACTGGAAAGTGCAGTTTTGGAAGCCCGCACTGATTAAGGTCTAGCTCCACTACAGATGCACGACGTGGCGCGGCTCGTAGCGGCGAATATTCTTTGTAAGTTGTATGAAGCTGGGCCCACTTAAGCGACGCGGCACGTAAATGCACTGCGACATAATTGTAGCAAGAATACCTACTTGCCACAAGCTTTTGCAGATGATCTATGTCCAGCAGTGGACATCCATCAGTTGACAGCGACGACTACGACCATCAATTTCATTTTATCACACAATAACTTTTTCTGGTCTCTGGGTGACACTCTAATTCATGGAAAAAGTTCTAAGTTTACCAGAAGCGAGGTTTACAAGTCGCATTAAAAAAAGTATGTGTAAGAAAGGATACTACAATTTAGACGACTATATTTCGGACCAAGACGCATGGACAATCTCTTAAGTATCATGAACTAGCTGATGCCCGCGACTCCGTCCGCGTGGTTTAAGTTTTTTTGATTCCTTAATTCTAGAAATAGGACAAAACTATATGAACGCAATAAATAATTAACATATACTTTCCTTGCTTGTGGCTTTGGTCTAATCAAGTGTTCAGTTTCCCGTGACACAAAATACAATAGGATTTTAGTTGAAAACTTTGTTAGCGGGAGGCCAAGATTGCAAATTTCCCACCGGACTTAAACCAGTTTCAAGTTGCGAACTGTATCGATGACTTCTTAACTTTTAGATATTTATCATTTATACTTTGAAACACTAATGTTTATTCGTCTTTTAGTCGTCTTATTTGTAAAATTACGACTTCATCCGCGTCGAATCGGGTTTTTAAGGACCTCATTGGAATTTCCCAAAATCCAAGAAAGCCTTTCCAGTTCCCAGTGTGTGACCCTGAGCACAATGAATGTATTTTATTTTCAATTATATAAATTCTTTTATACTGAAATTCTGTTATAAACAAAAAGGAGAACAGAACAGAACAGAACCGAGTACCTACTTTGAAATCATAAGCAGCAAATGTTTGACAAAATATTGTGTAGAAACTAAAATGAAGGATTTAGGAGCCTGTAAAATAATATCGTTGAAAAATGGTACATGGCTCAGATATCCAAGTGATAAATATGAATTATAGATTTTATTATGTGACTAGATGCACCGATGGAGAATGTCTCTGTGCTACATATGAGTTTTAATTAATTCTCATCTGTCAGTGCATTATTCAAATTCATAATTTTAATGTCATAATAGAATATTATATTATATACCATACTTTATTTTCAAATTCTTCTCTATATACCAATATTTTTTATCTAGAATATTATTTTTGGCTTTCTTGCTTCAGTGAATCACTTTGCAAATTCGTACAGGGCTGCTGCTTAGGAATCTTGTTGTTACAGATAGACCGAATAAGTTATTTTCTCCTTAATTGATTCATTCTATTGAGCTTACATTGAATATTGATAGTGAAGAAGATACAAATATTATTGATTTTAATGTCAACCATTAACATAGGAATGCAGATGATAATAAAATTTTTGCAAGGTCGATTAGATTTTGCTTGATGTTAAGAGTTAATAATTAAATGACTCGTTTGACTTTAACATCAGATTAAAAATTTGCTAATCTTTGAAGTTATAGTATGGTAGGTATGATGCCCGCTACTTCGTCCGCGTGGTTTAAGCTTTTTGATTCTCGCGGGAACTCCTTAATTTTCCGGGATAAAAAGTAGCCTATGTCATTCTCCAGGTCCTCAACTATACCCATGCCAATAATCACGTCGACCCGTTGTATCATTGCGGCGTGATTGAAGGACAAACCAACAAACAAACACACTTTCGCATTTATAATATTAGTATGATTTCTATGGTTTTAATTATTATTAAATACCGATTAAGATAATTTAGGCATCTGGTTTTTCACACTTAAAATAAATTATTTGGATTGTAAAAGATGTTTGTTGCGTCTCTTGGTAACTTTAATGATTTACGTTATATATAATTACTTTTAAATCTTAATTTGGGAATATTTCTCAAACGATTATAATATTACTGTTGATAAAATTCGTACTACTGTTAATTAATTTTAATCTTAAAATAATGATGAGATAAGGTTGAAAATTTTTCCATAAGAACCTGAGATACTGCTTGAGCCAAATCCAACTTCAGGCACAAATTAGGGTACAATAAAACTATTGGTAACCAGGTTATGCTTAGTTAACTCTGTTACAATCATGGCTGGGATAGAGTGGATCAATATCAACAGACCGCAGTTTGCGAGAATTTAGTTCATCATGCGGCCGGATAGAAGCAAACAGCACTAATCTCCCATAATAATAATTTGAAACAGATATCCAAAACTGTAGAGGTCAATGTCAACAAAGTGAAATGGCCGTAATAATAAATGAACTAGTAATAAAACGTTTTGTTTATTTAAAACTAGCTGATGCCCGCGACTTCGTCCGCGTGGACTAAGTTTTTTCGATTCCCGCGGGAACTCATTAATTTTCCGGGATAAAAAGTAGCCTATGTATGTATGTATGTATGTATATTCTTTATAGCTGATGCCCGCGACTTCATCCGTGTGAAATAAGTTTTTCAGTTAATTTTCCAGGATAAAAAGTAGCCTATAGGTATCCCACGGTATAATCCCCCTATAATGGTGAAACACGTACTTCTTCATATTTTAACGAAAGCCCAAATGCTGTTTCATGGCTATAACTTGAGAAATTAAGGATTTTCATACAAACTCTCAACCCCTATTTCACCCCTTCGGGGGTGGAATTTTGGAAAACTGTGAAACACATATGTTTTCATTTTCAACCCGCAGCTCATATATCAAGTTTCATGGCTATAACTTGAGAAATTAAGGACTTTCATACAAACTCTCAACCCCTATTTCACCCCTTCGGGGGTAGAATTTTGAAAAACTGTGAAACACATATGTTTTCATTTTCAACCCGCAGCTCATATATCAAGTTTCATGGCTATTACTTGAGAAATTAAGGATTTTCATACAAACTCTCAACCCCTATTTCACCCCTTCGGGGGTGGAATTTTGAAAAACTGTGAAACACATATGTTTTCATTTTCAACCCGCAGCTCATATATCAAGTTTCATGGCTATAACTTGAGAAATTAAGGACTTTCATACAAACTCTCAACCCCTATTTCACCCCTTCGGGGGTAGAATTTTGAAAAACTGTGAAACACATATGTTTTCATTTTCAACCCGCAGCTCATATATCAAGTTTCATGGCTATTACTTGAGAAATTAAGGATTTTCATACAAACTCTCAACCCCTATTTCACCCCTTCGGGGGTGGAATTTTGAAAAACTGTGAAACACATATGTTTTCATTTTCAACCCGCAGCTCATATATCAAGTTTCATGGCTATAACTTGAGAAATTAAGGACTTTCATACAAAATTTCAACCCCTATTTCACCCCTTCGGGGGTAGAATTTCGGGATAAAAAGTATCCCATATCCTACCTCGTAGTATGGGCTCAAATCGTGCCAAGTTTCGTTTGAATTCATTCAGAAGTTTCGGCGTGATGCGCGGCCAAGATACAGACAGACAGACAGACAGACAGACAGACAGACAGACAGACAGACAAAAATGAAAAAAATTACAGATTTGGCTTCAGTATCGAATAATGTATCGAATCGAATAACCCTACAAAAAAAATTTTCAAAATATCTTCAATGTACAGAATTGGACCTGTTACAGTTTTATTAAAAGTAAAGTATAGATTCTATTGATCTTCTGAACTTGGTACAAGGTAACAATTAATGGTAAAAGTCAGAACCGAAAGCTGCATCTAAAGAATATTCTAAAGTGTCTTTAAGATTCTGGAATTCGGTCACTGGATTCTGAGACATCATTGTAAAGTTCTGTTAAAAGTACTGAAGCACATTAAAAATTCAATAATTTCGTTTCCTTAGTAAATTTATCTAATTTTAGTATTTGTTGTTCAAGTACAGGATAAAATTCTTGATCAAGTTTCAGGCTCAGCCTTCCAGAAAATTGAGAGTTCTGAGGTCAACTTTGGACGTTAGAAAATCTCCACTTTGAAAGCCCCCCATTTCGTCAAATTTAGGGGAGAAATTAAAAAAATATATTTCTGGACTCTATTCCTAATTATCTTTAAAATGATATACTGCAACCTATGTAACGCTATAAAAAATATTTTAATTCGCATTCGCTTCTATGAGAGCCCCCCTGAAATTAAGATTTTTATATTTTTTTAAGCCATATTCGGCGGGAGGCCATCGGATTACATATTATATTTAAATTTGAAGAAATTACGTTCAGTAATTCAGAAGTTATAAGGCTCTGACAGACGGACGGACAGACGGACGGACGGACGGACGGACAAGTGCCAATTCACTCGAGTAGACTCAGAGACCTTCGCTTCGCTCGGTCAATTAATCCATACTAATATTATAAATGCGAAAGTGTATCTGTCTGTCTGTCTGTCTGCTACGCTTTCCCGGCTCATCTTTTCAACCGATTTTGCTAAAATTTGGTATAGAGGTCCTTCCCCGTAAAGTAGAAAAATTAAGAATTTCCCCCGGGAATTAAAAAAACTTAATCCACGCGGACGAAGTCGCGGGCATCATCTAGTATTTTGATACAGTATTTATATTACTACTAGCTGATGCCCGCGACTTTAATTTATGCCCGTGCTATTCCAGACTTTAATCTATCCCTGTGCCAAATTTCATCCAGATCCGTTCAGCCGTTGGAGCGTGATTGAGTAACAAACATCCATACATCCATACATCCACACATCCATACATCCATCCAAACTTTCGCATTTATAATATTGATAACGTATAATTGAAAACTGTAAAACCTATTAGACATTTAGGGCAGGTTGTGTAAAGAAATATCTAGACTTTAATTTATTGCCTAGCATAATAAAACTGTGGTAATATTTTCAACTAATAAAAGTTTAAAAAATTTCCGTGAAATACGAAACAGAAGTTAAAAAGGAAATTGTAAAACTGAATATTACGGCAAAATCACGGAATTATCCTAATTTAAACAAAGCCGTGAATGCAGAACTAGGGCTAATTTCGGTAGGAGACGGGGAAAATGGTATGCAAATTTGAACATCGTGTTTTTTCTTCCATTAATCTTTCGCGTGGAACGAAAGTTAAAGGTGAATTTCACTACACACACTATTTTTTACGGGAATTTAATATTTTTAATAAGGTTTTGTTTCGTTTATATATTATTCGCAAAGCTAGGTAGGTACCAAGCCAAAACTGTCTCGCAATCTTTGTTAGACAGATCTTTATAGGTAAATTCTGTGATAAATGTTGGCACCATTAAAGCATGACTAGGCATTCAAAATGAAGGCATCTTAGAATAATAATTAATTAATTAAAAAAGCATTTCCATTCAGTAGACCCTACCTATCCATTTTAATCTTGCTGGTGATAGGTATTTATTAGTTTCAAACACTTTGCAAATTAGTTTCCAAAGGAACCGAATTATTATATGATATTACATTAGGTACCTAGGTACGAGGGCTGTAGAAATTAAGCTGATAATATATTGCAAAATTCCAAATACATAATTGACTGGTATCTGGAAGCCTCCCCTAAGCGAAAATACACTACCTGCGCAGGTACTATAAAAATTGTCTAGCTTACGAAAAGTACGCGCGCACCATTTTATATATGATGCTTCACAGACATGCGACAGGACGAAACGTGTTTCTAATAGGCTGTCAATGTTTCGTGCAAAGATTTTGCAGTTGAACTGCCGCTTTCTATACTATGTACCTAGTATTTTTCGCCCTAAAAAGGTATATGGTGCACATCACACGACATACTCGTATGGAGGTCGCCTTTACGATAGTAACCCATCGATTTACCAAACCACACAATTGATGCAGATTCCTATTTCTGGATAGTAACATGTCTTATCGTGGGAGCTCCTGGGAGTGGGAGCGTGAATATCCTCTGATCTGGCCTGGTGGGAGGCTTCCAAGCTAGTTAGCTAGTTTCCGACCTACTCGCAAAGATGTGCCGCCAAGCAATTTAGCGTTCCGGTACGATGCCGTGTAGAAACTGATTAGGGGTATTAATGTAACACACCACATCCACACTTCTAACAGGTTAGTCCTCAACCACCTCGAACAGCATCGTCACTTACCATCAGGTGAGATCGCAGTCGAGGGCTAACTTGTAATAAATAAACTCAATTTATTTATAACGTGTAGGACATACAGGTGTCTCTTATGTTACGTCATGTTTTGACTCTACCACCGGTTCGGAAAAAAGATTCTGCTAAGAGCCGGCAAGAAACTCAGCAGTTGCTCTTGCTAATGGATAAAGAAACCTATAATAGGGATGATGACAACTCAATCAAATCAGCAACTCTTTATCAAACCTAAAAACGCACTTCTAGTATGGAAGAGGTATGAAATTCACATTTGTGACGTCATCAAATTTCAACGCACTTTTTTCTTTAATCTATATTTTATAATGGTTATCAAACTTTAATTAAAAAGGTCTTTATTATTGGAAAGCTATCATAAATTATTAATTTATTAAGCCAATAGTGGTCTATTTAATGAAAAAATAAAATGTTTTAATATTTTATTTTGTTCTTTAAATCGACCTTTAGAAGAAACCAGTAAAATCAGTATGGTAGGTAAAATATCATAGGTGGGTATTTATCATTTAGCTCTTCCATGCATTTATGTTGCATCTTATTCTGTTGTACTCGTGTACTATGCATTACAGCTAAAATGACAGCACTAGTTCTAGTGATGTCCTTTGGGTAGGAATAGAATAATAATTATTATCCTGTCATTTTTGTCAAGTAAAGAAATGTGCACGGCAAAATTAGCAACAACTACAAATAACTAAACATTTTATGGAACTAAAAACATGCTACTACCACATACTCTCGGCTTACATGTAACACGTTTCAAGTTATCTACTGCAAAATTATCACATTAATACGGAGTTGCACCTCAGGCTATAGTTAAGTTTATGAGGCGGGACGCGGGACTGAGTACGAATTGTTATACCTCACAGGAACACTGAAATTTAGGAACGATGTTTATTATTATCTTACAGCAATAACCAATCTACAGACTTACCGGTACCAAAAACATTCTGGACAGCTGTAGATATTGCCCTATTGATGTAATTACATAATATCTATACCATGCCAGTATTATTTGGAATATGAATATTTAGTGTTAAGTTAGTAGAATAGCTAGGGACCTAAGCACAAAAAACCGATATACTTTACTGTCCATTGTGTTGGAATGGTGATCTACAAATTCAACGGACTACTCAAGCGTGTTGCAGAACTGGAAGCGTAATAAAAATGTGTACCCTACTCTGGAAATTTTTGCAAAATCTATCCCGCAGTTGACTCAAAAGTATCTATCTAAATTAACAAGTGCTTTCGCAAGGCATTTGTGTCGTACTGAAAGAAACCAATAAGACAGTAAGTATAAACGCCTTAATAGTTTTCATCAGCAAAAACATGAAAGCGACAAATTATTATTAAAAAAAGTGGCCAAAAAAACTCACCTTTAAGGATGAAAAAAGAAAGAAAGATGGGACAAAATAAAAACAGCTTTATTCTGAAAGTGTAATTAGGAAATTAACGACGTAGACTAGGAAAAACAAATGGCATTTCCCGCCCATGTGGGAATGTCGATGTCGCCGAGTTTGCGGCTACTTAAAAATACAGTGAGAAGGACTACACGAATAGGCTTTTAGGTTTTTTATTCCAGCTGTGTTTTATTTCAATTGTTGTCTTTGTAAAGTGGCAGTATATTATTATGTGACGTGGTGTTAAAATATTACCATTTTTCACTGTTTTTATTACGATGTGAGGTTGTTTATATAAAAAAGGGTATTCGGGAAAAAGGTTAACATTTTAAAGGAGTAAAATTTAAACTTGGTGAGGGACCAACATTGAGCGAAGAAATTAAAATTGGCACGAACACCTTTGCTACAGTTAGAGATTTCATATAATATCAGCTCGGCTTCCTGTTCACATCAGAGAACGAAATCTCAGCAGAAATTCAATTGATATAATAAGTTTATTATCTATTTGCAATTGGTGAAATTCTTCTGAATAAAAAACTGCTCTGAGAGATTTGTATGTCTTGCTTTTTAAAAATACAAGGCGCTTGAACTAAAGGTTTTGTTGTAATTAATAACTAATTAAAACCAATCGTTATTAATTTTGTTAATAGATTTCCATAATTCCTTTAATTTATGTGTATTATATCATTAAAATTGGCATTTTGAAATGAACGAGTTATGTAGACTAATAATTATTAATTCGATTTTAATTACTTACTTGCTACATACATGCATCCTCGTTAATTTAGTTAATTAGAATTTTAGGCTAATATGCTACTAGGTATTGAATAATAATTTAGCATGCAATAAAACAAGTTTTACCTTAATTATAAGCTTTATAAAATAATATGAAAATAAAAGAAATTGGTAGGTCAATTAAAATGCAGACGAATTTTATTATTATTAATTATAGTCATAACATAAAAAACACATTTCCTTTCAAGGGTTATATTCAAAACTACTGGATTTAGCTTCGGCTTTGCCTGCAAACTGTAACTGTGGTTTATTATTTGAACTGATTTTGTTTAAATGCAATATGCTTCTGTAGAAAAAGTAATTATTGAACAAACAAACTTATTCAATTAGTATCCAATTTCAAAGAAAATATATTAGAAGTACATTTCGCACGTAGGTATTCAAAAGCTCATGTGTATTATATGATAGCTATATTGCCATGTATTATGGACGATTCAGACCACTCGGGCTGCAACTCGGTCACTGATGGTCAAGGAAATTTAGTACGACGCATAAGCTGCTTTGGATGGTTGAATAATCATTGAAATGGGCCACATTGTGAGACTTGCATGTTCAATTCACTAGAGTCTGCCTGTCCGGTGTGAATTTACTTAGGTGCCTTCGAGCTGTTCTGTTCAGGTACCTACTTTGAAATTCACCTAAAGGTATGACTCAGCAATAAAGGGGTTGTTTCATCTTGGGCCAGGTACTTGTACAGTATTCCAAAAAATAGTATAAAATCATAGAAAACAAAATAAAATATGCTTTTTGGCAGTTTTACAGTGATTAAGAGGTACAAAAATAAAATGTTTAATTAGGTACATTTGTAGAATAGCAACTCTCGCAGTGCATCCATCCATCAATCTGACTGCTGTTGGATATTTTATGGTTAATTCACATTTTCCAGGTAATTTTATGTCAAATGTCATCATGACACTGTAATATACGTCAATGTCAAAATGGACGCATGTTGTTGCGCTTTCATTTTGCAAAATAATTTCGCATTGTACCTCGTAAATTGAACTTTTTAGTAAGAAATAAAGAAGAAAATGTTACTATTTTATGACCCCGAACATTTTGAAATACCGTACAAATACCTGGCCCAGGCTCCATATAAATTTGAAACAACCCCTTTTAAAGGATTGAAATGAAAATACCAATTAGATGTGTGAATTACTTGTACCTAAATATTGTATTAATAATTAAGGACAAAATTAGATAATATTATTTCCTTTCTTAACGTTAATCGACGCTTAAAATAAATAAATTTTTATTTTATTTTTATGAACCCATAATAAAATATCAGACATATTACTTCCATTGCTTCAAGCAAAAATCTTGTGTAAGATCAACAGAAATACACATAAAACCTTTTTAGTCTACCTAGTCTTTTTAGGGTTCCGTACTTCTAGAGGAAAAAACCGGCCAAGTGCGAGTCGGACTCGCGCACCGAGGGTTCCGTACAAACCTGTAGTAAGTTTTAGATTATTAAAAAAAAACTACTTACTAGATCTCGTTCAAACCAATTTTCGGTGGAAGTTTGCATGGTAATGTACATCATATATTTTTTTTAGTTTTATTATTCTCTTATTTTAGAAGTTACGGGGGGGGGGGACCAACATTTTACCACTTTGGAAGTGTCTCTCGCGCAAACTATTCAGTTAAGAAAAAAATGATATTAGAAACCTCAATATCATTTTTGAAGACCTATCCATAGATATCCACACGTATGGGTTTGATGAAAAAAAATTTTTTGAGTTTCAGTTTTAAGTATGGGGACCCCCAAAATTTATAGTTTTTTTTCTAGTTTTGTGTAAAAATCTTAATGCGGTTTACAGAATACATCTACTTACCAAGTTTCAACAGTATAGTTCTTATAGTTTCGGAGAAAAGTGGCTGTGACATACGGACGGACAGACAGACAGACAGACAGACAGACATGACGAATCTATAAGGGTTCCGTTTTTGCCAAATTTGGCTACGGAACCCTAAAAAGGCACCCATAAAATATCACTTTTCTGTTTATCAATCTGTCTGTCAACCACCTATTTTTCGGGAACGCGTGGAGGTATCAAGTTGAAATTAATATAAAATACTTATGTCCACGTTCCTTGGAGCTTTCAAACAACAAAACAAGTCAAGATTCTATGTCAACGCAATCAAAAGATAAGGCCATTTATGCCGGATATTTTGCATATTATTTTGACACTCGCCGATGCATCAAAACCCATAGGATACTTCCCGTTGACCTAGAATCATGTAATTTGGCAAGAAGCAAGGTCTCGCAGCACAAGTATAGGAAAAAACTGAAAATCGATAATTCGGGTTCCGTAATCATAGGGTGTCGAATTATATGTCAGACGCTACCATTTTAGTATATCCACCATTAGTTTATGTAAGTCAGTTATTTCAACTTTCTTTATAATATTATCTTCTATAAAAATTTAGTGTAGTGGTGCGGAACCTTTGTATGCGAGTCTTACTCGCACTTGACCGGTTTTTTTAAGCCAAGGTCAATGATTACAAATTGTATAATATAATATTGTACAATATTATGTAAAATTGTTTCGTGTACTGTCAATAACTACTTATTTTAGGTACGGTAGTTACGAATACCGTTGTAAATAGTGTTTGTGTCTACGCAGTGTAATTTATGAAAATTGAAATTAATAAGTACTAGATCATGTCAAAGTCATGCTCCTAAGTATTTAGATTAGCATCATAAATTTGTAAGAAGGCGCAAATACCGCCACGCACCACCAGATCCCCTTTCGACAGAATAATTAATGAGACTATGAAATATTTTGCATATATAATACTAGCTGATGCCGCGACTTCGTCGCGTGGATTTTGGTTTTTTGGTTCCCGCGGCAACTCCTTAATTTTCCGGGATAAAAAGTAGCCTATGTGTTATTCCAGACTATAATCTATCTCTGTGCCAAATTTCATCCAGATCCGTTCAGCCGTTCTGGCGTGATTGACTTACAAACATCCATACATCCATCCATCCATCTATACATCCATCCAAACTTTCTCATTTATACTATATTATATTAGTATTAGTACCTAAGTATAGAAATATAGAAAGTATAGAATTATGGATAAACACCTAGCGTCGAAAGTTCCAGTGTTTGTTCAAAACTTTGTTACATAATATTATGTTGTAGGATAATAGGAGGTGCAAAATTGGGATGCAAGTTGCTTGTATTCCAACTTATCGTTAGTCTATACGACGCGACGTAGACGTAGTAGATACGACAATAAATGACGTAGAGTAGAATAAGAAAGAATTCTTGAAAATTAAACCCCTGTGGGGTGTTTATAATTTTGGGTGGGGTAATTCTCATACAACTTGCGAAAACCTATCACAGGTTTTCGCAAGTTGTATGAGAATGAAACTTAGCATGAGTGAAGCCACGGGCATACAAAAGCTAACAATAAAACCAGCTGGCAAAATGAGCTTCAATTTATGCAGAGCTTCAAGGAGCGACGAGCGCCTGACCTGTTTAATTTGATGTCGCCGGCTGCTGCAGCCCCGGATTGACTTCCTGTTTCAAATTTCTATTAACTTCCATTTGCCTGTCTAATTACGAGTATCTCCTCTTGTACCTAATAAAGTTTCACTTGGCCGTGGTATAATTTTCTCACTTTCCTTAATTAGCCTTATAGTATCTTGATGACTCTATTTTTAATGAAGTTTTTTCAGTAAAAATCGTAGGTGTTTACTGAAGGAAAAAAAATGTACCTAGATAGGTACGGTTAGATTATCATATGGTACTGGTTACGGTAATGGTTAGATAACCATCGGTAAAATTTACTTTTTTTTTACATGGACGATCTATAAAGAGTTAAAAAATTGTGGAAAATATTGAATCTAATTTGGCATATATTGTTTTATACAACAAAACAATTATTATTGTATGATACAGTAAGTTTTTAAAATTTCGTTATAATAATTTAAAAAAACTATAGGTATATTAAACAAAATTGAAAGTCAAAAGAATTACTGTGACTCATCGATTTATTTGGTAACTCAATGCTGTGGCGCAGTAGAAATTAATTTCATTTTGATAAAGGCAATAAAATGTTAAACAATCTTAACTTAACTTTAAAATAAGATTCATATGAACTTAAAATAACTAAATCATTATTAATATTCTTTTATAGTCTAGTCCATTTAATGTAAAACTCAGTCTAGACATGTTTTTGTCAACGAAAGTAACAGATTGATACTAACGTTTAGCTATTTATATCTTAAACAAATGTTAAGTCGTAAAAATTCATGACAGGTTGCTGTGGGGGTTTTATGAAGAAAATTACCACTAAAGTAAAGTAATAGTTTAATAAAAGCTTATGGAAAGCTCTTTTGAAGCGTGAGTGAATGATCTGAAAACTTCGCTAAATAAATATATTGAATGAAAGGTTCAACCCCCTCTCGACTCTCGAACTTTTTATTATTATTTTCTACTTGATGATTCCAGCGACTTCGTCCGCGTGGACTAAGTTTTTTCGATTCCCGCGGGAACTCCTTAATTTTACGGGATAAAAGCCTATGTCCTTCCCCAGGATATAACCTATCCCTGTACCAAATTTCATCGAAATCGGTTAAATAGTTGGGCCGTGAACGCGTAGCAGACAGACAGACAGACAGACTTTCGCATTTATAATATTAGTATGGATTGTTTGCATACCAACCTATGTAGTCCCAGCAATAAAGATGGCGATGACACCAAACGTTAGATTTGGCATTTAGGGGTCCTGTTATGGTAAAATGACCGCCGTCAATTCAGATAAAGATTCGGATGTGTCTTGACCGTAATCAATTCAGATAAATAACACTCACTGTTGGCCAAAATCCAATATCATAATAATACAACCCATCAGTCATCACAGCAATAAATTGAGATTGTCAATGATTGATGCATAACAGTGATACCGTCAGCATGACATATTCATTTGTAAATTAAAAAAATTGCCTGATTTGAAACAACATCTAAAAAAATCTACTTCATATTTTTCTTTCTTAGCATTCGATGCTAGAAGTTTTAGAAGTTGTTGAATAAATATATTTTGATACAATACATAAACTGCTTTGTGTCGATGCATTGTTTGTAGAATTAGGTAAAGGCGAAATCCCTAAGTTACGACTAGGCTGCCTACTCGTTAGATCATCTTTTTCTCCGAAAGAATTACTTGAGTGGGTAAGATATCAAATGAGGGACCCACTGGCATTTGTTTGAAACTCGGTAACGAGTTCAGTGGTTCTGTGATTGATGAATATTAGATCTCGTCCCATTTCGTATTGATAACATAACGCATTAATTTCGCCATCAGGACCTCCGGGGATCCGTGAAACTTATTTTTCACGCACTCGGATTGGTTTCGAAGCTTTTATAAATGACAGCACATTGTAACTTTGAAGAAAGTAAAGAAATAAGATCGTTAGAACTGAATCTTTTTTGCACAATGGAAATTTGAAAAAAAAAAGTTTTTAGATGTTTTTCCTGTAGGCCACGTGTACCTACCTAATGTGTAATACTTACCTTTTACCTATATTATTTGAACCGTTCCTATTGTAAACCTGTTGTGTACCTAAATAAAAAAGTACACCTAAAATTTTATGGGTTTTTACCGTAGGTATAAGATTTTTATATGTGTAATTCTAACATCATGATATCTTATCAGTAGTGGTATAAATCAACCACCCCTCCTGAACTGATTGTACGAGAGATATTTGAATGTAAATCATACATTTGTTCTGCAATAGCGGATTCTGTTATGGGGAAATAATTGCCTCAATTTAGTACTCTTCCCTGTTTTTTTATGAGTGCGCTTCAATTTTTTTATTATTAACTAAGCACTGTTGATAACTTAGGTGCCAAATTACCCAAATGTTAATAATCAATGCTAATTTTTCATCATGCCAGTAATTTTTCAACAGACAGTAATTATATTATATCGTCACCTCCATGGCAAACTTACAGAATTTAACAATCAGTGACAGAACTACGTAACTTTTCCACGGTGTGCTATATACTCGTACTACATTTGGTACGGTTTTTCATGGAAATATTGATTTCATTTAAACTGCAGATTCGTAAGTTTGCCATGGAGGTGACGATATATTAACTAATGCCTACCCTAGCTTCAAACCATAGTGTGGTCTTATAAGTGGTCTTCTACTTATTAGTACGCTTGCCAGCTCTGCCAATTTGGGATTTTTTAATTCCTAAATTGGTTCTAGTCTGGTCCGGTGGGAGGTATTGGTTACTTACCACCCTCCTGGGAAAGCAGTGCAGTGCATTATGATAAAGCAGCATTACGCGCGTAGTCTAAACCAATCAGTTGTACAAGTTGAATAAATCTGTGTTACCTTTTGCAGGTTAGCCCACTTCACTACCAGGGGGGCTACTACCATCGTTTAAAGCTATATTTTTCAAAATGGTAGTTTTATGTCCCGTACCTTAACTTCCCTAAAATCCATACTTCCGTACTAATATTATAAATGCGAAAGTGTGTCGGTCTGTCTATCTGTCTGCTATACGCTTTCACGGCCCATCACGCATCACGGCCATTTGTATCCCGGGGAAGGACATAGACTACTTTTTATCCCAGAAAATTAAAGAGTTCCCGCGGGAATCGAAAAATTTTAATCCACGCGGACGAAGTAGCGGGAATCATCTAGTACCTATACTACGGATTATAATTCTAAAACAATAGCGTCAAAAATATATGTCCCCAGTATAGATCTGTAAATCTGTGAAGTGATATGTAAGTAGCATAATCTACTTACATATCACTTCACTTTACAGATCAGAACAAAAAAAAACTACAAAAACAACATCACTGTTTGGTGCTCCTAGGCTAAGTCAAACTAAATTGCATCAAGTATTTTAAACTGCCAATTCCACTATTCAAGTTAGCGAAATAAGAGAAAGTTAGTAGTTACACTGGTAGAGTAAGAAGCAAATGTCTTCAGCCCATTCAAAGGGTGTGCCCGTCTAAAACACGATTTAGTTGCAGTTTAAAGTTCGCAACCGTCTACATAACAAAGATATTTAAACCGTATACTGGATGTGCCAATCTGTTTATTTGTAGATTCGATTGTTCAAATCAAGTAATTTTCATCCTTAAACCTCTCAACTCCTATTTCAGCAATGTGTTTAATTTCAAGTTATAAATCAAGGCTATAGTTACAGAAATCTCGCCAGTCAGTTAGTAATTATTTTGTACATTTTTACAAATGCTTGAATATCTATATAATAAAAGCATTAATTAGTTTAGTATAACGTAAAATTATTAGTAGGTACATATAATTATTTATTATTGTCACTTCTACTCATAAAATATACTAATTCAAAGGACAACTCCGGACAACCTTTAACTCACCAAGAAAAAGAATAAACTTTGAATAATAATATTATTTAGGAGTACCTATTTACTACGTTTTTAACAAAAATAATAATAATATAATGTCCGAATATATTATAGTATAATGCTCACATAATGTTATATTCTATTTTAACATTTACATTTTACGGCGGGTGTACCAATTTCGTCAAAATCGGTCGAACAGAAGGGCGGTGAAAGCGTAGCAGAGAGTTTTTTTCGTAACCTAAATACCTATTGTAAATTTTTAATAGCAAGTTAATAATAAATAGATAATATAAGCTAATGGAGGTAAAAAAGAAATTCATTTAACGTCCTCATCCATCACTCAGGGGCTCATGGGCCGTAACTATCCACTTTACCGTAGTGTCGCATTAGACTGATCGCTTGCAACGCTTAATAATTATTTTGAACACTTAAATGATATGTATCCATATAAATATTATAAATGCGAAAGTTTGGATGGATGGATGTATGTATGGATGTATGTTTGTTACTCAATCACGCTCCAACAGATGAACGGATCTGGATGAAATTTGGCACAGAGATAGATTATAGTCTGGAATAGCACATAGGCTACTTTTTATCCCGGAAAATTAAAGAGTTCCCGCGGGAACCGAAAAACCTCAATCCACGCGGACGAAGTCGCGGGCATCAGCTAGTAATACATAATAATGAGTAAAGATTGACCTAGATATAGAAAAGTTACGGAATAAGGACAAAGCAACGTTCTTTATGCACTAGAATTACAGGCAAACTCAAAATATTAGCAAGATGTTGAGTGAATTTTCCACTCCACAATTATTGCTGAACCATTAACGAGATGAGATGCTTTATAATACAGGCAAACAAAAAGTTTCTGGGATTTGTATGACATCTCAAAGAAATTATGATCACGCCAGCATCAAGCGCCAGCAACGTCGCTAGCATGGTATTTACCATGTCTCCAGTCTTTGCTCATATTATACGGAATTCCAGATGCCACAGACGTCACTAATAAAAATATTATGTTATGCGCAAGGTTTTGCGGCTCTCAACTCACGCAGTCATATGCAACGTCCTATTGTGTGATTGTCAAGTGATTGGTCTAATGCAAAGTGTACAGATTTCACAGATATTATCAGCGCTTATACATTTCATTGAACATAAGCTATCACAGAACTTGTTCATAAAGGCATGAAGGCAGCCAAGTAAATTCACACTGGGACGGACAGAGTCCAGTGAATTGAACATCCAGATCTCACAATGCGGCTTGTTTCCATGATTATTCAACTATCCATGCAGCTTATGCGACGCACTAAATTTCCTTAACCTGAGACTGACTTGGAGATGTAATATTCAGAGTGGTAATTCCGCAGCGCACTTCCAATCGCAATCGACTTTGTGGATACCTTACTAGTTTAGTTTGTTCTATAAGTACGTAACTCTTTGGTGTAAGTTAACTTATGCTACATAGTTATGCTTTCGCGAAATAAAACCGAACTAAATTACAAAATTGTTAAGTATAGCCCTTCCGATCTCCTCGAGGTAGAGACGACGAACTACATTTTTTTTTGTTAAATTCAGTGTTGTTCCTATTTTTGCCGATTGCATTTAAAACTATATTTTATTAGTAGATAATAACTAATAATAATTTTATTAAATCATTTTAAAGATAATAATATGGTCAAGATTCTAAATTATGAATTGATTTGTAATGCCTACAGTATTTACTCGTAGACCCGTGCTACGAGTAAATAAAGAACCCGTGGTCCCACTCCCAACAATGGGTCGGCCCAGTGGGAACACGGGTAAGTGCGTGATATTAACCAAGCATTGTATTTTCTGAAATACTTACATTATAATTAAATCAGAACAAAAAATTGTGAATAGAGACATAAATCAAGTAACGGTAAACAGCCGGAAGCCCAAAGGGTATTCCATATTAATTAACGTCGGCTACGAAGGCGACGAAGACAAATGCTGGAGCCTCGCGTAATGTATTTTTCCAGGCCCTTCTCAGGATAAAACAAATGATAATCGGGAAAGAATGAAGTCAACGGCAATGAGTTTCGATTAATTACGGCGCTTCCGCCCTTTTAAATGGACTGTGTAATATGAAGCGGTAAATCATTACCGTTCTAATCTATTAACATTTTGTATTGTTGGAATATTGTTTGAATTGGATGAATATTATAACAGCTGATGATAAAATATGTAATTGCTTATCAAATTTAATTGCACAGAGATAAAGGCTTTTTAAAGATCCGGTAAATAATTGGAACTTATCATTTTTCAGAGTCTCAGACTGCTTGAAGAAAACCTAAAACGTTTTCATCATTATAGATACTAATTTCACTGTACTTTAATTGATAATTAATTGGAGATTGTGTTGAGATTGTAGGCTCGTAGGATACTTCTCATAGTACAAAAATCAATGATTCCGTGGAATTAAAAACAAACTAGGTAAATCCACGCGGACGAAAACTGATAACTAACAGAATTTTGAGAGAGTTATTATAGCTTTTTTGTTAGATAACGAGTTTAATGGTTCCGTGATTGATGAATATATAAAGCTGGCTCGTTTTGCATTGATAACATTACGCATCAATTTCGCTATCAGCCCTCTAGCGATTCACGAAAAGTTATTTTTCACGCGCTTCGATTGCCAGCCATTATGGAGTGTTTTGAAAGCTTTTTTATTAATGACTGGGGTTTTAACTTTCATAACTTTTTGTATGCGGAAATAAAAATATTCTATTCGATTTTACTAAACTAAAAGGAGTGCGTACCTAGTTGGGGCCCGCTCACGCATTAATCAATCAAATCATAATGATGATGGTGGTGATAATGATCACAATCAGTAAGTATCATTCATCAGCTTAATAAAATTCTCACGTCACGTCGTCAAAATTGTCGGGTATTTACCGAGAGCTCGATGGATTTAGTATTTCACTTTCGACTAGACAGAAGGTACTTGATACAGAACCAGATCAGAATAAAAACGTTTTTTCAAATAAATTACTTTTGCAAGCTCTTTAGAATCGTAAATTGTATCTACCAGTAAAGCCTGAAAACCATCTATATAATTATAATAAAACTGTAACAGGTCCAATTCTGTACATTGAAGATATTTTGAAAATTTTTTTTGGAGGGCACTCATTATTCGATACTGAAGCCAAATCTGTAATTTTTTTCATTTTTGTCTGTCTGTCTGTCTGTCTGTCTGTCTGTCTGTCTGTCTGTCTGTCTGTCTGTATCTTGGCCGCGCATCACGCCGAAACTACTGAATGAATTCACACGAAACTTGGCACGATTTGAGCCCATACTATGAGGTAGGACATAGGATACTTTTTATCCCGAAATTCTACCCCCGTAGGGGTGAAATAGGGGTTGAAAGTTTGTATGAAATTCCTTAATTTCTCAAGTTATAGCCATGAAATTTGATATATGAGCTGCGGGTTGAAAATGGAGACATACGTGTTTCACAGTTTTTGAAAATTCGACCCCCAAAAGGAAATAGGGGATAAAAGTTGGTATGAAAGTCCTTCGTTTCTCAAGATGTTTTACAAGTTATATCAACGAAACTTTTTATTTTGGCTTACGGTAAAAAAATAAAGAAGTACGTGTGTCACAGTTTTTCAAAATTCCACCCCTAAGGGGGTGAAATAGGGGGTGAAAGTTTGTATGAAAGTCCGTCATTTCTCAAGTTATATCGATTAAACTTGGTATACAAGCTACCGGTTGAAAATGAAGAAATAAGTGTTTCACAGTTTTTGTAAATTTTACCCCCGAAGGGGTGAAATAGGGGTTGAAAGTTTGTATGAAAGTCCTTCATTTCTCAAGTTATAGCCATGAAACTTGGTATATCAGCTGCGGGTTAAATAGATTATAGTCTGGATTAACACAAAGGCTTTTTTATTCAGGAGAAATCAGTTCCCGCTGGAACCATAAAACCTTAATCCACGCGGACGAAGTCGCGGGCATCAGCTAGTAGATAATATTATAACAACATACCTATTACGCTGAAAACTGAATAGAGCTCGAGGTAAAGTGAATGTTTAGATCTGTCAAGTTCAGGTAGTTAGCAAAGTAGAAGGAAGTTAGTGGAAACATTGGTCGACTAGTCTCCATTCGAAACACCAAATCTGATACAGTATTATTTCTTTTAGCTATTCCGTTTATAGTCCAGAAAAAAAAAAACCACGTGGAATAAGTAGGAAAATTAACTAGAATAATAATATCACAAAAAAACGTAGTAAAAGACGTTCAAGTTATAATCCATATTGGAATAAGCTCACAAAGATAATTTGATTGACAAAGGGAAATTCATTTGAAACAGGAAGTTAATCAGAGGCTGCAACAGACGGTGTTGGGCAAATTAAATGAAATAGGTCAAGCGTTGGCAGAAACTCGCATTTTGCTGTGAATTAAGGAAATAGGTGATTGGTATTCTTGCTGCGCCTTAATGTCAGCGATTTTTTATGAATGTACTAAAATAACGATGACTAACTATTTTCCTTAAAGTACTAAAGTGGGCTATAATAGAGTTAGAAGTGGGTACAAATTATTTATTTAGAATTTAATATTTTAGAAGGATTACGAAGTATCATCACAGTCCAGTAAATACCATGAGAAGTACTTAGCGTTATAGATCACATTATTAGGATACTGAAATAATATCAAAACCTTTCACCTTTTCCCTCAAAAACTTATCTTTTATAAGTCCTTCGTAAATTTTACTACAATAAATTATTATGGTTCAACCGGATATTAATGTAGTAACGGAACGTTACATAATAACGTATAATAATTGTATTAATATTAAATATTAAAAAGTGATACAAAAAAAAACCACCACTGAAGACCAAAACATCTTTTATTTGAATATACTACAATTAATATTCGGTGATTCTTTTTAATTATTTTATAAAAAAAGTAAAGATGTTAAGAAATTAAAATATGATGTTATACTAATTATCATCTGATACAGTTGGCAGCCCAAAAATAAATATCCTGTTCAGAATGTAGGCTTCATTATAACCCGTAGTCACGCGTTGCTTCGCCCTTTACAATAAGGCTGACTTACCCGCGGGAAACTTAATAAACTTTATAACAAGATGGTTTATTTGTTCCTTCTAATGCATTCATGCGAGATACTAGGTGATTAAAGTTCTTCTCATTTTGCTTTTTGTTTTGTTTACATTCGAGAAATTCTGCAGCTTTCATTTCCAATGAGTTCAACTTCATGAAACTGTATAAGTACACTCTCGGTCAACGAAACATTTTTTCCTAAGAATTTTTTTTTTTGAGTAGGTACCCTAACTTAATTGTAATACTAGATGATGCCTACGACTTCGTCCGCGTCAAATGAGGTTTTTTGATTCCCGCGGGTACTTCTGAATTTTCCGGGATAAAAAGTAGCCTATGTCCTTTTCAAACTTCATCAAAATTGGTTGAAAAGATGGGCCGGGAAGGCGTAGCGGATAGACAGACAGACACACTTTCGCATTTACAATATTAGTATGGATATTATTTTATATAAATTAGATAAAGCAGAGATGAATGAATTGGTCTCCAATTATAGCATTTATAAACTAGAGTGACAAGTTTCGAAGCAAAAACTACGTCAAACGCGTAAAAGATGATAGAATGCTTAAATTAGGGGAGTAAGCAAAATAATCAAATAAATATTATAAATGCGAAAGTTTGGATGGATGTATGGATGTATGGATGTTTGTTACTCAATCACGCCCGAACGGCTGAACGGATCTGGATGAAATTTGGCACAGAGATAGATTATAGTCTGGAATAACACATAGGCTGCTTTTTATCCCGGAAAACTAAGGAGTTCCCGCGGGAACTAAAAAACCTCAATCCACGCGGACGAAGTCGCGGGCATCAGCTAGTTGGGGTCATAAATTTAGCTTTTATTACCTCGAAATGCATACAATCTTCATCTCTCTGAGATGCCCCGTCGACATAATTTAACTTTTTCTTGTTATCTATAATGGTAAATAAAGAGAGTTTTCTATTACTTAGGTACGCTTAGACATGGAAACTTTTTGAGGCCAGTTAATTTTGCGATATAAATTATTATTTTTCTTTTAAATCGAAAAACATTAAATTCAACTTACCGTAACATCTTTTAGAAGAGGAGGCATTTATAATTTTTCTATAAAATTATATTAGTTAAAAAAAAGAGAGAAGAAGAAAAAAAAGTACAACAGTATCTAATAATGATTGTTGAATTATTTAACGAAACAATTAAATTAAATTGGAATATTAATAATATCATATTTTAATAAGCTAGTACTTAGCGATAAAAGTAAATCTAGGGGAAATATTGTGATTCTGATTCTAAATTAGCTCAACAAATCCCTAGACGTTGTTGCAGCTGGCTTTCGTTTTGTTCAGAATTGAGATGATTAATGCTTCATGATTTTTAAAGGGTTATTAGCAGATCATACCTAGGTATGTACTTCAAATAAATAAAAATAATAAAGGCAAGTACGCAGTTTATTATTTACTTACAAAGAAATGTTATGTAATAATATGTTTATTTTCTTATTTATAGATCCTATATTTTGTCATTTCAATATAAGCGGTAAGATCAACGAAAAGTCAGGATTTTTTTGTTATATTTAACTGGCTCGATGAAGTCTTTAAAATAAAAATTAGGGTCCCCATTCAAATGTCCTTATCCATAAAGGAAAGCGAACATTTTTAACTTACTTTCGTAGGTAAAATATAGTGAAAATTTTTAAACCTCTGTTGTATCCTATTTTCTCCTTGTAACCTATTTATTGACTAAAGTATAATATATTACTGTTAGATAAAACAAGTGGCCCAGTGACCGATGCCCGGGATATTAATCCTTCGACCCACACTTCGTCACTGTCCGGTCCTCCAATGCTTAACCGGGCTTAACGGACATGTTTGAATTTAAGGCTTTGGAAAATGCGGTCGGCGTCCGGCCCAATTGGATCAATCCTAGACATCTGACCCGGGTTCATTACGTTTTAACCGTTACGATGTGTCGTCACCGGGCTTAATTAATTAAATATTTACATGTAAAAGGATAGACTAACTGACTGACAAGCCAACAAAAGAAAGTGTTTAGAGGTTACCATAGAAGTCGGGTGGAGTGAGCTGATATGATACCTAAGTTCTATGAATAATATGTATAATAATAAAAGAATAATAGGTAGTTATATTTGTGTTTTATTACGATTTACCTAGTTTGTTATTTTTTTAAAGTTAGTTTATTTAATCAATCAATGTTACATCCTTCTTCTATCTACTATTAATAGAAGCATAATTTGATTAATTAAGCACGTGTCCTGCTTTTTTTATCGAAATTTAATCGTGTCATTTCCGCTAACAGCACACCAATAAAAAAGATTTTATACCCACTAAAACAGCTTTCTGACCGTCTTCCCATTTAAAATTTTACCTCAATATCATGCACCTGGTTGGGGAAGAAAAGTACCGAAACTGAAGGAAAGAGTGAAATAATTCGAGCCATAAATTCAACTTTTATTGCCGTAGAGCGAGTGCGGTCGTCGACGGTTTTAGACGCCACATCGACATAATTTAACTTTTTCTTATTATCTTTAATGCTGATGTCGTTCAACGCCGCGCCCAGAATATTACAATGTAAGCGTTTTTGCTGTACAATGTAACAGTTCTCAGAATTTCGGAATTATACATTTTCTTTCTCAAACTTTTGCGCTAAGTCTCTATTTTCTCAGATGTATTTTTTTAAATTGTATGTAGGTAATCTCATAGGCTTGGAGCGCCTAATTGAAGATCCTTAGAAGACTACAAATACTCAAATCCTCTGTTTCCCTGAGAAAACTTAATTATTAAATTGATCGTCCATTCACACAAGATCTTCAGTTATCTTCATCTTATAATTCCAAGTTTATCAAATAAAATGTTATCTGTTGTCATATACCAGAACAGAGTATTGCAATTTTTAGCAACTTATGTCACACATAGATAATAATATATTTTGTTAGCTGATAAAAACCACCTGATAAAATGACGATGCGGCTTAACAGGTGGAATCGAGAAAATGAATAGTGGGTGAAAATTCATTTAAATCTATACTCCTGATCAATCTCGTCATGGCATCGCACCAGACACTAAATCGTACGTCTTTGTGTTTGTGGTCGTAGCTGTTTAGGAATTACAGCTTCCCGAATGAACTCTACTGAATATCGAATGATGATAGTACCACAGAATAGGTAATTGATAGTACACGCGACAGCTATCATCACGGCGTGAGGGCGGTCTTAAAAATAAAAAAGAGTGGGTTAAATACTCCATCATGCCCAAGCTGGCTGAAGTATTTACATTAGTACAATAAATTTGTTAGAAGTACAGAATACCGACACGCACCGCTCCCTCCCAGGGGAATAATTAATGAGTCTACGAAATATTTTGAATGTCTAAACACCTCTTGCATTTGATGACGAGCAAAGTTGGCGCAAAGTTTGTTTTGAACTCGATTATGAAGTAAATACTATAAGATCCAGACAATAACAATATCTTTTCTGAAAGTAATTATAAGTGTTTTAAATTTGATGCTTATCTGTACACCCTTTTCCATACAAAAAAGAATATGCTTATTACTAACCCTTTTCAGACAGACTTTTTTAAATGATTACTTAGGTATACAGTATTTATTTTCTTCTTTAAAAAATTGAAAATTTGTAATGATATAATTTTTATTAAATTCGTTGTACTTACTATTTAGTAATTTCGAACCTATCCAGTTATACAGTAATATTTTTATTAATTATAAAAAAATACAGTTCGTACTTATTGACAAACCAAAAATCCTTACAAGGACAAAGGCAATTTAAAAAAAACGGAATCCACGCGGTTGAAGTCGCGGGCTTCGTCTAGGAAAAACATATTATCCTTTAGACTATAAACCATAATACTACCATAAACCTACGTAAAGTTTTACGACGACTGACCATAACTAAGTTGTTGCTTACATTGCAGAAAGTGCTTTGTTTAACGGACGTCCAAATTGAGTCCGTCGTTAAATAGTAGGCTGCTTCTAAACAATGATAGTTTTCATTATCCCTAATATCCCGTAATAGACACTTTACAAGGGGCCCGCTATTATTCTTAGTGGCTTTTGATGAAAATTTAGTCGAAATAACAGTATTTATGACATCCTTTACTGTACGAAATATCGAATTTAAGGATATAGGTACTAACCTATATTTTAACAATTTATTCATATACTAAGTATCTATCTATAGCGCTTTTTGGTTAAGCTGATCGCATAATAATATGGATAAGCCGCACTCATCATACTCAAAGTAATTATTTATACCTACCTTCAATAGAAAAATCGTAGGTTTATTATTTGTCCTATCTCGTCCTACATCGTATTCCTCATTACTGAGGGTCTTGACCCCTTTCCATTAATCAAATAATGGTAGTTTTAAATAAATGCTGGCACGTTTGTAATACGGTTACTTGAGACTTTCGATATGTATATAATAGCCAACTAGCCATTTGTTAATAGACATTTGTAAGCATACGATTTTAAGAGCTGTCGACTGATAACGATTTTTTACACAATCGCACCACAGCTTGAAAATTTTCTCTACATTATGACTTAAACGATAACTATTCAATTAAAATTCATAACCTGGGGTTGAAATCTCAAACTTTAGGTTGTAAAAACAAGGGACCGAACCCATTTGCTAATTAGTAATCAAGTAACTTAAAACTTTTGAATACCGTACGAGTATGTAGGAATATGCCGAGACCCTATAAATGTTGGGGAAGTTTTAAATGTTCTGTTTTAATATAAAGTGCAGTAAATTATTACGCATTAAAGGGTAAGGCTAATAACGCCAACTGCTTTGCTTATAACGGTTGACGAAATTAATAGCGGCATTAGTGCTGTGCGAGCGCATTATCGACATAAGAGTAATGAAATAATTTATAAAAGTCATGATAACGTAGAATAGCAGTGCTATCGTTTAGCGGCTGGCTTTATCACTGATTTTCTTTATTTCCACTGGATTGTTTGCCTTCATTCAAATAGCAGCTTAAATTACGAACCCATTTGAAGCAACAAATGTGACATGCGAGCGTCCCACAGTTTGCACAGCATTGATTTTAGTTCTTTCGAAACTCGTATCTGTTAATGGGTTAAAGTGCCAAATTGGCGCCTATCCATTAGGTACCAAAACAAAATGACACCCATCTGTTCGGTGGTAACAATGGAGGTCAGTGAAGATTGCCATCCTCATCAACGTCTTGGCTCAATAATACGACATAATAATTATTAGTGAAGTTCTTTGACGGTATTATAATATAGCGGTCGCTAAGGCAACGGAAACCCCATCCTACGAAACTGCTGAAGTGTTTTTAAATCGATATCGATAATGTGTTCAACTTGTACATTGCTATGTTTATTTGAAAGGCCGCGTAGTGGAGGCTTTTCGAACTCTCTCGCTACTAATGCAGGCTCGCTCCGGGCTGTGTCGCTAGTCTGGCGCAAAACTCATTAAAATTACCACACCCACAAAAGGATACGCAGTGTTCACGTTCCATTCCTGCCCTTGATGAAAATGAAAACGTTCCCTCCGCCCTTTGAAATTAGGATAAACAAATTTGGAAATACCTAGTGCATGCTTGGTAAATTTAGTCTGGCGTTTGATGATAATTAAATATTAAATTTTATACTAACTACCACACTGCTGTAATAATATGTGCTACTTACGCACGATATGTATTTGCTGATGTGTGATTGCATACTAGAACATTGAGAACTTGAGAACCTTTAACGAAATAAGAAAAGGGGCAAAAGCGTTCAACCTACGCGTCATCATAGCATTCCACCGAGCAATGATTTTCATCAAGTCGATCTTGCAGAAAGAAGCTTTTGCACGCGAATTCGTCAGCGTGAATAAGTTTTATAAATTCTCGTAGAGACCTACATAATTTTCGTCTACATTGCTACGTAACATCGTACTGGACTTGGCGGTAATTTTTTTCCGAGGTCAATGCCTAAAGCGTTCTACTAGACCACAACCGATCCAATTATTAAGAAATTCAGAAATTTGCCACAGCCGCGGCCGATAATTGATCAATGAACACGCACTATTGTGCCATGGAATAGTTATTTAAAAGTCACAATAACACCTCTATCACGGGATACAAAAAACAGAAAGCGATCCCTGTAAAATTTATCTTCACCCCCTGCTCCATCGCAAAATGCTGGCGCGGTTTGTTTTGGTTCAAAATGCTTATAAATCACAATAATGGTACAATTTTAAGTAACATAGACTGCATTATTGAAAATATTCTGCTATTTAACCAATTATAAGAGATTTATTTGCTAACACATTTGTTGTTAATGGCCACTGGCTAACACGGATATAAATCCGCCCTTCGGAACCGGAACAATTAACCGGGTTCGTGACACTGTCAAGCATCATTCGGGACATAATTAACGTGTTCTGTTCAGCACACAGTGTCGAGGACGCTGGACCAATAGCTACGTGGAACATGTCAACAATAAATGGTTGTTCACTACGGAATCACGATTCACGTCATACACACGTCACACAGCGTTTAGGTTATAGGTACCCTAACTAACCTAGGGGCAATATTATATCTTGGAGAATAAAACTCATGGGTCTGTTGCGTAGCAAGAATAAGCCTAAGCTCAGCTAAATACTAAATCTCAGTAAGTAATTGAAATCAAACGAGAGCCATAAAGATATAACTATGTATAATTTACTCAATTTATTTATTACATACTCTTATGTTACGTCATGTTTTGACTCTACCACCGATTCGGGAAGCAGTTCTACTGAGAAGAGTGGGCAATAAAACCCAGCATTGCTCTTTTTTAAAAGCAAAACATTACGTTAAGTAGTATAGTAGTTATAGTAGTATAATTAACAACAGCAAGAACCAATCCAAAACCATCGCTCTAACTAGCATAGTTTTTTTGATATTAACAATAAACCTCTACAAACAAAGTTAGTTTTGCGGTTCATTTCGTCTTGTTTTTAATACGTCATAAATCGTAAAACTTACTACAGGTTTGTACGGAACCCTCGGTGCACGAGTCCGACTCGCACTTGGCCGGTTTATTGGGATTCATAACACACCGTGTACCTACCCGTGCGAATTCGGAGCGTGTCAGCTAGAGTTATCCAATTAAAAATATATTACTTACATAAATTGCTATAGACTCAATACATAAGTGGTTGTAAGAATTTCTCAACACTAGAAATTATTGGAAATCAATTTGCGGCACACAGTGCCGCGGCAATCAAATCGCGTCTCGCTTCTTGGCGATATTGCGAACGTAATAAACTGCTTCGCCGCGGGATTATTTCGACTTCTGCCAATACTGGAGGAATTCTAGGCCACCAGAGACATATGGCCAATATGGTGAAGGATTTTAAAATGAGAAACGTTTTTATGTTTTACATGGATAACAAAAAAGGAGATTTACTACTTGAAAGATTATATTCATGTACATTTTGTCCATATTCCATAATATATATCCGTCCATCGCGTCCTGGCATTCACAGTCATTCTATTTTTTGCTTTGCTTTGCTTGGTTGACATTTCTGAAAATAGATAATTTTTAGTAGCGAAACATATTGTGTATCTCGCAGTTCTGAAAGTATCTTGCTGTTATGTAAAAACTCTTGTCGGAAACAGCTCAAGCTGTTTCGACAAACCTCCGAGCCCTTCAGCTTTAGCGGCTTTGAACTAATACTATTATTAATGGTAGTGAAATAAAAACAACTTACTCAGGATAATTGAAATGTATTCCAAGCACAACCTCTTTATACAATTCTTCACTCTTAATAATTAATACCCACCTTTTTCAAAGATACCCACACACTTTATACCTTTACTTTTTATCCGAGCATAATGCTCAAACGCGCGTCCATCGACAACTGTCACAGCGGATCGGTCCGCCCTTCCCCAAGATCCGTGATTGGTTTGGGGAGGGGGTCCGTTCCGCTATGGCCTACTCATTAACAAAGTTAGACAATCATTATAACCAGCGTTGCTGACAGTCGGCCATCCAAATTAAGTCGTTCGACCTCGGGCGACTGACAACAAAGCACGGCGGCTTTAAATTATATTGCATTACAACAGTTCCTATTTTCTAAGTACTACACAAATTCTATATTACTTGTTTACGTAATCAAGGACCAGGGTTGTCCTTTCATTAACAAAGGACCAGGGTTGTCCAGTTGTTTACATAATCAAGGACCAGGGTTGTCCAAACAGTAACAGGACCAGGGTTGTCCCGAAAATAGTGGACCAGGGTTGTCCAAAATAGTATTAGGACCAGGGTTGTCCTTCAACTTATATCTATACAAGGAACCAGGGTTGTCCCTTATGTTCTATTACTTAATTATCATCACATTATACGGAAATATTAATCTATTAGTTAATCAATATTTATTACTTTTATTTATCAATATATTGTTATGAATTATTCTTGGTATTACACACAATTATTATACAATCACTATACTCCATTTTAACTAAATAAATGGAACAACCACATCTTTGTATCAAATGAATACTTAATTATAAATGCATAATGCAAATAATAACATATTTTTGTTTTAATTTAATGCTTAGTCAACTATGAGTCTCCATCTGAAGAGTCACTGGAAGTTACTAAGCCTTGTTCATGTGGTCTACTAAAACTGAGCCAGGGTTTAATCTTATCAACGGCTACAATTGTTGAAAACCTTCTGCCTCCCTTTTTGGTCAGAGGTGTGTCTTCCACTTGGAAACGATCGTGATCCAGTATCGCTGTGATCCTGTACGGACCTTGAAACTTGGGAATCAGTTTCTTACTTTGTCCCGTGGCTGGTACTTGTCGTTCAAGCCTCACCAAATCGCCCACTTGGTACTTAGGAGGCTTACAACGTCGCTTATCATAAGCTTCCTTCTGTTTTTGTTGGCATGTTTCAATATGGGTATTGATTTGCTGTCTTATGTCGGTCCTATCCAAAATGGCCGTGGTCACGTCATCGGATTCAGCTGTATCTGCTATTTCTGACAATATTCTACCCTCGTTGGGGCCAGACGGCCTGACTCCGAACAAAGCTTCGGAAGGAGTTCGGTTAATCCCCTTATTAAAGGTATTATTCATACCCCATTGGATGTCAGGTAGATGCTCATCCCATTTACTGTCAGGGGTACCTATAGATTTGGCGGTTAGGGCATCGACAATTATCTTATTATAGCGTTCCACCTGTCCGTTTGCTCTTGGTGTGGCTACTGCATTAAGGATATGTTTAATGCCCTTTTCCCTCATAAACTTCCCAAACAAGTCGCTTGTGAAGGAAGTACCTCTATCGGAGATTAACCTGCGAGGGACCCCAAATATGCCGAAGTACTCCTTTAGAACTTTGATACTCGCATGAGACTTCGTGCTTCGAACAGGTTTGAGATAGATATACTTTGTGTAAGCATCAATAATTACGAGAATATGCATATTTCCTCTACAGCTGCGGACAAAAGGGCCAACATGATCAATATGCACTGTGTCAAAGGGAATATCCTTCTTTTCAATGGGGTACAGCAACCCCGGCCTTTTACCGCCAGAAGATTTCGCGTAGGCGCATTCGAGGCACGAAGTGACATACTTTTTCACAAAGTTCCTCATTTTAGGGAACCAATAACATGATTTGACTTTCTCCAAAGTCTTGTCGACTGAAAAGTGGCCAATATCATCATGGTTTAACTTAACCACCTGCCACCGGACCCCTTTGGGCACCACCCACCTATCACCATCTGGGGTAACCCTAAACAGCTTGTCGCCCTTTAACTTGTAGTTGGTTTTTATCTCAACGACATTGTTAAGGTTAGGGTCTTTTAATATTTGCACGATACGCTGAACTTCAGAGTCAGCGTTCTGTACGGTCACTAACCAGTTCTCTTCACCTATATTCCTAACATTTAAAAGGTCACTGTTGGTCTCGGGGATCGGATTACGACTAAGTGCATCTACATGAGCCATAGAGGTCCCCGCCCTATATTCAATATCAAACTCGTATTCCTGCATTTGTTCCCACCATCGAGCCACTCGCGGTAACATATCTCTCTTTTGAAACGTGGCACGCAACGAGTTACAGTCAGTTATGATCTTAAACTTTACTCCGACTAGGTAAACGCGGAACTTTTGAAGAGAGGATATAACCGCGAGTGTCTCGAGATCGTATGAAGAGTAGTTTTGCTCTTCCGGTGTGGTCTGTCGGCTGAAATAGGCCACCGGTCTCAAGATGCTCTGTTCATCGCGTTGTAGCAGAATGCCAGCAACGCCAATTTTGCACGCATCTGTATGCAATTCTGTCTCAGCGAGAGGGTCATACAGTGCGAGAGTGGGTTTTTCCGTCAACTTTCTTTGTAATTCACGAAACGCAGTTTCCTGCTCCGAACCCCAGACCCAAGGGACATCTTTTTTCAACAAATGAGTCAGTGGTTTCGCTATGATAGAGAATCCAGGCACAAAGCGCCGAAAGAAACTAGCCAATCCTAGAAACTGGCGGACGTTATGTTGGGTTTGCGGTACAGGGAACTTCGCTACCGCCTCTATTTTCCTAGAGCCAGGACGAATGCCATCCTTGGATACCTCAAAGCCCAAATAGTCAACAGTACGACCAAAGAACAGACACTTGGATATGTTCAGTGTCAAGCCTGATTCAGAGAAAGTTTTCAGGACGTTCTCTAACCGACTCAGACCTTCCGAGAAGGTCCTTGCCGGAATGATCACATCGTCTAAATAAGCCAAAGCTTCCTTGTGACGAGCCGAACCCAGCACCTGGTTCATGATACGCTGAAAGGTGGCAGGGGCATTTGCGAGGCCGAAGGGCATCCTAGTAAATTCAAAATGCCCGTCCGGCGTCACGAAAGCGGTTTTAGACCTGTCCTCTTGACGTATCGGTATCTGGTAGTAACCAGATGCTAAGTCTAGCGTAGTATAAAACTGATGTCCGGCCAGAACATCGAGCTGGTCATCAATTAGAGGCATGGGATAATTTTCCCTCACGGTCCTCTTATTCAATGCGCGGTAGTCGATACACAATCGGTATTCGCCCGTCTTTTTGCGAACCAGTACGACTGGACTCGCATAAGGAGAGGTCGACGGTTGAACTATCCCATTCTCCAATAAGTCTGAAACCATGTGGCGCACCACTTCCTTCTCTTTGATGGAGAGTCTGTAGGGTCTATAAACTACTGGCTCATTATCATGGAGGGTAATGGACATTTCACCCACGGTGGTGGTACCTAATTCAGCCAGATTGGAAGCAAAACAATCTCTATGTTTATTCAAGAGTGTCAGTAATTGTGACTTCTGTTCGGGTGATATGTCGTCGCCTATCCTAACCTCGACGTCAGTCAATGGGGAGTAGTTTTTGGGGCCGTTATCAACCTGCATGACCTGAGTCACCTTGGTCGTTTCTTCTTTCGCCCCAAGCCCACGGGCCACCAGGTAACCCCTCTTTAAAGAGACATTCGTACCCTTGGGAACACTAACTACCATTTTTCCTACCCCCTTCTCGTCTATACTAAATAGTCCCGATGGTACAGAAAATGTTACATCAGACATGAGACGAATACCTCCTTCTACGTATACATCACCAGTCGTGATAGGCTCAGTGTAAACATCTATTATCGATGTTCCAGTTAACGTAACGTCGTCCTTAACAAATAATTTTACCCGGTAATTATGTACAATAGGTCCAGTACTTTCCTGTAGCATGAGGAGTTTGTCACATGTCTTATAAATAACAATATGAGGCTGTTCCGTAAAAGATTGTCCTATCATGACCGGTACTTGCATCGAATTGTCCGGCACTATCAATAATTCTACCTCCGCTTGAACTTCGTCAATCTCAATACAAACGCGGCACTTTCCCAACACATGTACTGTTGAATTCCCAAATCCTCTGAGGACCGGGAGACCATTCGTATCTTGGGTGCCGCAAATTTTATTGAAATCGGAGGATCTAATCATGCAGCATTCGCTGCCAAAATCGATGAAAGCTTCGAATGGAACTTTGTCGATCCTAACAGTTTTATAGTATTTGTCCCCGTATGGTTGATCTCTGGAGACCGCCATAACCGCTTTTCCCGAAGGGTTGGATACCTTCGAGTAACACTGATCGGTTTCGTGGCCGAGCCGATTGCACTTGCCGCACTTCTTAATGGGAGAAGGACACTGTGAAGCCGGATGCCCCTCCAGCTTGCAATTAAAGCACCGGGTCCCCTTCCCGCTGTCCTTGGACTGTGCGTCAGCCGATTTGGCCGTCGTTTGCGCTTTTAGTGGTTTGCGTTCCATTGGTGGTCGTACATTTCTGGCGTTTCTTAAGTAAGCAAGAAGTTTGTCAGGGTCTTCATATTGAACGGCCTCTGCACCCAACCGCACGGAGCGATCGTCAATACCATGTAGAATACATTCTACAGCTCGTTTACCTACTATACCACATCTATTTATCAAGGCAATTTTATCGTAGTAATATATTTCCAGTGAATCCCCAAACCGGGCACGCTTAGCTAGCATGTCAGTCAGCATTTGTCCGTAATTTTCGTCAGAAGGAAACGCAGATAACAATTTTGCCTGCCACTCCTCCCACGAGAAAAGAACAGACGATAGCCCTTCGTACCATCTTTGGGCCACTCCACGCAATTTAGGCAGTGCAAAGTGAACTACCTGTTTCTCACTCCATCCGTAAATTGTAGCACATTCATTTACTTTGTGAAGCCACATTGATATCGTTTGTTCTTTTTTCGCGGGGTCAAACTCTGGTATGGTATTATGTAAATTCCCCAATTTATCAAGGGAATCTGAGCGTTTTGTAGATTTCAGAGCATCTATGAGTTGAATAAAAGTATCAGTTTTAATCGACATATCCCTTGCCTGGCTACCCTGGCGACTCGTGCGGCTGCGCGAGCGCCGGCTGGCGCGGCTGCGCGGTCGCCGGCTGGCGCGGCTGCGCGGTCGCTGGCTGGCGCGGCTGCGCGAGCGCCGGCTGGTGCGGCTGCGCGGTCGCTGGCTGGCGCGGCTGTGCGGTCGCCGGCTGGCGCGGCTGCGCGGTCGCTGGCTGGCGCGGCTGCGCGAGCGCCGGCTGGCGCGACTGCGCGGTCGCTGGCTGGCGCGGCTGCGCGGTCGCTGGCTGGCGCGGCTGCGCGAGCGCCGGCTGGCGCGGCTGCGCGAGCGCCGGCTGGCGCGGCTGCGCGGTCGCTGGCTGGCGCGGCTGCGCGAGCGCCGGCTGGCGCGGCTGCGTGGTCGCCGGCTTGCGCGGCTGCGCGAGCGCCGGCTGGCGTGGCTGCTCGTAGTTAGGCCGTGAAGCGCCTGGTGTCTCTCCGCGAAGTCGACCTCCATCTCCGTGAGGCGAGACGGAGAATAGACACCGTCTCCTCTTTTAGGAGGACTCACTGTGAACATTGACAGACAAACAAGGCAGCTACAGTTCAACAGACATTAGGTGCTATGCATATTAGGATATATTAGCAAAATGTAATCGAGAAACAAGCATAGTGGGTACTTCCATATCAGATTATCATGACACAACATTTTCGATATTTAGATAAAAATGACGATCATCACCGTAAAACTAAATTATAGTTCCTACCTTGCAAACAATAGCTGATCGGCAAAAGGGGAAACAGATCGACATGTTTCTATATTACCCACAAGAGAAAGGAAAAAGAACACAAAAAAAAAACAAAGGCAAAAGAATAATCCATAAAAACTTCACAATTTAGCAAGTAGGTAGTTGAACAAAAAATAGATCCGTCGTCTAATAAATATGCACAATGGACTACCGTTTGAATTAGATATCAGATTGGATGGCTTCTGGTCAAATTAGTATTATCTTGTTATGTTTAAATAAGATAGACATGTGCGATATTTATATTTTGCATTATATATAATAATATTAAAAAAAAGATTATCTTTTATCTTCATGCTTTGTAAGGCGCATTTACTGCTGTAAGCGTTATAAACGCTTCATTATAGTATTTTAAAAAGGAAGAATAAGCTAATAGCACGCTATTTTCGTTAGTCAGTATCAAATATCAAGATTAGCATACCTAATTTATTCATAATGCTCCATATTTAGTGGGCGGACATGTGATTTATCCCACTTCTGAAGTGTCGGAAACAGCTCAAGCTGTTTCGACAAACCTCCGAGCCCTTCAGCTTTAGCGGCTTTGAACTAATACTATTATTAATGGTAGTGAAATAAAAACAACTTACTCAGGATAATTGAAATGTATTCCAAGCACAACCTCTTTATACAATTCTTCACTCTTAATAATTAATACCCACCTTTTTCAAAGATACCCACACACTTTATACCTTTACTTTTTATCCGAGCATAATGCTCAAACGCGCGTCCATCGACAACTGTCACAGCGGATCGGTCCGCCCTTCCCCAAGATCCGTGATTGGTTTGGGGAGGGGGTCCGTTCCGCTATGGCCTACTCATTAACAAAGTTAGACAATCATTATAACCAGCGTTGCTGACACTCTCTAATAAACATAACGTTAAATTCGTAGAAATCATTAGAAGCGTTTATAGATCAATAGGCAGAAACACAAAACACGAAAACACAATAGAAAAGTTTATTGCGTTACCCACGAATAAGTCAGGTTTCTCGTTAAGGGGTAAATATTTACAGAGCGAGAAGTAACTTGATGTTCCGAGAGCCTGCAGGAAATTTTGAGGAGGCACCTTTAACTGTGTAAGGCTATTAGATCTCAGGCTAGGCTCAACTAAACCATTTGGATTCGTGAGTTATGAGATTTGTTATTTTTCAAGTTTATTCGAGTTTTTTTTTCAATAAATAGAATCGAAAGTATACTTAAAATTTTAATATGAATTGAAATGTCTTAGTGAATAAATAAGCGGAATGCCAGCCAGGCCAAGCGGTCCTTCTGGGATGTTATTTAACAGCAGCCGTGTTCAAAGTTATTTTGGGAAAAAACATGGTCCTATCAAACGTCATTACAGCATGTTGTTTTTCAAAAAGGCGTCAGAGACATAATATTATCCAAGTTCTAAAGTTCTAAGGTATGCACAATGGCAGACAATAATATGTTAAGAGTGACTGGAAGTAAAACCTGAATGAGAATATTTAAACCCCAAAAATATTGACCCCACGTGAACCAAATTAGGTAGGTAATTCTACCTAAGTATTTGTAGGTTATTTTAAAACCAACGGATCAATTATTGCTTTGCCACTAAAAACAACGCATAAGTAGCACCATAATATGAACATTCAAGATTCCGAAAACCTCTTCAATTATATAGTCAATAGCTCTCGGACCATGTGAGCACGAGTAAATAATGAAGCCTACATCTCGGAGCGGGATGGATGTTTGCAGACAACCAGCAAAAGTAATTAAGAGCTTAACAAGAATTACAAAATACAAGCAACTTTATCAAAAACTTAGCCCTGTGCAACAATTTAAACTCCTGTATTATTATGACAAATTCTTAATGAACCTTGAGAGCTTAAATTTATGTCACTAGCGTTTAAGTTGTCAGTGAAATTCTTAGGAAGTTATGGAGTTAAATTATCACCTCATAACTTATATACGTTACTGCAACTAAATTTTGATATTAATTTCGCGAAATAAATTATAACGATATTAAAACTTATTCTAATACTGACGTAACATAATCAATACCATCTTTAAAGCCGAAATCACAACGCAACCATCTATCTATTTGCCATTGTTTAATTATAAGCAAATTAATATGCAAATCATGCCCGCGCTAACATAGAACCATTAGTTCTCGATTCTATATTTCTAGCTGTCCAATGTAAACTCTAGACACAACCCACAATTTGCATTATATTTTTCCTCACGAGGAACATCTGTTATTTTGTAAGACTAAGTTTTCTTTTGTAAAAATTAGTCTTATTCCGGGATCTTTTAATTTCATGAAGATCAGTTCACTGGATTAAAAACTCTATAATCAAAGGTCGTTTCTATAAAACTTATCGAACGAATTTCAAAGACTATCTAGAAACGTATTACTCGCTGTAAGAGCAAAGAAAGAATACAGACCCGTTTAATGAGTCCTCTCAGTGTTTCGATTGACCGCCTCTTTCATCTTCAGGGGCATTCGATTGCTTTTGTACCCTTTACGCTCCTTTTTTAGGATTTTCAAACAGTTGAGGCGGTTTTATTGCCGCTCTGAATATAAAGTTGGACGTTTACACGGACATTGAATTTCGGGTTTTGTGACTCTTTTGGGTAAACATAGTAAAATTTACTCAAATAGAATTCGGAATAGAATCATAAAAATCATAAAAGTCGCCACGCATATTATTTCTATTAAAACATATTCTTCTTCTTTTCTTGATTTTTGGCTTTAAAAACATATTATACAAATCGTTATTATTAAAATATTCGTATTCGTATATTGGATGGGTACTAGGGATAATTCAAGTTTTCTGTAGTTTTTTAATAGGTAAGTTATATTTTGTGGTCAAGTAGCTAAAAATCAACAACATGCTTCCCGAGAAGATATACGAACATTATTATTTCATAATTTAGAAATATTTGGTAACATCAAAATTGAAACAGATCAGGTACCTACAGTGATGTCTATTTTGTGTGTTATACCTAATATTTATTGCTAGTAAATTTTTTTACTACCTACTTAATACAAGTTACATTTATTGGGAAAGGTCTGTAAGCCCTCAACGTCTCGTCTCGTTATGAAATATCCTAGGTACTAGTGTGGTACTAGTCTTAAGGAGGGAACCTTCGACACCATTAGGGTTTCTCACAAAAATATTTAAATACTTTTCGACCAGTAAAAGTAATACAGTTACCAACTTACATAAATTCCAAGCGACCGACGTTATTTTGTGTAGTTAAAAAGCAAACATTTACTTTAAAATAATCACACGAATTTTAAATTAAAAATACTATGACTTAAAAGCTTTCGCTAAGCGACATAACATTATTCTGGAAAATATTTTATGAAAAATGGGTCTGTCGAAAAAAACAAAGTCAAAATATAGCCCATGTGCAAAATTTACAAAGTAAATGAATTATAATAAAAATTACATGAGTGTTTGTAATTAAAAAATTACATGAGTGTTTGTAATTATTTAGGGAAAGTGGCACGAGTGCTTGAACTGTAATAAATGCGGAAGGGAAATTACCGCAGTGCTATATGTAATTAATTTCAGAAGGGGTTTGGCAAGCTGATATTATTTTTAACGTAGCTTTAAATACTGGGTAGTTTGAGCTGGTATACTAGTGAGCCTGTATAGTGATTAGCCACGTCTGTATGTTTAAACCTCAACATAATATTACATTCAACGGGCCTAATTTAGGCTTTTTATAGATAGAGCGTATTTCAGAGTTTTTACATTGAATCATCATCAATGAAGAGCGAAAACACAATAAAGGACAAAAATATTTGATTGGTGGACTAACTTTTATAAGGATCCGCACATATAAGCGCGATATGACAAAACCTTGTTCCCCATGCCCCATGCACAGACACTTCCCCATTTCCACAGACGTTTTCGCATGTCGGTTCCTACTAAGTTTTCGCTCAAATTACTTACCAAAATAACTATTCATTTCACAAAAGTTTCTTGGATCAACAATATAACCTTAAATTGATGATAGTTAATGCCCAATGTCTTAATAATAATGTCTTAATAGTTTAATGCCCAAGCATGACATACAATCGATGTTTGATTTCAATATTATCGACACCGCTATAATATTACTATGTATTTGGGAAAACATCACTACTATATAGATAAATAAGAGAGGGCATGCCGTTTACCGGAAATCTCCCTCGGTACTCCACACAGATGATGTGATGTCTAGTATGGCACAAAACTCATTTATATTACTAGTTCTACTAGTAAACTACTAACTCATTTAGTTACAAAGTTCACGTTCAAATGTAGGTAGGTATGATAAATAAATATCATCCACCCTTGCCTACTTAAATTACCGTTAATTGATGGTACCTAACATTTCCTAACGGAGACAACGTTCTTATCAGATTTTTTAATACTTACGAGCCATTGAATATTTTTTTGCAAGCAGGTAATTTGTGGTAATAAATATTATGAGGATATTTTATAATAAGTTACAGTATTACGGTAAAAACATTCAGCAAAACATCCACAAATAAAATATTTCGCAGGCGACTCAAAGGGACCGCCAGCGTGATGGTTTAATTTGAATATTTGCTGAGAGACCGACACTGGCTTCGTTATCATAATAGAGGATCACAGAACGCCCCGTGTAAAAGCTGTACCACGTTAGTTCTAAATAATAATATTACGACTATTTATGGTATAGTAGGTATAGAATACTAGAATATTTTCGTTGAACCTTTTCAAAACATAACATGGTCATGAAACATGAAACGTATTTCATAGTTTTATAACAAGAAGCGAAGGCATAAATACGACAATGTTAACAATGTGTTACGGCCGTGTTACGTCTAACAAAAAAATTACAATACCTGGAAGCATCTCAACATCGAAGCATATTGATCTTAAAGTCACATACAGTTTCATTAAATTCCTTATATACATACATTGAGGGTATCCCAATAAAGCGTAATGCTTATGCTTTGAGTAAGTACCTACAAAAATACTTCAGTGTGTGCAATTCGAAACTTCGACTTCGAATCTGAATTTAAGTATACCTTCTAAACCGTAGAGCTTTGTTATTGCTGACTCTTGTCACAGCTAGTAAAGTATGCTAAGTATGATTTAATAACATTTTATCGATGTCAAAATAATGAAAAGTCGACGCAGAAGACCAAGAATACTCACTGCGATGATACTTTTTCGACAATTGACGGACATTTTCCTTTTCTACTATCAATTTAATTACGAGTGCTACTAGTAAGAATGTTGGAAATTTATTTTTCTATAAGTTTGTACATATTATAATCCTAACATTTATTGTACAGTACTTAAATTTTATTATTTGAGTTAGAAAGATAATTTAATACAATTTATAGTAGTAATAAAAATCCACTCCACTTCACTCTAGTCCACTTGGATAATGAAAATGCCACAAGAAAGTTGTCACGCGGATTATGCTTGGGCTGCAGGTTTTTCAGTTGAAGGAGTATTGAACTAGAAGTAGAAAAAAAAGCAATTAATAATGTGTTCAAGCGAGTAATGTATTTGAACATTTTCATAGCAAATGCCGCAGTGCTTTATCAATGTCCGATAATATTTGAGTTCATCGCTCATTGCACAACCGGCCTCATGCGATACGTGTTTATTTTGCACATGAAAGTTGTAAAAAACGTGTAGGTAACCAAGAACATGCCATAATGTCATATTAAAGTAAACTAGACGTCGTCGCGTCGTCCGCTTGGATTAAGGGTTTTTGATCTTAATTTTCCGGGATAAAAGTAGCGTATGTCCTTCCCCGCGATGTTATCTACCTCTGTATCAAATTTCATCAAAATCGGTTGAAAAGATGTCCCGCGTTAAATAGACAGCTAGACAGACAGACACACTTTCGCATTTATCATATTAGTATGGATTATATTTTCTAACTTTCTTATTTATCTCTAATCAATATTTTAATACTTGTGATTCAGATCTCTTAATTATTTTGGAGCAGCTAAGTTAGAAATGGTACAGGCCATTGACTAACGTCTATTTAGATTATTTAGATTTTTTGATATTTATTGACCGTTAATGAGAAAGAAGATTTCGAAGGCTGTTTTGTACTCAATTTTTGTTTTAAGTTCTTCTAGTCAAGCGCATTTCAACCTAGACCTCATCATTGCTTTGCACTAAGCATGATTGTCGTCAAGCGCAAGCCTATCTCACAATAATAAAATAAAAATTGATATTGCCGATAGGAGTGAAAACGAATATTTACAATAATTAAAAAAAAAATTAAAATATAAACATTAAAACTACGGCATTAAAATTTAATTACGACTGTAGTATATTTATATTTAGACCCTTTGTCTTCGTAACAACGCGAGGTGTCGGTGACGGTGATGGTGACGCTGACGGTGTCGGTGACGCGAATCCACAAGTTTACCCCCTACCAAAAAGTGCCCAACGCGGCTAAAGAAGTTTTCACTTCAAAAAGTTGTAGGTCAGGATTAAAATTTAGAACAGCTAAGCTGGACATATGTTGGTTAATCCTGGCTATCGGGTACAGGGGTGAGAGCGTGCGGCCGCGACATTGACTGAGGATCCGATACGGATTAGTGTGGCCCCCGACATGGATCAGCGATTTTGTTTATTAAGACAGATTGGTCAATAAATCTATCTATGTGAAAGTGGGTTTTAAGGCTTAATTTGGTGTTTTTTGCTGTGGATCTTAGAAATTCGCAAATCCATACTAATATTATAAATGCGAAAGTGTGTCTGTCTGTCTGTCTGTCTGTCTGTCTGTCTGTCTGCTACGCTTTCCCGGCCCATCTTTTCAACCGATTTTGCTGAAATTTGGTATAGGGGTAGGTTATATCCCGGGGAAGGACATAGGATACTTTTTATCCCGGAAAATTAAGGAGTTCCCGCAGGAATCGAAAAAAACTTGGTCCACGCGGACGAAGTCGCGGGAATCATCTAGTATTTAATATCTTTGCAAAATATTAGAGCTAATTCTTGAATTTTCTAGGTCTATGGCGACTTACAAGTTACAATTGAGTAAGAGATAGTCCTGTTTGATTTCATTATATTAAAACAAACTAAATTATAAATTTGTAAAAAATATTTTTTAGTTTAAATTCAAATACATTAATGATATGGCTAGAAAATAGCTTGATATAACTACTTAGTTCAAAAAGTACAATGGCTTTATTGTTTCTCGCATCTGTGCGTTGAATTTTGAATTTTGATGACGTCACAGTTCAGTATTTCATACAAGATCCCATACTAAGCACACAGTTTGACGTTTGATGATAGGTAAGTGGATCGCAGTCAACGGCTAAATGGTAGCAGAGTCCGCACTAATAATATTATAAATGCGAAAGTGTGTGTGTCTGTCTGTCAGGTACGCTTTTACAGCCCATCTATTCGACCGATTTTGATGGAATTATGTACAAAGAAGATAGGCTGCGTCCCAAAGAAGGACGTAGACATTTTATCCCGGAAAATTAAAGAGTTCCCGTGGCAACCAAAATATCTCAATCCTCAAATCGAAGTCGCGGGCCTCGTCTAGTAAAAAATAAAACATTATTGGCAGGATATATATAATATCTAATTTTACGCTCGTTGTAGTACAAATTAGTTGCCTGTAGACTTGTTAGTGCGCATGACTGAATCGTCTCGACGTTAGGTGACCGTAAGTAATGGAAAGGTTGAATTTGCACCAAGGCTTCAACACACAAGGCTTCTTGGCACAAGCTATTTTTTGATACCTAATGTAAAATTCCCACCTATTTACGGAGCCGAATTATAGAGTCTATAACTATAACTTATAGTATAAGGGGAAGTATTTTGAACAGGCAATATTATTACTGTGAACGAAAATTTATAGGTAGGTACTAGTGGTTCGTCCCAAGAGCTCGTGTCCTTTATGAATTTGGACTTACTATAGAACCTATTTATTCACATTTTCATGTGACATTGTACTAACTTTTACATTTGATTATTCTATCCCAAACAGAACCAAAAGCTTTTTATATTTATGATAATGCCCGCGACTTCATCCACGTGGATTAAGATTTTTTGATTCCCGCGGGAGTTCTTTAATTATCCGGGATAATGTCCTTCCCCAGGATACAAGCTATCCCTGTACCAAATTTCATCAAAATCGGTTGAACAGATGGGCCGTGCAAGCGTAGCAGACAGACAAACAGACACACTTTCGCATGTATAATATTAGTATGGATTATACTATGTAATACCTACAATTATTTAAAAAGAGCAACCACCGAGTTTCTTGCTGGTTCTTCTCGGTAGGAATGGTATTCCGAACCAGTGGTAGATTCACTTGACGATTCAAAAGTACTTGTAAAAGTTTATTTGAATAAAAAACATTTGAATTTTGAATATTAAATTTTACAAAAATTTTGTAAGTTTTGCAAAATATGAAAAACTGCGAACTATGAGCTCGCATTCACACGCGCTAATAGAAGCAACATCTGAACATCGTTTTGCTCTCAAACACACAGCACCGTTTCTCCTACAAACTGTTAGGCAGAACTCCCAAGTCTAAGTTCCCCCGGGCAAAATCTATAAGAGTATTTTGCCACATGATCGCTTTCACGATTTGCCAAGAAAATAAAGTCGAACAAGAAAACTACTTCCGACCGCAACTTGGTTGGTAAAGGAAGATATCGCGATTGCGTTCCCTGTATTTTAACTTTTCTGGTGAATATAAAGCAGTCGATACAAAGGTTACTACGTGCTTTTAAATAAATATGTCTATCCATTATTGACTTATTACTATTCCTAATGTTAAAGATTCATCCAAGTTCACGTAAATCAAAATTAGCAACCACAGTTTTTACAAATAAGCGTATACACAAAATACTATTAAGTAGAGCCCAGTAGGTCATTTTCATAATTTAAAGTAAACTGAATAATTGAGATTGGATAAAGATTGAGCGATTTTAGTTGATGAAGATGCAACATAGAACTATCACGACTCAGTAAAGTAATTTACCTTATTAAAAATCGTCAGTCCCTATGACTTTGTTAGTAGGTATGTTAACCACTTAAGAAATAATTCATATCCGCAAGCGGCTTACATAATGCGAACTAGAAAAATACTTATGAAAGAAAAATAAAACGTACAGAAAATGACACAAACAGAGCACGCCATCAGTCGTAGGGCAAATAAATGAAAATATTATAAATCTAACTCGTAGCGAAAGAACACACTATCGACATGTCGCACGACAAAAAGTTAATTTGTCTCTTAAAGCCATGTAGGTGCAACACTTATTGACTGATGCGATTTACAACCCTAAACAGCAAAGCCAAGCAATAATTTAGCGTATTGACATTCGGCACGGAATACAATTATTTTATTAGACTAATATGGTATCAATAGGGATGATGCCTATATCAAAAATAAATTATTTCTAACTGATTATTTAAATAGAGGGTCTTCTAAAAGGCTTAAAATTCACATCCTTGGTTAGTTTTAAGTTTGATAACTACTCGTATTTTAAAATATAGATTAAAGTGAAAAAGTACGTTGAAATTTGATGACGTCACAACTGAGAATTTCATACAACTTCCTTAATAGAAGTGTGTTTTTAAGTTTGTTAAAGAGTTGCTGGTTTGATTGAGTTGTCATCCTCCCTATTAGTAGCAACTGCTAAGATGCCGCGCGCCACTTTTGGGGATAGTACACCTATACGGACTTACCAACTGCTATAACTAAAACTTACATTTAACCTTGCAAGTTTGCACATTTCTACCTTAGACTGCTTTATTGCTTTTATTATCATTTTAGAGAACTTTCCTTTCTTCTGATAGAAGTTTCATAAGAATAGGAACATATTATATTTTTTTCTGTTGATATAATTGTTATATGACGTGTACCTATTCCTAAATAGCATATCATAGCTTTACAGCAGTTAAAAAGCTAGGGATCTACACAAGACAAAATGTTTTAAGATGAATAATCTCTAGTATGATCTTAGGTACAGTCACATGGGCAGTTGTTCCGCGCAATGAGCGATGACCTCTAATATCGGACGTTGACAAAGCGCCCAGCGGCTCCCGTGAAAACGCTCAAATACATCATCGCTCTTGACAGCACGTTTCTGCGGACTATGAATTGCCACATTTTATTCCAGCTACGATTTCTTGATATTTGATTAATGTTACCGCTTTGAGAAATAAAGCATTTTAGTACGGTTCGATATAAAATAATACCTATAATACTCTACCTAGCAAATAAAATCCGCAGCTGGTATTAACGCTCAATAAGCAAAAGTGACTAATTTATTCAGCTAGATTCAGTTTTTGTCCATGCAAAACCTTTTCTATAGGATGCATAGCTCATAATAAAGGATACGCATCCATTCAGCTTTACGCGGCCCAACGGACGCGTACCTATGCATCTCATAAGGAGAAAACGTATCACGGGACTGGACCAAACATCCGCGCTAAACGCCCGCATCATACGGGAAACGCGGCAGACTGTGCACCTCCATAGTATAATAGCGTGCGTGGACTTTTTTACCGCAAGGCGAAAAAAATGCCCGTCGTGTGTTTCACCCAGTACTCTTTCATCCATGCTATAAGTACCTACCACAGAGTATAGTACAACCGTATTCTCAATGTGCTTGACTGCATAATTAAAAAATCTAATTATAAAATGGCGCCTTAAATAAAAACAAAACCAACATCGATAAAGCCTAAGGGTTTATATTGAAAGCGTTTGCGCGTGTTTGCTACACAACAAAAATCGTTCCCCTCAAAGTATAATGATGACGCAAAAATACACATCTACCAGGCATCAGCTCTATCTGTGACGTTGAGTGATGCGTTCTCTCGCGTATCCCATTGTCAGTCAAATGAAAGGCAGCCACAATATGAAATATTTTAATTTCAGCCGCGAGTGCCTTAGTGAATAAAGACGCCTCTGAATCGTTTGCGGCAAACTAAAATATTCATACAGATCTGAGTGAACAGTGAATGCGTTTTAGCGAAGGTTAAACGGGATAGCTTCACCCGTTTATGATATTAAATTCCCTTTACCGATTCCTTTCAAAGCTTTAATCATTTTTTAGGGTTCCGTACCCAAAGGGTAAAAACGGGACCCTATTACTAAGACTCCGCTGTCTGTCTGTCTGTCTGTCTGTCTGTCTGTCTGTCTGTCTGTCTGTCTCCAGGCTGTATCTCATAAACCGTGATAGCTAGAAAGCTGAAATTTTCACAAATGATGTATTTCCGTTGCCGCTTTATCAACAAATACTAAAAATTAAAAAAAAATATATATATATTAAGGGGGGTCCCCATACAATAAACGTGTTTTTTTCGTATTTTTTTGCTCAATATTAAAAACGGTAACAGGTAGACGGTTCAAATTTTCACAGAATATTAACTTGTATATTACCTTTCAAAATAAATAATTAAATATCAATAAAGTAAATATTAAAAGGGGGCTCCCATACAACAAACGTAATTTTTATTTTTAATTCGTCATAAATCGTAAAACTTACTACAGGTTTGTACGGAACCCTCGGTGCGCGAGTCCGACTCGCACTTGGCCGGTTTATTTTAATATTGTATGAGACTAATATAAATCCATTTGTCTGTCTGCTACGCATTCACGTTGACTTTTGACGTTTGGTACTGAGAAGGCTGCATCCCGGAGAGGGATTTTACGGGATTGATGGAAGACTATTTATTATACCACTACAAGTTAACCTCACCGTAGTAAGATGATGCTGTCTGATGGTGCCAAGTAGCGGTAACCTGCAAGTTTGGCCTGTAAAGCAGTTATAATATCCATAATCGGTTTCAACACGGCATCGTAATCCCTGTTTCGCAATATATGCAACGTTTTCCTGTTACAACAAGCTAACTTCCTAATAAGGAATAATTAAGGTTGCCTGGTAGAGATTGAATCACACAATCACCTCTCTCCCGGATTGTCGTACGTAGCGGACGTGTCTTTGTTGTTTCTAGCTAAATTTATTAATCGTTCTAATTCCTCAACAACACTAAATTTATAAGATCTAAAATAAGTGTAGTGCCGAAGTGAAGTAAAAATAGACTTAATCACAAGCTTAGATTTCATTCTTTCGTAATATTTCCAAAAGCCAAATTTTAATTCTGTGGATTCATGCAAGTCTATGCCCGAGCGCACTTACTGTGAGGCGACTTATACTCCGTTCGATACACAAGAGTGCAACTTTTGATATACATACAATATGTCTCGAACACCACCTACCGGGTTCTCGGGTTCAGGAACTGATGCAAATAAAGACCAGAAAATGGATCACACGTCATTTACAACAAATCGACCGAAACGGAAACACGATAACATGATTCATGAAAATCTGGAAACGTTTCAAAGTGAGATAAAGTCCATGCTGCAACAATGGAAAGAGGATCAAGACAGCAAATTGACTCAGTTACACAATGACATGGATATTTTAAAGAATCAAATGACCGAAATTCGGAAAACAAACATCGATATTGAAAAATCCCTGGAGTTTATGTCATCTCAATATGAAAATCTGAGTTCAAAAGTTAACAGTCTCGAAAGAGAGTGCAAGGATTATTCGACAAAAATAAGTTTTCTAGAAACTAAAATTGAAGATATTACTAGGCAAAATTTTCAAACGAAGATTGAAATAAAAAACGTTCCTATGGAAAACCAGGAGACTCAACAAGATTTATTAGGAAAAGTCCTTACAATCTCTTCCATATTAAAATTAGATAATATGTCATCTCAGATTCACAATGTACAGAGATTGCCAGCTAAATCTCAGAATAACAGGGCTGTTTTGGTTGAGTTCACAACTCCAATTTCAAGACATAAGTTTCTCCAGTCAGTGAAAAAATTTAACTCGCAATGTAAAGATAATAAGCTAAGTACAAGTCATCTTGGACTATCTGGGCCGCAAAAACCTATATACATTTCAGAACTCCTCACTCCAAAAACGAAAAGGCTTTTCTATTTAACTAGAGAACTTAATAAGAATAGATTTTTCAAATACTGTTGGACTGTCAATGGAAGAATTTATCTGAGAAAGGAAGACGGCTCGCAACTTATCCATGTTCGTAGCGAGGAGCAACTACAGGAGATAAAACAACAATACTCGTTCTGACTAGTACTAGAGAGGATTAGGATTGATAAAATATATTTTATTTTAATTAATTGTTATGACAACACACCATCTTACACTTATCTATACATTAATATACACATTACATCGTATTCCACACTTTATTACTCTTATTACAAGACAAAATTATTACCATCTGCGGAAAAGGTGCACATTATTTTAGCGAATGGGCTAATCTTACCACGGTTGAAGTTACTTGCAATTCATTGGACTCTTAGCTCTCGATTTACCAGCCGTAAAGAATCAGGAAATGCAAAGAAGTTTAGTGCTTACTGTGAAACAATAGGGCTCGCTTTCGCTTGCTACCAAAAGTCATACTTGGTAATATTTTTTATAGACACCCTCTTTTCAAAAATACACAATGGTTGATTTTTGCGATTTACTTAATGAACTTGATAATACAGCAGCCCAATATCAGGTATGTTTCCCCGAAGATTGTCCTTCTTTACTGCTGAATAAAACAAATTGCCTTAAAGTTTTTGTGCAAAATATTCGAAGCATTAAGAAAAATATATCTAATTTAAGCGTACTTTTGTCTAGAATCAAAGTGCAGCCGGATATTATTATCCTAACTGAATGTTGGCTATCCACCGTTGATACCCCTCCGATTATAAATAGTTACACTAGTTTTTATACATTAAAAATTCTGAATCAAAACGATGGTGTGGTATTATATGCAAAGTGCAATATCGAACTTTCAACATATGAACCTTCATTAACCGATGCAAACTGTCTCGTTACCAAAATTGGTTGCGATACCGCTATAATTTCCATTTATAGACCTCCATTTAACAGAAAGGCAGACAATTTCTTGTCTAGCTTGGACGTTCTACTGAAATCGCTAAATCAATACAAAAATATCACACTGGTAGGGGATATTAATATAAATATTGCCGACAACAACTCTGATGCGAATGCAGCTAACTATTTAAATTTACTTGCTTCGCACGGGTTACTTCCTGCATACACTTACCCAACGAGAGGTGAATCATGTTTAGACCATGTTTTCTTGAAATATAAAGCGAATACAACTTGTTTAATTATCCAAAACTCAATTACGGACCATGATTCAATTCTGTTATGTTTAGGTCCTAATTTAAAACCTGAAATTAACCATCAACCAATCCTTAAAATTAACTATGATAGATTTAGCCACAATATATATAATACTGACTTTTCTCCTATCTTTGAAGCGAATAACTGTAACATAGCAGCTGATTATCTTGTTAATACGATTAATAAACTAATTCAAAAAAACTCCTATTTTAAGGCTACTTCTAAACGCAATTGTATTTTAAAACCTTGGATGACAAACGGCTTACTGCGCTGTATTAGGAACCGAGATAAAATGCACCGGAAACTAAAAAAACAGCCTGAAAATGAAATCTTAAGGATATCCTACAAAAGGTATAGAAATTTTTGTAATAAATTGATAAAAAAACTAAAACAAGAGTATGATAGATCGGAATTTTTAAAAGCTGGAAACAATTCTAAGAAAATTTGGCAATTTGTAAATGATTTAACGCAATATAAAAATAAAAGTTCACCATCAACTCACCTGCTAAAACTATCTAGCTCTGAGGCCGAATCTGTAGATCAGATCAATCTTCATTTTGCTTCGGTTGGTAAACTACTTGCCGAATCAAACGATCATAGCCTTATTGAAAATGTCTCTCAATTTGATAAGAATCAGCCATCATGCGTCAACTCATTCGTACTTTTAGAAACAGACGAAACAGAAATCGGAAACCTAATTGACTGCCTTAAGGCCGATAGCTCAGTCGGATGGGATAATATTTCAGCCCAACTAGTTAAACATTTCAAGGATATCTTGATTTCCCCTCTGACTTATATCTGTAACCTTAGTTTTAGGAGTGGAAAATTCCCTAACGTCTTTAAAAAAGCTATTGTTGTACCTATCCACAAATCTGGCAATAAATTGGAACTAAATAATTATCGTCCAATATCTATTTTACCTACTTTATCAAAAATATTAGAACGATTGCTAAACAAAAGACTCACGAATTATTTAGAAACTAAAAAATCTTCTCTCAAACAGTCAGTTTGGTTTCCGTCGTGGTTTGTCTACTTCTGATGCGGTTGGCAAGCTCACCGATCATATAGTCGGGGCTTTGGATGAGAAACAAAAGGTCATAGCCGTCTTTTTAGACTTAGCCAAGGCTTTTGACACCGTTTCGGGACAACTTCTTGTACGTAAATTGGAACGGCTTGGTATTCGTGATAATCAACTTGAGCTGTTTAGTGACTATTTAACAAATAGAAAACAATGTGTCAAAATAGGTAGTACATTGAGCCAAGAAATTAATATTGATTTTGGTGTTCCCCAGGGAAGCATCCTGGGCCCAACCCTATTTTTAACCTTTATTAATGACCTATGTGACTTGCAGTTGGAAAAAGGTAAAATAATAACTTATGCCGATGATACAGTTATTATCTTTAAGGCTAACACCTGGGCAATGGCATTTGATGCGGCACAAACTGGTTTGGATAAAGTTGTTAAATGGCTATCACAAAATAGGTTGACTCTTAATGCACTAAAAACTAAATATCTCACTTTCAGCATCAAAAACGCCACAAAAATTGATACAGTCTCTTTCAAACTAACTGCTCATTCATCATTATGCATAACGTCCTGCAACGGTAAACCTTGTAGCTGCCCTGCTTTGGAAGAAGTTAATACAATCAAGTACTTGGGGATTACTATAGACAGAAACCTTTCTTTTCAGCCTCATATAAATGCTGTCACGCAGCGTGTTCGAAAACTAACAGCTATATTTAAAACTATTAGACACGTTGTTGATGCAAAGACGCTAAAAAGTGTATACACTGCGCTATGTGAATCAATACTAACTTATTGTATAACATCCTGGGGAGGAGCATGTACATCGCACATGCTTCCACTCGAAAGAGCCCAAAGATTGGTTCTGAAGGTTGCCACTGGTAGGCCTTATGACTATCCCACTCGTGATCTCTATTTACAATGTCAAGTTCTAACGGTTCGACAATTATTTATTTATAAAAGCATCTTGCATCAACATATTAAAAATGATTTTAAAGAAAACTATACTGCAAAGAGAAGGCAAGATAAAATTTGCTATGTCCCACCTTTCAGAACCTGTTTTGCTCACAAACACCAACCTTTTCTAGGCAAGTATCTATATAACGCAGCTAGCAAAGAAATACATATCTATTCCCTGTCAAAACACGACTGTAAAGAAAAAGTAAAGGCCTGGCTTCAGACACTTGATTATGATAAAACTGAAAAATTATTAAGAATTCTAAAATAAATTTAAAAATTTAATATTGTGCCTTTCTCCCTCTAATATACTACTGTATGTTACACTAATTATAATCTCGCAGTAAATATTATATTCTCTAACACGCTCATTCACTCTCACTCTCTCACTCACCCACTCACACACACACACACACACACATACACACACACACACACACACACACATATGCACAAACGCACATGCACCTCAGAATCATTCTAATGTGCATTTAAACAAATTTTTAATCTTATTATGTACGATTTGTAATTAATATAACTTTCTCTGAAATGCAATTCTGAAACCTTCAATCTGGAAGAGATTCAGCAGCTAAACACAGGATTGTAGGATTCTAGTTAGCTGCTGGTTCAACCCAATTTTCTCTGTATTCTTACTGCATTAATTTGTATGTAATTTATTAATTAATTATTAGATAGATTTATTCTCAGGATTTATTATTAATATTAATATTTGTACCTAAAATCTAGCAAATAAAGAATTTATTATTATTATTAGATTGCTCAGTAAGCAATAAGGCCGCCTTTGCATACCTAGTTTTTAGTTAACTTTACTTTGTATTCTTTTATGTGTGCAATAAAGTACTCATCTATCTATCTATCTTACTTCTTGCCGAGTAGGTACTCATTTTGCTCGGTTCACCAAGTTTGCCCACTCATGCCTGATTGAGCCACTTTCAGTCAATCGGTTCTTTGGACATAAGGATCGTGGCTAATTTACTTGATAGCATAATTATGGGTGATTTTAATACATGCCTTCTTAAAGGTGACAATCGGTGTAAAAAGCTTCGGTCAGTCACCGATGCGTGTAACCTACATATATTACCACTCTCTGCTACACATAACTTACCCGATTGTATCCCAACTTTACTAGACCTTATTATTGTATCCTCTCCAGACTTTGTTCTAAAGCATGGCCAGCACGAGGCTGATGCCTTCTCTCATCATGATCTTTTATATTTATCATATAAAATTCGTCCTCCTAAAGCAAAATCGAGAATTCTTCTGCAACGTAATTTTAGTGGAATGGACAAAGAACTTCTTTTGGAAGATGCTCGTCGGTTAGATTGGTCAGCTATTGTAAATGCCACTACAATCGACATGAAAGTTGAGTTGTTCAATTCCTTTCTTATTCAACTTTATGACGTTCATGCACCGGTCAAACCTATTAAAATTAAACATTTACCGGCACCCTGGCTAACTGACGATCTTAAGTGCCTCATCTTGAAAAAAGGCTTCGCCAAAAGCAAGCTTAAGGCTGACTACTCTGACACAAATCTGCGGAGATATAACAAAGCTCGGAATCGCTGCAATACATCGTGTAGGGATGCACAACGACGCCACATTCATAAATCAGTCGAAAACGGCGACCCAGCCAAAGTTTGGAAATTTCTCGAAACTCTTGGAGTTGGTAAATCATCCCAACGTTCGCTTCAACAGAATATTGATATTGAACTCCTTAATCAACATTTTACTTCTTCGAGTACAATAAACAGCTCAGAGAAAGATTGCACGCTGAGAATTCTTTCTTCTATGCCAACTCCTGGTTTCCAACCGTTTAATTTCACTCCTTTCACTGACTGTGATGTTAAAAAGAACATATTGTCAGTCTCGTCTAACGCCGTGGGTGATGACAGTGTTAGTCGTAGTATGATCTTACCAATCCTTGAAGTAGTTACTCCTATCCTAACCCATATCTTTAATGTATCGATCTCTACGTCTATATTTCCTGAAGCTTGGAAAAGTGCTAATATAATTCCTCTCCCAAAAAAGGCTCACGCTTTACACTTTTCCGAATTTCGCCCTATCTCTATTCTTCCATTTCTGTCCAAAGTATTAGAAAAACTAGTGTTCCATCAATTGAATCTCTTCCTTAACAGAAATTGCCTTCTGAATCCTCTTCAGTCTGGTTTCCGGGCAGGTCATAGTACGACAACAGCGCTGGTTAAGGTTACTGACGACGTTAGACGAGGAATGGATAAGAAACAGCTCACCGTCCTGGTATTGTTAGACTTTAGCAATGCCTTCAATTCCGTTGATTTTGACATCTTCTTGAGTCTGTTGCGTTCTTTTAACATATCTCCATCAGTGGTTGGATGGTTTCAGAGTTATCTCAAAGGTCGACGGCAGCGTATTCGCATTGAAGATGAGTTTTCATCTTGGTGTGAAATATCAGCCGGCGTACCTCAAGGTGGTGTGTTGTCTCCTTTACTCTTTGCCATCTTCATCAATTCAATTTCCCAGAATATTACTTCTCTCTATCACATGTATGCAGATGATCTCCAAATTTACTCGCAGTCAACTCTTGAAGATTTGCACACTGCTGTTTCTAATATTAATTGCGACCTGGAGGCTATCAGTCAATGGAGTAAGTGTTATGGACTTAAGGTTAATCCTTGTAAGTCCCAGGCTATTATTATTGGTAGCTCTGGTATGATTTCAAGAGTTGACTGGGATAATCTTCCGCCTGTTACATTAAATAGCGTTAAAATACCTTACAGTACTACCGTTAAAAATCTTGGTGTCTACTTTGATAATACTCTCTCGTGGTCTAATCAATTAAAAGAAGTTAGTAGAAAGACTTTTGCTGCTATGGGTTCACTTAGGCGTCTGCGTTCTTTTCTCCCTATTCCTACTAAGATTATGTTAGCACAATCTCTACTTCTCTCCATTCTCGATTATGCGGACGCAAGCTATCTTGATTTAACTGAGGACCAGCTTAATAAACTTGAGCGAATTCAAAATTTAGCTATTAGGTTCATATTTGGTTTGCGCAAATATGACCATGTCTCTGAATTTCGTTTAAAGCTCAAGTGGTTACCCATTCGCTTTCGCCGGAATCTACATTTCGTTTCCCTTCTGTACTGTGTATTGTTCAATCCTATGACTCCAAGTTATTTAAAGGAAAACTTTAAATATCTTGGTCATGACAGACCAGAAAGAGTTCTTCGGTCGGCCGGAAAACTCGTTCTTGAATCGCCTACATATCGGACAACATTTTTCAAAAATTCATTTATATTCAAGGCCATTAGCTTGTGGAATGAACTGCCCTCGCACATTCATCGAGCTAAAACTCTTAATAAGTTTAAAATTGACGTAAAAAATCATTACATGTCTCTCTGTTATCATCAATAGCGACATGTTTAATTTGTCCGTTATTTATATGTGTATTTATTTATGTATTTAATCTTACGTATGTCTATTTTATTTATTTTGTACATATTAGTGTATTAATACGTTATTATTTTATGATATTGGTTAGTTTATGTATCTATTAGTATTTAAGTTTATTTTTATGCACCACCTCCCACTGTCCACTTGTTCATTTTCTCCGTATCGATAAGGTTGTCTGGAAGAGATCGCTACTTAGCGATAAGACCGCCTTATTGTACCTACGTCTTAAGTTTTCATATTTGTTATCTGTTTCGTTTTTGTTTTTGTGGTGTACAATAAAGAATATACAATACAACAATACAACGTCTGAGAAAAATATGATAGACTAGCTATGATAGATGCCCGCGACTTCGTCCGCGGGACTTCTTCTTCTTAATTTTCCGGGATAAAAAGTAGCCTATGTCACTCTTCTGGTCCTCAACTATACCCATGCCAAAAATCACGTCGATCCGTTGCTCCGTTGCGGCGTGATTGAAGGACAAACCAACAAACAAACACTATATATTAAGAAAAATTACAAATTACCCATTTCGGCGTAAGCCAAGAATTTTTCTAGCACAGCCTAAAGTGGAAATAATCTCGCGCAGAAGCAGTTTATTACGTTCGCAATATCGCTACGAACCGGCGGCGCGCAGATTCAATTGCCGGCAGACTGTGTGCCACAAATTGATTTCTAAATAATTTGTCTGTTTCAAAAATTCCAACACCTGCGTGCAACTTATTGCAAGAGTTCGTGTGGGTAATATACTAGATGCCCGCAACTTCTTTCACGCGAAAGTAGTTTTTTTTAATTCGCGGAAACTCTGGATTCCATAGATAAAATAGCTTGTGGACCTCAATGTATAACAGTTCCTAATCACTACTGTATCGTACTAATATTATAAATGCGAAAGTGTGTTTGTTTGTTGGTTTGTCCCTCAATCACGCTGCAACAGAGCAACCGATCGACGTGATTTTTGGCATGGGTATAGTTGAAGACCTGGAGAGTGACATAGGCACTACATAGACATACATACTTTTTATCCCGGAAAATTAAGGAGTTCCCGTGGGAATTGGAAAAAACTTATTTTACGCGGGCGATGTCGTGGACATCAGCTAGTACTCAATAAAAATATCAAAATTGTAACTTTAAACGAATTTTAAATAATATAATATGCAATAGATAACAAAACCATTAAGTACCATACCATTACCATAAAGTTTGACGACCTCCCTGGCGCAGTGTTGAGCGCTATTGTATTAACGTGCGGAGGTCCCGGGTTCGATCCCCAGCAGGGTCAATTTGGGAATTTATAATTTCTGAATTTTCCCTAGTCTGGCCTGGTGGGGGGCTGCGGCCGTAGCTAGTTATCACCCTACCGGCAAAGACGTGCCGCCAAGCGATTTAGCGTTCCGGTGCGACGTCGTGTAGAAACCGATTATGGGTTAATTGTGGGTTAATTATAACTGCCATGCCCCTAACAGGTTAGCCCGCTACCATCTTAGACTGCATCATCACTTACCATCAGCTAAGATCGCAGTCAAGGGCTAACTTTTAGTGGATAAAAAAAAGTTTCACAAATCGAATAGTAATAGGGTTCATCCATGCATTAAAAACTAGGCTCCAATAAAAACTAACTCTTTCAGTGCACCCCTTACCCCTGGTTCCTACCCGTAAATGAAAACCGATCACTAAAATCCAATCAGTAAAACCCGTCCATTTGGTTTTCATTGCATCCTTTTTGGAAGTGATGAATTAATAACACGCCAAACAAAGCACCTATGCGTTTCGAGCCGAATCAATCAACATTCATGTTATTTTACCAGATTGAACTACATTGCAGGAATTGTGGTCAAATCTGTCACTTTGTTATTTTTTAAAGCTGTAGAACTATTTTCGCAATTGTGCGTACTTAACTACAATCAGCCCCCCGATTGTATAAGGAAATCGTGATCGTAATCGTTTGTTAAAAAGATAATTCGACCTGTTTAAGGAGTTCGTAGATGCCTGCACGGCAAAAAGCATGTATGAACTCCTTACAGTTCGAGTAGGTAACACGTTTTAAGCTGTCAAATGATGACGATTTGCTACGACAACCTCAGATCAAATAATAAAGTTATAATGATTACAAGCTAAAGCAAATTATGGATTAAATTTCAATCTGCAATTTTTGAACTAAGATAATGGGGCTGATTCTGTAGTACATAATCTCTAAACTAAACTAAAATTAGAGCATTACAAATATTGCTAACCCTTAAATAATACTCCCTACGGAAAGGGACAGAACTAGATTTAAAGCTGCCATTTTAGTTTAGTTTAGAGATTGTGCACTACAGAATCAGCCCCAATATAGTCCTATTTGTACAATATTTTTTACCTATTTAAAAACATCGAAAATTCGGTATTCCGTTGATTCCGTTTACTTCAATCAATAGTTAAAATGGTAATTCAAATTTAAATTAACAGGGGACGTGGATATTATGACTTTAGGGAGATCCTATAGTTAATAATTTAAAAAAAAATATTTGAATAGTAATAGATACCCAATTAAAGTAGGTACAGGTAAGCCGACCGCATTCTGGCATAATATGAGCATATCCATAAATCTCGCCAATAGCAGAACAATAATTATTAGCAAGGTTCGATGACACTGCCAGAACATCATTCCGGTGATAATTAACATGTTCTGTTCGCCTCACAATGCAAAGGGCGCTTGACCAATAGCTACGTGTAGCACAATCGACGACAAATGGGCGTTCAATGCCCATTCATGTCATAAACCATATTATAATATAATGTAATCTTTGATGTATTATGGACTTAGCTTTTCATTTTGACACTTAAAATCGAAAGCGAAGGCGTACGATGCAGTCGAAGACGAGTCAAAATACCTTGCAGTATAACAATTGCCATACAATATATTATTATGTCAAACACCAGCTTCCTACATCCATCACAGTCGCTCATGAAGCGCTAGTGTAGCAGCGACGAGTCGAAGATAACTAGAGAATCAAAAATGCGCTACATCTGATGAAACATCCGATGTGCAACCGATGTAAATTTTATTTTACCTTAAAGAATCACATAGCTGATTTTAACGTCGTTGTTTCAACCAACAGACGTCCACTACTGGGCATAGAGTCTTGCAAGGATAGAAAATAGTCTGATGCCGCTTGTTTTAAATTTTAATGCTTTATCGTACTGTAAGTAATAGGAAAACACATTTACTTTAGGACTAACAAATGCCGTTACCCGATTTACTTTACCAGTCTGAACAGAATTAGGTGTATGGGGTATCGTTAGAATCCTTACATCCTCCCAAGTGACACTGGTTACAATTTTTTTTTTTAATTCATTATGTTTTTTTTTTGTTCACTTATTAACTACATCATCAAAGTACCTACGATCTATTAAAAAATATCCATACTTACTAAAAGTACTCCAAAGTATATATTTTTGTTGGATATTAAAATAGTACTGGCTAATGCATTTTTAGTCTCGAGGGAAGTGTAAAAGTAATATTTTTGGCTACATTTTTGAGTAGGATGTGGCAAAGCTTTTAGCATAACATCAACATACCTAATTATCTTAATTAAAATTACTTAAAATTTAAAGCTGTGGAACCCGTATGACGTACAGTTTTTAGTAATATTATCCACTAAGTGCACTTTATCACTTACCTATCTTTTAGCACGTGGTTTGGTATGTATGTGCAAGACTAAAGTGGTTTCAGTATTTTACAGAAGAAATTCAATTAATTTCTGATGAGAAGAGATGTATGAGGATACTATTACTATTAGGATTACTTTTTTATACTGTGTATTTTTATCTAAACTAATATTATAAAGAGGAAAGATATTTTGTTTGTTTGTAATGGATAAACTCAAAAACTACTAAACCGATTTTAAAAATTCTTTCACGTATAGAAAGCTACTTAATCAGCGAGTAACATAGGCTATAGGTATTTTATTTTCAAAAAATAAAAGATCCTAACGAAAATTGCAATAATGTGAATGAAGTCGGAAAAATCGAGTCATAGAGCTTCCGTGGCGTGCGCTGCCAGCGCGAATAGTAATAGTTACACGAAAACCATATATGGTGGAATAATAATTGTTCCTCTCAGTAAGTTTTAAAAAAAGTTTGCGGTAGCATTATATCTGTCTTTTTAAGTTGTCTCACAATAACCATTTTTAAGATTTTATAATTTGGTCTAAAACAAAGCTTTACTTTCGAAGGTGTTTTACGACATTGTATTAATACTTATCAAATAAAACGTTTGGTTATCTCAAGTATTTAATATAGACCAAATTCGCCCTTTACACCATTTAATTCAGATGAATATCGTAGAAGAGATCATAGAATTAAAGTAATGCGCAAAAGAAATAGGGGCGGCGGGCGCGCTATCGATATCGCAGTGCTTATGTAAAACCTGTGCTGCCCAGTGCAGACTGGCTATTATTGGGTATGGACTACATATTATGATGATACCGCTACCGTGCGAAGCCGGGGCGGACCGCTAATATGTATTATTACATTATACAATTCTGTGTTTTTATGTATATGTTACCAGTTATCAGCATTTGGGTCATAAGTTTTAATTAATTAAAACCTGCTTAAGCTATATAAAGCCTCTATATTACATAGGATTATAATTTCATAATCTCATAGGAAATCAGAAATTTGTACGCGGACGAAGTCGCGGGCGACTTCTAGTTTATAATCGATTGATCGAGCGCCAGCTTTCAAGCGCTTGACAATTCCATACAAATCGTAGTTAACGTTGCCGCGATCGAATGGGAAGAAAATCTCCCTTAGGGCTGATTTTTCAATCGTCAGATAAAGTTTATCGGAGGAATAAATTTGACGTTTTGACAGGTTTTGTATTGAAAATCTGGCAAAACGTCAAATTTATTCCTCCGATAAAATTTATCTGACGATTGAAAAATTAGCCCTTAGTCACTTTATTACCTACTGAAACAATCCCTAATGTATTATTAATTTGAGATTGTAGAATATAGCTCTCTCTCTCTCTCTCTCTCTATCTCTCTATATCTCTCTCTTTCTCTCTTAATAGTAATATTCATATAATAGAACGTTCTGCACACTTTTATCACTTTAACATTTCAAGGAGAAACCATTTCTGCTTGAAAGAAATCAGACAAAAGAAAAATAAAACTCAAATATTAAGTAGTGATCTCTAAGATATTATGCTAGTTCCAAGTTTTTGGTAAGAAGTGCCCACGGTAGTACCTACTCGACCGCATCACAGAGTTCTAAATAAGAATATAGAAATGATTTCTGCTACCTTTAAAACAACAGCGTTCCGTCAATTTTAAACAACGAAATAGGTAAATTTAGGATCGATAACAAAGTAAACTAAGTTTTTATAATGATACATACGAGTACATAAATTATATCTTCAAATCCACCCTTCGGATAGCTAACGTGCCAACGAATCCAATCAAAGTACTCAAGAGGGTTCATAATATGCATCCACTGCTTCTACATTTAACTCTTCGAGAGCATCGATTTACCAACTAAGGATACAACATTACCTACAAATTAATACTCAAAAAGCGTCCACAATCGCTTATACAAACACAGCTATAGATAATATAGACTGAGACACCAAACGGTTCACAAAAACCAACCATATATCGTTATATTTAGGCTTCAATTTTGTAATAACAATTCGACACATACAACATTTTGTCGCCTAGTGTACTCATGCGCGACTGAGGCGAAAATTGTTCATAATATCTATTTGTGCACAATTTGACCATGCCGTTTTTTGCGTTTCTATGGTGCGTCTAAGGTATTGGTACGAGTAAGTCAATGTTCGAGAGCATACCGCCATAAACGGTCACTCGAGTCTTCGACCCGCTTCTAATGTCCTCGATCCAGCGCCTTCGCTGTATTTACCGGTGGAGTGGTGCGGCTTTCACTCTTGAGGACAGTACCTACCGTCCGTCGGTTCTGAGACAAAAATTAATTGCCACTTTATCTTAGCTTAATAATTGGTACTTTAAGAATTGTCAACCGCTTTAATTCACCTACTATTTTCCTCGTCCTGTATTTTAGCACATCTATAATTATTCTGAATTCTTTGGACCACACTACCCAACTCCCAACTTCGCCTTCTCACGCTCCGCTGGCACTTTTAATAACTTACTCGCTTCTTTCGCGAAGAAAGTTTCTTACAATGAAATACGCAACGTTCTGATCTCACTAACAAAAAGTTGGACACTTAATAATTTTTACTGTCTTTAAAAAATACTTTTTGACCCAGTCAAAGGCGCAAGCTAAATCCGATTTTTTACAAACTCTTTAGCCCCTTTCTGGGTTGAATTTTCGGAATTCCTTTCTTAACTGATGCCATCGTTGAAATAACTATGTGTATGCCTAATTTCAAGCCCGATCTGTTATAAGTTTTAGCTGTGCGCTGATACGTAAAAAAAAGGAAAAAGTGTCTAACTGACTGCAGTTAGACACTTTTTCCTTATATATATTTAAGACTAGCTGATGCCCGCGACTTCGACCGAGTGGATCGAGGTTTTTCAGTTCCCGCGGGAACTCCTTAATTTTCCGGGATAAAAAGTAGCCTATGTGTTATTCCAGACTATAATCTTTCTCTGTGCCAAATTTCATCCAGATCCGTTCAGCCACTGGGGCGTGATTGAGTAACAAACATCCATACATCCGTACATTCATCCAAACTTTCGCATTTATAATATTTATATCCATACTAATATTATAAATGTCTGTCTGTCTGCTACGCTTTCACGGCCCATCTGTTCAACCGATTTTGGTGAAATTTGGTACAGGGGTAGATTGTATCCCGGCGAAGGACATAGGCTACTTTTTATCCCGGAAAATTAAAGAGTTCCCGCCGAAATCAATAAATCTTAATCCACGTAGACGAAGTCGCGGGAATCATCTAGTATTATATATTTGATATATTCGATGAACTTATTTGAAAGACTCCTGCCTGTACGGGTGCTTGAAATAAATCTTGCTCAAACCAGCTATGTTTGGCTTGTGCCGTTTATTACCAGATTAAGGAAATTATGCAAAGATTTACTCCAACAAAAATATAAGTACGATTTTCATTACTAATCTAGTGTATGATTCGTAAATTATAAATGAGTACCTATATATAGACTGAAATTTTATTAAAATTTAAACTAGGGCAAGCCAATTTCAAATGAAAATCTGGTAAAATAATCTACGAAACTATCCAACGAATTTGACGTTGGAACTAAATGCAAACTTTAATAAGTACTCCTTGGGATCATAATATCCTGATATTTCAAGTTTGCGATCGGAACTGGCACAGCCAGCGTTCGTTTATACTTTTATCCAACTTTTTAGTCGTGCTTCGGTTGCGAATTTAATAACTTATTAACTTTTTACTCGCGTAGAAACAAAGAATTCATTTTCTGTACGTTGTAGAGCGTACGGAGACCGACTATAATCTGAATTAAGTATAGCAAATAGAAGGATGGATCTTAGAAATCCTTTTAATGATTAACGCAGACCAAAATATAATGATCCTCAGGAATGAGGAATAAGACAAGTACAACGCAAAAATCTTATAGTAATATAGTAAATGCGAAAGTTTGAATGAATGGATGGATGAATGGATGTATGTTTGTTACTCAATCACGCCAGAACGGCTGAACGGATCTGGATGAAATTTGGGCACAGAGATCGATTTTAGTCTGGAATAGTACGTAGGCTACTTTTATCCCGAAAAATTTAAGATTTACCGCAGGATCCGAAAAACCTCAATCCACGCAGATGACGTCGAGGGCATCAGCTAGTAGTACAGTAAAAAGACAAGGGTGCATCGGGTTTACTTTACTTTAAATCTACGCAAAACTACATTAGTAGTTTGTGATATAAGGGCGGTAAATAGGGTTTTACATACGAGTTGACTAATGTCAGCCCGATGACGCCAGTCGAGGGCTGACCATCGTCACGAGTTTGTTAAAACCTTAACGCCCGTGTATCACACAATATTTTTCAATACATTTGTGAGAAAACTTGAAAATAAAACTCGAGTAGGTAGGCACAAGGTACTCACTAGAAAATGGTCTCTCACGCCCGTACTTATTTCGAGATTTTTGGCGGCTATTAATAGCGCGATTTTTTTCTCACATCTAAAATACCTAATTGTCGATTTAATTTTATTATTCCACATCATTTAAACCACTCATATTATTTAATAATTTATAAGAAAAACTCAATGAAACTTTTAAAAATAGCGCGCACAGATTAAAGATTTAGTAGTATCTACGGCGCGTTGTTGTAATGGTTTTTTTTTAATTGGCTTCATGGCTCTAGGTTCTAGCTCTTAACTCCCAACCTGGACTATTCAGCCTTTACTTTTTTGATTTTTAATACTTAAAACAATTTTAATTAATTATATTAAATACAATTTTTAATTTCATGAATTGATTTCATCAATCTACATCTAAATGTTATTATTTTTTAGGTTTTTTACTTACAAAGTCAATATCATTAGGAACCTTCTTGCAAGAAAACTTTTTAATTAGAAGTGAAATAGACTTAAAAAAAATTAAAAAAACTGCAAATTTACCGCACGAGGGCAGTAAATCCTGCAAATTTACCGCACGACGGCAGTAAATTTAACTTACAAGCCCTGTTTACTGCCTCTGTAAGTGCATTTTTCGAGCAAGTGTATTGAAATAGTAGTTTGTGATTTAAGGGCGGTAAGTAGGTTTTTACATACGAGTTGACTAATGTCAGCCCGATGACGCCAGTCGAGGGCTGACCATCGTCACGAGTATGTAGAAACCTTAACGCCCGTGGCCGTGTATCACACAATATTTTTCAATACATTTGTGAGGAAACTTGAAATTAAAAGTCGAGTAGGTAGGAACTAGGTACTCACTAGAAAATGGCTTCTCACGCCCATAAGTACTTAGTCGAGATTTTCGGCGGCTATTACAAGCGCGACTTTTTTCTCACAGCTAAAATACCTTAATGTTAATTTTATTTTATTATTACACATCACTTAAACCACTCATATTATTATTTAATAATTTATAAGAAAAACTAAATGAAACTTTTAAAAATAGCGCGCACAGATTCAAGATTTTAGTAGTACCTATCTACCTATCTATAGCGCGTTGTTGTAATTGCGTTTTTTTTAATTGGATTCATGGCTCTAGGTTCTAGCTCTTAACTATCAGCCTGGACTATTCAGCCTTTACTTTTTTGATTTATAAAACTTAAAACAATTTTAATTAACTAAATTAAATACAATTTTTAATTTCATGAATTAATTTCATCAATCCACATCTAAATGTTATTATTTTTTAAGTTTTCTACATACAAAGTCAATATCATTATGAACCTTCTTTCAAGAAAACTTTTTATTTAGAAATAAAGTGGCCTTACAAAAATTAAAAAAAACTGCAAAAAAATAGCACGAGGGCAGTAAATTCTGCAAAAAAAAGCACGAGGGCAGTAAATTTAACTTACAAGCCCTGTTTACTGCCTCTGTAAGTGCATTTTGCGAGCAAGTGTATTGAAAAATAATATATTCTCACACACTGTTCATAATTTTGAATTTCGTTTATTTCGTAATCGTCATCGTCTGCCTTTCGGGTGTCAAATGCTGTCAGAAATATTATTTGATTTTGAATCATCAATTATAAGATCGCTGCGTCAAGTAAAATTTCCACTGGTTCGGAATGTTGCCTTACGAGAAAAACCATCATGCACCTCCACGATTTTTCCAATATTAATTATTATTCATAATTTTTTTTTTTCATATTCATATTATTCATAATTTTTATTTTGCCAAATTGTGGGTAACAACAGTTGTTATCTTATAATTAGTGCCGTTCACAATTTACTGCTAGTAGCAGTGTGCAAAAATAACTAAAAAAATATTTACTAAAAATATTAAAGTGTAAATAAGTTACTGCAGTCTCGCGCTTGGCTGAAGCTTAAAAAATCTACGCTCTTTAATAATTATTATCATTCACAAAATTATATTATTTTCGATTGGTTATTTATAAGTATATTTTCAAACTTTTGTAAGAGCGAAAACACCTTTGGATCGGTAAGGACAAAACTTCTGCGTGAAAAATTTGTGTCGTAATGGAAGGAAGTTTTGTCCTGTCGCGCTAGTGTGTGCGTAGCATGTTAGAGTGAGTGATGCTTTTTGCATTCCAGTCAACAATTTTAGTTATTTTATTACCTTGCAACTAATGGATTTAGTTCGTTTCAGTTTCCAATACTTCACTGAAAAAACAACTTTTCATGAAATATTATAAATGAAAACCCGATTACGAGAACCCAATCAGTTTATTTAAATTATTATATTTTTTTAGTATATCATTAAATTTTTTGAAGCGATGATACTCAATAGTAATTTATTTTACAACATTTCAAATCAAGAATATTAAATTTCACTTTCACCATCTTGTTGGGATGTTATAAATTAATTTCGTCGGTGTGCTTATGTGAAAATAATCAGCTTACAGAAATGAATCTTCTCCCTTCTTTGTAATAAATCTTGTTTGTGATCGTAAATGGCTTACAAGTACGTCTTACAATTATTAAATTCATTATTCTTATGACAATAATTGCTTCAAATTTTAATAAAATCGGTTCAATGATTTTATCGGATATTTTAATTATGACATAGAAAATCCAAATATTATCATCATCGATTGACTCTATTAAACTCCTTGTAATATTGAAAAAATAACATTTTTAATCCCAAATATTGCACTATTTAAAACTGTTTAGCTATTTAAGAACTTGATAACAGTCAAATTAGCCTAGGACAAGTATATCGTCCGTCCACCTAGTGGGGGTCCTCCAACGCTGCGCTTCCAGGGGCGAGGCCGCCATTCATGCACTTTGGGACCCCAACGCCTATCGGCTCTACGAACTAGTTGGGGAGGAAATATTTATATTTGTGAATTACTTTTTAAATACGATGAAATTACAGAAAATATATCACAAAGCTAGTTTTTTAAAAGGAGCGTCGACCACTAAAATGATTTTAAAGTATGTGCAGTCAATTTCACGGCGACTGCCCTGGCCGTGTTCTACGCCGGGTTGAATTATTACCCACTTGCCGCCCACTGGCCTGATAACAATTTGTCATCTGAAGCCCGACGAAGAACTGTCTACGCATCTTTAATATTATAACGACTTTCAGTTATTAATGGCCTATAAGTTGCTAAATGCTTATTACGTCTAATGCTATTTTAAGACATGATAAAGTGTTTTATAGAAACAGTTCATTTTAGTCATATTTCTTCTTCTTCTTATTTTGTTTTATGGCGTTTATTAATTTTAGTTATAAAAATGTCCTCTTACCTAGAAAAAAATTACTGAGAATAGACTTGGCAGTTTTTGAGGTAGTTATGTATATAATCATCTACAGCACCAATATCAGGAAGCATAATAAATTGCTGAAACTTATGGCAAGCGTACGGTTTCTCCATATTTTTATGTCGCAGGCTTGATTGTATTTCAATTTGATACTTGACTAATACATAGTAAGTATTTGCATAGTAATTGCCAGCCTCGAGGCCATTGTTTTACATGTAACTTGTGAATTTGAAGTACTTAGGTACTTATTTCAATTTTAATTTATTTATTTTCATTGTCAAAAATATACACTGATAAAACCATAGTCCTTAAAAGTAGACAAAATCATTGTGATTCCGTAATTTTAAGTCTTGAGACTTTTTTTTTGAGTCTTAGACACAGAGGAGAGAGAGACTGAGAGGCAAAGGAGTGCTTAGACACTCGTATTAAGATATACTTGTGCATAAATTAAGAAGTTCAGAAACTCTTATCAACGGAAGGACTAATGCAAATTCATCCAAGACTTGAATCGGACACATCGCTTTACTTCAAATACTTCTTCAATTAATTCTTACATTGGCACACTACATTTAAACTTTGGCCCTTTGTTCAGTGTATATTTTTGCATAAATGATGTCTAAATAGGCATCAGTAATAATAATATAAATTACTGCGGGGCTAAAATTAATTTAAAAAAAAAACGTAAAAAACTTGTACATCATTCGCGTATCTACACATTGAAATGTTACCCTAATGATTTCATGTTTAAAAGACGCATTCAAAGTTCTAAGTGGCTTTAAAAAACAGCAAACATAAAACACAGTAATTTTACCTAAATGAAAATAAAACTACTTTGCCTCCACAGTTTAACAAGGGTTATTAACCTCGTCCGTAGGGCTGGAAACGCCCTCCAACTTTACGCTCTATTATTAATGACAATCCCTTGCCCCGCCTTTCCTTGAGCTAGTGTAATGCAAATTTCGCAATATTTTGTTTACACAAACGCCGACAGAACGCGATAACAAACTACGTAATTATACTGACGCTGACTTCGCTAAATGTAACTATGTTCTAACCACACAGTGGTTGGTGGAAATCATTAAATTGAATTGTTATATTGTTACGGTTGCGATTTTAGTGCTCGATTCGCGTAAAATACAAGTGGAACATCGAATGATATTAGGCGTGTAGTAAATATTTTGAATATAAGCTTTGTACTTTTAAGTTCCTAAATGAACAGGATAATTTTCTCATACTTTTATGTCACTTTATTATTATAATACTCCAATGATGTCGCGTTGTCGTCCTTACCTACTTATAAAACTTTTTTAGAAGTTTGTCAAAACTTCCCACCAAGCGCATGCTTTTTTCCGATAAAAATAAAAGTAGAAAATAAAGTAAAATATTCGAGTATATTTTAATGGAAAGCAACTGTTAAAAATTTGGTTAGTGGTTTAGTTTATAAGTTACAATTATTTTAAAATTATGGAAGGATTGATATCTACGAGTACTGCTACGCCGTAGAGTTCGTAGCCGTCCTTCGAAGAGCTGTAGATGATCTTGCGTATAATCTACTAGCGGATACCCAGCGTGCGCTACTACGCTAAAAAAAGAAAAAAAACATCTTCAGATTATTGCCTTTCTAATGTAAGGCAATAATGTGAAGATTAAAAGTAACGCAAAAACATTTTTTGTGTTTCATATTATATAGAGAAGATAGGTTGGTCATGAACACAAACTCAATAGACATTTTTATTGTTATAATATTTTATCAGTTGGTGTATACTAGGTACATCATATTTAACGAAAAATATTTAAATAAAAGTACTTGAAAGTAAGAAATATATTTGAAATACTTAAATAAGGCCTATTATGTTGGTGCGCACGACTCGTGCCAGTACCTATAAAAACTTACAACAAAAGCCGGAAAAGAATTTCACACATTATAAAAAGCGTCGAAGCACTGGCTGTGCCGTTACACGCGATAAGTTAACTTTTACGAGCGCTATTATCCTATGTGCCTTACAACAATGAAGTCATTTGCATACATAGAATATAATTGAGGGTTGGTGGTCGATAAACACGCTTGGATATTTTATACAAACCAGGGAGGCGAGACCAGTTTATAGAAAACGATCTAAGTGCTAATCAGTAGACTATTGTAGCATTAATGTTGATGTTGCCCTATTAAAATAATATCACAGAACGCGTCTTTTATTATACTAGTAGGTAGTCTACTAAAAGATTCTAGATGAGCGGTGATCGCTTCGTGGTATAGACGTTCGACATTCTATTCAGGGTGGTCAGGGGTTCGATCCTCAGGCATGTGCTTTGAACTTTTCTGAGTAATATGCGAATAAACAATTAATAATATAATTTGCTTTTATGAGAGTGCGACAGTTTTTGGAATTTTTACAAAACTTTCAAGAAATGCCACGCCATAATTGGAAAATGGAAAACACTGCAATGCTACATTGTACTCGTAGCTTACAATGAGACAACACAATTTAAATAAACAGCCAACCCTGCGGATGGCTTGCACGTATTTTTCGTCACCTTTTAAGTTTATCTATAAAAGCCCCATAAAAATACCAGAATAAAAAATATTTTTTATTCTTTTTATGGGACAAATTACCTACTTGCATACTAACATAGGCTTACATATTAACATAGGACGTAGTACTTCTTCTTAGGTTTGTCTAGAGTGAAAACGCAGCAGCAAATAGCAATGCTCCCGCCCTAGCTCTCCAAGAGTTGGTTAAGTCAGCCTCCCTTGTTTATGGAACCCATCGCTAGCATCTGTGGGCTTACTGCAGTATTATTTTCATATTGTTGAAGCTCTTCTTTCAGAATTATAACAATCCTTATTTTAGGGACAATAAAGTCCGTCATATAAAACTGTCAATCAAAAAATAATGCTTTAAGCGATGGTAGTAGTATGCCCAGTAGTCGATATAGGTTTTGGTATAAGAATTTTTATTCTCAAAAAAAATTTACAAAGTTCACTTAATAAGGACTTAACAGTAACATAAACTTAACCTAAAAGTATCGTGAGGGACCGCTGTGAGCAACAACACAATTATTGTAAAATACAATGGACAGAACAAAAAGTACCTGGCAATACATAAACTATACGGACTCAGATACATATTTGGGAAAGCAAAATATTTTAGACTTTTTTTGAAAAAAAATATTGTATTTTTTAAAATGACGTTGATCTTATTAATGCTACCTATTTATTTCTAAAGGTGATGAATAATTAAGCTTAATATAAATACTACTAAGTAGTAGTATTCTACTACTAGCCTCATATATTGGGTACTAACCGTGAATCGTGATGAAAATATAGTAATATTATCCCAAAGCAAACAAAATAAATTTGTCCATAACTGAATTTACCCGATGTCCGAATGTCGTTGTCCACAAACAGCGGTCGAACTCTTTGTTGCGGCATTATTTTATTATCTTGTATCCGCCTTCGTAGAATATAATATACTCGTAGAAAAAAATGATTTTCAATTCCTTGTTGTTAGATAGGTAGTTGTAACAACAAAAAACCGTCCAAGTGCGAGTTGGAAACGCACACGAAGCGCACCGTACTATCTTACAAGATTTGTACACAAACTATGACTTTTTAAATACTTTCGTAATATAAACAAAGAGAGGCGTTTAAAAATCACGTAATAAATAGGTATACACACCCTGAAAATTTCAACTGTCTACCTTAGGTTGGCTAATAGGTACACAGTTGAACTTAGACAAAGTTGTTAGTAAAGTTTATTAGTTTATAAGTCAGTAATTTTCTGTGGAGTTGCGTTGCGTCGAGTCGAGTCTATGGATAAGTAGAGAAGAAATGCAATTTCGTTGGAAAAAGGCGTACAAAGAAAATTATTTGAAAATATCCCTATTCATAGATTCTAAGCCAATCAATAAGGATCCATAACAAACGTTATCAAATAAAACAATGCTAAAAAAATCTTGATTTTTTCGCAAAAAAAGTAACTGTAAATAGAGTTCTAATCTACATGTTCATAAAATCCTCAGTACAATGTTCGCCAACGGGAATTGTAACGTAAAACCAAATATAAAGAGAGAAAATTATAGGTTATCAAACGTTGATTTAATAGATCCCAGAACAACTAATGTCAGTGGAGAGCTTACCTAATATCTTATTGCACGATAAATTGCTATTAAATTGATATTTTGAATACTAGTAGCTTAGTGCCTACGGCTGTAGCTGTGTGAATTTTTTTTTTTTTTTGTGATAGTATAATATCTATGTCCTAAAATCCTATCAATTCTACCAATATTAGTAGATCATATCAATGGGAAATTGAGTTTGGTTTTTGGTTGCTCGGTTTGTCTTCATTGAGCTTTGTAGATAAATCCCTTTCTGGCTGGAATTATACTCACATTCATAGCACAAAATAATATTATTTATTACACCAAACCGAAAATAATAATGTGAATAATTTATAGCTTTAATTGCCATGACGTGCTAAAATGTTTTCGAAGTTTTAATATTTTAACGTTTGTAGTAGTTTTCTGTATTACTATGCCACCCACGCTGTCGTTATGCTTAGAATTTTATAAGCAATTTTATACGTGAAATATTGTAATATGGAAATTTTTTTTTGCCTTATAAACTATTATTTATTTTATGGTACCACCTATAGCGAGGTAGTAGCCTACCGGAATATCTTGAATGTGTTACTAGTTGCTACATTATAAGATATTAATCGACTGGGAATAAAATATGAAGACTGCTTTTAATTACTCTACTAATTGTCTACCGAAGTTCACGTTCGCCAATTTTTCAAAACTTTACTCGAACGATTACTATGACAATTCCTATGATCTAGGTTTATTTAAGACACATCACATATAAAATATTAGACTATGGTTGTATGTTGCAGTCGTTGGCCTTCCCACTCACAAATGCAATCCGAAAAGCCGAAGTCCGTACAGGGTGGAAAACTATAGACTTTAACAGCACTACAAAACACTTAACATCGGACACGACCTTCAATTATTATGAGGCAGACGACCAAGAAGAATTATCATAACTTTTTTGTTAATTTTTCGTCTTTATCAACCGAAAATTTATGGCATTTTGGGGTAGTTGGAATATAATATTATAAGGACTGCTAAAATATAGCCAACAATAATACGAAACTACTCTGAATAATGCATGAATGCCATAAGTAATAAGCTGCAAGCGCCAATACGTGATATTGTTTACTTTTGCCCGAATGCTTTATGTAAGTCATGACGCGGCCATTATTCAAGATAACAATAATGTTTATTATTCATTCGTCACTATTATGTAAAGCTGAAACAGTTCTCCTCTGATGTGCTTTATTTTCAATAAAAATACTTTTGGAAATATGATTATGTTATAGTTACTCTTACATTAAGTTGTTTACAACCACAACTTCCACTTTTTTTTTAATATTTTGAACTCCATGCGGCCTTTCATAAAAATTAGTTCAGCGGTTAAGCAATTAAAAGCAAAAAAAAACTTCTAGGAGTCACAAAAAGCAAGAAAAAAATAACTCAATTCAGAAGATAATTTCAAAAATTGATCCAATTGAGAATCAACGTTTTGTCTCACGAATCTATTATCAAAAAAAGCTTAAACCGTAAAGCTGTAGACGATATAAAAAAAATGCTTCTTCACTAGGTTCATATTATCACCATTAACCATAGAATATTCTACGCTATACCGTACTAACTAACGAATACATTACAACATGGCCCATTTCAATTGACTGAAACCGTAAACATATAGAGAAAACTAGATGAACACCACCTAGATGAAATAAATCGCCACCGATGTGCATAATCACGTCATCCGCTCGAAGAGCACAGATGATCCACGCGGACGCGGCAGTGCGAAGCGGATACGCCGTGCATCCGACACACTAGCACGCTAACTTAATATGGATTTGGAATACATTATTAGTTTTATTAATTGTCCGTTTCAGCCACCTGACAAATCTGAAACGAAGCTCTCAGTGGTATACGACGGTGGTAAGGGAGTGTAGATGCCACTAAGCAAGAGGTGCCAAAACTCCACGGCAACTGCCGGAACTGCCGGAACAGTCTTGTCTTCAAGCTAGAACACTTCATTTAAAAGAACCGGCACCAGCAAGTGGAAAGGGGAACCTGTATGCATAGGGCTTCGGCTCGAAGAACACAGATGATCTACGTGGATCCTCTATGTTCTTTATTGCATCGTGAACCGAATAAGTCGTGAATTCGACATGCTAGCCTTTAATCTCATTAAATCTGTCTATCATAGAATTACTGAATGCAAAGTGACACAGCCGGAGAAGTGACAGAGCCAATGGCTTCACGTGCTCAACAAGCATCATGTTCCCAGTTCATGGCTGCTACTGAGAATTCAACACAGGTCAAATCACAAAATTGAAAATGGAAATTATGAAAGTTCAAAAGTTACTCACTTTTTTCATATAATGTATCAGTCATACTTTAGTGACATTAAAAACCGGCAATTTATTATGGTTAGTAAAATATTTATTGTGCACAATTTATTAGCTTTGCAGTAAAGCAACGATGTGTCACAAATGCAGGCTGGAACGAGCATCCGACACAGTACGCTTTGTTGGACGAAATCAAAAACAAACTAAAGTATTCAGTACGTCACCGGCATATTCGTTTGTTTCGCTAACGTGCACTCAAACACAACGAGATTTGTCCCCAATACCTAAATAACGCTTGATATATGCTTGAAATTGATAAAAACTTGTCTGCACATCTACATGATGTTCTTCTTAGAAATACTTATCTCAGGTATTCTTATACCTGTTTAGACATTATAACAAAACTGACTGTTGACTGAAACTGATTGAAATATATATTGTTAGTAAAATTAATATAATATGTTAGTTTAGGACGAATTCGGAAATCACGTTTTAGTTAAGTATAAGTTTCACACACTAGGATAAGTAGAGTATAATCTTTCCGTTTATTTCATAATTTTTTCAGGCACTTACAAATACTAATGTTGTCTTTGTAAGCGCTGAGATGTGATGGTAAGTTACAAAGATATAATTACAGTATATTCTTACTTAGGGCCATGGTCATAATAATTTGTTTATATAGCTTAGTTTTTAGTGAGAAATATGGAATGAATCCCATGTACCATTCCATATTTCTCACTGAAACCCATAGACTTTCAACTTCATAGACCCATGTCTGTGAACGTTATTCCCATACTGCAGTAGGTAAACATTTACTCTTATGTCAACCCTTCAACCGTTTACTGGACGGTACTAAATCAACAAAACTTCTAACTTGTATCAATCTAATATATTACAAATCCAACACCTTCATGCTTATACTCATCTTTTTATTGCATAACTTTTATTAACCACTATGACTCACTTAGGTGTCACAATAAAAGTTTAAGATTAGTTGTAAAGAAAGGCGAGTAATGCACGCGATCGACCGCTACAGCTAAAGTGACCAGTAATTGGTGGAGTTTTATGGAATTGTTCTGAAGTATTTAGTTTACCTACTATTTTACCAATGTAAAGCCATGAGAGAGATGGCAATCGCATCAAGTGTTGCACTGCAGCTTATAAACAGGCTTTACTAGTGGCGGCTTTGTAGGTAGAGTGGTAACGAGCTGCCATATCAGACCAAATCCGAGCATCTCTTTTACGGCAAAAACACACCGCTACGAATGAGAAAACCCAACGCAGTTAAATTGTAGTAACATTATCAAGAAAACTTTATTAAAAATGTTCACGTGAACAGCAACAGACAAACAGGCTTCTGAATATAAGTGCAAAGCCCAAAAGCTTGAGTTATTAATATATCAATTAATTATCAATTGACCTCAAGTTTCCAACGAGATAACAACATCAGTCGCTAAAATAAAACCCCTTTTTATTTTAAAGACCTCTTTAATAGAGATTGGCGCATAAAAATAATGTACAAATTAAATAAATCTTTTAAAAAAACGTGTCCTGAAAAAAATTGTTCCGTAATTGCTAAACCTACCAAACTCACCTGAGGTAACAATTACTTGGTCATGCGAAACTGCGATCCATCACCCATTTGCGCCACTGGCTATGGCCACTCGGTTCTACTCTAAGGCAATTTCCGGGGCCCTTATCTAGCTTAGGCGGTATTTACTTCGGTTGTTTAACAGAATTAATCCAGTTGACAAGAATCTTTGGCGATTCGGACAAGGCCGATTGCGAGTTACATTCCTTTTCAATTTTGGGTGCCCGTTGAAATTTAAATGTGATTAATGAATTATTTTGAGCTCTAATCATTAAAAGTATTATTTTTTCTATTATTTTAAAAAAATATTATCCAACAAATTAAAGTTCATATGAATCATGCTCATGTTACTTACTTACGAGTACAATATTTTTCTCCGTTTTCAGACCACGCCTGATGGTGCAGAAAAAAATAGTGTGTGTGTGCAATTCACACACGGCAGAAGTGAAACTTCAGAAAAGTAGCCTACGAGATAATGAGATAAATGTAACTTGTATTCTATCTCATTCTCTCGCAGGCTAAATCCTATTATGAATATGTTTGTCTCTTTTTGGTGTCGCTTTTTCGTTTTGTTTTTCGTTTCATCGAATTTTCAATTCACAACGACTCTAAAGAAGTTTCACTTCAATTACGTCCTGACTCCTTGGATGCCTGGTATTATTCCTATTATATAATACCTATATCATTATAATATTAGGTAGGTAAGTTGTCTCACGTGCAGTCAAATATTAGAAACAATTATGATATGGGGCTATATACAGGGCGGACGCAATTATTGCAGCTACTTAGATGCTGTTCAGGTTCGCGGAAAATAAACTAATATCATCAATAATTAATTGGTGGCCTGCTTGTGCATTTGCTCGATATTTATAAAATTAGGTACCTTTTTCATTTTTTTAATCATATTCCATGCATCATAATTTACCAAAAAATAAGGAAACGCCGGAATATTCAGGGGCAAGGTGTTAATAATGCACAGAGCGGCGTCGACATACCAACAGCATTGGAAAAAAATGTCCCATTATTATTAAATTCCTTTCACGAATATGATCTCAGCCGAAACTCCTACATATCGTGTGCGAACATAATTTTTTAATAAGGCTTTTGAAATACTGCGTCGTTGTTCATATTTTCTGCAGGATTTATGGCAACTTTCCAACGTGCGACCGTCGGCTCGTTTAATTATTTTCTCTTGTTTGCACAAGATTAAGATTGTGCAGATATGAATAATATATTGCTAATGGAAAATATTGTAAGTCGCCCGTGCAATGTTGAGAATAAATTTACTTTAAACAAGAAGCGAGCTTGCACGTTATTCTTTTCGGTTCGTTAAGCGATTTTATATAGTAGACTTTGTGTAAATTGACCTAAATGTTTTATTTTGTGATTTACTAAAATAAATTGCTTTCATTACAACTGTATTAAAATATGCTTTGGGTACTTTAATATTATTCACACAATTAAAGTGTATTTATTTTGGCAGTTGTATATTGTCTAAAGAAGGTGACGGGAAGCGGGTGGATGAGGAAGGCAGAGGACCGTGTTTGGTGGCGCGCTCTCGAAAAGGCCTATGTCCAGCAGTGGATGCATACAGGCTGATGGATGGATGGATAATATTATCTTGGCCGTCTTCTGTAATATTCCTGAGTAAAGTCGATTCAAAATGTTATCAGTATTAACAAATTTCAGGTTCTAGGGTCTCTATACTCTCTAGCACCTACTACTTAAATCATAGTGACCATCCATACTATATAATATTATAAATGCGAAAGTCTGTCTGTCTGTCTGCCACGCTTTAACGGCCCATCTTTTCAACCTTATTTTATATGAAATTTTGTATAGAGGTAGTTTAGATCCCGGGGAAGGACATAGGCTATTTTTATCCCGGGAATTAAAAAATCTAATACACGCGGACGAAGTCGTGGGCATCATATAGTGTTATAAATAATCTTCTGTATCAATTTTGTAGGTAACATATATCCGCTAGAATAGCTCAAGCAAGTAATTAGAAGTGTTCAGAATCCGTACCAGCCCAAGAAAGAAAGAATGACCCTATAAGATGGCATCCATCATCAAAGGAAGCCTACACGAACGTGCGATAACTTTGGCGAAGAATATACATAGAATCTTAACTTTACCTGTACACCTTATAGGTACTGCATCATCAGCAATTTACTATACTAAGAATACTGTGTGTTGGCATTCTGTGATTATACTTTCAAGTAAAATCGAACACAAACCGCAACATAGATAAAAAAATTAAACTGGTAAGGTTGGACGTTTTGAATCGAAGACCAATTCCGCTCAACTGGGTCCCAGCTATTGAACTTTGGTAATGGAAAACAATAACAACGCAAACGACTTTGAAACATTCATCGAAAAGGAAAGTTGGGTCGTATGGGACGCGACCGGGATGCAGCAGGTGCTTTACACGGGACACGAATGTAGTTGAACAACACTTTAAAACATTTTATTTTATCTCTTCCTTTTATAACGACTGCAGTAAACCAAAGAAAACCTATAGTTTCCACCAGCCTGTGCAGTATGTTGCAGTCATTTTATTCCGAAACTCAAGCTATTTTTATTAAAATTTAAAGCTATTTTTATTAATATTTAAGGTTGTCTGGAAGAGATTGCTTTAGCAATAAGACCGCCTTTGCACCCTTCTGTTTTATCTTTGAACCTTTTCTTTATTGTTTTTGTTTTGAATGTGTGTGCAATAAAGAGTTTATCTATCTATCTAGAATCTTGTTACCGCTGCATAATTAACTAGTATGGCGCGTGGTTGCGCGGCCCGCTACAGCGGACCGCGTAGTGGACCGCGTGGTCCACTGTCTACTTACTCGCTGTCCTACTATCCTGCCCCCCGATTATGTAAGAATGGCCGATCAAATCGTCAAAGTTCGGCGTCAAAGTAAAATAAACCATAACAGCATTAAATTAGAGCTCAATTTCGACACGAAATTGAGCTCTAATTCAATGCTGTTATGGTTTATTTTACTTTGACGCCGAACTTTTACGATTTGATCGACAATTCTTACATAATCGGGCAGCTGGTTTACTGTCTACGTGTTCTGATCTGAATAACACACTGCTATGCTAGTGAGCACAGTGGAAGCGCCAGCACGCCAAGCGTCCGACGTAAAAGAAAATTCTCATAAAGGAAAAAACATAAATCAAAGACCACCAACCCCCCGCCCCTCACCCCCTTGTATACCTTTGGGTGCCATCGAACTTCGGCAACTTGGCTTTCGTAATGGCGAACCGACGATAATTATTCTTCCATAAAGAACAAATCTTGTAAAAAAACCATTTCAAAATCATGCATATTTCCTAACTTCTTCTACTCTCTTCAATGTTCGTAGATTGTGGTTTTCGGGTGGAAAATTATCAGGGCCTGAAAATCTACTTGATGAGCAGAAAAAATTAAGATGGCAGAATTGATGAGCAAAAAATTAAGATGGCAGAATCTTCCATCTTAATTTTTTCTGCTCATCAAGTAGACTTTCAGGCCCTGATAATTTTCTACCCAAAAACCACTCTTCCATCTTTTAAATACTGTCTGAGATGGCCGCCATCTTGAATCCGCCATTTTGGTTTTTTTTCAGCTCACTGCCGATTGTATGAAGTTTCGAGTATTTTTTGTTTGAGCAGCCCCTACCTATCTTTAATACCCTGACCGTGCTCCTCACCCATCATCCGAACCTTCGATCATCTCCATATTTTTTTCTCCGAACGATTCGTCAAAATGAGAATTCTTCCATAAAAACAAATCTTGAAAAGGAACCGTAGTCTTGCATAGTTCTACACTTGTAGCCTCTTCAATATTCGCCATACATTTTCTATGGAAAAATTAATTCCGCCATGAACAAACCACTCTTCCATCTTTTATTAATTCTGTCTGAGATAGCCGCCATCTTGAATCCGCCATTTTGGTTTTTTTTTTCAGCTCACTGCCAATTGTATGAAGTTTCGAGTATTTTTTGTTTGAGCAGCCCCTATCTATCTTTAATACCCTGACCGTGCTCCTCACTTATCATCCGATTCGATTATATTATCATCTCTCTCCATATTTTTTTCTCCGTACCATTCGTCAAAATGAGAATTCTTCCATAAAAACAAATTTTTAAAAGGAACCGTACACTTAGCCTCTTCAATATTCGCCATACCTAAATTTTCTATGGAAAAATAAATTCCGCCATCTTGAATTTTTTACCTGTTCATCATGTAGACCCTCATGTCCTGATCATCTTTTGCCAAAAAACCACTCTTCCATCTTTTATACTCTCCGAGATAGACACCGACGAAATTTGTATGGCGGCCATCTTAAATCCGCCATTTTGAATTTTTTTTCAGCTAACTGTCAATTGGATGAAGTTTCGAGTGACATTTGGTCGAGCACCCCCCACCTATCTTCGATACCCTGGCTGGTGCTCTTCATCCGTCTTCGAAATCCTCAATCATCAGCTCTCTCTGTATTTTTCCTCTTAATGAATTTTTGTCTTCTATACGAAACGATGAGTGAAAAAAAAAATGTTCATACAAAATTTTACAGGAGAGGTGATCAATCAGTGAATCAGCACGAGCAGCTATATATATATTAACTAGTATGGCGCGTGGCTGCGCGGCCCGCTAAAGCGGACCGCGTAGTGGAGCGCGTGGTCCACTGTCTACTTACTCGCTGTCCTACTATCCTGCCCCCCGATTATGTAAGAATGGCCGATCAAATCGTCAAAGTTCGGCGTCAAAGTAAAATAAACCATAACAGCATTAAATTAGAGCTCAATTTCGAAACACGAAATTGAGCTCTAATTCAATGCTGTTATGATTTATTTTACTTTGACGCCGAACTTTTACGATTTGATCGACAATTCTTACATAATCGGGCAGCTGGTTTACTGTCTACGTGCTCTGATCTAAACAACACACTGCTATGCTAGTGAGCACAGTGGAAGCGCCAGCACGCCAAGCGTCCGACGTAAAAGAAAATTCTCATAAAGGAAAAAACATAAAACAAAGACCACCAACCCCCCGCCCCTCACCCCGTTGTATACCTTTGGGTGCAATCGAACTTCGGCAACTTGGCTTTCGTAATGGCGAACCGACAATAATTATCCATATAGGTATTAAATATTATAAATGCGAAAGTTTGGATGGATGGATGTATGGATGTATGTTTGTTACTCAATCACGCTCCAACGGATGAACGGATCTGGATGAAATTTGGCACAGAGATAGATTATAGTCTGGAATAGCACATAGGCTACTTTTTATCCCGGAAAATTAAAGAGTTCCCGCGGGAACCGAAAAACCTCAATCCACGCGGACGAAGTCGCGGGCATCAGCTAGTTCTTCCATAAAGAACAAATCTTGTAAAAAAACCATTTCAAAATCATGCATATTTCCTAACTTCTTCTACTCTCTTCAATGGCAGAATCTGCCATCTTATTTTTTTCTGCTCATCAAGTAGACTTTCAGGCCCTGATAATTTTCTACCCAAAAACCACTCTTCCATCTTTTAAATAGTCTGAGATAGCCGTCATCTTGAATTTTTTTTTCAGCTCACTGCCAATTGTATGAAGTTTCGAGTATTTTTTGTTTGAGCAGCCCCTACCTATCTTTAATACCCTGACCGTGCTCCTCACCCATCATCTGAACCTTCGATCATCTCCATATTTTTTTCTCCGAACGATTCGTCAAAATGAGAATTCTTCCATAAAAACAAATCTTGAAAAGGAACCGTAGTCTTGCATAGTTCTACACTTGTAGCCTCTTCAATATTCGCCATACATTTTCTATGGAAAAATTAATTCCGCCATGAACAAACCACTCTTCCATCTTTTATTAATACTGTCTGAGATAGCCGCCATCTTGAATCCGCCATTTTGGTTTTTTTTCAGCTCACTGCCAATTGTATGAAGTTTCGAGTATTTTTTGTTTGAGCAGCCCCTATCTATCTTTAATACCCTGACCGTGCTCCTCACTTATCATCCGAACCTTCGATTATCATCTCTCTCCATATTTTTTTCTCCGTACCATTCGTCAAAATGAGAATACTTCCATAAAAACAAATTTTTAAAAGGAACCGTACACTTGTAGCCTCTTCAATATTCGCCATACATTTTGTATGGAAAATAAATTCCGCCATCTTGAATTTTTTTCCAGCTCATCAAGTAGACCTTCATGTTCCGATCATCTTTTGCCAAGAAACCACTCTTCCATCTTTTATACTCTCCGAGATAGACACCGTCGAAATTTGTATGGCGGCCATCTTAAATCCGCCATTTTGAATTTTTTTTTCAGCTCACTGTCAATTGGATGAAGTTTCGAGTGACATTTGGTCGAGCACACCCCACCTATCTTCAATACCCTTTTCTTTGGAAAAATAAAGTCCGCCATCTTGAATTTTTTTCCTGTTCATCAAGTAGACCTTCATGTCCTGATCATCTTTTGCCAAGAAACCACTCTTCCATCTTTTATACTCTCCGAGATAGACACCGACGAAATTTGTATGGCGGCCATCTTAAATCCGCCATTTTGAATTTTTTTTCAGCTCACTGTCAATCGGATGAAGTTTCGAGTGACATTTGGTCGAGCACCCCCCACCTATCTTCGATACCCTGGCCGGTGCTCTTCATCCGTCTTCGAAATCCTCAATCATCAGCTCTCTCCGTATTTTTCCTCCGAATGAATTTTTGCCTTCTATACGAAACGGGGAGTAAAAAAAAAATTTTTCATACAAAATTTTACAGGAGAGGTGATCAATGAGTCAGTCAGTCAGCACGAGCAGCTATATATATATAAACTAGTATGGCGCGTGGCTGCGCGGCCCGCTAAAGCGGACCGCGTAATGGACCGCGCGGTCCACTGTCTACTTACTCGCTGTCCTACTATCCTGCCCCCCGATTATGTAAGAATGGCCGATCAAATCGTCAAAGTTCGGCGTCAAAGTAAAATAAACCATAACAGCATTAAATTAGAGCTCAATTTCGAAACACGAAATTGAGCTCTAATTCAATGCTGTTATGGTTTATTTTACTTTGACGCCGAACTTTTACGATTTGATCGACAATGCTTACATAATCGGGCAGCTGGTTTACTGTCTACGTGTTCTGATCTGAACAACACACTGCTATGCTAGTGAGCACAGTGGAAGCGCCAGCACGCCAAGCGTCCGACGTAAAAGAAAATTCTCATAAAGGAAAAACATAAAACAAAGACCATCAACCCCCCGCCCCTCCCTTTTTGTTTGAGCAGCCCCTAAGTAGGTACCTATCTTTAATACCCTGACCGTGCTCCTCACCCATTATCCGAACCTTCGATCATCATCTCTCTCCATATTTTTTTCTCCGAACCATTCGTCAAAATGAGATTTCTTCCACAAAAACAAATCTTGAAAAGGAACCGTAGTCTTGCATAGTTCTACACTTGTAGCCTCTTCAATATTCGCCATATATTTTCTATGGAAAAATAAATTCCGCCATCTTGAATTTTTTTCCTGTTCATCAAGTAGACCTTCATGTTCTGATCATCTTTTGCCTTGCTTGGTTTCTTGAAACCACTCTTCCATCTTTTATACTCTCCGAGATAGACACCGACGGAATTTGTATGGCGGCCATCTTAAATCCGCCATTTTGAAATTTTTTTTCAGCTCACTGTCAATTGGATGAAATTTCGAGTGACATTTGGTCGAGCACCCCCACCTATCTTCGATACCCTGGCTGGTGCTCTTCATCCGTCTTCGAAATCCTCAATCATCAGCTCTCTGCGTATTTTTCCTCCGAATGAATTTTTGTCTTTTATACGAAACGATGAGTAAAAAAAAAATTTTTCATACAAAATTTTACAGGAGAGGTGATCAATCAGTCAATCAGCACAAGCAGCTATATATATATTAATGTGCGATATTCAATATATTAAAAAAACAAACTATCACCACTTAAAGCAGTAACATTTGAATCTTGTTGACGCTCTTGTTTCAGTATTCTAATCCTTATTTTTGGGAAGTCAAGGTACCTACTATACACTATACATCATCATCACGTCAATTTTAAATTAATACTGCTTTAAACGATGATAGTAAGCTCCCAGGTCAAAGTAGACTCCTAGTTAATTGATATTTTAAAAATATACATAGCTTTTAATCGTTTAGGTCGCCTAAATTGTTAGGACGCCTAAAACTTTTAGGTCGCTTAAACTTTTAGGACTTCTTAAAAAGTTGAATTCACAAAATGTTGAATTCTTAAAATGTGTATTCCCAAAATGAAGGACACATGCGGCAAGCATGATAATAATTGTATAACATTAAGGAATTCTAACAGGGCATAATATTTTAAATCTGTAAAATTTTATTGATTTCATTTTCCTTTCTCATAATTGTTGAGCAATATAGAAGTTTTAGATGTAGTTTTTTCTCAGTTTATATCACGTTTACTTTATTATTATAATAATTCTCTTGGTGATGTTATGGTACTAAATAAAATTTATATTATACTCATTAAATATAATTTTATTATAACTTTCTTCATTTATAATATGAAACTAATAATGAACCTAAAACTAAATAACCTTAAAAAATATAATGTAATAACTAAAATATATTATTAAAAGGAGTCCCTTTAGGCAAGGTTCCGAAGATACTGGCAGCGTTCCCCCTTTGAATAGCTAGACTAATTCTTTGCCCGAGGTAGCTGCCAGCTCTTCGGTCTCCTGTGATGTCGACTAACCTTTTTGTTATTTCCTTATAAAGCAATTTAGCGCTAGGACCCCACGGACCAAGGGTCTCGACACCGAATGGGACAAAATAATATTCGGAGCCTAGACCCCTGTATTTGCATGTTTTAGCTTTTTCAGCCGCTTCACAAGCCGCACCAGCTCTGTTGTTGGTTCCATGTAGATGGGAAGGGGCCAGCGTGTCTGAACAGGTTGCATCCCATACCAGCACCCGGCCCATCTTCCATGGAATCAAACTCATACCGTCCGGTCTCTTGCCATCGTCTCTTGCAATACCAGTCGGCTCAAGTAGACTTGGCACGTTGACGGTGGCAAGGGACCGGCGCATGATATCGTTAAGTGCGGCATGTCACGAGAAGCGGCCTGCACTTTTTTGGCATGACAGTCCGTGATGTCCTAGCTTGTCGACATCACTGCCACAGGGACATTTATGAGGAGCGCAGACCGGAACCCCAAGCCGTAGACAGGTTGCGATTCGGAGCGTGTCAGGCTCAAGAAATGTTCCTGTATTTGACGAAGGGTACGCGTGAAGCCAGTTATATATATTATATTATACTTAAATGTCTTCAAAAACATTTATTTTCACCAAACTAACTTATCTTTATCTTCTTTGAATTCATGTTGGTAACATTATGATTCTGTACATCTACGCTACTGTCATAAAATTCCTAAGAGTAAATTTCCATTGCGGGAAATTTATTGGCATATGAAAAACACCTAATTCCTTTATTACATCCAAAGCAACATCTTAGCATTCTCAAAAAGCACTTTCGTGTAACAGATGAGTCTTGAGTCTTATCGCACAAACGTAGAATATTATAAAATGTCGCAATAAAGTAAATAAGTAGACAAATGTACTCACACCGTAATCTCACATTCGATTTTGTACCGTATATAATACCGCTAAGGTTAAATATTGAATGCGTTATTATCACATAATCCTCAAGCGGTGCTCGTGAGAAATATTATGAAAACAAATTCGCGTTGAGCACGTTCGTTCCCTGTAATAAATAAGAGCAAAAGTGGGTACTAGACTGAGGAAGTCAGCCGCAAAATGGCCCTGTTTGAACTTTTATTACAGAGTTAGTATATGGATACAAGATGTCTAGGTACTTTTTAAAGCCTATTATCACTTTGTAAAAATATTTTGATATAAAACAAACTTTTATTGGGCCATTGCATTGCCATACAATGACATCTCAGAAAAACACTATTCTAAAAATAACTAAGTAGGTATTCAATTTTAACAACTTTATCCCTTTAATCACCACAACGTAGGTACCTAACTTTAGCAGAACTATAAATTTCCTGCCTATAATAGTGTTAATTTGGCTCTGCACAATAATTCTTCTAAATCAAATTAACGAGTCTAAAATTTAAAATTAATGCCATTCATTTAGGACTGTCAATTACTATACCTAAGCACTTTCCTAAAGTAATATAAGAATTTTCGATAGACTAAATTTTAACGGTAATCAAAATACCATCATATCAAGATGAAAGTGAGATTTAACCACATTATGTAATCGTGTAAATAAACAATTCAATGCAGATCCCAAGTTAGCGGAAAAAAATCTTTGTTTCTTGCACGAGCTGTCAGTGTTCTTGAAAGAAACATCTACAGACTCATTAGGAAAATAAGGAATATCGGAGAGAAAAATTCAAACACATCACGAGTTCGGGATTGTTATAATAATCGTAAGGGAAACAGACAAGCAAATCATAATACAATATTATGTGTTTCTGACATATTTTGTATGAAAGAAATATATAATTATTATTTTAAGAGTACCATTTTTACATAGATTTATCTACAATCACGCATTGTGCAACCTTAGGTCTTGACCTCTTCAGAAATTCAACTTCCATCACCTATTTGGCGATGAGCTAATAATAGGTAATATCATATTGGTTGTTAGATATGTAGCCAAATGAAGTAGGTATGATAGATAATAAAAACGAAAAAAGAATCACCACGGACTACCTTAAATGAATAATATCTTATTTGATTAATCAAAAAACTTTTTTTTTGGATTATCATGAAATAAGGAAAACAGAGTAAAAAATTAATTTAGAAGCATCATTTTCAAAAACTACAATATTTTATCTTTACTTTTTTCACTTGTATAGTACCTTTGTATAACACTTATACATGGATGGATTTTGTCTTCGCGAATTTCAAAGCATTACACCCTTGATATGGATCAAAGTGAGCCGTCGTTTCAGAAGTGATGTACCGAAAATATTTTGCCGTACATTAGAAGAAATATCGAGCATAAAAAGATGCGTACCTTTGACAATGAATTATTTGTTTCATTCCCTTGGAGACAAATTAAGTACAATATTCAAAGAAAATGCAGAAAATATCTCAATTCAATAGTTATTATATTATATTAGTTACTAAATCCATTTATCAACGTACACACATCAAGGAAAATCATCAACAAATACCCAATTGTACGAACGCCGGAAAAAAACACCCGTCATTTGCAGATGGGGGAGCGGGTAGACAGCTGTCTTGTTGTCGGATGATGACCGGGGGCTCTTAATTAATAGTTTACGGGCTGATATCTTCCATTTCCCCGTATCCTTGTTCTTCTAAGGATAATGAATATACAAATACGGTATGAAAATTAACCAGCGCTATTAATTGTTACTTGTTTCTCATACCCGCACATCGATAATGTATTACTAGCTGGGCATGGACTTAGAAATTGGGAGGAAAAATGAAAATTATATTATGTACACGCGAAAGTGTGTACTTTTGTCTGCCTATCTGTCTGCTGAGTTTGCACGGCAAATCTGTGCAGCCGTATTAGCCGTAATAGGTTCTGGGGAAGTACAAAGGCTACTTTTTGTACAGGAAAATCAAAAAAAAAACCCCGGGAATTTCAAAAATCATAAATCCACGCGGACGAATTCACGGCCGTCATGTAGTACCTACATAATATTATATTATTATACAGTACTAGATGATGCCCGCAACTTCGCCCGCCTTAAATACGTTTTTTTTATTGCCTCGGGAACTCCTTAATTTTCCGAGATGAAAACGAGCCTATGTCCTTCATCGGGATACAAACATCAAACATCAAAATCTGTTGAAAAAAAAAGGATGTTAAAGCGTAGCAGACAGATAGACACATTCTCGCATTTAAATAATATAAATTAAAAAAAATATATTAAATTAATTAATTAATAGAATGGTGGAATGGATATGGGTTAATAATTTTCTTTCTTAAAAATATACCAAAAATATACTTATATTTAAAGAGTATATTCTTTAACGTTAAAACAAGCTTTTACACTTATTTGTAGCCACTACCGTGGTGATTACCCTGGGGCTGTATCCATCACGACACTGCTCTTATTTATTATTTAGCGCTTGCGGTTCTAATATACATTATTATCTAGAATTACTGGAAAATTCGGAACATCAATTTCATCTCACCTATTTTTAGAAACGAGGGACGAGTTTTTTTGACAGACGAGTGGCCTAGTTGTGACAACGCATAATATATATCAGTCGATTGTGAGTGTTAAGCAACGTTGGCCCAAGTTGGTAACTGGAAGGGTGACTAAATTTGGAGGTTCAAATTTGGGTTTTCCTGCCCTCCGTGCCTCGGAGGCCACGTTAAGCCGTCCGGTCCCGGTTATTATCACTAACATCTGATAATAATCGTTACAGTTGAGATCGAAAACCTAACAGTTTAAATACTCTTAGTTGAGTCGTGGGAAACCACCGCATTATTATCCCAAGAAAACTCCTACCATTATTTGATTAATGGAAAGGGGTCACGACCCTCAGTCCAGACCCAAACGACTTTCATACAAACACATTTTTACATTTCAGAAGTAATTATAAAGCTATGAAATCTCGTATACTAATAATAATGCACATAATTATTTCGCACATTTGACCAATAATTACGCACTTCATCACACATCACTTTTAAATGGCTGCGTCTTTTACGCTTATCACAAATATACTGCGCATATTTGCACCTATTTACCTGGTGCGCCTTCTTGCAACGCACCCGTGTCCGGTGACCCAGCTAAGCTGGGCCACCGGGCACACGGGCGTTAAGGCACAGAATAGGTAATTGGTTAAGGTTTTAACAAACTCGTGACGATGGTCAGCCCTCACACGGCGGTATCGGGCTGACATGAGTCAACTCGTATGTAAAAACCTACTTACCGCTCTTTTATCACAAACTACTATTTAATCAATATGAAAACTTTTATTGTAAGTATGCTGCTAGATTCTCAAACAAGCTTAAAATTAAAACTGAGTAGCAAAACAATGTAAGTTGCTCACTTGCTCTCTATAAACACTTTTTGAAACAACCATAATTTGCAAAGAACAAAAGATTAATTGGAAAGTTTCGCTTCATTTCATTTAACCCTTGTACGAGGCATCTGGCGTCCGGCCCTGCGTTCTTTCAAACTGTCTGTCGTAATGTGCCATTAGAGGATGATGCAGGTACCGACCCTTATCTCACATATTTGCGCGTAGGTATGTCTACCAAAGTGAAGCAACTTCAAAAACTATGTTTTCACGGAAACGTTTAAATGTGTAATCTACTTGGTAATCTATTACTGTCGTGATATAATATAGAGTTGAAAATATGTCCTTCTATAATTTTAATTATTTTCTTACCAAGTAGTGAATAGTTCCGAGATGTAAGTCGGAACTCCTTACAAACACTCCTGGGTGAAATCAATCGCGATCAGAGTACTCGCTTAGTAAAAATATCCATGCTAATATTATAAAAGCAAAAGTGTGTCAGTCTGCAACACTTTCACGGTCCATCTATTCAACCGATTTCGATGGAATTTAGTAGAGATATGGGATGCATTCCGGGAAACGGCATAGGATTTTTTTTCACCCAGCAAATCAAAGAGTTCCCGTGGCATGTTTCGAATCCTAAATCCACGCAGGTAAGACACAGCCATCTTTTAGTAATACCACAGAATAGGTAATACCTATACAAAAATAAAAGCTGTTGTAAGTAAATATTATAAAATCATATACCATACGTCCATACGAAGATAGGGTGGGTTAGCTCAATTGCTTATAATAAAATTATTGAGCGAACCCCTATTTAACTTCACATGATCATCAAAACTACGAAAATATCATGTTTTAGGTTGTGACACTTTAAAGGAAAACGCCAGCATAATTTGCGAAGTTTGTCCTAAAAACTGGGACGAAACTAGGGGACGAAGGGACTGCACCATCTGTAATGGCCTGCCGCCTGACCCGCACCATGGATATGCAAATGACTATTTGAATAAAGTCCCCTGCAAGTATCATCGCAGTGTTTTCAAATGTAAACATGTTAATTTTGCTAGAACCTTCGCTCTCTATAATACAAATTACTTTAACACCATTTCGGGCTTGCTTTTAACCTTGTTATGCTACAACGAATTATACTCATACTTAACTGTGACAAAAAAAAGTTTTTCGTGATTAAAAGTGAAGCATAGATTTTTGTAATTACCTAGACTAGTAGGGAATAGAATGGAAAGAGGCTGGTATTTTTAAAACCATTTAACCAAATATACCACCGCTTTGGTTTCTTTACAAAAATGTAATCATTCTCTCAAATAAGAAAGATTTTTCTACCTTTTCCCACCCTTTTCCGCATGAAATATTTTTCGCAGCATCGTATATGATGAGATGTCATTAGGGATGTTATACACCACCACCCTAACAAGGAATGCGGTAGCAATTCACCTGCATCGTAGTTAGACACGTATTGAGGAGTAGTTTAGCACCTCAATACATTTAAACAGCGGTAGTTAATAAAACTGTTGATACGACTGACAACTGTGCGCCTTTTAAACTGTTTATAAAGTGAAATTGACTTCAACCACAGTGTATTAAAGAAAACGTCTAACTTAAGGCAAGAGTGTTATAGGCATCTTAGAGGCAAGCGCACTCCAACCATGAGGCCTAGCCTCATCATTGCAAGTATTGTCGTCACGCGCGTTTTCATATTATTAATTAGTAGGTACTAATGTCTTCTTAATTTTGTACTTATTCAATTCATTTTATAACTTTTCAAGGTCTATATTACACATTTTAGTAAGTATAGCAAGCAGTTTGGAGAGACATTCCTCGTTTTCATCAAGAAAATATTGTTCTACATTTAAGCCAGAAGCTATAAATTAAGTTGTAAAGATGAAAAACTGAACAAAAATTAACTCTACAAGTTATAATTAGATGACTTCACATAGTCAATTTATGTTATTTTGAACGAATAGCTTTTCGCTTTTCTGCATCAAGCTTTTCGGAATTAATAAAATTATTCACAAAACGGACATTCTTGAAGCGAACGGGCAATGAAATTTTCAAGCGACTCCTTGAAGTTTCGACGTGATACAACGTACGGTATTTAACCGGAGCAGTAAACGGACGATTGCAGACTGTTGGATGATCCTCAAAGCGATATAGCCGTGATAATGGAAACCATTCGGATTTTCCGCCGGTCATTAGTGCAGACAAACGAGGGTTAGACTGACGGACAATATTTTAGTTTTGGTATTTAGAATAGAACCTGAGAAAATAACATTACATCGAATACATTTCATTTAAATCTATAATAATATTTCACTAAAAATCTTTCTTATCTAAAAAAATTGATTTCTTTTAAAGGTAATTTTTATTGTTTTTTATTTACCAACAACAAGTTAGCCCTTGACTGCTATCTTACCTGATGGTAAGTGATGATGCATTCTATTTAAATAAACCCATACCCCTAATCGGTTTCTGCACAGTATCGTACCGGAACGCTAAATCGCTTGGCGGCAAGTCTTTGCCGGTAGGGTGGTAACTAGCCATGGCCGAAGCCTCCCACCAGGCCATACCAGAGAAAATTCAGAAATTGTAATTAAATTATTGTATTATTTTAATTGCACTTTTTAATATTTTCAGCATATTATTTTCAACATGTTCAATTTCATACATATCCTTTTTTGGTCAAAGTTAATTTGGCGATTGAAAAATCAACCCCAATAAAGTAAGTTTGAAGTGGTTGTTAATTGCGTGTAAGTAATAACTCTAATTATGACGTCAACTCACGCCACAAATATCAACAGTCACGCAATGCTGGTACAATCTGAAAACACTCGTCTAAATAAAATGGGAGTAAATAAAGTGACTTGCGATTAATTTGCTACTTGGTTATCGAAAAAAAATTGCAGTAAAATTATTTTGTTTGCTTTTATTGTTTCGGTTTGCAATAAATTAAAAATATTTGCAACACTTGATTTTCACTTTTAATCTTAAAATGATTTCCAAATAAAGAAATATTTTGTATGATATATTATGTATTTGCAAAATAAATAGTTACGATGCAACAAAATTACTGTTAGGTTGGCAAGTTAATACTTTTGATTAGCGGTAAAATTCTATTTATAGGCATTTTATTCATAGAGTTCGCATTTAAAAAAGATGGTTAACGCTTGTATTGAAAAATTGGCAATAGGCGGTGCGGTAGTCACGTGACATGGCCAGCCAATTGCGTGCGAGCATTCTTATTCGGCCCGGCATGGCATTTAATTAGTGTTTTGCAATTGAATGTTAGTTTGCATTAATTTTATTAATTATACCTATCAAAAATACGCATTGCACGTCAAATTAACCAGCGCATACTTACAGTCGGCTTAAAATGTATTTCCTCTTTTTAGGTGGGAGCAGCGCTATTATTCAAAGTTGAAAGGGTGTGTGACGCCAGCGGACAGAATCGGTTCATCGAAGTTATCAGCAGAAGCTACCACTGATAATATGGTCCACTCAGGCATTTCTATGTCGCTGCACGCGATAATGAAGCAAGGCTCCGGCCGTGTCATGTTACCACCTTGCCAGCAAAAACGTACCGACAAGAGATTTAACTTTCCAAAACGATAAGCTGTCATGCTCATGCACCCACCAGGTAAGCCCCCCAGTATCTTAGACTGCATCACAAACTAACTAACATCCAAGTGAGACAAGAAGAAGACATCCAAGTCAAGAGCTAACTTATAGTAGAAATTAAAAAACCTGTCCAAGTCACTTGCTTTTTTTGTACTGAAAAATTATCTTCTTGTAGAGCCTTCCGTTAGCGTTGTCCTTTTAAAATAGGCGTTACATTGAAAACAGGGGAGTATAAATAATACCTAACGCGGGTAACTATCAGTGCTCCCAAAAGCCTGTATCTTTACTACTAAATTCGTGGTAATTACATTATGAAACGCCTTTAATGATTCCCGAGATAAAAATAACGCGTTGATGAAAAGAAAAAGTGCTGTGTTTCTTGCAAGATCCCTAGTAGATAATATTGTTTCTTAGGGCGTGCGAACTTGGCCTCGTCTTTGCTTTGTTAAGATAATCTTAGTGTGGCTCCCCAGAGACGTCAACAAAGAAAATTGGATGGGCAGTCAGCCAATAGCTTTTAATCCTCGGGTCTTTTTGACCCTCCTTATCTAGTTGTATGTTATAATCGCGTTCTTTGAGTCAGACTATGTGAATAGACGATGTAATCCTCGCCTGATGGAAACTGCTGACTCTACTCATGACGTGGCTTCGTAACTATTTTCGGATAATAATGAACTCCGGAAAATATTATCAGGATGAAATCCGTACAGGATTATATTATTCTTTAATCAAATATCAAATCTATATATATAAAAGCGAAAGTTCACTGACTGACTGATCATCACGATATCTCAGGAACTATAAAACATACAGTCAATCAAAAAAAAAGGAAAATCGGGATTTAGGTTTTTAGTTTTAAATAATAATAACCTGTATAAGCCATTTTCCGAAAATCTACCCCAAAAAGGGGGAAGTGGGGGTTGGAAGTTTGCATGAAAGTTCTATGTTTTTGAAGTTAGAGACTTGAAAATCGGGATTTAGGTTATAAGTTTTAAATAATGAACACCTGCATAAGCTATATAAGAAGCCTCTTTAGATAGACTTTTTGCAGCGGGAAAATTTCATATATGAAATCAAAAATTGTACGCGGATGAAGTCGCGGGCGACCTCTTCAAACCCTGTGCACGCCACTGTCTATGGGTATGAACCTCGTAGTTAACGAGGTCGTGATATTTACCTACTAGCGGTAGGACTTTTGTGGATAGGCCTCTTGAAGCGGGAAAATTTCATAATTTTATAGGAAGTCAGAAATTGTACGCGGACGAAGTCGCGGGCGACCGTTAGTAAATATTATAAATGCGAAAGTTTGGATGGATGGATGTATGGATGTTTGTTACTCAATCACGCTCTAACAGCTGGACGGATCTGGATGAAATTTGGCACAGGGATAGATTGTAGTCTGGAATAGCACATAGGCTACTTTTTATCCCGGAAAATTAAAGGGTTCCCGCGGGAACCGAAAAACCTCAATCCACGCGGACGAAGTCGCGGGCATCAGCTAGTACTTCAGAAAAGTAAATCAATGATTTTCATTTTGCCACCATTACAATTCGGAGTTGGGGGGTTTTTTATACTTTAATTAATAAAAACACGTCTAGAGTCTAGACAGAGTGGAAAAAAGTAAAACTTTCAAATGTATTTCAGATTTTTTTCAAGCTCATCTACAAAACTTTACTCTTTAAGAAATACAATGGAGCATGATTTGAATCGAAACAAACTATCCCTCTAAAATATTCATTCCAAATTGCAAACTAGCATGTCCCATTTAATCACGGACCACTACCTACCATACCTACCATACCTAGAGATGTTTTACTATTTTTTTAGATGAAGCGACTATCTTTACTTACACAATCGTCCAATAAAGGCATAAGTTAGCTCTATCAATCCATACTAATATTATAAAATTTGAAATCTATGTGTCGGTTAGTCTCGTATGTTTTCACTGTCCATATTCTGTTCGATTAATCTAGATGGTGTACCTAAAATAGTTAATTTCCTGAAATGAGTTTAATGAGATTGATATTTAACTCCTCCGATTTACCTCATTTGGATCGATCTCTTGGTACAAGAGCCGGATACACCACGACCTTCACCGATCTGACCAGATGAAACATATTTTTTTGAAAGTTTTAATAATGAATAACAGATAAATACGCCTAAAATAGCTTGCCTATCAAAATCCTGACCAGGCTATTTTTAAATTAATTAATTTTATTTTTTTATTTTTCATCGTTCTGTTAACCAGCCGAATTTTATTCTAACCGACAGTAAATAATAATATAAAGAATATGCCGAGGTAGCCTTGCCTACTCATTTTTTGACCACACTACCTGGCAATTTAAATAATTCAAATAATTATAATTATAATTCAAATAATTGATCAAGTTTCAGGCTCAGCCTTTCAGAAAATTGAGAGTTCTGAGGTCAACTTTGGACGTTAGAGAATCTCCACTTTGAAAGCCCCCCATTTCGACAATTTTAATGGAAAAATTTAAAAAAAAAATTTTTGGACTCTATTCCTAATTATCTTTAAAATAATATACCACAACCCTATGTAACGCTATAAAAAATATTTTACTTCGCATTCGCTTCTATGAGAGCCCCCCTGAAATAAAGGTTTTTATATTTTTTTAAGCCATATTCGGTGGGAGGCCATCGGTTTACATATTATATTTAAATTTGAAGTAATTACGTTCAGTAATTCAGAAGTTATAAGGCTCTGACAGACGGACGGACGGATGGATGGACAAGTGCCAATTCACTCAAGTATACTCAGAGACCTTCGCTTCGCTCGGTCAATAAATAAATAGACAATTTATTCTACGTGGTCTATACATAACGTTGGAACTGGTTCCACAGCAAACTGTGAGTGATAGTACTTACCAAAACTAAAAAGTAGAGACCTACTTTTAAAAAAGAATCAGCCAACTAGCTATCACCCAAGTTAACGATTTTATTAGTATTGTTAATGAATGTAACTGTTGGGTCCCAACATAACCGAACTGAGTGATGTGATCAATCATTTGAATGTAATATAGCCCAGTATTTAGACAATCATTCCAATTCAACTTCCCAAGCTTTGTTCAGTGGCTCTTTTTTCTTAAAGGATGTTCGGTGAATTGCAAATCTTTTCAGACTCCGAGGGGGTGGTCGGAGACTTTGTAAAAATTTAATGCATATTTCATGGAGCCGCGGTTTCTTTGTAAGAGATCGGTTAGACTTCTTATGTTTTAAGCTTTATTGAAATAGCCGTAAGTTTTATACAACTCATGAAAAAGAAGTGATTAGATTTAAAATGTTATATTAAGTACGTCTATAGGTGTGTACCTACTTACTATGTTTTTCTGTATGTTTTTTTTATCGACTACAAGTTAGCCCTTGACTGCGATCTCACCTGATGGTAAGTGATGATGCAGTCTAAAATGGTAGCGGGCTAACCTGTTAGGGGCATGGTAGTTATATTAAACCCATACCCCTACTCGGTTTCTACACGGCATCGTATCGAAACGCTCGATCGGGACGAATCGCTTGGCGGTACGTCTTTGCCGGTAGGGTGGTAACTAGCCACGGCCGAAGCCTTCCACCAGGCCAGACCAGGGAAAATTCAGAAATTATAAATTCCCAAATTGACCCTGCCGGGGATCGAACCCGGGACCTCCGCACGTTAAGACAACAGCGCTACACACTGCGCCACGGAGGTCGTCGAAATGTGTACCTGTACATTGACACATTATTCATCTGATTGAGCTATATGTTTGTTCAATAGTTACTGATATTGTCTCAAGGTTATGACAAGAAAATACATCATCAAGGTACAATACGTAGCTATTAGAACGCGAAAGAAACAATGAATAGATAATACTTCGATTATTTTCTTTTACATTATTTTTTTTTTTAAATAGATTCTAGAAATAAAATATGAGCAATTTATTTATCAATGCTAATGTTATAAATGCGAAAGACGTGTGTTTGTCTGTCCGTCCGTCAGTTATATTTTCTGGTGAAAACAGGTGAGATAAAGTTAAGTTTCGCCATAGAAAATAGTACTTTTTAAACCCAGGATATCAATGAGTTCCCATGGGATTTGAAATAAACCAAAATCCATGCGGACAAAGTCATCTACTGGTTTGATAAATTACATACCCTGTGGTCATATTACATATTTCATTTTGATCGAATCATTTAAAATGATAGGTGGATATGTGCAAAATAATTGCCTTTCCCGCAGCAAAGGTTAACGAGTGTTATTAAAACTCGCGGGAGCAGCTCATGCCGCCAGCAAAATCGTTTTGCTTTGAAAAATTTGCCGAAATAATGACGTAAAACTCATATGCGAGTCGTCGAGTAGGGAATAAATATGCTCGGACCCCGGGCCCGGTTTTATTAAGCCCGGCGTCAGTCTGGTATGGGCTCTAATGGTGCAATTTTGGCTGAAATTTTTGCTTTATGGACTTACCTTTTTAAGGGTAAATTTAAAGTATGTAAGTGCATCCAACTTTAACATTTTTAATTCAATATTTTTCTATTATTTTTTGTTGCTGTAACTTGGGAGTACTACTTATATTTCAAAAGTTTTTCAGTAATTCAACCCAAGCAAAGTCAGGACGGGTCAGCTAGTGTTATATTTAAATATTCCATATAAAAAATGTGTGAAAATCAAAAGAATTTCAAAGATTTATTGCAAAAATTATGACTTTTCATAATCTCAACCAATCTCATTCATTCGTTTCCAATGAAAAACTCGAAAGACCCGCCAAGAGTTATGGGCTTGCGGGCTACTAAATCTAAATTTCGACAGAAGTGTGGGATATAAATCCATGAGATGTTATGCGTGAGTCGCTCGCTCGCGTGCCTTTATGTACAATTTATTATAGGGGAAAAAGAAAAAACGACGCTCCGATGGGCAACGTCCAATTGCAAACCACATTTCCAGCCACTAAAACAAATATTACATAATTCTGCCATTTATCATGCCCCTTTTTTTCCTGGCAAAGAAATAATGTTTTAACATGGCTTTCACATTATAACGTCGTAGCATTTTTATGAAAATTGAAGATTTTATTAAATAAAATAAAAATCTTTGTACATTATAGGTCTAAGGGTTTGAGCTAGGCGTTGATGAATCAGTCAGTGAGTGAGATTTATTCAGTGAAAGTATTAGTCAGCCAATTTCTCTTCTATTAAGTTTAGATAAAATTCGTGGCATGGAGCAGAAATAAATGAGATTGAATTTCTTTGAAACAGCGAAAATTCTATTTAAGCGCATTGCGTCACCTTAATTCCTTTTTATTTGGATTTAGTTTTCAAAAGAATCCATGTTTTCATGAAACTTAAACCCTAATGTGCCTTTACAATCGTTTTTAAGTGCATGTACACGATCTACACTTACTAAGATTAAAACGAAGCTGAAAATTACTGCCGTTCGATCTCCATACAAAACGAATGTAACTGAGCGGAAACGTTGTTTCAATACACAACATTTTCAATTCACGTTTTTCCAACTCGCTCTTTTGTTAAGGAATACGAGCGTTAAGAAAAATTCGCTGCAACATCAGGTGTGGTACTCGAAACAATCGCGCTTCATTAGAGCAAATACTTTTTGATTTCTTTCCCCCTATTTTCCTGTATGGAATGTATTTTTGAAACGACTTTGTTTGAACTATTTAAAATATGTAAAGTATGTAAAATCTTGATTTCAAAATAGAGGTACAACTTAACAAATATTAGAGTAACTAAAACAAGAAATAACCAAGAGATATTTATTCCCTTTTATAGTTTGAATAAAATAATTCAGTCTTTACTTGTAGTAAACTGTAGCTGTAATCATATTACCTAATATTATAAATGCGAAACTGTGTTCGTTTATTTGTCCTTCCATCACGCAAAAAACCAATATATCGATGTGATTATTTGCATGTTTATAGTGGAAGACCACCAGTGACATAGGCTACTTTTATCCCGGAAAATCAAAGAGTTCCAAAAAAACTCAATTCACGCGGACGAAGTCACGGGCATCAGCTAGTGCGAAATAACTATTATTGATTCAAACACTAACAATCAAAAGCCCGGTTGTGTAATAAAATTATAATCATTTGAAAGCATAAAAAATATGGCCTGTAGGTATATCAAATAGCTAATTTGCTGTGTAATCTAAATATATAAAAGGTAAAGGTGACTGACTGACTGACTGACTGACTGACTGACTGACTGACTGATCTATCAACGCACAGCTCTAACTACTGGTCGGATCGGGCTGAAATTTTGCACTCAGATAGCTATTATAACGTAGGCATCCGCTAAGAAAGGATTTTTGAAAATTCCACCCCTAAGAGGGTGAAATAGGGGGTGGAAAGTTTGTATGAAACTCCGTCATTTCTCAAGTTAAAGCCATGAAACTTGGTATTTGAGCTTTCAGTTAAATATGAAGAAGTACGTGTTTCACTATTTTTGAAAATTCGATCCCCAAGGACGTTAAATATAGAGTTTGTCCTTCAATCACGCCGCAACAGAGCAACGGATCAACGTGATTGCATGAGTATAGCTGTTGAGGACCTGGAGAGTGACAGGCTACTTTTTAAACCAGAAAATTAAGGAGAGCCTGGGGGGTAAAAACTTAAACCACGCGGACGAAGTCGCGGGCATTAGCTAGTAAGTTTATAAACTAGCTAAGCGTGCGTAGGTTTTTGATTGGTAAGCATCTGTGAATTCCTTCAGTTGACTAAACTTTTGACAAACGTAGGTAAGTAGGTAAATGGTGATGATTTATCTTCGACCAATCCTATGTGTTATTCCAGACTATAATCTATCTTTGTGCCAAATTTCATCCAGATTCGTTCAGCCGTTCGGCCGTGATTGAGTAACAAACATCCATCCATCCATCCAAACTTTTGCATTTATAATACCTATTAGTATAGATATGCCAATGAACAGTTTTGTGAGCTGAATACTCAAATATATAGTCCCACCAAGTTAGGGGCCGTCCATTAATAACGCGAGGCTTGAAAGGGGGGGGGAGGGGGGGGTGTAGTAAGATATCACGTGTATTTATTTTTTCGTCAAACGCGCGATTTCTGAACCGAAAAGCGGCGTGTAGTGTGACCTTGACTCGCCGTTGCCAGGCAACGAACGAAGTCCCCGCGCGCCGCGCACCGCGACGATCGCCCGGCTCGGCTTCATTGCCATTTGTCAGTCGCCAGTTATTCTGTTATTGTGACGCCGAATACACGCGTACACCGTTTATACCTGTATTTAAAGATAATATTCTAAAAATTTTAAGATTCTTTGTAGGTACTAAAAAATACACGTGATTTTAGGTGGGGGCGGGGGGGTTAGTCTTAAACCTCACCACGTATCACCAAGGGGGAGGGGGGGGGGGGGGTAAAAATGCTCAAAAACATCACGTGATTAATGGACGGCCCCTTATCTGGCTCGGTGGCCAAAATTGGAACTAATTTTTATGCCTGTTTAGTTTTTGTTTTTATTATATTTTAATACATACCTACTGGCGACGCTGTCACCGGGTCAGATAAGTTTGTGGGACTATACAGGCGGGAAAAGCTGCAAGCAACAGCAAAGTTAAAGCTAAAGCAGCAAGATAAAGTTCAGTGTCAAAAGTTGGTTCGCACCACTTCGCACTAATGAATCACTCCCAAGAGCATCGCTCGGTTCAACGTTGCAATTGCCTGTAAAAGATACTTGCCAACTATCATTTCCATGCATAAAAACTTTTTTACTAGGTGTATGCTAGCTGACCCTTGGCTTTGCTCAGGTCTGACGACCTCCGTGGCGCAGTGTGTAGCTGTCTTAACGTGCGGAGGTACCGGGTTCGATCCCCGGCAGGATCAGTTTGGGAATTTATAATTTCTGAATTTTCTCTGGTCTGGCCTGGTGGGAGGCTTCGGCCGTGGCTAGTTACCACCCTACCGGCAAAGACGTACCGCCAAGCGATTTAGCGTTCCGGTACGATGCCGTGTAGAAACCGAATAGGGGTATGGGTTTAATGTAACTGCCATGCCCGTAACAGGTTAGCCCGCTACCATCTTAGACTGCATCATCACTTACCATCAGGTGAGATCGCAGTCAAGGGCTAACTTGTAGTGGATAAAAAAGGTGGTTTTCCTGAACATGGTTTTTCAGCGAGTCTAAGCTACAATGAAAATCTACTAAATAAATACAAAGCTATATCCGCTAGAAGTAGCCACGAGTGAAAAATGTTGGAATTGTTCAATAGGTTCAATACTTAAACATTTTTAAATCAAAATTGCCATTTTCTGTTACAATTAAAAGACAAGTAAAAAAAAGATACGCGTCGAATTGAAAACCCCTGCTTTTTTGAAAGTCGGTTAAAAATAGCATAACTAACAGACTTCAGCTAAAAAATGGGGATATTAATTCAATGATGTTATCTATTAAAGTAGGCGTTACGAAATTACCTACCTACGACGTACGTAACTAACTATCAAAGTTTGTGGGGAAATATTGCCGAGGTTGTTTGATCCATAAGATAAAATGATGGTCCCTTAAAAGTGCGTTACTCCTGATCCACTGTGTCGAAGAGATTCGGAATTGTCGGTTCGGCCTGACGAATCACTCCCGAGGGCGTAACTTCAACGTCGCATTTGCTCACTGAAAAAATACTGACGCTCGAACGTAACAGAAAGATAAATGTGTACAATGTACATGGAATAAAAGATAACTTTTTATTGGTATTTATAGATTTTGAACGAAGATTGATTAAAAGAACCTACTGTGTTAAAATGTCGCAGTACCTACTAGTAACTAACGCGAAGTTTATAATTTATACAGTATTTTAATATAATATTATTGGTTGATTATTATTGAAATCTGGCACCTTCCAAGGACTACGGGAGGGACCACGGGTAAGGAAGTATAAAAACGAATGTGGCCAATTTTCTTGCATTGTGGGTGCAAGTTAAGTATGACATAGAAATACAGATGACAGCTTAAACATTTATCCAGCACCAATTATACTGAAATACTGCTTAACTGCTATCATTTTTTTAAAAAATACTAGCTAAGTGAAGAGATTACTTCAAAGTTAACAAAGAATGAAAAAAATAACAGTAAAACAGAAATGCGGAAGGATTGCAAAAGTCCGAAAAGCATTAAAGAACTAAGACTTTTTATAATTTCTTTAATTACTTTTTATTAGGTGCTCACTACATAAAAGTAATTCAACTGTGCCACTGCGGATGTAATAAATAACGAAAGTAAGGCGCTAACGAATGAATTATAAAGTGAGCTAAAAAACAATTTCCTCAAAACACTTAGTCGTTTCCTTGAAATATGAACAAAAGTAATGGCAAAGCAAATGCTGTAACACTGTCACGAAATAGAGATTTCCTCATACTAAATTAATTAGAGGTCCTTACAAAGCAAGCGAAATGGACTCTTACCATGAAGAAATTAGACTTGCAATTTTCATACGAATTAAGTTGACCTTAAATATTCGAACCAGGGAGATGCAGTAAATAACTAGAGTCAGCATTCACGCGAAGTAAGCTCAATTTTACAGATGAACAAGGAGATCGTATTTTTTGTATTAGAGTAAACTGACGTTGGATCTACTTTTACTCTTTATGCCAATAAAATGTCTATAATTTTGGTTAATGGCAATGTCTATAATAATATGATGTCATTCTTAAAGTATCGTAAAAAATAATAAAAACTATGTAGGTAAGTACTTCATTTTAACTAAGAGCGTACGTCTTTTAAATTTTCACGCTTGGTGTATGAAAATTTCTTCTTCGAGTCTTTTTAACTCAATGATTTAGACCCTTTTATTCAGGGTTAGTGCGTCGCGTCGTGAATGCTAATAATGTAAGGGGTTGCTGTTGAAATTTATAGAATAATTAAAGTTAATTCCCGCTTTCTAAATTGGTAAATAGTATGAATTACATATTAAACGTTCGGTATTTAAAAAAATGTGTTGTTAAAATAAACAAAAATGAAACCTAATTAATTTATATATTTTTATACTTCTACCATACCTTTACTACTGTTTTAATCATACTTTTGCGGGTCTAAAGTCAGTCTTCATGCCCTAGGGCCGTAATCTAGTCGATCGATCGCCCAACTAGTTGACCAACCCCATACTGTAAATATGCACAACAGAGTCTAGGCTCCAGACTGGTCGACCAAACGACCGTACCATTTGACATAAAAGTTTTTAAACCAAGGAGTATGTATACCTGCATAAACACTGGCAGCATGAAAAGCAAAAAGTTTGAATATCAAAGCAGCGGCGCCAAATGTGACTCTATCGAACGTGAACATTCACTTTTAATTTGTCTTTTCTTTTTATTATTTACTAGACCTATGTATCCTACTTACTATGATTTGCAATAAATATCTAACCGTTACAGTTTGTTTTACTGTTATGGTAGAAGTATAAAGTAGAGTATACACCACCGGGATAAAGCAGTTTTTTTCTTGGGCGCTTGAATCCCTCACTGCACTCAGGACTCAATCTTAATTCCCTCCCTTTGGTCGGGAATTAACTTATAACACCCTCGCTGCGCTCGGGAGTTAAATTTGGAGTCCTTCGTTACGTTCAGGATTCAATGTAGCGCCCGTGACATAAAACAGTGCTTTATCCCCTTGGTGTATAATCTACTATTATGATTCAGTATGACTGGTTATTATATTATACTCGTATTATAGCTTCTGCCAGTGAATTAGTCTAAGTTGCTTTGAATTATTCTGAAATGCCGTCAAAATGCTTCAACTTGTCAGGATTAAACTCTAGGATGCAAACTGTATTATATCTCTACAACGAACACTTATACAGACTTTAATCTCGCAAGAACACGTATGGATATTATTTGACTTGAGTTAAAAAAGTTCATTAGCAACCAGCCAGCCAGTCAGTAGCCACTGAATGAATCAAGATACCGCAGTCTAAGACGAGAGATTTAAGCGGTTTCATATCTCAACTCCACCCCTGCAATTAAAACGCACCAGAAGGGTTGCATCGCTTTCAAAATTGCAAACACGTCCATTGTTTTAATCTACTCTGCAATCCAGGAGGATTATACAAAACGATGATATTTTCTAGTCTACTTTGACCCCCCTGTCCTTATTAGGCTCGGGAGGATAGTTTTGCAAGACGGGGCTCTCGCTGCACTGGCCGCTTGCAGCTTCCCGGGGCACGGTTTCGTTATACTTGATTGAAATATTAATTTCTTGCCTCGTCGTCATAACTGTAGAAATAATTTCCTTGCATAAGTAGCTTCCGTGTAAAGAACTCGCCGCTTTATTCATCTTAGAATTTTTCCAGACGGCATTTCTCTTAGGATTAATTATTATTGTAAAGATACCTTTAAAAGATTGCCATGTTTTTGTTAGATATAGTTATAGGATAATAAAATATGGAAAACGTTACTTATGTGATGAAGACATCAAAAATTACAATTTTTCTCAGGTTACAGGGCAGAATTTAGAGTTTGGAGAGACTTTTAAAGTACTCGGGGTACTTAAACTTGGAAACTTCTAACTAGCTACGGCTTCTTTGGCATTTGTATCATTAATTACAACGTTGTTCATGTCTTTAATTAACACAGACATTAATGCATATATTTTGTAAATCGCATCTTATTTTAATGATTCCATAGCATACGTAGAATAAACAGGCGTACCTAATTTTACTCTACTAATGGCGAACGACATCTGCGATCTCGCATTTACCAAACGCTCCTAAACTTCTCGTTAGGGCCTCAGAATTTTCGTCGATTAAAATCAATATAGCGCTATCGACGCTAGTAATTCATATACCTAATGTAATGAACACTCATTAAAATAATAGAAATCGTAATTTAGGCTTCGAAAATTTAATAACAGGATTTTGTAGAGCCAGCGATTAAGTTCGTTAAGTTTCTCAATTAAGTAATATCCTGTGTTTTAGAATGTAGTTATTATTATTTATGGTACCTATTAGAGCTCCTATTCCGAAATTTATGCAACAGTAATAACATTTTTATTTTAGTTTTACTATAAACGCGAGCACAATCAGTGCAATATGCTTTTCCGATGAAAAAGCAGCAAAAAATCGTTATCGCACTGGATCATCGTGCTTGTCTATTGAAGCGGAACAGGACAGAGCGGAGTTTTGCCAAACAGGCCAAGGATTCCTAACAGGTAAATAAATAAATAAATGAAACAGGTAACAGGTTCCTCACAGGTAAGTCGGAAAAATTTCGCGTCATCGATCAACAATCCGATTGGCCCAACACAATATCTCCACTCCGCTCCACTTTAATGGACAGGCACCCTTATACGTACCTAAATTTTCACTAAGAACTTATATACTTATTTAAGTTAAGGAAAAACCGAAAAGAGAATTTATCATACACAAAATATATTAAAAAAATATAATACTTAAATAAAATATTTTTCCAGGCAAAATCTATTTAAACAAAATTAATGATCTTATCAGCTTATAAAAGGAAGTTTGAAGTTAACACAAATGATTTTATCTGCTTGCGTAAGGTTAATGCAATGTTCTTAGGTACAATGCTAATGAGTAAGCGCATTACCCAGTTGTCTTTCTGCTTTACACCAATGTAAAGGCACCCAAAATATTGTGAAAATCCCAGACTTACTTTACTTACATAACGATAATTATGTAACATGAATTATTCTTAAATGCCTGCGATTTCATCCACGTGGGTTTCTAAGATTTTTATACATAGATGTATCTCGTGGGAAAATCGTCAAATTTTGTCAAAATCGGTTAAATAGAAAATAATATCACACAGAAAACCGGCCAACTGCGTGTCGGGGCAAGCGGAGTGAAGAGTTCCGTAGGCACATGATGCGGGCATTTTTCAAGTTGGTCGATTAAAACTCATTAGCTTATAAAGCCTACTCAGCTATGATAGTTTTCTTTTTAACTTCGTTATGTATACTATTTTCATTCTCATGATTTTTTTCATATACGAGTATATCCTAAAACAACCGTTTAGCTGGCAGAGCGGGGGACACTTGACTCTAACAAAACTTTGAAAGCGTAATACTTAGGATAGTTAGGAAATGGATCCCTAAATCTAACTCGAATGTCGACTTGAATAATATGTATAGTGTATACTCCTGCCAATTACAGCTTTCTAGTACTAATCGTCTCTGAGCTAAGCCGCGGAGGGATGGACGGACATGGCGAAAAAACACCTATTACTTACCTGTATGGAATATTGATGCGTTAGTATTCAGAATACCTACTTATCTACACGATTACATAATAATTATTATTTTAATTATATATTTATTATATTATAATTACGCTGCTCCAATGCAGGTGTGTCTGCCCGCCAACAAAAAAAATTCCCTCTCTCCTATGAGTGGAGGCCTGTGCCCAGCAGTGGGACGTTAATGGACTGTAGTGGTGGGTGGTGGTGTAAAGAGTGGCGTAACCGCGTCTAACCAAACTCAGAACCGCGTAGACATGGTGCCTACGAGGCCTCTACGTCGAATAAAATTCAACATCTACATTGTCATTTTTCCTTAAAGAACATAATTATACGCAATTCTATGAAGAGTACGAGTCCTTGCCACTCGTCACTTATCTGTATGGATAAGTAGACTTCTCCACACATCTCGTTAGTACATTTCAACAATATATCTCTCTTGAAGCATGTTTTAACAACTTTAAGAATGAAAACTACCATTAAAAACTATCCCGCTCTGAAAGTTGGTGGATCTCTTGTTACAGTTTGTGTACATTGTCGAGTTTGCTAACTGTTTATATGAGGGCTTTTGAATAGTGCTAATGAGCGTCGCCATTACGCGTGTCTCACAAGCAAGTATTTGTTTAGTCTGATCTGAACAAAAAGAGTTGCAGCTGCTGATTGAAATAGATGCTTTTTCATATTCTTTAAAAAAGTTTGTAACTTGATTATGGCAACAATCATTATATTTTATCAATTAATATTTAGGAGTAGATAAATATTTATTCAAGCTTGAACCTTAAATAAAGTATGTCACGTTATTGGATTTTAGTTCGGAATAAGTAGAAAAAACGTCGAAGTTAGACTTTGTTTACAGAGACGAAGATGAAAAACTAGGTACTTCATGCATTTTATTGCATTTTAAAATTTACAAATATTACGTATTACCATTATATTACACCATTATATCCCACACAGTTTATAGACACGCAACGCGCAACAAAATCTTGTCTTACGAGCAAATGATTTTTATAGTACAGTGCACTGTATTATGAAGTTATGTTACACTGTCGTCAAGTAAATACACTTCCAGTACTGTGACCCCCTGCCGTACGTTTTCCGTTACGCGTTGTATAAGCCTTGACTTAGGGTTTAAATTGAACAAAGATTTTATAAAAATAAGCAATTTAAAATTTATTGCCAAAGCTCGTCATTTTAACCAAAGTTTTCCGCCTCGTAAATAAATTGCTCTTATCAACTGATTAAAAATTCAAACTTTCCATTCGCTTCTTTCGCAATCGCTAAACGGAGATTAATATTTTAAATTGTAGAAAAGTACCGCTGTTTTACAAATTCTTCTGTACCTAACAAAACACAGATAGGAGAAAAAACACAGACAGCCAACAAGCAGCTAATCGCCATGTTAATAGAAGAAGTACGCCTGGAAAAGCGTTCACAAATGAACTAAACACCCTGAATGTTTAACGACCCCCAACATTCCCACTATGGTAGGTAAATAGTGATATATCTATACTAATATTATAAACAGGTAAAACAGTTTCTGAGTTTGTGAGGTTGTAGGGGGTAATCTCTGGATCTACTGAACCGATTTTGAAAATTCTTGTACCAATAGAAAGCCACATTATTTGTGAGTTTCATAGGCTAATATTAACCCGAAAAATTAGGGAGTTCCCGTGGGAATTCAAAAAACTTATTTCACGCGGACGAAGTCGCGGGCATCTGCTAGTAATTAATAGTGTTTCTGGGTTTTAAGTTTAAATTAATTTAATACAGACTGTAAAGAGATGGAAACAGGAGTTTAATATTCCATACCAAAATGACAGATTGATGCTTAGTCCGAGTATCGCTCGTACAGCCATGCGCTTTGTATGTGTCACGCATACACTATACCTGATTTTCTGATATGAATAGGTGTATTAAGAAGCCTTGTTCCATTATTTTCCTTTAGTCTTTGCTTAACAATAGCGAAAAAGGAATGGGTGTAACCCCATTGAGAAAGGAGGTTTCGACTGTAACGAACGCCCCGAGGCATGCTCTATCTACCTACTACTGAATAAAAGTATCGTCTAGTAGCGCGATCTAATGATGCTGCCTGAAAATATACCTGTGTCGAGACGTGTTCCTTTGTTGTACGCCCTCAGAAAATCAAGTGGGGCTTGTGAGACCCATCGCACCGCTACACAAAACAAAAGCTCACTACTCACACTCTAGACACAGATGGGGGAAAGTTTTAAGAACGTTTTGATATTGTCGCCTTTAATTATTACAATCTTTTTCTATATCCATACTATTCATTAGCCTGGTGGTTCAGGCTTCGGCTTATCATTCGGGTGTTGCAACTTGCATGCTCGGGGTCGAACTCCGCAACATCTATTTCGGAATTATGTGCGTTTTAAGAAAGTAAGTATCACTTGTTGTAACGGTGAAAGAAAATAACGTGAGGAGACCGGAAAATATTGTGAGGAAACGGGCATGCCTGAGAGTTCTTCATAACGTTCCCCATAGGTGAGTGAAGTCTGCCAATCCGCACTTGGCCAGCTTAATAGACTATGGCCAAACCAAATATTTTGAGAGGGGACTCAATAGCTGTTGTGAGTTGAAGTGAGTGATATTATACTATAAATATTACATACTAATATTATACGTGCCAAAGTGTGCTAGTCGGTCTATCTGACTGTCGGTCCTGACCTTACCTTTCGCCTATATCACTTTATAGGTTTTTAACTATACCTATGCAAAAGTTCTTCTTTTGCAGCGTGATTAACGGAGAAACTAACAAACAATAATCTTTCGCATTTATAATATAACTAGCTGATGCTCGCGACTTCGTCCGCGTGGATTTAGGTTTTTCGGTTCCCGCGGGAACTCTTTAATTTTCCGGGATAAAAAGTAGCCTATGTGCTATTCCAGACCATAATCTATCTCTGTGCCAAATTTCATCCAGATCCGTTCAGCCGTTGGAGCGTGATTGAGTAACAAACATACATCCATACATCCAAACTTTCGCATTTATAATATTTACTAGCTGATGCCCGCGACTTCGTCCGCGTGGTTGAGGTTTTTTTGATTCCCGCGGGAACTTCTTAATTTTCCGGGATAAAAAGTAGCCTATGTGCTATTCCAGACTATAATCTATCTCTGTGCCAAATTTCATCCAGATCCGTTCATCCGTTGGAGCGTGATTGAGTAACAAACATACATCCATACATACATACATCCATCCATCCAAACTTTCGCATTTATAATATTTATATGATTTGATATTAGTAAGAATTAGGTTTGCATGTAGAATAATACCTATTGTTACTAAACGGATTATGTTTTTAAAGTATTATTGTTTAAAGTTTTCTAAAACATTCTTTTATAGGAAATATCGACAGTAAACTTATTTTATGCTACTATGAACTCAATTCAGTGGCAAATATTTGCTCACGAGGTTACGAGGAGACTGATTGCGAAGACGCAGCAATATGGCGGGTTAGAAACAAATCATCTACGAAATACATAATATACATTCACTCCCTATTTATTCTCTAAAGTCTAACCAGTTATTTAATGTTTGCCATAGTACGTAAGCTTATTCAGAACTATCTGATGCCCGCGACTTCATCCGCGTGGATCGAGGTTTTTCGGTTCCCGCGGGAACTCCATAATTTTCCGGGATAAAAAGTAGCCTATGTGCTATTCCAGACTATAATCTATCTCTGTGCCAAATTTCATCCAGATCCGTTCAGCCGTTCGGGCGTGATTGAGTAACAAACATCCATCCATACATCCATCCAAACTTTCGCATTTATAATATTTATTTGATATTTGATGATGACTTTCAGAATATTGTGTTCTTTGAATGATGCCTTATGCATATACTCGTGCTCAGGTAATGAGTCGGCAATGCGTTGAAACGATGATGATTGATGATGTATATATATTATCAGCTAAAGCTAAATTTTACTAGAAATATACCTAAATTTTTGGATTTTTTTTTAGATGTTTCTAAAAAAAAATCCAAAAATTTAGGTATATTTCTAGTAATTTTAGTTAGTATTAGTTAGTTTTAGTATTAGTAGTAATTTTACTAGAAATATACCTAAATTTTTGGATTTTTTTTTAGATGTTTCTAAAAAAAAATCCAAAAATTTAGGTATATTTCTAGTAAAATTTAGCTTTAGCTGATAATATATATACATCATCAATCATCATCGTTTCAACGCATTGCCGACTCATTACCTGAGCACGAGTATATGCATAAGGCATCATTCAAAGAACACAATATTCTGAAAGTCATCATCAAATATCAAATAAATATTATAAATGCGAAAGTTTGGATGGATGTATGGATGGATGTTTGTTACTCAATCACGCCCGAACGGCTGAACGGATCTGGATGAAATTTGGCACAGAGATAGATTATAGTCTGGAATAGCACATAGGCTACTTTTTATCCCGGAAAATTATGGAGTTCCCGCGGGAACCGAAAAACCTCGATCCACGCGGATGAAGTCGCGGGCATCAGATAGTTCTGAATAAGCTTACGTACTATGGCAAACATTAAATAACTGGTTAGACTTTAGAGAATAAATAGGGAGTGAATGTATATTATGTATTTCGTAGATGATTTGTTTCTAACCCGCCATATTGCTGCGTCTTCGCAATCAGTCTCCTCGTAACCTCGTGAGCAAATATTTGCCACTGAATTGAGTTCATAGTAGCATAAAATAAGTTTACTGTCGATATTTCCTATAAAAGAATGTTTCAGAAAACTTTAAACAATAATACTTTAAAAACATAATCCGTTTAGTAACAATAGGTATTATTCTACATGCAAACCTAATTCTTACTAATATCAAATAAATATTATAAATGCGAAAGTTTGGATGTATGGATGTATGTTTGTTACTCAATCACGCTCCAACGGCTGAACGGATCTGGATGAAATTTGGCACAGAGATAGATTATGGTCTGGAATAGCACATAGGCTACTTTTTATCCCGGAAAATTAAAGAGTTCCCGCGGGAACCGAAAAACCTAAATCCACGCGGACGAAGTCGCGAGCATCAGCTAGTTATATTATAAATGCGAAAGATTATTGTTTGTTAGTTTCTCCGTTAATCACGCTGCAAAAGAAGAACTTTTGCATAGGTATAGTTAAAAACCTATAAAGTGATATAGGCGAAAGGTAAGGTAAGGACCGACAGTCAGATAGACCGACTAGCACACTTTGGCACGTATAATATTAGTATGTAATATTTATAGTATAATATCACTCACTTCAACTCACAACAGCTATTGAGTCCCCTCTCAAAATATTTGGTTTGGCCATAGTCTATTAAGCTGGCCAAGTGCGGATTGGCAGACTTCACTCACCTATGGGGAACGTTATGAAGAACTCTCAGGCATGCCCGTTTCCTCACAATATTTTCCGGTCTCCTCACGTTATTTTCTTTCACCGTTACAACAAGTGATACTTACTTTCTTAAAACGCACATAATTCCGAAATAGATGTTGCGGAGTTCGACCCCGAGCATGCAAGTTGCAACACCCGAATGATAAGCCGAAGCCTGAACCACCAGGCTAATGAATAGTATGGATATAGAAAAAGATTGTAATAATTAAAGGCGACAATATCAAAATGTTCTTAAAACTTTCCCCCATCTGTGTCTAGAGTGTGAGTAGTGAGCTTTTGTTTTGTGTAGCGGTGCGATGGGTCTCACAAGCCCCACTTGATTTTCTGAGGGCGTACAACAAAGGAACACGTCTCGACACAGGTATATTTTCAGGCAGCATCATTAGATCGCGCTACTAGACGATACTTTTATTCAGTAGTAGATAGAGCATGCCTCGGGGTGTTCGTTACAGTCGAAACCTCCTTTCTCAATGGGGTTACACCCATTCCTTTTTCGCTATTGTTAAGCAAAGACTAAAGGAAAATAATGGAACAAGGCTTCTTAATACACCTATTCATATCAGAAAATCAGGTATAGTGTATGCGTGACACATACAAAGCGCATGGCTGTACGAGCGATACTCGGACTAAGCATCAATCTGTCATTTTGGTATGGAATATTAAACTCCTGTTTCCATCTCTTTACAGTCTGTATTAAATTAATTTAAACTTAAAACCCAGAAACACTATTAATTACTAGCAGATGCCCGCGACTTCGTCCGCGTGAAATAAGTTTTTTGAATTCCCACGGGAACTCCCTAATTTTTCGGGTTAATATTAGCCTATGACACTCACAAATAATGTGGCTTTCTATTGGTACCAGAATTTTCAAAATCGGTTCAGTAGATCCAGAGATTACCCCCTACAACCTCACAAACTGTTTTACCTGTTTATAATATTAGTACCTATAGATATATCACTATTTACCTACCATAGTGGGAATGTTGGGGGTCGTTAAACATTCAGGGTGTTTAGTTCATTTATGAACGCATGGCGATTAGCTGCTTGTTGGCTGTCTGTGTTTTTTCTCCTATCTATGTTTTGTTAGGTACAGAAGAATTTGTAAAACAGCGGTACTTTTCTACAATTTAAAATATTAATCTCCGTTTAGCGATTGCGAAAGAAGCGAATGGAAAGTTTGAATTTTTAATCAGTTGATAAGAGCAATTTATTTACGAGGCGGAAAACTTTGGTTAAAATGACGAGCTTTGGCAATAAATTTTAAATTGCTTATTTTTATAAAATCTTTGTTCAATTTAAACCCTAAGTCAAGGCTTATACAACGCGTAACGGAAAACGTACGGCAGGGGGTCACAGTACTGGAAGTGTATTTACTTGACGACAGTGTAACATAACTTCATAATACAGTGCACTGTACTATAAAAAACCGGCCAAGTGCGAGTCGGACTCGCGCACCGAGGGTTCCGTACAAACCTGTAGTAAGTTTTACGATTTATGACGTATTAAAAATAAAAATTACGTTTGTTGTATGGGAGCCCCCCTTTAATATTTACTTTATTGATATTTAATTATTTATTTTGAAAGGTTACAAGTTAATATTCTGTGAAAATTTGAACCGTCTACCTGTTACCGTTTTTAATATTGAGCAAAAAAATACGAAAATTGTATGGGGACCCCCCTTAATATATATATTTTTTTAATTTTTAGTATTTGTTGTTATAGCGGCAACGGAAATACATCATTTGTGAAAATTTCAGATATTATACTATAAATATTACATACTAATATTATACGTGCCAAAGTGTGCTAGTCGGTCTATCTGACTGTCGGTCCTTACCTTACCTTTCGCCTATATCACTTTATAGGTTTTTAACTATACCTATGCAAAAGTTCTTCTTTTGCAGCGTGATTAACGGAGAAACTAACAAACAATAATCTTTCGCATTTATAATATAACTAGCTGATGCTCGCGACTTCGTCCGCGTGGATTTAGGTTTTTCGGTTCCCGCGGGAACTCTTTAATTTTCCGGGATAAAAAGTAGCCTATGTGCTATTCCAGACCATAATCTATCTCTGTGCCAAATTTCATCCAGATCCGTTCAGCCGTTGGAGCGTGATTGAGTAACAAACATACATCCATACATCCAAACTTTCGCATTTATAATATTTATTTGATATTAGTAAGAATTAGGTTTGCATGTAGAATAATACCTATTGTTACTAAACGGATTATGTTTTTAAAGTATTATTGTTTAAAGTTTTCTAAAACATTCTTTTATAGGAAATATCGACAGTAAACTTATTTTATGCTACTATGAACTCAATTCAGTGGCAAATATTTGCTCACGAGGTTACGAGGAGACTGATTGCGAAGACGCAGCAATATGGCGGGTTAGAAACAAATCATCTACGAAATACATAATATACATTCACTCCCTATTTATTCTCTAAAGTCTAACCAGTTATTTAATGTTTGCCATAGTACGTAAGCTTATTCAGAACTATCTGATGCCCGCGACTTCATCCGCGTGGATCGAGGTTTTTCGGTTCCCGCGGGAACTCCATAATTTTCCGGGATAAAAAGTAGCCTATGTGCTATTCCAGACTATAATCTATCTCTGTGCCAAATTTCATCCAGATCCGTTCAGCCGTTCGGGCGTGATTGAGTAACAAACATCCATCCATACATCCATCCAAACTTTCGCATTTATAATATTTATTTGATATTTGATGATGACTTTCAGAATATTGTGTTCTTTGAATGATGCCTTATGCATATACTCGTGCTCAGGTAATGAGTCGGCAATGCGTTGAAACGATGATGATTGATGATGTATATATATTATCAGCTAAAGCTAAATTTTACTAGAAATATACCTAAATTTTTGGATTTTTGTTTAGATGTCTTCTAAAAAAAAATTTAAGAGAGTACATAGCGAGCCATAGCAATTAGAGCGTGTTCTAAGACTCATTTGCAGGTGGACGTAGTCACCTTCACTAATTGCATCTCATTTAAAGTACAGCTCTTGCAATTAACCTACATTCATTTGCATCGTTTTGCCTATATACATATTTTTCTAAGCACTTATTGGTAACTAGCTGATGCCCGCGACTTCGTCCGCGTGGATTAAGGGTGAAACACGTATTTCTTCATTTTTGACCGGTAGCTTCATTTTTGGAGGTAGCTCATCGATATAACTTGAGAAATGACGGACTTTGATACAACTTTTCGCCCCCTATTTCACCCCTTTGGGGGTAAAATTTTGAAAACCTGTGAAACAGTATGTCTGCATTTTTAACCCGCAGCTCATATACCAAGTTTCATGGCTATAACTTGAGAAATGAAGGACTTTCATACCAACTTTCATCCCCTATTTCATCCCTTTGGGGGTCGAATTTTCAAAAATGGTGAAATACGTACTTCTTCATATTTAACAAAAAGCCCAAATGCTAAGTTTCAAATTAAGGATTATCATACAAACTTTCAACCCCTATTTTACCCCTTTGGGGGTAGAATTTTGAAAAACTGTGACACACGTACTTCTTTATTTTTTACGGAAAGTCAAAATACCATGTTTCGTTGATATAACTTGAGAATATCTTGAGAAATGAAGGACTTTCATAAAAACTTTCATCCCCTATTTCATTCCTTCGGGGGATGAATGATCAAAAATTGTGAAACACGTATTCCTTCATTTTTAACCGGTAGCTCGTATACCAAGTTTTATGGATATAACTTGAGAAATGACGGACTTTCATACAAACTTTAGTCCCCTATTTCACCCCTTTAGGGGTGGAATTTTGAAAACTCCTTCCTTAGTGGGCGCCTACGTCACAAAAGGAACCTACTGTCAAAATTTCAAGTTTCTAACCCCAGCGGTTTAGGCTGTGCGTTGATTAGATAACGATTTTATATATATATTATAGATAGATAGATTATAGATTATAGATAGATAGATTTTCTCCTTCGAAGTGCGCTGCATAGTTTTTAAATATACATGATAATAAACTTCAAAAGCTTAAATACAAAGCAGTATCATTTGAAATGAAGTCTTTTTAATTAGAAAAAAATCCATTTGTGTAAAAGCGTTGTTATTAATTATCTTTTACTACTGTTAAGGTCAAGGCTGAAGATAAAAGATATTGGTATAACTTTAAAAAATGTATTCTTAAAATAACGTGATTGTTAATAAATTATCAATTGGAAACTGCTCGCAAATTACCCACCGTACCCTAATTGGAAATTCTACGGAGTCTACTTGAAGATTTTCGTTATTTTGTTTCTATTTTTATTCAACGGATTCTTCACAGTAAAATTTTATTTTTTGCCGAGAAAAATTGACCTCTTCGTGGAGGAACCGATATTTTATTACAGAATTACTTATCTGTGATGTGATGTCAAAAGTAGTGACGTACATGGTCGCAAAGGAGAAGATTGTGAAACTTTAGAAATGATCGACAGTAAAAAATTCTACCTGAAACCGAAAAGGGATTACAAATTTTATCGACTGCAACTAGTCTAACGTAAAGAACCTACTAGAGGATTGTAGCCCCGGTCTCAGAATTCTGTGTGGCCTATGTGTTATTCCAGACTATAATCTATTTCTGTGCCAAATTTCATCCAGATCCGTTCAGCCATTCTGGCGTGATTGAGTAACAAACATCCATCCATCTATACATACATCCATCCATCTGTATCCAAACTTTGGCATTTATAAAATAGATTGGTTCGTTTCATATCCACTCAAACTGAGCATTTGTGGCTCAGGGTCTTGTTTTGTGCACTTATAGAAGTAATGATAAATCAATATTATCAAACACGTAGGTACATAATTAAATTGGTAACAGAATAAAGTTATGAAAAGAAATATGAACCTACCTACTCATTTCAGTCCGTTTATGTTAAATTATAATAAATTTCATATATTAGAAAATAAATTAAAAATGGGTAGACAACAGAAATCCTGGACAGAATATTTTTAATTATTTTTTGAAAAATGATTTTTCATAAAATGTTGCAAAATGAAGATAATAATAAAATTTTATACTGAACTTAAAGTATAGAGCATATAGAATGTGCAATCGTAGGGTAGACTATTATTTACCTGGATAAATAATGGAAATAATAGTCTACCCTATTATTTACCTGGATAAATAATGGAAATAATAGTCTACCCTACGATTGCACATTCTATATGCTCTATACTTTAAGTCCAGTATAAAATTTTATTATTATCTTCATTTTGCAACATTTTATGAAAAATCATTTTTCGAAAAGTAATTAAAAATATTCTGTCCAGGATTTCTGTTGTCTACCCATTTTTAATTTATTTTCTAATATATGAAATTTATTATAAAATAAATTTGATTCTCTTATCAAACCGGTACGTCTCGATTTAGATTCGGATCTTCTACTATTATGTCCAATACTGACTCAAAATGTAATCGAGTCAATGAGAACTTAGAATTGGACAATAGGCACTCCAAATTAGTTACAATTGTTTGGAACGTCTGCAATGTGTTCTGTTATACGTTCCCCGAATTTAATCGTACCGATTTTCAATCGTCTGCGATGCCTTAACATTTAAACATTCATATAACTTTCCTCGCAGTTACAAGTCTAAGTTGAACTAGTTCAGTAGTTTAAAACAATTCGAGATTCACGAACAGTGGTTAATTAACAAAAAGCCACACTACCACCCATCATGGTGATCCGGAATGATGTTATTCTTCACCGAGGTGGTTTGTATTGCCAAATTAAATTATGATATGATAATAATGATCGAATAGACAAAACAGGCAAAAATTATGACGTCGATAGATGCCAAAGATCAATGGTAGAGATCTTTTATAGAGATAAATGCTTCCTTATCTACTATGTTTCTGTTTTTCTACGAATTTATAACTTTTTGGTACAAAATTGGCAAATGGGTTAATTTATTAATCGCCCAATTAACAGAAATATATTATCAGGGGTTTATTATTATAATCCAAACTAATATTATAAATGAGAAAGTGTGTCTGTCTATCTGTATGCTATGCTCTAACTGCCGTTGTTTTCAGCCGATTTTGATGATATATAGGTTATATTCCGGGGTAGGACATAGGCTTTATCCCGAAAAATTTAGGAGTTACCGAATCAGAAAAAGTTAATCTAAGCGGAAAAAGTCGCGCACATCATCATAGTATTATAATATGTATTAATTAGATATAAAAAACTGAACCTGGAGTCCATTTTTTTATAATTATAGATTCACTCCTTTGAAGTGCGATGGGTATCTTTTAAGTATATCACATGATAAAAACTTGAACTACTAAATACAAAGCCGACGTGTCGTTTAATATGCCGACATTTTCACTCTTTAATTAGAAAAAATGCATTAAATGCATATGAGAGTTTATGATAGTAAACCATTCTAACGTTTGTTCCATATAAGGAAAGGAATGTATTTAGCTATCTCGTAGTTTGTTTCGTGTAAGGAAAGCAAACATAGACAAAAAGGGAAAGTTTAAAATATTTTTGACATTTAAAAAAAATAGGATATTGTTGACCTAGATAAAAATGATATTCTTGAAACAATCCGACTGTTTTGATACAAACTTACAATTTTGGAAAATAATCGGAATATATCCATTCGACGTTAAATGGAAATTCTACGAAATCTATTCAAAGATTATCGTTTTTTTGTTTGTATTTTTATACGATGGATTATTCACTACAAATTTTTATTTTTTGCCGAGGGAATTAGACCGCTTCGTGGAGGAAATGATTTTTTACTTCACAGTACTATCTACGATGTCAAAAGCAATGACTTACATTGTGGCTAAGAAAAAAATTGTGAAGATTTTTGAAATGCTCGACAGTGAAATTTTTCAACCTGAAACCAAAAAAGGGTTGCAAACTATAGCGAAAGCAAAGAAGTTTAACGAAAAGTACTGGAAGATTGTAGCCGCGGTGTCATATTACTCTAGTACGATCCACGTTTTATCGCCGCCTATCGCTTACTGGTTTGCCTCAGTTCCACTCTATCTAAACAGCTGCAGCTATTCTTTTCTAGACGATGATTTTAAAGAAAAATTTATTTTTCCAATTTTTTCATATCAAGCTCTCGGTATGCACATCAATATGCTATATAATGTGAACATCGATACCTTTTTCTTAGGCCTTATGAATTTAACCATAGCTCAGTTAGAATTACTCGAGGAGAAACTGATGACCATTACCAATGAAGATACTATTTCAAAACAAATTATAAACTCTAATTCATATACATCAAATGATTCAGCTGATAATATAACAAAAATGAATAAAGCTATTATACATTATGGAAGTGTTAGCAAGTAAGCAAACTTACGAGTATATAACTATAGCTAATGACAGCAACGTAATTCTTTGATGTTATAATTTATCCTGTTTTATTTTTTTTAGATTTTGTGCTTTAATTGAAGAAGTATTCAGTATGACGTTGTTCGTACAATTCAGTATGGCGTCTTGTATTATTTGCGTGTGCCTATTTCGTTTTACTTTAGTAAGTAAAATATTATTTTTATATTAAATGAATTCGTAACTACTTACTTTAAATCTAGATAATATTTGATTTCACATTTTTAGCCAGCTACAGCACAGTACTACATGTTTTTGGCAAGTTATATTTGTATTATGGTTGTGCAAATTATGGTACCTTGCTGGTTTGGAACCCGCATAATGGATAAGGTATTATTATCATTTGCTACTCTAGCTTGCCTGATAATAATTTGATCTTTATTTTGGTGATTGACGTCCAATATATTTTTTTGATTCGTCATGATACTATGATAGTTTTGTTGTTTTTTTTATTATTCTCGATTTTTTTTACAGAGCTGCCTTTTATCTCAAGCAATCTACGCTTGCGACTGGACGCCACGATCTCGACGTTTCAAGAGCAGCTTGAGGCTCTTCGTAGAAAGGGCTAATCGTCCATTGTCTATTACTGGTTGGAAAATGTTCCCGCTATCGCTGAAGACTTTTACTTCTGTAAGTATTTGTCACAGAACAATTGGTAATGAATATAATATGAAGTGGATTCCAAATTTTTTGGTAGTAACAGACTCATGTCAAGTGGCTGATACTATACAATACATACTACGATAGATAAGAATAAGCTATCCATAACCAGGGATGTAGTCCACCACCACCACCACTACAGCCCATTAACATCCCACAGCTGGGCACAAGCCTTCACTCTCATAGGAGAGAGGGAATTATAGCTTAGATCCACCACGCTGCTTCAATGCGGGTTGGCAGGGATGTAAGTAGTCAATTGTAGGAAATTGACCGCATATTTGAGCTTTTTTTTAGACTTAGTATTTAAAATGTGGGAAGCAGTGAACATAATATTATAATGGGAGACGTATTTACTTGAATAACGAAAAAAAACAACTTTTTGTGACATCTTTCAAGTATTTTTTTTTAATTTCAGATAATGAATTCTGCGTACTCATTCTTGACGCTTCTTCGTAACATGCAAACACGGGAAGTTTGAATTTATATTAGTATGGCTTAAATGCACTTTTAACCACAAGAAGAAAATACTAATTAAGTTCTTAACAATAATATTAGGGAAAAATTGCCACCGTATATTTTTATCAAAAATTATGAGAATTGTATACACAGTTATACAGAGAAGTCAGCAAATTAACTTCTTATCTTGGTTTAGTAAAACTTAAATCATACGGCACTCTGTAATCATAAATATTTAAAAAAACTAGTTCAGTGCATTTCAGAGCCCGCATAAAATTCTGTGGTCACACAAGTTTCAAAAAACTTTGATTGTAATTATTATTTCATAAGATTTGGTAGGTTTTTCCTACTGTAGTGTGTATGTACGTAGTATTTTAAGTAGGAATACACACAATAGTTATAAACACATTATGTGTATGTGCGTTATCATTCCTGAAATGCAACAGGATTTTTAAATCAGTTTAATAATATTTACTGCAAACTAAGCTTTTGTAAAACTTTCTTTTACAACTATTAATTTTATAACAACAAACCGTCATAAGTATAATACCACGAAAATAGAGCAAGTGCCTGAAGATTTTTCTCGACACTAAATAATGCTTGGGCAATAAATGCTAGGCTAAAATGGAACGAATTTCGCAAATATCTGCAACAAGGAGAATATTATTCAGTGTCACCGACTGGGCGTGTTGTAATATATGCTTTAATAAAAGGGTGCCAGTCCTGCACTGCCACATTTATCATGAAACCCAAAGTATCGAGATCCAGAATTATTCATTCTTTGACCTTTAAGATAGGTATATGGAAATTGCCGCAATACAGCCGTTAAAGGCGTATTTTCTTTTCATATAATTCAACCAAATCTAGTGGTTTACCAAAATGCAAAGCTTCTATGCTGCTTTAAACACGTTCGCGGCCTTAAGTGAACTTGTCATGGGTACAGTACCATCTCGTCGACACTGCATGTTAACAGCAACTTGAACTATGCAAGCGAGACCAAAACAACCGAGCTCATCTCTTATGATTTTGTAACAAAACACTTAAGCCAGCCTCATAAGGGTACTTTGGTTCATCAAATGTTTTACACTTAGGGCCGGTTTTTTGAGACATAGTTAAGGCAACCAATAGTTAAAATTTGTAACAAATAGTTAAATTTCGGAAAAAAACGTTTTTTGAGACAAAGTTAGCCTAACTAATGGTCAATAAACCTGACCATTTGTTAAATATTTAACTACAGCAATGCCGAGGGTTATGCAGATGGTGGATAGTTAACTATTGTTAGAACATCTGTTCTTTTCAACTGTTTTTTGCTTTAAACAACATTTTGTGAACATTATTTGTTGAAGTGAGATTATATTCAGTAGAAAAATTTGTGTTTTTGCTGATTTTATGATGAACAATATTACCAGATATTTTGAGAATTCTGAGAGTTCATCTGATGATGAAACATTCACGGAATACGTCCTAATGATAAGACCTAAAGTATTTTGACCACGAACCATTGGGATGACGTCGATTTTTTGAAACGATCTCGGTTATCTAAAGAAACTGTTGCCTGGACAGTCGAACAAATAGGTGTAGAATTACAAACGTCCACTACAAGAAATCATGCAGTACCTACTACCCCTCGAGCAGTTGCTTATTACTTTATATAAAACAACGAATTAACATATTATAAATCACCGCACAAGTCACAAACATAATAATAATAATAACGTCCTCCCGACCGAATTTCGGTCACGGCGTCCAATCTGCAGAGAGATTAGCCGTCTGCGCGGGAGATATTATAGTGACACGAAAAATCCGACATGACCGGAGAGAGATCAGGCGCAGGACCGACGGCTTAACGTGCTTTCCGAGGCACGGGGGTGAAACATCACCAACTTCCTAACTCCGGGCATAAAAAACACATAAAAAACCCAATACTTGTTATGGCCCGACCCGGGACTGGAACCCGGGACCTCGTCGGCCGCAGTCGAACATGCTAACCACTAGTGACTAGACAAACGAGGCAGTCACAAACATAACGATGTCACGATGATGTCATCTGTCAACGTCATATTACATTGGACTCTTCAAGTGTTGCCATAAAAATAATGACTCCCTGCGAGAAATGATCTCGATTTACGGAAATAAAGTGTTCATAGCAATGGCAATACTATAGCTATTAGTTAAATTTAACTATAGTTAAAATCGCGATCAAAAAACGAAACAGTGGTTTAACCATTTGTTAGCGTCTTAACTATAGTAAACTTAACGAATTGTCAACTCTCTGTTGACTATGTCTCAAAAAACCGGCCCTTAGTTTTAGAGAGGTTCTGTACGGAAATATAATTCATGCTGAAAAAACAATACAGAAAATTCAATCTATTACAATAAGCTTATTCGCCCCAAATCGTAGGTATACGGCTGGTCTCACCTATAACTATTATTCTTTAACAATAAAAAATGAATTATTTATAAAATATTAATTATCCTATTTAGTATCTACTAGAACGATAATAATATTATGTGCAGCTACTAAGACTCAAGCAACACTTGACTGCAGTTTTAAAATATTAGATTCTAAAATATTGAAGTCTAGAAGCAGTTACTCAATAGTAACAATATGAATATGAATAATGAATATAAACTATACCTACCACAGTTCGAAAAAGTTCCCTTTAGTAATTTGATTTTTTGAGTTGTATTTACCTGCGCACTTTAGAAAATAAAATAGCGTTTTCATACGTCATCTCTGGGCAAATACCACATGCCCTAAAAACTTCAAGTTTTCATTCTCAATTGCACTTTCCTCTTCCCTTCCTCCTCGTAAAAGGTACACTAAAGTTCTTCCCTAAGCTTACTCCTTTCCTGTAATGACCACTCTCATTAGCACTATTGAAGAGTCCTCATAACGGTTCGCAAACTCTACAATGTACACAAATGTAACAAGAAATCCGGCAAGTTTCAGTGCTTGATAGTTTTAATTGCTGTTTTCACGATTTATGTACTAGATACTAATCTAGTGGTTACGCTACTTATATATATAATTTATATATATATATATATATAAGTATAATTATATCTATATATATATAAATCTCGTGTCACAATGTTTGTCCTCAATGGACTTCTAAACCACTTAACCGATTATAATAAAATTCGCACACCATGTGCAGTTCGATCTAACTTGAGAGATAGGATAGTTTATATTATATAGATTAGGATTATTAGTGCTACCCGTGCGAAGCCGGGGCGGATCGCTAGTTATATATATATTACTAGCTGATTCCCGCGACTTCGTCCGCGTGGATTGAGGTTTTTCGGTTCCTATCTCTCAAGTTAGATCGAACTGCACATGGTGTGCGAATTTTATTATAATCGGTTAAGTGGTTTAGAAGTCCATTGAGGACAAACATTGTGACACGAGATTTATATATATTAAGATAATTTCATGGCAAATATATTTAATTACAATAATGATATTATTCTTTTAACTCTGCTTCATAATGATTATGACATCATACTAATATTATGAATGCAGTGTTTGTTTGTCGGTTTCTTGGTTTATCCTTCAATCACGCCGCAACAAAGCAACGGATCGACGTCATTTCTAGCATGTAAGTATACCTAGTTGAGGACCTGGAAAGTGACATAGGCTACTTTTTATCCCGGAATATTAAGCAGTTTCCGTGGAAATCAAAAAAAGTTATTCCACATGGACGAAATCGCGGCCATCAGCTAGTTTTCAATAAACAATTAATGTTATCTGTAATATTTTAAAAATGAGTCGAAGCTCGAACAATTTAATAAAATTCTATCAAAGCCATCGTCCAATATAATTTGATATACCTACTTTAGGCCAAAGGTCACGAAAATTGGTTTTTCGTAAACAATCTACTCCCTGCTCGTCACGTCAAATGTCAATTACAGTTAGCTTTTATTATGAGGCGGTTGGAAGAAAACAAAATGTCTGTAGGAAATCTTCGGTAAATTTTTAATTTTGCCATGATATAACAATACTTTGGTTAAATCTAAAGTTAATAATTATTTTGTAGACTTTATTTACATAATACCTACTAACTATTGTAAATATTATATTATATCATGATAAAATAAAAGCAGACTTACAAAATAACAAAATAGTAAGTTGGTAATGTTTCATTTCACACATGAATCTTATATTTGAAAACCATTTATACAATGTTTAAGACATGACCTCAAGAAAACAGTTCAAGATAAAAAGAAAAGTCCCCAAGTAGAGTCGTTCGACTAAAAGTTTTCAACAACTGTTCAAACAATTTGTGGCCCGACTACAGCGTTCCCCTTTCAGCGGGTGTATTCGGATCGGGTCTTTGAGGTTTATATACTGAATGCATCATCGATTATATTTAGTACTAGATGATGACTAAGTTTTTTCGATTCCAGCGGGAACTCCATGGTTTTCCAGGATAAAAAGTAGCCTATGTCCTTCCCCGGGATCCTTGTATCAAAATTGGTTAAGCAGGTGGGCCGTAAAAGCGTAGCAGACAGACACACAGACAGACATACACACTTTCACATTTATAATATTATGTATGGATATGGATGGATAATCTATTGAATGATTGACGGTTGTTTTCTAAATACCATTAGTACCGTGTCGCGATTTTGTTTGCGTGGAGTTTTCTTTTACGACAAGTCTAATAGAAAGACAGGCCATACTAGCTAAAATAATAGGTAAGGATATAAACAAATTTTTATTCCGGAACATTAGTCTATGTGCTATAAAGCTAGTTTTCACAGGATTGAAAAAAAAGCTTTATTTTGCATGACTGGTATGTAACATTCTCTTAACAAACTCTATGTCCTGTTAAAGGCATTTGCTTATAACCTTCGCCGTGTGCTCTAGGTAGTCATAATATGCGTTGATTTACATAGTTTTGTTCCAAGCGAGTGGTGTAACGTTTGTGCTACTTTCACTCAAAAAAATAAAAATATCTGCTACATATATTTAGAGCAAGGATGTTATATTTACAGAGTAACTCGGTGACAGAGACTGTCATCGTGTGCCGACGCTGATTAGCGGCTGCGGTCTTTGGTACACGTTGCACTGGATTTGCTACTAACCTGTGGTTTTATGTACTATCTAAAGCCTCTGTGATCACTGATCACAATTCCAATGTAATACATCGCTACCTAGAACTCCGTAGATTTGTACCAATGTATTCAAATTGATACACATTTCCTGAAGTTTTCATGAATCCTGTTTTTTTTTTTCACAACAAGGTAGCCCTTGACTGCGATCTTACCTGATGGAAAGTGATGATGTAAACTTAGATGGTATGGCAGTTATATTAAACCCATACCCCTAATTGGTTTCTGCCGGTGAGGTACCCTGCCACGTTATGACAACAGGGCTCAATACTGCGCCAGGGAAGTTGTCAAAACGTCTTTGAAGATACCTTAGAAGACACAAACATTTTTAAAGTCTATCTGAAGATGGTGTCGTTCTAAAACGTGCATCCGAAAGCTACTGTGAATCGGTGTACCAGTATAATATTACTCCTACACCTAGTAATAAAATATTTAATTTCACTATTCAGAAGTAACTATAATTTCACAATTACTGTTAGTTTAATGTGTATTCATTACGCGGAGCAATTAGCACAGCGTCGATATAGCGCTAGTAATTTTAATCGACGACAATTCGGAGCTGCCGCTAACGACACGCGCGCAGGTGTCGCTGGCTATTAGCTGAGCGGAATGACGCCGTTTGTAGTTTCTTGGATTTATCAAACTAGCTGATGGCTTATATCAAATGATGCCCGCGACTTCATCCGCGTGGGTTAACGTTTTGAAAAATCCGGTGAGAACTTTTTGAGTTTTCGGGATAAAAAGTAGCCCCGCATGTCAACTCTACCGTGGTCATTGATAGAAAAGATGTTTTCGGGAAAATGGTGCTTAAAATCAAAACTTGAGGCTCCATTTTCTCGAAACCGAGGTCTCGAGACCGAGGAGGAGAACTGCCAACTATCTTTGGACCAAATTTCGGCAAAATCGAAGCAAGTAGACAGACAAACACACAGAAGAATATTTAATGTTATGCATGGATTCATTGTGCTGTATATTTCTTGCAACAAATCTATATTTTTTTTGTAGATAATTATTCTTCACGATCCTGCACGTTTCTTACAAGCGTCACGAAGGAGTAAGCCGTCTTCATGATCTGTAATGAAACTTAAACTATTTAGATACTTTATATACTACTTACTAGCTGATGCCCGCGACTTCGTCCGCGTGGTTTAAGTTTATTTTAGTCCCGCGGGACCTCTAAAATTTTCCGGGATAAAAAGTAGCATATGTCACTCTCCGTCCTCAGCTATACCCATGCCAAACATCACGTCGATCCGTTGCTCTGTTGCGGCGTGATTGAAGGACAAACCAACAAATAAACACACTTTCGCATTTATAATATTAAAGTATGATTAGTATGATAATATAATATTAAGATAAGCTTTTTTGGCATAGTGATAGCAAGCTTTTCACACTCAATTTTCACATCTTTTGCAAATAGGTTCATGATGTTAAAGTTCTCGCTACTTATGCATTAAGAACAACCCCATTGGTACTTACTGATGTGAAGGTATCAAGAGATAATGGAAACATTTTCAAGCCCACCATCACAATGGGGGTGTTAGCGCGCTCCACAAAAATCTTGATACTCCTTTTAAATGGCTCTGTTCTCGGAATCCAGTCGCTATTGTACGCCGCGAACACTAACTCTTGACTCTAAAAGAATTCGCGTTGAACTCAGCAATCGAAAAGCCACATACAATATTATTGACTAGCTGATGCCCGCAACTTCGTCCGCGTTCATTGAGATGTGCTATTCCAGACTATAATCTCTGTGCCAAATTGTATCCAGATCCGTTCAGCAGTTCTGGCGTGATTGAGTAACAAACATCCATCCATCCAAAATTCGCATTTATAATATCAGTATAGATACTGCGTTACATCAAATAGATAACTTGAAAAGTAAAACCTCACTGTTACTATTTTATATATCTACTAGCTGATGCCCGCGAATTCGTCCGCGTGGATCGAGGTTTTTCGGTTCCCGCGGGAACTCCTTAATTTTCCAGGATAAAAAGTAGCCTATGTGTTATTCCAGAGTATAATCTATCTCTGTGCCAAATTTCATCCAGATCCGTTCAGCCGTTCGGGCGTGATTGAGTAACAAACATCCATACATCCATACATCCATACATCCATCCAAACTTTCGCATTTATAATATTTATTTGATTGATTACAACAGACAAACAAAGGCCAGTTCATAATTACGTATACATTTTCAGAATCTTTTAATACAATATATTTAGCTTTACTTTTTTTTTCTTGACGTAGGTATTTGTTGGTATTCGATATTTTATCGTATCATAATCTAGCCAGATAGCCTAAAAATTACCAACTGCTAAGACAGGGTCAACGCTAACCTCATTTCAAAACCTAGTAAGAAGTTTGGGACCTTTGCGGGAACCAATGCACCGACGGACTTATTATAGGTACCTTAATCCTAACTCCAACGGAGTCGGGTTATAGAGACTAGAAACTAGAGCCTTGGGTACCTCAAAAGAAATCTGTGTTCCAAGCCAACTTGGTACAAAGATTTGCATGACCATTGCTGACAAAAACGTCACCATAAACGTGTATTCTTCTGATGTTAATGGCTGAAATAAAAAGTAATGTTTAGTATGATAGGTAGGAACTGTAGTAAAATTACTCCAGTGGAATTTAAAGAGCTTACCAATAGAAGCCCACATAGAAGTACACAAATAATCATAGATCCCATTGCATATTGAACAAATAAAGTAAAATTTATTATATCCTGGAACGTGGCACAGTATCTAAAAAACATTCCGCAGAGAATTAATGATTATAAAAATTCAAATGAAAAAACAAGTCACGGAGTTCAATTAAAAATAAAGGACGATTTGGTAACTTACTTGAGTATGCAATCATAATGTCTCAAACACTCATTAAGTTTCATTATATGAACATGTTCTTTTATGTTTCCCGACAGTTTTAAACTATTATCCAAACTAAGATTGCTCAATTTATAATTTAAAGCTTTTATTTGACTTATTGTAAAGAATAAGCACCCATTTATGAAAGTGTCAACAGAAACATCGTACATCATTAGCCCATATATTCCAATGGCTTGATATCCATATATGGAGGAAAAATAATATTTTCTAGTATCTTCGTTTAAAAAGTAATAATTAGAAGTAGGCAATTTGGTTTCATAAGAAGGTATTATCGAATACGCTATGAAAGGAATAATTGAATTGAAGGTGTATGCAAAGTGTGACATTACCAAAAGTACATTTCTATATCGAATAAAAGAATGTGTGCCTTCTGCCAAAATGTTATGAGTGGCCTCACACTTTCCTTGAAACATTTCGTCCTCTAATATTTTTAAAAGTTCTAAGATTCTTTTTTTGTGAGCTATTACCATAAAAACTTTCGTGCTGATAGAGACAACGTTGAAGAAGAACGTAACTTCTTGAATCAATAACTCGATTTTTCCCGGTGTACAAAATACATTCACCGCAAGTGCTATGTCGTATATAATCAGTGTTGAAAATAAGAACACAACCGTATAACATCTGTATAAGCGGCTAGGATTTACTCCAGGCCATACACCGAGAAGTTTCCAGCAAAAAAAAGTTATAGATAAGCTCTCTAACTGACTCATTCTCGTTACTGCCATTGTTAACAGGATGATGCGAATGTGAATAACGTGTCTGGAAAGTCCTTTTTATATTTTATATCTTTTTCTATAGTGAATAATAAATTATCATGTCGTTCATATTTTATTGCAAGCATCATTATTACAAGTAGGTAAGACTTAATGAGACCGTCTGTAGTTATGCCGTGATGCATCCTACATGAGCGTTTAGAAAATGAAGTATGGCCTTTCGACTTTACTTTTGCTTAAGGATGTACGTACATTGAAATGATAATTAACATCCATACTAATATTAAAGATGCGAAAATGTATCTGTCTGTCTGTCTGCTACGCTTTCACGGCCCAACTTTTCAACCGATTTTGATAAAACTTGGAACAGGGATAGGTTGTATCCCCCGAGAAGAACATAGGAATATCCCAGAAAATTAAGGAGTTCCCGCGGCAATAAATCCACGCGGACAAAGTCGCGGGCATCATCTAATAATAATATAAAATAATATAATATTTTATTTTATTTCAATTATGAAACATATTAACTGGTTTACTTTTTAAAGGCGACAAAATATTGCAGACGAGGCTCTGACAGACGAACAGACAGGCAGACGGACAGAAGTGCAATTAATTTACCAAAGTAGACTCTGAGGCCGGTTCGCTCGGTCAATATTCTTTTTCAAGTAGGTAATGGTGATTATGAATATGTAATAAGCAGCGTTTTATATTCAAAGGTAAGTGCTTTTTAATAAGACTTTCTAGGAAGAAAAATATAACGTTCATTTTAACACGTACTTATCTGTATTCGGTAAGTATCGCAGTATTGAGCGCTGTTGTCTTGACGTGCGGAGATCCCGGGTTCGACTACCGGCAGGGTCAATTTGGGAATTTATAATTTCAGATTTTTCCCTAGTCTGGCCTAGTGGAAGGCTTCGGCCGTGGCTAGTTACCACTCTACCGGTAAAGACGAGCCGCCAAGCGATTTAGCGTTCCGGTCCGATGCCGTGTAGAAACCGATTAGGGGGTATGGGTTTAATAGAACTGACATGCCCCTAACAGGTTAGCTCGCTACCATCTTAGACTGCATCCTCACTTACCATCAGGTGAGATCGCAGTCAGGGGTTGCAAAGGTTTTCTTAGAATGAAAGCTGAAACTGATCAAAATAGGTAAGCAACGAATACTATGAAGGAGCGTATTATTCAGTGTCACTGACGGGACGTGTTGTAATAAATGTTTTAATAAAAGGGCTTTAGTCACAAGACCGCCTTTATAAGAAGAACCCAAGATGTCGAGATACTAAATTTATTATTCTTTGACGACGCGCTTGTAAATCCAGCTGCCAACACTAAATTATCACTAGGTTCATTTTATTGTGTGACATAAATCTTTTCCTTAGAAAACTTGGCTTCGTTCTCTTAAAGTGGAATGAAGCACAAAGAAAGTGAAGAAAAGGGTAAATGAAAATTGTTTGGAAAAAAATCCCATATTATGGTAAGATAGCTTCTCATCGTGACTGGAAACGACCAACAAAATTAGACCTTTGCAATTTGAACTGTCTTCAGACTTAGAAAGCAGAAAAAGATCAAGCTTGAGTAGAAAACATTATTATTCAGGTTAATGTTCTCGTGGATTGCAGAGTAGATTAGAACAATGAACGTGTTTGCAATTTTGAAAGCGGTGCATCCCTTCGGGTGCGTTTTAATTGCAGAGGTCGGGTCGGGGGATGATCTTGCTAAAATTCCTCTTCTCTATTCCGAAACTACTGCTCGTTGGTATAAAGACGTTCAGTGAATACAAATTTATAATGCTCCGGTGAATAGCTTTTCTTAGATAAAATAAAGAAGAAATTAATTGACCGAGCGAAGCCGTAATTCCATAATATTATCTTCGGACATAATATATTATTTTTCGGACAGGTACAGAGAAATAATGAGAATATTTACTTGGAAATCACCAATATGTACCTAATTATTAAAGAGCGTCGATTTGACTCGCAATGCTTGGGACAGCAGTATCTACTCTTTATATCATACTTGCTCAGTAACTAGGGATTACTATGGTGGAAAGTCTCCTTGTAAGTTGGTGTTTGCAATTCAAGGCAACATTACGTCGCACTATGCTTGAATTGTAATGTTCACATTACAGTTCAAGCTATGCAAAACTCCTTGGTAAACAATCTCTTTTCTTATAAAATGGTAAGAAAACTTTTTACTGAAAAAAAAACACTGAACATGGCGGCATTTAATTTCCATACATTTCAAACTATGCAAAACTCCTTGGAACTCAGAGCCGTAAAAAAAAAAGGAAAACTATTTACGAAAAAAAAATGGAAATGGCGGCATTTCATTTGATCTGAAAGTTTGTGAAGTTTGTTCGTAAAGTGATTTAAGTTATTTACAACAATGTCAAGCACTTCATCAGATGATGAAAAAGTTTTAAAAGAAAGTAACTAACTAAAAGTAACTTAAGTAAGTAACTAACTTTAACTTTAACTAACTTTAAGATAACTTTTCTGATTAAAATTTCATTTTGCATTACCAATGTTTTATTTACCTCGCAAGAATGATATAAAGTAGAACGCTTACCTCGGTTGCAAGTAGCTATTACACCCTCGAACTATATTCACCCTCGCTCGCTGCGCTCGCTCGTGTGACTAAATATCTCGGGTGCACGCGATCCATTAGCGCCCTATGCGAGCTGCGCTCGCACTGGCGCCAAATTGGATCTTGTTCTGTAATAGCTTACTTACGTCCCTTGTGTAACAATCTACTATTAATAATTATTAAACTTTTTTTTCAAAAGAGCAACTGCCGAATTTTTTGCTGCCTCTGTAGGAATGACATAACTTGGTGAACTTCACCAAAGACAACAATATTACTATGTTCTCCTAGTTAATAATAGTATTATTCTCACATAACGAAGTCCTACAGATCTTTCATTATTCAGCAATAGAAAAGCAATATTAGAGAGAAAATATGTCGACTTAGCACCAGATAAGCAGGACGTTAGTGTCCTACGCTTTAACGACTTTGGCTTTGCACATTCGGTATATAATATTATGTGAAAGAGATTTAAATAGCTTCATCGTCAAGTTTTCTTTAAAAGTAAAGACATTCTATTTATCTTGACCTCAAACACGCCTCAAATTACCTAAAACGGATATAAGTTTTCCGACTGAATTTTTTAATTGTGATGTAAGTGCATATTATTTATGTTGGCATCTGGCTTAGCTTGTAAGCTATGCCAGATGCCAATATAAATGTGCACTTGTACAAAAATGATTAAGTATTGGCATCTGGCATAGAGTGGCCTGCGCCTGATTCAGAGTGAATTTTATTTAGGCGCGACCTCTACTGGCCACTTTATACAATCACTTATTTTCAGCAGCTCTTAATCTCTGACTTATTTTAAGCAAATGCTTAAAATAAGTCAGACGGAGTAACGGTTCCGTTGAATCGCTCGGTAGCAGCTCGGGCGTCAGCAGCTCCAGAACATTATTTGAGCATTTCAAAGTTGCTAAATTTTTAAGCATTCTAATTTCTTAATCAATTTTAAAGACGGTTTCACACTATTCTGATCTGTATCATAAAAAATGTTGTTCTATGCTAGGAGCTCAGCTGTACCATTCAAATTGAGTACAAAATGAACGGCTTAGAATTGGATTAGGTAGTTTGCAGCAGCCCTAACGATAAACGTCGATATGAAATAACTCTTTTTTCTTTATTACACAAGTGCTTATTATATAATTATTTCAACACTCACAAGGTTGATATTATGAGGTGCAAGTAGGTACATAATTTTTTTTGTGAATACGTAAATGAAAAATGTTAATATTACTGTTGGTAATGTATAGAATAGTTTGCTTCATCTTCTATGATTAAGTTTCTTGCGGGTCTTGGAAATTTCGGATCAGAGTAAAGAATGAATAAGCAAGCTTCATAATCTGGAAAAAGGAAGAATAATTAGTGTCAATACAATATTTCTTAATTCGCCACTTCAAAATCTTATCATAAAATAGTCAAATATTATTAGTATAGAAAGTCAGATCAAGAAAGGCAATTTGTATAATTGATTCGATTGTTGAGTCGATGATGATAAAATCGATCGATGATGATTGTTCGAGTAAAAAATAAATTAATAAGCTTAGGTAGTTCATCATCATCACCATTTCAACCCATTGCCGGCTCACTACTGAGCATGAATCTCCTCTCGGAATGAGAAGGGTTGAGCCATGGTACACCATACTGGTCAAGTACAAATTGGTAGATTTCACACACCTTCGAGAACATAATGAACGACTCACGGGCATGCAGTGAGTGATATTTAATCGCGGGCATCAGCTAGATGCCCGCGACTTCGTCCGCGTGAATTAAGGTTTTTTGGTTCCCGCGGGAACTTTTTATTTTCCGGCATAAAAAGTATCCTATGTGATAATCCATCTCTGTGCCCATCCAGATCCGTACAGCCGCTGGGGCGTGATTGAGTAACAAACATCCATCCATCCATCCATCCAAACCTTCGCATTTATAATATTTATATTAGTATAGACTAAACTCCAAAAAGTTTGCGGTGCGTGCCCGAGGACCTATGATGGAAACCATCGCTTAGATTTTAAAAATCTCAGATCTGTATGAAATACTCCTCCAACCTAAGCTAAGTTCTGCTGCTCCATGATTTTAAGCTATAGGAAAGGGCGAATCAAATACCGCTATCGAAGTTTATTCCTTACCGAAATAAAGGTATCAAGGGATAGCGGGAAGATCCTCCAGCCTGTCATCACGATGCTAGTGGTCGCTCGCGTCATAAAAAGTTTAAGGCTTCGTTTGAATCTCTCCGATCTTGGTATCCATTCGCAACTGTAAGCCGCCGAGACTAGATCAGCACTCTGTATAAGAAACATGAGGTTTATATTTCATGAAGGAGATCCATATTATGCAAAATACATAAATATAAATAGGTATTAAAATATTATATTAAATGCTATTTATTATTTATTAAATGCGAAAGTGTTTGTCTGTCTGTCTGTCTATCTGTCTGCTACGCTTTCAAGGCTCATCTATTCAACCGATTATCGATATCCGATAACCGATATCACGGAAGGAACTACTACTACTAGGAAGGCGAAATGAAATCCCTGAAAATCCCCGGGAATATTTATCCCGGGAAATTAAAAAGTTCTCGCGAGAATCAAAAATCTTTAATCCACGCGGATGAAGTCGCGGGCATCATTTAGTTCATCATAAAATCTGTCTGTTACGTCTGCACGACCCATCTGTTTAACCGATTTGGAGGTAAACACAGCGGAAATTTGGTACAGAGATAGCATGAATCCCGGAGACGACTCACAGGATTAAAAAAAACTTACGTGGATGGAGTTGCGAGCTTCATCTCATCATCAGCTATAATAAATGCATTGCTACCTACTTGTTATGAGCAAACCTTGATATAAAATCTTTTCTAAGTAAGGACCCAGCTCTTAAAAGCAGTCCATTTTTTGTACATAATATTTTCTCTTTTAAAGAATAAATAAACTGACTGAGACATTATAGACTCGTGTAACGTAGACTTAAATAGGATTTTGAGACTTTTCAACAGGCCCAAAGTTAAAATAACTACGTACGTATAAACTACGTAGAGTAAGTAGGTAGGTACATAGTGACTCGGCTGAACCTTTATGTATATATTTCCAATAAATACTGCTAAAGAACTTAGACATTGCCAGCGAATTCATCTGTATGGACATAAGTTTTGAAAGCCAATAATAAATATTTTTTTGTAGATAGTAAAAAGTCGCTAAATATTATAAGAATACACACGACATACCTCGTAACTCAACTCTGTTCCAAGCCAGGATGGTACGAATATTTGTAGAACAATTGCACAAAGATAAGTTACCACGAACACCAAAAAATCTGCTGTCCATGGCTGAAAATATTTAAGTCTTAAAAAAAGTCTGTTAAGGAATATTTTTCATAAAAGTTATTGCATGCCAGAACAGGCAAACGAAAGACTTCCATAGTCATGGTATTTATTCGTTTTAAGGTGTTGGTATTTTCCAAAAATTGTATAGAAACGTCATAATGGTGTTAAAGTTTCTCTTGATAGAAAAAAATAATTAACTATACTCATAACTAGTATGGCGCGTGGTTGCGCGGCCCGCTGCAGCGGACCGCGTAGTGGACCGCGTGGTCCACTGTCTACTTACTCGCTGTCCTACTATCCTGCCCCCCGATTATGTAAGAATGGCCGATCAAATCGTCAAAGTTCGGCGTCAAAGTAAAATAAACCACAACAGCATTAAATTAGAGCTCAATTTCGAAACACGAAATTGAGCTCTAATTCAATGCTGTTATGGTTTATTTTACTTTGACGCCGAACTTTTACGATTTCATCGACAATTCTTACATAATCGGGCAGCTGGTTTACTGTCTACGTGTTCTGATTCGAACAACACACTGCTATGCTAGTGAGCACAGTGGAAGCGCCAGCACGCCAAGCGTCCGACGTAAAAGAAAATTCTCATAAAGGAAAAACATAAAACAAAGACCACCAACCCCCCGCCCCTCCCTTTTTGTTTGAGCAGCCCCTAAGTAGGTACCTGTCTTTAATACCCTGACCGTGCTCCTCACCCATCATCCGAACCTTCGATCATCATCTCTCTCCATATTTTTTTCTCCGAACCATTCGTCAAAATGAGATTTCTTCCATAAAAACAAATCTTGAAAAGGAACCGTAGTCTTGCATAGTTCTACACTTGTAGCCTCTTCAATATTCGCCATACATTTTCTATGGAAAATAAATTCCGCCATCTTGAATTTTTTTCCTGTTCATCCAGTAGACCTTCATGTTCTGATCATCTTTTGCCAAGAAACCACTCTTCCATCTTTTATACTCTCCGAGATAGACACTGACGAAATTTGTATGGCGGCCATCTTAAATCCGCCAATTTGAAATTTTTTTTCAGCTCACTGTCAATTGGATGAAGTTTCGAGTAACATTTGTTCGAGCACCCAAAACCTATCTTCAATACCCTCTTCTATGGAAAAATAAATTCCGCCATCTTGAATTTTTTTCGTGTTCATCAAGTAGACCCTCATGTCCTGATCATCTTTTGCCAAGAAACCACTCTTCCATCTTTTATACTCTCCGAGATAGACACCGTCGAAATTTGTATGGCGGCCATCTTAAATCCGCCATTTTGAAATTTTTTTCAGCTCACTGTCAATCGGATGAAGTTTTGAGTGACATTTGGTCGAGCACCCCCCACCTATCTTCGATACCCTGGCTGGTGCTCTTCATCCGTCTTCGAAATCCTCAATCATCAGCTCTCTCTGTATTTTTCCTCTTAATGAATTTTTGTCTTCTATACGAAACGATGAGTGAAAAAAAAAATGTTCATACAAAATTTTACAGGAGAGGTGATCAATCAGTGAATCAGCACGAGCAGCTATATATATATTAACTAGTATGGCGCGTGGCTGCGCGGCCCGCTAAAGCGGACCGCGTAGTGGAGCGCGTGGTCCACTTACTCGCTGTCCTACTATCCTGCCCCCCGATTATGTAAGAATAGCCGATCAAATCGTCAAAGTTCTGCGTCAAAGTAAAATAAACCATAACAGCATTAAATTAGAGCTCAATTTCGAAACACGAAATTGAGCTCTAATTCAATGCTGTTATGGTTTATTTAACTTTGACGCCGAACTTTTACGATTTGATCGACAATTCTTACATAATCGGGCAGCTGGTTTACTGTCTACGTGTTCTGATCTGAACAACACACTGCTATGCTAGTGAGCACAGTGGAAGCGCCAGCACGCCAAGCGTCCGACGTAAAAGAATATTCTTATAAAGGAAAAACATAAAACAAAGACCACCAACCCCCGCCCCTCCCTTTTTGTTTGAGCATCCCCTAAGTAGGTACCTATCTTTAATACCCTGACCGTGCTCCTCACCCATCATCCGAACCTTCGATCATCATCTCTCTCCATATTTTTTTCTCCGAACCATTCGTCAAAATGAGATTTCTTCCATAAAAACAAATCTTGAAAAGGAACCGTAGCCTCTTCAATATTCGCCATACATTTTCTATGAAAAAATAAATTCCGCCATCTTGAATTGTTTTCCTGTTCATCAAGTAGACCTTCATGTCCCGATCATCTTTTGCCGAGAAACCACTCTTCCATCTTTTATACTCTCCGTGATAGACACCGACGAAATTTGTATGGCGGCCATCTTAAATCCGCCATTTTGAAATTTTTTTCAGCTCACTGTCAATTGGATGAAGTTTCGAGTGACATTTGGTCGAGCACCCCCCCACCTATCTTCAATAGCCTTTTCTATGGAAAAATAAATTCCGCCATCTTGAATTTTTTTCCTGTTCATCAAGTAGACCCTCACGTCCTGATCATCTTTTGCCAAGAAACCACTCTTCCATCTTTTATACTCTCCGAGATAGACACCGTCGAAATTTGTATGGCGGCCATCTTAAATCCGCCATTTTGAATTTTTTTTCAGCTCACTGTCAATTGGATGAAGTTTCGAGTGACATTTGGTCGAGCACCCCCCACCTATCTTCGATACCCTGGCTGGTGCTCTTCATCCGTCTTCGAAATCCTCAATCATCAGCTCTCTCCGTATTTTTCCTCCGAATGAATTTTTGTCTTTTATACGAAACGATGAGTGAAAAAAAAATTTTTCATACAAAATTTTTCAGGAGAGGTGATCAATGAGTCAGCACGAGCAGCTATATATATATTAAAGTTGATTTTCAAATTGGCTGTTATTCTATAAGGATACCTTGTTTATGTTGTTTCCCGACTGCGAAGCGCACAGGGTTATTTTACTACAGAGCTCTAAAAGATAATTCGATTCTTTTTTTTTAATATTGTGTTCAGTAATTTTTATGTCTTACCAGAAGTAATCTGCACAGTACAATACAAATCATAACAGATGCCATGGAAAATTGAATGAACATTGTGACCCCTATTACGCCTTGAACCAAGTTACAGTAACTGAAAAACGTTAAAACATCTTTAGGGATACATAATTTAACTAGTATTTTCACAACCTACATTTAGAAGTCATTAACTTACTTGAGTAACATTTCATAATGCTTCAAATGTTTATTCAGTAAAATAATTTGAAGTGCATCTTCTCTAAAAAAGGCGTTATCATTGACTACACTTGACTTGACTTTGATGACTCTTAAATTTTTCAGCTCATGCTTTAACACTTTCACCTGTGCTATAGCCATATACAATAATCCAGCAATCAATGTATCTATATTTATATTGTACTGCAAATGGCAGAACAATCCACCTGACTGGTAAATGAACCAAAATGCAAAATACTGTCGAACTAATCTATCGTCCAAGAAATTGTATTTGCATATCGGCAATTCCATCTTAGCATTGAATATAAAGTGCATGAGGATCGGCATAAACACTTTCCCAAAATATGAGATGGTTCCTAAAGTTACGTACATTTTCCAACCTTTTTTGTACTTAGAAACATGTATTTCTACAATTTCTCTGCTACCTCCGTCTTCGCCCTTAAAAGCTTCGCAATCTAATACATCGAAAGCAGCAAAAAGTTTCGCCCGCATTAGAAGAACCATGAAAACTTTACCCATTACTGTAATCTCAGTAAATATAAAGACAACTTCTTCAATCATTTCTTCAATTTCTGGTGGCGTAAACATGAAATTGATGATTAATAGAAAATCATAAATGAAAACCATTATAAAGAGGAAAAACGTCGAATAGTATTTGTAGTGCCTGTGCAAACTGTCGCCTGGCCATATTCCAAGAAGTTTTAGGTGTATGAAATTAAATTTAAAGCAATCTGACAACTTTGAAGCGACCATACTTGTTAAATATTGCGACAAAAATGAAAACATTTTTATACTCTTTATAGGAAAAATACCGTTTATATGATTAGAAAGTAATTAGGTTTTTAGCGGTGACATGTGATTACATCAGCTTTAATCACCGTTTCACAGCGGCGTTAGCGGTGTGATTACGAAATTATAAAATTAACCACTTTGGTGTGTGTGGCAATTATGTAATTTCACAAATGAATACTTCGTGTGATAAATATCTATCAAGTATGACCACTTTTTGCTCTAGATACAACTTCTTTAGTGCTTTTGCATTTTCTTTTTAAACTCATTATCTTACGCTAATACAACTAAGTACCTACATAGCGTCGATCCCAGTGCAAACTTAGTTCAGAAAATTTCTAATTGTAGGAACCAAACAAAGACAAAATACTACAGCAAATATTTGATTATATTTGACAATTCAATCATGGTCTAGTTAACTTTTATACGTCCAAAGATCCAAGCCATCGCAAGACTTCATCTCTAGCTCCAGTGCGAGACATATTTTGGTCAAATGGATTTGCAGAAAGCTGTTTTCGTAGCGCGCTTAGATCCTTTGATGTTTATATAAAAACAACATCAGCAAGATGGCACTGGCCACACGCGGCTAATGTACATATCCGAAGTGGCCATGAACATATCCGACGGGTGCATTGAGATAATGTGTACTTTTAAAAGTCTTTACATTTGGGATCATCGCCTCTTACTTATTTCTGACGCATTATCATAACCATTACAACAAACACATCCACGCAAACAACTAAATATCCTTACAAAATAGAAATGGGACTCTTTAATATCCCGAAAAGCATTCACGCATCGCACAACGAAGTTGGCAGAGCAGAGCGAGGAATGAAAGACTTGGTTCACTCGTATATCCTCGGTAATGATGGCTGCAGGCCACGTCTCATTGTCCCTACACTGCGCCCGGAAAATTAAAGTAACTAAACTTAGAGGAAATTTTACCATAGGCGCAGATGCTGTTGTGCATTTGAATCCGTACTTGTATTATCATAACATGAGTGTGTCCTCCTATTTAGTAATACAAACTTTTAGTATGGCACTCTTTATCTTCTTCGTATGTTTTAGCTTTATGAATTTTGAAATTTATGGCCCCATTTTGATCTGACTTATTTAAAACAACGAATGTAAGGCCTTGCCGTAGGCACAGAATAGGTAATAGTACCGTAGGCACGCGCCGTGTTGTATTTTAGGAGTATACATTATTATTCAACATTTTAAGAAGTCGACATAATATTAGACGACCAACGGTATCTTTGGATATTTACCTACCTATACGGTCTATTTAGACTAATTGTTAGAACCTATAGATAGCTAGTAGGTAAACAATAGTAGGAGTGACATTATAAAAATATAGTTTAATCCGCTGCATTTGGTCTAGAATTTTTTGAAACAGGTCATAATATTATAGAGTATCTATAGACCGTAAATTTGTATGGGAGTGTGCATTTTTTATATGCTCGAACTGGAGATGAATAAAATATGTCCTTTAATCTAATAGCATGATATCTTCACAGCTGTGATTGCAGTTTTTTTTAACGGGTCCGGGAAAACCATGATATTGGTTAGTAGGCCCTTAAGTAATGTTTAATATTATTGTGTACCTACCTATAGGTAAGTTTAGGTTCGTAGTATTCAGCCTACTACTCTAAATTTTACTGGCATAAATAACAATAACCCCTTTTTATTGTAGGGTGGATTGACGCACAATGGAATAATGAAAACTCAGGCACGCTTTTCAGTGGTTACTACAATAGATAAAAATTTATTGTTTTCACATTTCCACTATTATTCACGATTGCGCTCCTTTTCTCGCCATATTTAAAATAAAAAAAACTTTTCACGCCTCTTTCCTGTTTTTTAATTAAGTGTAACTAAGAGGCCTCCTTTGTTCGGCCTTCGCCTGTTAATTGCCGCCAGTCAGTCACTTGTCTTCAACAACGCTTTATTTGCCTACTGGTGTTTATGAAATCAGCTGCAAGCAAAAATTAATTTATTATACCAAGTAGGTACGAGTAGCTGTACAATTATGGTCTTGAACCGTTCAATGTTCGTGCTTCATAAAAACACAAGATACGACTTTCCTGGAAAGTTAATTGCTTAATTTCTTACACATATTGATATGACATTGTCATTAATGTTTACTCACATAGGAGGTAATTTTTAGCCTAGCAGGCATCTCTCTGCAGCTCAGATTAATTATCTACTCTGCAGGTACTTGAGGTATATTATAGAAGCTGATACCCGCGACTTCGTCCGCGTGGAGTAAGATTTTTAATTCCCACATGAACTCTTTAATTTTCCGGGATAAAAATAAGCCATGTCATTCTTCAGGTCCTGAATTACTATACCGATGCAAAAAATCACGTCGACTCGTTGCTCTGTTCCAGCGTGATTGAAGGACAAATCAACAAACCAACCAACAAAGACACTTTCGCATTTATAATATTAGAAGATGTGAATAGTGAAAGTATGATTTCATATTTATATCGTTTAACCTCGTATCGTTTACCTATGGTATTTTATAATGGTTGTATTGGAGCACATAAGAACCTACCTACACCGTGTGAAAATTCCTAAATTTGCATCTGATTTTTTAATGAAAAATTTCTCCTTATAAAGGGGAGAACTGTTCCTTTGCTTTGAGTGGAAATTGAATTTCGATTTGGGTAGGAATTTTGCAGTTTACTGATTCCGTAGGTAAGAAATTGGAAAAATAATCCCTTTTGATTGCAGTTTACTGATTCCGTAGGTAAGAAATTGGAAAAATAATCCCTTTTGAAAGGAAACTATTTCGGAAAAAAAAACAGAAGGAATTGCAAGATAGAAACCGTATCAGGTAAGCCCGCTACCATCTTAAACTGCTTCATCAAAATATGTTGTAAAAAACGTATGTTTAACTAGGTACTGTCTGTTTAGTATGCATGAATCCAAGCGCGTGACTACCGCCATGATTGAAACTAAATCCTACGGGACACTTTAAGCTACAGCCTGATTACTGCCCACAGCACCGCTGCTATGAGGATAATTAGATGACTTGACAAAAACACTTTACTCATATGAGAGACTAGTATCATAAAAAGGTAACGGTTTTAGTGTGAAACTAAATAAATAATATCAAGGCTATTTTTATAAATCACTAGCTGATGCCCGCGACTTTGTCCGCGTGGTTTAAGTTTTTTGATTCCCGCGGGAACTCCTTAATTTTCCGGGATAAAAAGTAGCCTATGTCACTCTCCGGGTCCTCAACTATATCTACCCATGCCAAAAATCACGTCGATCCGTTGCTCCGTTGCGGCGTGATTGAAGGACAAACCAACAAACCAACAAACAAACTTTCGCATTTATAATATTAGTAGGTATGATGATTATTAAAACTTCTGGAAAAGCATTGATGGCTGAAGTGAGGACTGATGGAGACTTCTTTTGCAAAGCTTGAAAAGTGCATTGCAATGTAACACGTAAGAAGCCAGCTATATAGTATCTAATGTAAAAATAAATATTTCTATTACCTAATACATATTTAATTAAATATAAAATTAAAAATCAACTCAATACTCAGAGCGCTTTTCAAATTGCTACATTGAAAAACGCTTGCCGGCTTTTCTCTATATAAAATCTGCTTTCCATACTCGTGGTAGAGTTAATTAAAAAGCGTAATTGTACTTTAGCTAGACGTACAGAGCTAGAGCTGCAGTATACATTTTCCAACGTTGAACAATAAACAATTTCTCCTGTAGAATGAAACTAATTAGCAACATCTACGTGAAAATTTACTGACAATAAATCCATTTAGCGCTGAACGGACCTAGATTCTTCGTTCAGAAACAGCACCGGCAGTATTTTATTGTACTGCACTAACTTTCTACATTAAATACGTGAATAAATTTGGATTTAGTCAATAATTTTAAGGTTATACATAAGTGTATTATTATTTTATTAATATTATTCACAAAATTAAAATGAACAAATACCTCAGAACGAGATTTCTATGTAAGGAAAAAGTCTAGGTAATATCAACTATTAGGTACCTAAATACATTCTTGCACAAGTTCAAAATCGAATCTAAAAAAAACTAAATTTTAAAAAGTTTTTTTTATAACTCATCTGAAAACATTACAAATAAACCTAAAGCTAGCCTAACCTACCTAATTACTATACAAATCATGCCCGCGTGGAATAGAAAGTTACCTACTCCGATTAAAATAAATAGAAATTCTGTTGCCTCCACAATAATTCACCTACAAGGCTCCAGTTTAAATATTTTTTTTTATAGTAAATACCACCTAACATACCGGAACGTTAGAGCTTTTGGAAGCACTAAGTATGTTGCATGAAGTGTTGCTGCTACTGAACGCGGATGTCCGCCGGCGCCGCATAGCTAATGCGACTTGCACTTAACTGTATACTTGCCTCGATTACTGCACTTACCCATATGACAAATTATTTAGTTATTTAGATATGGAACCTTTTTTTTATCAACTACAAGTTAGCCCTTGACTGCGATCACACCTGATGGTAAGTGATGATGCAGTCTAAGATGGTAGCGGGCTAACCTGTTAGAGGTATGGCAGTTATATTAAACCCATACCCCTAATCGGTTTCTACACGGCATCGTACCGGAACGCTAAATCGCTTGGCGGCACGTCTTTGCCGGCAGGGTGGTAACCAGCCACGGCCGAAGCCTCCCACCAGGCCAGATCAGAGAAAATTCAGAAATTATAAATTCCCAAATTGACACTGCCGGGGATCGAACCCGGGACCTCCCACGCTATAAATATTTAAATATTATATTATATTATTAAGTTTAGATACAGTACAGATGAAGCTTTTCCCTTTCATAATATTAATATACGAGTACCTACTAGCATAATATAAGGTAGGTACTAGATTACAACTGCGACTTCAGCTTTGGATCTAGCTACAAGTTAAGCCTTCTGAAAGAGTAACTGCTGAGTTGCTTGCCGGCTTTTCTTTGTATAAAATCTCGTTTCCATACTCGTGGTAGAGAATTAATTCGTAACTAATAAATGTAAAATGTTACATGGCTACCTATTTAGATCTCACATTTTAAATGCACCATTTAAGTCGTCTGTAATTTTCAACATTTACGTGCTCTAAAATTTTGTCCTGAAAATCGTTTGACTGTAAACTGAAGTCCAAACGACCGCTTCAATTATTATTCAAAAAAGTTAATAGAAGTAGCGCAACGAAAAATAAACCAATATATTTCGACGATCAAAGGCGGTAATTTCGACTCGCATTACGCTCAAACTATTTGCCGAGCCTGACCCAGTTCCATAATATTATGCCAATTTTAACATCACGCCATAGATCATGTGAAGATTTTCCATATAAAATCAAATTGATTTAAAATTGATACCTACCACTGGACAATCGTGTAAGTAGGCTTTATATTCTAAAAAACCGGCCAAGTGCGAGTCGGACTCGCGCACCGAGGGTTCCGTACAAACCTGTAGTAAGTTTTAAATTATTAAAAAAAAACTACTTACTAGATCTCGTTCAAACCAATTTTCGGTGGAAGTTTGCATGATAATGTACATCATATATTTTTTTTAGTTTTATCATTCTCTTATTTTAGAAGTTACAGGGGGGGGACACACATTTAAACACTTTGGAAGTGTCTCTCGTGCAAACTATTCAGTTTAGAAAAAAATGATATTAGAAACCTCAATATCATTTTTGAAGACCTATCCATAGATACCCCACACGTATGGGTTTGATGAAAAAAAATTTTTTGAGTTTCAGTTCTAAGTATGGGGACCCCCAAAATTTATTGTTTTTTTTCTAGTTTTGTGTGAAAATCTTAATGCGGTTCACAGAATACATCTACTTACCAAGTTTCAACAGTATAGTTCTTATAGTTTCGGAAAAAAGTGGCTGTGACATACGGACGGACACACAGACAGACAGACAGACAGACAGACATGACGAATCTATAGTGGTTCCGTTTTTGCCAAATTTGGCTACGGAACCCTAAAAATGGACACTTATGCCATTATTAATATAGAATTCTTTATGTGCAACGAGTATGCTATTTTTTTTTAAATTTCTTTCTTCTCACACTCAAAAATAATGTTACTTTTCAACTTTATGTTCGTATTACGGTTTGCCAACGGTTTTTTTTAAACCAAAGATTAACTTTTCATCATTATATTTTAGCATCATTTTCTATTCAAAAATACTCATTCTAATCACTATTTAATATTGTGAAATCGTGAAAAATGTTTCCCATTGCAACTTAAAATTGGAGACAATTAATATCCGGCGGCGCCGTTTGCAAATGGGAAAATAGTGCACTTTGATACTATGATATTATATTCTATGCTGCATTTAACTGGTATATAATTTTTTATCAAGTTGAATCTTATTTCATAGAAATAGAGTTGAGATTTTGAAAAAACTATGTAGTATTAAGATTAGAATATTATGGTAATTAACGAGTTATCAAAACCAAAACGCCCATAGGTATATTATTTTTATCTGTCTGTCTGCCTTTCAATTCAATTCAATTCCCAGATGTTGGCTTTTAGGTATGCCACAGGGGCACAGGTTGTTTCGCCAGTGTCGAGTTTATGGATAAGGCACGAAAGAGATTGTTCGGTGAGCTGAGATAAGGATAATTTTGAGTGTCTAAAAAATAGGTATTACTGTTATTTTTTTTTTTTTTTTTAAATATATATTGTTAGTAGGTACCTGGAAAAAAAATACAAGTTAGTTACAAAATATTTACATGGATTACATAGGACGAGCACAATATATTTTACAGTTTGATTTTATTACATTCTATATATTTACACAGAAATCTACAATATGGACTGAACACAAACATTAATAGGGATTCAACATTTAAGGGACGGGGGACTTTGGAGGGGAGAACGTCATAGAGAGGATGCAAAAGTTTGGGACAGTTGAAGAGGATGTGTGAAACAGTGCCTTCATCCAAGCCGCATTCACATAGTGAATTGTCCCTTATCCGGAGTTTAGCCAGATGTACAGGTGTGCAAGAGTGGCCAAGACGCAAACGGGAAATAGTAGAGGAGATCCAACGATCTGCATATCTGTGTAAGGAAAACCAAGGACGTCTAGGGATGTTTGGTTGGATGGATGCATAAAATTTTCCTTTAATTTGTTTGGATTCGTTCCAGAATGAATTCCAGGATCTATCCATATATGTTTTTGCAAGAGCACATAAGTCCTGAGATGAATTCTGAAAGCGATCCAGAGAACCAGACGTGATAGCTGTCTTGGCACAAGAATCAGCAGTCTCATTTCCAGGAATGCCAGAATGACCCGGGATCCAAACTAGTAAAACAGATAAGCCCTTTTGATAGCATGTAAACAATGCCTCTCTGATCTTTAGAGTAATGGGAAACCTTGACTTGCTACGAAAAGGATTTTCCTTTATGGACATTAGGCAGCTTAAAGAGTCGGTAAAGATAACTGTCTGTGGAACGTTATGGGAGAGTGCATACAGGATTGCCTCCAAGAGGGCGGAGGCCTCTCCTGTAAACACAGAGGACTCGGGTGGTAATTTAAATCTTAAAATTATTTGGAACCTGGGAACCCAACAGGCAGCACCAACACAACCCTCGGGAGACAATTTAGACGCATCAGTATAAATGAGGAGGTGATTTGACCAATTTTGACTAATATAGCTTTGGAGTTTGAAATTAGTGAGAGGAGAACCTTTAGTCAGACCAAGATCTGTGATGATGGGAGGATTGTAAACTAGGGCTTTGTAGGGGGTAGAGAATAGTGGATTAACAGGAAGGGTTGACAGAGGGTGTGGGAGACTGGTATATTTTAGAAAGCTGTCTAACAAGTATGAGGAAGAATTGCGAGAAGGAGGGGCTTGGGATAGTTCCGTTAGCCGTTGCCAGAGTGGATGAGATGACATTTGTAACATCTTTGCAACAAAACGATCACAAAGATATTTGCGGCGGATAGATAGAGGAGGATCCACACATTCCACCTGCATTGCATTGGTTGGGGAAGACTTCATAGCACCCAGGACAATTCTGAGGGATTTATACTGGATTCTATCAAGTTTTTCAACAGCTGATTTATTAAATGGGTCTAAAACAAACAAACAATAGTCCATGTGGCTACGTATCAAGGCATTATACAATAATTTAAGAGAGTAAGAGTGAGCGCCCCACCACACACCCGCTACTGCACGTAGGACATTAATACCTTTTTCACATTTTTTGAGGATATATTCTGAGTGGGCAATCCCAGTCAGACGGTTATCCAGATAAATACCTAAAAATTTTACATTATTTGCAAGGTGGATTGGTTGATCCTCAAATGAAAATTGAAAGGTGGGAAGGGATCTTTTCCTTGAAAACACCACTGCCTGACATTTTCCCACCGAGAGGGACAGACCATGGTCAGACAGCCATTGGCCTAGGTAATATAGAGCAGAATTAATACGGCAGGAAACTTCCTCAGCACTGCTTGAGCTGTGATAAAGAACAATATCATCAGCATATTGTAAAATGTTGCAAAAACTGTTGACAGACAATTCGAGGTCGTGGGTATATATGCTATAAAGTAGAGGGCTGAGAACTGAGCCTTGGGGGAGGCCTTTCCAGACGAGTCTGGGTGGGAGAGTGGTAGATTGATGTTTGACCAGAATAGATCTGCTGAACAGCATATTACAAATGAAATGTGTTAACCTCGGAGGAATACTCAGATTTTGCAGTTTCTGCCTGAGCACCGGAAGTAAAACATTGTCATAAGCAGAAGCAATATCAAGAAATAAACCCACAAGGTACTCCCCCTTTGTAAAGGCTAGTCGAATGTCTGTGGTCAATATGCTGAGGCTGTCTGTGGTACTCAAGCCCTTTCGGAACCCAAATTGGGATAGCGGAAGAATATTTCTGCTTTCTATTATCCATTCAAGTCTGTTTTTAAGGAGATGTTCTGTTATTTTCGCCAAAGAGGATGATAAAGCTATGGGTCTGTATGAACTAGAATCAGAGGGATTTTTACCAGGTTTGAGGATGGGAATAACTATTTGGGATTTCCAGGAGTCTGGAACAATGCCGGACACAAAACATTTATTAATTATATCTAGGAAATATAGTTTTGCTTTTTCATTTAGATTAGTCAAAAAGGAATATGGGACACCATCTTCCCCTGGGCAAGAATCATTAAGGCCATTAAGAGCTATATGAAGCTCAGAAAAGGAAAAGGGAGCATCCATTTCATTTGAAATGGTAGCTGGAGAGGAATTAGGAAATGAGTCAATATTGGGGACAAAAGGAGGGGCCAGTTTGTCAACAAAGCTGGTGAGCCAATCAGAAGGATTGTTGGATGATGGATCTGTATGGTTTAGGGAACGACGGAATCTTCTGACATTTGTCCAGACAATTGAGGAGGGGGAGCGAGGACTAAGATTTTCACAGAATTGAGTCCAGCTTGATCTTTTCTTTTTTGTTATTAGTCTTTTAATTTTTGCATCCAGTCTTTGATATTTAATAAAGTTCTCCTCTGACATACGGACTGAGTATGATTCCTCTGCAGCAGTTCTTTGAGTAAATAAATCACTGCATTCATCATCCCACCAGGGAGAGGAAAGCATATAATTTTTGGGGGGGCGTTTTTTGGGAATATGAGAGTCAGCCGAAGATTTGAGAGAATTAACAAAAAGGTCATAACAAGGCAAAAAACCTCCATCATTTTCCAGAGCCGGCAAAGAGTCTACCATACAGTCGACAGACTGAGCATAATTTGACCAATTTGCTTTTTTAAGTTTGTATTTTAATAGGGGATCGTGATGAGATGGAGGTAACGATCTATTGTTTAATGAGAGGATTATGGGAAAGTGATCACTGCCGTGAGTTGAAGACAGAATTTTCCAAGAGATTTGGGAAGCAAGGCTAGGCGAGGCAAGGGAAATATCCACGGCAGATTTAGGGTTCTGATTCGGGAATACTCTGCGGGTAGGAGAGCCATCATTGAGGATGCAGAGACTTAAATCATCAAGAATGTCAATCAACAGAGGAGCAAACCCGTCACAATTATGACACCCCCACAAAGTATGATGGGTGTTAAGATCGCCTAAGGCAATGATGGGGCTGGGGACAGAAGATAGGATAGATTGCAACTCTGGAAGTAGGGAAGGGGAAGGGTGAGGTATGTAGAGCGAGACAAAAGAGATGTTTAATGCACGGACAGCAACAGCATTAATCTGATTGCTGTGGGGCGGGAGAGGAATTTGGGAGTAAGGAAGGGAGCGCCGTACAAGTACGGCACAGCCTGCATATCCATCATCCCTGTCATCCCGCAAACAGGAGAAGCCAGGTACCCGGAACCGGGAACCGGGCCTCAGCCATGTTTCCGAGATGGCAGCAATGGAGGGCTTATGCAGGTTAATGAGAGGGAGTAATTCATGCTTTTTGGAACGTAAACTTTTACAGTTCCATTGCAGCAGGTTTATTGGGGCCATTATGTAGGATTTTGAAGATTTCATTTAGAGTGTTGGCAACGTTGGGCGGTAAAGGAATTTCATCACATGGGCCTACAAGGCTCAGGAGGAGAGAGGAAATAGTTTCTAATAAAGGAATGTTTGGGGCAGGAGAGTTATTATTGTTAAGAGCGGAACCATTTGGGAGAGATGAAGTGGGCTCATTGATAATATTTTGGTGTGTTTTTCTATCGTACCCCTTTGCTGGAGGAGCTCGGGGACGTGGGGAGCGGAAAATTGTTTGTCTGTGAGTTCTGTTTGGGAGTTGTTGAGAGAGGCGGAGTGGAGTCTTTGGGGAGGAGACGGAGGAGGAGGGCTCTTTTGTCACGTCTGCGTAGGATGTCTTTACGGGGGGGAACTGGGAAGCGGCTTCCATGTACGAAATATTGTCCTGGGACATAACTACTTTAATAGATTGCTGTCTGGAAAATTCCGGACAGCCCTTGTCTGTGGCGGAGTGTTTACCAGAGCAAAACAAACATGAGACGAGTTCTTGGGATATGTTGCATGAGTCGCCAATGTGGTCTTGGCCACATTTGAAGCAACGCGGCTTGGATCTGCAGATCGCTTTGGTGTGGCCAAAGCGGCAGCAGTTGAGGCACTGGATTGTCGGGAGTTTGTATGTTTCTACTTGTAGGGACGTATGGTAGCTGAAAACTCTAGATGGAAGCATTTGCCCCCTAAAGGTAAGAACAACAGATTGAGTAGGAATCCAGGAGGAAACATTGTCGGTGGTGATCTTTCTATTCAGTCTACGAGCCTTTACAACCTCCCCACAACCCGAGGGAAGCTCTAATGACTCCACAAGCTCTGTCATTGCCCAGTCAACGGGAACACCCTTCACCAATCCCATCCTGGTAATGTTGTATGCGGGGATCTGAGCTTTAAATTTACACATTGAAAGTACCGGATTAACCAGGAAGTTATTGGCTGCAGATGCAGTCAAGAATTCCACTGATACCTTATTGCGACCCATATTTTTGATGCCGTCATGGATAATTGAACCTATTTTATGTTTGTGGAGAAATTGTCCGAAAGTAATGGCCCGCAATGAGGCACCAGAGGAAGGGTCCTCGACTTCCCGAGATACTTGAACGACGAACGGTCCTTTGTCATCAATGGAGTATGATTTAGGGCCTTCCAAAAAAGATGGGTGAACAAACATATTTTGAATAGAGGGGTTTGCTACTGAAGGTTCAGTAATTAATTTTTTTTGGGGATTGGGAGGAACCGTTTCATCCTCTCCTTGACGTTTTCTAGTAGATGAAGAAGGAGCAGCTCCCGGATCGGGAGGCTCACTTGGGGGGTCTAGGTCCATTTTGCGGTTAGTTAGTGCATAACTTTAAACTTACCAGCACCAATAGGATTAGTCTAACAAAGTAACACCTATTTAAAATATAAAAATCACAATACAAACGCCAAAAACACCAAAAAACTCTCAAACACGTGCGTCTACCACAATGATGATCGACCGACGTTCCTGTCTGCCTTTATAATTTTTGTTTCTGGGCTAATCTTTGAAGCATCTAAACCGCTTTTGACGGGACTTTTATTTCATGAAAACGTAAAGCTCTAACGGGATTTTAATAATGAATCTTGTTACGACTTACGGGCAAGAGTTAATAATTGAAAATGTACTTACCTAAAACTGTCTATATCAATAAAATTGTTGTTTATAATATTACTAGCTATTTTATTACCTAGATAGGTATGGGAATCTCACAGAGCTCAATCACAGTCAAAGTTGAAAACTCCCTACACCAAACACTTATCGAGCGATCTATCTTTGCGAAGACAGCTGATGTTCACCGGTGTTTAATGTCGACTCACATTACACAAAATCTGTTTACCATGTCCGACCCACATCTACCCGGCAGATTAAAGAGCTTTAAATCTTAAAAATTATAATACGGAAGTTGTAGTTTAAATCGCCTCACAAGGATATTTTTTATGAAACAATAGAAATGGCAAGCAAACGAGCAGGCCTTGACCACATGAACATTAATTGCAGTACCTACCAGAGGAAACAGCAATGCGTTGCCAGCTTTTAAAAGGGATTTGTTTTAAATAAATATCTTGAATATATTGTAGTTTTGAGCGAGCACATCAGCAGGTGGAAGCTGCTTTCATAGACATGGAATAACGAGTAGTGGAAATAAACCAGACATTGGTATAGAAATTAGTTTCTTACGAGGCAAGGCGCGATCAGAAAACAGGGAAGTTGGTAGATTAAATACCTAACTCCCCTTGACTCTTTATTGTAGGAAGTATGGTACGAACATCACAACATAAAAGAAAACTCAGTTCTTTCTGATTTTAAGTGCTAATCGTACCTATACAATACTAAGCGATATTTGGAAAAAAGACCAGAGAATTTGCATTGAAAGAACATTTTAATAAAGGTCGTACCTATTTATAAACATCAGTGTTTTTAGATAGATAAGATACTTACGAACTTTACTATAATAATATTATTATTATGTTTTTACCCTTTCAACAAAAACAGCTAGTTATTATTGAAGGAGTGAACTAGTGGCCTGAAGGTACTTTGTACATAAGATTTATTAAAGTTAAAACCTAAATTAAAAGCTTAGGTCCTTTGATATAAACTAGTTTTTATGATGAATATAGGTACCTAATAGTAGTATCAAAGCTAGGTATGTTTTGCCTTTAGACAGCCCGGGCTCTATTATCGGGTTTTATTATAGAACCGCGTCCATATTTCACATATTTTGTAGGTATGTACCTAAGTACTGAATAGGGATGCCCTAATCCGTATAGCTGCGATGTTGTGGGCAGTAATCAGGTTGGCAGCAAGCGCGGCGTTCCGCGGGATTTAGTTTCAATCACGGCGGGCGACCGCACGCTTGATTCATGCATACTAAAGAGCGGCTACTTGCTTTTAGATATCCCATTGAAATAGAATGAGTACTAAAATTCTACATCAATGAGATATCCTCACTAGAAGGCTTTTGCGAGTTTAATTTAGATATATAAAAGAAACTCGTGTTAGTTACACTATTTATAGGTAACTCAAGAACAGCTGAACCGATTTGGTTGAAAATTTGTGGGAAAGTAGCTTAGAACCAGGAGACGGACATAGGATACTTTTTATCCCGGAAAATTAAGGAGTTCCCGCGGGAATTAAAAAAAAATTAAACCACGCGGAAGAAGTCGCGGGCATCAGCTAGGCTACATCCTGAGGAAGGACTATCTTACTTTTTACTTAATATTAAGGAGTTCCCCCGGGAATTAAACTTAATTCACACGGACGAAGTTGCATCATCTAGTATAAGCTATTAGGTACATAATATCGAGTAGATAAGTCAAAATTGGGAGTTTCAGAGCTTTTACAAAGCTTTTACAACACGCAATAATAATTTAAGTAAAGTGGCAGACATCTGCTAGTTTCTAGCAGCTAGTATTTAAATAGATGGGAGTTGGGACGGGACAGGGCTTTCACGAGCTATGTACATAATCACATGTTGAGTAGAGTACGTTCTGGTGATTGAGCCAAGTACGGCTAAGTGCAAGTCGCATTAGCGATGCGGCGCCGGCGGATGTCCGCCTTCAGGTTGTGACAACACTTCACGCTTTCAACTACGCAAACATTCTCGTGGTCGTGTACTCTGTATTTTAGTGTTTAAGAGCAATAAATTACCTACTCTTAAAATGAAGGAATTTTAAGTTAACCGATTCTAACGAAATTCTGTTGTGTGTGTGTGTGTGAAAAACGAAAGCTTGTTTCTTGGGACTTTTAATCCCAGAAATTCGGGGCCCCACGGTATCATACTCATTACTCATACAATACTAATATTATAAATGCAAAAGTGTGTTTGTTTGTTGGTTTATTGGTATATTGGTTGGTTGGTTTTTCCTTCAATCACGCCGCAACGGGGCAACGGATCCGCTTTTTATCCCGGAAAATGAAGGAGTTCCCGCGGGAATCAAAAAAACATAGAACATGCGAAGTCGCGGGCATCACAATTGACATCGCGGGCATTTGACAACCTCCGTGGCGCAGTGTTGAGCGCTGTTGCCTTAACGTGCGGAGGTCCCGGGTTCGATCCCCGGCATGGTTTGGAAATTTATAATTTCTGAATTTCCCTGGTCTGGCCTGGTGGGAGGCTTCGGCCGTGGCTAGTTACCACCCTACCGGCAAAGACGTGCCGCCAAGCGATTTAGCGTTCCGGTACGATGCCGTGTAGAAACCGAATAGGGGTATGGGTTTAATGTATAACTGCCATGCCACAGGTTAGCCCGGACTGCATCATCACTTACCATCAGGTGAGATCGCAGTCAAGGGCCAGCTTGTAGAGGATAAAAAAAACAGTTTGTTTTTATAAAGCAATCTTAATTCACGCGAACGATGTTGCATATCGTTTATTTTATTCTACTTACTCAATAATCAATCAAATATCAAATAAATATTATAAATGCGAAAGTTTGAATGGATGGATGTATGGATGTTTGTTACTCAATCACGCTCAAACAGCTGAACGGATCTGGATGAAATTTGGCACAGAGATAGATTATAGTCTGGAATAGCACATAGGCTACTTTTTATCCCGGAAAATTAAAGAGTTCCCGCGGGAACCGAAAAACCTCAATCCACGCGGACGAAGACGCGGGCATCAGCTAGTATTTTTATAAGAAACGAATCTTTAAAAAAGCACTATCGCGGTAGATGTTACGAACTATAATATTCTGAAGAAAAAAGTTAATATGGAGTCCGTGCGCGTTGCGGTCGTAGAAAAAAAGACGGACGGCCGTGAATTATATTCGGTCGCGAACTGTAGTAATGGACAGCGGTAAATATTGCACCAAGGGGAAATAAATTACACCACTTTTTCAAACGTACGAAAAGTAGGTTTCCTCTTTGTTTCCTCTTCGGTGGGATCTCGGAAAAAGTTTAATATGTTACGCGGAGCACTGATTATGTAAGTGCAGAGGAAGTTTCGGCGCGAACATTTATTTTGTTTCATTTATTTAAATCTGTACAAAGAGACTTTATACCAACTTAAACAATAAATATTTTATAATATTTTAGGACATCCATAATAATATTATAAATGTTAAAGTATGTCTGTCTGTCTGTCCGTCTGTGTGTCTGCTACGCTTTAACGGCTCTGCATCTTTTCAATCGATTTTGACATAGGCAATTGGATGCACTCTGTCGCAGTATAAGCAGATCCCACGGACCCTGACGTAGGCACATACTTAGGTACACAGCACATCTGTGCTTAGGTACATCAAACAATTACCTAATCGCAGATACCTACAGGAGCGTTAGAAGTATTTTTTGCTATTTCAAACCATCGATTATCAAAATATAGAAACAACTAGCTGATGCCCGCGACTACGTCCGCGTGGATTGAGGTTTTTTGGGTCCCGCGGGAACTCCTTAGTTTTCCGGGATAAAAAGTAGCCTATGTGTTATTCCAGACTGAATCTATCGATCTCTGTGCCAAATTTCATCCAGATTCGTTCAGCCGTTCGGGCATGATTGAGTAACAACCATTCATACATCCATACATCCATAGTCATCCATCCAAACTTTCGCATTTATATTTATTTGATAACATCAGTGTTAACCTACTTACCTAATTAGTTTATCCAATGTTGCATAGAAGTTTGAGTTTGAGTTGCGTTGGCAGCTTTTGCAACAAGAATTGAAGACCTATCAGTGTTAAATAGATTTATTACTGGTGCACTTTCATGTAGATCCCGGTAATTTCACGGAAGCAATATTTATGTATAGTTTTGTTGGGATAGGAGTTCCAAAACTTGGCAAATATACCGAACCCTGAGTGGCTCTATGATATTTTTAATTCCAAATTAAATTGATTAATCTCTTTATTATGAGTTGGCTCTATGATATTTTTAATTCCAAATTAAATTGATTAATCTCTTTATTATGAGTTGGTTTATGTTTTGGATTTTTGTTCCCAGTAAATAGGTACCTACCTATATAGGAATAGGTCTCTATACCTAGGTACTAGATGCCGGCCGTAAGTAAATTTAATTCACCTATTAACTAAATATTTACCTATAACTCCTTCCTTTTGGGTATGTAAGTGAATCGTAATAAGTATTATTATCTATCTTGTGGAATAATAATATATAATATCTTATTAGGGTTCCGTACCCAAAGGGTAAAAACGGGACCCTATTACTAAGACTCCGCTGTCTGTCTGTCTCCAGGCTGTATCTCACAAACCGTGATAGCTAGAAAGCTGAAATTTTCACAAATGATGTATTTCCGTTGCCGCTATAACAACAAATACTAAAAATTAAAAAAATATATATATTAAGGGGGGTCCCCATACAATAAACGTGTTTTTTTCGTATTTTTTTGCTCAATATTAAAAACGGTAACAGGTAGACGGTTCAAATTTTCACAGAATATTAACTTGTATATTACCTTTCAAAATAAATAATTAAATATCAATAAAGTAAATATTAAAGGGGGGCTCCCATACAACAAACGTAATTTTTAAGCAATTTTTTTTAATAATTTAAAACTTACTACAGGTTTGTACGGAACCCTCGGTGCGCGAGTCCGACTCGCACTTGGCCGGTTTTATTATATATTTAAAAGAAAGTCGTGTTAGTTACACTATTTATAACTCAAGAACAGCTGAACCGATTTGGTTGAAAATTTGTGGGGAAGAAGCTTAGAACCAGGAGACAGACATAGGATACTTTTTATCCCGGAAAAATAAGGAGTTCCCGCGGGAATCAAAAAATACTTAAACCACGCGGACGAAGTTGCGGGCATCAGCTAGTTACTTATATTTTAAAATTAAAGAAGAACGTTTCGCTTAACCTTGACTCAAGTTACAAATCCCCATAGTCATGAAAAAATATATTTTCCGAGCAGAGGGATTTGTAGAATACTTACTTTAGTAACTACGTACGGCAAGAGTGTTTGTCACGAAAGACATCTTTATATAATTATATATAAAAATAGAGGTGTGTGTCCCTACTTAAGCCTTTATTCTAATCAAATAAAAATGTTTTAGAAAATTTTAGAATGATCTAGAAAATTCTTGAATAATCTAGAACTTCCCGATCGTGCATATTTGAAGTGTTCGAAAAAATTCTAGAATGACCTAGAAATTTCTAGACTGATCTAGAATATTCCAGAATGATTTAGAAAGCTCTAAAATAGATGCCACGGTTCTGAACGATCAAAAATATTCTAGAAATTTCTAGATTGATCTAGATTGTATGCCAATTTTTTGATCAATATAGAATGTTATAGAAATTCCTCAAATGATCTAGAAATCTGTCTTTTATATGAAAAAATTGTGAAGTAAGTAGTGATAGATTATTAACATTAACTAATAACTACAATTAAAAATGACCCAGCGAAGCGGGTATTCACAGCTAGTCCATATAAATATTATAAATGCGAAAGTTTGGATGTCTGGATGTATGTTTGTTACTCAATCACGCTCCAACGGATGAACGGATCTGGATGAAATTTGGCACAGAGATAGATTATAGTCTGGAATAGCACATAGGCTACTTTTTATCCCGGAAAATTAAGGTGTTCCCGCGGGAACCGAAAAACCTCAATCCACGCGGACGAAGTCGCGGGCATCAGCTAGTAATTATATAAAAACCTCACAATATAGAGATAAAATTATAGATAAGCCTATATACCATTTATTATTTTACAGACTAGCTGGTATAATAATATTATTTGAATTAGTCTATAAAAAAAATTACAACCTGCCTATTATATTTACATTGAACCTAAATCCCTCAATAAAAGGCTTTTATTTTGCTAGAAGAAACTTAACAATCAAAACATTAGAGATACAATATTAACCGCACTTCTATTCAATTTGAAATGTAAATCCTTACCCCGGTAGCCCTGGATACAGTAGTAGGTACAGCGTTTAGTCTATGACTTAACTCAGTGAACCAGTCGTTTCAAACCCCGCTGATTAATTCCCATCTGTATAATTTGGGTCCATTGTCAAACCATCCCGTTACTTGGATTACGACGTCTAGGGATTTAGCTGTATAACCGGGCAAATGGAAACTTTTGCATCACTGCCCCAGCTACTAAAATGTTTTGAGTTTTAGGTACTTTGGTATTGGGTAATTATGTGTAATGATTAGATAAATTCATTATAATATAGATTTTAGACTTGTTTAGATGTTTATAGTACTTAATAAACAAAATTAAATGCACTTATTAATATAAATCATAGAATTGAAGCCCCAAAAATATGGAAGTATCCTATTGTGCATATTAAATTCATGCAGCCTTCAGCAACCTTCTAACCCTACCTATCCTAACTTATTTAAACCTGGTAACATATTTTTTTTGGTAAGTAATTGATATAATTGATAATTTTTATTTTGCCAAATTGTGGGTAACAACAGTTGTTTTCATAAAAATAGTCCCGTTCACAATTTACTGCCAGTGGCAGTGTGCAAAAATATACTTAAAAAAATATAAAAAAGCATATTATAAAAAAGCCATCTTGTCCATTCAGCTATCTTCTAGATAATTATTCTAAGTAGTCCTACCAACCACGTAGTTATAGTCAAAGTTTGTAGCACAAACTTTACAGGTAGCACCCGGTTGAAGCTCGTAAATATAAAATTATGTAATTTGGTAAGTACCTACAGGAAAAGTCCTACAACCTTTCGGATTTCTACCGATCGGAGTTTGCCGTAGACCTGCAGATAATGACGCTATATATTAGATTTTGGTAAGATTATCACATCTAATTTACTCATCTAGTTATTCAATTTTAAAAATTTTAGTAGAAGGTAGAGTCATAGCATTTTAAAATTAGCATTATCAAGAAAAATTAGCATTTTTATCATAGATTTTTTCGATCAATCGAATTGATTTGTTTGGCCTGCACTTCAAATTTTCTTTAAAAATGCCTAAAAATAATATTTTGGTGTCGAAAACGGAGAACGACAGCCTTTTCAGCGAGACGCGAGTTAGGTATTTACGTGCCTAAATAATTAGGTATGACGCCATAAGTACCGGCCCGAGGCCGTGAAAAACGCAAGGAATTACCTATGTAGAGCACGCTGTAAATACAGCGGAGTGTTAACAATTCGATGAAGAAATGCGGCCTATTTACACCAACAGCTTTATTATGGAATTAAGTATGGCAAGGAATTAGGTACTTGGAAAGTGGAAATATGTAAGAAAATACGAGTTTGTAATTTCGAAATTCGGTTCGTACCTACTTATCTACCTACTTTCAACAAAACTATAAGTAAGTAAGTACCTACATACCTACTATACATTACTCAGCTACAGACAGACAGCTAGCTGCTGACTCTAGCTGCTAGAGTAGGTAGGTAATTAATTAGTAATTATTGTTGTTGATTAAATTGGGTCGATCTACTGGGTGCATAGGTACTTACTAGTTACTTAGGTGTGAAATATTGTTTATAGTTAGGTACTATTAAATCCAAACACGGTTTATCCATTTTAATACTTTAATTAGCAATTATTTACACAGACACACGTCAATAGCGTTACGCCATCTTACATGATGATCATAGAGTTCCCAGATCAGTGTTGCCACTCTACAAAACCATAACAGGGATACCATACATAAATTGTATTTAACTTTCAATCTAACAGTTCGGTCATCCTGACCCAAACTTCGTCCCGAAGTTTACATAATTTGAACAGTTAATTAAAATCACGATGATTGCTGATGCTACTCTGCCATTTGTAGTATTAACGCTGGCTTTTAACGCCTGACACTCCGATGTTAAAGCACTGGCATTATAAACCTTAGCCACGTACAGTTGCAGATAACAAGACTATGTTTTAGGTTAAAAGAGCATCAGTCTCCATCGTCTTTTCGCGTTACAAAACTTCACCTAATAAGTAAATATGGATTTATCACCCATGACACATCTCATCATATTATTCTAACTCTGGTGAATTTACGTGTAGCAAGATACTGAAATAACTGAATCGCCATAGTTCACAAACAACAACAGCTGCCTACACATGTTCATTTTGTAAACATAAACTTATTCAGAAGTAGCTTTCCAGCATTACACAGAGTTTTCCGTTAGTTACCCAAACACATAATATAAGTAATCATTTCCCGTTATTCATTTTGGTTAATCCTATGCAACTCAATGACAATAATTAATCCTCAGGTAGTGATAAATGAGAAACGAACTTTAACTTTGTCTGATCAATAACATCTTAACATTGCTAACTCTTAACCCAAAGTTTCAATTCTATAAGTGTAATTCGTAACAACTTCGACATTCTCATAGAGATGAGAACACAATCATTCGATTAAATAATAAATACGATTCTTATAGTCTACTGGTGCTATTATACACCTATAAATAATTCTCCTATGAGTATACTCATGTTCACTTTGTTACTTTCCAGAATGGTTATTATTACTCATTCATTACACTTAATTATACTTTATTCTTTACACATGGCATAAATGACATATACCTTCTCTGTAAGCCTTAGCCAGGCTAGCTTATGTTACACTTCACCCCCAGAACTTTATCTGACAATCGGTTACAATTGGTTACAAAACTCAATAAAACCCGAAGACCTGAGCCACGTTCTCTATAATGAGCCATTTTGTATACTTTGCATATGCTCCATCTTTTGAGCAAATCTCTACGTTCCTAATTTCATTTGAAATTTCAATAGCACCTTATTCTCACCGGAAGATTAGGTTAACCTTATACCGTGGTCCTGCATTGTATTGTTCGTTTTAACTTAACACAACAGGCAACTCAACTGCCCGGTAATGCCTTCATCAGCTGTTGCCAAATTTCAACGTTTCGTAAAACCGAACTCAAATGTTGATACTATTCAATACAACATACTTTGGCATCTGCTTGGCAACTTATATCAATTGGATTTGTGCAGTCGTGATAATGTGGTGAAAACGTAATATAATATAATATAATTTAATATCATAATATAAATATAATATAATACTAATAAAATATAATTGTGTAATAGTGTACCTACTTGGTTGTTCAATATTTTGGTAATTTACTTCCCACTGTTCCTCCTCAATCTAATTATGGTATTCATATCACTTTCATGAATGAATATCCCAAGGAACATCATAGAGCGAGTCTCTTTGCACGATATTTTGTTACATCGCTCAACATGAGCGGTGAGCCCCACGGGCAAGAAACAACCACATGAGTTATGCGGTCAGCGTACATGAGCTCCACTGGTAACTTATTAGTGATTCGCCAGCTGCTCATCAGAATCCGCTAGGCTTTACATCCCAGCCCCGAGGGCGCTAATGTCCACACTTGAAAGTATATCATATAAGCCCCGAAGGCGAGGTGTGTCGGCCCCGAAGGCAAGGTTCATCGGCCCCGAAGGCAAGGTTCATCGGCCCCGAAGGCAAGGTATGTCGGCCCCGAAGGCAAGGTTCGTTAGCCCCGAAGGCAAGTGCATTGGCCCCGAAGGCAAGTGCGTTGGCCCCGAAGGCAAATGCGTAGGCCCCGAAGGCAAGTGCGTAGGCCCCGAAGGCAAGTACGTAGGCCCCGAAGGCAAGTCCATTGGCCCCGAAGGCAAGTACGTAGGCCCCGAAGGCAAGTACGTCGGCCCCGAAGGCAAGTACGTAGGCCCCGAAGGCAAGTACTTTGGCCCCAAAGGCAATTGCGTTGGCCCCGAAGGCAAGTGCGTTGGCCCCGAAGGCAAATGCGTAGGCCCCGAAGGCAAGTGCGTAGGCCCCGAAGGCAAGTACGTAGGCCCCGAAGGCAAGTCCATTGGCCCCGAAGGCAAGTACGTAGGCCCCGAAGGCAAGTACGTCGGCCCCGAAGGCAATTGCGTTGGCCCCGAAGGCAAGTGCGTTGGCCCCGAAGGCAAATGCGTAGGCCCCGAAGGCAAGTGCGTAGGCCCCGAAGGCAAGTGCGTAGGCCCCGAAGGCAAGTACGTAGGCCCCGAAGGCAAGTACGTAGGCCCCGAAGGCAAGTACGTAGGCCCCGAAGGCAGGTACTTAGGCCCCGAAGGCAAGGTGCGACAACCACAACGGCTAACTGCCCTTTACTGAAAAATAATTAAAATTATACTGAAGGCAGTCTGTGTGAAGTAGCCCCGCAGGCATGTGCTGTAACACATAATATAACTCCTCAGGCATGTTCTATCAGCTGTGTGCCCAGCAAGCTGATCCGTTACGCAGTAGGCATACGCTATACGTACTGCAGCCCCTTAAGGTATGCGCTCTGTCGCCCCGGAGGCGTGTGCTATAATTTGCGTTGGAGCCCCTTAAGACATGTGTTCTGTAGCCCCTTAGGCATGTTGGCTTATCTGCGCTGTAACCCCTTTAGGCATGTTTTGAAACTTACCAGTAGCCCCGCAGGCATATGCATGAATTGGCACTGAAACCCCTTAGGCGTGTCTTACCACTGAGCCATAAGGCCCCTGTTAGGCATTTCCCTGAAACTAATCTGCAACCCTGCAAGTCAATGTATTAGTTTGTACTGAAGCCCCTAAGGCATGTTACATTTACTGTTCTGTACTCTGCACTGTTCTGCCGTGCAGCCCTGCGCCAATATGCGTTAATTTGTATGAAAGCCCCTTAGGCATGTGACATATACAGTAAGTGTACCCCACTTTAGGTATTTAGCTAAAACTGATCTGCTGTGCAGCCCTGCTGGCGCATGCATCAATTTGTTCTGAAGCCCCTCAGGCATGTGACATTTACAATAAGTGTACTTCACCTTTAGGTATTTTCCTGAAGCTGACCCATGGCCCCGCAGGCATATTTATTTCTATTTTGTTTTTACCTCAACAAATATCAAACCAAAATATCACAAATGAGTCCCTCCCAAAATACCGTTATGTTCTCATATTATACACCCTGTTCATCTCCACCATATGAATTATTTGCAATATTATCATTACCGGTCCACCAGTACCATTCCACCAGTACCATTCCACCCCAACATCCTCTTTATTTTAATTTTCTCCAGAGTAACATTTCTATTTTCAGCAGCCGGGCTTTAGCTCCCAAATTCATAAGAAACAATTTTACTCTTCTCAGACCAGGGCGCGTTTGGAACCCTCGTAACTTTAGTTTTAAGATACCTATGTTAATCATCACCACCACGTCTTATACTTTGTATACTTGACGTTCATTAAGTGTACTGTGTAAGTACCAACTTTGAATAAATATATTATGACTTTGACTCTTTTTAACTATAAAAGTTAATGCATCATCCTTGAAACTCCTCGCACCATATAAGATGACTGTAAATAAATCTCCTTGCACTAAAAGGTGCCATTGCCTTTTACAAACTTGACAATCTCCTTTATTTTCCCTCTAAACAAAAATTATAATTTTCCTTTTTTTTTTTTTTCAAAAATGTGGCATCCTCCTTTATTTTTCCTCTAAACAAAATGATGACTTTCCTTTTGCAACAATGGAAATTCTCTTTTATGTTTCCTTTTGCTTTTGCCACTTATCCTCTTTGACTAAACTTTAGTCACCAAAGAGTCCTCATCCATTACAATTAAATTGGAATTTACCAAAAAATGACCACTTAATTCTTTTTGCATTTATTTGCTAACACGACTGCAAGATATGCAACCCGGACTCGGCCCATATGTTATATAGACATCATTCCATTCCATTGTTATTCAAGGTGCAGGATAAGCAACCACCATAACATAATATGCCACTAGCTTTTGGTCTTGGCCAGAGAACATTGCGAAGACCACACTAAAACTCAAGAATTAATTTATTAATTACACCTGTAAAATTAAAAACATTATTATCTTGGCAAAACCTCGGCTATCTTAACAGACATTAGCCCGTACACAGCACCATAACCATGGTACCCCAGGTGTGAGTACAATCACTGATGTGATATCTCTCTTTTCCTTCAGTCTCTCCGCATAATGAAAAATCATATGCTCTATCAGGCAATAAAGCACACCGCTCCAAACAGCCACTGTGCAATACTTGAGACAGACAACACACTTATTATTAAATACCAACTTCAGTTGAACCGGGTCTCAAAACCTGTCATATCACCATCATAATTCACACCCAAATCCGCTAACCCATTCTTCATCCAGGCAGATTTGATATTATTTCAATTCACATTTTCCGAACAAAGGTACCTATCTATGCCACCCAATCTTTATATATAATGTACTTACTCAATTATATACTTTAGCCCTTCAAACATGTATAGATCTGATATTATTTATACTAAACGGCTAAACTGTAACTTACTTATTATTTTAACTGGGTATCCGTTCACTCTACAAATGCAATTTTCACCTTTAATGGGTTATACTTGCTTTAATGGAATGTATAATATTACAGTTACTTTTGACCTCTGTTCATTTACTCAAACAATATTAGGTATATATGATTCACATAACTCTCAGAATAAATTGAATATTCACTATCAATTTAGGTACAAGATTATCAATTAAACTAATTTCCAACTAAATAAATTAGTAAATACCTCTTCAATAAGTTACATAATACTTATACCATGTTATGTAGTCGACCAACTACCATACCAACCTATTATAGCTTTGACTTAACTCTTTAAATATCTCATAGGTAGATCATGTTATGAACTACCTACCAGTGTAATTCACTATGATCTTTCACATAAAACTTAGATACTTAAGTACTTAATGTAAGCACAACCTGTAGGTATTGAACTTATATCACTCTGTAGGTATGGTCTATCTATTTATTATACACACCTAGTCATCTTTAGCCAGACAGACCAGATAAACCAATATAATTATTATTCTCTAGTATGTACCTTTATCCGCCAACCTGCATTGGATCAGAGTGGTGGGTCCAAGCTCTAATTCCCTCTCTCCCATGAAAGTGGAGGCCTGTGCCCAGTAGTGGGACGTTAATGGGCTGTAGTGGTAGATACCTTTATACTCAACCTTTACTCATTTCTCTCAATTATATAGGTATTTTAACTAACTCATTCCATGTACCTAAACACAGTACAACTAGGCCAATACTCTAACTGAATGAATGCAAATGGTAAACTTACCTAATTCCCAGATAGAATTAGATTATACAACCTTATTTATTCGCTGTGACCTTTGGTAATTTGTATGCAAGTACTTGATAAGTAAACTATTCCATTGATACCTCTTTTTAAATTTCCATGCCAACTTTCCAATGCAATTCCGATTGCAACAGGCACGCGTCGTCGTGTCGGTTCCCGACACCGATGCAACCAAGAATGTACCAACCCTCGTAGGTATTTAAGTACTTACGATCATTTCACAATACGACACATTATTATCCTTCTTGTATTTTATACTTAGTTCACCTTCCGTCATGACGACAATTATTAATTCTTTTCTTTTTTTTTTCTTCACGTATTACGTCACGGTCATGGCGTCATAATACTTTAACATCTTGAATTACAATTTGTACCATTTTCAGGATAGGTCCGGATAAACAATTAATTAGCACGTGAAATACATTATCCCTCTTCTGAGATATTAAATCCAAACACGGTTTATCCATTTTAATACTTTAATTAGCAATTATTTACACAGACACACGTCAATAGCGTTACGCCATCTTACATGATGATCATAGAGTTCCCAGATCAGTGTTGCCACTCTACAAAACCATAACAGGGATACCATACATAAATTGTATTTAACTTTCAATCTAACAGTACTACACCTGTTCAGAAAGTACCTTTTTTAGTTTTTTTCAAAATGAGGAAGAAAGTACGTCGTGGCTACCAACCAAATATGCAGGCGGAAAAAATATATGAATTTTTATTGTTGACGTGCTAAGCGGGTAGAAAAAGTGTATGCACTGGTTTTTTAATTTTTAGTAACATCAGTGCAGAAATTAATGTCGAGTCAAAAGACGTTAGCAACATAACAGTTATAATAAATACCTAACTAAAAAACTATGTCAAATAATAATAAAATAAAGATAAATAACATTAAAAATAATTGTTTTAATTTTACCTTCGCTCGTTTAAATACCTACTACCCTTTCGGAAACGGATTCCAGAATCGAAAAATGATGTTAATCCCAATTTGACAAAAAAAAAAACTTTCGGCGGACCAAAAAACGGGATATTAAACGAATTATTGCAATTTGATATGAAAATGAAAACTATGATAATTAGGATAAAATAATCTTTGCCAAGGCTCGTTACGGACACGAGTGGCCTGCATTCAAGCTTGCATTAAGTTCTATCTTAACCCGGCGTCATGGGGACTGGGTCTGTGCGACCCGTCACATTTTATTTCGCTTGTAGTTTGGTTACTATGCGTGCGACGTTGCCGCTCTTCTCAATAGCTGGAGCTGTTGAGTTGTTCTATGCGTCGCAAGCAACACTTTAGTCGTGCCACAGCCGCAGTGGGAGATACAGGTGCACAAAGTTGAAACAGGTATGTGAGACCCATCCCCGCAGTCAGTGTAACAATTTTGCGCCATTTTGTATAGATATTGTTTTACTTATTATCTGTGATTTTGTCCTTTTTATATTTGATTTTTTGTTGTTATTTACAATTATAGCTGGTTATATATAGTTCAATGTATTTCATTTGTACTTTTTGTAGGTACTTAGTAAAAAATGGACCGTGAAGAGGCAGAACGACAGCGTATTCTTGCAATTTTACAAGAGTCTGACTCAGATTCTGAGTTGTCAGACCAGGATGTGTTCGACGAAGAAGATCACTTGAGTGAGCGTAGTAATCCTAGTGACACAGAACAAGATATCTCAGAGTATGATGATGAACAGCACAAACCTGAAATAAATACGTATTATAATACGACAAAATGCGGTGTGGATGTAGCCGACGAGCTATGTGCTACGTACGATGTAAGTCGTAATTCTAAAAGGTGGCCATTGACAATTTTTTATGCCTCGTTGAACATAGCTGCCATTAATGGCCTAATAATAAACAAAATAAATAATAACTGTCCAAAACTAAAACGAAGGCGATTTATAAAACAACTAGGTCTCAGTCTTGTCATGGAACACCTAAAACTTCGCCAAAATGTATCAGTGCTTCCACGTGAGTTGCGACAGAAAATTGGAAATTTTTTTGGTGAATCTTCAGAGGAACCTCCAGCAAAAAAGGCTAATGTTCGCAAAAGGTGCCAAGTGTGTTGAGCCAAGAAAGACCGTAAAACTAACTACACCTGCGAGAGTTGCAACAAATATATCTGTGTAGAACATATATTACCTTTCTGTGCTGACTGTACCAAAGATAATGATTACAAGTGATTAATTGTTTTTTTTTCTCAAATTTATGTAGTTTCCTACAAAAAAGTGCCATTAAAACATTAATATTGATTGTTTATTAATAATATTATTACATTTGAGTAGAAGAGAAAATTTTTGTTGACAATTTTCGTTATTTTTTTAAAGTCCTATTAAATATAATTAAAACATAATATAACAAAATATTTGTGTTTCATTTATTCACATAAATACCCAAAAAACTAAACACGTATAAATATAATCTTTATTATTTATAAAGTATTGGAATAATTTTGACAGTAATGAACGGGTCGGTGAGACCCACCCCAACGTCCGTGTATCACTTTTCCACCCCCATGACGCCGGGTTAATATAGGCATTAATGCAACAACGCGCAGGGGCGCATGACCACGCGTGCTCATGGGAAAAAGTTATAATCCCGATTTTATACAACCCTTGTAGCATCCATGATTATATTATTACAAAATCGAAAGTGTATCTGTCTGCCTGACTGTCTGTTTAGTTGTTTCCTTTCCACGCTTGACAAAGTAGGGCTTGCATCCCGAAGAGGATGGAGCCTGTTACCTTATACACCAGATTTCTTAAGAGTTTTATGAGAATATCTACACAGAATTTCGCCTCTGTCCTGTCTTGTGGTTATACGAGTAGTAGCTATACCTACATAAGATACACAGGGTTTTGTGAGCAAACGAGCCCCAGCCCCCCTAGCATGGGCCGAGACAATTTTCTCCCCGAGGGAAGGATAAAAATTTTATTCCTAAATAAATAAATAAAAATGCTAAATAACGGTGAATAAATAGTCCCCCGAGTCAACGTAAAATGTCAAACGAGGATAAACTTCTCCTCTCCCCTGTTGCCGTGCTTTGAGAAGTGGATAAGTTAATTTTATCTCTTGTCAGTGGATAAAATCGGGGGATAAAATTTTTATCTTCGGCCCATGCTAGGGGGGCAGGGTGTAAATTGATAGAGCTTGAAAATCTAGCAAGTACTCGTACCTACCTAAGTAAACATGGATGATATTTTTATATGCATGTATAATGAGGAAATCGCTAGGTAACTTACCTAGCGATTTCCTCATTATGAGCGATACCTAAGGTACCTAAGTTACTTATGTACTTACCAATTATTTAAGGACAAGGTGATGCCCGCGACTTTGTCCGCGTAGATTAAGGTTTTTTGATTCCCGCAAGAACTCTATAGCCTATGTCCTTCCCCGGGATAATAACCTACCTGTATACCAGATTTCAGCAAAATCGGTTGAAAAGATGAGCCGGGAAAGCGTAGCAGACAGACAGACAGATAGACAGTCAGACAGACACAGTTTCGCATTTTTAATATTATTAGGTAGGTATATGGATTTAAAAAAACATATTATTTTTTCTTTGAAGTCATAATCCATGCAAATATTGTAAATGCGAAAATGTGTCAATCCGTCCGCTACATTTTCAAGGTCTATCTGTTCAATCGATTTTGACGAATTATGGAATAGAGTTAGATAGGTTATACCTATCCCGGGGAATGACATGCAGGATTCTCATTTAACAACTTTGCCCGCGTAAATTTCATAACTTAGGCTGATATCGAACGAAGTCTGGTTCCGCGATCATTTACAAGTAGGTAGGTACTTACCTACATAAGTCAAACTAGCTTCTGAAAATCGGAGTGCATAACAGAGTTACCTACCTACTTTGCGCCCAAGCACATAATCATCTGATATTATATTTATACTTAATTAAAGTGCAAGTTCGGCTCCATATGGAGTACCTACTTACTACTCACACCTTTGGGCAGGAACACCCCAGTACCAGCTCCTTCCATTTTACCGGATACAAAACAGCGGGCAGTGCGACTCGTGGTAAAAACACCGACGAGACGTCAGTTCTCTTTCGTGTTCTATCGACTCTACAAGGGAAAATGTTCTGAAGAGCTTTTCAATTTAATACCACCGTCTGTAATGAAGGAACTAACTATAGAAGTTGAATTCGCTGTAATCCGCCACAGTAACTAGGTATTTATATGTACATGTGGTACCTACAGTGTGTACCTTGCGATATTCACCAGAGCACACAAATTTTCCAAATTATTCTCAACGTACGTTTCACTCCGACACCGGAACATTTTCAAGAGATGTTCAAGGAGTCAACATAATATTATTACAAATATGTACTTATATAGGTATTATACATACACATTAATAACTATGTTAATAATGACCGAGCGAAGCGAAGGTCTCCGAGTCTACTTGAGTGAATTTTGCACTTGTAGGTACGTCCGTTCGTCCGTCCGTCCGCGAAGGTCTCCGAGTCTACTTGAGTGAATTTGCACTTGTCCGTCCGTCCGTCCGTCCGTCTGTCAGAGCCCTATAACTTCTGAGTTAGGTACCTACCTACTGAACGTAATCTTAACATGTCCAATTCTGTACATTGAAGATATTTTGAAAATTTTTTTTGGAGGGCACTCATTATTCGATACTGAAGCCAAATCTGTAATTTTTTTCATTTTTGTCTGTCTGTCTGTCTGTCTGTCTGTATCTTGGCCGCGCATCACGCCGAAACTACTGAATGAATTCAAACGAAACTTGGCACGATTTGAGCCCATACTACGAGGTAGGACATAGGATAGTTTTCATCCCGAAATTCTACCCCCGAAGGGGTGAAATAGGGGTTGAAAGTTTGTATGAAAGTCCATAATTTCTCAATTTATAGACATGATACTTGATATATGAGCTGCGGGTTGAAAATAGAGACATACGTGTTTCACAGTTTTTGAAAATTCGACCCCCAAAAGGGTGAAATAGGGGATGAAAGTTGGTATGAAAGTCCTTCGTTTCTCAAGATGTTTTACAAGTTATATCAACGAAACTTTTTATTTAGACTTACGGTAAAAAATAAAGAAGTACGTGTGTCACAGTTTTTCAAAATTCCACCACTAAGGGGGTGAAATAGAGGGTGAAAATTTGTATGAAAGTCCGTCATTTCTCAAGTTATATCGATGAAACTTGGTATACAAGCTACCGGTTAAAAATGAAGAAATACGTGTTTCACAGTTTTTGTAAATTTTACCCCCGAAGGGGTGAAATAGGGGTTGAAAGTTTGCATGAAAGTCCTTATTTCTCAAGTTATATCCATGAAACTTGGTATATGAGCTGCGGGTTAAAAATGAAAACATACGTGTTTCACAGTTTTTCAAAATTCCACCCCCAAAGGGGTGAAATAGGGGTTGAAAGTTTGTATAAAAGTCCGTCATTTCTCAAGTTATTTCGATGAAACTTGGTACTACCAAGTTTCATCGAAATAACTTCGTCCGCGTGGATATACCTACCAAGTTGGTAGGTATATCCACGCGGACGAAGTCGCGGACATCAGCTAGTTTATAATAATATGTAAACCGATGGCCTTCAGCCAAATATGGCTTAAAAAGTTATAAAAATCTTTATTTCAGGGGCCTCTCATAGAAGCGAATGCGAAGTAAACTAGTGGTTCGCCCCGATCTGAGACCTCGCGGTATCCATAAACTTGTACAGAGCGCCATCTATTGACATCATTGTGAAGTTCTATTAAAATACTGAAACTTATTAAAAATTAAATAATTTCGTTTTCTTATAATATTTATCTAATTTTAGTATTTGTTGTTCAAGTACAGGATATATAATTCAAATAATTGATACGTTTCAGCCTCAGCCTTTCAGAAAATTGAGAGTTCTGAGGTCAACTTTGGACGTTAGAAAATATCCACTTTGAATGCCCCCCATTTCGTCAATTTTAGGGGAAAAATAAAAAAAAATAGTTTTGGACTCTATTCCTAATTATCTTTAAAATGATATACCGCATCCCTATGTAACGCTATAAAAAATCTTTTACTTCGCATTCGCTTCTATGAGAGCCCCCCTGAAATAAAGATTTTTATAATTTTTTAAGCCATATTCGGCGGGAGGCCATCGGTTTACATATTATATTTAAATTTGAAGTAATTACGTTCAGTAATTCAGAAGTTATGGGGCTCTGACAGACGGACGGACGGACGGACGGACAAGTGCAAATTCACTCAAGTAGACTCAGATACCTTCGCTTCGCTCGGTCAAATATTTTTTATAGCGTTACATAGGGTTGCGGTAGGTATTTTAAGTATATTATCATTTTAAAGATAATTAGGAATAGAGTCCAAATAGTTATTTGTTATACAAGAGTGAAAAGTTGTTTTTTAACCGCGTGCTCAATTTTGATGACCGAGCAAGCGAAGGATTCTAAAATTAGAATCCTGAGCGTCAGCGAGGGAATCAAAAGAGCACGAGGTGAAAAATCTTTTCACTCGAGTGCAACACGTAACTTTTCATCCCACCTCAGCGAGGAAATGACTAAATGCAAAAAAAATCACAAGGTAACTTTTCATCCCATCTCAGCGAGGAAATGACTAAATGCAAAAAAATCACAAGATTAAATTCAATTCTGTTAATTTCTTCGTCACTAGAATCACTCATTTTAGGTTTTTCACTTATTTTCAATTTTCTTGTTTTTAATCGGTCTTAATTTTAAACAGACGTGAAAGAAAATGGTGCGCGCAAAGCAAATTAAAAAAGTACACCAAGAAGGTTACGAGTGTGAGTTTTTAACAAATTAAAAACGATTGTATGGAAATTCGGCACCATAGAGGTACAAGTAAATAGGTTTTAATGATGTTTTGAATTCACAAACTTCATAGACGAGTGATATTTACTAACGTGCACACGATGTTCTAAATTCAATTTACTTTATCCTCTAGAGGATAATAACGGCTTTTACCATCAGATATCGAAGAATAAAAATACTCTTTCCGAGATGGTGGGATGAAAAATATATTTTTTTTAATTTTTCCCCTAAAATTGACGACCCATTTCGTCGGGCTTTCAAAGTGGAGATTTTCTAACGTCCAAAGTTGACCTCAGAACTCTCAATTTTCTGAACGGCAGAGCTTGAAACTTGATCAATTATTTGAAATATATCCTGTACCTACTAGAAGAACAAATACCTACTAAAATTAGATAAATATTATAGAAACGAAATTATTTAATTTTTAATGAGCTTCAGTATTTTTAACAGAACTTCACAATGATGTCAATAGATGGCGCTCTGCAAAAGTTTATTCGTTTATGCTTACAAATAATAGACGTTATCACCATCTTACGTGGAATAAAAAAATAGTCTACTGATAGTGATAGTACCTACCTACTGATGTCTATGAACGTAAAACTATCTTATGGATACCGCCTAATAATGAAAATTGGACCGAGGACATAAAAAACCGGCCAAGTGCGAGTCGGACTCGCGCACCGAGGGTTCCGTACAAAGTACAAACCTGTAGTAAGTTTTAAATTATTTAAAAAAAACTACTTACTAAATCTCGTTCAAACCAATTTTCGGTGGAAGTTTGCATGATAATGTACATCATATATATTCTCTTATTTTAGAAGTTACAGGGGGGGGGGGGGGGGGGGACACACATTTTACCACTTTGGAAGTGTCTCTCGTGCAAACTATTCAGTTTAGAAAAAAATGATATTTGAAACCTCAATATCATTTTTGAAGACCTATCCATAGATACCCCACACGTATGGGTTTGATGAAAAAAAATTTTTGAGTTTCAGTTCTAAGTATGGGGACCCCCAAAATTTATTGTTTTTTTTCTAGTTTTGTGTGAAAATCTTAATGCGGTTCACAGAATACATCTACTTACCAAGTTTCAACAGTATAGCTCTTATAGTTTCGGAAAAAAGTGGCTGTGACATACGGACGGACACACAGACAGACAGACAGACAGACAGACAGACAGACAGACAGACAGACAGACATGACGAATCTATAAGGGTTCCGTTTTTGCCAAATTTGGCTACGGAACCCTAAAAAGGGTGGCGGGAAGTGGCTGGATGAGGAAGGCTGCGAACCGGGTGAAGTGGCGCTCATTATGGAAGGCCTATGTCCAACAGAGGACGTCCACATGGCTGATGATGATGTTGATGATAAAAATTATAACGATAGGTAAGTACTTAATAACTTTTTTGACAAATATTTGAATTTCCATTTCAATAAAGAAATTATAAAATTGGCTACAGTACATTAGCATTTCTTGATTAAGAATATTTTTCTCATTCCCCTACCTATTAGGAATGTTTTCTCATAAAAGTTTCTGTCGTTAAATGGTTTTTTAGAACTTTTTCAGTGAAAGAACGTTTTATCGTTATGATAACTACCTACCTATCAGTTAATGTTAATCTACCTGTTACATATAGGTAGACCGGTAGTAGGTAGGTAGGTAGTAGGTACCTACGGTTTTCTGTGCAAACCTATTGCAAACTAACTACGTAGTGTACACCCTTTGAGTACCTACTCGTTTTTATATACCTAGTTCAAAATTCAAATTAAAATGTTTTTTATTCAACTAAACTTTTACAAGTACTTTTGAATCGTCAAGTGAATCTACCACTCAAATGTACTCTGTGCTACCACTGGTTCGGAATGCCATTCCTACCGAGAAGAACCAGCAAGAAACTCGGCACCGACCAGAAACAGAAGAAACTCGGTAGTAAGTAGTTAAGTAAACAGATTATACCAACAAAGATACCAACGACATCAATTTACACGGGCCATAGAGGTATAATACCTCTATGACAAAGGCCGAAGCCTTTGTCATAGAGCTTCGAAGCTTAGAAGCCTAAAGCCTAAGCTTCGAAGGCCGGCTCGAAGCGAGCCGGCGATCTCCGCAGCGAAATGAAGGTCGAGTCATTTCGCTGCGGAGATCGCCGGCTCGCTTCGCTCGCCACCTCCCCCCTTCGCTCCACTCGGCCTCGTAGGCTCGCTTCATTCAGGACCTCCTACGCGATCTTCTGGCTTCGCGCTTAAAAAAAACACTCTAGGGGTAGGGCAGACAAGACTGCGTGGAGTCGGGGCGTGCCGATTCGGTTTTGTGTTCAATTTTTAGTTAATTATACCTATATACCTTTAAACTCTGTGTTTTATTCGAATGTTTATAAAAAAAAAAGCCTTAAAGGACTTGTATCCAGGGCCGTTAAATAAATTATACATTATTTTATTTCTCGTTAATTACTATAATATTCTAAATTATTATATTTTTAATACAATCTATGTACCTATTTTCCTCTATTCATGGTAGCGTGTACAAAGAGTACTTTTTTAAAGTGTACTTTTTTTATTTAACAGTTTCAAACTATTTATATTTTAAATATAACAATAAAGAAAAGTGGAGCTGTTCCAAACTGTACTTGAGCAATTATAAATGCAACTTGAGCAATTTTTTAACACTTTGAGCAATTTGAAATATTGTATAAATCAAAAGATTTAAGAGTTTGAAAGTACGGATAAATTAATTTTTTTTCAACGACTTTATTTATTAGCTGACAAAGACAGCTCCTTCGTGTTTTCTTCAGGCAACGCGATATTGGCGCTGTGCTGGCGCCTGGCACAAACAAACAGTATGTTCCGTTATACACTGCGAGCACTGTTCAGTGCTCTTCACTGTGGAGAAATTCGTTCCGTTATAGTCAGTCGACAGTAAACTGCCGCAGTATCCTAGGGAAATATATGACGTCATTAATCGACGTCATTTTTGTACTGTGAGCACTGGCGTTTTCGAGGTAAGGTGCTCTCAGTGCTTTGATCACGTGATCTACTTACTGCTGGACTGCGTTCCGTTTTAAACAGTAACTAGTAACTTACTATAAAGGTACCGTTTACCGTTTACCGTGTAAATTGTTTATTCGTGAGGAATCATCTAAATTTTTATACACAAAAAACATATAAGTAAATCATAAAAAAAACAAAAACATAAAAATTCCCGATTGCATTAAAAATATTGAATCCGACATTAAATTTAGGAATCCCAGAAGGGATTATAATCTACCACTACTAACGAACACTTTCGAATGGAATATTAGTAATATTCTAATGCTCATAATCGAATGACGACTACTAATTAGTAATTACTAATCGCGTTTCGACTGCATTGTTCGCGACTCGGAATCATTCGCCGCTCGGGTTTGACTGCACTACTAATATTAGTAATTATTAATTAGTAGAGGTGTTTCGCTTTCGATTGGATTGTTGGCGACTCAATTCTCGGAATCTTTCGCCGCTATGTTAGAAGTGGGTAACTTAGCTAATGCTTTCAGTTGTACGATTGAAATTTTAACCTTATTTTCTTAAATATAAGACTCAATTTCAAAATTGTCAGGTGTATTAATAAGGTTTAAATTATTTTAATAGTATTATTGAAAATTGAAATGTAACCTTATATCTTTGCATATAAGACTCAATTTCAAAATTGACACGTGGCTACTAATTTAATAATCGAACCAAATTAGTAGCTATCAATAATCGAATGAAATTAGTAATGGAGCAAGTTAGTTACTAATTTTGGTAAATCGTTCGAATGATTCGAACGATTTGTATAATCGAATAGTTCGAACGAAATCACTCATAATCGCCCATCGCTATCAGTCACAGACATATAAATAGAAGCTATCAGTAGAGTGTAGACCATTCATAGATAAGTATTGAGACCATTGTAGACTTGGCAACACTGCTGGTCGCCGCGCGCCGCCTGGTTGCAGTTTTTCTGTTTGATGTTTTATTATTTTCGATCGTTTCGATAATACTCAGCTTACTTTATTCAGTATATCTCGAAGAAACGGTATAAAAATGCGTTTTTTAATCAAGCAACCAGGCAGCAGTAGTGAGCGTATCGGTAACCTCACCGGATTTTTGAGATCACCCGCCGCCGAAATCGAAACACCAACTTCAGCTTTGTTTACTCAGGTAAAATGAATTTATGAAATCAAGTTATTTTATGCAGAACTTAAGTGCCTATCTATTATATTTACACTGAAATACTCGGCTTAGACATACCTAAACCTTCTCATGTGCATGCCATTCTTCCTGCTGTTGGGCAAATCCACCGAACCAGTCAAAGTGCATGCATGAAAAAAGTTTCCTACACATTCACAGTAGTTTTACGCTGGCCTTAGACTCCACCCTTGGAAATCATAATTTAGTGTTAGCAATCATACCTACACACAACACACAAACACATTACAGTACCTACTTATCTAAAGCATTGTTATAACTTAAAAATATTTTAAAGGTAACTGTAGGTATGTAGTCAAAGATCCAACTCAGGCTAACAGCTGATAAATCATGTGCTTATTGGATTCATGAAGCATCAGCTGTTGTTATGCAATCAATCAACTAATCAGATAAATTTTTATTTCCAGGGTGGCAGTGTAGTCCATTTAACTTCAGAAGTTTTATCTTTAGTATTTCCCAGTACAAAATTATTATGGCTTCCTCTTTCCAACTCAATACAATTAGAGACTGGTGTAAAAGCGCAAAATGATGGAGTGGCAAAGTTTGCGGGCTTACCAGGACACGTGACGTTTGCAACTTTGCATAGTTTGTCTGAAGTAACACCATCTGGACACTTTGAGCTTGATAGAGCACCCTTGTGGACAAAGAATGGGAAGAAAATGGTATCAGCTGATAGGTAACTTAGTTTGTAATTTGTAAATACATTTATATCCATAATATTATAACATGATGTTAAAGTGACTGTTAAAGATAAAGTTACACGATAAGTCTGTGTTCAGGTCGATTCTCTTATTTTTGTGAAACATGTCCTTGCATTGTGCATTGGCCCTGGCCAATTTACTGAAGATCATCTTTCATAAATCTTCAGAAAGGCTCCAACACACTCGCTTGAACTGAATCCATACTTAATTTGTAAATGAAAGTAATTCTTGTAACCTTTTCAATGCCTTAACTGCTGAACCAATTATGATGAAGTCAGGCACTGAAATAGCTTGCATCCTTGTGGTAGAAATAGGGTACTTTTTATACCAGAAAATGAGAGTGGAATGAATCCCAGTGAATTTTTTATAAACATAAATCCAAGTGACCTTATATGAATGATTCATAAATTCAAGAATCCACTACCTATTTGAATGAACATTGTTACCCATCAGTTAGTAAGTAAACTCTTTTCTACCAGAGCTACTAGCCTCTTGGTATTCACACATCCTCTTTCAGATTCTTGCTCTTTCTAAGGCTCAAGGGATATTTGAACAGAGACTGAGTGTTAAACCTTAAAGTATATTATACCGTTACCTGTATTACTTAAAACAAAAATTTCCAGATATATGGATGTAATGGAAATATTCAAACCAGACATAATTTTGGCGATTGCAGATGGCCGTACGTCTCTCAATGAAGGGAGCAAGCGCATATCCAAGTCAGTGGACCGGAGCTGTAGCATGCTCAAAACTTGTGTGAACCGATATAATGCTTCAAAGGAGCTGCAGAACAGTTCACTTGTAGGTTTGTATGTTTAACTATTAAATCCTAAAACTTATTACTGTAATATTTTATTATTATAATTAGTGTTGTAAACAGTACAACACTACACACTAATAAGCGGTGTTGTTAGACTGCTAGGATAGCCCGGTTTCTCAACCTGTTGCCCTGACCCCCGGCCGTTTGGTTTCCCCTGCCGGCGTGTAGTCTTCCGCCCGGTAAAATTATGTACACACTACCATATACTACATATACCAAAGTGGAGAGCTGTTGTCTTAACGTGGGAGATCACGGGTTCGACTCCCGGCAGGGTCAATTTGGAAATTTATAATTTCTAAATTTTCTCTCCAGTCTGGCCGTGGCTAGTTACCACCCTACCGGCAAAGACGTACCGCCAAGCGATTTAGAGTTCCCGTACGATGCCGTGTAGAAATCAACTAGGGGTAGGTATGGGTTTAATATAACTGCCATGCCCCTAACAGGTTAGCCAGCTACCATCTTGGACTGCATCATCACTTACCATCAGGCGAGATTGCAATCAAGGGCTAGCTTGTAGTGGAAAAAAAGGCTGAGTACTTGTTTGTTATCCAGTACTCAGCATCCTAGCCACTAATAGAGCATGGCAGCAAGCAATGAGCTTTGTTTTCAGCCACCAGGCAAAATAGTACTTGCATCACGTGCTGCATGTATGCATGATTTAGCTACATGTTTTAATATAATTTTGACTTTTTCCTCTGTGGTCCTCTGCGATGATGCATCATATTATAACTAAGTGGAATCTGCTTTCCAAACCAGTGGTAAAGACTAATTATGAGAGCCATGAATTTTTCTGAATCTTAGTGTGAGACAACCGACGAGTCGCATTCGCAACAGCAAACTTATTCCGAACCAGTGGTAGATTCACTCAACGATTCGAAAGCACTTTTAATAAGTTTATTTGAATAAAAAAATTTGAGTTTGACAAAAATTTCTCTGCTTGTCTGTTTAGTCCCTACTCCCTATGTGTTCACAAATTTTGTTCAGTGTGTTCCAGCAGTCTCCATCATCTTTTTTCAGCCCAAGGTTAGCCTAAGGTTTTGAACATGTTTAGTTTTCTGCCATCCTATTTCATTGTTCCTCTTGAGGACTGTAGGCTTTCTTCAGTGAATTTCATTCTTGGGGTTTAATCTCATCTTGTAAAAGTTCTGTCAAAAACTATACTAACAATAACATTTGATTATATTTTCCAGGTGTTGTAGTAGGAACCGGACACCCAAAGAGATGTGATGATGGAATACAGAATATTTTGCAGCATGTTGATAGTTTAACTGGGATTGCACTCCAAGGGATTTTAGATGGGACTGAAGAGTCTATGAATGTTGATTCTGAGAAATTGAATGAAATTTTAGCAAAAGTTGGAGTAAGTTTTTTTTACAAATAAACATTATACCTACCTACAAAAAAAATATAGTTCCTACCAAGCCACCTATACAGTGCAATAAGCACATTGCAAATAATTTTTTTTGTAATTTTTTCAAATAATTTTGACGACCTCCGTGGCGCAGTGTTGAGCACTGTTGCCTTAACGTGCGGAGGTCCCGGGTTCGATCCCCGGCAGAATCAATTTGGGAATTAATAATTTCTGAATTTTCTCTGGTCTGGCCTGGTGGGAGGCTTCGGCCGTGGCTAGTTACCACCCTACCGGCAAAGACGTACCGCCAAGCGATTTAGCGTTCCGGTACGATGCCGTGTAGAAACCGAATAGGGGTATGGGTTTAATATAACTGCCATGCCCCTAACAGGTTAGCCCGCTACCATCTTAGATTGCATCATCACTTACCATCAGGTGAGATCGCAGTCAAGGGCTAACTTGTAGTGGATAAAAAAAAAAAAAAAAATTGTTGTTTAAGATTACCATTATTGTTAGGCAGGTAACATTGATTCCAAGTCAGTGTTTAGGTCTGAATTTAGGCTTTTAGGGAAAAATGTACATACAAAAAAAAATACGCGCCGAATTGAGATCCTCTTCCTTGTTTGGAAGTCGGTTAAAAATTAAAAAGAGCTGGGCGATTTTGTGCAATTATATTCAAAATTTGCAAAGATGTGATTGGGTCATAGGAAATCACCACTGAGTTTTACTGATGCGACTGGAAATTGAGATGATGCAATTCAGCAATTTGTAAACTTGTTATACGTAAAATAAGTGTTTTTGTTTTCCTGTGGTCATTTATTATCTTCATGATGGTGTGAATACTGATTATTATTATTAAAAACTATTACAGAAAGCGTTCCCGAAAGGCCTAGTACGTATATTTGAAGGGCACTGGAACCCTAGTATAATAATGTCAGCGGTAGAACATGGTTGGGATGTGTTTGACGGATCCTACCCAGTGAAACTTACTAATGCTGGTGTGGCTTTGAAGCTGAACTTTGATGTTACCAAAGATGTTGATACGATGTACCTGTTGGATATGGTGGATGAAAGGTAATTTATATTACCTGAGTTACTTATGTAATTTACTTACATATATATTTTTTTTAATTATAGACTAGCTGCAATCAGACTTGCTGGAAGTAGTGATGCAGCCTAAGATGGATCGCGCTTGACTCTCTCTCTGTGTTGTATTCCTCATTTCTGAGCGCTGTGGGTCGTGACCCCTTTCCATTAAACAAATAATGGTAGTTTTCTTGGGATGATAATGCCTAATTCACTCTTGATTTGATATTTTGTTGTTTTTTTTTTAAATAGACAAATAACATGTCTATCAATGATATTGTTTCTTTAAACAAAAACATTTCAGAATCTGATTCTTGCTGTTTTTGAACTATTGTTTTATTTCTCTACAGAATCTCAAATATTCCTCTAAAGAAATAAATATTTATAACCTACTAGCTGATGCCCGCGACTTCGTCCGTGTGGATTGAGGTTTTTGGTTGCCGCTGGAACTCTTTAATTTTTCGGCATAGCCTATAATGTTATTCCAGACTATAATCTATTTCTGTGCCAAATTTCATCCAGATCCGTTCAGCCGTTCGAGCGCAGTGTTGGCACTGTTACCTTAACGTACGGGAGGTCGTGGGTTCGATTCCCGGCAGGGTCAATTTGGGAATTTATAATTTCTGAAGTTTCTCTGGCCTGGTCTGGTGGCAGGCTTTGGCCATGGCTAGTTACCACCCTTACGGCAAAGACGTACCGCCAAGCGATTTAGCATTCCGGTATGATACCGTGTAGAAACCGACTAAGGGCATGGGTTTAATATAACTGCCATATCCCTAACAGGTTAGCCTGCTACCATCTTAAACTGCATCACTTACCATCAGGTGAGTTTGCAGTCAAGGGCTAACTTGTAGTTGATAAAAAAAAGAGTAACAAACATCCATCCATCGATCCATCCATCCCCCCATCCATCCATCCAAACTTTCGCATTTATAATATTAGTATAGATATCATCATCATTCATTGTTTCATCTTATTGTCGGCTCACTGCAATTCAATGGAGGTTCAGTCCCACCAACTTAACCGTCAAAATCGGTCCTGCCATTGTGATGCGCTTACATAATTAGGCAATTGACATTTATTTATAAAGATTATCAATGCTGTCACCGGATCAGATAATTTTGTGGGACTGTACACTCCTCTGTTAAGTGAACGTCTAACTAAATCACAAGGCTCTCAGGGCATAACTACATATATACTTACTTATACAATTCCAGATATAAGGAAGACTTCACACCAATATTAGAGGGATGCGAATGTTTAGCATGCAGGAAACATACGCGAGCATATATTCGACACTTGTTAAATACGCGTGAAATGCTGGCGTCTGTGTTATTGAGCATGTAAGTTTTTTATACTAGATGAGGCTCATTGTAAGCTATCTCCATTCTGAATTTCAGCCAAATTGGTTCAGCAATTGTGGCGGGAAGGAGTAACAAACATCCAAACTTTCACATCATACTTCATACAAATATTATAAATGCGAAAGTGTGTTTGTTTGTTGTTTTGTTGGTTTGTCCTTCAATCACGCCGCAACGGAGCAACGGATCGACGTGATTTTTGGTACGGGTATAGTTGAGGACCTGGAGAGTAACATAGGCTACTTTTTATCCCGGAAAATTAAGGAGTTCCCGCGGGAATAAATAAAAAAACTTATACCACGCGGATAAAGTCGCGAGCATCTGCTAGTTTATAATATTAGTAGGATTAGAGTAGGTACTTAATCATCCACTCTATTTCGCCTTACCATTCAAGAGAACAAGCTTAGTTCAAAGCCTATGGGCGGTTTCAGACCAGCGTATTTTTTTTCGCGCGTATAAGTTCGTATCGGCTTACGCGCTCAACGCGCGCCACATTTTGCGCTTCAAAAAACCGAACGTTCGTACACGCACTTATTCCGGCGTGTTCGCTCGGACCCGTGGGTCAGTCAGTAGTGGTATACGAGCTTCTAAGAGCTCGTAAGAGTTGCGCGTGTGGCAAATGGCGCGCTTGTACAGCAGGCTTATACGCGCTTCCAAAAACTTATACGCGCCGAAAAAACGCTAATCTGAAACTGCCCTAAACTAAACACTCCTCTAAAAGCTTTGCGGAGTCTACGAGAGCAGACGTAGGTGGACAATCCGAACAGAGCATTGCTCTGAAATCAGCCTAATCTCGTTATCCCTCATAATGAAACAACAAACGCTCAACATTTTTTTTATCCCACTACAAGTTAGCCCTTCACTGCGATCTCACCTGATGGTAAGTGATGATGCAGTCTAAGATGGTAGCGGGCTAACCTGTTAGGGGTACGGCAGTTATATTTACGCATACCCCTAATCGCTTTCTACTCGGCGTCGTATGGGACGCTAAATCACTTGGCGGTGTCTTTGCCGGTAGTAACTATAGCCACAGCCAAAGCCTCCCCTAACCAGAAGGCCCGACCAGAGAAAATTGGGTATATGACTACCTACTATTCAAATAAATTATTTTTTAGTGATTATTATATAGAAGTCTCCCAAAACTCGTAATATCCACGTTCCCTGATAGTTTCATGTTGAATAACCATTTTAAACAATCGATTAAAGTAAAAAAGTGTGTCGAATTTTAATGACGTCACATTTCAGAATTTCATATAAATCCCATACTTAGGACGCGTTTTGACGTTTGAAAAAAAGTTGCTGATTTGACTATTTGACAAATACCCAATTTAGAATTTATAAATTCCCGAATTGGCTCCTGCCGGGGATCGGACCCCTGTCGAGACTGTAATTAATGGAACTCTTCATATTTTCAGACATAATCTTCACCACTTCGATCAAATGTTCCTCCACGCACGACAACACATAGCCGCAAACACGTTTGCAGTCTTCAAGCAACACATCACCAAGCAATGTGAAATGTTGAAAACCTTCGCGCCGGATCGATATAAGGCCTCAAACGGACCTAACATACAGCCAGATAAACCAGACCAACAGAAAAAGAAGAAACGTGTGAGTGAAGTAGTTAGCAACCATGTAAATAGTAATAATAGTACTTAAATATATTTATTTGTAGAATAATTGTAGAATAGGTTTAGTTATTTGTATATTGTGTAAGAATTGTTAGTAGAAATTTTTTTTAAGAGGCCGTCAAACAAGCAATCACGTTGATCAGTTTCTTTCAATTATTATTGAAATTGAAGCGCAGTTTGTGTATTTTCAATCGATATGTTGTTTTTGTCTTAAACTTTAATTTGAAAACAATAATTTACCATAGCACCACCATTTATGCCATTATTTATTTACACCAAAAATAAGTTGTGACAGTAGGTTAACTTAAACTTAAAAACAACTTTTACTTGGCTTTATCAAACCACAAATTTATCGTGAATGGCATAGTGAAATTTTTCTACCTCAATGATGACAGTGCAATCAGAATGGCTGCCAATAGATCGCTTTGTTACCTCTTAAGTTAAAAGTTCGGCTTTCAGTAAAATAATTAATTAACATTACCTCAAAGATGGCTTAAAGTCAGGCCTTTTAGCTATGCGAAAAGTGTCGCGTTCAACTCTTCTTAAGTTCCTACTTTCTATACACTTGTTTGTTAGAGATACCATTAATGTAAAGTTGTGTCTAAACATAGAGCAGTAAGTGCGCAGCAGCAGCACGCGGCGTTTGCATGATGTGTCCTGCAAACGCCGCGGTTCGGCCACATCCTAGTTGAGGACTATACCCTCGAATATAATATGCGCGGCAGACGTACAATAACAGCGTGTCATAGGGCGCGCGGCAGCCGCACACGATTGCCGCTTTAAGTTCGAAACACACCTTTACAAGACAGGCCATGAGATGATTATTACGCATAATAATATTATATTACATGTATCTAGAGTGGAGTGGAGATAGTAAATTATTTCGTATTAGAAGTACCAAAATTAAAATGACTGCTTTTGAACATATTAATTTTAATAAATGAGGAGCTGGGGTACAAAACCGGATTAGTCCGTGAAATTAAATTTTACAGGACGGCAAAAAATTAATATATATTATGGAGGAGACTAAATACGCAAAGTATCATTTAAGGTGGGTTGCACGAGTAATTAATTTTAAAATTACTTTTATATTCTAGAAGTAATTCAAGAAATTGGCTTATCCAATTTTATTTGAAAACAATGGATCTTATCTGGTTGTGTTTGCAAACATGCAACAAGTCCGGTTTTGATAATACCAGATTTGTCGCATTTGATTGAAAATTTGTCAAAGATATGAATGCCAAAGGGATTAGTCCGCTTTAGAATGAAAAATTGATATAATGGAATTTTTAACATCTTTGGTAAGTATATGAATAATCCGATTTTGTTTGAAAACCCACCAGTTAAAAAAATGGTGTCCTACTAGAGCCGGTATTGATTGAATATTATTACAGGGATCGATGCAACTGGATCAAGACACCACGATTTGAAAAGACGATGTTCAAATTATAGTGGACTTATGATCGGTTCCGGACTCGTGTCTGAGATTGCCCCCCTCGGGTAGACAAGCGTCCGGAGCCGACTTATCTGGTTGTATTCGCCAGCTCCTCAAATGTAGTTAATTTATTTCCGACTTCTTTGTGAGACTTTAACTATGACCTAAGTCATACTTCAAAAATCAGCATAATAATTGAAGAATTAAAAGTGCACAATAATAATATGTGCATCTATGAAAACTTAATTTTTAAGTATGGTAGGTACTAGGTATGTTAGTTTTAGTTGTGCTGTGACCGACCAAAAAGAAAATGTTTTGAATGAATCAGAATAGGATCTAGGTATCTGTTAGGAATAAAAGTTTTGCATAATTCTAAGCCAAAACTTTTTACGTTTCTAAGTTTACAAAATGTAACTATTAAGCTGTAGCCATTTCCATTACAATAAATTAAGTATCCATTTCTAGGCAAATAAATTATTTATAAGTTTTCCATTTCATTTGTTTTATTTGCTAACGACATCCTTTTAGGAATAGGCGAAGAAATTGAAATGAACTTACTAATTACTAAGTTTTTATAGTAAATGTAGTATGTACTCTGGAATTTAAACTACATAAGGATATTTTACGCTTGGCTAAACCAGGTATTTTGTATAGTTTATTAGCTAATGCCCGGCATAATATGTTGCAACGCTACTCGCGCGCGCCTCCTATTGTACGTTGTTGGTATTATATAAGAAACCTTCGCTCAGGTTTCAACACCAACGCAACAGCCCAAAGTTTCAACTCAAGATGAACGATTTTGATTTGCGAAACCTAGTCAGATATTTAGATATTTATATGTAAGCGCTAGGATTGACTTAAAATTCTTAGGCTACCGACTTGAAGCCTCTTTATTAAGAGCTAATAAAAGTTGGCTATAGTAACTTACGTAGGTTCGGCCGGGCCTTCGACCACAGTCTTTAACACATACAAGAGAATGCATTCACCCTTCTATTATTTGCTCGTTAGACAAGGTTGTGAAATGAAAAAACGTAAGCTAACACATTTTACATAATATTTTATTGACGATATTTACATAATATTTTAGTGACCACACTTATTGAGCTAGGCGTATCATATGAAATGTGCATCAAGTTATGTAATTGTATTACATTACAAATAGGTGTTTTACAAACTAATGTAGATTTAGAGGATTTGGCAGGATTTTGCTTGAAAATTTCATTGTCCGAATACAGGCCTAAGTTGTGATCAATATTAATACATACAACCCAACCTTTACATAAAATATATAAATAAATATAGAAACCGTTTAATGTACAACAGTATAAACTAAACTTTCGAATTTGAATATAATATTATGATACATTGAGATATATAAAAATTAGTAAGTATAGATTAAAACATTCATATTTTGGCGATTAATTAATTGAATGCACTACAAATTGGCACATAAAATACAGCGATGTAATAAATAGCCTAACATCAGCTAATGTAACTTACATTAGACATTTCATTAAAACATTTATAATTCCAATAAATTAATATTATTATCTAGATAAAAAAACAAATTTAAAATGATTAAATTAGTAACTTTCATCTTCGGTATTTTTTTCTACATTAAAGTATGCTCTTTTAAGTCAATTCAGATATGGAGCTTCTTTAATTTAATATAAGTTTTGTAAAGTTTCTCACAAAAGCGTTAAAACCCTTAACTAAAAATGGAATAAGTATAAAAATTTATAAACACTATCAATAATTGCAATGCACCAGGCATAATCGCTTAGTTATAGCCAATAAGTTTACATGAGATATCAAGTGAGATTTATTGGCGAAAAATTAGAGTGACAGGCATAGAAAATAAATTTCTTATCAGTTCGCACAATTTCAAGAGTGTGTGATATGTCCATCACAGATTAATGTAATCCTATTGGCTATAACATCACTTCAACTATTCAGTTTCTTCTACAAAATTTTAGCTGACACGAGCCTCTATTCTAGTACATTATGTGACACATACATGTAGATTAATACAAAAGCAAGATCTCAGTTTAAACATTGGTGACAATGTAGTGTTACAATAACTTATAACCCATATACTTAGTATTAATTTTGAGTTCCACGTAAACGATAGCTTGATAGCAAAAAGAACTTTGTTCCAATGCTACACGACTTTCACTGCACTAAAACTAGCAATAAATGTTCACTACATAAAGTTAGCTGCGTCCCCATTCACTGGTTTACACTTTTGTTAGAGTATCACAATATGTCCTTCTTTTTCTTTTCACGTTTAAAGACATAATAACATATTTACTCCCGGCTCTTGCACTATACAAAGTCATTTGTACCAGGTGTGTTGAGCGGCTCTTGACTCTGTAAAGAAAGAATATGAAAATTAGATTGCTAAATATTTCTTGAACAATGTCTTACTAAAAAAGCCAATTTAGGATGCTTATAAGTTTGGGCAAATAATTATTACAGCCTTAGAACAGCATCCTCTACTATCACATTGAACTTACCGAAATTAGAAGCCCTCGTATGATAACGCATGAAAAACAAATATCTCAGCAGTAAATTATATAAATATGGCCTAGAACTATTCATAGGACAAAACACTATAAATGGTACTATATTTACAAAGTTACATCTACCATCAAATACCAATTTTGGCAACTATTCTTTAATACTGATGCGGTAAAAATGTTGGCACAATTTATCGCCACAATCTTAAACACTAACGAAAATATTTTCTATAAATTCCATAAAATATTATTTATAACCCTAATAAATATATAATCAGACTAAATACATCGAATTTAAAATGTCTTAGGCAGACCTTACATTATTTATCTACTAATTAGTAATTACCTATTTAAATAATATTTCATTTTAGTATTTACATTATATTTTCGGATATTAGTAGATAATATTATTATACTCATAGATAGACAGGGGTTGTATAGTTTCATTGTACGTAAAGTTAGTATTACTATTGATATTGGAAATAAATTTTGGATCTTAGATAAAATTTGTAACAGAACTTTCGATTACAACTTTCACTTAATATAAATAATTGCCTCAGTTTTGGAGGGTAGTTTTGTTTCCGCCGACTTATCTGAGGCTGTTTTGTATGTTAAGTGTGCATTCCATTGCGGTTAAGGCTCTCACCTCTTCTCCCACTGTACTTGGGTATAATTTGCTGCCAGGTGCGTAGCCATTATGCTCGAGCGCGAACTGGTTTTCTGTGGTTTTGCGGTACACAGGGTTGTCGAAGTTCATTGAAGTGACATTACGATGCACGTAATGCCGGTACATGACAACCGCGATCTGTAAAAGAATAAAAAAATATTAGTAGTGTTATGTAGACTGCTTTCCTGCTAACATGTTCCTATTATTTTAAATTAATTGGATAGACTTCAGTACATGGAGCTACTGCAATCTGACGCAATAGGGATGATGCTTAAATCAAAAATAAATAATTATTTCTAACTGATTATTAAATAGAGGGTCTTCCAAAAGACCTATAATTCACATCCCCGGTTAGTTTTAAGTTTGTTATCCATTTTTAAATATAGATTAAAGAAAAAAAGTGCGTTGAAATTTGAAGACGTCAAAAGTCACAACTGAATTTCATACAACTTCCATACTAGAAGTGCGTTTTCTAAGTTTGATAAAGAGTTGCTGATTTGATTGAGTTGTCATCATCCCTATTGAGTGATAAGTTGTAAAAGAGAAGGAGAGTGCAAAATGGTGGTAAATTCAAAAAATATTCCGTCCGTTAGTATCAGGTATGGTGATTTTGAGCGGGACCCTCGGCTTTATTTACTTCCCGAGGCGCGGAGGAAAAATGAACGGCTAAAATCCGGTCAGTCAGTCATCCAGTCTTGTTATAGGCTTGGGTCAACGTAGCACTTAAGATGATCGTCTAGTGACGACACGCGACGCGAGTAGGTATGTTCAATAATGCTATCTGTTTCACAACGCTTCGCTGCCTTCTCCGTATTGTGCGATAGAGAGAGTTGCAAGTCCAGTAGGCATATGCCTACATTTTATTCTTGAAATATTGTTTCGGGTGATAACGTTTTTACCCCCCCCCCCCAAACGTTTACGAAATTAGACAATTTTGGTCTCATTAGATTCAGTACACCTTAATCTAGGCTCGTACGTTTTTTTTAGTATTTTAGTTTAGTTAAATTTAAAATACTAAAATACTCGAGGAAGTTTTTAGGTCAAAAATATGGATATTTAGACGCTAATAACTTTTAACATAAGCAATATTTCTTTAAAATTAAAACGTACGAGCATAGTTCTTCATGGTATCTGCAACATTTCTAAAAATTATGATAATTGGACAACATTTACGGGAAGAAAAACGTTATCACTTTTTGTATGGAAATTTATAACTAGACGATCCTCTTAAGCTCAATCAGCAGACATGATACGCTGTCCCCTCTCTGACTCATGAAGACTGTCGTCTCTCTATACCCATAGACAAAAATATGCCTAATGCGTTTTGATGAATTGATGTTTGAGATAAAAAAAAAAAATATTATCTCTGTCTAAAATCTAGACCGATTTAAATATATAGAGATTTAAGGCTCTAGATATCGCAAATAAAATTAAATAACATGACCGTAAGTTATCAATTGAGTGAATTATTATTATCTCAATTCTTCAATTTCAGTATCAGTGATGGATGTATGCCGGAAATTAAATTGATGCGCGATGTAGGAGATAATTAATTCATTAATAATTGCTTATCAAAAATGCCAACAAAAAAGATAACTTAATAGACAAGTCTGTATAGTAAATATAATTATTATATTTACTTATCTACTTTTTTTGGTCGCGATGCGGATATGAATAATGGATTTTGTGTTTGACCAAATATGTTTAAAAAAAAACAAAATGTTCAAGGAGATTTGTAATTTGAAGAATTTGCCTGTTTTTCATATGTAGCAAGGTAACTAACGTCGGTCAATGTTTTCCGGCCAAACGTCCTACCAACTAGTGCTATGTTAAACAATTTACATTTACCACGGTTTTAGTTTTTCTTTATTTATGATGCGGTAAGCAAAAATTTACTTAGACATGTATTGAATATTATTTACATATTCTAACATTTTTCTTTCTATGAAAAGAGCAACTGCTGAGTTTCTTACCGGCTCTACTCAGTAGAACCGCGCTTTCCGAACTGGTGGTAAAGTCAAAACATGACGTAGCATAAGAGACATCTGTATGTCCTATATGGAATAAACAAATTGAATATTATGGAACGTGTTTGTACAATAATTTCACATGTAGGTACTGTATTCAATTCAGAAAAAGAGCGGACGATTTCAACGAAAAATATAATTCCTCATAACTTGTAGACCGTTAAAACCTACACATGAAATACACATTGACCGCCTTATTAGTAAATGGTGACTCTTGAGTACCTACTGAGTACTGACACACGAGACCAAAGTAACCGTCACGTCGACGTCGCTCGGTTAGTACGAAACATGATTCCAAGGACAGCATTAATAGTGAATGCATGCGCTGCTTTCGGACGCGTGACGCTGACGTGAATATTTTTTAACTTTTGAACATACTCGTATGTCATCAACGACTGACGCATCTTGAAACGGCAAATAAGCAGCTTGAAAGACAAGTAAAAAATGTTAAGAATTCAGTGGGCTAGATATGTACTACGTAGCATATGATTGACTCGACAATCGTCTTTTTCTCCAAAGGAAAAACATGACGCACAGCCTGCACAGAGAACGGTAGGCCACAGCTTCTCTAGACAAACGGAGTTGACCGACATGCAAAAGCCACAGGCTTGACTAAGGGATTGGAATGGGCTCGGAAGTCGGAACCACAAAAGGGTGTAATTGAAACGCTAATGTTATGAGAAGGGATGTGGTATTTCAGAAATTTCGCCCCAGCGATCCAGTGAGGGCTAGAAAATGAAAAAAAAAAATATCTTTCGTTATAGTATTATTTATGGTGTAGACTGTAGGATTTTAGTTTTTAACTTTTTAAGTTAAGGTCATGAACGATAGAAGGTACGTGTCTTGAACAATAAATAAGTGGAAGACAAGTTTTTAATCACAAACTGACGTTCACTTCGGCTATAATTATTTCCAGTGTACACCTATTATTTTAATCTTCCTTTTATGCTCAAGAAAATAAAGGTCGTCTGTGTCGGTTTTCAATTTCCAAATAAAAATAGACCGCTGCGATATCGTTATTGTTATATTACGTACGATGAATGGGTGGAAGGAAAACATATCCCAACGTATAGTTTATATACCTACTAATATGCTTATCAGCGATTCACATTAAACACTTATATTAATTAGCAAAATAATGAAGCGCTTCGAAAGCACAGCCAGAAACCATAAAAGAGAACAAAATAAGGGCAGTGAGATCAACTATGTCTTCGGAAAAGTTTGCTTGATTAGAAGAAAACGATTGGATTTTTACTGCGATATCTGAATCAGAGATGTTGTGAATGCTGTATTTTTTTAAAAGAATTACACTTTTAATAGGGTCCTTAACACGTAATTTGCAATCTAAAAAAACTGGTGATGAATCACAGAATAATGTAAATTATCTTTAAGTACGTATGCAGATATTTTTAATGTGAATCTGTGAGCTTATCGCATTATGATCTCAAGAAAACCTCTGTCATTAATGAACACGACCCTCAGAAGTCAGAACACACGATGAAGAGACCAAGGAAATGTTTATGGTACAAAAATTTTGCAGCGTTTCAATAGTAAATTAAAATTAACTTACCAAAGCTCCAAGTATGATTATTCCTGAGATAACTGCAACGACTATGCCCGCGACCACACTTGCGTCGCGACCACTACTCGAGATTCCTGATCCTGCCTTGTTTGATGTTTCTGGGACATCTGTAATGAAAAAATAATCTGTTAGTGAATGCAATTAGACAAATTGCTCACTATATAATTAGGCACGGGCTTTATAGCACGGTTATTGACAATAATTGCCAGTGCAGTGTTAAAATAAATCATTTTTTAAAGTGATGTAAAGCAAACATTTTAATATAAGTATTATATTATTGTTAAGGCATCACCATATTAACTCTATTATAATTAATTTCAAAATTTTGCTTTAATGTGACAAAGCACTGAAGGTGCTATTTTTTTATAATTAATTTAATATAGAAAGACTAACAATTTTAAAAATCAAAGAAAATTTTCAGGACATTAAAGAAAAATTCACACAAAAAAAACTATGATGAAGAAAACCGTCACCATGGCAAGCGTAGTGGCGAGAGGATGTTAAAACGAAAAGCAATTTCATATTGAACATATTAATCGTTGAAGTGTTTATTTACATGTTAGTAATTTCTAAGTACTTTAGAGTGAACAATGAGTCATAGAATAGAAGAAGTGAGACAGATATTTCTGATTCCCGTAACATTTTTGGATAATATCCTAGAACTAAATTAAACATAATGTCAGATCATTATTATTTAATTCTCTAGTTAGTAAATTTTTATTTTAAATTAGTGTATAAAAGTACCAGGTACCTACCTGGTACTTTTTACACTAATATAAATAAATTTGGTTTTGGTACCTACTCGAAAAGCGCTAATGGTGCTAAATCGGATGTCCACAAATCTTTAAACTAAAATATGTAATTGACGGGTTTATAGGTTCGCTACCATTTTTATTTGACAGGTAAAATTTGCATTACTTTTTACCTGTCAATTTATTTTGAGACTTGTGTACAAATACAAACAAAAACACCATTTACCTATCTGTCGCGCTAAATTAGTAAATATTATGAGCTCCAAATAACAAAACGTTAGTATTAAAGAGCTACGAGGATATCGATGGGCGTAGTACCTAACCACTAAATTCTATTTAGAGACAGTGTCAACGGAACGTGCCAACTCGTCTGTTACTTAACTAAAATATCTACGCCTAATTGAAAGTTAGGATTATTAACCATAGCTTTTAACTATATCACACTCACAAGAAAGGACAGGAAGAGTTCTTTTCAGTTAATGTGCTACAATAGGAACAGAACCATGACATTCAAAGATAAATGAGATACAGTGAAATAGTTGACCTCCGATTGTTATCCCCTGTTTAGTTTGAATTGCTCTATTCGAGTTAATGTGGGTATGCTAATGTTAACACCATTATGCTGTTTCATGAATAGAGGCGTTTCAAGTATTTAAATGTAAGTGTACCTATGTAAAATGATTTTAGCATTTCTCTTTAAAAAATTTATATTTGAGTGCCCAATAACTTTGTAAGTAATACTTTTAAGCAATAGTAGGTAAAATTAGTAACAATTATTTTTTTATTAAATCACCCTGTTTTATTAGCACAAATAAAATACTAAGTGAATGTTGCTTGCGCTACTAGAAAGCGTCTGTGTGTCTTCCCATTTTTAATCCACCCAATGGTATGAAATTTAAGTTAATAATGACCACAATACTTTACCCTTAGCATTAAAGTTTTTGAGAACATCAGGCAAATAAACACGGCTTAATGTGTCGTAACTATAATGAGATTCTTTTATGGCTTTCTCAGTTGTGTCTGGTATCCTCTCCAAGGCGACGTCTTTAAGAAAGAGGTCTATGAAGGGTTGATTCTTCTTTTTGTATTCTTCTTTATCACTCTCCCAGTAAGCCTTCATTGGCTCTGCTTTGGGATCTTCCGCAGTAATGGTGACCTCCTCAGGCTCTTCGGTAATATCGTCACTTGTGGCGATGGCTCGTCCAAACTTGAAGAGAAGGCTTAACCCTTCTCTTTGTAACTTCTGCATATGTGTTTCACTTCTCCTTTATTAATCCCTTTCAATACTATTCATCACTTGGTTAGCTAGGAGTTTGGCATGCCCTGTGAATCAGTCAATGAATCCCAAATTGAAGACACACAGATCGAAACACTCACAATGAACGGTTAGGTTAGTACAGAGCGATGAATGTTACTGTTGCCTAACTCACTGATCACCTGATTATATAGTTATGCGTAAAGTTATCTTATCAGATTTAATGAAACATGATTCAACCCATTTAGTAAAGCATGCCAGGGTTCAAGTTTGAGGCAAAAGGTTAAAACACGATTGTTTCTAAAGAAATAATTGCATAATTACAAGCGATGTTCGCGCGTTTCTACACTAATTATCATTTTGCAATCGATTAACCTCGGATACCACAAATTTGACCCGTTCACCCAAAAAATTGTAAGGTAGTGAGGATAGGATTCGGTGAAAACAGGAATAGGCTCATAAAATACTCACGGGGCTTAGGCTTTTCCTCAATTATTACAGATTTCTCTGAACCATTAGCAGGTTTATGCACCTCCACATCAGGAATTAGTGTATCTGTAGATTTTATTACAAAACGACCTTATGAAATGTCCTTGCTTATCTGGTTAAACGAAACTTTGGTTTGTTTTTATTAAGTTATTGACTGTAACAACACGTATTTGGGTAAAATCACTGAATGCCGGCGCTAAAATCGTTTAAAACGTGTACGGCCTGCCACTCGACTGAGTGAAATGACAAGCCAAAACTCCACGCCGTAGACCGCGCGCCATTCAAGTGACGTACCACGTCCCCCCAACCAACCAGACGGTTATATTAACTGTGTGCGATCCGGCTTTCGCTACACACTTTTCACTAGATGTTAATACTGAAATAATCACGTTTATTTATCACGGTGTTAAGTTATGAGCACTTTTAAATAAAACTCATATCAAAATTTATAAGTAATAAGGCAAATAAATAATAATTAACTGTTAATAAAACTCACGAAATAAGGTGGTTAGTAAATCTAACCATAGCCTACAATAAAGAAAACTAACAATATGTTATCTTGAAATAATGTGTTTACTATCGCAGACAATCTAATTTTATCAGTCGAGGTCGAGCCCACCGGCAGTGCGAGCGCAGAGCCGGATCGCGCGACGATTGACTAACAAAAGGTGGCGTGATGTTGTGACGTCACGTCACCTTTTTTTACTGAATTGAACCTTATTGGTCGAATACTGTAAGCTGTAAAGCAATAATTTAAGTATCAATTCTTTTTATTTTTCAGTACCTACTCTTCGATTTGTGATACTGGTAAAGTGAAATCATGTAAGATTTATTACCACTTATTCCTGGTATCATTCTGTATTGGACAGCGCGAAAATTCTTCAGAGAAATCCGCGGGAGGCATCCAAACAATTATATTCCAGACAGCCACAGACATAGGTATTATTATGGCCAATATCAAAAATGAATTGCATACAAAACGAAACATACGCGTTCTTAAAAATTAATGTAGGATAGTAGGTACCTACCTACAGTTTAACAATGTTTACTAATTGCGGTGGATTCAATAAATGACAAATGTACCGCTAATCTATATAAGTAATTAATTTACAATTACTATTGAGATAACGCTTACGTTACGAGTACTACCACTTATTTCTGAAGATAAGAAATTATTATCACGTGTGAGGAATACAACGTATGAAAGATTCCATACATTTTGCTAATTAATAAACCAGACACTGATTGAGAGCAGTCGAAAATATATAAGTAATCTGACTCAAAAAGTTCTCTTACCCTAAACAACAATGTGACTTGGTAACAACTTCTAAAAATATAAGATGCCACGATCATGTTTCGTCATTTCGTGTTCCAGTTAATTTATTTGAATAATCTGTACCTAGTACCTACAGGTAGGTAATATGAATCTATCTAAAACAAGCAATGCTTTGTACCTAATTGATGTTCTGGGAATTTGTTCTATGCTACTCTTTATGGGGTAGCAACTAGCTTTGATTTATTTTGCACATACTTATTTGCACTTTCAGATATTCCCCAGTAATTTTTCAAATAGATAAGGTACCTCTACGTTCTAAGTTTGAAGTTTTCTACATAACCAGTGCTGAAAAAGAATATCGCTTATTGGGAAATCTCCCCTTTAACTTAACTGCCTATTAAACGTCAAGGTGAAACCTTCCTATTTTCGTCATGCGGTAGTGAACCCTGAAATAGCATCGTCTTGTTAACGTTTATTAGATAACAATCTGTTCTCTTTGTAGGTATTTTCTTGGAAAATTCGGTGGAAATTGACTAATCACGCGATCAAAACAACGCTGCGTAGGTATAACAGTCAAAAACACATCGTACGATGTTAGCGTCATCGAAATGAAATGACGTGTAGGTTTATTAGTTACGTGGACCTGCACACTTACACAGCTGGGGCAGACCGCGGAATTCCGAGTCAAATCAACTTGGTAGTATTTGTACATTGTTTTAGCTAGGTACGCGTATTGAGGTATAAAACTTGCATACAGCCTTAGGCATAAGGCTTTCATTTTTTGATAGCCACTGAGTTAGAGAATAGCGGGCTGATCATAGTGAAAATCGCTGATCGCCGATATTAATAGTGTTGTGTGTGCTTTAGCCCTTAATCTGTCAGCTACATACAACTTGCAATTTTTACTGTTCCGCATGGCTGGTAGGTACGCCATAATAATTTATACCTGTCAATGTTTTCTTTTTAACTCTTATCAAAAGATCTCCAAGATCTGAAGGAGGTCTTTTGGGCAACATTTTGGTTTCCTGAAGAATTTTAATGCAAAAATATTAAAAAATTATATTTTTTATCTTAAGTTTGTGTGAGTGTAATGTCAATTTTATATAAGTAATATAATGTAATTACCTATTTAATAAGTAGGTACTTATATTGTAGAATTGAACAACGTTTTGATAAATGTTGGCTGAAAAACATATAAGTAGGTTAATTGTTTAGGCAAATTAAATTTCTTTGAGTCAAACACATCGAAGGTCTTGTGTATCTCGTTTTACCGGTATCGTCTAGGTCTATCGTCTGTTCGACTGTCGTTTAATTTAAGGCGATGTAAAACAATTGATGTCAATTGCTTAAAGTTCAGATGACATTGTTTTTATTGATGACATGACTGCGCTTGTCTACGATTTTACCTAAAAGTAAGTGATGATGCAATATGAATTTGACGAGTTAAACATTACTTTGTAAAGAGAAAAAAATGCAAGCAACTTAAGTGTAGTGGTGCTTTGAGGTACCAGGCTGTCGGAGTCATATATTTTGTATGAAGACTTGCGCCTGATAGTCTGTCATGGTTGTCTGGTACGTTGACGCTTGTGAGACGCCCTAATTTGTGCAACACACCATAACACAGGCAATATGTTTGCGCCTTACCGCAAGAGAGCGTTGCGCCACACCTTGTCACTTGTTGTTTATTTGCCCAGTTTTAAAATATACAACATCGAAATCTAGTTATTCCATTCCAAATGAGAAAACGAAAGGTTGGGTGCCGCGCCGGTTGAATTTGTTGACAAAATAATATCGCACGTAGAGCGAACGGCAAAACGACCTTGTCCGTGTGAATTTTGACTTGTATAAAACGCCTACGATGAGGAACCTAGCTTTTCTAGGTATGAATCACTTCTTGTTCAACGAACGGTTTTCTGACTGATCTGACTCTTCGAATGAGGTCATTTCGCTTAATGTACAACTAGGTATAAAATTAACCGAATACTTTATCATCAGATAGGTACAGAATCAAATGAATACTTAATATCATGTTCAATCATATCATATCAATATCATGTTCATGCTCGAAAAATGCACTTACAGAGCCAGTAAACAGAGGTAAGTTAAATTTACTGCCCTTGTTCAATTTTTTTTGCAGTTTTTTTAACTTTTGTAAGTCCACTTTACTTCTATCTTTATATATATATGTAATACCTTTAAACGAGCAATTCTTGTATATTATATCACTACATAGTATAAAACAAAGTCGCTTCCCGCTGTCTGTCTGTACCTATGTATGCTTAGATCTTTAAAACTACGCAACGGATTTTGATGCGGCTTTTTTAAATAGATAGAGTGATTCAAGAGGAAGGTTTATATGTATAACACATGCATAATATAGTAGAGAGAGAAACACTGATAATTTTAGAGGTTTCTAATGTGATGTCGTAAATAAACACATTTGTTTGCGCTTACATTGCAAACGCTGGCTGAACCCTACGAGATACATCAAATAATGTACTACAGTATTTTACACCTTAAAAAGGTCTCATAAGGATAACCCACAATAACCATTTTTTGTCCTTTACTTTTTACTAGAAATAATGGCTTATTTACGAAGCGATTTTAAGCAATAACAGCATTAATCTTTATCCAATTAAGTACCTTAAATACATTGTGCATTTAATAATAGATCAATATGGCCCTTTACAGCATGTAATTTAAATGAATATTTTCGAATATATTACAGATATTTGAGCGTTGAGTGTTTTTCACATGGCCAATTATATGTTTCAAGAGTAGGTAACCTCTAAAGAAAACATGTTTTTATTTGTCTAATGACAAAAAAGCTGTGAACGTTGTATATAAAGACTATTCTGTAGTACATATATTTAGTGTCAGTATTGCACCCGTGCGAAGCGGGGCGGGTTGCTAGTATAAATATATAATATACTAGCTGATGCCCGCGACTTCGTCCGCGTGGATTGAGGTTTTTCGGTTCCCGCGGGAACTCTTTAATTTTCCGGGATAAAAAGTAGCCTATGTGCTATTCCAGACTATAATCTATCTCTTTGCCAAATTTCATCCAGATCCGTTCATCCGTTGGAGCGTGATTGAGTAACAAACATACATCCATACATACATCCATCCATCCAAACTTTCGCATTTATAATATTTATTTGATAATCTGAATCTCGGAAACGGCTCCAACGATTTTCATGAAATTTAGTATGTATGCAGGGGGTTTCGGGGGCGAAATCGATCTAGCTAGGATTCATTTTTAGAAAATGTCGTTTGGTCCATGTTTTCAGGCAATGAAAAACTGCTAGAATATCATTAGAATATGAAGGCAAATTTCGCCACCATCTACAATGTTATAATAGCTCAGGTGGGAAACAGGTCGGTCCCGAAACCAGAAGACCCCGGTTCGAGTCCAGTGTCCTCCAGTCCGATTCTTATTTCCCTTTTAAAAAAAAAAAAATATATAATTTATTATTTAGGTAAATATACCTAATTTCCAAAAAACACGATTTACCGAAAAAAAATACCGGTAATGTTATTAAAAAAAATTGCAAGAAGGTTCACAATGATATTGAATGTGTATGTAGAAAACTTAAAAAATAATAAGATGTAAATGTGGATTTAAAAAAAAATGTGGATTGATGAAATATTCCTGAAATTAAAAATTAAAAATATACATACTTAATTAATTAGGTAAAATTTTATTTAATTTTTATTACTATTTCCTGCCCATTGGTAAGTCGTATAGGTATAGGTAACTCGTTCTCGTAACTATCTCAATATGAAACTGCGTTTTACCGATGTAATGCGATTATTGAATCTTCCTACGCAGAACAAATTAGAAGAAGAAAGAGCTGTGTAAAATGTTATCCCATCCAATAAAGATCATTAGGTACGGCCAGGGTTCAAAGAGTTCAATTAAATTTAAACAACGTGTCCAGGCGAAGTTGCGGTCATCATGCTTGCTAGAAATATTAGTAATACGCCTAATTATTGTGGGCCGTTGTTTTCCTAACTAAAAAAACAAGTTGTTCGAATTGCTGAATGACACCAGGCAAACAAATAAATTAGTACAACGCAAAATTTTTACGCTGTTTTTAATACAGTACCTACGCTCTTGAAACTTCGCAATATCTGCAGTTTTCCTAAAATATTTATTTGTTACTCTACGTTAAAAAATTATGGTTCTGAATCGGCCTGCTGATCTTTCTATGTCTTATTAATATTTTCATTGAATTTTTAATCTTATTTCGAATTCTTTCAGCTTAATAGTAGGTATGCCCCATATTTTACGGGACACCAAAAACAAACAAATATCCTCAGGCGATTGAAAATATGTAAGTAGGTAGGTTTAGAAGTTTTGACCTAGCATTAATAGTTGTACGTACGATATGATAATATCCGTAGAAGCAGCCTTAATTATAGCAAGCCGAATTCCGTCATGGTATTTTAAGCGTTCTCATCTCAGCCAAAAAAAACCATATAGAATAAACCTTCATTGATGCATTAAGCTGCACCATCTACTTACGTACTTTGCTAAAATACCAATAAATGCAACTATTTTTAAAAATAAAGATAATACAAGCAACCTTCTTATTTTCTAGAACTTACAATATTACTTGTTGTCTGCGAAATATTTCTATGAAAGTCAATAAATATTGTTATAAATAACTTAAATTTTGGGATAAATAATACCTAGGTACCTACGAAAACAACGTACCTATCGACCTTCGATTTTAGAAATGTTCAAAATATTCGTTTCAAATACGTCACATCAAGTAACTATGTTAATCTCTTCTTAATTTGTAATATTGCTAATGCAGCAAAATCTCGTATATTGTGATTTTCTTTGAGACACAAAAATTTGATTTAACTACATAATAATTATTATCGACCCTTACAAAAAAAAAGGAACTGTGTAGGTAGTAAAGTAGGTACCTACTAAAATACTACCTACTTCGTTATTTTCTTACTTTTAATAAACGGTTTAGAGGCCTTTGGAGACTTATTTCCGTCTTCCATTCCGGAGACTTATCTAATAATATTCGAAAATTCCTGACTAGGTGGGCTGGATAGACCGTATGTCAAGTTAATATTAACGTTGATAAGTAAAGTCCTGACTATTTTCTAAATCGGCATTGCAAATATGGTAAATATGATATTCCGAACACTCGACGATTAAAAATGACTCGTGAAAGTTTATTTGAATAAAAAACATTTGAAAAAAACATTTGACTTTGAGTTTGAAAAAGAAGTCATGTTGAATTCATAAAATTAGCACCAAGTTATGGTCATAACTATTCAAAAATCATCTGACTTGGTCAGAATGATATCACTCGCACGATAGTTCATAGAGTTCGGAAACAACCACGATGCTAATAAAAGTGATGTAATTTTTATTCGGTGTCTTGTGACGGTTTAAATTATAATGTAAAGTAAACGAGAACTACTTATTTTAACGAGAATTTCAGCGAACACGATACAAAGAATCTTTGAGAGGAGTTAACTGATTATATCTATAAAGAGATGCATTGTATGATACCAATATGATTTATGTAGTAGCTTATTGCCTTTTGATAACAGTACCTTAACAGAATTATTTAAAATGAATAGCTTATAAATCAGCTTTTATTGACATCATGAAACAAACATCGAGTCTTTATTCACAAATCATCTAACTATTAGTGCAAGATTTTGAATCGTTGGTGTTATCTCCTACTGAGATGTTCTTGTAACAATTTATCCCACATTAGCTGCTCGCATTCCTGAGGAGGTTCAGACTGTTGCGTACTTTAATCAATCGTGAAGGATGCCAATGACAATTAATGAGTTTTTATTGACCCACTCAATTGTCCACAGATGGACCAATCAATATGATAACCGGAGCGAACAGCTTTAATTTATTTTGAACTAGCTGTTGTCCATTCCGATTTTGCGAAAACGATACGTGATATTTAAAAAAATATGGTAATCTTTGGTATATGATGGGTATATGAGTTCTCTATTCATAACTTATTCACGTTACTATATAGTACATTATTGGCCAGGCCGGGAATAAAGCTATTTACGGCTGGGTAATATTAGAAGAATAGCCGAAGCCGAATAATCCCCAAGTGATTTAAAAGGGCAAGCCCGCCAGCCCAGGCCTTTTTGAGTAAACGAGGCCGCGAATTGCTATTTCGCTATTTTTATAGTAGATAATATTGCTAGATTTTTTCTTAAATTTGCGAGAAACTAATAAACAGAATTTGTTAAGAAAGCTTTTCTGAACTGCAGATAGATGGAGTTGATTTACCCTGAGTCACACTAAATTATTGTGTTGTATGGAATACATTATAATAAAATGATCTGATTTCCTATTTGAGAATTATCTGCCAGAAAAGAGCCAATTTACGTATTGTTTTTTTTAAATAATGAAACAATAATAAATAATGAAGTTTTCCAAGCAAGCATGAGAAAAATTCTGTATCGGTTGTTTGTGTGCGTAGTTATGATTTTATTTTTAAAAAACTACGATGTGTTCTAATATGATGTATGAAACTTATGTACCTATTGAAAAGGTTACCGGTAAAGAAAATTCAAGTGATTTAAATTTTAAATTGCTGTTCTACTTCGTTTAAAGAATATTTTAAAAGTTTTCATAAAAACGTTATTTCAATTTTAAATAGCATAGCATACTTAACCTCAGTAGAGCGCAATTTATAACATTAAAGTGTTACTTAAAGATGTTACAATAATTTACATAGGTACCTACTTATCTGCAAGATTCTTGTAGTAATGCTAGCTTTTTTTAAGAACATCGTTAGATGAATAATATAGGTGTTTACTAATATAATAAGCTTCTGCGATTTATTGTGAGCTTACTCGTAGTATGATAAATGCAAACGGATTAAGTCTTTTTTGAAGTTATACGATAATAACTAAGTTTTAAAAGAAAAGTTTTATGTGTTATGGCGTTAAAAAGCAGTTCTATTTATCATGATTAGGGGTCATCCATAAAGTACGTCACACGTTGTGTGTGTTTGTGTGACAAGGGGTGGGAGGGGTCCTAAGTTTCGTAACGTCACATTTCAAAATCTTATACATCTAAATGATAAAATGCCAAATTTGAACTATTAACGAAAAACTTAAATTAAATGGCATTAAGTAAAACTAATTTCGGAGGGAGGGGGAGTCTCACAAATGCAAGGACCTTCACAAATGTGACCAACTGTGACTAGGACGGGACCAAAAATCACGAAATTAGTGTGACGTACTTTATGGAGACCCCTTACGACCAAATCGCATGCAGGATATATATACCGTCAGGTTGAACTTGATAAAATTTCCAAATGGAAAAATTATTGAACCTGCTTATCAATTCCAGATTAATTGATAGAGTAATGCAAAGTTAGCAAATCACTCGAACAAACGAATTGCCAAATTAACTTAACTTTAATACAACTAACGCCATTAGTTACTTCTTAGTTAAATATTTATAAAATAACATTAGCGCTGACTCGCCCCGACTTCGCACGGGGTGGTTAATATTTAAATGTTATGCATAAAAACCTTCCTTATATTAAGTAATTTTAATTGTTGCGTAGTTTGTGGTTGCCTATATATTTTTTTATATTGAGCTGATAAGGTAAGATTAAGCAATCTTGATTCTTGATAAATATCTTGTTTGTGATTAGCAAATAAACTATAACGGTGATATAAATCTTAAGCCAAATAGAAGTTTGTGAATTATATTGATCTCTATCATAAAATAATTTGCGCAGATGCTGCCGGAATCTCTTATACTTATTATTTAATAAAAAACATGAATTTCATTTAAATGTTTGTAACGAAAAGACATTGGGCGAAATTGATCCAAAGGACATCATCCACGATTTGGTCTCTTGGTGATTTTGGTCATCCAACATTTTTGGTCCAAAAGTGAAAGTGCCGGCCAAAAACAATTTTTGTCTGTATTTCGTGAGAACTTGTCCACCTAAACATTTTTATTATTATTAGGTATATAAGTATCTTTTTTTTTTTTTTTGATTATTTTCTATTATAACATAATTTTACTTTTTTGGGGTTTATGTTTTTTGTAAAACAAAATAAAAAACTCCAAAAAAAAAAACAGCTGAGAAACATTTCACATAATCGAAAAAATATAGATTTTTAAACTTAAATAAAACCAAGGGCAATCATTTACAGCTTCGGTGAAATAGGTACAGTAAAATTTTATTTGGCCGGCACTTTTTACTTTTGGACCAAAATGGATGATGTCCTTTCCAACACTAACGAGATCTATGTAGTCGGATAGTACACTAAATACGAGTATGTAACAACTTTTACTATGGTGCCAAAAAAAATATGCTGTCAGGTAAAAGTTACGCCCAAATGACAATAAAATTTGTTCATATTTTAGTCATTTCTTTCGCACATTTTCTTTGTAGAAAATGAAAGTGGAAAGTAGAAACTGCAAAAAAAAAGAACTTTTTACCTCACTAGCTCAAAAAGGGCGCATTTGCTGCCTAAAACCAATTAAACTCGCTACTTTTGCCCACTCAGTGAGAAAAAAAACGACTCTTGCTAACTGGTTTTAAGCAGCAAAGGCGCACTCTTCGAGCTAGTGAGGTGAAAAAGTTATTTATATTTTTTTAACGAGTGAATCACTCCATTGAATGTGACAAACTCATCTACGCGACAACGTAGGCCACGTGAAAGGTCATCTACTGTCTAATACCTACTGTCGCGTAGCGTCGTATCGAGTCGCGTTGTCGCGTTGGTTGCTAACCGTGGGACCTCATGGTTGTGAGACACGAGCTATCCACAACTTTTTTGTCGCACCGGGAGCGTAATCTTAACAACTAGTTAGATAATTCATTTTAACTCGACTACGGAAAAAGTTTCAGAGACCCCCACTTTTTTGGATGTTACATCCGTCATATCGATTTTGTTCGTGTAAAATGTAGCCTAAGCCATATTCACGAATCGATTTAGAACCTCATTCATCAAAATCGGCTCAGTAGGTAGTTTAGGCGCTACGGTGGAACATACATAAGCCCAAACATACACATATACTGCTAAAATCATAACCGTACTTTTGGCTTTGCACTTGCCGTATAGTTGGGTAAAAAGGCAGTAGGTCTAGCTTACTGTGTGTAGATATTAACCGACAGATTTAGCATTCCGGTAGGGTGCCAGTTGGAAATTGATTAGGGTTTGTTTAAACTGCCGTAGCCTTTCCAAAGTAGCCCGCTTTCATCTATGACTGCATCATAAATAATAATATACATAATATAACAGAGTACGATTAACACTTATTTTGTCGGAATATGCCCAACTAGTTTCAAACCCGTCACATACAATATGAGGCGATGGCGCGGCGTAGCGCTGACTATGTTTGACATCATCGTCATCATTATAACAGTCGTAACTTCTCAACATAAAATTTATAGAAAATAAAATGCAACCACACTTACTGTCTTCGACGCACATTTGATTGTCGGGCATGAGTCTTAAGCCGTTGGGGCAGGAGCAGGAAACCTTGGGCGAGTAGGGTCCTATCCGAGGCGCGGGCAAGCACAAGTGTGAGCAGTGGCCGTTGACCGCGGCGCAGTGGTTCACACCATCGGGTTGTCGGTATGGATGGTACACGTGGATCACCATTGGATTTTGAAGCTGTTTGGGAATAACATATTAAAGAAATGGTTACTATCCTATAATATTACAATTTAAATAGTCATAAGAACAAAAGAGCCGATACTTAAGCTGATGCCTGCGACTTCGTCCGCGTGGATTGAGGTTTTCTGGTTCCCATAGGAACTCATTAATTTTCCGGGATAAAAAGTAGCCTATGTGCTATATCTCTGTGCCAAATTTCATCCAGATCCGTTCAGCCGTTCTAGCGTGATCGAGTAACAAACATCCATCCATCCATCCATCCATACACCCATCCATCTATCCAAACATCGCATCGCATTTATAATATTAGTAGGTATAGATTGATCAAATGATACAAGGGTTATCATTACAGGTTGTGGCGTGCACAACTGCACGGGGTTTGAAGATAGAGTAGGCATTTCATATAGTTTGGTTATGTACATAACTAAACTAGGTACCTAAGTAGTACATAACCAAACTAGGTACCTAAGTATAGCTTGGATTGATTGGATTGAAAATTGGACTGTTTCAACTGTTTCGACTTAACGCTTATAGTCTAGGCAATAAAGCTAGTGGACCCCAACAATAATTCCTCAGGCGACGAAACTTTACAGTATGATAAAGTATCATGAGTTAAACGTATATTATAAATATCCAATAAAAAATCATAAAGGAAGTAAGGTTTTTTTTATGCTATACCCAAATGTCAAAGGAAGGTACATTATCGCGAAAACGCAGTTTAGGTTTGGTAATAAAATCGGTTTAAATATCGATGTTCTGCATGATTATTTCGTTTGATATTTCGGTTTTGAGTGTAAAATATATAGGTACTACCTACTATTATTTTAAAAAGAAATCGAGAAAATATTCAGTTATAAATATTAAGTTTTAAGTATAATTACCTAACTTCCGCATGGTTTTTTTTGGATATTTTTGTATAAGTTTTGGTTCATACCATACTACAACCCTGCCAAGTTTCAACCACTGAGGATTTAATGCGGGGTCTCCATACAACGAACGGTTAGACGGGAAAAGGGATGTTATAACTTAAAAGTGCGTCACAAAAACACTTTTGTTCAGAAAGTCAAATCTACCACAATTCTAAAAACGTAGTATAATTATATAAGATAAATATAAATATTAGGTCTATTTAAATAAATAACATTTATTACTAAAGCTACAGATGAATTGCCAAAACAAAACGCTATCATGTTTTTATTAGAACGTATAATACCTAAGTATACCTATACTTTATGATAAACGCTGAATTTATAGATATAATTAATACAATTATATTATTATAAAGATTGCATTGATCCTACATTATAAACATCAATTGTTTATACTTTTTATAAATTTTATACCTAGTTACTTAGGTATGTTTTTGGAACTTTGAAGAACTAAAAATACCCAGTCAAATAAGAACTTTAATAACCGCGTCGAAAAAAATACATTTAACAAAATTTTCAAGTTTCCTCACTCAATTATAAATTCATTATAATTATGTTTATTGACTAAAGTGGAAATATACTATGTTGTATATAATATACTATACTAGGTATGTAGCAAGTAAATTATATAATTATTAACATGTATTATATTGTATTTAAACAGAAAACCAAATTATCGTGTTTGGATTAAGAGCTAATTGTCACTATGAGCATGACCTTAAGTTGACATATTACGTTAGAAGGTAAATCTTTAGATATTTACTATTTAGATATAATCCTAGCAATAATACATTGTATTTATTTTAAAAACGGATATTAAAATAGCCAGAACTAACATGGATGTGGTTCTGGCTATTTTAATATCCGGTTATAAAATAAAAGGGAATCAAAAAAACTTAATCCACGCAAATATTTTGTGTTCGGTGGCTAGGGTCCGCCGTTTTATTTTTCTCGTGACGTCACCACTTAGAGTCACTCCACTCAATCTACAGAGTACACTGTACATACCTAAGCCTTGTTTTGTTATCTACTCATCCGCAGACGACGCCAATTTTTTTTGGTAGGTATACTTACATAATATACACCCGATACTTCTGATGCAGTTGTTATCCATACTAATATAATAAATGCGAAAGTGTGTCTGTCTGTATGTCTGTTACGCTTTCACGGCCTATCTATTAAGCCGATTTTGATGAAATTTGGTTTGGGGTTAGGTTATGTCCCGGGGAAGGACTTTTTTATCCCGGAAAATTAAGGAGTTCCCGCAGGAAGCAATAAAACCTTAATCCACGCGGACGAAGTCGCGGGCATCATCTACTATTTGAATAAATTAAAAGTATATTAAAGAATACAAGGAAAAAAGCGTGAAGCGTCGATTAAATTAAAATACTATTTGAGCACAAAATTGATTCAATTACCGTATGCGTAGACGTGATTGGTTCAACCTCCTTTCCATTGAATTTGTTGGCGCGGTAAACAGCAGTCTTATCCCAGTCGGTCCAGTACACCCAGTCTTCAAAGGTGGTAATGGAGAACGGGTGTCTCAGGAAGTCTGTGGAGTAGAGGACGACACGACGCGCTGTCCCGTCGTAGTTGCACGATGAAATTGTATTCAGTTTAGCATCGACCTGACAAAACAAAAATGGCAATGAGTAATTTTAAAGCAAATTAATACAGGCGTACCTAGCGCAAAGGCGCGGAAGATAGATTCAAACCCTGCCTGTAGTAAGTATACCTAGGGGCCTCTAGCCTAGAAGGCAGGCCCTAACCCATACGACAAGAAGTCATTCACCGGTGTATACCAATTATTGTTACGCCCTGCCCGGGTAAGAGGGCCCATGCCTCGAAGCCCGTACCCGACCCAATTTGAATGTTATAACCGATCCTTTACTTATTTTTTACGTCAACTAGGTACCTAAGCACTAAGCATAATCCGATGACGCTACCATTAAATAGGTATTTTGTGCAGTGGATTTATAATATACCTACCTAACATAACCAGCAATGCCATACTTAGAGCAGGAAGCGATACGTTCCCGAGTAGAATCCAGTATGGGTTTCTTGCTACCATGCCCCAAGTTAGCCCGCTTCCATCTTAGACTGATAAATGTAAAATGTCAACTGTCGCTGTCAAGAGCTAGTTAGCTTGTCATTAAAAATGCCTGGTGATGATGATAAAGCTATTAGATAGAAGCAGGCGTTACTTTGCGGAAGTCCATGATAATGAAGGAACTATAAGTTTAATTCGCTATACCTAATCCGACTATATGACCGTGTATGTATAATTATAATATGTTGACTCCTTGAACATCTCTTGAAGATACTCCGGTGTCGGAGTGAAACGTACGTTGAGACTAACTTGGAAGATTTGTGTGGTGTGTTAAATATCACAAGCTACAATTGCAAGATACACACTGTACCACATAGATTTACCTACTGTGGCGGATTATAGCGAATTAAACTTCTTGTTCCTTCATGTTCATAAAGCTTTTTTTAAGTAATTTTTATTCATGAAAAAATTTGATTGTATTTAAGTACTGCCAGTGATCTATGTCAACGTTGGTCGTCTGCCTAAGTGAATTACTAACGGAACAAAAGTATAGCTCTTACCCAGTACACTCGCTTGCGGACAAGATCTAATGTGAGCCCGTTAGGCCATTTGACGTCGTAGGATACTATGGTTTGTCTGTGTGATCCGTCCATACCAGCCCGCTCAATCTTCGGTACTTGCCCCCAGTCGGTCCAGTACATCCACCTGTTAGGCATAAAAATATGTACTAAAAATTCATAAAGCAACTTCGTTTGACGTGCTTTGATCAGACAGAACGCTAAATGTGCGTCGAGGTACCTTAGTATATGATCAGCCAAACGCTGTTAGGTATTTGATACCTCCATACAGTTTCCGTAGTTTTAACTTTTGACCTTACTTAAGGCTTCATTTGTTTACACGTTCACTATATTCATTCGGTCCCACAGACCTAGCTTATGACGCAATGACGCTTCTTCCCCTGTGTATAACTAATGCATTAAACTTAGATAGTGAATATAGGAGAATACGTCACGTTCCCTTCATTTACTTCCTTAGTCTATGCGGATCGGACTCGGAACTCAACGTAACGTAAGCTATTTATAGCTTATTAAAAATACATAAGTAACACGACTAATCTAGGTTATAGTTTCATTATGGTTATAGTTTTACCCGTCTAGAGGATTCAGGGCGATCGCACGTGGCTCTTCAAGCTTGTCCCGAATGAGGATCTTCCTCATGTTGCCCTGGAGATCAGATAGTTCAATGTGATTTTTGCCAGTGTCCGTCCAGTAGAGATGATTATATATCCAGTCCACTGCAAGTCCATCCGAGGTGATGAGCTGATCGCCTATCACGACCGTTCGCTGACTGCCTTCATCAATAGGTGCTCTGTAAACATTAGTTATATTATAAACATTATTGCATGCGTATTGAATAATATTAAAAAATATATTAATTTATTATCTTGTTTCATATTCAGAGGGACTTCCTCAAAACAGATTATTGTTACCAAAAAAATACGGACGATTATTTCAGAAATACGCGTAGGCACGGTCTACGTATTTTTCTGAATGACGCACAATACGTGCGTCATTCAGAAAAATCTCTTAAATTGTAGGTTATCTGTAGTAATCGTAAACATAAATTTAGTCATTATCGTGCAAGGTTTATCTTCAGTTAGTGTTCGAATGAAATTATGATTTTTTTTTTATCCCCTCAAAGTATTAAGGAATGAGACTTACTTGTAAATTTTCTCTTCTATGACATCACTCCAAAATATCATGCCGGTTCTAAAGACATAATCAAGAGCCGTAGCTGATTTTGTGTCATTTACTATGGCCACCATTTCGTGATGATCGAGGCTGATCTTTCTTATGTCGAATCGTCTTGCGAATAGAAGTGAGGGATGACCTTCGGTGGCCTTGCAGCGCGTTCTGTCTCTTGGATCTCTAGCGTAGCCAGAATGACACTCGCATTTAAATGTGCCCTTTTCATTGATGCAGATTTGAGAACAGGCCCCCGGATCTAAGCATTCGTCAATATCTGGGAAAGAATATAACGTATTCAAATAGTTACTTGATAATTTATTAATAAAGAGCTGTCTGGGCTGGGCTAATTGGCTACTATTTCTGAGTGGCTTACAAGTTTAGTTCGAAATTCACTACGGCGGATATACCAAATGTTTTCCAAGCAGCCCTTCTAAGGCGCCAGCGGAGGGTGAATTGCTCATACAAACGTAATACCAAAATAATTTGTAATTCGAGCATATTTCCTCCATATTATGCGATTATTAAGATTGAACTTGTATTTATCTAGGTCCCTATATAATTATTTTTTCAAAATACTTTCCCAAAATTAAATGTAAGCACATTGCGTTTTGCATGTTTTTACGACATAAACGACATGTTTTCTTCTTATTTGTTTCATATTAAAACCAACGATATCTCACGTACTAATTGATCAGGAACATAGCCTATATTGTCAAGTTACAGAATAACAACACGAAGTTAAAAACACAACAATTTTTCATTCATAATTTTTGGTATTCACGGAACAAGACTAAATGTATAACAAATTCTGTACGCTCATATTGCTATCGCGCTTGCACGCGATCGTGGGTCATCGGCCAAATAGGGATAGCAATATACCGGCAAATTTATATTTGCGGTTCGAGTAGAAGTTGCGAGCGGCGTTCGTCGGCCTCTGCTAATTTTATCAGATACACTTGACACATTTTGTGCATTCCTTTAAAAATGCCATTTCGTATAAGCTTTATGTTAATAGTTAATAGAACTATTTAAAATTACCCGCAGTAAATTCGTATTATACGAGTAAATATTTGCATCGTAGAATTCCTTTAATTGTGACTACATTACGTACGTACCTAATTTGTACATTCCAAATTCTATCCGTTTGATTGGCACTATTCTATCGCTTTACCAAACGGATTAGAGGCCATCCAACCAAACCGCACCGGATCAGCTTTAGGATCCAATAATGCTAATTTCTGCTAAAGCAGACTGGAGCGAATGATCTAGTTCGACGCGAACATAGGCCCAGGATTTGTTAAGTTAATTATATTGTATAAATTACACCAAGCATTGGATCGGAAACGTTTGCATCGTAATGAAAACTATAGGTACATACTTATTTAAGTATAGTAGGTACATATAGCTATAAAAAAAATACTATTATTTTAGCCATATTTATAGTTTGTATCAGATTACATCTTCTGAGGAAGCGCGCTCCATCCTGGTCCCTGGATCACATCGTTATTTTCCATCATGCATAATTGCCGTTAAGCCTTTAAAAGCTATTAAAAAAACCTTTACCTTCACAAGTTCTGTTATCAGTGAGCTTGTAACCCTTCTCACAATCGCAATAATATCCAACAGGTGTATCAACACATTTTTGTGTACATCCGCCGTTATTTTTGGCACATTCGTCTTCTCCACATCGATTGGTAGGCTCGTCTTCAAAGTTTGGACAGTCCGGATGCTTGTCGCATACCTTAGACAGCGGTATGCACATTCCGCCACCGCAGTCGAATTCTGTCTTCTTATCGCACATTGGTTTTGGTTTTGCTGAAAAAAAAAAAAAAATTGGTAAATATTAAAAATTTTTAGGTATATTTGTTTCGTCTTCTTACCCAAACCTATTCCATACAAAAATCTAAACCAAACTTTACACAACTTGATTTTCAATAAAGCATAATTCGAATCGGCTATTCATTAAATATGAGTTTTACTAATATGTGGTGACACATCAGATGTGTCGTATTGGGCTCATTGGTTATGTCTTAATAATGAGTAGCTACCTCATTGGTTAAAATATTGACCGGCAGGGCGATTGTGTATCTGCATCAATCATTGTTACAGTCTCAATTGTTCTGGTTGGCTGAATTTATGGTATTTTGGCTGCGTCAATGGATTTTGGCCAATAGTGGAAGAATGTTAACCAACCAGAGGTGATTGCGATCATTACACTGTAGCTGTCATTTTTAGCCAATCGCCCAGCTGGTTTTTATGATGGAGCTGAATTCAGGTATTAAAGGTATACTCACTGCAATTAAATTCGTCGCTGCCATCCGGACAGTCCTTTTCTCCATTACAATATAATGCCCCTGGAATACAGCTGCGATCTTTGCACTGGAACTGGTCTAGTCTGCACGTGTTGTTTCCGTGGCAGATCTCAGGGGCTTCATCCCCACCGTCTGGACAGTCGCGGTCACCATCACACACCCATGCTCTGTGTACGCATGTCATGCGATCTTTACACTCGAATTCTGTGGCAATGCATGGTGATATCACGATCGGTGGCGACGGACATTTCTGGAATTTAAAAAAAAACACGTTAATATGACTGAGGTACTTGTTTCATCTTCACGTACGTTGGGTGAATTTTCAAATTTTTGAAACATTCCCATGTTTTTCAGGGACAAAAAGTATCATAATAATATTGGTGTACCAAACGGTGAAATTGGTTCAGCGGTTGAGACGACTTAGCTAAGTGTAAACGTCTACATTTTAAAATCCCAGAAATAAAAAACTGTACTTTTGCTCTTTTGCCTACTTGCTGGTGAATTGCCATTTAAAACGTATTAAAAGGCAGCCTGTTAAGTAAATTGGCAAAATTTTGTGACTTCATATTATTTTACAATTTACATTACTATGTGAGTAGTTTACAGTACTACTTTACCTACGCTTAAAAGTCATTAATAGTTAGTAACTTTTACGTCGCTTGCTGAATTTATTTCGTTAGTTTTCTGTTCGTTACGAGAATAAATTGAGTTAGTATAAATTAAACGGTTTTTGACTGACGCGGACGTAGACTTTACAAGAGTATTTATTATTATTATTTATTATTTATTATTAGTATTTATTTATTCACATTTTTCTTCGATTTTTTATTAAAAATCAAGATTTATTACGCACAAATAGCCCACAAAATACAAAAATAAAGCTATGTCAAACTAATGTCATAGCAAAAGCCTCGTTTGATTGTATCTGACTCGCGGAAATCGGCGAATCAGTATTCAGTCGCTGTTAGTTACCGAATGGAGAGTCTCTTTCGACTATGAAATGCAAAAAAGCTTGAATTTGACACATAGCGCTTGAAACGTCTCGGAAAAGAGCCGTTCAGTCGATTATGAATTCCACTGTAAGACTATTATGTTTATATCATAGAGAATAGAGCCAATTGTCAGTGTTCCGAGACATCATTAGATCTTACCGATTCATCACTCCCATCGGGGCAGTCGATGTCTCCGTCGCACCTCCACCTCGCTGTTATACAATGGCCGTCCGTGCAGCTGAAGTGGCTATGCGGCTGGCACGTGGGTGTTGGACACTTTACTTCATCGCTGCCGTCGCCGCAATCGTCGTCGCCATCGCACACCCACCTCTGCTGTATACATTTGCTGTTTCCGCATGTGAATTCATCCGATCGACATGTTTCATCTAATCACAAAGATCAAATATTAATAAACTCTCATTGTGAAGGATAAGGCGTTTGCTCAGCGGTTAGGCACTGACCATATCTAATATTAGTCAAAGAATTTAAATTTTTGTCTTTATGGATGTCCGTTTATTCAGAAGTGCAAATGCTATGATATTCAATATAATATAGGTTAGTGACATATTATACCTATGTCACTAGAAATGTATGAAAACTAGGATTTGTATAAATGTATACAATGACGGATTCTATACATTATCCAGTAACATATAGGTATAAAAAAATATCCATGTGCAAATGACATTGTTTTTATTTACGCAAAGTCGATTAAGTAGGTAAGTATTTGAATGAAATTAAAAGAAGTAAGAAGGGGATCGTTAAAGCTTTCTAATAATCATGTCTTCATAAGAAGAAAAAAGTATACCAACCTTTTTCGCAAACACAATATAAGCTTTACAAGCTACCAGCTGCTAATATTTAGTTCATTATGAGAGAAACCCCCGCACAAGAACTTCTAAGAGAACAACTAATTCAAGAAATGTACAAGCTGAAACGGCGCAGGCATTATTAAAACATTCCTCAGGCAAACTATAAATGGCCAAGTTATGAACGAGAAAAATAAGAATTAGCCAAGAACAGTGTAATGAGAAAACGCAAAAAAAAATAATATTGCAATCAATTTTCTTTAACAATAGGTACCTTAGGGTAAACCTTGATGAATATCTAGTTGACCACGTCTAATTAATAATTCAGAAATACCTACTTAATAAATTCCAATGTTTTCCTGAAAGAAACTGCCTTTTTTAATATAAAATGGTCCTGTCTGTTACTTTTCTAAGTTTAATTAAATTTATTTGTGCGAACAAACAGAAATTCCAAGTTACTTTAATGAGTGAGTAGGTACCTACTCGGTACCTATTCATTTAAGTTCAGTATACCTAATGTTTTCTTTAATGTACTTACCTACTTGGAAAATGTAATAGGTGCATAGTTGACATGAAGATAAATTAAAATTGACGTAACGTTCTATAATTCATTTTAAAGTTGCAGCTGTGTATGAAATTTTAAATTATTTTTTCGATTCAATGCGTGACAACACAATCACTTAAATATAATATATGGTTGGCTTCGAATTATATTCAAATGGGTTTCAGGATTATATTCAGCATATGTGTTTCAAAGTTTTTTAATAGGTAACCATATCATGTCAACTTAAGTAATACTTACTATGTTATTTAATTTCCAAAGCGGCGACTAATATACCTACATAATAGTCTTATTTGTGCCACAGAGTGCTATACGTATGTATGAATTATACATATTATATTATGTTTGTATGCTCAATTAGCTGATGACAATTTGCAAAGGGATATCATAGTGCAAATGTTGATAATACAATGATGTGGAATGCTTGACTGAGTATCTAATTGATCGAATTTGTGTAATAGATACACAAAGCTTTGTTTGTCTAATTGATAAATAATATCTATTAAATACTTCAATTCAAAATATAATAGTTATTTGTTATACAAGAGTGAAAAGTTGTTTTTTAACCGCGTGCTCAATTTTGATGACCGAGCAAGCGAAGGATTCTAAAATTGAATCACGAGCGGAGCGAGTTATTCAAAAATTAGAATCCTGAGCGTCAGCGAGGGAATCAAAAGAGCACGAGGTGAAAAATCTTTTCACTCGAGTGCAACACGTAACTTTTCATCCCACCTCAGCGAGGAAATGACTAAATGCAAAAAAAATCACAAGGTAACTTTTCATCCCACCTCAGCGAGGATATGACTAAATGCAAAAAAAATCACAAGATTAAATTCAATTCTGTTAATTTCTTCGTCACTAGAATCACTCATTTTAGGTTTTTCACTTATTTTCAATTTTCTTGTTTCTAATCGGTTTTAATTTTAAACAATATGACGTGAAAGAAAATGGTGCGCGCAAAGCAAATTAAAAAAGTACACCAAGAAGGTTACGAGTGTGAGTTTTTAACAAATTAAAAACGATTGTATGGAAATTCGGCACCATAGAGGTACAAGTAAATAGGTTTTAATGATGTTTTGAATTCACAAACTTCATAGATGAGTGATATTTACTAACGTGCACACGATGTTCTAAATTCAATTTACTTTATCCTCTAGAGGATAATAACGGCTTTTACCATCAGATATCGAAGAATAAAAATACTCTTTCCGAGATGGTGGGATGAAAATAATCTTTACATTAAAGGTATTTATGCGCAGGGGGTATACTACCATCACAAGCCGTATTATTTTAATGTTGTTGACGTTCGTGTTTTAGAATTTTAATCCTTATTGTATGGGGACATCAAAGTACGCGACATAAAGCAGCTGTAAAATAAATAATATTGCTTTTAGCGATGGTGGTAGGCCCCCCTGGCTATATCGTCTGCTAGATAGGTGCAGTTTCACCTTCATAAAGAAAGTTTTATCTTGGTCGGGAAAGTAAACAATTTTGATCGAACGGATGTACCTACTTAATATGACGGCGGGAGCCGACAGAGGTTTACCACCCTTGCAATAATTGTGGCGACACCCTGGTTTTATGGTCTCGATTTTGCTTTAAAGTTATAGGTATTTTTGACTTATGAATGTAAAACCTTATTAGTTACATAAACTTTTAAATTTGATAGCGTAATTTGATTAATAGCGTAACTCTAGGTATATTATTTTGATACACTTAATTGTTCTGAATGAAGTATGTATAATCTAACTTACACTTGAATTTCCAAATACCTTCACGCTACGCACCTTATACCTAAGTGTTTATACAATTATAATGTACTTAACTTAGGTATTGTACATTTCACAAATAAGCGATTTCTGAGCAGTATTTCTAGTTATTTTGAAGTTATAAGCAATAAAATATCTTCTAATATTTCTTTTATGTTGAAGGACATCAATGCATCGTGAGGAAACCCGCACACTAGAGAGTTCTTCATGGTGCTTTCGAACGGTGGCTGAAGTCTGCTAATCCGCACTTGGCCAATGTAGTACTTAGCTATCGTATCACTCTTTGTTAAATGGGCTTTTCCACTGTTACTTCAGAAAGACTGCTACAAATAACACGATATCAAAACTTTAGGCTAATCGGAAAAATTGCAGATCAGACAAATATTAAAGTGATATATTATATGAAAAAGAAAATACATGCAAACATAAAGAAAACCATTTCAAAAATATCACACACATGAAAAATTTGTTAGCACAATACTCCATTGATGATGCGAAATGAAACGCATAAAATAGTTCGGTACCACATAATCCGGTCTAATATCCGATACACGTAGGTAAATTGAGTGGAATGTGAACGCTGATCACTGGTATACACTGAACGCAAGTATTTGATATCTTTGCGAATCTCTATTCTCTATTCCTCTCTAGGAAGGCACATTTTATACGTTTACATTGATGATATGAAAATTCTGTTAGTATCGTGATAAATGAGTATACCCTTACTGCATGCTTTTTCATCGGACCCGTCAGAACAATCCACGTTGTCGTCGCACATCCAAGTGAGAGGCACGCATTCGCCTCTTTTCCCTCTGCATGTGAATTCTTCAGGACCGCAAGCCTCCACTTCTGTAGATTCAAGCCATGCATGTTCTTCAGTAAAGCGATAATGACAATGATTTGATTTATCACCCTGTACAATGATAGTGCCTATACCTACCAGCATTTCATAAATTTCTACATTGATCATTGAAATATCTTCTTTTATCATATACGTACCGATTTAGCTATTTGCTTAACAAACATGTAATAACTTTTTCAACTACGGTAATGTTGGTATGCTACCACAACTTGATTGCTTTTGTGAGTACCTACCATACATTCATATTTCAGACAGGCATGTCTGGTAATTCATACGATAAGATGATGGTGAAATCTTGAAGTTCTTGTGTTATACTGATGTATCGTTATAAGTTTTATTGAGAAAAATTATGAACTGATTAAATAAAAAAAAATTGTCATCTGAGAATTATTGTAAAATGACGTTCAGAAGACAAAAGACAATCTAATTGCGTTAACGTTGCGTTAATTAAATTTTACAATTCACTCCTCTGTGTGTTTCACATTTTAGCTAAAAATATATTATACTTAATATCTTCTGTATAAAAAATCTTACTATTGAACGAAGTAAGCGCTCGGCTCGGTATCTGAGTAAATTTTACGACCCCTCAATTTTTAATCTGACTTCCGTTTTACTCTGTTTGCGGCGGCCTCCTAAATTTTAATTGCATTATACTTTTCTGGAACTTTTTTACTGCGAAAATGGGCTGGAGCGAGTGCTCTCTGAAAGACGCTGATTTTTCACTACTCTTTCAACGATCTTTTCAACGCTTAGCGATCCGCCGACATCACGAATCACGACGCAGGACGAAGGTATCTAGAGCGATCTTTCTTTATATTCGACCCAATTGAGAGCGTGGAATGCTTTTATGAAAACATGTTATCCCAATTTTTGAATTCCCAAAGCCAATGATAACCCATGCTGCACATGCGAGAGCAGCAAAATTTTTCCTTACCACATTCGTGCTCATCTGAGCCATCGGAGCAGTCCGGAGTGTCATCGCAATGCCACGAGCCGGGTATGCATTGTCCGTCCGCACACACAAAACTGTGTTCGGGACATGTGCGCTGTGTTTCTATGCAATAAAATTTTGATTGATTGGTATAGTGGGTAGAGATTTTATTTAATAAAAAAAACCTAATTATCACAATATTTTTCAAGAATATAATATTATTGTTTTATTTTAATCAATAAAGATTTCGAAAAAATGTTATGATTAAACTTTAGTGTTTTAGTTCCTAATATGAAATGATAAATGGTTCTGCTCAGTAAGGCTTTTAGGTAAACGTAACGTAATTAAGGATACCAAATGGTCTTTATTTCCAGCATAATGTTGCTTCACGTCGCATGATCTAATAAATTAAACAAACTGAACGGGCTTAACATCATTACACCGTGAACTATAAAGCCTCTATTCAAATAAATTTAGCTAACGTTCAAGAAACTAACCGTTTCTGTTATTCGTGATTATTTTATTTTTAATTTAATTTACGCTTAAACGAGATAATGTAAAATTACGACTAAACAATACAAATAACCTAAGTACAAAGAGTCGCTACAAATATCTATATCCCTGCAGTAATATCCTTTGGTAGCTTCATTTAACTGAGTGTCAATTGCCTGGGGGATTTATATTTATTTTATAACGGTAGTACAAAACACTGTGTCCTGGCACATATAAAAGGATTTTCCATTATGTTGGGTCGACATTCAAGTTAAGTGTACAAAGTTGCGGCCGGCTGAAACGACCCTTCCACTGAAATAAAAACGTAAGTCCCACAAGCTTTTTATATGTATTGTTATTGGTGAAAAAGAGAATCCCTTTTGACAGTGAAATTGACTAATCGTTTTGCAAAAGTATCTCAGTTTTTTTCCAGTTTATGAGTGCTGTAAAGTCACTGTTTTTGAATTCAAATAGGTAGGTACAATTACCTACCTTCATCATTTTTTCTTTAGTACAGAGTATGTACTTATAGTTAATTCATTTTTTGATGCATGAGCTCTTCTGACTTTTTTTTTTAAATTGCTAATAGCTTGACGCTTGACGACAAAATATACCCTACAAGTCATGACTCACGAAGTTCGCTGACGTATAGTATAGGTACGAGTATGGATCATGTCTACAAGACAAATATCGTTTTGGAATGTTTGTTGACAAAATATAACCAATTTTTTTTAATAACTTGCATGTAGGTATTTACTTGCATGAATTGTATTATCGCACGAAATACTTACAAGTTTTATGGGACCATGTTTTATTTAATGGGACTATATAAAATTCAGATTTGAATTATTAAAACTTGCTTTAAATTTTCTAACAGAAGCCGTTATACGAGTACCCACAGCGAGTACCTATCAGTTATTTAGATACCTATTCAAATAGGTAGCATTCTAATGCACAATTCATAACTGAAAGAAGGAAGATGAAAGAGCAAAGATTATAATATTAGGTAATCCGGGAAACTTCCGAAACGTAATTAAGATTTTAATCCACGTCAGAAGACCCGCTAAGGACAACGACCTACCTTAAAACTTAAGACATAAATCGTCAGATAAAACTGTTTTTTGGGTAATAATAACAATGTCTACTGGAAATTGTTCCATACTACGAGTAATTATAGTGGATTTTTAGTTTCTAGATTGCAGATGATGTTTCTAGAATTTTGTTATATATTTGTAAAACTTACTGCAAATGCTGGATTCTTCATCAGAACCGTCGGAGCAGTCCTTCTCATTGTCGCAACGCCATAGCATTGGTATACAACGGCCGGTTTTGCATCGAAACTCCGACGAGGTACACGTGCGACTTTCTGTCAACAATGGAAAATTAAATATTGAAAATGTGTTTCTTTCATAAAGAATCATACGATATCATTATATGTTATACTAGCTGATGCCCGCGACTACGTCCGCGTGGATTGAAGTTTTTTGGTTCCCGCGGGAACTCATTAATTTTCCGGGATAAAAAGTAGCCTATGTATTATTCCAGACTATAATCTATCTCTGTGCCAAATTTCATCCAGATCCGTTCAGACGTTCGGGCGTGATTGAGTAACAAACATCCATCCCTACATTCATATTCCATACATCCATACATCCATCCAAACTTTCGCATTTATAATATTTATATAATATTATTTAATCCTTTCTAATTACCTATACTTATAGCAGCTTATAGTTAGATTCTTATATATTGTTCTTTGTTGTAAAATACGAAGAGAGAGGCATTCTCAGAAGACTAGGAAATCTAAATATATAAAAGGCAAAGGTGACTGACTGACTGACTGATCTATCAACGCACAGCTCTAACCACTGGTCGGATCGGGCTGAAATTTTGCACGCAGATAGCTATTATAACGTAGGCGTCCGCTAAGAAAGGATTTTTGAAAATTCCAACCCCAGAAGGGTTAAATGGGGGTTGAAAGTTTGTATAAAAGTTCGTGATACACGAACGTCGGTATAGTTGACGACCTGGAGAGTGACATAGGCTACTTTTTATCCCGGAAAATTAAGGAGTTCCCGCGGGACTAAAAAAAACTTAAAGCACGCGGACGAAGTCGCGCGCATCAGCTAGTAGATATATACGGTAGGTGTAATAAGGATGGTAAATATTTCTGTAAGGAGACATGTAAAGTAAACGTATTATTACTACCGCAAAGGGAGATCGCGTGAAAATGCCACTGAATGTCCGTTGTGTAGTTACCGGTGATTTGCCGAGGCTTAGCTTCTTGCTTGTTCTTCTCGGAAGGAAGGGCATTCATAACCAATAGTGAATTCCCTTGACGATTCGAAAGCACTTCAACAAGTTCATTCGAATAAAAGAATCTTGATTGAATCTTGTCTTTGACTACAACTCCGAGATATAAATGTATTAATATTTTTTACAACTTTCTCTTTAAAACAATGTTAAAGTATATTAACCGCCTTATCTTGAAGTGATTCGCACGCACCGACGAGCAATTTGTAAGCAAAACGTACACCCTCCGAATAATATCACCCGAATGCCGGGTGCGTAGCCCTTTTACAGTAACCCGCGTAATAAATTTGAGTATACCACCAGAGATTGCTATATTCGTATAACGCGTTCTACGTACAAAACAAGCTCAGTATTCTCGCCTTTCATCTACCTTTCTCTGGGATTGTTATTTTTTATATCTAGGTACAATTTTATATGCCTTTGCATACATATTTCATTTCACAAGATATCTAATATTATGTAGGCATCGTAGGAACACATTCCTATGATATATGGGTATTTGTTTAAATCCAATTCTTAACGAATGGTAGAGTTTATTTCTAGTTAGAAGTAAAGGAGCTAATGAGTATCATTACTTAAACTATTTTTCTGCTTTCTGAAATATTACGTTGTGCTTACCTGAGTGCAGGATTAGATACCAATTCCTATTTTAAAAGGAGACTATTCCTAAAATGGGAACAAGATTGAGATTAAATCTATTATTATGTTATTTCTGCAAAAAAAAAACACTACGAAATCGCCCGAGATAAGTCGGTGGATTTGTACCCGTAGATATTGTTACGGCACAGCTCACGATTTCACAAGTTACTTTGCCAGAGACTTTCGTGCTGTAATAACCAAGTTGAACATCAAAAGTTGGTACTTGAAGGAGGATTTTACACCACAGTTTACACAGTGCGCGATACGGTCTGTTAAGCCGCGCTTATCGCCTTCATATGTAAATTAACCCCAAGCGTTTTCTGCACTTGCCCATTGGGACAAGATAGTCTAAACTAAAGCCTCGTATCTAATGTCCGACGACACGTGTCGCTAGAGAAGACGCACGACAAGTCTTCAGCCACAGGCAATAATAGGCAAAGGGCAATCTCAAGTGACATGTGTAGCGGGCCATATTTTGTCCCGTATTTGTAGTTAATAATATAATAATAATAATAAATAAATAATTCTTTATTAAGGTAAAGACCCAAAGAATTCAAAAAGAGAAAATTAAATTAAATTATAATAGATAAAATTAAATAATATAAAATAAAATAATTAACATAATAAGACTGTACACAACAGGTGTAACAGTAAGTAGCTATTTCTTATTAGGATTTCGATGCATAGAAATCCAATGAGTCATCATTGGACTATGCAAGTCCTGGCCCGCCACCTGGAGGATGCCGTTACCAGAGCTACACAATCTTTCCCAAAAGGAAGATATACGCGCTCTGATAATAGCAAAGAAATCAGGCATTCCCGCCTCGGCAAACATGCCCGACGCGCTGCAGTATCTGGGAAGCTTCATAAGGATACGGTATGCATTATTGTACTGCACCCTTATGGTGCTGAAGGACACCCTTTTGTACCGGTACCATTACTGACAAGTGTAGACGCTTATTACGAATACGAAGCTTTATTTATTTAAAAGATCAGCCACCGAGTTTCTTGCTGGTTCAAATAGCGCAGTGGTAGAATCGTTTTACGATTCCAAAGCTCTTGTAAAAGTTAATATGAATAAATAAATTACTCTATCGCATTACAATGCGATAGAGTATGTATTTTTTATTATATTTATTCATTTTGTTCTGTAGGTATAGAACTGTAAAAACTTACATATCGAACATCATACTAATATTATAAATGCGAAAGTGTGTTTGTTTGTTGGTTTATTGGTTTGTTGGTTTGTCCTTCAATCACGCTGCAACGGAGCACCGGATCGACGTGATTTTTGGCATGGGTATAGTTGAGGACCTGTGTGCTTAGCATGCGCACAACGAGATTATCTCGCGACGACAGAGAGAGATGTTGTCGTGGCCGGCAAATTTTTAATTTACCTAACATGCACAAAATACGGTTTATTACAAGAAAAAAATAGTCGACATGTAAAGGTTCGTAGAGAAAAATACCTACCACAGATAAGAAATATTACTTTTGTCTCTACTTTTGACGTAACGAGACAAATAACCATGTTAGCTTCGGTAGACAAATAGAGATAACGGGTAGATATAATTTTACTCGTAGTACGCATGCTAGTCACACTGGAGAGTGACATAGGCTACTTTTTATACCGGAAAATGAAAGAGTTACCGTGGGAATAAAAAAACTTAAACCACGCGGACGAAGTCGCGGGCCTCAGCTAGTAATATTTATGTATAGGTATTCTATTATATTCTTATGTTTAACTTTGAACATTTTAGGTAACATTAAATAAGATTCTTGGATCCGAATACATGCCAAACTATGTGTACCTAAGTAGTTTCCGTCTGTTTATCTTTTTATCCGTTTACTAGTTAAGTTTGTTCCTACGCTAAAATTCCGGTGGGATTTTACGAGCTATGTGCAACTTCGGAGTAAACTTGCCTTACAAAGTTTTGCACCTTAAGCAGTATTGATGTAGTTAATAACAGTTTTGAGCTGACGGATTCGAGAACATCTGCTTTTTGAACCGATTTCAAAATAGGAGGTTCTGGATTCCTGCACCTGTATTATATATTTACGTATCGTTCATTTTGTTTTTTTTTTTGCTATTTTCTCAAAAACCGATGTACCAATTTTCATTGTTCATGTAGGTTGATTACCTACTTTAAAGTTAACATCCGTTGGCTGGGTACAATGTGGACATATTATTGGGAGAGTCACATCACATAACTAAGCTTTACTTAGTTATCCATTTAAGCTGTACCAATAGAACAAAGAGATTAAAGATAGTGTACCTACGGTTAATTAATCCCTTGGATATAGGGTTCCATTATCGGAATGGTAAATACCTCCATTGATCGCAATGCATGGACGCAGTTTGTTAGAGCTGACGGAGACTGAATCACTAATCGGGCTTAGCTGAGACTAGCAATGACTTATTACTTATTTATTTACTGTCGTAAAGAGCTGTTAGCCATTTTGACTTAAGCAGGTATAAGAATAATTTATTACTGTACCTACTTAAGACTTCCATTAGAATTAAATTGAAATACCGAAATCCACGAGTTCTTCTGAGCTGGGAGTCTACGATATAGAGATAACGTAAATGGACTTGCATGCAAACTTCAACATGCTCAGTTGCGGTTTGAGATGTTATTAGTTAGTTAGTTTATCCTTTCTATAGGTAAAGGGATAGATATAGACTGAGGACATCGAGAGTCTCGTGACTTAGAACCTCAATAATAGATAAAACTAATAATAGCACGTTAAATGTGTACCTACTCGTAAATATTGAATCATCAATGCTGATAATAATTAAATCGAGCGAAGAAAGTAGTCCAACGCTTAGAATCAAAGATCGCGCCTCCAGCCAAGCCAGTATCTAGTAGCCAAGTTCCTTAGATGTCTTTTCGTCGGGTGAAATCACTTTGACATCCAATAGCAACAAAAATTGGTCTGGTAAAATTGCTTGAGGCTGTACTCTAGTCTCTACAATTCGCGATAGCCATTTATGTTAATATCTATCCACGTTTTCCTCATTAAAAGGCTATCGATGACGGTATAGTGAAACTATAATTTTATGTATAACTAGCTGATGCCCGCGACTTCGTCCGCGTGGATATACCAAGTTTCATCGAAATAACTTGAGAAATTACGGACTTTTATACAAACTTTCAACCTCTATTTCACCCCTTTGTGGGTGGAATTTTGAAAAACTGTGAAACACGTACGTTTTCATTTTTAACCCGCAGCTCATATACCAAGTTTCATGGATATAACTTGAGAAATGAAAGACTTTCATACAAACTTTCAACCCCTATTTCACCCCTTCGGGGGTAAAATTTACGAAAACTGTGATACACGTATTTCTTCATTTTTAACCGGTAGCTTGTATACCAAGTTTCATGGATATAACTTGAGAAATGAAAGACTTTCATACAAACTTTCAACCCCTATTTCACCCCTTCGGGGGTAAAATTTACGAAAACTGTGATACACGTATTTCTTCATTTTTAACCGGTAGCTTGTATACCAAGTTTCATCGATATAACTTGAGAAATGAAGGACTTTCATACAAACTTTCAACCCCTATTTCACCCCTTCGGGGGTAAAATTTACAAAAACTGTGAAACATTTATTTCTTCATTTTCAACCGGTAGCTTGTATACCAAGTTTAATCGATATAACTTGAGAAATGACGGACTTTCATACAAACTTTCACCCCCTATTTCACCCCCTTAGGGGTGGAATTTTGAAAAACTGTGACACACGTACTTCTTTATTTTTTACCGCAAGCCAAAATAAAAAGTTTCGTTGATATAACTTGTAAAACATCTTGAGAAACGAAGGACTTTCATACCAACTTTCATCCCCTATTTCACCCTTTTGGGGGTCGAATTTTCAAAAACTGTTAAACACGTATGTCTCCATTTTCAACTTGCAGCTCATGTATCAAGTTTCATGGCTATAACTTGAGAAATTAAGGACTTTTATACAAGCTTTCAACCCCTATTTCACCCCTTCGGGGGTAGAATTTCGGGATAAAAAGTATCCTATGTCCTACCTCGTAGTATGGGCTCAAATCGTGCCAAGTTTCGTTTGAATTCATTCAGTAGTTTCGGCGTGATGCGCGGCCAAGATACAGACAGACAGACAGACAGACAGACAGACAGACAGACAAAAATGAAAAAAATTATAGATTTGGCTTCAGTATCGAATAATGAGTGCCCTCCAAAAAAATTTTCTAAATATCTTCAATGTACAGAATTGGACATGTTACAGTTTTATTATAAGTATAGATCTGGAGCGAGCATATAGACTTGGACATTCGTACATATTCCTTAATGATTTATAGTGGTGTACCGTGTACCTGAATATCTACGTTACGAAACCCCAAACAGCACCGACTCCACTGTCCTTTGAAAATATATACCTTATAATATAATATACCTCCTACGTTAAAAATAGGACTTCATTATTACAGCTCATTAACGGCCCCGCACTACTGATTTTGCCATTGTCTACCACGGTGACCAAGTGCGGATTGGCGGCTTCACACTTGAGAACATGAAAATCTCACGGTCATACACGTTTCCCAACGATGTTTTCCTTCACAGTTATAGCAAGTGATAGATATTCTATAGCTAAAAACACAAAACTCAGTAACGTTTTGACGACCTCCGTGGCGCAGTGTTGAGCGCTGTTGTCTAAACGTGCGGAGGTCCCGGGTTAGATCCCCGGCAGGGTCAGTTTGGGAATTTATAATTTCTGAATTTTCCCTGGTCTAACGTGTGAAATGAGGCGTCATACTAATGTATTTTGATGTACCTTACTTATCGTTTCTTTATGCGTCGTAAATCGTAATTCTCCTACGACGATATCCCTACATATTATAATAATATGTAAGTAAGAATATGTACCTAGGCTTTTTAGGTTCTGTATTAAAGCAAGGACATCATACTTAATATTATAAATGCGAAAGTGTGTTTGTTTGTTGGTTTGTTGGTTTGTCCTTCAATCACGCCGCAACGAAGCAACGGATCGACGTGATTTTTTGCATGGGCAGGTATAGTCAAGGACCTGTATGGCTAGCATGCGCACTAGTCACTACGAGTAAAATTATGTCTACCCGTTATCTCTCTCTTTCTCTACCGAAGCTAACATGGTGACTTGTCTCGTTACGTCAAAAGTAGAGATAAAAGTAATATTTCTTATCTGTGGTATTTTTCTCTACTAACCTTTACATGTCGACTATTTTTTCTTGTAATATACCGCATTTTGTGCATGTTAGGGTAAATGAAAAATTTGCCGGCAACGACAACATCTCTCTCTCGGGTCGCGAGATAATCTCGTTGTGCGCATGCTAAGCACACTGGAGAGTGACATAGGCTACTTTTTATCCCGGAAAATTGAGGAGTTCCCGTAGGAATTGAAAAAAAACTTATTCCACGCGGACGAAGTCGCGGGCATCAGCTAGTAACGCAATATATAGTTTCATCTGTCTGTCTCTGTCCGTCTGTGTAACACTATGTGACAGCTTGTTTATTCAGAAACTGGTGAATCGGTATTGCTTTTAATACATAAGCTCAGTTATTTGATATTTTCCTCTGTTATGTCATGAGTTTTAATATTTCTCCACATGAAAAATCAATCGCGCAAATGGAAAAGCCGTCACCCCTTTATATTGATATCGAGACGCTTCCATGTAAATATTTTGCTTCTAAATTCGTAAGGGTTGGGAGTTTGTCGTCAACCCCAAAGGAAGTGAAGTAGGTCTGTCACGTAAATTTTGTTTTTTTAGTAGGAAGGTACCTACCAAAAGGATTATGTAACGAACTATGCACGTTTGAACTCGGCATTGATTGCTATTCTCTTTCATGTTGAATTGAATAGGACCTCCATATTACACGTACCTACGGCATAATCTAGTATCTGGTCCTTCGAACCCAAATACGAATCGAATACTTATTCGGTAACGGACTCGTTACCTACGTGTATATACAGCAGATTACTTGTTTGGTGGTTCATCAGTGCACTATAACCGCCCATTTGATGCCAATGAGATGTCGATTGATGATTGATGAGATTCGGCTTCGTCGCGATTTGTTTAGAAAATATTTGAACAAATCCAATATATAGTAGGTATAGGTAGTAGGTAGGTAGGCAGGCATTTTTTTTTTCATGAAGTTATTTACGTACCTAACGTAGATACTCGTAACTTCATGAAAAAAAATGTATCGAGTGGCAAATCTGCAAATCTGCAAATCCATATCCATACTAATATTATAAATGCGAAAGTGTGTCTGTCTGTCTGTCTGCTACGCTTTCGTGGCCCATAATATGTTTGACCAATTTTGACGAAATTTGGTACAGGGGTAGGTTGTATCCCGGGGGAGAACATAGGCTACATTTTATCTCGGAAAAATATAGAGTTCCCGCGGGAATCAAAAAATCTTAATCCACGCGGACGAAGTCGCGTCTCGTGTTTAAATAATATTATGAAATCAGTTGATCTCTATTTTCAAAAATTGAACTATTCGTTCGTAGTCATTTCGTAGTAGTATTTTTACTCCATCCATCCATCCATCCATCAGCCTGTATGCATCCACTGCTGGACATAGGCTTTTTCGAGAGCGCGCCACCAAACACGGTCCTCTGCCTTCCTCATCCACCCACTTCCCGCCAAAAAATTAAAAAAATATAATTAATTAAAAATGGTTGTAGATTTTTGATTTTACTTGGTTTATAGGAACATAGGAGTTCTAATCAAAGATCCAAATTAACCTGCAGCGAAATTGCTTCTGTTTGTTTTCTATTCTCGGAAACGTTATTTTGCAGGTACACTAGATGCAAGTATTAGACTAAATTGTACCCAAGATGACAGTAGCGTCGAAGTGCCGAGAAATTGTATTACCGTAGCATCTCTCCGCCAGGCAATGGCGATGAGTGCATTCGTTACTGGCATAACGGCAAGCTTTGAAGAGCAATTTTACATTGCATATGCTACAATGTTCCCAGTAACGTTTGAATATGAGAATGTTACAAATACTCTTGCCAAGTTGAAACTGTATTCCATAACTATTAATGATTTGCACAACGGAAGTTTGGCTGCTTTGTATTTACAAGTGTTCCAGTGTTACGTCATTACAGTTGCAATTAAAACTAAGGCGTAACTTTGCTGAATGTCCAAAGCACACTCGAGATATTGTTGCCAGTTACACAAATGCTTACACTGGGTTCTGTCATTCTGTTTTGATGAAGAATGCCCATATAATATACAATAAGATAAAGCTACTTTTGTACCGACTGTAGTTCTGTAAATTTTTTTGCCTTATGACTCTTAAAAACTAAAAAAAAAGCCAAATAACTTTCACGTAACATTGATGTTACTTAATCAAAAAATATCGATTATTTTTGTTGTAAATACTTAAAAATACTTAAATTCAGAAATTTCCTGCTGCAATGAACGATAAAATTGACAAAATAGGCAAAAATCAATTTTAAGAATCAAGTAATAAAGTCACAAATTTGTACCACCTTTGAAGTCCGATTTCAGACAATAATGTCTCCTAAAGTACCAAATTTTTAGATAAATAAGGGAAGCTTAGAAACCTAAAAAGTTTTTAAAATTAGTCGGAAGTGACGTAGACATGTTAAAGTATTTTTAATCTAAAGTTGAAAATTCGTCGTTCGTTTTTTCTTTAGACGTCACTATTTGGACCGCCTGTATATTGCAGCTACTTTAGGTACAGTCACAGAATTATTATAACAAGAGCGCAAAGCTTTCACATTAGTATGTACATGTGGTATGGAAAATTTAACTTAAACTCATTTTAACGGCCTCGTGCAACTAGGCCTTTTAATAAAATTGAAGCCCGCGTTTGTATCTGTTTTAAGTTAACATGTTATTTTTAAATTTAAAAATTCTTAGCAGCTTATAATACGGGGTTCAACAAAAATATGAATGTGTTAAATTAAATAGGCACGTCCATCCTTTACCATGTGAAGGATTACATAAATGACAAGGAAGCTTGGCAATAATTTGCTCTAATGGCTCTGATAGTGATTTGTGAGATGGTGGTAATGAAAAAAAAAACCCCGACTGAGTTTGTTGTGGGCTGTTCTCAGACAAGGGCGCGTTTGGAACCCTCGTAGCTTTAGTTTTAAGATACCTACCGTAACATATTATCCCATCCACCAACCATCATATTTTAATGTAACTGGACGTCAATAAGTGTAGTGTACTACCTAAATTGAATAAATATTTATGGATTTATGACATACGAAGCCGGGACGAAGCAGACAAGCACAGGCAATGAAAAATAATCTGTATTGTAGAAGTATTTAATACAATGGTCCTGCATAAGATTACTTACTCCAAATAGTAAACACAATGCGCTATTAGCTGCTGTCAGTAACTCGGTAGCCCTAATGATGAAACAGAATTCGAGGTCATTTATTCTTTTAAGTGTTGTAAATTCTACATTGTTTCAATTCGTAATTTCGTATTACATACTTGCCAACTTCAATTCATACGAACTATTTCAATATGTTCAATCCATCTCACTACTATACCTCCATATTATACTAGACACTATACAGTGAAACTAATATTAAAGTACATGTTTTGTAAGTAGGTTACTATAGCTATAGCTTAAATAAAATTAAACATGTAAACAATTCCTTTGCATCGCCATTATCGAGTAAAAGGGAATATAATGATAGTAGGTAAGATAACAAGACTTTTTCCATCGTCAGTAACTAGTTGTAGTTGAACTTTAATAACCAACAAGTTTCTTCTTTGAAACGTGTACAACTTTGTGTAAACAAATCTAAGAAACACAAGTTTCCACGAGAATAATACAAAGTTGCTGTTTTATATGTGTTACTTTATTCCTGGTATTCCCTGTCTGATTAATATTATGAATACGAAAATCGGTAACTTTTAATTGGTAGCATTTTCTTCGAAGAATATAATTATTATTGTAATAGGTATTTGAAAATTAAGATGATCCTATAGATACTTTATTATTATCCCCATCATTTATGAGCAAGGCGATCACAGCGTCCCGCTGCAACAAAGACGTCCTCAGCGGATTTTCTATCCCAAGTGAATTCACTTTTTACATTTTTGAAAATTAAGTCAAGGGAGGTCTTAAAAGGTGTGTATTTAACTCATCAAGTAACGGTACTTATTATATTGACTGCGGGCTTTTGTGAACTGGTCCAATCTGAATTCGAGAAAATATGGTCAAGATTATATGTATTTATATAGCACCGTATTGTATCGGATTCAGATAAGACGCTGTTACGATGACATCGTTTCATTCACATCAGACTTAAAACTATGCTTATATATACCTAGGTACCTATCCAGTGTCCACCAACGCAGACTCGAGCAGAGATATGTTCAGCAAACTAATCAGATTAAAGACGGCTTATGTTATTAATTTAGCACGTCATCTTTATAATATAATCTTATTGATCGAAGCACACACGTTTTAGCCTCACTTCACTAAGCCTTACAGGCCTCTGTATTACTCTAATAAAAAATAAATAATTGGCAACAATCCTTTTATCTGCAAAGGAAACCTTTTCTAGCGTATCATTATTTTCCGATTCCGGTATTGTACGCGATGCAATGGATGTGCTATCTAGCTTCGGCCGTTTGATTACGCAACAAAATTTATCCCAGAGAGCAGCTGTCGCTTCAATCAACAAGCGTAGCAATATTCGTTTGCCTGATGAAGTGTTAGGGAGACTCTACGAAAACATATGTCACCCTTTAGTAATAAGCAGATTCCTTTTTCTGTATATGTCACCATCAATTGAACGAACTCTACGCCTGTAGGAAGGCAACTAAAAAGCGTATCTAGTATCTACCATCAGGTGCATTGATAGTAGACAAGCTGAAACTTCTTACCCGATGATGCGTATTCGTTGGTCCTCGTGTACGTATCGTAATCGTCGTCGTAAATTGACGCCTCGATGCTCAGCAAGAGGCTACAAGACGTTAGCCAAAACACCCACCCCATTGTCAATGGCGGTCCTTTAATTATTTTGTTAACACTTATGGATTCACTTTTTCTTTCTTCATGAGAAGTTTGATCTGGATATCATATGGTTTCAATTGTGGCTAATAGAAGTTTATCTATAGGTATATGAAGTAATTTAGTGTATAGTGTTAGTAAGTTCGTAATTTTATTGGATAACGCACATTCAAAACGTTAACAACGAAAAATTACGCATCTGATGAGAGAAAATTATCCTTGTTTTTGAGAAAAGTATTTTAATGGTCATAAGTGTCATTATCTTCTGTTTTTATTTAAATTCTGTCCGTATCAAAAATTGACAAACACTGTGTTTGGGAATCGCTTAAGTATTAACGATGAGTATTAAGTAAGTAACATTTTAGTATTCGGCCGTGAGTCGTGACTCGTGACCCAATCATTTGTTTTCACAAGGATACACAACCCTCTATTACCATCAGGAATGAAATGTCTCTTTAATTAAAGACGAGTCAGCTTACTTAACTTACGCAATCGTTTAGTATTCAGAACAGGCAATGGGTCACGTCCTTCGCTTACTAATACACCATTGATACAATAATACTGTAATAATGAAGAAAAATGAGGGTCGCGTGGAACAAATATACTTGAATAAGTACGATATCGCGAGCTGTTTTTATAAAGACCCAGAATACTGAGGGGTGATAAGCGTTGTGTTAGTTTTAATATGAAAAGGCATCTCTTGGTGCCCTAGTACAAATATTTATATTGCTCTTCATACACGTCCACGTGAATAAGTTTTTCTCCCTAAATGTTTTCTATGATATGACGTAGAGCCATTACGATAAAATTGTACCTGTTTTCATTGATCTCATAATAAAGTTTCCTAGGATCAAAATGCGTAGTTTTATTCGAATCATGAATGTTAGTATAGTATAATCAGTAATCAAACAAAGATTAGGAGAATAAACATAGTAAATGAACTGTGCGAGCACAAGTCTGAATTATGAATCAGGGTCATCCCCAATTAAATGGTATCGTATCGGGATAATCCTCTGTCTTTTGGTCCTTGTAGATTTTAGACAGTGTACATAGGTAGATATTTGAATGAGATTCCTGTATATTTTTAATTTTATGTAAGTATAATGAAAATATTTAAACTGAAAATTATTTTTCTTCTACAATAAGTAAAATCGTTTTCATCAACTATCGAAAAAGGAATTAAGCTGGTATCCTTTATTATCCGAGGTAAGCCGACATGTTTAAATTCACATAGTATGTGTAATCGAACAATTCATATTAATTAGCTTCATTGACATTATTTACTTTTTGAAATGTTTAAACTGCTGACACAGTTCACGAGCATCACCATGATGTAAGTAAAGCACAACATTGTTGAATTCATAAAGACAGAAAAAACAAATTATAGAAGAATTGAAAACCTCAAAACGAGGTTAGTTACACCCGAAATAATAAATTATTTTGAAATTATGGACAAAAGAAGGTCGCCACGTTAAATTAAAATAATCATCATCAAAAAGTCTCACGCTAATAATTGTATTCTAATTTTGAGTTAAACGGTTTTAAAGAGACGTTTTCGAAAATTGAACTGTAGAACTTGTTTTAATGTAATAGTTAATTCTTCGTACTCTAATAAGAGAAGTATCTAACGATGCTGATACTAATCGTTCAATTGTTAACTATATTATCAAACTTCTAATTAGAAATTATAGAACAAGGAAGTTATTGTTATTTGCTTTAAAACTTACTTAATAATTTCTTATTTAGTGATGGTAATATTATGAATAATTATTATTTTTGCATGGCGCAACATTGTCTCCGTCATTCTGTTAACCGCCTTTTGTACAAAACATGTTTCTGCAAATAAATGAATTTGAATAATATGAAATGTGCCCATCACTATTGTGAGCTGTCATAAGGGCCATGTTATCAACTATCGTGCCGCAGATAATATAGAAAGTGCCTACTAAAAGCACATTCGTATGTCACAGAAACTGGGTTTAATATTATGTTAGCATATATAGAAGTATATATTATTATGTTGAATTTTCGAGTTTACGTACTATGTAGATAATTAATTCGTTTGTTCCTTTTTATTCCGCTGCGTGGTGTTTTTCTTTAATGTTTATCTATCGTTATTTGTTCTTTCATGCTCGGGGTGATATTTACACGGTCGGTAGGCGAATTAAAATCACAGGGATTTCTCTCTTTCTGCTGAATAAAAAAAATCTCTTTAAATACCTAAACAAATATTTGCAGTATTTTGATTGAAGGCAATTACTCAAACACAATACGCTCAAACTTAATTTTCTCTTATTCCTGATGGTAATATCAGGCTATAAATTAATACCCTCTGTCAATTTCACAACCATCACTCTTCCCTCGACCACGCCCAATTTGCTGTAAATTTCCGATTGAATAGAATCAAGACGGGACTTGAAAACCGCAATATCTTGAGTAATTCTCCAAAGCGTACTGAAGGGAAATCGTATAATTTTGAAGTTGAATGAACCGTTACAGAAATGGTGCGTGTTCTGCTGTACAAAATATTTCGTAGAAAGGTCTTCGAAAGAAAGCTAGGTAGGTATTTTTGTATTTAGAAACATTGTAATCTTGTAATTTATACGAGTAGGTATCTTTTAAATGGAAAAGTAACTTACGTAAAATCAATGCTAATAAGTGTATGTAAAATTATTCTTATACATTCTTTAAGTATTTACCAAGGTACCTTATACTTAAAACATGTTATAAGTTATATTTGTTTGATCACCTGACCTAATCTAAACCTAATTTACAAAAACTTAAAACGCGTCGTTATCTAAACTAATATTATAAAGAGGAAAGATTTGTTTGATTGTTTGTTTGTTTGTTTGTTTGTATATAGTATACTTACCTACGTAATTAAAAAATGGGCAGCTGATGAGGAAATTTAGAATAAACCGTGTTGAATTATTATGAAATTGATAAGAACAAAGAATGTGTTAGAAAACTGGTGCATACGAAGTTGCTCAGAAAAGAAGACTAATGGCTTATTATTTTCCTAAAGTTTAAATGGTCAATAAGCCGTGTTGAATTTTATTATGAAATTGATTAATACAAAGAATGTGTTAGAAAAACTGTTGGATACGAAGTTGCTCAGAAAAGAAAACTAAATGGCTGATTCTCTTTTTCGGCTAAAGTTAAAATGCTCAAACGACCTAATAGTGCTAATGATAGTAGGTTGTTCAGAGTAACAAAACTAAAAACTACAATGCCTTTGCAAGCACGTAATTCAAAATTGCGAGAGAAAGACCAATGTTTTGTATAGTGCTGTCTGTCAGTTTTTGGACAATGAGATACCTACTATTCTTGTGATTGTTGCGGTTTTAGCAGTAGCTGAACAATTTATCTATATATATAATGGATTTTCAAGCTTTGTGAACATTCTCCGCAATTACGAGTAAGGTAGCTACTACATACGAGTATTTATACTTAGCTTTCTAACTGTTTCGTCATTGGAAACCAGAATATAGCGCCGACGAATAGAAATATAGAGCCTATTTATAAAGCATGCCACCTATTTTCAATTCACCTGCCTGAAATTTTCGAATGGAACTAGTATATTATTACACATCTACCATTACGGCATACCGAATAATTTTATTGGTGGCGATAAAATATTACCATGAATAAAGTAGCAGTTTATCTTGATTATCATCAACATAAGCTAGGATTAGAAACAAAAAATTATTGCAAAGTTTAAATCGTTGTTTCATAAAAATAATAAAACTAATGACACAATGTGTCATAATGTATAATGTTATATTGCTACTTAGTTCATACATATTTGAGAATATGCTAAACGATCAATGATCTTAAACAGGTAGGTATAGATATCTAAGTATGTGTGTAAGTAATTGAGATATCTTCTAAGGCGCGTAGCACAGATTCTCAAGTCTTCACTCATTTTCAAGTCTTGCGGATAAATAAGGTTAACGTATAGACGTATTAAGAAAGTTGCAAATCCTGTTGAAGCCCGTTAGCATATTTCGTCGAAGTACTTTTCTCGCAGATAAAATATATAAGTTCATGCGCCTTTACTCTTATGATAGATCGGTACACTCGAGGGTAAAACCCAATTTGGTATTCTCATTTCGGCAAATTTAATATTGTGCGAAGTTGAAAATATTACATTATCCGGGAAATTTATCATGAAGGATATAATGCAGGGCGATGTACTTACCTATTTATTTCGTGAAATGCAATCAAAAATTTCTTTTGAATCATCTAAGTATATTTAATACAAGTGAATATATAACTCAAAGAATTAAAAAATACGACTGCCATAGTTAAATGATATTTTTTTGTGAATCACTGGATATTGAAATGTAGTCTTATATATTTTCTTGATGATGACAATATAGTTAATCTCATTTTGGAAAAAAAAATCCAACTTTAGTCTTTGATGCGGGACCATAGTCACCCTATCAATTTTTTAAAAATTTTACTAGCCTATGTCACCCGGAATAAGCTAAGGATTCTAACGATACCTCATTCATCAAAATGCGTTCAGGCGTATAGAAGTTATGGTGGAATATATGTATACAAACTTACATACATACATGAACCCTGAAAACAATATACCTACAGTGCGCACCCGAGTTGAATGCAGTCGGGGCCTTAGGTGACGGGCTGGTGCATCTCCCTCCCCCGTCCGCCCTCACCCCCGCGGATAGTGTTGTCAAGTGCTGTCTTTGACATCTATCGTACGATATACATAGGTACGTATACGGAGTGATTTATATGTTAAAGTTGTTAAAATCGTTTATGTTCACACTAGAGGATGCTCGCGACTTCGTTCGCGTGGCATAAGTTTTTTTAATTCCCACAGGCACTCTCTCCTGGTCCTCAACTATACCCATGCAAAATATCACGTTGATCCGTTGCTGTTGCGTCGTGATTGAAGGACAAACTCTCTATTTAACGTCCTTGGGGGTAAAATTTTCAAAAACTGTGAAACACGTAATTCTTTATTTTAAACCAGAAGCCCAAATACCAACTTTCATGGTTATAACTTGAAAAATGAAGGACTTTCATACAAACTTTCAACCCCTATTTAACGCTTTTGGGGGTAGAATTTTCAAAAACTGTGAAACACGTATTTCTTTATTTTAAACCAGAAGCTCAAATACCAAGTTTGATGGATATAACTTGAGAAATGACGGACTTTCATACAAACTTTCACCCCCTATTTCACCCCCTTAGGGGTGGAATTTTGAAAAATCCTTCCTTAGTGAGCGCCTACGTTACAAAAGGAACCTACTGTCAAAATTTCAAGTTTCTAACCCCAGTGGTTTAGGCTGTGCGTTGATATATAAGTCAGTCAGTCAGTCAGGACTTTGAATTTTATATATATAGATTAACGCTGTGATCTCAACGTAATGATTGATGTAACGTATCAAATCCGTTAGAGTTGGAATAATTGATTTCTTGCTCATACTACCTAGGATCTGTAAGTGGACATTTCCAAGATAATACGGAGTAAACGGATACGGATAATACTGAGTACGGGATTTTTTGTCTAACGGCCAAGCATTCGTTAGAGTTGAGAAAATAGGATGAGTTTATGGTGGTGTCAGTGGTGGTGATGGTGGACTGTCCCAAAACCGAATCAGCATAACCCGACTCAACGTAGTCTTGATTGCCCTACCCCTAGAGTGTTTTTGTAAAGTGTGAACCCAGAAGACTTTTAACCTTGACTTTAACGGCAGACCGAGTCGATATACCGGAGTATCAAAAAGAACATTATCTGTAATACAAAAATAAGCTAAAGAAGCTTACGAAGAACGAAGAGGTACCTAGGAGGTAAGTAGTCCTTACCTCTTCGTCTTTCGTAAAAAAAGATTATTTTAATCGTAGTGTAATACTTTTATCTGACTAAGGGCCGATTTTTCAATCCTCAGATAAACAACTAGATAGTAGATATTCGATGGATAGCGCAAATTGTGGCAAATTCGTATTTATCAACAGGCAGATATGAGTTAACTGTCGAATAAAGTCTGTAACTGACGAATATATTTATCTGCTTCTTTGAGAGCCGGATAAAGGGCTATCTGCCTGTTTGTTATGACGTTTTCAAGTTTTTAGGTAATATTGTGTAGCTAGTAGCTACCTGTGACCCTTTTATAACATTATTCTATCATTCAGAATTATCAATTTTCAATCCGTGTCCTCCTTGTACGAAATATAGGTTCAGATAGGGTCATTAGTGATAGGTACCTATTGATAACAATTGATATTTTCCACACTTGTTCCATGCTGCATCTTTGTCTGTGTTGGTCACAGCGTCTGTTTTTTTTATCTTCTAACTAGCTGAAGCCCGCTGCTTTGTCCGCATGGATTGAGGTTTTTTGTGTTCCCGCGGGAACTCCATAATATTCCGGGATAAAAAGTAGCCTTTATGCTATTCTACGAGTATAATATAGCAGACTATACCTACTCTATATCTATTCAGCCGTGATTGAGTAACAAACATCCATCCATCCATCCATCCAAACTTTCGCATTTATAATATTATAGTAGGTATTGACCGGTATTTCGTTGCAAGTTAGGTTAATAAGTTTACTTCCGACTTATTTGTTAATTGACGCACTATTACGTTTCTTTACTTGCTCCATATTTTTAAGAAAGCACTTAAATGTGGGAACCTGTCTAAAATATAATAAACACAAAACCAAAAACGAAATGAAAATTACGCAAATTCGAGGTTATGAATTCTTGCGATAAACGTCATTAGATAAACAAACGTCCTTTCCCATTCGTACGCATTGAATGATATATGTGTCTATCTCGCTTGCACATATTTAGTGTGAAGTTGCTCCGAAAATACCATAGATAGCTATCCATTGGTTAAAAAGTGATTGAAAAATTGAAAAATTATAATTCCTAGATAAACTGCCAGATAATTTTATTCTCACGATAGTTATCCAGTAGTTTATCGGAGGATTGAAAAACCGGCCCTAAAACAATCGTCCCTACTTGTCCGAATGATTTTATTTTCTTTACTTAAGAAATGGAGTAAATTTTGGACTTTATTATTGTGTTTCAATCAATATTTTTTTTATGCACTACAAATTAGCCCTTGACTGCGATCTCACCTGATGGTAAGTGTTTTAAAATGGTTTTAAAATAATACAACTAGCTACTGCTTGTTTTTGTAATTTATCGATGTAGCTGTCGCAAGTCAGTAATAAGGTCACAGCACTAGCACATTCCTAAGCTCTGCATTCAACTCAGGTGCGAACAGTACTTACTCCTTTTTTCAGGCAGTCGTATAAAAATATGTTTGAAACTTTACATAAATCTCGCCCTATTAAGTATAATTAATTAAAAATAATCATACGATATCTAATTATATAATGTTACAGATTTGAGCATATCGTCAAAATTAACTATAAGTACTATCAATAACTTTATAATATAATTAATCATACTAATATTTTATATGCGAAAGTGTTTGTTTGTTGGTTTGTCCTTCAATCACGCTGCAACGGAGCAACGGATCGACGTGATTTTTGGTATGGGTATAGTTGAGGACCTGAAGAGTGACATAGGCTACTTTTTATCCCGGAAAATGAAGGAGTTCCCGAGGTTTAAAAACTTAAAACACGCGGACGGAGTCGCGGGCTAGCTAGTGATATATATTTATAATAATATAATAAAATTTTGTTGATTGATTCTTAATTTATCGGACGTCAGATAACTTTACTTCTGAATGCGTTATTTTGTACGCAAGCGTACTATGTTATCATCAGAGATAGAAACTTGCCCGAGGGTCCGGATCGAAAGCGCGGTTTTACGGTTTTTGCAGCGCGTAAGGCCGCATGCCTAAAAAGTAGAGTAGAGCGTAACATACCAGTCTCACATCGTTACATATATGGAGTGTATGGTTTATGTTTAGTTTGTACTGACGAAATTTCGCGCTTAATAGATCTCTCTAAGGAGTGCCTTATTTTATAGCTATTTTTCATACGAACATTGACTAGGTACTATCCAACGATAACGTCAAGGTAGATTAGCGGAGCAGGAGGATTGATACACGGAAGAACAGAGTATCGCGGTAGATTACAAACTCAATAACTCTACGAGAGAAACCAACACCAAAGTACCTACTACGAGAGAAGTGTGATTTATGGAAACAATGCACTATCGTTTCGTAGGTTTCTATCGGATGTAGGTAGATAATTGTGTCATAAAGAAAAATCAAGCACAAATGTTGACTTTAACAGCCTAAAATCTTAAAAGTTTACAAACAAAGCTTTTCCTTGTTCATGAATTCTTAAATATGTTTACGCTCGAAACTTCGTCAGTGTTGATACGTGCAAAGTAGAAAACAAAATAAAGCGCTAACTTTCTTTTTACTCAGCTCACTATGATTTAATCTACCTACTTAAAATATAATATTGAAGCATGGTGTTGGTGCAACTGACATTAATAGGTATTATTACCAACATTTTAAGTCAATAAACAAAAACACAGTCATTTTAATAGTCTAGGTACATATATCTATCATCCAGAAAATGTGATTGCTAATATGAAACTGCAATGTAAATATTGTTAATGGATAAAAAGGCTTTATATATATAATTTTATCGACGAGAAAAAAAGTCTCTATAATCCGCTAATACGAGCTTATTCTTTGTGATAAAAATAAGCTCGGATTAGCGGGGAAAAGATAAACCGTCTGACTGGCGCGTGAAAAATTACAGATGGTGTCCGATTGGAAGCTGGCTTGATGTTGAGAAATGATCATTAGATGACGCTTTATAAATAGAGGCGATCGATTAAACGCTTTTAACTCGAAACTTGAAACAGTGACCTAGGTTTACGAAAGAAGAAATACAACTGCTGACGACCGAATCCGAATCATCCCTGCTAGCTTATTAAATATGGTATTAAATATAGGTAACGACCACCAAAAAATACTTTGAGAACCTAAGCTTTCTTACCCAAATAATATATTATCTGAATACCAAATTTAATACTTAAATGTTCACCAAATTTTGTGTAGTAAGTCCTACTAACTATATTTGCCAAAACCTTAAATTAAAATGTGGTTAAAATGTTGGTGGTCATTTACTATTTTTGGGTTAACAATGATAATTTTGGAGTCATTTGCTTTAACGTGATAGCAAGATGTAAAATTTTTGGTTATAATTTCGCATAGGTAATATAGGGTTTAAAATTTTGGTGAACATTTATGTTTAAAAAACTAATTGCGGATTTAAACGAGTAGTAGGTAAGTATCCCTGAATATGATTAGACACTATAATATAAAATGCCACTCTTTCTTGCAATATTTTTAGTACACTTTATCTATTTTGACACAATGGGTATGGTACCTAATCCTAAATTCTAAATCACATTATAGGTATATATACTAGTTTATAATATTATGTAGGTATTATGTGTGTAAATAAATAAATAAATAATATTTCAATTTCTAGCTTAGTCACAGAATCACTTCTATTAGCCACAACAAACCTTCAGCGCGAAATGTCCGATACGATCGACAGCGTAGTAAGTAAATACAGACGGACGCGTAAATAAATCAGTGATTAGGGACGCGAGCAAAGCGCGGTCGGGCGCGTCGCGAGTCAGGACGCGAATGCGGGGGCGATCTACCACCGAGTACCCAGATTCCCTCCACCGCCCATCCCCCCAGGCCCCAGCCCCGCCAAGTCTGATAACCTGCTGCTTCGGATGTCACTAAACCCTGCCATGAATGTCACCCAGGCACCAACAACTGACTTGTGAAAGTAAATGCGATTTTTATTGGAAAGGGGTCGAAGTAACGCCAACGCCGCTCTGTGAGAAAATCGATGGTTTATCGTTTACTTATTAGATGTTACGAAATCAGCTCGCGTCGCGCGGTGGATTTAGCTCTCCCGAGACGGTGCAAAAAGTCGATAGAGCTCCACAGCATAATATATGTTCAGACATTCAAGTCATCGAATCCGTTTGATTACTTTTAGCCTTTTTAATATGCTGGGAATAATAAACATATTATTTTAAGTAAGAAATAAGGAAAGCTCGGAACATACCTACTAGAGAGGAAATATCCACAACAAGTCAGCCCTTGACTGTGATCTCACATGGTGGTAAGTGATGATGCAGTCTAAGATGGTGCAGTCTAAGTGATGATCAGGCTAACTGTTCAGGGGTATATTAAACCTTTACCCCTAATTGGTTTCTACACAGCATCGTAACGGTCGTTCCATGCTTAATCGTTGGGCAGGAGTCAGGACGTCTATGCTGTTAGGCACCACCCCAAAAGCCGTGTTACATTAACATTTGCATTTGCCCGTAACACAGGTTTTCCTAGTACGGGTGCTAAAGCACTCCCTCTGACCTCAAAAACTTTATTGTTCACCTTATCCATTGTACTGCATTGCATTGTATAATTAAGGTTCTAATGGATATTATTAAATTGTTTCTAATCTCAGTAAATAACTCAACTGCAACTCGACGTAACCAATATTGATGAATGTTACTTGTTATGTAGGTATAACATTATATTTTTGGAATACACTTTCATAGATCATTGAATTAACCTGTTCAACGCTATTTTAGGAAAATGTATTTATTTTTCATGTAAGTAATTCTTTTGAAATATTTTTTTGGATTAAATTAATTATTTAATTTAATTATTCAATTAATTATTCAAATTAATTATTTAATTTAATTTATTTAATAGAAGTCCTGCCCAGCGATTAAGCGTGGAATTAGGTTAGTTACCAAACAACATAATAGGACAGAAGAACTTGCAGACTGCAGAAATATTCGAGCTCGCTGTGTTATGAGGTTAAAGTTTTTTATCTATAATTTTAATCTGAGAAGCAAACAAAGTAAGATATACCTGTAAGATGTTAACTTGAGAATTTTCTGCAAACTTAAAAACCGCACACTAAGTTATTTAAAAGCACCCAGGTAAGAGTAGATACTTTGTGTTCCCGTCAATTTCCATCATCAATATTATACAAGTTAAAGAAAAGAAAGTAAACTTGAAAGCTATGTCATAATATTATATCTATGTAGTTTATCATAATATATTATAGTACTAGCTGATGCCCGCGACTTTGTCCGCGTGGAATAAGTTTTTTAAATTCCCACGGGACCACCTCAATTTCCCAATTAATTCCCAAGCCTATGTCACTCTCCAGGTTCTCAACTATACCCATGCAAAAAATCACGTCGATCCGTTGCTCCGTTGCGATGTTGATTGAAGGACAAACCAACAAACCAATATAAACCAACACACGAACACATTTTCGCATTTGTAATAGTTATTAGTATGATACACTTAGGTATGATGTCGCTTACGATTCTAGCATAGGTACAAACCCACTTATTACCAAGAGAATTAATTTTGCTATTTAGGATTTAGTAAAAAGGAATGATTATTGCATCAGCCTGATTGCAGCACCTTTTAATACAAAATGCAATTTGCAAAGTCTCTTGAAGCTTAAACTTCTCTCATTTCTTATGGCTCTCGCGGCCACATTGCGTCAGGGCGCCCATTACACGTTGGCCAGGTAGAGCTAAATTACATAGCAATTATGATGCGGTTTATGAACCTATTACATTCTAGTTAGTATCCACAACGCTTTGCTGCACTTTTATTAAATAGCACTTTAAAAGATTACACGGTATACTAAAGACATACTCGTAGTTTCAGCAGATATCCTTGTTTGCTAGAGTTTGTTACTCGATTAAAAAATACTTATATTGCTATATATAGGACACTAAAACGGGAGAAAATGTCTGATGTAGAAAGTAGTGTCTTCTAGTTTTCTCAATAAAGCAGTCTTTGTAAAGTTTACCTGTGTACTATATTATACGGGTATAGGGGTCAACGTTCGGTAGCAATGTAACTAGACGTCTGGGGAATAACGAGTGAACATTCACAATGATACTATCCAGCGAGACAATATTATATAAAAGGTGTTAAAATACTGGAAAGATTTATAGCGTTCAAACTATAACCTACAAGTGATAGCTAGTCGGTTAAGAAGAAGATTAGGTATTTGCTAAGTTTGCTCTCTGATATTCGAAACTTATGTATACTTCTTATTCAATAAAACATCTCTGCCCCCCTAGCATGGGCCGAGACAATTTTTTCCCCGAGGACAGGATAAAATTTTTATTCCTAAATAAATAAATAAAAACGCTAAATAACGGTGGATAAATAGTCCCCCGAGTCCTCGTGAAATGTCAAACGGGGATAAACTTCTCCTCTCCCCTGTTGCCGTGGTCTGAGAAGTGAATAAGTTAATTTTATCTCTTGTCAGTGGATAAAATCGGGGGATAAAAATTTTATCTCCGGCCCATGCTAGCCCTGCTGGAGGCATAAAATCGCGTTTAAGAATAATGATATCCACATATTTTTTTCCCAAAATTCTATATCGGAACTATCAAATTGAAATTTGGCCATAATTATTAAATTAGACCTAGTTAATAATTTTCATTTATTACAAATATTTTCCTGATGAAAGTATACCTACCTACTTACAATACTTTACAGTACAATACAATTAATGATTAAATTTATTAAAAGAAAAATCAGAAGGAAAATGAAAAAAAAGAGATGGAAAAAGTTATGCAAGAATTAGGTACGAGAGGATATTGACCGCGTTCATTATAACTGGTCTCTTATTGATGCCGACGTGAAATTGCATCAGGTGCATAGTAATTACTTTCGTGGGGACTGGGAGCGGGCACGCATCAAACCTGACTTTCGATGGCAAAAAATAAATAACAGTTAACAACACAGAGATTTTCCGTAATTTCTTAACGTAAAAAATGAGAATATAGTATAGCAATTAAAGTAGAACAGAAGATGCAGATAATTAATTAATGGAGTAATAAAGCTAGTCTACTATTATTACACGGTAGGTACATCTTAAAGAGACATTATTGGCCAATGCTTACAGTACAAGCAATAATCAAAATCGTAATCCAAGAATTAAGGGCATGTGTTAATTCCACATGAATTGCGTGTCTTTGTGACATGAATCGTGAAACTGTGTTTGGTATTTATCAAACGGGAGTAAGATCACGTTGTCAACCGCATTCGTGTAACGTCACTCGAGCAATGAGGCTCCTTTCAACTGACACTTGACTGACTACCTCGTTAATTTGTTAGAGATTCAGGATGAAGAGTACCTAACATAAGCAAATATTAAACACTAGCTTTTGCCCGCGACTTCGTCCACGTGGAATTAGGTTCCTAAAAATCCTATACAAACTATACTATAACCCCTTTAGAGGTGGAATTTTTAAAAACTATGAATCACGTAGGTAATTCTTATTTTTTACGAAAAGCCCAAATACCTACCAAGTTTCATAGATGTAACTTGAAACATGACGGACTTTCATACAAACTTTCACCCCCTATTTAACCCTCATGGGGGTAGAATTTCGATAAATCCTTCCTTGGTACACCAATAGGATGCTCAAGATATTCTCTCAAAATTTCAAATTACATTCCGAGTTTCAATATTATTGGACCTAATACTAAATGTCTGTAATTTCTGAACTACAAAACCAATGACCTTGAAATATTCACGGGACAATCTTTAAAGTATATCCTTTCTAACAAAATGAAATCAGACTAGTTACACGTTATTGAATTACATTTAAGTACACATTTTGACTTTCATCCCCGCTGCCATGGGAACCGTGCTGAATTTCGGGATAAAAAGTCTCGTACCTAGTAGTATGAACTCAAATCATGCCAAGTTTCATTGGAATTCGTTCAGTAGTTTCGGCGTAATGCGCGGCCAATATACAGACAGACAGAAAGATAGATAGAGGCACAGACAGACAAAATTAAATAAAAATACAGTTTTGGTTTCAGTATCGATTATAGTGTCCTCCAAAAAAAATCTAAATACCTACATATTATTATCTTCAATGTACAAAATTGGACCTGTTACAGTTTTATTATAAACTAGCTGATGCCCGCGACTCCGTCCGCGTGTTTTAAGTTTTTTTGATTCCCTCGGGAACTCCTTAATTTTCCGGGATAAAAGTAGCCTATATCACTCTCCAGGTCCTCAACTATACCCATACCAAAAATCACGTCGATCCGTTGCTCCGTTGCGGCGTGATTGAAGGACAAACCAACAAAACAACAAACAAACACACTTTCGCATTTATAATATTAGTAAGATATAGGTGAGATCAAAATTGCAAGCGAAAGTGGAGACGAAAAAACAAATTATAATACCTAAGTAAATAGGTACCTATATAAAGATAAAAACCTAAGTCAAGTTTATTTTTCCCATAATAAAAATTCTAAATTGACAGACCAGCTCTTGATCTTAAGGATTGCACAGCTATTTCCAATTCACAATTGGTAGATGCAAAGTTCAATAAGAATCTGTTCTATAAAAGAAATGAAAAGCTTGAAAAAGAATATTAAAAAATTGCATTAAAAAGAAAAGATACTCAATCTTTGCAATATCAAATGTCAAGTAGGTACTTAGATAAGTACTTTCGCGCTAATGACGTTAGTATTTATTATGTAGATACTACTAGATAGCTTGGCAACGACCTCGCTAAATCGCAACTGAAGGCGTCTATCTAATAACCGAGCTCAATGGCTAGAATGAAGCAAAAGATGTCTTTTCCAGCAAGTTATTTCAAAATGTCAACACGACGCCGACGTCCCTGCAGATTTGCTCGACGCTCGTTGAGATTGAGAACTATTAGCGCGGTGGCGACGCCCTTTTAGATTAACGGATCGACTTTCACTTTTCAAGAAAAATACTGTAGATAAAACTAGCTAGATGCTTTCCAAGAAAATTGCGCTTTTACCACTTTTCTTAGTATGAGCTTGCGTTTTGCTTACTTTTATATTATACTAGCTGATGCCCGCGACTTCGTCCGCGTGGACTAAGTTTTTTCGATTCCCGCAGGAACTCATTAATTTTCCGGGATAAAAAGTAGCCTATATGTATGTATGTATGTATGTATATTCTTTATAGCTGATGCCCGCGACTTCGTCCGCGTGGAATAAGTTTTTCAGTTAATTTTCCAGGATAAAAAGTAGCCTATATTACTATCCCACGGTATAATCCCCCTATAATGGTGAACACGTACTTCTTCATATTTTAACGACAGCCCAAATGCTGTTTCATGTCTATTACTTGAGAAATTAAGGATTTTCATACAAACTCTCAACCCCTATTTCACCCCTTCGGGGGTGGAATTTTGAAAAACTGTGAAACACATATGTTTTCATTTTCAACCCGCAGCTCATATATCAAGTTTCATGGCTATAACTTGAGAAATTAAGGATTTTCGTACAAACTCTCAACCCCTATTTCACCCCTTCGGGGGTGGAATTTTGAAAAACTGTGAAACACATATGTTTTCATTTTCAACCCGCAGCTCATATATCAAGTTTCATGGCTATAACTTGAGAAATTAAGGACTTTCGTACAAACTCTTAACCCCTATTTCACCCCTTCGGGGGTGGAATTTTGAAAAACTGTGAAACACGTATGTTTTCATTTTCAACCCGCAGCTCATATATCAAGTTTCATGGCTATAACTTGAGAAATTAAGGACTTTCATACAAACTTTCAACCCCTATTTCACCCCTTCGGGGGTAGAATTTCGGGATAAAAAGTATCCTATGTCCTACCTCGTAGTATGGGCTCAAATCGTGCCAAGTTTCGTTTGAATTCATTCAGTAGTTTCGGCGTGATGCGCGGCCAAGATGCAGACAGACAGACAGACAGACAGACAGACAGACAGACAGACAGACAAAAATGAAAAAAATTACAGATTTGGCTTCAGTATCGAATAATGAGTGCCCTCCAAAAAAAATTTTCAAAATATCTTCAATGTACAGAATTGGACCTGTTACAGTTTTATTATAAGTAAAATAAGTATAGATGGTGATAACTTTTGAAATATCCAGCCTGTCTCATAGCCCTTGAGCAACTGCGTCTCTCGATTTAAGTATAAGCTTGGCCCACATACATTTAGAGAGTGCAATTACTTAAGCTTGCTCGTCATTTAAAGTTTCCTAAATCTAGGTCACTCTGGCAACATGGGTTGTGTTTAGCTGCCGCTTGTGACTAAAATTTAGGATGACAGGATGATGCTTTTGGTTACATGATGTATCTAAGGTAAGATTTGCCAGTAGTCTTTGTAAAATTAATAATTATAATGCATGTATCAATGCATGGATGGACAACCCCAAAATCCCTTTAACCTTATCCTATAAGCTTGTTACGTCATGTTGTCCATTTTGTAGATAAATAATTTAACTGTCATACATATGTGTGTTGAATAATAATTCAATATGTAAGAGGCGTCAGCCCATACAAGGTAAATTTGGTCCTTCTAATGAAATAAACAAGATTATTCAATTTGCTCGATTACTGTGATACATTTAGAAGTTTCTGTTTGTAAGCTCATCGTAATTGTTATCATGAGTGGCACGTTTTATTTGAACGTGCTTGCATTATTATTGTTTAACATAAGCTTTACTAGATTAGTTAAATGTTATATTTTTATTTTTGACGACCACAGTGTTGAGCGCTGTTGTCTTAACGTGGGAGGTCCCGGGTTCGATTCCCGGCAGGGTCAATTTGGTTTATTATTTCAGAAATAATGCCCCCTAAAGTACCAAATTTTTTAACTATTAAGGAAAGCTTAGGAACCCCAAATGTTTTTGAAATCAGTCGGAAGTGACGTAGACAGCTTTAAGTATTTTTAATCGTTGAAAATTCGTCTCTACTTCTGTCGAACGTAAACTTTTCAATTTCGACTAAAAATTTTCCAACTTGGGCTAATGTCATGATGGTAATTATTTTATGCAAAGTAGCACACTTCATAGCAAGCATGTTCACAAAAAAATGATAGGAAAAAAACACTAAATAAAAAGAAAAAAAAATTAACACTCACTCCCTCAGAAATCTCACGAAAAAACTTAAAAAAATTATAACTCGATAACTACCAAAAATCGCTGAACATACATGGGGTATTTTCTGATAGGTCTAGGTACGAGGAATTTATATTTTTTCTTTGGACGTCACTATTTGGGCCACCCTGTATATGCAAAAAATGGTCTCTTCTTAAATCTCATTATCAGCATCTCAATTAACTACCCATTACTGGTTCACTACTGAGCACGGGTATCTTCTCAAAATAAGAAGGGCTTAGATCATAGTCCACCACGCTGGCAAAGTGCGGATTGGCAGACTTCACACACCTTTGAGAACTCTCAGTTAGGTGTAATAATTACGTTACTTCATAATCTCTTCACTGATAAGTAATGTTATCAAATAATTGGGTATTTGACAACTATTCAAACAAATTATTTTTTAGTGATTATTAAATAGAGGATCTCCCAAAAGTCGTAGTATCCACGTCCCCTGTTAGTTTTATGTTGAACAACTATTTTAAACTCGATTAAAGTAAAAAAGTACGTCTAACTTTGATGACGTCACTATGCAATGTTTCATACAAAATCCCAGCAGCAGCAGCAGCAGTTCATACTAAGCACGTGTTTTGATGTTGAAAAAAAGTTGCTGATTTGACTAGTTGTCAAATACCCAATTACCTGCTTCCCTTGAGTTATTATTGAGTACCTAAACATAGCTTCAAGCTAATGAATGAACCAGAAGCTTAATTCGCTATAATCCGCCACAGTAGACAAATCTATGTGGTGCAGTGCGTGTCTTCCACCAACAACATGCGAACACCCACCACCCAGCAATTCGCACCGGCACAGCACCACACCACACAAATCCTCCAAATCACTCTCTACGTACGTTTCACTCCGAAACCAGAGCATCCTCAGGAGATGTTGACTCGACAATGCACGATTGCGAGTACCGTGTACCGTGTGTAGTACCGTGTACGTACGGCCACTTTCACACGTTAGTTGAGGTAGCTGAAAATAAAAACAAACGCTCCCTCCTGCCGATAGCAGGCCGTATATATATATAGGCCCCACTCCTGCACAACTAGTCATTTAGTTCGGAGCTTGACCTTTCTTTTTTTTTTTTACACTTTCATAAACACATATATATTACAAATTTAACCTTGAATTTGAAATGTGACCTTTTCATGACACTGGGGTAACCCGTGGGAGGGTGGGATGCTAATCTCTTCGGACGAATCCTCTCATAATTATGATCGAACTTCACTTCGTTTAATCATTAATTATACTTCGTATTCGTCCTCAGAGATTAGCATGATATACTTGTAGTACCGTGTACGTACGGCCACTTTCACACGACGCAATCGTGCATTGTCGAGTCAACATCTCCTGAGGATGCTCCGGTTTCGGAGTGAAACGTACGTAGAGAGTGATTTGGAGGATTTGTGTGGTGTGGTGCTGTGCCGGTGCGAATTGCTGGGTGGTGGGTGTTCGCATGCTGTTGGTGGAAGACACGCACTGCACCACATAGATTTGTCTACTGTGGCGGATTATAGCGAATTAAGCTTCTGGTTCATTCTTATCATGGACTTCCGCAAAGTAACGCCTGCTTCGATTCAATATAGCTTCAAGCATCGACACAGCAAATTAATATTAACAACAGTCCATGCCTTAATGGCGATCCCGATAGCCCTCCGGATACGCACGACCTAGTTAAGCTCTTAGTATGTGTATAAAATGGTATACGAATTACGATAGCGTAGTTACGAGTAGTTAGTTATCTATAAAGCGTTTTAAAGCTATTTTGAGAAGCATGAACTGTCCCAAATCACTATCAAAACATAGTTTCTATATTTAATATTAAGCACTACTATATTATTAGTCTACTATACCTACAGTCTTGTTACGGTCACCCACTAGACTTCTTCAAAGTATTTTAATACCAATTTGTAATTTGTACGTCGTTGGTCTAGTGGTTGGCATGTTCGATTGCAGCCGATGAGGTCCCGGGTTCGAGTCCCGGGTCGGGCCATAACAAGTATTGGATTTTCTGGCAAGACATTTTCAGTACTAGCCCGGAGTTAGGAAGTTGGCGGTGTTTCACCCTCGTGCCTCGTGCCGAGCATGTCGATGACGGAGACGCGAATCCACAAGTTTACCCCCTACAAAAAAGTGCTCAACGCGGCTAAAGAAGTTTTCACTTCAAAAATCCTCACGCGCTTCTTTATTTGTTTCGTTAATCGTTACTAAGTTGTCTCATCAACATAAAGTATACCTTTATTAGGTGAAAGTATTATACAGTACGAGTAGATAACACCAATTTACGCATTAATGGCGACACTGATAATAATTGTCCTACAGAGTCCGGATACGCACGACCTATATTGAAATTATTTACATCGCGTTAAAAGTAGAAAAGTGTAATCTTGTCCTACAATCGAGTTAACTATTCATTAAATAGGTATTACCTAGCAGTATTGAAACTGTTAAGCGCGTACTTACTTTGTTTATTACTCTTAATTCTAATTGATTTCTTGTATTTCCTCATGGAAAGTATATCTACCGATGGGTATACCTACTGACTTGCCATGGTTCCGCGAGTCTCATTCTCTTTGATTGGATTCAATGGATTTTTCCCTGGTGTTAGTATGATCTACCTACTTGGTCCGCTTAAATACAAAACGACGACCTCCGTGGCGCAGTGTGTAGCGCTGTTAGTCCCGGGTTTGATCCCCGGCAAGGTCAATTTGGGAATTTATAATTTCTGAATTTTCCCTGGTCTGGCCTGGTGGGAGGCTTCGGCCGTGGCTAGTTACCACCCTACCGGTAAAGACGTGCCGCCAAGCGAATTAGCGTTCCGATACGATGCCGTGTAGAAACCGAGTAGGGGTATGGGTTTAATATAACTGCCATGCCCCTAACAGGTTAGCCCGCTACCAACTTAGACGGCATCATCACTTACCAAAAAAAAAGAATAAACATTAATTTTGATACTATAATACAACACCGCAATGTATTCTTTTCTCACGTGACACGTCTTAGTAAATTTAGTTCTCAAAGAAGTTTCCGTGTAATCGTCTAGGGTCGTAATTAAGCCGCAAGGTGTGTCCGAAAGTTGGTCCGACAGACGGTTAATGAAATGTGATGCATGGCTAACGAAGACGGAATGCGGGCTCTCAAGATAATAGTATTAAAAACAGCTAAACCTATTTCTTTATATAACGAACTAGCTGATGCCCGCGACTTCGTCCGCGTGGATTGAGGTTTTTTTGATCCCGCGGGGACTCTTTAATTTTCCAGGATAAAAATTAGCCTATGTGCTATTCCAGACTATAATCTATCCCTGTGCCAAATTTTATCCAGATCCGTTCAGCCGTTCTGGCGTGATTGAGTAACAAACATCCATCCATCCATCATACATCCATATACATACATACATCCATACATCCATCCAAACTTTCGAATTTATAATATTAGTAACGAATTCACTTAATAAACGAGTGCAATAACGAAAACCTACGATCTACAACTTTAGAGTAGGTACGTAGAGCAAGGGTCAATGATGAGGGATGATATAATATTTTGATAAGTAGGTATAAAATTGTTTGCCAAAATATATTTTACCGTAAATGATAACTATAGAGTGCCTATGTAGAGCAAGGTGATGAGCGATGACATAATATTTTGAAAAGTATAAAGTTGTTTGCCATTATACATTTTACCGTAAATGATAACCACAAAAATGAGTTTTAGTGTTTTGTAGTCATTGTGAGATAATTGTTTTCGTATCGAGCATCTTTAGTCTTTACGTACTTCATTAATCAGCACACTTTAAAGCTTCCGATAATACTTTATTACTTTTTCAAAGGCGATGTGCTTGCTGTATTTGTAAATATTGCACGTATGACCGAATTCCCTGCAATGATATCATTATCTAATGTGTCATAGTTCATTGCGACAAACTGCGCTGTTTCCGACGGATATTCTGCAAAAGACATACCTACATGCTTTGCATAGCAAATGTTAGCAAATCTATTGAATCGCAGCTCTATACTCTGTTTCTATTCTAATTTGTTTATATTGCATCGTTAATTTGTTCTTCACATTGATGTAGAATTTTAGTACGTATCTATTTCGATGGTTCTACACAATAGTCATATGTCTGTAAAAGTTTTCAATTTAAAAGACGACACGACACCGTTAGAATAGAGATACGTCGGACTTGCCCTACATAAGAGTACTTAGTGCTCTCATCTCTCTGCTTCTCTAGTCTCTACCATAAAAGATGTAAGTATAGAGATCCATTTGGAGTTGTTTGAACTATTTTTTTAGAAGTAGGTACAAATGCAATCGGTTAATTCAACTTGATTTAACTGGTTTCGTTCAAAGTCCATTAAGATTGCTTTAGCATTTGTATGTATTTAGGTTAAATTACAGCGGCGTACGTACCTAATACGCAAGTGGTTTTTGCGACGCATTAAATCTATCATGAACTATTTTGCGTATCGCGGTATTGCGTGGGTGTTACATCTAATAACTAAGTTCGCGAAAACGCAAAATCACCAGGTACTTCAACGATGTTTTCAAAAGTGAGTAGCTTTTTAAAATGAGGACTCTTTGCCTTACGACAATTTTAAAAGAAGATCCCCATTGCAAATCTTTGAACTTGTCTTTATGTACATACTTGTCTGTTAATTTAATTGTGCAATTATCAAGTATAGCTATTAGCTAAGTAGATACAGAATTGCTTCAATAATACTCATACTTTAATTAAAATCGTTCAACTGGAAACCGAGAAACAATTCGACTTGAAACTCACGCGAGCGGCGCCGAATCAAAAGCTAGTTTGCTAAAAATTTGTGCGGAATTGTATTGCTAAGAGGTTTTCTAAGTGCCCAGTAATGTTTCATGGACGAACCACTGTACTGTAGGAAAAATAATTTATACGTTAAACCGTTTATTAGAAAAATTACAAAAGGCAATTAAACGGGACGTCTTTCTTCATTAGCCGGCTTAAGATGCCTTTGTTGGCTCTAATGAATTTATGTTTGCCCTTATGCTTATTACTTTAATAACAAAATTCACTGCTAACAAATTACTTAGGAAGCAACTTTAATACTGCTTTGATTATTCATATTTGAATATTCATTATTATAGTTTTGATGCTATAAGTCTGTACATATTATACAGGCACAGAATAGGTTGATACAGGGCTCTAAAAGAGATATTCTTTAATCAATTAATATAACACGCCAAAACTTGTTGATTTGTTAAATTTCTCAACCAATATCCTACCTACATATTATCGACTAAAACTAGCATTTTAGGATATTTTACATTGCCATAATATTATAAGTATCTGGGTATATAGTCTTTACTTATGGGCTTTACGAAACTAATCCAAATATCACGCATTTTTTTAAAATATTATTTGTGGTCGGATAAATTTAATTTATTTGTTTACTACCTTAACCTACCTTTGAGTTCTACCTATAGTTCTGAAATCTTTGGTTATATAAATCCATTACTAATATTAAAAATGCAAAAGTGTGTGTGTCTGTCTGTCTGCTACGCTTTCACGGCCCATCTGCTCAACCGATTTTGATAAAATTTGGTATAGGAAATTTGGTTTTTATCCCGGAAAATTAAAGAGTTCCCGCGGGAATCAAAAACCTTAATCCACGCGGACGTCGTAGTGGGCATCATCAGTGGTCATATAAATTACAGTTTTACACCTATTCTGTGGTTTTACGTAATAAAAACTAATGCATGTCTCCATTACTTTCTTCAAATGTTTGGATTATTATATTTCTTAAATACAAAAATGAATTTTAGCACTTGTTTGCAGAATGAATCAATATCACGTGTACTATGGAAGAAAGCTTCATGGATAAATATTACTTTTACACGAGTTCATATTATTAGTTTAGTGACCTATGTCACGTGTTGAACCCTACTCTATAATTACTGTCAAGATTATTGTCATAATTGTTAATTATTATCACTATAATATTACCGTATACTAATAAAAACAACATAATAAAATATAACGTAGGTACTTAAAGATAAAATTCGTAGCTACATTTTATACATTTTATGTACAATGTTATTATCTTAGACATTTATAATGTAAGTAGCTTATTTAAATATTCGAGAAAATAATTTTATTTACTTAAGTACTTACATTTTTAATTGATTTGTTAGTAATAATTGTTTTGTTTTTCTGGGTGTCGGTAATTTTATAGCACTTTTCATATCATCTAGTAAATTTCTTTTAGTTTTCTTGATTTTTGAAAACTAAATACATCATAAACTATGATTGGCTTCAACTTGCAAATACATCAAGTCCAAAAAGTATACCTAGTTTTATGGAAATTTGGCTTAAGCCTAAAAATAAAACGAAAAATTATGCAAAATAATATTTGCTCCGTTCCATTTATGCGAATGAGTAGAGCCTCAAGCAAGCAATGTCTCAAAATTTAGAATTCCAATTAATTAAAATCACTCCATCATAAATCACGATTTGTAAGTTAGCGCTTACTGTTCCATTGTAGTTTTGTTTTCTTGAGAACCCACACACAGGATCGGGCGTAGGCTAAAATCGCTACGCCTGTACAGTTGTAATTCTTTGCAAGTTGTTAAACATACGTTTTGAATCTGTTGAAAACCCAACGAGTGAAATAAACGTTTAACACGTGAAACATGATTTCATCATATCATATCATACTTATAAATGCGAAAGTGTGTTTGTTTGTTGGTTTATTGTTTTTTTTGATTTGTTAGTTTGTCCTTCAATCACGCTGCAACGGAGCAACGTATAGACGTGATTTTTTGCATGGGCATAGTTGAAGACCTGGAGAGTGACATATGCTACTTTTTATCCCGGAAAATTAAGGAGTTCCTGCGGGATTTTTTAAAATCACGCTGACGAAGTCGCGATCAGCTAGTATAATATTATAAATGCGAAAGTGTATCTGTTTGTTAGTTCATTGGTTTGTTGGTTTGTCCTTCAATCACGCGCAACGGAGCAACGGATCGACGTGATTTTTGGCATGGGTAAAGTTATAGGACCTGGAGAGTGACATAGGCTACTTTTTATCCCGGAAAATTAAGGAGTTCCCGCGGATATAAAAAAACTTAAACCACGCGGACGAAGTCGCGGGCATCAGCTAGTAATTAATTAATGTGATGTGCATTCGGTAGGTATCTATTATTATATTGAGGCAGGATTTTTTTTCATTAATGGCGAGTTAAGCTAAGTGTGAACATATTACACTTAATACTCGTAGATACTACAATCCTCAGTAAATATTCTGTTTGTGGGTGAAAACAGTAGGTACTTATTGATAAAAGGAAGTTAAGTTGGTGAATAGGTACACCGAAGATCCGGGGTTGTGACTTTGTAGTATATTATTTACCACGTAAATATAAAAGTTATTATGATTCATTAAGATTTTTTTTTGTGCTAACTTATTTTTATGAAACAATATTAATTACAGCGGAGATATTAGATAAATTATTGCGGAAAGCAGAGGGCAAAAAACTATTTATTCTTTTTATCTTAACAAGAGGAAATAGCCTCAAGTTGCAATAAATTATTAAATAATTGAGTACACATTATTATTATAACTATTGTTACACTGTCTTTCTCGGGACATTATCTTCGTTTGAAATGAGTGCGTTTAACTCGGTTAGTGGTTGCGTATTTATGATTAAAAAATACGCACATTTAAAATAGTTATCTGTGACCTAAGCATAGTTACTTAGGTACTAGCTTAAGCGTGGTGTACTAAGTATAGCCAAAACTCTTCTCACTCTGAGAGGTGACTCGTGATCAGTAGTGGGTCGTGTATGTGTCGATGTGGATCCTAACCTAACGTCCCATGTACAATTTACTCAACCCGATATCGGCAAGACCGCTCCTGATAACTCGGAAAATGAATCTAAAGCTCCTAACATTGTAAGGTGACTTAAAAATGACTAGCCGATGGATTAGCAAAAGTTTGCGGGCACTGTCAGGTTATCATTATTTCATTAAAAAAAACTGAATGAATTATTTAATAAGTAAGCAAGTACCTTGTAATTTGTAAGGCACAAAAGCTTTGGAGTTTTTTAGAACGTGGTTGAATAACCAGAGAAAAACTTCTAGAGTAGGTACGTCACGTACGAAGCCTGAAAGTTAATTTTGTTGAAGTGTATCTGTGTAGATACCTACCGTACTAGGTAAGTATTAGAAACGAATTACTTTGCTCTGCACTGTCTGGTTTGTATAGGTCCAGTGACGAGGGCCCTGTTAGACTTGTCTTAGCTTAAAAGGTATTTTATTTAATTTTCCAGAACCTTTGCCAACACAGAGGGCTACGTCGAAACCGTACAATGACTTTATATTTGAAGCAATGCAATCCTTGCTATCTGGTTGTCTCTTAACAAAGGTCAGATATTTTTAGAGCACCTGAGTTTTGAAAAATATGGCTATGACTTATTGCGATAAGCGATGGTTGGGTCCTATGGCGCTGGAACGGCGACCCCGCACTGAAAAGAGCAACGTTGGGAAACCCACTACAAGGTAGAGAGGTAAGTATCTACATAATGAACCATTGTACCAAGTTTAGCCAAATCAATCGTAATTTAACTGTAACTATGCTAAGCCTTTAGATGGCTCAATGTCAAGAAGATTGATACAAATATGAGCTACGAGATATATTCCAGCTCAATTGATTTTGTTCCATCATTAATATTTCTTTGTTGAATTATAAAAATTAATATCTAGCCAAATTGTAACATTAATCTGTTGAAAGCAAAATAATATCTATTCTAAAAGTTGATCTCATATGTGTGGACGTCAGCAGCATATGCAATCTAGTCACGGAGTCAACTTTGTACATGGCGAATGGCGCCATATTCGCTGCTAACTTTGCTAACGTCGCGCTTGTCAGAATCGATTATAACTCTCCAAACATTTGCTTTGGACATTGGTTCTTTTTCATATTTTTAGTGTAGTGTTAGGCACATCCAAAAATAATTCTATGCTCGTAGGTAGGTACTCCAGTTCCCTCTTACATATGCTATGTTTTGTTTGGGTGTCCCGCATATTACCTACTATCCTAAGAAAACTCTCTATCATTAAATGAGAAAAGAAAATGGCTTCCCACGATTTTTAAAACCTTAAAATGGAACATGAAATAAAACTGTTTTTGCTTGGACCCTCCAAGCAAAAAGAGTTTTGTTTGACTTATTTAATCTTCTAAATCTAAAGCGATTGAAACTAAAATAATAATAACGAGAGACAAAACCTTATATTGTCCTACTCAGTGATAGTAACCTATGAAATATTACTGTTTCAAAGGCCTGTATTACCATGTTAAGAATGGAATGTAGAAAGGTATATAAAAAACTGTACTTATGAGCTTTCTGAAACATCATGGGTCGTAAAGAATTTTTGATGGTGTTCCGCTAGGGCACTTCTCAGGCAATTTCGCTAGATTGGTATATCAAAAAAGGCATACTATTACATTTAATAACGATGTTCGTATAACTTTACCTTAAATAGGTATACAACAAAATTATCAAAAGAATGTCCAAACATTTGTTATAATTATTTTATCTCTGTTTATAGATAAGTAAATTACCTTTTCGAATTTATGCAAACAAAATATCGGCTAACATTGTAAAGAATTTTTTCTGGAAAAGAAAATAATAAATGAGGTACACCTACTTCGAAACATTATGATTCGTCTTAGATTTTCATTCTATTTATGTATAGAAAGGGAAATATGTCTTACGGCAATTCTATAAATAAACCAGAAATGAAATATATTTTTTGTAACTTAATAAGGTTTTATATATACATAATAAAAAAAGAGATAGCGAAAGAAAATCTACCTTCACCAGGACAACTTCTTTAATCTGATGGTAACTACGAAAAGAATTAGGTAAACCTTGCGAGAGTCCCAATATTATTCAACCCTTAAAATACTTAAGTTACCTTAGCGTACTAATCTATTTAGGTAACCCTTAAGTTGTACTTTAATACTTACTCGTAGTATGACTAAGAAGTGGTAGTGGGCAGGCCATGTCTAATAAACTAGGCCATAGGTGCAGATTCTGATTTTCTAAAGCGGTGACCGTGTAGATAGAGATACCCGCATGCTTGGGACGACCTCCAGCCCGCGAGTGGAACCACGTGGAAGTCGCAAGGTGTGTGGTGGTGCGCTCTCTGGTCCTATGTCCAGCACTGGACGAAGACTTGTTTAGTTGAATGTATTGATTAAGCTTTTAATCGGTAATAGTCCCTACTTGGGCTCAGCTTTAGTATAGTGGTCGCGGAATTAGACGTTCACATTTTTTTTACAGAAAGACTCTGATGTGGTAAGCCTTGCACTAAAATGTTTTTTGTCGGAAACTAATACTTTTCTTGAAATAATTTTTTGAAAATTCGCAATTCTTCACCACTTTTCACTATTTCGTACGACATTTGCCATAGATTACAGACTCATTGACGTTTAGTTGGCGTGATAGGATTCGTTTTACGTAAACTAGTACCTAAAGTACCTAATATGTGATTAAAATCCCTTTTTTTTTTGATGTTTTCGAATAAAACACAGAGTTTTATGTGTACCAAAAACGGAACGCGCCAAAAATTTTTGCGCTAAATTGACAAATGACAATTTAATTAACTAAAAAGGTACAAAGGTACATATGTTATTATGTATATTTAATTTAATCACATTTTTTTTTCTGAATAGTTAAAACCACCCAGAAATGCCTTACTGACAGCATAGCGGTGGTACTCTTTCCTCTTCTGCTCCCAGTATCAAGAGCGAGCGAAGCGAGCGAAGCGAGCTCGGGACTTGGGGGCACTCCGACTCGGATAGGTTAGGTTAAGAAGAGGATGGCGGGGTCTGTAAGATGGCGCCATCCTCTTCTGTGGTTATTTACTTTGTTTACGTCCCAGAATAAGGAGCCCCGCGAAGCGGGGCTCCGTCGACCAGCCTTGGAGGGGGTGAGAGGGACAGGGTGAAGTCTAACTCCCCCTCCCCCTCTAAAGTACTTTTTCCTTTGGAGGGGGGGGTTCACCCCCTCCCTTCCTACCCCTCCCCCCCTACCCCTTTCCCCTCTCCATAAATGAGGTTCATGATATCAAAAAAATATACAGAAACATAACCTCAAAATGAGATTTTTATAAATTCATAGAAAAAAAAACGGTGCATACTTTGTAATGGGAGTAGTGTCGGGGGGTAGGGGGCACCCCCCTCCTCCCCCAAACCCCCCCCCCACCCCCTCCTGCCAAACGATTCTAAATTTTACCCAATTTGAGAACCTAACCTCAAAATTAAAAAAAATTAATATCTCGAAAACTATTAGGTTCCGACAAGTTTGGCTTGGAGGGGGGTAGATTTCCCTCTCCCCCCCCCCCCCCACTCCCCCCCCCCCCCCCCCCCCCCCCCCTCGCGGCTACTATACTAAAGCCCAACCCCTACTTGAACTTACAAGACAAATTAAAGTGAGCAACGTAAACATAATGGCAAAAAAAACCCCAATGACGACGGTCGCCTGAACCCTGGGCGAATAGCTTATTTTCAAAGTCTTGTGATAAAAAGTGATTTTAACAGACTACAGTATTCCATCAAAACGCTTTGGAGACGTATCTATTCTTCATCGTCCGAACCGTCGGACGTCCGAACTTACGCATTCGAGCATTTCATAGCTTCGGTTTATCTCTAAATATATATAAAAGGAAGTCGAAGGAAGTATATAAAAGGAAAAGGTGACTGACTGATTGATCTATCAACGCACAGCTCAAACCACTGGACGAAACAGGCTGAAATTTTGCATGCAGATAGCTATTAATGGTTTAGACATCCGCTAAGAAAGGATTTTGAAAATTCAACCCCAAAATTTCAAATTCTCAAAATTGGGGTTTCAAATTTGTATAGTCCACGCGGAAGAAGTCGCGGGCAAAAGCTAGTTTTCTATATAGGTAGCTGTAGTCAATTTGTGCCCAGCCGAATACAAGCTCTTGGTCTAGCACGTTGAATAATAACAGAATTTAATAAACGAGAATCAAGGTTTTATGTATGAAAATCGTAACATTAACTTTACGCGTTGAATTTACGAGCTATAATGAGAGAATGCTCGTAAATGGGAAGTCAAAGTATGGACATTTTTTATGACAGTTATGCGGGATTAAAAATAACTGTGGATTTATCTGCTATCCAATATGAACGAATTTCAAGTTACAAAGTGTGGCGTATTGAAAAATAAGTATTTAATTAGGAGGCAGACGACCGCAAAAATTCGGCTCGATTAAATTCGGAGAAAATAGAACCCAGAACAATAGAGCTGCCGTTCTTCAAAGGGCTTACAAAATACATATAAGTACAAATCAAAGTATCGCCTACCTGCACCGGCTCGATCCAATTTTCGATAATACCTAATGTAAGAATTTCATATCTACGAGTAAACACGAGTGATTTCAGAAGCCAGTACAAATCGCACACCACTTTTTTTCATCATTGCCGGAAGTGTCGGTGAAAAAACAGTACTTAACAGAAAATTATTTATGCTTATTTAATCTTAATTCTTATTTAGTTATATCAAAAATGCTTATTTATGCTTAATTCCGTCAACAATTTGGGAAATATTTCACGCAAAAAAAATACCTACCTACATTTGCTAAAGCGAAAATTCTATAAAAAAAAATCCCTTCAGCTTTTACAAAGGAAACTTATAATTTTAAACTTTTAAATTCATCTCATCACTATACAATTCTGCAGCACAGCGTGCGGTTTCCGAGGATCGTACACTTTATAATTAATAGAGACCATAATTTATTATGTGTATAAATAATGTGTACAAAGATAACAAAGGAAGAGTTTCATTAGCGGGGACAGCAGCCGGAATAAATATCAAATAAACACTCATAGGACGGGATAATGCTGCCTCCCTAGCTGGAGATTACACAGGGTTGTCATAACATTGTGATTGTAACTTTTCTCATTATAACAATCGCTATTTACTTATGCCTAAATAAACCACCTTTCTATTTAAATAACATTTTAAGGCTGAAACAGACAACACGCGTCCAACACGGATCCTAAAAGATGACGATAATAGAAATAACTACAGGAAGGCCTTCACATTCGCTCGACCTAAAGTCGCTCGCGTTAGCCGTAACGTGTTGCGGTTGAAGTTTTTTTTTTCTTTTACCTGCCTTTAGTGAGCCTTTGCAACGTGCGGTCAGAGTTTTTCAGTTGCTTAAAAGTGTTTCAGTCTTTTAAATCATTATTTTGTTGACGTACTTGCAAACTCAGAAACAAAGCTTTCTACTTAGGTTTGTAGATATAAGGCGCTTATTGGCGCAAAGTATGTTAAAGTTTAACATTATCTTTCACTTAAATCTTTTAAAAAAATCTGTTTAGTAAGTACATCTGAAGAGAAATTAACTTGTCTGTAGGTACCTGCTAAAATTAACATGGTATTGCAAACCTTAAAATGGTTTAGTATAATATTACAATGTGTCCTGGTTATTACAAATCCGGGATGTCGCTTCACCACAAACCTGCAGATCTTTGTATAACCTTAGCCTTTATCCGCAATTTTCAAATGCGAAGTTATTTTCGCCGACCTCATTTCATTTCACGTATAAATTATACTCGCATTAACTTGAAAAATATGGAAAACCACCAGCTAAGACGGTGCTCTTATTGCCAGATACGAGTTTTATTTCCATAAAACATTTTTACAATAAGACTATATTCATAATTAAACAAAAGATTACGTGCTAACTGCTAATACGATAATATACTATTCAAAGGTAGCTCTTTGCATGAACTTCATATTAAGTAGTGGTGTTCACATGCAGGAGTTAAAAAAAATTACTTTAAAAATACCTACGATGAAAATTCTCTAACATGTTTTACATTGTTCTTGTCGCAGATAGTAAAATATTATGTCTGAGTACCTACTTGCAGTTTGAATAGTTGTTATCAACAAAACAAAGACAATTTTTGGTAATAAGTATGGACCATTCTATGTTTCAGTACTATTTGAAATGTCTCCATTGCCCGGGGTAAAATAAGACCGTAAACAGGGGCAATTTCACAGAGAACGCTAATCTTGCCCAAGCAGCTCCACTTTCATTAGCATTTGTGTAATTTTATCAGTAGATCTTGCTGAGATGGCGCCGTGTCGGGACTTTCGCCTCATTTGTCCCTTTCGTCATCACAGATCATTTAAATTTAAGTAGATATTATACTGCGGTTTTCATATTGGGGCGCCGCCGAATGGTTCTTGAGTTTTAAACAAGGAAGTCTTATGGTTTCGTCCAGTTCAGTCGTCGTTGTCTTTGTAAAACTAAAATCTTTATGAACTTTAAACTAAAAGTCTTATGAGTTTTTATTAAATTAGACTACTTATATAAAAAAAATCAGTACTAAATATTCTATTACAAAATTAAAATCTGAAACACCCATTATAGGAAACTATCGAACAAATACAGTTAGTTGTCAATTAGGCCCAATATTTTGTTACATGCAAGTATTATTTAGCCAATTATAATTTGGAACGGTAAATAACCATTATTTGCCCATTTGAAATTTAACTTTATGCAGAAATGTGCTTCGCTGTGGCAGCGGTAGCTAAATAAAACGAATAGAAGTTTTCCTTCTTCGCGAACGAATAACTAGATCTGATTTCATTTTAAAGGAAAAACTTACCGTACGAAAACTCGCCTTCCAAGAGAGATTTTTTGTACACAAAATATGAACTGACTTCAGGTAAACCTCGAGAAAATTTGCGTTGGGAAAATTCTGCTTATTTAAAAAAAAAAAACTATTACATCCATAAGCTCCATTTAAACTTGTTTCTTTATTTGAACGCAATGAGTACGCTAACTCATATAAATTAACACGTGTGTTCAAATAAGAAGTTTGAGCTCACACGCAAAATTAATCCTCTGACACACTGTTCCACTTTGAAGTCTTACAATGGGCGAAGTATTTGAAACAACTGCTTGAAACATTAAAGCTTCCTACACGAATATACTTCGTCATGATGCAACACGTATTAAACTTAACGAGTTACTTGTTGAAGTAACATGAAGTCCAGACTTAATGTGAACTACGGGCGGGCAGTTTCGAAGCCACATTGAACAGTCATTCTATAGCAATTTGGGTCCTAAAGACCCCCTAGGGTCTTGCATAGTAAACTGCCGATAAAGCTCAGAGAAGTAAAATGTGCTCCTCGAGTTCAGACGATTGAAACCTATCCCATGAATCTCCCACGGTTAGAAAATATTCAAATAAAAAATCTATGGAGTAAGTAAGTATTATTTCTTTCTGTATGACGTACCCGGGTTTCAAAAGAGTGTCGAACAGGCGATAATAAAAATTCTCGCTCGCCTAGTCGACTACCACCTACTAAATACATAGAGTTTACGAGTATCTAGAGTATTCAGAAAAGTTTGTTTAGTGAATTCATTATATTTTAAAAGAAGTTGTAGGAAAATTTTTTTTAGAACTATGTAGTGAATTCGCCCTTCAGAGGTTATTAGTATTTTTAAATTAAGCCCGTGTATGACAGATAATAGACATGTGAGTATGTTCCCGTTAGTTATCCCGTATCCAGATTCAGTAGACCTGCTGTGAAGCACAAAAGTGGACGTTAATTATAAAGTTTTGCACGAAAACTTTGCATGCAATATTAAAGCGTTACGTGATTATGCATAAAATGTGTACAGTGCTTATTAAATTTTGGCTTGGCATCGTGTAGCTAAACAATAATGTAATGAATAACATAGTGATATCTTGGTCCTTTACTTTGTAGATATTATATTTAGTGATTAAACGAACTCACCTGTAAGTGAAGTTCGATCATAATTATACGAAGGATTTGCCCAAAGAGATTATTATTAAATTAAACATTTAAATTTTATGCTTGCACACACAAATACCTACATATAAGTAGTAATATATTTTAATAGGTGTAGGCAAATTAAGGAGTTTCTGTGGGAATTAAAAAAACTTATTCCACGCGGACGAAGACGCGGGTTAGGTATAGTAGTTAAGATAAAGATAGTTTTATTTGATAATATCTGGTGTTAGGTCATTTATAGTATCTATAATAGTTAGATTAATTTAAGCAAACATTTATTTAATGACCGAGTTTAGAATTTAGATACTTAACAAAAACAATATACACTAACCACTAAACAAACCTTTAAGCTTCCAGAGGATAGCTGATTTACTTCGTTGTAGTTACCATAAATGTAGAATTTCAGTAACTAAGAAAGTACCTACCTAGTACCTACTTAAGTAGTTTAAAAAAATATATAAATATTTATAAAAGGAATTCAAACCTAGATAATTTTAATACTGATGTATGCCTATAGCATCGTCATATAATAAACTAGATGATGCCCGCGACTTCGTCCTCGTGGATGAGGCTTTTTAACTCCCGCGGGAACTCTTCAATATTCCAGGACAAAAAGTACCTGTACCACAATTCGTCAAAATTTGTTGAACAGATGGGCTGTGAAAGCGTAAGACAGATAGACAGAAAGACGGACAGACAGACAGACACACTTTCGCATATATATAATAATCGCTAAAGTTAATAAAATAGGAACGGTAAATAAACCACTTCAAAATAAATGAATGTTCCAGAAAAAGAGGAACGCTGTTTGCCCACTGATCGCTTGATTGGGCCATCCACTTTACTTTCAAGAAACATTCAATGGCTTCTAACGAGTTCCTGTGTTCGCAGCGCTTTTATTACCTTCGATTCCACCGAGCCCACATATTTGTTTGGCGAGCTAGTCGATTTTGCGTGTACATGATTTTTTAATTTTCATCGCATGGAAATTTCCATCTCACAATAATAACTCTGTTTTGAATTGGAGTTCTTTATAAGGAAATGGCAAAGGTGAAGTAGGAACTTAGAGATGCCAAAATTATTTGATAAAAAAATTAAAAACTGCGTGTTTTCATGCTGTTATCGCTAGAGTCAGAGCATGTAATCTCAGTTGTCTGCAGGAGGTCGTCAGTTCGTACGATAAACCCAGGACTTAGGAAATAAAATAGCGCACAACCTTCGGTGTGCACGGACCATTTGAGAAATTTATTGTGCGCACTTAACCGCAAATAAATTGGCCAGCACCACGTGAAATGCGCTGTTACTGGCCATTCATTGCAAAGTGCGGTGATTCTTGGGCCATTACAAATTTAATCAGGTCTATTACTTAAGTTTTCATTTTAAAACGCAGCAGCTTATTTTGACAAAAGCAGTCCCAAAGTAATAGGTATAGCTTAGTAAAGTCAACATAGGTGAGGTGCAAAAACCAGATCGGATCCAAGATATTCTTATGCAATCAAACAATGAGACCAATTCCGTTTTACTTTAAAGCAGTTCAATTTTTTACACCATTTCATAATTTATAAGTACTTAGTTACTTCTGGAACGACGATAATAATATGTAGGTACCTACTCGTATCTCTATCAGTCTAAATATTATATGTGCGGAAGGAACTGGGAACCCACCGAATTATTATCCCGAGAAAACCCTGCTATTATGCGATTAATGGAAAGGGGTCACAACCCTCAGCAATGAGGAATACGACGCAGAATAGAGAGATTAGTTATGTTCCTATGGTAAAAATGAGCATCTATCTATCTATACTTATAATAAAACTGTAACATGTCCAATTCTGTACATTGAAGATATTTTGAAAATTTTTTTTGGAGGGCACTCATTATTCGATACTAAAGCCAAATCTGTAATTTTTTTCATTTTTGTCTGTCTGTCTGTCAGTCTGTATCTTGGCCGCGCATCACGCCGAAACTACTGAATGAATTCAAACGAAACTTAGCACGATTTGAGCCCATACTACGAGGTAGGACATAGGATACTTTTTATCCCGAAATTCTACCCCCGAAGGGGTGAAATAGGGGTTGAAAGTTTGTATGAAAGTCCTTAATTTCTCAAGTTATAGCCATGAAACTTGATATATGAGCTGCGGGTTGAAAATGGAGACATACGTGTTTCACAGTTTTTGAAAATTCGATTATTTCATATTTCATACCTAGGGGATGAAAGTTGGTATGAAAGTCCTTCGTTTCTCAAGATGTTTTACAAGTTATATCAACGAAACTTTTTATTTTGGCTTACGGTAAAAAATAAAAAAGTACGTGTGTCACAGTTTTTCAAAATTCCACCCCTAAGGGGGTGAAATAGGGGGTGAAAGTTTGTATGAAAGTCCGTCATTTCTCAAGTTATATCGATTAAACTTGGTATACAAGCTACATGTTGAAAATGAAGAAACACGTGTTTCACTTTTTTCGTAAATTTTACCCCCGAAGGGGTGAAATAGGGGTTGAAAGTTTGTATGAAAGTCCTTCATTTCTCAAGTTATAGCCATGAAACTTAGTATATGAGCTGCTGGTTAAAAATGAAGACGTACGTGTTTCACAGTTTTTCAAAAATTCACCCTCAAAGGGGTGAAATAGGGGTTGAAAGTTTGTATGAAAGTCCTTCATTTCTCAAGTTATATCGATGAAACTTGGTATACAAGCTACCGGTTAAAAATGAAGAAACACGTGTTTCACTTTTTTCGTAAATTTTACCCCCGAAGGGGTGAAATAGGGGTTGAAAGTTTGTATGAAAGTCCTTCATTTCTCAAGTTATATCCATGAAACTTGGTATATGAGCTGCGGGTTAGAAATGACAACATACATGTTTCACAGTTTTTCAAAATTCCACCCCCAAAGGGGTGAAATAGGGGTTGAAAGTTTGTATAAAAGTCCGTTATTTCTCAAGTTATATCGATGAAACTTGGTATATATCCACGCGGACGAAGTCGCGGGCATCAGCTAGTAAATATTAAATGTGAAATTATCAAATACGAGTAATTGCTGTAGAAAGATTGTTTCCCTGACTAAATTTAAAATGGAGGCCTAAGCATAGAAAACTTTATTCCGAAATTTTACTAATTACTACGTTGCCTACAATTAATCTGTCTTATTTTGACTTGTTAGGCAATAAAGTTTCTCCATCAAAGAGGTTTGTTCGTAATTATAAAGTTTTAATCCTGTAATTTTTTTTAACGTAATTAATGACCCGTTGAAGATTCGAATGGTCTTAAATATCGCCCGAAATTAATTATTTTCTAAGTTAAAAAATATTAACACCAAAAATTAATTTTCGTAACACGCTCCGCCTTTATTAAATAAACTTTTGACTATTCGATGAATAATAATTGTTTATTAAAAGGATAGTACCTAATAAAGTAGCTGAACTGGTATTGGAAGTCTTGAACTGAGCTGGAATTCCTAAAAATCCTTGGTGCTGTTCGAAACCAGTATGAAAAATCAGTAAGTACCGAGTCTGTCACTTATCATCTATAGTCTATACTCTATACTAATATTATAAATGCGAAAGTTTGAATGGATGGATGGATGTTTGTTACATAATCACGTCAGAACGGCTGAACCGACCTGCATGAAATTTGGCACAGAGATAGATTATAGTCTGGATTAGCACATAGGCTACTTTTTATACCGGAAAATTAAAGAGTTCCCGCGGGAACCAAAAAACCTCAATCCACACGGACGAAGTAGCGGGCACCAGCTAATTTTTTATATCACGAGGTGTCATAATAATTATTCCTGTGCCTATTTAATTTACCTGCTCATCAATATAAGCCGCATAAGAAGATAAAAAAAACGTTAAAATAGATTACTTATTACATGAATCATACTTTTCAGCTGAAAATCAGGGTTTATAAAATATGTCATACGGACCATGTGTTTTATCATAGAGTTATTTTGTTGCCGGTGTTCCCGATGTGGCTGTGCTGAACAAAAATGCGCGGTCAATCCAAACCCCACCGCGCCTTGGGAAATAAAGTCCGTTCCGAAAATGCAAATTGCTTTTGTAGACATGAAAATTAGAATACAAAACATAAAAAATAATTGCGTTTTAAAAACGAGAAAAGTATTGCATACACAATAAAAGAAAATCTTTAAAATCATTTATTACAAACATGTATGAAGTATGAATGCAAAGTGCCAAGCTATTTTCTTCAGCATTTTTTAAAAAAAGAATATATTCTGCAATCCTCACTGAAGAAAATCAAGGTACCTACAGTTTCAGTTAGAATCATATCCTATCATCACTGAATAAATGATTCTCTCCAACCCTATAAGACAAGCCATTACTATATAGATACAGCAATTCTATTTAGCAAACAATAAGTAAACATTTAAAAAATATTATAAATGCGAAAGTGTGTTTGTTTGTTGGTTTATTGGTTTGTTGGTTTTTCCTTCAATCACACCGCAACGGAGCAACGGATCGACGTGATTTTTGGCATGGGTATAGTTGAGAACTTGGAGAGTGACATAGGCTACTTTTTATCCCGGAAAATTAAGGAGTTCCCGAGGGAATCAAAAAAACTTAAACCACGCGTACGAAGTCGCGGGCATCAGCTAGTTTAAAATATCAGTGATCGATCGGATCAGCATGAATAATTCGCGAGACAAACCACTGGCACAACGCAAATTGTAATTCAAATATTACTTATGCTCGCATTGAGGTCAAATCCAACGAGACTGAACAGCAAACACCTCATAACGAAGTCCCCCACATAATTGCAGTCGCGAACAACTTACTTTCCTTTGTTCAGTAGTTTTAGCAAGCTTCGACCGGTCTGTCGAAACTGTAGCTCCATTCTTATAAAAGCTGAAGTATGTTATTGTTCAGGTATAATTATTAATACACCGTACCCAGTTTTATTCTCCGTGTCCCATTGTAGATATTGTAGAGACTTGTACCTACTCGTCGACTTTACTGCCACATAATACTTTCGACTTTACTGACACTACCGTGAATTGTGATACAAAATTCTGCCATCGAAATTTAAAAAAAAAACTGCTTCTTAACATTATTAGCAGCCAAAGAATTATGTATGTAAAATATCTGTGGACCTTGTTGGAAGGAAATGCCTTTCCACCACACATAATTTTCAACACCAATATGGCGGCTTGATAAAGCCGTTGCTTCGGTACTCTGTAAACAGATTATTCTTATTAAATTTTTGAACGTCTATAAATTAGAATAACTTGTTAATTCGACTTCTGTAATTCTTTGAAATCCTTTGATTAATATTAATACTTATTCTATGAATATATTCATAGAATAAGTATTAATTTGGTTTATGATAATAGCATGCCTGAACAAGCTATTTATAAATAGCTTGTTCAGGCATGCTATTTTCATAAACCAAAATCGCGATGATCGATATCACAGAACCAGGACAATGAAGGATTATTAGATTACGAGTACGTTAGTGATCGGAAAGTGCGTTTGCCGTGGAACCAGTTAGCCGCCACTAATCCAGTAATCCCTGTAGATTTGGATAAACCCTATAACGTTGATTGTTTTTTGGTATTGGGAGCCTGTTTACAAATAGAAAAGTCTGAAACGATTTCACAGAGCTTTCAATTTGAACCAAGCCATTCGCTGTTTAATTTGAAGCTGGCGAAGCGAAGTTGAGCTTAACCGAGCGTGTTCGTAAATAAATATTGACAAAGACTAGATAAGTAGGTAACATAATATAATATTATGTACCTTCCTACTTATATTGTAAGTATGCAAAATTTATCTGATATGAATAGGTGGTTTAAATTGAAATGGATAGATACAGAGCCAGGTACATAATAACATGTAGGTAATCGTTTCTCATTCAGCTTACCACACAAAAGCAAAACCCTCTGGATATTGAAATTGATCAAAATCTATTAATCGGTGGAAGAAGTTAGGCATACCTACACCATAGGTATTTTAAGCTCACGTGCTGAGATGGTGATCAAGCTCTTTAGTCGTTAGGGACGTACTCAACATCCCTAATGACTTACTGAACAGAAGAAACCTTATGACTACTGTGTATTTAACCAAACCAGAGTTACAGGTTGACCCGAATTTACACGGGTAACGCTACAAAGCCGTAAAATCAAAACGTACCCATGTATATAGATTTATAATTTTTACCTATATATATATATTATAATCAAAGTACTCGTATGTTTATCTAGTAGTGCTAGTTTTGTATGTCTATTTAAGTAGCGAATTTTGACTTAGGCACCTAGTTGAATAGCCTATGAACGAACGCCTATGAACTTTCTTTGTTCTGAAGTTTTAACAAGCCCATTCCGTTGAAACTCCGTTCTTATTCTTGACTATTAAATTACGTTTAGTTTTCAAAAAATAAACGATCTTCAACTCAACTTCAACTTTCTACACCTTACTTCAGAAAGTTACGGTAATAAGGGTGACCAGATTTTCACCCTTTAAGGCGCTGTGAGTTCACGAGATCAAAATATAGACGCACGCGGGGGTGAAATCAAGCAAGCGCATGTCGCAAAAAATGGAAGAAATAATTATTTGTAAAAAAATAAATATTTACTGTTCAATACAAATTAATTAAAAGGTCTGTTTAAAAGAAATTTAAATGCAGAGTTTTTTTTAAATTGTGTTTTGAGATGCGTCAATGGCTGCTTAAAGGTCTTGAAAACAGCAAACTAATTTTACAAGTATTTTCTTATAGGTCTAGGTAAGTACGAGGAATCCATTTTTTTCTTAAGACGTCACTATTTGGACCATTCTGTATAGAGGCACAATAGAGGTCACGAATCCACCACCGGCCCGGAAAAAAAAATCGACAATGAACTTAGCAATTACTCGTTTCAAATTGCAATTCTAACAATATAGGAAATTAAACAAATGTACATTTTATAAAATGTTATTTGTGCATTGTCTTTAGCATAACGGCTAATGTATCTAGGTACTATTTTTGTATTGCGCATCGCTGTATACCTACCTCCATTTGAAACAGTTTGTATAGCAGTTGTCTTCACGTAGTGTCCAGACGGGGGCGTTAAGCTACAGCATACGAATGAATCAGACACGTACGGCTACGCGAGCACAATACGCCCAGAATAGAGCAGAATATATTATTAATATTCTTTAGGTAAAATCTACGCAATACTATACTTGCAGTATTGCAAACGACACTCCAAGCATTAGGTAGGTATGACGTGTCCGTCACATGAACTAACATATTTATTTGGAATATAAAACTACGTGAATAAGAATTTTTATACTAAGACTCTTTGCCATAAAAATCCATGTAATTATCAAAAGATTAGTAATATTTGAAATTAATATTGAGTAGGTACATTTTTCGTCTACACAATAGTCAGGTTCACAGAAGTCAGACAAGCAGAAAATAGAACATAGGATCCTCCAACAAATAATAAGGACCTACAAAATCGTAATAAGTTTCACGAACTCAAATCGTTCCATATTAATTAAGTATATCGAAATATAGAAAAGAAAAAAATTGCAGATGAAAATACAGACCATGTGCTAACGTGAGTCAAAGAATGGTATAGTAACTGGACATCGTTTTAAGACGACTGATTTCAGTAAGCGATCAGAAAAAGCTCTTGGCATTCTGCAACATATATTTTTGTCTACTAAATACCAACTAGCCATATTATATGAATTTAAATAGATTCGCTTCATTGGGATTGTAAATTCTTACCGTGCAAGCAGTTTACCGCCACTAATCCCAACAAATCGCACAAACCTCCATTACCTTGATTGATTCTCGGCACTGGCCCTGGTTACATATACAAAGCTTTGAGGGAGAGCGTTCAATTTGCGCTGAACCACTTCTCAATTTGCGGCTAGCGAAGCGTTCTAACCGTAGGGTAGAGGCCAGGCACTTGACGACCGTCGCCGCTTTTAAAACAAAGAACATCATTACAGAAGTTCGTACAGCTTACTTACATTTGGTTGCTTTTCTGTTCAATTAATATAAACTCCTTTTTTGTGCTAGATTTTTTTTATTTATTTTTTTTATTTATTCTTTATTCATCAATAATAGGTTTTTACAAATTACATCTTCATGTCCTGAAACTCTCGTGAGTTTATCTGGACATTGCACATTCCTCCTAAACAAATATACTTATAAAAATTACTTATACAAATCAATAACCTAAAACAACACAGTATCATAATACTCAAAACTTAGTTATAATCAGTAAAAAAAAAAAAGTGGGAAGATACTCGTATTAGCGTATTACAATTTAAAATGGACCGCGCGGCTTACAATTTAAAACATTCGAGTAACATCGTATCGTGCAAGGCTATAGATAACGCCAAACCGGTTTTGTGCATCGAGACACGTCGTTGCACCTAGTATCGATACCGCGATGGTTCCTGATGGTCAGCCAGTACAATTCCTAGCGCTGCGCAATAGACAACTTGCGTCCGGGATCGTACAAAAATACGATCTATACAATTTTTCGTGAAGCTATGTTTCCTATGCTCAATTCTTGTATATTCGTCGATCCCGCACTCAAGACCATGCTGGTGCAGCGTATTTAAATACTTATTTGTTACATATACCGTTGACGTACTTTCAGTTAATGTTTACATCACCCAGCAGAATATACCTATATCGGATGTATGATATTTCTTAATAATGAATTCCAGCTCATGGATAAACAAGTGCTTGAATTTATTTTGCGGTCTATAAAGTGCACATTGATATATTATGGTTTCGTTTGAATTTGTAGTGATTTTTCCAAGCAGGCATTCAAAATGAACAGTCGTTAGAGGAATTATGTTTAGTTTGTGTTTATTGAGGCAATATAGTATTATTCCGCCACCTTTCTTATAAGACTTAGATTTATGTGCATTTTATACCCGTTCATAGAACTTAAGCTATCTGAAATATTGACAATACAATTAATGTCTATTTGCTTAACAATTAGTAGGTACTTAATAGCAACTGCAATTTCGAAAAGTTTTTAATTAAGGATCTTATATTTACGTGTATACAGGTAAAGTTTTTATATAAGAAGTTGGGGATACGCTTTCAGTAATCAGAAATATCGAAACAATCAGTAATTTTAATTATACTATCCATAATAAAAGTGATATATAATATAAAAATAAAACTAAGAAAAAAAAAATATATATTTGTGGGTACTTATAATTAATTAGCGTGCTGAATTTTTTATTTTAATTATGTCGGATTCAGATCTTATATATAATAAGTCACTTTTATCGTTCAAACGCGTATATATTTTGCCATTTTTGCACCATATGTATTTATACGTATCTTTGAGTTCTTGTTTGGCCTTCCAAAGCAGGGACTTAATAAATGGAGTTAACGCTTCTCTGAAATAGACCTTATTTGTTTTGATTTTGGGGTCTTTAATATTCGAGATGTCGGATATAAGGACTGGAGTACTTTTGGCTACTGAAATCCATTTAATCTTAGAATCATCGTTTTTCATGTCCACACTAATTACACTGTTTTTACCAGCGCGTACACGTTTTACCACTTCAACTTCGTGTGTGTTCAGATTTAGTTTTAATGCCGCTTTGCTAATAATTTCTTGCAAATTTTCATCTTCTGATTCTGGTATTCCTGCTATTTCTAGTTTCTTACTTAACTTACTCTGTTCCAAATCCATAATACGCTGCTCCATTGCATTTACCTTGCTTTCTAGAAATTTGTTCTTGTTTATTAGTTCATAGTTTTTGTTCTCTATTTCTTTTACTTTTTCTTTAAAAACTTCGATAAATTCCAGACATTCCTCCACTTTGTCGCTTAGGAACTGTATTGATCGGTTCGTCTCTTCTAACTCTTTTTTCAATAATTTTTCCATTTCCTTAGTAAGTTGAGCCATAAATTTTTTTGAGTCTAATGTAAGGTCTTTTCTTACCTCTTCTGCCTCATCTTCTTCTTCATCGTCCGTAGGGACGATGAACGAGCTTTTCCGGAAGGATTGGGAATTGATGCACGAGGCGCATGTCCACTCGATGTTCTCTGCCACACGTACCGCCGCCAGCTGTTTATGGGTCAAGCCAGCACAATCCGGTTTAGCATGAACAAATAATCCACACTTATTACACTCTAGACCAGGGGATCTTTTTGTAACACTTTTTTTGCATTTTACACAATTAATCATTTTAAGGTAGTTCGAAAATTAGGTTAGTATGAAATGTATGTAACACTTTGAGTTGAGTTGCTCGCGTGACGGCCGGGCGAGGAATGATATAACACAGACATACTTAAATGTGTCATTGATTTTGAAGCTTTTTCAATGGTTTTTATGGGGTTAACGATTGTAATTACACATTGACACATAAACGAGCCATAGTGTTATGAATTTACAAAATCAAATAAATATTCAAACAACGGCTTTTTTAGAAACTTTAGGATTTGAAAATAGTTAAAAAGTAATTTAACCAATGTAGATGGATACATGGATATATATGGAACATCAATGTTAAAAAAATAGTGACGATCAGTTTTACTGTCAGTTTTGCAACAGTCACAGATGTTACCTACTACGATGGTTATACCAAACATGTAGTGCAATCTCGTGAAGAGCTTACTATAGAAATGATCCTATGAAGTAAGGTCTTGGATAAGGGCAATGATGTTTGATGATTATTTTCGGGCTCTCTGCGCCATCAGTCATTCCTCAATCATGATTTATGGAATTGGCAGATGCAAAATCTTTCTTTTAGTGGACCCTTTAGAACAGCAAAAAACTTACAACTTTGGCGTAGAACCCACTAGAAAATATCTAAGTATATCCAACGACCTCCGAGTGTATGTAATATTAAATTTAATGGCTCTATCATAATGTATCGCTTAACTCCGCCGCTAAGGTTGTCTTTTTTTGGAAAATATAATAATTTAACAGAACATATTTTTAATGAACGAATATTAATTAAAGCTTCAGAAACTTACAATTCAATATTATATTGCAGTACGAAGATTGCCTTCGTTAAAAATATTTTACTCCCGCAAGTGGATATAAAAAAATCCTTTTATTTAATAGTTAAACTCACTGTATGTTAAAATGCCTCTGTTATCATCTAGTTTTGTCTGTGGGCACGTGGTCCGCATGGACGACGCCAGGCTACCTAGAGCTGTTTTCTACTCTGAGCTTAGTACTTGTAAACGTAAGCCTGGTGGTCAATACCTGCGTTTCAAGGATGTCCTTAAAAGTAATCTTTCCTCCTGTAATATTCCATCAGACAGCTGGGAACAGTTCGCGCTCCAGAGGCCTAAATGGCGTAAAATGATAAAAGACAGGTGCAAAACCTTTGAGGAGTTGCGTCTACAACATCTTGACGCAAAACGCCACCTACAAAAAGTTCGGCCGTAGCAGACGTACACATAAATGTGTACAACAACAGTGGTCAACTTTATTGTGAGTCGTGCCGGCGGACTTTTCAGACCAAGTTTGGCTATGCTAGCCACATCCGCGCACACTCCAGGAAGTAAGTAAAGCCAAGATGTCACCGTTGGCGGATACGCCAAGGAGGACATCATCATCATCATCATATTAAAATATTGGTTAAAATATCATATTACCAATTATTTGATTCTTTATCTGTATTTTATTTAAAAACTTGGCTTTTGATTTGTGCTGGTAAATAAAATAATCATTATTGTATTTCCCTGAATTTTACATGAATCATGTGCATACCTGCCTACAAAGAGCCTACTCGTATAAAGAGTTCCCACGGGAATCGAGAAAATTTAATCTACGCGGACGAAGTCGCGGGCATCATCTCGTTTTATATAAACCTAAATAGCTGTACAGAAACCCCACTGAAAAGTTGAAATCAACCTACAGAAAACCATAGAAATTCTTTTACTGCTGTATCTATAAAAAGAAAGTCTTTTAAGTCAATTCAATGAAACAACTTCCTCATTGAATATTGTTCTATAGGTAAGTACCTAGGTATCTTTATTGAACATGTTATCTAAGGATGTTCTGAAAAATTAAACTGATATCCGTTCAATAAAATTTTACCTACTTAAAAGTACTTATATCAACCAGCATGAATACATAATATTCAATTGCTTCATTGAATTGCTATTACGAAGCTTTCATGCTATTGCATATTACTCGTATGCTCCGCCGCGCCGGTCCTTTGTTCGGTCCGAAACGCTATAGATACCTATGCATCCACTTCATTGCGATATTGATTTTTCGACGGCCCCTACGTAATTCATCGAAAGTCAAAATTGGCACTTTTCACCAGAGCCGTTTAAAGTTTGTTTCTGTTATATTTTGTTTTTTTAAAGAATTACCTCTAAACTTTGGTATCCATCATAAATTATTTTGTTTATATATTTATTCAAATATATACATTTGTGAAAATATATAATACTTTTCTGGAAAATTGAGTTTCAATAGTTTACGTCGTAATATTTTTGATTTTGGACAATGATTTTTATCGAAACTGCCACTTTCGATTTTGTACCTTGGGAATATTTTTGAAGTTATGATCGAAACTGGCAATTTCGATAATTTACTTTGGATATATTATTGAAGTATCCAAAGAAACTGGTAGTTTCGATGAGTTACGCCCAAATGAAATGTGTTTACTATTACCAGTTTCGGTATAATTTGGTAAGATTTGAGCTAATTACGTTTTAAAGAAAGTCAATTGGAAATCCCAACAGGGTTGATAAAAATTTTTCATTGAAATAACGCAGTAATAATATTATTTTTACTTAGTAATACAATTAATAATTGAAATCAAATTGAGTAAATCAAAATAACAAGTAAGCAAAAATAAACTACGGATAAAAATAAATAAGTGTAATAGGAATGGCACTTTGGCAAGAGCAGTTTTTCATCGTGATGAATAAATATTAAAAATAACGATGATCAGAGATCATCGTTATTTTTAATATTTATTATTTTCTCACGTCTTCTTGTAATAACAGAGTTAAAGCTATGCTGCTCATCTTTTAACATAGTCGTTCTCATCTTTAACGTAGTAGAGTCCACTTTGGTGTTACATCCCCTCTGAGACCTTCAAGTTTGGGTGAGGATGCTGAGCCCGTTAGTGAGAGAGAAGTTCCACGTTTTTCAGCCTAGTACATACCAACATTATTTGAATAACATGAGTAGAGGATAATCTCCTGGGCACGATGACCTTCTCATCAAGCACCTTGACGGAGTTTAGTTGCATAGAGTGTTAGCTATGTTTTACTCTCTATGTTTTAGTCACTTCACACCACACGCACGCATCATGTCATCCGCCATGACATGATGCGTGCAGTGCCTATTCCGAAGAACAAGACTGGAGACATGTTGGATTAAAAAAATTAAAAGGCTGTTACGTTGGCTACTATTATAGTTAAAATATTGGACAGTTTGATTAACAACAAACTGAAACCGATTTTGCATCTCCGTAATGGTCAATTCGGTTTAGTCCGTAATGGGTAACGCGGGTTATATACGGAGTAAATCAGGCTGTCCATTATAACAAAGAGAGACAAAAACCTTTCTATCTAAGCTTTTTTTTTGGACATCTCAAGGTTATTCGACATGTCTTATAATGTCTTTTGGGATAAGCTTAAGAGAGCGGGCATACCATTGGGGATTAGGAGAGTCTAAAATTTTGGTATTCATACCAAACTAACTATGTTGTGTGCGGTAATGCGCTCTTCCAGGCATATAATTTGGAGTGTGATGTTAGGCAAGGAGGTTTGTCCCCGCCACTCTTCTTTAGCCTATGAATGACCTTATCGGTGCTCAGCTAGAGGCACGTAGGCTGCTGGATAGAAAACGTCTGTGTGAACGCGGACAACATGGTTCTGCTGGGTCCAATGGTTAGGTCAGTAAGGGAGTTATTAAAAACATGCCAAGAGTACGCAGCCAGTCATGGGCTGATTTATATGATAAAAAGTAGAGTGAATTTACAACATATTTAGGGCGACAGGTATACCGGAGAAGGAGGGCCAGGTAGAGCATAACACCTTGTTAAATGGAGCACTCCTTAAGCGTGTTAAACAATTTAAGTATCTGGGACACGTAGTTACTGATGGCCTTAAGAATGTTGTAAACATAAGAAGGGAGCGTAGGGCATTGGCGGTGCGGTGTAACATGTTGGCCCACAGTTTTTCCCGTGGTAGCGAAGATTTGAAAATTAGTTTGTTTCTTTACACGGGATCATCGAGAACTAGCTATACACAGGCATCAATAAGCTTTTCTTTCCGCGATTTTCTTTAGACGTAGTCATTCTCTTTTGTTTTGATGTAACGCTCGTGCTAAGTGAATCACACTCCAAGACAGTTATGAAAAAGCTTCCGCTGGCAATTGGCTAGGTACGAACTATCAACAGGTGATGGAAATGGGTAGGAAGTAGAACTAGTAATATTGTGGTTGGAGTTGTCAGTTTTCATTTACATATTATACAAAACTATTGATATCAAATTAATTGATAAGTTAAAAATAACTTTTTTTGTCAAAAATAACAAAAATATTAATGAAAAATATATCGAAACAACATAAGAAATAAAAAAAATATCTGCGTAAATCATTGAAACTGGTAGTTTCGTTTTATTGAGGAGATTTAACTCCGCAGTAAAAAAATGAAACTGGTAGTTTCGTTTTATTATAGAGATTTAACTCCGCAGTAAAAAAATGAAACTGGTAGTTTCGATTTGTTTCCTTTTACTATCGAGCTTTATCTCCGCAGTATAAAAATGAAACTACCAGTTTCGATAAAAAATTAAACTGAATTACTACGTAAATTCTCGAAAATGGCAGTTTCGTCGTAGGCCACTCCGGCGTAATTGATCGAATCAAAGACTTTCGATGATATAGCCCGGAGGGTTAGTGTTGCTTTCGATGTTTTACGTTTCAAATCTCAGCTAATATCTAGAATTTGATTTTTTTTATTAGCGGGGGTCAAAATATAGCTTAATATAAGCCTATTGAACTAATAAAAAAAAATCGCAAATTTTGACTTTCGATGATTTACGTAGGGGCCGTCGTTTTATGAGTTTACCTACAACCCATTTTAGTACCTATAAGTTCAGAATTCCTTCAAATCAAACCTGTTATATTACAACAATTCGCACAAGATAATACTTTAAAAACAAACAAACTTAAAACCTCTAACGTCAAACGCATACATAGGTATCCGACTCCGTTCTGTCGTTATTAATAAAACCGTTATTCCTTAAATCGAAGCATGATCGAGATTGATGGCATTTATGTATAGTTATCTGAGTAGGTGTATTATTTCAAGTTAAAGGGCGTTAATTATACCTTATTAATTCACCAAACATGAATGTTTTGATGACGCTGCTGTTCCGACTGCCAAATGCCAACGCGCAAGCTTAAGTCACATAATAATATGTACGAGTACCTACCTGTAACTAGTTAACTTGAAAAAATTCACGGCCTCTGTTTGTAGAGTTCACAAGAACAAGCGCCATAATCCTTTTCGAAAATAGTGTTTCGAGTTAAGACGCAAATCCGTTCAAATAAAATAGTACATTACACATCTAGGGCAGTAAAATAAGAAATGTCTCAGATCACATGTAATTGTTGTCCGAGGCGAAGCCGAGGTCAATAAACATGTGATCTGAGGCTTTCTTATTTACTGCCCGTGGTGTGTATACTATTTTTCTCCTCGACGGAGGCGGAAAGCGGCATTTTCGTTTAGCGCAGCGGGAGGAAAATTGACGCTTTCCGCCCGGAGGTGAGAAAAAGTAGAAAATACTTTTTCTCACCTCCTCACCTCTCACCTTTCATTGGGCGAATTTAAAAGCTTAAAGTTTTATCTAGGCAATCTTGGGACGCTATAATCATAAAAGCAGCGGAGCGATTGATGGAAGCATTCAATCAAGACAAGAGAATCAGTAAGTTTTCGTGTAAGGTGTCATTGTAATGAAAAAAAGTTCCAAATAAAAGACACGGTGTCATAACCTACTTATAGTTCGCGCTCTGCAATCAACTCGCGCGCGTACTATACCTTCGTGGATTTCTGGTAAACATTCGATTTTTTAAGAGGACAGGAATTCGTTAACTATGTCTAATAACACATCAATCCTCTATTCCTTAGACCTTATATGGACACTAAGAGAATACGCATTGACACGAATAAGAGAGCTAGTCAATAACGCCAATTATTCTTACTTACGTTAAATGTTTCTTTTTTTTTTAAACCACTACAAGGGTTACCACTCTCTTTTAGTCAAGGGTTAGCCCTTGAAAAAAACCCACACTACGTACGTCAGTAATAGTTTATTATCAACTTCATAAAAAGCTCAACTAAATTCAATAGGCATTCCACTAAAATTAATGAAAGAAATCGTCCAAACTAAATTACTAATTTTTTTCTTCGTTTAAGTATTTGGTCTATCAACAACTACATCATTTAAAACATGGATCAGCCATTTTACAATATAATATTATACTATGGAGGAGGCTTGCCCAACATCGGGAAGACTGGCGTGCACATGAGGAGGCCTATGTCCAACAATGGATGAAAAAAGGCTCACAAAGAAGAAGATTATGCACTTAGATAAAATGATTAGCCACTTATACTCGTAGGTAAATCCCGCATATTATAATAAACATATCAGGTACAATATGATAAACACCGCAAACACATTTTTATCATATACGGGTCAAACTGAGAACTTCCACCCTCCTTCACTTTTAGAGTCGTTGAAAAACGAATTGCACTAACAATTCGTATTAACATACGTACTAGAATGTTATGAACTATATGTGTTACATTATGAACTGGTTCACGAAGAATACTAGAAGCTTTAAAGTCCTGCGTTTGTAACAGCGCGGGCGCTCTATTGTTCTCATTGTAGCCGCGGTTTTAACAAAAATGCGCGGTCAATCTGTGCCCGCTCGACCCTTGCAAAATGAAGTGCAAATTGCTCTCGTAAAAACATAGTGGTATTCTGAAAAAGCGAAACTCATTACCGGCATATTCGACCCGGAAATAAATTTAAATTGTGTTCTTTAATTACGAAACATTTACGATTTACAATGCAGTTTTAAATGATGTTTAAAATGCACTGTTCTCGTAGGTATGTATCTCTTTAACTACAAAATTTAAGTACTCTACATATCCAATTTTTGACAGGAAAAAGAAGTGTTATTTTACTGAAACCTACTAAAGTCTAGTTGAATGTTACAATTTACAATAGAACCAAAATTATAGAGAAGTCACACCACTGAATAGGTAATAGCTTACACTACACTAACAATAGTTGTCGCATGGTACTTTGTAGACAAAATTCAGGCAAAGCTTTGGGTTCCACTAAAGCCTACTGTAGTCCTTACGGTCGTTGAAATCTGAAGATATATTTTGAAACAAACACAGAATACTATCATAATATTATTATCATCGAACCAAGACAGGAGTCGTTAAATAATAAACGTAGGTATGCCTAAAAGATGCAGTGTGCTGTACTGGAAACACAGAAACCCTCATAATTATGAACTAAGTATACCTACCACAAGTGCATGTAAGTACTTATTGAAAACCGAGCAACCATCATACCAAGTTACCTACAGATTTTTGCATAACTACCTTACCTCAAATTGTCGTCGCGTGAGTTGTAAAACTAAACAAAATTATTAAGTTCAACTCAGAGATTTCAATCAATCAATTCAATTAGGCACTAAAGATTGGTTTATTGCGAATTTGGTAATCAACGAAATAACAATCTACATAACCAACTACAAACTTGCTATCGGCACGGAATGAACATTCCAATAAAGTTGTGGGAGAGTAAGTACTGGGTAGTGTTCATTGTCCAGCACTGTAAACACAAGTTATTGCTGTTAGATGGTGAGGATTCATCGAAAAATGGCAATTATCTTTAGAAGTGATCATTTTGCTTGAAGTTGGCTTACTAGCAATAGCGAATCTGAAGGCATACGCAAATCTTTTTGAAAATCCGTTCCAATAACGTCATATATCCCCTTCATGGGATGAAGTTGACCCTAAAGTTTCACGAGGCAATCTTGTAGCGCAATATTATAATCGTAAACCGAGAAGCAAATTCGAGGCGATATATAAATTCATTCAATCAGGACAACAAAGGGTTGTTGGGTAGTGATTGAAAAGTCCGTTTCCATAGTAGCAGTTTGTCACGACTAATCCCAACAGATTCAGACGAACCCCCATTACCCTGATTGATTCCCGCTACCTTACTTTTGGTTACAAATACAAAGGTTTGCAGTGATTCGGAAAACGTTCATTTGGTATTGTTGTCAGTTTTGCCGCAGTCCCTGCTGTTAAGATACACCTACGTTGTGCCTACGTTGACCAACGTTTGCATGACAAATAACTGGATAATTCTCTTCTACATCTCGCGATCAACTAATCAAATCTATAATCTATACGACTCTACTAAAATACTAAGTACTATTTCAAGTCTTAATTGTTTTGTAACGCTTATTGTTACGTAAGAGATAAGATATGGTAATGACAGCCGGGACTGACGGCTTAACGTGTTCTTTGAGGTACGAAGGAAACGAAAGGCAAAATTGAACCTCCAAATTCGGTCACCACTTCAGTAGGTAACCTACTTGGGTCAGTGTTGCGAAACATTCGTAAGCAACTGATATTGATTTACGAGTACCTATCGTGTAATGAATATCTAACTAATGAAGGACTGATGCACCTAGAGTGAGTAGAGTTGAGTCTTTAGATAACTACTAACTAAACTCGGGTTTAGGTACGCTCTTCCACAGCTCTGTTGAATAACGCCGTAGATCCGTAGCGTGAAGTCGCACAGACGCGCAAAGCATTTTCTTGGTGACAATCTAAAGTTTCAAGCTAACCTTTATTTTCTTAAAATATATTGTACCTATTTTTCGAGCTGTAAGTAGCAGCAAAACTATTTCTAGACCCTTTCAACTGTAGGAACCCACTTACTCATTTTCTACGCCATTCTGTGTCCGTTTGTTTTCTTTCTTGAATATTTTAAAAGAGTTGGCTGTATGGAAATTGCAGAGTAAATTAAATATTCATAGCTCCGTGGATGATGAATGGCAAAAACAGATAAAGCAAAAAAGGTTAAGCGAGTAAAATTCGTTCCTTCTGCATAAATATGTATGTTTCTACTGAACATACAAAGTTGTATATAGGCGAGGTAATGCACTAGCCTACTGTGAAATTCATGACGTGTTCTTCCTCCCCTGACTGATTGAGACTTGTGTATGTGTCGGATAACGTAGGTAGACTCACGTATACCTACCTATTTGTATGCCATAACTACCATTATTTTATTGACAATGATTTAACAGACCCGACAACTACTCTCACAAATCCACCGCAGCCAAACAGATCATATTGATTTCATATACCTACTTATCTTCTATCTTCTATTTTCTATCTTTTATCTATATGTATAAAAATCAATTGCTGTTCGTTTGTCTCGCTAAAACGAACGGATCGAGAACGGCTGGGCCGATTTAAATGGAATTTTTTGAGTGTGTTTGTGTGGGTCCCGGGATGGTTTATATTCACAATTGGACCCGATAGGGGTCGCTGCAATCGGGTTCTAGCTTCAAGGCAGGACAACGTTTGCCGGGTCAGCTAGTTATAAATATTTTTTTCTGGGCGGTCGGTATGCACTATTTGTTAGGTATATGAAGCAGTCAGTCAAGACTGCTAAAGCGGTAAACTGCAGTAGAATTTATTGTAATATGTACAGTATTTGTTTACTTGGTAATAATGAGGGAAGCGATGTACCGCACATAAACCGCTTGAATTGTAGGCAAATACGTATCTACTATCTACCTCTATTAGCTTCCTTCGGGAGAAGTAGGGTGAAGAAAATTAAATTCGGTATTAAAGCGGCGGTATGAGTGTTATCTAGCATTTCCTGATTAAAAAATATTATCATTCCAATTGTAATGAATTATGATAATCTTCGCGCTCTCGGGTCCACCTAATTTTCACGATGACTGAAAATTAAAGAAGTCCTACGAGAATCCAATTTCACGGGAACGGTAATCTCATTATAGTCGTCTGGCATTCATTAACATTTATACGATTCCGTAGGAAAACTTGGAGTTGCCTTTTCTTCGCTGTGAACTTCTGATGCACTAATCTAAATTCGGAAACGCAGGTGCTACGATGGAGTTTGTCTTAGCTTCAGTAAATTTCATGCCAAGCTTGAATAGTGTATTTTCAATGAGATGCATCAAGTAAAGTAGCTTTGGATTTTAGCTTATAATAGTTTTGTTACTCTGTGTGATTTAAAAAAAAATATTTGGCTATCTACTTTAAAATCTGCAATAGGTAAGTATATGAAAAATAGCTAGATCGAACGAATACATGACTAACACAATATTAAGCAACAGTATTATTTATTTTACGACAAAACTGCAACTTTTATCTTTTGCAGTAAAAAGGAAGTATAGGGTTTTCCATTTATACAACAGGAAATCCAGCGGGACAAGGATCTAGCTGAAATAGAAAGTCTTGTGTTGAATGTTTTACGTAGAAGATAAATCCATTTAAAAGCAAGTGCAACTGTAATAAAGTAAGTCTAGTCCCCTCGAGGTATTATTTTAAAATACACTTGGAAAATGTTGTTGTATCTTTGCAACCAACAAACATATTAAAAGAACAGCTATTATTATAATTACAGTGTAAAGGCCTCTACAGTGTAAAGTGCGACTCATTGAAGCGGTTGCTTTTAAAACTTAATGCGTAACAAAAAAAGGCTATGATGTTTTAGGAAAAGCTCTCCTCGCTACACTAAACAAGGCGTTTTTAAACATCAACTTTACTGTCTACTTAGTAAAGTATGTGTTTCAATCACGCCATTCTGTTTTCAATATATTATACACATTTTTTTGTATGGTACAAAATACTTTATTGTACTAGGTACTAAATTAAGCCCGCGACTTCGTCCGCGTAGATTAGATTTTTGAAGTGAAAACTTCTTTAGCCGCGTTGAGCACATTTTCGTAGGGGGTTCGATTTGCGTCACCGACACCGTCACCGCCACCGACATGCTCGCGTTGTTACGAAGACAAAAGGTCTTAAATACAAATATACTACATTCGTAATTATGCCTTAGTTTTAAGGTTTTAATTATTTTAAATTTTATTTTTTCACGCGGTAACTCTTTAATTTTCCGAGATAAAAAGTAGCATATATCCTTTCTCTGGATACAAACTGTCGCTGTACCACATTTCGTCAAAATCGGTTAAAAACATGGGCTGGGAAAGCGTAGCAGACAGACAGACAGATACACTTTCGCATTTATAATATTAGTATGGATTAGTATGGAAGTATGGATTTTGTATTGGATCTAAGTAAGTAAAACTTTTGTTATCTACGGTACTGCCCCTGGCCCTACTTTGTGATTATGTAATATATCTAGTAGGTTTATCACAACGAGATACAGTATTTTATTCCGCGAATAGGTATCGGGTAACATTTAGCTTTTAACCTTCGACATCGTATGTAACAATATCTACGATTACATCATTACTTAGAGTACTTTTTTCTATCAGTTTTCCTTTATAAATTGATTGATTATCAAGTTGTCTCTTGTATTTTGATTATTTGAAAAATATGCACCTACCTATACCTATAATTGCAATGAGCAATATCATTTAAAAATATGCTTTGAGTATTAGCTCACTAACAATTACTTAATAATTAATTACTATTACTTATTAATTACTCTGGTTCCAAAATACGAATTTTCAAGAGTAACTTGTTAACTGGCAGTGCGTCAAAACTATAAATTGCTTGTCGAAGTTTTATAAAATTTAATTACAATTTCTTAACGAATAATACTATATTACCAAACTTAAGTAAGTAGGTATATCTACGTAATGTACAAGAGTAATAATGAATACAATAACGCAGCCTTATAAATTCTTTGAAGGATTTTTATTATAATCGAGCTCCTTCCCTTTCGCAGATCGCTACAGCAAGTCATTGTTTTGACGGCTGAGTTGATAAAAACACGTGTTAGGCCAACAGTGGAGTTCGCTGAAAAAATCCATTAAAGGGTCCCGAAAATGCTTTGTGTTTGCGAGTAAGGCTTCGTGAAATGCAGCAGTTTTTCCAGTAAACAAGAATGTTAGTCATCTTATTTTTTTTCACATTGAGCTGCGGTAATTAATAATCACGTCTTGTTAAGTTGGCATTTGATTGGGTTGGAAAATTTTCATCATGCCGCTTAATATTATTGACGTAGCACGGTGTATGCTATACATTTTTTATGAAAATGGCAGCGTATGGGTGCAGATCCGGAAGCTCAAAAATAAACTAGATTATTTGTTTATGTTATAATTTTATAGTTTAAGTTTAGGTTAAAATAATATTACTCATTAGCTTTACTTACTTATAGGCTAGATCGTAACCTTAGTAGGGTATTAACTATTGTTAGTACTTTATGATATATAAAAAAAATTGTTTATGTTGAGTTTAAAATACACACCCTGTTAGGGAAATACCACTCTGGTTGGTTAGGGAAAAACCAACAATATACTTGATAAAAGCATGCGATCCAGTAAACAACGAATCGAATAACTACGATAGTTGAAAAACGCATAATAGTGCTTTATGCTACTTATCTCCTTTATTGCTTCCTTTCTCGATAGCCACATTATTATTGTGTACTTAATGAATTATTGATAAGTCGATATAATTACGTATTTATTTTTATCTATATTGTATAACCTAAATTATTTATAACTGCGCAATATAATTAGGTATTAATTGTAATTACTCAAGTTAATAAAAGAGCTTGAGATGATTACTATGGCTACTACCACTATAATCGGTTAATTATACTCGTTCTTCAAATGGTGGTAATTTGTATACTCCTTCAAAGTAGGTAACTATTGTTTTCGACGTTAAATGCATTCATATCCACCAGCTCGTTATAATTATATATGTAGAATATGGTAGACAGATTCCCTTTCAAGAGCTCTCCACTAAAACCACGTATGTGCTCTTATTATTCACCCGCTGCCCGCCACCTTCATTTTTGGATATCAGTGAATAGAAATGAAGCTCATTCTACACTGCGTCCGGTACACAGTTTTGTCTTCTGCACACGTCTAACCCATCAGCACTTAAAAATAAAAATACGGTGATAAAAACCACTATTTGCAATTATACTACCAGCAACTCTACTGCTATCTCCTAACAAAATAATATATTTGCGCAGTTCTTTAAGAATAATTGGCTACAGATATATTAAGATAGTAGGCCTATCTGTGTCGGTGCGTTTATAACGAATTAATTATCATGATGTGACGTCGCGACGCGTGCGTGGGGTTATCAGTTAATACGGAGACCAGACGACCCTCGTCTGGCCTAATTAGTTATCTTCTTTTAAATTATGCGTTTTGACTATATCGTTCCGAACCTTTCAACCTTGACACTTTTGCTGGTCTTAGTTCTATTTTAAGTGCTTATAGGTATTCTAATTTAAATTGTTACGTTTTCAACTTTAACTGTAAAAATTATGTTGCTGCTGGGAACTCTTATTGAAATATTGTTGAGGGATTATTATATTATACCTATCAAAATACATTGCCTGACACCTAAGAACTTTTCCAGTTACTTTTTTCCTGGCTGACCAAGTACCCTTATATATCAGTAATTCTATTGACTGAAGTCTTCTGTTATCAACTGCCAATTCATTTACCTGAAACAAAAAAAAACACAATTTATAACGAGTGTTCATGTGTTAACTGTTAACGGGTCAATTTGCTGAAATTCAATGCCGCATTGGGTAATAGTTGTGTGGATGGTTAGACATAACCGCAAGCCCACAAAATATAGCGCGAAGGGTTCGGCCACTGGAAATTTTTAACATTTCGAGCTTCGGGGTCTCTCGGAGGCCATTACTCACGTGGCAAACACCCATCTCACCGTTTGCGGGTAGCTTTCACTAATTTATGGGCTATAAGTGCCTCCAACGACTTAGGTCAAAGGCTAGAAATGTCCACCTTTACATCAAACTCCTGAATGCATATACCTAACTATAAATTTGTCTCAGGCACGTGAACTATTTCTCTTTATTATACATTCGGCGATTATGTACTCGTACATTTAGTTTAAACATCATAATGTGTAGGTATATTTATGTGGCTTATTCGCTTGGAATATATGAGGTGAACCTATTCTGTGGTGCGAGTGTAAAACCCATAACTGTAAATTACATAAATAGTAATTTGTTTTCAACGAAGCTTTCGAATTTGAATCGCACCAGAAAAACTGATGATTCAGAATTCAATTTTCCAATTTAGCTTCGGCGTGTATTGATTGGATTGCGCCCAAAACCACGGGATTAATAGAGGACACACCGAATCCGTAACAAGTTACTTTATTTCCTAAATGTGACACGTTCTGGTTCATATAAGCCGTTAATATTGGCTAAATCGGATGAATTTAGGTCATGATTTTTTATTATAACATGTTATTTAGTAGAATTAGAATTGGGGAGGTATATTAATTTTGTCTATATAGTGAATATAGGCTGACATAGGTTGGTAAAAAACTCGCACTCGAAATGTTAAAAATTTCAAATAATTTAAAATTTAAGTATAATATTAAATTTTTTGTTGGAAACCAATATTAGGTATGTCGGGGAATTGAAGGTTGAAGTGGTTGATAATGTGGTAATAGCCTGAATCTTTTATTTGCCATCTTTTATCTTTTATTAGGATGAAATGCTAAACTCTTCCAAAAAAATGTTTACCTCTCATTCATCAATATCCTATTTAGTACATTTTTGAAACAATAATGAAAATTTGGTTTTGTGCGCCAAAAAATTGCACGGCTCGGGGTAATTAAAAAGAGCATTTCACTCTGCATTCTATAGATGCTATAGAGAAACTGGAGATTCTTAAGACGCTAACAGCTAAAGTAGTTAGACGCTAGACTATAGTTGCCAGTATGAACCAAGTCTAGACGTAAGGAAAATCTAAATACATAAATTATAGGTAATGGCAGTATAATATAGGCATAATGACAGTATTAACGTACAGCATCAAAAACAATCAAAAACAATGGGAACTTTATATTCTGATATCTGAATATTATTGTATTTTATTTGGTATCTATAAACTCAATATAATAGGACAAATAGGCATTGATAGAATTGTATTTGCTCAAAAATATATTACATAATTAGCGTAAAACTCTCATGGACACGTTGTTATTTGGTCATTCGTGGAATTGAATAAACAAAGTGATTTCACAACTGACGCAAATTGTATCATGAAATCTGAATGATGCCATAATCTGCCTTAATAGCAAACCAATGTTTGTCAATTACCAAGGGGAGATAAGGCTTGTGTTTGTTGAATATAGTAGTAAATATAATACAATCCTTCCTATGAAAACAAAATATTTGCTGTAAGAACGAAAACATACAACGTCTAGGTGTCGTTGGTACATCCCTTTTCTTTCAGGAACCGCAGAACTAATGAGACCCTAGATTTTTATCTTATTCATGAGCGAAGTTTCAAAATAATTCTTTATGTATATACTAGTTAAGATTTCATGATCTTCCCTTGACCTTACACCTGATGGTGAAGTTATGATCTAAATGGATATTAAAAAAAAATCTAAATGTTCCCATAAGACATAAATGAACCTATGTTTATGCGTTAACTTGATTATCTTTCTAAGAATAGGTACTTTTTTTTTTAATCCACTACAAGTTAGCCCTTGACTGCGATCTCACCTGATGGTAAGTGATGATGCAATCTAAGATGGTAGCGGGCTAACCTGTTAGGGGCATGGCAGTTATATTAAACCCATACCCCTATTCGGTTTCTACACGGCATCGTACCGGAACGCTAAATCGCTTAAGGCGCCAGCGGAGGGTGAATTGCTCATACAAACGTAATACCAAAATAATTAGTAATTCGAGCATATTTCCTCCATATTATGCGATTATTAAGATTGTACTTGTATTTATCTAGGTCCCAGGATAATTATTTTTCCAAAATACTTTCCCAAAATTAAATGTAAGCACATTGCGTTTTGCATGTTTTTGCGACACAAACGACATGTTTTCTCCTTATTTGTTTCGTATTAAAACCAACGATATCTCACGTACTAATTGATCAGGAACATAGCCTATATTGTCAAGTTACAGAATAACAACACGAAGTTAAAAACACAACAATTTTTCATTCATCATTTTTGGTATTCACGGAACAAGACTAAATGTATAACAAATTCTGTACGCTCATATTGCTATCGCGCTTGCACGCGATCATGTGTCTTCAGCCAAATAGGGATAGCAATATACCGGCAAATTTATATTTGCGGTTCGAGTAGAAGTTGCGAGCGGCGGTCGCCGGTCCCTTAACGGCACGTCTTTGCCGGTAGGGTGGTAACTAGCCACGGCCGAAGCCGCAATGCAAAAATGCGAAGGCAATGACTGGTTTAGACAATAGATACAAGCAAAATGTTAGTATAATATGTGCTTTGTGCACGTTTGTCCCACCCCGGAGACATATATAGGAAAACATTTCAAAGAATTTTAGATTCACTCCTATATTTTGCAGCTGTGCCTGCATTTAAAATGCATCCGTGTTGGCTGCAGCAGATGACCTGCTACTCTACCATCTTTTTTGCTATTCTCGCTCATTCGAATAATCCTTGACTCTTTATATAGAACAACAGAGGAACTGTAGCGTTTTATTAGATTTAGGTACCCACATCTCACCAGCGTTTATAGAACACTGAAGACACAGTGGACCAAAACTGCATAAGTTTGTCCATTCATCTGCAGCCTGCGCTTCGAACGGAAACTTTGCAAAATTATTATAATCGGTCCTACTAAAAATTTAACTTAAAATCAACAATTTTTTTTATGTTATTAAATTTGGATCGTCTGCAAATGTAATGCTTAAAATTATACAAAAGTTAGAGCTTTTGTTTTTATTTTTGATTACTTGCGGTAATCCCCAGGATACATTGGTTTTAAAAACAAGGACTTTGATAGTGAAGAGGATTAATTGTATTGAAAATCATGGCCGATTTTAAATCTAGGTAATTCTTGCTATTTGTGTGTATTGTATCACGCCTAGATATCTGGTGAATTTCTGCCGGAAACAATTTCAGTGGTCAGACACCGAAGGTTGGCCGCCTTGACATCCTATATCCGGAAACTCCCAGGTTGTGAGACAGCGCTAAATCTCGTGGGAAAGAGCAGCGGCCGGCTATAGACGGGAAATTATCTGTCGACCTATGTCACTATCGTTACACATAGCAAAAGGGGATAAGTGTTTTCAGTCTACTGTTATTCTTTCAAAGATGCGATTACGTTTTGGTGTAAATAGTGTTTTATTATGTTACTAGATGATGCCCGCGACTCCGTCCGTGTGGATTAAGGTTTTTGATTCCCGCGGGAACTCTTGAATTTTCCGGGATAAAAAGTAGCCTATGTCCTTCCCCGGGATACAACCTATCCCTATACCAAATTTCATCAAAATCGGTTGAATAGATGGGGCGTGAAAGCATAGCAGACAGACAGACAGACAGACACACTTTCGCATTTATAATATTAGTATGGATTTGCACTTGCTTACATGTACCTACCGTATAATTGACCGAGCGAAGCGAAGGTCTCTGAGTCTACTTGAGTGAATTGGCACTTGTCCGTCCGTCCGTCTGTCAGAGCCTTATTACTTCTGAATTACTGAACGTAATTACTTCAAATTTAAATATAATATCTAAACCGATGGCCTTCAGCCGAATATGGCTTAAAAAGTTATAAAAATCTTTATTTCAGGGGGGCTTCTCAATTCTCATAGAAGCGAATGCGAAGTAAAATATTTTTTATACTTCTACCATACCTTTACTACTGTTTTAATCATACTTTTGCGGGTCTAAAGTCAGTCTTCATGCCCTAGGGCCGTAAACTAGTCGATCGATCGCCCAACTAGTTGACCAACCCCATACTGTAAATATGCACAACAGAGTCTAGGCTCCAGACTGGTCGACTAAACGACCGTACCATTTGACATAAAAGTTTTTAAACCAAGGAGTATGTAAGTATACCTGCATATAAACACTGGCAGCATGAAAATCAAAAAGTTTGAATATCAAAGCAGCGGCGCCAAATGTGGCTCTATCGAACGTGAACATTCACTTTTAATTTGTCTTTTCTTTTTATTATTTACTAGACCTATGTATCCTACTTACTATGATTTGCAATAAATATCTAACCGTTACAGTTTGTTTTACTGTTATGGTAGAAGTATAAAGTAGAGTATACACCACCGGGATAAAGCAGTTTTTTTCTTGGGCGCTTGAATCCCTCACTGCACTCAGGACTCAATCTTAATTCCCTCCCTTTGGTCGGGAATTAACTTATAACATAAAACGTCCTGAACGTCCTTCGTTACGTTCAGGATTCAATGTAGCGCCCGTGACATAAAACAGTGCTTTATCCCCTTGGTGTATAATCTACTATTATAGCGTTACATATGGGTTGCGGTATATCATTTTAAAGATAATTAGGAATAGAGTCCAAAAATATTTTTTTTTTAATTTTTCCCCTAAAATTGACGAAATGGGGGGCTTTCAAAGTGGAGATTTTCTATCGTCCAAAGTTGACCTCAGAACTCTCAATTTTCTGAAAGGCTGAGCCTGAAACTTATCAATTATTTGAATTATATCCTGTACTTGAACAACAAATTCTAAAATTAGATAAATATATATTATTTCGTGTCCTTATTGGAAACTACATTATTTAATTTTTAATGAGCTTCAGTACTTTTAACAGAACTTCACAATGATGGCAATAGATGGCGCTCTGTGATACCGCGAGGTCTCAGTTCGGGGCGAACCACTAGTAATATAATTATTAAACAAATCACGGCTCATCTGAATAAGAAAAAAGTAATGGCTCCTGCTGCACTTAACTGCCTTTTAAGTAGGTAGGTAATAGGTACGTATATCTTGGGGCACGGGAGTGCCCCCGCCAAGACGAGCCTAAGTATTTCTCCGACTATTATGTACGTTTCATTATAGGTAGTAACTAGAATACCTAAACACATGGGTATTTACAAAATTGTACGGGTTGTATGTCTTTTCAGCGTTCTCAGATCGGCACTTAAGGGTAAAAAGGTAATAATATTATGATCACGACAAACCTACCGTAACTAAATGAAGCGCTAGTTACATTAAGCGTTAGCTATCACTTACTAATTTTATCAGCTAAGTGAACTGCACCGTACCAATGTAATAAAGATGATAAAGTTAAGCAGGAGTGAGACACGGGCCACGTGTTAGAAATTTACGCGCCATGACCATCGGCATTGGCAAGAAGCCAGCGAGGACATACGTTTCTCATATCTGGAAATTTTATACACACATTTTGTAGTTTGCCACGTACTAATCTACATAATGCAGGCAGGTGTGAGGCAAATAAAAATGCTGATGTGCACGGTTGAAACGGAACTAATTTTTATCAAAAACTTTAGCTACTTAATGCCCGGCATACGTTGCAACTTGCAATACGACTCCAGATGTACATATTGTGATTGTTTGAGTTGATGGAACTATGTCAGAAATTTTAACACAAGTGCCAACAACAACAGCTGTACAAAATTTCAACTCAATTGGTTGACATTAAACATTTTAGAAATTGATATGAAATGTTTAATCAAAATGTTAAAATGAAATGAAATGATTTATTTCACGTAGGACAACCTGTCCCACTTATGAAATGTAATGAGTCACCAAGCAAGAGCCTTGCTTCGCAGAAACAAATTTCATCCCGACAACCTGGATTCTTTCATGTCTCATTATTTCAGGTCTTTTCTACCATCTACCTAACCAAATTATGGAACCAGATTCCACCTGGTGTGGAAAAGATGTTTCCCTCATAACTTCAGTAAGTATGGGTCTATTCAAACAATACAAAAGCCGGCAATGCATTGACTTGCGGTTCGTCTGGTGCTGCAAATGGTAATAATGGACCCGCCTGCTCGTTGCTCGCTCTACCTAGAAAAAACCGGCCAATTGCTAGTCGGACTCGCGCACCGAGGGTTCCGTACAAACCTGTAGTAAGTTTTAAATTATTAAAAAAAAACTACTTACTAGATCTCGTTCAAACTAATTTTCGGTGGAAGTTTGCATGATAATGTACATCATATATTTTTTTTAGCTTTATCATTCTCTTATTTTAGAAGTTACAGGGGGGGGGGGACACACATTTTACCACTTTGGAAGTGTCTCTCGGGCAAACTATTCAGTTTAGAAAAAAATGATATTAGAAACCTCAATATCATTTTTGAAGACCTATCCATAGATACCCCACACGTATGGGTTTGATGAAAAAAAATTTTTTTGAGTTTCAGTTCTAAGTATGGGGACCCCCAAAATTTACTGTTTTTTTTCTAGTTTTGTGTGAAAATCTTAATGCGGTTCACAGAATACATCTACTTACCAAGTTTCAACAGTATAGTTCTTATAGTTTCGGAAAAAAGTGGCTGTGACATACGGACGGACACACAGACAGACAGACAGACAGACAGACAGACATGACGAATCTATAAGGTTTCCGTTTTTGCCAAATTTGGCTACGGAACCCTAAAAATTGGGGTATTATCAGAGCATGCATTCTCTTTAGTGGCCTAGTAGTTTCGAACCCTCCCAGTGCAGATGAGTCTGAAATCTACGTACGGGGGTTTGGGACTCATCAGATGTAACTTGTGAGGTGTGACGTGTGTCACACGTTGTGGGTTGGCTTTCGTAAGCTGGGTTCGCGGTAAAAACTTACCTCAAAAGAGAAACTCGCCTTAAACCGAAAAGTTTTGGTTAGGGAAGCGTCACGCAATCCACCTTTTAACTAGAGCCCCGTAAGGGTTTGAAACAAGTCACTGAAAATGTACGGCAAAAGCCCTCGTGAGAATTGCCGGTCTATAAATTTGCATCCTATTTGAAGGTTGCGAATTTTTGTTACTTTTTTTAAGGTAGGTAGGCACCTAAATTCCTCATTATATATTTTATCAAACCCTTTTACATACATGTTCGTAATCTCGTAAACACGTACCTAAGTAAGCCGTGTGGTGTAGTTGGAACATACACCCCTAAAATAAATTGTAAAACACATAATAATACTAATGTGCTACGAGAATTTGTTGAGAGTTTAACGTTTTTGGTCACGTACGATTTTTCCAGACAAGGTTTTCACATTATAACGTCCCATAAAGAATTTCTAATAATAATGAAATTCACTGTCATTTATTATGGACACTCAACTACTGAAGCTTGGTTTTTGCTTCAGAAAAAATAAAAGCGAACGTCAGCAAGCGGTTAAATAAAGTATTTTCGTCAGAACGACGTATCGTAATGAGCTAACAATATTACCCAAAAGTTCGTAAAATTTACGAAGCGATTATTCGTAGCGGCGTAAACAGGCTGTGAACAATAAAAAATTTACTACGAACCCATTCGTTGTACGAAACGGTTTAGCTCTGTACGAGTTTTTAGATTTTGTTTCTCCACAAAGACCGACGACCACGCCACGACTTTGGGAAATCTTTAAAAAAAGTTTTTAAGTACTTACTTAATTACGAAATTCGACGACCTCCATAGCGCAGTGTTGAGCGCTGTTTCCTTAACGTGGGAGGTCCCGGGTTCGATCCCCGGCAGGGTAAATTTGAGAATTCATAATTTCTGAATTTTCTCTGGTCTGACCTGGTGGAACGTTTCGGCCGGGGCTAGTTACCACCCTACCGGCAAAGAAGTGCGGCCAAGCGATTAAGGCGTTCCCGTACGATGCCGTGTAAAAACCGATTAGGGGTACATAATATCCGTAACAGGTTAGCCCGCTAACAGGTTAGCGCGATAACTTAGACTGCACCATCACTTACCATCAGGTGAGATCGCAGTCAAGCGCAAACTTGTAGTGGATGAAAAAAAATCTATTTGATTAATATACCTACCTACCTGCTAATTTCGCTAACGAACTAAGTACTAAAACTATTAAGTCTGGAGCAAAAACCTGATGACTGCTTTTTGTAAGAGACCAATTTTTATCCGACAGCGATGTAGACGGTGAAAAGCGGTGTAGCCGACTTATTTGTCTCCATCAAAGTTGATTATTAACTGTGTTCTACTTTTGCCAACTTTAGACGAGCTAAGACCTCGCGTCCTATGAGTTCTGATCTACCTACAATACAATAATAGAACCAATTTTTCACGCCTTGTGATATTTTAGGATCTTTTTATTTTTGATTAAGTAATTTTATTCTGCCTGAAATAGAGCCACAATAATAATTAAAAATTGCCGATGTAGCTCCATCTATGAACACAATAACGTTACTTATTGTAAAGATTGGTCAAAGGATATAAATTATTTTGGGAAAATCTGTTTTAATTATATTACTGTTTGATAATAATTGACTGATATTAGTATTAAGCATTTAACGTACTATTAATTATTCCTTTTTTACTCGTAACTCAGGGAATGAAATAATACGTGAGTTACAGCTTTTGATATCAAGTCGTATTTGAGATAGCACCCGAGAAAATTATTGGTCTACGAAAAGCAACTTTGGTAGCCCCCCAAATCGTCAAATATGTAGTAAAAATATAATTTTGACCTCGGTTTGAAAGCAGCTACTCGAGGATACCCCACAAGCCTAGGTAAAGCTAAAAAATAATTTACTTTCCATTTGCTTCTATGAGAAGCAAGAACTTTAATAAGCTTTTATGCAATTTTCGGCTTCAGGCCATCAATTTTCATTTCATTTGTGAGTTTGAAGTAATTATATTCATTCATTAAGAAGTTTTAAGGCTCTAACAGACTGACAGACGGACGCGCGCGGTACAGAGGTAAGAGTGTCATTCCACAAGTAGACCCAGAGACGTTCGCTTCGCTCGGCTAATTAGGCTCGGTGCACATTGCCTAGGTACTACTTAAATACACTATTGTTTATAGTAGTTTAACTTGAATACAAACTTCGCTTCGCCAATACTTTAAGCTAGCAACACTAGGTTAGATTTATAGTCCTGACCTATGTATTTGTTAAGGAGCGCGTCGTGGTCGACACAAGTAGGGAAGTTACTTTGTTCTGGAAACCACTAAGACCAACTGAACTACTTACCTACTGATTTATGTGAAATATATATACCTATTAGCAGGTAACCTACAAAGCCAAGTAAACAAATGATTTTAAAACTTTTTAGCAAGTATAAAAATACTTTCGAAACTGAAAAAATAATTAATGTAAGTTATGCCGTTATTTTACTATTTAAGTATGTGTTCAAGATAAACATAAATGTTTACCGACTTTAAGAATTTGATAAAAAAACATAGTTTAATAAAATAACCCACGTCTCTAAATACACCGTAAAGAATTCAAGAGTAAGTAGTCCTGCGCTAAGTTATTTATATAACATTCTCGAACTGATGCGTCGGAAACGCAAGTGTACGATGAAAACGTTTCAAGAAACATAAAAAGGCACTCCAAACGTGAATGTGTTTTACTTGCGAACTTCTTAAAGCTGCCAATGCTGCGATCGTTCGCACGTGCCAGGTAAATTCACTCAAAAAGCCGCGCTCAAAATGTATTTATTTTTATGAAACGTTAGATAACTCTTAGTAAAATTGGTGTGGTATTATATTTTTCAGAATATAAAGTTTTCAGAATATAAAGTATCCTTTTGAATTTTGACTTTTTGGATGAAAAAAGTAACATTTTGATTTGTAAATTACAAATATAATATTATAATAACTAAAAAAAAGTACTTATCTAAAAAAACTCATGTTTTCCGGTACTTATATTAATCTTTGCCATGTATATCCTGAGGTTTTCAAGGTTTATTTTAAACTAGCTGATGCCCGCGACTACGTCCGCGTGGAATAAGTTTTTCAATTCCCACGGGAACTCCTTAATTTTCCGGGATAAAAAGTAGCCTATGTCACTCTCCAGATCCTCAACTATACCCATGCCGATAATCTTGTCGATCCGTCGCTCCGTTGCGGCGTGATTGAAGGACAAACCAACAAACAAACGCACTTTCGCATTTATAATATTAGTATGATAGAACTAAATCTCTCAAAGCGGCGCGGGGAAGGGAAATGCCTCGAATATAAAGGGAGTTGTGTGTCGACCTGTTTCAGTGTTCCCACACTAATATAAAGGTAGAAAAACCGGCCAAGTGCGAGTCGGACTCACGCACCGAGGGTTCCGTACAAACCTGTAGTAAGTTTTAAATTATTAAAAAAAAACTACTTACTATATCTCGTTCATACCAATTTTCGGTGGAAGTTTGCATGATAATGTACATCATATATTTTTTTTAGTTTTATCATTCTCTTATTTTAGAAGTTACAGGGGGGGGACACACATTTTACCACTTTGGAAGTGTCTCTCGTGCAAACTATTCAGTTTAGAAAAAAATGATATTAGAAACCTCAATATCATTTTTGAAGACCTATCCATAGATACCCCACACGTATGGGTTTGATGAAAAAAATTTTTTTGAGTTTCAGTTCTAAGTATGGGGACCCCCAAAATTTATTGTTTTTTTCTAGTTTTGTGTGAAAATCTTAATGCGGTTCACAGAATACATCTACTTACCAAGTTTCAACAGTATAGTTCTTATAGTTTCGGAAAAAAGTGGCTGTGACATACGGACGGACACACAGACAGACAGACAGACAGACAGACAGACATGACGAATCTATAAGGGTTCCGTTTTTGCCAAATTTGGCTACGGAACCCTAAAAATGAGACACCATAAGGCTCTTTGACAAACCTCCGTAAATATTATACTTGGACTGTTCTTAAAAAAATCTGCCTAGGTCTGCTTGCCTGCCAATCCAGCCGATGATTTTATATTTTATTTTTATTTGAAGTTTTTTCTTGAAAAATACTTTAGCAATTGATTAGCAAAAATGATTTAGATTTTGTGATATATATGATGTGAAAATATGATGAAACATTTTTCTTTTGGAAAATAATACCTATATTATCTAGCATATCGAAGAGATATACTGGAGAGCTGCCAAACATACGACCATTATCTAGCTCTTTCAATACATTACATTTTGCACTCCACCACCTAGGTATCTATTTGATTCAATCAAGCGTGGGAGGAAAGTGAATGAAAAGGTTGCCATGTTATAAAACTGAATCTTTACTTTGTAAATTAGGTACTTAATTGAAGCATATTCCATGCTTCCATACTAAAATCATAAATATTGATGCCTAAGTACTATGTTGATCCGTCTGTCGTCCGTTGTGTTTTCAGTTTGTCTGACGAACCAATTTTCCAACGAAATCCGGTTTCAGATGAACGTCGAGTAAAGTCCCGAAAAAGGCAAAGGTTTTTTACTGTGTATTATGTATTTATCGAATTTGCTGTTAAAAGTTGTTGAAATACTTAATCTGAAAGAGTTGTTCGAAACTTATAAGTCGAAGTAAAGAAGAGTACCTACTTAAGTATTATAATAAAGGACTAGCTGAATCACAAAGTACAGTCATTGTAAAATGCGATTAATAAATTCTTCCTAGTCGACGCCGATTCAAATATTTCTTATTAACTATATACAAGCATTTCATTGAATTACAGAAATTACAATTACTTGTACTTTAATAGCTAATTTTATTACCATAGTCTGTATGTAAACTTGTATAAATATAATGACAACATTGTGTTTAGATCTGGCAGCCTTCCAGGTACGTACCTACCACAAAATCATGTCTGTAAACATACTTACTAGAATGTTTGCATAGATTCATACCGCTACCATACCATAGAAACAGCCGCAATAAAACTTGGCAAGACTTTACTACGAGGTGTTCAACGTGTTTCAGTGTTTTTAACTTAAAACTTAATAGGCGCCTTTTATAACAGGAAAGTTAATTAATGCATTCCAAGTAGCTACTTATTGGTTCTTCTTCTCCGTCGTCGATCCCATGGATGTGATTAACAACACTAGCCTTAGGGTGCCTTTCCACCAGATATCTGCTACGTTGCTAAGCTTAGGATGTATGTATAGCCCACCAACAAGAGCACTTGATTATCATAGCTTAGATCGCTAGACGTTAGATCAAGCGCCTCTAGTGGTGGGTTTGACACACATCCGTGTGTGTGCCGTGTTTGGCACATCTCTGGTGGAAAGTCACTCTTAAGGTCTTAAGATAAAATGTAACGAGCGAGGAGATGGGAGAGAAAGAGGGAGGTAGCAGTGAGTAGTAGAGGTGGGGAGAGGTGAGGAAAGGAGGGGAGAGTAGAGGAGAGGTGGCAACGTACAAAAGACGGACATCAGGCAGTTTTCGGGCATTATTAACGTGTATTTTGAAGTGGTTAATAGAGAGCATTGAAATAAAAGTTGCTATTGATGCTGTATATTAATTTACGGCTTGAATTATTGACTGTTCGTATACGTTCCAGGATATAAGGCATTTCGCATGCTACGTGACCAGAGCTGTCTTTGCGTAGGTATAATGTAAGAGATACTGGAATGGATCATTAGCTCCTTTAAGAGACGTCTTATAAGTTGCAATTTTATAATCCATATCCATATCCATACCTACTACTTAATATTATAAATGCGAAAGTGTGTCGGTCTGTCTGTCCGTCTGTCTGTTTATCTGCTACGCTTTCACGGCCCATCTGCTCAACCGATTTTGATGAAATTTGATACAGGGGTAGATTGTATCCGGGGAAGGGAGGCTACTTTTTGTCCCGGAAAATTAAAGAGTTCCCGCGGGAATCAAAAAAATCTTAATCCACGCGGACGAAGTCGCGGGAATCATCTAGTAGTTTAGTAACAAAACATATCACAACGACGCAAGCTTTTGGTATTTCATCGAACTCTATCATGTAGGTGTAGGTACCTGTGTAGTTATATTAAATATCTACTAGCTACTGTAAGTTGTCCATTGGTTCAAATATCGGACTATTAATGTATCGCTCTCGGGAATTCTTTTGTGCCGCAAAATTCCTCTAAAGCTAGTTCAATGCCATAATTTACAAAGGATTTTGCACTGAAATTAGTTTTCGTGTTCGCTAAATTAAGGTGTAAAATTTTCTGGGGAGTCGATAGGTAGGTATATTATTCCCTTTACAAAATCACAAATTTTGTAGGTATAATTAATTACTGGTTTGTCACAACTTGTTTTTATGTAAACGACAAAATGGCAACAATGCGAATTTTATATTAAAATAATGTTTTCTACATGACGTAGTAGGTAGGTACAACAGTAGTTAAATTATAATATTTTGTTTTAGCTGCTGCCAGGTGCGATCGCTCTGCTAATAAAGCGGTGCTATCTTATTTAATATAGTACGACTAGCTGATGCCCGCGATTTCGTCCGCGTGGAATAAGTTTGTTTTGATTCCCAAGGGAACTCCTCAATTTTCCGGGACAAAAAATTGCTTATGTCGCTCTCCAGGTCCTCAACTATAGGAACCATGCAAAACATCACGTCGATCCGTTGCTCTCTTGCGGCGTGATTGTAGGACAAACCAACAAACAAACACACTTCCGCATTTATAATCTTAGTGTGATTACCTACTCTGTAATAGTGAAGAGCGGGGACCCCGAGATACAGGTTTTTTTCAAACTTACCTCAGGGTTCCCGACAAAATTGTAAAACGACGAATATTTTTACCAATAAATTACATTTTCATTTTCATTTCAATAATAGTAAGTATATGACGTCGAATTACGTTATTGAAACGTTGTCTATTGAATTAGGATGGTTGCCTAGAGGACCTTAAAAATAAAATAAAATCTACGACGATCGAAAATGAAAATAGACTTTAAATTACGTCGACTGTCCATAACCTAGAAAAGTATAGGTAAGTACCTAATTAGAATTTGTAGGAAAGTATATTAATTATGTTTTTGGCCGCACAGACCTTAACAAAGTTACAAATTGTTCGGTGGTTGCGACTTGAGCAATTTCTTAAAAGCTTTTGATCGTTTCGATCTTTGAAATTTTCCAATGACCATTGTAATAGTTTATTAAATTTTCTTGAAAATTTCTCAACCTTAATGCAAAATGAAATTCTTGATAACATTTACTTTACTTAAAGAAGTGGTGGGTAGTTAGGTACCTATCAACAATCACAATAACATTTTAAACTCCAGTTTATATCATAGGTCTGGCTTAAATATTTGGTTATAATTATTATGGTTCGTCGAATAAATGGGTTACGATAATAAAGTAAATATAATATTAGAAAATCATTAAAACTGTAGGGACAAAATGTTCTAGTCTCTGCCTACGTCTACACGCACTTATTATAGCAAGAACTCTCAAACCGAAAACGGGAACATTGTGATGTCACTTGAGAATATTTTTTTACAAATTGCGAATTTCTTTATTTAACTTAAACATTACGTTCGGGTGTTCTTACATTAACATAATATTATAGGTTACATTTATTTTATATTTTTTTGCTTACAAATAACTTTAACGCTTATTTGTCCCTTTTATGGTTGCCTGTGAACCCCACTCCTAGGAGACCTGTATCGATGTTATTAAAGGTGTCGAAGACTTCGCAGTTGGTTTCTTTTAATAAAATTTAACAAATCGATATAGATAAAGGAAAGAGGGTGTTTACTTAGGTAGTACAAAGAAATTGAGTAATAGGTAGTCAACAACCAACATCAGATAAATACTAGGCTAGATAAATTATAAAGCTAGGTACTACTTCATCTAACAAGACGTTGCGGTTGGCACAAGAAGTGAAGGCACTTTGTCGTGTAAACCACTAAGTTCAACAAAGCTTGTAAGACAAAGCATACATAGGCAGATAAATAAGACAAGATATTGGTAAGAATAAGAGATCTTGTAACTTGATCATCTTTCACCACAAATAGATTTTTAAGTGGTATTTTATACTCTTAATTTCATTTTTAAAAAATCTTTCACTATCAGTGACGACAATTTCATCTGAGGTTAATTGATAGTAAAAGATCCTACCTAAATAGTAATTGAACTTGTAGTCGAAATGGTGAAGTCACTTATTGGTCTGCTTCATTATGGTTGCCATTTTGCATATTTTCTCTGTAAAAAAACAGTTGTATGGATGGATAACGCTGTTTCATATGCTACTTAACGAAAGGTCAGCGACGTTCCATGACCCTCTTGTTTTTGCATGAAGCAAAGCGATTGAAATGTAAATTTGATCTGAAATGGTCGGGAAAGATTACTAAAAAAATATCGCAGCACAGTGGGTGTTGAAATTATACTTTGGCAGCTAAATTTACAGTTCAGTGAATTGTAAAACAAATTTTAAAAATTCTACATACATAGGTATTTATTTCTTTTTTAGAACAAACCTACACGTAGATGCGACTACAGCATCCCCCAGAGACTTTTATGTCTAAAAGCTCAAACACACGAGGAAAAAATTCTTACTTTATATAGAGACGCACACACTAGCGCGTGAGGACAGAACGTTATTAGTTCATTCGCGAAGGTCTAAAGCGAATTGAGTATCATACTAATATTATAAACTAGCTGATGCCCGCGACTTCGTCCGGGTGGTTTATTTTTTTTTATTCCCGCGGGAACTCCTTAATTTTCCGGGATAAAAGTACCATAAGTCACTCTCCAGGTCCTCAACTATACCCGTGCCAAAATTCACGTCGCGCGTCGATCCGTTGCTCCGTTGCGGCGTGATTGAAGGACAAACCAACAAACCAATAAACCAACAAACTAACACACTTTCGCATTTATGATATTAGTATGATAATATGATGCGAAAGTGTGAAACGCGCACGAGTTGAATGCAGAGCAAATGTATGGTGCTGTGCTGGTGGCTGTGCTGTGTGGTAATGGTGCGAACTGTAGGTAATACAAGTTTATTTTGGCGTTGGTACCTACTAAGAAAACTTATTTGTAAAAGAGTAAGAACGTTGAACACTAAAAATGCATTTCGAAACGCGTCACAACGTATTTCCCTCATCCGTGCTTGAGTAAAGAGGATTTATGCGCTCATGTAAAGTGGAAAAATATGCTTTGTAACTTCTAAAAGCATTCTGCGATTTTCGATTTTCACCACCTCAGAATTTACAGAAAAGTTTCTACGTAAGTATAAACGTATTTGTACTGCTTCAATCCAGGAGATAAAGAAACACCAGCTTCAGTAATTCACTCTTATTTTATTCGTTACAATATTGCCCCACTGGTTTCGGTACCTCCTGAGCCCTCTTCCTCCTTTTCTTTCTTACATCTGCCCACCCGTCAATTTTATTTTTTTGTTACCCGACACTCTAGTCATCCCTTTTCGCCAACCATTCAATTTTTTTAAATAGTACTCATATTAGCAACTATTTATTGAATGTTGACGGAATTGATGACTAAAGTGCAGTATTGTTTTTATATTAGGGTTCCGTAGCCAAATTTGGCAAAAACGGAACCCTTATAGATTCGTCATGTCTGTCTGTCTGTCTGTTTGTGTGTCCGTCCGTATGTCACAGCCACTTTTTTCCGAAACTATAAGAACTATACTGTTGAAACTTGGTAAGTAGATGTATTCTGTGAACCGCATTAAGATTTTCACACAAAACTAGAAAAAAAACAATAAATTTTGGGGGTCCCCATACTTAGAACTGAAACTCAAAAAAATTTTTTTCATCAAATCCATACGTGTGGGTGGGGTATCTATGGATAGGTCTTCAAAAATGATATTGAGGTTTCTAATATAATTTTTTTCTAAACTGAATAGTTTGCACGAGAGACACTTCCAAAGTGGTAAAATGTGTCGTCCCCCCCCCCCCCCCCCCCTGGAACTTCTAAAATAAGAGAATGATAAAACTAAATAAAATATATGATGTACATTATCATGCAAACTTCCACCGAAAATTGGTTTGAACGAGATCTAGTAAGTAGTTTTTTTTTTAATAATTTAAAACTTACTACAGGTTTGTACGGAACCCTCGGTGCGCGAGTCCGACTCGCACTTGGCCGGTTTTTTATAAAATAGATTTCAAATAAAATAACAATCCTCCGGTTAAATACTCTAACTTAATATCTCATTTTACTTTAACAAAAAGAAACAGCCTTACTATTACAATACTCCCACATAATATTATTGAAAATTAATTGAAATTATCATGAACGCTCTCGACTCGTTAATAACAATTGAAACTTGTTTATCGTGTATTCGTGTGCGAGTCACATTCGAATATAAAACCGTAACGTTATTATTTTGCGCTCGCGTCTTTAGCTATTTCGAAACTATTCTAGCTCGTGTTCTGCACAAAGGGTAAAGTTCTAGCCCCACTACAGAGGCGCGGCGTGACACGTAGCTGCAAATAAGTATTATTTGTATGAGTTAGTATTGATCTGGGCCCACATAAGCGACGCGGCACGGAGATGGACTGCTACATAATTGTTCAAAGAATACTTGCAGCTACGTGCCGCGCCGTGCCTCTGTAGTGGGGCTAGACCCTCATATTATTAAACCTCAACTAGCTGATGCCCGCGACTTCGTCCGCGTGGATTGAGGTTTTTTGGTTCCCGCGGGATCTCTTCAATTTTCGGGGATAAAAAGTAGCCTATGTGTTATTCCAGACTATAATCTATCTCTGTGCCAAATTTCATCCAGATCCTTACAGCCCTTCTGGCGTAAAAGAGTAACAAACATTCATATAATATCCATACATACAAACTTTCGCATATAATATTAGTACGGATTATTTCATTATTTGCGAGCTCAATCATGAAATGAGAAATAATTAGTAGATCACGCACGTTACCCAGTGATTAAATAATTAAACTTAAGACATACTGTTTTGTAAACTCGAAGCGACCAGTGTCTTATGAAAGCTTCCAAAGTTCAACTATACCCTGAACTTTGCTCTGCCATTTTGTGAATCAAAACCATATTTTTAGCTTAGCAGGGCGACTCTACCGTAATATAATATATGCCTTTAGCCTTATAATACCTACTAACAAAGACAACTCCTACCTGATTGAGTAACTTGGCAAGCTTTGAAGTAAAATTTATTTCCAGAAGAGATAGGAAATTGATTAAAATTGCTTGGTTACGTCTTCGGCTCCTCAATTATAATAATTAGATTTTCCATGCTGTTTACCACTTACGAGTACATAAAACCATAACAACTTGTTTTGTGTTTTGCCCCGCAATCACTCGACGAGCACTCCACAGTTCCGCTAGGCTGTGGGTCTATTATAAAACTTGCCTCATTATTTTCTTCTAATTCTTTTAATTACAACAACAGAAGCACAAAAAATTGTTTTTTTTCCACTACAAGTCAGCCCTTGACTACGATCTGACCCGATGGTCAGTGATGATGCAGTCTAAGATGGTAGCGGGCTTACCTGTTGGAGGTATGGCAGTTTATTAAACCCTATCCCTAATTCCGGTTTCTGCACGGCATCATACCGGAACGCTAAATTGCTTGGCGTTACGTCAGTACCGGAAGGGGGTAATTAGCCGCGGCCGAAGCCTCCCAGACCAAACAAAATTGCGAAATTAAAATTTCCAAATTGACCCTGCTGGGGATCGGACCCGGGACCTTTTAAACCAAGACGACAGCGCGAGTATCACTGCGCCGGGGGAGGTCTTCAAAATGTGGCAAATATTTTTTTACTTACCAAAATAGACATCAGTTATACCATTTTTAAACTTTAATAAAAATTAATACTTACAAAGTATTAAAACAAGCTGTACCTACATCGTTGTCGTTTCAACTGTTAAACCTACTCGTACCTACTAGAAGACATGCTTTCTTGTGAGAATTTCCTCAATATACAGTCACAAGTCACAGCCTACTTACTGTGTTTTTGGCGTACATTTTATAACTTACTAGCTGATGCCCGCGACTTCGTCCGCGTGGATTGAGGTTTTTTGGTTCCCGCGGGAACTCTTTAATTTTCCGGGATAAAAAGTAGCCTATGTGCTATTCCAGACTATAGTCTATCTCTGTGCCAAATTTCATCCAGATCCGTTCATCCGTTGGAGCGTGATTGAGTAACAAACATACATCCATACATCCAAACTTTCGCATTTATAATATTTATATTTGATTTACTATTTTATTTATTTATTTTTACAAAAAAATATGTCTTATAACTAACAGAAAATATGTGGACAAAGGTAAAGCTTTTCTCTCGAATAGAAATTTCCTTCATTTTTCCTCGAAAGCGGGAGAGGTGAAATTGTTAAGTGGTCTAGGTACAAAAATAATTATTTACTATCTAAATTAATAAGTATTTTAGTCGCTCTTTTTCTCTGCGTCGTTATTATTGGAATTAATACTTATTTCTGAGTATTTCATTCTTTTAATTACATAATGGTAGGGATTTTCTTTCATATCCCATAAAATTCCCTTATACAGTGAACAAAAGAGCAGTATGAGGAGTGTACTCAATAAATATTTATGTATTTTATTGTATTTTCCATCAGGGTTCAAATTTCTATGAATTTAATCATTATTTGTTGTCACCAACGTTGTCACCAAGTAGTAAGTAGAAGTAGGTAGTTACCCTTGGGGCTTCCAGTTTGTGGGGTTTGCTTTGAAGTATCGTGAGAGTAAACTTGCACTCGGTTATTAGTTTGCTTAGGTGAAGCGATCCGCTTGTAAGGATAGAGCTTTGTGGTGACTATACATTATACGAGTACATATAATAAGCTCTACATATAATATTAATATTACATGAAAACCTCGTGAACGATTAATGTTCATGTAGGAAAGTTCATAAGTGTCGGGTCGGAGGTATTTTGCTCTAGTGTTTTTATTTCTTATCGCAGAATATTTTCTTCGCTGGCATGGATCATAAGTAGAAATGACCTATCATATGAAGCTGCCACACAAGCCTGTCGTGCAACTCCTCAATCAAATCGGTTGTATCTGGAAATTGCAGCTCTTTACTTAAATCGGCAGTCTTATATATCAGTCTTGATTTTCCGGCTAATTATCTTGAACACTTAGAGCAAATGCCTGTGTTTCGTGATAAGTATTAAAAAGACGAGAAGAAGAGTTTTTAACAAAATTTAATTGACGACCTTAATAATTTATTTGACGACCTCCCTGGTGCACTGTTGAGCGCTGTTGTCTTAACGTGCAGAGGTCTAGGGTACGATTCCCAGTAGGGTCAATTTGAGAATTTATAATTTCTGAATTTTCCGGGGTCTGGCCTGGTGGGAGGCTTCGGCCGTGGCTAGTTACCACCCTACCAGCAAAGACGTGCCGCCAAGCGATTTAGCGTTCCGGTACGATGCCGTGTAGAAACCGATTAAGTGTATGGGCTTAATATAACTGCCATACCCCTAACAGGTTAGCCCGCTATCATCTTAGACTGCATCGTCACTTACCATCAAGTGAGATCGCAGTCAAGGGCTAACTTGTAGTGGATAAAAAAAGACAGACAATTGTTTTAACAAAATATTAAAACTAAAATTGAAATAACTTATTAAATTGGAAAAAGTGGAAATGAGTATTAACTTAAAGCGACTTTGGGCCCCGGAAAATAACTGGAACTTGTTTATTCTGCGCTGCTTGTTTGCGGGTCACGGCGACACTAACAAAGTTATTGTTTGATAAGTTATTTCTTCGCGAGCACTCCAAAGCTACGCTCTAGTTTCATTATATGATTTGTCTCATTATTTGTTTATTATTTTATTCAGTTTATAGTTTATTGCAAATTGTACAAAGGGCGGTATCGATGATGAGAATTTTATAAGTACTTATCGGATTTTTGAAGTGAAACTTCTTTAGAATCCTTGTGATCTGAAAATTCGATGAAACGAAAAAGCGGCACTAAAAAGAGACAAACATACTTATTCATAATAGGATTTAGCCTGCGAGAGAATGAGGTAGAGTACAAGTTATATTTATCTCATTCTCTCGTAGGCTACTTTTCTGAAGTTTCACTTCTGCCGTGTGTGATTTCACACTCACACTTTTGTTCTCGTAGTTTTGTTTCGATCGGAAAAGGAAATTAATTTACGTACTTACATTATTATTTACCTGCCGCGGAGAAGTTAGAGTTTTTTCTTACACGCTGATCATCATCATCTTATCAACAAGATAAGATCTTAAGAGCAAAAGTCTCCTTTCGGAATGGGAAGAGTTTGGCTATAGTTCACCACGCTGGCCAATTGCGGATTGGCATTCTTCACATGCACCTTCGAGAACATTATGAAGAACTCTCGGGCATGAAGGTTTCCTCACGATGTTTTCCTTCGCTGTTTGAAGCAAGTGATATTTAATTTCACAAAACGCACATAACGTCAAAAAGTTGCGAGCGTGCCCGGGAATCGAATCCGCGACCCCGTACAGGAGCAGTAGGCGATCACCGCTTCTGGCTGATAGAAAACCAAAAAGCTCAGGACATGGTAGCAGGTATAAAGTGCACTCAGCAGGCATGGAGCAGGCTTAGACTTAGGTAGTTGAAATCTAAATCATTATGCAACCACATCGCAATACAGTAAACCGAATGGAGGTATATATCTGCAGCTCGCTAATACACATCGGTACGGTTCCTTGTTTGTGCAAGCTGTTTGGAGCAAGTTGATGAACATTTGTGTTTCTCGCTTAAGCTTCTGGATAAAACTTCTACTTGCTGCCGTAAACGGAACTTAAGGAAGCTAGTTTAATGTTTGGTGTAACCACCGTGCACAGTTTTCTTTAGATAATTCGTGTAGTTTCTATTGGGGCTCAATTTTTCTAGGGCAAGTCCAAAATATTTCTCAAATTTCTTCAATTCCTTTTTATTCAAGCCTTCTAGCCTAAGCTCAAATACTCAGCTGGTAATAATTAGACCGATATTGCTCAATCGCAGGTATGCAATTTGTGCATACCAAACATACAACATCAACTATCAATTTACGGTACATTGCGGATGAATGATAATATTGCGGTAACAATTGCTAAAATTATATATTTTTTCTTTGTATTTTTATGTATTTGTGTGTAAAGAATTTATCAATGTATCTCATCCATCTATCATGCCAATAAACCAATTGAGTATCCACAATTTACTTAACAAGTTGTAGCACGTACCTGAGTGTAGAAAAACAGGAGCAATAAAAACTTCTCGAAACTTTTTCTTGATTGTAGGTCTACGGTAATCCTTCTTGAACTTTAATGAAGGATAGATTCATTTCACGATATAGGCTGTAGTTACCTTAGTAATAGTTATTTATAAGACAATTGCTTTTTTTACTAATTTATAAAACCAGTGACTGTTCAGTTGAGTGACCTTTATAATATAATGAAAAGACGTTGCCTATTACTTAAATACTACTTAATAGGTAAGTGAAGCGATTCATGTGCTAGTGCGTAGACGAGTCGCGAGAAAATAACGTTTAATTTGCTGCCTTGAAAATCATTGCTTTAATTTAACGTAAATAAATAAAAAAATGATTTCCTGAAATTGGTTTAAAACCTAACTATTGCATTAAAGAGTTCCCCTCATACTCGAGGAGCATGCAAAATATCTGTCGTCTTCAGCGGCCAACAGTAGGAGCGTGCAGCGAAATGGATTTCATATTGAAATTCAATGACGTGGCTTTGTGACGTCCACTGCAGTTTATCATCAAAAGCACTTCGTCCATATTCGATTTATTAGGTAAGTAGGTACCTGTATGCACAGTACTTAGAGGGAATAAAAGTGCACTCTGAGTACCTAATAATATATTTACAAACTAGATACGTTAGCCGCAGCCAGAAGGGTCATAGAAGGAAACGAAGATGAATTTGCTACTAAATCCATCCATCCATTATAAATGCGAAAGTGTGTCTGTCTGTCTGTCTGCTACGCTTTTACGGGCTACTTATTATTTCGGAAAATTAAAGACATACCAATCCACGCAGACGCTCCACCTTAGGGGGCCTACATCATCATCATTCATCACTTATATCACAGAATACTAACTATTTGGTATATTATTTTATACTAAGTGTGTTTGGAAATTGTATTATTTTGTTTAGGCTGTTTATTTTATCTGATGATCGCAACATTGAGCAGTAGGTTGTATTACCCTTCAAACACTGAAAAAAAAACTAAAATCAAAAATATTCCTAGGAAAATTAATTAACAAAACTTTACAAAGAAGATTAATGACATGAAATACAATTTCTCGAAAAACGTGTTGATTACATAACTCTGGGCTTAATTAAAGTATAAGTGAAAGATGTGCCTAACTTCTAATAAATTAAACTCTCTCACCATGTTATTCGAGCTAAGGTTAATTTTAGATTGTATATAAGGCTGCCATTTGCTAGTTGCCTCGCATTATTTTTAAGAGACTATAATCAAAGGGCGACCTTATATATTTATATTTAAATTGATACTTTAAATAATGTTGATAGTAAGTAATGCATTATATCCAGATGCTATTAGGATGACAGTTAGTATTCTATCCTTTTCACTCGAGTGACTGTATTCATAAGAGGAAAAGAGATTTACCTTTTTTTTACCATCCTAATAGCATCTGGATAGGGTTATTTAATAATAGAGGCGAATTACGTCCTCTCCGTTGCCTTTGTTATCTGCCACTTTCAGTCAAGTATACAACAATCTCTGCTTTATTTACGTGTAAGCATTCCTTTGTAGCAAAGGTACTTTGTGTAACAGCTAACCTCTACAGGATTAAACTAGGGGCTTGTGCAGAATGTAAGTTCCCCGCTAACGTGGGCGCCTTACTTAAAAGTGGAGCACTACATCGAGACATGTAATTCGACGTAATTTTCTTAGCTATTCTGAGATTTCATATTAGCATAATATATGTTTTAAAGCATTGAGAGGTGGAAAGAAAACGGGATGCAGTTCAAAATATGCGAAATCATTACATTCCGTTTGCCTCCCGACTTCGAGTTTCCTAAACGCCATTGTCAGAGATATCAGTATCGCAATATACGAGATGACGAAAGCAATGTTGATACTGGAAGAACCTAGCAATCGTAGGTACCGTTCAAAATGTAAAATGCATATCCGGAAGGGAAGTTAATGGGCTGTAGTGGTGGTGGTGGTGGATATCCGGAGTCGAAAATCTCGAATAACAAAAACATCTTCAGGTTGTATAGCTACGCTTCAGAATTCTAGATTTTATAGGTATCTATATTGACTTTTTTGGATCAGCAAAATAATATACCTATTACTTATAATAATATAAGACTATTTTTTGCTCCGTAAAACTTCTAGACGAGATGTACCATTCATACTCCTAGAGGATTAAACATCTATCAAAAGCAGGCAGTTATCTACTAATATTTATTTAAGTCGAAAGTCACAAATTAAAATCATACTTAATTGATAGTTATTATATTTTCGTTTAAGTTATTTTTGTTAAAAACGCAAAAAAATGTTAAGCACGTTTTACCCCACCATTTTTACCGACGCGGTCCAAAATGGAGGAGGATTTTAATAAGGCGTGCATTTAGACTTCTACGCGATTTCTAAGGTAAGGTAAACAAACAAGGCGTGTCTTTATACTTTGTAAATGGAATTAATTTTTACTTAGGTAATTAATTATTTTTTTAAGTACCTTTTTTTGTACCCTTTAATCTTTTTATCAAGAATTAAATCGAGCACTCGATTCAAAAATTACTAAAGCATCGAAGAATTTCTATAAAGAGCGAAGTTGTTGACGCGAATAATTCACTCAACACGTTACCTGTTGCACTTTCGCTTTGGAAATTAAGCGCCATGAATCTAAAGTCCGTCTGAATTATAAGTTATTTTGGTAAGTCTCGACTACAGACTTAAAATGTATGTGTGCTGTGTTTAAGTAGAAATATTTTAAACCAAAATTACACAAATACATATACCTAAGTACTAACTGAAACAATTTAGCTCTTATATTCAAAACGAATATTAACTTTAAATGTTTATTGAAGTTATGTTATCTATTCCACGTTTAATTAGTAAATGTACCAATTGAAAAACTTATAAAAATAACATAAATGTAATTTGTAATATGAAATTGCGCTGTCGACACGAATTATTTGTATTATACATTTTCAGTTACGCGTAGTATCCTGCAATTTCATCTGGGAAATCAAGCTTTGTGATTTCCCGTGGAATATTACATTTTAAATGATAGGGTACACATTACACACCTACTTATATCGATTCTATGGTTAGGTTTATTAAAAGAAGCATATTATAAAAAGCACATACCTACATAAAAGTTCACCTGTACTTTACTCAACCCCAGCATCAGCGAGCATTTAAAAAATTATAATGACGACCTCCGTGGCGCAGTATTGAGCGCTGTTGCCTTAACGTGCGGAGGTACGGGGTTCGATCCCCGGCAGGGTTTGGAAAATTATAATTTCTGAATTTCCCTGGTCTGGCCTGGTGGGATGCTTCGGCCGTGGCTAGTTACCACCCTACCGGCAAAGACGTGCCGCCAAGTGATTTAGCGTTCCGGTACGTTGCTGTGTAGAAACCGAATAAGGGGTATGGGTTTAATATAACTGCCATGCCCCTAACAGGTTAGCCCGCTACCATCTTAGGCTGCATCATCACTTACCATCAGGTGAGATCGCAGTCTCAAGTCAAGGGCTAACTAATTGTAGTGGATAAAAAAAAAAAATTAATGGATGCATAAAAGAGTTTAATAGCAATATAAATACTATTCAGAGATAGAGGGCCCCAATTTATATCTACAACCACAGTCAAAGCGAAATGATTCACTAAGTATCAATGTTATGTTTCGCTTGGGAAATCAAATGACTCGAATTTTTCTGAAGCTATTTATTTCTTGTATGCATACATAATGATTTTGACGAATAATTTAATGTTTACGCTACCAATTTTTAGGCATGTATAAAAAGCGGAAAATTGTAAGTCAGTAATTTAACTAAAACTCCATAGTAGGTAACTTTCTGTACTAATAGCAATATTTTTGATAGAGGACAGTCCGATATATTTATCAGGCATCCAATATTTGGCACAAAAAAAAGTAAGTTTGATTTGGGTATCTGGTTTATAGGAATTAAAGTGGGAGATAAAGAATTGAAGACGTCCACCACTACTACAGCCCATTAACGTCCCACTGCTGGGCACAGGCCTCCGCTCTCATAGAAGAGTGGGAATTAGAGCTTAGACCCACCACGCTGCTCCAATGCGGGTTGGCGGACTTTAACGACTATTATCATGTTAGTGATAATAACAGGGACCGACGACTTAACGTGCTCTCCGAGGCACGGGGGTGAAACACCGCCAACTTCCTAACTCCGGGCTAGTACTGAGAATTTCTAGACAGAAAACCCAATACTTAATTATGACCCGACCCGGGACTCGAACCCGGGACCTCGTCGGCCGCAGTTAAACATGCTAACCACTAGACCAACGAGGCAGTAGACCACAGGCGAAGACGACCAATAATCATTATTTTTATATCTAACTAGATGATGCCCGCGACTTCGTCCGCGTGGATTAAGGTTTTTTGATTCCCGCGGGAACTCCTTAATTTTCCGGGATAAAAAGTAGCCTATGTCCTTCCCCGGGATATAACCTACTTCTATACAATTTCAGCAAAATCGGTTAAAAAGATGGGCCGGGAAAGCGTAGCAGACAGACAGACAGACAGACACACTTTCGCATTTATAATATTAGTATGGATTATTAATTACACCTATAGTCTACGTGATTTTTCCGCTAGTTATTATCAACTAGATGATAAACCTTTAGATTTCCGGGATAAAAGTAGCCTATGTCATTTCCTGGGATGAAACCTATCCCTGTACCAAATTTCGTCACAATCAGTTGAACAGATGAGCCGTGAAAGCGTAGCAGATAGACAGACACGCTTTCGCATTTATAATATTAAGTATAGATTTTGCTCATCCCATTTCTCTCACTCAATTTGATCTATTTGTATAACGCCATTTTCTAATAATTTCCAAAATTACACGTCTTTTGACGTTAGAAATTCTGCTCTCTCGTGGAGACTCGGCGACTGTTAAATACTATGGTGTTTAGGCACAAAATACTGAATAGAACCTGCCATTATTAACACCTTCCTCTAGAACGACGCTTTTGCTTATCTTTATCATAATCATGATTTTAATATTAAAATTCTAACCTATTATCTTATTTCAGCCCCTTCTGAAATGGTAGGTACTCAAAAACAATGGCCGTCTAATGAGCTGGCTTAGCTTACAGCGTACCTCCTCCATGTATACCCACATGATTACCGCTATTATGATTTCGTCCGTGTATTTCGTTTAGGAGCTTGTTACGAGTACGTTTCTGTTAGTCAGAAAGATTTTCCAATAAAACTAAGATAAAATATTACTAAAAAGTGCTATGATCTCTGAGACTGGTTTGCTCAGAGAGTGATTTTAACTTTGTTATCCGTTAATTAGTACATAATTAACTCAAATTATGTATGTACCTACTTATATATCAAACGACAGGAGATGTTGACTAGACAGTGCACGATTGTAAAATTGTTAATTGTGTTTACAATCGTGCATTGTAGAGTAAAACTCTTCCTGAAGATGCTCCAGTGTCGGAGGGAAACGTACGTTGAGAATAATTTAGAAAACTTGTGTAGTGTAGTATTTTGCGTGTGCCGGTGCGAATTGCTGGGTCACTGGGCGGTGAATATCGCAAGCTGCAAGTGCAAGATAAGCACTGTACCACGTAGATTTGTCTACTGTGGCGGATTATAGCGATTAAAAGTAGTAACTAGACATAATCTTGTTCCTTCATTATCATGGACTTCCGCAAAGTAACGCCTGCTGCTATCCAGTAGATGGCCAGGGCCTCAAAATGGAGCTGGGGAGTGCTCATAGGAACTCCTCAAGTACTCATGATAACTCCATCGTGTTTGGCCTTATTGGATTTATCTTGACTAGTAGGTACTTAGATGGTGTTCAAGGTCCGATGGTTGGAGAAAAGATTGTTTTTACAAATGTTTTTTTTTAATCAGCAATGTAATATTATATAAGTAACTTGTTTCTAATAACTTTGTATCATTTTATTATCTGTAAATAGTATAATTCAGTGACAATTTTTTTTTAATATTAGTGAATTATTCAAAACTTGTACCAGTGCGCAGCCCCTGCAGGTACCTGCTCCGTTTCTATAAAACTTAAATCCGATTTTAACGTAATGAGTAACATATGTAGTAAATATGGCTGTATTAGATTGATTATTTTCATTTATATAAATCTAAAGAAAGCCTCACAAGAGCTAAATGAACATAACATAGAGTTCTTAGAAAACCATCGAAACAATATAGGATAATGTCTAACGATACCATGTAAGTTTAAATGGCCTCGGGGGTCTAAGCTTCATACAGTAGCTTATCCTTTACAACGAAGTTATTTGTTCCACTACGTTCTCTCGTTTACCTAAAGCTTCCTATCTACTAACTCGGACTTTGAGATTATCTCGATTATTCTGTCACATTCAACATTGATGTTTGTATGTAAGTATGTAAGTATATACTTTAATGTACACAAAAAAAAACACAAAAAAAACAAGATACAAGGAAACTTAAAATACAAGTTTGTAAGTTAACCAGTTACCAAAGTGTCTTAAAGATGTAATAACTATTAAAAATATAAAACATAAGCTAAAAAACTACTATCTACAAACTACATTATCAAAATATTCTTAATATTAATTAGACAAGTGTTAACCTTATCCCATACGTATACCTAATATACTATTTGTGTATTATACACAAAATAAAAATGATTCCAAAAGATTAAAACCAACTTACCTTAGATGTTAACTACACACCCTGTATCACGAGCGAGCAATTGTCATTTTGCGTTAGTTAGTACACATAGTTATTGTATATTATATTTTCTACCCACTTTAAGATTAATAATTGTATCAAGTAGTTATGTATGTATATTATGTTTGTACTCTTGTAATTGGATAAATTGTTAGTTATAGTTGTAGTATTAGGACGTTATAGTTTTATAATCGTATAGCGTGTATTTATAGCTGTGTAATAGTAGTTTATGCAACTGTCATATAATGAAGGGTATTAAAACACGAGTGTGAGTTTATGAAACGAGCGCAGCGAGTTTCATAATAGTAACGAGTGTTTTAATACCCGTGTTATATGCAGTTGCATACACTACTTTATCTTCACTAATGCAATTTATCAAACAACAAGAGTAAAAGCTGACAATAGTTCACGCGTACGTGTATTGTCACAGTGAACTTGCCGCCATTAAAATCTAACCAATGAGAGCGCAGCTGCGCGCGCAGGGCCAATCAGGAGCCAGCGCACGCTGTTCGTTTTTTATTTAATTGGCACAAGATCTTACCAAAGAGTTTTGTGTATGTAAGTTTAGTAGTTTCGACGAAGTTTTCACGTATAACCCAACTGTTTTCAAAAGCCAGCCTATTATCAAAATTTTATACAACTTGTATGAGGATTTTGACATATAAGGCTCGCCAGGTTAATTGGTCGCGTTTTATTGATGTTATAATGAGATTTTACGATATCGATGTGGATATTATACCATCATGTGAAATTGCTTAAATTGAGTGTTTTGTTATCTGCGCTATAACAGTAGTAATTATAAGTCAAGTATTGGAAACATAAGTAGAATGTTATAACATTAGTGTAGATAAAATAATTTGTAAACTATAGTTTGTATGAATAAGCCAATTGTCGGCGGCACTGTGGTGTACGGTAAAATTCGTATGAATTTATGTTTACACCACATCAAAATGTAAACTCTGTTAGATTTATTAAATAAATTAATAATAATAATAATAATAAAAGTTTCTTTGTTTGGATATTATTTTGTAACCGTTTCATGCCACGACTGAATCGATTTAGCTGAATTTTCAAATTAGCTTTTACTCTGAATTAACACATTGGCTTAATTTTATCCCAGAAATAGAAAATGTTCCCGAGGGAATCGAAATCTTCATCCACGCGGATAGTGATACTTACAAACTGTATGTTGAACTGATCTCACATTAATTAGTCCTTTAATTTTAGGTCTCATCGCTATTTTCTGTTCCAAATATAACTCATCGAAATCGGAATTAGATAACATACTTATTGGTTTGTTTTTATTTGACTCTCTTTTTTCTTCGAATTCGATTTTTTCTTGAATGTCTCTTTGTAGTTTAGATATCATTGACTCCAAATAATAACAAGTAAATGTGTTTTCTCTAAATCAAATATATTATTATTATTATTAAATACTTTATTGCATAAAGAAAAAGTACATAATATATTATACAAAAAATAAGGAAAAATATTTAATACCAAAAGGATTGAGTGAGATTGCACAATTGTTTTTTTTAAACACTAAAAGAAATCCCATTTATTTCAGTGGTTGATATAATTAATATTATGGTATGGTAGTAGGACGTATGTCAAATCTTTCAAGCACTTATAGCCTACTCTAAAATTTTAAGCAAGTTTAAGAGTGGGTACTGTGGTAACATGGTTAGTTATAAGTTTTGAACTTTAAATACGAGTAAGTTCTATACCTACTGAATGTTTGTGTCGCAGCCAAAATAATTTTGCGTTCGCTTGTGAATGTCTGATTGTGTATTTTTTGTATGGATTCAGATTCGAACCTACTCGAATGAATGGTCTTTAAAGGTAAAATTAATCTTCATAAATATTGAGGCAAAGTGCTAAAAGTGGCCTCAAATTAAACTATCCTACCCGTGTCACGCAAGATGATGGAGACACGAAGGCTGTTCAATAAAAGCTGTCTGGAACCTTTAATTGATTACCTAAACTACCTAAAATTAGTTATAATATTGTTTCACGTCCTTACTAGTATATAATGTTGTTATTTGTTAATAAAGATTATGTGTGTATTAGTCTGAAAATATAATCATTTCATATAATACAAAATTATAGAAAGCTATTCAATAATTAGATAGAATACCTACTTCACGTGTTTGATGACAATCATTGAGAATTTTTGGAATATCCCACGAAATCGCGAATCTACGTATAGAATATCCGAATATAATTTGGTAAATTAATATTTCATCTGAGTCATATAGAATCATCCCGAATATATCAGATTCTATCTATATACCAGTTTAATTCCAAGACATGAGGTCTTGATTTGAAAAGATCCAGTTACCTACTTTGACCACTTCGTAAAATATTTTTAATTCAAGGAATAATTCAAATCTTTATTTCAACCGGTTCAAATTATGCGTTGTAGGATGGACAGCCAGCCAGTCACGGTATACAATATTGTGTATGTATAGTGTATACCTGTTTGTATACAATTTTATGAACGTATAGACTATCGTATTATATTATAATAAATTATAGGGAAGAATTTGTAAACCTTATCAACCGTCATAATAGGACTGTATAACGAAGCCAAGTTTAAGTTTTAAGTGGCCTTTGGGCTCCCAAGTTTCAAGCAATCCAAACGGCTGTTTGTCTTTTGCAACGTAATCATTTGTTTGCATAAACCGTCGGCATACATATTGTGTAGCTAGTAGATAAATCTGGGTTGAAATTAATCTACTCCAAAGTAATAATCAACCAGTAACCAAAGTATTACCTAATCATATTAATCAATCGGACTTTGACTTCGACCGCGTGAATTTAGGTCTTTAAAGATCGCGTGGAACTCTTCGATTTTCCGAGATAAAAATGTTTGCTTTACAATTCGGAGATAAAGGGGGCGTGTTTATTAACATTTTTTAACAAAAGTCAAAAACTAAGAGACTTAAAAATTAATTGATCTTTTTTTAGAATGTGCAAATGAAGCCCTTTCATATTATGATACCTCACTCGATCTAGTAATGGGTTAAGTTAAAAATTTCAACCCCCTTTTATAATGTGATTAAGTAATAATTCTACATAACAACTTAATAATACGTATTATGTTATTTCTTAATCAAGTCCACGTCTACGGTTGAAACGTGATCACCATACCTTCACCGCTGAGAAATACATGATTAGGATTAAATTCTGCCCGGAATTTTCTCGTGTTTACCATTCAGGTATAATGTACTGTACACATTAATTCAATAATTTCTTCATTACTTAAATTGCACTGAAAGTTTTGCTGTGCGCAAAAACGTCTATTATTACAACTTATCATTATTTAACAGGTTAGTCATACTTAATACAATTGGCTTTTGGACAAAATATAGTCAAATCAGCAACTTTTGTTCAAAACGCGTCCTAAGTGTCTATGGGATTTATATGAAATTCTAAAATGTGACGTCATCAAAGTTCGACGCACTTTTTTACTTTAATCGATTGTTTAAAATAGTTATTCAACATAAAACTGTCAGGGGACGTGGATATTACGACTTTTGGGAGATCCACTATTTAATAATCACTAAAAAATAATTTCTTTGAATAGTAGTCAAATACCCAATTGTCTTTGTGTTTGTTTCTTGTTTTTATGTTTTTATTATTATTTAAACTTTCTTGATATATCCTACACATTCCTATGAACTTGTAATGCCACTAATTACCTACTATGATAACTACTAAATAAATAATCGCATCAAAATGTTGGGACATTATCGCCGCGCTGTTCGTTAACTGTTTAAATACCTAATACGCTCCCTAAAATAAAATCAATTTCAGATTGATCACAGATTAGGACGAGACTGAGTTCACCCTTCACTGATACTGTAAAGTGGATTTGAATAAATTAGAATAAAGCTACTATAGGCAGCCTACATCTAAGATGAAAGCGTTGAGAATGATGTTACAAATTCAAATTCAAATGCAAGTTACCATAATAAACCGTGTTTTCTACTAGATGTATACTGATATCGGGCTCATACTAATTACCTTTAAGGAATGAACAAGTGAACATCATTAAAAAAATTAAGACTGTCCTGCCATATTGATTTTTTTTCAAAATAATTATAGCCATTGTTACTCGGAAGGATGTAACGATACCTTATACATCTAAATCTGTTCAGGGATTTAGAAGTTATGGTGGAATTAAGAAACTCATATACCCTACTGAACCCTGAAAACATTACTACTTTATTTAGTAAATTTACTATTTATTTACTGCACTTGGTTGAAAAGGTGGCCCGTGAAAGCGTAGCAGACAGATAGACAGACAGACACACTTTCGCATTTGTAGTATAATTAGTTTAGATTTGTTTTGAAAGGTAAAAAACAATTTTTTAAAACTAGCTTTTGCCCGCGGTTTCCTTCACGTAAGGTTCGATTTTCATATAAATTTGAAAGACCTATTTTACCCCCTTAGGGGTTAATTTTCAGAAATTCTTTCTTAGCGGATGCCTACGTCATAATAGCTATCTGTAAGTATGCCAAATGTCAGCCCGATCCGTCCAGTGGTTTTAGCTGTGCGTTGATAGATCAGTCAGTACCTTTTCCTTCTAAATATTATTTTATGTGGCTGGCATCGATTGGATGCGAAATGCAAAGGAAAGAGCACGTTGGTGCTACTTGAAAGAGGCCTATGTCCAACAGTGGATGCACAACGGCTGATGATGATGATGATGATGACGATGATTATTTTAAGATAATCCATTAGGTAGGTATTCATAATTATTTGAAAAGTTTTACAAAATCGCTTTGCATTTTGACGCATTAATTTAAGAGTTGGATAATGGATTAGAAAACTTGCTATGAATTTATAATAAAGAAGCGCGATTGTTTTTGTCAAATTTATGAAAGCTGGTAATTCAAAAGTCTGAACAAATTAACCGTATTACGACAGCCAAATTTTCCAGATTGTACCTACCGACAGGAAACGCTGTGATTCTCAATGCTATCGATTTGGCGAATATTTCGAACATTCAGAACTCGTCCAAGCTCAGCTGCTTCAACAACTCGATATTATTCTCTCTCGTGTGTTAGCATACATGTAGCTCGTAGGAAAATGTGTATTAGGAATATGTGAACACGTTACTCCTCTTCTCACTTCTTTGGAAACTAGAACGACTTAAATTCTTCTTATTATTTCGCATTCCCTATATTTTGATACGTCTCAAGCTTCAATATAGAGACGTGTTAATTTGTACCAACGTTACCTTTTTTGTAAACTTTATTATTTCAATAGTAAATTAGCAGGTATACCTATATCTTATTCATCCCTGAATATTATGTTAACCGAAACGATATTTACGTGGGTACAGCCACATCTTTCGATTTCTCTTAAAGTAGCCTCAGGGGTACATTATATAAGTTTTAGCCGATCTGTTGTAGTTTGCAACACATAGGTATAGTTACCGACACAACAATTGCTTTTCCCATTATTGACCTCATTGCGTATCATGCATATAATTGATTTTACTTTATATGTTGTCTTCAACAGAATAAAAGAACTTAGCATCTAAATAAAACAATAACTTATATAATAACTACCGCACTCAGAGTCACCTAATCATTACATAAGTGACTCTGAGTGTTGCTAAGTGATCCCTAGAAATAAAACTTGCAGAAGCTCTAGCAAGCATAGCAAGTCACTTGCACCTGTGTGTTTCACTCACAGCAAGTCAACTTTTGCGAGTTATAAATATTGACGTGCAGAAATTTACCTTGAAAGCTGTTCATTCAGCAAGTTTTATTGCTAGTTGATTTTATCGTTTTAATTTTAACAGGTCTCTGTTTTGCTTTAGAATGATTGGATTGACGTTGGTTTTAGATACTAAATAAATAAATAAATAAATATTATACCCACTATTCACACCCACTTATAAGCATGTCTTTCAAAACAAATGCGGCGACGTGTTTCAAACGTCTTCAGAAATTACTATTTAACTTAATTGGAGCAAGTTTTACCTGGTTCCACATTTATTTTCTAAAGTGTGAGTTGTGAAATTCCCGCTGAACTAAAAGAAATAAACGCTTTAATGTCGCGAATGTCGTTCACGCTATAGCGACGTGTGGAAACGGGTAACATATTAATAGGCGGGTACTTAGTTTTTTAATAGAACTTAGTTTTAGCAATTACCTATTCTGTGGTTTTAGTTACTTCGTGCATAACCTTGGCCTATATTTTTTGGTTAATTTAAGTTGAATATTAGTTAGAAAATTATGAATCCCGCACAAAGGGGTCATTTTCAATTGATCGAGATAAAGCTCGGCGTGTTTCGGACAAATGGAGAAACTTGGGCATTCAAAGTACGGAATTAACTTGTTCTATCTTACCGCACGATAATCGATTAATCTAAAACTTGGTGAATTTAGAACATAACACAGAACTCGAGGCTTTCATAACATAGTTCGAAGCTGTTACGAATGTTGGATACCATTTAACTGGCTTGCTCCTGAATCAATCTAATACATCCGATTCTACAGTGGTTTAGGTTTCGCCCGAGCAGTGTTGAATATTATATTGAATTCTTGACCAATGTTGAGTCGATCAACTCGTTTATGTAATTCTAAAATCTTCTTCTTCGACATAACGGTTACTGTTTCCCACTTAGGTTTTTCGCTTAGGATTTAGGAACCTTTTTACGCTAACATTGCCTCGTTGGACCTAATTTAAACTTAACGAAAGATAGTTCTATTACCGCCAGTCGCTACTCTCTCTATCTCTGTCTCTCTCTCTCTCTCTATTTTCTACATGAACATATTTTGAGTCGTTTGAATGATTATTTGAAACTGATCCTAAGATTTATATCAAAACTAAATAAATGTAAAAACACAATAATAATAAGGTCCTTAAAATCAAACAGATTCAATATTCGGCTACTAATCGTTCTCTTCATTCACTATCACTTTAAGACTAATTGTAACTGTTAGCAATTTCATTTTGTTTTTATTAGCTATATAGCTTTGACAAGATTTGGGTATAGTACCGATAAAGTGAAAGAATAAACAACATGAATCCAAAAGATTGCAAAATAAAGGCAAGAAACGTTATTAAACCCTTATTATCTATTCACGACAGCAGTTACGCCCTTTACGACTGAAACGGTAACGGCAATTTTTTGCGTTGTCCCTTACCACTTTTTTTATCAAAGGCAATATTATCATAATATGCTAATGCGAAAAAAATTATATGCAAATTTTTATTTGAATAATCGTTTCAAAAATGAAGATTTTCAGAAAAAAACGTGTTCTAAATTAACCAATCCTGTATTTGGGGACATGCAAATAAAGTTATCTTGTATTCAGTCAGTCATCCAAACTTTCACATTTATAATATTAAGGAGGATTCAGTACAAATGTCGAATATAAACGAGAAATTAAGTTCTAATGATATCCTTTGACATGCTCATTTTATGAAAGGAACGCTACCTATTTCAATCAAAAATTGTTTTAAGGGAATGAAAATAACATGGAAATAAATGTTTATAAAACCTACTCACTGTTTCTCTTTTATATTACAATTTGGTTTACAAAGAGCTTAACTCTACGTGATTATTATTATTATAACATACTTTATACTTACTAAAAAAATACCAAAACACGAAACCAATTTTTGTCTTGTTTTATTATATTGGTGATGAAGGTATATTAATATTATCATTGATTCTGCGTATTGCTCATGGATTGTATTCGCGAAAACGACAATCTACTGTAACAGCTTATATCACGTCCTTTTGTTACAATGAGCGCCCAGTCTAATACTGTCTTTCCACCACCGAATCCTATGGAACGTGATCTAATTTCGGGTTAAAATACATGGCATTATTTGCAAACTGAGCAAAACTTACGAGGGAGGGAAGGCCCGAAACTTTTGCAATTTCTTGAATAGTAACGATAGTGCCGAAACGTGTCAAATGAGAACGGGGAAAATACGGTTCAGTCGCCGACTCAATTGAAACACCAATCAATAGATATAATTTCCAAAAGTATTCAGGGATATATAGAGCTCAATTAATGTTAAGTCCATTTTCAAGCATTTTTTCTTACATCAATCGAAACATATCACCCATTTGATGATTTGATACAAATGGGGTGTAAATCTCACTTGTCCGCTCCAAGTTTTTAAGATGGATCTTCTAATTAAACCATAAATTATCTTCCTCCCTCAACTGAGGCACTTATCTCAGTTGAGGGAGGAGGGCAAGTGTCAGGTGACTTCTGAAGAATATCAATGAAGGTGCAATACTGTTAAAGTCTTTGGCCAGATAAAATTAATGATTAAAGTCCCATTACGGTCCACTACTTAATTTTCGTTCTAATTGATAACTTTACCACATAATACTAACTATTTCTACAACTGTACTATTTACTCTGTGCTATTACTTTACTGTCAAAATTTAAAATGCCATAAATAAAAACAAGCCACTTAATGCACCATTCATATTTAGGGAATTAAAGTATAACACAATAGGAATGCTTTAACAAACTGTTTATTCTAAACTGCATTACACCTTACCAGGTGAGAGGAAAAAAATCGATTAGAAAATTGCTATGCGCTTGGCTGTTTGCCAAATTGAAACATCTGTTAAGAAAAACAGGATTTGTGCACCCTATTTCAACCTACTTTCAAAATAATAGGATTTTCTCGTTTAGACCATCAATAGGCATAGGTATTATAATAGGCTCGATATTTGTGGAGCAAATTACAATGTATGACAAATCAGTTATCAAGCGACTTCAAGAAGACAAACGTAAAGCCTGCCTCTAATAATTATTTTATCGATGTATTAAACATTAAAACCATGGGTTTCAGTTTGTTATTAGGATAAGACAACTTACCTTAACTACTTATTTCGAATGAGAGTTGAGTAGTCAAAGGATACATAAACGTAATAAGTAAGGTGAATGTAGTTCTGAATTCAGGCAGTTCAGACTTGCATTGCGGGACATTGAAATATGGTTGCCAGTAAGTCTTGTTTCGCATTCTAAGCGACCGTCTCAGTATCCGCCCGTCAATGTCGTTGTGGCGACGTCTCCAATAACTTAACAGAAGCAGCTGATACGTTTTCTTTAAACGTGTTAATTTAAAATTTCAACACGTCTGGGTTTTATTTTCAGTACCTACTCCGGAGGATATTAGCTTTTCTTTTAGAGGAATTAGATCCAAAGGGGCGATATTTTGCGATTTAGTTCAACAGCTATGGAAGCCTGAGGCGGTCGAATATAATATTAGTCAGAAAAAAATTATGGTTTTACGATTCGTTTGTGATTTAATTCGCTTAAAGTATAATATATTTTTCATCATACCTATTCGAAAAACGCATATTGTAGCGATGGGCGATTATGAGTGATTTCGTTCGAACTATTCGATTATACAAATCGTTCGAATCATTCGAACGATTTACCAAAATTAGTAACTAACTTGCTCCACTACTAATTTCATTCGATTATTGATAGCTACTAATTTGGTTCGATTATTAAATTAGTAGCCACGTGTCAATTTTGAAATTGAGTCTTATATGCAAAGACATAAGGTTACATTTCAATTTTCAATAATACTATTAAAATAATTTAAACCTTATAAATCCACCTGACAATTTTGAAATTGAGTCTTACAGTTAAGAAAATAAGGTTAAAATTTCAATCGTACAACTGAAAGCATAAGCTAAGTTACCCACTTCTAACATAGCGGCGAAAGATTCCGAGAATTGAGTCGCCAACAATCCAATCGAAAGCGAAACACCTCTACTAATTAGTAATTACTAATATTAGTAGTGCAGTCAAACCCGAGCGGCGAATGATTCCGAGTCGCGAACAATGCAGTCGAAACGCGATTAGTAATTACTAATTAGTAGTCGTCATTCGATTATGAGCATTAGTATATTACTAATATTCCATTCGAAAGTGTTCGTTAGTAGTGGTAGATTATTCGATTATTCAGATCATTCGTAATCGCCCATCGCTAGCATATTGGCTTCAGAGGATAGCGGGAGCAAAGTGTAACTTGTAGGCCCATAGGACTTTTCATTTCTCTCTTCTGATTGGTCCGAAGTCACGTCATCAATTTGTTGATCGAATATACGACTTTGCATTTCTCTGTTCTGATTGGTCCGAAGTCACGTGATCAATTTGTTGATCGGATATACGTCTTTACATTTTATTTAAACTTTAAATATACGTCTAAATAATGTCTATAAAATTACATAGAAGGTTGATAGGAGTATCTTCTGATTGGTGCTTAAACGTATAGGTAATGTCCATACATAGTAGGTTGATACTCCTAGCTTTTTCTCATACGTAATGATGAAAAATAGTGTGTGTCACTCGGGGCCAAATTTTTTGTTCTCGGGCGGCGTATATTGAATTCCTCGCTACGCTCAGGATTCAAAATAGCGCCCTCGGGGAACAAAAATTTTCTTTGGCCCCATGTAACACAAATAATTATTTCACCTCTCATGCTCTAAAAAGATGTAATTAAAGCTTAGCGTAGGCGGACTAAAGTTAGCATTTAGGGTCTAGGGATTAAAGTAATTTTTTTTTAATAATTGCTGGCGTTATCATTTTATAGGTAGTAAATGGGTACCTAGTAAAAATGTATACTCTATGGTGAATATCAACGGCCCAAACTAATGTCACAGACACAGTCTAAGAAGATACGTTTTTTCCTACCAGTCGTTCAACGAAGGCATCTAGACAAAGCAAAGCTGCGGGGTGACAGGGGCGTAACGAATGAAACTAGCAGAATTTTTATAATACAAAATTCTATGACTCTAATGTATTTTAAGCAGTAGGTACCGTACATCTAGGACTGCTAAAACTGTCATGGTACGATGGTAGTCAGGTCTGACATTTGTGTGAGCGTCGACCCACTGTATGAAATGAATAAATAGTTACGCTATGTTACACAGCTGAATGATCTAGTTTTTTTATGTTCCATTTTTGAAATAATTTGCACGCAATCACCTACAGCTCAATGTCTATGGTTTTTAAAGTATTTTTTTTTTGTTAACAATATGGAGAAAAATAAAGTTGGTATTGCGGATTGCCGCGAAATCTCTAGAATTTTTATTGTAATTAATTACATTTATTTAAAGGGATGTTTATTTTATCCATTTCGGATTTCGATGCACAATACGTGATACAAGGTAAAGGCATAGGGTAAAGTGAATGTGACTATTTATTTGTTAATATCATCAAGTGAAAATAAAGATCTTAATCCCACTAATGTAACAACAGAATGGCAAAAAAATAATTAAAATCGTTATTTATTTTATTTTCTCGCAGTCGAAGTGAAAAGTAGAGTGTTTACCACGGGACTAAAAGCCATTCTACTCGATTCTACAGCATACCTCGCTACGCTCGGTAAGCTAAATATCTCGTATGAAATGGCTCATTTTAGTCCCTTGATGAACAATCTACTATAAACTAGATGATGCCAGCGTCTCCATCCTCGTAGATTCAGGTGGTTTTTTTCAATTCCATCAAAAACTTTTTGATCTTCCAGGACAAAAGTACCTAATCTATGTCTGATAAATTAATGTTTGATATGATTTTATGTTTGATAAATTAATACAAGCTACCTCGAAAGATAACTAAAGGCTAACTCATGTTGCAAGTATATGCAAGGTATACCAATCCATAATGCAATTATCCAACTAGGTAACTATCGTATTTTTCGACATGTGTGCTACATCCCCGGTGTTTACATAAACCTAACACTTTCTCTAGACTAAACTCATTTGGTCGATATTAATACTGTAAACATCTCTAACAACATTACAATTATTTAAGGTGTACAATAAAGTATATTTTACTTTACTTTTACTTTACTTTAGAATTTTCTAAACACATCTCCTTGGAATTCTGTCAGCAACAATTATATACCTGAAAACAAACAAAGATATTTTTTTTTATTGTGCCCATGAAGCTTCGAGAAAAACTCTAGTTAACGTGCGTAAAATTACACTAGGTCTTGCTTACAAAAAAAATTGTCTGGCTAACAAAAAGTCAGCGTTACTCACTTAAATATATGGACCCGTACAAACCAGCGTGACTGAACAAGACGTCCTCAATTGTACTGATTGGCTGAATTTATGGTATTATAGTAGCGAAAATTAATTTTGGCTGATAGCGAGAGTGTAACCCAATTAGAGGTACCTATTTTCGATTGTTATACTATAGCGATCAATTTACCGGAAACATACCCCTCGGTATTTTGTTCTAAGTAAACTCTACTGAAGGCCTACAAAATATCATAAATCTGATCTTATAGTTAGGACGCTGATTATAAGTATAGATATACGAGGGAGTACATAATTTTGTCTAAAGCTGTAACTTTATATTCGCTGAGGAGGGTATTCTGAAACTTCGCATATTACGATGGGACGCTCGTAAGGTCCGCGAGTTACCATATATTAGGTAACAAATTTTCCACTTTTCCAATCTAAACTACGTTGCTGTAGCTAAGAAAATTACTGTATAAGACTTTAATAATAAAATAGGAAAGACCGTATAGTTGTTCCAGTAAACCATTCTTGTGCTGTATATAAAGTAGTACTAGGTACTGTTTAACCATACTAATCTATACTACTATTATAAATGCGAAAGTTTGGATGGATGGATGGATGGATGTTTGTTACGCAATCACGCCAGAACGCATCTGGATAAAATTTTGCACAGAGATTGATTCTACTCTGGAACGACACACAGGCTACTTTTTATCCCGGAAAATTAAATAGTTCTCGCGGGAACCAAAAAACCTCAATCCACGCGGACGAAGTCGCGGGCTTCAGCTAGTAGAGGAATATATTATTTATATTGAAAAGCGGTAAAATAATATTTAACATAATTTTATGAAGATTATTATCTACTAGATGATGCCCGCGACTTCATCCGCGTGGATTAAGGTTTTTTGATTCCCGCGGGAACTCCTTAATTTTCCGGGATAAAAAGTAGCCTGTGTGTCGTTCCAGAGTAGAATCAATCAATCAATCCTATGTCCTTCCCCGGGATATAACCTACCTCTATACCAAATTTCAGCAAAATCGGTTGAAAAGATGGGCTTGTAAAGCGTAGCAGACAGACAGACACACTTTCGCATTTATAATATTAGTATGGATATGGATTTTTAAAGTTGTTTCATCTACAGGAAGCTATTCATATATTTATCTAGAAAATTACCCGCTGACCTAACTATCTTATAGGATTACCTACTGCGACACTTCGTAATTTACATAATTTTATACAAGACGTACTTAGATCCTGTTACGTTAGATTAAAGACTATAGTGCTCGTCTAGGTTTACTTTTGATCAGCTACAAAGCCAATCCAGTGGAGCTAACAGAGCTTTGTCTAGAGACACAAACAACCTTTGTTGGTAGCAATAGACAATTGATACATTTTCCAAATGACAACACATTCCTTTTAGGCTGATATCATACACCAATAGTAAAAGGTTTTATTTAAATACACTTTAGGGCTTTCTTTTATAGATTTTGGGTATTTCCCTACATTAGTAACATGAACGCAAAAATTCCCGCCAGTGTAATGTTAAAAGCATTATATCCGAACCCGAGCGTTCAATCTGGCTTTAAGAACGAGTATACAATATTCTGTGGAAATGTAACTTTATATTCGGTTAAGGAGGGTCTTCTGAAAGTTCGCATATTATGCATGCGAGGGCTGCTAGTACGGTTCGTGAGTTTCCGTATATTACTATTAGGTAACAAAGTTTGTGGCTTTACATACCAAAATGATAGATAACTTTAGTATAAAAATTGCTTTTCTCAAACATGCATGGAAATATTGTCATTATTTTAAAAAAAGGACACGCGAAGTATCGAATTTTCGGACAAAGAAAATCAAATCCATTGCAGGAGCGTTTTTTGAATTCGGAACATTACAACGCTCCTGCAATGTTGTATGAAAAGGCGTGCTGGGGTTACTATTTGATCGGATCTCTTTTGTCATTCTTGGCATACCATAGTCTCTTTGCTTAGTACAAATTGCGTTTACGTGGCTGTATAGCCATAAATGCGTTTCCCTGTCGGCACAGATGATAAAAAAAAATTGGCGGCAAAGCTGAAAATTCGTCTTGATTTGTTATTTACATCTATATATATATATACTTATAATAAAACTGTAACAGGTCCAATTCTGTACATTGAAGATATTTTGAAATTTTTTTTTGGAGGGCAATCATTATTCGATACTGAAGCCAAATCTGTAATTTTTTTCATTTTTGTCTGTCTGTCTGTCTGTCTGTCTGTCTGTCTGTCTGTCTGTCTGTCTGTCTGTATCTTGGCCGCGCATCACGCCGAAACTACTGAATGAATTCAAACGAAACTTGGCACGATTTGAGCCTATACTACGAGGTAGGACATAGGATACTTTTTATCCCGAAATTCTACCCCCGAAGGGGTGAAATAGGGGTTGAAAGTTTGTATGAAAGTCCTTAATTTCTCAAGTTATAGCCATGAAACTTGATATATGAGCTGCGGGTTGAAAATGGAGACATACGTGTTTCACAGTTTTTGAAAATTCGACCCCCAAAAGGGTGAAATAGGGGTTGAAAGTTGGTATGAAAGTCCTTCGTTTCTCAAGATGTTTTACAAGTTATATCAACGAAACTTTTTATTTTGGCTTACGGTAAAAAATAAAGAAGTATGTGTGTCACAGTTCTTCAAAATTCCACCCCTAAGGGGGTGAAATAGGGGGTGAAAGTTTGTATGAAAGTCCGTCATTTCTCAAGTTATATCGATTAAACTTGGTATACAAGCTACTTGTTGAAAATGAAGAAATAAGTGTTTCACAGTTTTTGTAAATTTTACCCCCGAAGGGGTGAAATAGGGGTTGAAAGTTTGTATGAAAGTCCTTCATTTCTCAAGTTATAGCCATGAAACTTGGTGTATGAGCTGCGGGTTAAAAATGAAGACATACGTGTTTCACAGTTTTTCAAAATTTCACCCTCAAAGGGGTGAAATAGGGGTTGAAAGTTTGTATGAAAGTCCTTCATTTCTCAAGTTATATCGATGAAACTTGGTATACAACCTACCGGTTAAAAATGAAGAAATACGTGTTTCACAGTTTTCGTAAATTTTACCCCCAAAGGGGTGAAATAGGGGTTGAAAGTTTGTATGAAAGTCCTTCATTTCTCAAGTTATATCGATGAAACTTGGTATATGAGCAGCGGGTTAGAAATGAAAACACATGTGTTTCACAATTTTTCAAAATTCCACCCCCAAAGAGGTGAAATAGAGGTTGAACGTTTGTATAAAAGTCCGTCATTTCTCAAGTTATTTCGATGAAACTTGGTATATCCACGCGGACGAAGTCGCGGGCATCAGCTAGTACTTAATAAATATAAATTTAATAATAATTAAAATGGTTTCCAACGGTATACAGAGAGTGAAATGGAGATTGATTGTACTCCACCAGATTTAAAAGATAAGAAGCCAAATTGGCAATGGAAAACCTGCTTCCAGCGAAGTCAAAAAAAGTTGAAATCGGGTGAGCCTGACGCGTCAACTTTGCCTATCTTTGTTATACTCGATCGACTTCAACATAGTGTGTAGAAATCAAAATTATTTTTTGCTTTACAGTGGCTTTGGAAGTCGGTTTTTTGGAAAGAATTTTTATTTTTAACTTTTTAGTGTACCTACTCTAAAGTCCCACGGCTTAGGAGTGCAGTACCCTGCAGCATCAGAGTTGAGGAGTTGGGACTTGGGTTTAAGTATGAAGTCGTTGCTTGACACCTACAATATGAAATCAACATAAAAAACCCTAAATCGCTATTTTTCAGGAGTTCTGTACCCTGCAGCATCAGGGTTGAGGAGTTAGGACTCAGAGTTGAATCGTATACACGTGACTTGATACCTACTATATGAATTCACCATCAAAATTTCCTAACTCCCTAGTTTTGACGATTTCATGTAGTATATGGTACACCTACAGCATCAGGATTGAGGATTTGGAATCAGAATTTTTTATGGAACCACCTCGGGAGCTTCAAAGATCAGATCTTTAAGCTTTTAACGATTCGATTCGAACGATCTACCTTAATAATTCTTACCTATTCATTAAGAGCTACACATCCTGGCAAAACGATTAATAATTCATCTAGAGCTAGACTATGTCTAGTAAATTAAAATCTCACAAAGGTGGGTTATAAGAATAATAGACCACTATGGTGGAAAATAAGATACATAATTAAGTCTTGTAGAGACTTTTATTGAAGTTTATTCTTACAATATAATACAAAAAACACAAATAGAGCTAAATAAAAACGTGTTTCCCATTATATAGTAAAGAACACGTCTTATTTACTTTTCGTGATAAATTATAAATAATTAGCAACCCTTTTCATAGTAATCGTATAATTTATGTACATACCCATGAGGCTATCTTTAAAACAAGTCTTTTTTTCTTTTAACTCACCTTTCACTACCTACTAGATATTATTTAGTACGGATCTTTCAAAATTGTCGAACATACAGCTTGACATAATCTAAGCGTTCATTTTGATAATAATATTGCGTTAGTTTGGGTAATGGAGTTACAGAAGATTTAACTAAGTTAATGCAAATCCAGAGCGAGCTCTATCTCAATAGGCGTGAATGAATGAATGGGCATACCAACAATGCCTCGGTGACCTCCGGAATTTCGACTCAATTATGTTCACTTAATTAGGTACATTTGTTGTGTAGACCAGACCTGCAATTAATTGGTAGTACAATTATTATAACAGTTCATGCATATGAATTGGTTTGAACCATTGTACTATTAACTAATATTAATAGCTTGTTATACCTAATAGACGTTTTTATCAGCAATTTCGTATTTACAGACCATCTAGGTACCTTCGTGCATATTTTATTGAAATGTCTATTAAAATCAAACAAATTAAAAACGCTTAAATGGTGTAATTTTGGAACACCAAAACTTGAGAAAATTCAAATTACCCGGAAATAGGAAACATTGCCTTAAACTCAAAACAGTAACTGACGGAATGCTCTTGCATTAATGCATACCATTGTCGGAATGTTGGGCATAGTTAAGGTTAACAGGGAAGGGGATCAATCTAACAAGTCCTAGGTACATGTTGCAGTTATATTAGTACTTGAAAATAATACCACATTAATTCAGGTTCTTCAAAGGATCGAACATGTCGTCCTTTTACCGTGAGTAATGAAAGTTACCCACATGATGTTACCCACAGATTATTTTCGCTAATGCGGGTAGTTTTACCACTTCTCACATAACAGTTTGGTGCAGCCAACCACTAAGTTTGGAAATAATTGAGGCACTGACTAACTGAGATATAGGCTGAGCAACATTAGGCAAATCAGCGGGTGTATGCAGTGGTCAACCGATAGTGTTTGGTATTTATTCTCATTTGGGTCAAGCCATTCTAATATTACCAATTTAACATCCATTCTAATCTAATGGACTTTGGCTTAACCCTTCTCATACCGAGAGAAGACTTGCGCTCTGCAGTAGCAGTGGGTTGATTTGGTGATGATATAAATTCGAAAGTATGTCTGTGTGTAGCTTCGCTTTCACGGCCCATCTGTTCAACTGATTTGAACGAATTTGGTACAGCTAAATATGTGAAACATCATAAACAAGTTAACCAAAGCATTGGCCTCTATAAAATTGTCGGATTCAACTTTTATGACGTTTACCAACTGCCACGGTTCAACAATACTTGTTACTGGAAACTAATTGTTGTAATATTTGTGAATGCCATAGAAATATGCTTATTTCAAAACACCAACCTCAAAACAGAAAATGAGATACTTATAGAAATCAAAATACCGTGGTCAGTCGTTGGAAATAGTTGAGGCACTAACTTACTGTTTCCAGCAATGTAACAATACGATCAATGCTTGCGGTTACCCGCACCGCATTGGTCCGAGGTCACGATGGGTACCTAATGGCTTTATTTTTAGAATTTAATAGAACGAGTAAGTTACCAATATAGGTTTCATGCATGTTATATTGGTCTGGCTCTAGGTTTTTTTTCTAAAATTAGCTACGACCATAATAACATCTAAATGGATTAAGTATTTTTGAAGATTTTTTTTTAGCTACAACGGATTTCCGGCTCTCCCTGATGATAGCTATATTTATAATCTGGTTAAATTTCATGAAAATCGGCTTAGCGAGTTGAGCCGCGAAAAGCTAACAAAAGGCTTAATAATTATTAAGCATGAAATCTATCATTAAAATGTTATAAAACTAGGTGATACCCGTGACTTTTCCGGGATATATAGAAATTAGCTTGAGTGCTTTCTCGTGATGGAACCTATCTGTGTGACAAAATTCGTCAAAATATGTGTATCAGATGGTCCGTAAATGCGTAGCAGATAGACAGACACACTTGCATTTATAACATTAGCATGGAACAAAGTGTGGAAAGTGTGTCTGTCTGTCTGTCTGTCTGCTACGCTTTCCCAGCCCATCTTTTCAACTGATTTTGCTGAAACTTGGTATAGAGTGTAACACTATATTTAAATATATACCACACTATTGCTCTATGTCGCGTACTATCCGTGTTATTTTGTATTCTGTGGTTATCATGTAGTCTGTGGATACTGTGCTGGTCGGTTGCCGCCATATTTAAATTGAGTTAAGAAAGTGGAGTCTTGTAAAAGGGTGCGTAATATTTTTAAAACTGAGATTTATGTAATTTATAGGGATATTTACTAATAGAAAAATTATAAAGAGTGATACATTGTTAATTTATACAAATTTAATAAAAATTGACTATCGAGAGTAATTTTTAAAGAAAACCTACCAACTGTTAAATTATTATTATATCAGAATAAATAGTGTAATTTTGTCAGTATAATCTTATGTTTTCATTTTGATTAACCCTTTCTGAGATGTCGTATCATCAGGTAGGTTATATCCCGGGGAAGGACATAGGCTTTTTATCCCGGAAAATTAAGGAGTTCCCGCGGGAATCAAAAAACCTTAATCCTCGCGGGCATCATCTAGTAAATAATAATAAATTACATCATCATTATCATATTATCATTATTAATTTTAGAACTTGTCACTTCCCATGCCAACCAAAACAATAATACAGTCTACTAAAGTTTTAGTGTGTCAGCGGCACCTGTAGGAACTTAATTTGCACCTCTAGAAACTTAATAAACCAAGACTTTACGATCGCTGGTATGTACTCGTACCTATCCTATTCTGCCGACAACAGCTCATAGGCTGAACAATTACTGGCTTGAAATTATTTGACGCAACGCTATAATTTAGCCACGTTTAATTTCAGTGTTACCTACATTCTAACGAATAGAGTTTACAACTGTGGAAATCCATACTAATATTTTAAATTCGAAATTGTGTGTCTATCTGCCCTTTTCACTACTTATCTGATTAACTAATTTTAACAATAATTTATCCAAAATTAAATCTTGGATAAAGTGTTTCATATACTTAGGTAATTTATCCCCGAAAAAAGTTGTCACGAGATTTAAAAAATCGGTAATCCACGCGGTGGACCTACCGCCACCATCTAGTTTTATAGAATTCTTCTCGTCTTGAGTATTATCATTTATTTCTTGCTGTAGGTATATCAGATCTGCTTTTTATTTGACGATTATGACGATCTCCCTGACGCAGTGTTGAGCGCTGATATCTTAACGTGGGAGGTCCCGGGTTCGATCTCCGGCAGAATAAATTTTGGAATGCATAATTTCTGATTGGTCTCTAGCCTGGTGGGAAGATTCGGCCGTGGCTAATTATCACCCTACCGGGAAAGACGTGCCGCTAAGCGATTTAGCGTTCCGGCACGATCCTGTGCAGAAACTGATTAGAGGTATGGGCTTAATATAACTGTCATACATACCCCTTAATAGGTTCGCCCGCTACCATCTAAGACTGTATCATCACTTACCATCAGGTGAGATCGCCGTCAAGGGTTAACTTGTAGTGAATCAAAGACAAAAAAGACCTCTAGATCGCGTCGACTTATCGAAATGGATTCACCCTCAAAAATATCTCATTAAAAAAAATCAAGCCATCATCCTATACTTTTAAACGGAGAGATTATTTTTTTTTTATTTCCCAAAAGAGTTTCCTTTCAAAAGGAATAATTTCCTTTCCCGATTATCGTTAGAATTTTTGTTTTCCGATACTTTAGATGATCAGAAAAACTTGTGAAAGAAAATTGGAAGGAACGTCAGGAAATTATTCTCAGTGGGTATATGACTAGCTGATGCCCGCGACTTAATCCGCGTAGAATACGTTTTTTAAATTCCCATGGGAACTCCTTTATGAGATAAAGGAGTTTGTCACTCTCGAGGTCCTCAACTATACCCATGCATAAAATCACGTCGATCCGTTGTTCTGTTGCAGCATGATTCAAGGACAAACCAACAAACTAACTAATCAAACTAATCAAAGGGTAACTCTGTCGATATTGAATATGCTTTTAGAGTACAAAAAAATGCATCAGATCACTGTGTGGCGCTGATATAATAGCCCCATGTCAGCCTTTATTTAAAAGAAAAAAGATAGATAGATAGATAGATAGATAAATTCTTTATTGCCACACATAAATTAAAGAAAAAACTTAATTATAAACAAAATACAGAAAACAACACGTGCGCAAGGGCGGTCTTATCACTAAAAGTGATCTCCTCCAGACAACCCATTTCATAAGGAAAATTAAAAAGAAGCGGGAAAGTGCAACAATAAACATGCAATAATTATATACTACTTAAACTATACATACTAATAATACATAAATAACTAAATTAATAAATATAAACACATATACAAAATATATAGCAGTAAGTACATAAACTTACATTCAAAAAAAATACTTAAATATTCTGTAGCACATTAGAAAGATAATATTCCTTTACACGACTCTTAAATATGTTTAAAGACTTTGCCTGCCTAATATCGCTCGGCAATCCATTCCAAAGCAGTACAGCCTTAACTGTGAAAGAATTACTGTACGCCCCTGTATGACTAGGAGGGATTTTTAACTTATTGTCATTTTTCGACCGCAAACAAAAAGGTACATCATAGCTGCCAAGAAAGTTGAATCGCTCTTTTAGGTAAGGTGGCGTCTGAGGATAATATAAAATGGAGTACAAGAGAGAAAGAGCGTGCAAATTTCTACGAGATCGGATTGGCAGCCATTTCAACTGAGCACGAAATACAGACACATGATCATATTTCCGTAAACCATATATGAAACGTATACATACATTTTACATTAAAAGATATTGCCATTGCCATGTTTATATATATTTGAAACTTGTTTATTTGTAAAAAAACACAATTACCTATTTGAGATGAAGCCTGATAACCGAAACCGGCGACAAAAACTCAAATTAGAGATACCCCAGCGCAGATTAGCTATATGTGCCCGTAATTCATATTGTAACCTTATATAATAAACTCACTGACAGCACAAAAAGTTTGCCGATATCTAAATTTAAGGAAAAATTGTTTTCCTATTTGATTGACGAATGTTTTTATAATATAAATGAATTTTTAGCTAGGTGTAAGATATGATGACATTTTAATTTAATTTTTTGTAAAGTAACTTTATCTATTTTGACTTTGTTTAATATCACAATAATTATGTATTTTGAGCAGTACTGTACTGCCAGTTTTGCACGCCAAACGTTTGGCAAAATGTGTTAGCACTTTAAAATATTAATTCTCCACCTTGTAATACCTACTCACATTTAGCAAAATAAAATTCATTTCATTTCATTTCAAACAAACACACTTTCGCATTTATAATATTAGTATGGATGTTTATTCAATTTAAAGAATCGTTACATAATATACTTACTTAGATATCTACGTTACGTAGAGACGATCTCAGAGTAGCGTTCTATAGCAGAATTGAATTTCTTATTCATGTAGCTTTATTACATTTTCCACATAGTCGAGTGAAGTGGATATTTCAGCTTGCTACGCATTTTTTCTTGAAAATCATATTTACATACATAACTGCATATCGATCTACTTTCTCAGAATTAACTGAATCATAACATACCTACTTCTATATTTTGTTCGGATACAGAGGATAATAATAATATAATAATTATTACATAAGCGTCATTGGCGATATTTAAAATGAATTTTATATTTGGTTAGTAGTTAATTATACGCAACTTTTCCGGATAATAAAACTGGATAAGTAATTGGCGTGGAGTTAGGTTATTCATGGAAAATCACGAGGCATATCTTTGATTCTCCGGGGCAAAAAATATTTAGACGGAGATTATGTGTCTCGAATGGAAATCATATCTATGCCAAATTTTGTCAAAATCAGCCAAGCAAATGAGTTGCGAAAAGCATGGACTTAACATGGGTTACGACTTACGTATTATTTGATATTTCGATGATGAAAAGCTAACTGGCAGAAAGACACATATTCTTATTAATATTATTGAGTATTAGGTATGTTTTTTTATTCCCATCTACATAAATCCTAACTTAGTTTAAATTGTATTTTTTGTGTTAATCACGATTAAATTAGTTTCGGTATACAAAACCAATTCTCTCTAATTTCATACAATTATTTTTCGTAATACATTGATATTGCGGGCGGCACCAGTATAGAGGACGTGCCCCAAAAACCCGATTGCGCTTGAACATCAGCAGAGCAAAAAGGCCATATAATTAAACCTCATTAATCCTTATTTATAACGTCAGCAAACCACCACGTAAAGTTTTATACGCTCGTAACAGTTTACTGAACGAATCAATTTTATATATCTATTTGCTTGAAACTAATGTTTAATTAAGTTATATAAAACTAGATGATGCTCGTGACTTCGCCCGCCTGGATTTATGTTTTTAAAATCCCGTGGGAACTCTTTGATTGTTCAGGATTGAAATGGCATGAAATTTATTGAAATGCAACGTAGGTATATCTCTGTACCAAATTTCGTCAAAATCGGTTGAACAGAAGGGCAGTGAAAGCGCAACAACGACCTTCGTATTAATAATTTTTGAAATTTATTTATTTTTCTGGATATATTATGTGCAGTAAGTATATAAACGTATACTTTAAAATATAAACAGCACTGTTTTAAAAGCGACATTACAGCTGAAACAGTGTTTTATAATACAAAAAGTCACAAAACAGCTTCGCCGTCGTCTTTTTTATCGGTCCATAAATTTGGACTTTCAATCAATCATTGTCACCGGCCAATTTGCTAATTGCTTTGGCAGTTGACAGACGCTGAAAAGTTATGCTCTGATTTCTATCGATATTTTATTATTTTCGAATAGCTATCATGACCTGAATAGAGACTTTCAATTGCTAGCAAAAAAATAAATGGAGATGTGTTTTACGAGTTTATCAATTTATTCCATTCGTTTTCCCTAATGCAAAAGAAAATCCCTTGAAATTAATGGGGAGCAAATAAATAACCTAACAATAAAACTGGGAGGTTTTGTGAGGGCTGCGTACAAACCGATGCATAAATGAAACATTTATCACTGTCCAATTTTAAAACGGGTTGAATACGAAGCTGCTTTACATCACGTAACGAACGTAACATTAAACCTCTGAAAACCCTGAGGCACATTCGGCACAGTCAAAGCGCATTGATACAGAAGATTTTCTAACAAAGTAGGTATATTTTAGAACAATGCACATTGAGGATGAGTCAAAGTACAGTGACGCGTATTTTCTAAAACGTTACAAAGTACCTAAGTAAACTGAATGTTTTCCACTTTTACTATTTTGGAAAAGGTGGTTTTTAATTTGGTCTCAAATCTGCTAAAAGTTTTTACCTTGATAGTTGATTCTAACTACGTTTAGTATCTTTACGCTTAGTACATACGTTACAACTTTACGTTTAGCAAGTGCCTTTAAATTAATCTAATGTAAGTACTTACTTCATTGATAAAATTCTCAATACATCCAGCCTGCTACATTTTATCAATTAATACGAGTAGATCCCTAATAGGTACTGCGCTTGTTACCTACTTTAATTTTGCAATGAGAATCTTAAGAATCAAATATCAAATCAAATAAATATTATAAATGCGAAAGTTTGGATGGATGGATGTATGGATGTATGTTTGTTACTCAATCACGCTCCAACGGATGAACGGATCTGGATGAAATTTGGCACAGAGATAGATTATAGTCTGGAATAGCACATAGGCTACTTTTTATCCCGGAAAATTAAAGAGTTCCCGCGGGAACCGAAAAACCTCAATCCACGCGGACGAAGTCGCGGGCATCAGCTAGTAAATATTATAAATGCGAAAGTTTGGATGGATGTATGTATGGATGTTTGTTACTCAATCACGCCCGAACGGCTGAACGGATCTGGATGAAATTTGGCACAGAGATAGATTATAGTCTGGAATAACACATAGGCTACTTTTTATCCCGGAAAACTAAAGAGTTCCCGCGGGAACCAAAAAACCTCAATCCACGCGGATGAAGTCGCGGGCTTCAGCTAGTATGTAATACGCCAGAAATTCTTTCGCTAGAAGAGACAGGAAAAGTCAGAGATTAACGTACTTTCAGTGGCATTTTTCTTATCAATGTGAAAACTTGCGTTATGAGTTGTTTAGTTAAAGACTGAAAAAATAGGTACAGCGAATGTTATATGGTAAATTCTAATACAATGATGTTTGATACAAACTACAAAGTGTACGTACAATTCTCATAATAAATGCTAATAAAATTATTAACTTACCAACTAAGTAGCAAGAGGTTGCAGGTGAAAAATGATACACCGGAATTGCGATGAATTGCCAAAGTTTTATAACCACGTTTGCATTCTAAATACCCATGTAAATAGATCTTTCATAAATACCCATGTAAAGTCACACTGGATAAGTTACAGAAAGGTCAAAGTGAATAGATAACCTATATAACATTGTCCAGAAGTTGATTGGATTCCGATCTGAATTCAGTATATCACAGGAAGCCGATTTACTATTGACATTTCAAGCTGGAGCTTTTAAACCATCGATCCTTTTGCCTCCGTATATAGATAAAATGTTATTGCCTCCTGGAATAAATGTAGAGCAATCTCGGACAAACGACATGGCCATACCTCTGCGTGCTTTACGACCTTACATGAACTTTAGTTTAACGTTTTAATTCCTCCTACGACGGTGATGTCGATCGCAAGCACTACTCGTTCTTACTGCGACAGTCAGCGTCGCTGATATTATAAATATTATGAGTGCAAAATCTGCCACTGAAGTGTTATAACCGACACATCGACCAATCAGCAAAAGTAGCTAGGAGGGCGAATTATAACGCAGGCGGGCGAATTATAACGCAGGCGCTTTTCGTTACCCTTAAAATACATTATTACCTTATACTGCATTTTTTTCCTTTCATTTGCTTAGAAACATTTATATAATTAAGATCGAAACAATACAGATTACCTACAATATAATAATATAGATCTAGATATCCCAAATTGTATTTACGCAAGAAAAACTTATATACCCACTGACAGACTTAATGCACAACATACACCGGTGGACCTAGGAATTTCAAAGGAGGAAAATAGGGTTGAACTGCGGAAAGATTTACATTAAAAAAGTAAATCAATACGGACAGAATCACGTGTCACGAATCATAAGCTTAAATTCAACAAAAATCTGCCTTGACTATATCAAAATAACGTCAAGAGGTATAATCGTGCTTGTTAGAAGAAACGGTGTCACTAAATATTGATATCCGACTTGATTCTCTTCAATGTATTTAAATGTATTCGGAGACGAGCACCCGCAGTAAGCAGAGCAGTCGAAATAAAATTCAACGAATCCTTACCCGAAACTTTTCCATCCCGAGGGACTAACTGGTAACCGTTAGGTTAGATTAAACTTTTTACTACACAACAACACTTCTTTCTTTTATCGCTGTAACAAATATTTGATTTAAATGTATACCTATTCCTTCTTGTGTCGTTTTGATGTCTCTATTGTAAAAAGCGCTTTTAAGACAGATGTAAGTGAAAAGTTTTGAAAGAAACCTAACGAGCTGAGTGGATGAAGGAAGAACAAGTGAAACTTTTCAGACATTATGCTCTATCTCACAGAAATATTTAAGGTATTTCGTTTCGCAGTATAATACTTTCCGTGGCTCGAATTTCATAAAACGATATTCCGTTTATATTTGCCTATTTTCCATTTCATATGTCCGCTCTGCCTATATCAGCACAATCAAGCGTAAGTACTTACCTTTTTCTATGTCGGTTTCGTATTGGCATTTAACTACTTTTCGATATTGAAAGTACACATCGAATTAATAAACTGTTCTCTTTTACTTTGGTAAAATAGAAGCTACGGGCTCTGTAACTGTATTGTATCAGCCAACTTTTCACGCATCCTAATACTAATGTAGGTTTGTTTACGTATCTATACAATAGATTTGTCCATAAGCTATTATTGCCTGAGTTGAACATCTCTCAGCACTTCCCGCTAGGTATAAAATTTGCGTATTAATACCATAAAATTCATTTTATCATTAATTTTACTACCCAGGAACGTATTTGCATGCGAATAACATAAAATTGCAATTTTTATTCCTAAACATAAAACATTCTAAACCAAAACGCCTCTTTAATATTATTTTCATTATTTTAAAGGTCGCTGTTTGAAAGTTGTCAAACAGTAATTGCCAACCTTTTTATGCCAAACTTTTTGCCCGTTTCCGATAAATGTAATTTATTATATGAAGTACCGCGAAGACTCAAAGTAAACAGCCCTTGTATACTTTAAGGTTGAAGGTTTTAACTTTTCCAAACTGATAAATCATTTTTAGGTGCCAAACTGGAATAAAGGCCCATTTTTCGAACGCGAATGTTCATAATGTAAGTTAAACAACGCACTTTGCAAGAAACGTTTGAAGTCACACGAACTCATTTCTCACTTTTGCAAAGTAAGAAGGTTCCCGTGAATTTATGTTTCGTCTCATTTTACATAACATTGTTTAAACTTTTGTTCTGAACACATTGTTTGTTGAGAATTACGGAGGAAACAACATGCAACGGACGTAATTTTCATTTTATTAAAAAGATAATTCTGCACTGGGAAGGAAGTATTCAGTTTTATGCTTGCATTTTAAATTTGTACATTTAATTTATCAAACCGCAGATAGTAAACAACTGCACAAATATGCATTTTAAATGATGATATGAAACAATTTACAGCATGCAGATAAATATACCAGGTGTTCAAACAATGTTTTTTTGAATCCGTAGTCCGTAAAAACTTCTTCATAAGTTTTACCAATGAGATAATAATAATTTGATCATGTTTGAAATTAACAAAAAAAAGCGCTCAAGCGCCATTTTGCATGTTTTATATTTTATCATGCCTAGTGAACCAAAATAAAATAAAAATAATAACGACAATACAACGACTAACATCTACCGGTTTCGACCGTTCAAATATCCTTAATCGTGAAGTTCCAACTTCTATAAAACCTACAATCTTTAAACACAATTAAATTTAAAATCCCCAAATTTAATAAAATATAAATTTATGTACTCCAAATTATATGTATTTATGCAGATACACATCATTTGACCAGTTACCTATTTATATGTAACTACGAGTAGGTGATGCCTGCGACTTCACTTATATCACTCTCCAGGTCCTCAACTATACCCATACCAAAAATCATGTCGAGCCGTTGCTCCATTGCGGCGTGATGAAGCGCAAACCAACAAACAAACACACTTTCACATTTATAATATTAGTATGATTGTGAGCACAAATTATAAAATAAAAAGCTCTTTATAAATATAAAATAAAACCATAAATATAAAAACTTAATTTGCCTTTTATGTAACACTTGCCCAAAAGTTCGCCGTGAATTGGTAATAAATTTTAACTTTGCGTGAAAAATGACTCTGATGTCGTTAAGGTAAAGTTGTGTCAGCGCGAACGTTGAAAATGTCTTCCTACTTTGTATTAAGTTGTTAAATGTGACAGTCTCTTGCCATCGTGATTCTGTATTTTAAGGAATATTACTTCCATACGAATATTATAAACTAGATGATGCCCGTGACTTTGTCAGCGTGGAATAAGTTTTTTTTAATCCCGCGGAAAATCTTCAATTTTCCGGTATAAAAAGTAGCCTATGTCACTCTCCAGGTCCTCAATTATACCCATGAAAAAAATCACGTTGCTCCGTTGCAGCGTGATTGCGAGAGAACAAACCAATAAACCAACAAACAAACATACTTTCGCATTTATAATATTAGTAGAATGTTAAAATGCGTATAACTCCGAAAATTTAGAGGTGCGTTCAAGTGCAAGGGAATTAAACCCCAGGCCACCCGAATAGGTTAGCGCCTAACTCTAACCCACAAGTCTATCACCTTTAATATAACTAAGGACATGTCGTCAAGCGCAAGCATATCTCGCAATAAAAAAAGGGCCTACCCAGACACGATAAGGTAAAAATCGACTACAAAATCGGCCCAGTAGTTTTACTGGAAAATAACAACAAAAAAACTCTAACGCCAAAATTGCATTTACCTTCTCCGTTCCAGGGTAAAAATATCTCCGGCTTCTGGCATTGCATAGAATATTTTAGATCCGATGTTGTTCAACGACGTCAAACGCGAAGCAAATACAATAACAATCTATAAATAATAGTTTGGAGTATGTTAATATGGCAATGAAAACAGAGATGTATACACATTCGTTAGCGATATTATTTGTGTGCTATTTTCCTTGTAATTTTAGCGAATCTCCGACAGGCTGTATTTGTCTAATTTATGATGCGGGCAGCGGGAACTAATCCGGCGAGGGTCTGGTAACACCGCCGAGCATTTATTTTGCAAACAATATCGACCTCTTGGTTATCATATCATCTTGCATAAAAGCTATCTATGCTAGGGCAAATTTTGTATCCTTTTATGCTCATAAAAGCCACATGGTGTCGTTGGACACCCCGTAAGAACTTAGTTACTTTCGCTAAAATAATTACATATCTACAGGTACTCTGTCTCTCTTCTTCTATACTATGAGAGAGAATTGGATATTTGCCAACTAGTCAATTATATTGTTTTTTAGTGATTATTAAATAGACCTGCCAAAAGACGTAATATCAACGTCTCCTGTTAGTTTTATGTTTGACAAACATTTTCAATTATCGGTTAGCGTAAAAAAGTGCGTTGACTGTTGATGACGTCACAATTCAGTATTTCATACAAAATCCTATACTAAGCGCGCGTTTTGAAGTATAAAAAAGTACCTGATCTGACTAATTTTCAAATACCCAATTTAACTCTTTTTATCACGTACGATTTTTCCAGGCTAGGTCCCCGAGTTTTACTGTGCCAAAAAGAACTAAGTATGTTTTATTTAAAAAAAATCTAAAAATACCAATTGCTCATGAGTAAAAAATACGGCTATATGGACGTTTATCCATACTAATATTATTAATGCGAAAGTGTGTCTGTCTGTCTGTCTGCTACGCTTTCACGGCTCATCCCTTCAACCGATTTTGATGAAATTTTTACAAGGGTAGGTTGTATCCCGGAGAAGGACATAGGCTACTTTTTATCCCAGAAAATTAAAGAGTTCCCGCGGGAATCAAAAAATCTTAGTCCAGGCGATCGAAGTCGCGGGCATCATCTAGTACAAAATATTATAAAGTTCAATACTAACATTTCTCACACCCTTTCGGGTTTCGCTATAGTGGGGTAAAAGTTATTAGGCAATGCCTACTTATTCTACCACAGTTATTTGAATCTCCACAAATATTTACTTCGTTAACAAAGCGGTTAGTGGAAATTAACGCGTTCAAATGTTAATCACATCTAGCGAATAATTTAATTATAGTGATGAATGATAGTAGTATACGTCTGTGGTAAGGGTGCTAGTTGTATCTGTCTAACAATATTATGGTCCAAGATCCCGCGACGATCAACCTACGTTATTTTATTAAAGCTGAAATGTTTTGTATGTATATCTCTAATAGAGGTATAAACGATCCCCGACTATGAAGTTTGGATCGCGGTTGCTTTGGAAGGTATCAGGTAAAAAAGGTGGCACCTCAAATTCGTTAAAGTATTAAGCTCCGTTTTTAAGGGTTCCGTACCCAAAGGGTAAAAACGGGACCCTATTACTAAGACTCCGCTGTCTGTCTGTCTGTCTGTCTGTCTGTCTGTCTGTCTGTCTGTCTGTCTGTCTGTCTGTATGTCTGTCTGTCTGTCTGTCTGTCTGTCTGTCTGTCTGTCTGTCTCCAGGCTGTATCTCATAAACCGTGATAGCTAGAAAGCTGAAATTTTTACAAATGATGTATTTCCGTTGCCGCTATAACAACAAATACTAAAAATTAAAAAAATATATATATTAAGGGGGGTCCCCATACAATAAACGTGTTTTTTTTCGTATTTTTTTGCTCAATATTAAAAACGGTAACAGGTAGACGGTTCAAATTTTCACAGAATATTAACTTGTATATTACCTTTCAAAATAAATCATTAAATATCAATAAAGTAAATATTAAAGGGGGGCTCCCATACAACAAACGTAATTTTTATTTTTAATACGTCATAAATCGTAAAACTTACTACAGGTTTGTACGGAACCCTCGGTGCGCGAGTCCGACTCGCACTTGGCCGGTTTTTTTTTTTTATATTTTGCTTTGGAATAATATTAGAAACCACGTGTCCATTGTCAGACACCTAGTACGATTGCAACCGCGATCCAAACTTCATAGTCGGAGACCGTTTATACCTCTATTAGAGACATACGTATACAAAACATTTCAGCTTTAATAAAATAACGTAGGTCTGATCGTCGCGGGATCTTGCTCTATTATCATGCTAATATTATAAATGCGAAAGTGTTTCTTTGATGGTTTGTCCTTCAATCACGTTGCAACAAAGCAATGGATCGGCGTGATTTTAATCGACCAGAGTGACAAGTTAATTTTTATTCCGGAAAATTAAGGAGTTTGTATTTAAAAAAACAACAAAATCGATATGACGGATGCTACATCCAAAAAAAGTGGGGTGTCTGAACTTTTTTCCGCAGTCGGGTTACAGTTTTTTTAAATTAAATCTTACTACTTGTTTTTATCCCATAAATAGCAAATATGTTTCTTCGAATACTGTAACTTAATGGTTGACTGGCCCTTCCGTACATAAAAGCGACCTTTCTTAACTACTACAGTAAAACCTAACAACCACGACGCATCCTCGAGAACATCGCGTTTTACGTGAAATACATTTATGGCATCGAAAGGTCAACATGACCGCATGCGCCTTTTTCCTTGTATACATCGTATACTAATATAACACCTTTCATACAGCAAATCCACGTACATATCTCTACGTGGTTAATCTAATTGATCCCTAGTATACACTGAGTTTTCCTAAAAATCTTTAGCGTTTGCCACATCGTACTTTTTGTTTGAAATGAATAAAGTTATTCAGACACATGATCAAATTGATCAGTTATCTAGAAAACCTCGTCTTAAATGATAGCTTCTTCCCCCGAATTGATCCGAATCCATGTAGGGTTTTAAAGGTATTGTTTTTTATTAGAACTTTGATAAGTAGTATAATTTTATGAATCTGTGCGTGTTTTCAATATCAATATCTACACATTTATAAAATTTTCGCACAAAAGTATTGAAATAGCTCCTGTTCCTGTATTGTGTTAACACTATGTAACTACAAAAATAAAACTATAAAATAAAAATGTTGCAGCCTATAAAACAGCAACAGTCATCCATATACAGAATCAATTAGTCTGGCACACACGCTTGTCACTGTCCGTCGGGTCGTTAAGGCCCTCTGTGACATTGCATGCTCAGCATTTCAACTAATAATTCCTCTAGTTTGTTGGTGCGCGTTAACGCTAAAAGTGCGATGGCGAACCCGCCATCTTTAGGGTTCCGTACCCAAAGGGTAAAAACGGGACCCTATTACTAAGACTCTGTCTGTCTGTCTGTCTGTCTGTCTGTCTGTCTCCGGGCTGTATCTCATAAACCGTGATAGCTAGAAAGCTGAAATTTTCACAAATGATGTATTTCCGTTGCCGCTATAACAACAAATACTAAAAATTAAAAAAATATATATATTAAGAGGGGTCCCCATACAATAAACGTGTTTTTTTTCGTATTTTTTTGCTCAATATTAAAAACGGTAACAGGTAGACGGTTCAAATTTTCACAGAATATTAACTTGTATATTACCTTTCAAAATAAATAATTAAATATCAATAAAGTAAATATTAAAGGGGGGCTCCCAAACAACAAACGTAATTTTTTGATATTAACAATAAACCTCTACAAACAAAGTTAGTTTTGCGGTTCATTTCGTCTTGTTTTTAATACGTCATAAATCGTAAAACTTACTACAGGTTTGTACGGAACCCTCGGTGCGCGAGTCCGACTCGCACTTGACCGGTTTTTTAAACATTTTTTAACATTTGTACAAACGTCGCGTCGTACTATCATATCCAGATGCTATTGGGATGATAGCATTCTATCCTTTTCTCTCGAGTGACTGTAATCATAAGAGGAAAACAGATAAACATATTTTTATCATCCCAATAGCATCTGGATCTGTATAACCAATATACACAAAAAGTGTTCGTATACGGTGCTAGAGTCAAAACAAGACGCCGTCGCTTAAAAGACACCTGTGTCCTATATGAAATAAACAAATTAAATAGTGAGTAAACATTGCAGAAAGCATTATAAGTTGATTTTAAAATAGTATGACAAATAGTCCCTAGTGTGATATAACGCAAAGCATGAACAAGCACAAATCTATTGAAGCAATAAGAAACAAACGTCATGCAATAATGAAGAAGAATTAATTTACCAATAGCCTTACTTGTTCTAGATGAAACGTAGAAATTAAGATATAACATAGCAATAAAGCCAGAGTCTAAGATAATAGGATAATTAAACATCCAGGCGCTGGCTTACACACAACTATTCACAGAAATACGTCTTGTCTTTCATACAAATGTACTACACGCTGTACACAATATTACTCTATAATAATGTGAACTGTATTATCCATGATGAGCTAAATTACTGAATAATTTGTGTGCAACTGAAATACTCGTAGTACTCCGTGTAATATTCCGTAGCGCGGTAAGATGCTACGCCGTAGAAGCTCGTAGTAACATAACGTAGCGCTTTACTTTAAAAGGATACAAATTTCACGTTCCATTAACTTTACTGCACCTATTTATTTTCCGAGATTGCATTTTTGTACGAGATAACATGTGGATAATTATTTTCGCTATATTTTTATAAACGAACAATGATTTTCATTTTATACTAGCTGATGCCCGCGACTTTGTCCGCGTGGATTTAGGTTTTTTGGTTCCCGCGGGAACTCATAATTTTCCGGGATAAAAAATAGCCAATGTGTTATTCCAGACTATAATGTATCTCTGTGCCTTCATCCAGATCCGTTCAGCCGTTCTGGCGTGATTGAGTAACAAACATCCATCCATCCATCCATCCAAACTTTTGCATTTATTATATTAGTATAGAAGTATAGATTTAACTAGCGTAGTATCCCCAGTTCGCACGCTAAAATTTCCTTATTTTAGGTACATAGAAATCCTTTCTAAAGACTACATGACGAAATTAACAAACAAACACGGATTCGACTTCGTTACAAACTGGTTTATTGAATAAAATGACTTAATTAAAACAAAGTAATTTTAACTGTAGGTATATAAAGTGATATAGCGATAAAAAAGGATTACCTACTGCAAATATTTTTCGCTAAACCTATATTCTCTCCAATCTTGAGAGGATTACAGTACGGTTAGTCTCAGTTTTAATTCGATTGATCGTATAAGAATTCAATGACATTAGAGTCAAAGTAAAATGAACCTTAAGGGCATTGGATCAGAGCTCAATTTCGTGTGAGTTTTAAATTTACGACACGTTAGAAGATATCGTACACTTAAAATCGGTTGTTCTGAATTTGTGTGTTTAAATCAAGGGCTTTTGGGTTCATTTTACTTTGACGCTAATGCCATCGAATCGAATTAAAACTGAGACTAACAATACGGAATCAAATCTCGCATCTATCCGCTTCAAATGATTCATCTGGAATCAATCAGGTTGTTTAAAACGTTGGAATAATCCAAAATGAGTTTCTCTGCCATTCTTTATTTTGCTATACGTGAAAAATATTTGTATTTTTTCCCAAATGTATAAAGTCTCTCTAAAAGTAACTTATACACATATTGTTTTTATATAATTAAAAATAAGTGTTATGAGCTTTGGAAAGAATTTTTTGACAGAAGGTCAAAAGAAAAAGGCATCTGGTACAAGACCTTACAAGCTGAACCGTTTAGAACACCCTGGATACAGGTACCTTCCATGAAGAGAAGGGAAATTGTTACCATCTTACGACTTCGTTCAGGACATATTCCGTTCAACAAATTCGCGTATTTAATGGGTAAGGCTCCTACACCTAATTGTACACAGTGTGACGTTGTGGAGGACGTCTTCCATGTTTTAATGGAGTGTGTCCGGAACGAAGTCGTGAGACGCAGGGTGTTCAAATATTGTAGTATTCTAAAATACACTGGTGGAATTAATATAGTTTTAGGACAATTAGAATCACACTCACTTAAAAATTTGATAGATTTATATACATGTGCATTAGAGTTAAGAACATAAAATATAAGTTTTTGTGGCCTTAACAGAGCGTCGTAGTCGCTACGCGACCAAGCTCTTTAATAAAGATTGAAAAAAAAAAAAAAAGACTGGCCTAATACGTACTGCTTAATCTACTGGGTTTAATTTAAGAATTGACATAATATAGTTTTTCTCAATTACGTTAAAACCACTATAATCCATATCCATACTAATATTATAAATGCGAAAGTGTGTCTGTCCGTCGGTCTGCTACGCTTTCATGGCCCACCTGTTCAACCGATTTTGATGACATTTGGTACAGGGATAGGTTGTATCCCGGGGAAGGACATAGGCTACTTTTTATCCCTGAAAATTAAGGAGCTCCTGCGGGAATCGAAAAAACTTAGTCCACGCTTACGAAGTTGCGGGAATCATAATGGTAAGGAATAATCTCCAAATTAAAAAGCCCTAACGCGATTTACACTTTTACCAAACTACGCCAAAGCCTTTAAAAGGAAGGGCTACGATTTTAGCAGTCTAGATGTATCTATGTTTGTATGTAGGGTATGTACCTATGTATGTTTATATTTATGTATGTTCCATCGTAGCGCCTGAAATATTGAGCCGATTTTAATGAATGGTGTCAATAGATTCATTCATTATTGTCTGGGTGATATAGGCTATATATTTTACACGAAAAACATGAATATATTACGGATGTTTCATCCATAAAATTCAGGGTCTCTGAAACTTTTTCCATAGTAGAGTTACAGTTTTTTATCTAATACTTACTCCTTGTATACGCTAGGGTTGATGTAAAATTTAAGATTTAGAGAAAGCCCACGCAAATAAAATAAAGCCAAATATAAACATTTAATGTCTACCACTTAAGCAAATATTTACCCAAGATAATCATCTTACTTACAATTGCTAAGAATACTGCTTTTCAATAAGGTATTCAATAGCGAGTGATTAAAAACATTTCTACGCGTAGGATTTCAAGCAGCCATTCAGTAAAATCCATAAATCCCCGTCTATTTGACCCCTGAATAGCAAAGCGGCATCTAACTGATACCGGCCGGCCCAGTTCCAGAGGCATGAAATATGTTTTGCTATCAAAGGGGTTAGAAGCTTTCACGGCTTTTTTTCGGTAGACATAAATCAAATTGGGTAGTCATGCAGTTGCTATGGTACGTGATTTGTACAGTTGTATGTCGTAGCTGTTGTACGCATTTGTGAGATGACCGATCACGACGTATGATTGCTTGTTCATGCTAAATGACAGATTTAGATCAGCTGCCAGGGCCGTAACGTATGTAGGTTAGTTGGGAGCCGAAAACACACTACGCACAGGAGAGGACTGACTTTTCTGCTTTATATTTTCGTATAACTTCTCTTGTCCTTACCTAAAATTCTATACCTATGTAAGGACGGAAACACACTGTTGACAGGATATAACAAACCGTCAGAGCGAAACGTCAGCGTGTACACTTTTATATCGAACAGCACAGATCTGAGCGATACGACGAAACGTGTTTCCCATAAAAGGCGAGCGTCTCGGCCTGACGTTTTGTCATGTCCTGTCAGTAGTGTGTTTTCACCCTCAGAGTAACTGATTTTGACGAAACTCGGAACCATGATAGTTTGCATCCCGGCGATTGCCATAGGCCAGAACATCAAGGAACTCCCATTTCCAACGGGTTTGTTAAAAGTATATTTTGAATCATCTAAGTAAATACATGTGGGAGTTTCACAATAAAATTTATTCATTTGAATTGTAATCCATTATCATTTTAAATTATACATTTAAATAATGAATTAGAGCTGTCACGATTGATTGATATGCTGCCGAGGTAATTTAATTTAATTTTAAAGATATCCTTATAAGAACAGATTTAACGACTTTTAAGACATTCATAAAAAAACTATAGCATACTTTTCACATACTTTTGTGCATATTTCTACAAGGTACACATTAAATATAGGATTTATATAACAAAGGATTTGTTTATATCATATCAGCTGATGGAATTGCTATAATTTATTCTTTCTACCATCTAGTCTTATCATTCTGAGTTCATAGCAGACCCTTCATTATAATCAGAATTCCTTTATCCTAACTGGCCTCAATAAAGTAACCAAGATACAATAAACCGCTTGCCTGTAGATTTATGTACTGAACATTTATGATTCTGTTGTGTTATTCTTTTGTTTCAGAAGACGATCCTATACCTTCTTCAGCGAATCCTGTTTCAGTTTGATTTATTATCCTCAAGTTTGAATATTGCAAATTTTGTTACGAGTTCCCTTGGAATCGCTTTACTTTGTATTATTCGGTTATGCGATGCGCTTCCAACGTTTGTGATAAAATATCAAACGCTTTTCTGTTTGCTTTTATTTCTTTTCCGCATCCCGTTTCAATACGAGAGTAGTGGCAAGCTGTATTGCTAAGATGAAATAACTATATGAAAACCTTAACTTGAACGAAAAGAGGTAAAATAGCGTTTGCCGTTAGTGCCTAATGAAGCCGTAATCCTAATCCTAATGAAAAAATAAAAATTAAAATGAAATTATTTATTGATATGAAAATGAAATTATTTATTTCACGTAGGACAACTTGTGCCACTTATGATAAGTCGTAAGAATCTACCACCGGTTCGGAAAGCTGATCCTACTGAGAAGAACCGACAAGAAACTCAGCAGTTGCTCTTTTCATAAACAAAATTACCACTTTGTATTGTAAATCCATACTTCCATACTTCCATATCCATACTTCCATACCTACTTATATAAGTATGGATTTATGGATTATATTATAAATGCGAAAGTGTGTCTGTCTGTCTGTCTGTCTGTCTGTCTGTCCGTCTGTCTGTCTGTCTGCTACGCTTTCACGGCCCATCTGTTCAACCAATTTTGATGAAATTTGGTACAGATATAGGTTGTATCCCGAGGAAGGACATAGGCTACTTTTTATCCCGGAAAATTAAGGAATTCCCGCGGGAATCAAAAAAACTTAATCCACGCAGACGAAGTCGCGGGCATCATCTAGTAATATATTATAAAGCATACGTTACGCAATAAGGATTACACTGACTTGTGGGTTGTTGCATGCGAAGCCGGTTGCTTTGACAACAAAACAGATTCTGTTTGACTGATGAGGCTATGGCTGAAATGATACAGAAGTTACAGCTTTTAATGTATAGCCGTTTTTGAGATAACGCCTGGACAAAACTTCTCCACTTTGGGAGCCCCCCATTTCGTCAATTATTTATGGAAAAATTGACAGTTTGAGTCAAGAGTTGAGTTTGAGTCAAGAGACAAGGAGTCCTTAACTGTCCGGGATAAAGTAGCCTGCTCTTCCCCGGGATGCTCTTCTCTGTACCAAATTTCATCTAAAACGGTTAAAAAGATGAGTTGTGATAGCGTAGCAGACAGACATTCACATTTGTAATAGTCTGGATCCCAATACAAAAATCCTACCTAACTTTATCGCAAATGACCGCATAGGGGCGATTTTGTAAGTACCTACCTACATGGGATCTTAAAAGCAATCGTATCAAAGTTGAAGTAGGTAATAGGTATATAATCCCTAGATACGTAAGTTATATAAGAAAATACATTTAGTTTCGTCAGGTGTTTTGAGGTCAACGTGAGCTCATCCCTCATAAAAGGAAAGGACGTAATATCCTTCCTTATGAATCTTATGATGGATCTGTGCGCTGTCAGAATTTTGTTAGAAAGTTTACTTTACATGAGAATGTTTTCGATGATAAAATATTTGCTTTCGGAACGATATTAAATAACATTGATTTTTTTTAAAAACGTCCAAGCACAGCCGATACTTTTAGTAATTTCTTTCTATATTTTATTTTATAAAGCTTCACCATCTTTGCGCTAGGAATCCCTTAGAGATGTCATGGAAATAGTTCTATTGAACTCTCGGTTTATTGAAATACTAGCTAATGCCCGCGACTTCGTCCGCGTGGATTGAGGTTTTTCGGTTCCCGCGGGAACTATTTAATTTTCCGGGATAAAAGTAGCCTATGTGTTATTCCAGACTATAATCTATCTCTGTGCCATTTCATTCATATCCGTTCATCCATCCATCCATACATCCATCCATCCATACATTCATCCATACATACATCCATCCAAACTTTCGCATTCATAATATTAGTATAGGCTGAAATAGCTTCCTGGATTTCTTTCATGGTAAAGTGCCATGCCTTATAATATTATTAATAAGTTCAGGATCGATATAATTATACAGTAGGTAAAGTGTGTTTATAAAATCTGGTAAAAAACACCTAATGCGGTACTATCGGCTTACAATCTTGGTAGTCAAAAGACGATGTAGAAATGATGTAAGTGTACCAAAAGATTTAAGTTGGGTACCGACTGCCTAGTAGGATTTGTAAGACGTCGGACTCACAATATTGGGGATTACATTAGGACCCACAGAGGACTTAAGGCAAAGTGAACCGTGTACCAAGACTGTAGTAATAATGGAACTTGGGCGCAGTGCTCAATAAGAGCGTTTTAGTTGAGCATGAAAACTATGTTCTTCATTGCTTTGCTACGGTTTGGGTTTTGCTATAAGTTTCATTTGTAAACTAGCTATAACGAACTGTTACAGTAGGAAAAAATATGTACATAGGTATATATTATTCTCTACTGTCACATGACAACCAAAAATTCATAAATCATTTAATAACTGTTATTTCTTCAACTACTGTAGTTAGCAAAGTCCGTTTTTGTTTTGTTGCGAGTGCCTATAAGTTAGAACCCTGAGTGAAGTGAGGGATTTAAAGTCAAAGAAGCCCCCCCTATGACACTATAGTGTTGTAAGCATGAGGGCTAGGGCATAGTTTATCACAATTTATGGGGCCTTTTGTTCCACGTCTCTTATCTACGTCGTGCGTTATTCACACTTGATTTATTGCACCATGGTGTCAGAGGCCGACGGTTATATGGCATCCCTTTATGCCTCCGAACTATTTGTAACCGTATACGCTACAAATTTATTAGTAGCTATGGCAACTAGCTCCTTGGTGAAACCAAAGTAGATCTTTAGGCAACTTTAGAATTCCAGAATAAAATATCAAATTATTGAGTGATTTAGTTTTATCAATCGAAAATAAAGGATGTAAACTGTCAAGAACTTGCTATAGTGTACAATGTTGATGGGTACGTCATGGTTATTGGTGATGTTGTATATCGAAGAATTCCATTAATACATGAACTCCCAAATATTTAGTATCAGCGTTGAGTATAATATTATGGAATAACCTTCCTCGTGAAATGTTCTGTGATTGCGAATTAAACCACCATCATTTTATGGTGAAATATATTACATCATAGACTAAGAGATAACTGCACTTTTGGTAACCATCGCCTGAAAGGCTGATTCAGTGTTAGGTGGATGTAGGGCTCTCCACTGATCACAAAAGTTGCAGTCTGCCTGCATGTGGATGGGCCTTTCGCTAGATATGGCCGTTCAAAGACGGTTTATTGTTACCAAAAATGAACGATAATTAGAAAAGCTGATTCTTGTGCAGTATTAAAGTATGCGCAGTACCTATGTAAACAGCATAAAAACTGACGCATGTGGTTGGACCTTTTACTAGATATCAACTCTCAAAGACGTTATAAGCTATACTTACTATGCGTTCCTGTAAAAAAATATTAGCAATTATTATGTCGTCGATTGTTATTAAAAAAATTTAACAGCAATCAACGGGACGACATAATAATTGCTTATATTTTTTTACAGGAACGCATAGTAAGTATAGCTTATAACGTCCTTGAGAGTTGATATCTAGTAAAAGGTCCATCCACATGCGTCAGTTTTTATGCTGTTTACATAGGTACTGCGCATACTTTAATACTGTACAAGAATCAGCTTTTCTAGTTATCGTTCATTTTTGGTAACAATAAACCGTCTTTGAGCGGCCATTTCTAGCGAAAGGCCCATCGGCATGCGGACAGACTGGCAGATTTTCCACCAGTGGAGAGCCTAGGACCCACCAAATACGAAATCAGCCTTTCTAGCGATAGTTACCAAAAGTGCAGTTATCTCCTATAATATCACATCACAAGTTAGAACCAGATACCCGTAGTTATAGCCTAATAAACACATTGTTTTATTCCTAGGTGCCTATTATTTCGAGAAGAGGTGTTTCTCACTCATATAGCAATCGAATAATGCATACCACTAGTACAGATTAATAGCTAGTTGGTATTCCGTCATCTGTGCCATGGCCCATGTGTATGAAGTGACGTTTGCCTGGGGCTTCGACCATTTGGAGTCATTACTTTTATATGCTAACTTACTTGTACAGAAGCCAGAACATACAACAAAAATACGAGAGGAATAAAGTAAGCGAGTGTAAATAGGTTTGAACAAATCCTATTTCCGTTCCGCAGTGGAAGGAAAACATCTCTCCATAATAAAACGAACATTTGCGCGAGTTCGTTAGCGCAACAGAAAACCGTGAGTACTTGAAACATGTCGATTGCGGTATACCGGATAAATACTGCCCTTACGATACTCACTCTCAGGTTTTAATGATCTATTTTTTTTTTTTGGATCCTACAGTCTCATAAAACTCCGTCTAACCTAAACCGATTACATAAATATATAATATATAATATAATATATAATATGGGACCAAGAGAGTCACTAAGAGATAAATTCAAAAAATTCAATATTATGACAGTGCACAACCAATATATATTTGAAAATTTAGTATACGTGCATAAACACATTGATAAATTCAAGAAGAAAAGTGATTGTCATAATGTCAATACTAGAAATAAAAATAAACTTGTAATGCCTGCTTCTAGGCTTAGTAAAACTAGCAATTCATTTGTTGGAAAGAGTGTCCGCTTCTACAATAAGCTCCCAGAAGACATGTTGAAGATGTCTCTGAATAAGTTCAAAGTTAATGTAAAACGTAAACTCATTGGAAAATCCTATTACCATGTGAAGGATTACTTAAATGACAAGGAAGCTTGGCAATAATTTGCTCTAATGGCTCTGATAGTTCCTTAGTTAAGATGATTTGTGAGATGGTGATAATGAAAAAAAAAAAAACCCCCAGCTGAGTTTGTTGTGGGCTCTTCTCAGACCTGGGCGCGTTTGGAACCCTCGTAGCTTTAGTTTTAAGATACCGTAACCGATTATCACCATCATATTTTTATGTAACTGGACGTCAATAAGTGTAGTGCATCTACCTAAATTGAATAAATATTTATGACTTATGACTTATGACTTATGACTAAATATTTTTCATCTGCAGTGTTTGCTGTTAGTTAAGTCTAGTGAACATCTTTGCAGGTGCAGAAATTAACGGAGTATAGGAAACAAACTACTTGCTTACTGATAAAAGGTTTTTGTCTGGCAAACAAAGACTCCGCGTTCACTCATTTTAGTGCACACACAAGGTGACAGGACAAAACATTGTTCGCCTCCGACGTGTACGTTTCACATGGACGTTTTGTCATTTCCGGTCCACTGGGTTTTTGCTCTCACGTAACAAAGTAAGTCTCAAGTTTTTAACCTTATCGTATGTTGTAATTTGTAATCTCCGATAACAAAAACTCATTGTAATCGATAATTAATTAATAGTCACTGATATTTAAGCTATATAAATTTTTTTACCTGAGTCATTTTACACAATTTATAGGTGCAATGTACTTATATTATATATTCATAGGTTAGGTACTATCATGCTATGTTTTTATTATACATAGTTGACCTATTCATTAATTAACAAGTCCTCCCATTGGATGTGGCATTGTATTTACTTCACCCTACTTGATTTCTGTGACTGATTAATTTGAGAGCGCGTTCGCGAGCTATTAGGGAGATTGTCTGTCAACATAACCGCACTACTCTAAACATTCTACAAACGCGCTGACCTTCGACATGTACGAAATATGTACACTCAAAACTGTTCTTTTCTTAGTTGCGATAAAGTTCAGAATCGGCTTATGAATATTGAGACGCGAGCCACGATTATCTACAGGGTAAGCTCCGTACTCTATGTTATTCCGTCCCTGCGTTCCCGCGCGACGATTACATTCATCTCCGGAATAAAACCGCACGCGACCTCGTAAACCCGTGTTATTAAGGTTTCGCTTAATTTAATCTAAGAGCGTCGTTGCTCTTATTTTAAGGAGAAGCTGTTCGTTGGCTTGTCTCTGGTTAAAAAGAAACGCTATATAAGGAGAGCCATTAGGGTGCGCATAAAAGAAATAAATATAAATCAGGAATGTCCCCCATTACTGCGGCTCTAGTAATTGTGCACGCTCCGTCACGTTCGAGATTCGGGATGTGACAAAATAACCGGTTTAACAAAACAAACATCTCGTCGTGTAGTTTGTTTTTCAGCGCCAACTTGTTTATCGGTTTTATTTTGGCTTCAACGCTTATTTGATCGTGTAGAAGATCGAAAACATAATATTTCCATCTAGTTGTCAGATGATTTTCGAAATGATTTTGTATAGGTAGTTCAAATAAGTTTCCAAAACTATATTTTTTGGGATGAAAATGTGTAGAAATCTGAAATACCTACCTACTTAAAATCCATTTTTCTATTTTTCATGTGAACATATTTATCAGGCTTAATTATATATTAGTCAGTATTACCTCTCAGTAAAATTGTATACTAGTCTATACTAATATTATAAATGCGAAAGTTTGGATGGATGGATGGATTGATGTTTGTTACTCAATCATGGAAGAACGGCTGAACGGATCTGCATGAAATTTGGTACAGATACTTAGATTATAGTCTGGAATAACACATAGGATACTTTTTATCCCGAAAAATTAAAGAGTTCCCGCGGGAACCAAAAAACCTCAATCCACGCGGACGAAGTCGCGGGCATCAGCTGTTCTCTGGTATAGACTTGTACAATATTATTATACTGTTCGAGCAATCGTTACATAATATGAGCAATAAATTAATGTAATGCTTATCTTGTGCATACAATAGTAGCCAATGCTATAACAATATATCCTCCCCTAATAAATGTGACGTCAAAACTATCCACATAATTAACATCATAGATTAGGTACCGGAAACTGATCGGAAATTCATCACATTTGAAATTTTATTTTATCATCCCATTAAACTTTGTGTTTTGGTTCTCTACTCTAGAAAGTACCTTAAAATTAGGATAATATTCTAGGCTCAGAATATGAACCATTACAACGGCCTCTAAAGGAGATGGTATGTAAAATAAATTTAAAAATAGTACAATGAGGTAGCTAGTAATATATTATATATTATAAGTATAGATTGTTCAATCAAGGTACATTCTTATAAAATATATATTTAATTAACATTATTGTTCATTATAATATTTTTGATAATACAAAAACAAGCCTAGGTTATTATTCATACCTATTACCTCAAACGTGACAGAAATAAATGAACAACCGAGATATTTTGACCTATATTAATCATCAAAAATTTTGGACATCATACGAAATATGAATAAGTAGGTAGGTACGTCACGATTTATGTTCCCCTAATAAATATTCCTCCAGTTTCCTTAAAAACATTCCTATTTTAATGTATATCACGTAATAATAAAAAGAAATTGGGAAGTTTGCCCCCAGGTCGACGTAACTTAATTTACACGGCCTCCAGACAGAACCAATCGCAGCTGTTTGCGGAGTTAGAATACAAGAGATTTTTTAAGCGAACCGGACTCTTTCGAAACGTGAGTTGGAAATAGTTCGGAATTGTTTCTCTTGTACAACACATCTCATTTTTGTGTCCGTATCGGTCTGAACCAGTCTTGGAACAAACGAAGAGACCGATGTTTATTTATAAAATAGCTTTACTTTTTCGCGTAAGACTCACTAAAATAGAAAAGATTTATCCCACCTTTTAACATTACATGTGAAGTTGGTTGCCAAGACTCACTAGTTCAAATCATAATGAGGTCTTTAATAGAGCTAAGCCCGTAGTTGAACTCCGATTTATACTGCGCATCATAGCCCATGGGGCCAGTCCCAAGTCCAAAGAGTAAAGCTTTAAAAGTACTCTTGACTATACCACATTTATAACAGTAAATATCAAATAACTCTACCTATACTTACGAGTAAGCTTTGTATCCTCAGAGTCTACATCCGGGTAAAATGGTATGGCCTAGCCATTTCGTGATTGTCGCACAAACTTATGTACTTAAATGTTATGTCCTGTAATAGTTCCACGAACATTAAATGATTGATTCAATCACGTATATATACACATATTTGTAGTGTACCTACTTGGCATGTTAAATCACATAAGTACTTAACTGAGTTTAGAGGACACTAGCACCAGCTTCTACCTACTTCTAGCCTTCCTCAAAACGCAACGCATGGCGGTTCCTCTAGTACCTACCTATAGCAAATGTACATGAGCAGCAGTGATCACTTAACATCAGATGACCTGTCTGCTCGTTCGCTTGCTATTCACATAAAATAGAGGAACAAAATTACTGAAACAGGTATCCACAATTAGTATTAATTTTTTTAACAGTGAGGTGTTAAACGTGATGTAAACGGTAGAGTGTAAAATTAGGCCCAATGGAGCCATCCTCGTGATATGTTTTGTTTTCATTAAGGTTGGCTAATGACGTCGAAAATTCAATTATTTCTACGAACACGCCTTTTTGGTGGACAAAATTGGGATTATGCTACTTATTATGAAATATCAGTTCATAAAAAATCCAATATCCCTCTTGCAGTGAGTTGATTTTAATAAAGCTGACAAATCTGTAAATCCCGTAGCTTACATCGTGGTTGTAATAAATCGGAATTACGTGCGGAATTCCATTTTATTTGCGTCAGATGCAAAATCCGCTTACCTTCAAATGATTGTAACTGCAAAATGATTGTTTTAAACGCGTAGATCGACAAAAAGTAACTTGAAACTTTCACATTCTAGCAATATACAAGAAAGTGGAGAGCAATAAAACATAGAGAAATTTCCGAGAAATCTTTTGTATTTTGAAATCAATCTACTCAAAATCAAATGATTAATTAGATTCCAACACCACGTATGAATTTACCCTCGGTAAGGAGAAATTAATGATGCTGAAAATTTCGTGAAACTCGCAATTATACAAAATTCAAAGTTATGCCGCATAATGTTACGAGTATTTCAAATTCAACTAGAATCCGCATGTTATTATAGCCAGGTGTAGAATGGAACAGAATATGCAAATTAGTTATTTATGAATGAATGGTGATACTGTTATTTTAAATCGATAGTAATGAATGGAAGAGAGTTACAGCCTTAGAAGCCTTAGAAGGCTGCGGAAAGAACCATATAGAGAAGAGAAAGTGAAGAAATGTTTGTAAAAACTGCAGAGCTTACATTTAATTGCTTTGGCGAGAATCAAATAAATATTATAAATGCGAAAGTTTGGATAGATGGACGGATGTTTGTTACTCAATCACGCCCCAACGGCTGAACGGATCTGGATGAAATTTGGCACAGAGATAGATTATAGTCTGGAATAACACATAGGCTACTTTTTATCCTGGAAAATTAAGGAGTTCCCGCGGGAACCGAAAAACCTATCCACGCGGACGAAGTCGTGGGCATCAGCTAGTCAATATCAATAATAGTATAACTTTTCATTTAAGTATTGGTATGGACGCAATGATCTTTTATATGTATATAAACTGGTCTGTGTATGGACGGGAAAGTTCATTCAGGGTTTTCAGGTTTAGTATTTTTTTTGTTATTATAAAGTACCAACTACAGTTAGTACCCTACTAAGGTTACGATCTAACCTATGAGTATGTAAAGCAAATGAGTAACGTTATTTTAACCTAAACTTATACTATATAAATTATATCTTAGATATTGGTCCATTGACTTATCTTAGTTTACGGTAGATTTTATTATGAAACACTTAGTTCTTGTGTTCTTTGCATTGCACTAACACCACACTTTCACTTCACTACACTTACTCGAAGGGCTTACTTTTAACGCTCGCACTAATACTGTATTGTCGAGAAGCTGGATGGCGTCGACGTTTACATGACGATGAAGCCTGTTTTCGTGGGATTTCGCTTGTCTTCTTATGATTATGTCTACGAAGTCCATTTGCAGACCGCGCAATGCACATCCATGTTTTTTATTCTCAATATACCTACCAAGCAAAGCGATTCGCTTTACATCCATTTATACAGTTCGAAAATCGGATGCGCCTAAATCGGCCCGCATGTAATATGTATCCGTACCCAAGCAAAGTTTATTATTTCCCTTCAGAAAGGCTCAAGGTAAATGAAGCCGAAAATTCGATGAAACTTGGATCTGTAGGCGGGTATGTGAAACTTGGAATTATGTTCTGCACAATATTAGAACTCCGAACTCAAGCCGAAGCCAAAAGGTCAGCTCTGAAGTGTAGAAGGTACACCGTACCTACAGCATAACTAGTAAGTAGAAACGAATAAATTAATGCATTAAGATTATTTGACTTAAGCATTTTAGAGCGGTGGTCTTTGTAGTGAAACCTATCTGGTTTGATACTCGACAGGGGTTATTTGAAAATGTATAGTTTTTAAATTCGCTCTGATCTGGTCTGGTAGCATAGCCGTGCCGCCAAGCGATTCGGGGTTTCGTTACGATGTACCCATAGAAACTGATTGTGGGTAAGGTTTTATGATCCAGTCTAATAAAATGCTATTTGGTAGACTGCAGGATTATAATTTATCAGCGGGTGTTTTAACTGTCAAGGGCTAACTTACATAAAAGAAAAAGACAGAGAAAATTATATACCTACTGTTAGAGAAAATACTCATTTTAGAAGAAAGAAATAATATTCAAGGATCGAATGAATTCCCTGCGATTAAGAAGAAAAATTATGGTGTCAGAGACGAAGTTATAAATAGATGCGCGCGCTGCGTGTTGCGCTGCATTTGCCTTGCTATTCTTCGTCGCGCTTCGTTCTTGTGTGATTTTAATATCTTGTTGTTGTAATATTTTTGTGGTATGGAAATAAATGCACTAGGAGAGTTTTTTGGTCTTTGTTCTTCAAGTTTCCTAATTTCCTAGAATACATAATATAATTTATCAGGCATTATTAACTATATAAATATTATTTATTGTGATACTTAGGTATTGAAATTGTGCTTTTTTTAAAATTCATTGAATAAGTAAGGTTTAATACATGAAACTGGTTGTAGATTAGGAAGCGTCCCCTGCCATTATTCATTTAAGCAACAATACAGCATCGCAAAAATCTAATCTGATTCTGAATATTTCCATCCGGCGCTCATTAGCATTTAAAGGCACAGAGGAAAAGAGAAATTATTCTTCGCAGCGGAAATTTCATGTAAATTGGGTGAAGTACGAACGCCACTGTTATTGCAAGCGGCATAATAGCTTACTTCAAATGACCATCTTTTCTTAGAAATTATTTCTTTAACATTAGGTAATTAATCTTATAATTAGGCAACCTACATAAATCTTGGAGCACGACAAAGACGTGTTGTATAGAACTCTAGTGGATAGGTACTTATTAAAAAGTATTTATTTCCAGAAACAACTTGATGTGTGTTAGAAAATTTTGATGACAGCGCAATGATGAGCGTTGTGATCTTATAAGTGGGACGTCAAAAGGTCGATCCTTGGCAGGGGTACTTTAGGATTTTATAATTTCTAATTTGGTGTCTGCTCTGGTCTAGTGCATATAGTTACCAGTTAGTTAGCGGTAAGAGTTCAAGATAACTGCATTAACTGAACTGGGGCATCTGGAAGAAATCTCTTCAAGAGATAAGCAGTCCTTGTGCATGTCCTTTCAATGTTTATGTTTTATTTTTAAGTTACTGGTACAGAATATATAAATAAATAAATAACTGCTATACCAGGTCAGCAATGTTGGACTGCATCATCAGTCACTTACCAACCAGGTAAGATCTCGGTGCTATCTTATGTATAATTTTTTTTAAAATACTGTATGTTGGTTTTCTTACTAGATTCTACTCAACGAATATTTCTCATAGGTTCTGTATCCGATTCTCAATGGTATTCCGTATAATAAATAACCATACACTTGATAATATATAAGCAAAAACTCTCATCCCCGTTCGACGTCCCTAATTGCTCAATAAAGCTCATTGGATCGGTTCATCAATAATTTTCCAATTACAGTCGTTACTTCCACCTCTAGGTCCAAATTATCTCAATTGCGTATCATTTGTACCGTCTGTTTGAATATTTGCATTTTGAATACCCCTACATAGCCCTAGCATAGTCAGTGCACAACGCGTTTTCGCGGATTTATTGAGGTCCAATTTTCAAAAAATAGGCGATGATGATGATCATGATGCAATATCTACAGCCTGAAAAAAAATGGCTTCACTGTTTTATTCTTTTCTGACCATAAAAATATTTTAATTAGGTACTTACTTACTACTAAACTTTAACATGCTGTCGTTTATTTTATTCAGAATATAATACATATTAACAATATGTTTTCATACTACCTAAACAACTTTTTTTGCTATTGTTTAAAAAAATCCGAGGCTTACTTTGCATACTAACGCAACTAACAAAATCGCAATTCTCTTTCGTCCGTGTATTTTATAAGGTATTCTATCTTGTTTGAAAAAACATACTTTTTCAATTTTCGCCATCATTTAGAATATTGCACCAGAATATGACCGCACGAAGTAAATACGTATTTAGATACTAGATGATGCCCGCGACTTCGTCCGCGTGGATTAGGATTTTTGATTCCCGGGGAAACTCTTTTGTTTTCCGGGATAAAAAGGAGTCGCCCAGGATACAACCTACCCCTGTACCAAATCTCATCAAAATCAATTGAACGGATAGGCCGTGAAAGCGTAGCAGACAGACAGACAGACGGACAGACAGACACACTTTCGCATTTATAATATTAGTATGGATAATGAAAATAAGTACAAAACTTTGACTTGCGTTATCATTTGACCACAAGGTCTGTATGAACTAATATGGATTCACGCACTGCTATAGGAGCTACCAGTCAGTGGACTCTTTAGGCGTCAGGCACGAAACTAGCGACGGCCGGGTGACGGCGACAGCGGGGCGATGGGGTCCGAGAGCTGGCGACGAATTTCGGGAAGGTCCTTTAGGCAATCTGAAATTGTGGAAAAATATAATTTCGTTCATTGGCGAATCCACTTCTGCCAGTCTGGTAGAGCGTTTGCGGTTATTTCGCTACAGCGCAGCATATAACATTTGCAAAAAAAATCCGAAAAACTTTTTTTTTGGCAATTTGTTTTTTTTATCTTTAAATTTTATACTTATAGAATTCGAAAAAATAAATCCCAGACGTTTTTGTCGGTTATAAAGTATTACCAGACCTCTTTCAAATTGTTCCCGAAATTCGTCGCCAGCTCTCCGACTAATCGCATCGCCCCGCTACGAGGTTTATCTACTCATGTGCCGCTACCGCCGCGCCGTCGCCCCGCTACTAGTCATTTCGTGCCCGTACACTTATGGCAGGCAGATCATCAACATCATAATATGCATTGTATAGTAATTAATACAACAATCACCTATCTGGAAATCTACAGCTTCTTTCACTAGAATTCGTTCCATTTTGTATTGAAGCGCTCACAATTGTCGTTTGCATCAGCTGTGTTCCCTAGTTTGTGAATAGTAGTGAAATTATGACTTTTTTCCGTGGGAATTGGGTCGCATCGTGAATTCAGGCAGCTGCGTACAATTTTACAGTGCGGCCACCCTCCCGGCACGTGACTAGACCGACAATATTGCCTTATCGTAGGTATACTTCGCGTTGCCATAACTGTCTACACATGTATCTTTAAGGCTTTGTTTGGGGTAGTAATAAAGTGGGATGACAAATGAATAATTTATAAGAATTCTTTGCATATTATACTCGTGCTGTGTGATCATATACTTATTTTGAACTAGCTGATGCCCGCGACTTCGTCCGCGTGGATTGAGGTTTTTTGGTTCCCACGGGAACTCTTTAATTTTCCGGGATAAAAAGTAGCCTAGACTACAATCTATCTCTGCCAAATTTCATTCAGATCTGTTCAGCCGTTCTGGCGTGATTGATTAGCAAACATCCATCCATCCATCCATCCATCCATCCATACATCCATCCATCTATCCATCCAAACTTTCGCATTTATAATATTAGTATAGTTTCATGTCATTGTAGATCCTTGTCCGGCCCACAGCGCTTAATCAGCTCTGGATTTTAAATCAACATTTTAACTTAAACTACAGCTTATATGAAATACTATATAAGGGAATATAATCGATAAACAAAATTCTGGTTGCAGATTAATATCTCAGCTTAAAAACCTTCGGCAGTGGTCTAACATAAGCTCAAACGGTCGTTGTATACGCCCTTGGGGCGGTAGGTAAAGCCCAACTAACCAGTCTAACACCCGTCTTGCCACTCGTAAAGGAGATGGTACAAGAAAGGGAAGCTATAAACATCAAAGGGCTGCGAAGAAATTCGCAAACAGCGTTCACACGTAGGCTAGCACTCGTCTGACCACATTAGGCCATTGTATACTAGAGCCATAATAATTCACAACCAGGTAAATGCTAGGTAGAAATTCGACTTAACATTATTAATCGCTTGTTTGTATGACAATAATTATTCGCTTCCTTAACAATAGCATGCCAATACCGAGAACGAATCGCCTGGCCATACCTCTATCGTATTGTTCGCAGCCATATATCTTGTGTTAACGACGACCAACCTGTCACAAGGTTTTATACCTCCAATCACTTGCTCAGTTACGAGTTACGACTCCCTATGAACAAAATATAAAACAGGCTTGTTATTACGAAACGAAATTGAACGTCACGTGTCACGTCGTCAACTTATTTTTTACCCACGGATTTGCCCGCGTTTTTAGACTTGTTTTAGATTAGGTTGAAGCCAAGTTGAAGGGTTTAGCCAAGTTTCGTTGAAATTGGTAGAGTAGTTGAGACATAACAGGGTAACATAATAGAAATATTTAAATGAAAAAATTTGATAACCCCACCACATGATTGAAGGAGATAACCATACCTAAACAACAATGTAGGTAACGTACACTTAGTATTGGTCAAATTTTAAAAACGTAAAAAACGCTCTGTTTTTAATTAAGGGAAATTGTGTAACTTTTTAAAGAAGGTGAAAGTGTCAACAGAATTTCGAAACAGGTCAACGAAAAGCTTTACACCCTCGAGTCTCGCTTTAAAATTTTAGATTGGGAGTGCCTGCTTCAGTGTGATTTTATAAAGGGCATTTCAGAGCCACCGTTTTCATACGTTGCTCTCCTTATGTTTCTTTTACACGCGACTTCATCCGTTAGGCTTTTAAAGATGACGTTGGAAATTCTCAATTCTGTTTGGTGTGAGGTCTACATTATAAAGAGGCCTATATATAAAATGTCATGTTTCTGGAATCAACTATTTGTGCTAAGTAAGTTACTATGTCAGACAAAGAGATTTTCCTTTTATAAGGATTACCGAATAACTAGTGGTTCGCCCCGAACTGAGACCTCGCGGTATCACAGAGCGCCATCGACATCATTGTGAAGTTCTGTTAAAAGTACTGAAGCACATTAAAAATTAAATAATTTCGTTTCCTACTTATATTTATCTAATTTTAGTATTAGTTGTTCAAGTACAGGATATAATTCAAATAATTGATAAGTTTCAGTCTCAGCCTTTCAGAAAATTGAGAGTTCTGAGGTCAACTTTGGACGTTAGAAAATCTCCACTTTGAAAGCCCCCCATTTCGTCAATTTTAAGGGAAAAATTAAAAAATATATATTTTTGGACTCTATTCCTAATTATCTTTAAAATGATATACCGCAACCCTATGTAACGCTATAAAAAATATTTTACTTCGCATTCGCTTCTATGAGAGCCCCCCTGAAATAAAGATTTTTATAACTTTTTAAGCTATATTCGGCGGGAAGCCATCGATTTACATATTATATTTAAATTTGAAGTAATTACGTTTAGTAATTCGGAAGTTATAAGGCTCTGACAGACGGACGGACAGACGGACGGACGGAAAAGTGCCAATTCTCTCAAGTAAACTCAGAGACCTTCGCTTCGCTCGGTCAATAATATTTCCAACTAGCTGATGCCCGCGACTTCGACTGCGTGGATTGAGGTTTTTTTGGTTCCCGCGGGAACTCTTTAATTTTCCGGGATAAAAAGTAGCCTATGTGCTATTCCAGACTATAATCTATCTCTGTGCCAAATTTCATCCAGATCCATTCAGCCGTTGGAGCGTGATTGAGTAACAAACATCCATACATCCATACATCCATACATCCATACTTCCATACATCCGTACATCCATCCAAACTTTCGCATTTATAATATTTATTTGATTACGAAGCTTATTTTATGTCCTTTTGTTGAAGGAAAAGGTCATTAAATGGTAAGGTTCATCATGATTTGAAGTCGACAACAGTTAAAATTAAATGCCTCCAGACTACGTTTTCAATACCTCTCTCCTACCTATATATCTCTTTAATAGCCTAAAGCACTCGACTGAATTGAGTTTAAAAATAAATGAGATAGATAAGAAGAAAATTGATGGAAATTTAAGGCCGAAAACTTAGGTACCACTAAAATTTAATATTGAAGCTTCTAGTTCAGAGGATTCGAAGACAAAACTTTTATAGCAGCAATTACTGGCAACCTTCGTCCGTCGTGAATATTGCGAAATTGGTTTGACGTTTTATGGATTTTCGGATATCGCGTTTATTGCCATTGATTAAACTTCTTCGACATTCTTGGAAAATTTGGAATGTACATTATTCGAACGAACATTGGACTTCATAAAAAATTATAACAATAATCAAAATTAATGAAAATTAAAGACCGATCAAATAAAAACGAGGATAAAATAAAGCATAATGTTTAATGTTTGTTATAATATTATCTACACTAATATTATAAATGCGAAACTTTAGATGGATGGGTGTTTGTAACTCAATCACGCTAGAACGGCTGAACGGATCTGTATGAAATTTGGCACAGAGATAGATTTGGATTTGGAAAAACTTAAAGGCTACTTTTTATCCCGGAAAATTAAAGAATTCCCGCTGGAGCAAAAAAACCTCAATCCACGCGGACGAAGACGCAGGCATCAGCTAGTAGAAAATAAGTGTATTTTCAAACAATGGCTAAATTACTAGATAGTAAATTTTGGTTCCATTATTTTTGAAACCAGCCCATTTATTATGGGCCGATCTTTTTAATGGCCATTTGTGGTCTAACCACAAACCGATACAAATGCTTCGGGTTAACAGCCAAAACTACTCTAAAAATATATCTAAAAAACCTTACTATGTAAAAATCATGTTCTTGTTATTCAGTCTTCATGTCTTGCACATTTGCCCAATGAGATCCATTTAAATCCATCGCAATCATCACTCAGAGCAGAACAAAACAAAACTCAGTCTAAGGCTTTATTTTAAACGCAAGCAATTTCGTACTGATACGCATTGTGAGCTTGAAATCCTTCCTGTCAGCCTCAAAGCTCAAGTTCAAGATATTAATCGGTTCGACGAGCATTACGTAATCAAGATGGACGGCGGCCTCATCCGAAGCGGAAAAGCATCATTACACTTTCGGCAGAAATAGGCAATTCGACTCGGGTGCGGAATCTTCGAAATTTTATGTGGCGGCCACAATGTCGAAATTTGAGACGACCATTAAGCATTGTTCTAATAAAAAATAACCCATCAATTATTATTGAATGTCTGTTTCGTATTGTGATGATTCATTAATTTCTTTCCATTGAATTCGGTTCATTTTTATCTTTGCAGTTTAAATGAGGCGTTTGTATTGAGAACCAGGGCATCATTTTGATTTCAAGCTTTATCATAATATGTATACCACGTTTGTTTTATTATAATCTCGTTAGGTAGTTAGAGAACAAGATTTAAATTTTTTTATGCAGGCGACAAAAATACTATACAGACTGCCACACGACATTCGACTTCACCCAGAGATCAAACCTCATGTTTGCAATAATTGCAAACATGACACATTTTGAGGCTCGTTGATTCGACGGCAAAAGTGCTGTGTTAAGAAAAGGTATACATAAAGATAGTTCTACAGTAGGTATAAACTGTTTAAACTTTTGTGTTAGAAATACTTTTAACAATTCAAGTGGAAATAAGCGTTCTTTTAAGCTTGAATAAAAGCAGTTTTTCGATCGCGAATTGTTTGACAAGTCCGTAGGTAGATTGCTTCTGGGAATCGCAAGATGAATGAACAGTCTTATATTCAGTTCTTATCTATGCACTATTAATGGTGTATATAATGGAGGTAAGTAAGTAGGTATAATGTTTTCTGAGCTAAATGTTGAACACTGTTCAAAAATAAGTTCTTCTTGAAGGAGTCTTTTCTTGAGTCTTGAGGAGTATTTTCGAATTAAGTATTTATCGACTTTCTTCTCCTCTCGCCTACTCTACCTCTTCTTTTACTACACAGGAGTCGACAGCTAGCTTCTTTTCTTTACTAGGTAGATAGATCAATCAATTTAATTATTTTTTTTTTCCTCTTATCTTTGTAAGGTGGTAGATTATTCCGTATCCGGGTATATTTCCATTTCGCCCAATCCACCGCCCTTGCACCGCTATCATAGTTTATGTATGTTCGCTATACAGTGTCTAATTATTATTATATATATTTATATTAATGAATCATTGTAAATAAAATTAAAGTGTTAAGATAATTTTGTAAAGTAGTTTTTGAGTTTTTATCGATAAAAAATCATAATAAATAATTATTTTCTTTTTACCTCGACTAGAACTTGAAATTAATATTGATGTAATAAGGAACTTTGTTCCTATCTGGTGCCTATGACACCACACTTTTTTTTAAAGAAAAAATAAACAGATTTTTGGGATAAAAACTTAGCCTATGTCACTCTCCAGGTCAAGAATTAAAAAATATAATAATGACCGACGTTGGAGACAGTTATTTAAGTGCTTTTAGACTTTTCCATACTTACAACAGAGAATGAAGATATTCGTGACGAATTACTCCGTTTTATAGCCACAGAGCTTAGCGAGAGCTTTAACTGTGCCTTTCTCGACACCGATGAAAGATTATATTAATATTATATTATATTAATATAATAATACAATACAATACAATACAAATTATTAATTTAACTTATAAGATAACATTTGGGTGTTCTTACATTAACATGTTAACAGTAGGTACAGATAAAATTGTGTATTACATTAATCATTAGTTACAGATAGCTTTAGGCTTATTTTTCCCTTTTATGGATACCTGTGGACCTCACACTGGGAGACCTGACCTGTATTGTGTTAAGTGGTTACTTAACACGATACACGTGTATCTGTTTAATTATCGAAACGTAAAACGTCAAAGCAAAATGAAGTTAAGCATCGTACTTTAAATGCTCGAGTTCGGTCAGCGAAAGCCAACATCCCAATTCCCAACTCCCAAGCGTAAACTTTGTGATATTGCAAAGTTTCATTTACTAGGTTATTTTATTTTAAAGTTATTAGGGTTTCGATATTCGAAATCGAAATTAACGTGGACGAGACGTGCAAGCTCTTGCTAAGGGTAAAGAACCACTCAACAAAATTGAATATAAAAGAGATGGATACGAAAGAGGAAGTCGAAGAAATTTAAGGCAAAACTTAAGGAGCAATAAAATTTAATATTAGGGCTTCTTCTGCACAGGATCAGAGGACCTTTTATAGCAGCAATTACTAGCAACCTTTGACCTGAATACTCCGAGATTGGCTTGGTGTTTTATGGATTCTCGGATATTGAGATTATTGCTATGGCTTTAATTTCTCTAACTGTTCAGACCTTCTTGATATCTAAATAATCTACATTTTACTACAAGTCAGACCTTACACTTACCTACTAGGTATTAAACTAGCATCGAAAATGAATTATCAATCTCGTATCTGTAATGTCGACAATGAAGATTAGTACAAGTTTAGCTTATCGAGAGACGACAGCGAATCTAAATTTCCGCCATTGTATCAGATACGTCTTATATCTATTCTTAATTTCAATAGACATAAATAATTTATAGAGACTAATTACTGGATTCATTAAAACATATTAAGGAAGTTTTACTCGTATGAACTTGACCATCACAAAATATGCTCTCCACTACATCATTGATATAGGTAACATATACCTAATGTTGAAATGATAAACTGACTGACTTTACTTAACATCAGTAGTAGGTTTTCTCCATAACGTAGATCCCTTGCGAAAAAGGGGTTTCAAGAATTCCAACCGAGCGAAGCCGAGGCGGTTTAAATAGTAAACTATATGGACCTTTCAGGCAAAATTCAATTCAACGACCCTATTCTTAAAGCTGCTTCTCAACTGCAAATATCTACAGCAAAGATGTCACTGTATGATATTACATTACCGCTAACAGTTAATGGCGCATAAAATTCACAGTAAGCCTGAAGTAGTATCCAATTTATTCATATTTAGAAAATTTATTCAGAGATATTTTGCATTATGATCCAAAGGCCACTATTATTATGCTTTGCGCTACATAGAACGCAAATAAATGGGAAATGGGAAAACTGCCTTACGTATACGCTGAAAATTACGTTATTAGATATAATGTGTATACCAGAGTTACGAGTTAAGAGTTAGAGTATATGCCGATATTAGTAATACAAAAACAAGAAAAAATCTACAAATATTTTGATCATTGTGGCAAATATTGTTGTACCTACACAATCTCTAAACAAAACTTACGATGACAGCAATAATTTTATTGCTATCCCTTTCACAATAATCCCTGCGGAAAGGGACACCACTAAATTCTCTTCTTTTTAATTTAGTTTAGAGATCGTGTACATTATAATTAGCCATGTTGTAGGTATGTTGAAGATTGAAACGGTTTTCGAGACCAATTAAATTAATTTCTTGTTAAAACCCTCTAAAGGTAGCCAGAATTGCCAATAAATTTTAAGGCTTTAATATCGGGGCCTATTTATCTCAACCAGATAAAACCCAAGAGGGTAATTTCAGATTTCTCGAAACCTATGAAAAATACAAGAGAGTTAGATCGATAAATAAAGACCTTTTACATCTCTCATATTCGGTAAGTAGGTCCTTATTACCCCCAAATGGAGCTTGTAGGTGACCAATTAGCGCTCTAGGGTAATAATGTAGCTAGAAAAGCCCTAGGGCGGTAAGTAATTAAAAAAAGTATGATGGTTGATGGTTGGTGAACTTTTTGGAAGAGTGAAGAGTTTTTTTTTTAAATTACTTACCGCCCTTGGGCTTTTCTAGCTACATTATTACCCTAGAGCGCTAATTGGTCACCTACAAGCTCCATTTGGGGGTAATAAGGACCTACTTTACCTCACAATCGAGATGTAAAGCAGAGTAGTTAGCTCGGGTGTAAGCATCAATTGCACCCTCGAACTATAGGCGCCCTCCCTGCGCTCGTGCGCCTAAATATCTCGGGCTGCAATTGATGCCTTACAGCCCTTGGCTACTAATCTACTATTATTTACTTAGTTTTAGGTTTTCATCATTAAATATAATATGTACAGACGCTATTGCAATTTCTTTTTCGATAAAAAAAACTATAAATGTTATGTTAGTATTGTACGAATATTTAGATATGCTTATTTTACTATTGTAACACCTACCCAATATATACCTACCTAACTGATCACCGCAAATTACCGTACCTACCAAAATTGTGGTAACTTAATTTTAAAAAATCCCTGAAATAAATGATAGACTCTTGTAATTTCAGGGATTTAAACCACAATCAGTTAGTACTAAGTACCTACATAAATATTTAAAAGTGAATGGTATCCTGAATTCCAGGAAAGATTTCAATATACCTAATGAGATTATGCTCACGACGAAATTAAATCAAAGTAAGAAAGAAGTGACGTAAATGAATTCAGACGGGTGCCTGAAATGTAGTTAAAGATTCTCTCATTTTAAATGGAAATATCACATAAAACTTGTTATCTTCTTGGAATACACAAAATCATGCGATTCAGAAAATATTAACGTAACTAATAACTATGTAAGTACTACTAATTTGCATTTATGTTTGTGTCTATCGGCTTCGCTCACTCGTTAACCAAGTTACAACCCGACGAAAAAAAATCTAAGGAGCCCCTTCCTTTGAATGTAAAATCCGCCATATCAATTTTATTCGTGTAAAAAAAAAAAGATACATGCCGAATTGAGAACCGAGAACCTCCTCCTTTTTTGGCAGTTGGTTAAAAATTACGTAGCTTATGTCGCACGCACCATAAAAACGAATTGATTAACTTCTCATACATCAAAATCGGCTCAGTAATTTAGGAGCTACGGTGGTAATACTTAAATACAAGTATACATGCATTATGATTTTAGTAGTCTATGTATACATAAACTGCTAAAATCATAACCGTTCCTTATGGCTTTGCGGCAAAAACGGAACGAATTTTAGAGATGCTTCAAAAACTTACCTTCTATTCATGACCATCCAATACCCTTTTTTCACAAAAATAAAGTAGGTAATTAGGCCAATATTTCGTTTTTGTATGACAAATAAACTTGGGATTGCTTTAATATTAATGAAATAAAACAAACAGTTTCCAATATCCAGTGCTTTTCCTCCATAATAATATTAATGGAACTTACAAATGTTCTTTTATTTATAAAATATTTACCATCATGTTTTCTTAGCTGTATTTGAACAACAAATTCAATGGACGTAACTTTTGAAATGCTTTCTATTATTTATTATTATTGGGGTGGAAAAAGGTTGGTAAAACAAAGTAAATGCTAGCGAATATCAATATTTCTGATAGATTGCCTTCGAACGCAAACCGGAAGCGGAGCTCTTTAGAATCAAAACACAATAGTGGTGTAGGTAACAAATTCAAAGAATTGTGATTTTCACAAACAGATAAGTACGAATATTACTGGCTGTCTCACTTCCTAGGAGGAATTTCTAAAATTCTTCTATAGTGGAAGTCTACCGGCACTCCTCAAGTCTATTTCAGGAATGGTGGTATCGTTTTATACCCACCTTTTCACCGTTTAATAGAATGTTATGCAAAAATATAAATATAAAATCGGTTTCTCCTTGTATATAAACAATAATATACTTAAGTGTATTATGATTCTTTCAATTAAAATTGATGTTTTTTTTCCCACTACAAGTTAGCCCTTGACTGCTATCTCACCTGATGGTAAGTGACGATGCAGTCAAGATGGTAACGTGCTAACCTGTTAGGGGCATGGCAGTTATATTAAACCCATACCCCTATTCGGTTTCTACGCGGCATCAGAAAAACACTATCCATCGAAGCTATAATTCATAAAAGAGTATAAAATATTAATACCGCGGTTAAGTTACTCTCGAAAATTATAAAGTGGTGCATAAAAATTAAGTTAAAAGAATCAGAAAATTAATGAGACAGCCATTCAAGAATCTTTCAGCTTTTAAAATGAGAAGCGGTTAAGCAATCGAAATTAAAACCGTTCTGGGGGTTATTTAAAACCCGGATGTCCGTTATGAAGTATAGGCTGAGTACGAATTGAAATTAAACTCGACCGTGAAAATAAGGCTCGCTTAACATTCCGGTAGAGAGCCCTCAATGAGATGCGGAGGGGCATAAACTCGAGACCCTAAAGCGTCTATTAGACGTTAGGTTCTGCATCAATCAGTTGGTCAGCCATCAATTTTAATCAAGACTATCATAATGTAAAAAAAATACAAGGAAGACTATATTATATATTTTTAAATTTATCGCTGATAAATGAGCGTATGATGATCAGTGTCGAAATCACGGAATAGTGTGACAATGAAGTGTAAAAATTTTGGCTGAGGTTGAACTGAAATAAAAACTTGTTTAGGTATAATGTATGCCTATGCCTTTGAAGAGCTGAAGATCTGTTATAATTACGAATAAATAAATAAATGTTTTAAATCTATTTTTATGTGATTTGAAAACACTGGAGTTCCCCATTCAGTCAATCATAACTATGAGTAAATATAATCATAATAATGAGTGTTGAATGATTAATAGAGTCGAGAAAGATCCAGTTATTCGATTACGTATCCTTCAATCACAACAGTGGCTGTTGCTAAATTGATAGCAAAACCTACGGTCTAAATGGCGCTTAAGTCCTTATAATGAACGAACGGTATTATGAAGGGCTATTTAAAACAGTGATTTGTTGCCCGCTGGGATCCACGTAATTCACCGCTGCAAAAAATATTATTTACGCAAGTTGTTGAAGTTTATGTATTTCAAGAAGATTTGGTAAAAGCTTTATTAAAGATTTAAAATATTTCAAAATGTTAAGCAAACTAAAGATGTTGTTTAGTTCAAAATAAGTACACCTAAGTAGGTATTGCGAGTGTTTTATTTTTATTTTTATCTAGCAGCACAAATCTGTGAGCAGCACCATCACTTACGCTTTTACGTCATAGCTTCATAGATATTTTCGACGGTATAAGTATAAACTTTAAATAAGAACTAAGTAGTAGGTACCTAGCCAATTGCCAATTCGGGCCATTTTTTACTTCTGCTTTAGTAAGTAGGTAGATATAATACATGAACCTAACAAAAATACATCCATAGCTGTGGCCTGTGGCACGTTACCACTTACCTTTTTTGCATTCCTCAATATTTTCATCAGAATTATCGCCGCAATCGTTTTCTCCCTCGCACACCCACGTCATTGGTATACATCTCTCGTTCGCACACTGGAATTGCTTCAACGAGCACACATCTGAAAGTAAATAAAATAATTAGGTAGGTACTACGCATCAAGAGTATTGTGGACGCAAAGTCCTTAATTAAAGTGGTAAAGTGGTTTGTAAACGTCAGATCACAACGACGAGCGTTTAAATTTCATTTCCCTACAGCGTTAATAAATCATTCAGCTTGTGGTCTGCGGGGAGTTATTTATGTATCTAAGAATTCATAGAATTTCTGAGGGTCATGTCATGGGTAGTTGGGTACCCAGAACGACATTAATTGTACTCCTAACTCTGACCGAATGCGTGCTCTCCGAGGCACGGAAGCCAATTTCTGAGCTCCAAAGTAGGTCACTTGTTGACTGTATTTGGTAAGTCAATGACTGTATAAGTCAACATTGCTTGACTCAACAATAAGATCCATAGATCGGCGTAAGTAAGCCCCTCAAATCTTAATTTTGTGGGTTCATAAATCATATTAATTTGTAGAGGAAACTAGAAAAAACAACAAATATTTTGTAGTCATCTGATTATAAGTTTTCTAAACATGTTTTTTCATTATATGTTTAGGTACCTAGGAACTTACAATCTTATTTAAATCGATAATTTAATTGTGTAAACCGCAAAAGAGTAAAACCATCCCCCCGATTACGTAAGAATTGTTCATCAAACGTTAAAGATTTTTGTCAAAGTAAAATAAACCATAACTGCATTGAATTAGAGCTCAATTTCGTCTGCCCATTCTTATACGTTTAGGTATGAACGATACTCGAACGTATAAGAATGGATACACGAAATTGAGCTCTAATTTAATGCTGTTATGGTTTATAAACTTTGACGACGAACTTAACGTTTTGATCGGACATTCTTACATGATAAGGGGGCTGGATCACATCTACCCAAAAATTATATCCAATCCATGTACCTATAATACTGTACCCAATAACACGGCATGGAATCTTGGCATGGATGGTAAACTTCAAAAATAACAAAAAATAAAATGAAAGCTAAAATTCAACACACACGATTCTCGCGAGTCTAGAAAACTAAATTTAAACAATAAGAGAAGGTACGGCTGGGTATAATGGCGTTCCATACCTATTACTCGTATATTGAGTTTACTCGATGTAAGCAACAATAATTATAGTTGCGTCCTTCGAGTAAACTCAATATAAAAGCATCTTCGAGAAATGGATGCACGTTAGGGGTAAGTAGAGACCGGCGACCGGCACGGCGTGGGGACAATTTAATTTTGTACATAGTACTTAGAGGCAGTACCATTTAACTGTAATCAACTAAATAAAATGGATATGTACCTTAGTAAGATAATTCTCGGTAGTACCTAATGATTTATAGTTAGAACACTTCCTACTTTTGAATGTATGCATTGACTCCTCAGTCACTAAACTTCTTAGAGGATTTCGATACGGCTTCTACCATCATATAATACATTTGACAAAGAAGTATGATAATAATTGAATAATGTGTTATTAAATTATCATAATACTTCTTTAAGACTAAAGATTAGTTTATCCCCAGTGGGTACTAGTGCCTGAAAACCAGCAGACAATACTATTATGTTTACTAATATCTGTAGATAGTGATCGAAATTGTTAGGAGTTTTAACATCAACAGTTAAAACGCATTCAACACACTCTAAATATAATGTTATCTTTGATAGAACAAACGGTTTTTGTTCGTAACCAATAGACTGAACTGAAGATACTGGTGATTATTCATTCCATTATGGATTACTACATACATTACATGATCTTGAATTTTCCGGTATAAAAAGAGACAACCTATTTCTGTACCAAATTTCATCAAAATCGGTTGTTTGTTGGTTTGTCCTTCTATCACGCCGCAACGGAGCAACGGATCGACGTGATTTTTGGCATGAGTATAGTTGAGAATATGGACAGTGACATAGGTTACTATTTATCCCGGAAAATTAAGGAGTTCCCGTGGGAATCAAAATAACTTAAACTATGCGGACGAAGTCGCGGGCATTAGCTAGTATAAAATACTAGTAAATTTCGTTTCGTTTCCACCATAATCAAACCATTAGCTTTGAACGTAACGAGGGCCCTCGGCCGAAATTGGCTGTCAATTCAGCGGCTGCGGCCACCGCTGGACGTCACACGCTTCACAGAAGCACGCTCGACCAAAACCCAATGAATTAATTTCGAGCCAAATCAAACCGTATGAAACGATACGTTAAAATAATAGATGGCCTATCACTCGTGATTTACCAACCCACCTTCTCGGCTCGCTCGGGTAAAATTTCTTAGAATTTTTTTTCATGTGGGTTGACGTTTTTAGAACCCATATGCAAAAACTCTAGTTTCTACTTCGATTCTTAGCCAAGCCTACTCAATTATTTATTCCATGAAAACCAAACATTGATAAATATAATATGATGTGATACGGTCAAGAACCTATATTAATATAATATTATGTATGTAGTACGCATGCAGTAACAAGCTTATTAGTTTAGTCAAATGACTAATGAGAGTGATTTGCTTGCGTCCATTTACAGATACTGTCCTACTTCTATACTTATAATAAAACTGTAACAGGTCCAATTCTGTACATTGAAGATATTTTGAAAATTTTTTTTGGAGGGCACTCATTATTCGATACTGAAGCCAAATCTGTAATTTTTTTCATTTTTGTCTGTCTGTCTGTCTGTCTGTCTGTCTGTATCTTGGCCGCGCATCACGCCGAAACTACTGAATGAATTCAAACGAAACTTGGCACGATTTGAGCCTATACTACGAGGTAGGACATAGGATACTTTTTATCCCGAAATTCTACCCCCGAAGGGGTGAAATAGGGGTTGAAAGTTTGTATGAAAGTCCTTAATTTCTCAAGTTATAGCCATGAAACTTGATATATGAGCTGCGGGTTAAAAATGGAGACATACGTGTTTCACAGTTTTTGAAAATTCGACCCCCAAAAGGGTGAAATAGGGGATGAAAGTTGGTATGAAAGTCCTTCGTTTCTCAAGATGTTTTACAAGTTATATCAACGAAACTTTTTATTTTGGCTTACGGTAAAAAATAAAGAAGTACGTGTGTCACAGTTTTTCAAAATTCCACCCCTAAGGGGGTGAAATAGGGGGTGAAAGTTTGTATGAAAGTCCGTCATTTCTCAAGTTATATCGATTAAACTTGGTATACAAGCTACTGGTTGAAAATGAAGAAATAAGTGTTTCACAGTTTTTGTAAATTTTACCCCCGAAGGGGTGAAATAGGGGTTGAAATTTTGTATGAAAGTCCTTCATTTCTCAAGTTATAGCCATGAAACTTGGTATATGAGCTGCGGGTTAAAAATGAAGACATACGTGTTTCACAGTTTTTCAAAATTTCACCCTCAAAGGGGTGAAATAGGGGTTGAAAGTTTGTATGAAAGTCCTTCATTTCTCAAGTTATATCGATGAAACTTGGTATACAACCTACCGGTTAAAAATGAAGAAAGACGTGTTTCACAGTTTTCGTAAATTTTACCCCCGAAGGGGTGAAATAGGGGTTGAAAGTTTGTATGAAAGTCCTTCATTTCTCAAGTTATATCCATGAAACTTGGTGTATGAGCAGCGGGTTAGAAATGAAAACATACGTGTTTCACAATTTTTCAAAATTCCACCCCCAAAGGGGTGAAATAGAGGTTGAAAGTTTGTATAAAAGTCCGTCATTTCTCAAGTTATTTCGATGAAACTTGGTATATCCACGCGGACGAAGTCGCGGGCATCAGCTAGTTTATAATAATTTTTATCTACACTAATGTTATAACATTCTACTTATGTTTCCAATACTTGACTTATAATTACTACTGTTATAGCGCAGATAACAAAACACCCAATTTAAGCAATTTCACATGATGGTATAATATCCACATCGATATCGTAAAATCTCATTATAACATCAATAAAACGCGACCAATTAACCTGGCGAGCCTTATGTCAAAATCCTCATACAAGTTGTATAAAATTTTGATATTAGGCTGGCTTTTGAAAACAGTTGGGTTATACGTGAAAACTTCGTCGAAACTACTAAACTTACATACACAAAACTCTTTGGTAAGATCTTGTGCCAATTAAATAAAAAAACGAACAGCGCGCGCTCGCTCCTGATTGGCCCTGCGCGCGCAGCTGCGCTCTCATTGGTTAGATTTTAATGGCGGCAAGTTCACTGTGACAATACACGTACGCGTGAATTTAATGTTTCGCAATGTGTTTTGTATTGTCAGCTTTTACTCTTGTTGTTTGATAAATTGCATTAGTGAAGATAAAGTAGTGTATGCAACTGCATATAACACGGGTATTAAAACACTCGTTACTATTATGAAACTCGCTGCGCTCGTTTCATAAACTCACACTCGTGTTTTAATACCCTTCATTATATGACAGTTGCATAAACTACTGTAATCAGATCTTCACCAGGACAAAACGAACTCCAACTCTCCAAGCTCCGACTTTGAAAATACCTATCGGTATACCAAGCATTTGCCTACCTGTATTCAAAGAGGGCAATCATATAAAATACCAACCAAATCCAAAACCTCATAATTCATTGAACAAGAAATACTTTCGTATTGACCATTGTATCCTTGTCCCCGTTATATAATAGGCTTACAAAGGGATGTTTAGAATCATATAATACGCCAATCCATCCCTTTTCCTTAAAGTTGAGATATATGCCGACCTCGATGGCCACTTTCCAAGTCCCTATTTTCCTTTTTATGTTTTGGAATTATTTATTGTCAAGATTCGTAGACTTTCCACTGTTAAATATGGTAGGTAGGGGGTATTTTTTTACACTTTATCACAGATTAAATAAGGGTTACTTCGACAATATCTAGATAACATTAAGTAGGAGGTTTTTTATCCCATTTATAACATGCTAGAGGTGTTTAGGAAATCACCATTTAGGTATTTACACAGTAGTTATGTATGCAGTCGCTGGTTAGTGGTTACACTTATTGATCTAGGGGGCTAGGCTATTAACAGTTCTAGCAGAGCAGTAGAAGGAGCAATAGTACCTAATTAGGTACTATTGCCTATAATGCTTAATAGCGCTACTATTACTGTAGTGTAGTAAAATCAAGTTCTAAGCTTATAAAACTTAAAACTCACAATTCCGTTTCTTTTTGTACCTATTATCTTTTACGGCTAATGTAAAATTATGACTGGACATTATCACAAAAATACGCCGGAAAATATTAAAACTTGGCGTTTTCATTATTAAAAAGTCGAGTTTGTATAGCAACTTCCAATATAAAAGCTTCCTGAAGCTAGTCTGTAGGTAAGACAACTTACAAGAATATTCAGAAATGCCTAAGAAAATCCTATTTAATACCTCCGGGCTTATTTCGCAGCCTGACCTGAAAATTAATTTGTTTCCAATAATTAATGTGAAAGTGGCTGTCTGTTTGTTATATTTTCACAGCCCATCCGTTAAACTAAATTTGAGGAAAGTAACAGATAAGCAAGCTGGAGACGGACATTGCATAGGTAATTTTGTTCCTTATTAGATGACGCCCGCGACTTCGTCGGCGTGGATTGAGGTTTCAGGTTCCCGCTGGAACTCTTTAATTTTCCGGGATAAAAAGTAGCCTATGTGTTATTCCAGACTAAAATATATCTCTGTGCCAAATTTCATCTAGATCCGTTCAGCCGTTCTGGTGTGATTGAGTAACAAACATCCATCCATTCATTCATCCAAACTTACGCATTTATAATATTAGTATAGAAGTATAGATAGTATAGAAGAAGATCAAAGAGTATACTTTGTTAGTTACTACGGGATTCAAAAAAAAGTCGCGGGCATTATCTAGTAGGTATAGTACTAAATCATCATCATTGTCATTCTAACTCATTGCCGAATGACTACTGTGTAGGTACAAATCTCCCAGAATGAGAACGGTATACTAGAACGAGGTGCCTAGTACCAGTAAACGAATCATAAAATCTATAATGTTCAAAAGGGAAGAGCTAGAGTAGAGATGGTACCTTTCATGTAATTTTATTGTATCAAACTAATGCAATTGATTTGAGCTGTACAGTAAAGTTAACTCTACTGCTCTTTACTGAGTAAACAGTTTAATAATAAACAGCTAAATTTTTTTTTTTTTTTTTAATCCACTACAAGTTAGCCCTTGACTGCGATCTCACCTGATGGTAAGTGATGATGCAGTCTAAGATGGTAGCGGGCTAACCTGTTAGAGGCATGGCAGTTAATTAAACCCATACCCCTATTTGGTTTCTACACGGCATCGTACCGGAACGCTAAATCGCTTGGCGGCACGTCTTTGCCGGTAGGGTGGTAACTAGCCACGGCCGAAGCCTCCCACCAGGCCAGACCAGGGAAATTTCAGAAATTATAAATTTCCAAACCCTGCCGGGGATCGAACCCGGGACCTCCGCACGTTAAGGCAACAGCCCTCAACACTACGCCACGGAGGTCGTCAAAATCTGTCCGATTCAGTCCGATTCAGTCTGAATCTTGATACAATAAAATTGATATTTTATTGTATCAAGAACCGTATAGCTAGGCGCAGTTGCTAGGTTATTCCAAGTTGGTAAGTAACGTTTCTTTGTACTTGTTATGCTAGTTACTATCTGCTAATTAGGACTCTAATATTACTTAGTTACCATGTTATTTCTTTTCTAATTTGGGTACAATCAAATTAAGCGAGTAAACTTGTTCATTAAATTACAAAAACAATCTGACCCTTTGTTACGAGGAAAACCTTTGCGTATTGTATTTTTAAATCTTGCTACACAATTTAACAGAAAACCATCAGAGTTTTTTAATTTAACAAATAAATTTCACAACAATAAAAAAATTATCAATTTATTTATCGTTTTCTCTCGACGAAGCGGTCTGGCGCTACAACTATGAATAGTATTAACTACTTACTAGCTGATGGCTGCGACTTCTTCCGCGTGGATTGAGTTTTTTTCCCTCGGGTTCCCGGGATATAAAAGCCTATGTGTTATTTTAGAGTATAATATATCAATAACTACAACTATAATCCATACTACTTTAATATTATAAATGCGAAAGTGTGTCTGTCTGTCTGTCTATCTGTCTGTCTGCTATACTTTCACGGCCCAACTATTTAACCGATTTAGATGAAATTCGGTACAGGGATAGGTTACACCCCGGGGAGGGACATATGCTATTTTTTATCCCCGAAAATTGAAGACTTCCCGCGGGAATAAAGAAACATCAATCCACGCGAACGAAGTCGCGGGCATCATCAATAAATCAAAGTAAATATTATTACTTATAAATATCCATCACCTTGTAACCGTCCGCGGTTAAACAAAATATCTCCGACTAATAAATTAAAAAGCTCTTCTGAATGCCGGAGGTTTTATTTCATTTATTGCACCAGACCATCCAGACCAAAGTAGTCAGTTATTTCGAGTCGTTCGCCTCAATTGGGTATAAAATAAGTCAAATCAGCAACTTTTTTTGCAAACGTCAAAACACGCGCTTAGTATGGGATGTTGTATGAAATACTGAACTGTGACGTCATCAAAATGTTTTACTTCAATCGATAGTCTGAAATGGTTTTCAAACATTAAACTAACAGTTGACGTGGATGTTATGGGAGATCCTCTATTATAATCACTAAAAAATTATTAATTTGAATAGTCGTCAAATACCAGTAAGCGGCACTATCCATTACACTTGCTGTTAACTGCTTAGGGACTGCAATCCTTTTTATTCGACTTCAAAAAAGGAGGTTCTCAATTCTACTGTATGTTTTTTTTTAATTTTTTTATTTCTATGTATGTTACGCGATCATTCCGCTAATTATGAATCAATTTTGATGATTCTTTTTTTGTTTGGATAGAGGTGGTCCCATATAAATTTCATCGAAATTGATTTAGCGCTTTTTGAGAAAATCAACAAAATAACAAAATATATACCCACAATGTTTACTTTTTAGTTTAAGTTGGTACTTATAGATAGTTTTGAAGTCGGTTTTTGTTTTAGATGAAAGCGAATAATTATTACCATTTTCATCTCAAACATCAATTTCCCATTGCTATTTCGCTATATTTTCGCAATATATGGAGAATTTACCTGTCATAATCACCCACTCAAATAAATAAGTGTGACACTATTAAAATATCAAACAAACTTTTTTTTCTTTTTTTTCCTATAGAGTCACATTCAGAAAACAAAGTAACTCGTTGGGAATCCTAATGGAAAAAGTTTCCAGCTATTAACAGTGTGACGAGAAAAGAAATCATAACGGCAAATTAGGACGCATATAACGTCCCGATCGCATAGCGTACTACTGTTAAAAAAAATTGGCAGTGACAGAAGAAAATAGAAGTGAAAACGAATATTTCATCCTTTTAAAATTATTTTTAAAAAAAATTTAATATTTAAAATAATTAAAATATAAACCTTAAAACTAAGGCATTAAAGTTTAATTACGAATGTAGTATATTTACCTATATTTAAGACCTTTTGTCTTCGTAACAACGCGAGCATGTCGCTGTTCGCGAGCATGTCGGAGCGAGCATGTCGGTGACAGTGACGCGCATCCACAAGTTTACGCTCTACCAAAAAGTGCTCAACGCGGCTAAAGAAGTTTTCACTTCAAAAACGTCCCCAAAATGGTTTGCAAAATGGTTTCCCAACTAGTCACACTGTGACACGATTGGATGTGTCGTGTGACTCGTTGCGAACTCACCTATCACTGAACTGAAGTCAATCGTCAAGTAACCGGAAACGAAATCAACAAACCGACACTATATGGAGCTGCACAAACTGACGCGACAAGACAAAATTATGTTATCTTCAACGTGGACGTTTCGCGCTGACGTTTCGTCCTGTTCAGGCTCTAGAAGGTTTTCGTCTTTAGATTATGTCATTTTAAAAGTTTATCAGCTATCAATAATATTAATACCTACAACATTATATGAACAGTTGCAACTCTACATAACATAATGTATTAATTGAACGTCCGTGCCACCGCATATTTAATATGGGCCATTGTCCACAGTCAATTGAAAAAGGTCTCGTTTGAATTGTTTGTGAAAGGGCTTATAGTTCTCTACATCTATTATATTATCTAAAGCTTAAATTATACCTATGTGCCTATATATCAGACTACAATAACCTTAACATTGATTTATTTTAGGTATATCATGTAGAACAAGAATTATAGTAGTTTTCTTTACTTACTAGAGAACCAAAGAGCATTGTTTAAATGTGCACATTTTTTTATTCCCTTACAAGTTAGCCCATAACTGTATAGTGGTAACTTGGTAAGTGATGATGCAGTCTAAGTTGGTAGCGTGCTAGCCTTTTTGGAGCATGGACGCTATATACCTACCCATACCCCTAATCGGTTTCTACTTTCTACAAATCGGCATCGTACCGGAACGCTAAATTGCTAGGCGGCACGACTTTGCTGGTAGGGTAGTACCCACGGCCGAAGCCTCTCACCAGACGAACCACAGAAGTTTTAAGTTTGAGTTACATATTAAGTTAATAACTGTATCTTGCAAGCCAAGCTGACTGTACGGCCGCCTATACCTATACTAATAGTTTACACATTAGGCATATAAATCAAAGAATCCGGATTCCGGAATAAGGGTAAGCTGAAAACGCAGACGTACCGAAAATGAGCAACTAACGAGAATAGTTAAACGGACCTGTAATTTGCATACAAATTGGCTTTTGGGGATAAACGCTCCATTTGTATTCTACCACAGGACTCCGGCTCAGTGGCTGAAGAGCATTTATCCAGTTCCGATTTAAATCGGCCGCAGTATCATCTGCTTATACCGCATTGCTACTGAGACTTACGTGCTTCCTTAGTTATGATACAGATTTGCAAATTAAATGTGGCCGATAACCGAAATTTCCCTAATTAGAATATTAGATAGGTAATTTAATTGGAAATGAACTACGTAAAGCCGGCTGACTATAAGATAGGCGCGACGTATGACTGCAGAATGGAGAGCCATCTAATTTGATAAACTCAAATTGTAGATTCATTTTTTTTTTTATCCACTACAAGTTAGCCCTTGACTGCGATCTCACCTGATGGTAAGTGATGATGCAGTCTAAGATGGTAACGGGCTAACCTGTTAGGGGCATGGCAGTTATATTAAACCCATACCCCTATTCGGTTTCTACACGGCATCGTACCGGAACGCTAAATCGCTTAGCGGCACGTCTTTGCCGGTAGGGTGGTAACTAGCCACGGCCGAAGCCTCCCACCAGGCCAGACCAGGGAAATTCAGAAATTATAAATTTCCAAACCCTGCCGGGGATCGAACCCGGGACCTCCGCACGTTAAGGCAACAGCGCTCAACACTGCGCCACGGAGGTCGTCAAAATTCGACGATTCGAAAGCACTTGTAAAAGTTTATTTGAATAAAAACCATTTGAATTTGAATTTTTGAATTTTGGATTAGCCTTTATTCACTCCGGCAAAGCGGCGGTTGCGATATTTCAGTTTTCTCAGTGTTCAACGTTTTATTGCACTACACCAATTAATATCATTTGTATTTATTTACTTACTTGATTAAAATCTATGTAAAATTAGAGAACCGAGGCTTAACTTTACCTTTCAAAATGAGGCTACTTGCGATGGCTCCATTCCATTCTGCAGGGAAATGGCGCGCAGCGGGCTTCACGTTTCGTCATGTTGATCATGTAAAATCCATACTTCCACACTAATATTATAAATGCAAAAGTGTGATTGTCTGTCTGTCTGTCTGCTACGCTTTAACGGTCCATCTTTTCAACCGATTTTAATGAAATTTCGTATTGCATCCCGGGGAAGAACACAGAATATCAAATAAATATTATAAACGCGAAAGTTTGGATGGATGTATGGATGTATGGATGTATGGATGTGTGGATGTATGGATGTTTGTTACTCAATCACGCTCCAACGGCTGAACGGATCTGGATGAAATTTGGCACAGAGATAGATTATAGTCTGGAATAGCACATAGGCTACTTTTATCCCGGAAAATTAAAGAGTTCCCGCGGGAACCGAAAAACCTAAATCCACGCGGACGAAGTCGCGGGCATCAGCTAGTACTTTATATTTCGGAAAATGACAGAGTTCCTGCACACCACATCACACTACACAGATTTGATTTACTCAAATTGGGCGGTCCTGTTTGTTAGTATCCAAGAGCTATTACGCGGCAGTACCTATGTAAACGGATACAGATTGGCTCAATACGAAGCTTAGTTCGTATTTCGTATAAAATCGTACCTACCTACTCAATTTTGTTGTACAAAATATTAAAAACTCTTTGAAAAGAAAAGTCGGCAAACAGGAAGCAAATAATCTCTACCAAAGAATTGTCTCAAACTTTTCTCATATCAAACTTTTCCTTTGCGAACGCATCAACTTTTATTAATAACCGTGAGCCGAAAACAGCGGCTTATTATAAAAATCAGCTAATTTTCCTTTGGTTAACAAAACAAACGAAACAAAAAACGTTTTTAAAAACGCATTCACAACCTGGAAAATTTTGTATTATCCTCATAAAAATAATCTCAAAAAATCGTGCAGCTGCATAGACTACGTTTATCCGATATGTAAACGAATCTGAAAGAGCCCGTGGCTGGGGTATTCATCCTTTTGTGTGTGTTAAATATCAAACAACGAAATGCCAGGATTAAAAAGCAATATTAAAATGATATTTTTTGCCATCTTTTAATAAAAAATATCACATGGGTACAGAGAGATGAGTACCCAATATTCTCTTTTCACCCCTATTTTGATCAGAATGCGTAGGCAAATAAACCATTGCCTACGGCCTACTGCAAGAGGCAGGTTTGAACTTTGAACTTTGTTTGAGGTGAGATCGCAGTCAAGGGCTAACTTGTAGTGGATAAAAAAAAAAAAAAAAAAACCAGCAATTTTACGGATTTTTTTATTGAAACACTAAAAGTTCAGGATTTGTTGCTGATAGCTAGTAGTAGAATATCACGAAGAATATCAGAAGGAAAGGGATAGGGATATATTGAAACTCTATCATCAATAACTTGACCTTGTCTTGAGTAATTGACAACCTACAGCCCAACGGCTGAAGGTAAAATTCTGAAATTTTGAGAGATTATTTTCCTTGAGCACCCTAGAGGTGCAGTAAGAAAGGATTTTGGAAATCGTGTGGGGATGAAAGTTAGTATGAAAGTCCGTCATTTTTCAAGTTATATCCATGAAACGTGGTATTTGGCACATTGGGCTTTTGGTTAAAAATGAAGAAATGTACGTGTTTCACAGTTTTTGAACATTCTACCCTCGAAGGGGTATAAATAGGGCATTTAAGTTATATCCATGCAACTTACGATTTTGACTTTCGTATTGATGCCAAAAATAACCTGTCTACTGACATTTTTTCTATTAAATGCATTCAATTTTAAATTGCATCTATTTTCAACCATTTTACAAAACATATAAATCAAAGAGAGATTAAAAACGAAATGTGCAGATGTACCACAAAGGCAATTGAAATGGTAACACGCGTGCCCAATCAGAAAGTAGGCACCTTTTTGGCAATCCATTTGGAACGCCACAAATGTTGTGCGACGTACGCTTCAAAGCTTGGGGATTGATAAAAGCTGAATATATTTGAAAAAAAGCTCACAAATTGGTTGGGTAAAGCGAACAAAGTCCCAGTCTATGATAAAACAAATATTTTTGTTTCACGAAAGGGTTTGTCAGTATTACTGCAAATTGAAAGTGATCCCAATGCCACGTTTTTTTTAGCTTGAAAACATAATTATTTTATCTACTAAACCAAAACATCAAAAAGTCAATCGATCAATGCAAATGTGACAATGCACAATGTGAATCGTGAAATGCACAATGACTTCACAATCGTGCATTGTCGAGTCAACATCTCCTGAGGATGCTCCGGTTTCGGAGTGAAACGTACGTAGAGAGTGATTTGGAGGATTTGTGTAGTGTAGTGCTGTGCCGGTGCGAATTGCTGGGTGGTGGGTGTTCGCATGTTGTCGGTGGAAGACACGCACTACACCACATAGATTTATCTACTGTGGCGGATTATAGCGAATTAAGCTTCTGGTTCATTCATTAACAATTAACAACCTATGTTACCTTGATAAAATATAATACGTTATAATACCTAGTAAGTATAGGGTATATTTAAAACATGTAACCCGGTGTTAAATCATACGGAGGTGGCAGCAAAATGAATTGTGTAGGCACGTCACAACATTGTCAGTACCTAACTGTGGTATCTAACAGCCGCACCGTAAAAAATAAAAAAATATTTGACATGGTTTGACTTTTCAAGCTAAGCCTACGGGATTTAAATATTGAACATTTTATCCTTCTCGATAAAAAATTCTTGCGTGAAGGTAACCCCAAAAACTGAGCATTTGTAGGAATCATGATGATATATTGATTCTTAACTTATTAGAGTTTACAATTCCTATTGCAATATTTAAGTTACTTACCAGACCAAATGAACATTAAAATATTTTTTTTTTTAATTTAAATTACTATTTAGAATTACTAAAGCCAAATCGATACAGAGATTAATCAGAGTCAACGATTGAAGACTATACCAAAATAAACGATGAAAATAGAATATACAAGCTATAATCTAAAATAAATACCCCCCACCACCACCATTATAGCCAATCAACGTCCCACTGCTGGGCACAGGCCTCCACTCTCAAAGGGGTGAGGGAATTAGAGCAAATAAATACAGTAAACCTTATTAAAATGTGTTCAGAACAAACAAAAATTCAATAATCATTCGTTACACATTTGACTATTGTAGGCAGGTATCATATAAGAACTTATATACATACAGCTAGCTATCTGTTATTTAAAGTCACATTATACAAACGGGCGAGAATATATCGCCACGGCAAGTATATACTTCCTGTCGCATTTTGCCCTAACACCCCAACTACCAAACCAATTAAGTCTCACCCTTGTCAAGCAGGGGCAATTACCATAAAAGTAAACGATATTCGACTGCGATATTTGGCCGAAAATTTAATTCCTCCCATTTTTACAATTTTGCTGTCCCAACCCATGAAGTTTTCTATTTGCTAATCCTTTTATTACTTGTTGCTCACATCAAGCAATGAAATTAGCTTTTAGCTCGTTGTATTTTTAAGCGACACATAAAAGGGATAAATATATATAAGTCGCTTCAAAATAACACTAGCTCTATTAACCAAATTTCTCTTCAATCTCTGGTCAGACCAGGGCGAGTTTCGAACCCTCGTAGCTTTAGTTTTAAAATACCGTTACTGATTAGCACCATCACGTTTTATAGTTTTTTGACGTTAAAAAAGTGTACAGTGTACCAAATTTCAATAATTAAACTTATTAATTTTGGTGCTCGTGATAATTTTTGACGTTTGATCGATTGTCGGGGCTCTGGGTTTTGGGTTCGGGATACCAATATCGTCAAATCGGTTTAGCATATAATAAGTTTTGGACTTAACTAACCAAATAGCACACAGCCTTTCCATTCGGAAGCTATTCAATATCGGAGGACACAGCAGTAATCATCCGGATACAGTAGAACAATAGTTAACAGTACTCAACTGCAGCATTAGCTAAATTAGAAAATTCTTTATTTTCACATTTTCCCACGAGAGCAATTTTTCAACGCTTATCCTTTTGGTGTGAGCTGTGCTACACTATTATGTAAAATTTGTTCTTGCGCAAGTAAAATTTTCTGATCTCCAAACTTCACTGACGTACATTACAAAGTGTTCAAAATTTAAAGATGTTGAAAACCAATTGACCGATATTATGAATAACGGCTGATGTTACTATTTCGTCTGATGTGCAAATGAAATAAGAACTTCGTCCTAAATACAAAAAACACTGAATTACTTTTCAGTTAATACTACACTACACAGTTTCTAACAGTTCCGATCCCTATCCCTCGCTATTGAACAGCTGCCTATCTATATCATAAAATAGGATAGCAGTAGGCTTAATGACAATGGACCAATACAAGATCGAGGTCAGCGTTGAATATCGGATTGGAATCCCTAGAATACTTAATTGAGCTATGATTAATGTTGCCAGAAAGCGATAGAGCACGAATTATGCACGAGTGATTCTTAATCCAAATAAATAAATATTAGTCGGACAAATTAATGGTATTGGTAACCAGTTTATTTAGCTTGAATTTGATACTGACTGTCAGATAGTGAGGTAAATTGATTGATGATGCAGTCAAGGGAGAAAAGCGGTAATCTGGAATTGGTTATTGTATCTATATATAATACCTACTGGTATACATAATACAAATAACTGATTCATATATTCCAAGGCCAAGGTGCATTTACATTGAATATCTAACTGTTTTGCGAGGTCGCCCCTAAATCAGACCAAGTAACCTAGAGAATCTATCGATCTTTTGGTTGAGTTCAAACCTTTCTGGTTCAGTCATATTACCTACTTAGATAATTATTATTGTAAACAAATGTCTAATAAATCTTCAACTAGGAATACTACCACCAATGGAAAAGTTTAATTAAGTAGGTATTTGAAATCAAATTTTTTTTATTCGAATTTAGAAATTATTTAATTACAATATAAGAAAACAGATAATATACGGCACTTCAAAGTACCTTCGTACGTACCTTCAAAGCAAGAGTGAATAGGCATCTTCTAGGCAAGCGCGTTCTAACCTAGACCACATAATTGCTTTGGACTAAGCATGATTATCGTCAAGCGCAAGCCTATTTTGCAATTAAAAAAAATTAAACAATATTATCATCATAATATTTTTAATACTCATGTGAACAGAATATTTGGAATGACGGAGAAATTAATATACGTAGGTTGATTAATTAGATGAACAAGCTAACGCTAATAATAATCTAATTAGATCATAGTTACGATAAAGTATCGCTATTAATCACAAACTACGAACTAACTTATTAATAACAAAATTATTGACTGACTCAAATTATTCATAATCATACTAATATTAATGCGAAAGTGTGTTTGTTTGTTGGTTTGTCCTTCCATCACGCCGCAACGGAGCAACGGATCGACGTGATTTTTGGCATGGGTATAGTTGAGGACCTGGGCCCCAATCATGTAAGAATTGTTCATCAAACGTTAAAGATTTTTGACAAAGTAAAATAAAACCATAATAGCATTGAATTAGAGCTCAATTTCGTCTGCCCATTCTTATACGTTTAGGTATGTACGATACCCTAAACGTATAAGAATGGGCAGACGAAATTGAGCTCTATTTCAATGAAGTCATTGTTTATTTTATTTGGACGAAAATCTTTAACGTTTGATGGACAATTCTTACGTAATAGGGGGGCTGGAGAGTGACGTAGGCTATTTTTATCCCGGAAAATTAAGGATTTCCCGCGGGAATCAAAAAAACTTTATCCACGCGGATGAAGTCGCGGGCATCAGCTAGTGAGTAATAACTTATCAAAAGGCTTGACGTGAGTTTATTGCATGGTTCACTTGTACATTTTTTTCAATGTTCATGTTCAATTTTTAACATAAATTCTACCGCAGCGCATTAATTTTGTTTTCTAACTTGGGCTGGTTTCAAAACAGAAATTTCACTAACTTTTTTGTCAAATATGTTAAAAACGTTTACTTACTCACGGCCAGTTTCTTCATCGCAAGTAACAGCCAAAGTAACGGCTAAAAGTAAAAGTAACGGCTAAATTTGTTTCTTCACAATTTTAGCCGGTACCTTTACCGTTACTTTTACCCCTAACCTTTACTGCTCATAGAGCTGCTGTTAAAGCTAAAGTGATTGTCATTTAAACATTTTGTCGAAGTTGTTGGTTATACTTAGGTACTTCACTGTACATTTATCTATTACCTAGATATTATTTAATTAAATAATAAAATATAAAAAAACATCCAGAACTTTTTCCAGCGAAAGTTCAAGTTGATTATGAGTTGATCATACGATAAACTTACCGGAAGGGCATAAAAGCATTGAAGTAATATGTACTACGTTACATTATACCTCAATGCATAAAAGTAAAAGATTTTATATGTATTTGCAAAAATCATTTGTGTGATGTTTTTGTGAGCCCAGCCTCCTCAACCAGCCCTCTACTGAGCATGGGTCTTCACCCCTGACTTCAAGTTAGGAACATTAATTTCAATTAATTATTAACTAAAAATAATAATTATGCTAATATCATAAATGCAAAAGTTTGTTTGTTACTTTTATCCTGAAAATAATGGAATTCCTGGAGGGAATTAAAAAAAATCTTAAACCATGCGGACAAAGTTGCGGGCAACAGCTATATCTATAATACAATATAAAATAAAGGATTTGCAAATAAATTAAATTAGAGAATTAAAAAATTAAAGAATGTTCAAAATCTTTCGTTCAGACCATAAAACTGCCCCATATAAACAGACAGCTGTGGTATAGTTCCTAAAAAAGGGCCTTGTAAAGGATTATAATCTTTCAGTAAACAATACATAGGAACGTTTTTAAATTGAACCATAAAACCTAAGAAGAACTTTCACTCGGACATCTGGCACTACTTGACAATGATATTGTTGTGCTGCCATGTGTAAAAAAAGCTCCCCACGAGTTTTTTGGGCAATATCGACGTTTATATAATGGCAACCACTTTGACCTTTACTTTAGCTTTTGTTTGAATGAAGAAACACATTCGCCATAGTTTCATTCCTCGGCTGGTAAAAGTCAAGACTTTTACTTATTACTTTAGCTGATCATGAAGAAACTGGCCGTTAGTAGTTAAGACTTTTAACAGGTTTTACTTAGTACTTAAGTACTAAACGAACGTTTGCATTGTCCAAAAGAAGATTAGACATGTGTAAGCCAAGCTACATCAAATTTTTATGACAGTAATTCATCATAATTAACGCAAACGAGCAATAGTCACCAAATAATTTCATCAGTATAACTTTATAGATATATGCTTCATAAATAAGTAATTAGCTCAAACTTTAATCAGCTACGTGAGAGTTATCAACTATTTTATTATTAAAACTAAAATTGAAGTCCCTTTGTTCCATTTCGATTGAAAATCCCGGGCTTTTATTATCTGAAGCATGTCTCTGCCAATGGATTTCCAGCTGGTGCTTTACCTCATTCGACTTTATATTACTAAATGCCAGACATTCTTCTTTTATTTGCGACAAAAGACCAGTGACCAATAGCTTGGCATTTTGTTAGATGGATACCTAATAAAAAGAAGTACTTAGTAAGCTTGACGACGTAAAGGAAAAAAATATTCAAATTTTGGATATTTTTTCCTTCGAGAATAACTAAGGAAGTTCCTGTACAATGAATAAATCTGACAAACAACCCAATAGCGACGAGGACTGGGGATTTAACGAAATAAGGTTAAATATGACAAGTCCAATTCCTTTTCCATTTTTCACACAACGACGCCTTCTTCGGACACAAAGCACATTTTATAGAGCCACAATATGATTGTACTCTTTCATCTACGAGACTTTTATTATATTAGCTCTGTCATTTGTGGAATGCGAAAATTGAGACAGTGCAGAATTGTTTGCCAGTTCAACATGTCGCGATTAAATTCTTAAATTTGTTGACACTCAACCTTAGCTCGAAGCTCATAAACGTAAGATCTTATCAAATGATAAAATAAATATATTGCCTTGATAATTTTCATAATTTCAAAGTCTATGAAAATCATACTAATTAGGTAATTATAAATGCGAAAGTGTGTTTGTTTGTTGGTTTGTTGGTTTGTCCTCCAATCACGCCGCAACGGAGCAACGGATCGACGTGATTTTTGGCATGGGTATAGTTGAGGACCTGGAGAGTGACACAGGCTACTTTTTATCCCGGAAAATTAAGGAGTTCCCGCGGCAATCAAAAAAACTTAAACAACGAGGACGAAGTCGCGGGCATCAGCTAGTTGTAAAATAAATTGGGCAAGTCGTGTTTTCATCCGTATTCGTATTCCGTACGGCTAGTGAATTAGTGATGTCACTTCATCGACGCCCGATTTGCACCATATATTCGGTGACACGCGTCCTGAGATGATGAGTCCTCACAGACTCAAAGTGAATGAAATTAAGCCTTTCATTCAGTTTGAGTTTATGAGGACTTATTGAATTGATATTTAATAGTTATTAAAATTCAGCAGTTTCTCTGTTAATGGTTTTATCATTATATGCTTCTTTGATATTCAATATCGAAGTTTGGACTTACTAGTTATAGCTATAAGATCACTTGGTAGAATATGCAGTGCTGCAAGTAGTTATAAGTATGACGCGTGAAAGGAAAGAACAATGCAACATTAAAATATAATAGTAGCACGTGAACAAGATAGCTTGCGTAAGCTATTAAACTAGTATCGTCATGTTGACAGAAGGATCATGTTATAAAATTTATATACGTTACACAAACTATGGTTCGTTCTTTAAAGACCGGACTTGTACATTAATAATTTTCTATGAAAAATAATAATAGCGTATTTATTTTGGCTTTCCGCCATACACATATTATTGAACTTTGTACCGTTTCGGGAAATATGTCTTAAGTTACTTTCGGATGTTAATGCTTCTATTTTGGTATTTTGGCAACGCGTAGTACTCTGGTTGTATATTATAGGTATGCGTTTCTTATCTTTTATTTGCTACACCATTCTAATTCTATATTCCATCTAGGTACCATCTACTAAATTATACCTTTCTATCATACTGATGTCTACTATATTATATTGTTTACAAGGTTTCGAATCAATTACACCGTGCGGCTATTAGTTATTGACTTATATGATCTTTGTTTAAAGACTTTGATCATAGCTCTTTAATAGACCATTGTCAATATTTTTAATCAAGCTTCTAATATTTTTAACAAAACCAGTGCAAGCGTCGTTCCAGAAGTAGGTATTAATTTTTGGTACTCTCATCTTATTTACACAGTTACAACGTGTAGAGGTTTCTCGAGATTTAATCTGATTAGTTACTTGATTATACGACTTGGTTACCTCCAACTCCACTCCATGACAATTGCTTCCAACATGGCATACTTATCCACAGATCGAATCGAATGACAGATGAAACAAGTCAAATTGATATCTAAAGAAATATAATCACACTTCCTGTTTCATGAGATATAATGACAAACAGCAATTACATTTTAAAAATGCTAGCACCAATATGGAATGTTAAAACAATTGTTAATTCATTTTTGTAAGATTAAGACCAAGTACCTACCCCTGACTCCTGAGCAAGTACCTAACTTATATTAAATGCCTTCTACCAATCAAATTTTCTAGTCTACAAATTGCCAAAGCTACTAATTACTATTGTTACTGCTATTGTTTATTTTTTTCTTTTTAGATTATGATTTATTGTTATTGATCTTCTGTCACCAGCACTTATAATATTCATACATTAATAAATATAAGGAGGCCTAATTTAAAAGGTTCTTGTGTAACTGTATTATGTCAGTATCACCCGCCGCATTATAGTTTAGTTAATAAGGATAGTTAGGTAATTATGAAGATACTTAGTCATCATTAATTATTCATTTCAACTGTCAATTAGGTATGAATTTTTGACAAGTATTTAAAAAAATCTACGATAGCATAATTATATTATGTTACTACTAGCTGATGCCCGCGACTTCGTCCTCGTGAATTGAGGTTTTTCGCTTCTCGCGGGAACTCTATAATTTTTCAGGATAAACAGTAGCCTATGTGTTATTCCAGGCTATAATCTATATCTGTGTCAAATTTTATCCAGATCCGTTCAGCCATTCTGAAGTGATTGAGTAAAAAACATCCATCCATCCATCCATGCATCGAAACTTCATTACTTACTTACTTACTTACTACAAAATTAAAGTTCATTTCGTTAGTTACTAGTGATTCCGGATCTATTTGTACAAAACTAAACCTGAGTGGAAATTTTAAACGGATACATGAATTAGTAAGACAAAACGAAATTAGCAGTAATCCGAATCACTACTTAGTACTTAATTACTCAGAAGACTTTCGATCTCAGTAACCCGATCCAGCAAGTAGTTACTCGTATATAGATCGCACATTAGATACTCGTATTATGTCAGAAAGAGTACCTACTGCGAAGTGCGAATCCAGATACTATAGCCTTAGATTATTGCCTTTTAATATGCGATAAACACAATTGACTGGTGATTTATCGAAACCAATGAGCTTTAGAGAAAAACTAAATTTTCCAATAGTTCCAAAATGCTCATTTTAGTTTTTCCGTGATATACAAGATATTATTATTGTTTATGGACATTACCCTGAAAAACGCTGTGATTGATATACATTTATACTTAGGTCAGACTATAAATTGTTGACGTAATATACGACAAACAGTGAAGCTGTTACTAATATTCACCAGCCATATTTAGAGTCATGGTAACTTTTGTTGATTCATTACTTACTGTAGCGTGGAGATGGTGTTAACTATTAAATAAAGTAACATTTTCTCTTAAGTGTCTGCTGTCTATTGTTTACTGATAATATAATATTGATTATCTTTATACTAAGTACTTAACTGTACCTGTTTTAAGGTCATTGCTTATTACTGGAAAATTTTGTCTTTTTTTACCGTGTAAATTTTCGTCGCAGTTAGGTCTAATTTATATCAACTCAGGAATAGCCATCACGTTGATTGTTATCTTATCACTTATCAGGTAGGTAAACCGTAGTCCGTACCAATGGTTACCAAAATAAACAATATCCTATTTACATTCTCAAATGTTAAGTGTTAAGTTTACGTGAGTCGTGAACGCGTAACAAACCTGTTCGAGTAGTATGTAAATATAAAATACTTGATAGTATTTTTTATGTTATTTATATAATGTTTTTCATTATGATCCATTTCCGGATGGAATAAACAATCTTAAATTGTAATAATTTTGGTTTTATTTTAATTTAGTACTTAAGTAATATGGTTGAGTTGAATGTTTTAATGAATTTATTATTTTATCTACATAAATAAAAATATGGGTTTTGTATACTTACTGCCAGAAACGGCTCCAGTGGTATTCGAGCTGAACACACCAATAGTTTTAGTATATAACACACAAAAAAATAAATACCACCACATATTGGCACAAAATTTGGGGGCTGCCCGTCGACAGCCCACCAAAACGAACATTATTTTGTTCTTAACTTTCGTTATTGACAGAATCACACGCAAGATGCACTGCAAGACAATCAATCCAGAACTGCTTTCAGTTATATCACATTTACAATGTTCCAGTCCGCACTAAATTTGTATATAATGTCACTGTCGAAATAATCGTGAGACAATATTTGGATGATAGGTTGATTCACGAATAGACGTTTTGAGGTTATTTTTACGTGCCACTAGTGCGAGCGCGACGGTGAATGTCAATTGTTGTCTCTGCCGAAGGCAGGTGTGCTGTGTTAGAGAGCTGACCGGTAGATGGCGTTACGGAACGCGTGACGTCGTTTAGTTTCGGCGACTGTACCGTGGCGCTGCGCTGCTGATTCTAGCTAGAGATTTTTCCCAACGCATCGCGTGAACGACACGTAATGTTAGGGTGCGTCTCCATTCAATCTTACCGTGCGTATGGTGTTTATTTTGATAATTATCACCGTAATTCGTAAAAATAGTTATTTACTTACAAAGTAAAAATAACATTCGAATTAAGAACAGGCTTCATTTTGAAAGTTTGTAAAAATACGAATGTTTCAGCTCGAATACGATATACCTAAGTATATAAATAAACAAAATCTAAATATATAAAAGGAAAAGGTGACTGACTGATCATCAACACACAGCTCACACAACTTGACGGATCAGTATCAAACTTAGCATACAGTCTCATACTATAAGGGGATAAAATAGGGGCTTGAAATTTTGCATAAAAATCGAACTTCACGTGAAGGAAGTCGCAGGCAAAACCTTGTCTCACATCACCCTTTTAAATGTGGATAGTAACAAAATAAATCCATGTAGCCTAAGCTTTATGAGGGCTAGAAATGCGCGCGCATCTTCACCGTGATGCTGGAAGAAGCCGCGGGGGGGCGTGGCCGGCCGTTACGCACATCACCCAGACCGCCACGCAACGGAGATAAGAATCCGACTACCCGGCTAAAATAAGTGAACACCAAACATCATAAAACTATCCACAAATAACAAACATTCCAATTGCCCAGTATCACTCTTGAATAAAACCCACATCTCCGAAAAATTCAACAATGACAGCTCAGCCAAGGGTTAATTTTAACCAAAATTTGAATAGCTGTAATGAATATTTATCAAAATTTGTTATTCAAAATAAACATTGAGAGAAAATTGTTTGATATTCCAAAAGGGAAAATAACGTTGATTCTGTCGTTTTTGCCGTTGCAAGTAGGTCCTCGATATCGAAAAAGGAAAGGGTTGAATGTGACTCGACTGATCCGCGATTGCTTCGTAAAGCACCTATTGGGGATGTCTATGTGAGTGTGTGTTGAGACAGAATCAGGAAACTTGATAGCGTCGACATTTTTATCCCTTACGACTTCGAGTAATTCGGGTGTTCTCTTTAAACAAAGGAACAAATCTGCATGCGTGCCTACATCGGGGTATGACTCGTATTATTCAAAATGTATCTATTCAATTTATGTTTTGTAGGGTTTTGTAGTCGACAAGGAAGTAGGAACCCTTTTAGTTTCGCCATGTACCTACTTCCGTCCGTCTGTCTGTATGTCTGTCCGCGTCTTAGCTCAGAGGTCTTTAGTACTAGCACAGAATAGGTAATAGTAGTAATAGAAAGGTGTCATATGGCATGGATATACAATTATACATATTAATCTTGCCGACAAAGTGGTAAAATAAAATAATTAATAGGGTACCTACCTGCCCTACACGTACACATACGAAAAAAAAAACACCCCACTATGTTTTTTTTTCTGATCTTGATGAACTTCACGAGTTTTATTACAATTTTGTATATGTAGATATAGTTATATTGTTTAATGTTAGGTACATATTATCTAATTCTGATGTGACAAACCGTCAAACGAGACAAAATCCTAAAAATATAATTATAGGCTAAGATTCAAGAAAGGTAATATTAATTGCCTGTAAAGATATGTATATTATTATCGTCTTAATAATAAAGATTTCAGTAGGTACATGATTATGTAGATATTACAGACTGCACCCTTTCTATGGTTACAAATTGATGTTATAAAATTACAGTACAAGCTATTAATAATCTAAAGAGGTACTAAAATTCTATATCAATGATATAAAGCGTTGAAAAATAATTTGCCCACCTAGTAGACAAAACATCAATTCTGATCTCGACCTCCTTCATTGTTTTTATCTTAATGTTGACACGTTCTTATCAGTGACAAGGAACAAGACATCGGTACCTTTTTCACAAAGAAGCTTTATGATAAATTGTAAGCATAAAGTTTTCGTCAGCTCGACTTCCATGGTTATTCATGCCTTATCTCGTGACAAGGATTCTGTGTGTATCTCGGAAATTACGCCCTTTTGCATTGTAACAAAGGAGACTCTTGTGTTAAGTAGGTAAAATGAGTTTGTATGTAAAGTTACTATATGAAATATATGGAAAGTTAATATAAAATATGCAAGAAATATCTTATTTTCAAACTTATAAACCTACTTAAATGACATAGATACTATAATATAAAATAATGAAGTAATATTAGAATTACCCATAAGTACATAAGTACCTACATACGGAAATCATACCTAACACCTACCCAGTACCCACGTAATATGCATCTATCTATCGTGCTCGGACATGGTGTGTAGTGGTGTACTGTGTAGGCAGCATCAATAGCGAATTAGCTGAGATATTTTCGCGAAAAATTTCTGCGTAGGTACATCGACGTAATTTATAAAAGCGGTAGTAGGTATAACATATATGGGATTACTTTTGAATCCTTTATTGAATACTTTTTTTTTCAACTCCACTACAAGTTAGCCCTTGACTGCGATCTCACATGATGGTAAGTAATGATGCAGTCAAAGATGGTAGCGGGCTAACCTGTTAGGGCACAGACCATACTCGGTGTGTTAGGAGCATGGCAGCTATATTAAACCCATACCCCTATTCGGTTTCTACAGCATCGTACCGGAACGCTAAATCGCTTGGCGGCACGCCTTTGCTGGTAGGGTGGTAACGAGCCACGGCCAAAGCCTCCCACCAGGCCAGACCAAGGAAAATTCAGATATTATAAATTCCCAAATTGACCCTGCCGGGGATCGAACCTGGCACCTCCGCACGATAAGACAACAGCGCTCAAGACTGCGCCAATACCCTAGAATTTCCCTATAACAACGTACTATAACCTATTCTGTGCTATAACGTGCAAGACTTTTATCTATCTGGTGTTTTATTGGATATTCAGAATTCCTTACCGTCCGGATGTCGCATTTCTCTTGAACTTTTTCATACCCCACATATTTTACGTAATACAGGTAAGTTTTCACATTAATAACCTGTGCTACATGATATCAGCCCCTTTACGGTAAACAAGCTCGTTAGGTAAAAATGTCATCCTCAGACCTTATTAAAAATATCTGGGGCATTAAAAATTTCATCCATGCTATACGTATATATTTAGACTTAAGTAAATATAAATCACATAAATAGGTATAGGTAGCTGAACCAACTCGCCTACTGTTTTGCTTTTATTATTCCAGCTATCCCCTGCATCTCATAAAGGCAAGCGCCTCCACTTTAGGGTGCATCACTACTTGCCAGCAAGTTTGATTGCAGCCAAGCGTTCTTCCATAAATTAAAATAGTAAAACTGAGTCATCTATCGTCCATGCATCAGCCTCAGCATCTTTTAGAGAGTATACCACCACAGTCCACAATCCACACCCGGTCCTCCACCTTTCTCATCGATACGTCTGCCATCTTAAGGTCCACCACCACCACTACTACAGCCCATTAACGTCCCACTGCTGGGCACAGGCCTCCACTCTCATAGGAGAGTGGGAATTAGAGCTTTGACCCACCACGCTGCTCCAATGCGGGCTGGCGGGCTTTAACGACTATTATCATGTTAGTGATAAGTAATAACCGGGACCGACGGCTTAACGTGCTCTCCGAGGCACGGGGGTGTAACACCACCAACTTCCTTACTCCGGGCTAGTACTGAGAATTTCTAGACAGAAAAACCCAATAGGTACTTAATTAAGGTCTTAAGGTCATCAAACGCAGCATATTTATATTCTGTCATCGGTTCAGTGCGTTGAGGAACCCCTTTTATTTTATGTTCAGAAACGATGTACAGTAAACAAAAGACGTATTAAAAACAGAGCTACAATTCAAAAGGTTGCCTATGTCGCAATCAAGACAAAGAGACTCTTATTCTTATTAAAAGATTTCTTGGAGTGTAAACTGCCTGTAAGGTACCTTCTGTCCCACTTTAGTATATTAACAAGAACTTTTCATTACTGGAACATGCTTTTATCATGAAAGTCAAGCCCTTCGCCAATTTAGTACCTACTTATATTATTTTGTTGAAGTTCAAAGGCTACTAAAATACTTCATCCATTAAGTAATGTCTTATGTCAAATGGAGTTTTTCAATTATTAACAAAGTTTTTGAATAGTATACAATTATTGGTAAGTTAATAATGAAATATTAAAAAATTTAGTATAATAAGCGAAGGCTGGGCGTAGATTAGCTTGCATCGTCTGAGCCAATCTGTATCCGAGCCTGTATTATTTGTATTCTGTGGTAGTACGTTGTATTGGGTTTTTTGACAAGTAATTATCAGTAAATCTAGCCCGGAGTTAGCACATAAAGCTGTCGGCCCTACTCCATCTCTCCCCGGTCGTGTCAGACTATGTCCTATCGGACTATGAGAGTAAAGGAACAGGAAGTGAACCTGTGCTTGCTTACACACTTGTGCACTATTAATATCTCCCGCGCAGATGGCTTATGTCTGCTGATTGGCTGCCTTGGCCGAAATTCGGTCGGGAGGACATTATTATTATTTATTATAGTACATTCCTAAATAGGAAAAGTAAATGAATAATAAGTATTATAAGTATTATTTATTATAGTACATTCCTATTAAGTAATATTCCTAATAAATTATAAGTCAAAGAAGGAGCAAAAGCTTCTCAACGTAAACAATAAATAATTGCTCAGACGCCCGAGACACCTCCTAGCTTCTCAATGGTAAGTTCAAGACTTCATGCCGTCCATGAGGCAAGAAGGCTCGATTACAGTTCTCCTCTAAGTTTAATCCTTCAAAGTCCCTGAGACTTCAAAGTCTGTGACGCGCAGACGATATTGCGTTCCACTGAGTTCCTCAGGGAGTCAGCGTATTCAAAGTGATACAATTTGAATAATCCTGGAATGTTTCGTTCAGTGGAATATCCAAATAGTGTCTCTATACCTACTCTAGTACTTACCAGTTCTCTGTAATATTATGTGGCTACGTAGTTCTGAATAAAGCTTTCCTTGGATTTATGTGGCATTCAAAGTTGCACATAATACTTCATGTAAATTAAGTATTAAGTGCAACTTTGACAGCTTGTTTGAAAGTTATTTTTATTATAACTGTCTACAAACAGAATATATATAATATAATTTTAGGTGTCTAGAATTTAAAGGCGAAGTAAATAAAACTAATAAGAAAGGCGGAACTAATGTTCAGCTCTGGTGGCTTACTAGAAAAAGTCGAGTCTAAGTCAAACACCACCTACTTTTAAAGTAATTGAGCACTATAATTTTGCAAAACAGTAGCACTCAGGTATTCGTTTACTTGTTGCGTTTTATTTAAATTAAAGTACTATAATTTACTTTTAAATTAAATACCTAGAGCTTCTAGAATTCTCAAACCATACCGATTTGCTGACTTGCTCTTCTCTGGGGAAATTAAGTAAGTGGCTCGCAGGCAGGTTAAAAATTAACTCAAATGAAGCCATTCAGGTATTGTTATTGCACCTGTATATTTAGACTCTAAACTAGAATAGTGATTAGACCTTTTTACTAGAGTTTAAATTTTTCATTATAAGCGAAACTGTAGAGCGCCACAATTACAACGGTAAAGACGTTCGAATTCGCGCGCGTTTTTCATGACATTTTCGGAAACGGTATATCGGCACCGTTCTATGGCTTCAAGAATTAGTTTTCTTTATAGACATATGGATCGGCTAGCTCTCATGCTAATTCAAAATATTATCATAACTAATTGTAATGAGTACCTATATGTTAAAAAATATTCTTAAAGATATAAAATGTAGAGCAATAGCTGATGCCCGCGACTTCGCGGGAATTGAGGGGTTTTTGGTTCGCGTGGGAAGTCTAATTTTCCGTGATAAAACGTAGCCTATGTAGTAGTATGTACCTATCTCTGTACCAAATTTCTCAAAATCTGCTGAGTAGTTGGGCCGTGAAAGCGTAGCAGACAGATAGCCAGACACACTTTCGTATTAATAATTATATTCATATATAATCCATATATCCATTATATCATCATTGCATCCTGGTGACGAATACTAGGCAACTTAAGTACTAGGTATTTATCCCGGAAAATCTATAGTTCCCACGGGACTCTCGAAAACCTAAATGCACGCGGATCAACTGACAAGTCGCGTTCATTGCCTAACAAATTCGAATATTATATTATTTATTAATAAACATCCAAGAAAATATGAGCGAAAATCAATAACTTCAAATTTCCACTGAAATATTCGTATAGCTATTTATATAAATTGAATGACGCTTGTAAAGGGCGAACGAAGGACGATAATGGTATTACTCCTTGACCCACTTGTTCACGGAAACTGTAATACATTAGAGAGGACTATTTACATAGGATGAGCTTTTTTTATATGTTTTCTATCATAAGCTTCTCTTGCGTCTATATTTCTTTAAAAATCTATACCAATAGGTATTATCAGGACCCCTAGCCAAGTTACATATGTTTCGTGTCTATCTCTTTCAATAATCGTTAACGCTTTTAGCGAAAACGATTAAAAACGATAACCATAGATTATTCACTTATGTATAATACTATCACTATATGTCATCATCAGCATCAGCTAGTGACAAATATTCTCCTGTCCTCTCCAAACGTAAAGCTTAGGCTCTACTCGTAAAGCTTTTGCTATACGAGTGGGTACGGTAATAATATTGTGCAACGGTGTCATGGTTTGAACCTTTCGTGCTACATTTAGTTCCTATTTAGTAGTACTGGTAGTACTGCGAATTTAGTAAGTTTACAATAGCATCACCATCACCATTTGTTTTACGCGATTTTAGTCCTACTATCTTACAAATATTATGCATGGGAAAGTTTGGATGTTTGTTACTCCTTCATGGCACTATGGCTGAACCGATTTGGCTGAAATTAAGAATAGGTAAATTTAGCTCACACCCTGAATTAATATACATTTTACCCCGGATAATCAAAGACTTCCCGCGGAAATCAAAAACCTTAATCCACGCGGACGAAGAAGCGAGCATCATCTAGTACTGTGATAAATTTCTATAAAACTAAGTGAGAACTACAGCACTAAACGACAGCCATTAAATTGCGATCTCAACTCGTGCTAAAAATTTGGCTGGAGCTCTTTGAAAAAAGGAGGATGTGCATGATGGATTGATTATCGATTTCAAATAATCGTGACCGAGGCGGTAATGTGATAAACGAGCCAATTTAAATTTACGCCAGCCAAGCGTTCTGAAATACCAGCGCGAACAAGAATTTCCTTTCGACGAGCGCCATACGAATGAGTGCAAAAAGAAAATTACATAGTAAAGGGATGCTTACTCTTTTACTGCCAAAAGATCGGGGGAGTAAAACTCTTTTTATTGCCCTCAGTTTTACAGCCTTGGTAATAGGTGAATTCAGTGAACGTTAAGTTCGTAATTCCAAGTGGAAGCATCCGGCAGCTCGCCACGGTCTACCGGCTACCTTTGTATGCGTTGTTTCACTTGTTTCTGTTTCTGAAATGGTTACTATTTCGTTGCCTGCATTTCTTTCTTTTCGACAAAACTCAGATATAAAGCTTTTATATCCAGAGTTATCATATTAATATTATGCTATTTCCTACGAAATAACAGCTTACCGTTCCCACTCAAATAGGTACCTAAATAAACAAAAACCATAAAACGGCTTTATAAACAAATGCTCATTTTTGAGGACTCGATTATTTTTTATAAAAAAAGATATATTGAGAGAGAGACCAATAAATAAACAATTCATTCCTATAAACTGTAAAAGATTTCAAGAATTCAAATTCTTATTATGAATGAAAAGAACCATTAAAAATATCTGTAAGTTCTCCTACAGCGGCCGGTAATAATGACTGCTCTTACAGACACTTGAAGCAAAACTCGTTAAAACGTAGTGCACTTGTCAGACTACACAGGTGAGGGAAAATTGAACAATTTAAATCTTATAAACAATGAAGTTACTAAAATTATGCCCGACTATGTATGTTTTGGAAAGACTTCATTGCATCGTAATCGGAAACTTCTGAATTGTACATTCTGCCAATTTTCACATACCTACTATGGACAAATTCTCTAATGAACTCTCAAAATTCCGATAGCTACAAGAATTCTGCTACACTCTTAAAAAACAAGACGACCTCCGTGGCGCGCCTGAGCGCGTGTTGAGCGCCTTAACGTGCGGAGGTCCCGGGTTCGATCCCCGGCAGGGTCAATGTGGGAATTTATAATTTCTGAATTTTCCCTGGTCTGGCCTGGTGGGAGGCTTCGGCCGTGACTGGTTACCACCCTACCGGCAAAGACGTGCCGCCAAGCGATTTAGCGTTCCGGTACGATGCCATGTAGAAACCGAATAGGGGTTTGGGTTAAATATAACTGCCATGCCCCTAACAAGTTAGCCCGCTACCATCTTAGACTGCATCTTCACTTACCATCAGGTGAGATGGCAGTCAAGGGCTAACTTGTAGTGGATAAAAAAGTATCATCTTCTAGTTATCAAGCAAGAATATTATATTGTGTGTCCATGTTGATTATCATGTTATGTAGATGGATACTAGACTTTTGAAAATACTCGCACTGTGACAAAGCAAGACGACGAGTTATTAATCAAATTGCTCGACGACAATGAGAAATTATAGTAAAATAAGAGACGCCTATTTATGGGCCAATACGGGCAAAACTTTAAAGATATTATTATTTTACAGGCATGTAGGCAACAAACTTGAAACTGTAACCCATTTTGTATTTTTACATATAGTTTATTACCTAAGGGTTCAAATAATAGAGCCATGATAGCACATCACCGCAAAACACGCGTTGTAATTAAATATGAGTACATTGTTAGATATTAATTAATGCGCTTGTTTCAAAATTTCCAACCAAATGTATTTATAGCTTAATATGATTTTGTCTAATTTCAAGGTGCGCCATGAAATAATTTGTACTAGCTGATGCCAGCGACTTAGTCCGCGTGGATTATAGTACATTGTTCACCGAGGGGAGAAAGTGACCGATTACTAACGAGGGTGTAGTTTGAGGCCCGAGGCGTAGCCGAAGGGCCGCAATACACGCGAGGCAGGAATCGTACTTTCTCCCGAGTGATACATAGTGCTTTATACTACACCTGCGAGGAAAATAAGCGATAATTAGTGATTAAACGAACTTACAAAAGGTTAATAGATAATAGTCCTTAATTAGGTTAGGCTAGCTAGCTTTCATTTCTAATTGTATTGTTTTCAATAATTAAAAAAAAAAAAAAAAAAAAAAAAATTTGTTCTACCATAATTACATAAGTCGCTTCATTCGAAGCTTCACTATCACAACTAGACTACATTTTGAGGATTATTTCAATATAGATTTCGATATCGACAATCGACATCGATATCGACAATCGACATCGATACCGACAATCGACATTCACCATATTTGACTTTTCTATGTCAAACTAGTGGTCCCGGCAGATGTTGTCCTGCCTTGAAGCTAGAACCCGATTGCAGCGCCCCCTAACGGGTCCATTTGTTAATATAAACCATCCCGGGACCCACACAAACACACTCAAAAAATTCCATCTAAATCGGCCCAGCCGTTCTCGAGTTTTAGCGAGACAAACGAACAGCAATTGATTTTCATAGGTAAGACATATCCAAATTCTCAGCGTCCATACCATATTTACTTAAAATTAAAAAACAACAGCGCGTTAGAAATGGATTTTCATACAGTTTTCTCCCCGCTTAGCACGTAAGAAATGAAATTTCATACATCTTTTCCTCCCGCATATTTGGTTTGTAGCAATGACGTACTTTCTACCTCATTTTGACATAAGCAAGAAGGCACTTTCCGAGCGGGTGTAGTATAAAGGTTTTTTTTAATTCCTGCAGGAATTCTTTAATTTTCCGGGATAAAAAGTAGCCTATGTGTTATTCCAGACTATTATCTATCTCCGTGCCAAATTTCATCCAGATCCGTTCAGCCGTTCTGGCGTGATTGAGTAACAAACATCCATCCATCCATCCAAACTTTCGCATTTATAATATTAGTTATAGTATAGTTTAATTTTACATACCTATATTAATCTAAATATTAGATGATAGGTAACATATTGGAGCACATACGATGACCATAAATTAATATTTGATATACAAAACGAGCAAGGACAGAACATCACACTGGGCAAACGATTTGTTGTATATTTTGCAAGTAACTTGTACAAGTAGGTACGAGGTAATAGTTAATATTCTGGACTACACGCATTCGATGACGACGGCGCAAGACAAAAGCGGGCCTTTAACGTGTGCTCCATAATGTGAACTTTCATACAGTAGAGTTAGTATAAGATTTATTCACGAGTCACCAACGTTGATAAAATTCGAGTGTTCAAACGCAATAACGTAAAAATCGACTTATTACCACTGAATTTTATTTCGCAATGTTCTCGCTTGGAGCTGGCTACTAATGTAGAAATGAACTTGATCTTTTAAAAAGTTTAAAGTTTTCAACGCAGTTCAGGCAATGGTACTATTAAGTATTCTGTGGATCAGGGGGGTTACTATCAACATTTAGAAAACCATTATGATACAGGAACATCTTGTTTCAATCTCATTGTAATATTACTGAGAAAGCTACCATGACAGCTCAAAAGTAATATGGTTTTACTCTTCTAAACATGATGGCAAGAACGAATGATACTCTACAATTGTCTTTTCATTGCTTTCAGAGTAAGCGAGATGTAGCTATATTTTTTATATAGCGCTATCTCAATTGCATCGCGTTTCATTTCATGCATATATAACGCAGTGTTGATACATTTTTAATTAAATATTATAACTTAACAAAGTTATTACACCTTTATAAAATGCAATAATTAACAAAAAGTTTTATAATGTTATCTAATAATTTAAATAATGTAATAATTGTTTGTTTGCTCTTTTTTTAACAGGTTAAAAATTAACTCGAACGTGTTTCCTTACCGTTGTGTAAAACGAAACGGTTATTTTATATATCAATTGTCAAATTGAAATTGACAAATGACAAGCAAAGAACGTAAATAAATATTAAATATTTTTATTATAATTATTAGACATAATATACCTATATTTACATAGAAATTTACAATAAGGACACTATCAAACACTCAACATTTATTGGGCGAGGGATTTGAGATGGAAAGACATCATAGAGGGGATGAAGAAGTTTGGGACAAGAAAACAGAATATGGGAGACAGTACCTACCTTCGTCTAAGCCACATTCACACAGGGAGTGATCAGTGATCTCTAACTCTGATCTTGTGCAGGTGGACAGACGTAGAGGTTACCCACCTATCTGCATATTTGTAAAAGGAAAACCATGGACGCCTTGGTATATAAGGTTGAATTGAGTCATAGAATTTACCTAAGTGTTTTTGATTCGTGCCAGAATGTGTTCCAGGACTTGTCCAGATAAGTTTTAGATGCTTAGATCTTGGGTGCTATTCTTAAAATGCTCATGGGAACCCATTTTTCATTGCTTGCAATGCCAGACTGACTTGGGATCCATACCAAGGTTAAGGCTAAACCATTTTGATGACAGGAGAACAGGAGCCTCCCTAATCTCTAGAATGATGGGAAATCTTGACTTACTCCGGAATGGGTTATCTTTGATGGATAGTAAGCAGCTAAGGGAGTCAGTAAAAATAACAGTTTGTTTTAAGTTATAGGACCCGGTAAACAGGACTGCTTCTAAAGGCAATGGCCTCCCCTGTAAACACTGAAGACTCAGGAGGGCAATTAAATTGTAGGATAATTTTAAACCTGGGAACTCAGCAGGTTGCACCAACACAACTGTCTCGTGACAACTTTGAGGCATCAGTGTAAATAAGAAGGTCATTTGACCAATTTTGAAGAACTAAGTTTTGAAATTTAGAATGATTATCAGGAGCTCCCTTGACCAGACCAAGATCAGTGACTACGGGAGGATTGTAAACCAGAGCATCATATTATGATGTGGAGAATAGTGGGTTAATTGGAAAAGATAGCAAGGGATTAAGGATTTGGATAAAACAAAAAATTCTGGTGAAATTGTGGCTGTGGATGTCGAAGAAAAATAAACAATAATATAATATTCAAAATACAAATGTTTTTATTCAAATAAACTATTACTAGTGCTTTTGAATCCTTAATTGAATCTCCCACTGGCTCTAAATGCATATCCATATTAGTATGGAATCCATACTAATATTATAAATGCGAAAGTGTGTCTGTCTGTCTGCTATGCTTTCCCGGCCCATCTTTTTAACCGATTTTGGTGAAATTTGGTATGGACGTAGGTTATATCCCGGGTAAGGACATAGGCTACTTTTTATCCCTAAAAATTAAAGAGTTCCCGCGGGAATAAAAAAATCTTAATCCACGCGGACTGAGTCGCGGGAATCATCTAGTATGTTATAAATGCGAAAGTGTGTCTGTCTGCTACGCTTTCACGGCTTATCCGTTCAACCGATTTTCATGAAATTTGGTACAAGGGTAGGTTGTATCCCGGAGAAGGACATAGGCTACTTTTTATCCCGGAAAATTGAAGAGTTCCCGCGGGAATCAAAACTCTTAATCCACGCGGACATCTAGTTAATAATAAATATAAAATAATAAGCTTTTTTTATTTTCTTACTTTTATTTTTATGAAAACAAGTTTGATATGAATTATACAATCTATAATACCTAAATGTTTATGTTATTAAATTGAATTGAGTATTGTTTATTTCCAGAACTATGAATGCCGTTGTCTTGGCCAGAGTTGTTGATTATGGGCATATTTTGAGTGCAAACATGCAAATTCCTATACTAATGTGCCTCAGCCCTCAGCTGAGTCTGGTGCTGCATCCAATATTGGAATCATCATTGTTTTCTCAATGGATATACTGAGTCATCTGAAATTTTAAATTATATCTTAATTAAGTAAATCAGTTTAGTTATGTTATGTCAAATGTGACTGAATTAGTTATTGTGAATTGTTATATTATAATAAATATATTATCTATTTTTTACATAAGTAGGTACATTACTTTGCCATTTGAATGATTTTAATACATCTATACTAATATTATAAATGCGAAAGTTTGGATGGATGGATGAAAGATGAAAGTTTGTTACTCAATTGTGTCAGAACGGCTGAACAGATCTTGATGAAATTTGAAACATAGACAGATAATTTGATTTGAGAGAGATTGATTATAGTCTGGAATAACACAGAGGCTACTTTTTATCCTGGAAAATTAAAGAGTTCCTGCGGGAACCAAAAAACCTTCATCAACGCGGGTGAAGTCGCGGGCATGAGCTAGTTACTAATAACTGTTGTACCTACCCCTACCATCTTAGACTGCATCATCACTTATCATCAGGTGAGCCGAGATCGCAGTCATCGCAAAGCTTTCGCAATCGTCGTCGTCGTCTCAACCGATAAACGTCCACTGCTGGATTGCTGTCTCCTGCATGGATCTCCACAGACCACAGGGCACGGTCTTGTGCCGCTTGCTTCCAGCGGCTCCCAGCTACACACTTGAGATCGTCTGTCCACCTACTTAGTGGGGGGTTGTCCAACGCTGCGCTTTCTAGTGTGAGGCCGCCATTCAAGGCACCTTGCGACCCAAACGTCTGTCGGTTCTTCGAAATTGGTACCTATTAAATTAGGTATCTACGGATCTCCTCATTTCTGAATCTGATTTGAGCACGTAGGAATACTCCAAGCATTCTCCCGTCGGCCACCGCCCTGGGTGCCTGATTCTTCAATTTAATACTTTTGGAAAATTAAATACCTCACTTTTATAAAGTTATATCTCATTAACTTAGTTCAATCCAGTAGAATAATCACTTGAAAAACCTCACAATTTCCTATTTCTTTGTTTACAAAGTCAATCCGTCGTTGATCCGTCGCAAGAAAGTAACTTTTTTATGATTGCTAAATATGACGTAAATCCTTCGTAAAACAATAATGCTAGCGCTCAAAAAACACTTGATGGTACGAATTGAGTGAATGATTTGCATACTGACGTCACAAAATTGCTTAGGAAACAATGTTCTAATAAGCTTACTTTTGGGGACGTCATGGTAAGATTTGTGGAAACAATATCAAAATAAGCTTAGATCAGTTTTCTTTTAGCAGTGGCAGTAACCCCCCAGGTTCATTTTACTATTCTTCCGTAGATTTTCGATGCTAAAATTCTATTATCGTAAAGACGAATTCAATCTCATAATAAGCCTACAAATCCTACAAAGCAAAGTCGGTTTTCTTTTTATTATAACAAAAAATACCTGTTGATATTTACTTCTCAACAACCCCGAAAGCTATGAATACTGGTAGAGATCTCATAAAGAGATAAGTGTTTCCTTGTCCACTATGTTTCTGTTTTTCTACATATTGTATAACTTTTTGGTACAAAAAAATTTTTAAAAAAAAATCTACAAATTAAAATTGCTATTAAGGACTGTCAAAAATAAATATTGGGGAGATTTATGAAAATCAAAAGTATTAGTTCTGCTAACTACTACAACAAAACCTTTATCCAATACCAGACAGTCAGATTGATTTCTTTTTAAGTTGGATGAAAATTTCTAACTGCGGCCCAGACTATTAATTTGCATAACTACTAGATACCTTTTTGCTTTCGTGTGAGACGAACTTATTAACTGACTTATTACAGGAAGTAACGATTCCCATAGGTCAATTTAAGCTCTTTATAGCTATTTGTAACGAATTTTTCCATTAGAATAAGATTGCCTGGTGGGAGGCTTCGGCCGTGGCTAGTTACCACCCTACCGGCAAAGACGTGCCGCTAAGCGATTTAGCGTTCCGGTACGATGCCGTGTAGAAACCGAATAGGGGTATGGGTTTAATATAACTGCCATGCCCCTAACAGGTTAGCCCGTTACCATCTTAGACTGCATCATCACTTACCATCAGGTGAGATCGCAGTCAAGGGCTAACTTGTAGCGGATAAAAAAAAAAAAAAAAAAAAAAAACTAAATCGAAAATGGTTTAATATTAAGCAAAATGATTCAAAGAGGTTAATTAAAAGGTGTTGATTTTAAAAGAAATTATTTGCCGAAGTGAATTAATTTCTCTATATACGCAGATCGCTTTTTAAAACCATAAAATAATTCAATTGTTCGTCTTAAGCTAATATTGCCGCTAGAGATTAGAAAATTAATACAATTTTTATGTGACTATAGCGACACAAAACTAAAATAATAAAGCGTAAAATAAAACTGAAAAGCTAAACCCAGTCAAGTGATCAGAGTCAGAGTGGTCAGGCAAAAGTTTGAACCCTGCTGGCTGTGACTGAGCAAAGAAAAACATAATAAGAGCAAAGCGTATGAATTCGTACTTGTTTAAATACTACATGAACTACGAGTATGCTTTTACAATGAGGTCGATGTAGAACAAAATCTTTTCATTATAGCCTTTAATTGCGATCAAACCTGGATGGTGAGCGATGTTGCAGTCAAATATGGTAATGGGCTGCCATGGTTTGGGCATGGCAGTTTTGGGTACTTCTCAGGCACCTCATTATTTGATTGACTTCGGTGGCACAATTTTTTTTTTGCATTTGAGACATACTAGCAGGAAATATCAAATCTAGATTTAATTTAGTTAATATTGGTAGTAAAGGGAACTTTATCGGCCTAGTGGTTACAACGTAATTCGATTTTCAAAAAATGGTGTCCACCGAAATCAATATTTTAGTCACCGAAATCAAAATAAAATTATTTATGGAGGTATTTAATATTTTGAAGACTAAACGTAAAGAATTTCAGGTTAATTTTACGATAAAATATTTTATTTTATCAACATATTAACTTACAACATAACATATACCTACTTTAATTACTTAGATTTAGGAAAATTTACGAAAATCAACTTTGTACTTATGTTATTAAATTTTAAATAAATGACATACCTACTAAATGAAATTAAAAATAGTAACCATAACAAAGTAGGAACATATGTATAACAGTCTCTATTTAGATCTATCATAACACACATAGTCCAGTCGCTTATTTTGAAGCGAAAAAAAACAAAATTGTTAACAGGATGGGAACAGCTGGAAATGGTAAAGTGGCATATAATGAACGTAAAAAAAATGCGTGAGCAGGGGTTTTTCCAGATATATTTGGGGGATGAAAAGGGGTGGAATTTTGGATTATTGTGATTTCCGGCGAAAGTTGACTTCGGAGAGAAAAGTGTACAATAGAAAAGTTGTAGATCATAAAAAGATCTACCACTTTTGTATGAATGGGTTTTTCACATAACCTCAAAATCACCGAGTAAAATGCGAAAAACCGCTTTTATGGTTTTTTATTTTTCATTTACACAAAAATAATTTTATTTTGACCAAACTTGGTGAAAGTATACATTTTTGTATCTAAAATATTCACAAATTTTTTCAGATAAAAATGTTAAGAGACTTCCGAGATAATCATGTTGTTCGGCCCAAAAAAATATTTTTCAAATTAAAATTCTCCTTTGGAAAATTGTCGTAGAGACTTCTTTTAGGTCGCAATTTTTTCGTTTTGAGTTATACTTTCTTGTGAAATAATAAAAAAATACAGCCCCCATTTAGAAACATGCTCAAAAATTGGAAAAATCAAAAAATGAATTTTGCAACCATCTTTTTTTTACTAAATGTTTATCTATTCCCACCGAAAACACTGAGATCAATCCCACTGAAATCAAAATAATGAGCAATATCCCAGATTTTTACAAAAGTATCCTAAATTTATAATAATAACCTCCTTAATTGCAATCTAGCACTCATACGATATACGTTTGTATAAATTAAATAATAGTAGTTTAAATAGATATGGATAGAACAGTTCCACCGAAATCAAGTTTATGGGTATACCAAGCCACCGAAAGCGATTACTTACCTTAATAAAAGGTACGCACAGAGAGGCACAGACGTGTTGCCTATAACCACCGATGCGGCGCGACGGATAGTTTGTCTTACTCTTACTACTATTCTCGCAGTTATTAAAGTACAGAAGTTATAAGAGAATTGGAGCGCGCCACCGGTATCAATTCTAAACGTCGGACGCGAAAACAATTTGTTGTAAGTTCTCAACTAAGGCCTATTATTGATTATAAATATTATAATTTGAGCTAGTAACTAACTAGTTTCTTGTAAACACCTGCAAAATAGTGGTATATTTTATAGAAAAAAAGAAAAAAAATAATTTTCAACGCAATATGTGGTGCGGGACACGGCACCGAGGTCAATATTTCCGCGGTTTTCTTTTTTTAACTTAACTTACATAATGTTTACCTAAAAAAGGACATTGGCCCCCCCTAATATTTTGATCATATCTACCATACATAAAATTATCAAGTGGCTAGCAATCTATTTCATACAGGTTTTCGACCCGGACACGCTTTTTTGAGCCGTTTGAGAATGACCCTTTTATTAAACCACAGACCATACAACACCACTCGGTGTATTAATACCATATCCCTAATCGGCTTCTTCACGAATCGCAACGCATTGTCACTATCTGAATTCCACGGCATTCTTTAATACAAGCTTGATTTATTACAGGATCCTACTCTTCTTTCTTCTAACAAATTGTTTCTCATGTCAACAATGTACCGCAAAACTATAAATTAGGTGATTAATATATTCATAGTAGGTACCTACGAAAAACCCCATCACAACTCAGTACGAGTATAGCAGGCGATCGCATAACGCATTCTCCTCGTCCCATCGTTTAAATTTTTTCTGCTGCTTTAAAATAATAAATTTAAAGTAAAACAGATTCGCAATACATTGGCGCTTTATTGTGATTTGTGCACTGCGTTTATCGTTAAAACTCCGTGTAAATATATGGGAAAACAATCCAAGCCAATATCCCGAAAAATTCGCGTTCACGGCACACAGAGATAATGGGCAGTGGAAACAAAATGTTTGCGTCCTCTCCAAAGTGCAGCCGGAAGGAAGACAGCGCGCAGCCAACTGAATTTATGATCGCGCCATACAAAATTACGGGATATGAATTTCACTCCAGTTTCATACTGTCGTTTGGTAACGTTTGCTCCTGAAAGATTAAATTTCATATTATAACATAGAAAGCGAATAGATTTTACGAATATTTAAACTGATAATCACAGAACAGGCAATGTGCTTGTTGCCTACTGCTTATTATAGTAAATACCATTAAGATCAATTTTTGGGTACTGATGACTAACTCAAACGATTTCTACGAGTAATAATTGACCGAGCGAAGTGAAGGTCTCTGAGTCTACTTGAGTGAATTTGCACTTGTCCGTCCGTCCGTCCGTCCGTCCGTCCGTCCGTCCGTCCGACCGTCTGTCTGTCTGTCCGTCTGTCCTTCTGTCAAAACCTTATAACTTCTGAATTACTGAACGTAATTACTTCAAATTTAAATATAATATGTAAACCGATGGCCTCCCGCCGAATTTGGCTTAAAAAATTCTAAAAATCTTTATTTCAGGGGGCTCTCATAGAAGCGAATGCGAAGTAAAATATTTTTTATAGCGTTACTTATGGTTGCGGTATATTATTTTATTTATATATTATTACTAAAATTGACGAAATGGGGGGCTTTCAAAGTGGCGATTTTCTAACGTCCAAAGTTGATCTCAGAACTCTTAATCTTCTGAAAGGCTAAGCCTGAAACTCATCAATTATTTGAATTATATCCTGTACGTGAACTACAAATACTAAAATTAGATAAATATTATAAGGAAACGAAATTATTTAATTTTTAATGTGCTTCAGTATTATTAACAGAACTTCACAATTATGTCAATATAATGGCGCTCTGTACAAGTTTATGGATACCGCGAGGTCTCAGTTCGGGGCGAACCACTAATTAAATTAAAAACAACACAGATTTTTAAAATTATTTCTAAATTGCACAAATCACATTTTGTCTGTCTGCCTGTACAAGCATAACGCTGTCTACTGAACGACTTCTTATGCGATTATAGCTCAAGGGTATTTTACATCCTTAAAAACAAAAGAATTCCTTCGTGTAGGATATGAATTATTTTGTCTATGAGTACTCAATTACTCGTATATTTTGATTGAAGTATAATAAAATTACACTATACACGTTCCTTTAGCAGGTTACCGTTATATTTGATGCATAATTACTGTACCTACTACTTTTAATTATTTGTAGATCGTTGCAATCTCGCTAGGCTATGCTGGCATCCTGCGATATATAAATGACGCGCCACTATAATTGAAAGTGCCTTTCCCGAGATATACAGCGTCCATTATTGAAGTGAAGTATAGGAAATAAGAAAATTTCCTCCAGTCCATGAACTGCATATATTTCACTAACCACGATCCAACGCTCGGGCTGTTACCAAACACCCACCAAATAAGGCTTCCACATTATTTACCAAACATCACAGAATGAGTGCTATACAGTTAGTGCAAATATAATGCCATTAATTTAAAAGCTTTGAGAATTCAATGACTGACAAGCATAATAGACGATATAGCAATCTCTCTCAGGATGCTGCCTTTTATTTAAAGGTGCTTAGAGAGAATAATATTTCCAAGTTCAGAACTGCGTTGCGGCTTCACCAACCTTACCAAGTACTATACTCTGTGACGTTAAACTCCGTGCATCTATATTTTAACAACACCGCTTTATTTTAACGTTGGCCTTAAAAATTGACCGTTCCAGTGCACTGGTGCCTAGGTGGAGATTAATGATATTGAACTGCTAACAAACTTCAACTTTTCTACTCTTAAACTCTGCACAAACTTTTAATGGATATTTTCCTCGCGCATACTAACCCGAAAGCATCACCAGATTTGATACATAATTCCGTATGAGTAATGCATAAAAAATATTAAGTAAATGGTGAGGAAAAACAACACAAAAATAAAAAGGGAAAATTGGCAGCCATAGGAACTGCCGATAGAAGTGAAAACTTAAAAAAAAAAAAAATTAAAATATAAACCTTAAAATAGGCATTCAAGTTTAATTTCGAATGTAGTATATTTATATTTAAGACCTTTTGTCTTCATAACAACGCGAGCATGTCGGTGACGGTGACGCGAATCCACAATTTTACCCCCTGCCAAAAAGTGCTCAACGCGGCTAAAGAAGTTTTTACTTCAATAACAAGTTAAGAAAACAACATATATACTATTCATTCATATTTTGTCATTGCCGTTAAACTTTGAGAAGTTTAACATAGCATTTCATCAGTATCTATATGCCTCGTGTTTACATACGTTGGTAAAAAGTAAGCTGCACTTTTTATTTCATGAGGTTTATTGTTAAAAGTAACAATAATATTTTGAATAAGCTAACACTAGTATCTTCGTTTTCGACTAATAATAAATAGAGCTATGGAAATCTGTGCCGATCGATATTCAAAAGCGTAGATTTGCTGAAGTTCGAGAGATGTTCAACATTTTACGAACAAGAGAGACGGCTTGTGAGAGCTACTATTGAATGATTAATGATTGAGCGTACGAAACTAATCTCAACTTTGCAGAGAACGTCAAGTCAATTGCAACTTCTAATGGACCTCATGCATAAAACTTGATTGCAACGATTCAAGTGGTGCATTTGCAAACCTATTTCAGAAGGCAGACTATTCCACAGAATTACAGACTGAACTCTTAAAAGAATCCCCAAAATACCGCGTGTGACTGACGGTGATATTCAAGCGATTGTCCTTGCACGACCGCAGATGTTGACGCTCAACTTTCGAGCCGAGGTATGAAGAGTTTGAGGACTGTACAAAATGAAGTATCAAGAAGAGAGAGCAGGTGTAGTTTGCGTCGGAGTCTGATATTGTGATATCGATCACGACATACCGAGAAGTTGTTTGCCAATACCTACTGGATTGCCTTACCTCTATAAATATAATAGCTGGCTGATGTGCTTACAGTAGGTACCTACAGCCAAAAGCTACGTGGATTCCAAACATGTCAAGTTGACGTTATCGACAAAAATCTTCACCAGTCAAGCCAGGCCAAGCTTACACTGGTTAACTCTGATTTTAATTAGGTATCAGCAATATTAGTTATAACTAAATTAGTAATGCTATGACGGAAACCAATTTACAATGAAAACAAATATTCAAATTAATGCAGCATCCCGTTTTCACGAACCGTTATGAAATGTTTACCTACGTAAATATTTCCATTTTGTCAAACACTGAAATATGATAATGGCAACATAAATATTCATTGAACTTATAATATATTTGTTTAGGAATCAATTGACTATTGCGAGTGTACCTACTACAACATCAATGGTTATGTATACCTAATAAATAATAATATTTATCAACGGCGATTACCAATCTTTCTTTTATTTAATTTAATTAAGTACAGCTGTTTAAATCTTAAACACCTGTACTTAATTAAAAACCGGCCAAGTGCGAGTCGGACTCGCGCACCGAGGGTTCCGTACAAAACTGTAGTAAGTATTAAATTATAAAAAAAAACTACTTACTAGATCTCGTTCAAACCAATTTTCGGTGGAAGTTTGCATGGTAATGTACATCATATTATATTTTTTTTAGTTTTATCATTCTCTTATTTTAGAAGTTCCAGGGGAGGGGACACACATTTTACCACTTTGGGAGTGTCTCTCGCGCAAACTATTCAGTTTAGAAAAAAAATGATATTTGAAACCTCAATATCATTTTTGAAGACCTATCCATAGATATCCCACACGTATGGGTTTGATGAAAAAAAAATTTTTGTGTTACAGTTCTCCCAAGTATGGGGAACCCCCAAAGTTTATTGTTTTTTTTTTCTATTTTTGTGTGAAAATCTTAATGCGGTTCACAGAATACATCTACTTACCAAGTTTCAACAGTATAGTTCTTATAGTTTCGGAAAAAAGTGGCTGTGACATACGGACGGACAGACAGACAGACAGACAGACGTGACGAATCCATAAGGGTTCCGTTTTTTGCCATTTGGCTACGGAACCCTAAAAAGCGTTATGTACCTGAGTAATTCATTTATTTTCGAACTAGAAACCCGATATAAACTCTCGTTTCAGCTTTTTTAACAATATGAACTTCTAACATTACATAAATAGAACACTTATTAGGTATTACGTATTCTATAATGTTACGTTAAATAAAAGAAACAGGTATTCGATCAATAAAAAGATAAACAGGTCACAATAATAATGTTTTCTCACCTCCGGGCGGAAAGCGTCAATTTTCCTCCCGCTGCGCTAAACGAAAATGCCGCTTTCCGCCTCCGTCGAGGAGAAAAATAGTATACACACCACGGGCAGTAAATAAGAAAGCCTCAGATCACATGTTTATTGACCTCGGCTTCGCCTCGGACAACAATTACATGTGATCTGAGACATTTCTTATTTTACTGCCCTAGATGTGTAATGTACTATTTGTTACCTGTGAAGTCTACTTATATAGAAACTATTTTCTGAAAAATTATTTCAATGGAGAAAAATATTTAGGTATAACTTTATGGACTTTTATAAACTTTCAGAACTTAGGCGACAGTCTACAGATATGGCAATCACATGATTTTATTTTCCGCTCCTTGTATTTAGAGAAGCCTGCTACATTAAGATGTTTATTTTTCTTCTCTACTTTATTTTCAGTCAATAGGTTAGTACACGTATAGTTCTATCTTGAGTTCCATTCAATATATTATATTGGTTCAATTATGTCAGTCACTTCCTATAATTTGATTTCATGAATCTCAATAATAACATTCGTAAGATTAAGAAAGTGATCCATTACAACCACTTTATAAAAATATGTTAGCACTTAACTTGAAGCCTTAGAGCTCAACTTATGTTTGAGCACTGAAGACTGAAGATTAATGATTTCGAACACTGAACAAAATTCAACTTTGTTCCACTTCGAGTTCGTACCAACTTTTAATGGATATTTCATTCATGCATACGAACATGAATTCCTTGTTTTTATAACATGGTCGGTATGTCGCGAATCATTTGAATATTTTCATATCTTGAATTTAAGAGTAGATTTATTACCTACGAGTAGGTACCTGTAAATGTACCATCAACCACGTATTGAGTGACCATGCGATTTCAATCCCGGATTAGCAAATATCTCGTATGTTCAAACTCAAACATAAGCTTTTGAATAGTCAAACATGTCCTTTTTAGGGTCCTCGGTGAAAACTCGATTATTCCGAGGATAAAATCGAATCGGTACGGCGGATTTTATCAACAAAACTATAAGGTAAAGTTATTCAGATCATGTAGGTATAAAAAGTTTTGTCAAACGAACAAATTGCATTTTTCACAAATAAAATTGGGCACGCAGTTCGGTTCAATATTTCGAAAAATTCAAGTTTACAACTCCTTAATGTGTAGGTAGCTGCAACAAAATGTTTATGTGCCTCGAAAGCGTAGCCGGAAGGAAGCCAGCGCACAACCGACTAAATTTATGATCACACCGAAAATTACGAACTGTTATATTCCTTTCTGGTAAAACACTATCGTTCTAAATAAATTATATAGTCAAAGTTGGGTTTAACAAACACTAATAGCTTTAGTATGACCACGTATGACTTTATATTATTTAGATCAGTAGTTCTTTTCATATCCGTAAATTTTACGCAACAATAAGATCCAGTATTTGAGAACACTGACTATATTAGTAATATATTTTATTTAGGAAGGTCTTTTGTAGCGTCTCAACGGCGTTGGCTGGCAACAGTTTTTCAGGATTATCGAAGAAAAACGACGGCTTTATCGGATCTTAGGAAAGTAATCGCCGAGGCTGTGACTGTTTTCTCATTATCCGTTCTATTTTGTTTAGGGATTACCAAAACTCATGGCTTTTTTATAAATTCCTAGTATAATAGTAAGTGCCTATCTTAATCCGAACTTTATACGAAATGCCTACCTCATAGTACCTGCACACAACATATTAAGCAGGTATCTGCTCTTACAAAGTTAAAAAACGTTCAATAAATTTAAAAATATAGTATTATTACAGGATGTAGGTAGATGTTACGGCCCTCTACCACAGAATAGCTTCGTAAAGCTACACTTTACAGAAGAAGTAGTGTGCAATAACTATAGTTTAATCCTCCTATCACGTCATTGTCCAAAATTGGATCAAAAGATGGCTACCTTAATTTCCACCAATTGCAACCTGAAATAAAGCTCCACTATACAGGCTGGTCCAAATAGTGACGTCCAAAGAAAAAAATTTGATTCCTCGTACCTAGACCTATCAGAAAATACCCCATGTATGTTCAGCGATTTTTGGTAGTTTTCGAGTTATGATTTTTTTTTTTTTTTTTTTAAATGGTTAAATAATCATTTAATGAGATTAATACTTAATACAATATTAAAATGCTAAAAACTAAATATTAAACTAACTATAAAATAAATTTAAAAGAAAGAAAGAAAGAAAAACAGTTTATTCAACAGTGGTGTCACAGACAAAACTAGATACAATTAATGTAACACTTTAGTCTGTGACACCACCCAGAAAGGGTGTACAGCTCAGCATTTTGCCTTGCGTCATATGCTAAAATGCATACAAAGCAAGGCGCTGATTTTCAGCCGTGACCCCGGGTGACGTCACAGTTACAACAATAACAAAACCAAAAGTTGGAAAAGCAAAATTGAAAGGAAGCAGTAAGTAAGCAGTCATTTCAGAAAATAGTCATAATAATAATTATATTACGTATAATATTCGCTATAGTAGAGTTAGTAAGAAGTAATACATATGTATTAAGTAAATATCTGTATAAAAACATACATGCAAGTAAAAATACGCACATAATTGTATAACATATACATAATATCAAATCACTGATATATCGGCCGCAATATTTTAAAACAAATCCTTATAAGTATAATACCTACCTACTAACAATAAAATAAAAATAAAAATAAACCCCTAATCAAAAAGACCACCCCTGGTTGCCCCTGGGCCAAAGGTACCCATCAAGCTTGCAGCATTGCCACGCTGAATGGCGATGGATAACCTTTGAACCAGGTAGGAACCAGAACGTGGGTCGCAGCCCCTTTCCCTCAGACGACGCCCGATTTTTTAATTTTATCTTGATATTTTTGAGGGAGTGAGTGTTAAATTTTTTTTCTTTTTATTTAGTGTTTTTTCCGAACTTTTTTTTGTGAACATGCATGCTATGAAGTGTGCTACTTTGCATATTATAATAATTAGAATCTTATCATTAACCCAATTCGGAAAATTTTTGGTCGTAAGTGAAAAGTTTACGTTCGATAGAGGTAGAGACGAATTTTCAACTTTAGATTAAAAATACCTAAACCTGTCTACGTCACTTCCGACTAATTTTAAAAACTTTTGGGGTTCCTAAGCTTCCTTTATTAGTCTAAAAATTTGGTACTTTAGGGCCCCATTATTGTGAGAAATCAGACTTCAAAAGTGGTAAGGCGGAAATTTCTTAACTTACCTACAATTTGAATCTTAAAATTGTTTTTTGCCTATTTATGTAAATTTTATGGCTAATTGCAGTAGGAAATTTCTGAATTTAAGTATTTCTTTCTTTCGCTTCATACTAATAATATAAATAAGTAGCGGATCGACGTCATTTTTTAAATAGGTACCTATCTATCTCTAGCTGTTGAGGACGAAAGTGACTTAAGCTACTTTTATCCCAGAAAATTAAGGAGATTCGGTGGGATTAAAAAAAAATTATACCACGCGGGCGAAGCCGCATGCATAAGCTAGTTATAATTTTGTAATTATTTATTAACGCCCCGTGAAATTTAAACTACGGTCCTACGACCGCTTAACCTCCATCCCTCCATCCTCATTTAAATGAAATTAAGGCTCACGTTTTCTATAGCATGCCCCCAAAATAAATCTGATCAGAATTATAAGCAAATTAATAATTTTAAAAACAAACATTATACATAATATTATAATATACATACATACAGCTTAGAATCTAGATACAGCTAATAGCATAAACTTCTCAGATTATTAAGTTAGGTAAAAATAATCGTGTTGATAACGAATTACGAAAATTTAATATTGTACAGCGGACTTCGACCGCGTGGTTTAAGTTTTATTTATTCCTTAATTTTCCGCGATAAAAAGTAGCCTATGTCACTCTATATACCCGTGCCAAAAATTACGTCGATCTGTTGCTCCGTTGCGCCGTGATTGAAGGACAAACCAATAAACCAACAAACAAACACACTTTCGCATTTATAATATTAGTAGGTATGATATGATGATATGATTATTATGCGTTTTAAATTCATTGTTAACTAGCTCACAAGCCAAACAGATTCGCCACTTAACTTTCGTGTTGATAACGAATTACGAAAATTTAATATTGTACAGCGGACTTCGACCGCGTGGTTTAAGTTTTTTTATTCCTTAATTTTCCGCGATAAAAAGTAGCCTATGTCACTTATATACCCGTGCCAAAAAATACGTCGATCTGTTGCTCCGTTGCGCCGTGATTGAAGGACAAACCAATAAACCAACAAACAAACACACTTTCGCATTTATATTATTATTAGTATGGATGATATGATTATTATGCGTTTTAAATTCATTGTTAACTAGCTCACAAGCCAAACAGATTCGCCACTTAACTTTCGTGTTGATAACGAATTACGAAAATTTAATATTGTACAGCGGACTTCGACCGCGTGGTTTATGTTTTTTTTATTCCTTAATTTTCCGCGATAAAAAGTAGCCTATGTCACTTATATACCCGTGCCAAAAATTACGTCGATCTGTTGCTCCGTTGCGCCGTGATTGAAGGACAAACCAATAAACCAACAAACAAACACACTTTCGCATTTATAATATTATTAGTATGGATGATATGATTATTATGCGTTTTAAATTCATTGTTAACTAGCCAAACAGATTCGCCACTTAATTTTCGTGTTGATAACGAATTACGAAAATTTAATATTGTACAGCTAGTCTATGGGTATACAAACAAGCGGAGGCACGTCCGCGAATTAATTAACAGGAATTTGTTGGGTAGCCACTGAGCGAATTTTATTAGTTTCCTTTCTTTGTAAGGGAGTACAATGATACAGAAGATCCGCTTCACCATCGTTTGGATGGCAATTTGCCGAATTCTCATGATTACTACTTTTTTATGTGGTGCTAATAAAAAGGAAATTTTACTATATTCAGGTAATCTAGATATGCGTTGTGCACAGGGTCGAAGCCAGGATAGGCCTTATTAATCACTAGCTGATGCCCGCGACTTCGTCCGCCTGGATTAAGGTTTTATGATTCCCGCGGGAACTCCTTAATTTTCCGGGATAAAAAGTAGTAGTACAAAAGTCACTCCTCAACATGGGTCCTCAACTATACCCATGTCAAAATCATCTCGATCCGTTGCTCCGTTGCATCGTGATTGAAGGATAAACCAACAAACCAACATACAAACACACTTTCGCATTTATAATATTAGTATGATTTAATTTATTTATTTCCCAGTAGGTTTTACATTATAATCTTATATGTACCTACCTACTAAAACAGTTATAAGGTGGGGGAATGTCTGTGTTTTTTTACAGTTAAAGACATTTATTAAATTACTTTCTATGCTGCCGTGTATGACTATACGGGTATGCTTTGATATGGCATGGCGTTGTCGTTGAGCAATTTCCACTTGGGTAAGCAGTATTTTATGCCTCTATGACCTGCACGCAAGTGATTTACGCAATACTATGTACCACATAAATCCACAAAGACAACCGTCCGTTCCATTCAACACCGGACATTCCCAGAAGCTGAATTCAACAGGCAAGAAGAGCATCTCACCTGTATTGGAGTGAATCGTGAGTAAAGAATATCTCCCTCAAATTAACGCCTGTTCCTAATTTCTTTCCAAAATTGGAAAGTGTACCTATTCATTTCACATAATAGCTAACATTTTAAAATTACCTAGTGACTTAAGAGTTTATTTCTCTAAAGTTGGGACAAAATCGGATAAGCGACGGATTATTTAACGAAGTTTCAAATTCAGTCGCGGTAGGTTCAGTATACCTACTTAAGTGTGGCTTAAGTAGCTCTTTGAAGGTAATCGTTTAATCTAAAGAACTAAGCGTATTTGGTTACGTTCAGGTTACTTAAATTTTAAAAGTTTAATAAAGATAGGTAATTACTAAAAATCTTTCTTTATGAAACGAAAAGTGTCTACTTAACCTTTAAATTCATAATTTGTTCTGTTTTCTCTTTTTGGCCGAGTAAATAGTATATTATCTCCTCTGCTCAAATTCCTGCTTGCCATTCTAGTTGCGTAGCATCCATACTATAAATATAATAATATATCCATACTATATAATATATATATATATTATATAGTATGTTATAAATGTGTGTGTTGTTATAAATGCGAAAGTGTGTCTATCTGTCTGTCTGCTACACTTTCACGGCCCACCTATTCAACCGGTTTTGATGAAATTTACTGCAGGGATAGATTATATATCCCGTGGAAGGACATAGGCTATCTTTTTATTCCAGAAAATTAAGGATTTCCTGCGGGAATAAAAAAAATCCACGCTTACGAAGTCGCGGGCAATATATATAGTTTTCAAAAAACAGACATCAACATAATATATAAATAACCATTTACCTACTTTACGTAGGTAACTCAAACTACATCATAACGAAAACTACAAAGATACACAAAATGGCTCGTCATAACAAATAACAAACCGGCCAAGTGCGAGTTGGACTCGCGCACCGAGGGTTGCGTACCTTGGAAGGATTTGGTTTAAATTCGACCTTTAATTAATAATGAAGACGGTCCTACAAATTGACTATTAATGAAGTTAAAAAAAAATAGTTTACAGTACTATGTTACGGTTTACCGCTGATTTATAAAAAATCTGTCCTAGCTAAAGGCTTCCTTTTTTTCTGTAAAGTTTACAAAACTCTCTGAATAGATCCCTTTTATTTTTGTTTGTTAAGGTTTATGGCAGATTTCTCAAAAAGTATCAAGTAAGTAAAGTTAACATAAATTTCTATCAACTCAAATTATTTCTGATTTTTCACTTTGCAATCTTCGGAGCACAGGGGGACACGGTAGAATTTCACCTTATGTAAAGAGAAATAAAAAAATATTTTAGAATGTGCAAATGAAGCCCTTAAATGATACCTCACTCGATCTGCTAAACCCACTTTAAAATTTCAACCCCCCATTTCATACATAGTCGCACCATAAGGATTGCAAACCTACCTCTACCTCTATCTACCGCTCTACGAGTACCTATACCTACCGCTACCTCTGTACACAACCCTAAAAAGCTGTATAACTTACCACAATGAAACAACTATTCCGCGAAAGGGTTAGACCGAGTACGGAACTTGCCTGAGAAGGACAAACAAAATATATAGGTACGCGTGAGAGAAAGTAAAAAATAATAATAAGAAGCCGTCGACGTTGTGCACTTAGAATTTGTGTACAAAAGAAAAGCACCCGTCAAATCTAATAAACTTTTTAATATAAACCTTGGGTTAGGAAAAATATTTCAGCTCGTTTCTAAGAAAAATGAGACCGTAGTACCTACGTAATTTCCATAATCATTTTACGAAGGACTTTCTTCCCTGAAAAACCTCAAAGCAAACGAGTTAATTATATTGATGTCAAAGCATTCTATAGAAATTAGATTTTAGCTTTTGAGGTTTTTTGGTTCCCGCGGGAACTCCTTAGTTTTCCGGGATAAAAAGTAGCCTAAGTGCTATTCCAGACTATAATCTATCTCTGTGCCAAATTTTATCCAGATCCGTTCAGCCGTCGTGGCGTGATTAAGTAATAAACATCCATCCATACATCCATACATCCATCCAAACATTCGCATTTATAATATTTATTTGATGTTACAACAATGGTGTACTTAACTCTAGAACGATAAGTGGCCTAGAAGCGACAGTGTTTATCAGCTGATTGCAACCACGAAACACGCGATTGCAACGTTGCTTCACCCATGTCGATAAACTAGATGAGTTTGGAGGGCAGAATTAAGTCTCATGCCACCCGGGCCTCTTCGTACCTTACGTGCCTCGGAGAACATGATAAGCTGTTGTTTAAGTTATTCTCATTTCTCACACAGAAATTCTATGTAGGCAGAGTAAAAGATATCAAAATAAACGTTGAATTTATTTCTAAAGAACATATTATGTAGCGATTCGGAACACGTCGTACTATATTTACTCGTATATTGCGCTATATACAACACAAACAGGCTTTACTTTGCAAAATCTTTATGTAACGGTCGCATCGTCCGTATTATCGGCAATTTAATGGGTCATAAAAGGCCGAATTTACGAGTGCCGCCCAACGGTTGGTTCGCCTGGTGCCTTACACACTATCTGATCAACACCCAAATAGACGTAAACTATTTTAGTGCAGTGTTATTATAAGTGAAACTGCATGTGAAACTACCTATACATGGGTCAGCTCCTAACCTGCGGTATGATCCCAGTAATATTATAATTTAGAGTAAGTATGTACTGTAGGAATATAAATGTTACATGACAGTTTTTAGCAAGATTTATGTAATTATTTCCTAACACATACTTACTAATGCCCAGTTTCACAAACATCCCCTAAACAATCACATAGTTAGAGAAGACCGCTAAGCTAAAAGGACCCATAAACCAAACCCGTAACTAAAATTTGTTTTCATGAACGCAATAGACTCATAACTACTCCTCCATAACTACGACTCCTACGTATGTGACAGATTTTTTACGACGGTAGTAGAAACCTAGTTGTAGTTACCGGTTAAGTATATCGGAAATTATTATTTTTTATACAAAAAAATACGTATTCATGTGTTATTATAACGAAGAATAATATTTCTTTCGTACTTAGCCGATTAAGAGCTACGAGGTGCTACGAGAACTCGGAATACAAGTACTTACTTTAGAAATGCTTTAGCTTTAGCATGTGGCTAGATCAAGGCTTGAGTAGACTTCGACTTTAAGGGTAAACTGCTCTAATCGAGACGATAGTAATTCGGTCTATCTTAGAAGAGACACTTTACAACTTTAACACAAAGCTTGTTACGTAACTGAACAGTGACTCAACTTCATATACCTAGGTACTGTATTAGCAGGTGATACAGAATTCCAAACTCAGACTATTTGGCAATTGAAGTTACGAGTAGATAACCAAGGCTCCCTCCCTCTTTGATCTCACCTGATAATAACACAACTATGTGACGCATTCAAACTTCGTGCCAACTAACTTCATTACGCCAAATATAACCGCTACAGCCTACAGGATTAACTCAGAGTTGGCATTAAAGCATTTCAGAGGTCATAATATAGACATTTTACTTAGTTTAAAGTAGATTCCCTGTTCTGTTTCAAAACAACTGAGCTTCTACTGTCTACAGCTGTGTTTTCGTAATTTACAAAGAACGCGCAAATGACGAATAATTTCTCAGTGACTCTTGAACCCGTGATTTCTTTGTTTCAAGAAATTGAAATGAGGCCTTTTCACTTTTCATTAGTATAACAGATAAAAAGCCTCGAGAAAATCTTTTCTTGAGTCAAACAGTAAATTTTTTAATCTTAAAAATCTTTATGTATATTATCTTCACATTACGGGAAGGTAATGTGATGATATTATAAAGATTAAGAAAGATATTATAAAGTGTCTCATCATAGTGGGATTCAGTATGGATTCAAGATAACAGTAGCTGCTAACTTATTTAATTTTACTATCATCGATTTAAAGAGTTCCTATTGGTCTTCGTGAACTATGTATTTTGTGTTTGCTACATCCATACTAATATTCTGTCTGTTTACCTGTATGTCTGCTACGCTTTAACGGCCCGTCTTTTCAACCGATTTTCATGGGTACAGCAACGACTCTCAAACTAGCTGATGCCTGCGACTTCGTCAGCGTAGTTTAAGTTTTTTTGATTCCCGCGAGAACTCCTTAATTTTCCGGGATAAAAAGTAGCCTATGCCACTCTGCAGGTCCTCAAATATACCTACGCCAAATGCTATGATCCGTTGCTCCGTTGTGGCGTGATTGAAGGACAAACCAACAAAACAATAAACCACAAACCAACAAACAAACACATTTTCGTGTTTATAATATTAGTATTCAGAAGTATGAAGTATGATAGGTTGTCTGTGTCTCTCGGGAAAAGTAGGCTACTTCTTGTTCCGAAAAATTAAGGAGTTCGCGCGGAAATGAAGAAACTTCCGTTGCTCCGTTGTGGCGTGATTGAAGGACAAACCAACAAACCAATAAACCAACAAACAAACACAATTTCGCGTTTATAATATTAGTATTCAGAAGTATGAAGTACTAGCTGATGCCCGCGACTTCGTCCGCGTGGATCGAGGTTTTTCGTTTCCCGCGGGAACTCCTTAATTTTCCGGGATAAAAAGTAGCCTATGTGTTATTCCAGACTATAATCTATCTCTGTGCCAAATTTCATCCAGATCCGTTCAGCCGTTGGGGCGTGATTGAGTAACAAACATCCATCCATACGTCCATCCAAACTTTTGCATTTATAATATTCATTTGCTGATAGGTTGTCTATGTCTCTCGGGAAAAGACATAGGCTACTTACTTCTTATTCCGAAAAATTAAGGAGTTCGCGCGCAAATGAAGAAACTTAATTAATGTGGATAATTAAGTCGTGGGAATCATCTAGTATTATTATTAGATACATTATACGAAACGTAAAACCAATATTGCCAATAATCCTACCTGTACCTGTTTACGTCTAAAATTATGTATACATTGCTCGTGATTTTCAAAATTCAATTTAAGTTTCACTTACCCAACGATAAACTTAGTTGTACATGCTTTGATTAAGTTTATTGCGCACTAGCTACCATCCCAAATTAACAAACTTAGACCCACCGCCTCGTCCTCTCTACAAAGTTCAAACGGGACAGTATTGTGACTTGTGAGTGTACCACCTAATAATACCTTAATGCGTAGACATTAAGGTATTATTAGGTTAATACATGATTTATCAAGAAAACCCCGACACAGAAAAGGCATATTATTAGCAGGAAATCTCTTTTGAATACGTAAAATTTTATTAATTTAGTTAATAATATATTCTGTGGTCCTGTCGTTCCTATATAGTAACAAGATTGTTACTCGTCACAGTAAAATAATCTTACTAATATTATAAACGCGAAAGTTTGTATGTATGAATGTATGGATGTTTGTTACTCTTTCACGCCAGACCGGCTGAACGGTTCTGGATAAAATTTGGCACAGAGATAGATTATAGTCTGAGATAACACTTAGGCTACTTTTAATCCCGAAAAATAAAAGAGTTCTCGCGGGAACCAAAAAACCTCAAAATATGCATGTTTGTTACTCAATCACACCAGAACGGCTGATCGGATCTGGAAGAAATTTGGCACAGAGATAGATTATAGTCTGGAATAACACATAGGCTACTTTTTATCCCGGAAAATTGAAGAGATCCCACGGGAACCAAAAAATGTCAATCCTACGGTTCCTATTTAAACAACTTATAATCAAAGCTAAACCGATCTAAATAAAAATAGTCTATGTTTTAATAAATTCCAGAAAACCAAAATACTAGTCTCGTCTAATTGCACGATATTATGTAAATCATACGTTTTTAAACGCAGTAAGTAACAAGTATAAACGATTTTTTAGATCAGGCACTCCAGATACTTATTAGTAGGTACGTAGGCATCTGGGAAGAAAGGATTTTGGAAAATTCAATCCCTAAGGGGGTAAAATAGGGGTTAGAAATTTGTCAATTAAATCAAGCGGCATCGCGGGCAAAAGCTAGTAAATAATAATTGTCTTTTTACTCCATTAAGACTTCTGTCCCTTAAAGCAATTTAGGATTCAGGGTGTTTTCTATCACATAGAGCAATGGCTTCCAATCGGAACGGGAGAGCTAAAATACTGCTCGTGCAATTACTGCACACTTGATAACGGAATGGAAGCGATTTTACGCTAGTAACGAACGTTTCCTATTTCGTACAAAAGTCAAAATGTTCTACTATTGTGCCACTGTAGTTTTTTTGCCGGAACGAAAGATTTGTTCGTATTTTTAAAAAAAACTTTAAAAGGACGATAAAGTTATGTAACTACCGTACAAAGGGGGCATGATAATTTTAACATTATTAAAAAGAAATGCGGGTTGTTTCCGTTGCATTACTAAACCTCTTTATTTGTTTGTAGGTTTTTGTTGGTGCTAATCTAAATATATAAAAGGCAAAGGTGACTGACTGACTGACTGACTGACTGACTGATCTATCAACGCACAGCTCTAACCACTGGTCAGAAATTTTGCACATAGCTATTATAACGTAGGCATCCGCTAAGAAATGACTTTTGAAAATTCCAACGCCAAAAGGGTTAAATGGGGGTTGAAAGTTTGTATAAAAGTTCGTGATATACGAAAGTCAACGAACGAATCGGGATGGACGTGATTTTTGGCATGGGTATAGTTGACGACGAGAGTGACATAGGCTACTTTTTATCCCGGAAAATTAAGGAGTTCCTGCGGGAATAAAAAAACTTAAAGCACGCGGACGAAGTCGCGGGCATCAGCTAGTTTCAAATATAAAGCACTTCTCCCGATGATTTTGATCAACTACATAGGCTTGCATACGTTCACTGCGCGACAAATACCTTTATATGGCGCCACTTATTCATCCAAGCGTTCCCGCCACCAATACATCCCTACTTCCAATTTTGATCGAAATCTGTCCATTAGAGACCAAGATATAGTTTCAACCCGAAATAACAGTAATGCTGTAAGTTTCTAAAGTACTTTAGAGTTCTCAAAACTGAATTACTTGACACAAAAGACTCACACGCCCGCGCCATTCAAATAGGCACAAATAAACCACGCCTCTAAACCATGATCTGCTCTTATGCTTGATTTGCCTTTTAAACGCTTAATTGGATTCACTGGAATAATTACAGCTCAGTACCTAAAGCAATTTAGCTAGATCAAAGTTATCAGTAGGTACCCAGTCTATCACAAGCAGATAATACGGTTTCAATTCTAAGCAGGGATGTGTGACCTAAAACAGTTTGTGGGCTGGAATTAATACAAACACGATAGGTATAGCAATGCAAGAGATTTTAGACTCACAAACTTTTCCAATTTCATACAAAAGCCAAATATTTTTAACTAGGTATATTTGCTACCAGTGCTTTACTTTACTAAAAAACTTATTGATTTTCGAACGAATGCTTTAAAAAAGGCTTTAACATGTTGCATATTGAAACGCCTAAATAAATAAGCGCACAGCAAAAATCTTTTTGGGAAATTAATTATTGTATTGTTAATGTTACCTTTCATATATTATATAAAAAATAGCGAGAAACATGTGATTTCGCACGGTTGTGAAGTTAAACGCCTCCATACAATCGTATCATTTCTTGTATTACAATATGGACGCGTTGTCTCTTTTCCAAGTATATGTAAATACCTACAGTTCGCGCGCGAGTTGAATGTAGAGTAAATGTATGTGTCACCATATATTTACTCAACCAAGTCACACGCGAACTATAATTAGTTACCTAGCTACTACAACAAGGTTAGTTTTCTTTAACATGTTTTAGGCAATGCGTAGGCAGGAAGTATTCCCGCTTGGGAAAACTTCCTGGCCGTGCCTATTATTGCACTATAGATACAGGAGCTATAAAATCATTATCTTAAGTATGACCCTCGTGAAATAGGTAGGATACAACTTGCAACGTACACATACAAGCTCCTGCAATAGCGTCATTAGCAAGTAGCAACATGTGTCATGCTGACAAGTTGCTATGTCGCCCATACAAGGCTTCCTTTGCCACTTTTCCGATTAGTTTTATATACTCACGTAACAGCAATATTACTTTTCAACACAATAATTAATGATTAAACGAACTTACCTGTAAGTGAAGTTCGATCATAATTATACGAGTATTCGTCCGAAGAGATTAGCATGATATACTTGTAGTACCGTGTACGTACGGCCACTTTCACACGTTAGTTGAGGTAGCTGGAAATAAAAACAAACGCTCCCTCTTACCGGCCGATAGCAGGCCGCTATATATAGGCCCCACTCCTGCACAACTAGTCATTTAGTTCGGAGCTTGACCTTTTTTTTTTTTTTTTTTACACTTTCATAAACACATATATATTACAAATTTAACCTTGAATTTGAAATTTGACCTTTTCATGACACTGGGGTAACCCGTGGGAGGGTGGGATGCTAATCTCTTCGGACGAATACTCGTATAATTATGATCGAACTTCACTTACAGGTAAGTTCGTTTAATCATTAATTACACTTCGTATTCGTCCTCCGAGATTAGCATGATATACTTGTAGATATTGAGAGACTTGTCATGAAATCAGGTCTTACTCGTAGTTATTATGCGAAAAACGCACTTTAACCATCAGGTATATCATATTTAATACATAATAATGATTGTTCTTATTTAATGAACAATTTTATTTATTTTGATAGATATTTACGAGGTACTGTATAACTTTGTTTTTTATAATGCTCGATTTTATTATTACAGGATCATAGTATTTGTAAGAAATGAGTCAACTCAACAATCTGAATTTTCGATAAGGAAAATTATAATTTCAAAAGTATTCGAGCAACTACTTAGTGTCGTGTACTTTGGGCAAAAACAAGGACCAGTATGTGGATATGCCAAGTGACTGCAACTAAAATATTCTTGTGGATATGGCGGGCTCTTGAGGCCGCGCTGTATTGAGGAATTGTGTCGAAGGTGTTTAATTTTGTCAAGATAACTATTGAGGGTTACACTTACGATAATGTAAAAATTGTATTATATACGGAAGAAACCTGTTCAGAAAGTTTTAATTAAAAATTAAAAATTTTGATTGACGAGAAATTTCGAAGGAAAGTTCTATGTTATATATTATTATTATTACAATAATGAAAAACTTTTGCATTCTATGTAATGTTCTTGAAGCTCATAAAATTATTTAATGCTTCAAAAGTTCTTTTATAGTTGAAATTTCATCAGATCATTGATTGAGAAAAACAAAACACAAAAAAAAAAAAATTAATACATTTCAAGGATCTCAAGTGATGTTACATTTTAGCATAGAAAGTCAGTATGAATTTGAAAAAAAAAATTTAGAAAATCTATTTATAGTACCTATGTTCAATTTTTTCAATGAAACTGCATATTATACTTAGAGATCACTTATCTCTAATATTACGAGATCTACAACTATTGGTAAAGTTGTGATAAATTTCAACAACTCAAATTCAATTGAATTAATGCTTGCTGAAGACATCCATGGAAGAGATGTATAGTATTGATTGCCGAATTGAAACAACTTAATTGATCAACTATCGTGTTGTTTAAATGAATTTACAGAAGGACAGAAATAAAACTGACTGAAAGGTATTCATCATTTCTATAGATGAGAGTGGGAAATCTCTTATCAATAAAGACTACCGGCGAGCAGCCAGCAGTAGTTCCAACCAGGGTATGTGAGGTGTAATTTGCGGCTGCAGGAACGAGAGAGAAAGAAAAATAAAAAAAATAATAAAAATAAAAATATATATATATATATACTTATGTATATATGTATATAACCACGTCAGATGGTTCAAAGACCAGTGGACCAGTGGGTCCGAAGACAAATTACAGCAAGTAAACCATTAAATATGCGATATGATGGTAGGCTATAAAGGAACAAAAATTATGAACTTTACTTGTGTTTTCTTGATAATACCGAAGAGTGGAAACCCCAAGAGATTGAAACCCATGAACGCATTAATGGCGTACGCATCTGAGTCATTCTTACACGAAATATATTAATTTTTATAATTGGTATAACATTGGGACGCAAAAAGGAGAACTTTCGAATTATTTGGACAGTTCCCACTAAATACCTTTGAACGGATTCGTCTTGATTCTCTAATAGCTTTAGTATCGTGACTAGAGCGTTTATATGTAATACAAACATCTTTGTAATCGCATCTATTCAATATATATCTCGTGGGCTCATCTCAAGAGGGGAAGTACCTACCAGCCATGCAGGTTATGAAACCAACTGCAATGGTATTGGCGATCTTGAAAAAATTTTGAAAAAATGTGTAAGTATTCAACAAATACTTGAAACCGAAGTAAGCTGGCAGAATTTCCAACTGGTTAATGTGAAATGCCTCATTTCGTTGGGTGCTAGCAGTTTCCTCACCACAAGCGGCCCCCAACCCCGCAGTTGAGAATCCTATGACAATTTCTACATCATTTCAATTTTGTTTACAGAATTAAGCCGCTCAAAATCTGAAGGACAACAGGATATAGATGCGTTGTTTCTTAATTACCATTTTTTAAATTTAAAACATTTACACCATTTAAAACTTGGTTGTTTTAGCCGGCCACGATGAAGTAATCCAAAAACGTATTCCAAAAAATAAAGTTGCAGGAGCTCGGTGGCAACTTATTGTTTCTTTTCATTGAAATATTATGTTATATAGACGTTCGTTTTGTGATTTCTTTTTAAAAAGAGAATCAATCATCATCGAACAATAACTATAGGTAGTGTCGGAACTCCTTATACGGAAGTTATTTACTTGATTTAAAATTAATTATAAAATAAAACTGTTAAGTTGCCAAACTGTAAAGATTATTAAAGAATTATTATGATTAAAAGGAGTAACATTAATTTCTTAGCCTCGAGGAAATTTTTAGAAAAAAATATTGCAGTTTGGTTTAAATAAACCAAATAACTGTGGAACGTATATTTGGAAAACTATATTCAAACAAAAGCGCAATTAATTTAGTTGCCTTTCTGGTCTGCATGTATTAGGACCGAAAACTAAGCATCTTTTTGATTGGTTGTGGTCATATAGCAGTTCTCACTAATACAATTATTGTTCTAAATTCTTCAAATAAAGAAAAAAATATTGAAATGTTTTTCATTGTTTCTTCAAATATGTTCTTGCCGTATGACTCGGAAAAAGAGTACTGCAGTCAAAAATTAATGTACTGCAGGTTCACTTTGTGATATAGCTCCTATAGCTAAGGGACCATCGACTGCCTTTTGAATGAATTTCGAGGCAAAACAAGAAACACTTAAAATAGGAATACTATAGGAAAAAACAACTAACCACTGTAGGGTCATCGGTTATGGATGACCACTGCTTTTTTAAAAATTTTGACAAATTTTTTAAAAAAAATTACCAGTGTTCCTAATCTCGGACAACGATGGCTGCGATGAGAAGTCCTTAGCCGAAATGCTCGCATAACAGGTCTGTTGATTTAAAACTTCCTTTGCGGTTTGGGCTTGAGGCTGTTTCGACTCTGCGCTCTATTTAATTATCGCCTTAGCATCTTGTAAGTTTCTGAAAGATTCTTGCTAAATAATAAGAATTAGTTTTAATATGCAATAACTAATCCTGAGGACAATTAAACGTCTTGTTAAAGAATCGCTGTATGTCGTAATTAAAGCGTCGTGCGTCCATTAATAGATGCTGTATCCGACGATCCGTATCGTTTTATAAAGCTCTGCTGTAGTAGCTATGCTCAAAACATCATAACAAAAAACTCGAAGGCGTCTTGCTGTCGGGATTCGGGAGTGAAGGCGGGACTTGCGCCTGCGTCATCATGACTTCTCCCAGGGCAGGTAAGATCGTTGGTCTTCATGACATTAGTCATTCATTATTGTTCATTAGAACGCAGTCCCAATAGTGAAGCATATTATGGCAACATGAATGCTTGGATAAGTTTTCGCACCTGATCGAAGATGCTTTGAGATTCAAGCACGTGCGCGCGCACTTTCGTCGTACGAAAAAAGGTGTGCCAATAAAGTGCGTAAAAGGACGCACTTCTCAAAAATAGATTTTGCAATAGTTAGTTCAAACAATCAACGCAATACAGGCATAATTTCATAATATATAATCGTGTACGAAAAAAAAACACTTCAAAATTGAACAACGCCTGAGAGCCCCCGCTCATGACCCATTGCCAGTCCATTACTTTGTAGGCATGAGATTGCACGCGAAAATATACTTCAAAATTGAGCAATGCCTGAGGGCTTTCGCCCACGACTCATTGTAAGTCTATTACTTTGTAGGCATGTGATTGCACGCGAAAACGTACTCCAAATTGAAACGTACTTCAAGAGAAATGCCTGAGGGCTTTCGCCCACGACTCATTGCAAGTCTATTACTTTGAAGGCATGAGATTGCACGCGAAAACGTACTCCAAATTGATACGTACTTCAAATTGAGCAATGCCTGAGGGCCCCCGCCTACGACTCATTGTAAGTCTATCATTTTGTAGGCATGAGTTTGCACGCGAAAACGTACTCCGACTTATTGTAAGTCTATTAGGCATGAGATTGCACGCGAAAACGTACTTCAAATTGAGCAATGCCTGAGGGCTTTCGCCCACGACTCATTGTAAGTCTATCATTTTGTAGGCATGAGATTGCACGCGAAAACGTACTTCAAATTGAGCAATGCCTGAGGGCTTTCGCCCACGACTTATTGTAAGTCTATCATTTTGTAGGCATGAGATTGCACGCGAAAACGTACTTCAAATTGAGCAATGCCTGAGGGCTTTCGCCCACGACTTATTGTAAGTCTATTATTTTGTAGGCATTAAATTGCACGCGAAAACGTACTTCAAATTTGAGCAATGCCTGGGGGGCCTCGCCTACGACTTATTGTAAGTCTATTATTTTGTAGGCAAGAGATTGCATGCGAAAACACACTTCAATAGGTAGCCATAGGCAATCCGATTTGCTAAGATTTCATAATATCCACGTCTAGACAGGTAGATTTTAACAGACTTTCTTGCTGATTCTTTTCTGTAGGAATGTTATTCCGAACCAGTGAAAGATTCCACTCGACGACTCAAAAAGGACTTGTAAAAGTCTATTTGAGTAAGAAACATTAATTGAATTTCGGTTTGAGTTTAGGTATATATCTAAAAAAAAAATCCTATGCGCAAACACACATTATTAGAAAGTTGGCTGACGAGCAATGTTGCGACTCGATGGTGGCAGTGTTGGCGATTGCAGTGACTCCAAAGAACTCGATGACAAGCAGTGTAGAAGACTTCAAAAACAAAAGCTCGATGGTGTAGAAGACTCCAAAAAACTCGATGACAAACTTATTCGGTGATAACGTTTACGTGATCGGTTTAATTTCAAATTTCCGAAATCACTTTTACGTTTTTATCACAAAAATAAATAATAAAAATATTAATTTTTAATTTAATAATTTAAAAATAAAATAAAAACTCACCGAATTTGCGGACGTGCGAAGTGGCTGAGCACGAAAACACGAATGACTAGTTGTGCAGGAGTGGGGCCTATATATAGCGGCCTGCTATCGGCCGGTAAGAGGGAGCGTTTGTTTTTATTTCCAGCTACCTCAACTAACGTGTGAAAGTGGCCGTACGTACACGGTACTACAAGTATATCATGCTAATCTCGGAGGACGAATACGAAATGTAATTATAAATTATAATAACTTGGATCCTGATCTGATATTCAGATTATACTTTGTCCATGTGTTGGTTGCTACCTTTTTCGTGTACCTTTTTAATAAAATAAAATAAATGAAATCTAAGGTAAGTGCATTAGATTTGTAACACATTTAACCATCTTCTTCTCTCGGCTTAGACCGATGGGTCTACAAGCATGAAATTCCATAGAGTTCCATATTTTGTAGGAAATTAAATAAAAATTTGCGACAGAAACAATGCACATAATATACTTAATAATTGTCGATTTACGTCATCGTCGTCATCGTCAGACGTCAACCGATAGTTGTTATCACGATAGGGACATCCACACGCCGCGGTCTTGCGCAGCCTGAAACCAGCGGCTCCCTGCAACCTATGCTGCAACTCGCTTGATGACATCCGTCTACCTATTGTGTGACTGCCTACACTGCGCTTTCCGAGGTCGACATTCCAGCTCTTAATGACCCCAATGTCTAGCGGTTCTTCAAACTAAGTATATATGACCCGCCTATTGGCATTTCATCTTCGCAACACTTCGAGTGTCATTTACTTTGGTTCTTCTACCGTAGAACAAAAGTACTTAACTGACCGTAGGAGATCCGTAGAAGTTCTACGGATCTCCTCATTTCTCAAATAAACTAGGCGCGGGCGAGCGATGAAGCAAGCTATTCTCTCCATATGAGTGACCTTGAGCTTTCTTATGAGACCCATAGTTAGGGTCCCTGTCTTGGATCCACATGTCATCACTGGCTGTACGAACTGTTCGAATACTCGATCGAAGGGTCGATTCTCATTGGCACCGAGTAGCGACATACCTACGTAGTTTTGTCCTATCCTCAATCACCTATATCCTCTTTAAATAATAAGTATAGTAGACTATAATGATACCGTAAGAAGGGTAATTTATTTACGCTTGTTACGTGGGAACAGTGGTGGGCACCTGCAAGTTAGGTTTATCTACTCATGTGCCTGCAAGTACCTAGATTAATAAAGTCATTAGGAAACTCTAATAAAGTACGATATTGTATTTTGTATAGGATACCCACAAAGCAACTACAGCCACTAAGCACGTTAATTAAACCCTTGCGAGCCCTTGGGTCGCGTTAATTATAAACCACTGAAATATTACATTAGATTTACAAACACCAATATGAGTAGAAAATTGGAAAATGAAAATACAGTGAGCAAACTTCCCGTATGGATAAGTTATTAACCGTTCTATACTTACCTAAGTTTTGACCTCGATGCAAATGGAAATGTTGAAAGTTTGACCGCTTAGCCTGTCTGAAGGTATGACAGTCGTATATCTATAGCATATAGCAGTGTAATAGAGCAAGGACGACGACGACGTTTAACGAATTTGAGGTGCCACCTTTTCTACTTGATACCTTCCAAAGCAACCGCGATCCAAACTTCATAGTCGGGGATCGTTTATACCTCTATTAGAGACATACATCGAAAAACTAACGAAGGTCTGATCGTCACGGGATCAATTGGACCATAAAGCGGATGGGTCAATTTGACTTTTTAAAATTCTATGTTAGGTTTTAATAAAAATAAAAAATCTGATTTCCCAGTTTCTCGACAACTTACTGCAGAATGTATCGTTTTCAGATTTATTGATTTTAGTCTTGAATAGAACTAAGCTTCAAGATAAATAGCAAGAATATAAATAGTAACAAGAACTAAGTCTTTGTCCACGGAGTTTGTACATTGTTCTTACTGAATTGGTCTCGAAGATTATAGTTGGTAGACAGATCGTAATTAATATCTCATGATAGAGCAGGTATTTAAAGGTAAGGCTTCAAACACTCCACATGATTGAGATTTTCATTGTATTTTGGTGAGTTGAGATTTTCATTGTATTTACGCTCCTAAAGTACTAAAATCCTACATCAATGCTCCTAAGAAGATAATCAAATTAACAAGATAATGGGTAGATAATATTTTCCTCAATCTAAACAGAAAACGAAATCGCTAGATAGGTAAGTAGGTTGGTAGTAGTACCACTATACCGTACACGTGTCTTATTTATGTGTAGTTTAGCATAGATATATAATGTAGTGACTGCATCTATCTATACCTACTATAATACTAATATTATAAATGCGAAAGTTTGGATGGATGGATGTATGTATGGGATGTATGGATGGATGGATGTTTGTTACTCAATCACGCCCGAATGGCTGAACGGATCTGGATGAAATTTGGTAGAGAGATAGATTATAGTCTGGAATAGCACATAGGCTACTTTTTATCCCGGAAAATCAAAGAGTTCCCGCGGGAACCAAAAAACCTAAATCCATGCGGACGAAGTCGCGGGCATCAGCTAGTATTATCATAAGTTTTGTAGTTGGCTAGATTTGGCTAGTTCCAATTTTCTATTCACATCACAAAATTGTAAATCCAAAACCTATTGAATTACAAATCTCACCAGATTGCAAGACGTGGCGATGACGACTTTAGATGGTGTAATTAATATTATTATCAAAATGTAGGTAAATATTTAAGTAATATACTGTAACATTTAATAAATTAATATTTACGGTATTTTATTGCACACTTTATAACAAGCCTTAGCAAAGTACCTACCTACAGAATTGTGTACAGAATCATCACATGACAGGATGCCTCCTCATATAAAAATACACACATAAGTACTATGAGTACGAAAAACCTTACACGTGTTGTACAATGGAATGCTAACTACTAATTGCAGGTTAATTTAAAAAACAAAAATTATTGAATAACTTTAATAATATACTCATTACTTACATAAGTAGGTATAAATAATTAAACACGGTGACATTTTTTTTTAAATTAGCTACTTTTAATTCCTTACAATCGACCTCGTAATGCAATTTATAACACACTAGCTGGTGCCCGCGACTTCGTCCGCGTGGATATACCAAGTTTTATCGAAATAACTTGAGAAATGACGGACTTTTATACAAACTTTCAACCTCTATTTCACCCCTTCGGGGGTGGAATTTTGAAAAATTGTGAAACACGTATGTTTTCATTTCTAACCCGCAGCTCATTTTTTTTTTTTTTTTTTTTAATATAGGCCAGCTCTTGTCTGCAATCAGACTTGCTTGCAAGTGGTGATGCAGCCTAAGGTGGAGCGCGCTTGCCTAGAAGATGCATGACTATTCACTCTTGATTTGAAGGTACCTATATTAAAAGAGGAGGGGAAAACGGAAGCCGGAAGGGCATTCCATATCCTAGCAGTTCGAATTAGAAACGAGGAAGCAAATCGCTTCGTACGAGCCCGCGGAATTTCGACTGCGTAAGGGTGCAGACCTATACCATATACCAAGTTTGATGGATATAACTTGAGAAATGAAGGACTTTCATACAAACTTTCAACTCCTATTTCACCCCTTCGGGGGTAAAATTTACGAAAACTGTGAAACACGTATTTCTACATTTTTAACCGGTAGGTTGTATACCAAGTTTCATCGATATAACTTGAGAAATGAAGGACTTTCATACAAACTTTCAACCCCTATTTCACCCCTTTGAGGGTGAAATTTTGAAAAACTGTGAAACACGTATGTCTTCATTTTTAACCCGCAGCTCATATACCAAGTTTCATGGCTATAACTTGAGAAATGAAGGACTTTCATACAAACTTTCAACTCCTATTTCACCCCTTCGGGGGTAAAATTTACAAAAACTGTGAAACACTTATTTCTTCATTTTCAACCAGTATCTTGTATACCAAGTTTAATCGATATAACTTGAGAAATGACGGACTTTCATACAAACTTTCACCCCCTATTTCACCCCCTTAGGGGTGGAATTTTGAAAAACTGTGACACACGTACTTCTTTATTTTTTACCGTAAGCTAAAATAAAAAGTTTCGTTGATATAACTTGTAAAACATCTTGAGAAACGAAGGAAGTTCATACCAACTTTCATCCCCTATTTCACCCTTTTGGAGGTCGAATTTTCAAAAACTGTGAAACACGTATGTCTCCATTTTCAACCCGCAGCTCATATATCAAGTTTCATGGCTATAACTTGAGAAATTAAGGACTTTCATACAAACTTTCAACCCCTATTTCACCCCTTCGGGGGTAGAATTTCGGGATAAAAAGTATCCTATGTCCTACCTCGTAGTATAGGCTCAAATCGTGCCAAGTTTCGTTTGAATTCATTCAGTAGTTTCGGCGTGATGCGCGGTCAAGATACAGACAGACAGACAGACAGACAGACAAAAATGAAAAAAATTACAGATTTGGCTTCAGTATCGAATAATGAGTGCCCTCCAAAAAAAATTTTCAAAATATTTTCAATGTACAGAATTGGACCTGTTACAGTTTTATTATAAGTATAGAAGATAGATACTAAACCTACGAGACGAAGTCTGGCATCATCTACTTTTACTATAGTATAATACAGACAAAAAATATAGTACCTATGCAAGCAATTATCAAATATTTACTTTAAGTAAATTTTTTAAAAAAACACCTCGCTGAGTCGCTATACTCATTTTGTAAACAGCTTGCTTTATAGGTCTTTTTTTCTGGTTTTCTATTTTCCGATAGCGTTGTAAAACTATTGTATGCGACACGATTGTCTGGTTTTCCTGATTGTTCCTCTCAAGAGAATTGCGCGGGTTTCCTACTGTAGTGGCTCAGTTGGCAGGACTATTGAGAATTTGAGAACCACCGCGAAGCTTACTCTCAACAAAAGTATGCCAACCGCTACGGAAGTTTGTATTGAATTTACGCTTTGAGAAAATGTAAATAGATGTACCGATCTACTTATTTAAACAGTTGATGATGCCCGCGACTTTGCCAACGTGAATTTAAATTTTCGGAAAAGCCTGTAAGAACTCTTCGATTTTTCAGAAGTTTGTCTGTTTGTCAGCTAGCTATGCTTTCACGAACTATCTGTTTAACGAAATTTGGCATATACAGATAGGTTTCAGCCGGAGAAGGACATAGGCTTCTTTTCATCCCGTAAAACCTTTAAGAGTTTCCTTCACATTTTCTCCCTCCAAAAGTGTTCCCTAACTTTGCCTTTACGGATTAATTACCTACCAAATAAGAAAACTAAATCAAACCCGATCCCAATAAAACTGAAATCTGGAAAGGCTCAATTCTCTTGTTTTAAGGAAGTCTTGCTTTTAGAAAAAAAAATCAGGAGGAACGGCAGAAAATTTCTCACATTATTAATCCACGACGAACGAGCTTCATGTGGCACAACTACAACTACAATTATTAATATTAAATTAGGTTTAGTACCACAAACAAGCTAATTTGTAATGAAACAAAAAAGCTCGGATCACAACTTTTTTTAATGAGCAAAAGTCATTCAACAGGCGTTGCTGGTATCAAATTACGTACCTAAAGCGAAATATGAGCCTTGGAAATATTCTAGCACATTTGACACGGACGAAATAAATTTTATTAGAGACTGAGTGTATGGACTAATTTCCTTTGTTGATAAGTTTAGCAAAAATTCCATTAAATAATACTCAATTTATTTAATATGTTATAACATTTAGGACATACAGGTATCATGTCTTGACTCTACCACCTATCTTACCTAAGTAGGTATAGTTATATTTACTTTACATGCGTAAATAGAATTACCTTTTCTAAGCTCTCTGAAAAATAGCAACCTCAAAAAAATACAATTTTAGGAAACAGTATGATAGTTAATACTGTCATAATACCCATCATCGCTCGAGAGGATTTTTTGGAAATAGATAAGGGGGTGAAATTTTCCATAATCCTGAAACACGTATTGCTTCATTTTTAACTGAAGATCATTATTTTCAGGTATGACGGAGTTATGGAGTAACATCGACTAAAAGTTTCACCCCTTATCCCACAGAAACGCAATAACCAATTGTTTTTCAGGATAAAAAATATCCTTCATGTGAACCCGAAGTGTTAGCTATACCACAAATTAAATAATAATAATTACTTCATAAACACAGACGTAGACATGTAATTTGTATGCTAAGTTGCATTCAAATCCGTTCAGTAGTTTCAGCATGATACCGTAACAGACAGACAGAAAAAATAAAATAATTATTTTGGGCTCTATACCTATCGATAATAATATTCTAATCTAAAGATAAGTTTCCCCCCATTTTTTTAAGACACAAGTTACCTACTTACTCCGTTTCATAAAACTTTTTTATAAATCGAGATGAAATTTCATAATAAATCAGAATTTTTAAAAGTCGTAGAACAAATAAGTTGTTCAGTATTGTGTACAAATAATATTATACTTTAATTAAAACTAAAATAAACAAATATTATACATTAATATGCTAAAATCTAAATATTCAACTAACTATAAAATAAAAAAACAAATCCTTAAATACCTACTAACAAAAAATAAAAATAAAACCGTAATCAAAAAGACCACCTCTGGTTGCCCCTGGGCCAAAGGTACCCATCAAGCTTGCAGCATTGCCAAGCGGCGACTGCATTGAATGGCGATGGATAATTTAATTTTTTTAAAATAATATTATACCTAAGTTATTTTAGTAAATTCTGGTCCTTGGCCAAAATAATATCCAATGTCAACTGTTTGCGGTTTTGTCATTGACACCGAATGCACATTTATAGCTACTGATAAGTTTAAAAAGTGTTATATATTTTTCATCCCATGTATTCGAAAAGGACGACTTGGTTCGCCTTTATGTGCGCCCAAAGGTGGTGTTTTCTATAAGAAACTTTTAGCGGGCAGTAATGAGTTTTTAATCCTCTTTATACTCGTAAGTGCGCCGCAATTATCTTTGCCGCGCACTTATTGAATTTGGAACATCTTAGTGTTCAGCGCCAACGCAAATTGACGACCTCCGTGGCGCAGTGTTGAGCGCTGCTGTCTTAACGTGCGGAGGTCCCGGGTTCGATCCCCGGCAGGGTCAATTTAGGAATTTATAATTTCTGAATTTTAACTAACGAAAGGGCTATATGGATATATATATTAAAAAAAAAAAAAAAAAAAAAAAAAAAAAAAAAAAAAAAAAAAAAAAAAAAAAAAAAAAAAATTAAATAAATATTATTATAAAGGCGAAAGTTTGGATGGATGTGTGGATGTATGGTGGTATGGATGTGTGTTACTCAATTACGCCCGAACGGCTGAACGGATCTGGATAAAATTTGGCACAGAGATAGATTTAAAAAAAAAAAAAAAGATTATAGTCTGGAAATAGCACATAATATATGCTTTTTATCCCGGGAAATTAAAGAGTTCCCGCGGGAACCAAATTTTCTCATACAGGGTGATGAAAAGTAGAGTGTATCATTCGGGCGCAAATATATTTTTGGCTCGGGCGACGTACTTTGAATCCCTCGCTACGTTCAGGATTCTACTAAAGAATCCCTCGCTACGCTCAGGATTCTACTCTAGAATCCCTCACTTCGTTCTGGATTCAAAAAAGCGCCCTCGCCGTAAAAATATTATTTTGCTCCCTTATAATACAATCTACTATTTCGTACCACTTGCTCAAAAAAGTGACATTCTATGCCACAAAAAGCGAACTTAACAATAGTCATTTTTAATCTGTTAAAAACAGGGAAAGAAAATTGTACTGAATTTCATTCATCCTCTAGGGGGAGAATGTGATTTAAATTTGGAATACCGAAATTTATACTGAACTACATCTGTGTTTAGGTACACCATTGAGTTTGTATATAAAGCATTATACATCGTTAAGAAAAAGGAATACGCATTTATTATGCAGTTATGATTATTAAATAAAATGACGAAAGCCGACGAGGCCGTATGAGCTTGATGCCTTTGCTTTTCCGACAAAAAAATATTAAAGTCTAGGAATTTGCCGCGTTTTTGTTTTCTTCAAATACATAAACGTTATTTGTAACTCTCTCTATCAATAATTGGACCAATGTTTCGAATGTTAATGTGTGAATTTTACTTTTAATTTGCTTTTGACTTTTTACTTTTTGACGACCTCCGTGGCGCAGTGTGTAGCGCTGTTGTCTTAACGTGCGGAGGTCCCGGGTTCGATCCCCGGCAGGGTCAATTTGGGAATTTATAATTTCTGAATTTTCCCTGGTCTGGCCTGGTGGGAGGTTTCGGCCGTGGCTAGTTACCACCCTACCGGCAAAAACGTGCCGCCAAGCGATTTAGCGTTCCGGTACGATGCCGTGTAGAAACCGAATAGGGGGATGGGTTTAATATAACTGCCATGCCCCTAACAGGTTAGCCCGCTACCATCTTAGACTGCATCATCACTTACCATCAGGTGAGATCGCAGTCAAGGGCTAACTTGTAGTGGATAAAAAAAAAAATTGTCATTATTTTTAATAAATGCTTATCTCATATTATTATTGTGTTAATTATTTCGCAAATGGTACGAAAAGTAGAGTATTTTCCTCGGTGATAAAGCTGTCTTAGTCTTGGGTGAACTTAAATCCCTCGCTACACTCAGGACTCGTCTTAAATCCCTCGCTTCGCTCGTGATTTAAGTTTTTAACACCCTCGCTACGCTCGGGAGTAAACCTCCAGTCCTTCGTTACGCTCGCGATTTAAATCGTCACCCGCGACAGAAGACACTGCTTTATCCCCTTGGTTAATAATCTACTATTTCAACATGGACTAATGAATGCATGCAAAAAATCACGTCGCTTTTTTGGACGAAACTAAGGACAAAATAACAAACACACGAGTAAAAATAAAATATAATAATCAAATTAGTTGCCAAATAAGTAACTTTACATAAGTATGTTTGAATCCGTCTGTGAGAACATTCAATTCGTTAATGTGTATGAGTAAAACAGAAGCAATAGGTAAGTACTTAACATACTTTTTTATACCTAATTAAAATAAATAAATTATTAGGTCACTGTGCCCGTGACTATGCTGTGACCTTCGAGCATTTAATGCTTGAAGACTGTGAGTTGTGGACACATAAAGGAATAATAGTAGATTATTAACCAAGGGAATAAAGCAGTGTCTTCTGTCGCGGGTGACGATTTAAATCGCGAGCGTAACCACCGTAACGAAGGACCTGAGGTTTACTCCCGAGCGTAGCGAGGGTGGTAAAAACTTAAATCACGAGCGAAGCGAGGGATTTAAGACGAGTCCTGAGTGTAGCGAGGGATTTAAGTTCACCCAAGACTAAGACAGCTTTATCACCGAGGAAAATACTCTACTTTTCGTACCATTTGCGAAAAAATTAACACTAACTAAATAATAATATGAGATAAGCATTTATTAAAAATAATGACAATTAAAAGTAAAAGTTAACATTCGAAACATTGGTCCAATTATTGATAGAGAGAGTTACATTTTTGTTTGGTACATTTATAGTTTTTAAATAATTTTCCTTGGATTTTGTTGGAAGCAAATTATTTTTAATTGTGGCAGCATTTGCACTGATGGAATCCGACAATTATTCACTGTCACTGTCGCTTTGATTTAACATCGTAACGTATTTTTAGAACATTAACTTATTTATAAAAATAAATTAAAATAAACTTAACGTTTATGTATTTGAAGAAAACAAAAACGCGGCAAATTCCTAGACTAATATTTTTTTGTCCGAAAAGCAAAGGCATCAAGCTCATACGGCCTCGTCGGTTTTCGTCTTTTTATTTAATAATCATAACTGCATAATAAATGCGTATTCCTTTTTCAAAAAGATGTATAATACTATATACACAAACTCAATGGTGTAAACACAGATGTAGTTCAGTATAAATTTCGGTAAGTATTCCAAATTTAGTTATTTAGTAGGAGTTTCTGGAGTTGCCATTACATAAATTTAAAGACTGTGTTAAACAGCATCTGTTAAGTCGAGGGTATTATAGTATAGATGATTTTCTCGATGACAAAGTTGCATGGAAGCAACCGGCTTCGCATCCAGCAACCCACAAGTCAGTGTAATACCTACTTGTAACGTAGCGTTTACATTTTATATTAAGTATGTATATACAAATTGTTACATTTTTCTGATTTTGAAAAGAGCAACTGCTGAGTTTCTTGCCGGTTCTTCTCAGTAGTATCAGCTTTCCGAACCGGTGGTAGATTCTTACGACTTATCATAAGTGACACAAGTGGTCCTACATGAAATAAATCATTTTCATTTTTTTTTTAAATCACATTCTCCCCCTAGAGGATGAATGAAATTCAGTACAATTTTCTTTCCCTGTTTTTAACAGATTAAAAATGACTATTGTTATGTTCGCTTTTTGTGGCATAGAATGTCACTTTTTTGAGCAAGTGGTACGAAAAATATATTTTTATTCCTTTCCCTTTAATTCATATTATGTATTATCATGCCTGCCTGTCTATCGGTTGACGACGACGACGACGATAATTAATATGCAGTCCAATTTTCATTAATAGTTAATTAATATTTAAAAAATATTAGGTTAGTTGTGGACACGTATAGGGATAGGGGGTTAAGGGTTTCACTTAACTGCCCTGCCCCTAACAGGTTAGCCCGCTACCATCTTAGACTGCATCATCACTTACCATCAGGTGAAATTGCAGTATAGGGCTAACTTGAAGTGGCGTAAAAAAAACGATATCAGCTCGTTGTGAAGAAGATAACAAATGTGAGCGATTTCCCTGGTATAGGTAATTAGCGTGACGATTATATTTATTTCAATATATTCGTTACGCTCCATACCAGGTAAATTATTATTTTTCCACCTTTATTGTCTGTTGTCGTGGATCTCATCCATTATTATGCAAATCAGTACACCTATTGTACTTATTGTTGGCCGTTGCAGTATTATTAATTGCATGATAGGTATACCTAAAACAATATATTATTTGGTACATTGTTTGCAATATTATCGTTCCGGCTATTTCCATAGAAATCATATAACATTGTTTGCAATACTGCTATGCTATGGCTATTTTCCAAGCTATTTTCAAAGTCAAGAAATATTTCGTTCAAGACAAAAACAGCAACAATAGCCATTCTTTGATGTAAATCCATTGAAAAATAAAGTGTATTTAAATACCTAACTATACCTATTTTTGTTAGCTAACTAAACTTATATACTTAGGTTGTACAGTGTAAACCTATTAAATACAAGTTCTAGAACCTTGAAAAGTAATAAGTACAACAGTATATAAAGCCGCAAACCTTTTTATTTCTTCAAATTCAAACATCAAAGAAGGCTAGTAAAACATGTAAATATACTTAAGTAGTATGCTCAATAGGTAATTTAAGTAAGTACCTAATCTAAATTTCAGCCAATAATTGAGCCTAATTAGTACTTTGTTATGTATGTTCCTGAAATTGCTGTTCAAAAGTATCTACTATCTAGGCTAGGTATCCCATCAATGGTTGATCCAATCGGTTCGTGTCTGGATATAATATTATATATTGTTTTATTATTTCATAATAGTTACAGAATTATCAGCTCGTTGAGGAGTGGATTAAATTGGAGTGTAAGGCACACGTAAGTAATCACAAGAATGAAGAAGGCAAGGAGTAAGGACAAACAGCAAGTTTTCAGTAACGACTCCTTCACTGATTAACTATAACATACTATACTACGTAAATAAATAAATATTTAGTGTTAGAAACTTAATTTTAATAATATATTATGTTATAACTAGGTATAATAGTTGTTGTGTCTAAATAATTAATAAGTGCACGGCATAATATTAGTTAAGCGCGAACTCGCCAACAAACTACGTGTGTAGTTTGGCGAGAACATAATTTTTGTATTTTTTGTGCAAATTTTAAATTAAAAAAAAGAGCAAAAGGTCGCTTCATTGAACCATTTTAGACAAAGTAGTAAAAATCCTAAAATAACGGGTTATGTACGCAAAAACTATCGTACGTTGACAAAATGCTGTTCTTTCTTTTTAATTTTCAGCGTTTAGTCTAAGAGTAGATTTTATGAATAAAATTAATCACTCTCCATGATTGCCGATGACTCACATACCTACCTACTCTGAAATTTAATATTACGGTATATAATAATAGTTATCTTCGTAAAAGACTTATTTATAGCTACCTGTGTGACGTGAATATGAAAATGGTTCCATATCTATGAATTACGATTGTACGATGTTACGTGCCTGGTAACTGTAGGCAGTAGGTGTGCCTAATCTAATTCTAATAGGGCGAAAATATATTATACTAGATGATGCCCGCGACTTCGTTCGAACTCCTTAATTTTCCGGGATAAAAAGTAGCCTAGGTATGTCCTTCTCCGGGATTATAGCCTATCCCTGTACCACATTTCATCAAAATCGGTTAAACACGTGCCATCCGTGAAAGCGTAGCAGACAGACACAGACAGACACACTTTCGCATTTATAATATTATAGTAAGGACTAATAGTACAACGACAGTAGGTAGGTAGATACATGATAATGATGATATTGATATAATTATTGGTTATATTTAAGGTATTTATGGAGCCTATAAAGTGAAGACCGGTTTTGTAAATCCTATGAAACCAGTGAGGATCAAAGGCTTGGCTGACTTTTTATTCACATTTCCGCAGTGGAGAATATTGGTCCTTAAATTAAGTTATAATATGTAGCAAGATCTTATTATTGTTTGACCTTTTGTTTTATGGTATAAATATTTTTATCATTATAAAAATCTTAGAATTTATAAGTATAAAAAGAACAATTAAACCTCGAATGAACTGGCAAAATTAATATTGAAAGACAATAAAATTACCATTTATCGTGTATAATGAAATGCAATAGACAGCGGCCTTGACATCGAAACTCAAAGGCTAAAATCCTGACTGCCAAGTGCGGAGGCCCTTTCATTCTACATAATGTAAGGCGAGTAATTGATGACGTATCAATCGGCGTCTACGCGCTAAATGATAAAATAAACAAGGCATTAACAGAAGCGATCGAGCGCCACATGGCGACGGCGCCCCGCCGCGGCCGCACCTCGCAATTCGCATTGACAGCTGAAATCGTCACAAAACGGGAATACTAAACTGTCTGTGGTGCGGCCAGCGAGCATTTACGTTCAAGTCGAAACGCGGGTAGCACGTGGCTATCGTATCTAATATTAGAGCTAATCTTTTCGTAATATTTCACAATACACAGTGTTCGCCCACATGGACTCATACGCCGGTATATAACACATAAATGTTTATTTTAAAAGACTGTGAAAAAACAAACAATGAGTATCTGTCGCAAGTGGAGGGAATATGTGGCCGCACTCAGTGGTTAGTGTTTTCTGTTTATTTTAGTATATTGTTATTTTTTGTGCGTAAGGGCAACACCATCGCTTTGTATCGTTTTCGTTTATCGGATTGTGAAACACAAAGACGTGTAAATCACGGTTATTTACTTACGTATGACAGTTTTATCTTGAATAATATCATTGTTTGACATGAAAATGTATGTAAATAGGTTATTGTACTGAAATGATACTTACTTCTTGCATTCATCAATACGGTTCCTGTGTACGGTCCTGAGTAGTGCCAGAGACAAGGAAGGTAATAATAAAATACTACTCATTCCATTTAATTAATAATTAAGCGATTGTAAGATAAATGCCGGCGATAAGTGTTAATCGACTACGGCACAATTTACTCCATGAAGCGGTTAAATTGGCGTAAAAAAATAAGAACCTACAGTTCGCGCGCGAGTTGAATGCAGAGTAAATGTATGTGTCACCATACATTTGCTCTGCATTCAACTCGTGAGCGAACTATACGTACTTATAATCACAAGCGACTTTTTTCAGTTTACTGGTCAAATGACCAGTACCTAAACTGAAAAAAGGGATGTGCGGCTAAAACGAACCAGGCGTTAGGTACAAAATATCAGACAGCACAACACTTCACAATACTTTCACACATTTATATGCATTTTATGCCTGTCTTCTTATATGTTAACTTCTCCCTGTTCCATGTTAATATTCTTCCTGGAAACAGGCGTAGAGTCACTCCCGGAAAGTCAAGTTCCCACGAGATAATATTTCAAACTCTAATTCCACGCCAGTAAAATCGTAGACATAATCGAGATCAAAAGGACATACTCACAAGTTCTGCTACTTTCCTGTCTAAGCCCTATAAAATACCTGCTTAAATTAGGGTGTATAAATAAACCGTGACAAATTACACCTCAGGCAGTAAAGTACCCCAATATGATTATTGAGGTCCCTTACCGTCTCTTTTCTATCTTCTAATAATAGCTTTCGCAACTTTTGTCAATTTTGTGTACTTATGACAGGGCTCACTTCCGAATGAGTAATATTTGGTTTGGTGTCCTAGATCATACCTTTTTTTTATTTTCTTTATTCTCCAGCCCAGAATAAGTGATTGCCTCCAATAGCTTAGTGAGCCCCTCGGCCAAAGCCTACTCGCCTGCTTTTTGTCCCCTTCTATGAAAGAGAATTTAGCTCCCTGTTCATGAATTTCTTGATATGACAGAGTTCGTATTCAAAGGTTAGATCAAAGTAATACCTATACCTATCCTAAATGACCGATTGATGCATCAAGTCGAAAGCGAAACCAAAACATCACAGACGTGTGTAGGCTCTGCCGTGAGGCTGAGGAAACGCCTTTACACATGATCTGCTACTGCCCTGCACTAATGCACAAACATAGCCTCCTCCTAGGGAAGCACCTAGTGCACCCTGAAACGGCAAAGAATATCCCGGACAAAAAGCTGCTGCTGTTCCTAACAGCAAGTGGTATTGTCCAAGAACTATACATATATGGTGGCGATTAGGTACAAAAGAAAAGCAACGATTTACCGGATAATCTAATAAGATCCCTGCATAGTCACATCCCCAAGAAGAAAGAAGCAAAACCAATGAAAACGTAAACAACATCCTTCCGTCGTTCTTTCCTCTTATCACAGAGTAAGGAAGGAATCTTAAGTCATGTGCTAAGTCTTACTATAGGCACTATAATAATAAAAAAAAGTGTGTGTGTGCAATTCACGCACGGCAGAAGTGAAATTTCAGAAAAGTAGCCTACGAGAGAATGAGATAAATATAACTTGTATACTATCTCATTCTCTCGCAGGCTAAATCCTATTATGAATAAGCTCGTCTCTTTTTAGTGTCGATTTTTCGTTTCGATTCTAAAGAAGTTTCACTTCAAAAAGTCATAATACGAAAAGCAAGAAGTATCATTTCACTTCAGGGCACACAGCTGATGCTGTCATGTTAAAAAACCTTTCAACGACTGTGGAGACGGTGGAATAGTATAATTATTCCCAATCTCCAAATATTTTTTCCCTGATGTCTGCTGCAGTACCAGAATGACACAAAATGAGTGCAAAAAAACTGCAATTTATTGTTTTTTGGAACTCTCATCTACTTACCTGTAAAGTCTAATTGAGCTTATCCTGTTGTCCATAAACAATCGAAACTAAATTGACTAAAGTTGAATCTATACTGTGCTTTTCGGAATTATAATTATTGTGGAAATGTCGTTTTGGTTTAGTTTCATAAACTAAAAATAAAAAACAATACATGCCACAATTTTATTCGTATCGTTCGTATTCTGAGTCGCGACGCCTATTAATCACATCTCTCTCTCTGCGTTGTATTCCTCATTATTGAGGGTCGTGACCCTATTCCATTATACATTCCATTGACATAATGGCAGGAGTTTTCTTGGGATAATAATGCGGTGGGTACCCAGGTCCTCCCGCATACGACTCGACTAAGAGTAGGTAGATACTATTTCCACTCTTAGGTTACTAACTATTATTACTAAAGGCCAAATTCAGACTTGCATATTCGGTCACCCATCCAGTTACCGGCTGTGTCAACGTTGCTTAACAATTGCAATCGACTCATATACGTTTTCGCAACTAGGCTACTCGTCCCTTAATTTATTCACATAATAGAAGGGGCTTTCTTGGGATAATAATGCGGTGGGGTCCCAACTCCCAGGTCTTTAAGTACCTACGCGTAGTATACGCTATACATAACTTTTATATTTTTGATTATTTGAAAAACAAATCAATTAATATGTATAATATGTAATCCATTAAGGGGAAACACAATCACAGGAGACTTAATAAGAGACAATCTGGCACTGTCTGGAGGTCAACGTACAGTGTATTTCCATATCTATAATAATGTTCAATAAGTGGTGGAATAATTCTGAAACAAAATGTTATAACAACTACTTTATTAAGTAACGAAACATTGTCCGTTTTTGTTGCTACTTGCTAGCTAAAGTGACAATACTTGTAGTTTACATGAATGTCCTGGTTTCAGTATTTTTGTAAATACTTTCTTACTTACTTCTTACTTCATATCTACTTTCTTACTCAATCTTTTTTCGATTTATATTGTAACTATTAATGTATGTGTATTCATCATTTTGTATATTATTGAAATAAAGTAAAATGCTTCCATAAAAAAAAGAATACGCCAAGCCACAATAGGGACGATGACAACTCAATCAAATCAGCTTTATCAAACTCTTTATCAAACTTGAAAACGCACTTCTAGTAGGTATGGAAGTTGTATGAAATTCACAGTTGTGACATCATCAAATTTCAACGCACTTTTTTTCTTTAATCTATATTTTAAAATGGTTATCAAACTTAAAATTTTAATTTTAAAAATGAATTTTAGGTCTTTTGGAAGACCCTCTAATTAATATCTACGGGCCTGAGTGACCCAGTACGGCATACAGTTTGTGCAAACACAGTCGAGTGCAGTAGGGTTAAAAGTTTTTCTTTTTGTTGTAACTGTTGTATGCAAGAAACTGTTGTATGCAAGAAAACAACTAAGAGATAAAACTAATAAGCTGTAAATAAAGGCTCGTGTCTCGTACACTCGATGCGTTTGTACTCATTAATTAGCTAGACGCATACCTCTAAACGGATAAACGTCCATGACAATCATTGCAAAAAAAATATGCTTAAACTTTCATCAAGCATTGTCCATTACGTAGGTACTTTTCTGGTCAAGCAAATCAAGAAAAATCACGTGCTTGACAAGTTGTTTTGACCTCCTATACTCCATGTCTAGAGTTGGCCAAATTAGAGTATTCGTAGCACTAAGAAATCCAATGTTAATACATATTTCTCTTGTGTTAAATGTTCTTATATAAATACACAAGTATTCGAAGCCTTTTCTATTTTCATTGTGTTTTGTATGGGACTGGAGATTACTCAGAAGACTAGAGACTGCGTGTCTTTATATGTAGGTATCAACAACGACAACATTTATTGAATAATTAATTACAAGTACCTAGGTAGGTACCTATACTTAAAATATGTCACCATAGTTCAAGAATTGCATGTTTACAAAAATCAAACGGCGTAAAAATAATTATAGATAAGGCAAAATGACATATTTGCATTGTAATTGCAAAAAAACGTGACTAACTACTATTTAGGTTGGACAGCTTCCTGTTGTCATCTTTTGTTAATATGTCTACATTTTAACTAGAGATAATTAGTAACACGTATTTAAGACTGGGGATTTTTCTCATTCAATATTCAACTTACTTAACATTTTTTATGCAAACATTTTTTTCATGCTTATCTGTGCACTAATAGATATGCATTATTGTGTCGTACATTTGTGCGACACAATAATACTTAATTATGATTAGTAACTAATAGGTTACTGTAAATAAGTACATTATCTAGTTGGGAAATACCAAAAGGTTAAAGATTTATTATGCAATGCATTTACAATCAGCATAACCCATCATTTGGTCATTGACAGTCGTAACCCATTAAAATTAGTTGGTAGTCTTCGTCCAAGTTGGTAGTTTAAGCTAATACTTAAATATAGTTTGAAATGTAAAACTCTAGCCTCAACCCTAGTAGGTAGGTACGTTTATTCATCGCAGATTATGCGGAAGAAAAAGACAAACTATGTCACAGAATACAAAATAGTCTGCACTAACGTGTGTAATTTCCCGTATCTTGGTTTACGAGTCATGCTTAAAAAAAAAGATCTAATAATGATAATATGTCGTTTGCTATAATATCATGTTATATCCCTCATCATTATATCCCTTCATTTCTACCAATATTGTATTTACTTTAGCCACAATAATTATTTTTCATAGAATAAGTAGGTAGTAATCTATATTCCACGGAGGTAACATTGATTTAAATTGATGTGGAAGGTAGGTCTGTACGTACTACTTATATTTATGTAGGTAAACGGGTTAAACTAATCACGGAACTTCTCCCGCTATAGTCATGTAGACCACCAAGATATATTTTCTTAACAAAACGTACCTAATGTCAATCAACGCATTCCTTCACCATTAGATACATAAACCGTAAACGCCGCGTAATCTATAGGTACCTACTAATATTATAAATTATGCGAAAGTTTGGATGGATGTATTGATAGATGGATAGTTTAAGAATAAAATTAAATTTTTTTAAATAACATAATAATACAAAATAGATAGGTACGTTATTAATAAAAAAATATTTTGCAGGAGTAGGAATACTCAAAGACGTACCTAAGTACGTAGACTACAGTGGATAGGTACATAGGTCTGTTATAATATGTATTATATTATTATGATATAGATATCACGCAATATTTTACTATTGTTCTACAATAAAATAAAGAGATCTTTCTTTCAGAATCTACTGGAACAATTTAGAAGTTTAATAAGAGCTAGAGGCCTCGTATAAACGGGGCTCATCCATCACCGTGACATTCATTTGATTAGTGCCGTCGCTCTAGACTTTAATTGTGAAAGCTAGACGTTCTCACAAATGGATCCCGAGTATGTGGTTTTTAGGGTGCCTTACCAAAAGAACCCTTATGTTGCGACGAAGTCTGTCTGTCCACCCACCCGTAACTAGATACTAATGCAATCAACTTGGAATTTGGAACACATCGTTCCTGGTTCCGGGACCCAATATACGTACAAAAATTAGGGGTGGAAATATTTTTGTTCCATGAGTACCTAGTCCTAACTGTAACTGAACTTATTATTTTTAAATCCTGTTTTTTTTGTCCTATAATCTCATGATAAAGTAGATGCATAATCTATACTATCGTTACTAATATTATAAATGCGAAAGTTTGGATGGATGGATGGATGGATGGATGGATGTTTGTCACTCAATCACGCCCCAACGGCTGAACGGATCTGGATGAAATTTGGCACAGAGATAGATTATAGTCTGGAATAACACATAGGCTACTTTTTATACCGGAAAATTAAGGAGTTTCCGCGGGAACCAAAAAACCTCAAGTCACGCGGTTGAATTCGCAGGCATTAGCTAGTTTTGTAATAAATTTTCAAATAATTGTACTGTTTTGATTACAATGTACATATTCAAAAATTAAACTCCATTGATCTAGTGACCCCATCACTGATCATGATCAAGTAGATCAATATGGAAAGGGCTTCAGTTACAGTTCAGATGACGTTCTTTTTATGCCGCTAAGTTTTTAGTAAAGATAAAAATTTCAAAATACACCGTCCGTAATTTAAAGATATCACCGAAGTTTGTTAAGATATATATAATCTGAAAAAAATTGTTATGCAGGTTTATGTAAACACTAGCTATACCGCCCGGCATCGCACGGGTGGTTTTCCTTATGTATTTGTACCATCTCCGAAATATTCATCACATCTACACGATACATAGGAGTATATTACATCGGACCAACGTTTAATTATTTACATAGTACCTAGTACCTAATTGAAATTCACATAGCAGTTTTAGTGGACTCTCAGCTTCCTATATTGACACTTGATATAATATATTATGTACCTTTATTTCATGCGAGATATAAATGGACAGTCTTGCTCTTAAAATAACTCAATAGCCATTTATAAATAAATGTCGTATTTTTAAAATGTCAAATGTTATCATGTGAATAAAAAGTGTATAGTCTATGTACACAATCGCAGCCACTTTTATTAATATTAGGTATATTTTATATAGGTAGGTAGATCAGTGATCGTATTAAACTAAAGACTTAAGGTCTAATATTACCTACGCATTAAATTTAAATATTTTATAAAAAAAACATGAGTACATATTATTATAAACAAGTATGACGAAGAGTTACAAGAATGTTGCCAAAAGGTTGTCTGGAAGAGATTGCTGTAGCAATAAGACATCCTTTGCACCCTTCTGTTTTATCTTTTAAGTTTTAACCTTTTTGTTTATTATTTTTGTTTTAAGTGTGTGCAATTTATCTATCTAAATGTTTCTGACACTAAGGATAGTGTACAATGTACAGTCGCGGTATGGCAGTTTTTACCAATTTTCAAAATATATTATTTATAACACTGCGTGTAGGTACTAAGGTTTGTTTGAACGCCCTTTTATGTCTTTTCAAAGTTTCAATGTTTTAAGGATTGATTTTGTCAAAATATTTATTTTTTCAACAAGATGGCAAAGTTCGATTTCGTTGCGAATGCCTAGTTGAATCCCGAGCCAGCGAAATATTTTACAATAGAAACTTTATTGTACCTCGTGGACACAATAACAGGTTTCAAAAAATCACATGTATTGAATCGAAGCAGGCGTTAGGTACTTTGCGGAAGTCCATGACAATTGACAACGAATGAACGAGAAGTTTAATTCGCTATAATCCGCCACAGCAGACCAATCTATGATATAGATTGGTCTGCTGTGGCGGATTAAAGCGAATTAAACTTCTTGAAATCACATGTATACGACTTTATCGTTGTATATTTACTACTCACTATACTATATTGAGTGAGCTGTAAAATAAAATCTATACTTAGTTACTCTCGCTACAAAGTTCTACTTAGCGCAATTTGCAATCTATTGATTTTAATAATTAAACATTACCCACATACAGTAGTAGGTAAATGGCATCAGCGATAATATAATTTACACGTTTACGAACCGCTGTTTTTATTGCTCTTATAAAATATAATGTAGGTGTTGATAGTAGAAGCGCCTCTGTAACGGTAACACAAATTAAACAGAAGCGACATGCACATTTTATCAGTTCAGTGTATCATCTCTGCGCAGCGGAAGCACGTATGACACTTTTCTAACGAACATGATACCTACATGTACATAGCAAGCAATAATTGATCTAAACACAGTCTGAGCTGTATTTTTTTGAATGTTTGGTAACAAATTGGTGCTAAATGCTAATTCGTTTCTTCACAAAAACCAAACTAAATTGACATGTTTAAAAATAGTGAACCTTTTTCAATATGTTCCCCGCTGACCAGGATAACAATACTTTAAGAAAAGTTGTAGGCCAACGCATTGGCGGTTCCTCTGGTGCTGCAAATGTTCATGGGCGGCGGTAATCACTTACCATCAGGTGACCCGCCTGCTCGTTTGCTATTTATATTTTTAAAAAAGGCATACCTAACCGAATTAGCACCATGTTTACACAACGTTGTGTAAATATAAACCCAGCCTAAGATTTTTATTTGTATGCAGCTTACAGTAGCAGCTGAGTCATTATCTGTGATACCGAATGACCCAGTTATTTTCAATGGCAATCAAGTCAATGTTGATGCTAACAATTAAATGTATTAGGTAATTAGTTTCAATGTATCTAGACCAACATGTTTTCTAGGAAATGTTATGCTAACAATTATGATATTATAATAGATCAAATTAAAAGATTGTTCTAACACCTCAACACTCTAACTAATCTATCTAATCTAATTAAGCTTGCACTGTCCCGCGACTGGGCTAAGGCCTCCCTCCGATTTCTCGACATCTTCATAAGATATGCCTCTATGGGCCACTCAACTGTGAGTTTATCTAATTCATCATACCATCGTCGCCTCGGCCTACCACGCTAGCGTTGATGATTTTGAGGAGTCCAGGAATAAGCAGATTTAGCCCACAAGTCATCTGGCATACGGCTCACATGACCGGCCCTTGAGTGAAACTGCTGCAAGGCCAACGTCGTCGGCTACTATCATTTTGGATCGTAAGTTCGAGTTTCTTACACGATCTGCTAACTCTTATGATTGTAATTTGCTTTTATAAATAAGGTACAATTGAGAAGTGTTTTACAAAAAAAAAAGTAATCGCAATTTTTTACATTTATTAATACGATAGAAAATATTTTACCCTAAATATCCGAACATTTCATCGTCCAACATACCAACACTATTAATTGTCTTTAAGGATATAGGTATCCTTTTTAAGAATAATTTATGTTTACCCACCTAAATGTATTTTTAGAGCCTTAAAGATGTCAATCTGTCATTCACTTTGCATATAAATGATAGGTACTTTAATTTAGATTGTTTAAGTTCGAAAGATCTAGACAGGCGTTTCGTTTTATATAAAGAAAAACCGGCCAAGTGCGAGTCGGACTCGCGCACCGAGGGTTCCGTACAAACCTGTAGTAAGTTTTACGATTTATAACGTATTAAAAATAAAAATTACGTTTGTTGTATGGGAGCCCCCCTTTAATATTTACTTTATTGATATTTAATTATTTATTTTGAAAGGTAATATACAAGTTAATATTCTGTGAAAATTTGAACCGTCTACCTGTTACCGTTTTTAATATTGAGCAAAAAAATACGAAAAAAACACGTTTATTGTATGGGGACCCCCCTTAATATATATATTTTTTTAATTTTTAGTATTTGTTGTTATAGCGGCAACGGAAATACATCATTTGTGAAAATTTCAGCTTTCTAGCTATCACGGTTTATGAGATACAGCCTGGAGACAGACAGACAGACAGACAGACAGACAGACAGACAGACAGACAGACAGACAGACAGACAGACAGACAGACAGCGGAGTCTTAGTAATAGGGTCCCGTTTTTACCCTTTGGGTACGGAACCCTAAAACTGTTAATTAAAATTAGGTAGGGGAGATGCGGAAGGACCTGGGAACCCACCGCATAATTATCCCAAGAAAACCCCTGCCATTATATGATTAATGGAAAGGGGTCACGGCCCTCAGCAATGAGGAATACGACGCAGAGAGAGAGATCTACTGGTACTTCAGTCTACCATTGCCGGTACTATTTAATGTCGTCTGAAAGATGATATACAAGCATCCCTAATCCATATACCTATTACTGTACCTACGTGCAGCGTGATATATCTAAACTTCAACGCGTACTACTCGTACTTTCGGCATTTACACAATATCAATAGGTAACGTAGGTGTTTACGGTAGAGTTTACCCTAACTCAATTATGTAGGTATAGCTGAATACAATCTCAATGGGCTGAAACTTGAAAGTGAGGTTCACAATTCATAAATGCTACCCGTTGGATTGTTGTCGTAGATATCTACATTGTTATTTGTCACGCAAGCTTTTAGCTTTAGTTGTAGAATAGAATGTGGTAGAAAGGTAAACATTGGTAACTGTAGTAGAATAATGGTTGTAAAAATGTAAGAAAGCAAAAATAAAATAAATCCTAAATTTTCTTAACCGGGTATGAAACAAAGTATTTACCTAGATATAATTAATAAGTAATTATTATAATAGCGATACGTATAACAATAGATAATTTGTTGAATTGAAAATGAATCCCCGTAGGGGGTTATCAATTACTTGGAAGTCTTCGAATTAATTAGGTAGTCGAAAGCTATGTTATTGGAGATGATAACAAACGTTTGGTACACATAATATATCAAGTATAATTAGGTACTGAATACTGATATATTATTCAATTTTCAAGCTAACGAAACCTATACTTACTAATATTATAAATCTGATAGTTTTGAAGTAAGTATTGTATTGAAAAGCTAACAGACAGACTTTTAAAAGTCGGCACAAATTCCTACCTACACTGCCTTCAATTCAATGCATAAGGTTTTACCTTCTAAATTATTGTTGTCATGTTGCCTGTAAAAAACATAATTGGCACAACTTCCTGTTTTGATAAATTATTTTAATCATATTTTAATACAAGGCAAACTTTACTCGTAGCATATTATGATTAATATAAAGGTTCGAAATGAAGACTCGGTCAAACAAAGTTGTTAGGTAGGTACCTATTAAAATAGATATTACCTTTTTATATAGAGTCACTCTTATATAAGACCAGTGCACAATGCACCTACTGTTTTTTTTTATTGTAATTCAGTTTAGTTTAAGACTTTAGAAAGGAATTAGTTGGTAGTAATTTTGTAGTGTTTAACTGTTTAGTGCATTTACGTTATCAATATCCTGGTATACTATATGTTTCAAGAACATAAAATTGTAGTAGGATAAGTTTATTTAACCAGTATAAGCTAAAATGGTTTATTCATCATCAATAAAACAATTAATATCCGGGTGTGATCGAAGTCAACGGCTTACTTGTGTTTAAAGAGTTTAAATATTGGCTTGTAGTAGAATGACCGACGTGACCAAGGAAAATTGAAAAATGAATCCCTATTTTGGATAGAAGCAGGCGTTACTTTGCGGAGGTCCATGACAATGAAGGAACTAGAAATTTAATTCGCTATAATCCGCAACAGTAGGCAAATCGCAAGCTCCAAGTGCAAGATACGAGTACAATGTGGCCAATTCTGTACACAATCTCTAAACTAAACAAAAATGGCAGCTTTAAATATAGTTCTGTCCCTTTCCGTAGGGAAAGTATTAAGAAAGGGTTAGCAATATTTGTAATGCTCTAATTTTAGTTTAGTTTAGAGATTGTGCACTACAGAATCAGCCCCACTGTACCACATAGATTTGCCTACTGTTGCGGATTATAGCGAATTAAATTTTTAGTTCCTTCAGAATCCCTATTTCCCTTGGTCACGGCATCACGCGTGAACGGCTGGACCAATTTCGCTAATTCTTTTTTGCTGTGTTTGTTTGGACCCCGGGATAGTTTATATTCACAATTGGACCCGTTAGGGGGCGCTACAATCGGGTTCGCGGTTCAGGGCAGGACAAAGTCTGTCGGGTCACTAGTAAAAAATAATTCAGGAAAGTGCTGAAGATCTTAAATTTCTTCAGCATGTCCTGTATTATTTTTTACTAGTTACGCTACGCGCCACAAGGCGTTCAAAAATCCGAACTCTTAGTCAAAATTTATGTAGCTATAAGTATTTGTAGTTCAGTTCAGTAAAAACTATCGAAAATAATTTAACGCCCGGGCAATCCTGTACACTTTTACATTATTATTTTATATTTTTTAGTACTTTATTTTATGGAGCAGTTCTAATAACCGCCTTGTATGATGTTTTATGACCTAATGACTTTATGACTACCGGAGCAGTAGCTCCGGTAGTACCTTGACCTTACCCCGTATGGCGCAAAGCTTTAAACCTTGAAGCCAATAAACGATACTGATTTGTGCCAGTATCTAGACTTACTCTAGTCTAGATAACGCCAGCTCTCCATATTAACACTGTACTTAGATACTCAAAAATAAGCAGCAGTGCCAAACGGATACAAGAATTTGCTCTGGATTTTCACCATTTTGGTATGGAATCCTAAAATACAAGGCCAATGGATAATGTTGTCGCATAAAAATGTCATTTATCTTGTTCCGTAGGTACCTATAATATTTCTAGGTGATACCATATACCTTGAAAAATGCAACCCGAAAGGTTATGCAGGTTCATAATTATGATTAGCTAGGTACACATTTTTTTGTAAGGTAAACAAGCACTATATTCATAAAGGTTGAATAATCTGAAATTTCAAAATAATAATGCTTTAAGCGATGTTAGTAGGTATGCCAGCTGAAAGGTGCATTAAGTCTGCCAAAAAACGTCGATGGCCGACCTGTACTTGCTCCAGCGTGGCATAACCTAAATCCTTCTCATTACAAAAGGAAACCCGTTATGGATTATTTATGATGATGATGATGATAAATGTCTATATTTGCATTTTTCAGCGACATTAATAACGGCGGCGGCTGGTACCACAGTAGGATGGACTTCGCCGGTTCTGCCGAAACTATTGGTGGCCGACTCTCCCATACCAACAACCAAAGATCAGAGTTCATGGATCGCTTCATTTATGATTCTATGTTCAGGTAACTATTGCTTCAAACCCTTACCCAAAAAGTTGCTCCCTTAAGCAGATCCATTCTGCTGCTAAAGGCCAATATTTTCGAAGGCTACAAGACATAATAAGCACTCACTTTAATAAATAACACGGCTCAAGTCTTGTATTTGTACTGCTGGATACGCCTCGGATCCTAGGTGATTGAGAATATATTTGCCGCGGTTTCCTTTAAGGGAGCAATTATTTTTATCCTAAAAATGTCTTTATCTGAGTATATAAACTCCTCATGAAGCTGATAATATTGACGAGATACTAATTACATCCGTACAGGTCTGGCCTTCGATATCTTATTACGTTGCATGAAGCTTCGAATCCCTTTAGAGTAACTACTATCCATACTAATATTATAAATGCGAAAGTGTGTCTGTCTGTCTGTCTGTCCGTCTGTATGTGTGTCTGTCTGTCTGCTACGCTCTCACGGCTCACCTGTTCAACCGATTTCGATGAAATTTGGTACAGGGATAGGTTGTATCCCGGGGGAAGGACATGGGCTACTTTTTATCCCGGAAAATTAAGGAGTTCCCACGGGAATCGAAAACTTATTCCACGCAGACGAAGTATCATCTAGTACATTATAATGCTGCACTTCATAGTATCTGCTAAGTTCGCGCACAAACTCTTCACGCATCTGGAATTGCTCCAATAGTAGATAAGTGCCACTTTACAATATCGCGCGCAACACAGTGGCTATGCAGATCTAAAAGAAGCAAAATTAATTGTGGATTTAGGAGTTTCTGTAATCTCTTAAATTGAACGGGATAAGAAGCCTATACTTATCTCCAGGGAAATAAATTGTTCTATATGAAGTCAAAATTGTTTTAACGGATAGGCCTTAAAAAAGTGATACCCAGAGAGACAGACACAAATTCGCAAATAAAATCTTGTTTTATTAATTGTTTTAATTTTCTCAACTTCAGCTGTCAGCCCCATTCCCGCATCGTACCTCGCAGACAGAATAGGCACAAAGAAGACGCTCCTTCTCGCCGCCATTCCCTACATCATTGGCTGGATCCTACTCATGTTGGCCAACAATATTCCAACTATTTACGCCGCTCGGCTTATTCAAGGGCTGGGGTACGGCATTGCGTACACGGCAGCTCCCATGTACTTGGGTGAAATCGCATCCAATGAAGTGCGTGGAGCTATGGCCACACTCATCACAGTTATGTCAAAGGTATGTAAAATGTTTGAAATCAGTATAAATATCTCTAACCCCTATGGAGACAGGGTTTCAAAATACATAATGCAAAAATTTTGTGCTATTCCTCTTTTTTATGGACTTGTTTCCATACAAAATTTTCCAAGTGATAATATGACAGTGTCTGCTGACTCAGAATACAGAATCTGTATTCTGAGTCTGCAGAATGATTTTCTACAAATCTTCCAAAATACTGTCTATAATATTTCCAACTACACTAGTGAATTCGCAACAAAGGCCTTTGTAAAACTTAAAACTTTCTAGGTACTTACTTAGGTAGGTATCTATTTTCATGTTACACTTGCAAAAACTTTGTTCCTGAACATTATGAATTCAAGCGTGGCTCTAATTTAAATTAAAAATTGTTTCGAACGGGTGCGAGACCATATTTTCCAGACTTTTTCTAATGTAGAAAAGTGTTTTAGTAGATTTAGAATTATTTTTTAAAACAAAAAGGGTTTTTTCAAAATAAAGACTTCAGAACATCGCATGAACCTCAGAATACAGACTGTATTCTGAGGTATGAACCAATAAAAAAATACCCTTCTGTTGTTGGTCCTTCATAGAAAATCCAAAACAACAAAACTACTGAATCGATTTCTTTTGGTTTTTAATGTTAAATAATATAATATATCTGGATCTAACTTTTTTAAATTTGTTTTTCAGTTTGGAATCCTGTCACAGTATTGCATTGGACCATACGTTTCGATGCTCGGGCTGGCCAGCTTTAATATAGCAGTACCAATCCTCTTTGTGGTTACGTTCAGTACCATGCCCGAATCACCCTACTACTTCATAAAGTCCGGAGACACAAATAAAGCTGAAATGTCATTGAAACATCTTCGTGGGAGAGATTATATGAGAGAAGAGCTAGAGAGCATGTCGCATTTAGTCAACGAAAATATGAAAGAAAAAGGCCGCTGGCAAGACCTATTTACCGTGGGTGGTAACAGAAAAGGCCTTATTATTTTGTTTGGAATATATTTCACACAACAATTTTGTGGTAGCACTGCAATTATAGCATATGCTCAGCAGATATTTGGAGCGGCTGAAGGTGGATTGGGCGCTGAGGAGTCTTGCATATTATTTGGGACGGTGCAATTGCTAACATCGGCTATATCTTCTCAACTAGTGGATAGGCTTGGAAGGAAACCGCTTCTGATAGTGTCTTCGTGTGGCGTTGGACTTGCAAACATAGTTATAGGAGCTTATTTCTTTATGAAGTTTGTAAGCAGTGACCTCGTTGTTGCTCTCAAATTCATTCCTATTGTTGTGATACCTATTTTTATATTTTCATACACTATAGGTTTAGCTACCGTGCCTTTCGCTATAACGTCAGAGATATTCCCCACGAATATTAAATCTAAAGCGACCTGTGTAATACAAATATTCGTGGCTCTGATGACATTCGCAGTTACTAAATTATATCAAGTTATTGCGGATAATTTGGGTAATTATATCGCCTTCTGGTGCTTCGGGCTATTATCAGTGGGAGGCGTAATCTTTATATTAGTTTTACTCCCCGAAACGAAAGGCCAGTCGTTTGCGGCCATTCAGGAGAAGTTGTACTCGGATGAAAAAGTGGTGTACGAGAAGAGCGAGGACCACTCGGGTAGCGTGAGAATTCTGTGATAAATATAAAAGAAATGTTATACAAATTACATAGATTTAACAATGAAAATTATTTACTTTTACATTTATAGGTACTTAATTGTTGTTATTTGCCGTCCTGTATTTTATGCAACGTGATAATCTTCTATGTCTCTCCATAATATAGGTACTTATATTATACATTATACATAATATACACCTGACACCTAACAAGTTACAAAAGTTTATTGGTCTTCATATTTAGACCCTACCATATTTCCTTCGTACTCCAAACACTCAATACAAATCAAAAGATTTACAAAATTATAAAGAGTATAAGAGGGTAGCTACTTATGTTATGGTTAGTTCAAATTACGTCATAATTAACAAATTATTATTTAGGCACTTTCAACATTGGGGCTGATTCTGTAGTGCACAATCTCTAAACTAAACTAAAATTAGAGCATTACAAATATTGCTAACCCTTTCATAGTACTCCCTACGGAAAGGGACAGAACTAGATTTAAAGCTGCCATTTTAGTTTAGTTTAGAGATTGTGTTATACAGAATCAGCCCCAATACATATTTAATTTAAAAAGTATGAGAAAAGTATAATACCTATATGTAATTACAAAATAAATTACACGCTTGACAGTATTTAAAAAAGAACAAAAGCGTAAGAAGTATATGGATTAATTTAAATTTAGTTCGGTTATATTTATTATACTTACCTAGGTTATGAAAACCGCACATTATTCGATTTTCATGTTGTTCTTATCAGTTAGGTAGCACGTAACAGTTAATCAAATATTCCAATAGCTTATTAGTGTATGTAATAGGTACATTGTTATTATCACTGCAATTATATTATTGACTATTAGGTACTATTTTAATAATAATTGTAAAAAAGAGCAAACTGAATCTCAGAACTCTATCGGCTTACATACTGTTATATTAGTTGGTTTGGTACTAGTTTTACTATGTGGCATTTCTTATTTTATGTGTTACATAACATTTAAGCTTAAAACAGCAGAGTTCAAAATGAATAGATAACTCTGTCTTGGTATAGATAGTTCAATACACAAAGACTGGGCCCCACTTCTTATGTACGCAATGTTCTAAGTTTTTATATTGCAAATTCGATTGATCGTATTGAGCGTTCGATCACATTAGCGTCAAAGTAAAATAAACCTAAACCAAATTGATTTAAAGCTCAATTTCGTGAATGCATTCAAAGCCAGCGCTTCAAATGGAAACGTGTCGAAATTAAAATCGGTTGTACTGAATTGGTGACTTAAAGGCAAGGGCCATTTTACTTTGACGCTAATGTAATCGAACGCTTAATTCGATCAATCTAATTTGCAATGTAAAATCTTAGACTAAGCGTTCTGGTCTCATCAGGAAAATTGTTGTGAGTTTTATGCTCGTAAATCTTACTTTAGCAATATTTTGTTAAATGGCGCCATCATCACTATAAACAATTATAAATAAGAGTGGGCGAATCTTTGTGGACTCAAGTACATACCTATATAAAGTTGCAAAATCACAATGCTGATGCAAACCATGCATGCATGATGCTTTTCGATAGTGTAGAAGGATCTACATTATCGAACACGATATAATACTTAAATAGATATTTCACCTAAAATTAATAAAGTGCCAACAACGCCTTTCTAAAAACGGTTGTTTTAAGTGTTTTGTTTAAGTAACTTATTATTACACGTACAATTAGTGTCAAGTATATTTTATTTTAAGAGACTAGGTATGTTCAGCTTTCAAATTCGAATAAATTTAGTTTAAGAAAATGAGAAGGAAAATGTGATTTAGTAACATTCCGTGTGCCTTAAATTTCGCCAAACGTGCCATTTTTAATAGAATTTATACCCTGATAGAGAAGAATTATACATGTTGCTATTATTGCGTATTAAATTGTTTTGATTTTGTGGTCGTTTCATTTCGTTTTAAGTTAAATTATCTATAGGTATATATCTAGCTAGCTAATAAGGCCAATTCTGTTGTACACTATCTCTAAACTTAGCTAAAAACACAGCTCTATTTCTATTGATATCCCTTTCATAATACTCCCTGCGGAAAGGGTCAGCACTAGATTAGATATAGAGATATCATTTAAGTTTCGGTTAGAGATTGTATTATACAGAATTGGCCCCAATATCTCTGATAACTTACCCAAATCACACACAAATATTTTGTAAGACATCTGCAAAATTTTAGTGTCTTGAAAATAACTCCTTTGTGGGTTCCTAACCTATACCTATTCTAACGAGCTAGAGTAGGTAGTGAAATCTGAGACTCGATTATTTAAAGTTTTTAGATACTGGCAACACTGGGGCCATACAAAACTCAAGCAAACAATAAATACTGGTAGGCACATTCGGGGATATTCATACAAACCATTATTTTTACTTTTTTTTTACCGCCATTTTCCACTCTCTGCTTTCCTAGTCATGAACAGGCTCCATGAGCATTTGAAATAATAATTAATTAATTGAACCTGCAATTATAAAATGTGGCTTGTCAACCATTTGTACCTAGGTACTACTGGTAGATACTGATGCTGCAGGCGAATCGTCGGTGTAACAGACGGTCGGTATAAGCTGTTATTTAATTAATCACGGTATTCTACGTCGTAGCCTTAGTTAAAGGCAGCCCCATGAAACACATTGCGACCGAATGGCTACGACGCAATAGGGATGATGCCTATATGAAAAATAAATTATTTCTAACTTATTATTAAATAGAGGGTCTTCGAAAAGACCTAAAATTCACATCCTCAGTCAGTTTTAAGCACAGGTTTTAAGTATGTTAACCATCATTTTAAAATATAGATTAGAGAATAAAAGAGCGTTGAAATTTTATGACGTCACAACTGTGAATTTCATACAACTTCCATACTAGAAGTGCGTTTTTAAGTTTGATAAAGAGTTGCTGATTTGATTCGAGTTGTCATCATCCCTACTTGGAAAAATAATGCACGTTGCAAGTGCGTGACATGATGTCATATCCAAAGTGGTACCGATAGCTATTATTATACTTATTAGATTTTATCTGTTTCTCATCCCAATCGAATATTGATAGATTGAAAGCTTTTTTTTAAATTCACTACGCGTTAGCCCTTGACTGCTATCTCACCTGATGGAATTTGATGATGCATTTTAAGATGGTAGGGCTAACCTGTTATAGGGGTATGGCTTTTATATTAAACCCATACCCCTAATCGGTTTCTACACGGCATCGTGCCGGAACGCTATAATATATCGCTTGGCGGCATCATGTGTCTGTTCACGGTAGGGTGTCACGGCCAAAGCCTCCCAGACCAGACCAGAATAAATTCAGAAATTATAAATTCCCAAAATTACTGATCCGGGTATCGAACCCTGGACCTCTCACGTTAGAACAACAGTGCTCAACACTGTGCCGGGGAGGCAGACAAACTGTTTCGATAAATTGCATAAAAATTACAAATCAAGCGCGTACCTGTACTGCCTGTACCCGCATATATTTATACATGATAAGTATTGAGGCGTAGAATTATAGTAGGTAATTATTTATGATGCAAGGGAGAAAAATACTGGCTGAAATCAACATCGTAGATCATAAAAAAATTGAGATTTTGTACTACGCGACCAAGCCAACTATAGGCACCTAGAGTATATTATGTCACGAGGGTTTCTGATAGGGTTGGCAAAAATTAAAAATAAACTTACATGGTAATAAAATGTTTATTAGTTAAATATTTAACACTTTCGCTGCGTTACGGCAAGTATTTTGCCGTATTTGACGGTCAGCCAGTGCGGCAGCTCGTTTTCCTTGTTTTGCGCACGGTGCGGGGGTGATCTAACTATGTTCCCGTAGGTGTAGGAAAGAGACAGTGATTTTTTCAATATGGTTGCTTTTAATATAATGATATTGTATACTAATAATGTACGGCAAAATAGTTGCCGTAACGCACAGCAAGGTAAGTATTTTTATTCAGTGCGGTACGGCGACTATCTTGCCGTACCCCCCCAACCCCGCGCCTCACTGCATGCGTCCGCGCGGCCTCTCAGTTTGCATTAGTGTTGGCCGTAAGTGTTCGATATTTTTTATGCAAAAAACTACGCGACGATACTTTCACGTAAAAAACATGATATGAGTAAGGGAATTAACCTTATTTTATTTCGTTAAAGTTCCTAATATTATCTCATCATAGATTAAAAATAAAAAGTAATTATAATAATTTGGTACCCTAATATGAATCAAAATTTAAAAAACCTATTTGTATTTATCATTATTTATTTATTAATTAGTGTATTTGTACTAAGTACATGAGTGACTGCTTTTTATTTTAATTTTTTTTATATTTAAATATATTTTTTTAAATCGGCGATAGGTACTTGTAATAGTAATTATTATGTTGACTAATTATGAAGAATTATGTTGATTCATACACTTAAATTTGTTGTGTCTTTAATAAAGAATATCTTTAAAATATCGATTGTCATTTCAGAAGTAAACCCATCACTAGCAATTTTTTAACTTCTATGCTATACGGCATATATATTGCCGTCAATGACTGATTTTGAAAAATCTCTGTATCTTTCGAAATATCATAGAGAACCCGGGGCTACCGCAGCTAGGTATACACGAGGATGTAGCCTATCGATTTGTTCAAAAAAACCATTGATATGGTGAGTTTCCACGTCTCCGTGGACTTTGAAAGTCAGGTTCCGGTACGGCTAAATAGAGGTCGTAACGCATATCAGGAAATATAGATACGGGCAGTATTTGTCTCGTACCGCACGAGCCGTAGGTTTAGGATCCAATGCTGCCGCAGCGAATGTGTTAAAGTATGAATGACAGTTCTTATGCCTCCGCTACACTATGCTCCTTGCGCTGCCGCGTAGCACGCCCTCGCTCTGCCGCGTTGCTGCCCTCCGTGGCCACACACTGCTCTCCTCGCGCGATTAATCGCGACGCTCCGCACTAGGTCATTTGCACTTGCTACGCGTAACACACAATGGAGGTTGAAACTGTGGCTGCGTGCGCGCTATGCTTGTTTAGCATATTTAATTCCTTCAATCACGTCGCAACAGAGCAACGGATCGACGTGATTTTTTGCATGGCTATAGTTTAGGACCCGGAAATCGACATAGGCTACATTTTATCCCGGAAAATTACAGAGTTCTCGTATAATATTTCAATGGTTCCCGTGGGAATTAAAAAAACTTATTCCAAGTGGACGAAGTCGCGGGTATCAGCTAGTACTTTTAAAAAACAAGCTTCTCTATACTAATATACTTATGGAATAACATAGAGGCTAATTTATATCCCGGCAAATTAAAGAGTTCCCGCGGGAACCAAAGAACCTCAATCCACGCGGACGAAGTCGCGGGCATCAATAGATTATAGTCTGAAATAACACAATATAGCTACTTTTATCCCGGCAAATTAAAAACTTCCCGCGGGAACTTTTTAAATTGACGCAGACGAAGTCACGCGCATCATAATGTAGGTATAGGTACCAACATGATTTATTTAAAACATAATATAGGTAGTAACGTTTTATCGTTACTCCATTCATCGGCTGGCGGCGGCGGCGACGGCATGATTGCGCGTGCTTCTGCTACGAGCGCTCGATTGCGAATGAGTAGCGGGCAGTGTGTGGCAGGTCTCTCGCGCTCATATCGCCAGTCCTTTGACTCGCGCCCAAAAAACCGACAAAACAGGGAGCGATGCGCGAGGACGAGGAGCGTGGCGAGAGCATGGCGAGTATCGTTGCCACACGACGTCTCTGCCTCCGTCCCACGCTACTTCCCACGTCACTCGGGCAGTGTGTGGCAGGGGGGTTACAATGTAGAAACCTAATTAGAAAGAGCTTTCAAATATTGTACCTGAGCATATCTAAAAGTCCTAACTCACTCGCAAGTCACAAACATGGTCACAAATTCATCAACGCACAGCTCGAACCTATAAAGAAAGTATAAATTTTGAACAGAGGTTCATATCTGTAACACAAAGTCATAAAGCATTATCCCAAAAGGGTTCCTCTTCCTTACATAATTATGGGATAAGGCAAGATTGTTCAAACTACCTAGTATATTATATTATGTTTTCTTAATTTGCGATCTCGTCGATTTCAAATTCTAATGCGGTGTTCATTATCATCAAATAATTGACGAGAGCAAAACATTCACTTCCAACCGCGCCAAGCTGGGTAGAGACAGCTAGTTTGTCTATATTTTAGAACCTACTCAACTCAACGTAGCATGACGTAATCATGTATCTTAATGTAATAGTAACGTCTTAGGATATCTTCGTGGGTGTGTAGTGACATCAGCACACTCATTTTAATCAGTGGATTTTGCATAGCTGCCTGATTTCATTAGGCATTCAATCAATTGTTGAAATGGAATCGGCATCAATCATGTTAAATTTTTACAAATCACGAAAATGGGCTAAGTAAAACCGATTCTATGAATCTCATACTTTCATATAGAAGCAAGAAATAAACATGTAATTACCCCTCTCAGAGTCGCACACCATTACTAAAGGTAGTGATCCGGTAACTAACTAATTATTTACCATGATCACACCAGGCACATGGCCTTTTAAAACCTTAAACATTTTACAGTAGACCACCACAATATGCATTGGTTGCTACTTTTTACCGTACCTATGGCATTTAGTGTTAATTCACTCCATCAAAGGTAAGTGGGGCTACTTATATTTAAGAATATCTTATTCTGAATAAGTTAATTCAACGAGGAAGACCTAACTGCGGGATTATTATCTGTGCTATTACCACAGAATAGGTAATAGTATGCTATTACTTACACACCGCCAGAGACATACAACGCTTGCACACGCACTGCTACCAAATTATTCCGGCCACTGACACAGCCTAACAAACTAAAACCAGTTGGTGGTAAAGCGTTGACACCGCCTACCAGTCGCTCCACCTAAACCTGTCTATATTAAACCTAACATTATCTACATAGCACCAGCCTGTCATTCTATTACCCTGTAGCCCTTCTCAAGAGGGCAGGCAGTGATCATGGAATGGATGCGCCTGCGCCAGACCTTCCTATGATGGATGGAATCGATCGGATACGCCGAACGTGCCTGACTACTTCTGCATTATAACTGGGTACTTTTCAAGTCTAATCTAAATAAGATGGACCAACAAACGTCCTGAGATGACAACTTTTGTAACTTGAAAAACTTTTGGAACTCAATCCTGCTTTGTGTACAAAAAAGATACAAAATACGCCCCGAATGTTCGCGTCTCGCGATAATATACCCAAGATAATGAGTATAGGTAGGTTAGTATCTAAGCACTTAATGAGAATGACGTTATAAATACCGCTCCACTCTTGCTCCACTCATTCACGAATGGCGGGAGAGGTGTGTACGTGTACCCCGCGTGATAAATAATTAATAACTAGCCATCTTATCGTGAACAAGTTGTAACAATTGTAAGAATATTAAAATAGATATTTATTGTGCAAGTGGTATTGTTATAAAAAAAATATATATACTTGTATTCGATTACGAAATATATTTTGATATTAACTTTTGCATGTTGAAGAAAGAGCCAAAGAAAAGATGGATGGATTTTGTGAAACAGGATATGCGTGTAAAATATAGGAGTAAATAATGAGTTAACGGATGAGCGAGTGGAAGAAGAAGAAGAGAATATGCTGTGCCGATCTCAGATAGCGTGGGATAAGGGCAGGAAAAACGACTCTATTTACTACTTAGTTATCCAATCCACAAAAAATATAATAGGTACGGTTTTACCCGGAAAAAATAACTACCCCAATACCCAGGTCAACCTACGTAACAATCATACACTTTAGAAACAATCAAGCCCAAGAAAACCCACTGACTAAAAGATTATCTACACAAACACAGTAGATAAATTCACTTAGTTTTCTCATAGGTGCAATCGCTTCGATGAAAACTACAATAATTTTATTAAATTGTGTCCATGAGATAGATTAATAAAATAAATTTTAATAGATACGTGACAAAATTTGCACAATAAGTTGATAGCTTTCATCAGAAATCAGAATTTAACTAGCAACAGTATATTGAATAATAATAAAATAATCTTTTCAGTATACGAATGAGTATACGTCTGATATGTAACGTGCTGGTGTGCGTTATCGGAATGTCGCACAACGCACACAAATGCAACTACAAAGCACGCGGGCTATGACACACAAACATTTTAATAGCTTGTTGATGTATGAGTACATTGTGTTTATTGGTATAAGAGCCACTACACTACGACCTTCATCGATCTGTTATCCAGATGAAACATACTTTTTACTAGTGGTTCGCCCCGAACTGAGACCTCGCGGTATACATAAACTTGTACAGAGCGCCATCTATTGACATCATTGTGAAGTTCTGTTAAAAATACGGCAGCTCATTAAAAATTAAATAATTTCGTTTGCTTATAATATTTCTCTAATTTTAGTATTTGTTGTTCAAGTACAGGATATAATTCATATAATTGATCAAGTTTCAGGCTCAGCCTTTCAGAAAATTGAGAGTTCTGAGGTCAACTTGGGACGTTAGAAAATCTCCACTTTGAAAGCCCCCCATTTCGTCAATTTTAGGGGAAAAATTAAAAAAAAAATATTTTTGGACTCTATTCCAAATAATTGTCTTTAAAATGACGGATAAATATACGGATTAAAATGTACGGATAAACCTGATCAGGTTTTTGTTACACTTTAATATACTTACTTTAATCAATTTATAAGAATGTATGATTGTTTTAAATAAATAAATAAATGATATACCGCAACTCTATGTAACGCTATAAAAAATATTTTACTTCGCATTCGCTTCTATGAGAGCCCCCCTGAAATAAAGATTTTTAAAACTTTTTAAGCCATATTCGGCGGGAGGCCATCGGTTTACATATCATATTTAAATTTGAAGTAATTACGTTAAGTAATTCAGAGGCTCTGACAGACGGACGGACGGACGGACGGACGGACAAGTGCCAATTCACTCAAGTAGACTCAGAGACCTTCGCTTCGCTCGGTCAATAATAGATAAATACGCCAAAAAAACCACCATACCATTATAATATGGTAGGTACTTACCATAGTTCATAGGTAACTTCACGGATCTGTTTAACCGCTTGAGTTATATATCAAAATATAGGTAATTTTATAACAAACGCGATGGTATAGCATTGCCTACAATAAACCTGTCAAAAAAATTAATAATTAAAATTAATAAATTTAAAAATAGCCTTGTCAGGATTTTGATAGGCAAGCTATTTTAGGCGTATTTATCTATTATTATATAAAAATAAAAAGTATGTTTCATCTGATTAACAGATCGGCGAAGGTCGTGGTATATCCAGCTATCAGACCATAACTTTTTCTTCGCGGTTAAATACTGCTCACTTAGGTCGTGTGTCAATGTGTGCGCATGAAACCGTTTCACGCGTGATTCACGTGATTACATACGTTCGCAACTTCGCATTCTGCATTTTGATTCGGCTTTGCCAAATTATTAACTTAGGTATATATTTTTTACATTTGACTACATCTTGAACTTTTGTTAATAATGTACCTTTTTCAGTGCTGTGTTTCCATTGTGGGTATCAAATATATTGGTGCTCAATAAAACAGTTTGATACCACCTACAATAAAGTCGTTTTGTCGAAACTACTAATAAAATCGATAGTAATAAAATCAGGAACATGATATATATTTAAAAAAATATATACCTACCTACATTATATAGGTATGTGTAATGATAAAGCTACTCACATTGAGTAAAACGGACCATCTATTTTACCTCATTCCGATAAAAATCTACCTATGGTTGCCAGCTTACCATTACCAGTTACCACGTCAATCATTTTATCTAGATCTACTTATCATTTTAAACATCTTTATCTTAACTAATAAATAATCATTTATTCCTAGGTAAATGCTGTAGTTTATAAAATAACGAACCCGTGCAAAGCCGGAGTGGGCCAGCTAGTCATACTATAATCATACTAATATTATAAATGCGAAAGTGTGTTTGTTTGTTGGTTTGTCGGTTTGTTGGTTTATTGGTTTGTTGGTTTGTCCTTCAATCACGCCGCAACGGAGCAACGGATCGACGTGATTTTTGGCATGGGTATAGTTGAGGACGGAGAGTGACATAGGCTACTTTTTATCCCGGAAAATTTAGGAGTTCCCGAGGGAATCAAAAAAACTTAAAACACGCGGACGGAGTCGCGGGCATCAGCTAGTAATATTATAAAAAGGGAAAGTGTGTTTGTTGGTTTGTCCTTCAATCACGCCGCAACGGAGCAACCTATCGACGTGATTTTTGGTATTGGTATAATTGAGGACCTGGAGAGTGACATAGGCTATTTTTTATCCCGGAAAATGAAGGAGTTCCCGTGGGAATTAAAAAACTTATTCCACGCGGACGAAGTCGCGGGCATCAGCTAGTATTATAGAAATTCGGAGCTCAACGCTCAGTGCTCACATGTCCGATAAGACTAAATACCCGGAAAGTGCAATATTATTTATGCATACAAATTATACGTACTCGATGCAATATCTCATAACACGATGAAGCATTGTGCATGTTAAAACCCCTGTCATAAGATCCTGAGAGCACATGGTTTATTTGTAAAGTAATAATTATTATGATGGACGGGTACAAATTTACATGCCTCTATTTGAATGAAACTTCCTGCATTGATTAATTCCAGTATTTTCTATTTATTTGCCTGAAAATATAATTCCAACCCTATTTTAGTCTTATGTTCTTACTACACCAACTTAAATTAATATACCCACTAGATGATGCCCGCAACTTCGTCCGCGTGGTTTAAGGTTTTTTGATTCCCCCGGGAACTCTTTAACTTTCCGGAATAAAAAGTAGACTATGTCCTTTCCATGGGATACAAACCCACTTGGGTATGTTGTATGTTGTTGTTGTATGTTGTTCACGGCCCATCTGTTCAACCGGCTTTGATGAATGAACGCGTAGCAGACAGACACACTTTTGCATTTTTATAATATGTATTAGTATTGATACAGCTTTGAATACTGCTTTTTGCATTTGTGAGCCCAAATTCCTCTGACCATAATTATAAATTAGCCTTGAAAAAAATAACTCAATCTACATAAGTTACTCAATAAGTAGTCAGTATCTAATGCCGAAATCTACACTAATATTATAAATGTGAAAGTTTGGATGGATGGATGGATGGATTAATTTTTTTTAATTTTTTTGCACAAACAAATAGGTACAACATTTTGTTTCTCGTCAAACTGCACACGTAGTTTGTTGGCGAGGTCGCGCTCAACTTATACTATGCCGTGCACTTATTATTTAGATTATACCTAGTTGGATGGATGGATGGATGTTTGTTACTCAATCACGCTTGAACGGCTGAACGGATCTGGATGAAATTTGGCACAGAGATAGATTATAGTCTGGAATAACACATAGGCTACTCTTTGTCGCGGAAAATTAAAGAGTTCCCGCTCGAACCAAAATACCAAACCACGCGTAGGAAGTCGCGGGCATCAGCTAGTACATACATATAAACAGGTATATAGGTTAAAGTAGGATCTTACTTTATAATCAATTTTATCAGAGCACGATACGTTTGCGTAATGCAACAATTAAAAACGTAAGTAGGTATCTACTCATTAATTAAATGATATCAACGGCAGAGTCAAAATAGAGTGTGAACAATTGAACATGGTTGTAAAATTAACATCTGTAAAAATAAATTTAATGCATATTATTTTATCGCTCTATGTAACAAAAAAGTGTCGTATATTAAATAGCTCACAGTACATATTAATAGAGGCCTCAAAACACCAGCATACATAGTCACAGATGTAAGAAAAGATGTTTGGCCGACCGACGACATACGGGCATACTTATCTAAGTAGTATCTGCGAACATCGTAAGAAAAGTGTTATCGAAGCTATAGGTCCCAAAAATTTAGGAAATTACTTAAATATATGGGTATAATTATTTCCGTGGGAACGACCCATCTATACTAATATTACTACATATTACTATATTACTATCAAATAAATATTATAAGTGCGATAGTTTGGATGGATGGATGTAATGGATGTATGGATGTTTGTTACTCAATCACGCTTAAACGGCTGAACGGATCTGGATGAAATTTAGCACAGAGAAAGATTATAGCCTCGAATAACACATAGGCTACTGTTTATCTCGGAAAATTAAAGAGTTCCCGCGGGAACCAGAAAACCTCAACCCACGCGGACGAAGCATCAGCTAGTAAACCATAATTCTGTATATGTAGGTCCTACCTTTGTTTATTAGGTCTTGAATAGTTAGGTATTTGTGTTATATGGGGCCAAAGAAAATTTTTGTTCCCCGAGGGCGCTATTTTGAATTCAGAGCGAAGTGAAGGATTCTAAAGTAGAATCCTGAGCGTAGCGAGGAATTCAATATACGCCGCCCGAGAACAAAAAATTTGGCCCCGAGTAACACACACTATTTTTCATCATTACGTATGAGAAAAAGCTAGGAGTATCAACCTACTATGTATGGACATTAATATTTAATACCTATACGTTTAAGCACCAATCAGAAGCACGAACGCGGACCAACCAGAAGATACTCCTATCAACCTTCTATGTATAGACATTATAAGACGGTATATTTAAAGTTTATATAAAACACAAATATATATATTTTTTTTTTACTTTTAACTTTTAAACATTTATTGAAAACAACACAATAGAAATTAAAGCGATCGACAGGTTTCTGCGACGAACGCAGTATTCTGAAGCACGAACGCGAACCAATCAGAAGAGAGAAATGAAAAGTCCTATGGGCCTAAAAATTACATTTTGCTCCCGCTATCCTCTGAAGCCAATATTCGTTTTTTGAATAGGTATGATGAAAAATAATTATTTCATTAGTCTATATACATGCGTACTTAACACATTGAATGCCAGCTACGCAATATTGCGTAGTAAGTAGTAATGTTAGGGGCCAAATACGTAATACAACGTAGCACTTTCTTACAATTTAAATGGGTATTTGCATTATTAGGCCTCCTGGAAAGGACGTTATTATGTTCGTTGGCATCTCAAATAGAACATGACATGGAAAAAAAGTAACTTTATTATTTTTAAACTATTCTAAACACAACATTTATAAGGCACTAAGAAGGCCCAAATTACAGTATTATTATGAGATCAAAAATTGTTTTATAACTAAAGAGATCAATAACTAACGATATAAAAAAAAACAGGAACATGTGAGAACATCAACAGAATTTTTATCCAAAATTATACAAAACGAGGATCAGTGTGGTAGGTGTAAAAGCAGTTTACAACACACAAGGCAGGCTTTTCCGGACAAGTAGCACATACAAAAGATGACTCCTTGCGTTTTTTATTTTTAGTGCAGACACGACAAGGCTTCACTGGAACAGCCTTCTTAGTAGGTGGGAGCTTTTCTAAGAAATGGAAATCTCTCAAGGGAACACGACTTTTACGAACGGCCGGCGATGCAGGTGGTACAGAGGGCCCAGGCAGAAACGGCGATGGGTCTGCTTGAACTTGTGCAGGGCCAGGCTGTACTGGGGGTATTTGTGGTCCAGGTGCTTCTGCAGCTGTTGGAGTAGTATCGCCATAGTTCAGCCCCAGTAGATATTTCATAAAATCTTCCCGAAACTTCAAGAGCCGTATTTTGGATGTCCGGTCTTTCAAACGTAGCAACCTATGCGCGTTTTGTACGTAAACTCAATCTACGTAGTACTACGTAGATTCCGGCACCACACTTAAAATACACAAGCGTGGTGCCGAGTACGTAGTGTTACGTAGATGACCATTTGTATGGTGGGAACCAATAACGACCTGAAAATATATCTGGCACTCAATGTGTTAAGCAATTGTCAAATTGATAATAAATACATACTCGTAAAATTTTACAGCGGTTACTGACTGATAGATTTCAATGATATTGTGTCTATCATGTTTAACCTTAAATTGTCGCTGAGACACGTCCGAGCTAACAATATAATTTCTGCTAAGAAAATTATAGGTAACTAGCTGATGCCCGCGACTTCGTCCGCGTGGATTGAGGTTTTTTGATTCCCGCGGAAAAATCCAGACTATAATCTATCTCTGTGCCAAATTATATTTAGATCCGTTTAGTCGTTATGCCGTGATTGAGTAACAAACATCCATCCAAATCCATCCATCCAAACTTTCGCATTTATCCGATTTCCGCTGTTTTCCGATATCTATGTAAATAATTGTAATTTAGGCTTTCCGTTTAACAAATGAGTAGGTATGTGTTTCAGGTTCACCGTTCACCCCACAGAACACTTAATAAGAGGTTCACCCCTTCACCGTTTTCACTGGACCCAGCTTCAGACTGGACTGTTTCAGCTGACCCAGGGCGGGTCAGCTATTTTTTTGTATGCCTCGTATCGGAAACTACGGCTTAACAAGCTTTCCGAAGTCAATAAAATACACATTGATTTCAAGAATCATCAGTACTTACTATTTAAGTACTTAGTAAGTACAGATGATGTGACCTGATATTAAATTGTATAATATATCTATATACTTATGATTCTGCACTATTTACTCAACTGTGTACTTACCAAAATGATAATTTTGTTTACTATTTAAACAATATTTAAAATGCATTGCAGATATAAAGAACTCATGTACCTACCTATAAAGGAACACATAATATTATACTATCTATCTCATAAATTTGTCTGCATTGATTAATCTTCCATGGGTGGGTTTTAATAACAAATATTGAAAAAAGAATAAAAAGAAAATATATCAAATATTGTTTCGCATTATTTGCCGAGCGAAGCGAAGGTCTCTGAGTCTACTTGAGTGAATTTGCACTTGTCCGTCCGTCCGTCCGTCCGTCTGTCAGAGTCTAATGCTAGCATAATTCTGAATTACTGAACGTAATGGGGACTATCGTTTCTTTGCTCACCAGTTGGCGCCACTGTTGTCTAAGGTGCAGAGGTATAGCTTTCAAAGGAGACTTTATAAGATCGGTGCCGAAACAAAGTTTTAAATCTTGATTCTCATTAAGTTTATTAATTTATAACAGCTATCATCATATCGAGTAGCAATGCCGCAATGTTGTGCAATTCCGTTTTGTTCGGAAAAAAGGAGGACACATGTTTCCAAAAGATAAAACTGTTCTAAAACAGTGGCTAGTTGCGATTCGCAGGAATTCGCAGGATTCTGAGGAATTATATAGTTAGGCACTAAATAAATAAGATAAAAAAGAAATTAATTACTTATTAAACTTTTATTTATCCTTCCCTTTCCCTTTAAAACACACTGCTATACAAATAAATACTTATTAAACATTGTAAATCCATACAATGGATATGATACTGAAAGATGGTAGTTGAAACTACTAAACAATGGTAACTAGATATTAGATTAAGTTATAAAACTTCTGAAATAAGCTTATCATTTCTATTTACATAAATTTTCTTTTCATCTTTATTTGTCCAAACAAAAAAATCACAATACTTTCTTTTAGTACCTAACAAGTTTTTGAATTTGAAAATAGTAGGGGCTACTTTCTTTCAAGCAATATTCATTATTGATCATTCCTATGTGCTTATAATTATCCACACTGATAAGCTCATCTTTTATAGAGAAAGGACATTTCTCTTCCAATACTGTTAGTTCTCCAATTAATCCTTCTGGAGAAACCTGAAATGAAACATCTAATATTAATAAAGAGAAATATTATTAAATTCTAGTCATCTCACACATAGTACCACCTAATCTGATCCCAAGATAGGTTGTGTTCTCGTTAGAGATACTGTGGGTACATAACCAGATACATATATAGTACCAGAGGGCAGAGACCTAGAGCAAACATCGATGTTCATCAATATCATATAGTAAAAGTGTGTCCTTGATGAGCATGAAACCCATTTAACCTTTCATGCAGAAGTCATATTAGGTAAATATACATAATAATATATTAGGTAAATATATGTAAAAAGAAAAAACATAGCTGTTACCTCGGCAAACAAGCATAGCTGGAAAAAATAATTTTGTAATACAGTAAACAAACTAACCTCTGAATTAGCAGCTCTTTGAGGCCGCTTATTTTTGCGCCTCTTTTTCTTTTTCTGCTTTCAAAGCGTTCACATTCATCGCCAAATAATCCATATTTGCGATAATTTCACGAAGGAGATCACTTTTCAACAGGTAAAATATAGAAATTAAAATAATTTGTCACGAAGCCCGCCAAAACCAGTGAAAAGTGAATGATAATGGACCTCACGCGACACTAGCGCCTCTAGTGGCAAATTCACACGCGATAGTCCCCATTACTTCAAATTTAAATATAATATGTAAACCGATGGCCTCCCGCCGAATGTGGCTTAAAAAGTTATAAAAATCTTTATTTCAGGGGGGCTCTCATAGAAGGGAATGCGAGGTAAAATATTTTTATATCGTTACATAGGGTTACGGTATATCATTTTAAAGATAATAATTAGGAATAGAGTCCAAAAATATATTTTTTTTAATTTTTTCCCTAAAATTGACGAAATGGGGGGCTTTCAAAGTGGCGATTTTCTAACGTCCATAGTAGACCTCAGAACTCTCAATTTTCTGAAAGGCTGAGCCTGAAACTTATCAATTATTTGAATTATATCCTGTACATGAACAACAAATACTAAAATTAGATAAATATTATAAGGAAACGACATTATTTAATTTTTAATGTGCTTCAGTATTATTAACAGAACTTCACAATAATTATGTCAATAGATGGCGCTCTGTACAAGTTTATGGATACCGCGAGGTCTCAGTTCGGGGCGAACCACTAGTATTTTTGTTAATCATCATGCATAAAGCTGGGCGCAAAATTTTTGAACCATCCTAGTAGATTAATTACCTGTGGATCCTGGACGAGTTCTAATCTTGGCTGCATCGCAATTATTTAGATTAGCACCTTTAATTTTCATAGTTGAACAAGGAACCCTTGTAATAGTTTCGTAGAGTCCGTCTGTACGTCTATTTGTCCCTCTGTCTGTTTACATATTCATGTTTGTCACGTTTTTTAAAAATCTTATTTATCTATATCTTAATATATATAAATCTCGTGTCACAATGTTTGTCCTCAATGGACTTCTAAACCACTTAACCGATTATAATAAAATTCGCACACCATGTGCAGTTCGATCTAACTTGAGAGATAGGATAGTTTAATATTATATAGATTAGGATTATTAGTGATACCCGTGCGAAGCCGGGGCGGATCGCTAGTATCTATATATATAAAATTCAAAGTCCTGACTGACTGACTGACTTATAATATATCAACGCACAGCCTAAACCGCTGGGGTTAGAAACTTGAAATTTTGACAGTAGGTTCCTTTTGTGACGTACGCGCACATTAAGAAAGGATTTTTCAAAATTCCACCCCTAAGGGGGTGAAATAGGGGGTGAAAGTTTGTATGAAACTCCGTCATTTCTCAAGTTATATCCATGAAACTTGGTATATGAGCTACCAGTTAAAAATGAAGAAATACATTTTTCACAGTTTTTGAAAATTCTACCCCCGAAGGGGTGAAATAGGGGATGAAAGTTTGTATGTAACTCCTTCATTTCTCAAGATATTTCTCAAGTTATATCAACGAAACTTGGTATTTTTGCTTTAAGTAAAAATAAAGAAGTATATGTGTCACAATTTTTCAAAATTCTACCCCAAAAGGGGTAAATTGATCAATTGAAAAAGGCAATTGATCGATGCAGAAAACGATGATATGTTTTCATTATTTTATTCCTGACTATGTGCCAATCAACTATTGTTTTGTCACTACTCACCGTCTAACAAATGTGCAGTGCTATTTTTAAAATGTATCGATTAAAAATAGCTTGTCTCGACAAATATTCGTAAGCAATTTGACCAGTTCGCTAGTGAGTGCATGGTTGCGGGACCAGCGCGTCGTACCTTGCGTTCCGGCGATATCGACCTTCTTCTTATCAGTATAAGAACTGCCTGACAAGCCGGCATCAGCTCAACCGATAAACAAGAAGCAAAAACGTGCGCCCGCGCCGATTCGCTTCATTCCATTCCACTCCGCGCGATTGAATCGGTTCGTTCGCCTCTCTCGCTTTTACGTTCAGTTGTTCACTCGCCTCCGTCGCGTTAGCATACTCAGCGTGACTCGTCGCACTATGTTCCAGCCAAACAACAACACATAAAACTTCCAAAATGAAGCCAAATCGGTTATAACGTTTCTTAAAACCCATTAAATTTAGATCGAATATTTTATTTTTGTGATATTTAGTTTTTATCCTTTGTTTTATTTATAGCATTACCATGGGTTATTATATTATATAAATGTTTTATTACTTAATTAAAAAATAGTGCTCAAGATAATCTCATTCCAAAACGCCCAGTAAATCAAATTTAGTCTGATAGTTCGTTAAATAAACCTACAATGACAGCAAAAACTCGTTCACATTGGAAGGAATATGGAACAGCATTCTGTGGTGAGTTTATTTTCTAACCTATTTCCATATGCTTGATGGAATCAGCACCATCCATGTGTTTAGCAACCAATTCATTTTCTTACCATTCGTTTCCTTTAATAAATATATCTGTTTTTAATATAAATAGTATAGATAATAATAATGAGGTAAAGAATATAGCTATAATCGTGGTTATGTTTATCGAAAACCTCATTCCTCGCCAGCGAGTCGCACGGCATTTTAAAACGTGGCAAGCTCTATACGCAGTTACTCTGTATGGCAATGTAAATAATATCATCCCCTTTATCACACGATTCTGCGAAATCGGTCATACCTAAGTCATAACAATATGTGTATTACATACTGTGAAAAACAGAAATTGCCGTATCATCTCTTGAATACACTGAAAACATTTGAGTTGTTCCACGCCATGCGTTGCTCTACTTTATAATTATCTCCCTCAAAAACGTTATCATTAATTTATTCTTTCATAATGTTATCTATTCGAAATTCTCATTCATACAGGAATTTTTAATTGACAGTCGTTGATGTAGATTAGTACCATATTTGACAGCGTACACATACAATTTTAATAAGCATTAACTTTGCATGATTGCGTTTAAAGCTTAGAGATTATGATAACATTTCTAGAATGCTTACTTGTTCCATTATCAGTTCTGCTATTTTTATTTGTTTCTTATTCGTTCTGTTTGAACAATGATAGTTCTATAAATAACAATATGTTTGAATGTGTTTGAACTTAATCTCTCTAGGACCTTCTGCTGAACATATAAATTAATGTCATAATTTTCATAATATCATTAATATTCGTTACAGATTGCATGAGTGTTGAATGTGTTTTTTGAATTTACTATAATTATTATGGTCCATTATCGGGAACAATTGATTTTAACAGACAGAAGACCATTGAAGAGAAAATCGATATAGTCAGTAAAGAATGAAAGTCGGCAAACGCCGATCAGCAGATCGACGTTATTAGAATATGTAGGTACTGCACTAGCAATTATCGTATACATGGTGTGGAAAAATCAGTGGTGTGACAAACGAGAAAAAAAATCCTGTTTGTCACACTGGTGTGATAATCTGCGTGCCTAGCATGCGCACCGCGAGAAAATTATGTCTACCCATTTTATCGCGTTATCTCATTTCTCTACCGTAGCTAACATGGTTACACTTATGTCATGTTTCGTTACGACAAAAGTAGAGATAACAGTAATATTTTTTATCTGTGGCATTTTTCTCTACGAACCCTAACATGGCCGACTATCACCGACTAGATAATCTCGTTTTTTGACATTTAGACATGGTTATTTATCGTCTATCAAACTTGAGGGCGAGATAGTATACGAGAAAGATTAAAACCATTTCGCAACATTATACGTGAAATTTTTCGGGTGGTTCCTCCACGATTACGATGGCGGGTCCATAGTACAATTAGATATCTAATTTAAGTAGTGCGTTTATGTAGGATCAAGAGCGAGAAACGCGAAAATTACAACGCAGGCGAATTGATTTGAGCGACGCGGACGGAGAGTTCCAATCGCTTTGGTGAATCTCCAAGCCAATGGCAATCTATATTGTCGAGAAACATGCCGAGGATTTGGAGCCTGTAAGCAGTGACGGCCTGCCCGTTCCTTTAATGATAAGCCTTTAAAGGCTCATCCCCTGCTCATCCCACAAACTTGGGCCGGACCACAGCATGTGCGGGGCTCAGACCATTGTCAGTAGCTTTCTCGGACAGTTTATGACCTCTATTTAAAGAAGGTAGGTATCATCATCTACTTTAATATTCTCCTCCAGTGTTCATCTTAGGTATTAGAATGCCTATACCTACCTACCTATGTACAAATTTCAGACTCTGCTGAATGGATGCATTTTCTTGCTTCGGAAACAGCCCGGAAGAGTATAGTTTCAGGCTTTGAAAATAAATTTAATGTGCCAGTTAAATTGGGGCTCATTGACTGCACACACATGAAAATATTTCCTCCATCTGGACCACAAGGAACCCAGTATAAAAATAAGAGAAAAGATGCACACACAATAAATGTGCAACTGGTATGAGTTTCCATCATTTCTTTTGGCAGAGACCTAATAACTAAAAAACCTTACAAGTTATAACACACTTAATTTAAGTTCACAATAAGCAAACTTTTAATTTTGTTAATTTTTTTATGCTGCAGCTCTTTTGGCAGGTTTTTACAATGCATTTAGGTATAAATTAATATTACAGATTGTAGATTCAGATGCAGATTGCTGGCAGAGTAAGTACCTACATGATGCATTTATATGGCATCATTCATCCGCAAGAACGGAGATGAAAAAGCTCCATGATAAGAGGAATTGGAAATTACTTCCTTTTAGGTAACCTAACCTAAGTCTATGTACTATTTAGTTACTAAGGTTATAATTCAGACATTGTAAAATAAACTTCAAAAACTACCTACAGTACCTATAAGTTTTGCTTTTTTGTTCATTGGCTTAGAGTAAATTGGGTGAAAGGAATTAAAAAAATAATTTATGCTTTTCAAGTCTGTCCATTTTTTTAAAGTTTTATTTTAGCCTTTTTATTGTCTCATTACAACATAACCTTCTTAATTTGATAATCTACATTAGTGAATTACCTGCAGCGGTTTACTTTACTTACTTACATTACTAGGTACCTAGTACCTAAAATACCAATTCACCATCCACAAGTCATGAATCCCTACAGTTTTGTACCCTGAAGCGTCCGGATTGAGGAGTCTTGAGAGGGATTTGAGTTCAATAGGTAATGCAGTCTGTAGAAATACTTAGTACCTACCTACCTGCAATATTATTTCACCATCAAGGATTCCTAAATAATAATAATAAAATCACTTTATTTGCAAAAATTACAAAGGTACATTTATAATATTTTGGCCTCTAAGTATCTCCCAAAAAAGTAAAAACTGTGTTATGGGAGCTAGTGCCTTCCCTATTACATTTGTTTATTTTTTTGCAATAATAATACCTATAGGTACTTATATGGTAGGAGTGTGCTGCATGATTTCTCATCAGTGTTAACTCCTTAGGGATTGAACTAAAATCCTTTCTTAATAGATGCCTGTCATAAGAGCTCAGATTAATTCAGCAGTTTGAGTTGTGTGTTGATAGATCAGGCAGTCAGTAAGTATGTCAGCCTCATGGAATCTTCGATGAAATTTCATAGATAGTAATTCTATTATAAATCTTCATTAATACATTAATAACAACCCAGTAAGCCCGCTGTTGTGTATTGGTATCAGAATTAAAAAACTAAGACTATTAAAAAAATATTTAATGAATATTAAAATTATACAGGTACCATCTATCATCAGTCATCATAACATAGCTTAGATTTCAACATTAAGAATTATTAATAACTATTTCTGTCCAATTATTTATTTAACTTTTAGCAGCTCGAGTCAATGATGTTCTAATGCTATAGTTTACCTACTGCTACATTTTTTTACTCCTTGTTTCATTTTTATTAGATTTACTCCTCATTTCGGTCACTGCACCTGTAAAAAGATAAATAATTACTGTCATCACAGACATTTAGTTAATTTCTTTATTATTACAGGTGATTCAGGTAACCCATTGTAATCCTGCACGCTGAACTCAACACGCCTGAGCAAAGATAGTATATGGATTGGCGCTGCAAATGAAAATGTGCTCATTTTGGAGGGAGACGGGCCTAGTCCTAGTCGAAGAACCTAGGCGTCTTTTTACACTCCCAGGCCAAACTAGCACAATTAATTGTGGGATATTATGTATTATGATTATGATTGTTGTACCTATAAAGTTTTATATAAGTAAAACATTTGAATTTGTATTTGAATTTTGATTTATAAGCCAGAACCAAAACGTAGATTTCATACATAGGGAAATAAATAATAACTATTTGTGAATATAGATATGTAGAAGACAGAAGTCATAATATTAGTACAATGAATGTTACATAATATCTGTTAATTATATTGTCCTAAGAGGAAACTATAAAATATGATCTACTAAGAACATTAATTTCAAATTAGTTTCAATCATTGCCAACCAATTTTAATATTTCTGCAGACAAGAAACATTCTAATTTCATAGTAAGTGCATACCTACTAATATTATACTTAAATGCGTGTGTCTGTCTGCTACGCTTTCACGGCTCATCTGTTAAACTGATTTTGATGAAATTTGGTACAGGGATAGTTTGTATCCCGCGAAAGGACATAGGCTACTTTTTATCCCGGAAAATCTAAGAGTTCCCGCAGGAATGAAAACCTAATTCACGCGGACAAAGTCGCGGGTCGTCTACTGTCTAGTATTGCTGCGGCGAACTGCCCTGATAAGTTCCTTACTAAGTTACTACCACTTCGAACCAATGGCGATTAATTGTAGTCCCCGGGTGCTGCGCCTTAGGTATATTGGCGCAATTTTTTTATTGTTTGATCGTATTCTGAAAGAGTCCTTGTAATTATTTTATGTTTGACTACATTTAAAAGTACACTGTATTTATCCATATTATCACCAAATTCATACTAATAACTACCTATTTAGTATTTTTTGTAAGATTCTATTTTACCTATTTAGTAATTAGTTGTTTTTAAAAATAAAAAAACAACAACAAGTACTTGTCACTGTCAGACGTCAGTGTCTTATAGACGTCATTTTTAAAGTTTACAGATAATTAAATCTATTTAAAAGCGTAGACAGAGAAAGATTTAAGCCTTAAGAATGAACAATGAATGAACTAAATCGGTGTTGCAACATTAGAATATCGCATGTTATTGAGAAAGGGCAACATTGCTTTCTCCACCCGACAAGGCCAAATCTTCCACGAGAATTTTGTCACGCGTAGCGTGCATGTTAGGGTAAACGAGAAATAAACCGACACGACAACAGTTCTCTCTCTCGTTGCGAGAATATCTCGCGGTGCGCATGCTAGGCAGGCTGGTGTGACTACGAGTCGGCAACGAAATCCCCGACATATCACTCAATTTACCTAAAAGACTGATGATAGCCAAACCGAGCCATTATTTAATCAGTGGTTAAATTATGCAATACTAATTTATTGTAATTAGGACAGACTTTTCTAAATTAAAAAATATATTAGCTCCGGGTTTGTCCTCGCAACAATAAAACAAGATTGTTTAAACTTTAACGGTTAGGGGCTCCAAATGGCCACCTTTAAGGGTTCTTTCAAAAAGCAATCCCCTTTTCTGAGAAGCGCCGCACTCAGGTATTCCTACGGTTGCCTGATATAAATTGATAACTGGGCTTTGTGCCGCGCTTTGCCTGCATTGCATTAAAACTAGTGGTTCGCCCCGAACTGAGCCCTCGCGGTATCCATAAGATAGTTTTAACTATCTTTACGTTCATAGACATCAGTACTATCAGTAGACTATTTTTTATTCCACGTAAGATGGTGCTAACGTCTATTATTTGTAAGCACAAATGAATAAACTTTTACAGAGCGCCATCTATTGACATCATTATGAAGTTCTGTTAAAATTACTGAAGCTCATTAAAAATTAAATAATTTCGTTTCCTTATAACATTTATCTAATTTTAGTATTTGTTGTTCAAATACAGGATATAATTCAAATAATTGATCAAGTTTCAGGCTCAGCCTTTCAGAAAATTGAGAGTTCTGAGGTCAACTTTGGACGTTAGAAAATCTCCACTTTGAAAGCCAATTTTTCGTCAATTTTAGGGGAAAAATTAAAAAATATATATTTTTGGACTCTATTCCTAATTATCTTTAAAATGATATACCGCAACCCTATGTAACGCTATAAAAAATATTTTTCATCATACCTATTCGAAAAACGAATATTGGCTTCAGAAGATAGCGGGAGCAAAATGTAATTTGTAGGCCCATAGGACTTTTCATTTCTCTCTTCTGATTGGTCCGAAGTCACGTGATCAATTTGTTGATCGGATATACGACTTTTCATTTCTCTGTTCTGATTGGTCCGAAGTCACGTGATTAATTTGTTAATCGGATATACGTCTTTACATTTTATTTAAACTTTAAATATACGTCTAAATAATGTATATACGAGTACGTAGAAGGTTGATAGGAGTATCTTCTGGTTGGTCCGCGTTCGTGCTTCTGATTGGTGCTTAAACGTATAGGTAATGTCCATACATAGTAGGTTGATACTCCTAGCTTTTTCTCATACGTAATGATGAAAAATAGTGTGTGTCACTCGGGGCCAAATTTTTTGTTCTCGGGCGGCGTATATTGAATTCCTCGCTACGCTCAGGATTCTACTTTAGAATCCTTCACTTCGCTCTGAATTCAAAATAGCGCCCTCGGGGAACAAAAATTTTCTTTGGCCCCATATAACACAAATAACTATTTCATCATACCTATTCGAAAAACGAATATTGGCTTCAGAGGTTAGCGGGAGCAAAATGTAATTTTAAGGCCTATAGGACTTTTCATTTCTCTCTTCTGATTGGTCCGAAGTCACGTGATCAATTTGTTGATCGGATATACGTACATTTTATTTAAACTTTAAATATACGTCTAAATAATGTCTATACATAGAAGGTTGATAGGAGTATCTTCTGGTTGGTCCGCGTTCGTGCTTCTGATTGGTGCTTAAACGTATAGGTAAATGTCCATACATAGTAGGTTGATACTCCTAGCTTTTTCTCATACGTAATGATGAAAAATAGTGTGTGTCACTCGGGGCCAAATTTTTTGTTCTCGGGCGGCGTATATTGAATTCCTCGCTACGCTCAGGATTCTACTCTCCGTTTATACACTGTAGTCTGTGATAGCGCCCTCGGGGAACAAAAATTTTCTTTGGCCCCATATAACACAAATAACTATTATCTACTTCGCATTCGCTTCTGTGAGAAACCCCCCTGAAACAAAGATTTTTATAACTTTTTAAGCCATATTCGGCTGGAGGCTATCGGTTTACATATTATATTTAAATTTGAAGTAATTATGTTCAGTAATTCAGAAGTTATAAGGCTCTGACAGACGGACGGACGGACAAGTGCAAATTCACCCGAGACCTTCGCTTCGCTCGGTCAATTAAATCCAAGGTTTGGTTATAAACAGATTATAGAGGATGACTGTTGCTCTCAAAGACTTTGTACTCTACAATGAATCAATTTGGTCGAATACGATTCAGCGGTAATAACATTAATGCGTAATTATGAATGTTCTTACATAAATTGACTTTGGATTATTTCTATGACTTTTCCCGAAATACACTTTCCAATCCTTAGGTTTTCGCTAAGTGCACTGTGCAACTAATCCCCTTTTAAGAGGATCGTCTAGTTGTAAATTTTCTTACAAAAAGCGATAACGTTTGTCTTCCCGTAAATGTTGTCCAATTTTCATAATTTTTAGAAATGTTGCAGATACAATGAAGTACTATGCTCGTACGTTTTAATTTTAAAGAAATAGTGCTTATGTTAAAAGTTATTAGCGTCTAAATATCCATATTTTTGACCTAAAAACTTCCTCGAGTATTTTAATTTTTTTAAATTCAACTAAACTAAAATAATAAAAAAATAAAACGTACGAGCCTAGATTAAGGTGTACTGAATCTAATGAGACCAATATTGTCTAATTTCGTAAACGTTTGGGGAGGTAAAAACGTTATCACCAGAAACAATATTTCAAGAATAAAATGTAGGCATATGCCTACTGGACTTGCAACTCTCTCTATCGCACGATACGGAGAAGGCAGCGAAGCGTTGTGAAACAGATAGCATTATTGAAAATACCTAATCGCGTCGCGTTTCGTCTCTAGGCGATCCTCTTAAGTCTACTTTAATTAAGGTTCTCCTACAATGCAAAATATGAACTTCGATTGTACTACAACCCTTTGTAGGCCCGGACCTAATTCAGAAGATTTCTGAATAGATCTATCACTTGCACATTATTTTGCCCTAATAGATATGTCACTCCGTTTTGCCTCCTGGGTTTTGGGTAAACCCATCCACCCACAATAGTTTTAGTCTACCTTCTTTAGCTATTTTGCTAGTCCTCCTCTCTATTTTGTGGTAGTCCTGGACATGATCAATTATACGAGTATATCCTGTTCACTGAAGCCGTGTGACAAAGATCTTGCAAGACTCCAAGTTGTATCTACTTCGCATCGCAATCTGGTATGGTGGGAGCTCTGAGGTCTTAGGTCCCTCTCTGACTTAGGTCCCTAGCTAAAAGAGGCTTATCCTGTATGCAATTTCGGATTGAGATACAAATTTAAGTTGATCCAGTTCTTCTAAGTAAACATCTACGCGTACACGTTAATGAATTGAGAATACAATAATTCTTTCGACACTTTATTTTGTTTGAATGAGGCCAACAATAGTAGTTTATACACCAAGGGGATAAAGCACTGTTTTATGTCACGGGCGCTACATTGAATCCTGAACGTAACGAAGGACTCCAAATTTAACTCCCGAGCGCAGCGAGGGTGTTATAAGTTAATTCCCGACCAAAGGGAGGGAATTAAGATTGAGTCCTGAGTGCAGTGAGGGATTCAAGCGCCCAAGAAAAAAACTGCTTTATCCCGGTGGTGTATACTCTACTTTATACTTCTACCATAACAGTAAAACAAACTGTAACGGTTAGATATTTATTGCAAATCATAGTAAGTAGGATACATAGGTCTAGTAAATAATAAAAAGAAAAGATGCAGGTATACATACTCCTTGGTTTAAAAACTTTTATGTCAAATGGTACGGTCGTTTGGTCGACCAGTCTGGAGCCTAGACTCTGTTGTGCATATTTATTTTACAGTATGGGGTTGGTCAACTAGTTGGGCGATCGATCGACTAGATTATGGCCCTAGGGCATGAAGACTGACTTTAGACCCGCAAAAGTATGATTAAAACAGTAGTAAAGGTATGGTAGAAGTATAAAGACTATTGTTACAGAACACAAACGCTCATTGTAACATCATTTTTATTATATTGTACTTGCTGCTTTTCTTTAATAAACATTATTTACCGTTTATTATTCTTTCTGTGTAATTATTAACAATCAAATCTTGATAATAAATACAGATAAGTATATCTCTTGGTAATATTTTAAGTAGCACTTGCAAAACATACCTATAACCCTCGTGCCCCTCACATAATATCATAGTATAAAAACGACGTAGTATTTAAAACATAGTGTATTATAAACGATGCTATTATGTTGTTCAAGAGCATGACTAATACACTATGGGATTCTGCAGAGTTGTCATATGCTAGAGCAGCTGAATCCCACAAGATTACCTACTCAACTTGATTTGTGTACAAGTTCACCAGTCGTACTTTGTGTCATTCTGCATTCAGTAAATTGACACTGGACTGGATCTTCGTTCTGCCAGACAATAATATATATACTATCTTGGTGTGACGCAATTCATACGCCTAATGTTATGAGAGGGAAGATAAATAGCGTTTCAAACGTTTTCGTTATCACTAGGTAGGAGGAGCAGTGTTTTTATGTCTGATCATCTGGGCCCCAATCATGTAAGAATGGCCGATCAAACGTTAAAGATTTTCGTCAAAGTAAAATATTGGTATATGGTTTATTTTACTTTGACGAAAATCTTTAACGTTTGATCGACAATTCTTACGTAATCGGGGGGCTGATATGAAGTGTGTGTGAGTGAAATCAAAAACCTTAATCCACGCTGACATCGGCATCGTCTAGTAAAAAATGATTCTTTTATTATCAGACTCAGAGCATCGTTATATTTTTTTTCGCGTTTCTAATGAAGATTTCGCCCACCAATCGTTGATCATAGAGCCCCAATGATATAATCAGTCCACACCCAAATACCGTCACTATACGCGATTGGAACATATAATACTAATAAAAACCCAAGTTACCTTTTTTCTTGTGTTTTCGGCACTGGCAGGTCGGCACTCGGCAGGTAAGTGAACCGTGGCCGAGTGGTCGAAGGCGCTCAGGGCGTTATTCCCAGAGAGACGCAGCACAGGTTCAAATGAGTCAAATCCTGCCGGTTCCGAAAATTTTAGATATGTATTTAAGTAGAAGTTTAAAAATTCTTAATACACATTAAACGTATTAACCAGGCCATGGCTAAACGTATTAACATCTATATATATGTAATAAGTTAGTATGTACTCGTAGGTTAGTCTCCCTATTGAACTGGGACGGGTCAGCTAGTTTAATGTAAGTCTACAGAGAAAGCTGATATTTCAAGAATTACCATTAATCTAATTAGTTTTGCATCGTTTAGATATTTCTTTTGAATTGCCCATTATATTTTGAATTGAAGGATAATAATTTAAACATCTCTTACTTACTCATCTCTTACTGTTTTAGAACTACATCATGTAAGTTGTAATATTTTGTTAGATAATCATGAAAAGTAAACTTTATTTACAGACAGAATGCCACTTCACTATAGGTACTTAAGTAATTAATTTAGAGTATTATGAAGTTTCATTACAATACCAACTCTATTTAGATTCGGAGCAAATTTTACTTGTGATTAAACTTCATTAGGTAAAAACATTAAGAAGCAACTAGCAAGGCGAAGATATTTTAGGTAACTAATATACTACTAAGTAACCTAATTACGGTGCATAAACATGCAATTACAAAATACACCTTTTTATAATATTTTAATGGACGTAATTACTTACACACTTCAAGTTTCAACCCACACCACTTTCAAGAGCAAGCTCGTTTTGACTAAATGTATGTTATGTATGCGGATATAATATTATTCCAGCGTAGACTAAGATTTTGCTTAGGTCAATTATAATATTATCATGTAGCTAATTTAGTCTGCCAAACGATTAAAATTCCGACGCTGCAGCGTTGATGACCGCAGGTTAGATTCTAGTCGTAAATGTACAGACTACAGTCATATCAACTTGCTATACCGAGCAAAGGACTCTTCGGGACAAGCCCGGGTTTTAAGGTGCCTTTTTGCTTGCACATAGTGATAGGTCCAAAGCAACTTTACGAGAGATTTAGGTAATCTAAATTGTGAGATTGATACACCAATCAATCTCAGAATCATTCGTATATATAGATTATAATCTGCAATGATCGAACTCAGGTGGGTGCAGAAATATCTCTAAATAACGAAGGGCAAGTAATCTACTTGGATCTATTGGAACTAGTACTAAACTGTTAGTATAATTATTATTATGATACGACATACCAGGTGCACACTACAAGCGCTTGATGGTATACAAATAGTGTTGAAAATATAATTTACACTCAGTATGTACCTACTAATCCTACTATGTACGTTTATTGTATCCACACAACACTTTTGCATACATTACCTTTCTTTGATGACGTTTGATGGAAGGAACAGGCCATTATGATAAGAATACTTGAAGGAGAAAGCCTTTAGAAAGACACTTACCTTGAATACAACTTATAACAAGAAAGCGAAAGTGATTAAAATGTTACTCATCGACAGAAATAGATAGATAGATAGATAGATAAATTCTTTATTGCCACACATAACTTAGAAATAACTTAATTATAAACAAAAAAACGGAAAACAACGCGTGCGCAAGGGAGGTCTTATCACTTAGTGATCTTCTCCAGACAACCCATTACTTAAGGAACTTTAAAAAGGAGCGGGAAAGTGCAACAATAATAATAAACATGCAATAATAATATACTACTTAAAATAAACATACTAATCAAATAAATATTATAAATGCGAAAGTTTGGATGGATGTATGGATGTATGGATATATGGATGTATGGATGTATGGATGTATGGATGTATGGATGTATGGATGTGTGGATGTATGGATGTTTGTTACTCAATCACGCTCCAACGGCTGGACGGATCTGGATGAAATTTGGTACATAGATAGATTATAGTCTGGAATAGCACATAGGCTACTTTTTATCCCGGAAAATGAAAGAGTTCCCGCGGGAACCGAAAAACCTCAATCCACGCGGACGAAGTCGCGGGCATCAGCTAGTAATACATAAATAACTAAATATAAATAAATATAAACTCATATACATATATAGCAGAACATATATAAACCTACATACCAAAGAAAATACTTAAATATTCTATAAGTATAGCATATTAGAAAGATAATATTCCTTTACACGACTCCTAAATATATTTTAAAGATTTTGACTGCCTAATGTCGCTCGGCAATTAATTCCAAAGCAGTACAACCTTAACCGTGAATTAATTACTGTATGCCCCTGTACTACTAGGAGGGATTTTTAACTTATTATCGCTTTTCGACCGTAAACAAAAAGGTACATCATAGCTGCCAAGAAAGTTGAATCGCTCTTTTAGATAAGGTGGCGTCTGCAGAGGATAATATAAAATAGAGTACAAGAGAGAAAGAGCGTGTAAATTTCTACGAGATCGGATTGGCAGCCATTTCAACTGAGCACGATATACGGACACATGATCATATTTCCGTAAACCATACATGAAACGTATACATAAATAGGTTCATATATTTAAAATATTATTGCGTGTATTTAGGCTTTTTAAAAATAAAATTATTTAGCAAACAATCTTTGCACATACCTATGGGCCAGAGACGAGAATATTATCCTTTTAATGTTATAAAGTGAAAGTTTGAATATTTGTAAGTTTGGATGCTTATTACTCCTTCACCCCGCAATGACTGAATCGATTTGGCTGAAATTTGGAAAGAAGATAACTTGTACCCTAAATTAGCACATTGGCCACATTTTATCCCGGAAAATTGAAGAGTTTCCGCGGGAAACAATAACCTCAATCCACGCGAACGAAGTCGCGAGCATCATCTAGTAACTCATTACTCAATAGGTACATAGGAAAGCATGTTGAAACCATAGATTTATGAACCTGGTTAGGTTGAAACTTGAAACCTTATTGGCACTTGGCACTACTCGTTGATAGCCAGGTCGGTAATTGATGCAAAGGGTGCATTGAATTCATAATACTTACCGTACATTTTTTCTGATTATATCATACTTACAGTAAATTATGTAGTTAGGTAAATTTAAAATAGGTTTTATAGGCAAGTACCTTATTCTATGTCCAAGGACATTTTTTGTAATACAACTCTCACTACAGTTGCTATTTGTAATGCAATGTTCATTACTTCCTGCTAGTTTTTTGCTATTTTAATTCTAAGCGTAGTATTTATATAGTATGGTAACTTCAATTTAGTTATTCTTAGAATTGCTAAGAAAAACAAAGTTAACCGAATTTTTAAAACGCCTGTTTCTTAAATCAGTTGGCGTGGTTGGTTATGTGTACTTACTTGGTATTTTTACAATCAACCAATCAATTAATAAGTTCACATATAACACCTACTCGTACCATGCTTGGGATTATTGATCTCTTGTAGCCTGTTTTGTAACTATTTCTGTTAATATTAATCTTTATATTTGTGTAACTTTATCTGAGTGCACGACTAAGTATGTAGTACAAAAGTTTGAACATAAAATTATATTACGTATAGGCATGTTATTTTTAATTTATCTTTGGCACGTGCGGCGTGCCTAAGTCCCTTGAATTACGATGTCTTTGATAATAATTATTATATACCTCTATAAAAATCTAAAATATTATATTACTTCTTATTAGTGGAATATTCCCAAGCGTATTATCATTTATTTATATTCAGGTATTTCCATGCGTATGGTTTTTCGCCAATTAACAAAGTTATTGTTGATTTTGATTCTCGTAATAACCATATCAAAATCGATTGTGATGTCAAAGTAGTGTACAATTTATAATATTATATTCTAATTTATATATACTCGTAGTTATTATAAATCTTAGGTTGTCGCTACCTAAAGTTTTCTAAATCAGAGTTTTATCTCATTAATTCCCTACGTCACAGTTACATTAATTATTAAGGAACGAAATATCGCTATCAAAATTACAATGAGTCTTTTGTTCATTCGATTTTGCGTTATTAAGTTTTATAGGCGTAGGTACAATAATTTATATAATCTCCTGCGATCGAATCGTCATTCCCCAATACAATATGTGCGTCAATAATAATAAATTAACAGTCGGAAAGTTTCGCGTAAGTAGGTACCAATGGTCATTGGTACCTACTTACGTACAACAAAAACACGCGCCACTTTATATTATGTTCCAAATAAAACTAGATCTACCTTAATCCTTATTGGACCATAAATTGATAATCTTTACATCCAATCATTGTATTTATCAAGTTTTGATGATAAAAAGATTTACAAATGCAATGGTTGTTAACAAATTTCTTAACTTTATGTCTCTAAGGATAACGCATTTCGTCAAAACACGATTTTAGCCAATCGATGCAGTTCATACTTAAAACTTATCTACCAACGGATTAGAATAAGGCATTTGTGCATTGAAATGTTTAAATTTTTTTTGCAATATTACTACACTAATAATACTTACCTATTCATTAACAATGAATTACATCAGGGATATGAACAATATTCATATTACTGTGATTTTGGCATATTCTATACATAAAATTGATCATTAATATTCTATAATTGTATAATTATTATTGACAGATCTGCTACTACTACTATTAATAGTGAGGGCTTAAATATGCCTCGTTTTGCTCTCTCAATCTCATTGACTCAGACTCAGTATCAAGCTTACTTTCCAATTGCACTGTTTATGTAGAAATACCTTTTAGATCTATATAATGGATGTGTTCCGTTATAGACTGCGAGCACTGTTCAGTGCTCTTTACTGTGGAGAAATTCGTTCCGTTATAACTGACAGTAAACTGCGGCAGTATGGGAAATATATGACGTCATTAATCGACGCCATCTTTGTACTGTGAGCACTGGCGGTTTCGAGGTAAGGTGCTCTCAGTGTTTGTCTCAGTGCTGACAGCGTTCCGTTTTAAGCAGTACCCAGTATACCTAACTATAAAGGAACGGCTTCGCAGTGTACTAAAGTGACGTCACACCTTACAGTGCTCGCAGTGTATTTCGGAACACAGCCAATATCTTTAAATTATTGTAAACATTACAGGAATTACTATTGTATAGTGTGTGTGTTCCGTTATAAGCACTGCGAGCACTGGCAGTGCTCTTTACTGGGGACTTCCAGTGCTCTCAGTGTATTTCGGAACGCACCCAGTATCACACCATTGTCAACATGTCAATGACATCAGATAGTTTACAGTGATCGGCTGTAGTTTTCCTCCACATTCACAACCACAAGTCACACGGTGAGAGTAGGCTCGCTGTGCTGTTTATAAACAATGCCTGCATATCATATGCTTCGTCTGCTCTACGCGGAATCCAGCAAGTTTGTCATTCACTTCTGCCTGTCTAAATATCTAATACACCACAACGTACACAACTCCCTTTACGCGAACTACATCCATTTGTTTTCTTTTGTAAACTAATTCATTCAAATGAATTGACATTTCAATGAAACTTCCATAAATAAAAATGTAATCTAAACAATAATCTAAACAATCTAAATACATAAATGCGACATATATATGTGGGTAGGCGTTAAAATAAAGTAGTCATATTTTTCTGCTCTGATTTTAATTAATTCTTTAAAATTATAAATACAGTATATTCATAGAATAATAATATGTACCTGTGATCAACTTAATTCCGCCAGCTGGCTCACAATTATTTGTACAGTAAGAAACCTCACTTGTGATTGTGAACACCGTGTGCTATAGCCTAACCTCACTTAATTTGCACTAACACTGAATAAGTCTTGTTACAATAATGGAATCCATCAAGAGCCAGTTAAGTGAAATCACCCAACACTTCAACACCAGAATGGCTGATTTTCAGAAGGAGTTGAAAGGTGCAATCCCTGCCACGAGCCCCTCATCAAATATAAACTCCCAATTTGGAACCTTCCGGTCATTCGTCTTGACTGCCCTAGAAAATCTGCAGCTGCAGGTAGAGCTTCTGGCGAGACAGCAAGATGAGTTGGAGATGCGCTCCAGAAGAAAGATTCTTCTTGTGCATGGTGTTGCGGAGGAGGATAGAGAAGATCCGAGCGCATCAGTGCCAAAGGTTTTGTCCGAGCATCTGGGACTGCAGCAGCTCTCAGCTGACTCTTTGAGTAGATGTCACCGTTTGGGTCGTGCTGGTGGTGACAAACCACGGGCAGTTTTACTGAAATTCAGAGATTTGTCACTACGGGACAAAGTCTGGGCCGCTAAAACTAAATTGAAGGGCTCTGGGGTAACGTTATCTGAGTTCCTTATCCCTAGCCGCCATAAGATCTTCTTAGCGGCTCGGCAGCGCTTCGGTGTAGCGAAATGTTGGACAAGAGATGGAAGCATCATGGTGTTAGACTCCGACGGTAAGCGGCACCGTATTACTACAATGTCGGAGTTGAGCGCCATCCCGACTCCAGTCAAGGATGTAGCCGGGTCTGCCTCGGTGTCCGCTGCTGCTGCTGAAGCTCCAAAGGTCTCAAGAGTTAAAAGAGTGGTCAAAAAGTAGGTGCGCTGGGCGTCCCGATGAACTCTCCCTTACTGCTAGTGTGCGGTTTTGTTTGGACTCAATTAAGTACCTAACGTTTGTTACGAGTATTATTGTCTTTCTATTAACTTTTTAAACTTATTCAAAACTAACTCTTTAATATTAAAACGTAGCTATGTAGGTACTCAATAAAAACTTATCATAAAATCAAAATTTGACAACTGACTGACACTGACACTAAACTACTCTATTTGTCTTTGACAATTGATGGTTCGTTTAGGAACGTAACCTACCACTTGACTTTTTAGTTTTTGTAAAGCTTACTGCACACTGTTTAATTTTTACAACGCATTTTAGTTATAATTTTGCTTATTGATTTTTGTTTCTGCTTGTTCCATGTTTATTCACATGATATTATGACTGTACAATTAATGTTTAAATTTTTCAATATTCAAGTTTATTTCTTTTTGCTTTATTACAGCTGGCGGATTAGGAGAATTTAAGTAGATAGTTTTTTAGCGTTTAGTTATCGTTAATATATTTTATTTCATTTATTTATTTATATTATTATATAAGTATATTTATTTTATATTATGTCGTCTATAGATAGTATTGATAGTGATCTTTTTTTGTCTATGTCGTCCTCATCTGGTGATAATAGTTTTCACAGTACATCTCTCCTTCCTATAAATGAAGTCCTTGATTCTAACTTCTCAGATAGTCTGAAACACTTTAATGTCATCCATATTAATGCCCAAAGTATCCCGGCTCATTATCCCGATATGCTTGCGTCGTTTGATTCTCGTAACTTACACGCAATTCTCGTTACTGAATCCTGGCTTAAACCTTGCTTACCTTCTACATCTTATTCACTTCCAGGATTTAGGCTCATCCGCAACGATCGTGTGGGTAGGGGAGGTGGTGGAGTAGCGATCTATCTACGATCTCACATTCCATTTTCTATTGTTAGCTCGTCTGCACAACCTCCTTTACCAGATGCGGCGGAACATTTATTGGTAGAAATTACATTATCTCACACTAAAATTCTTCTTGGCGTATTCTATTGTCCACCTATCTCTAATTACTTCAACTCTTTCGAAAGCTTGCTGGAAAATATGATTCCCTTATACAGCCACTCTATTTTCATGGGAGATTTTAATACGTGTTTGCACAAGGATGATAGCCGTAGCAAGAAGCTATTGTCTATTGTAGAATCCTGCAATTTGCATGCTTTTCCCCTTGCTGCTACACACTTCTCTCCCGGCTGTACTCCCTCTCTTCTAGACCTTATCCTGGTCTCCTCACCAGATTTCGTCTCAAATCATGGTCAGTGCCCAGCCGATGCGTTTTCTTATCATGATTTGATTTTCCTCTCTTATAAAATTCGTCCTCCTAAAGCTAAATCGAGAATACTTCTGCAACGTAACTTTGGTGGAATTGACAAGGATCGCCTCTGTGATGACGCAGCCAACCTAGATTGGTCTGCTGTCACAGACGTGGATGCGATTGATACTAAACTTGAGGTGCTTAATACTTTGTTGACTCAACTTTATGATACTCATGCGCCCATAAGGCCTGTTAAACTTAAGCACCTTCCAGCCCCGTGGTTGTCGGATGAGATTAAGAGGTTAATGGAAAAAAAGAATGCTGCTAAAAACAAATATAAATTAAAGGACTCTGATGATAATCGCTTGAGGTACCATAAAGTGCGGAATCGCTGCAATACAATGTGTAGAGATGCACAACGACGCCACATTCATAATTCAGTTCAGAGCGGCAATACCGCTAAAACCTGGAAATTTCTTGAGTCGCTTGGAGTTGGTAAATCTTCCCATAATTCTTCTATTAATATAGATATAGATCTCCTTAATAAACATTTCTCTACTTCTGATACAATTGACAGTGACGATAAAGAACGTACGCTTAGTATTCTTTCATCCACCTCAACTCCTGACTTTCCGCCGTTTACCTTCGAGTCTTTCACTGAACGTGATGTTAAAAAGAACATATTGTCCATTTCCTCGAATGCAGTCGGTACTGATGACATCAGCCGTAACATGATCATTCCCATCCTAAATATTGTATCTCCTATTCTTACCCATATCCTTAACCATTCTATTAACACCGGCAAATTTCCTGAGGCCTGGAAACAGGCACAAATCATTCCACTTCCAAAGAAAACAAGCCCTTTAGTTGTGAGTGATTTCCGCCCAATTTCGATCCTCCCATTCTTATCCAAAATACTTGAAAAATTGGTTTTCCAACAACTCAGCTTATTCCTTAATAGACACTCACTCCTTAATCCTTTGCAATCCGGATTTCGTCCCGGTCATAGTACGGTTACTGCTCTCATTAAAGTTACTGATGACATTCGATGGTCCATGGACAATAAGCAGCTTACAATTCTGACTCTACTTGATTTCAGCAATGCTTTCAATACTGTTGATCATGATATTCTGGTGAGTCTGCTGCAATCTATTAACATGTCTCCGTTGGTGGTTGACTGGTTTCGGAGTTACCTCAGTGGCCGACGACAGCGCATACGAGTTGACGAGACCGCTTCATCATGGTGCGATGTTACGGCCGGGGTACCTCAGGGTGGCGTGTTATCCCCTTTACTTTTCGCTATCTTTATTAACTCTATCACGAAAAACATATCTTCTCTCTATCACATGTATGCAGACGATATTCAAATATATCGCCCTACTCCTCTTGATAGCCTTAGTTCTACTGTGTCTGCTATCAATGAAGATTTAGCTACAATTTCCGAATGGAGCAGGCGGTATGGGCTCAAGGTTAACCCGATTAAGTCTCAGGCTATCATTATTGGTAGTCCTAGGATGATTGTTCGAGTTGATTGGCAAAATCTCCCTCCTATTATATACAATGGTGTTACTATACCTTACTGTGATTGTATTAAAGACCTTGGCATATATTTGGATCGGGATTTATCGTGGTCCACACAAATTAAAGAGCTGAGTAGAAAATCATTTTTTGCAATGAGCTCATTGCGTCGTCTTCGTTCTGTTTTGCCAATTCCAACCAAAGTTATGTTAGCACATTCCCTCCTACTTTCTATTCTCGGTTATGCAGACGCAAGCTATCTTAATTTGACTGAGGATCAACTTAACAAACTTGAGCGACTCCAAAATCTTGCTATTCGGTTCATATTCGGCCTTCGTAAATATGACCACGTATCTAAATTTCGTCAAATGCTCAAGTGGCTTCCTATTCGCCGTCGCCGGGATCTTCATGTTCTTTCACTTCTGTACCGTGTGCTATTTGACCCAAAAACTCCTTCTTACCTTAAGGAGAAGTTTAATTTTGTGGGAGATCAGTCCGAAATGCGTACATCCCGGAAATTAATTTTATGCATACCGTCGCATAAGACAAAGTTTTATACGCAGTCTTTCACAGTGCAAGCTGTTTTATTATGGAATGCTCTCCCATTAAGCATACGACAATCAAAGTCACTAGAAATATTTAAAAAATCTGTCAAGAATTTTTATTTATCACCATAATACAGACGACTAGTTATAATTTTTTTTTTGGTAGTTTATGTAATATATATTAGTTTATTAAATACATAATATATATTAGTTTATTTTCCTATATTTATTATAAGCGTTATATTATTTGTGTAACTGTTTATGTAGTAGTATGTAGGTATTTGTTTGTATGTTTATATTAATACACCACCCGCAAGTTAATCTCCTTAACTTCTCCTAATCCAAAGGTTGCCTGGCAGAGATCGCTACTAAGCGATAAGGCCGCCTTTTTGTATTCTACTTCTTTCTTAGTCTTTTCTGTTGTGCTTTTTATATTTTTGTGTTGTGGTGTACAAATAAAGAGTAATAATAATAATAATAAATGGAAAACGTAACGCCTGACTGACTGATCTATCAACGCACAGCTCAAGCCACTGCGTGAACGGATTGGGCTGAAATTAAGCATACAAATACAATACAGCTGCATATACTCATAAAAAACATAAGCCTATCTGTCGCGCAGTCGGGAAAAAATGGAGCAGAGACTATACGTTTGAGCTGAAGTCTACTGAGTAGAGATACCAAAGTAAACATTGTAATGTAAAAATAAACAAGTGCCATGACGTCAATGTGTGCCAGGCTGCCACGGGTGATTCAATCTTAATATTAACCATTAAGATAACTGTGAGCAAATAAATGGTTGCTTGTTAATCTAGCACAGAAGATAAACTCTAGATTACAATAGCTCTTTTGTCTACTATATAAAAATAAGTCGGGTTTTCCTTCCTGACGCTATAACTCCAGAACGCACGAACCGATTTCCACGGTTTTGCATTCGTTGGAAAGGTCTTGGGCTTCGTGAGGTTTATAGCAAAGAAAATTCAGGAAAAAACAGAAAAGCGGGAAAATCTTAAACCACGCGGACGAAGTCGCGGGCGTCAGCTAGTTACTAATAATAGTTATGTCTACTGAATAAAATATATAGGTACTTGTTGTTTATAATACTGTCCCGATTTTTGGAAATACACAATGACGTATATGGTCTTTATGGCATAAGGATAATAAAACTCTGTCTGACTAAATTACAATTAGGCTTTTTTTAGTTGAGGACGAAGCTGGCTATTTACATATGATCAATTTATTTATATTGATTAGATCCCAGCTCTCCGGCGAAAAAATGTGATGAAGTGATCCTACTTCTGGGTTCTGGCTGGCGTCTAACATCTTTGATTCGTTACGCATATTTGTATTAATAATATTATGTATAAAATGAGAAAATGATCGATCGTTGGGTCTAAAGACTTGAACTTTGCATGTAAGGTTATAACTTAGGGTTCTACTTTCTGATAACGTAGTAGGTACTTTCCGAAATTGAACCCTAGAGAAACTTGGGCACTGCTGTGTTTTGAGTTTTATTAAATACGTTATTTATTAACTGAAATCACATAATTACCTACCTAACCTTGTCGAAAAAGGTTATTTCACTGATAGAACCATTATTATTATTATTAAGATAACATGGACAATCGAATTTATCTCGGTACTTTACCACATAACCTTGGATATTTGTCCATACTTCCTGGAAACACGTGAATTAATACAATACAGACATTTTTAACGGCTACCATATAGGTACATAGATAACTAGAAATAGGACATTGTTGATGAAAATTCTATAGTCCTAACTCCTAACAATGCCTGATTGTGGTGCCTGATTTAGGGTATTTAATTTCGTATTTTATTTTATACGCAACAGCAAATAAGAGAAATAAAATATTGTGGTTAAACAACATCTGAAATTGGTTGTAAAATGAGGCAGTAATTTATATTTTGTAAGTATTTTGATGTTAATTACGCTGTATGGAAAGTATGGTTACATGGAATATTAAATTAATTCGTTTTCTTTTATATAATACAATGAATAAAGCAGGTGGTACAATGGAATGCAGCACCTGCCTCAAATTGTCTGATATTAAAATATTACCAAAAAAGTTTATTTTTAAAATTATATTTAAATTTGGACATAATCAGATTGTAAAAAATATGACTTAACACAAAAAGAGTATCTTACCAGAGTAAAACACTATACAATGTAAAACCTTGTACGGTGTAGCGTAACAAATAATGATCTTCTTTAATGGTAGAAGTGAACAATAAGTTACTTAAACCTATAATATATTCTTCCGAGGATCACGATGAATGAATTAATGTTCGTGTTTTAGCTAAATGTAGAGTTTCAATAAAAGCCGCAAGTAATACCTAAATGTTATGTAATTAATTTATGATAGTCTTGATATGATACTTGCAATGAGTAATTTATTTGTTATATTATGTATTTATTTTTATTATTTTTGTACAAAATATGTCTTATAGCTAACAGTATCAATACTTATCATTTTCTGATTTTGATGAACTTTATCCAATTTTGAAAATATGTGTTCGTGGAGATATATCTAAGTATAACCTGTTTAGTATTTGAAGTAAAGTTGTTGTCATTAAACTAGTGGTTCGCCCCGAACTGAGACCTCGCGGTATCCATAAACTTGTACAGAGCGCCATCTATTGACATAATTGTGAAGTTCTGTTAATAATACTGAAGCACATTAAAAATTAAATAATTTCATTTCCTTATAATATTTATCTAATTTTAGTATTTGTTGTTCATGTACAGGATATAATTCAAATAATTGATAAGTTTCAGGCTCAGCCTTTCAGAAAATTGAGAGTTCTGAGGTCAACTTTGGACGTTAGAAAATCGCCACTTTGTAAGCCCCCCATTTCGTCAATTTTAGGGGAAAAATTAAAAAAAATATATTTTTGGACTCTATTCCTAATTATCTTTAAAATGATATACCGCAACCCTATGTAACGCTATAAAAAATATTTTACTTCGCATTCGCTTCTATGAGAGCCCCCCTGAAATAAAGATTTTTATAACTTTTTAAGCCATATTCGGCGGGAGGCCATCGGTTTACATAATATCTATCTATCTATACTTACTTATAATAAAACTGTAACAGGTCCAATTCTGTACATTGAAGATATTTTGAAAATGTTATTTTGGAGGGCACTCATTATTCGATACTGAAGCCAAATCTGTAATTTTTTTCATTTCTGTCTGTCTGTCTGTCTGTATCTTGGCCGCGCATCACGCCGAAACTACTGAATGAATTCAAACAAAACTTGGCACGATTTGAGCCCATACTACGAGGTAGGACATAGGATACTTTTTATCCCGAAATTCTACCCCCGAAGGGGTGAAATAGGGGTTGAAAGTTTGTATGAAAGTCCTTAATTTTTCAAGTTATAGCCATGAAACTTGATATATGAGATGCGGGTTGAAAATGAAAACATATGTGTTTCACAGGTTTTCAAAATTCCACCCCCGAAGGGGTGAAATAGGGGTTGAGAGTTTGTATGAAAATCCTTAATTTCTCAAGTTATAGCCATGAAACAGCATTTGGGCTTTCGTTAAAATATGAAGAAGTACGTGTTTCACCATTATAGGGGGATTATACCGTGGGATAGTAATATAGGCTACTTTTTATCCTGGAAAATTAACTGAAAAACTTATTCCACGCGGACGAAGTCGCGGGCATCAGCTATACATACATACATACATACACACATACATAGGCTACTTTTTATCCCGGAAAATTAATGAGTTCCCGCGGGAATCGAAAAAACTTAGTCCACACGGACGAAGTCGCGGGCATCAGCTAGTTATATTTAAATTTGAAGTAATTACGTTCAGTAATTCAAAAGTTATAAGGCTCTCACAGACGGACGGACGGACGGACGGACGGACAAGTGCAAATTCACTCAAGTAGACTCAGAGACCTTCGCTTCGCTCGGTCAAATACGAAACTGTTATTAAATACCTAACTAGTACTACATACTTCTTTCAACGAAACAAAGTGATTATAAAGAGACATTTTATTTAAAAAGAGATTGAAGGATAGTTTTAACTTTTAATACAGAAAAAATGAACTATTTTTAAACATTTCCATCGCAAAACTTCTGATGGTCGTAATGTTTCTCGCTCATAAATTAAAAGCTGAGAAGTTATTGGTCGTTCATTTTAATCAGTTCAATACCTATACCTACCTACTAGCAAACGATAGTAAGTACTTTTAAAGCATCTCGCGTTTCTCAAACTAATTACCTATCTATTTATTTGTAGACGACAAATGAGTTGGTATTTAGTACCTATTCAGAATCAGGAAAGACTGTATAAGTACATATACCTTTAAGTGATATTAGAAGAAACTGTTATTTCCCAAGCGAGGCTGTGCGTGAAGTTATTCTAAAATGTGCTGGCACTGCGCCTATTTTTCGTAGTCCTTAACACATTCAATAGCCCAAGCGATAAGATTTGGCATTTAAACATTTATGTGTATATTTCCTGTACGAAGTAAGAAATCATAGTCTTAATATTTCGTTGAAAAGTAATCTCCAAAATACATAATAATATACCTATACCTACCTACATAAAATGTATTACGATAAGTTTATAACTTTATACTATCTAGGGAACCTAAAAGCAATAGAACAATATTACAATTACCAGGCTCCCAAGTCCCACACAAATAATAAAGTATACAAGGATGAAGGAACACCAATGACCGGGTCGACATACCTACAAGAGTGAATTAACAAAAAATAAATTCTCAACTGAAGAAAGGAACTAAAGGCTTTTCCCGAGCCTTGGGATATAAATAAGTATGTAGGTAACCAAAATCATACTAATATTATAAATGCGAAAGTGTGTTTATTTGTTGGTGTGGACTGTGGCCATCAATCACGCCGCAACAGAGCAACGGATTGACGTGATTTTTTGCGTGGATATAGTTGAGGACTGGAGAGTGTCATAGGCTACTTTTATCCCGGAAAATTAAGGAGTTCAAGACAAAGTCGCGGACATCGCTAGTGCCTAATATAATAGTTTACAAACAAGTACCTACTTAAGCAAATAGAAAATATTGGTCACCGGTTAAGGTCAATACTCGCATAACCAAGAAAACCCTCGCGCTGTCTGTTTAGTATCGTCGAAGTACAACAGTTATGTCCTATGCCTAAGCATTAAGAAGTTCGCGAAGAAGGGTGACATTAGTCTATAAATAACTCTGCGCACGTGCCAAACCAGACGCACGTGTTGCCAAAGCTTCCCGCTTGTTTCTTACGTGCCATTGCTCAGCAAAAATTTTTGACACTATTTTTATGGCAGTTCATTGCCTAATACTGAACTTTTTAATATGTTACTTTGGTACTAGGTACTTTCCCTTGTACCTATAGTCAGATTTGGTGGTGGTTTTGGTTTCGGTTTGGTTTTCGATACTGAATTGCTTTAAAAACAGGTAATTTAGACTCTCATTGTTGTTAGTAAAATATTATTAAATAAAATAAATAAATAAATAAAAAAGCCTTTTATTTCTACTACCACTTATTCCTTATTCTATAATATACAAATTACATATTTGTTACCGTGTGGCAGAAGTCGCCTCCTCGGCGTAGGCCTCCCCCAGCTGTCTCCACGCGTCCCTATCCCTTGCTATTGTCATCCAGTTTGTACCGGCCATTTGTTTGAAGATATCTCTCCATCTTTTTCTTTGTCGTCCCTTTTTCCTTGTTTTGTTTCTTGGGATCCATTCTGTGAGACATTTAGCCCATCTTGAATTGTCCATCCTGCATAAATGCCCTGCCCATTTCCATTTTAGCAATCTTGTTCTTTTTGTTATGTCATATAATTTTGTCCTTTCTCTTATGTCACAGTTTCTGACTCTATCTTTCATTTTTATTCCTAATATACTTCTTTCCATTTTCCTTTGGCATATTGCTATTTTCGTTTCATCTTCTTTTCTTATTGACCATGTCTGACAACCGTATGTTAGCGAAGGCATAATTATTGTTTCGTATACTTTTTTCTTAATTTTAAGGTTGACCTCGCTCTTCATGATTTCTTTCAGACTCCAATATTTGTTCCACGTTAGAGCAATTCTTCTTTGAATTTCTTTTTCTGACTGGTTATCAAAGGAGATTAAGAGATTAATCTCCTTTGAAAATATTATTAAGAACGATTTAATGGAAAGGATAGTATTTGAATAGGTAGCTTTGCTTTGATAGACTGGCGTGAAGTACTTGCAACCTAACCTAACCCAGCAAAGTCTTCATTAAAGACCACGTAACAAGTAGGTACCTATGTGGAAATTAGTTACTATGTATAAATAAAACTTTACATACGGTATTTCGTAGTAATTTCCAGACGCTACTTCTGTAATTGGAGCATTCTTAGAACAATCCATTCAAATAATATGGTGTCCTATTTACCTAAGTTTGCGCTGTTGGAGGACAATTTTCAACTGCAAGAAGTTATTAATTAAGGAACATTATTTTGCATTGAAATAAACTTTCTGAATTTGAAGCAGAAATAATTATTATTGTCTTGGAACGAGTAAGAGAAAATTTTCAAGTGATTTACATTAAATATACTTTAAAATGTTTTTCGTAATCAAAAGAGATTATTTCTTTTACGAGTGGTATGAGAAATCTAATGAGTGGACGCGAATTTGAGAGAGGTAGGTAGGTAGAGGTACTAAACAATTCACTCACAATTTCAACTGCTCACTTTTAAGGAAAGCTGGAAGAACTTTCTATTCGAGAGATTGTTCCCGAGATTATTACGGGCCGCAATTATCAACGGCCTTGCGCAAGACGTGAGCCTAAATTTTAGAAAACTAAATTTAGGTAATCTTAGAATTTAATTTTAAGCACCTATACAGTATACATACTTAGTACATACTTACTACTTACTTAGGTACCTATGAAAGTAATCAAATTCATTTTGATACATAATAATTATCTACCATTTAGGTACCAAACATTTTAATAAATTAAAATAGTTTAGACGCACTTAGGTAAGTACCTACCTAGATGTTTTGAAAATACGATATTTTCAGTGGTTAAACCGCGTCTACAGTATCTTCTCTACCTACACTCCTACAGTTAAAAATGTAAAACAGTTGCGCTATGAACAGAATATGGAGATTTTGGCTGGCAGACTTGGATTTTGGGCTGGTTATCCTTAACACAGATCTAAAAAATCTAGCTAGGATAGCCAGTTCTTGATCTTGCAACATTTTTCTACATTTTTTGATGTAAGCACAATAATATTGTTAACTACAAATAGGTTCAAGATCTATCACAATGTAACACAAAATGATTGAAAATAAACGATTTATTTATTTATTTATTTATTTTACGGAATACGTAAAAAATCGTGTTGGCAATATCTGCAGCTCATTATTAATAATAATTAATGAAGCTATCACGTGACAAAGTAAAACTTAAAATACCAATGGCAGGCCATACGTATGGTCGCGAATGTAGCCGGCTTGCGTCACCGTGCCCGTCGCTTCGCCTTCCCCTTCTCCCCCCCCCCCCCCACCCTTACCCCTCCCCAGGCGACCTCGTACACAGGTCACGTAAAAACATTTATTGCGACTGTTAGTTATATAGTACGTGGTACGGGGTGAACAACATGAGTCGAGTAGACAGTTTTATTTTTAAGAATAATATTAACCACGTTAAAAAAAGACTAATAGGTATTCCCATCTCTCCAACTACCAACGTTGCTAAACGGCATTGCTAAACGGCTAGCGTGTGCCAGGAGTTTCACAAATCACAATAGTACCGAGGGCGAGGTTTGAAACGAGCGGTTACCTTTCTGATTCGAGACCGCTACTTGTCCGTTAAGTTATAAAAGCTTTTTGAAGAAGAATGTGTGAGGGCTGTCAGTTGTCACAAAACAGACTACTATTATCATGGTTAGACTATGATGACCCAAGCTGGTCACAGCAAAGGTGGTAACAGCATTTTTAATGCTGGGGGGTGAAGTGAGTTAAGGTGTCCTGATCATAAATCTGATAATAAGAATATAATATAATCTCAAAATCGCATCAAATAATCTCAAATATTACGGATAGTAAGTAGAGCGATCGATCTGATAATAGAAACCCACCGAATTATTTCCCCTATATTACTATTACTTGAGTAAAGATCACGCGTCACAAGTCACGACCCTCAACAATAAAGATTGCCACGAATGAGAGATTGTGTTTTGCTGTGCAGTTCACAATCACATCCCATTCGCAAAAGCGTCGCAGCTCGGTTGTCAAAGATCTACGGCCAGTGCGCATCAAAAACTAGTTACCTACATTAATGCCGGTTTTTCCATAATAATATTATGTTAATTTATTCGATATTATATTTTTGGAGTTTACCTCCTTTAGAATCGATTTGCATATAAATAAGCCCGGGGTATGAACATTTATGGGGAGTAAAATCAAACATTCTCCGTTACGTTATTGAATTTATGTCTCCATGGCAACACTTGTTTATGTTTCCATGACTATGTGCCTAATGTATTTTGATGAATATAAATTATATAGCCTTTTTGTATTCTACTTCATTCTTAGTGTTTTCTGTGTTGTGTTTTTTATGTTTTTGTGTTGTGGTGTACAAAATAAAGAGTAATAATAATAATAATTAATATAAATAAATGTATCAAGCATGCTTTCAGTAATATAAAAAATGCGTTCATTTACCCACATTTACTAATCTATATATTTTAAATTCGTTCGTAAAGAGTAAACTCCAGTCGTGCGTCGGAGCTGACACACAATTTTTTTTTTATTAGTAGAGTCGCAGATGAACTGTTTTATATGGCTATTATTAAATATATTTAGGTATTTTAGTCAGTTGAGGATTATTGTGATGTGCGAAATTGTAATAGGCCTAATAGTCATGAGACTATTTCAGATATAAACTGAACTGACTATTTCGGACAATCAACTTACTTTTAAGACAATGACAAACAAATTTCATACAATTTCTCAAGTTTAAGCAAATCCATTGATTATATTATTTACCGTAGAGGTAAATAATCTCACATAATCGAGATGTTTGAACAACCAAGAGTAAATGTCGCCATCGCGCATTGCTAATAGATAATAACATAATAATATTGATAAAGAACATGATAATTATTGATAAAAAAATCCAAGTAATGGGCATATCGTAAGCAGCAATTTTGTTGAGATAGAGGAACATACAAGAGCTGAAGCCGACGCTAATTTGGATATGGCTGAATATATAATTACGTCGAGTTTCAACTATGTTGTTACTTCTCAAAAAATTATGTTTTCCTTGACGAACAACGTTGGAACTTATCCAAAGTATATGATAGAATTCTATTGAAACCCAAACAATATTCTATTGAAAACCGACGTTAGTTGTTGAAAGCAAAATCTATTTAACAAGTTTACCTTAATGCAACATGACTCATGAGCATTACAATTTACAATGTTCATAAAGATGGCATAGGATGAGGTCCAAGGCATATTATGTCATAATCAATTTAGGATACTTCATTTCAAGATAAACACAAGTGCTTATATTAATTCCTTAAGGATACGATCAGAGAATGCATGTTAGAATATTACACTTTTTTATCATGTTCATCTGTTTTATCACATTATAGTACATATTATATCAATATTAGAATATCTTATCTGAATATCTTGCCAATAAATGGTAGATATCTAACATCTTACATGATAATTCTATCTGATCTTGTCCAATCGATTTTAAATTTTTAATCAGCTTGTATCTGTAACTTTTATTGTGGTTTTATAAAATACTTTAAGTAGGTATACCTTTTATTTTTCAGGATAAAAGGATCCTTTGTGATGTCCTTTTCCAGTGTTTTTTGTTTTGTGCGCAACTTTTTTTGAGTGCAGTAATTCATGTGTCAGAAATAGAGACTTTTTAACAAACCCATAAACTTAAATGTACTAAACAACACATAAAATTTCCTCTCAATGGTAAATAAAATCGATGATAAGTTCTGAATTACACAACTTTCTACCTAGTTACTTGGTACTTCATTCGAGTATTACTGTCTCAAGTGGAAATGGAAACTTTTAATACTTCCACTTATAATCTACACTTATAACCTATTAATCTAATCTATCTATATATTTTTTGTGGAAGGTTATCTATAAACGTAAATATTTTTTCTTCTCATTAATGTATGTAGTTCGTAAAGACATAAAAAAACTTAAAACCTTCATAAATAATTATACATTGGCGTTTCATCACGTCACCAAATAAAATATTATATTGTCTTACGCATATTTTAATTTTTTAAATTAGGTACCTAATATATATATCACAAGAATTCAAAAACTGATTTCTGATTTCAATAAAATTCGTGTCAGTTATTTTTTACTATGCATTTTTAATTAAATTCAACGTTAACGAAATTGCGTAGCAAAATAGCAAAAGAAAATTTAGAAATTGCATGATGGAATAGTTTTAGAAAGTTTAAACTTTTAAACATAATTGGAAAGACACGTGACTTGCAAGTGCAACACGTTGACTAACTCAAAATAAGAATATCAAAACTTAGTTGGTTCTTAATGCAAAGTTGAATTGCTACAAACTCAATTATTAAATGAATGAATGAAATGAATAAAAAATTCTTTATTGTACACCAAGAAACATATCTACTTATAAACAATAACAATAAAAATGCATGGTGCACGTGGTGGCCTTATCGCTTTAAAGCGATCTCTACCAAGCAACCATGCACACAACGGACTGTATTGTTGTGATAGACTGCATTAGGGAAGGTATATTAAATTATGGTATTTCTAAGATGATAGATTTTAGCTAATAGCGGAGGGGTGTTAGGCAATTAGAGGTAATTACGATCGATAAACACTGTACCTACCTGTTTACCGTAATCGACCAGCAGGAGTCGAACCGTCTGCAATACTAACTAATTAGGTTAATACGCATTAGCTTCCGTCCTCGGAAAATTTGATAAACCCGCAGTTCCGGTTATCTTCGTTATTAGGTATACCTACTTACCAACTTAATTCCACTTAAACATAATTATTATCTATCAACAAAATAACAACGCACGTCTACAAATCTTACGAAAAACGAACAGCAAGAATGTTCCCGAAAACAATTAGTTCAGAATGATAATAACAGTAATGTTAATCTCGTAAAACGCACGATAACAGTTTGTGTGAAACAAACCATACTATCTTCGGTCTTTCGTTTGTAATTCCAACAGTGCATTTATATTTCAGCGTAAATCCAAATTGTGCCAACTGGCAATCAGTGAGTGTCCCCAAATTATGGCAATCTCAATACACATGTTCTGTGTAGGTCGCGAGTAGCAACGCAGATGTCTTTTTTTTTTTTATCCACTACAAGTTAGCCCTTGACTGCGATCTCACCTGATGGTAAGTGATGATGCAGTCTAAGATGGTAGCGGGCTAACCTGTTAGGGGCATGGCAGTTATATTAAACCCATACCTACCCCTATTCGGTTTCTACACGGCATCGTACCGGAACGCTAAATCGCTTGGCGGCACGTCTTTTGCCGGTAGGGTGGTAACTAGCCACGGCCGAAGCCTCCCACCAGGCCAGACCAGAGAAAATTAAAAAAAATGGAAAGGGTCTGAAAAGGGTTTAAATACATGAAAATTGGATTTACGGCTTTCAACTATACCTATAATAGTCGATCAGATAAATTTACACAGTCGTCCCTCAAAAATTGGAGCAAGTAGGAGAAACGAGGAGAAAATAATAAAACGCACAAGCACTTGCTAGATGCAGACGACATGGTTGAGTCATTATAAAATCGAAAACTGCTTCTCACATTTAAAAACGGCCGCTATTGGATAAAATTCGGTCCCACAATAAAACGGTCGTCTAATTGGTACGTTCTCAAAAGAGAAAATTACCCAAGATCAATGAACGAATAGTTATTTATGCAAAGCTATCATCTGCTTTGAAACGGTTTGCAAATCAAGAATAACGCATGACGTCCTCTGTCAGTGGCCCCTTTCTTTGCCTACTTATAGTACTTGCTTAGCTTCCGCTCTTGTCAGCGAATCGACTTATTTAATTTTGTTCAATAGCTTTCATCCTCTTGCAAAAATTATAGGTACATCTCTTTGACTCTTGTGTACAGAACTAAACTAACTCTGATTTTTAATTGCGTGGAATTCTGACGTTTGTGACGTTCAGTTGTGACAAACATTTTTCTATGCCTTTTTTATTTAAAGACTCAGGTTTTTTAAGGTTAAAAATTACTGTATGAAGCAAATTGATCACATGCACCTATTACCTGAAATACATAGTTTATCATTTGTCACAAGCAAAATCCAAATAAGTAGGTACTTATTACTGACTAAAGACTGAATTAGTCCTTTATTAGAATTAATAACTTTGCTAAGAAAGGATAAAAGATAAAAGAAAGAAACAACAACCAATAATAATAAAGTTTATCCATACTTACTAATATTACAAACTAGATTCCGCGTGGATTAAGGATTTTTGATTCCCACTGGAACTTCTTAATTTTCCGGGATAGTGCCTATGCCCTTCCCCGGGATACAACCTACCTCTATACTAAATTTCGTCAAAATCGGTTGAAAAGATGAGCCGGGAAAGCGTAGCAGACAGATAGACAGACACACTTTCGCATTGATAAAATATTAGTATGGAAGTATGGATCCTTTTTTAAGGCAATGAACAAAACTTATTGCACGTGGATGAAGCCGCGAGCATCAGCTAGTTAATAATTAAGTATTGTAGTAGGGTAGAAGTAAAAGAAACGCCAATGACAGTAGCTCGTATGTATTGTACGGCTATCGATCTCCTAGCTTATAATAAGTAACGGAATCTAGCTAAATCCTAGGTTCCCTAGCTTTAGACGTGAGAATCGACTGCAGCGGCTTCTGATAGTATGGTCGCTAACTAGCAAATTGAGTTAATATCTTCGTCACGCTCGGGCTTATATAGGGCTCCGCCGCTTTGTTATTCGCAGAGACACGTTGGTCGAAGCGCTAAGAGCGAGAAGTTTAGTCGATTAAGCAGGAAAGTATTCGAGGCCGAGCCACGCGTGCAATGCTTGTTACAGTATTTAATAAAATCATCATGATCATCGTTGTCGTCGTCATCCTCATCGTCCACAGACACTGTCAATCAAATGGGTAATACGACATATTCTTTAATTACATGTTCTATGCACTCTAGCCATTTGTTTGAGGTGACGTTAGCTCCCTCAACCAAAAGCTCTTTCACTTCCACCATTTTGTTTTTTGCAACATCCAAATTGCAATCCAAGTTTGAGCCCAAATCAACTCAATTGGATTGAGCTCACAATGGTAAGGGGGTGATTGGAGTACCAACAGTAATCCCTTGTTCTGCTGCCAACTCGTCCACGACATTTCTATTACATTATTTTATGCTTTTCTTTGCTATGCCCAATAAATTTATCCACTTTAATTTATTTATCCACCTTAGGCTGCATCACCACTTGCAAGCAAGTCTGATTGCAGCCAAGCGCTAGCCAATATATATTTTAAAAAAAAAATTACCTTCAACTACAAATTGACTTAAAACTTAATCAACATAAAAGTATCGAAAATAATAATTTCTAATTTTCAGTTAAAAAGGTTTGTTACTCATGCTGGTGTGACCAGTTGTTTTGATTTGTTCTCCCACATTAAGTCATAAGTCATAAAGTCATAAATATTTATTCAATTTAGGTGTTCACTAATAAGTGTTTCAATATTGATATTTAATAACATTTAACAGATCAGATCGGGCATCAGCTAGTAAAATATAAAAATTAGTAAAGGAGGGTAAATGAACGCAATTTGTATGTTACTGAAAGCATACTTGATACATTTATTTATATTAATTATATAATTTATATTCATCAAAATACATTACATAGTCATGGAAACATAAACAAGTGTTACCATGGAAACATAAAGTCAATAACGTAACGGAGAAAGTTTGATTTTACCCCCCATTTTTCATACCCCGGGCTTTTAAATGAAAATCGATTCTAAAGGAGGTAAACTCAAAAAAAAGTTCTTTTTAAAAAAAAGTTTTTTTTAAGGCGTCTGTCGGCCGTCATCCTGATGATCATATCATTCGACTTTCAGCTTGAATGTTCAAATGTGCTGTTGTTGCTACTTGCTATTGTCACTACGAAAAGTTGAACGAATACCAACAACCGGCTGGAAAAAGATTCAGGCATGGTTAACGTCAAAGAATTTAAATTATGATGAAACTATGTTGGAGGTAAACTTATTGGACATAGTTAGCAAAGAAAAGCATAAATATAATAAGTATGTTGTGGACTAGATGACAGCGGAACGAGGGATCACTGTGCTCCGATTACCCCCTTACCATTGAGAGCTCAATCCGATTGAGTTGGCTTGGGCTCAAGCCAAGGGGCATGTGGCAAAAAACAATAAAACTTATAAAATGGTGAAAGTGAAAGAGCTTTTGGTCGAGGGAGTGACAATGTCACCCCAAACAAATGGCTAGAGTGCACAGCACATGTTATTAAAAAAGAGTACAAACTATGCCGTTTTGACCATTTGATTGACAGTGTCTGTGACACTTTCATTATAAATGTCAGTGACGATGACGAGGATGATGATTATTTTAATAATCCATATAAATATTATAAATGCGAAAGTTTGGATGGATGGATGTATGTATGTATGGATGTATGTTTGTTACTCAATCACGCTCCAACGGATGAACGGATCTGGATGAAATTTGGCACAGAGATAGATTATAGTCTGGAATAGCACATAGGCTACTTTTTATCCCGGAAAATTAAGAAGTTCCCGCGGGAATCAAAAAAACCTCAACCACGCGGACGAAGTCGCGGGCATCAGCTAGTTCATTATAAAGTACCTACTGTAATATGTTTACTGTTATTAGTTGTTGGATTTTTCTTTATCCTTTCATAGCAAAATTGTTCTTTCTAATTACTTTAAGACTCTTTCAGTCGTCAGTCGGTAATAAGTGTTTAATTTCTGCTAATGCATGTAATTACATGTGTGCACATTAAGTATGCAAATATAAAATGTTTGTAACGTTTGTCACTTGAAATTAAAATAGTGCTCTATTAATTATGTAATTAACAATTTAATGTAAACTAACACTGTTATAAATTTAATCTTTAAAATCCATAGCATTACTTATATTTTATTAGAATTTGTTACCCTTTTTTTGGGGAAAATGTTTTAACCAAGAAATGTCATGAAACGTCAGAATTCCACGCAATTAAAAATCAGAGTTTACCTAATCTCCGAATAATAACTTGTGTATGTCAATGATTCTTCGCTTCAACCTAAACTGTTAGGATATTGGCTGGCCTTTATCGTTTTGATGAGCACAATTTTTTTAAGTTATGTAACATGTAGGTACGTAAACTGTCTCTAAATATTATAAAACATAATCACAATTCGCGTTTGTTTGAGTATCTTGAGATCTTGTGTTGACGTATTAACTTCGTGAATTGTTTGTGGATTCTTTAGATTAAAAAGGTATGGTACCCCATGGAAGAAGGAATTACGACTGCCATGTGGTACCCGAAGCAGAGACGAGCCAACTTTACCTTCCTACCTATGTTGTATATAAGTATGTTCAATGAGTTTTACTCTTTACAAGCCATTATTGAAGCAATCGATCTTCATGAAAATTTAAAATAAATTACGCGGCATCAGACTGACATTTTGCAATAAAATTTAACAGAACTTTTATTAATACTGGGATTTTTGTTTTGTTTTGGTCTTCTTGCAAAATATAATTTATTAGAATATTTGTATTATTTCCGCTTATTGTTTACGATAATTCGAATCGGGCAGCGGCTACTATAATATATGGTACACAAAGTCGGACAGAAAATTCCATTACTATAGAGTTATGGGTGCAACGATAACCGTCTAGCTCTACTATTTACAAATGGGTATACCTACGGAAGTAGTTAGTTTCCATCAATAATTACTAATATTTATTATTGAAAAAAAACAAATGCATAGATATTCGTAATTAGTTCATTCGCAGACTTGGGATACCTAGTCTTCGGCAAATAATTATCTTGTGCATTAAAATAAATCGCAAAACTGCATTACATTACGGTACGACTAAATCATATATTTTTTATATACATATATATATATCTATATATATATGAATGCCAAGAAGCGGATTCGCATTTCCATGGACTAAATAATTTAAGTTTAAAGTTATTATGGGAATGCAGGCCTAGTGGGAGATTTTTTACCTATGCTTGATGGCCGATGACAGCAGGCGTTTGATCAATTCCATAAAAAGGGTAACTTTAACGCGATTGAGCGTTAAAGTTACCCTTTTTATGAAATTGATCAAACGCCTGCTGTCATCGGCCATCAAGCGCTTGGCATTTCTATAATAAGTACCTAAGAAATCTCCCGCTAGGCCCGCCTCACGCCTGTAGGTACAGAAGGGAAACAGTCTTGGACGAATTAGTGAATTATCCGGCAAAATAGATCACTTAACTGCATCGTATAACGCACTTAACTATGAATAAACAATTAGTAGCAATATTACCACGCGGTACTAGGCACTAGCCCTTCGCGGATTATAGAACCTCGTACTCTGCGCATGCCCATAAATATATTTTAAATAACTATACGCTAGAATTAGATAAAAGATGCGTCCCTCAATATCTACTGACGTCTGACACTGATAAGGATTGTAATCTTTGTAAATAGGTAACCATACTTCATTACATTCATGCGTAACACCGTTTTATTTCTTAACTGCTTTCTATTTTACAGCGTCGTTATCAATGTAAACATTTTCACGACGTTTATTTTCCTACGCAACTTTCCTACATAAATAGCACCCATCTCTTTGTCGAACGCATGGTTCAACGTACCTTCGCACAGCACATCTATTTACACGCTATGATATATTCATCCATACTAATAATAAAAATGCGAAAGAGTGTATCTGTTACCTTTTCACGTCGCATCCAACCGATTTTAACGATATTAATTGGAACAGAGCTACCTACCTAGTGCATAAAATAATATACTACTATCGACTATGGTATACTTACGCACGGATCATCAGCTAAGCTAATAAGTCTGTACTACTATGATTTATGATATTTGTGGCCAATTCTGTCTAGCACAATCTCTAAACTAAAGTAAAATGATACCTTTAAATCTCGTTCTGTCCCTTTCTGCAGAGAGTATTATGAAAGGGTTAGCAATATTTATAATGCTGTCATTTTAGTTTAGAGATTGTATACAACAGAATCAGCCCCAATTATTCATGCATCTTTAAATTTTTACCAATTCCAAACTCTATAGTATACCTACCTATAAATTGGATGAAAACTTGAGAAATCTTTTCCCACAGAAAATAACCGGTGAGGTGCTTATAACACAAAACTGTAGTAATTTAATTAGGTACCTACTTACTTTAAAATTATATTTCTAATACCTATTAGTCGCAATATCACAATATTCTATAATATAATTTTATTAACTTGCACTTTTCTCTGTTTCAGCAACACTCATCACTGCAACAGCGGGAACCTGCTACGGTTGGCCATCGCCCACTTTACCTTATCTTAAATCAGAGGAAAGCGATATAAAGACATCGCGTGATGAAGAGTCATGGATTGTTTCAATAATGATCCTGTGTTCAGCGTTAACGCCTATTCCCTCCGCATACTTTGCCGATCGCTTCGGTAGGAAAACCACCCTTCTTCTTGGAGCAATACCCTTTATAATCGGCTGGGTGCTGGTCATCGTAGCCAAGTCGGTAGCTGTGCTTTACGTCGCTCGCATGTTCTCCGGTCTCGGATATGGCATAGTGTACACAGTCGCCCCAATGTACACGGGAGAAATTGCCACGAACGAAGTCAGGGGCGCACTCTCTACACTCATTACATTAATGAACAAGGTGAGCCATTATTGCTGTACACATTTAGGTTAAAGACACCACACCTCAACGCATATTTTTGTGCTGTATTACCGATATAATTAATTAATTACCTATTATGTTGAAGTACTTAATATTATATAGGTACCTACGTTTTATATAAAATACATATTACATAATATAAGGTACTTAGATAATAATTAGCGCTTTGCCCAATACCACAACGTATGTTCAGCGGTTATAAAAAAATACACACTTTTCCTTTATCAGCTACATACTACTTATTGCAATCTACGCTAACAAAGTGCTCTATGAATTATTATTATGATCATGATTCAGTGCCATAATTAGACTTTACACGCAATGGCAAAAACGTAAACATGTAGTTTCCAGTTACAATTAATGTACAATTTTCCATCGCCAGTATAATTTCAGTAATTTTCATTTTAAAATAAAATGCAACAGTTCCCATCGTATCAAAACGACGAAGCAAATGCTGCATTTACGAAAGATAATTTTGTATTGCTATTTGCTTTTTATGATAAAATTATAGATTATGTTACTTAAATCATTCTTTAAAACTAGGTACGTAGTTAGAGCAAATAATACCTATATTAAAAATTATTAGTGAAAATAACGTGGTAAACGTTTCAATTTCAGGTCGGTATTCTTGCCCAGTACTGCATCGGCCCCTTCGTTTCGATGCGCACCTTAGCAGCCATCAACTTGATCCTGCCCATTTCCTTCGTAATCACATTCATCTTTGTACCTGAGTCACCTTACTACTACTTAAAATTCGAACGCAGTGAAAGAGCAGAAAGGTCGCTAAGACATTTAAGGAGCGGTGATATAAGACTAGAATTGAAAAATATAGAAGTAAGTGTGCAAGAAGACATGAAAAATAAAGGGACGTGGAGTGATCTGATCCGTGAGGCTACTAATCGAAAAGCGTTATGGATAAGCTTGGGTGTGTTCACCATTCAGCAGCTGTGTGGCAGCGCTGCGGTCGTTGCATATGCTCAAGACATCTTCTCAGTTACCGGGAGCAAAATAGAGGATTATAAAGAATCTATCATCCTAGGATGTGTACAAGTAGCTACATGTTGCCTATCTGTTGTCCTCGTGGATCGCCTCGGCAGGAAGCCACTCCTGGTGATATCGTCTCTCGGAGTGGGGTTGATGAACGGGACAATTGGCACCTACTTCTATTTCTACGCACAGAATAAGGAAAACGTAGCGCACCTCCACTGGCTGCCAATAACAGCAATTCTAATCTACATCGTTTGCTATGCTATCGGTTTGTCGACAGTGCCATATGTGATCATTGGAGAAATGTTCCCGACCAACGTGAAACTGTACGCATCTTGTGTCGCCCACATTTACACCGGAATCTCTATGTTCGCGGTCCAAAAGCTGTTCCAGGTAATTAAAACTCTTATTTTCTTTATTTTATGGTAATCGCAAGCACCTGATGATCAATTCAATATTGAAAATGGAATTATTGCTTTTGCTCGAGATTTACCGTCGTCCGTCCGTCCGTACCGTCTATTGCTGTCGTGTTCAATATTGTAAGAAATTCTAACAATGACTGACACAGACAACGCCAGCTTAAGCTGGTGGATCTTGAAGCATAAAATTTTGAACAGAAATTCCTTAAAATATAGGTGTCTACAAATCAGGTGTACCTCTAATCCCTCACGATCAGAAAGTCTAAGTAGCAAAACGTCTGACTATGTAAAAATTCTAATGTGCAATATGTCTAATTAGCGAAACATCCATGTAGGAAAATGGCCATATATAGCAAAAGTTCTTCTTTTTTTATGTGTACCTACACTACCTGATGGAGACACTATGAAAGATTTTTCACAACACATTAGAATTTGAATGGATTGTAAACATAATGTTGGATTTTTAATGCCCTTCATATTGGAATAAAAATGTCTCCAAATATTACAACTAACGCAAGATGAAGTCAATGACACTTCATTTACCGTCTTAGGTTTTCATTTGACAAATAAGTAGGTAGAGCTTTAAATGGCCTAAATAGAACTGATGAAACTTACCTCAAACTTATACTTTAACTTTTATATTTTTCGATTGCAGGTCGTCAAGGACGCTTGGGGCATCTACACAGTATTCTGGGGCTTCTCCATATTCTCTCTACTGGGCCTGATGTTCATGCTAATCGTACTTCCAGAAACCAAGGGCAAGTCCTTTGCTTGCATCCAAACCCAGCTCAGGAGAGATGTTGCGAAAGATAACGCTAGCAAACTTATAACTGTCGAGTATTGACGCTAGCATAGGAATTTTAGCCTCGGAGACCGGTGTAAGATTTCCCATGGACGGTATACATTGAAATAATGTTCAATTGTTCGGTGTGGCTCAATTAGTACTGAGTACTGATACGAAGGACGCTATTTATTATTTTAATAGCTAATTCGTAAAGGTCGACTTGCCTGTTCCTAGGACATAAGTGAATGTGGTATTATAAATTGAAAACTTTTCTTGTGAAATTATGGTGAATACTGAACTGAAATCGGTTAAGAAGTTAGAGGTAGGCAATACAGAGAAAAACGGTTATTGTGACTTGGTTTTATATTTTATGAACTCGGATGTGAAAATAAAATATAGTTTGTACAAAGAACTGAACTTTAAAAATAGTACTTACTTTATATACGTTTATTTATTAACTACTAAGAAGTACCTATTTAAGTTTTGAACTTATTAAATAAAATATTAAGTTGTTAGCAAAATTTTATTTCTAAAATTTTACCTTCCGTGATATAAATATTACTTAAGTATTACATACAAAACATAAATGAATGCGTGTATAAAATTCTGTTATATTTATAAATAGTTCTATTTTAGGCATTAGATTCGAAATAAAACAATCAGTAGGTAATAAAACCAAAAGTGTTATTTAATTTATCTCAATTTAATAGGTAATAAATATACATTTTCTACTATATTACAGTTGCACACTACTCTTTATTACCAAGGAAGAGTGCTTCTTATTATTTATTTACAAATAGTACAGAAATAATAAAGTTTAATAAATAATATCTAGGTAGGTACAATAATATTATTTCTTAAACCAGTAATGAGTCACAACAACAACTCCATTTCATGTATCTGATCCATAGGAAAACTTCCCCGTCTCTCAGTCTATTAGGGATCAAGTAAAATGAAGTTAAGTAGGTATTGAATAATTATTGTAATGATAGTTTTACATACGTACTTAGTGACGTAACACGTCATGTAAGTAGCCTATAGAGAGGTAACATGGGGAGTATCGTAGGAACGAGCATCGAGGCGCCGGAAAAGGCGGTAAAGTCGTCAGGGTCGTAATCTGGAGGCAGGCCTCTCGAAGAGACGACCCTCGCGTACAACTTCGCCGAACGCTTCGGTGTCCGCGTCTTGTTCGGACTGTTGAAATCGACCAAGTAAAGACCGAAGCGGGACCTGCAATTGCATTTACAAACATGATGAGTAAAATTAAACATGATTTGAGAGTACCTAAATTTGTTTGTTATTCAATCCTTGCATGTATAAAAAGTAAATGATGCCCGCACTACGTCTGTGTGGATTAACAGTTTTTGAAATCTATTATATACCTAGGTACTATCTGATGCCCGCGATTTCGTCAGCGTGGATTGAGGTTTTATGGTTCCCGGGGAAACTCTATAATATACCGGGAAAAAAATACTACTTAGGTATATCAATCTCTGTGCCAAATTTCATCCAGATCCGATCAGTTGTTCTCGCGTGATTGAGTAACATCACTAACAAACATCCATCCATCTTTCGCATTTATAATATTAGTAAGTATAAACTCTGATTTTTAATTGCGTGGAATTCTGACGTTTCATGACATTTCTTGGTTAAAACATTTTCCCCAAAAAAAGGGTAACAAATTCTAATAAAATATAAGTAATGCTATGGATTCTAAAGATTAAATTTATAACAGTGTTAGTTTACATTAAATTGTTAATTACATAATTAATAGAGCACTATTTTAATTTCAAGTGACAAACGTTACAAACATTTTATATATTTTGCATACTTAATGTGCACACATGTAATTACATGCATTAGCAGAAATTAAACACTTATTACCGACTGACGACTGAAAGAGTCAAGTAATTAGAAAGAACAATTTTGCTATGAAAGGATAAAGAAAAATCCAACAACTAATAACAGTAAACATTTTACAGTAGGTACTCTATAATGAATTATTAAAATAATCATCATCCTCGTCATCGTCACTGACATTTATAATGAAAGTGTCACAGACACTGTCAATCAAATGGTCAAAACGGCATAGTTTGTACTCTTTTTTAATAACATGTGCTGTGCACTCTAGCCATTTGTTTGGGGTGACATTGTTCACTCCCTCGACCAAAAGCTCTTTCACTTTCACCATTTTATAAGTTTTATTGTTTTTTGCCACATGCCCCTTGGCTTGAGCCCAAGCCAACTCAATCGGATTGAGCTCTCAATGGTAAGGGGGTAATCGGAGCACAGTGATCCCTCGTTCCGCTGTCATCTAGTCCACAACATACTTATTATATTTATGCTTTTCTTTGCTAACTATGTCCAATAAGTTTACCTCCAACATAGTTTCATCATAATTTAAATTCTTTGACGTTAACCATGCCTGAATATCAATCTTTTTCCAGCCGGTTGTTGGTATTCGTTCAACTTTTCGTAGTGACAATAGCAAGTAGCAACAACTGCACATTTGAACATTCAAGCTGAAAGTCGAATGATATGGGGTGCGTTCCGAAATACACTGAGATCACTGGAAGTCCCCAGTAAAGAGCACTGCCAGTGCTCGCAGTGCATAAAACGGAACACACACATGATCATCAGGATGACGGCCGACAGACGCCTTAAAAAAACTTTTTTTTAAAAAGAACTTTTTTTTGAGTTTACCTCCTTTAGAATCGATTTTCATATATAAGCCCGGGGTATGAAAAATGGGGGGTAAAATCAAACTTTCTCCGTTACGTTATTGACTTTATGTTTCCATGGTAACACTTGTTTATGTTTCCATGACTATGTAATGTATTTTGATGAATATAAATTATATAATTAATATAAATAAATGTATCAAGTATGCTTTCAGTAACATACAAATTGCGTTCATTTACCCTCCTTTACTAATTTTTATATTTTACTAGCTGATGCCCGATCTGATCTGTTAAATGTTATTAAATATCAATATTGAAACACTTATTATTGAACACCTAAATTGAATAAATATTTATGACTTTATGACTTATGACTTAATGTGGGAGAACAAATCAAAACAACTGGTCACACCAGCATGAGTAACAAACCTTTTTAACTGAAAATTAGAAATTATTATTTTCGATACTTTTATGTTGATTAAGTTTTAAGTCAATTTGTAGTTGAAGGTAATTTTTTTTTAAAAATATATATTGGCTAGCGCTTGGCTGCAATCAGACTTGCTTGCAAGTGGTGATGCAGCCTAAGGTGGATAAATAAATTAAAGTGGATAAATTTATTGGGCATAGCAAAGAAAAGCATAAAATAATTTAATAGAAATGTCGTGGACGAGTTGGCAGCAGAACAAAGGATTACTGTTGGTACTCCAATCACCCCCTTACCATTGTGAGCTCAATCCAATTGAGTTGATTTGGGCTCAAACTTGGATTGCAATTTGGATGTTGCAAAAAACAAAATGACTGAAAGAGCTTTTGGTTGAGGGAGCTAACGTCACCTCAAACAAATGGCTAGAGTGCATAGAACATGTAATTAAAGAATATGTCGTATTACCCATTTGATTGACAGTGTCTGTGGACGATGAGGATGACGACGACAACGATGATCATGATGATTTTATTAAATACTGTAACAAGCATTGCACGCGTGGCTCGGCCTCGAATACTTTCCTGCTTAATCGACTAAACTTCTCGCTCTTAGCGCTTTGACCAACGTGTCTCTGCGAATAACAAAGCGGCGGAGCCCTATATAAGCCCGAGCGTGACGAAGATATTAACTCAATTTGCTGGTTAGCGACCATACTATCAGAAGCCGCTGCAGTCGATTCTCACGTCTAAAGCTAGGGAACCTAGGATTTAGCTAGATTCCGTTACTTATTATAAGCTAGGAGATCGATAGCCGTACAATACATACGAGCTACTGTCATTGGCGTTTCTTTTACTTCTACCCTACTACAATACTTAATTATTAACTAGCTGATGCTCGCGGCTTCATCCACGTGCAATAAGTTTTGTTCATTGCCTTAAAAAAGGATCCATACTTCCATACTAATATTTTATCAATGCGAAAGTGTGTCTGTCTATCTGTCTGCTACGCTTTCCCGGCTCATCTTTTCAACCGATTTTGACGAAATTTAGTATAGAGGTAGGTTGTATCCCGGGGAAGGGCATAGGCACTATCCCGGAAAATTAAGAAGTTCCAGTGGGAATCAAAAATCCTTAATCCACGCGGAATCTAGTTTGTAATATTAGTAAGTATGGATAAACTTTATTATTATTGGTTGTTGTTTCTTTCTTTTATCTTTTATCCTTTCTTAGCAAAGTTATTAATTCTAATAAAGGACTAATTCAGTCTTTAGTCAGTAATAAGTACCTACTTATTTGGATTTTGCTTGTGACAAATGATAAACTATGTATTTCAGGTAATAGGTGCATGTGATCAATTTGCTTCATACAGTAATTTTTAACCTTAAAAAACCTGAGTCTTGAAATAAAAAAGGCATAGAAAAATGTTTGTCACAACTGAACGTCACAAACGTCAGAATTCCACGCAATTAAAAATCCGAGATTCTGTGGTCCAGATGGAGATAAAGTATTACTCGGCAGATACAAATTAATATTTATCAATTAAAAATACGCAGTATAATTCATGTATTTCGATATGATTTGATATTATTTATGATGATATCTACTGGTTTTATCATTATAACTCTATAACCTTAGCGAAGTAACATTAAATTCTCAAGTCGATTTTAATGCGAGTACAAAAAATCTTATGTTATGACTTTTCTCACATAAACCTAAATTAAATAAACGCTTTAAGGTAGAGGTCTTGATAAACGCCCTTGGCAAATCCATTGTTGCGTTAAGGAACGTGCTTTGTTTGCGTGACATGATATTGTGGTATACGTATATTAGACTCAAGATACACTACGGGAGAGTCAAAGCGCCTCGTTGCACGACATTTTTTCACGAGATGGGAAATGGAATGAGAGGTAATAAAATAAAATAGGAAGCACAAAATGAGCACTATGGTGCAAAAATAATAAATTACAAGTGAGATTAGGTACGATTTTTAAAATTTAGGGGCACATCAAAAAGGTTAACAGAGTATACTACTTGTTCCTCTCGGTACAAAACCTCAGGAGGACCATAAGATTGATTACCAACATACAGAAAGCCTGAATGGGAATAATTCATCAACTCTTTTGCGACTGGATTACGCTCTACAAATAGGTTAATAAGTCTACTGCTTATACATTTCTATTATATTAGAGCCAGTTGCCAAATTAGTGACTTGAGCAACTTTTTTTATATTATTATGCCTAGCAAGCAAACGAGCAAGCAGGTCACCCGATGTTAAGTGATTGCCGCCGCCTATGAACATTTGTAATACCTACTAGGAGCACCGCAGGTGTAAGCTGGTTCTATAATTTGCAGGTACATGACAGGTGCATCCAGCCTCCAGGTTCACTATTCAGGATAACTATCCGGAAGACACTTTACTGTCCTAATAGATAAAAATGTGATGGTGTCATGTTATAGCATCATTCGTCAAAGGTAATGCAGGAGCGTCGTAAGACGAAATAGAGCACTTTCATTGTGGATATAAAAAGAAATTGCTAGCGATTTGCGTTCCGCCGCACTATGTTACGACGCCATGGTGATTGTCCTCCGTCCCAAATATACCAAAAATACTTACACAAAACCGTCGTCCCATTCCCAATTGTCCATCAAACTCCACGCAAAGTAACCTTGGACGTTGCTCTTGTCTTCATGTATGGCGTGAAGCAAGGAGTTCAGATAGTGGGAGTAATATGACACGCGTGCGTCATCATCCACGCCGCTGAAGTCGGCGTAGCCATTCTCTGTCACAATGATCGGCACGTTGTCGTAGGTTTTGGTTATCCAACGGAGAAGGCGACGGAAACCGAACGGTACAACCTGAAACACATGGCTGGGGTTTGAAAACATTACGCATCAGGGCATGTCCCTGCTGAAAAAGCAACCTTGCTGCTCTGACTAAGGAGTTTAGTGCCTAGGTTTGAATAGCTTGATAGTCGGCCTCTTATTCGGATGGTCGGGGGTTCGGTCCTCGGGCACGCACTTCAACTTTTCGGAGTTAAAAAAGAGCGTTTTAAAAAATTAAATATGACTCGCTTTAACGGAGATAGAAAACATCGTGAGGAAACCAGACCGATATATTTATTATACCTATGTACGAGTAACTACATACATACATACAATTACATACATACATAGGTACATACATATGACTTGCGCAAGGACTAAAACGTGTACTATGCACTCACAGCTCACTGTATATATTATGATTATCTATGTATTAGATACGGGTATTTAGGATTCACATGTTGCAAAGGCTATTAAAACGCGCAATGATTGACGTGAAGTTTATAGGTATATGTAGCTAATAACAAAACACATATTAAGACTTAGCAACAAAATTATATCTTTGAGCGTCTCACGAACTTTATGTACGTATTTAGGTAGATAACACATTTTTTTTAAACATGCCTACATATTTTGTTTTGTCCTTTTCAACGAAATAAGAAATTGTTTTCATCGTGAGCAATGAGCATCAACATGGGTATTGGGTAATGGGTATACCTATATAAATTAATACAATATTGTAACCGTCGTAAATTATTACCTCGATTATTACAATAAGTATATTTTCACCGGTTTCTTATAACAATAGCAATGTAAATATAGGAAAACAGCTGAAACAGTAAGACGATAGCTTTTATCATTTGGTAGGTACCTACTAAGTACCTAACAAAAGTCTCGTGAGACCTTCGTATTTCTACTGAGAAATAAAGCAAATTTTGTTTGTACAATATCGTTGACATGTGAGTAAACATTATCTTATTCAGTACATTCTTAGCACTTAGTATATACCTACGCGTAGATTTTATTAAAACCTATATAGACAAAAGGATATTTTGTGACTTACCGTTACCTAGTATCTTTGAGTAGATTTATTAAATCTATAGGGACAAAATAGCGGGAAAAATGGAGTTTATTACGAATCTCGTAAGAACCCTTCAAAGACGGAAGATGGACTCAGAGTGGCCAAGATCAATTGCATAGTCTTTTTACCTCGGCCGTTTTAGTTCAGACGTAAAATAAGTTTAGCCTTTTCGAAATTTAGCCCAGACAAACACGACATTTTATTTAAACGTTTAAAACGATTTTTTCCTGCTTTGGTAACATTGTTCCATGAAGCAGATAATAATTTACGGCAATTTTATTTATTTGAGTAGATTTACCTTAAGCCAGGCTGAGGAACTCATCGAAGGCCAGTTCGGGTCTTGAACTCGGACGATACCAACATCGTTTTCGTGCGAGGGTATTTTTCCTACTTCGCCATCGGCCATACTGAGCAAGTAGGTTGTGTAATGGTTAAGACCGAAGAAATCTGCGGTGCCGCGTATGTATGTGACTTCTTCAGGGGTGAACTTGGGTAAGCGGGAACGACTGTAGTTCTGCATGCGACTCTTCTCGTCCACGAGCTCTATCAACTCAGGTGGATAGTTTCCTTCTGCTGAATAGACGGGATGTGCGTACCATCCCAACTGTAATTTGTAAATAAAATATTTTAAAAATTATAAGGATGGAGGATTATCATTACTCTTGACAGGACATCATATTATAATTTTAAGAGACAAATTACTGTACTGATAATTGTTTTTAGGTTCAATTAAATAATAGAAACATCATTAGAAATCTATCTATACTAATGAAAGTTTGAATGGATGGATGGATAGCAGGATGGTTTTTACTCAATCACGCCAGAACAGCTGAACGGATCTGGATGAAATTTGGCACAGAGATAGATTACAATCTGGAATAACACATAGGCTACTTTTTACCCCGGAAAATTTACGAGTTCCAGCGGGAACCGAAAAATCTTAATCCAATCGTACGAAGTCGCGGGCATTAGCTAGTATAATTATTATAACTCATTTTTGACCAAACTGTGGATTGAGTCCTTTCTGCTTAACTACGTCCAATTATCATCATTTCGATCAGAAATGCAAGAATTTTAAACATGGAGTGATTTTGTTTCTTATCGCCTAATTGCTCTATTGCTATGTTTTCGGGGTCATGAAATCTTTTCTTCTCATATTAGGGTTCCGTAGCCAAATTTGGCAAAAACGGAACCCTTATAGATTCGTCATGTCTGTCTGTCTGTCTGTCTGTCCGTCCGTATGTCACCGCCACTTTTTTCCGAAACTATAAGAACTATACTGTTGAAACTTGGTAAGTAGATGTATTCTGTGAACCGCATTAAGATTATCATACAAAAATAGAAAAAAAACAATAAATTTTGGGGGTCCCCATACTTAGAACTGAAACTCAAAAATTTTTTTTTCATCAAACCCATACGTGTGGGGTATCTATGGATAGGTCTTCAAAAATGATATTGAGGTTTCTAATATCATTTTTTTCTAAACTGAATAGTTTGCGCGAGAGACACTTCCAAAGTGGTAAAATGTTGGTCCCCCCCCCCGTAACTTCTAAAATAAGAGAATGATAAAACTAAAAAAAATATATGATGTACATTACCATGCAAACTTCCACCGAAAATTGGTTTGAACGAGATCTAGTAAGTAGTTTTTTTTTAATAATTTAAAACTTACTACAGGTTTGTACGGAACCCTCGGTGCGCGAGTCCGACTCGCACTTGGCCGGTTTTTTTTAATTCAATTAAGTTTCGTGTAGGTATGTCGTTTCAATTCAGTTCCATAAATGTTACATGCCAAAAGGCTATGCAGCAGTAGCCTTGGTCGTTTCATATGTAGGTACTCTACCCTAATAGAACCGCTGGCGAAGCAACGATATCCTCCATACCTTCCTACTACAGCAAAGTTAATGGGATCAGATTTTCTGAATTCATACTATTACAGTTTAATCTTTACTTATCTTTCAGCTTGACTGTTACAGATGCCTATACTAATACTCTATTTTATATGCCTATAAAATCCAAATCTATTCAGGCATTTAGAACTAATGGTGGTATAACGAAACTTATATACAAACATGCATACCTACACACATAAGTTTACACACATACATAGAACATACATTCATGAACCCTGATAACATTAGGTACACTCGTTTTTTTGGGCAGTCGTGTAAAAACAAAGCAATAATGATAATAATATGTTATATGACGACGTTAGAAGATAGAAAGAGGTCATTGTCAACAACAAGTGGCTGAATCTCATAAGATCAGATTGCTCAATTTGATATAGAAGTCAAGACGGAGAGACGTTATCTTTTAGCACAGAATAGGTTACTTACTTTTAGGCAGTAGGACTTACCTACTTACTTAGGCAGAACAGTACCTTCTTAATAAGTAGCACATCTTATTACTCTTTGTATGATCGCAATTTTGTAATGTAATATTATATGATGTTAGGAACGACTATAATCTATATACGAGTAAATATAGTTATTTCAGAGCAAACTTCTTTGAATATCTTTACAACAACGCGACGCAAAATGGATAGATAGGAACTAGGCACATTAAATCTAATAGTACCTAATAAATCCATACAAAATTACTAATATTATAAGAAAGTGCATCCATCTGTCTATTCCCTTTACCCATAGGTACTAGTCCAGTCATTATATACATTTGGAAATGCATGTGAACCGAGAAAGCTAAATTTTGGATATTACGTGGGGGAGGCCTAGAAAAGCTTAACTTCAAATTGTCGACCAACATTTCCTATATGTGCATTTTCCGCCATCTTGAAAAAAGGGTTAAATTCAGTTTTTTCACAGTTCTCGGTTCTCCGTTGAGACACGAACATTTAGATACAATACTTTTTTGTTGCTTTTTATACGATCTACAATTAAGGTCCTTTACATTTTTCACCTATCGTTCATCTTTAATGAGATAATCGAAAAAAAACATAAAATTTAGGTAGTGAAATTAGTTTTTTGCTATTTTCTTTTTTCTCTATCTAAATGTTCGTATCTCAACGGAGAACCGAGTTACTGTGAAAAAACTGAATTTAACCCTTTTTTCAAGATGGCGGAAAATGCACATAGGAAATCTTGGTCGACAATTTGAAGTTAAGCTTTTCTAGGCCTCCCTCACGTAATATCCAAAATTTAGCCTTCTCGGTTCACATGCATTTCTAACCCGTTTTTTCCGACGTAATGACTGGACTATACCTACTACTTACCTACGTTTAAATTTACGTGAACTGATTTTTACATAATATAATATTTATACTTGAAAATTTTAAAAATCTATTAAATGTTTTTTCATTAATACTTACATGTGTCTTTAGGTAAAGCTCTGCCGCTTCTTTGTCACTCGATGAATTCGTTTTGGGTTCGGCCCAGTTAGAGTCTAGTGACAGGCCGATTTTACCTGGATAAACAAAATATACAATCTGTATAATTCAAGGATGAAATAAAATTACTGTAACCATTGATTTTTATAAGTACAAAAATATATTTTTAAATTTATTTATTTTTAATTCAACTCGAGTGAAGCTAGGGCGGATCAGTAGTTTGGTAGATAGTACGATATAGTCTAATGCTGAGATCTATAGAGCTTACTTTGACTTCGCTCAGGCTTTACAGTTAAAACGAGATGGACTTATTTGAGTAACATTAATCTGTCACGTTTTAACCATGTCTTAAGTCTGAGCAAAGTCAAAGTTGGCTCTATAGATCTCACACTGAGATTCCGTCAAAGATTCTAGTATTCCATGAACCCTTTGAGCTTTGAAGTCAATGATTTTAATAATATGTTATTTACTATCGTATTTCAAGAAGTAATAGGTAAGCCGCTTTTCGCATCATAATATATGAAACTTGGTAGGTATTTATATCTGTACAGTTTAGGTACAATTCAATATTCAATAGTTTTTTATTCAAATAGACTTTTTACAAGTGCTTATGAATAGTCGAATGAATCTACCACTGGTTCGGAACACCATTCCTACCGAGAAGAACCAGCAAGAAACTCGGCGGTTGCTCTTTTGAAAAAAATAATTTACAATTTAATTAATTTGTAATTACTTATGCTGTCCTTAGCATTGCTGGAGCGAGTCAATAATCCATGCTCCTTTGTCATTCGTAATCTTCAACAGTATAATAAGCTTTTTTCAGAAGCATACTTTAATGGACTTTTTAAACTTGTGTAAAGGCAAGTTTAAAATAGGCTGTGGACTTTTGTTATAGAATAGAATGCTCATTCCCACGAACGACCTTCGGACTTTCTTGAGGCGGAGCGATGGAGTCACGAGCCTATGGCGGTTTCTAGTTGGCCTATCATGCAGATCGCATATTCTTTTGTAATAATTATTATATTCTACCTACCTATATATTAATTGTTTAAATATTTTAACTTAATATCAAAAAGGCAACACAATAGGTAAGTAAGTACCTACTTTCGAATTACGACTATCATAAAAAAAAAGATATTTTACTGTACCTAATTACTATTAAATCCAAACACGGTTTATCCATTTTAATACTTTAATTCAGCAATTATTTACACAGACACACGTCACTCGCGTTATGCCATCGTCATCACTCCACAGAGCAGTGTTGCCACTCTACAAAACCATAGCAGTGATACCATACATAAATTGTATTTAACTTTCAATCTAACAGTTCGGTCATCCTGACCCAAGCTTCGTCCCGAAGTTTACATAATTTGAACACTTAATTAAAATCACGATGATTGCTGATGCTACTCTGCCATTTGTAGTATTAACGCTGGCCTTTAACGCCTGACACTCCAATGTTAAAGCACTGGCATTATAAACCTTAGCCAAGTACAGTTGCAGATAACAAGACTATGTTTTAGGGTAAAAGAGCATCAGTCTCCATCGTCTTTTCGCGTTACAAAACATCACCTAATAAGTAAATATGGATTTATCACCCATAACACATCTCATCATATTATTCTAACTCTGGTGAATTTACGTGTAGCTATACTGAAGTAACTGAATTGCCATATTTCACAAACAACAAAAGCTTCCTTCAAACACATGTTCATTTTGTAAACATAAACTTATTCAGAAGTAGCTTTCCAGCATTACACAGAGTTTTCCGTTAATTACCTAAGCGCATAATATTATAAGTAATCATTTCCCGTTACTCATTGTGGGTAATCCTATGCAACTCAATGACAATAATTAATCCTTAGGTAGTGATTAGTGATAAATGAGAAACGAACTTTAACTTTGTCTGATCAATAACATCAATAACATCATACCATTGCTAACTCTTAACCCAAAGTTTCAATTGTATAAGTAATTCGTAACAATTTCGACATTCTCACGGAGATGAGAACACAATCATTTGATTGAATGATAAATAAGATTCTTATAGTCTACTGGTGTACACCTATAATTAGTTTTCCTATGAGTATACTCATGTTCACTTTGTTACTTTCCAGAATGGTTAATATTACTCACTTGTTATAGTTAATTATACTTTCCTCTTTACACATGGCATAAATGACAAATACCTTCTCTGTAAGCCGCCAGGCTAGCTTATGTTACAATTCATCCCCAGAACTTTATCTGACAATCGGTTACAATTGGTTACAAAACTCAATAAAACCCGAAGACCTGAGCTACGTTCTCTACAATGAGCCATTTTGTATACTTTGCACATGCTCCATCTTTTGAGCAAATCTCTAGTTCCTAATTTCATTTGAAATGTTGAAGTTTCAAAAGCACCTTATTCCCACCGGAAGAATAGATTTACCTTATACCGTGGCCCTGCATTGTATTGTTCGTTTTAACTTAACACAACAGGCAACTCAACTGCCCGGTAATGCCTTCATCAGCTCTTGCCAAATTTCAACGTTTCGTAAAACCGAACTCAAATGTTGATACTGTTCAATACAATATACTTTGGCATCTGCTTGGAAACTTATATCATTTGGATTTGTGCAGTCGTGATAATGTGGTGAAAACGTATATAATATAATATAGTATAATATCATATGTAAATATAATATAATGTTAATAAAATATAAATGTGTAATAGTGTACACCTACTTGGTTGTTCAATATTTTGGTAATTTACTTTTCACTGTTCCTCCTCAATCTAATTATGGTATTCATATCACTTTTATGAATGAATATCCCAAGGAACATCATAGAGCGAGTCTCTTTACAAGATAAGTAAATCTCTTTACACGATATTTTGTTACATCGCTCAACCTGCATAGAAATATTGTTACTCTCACATGAATCTTAGTGAACTCCAAATGGCATCAAAACATAACACCGATATAAATCGCATCCCATAACTTGACCCAAAATGGCGGTCGTCTGCGCAGGTACATCGTACTACAGAACTATGGTATGGAACGTATGGTAACGTGCGGCCCCTCGCGGCGCACCTCATAACGCACTTCGTTTGACACCCGAAATGTGATTCTGTGCATAGTTCAACTTACGCGGCGGCTATAATACTTGTTTGTCACTCAGTGCCTCGCATTTAAAGCAATAGTTGAAATCAGTGAATACCATCTGCATATTTTACAGACCTATTAAACCTTTATGTCACCTAACCGTGACACTCACTGAACATCATCATCATTGCGCTTTCGCCTGAAAAACGGCTGTTGTGCTACCTAAATATTATCATGCCCCCAACGGCGAGTAATAGGTTACCTGTACTAATCTGGCTAGCCCCGTGGGCAATTTACCTAGGCTTTGCTTTATTTTGCAACTCTCGCTACCGGAAATCGAAACGTAGCAGCCCCGCAGGCTAGACTTTCGAAGTCTACTGGCACCATGGCCCCTATTTTCCACACCAGCGATATATTCAAAATGTTGTAAAATATAAGAGGTACGGAAATAACTTACATGAGCGGTGAGCCCCACGGGCAAGGAACAACCACATGAGTTATGCGGTCAGCGTACAGCTCCACTGGTAACTTACTAGTGATTCACCATCTGCTCTCTGATAGGCTTTCCAGTCCAGCCCCGAGGGAGCTAATGTCCACACTTGAAAGTATATCAATAAGCCCCGAAGGCGAGGTGTGTCGGCCCCGAAGGCAAGGTTCATCGGCCCCGAAGGCAAGGTATGTCGGCCCCGAAGGCAAGGTTCGTTAGCCCCGAAGGCAAGTGCATTGGCCCCGAAGGCAAGTGCGTTGGCCCCGAAGGCAAATGCGTAGGCCCCGAAGGCAAGTGCGTAGGCCCCGAAGGCAAGTACGTAGGCCCCGAAGGCAAGTACGTTGGCCCCGAAGGCAAGTATGTAAGCCCCGAAGGCAAGTGCGTTGGCCCCAAAGGCAAGTGCGTTGGCCCCGAAGGCAATTGCGTTGGCCCCGAAGGCAAGTGCGTAAGCCCCGAAGGCAAGTGCGTTGGCCCCGAAGGCAAGTGCGTTGGCCCCGAAGGCAATTGCGTAAGCCCCGAAGGCAAGTGCGTAAGCCCCGAAGGCAAGTACGTTGGCCCCGAAGGCAAGTATGTAGGCCCCGAAGGCAAGTACGCAGGCCCCGAAGGCAAGTACGTTGGCCCCGAAGGCAAGTATGTAGGCCCCGAAGGCAAGTACGCAGGCCCCGAAGGCAAGTCCGTTGGCCCCGAAGGCAGGTACGTAGGCCCCGAAGGCAAGGTGCGACAACCACAACGACCAACTGCCCTTTACTGAAAAATAATTTAAATTATACTGAAGGCAGTCTGTGTAAAGTAGCCCCGCAGGCATGTGCTGTAACACATAACACATAATATAACTCCTCAGGCATGTTCTATCAGCTGTGTGCCCTGCAAGCTGATCCGTTACGCAGCAGGCATACGCTATACGTACTGCAGCCCCTTAAGGTATGCGCTCTGTCGCCCCGGAGGCGTGTGCTATAATTTGCGTTGGAGCCCCTTAAGACATGTGTTCTGTAGCCCCTTAGGCATGTTGGCTTATCTGCGCTGTAGCCCCTTTAGGCATGTTTTGAAACTTACCAGTAGCCCCGCAGGCATATGCATGAATTGGCACTGAAACCCCTTAGGCGTGTCTTACCACTGAGCCATAGGCCCCTGTTAGGCATTTCCCTGAAACTAATCTGCAACCCTGCAAGTCAATGTATTAGTTTGTACTGAAGCCCCTAAGGCATGTTACATTTACTGTTCTGTACTCTGCACTGTTCTGCCGTGCAGCCCTGCGCCAATATGCGTTAATTTGTATGAAAGCCCCTTAGGCATGTGACATATACAGTAAGTGTACCCCACTTTAGGTATTTAGCTAAAACTGATCTGCTGTGCAGCCCTGCTGGCGCATGCATCAATTTGTTCTGAAGCCCCTCAGGCATGTGACATTTACAATAAGTGTACTTCACCTTTAGGTATTTCCCTGAAGCTGACCCATGGCCCCGCAGGCATATTTATTTCTATTTTGTTTTTACCTCAACAAATATCAAACCAAAATATCACAAATGAGTCACTCCCAAAATACCGTTATGTTCTCATATTATACACCCTGTTCATCTCCACCATATGAATTATTTGCAATATTATCATTACCGGTCCACCAGTACCATTCCACCCCGACATCCTCTTTAATATGTTATTTTTCTCCAGAGTAACATTTAAATCTTGATTCAACAGCCGGGCTTTAGCTCCCAAATTCACAAGAAACAATTTTACTCTTCTCAGACCAGGGCGCGTTTGGAACCCTCGTAACATTAGTTTTAAGATACCTATGTTAATTATCACCACCACGTCTTATACTTTGTATACTTGACGTTCATTAAGTGTACTGTGTAAGTACCTACTTTGAATAAATATATTTTGACTTTGACTCTTTAACTATAAAAGTTAAATCTTAAACTTTGCATCATTCTTGTAACTCCTTGCACCACATAAGATGACTGTATATAAATCTCCTTGCACTAAAAGGTGCCATTGCCTTTTACAAACTTGCCAATCTCCTTTATTTTCCCTCAACAACAATGATAATTTCCCATTTCCAAAAATTTGGCATCCTCCTTTATTTTTCCTCTAAACAAAATGATGACTTTCCTTTTGCAACAATGGACATTCTCCTTTATGTTTCCTTTTGCTTTTGCCACTTATCCTCTTTGACTAAACTTTAGTCACCACAGAGTCCTCATCCATTACAATTAAATTGGAATTTACCAAAATTACCACTTAATTCTTTTTGCATTTATTTGCTAACACGACTGCAAGATATGCAACCCGGACTCGGCCCATATGTTATATAGACATCATTCCATTCCATTGTTATTCAAGGTGCAGGATAAGCAACCACCATAAGATAATATGCCACTAGCTTTTGGTCTTGGCCAGAGAACATTGCGAAGACCACACTAAAACTCAAGAATTAATTTATTAATTACACCTGTAAAATTAAAAATATTATTATCTTGGCAAACCTTTGCTATCTTAACAGACATAAGCCCGTACATAGCACCATAACCATGGTACCCCAGGTGTGAGTACCATCACTGATGTGATATCTCTCTTTTCCTTCAGTCTCTCCGCATAATGAGAAATCATATGCTCTATCAGGCAATAAAGCACACCGCTCCAAACAGCCACTGTGCAATACTTGAGACAGACAACACACTTATTATTAAATACCAACTTCAGTTGAACCGGGTCTCAAAACCTGTCATATCACCATCATAATTCACACCCAAATCCGCTAACCCATTCTTCATCCAGGCAGATTTGATATTATTTCAATTCACATTTTCCGAACAAAGGTACCTATCTATGCCACCCAATCTTTATATATAATGTACTTACTCAATTATATACTTTAGCCCTTCAAACATGTATAGATCTGATATTATTTATACTAAACGGCTAAACTGTAACTTACTTATTATTTTAACTGGGTATGCGTTCACTCTACAAATGCAATTTTCACTTGTAAGGACCTTTAATGGGTTATACTTGCTTTAATGGAATGTATAATATTACAGTTACTTTTGACCTCTGTTCGCTTACTCAAACAATATTAGGTATATGTGATTCACATAACTCTCAGAATAAATTGAATATTCACTATCAATTTAGGTACAAGATTATCAATTAAACTAATTTCCAACTAAATAAATTAGTAAATACCTCTTCAATAAGTTACATAATACTTATACCCTGTTATGTAGTCGACCAACTACCATACCAACCTATTATAGCTTTGACTTAACTCTTTAAATATCTCATAGGTAGATCATGTTATGAACTACCTACCAGTGTAATTCACTATGATCTTTCACATAAAACTTAGATACTTAAGTACTTAATGTAAGCAAGTACAACCTGCAAGTACTTACTTATCTCCCTCTGTAGGTATGGTCTATCTATTTATTATACTAGTTATCTTTAGACCTTTAGCTCGCCAACCCGCATTGGATCAGAGTGGTGGGTCTAAGCTCTAATTCCCTCTCTCCTATGAAAGTGGAGGCCTGTGCCCCGCAGCGGGACGTTAATGGGCTGTAGTCATAATGGTAGATACCTTTATAACCTTTAATCATTTCTTTCAAATAAATATTTTAATAAACTCACCGTTTCCATGTACCCTACACACAGTACCACTAGGTAGGTCTCTCTCCAGGCACTTTACATGCTGAATGGAATTGATATAGTAGTAAAACCTCATACCTCATTGACCTTTGGTAATTTGTATGCAAGTACTTGATAAGTACTAACTATTCCATTGATACCTCTTTTTAAGTTTTCCATGCCAACTTTCCAATGCAATTCCGATTGCCAACCCACGTAGGTATTTATGTACTTACGATCATTTCACAATACGAGTTGTAGCACTCATTTATCCTTCTTGTATTTTATAGTTCAACCTTCCGTCATGACAACAATTAATAATTCTTTTTTTTTTTTTTTTGCTTCACGTATTACGTCACGGTCATGGCGTCATAACATCTTGAATTACAATTTGTACCATTTTCAGGATAGGTCCGGATAAACAATTAATTAGCACGTGAAATACATTATCCCTCTTCTGAGATATTAAATCCAAACACGGTTTATCCATTTTAATACTTTAATTCAGCAATTATTTACACAGACACACGTCACTCGCGTTATGCCATCGTCATCACTCCACAGAGCAGTGTTGCCACTCTACAAAACCATAGCAGTGATACCATACATAAATTGTATTTAACTTTCAATCTAACATTACACCTCACCTAATAATACCTCGCCGATAGTAATTTATTTTAATAAGTATTGTTTTAAGTTTTTGTGGTGTACAATAAAGAATAAGTATACCTACATACTTACATAAATACATTGTTACAGTTACCTACTTTTTATTACGAATTACTTAATTTGAAATTTCTTTTTTATTGAATCTCAATATTTTTACTACAGTTTTATAGGTACAAAGACGGAAAATTCATGATTTTTTTATGAATACGTTAATATTAGATACTTATAATTATTAATTATCTTTAGCATAGATTGATTATACATATATTGACTACCGATTATAAGCAACTATCCACGTTCTGCCACAGCTATGATAGTCATTTGAAAAATGAATACAGGAAAAAAACATAAAAAAACAACAACCACATAAGATATTAAATAAACTGCACCTATTTAGTACCTACGTAATGACCTATTAGCGTTCCGTCAATCACGGATATCCGTCATATTCTAAGGCGAACTAGGTAATAATACATAAGGTTTTAACTTAAAAAAATAAAGTAAAACAAACTACCTACCTCCATACAGTGGACGATACTGTTTGTCAAACAAATGGTATACGCTTGCGTGTGCTTTCAAAAGATTGTGCGTACAAAGATATTCGGCAACACCATGACGGTTCAACGCCGGAGCTCTGTACGTACTCCCGTAACCCTCCAGGCAGGTCTGCATCGGCTCGTTGAAAGTGATCCAGTACTTCACTTTATCAGCAAAGTTCTCGAACAACACGTTAGCATAATCAGTGAAGTAGTCGACTATGTGAGCGTTCGTCCAGCCACCGATATCCTGGAGTTTCTGAGGCAAGTCCCAGTGGTATATGGTCACCATCGGAGTAATGTTATATCGTTCGAGTTCACTTATAAGGTTTTTATAATACTGTATACCCAGCGGATTTACTTTGTCCGCTAATCCGCTTGGTAGTATCCTTGACCAGGATATGGAGAACCTGTAGATGTCCACACCGAGCTCGTGGATCATCTCAGCGTCCCTTTTGTACAAATGGTAGGAGTCAGCTGCCACATCAGGAGTGGAACCGTCCTTGGTCAAATTTCTATTTTCACGCACTAAATGGTCCCATATGCTCTCAGTTTTTCCTGAAAAGAATAGTACATTACACATCTAGGGCAGTAAAATAAGAAATGTCTCAGATCACATGTAATTGTTGTCCGAGGCGAAGCCGAGGTCAATAAACATGTGATCTGAGGCTTTCTTATTTACTGCCCGTGGTGTGTATACTATTTTTCTCCTCGACGGAGGCGGAAAGCGGCATTTTCGTTTAGCGCAGCGGGAGGAAAATTGACGCTTTCCGCCCGGAGGTGAGAAAACATAATTAAGTGTTTAATTGTCGTGTTGTTTTAAGTTGTTGTATTATTATTAAAATATACTGAAACCTTTTTCTATACAACCGGTTACACTCTTAAAACGCCTCCCATAATTTTATTATTTGCCTCATAATATTTGCCGCAAAAGGGTGGTGTTTTTAAAAATCTCTTTGAGTCTTTATTTCCTAGGATCAAATAATTAGTGGTTCGCCCCGAACTGAGACCTCGCGGTATCCATAAACTTTTACAGAGCGTCATCTCAATAGATTGCGCTCTATAAAGTCACAATGATGTCAATACATCATTGCGAAGTTCTGTTAAAAGTACTGAAGCTTATTAAAAATTAAATAATATCGATTCCTTATAATATTTATCTAATTTTAGTATTTGTTGTTCAAGTACAGGATATAATTCAAATAATTGATCAAGTTTCAGGCTCAGACTTTCAGAAAATTGAGAGTTCTGAGGTCAACTTTGGACGTTAGAAAATCTCCACTTTCGATGTCTCAGTTCGGGGCGAACCACTAGTGTAAGCCAGTTAGTTCATAGCTGATTAGGTATGTTAGATATTATATTGTGTGGTGGTACGGAACACTTTGTGCGCGAGTTGACTCGCACTTGCCCAGTTTTTTATTTTGTAATAAGTATATTAAGTATTTATACTTAACTGTTTTTGCTAATAACCATGCAATATCATACTAATATTATAAATGCGAAAGTGTGTTTGTTTGTTGGTTCGTTGGTTTGTTGGTTTGTCCTTCAATCACGCTGCAACGGAGCAACGGATTGACGTGATTTTTGGCATGGGTATAGTTGAGGACCTGCAGAGTGACATAGTAGTACAACTTTTTATCCCGGAAAATTAAGGAGTTCCCGCGGGAATATAAAATAACTAAAACCACGCGGACGAAGTCGCGGGCATCAGCTAGTTTTAAATAAATCCAATACTAACTAGCACTTTAGTGTACGAATTAATAACTGGTAGATATACTTAAGGAAAAACGAATAAAAACATTGAACACATCGAAATATAATATTACCATCTACGTTCCATGCCCCTTCGATTTGTACAGCTGCTGTAGAGACTCCAAAGAGGAAGCCTTTCGGGAATGTATAATTGGATTTCGTGCCACCCGCCAAATTAAATATTTCGGCATATCTGTGAAACGACAAATATTTAATTGATTAGAAAATACCACACACATTCCCACATTTCGCATTTAATAGGTTATCCTTTACCAGGAAATTAAACTTGGTACTCAGATGTGGAGCTTTCCCAATGCGTACCTACAGTTTTATACATCAAATATAAATATCATAAATGCGAAAGTTTGGATGGATGTATGGATGTATGGATGTTTGTTACTCAATCACGCTCCAACGGCTGAACGGATCTGGATGAAATTTGGCACAGAGATCGATTATAGTCTGGAATAGCACATAGGCTACTTTCTATCCCGGAAAATTAAAGATGTATTTCAAGTGGAGCTAGACCTTAGGGGTACGTTTATTCTTACTAGGCCTGGCACTAAATCCTTACTATTATAAATGGGAAAGTGAGTTTGTTTGTATGTTTGTTCCGCTTTCACGCTCCAACGGCTGAACGGATCTGGATGAAATTTGGCACAGAGATAGATTATAGTCTGGAATAACACATAGGCTACTTTCTATCCCGGAAAATTAAGGAGTTCCCGCGGGAAACGAAAAACCTCGATCCACGCGGACGAAGTCGCGGGCATCAGCTAGTTATACATACTTAAGTAAGTTATTTATTCACAATATTATTTTGGGGTCAATAGCTTCGGGTTCTATTTCAAAATATAATACGAGTACCTATTTAGTTTAATAATTAATTATCTTAAAAAATTTAATAGGTAGGTACAACCAATAAGGTGGCTATCGTATATAAATACAGAGAACTTCATATTCCGTACTTTTCCAAGTTCTTGACAGCAAACACGCAATCGATACAAAAAAGTTAATAATGTTCCATAAAAGGCAAAATCTATGTAGGTTCAATCTCAGCAAAGTACCTATTATTAATATTATTCAGATTTGAGCTAGATTGATATAATTATTCTACTACATTCGTGAGAGTCAAGTGTCCTTTGGCAAGGACGTCTCTAAACATTATAAATTCATTTCTCGGTAACACTCGACAATAAGCACGTCCGCTATGTATTGTGAATAGTACATTAACCCTTATACAACAATAGTTCGAAGTGGTCTTTTAAAACTATAACAGGCACGTGCCTTCAAAAGATATGGTAGGTATTATTATGTAGGTAACATCTTATGCAGTTTCAGCGCAGCGCATCTATACGTCGGTTTTGTAATTTGTATTAGGATAATACTTGTAATCATTTTAACCCCCGACAAAATCGAGGTGTTTAATCGAGGCCGTTTGAAGATCATCAGCTCTTCAGAGATGAATAAATTCTGGATATAACTATATAATATTATGTACAAGATGAAGTTAGGATCAGCCTGGTTGTGCACCGCGGTGATATTTTTTGTGCCTGATCTCGACACACCTTCAAAGGTTTTGAAGAATTTGTGAACCGACAGTATATACCTATAGCGTTAAAATCATAAAGCATTGAATTTATAGACAACAGTAGAGACGGCGTATAAGGCTTATGTAACTTTAAGGCGATATTAGAAGAACTCTGACATTGGAGCGAAGATCTTTAGAGACACTAGGGGCCGGGGAGGACAAAACGTCTGCATCGGAGGGGAGCGACGTTTTTTTGTCCCGCTAGACGCTAGTGTATGCGGATTGCGGCTCCAATATAAAAGTGAGTTTTTGTCCACTACAAATAATTATTCTTTGTCCCTATAGAGTGCCTGCGCTCTTGGGCACTTAAATCTAGCCTTATTATATTATTTATCACGTAACAATAATTATATTTGTGTGATTTTAATTTCAAAGGAAATCTTTTTATGCAATTAAAGATTTATTATCATATTAGCAATAAAGTCTTAAGAGATAAAATCATAAAACGCTGATCTACTTACATCCTATTATATTGCCATTATAAAATGTTCTACTTATGTAATCGTTTGTCTCTTATTAATTACATTAGGTACCTAGATATTAAACTTTAATTACTTACTGGCAAATGACTGTCAATTACTTTTAATCTAGTCATTAATGAAAATCGTTGACACCATAAAAATATAAAAAATAATACATATATTTATTTACCTAATAAATCATCAGTACGTACTTGTTAATAAAATATCTAATAAAATGGTAAATCTTCATTATTTACTGTACATGGTTACTGTTGTGTATTGTTTACTGTCTAAGCATAGTTTAAGTATTATTATTGTTCTCATATAAGTGAACTTTGTTCTTCCTTGAGAAATAAAATATCTTTAAACCTAAATCATTTTGAATTAACTTGTTCAAGGCGAACGAATAAAGAAATACAAGTTGTTGATTAATAAATTGATATTATGGTTTTTGTTCCTAATTGCGTATCATTAAATCGAAATGAGTACGCCAATTATTTATCTAGCTATACACTTAAAAAACTAGAGTAGGTGTTAAGCATTATTATGTTCATAGCACCTCAAGATTTTGCTATTCTTAATGACTACTATAGACAGGGTTGGGCAGGTAGGTATTTGAATTGCCTACTTGTAATTGAAATACAAATACGTATTTGGTATTTGTATTTCAATTACTTCCCTATAATGTAATTTGTAATTCGTATTTCAAATGTTACATACCTGACGCCGAGGTATTTTGTAATTAGTATTTCAAATACTTGAGGCTTCAAAATACATTTTAACATTAAAATACATTTAACCATCATTTAGCGATCGTGAGTGTGAGTGCAAGGCGAGAGTGTAATGATGGTAAAGCAGCTATTAGAGTTGGCAACACTGCACCTGTTATGTATACTGTACGCTATGACTGTACGTCAAGTCAAAATTGACCAACAAAACGCAATAAAATCTAGTGTTCATGAAAGGAAACTCTGGTTTTACTGATTAATTAATCTTGTTTTCCTCTACTTTTCAGCCCTTGCTGGTCTAGATTACTTTTTGTATTTTGTAATTTGTATTTCAATTAAAAATAGCTAAAATACTGTATTTTGTATTTTATATTTCAAATACCTTACTTAAAGATATTTTGTATTTCGTATTTTAATTACTTGCGAGTTGCGATACAGTAATTTTTAATTTGTATTTCAATTAAAGCAAAGCATGTATTTTGCCCAGCCCTGACTATAGATTACCAGTATGGATTACCATGCGAGTAAGTACTCGCATGGTAATCCATACTGGTAATCTACTACTGTCTACTAATCTGGTACTGTCTTTGTCCAATAGCTAGTTAAACACAGTGATCAATGATCATAGTCATACTAATATTACAAATGCGAAAGTGTGTTTGTTGTTGGTTTATCCTTCAATCACCGCAACGGAGCAACGCATCGACGTGATTTTTGGCATGGGTATAGTTGAGAACAGAGTGACATAGACATATTTTTGTCCCGGAAAATGAAGGAGTCTAATTTAGAATTTAGAGTTTTCGTACACCATTGTAAAGACTAAACTGCCAGCTATAAAATTATGTAATTTTTTTATGGAATTAATTCTCTTTTTTAGGGTTCCGTACCCAAAGGGTAAAAACGGGACCCTATTACTAAGACTCCGCTGTCTGTCTGTCTGTCTGTCTGTCTGTCTGTCTGTCTGTCTGTCTGTCTGTCTGTCTGTCTGTCTGTCTGTCTGTCTGTCTGTCTGTCTGTCTCCAGGCTGTATCTCATAAACCATGATAGCTAGAAAGCTGAAATTTTCACAAATGATGTATTTCCGTTGCCGCTATAACAACAAATACTAAAAATTAAAAAAATATATATATTAAGGGGGGTCCCCATACAATAAACGTGTTTTTTTCGTATTTTTTTGCTCAATATTCAAAACGGTAACAGGTAGACAGTTCAAATGTTCACAGAATATTAACTTGTATATTACCTTTCAAAATAAATAATTAAATATAAATAAAGTAAATATTAAAGGGGGGCTCCCATACAACAAACGTAATTTTTTGATATTAACAATAAACCTCTACAAACAAAGTTAGTTTTGCGGTTCATTTCGTCTTGTTTTTAATACGTCATAAATCGTAAAACTTACTACAGGTTTGTACGGAACCCTCGGTGCGCGAGTCCGACTCGCACTTGGCCGGTTTTTTTTATTTATTTATCACATGAAAAAAAAACAGAAGTGTTTCGATTTTTTTGATGAGAAGTGTATTTATCTCATAGTGATAAGGCCGCCTTTACACCGTAACAAGTTGTAAATCCTGTCACCATTAGTTTTACCTCTGTTTTGTTATTTGTTTGTGTGTAATAAAGTGTTTTTACTTACTTACTTACTTACTTATCCCGGAAAATTAAGGAGTTTCCGCGGAAATCAAAATAACTTAAACCATCCGAACGAAGTCGCGGGCATCAGCTAGTTTGGATATAATAATAAGTTCACGGGTACCCAGTAAAGTGGCGTTGGTATAAGAATTCGCTACTAGTTTCCGGAAGGAAAACCTTCTACGGTACCTTATGTACTTTTGCGGATAATAAAATAGGCACGAGTGTCGAATGGCACACATATGAAGGTGACCATGGAAGAAGGAATTACGACTGCCGGAAGGTGACCGTATTGTGTACCGATTGTCAGTTAGTTTGATATCAATTACTGATTATCCCTTTAATATATACAATAGTGTAACATGATTTGTATTTCCGTATATTAACTACACGAATATATACCCTCCGTACCCTACCCTTGTCATTGAGTATATACCCTTCCCATACAGTATACCTACCCTTCTCATATTATTAGGAAACTCGTGCTCAGCAGTGGACAATGGCTTAATAATGACACGTTGAGTTGACGAGTAGGTATAGTCCCACAAATTCATCTGACGTGGCCAAACTTGAAACTAATTTTAATGAATGTTTAGGTTTTGGTTTTATTTGTTTTTATTTATATCTATACTACCGACGCTGACACCGGGTCAGCTAAGTTTGACGGACTTTACATAATAATATTATAATACATATTATATAGTTTTCCAAATAAACTTTCAACAAGAGAAAGTTACAAACTCGTATCTCGTATCAAAGTCAAAATAGCATAATACTTGTAATTATGCCTGTTGTAATTAAAATTTACTCTTTACTATTGTAGAGTAGGTACAGGCTACAGTACAGTAAGTTATTTATATAAATGTAGAGTTAGTGAATTTATATTAGCCTTTAGTCAAGTCGATGGTCTTGATTCGTTATCAGCGATTAAATAAGTTATTTGTCTGATAAAAACAAGGCTTTTAATCGCCGTGTTAGCGATAAGGTTGTGCATTATGCCTATAGCATTACACTCACGTACGTAATCATTACAATATGCAACGAGAGGACATAGATAGAGCAATCCTTACTAATATTATAAATGTACTCTGTTCCATTTGTTCCGGCTAACCAATTTTTGACAGAAGTCAGGACATAATATTATGTAGTTATCGTAGCTACAGTTAGCTGTAACCAGCATCACGGAAGATTAAAATATTTTATCCTGACTGTTGCCTTTTAACTGATGAAAAAACTTAATACCTATCTTAAAATCCTACGTATAATAATTCTAAGATGTTATTTAATTATAACATCATCCAAAGACAAAGATATTGATCTTGATGATGAATGGTGATATGAAGTAGGTGTTATAAAATTAAGGTTTAATAAACATTATTATTTACGAGTAAATAGCAGTTTTGTAAAATGTTTAGATGCTGGAGGACGGGCGGTGCGTATCACATACCTACTGCACGTGGTACCTTTCACATAGATCTGTCTGTTTTAACGGATCATAATTTATAGCGTAGGTATATTTAAAGCCCCTTTTTCTTAATTATCAGATTTAGAACTTACATCTAGAAGTTAGTGGGATTTGATAGAGGCAGCCAGTGTTTTCTTCCAGACCTTTTAGATTTCTAGAACGAGCAGCTACTTAGTTAGATAAGTATATTAATAAATAATCAAATCATTCAGTCATTAAATATGGAGGAAAATTATGGAACAAGGACACCGATATATATTATTACAGGTTTTACAAACTATATCTAATTTTTACATACCTTTCTCACGAAATCATAATAAAAGGCGAGCGTCCGCAGGCTAAGCTTAGAATCTTTAGATAGTTACCTACTAGTCGTAAACGTGTAAGTTTAAACAATGAATTAAGACGTACTTACTACTTACTCATTATTAAAAAATTACTTTTATCATTTAGGTACCTATTTAGACATTTATTTTATGGTTTTACTTGTGCAGACTGCAGATTTTGAATGAATCAAATTACCTACCAAAATTGCATTTTACCTACTTTTTTCCAATGTAAATTTTATGATGACTGTAGATAAATTGCATATACTTATTATTTACTTATCTCTGAAGATAAATCTTTATTCATATTTGGGGAAAACTCTGCAAATAAGAAAATCATGTAATTTGTAGTTGTACCTACGAGAAAATTGCATAAAATATGGAGGAAAAAAAGTGACACATACTAATTATATATTACTAAGCTAGAAGTTTCACAAACTAAGTATACCTAATCGTTCGGCAGACTTGTACTGTACCTTGGACACATACCTAGGTAAATTTTTTAAAACTAGCTTTTGTCCGCTGCGTCGCTCACGTTAGGTTCGATTTTCATACAAATTTCAAACCCCCTTAGGGGTTGAATTTTCAGAAATCCTTTCTTAGCGGATGTGAAATTGCCAAATCCGTCCAGTAGTCCTAATGTCATAGGTAACTAATGTCATAGATGCTATAAGCCACTGCAAAAGACAAAAACGGAAGTGGGCAGGTCATGTCGCACGAACTTGCAATTAAAAATGGACGAAACGCACTACAATGTGGATAGGTCAAAAAGGCATTAGAAAGCGCGGGCGGCCAAAAGAACGGTGGGCAGATGAAATTGTGGGCATTGCCGGTAAATATTGGGTTAACAACGCTCAAAACAGAAAACATTGGCACAATATGGAGGAGGCCTTTACCCGCAAGGGGTCCATAATTAAGTAATGTAATATTATACCAATGTATTATACCTACCTCTGTACCTTGTAATTTTTCTTTTATTTTTTTGTCTTGTACGTAAGTAATTATTAAGTTCGTGCAGTAATTTGTTTTATGTTTTTATTAATTATATCAAACACGTTTTTTAAAGAACTTTGTAATTCTATTTAGTTTTTAAATTGAGGAATAATAAAGGCTTTTTTATTTATTTATTTAATAAGGAGATCCCGTGGGAATTAATAGTTATTTGTGTTATGTGGGGCCAAAGAAAATTTTTGTTCCCCAAGGGCGCTATTTTGAATTCAGAGCGAAGTGAAGGATCAAGTAAAGTAGAATCCTGAGCGTAGCGAGGAATTCAATATACGCCGCCCGAGAACAAAAAATTTGGCCCCGAGTGACACACACTATTTTTCATATCATTACGTGTGAGAAAAAGCTAGGAGTGAGTATCAACCTACTATGTGTGGACATTACTTACCTATACGTTTAAGTACCAATCAACGAACGCGGACCAATCAGAACAGAGAAATTTTAAGCACCAATCAGAAGCACGAACGCGGACCAATCAGAACAGAGAAATGAAAAGTCCTATGGGCCTAAAAATTACATTTTGCTCCCGCTATCCTCTGAAGCCAATACTCGTTTTTCGAATAGGTATGATGAAAAAAAACATGTTTCACGTGGGCTTCGGCTAGTTTTAGATAAGTAGGTAAGTAACTGCCAGATCAATCAAACCTTATAAAACGCAACGTAACCGCGCTAATGGCTCATAATATTAGAGGGATTCAACTGGATTCAACACCTCATAAAATAGTCCTGAGAAGCCTGGCGTGGCAAATACCTATTGATTGTATACCTATCATTTTTTAAGAACAAAATAGATCCATATTAATTATTTTCCAGTTTTCTCACCATTAAATTAAATAAAATTTAAAATAAATTTAAATTTAAAATAAATTTAAATTTAAAATAAATTTAAATTTAAAATAAATTTAAATTTAAAATAAATTTAAATTTAAAATAAATTTAAATTTAAACTTAAATTTAAACTTAAACTTAAATTTTTCTAAGCGCGTCTTTACGAATTTTCAATAATTATTAATTGACTCGACTACATGCGTGAGCTTCTATTCGGATACACGAACTGCGAGTCTATAAGAAAATTGAAAGCTCTATGGTTTTTATTTTTTTTGTGAGATAGGCTTGCGCTTGACGATAATCATGCTTAGTGCAAAGCAATGATGAGGTCTAGGTTAGAACGCGCTTGCCTAGAAGGTGCCTATTCACTCTTGCCTTGAAGGTATCTAAGTTATACGAGTACGTAGCAGGAAACACGTGCGCTGGGAGGATGCCGCTAAATAATATCAGCCTCTTCAAAATTCGGCTAAAAAGTCGCGATCGCTCACGCGATATAGTAACTAATGGGTTTCACGACTAATTATGTAGGTACACTTATGTACCTACGTATTACATTTTGTTGTAGACATCGTTTTTTATCGGAGCATATAATATTATTTATACCACCTGCATGTTCTATTTGCACATTAAAATTCAAAATGCAGCCATGAGAAACAACAATTTGCATTTCTATCTAAGATAACATTAGGCATATTCCCTTTTTGCGTTTATTACTATATAGGTATACTACTTTGGAAAGGGTTTCAGGTTCTTGTTTAAATACTTAAGTAAACTTTCAGGACCAATATTTGTTTGAACCAATTGTATTTGTTGAAACCAATGACAGTAGTAAATATAATATATGGTTGAAACATAGCAATTCCAGTGCCCGGCCCAGTGGTTCACAGGACGTCACGGACGTCGTAAAATATTTCAGACTAACGCCTGAAATAGGGTTCATTCGTAATGGTGTTACAATAATTACTAACGTGGTGGTGGAGCGCATCCGGTTTACATAACCGTCATATTCAAAAGCCTTAATGGACTGCAGAATTTCAATAGATTTTTTCAGTAAAGCAAACAAGTTAACAACATAGGAACTTAGGTATAAAAAACAGTAGATAATGTTACTTAAGTAAGTAGGTATAATATATAGTAAAATATAACAACAATAAAAACTTACCCATGGCAAATTAAGACCGCAAAACAAAATATATATTTGAACATCTTGATTTCTACACTATATATTCTATTTAATAAATTCAAATATCACTTTTTAATATCACTCGAGGAATGTGTTAAATAAGTTAAGTAAGAACTAGAATCGACGCATCGCTACAAACGTAGCTTATTAATTTTCGTTTGTAGAGTCGCTGATTTGATCTCTTGATAGTGGTCGACTTGACGTGCAAAGCGCGCGCCAGACAAACGCGCACTGTTGCCTATATTCAGCAGGCCTTAAGATATTTAGTTTATTTAGTTTATTATGAGCGAATCTGATTCAGAAATCGTCATCGAATGAGTAGTCCGGCCCACTGGAAACAGTCACCGGAAGTGTCCTTCGACTTTTCCTACTCACGGGGATAATACTATATTTGAAGCCTGTGTGCCGGTGTGTGTGGAGATTTTCTTCCTATTCGATCGCGACAACGTTAACTAAAATTTGTATGGAATTGTCAATTGTATACATATAAATTGTAGTTAACATTGAAAATGAAAATGAAAATGATTTTGTACTACACCCGCTCGGAAAGTACCCTCTTGCTTTTGTCAAAACGAGGTAGAAAGTACGTCATTGCTACAAACCAATTAAGCGGGAGGAAAAGATGTATGAAATTTCATTTCTAACGTGCTAAGCGGGGAGAAAACTGTATGAAAATCCATTTCTAACGCGCTGTTGTTTTTTAATTTTAAGTAAATATGGTATGGACGTTGAGAATTTGGATGTCTTACCTTAAGGAAATATAATATTAGAAGCAGCTTCACCATACTTGACATAGAAAAGTCAAATAATATGGTGAATGTCGATTGTCGACATCGACGTCGATTATCGATATCGATAGTCGATATCGATATCCGATATTGATAGTCGATATCGATATCGATGTCGATTGTCGGTATCGATGTCGATTGTCGGTATCGATGTCGATTGTCGATATCGATGTCGATTGTCGATATCGAAATCTATATTGAAATAATCCTCAAAATGTAGTCTAGTTGTGATAGTGAAGCTTCGAATGAAGCGACTCATATAGTTATGATAGAACGTCATTTTTTTTTTAATTTTTTTTTAAATTTTTGAAAACAATACATTAGAAATTAAAGCTAGCTAGCCTAACCTAATTAAGGACTATTAACTATTATTAACTATTAACCTAAACCTTTTTTTTTTTTTTCTTTTTTTTCTTTTTTTTTTTTTTATGTTTCTGTATTTTGAATATGGGTTTGTAAAATTGCCTGAAATAAAAAATATTTATTTTATTTATTATTTTAAACCTTTGTAAGTTCGTTTAATCACTAATTATCGCTTATTTTCTTCGCAGGTGTAGTATAAAGCACTATGTATCACTCGGTAGAAAGTACGATTCCTACCTCGCGTGTATTGCGGCCCTTCGGCTACGCCTCGGGCCTCAAACTACACCCTCGATAGTAATCGGTCACTTTCTCCCCTCGGTGAACAATGTACTATATTTCATGTAGGACCACTAGTGTCACTTATGATAAGTCGTAAGAATCTACCACCGGTTCGGAAAACTGATTCTACTGAGAAGAACCGGCAAGAAACTCAGCAGTTGCTCTTTTCAAAATCAGAAAAATGTAACAATTTGTATATACATACTTAATATAAAATGCATACGCTACGTTACAAGTAGGTATTACACTGACTTGTGGGTTGCTGGATGCGAAGCCGGTTGCTTCCATGCAACTTTGTCATCGAGAAAATCATCTATACCACAGATCTATACTATAATATCCTCGACTTAACAGATGCTGTTTTAATTGATGAGTCTTTAAATTTATGTAATGGCAACTCCAGAAACTCTTTTGGTACCATGTTATAAAAGCGTATACTCGACCCCACAAAGGATTTTTGCACCTTGGGCACGCGATATGACGCTGTTACAAGCTTATGGCGGTTTCTAACTTTCTAGTACATCGATTTTGTCCCGTTTGAATAGGTACGCAAAAAAAACTCCCACTAGGCCTTCTGTAAGCAACCGTCAAGTAATTTACCTACGCATAAACTATACTATTTAAACATAATAAGCATTAATGTATAATTTTGGTATTATTTGGGTTTGAGGCTTGATACGTATTTTGCATTTACCGGGGTTTTCTGTAACTACTGAGAAAAGATTTTCAAAAATTAAGTACCTGCAAGCAGGCTAGGCAGGTTTCGTAGTGTCCACAGATCAGAGATTCTCTGATCTGTGGTACCTATAGTGTCTAATGCACAGACCAATAAACACCCAAAGGAATATGACCGTGCTTCACCCGCCGATGCTCTGTCTTTGCTAAAAGATTGTCTTCTCTACTGTGCATTATATGTAGATCATATTATGTTCAAGTTACGTCACCGACTTAAAATAAATGAAACCGATTGTTATTTAGGGCACAACCGCGTAAACGGTGCCTAATAAAATAATAATTACTTACCTACTTACCTAGAATTACAATTTTATACCTTTAATTCAGACAAGTAGGTAGGTAGTAGGTACAAGAGAAGGTTGTATTTTTTTTTTAATTCGACCTCCAACTTAATGCCAATTATTATGTTAGCTACTTTGTATTACGTTGCTAGGTTGGTATGATTTTTATGAATACCTACTTAGGTAGGTAAAAGCCAAGCTCTTTACGACTGTATAATCTACCTATTTTATAATTATTTACAGAGATTCTGTGATATAAAATCCTGTTGACGTGCCACCACCATCGCCCTTTTCCGTTTCGCTAAACATAATCTAAGCGGAATTTACGCACCTAAGGAATCTCCTCGAGCAAACCAATCATCTCCATATTCTAAAGAGTCCCGTTTATTGTGCAGGAAAAATATTCTAACATACTTCATCTTACTTAGTCATATTATTTTATATATGTAAATACTCGATTTGATACGCCAAGTTAAAGTTCCTGCGTAGGAAAATTCTATACGGTATGGCAGAATTATAAACAGGTTTATTTGAATGTTAATAAAATGTTAATTACCTACACACAAATTACATTTTGGTGACAAGTCTCGTACTAGCACAGGTACTAGTCCAAAGTAAAACCAAACTGTAAAAGTAAAGGAAAAAGTTAGGAAAAAAGCAGTTGTTATAACTTAATCACGGGCGGAAATCGCGGTGTAAGAACCAGATGAACGTAACTACGTTTTCGCAAACTTTACAGGAGAGCGAAAAAACTGTCTAAAATCGCCTCTTCAGACTTTACCAGCTATTTAAAGAGAAACTATACAATTGACGAAAAAACAAAATATACCGTTGTATTGGTATACTATTTGAGCTTTGTAAAGGTTAAGAATTATTTAAATATATATATATGCTTACGTCATAGGCACAATATTTTTTTTGATCCGGTAGACATACGTTAGTATGGCCCTTAATTTTTTTAACTTCTGTTGTTATCGCGAGGTTAACGTACTGAAATACGTCATGAAAAATTGTTAAGTTAAGTTTATTAATTTGTGTTAGTGATGAAATAAATAAAAAATATTAAAAAGGTAATCAATCAAACAGAACAATCTTTATTTTTTGCTGAAAACGCGCAATTTTAATAATAAACATTGTTTTTTCAACGTGTTATAGCCATCCGCATAGAAAAATCTTAATTGTCTTCGTCATCATCTAAATAGGTAATCAAAATAATCTGTATTAACTTAGTGAAAAAGTACAATTTTAATGTAAAATCTTAGTTTAATCAACATACAGCCATCCGCATAGAAAAATCTTCATCATCATCTGTTGTTCCAACTGAATAACCTTTATAAAAACTGTGATATTGCGATGGGAATCATTTACCCTATCTGCATAAATGCTGCAAATCTTCATATTTTTCAGTAGAAATGACATCATATGGATTTTTTCGGGAAGCATTTTTTAAAATAATTGTATAGAATCCGGATGGATGAAATATCGGAACTTATATTCTTCTTAGCCAGTTCAATAGTCGCGTGGATGTTATCAGCTTCCATTTGACTGTGCCTAGGTTCAAAATACTTTTGGTTAATCTCTGTTATATTGAAAGCTTCAACTCAACTTTAAGGTGCCATACTAACGTAAGTTTGTATTTTTCAATGGACTTTAATAATTAACAAAGAAAATAGTACCGCCAAAGTAACGTATATCGTATTACGTCGCTTTGTCATGAATTATTTATAAGCTTGAATTATTTATTTTACAAAAATGTTTATGCCAATAGAACGTAAATAGATAAACGTTGTTTTGGCTTTTTTAAACTTAGCGTCAAACACAATTTTGTAACACCCAAAACAACGTAAAAGCTTTTACGTTGATATGGTTCTATGATATTGTGAAACAAACAATATTTCTATCTAGTTTATTAAAACTAATTTAGCGGAACTCATGATACGTTTTTCTGGTTCTATTGAAATTTGTTGAAATGCTGATGCGTTTTTTTGGAATTTGTGAAATATTGAATATATCGTTACGTCGTTTTGGCAGTTCATAAAGGACCGCACTGTGATCCGATTTATGAAAAAAAACGATTTTTGATTTTTTTGTAGTTACGTTCATCTGGTTCTTACACCGCGAAATAAACTCAGAACTACCTAGTACAAAAATATTATCATACTCTAATAGATTAAGACTAGCTGTGTTAGAAATAAAGGATTCATCAATGTCATAAACCGCTTTTATAAGCCTTCGAGCATCTTACCAACTTTTTTAATTTGTTCTAAGCAAAAATAATTTTTTTTTTCCTCTACAAGTCAGCCCTAGGACTGCGATCTCACCTGATGGTAAGTGATGATGCAGTCTAAGATGGTAGCGGGCTAACCTGCTTTTCAGTTTCTGCACGGCATCGTACCGGAACGCTAAAAATAGCTTGGCGGCACGTCTTTACCGGTAGATAATAGCAAAAAAATAATAATATTAATAAAATTCAGTAAAATAAGCAAGCTTATTTGAACTTACACTAGGTAGAGTTAAGGTTGGCACCGATGCGTCCTTTATGAGATCTCGGAGCCTCCCAATGTATGCAGATGGTGGCCACTGGCCACCGAGGGGGTTTTAGTACCTACAAATCCTACATAACTCGACTTCTCCCCCCAGAAGTTGGGTATCTTAGGAAGATTTCCCCCTCGGAAAAAAAAAGGTAGAGTTAAGGTTAGTAGCATTTAGTAGTGTTCATGTCCCACTCATTGGGTGATAATCCATACTAATATTATAAATGCGAAAGTGCGTCTGTCTGTCTGTCTGTCTGCTACGCTTTCACGGCCCATCCGTTCAACCGATTTTGATAAAATTTGGTACAGGGATAGGTTGTAACTTGTATCCCGGGGAAGGGCATAGGCCTATTTTTATCCCGGAAAATACAAGAGTTACTGCGGGAATCAAAAAATCTTAATCCACGCAGACGAAGTCGCAGGCATCATCTAGTAAGTTAATAACTAGAACAACGACCTTGATAACAAGAAAAATCTGGTCAAGTGCATGTTGCACTTTACCTAATACCTATCGTACCCTGTGATCGTACCTTTATATTTTGAACTTCCTAAGCTAGATAACAGGATATTATAATATATGTTATCGCTACGGAATCTTACCCTTCCAGTTCCACCGCATTTTTTTTGATTTTTTCCTGAGATGAAATGTGTGTGTATGCGGGGTTTCCCATAAACCTACTTAGGTACATAACAAAATATAGGTACCTAATTGCAATTATTGCATACGAGTGAAATGCATATTGTCCACTGCACCTTTGTCGTAGGTACCTTATATTGATACCAAAATATTATCTACAGTAACTACCCACATTTTAAATGATTATATTATGTACAAGAATAACACATTATTGCACTATAGACACCTTGCACTTATTTATCTATTATACGTATGTATGATTATAAGCAGTAGGTAAGTTGAAAAATCCACCTCTGACCTGAAAATAAAATCATACTAACATTATAAATGCGAAAGTGTTTGTTTGTTGGTTTGTCCTTCAATCACTCCATAACGAAGCAACGGATCGACGTGATTTTTGTATATGGATATAGTTGAGGACCTGGAGAATGACATAGATAGGCTACTTTTTATCCCGGAAAATTAAGGAGTTCCCGCGGGAATCAAAATACTTAAACCAGGCGGACGAAGTCACGGGCATCAGCTAGTAATTAATATTGCAATACTCCACAGGGGACCTATAAATTAGGACCTGGCAACAGTAAACGTAACGTTTTTTGAGCGTTTGCGAATCGAAATAACTACCGCAAAGTTCTTTTCCGTAGATTTTATGTGAAATGAAATGGGCCAAACGGGCCAAGGCAGACAGACAAAAGACACACTTTTGCACTAAGTGTGAAACGATAATAGGTATACTTACTTAATTAAAATGAAATCAATACAATCATCTTTTTTACGGAAAAATTACAGAGACCGCCACTTTTTTGGATGTGATATCCGTCATATAGATTGTGTTTATGTAAAATGAAGCCTATGTCACCTGGACCATAATAACGAATCGATTAACACCTCATTCATCAGAATCGGCCCAGTATTTAAGGCGCTACAATACTACGATGGAACATATACATAAACACAAACAAAACTAAACAAAACAACACCTCTAAAATCATAACCCTTCCTTTTGGCTTTGTCGTAGTCGGGTAATAACGGCATACGGTCGACTTATCACATGGAACTACAGCGGAGTGCGGACGACTAGGTATTTAGATAAGAAACGAAGAAGACACAAAGAAGAAGAAGAACTAGCCAATTTCTAACGTTTCTTTAAATACGATTTACGAACGATCAACCAACGCTACTAATAACGTAGATAATTAGATACTCACTATAGACAATCAATTTTAGCGATTTTTATGGTATGAACGAACGACCTTAAAACCATGTATTTCAATAGCACGCATAATATTATAGCTATGTCATATACCTAATATGTTACGGGCTATGTTCGCGTTAAGGGCATTATTATTACTGCCCGGGGATTGGTGACTCGGCGCCGAAATTTTTAAAAATGATTGCTGAAATACCCTAAATATATACTTAAGTACTTACACACTTTATTTTATTACTTTCAAAATGATTTAATATTACCAGTGAAAATACGGAACTTCCTGGTGGTGGGCCTAGGAATCAGGAAACTACTAGTTGATGTCCGCGGCCTCGTCCGCGTTTTTAAGTTTTCAAATTTCGGGGTTAAAGAGTAGCCTATGTCCTTCCCCGGGGATGCAACCTATCTCTATACCAAACATAAAAATCGGTTAAAAAAACTGGGCCGTGAAAGCGCAGCAGACAGTTAGACAGACACACTTTCGCATTAATAATATTAGAATGGATTTATCAATAACAAAAAAAGTTTAAAAATTTAAAAATTATTAGGTACTTCTACAATCTACAAGTTTATCTACGTTTATATATAAGTTTAAGTTTGTGGCGTTCTATTTAAATTTTAAGGCACTAAATCCAAACATGAGCTGCTGTTCGCAAGCAGAAATAGCGAGGGAGTGTCAACTTGCACACTCTTCGAACTTGGCCTGAAACATGTAACATATAAAGACAAATTATTTATTAGATATCTTAGTTTTTATTAATTCTGTCGTGAGTTCCGGATGTTAAATAGGTAAGTAGTATACATACAGGACATGGATTGTTGTAGGTAAACTGCTGTACCTGTAGTATAACATATAAACAGACAGTAAAATGTTACGAGCTTGCATTAATATTGAAGGTACCTACAATACCAACCCAACCCATTAATATTATGTTGTGAGCTAGGTAGGTAAAATAGCTTCTACATTTTTAAGGTTCCGACTTCAGTAGGTACCTCAAGAGGCAAAAAAGGAAGATCACTTCTGTCTGTCAACACTCTTTTTCTCTCGGAGTTAGAGCACCGGGTAGATAAACCTCCTAACGGGTTAGAGGTCCCCGTAGATATACACAAGTTTAAGAAATCCATGAAAAAAGCTTATTATACTATTGAAGATTATGTAAATGATAGAGGAGCTTGGATTTGATCGCTCCAGCAATGCTAAGGACAGCGGTTACTTATGTACACATTGATATAAGTTAAGTATAATGATAAATTGTAAATGAATTATCTAAAAACCGGCCAAGTGCGAGTCGGACTCGCGCACCGAGGGTTCCGTACAAACCTGTAGTAAGTTTTACGATTTATGACGTATTAAAAATAAAAATTACGTTTGTTGTATGGGAGCCCCCCTTTAATATTTACTTTATTGATATTTAATTATTTATTTTGAAAGGTAATATACAAGTTAATATTCTGTGAAAATTTGAACCGTCTACCTGTTACCGTTTTTAATATTGAGCAAAAAAATACGAAAAAAACACGTTTATTGTATGGGGACCCCCCTTAATATATATATTTTTTTAATTTTTAGTATTTGTTGTTATAGCGGCAACGGAAATACATCATTTGTGAAAATTTCAGCTTTCTAGCTATCACGGTTTATGAGATACAGCCTGGAGACAGACAGACAGACAGACAGACAGACAGACAGACAGACAGACAGACAGACAGACAGACAGACAGACAGACAGACAGACAGACAGACAGACAGACAGACAGACAGACAGACAGACAGACAGACAGACAGACAGACAGACAGACAGACAGACAGACAGACAGCGGAGTCTTAGTAATAGGGTCCCGTTTTTACCCTTTGGGTACGGAACCCTAATAAAAATTACGTTTGTTGTATGGGAGCCCCCCTTTAATATTTACTTTATTGATATTTAATTATTTATTTTGAAAGGTAATATACAAGTTAATATTCTGTGAAAATTTGAACCGTCTACCTGTTACCGTTTTTAATATTGAGCAAAAAAATACGAAAAAAACACGTTTATTGTATGGGGACCCCCCTTAATATATATATTTTTTTAATTTTTAGTATTTGTTGTTATAGCGGCAACGGAAATACATCATTTGTGAAAATTTCAGCTTTCTAGCTATCACGGTTTATGAGATACAGCCTGGAGACAGACAGACAGACAGACAGACAGACAGACAGACAGACAGACAGACAGACAGACAGACAGACAGACAGACAGACAGACAGACAGACAGACAGACAGACAGACAGACAGACAGACAGACAGACAGACAGACAGACAGACAGACAGACAGACAGACAGACAGACAGCGGAGTCTTAGTAATAGGGTCCCGTTTTTACCCTTTGGGTACGGAACCCTAAAAAGTAACCACCGAGTTTCTTGCTGGTTCTTCTCGGTAGGAATGGTATTCCGAACCAGTGGTAGATTCACTTGACGATTCAAAAGTACTTGTAAAAGTTTATTTGAATAAAAAACATTTGAATTTTGAATTTTCGTAAGAAATTAAACAGTGCCTAAATTAAAATTTTTGAATAAGTTTAAGAATGCCCTTATTACCTTTCAATTCCTATGTATGACTAGTTAGCAGATGCCCGCGTCTTTGTCCGCGTGGAATAAGTTTTTTAATTCCCACGGGAACTTCAACTATAACCTAATAATACTCATGTCAAAAAAAACGTCGATTTGTTGCTGCGTGATTGAAACGAACCCATTTTGAATTCATAATATTATGCAATAATGATTTACTAGCCCTTATAATATTGTCATGTTTAAACATTGATGTAGAATTTTAGTACCTATTTAAATTACTAGGTAGGTAAGTAGGGTAGGTAGTAGGTACTAATTACCTACTTGTTTCGCGATCTCCTCTAGGGTCAAATTCATGAAAAAATAAAGCCGAATTGGGCCTTACTTATAATATACCACGTGAATCCCTTAGGGAGAGATTCAAGGAAATAGGTATTCTTACAGTAGCTTCGCAATAATATATTTACAGTAATTTAATCTTCTTAAAACAACACCTTCAGAATTACAAAAGAATATGCGATCTGCACGATAGGCCAACTAGAAACCGCCATAGGCTCATGACTTCATCGCTCCGCCTCAAGAAAGTTCGAAGGTCGTTCGTGGGGATGAGCATTCTATTCTTTAATAAAATTCCACAACCTATTATAAACTTGCCTTTACACAAGTTTAAGAAATCCATTAAAAAAATGCTCCTGAAAAAAGCATATCTAGGTAGGCACAGTAGGTAGGTATTATAGTTACCTACCTACAGTCGAAGATTACTTTTAAGAAAAGCTATGTATTTGACTCGCTCCAGCAATGCTCAGGACTGCAGCGGTGTTACTGATGTAGGTATCTGAACATTAATTTAATTGTAAATATGTAGGTATATATATTTTTTTTCAAAAGAGCAGCCACCGATTTACTTGCTGGTTGTTCTCGGTAGGAACGGCATTCCGAAGCAGTGGTAGATTCATTCGACTATTCATAAACACTTGTAAAAAGTATATTTGAATAAAAAGCTTCTGAATTGAATTACATTGAATATAGCTGTTATGCCCCCCGGGCGTGACAGAGCTCGGCCGCCCCTGATGGTTCAATTAAACTAGTGGTTCGCCCCGAACTGAGACCTCGCGGTATCAATAAACTTTTACAGAGCGCCATCTATTGACATCATTGTGAAGTTCTGTTAAAAATACTGAATCTCATTAAAAATTAAATAATTTCGTTTCCTTATAATATTTATCTAAGTAATTTTAGTATTTGTTGTTCAAGTACAGGATCTAATTGAAATAAATCAAGTTTCAGGCTCAGCCTTTCAGTTAATTGAGAGTTCTGAGGTCAACTTTGGACGTTAGAAAATCTCCGCTTTGAAAGCCCCCCATTTCGTCAATTTTAGGGGAAAAATTAAAAAAAAAATACTTCTGGACTCTATTCCTAATTTATCTTTAAAATGATATACCGCAACCCTATATGTAACGCTATAAAAAATATTTTACTTCGCATTCGCTTCTATGAGAGCCCCCCTGAAATAATAGTACATTATGGTACAAGTGTGTAATGTTGGTGATTGCCGCTGAGGCGCCATTGAGACACGAGCCGTTAGGCGAGGGTCTTAAGATAGCCGAGGACGGTAATCATCAATACACACGTGTATCATACGACGTTTTTCAACACACTTGTGAAGAAAATAATACTAAAAAATAATTTTATTTAGTAGATAAAAAGTTTATTTAGAGAAACAATTCTTAGCAATCTCATAGAATGGACCGTGTATAGTGAATGACCTCGGTATTTTATTTTTCGTGATAGGTATCTTCACTAAAAGGCTAAAAGCATCGGGCCATGGTTCTCTACGTCTTTTACAGTTATATTTGTTAATTCTTGTATCCTACTAGCACCAGTTACACTAAATATTAAAGCAACCTGGAAAAAAGAAACAATAATTAAGTTCAACACACAACACAGGCTGAAGTCGCGTAGATATTTAAAATTATTTTAACTAACCTTAGTAGCCAGATATTGGTTATCTGGAGCATCTTTTATAAATTTTTCAATATCGTCAGACGATAAAACCTTTGATTTCTTGCTTCTAAATCCATCGAATAATCTCTATAGATATAAGCTGACAAATTAGAGTATGTTTTTAAGTCCACTCCATTCTTTGTTCGGCCTTTACTTTTTAACATTGAGTATAATATACACCACAAAGAGCTATTTTGAACTTGAAGATAATTCTTTAAAGTACGCCATGAACACATTTTCTGAAAAAGACTGCGTATTCTTGTTGTTTTGCCATTGAATGAAATTTTGGTACGCTAATAGATATTTTTCCTTGGAGTTTTCAGGTAGTAATCACATCTTATATCGGGCGGTGTACAACTTAAATAATTTTCTTCATAAATAATTAGTATGTACTTGTAGACATTTTAATTAATAAATAACTGTAATTTCAACAGTGAAAACGAGTTGTGAAAAAATTTTCGCAATGGCGGGAATAATTAAAAAGTTTTCCTATGCGCGCGCATGTTACAATGGGGACTATCGCGTGTGAATTTGCCACTAGAGGCGCTAGTGTCGCGGGAGGTCCAATAACATTCACTTTTCATTGGTTTTGGCGGGCTTCGGGACAAATTATTTTAATTTCTATATTTTACCTGTTGAAAAGTGATCTCCTTCGTGAAATTATCGCAAATATGGATTATTTGGCGATGAATGTGAACGCTTTGAAAGCAGAAAAAGAAAAAGAGGCGCAAAAATAAGCGGCCTCAAAGAGCTGCTAATTCAGAGGTTAGTTTGTTTACTGTATTACAAACTTATTTTTTCCAGAAGTATGCTTGTTTGCCGAGGTAACAGCTATGTTTTTTTCTTTTTACATATATTTACCTAATATATTATGTATATTTACCTAATATGACTTCTGCATGAAAGGTTAAATGGGTTTCATGCTCATCAAGGACACCCTTTTACTATATGATATTGATGAACATCGATGTCTGCTCTAGGTCTCTGCCCTCTGGTACTATATATGTATCTGGTTATGTACCCACAGTATCTCTAACGAGAACACAACCTATCTTGGGATCAGATTAGGTACTATGTGTGAGATGACTAGAATTTAATAATATTTCTCTTTATTAATATTAGATGTTTCATTTCAGGTTTCTCCAGAAGGATTAATTGGAGAACTAACAGTATTGGAAGAGAAATGTCCTTTCTCTATAAAAGATGAGTTTATCAGTGTGGATAATTAAGTATAAGCACATAGAAATGATCAATAATGAATATTGCTTGAAAGAAAGTAGCCCCTACTATTTTCAAATTCAAAAACTTGTTAGGTAGGTACTAAAAGAAAGTATTGTGATTTTTTTGTTTGGACAAATAAAGATGAAAAGAGAATTTATGTAAATAGAAATGATAAGCTTATTTCAGAAGTTTTATAACTTAATCTAATATCTAGTTACCATTGTTTAGTAGTTTCAACTAACAAATCAACCATCTTTCAGTATCATATCCATTGTATGGATTTACAATGTTTAATAAGTATTTATTTGTATAGCAGTGTGTTTTAAAGGGAAAAGGAAGGATAAATAAAAGTTTAATAAGTAATTAATTTCTTTTTTATTTTATTTATTTAGTGCCTAACTATATAATTCCTCAGAATCCTGCGAATTCCTGCGAATCGCAACTAGCCACTGTTTTAGAACAGTTTTATCTTTTGGAAACATGTGTCCTCCTTTTTTCCGAACAAAACGGAATTGCACAACATTGCGGCATTGCTACTCGATATGATGATAGCTGTTATAAATTAATAAACTTAATGAGAATCAAGATTTAAAACTTTGTTTCGGCACCGATCTTATAAAGTCGCCTTTGACAGCTATACCTCTGGGCCTTAGTCAACAGTGGCGCCAACTGGTGAGCAAAGAAACGATAGTCCCCATTGCGATCGGCCATAGACTAAAAGATGAGGTTTCTTTTTTTTTGGGTTTTCGCGGATAGCGTTTTAGCCACGTACATTAAGGGGAATTTTAAGTTTTCTTTAGATAATACAGAAAAAACAAAAGTTATATTTGAGTGAAAGTTTTATTTAGTAAACACGTACAAGTTGAAATTATCTATTTGAATACGAAGTTGCATGAAATGAGCAAGCAATAGGTAGGTACATTAATTTATTTGTACTATTGAACGATCTTTTTTGTATCGAAACTTTTTTAAGAACAAAGCAACTCAACCAATAAAATTAAAAAAAACTCTATAACTCACTTGTGGATAATAGTAATGAAAAAGTCACAGTTTGATTATAGTTGTCATTATGTGCCTAATTGCGGTGAACTTAGAGATGACTTAGAGCCACTTTATGAGCAAGTGTGTTGAAAAGATTTTTATAACTTTTTAAGCCATATTCGGCGGGAGGCCATCAGTTCACATATTATATTTAAATTTGAAGCAATTACGTTCAGTAATTCAGAAGTTATAAGGCTCTGACAGACGGACGGACGGACAAGTGCAAATTCACTCAAGTAGACTCGACCTTCGCTTCGCTCGGTCAATTATTATTAAAAGTAATAAAACAATAGCAACACGATTAAAATTTTATGTAGGTATCTAATAGGGATAGATACTTAACGAAGGTAGGTACCTACCTGTACCTGAGATTTTAAAGTGCATACCAATAGACAGGTTCTGTATGCAATAACTAAGAACCTACTACAATAAAACAAGGTGTTTCTTGCTCTACAAGGTCGTCTAACAATCTAGGTCTATGAGCGATAAGATAAGTAGGTAGATATATACTACTTACACATACTTAACTAAGTATTATCAGAATGTTTGTCTCTTATTTCCATACTACTACCCCGCCCGCTACTTCGTCCGCGTGGATTAAGGTTTTTTGATTCCCACGGGAACTCTTTAATTTTCCGGGATAATAATTAAGTAGTAGCCTATGTCCTTCCCCGGGGTAAAAAAACCAAACCAAATTTCATCATAAACAGTTGAACAGATGGCCCGTGAAAGCGTAGCAGACAGACAGACACACTTTCGCATTTATAATTAGTATTAATTATATATATAGTACCTATTAAAGTAGTATATATCTACCTGACCTCGCGGTATCCATAAACTTGTACTGCCGAGCGATCGCGTAACTTCTGCATCAATCATTGTTACAGTATCAATTGTTGTAATTGGCTGAATTTATGGCATTCTTGCTGCGTCAATGTATTATGTCCAATAGTGGAAGAGTGTTAACCAATCAGAGGTGATTGCGATGTATCAATGATTGATGCAGAAGTTTCGCGATCGCTCGGCAGAGCGCCATCTATTGACATCATTGTCAAGCTCTGTTAAAAATACTGAAGCACATTAAAAATTAAATAATTTCGTTTCCATATAATATTTATCTAATTTTATTATTTGATGTTCAAGTACAGGATATAATTCAAATAATTGATAAGTTTCAAGCTCAGCCTGTCAGAAAATTGAGAGTTCAGCCGAGCGATCGCGTAACTTCTGCATCAATCATTGATAAATCGCAATCGGACGTTAGAATATCGCCACTTTGAAAGCCCCCCATTTCGTCAATTTTTGGGGGAAAATTAAAAAAAAAAATTTTTGGACTCTATTCCTAATTATCTCTAATTAAATGTGAAGTAATTACGTTCAGTAATTCAGAAGTTCTAAGGCTCTGACAGACGGACGGACGGACGGACGGACAAGTGCAAATTCACTCAAGTAGACTCAGAGACCTTCGCTTCGCTCGGTCAAATATTAGTATGGATATGGATTCTAATAGGCACCAATGCACACAATTTTGCTTTTTTTAAACAAAAAAAAAGACGAGAGGTAGGTAGGTAGAGGTACGACTACGTAGGCAAGGCAACTGCTCTCGTACCATGTTGAACCACCATAATAATATTATGAAGAAAACCGGTGAGAAATGTTAATAAATAAATTAGGATATAGGTACCTAGTTATATCAGGGCTCGAACCCGTACCCAGACATTTGCCTATGGGGGCTCTATTGCAAAACCGGAGTGCTCTGAAGTTTTTACAAAATCGGATAAACGGACGGGCCGTGAAAAGATAACAGAATACAGACAGCCAATAAGATACACTCGCATTTATGAATTAGTATTTAGTACTGATAATTATACTGGAAGCTGGAAGAGGTATGTAGTAGGTACCTATGTACCTAGGGGTAGTTTTTATTAAATCCATACCTACCTACCCTGACAAGATTAAGCGCGATGTTACGGCGTCGCATCGTGCCGGATAGTCGCGGACTTTTCCAACAGAAACTTATTACTATTATTACTATTACTTATTATTACTTTGATATTTTTATTCGGAGACAAGATAGAAGTACCTACCTACGGCAGTTATAATTAGATACCCATAGTCCATTCCCCTATCGGTTTCTACGCAGCATTGCAACGGGAGAATGGAATCGCTTGGTTATTCCTAGGTTAATAGCGATTTTGCGTAGGGCGGTGGTTCTAGCCAGGATTGAAGCCACCAGACTTGACCTGAGAAAATTCAGAATACGACCGAAATAATACTAATACTATGAAAGAGAAACTGTGTCTGCCTGTCTGCTACGCTTTAACGGCCCATCTTTTCAACAAATTTTGATAAAATTTGGTATAAATGGGTATACCTACGTTCCATCCGGGGGAAAGACATACTACTGACCCAGCTATAAACCAAACCTGGGAGTTGGGACCTCCAAATTATAAGACAGACACACACACACACAGCGCTACCTTTAAGTAGGGGAACACGGGGAATTGGCACCACTTAAGAAAAAAACTCCTAAAACTTTGGACAAATATTATCACAGATTAATGTAGTTTTTGGTTTTTTTCACAGCGTAACTAATCAAGTTTATCTTTTCAAAACATAAAATAAAAAATAAACCAAACAAAGAAATTTATACTCTTTTTTGATAAAAGTAACATTGGCTCCCATTACCCAAGAGTACGGGGTAATTAGAACCAGAGAAAGGGGTGATGAGATCCACCGTGGCAATGGTAGCCAGACCAAGAGTATGTGACAAAAATTATATACCTACTTATAATATTTTAAGTAAATGCTTATAACTTAAACTAATTCTCATATGAAACGTAATTATATTATCTTTAGGAACGTACAAAATACAAAAATCACAAACATAATCTTCGGTGGAATCACTTCCTGAACATTGAGCGTGAGTCCATTCACCACAGGACCTGCATCTGTACCACATTTCGTTCAATTTTCCAGATTCACAACAAATCATACACATGTTGGAATCTTCATCAACGTTGTCATTACTATTGTCATTGCAGATATTCTGGTAATTTACAGATTCATCTGATGAGCTAGTATCGTTTTTAAATAGGATTTTATTAGCTTTTTCATTTGCTTTGTTAGTAGATTTTTTCTTTACATCTTTAATAATTTTACCCTTTTCTTTCGGCGTTTTATTTTCTTTCATGAGACGTTTATTTTTCTATTCTTCTAAGTAACTATTCTACTACTACTATACTACTACTACTATACTACTATACTAGTACTATATTAGTAGTATTAAGTTTTATTCGGAGTAGCTCTGATTATTTGCGAATGTTGTTTATGTGTTCGTTTTCGGATCTCTCGAGAAGTTGATGGTTCAGGAGATTTAGGTGCATCTGCAAAAAAAACAAAACAATGAAATGGGGTACTGAGAGCCATTTGACTCCAATTACCCCAAATACTCATTTTTAGGGTTCCGTACCCAAAGGGTAAAAACGGGACCCTATTACTAAGACTCCGCTGTCTGTCTGTCTGTCTGTCTGTCTGTCTGTCTGTATGTCTGTCTCCAGGCTGTATCTCATAAACCGTGATAGCTAGAAAGCTGAAATTTTCACAAATGATGTATTTCCGTTGCCGCTATAACAACTAAAAATTAAAAAAATATATATATTAAGGGGGGTCCCCATACAATAAACGTGTTATTTCATATTTTTTTGCTCAATATTAAAAACGGTAACAGGTAGACGGTTCAAATTTTCACAGAATATTAACTTGTATATTACCTTTCAAAATAAATAATTAAATATCAATAAAGTAAATATTAAAGGGGGGCTCCCATACAACAAACGTAATTAGGGTTCCGTACCCAAAGGGTAAAAACGGGACCCTATTACTAAGACTCCGCTGTCTGTCTGTCTGTCTGTCTGTCTCCAAGCTGTATCTCATAAACCGTGATAGCTAGAGAGCTGAAATTTTCACAAATGATGTATTTCCGTTGCCGCTATAACAACAAATACTAAAAATTAAAAAAATATATATATTAAGGGGGGTCCCCATACAATAAACGTGTTTTTTTCGTATTTTTTTGCTCAATATTAAAAACGGTAACAGGTAGACGGTTCAAATTTTCACAGAATATTAACTTGTATATTTCCTTTCAAAATAAATAATTAAATATCAATAAAGTAAATATTTAAGGGGGGCTCTCATACAACAAACGTAATTTTTATTTTTAATACGTCATAAATCGTAAAACTTACTAAAGGTTTGTACGGAACCCTCGGTGCGCGAGTCCGACTCGCACTTGGCCGGTTTTTATTTTTAATACGTCATAAATCGTAAAACTTACTACAGGTTTGTACGGAACCCTCGGTGCGCGAGTCCGACTCGCACTTGGCCGGTTTTTTTTTAAGTTTTCATATAATTCAATACAATTAGATATAATTTACATAAATTGATCTTTTTTTCTAATTTTAGAATGATAAATCTACAAGTTAAAACAGGCAATACTTACAATACAATAATTTAAATACTGTGAGTATTTATCCTTGAAGATCGTAAAAAATTAGATCAATTGACAGGAAAACCGATGTGGGGTCCGTTTGTACACCAAAAGTCAACTAGCAACGATGCGGCGAGTCATACGGACTCCTCTCGCGTCCTTCTATGCTAGGTAATCTAATAACAAAAGAGAACTCGTTCGGATACACGTAATATAAAGTAGTTCTCATTACCCCAGTGGCTCCGATTCCCCCCGTGTTCCCCTACACTTTAAAATACGTACCTAAAATAGCTGACCAACCTTCACAGACATCAATTACTTCCGCCCTTCACTTCGTATTCAACATGATAATATTATAACGGCGCACTTAAAATAAGTATTATATTAATCGGTCGAAGGGAAAACCAAGACTTGTGCAGTCAGCAGTGATTGCTACGTTGCACAAGTCTTGGTTTTCCCTTCGACCAATTTAGTCCCATATCTACGAGTACCTTTTCAATAGAGTAGGAAATAGGAATATACTTACCTACCCCGTCGCAGGTTCCTGTGGTGCTGCAAATGTTCATGGGCGGCGGTAATATAATCACTTATCATCAGGTGACCCACCTGTTCGTTTGATATCGCTATAGGTATATTTAAATACAGCGAGGACCAAATAGTGACGTCCAAAGAAAACACCACCTGTATATACATGTGAATATTAAAAACCGAACTTCGGATTTTTTTCTATACTTAGGTACTTGTGCTGTGAGTAGGTCAACGGGAAGTAGGTACCTTAAGGTTTTGATTTATTGGCGAGTGGCAAAATATGCGGCTTTAATTTTTTGCCAAGTAAGCAACAACTTCAGGAATCTGCACAGACCAGACAATCCTGGGTTAAAATTTTCGTAAGGATCTCTAATTTTTTGAAAAAAAAACATAGCTTACTAGATGATGCCCGTGACTTCGTCCGCGTGGATTAAGGTTTTTTGATTCCAGCGGGAACTCCTTAATTTTCCGGGATAGCCTATGTCCTTCCCCGCGATAAGTAGGTATATCATATAACCTACCTCTATAATACCAAATTTCAGCGAAATCGGTTGAAAAGATGGGCCGGGAAAGCGTAGCAGACAGACAGACAGACACTTTCGCATTTATAATATTAGTATGGATATGGATATGGATGTTACTCGCTGATAATGTAGCTTGCTTATTAAGCTACATTATTAAGCTACATTATCAGCGAAAATTTGGTGAAAAAAATTATTTCACCTATTGGTGAAATAATTTTTTTATTCGGTTGAGTAGTTTTTGAGTTTATTCATTACAATAAATAAAACAATGTATCCTTCCTCTTTGACCGAGCGAAGCGAAGGTCTCTGAGTCTACTTGAGTGAATTGGCACTTGTCCGTCCGTCCGTCCGTCCGTCCGTCTGTCAGAGCATTATAACTTCTGAACTACTGAACGTAATTACTTCAAATTTAAATATAATATGTAAACCGATGGCCTCCCGCCGAATATGGCCTAAAAAGTTATAAAAATCTTTATTTCAGGAGGGCTCTCATAGAAGCGAATGCGAAGTAAAATATTTTTTATAGCGTTACAGGGTTGCGGTACATATCATTTTAAAGATAATTAGGAATTGAGTCCAAAAATTTTTTTTTTAATTTTTCCCCTAAAATTGACGAAATGGGGGGCTTTCAAAGTGGCGATTTTCTAACGTCCAAAGTTGACCTCAGAACTCTCAATTTTCTGAAAGGCTGAGCCTGAAACTTGATTAATTATTTGAATTATATACTGTACTTGAACAACAAATACTAAAATTAGATAAATATAATAAGGAAACGAAATTATTTAATTTTTAATGAGCTTCAGTATTTTTAACAGAACTTCACAATGGAGCACCGTAAAAGTTTATGGATGTACCGCGAGGTCTCAGTTCGGGGCGAACCACTAGTAATATCTCGAGATACTGAAATTGTCTATGGATATTTTCATTAGTACTTCTAAAGTAACTTAATTTTTTTTAAAAGCATTAATTAAAGTTAAACTAATCCTTTAGATATACTAAACTTTCGCCCCGAACACTATCGCGAGCAATTTACCTACTCTTATCCATTGAGGAGTTCCGTTCTCTATCTCCGGAGATATTCATCAGATCTTCACCAAATTAAAATGGGACCACCTCTGAAGTATGACCTACCAAACAAAAAAAGAATTATCAAAATCGGTTCATAATTGGCGGAGAAATCGCGTAACAAACATACAAAAAAAAAACATACATTCGAATTGAGAACCTCCTCCTTTTTTTGAAGTCGGTTAAAAATTACAGAAATGGAACGCTTTGTATACAAATTCATCTAAATAAATAAATAAAAACTTTATTGCTTACACTATTGTTATGCGACTATAATATTATTTTACAATAAATGCACTTATTCTATCATAACAATAAGCAATAGGTAACAAACTCAGCATTGCCGAGCACTGACAACAATGCTCGGCGCTGGTTTTCAGTTTGCTCCTTTAATAATCATTTAAAAAATAATAAATGCGCCGCGCCCTTTGCCTTAGAAGTATATATCATTATTTTTTTTAAAACTATATCTAGTGATTTAAATACAAGTAAGCTATAACTAAAAATAAAAGAACACAACCTAAATTTCTAAATTTCCCTTTCCTACTCAAAGATTAATATATAAATAGAATAAAAACACAAACAATCCTTACCTAAAACGAAAATTAATAAATTATGTACTTACAGCAAAACACGAATTATTTAGTAGTAAACCAATAAATAAAAGAAAACAATAACAGTATACAATAACTTTAGTTTAGGTAATTATTAAGAGTAGATAAATATAACTGCCTCTAACTGCACGTTTAAATATAAGTTTCTTAATTTTTTTTTAGTACCTACTATCTCGCTTGTAGGCTTATTCCATTCGCGGAGTGGGGGAGGCAGATCATTCCAGATCTTTGCAGCGGCAAAACGGAAGCAACCCCTAAACCCTGCCTTTTATGAGAAGGTATAGCGAGCTTCCTTTTCTGGTGCAGGCGAGTCGTGCTTTTATCTTTACGCCAGTGTAACCGCTCGTATAGGTACGTTAATATATATAACTCTGGTGTCATCATTGTGAGGTGTAGGTTTCTACGTGACTTCATGATAAGAATTTTATGATTATTTATGACTGGCGTTATCTATATGACCTCTCTTTGGAACCTCAAAGCAGAATCTAATGCACGCGTTCTGAATTCTTTGAACCGCGTTTTCAGTTTTTTTGAGTAGTCTAGGCCCATACAGTATCGCAGTAGTTATAAAAAATTTTCAAAAAAAAAATAAAAACCGACTTCAAAAACCACAAACACTAAAAAGTAAAAAATAATTTAATTTATTACGTATACAAGAGTTAATTTAGTTCTATAATAACATTTTTTGGAGTCGGTACCAATTAGCCGCATGAACCGTCTACCTACTCTTCATTATTGTTGACGTGACTCCACATTGGCACCGACTCCAAAGAATGTTATTATAGAACTAAATTAACTCTTGTATACGTAATAAATTAAATTATTTTTTACTTTTTAGTGTTTGTGGTTTTTGAAGTCGGTTTTTATTTTTTTTTTGAAAATTTTTTATTTCACAATTTTTAGTGGCCCCACTGTTTTAAAATACAGGATGTAACCAGAACGAGATATGCTATGCATGGTTAAAACATACTGTTTACAAGACTATCACACTGATCGCGAGCAATTTACTCTTATCCATGAAGAGTTCCGTTCTCCATCTCCGGAGATATTCATCAGATCTTCACCAAATTGAATTGGGACCACACGGGAAGCACCAGCTTTCAAATAAAAAAAGAATCATCCAAATCGGTCCACCCAGTCAAAAGTTCTGAGGTAACAAACATTTAAAAAAAAAAAAAAACAGTCGAATTGAGAACCTCCTCCTTTTTTTGAAGTCGGTTTAAAAAGCTGACAAAATGAGAGACTCCACAAGCAACTGACGAACTCTCTCCGTCAGAGAACGTCTCACACCGTATAATACTTTTAACTTATAAAATGCGTTTCTTATCTTGATGTTTAAATGTTCAATGAACCTGCATAAGTCTTCATCCATGTATAGCCCTAAGTTTTTCGCGATAGCCACACTCTCAATGGGTTCGCCGTCCATGATTATATTAATTGGCCTCCTCGCCTTTATGTTAGCTCTTTGATGTTTGCTACCCAGAACCATAAACTTTGTCGTTTTGGCATTTAGCACCAGCCTATTTTCTTCTATATATATTCGATATGGACGAAAGATATTATACATAATATCTCTTTCGTCCTTGGCAGACTAAGTGAACCGTGGCCGAGTGGTCCAGGCGCTCAGGGCGCGATTCCCAGAGAGACGCAGGTTCAAATCCTGCCGGTTCCGAAATTTTTTGATATGTATGTAAGTTTAGAAACTTTCCTCGTGTGTGAAGCACTGTAAATTATAAAAGTATACAAAGTTGTATAGGTCCCTACACGTTCGTCCGGTGGCGCTACTTGTACCGTGGCGACAACATCCGTTTCATCGAAAATTTTCAAATCACAACGATTTTAAAGAATCACAAGAAACCACAGACTCTAGAATATTACTTATTATAGGTACAGTTGCATTCTCAATCGATCGCAATCACTTCGGATTGTTTAAAAATTTTCCACTATTGGTCAAAATCCATTGACGCAGACAAAATAACATAAATTCAGCCAATCAAAACAATTGAGACTGTAACAATGATTGATGCAGGTTTTACATAATCGCCCTACCCGAGGTGGCGTTGTTTGTCAAACTGACATTGAACACAATGGGTGCGTTCCGAAATACACTGAGAGCACTGGAAGTCCTCAGTACAGTGTCCCCACCTTAGGGTATTTTCCCCTAGATTTAGGGGATTTTTGAACACTTAGGGGATTTTTTAGGGTATACAATTATTTAGGGAAATTTTTAGGGGAAAAAAAATTATTAGGGAATTTTTTAGGGAAAGTTTCAACTTTCAGTTCGAATCGGTGACTGCGTGTATCTGAACGTAACTTGGTATGCCGATGTTACCCATGGAAGTAGGAATCAAGGAATTACGACTATGATGTTACATTTCTCTATGGCTATTACCAAACAAAATATATTTTTCTCTTTCGCGCTCGTAGAATTGTGTACGTGGAAAGAAGAGATGTCGAATACGAATAAAGCTGCTTTATGTGTGCGAGGTAAACTGGTTTTTATGGATTTATACGTTATGGTTTAGGTACTCTTGTTTGTTTGACTTGGTTGGTTTGACTGTCAGTGTTTTAATCTAGGTAGTGTGTTTTTCGCTTGTTCCAAATGTAGGTACGCTGTGCACCATTGTCCTATGACAATGTAGGACAATGATGCCATGTTAACCATGGGTCATTTATAGAGGACTCCTCTATAAAATATGATCTATGGTTAACATAGTTCAAAAAGCTGATGATTGATGATGAGAATTCTATTCAAAATCCTCATAGTATTTGTGGTAGGCATGTAATATGATCGTTATATGTTATGTTAGTGACTTATGGCTGCTTATTTAGATCTTCACCTCAATAATTGGTCAAAACTTATCTGATGGTAGTGTTAAGTTTCCTACATATTATATAATACGTAACTATACATATATGGTACAGATGGTATTGATTTAGTAGTTTTTTTTTTAGTTCAATATATTAAAAAAAGTTAAATAAAAATTTAATGCACTTTCTAACCTAATTACTATATAAATCATGCCCGCGTGGAATGGTGGCGAGAATACTGGCTGCATTTCCGCGCTGGACAGCCAGGCTGATCCTTTGCGCAAAAAATGAGCCAGCCCTTCTGTCACCAGATGAGGCAACCAACCGCGGTGAAATAGCTCGCAAAAAATTTTTGGCACTAAGACTCCACGGCCCCAGGGTCTCCACGGCAAACGGAACAAATATGTAACTCTCTATGAGAGAGGCATACTTCCGCCGTTTGCCGGTTTCAGCCTTTGTGTTAGTAAAGTGTTTAAAAGTGCTCGCAGTGCTTATAACGGAACACACACAATGACAATTCATGACAGTGTCAGTGACGCATGAAAATTCTGTGGAAAATTCACATTGTTTTTTCCTTCGAACTTGACTCAGCTCCGAAATGAGAGCCGAGAACAGCTGAGAAATAGAATCTCCGTAAAGAAAACGTTTAAAACCGCTTAGTCCATCATTTATTATTATTGCTAATAATATTCAGTTGGTGTGACTTAGTGATTATATTCAATTAGACTGCGTTTATAGGCGAAGTGTGAACAGCAAAATCGATTTTTCCGTTGATGTGTTATTGTTGAAAATTGTACAAAAATGAATCCTGTCATCGGTTCTGTCTCTATAATATTTTTGTATTTGGTTAAAATATGCCAAGGATCCGGAACAGACATAGCTCTGGATGCAAAGGCAACTCTACTTCATCGTATAGATAGTCTAAACCTTTTGATTTACACATGCTTATTAACGTTAACTGTGTTGACTATATGGGTTTTCAAACATCGTCGTGTGAGCTGGCTTCACGAAACTGGTCTAGCCGTCATTTATGGTGAGTTTATTTTGAAGATTTCACTTCACTTCAATAGTGACTTGGAGCGTATTGTTATTTGTTATATCCTGACTTTATTGGCCTGACATTGAATTATTATCATGTGATGCTTAATAGGTGGCCTTGGAGAAAGTACTCTGCTTATTTTGAGGATCTTTGGGACACTCTTATATGTTTCATTTTTCTGGACCTAGATTATAAGTAACTAGCTGATGCCCGCGACTTTGTCCGCGTGGTTTAAGTTTTTTTGATTCCCGCGGGAACTCTTTAATTTTCGGGATAAAAAGTAGCCTATGTCACTCTCCAGGTCCTCAACTATACCCATGCCAAAAATCAAGTCGATCCGTTGCTCCGTTGCGGCGTGATTGAAGGACAAACCAACAAACAAACACACGTAGCATTTATAATATTAGTAGGATATTGTTTTGTCGTTATTTGATTCACTTCACCTATACAGTAACACTTGGGTTGTTATAAATCTTTTGATTTAATGGGTTATTCATACTACGTTTAGTGCTTTTAAAATTGATAGTTCTTAAGTGAAAATATGCTGGAAATTCTGACTAGTGTGCAAATGTACATGGCATAAAGTTCTGTACTTGTACTTAAATGCCAAATTGCAATGATCATAATTTTACAGGATTAAGTAATTTATAGTTTTCTTGCTGTAATAACTAGAAATGTGTCAGCCAATTAAAAAATTAAAGCACTGCTTGCTCCCCAGTCAGTTTTAAAGGTTCAGGATGAATACGTCATGTTAGGAATTAATATTGGCCAAAATTCTTATTCCCAGGTCTTATAGTGGGTGCAATCATTAGATATGCAGGAAGTACAAATCAAGTTACCTATATTGATGCTCATCCAGATGCAGATGCCAAGTACAACTTGTCTGTTCCCCCAGACATTGTGCGGTTTCATTTCCCTGACAACATACCAATATCCCCTGGTGGTGAGTAGTTTGAGTTTAGTTTAGAGATTGTGTATATATCAGAATTATCCACAATGTATTGAAATGGTTTATAATAGTCCTATTTTCTGGTAAAACACCTGGTAACTACACAGTTCTGTTTTGCTTCAATTCATTTTCTTTCATATTTTACATACATACTGTAGGTAGCTACTGTACTTACTTAATTATAAAAAATTAAGATGAAAAAATATATTAGTAATTTGGAAAATAATTCATATAGGTACAGAAAAACCTTAATATGATCATGCCTAATACAATCTCCCGCATGATACTTCATTTTACGTCAGTCCCTGCAACTTAAGGCATGTTTTTTTTCCTTTGGTCATGCTTAATACGATACATCATCCCCAATTATACTCCATCTTCAAGGGTCTACATTTGCTAACAACTTTATCAATATAATATGGATATTTATTTGTATGTTATTCAATACCTGCACAAAACTAGTGCATAATACTCTTGATAATAATAATTATAATATATAATAATTAATATTATTGAAAGATAATATAATACAATAATAATAATTTATACTAATTAATAATTTCAATATGACCTATAACATTTTTACATATTTTCATTCTAAACTTAATGAAATTTTTTTTAGAAGCACCCGGGCTGGAGAGTGTGAAATCTGTTACCGAAGACACCACTGGAGTGAGTAACCAGGCTTCAGTGACTGTAAATGTTACTGGAAAAAGCAAAGAAGCAGTTTTGGAAGCAGAAGAAGAAAGAAGAAACCAACACACACAAAACTATCAGAAAAATATTCCAGGCCAAAATAAAGACAATAGCAAGGAAATTAGACACCAGAGCAAACTTGTGCAACAAACTTTTCATAGAAGTATGTTTTACAATACTAGAAATCCCTCAACTAATGAGCAATCTGACTTAGAGAAGGCTCCCCCAACACCAAACAGAGACAAGAATGAAGATACAGGAGGGAAATCAATTGACTGGCAAAGAATTCCAGTCCCAAGACAGCAAAAACGGCGCAGAACTTCTACTACTCCATCTCCACCTAAAGACAAAGTGACTGAGACAAATAAATATAGCTCACTTGACATTGATGTTGATGATGCTGAGACACTGCGATCTGATACAGATAGCAGACAACACAAAAACAAACCCCCACCTATCATGCTGTATGGTATTGATGATATAACTAAACTGGCTGAACTAATAAAAACAGTATTAGATGTGGAGGAGTTCACCATTAAAATAACCACCCGTAACCAGCTAAGAATTAGTTGTTCTACTATAGATGCGTACAAACGGCTTATGAATATAGTAAGAGAAAACAACTTGATTGGCCACACTTTCTCTAGAAAAGATACAAGACCTTACCGAATAGTCATCAAAAACCTTCACCATAGCACACCTGTTGAAGCAATAAAAGAGGCTATAGAGCAGTCTGGGAACAAAATCTGTGGCGAAATAGTCAATGCCCGATATGGACCGGATAAAATACCTCTTTCAACATTCTTTGTCAACCTGGAGCCTCATCCTAACAACCCTGAGGCTAAGAAAATCTCCTATATATATAACACTCGGGTAGTTATTGAAGACCCTAGAAAAACAACAAACTTGCCCCAATGTAAGAGATGCCAGCAATATGGGCACACTAAAAATAACTGCCTTAGACCTTACAGGTGCGTCAAGTGTGCAGAAAGTCATAATACAGCAGACTGCCCTAAGAAGGACCGTAATACGCCAGCCAAGTGCTGCCTGTGCCTAGGAAATCATCCAGCAAACTACAAGGGTTGCCAGGTGTTCATGGAAATAAACAAAAGAAAGAAAAATCCCAGAAACAGAGAACACACAAATCCAAGAAGAGAGTCAAGATATAGTGGAAGGCACGAAGCCCAGTCCCAAGAAAACACTAGGAAAAATGATACACAGAGAGAAGCTGAGAAATGCAAAACTTCAGAAGCACAGGTAAATGACCACAGACGCACAGGAGAATTCTCTTCTGATGAATACCGGACATACGCTGAAGCAACTAAAAACCTAAGGACAGACAAAACCACAACTGAATCCAGATTGGAAAAATTACTCACAAAACAAGCTGAAAAGCTAGACAAATTAATAGATCAGATGTCAATCATTATGAACTTATTGACATCAGTAATACAAAAGCTTGTCTGATTCAATGGCTACCTTAAGAGTTGCCACCTGGAACGTTAATGGTTTACATAGACACAAGAGGGAAGTTGAAATTATCTTACAACTCCACAAAATAGATGTGTTATTAGTATCAGAATCTCATCTTACTGCAAATCATAACTTTTCTATTAAAGGCTATATCACATACTCTACACCCCATCCAGATGGTACCGCACATGCTGGCACAGCTATAATTATAAAAAGAAACCTTAAACATGATATTTTGGAAGAATACAAAACATCCCCATTACAAGCTACAACCATTTTAGTTAATGATAATCATGGGTCACTTACCCTATCAGCGATCTACTGTCCACCCAAGCACAATATAAAGGAAGCTCAATTCACAGACTACTTTAAAACCCTCGGAAATAGATTTATCTGTGGTGGAGATTGGAATGCCAAAAATGTACAATGGGGATCCCGTCTTACGCTACCCCGAGGCAGAGAACTTAACCTAAGCATACTTAAAAACAACTTGCTAATCTTAAGCACAGGAGAACCTACATACTGGCCTACTGACCCCAACAAAGTACCAGACCTTATAGACTTCTTTGTTTACAAAGGGTTATCAAATCTGTACCTCAGCGTCGAAAGTTGTTTGGATGGTGACTCAGATCATACGCCGGTGATAGGAACCATAAGTACTACGATAATCGAAAGGCCAACAAAAGAGACCCTGTATAGTAAACATACCGACTGGGATGCCTTCAGAGACTACATCGAATCTCACCTATCACTAAAAATCCCGCTAAAAACAAATGAGGACATTGACGAAGCAGCCATCAATATAACTAACCTCATTCAAACTGCAGCGTGGATCTCTACACCCGAGAGATGTCATACTCCAGGAAGTAAAAACCTCCCCAAGGATATTAGAAATAAAGTACTTGAGAAGAGAAGACTTAGGAGAGTATGGCACACCAGTCGACACCCTTCAGATAAAAAAGCTCTAAATCGCGCTATTGTAGAACTTAAATTATATCTAAAAGAGATTGAGGATGATACTCTACAAAACAAATTGGTCAACTTGTCTGCATCATCGAAGGGCGAGTACTCACTCTATAGAGCGGTAAAATCGAATAAAGCAGCACCCATACCTCCGAATTACCCTTTAAAACTTTGCGATGGCACTTGGGCAAGGAAAGACAGCGAACGCGCAAAAGCTTTTGGCAACTTCTTAAGTGAAGTATTCACTTCGAACAGCTCTGACCCAGGCACTGACAGAGAAGTTGACGACTTCTTAGAAACAGATCTACAACTCAGCCCACCACTAAAATGTTGTACGCCTAAAGAGGTTCAAAGAGTTATAAAAGAACTGGATCTCAAGAAAGCCCCAGGATATTGCCTAATAACGGCTGAAGTTCTACAACAACTTCCAAAAAAAGGAATTGTTTTCGTGACGCAACTATTTAATGGGATCTTGAGAACGTCGCACTACCCAAATGTCTGGAAGGTGTCAGAAATAATAATGGTTCCAAAACCCGGTAAACCACCGCATCTGGTATCATCTTATAGACCAATCAGTCTGCTGCCAACATTATCCAAAGTATTTGAAAAGATAACCGTGTGTAGACTTAAATCCATCCTTAATGAAAAAGAAATAATCCCTCAACATCAGTTCGGATTTAGAATTGGCCATTCAACGGTTGAGCAAGTCCACAGAGTGGTAAATAAAATAAGAAATGCTTTGGAAAACAAAGAGTATTGCTCCGCTGTATTTCTGGACGTCCAACAGGCTTTCGATAAGGTCTGGCATAACGGTTTGCTCTTTAAGGCGAAGAGTCATCTTCCACATAACCTTTTTATGCTCTTAAAATCATACCTGTATCAAAGAATATTCAGAGTTAAAATGAATGACACTTACTCAGACTTCCATGACATTAAATCGGGGGTACCCCAAGGCTCTGTTCTTGGACCAACATTATACCTCTTGTATACTTCTGACATTCCCATCTCGAACGATGTACTCACCGCTACATTTGCTGATGATACTGCAGCACTGTGCAACAGTAAGGATCCAAGCATGGCATCAGAAATATTGCAAAACCACCTGAACAAGATAGATGAATGGATGACTAAATGGCGCATAAAAGCTAGTTCGACGAAGTCGACGCATGTGACTTTTACCTTACGAAAAGACATCTGTCCCCCAGTCAGACTTGGTCAAGATATAATACCTCATAGAGAGTCGGCAAAATATCTCGGGATGTACTTAGATAAAAAACAAACATGGAAGACCCACATAACAAAAAAACGTGACGAACTTAATCTAATTTTTAGGAAGCTCAACTGGCTTATGGGACGACATTCGCGTGTTTCTCTAAATAACAAATTGCTCATCTACAAAACTACTATAAAACCAGTGTGGACCTATGGTATTGAGCTATGGGGCACTGCAAAGAACTCAAATCTAGAAATTCTCCAGAGATTTCAAAACAAAGTCCTCAAAAACATAGCAAATGCCCCATGGTTTACTAAAATGTCAGAACTTCATGAACATCTTGATATAAAAACTATAAAAGAAGAAATTGAACACAGAGCAAAGAGCTATAAAGAGCGAATAAACGCCCACAACAATAAGCTAGCTTCGTCACTCAGCATCCCAATGGAACCCAGAAGGCTGAAACGCGGTTCTATTTGGGACTTCATCCACTAAAACGAAAGGGGAATTAAAAAAAATAAAAAATAAGAGGTAGAGCCTTCAGTGGAAGGACAGCCTCACACGCCATGGAAACTTGATAAAATCTGCTCATAGCTCTCGCAGCTGATCGCATGATAGTGGAGATGACACCAAAAAAAAAAAAAAAAGAAGCACCTGTACCAAACAAGACATATGCATATAGCTTTAGGGGTGAGATAGTCCGTATGGAACAAAATGAAATTGACCTGAAAGCAACATTTGACCCTGAGATATTTTTCAATATAATCCTACCTCCTATCATATTCCATGCTGGATATTGTTTGAAAAGAGTAAGTTATTACATAAGCTCAATATAAATCGCTGCGGAGTCTAATCAAGACAGGCAAACTTTATTAACTGAATTGTGCATCAGTTTATCTGACAACTTACCAATTTCCTCTACAAAACCTGTAAATTTTTTTAAATTTAAAGATGTAACATGTTCATTTATACATATTATTTTTATTGCAGAAATATTTCTTTCGCAACCTGGGTGCAATATTGACGTTCGCTATGGTGGGCACAGCCCTCTCCGCTCTAGTCATTGGTTCTCTTATGTATGGATGTGTCCAACTGATGCCGGCATCTCTAGCTTCTAGCTTCACATTTCTGGACACCTTGTACTTTGGTGCTTTGATCTCGCCTACTGATCCGTTAACGGTTCTCGCTATTTTTTCACAACTAAAGGTAAGTCTAAACAACATATTGCTTGTTTGAATAGGAGTTAATAGTATGAATTCTAATGTTATTTGATTTTTTCTAATTATTAGCTTAACATCCTTATTGTTATTTTTATAATATAAAAAACATGGAAGAGAATGCAGAACTAGACTAATATTATAAATGCGAAAGTTCGGATGGATAGATAAATGGATGGATGTTTGTTACTCAATCACGCCAGAACGGCTGAACGGATCTGGATGAAATTTGGCACAGAGATAGATTATAGTCTGATATAACACATAGGTAGGCTACTATTCATCCCGGAAAATAAAAGAGTTCCCAGTGGAACAAAAAAACCTCGCGGAGTTTAAACAAAAAAACCGGCCAAGTGCGAGTCGGACTCGCGCACCGAGGGTTCCGTACAAACCTGTAGTAAGTTTTACGATTTATGACGTATTAAAAACAAGACGAAATGAACCGCAAAACTAACTTTGTTTGTAGAGGTTTATTGTTAATATCAAAAAATTACGTTTGTTGTATGGGAGCCCCCCTTTAATATTTACTTTATTGATATTTAATTATTAATATACAAGTTAATATTCTGTGAAAATTTTAACCGTCTACCTGTTACCGTTTTTAATATTGAGCAAAAAAATACGAAAAAAACACGTTTATTGTATGGGGACCCCCCTTAATATATATATTTTTTTAATTTTTAGTATTTGTTGTTATAGCGGCAACGGAAATACATCATTTGTGAAAATTTCAGCTTTCTAGCTATCACGGTTTATGAGATACAGCCTGGAGACAGACAGACAGCGGAGTCTTAGTAATAGGGTCCCGTTTTTACCCTTTGGGTACGGAACCCTAAAAAAAGTCGCGGGCATCAGCTAGTACTTTGATAATGGGAAAAAAGGGACTAAGTATTTCTACTAATAAACGAGGGGGAAAGCCTAGTTTTCCAAGTTTTTTTTTTTTCAATTTATTTATTTTCATATCACATCTCAAGTCTTTGGTGGCTACATAACTAGTGGTTCGCCCCGAACTGAGACCTCGCGGTATCCATAAACTTACAGAGCGCCATCTATGTGAAGTTCTGTTAAAAATAGTGAAGCTCATTAAAAATTAAATAATTTCGTTCCCTTAGAATATTTATCTAATTTTAGTATTTGTTGTTCAAGTACAGGATATAATTCAAATAAGTGATCAAGTTTCAGGCTCAGCCTTTTCTTTTTAAGCACAAACGAATAAGTTTGTACAGAGCGCCATCTATTGACAACATTGTGAAGTTTGTTCAAAATACGTAAGCTCATTAAAAATTAAATAACTTCGTTTCCTTATAATATTTATCTAATTTTAGTATTTGTTGTTCAAGTACAGGATATAATTCAAATAATTAATCAAGTTTCAGGCTCAGCCTTTCAGAAAATTGGGAGTTCTGAGGTCATCTTTGGACGTCAGAAAATCACCACTTTGAAAGCCCCCCTTCTATGAGAGCCCCCCCTGAAATAAAGATTTTTATAACTTTTTAAGCCATATTCGGCGGGAGGCCATCGGTTTACACAGTATATTTAAATTTGAAGTAATTACGTTCAGTAATTCAGAAGTTATAAGGCTCTGACAGACGGACGGACGGACAAGTGCCAATTCACCCAAGTAGACTCAGAGACCTTCGCTTCGCTCGGTCAATAAGATTCCGTTACCGCAAATGCAATACGCAATTAAACTACTACAAAACATATTTTTCCTTTCCATATTAAATTAGAACCATCATAATCAAAGATTTTGTGATGACATAATATTATGTTTTTTACTGAAATTAGTACCTAATAAACAGGTTTAGAAATCAATCGTACTCATGAAATATTAAGCATTATCTATACAGAAGAATAAAATTCAATGAAAGCCTAAATATTAATACATAGCCGTGGTAAGTTTTTACACAAGTTTATTAAATATTTGCACATATTGAATTGTGACCTTTTAGAAGGTGAAACAGCCACATACATGAGTAGGCTCCAATATGTGTTAAACACGATAAGCTCATTATTGTTAATATTGCAAATTGTAATCTTTTAATTAATGTAGAACAATAATTGTTATCACTATCAAGGTTAAAATCTTGATGATCCAATCTAAAGATATACGAATAGTCAGTAAAACGTGTTATCTATCTCAATGATATATTTAAAACACAGTTGACGCTGGTCCGTTCAACCTAAGGTCCAGTTGAATGACAGGCAGTTAAACTTACGTTACAGCTACCATTGAACTTTGGCCACCAAAAAAAAGCTAATTAGACTGTACAAGTCAGTATTCACAGCTCCAATATTAAGGTTTTAAATTTTGGTCAATTGCAGTTAACAAACCCAGACCTGGGGGCATACTACCATTGCTATTGCTTAAAGCCGTATTGTTTTTAAATTGTTGACGTTCGTGTTTTAGAATAATAATCCTTAGGTAATTTAGGGACGTCAAGATACGTGACATACAACTGTCCTTTTGAAGTAATGCTGCTATAAAAGCAATGTACATTAGATAATGTTTTCATGGTCAAAATTTAAACATAACCGAACTTTAATCAACGTATACCGGACGTAAGTTGCAGACTTACGTCCGGTATACTAGAGGTCACGTTCTTAACCGACTTCAAAAAAAGGAGGAGGTTCTCAATTCGACTGTATGTTTTTTTTTTTTTTTGTATGTTTGTTACGCGATTTCTCCGCCAATTATGAACCGATTTTGATAATTCTTTTTTTGTTTGGTAGGTGGTCCCATTTTAATTTGGTGAAGATCTGATGAATGTCTCCGAGATGGAGAACGGAACTCCTCAATGGATAAGAGTAAATTGCTCGCGATCAGTGTGATAGTTTTGTAAACAGTATGTTTTAACCATGCATAGCATATCTCGTTCTGGTTACAACCTGTATTTTAAAACAGTGGGGCCACTAAAAATTGTGAAATAAAAAATTTTCAAAAAAAAAAAAAAAACGACTTCAAAAACCACAAACACTAAAAAGTAGTAAAGTACTAAAGTTGGTGCCAATGTGGAGTCACGTCAACAATAATGAAGAGTAGGTTCATGCGGCTAATTGGTACCGACTCGAAAAAATGTTATTATAGAACTACATTAACTCTTGTATACATAATAAATTAAATTATTTTTTACTTTTTAGTGTTTGTGGTTTTTGAAGTCGGTTTTTATTTATTTTTTTGAAAATTTTTTTTTTACTTGAAATTTTTAACACAGGCTTGTGGTTTGAAGTAAGAATACTACACAGATTTTATACATCCACAGGTGGACGTCAATCTGTATGCCATGATATTCGGCGAGAGTGTTCTCAATGATGCAGTGGCTTTAGTACTTAGCGGGTAATTATAATTATATTTTCCTTCCACTAGCTGATCTGCCTTCACTCTAGTTGAATATTCTCGGATAATTGAGAAATTAGGCTAAATCCTGAAACATTTGTAAGCAAGATGCCGAATACTAATACCGATTTTCGTGGAATTAACTTCAAAAAGGACTGGCTTTCACACAAACTTTCATCCCCTATTTAACCCCCTTCCAAAATCCGTTAACTACCTACATCATAAAAAAGACCAACTGTCAAAATTTCCCCAGCCGTTAAGGCTGTGCGTTGATAGATCAGTCGACTGTTTGCTATAATTATTGTTTGTTGAACCTTCGGACAAGACAGCACACTACTATTAAAAATATTATTACTGATCGTCCAGTAAGTAGGAGGAAAATTTTGACGGATAACTAAATTATTTATTATTATTATCGCTATACAATTTACTCTCACGCCCGTGTACAAAATAAATACATATATGGCCAAAAATAAATATCATAAACTTACATAATATATAGAAATAAATAAACTTACTTAAACATTACTTACATACATATTTGTACCGGGCGGAGGATTACACCCCGGCAGGGGAGACCAAACGGCCGGGGGTCAGGGCGACAGGTTGAGAAACCGGCGGACTATCCTAGCCGAGTCCAACAACACCGCTTTCTGCATCCTGGCTGCGAGCGAACTGCCTCGGAACCCCAGCCGCCTCAGATGGTGAGCGAGGCTGACTGGGATTAAACCATTTGCAGATATGACGATTGGGACTGTTTCAGTGGACTCCACATGCCACATGGCGGAAACCTCGTGAGCCAGATCGAGATACTTTCGTTTTTTCTCCGTCTCAGCTCTCACAAGGTTCTCGTCATATGGAATGGTGATATCCACCAAAAACACCCGCGACTGTGCCCGGTCCAACAGCACGATGTCAGGCTTATTCGCTAGAATAGTCCTGTCCGTGATGATGGAACGGTCCCAATAGAGCCGGACTCCGTCACGCTCGAGTACAGGCACCGGTGTGTACCTGTAATACGGCAGCCTCTCATCCAGGAGACCGTACTTCAGAGCAAGCTCCTGGTGAAGGATTTTGGCCGCTTGGTTGTGTCTGTGCAGATACTCAGTGTTAGCAAGAGCCGAACATCCCGAAAGCACATGTCTGAGTGACGCGCAGCCATTGCACGGACGCTTTTTTATCGACGTGTGGCTCATTAAGAGCTTTAAAAAAGCGTCCGTGCAACTACTTCTCCTTCCATACGGTCTCCCGGTCAGAGGTGCTAAGTACCACCGGCGCCTGCCACTCGATTTTGGCTAAGGATAGGGGAGTGAGTCCTTTATCACATTCTATGACCTCTCTATGCATGGCTGACTCCCTCTTCGTCTCGAAGTATGTTCTGAGATTGGCTATCTCCCGGTTATGCATGGTCTTGACGTTTAATACGCCTCGACCACCACATTTCCGGGGGATATACAATCTCATCACAGACGATTTCGGGTGATGCATGCGATAGAGAGTCATAGTCGAGCGGACTTTTCTATCCAGGGCGTCAACTTCGGTCTGTGTCCATCTGAGCACGCCAAAGGTGTACATGAGAACGGGCATAACCCAGCCGTTATAGGCTCGAACCTTAATGGCGCCTGACAAAAAGCTTTTACAAATTTTTGCCAGACGGCCAAAAAAGGCCTCGCAAACAGACTGTTTCATGTCCGCCTCATTCACGCCTATCGATTGCGACATACCCAGATACCGGTATGATTCAGCTTCGGAGAGGGTCCTAATGCTCGATGGCTCGAGATTAACCTCAGCCGAGTGAGTAACCTGCCCCCTCACCACATGCACGACCGCACACTTGTCCAGCCCAAGCTCCATCCTGATAGAATTACTGAACTCAGCGGTGATATTCAGCAATTCTTGCAGGCGAGTAGCATTGGGTGCCAGCTTGAGGTCGTCCATGTAGAAAAGGTGAGGCACTCTTGTCCCTCCTCTCCGGAACTGAAAGCCCGTCCCTAAACTCTCCAGCAGTGAACTGAGTGGGTTCAGGGACAGGCAAAACCAAAGTGGGCTCAGACAGTCACCCTGGAAGATCCCCCGCCGAATCCTTATCTGGTCATCGGCAGCCGCCAACCGCTCACCGTGGAGACAAAGGATCGTACTCCATTGCCCCATGCACTCCCTGAGGAAGTCTCGAACTGCACCATCGACTTTGTACAGTTCAAGGACCCTCAAGAGCCTTGAATGGGGCACCGAGTCGAATGCCTTTTTGTAATCAATCCAGGCGGCGGAGAAGTTCCGGCGGTTGCGCTTGACCAATTGCCCCGCAACGGAGTCGATGAGAAGGAGCTCCTTAGTACCACGACTACCCCCCCCGACATCCGTTCTGAGCCCCAGACATGATGTTATTTTCGTCTACATGACGAGATATCTTGAGGCTCAGAACGGATGTTAATGTCTTATATATGGTCGTAAGACACGTAATGGGGCGGTACTTAGCTGGATCAGTGGCATCAGTGGACTTTGGAGCTAGGTGAGTGATCCCAGTAGTGAAAAGGTTCGGGAGCGTCCTCTGCTCGAGAGCTTCTTGGAATTGTCGAGCCAAGGTCGCTTGACAAACCGAGAAACCATTAAGCCAGTAATGATGCAGCCCGTCAGGACCCGGACTTTTCCAGTTCGGGGCCCGCCCTACTGCATCATAAACGCTGTACCTATACAAACTAATTGGCGGATTGATCCGCTTAGTAGTATGAATTTTCCTTGTAGATCAAAGTCTACTGATAGTACAAAACAGTTAAAAACAAATGCATTGACAATGATATTCTAATTAGTTCAGGGTGTAAAGTGAAGCCTACTAAGTGTGAGTGTTGAAAGCTCCACTTATATGTAATTTGTAATTACACACCAGCTTTTTCCCCTTTTCTAATCCCCTTCGGAAAAGTTTTCGGATGAACTGCATAATTCGTATTTGAATATACTTAAAACAAACTCCAATTTCTTAATCAATTACATAGATCCATTATTGTTATGGATCTGACGTCACAAATATAATATAATATGTCAGACGTACGATATGATAGTTACCTAAAGGCGGGTTCAAACTTGTGGAATGTAATGTAACGCATAATATAACACCTATGGACGACGCACGCACTCCGTCCAAGCAAGCGTTACGAACTCCTTTTCTTTCCGCACCCTTATTTATTTTATTTACTTAATAAGTTTTATTACATTACATGCATCTAGAGCCGCCTTAAATTTGTCACAATTAATACACACGTGTACCTATGCAAATTTCAGAGCCATACAAAACTACGAAAAGAGGTACTCCGTCGATGGTGGTTTCGAAATAACCGCATTCCTTGCTGCGATCGGCGACTTTATTGGAATTTTCAGCCTCTCGCTGTTGGTCGGCGCTCTGATGGGATGTTTGACTGCATTGATATCCTTTTAAATTAAAATTATAAGGCTGAAGAATAATTTGAATCAAAGTCGATATACCTAAGTTTGAGATTTTAACGTTTAAACTAGTCGGGCACTTTCCGACAAAACACGTGAGGTATAACCGGTGATATAATATATTTGTAGTTATAAAGTTTGAGATTCAAACGAAGTGTACCTAGTGAGGTACACTAATATTATATATGCGAAAGTGTCGATGGATGGATGGATGTTTGTTACTCAATCACGGCTGAACGGATCTGAATGAAATTTGGCACAGAGATAAATTATAGTCTGGAATAACACATACTTACGCTACGTTTTGTCCCGGAAAATTAAGAGTTCCCGCGGGAACCAAAAAACCTCAAACCACGCGGACGCGGGCATCAGCTAGTTTTAGAATTTTACTTGTTACATAAGCGTTCAATGTTTAAACGTAATTCCTGTAACAGGGCACGATTGTACATTCAATTTTGAGGATAAAGTGGTTGCACATTGCCCCAAAACAGACTCTAAAACCGCATATGACACTTTATTTGTTGCTAATAATGTGGTTGATGTAAATATCGATCTATGATTCACGATCCAAACTCAGTACGCAACGCCTCAATAGCAGCAGAATTCATCTTAACATATTATATATTTCGCGTAGCATGTGGCATGTGGCCGGTTGCGTCAGCGTGCGATTAACTTAACTCTCAAATACTTTTCTTTTCTTTTTATCCACTACAAGTTAGCCCTTGACTGCGATCTCACCTGATGGTAAGTGATGATGCAGTCTAAAATGGTAGCGGGCTAACCGGTTAGGGGCATGGCAGTTATATTAAACCCATACCCCTATTCTGTTTCTACACAGCATCGTACCGGCACGCTAAATTTCTCAAATAAATCAAAACTACAAACAAGGTTGTAACTCTCAAATAAATCAAAACGTGTACAATTTATTTCCTAACCACAAAACACATGACTAAATTCACCCATGTGCGAGATTGGCCGCTGCTAGAATCCGCGTTGTTCGTGCTAATGTCTTATGCCGCTTTCCTTATCGCCGAAGTCTTTGAACTAACAGGTAAGAATTTCTATACTGCATCCAAATCAAATCCATCAAAAAATCAAATCAAATTGTAATATTTGCGATATCTAATGGTTACTCAAATTTTGTGGTCATCATACTAATATTATAAATGCGAAAGTTTCTTTATTTGATGGGTTGTCCTTCAATCACGCCGCAACAGAGCCACGGATCGACGTGATTTTTTGTATGGGTATAATTGACGACCTGGAAAGTGACAGGCTACTTTTATCCCAGAAAAATAAGAAGTTCCCGTGGGAATTAAAAACTCATTCCACGCGGAAGAAGTCGCGGGCATCAGCTAGTAGTCCATATTTTGTCTAGAAATAATAAATTTAAATTTAATTAGAAATAATAAAAAATAATTCTAGGAATAAAAAAATTAAAAATAAATAATAAATGTCTTGTTATGGGCCCCCAAAAATTTTCAAATTGCATTGTGGGTTCCATACCCAAACGATAAAGTGGAGCCCTAATGTCCCTGTTGTCTATATGTCTTATTATTTATTATTACCTGCATCTGATTATAACCGTTAAATCTAAGAGTTGAAACACTACTACTCGAGTCGCATGTGGAAGGAAATAGGAACCCACCGCAATATTATCCCAAGAAAACCATTAACCCATTGATAAACCACGTAGGGGTGATTAATGGAAATGGGTCACGGCCTTCAGCATTGAGGAATACGATGCAAATAAAGCATTATGATTAGTGGCGTGCACGGGGTTTGAAGCTAGGGCAGGCATTGATTAGTTAGACTACATATTTAGTCTTGATAAAAATGCGCATTGTCGTATGTCCTGTTGGGAAAGCCGTGCTTTTATGCCTCTATGAACTGCACGCCACTGATTATGATCATATTGTTTACAGGAGTGGTGGCTGTTCTGTTTTGCGGCATATGTCAAGCTCACTACACATACAACAACTTATCAGCCGACTCGAGGAACTGGACCAAGCAGCTGTTCGAGCTGCTCAACTTCCTAGCTGAGAACTTTATCTTCACGTACATTGGAGTATCGATGTTCACGTTCCCGAAACATCACTTCGATCCGTGGTTCATCATTGCTGGATTCGTATCCTTTGAAAATCGACATGCAAATTGTTAAACCAGATTTTTTTTTAATCAAAGAATAGGCGTGCGCTTGACGACAATCATGCTTAATGCAAAGCAATGATGAGGTCTGGGTTGGAGCGCGCTTGCCTAGAAGATGCCTGTTCACTCTTGCCTTGAAGGTACATAAGTTATACGCGGCAGGGAATACATGCGCTGGAAGGGTATTCTATATCCTGGCGGTTCTAATCAGAAACGTAGAGCAGAACCGTTTCGTTCTAGCAGACTGGACGTCAACCACATAAGGATGCCAACGCTGACGGTTTCTTGCTAGTCTGTGGTAGAACGGTGACGGAGGAACAAGGTTGAAAAGTTCCTGAGCACACTCTCCAAGGTACTCGTATATCCGATAAAACACCGCTTCTGCAGTGTCCCAACTTATGATTTTTAATGTGTTACAGGGCGCGTAATACAGACCCCTTAAAATTAGTAAACGCATTGGCGATTCCACCTTCCATGAGCATCGGTTACGGTCAGATGACCCACCTGATCGTTTTCTAATTTTTTTAAACTCTATAGGATAAAACTAAAAGTGCTAGTCAATCGGCTGTTAGTAGCAGTCATATACCTACATATCGACAAAGACTGGATGCACTGGATAAAAGTTTCAAGAGCAAATTCTAAAGTTTGAGTAATTTCTATATCCTGCAAATAAAATTTACTAGCCATTTCAATTTTAATCTAAGGAGTGTCATCATGTAAAATGTTCATATGTATTTAGAAAACAACACAAGAAAAGCACGTTTTTTTGTTCAGCTCGGGTTATTTCTTACTAGCTGATGCCCGCGACTTCGTCCGCGTGGATCGAGGTTTTTCGGTTCCCGCGGGAACTCCTAAATTTTCCGGGATAAAAAGTAGCCTATGTGCTATTCCAGACTATAATCTATCTCTGTGCCATCCAGATCCGTTCAGTAGTTACGGCGTGAAAGCGGAACAAACATACAAACAAACTCACTTTCCCATTTATAATATAAGTAAGGATTTGATAATATTCAACTAAATTTACTAAATACTAAATACTAAATTAACTAAATTTAAACTATTATTTCTTTAACTAAAATGGTTATACAGCTGACTTCAATGCTCGGCCGTGCAGTAAATATCTACCCGTTATCGTTTCTATTAAATCTAGGACGAAAACCACCGATACCTATGAACTTCCAACACATGCTGTTCTTCTCTGGTAAGTAAATTTATTAATTGTCTTTACGCATCGTCATACTCGTTACAATTACTTCTATTTATATGGGAGCAGGTGATATGGCTCGACCGTAACCATAGTATGATCAATGATCATCCTCCGAGCGGGTATTGTGCTCGGGAACCACTGCATGGTCCGACCATTGATCTTTTGAAGTCGTATATATATATAGTTTTTCGTAGTTATTCATAGTGTAGTTGTGTTTTCTTTTTTTTATTAAAAAAAAAGAAATTAAATTAATTAAAATATAAACCTTAAAACGAAGGCATTAAAGTTTAATTACGAATGTAGTATATTTATATTTAAGACCTTTTGTCTTTGTGTCTATGCCTCGCAAGCTCCTTTATTACGCGCGCGTTTCGACGTTAGATAAAGTGATGCTGATTTGATTAGTTTGCAACGTCCCTATTCTCATGTTCAGGTCTCCGTGGCGCGATGTCGTTCGCGCTTGCGATCCGCAACACGGTATCGGAGGCGCGCCAAGCTATGCTCACCACCACGTCACTCATCGTCATCGCTACCGTCGTGCTACAGGGCGGCGCCGCCACGCACGCGCTCGCTTACCTGCGCATACCCACCGGGTATGTAATACCACATCTAACAAACATAATATAGATATCTGTATCTAACCGGCTAGGTTACAATTCTAGCTCTAGGAACGAGTGGCCTCTAGTTGACAACGCATATTAGTCGATTGCGAATGTTAAGCAACGTTGACCAAAGTCGGTAACAGGATAGGTGACCGGATTTGTACGTTCAAAGGCCTTTTCATTTACTCCGTGCCTCGGAGAGCAACATCTGATAATAATCGTTACAAAAACCTGAGTTTAAATACTCTTAGTCGAGTCGTATGCGGAAGGACGTCGGAACCCACCTCATTATTATTAATGGAAAGGGGTCACGAGGAATACGACGCAGAGAGACAATTATTGTAGCACCTCTACATAGCCGAACTAGTGATCCGCTAGCAAAATAATTAAAGTTTTATTTCTGTCGTTCGGTATCATTCCTCCCCTTCTCCAACCCCGCAGGACTGCTTTGTCTAGACATCTCCATGGACCGACGCACGACTGTATGATGATCTTTACTACTACTACTGTGTGAAAAATATTTAAGTAATTTACCACATAGGTAAACTTTTTTGCCGATTATAAATTTGCCTTAAAGTTATTATGGTTTCCTACATGGTCTAGACTCTAGTAGCTATAGTTTGCGCGCGGGTTGAATGCAGAGCTTATGTATGTGTCACCATACATAAGCTCTGCATTCAACTCGCGCGCGAACTATAGCTTATTAATCAAGTACAGGTTAAGAGTACCTGTGACTTCACTACAGGAAACAGGAATTCCACACCGACGAATTTGCAGGCAACAGCTTGGAGTATTACAAGAAATTAGAGCCCAGATACCTAAAACTAAGTCGTTATGATTCTGAGTATCCATTTAATAAAAAATATTAGTATAATTGTTTTGAATGATAATCCATACTAATATTATAAATGCGAAAGTGTGTCTGTCTGTCTGTCTGTCTGCTAAGCTTTCACGACCCATCTCTTCAACCGATTTTGATGCAGTTTGGTATGGGGATAGTTTGTATCCCGGGGAAGGACATAGGCTACTTTTTATCCCGGATAATCCACGCAGACGAAGTCTCGGGCATCATCTAGTAGTTTTAATAAAATAATAGTTTTGAATGCATCATTTATTTTATAGACAAGGGCAGAACGATGAAAACGAACCGCTACCTTTCCGCGACGTAAGAAGTGTAAGTAATGATTTGTCTTAACATTGTTTGACTTACATACTGGTTACTATGGTTAACTGCACTTTATGCACCAAAATGTAGTATGTTACACCAATGTAATTGTTGGGTAAGTATAGGTTGTTTATTTAGTTTTGCATAACATACAAATTCACTTTTGCATAGGTACCTACTTAACTAGTGTATTAGTAGTATAACAGTTTATTTACCTACTTAATATTTTCAGGGTCCTTATTGAATTAAATTGATATTTTTAGTAATTTTGAACTAATAGATTTTCTTTCGCGATGTTACAAACGCTTCAACTTTTTAATATTTATATAGGTACTTCTTATTTAATTCCTTGGAGGAATTGCTGTCCACTCTCACTGCTTTTTGTTGCTTTTTACTAAAAAAAACCCTACAACGCTAATCTGTCGATGGTAGTTGTGAATAATATACTACACAATACACATACATTGTAGTTCTATGATAACTTTTGTAGAGCTCTAATAGTGATTAGATATTAAATAGTTATATTGTGTCGTGTTCCGCATTTCAGCAACTCATTACACCGACATCGTATACAATACATAAACTTATCAAATATCATGCACTTCCATATTGATAAAAAAAATAACGACTGGTGGAGAAGACCAATAAGGGTATTGAGAGATGACGTGATAATTGATCACGTTATTTAAAAATAATCTCAATGGTCTAGTAAAACATGCCCTTGCCATAGTGGATACCGGGCCTTATTTGTAATGTATGGTCTACTTGCAATTTTTTTTACTCGGTATAAAAATATTTTGAAACCATGGCATTCGGAACTTTGGAAGTGCATGTAACAAAATATCTACTTGCTATAATATTTTATCCTTTATGATCTTTCATATTTTTATTTTTTTAGGTTCTATTCAAGTAGGTCCAAATAGAATGTCGTTTATTCTTAATTCTAATGAATATTAATTTATAATTTTATCGGGTCTATTAACTCTTTTACTAATTAGTCGATTGATGTCTAGTGATGATTTTATGTTAGTTGATTGACGGCATATTATTGTCTTTAAAAAAATATTTAGAGAAATCCCTCAAGGATCAGATATCATGGCAGGTGTTTTCATGGCGCCAAGTAAAGCGTTCGCTTATACGTTACCGCGCATGTGATTAATCAGACCTTATTGTGGCAGCTCTACCAGTCCACGGAAACAAGCAGACCGGTATGTATATACATGTACACGAAATGGCTTCAAGTGTCCCATTATGCTTTCATTATCATTCCCAAACCCAAGTAAAATAATTGTTTATTCGAGATACATATAATTTTACCATACACATAAGTATAGTTAGCGCCGATGATCGTCTCTGAGCTGAGGTGCGAATACTTGTTTGCGCAGCTCTCACACTAAGGGCGCCTTCAAATTTGCCGCAAAGTGCCGCGCGGAAGCAGCGCGGCTGCAGCGCTGCGGTCGCGCTGCTTTGTAAATCCATATAAATAAAAAACACGCGACTGCAGCGCTGCACCCGCGCTGCGGCCGCGCATCAGTTCATCGATCGACTAGTGACGGGACTGCGCACGTATTTTTGTTCAAGTCTAAACATGAACGAAAATCAGGTAGAAGAATTTATCGATGAGGTTGAGTGTCGTCCAGTAATATGGGATTCGAAGTCCGACAAGTACAGCAACAAAATCGAAAAGAAAAAGGCTTGGGAAGAAATATGCATTAAATTTATTGACAATTTCACAAACAAGACTCCAAGCTTAGAATAACTACCTATAGAAGGTATGTTTCCAAATAACGCCTTCTCAAAACGCAAGCTACAAATTCGCTATGTGTGCTGTGTTTACTTGCCTCGTAAACGCAAACATAATGTTGCCAGTTTAAATGTTTTCCACCTAAAAGTTGGGTAAGTAATTGGTTAGTTTGTTTGTAGCATTGTAGCTTCTAAAACTAAGTTAACCAGCTTTTTTAGGACTGCGCGAGCGTCGTACGATGCCATTTATGGCACCAATTGAACGGCTTACATTTCGCGAGTGTACTAGGTTTCTATAGGTAGTTAGGTATTCTAAGATAATAGGATTATTTTATTATTTCCGGTATTGTTGGAACGCGTCAACAATAGCAAACGAGACAATAATAAAAACATTATATCCAAGACTGAGACTTATTGCATTGAGCCGTTCAAATGTAGAAGTAAATTAATATAGGCATGATGAATATCTATAACACCCGACTACAAAAATGGCGGACCAGTGCCCTCAGATATATCAAGCTAGAGACCCTTCTTTACAAAAAATCCATGATAATATTTAAAAAAAAAATCAATTATTCCATAACTCAAAAAGATTTCCTTATCAGGGATTACAGATGTAACGATGATTTGTGATAGTGAAAAAAAATGAAGCATGTAAGTATAATATTATGTATTGTTATCACAACTACTTTATATTTTCGTTGTTTCGTATTAATAGTAACACAGAGCAGTGTTTCTTCGTCAGAGTCCATCGTGAAAATAAATATAGGTACAACCCTATGATGTTCGAACCTCGCGACAGGAGCGCGGCCGCAGCGCTGCAGCCGCGCTGCAGCCGCGCTACGCTTTGCGGCAAATTTGAAGGCGCCCTAACTGTCCGTTCCATACGGGCGAAAATATGCTATGGCGACGCGTCTTGTGGTTAACTTCAGACGCTACTAAATGATTGGCGCGAGCTATACCTACCAACACTTAGCCTAGCAAATAACTGACTAACTTGAAACAATCAAATAAATTCAATGACTTTAACAACAATTTGGCAGGCAAATGACAAGCCATTACTGTAGCCTATCCAGTATACTTTTTAACTATGGTAAAGATAACTAACGATATTTATTATTATAAAATTATAATATAGATAATACTTGAATTTTACATGAAACTGTAAGCCAATTCGCTGCATCTTTAGATTTAGACCCTAATATTTTAAAGTTAAACCCGACTCGACCGTTTTCTAACTTAATAAAGCCTCTATGTATCCCATAAATCTTAATATTTCGACATTGGTTTATGGATCCATATATTTTGTTGTTCAGCCTGCTGACATAAGTTACGGCCTTCGAAATTTGGACCCCGCTCAATCGCCCGGTAGCGACAGAGCATCAGTAAGAAAAAAAAAGACTTATTAAGCATACTTCTCATGTACACATATGTTGGCTCTAATCCTCCTTGCAAATTACTAACACAGCATGAACTAATATTTGGGCAGGTAACTAATTGGGCACAGGTACTTTTAACTTTCGAAATCTTAGGGCAAAATGGAAAGCATGATAACAAAATATAAACAGGAACACTTCTGACTCCTCATTTTTGTCGAAAAATGTCTTTTTAGTTTATAAAATAAGCTTGTTTATTAATAATTCCCTTTGAACTAGAGTTTAGAACCAAAAAGGCATTTGTGTTACAGTTTACCATTAAAAGATCATAAAATGTTGCATGTTACCTTATTTTCTTTTTTATTTGGTTTCAATGTCTAGAACGGCCGCATGGTAGTAAAATGGGGCAAAGGCGAAAATGAAGTGGTTATGCCTTGGCAACTTAACTCTTTCGAAGTATGTAAATTCTTATTTCTTGCAACTTTATTCTTGTAAACGGGATGGCATGATCATGAGTTCAACTCACGTGAATGCATGCTAAAATATATCTGTAAAAACATATCATTTCTCTAAGTAACCATAATTATCTAAAATAAAATAAATCTAATCTCAAACTTAACGCTAATTTCTCTCACTATTAACACTAAAGCAGAGATCTGATTGTTGTTACAGGCATCCAGTTTACATTTTTTATATTGAAACGTGTACATATTATGAAATCAAGTTATTTATAAATGTGTTGAAAGCATTATTTTTTTAAGTTGACAAAATATTTTACTTACAGAATTTTACAAATGTTAATTTTTATTTCTACTATTTTCTCTTAGGAAGTCGACTCTGGTTTGGATACATGAATTCAGTATGATTGAAATGCTGTTTGACACATTTGTATGACCCCCTTTAATAAAATGCATTAAATTCTTAATACTTAGTTAACGTTTACCAACCACTTTTGTTGTACTAACAACACAGGTATTCCAACAAACCAAAAGGCACATAAGCCATGTCAAATTATTCTAATCTTTGTGGAATTTTCTTCTTGTTGTAAATATTTCTGTAACACTTCAAGATGGATCATTTATAAAATGTAAACTACAATATTCTACGTTATAGCCTTATGGATTATATCTAGTGGGAGCAATTATAAATAGGCATTGGGGCTGATTCTGCAGTGCACAATCTCTAAACTAAACTAAAATGGCAGCTTAAAATCTAGCTCTGTCCCTTTCCGTAGGGAGTATTATGAAAGGGTTAGCAATATTTGTAATGCTCTAATTTTAGTTTAGTTTAGAGATTGTGCACTACAGAATCAGCCCCATTGTATCATAGGTATTGACCATTGGTAGATTTTCATGCACAGTGAAAATATTTAACAATTCCCTCTTTTGGATCACCTCACAGAATTTAGAGAACAGAACGGCACTGGAACTTTTTCAGATTTAATAGATCTTACAACTAATTTTTTTTTCCTTTTAAGGACACTCCACACGGCGACGGAGGCGGCGAAAAGGCCCGACTAGCTCGACTGTGGGGTGCTGTGGACTCTAAGCTCCTCAAGCCACTGCTAACCCACGCTCGTCCGCCGCTGACTGAAACGCTTCCCGCCTTCCTCAGGCCTTTAGGAAGGATTCTGACCACCACCAGACAATACACACAGTCTGTGAGTATATTTATGTGTATAATCATTAGGGCCGTAACAGGCACGTCGTGTTGAGAGTACCCCATATGATAAACGATGATGTTATGACTGTCGTGTCGGCACTGGGCAGTTTCCCAAATGTACTAATGTGTAATGATTACTTCCTGAACATTGATATTTCGTAGCTCTTAATATGTTTGGGTTTCTGAAGAAGGAATCACGCTTTGGCCTGTTTAAATTAATTTTATAGTGTTTATTTCGTTATTAAATCTTCACGTTTTAATTTTTTTCATTTCCAGGAAAACACCCTCCGAAGAACCGATTCAGATTCTGACTTGTGTATTGACGAACCACAACCAGTACCAACTACTATTGACCCACAGGTATATTTGTAATTATTTTTGGTTGCAATGTACTCGTACTTATTTATTTGTTTTGTTATACTTATCCTTGTTTCATAATATGTACGATTTTTTCTGTTATTTAAGCAAAAGTACATTAATACAAATATTTCACCTTAACAATCTTTTTGCACGGGTCGTTCGTTTATTACGTAGGCGTTTAGACCCGTTAGATAAGGGTAGAGGAACCACTAATCTAACAAATTATATGCGTTTATTTTATGTGTTTAACGTGTTACATACCGAAGATGACAAAATAGGATAAGAAACAGACATTACCTTCTTCAATAATTGTTGTTCCTGTTGTTCAATGATTGAGTCAACACTTGTCAGGAATCTTAAGTAATAAAGAAGCATTAATGTAAAATTACGGTGAACTTACTTGTAACATAATCCATAGTTTTATTACGAATCGCTTTATTTGCTAATTTCTTTAATTTTAATTACACTTATGAATCTTATTCATTTCGTTGCAGCTTCCATATTATAATGTACGGAATGGATATGGAAATGTCTAAGCTTTGTAGCATTAGTGATCCTCGGCTGTGATAACAGGTCTAGATCTAGAACTCTAGATGTATATAGAAGATTGTTTTAATAGGCAAATTGTTTTTTGATCATTGCACGCAGCAACTTTGGCCCGGACTCGTGGACACGAGAATCTCAGTAGAAGGTATCACCGGGAGTAATATATAGTTTTAAGTAGGAAAAAAGAAATACATATTATGTTATAGTCAGAAGCCGAAACTCTGCCGCTCCTAAATAATGAGATTGTCTTCTAGAGGCAAGAAGTCTTTGACAAATGACAATGGCCGAATCTTCGGCCTTGGACTATCAAAATTAAAAATTCAAATCTTTTTTATTCAAGTTGACTTTGACAAGTGCTTTTGAAAACTAGAGTGACTCTACCACTGGCTCGGAATTCCCTTCCTACCGAGAAGAAACAGCAAGAAACTCAAAGATATCAAAGGTTAAGGTACATAGATACCGTTGTTGCCCTCAACCAATAAACGACAGACATCCATTGCTGGACATAAAGGTCTCTTGTAGGGTCTTCCAGTTTTCCACGCCGCCCGAATCCAGCTGCTTTCTGCACCTTGCGTAATGTCTTGGCAGTCCATCTAGTGAAAGGTCTGCGCTTTGCTTGTTTGAGTTAATCTACAATAGGATTGGCCAAAACTTTGTCTGTCGCCGATTAGGTATTTTATAACCCAGACGTCCAAGAAACTCCAGGCTGAAGATTGAGTAACTATAAGCGTCGGAGCTTCGGCTATTGATTCATAATAAAATATACAGGTTAGAAAAAACGAACAGGCCACGGAGGACAAGTGCTTGAACATAATATGAAATATCACTCAAAGAAAACATTACTTTATTTTAATTTTCATCGTAGACCCTATACTTAGTTCATTAAAATAGTGACTTGATTATGTTTTGCATTTTTAGTTAGGTAGTTCACGTATTATTTTTAAAAAATGTTTGAATGTTTGAATTCTTATTTTTTTAAATAGAGGAATGTTTCATTTGGGTGAAACTTCATATCTTCTATATTTAATAGTTATTTGTGTTACATGGGGCCCAAAGAAAATTTTTGTTCCCCGAGGGCGCTATTTTGAATTCAGAGCGAAGTGAAGGATTCTATAGTAGAATCCCGAGCGTAGCGAGGGGTTCTAAAGTAGAATCCTGAGCGTAGCGAGGAATTCAATATACGCCGCCCGAGAACAAAAAATTTGGCCCCGAGTGACACACACTATTTTTCATCATTACGTATGAGAAAAAGCTAGGAGTATCAACCTACTATGTATGGACATTACCTATACGTTTAAGCACCAATCAGAAGATACTCCTATCAACCTTCTATGTAATTATATAGACATTATTTAGACGTATATTTAAAGTTTGTAAAGACGTATATCCGATCAACAAATTGATCACGTGACTTCGGACCAATCAGAACAGAGAAATGCAAAGTCGTATATACGATCAACAAATTGATGACGTGACTTCGGACCAATCAAAAGAGAGAAATGAAAAGTCCTATGGGCCTACAAGTTACACTTTGCTCCCGCTATCCTCTGAAGCCAATATGCGTTTTTCGAATAGGTATGATGAAAAGTACTTTTCCTACGTGGCTCGTTCGTTTTTTCCATCCTGTATAGTTATTACACTCTTTGTGCCACGATAAGAAGCGATGCCGCCAAGAATTTAAATGTATTTTGCTATTTCTTTCTGTAGCCTGTAGCTACAACTAGTACTACTAGGTAGGTAGTACTAGTAGGTATAGTGTTCAGACTAGTTTATTTTAGTAGAGCCTACCACGCGTTATCCTTTAGTATTTATTGCTTCGGTATACTTTTGTTTTAATTTTTTGTATTATGAAAAGCTTTCGTAGTTGATTAAATACGCACGTTTTAAAATTGTCGCTGTGATTAGTAAATTCGAGTGTTTAGTTCTAAACCTTATGAAATACTTTCGTACCTAACAGTAATTGTTACAAATTTTAATCAAATGGTTTTAGTGTTGGTCGTGAATATAAGTTCATATACTTGGGTTTAGTAATAAACTCATATAGGTACCTACTGTTTTTTAAATAATTTAACAAAAAGTCAAAGTTTTTGTCTTCTTGACAAATGAGAACAAAATGTATTATCATACTCGTAGGTATATACCAATCTAATTATGTGTAATTTACAGTTTACTTCAACTGTGGTACAAATACATAGAATTTAAAAAAGCATTTTGGAGTATTCAGTATTAATATTGCTGATTGTGATATTTTATTTTGGGTGTACTTAAAAAAACATCAGGATTCAGGAGCCCCCAAACTTTCATTACCTACATATATTTGGCCAACAATGTGACTTAAGACAAAGATATTTTTTTTTCTAATGCAATGTATGACATAAGAATATGTATATAATTATATGATTACAGTTAGAGATCTACCTTTTCTATCTTCTATATTTTTGTAACATTTATTTAATAACTTGCTATTTTAAAACAATAATCTAGTCCTCGATTTTCTTTCGAATGTTGCGAACATTTTGATAGTTATAAAATTAGTTACAAAGTGAGCTCTCATAAAATGAGCATTAAAATTATTATTGCTGGTAAAGGTTGTAATTTACTTAGTAAGTATTTGAGTTGTACTGCTGGTAATTTTAAATTATTTGTAAATATGATGTAGGTCCTAAATTAGTTGGTTTGTAAAACCAATGGTTGTTTAACCATTACAAAAATTCAATTTGTGTCCATTTTTTCACAACTTTCTAGTTATAAGTATTGAACTTGTAAACCACTTATTCCTAATTTAGATCTTATATTTTGCCTTTATATTATCTTCAGTGAAATGTAAAGGACAAATGTTTATCACGAATTTTAATTGTAAAGATTTCTTATATGTGTAATAAAATTTGATTCAAATTCTGAAGTTTTATTTACATTAGAAGCAGTAGCGTGTAGTTCATAGAGACATAAAATCACTGCTTACCCCACAGATCAGCTGTTAAACAAGGGAGATGTGCTAAGGGGGCGTGGTGCGTGCGAACTCATCAGGTGTAAAATACACAACTTCTGTTTTTGTCTTTAGTCGGACGTCATTCAACGATCGCTTCACTTCTCATGGTTTTTAGCAAAATGCCGCGTTGTTCAGTGGTTGTTTGTAAAAATTCGAGCTACAAAGTGAATTACATGCAAGATGGCATCTCATTTCACACGTAAGTAAATTGTTATTTCCCATAAAAATCAATAAAACATTATTTAGTGGTATCAAAATGTAATAAAGTGACATTATGAACCAAAACCATTGCTTGCTTAGTAGAAATCTATCAATGAATCATCTGCCGAGCGATCGCGTAACTTCTGCATCAATCATTGTTACAGTATCAATTGTTGTAATTGGCTGAATTTATGGCATTCTTGCTGCGTCAATGGATTATGTCCAATAGTGGAAGAGTATTAACCAATCAGAGGTGATTGCGATGTATCAATGATTGATGCAGAAGTTACACGATCGCTCGGCTGGTCTTACGACGCAATGGTTAAGTGTTCTTTACCGATTCTTTCACTAGCACGATAGATCAACTTGCGTGGTGCGGCTGCTGTCGGCGTGCCGTTTGACGTTTGTGTGAGTAAGATGCGCGGTGTTTGAAATTGAACGCTGTAACAATAAAGTGTATATTGGTTCGTGCCTCATGCACTTACCTATCAGTATACGGGTGTAGTGAGACTTCATGTATAATATTGTTTTTATTTAGTTGCATGTGTATTGGTAGCAAGTGGTAGGGATAAACTGGCGACAGCAGGTTTCTATACAATTTGATTCATAGGCATATCTTCTTAATTCTGTGATCTGTGCTTACCTAAATGGAAATACGTCAAAGCTCATTTTTCATCAGTAGGTAGGTACAGCAAGTAAATAGGTTTTCTTACTAACTAATGCTTACCCTATCTTCAAACACTGCACGCCACTGATTAGAAGATTTCTAAAACTGTGGAGGCAAACTGAGGCTGTTCATGGTTACATAGTTGTTAAACACACACTCCAACACAATTATTATCAGTGTGTGTAGAGAAATTTAAAATTAACAGAATCTATCCTGTGATGATCCTGCTGAATCCATATAAATATTATAAATGCGAAAGTTTGGATGGATGGATGTATGTATGTATGGATGTATGTTTGTTACTCAATCACGCTCCAACGGATGAACGGATCTGGATGAAATTTGGCACAGAGATAGATTATAGTCTGGAATAGCACATAGGCTACTTTTTATCCCGGAAAATTAAGAAGTTCCCGCGGGAATCAAAAAAACCTCAACCACGCGGACGAAGTCGCGGGCATCAGCTAGTTTTTAATAAACAGTCTTTGTTATAAGACAGTTTACCAAGTTATATGGTTTGAACTGAGGCGCACATAACCAAAACCATCACACTGTGTTCCACAGGTTGAGGTGGCATCTTCATAACCTGCCGCGGATCATACCTTTACGCGCGGCGGTTTTCATATTAGGTAAGTAACCTCTAGCGGTTACATGGACATTTTGACAGAAATCGGTCTGCACTCTACATACATAGAAAAAAAGTGCCGAATTGAAAACCTCGTCCTCTTTGGAAAGTCACTTCAAATAACAAAATTTGTTTGTTTGAATAATATTTATTTAGCTACACTTTCGTCTAGTTGTGTTTTTAATGTTTTTCTGATTTCATCAGTAACTTTAAACTGTGGTCCATGTCCTGGCACAATCCAGTCAGCCAACTGAGCCACTTTTAGTCTGTTTAGTCTCTGTTGGGCAGGATCCTCACTTCCAGCCTCCAACCATAGACTTGGGTCCTCGATATCTTCGAATTTCTCAAATAAATCGCCTATTGTTTAAGAAAAAACATAGTATTGAACAATAGATGATAAGGGCCACATGTGTAGACAAAAAATTTTATGCACTGTGAAATTTAAAATAGGGCCCCAGGATCGCTTCACCTCCCATCCTCCTCCCTAGATCCTCATTTAAATGAAACTAAGGCTCACCTATTCTATAGCACACTCTAGATATCAATTAAAACCTACCTGTAACAGCAAATATTTCCTTTCTAATTGATGTAACTAAAACAGTTACATCTGAGAGTGTGTGACCTGGTGTTGGGATAAGTTTCACATTTTCATTTATTAAATACTCTTTTCCTGTAATCATAAATTGTTGTAAGTTACATACATTTATTGCATTTTTTTGATTATATTAATTAATCATTAGAGAACATTTATATAACATTTTTTTAACTTCTGATGATTTTACTCTATGGGAAATGTAATATACTAGACATAGGTACCTTCATCAAATGGATGTATGTAATAAGTGTCCATAAAAGACACACTGAAGCCAACAATATGTTTAGCCTTCAGGAATAGATTGTTGTTACCTATGTGATCTGAATGACCATGTGTAGAAACAACATAACTGATATCTGCTGCAGTGAGGTTTTGCAATTTCAATGCTGAAAATCATGTTTCTTTTTTGTAATATAACAACACAGACATAATATGTTATTATGTTATAAGGGCATATTATCTTACTTAGTTTGAGGCATTTTAAATACATTAGGTAGGTAGGTACTAACCACTTACAATTTTATCGGCATCCCATGAAGTCATTGTATCTATAATTATATTACTTTTGCCTTTTATCAGGGTGCAACTACAATTTGCACTCATTTCTTCTTCACTTTTTAGTATGGAATAACCATCATACAATACAACTATATCACACATAATATTATTTACTACAATTTGATTTTTGGCTGTTGAAAAGTAATTGCAAAATATTGTAAATAATTTATTGTGTACCTATTTTATATGAAGTCAAAATTGTTTGGGAGTTCTCAGTTTTTGTAATATTTTCTGACACATTAGAGTTTATACAAAGGTTCAAGGGTGCGTTCCGAAATACACTGCGAGCACTGTAAGTCCCCAGTCCCCAGTAAAGAGCACTGCCAGTGCTCGCAGTGCTTATATCGGAACACCCACCAAGTGTAGTAAGTAGTACCTAGTAGTAGTAGTAGTAGTTGTAATACAAATTACCACAGCAAATTACAAACAAAAATGACAAATTCAGTTCAATAGCACTTCAAGAATTACTATTCAAATTGACATCACATTCACACACGAACAACCAAACTGCAGACCATAGACAATTCTTTGTCAATTACCCCTCACCCCTCGCACACCTGTTTCTCCTGTTTCTTCAGAAATTATTATCTGTCTCTTTTCCCAGCTGTCTTCGCCGGTTATTTTTAGGTTAGTTAAATTCTAAAATAAATTCAAGAAACGAGCAGTGCAAGTGATACCTACTTTGTTATGTAGGTTATGTTAATATAACGTGCGCCAATATATGTCTAAGTATATATTGATGCAAAATTGCGCATTTGGATGAATTCACATTCCGTGCCTTGTTTGCAAGTTCATTGTACTTCCATTGTTTACACAGGGTTATGAAACAATAAAGGAAGTATCTTCTGCCGCCTGAAGAGCGTCAGAACATAGTAAATCATGTCAGGTGACGTACAACCAAGAAAACGTAAGGATAAAAAGAAAAAGAAAGGTAAGAAATTCTCTCTAAATATAGGTACCTTGAGAATGTGGCTTACAATTCCTGGTAAGTACATACAACTACCTATTTGTTTCTTTCTCCAGATGATTTGAGTATAGAGGAACCTCGTGGTACGGCAGCGGCGCTAGGTGAGGGCGACGTTTTCATACACTCTCAGCAAGACCATGTCACGGGCGGACATTGGTGTGCAAAGATTATATTCTTCTCTCTCTTGGCTGTACTGATCACTCTTATTGGATTGATTATACTGGAAAATAGAGGACTAACTGAATGTAAGTGTAAACATTTTCTGGAACAAAAAACAATTATTATTAAAATATTATCTAACATATAAAACCTATAAACATAGCCCAGTAAAATTGTATGAAAATGATATACCTACTTACTTAAGTACTACTTCATATAGCTCATATCATAATAGCTCATTAATTATTTCAAATATTTATTTTTCACTTAGTGCAAACTTTCAACTTACCTACTCTGGCAAAATGTACTGAAATTTTTAGCATCTTTTATTGTGAAAAGACTTCATTCACCTAAAAGGTTTGCTTACCTATATCTTAAAAGTAAGTTTCACATTTCAGTGGAAGCAAATGCAGTGGAGTCACGATATTCTGGCGTTTTGGAAGGCTGGCTTGAAGATGCACCTGATGATGACCATCATGATGAGCATACATTAGATTTGAAACATCATGTAAGTATGTTACCAATAAGACATTGTTAAATTATGAGCTTAAGTTGCATAATAATTATTATACAATGAGTATTCGCCATATTCAAGTATCAGTTTAAGTAAGTAAGACTTGACAACTTTTGCAAAGTCATAAAAATGATTAATGTATTCTGGATTCCAAACCTTATTCTCCTTTACTGATATTTTGTAATAATTATACACCTGTATTCCACGAATGAATTGATTTTCTAATGAACAATACTGAAATTAATGTAAATTTCAGAACAAACAAATAAATTAAAGGATACACATCTGATCAACATTTGCCATCTCACATTTCTACTAGCACATCAAACTCATAGTTATTGTTAAAGATTTAAAGTTTGATATGAGCATTCCCAAATCTTACAGTTTTTACTTTATAAGTCAGACTGAAGCTAGTCACAAAAGTTTGACTTACTTAAGTACTTACAGTACAAATTATATACTGTACTAGTACATACTTATTGAAAAAAGTCAGATGAATTTCTTAATAGGGAGAAATATTTTAATAATTGAAAAAACTTTTAATTAATAAATGTAGGATGATGATGAAGAAGATGAAGACCACCATAATGTTGAGGAATTGGACCATGATGAAGAGGACCATGAAGATGAACAAGACCGCGATGACGAGGAAGACCATGAAGACGAAGAATCTCATGAAGTAGATACTGAGGCTGATGATGAACTAGACCAGGAAGAATCTCATGAAGAAAACACTGAAGCAGATGAGGAGGACGAGGAAGAACATATTGTTAGCAATGAAGTTGATAGTAATGAGGAACAAGATGATAACGAAAGCGTAGAGAATTTACAAGACGATGATGAGGTGTGGTGTTCTATAAACGAGTTATATTATTACTCAATAGGATTTCGTTTCCAAAAGCGATCGCACAGGGCCGCAAGAAACCTGTGATACACATTATATTTTTCGATACTGGAAGTGCGAGTGATAACAATTGCATCTCACTCGAGTGTGAAAATCAGGATAATAATATGAGGTCAGCTAGACTGCAAACTATTTTCCCGCGCGCTTGTTTCGCGCATCCGATGCTATTGATGTCACTTGTATTAAGACTTAAGAGTCACGACTAATTCTTTGTCACTCTGGTGCCTCTTGCAGCCGTGTCTGATCACTTTTGGAGAGTACTATATTATTACTCAAAGAATATTGAATGCGTAGATTGCAACTTTTGAGAGTGGTGTGTTCCAGTGGCCACAACAGAATCAATCTGTTTTGTTTGTTGCAATGTTGACCTAAGTAGGAAACCGCATGGGCGATGGATCGTTCGATTTTACCTTCCCTCTGTGTCTCACAGAGCATGTTTTCGTCGATCCCGGTTATATCTTTAATATATATAAATCTCGTGTCACAATGTTTGTCCTCAATGGACTTCTAAACCACTTAACCGATTATAATAAAATTCGCACACCATGTGCAGTTCGATCTAACTTGAGAGATAGGATAGTTTTTATTAGTGCTACCCGTGCGAAGCCGGGGCGGATCGCTAGTATATATATATATATTTATACCTAACTTCTATTTTAATATTTCAAATAAAGATATTCTAAGCTAAACCCAAGCTAATGCGGTACGGTGATGGCAATATCTCCGTATAAGAACACAAAGTGTTACAATATACATAATGGTTTAGACTTGCAACAATCACACAATTTTAAATATTTATTAGTTCAATTTCCAAATAGATTTTTAAATCATATTTATTTGGGCCTTTCCTCATTTTCTTTATTTGGGCCTTGAATTAATAATCTCCAAATAACAAAAATATTGAAACAGGATGTTGAAGAAAAAGTAACTTATAAACGGTATCTATACAATGAAGACAAAGACGAAGATGACGCAAATGATGATGACCAAGACGACGATAAGAATAGTGAATACGGTGACCAGAATGATTATGATGACGAGAATAAGGATGAAGAGGATGACCTGAATGAAGATGATGACCAGAATGATGACGATGGTGATCAAAAAGATAATGATGAAGACCAACATGATAACCTTGATGAACAATATTATAACGCCGAGCAAAATGAAGATCACAGTATCGAACATAATAATTACCAATATAGGGATGATAATAGTAAAGAAATAAAACAACAAGATGACGACTTCAGTAATGAAATACTGTACGATAATGATAAAGATGGGGATGATGATACCGAAAGCAATGAACAAAAGAATAATGATCAGAATAATGAGGTGCAAAAATTAATAAAGAAATGTGTGATATAAAAAACGCTAACCAGATAACAAATTAATGTGTTAAATTTAATTGGTAACTAACTCTTCTAAACTTTTAACCAATTTCGACTGATAATAAATAATATATAAATGTGCTACCTAATAAATAATATTTTTTATTAATAATTTGTTGAATTGTTGATTGCATATTATTTTGACTAGTTATGTTGGTGTGTAATAATTTATTAAATTACTAAACACAATAGAAGCCTAGCCAAATGCACAATGCTGTAATAATGTATGAATTTTTTTCGATACATGGCGTGAATACTGCCTCCATAATAATTATTTATTTATTTGCCAACTCGTAATGGAGCAATGTAGAACGGCATAATAATATTCTAAGTCACATCATACTATATTTGCCTTTTAAGCCTAGACATATTAATTGTCATTCTTGTTTCCTGGCTATAAGTGCCTGTCCGACAGAGATTAAAGCACTGCGTCCGTAAAACATTCAACCAATAAAATCGTTACTTTTATACCCTAACCAAATGAACCAATCTCATTGATCAATAATATGTTGTATTGTATATATGATTGTTAGGTTAGCCTAGCAATTATAAGTTTCTCAACGATATCCTATTCATATGCTAAAAATGAATATGAATATGAAAATATTGAAAACGTGTAGGTACACAACTAACCTACGAATACTAAAACCAATACACCGGTCAAAATTTACGAGACACTTACGTTTTTAAATTGATTTGTTTTTGGCATTTTGACCATACTGCAGAATAAAGCCACACCAAAATGTTTAGGATAGTGCATCCTAACAATTAATGGACTTTTCAGTATTCGTCCGACACTTCATTTTGATGGAACTTACAGGACCAAGAAGAACACGGTGATGATTCACAAGAGGATGACGAAGAAGAAATAGAGAAGATAGAAAAAGAAATCATCGAAGAAGATGCAGATTCTAATGAAAATGTGGCACATAGAAATAATGACGAATACGATGAACAAGGTAAATGTCTCTTAAATTGCTTCTTTCTAACTTTTGTGATCATATTGTGTAATATTTTATTGATCACGAAATCGGCTTTCTGTTTGGCCGAAGCCAGTTGCTAAGATAAATTCCTGTAGTAAAGAATAGGTCTATGCCTATCATATCTAACTTAATAAAAATCGGTTCACCCTAACTAATGCTTGAATGTAAATTGTATACAAATATTAGGTAATAAATATTATACACCTATTTTTAAAGCATCCAAGGATGATCGAGAAGCTGATGATGATGATGAAAACGACCTTCAGGACCAGGAGGACGACGATGACGAACCCCCACTCGAACGTATTACAGCGCCGCCAACCGGAAAACCTTTTGTAGAAGTAAGTGTACGAAAATACCCTCTAAAATTTAATTTACTAGTGGTTCGCCCCGAACTGAGACCTCGCGGTATCCATAAACTTTTACAGAGCGCCATCTGTTGACATCATTGGGAAGTTCTGTTAAAAATACTGAAGCTCATTAAAAATTAAATAATTTCGTTTCCTTATAATATTTGTCTAATTTTAGTATTTGTTGTGCAAGTGCAGGATATAATTCAAATAATTGATCAAGTTTCAGGCTCAGCCTTTCAGAAAATTGAGAGTTCTGAGGTCAACTTTGGACGTTAGAAAATCTCCACTTTGAAAGCACCCCATTTCGTCAATTTTAGGGGAAAAATTAAAAAAATATATCTTTTTGGACTCTATTCCTAATTATCTTTAAAATGATATACCGCAACCTTATCTAACGCTGTAAAAAATATGTTACTTCGCATTCGCTTCTATGAGAGCCCCCCTGAAATAAAGATTTTTATAACTTTTTAAGCCATATTCGGCGGGAGGCAGGTTTACATATATATTATTTAAATTTGAAGTAATTACGTTCACTAATTCAGAAGTAATAAGGCTCTGACTAGGGCTTTCGAATACCGGTTTTTCTCAATACCGGTATTAATACCGGAAAGATTTTATTCAATACCGGGATCCCGGGATCCCGGTATTGGAAAAAAATTAAAAAGTGGTAGATGTCTTTTAACTTATAATTAGTCTTTTCTGAAGCAAACGGCACCATAACAAACAGTTTTATCATAAAAAAAAATTTTCACCAAATTAACTCAAAAAAGTGCCTTTTCTGCATAAATTCAGTGAAGAAACGCTGTTTTTTTCACTCAGCGAGATTTTTTTTTGCACGTAACGTTCTGAAACTCCATCACATCATTTTAAATACAATCTTATTAATACTTATATTATTATCAAATAATCAATTTCTTATTAATATCTATCAATCAGAATATCAACTGTACGTATGATTTTTAAAATACAACTATTTTCGGATGAATTCTTACGAAATATATATTTTTAACCTCCATTGAATTTTGAACTTTTAATATTAAGTATATTTGTGACACACTTTCTCAACGTACACACAAAATTAAATAAATATGGCTGGAAATTTTAAATAATGAGTGAAATTAGTGTCGATGATTGTAATTTAAACTACTATCGTCGTCGTCGTTTCAACCTGTAGATATCCACTGCTGGAGGTAGGTCTACTGCATGGATGGCCACAGGGCACGGTCTTGTGCCCCTTGTTTCCAGCGGCTACCAGCGACATGCTTGAGATCGTGGAGCCTCCACCTAGTGGGGGGTCGTCCAACACTGCGCTTCCCGGTGTGAGGCCGCCATTCAAGCGCTTTAGGACCCCAACGCCTATCGGTTCTACTAACTATGTGCCCCGCCCATTGCCACTTAAGCTTGGACTCTTCGAGCTATGTCGGTTACTCTGGTTCGCCTACGGATCTCCTCATATCTGATTTGATCACGCAGGGATACTCCAAGCATACCTCTTTCCATCACCCGCTAAGTGTGCCTTCTTATCAGGCCCAAAGTTAGCGACCATTTTTCAGAGCCGTAAGTCATCACTGGCAACACGCACTGTTCGAAAACTTTCATCTTCAGGCACTGAGGAATTTTGGACGAGAAGATGTCGCAGAGTTTCCCTATCGCTGCCCAGCCGAGTTGGATTTGGCGGTTGACCACTTTCTCGAAATTGGACCTACCTAACTGGACTGTATGTCCTAGGTATATCTTACTCATCAACAATTTCGAGTGCAGAGTTCTCAACTAAAACAGGTTGGGGCTGAACGTGTGCATTAGAAATGATCTTTGTCTTGCTCATATTCAAATTTAGGCCCACCTGTTGAGGAACTCTGCTGAGGTCGTTGAGCGTTAAACCACTATAGTAAAATGTATTGTGACTACTAAATGTGTATTAAACGATATTTTTGTAAGAAGTCGATCGAAGTCGAAGAAAACGATAATTTAGTCAAAACACAAATTAATCTAAAATTCAATAGTTATTATTTATAAGAAAATAATATATCATAATAAAATATGCATTAGTTATAAATGAGATTTCTGAACGTTTTGAGAGACAATGAAATAGAAATGCCAAGCCACAGGGATCTAAATTCAAACACTAATTTTTCCCTCTGAGTGAACAAAATGACTTTTCTTCACTGGTTTTAAGCAATAAAGGCGCTCTTTTTGAGCTAATATGCTTAAGATACAAGTTTTAAACTTAGCCGAATAAAAAACAGTAGCATCTAAAAAGAAATATACGCAATAGTCACTGTTTCGTTTATAGTGTCACCAATACCGGTATCCCGGTATTAGACGCTTCAATACCGGTATTGAAAACCGGCGAAAAAAGTCCGGGATCCCGGTATTAGCCAATACCGGGATCCCGGTATTGGAAGCCCTAGCTCTGACAGACGGACGGACAAGTGCAAATTCACTCAAGTAGACTCAGAGACCTTCGCTTCGCTCGGTCAATTAATTCAGACAGCTGACAGTTTTTTTTCGGGATAAGTCTATGTCCTTCCATCATAATGTGGTGCCATCTTCAAATATATCTGTATAATATCATCTTCTATTTATAAGGCAATGCAGAAAAACTGCAATCAACAGACAATGGGGCTGATTCTGTAGTGCACAATCTCTAAACTAAACTAAAATTAGAGCATTACAAATATTGTTAACCCTTTCATAATAGTCCCTACGGAAAGGGACAGAACTAGTTTTAAAGCTGCCATTTTAGTTTAGTTTAGAGATTGTGTTATACAGAATCAGCCCCAGTGAAATCATCATAAATTCTTGCTGCAGATTTGTTTTAATTTGGACATGATTGTATGTCTACAGATTGAAGAGGAAGTAATCGAAAAGCCTGTAAACACCTTAGCCGAAGAAGAGGAATATGAAAAACGCCAAGAACAACTTCGCAGAGAGGAAGAGGAAGCGGCCCAGGGTTCACAAAGTGAGTTGATTCTATCATTTATTTTGTACTGCTTACTATGTACTCGCACTAACTGCTTTATCAAACGAAATCGGCTTGCAAATTAAATTTGTCTGACAGAACTACAAGCTAGATGCAAAATTGCAGTTTGAATGGGGGTTTTTCAGCTTACATTCTTCCGCCGGCGCTACAACCATTTGTGGTTCTGGGTCTCCTCTACGATTTTCCTCTATCCCCCTTTTAATATTGCGGGCACGCAGTATGCATAGTTTCAACGGCACAAAAATCTCATCAACAGCAATTTTGCAACTGGTTTGCAGTTCACTTTACGTTTTTCAGCTAAAACTCAGCAGACACCGATACTAAATTTTTAGGTAACTAATAATCCCAGATGTCATCGTGAACTTACGAGGGCATACCTAATAGGCTTAGGCACTTTTTATTTAGCATGTGCTTTGTGCTATTACATTAATTACAGTAGAAGTTTTACTACTACATATAAGCAAATAATAACTATATGGTGATTATACGGTTGCACAGATCTCTTTCCTGCTGATAATGCTTTAAAATTATCAATAAGGTTTAGTTTAGACTTTAGGGATTTTGCACTACCGAATTCCCACGAATATAAATATTATTCTAACTTATCCGATTTAACACTAACCTACCTACTATCTAAAACAGTTTGGAAAAGTTTTAATTAATTTAAAAATAGTGTTGCGTCTCGTTAAATAAAGTTTGTATTGGAATTAAGCTTCTTTTATTCTACATAATCCCTTATTCAACCAACAAATCTGCAGAATTTTCCAACTTTCAATGCTTAATTTTCGGCGATTATTTTATGGCAATAAAAAAAATTATAGAGGTGGTAAACAGGTGACCAAGATAGTTGTATTGGATATATACATTTATATGGCGTATTCACAGGGGACGTGATAGAGGAACTCCCATATCGAAAGTGTAGCATTTAAACATTAAATCAAGTCTTTTCTCCTCACGTCGAGGACCACGTCCTCGCTACTCACCACTTCTGTATAAAACGTTCTTCAAAATCACTATACTTACAGCTATGGTACATGTACCTACTCTAGCTAAAATATCGTGTCGTCAGTTGTCGTAATTTCTCGTCGCCCACGCCTCTTGCTCATTAAACACGCTTATTTGTGTCCACTGCAGCTTCAGCGGTGCACGTATGAATTATTTATAATATATACTCCGAAAACAAACTCGCAAACATGAACTCTATCATTAAAATGGGATTAGATATTTTGCGTGGCTTCGATCGCTTGGAAGGTAACGTTATGATGCTCTTACGTAACACGATTGTAATCTGCATTTAATTTCAGTTTTTGGCAAACACGCAATGGGCGTTTCCTTAGTTGCGGAAATATTTACTTACAAAAGTTTTAATGGCTCTTTTTTTCAGTACTTGTTTTTGTTTCGGATCTGTGCTTTCATACTTTGAGCGATATATATTTAAATGAACAATATTAAAAATTAAAATATTATTTTCCTACTAAGTAGGTGATGTCAGTACTACGTGCGCGCGGATTGAGATTTTTGTGATCCCGTGGGATCTCTTTGATCTTCCTGGATAAAAATTAACCTTTATCATGCCCCGGGATGCAATCTATCTCGGTACCAAATTTGGTCAATATCAGTAGAACAGATGAGCCAAGAAAGCGTATTCTTTCGCATTTATAATATTTTTGTGTCGAATCTATGCTTTCATACTTTGAACGACAAATACTTAAATTTTAAATGCACAATATTTTAATTAAAAATTTGTTCCTATAAATGTCTATTTCTGAATATAAAAAGGGCTTTGTAAAAAAAATGTAAAGAAATTTTATTCAATTCCATTGTAAGCAGACCAAGCTTAGCTTTTAGGCCTTAGAGAATATTACAAGCTAAATTATAGATTTTCTATCTTCTGATATAATGATTCCCCGAGTTTAACTTGGAATACCTACAGACTACACATAAACTTCTAGACGATTTTACTTATTTTTAAAGGATTATGAGGTGACTTGTTCACCGTAAATATTTACAGTCTTTTATAAACGAATTATAGATTACGAAAATTGTTCGCAACATCAATACAGAAGAGAATATACTCAGATGTATCATCATTTCAATACATTGCCCGCTACTATTTGGCCATAGTCAACCACGCTGGCCAAGTGCAGGTTGGCAGACTTTACACACCTTCGACATTATGAAGTTTCGGGCATGTAGGTTTCCTCGCGATGTTTTTCTTCACCGTTTGAAGAAATTCTATTTAAGTTCTTAGCGCACATAGCTCCGAAAAGTTAGAGGTCGTAAAGTAAAGTAAAGTAGGAGGCCGGCAATCGAACCCGCGACCCCGAGTAGAAGATAGGGTGTCTAAACCACTATCTATCGGCTATCACCGCTTCAATCTGATTTATGTTGTAAGTTATTACTTAGCGTTATGGTTAAAGCATGCGCGCGTGTGTTGCAGCCTGGCTGAAGCTGGCGGTGGGCGGCGCCTTGCTCGTCGCCACGCACGCCGTCTTGCGCCGCGCCACAGCCCCCAGGGGTGTGTATACCATAATACTAAGTAATAACCTGTCTTAAGGCTGTACGCAGATACGAGTTTTCAGACTACGGACACGTGTCAGCTCCAAATGAGTAATAGGGATGATGAGAACTCAGTCAAATTAGCAACTCTTTATCAAACTTAAAAACGCACTTCTAGTATGGAAGTTGTATGAAATTCACAGTAGTGACGTCATCAAACTTAAAACTAACCGAGGATAAGAATATTTTTGGACTCTATTCATAATTATCTTTAAAATGATATACCGCAACCATATGTAACGCTATAAAAAATATTTTACTTCGCTTTCGCTTCTATGAGAGCCCCCCTGAAATGAAGATTTTTATAACTTTTTAAGGCATATTCGGCGGGAGGTCATCGGTTTACATATTATATTTAAATTTGAAGTAATTACGTTCAGTAATTCAGAAGTTCTGACAGACGGACGGACGGACGGACGGACAAGTGCAAATTCACTCAAGTAGACTCAGAGACCTTCGCTTCGCTCGGTCAATAATCAGTTAGAACTAATTTATTTTTTATATAGGCATCATCCCTATTGTTTGTCTGTAGTTGTGGTGTCAATCCCACACCCAATGGTATGTTTTACAGTTATTAAAACTGACGGACGACGGGGCTCGTTCGTCTGATGTTATTACATTTTGCTACTCTGGTGAAAACTTCGAGCAGAAAGCACACTTTGTTCTTCATCGTGTGACTTTTGTCTACATTTGTGCAAGTAATGTATTGATCCAAGCAACGATCTCTATCACCACACAAGATTGCCATGCCAAACAGTTGCCAAATGTGCCAGTTGCTGGTGCTCAGTGTTGCTTTGTTTGACTTTATGGAACATGATGTAGCCGTTCTTTACATTGAATTCTATGGATCCAAGCCATCCCATTCAGATCATGGTGGAACGGGACTTTGGAGGAGACACGTGTCCTTGCCGCGTGTTTGGTACTCGCTATTTCTGTATAAACGGTGTTTAGCACGGAACTTGTGATTATTATTATAGTTACTGAATACTCTTAACTCTTACTCTTAACAGTATACTTTAACCAAAAGGAGAAAAGTTTCAGCTATTCAGAAATCATGAAACATGTTTAACTCAGAGTTTTGTGGTATAGCATTATTTTATAACATTTATTATATCAAAAAAAAAAACAATTATTTTTAAAAGTAGTAATTAAACTATGATTCAATCTAAAAATAGAATTAAGCATCTTTGAATATTATGTTAACATATTAGTACATGCTGCGAATTACAGCTATACTACAGCTGTACAGTACTATAATATTGAATATATTTTGTGCTAGGAGTAATAATAATATTACTCAAATCGAGAATAAATGATGAAAATATCCAATTAACCAAAACTCCTGTTCAAACAACCATTACTGCGTATAGTTACTTAGTGGGTTCCTCGTGACAGATATTCCTGAACCCGAAGGGCATGCTAAAGAAGAAACTCCTATAGTTGACCGTCGCATGACTATTACACATGAACAATTTCCGCCAAGAGTGCAAGAAAGTCCATTGACTCAAATTGCCCGTGAAATTGAAGAGGAGGTCTTTAAGAAACCTGCTCCAGTAACTAGGTCGGCGCCTGTCGTGAAACAAGACAGTGAAGAAGTGATAGTAAAGAAAGGACCGGTATTAGAGGTAAGTATATTTCAATCAAACGATTTTACTAACAGAACAAACAAACAAAGAATAGGTTATTTCCAAATGCTCTGTCTATAATTTAATAAAGCTTACTGGAATTGGGCATTTTAGGACCCTCAAAACTTTAGTTTAAACTTGACGAGAAGTGTATTATACTCATTCTTGCTCACTTCATATTAAAATGATTTAATATGATATTTTTGAGTTCCATTGAAAAGTATTTAAAGAATATGTCGTATTTTTACATTTTTCACGTATTACGGTTAAAGAAAAAACCATGGTCAATCTTATCGGTATTTTTCATTACATTTATATATTTCTTTGTTTAGAAAGCTCCAGTGGTTGACACTAAAGATGAAGAAAAAGAGCTTTACAGTGATGATGATGAAGAAGAAGAAGTTGAAGACGACGAAGAAGAAGAAGATATTGAAGAACCGCTAAAAAAGAAAGCCGTTCCAATGGTTGAACAAAAACCTACTGAGGATTCCGAGCCTGAGGATGTAGAAATAATAGACGATGAGCAAATTGAAGAAGAACTAGAGGACGAGGAGATCGAAGACGAAGAAGAAATATCAGACGTCGATGACACAGAGCTATTAACTCGTTTAGAAGCTAAATACGGCCGTCTTCCAGAACCAGAGAGATTTGGAAGGCAACTAGATAGTTTCGGACCGAAACACAGTAAACAAAACTTGCTGGAGTGTATTTTTATTCTTTCAAATATAATAACGCAGGCATGAGCGAACTAAACCAATTTCACACTAATAGCTGGCATGACTAACAGAGTGTGAGTGTACCTAATAGCTAACTTTATACATAGTTTTTTAAATATAAGATAACATAATAAGCTCATTGATTGATTTTAAATAGGTTAGTAAATTTTAATTTTTAATATCATTTGATCATTATTTTGTTAGATGAATTAATTATTTATCAATCATCATGTTCACTCCAAAATACTTTCAAATCTGAACCCTGATTCACTTTGACATTTAAATAGTAGGTATCTTGCATCTGCAAGCCCAGCGCCCAAGGTGGTTATCACATTGTACTCATCACAATTTGTGGTAACCTTGCTATGAATGTGCATTTTAACCGATATCAGAATACCGAATCTCTGATATATCGGTTACACTGGATTTTGGCCATATTTTATGTATACAACAATATTAATGTCGAAAAACGTTCAAATGCTTTTAGAGCGGAATGTCGTTTCAGTATTCGATCGTTAAACAGTTTTTTGTATAAAAAGATATCTTCGATGGCACATAATGCAGTCAAGATAAGATTTGAACGTCATAGCGAATTTGTCATAGACAAATCAAGAATTGTCAATCAATCAACCCTGTGCTATTTGTGTGCGCTAAAACGTACTTATTTCTACAGAAGATGGTGGGAACAGCATAGAAGATGACTGGCCCGGTGAGCCCAGTGACGCTTATTGGCGCACAGAACTCAACGTCGCCGAGGAAGAACTCCGCCAGGTATGTTACCTATTAACATAACTTGATAGCAGTTAAATAATTGGAATTTAGAATTCACTTGGAACTCAATTGGAACATTATTCATTAAAAAAGATGGTTCGACAGCATTTGTCAAAACATCAGACATGGCAAATATCCCGGGTGACTTATGACTGTAACAGCAGCCTATAAAATTTATTCAGCGTATTCGATGCTGTAGACGTCATCGTAATTAACCGTCACCGATACGAATATTGATTCGGATCGGTCGACGTATGCAGCTTGTGGCTCGCATCTATTGTCACCAACTAAAAACAATTCTTGTATTTCCAGGATTGGCTAGACTAACTTTTAACTAATTTAGTGTATTTGCTCGTTGTGCCATTTTTCCCCTCAAATAACTCTTCGACAGTCGCCAGGTTGACTTTTGCGCCCGCACCCTGCGTAAATCTCCCCTGACGATTTTCCGAAGACTTTTAAATTACGTTACCCATTAATGTACCCTTAATATCTACTTATCTAGTTTTGATTAGCAATAATTATTTATAATAATTTCCTTGAAAATAATATTATGATTAATATTATTGTGTTTGTGATTGATTGATGATGCGATGTTGCCAACGCCTTTTAACACTTTAAAGTTCCCCTTAAAACCTTTTAATACCTACCTATTTGTTCCACTTTGAATTTAACTTTGTATATTCCGTGTTACTAAAGAAGTCCGCGGCAATTAGTGGTAACTCTTTTTCATAAAATAACTAGCTGATGCCCGCGACTTCGTCCGCGTGGTTTAAGTTTTTTTTTTATTCCCGCGGGAACTCCTTAATTTTCCGGGATAAAAAGTCCTATGTCCGTCTCCTGGTTCTAAGCTACTTCCCCACAAATTTTCAGCCAAATCGGTTCAGCTGTTCTTGAGTTATAAATAGTGTAACTAACACGACTTTTATATAATTATAGATTGCTTAAACACGTCATTACTAGCGCCGCCTCTAGGGGACTTCTTTCGTGACACGGACTAGTAGATTTACTTACTCTAGAAGCATGTGTCTTGCAAATGTTTCATATTATGCAAGCAAAATACTACTTAACATCGAGACTGTTTTTGTGTGAATTTTTGCGTGATTGTTACTAACTTGCGGAGGGCGAGTGGAGCTCGTGCGAGCGGCGCGTGTCGGCGGCGGCGCTGGCCGGCAGCGGGCGCGCGCGCTGGCTCGCCGCCCGCGCCGCCGACCTGGCCGCCGAGGCCAAGAGGGACAACAGCCTGCTGTCCCGCGCCATCGCCGCATACTTGCATCTCCTCAAGATGAACGAGCGCCTCTCGGACAAGAAACTCCTGGAAGTTGCTCAAAGAGCCATTGATAGAATTCAGTTCAGAGGTACGCATCCATACTTCAATACATATAAAAAGAAATGCCCTGACTCACTCACTTCTGAGTTCTGACTTATCAACTTCTAGAAAGATAAAAAATTTGCACCTTGCGTTTTGACCGTTAGTTAACTGTAGGTACCTACTAAACAAAGATGAAGGAATGATGTCGGATTTTTTTTAATTCGTCCGGGAGCGAAAGTGAGCTACGACGGACATATAGGCTACTTTTTGACGCGGAAAATCAGTTCCGACCTTGGAAAAATAAACCATATTCGTCCACAGGTTCTTAAAAACCCTAAAACCACGCCGACGAAGACGTGGGCATCATCATAATTAATATGAATACATTTTTGTGTTATCATTGTTTTAAAAATTTAATTATATTCTTTACAGGTACTTATCTTAACGCCGAACCGATTTATAGACTTTTGATAAGGAGGTTCCCCGACGATGTCAATTATCGGAATAACTTGACAGTTTCTTTTCTAATGGCAAACAGGTAAGCCTCATTAAAATACCGCGTACAAAAAATTACGCCACGATAGCGAAGCGTATTGAAATTAATTTTATTCACAGAGCAGACTTGGCGGATGAAGTTCTAAAAGAAACGCTTCGCCTTTGGCCCAGTGACCGTGTAGCGTTGGCTCATCACGGATTCGTGTTGAAAACTAAATACAATAAAATAGAGGAAGCGGTAAAAGCGTTGTATAAAGCTCTGGAAGGAGACACGGGGCCTGCAAACGAGCCTCGCTTCTACTACCATCTAGGAGACGCTCTGTTGCTCCTGGGTCGTCCCGAAGAAGCTAACGAAGTGCATAAACGAGGCGCGGCACTCGGACACTTCTTATCGCCGGCGCAACGTTCGCTCTACAACGTGCCACGTCTGAGGAGCCGGCCCTGGTGGCCGATAGAGGAAACGCCGTACGTGAATTTAGCTCGAGCACTAGAAAGCTCGTGGAAGGAAATATTAAAAGAAGGCGAAGCGGCGAAGGAGCTGTACGAGAAAGAGAAGGAAGGTCTGAAGGAGCGCGGGGATTGGACGCAGCTGGATCTGTTCGTCCGGGGAGCAGAGATCCCCGGGCGTTGTGCGCGTGCGCCTGTCACTTGTTCTGTCGTGCGGCGCGAGGCGGCGGCGGCGCGCTGTCGGCGCGGGCAGGTCAAGTTCAGCGCGATGGCGCCAGGGACGCACGTGCGCGCGCACGTCGGTCCCACGAACTGCCGTCTGCGCATGCACCTTGGCCTCAGCAACACCAAAGATACTTACATACGAGTGGACAAGGAGACTAGGTGAGTAGTTCCCTTTTGCTTGAGCACCAACAGGTGACGCAGGAGCCTCGCTCTCTTATGAATTAATGTTGAATATTACTTACTACTTTATACCTCTCATTGAAATGAATATATTTTGAATTGGAGTCATACAAACATAAATATATACCTACCATTTCAAGTGTCATGTTAATATGGACGAGTTAATTTACATAAAATAACACCAAACATTTTTAAATCCTAAAGATGAAAAAATATCTGCAAAAAATTCAAACCAATTTCCTGATCTTTCAGGCAGTGGCAGACAGGCAAGGCATTCCTTTTCGACGACAGCTTCGAGCACGAGGTGTGGCACAACGGCACTGGCGCACGCCTCGTGCTCATCGTCGATGTGTGGCACCCCGACCTTACCGCGCAAGAGAGGCGCACGCTGCCCGCTATCTGATACCTCGACCCGATAGGATATAGCTTGCCCTTGACGGTAAGTCAAACGACTTAAGTTGAATGGACGAACGCCAAAACGACCACCCACAGCATTAGTCCAAATGAATTAATTTCTCGATCGACGGGGACTCACCCTGCCTTCGAGAACTCACAATCAAAATGTCATGATGCCAAATAACGTAAGGCTGTGCTTAAATCACGTGACTTACCGTCAAAGGCAAACTTTAGGTCAGCCCTATTCCGTAAAATACTTGAGTGCTCGCTGAAGTGGATCGTAAAATGCATGTTCACGTCATAATGCGAGCGCAGTGTTCCACTCATTCGTTCCGAATTCCGATACACTTATCTGTGCATTTGGCGAAACTTTGAACTGAATCTACTGTATTCATCCTTAAATGTTGATTTTTAATAGCCAGTGGCGCCTCCGTCAGGCGCACAGACTAGGTGTGTCGACGACCTGTGTCGCGTTGCACAGCCAAACGCTGTTATGTACGAATTTTAATCATATGTACCTGATTTGTAATCAACAATTTAAATCGCGCTAATAATTGTACATATTATTATCTGCCAACATTATTCATAGATACTTTTACAATATCTGGTTCTAGTTCTGTCAAACTAAATATCCTGCACAGCGATCGGCTAAAAATTGTCGCAATATCACATCCAAAAATGTCCTAAAGGATATCCATTGTTACAGTCCTTATAGCCGGCTTCACGTAAGCTTTTTCAAGATTATAGCAATGGGTCGCAAACCACAGATTACACTAGTAATCTGTGGTTTGCGACCCATTGCTCACATGTACCTGTACATGAAGCCGATACGGCGATTTTTTTTTATTTACACTAGCTTCTGCTACAGCCTAAGTCAACTAAGGTAGTTGGTTTTATTATCACATCCGCTAACATAAATAAGCATTTTCCTCAAAATGTTTGTATAAAAAAAATGTTTTTAGAAAGTCAAGACTTCATCACATTTATAATTATTTACCTACGAGTATATCAGTGTTCTTACATAAAATCTTTATTATGATGGCAAATGCAACCAAAAATGTATTTTTAAGTTTCGAAAAGAAGTCCATGGTGTGGAATATCGTATAGTCTGTATCAATATTAGCTGCGCAAAAAGATCCCTGCTGATAAATGATTTTTTTAAATACCTTTTGGCATATACAGCTTTTATTGAAATAGAGATAAAATGATCTGATATTTTGCATTTCCCCTTTTAAACTCTTGTATAGATTTATGTTACAGATGTTCTATTTCACGAAGTTCGTTTGACTATGTTTGTAGCAGTGCAAGCATTATTGTTGCATGAACAATGAGCAACATGTTGTTGTTGTATGAGCGCAAGGTCAGGAGCGCTCTGTCTCGATCTCGAACACTACAACAATGTATATTGTATATGTATGTACCTACTACAAGAAACACACAAACCGGCTTTGTGTTAAATAGAACAGCTGTCGTATACTTAATATTCATATTGTATTAATTGTTACCTACCTTTAAATACTTGTTTAAGTTATGTAATAAAAAGTTACAACGCCCGAAAGCTGTGGTGTTTTATTTTGTTTCAAATGAAAAGCAATATCTTCGTTGATGTGTATTTGGTATAAAATTTCCAAAAAAGTTATAACTTAAATAATCTTAGTCTAATAAAGCTCATTTTGTTTGATTCTTAAAAATATGGGCGGGCCTGTGTAGTCACTGAGAAGTTTAATCTACTTATACAATATAAAAGACAGCCCAGACAAAACATTCTGGATGTGACTCTTAAACTAAGGAAACCCTGAGTGTAGCATTTCCAGTAAAATTAACTCCGAATTTCAAGGATGAAAGGGGTAAATCTACCATAATCATAACTGTATCGAGACGAAATACGACGTTTGCCTGAGCAAATTGATGTGTGATAAAAGCAAACTCACATATTTAGTTACAGTAGTATCCAAACACTTGGATGAAAGTTTCAAGTCAAGTCGCAATGAATTTTGGTCACCGATATATTAGTCCTAATGTTCAGTCATAGATTTGGTCACAGAACCACGCTCACAACTTAGCCGCCAAAAATACTGGAATAGTTACACAGGGCCTCTGATAAAGATCCTGGTGTTTTCGTTTCTAAAATTGCTGGAATGTAAAACTGTGCGTAATTATTTACCACAAACGATATAATATTATCTAAAATTTGTACGTTTTTCCTATGTAAAAATAGGTAGAAAATATTAAGTGAGTTAGTAAGTACAATAATTTCTAATTTTAGTGTTAATATATTTTATACTCTATGGACGGATTAATTTACTGTAGTCAAATCCCTCGTTCCTCATAATCAGTTTTACATTATCAGAATATTTGTTTCAGTAGAACAAATAATTATTATATCAAAACTATCTCATTAACAAACAGTAAACTTAAGACTAGGTAAACTACATACTACAAAGAATGTTTAAACAAATGGAAAATATAACAAAATTATTAAAGCTTATTTTCTAAACCCTCAAGAAGGAATGTATTTTATACAATAACCGCATCATCAAAAAGATTTTTACTATACAAAATACCCATACATAAGTATAAGTAATATAAAACAATCCTAATTAAGCGTATACTTAACAATCGATCAGGTAAAAAAACTTCAAAGACGAGATTTCCAACATTGAGCTGCAGCATGAGCTCGATAGTCGATAAGGCACAATGAAGTAGAATAAAATAATTAATCCATGTGTATATTGTACACAATGTTTTTTTGTCTAAAATGGGATGAATAACATTCGGATCATCTTATCTACCTGTTCGTCCTTTCGTGCGATCAATAGCATGAACGCATGTTCACCATTGCTTTGTATCAAGAATATTCAATATCTCGACAAGACTAACCACATCCTTAGTTCGCGTAACTATACGCGTTACGGAACAACATTATAGTTATCGGCAGCGGGCTGGTACGCGGGCGGGCCGGGCGCTTGCGGCGTGGCGCGCGCGCATTGCGACGGCTCCCAATCGCCGTACGCGCATCCTCCCGAATACGCGGGCGATTCACATCCCATCACTGCCTCCCTATTCTCGTAATTCGGACCACCGTCGTACCCGCGACTGACGTTGTCATACGAGGCCTCAAAGGTCCTTGGCGGATCGTATCGGTTCGGTTCATTATATGGGCCGACAACGTCGCGACTCGCGATCTTGCTCCTGCGTGTTGTATCAGATCTATTCGTGATTATCGGTATGGAATCGACGGGCGGCGGTGGAGGGAAGACTTCCTGGGAGTGTGTCGTCTCTCGGTCTGAAGCGTGGTACGACAATGGTCGAGCTGCGTGGAAGTTGGAGTAAGAAGAGTGTGCAGAGGTAGGCCGGGACGGCCTGGAATCACGCGGGAGGGACGCGGTGGATGCCAGGTAGCCCGCGTTCCGGTACGAGCGACGCGAACGCCGAACGGAGGAGCCGGCGCCTCGGGAGCCGGACCGGCGTTTAACACGACGAGGAGTCATAGGTTTCAAGGTGGTTTCACTTACGTTCGTTTCGGTGGGACTTAATTCTATTGTGTAAACTTGACGGCGAGACAATGTGCTTTTATCTGAAACAAAATTTTAGTTATTTAAAGTATAACTGCATGTATGTGATACTAAGTCTATCGCTCACAGTATCACAGGCATAATTTTTTTAATTTTCGTGGGTTACTTGCATGGCATACATGGCAGGTCAGGTCTGGGTGCAGATGGTATCAGGTCTGCAGTAAAATTTTTATTTAAAATAATGAATATTGTAAAATCTCACCTGAAACAATTTTGTCCTTTCTAAATGACTTATGTGCTAATAGTATCGTTAACGGCAAGGCTGTGGCGGTAAGAAGTGCAGCTATGGCAGACTGGCCCAACTCAACATAATGCCATTGAAAGAAGCAGCCGTCAACCCGAGCTGGTCTCCACGTCCCAGGGCCGTCTGCTTCTCCCCAAATAGGCTGGCACCCCCAACCATTCCCTTCCCACCAACTCACGCTTCCTGTTCCTAACGATAGCAATCCACTTTCCTGAAATTTAACATGTGCCTTTAAGTATGTACATTCTGTCAAAAAAGTACCAGGAATTCATCATTTGTTTCTAATTCCAAATTCAATTCAAAAATTCTTTTTTGTAGTTATGTTGACACAACTGTCGTCTATATTGCCGCGAAGTTTGAGCGTTAATTTTTATTTACTTTGTTTACAGTGCGCCATTTTGTCAGTTCATCTCAATAGTGTTTTGCGATTTTTACAATGAATAAAAATATCGAACAAAGAGTTTGTCTCAAATTTTGCATCGCAAATGGAATTTCGTGTTCAGAGTCGCTGGAAATGTTGCAGAAAGCTTACGAGGAATCACTTTATCAAAACCACGTGCATACCATGCATTCAAAAGTGGTCGAGATGTGGTGGAAGATTTGCCTCGCTCTGGTCGGCCATCAACGTCTTCAACTAAAGTTAACATCGCTAAAGTGAAAGAAATGGTGACTGAAAATCCTCATTCAAGTTTGAGAGAGATAGCTGCTGAACTTTCTGTGTCTCAAGAATCGTATTCGTATCATTTTAAACGACGATGAAGGCCAGATTTGTGGAAAGAAAATTCTTGGATGCACCACGACAATGCGCCATCGCACAAGGCCATCATTGTGAATGAAGTTTTGACCAAAAACTCAACAAATACCATCGAACAACCACCGTTTTCACCGGATATGGCTCCGGCCGACTTTTTTCTCTTTCCAAAACTCAAATTACCACTTTGTGGCACCCGTTTTCAATCGATAGAAGACATAAAAGAGAATTCGCGGCAAGAACTGAACTCGATTCCGAAAAATGCCTTTAAAAAATGCTTTGAAAATTGGATTATTCGTTGGCTTAAGTGTATTATTTCCGAAGGGGCCTACTTTGAAGGAGATACAATAAATTTGGAATAATAATTAACATTTTATGTATTATACACCTTTTCCCGATACTTTCTTGACAGAGTAGTATATTGATTCATGATTGTTCAATAATTTTATTTGAATTAAAAAAAAATCTTTTGTATTCTAAATATAGTATATTTGAGAGGCCACAAATACAATTCCTATAATGACTATTTAAATATTTCTTTATAGAACAGCCTTTCTGTAAACTTTTTTTTTTCTTAAGTTGTAGCCTTGTTGACTCACTGCAACATAGTGATTCACATAATACATTTACTCTAGTGATTCATTCATTTTACAAATATAACAATGACACAAGGTCTATATCTTTGGTTATTTCTTTAGTTAGTTAAATTAAAAGCAAGGCCAAAGAATACATACCCTGTTAAGGATTCCAAGATTAAGGTAATAGCAGATCAAAAATATATTCCATGTTAGCCACATAAAACTCCAAACTGCATACTGAAAAAAAACAAATAATTTATATTTATTAGTTAACTGAGAACCAGATAACAAATAAGTACTCAGCACCAGTGGCGTCCCCAGGTTATAATTATTATAAATGCTACACTTCACTCTTTCATGATTTAAAGATACTTACAGCCAAAAGATATTTTGTAACATATTGCACTGCACCAAAAGACCCAAATATAATCAGAAGAATATTAACAAAGTTTGCAATGATCGGTAACCACATGTATCCCAGGAAATCAAACACCTGTCTCTGAATTGTAATTATCTGAAACAAATAACAACAATTAAGGTTGGCCAGCCTGCTGTGCTAAGCCTTTATGCTATATCATAATTTTTTATAATCAAAAATATGAATCTTTGTCATCATTTTGATCACATTGCTATAATGTCACTATCTGACAAGTTCACATTGCTACGTGCCTACCTATTCAAGTTCTTTACTAATTGATGCCAAGAATACAAATTGAGGAAGTTCCTACAAGAAGCCTTTGTCTAGCACAGCACATAATGCGGCAGTTAACTACAAAAAACTTATTGATATAGTTTAAGGCCAGTTCATTTATCAATATACCTATCACAAAGAAAAAGTAGTAATAAAAATAAACTACAGTAGTTTTTAATACAATTGGTAAAATTTTTTTAAACACTTGAACTGATAAAAACAGGAAAAACTATTTTTACTAACCAAATAAAAAAATAAATTGATTTATACATATATATTGTTGGTAAAATGTGACAACCACTATGTGATTAGCTTACATACTACACTATTATGGGTATGTGGAAGTATAGATGACAGAATTTGTCTTACTGTCACTGAAACACACTGAGTGTTTTCATCAAACCAAGATATTTCTCACAGTGAATTGAGTAGAAGTATGTAGAGGCAGACAAGATCTCCAGGATGCTAGTGCCTAGTAATGTGGGTGGACCCATAATTACTTGGCCTAATATGTTTGTATGACTTGTTATGCTGCATTGCTTTATTATAAACCTACATCAATGTGAAGCCATTAGTTGCAGTAGAGACATGATAGACAATTACACTCTCTAAAAGTTTCCATCTACTCCATAATAATGCTCCCATTCAAACAATATTCAAACATTTCAATCTTATAAGTGTATTTTCATTGAGGTTGATAATCTTATAAGGCTCTGTATAATTTAGTCCCATCTATTATAATTTCTTTACCCAAACTTGGAAGGTAACATTTTTCAAGGTCTTTTTGAGTACCTACTAATTTTGAAGACAAAGGGTATGTTCCGAAATACACTGCGAGCACTGTAAGGTGTGACGTCAATTTAGTATACTGCGAAGCCGTTCCTTTATAGTTAGGTATACTGGTTACTGCTTAAAACGGAACACAGTCAGCAGTTCAGCACTGAGAGCACCTTACTTCAAAAACGCCAGTGCTCACAGTACAAAAATGGCGACGATTTATGACGTCATATATTTCCTTAGGATACTGCGGCAGTTTACTGTCAGTCCATAGCGGAACGAATTTCTCCACAGTAAGAGCACTGAACACTGTTCACAGTGCACGCAGTGTATATCGAAATACATACTTTTTAAAAGGGATTTTATTTTTTTAAAGATATTAATTCACAGATGTCAAAAGTATGTCACTACAATTTTAATAAAAAAGTAATTTTCAATTTATTTCCTTTACTGATTGATTCATAAAGGCAAAGTCATTTTGGGGTAATCTAAGTCATAAGTACCAAAATACCAAAATTTCTAATAGAAGCATGTATTGTTAGGTATATTTCAAAGGTAGAATGAAGATCTACAAGCAACTATGACAGAAACTAGTTTTAAAGCTAAAAAAGTAATGAAGCAGTTTTTGCACTCTGATCAGAGTAGGACTAAATCACTTTCAAATTGAATTAAAAGTAATTTATAACAGCACCGTCTCAAACAGAAGTACCCAAAGCATAACAACTTACTAAAAACTATACACTAATACACTTTACAAAGAAGCTTCTTAAAACAACATTTTTTACAAACCAATTCCAAAATGCACACTACTAGCAGCAGCGTTCTTAAACCACAAACAGCCATTTTGAAAAATTAGATTACTCTCATTTATCACGATAGAGAAATGACCATTTAAATTTTGATAAAAAGTTCATTGTTTCACAAGGTTTCACACGGGAAAGAAACGAAAGTAACGCTACAACTTCCATTCCATCAGTCCATCATCGAAAATTGTTGCTGAATTTTGACATTGACATTTGGGCCAAATGTCAATGTCAAATTATTCAAATGATTGGCAATTCCAAATGATTTGGCAAATCCTCTGTTCCTTGCTGTCTCAATGACGAACTTATTTATTTACTCATTCCCTCAGAGTAGGCAACTGGCGTAGACAGAGTTAGAAATATAGACATAGCATCAGCGTATTTTCTTAATTCTAATTTTAAATAAGTATTTTTGTTTTATTTCTATACTTTGTAGCATTCATGCGAGCCTTTACAAATATATTCGGTTTTTATCAGATCAAAATAAGGTCAAAATTGTAAACTTACTTATGAAAGGTTATGTTTTCGTATTTACGTTCAGTTTAGCATAAGCAGCGAAATGAAAAAAACCGGCCAAGTGCGAGTCGGACTCGCGCACCGAGGGTTCCGTACAAACCTGTAGTAAGTTTTAAATTATTAAAAAAAAAAAACTACTTACTAGACCTCGTTCAAACCAATTTTCGGTGGAAGTTTGCATGATAATGTACATCATATATTTTTTTTAGTTTTATCATTCTCTTATTTAAGAAGTTACAGGGGGGGGACACACATTTTACCACTTTGGAAGTGTCTCTCGTGCAAACTATTCAGTTTAGAAAAAAATGATATTAGAAACCTCAATATCATTTTTGAAGACCTATCCATAGATACCCCACACGTATGGGTTTGATGAAAAAAAATTTTTTGAGTTTCAGTTCTAAGTATGGGGACCCCCAAAATTTATTGTTTTTTTTCTAGTTATGTGTGAAAATCTTAATGCGGTTCACAGAATACATCTACTTACCAAGTTTTAACAGTATAGTTCTTATAGTTTCGGAAAAAAGTGGCTGTGACATACGGACGGACACACAGACAGACAGACAGACAGACTTGACGAATCTATAAGGGTTCCGTTTTTGCCAAATTTGGCTACGGAACCCTAAAAACGAAAACGAAAGCGTTACGAAAACAACCTTTCATACGTAAAGTTACAATTTTGACCTTATTTTGGCCTAAAGGGCTATTTGACAGTTTTCGGAAAAATACTTAAAAATGTACGTGGGTTCATTTTATACCTCTTACAATGATTTTTTTTCCCAAAAAGAGCGTTATTTATTAGAAAAAATTACATTTTTAATACAATGATTTTAAATTCGCGCGAAAACAGCCGGTCACGTGACATTTGCTAGCTGTGACGTCATAGCTCTAAATAAAACAAAGCTAATTACGACGCTCCAAGTCATAAGTAATTTCGAGTGGAAAGTTTACAGCTTTTTTAATGAAATTGTGAAAATTACAAGCTGTAAGACGTGTGTAGAAATACTAATAAATAAAATACTACTAAATTAATTAATATCCTGACAGATTGTACCTATATAAATAAACACATACCTACAATAGTATGTCATAAACGTCGAAAGCAGTGGTTACAGTTCATCTGCCGAGACTATTGCACTATATGTACAACTAGCTGATGCCCGCGACTTCGTCCGCGTGGATTGAGGTTTATCGGTTCCCGCGGGAACTCTTTAATTTTCCGGGATAAAAAGTAGCCTATGTGCTATTCCAGACTATAATCTATCTCTGTGCCAAATTTCATCCAGATCCGTTCATCCGTTGGAGCGTGATTGAGTAACAAACATACATCCATACATCCAAACTTTCGCATTTATAATATTTATTTGATAGTACTTAATACCTCAATGGCCGAGACCCGGAATTTAAATCGAATAAATCTGCGATATTACTTTGTGAAGACCACTTTGATGCTAACATCAAAGTGGTCTTCATTACTAATATACTAATACTAGCTGATGCCCGCGACTTCGTCCGCGTGGTTGAGGTTTTTTTGATTCCCGCGGGAACTTCTTAATTTTCCGGGATAAAAAGTAGCCTATGTGCTATTCCAGACTATAATCTATCTCTGTGCCAAATTTCATCCAGATCCGTTCATCCGTTGGAGCGTGATTGAGTAACAAACATACATCCATACATACATCCATCCATCCAAACTTTCGCATTTATAAATTAGTAAGAAATCAACTTAGGACTCGATCTAGCAAAAATGAACATGATCTAACATTTTCTTCATAAAATATGACATATAATTAAAATAAATTATTTTTCTGTCACTTTACATCAGTACTTTCTTAGGTCATAAACACGAGTAATATTACTTTGTTTATTTCGGTACTTAAGATAATAAAGTTAGGATTACACTGTGGATTACACGCAAATTACACGCAACCATAAATGAATCGACTTTAGGCAGATTTGCACTATCAGCTTTTATATAGCCTGACTCCATTTCGTGAAACCTTTCACAAGCTCAAATCGAAATATTTTATGTTAATTTTCTCAACAAAACGACACGACCTCAAAGTGACGTTTGTTTGAGATAAAAAGTACCCTGTGGTTTGAGAGTTGTGACGTCACACGATGCTAAATCAATGGCGCCCGCGTTTCGGGTCTTGCAATCCACAGATAAAAAATCTCAAATTTGTTTTGCATAAAATATAAAATATATACAATTTATTTTAATGCAAAATACATATTGCATAATTATTGTTAACTTACATGCTACCAAATCTAACATATTTCATATTTTATAGTTACAGCTGTCAAGTAGCCAATTGTTACAAATAAAAACAGGTTATATTTGTAAAGACTCGCATGAATGCTACAAAGTATAGAAATAACAAAAAAAATACTTACTTAGAATTAAGAAAATATCGCATTAGGACCACATTAGGACTATCGCTATTGCATACTGTATACGCTGACGCCATGTCTATATCTCTAACTCTGTCTACGATATATACTTACTCTATGGTTGATTGTCATTTTGACAAATGGCAATGATCATTTTTTTGTCGGTGGCGCTGACGAGTGACGCCATGTCTATGCGTGTGTTCCGTTATAAGCACTGCGAGCACTGGCAGTGCTCTTTACTGGGGACTTCCAGTGCTCTCAGTGTATTTCGGAACGCACCCTATATCTCTAACTCTGTCTACGATATATACTTACTCTATGGTTGATTGTCATTTTGACAAATGGCAATGACCATTTTTTTGTCGGTGGCAATGACTTGTAAAATGTAAATTAGTTTGGATTTTACCGGCGTCGAGTATTGATTTTTAATTTTAATTTTTACATTGAATTCTCTCGTATCGACGGCATTCGATTCGCGCAAGGATCAAGAGCGCTAATTAGATTACTTTGTTTCTAGTCAGACAGACAAAGAAGACCAGGTACGAAGACACTTTCTTAAATATTTCGTTCAGTTTTAGACGCCGGCAGGTAACCAATTAAAATTTTTAGATTGAAATGGCGACTGAAACTTTAATCCCCTTGGAATCTAATCCTGAAGTAATGAATAAATTCCTCCAAAAACTCGGTGTACCGAATAAGTGGGGCATTGTAGACGTAATGGGTCTTGAACCTGATATGCTCTCTTGGGTACCGAAGCCGGTTGTGGCAGTGACGCTCCTCTTTCCAATCTCAGAAGCCTATGAGCAACATAAGCAAAAGGAAGAAAATGAAATATTGTCTAAGGGTCAAGAGGTTTCTGCCAATCTATTTTATATGAAACAGAATATCAGCAATGCATGTGGTACAATAGCACTTGTTCATGGAGTGGCAAACAATGTTGACAAAATTGAATTAACAGAAGGTCATTTGAAAAACTTCTTAGATGAGGCTAAAGGTTTGGATGCTGCTGGAAGAGGCAAGCTGCTGGAGACTAATGAAGGGATCATCAATGCCCACAAGGAATTAGCTAGAGAAGGCCAAACCAACACTCCCAGTGCTGAAGATCCTGTAAATCATCATTTCATAACTTTTGTGCATAAAGATGGAGCTTTGTATGAGTTAGATGGACGTAAAGCTTTCCCGATTAATCATGGACCTACCACTGCAGATTCCCTCTTAGAAGATGCATCCAAGATTTGCAAGGAATTTATGGCACGTGATCCAGAAGAGGTCCGCTTTACTGTGGTAGCTTTAGCTGCTTCTGAATAAAGGAGTCTGTCATACATGCTACAATATGATACATAGTACCATAATTATTGTAGCTGTAACAATGCTAGTATGCTTTTAACGTTCAAGCAAGAAAAATGTATTTTCTATATATTTGTATGCTGTGCAAGCCTTTGTGATAGTAAATTATTTAAGAAATTGTATTTTCTTTTATTTACACCATTGAATATCACCTTCCCCATACAAAAAATTTTGGGATTAATTAAATCAAATGGTCAAGTTTAAATATATTTATTTCTCAATTTTCAATTATATAGGTTAATATATTTGATACAAAGATTATCATGCAAAGTATTGACATTAATGGTAACATTATTGTGCGCTAATATTGAGGCTAATTCTGTTACATCCCCCCCCATTCTGTGCACAATCCCTAAAGTGCTATTTTTTCCGCATGGAGCAAAAATGGGTACCTAGCAGTACCTAAGTCTAGTTAGGTAAACCTAAGAAATTGTGTACATGTGGCAGTTATAAGGCTGGCCATACACAGACTGCTCGAGCAGTTAGCCAGTGATCAACATACACGGGCTGCTCTTGCACTCATAGTCAACTGATAACTGCTGCCAACCGCCCAAAGCAGACGCAACTGCTCGAGCAGTTCCATGTATGTGTGTACATAGAAGACTAGTTCACTATGCAGTCCATCCCAACTGCTTCAAGCTGTCCGTGTATGGATGAGCCACATATGATTACAAACCAAAGATAACATAAAAGTATCTCTTGTTTTATAAGAAACTAACAAAGTTTACAACAATCACATGACATACACAAGTACCTACCTACAAAATTATTGAGAAAGATTTCCAAAATACTTTATGCATCAGAATTATTAAATATCACAAAGCACATTCATTTAATCAATATTAATGAACCATAATATTATCATATGAATCAGTGCTATTATTCATTTATCTGTTGGCTATTTTCTTCTAAAATATGTTTTGTTTAAACACCTAATAAATCTGTCATGCATTGCCTCAGCCAATAATTAAAACTTTGCTTCTTATACTTCCAACCTAACAACTAGATAAAACTTTATTTACGTATATCATATAAAATGAGATAAATCAATAAGTACAATCATATTATATTATTACAATTTGTCTTTTTATATTACATTCTTCTCTTCCCTTACTTAGACTAATATTATTCAAATAATTGATAAGCTTCAGCCTCAGCCTTTCAGAAAATTGAGAGTTCTGAGGTCAACTTTGGACGTTAGAAAATCTCCACTTTGAAAGCCCCCCATTTCGTCAATAATTATAGGGGAAAAATTAAAAAAATACTCCTAATTATCTTTAAAATGATATACAGCAACCCTATGTAACCAGTAACGCTATAAAAAATATTGTTCTCAAACATGGATGGAAATATTGTCATTATTTTGAAAAAAGAACACGCGAAGTATCGAATTTTCGGACAAAGAAAATCAAATCCATTGCAGGAGCGTTTTTAGGGTTCCGTAGCCAAATTTGGCAAAACGGAACCCTTATAGATTCGTCATGTCTGTCTGTGTGTCCGTCCGTATGTCACAGCCACTTTTTTCCGAAACTATAAGAACTATACTGTTGAAACTTGGTAAGTAGATGTATTCTGCGAACCGCATTAAGATTTTTACACAAAACTAGAAAAAAAAACAATAAATTTTGGGGGTCCCCATACTTAGAACTGAAACTCAAAAATTTTTTTTTCATCAAACCCATACGTGTGGGGTAAGTATCTATGGATAGGATATTGAGGTTTCTAATATAATTTTTTTCTAAACTGAATAGTTTGCACGAGAGACACTTCCAAAGTGGTAAAATGTGTGTGTCCCCCCCCTGTAACTTCTAAAATAAGAGAATGATAAAACTAAAAAAAATATACTTATGATGTACATTATCATGCAAACTTCCACCGAAAATTGGTTTGAACGAGATCTAGTAAGTAGTTTTTTTTTAATAATTACAACTTACTACAGGTTTGTACGGAACCCTCGGTGCGCGAGTCCGACTCGCACTTGGTCGGTTTTTGAATTTGGAACATTACAACGCTCCTGCAATGTTGTATGAAAAGGCGTGCTGGGGTTATTAGATACTATTTGATCGGATCTCTTTTGTCATTCTTGGCATACCATAGTCTCTTTATGGCTGTATAGCCATAAATGCGTTTCCCTGTCGGCACAGATGATAAAAAAAAAATTGGCGGCAAAGCTGAAAATTCGTCTTGATTTGTTATTTACATACATAATAAATATAAATTTAATAATAATTAAAATGGTTTCCAACGGTTCAGATAGTGAAATGGAGATTGATTGTACTCCACCAGATTTAAGATAAGAAGCCAAATGGCAATGGAACCACCATATTATATGCCTCGGCGGAAATGGCAATTGCCTGTCTCGTATAAGTGAAGTCCTCGCTACGGCTCGGCCTTTAAACTCATACTCGACCTGCAATTTCCTGGCCTTTGCAATAATGTACTATTACTTCGCATTCGCTTCTATGAGAGCTCCCCTGAAATAAAGATTTTTATAACTTTTTAAGCCATATTCGGCGGGAGGCCATCGGTTTACATATTATATTTAAATTTGAAGTAATTACGTTCAGTAATTCAGAAGTTCTGACAGACACTCTGACAGACGGACGGACGGACAAGTGCCAATTCACTCAAGTAGACTCGGAGACCTTCGCTTCGCTCGGTCAATAAATGCGAAAGTTTAGATATTAGTATAGTTATATTATTATTTCTGTCCAATGATTCGAAATTTCAGTTCGTCCTCTATCCATTAAACTATTAAATTAGAGGCATTGTATAAGGAATATTCCCTTTTTATTAACCGACTTGCAAAAAAGGAGAAGGTCCAATTCGGCGCGTATCTTTTTTTACTACTTATCTAACTAAGTACATAAATACAATTATGTAAACAAGCTTGGCTAACTTTCTAATGTACGCGGTGATGCTGGATCATCTTCGTCGTCATTTACAGACAGACTACCTGAAACAAAACATTTGAAATGCATTGATTAAATTTCTGTAACATTAAGAAAATCACACACACACACATGAATGCGAGTCGCGCGTAATGTCAGATAGACGGAGAGCTGGCGACGAATTTCGGGAAGGTCTTTTTGGCAAGCTGAAATCATGAAAAAATATGATTTCGTCAATTGGCGAATCAAGTCCTGCCAGTCTGGTAGAGCTTTTCTGGTAGAGCTTTTACGGTTATTTCGCTACTGCATTTGCAAACAACATTTGCAAAAAAAACAAAAAATATTTTTTTGGCAACTTACTTATTTTTTTTTATCTTTTAATTTAGTACCTACTTATAAAATTCGAAAAAAAAAACCAGACGTTTTTGTCGGTTATAAAGTATGACCAGACCTCTTCAAAAATATTTTATTAAAATTTCCAAAAAATATACTTTCGGCAATCTGAAATTTTAATCACGTATTTATTGAGTAATTTCAATAATACCTGCAAATCGCCAGAGAAATTTTGCGGTTTTAAACAATTCCCAGACGTGAATAAAGTTTTCAAATCACACCGCAACGGATCGACGTGATTTTTGGCATGGGTATAGTTATGGACATGGAGAGTGACATAGGCTACTTTTTATCCCGGAAAATTAAAGAGTTCCCGCGGGATTAAAAAAAAATTAAACCACGCGTACGAAGTCGCGGGCAGCCTATGTCCTTCCCCGGGATGTAAACTATCTCTGTACCAAATTTCATCAAAATCGGTTGAGTAGTTAGGCCGTGAAAGCTTAGCAGACAGACACAAACTTTCGCATTTATAATATTATAGTATATAGTATGGATGTGATATAGCAGACAGACAGACAGACACATTTTCGCATTGATAATATTAGTATGGATGTGCTATTGCGATGCGTCTTGCCGCTTGCGGTTAACTTCGGACATAAGGTCATACTCACTATTCAACAGAAGGGATTCGTGCGTGACGCTCGGCAGCGCAAGCGTGAGCGCGACGCCGAGCGTAGCCGCGATGCCGCACACGCACGACAAGGCGTAGCGATAGTATGACGCGTCCGCGCCGTCCGCGCTGTCAACGACAAGCATAACTCGAAATGTGTTTTCATGGCTTCGTAAACAGCTTGTTTTTTTTAATCCACTACAAGTTAGCACTTGAATGTGATCTCACCTGATGGTAAGTGATGATGCAGTCTAAGATGGTAGCGGGCTAACCTGTTAGAGGCATGGCAGTTAATTAAACCCATACCCCTATTCGGTTATCGTACCGGAACGCTAAATCGCTTGGCGGCACGTCTTTGCCGGTAGGGTGGTAACTAGCCACGGCCGAAGCCTCCCACCAGGCCAGACCAGGGAAAATCCAGAAATTATAAATTTCCAAACCCTGCCGGGGATCGAACCCGGGACCTCCGCACGTTAAGGCAACAGCGCTCAACACTGCGCCACGGAGGTCGTCAAATTACTCATTTAAGTAAGTGCTTACGGAAGTTACTCATTTGTGATTTATGTGAGTAAAACTTATAAAATTGTAATAGCGACCTAGGACATACTTGTGCCGCTTATGAAGTTGATATGTTTTAAATCTTGTTCACAATAGGGATGATGCCTATTCAAAAATAAATTATTTCTAATTGATTATTATTAAATAGAGGGTCTTCTTTTGGAAGACCCTCTATTTAATAGAGGGTCTTCCAAAAGAAGAGAATAGAGTCTATTAGATCTAAAATTCACATCCTCGGTTAGTTTTAAGCTGTGCGTTGAAATTTTATGACGTCATAACTGTGAATTTCATACAACTTCCATACTACAAGTGCGTTTTTAAGATTGATAAAGAGTTGCTGATTTGATTGAGCTGTCATCATCCCTATTCTCGATCGAAATGGCAACTAACGGCCTCGTTTAGTTTTAAAGAACGGGCGCCTCGTCTTTTAAAATCACTTTGGAAGTAGGTAGTCGGCCGTCAATTGCTTTTAGGCCTGAACATCATCTACTATTGTCTCGCAAACGCTATATTATAAGGTAGATGATACTCACTACATCTGTATAAGAGCTATGGCAGCACCACAAGACAGCTTGTCCGTGAAACTCATCAAGCCGTAACGCGGCCGTCAATTGCTTTTAGGCCTGAACAGCAACTACTATTGTCTCGCAAACGCTATATTATAAGGTAGATACTCACTACATCTGTATAAGAGCTATGGCAGCACCACAAGAGAGCTTGTCCGTGAAACTCATCAAGCCGTACACGAAGGCGGAGGCGTCCGTGGCCGCGCCCACCAGGTCGGCCGTCAGCGACAAACTAGTCACCAGCATTTGAGCACCACCGAAACCTGGGTTCAACAGGGAATATGCACGTGGTTTAAATTACATTCTCATATTTTTTATTCGTAATCCTACAACGGTGAGGATAGCCGACCGCCTTGCTATTCGGGGGTTCGACCCCAGGGCACGCATATCTAACTTTTTGGAAGTTATGTGCGTTTTAAGAAATCGCTTGATTTAATGGTGACGGCAAACATCGTAAGGCAACCTGCATACCCGAGAGTTCTATACGGTGTGTGAAGTCTGCCAATCCGCACTTTGCCAGCGGGGTGGACTTTGGCTAAAGTTTAGCCTCGAGATGAGACTCGTGTCCACATCCACATTCCACACCAACTTTTTAAAGTCCGTAGTCAACAAGGAACCCTTATAATTTGGCCATGTCCTTCCCTCTGTCTGGCTGTCTGTCCGCAGCGTAGCTCAGAGGCTCTTATGCTGAGATCTATAGAGCGTACTTTGGCTTGGCTCAGACTTTGCTTAGAGTTAAAACGAGATGAACTTAAGTGAATTGTAAAATACATAAATCTGTCTTAACCATGTCTTAAGTCTAAGTCAAAGGCAATGTTTGCTCTATAGATCTCACACTTACCTACTACTGAAAATTTGGCATGTAGGTACCTATACCTATTAATCGCGCCGATAAAGTGGTAAAAAAAATTATTTTAGGGAACCTTCCCTACATGTATGAGTGAGTGGGTATGATTCTATTTTTTTATTTTATTTAAACGCATTATATAAATCCTATTTAAAAACGTTATGAATGCCAAAGTGTGCTTGTCTGAAATTCTTTATTACTATACAAAACATACAATTAATATAAATTTTCTCAGTCGAGAGGCTGGCAGAGCGTGCCTACCGGCAAAGTGTATTTTATTTGAACAATTTAAACACAGGTTTATAAGGTACTTATGCATCTGAGCATTCTATTCTATAACAAAATTCCACAAACTATTATAAACTTGCCTTTACACAAGTCTAACAAATCCATTAAAAAAATGCTCCTGAAAATAGCTTATTATACTGTCGAGGATTATATTAAGTATAATATATGATAAAAGCGCATGGATTTGACTCGCTCCAGCAATGCTCGAGCTGCGGTTACTTATGTATCTTTACATTAATATAATTGTAAATATATTTTATTTTATTTCAAAAGAGCAACCACCTAGTTTCTTGCTGGTTCTTCTCGGTAGGAAGGCATTCCGAACCAGTGGTAGATTCATTCGACTATTCAGAAGCACTTGTAAAAAGTCTATTTGAATGAAAAACTTTTGAATTTAGAATTTTAAGGAAAGTAAGTATTTTAAGGTAAGTATAATAGGAAATATTTCTGACTCAACATTATTATGTTATGTTAATATTATTATTCGCATAGTGACAATGTAGGCGAAGAAGCGAAGAAGAAGAGTGGAAACGCAACAGAGCAACGGATCGACGTGATTTTTTGCATGTGTGTAGACTTTAGTTGAGGACCTGGAGAGCATAATAGACTACTTTCTATCAAAGAAATTAAAATAATCCACGCGAACGAAGTCGCGGGCATCGTCTAGTTGATAAATATATCAAAGTGCAATTTATGATAAGAATGTATTTAACCAATACCTACACAGCTGCCTACGTCATTTTAAACACATGACCAACAGGCTAATGATAATCTGAATTACTATGTTACTAACCTATTAACACAGCAACAACATAGATAAAATACACTTTGAATGTATCATCAGATTCGAAGTAAATCCAAAGCAAGCCACTCATTGCGCATGCAGCTCCCAATAAATAGCTTAGTTTTCTTGTGAAGGACCTTGGAGCCAGCCTCTGCAGGCCAGCTGCTGCCAGGCTCCCAAGATACATCGCTAGAGGCACCACAGCTAGAGAGCGCGCCGCCAGTCCTAATGTACGGTGCAGGTACAGGGGTATGAGGACCTGGGATATGTTCACGACGAGTCTCGTGCTCATGTATATACCTGCAACCTGAAAAGCTATATTAGACATGATGTAATTTTCTTAAAGAAAAACTTCAGTAATACTTCACATAACTTCTACATAACTTTAATAATACTTCAGCCCCCCTAGCATGGGCCGAGACAATTTTCTCCCCGAGGAAAGGATAAATATTTTATTCCTGAATAAATAAATAAAAACGCTAAATAACGGTGGATAAATAGTCCCCCGAGTCCCCGTGAAATGTCAAACGGGGATAAACTTCTCCTCTCCCCTGTTGCCGTGCTCTGAGAAGTGGATAAGTTAATTTTATCTCTTGTCAGTGGATAAAATCGGGGGATACAATTTTTATCTCCGGCCCATGCTAGCCCTGCTGGTGCTATTTGGTAGTAATTGGATCTTCCATCCTTGAAAAGGTGTATTCCGTCCGAAAAAAGGCCTATTTAAAATCTCTGCCAAATTAAACAGTGCAGACATTAAATAAAGAATAATAATATTACGTTTTGCAATGAGCATTAAGCTATTTCAACTTGGGTAAAGCGTGCTTTTATGCCTCTATGCCAAAGCAAATAATTAACCATGGATGTGTCTTTGTCTGTGTGAATGTAAATCCCAGGGGAACTCTGATTGATTTTCCAGGGTAAAACTTAGTCTATGTTATTCTCCAGGTCTTCAACTTTACCTATGCAAAACACTACGCCGACACATTGCTCTGTTGCAGCGTAATTGAGAGGCAAATCAACAAACAGATAAAAATCTAAGAAGTGAATTTAGCTCTTACCTGATATAACATCCCCTTGCGCAGCATATCACAGTGTACAGTGCTTGTTTCATTATCAGAAGCCAGTAATTGACTCCTCTGGTGTTTTTCAGACACAGTAAAGTGAAACACGATAGAAGCCAGTGTACCCACTGCCAGGACTATGAACATAATATCTCTGAACTTCCACACATCTGCTGGTCCCACTTGCTGAAAAGATAAAATTAATATTAAACAAATATTTTACATCAGATGATGCCCGAAACTCCCTGTGGATTAAGGTTTTTTTTTGAAGTAAAACTTCTTTACGCATGCTTGACTTGGGGAGTAAGCTGGTGAATGTGTGACGAGAGCGTTTCGAAAAGTGCGAACGGAAATTAAGAGGGAGATATAATAAGTCAGTGAAGATAGAAATAGAGAGAGAGATACGTTTCGTATATTACTGTAGGGGCAAGAGAGAGAGGTATATTACTGTAGGGGCAAGAGAGAGAGATGCGAGCACACATTTTCTTTCTCTCTTTCTCTCATAGCCAGCCAGTTACTAAGTTTTACTTCAGTCGTGTAGTCTAAAGCACACTGGGTTTTTTTTTTATTTCCGCAGGAACTCTTTGATGTTCCAAACAAAGTAGCATATGTCCTTCCCCGGGATACATTCTATCTCGACCAATTTTCATCATAATCGGTGGAAAAGATGGGTCATGAAAGCACAGCTGAAAGACAGACAGACACACTTTCGCATTTATAATATTAGTATAGATGTTTTAATTATGCCATAACTTCATCAAAATATATGACTTAATTTGGATCAAGACATAAATTAAGATAATATTATGAGTGGAAGGCTTCAAAATCAAATTTGTATAATCAAGTGCACTTAACAGTTATCATGGATATTACATAAAATTCTAATATATAAACAGCTTATATGGTTACATATAACATACTTCCTTATCACACTCTCCAGTCAAATGCAGTATTATCCAGGTGATTAAATAGACAAATAAATTAGAGAAAACTGTAAATCCATATCTGTAACAAAAATATATTACCAAAGCTTTTTGTTTGATACTCATAAATTTTATACCAACTTTTTATTCAGAACAATCTTTATTGCCCATAATAGAACAGACTAATATTGTTTATTTTATTTCTTTTATGTATAAAATGTATTGTTTGGTTACAAGTCAATGGACGTTTTTGCAATATTTTTATATTTAATAAATGATTAGGGTAAGACCTTATTATTGATGTTTTACAGCCAAATTTTTCCCACTTTATTTCAATTTAAAAAGTTATATGCTTTTGTATTACCTGATTGCAGTAAGATGTGTCCGGACATGGAGATCTTCAGCCAGCTCTGGGATTAAGCTAAGATGCGATATTTGCACAGATGCCCATCCAATTTGAAATATTGTTATGAAGGCAGCAAAATAAAACATCTGTGCCCATTTGTGTGTTGTGGAACATCCCAAACATTGCATGAAGATGAACGGAAATGATGACAGAACACATGAAGTACCTATAAATGTAATTTAGTTAAAATCTTTATTGCACACAAATGTTACATGGTAGATTAAAATAAATAATGTGTTCCAGACTGGACTTTATTTCCTCAAGGATTAGCCATTATCTCCATGAATGATTATAGTAAGACAAAATATTATAGTATAGTGTGTGTGCACAAACACAGATACACTATCATAGCCTGATAGGATGGCAATCTCACATGGCATTACATTATGTTTTTCAAGGAACAAGGTTAGGTTAGGTTGGGTAGGTTCTGAATAAAGGCTTTATTTATTTATAGGAAGTACCCTATAGGTTTGATTTATTGGCGAGTGTCAAAATATGGATAAAATGCGACATAAACAGTCGTACCTTTTGATTGCATTGACTTAGAAGCTTGATTTTTTTTTACAGCTCCAAGGGATCGTAGGCCTAACTATTTCAAATTAATTTCAACTTGATGCCTCCACATGTTCCCAAGAAAAAGGTGGTTGACAGACATACAGACAGACAACGAAGTGATTGAATAAGGGTTCTTTTTTTCCTCGGAGGGCACGGACACCTAAATATTAATTTGTGCTTTAAGCAAATTTTCTTTCGTATATCTTACGTGTCTGGCAGTTAAGTTCCGTGAAACAGTGTTGAAGTATAATTGTAATGTATAACTAGGAAATGGTAATAAAATTTCAATTTTTCTCTATTAAAATATGCATGATTTATGGTTTGTTAGCTAAAATTCCACATTGAATTTGGCTATAGTACCTATAAGTGGATTATTAACTGAACATCATTAAGGTTGTTTTTTGATTTATTACTGGAAAGACTAAATGACTTTTTTTTTTATTAGACTCATTTGAAGTTCATTTCAAGAGGTACTAAGTGTGTTAACCAGCAGGGCTAGCATGGACTGGAGATAAAAATTTCATCCCCCGATTTAATCCACTGACAAGAGATAAAATTAACTTATCCACTTCTCAGAGCATGGCAACAGGGGAGAGAAGTTTATCCCCGTTTGACATTTCACGAGGACTCGGGGGGACTATTTATCCACCGTTATTTAGCGTTTTTATTTATTTATTTAGGAATAAAATTTTTATCCTTTCCTCGGGGAGAAAATTGTCTCGGCCCATTCTAGAGGGGCAGAGGTGTTAACTTACCAAAAAGATGCCACAGTTTTCTTCTCCCATATCTTGCACTTAAATAGTTATTTGTGTGATCAGAATGATATCCAATAAAAGGAGTAAACAAAGCATCTACAACCTGTCCTATTAACATTAAGTATCCGGCTTGAGCAGCCGTAAATTCTAGCACAAGATGAAAAAATACTAAAAAATAGGTAAACCACAAACTAGCACAAACATCGTTTAGTATGTGACCGATCCCATAACCAACTTGTAGCCATAAACTTGTCGAGATATCCAACAGTTCATTATCCATTTTAAAGTCCAATTGTCCCACTGTACTGTAAATAAATTGACAACTTTTGTCTGGACTGTTTGACTGGATCTGCTCTGGAGCACAGAACACTTTAAATACTCCTCTGGAGTGAAACAGTAAAAGTCACATTAATAGAAAACACTATGTAAATAAAATGATTTTTTGTTTTACTTTTATTTACCCATTCCCAATTTCCAATAATTTCCCACCCACTTGTTTTTGTTTACAAGTCAAAACAAAAGATAAGCTTTTTTTTTTTTTTTTTTATTTAACTGGTTTAACGGCTCTGGATTCTAGTCCTTCTGAGCCTGAAGTTACACAAATCTCACTGTCACTCTTCTATCTTTTAGTATAGAGCAGAGACTGTATAGAGTCTTTGGTCACAAAAAACTTATGTCAAAAATTACAACATTTTGAGTTTGAAAAGTTTACATCGGTTCATTTTCACTAATTACAGTATTTGTTGTTTTCATTGTTGTTAAATATCTTGAGCACCAGAAATAAAGGAATATAGTGGTCGGAAGAACTTTTTATCAGCTAATAAACTTTGAAGAGTATCAGGAACTTTGCCATCGTTAATATCTTGAATGGAACTAATGAGTAGTAATCTATTTAAACCTAATTGACGACATTGAAAAACAAGATGATTTAAGTCTCCATTCGTTTCGCCACAATATTCACAATCTGCATTTTCTTTCATTCCCAAGCGATGTAGGTGGGTGGCTACTCTGCTATGTCCAAATCTCATTCGGTTTATAGTCGTAATGAATTTTCTGTTATTAATCCCTTTTTTGTTATACCAAGGAGTGGCTGGCGGGCCGTTTTGTATTTCATAGTACCAAATTCCTTTGGACTTGCTTATTTCTTCCCAGTATGACTTCCATAAGGATTTCAAAGCATTGCTTCGTCGTCGTCGTCGTCCTCAACCGATGGACGTCCACTGCTGGACATAGGTCTCCTGTAGGGTCCTCCACAAGCCACGGTCGTGCGCCGCCTGGATCCAGCGACTCCCTGCGACTCTCTTGATGTCGTCCGTCCACCGTGTGGGGGGTCTGCCGACGCTACGCCTTCCAGTGCGGGGTCGCCATTCCAGCACCTTGGGACCCCAACGTCCATCGGTTCTCCGAACTATGTGCCCCGCCCATTGCCACTTCAGCTTCGCAACTCTTCGGGCTATATCGGTGACTCTGGTTCTCCTACGGATCTCTTCATTTCGGATTTGATCACGTAGGGACACTCCTAGCATAGCCCTCTCCATCGCCCGCTGAGTGACCCTGAGCCTTCTTATCAGGCCCATAGTCAGCGACCATGTCTCGGATCCGTAAGTCATCACTGGCAACACGCACTGTTCGAAGACTTTGGTCTTCAGACACTGAGGGATTTTGGACGAGAAGACATCTCGAAGCTTCCCGAACGCAGCCCAGCCAAGTTGGATTCGGCGGTTTACCTCCTTCTCGAAATTGGACCTACCCAGCTGCACTGTGTGTCCCAGGTAAACGTACTCGTCTACAATCTCGAGTGCAGAGTTCTCAACGATCACTGGGTGGAGCGGAACATGAGCGTTAGACATAACTTTCGTCTTACTCATATTCATTTTTAGGCCCACCTGTCGAGAAAATCTGCTGAGGTCATTGAGCATTGCATTGAGGTCTCCCAGAGTCTCTGCCATGATGACTATGTCATCGGCAAACCGAAGGTGAGTGATGTACTCGCCGTTTATGTTGATGCCACGTCCGTTCCAATCCAGAAGCTTAAAGACGTCTTCCAATGCAGCGGTCATTCCAAGCATTGCTTAACAAGGCATATATATCTGAGAATGGTATTTCCAGCATTGAGGTGTGATCTGAACATGTTGATGAATATACATCTCTAGTAGCAACATCTGCTTCCTCGTTCCCAGTTATCCCAAAGTGTGAAGGGACCCACATAAAGGTAACAATCTTCTTTCTTTTATTAAGATTGTATAACATGTTTCTTATATTATAATTAATGTAATTTTTTTTGTAATCTATTTTGTTAGATTCAATAGCTAATAAAACACTTTTTGAATCAGTTACAATTAGAAACTGTGAATTCTCAATATTATTTATGTACAATAGAGATAAGTAGATTGCATAACATTCGGCTGTAAAAATAGAACATAAATTATGAATTTTAAAAGTTTTAGATATTTTCTTTTGTGAGTCATAAAATGCTGAAGTGGTATGCTCTTCAGATTTTGAGCCATCTGTATAAATTGTATAAAAGTGATTATCAGCTAAATATCTTAACATTTCCACTTGAGAATTCACTTTTTCTTGGCATATAGAAACATAGATGTTCATTAAAGCATCATATTCTATTTTATATAAAGGCCATGGTTTGCTTTTATACATATTTTTGGTTTGGGTCTGTGAGTATAAAACAATCCTTAGAATGTCTGGTAATCGACCAGATAATAGCATATTTACATCAATGTATGAGCTTTCATCAAAGTTAGGAACTTCATAGGGAAGTATTTTTTCTAAAACTAAACTATTTTTTGAACTGATTAATTTAACACAAAACCGTTCAGCAATTTCTAGTCTTCTTAGTAAAAGTGGAGGAATACAACTTTCTATTTCCATTACATGAATTGGTGTAGAGCACATAGCCCCAGTTATTATACGCAATGCTTTATTCTGAATTATGTCTAATTTCTTTAAAACCAACTTATTAGCATTTAAGTATGCTAATGTGCTATAATCAAAATGACTTCTAACTATACTTTTATAAAGCATTGATAACAACTTCGGGTCAGCTCCCCAATGCACACCTGCTAATGATTTTAAAACATTGAGACCCCTAAAGGCATTTTTACATAGATTATTTACATGTTCTTGGAAAGTTAACTTCTGATCAAGCAATATTCCTAAAAATTTTTTTTCTAATAACCAAGGTAATCTTGTGTTATTATATTTTACAAAATTGTCGCATGAATTATTTTTTTTGGAGAAAATTAGAGCTCCGCTCTTACTAGAACTGATGTTTAATTTTAACTTACCCGAATAATAATCATGGACTTGTTCCAATGCTAAATTTAAATTATTTACAGCTATATTTACATCTTTATTTACAGTATATACAAGGATATCATCAGCAAATTGCAGAAAGTTTACATTTCTGTCTGTAATGTATTTACTTATTAAACATGTATATACATTATATAGCAAGGGAGATATAGTAGCACCCTGCATGATGCCTTTGTATACATTTCTAGGGCCATGTATAATGTTATTAAATTTAACATACATTGTTCGGTCATATAAAAAATTAAAAATCCATTTACATACTTTTCCAGGAATACCAATCTCACACAGAATATTGACCAATATGGAAGGATCTACATTATCAAATGCACCTTGTATATCAAGAAATGCACAAACTGTGGTTGCATGACTGGTAAATGAATGATTTATATCTGAGATCAAAGAGGCAAAACTCTCTGCTGCACTTTTTCCTTTCCGGAAACCAAATTGCTGTTCAGGTAAAATATTATTTGTTTCAATGTAATAGTCTAATCTGTTTTTTAACATGTATTCAAATAATTTTCCTACACAAGAGGAAAGTGATATTGGTCTGTAGGAGTTAAAGTCATGTTCTGATTTATCAGGTTTCAAAATAGGTATCACACATTGCGTTTTCCAAGACTTTGGAATACATAGTTTGTCCCAAAGTAAATTAAAGATTTTTAAGAGAGTTTTTTGTCCATTAACATGCATGTTGCTAATAAGTTTGTATGGAATATCATCCAACCCCGGAGTGGAATCTCTCCTTGATTGGATTGCTGCAGTAAATTCATGCCAAGTAAATGCTTTCAATAGAAAAGAGCTACTGTCACTACCTATCTGATTAAATATTGAGTTTAAATTCATAATATTGCTTTCTTTTTCAGTTGATGCTATTATGGGTGCATATTTATCTAAGAAAGAAGATATCCAATCATCATTTTTTGATGGTTTATGTACAGGTATCCTCTTAAATCTCCTAATGTAGTTCCAGATATAACTTATTGGAGTATATCTATTAAATGAATCACAAATTCGTCTCCAACTTGCTTTCTTTTTTTCACTGATTAATCTTTTTTTAAAGGCATCCATTTTTTTATATTCTATGTAACTTTCTATTGTCGGGTTTAATTTATAAAATCTTAAAGCATTTTTACTTTTCTTTACAGCTTCCAAACAGTCTGCATCCCACCAAGGAACTGGTTTTCTCATAACAAACATATTAGGTTTGGTAATTAAAGGTATACAATCTCTCCTTATTTCTAGAAGTGAAGTGCAAAAGTTTTCATAAGTAGCCAACAGATTGGATGTATCAATTGTGAAGTTTTCAAACGTTTTTTTTGTTTCAGCCTGGAACTTTGACCAGTCTGCTTTTTTATAATTAAAACGTTCACAAGGTTCTCCTACATCATACTTTTCAACACAAGTATATAAGTCGGCTATGGTTGGATAATGATAACTACCCATAGGATCATCATATACATGCCACTCACATAAAGGAACTAAAGAAGGACTAACACATGAAACATCAATGGAAGATTGATTAAAATTAATGCTTCCTACTGTAGTTGGAGATCCGTTATTTAATATACAAAGATCACATTCATCCAACATGTTATAAATATCAGTGCCTCTAGTTTTGGTTGTGAGACATCCAAAAGCAATATGATGAGCGTTTAAGTCACCCGAAAGAAGAAGTGGCTTAGGTAAACTGTTAATAATTTGTTTTAATCTTCTGACCTTAAAGCGACCCCCACTGGGTGGAGCATAAACACATAAAATGGACATATTGCCTAGACTTGTAGTAAGGGTTATAGCTACTGACTGCATATAATCATAGAATGGTGTAGGGACAACAAAATATTTGAAACTATTTTTAATTAAAATTGCTACTCCACCACGTCCATTTTTTCCATTCTGATTAATGAAATTGTAGTTAGGAATGTTGATAGCTCTATTTTCTCGCAGCCATGTTTCATTTAACAAGCAAATATCTACATCATTCTTAACTAGGTAATTAATAAGCAAAGGCTTTTTATTATTAATAGATTGTATATTAAATTGTGAAATTCTAATAAATTGTTTATCCATTGTTTTTAAGATTAGTAATGAGCATTTCTTTTACAACCGATGTAGTAAGTTTACGGCCTGAGTTACCCATGGCCACCAATGCTCCAATAAGTGCTTTTAAGATAGTGTCATTTGTTATAATTTGTTCAATAAGAGTTTCATTATTACAAGTTGTGGTATTAGTTTGGGCAGTTTCTGTCTTTGATTTCTGTACTTTAGGAGTGTTATTAGGTTTAACTTGTGATTTATCTACTGTAACTGTATCTATTGTTGTTTTTTTAGGCATTACAGGGAAATTTTCATTATAGTTGTTAAATAAATTTTGTACTTGTTTTGTTTGTAAAACTTTTGAATATGAAGATCTATTAAAGTTTTCATCCATTTTTTGTTTTTTTATTGGGCAGTCTCTAGATATTGCAACGTGAGGGCCACCACAATTTATGCATTTAATTACTGCATTTTCTGCACATTCAGTGTAGCGATGCTCCTCTGCACATATTGAACACCGCTGCACCGATTTACAAATTCTTGCTCCGTGGTTAAATTTGAAGCATTTATAACATTGTAATAGCGGGGCAACATACTGATGCACCCTATATTGGAACAAGTCCAGATGTACACATTCAGGCAAGCTGGTTGAAAGAAAAGTTATACTTACTGAACTAAATGGTTTAATTTGACCATTAACTTTCTTGGTGAAGCGACGCACGGCGACCACCTCATATTTTGATGATAGTTTCTTGAATAATTCTTCATTACTTATACTAATGGGAACATATCTGAGTACCCCAATCGTCTCCACCGCCCTTGCTGGTATGAATGCCTTGTACTCGTGTTTCTCCAAGAAATTTTCATTTTTTAAAAAATCATTGGCGTTGATTGCCCGGGCGAACACCACCCCAACTTTAGATGCGTTTATTCGTCTTATATTAATTGCTCCTTTAATTTCATTTTTAAAAACTCCCGCCAACATTAAGGGATTCGTATTGCCTAGTTTAACTCCTTCTTTACGACTCTCAATAAAAACCGTGTATTCATCCATTCCTACTGATTCAGGGAAAACTCTTTTATAATTTAATTTGTGGTATGGCTTATAAAAATCGTCATTTTCCTGCTGCTGGTCTTGACTGCGCCTCGGCGGTTTCCTTTTCCCGCCCGCGTCGTGGTCCATGCCTGTGTCCAAACCGTCACTATCGGACGGCATTCTTCTTTATTTTTTAATGAAAATTAGCTAATTTTCCTGCAGAAGTCGAAAACAAAATATGTATTTTAAAATTTTAATTTAAAATACGCGCTTCTTGTTTCCCGCCAAAAACAAGATCCCGCTATGGCTATCAAAAGATAAGCACATAACAGTAGACCTCAGAACAAAAATACCCACTTACCATAAAACACAGAGCTCCAAGCTAAAAGCTTTTTTAACAAAAGTCAAAACAAAAGAATAACTATGTGTGTGTTCCGTTATAAGCACTGCGAGCACTGGCAGTGCTCTTTACTGGGGACTTACAGTGCTCTCAGTGTATTTCGGAACGCACCCTATACATACTATTTCTATGAGATTAACACACAGACATATAAATAGAAGCAGACACAACATAAATTTCACACCCACATAGACAAGTGTATGCGAATCAGTGTGACTTAGTGTGACCGTGTCCCTGCAAGCAAAAATGTGTATGTATTAATTTGCTGCAACACTGTGCTACACCAACGCACACATTGACAAAAATTCAATGCGTGGCAGTCATTATAAGACATCTATGAGACCTATGGCGTTTGTTTACATTGTGTTGTCTTGGGTGTCATAAGTTTTTTGTGAAATTTGGAGATTTATATGAATATTTACTAAAATAAAATGGTGAAGTGTTGTGTCCCCCTGTGTTACAACGCTTCGTACAGGAAAACCCCAGAAGTAACGTTCCATCGGTAAGTATAATTCACGCTATCATGTAGCTTTGGAATGTTTTCGTATCGCATCGTATCAAAGCTAAGATATCTAATATTTTATAGTTGTTATGACGAAATATGTAGCCATGCATATATTTAAACTATAATATTATGGTTTTCTGTAGAAATACATGCTTTAAGTTGTTGAATAATCTTTTTTGACATTTGAGAACTTTAACAAATTACAGGGCCGGACTCGACGACTCTTTTATTTTAAGTATATAACTTCGACTTTTAATTTCAGGTTTCCAAAGGATGAATACCTGAGAGACCTATGCATAAAAATATTAATAGAAAAGACTGGCAGACCAACTCATGGAGTGCTATATGCTCCAAGCATTTTACAGATAATCTAAGAACGTAATATTATATTCCGTACAATTCTATCTCCTGGTGCAATACCGACCATTTTCAAAGAAAAGTTAGTTGAGGTCTTATACTAAGTAGGTACCAATTTACCTTATCTTCCATTAGGTGGATGAATTTCATTAATTTTTATTGAAAACCTCAATACAGATTCTAAAGCACTAATTGTAAAGTTTATTTGAATAAAAAACATGTGAGTTTAAAACACCTGTTGTAATTTTCTATTTAACCTGTTTTTGGAATAACGATTCGATTCGATTGTTTAACAACATTTATTTGGCTTACTGCCAAGAAATTATTGTCAATAGGAACTTAGAGCTAAAATCTGGCGGTATTTACACGATATCCGTTGGTACTGTTCTTCTAAATAATATCCCCATCATCTGCGCGTCGACGCAGAGCGAGAACGACGCGAGAACCACTGGCCATGATACTGACGGAGTCCTCAGGATTTGAGTTGTAACAGGAACTATAACTCCGCGCGCGACGGTGACGATATCACACGCAGCGCGGAGCTCACATCTATATTCACCACATTGACTAGGGTCCCGCACGTGGTGATGATTACCATTACTAGTGTTACTATATTGCAGTTGTGATCGCTTGTGATGAGGAAATTATAAAAGTACCAATAATAATTATTTTTAAAATCCTTACAAATTATAGCTTCCAAATGATAGGTGTCTTTAGGTCAATTTTTTTCACGCAACCTAACCCTACATATTAATATAATGTTTTATGCAGCAACAAGGTTCGGCCCTGAGTTTTGTGTATGTGTGCGTAATGTTTTCGTGTGTTTGTAATTGCCACGCTATTTTGTACGTTATCTTGACTCTGCTTCTCTTTATAACTCTGTGGATTAACAATAAACCTCAGAACAAAAATACCCACTTACCATAAAACACAGTGCTCCAACGTGCTCCAAGCACACTCCAAGTCTGACCGGCAGTCGTAATTCCTTCCTCCAAGAGTCTGACGTTCCAAGTGAAGTCTGTGATCTGGGTTCTCTTTCTCTGTCTACGGATCTAGTAACTATAATCTGTGTTGGACTTGAGCAACTGGTCTGTGGACTTGAGAATGAAAACATGAGAACCACAGAGTACAACCTACCTACTGCTTGAGATTTTGATTTTTGAATATTGAAAAAAAATCAAGAATCTATTTCAATTTTCAAATAGAATATTCATGAAATTTTGGCCACCAATTGATCACAGAGTACTTTGTTATAATCAGATGATTAAAAGCTTCAAAAACCAGTGTTTTGTGCTAAAACCAATTTCTATTTAAAATGATAAAGTCAAGGGTATTGTGCTGTATTGCTTTTGTGATTCCAATTCTTCATATAAAAGGTGATGATTATAAGGAAGAAATGTATATCAAACCAGTGCCACCGTCGCACCTTTATGTTTATTCACAATTCCTGACACTGGCAAATGGAGAAGAATCGTGTAAGTAATTTAAATGCCATTTACCTAATTCTTTACGTACCTAGTGATTGCCAATTGGATGCGACAAAGGATGCGACTGAGCTTCGCTCGGCGTCGTTACATTTGATTGGGCTCTGGTTTATTATATGTGCCGCGCAGTAAGTAGGCAGTTCATATTTTTACAGAAAGGTATTAATCTAAAACCTAACGCCAAAATATTTTCCGTCGAATCGTAATAGTTTTCGAGAAATTAATTTTTTAATCAAGACATTTTGAGCTTAGTTTTCCCGAAATTCGCGCAAATCTACTTAGTACTTATTTGCGTGAGGGATGGTGTGAACTGTGAAGGAATTAGGTAAGACTCGGATGGCAGCCCACCTCGGCCTCGTTTCGTTTTACGTAGGTATTAAAATCCGTTCCATGGACGTTAATGGACGTTTTTAGGGTTCCGTACCCAAAGGGTAAAAACGGGACCCTATTACTAAGACTCCGCTGTCTCTCTGTCTGTCTGTCTGTCTGTCTGTCTGTCTGTCTGTCTCCAGGCTGTATCTCATAAACCGTGATAGCTAGAAAGCTGAAATTTTCACAAATGATGTATTTCCGTTGCCGCTATAACAACAAATACTAAAAATTAAAAAAATATATATATTAAGGGGGGTGCCCATACAATTAACGTGTTTTTTTCGTATTTTTTTGCTCAATATTAAAAACGGTAACAGGTAGACGGTTCAAATTTTCACAGAATATTAACTTGTATATTACCTTTCAAAATAAATAATTAAATATCAATAAAGTAAATATTAAAGGGGGGCTCCCATACAACAAACGTAATTTTTATTTTTAATACGTCATAAATCGTAAAACTTACTACAGGTTTGTACGGAACCCTCGGTGCGCGAGTCCGACTCGCACTTGGCCGGTTTTTTAAAACATCGAGTTTTATGATAGGTTTTATATGTACCTACCGATTATTGAACGCGATTTAAAAAACGGAACGCGTGCGTTGGTGCCAAATTCAAATCTTTGAGTCATCGTTTTACGCGAAGAGCGAGCGAAGCGAGATCGGGACTGGGGGCACTCCGACTCTGATAGTTTAGGTGACTATAAACTTATATTTAACCCAAACCCCTATTCGGTTTCTACACGGCATCGTACCGGAACGCTAAATCGCTTACTGCGCCATGGAGGTCGTATATCTTATTCAAAGTATAGTAAATTATAAATACTATAGTTGTGTGGTATAAATATCTTGTTAATTTTCATGTAGTTGAACATTCTCATCTCGCACCACGTTCCTTGGGAGAAATTGTGTCGAGATATCAAGTAGAAGAGTTACACTTGACATTGACTGAAGGACAATGGAGACACAATGAATGGGGCTATCCTGTATTGGATGCTGCACCTGGTGCTGAACTATATGCGTGGTTTTCCCCTGATGTTATTGATATTGACTCTCAATGGAAGAAGCTAAGTTCAACTTTATCGGGGCTTTTTTGTGCATCATTAAATTTTATTGAAAACTTTAATACTATAACACCAAAAATGGCCCTGTGGCCAACTGGGGCGAGTAGTCAATCTAGACAAAATATTACTTCTCTGCTGAGATATGCTTCATTGCCACGAGAAATTGTATGCACAGAAAATTTAACTCCATGGAAAAAGCTACTGCCATGTGACTCTAGTCATGGATTTTCATCCCTTCTCAACTCTATAATGATTCACAATACAAACTACCACTCGATTGGCATACACATTAGAAGAATGTGTACCAACAGTAACTGCCTAGAGACTAATTTAGAAATAAAACAAACTGTAGCACTTGTGTATGATTTTAAAATTATTAACACTATGGACTGGTCACTTCGGAAGTTGTTTGGTCAAGGATTGCCAGGAGCCTGCCCACTTTCATCTTCTAGCAAGATATATGTTGACATAACTTCAAACAGTTCATACCCATTTGTACTTCACCCTGAGCCAAACAGTGTTATATTATCACACAGAGGTGGCAGTGAAATTGAATTGGCAGTATATGATATAAACCATTATAACATGATGAACATTGGTGCAAAATATGATATGAAGAATAAAATATTTGTGAACATTCCCCCACCACTGACTTTCAATCGATATGTTTTGGGGTATGGTAAAGAATTTGGTGGGATAGTTACAGAATTATCCAATAATTACTGGGCACCCATAGATGTTGTGCTCCTAGAAAATGCTCCATGGTGGTTGCCAATTCAGCTAAGTACTTTAAGGATTAATGGTGAGGCAGAGAGTAAATTAATTATGTCACAGTATTATTCACCTGGAAGAAGCAGGCAAAAACCTTATCATCTGGAACTTTTGCTAAAATTGCCACCTAAAACTACAACTACAATTACTATAGATTTTGAATTTGTTTTCCTTAAATGGCAAGAATACCCACCTGATGCCAATCATGGATTTTACATAGGATCTGCTTTAATTTCTGCAAACTTACCAACTGCTAAAAATTATACTAGTCTACCAATAACTGGCAGTACATTTGACTCCATCATAAATGCATCAAAGCCATGTAAGTTTATACCTAGACTCTAAATATTTAGTATAAAACAAACTTGCTGTCTGCATTTGTGCACTTAGTTCAGTTGCTCTATTTATGCAACAGATTTTGATATATATCAGTATCAATAATTTTCACTATCAGTTTAGAGAATTTTTTGCATAATATACACTTATACTTACACTAGCTAATGCCCGCGACTTCGTCCGCGTGGATTGAGGTTTTTTTTGTTCCCGCGGGAACTTTTTAATTTTCCGGAATAAAAAACAACCTGTGAGTTATTCCAGACAATAATCTACCTCTGTGCCAAATTTCATCCAGATCCGTTAAGCTGTTCTGGCGTTATTGAGTAACAAACATCCATCTATTCATCCATCCAAACTTTCACATTTATAATATTAGTTTATATTAGCATAAATTATGTATGATAAAGAAAATAGAGAAATCTTGATGTTATGAAAATAATGTAAGTATTCTGGGAGTGTACAATTTGTCTATCTTCTGAGTATAATCCACAGTACCTATCCAATTTTATCTTTTAAATTATTTTTCATTTTTAAAAACAATGGGTCCTAACTCCTGACCAACCTATTTAAAAAAATTATTTGTAAAAGTTGGGTATATGCTGTAAAGTGAAATGACCTAAACTAATTAGGTCAAAATTAGACTACAGTAAATCATTTTAATGAACTTCTTACTTAGTAGAAGATATCACAGATACATCTGGTACTGAAATATCACTTGCTTATGTAATTCTTTTTTTTGCAGGGTATCCCATGGTCTTCCGGACAAATGGGGCTATGGTGTCCTTACCAACACCAGACTTTAGTATGCCATACAATGTTATCTGTTTGGCCTGTACTGTGGTAGCTCTAGCATTTGGACCTCTGAACAATATTTGTACCAAAGAAGTTGTCTTAAAAGTTATAGGTGCCCATGTATCCTTTACACAGAAAATTTTCAATATTTTTAAGAAAAAACAAGACTAATGTTAGATGCTATTAAAGTATTTAATATTATAATCTTACGAGTAGTTTTACTGCAGATAAACTAGAGACTAAAACCGGCCAAGTGTGAGTCGGACTCGCGCACCGAGGGTTCCGTACAAACCTGTAGTAAGTTTTAAATTATTAAAAAAAAAACTACTTACTAGATCTCGTTCAAACTAATTTTCGGTGGAAGTTTGCATGATAATGTACATCATATATTTTTTTTTAGTTTTATCATTCTCTTATTTTAGAAGTTACAGGGGCGGGGGGGGGACACACATTTACCACTTTGGAAGTGTCTCTCGGGCAAACTATTCAGTTTAGAAAAAAATGATATTAGAAACCTCAATATCATTTTTGAAGACCTATCCATAGCTACCCCACACGTATGGGTTTGATGAAAAAAATTTTTTGTGTTTCAGTTCTAAGTATGGGGACTCCCAAAATTTATTGTTTTTTTTCTAGTTTTGTGTGAAAATCTTAATGCGGTTCACAGAATACATCTACTTACCAAGTTTCAACAGTATATTTCTTATAGTTTCGGAAAAAAGTGGCTGTGACATACGGACGGACACACAGACAGACAGACAGACATGACGAATCTATAAGGGTTCCGTTTTTGCCAAATTTGGCTACGGAACCCTAATAAAAAGGGTCATCATGATTTATCCAGATTCCAATAGTTAATTGAAAAATACTTCAAAGGTTGGTTGCTACTTCATACATAACTGGTATGAAGTTATTTATGAGGTTATTTAACTGGTATTGTGAATTATGACAAATAATTATTGAGATAGATAAGTAAGTAGGTAATTTGAAATTACAAGTTCAACTGTAACACATATGATAAGCCAGTTTCAATATTAATTTAATCTCTATATATATAAATCTCGTGTCACAATGTTTGTCCTCAATGGACTTCTAAACCACTTAACCGATTATAATAAAATTCGCACACCATGTGCAGTTCGATCTAACTTGAGAGATAGGATAGTTTATATTATATAGATTAGGATTATTAGTGCTACCCGTGCGAAGCCGGGGCGGATCGCTAGTATTTAATAAAAACCATAGACATTGAAAACGCTAAGACCAAGATTGCTATGGTAGAACAACACAAAATAACAATAATATTATTAACATACTGAGGATAAAATTGTATGTATTTTTTGAGTAGTTCATCAAACTTAACTGACCTGGTGGCCAAAATTGGAACTAATTTTTATGCCTGGTAAGTTTTTTAATTTTATTTTTCATATCTACTTTGTCACCGGGTCCGATAAAGTGGGACTAGGCGGCAATCAACCAAAAAATATTTTCAAATTATGATATGTATAAACTTATAGGTAATGTATTTGGTAGTAAATAAATAACAAATAATTTTTTTACATATTACTCTATGCTTTACATCATTTGAGATTGACACATCTATTTCAGATAATTTGATTGAATTTGACATTGTGAGAAGTATTGTATTTTGTTGTGTTGTTTCATATATAATTTAAGAATTTACTATTTATTTTGCTATTCTGTTTGTAGTCTTTAATAACTAAAAATCCATTGAACAAGAGTATAACAATAAGAACTAATGGGAGACATGTAAGCATGACAATACCCCTACCCCCTAACCCTATTGTATACATAATATATTGTATCAATTATCTTTAGATTAAGAAGAATTAATATTTTCATTGGTTTACCTAGACAAAGGTGTCCATGCTGCAAGACTTGCGATGAATGTCCATATTTTCAAAATGTTGTCATCATAAAGAATGCTGGTTTGCTCATTTACCGTTATTCTTGTGTACAAGGAGTAAGTAGCTAAATAATCTAATTTAGAATTATTTTAAAGCCGAGCCGCCACTTATTTATTGCACCTATATATACGGCAAAGCCATATATTGCAATCATTATTCATGGTCATTATGTTATTCTGTTCCATTATCGTTTCCAAAAGTAGGTACCTACTCAAGAATTTGGTATCTGCGATGTCAATGGCTGAATTTACCTATTAAGTATGAGTTATGACATCTCGGCAAATCCAACATGTTCGATATGAGTTCCCGCGCGAACCAAAAAACCTCAAATGGATATTTGTTACTCAATCACGCCAGAACGGCTGAACGGATCTGGATGAAATTTGGCACATAGATAGATTATAGTCTGGAATAACACATACCTAGGCTACTTTTTATCCCGGAAAATTAAGGGGGAACCAAAAAGCCTCAATCCACTCGGACGAAGTCGCAGCCATCAGCTAGTAATAATTATTATTGTTATTAGTATTGTGCAAAACACGTTTTATTTTGTAGGTAAATATTTATACTGGGAAAAATGAAAGTTCTACAGAAATATTTATTCTCCACAATACAAAAACTAATGAAATTGCTTCAGAGAAGTTGCTTCCCAAACTTGGTAATTATTTTTTCTCCTACTTGCTCGGAAATTGCTTCATTATTTAAAAAAAAAAACCTATGCACATTGGCTCTTTTTGGGCCTCTGACAATGAAGTAGGAAATCATATTATCATTGCCCCTACAGCACAAGACTTTAGCGTGACTATAAGTCAACCCCATCTATCGGCAATTATTACAATATGATATTACTATGAAGTGCTTTTTCTCGTTAGTAGTTAGTACCTAGCTAAAGTAAGGTAGGTACTCAAAATTATTCGAGTGTAATTTTGATACAGCATCCTAAACACAACGTAATCAGCGCCTTTTGTACCTAATATAAAAAAATCTTCCGAGTAGTGTAATAATCTTAACTAAGTATTAGATACCTACGCTAACGAAAATGTATGAACTTGAAATAGTACCTACTTACCTATAGGCCTCGAAGCCCGTGTCCCTCACCTCGCCTCGCTTGGCCCTCACGGGCTAAACCGAGAAGACCCCTCGCAATATAATTATTATGATATTATACAATGGGGCTGATTCTGTAGTGCACAATCTCTAAACTAAACTAAAATTAGAGCATTACAAATATTGCTAATCCTTTCATACTACTCCCTACGGATTGACGAGCTAATTTAGACAGGCCTAGGTAGGTAGGTACGTGGAAAATAATTTATTTCTTATTTTAGAAATCAACACAATTGCTAATATTTTGCTTATCCAAGCAGAAATACTTGATAAATTACTGTCTAGGAAATGTACCTATAGGTACAATTCCTGAGAAGTGTGCGTATAAAAATTTATTTCATACATTATACTTAATCCTTTCAATTTTTGTTTATACTACATATTGTGTTTTTTTTTTAACCTTTATTGAAAACAATACAATAGAAATTAAAGCTAGCTAGCCTAACCTAATTACTATATAAATCATGCCCGCGTGGAATGGTGGCGAGAATACTGGCTGCATTTCCGCGCTGGACAGCCAGGCTGATCCTTTGCGCTATTGTGTTGACATTATGATTTAAGAGTCCATTTCCTAGGAAATGTAGGTATGTAACATTGACGATTAACATACTTAAACATATCGTCTGGTAAATGATACACAACGCAAATTCTCTTATTTGGGAAATTAGTACCTATGTTTTTTTAATTTTCATACTAATTTCATTTTTCAGGTCAGTATAAGAAGTGCCCTCGTTGTAAATACATCCTTGAACATGCAGAAAAAATACTGCTCAATTTCCCTACAGTTAATAAGCTCGATGTACTTTGTATATGTGATAAGTGTCGAAATAAAGATCGTAAAGGTATATCATCCTGCGATTGTAGTGAAGCCATTGAAAAGTTTATTGCAATCATAAAATCTAACAAAAAGGAAGCTACGAAGGGTAAACAGAGACAATTTAAGTTGCAAAAGTTATTAAATTTTTTTAACAACAAAGATGTAGAATCTAAAACATTATATGCACGGACTAGGTCTGATTCAAATTTAGATAAAATTATATGCCGTGTTAATTCTAAGCAGAAATGTGAGCCTCAAGTAGACCAATTAATTCTTGTTAAAAAAGATTCGCGTGGAACAAATGGTACAGAAATTCGTGGAAGAATTCCAATTTCTAAGACCGCCCAAAAAATTCGATTTTCACATGAAAACCATTCCGATACTGAGCTTGCAGAATTAGACTCTGATATTAAGCGTTTTGGAAGCAATATTAAACATGATAAAATTCTTCACGCTGATGAAAAAAATAACTTGATTGATCATGATGCGACGAGTTTTCAATCATTCGCAAAAACAGAAAAAGATTATCCACTACGGCGAATTTCTATTTCTGAGGAATCTCTTTTTAACTTTCATGATTTATTAGAGAAACCTGACGATCAACCGAAAATAAGAATAGATTCATTACGTCCTCCAACACATGTTCAGAAAGAACCTACATTTGATGAGGATAAGACACCGTCTATTTTGGATTTAATAGCGGCACAAAATCGGTATAAAAAAGAATATTCCAAAAAGGATACTCATGCATTTGATACCACAAGAAAACCAGCTGTAATGGCAAGTATGGGAACAGGGATTTTGAAAACTAAAATGGAAACGAAGTCGACACCTGATAATCTTCCTAAATATAAGTCTGGTGAAGCCTTTTCTTCTTCTCTTTTAGCTAAAACCAATGAATTAATACATAAAGATTTTAGCTACTTTTTTATAAAAGAAGCTGAACTAAAAAAGAAACCTATCCAAAAACATAAAAGTTCTTCGGAACTGATAAAAGACACCCAAGATATGTTACTTGCTCGAGAAGAGGATTTGAAAAGAAAATATAAGGAAGAATTAAACCGTAAATTAGAAGAAGAAGAGAAAAAAAGAAAAGCTCAAGAGGAAAAGATTAAACTTTTAAAAGAAAGCAAAACGATTCTAGGAAATGATACAGGGAAAAAGCAAGGAGAAGACGACCCGGAGAAATTAGATGTCAGTAGCAAAAAATCGATCAGCATAGAAAAATTAAGTAAAGATGTACGATCTTCAGAGAAAAGTAGAAAAAGTGGGATAAAGGCCGAGCCAAAGAGTGACAAAATTTTAGAGGAGAAATTAAAAAAAAACCAAAACGAAAGACAAGAAAAAGATTCTTACTTAAGTTTGGAGAAAGAGCGAAAGCTGAAAGAAAGAGAAGAACAATCTACGAAAGAAATACGTGAAAAGTATAAAATACAGTCTACACGTGAAAAAGAAAGAAAGGAACCTTCTGAAAAAGAAAAATCATCAAAAGACAAAGAAACGCGTGAAAAAGAAAAGAAAGATAAATCAGTGAAAGACAAAGACAAAGAAACGCGTGAAAAAGAAAAGAAAGATAAATCAGTGAAAGACAAAGAAACGCGTGGGAACGATAAAAAGGAACCGTCTGAAAATGTAAGAGAAAAACCATCCGAGAAAGAAATTAAAACACGTGAACAGCAAAAAGATAAAATGGATAGAAATGTGAAACCAAAACACAACAAAGAAGAGGAAGAAAAGTCTGGAAAAGATAAAATTATGGATGAAACTTTAAAAAATGTAATTATTGAAAAAAGCAAAGCTGATGAAAAAGAGATAGAAGCAAATAAAGTTCCTGATATGAAAAAAGCAAAAGAAGAGGCTGCATTAAAATTGAAAGCTCTTCGTGAAATGGAAAATAAAGCAGAAAATGTTCTACAACAGCCAAAACCTGTGCAACAGATTGAAGAACCAAAAATTAAAGAGTTAAATATTAATCAAGTTAAGGTTAGAAAACCTTCACATGATGACCTGATATTACAATTAGTTAAATTAAAACAAGCAGATGAAAAGAGAAGGCGACCAAGAAGTATAGCGGAAATTCACATTCCTCTTATGCTTATTACAGATCATAAAAAGGATCATAAACACATCAAAATGGCTACCTGCGCTATTTGTAATGATTCTGAACTAGAGCTCGACATAGAAGAGATAATATTAAATAAAGCTGAAAAGATTGAGATAAATAATATCATCATAGGACAAAAAATCTTTAAATATAAACAATCGTTAAAAGAAAAATCTGACGAAAAGCAAGTTTTTCCTATATTTATGTCAACATTTAATGACAATCTGATCAATGTACCGGAAATTAATACTGACGATAAATCTGAAAAATTTGAACACAAGCCGCCACCCATGTTGGGAAAATATGTAAGCATTCGTATCTTTTTAGGTTTTAGATAATAAATAATAATTACTAGCTGATGCCCGCGACTTCGTCCGCGTGGATTGAGGTTTTTCGGTTCCCGCGGGAACTCTTTAATTTTCCGGGATAAAAAGTAGCCTATGTGCTATTCCAGACTATAATCTATCTCTGTGCCAAATTTCATCCAGATCCGTTCATCCGTTGGAGCGTGATTGAGTAACAAACATACATCCATACATCCATCCATCCAAACTTTCGCATTTATAATATTTATTTGATTATTGTCAGAATCGCTCGAACAGAACATAAAGATAAATCGTTTTTCTTAATTTACTACAAGTTAGCCCTTGACTGGGATCACACCTGATGGTAAATGAGGATGCAGTGACTAAAGATGGTAGCGGGCTAACCTGATAAGGGTATGGCAGTTATATTAAACCCATAGGGGATTCGTAGTGTTTAAAATAAAACTTTATAAAGGGTGCCGTCATTATTATTTAGTCTATTTATCTAATTTTAGTATTTGTTGTTCAAGTACAGGATATATTTCAAATAATTGATCAAGTTTCAGGATCAGCCTTTCAGAAAATTTAGAGTTCTGAGGTCAACTTTGGACGTTAGAAAATCTCCACTTTGAAAGCCCCCCATTTCGTAAATTTTGGGGGAAAAATTAAAAAAAATATATTTTCGGACTCTATTCCTACTTATCTTTAAAATGATATACCGCAACCCTTTGTTACGCTATAAAAAATATTTTACTTCGCATTCGCTTCTATGAGAGCCCCCCTGAAACACTATTTCAGGGGGGCTCTCATAGAATTTACTTTATTTCTTTTATTATTGTTTTTATAACTTTTTAAGCCATATTCGGCGGGAGGCCATCGGTTTACATATATTTAAATTTGAAGTAATTACTTTCAGTAATTCAGAAGTTATAAGGCTCTGACAGACGGACGGACGGACGGACAAATGCCAATTCACTCAAGTAGACTCGGAGACCTTCGCTTCGCTCGGTCAAATATTATAAATGCGAAAGTTTGGATGGATGGATGTATGTATGGATGTATGTTTGTTACTCAATCACGCTCCAACGGATGAACGGATCTGGATGAAATTTGGCACAGAGATAGATTATAGTCTGGAATAGCACATAGGCTACTTTTTATCCCGGAAAATTAAGAAGTTCCCGCGGGAATCAAAAAAACCTCAACCACGCGGACGAAGTCGCGGGCATCAGCTAGTATTATATATAATCGTGATAAAAGCATGTTAAATTACAACATTCATTAAAATGTAGAATTGAAGCAAGAGTTCCGCGTTGCTTTGCGTGAGTGGGCCCTTGTAAAGGTCCTTGGTATAACCCAACCCAGACACTATTCAGCAGTGTCTTCTGTCACGGGTGACGATTTAAATCGCGAGCGTAACGAGGGATTTAAGACGAGTCCTGAGTGTAGCGAGGGATTTAAGTTCACCCAAGACTAAGACAGCTTTATCACCGGGGAAAATACTCTACTTTTCGTACCATTTGCGAAAAAATTAACACAATAATAATATGAGATAAGCATTTATCAAATAAATATTATAAATGCGAAAGTTTGGATGGATGTATGGATGTTTGTTACTCAATCACGCTCCAACGGCTGAACGGATCTGGATGAAATTTGGCACAGAGATAAATTATAGTCTGGAATAGCACATAGGCTACTTTTTATCCCGGAAAATTAAAGAGTTCCCGCGGGAACCGAAAAACCTTAATCCACGCGGACGAAGTCGCGGGCATCAGCTAGTTAAAAATAATGACAATTAAAAGTAAAAGTTAACATTCGAAACATTGGTCCAATTATTGATAGAGAGAGTTACATTAACGTTTATGTATTTGAAGAAAACAAAAACGCGGCAAATTCCTAGACTAATATTTTTTTGTCGGAAAAGCAAAGGCATCAAGCTCATACGGCCTCGTCGGTTTTCGTCATTTTATTTAATAATCATAACTGCGTATTCCTTTTTCAAAAAGATGTATAATGCTTTATAATATACAAACTCAATGGTGTAAACACAGATGTAGTTCAGTATAAATTTCGTTAAGTATTCCAAATTTAAATCACATTCTCCCCCTAGAGATGAATGAAATTCAGTACAATTTTCAATAATCTGGATATGATAGTATTTTACATATGGCATAGATGAATATGTATAACCCTCAGGTATAACCTTTTGTATAACTTGAAGGTGACTTATGGTTTCAACGCACACAACGTTAGTAAGACGGATCCTACCTCTATGGATTCAACTTAGCTGTAACGTTTTTACTTTTTATAAACTGTTACCATCAAGAAATGGTGGGGTTTCAAAATTTTAAACTGGGGTTACTATATCGAGGGGGGTATCATGTGAAAGAGCATATGCACATTCTAAAATAGATAGAGCCTAATAGAAGTTTATGTTAATTTTACACGAAAAATATAAAGAAGTTTTTAGCCAGGATAGTTTTCTAGAAATCAGCCATACAAACAAACTTAGTTTTGCGGTCCGAAATAAGAGGCACTTTTTAGATTAGGCACATGTCTGTAAACTTTACAGTAAAAACAAAAGGAAGTCCTTAGTTATACTAGGACAGTTTTTTTTATAAATCAGCGGTAAACCATAGTATACTACTGTAGGTTTTTTTTTACCTTCATTACACCGTTTTGTAGCACCGTCTTCATTATTGAGGTCGATTTTTAACCAAATCCTTCCAAGGTACCTTAGCAACCCTCGGTGCGCGAGTCCAACTCGCACTTATCCAACATGATACCACTTGAGAGATTGTTTTTAATTTTATTATAAACATTAAAAACATATTTTAAAAATTATTTTAATATTTAATTGTGTAGGTACCTAAGCAATAATGACTGCAGAACTCACTGCTATATTTGAGGCAATGTGCTATGCTGTAAGTCTTAGGGTTAAAAATATTGTAATTTACACGGACAGTAAAAGTGCAATACTTCACTTGATGAGTAGTGTAAAAGGAAAAAGAGGTACATCAGTGGCTTATGGGATATTAAATGTTATAAATAGTTTACAATCCAGTGATGTATCTTTAAAATTGCAGTGGGTTCCTTCTCACATCGGGTTAACGGGAAACGAGAAAGCCGATGATTTGGCAAAAAGAGCATTATCCGAAGGTACTGAAAAAGAAATTAAACCAAATTATTCCGAAATTTTAGGAAAGTATAAGAAAGAATGTTACAAAAATTGGAAAGTGCATTTTGATGAAAGATCAAAAAGCAAGGGAATTTGGTATAAGAGTATACAATGCGAACCTCCTCATGTCCCGTGGTTTTGCGATGTGAGATTGACACGGCAACAAATGGTTATGGCTCTAAGACTCCGTTCTGGACACGTTCCTCTCAACAAGTTTGGGTTCATGATGAAAAAAGTAAACTCTCCTAAATGTGATTTATGCAATGTTGAAGAAGATACCCAACACTTGTTGGGTGAATGTGTCCGTAACGCAGTAAAGAGGCGCGAATTATTTGATAAGTTTGATTTTAAGACAAATGATGTGGGGGTGTTTCAAAGCATACTGGCTGACCCTGATTCAGAGGCAGCCAGAATGCTTTTTGATTTTAAATTAAGATAATTAATCGAACTAGTTAGCTATATTTAGGTATAAGTTTGTCACATGGAACGATGGGGCTGACGTTCTTTGTTTTGTGAAGAAAAGCCCCCAAATAAATCAGATTAAAAAAAAAAAAAAGTAGTGGTAGTGGTACTATAAGCAGGTTTTAATCAGATAAGTAGCTCCGGGGATTTTGAAATTGTTTGTGAATGTGATGACAAACAAACGGACTGCATAGGACGATTGTAGAGTTGAGTCTATTTAGTAGTCTCCAATCGTGCTTCTCTACAGAGTAAAGAAAAAGAGTTTTACTAAACTTATCTAGTAAGTTTACTGGCCAGGAACAATAGTTTTTAAAGAGTTTTTTTGACAAAAATATCTACTTAAATATATTTAATTTGGCATCCCTTGTCAAACCTTTAGAATTTGTACGCTGTTAAAATTGATTAGATTTTTAGCTCAGATTTTTGGATTGTTTATTTCATAGTTTAATATATTTAATTTTATAGTGATCTTAATCTCTTCATAAAGTATGTCAAAGAGCAAAAAATCTGAGGTAAGTAGATACATTGGTACCTAGTTACCATAAAATTAGGCCACGTCTAGTTGTTAGTAGTTACCTACGTATTACAATTTCTCGGCCTGAAATATTATGAAGGCTGGGCGGATTAGGTACAGTATGAATTATGATGCACGCGCATGCGTTTGGATTTTAAATCTCGTGGGAACTCTGATTTTCTCTATGTTCGGGATGCAAGCTATCACGTTTCGTCAAAATCGGTTAAACGGATTGGCCCTGAATAGGTGACAAAGAATACCTAGTAGGTACCTACACACTTCCGCATCTATTTTAAGTAGGTATGAGTTTTTAATTGATCATTTTATTTAAGTACCTACCTACCTATTTGATTTGTGTGTTCTTGTTTGATATGTGATATTGGGTATAAGTTGGATGAAAATATAGAAAAAAAATTGGTTAAAAAAGTATGGGTTCATCATTATTATAAAGCTGGTTTTTGCTTTTCAGGTCGAACATGAACAACCAAAAGGCGTTATACGTTACGCGTTATCTGATCGTACTTTTATTGAAAAGGGTTGGACTATGTTACCAACAGAAAAAGTGGTTAGGAAGGTATGAGTATAGTCCCATTTATGTACCTATGTTTCATAGCATTACCTACATAAAGGCCCGTAGGTCCTACTAATAATTTGTAATAAACAGTAAACTGACTTCAGCTAAAAACACGTTCTGAAGTATCGGTCAGTTTATACTTAAAAGCATCGCAGCATATCAAATATAAATATTATAAATGCGAAAGTTTGGATGGATGGATGTATGGATGTAGGTATGTTTGTTACTCAATCACGCTCTAACGGATGAACGGATCTGGATGAAATTTGGCACAGAGATAGATTATAGTCTGGAATAGCACATAGGCTACTTTTTATCCCGGAAAATTAAAGAGTTCCCGCGGGAACCGAAAAACCTCAATCCACGCGGACGAAGTCGCGGGCATCAGCTAGTTATATTATAGGTACTAATTAGTAGATGATGCCCGCGACTTCGTACGCGTGGATTAAGTTTTTTTAAATTCCTTAGGGAACTCATTAGTTTTCCGGGTTAAAAAGTACCCCCCCGTGCCGTGCCCCCGTAGTATGTGCTTCCCCGGGATACAACCCCTGTACCAAATTTCATCGAAATCGGTTGAACAGGTGGGCCGTGAAAGCGTAGCAGACAGACACACTTTGGCATTTATAATATTAGTATGGAAGTATGTACCTACCTACTTACTTATGTATATTTTAATTCCATCACAAGTTAGCCCTTGAATGCGATCTCAACTGATGGTAAGTGATAATGCAGTCAAAGATGCTAGCGGGCTAACCTGTTAGACGTAAGTATGGCAGATAAATTAAACCCATACCTACCCCTAGTCGGTTTCTACACGACATCGTACCGGAAACGCAAAAACGCTTGGTGGTACGACTTTGCCCGTAGGGTGGTAACTAGCCACGGCCGAAGACTCCCACCAGACCAGACCATAGAAAATTTAGAAGTTATAAATTCCCAAATGACCCTGCCGGGAATTGAACTCAGGACCTCCCACGTTAAGGCAACAGCGCTCAACACTGCGCCATCCTTGGCGCAGTGTTGTGTGTTGAAGTGTTGAAGACCTTCCGGTCTTCGAATGTAAGCATTGACCCACTTAATAACCTGTTCTTAGTAACTGATGTCAATTTCAATTTATTTATTTAAAACATGTAGGTCATACAGGTGTGTTACGTCATGTATTGACTTGGTATTGACTGTACCATATTATCGGAAAGCATATATTCTGCTGAGAAGAGCCGGCAAGAAACTCGGCACTTGCTCTTTTTTTTTAACAAATTAACTAGTAAGACAGTCTCCAGTCTCCACGTCGTAAAAAATATTTTGATGATTACTAAACACATGACTGCCCAACAGCATTCTACAGTGGCGGCGTTAGGCGTCGGCGACCGCCCACGGCCTCGCAAAAATGTTTTACAAGTTATTCGAAGTTGTTAGATACTTCGTACATTTTAATCGGCAGTTGTTATTACGAAGTATATCCATCGATTTACCAAATATGGATACAACATTACCTACAAATTAATACTCAAAAAGCGTCCACAATCGCATAAACAAACACAACTATAGATAATATAGAATGAGCCACCAAACGGTTCACAAAAACCAACCATATAGCTTTATATTTACGGTTCAATTTTGTAATAACAATTCGACACATAGGTACGACATTTTGTCGCCTAGTGTACTCATGCACGACTGAGGCGAAAATTGTTCACAATACCTATTTGTGCACAATTTGGCCGTGCCGTTTTTTGCGTTTCGATGGTGCGTCTAATGTATTGGTAAGTCAATGAGTATATCTATCAAACGAGACATTGACTCGTGCGTGAGAGTGAAAGAGAGTTAATTTAGAAAATACATTTTTAACTACTTCTTGACTGGCCTCTTGGGGCCTAGCTAAGCTGAAGTCGCCGACGTCCACGTTTGGTCTAGCGCCGCCACTGTATTGATACATATATATAATAGTTACCTAATATTATCTACTTAGTAAGATTTCCTTGTCTCAAACGGTTCAAAAAGATAATTTTATTATATTTTGATGACAGATGAATGTATATCGCATGCGACCGGCGCATCCCGAATTTGATTGGTTCGAACATAATAAAAACAAAAAGATAATGCAGTACGACACTGGCGAAAAATTGGCCGAGTTTGATGATAACGGCCGTGCTCGCTTGTATTATAGGAGCGGCCGTCTAGCACTAGATTACTATAACGCAGAAGGTATCTATCAACTTTATAAGTACCTACTTACCCTGTGTCGAAGGTTTTCAAATATCTTCTAAAATCACGATTATATTAATTGCGCGGTCTAAGGTGAAAAAATTGTATTAGTAGTGTTGTAGACCTACTTACCTACTTGCGGTGGTATGGCGGTGGTCGATGGATAGGGTTTTTAAGATGCAAACTAACAATATGAAATACAAATACTCGGCCATTTATTTAGGAAGCAACATAGGACACATAAGGTATATTAAATTAATTGCAATGCAGCAATATAACAACAGCTAGATCCATAACCACACGCAACCAAGGTATAGATAGGTCTACTTTCTAGAATACTTGCTACTCGAGGCAAATCTGAGTATCGGGCTATGGCTCTAAACTCTAAAGTTACTATAATGTAATATTCTAAAGCAGTATTGTGACGTCACACCGTTAAACATACCAGGAGCTCCTCTGATTGGCGAAAACGACTGCTTTACCGCACAACAGGTCCAGCGCCATCTGTCATCGAGCGGCGCTAACAGTAGGCCTACTGACAATCTCCATTCAAAGTTTCAGCTAAATTGGTTGTCGGTTTGGCGTGAAGGAGTTACGAAAATTCAAACTTTCGCAATTCACATTACGTAAAAATAATACAGTACCTAGGTAGGTACTTACTATACGTACCACCTTTTATATAAGTGGCATCGGCGTTTGCGCAGAAAAGCAACTTAACGCCGACTAAACAGAATGTACACTAATGAAATACAGACCTTATTCCTTGGCGTTAAGGTTTTAAACACAAGAACAACAGACTCGTGATATATCTATCGTGCTCGGACAGTCTCCGAACACGACGCGTATGCAACAACCAATAGCGGATTGGGTGAGATATTTTCGCGTTTCGCGCCATACAAAAATAAGATTTCTGCCCTGCATCCGTAAATCAGCGTAACTTATAAAAGTGATACTGTACCTAAGCACCTACATAATATTAGTACTTGATCAACGGCCTTTTTTCCAGAAATCAATGCGCAACAGCGCTTTGTTATCCACAGCAGCGGGGAGCCCGACGCACGTGGCTGTTCACGTCCACTAGCAATTCTCGCAACTTTTGATTATCTTGGCAATGGTATTGTGTTCGATCACACTGGTAAAATTAGGTAAATATTAACATTTAAATTACGTAATGATCTATTATAAAATAATACAGTAGATACCTAAGTACATACCTAATATAATTGCCATTATTTTGTTTATAGACTCAAATATAATCAGACTGAAGGAGTTGTCCTGGACCGTTCAATCGGGCCGGTATCGCATTGGAAATGGCACACCTTAAACGACCCTCCAGTATTACAACAAGTTATGATAGACACTCAAATGACACACAAAGATCCTGACATACTCAAACTTGGTGGTCCCGCGGAGAGCAAGACGCGAACCGATAACGAAGAAATGCTTGCCATCGAGTTCGACAATTTTATTAAAGAGAAGAGTAAAAAGCTGTCTCAGAAATTTAAACCTTTTCAAATAAAAATGAAGGCTTTGAAAATAAACGAACATTTTTCCTTGAGAGTATTAGACCAAGCTACAATATATTTAATTTTCAGAGATGGCTCCACTAATCTTAAAATAAACCTAGGAATGATATTGGATCATCAAGAAATTGTGGATACAGATACTGCAGAAGTTGGGGAAGTTTCAAACAGTCTGGAAAGATTTCCTGCCCGAACTGATAGTCTGGCAGCTCTTCAAAATAGTGTCGCATTTGCGCAACGGGTCGAGCGGGCTCGAATAGAACGGGAGCGTCGGCTGCGCCCGACTCAGCCGTGCTCTAGTTCAGATAAACTCGCCTCGGCAGTGTCGCGTCCACTACGTGCTCCAATACGCACTGTGGCATCCGAGTCCACGGTTGCAACATGTAGATGTAGGAAACCACAATCAAATAATCTTTATTATGACACGCGTCTTGTTTAATAAAGTTATAAGTATTATGGGCATCTTTTATTTTAATCGTGCAAAAGGAGCTAGCTTATTTGACGACCACCTACGCTAACCACCTACTAATAGGACAAAATAGTAGGACGACGAATCACGAGGAAACGCCCAAAATGTTTCGTCATAATTAATGGTTATTTTAGTTCCATACTTTTATATTAAGACTTAAGATCGGCCATATTTGCCAAAAGCAAGAATGTCGACTATAAAAAATGAGAGCATGTGGGGAAGTTTAAATACCACAAGCAAAATACTACTCTCTAACGAGAGCATACCACGGCCAGTTAAATGAAAGAAGATTATACAGTAAAATAAATGTTTCTTTTATTTAAATATTTTTACAGTAAATTATAGAGTAATTAAACAAGCTAAAGTATAAACAATTTATATTAAAAACATATTTATTTCTACAGTTTATATCTTATTAAATAAAAATAATGTTATGACAATATGTTGTGCTATGGGATAGGAGTTTGCAAATGATCAGTTGGATTCTCTGGCGAATCTCCTGCGCCATTTGGTAGGTCGTCAACATTGGACTGGTCTTTAGCTGCATTTTGAGCTTTATTCCGCAGTTCGAATACTTGTGTTATAGCATCACGGAAGCATAGGAAGTTATAATCGATAACACCTGCAAATTGATACAAATACATTTATACAGTTCATGCTAAATTAACTAGTGGTTCGCCCCGAACTGAGACCTCGCTATTATATTTTGTAAGCACAAACGAATAAACTTTTACAGAGCGCCATCTATTGACATCATTGTAAAGTTCTGTTAAAAATACTGAAGCTCATTAAAAATTAAATAATTTCGTTTCCTTATAATATTTATCTAATATTAGTATTTGTTGCTCAAGGATATAATTCAAATAATTGATCAAGTTTCAGGCTCAGCCTTTCAGAAAATTGAGAGTTCTGAGGTCAACTTTGGACGTTAGAAAATCTCTACTTTGGAAGCCCCCCATTTCGTCAATTTTAGGGGAAAAATTTAAAAAAAAAATTTTTTGGACTATTCCTAATTATCTTTAAAATGATATACTGCAACCCTATGTAACGCTATAAAAAATATTTTACTTCACATTCGCTTCTATGAGAGCCCCCCTGAAATAAAGATTTTTATAACTTTTTAAGCCATTGTCGGCTGGAGGCCATCGGTTTACATATTATATTTAAATTTGAAGTAATTACGTTCAGTAATTCAGAAGTTATAAGGCTCTGACAGACGGACGGACGGACAAGTGCAAATTCACTCAAGTAGACTCGGAGACCTTCGCTTCGCTCGGTCAATTATTTTCTATGGCTCTGTGTTATGCACTATTTCATCATGAGTGTGAGCTGTCACAAACACTATTGAACAATAGGTAGCTTGGCCAGAAATGTTCATTCGATTGAGTTGAAACTTAGAACGACTGTTGCTGGCACTATACTTAAAAAGTGTCTGACTACCCCTCTATTGTACTATTAATGTAAAATTATTTATAGATGGCGCGCGAGTTGCTACTTTAATTGTTGCAACACATGCTGGTTTTTAGTGGAACAGGTATACCACTTTTATAAGTTACTCCGATGTACGAATGTACCTGCGCAGAAATCTTATTGTTGAATGGCGCGAACATATCTCAGCCAGTCATAACACGTGTCCGTCCGCTATTGGTTGGTGGTCCTAGACGCCACGTTCGGATTCCGAGCACGATAGACAGAAAGCATGAGCTTCTGTTGTTCTTGTTTCAAATCTTAACGTCAAGCAATAAGGTCTATATTTCATTGGCGTTTACATTTAGTTTTAGTCGGCGTTAGGTTACTTTTCTGCGTAAACGAATTTTGCCGATGCGACTTACCAAAGTGGTATGTATACCGCTGCTGTTACGTATTAAATAATAAGAAAATGCAACATACCTTGCTTTTGGAAGTTCTCCTCACGCAGAATGCAAACAAGTGCAAGGAATTTATTAACTTCACGCAAGTAAAGGACAGTGCCATTGTTCAGCTTTATAAGGCTTGAACTTTGACTGTTAAAAGTTGTGGTTACTTCAGTTTCATCTACCATCCTGCAAAATAAATATACATATTAGAAAAATAGTGTGTCCAGATAATTTAGGGGTGCTTTCTGCAACTAATTACCACTCTTAATTCTAAAACCACCCCCTAATAGGGCACACGGCACACCCCTCACGCCCTCAGAGGCAGCCATTTCAACGTGTTTTAACCGCATGACATTTAACACAATTGTGCTAATTCTGTTCTACACACCCCCATAATAATATATTATTCCTTTCATATTACAGGGAACTCTTTAATTTTCCGGGATAAAAAGTAGCCTATGTCCTTCCACGGGAAACAATCTACCCCTGTATCAAATTTCATCAAAATCGGTTGAGTAGGTGGGCCTTGAAAGCGTAGCAGACAGACAGACACACTTTCGCATTTATAATATTAAGTATGGAATTAGTATGGATATGAAATCAACAACATTTGAGATAAGCAACAAAATGACACTTAAACATTGACTTGTAGGTTACTGACTTTTAGTTTTTATTGTTTAAACATAAGAGCAGGCTAGTTAATAATTTTGTTATTTTCATTACCAATATCTCCAAGAATAAGTGACTTACAGTCAAAATGTTTGTCTTTTGTGGCTTATCTCTAGATTTCATATTAAACAACGTGATCTTAATGAATGCAAAAAATGTAATGTTGGTGCTAGTACAAATGGTGCAAAGTTTGTTATCAAACTTACCCATATATACATGAAATATCAATAACAACGTCAATCATATCACAGCACAATTCATAGCTCTGCATATCTACTGGAGAGCTGTCAGTTGCTATGTAGATCTTAGAAACTACATCGAAGAGGAATGCCTTTTCAATCCCAGAGTTCTAGAAAAAAGAGGTCAATATCAAAAATTATATTATCTATTGAGCAACACTGTGGCCGATTCTGTATAACACAATCTCTAAATTAAATTAATATGGTAGCTTTAAATCTAGTTCTGTCCCTTTCCGTAGGGAGTATTATGAAAGGGTTAACAATATTTGTAATGCTCTAATTTTAGTTTAGTTTAGAGATTGTGCACTACATAATCAGCCCCATTGTATGTTTTGTTAAACACAAAACTTGCAGCAGTGTGTTGTGTGTTACAATAATTATTATCTACTAGCTGATGCCCGTGACTTCGCCCGCGTGTTTTAAGTTTTTTTTGGTTCCCGCAGGAACTCCTTAATTTTCCGGGATAAAAAGTAGCATATGTCACTCTCCAGGTCCTCAACCATCCATGTCTAAAATCACGTCGATCTGTTGCTCCGTTGCGGCGTGATTGAAAGACAAACCAACAATCAAACACACTTTTGCATTAATTATAATATTAAGTATGATGGATGAATGGACGTTTGTTACTCAATCATGCCAGAACGGCTAAATGGATCTGGATGAAATTTGGTACAAAGATAGATTATAGTCTGGAATAACACAAACTATTTATATCCCGGAAAATTAAAGAGTTCCAACAGGAACCAAAAAAACCTCTATCCACACTTATGAAGGAGTGGGCATCAGCTAGTTATTTATATGTATATTAAGTTGCTAGCTTAATAGCTTTTAGTGCAATATCCATTGGCACAGCGTTTTTGGCATGCAATATGAAATTAATTGACCGAGCGAAGCAAAGGTCTCTGAGTCTACTTGAGTGAATTGGCACTTGTCCGTCTGTCAGAGCCTTATAACTTCTGAACTACAGAACGTAATTACTTCAAATTTAAATATAATATGTAAACTGATGGCCTCCAGCCGAATATGGCTTGAAAAGTTATAAAAATCTTTATTTCAGGGGGGGCTCTCATCGAAGCGAATGTGAAGTAAAATATTTTTTATAGCGTTACTTAGGGTTGTGGTACATCATTTTAAAGATAATTAGGAATAGTCAAAAATATATATTTTTTAATTTTTCCCCTAAAATTGACGAAATGGGGGGCTTTCAAAGTGGAGATTTTCTAACGTCCAAAGTTGACCTCAGAACTCACAATTTTCTGAAAGGCTGAGCCTGAAACTTGATCAATTATTTGAATTATATCCTGTACTTGAACAACAAATACTAAAATTAGATAAATATTATAAGGAAACGAAATTATTTAATTTTTAATGAGCTTCAGTACTTTTAACAGAACTTCACAATGATGTCAATAGATGGCGCTCTGTGATGCCGCGAGGTCTCAGTTCGGGGCGAACCACTAGTAAATAAATAATTGTTTTATTGATGCAGTAGTTTACAAAAGTAAGACTTAGGTCTACTGATACATGGCATGGTCGGTCTCTGCTACCTACTTTAGGATATCCTGTGCTATAGGCTTCCATGACATGCTTTTACATACTTACAAACTTTTAGGAGGAAACACTAGTCATGCATTTAATTATACTTTTATTCAGCAATTCACGCAAACACTGCGGCACTCCATTACCGAATACCATAGACCAGTATTGCCACCGTAGGCCATGCAGGCCGTAGATTAAACAGATAAGGGCCATTATAGACTCTCTATACATTGAGCCTAACAAATAAAATTTAAACACTTACTGATATGAGTATGTTCAGAAGATTTTCTAGAGTAGGTAGCTGTGGTATTAGCTTCTGGACCACTTTACTGAATGCTTCAAATATGGAGTGATCATAAATGGAAGTTAAATGAAAAGACAAATGTACATGCTCCAGCCCAGCCTCCGCCAGGTCTTCAGTGGCTCTGTGGTGTATATCTCTTTGTGACTCCATCTTGTAATCATCATTAAGACCATCAACCTACAGTAATTTATGAATCAGTAAAATTTATTGAGTATGTTTTTTGTAAATATGGATATTATAGATTATAATGTAGTACATATTTTTTTTTAAATATTTTAATCAAGTATTATAAATAAAGGTAAGCAGTCTATTATTTTGCACTTATCAAGATGATTCGGCCTTGTTTCACTTGTGCAACCTTTATGTTACATATTGTTATGAATTTAATACACCTACGTAATCCATTCAGCATCTTGAAAAATTCAAATATACAGTAGCAGTCACTTTACTAATTATTAATTATAATAATAATTGTTTATTTAAAAATACTTTGTTTTATTAGTGTTTTCAAAAAGGAGTTGAAAAAGTGTAAATATAACTTACTTTGTGTATAAACACTTCAAACTTTATATTACTGTTTACTCTATATGCCTTGGTCACTGTCAACTGCAATTTGTCCAGTGCATCCTGATAATCGTCCTAAAAAGGTTTTGTGACAAGATTAATTAATGTACTTCAAGTACCTAATGTACCCATTTGTCCATATCGATTATACATAAAATATGTAAGTACCTGTGCATCTATAACAAAAACTAAAGCACCACATCCTCCAAAAATTGTATCAGAATCAAATGTTGAATCAAAGAAGTCAATCTGACCAGGAAAGTCCCATATTTGAAACTGCACAAAACTACTGTTATTTATATCATCTTTAACAATTTTGTTGGTTGATTCTAAAAACAACGTTTCATTTGGTGACATTTTATGAAAAACTACTTTTTGAATAGATGACTTCCCGGACCTGTAAAATAGAGTAATTATGATTATTTCAAAAAGACCTTGTGTATCAAAATATGTGGCGTAGAAAGAAGTGCTTTACCGTCGGAGGCCCATGAGAAGTATGCGAGGCTTATGATCTTCCTGAAGAGAGGCATTATCGTTTTCTCCATTCTGTTCAAACGGACCGTAGCTAAAGTCTTTTGGAAATGAACCCACGTATTCATCTTGATAACTCTGCATAAATGGAGATAAGTTTGTAGGAACTCACTTTATTTTAATGTCGACAATTTTGATTTTTGCTTACCATATTCAAAAATATTTTCCTGTTTTTAGATTTACCATAACGTCTTTCACATTTCCTTCCGATAAGAAGAACATTCAAAAACACGTACTAAAAGAAATGAACTTGGTCTTGAAATGAATGAAACATTATTGTATGTTTTTATGATTTGTTGAAGTTTGTGGTTTGGTTTTGAGTGGTTTTGAGAAATTACTGACAAAAAAAAGTGACAGTGATAATCACAGAGCAATAACATGGCATCTAACATGGTGACAATAAACCACATAAACAATAACATGCTTTTGCATCGTAGACAGAGAAACAGATATAGACAGGGCGTCAGCAAATACAGTATGCGATAGTGATAGTATGCGATATTTTCGATTTTTTATGTATTTTTTTATTTTATCTATACTTTATAGATAAGGGGGGAGGGGGGAGGTTGAGGGGATATTTTGTTATACCTACTTTTTATGTTTCGAACGGATAAAAATACGTAAAACGAAACTTTAGTACTAACTAAACGTCAATGAGTCTATCAACTGGATCTATCAACGCACAGCTCTAACCACTGGTCGGATCGGGCTGAAATTTTGCACTCAGATAGCTATAATAACGTAGGCATCCGGTAAGAAAGGATTTTTGAAAATTCCAACCCCAAAAGGGTTAAATGGGGGTTGAAAGTTTGTATAAAAGTTCGTCATTTATCAAGTTGTTTTACAAGTTATATCCATGAAACTTTGATTTTGGGCTTTCGATTAAAAATAAAGAAGTACGTGTGTCACAGTTTTTCAAAATTCCACCCCAAAAAGGGTTGTAAGTTTGTATGAAAGTCATTAATTTTTCAAGTTAAAGCCATGAAACTTGGTATTTGAGCTTTCGGTTAAATATGAAGAATTACGTGTTGCACCACTTTTGAAAATTAAAGTATAAAATTGGACTCTCCGAAATATAATACACTCAAAGGTATTGAGTAGGTAGGTAAATCTAAAATCATACTAAAATTATAAATGCGAAAGTGTGTTTGTTTGTTGGTTTTTTGGTTTGTTGGTTTGTCTTTTTATCCCGGAAAATTAAGGAGTTCCTCCGGGAATCAAAAAATCTTAAACCACGCGGCACCATAGACCTTATAACAAAGGCATTAACCCTTTAGTTCGCAGACGAAATAAATCAAAAAATTTCTTTTTTTTCTTTTTGGGGGTAAATAGTTAAGTATAAGAATGACAAAAAATAGAAAAAAAAATCAGAGTTCAGAGTGCAGAGTTCATAAGTCAGAGGTCAGAGTTCAGAGTGCAGAGTTCAGAGTGCATAGTTCAGGGTGCAGAGTGAAATGTGTCAAACAGACAGTCACAGTTAAGTTGATGATTGACAATTTTTCACATTCAAAACTCAGTTATTGTTCCCTTGTGCCGCGCGAGCGAAGCCGCGGGTAATAGCTAGTTACAATATAAGATCCTATTTCGCACCATAGATCATCATTCTAGAAATATAGTATAGCATATTTCTAGGATGATGATCTATGGTGCGAAATAGGAAGTAGTGTAATATGGGCCTATAGTGAAAAGTCGTAAACATTTTCGAATTTTCAAAAAAATATTTCTCGAAAAGTATTAGAATTCGGAGTAAAATATTTTAGTGGAAGGCTTACCACGTCAAGGTCTTTCTGTAAAAAAAATGTGAACGTCTAATTCCGCGACCACTATACTAAGTGTGTGTTTCGTTATAAGCACTGCGAGCACTGGCAGTGCTCTTTGCTGGGGACTTCCAGTGCTCTCAGTGTATTTCGGAACGCACCCTAAAGCTGAGCCTTTTAAAGTCAAAGCCAAGTGTGTGTCCACAAAAAATGTATTGTGCCTTTGAGGGACGTAAATCCAATAGTTTAAGAAAATAAAATGATATAGAATCTGTCGGGTTTCATCTGTGAGTTTTGGAAATGGTTCTTGTTTAAGACTAATGCCCGTTTGCACTAAACTTAGGAATCGCCTAACTCCCTGCCCAACTTGTTTAGGCTTATCCTAGCGAAAAAAAAGCTTGCACTAACCTTAGGCCATTCCTAAATCCACTTAGGAGATGCCTAACTTTATGAGCCCGATTAGTAAGCGCCCAAGCGTTAGGCGATACTTAAGTTGAATTTTTTGTAGTCTGTGGACCATTTTGTTGTCATTAATTGGTCTCACGGTTGATATGTACTCTGTGGTTGTTATGTATCACAACCACAGAGTACCTACATTGTTATTGTGATTGTTAAATAAGTAGAACACTACACTGATCACAAGCAACAATGGCACAAGATTTATTAGATTCTTTCTCCTTCTTTCTCATTATGTCACCACTGGAATTGTGAATTTGGGTGATTTTTGCCCAAGCCTGTTCTTTCTCTTTATTTGATGCAGTATCGTGTGCTGTTACTTTGGAAATAATGCACTGCCCCTCTTCGCACAACAACCGTACAAACCGCAACTTCTCCTCTGCCGTAAAATTGGCAGTTCTTTTTCGTTTATTTATTTGTCTTTCCATTTTAATTGCTGATTTATAAAATCCCCTAAAATAAATAACCTTCAACTCCACCTACTTAATGTCACCTGTGCAATATATAAACCAATAAAATAAAATACACCAATGTTTTAGCTTTTGTCTCTATTCAACTCATGCCTGAGGTTATGACAAGATACGGTAAACAAATATTCTAGTGTTTACATTACTTTGCAAGATATATTTAAAAAAAAAAACATAAACAATCATTCATTCCATTCGTTCCTAGAGATGCCTAACTAGGCAATGCTTATGTTACGACACAGCAAGGACAAGACTGTCAGTGCAAACGAATTTTTTTGCTAGGCCGTTCTTAAGCCTAGGTGTATCCTAACTAGGACAAGCCTAACTTGAGTTTAGTGCAAACGGGCATTATGCCCGTTTGCACTAAACTTAGGAATCGCCTAACTCCCTGCCCAACTTGTTTAGGCTTATCCTAGCGAAAAAAAAGCTTGCACTAACCTTAGGCCATTCCTAAATCCACTTAGGAGATGCCTAACTTTATGAGCCCGATTAGTAAGCGCCCAAGCGTTAGGCGATACTTAAGTTGAATTTTTTGTAGTCTGTGGACCATTTTGTTGTCATTAATTGGTCTCACGGTTGATATGTACTCTGTGGTTGTTATGTATCACAACCACAGAGTACCTACATTGTTATTGTGATTGTTAAATAAGTAGAACACTACACTGATCACAAGCAACAATGGCACAAGATTTATTAGATTCTTTCTCCTTCTTTCTCATTATGTCACCACTGGAATTGTGAATTTGGGTGATTTTTGCCCAAGCCTGTTCTTTCTCTTTATTTGATGCAGTATCGTGTGCTGTTACTTTGGAAATAATGCACTGCCCCTCTTCGCACAACAACCGTACAAACCGCAACTTCTCCTCTGCCGTAAAATTGGCAGTTCTTTTTCGTTTATTTATTTGTCTTTCCATTTTAATTGCTGATTTATAAAATCCCCTAAAATAAATAACCTTCAACTCCACCTACTTAATGTCACCTGTGCAATATATAAACCAATAAAATAAAATACACCAATGTTTTAGCTTTTGTCTCTATTCAACTCATGCCTGAGGTTATGACAAGATACGGTAAACAAATATTCTAGTGTTTACATTACTTTGCAAGATATATTTAAAAAAAAAAACATAAACAATCATTCATTCCATTCGTTCCTAGAGATGCCTAACTAGGCAATGCTTATGTTACGACACAGCAAGGACAAGACTGTCAGTGCAAACGAATTTTTTTGCTAGGCCGTTCTTAAGCCTAGGTGTATCCTAACTAGGACAAGCCTAACTTGAGTTTAGTGCAAACGGGCATTAGGATTTTACTAGTAAATAGGTAAGCAAGGGTAAGAAAAAGTAAATAAATATGTTTTAGTACTCGCCAAAACGCTTTTAGGTTACTAGTGCTGTGAAATAGATTATCGATAATTATTGCACTAGTACGTACATACGAGTATTATGTAGGTACTCTCTAATCTCTGTTGTAGATTTCTTTAAAAATGAACGAATGAAAAGGAAATGGATATAAATGATAAAAAGACCTAATTGGACACCCCGGCATAACAGTCGTATTTGCTCAAAACTTTTCACAGAAGACTCATTTTTGCCAAACGAATACACCAAATGGAGGCGACTGAAATCAGATGCTATACCCACTATAAATTTACCCCAAGAAATAGGCGTTATCTCGACAAGAAAGTTTAATATTTATAAATTAACTAGCTGACCCGGCGAACTTCGTACCGCCAACTAATCTATAAGAATAAAACAAATAAGCTATCCTATCTTTTAAGTTAGACCAAATTACAGATAGTTACGAAGCTTGATCAAAATCGGTTCAGTAGTTTCAGGGTTTATCCCGAACATACCTACATCGTGACACGAGATTTTTATATAGGTACTTATATAAGATCGGATATTATATTGTACCAATTTTTACCCGACTACGACGAAGCCCAAAGGAAGGGTTCTGAATTATGATTTTAGCTGTCGATGGTATTTATCTATTTACGAATGTTCCTCCGTTACACCTTAATGAAGCAATCCATAATCAAATTACGAAAGTTGGTGGTATTCTCTAAAATTGATTGGGTGTAACGATCGCAATGGCTTCCACTCTCCCGCTATAGGTTAAAATGCATTGGTACACCAAGAACGCCGTAAGTGCAGCCAATCAGAGGTCATCACGATTGTTACACTGATTTAATAATTTTTAGATAATACGAGTTTTTCTAATTAGAATTCTTTTTCTAATTTTTTTCTAAAACATTAGATATTTGCGGTATTATACTGTCATCATTTCATTTTGAAATGGGATATTTGGAAGACGATATTTTGGGCAAATTATATTCTTTGTATGTACTTAGTAAATAAAATAAAATATACTGAAACTTACTAACTAAACTGCATTTTAATCAATAACCCCGTGCGTAATTAGTATAAGGAGTATGGTGCCAACCACGTAAAGATTTTTTTTAGTTTTAATTTATTTAGTAACTAGTAATATAGTTAAAATTTTACCTTCTTTTATAAATTATTTAGTTGCTATTTGGGTTTAAATAAGGTTATTTATTATTATTTTTAGTATTAAAGAAATAATTAACAAGAAATTTGAATTCAATAAATGTACTACTTTGATTTCAGTAAAGTAGTTAAGTATTAAAACTAATCTGTCGTACTATGCGGGCTAGTTCGGGTTGCTAGATTCAAGAAAAATTTGCGACAGTGGCGCCCCTATTAGTTTCACGACTTTTTTGCCAAGCTATAGTACCTATGGCTTGTTGGATGTGTGGATGTATGGATCCAACTCGCTCTAACGGCTGAACGGATCTGGATGAAATTTGGCACAGAGATAGATAATAGTCTGGAATAGCACATAAGCTTTTTATCCCGGAAAATTAAAGAGTTCCCGCGGGAACCGAAAAACCTAAATCTACGCGGACGAAGTCGCGGGCATCAGCTAGTGGATACTAAAGCATCCTCTATTAAATGATTTTTTATACAAAAATCATCCCTTTATATTTCATAGATTACGTATGTTAGACAATAATATACATAATCAACAAATATAGGTAATCGACTCCGACCCATCACTAGGAAAATCCTACCTAGTGACAAACTAAAATCACAATCTTCTATGAGTTATATGTCTGTGGGCGGTGGAGACTGCTGTGGTCAGTGGTGTGGTGTTTTTGTCAATTCGATTTGTCCGATTCTCTCTGGTTACTAGTCTCTGGTCCGATTTGTCTGAAATCTAAATCTTTGTCTCATTTATAAAGTACTCTGTGCTTTGTCTGCTTTCAAGTTTGCTTTTTAGCTTGATTTCAATTTTCAGTATTTTACTAACATTTTACTGAAGATATTTTACCATTAATAGTAAATTGCGCATTTTACTTTATCGAGCCATATTAATTAAAAAGTGAGTCTTGAAGAACGAAAATTAAAATAGCCAAACGACGCGACGTAAGTTGTAAACCTATTTTAACATTAACTTTTAACCTACCCAAATTACCTTAATTCTTGTGTTTGGGTCAAGAATTCTGTATCCCTATCTATGTATGTGTGTATGTATGTTATTTGATAGAAACTGCATATTATTTAATCTTAATTAATAATATCTTTGATTATTTTAAAAGAAAAAATAATGGTTCTTTTATCTAATACTGGGCCAATTCTACATCTCTAAATAATTTTATTATACTAAAATGACAGCTCTAAATCTAGATCTGTCCCTTTCCGCAGGGAGTAGGTTAAGCAATATCTTTCATGCTGTAATTTTAGTCTAGAGATTGTGTTCAACAGAATTAGCTGCACTGTATGTTTTAGACATTATAAAAATTCCTACTAAATAATTTGCCAAATATTGTGTAAATTATCACGTAAAATACAAACCACAAAGAGTTCATCAGACGTATGTTCATGTTAGTGTAGTTGTTTTAGAATATACATGGTAGATTTTTTTTCCATACTGGTGGTAGAGTCAAAACATGACGTAACTAAGGGACACTTGTACCTATATATCCTACATGGAATAAATAAATTGAGTATAATAAAATAACTGATTCATTGTTGTTTGGAGTAAAGGACCTCTAACCTAGGGGGTGATTGGCGAAAAATTACAGCTACAGCCTACAGTGTAATTATTGCAATCACCTCTTATTGGTTAACATTCTTCCACTGTTTGCCAAAATCCATTGAAGCAGCAAGAATACCATAAATTCACCCAATCAAAACAATAGAGACTGTAACAATGATTGATGCAGGTTTTACATAATTCGGCTATTGATTACTTACAATGTCAAGCGATAGTCATGCTTTGTCTTAATTATTTATACCATTGATGTAGAATTTGAGTACCTATTTATATATTTTATATATTTATATTTTACCTATACCTCATTCTATTTCAATGAAATTATACATTTTATAATTACTTAGTGCTGATCTAATCCTAAATTCAAATGTTTAATTAAATAAACTTTTATTCAAATACTTGTACTTAAAAGTTTATTTGAATTCTAAATATTTAAGTTTTAATCCATATCTAACATAATTATTTCTAATGAGACGACTAATATAGTGTAGGAGCAGCAGTATGTGCCTCCTACAGTTATTATAACTAATTCATATGGGTATCAAGTGTATGTTGTATGTTTGGATTTTTTTTTTATTCACATAGGAGCCTTTAATTTGCTTTCTGGTATACAAAATCCTGTTTCTAGGAGGCAATGCAATCACATTAAAATAAAATTGACACATGCAATTTATATTTATTATTAATAGTAGTTCTCTTACTAGGTATATAGACTAGTTAGTAGCGTAACAAATATAATATGCATTTGCATTAGCGTCTTTTTATTATTCACATTCCACCACCACCATTTTTTGGGAATGTATATAGAAATGAAAGGTGAAAATAATAAAAATGCAACTCATTAGATTTGCAATAATTTTAATTACTGCTTGAACTTGCAATATAAAAGAATAAAAATAAACTTTTAATTTTTTAAACACAATATAGCTAAGTAAATTACCACATTATGATCATTACATATCCTGTTCTAGATAAATGAAAATCAATTGCCGTGCAAAATCTCGCAAAAACTAGAAAATGACTGGACCGATTTTGATGAACTTTTTTTGTGTTTGAGTGGGTCCCGGAAAGTTATAGACTTTATATTCGCAATTAGACCCGGTAAGTGGCGCTGTCACTGGGTTCTAGGTTCAGGGCAGGACAATTAAGTGACAACGTATGATAACTATACCTACATAATATACCGCTACTCGACCGCTAGCGGCCGCGTCGCGCGAACAGGCTCATGAATAAGGGCCCCGAACGGGTTCGAAACTAGTCGGGCATTTTTCCGACAGGAAAAACACGTGAGTTTATCCGGATATTATTTATAGGTTTAATGAATATCACTCACTATAGTTTAAACGTCAAAACAACGTATGACGTTGGGCCCACTAGTATGGGCCCACTAGTATTATAGTTAAACGTGAATCCATATACCTATGTATAAAGCGAAATACCACTCCCTCACTAATCATGATATCTCAGAAACTATAAAGCATACAAACTTGAAATTTGGGAGGTAGGTTCTTTCTATGGTGTAGACATCAGCTAAGAAACGGTTTTCAGAAATGGGGGATGGAAGTTTGTATGAAAGTCCTATGTTTTTGTCGTAAAAGACATGAAAATCTGCATTTAGCTACAAGGGTGCGTCTTAAATTCGCGGTATGGCGGGGTTGGAGAGGAGTGAGGGGTCTCATAGTATCTCAACGTGTTGAGTGATTCACTATTAGAATAAATACCGACTTTTATTACAATCGGCTCAATAGTCCCTGAACTATCATCAACCAAGCAACATAATCGGGAAGACAGCGTTAACAATGGAGAAAACCGAGCACCGCGCCGTTATAAAGTTCCTTACCAAGCAAGGAAAAACGTCCAAACCATTACGAAAAAGATGTCCTCCGTTTACGGAGACCCTTGCCCTTCTAAAAACATGATTTACAAGTGGCATCGCCTATTCAAGCAAGGACAAGAATCACTTGAAGACGATCCCCGGCCTGGACGCCCCATCGAGGTGACTACATCCGAAATCATCGCTAAAGTCGAAAAATTTATACTGGATGATGCTCGTCGAAGAAAAAACAGCTTGCAGAAATGGTTGGAGTAACCGATGCAACCATTTTTTAAATTCTTCATGACCATCTCGGTATGACTAAGATCAGTGCAAGATGGGTGTCGAGAATGCTCACGCCGCCGCAAAAGCAACATCGTGTAGAGAGTGCACGTTTTTGGACCTCTGTAACGACGATCAAGAGGGTATCTTGAGTCGATTTGTTATTGAAGATGAAACTTGGGTTCATCATTATGAACCTGAGCCTAAACAAGACTATTATATACAGTGACATAAAAAAGGCATAGGTACCACCGCCTAAGAAGTTCAAGGTGTCGCAGTCGGCCGGAAAACTCATGGCGACTGTTTTCTGGGATACCTACTGAAGGAATCCTGCTGATCGATTATAAGGACAAGGGCGTTAATATAATCAGATAATACTACGCGTCAATTCTGGAGTGTTTGAGCCTTTGAGGGAAGCAATCAAAGAGAAAAGACGAGGAAAATTGACGAAAGGCGTCTTGCTCTTACACGACAATGCGCCTGTTCACAAGAGCCGTGTTGCCCCGGCTGCCCTACACAAGTTAGGCTTCGAAATAATTAACCACCCACCATATAGTTCAGACCTGCCCCCCTGCGATTATTATCTATTGTCAAACTTTATTTAGAAAATTTTGAGGGATGAAGAAGTGAAGGACGTAGTTATATTGAGGACAAATACCTACCTATTAATAATTAATTTTTTTCGATGGTATGCATAAGCTTATTGAACGATCTGTAAAATGTTAGGCTAGCAGATGAATATATAGTAAAAGAAAAATATTTGCGAATTTTTATTTACCCCCTTACTTCCCATTCCGCGAACTTAAAAACGCTCCCTCGTATTTCGTTTTAACTATAACCTGTAACTATAACGTGTAAAATAAATTAAATATCACTTGCTTTAACGATGAAGCACCATTAGGAAAATTATATACCCGGGGTTCGAGTTAGTAGTGTGAAGTCTGTCAATCCGCACTTGACCAGCGTAGTGGACATTCTATTTCAGAGAAATTAATCTTGCTCAGTAGTAAGTAAATGAGTTAAAGTAGAAAGATGATGATGATACTTACATTATATACCTACTGTTTTTAAAAATAAATTCTACTACTTCTAACTGTTCTGAATAGAATATTTTTTAGCATATTAAGTATCTATATATATATATATGTATATATGTATGTGTCTATATGTATATAATATGTTGATTACTTGATTATGTTAAAATGTATCAGATGATTTTAGAATGTAATGTAAACATGTTTTTGCGTTTGACATTCTTGTATTCATAATAATACCACATAATACGCACTAGTACAAGCGATAACAAATTATATAACGAAAATCGATAGTGAATTTCGTTGTAAACACTAAAAGCTAACCATTCTTCTTTCATATTTCAACATTTAGTTATAAGTCATAAGGTTGAAAGTGGGTCAGCATAATATTGCATTGGCAATTTAGGAATGGCCTTGTGTACGACTTTAATAATACGCAACAGGTATATCAGCAAACTATGCGCCAGAGGCTGGTTATAAACAATACGTCATGAACACACCCATTCCTAGACTAATAAGGCTAGAGGTATTCTGACACGTAAATTATACTAAAAGCCGGCTTAGTATTAAATTGTTGATGAATAATTATGGGCGAACGTTTGAAGGTAGACTCGATTATTAATAGTAAGTATCTAAAGTTGTGAATGATAAGATAAAAAACTTGGGATTCATTTAAAAATTTATTCATTATCTTTGTACCATTAAGTCGACTTTTCTGGGTTCGTTTTCTTAAAATACATACCTATTACATACCTATATCTGATTCATTTTAGTATCATATTTTAGATTCTTGAATTAAGTCTTAAAATGTCTTGTCTGGCCCCAACAAAAATACTTTCAACTTCACAAATCATACTTGCATCGAAGATTTTAAATATCACTCAATAGTGAAATGGGAGCTTTGACTGCCTTGTTTTGTCCATATACCTATGTACCTACTTAAAATAGTTACCTACTAGTTGCAAATTCTGTCAACACCTTTTCTTCCTGTCTGGTTAATGATTCCCATTTTGCCTACTTATTTTCGTTTATTTCGTCTACTTTGTTGAAGCTAGCAGTTTTCTAAGTACGATTTTATCTCATTCATTAAAAGTCCATAAAATTTCATTTTTAAGTTAATGGTTAGTAATCAATATGGTAACTAGCAAGTGATAAGACATCTTCAGAAATATTCCATGCCCTTATTTCTACTTTCGTGTAAGTATACCAGTGAGCAGAAGATACTTTCGCAATAAATGGTACGACATCACGCCACACACAACGCGCCATTAACACGTTTTTATCGTGCGCTCGGTTTCCTTGTGTCACACGCATCTTGAGTTTGTGTGTGTGTGTCTTGAATGATTATACTGTTGTAACGTCACAGAGTGATTGGTTTGTTACTGGCGCACCCACACATACCGCCACAGCAAATCAGCAGTTTAAAACTCTATTTGAGACGTTTCGCACGCGTTGGATTAATTTTATTTAGTCTCGTCGTGTTCGAGTTCGTGCGTAAAATTCGCATCTCAACAATTAAATCCCTTGGCAAGTGTTGAGTGAATTTCTACCCTCAAAACCATTTAAATTTCAGGTCAGTTTAATTATTCTAAATTCGATTGTCATATTTATTGTAATAAATATGGATTTATATAAAAAACAATAGGTTGAATTCCATAATTATGTTATCTTTATCGTATGATTAGATGGTTGATGATTGACACTAAATACATAAATATAATTAGCTATTCGCTGGCTCTACTTAGTTTATTTTATTGTAAGCTTGTTTTAAAATTGAAATAGGTTATGTTTCTCTTTTTTATTCATGTTTTGCTTACAACCTAATTATTACGTAGTTGATATATAAATGTAAATACTAAGTACCTATAAATATTATATCTATATATATTTTCATTTTTTTTATCCACTACTAGTTAGCCCTTGACTGCGACTTCACCTGATGGTAAGTGATGATGCAGTCTAAGATGGTAGCGGGCTAACCTGTTAGGGGCATGGCAGTTATATTAAACCCATACCCCTATCGGTTTCTACACGGCATCGTACCGGAACGCTAAAAAATAAAAATAAAATAGAAATAAAAATAAAATATAAAAGCGAAATACCACATCTTTCACTCACTCACGCACTAATCAGTAATCACGATATATATCTCAGGATCTAGGTATAAAGCATACAAAATTGAAATTTGAAAGGTTTCTTCTATGGCGTAGACGTCAGTTATGAAACTGTTTTGAAGAATTCACCCTGTTAATATTATTATTATTATTATTAGCCATTTACCCATCGTTAATATTACGGTATAACATACTTATAAATTATATTTCAATTGTCCTTACCACAATATTTCTGCGGTGGTAGGTATCGTACCTACCACCATTACATTAATACTTATAACCTCGTAAATGCTTGTAACAAGTTGAAATACCTATTGGCAGCCTCGCGTAGACGTCAGTTATGAAACTGTTTTGAAGAATTCACCCTGTTAATATTATTATTATTATTATTAGCCATTTACCCATCGTTAATATTACGGTATAACATATTATAAATTATATTTCAATTGTCCTTACCACAATATTTCTGCGGTGGTATCGTACCTACCACCATTACATTAATACTTATAACCTCGTAAATGCTTGTAACAAGTTGAAATACCTATTGGCAGCCTCCCAATAAAATGGGTTTACTTTAGAAAACTGAAAGACTTCAAGGAAAAATATTAGTGCATTAATTCATACTGCCCATATATTATAAATGCGTAAATGTTTGTATATTCTATTTATAATCCATCTGTATGTCTGTTACCTTTTCACGGTCCATCTGAATTCTGAACCGTTTCTGAAGAAAGTTCGCATTTTTATCCTGGGGGTTCCGTAAGTACGTAAGTAGGTAATTTCAAAAACGTTCATCCACGTGGATGAAGTCGTGGGCTTCTCGTACCTAGTATAGACTAAAATAAAACTGTCCTGCATATTTAGTTATTTGATATACTTATTTGATATTGTCTTTTATACTCATTATTTTTGTAATCAAAATAATAATTATGATACCAACCTTACATGTAAGCTGGCAAGTACATTTATCAATCCTGATAGGTACCCAAAAATATGATTATTAGGTAGGTAGGTATCGATAATAAGACGATTAATTTTTAAAGCATCAAACTATCAATTACAACGTAAATTCCAAGAATAAACATACCTATTTAAATACAATTCAAAATTAACCGTCCTGAAATCCCAAGACTTAGAAATGCAGTAGGCACTAGGTAGGTATAGGTATACCTTCATCATTAGTACCATAGTAGGTACAATAAGAATGTACTATGTTAGTACTGAGAATTATTTATATCTCCATTGATTATAATTTGCTAGCTGCAGCATCAATATTGAGGAGTTAGGATTTGGAATTCACTGAAGTCTATGCTCAGCGTTCGTAATCAGCATAGTGTATTGAGGGTGCGTTCCGAAATACACTGAGAGCACTGGAAGTCCCCAGTAAAGAGCACTGCCAGTGCTCGCAGTGCTTATAACGGAACACACACTATAACTCAGCAATGCAATGAAGTGTTCCGGGTGGCGATTGGCTAAAAATGACAGCTACAGTGAAACGATCATCGCAATCATCTCTGATTGGTTAACATTCTTCTGCTGTTGGCCAAAATCCATTGACGCAACAATAATACCATAAATTCAGCCAATTAAAATAATTGAGACTGTAAGTTACAGTCATTGTTACAGTCTGTAACAATGATTGATGCAGGTTTTACATACATAATAAGCTACGGAAAAAACACTGACAATTTTCCATCGATCGGTGCTACATTTAAACAAATGAACTTGACAACGAGACCGTTTATTGGATTATGGACTTACGAGTATACTCCATAAGTCCATAATTAAAGGATAAGTCAGTGCAGGTACTTACGTCGTCTATATTGTACACGATTTAACCTATAACTTCCACAAGTCGGGGGCAGAGTCCTCACACGGCCGCCACCTCGAACGTGCACTCGTGCCAATACGAGCATCAATGTCACGGATAATAATATAATATACCTAGTATCGAGTATCGTCGTGGATAATAATAATTGTGAAATTACGTTAAATCTCATACTAATATTATAAATGCGAAAGTGTGTTTGTTTGTTGGTTTGTTCTTCAATCACGCCGCAACGGAGCAACGGATCGACGTGATTTTTCGCATGGGTATAGTTGAGGACCTGGAGAGTGACATTTTATCCCGGAAAATTAAGGAGTTCCCGCGGGAATCAAAAAAACTTTAACCACGCGGACGAAGTCGCGGCCATCAGCTAGTTAAATATATATTGACCTTACATTACAACTCAAACAGCAATAATCTTGAACCTAACCTACTTAATATTAACTCGATCATGTCATGTAACGTTAGGTAATATGAACGAAATTTTCTTTTGTTATTTAAGCATACTAGTGGTTCGCCCCGAACTGAGACCTCGCGGTATACATAAACTTGTACAGAGCGCCATCTATTGACGTCATTGTTAAGTTCTGTTAAAAATATTGAAGCTCATTAAAAATTAAATAATTTCGTTTCCTTATAATATTTATCTAATTTTAGTATTTGTTGTTCAAGTACAGGATATACTTAATTCAAATAATTGATAAGTTTCAGGTTCAGCCTTTCAGAAAATTGAGAGTTCTGAGGTCAACTTTGGACGTTAGAAAATCGCCACTTTGAAAGCCCCCCATTTCGTCAATTTTAGGGGAAAATTAAAAAAAATGTATTTGGGACTATTCCTAATTATATTTAAAATGATATACCGCAACCCTATGTAACGCTATAAAAAATATTTTACTTCGCATTCGCTTCTATGAGAGCCCCCCTGAAATAAAGATTTTTATAACTTTTTAAGCCATATTCGGCGGGAGGCCATCGGTTTACATATTATATTTAAATTTGAAGTAATTACGTTCAGTAATTCAGAAGCTATAAGGCTCTGACAGACGGACGGACGGACGGACGGACGGACAAGTGCAAATTCACTCAAGTAGACTCGGAGACCTTCGCTTCGCTCGGTCAATCATGTAATGTAAATTATTGACAGTTTTAAATAGTAAGTAGGTATATTGGTATATTGTGTGCTTAGGGGTGAAACAAGACGATTTCATACGAGGGTGAAGTTGCCTGCCTAAGCGAAGCGAGGGCTGGCATCACCCGAAATCTGAAATCGTGTTTGAAAGCGGGTAGAAAACCGAAACAATTCGTCTAAAATTGAGTAGTTTCAGGTGTCTCAACAGGCATTGAAACTCGCATTTTCAATGCAAGTTATATGAAAAACTTATAAATTACATCATAAGAACAGATATATTATGTAGTAGGTAACTAATAACGTCATCAAATCGTTTAACTCATAATAATTACGTTGTGGGTATAATTATAATTCTAAATTTTATTTTAATAATTAACTTGTCGTTTTATTTATTTTCATTTGAAAATGCTACATGATACCTATTGTGACTTAATTTGTTTTATTAGTACGTCGACCCGCTAATTGATAATATCATAACGCTGCTGAGTTCTGAGTGCTGACATACTTAGCCGTTCCCGGAAATCGTGTATTTATTATATAGTTGATATTTAGTAACTCATAGAGATAGGTGTACGTTTCGACTTTCGCTTGCTCAAATTTTTCTTACTGTTTGTCCCAAACATATTTAAATGTCCGTAGGTTCAATAATTATTACCTAAGCAAGCCCACCACACTACAATTTCTTAAATAATCAAAAATTTGAATTTTGAGTGCCTAATGTAATTAATTGTGTGGCTTTGTGCATAGTAATTTTTGTATTGAAGTAGGTACCTAACTACCTACATATAAAAGCGTATGTATAAATCCATGCTGAAAAATAAATATAAATAAATAAAAGTTTATTGACCACCTTTAAGTTTATGCTATGATGCAGCTATTGGGGCTGATTCTGTAGTGCACAATCTCTAAACTAAACTAAAATTAGAGCATTACAAATATTGCTAACCCTTTCATAATACTCCCTACGGAAAGGGACAGAACTAGATTTAAAGCTGCCATTTTAGTTTAGAGATTGTGTTATACAGAATCAGCCCCATTATACCTATATTATATTTATTTAAATCTTAGTACTTAGCTATGTATCTGGTATCTACCCTTTTCAACTTGCACAAGCCTATCTATCTAGGTAATAAAATACTAATTTGTACATACATTCAATAACAAGTATATGTATGTAGGTATACATAATTATATAATATACGTATAATAGTTTACCAACCAATTGGTACTTGTATATATTTTTTATCAATTTGTTTTTTTTTGTTACAGATATACGAACTGACTTCGTTATAATACCAATATCAAAATGGGGTAGTGAGAAATTTGGTTAATTAAAAAAAAATGTGTGTAGTGTTAGTTGTTGCATAAAGAACAAATTAATAATTCGTTGTGATTAATAAAGTGACTTTGAAGTGTGTAATAAACCAGCAGTCATGTATTCCATGAACTATATCGGCAAATTCATAGCGAAGTTCTACAATGAGATCAATGGTGCTACTCTGACGGGTGCCATCGACGTGGTCGTGGTAGAACAACCTGATGGCAGCTTCACTTGCTCACCGTTCCATGTCCGTTTTGGAAAGTTGGGCGTTCTGCGTTCTAGGTTTAAAGTGGTATGTAATGTATGTTAAATTATAATTTTTAGTTGCTGTAAGCTGTTCTTGTTTAAAAACCTACCAGTAACTATATCTTTACCTTTCAGATTGTGTCACAATAAAGGCGGCCAAACCACGCAAGTCATAATTGGGTATTTGACAACTAGTCAAATCAGCAACTTTTTTTCAAACAACAAAACGCGTGCTTAGTATGGGATTTTGTATGAAATTTTGAATTGTGACGTCATCAAAGTTCGACGCAGTTTTTTACTTTAATCGATACTTTAAAATGGTTATTCAACACAAAACTAGCAGGGGACGTCGATATTACGACTTTTGGAACAAATAATGTATTTTACTAGTAGCCAAATACCCAATTCATAACTCGTAGTCATGACCAATGACCATGTCACACAAAAATCTGTGTGATCATAATTTATAGTAGCGTGCACTCCATACAATACAAAGAGTTCTACTCCCAATTTTTTGACCTTCGTGTAGTCTGTAGGTACAATATATACTTACTTACATAATAGGATTAAAACTGGGATTACTTATAAGTACAACAAGGTTAAAAAGCCTGCGTGTTACGATTTTACCATAGAATAAAAGTATCATGATATCGGTATCATTTACGAATATTCGCAATTTCCAAGCATTTATTGCTGAGGAAACTACAATACCTACACAACTGTCGTCATTCTACATATTTTACGAATTATTTCGTCAAGTTCGTCACGAAATGATGTGTATGGATATACCTACCTATGCATAGTTCTTATTAATTATTAAGCACCTAACTAGATGTACTTAGTACTTACTTGTTTGTAAAACCGTTACAACAATGTTTACTAATACGAGTGTGTAGTTCTGAATGTGATTGGCTACTTACTAGTAATGTACAGTAAGTACATTTACAATAAATACCTAGTTAGTCAGTCTAGCGACCTACGCTTTGTCTAGTTTATAGCTATGTTTGTCTAGAGCGCTCCATCAGTTCCGTATCTACTAAGTATTTAAGTACCTACTGATACGGCAGAATGTATTTAAAATGCAACTCCATCCCCGGTCTCCCCTACTGATACGGCAGAATGTATTTAAAATGCAACTGAAGCTCAATAATCTACATAAACAGGCCTCTTAATCGAAGGAACTAGCTTCGTAGGAAGTAGGTAATATTTTAGAATGGAATGAAAATTTTAGAGAATAATAATAAATCAAGATAGTAGCATTGCCGGTTTGTTTTGTTTAGTCTATTGCCAAAACAAGCTCAGATAGGAAATGTAAGGCTGAATCACCGCGAAAATTGGAAAGTAGCCAGTGCGGGCTCTCATCCTCAACACGAGGATTGTGTGAAAAATTTGGCACAAATATTTTACGTTCGCGAGAAGACTCGTTATTTTTATAAGAGGCGGCAAAAATACTGTTCTGTTCTGTGTAAGATTCTGTCTCATTTTCTTTAATAGCCGGTAGCTTATCAAGCTTTTATATAAAATTTTAATTAACAAATAAATACCTACCTACGGATAAAAGCTAAGTACTCAATAAAATTTATAATGAGAAATGACCTTGGATAAAATAATCACGGGATCTTTGAGGAATATAATAATTCAATGCACGGGATAGGAAACGTAAGAAAAATTAATGAATTCACGTTCGACTAACTTATGCGGGGCGAGGGGGAGTAGTACCTACTGACTTGTCATTTTTCTGTCCAATTATTGACACTAGTGTATGTAAAAGTCGATCACTATGACAACACAATATCATAATTAATGGCGAAACTGCACAGTTGGTGGCTAGAGGGGTAAGGCGATTATGGCCGATATCACGCTGCCCGTGGTTACCTAATTTGTCCAAGGAGATGACTATTAGTTAATACCCGTTAGTGGGTTGTACGTGGATTCTTTAGTCGTAATAATATAACAAACAATCTTACATAAAACCGTTGATTTTGCCTAATGTTTCGTCAGCATGATTTGCAAAATGCACCGTAGTTTCACTTACACTTTTTCCTTAGCCCTGTGCGTTCCGCATTCGGGTAATAAATAAAATAGGAATCCACACCTACTTATCGTACATTAGCTGATGCCCGCGACTTCGTCCGCGTGGTTTACGTTTTTTCGATTCCCGCGGGAACTCCATAATTTTCCGGGTTAAAAAGTAGCCTATGTCACGCCTATGTTATGAAATGTAATAACATATTTTATCATGTAATAAACATGATATAAATTTATTATTTACTGTGTTTTGATGAGCCACTGCGACTGCGAGGATAGGGCTTATATATTTACTATGCAATGTACTTAATCCACCACCACTACAGCCCATTAACGTCCCACTGCTGGGCACAGGCCTCCAGTCTCATAGGAGAGAGGGAATTAGAGCTTAGACCCACCACGCTGCTCCAATGCGGGTTGGCGGGCTTTAACGACTATTATCATGTTAGTGATAATAACCGGGACCGACGGCTTAACGTGCTCTCCGAGGCACGGGGGGTGAAACACCGCCAACTTCCTAACTCCGGGCTAGTACTGAGAATTTCTAGTCAAAAAAACCCAATACGCAATTATGGCCCGACCCGGGACTCGAACCCGGGACCTCGTCGGCCGCAGTCGAACATGCCAACCACTAGACCAACGAGGCAGTCGAATGTACTTAATAAGCATGTTAAATTTTATCCTACAGGTTGACTTAGAGCTAAATGGAGAGCCGCTGAATATTCACATGAAACTGGGGGAGTCTGGTGAAGCGTTCTTCGTAGAGGAAGTCGGGGAGGACGAGGCAGCATACGCGGCCCACCTGGCCACTTCGCCGATACCTGCTACGCGATTCGATGACTTGTACGAACCCCGCCGCCGAAACTCGCTCTCTGCTGTGGAACCTGATCATGGACAAGCTTCAGATTATACCAAGAGAAGGTCAGGACTATACTATAAGGGAAGGGGGAAGGGGTCAGGATTATACTAAGGGAAGGAGGACTTGAACAAGTCTTCGTTCCTTCGTGAGTAAAAACAACCGGTGTAGTGTGGGCGTATTTAGGTATGATTTTATTGTTGAACTGTGTTGAAGTAGAATAGCTAACAAGTTTCCTTAAGTTGTCAATGTCAATGGCGTCACTATTTCAAGAACTGTTTAAAAAAGTAGGTAATTAGAAAGCGAATCACACGCTATGCCATTCAACTAAATTATACACGTAGTACCGACCTATTGCAGTGTATGTAATGCATCTAAATATAACTATAAACAGGTATTGGCCACACAGCAGCGCACATTATTTTATCGCTATCAGGTAACCTTGATTGAACTCTCTAATCATTATTTACTTGCCGAAGCCGGGCATGCGTTATAAAGCGAGTTAGACGCCACCTATTACACATTAGTGGCACTACGCCTGAAACCTTCACGCATGAGTCAAAAACAACTGTACAAAGTTTCAACTTAATCGATTGAACGATGATGCGCGGACGCATAAGTAACGAACACACACACTGTATTTTTTGTAATATCTGTGTATCAGACAGTTATGTTATTTTTCTGTTTATAGATACACTGCAGATGGAAAATCTATGCAGAAACCAGACTTGAGCAAAATAGGCAAAAACAAAAAGGACGATAAAAAAATAGTTGACGATCACGACAATGACGCTTTGTTCGAAATGGACGGCCTGAACGAAGGGTCATCTGATTGGACAGACTCAAAACCGAAGACATTCGCGGCCACTCAGCTCGGTGCGGCCGAGAGCGAGGCGAATCAAACGGTGCAGAAGATAAGCGTACATAATGATTTCCGGCCAATCGATGCCGCACCCAGCCAGGAAGATCTCAAACCAAATAACGGTAACGGAAAGAAGAAAAAGAAGACGAGAAAAGTGAGCTCAAAGAAGAAGCACCAAAGAAAGTCATCGACCAGTTCGATTTCTAGTCAATCTGATCTCCCCAGCTCCGAGCAGCGCGGCTCACAACCGACCTCCATTCCGAACACCACCGATATTAATTTCTTCAGCGACACTGAAGTTGTCACAGGTGGCCTTAGGTAAGTCTGATATATTGTTATCGTTTTATAATTGTACAGCCTAGCAAAAATATTTGAGATTCCATTTTGAAACGAGTGTTTAGTTTGTTATCTTTTTTTTCCAAAAAGTACTTGCGGAAGATATGGAGAAGGAGATATTTCACTTAGAGTTAGCTAACCGATATCAAAGAGAATTTATTCTGTCAGGCCAATGTGTAGTTTGTAATGAATTTTGTAAGGATCTGACGGCGTTGCCTGGTTACAGCGAAGAGATGTCCAACTTGAACCTGAAAGGCGACAATCGCATCCCGCTTGCTCTATCGGACACAGCGTTCGAGGTGCACTCCGCCTCGAGACACTCGTAAACATAATAAATACCTACTACGATACTATCGCACTACACAACGCTACGCTTTTTCCACTTGATCTATAGTTAGTTCATTTCACCTCTTACGTAAATAGAACTTGCAGTAGGCAAATTATTTATTTGCTTCCACGCGTCGTATCCGCTGTTAGAACACCACCGTGATTACTATTAATTTTGTACTAAAATGTTGTGAGAGTACTGTAACTAATTTCATGCAACAGTTCCTAGTTCCTTGTAGCAACATAATATTATAAATGCGAAAGTTTGGCTGTCGGACTGTTACCTTTTCACAGCCCATCTGATTAATTGCTTTTAACGAAATCAGGTACAAAAATAGCTCTGATTGCACCCCGGAGACGGATATAAGATGATTTTCATTTCGCAAAATCAAAGATATCTCCTGGAATTAAAACAAAAACTTAAATCCATGCCATCTTAGTCGCGGCCATCTTCTAGTAATTCAGTAAGATATATCTGCATAATTATTATAAGTACTAAATTATTAGATGTTTTTTCGTGTATCTTGTATTTAAATATATTGTTATTTACGGTTGTGTAGATAAATCATATTATTTTTCTTCTTAAACAAAGAATATTTCTCATAAGACAATCTTTTTACTTAATTATTTCACAAAGATAAAATTAATGGAAAGTAAGTTAATAGTCATTCGCTTCGCGGAATTGAGATAAGAATCAACGTAAAAACACTATATTATCTGCCGAGTTACATGAAGTCATAATATTCATATAATGTAGTTTTTATGCATACTTCTAGACTAAAATTAATATCATTATTTACATAAGTCAATACTAGTAATCGCAACAAATATACTCAGTTCTGACTCTATAATCTACGAGTATATAATAGGTTGTATTAAAATTCAAATGTCGCTTGCATGTTTTATAGCTCTCAATTTGAAATTCTCTATATAATTGACGTAAAATAATTATTAGAGCTATCAAATAAACAGTAAGCAGCGGTATTATAGTCGAAAAGAGGTTTGAAATGATAAAAAAAACACCTACTGTAATTTCTCATTTGTCTTGTTCCCATGTACAGTCATGTTTATTGTATGCAAGTTCTGCCGTTGAGTCCGCAATCATTATATACTTTATTAATGTTCTTGTGATGATTCAACAATTTAATGCTCATATTACGCGTTATAAATGTTATTGTAGATGAAAGAGTAGGTATGGATCATATTTTGTAGTATAAAGGCAACTTTGCTTCGCTTCGTACTTATCATTCAATAGAAATCTAGAAATTCTTATAGTTAGTTAATATTTAATGTCTCCTTAAATTCCTCTTTAAATAACAAATGCTTTACTGGAATCGAGGTCTATTATATGTATGTATAATAATGCGGATATTTATTTTAAATTAATACAACAGCTGTATAAACATTAATATATAAGTACTTATACACCAGAATTTACGGCTGCAGCTTTAAAATTAACATATTAATAGAAATATTGTCGTAGATATCATAAAGCCTGATAATATAAATCGGTAACTTAATAGTGGAAATGATTATAAACCTAGCCACCCGTTTATCCATAAATGATAAATGAAGCAAAAAAAGTCCTTGTTAGTCGATTATTATTAGTTTGTTTGAAATAGTAAGCAGGCTCTGGTTAAATACCAGGAAACTTATAAAGGAAATCAATAACTTTTTTCCAGAAATTTTAGCTATACCTAAGTTTTGAATGATAGTTCTCTTATTTAGCAAGGGGTCTCGTCATGGAACACCAGTACAGTCAGACACGGAAATGGAGTTACAAAGGGCTGCGAATGGGGACAAATCGTCCCAGTCGTGGCGGTGGGGGGAGTTGCCGGAGCCCCCATTACGTGGGGTGCAAATTGGATCCCCGGAATCGCCAGCGTCCCCCGCGTCCCCGGCGGAACCTGCGTCACCGACTGAGCCATTAAGTTCTGATGAAGAACGGACGGAACGCCGCGGAGTGCTGAGTGGCATGTTCGGGTTAGTTCACATTGTATAGTATAAATCAGATTGTAAAATCACTTCTCGTACAAAGCTTAGATCTACGAATGGTGACTATAGTCACAATCTCGGCCGTCTTTAGTAAAGTTTATATCTTTTGGTAAAACAACTACAATCTATCTATCTATCTATACTTCTATACCATCTACTATCTATCTATACTTCTATACCAATATTGTAATATGCGAAAGTTTGGCTGTATGGATGGATGGATGTTTTTTACTCAATCACGCCAGATCGGCTGAACAGATCTGCATGAAATTTTGCATAGAGATTAGATTATAGTCTGGATTAGCACATAGGCTACTTTTTACCCCGGATAATTAAGGAGTTCCCGCGGGAACCAAAAAAAACTCATTCCACGCGGACAAAGTCGCGGGCATCAGCTAGTTCCTTTATAACTTGAACAAGTAGCTTCTCGTTTAAGTTTAAACTATTAACGTGTAAGACACGATGCAATTTATGACGCATGACCACGATGCACGGCACTTTTAACGTTTTTACCCCGAATTAATAATAAAATCGTGATACATTAATGAAAAACCCAACTCCATCAAGTGAAGCGCCTGACAATCCGCGTTTTACGATTTGTATACCTTCCAAATAAGCCAAGGAGGGCTAGATGATAAGTCTTGTAAACCTCTTTAAGAAGACTTTAAACATTTTACTCATTGTACCTAATTGGGTATTTGACGACTATAATTACGACGATTATAGTCAAATCAGCAACTTTTTTTCAAACGTCAAAACGCGTGCTTAGTATGGGATTTTGTATGAAATATTGAACAGTGACGGTATCAAAGTTCGACGCACTTTTTTACTAAGTTTAAAAGTCAAATACCCAATTGGGAACATAAATGAACCTCGTCAACCCTTGTTTAGGTTCATGTCAACGCGCGAGGCTGCGGACACCGCGCCCGGAGGGGTCTACCTCGATGACCTGGATCGTGGTCAAGTCGATCCCGATTTATACTTTCCCAAGCACCACGCAGATCGCTATCGGACAGGTAAGAAAATTCCTTCTTTGGGCCGTCGCAAACAAAAGGAGTAAAGTGCCTTTCGATAAAAGCTAAACACAGTTTAATTTGCTGTGTCATGCGGTTGAAATTCGTATGTTGAAAACCACGCACGCCGCCCTGTTGCGTCTCTATTCGACCAGTGTGCGTTGCTCCTTACTGTTGTAAAATTTTGGGACGTAACCGGCTTCGGAGATCCGGATAATACTTTCGTTATTTTCAAACTTATTGCTAGTCTAATCGTATCATCGTTATTTGTAAAAGAAATCGGTAAAGCTATGAGTAGGTTTAGTAGTTCGCAAATTTATCCCGCTTCCTGGATATATTTTGATGAACTACTAGGCCGTACTATTATCTATACTAATATTATGAAGAGGTAAAGTTTGTGACGTTGTAGGGGGTAATCTCTGGATCTACTAAACCGATTTTGAAAATTCTGGTACCAATAGCCAAATTATTTATGAGTGTCATTGGGGCTGATTCTGTAGTGCACAATCTCTAAACTAAACTAAAATGGCAGCTTTAAATGTAGTTCTGTCCCTTTCCGTAGGGAGTATTATGAAAGGGTTAGCAATATTTGTAATGCTCTAATTTTAGTTTAGTTTAGAGATTGTGCACTACAGAATCAGCCCCATTGGCTATATATTAACCCGATTTTAGGGAAATTAGGGAGTTCCCGTGGGAATTTAAAAAACTTATTTCACGCGGACGAAGTCGCGGGCATCTGCTAGTGAAGTTATGAAAGTGCAATTTGTCTGATTTTATTTGCTTTTTGGCGAATCAACAAGAGAGATAGAATCACATATAAGACAGGTAATACTTGTTTATGTGATTTAATTACTGTTTCAACTTTGCCTAAAGACGACCGGTAGAGAAATTTTGTTAGAAACTGAGATAAAATTGGGCGCGCATTTCACGCGTGCAAAACCGGTAGTAATATCTAGAACGTATCTAGACCCTCACCGATGTTTTTAAATAACACTACAAACATAACAAAGTCTATTGTTTTCAGCAAATAAATGTGTCATAGAACAAAGAAATGATATTCTAATTCATTGTTATTATCAAATCGGCATAATATACCTACATAATACTTATTACGATAAGCGAAATTGTGGTATTTTATTACTAAGTATAAAATATTAGTGCTAATACTGTCATTGCTTGATAACATAAACCCTTGGACGTTAAAATTTTAAATCCAGAATAATTCTTGTATTTGAAAAGGTGCCTAAGATATTATGTGTGGCATTTGCTCGATGCGATGTTACTCGAGTGTAAGCGAGCGCTCCTTGGTATATTACGCTAACAACTACCTACTTATGAAATTGAATATAATATGTATGTATTTAGATTGGTATATTGTATTGTATATACTATATTGTGTACTCGTCATCTGTTCTGTTAACTTAGTTGTTTAGGAGGAATGTGCAACGTACCTACACATAAACTCTTGCGAGTTTCAGGACGTGAAGTTAATAATAATATGTAAAAGTTATTTTGTAAAAATTAAATAAATAAAAAAGTGTGTCTGCAATTGGGTTTTTCACAACTATTGAAATATTTTTTTTTTTTTTTTGTGATTATTAAATAGAGGATCTCCCAAAAGTCGTAATATCCATATCCCCTGTTAGTTTTATGTTATATAACTATTTTAAACTATCGAATAAAGTAAAAAAGTGCGTCGAACTTTCATGACGTCACTATGCAGTATTTCATACAAAATCCTATAGTAAGCATACGTTTTGACGTTTGAAAACAAGTTGCTGATTTGACTAGTTGTCAAATACCCAATTCACACACGGCAAAAGTGAAACTTCAGAAAAGTAGAATGAGGTAAATATAATTTGTATATTTGTATTCTATCTCATTATCTCGAAGCCTACGAGAGAATGATATAGAATACGACTGTCGCTTTTTCGCTTCATCGAAAATCACAACGATCCCAAAGAAGTTTCACTTAAATAAAATAAAGGCTAATGCTAAGAGCTTTGGTAATTTGGCACAGTTGGTGGTGACGCAGGCATCCACAGCGGGCCCACGGAGGAGGAGTACGAATCAGGCAACGGGCCCTCGTTACCGCAGTCGCCCAACTCGCCCACCTCGCTCGACGCGCCCCCCCTCGACTCGGATGATGACGAGAAACTGCTTGCTAAGTGAGTTCCACTTCTATAGTCCGCGCGCGAGCTCTGAGGAATCCTATGGAATGTTAAACTAATGAGCTAGTTGTTTAAAGTACAAAAGAATACTGCAATCGCAAAATTACTCGCGTCAAGCTCGAAACTAGTGCTGGGAGCGAGTTGGATATGGAGCGACGATCGGGGGTGGCGTACAGCCGTCGCTTCTTCAGACCCCGATTCCTCGGAGCTCGTGCGCGGACTATAGGCTCTACACAACCGTACAAAAACCGTCAGTTTAGTAATTTTTGCAAAGTTGTTTAATAATTTTATTATTCTTTATTATTTATAAAAAAACATGCCAGGCAAGACTTTACAGTCACCCAATTCGTCTCCCCTGGCTACAAAAATACCTACAACTTAAACATAACAATAACATACATAGATAGATACTTAAAAGGCCGTATTCTCGTCATCGGTCAATTTTGGAATCTATATATAGGTATACCGCACAGTAGACCGTTAGGCTGCACTCACACATAGACGACATAGGCCGGTAAGAATACTTTGATACTTTGCGTAATCAAGTTCGTACGTACGTGCGGTCATACGATCTGCAGTACCATTTTACACGTGAATTTGATCAGACTTTGATAATATTTTTTGGTCATATAGGTATTTTATAGAACTTTATTTTTTTACAATGTATGTTATCGAAATACTAAAAATTCATGGTAAATTTTATTTTATCAGTAATTTCGCCAAACTTTTAAGAAATACAGGTTATTGAGACGCGTAAATTTTGATAAATCGTGCACATTGATTTGATTTTTTTATTAACTAATTTTGTATAGAACGTATAAAAACGAATTGCAACAGTCCAATTTTAAGAGTGTGTTTATCATATTAGTATTTTTTATAAGTCATTTATTATAATTTTTCGTGGATTTATATGGGTCAAAATTGTCACCCAAAAGTGTAAAAATGGTAAACGTATTCTGCAAGAATGAGAATTTCACTATTATATTTCTATAAAATTAAATTTTTTTTTGCAACAGTCTACAGGAGGGGTTAATCTTTAATGTTTTAATTTTCTTTTTGTTATAATACTAATATCTCATGCACAAAGCTCATCAAAAGTTCTTAAAATGTCGGTTTACGGGGTTACGGACTGTTAACTAGATGTTTAAAATTACAAAACTTACAAATTATAAAATTACAACATGACAATAAAAATTACCAACTAATTTACTTCTACTCTAGAAAAAGTTTTATATGTGTAATGAGTTGGGGCGGTGGGGTGTGAAAAATGTCCAGTTCCAAATGTTTTTGCGTCAGATTATTGAGCATGCACGAACCAGTTGTGAAGAGTTGGAGTCGAATCCGGTGAACTCCGCGTCGCTGGCGATAGATTCGCTGTCGTGCTCGTAGCTGATGTCAGTTGTGTGTGTCAGGGGCCAGGTGTCGGTGATGGCGCGCGAGGGCGCGGTGTCGCGCGCGCTCAGCTACGAGGAGTTCTGCATGCAAGGCGCGGCGCTCGCGAGCACGGGGCAGCTGGAGGTGCGTCTGGGCACGCGCCGCATGCCGTGGCGCAGCGCCGGACCGCTGCTGCTCTCCCTGTTGGCTTACCGGCGACCGCTGCCCAACGTGAGTGAACATTATTGGGTATTTGACAACTAGTCAAATCAGCAACTTTTTTTCAAACGTCAAAACGCGTGTTTAGTATGGAATTTTGTATGAAACATTGCATAGTGACGTCATCAAAGTTCGCCGCGCTTTTTTTACTTAATTCTATAGTTTAAAATAGTTACTCAACATAAAACTAACAGGGGACGTGGATATTACGACTTTTGGGAGATCCTCTATTTAATAATCTCTAAAAAATAATTATTTTAATAGTTGGCAATTACCCAATTGAGGAACTAGAAGTTAAATAGGGATGATGACAACTCAATCAAATCAGCAACTCTTTATCAAACTTAAAAACGCACTTCTAGTATGGAAGTTGTATGAAATTCACAGTTGTGACGTCATCAAATTTCAACGCACTTTTTTCTTTAATCATTATTTCAATATTTTAAAATGGTTATGAAACTTAAAACTGACCGAGGATGTGAATTTTAGGTCTTTTGGAAGACCCTCTATTTAATAATCAGTCAGAAATAATTTATTTTTGATATAGGCATCATCCCAATTCGCTATCATCCGCGACAATAGGTAAATCTATCCCGCGACTACGTCCGCGTGGATTGAGGTTTTTTGGTTCCCGCGGGAACACCTTAATTTTCAGGGATAAAAAGTAGCCTATCTCCGTGCCAAATTTCATCCAGATCCGTTCAGTCGTTCGGGCGTGATTGAGTAACAAATATCCATCCAAACTTTCGCATTTATAATATTAGTATAGAAGTATAAATTAGTATCTTCTGTGCAACACCCACTCTTCTTGCAATCTATCTCCTTTTATATAGGTTGCCTGGAAGAGATCACTTGCAGTGATAAGGCCGCATTTAAACCATAATAGCTTGCAAATTGTGTCATGAAGTGTGTATCATTTCTGTTTGTGTGTAATAAAGTTTTTTTACTTAGTTACTTACTGTTAGGCTCAGTTCGCTGTTAGGCTCAGTCGCGGGCATCAGCTAGTTTATAATATTAGTATGATGAGGATAACCAGTGTTTCCTTCTAATATGACTTACTTACTTCCGTAGCGAGTGCTGGAAGAGCTAGAGAAAGGCGAGAAGGGGGAAGAGTCTGCGAGCAGCCGCGCGGACGAGGCTAAGCCGCGCCCCTACTCGTGGTGGTACTGGCGCCGCTCCAACACCGACAAAAGGTCAATACTAAATGATAAATGATTAGATAAATGATTTATTTATTTCACGTAGGACAACTTGTGTCACTTATGGAACGTTAAGACTCTACCACCGGTTCGGAAAGCTTATTCTACTAAGAAGAGCCGGCAAGAAACTCAGCAGTTGTTCTTTTATTGAAAAAGAAATGGTTACAATAAGTAGACAATACAACAGATACGTTACAAGTATTACACTGACTTGTGGGTCACTGGATGCGAGGCCGGTTGCTTCCATGCAACTTTGTCATTAATAAAATCATCGATAGTGTAATAACCTCGACGTAACAAATGCTGTTTAACACAGTCTTTAAATCTATGTAATGGCAAATCCAGAAACTCTTTGGGAACCATCAAATATAAATATTATAAATGCGAAAGTTTGGATGGATGTATGGATGTTTGTTACTCAATCACGCCAGAACGGCTGAACGGATCTGGATGAAATCTGGCACAGAGATAGACGATAGTCTGGAATAACACAAAGACGTACGTTTTATCCCGGAAAATTTAACCAATAAACCTCAAAGTCGCGGGCATCAGGTAGTGCTAGTAGATATGTAAGTTACATACGCCTTAAGCCATTTATGTAAAACTCACATTTTTTAAAATCTACAAGTTAGCCCTTGACGCGATATCACGTGATAAGTGATGATGCAGTCTAACATGCTAGTGGGCTAACGTAACTAACTAAGTAAAGTAGCAGCTGTGTTAGTAGCAGCAGTGCCGGGAAGTCACCGCTTATGTGTACCCAAATCGGGGACCATAATAATTTGTAGCTCCGAGGACAGAATCGGACACCGGATTAAAAAGAATGAATCAGAAATGTACTTTATCTACACTAATGTTATAACATTCTACTTATGTTTCCAATACTTGACTTATAATTACTACTGTTATAGCGCAGATAACAAAACACTCAATTTAAGCAATTTCACATGATGGTATAATATCCACATCGATATCGTAAAATCTCATTATAACATCAATAAAACGCGACCAATTAACCTGGCGAGCCTTATGTCAAAATCCTCATACAAGTTGTATAAAATTTTGATATTAGACTGGCTTTTGAAAACAGTTCGGTTATACGTGAAAACTTCGTCGAAACTACTAAACTTACATACACAAAACTCTTTGGTAAGATCTTGTGCCAATTAAATAAAAAACGAACAGCGCGCGCTCGCTCCTGATTGGCCCTGCGCGCGCAGCTGCGCTCTCATTGGTTAGATTTTAATGGCGGCAAGTTCACTGTGACAATACACGTACGCGTGAATTTAATGTTTCGCAATGTGTTTTGTATTGTCAGCTTTTACTCTTGTTGTTTGATAAATTGCATTAGTGAAGATAAAGTAGTGTATGCAACTGCATATAACACGGGTATTAAAACACGAGTGTGAGTTTATGAAACGAGCGCAGCGAGTTTCATAATAGTAACGAGTTCTTCATTATATGACAGTTGCATAAACTACTATTAGCAATTTGTTATAATGAATTTCAGTAATATTTGCAGACTTAACTAAATTACGTTTTTGGCTCTCACTAAGCGGCGAATAAATTACCTAATTCATAAATCATAACTACTTATAAGGTATATCTAAGCGTTCGCGTTTGTTTTAGTTAAATCCCCAATCAAAACAAAATGATTATAATACTGATTGTACAACTCATTCATATCTCCGTGACTAACGTATTACGTATACTCGACCAAAGTGCCACTTCTACAAGCACTCACTGCTTCTAAAAATACATCGCGTTTATTATACAAATTCCTGTACTGTGTGTGTATTACACGTGGGATGGGATAGCGAAGACGAAGAGTGCCATCGATCATCGTTTGAACTCACTCTCTTGAGTGGCCTTGATTGAAATATAAGAATTTTATCAATATCGACTCTACTCGAATGTTCTTTACGTGAGTCTGGAGATAATATAACTTTGTATGAAACTTAAAGCAGCAGGGGTGCTGGTAAAATCCACAACCGGGATTTTTTTATATTATTGCGACATAGGCTTGCGCTTGACGACAATCATGCTTAGTGCAATGATGAGGTCTAGGTTAGAACGGGCTTGCCTAGAAGACGCCTATTCACTCTTGCCGCTTGGCCTATTCGCCTTGAAGGTACTTAAGTTATACATGGCAGGAAACACGTGCGCTGGGAGGGTGTTTCATACCCTAGCGGTTCGTATCAGAAACATCGAGCAACACGCTTCGTGCGAGTCATTACTAAAATTATACATCAATGGTGCGAGTAGATTGGACGTTGATTGGATTGTGACATTTCTGACGCAGCAGTGAGCTTTGTGGTCTGAAAACCCTATACCTTACCCAGTGATATCCTAATTGCTGTCTGAGTGGCATCGTACAGGAAAGAGTGAAACTGTCTGATGTCGCGACTTCTTCTTAGTGGATTTAGGCTTTATTTAGTCCCGTGTAGTCTATATCCGTTTCCGGGAGGATATCTCTGTACACGTCAAATTCGGTTGAATGGAGCGGCCGTAAGAGGTAACAGACAGACAGAATTTTCGCATATATTTTTTTATTCCATTTCATCTGCCATCGGCTTTCTAGCCATAATCAGATCTTAGGAATTGGTTTGCTAGTTATATATTGAGGGGTATTCCAATGAATTTATATTGTCATCGAGGAAGTTTTATCTCTAGAATTTTCGCATATAATATAAAATCAGTATGTATCCCCTAGTAATGGAAATATTCTTGTCGTTTAGTCCCGACGGTATACGTCAGTCAACAGGGAATCGAGCCAACGCTTTTATGATACAAATGAACTCGGTCCAAAATTCCCCAGACTGTGACCTTGGAGCAAATACAATTTCCTATTTTGGATATCAGGTCGTTCTTTGGACTCGAGACAAATACACATTTGTTTTCAGTGAATCTATTCTTTCATTTTAATGCACCTGACTTTGCCAATACCTGAATTTAGATTTGGAAAGTATCTTTTTTGCTAATTGCATTTTATTTTGCTGTGAATGTGCAAGAAAATTAAATGCAAGAGAAAAAATTATTGATAAACATAAAAAGTATGGATGACTTATTATGTATAGTTCGCGCACGAGTTGAATACACCAATGAATAAAATGAATGTACGATATATTAGTAATCCATTATTAATCCATGATAATATTATAAATAAAATAAATAAATAATTATTTTTATTTATTTATTTAATTTTATAAATGCGAATGTATATCTGTCTATCTATTTGTAATTCTATTACCCTTTTGGCGGCCACCCATTTAACCGATTGAATAACATTGAGAGCTTGCATCCCAGAGACAGATATAGAGGGTACCATTTTAATCAAGTAGGAGGTTCTCAAATCGGCGCGTATTTTTCCCGGAAAACCAAAGATATTATTTTAATGGCTATTATCCACGCGGATGGGTCGCGGGCATCATCATGCTAATATTATAAATGCGAAAGTGTGTTTGTTTGTTGGTTCGTCATTATATCAAGCCGCAACGGAGCAACGGTTCGTCGTGATTTTTTATAGTTGAGTTGAGGGTATAGTTGAGGTTCTGGAGAGTGACAAAGGCTACTTTTTGTCCCTGAAAATTGAGGACTTCCCGCGAGAATAAAAAAACTTAAACCACGCGGACGACTACGTCCGCCACTAGGCGGGCAATAGCTAGTCTAGTGATAAATGAACAAAATTGCTGCTAATAAACAGACTTACGTTAAATACCTACAACCGGAACAGATATTGATTAAGATTAGATACTAGATAATTGAGCTATCCCCATGAATAGATTTGAAATTAATTCCGACATTTTCCACATGCACTGTTGTGAAAAAGACTGTACTTACGGTCACAGCTGGTGTAAAAGTTAAACTTTATGTACCTACATTTAAATATTGAAGATGTTCAAATCATATTTTTGTATCACAGGTCAGAATCATCACAGCCCAAAGACGATATTCATGATGTAACACCACAAAGTGATACTGCGAAAAGTATAACGCCAAAAACTGAATCGATTGACGACGATCAGGTAGATCACTGGACTGAGGGGAAAATGGAGACGCCCAAACATATGACAGATGTCAATCAAGCCGTCAAATTCGAAGAAGTAATTGAAGTCGAGGAAACTACACCGATAATTCCTACACGTGAGTGTTTACTGTTTATGAATGTAATTCGGTGTTTCATTAAAATTCCGCATTATTATCGTAAATACAAAGGAAAAACACTAATCATTCATACAAATGGAAATTAATTTTCATTGAAAATGTTACAATTGGTCCAAGAGCTGGCAACGAATTTCGGGAATGTCCTTTTGGCAAGCTGAAATTGTGAATAAATATAATTTCGTCGATTGGCCCATCCAATCCTGCCATTCTGGTAGAGCGTTTGCGGTTATTTCGTATGTCGTACTTATTTGAAAACTTTATTCACGTCTGGGAATTGTTTAAAACCGCAAAATTTGTCTGGCGATTTGCAGGTATTATTGAACTCAACTCTATAAATACGTGATTAAATTTTCAGATTGCCAAAAATATATTTTTTTGGAATTTTAATGAAATATTTTTGAAGAGGTCTGGTAATACTTTATAACCGACAAAAACGTCCGGGATTTTTCTTTCGAATTCCATATTATAAGATAAAAAAAACAAGTTGTCAAAAAATTATTTTTTTTATTTTTGTTTTGCAAATGTTGTTTGCAAATGCTGCGCAGTAGCGAAATAATCGCAAACGCTCTACCAGATTGGCAGGACTGGATTCGCCAATTGACGAATAGTACATTGTTCACCGAGGGGAGAAAGTGACCGATTACTATCGAGGGTGTAGTTTGAGGCCCGAGGCGTAGCCGAAGGGCCGCAATACACGCGAGGTAGGAATCGTACTTTCTACCGAGTGATACATAGTGCTTTATACTACATCTGCGAGGAAAATAAGCGATAATTAGTGATTAAACCAGGGTTTCTTAAAGTGGGGTCCACGGACCCCTTGGGGGTCCGTAGCATGTGTATCAGGGGTCCGCAGTAAGTCAGTTAACTCTTAATATATTTATTAGGAAATTGTAAAGTAAACTTAGCATTTCTCGTTTCGGCCACGGGCCAAGCATCGTCCTCGTCGGAAATGGGGAATTGCCAAGAAATGGGGTCAGAACATCAAATACTGCTGTATCACACAGAAGTTCGTTGGTTGTCTAGGGGACAAGTCTTGAGGCGCTTATTTGAAATGCGAGAAGAAGTGTTACTTTTTCTGAAAGATAAAGCAAATTCTCTTTATGAATATTTCGAGAGCGAAGATTTTGTTCAAGGGCTAGCTTACTTAGCCGATATATTTACTAATTTGAACGAGATTAACCTATCTCTTCAGGGTCCTGCAGTGACCATTGTGGATGAATCTGAAAGGTTGAAAGGATTTTTAAATAAACTACCTCTTTGGAAAAGGAGGGTGGAATCAGGTAACTACGAAAATTTTCCGATGTTGGAAGATATGATGACACAAGGTGACGGCAACACGATGAAAATTACATCAAACATACAGAAAGAGGTGTCTAAGCACCTGGAAACATTGCAGACGTCTTTTGAAGGTTATTTTAGCTCAGAACAGCTTAATAAAGAAACGTGGGTGCGTAGTCCATTTATAATTGATATGGATAATATCAGCGATGATGATCGTAATAAAGATGACTTAATTGACATTCGAACCAAAGAAATTTTGAAAGCTGAATTTCACGCAAAAGGTCTTGCCGACTTTTGGTGTTCTCTCATGCAAGCCTACCCTCTTCTTGCCAAGCGAGCTATGTCGGTTTTGATACCATTTGCAACGACGTATCTTTGTGAGGCAGGGTTCTCGGTTTTGGTGTCAATAAAAACAAAAAATCGCAATAGACTTAACGTCGCAGATGACATGCGCCTTGCCTTGTCGACATTGATGTAGAATTTTAGTATTCCAATGCTTGTCGAAGACAATTCCACAATTTGACTTACTTATTGACGCCAAACAGCAGCATCCTTCACATTAATTCATGTACCTAGTTTTGCAAAAGTGTTTTTTTTTTAATATGATTAGGCTTGTTTTCTTTTCCTAAAATATTTTTTGACAGGGGTCCGTGGATTTTTTTAAACTGTGAAAGCGGTCCGTGACTGCAATAAGTTTAAGAAACCCTGGATTAAACGAACTTACAAAGGTTTAAAATTATAAATAAAATAAATATTTTTAATTTCAGGCAATTTTACAAACCCATATTCAAAATACAGAAACATTAAAAAAAAAAAAAAAAAAAAAAACAAAAAAAAAGAAAGAAAAAAAAAAAAAGGTGTAGGTTAATAGTTAATAATAGTTAATAGTCCTTAATTAGGTTAGGTTAGCTAGCTTTAATTTCTAATGTATTGTTTTCAAAAAATTAAAAAAAAAAAATAAAAAAAAAAATGACGTTCTATCATAACTATATGAGTCGCTTCATTCGAAGCTTCACTATCACAACTAGACTACATTTTGAGGATTATTTCAATATAGATTTCGATATCGACAATCGACATCGATATCGACAATCGACATCGATACCGACAATCGACATCGATACCGACAATCGACATCGATATCGATATCGACTATCGATATCGACTATCGATATCGACTATCGATATCGACTATCGATATCGACTATCGATATCGACTATCGATATCGACTATCGATATCGACTATCGATATCGACTATCGATATCGATAATCGACGTCGATGTCGACAATCGACATTCACCATATTATTTGACTTTTCTATGTCAAATATGGTGAAGCTGCTTCTAATATTATATTTCCTTAAGGTAAGACATCCAAATTCTCAACGTCCATACCATATTTACTTAAAATTAAAAAACAACAGCGCGTTAGAAATGGATTTTCATACAGTTTTCTCCCAGCTTAGCACGTTAGAAATGAAATTTCATACATCTTTTCCTCCCGCTTAATTGGTTTGTAGCAATGACGTACTTTCTACCTCGTTTTGACAAAAGCAAGAGGGTACTTTCCGAGCGGGTGTAGTATAAATTATATTTTTTCACAATTTCAGCTTGCCAAAAGGACCTTCCCGAAATTCGTCGCCAGCTCTCCGTCTAAATGTGCGAGACAGAGGGAAAGTCTAGTTGTCTAGTTACCACGCCGCCGCCTTAATCGATAGCTGTTTAAAATGGTTTTCAAACTTAAAACTACTACAGCTCTATGTGGATTTTAGCTCTTATGGAAGACCCTCTATTTATTTATAATCAGTGAGATATAATTTATTTTTGACATGGGCATGAAAACACCATTTTACGTAATAAAAGCATTTCACGTAGATTACGTGATAAAAGCGACCTACCGTCAAAATTTCAAGTTTCTACCCCTAGTGACTGTGCGTTGGCTGATCTGTCTGGGCGAGTCTTATTATATATACGTATAAATATCATAACAATTGAGTATTTGACTACTATTCAAATCAATTCTTTTTTAGTGATTATTAAAATATAGAGGATCTCCTAAAAGTCGTAATATCCACGTCTCCTGATAGTTTTATGTTGACTAACCATTTTAAACAATCGAGTAAAGTAAAAAAGTGCGTCGAACTTTAATGACGTCACATTTCAGAATTTCATATAAATATCATACTTTTTTATGTCTGCTTTTTAAAGGACTTTTATACCTAGGTGACCTATATGTCAGCCCTATCGTTACACGCTACGTAAATTAAGCTATATTATGATTAATTCCAAATCTATAGCAATTTGAGAGAATCATTGACAAATTTATATACTTTCACTGGCGAAACACTCAGAGGTTCGTTAAAAATAGAGTTAAAAACACCAATATTCATTCAATTTAAATTAAGTTCATACGTCAGTGCTTCTCTCAAATTGCGGTTACGAACTAATGCCAATAGCAAGTGTAAAATATCATCAACTTCACCACATACTTCACAATAATGAGAGAGTCACTTTTCCTCATAAGATGTTTAAACTTGAATCGAAGCAGGCGTTACTTTGCGGAAGTCCATGATAATGAATGTCCATGATGATGATAACGAATTAAACTTCTCGTTCATTCATTATGTTTAAACTTGCCTAATGGCATGTGTCCAGATCTAAGTCCGAATGATATAACTAACTTATTTCTATTTTATTCTGCTATTTACAAACCAAGTTATACGAGGAGGCTCGGATTGCATTTTTCTGTACCATATCCATACTTAGGACGCGTTTAGACGTTTGAAAAAAAGTTGCTGATTTGACTATTTGTCAAATACACAATTAGGTATTTTTTAAGTTTTTTAGCTTACAATTAATCCCATTTTTATTATCACTGGCAGGCGAAGTGCCCGTGCGTCACGATCACAGTTCGTCGGATTCAGAGCAAGAGACGCATAACACGAGGACATCGCGACGACAGTCCTCCTTCCGCAAGACTCTGCGCCTGTCATCCGACCAAATTGTAAGTTTTTTTATCTACTACGAGTTATTAGTATAAATGTATTTGGAAAATGTAATAGGGAGAACATTATTGAAGTGTAAGACTTTAATTTGAACAGAAAAAGCTGAATCTCCGCGAGGGTATGAACGAGATGGTGTTCAGTGTGACCACGGCCTACCAGGGCACCACGCGCTGCAAGTGCAACGTGTTCCGCTGGCGCCACGACGACAAGGTCGTTATATCGGACATCGACGGCACCATCACCAAGTAACTATTGCTACTGATTACCGCATGACCTAGATGTGTTCAGCGTGACCACAGCCTACCAGGGTACCACGCGCTGCAAGTGCAACGTGTTCCGCTGGCGCCACGACGACAAGGTCGTTATATCGGACATCGACGGCACCATCACCAAGTAACTATTGCTACTGATTACCGCATGACCTAGATGTGTTCAGCGTGACCACAGCCTACCAGGGTACCACGCGCTGCAAGTGCAACGTGTTCCGCTGGCGCCACGACGACAAGGTCGTTATATCGGACATCGACGGCACCATCACCAAGTAACTATTGCTACTGATTACCGCATGACCTAGATGTGTTCAGCGTGACCACAGCCTACCAGGGTACCACGCGCTGCAAGTGCAACGTGTTCCGCTGGCGCCACGACGACAAGGTCGTTATATCGGACATCGACGGCACCATCACCAAGTAACTATTGCTACTGATTACCGCATGACCTAGATGTGTTCAGCGTGACCACAGCCTACCAGGGTACCACGCGCTGCAAGTGCAACGTGTTCCGCTGGCGCCACGACGACAAGGTTTACGAATTTTAATTAAGTTAATTTCTGGTGAACGTATTAAAAAAACGCAATTTTTTGTAAAAATCAACATTTATTAAACATAAAATTAAATCTTAATAACTTTAACGTTAATTTCAGTCTTAATAATTGGCGTCGTCGATTTTACAAAAGCGCCATTGCAAAAGAAACACCACACCACACTCACATCATAAATGAAATTGACGACTGACTGACTCAACTGACACAGACACAATCATAATCCAAACGTCACAGGACAACCAATATGGCGGCATGATGGCGGCGCGGCAAACGCATTTAGCGCCCGACCCGCGCCCGCTTCCTGTGTGTTTTGCGCTTTATTGTGTTGTGTACTCAGTAGTTACGTACTTAGTAGACCAAGTAATTATTCATTAAACTAACAGTTGGCGCTAGGCTCCTTCAATTATTTGAAAATAAAAATGATTACATAACAATTTCGACAATCTTGTCTCGTCTCGAGTCTCGACATGAAAGTCCCGGGACTTCGAGACACGAGACGTCCCGGGACCCAAACCCTAGTGGCAAGGGTAAGCCCTTAGACCGCGACTACTATAAATATTATGTACTTCGCCGGTACAAATAGTTCTAAGGCCAGGGAGTCCAAAGTCCAAATACAAGCTTAGAAATTCTCTTCGGTGTTTACTCCACGCAAATATGACGTGTCTTCATATTTCAGCATGCATTGCATTACGTTTTAATATTTGGCGGTACGACCATCACAACTTTGCAAATAGCTTTAAAAAAAGAGATAATTTAATACCACATCATCCATATTCCATACTTTATCATACTAATATTATAAATGCGAAAGTGTGTTTGTTTGCTGGTTTGTTAGTTTGTCCTTCAATCACGCCGCAACGGAGCACCGGATCATGGTATGGCATGGGTATAGTTGAGGACCTGGAGAGTGACATAGGCTACTTTTTATTCCGGAAAATTAAGGAGTTCCCGCGGGAATCAAAAAAACTTAAACCACGCGGACGAAGTCACGGGCATCATCTGGTATTCTATAAGTTACAACCAAAGGGATGTAAATTTAATGGATGTTTAAAGGGTTTAAAGCTTTCTTAAACTGAACCTTACTGACTGTGAATTGTGTTCGCTCGTAAGGTCGGACGTGCTGGGCCACATCTTCCCACTGGTGGGCAAGGACTGGGCGCAGTCGGGTGTGGCGCAGCTCTTCACCAAAATTAAGAACAATGGCTACCAGCTACTCTACCTGTCCGCGCGCGCTATTGGACAAGCCAGGGTGAGTTACTTATTTCCGTATTAAAACAAGGAATCTTCCATCTGTCTGTGTGTCACAGATGTTTTAAAAATCAACTATTTGAGAGCTGTACAGTTGAAATTAAATTTATCCATGCTAATATATTAAATGCGTAAGTGTTTTTGGCCCATCTGTACAATCGATTTTGACGTGTACAGAGATAGGTTTCACCGGATCTTGACACCAAATATCCGTATCCGGAATCCGGATCCATATCCGCAGATACTAGTTCTGTCATATATTTGACCAGTTATTTATTGCTAGGTGACCCGTGAATACCTGCGCTCAATAAAGCAAGGCGAAGTGTGTCTACCGGACGGGCCACTACTACTGAACCCCACTTCGCTGCTGCGCGCCTTCCACCGCGAGGTCATCGAGAAGAAGCCAGAGGAGTTCAAGATCCAGTGCCTCGCCGATATCAAGGCGCTGTTCCCGGCAGGCTCCAACCCGTTCTATGCGGGATATGGCAACAGAGTCAACGTAAGTGCTATCACAGTTTTTAAGTCAATCAAGGTTTTGTCACGGTTTATGGCTATTGGGAAACCCTCAAACCTGTTGGGCGTCCGTCGAGAAGACGCAGTTATTAAGATCCAGTGTCTCGCCGATATCGGTAGATCTATGTTGTACAGTGTGTATATTGCACTTGTAGCTTGCTATATTCACCACACCACACAAATCTTCCAAATTATTCCCAACGTACGTTTCACTCTACGAAGAATGTACGTTCTTTCATTGTCATGAACTTCCGCAAAATAACGCCTGCTTCTATCCAATAAAATGTAAGATTTATCACAGTTTTTAAGTCAATCTAGGTTTTGTCACGGTTTGTGGTTATTGGGAAACCCTCAAACCCGTTGGGCGTCTGTGTGGCTGTTAGGAAACCCTTGGCCCCACGTTGGGCACCAATGTGGCTATAGGGCTTTTTGCCTTGGGTTCCAAATGAGTCGGATAAGAGACACGGTAATAAACTTCCACCGCGAGGTCATCGAGAAGAAGCCGGAGCAGTTATCAAGATCCAGTGTCTCGCCGATATCAAGGCGATGTTCCCGGCAGGCTCCAACCTGTTCCTTGCGGTATATGGCAACAGAGTCAATGTAAGTTTTATTACGGTTATTGGGAAACTCAGACACGCTGGGCGTCAGTGTGCTTGTTAGGAAAGCCTTGGCTCAACGTTGGGCATTAATTTGGCTATTAGGCTTTTTGTTGCTTACTTAGGCTTTCTTTAGGTTCACTTGAACCAGGCATTTTCATACCCATTAATACTTTATTGTGATTGGTTTAAACAATAAAGCCACGTTCCGTTAAGATCCATCCAGCGGAACCGTAAAAAGCTGACTGAAAGGCGACACACTCACATATTTTATTAATAAATATAATCTTCCTCCGGACTGTATTTCGGCCACGGGGGCGGCCAATCTACATGGGAGATATAATACATGTGTGTACACAAATACAGGTGCACTATCTATAGTCCCTTACTCTTATAGCCCGATGGAACGGAAAATCCGACACGATCGGTGAGGGGTCCGGTGCAGAATCGACAGGTTTAGGTGCTCTCAGAGGTACATTTATTAGGATGGATGATAAGGATTTATGTTGTAAATGTCATCTGTTTCTGTTTGCAGGATGTCTGCGCGTACCAAGCCGTCGGCATTCCTATCGTGAGAATATTCACGATCAACTACAAGGGCGAGCTCAAGCACGAGCTGACCCAGACATTCCAGTCGACGTGAGTTGATTACTTTTACCATACATTATCTTTGTACAGTTGATGTCACGTCGGACTAAACATTGGGTGATTTATCGATATGCGGGCCTAGTGGGAGATTTTTTTACGTATTCAATCGCATTAAAGTTTACTGCGATTTGTATGGAATTAAACAAGCCCTGTCTAACATCTGTCATCAAGCACTTGACAGTTATACCTTAACTAACTTTAACGCGATCGGATAGGTAAAAAACCTTCCACAAGGCCCCCCGTTTGATACGAAGCGAGTGGCCTTGGCGAGGGTGTCTAATATTTATTCCGTCGCATATTGGTTCGTCAGTTATAAAGAGCAACCGCCCAGTTTGCTGTTTCTTCTCGGTAGGAATGGCATTCAGTGGTAGATTCACTTGACGATTCAAAAGCATTTCTAAAAAAATATTTGAATAAAAATGTTTTGATTTTTGTAAGATTAGTTCAAGCATTGCTCAGAGTCATTCAAAGGCCATATACCTTTTTACGTGACACCAACTGTTGTAAATACGATAATTGTAGTACATCTCACAAGTCACACTCATCAGTCATCAACAAACGCACACTAACTACTGAAACGTGCAGTGTGCACCGTTTATACTGAAGTGACGAAATCTACAGTGATTTCGAGTTGTACTATTAATAATTCCACAAAATAAAGCATAAAAACGGTGTGCGGCTTTGAGTTACAAATCATTTTTAACCGACTTCCAAAAAAGGAGGAGGTTCTCAATTCGGCGCGTATGTTTTTTTTTTAATAATAACTTGGATTAAACCACTTTATATAGTCCCATATACCTATTATTGCATTATAATAAGTAGTTTATTTTTATTCCAGTTACCACGTGCAAAGTGACATGGTCGATGATTTCTTCCCACCACTGAAACGCGATAAAGTCGTTAGCTAGTCATGAATTATGATTGCTCTAGTCAAGTCTAATAAATAATGGAGTTTTCCCAAAAAAAAAGAATTTGCGAGCAGACGAGAGTTCTGGTAAGCCGGATGGCATGAAACTGGGCTTGTCACTTTTAAATCGCGCTATCATCATACATTATACTGGAAACACTGACACACCAATGCCACGCCATGTGTTTTTGATACACATTGACTCCTGCTAGAAAACAATTACAAAGAATGTTGGTTACAATGGGCGTAAATTCAACATAATTAAAACGTAATATCTCAAATAAAAGTTTATTAGCAGTACCTTTTCATTTTATGGCAACAAGAATCAAAGCCGCCAGGGTGCAGCGATAGGTTATAATAGTATTTTATAATACAGGCGGCTCAATGAAATTTGGTTCGAAGTACCATACTACTGGTGGGCGTTGCGACGAGAAACCGTTTCAAAAAACCGTTCTCGGCTCTGCGACGGTGAAACCGTTTTTACGTCCTGGGTAAAACAGTTAACAGTTTTCGTTGCACAAACCAGTCTTCGAATAACTGGTAGTCGTCCTCGTTCCACGTTCGTTTTTCAAAACAGTTATTACAATCAAAAGTGAACTTTATGTCGATGACATACAGTCGAAAATGAATGTATTCAACGACACGTTCGTTCTCAAAACAGTTATTACAATCAAAAGTGAACTTTATGTCGATGACATACAGTCGAGAATGAATTTATTCAACGACACGTTCGTTCTCAAAACAGTTCTTACAATCAAAAGTGAACTTTATGCCTATGACATACAGTCGATAATGTTAATAGTAAACCAGTAGACTAACCTACCTATGCTGTCGTTCGTGATGCGACGGTCAAATCCGTGCAAGCATAGATTTTAGATCTGTTTACCTAAAGCAAATATGTTTCGTTCTAAAGAACGGTTGTCGTCGCAACTGGTTTGCAAACCAGTTGCAACGATAACCGTTTTCTGCAACCGTTTTCGTCGTCGGCGAAACGGTTACGTTTCGTTTGTCGAAAATACGATAACGACCCACCACTATACCATACAATATGGGGTGGACCATAAAATATGGATGGACAGGCGCCATCTGCCATCAAGTGCTTGACAATTCTATACATATCACAGTTAACTTTAAACACGATCGAATAGGTTAAAAATCTCCCACTAGGCCCCTGAGCTGTAGAAAATAGTACCTTCTATAATTTGACCGTGGCGTGGTTGGATGGCGTGTTAGTGTCCGATTCATTTTAATCCTTTTAATAATTATACCGTTAACAATAATACTGACAAATAACTCAGTGATCATCGACATGTCATCTTTCGTATATTTTTTCCACTTATTTTTTTCACATTCTTTTCTTCAATCTTATTAACTCAATTAACTATTGAATAATAATCAACTTGTCTTTGCAAGTCATATATTTCTTGCGCAAGCAGCTAAGTTTTGATGTGATTTCTTGTGTGGATATAATATTATGTATAAATAAAAATATGTTATCGGTATGATAATATGTAGGTACCGTATATTATACTGCATATTGAAGACAATCCATTTGGAGTCTGCAATGGATTCTAGGACTATTTCTGTAAACTCTAATAATAATTTACATGATAAAAATACCACTTTTCGCACCCTTCTTATACTCATATAATACACATTCACTGTAACTCTGGTGATGGTATGCTATCATTTGTGTTGTTGGAGTTGTGTATTAACTGATAAGATAACACAAAAATTTATAAGATTTATGATATTGAGATTTTGTATTCCATTTTTTCTGTATTCCTTTTAAATTGATTAAATTCATATTTGATGGAAAGATACATAAAATTATACCTACTCAAGAAAAAGGACAGTTTTCAAGAGTTCCGATCCTCACTCTGGAAGTAATTTTACTCAGAAGCGGCTCAAGGTATAACTTTATGTTTATAATGACTACTAACACCACAGAACCTTGTTTGTATGTAGCGCGCTCCGAATGCACTGATAGAATTTGTACGAAAGAACAAAATTCTTGAATGTCTGTACTCTAAAACGCCTGAATATACCAATTTCCCTGATAGGTGTAAACACGAGTAATGGATGGCAAACCGACACACCGACGCGACGCGGGACTCCCTTGACTGCGATCTCACCTGATGCTAAGTGACGATGCAGTCAGATGGTAGCGGGCTAACCTATTAGGGGCATGGCAGTTATATTAAACCCATACCCCTATTCGGTTTCTACACGGCATCGTACCGGAACGCTAAATCGCTTGGCGGCACGTCTTTGCCGGTAGGGTGGTAACTAGACACGGCCGAAGCCTCCCACCAGGCCAGACAAGGAAAATTCACATTTGTGAATTTAGGAACTTGTAATTTTATAAATTTCCAAATTGACCCTGCTGGGGATCGAACCGGGGACCTCCGAACGTTAAGACCTAGTCCTGGTCGGTCTGCCCAAATATCAGAAGGCCCTGATCCTGATGTATGTATATTTCTTTATTGTACACCACAAAAACAGAAAAGAAACAGATGACAAAATATATGAAATCTTAAACGTACCTGTTCAATAAAACGGTCTTATAGCTAAGTAGCGATCTCATCCAGACAACCTTATCGATACGGAAAGAATGAACAAGTGGACAGTGGGAGGACGTGCATAAAAATAAACTTAAATACACAATAAATGAGTGTAATGTGTGAGGATAGAGCTTAAAACTTGATTGTATTGGTACAGGTACTCGCATATGTCGGTGCTAGTGGACCAGGTGTTCCCGCCAGCGCAGTGCGAGCCTAGCGACGAGTTCTCGCAGTGCGCGTTCTGGCGCGAGCCGCTGCCCTTACTGGACTTGCCTCCCCACACACCGCCCGCACCGCACTAGACGTATCTTGTAACTAACAATAGAACTGACTTTCCGCCATATTGAACCATAAATTATGGAACCAGCTTCCATCTTCTGTGTGTCCTCTTGATTATAATATGGGGCTCTTCTCAACTCAAACAAACATCTCAAAAGCCAGCAACGCATTGGCGGTTCCTCTGGTGCTGCAAATGTTCATGGGCGGGGGTAATCACTTACCATCAGGTGACCCGCCTGCTCGTTTGCTCGCTATATATATTTAAAAAAAAACAAAAAAAATTGTGACGTCTCTTGGCTAGCTAAGTTACAATTAAACAATGTAGACTAGAAAACTAATTGATGAGTATGCAAAGTTCCTTACCAAAAGTAATTCTCTAGTGACAAGTTCACATTTATGGCATATTGTACGTCCTATTATTATTAGTTGCCAGACAGCTTGTTATGGCAAACTTAAACGATATCAATAGGTTCTAGATAAATATCAGTAGGTCAGAATTAATGACATGTTTCGATTTTCATCATGTTATTATGACTATGATACATCTTGCACCGCATCAAAAACAGACCTATCCCAAATAAAATTATGGGTAATAGGTATACTCCAACAACGTAACAAACAAAAAGCTTGTAAAATGCCATTTATTATGGCGACACACAGGATGATAGTGAATCAGCCTAATAATTTAAACACTATGGCGTGGTTTGATAATTGTGAGTTTGAATAAATAAATGAATGTTAACGATTCCATTGTGTAGTATTTTTAGATTAATATAGTTACCATTTTTCGAAGTGTTTGTGAGTGCCGAGTGGCTTAGTTGGGGTACGTATTATTATGGTATTTTACTTTGGCTCAGCACTAAGAACACTGGAAGCTTGACTGAAATATTTTTTTGCAAATTCAGTCTCATTCGCGCCTCTATGTGTAGTTTAGACTATACTCATCCCGCAAAAGGTACACTATTAACCGGCCATTAGACGATCAATGATTTCAGCCGGACGTACCTTGGATTGGTGCCGAAAATTACTGAAATAATCAAGAATGCAAAATATTCTATGTGGAAACATACTTGAAACTCGGGACACAGGCATGAATCCGGTTATATTATGAAAAAAAAAAATGCGATAGGATTCAAGTCCCGTGTCACTTTAATACAGAGTTCCATTATAAGTGTTATTTTTATTGTTTCCGCTCTGTAGGTGTAGTACGAGTTTGTACTTCTCGAGGACGTTGATAGATTTCGAGCCCTGTAGTTTAACATAATGCGACGTAAAAGTAAAATGGCTTGTTCATAAGCGCCCCTAGTGGATACCTACTGCGCGTTTAAAATTTACGTTAAAGTTTGTCTACGTTCGAAATCTATCAACGTTGTAGAGAGTAATAAGAGTAGTTTGATCGTCTAATAGGCCTTCAAGGTACGTAGATAGACATTACAGTGGCATGTGCACCCGTCGTGAAGTCTAGTAGAATATAATATTGATATGCCGTTTTTGATATTTTACTTAGTCGTTGGTATTATGAGCAGGATAATGAACATGCTGTGATATAGTGATCTCAAGCTCACAACTATATCACGATGGGACAGAGTTGCCGTTGGCGACATGAATATAATAGTGATAGATATAGTAATTATTATTATCATTTATCTTGTATAACTATCAATGAACCGTATTTAGTAAGTGTCCACACTTGTAATATTTACTTGGGTTCCCCATTACTACGTATTAGAAGTGCAACTCTTAGTTATCTGTAGAGTTAGTTAATGTAATAGTTACAAACTATAATCAGTTAAGGTTAGTTTAAGTTACGTCATAAATCTACTAGATGTAAATTTTTCTTTCGGGTTTCAAAGACTGTAATTTCGTAGTTACGATGACCTAAGAATTATATTTTACTGATTGTGATTTCAGATGAAAAGCAATGCTTTATTATTGTACTGTGATTATTCGATCGTATCTAAGTTAATTATTTTATTAAAATTTAAAATACATAATAATTATTAAATAATATTGCGTCTCTAAGGCTAGGCCTTCGTTGGGTAATTATTTTATTTTTGTATGTTTTTAATTAGAATGCTTATTAGTTAGTACTTAGTATTGAAGTATTTTTGATTTAGTTATTGTTTTATGATTTTTGAGAAATACTTGTGTAATCTGATTTGATGTAATAGGTACTTTTATATAAATATAATTTATTTCCTCTGTGATTTAAATATATTATCTGAGTACTAAATGTGTTTTTGACTTTTATTAAAAGAAATACCTCGAATCCAAATACCAGTAGGGTACCCTTACCCTAAGTTTTAATTCGAATGATCGTATAAGCATTCGATGACATTAGCGTCAAAGTAAAAGGAACCATAATAGCTAAATTGTGACTTTAAATCAGTCACAATTTTTTTGAAATTTTTATGAATGCATACACGTTACTGTATGCTTAGGCCTTGGATACACGGACAGCTTAAAACAGACATAATGGACTGCTTCAAGCTGCGACTGCATAGTGAACTACAGTCTTCTACGTACACACATACATGGAACCGCTCGAGCAGTAGCGACTGCTTCGGGCGATTGGCAGCAGTTATCAATGGTAGCTTCAAGCTGTTGACTATGACTGCAAGAGCGGTCCGTGTATGTTGATCACGGGCTAACTTTTCGAGCAGTCCATGTATGGCCGGCCTTACTCCCAGTTTTAACATTGCAAATACGATTGATCGACGTGAGCGTTCGATCGCATTTGCGTCAAACTAAAATGAACCTTAATGACATTGATTTAGAGCTCAATTTCGTGTATGCATTTACAGCCAGCGCTCCAAACGATACGTTTCGAAATTTAAATCGGTTGCACTGAATTTGTGGCTCTAAATCAATGCAATTAAGGTTCATTTTAGTTTGACGCAAATGTGATCGAACGCTCACGTCGATCAATCGTATCTGCAATGTTAAAACTGGGAGCAAGCGTACCGAGCTCTAAATCACTACAGTTATGATTCATTTTACTTTGACACTAATGGCGTCGAATTTTTATAAGATCAATCGAATTAAAACTTAGGGTAAGGGTGTAGCTCCTCAGATCTTATAGACTAAGAGATAGCTGCACGTTTGGTAACTATCGCCAGAAAGGCTGATTCAGTGTTGGTGGGTAAAGGGCTCTCCACTGATGACAAAGGTGAAAGTGTCCGCATGCGGATGGGCCTTTCGCTAGAAATGGCCGCTCAAAGACTGTTTATGGTTACCAAAAATGAACCATAACTTGAAAGGCTGATTCTTGTACAGTATTAAAGTATGCGCAGTACCTATGTAAACAGTATAAAAACTGACGCTATTCATCGGGCCTTTCTTTCACTAGATATCACCTCTCAAAGACGTAGACTACATACGTCATCTACTGTAAAAAAATATTAGCAATTATTATGTCGTCCTGTTGATTGCTGTTAAAAATTATTAATAGCAATCAACATGACATAATATTATTTGCAAATATTTTTTTACAGGAACACATAGTAAGTATAGCTTGCACTACAGGCTACAGCTAATGTCCTCCCGACCGAATTTCGGCCACGGCGGCCAATCTCCAGAGAGAATAGCCATCTGCGCGGGAGATTATAGTGCACAAGTGTGTGCGCAAACACAGGTGCACTCTCTGTTCCTTTACTCTCATAGCCCGATGGGACGGAAGATCCGACACGACCGAAGAGAGATCAGGCGCAGGACCGACGGCTTAACGTGCTCTCCGAGGCACGGGGGTGCAACACCGCCAACTTCCTAACTCCGGGCTAGCACTGAGAATTTCTTGTCAGAAAAACCCAGACTTGTTGTGACCCGACCCGGGACTCGAACCCGGGACCTCGTCGGCCGCAGTCGAACATGCTAACCACTAGACCAACGAGGCTACAGCTACAGCTTAACCAACAGCTGATGAGTAGGTTTTTTAAAATAAAAACGCAATTTATAACATTTATGATTTTAATCTTAGTAAATTTATTTTATAAACTTATTTAAACAAATGCTATTTAAGTTTCATCAACATCATTATCATCTTCCATTGGTTCCTCTTGAATTGCATCATCATCATCATCGCCTTCTTCATCACTGGGTACATCAAGATCTTTGTGGAACCCCTTCCCTTTGGTCCAGTGGCACTTTATAACTACTTTGAATTGAGCCATTTGCATACCCAAAAGTTTTAAAATGCTTGCTTGTTCTGGTGTCAAGGTTGCGCCTTTCTTACAAACCTGAAACAGGGGCACAATATTATGTCATCATCATCAACCCATTCCCAGCCTACTGAGCATGGGTCTCCTCTCAGAATGTAAACAATTCTTGGTGATAGTCATTGACTTACCAATACATTAGACGCACCATCGAAACGCAAAAAACGGCATGGTCAAATTGTGCACAAATAGATATTGTGAACAATTTTCGCCTCAGTCGCGCATGAGTACACTAGGCGATAAAATGTCGTATGTGTCGAATTGTTATTACAAAATTGAACCCTAAATATAAAGCTATATGGTTGGTTTTTGTCAACCGTTTGGTGTCTCAGTCTATATTATCTATAGCTGTGTTTGTATAAGCGATTGTGGACGCTTTTTGAGTATTAATTTGTAGGTAATGTTGTATCCTTTAGTTGGTAAATCGATGGTGATAGTACACAATATGTCTAGCCAAATACAGCTTGCAGACTTCACACACTTTAATTACAAGAAGCCAAAGTCTTAACCTGCAGTCTAGGTTATCACTGCTATACAGAATGTCTGTGGTTATAGGTAGATCATATTAAGATAAAAAAAATTCAAATAAACTATAGCAGATGTTACCTGATATTCTTTGATGAGGTGAATTACACCCTTTTCAAGACTGGTAGGCAGCCCAAGACGCCTAAGATGTGGTTCAATAGTGTGAGAGAAGTCTTCAAGAGGGCCCTGCGGTAATATCACATCTTTTGTGGCAACAAATCCAGCTCTTGCATACTCTGTTGCTCGATAAGTTTTGAACCACTCCAATACATCAATAACATCTCTGTTTGTCATTAGCAGCCCACATTGACCTTTTAACTTTTTTGAAAGCTATAACAGGAAAGAAATTTAAAACAATGTAAGTGGAGATTGCTGCAACTGCCTCATTGGTCTAGTGGTTAGCATGTTCGACTGCGGCCGACGAGGTCTCGGGTTCGAGTCCCAGGTTGGGCCATAATTAGGTATTGGATTTTTCCGACTAGAAATTCTTAGTACTATCCCGGAGTTAGGAAGTTGGTGTTGTTTCACCCCCGTGCCTTGGAGAGCACATTAAGCCGTCGGCCCTGGTTATTATCGCTAACATGATAATAGTCGTTAAAGCCCGCCAACCCGCATTGGAGCAGCGTGGTGGGTCTAAGCTCTAATTCCCTCTCCTATGAGAGTGGAGCCCTGTGCCCAGCAGTAGGACGTTAATGGGCTGTAGTGGTGGTGGGGGTGGGGCAGTGGAGATTAAACTAATTTAATCATGAGACTCCATAGGATTCTTGTAAAGATTCATCATTCACTGAATTCTTTGAAGTAGTTTTAAACAACATGATATATTGGAGTATGTAAAGCTGTTATACTTAATCCCTTACAACAACTTCAATTTACATAAAGTTAACTGATACAAGTATTTATAATATTATGTACTAGTGGTTTGCCCCGAACTGAGACCTCGCATTCTATAAGTTTGTAGACACACTTACTCACTTTCCAAGCAGAATTTAAAATTAAATTATTATCGAACAGCCATCTACCTAAGATGGCACTAATGGTTATCAAATATGCAGCAGGGCAAGTCACAGTGTACAATTCGCCTATCCTAAGTGAAGAGAGTAAGTAAGGACATATTTCTGTCACTGACAGTTGAATTCTGCAACTATCACTAACAGAAATATGTCACTTTACCACGGTGTGCAGCACTACATTTGAAAATCCGTACCAGTACGGATTTTCATGGAATTATTGATTTCACTAAAACTGAAAAAACTAGAAGTTTAATTCGCTATAATCCGCCACAGAAGGTAAATCTATGTGGTACAGTGCGTATCTTGAACTGGCAGCCCGCGATATTCTCCACACCACATAAATCTTCCAAAATAACCTCAACGTACGTTTCACTCCGACACCGGAGCATCTTCAGGAGATGTTTACTCTACAATGCACGATTGTGAAGTGACGATTTTGTCACTAAAACTGCAGATTCGTAAGTTTTCCATGGAGGTGACGGCTATGACATTTGGAAAAAGAGAGGAAGACTAATAATATTGTCCGTCATTCATCCATAAAGCGAGCTAACTGATAAGAGCTTTACTTGTGCTTTATACTGTTTGACTTTAAGGCTTGATCACACCTCAATTGAAAGAAAAGCTATTTCAAGTAAATAAACAAATTGATGTATACTTACCAAGTTCAACTGATCTTCAACTTCATCCGTTTTAGTTCTCCCAAGTGCTACGGCCATAACTTTATTCTTACCGAAAAAGAATCTTGAATCTTTCCAATCATTTCGTAAATCTTTCAGCTTTGTATTCCGCATATTGTCCACGGTAAAAAGAAATATGTGTTCATATTTAGTTAGCGAATTTCTTATTTCTTCAATTGTTTTCTGTTTCAATAAGAGGCCCTTTTTATTTGTTTTAGTTAAAGAGACTGGAAATAAAGGTTATTTTGAATAAATCACATACGTAATTCATTAAAAAATATGTTTATCTTCTCGACAAAGTACACTAGGTTACCTTTTTTGTCACGTTTGGATTTAGGCATTTTGTAATATACAACAATTTAAAAATTATAATTTTTATGAAGTTTGCAGAGCGTTTTAATTTAAAATGTTAAATCAACTTTTCTAATCACAAAAATAATTTTCTTTACACGTGTATCGTTGTTTACAAATTATTGTATTTTTTTTTTAAGAAAGATCAAAGACTAAAGACCACCGACCAGATAAAAAAGTCTAAAGACTAATTTTAGCAAAGAGAATATTGTGCTTTTAGTTTACTACATTAAAGTATTAACATAGAAGAAGAACCTCTAGAATCTGGGTCAGCGTGTAACCGAAAGGGATAGGTAATACTATGAAACACCTCCCAAACGTCATACAAACGTCTTTTGTCTGGCACAATAGTATGCAATATGCATTATGCACAAAACCCATGACACGCAGAAAGGGAGAGAAAAACACATTTTTTTCTCATTCTATCTTGTGTAACATCCGAACACTGCATCTCTTTCATGTGGGAGTGAAAAGGAGATATGGTGTCGTCTATATATCTTGCTCTGTCTACGAGTAATAACCTCTGGGTTTACAAGTAGAAACTCGTGGTTTTATATATTTTACAAAGAGCGTAGACCATAGACCTTTGTCATGTTTTTTACCTTTGGTTTGGTCATGGAAGAAGGAATTACGACTGATGGGTTTGGTCATGGATGTAATAAGTACTTATTGTACGTAAGTACTTATCACAGACATATAAATAGAAGCAGACACAACATAAATTTCACACCCACATAGACAAGTGTATACGAATCAGTGTGACTTAGTGTGACCGTGTCCCTGCAAGCAAAAATGTGTATGTATTAATTTGCTGCAACACTGTGCTACACCAACGCACACATTGACAAAAATTCAATGCGTGGCAGTCATTAAAAGACATCTATGAGACCTATGGCGTTTGTTTACATTGTGTTGTCTTGGGTGTCATAAGTTTTTTGTGAAATTTGGAGATTTAAATGAATATTTACTGAAATAAAATGGTGAAGTGTTGTGTCCCCCTGTGTTACAACGCTTCGTACAGGAAAACCCCAGAAGTAACGTTCCATCGGTAAGTAAAATTCATGCTATCATGTAGCTTTGGAATGTTTTCGTATCGCATCGTATCAAGGCTAAGATATCTAATATTTTATAGTTGTTATGACGAAATATGTAGCCATGCATATATTAAAACTATAATATTATGGTTTTCTGTAGAAATACATGCTTTAAGTTGTTGAATAATCTTTTTTGACATTTTGAAAACTTTAACAAATTACAGGGCCGGACTCGACGACTCTTTTATTTTAAGTATATAACTTCGACTTTTAATTTCAGGTTTCCAAAGGATGAATACCTGAGAGACCTATGCATAAAAATATTAATAGAAAAGACTGGCAGACCAACTCATGGAGTGCTATATGCTCCAAGCATTTTACAGATAATCTAAGAACGTAATATATTCCGTACAATTCTATCTCCTGGTGCAATACCGACCATTTTCAAAGAAAAGTTAGTTGAGTTCTTATACTAAGTAGGTACCAATTTACCTTATCTTCCATTAGGTGGATGAATTTCATTAATTTTTATTGAAAACCTCAATACAGATTCTAAAGCACTAATTGTAAAGTTTATTTGAATTAAAAACATGTGAGTGTAAAACACCTGTTGTAATTTTTTATTTAACCTCTTTTTGGAATAACGATTCGATTCGATTGTTTAACAACATTTATTTGGCTTACTGCCAAGAAATTATTGTCAATAGGAACTTTGAGCTAAAATCTGGCGGTATTTACACGATATCCGTTGGTACTGTTCTTCTAAATAATATCCCCATCACCTGCGCGTCGACGCACAGCGAGAACGACGCGAGAACCACTGGCCATGATACTGACGGAGTCCTCAGGATTTGAGTTGTAACAGGAGTTATAACTCCGCGCGCGACGGTGACGATATCACACGCAGCGCGGAGCTCACATCTATACCACATTGACTAGGATCCCGCACGTGGTGATGATTACCATTACTAGTGTTACTATATTGCAGTTGTGATCGCTTGTGATGAGGAAATTATAAAAGTAGGTACCAATAATAATTATTTTTAAAATCCTTACAAATTATAGCTTCCAAATGATAGGTGCCTTTAGGTCAATTTTTTTCACGCAACCTAACCCTACATATTAATATAATGTTTTATGCAGCAACAAGGTTCGGCCCTGAGTTTTGTGTATGTGTGCGTAATATTTTCGTGTGTTTGTAATTGCCACGCTATTTTGTACGTTATCTTGCCTCTGCTTCTCTTTATAACTCTGTGGTACTTATTACATCCATGGGTTTGGTCCATTCAATGGTCCATTGGTCACGTCCACAGATGTCTGTGGTCACGTCACATCAAGGACCTTACCTTTGATTATGTATACTCATATACTCTATTTATAACCAGTTTCTAACTAGCTGATGCCCGCGACTTCGTCCACGTGGTTTAAGTTTTTTGTTATTTCCGCGGGAACTCCTTAATTTTCCGGGATAAAAATTAGCCTATGTCACTCTCCAGGTCCTCCACTATACCCATGCCAAAAATCACGTCGATCCGTTGCTCCGTTGCGGCGTGATTGAAGGACAAACCAACAATCCATGGCCTTCAGCCGAATATGACTTAAAAAGTTATAAAAATCTTTATTTCAGGGGGGATCTCATAGAAGCGAATGAGAAGTAAAATATTTTTTATAGCGTTACATAGGGTTGCGGTATATCATTTTAAAGATAATTAGGAATAGAGTCCAAAAATATATATTTTCTTTTTAATTTTTCCCCTAAAATTGACGAAATGGGGGGTTTCAAAGAGGAGATTTTCTAACGTCCAAAGTTGACCTCAGAACTTTCATTTTCCTGAAAGGCTGAGCCTGAAACTTGATCAATTATTTGAATTATATCCTTTACTTGAACAACAAATACTAAAATTAGATAAATATTACAAGGAAACGAAATTATTATTTTTTTCAGGTCCAAAAATATATATTTTCTTTTTAATTTTTCCCCTAAAATTGACGAAATGGGGGGTTTTCAAAGAGGAGATTTTCTAACGTCCAAAGTTGACCTCAGAACTTTCATTTTCCTGAAAGGCTGAGCCTGAAACTTGATCAATTATTTGAATTATATCCTTTACTTGAACAACAAATACTAAAATTAGATAAATATTACAAGGAAACGAAATTATTATTTTTTTCAGGTCAACTTTGGAGGTCAACTTTGGACGTTAGAAAATCTCCACTTTGAAAGCCCCCCATTTAGTCAATTTTAGTGGAAAAATTAAAAAAAAAATTTTTTTGGACTCTATTCCTAATTATCTTTAAAATGATATACCGCAACCCTATGTAACGATATAAAAATATTTTACCTCGCATTCCCTTCTATGAGAGCCCCCCTGAAATAAAGATTTTTATAACTTTTTAAGCCATATTCGGCGGGAGGCCATCGGTTTACATATTATATTTAAATTTGAAGTAATTACGTTCAGTACCTAATTCAGAAGTTTTAAGGCTCTGACAGACGGACGGACAGACGGACGGACAAGTGCCAATTCACTCAAGTAGGCTCAGAGACCTTCGCTTCGCTCGGTCAATTACATTCAGTAATTCAGAAGTTATAAGGTAGACGAACGGACAGACGGACTGACGGACGGACGGACGGACGGATGGACGGACGGACGGACGGACGGACGGATGGACGGACAAGTGCCAATTCACTCAAGTAGACTCAGAGACCTTCGCTTCGCTCGGTCAATAAGCATGCTCGCGATGTCATTGAAGAAAATCTTGAAGTAATCCAAAATGTTTTTCGCCTTTTTATCTTCAATAAAATATAAAATAAATATAAACAATAAATTATTTTGATGATTATTTTTTTTTTAATCCACTACTAGTTAGCCCTTGACTGCGATCTCACCTGATGCTAAGTGACGATGCAGTCAGATGGTAGCGGGCTAACCAATTAGGGGCATGGCAGTTATATTAAACCCATACCCCTATTCAGTTTCTACACGGCATCGTACCGGAACGCTAAATCGCTTGGCGGCACGTCTTTGCCGGTAGGGTGGTAACTAGCCACGGCCGAAGCCTCCCACCAGGCCAGACCAGGGAAAATTCAGAAATTATAAATTCCCAAATTGACCCTGCCGGGGATCGAACCCGGGACCTCCGCACGTTAAATAATAATAATTAATAATAATTAATTAATAAACGGTAAAAATGAATGAATAACCTCGATTGGCAAAAGTATTGTTTAAAAAATGCGCCATTTTAGTACTTCCTGTTGTAATTCTAATCGATGGCAAACTATATACTTTATTACTCTAGTTTTGTCCTTGTCTTTCCGTCTAGAAATGACAAAGACCAAATACATTTGATAATCCATAGAGAATAGAAATCACTAGTGTTGTGTTGTGACTGTGATTGAATATGGCCGACTTTTTTGAGAACCCTGTTCCGTTTTTTGTTTCCCCTCTGGCCCCGCCGCCGTCAGTGTAGTGTATCGTTCATCGCAAAAGAAAATTTGAAATTGTGTCGCAATTTGCTGGCTTAATTACTTTATATCCCTTCAAACAAGTAAGTGTTTTGCGATACTATAAAGTGCCATCAATTTTGTGAATTTCTACAGTGCTTTTGTTAAATTATTGTATGACATACATTTGTGACTGTGACGCATAAAAGGAGTGTCCCTTGCAGCAGCCATTTTGCCCGAGCCGGCGACACGGTATTGCGGTGTGCGGTTAGCTATCATTCTAAATTTTTAGCAATAGAAAACTATTGCTAATTCAAATGCCTATATATCAACATCAGTAATTCCATTCCAAGTTATTCGACAAACTTCGAGACCTGGTGTTAAATTAACAGTAAGTGGGTTTTTGGCTCTTAGTTCAGTTCGGACAGTTGGAATTTCATTCTTTTTGCTTTAATATGCATCTTCCTGCATTGTTTCTACCAGACTATTAATAATACAGCGTTCCTGTGATAAATTAATGCAAGCATTGGTTAGTTAAATGTTTAAGTGAGCGACTATCAGATTAGTGCGTCGTAGTTTTGCGTTGCGTACTCAGTCACGCCGTTATCTTTGTCGATAACGATTTACGCCATTGAAGGCGATCGGCGTTTGAGGGTTGAAGGGCACTTTTCAGCTATAATCCTAAGATGTCTATAGCACAGTAGGATAAAGATTGATGAAGGCTTCTAGTAGGCTAAATATTTTCTTAAAACACTTTCCTTTCTGCTCGACGACAAAGCACGTGTGAGGCAAAAGTATGCTTAAGTACTCTTAGCAGAAAAACGAGGTAGGTACATAGTTTATTCTTTTTATCATTTTCATTAACATAATTTGCTTTAGATAACATATTTGTTTTTTGGTTAGTTCAACATATTGAAATTTGAAATTGAATAGGGCTGATTCTGTAGTGCACAATCTATAACTAAACTAAAATGACGGCATTAAAAATATTGCTAACCCTTTCGTATTACTCCCTGTGGAAAGGAACAGAACAAGATTTAAAGCTGTCATTTTAGTTTAGTTTAGAGATTGTGATAAACAGAATTGGCCACACAGAAACATTTGCTTTACAACAGCTATGAAAATTAAATGACTCATTAGTTTTTAATGTAACTTCCTTGTTACTTTTTTATTTACTTACAAAGTTTAAATGAGGTAGTAGTTCTTGGAATGTGTTGCTATCAGGAAGTGATGAAAAACTGTGATCAGGTCATATTTGGCTACTTGCTTCCTTGTCTTATATTGTAATTTTTCTGAAAAGTGATATTATGATGCAGTCCATTTAAAGGCATGTTAATGACAATTTCTAGCATCAATCTCTATGTACTATATACTAGATAGGCCATTTCGAACAATAGTTTTTGTGTAACTAAATTGAAAGGTTTAATTAAATTTAATATAAAAACATCTGTCACTAAGATAACTAAAAATGTTGTTATTTAGATATAAAAGACCTAATGAGTTTGATTCTTAATTTATGCTCATCTAGTTACGAAGAAATCTATACTAATATCATAAATACAAAAGTTTGGATGGATGTTTGTTACTCAATCAAGCCAGAACGGCTGAACAGATCTAGATGAAATTTGGCACAGAAATAGTTTATTGTCTGTAATAACACATGCTACTTTTTATCATGGAAAATTAAAGAGTTTAGACAGGAACCAAAAAACCTCAATCCACAAGGACAAAGTTGTAAGCGTCAGCTAGTCTATTTATGATAGACAGTAATTTTTGTTTAGAGATTGTGTAGAACAGAGGGCCTAACTATTACAGTAAAATGCTTGCTACATTGTCTTGGTCACAATGTCTTTTGCTACCCACCAAATCCAATGTTACACCATGTATACCATTTAACTAATTGCAACAATCAAGATTGTAAAAATTATTGAAGTAGCTCTTATGGCTACAAATTACTCTGTAGCCGTAAAAGCAAATGTGACCTTTATATAAATTTGTGAAGCCAGTGGTCATATTTGTTTTTATAAATTTATGAAGAAAGGATATTATTGTTATGATTAGCTCTTCTGATTCATTTAACTAATTGATTTCTGGGAATAGTATCTATACTATTTAATTTTATTCTAACTTAGAATCTATTCTGAGTTAGAATAAAATTAAATAAGTACCTATTCTTAAGAAAAAAGACTGCAAATTCTGAATGTATAGTGGCTCTATGAAGTTGAATTCTTATGATATTGTTAAGCAGCATGTAGGATCTCCATTATGATGTTGCAGCTTAATGTAAAAGTAGCTTTAATACAAAGAAGGTAAAATGCCATTTGTGGTTAACAATAATTTTATTTGGATAGATTTCAATGTCTGGTCTTGAAATAAAATGAAATTAGAAATTTTTAGAAAATAGTTATATTTCTTGTTTAAATTGGTAAAAATTTGAATTCCAAGTCCAGTTTATCTAAATAGGAGCAATGAGTATGAACTATAGAGTTCACTAAGATAGAGCCTGGATAGAGATAAAATAATAGGAGCAATGAGTATGAACTATAGAGTTCACTAAGATAGAGCCTGGATAGAGATAAAATAATAGGAGCAATGAGTATGAACTATAGAGTTCACTAAGATAGAGCCTGGATAGAGATAAAATAAAACACAAATAATATTTTAACTCTTTAAATTAAAAAGCTAATGATGAAGTTATCTTAATACTACCTATTGTTCTTGAATAGATAAACCACTAAAGCAATATTAATATAACAAAATATACTATATCAAGGCTTAAGGTGTGTTTTGTTAACTTTGAGAGCCACACCCCTTTTATAGTCACCATGTTCACAATAATTACTTTGCAAGAAAATCAATCATTTTTATTATTGTTGAGTAGATTGAATGTTATTTGATATTTGATAATAATTATTGTGTAGGTAGGTATTAATAATTATAGAATGTGCATAGCAACAGGACAAACCGGGAGATGGATTGATAGATAGATAGATAGATGAGGGGTGGCTAGCGCAAGGTAGGCGCCGGGGAGTCGGTGCGGGTGCGGGCGCTGGCTGGCAGGGTGGCGCGGTGCAGGGTGGTGGGGGAGGGGGCGGGCGGGGGGCGGGGGGCGTGTGCAAGCGTCGCACTGGTCGTATTTCGTCTGGAGTATTCCTCCCGTGTCGCCGGATCAATACCGTTGGCGCAGTGTCGGTGCTCGCTGGCTCGACGTCGGCGCGGCGCGGTTCGGCCTCCGTCACTCGCTCGAGTCTGTGAGATGCTGTCGAACCGATCGGACGCCGCGTCGATGTCGCGATTGGCGTGAGGGTCGCTCTTTGAGCTGCTTCGAGTATTCACACTGCGCTCGTGAGCCTCTATCCTAGGTGCGCCGTATTTCATGATGACTCATACCCAATTGGATTCGCTTCGGTGAAAGTGACGCCCTAACGATTAGTCTTTCTGAGAATTTTTCTCGCGATTCGTCAGCCTGGGTGTTCCTTCCTCTCGTTTATCCTTTATATGATTTCTTACAGGGGCATCAGTAATATAGTCATCTCAAATTAACAAAGATGTCCGTCGACAAGGAGGAATTGGTGCAGCGCGCCAAGCTCGCGGAGCAGGCGGAGCGATATGACGACATGGCGGCTGCGATGAAGGAAGTCACCGAAACCGGCGTCGAGCTCAGCAACGAGGAAAGGAACCTCCTCTCCGTCGCATACAAGAACGTCGTCGGCGCCCGGCGGTCATCATGGCGAGTCATATCCTCAATCGAACAGAAAACCGAGGGATCAGAAAGAAAACAACAGATGGCAAAAGAATATAGGGTTAAAGTAGAAAAAGAACTCAGAGAAATCTGCTACGACGTATTGGTAAGTGGTACTTAGTAGGATTTTTCAAATTGCAGCATAATTTTTATTTTTTTTGCCATCCATAGTTTCGTCGATTTCAACCGTTGACATAATTTGTCGAAGAATTTTTTCTAATGCAGTGATGTCCGATTAGCCTTCCTACGCGTATGACGTCATCTTATTAGCACTGCCAATTCTAGGGGTGATGTAAACGCTTAGTTTGCTACGTGTGGAGTACGTAGTCGTCGAATCAGGGCGGTACAGTAGTAGGCCGGCGGCCGTGGGCAGCGCGGCGGGCGGCGGGCGGCGCGGCGGCGCGGTGACGTAGTGCGCCGCGTCACTGCGCGCGCTGCTGTCCCATCTTCGTCCGTTGCCCTGTCTTTACCCATTATCTATACCTAATTTAATTTCGAGAAGGGAATACATCACGTGATAATTTCTACTGTTGTACTTCTTATTTCGAGAGCGTGATGGTTATTTTTTTTTACATAGAATCATGAAAAATCAATACAGCCTTGTGGTATTGACCTGTTTGCCTTGGTGCTAACTCAAGTTGTATGAGCAAAACTTAATGAATATTTTAATTTTAAAACAACACAGCTATAGTAGGCATAGGTATCGAGTTTACATCATCCCTATTACTTAATCACATCTATTTTTTTTCAATTTAGTTGCTTTTTCTGTTTTATGTTTTTGTGGTATAGCTAATAAAGTATATATTTAATTTTTTCCAGGGTTTACTCGACAAACACCTTATCCCTAAAGCTAGTAATCCAGAAAGTAAAGTATTTTATCTTAAAATGAAGGGAGATTACTACAGGTACCTAGCAGAAGTGGCCACAGGAGAAACCAGAAATTGTAAGTTACTTGTAATTACTTACATATGGTTTAAAAATTGCATTTAAATCAGAGTCCTAAGTTTTAAACATAATTAAATTATTCTTATAAAATATATAAAATGAGAATCATCATTATTACGAAAAAATATTTTAAATTTTAATTGTGATCCTATTTATGTATAAATGCAAATTCTTTTAACATGTCTGCTAACCTAACTTTATATTACAGCTGTTGTAGAGGATTCACAGAAGGCATACCAGGATGCTTTCGAAATAAGCAAGGCGAAAATGCAGCCCACACATCCAATCAGGCTGGGGCTGGCGTTAAATTTCTCCGTCTTCTATTATGAGATATTAAATTCACCAGATAAGGCGTGTCAGCTCGCCAAGCAGGTCATTATCAGCGTCAGTTGGCTCTGAGCTGGCCGGCTCGAGGTTTGCTCGGGAACTAACGCGCGTGCTTGTCCGCAGCCGTCGTCGAGGACTCGCAGAAGGCCTACCAGGAGGCGTTCGACATTGCTAAGGCCAAAATGCAACCCACCCACCCCATCAGGCTGGGCCTCGCGCTCAACTTTTCCGTATTCTATTACGAGATTATCAACTCGCCTGCGCGGGCCTGCCACTTAGCCAAACAGGTTTATCAATCAGAGATCTAGTGTGGTTTACCGATAACGTTACCTATTACTAACTGAATTATATGTAGTCCATATCTTTAGATTGCATGAGAGAACTTAAAAACTACTGGTAGACGTTCACCTAATACTGTCTCGGCATGGCAATGTTGCAACGCAATTAACCTCGACCCGGCCAGCCTCGGAGTGTATTACGCGCTTGCGCGGCAGCTGCTGACGCAGAGTTGTGTTGCAGGCCTTCGACGACGCGATCGCGGAGCTGGACACGCTGAACGAGGACTCGTACAAAGACTCGACGCTCATCATGCAGCTGCTGCGCGACAACCTGACACTGTGGACGTCGGACACGCAGGGCGACGGCGACGAGCCGGCCGAGGGCGGCGACAACTAGGCGCCGCGCCCGCATTGTTCTCATCGGTGTTTTGTAAGACGAGTAACATTCGAGAACGTCGCGCGGCGCGGCCCCACGCGACCGTCGCGAGCCGTCGCTTGTAAAAAAAATGTTAAAAATGTCGTTCGCGGCGGACCTTCACGTTCCGTCTAAAATTAAATGTTATGTGTCATCTTTGACGGTTTTGTATTTCTGTATTTACACTGGATTACAGATATCGAGCTGACCTGATGAATATAAATATTTATAACTTAAGTTATTAAAATTACGGTTTCTTAAGTTAAAAGTGTTTTCCTTTATCGACTAGAGTAACGCGCGCCGGTCGGCCCCCGGCTACATTCCTTTCGCCGCATGTCCGCAGTGAAATGGAGATCATGATGGCAATTCTCCTAAAAAATTCGCGATTAATTGTTGTAATTGTTACAACTGCCCGAGTAACTTGATGAATTTAGATTATTCATTCCTATTAAACCTGCAAACATGTAATGGCTGTATTCAAATCAGGGCACAAAAAACTTGTTAGTGTCTTTTATGTGGTTTTTGTGATGTGCTCTACGTAAATATAATACCAAAGCAAATGTTGTTGACATTAACCAATTTGTTGTGCCCATCACTGATAGCATTCTGAAATTTTCAGGCATTTATTAGCAAAATAGTTTTGTGATGGAAGAATATTGTAACATTTCTGCTGCATTTTATCAGCCATTAATCTATTATATTTTTCATGTTTTCACCAATAAACTTTTGTATTAAATACAATTTTTAGTTTTAGAACCAATATTTAAATAAACCGCCACCTTATTAACCCCAAAAAGATGTTTATCTGACTATGTAATACTCGACGTAGTTTTCACCTTTTTCCAAAAATCATCGTGACTTCTAAGTTTTCACTTGAATATCTCTTGAATATAGATTTAACGCACTGGGCGAGAAGTTATACCAATTATTCTGGTACTCGTAAAAATACATTTAAAAATTATAAAGATACTTCTACTAGCTCAAAAATTGATTCTTTAAAAAAATGCGGATATTGGCTCTATTCAGGCCGCCAATACTCTAATAGAAATCAGATCATTTTGTACCTAGCCCATAGAACTCAATGATTTAGCGTGAGTAACGCTATCTATCGGCAATGTAGAAAAGCTTTATTGTTTCCTCGCAAATTAGAAAAAAGTACTATACCAAGTCTCGGTCGAAATAACAATTCACGGCCTCCCTTACTTAAAAATGCCTTTGATGGTGCCTCGTCCTTTTAAAATTACTCAGGCGTTAAAGGCTTTATATAATATACTATACATTATACAATATATTTCTTAGGTACGTCTTGTATTGGTCTAAGAGCTGGATACACTACGACCTTCACCGATCTGTTAACCAGATGAAACATTTTTTTATTTTGATTTAATAATAGATAAATACGCCTAAAATAGCTTGCCTATCAAAATCCTGACCAGGCTATTTTTAAATTAAATAATTTAAAAAAATGTTTTTTATGAGGCAGTCTATTTGAGGCGTATTTATCTTTAATCACAGTTTAATTAAATTTAAAAAAAATGTTTCATCTGGATAACAGATCGGTGAAGGTCGTGGTATATCCGTATGTAGAAACCTATGTATCACACGATAGCTAAGTTTTTTGTTTCTTGTAGGCACAAGTCTGCCTAATGTCAAATCTGCTACAAATTACAATCAATCCTTCGCTCGCTCGGGTTTCAAACTAGCCCTAGGCACTCGCGACAAAAGCGAACTTTGCTAGGTACCTTGTTGAATAAAATTATTTGGTTCTTGGAATGCTGCTTACTGCGGTCATGACTTTATCGATCCGTGTGAGGTTCATACGGTAGGATTGCACCATGAATGGTGATTTAACTGCTACAATAATCAGGATATTACCTAGCTTTGGTTTTTTAAAGGTATAATGCTTGTTTCAATACATATTCAAAAATACAAAATAGTTTATTTTCCTATAATCATTACTTATACTAATTTTACTCTTAGTTACTATTTATAAAATTATTGCCGATATTGTTATACTTTTTACAAATTAAATCACGAGATCTTTATTCCTACTTTAAAGCTTTTTGGTTTTTTCTTTCATTCATATAATACTGTATTTTACCTACACTTCATCGATGTTTCTAAATCCAAATGAAAACATTTTCAGTAAACCTGGTAGTAGATATATGCACAAAATAGGACGCAGTAATGTCCCAGCGAGATACATAGCACTCAATAATAACTTAGTCAACAGAAAAATATCACTCGCGTAGTCTATGTCTGCCGAATATAACCCGTAAACGTAAAAAAGCGAACGTGGAATGAAAAAAATTCCGTAAACGAAAATCAACGACAGGGATAATTTCAATGCTGGAATAGTATCGCTTCCTTCAATTTTTTTTACCTTTGATCTCAATTTACAGGATATTAAAACACAAGCACTGGTTAGTATCAGAGCTGGAAGAAAAAAATTGAAAAAGGCTACCATAGAATGCATGTTAACTCGATGACTGGTGTCCACTAAAGTACAGGCGACGATGTCTTGATCATGACGTACCGTAGTAGCCAACGTAAATTCCGGTATACATAAGGATGCAGATAGCACCCATACGAATACAGTTGGTGGAGCTACTGGTACCCTTGTGTCCGAGAGACGATAATCGACATTCATCGTACGCGGAGGCGTAGAAGTATCGCTGCTAGCTACAAGACTGAGGCGTGAAGATCTTATATTTTCCTCGTCTTCGCTGTCGCTTCTTTTATTCTTAAGTATTCTAGCTTTTTCCTCCAGTTTAGCGGTAGCTAAAGTATGGAGCGAAATTGTTGCAATTAAGTACAGAGACGCTGTTGAAGCGAATATACTGAGTCCTCGGTATGCTATGCAGCAGTTTCTTCCAAAAATCCACGTCCTTGCATTGTAAGACCATATTTCGGGGACAATGGAGGTCACTATCAAAATGATGTCGGCAAATGCAAGCTGAACGATAATTGACGACAACCCTGGAATAAGAAAAGTTATGATTTTACAAACTCTGAATAACGTTTAACCTAATAGTTAGAAATAATTTTCAAATTTTGACAATTTCACAACACTCGGGATCTCGGGAACTCTTCTTTCAGGAATAAAATGCATCGTGATAATATTATTGATATTGCAGGTTATTAACTTCTAGATGATGCCCGAGACTTCGTCCGCGTGGATTAATGATTTTAGATTCCCGCGGGAACTCCTTAATTTTCCGGGATAAAAAGTAGCCTATGTCCTTCCCCGGGATATAACCTACCTCTATACCAAATTTCAGCCAAATCGGTTGAAAAGATGGGCCGGGAAAGCGTAGCAGACAGACAGACAGACACACTTTCGCATTTATAATATTAGTATGGATCTCAGTCATTGTGCTGTGAAGGAGTAACAAACATACCTACATACAAACTTTCACATTTATAATATTAGTAAAGATTCTGGGCAAATAATAATTAGTTCATGGGATATTATTGATATGTCAACAAAACAAGTAAAAAAATGTAACCCGACTACGGAAAAAAAACTTTGCTTTTATTTTAACGGATTTTACATCCGTCATCGATTTTATTCTAGTAAGCATACCTAATAATCTTCCCTTTTTTGTGCCCGGATCATAATGAGAGTCGATAGACACCTTATTCATCAAAATCGGTTCAGTAGTTATGTGGATAATTAGATGTACATCGGTAGACTGCTTAAATCATAATCTTTCCATTTGGCTTTGGCCTTTGCCGTATTCGGGTAGGTAATAATAATAAAAGGGAACCTAATGAAGGTATAGGCAAGAGTTATTTACCGTTTCTTGACCGCTTGAGCAGTGCAGCTAAGAGAGCGCAGTTGGCGAGAGCACCGGCGCCGGCGATGCAGGCAATATAAATCGCCAGGACGAGTGGCGGGAACAGCGGTCCATGCGCGGGTGCGAGCTGGAGCTCCGGCATAGCGTCGGCCGTCGGGGAACGCATCGGGATCAATGACTTGCGCTGCGTCACTTGCGTTCTCCGCCGTCCCTCACTGTTTTTTTTGCCAGAAATGAATCACCAGTTTACTGTATAGTTGGTAGGCACATGTGAAGTTTGTGAACGCAAGGGTCGGTTTACTGTAACAGTCAACAGAGATCGTTATTTTATTTTTCTCCGATTGATACAGTACACTGTACAAACTACAGTATCAACGCCGGAGCCGAATATACTGATTGGTACTGAACATGGCATGGTAATGGCACAGATATAATAATACTACACGTAATGGTAATGGTATTACGAGTAGTTTCCTTGTCAGAAATCCTCGCATTGCGTGTATGCGAATATTATTTATATGGAATAGGCATTTAGTTTGTTGTAGGTAGGTACTTAGTACTTACTCATTACTATTCAATACCTGCCTCGTTCTTCCTGTAGACATCGAGGACTGCGAATGATCCGTTATGCAGTGGCTCTTTTTTACCGACGCGACGCTGATGGTCGATGACAGCCAAGACAGCACTATAGGTACTGCAGTTTGCGCGCGAGTTGAATGCAGACCTTATGTATTACATACATAAGCTCTGCATACAACTCGCGCGCAAAATATAGGTATAGGATACCCTTATCTAGAGAAGCACCTAGTAGGGACTGTGGTAGGGCTTAGCTCTGCTAAGTAGGTAGGTACCTACTACCTACAGACCTGATTTATTGAATGACTAGCTGATGCCCGCTTGGAATAAGTTTTTTTCCACCTCAGTCTTCAAATAGGTAGGTACTTACTACTTAAGTACTAGGTAGGTATCTATGCAAAAAAATAACATTGATCCGTGACTCTGTTGCAGCGTGATTGGAGGATAAACCAATAAACAGTATCACACTTTCGCATTTATAATCCACTTGCTGATGCCCGCGACTTCGTCCGCGTGGTTTAAGTTTTAGGGTTCCGTATTTTTGATTCCCACGGGAACTCCTTAATTTTCCGGGATAAAAAGTAGCCTATGTCACTCTCAGGTCCTCAACTATACCCATGCCAAAAATCACGTCGATCCGTTGCTCCGTTGCGGCGTGATTGAAGGACAAACCAATAAACCAATAAACAAACACACTTTCGCATTTACGAGATAATATTAGTAAGCATACTAATATTATAAATGCGAAAGTGTGTCTGTCTGTCTGCTACGCTTTCGCGGCCCATCTGTTCAACCGATTTTTATAAAATTTGGTATGGGGATAGTTTGTATCCCAGGGAAGAACATAGGCTACTTTTTATCCCGGAAAATTTAAGAGTTCCCGCGGGTATCCTTTCTAACAAAAAATAATAAATGAAAAGAAATAATGAAAGAAGATGAAATAAAAGGCCTCGGCTAGCGCTTCGTCCTTTTAAAATCACTTGGGAGGTCCTCGGCTTCGCGTCGTCCTTCCAATATTACCTACTCAGCCGTGAATAATACCACCCTACACCGGCAAAGACGTGCCGCCAAGCGATTTAGCGTTCCGGTACGATGCCGTGTAGAAACCGAATAGGGGTATGGGTTTAATATAACTGCCACAACAACAGCTAACAGGTTAGCCCGCTACCATCTTAGACTGCATCATCACTTACCATCAGGTGAGATCGCAGTCAAGGGCTAACTTGTAGTGGAAGGGGGGCAGGTGGAACTCAGTCAAGATATAATTTTTATAACTTCTATAAAATAAGTTCTCTATAATTTTAATCAGGCAAAAAAATTACGGTTATTTGGCCTCGACGTGTTGTTGATATTACTAAAACTTGACTAAAACAATAATTCTCCTCTTCAAATGGACCATGAAATGAACCGCATTGCATATTATATTATATTGTCATATTAGGTAGGTAAGTAAGTATGCCGGGTCTTTTATAGGGAATGGAAAATACCTACTATCTACTAAATAATTCAAGTCAGGGATTAATTATCTGTTTAGATAAGTAAATAGGTAGGTAAGTACCTAGGCATAAGTTCTTTAAAAATCTAGGACGGGGCCACCCCTGTCCCCTATAGGTAAGTTATTTAGGTCAAGTTTAAGAGGCAAATGATGAAGAATGACTAGGTTGGTAAGTATAAGTACCTATCTATCGACACCATAGAGTTTATAGTTTAGTGGTCATATTATCTCTATGATCGACACTGGGATTTCATCGTAGGTACAGACTACAGTAGTTAGCTGCAGCTGTTGTCTTCATCAGTTTACCTATAGGGCTCATAATTCCATTTAACTTTAATAGCACAGAATAGGTAAGTAATAGTACTGCAGGATCCCTCTATATGGGCACTTCTTCGATTTCATGTCATTATCGACCGGTGTAAATTTTTTTTATTTTTTTTGAGTTATTGTTTTTTTTAAGTTGACCTTGACAAAGGGGTACCTTCATTTATCACAGTGATGAGGAAGGCCTCTCACCAGGATCTGATTCTCTTGGAGATATAAGGTGTTTGGTAATTATTGTGGTCATGGTAATGAAAAATTGTGACATGGTAATGAGGTCCGGGATATGGTGATTAGAATATGCATATGGTAATTTGGTAATGATAATGGTGATGAGTAATATGAATAAAACATAAGTGTATGTGTTATAAAAATCTATAAGAAAATGTGGAAAAATACAGAAATAAAACTGAAAGAACAATTATATTATCTTAATAAGTATGTAAAAAAAGTATAAATGAGTCAATCGCGATTCGCAAAATTCAAAAGTCAGTCACGAGGACAACATAAATAGATTCAGTAATCTTCTTATCAAATATATACCTAGTTAGCTAAAGTAAACGTCTAAGTATATTATGAATATTATCAAAATAACTCTATATTCCCAAATCTTTTTAAAATTGTGAAATAAATTTAATTACTTGTACGAAATTTAATAAGCAAAAGTCAGTCTTCTCCACGAGATCAATAAATTCAGTAGACTTCTTATCAAATAGATAGTAAGCGTAAAGTAAGCGTCTATTAGAATATTATCAAAATAACTCTTTTTAAAACGGCATGTCAAACATACTCATACAAAATTGGACAAAAAAAATCAGTCTCGTTAACGTGATCAATATATTATGTAATCTTCTTAACAAACCTATTTAGATTTACCGCGTAATCATCGTCGTAAGCGTCTAAGTAAATACATAGTATCAAAAGAAGCTCACTGCGCTCAAAGTTATTTAAAAAAAACCGGCCAAGTGCGAGTCGGACTCGCGCACCGAGGGTTCCGTACAAACCTGTAGTAAGTTTTACGATTTATGACACGTATTAAAAATAAAAATTACGTTTGTTGTATGGGAGCCCCCGTTTAATATTTACTTTATTGATATTTAATTATTTATTTTGAAAGGTAATATACAAGTTAATATTCTGTGAAAATTTGAACCGTCTACCTGTTACCGTTTTTAATATTGAGCAAAAAAATACGAAAAAAACACGTTTATTGTATGGGGACCCCCCTTAATATATATATTTTATTAATTTTTAGTATTTGTTGTTATAGCGGCAACGGAAATACATCATTTGTGAAAATTTCAGCTTTCTAGCTATCACGGTTTATGAGATACAGCCTGGAGACAGACAGACAGACAGACAGACAGACAGACAGACAGACAGACAGACAGACAGACAGACAGACAGACAGACAGACAGACAGACAGACAGACAGACAGACAGACAGACAGACAGACAGACAGACAGACAGACAGACAGACAGACAGACAGACAGACAGACAGACAGACAGACAGACAGACAGACAGACAGACAGACAGACAGACAGACAGACAGACAGACAGACAGACAGACAGACAGACAGACAGACAGACAGACAGACAGACAGACAGACAGACAGACAGACAGACAGACAGACAGACAGCGGAGTCTTAGTAATAGGGTCCCGTTTTTACCCTTTGGGTACGGAACCCTAAAAACATGCTTTAGTTACCTACCAACATAATGTTAAAAAAATTATAAGAAAAAGTCAGTCTCATTGAAAAATCATTTTAACATAGATCGCTTCAGCAATAAAAATAAGACTAAAAATAGCCTAAGCCTCCCACCTCCTGGTGGGAGGCTTCGGCCGTGGCTAGTTACCACCCTACCGACAAAGACGTGCCGCCAAGCGATTTAGCGTTCCGGCACGATGCCGTGTAGAAACCGAATAGGGGTATGGGTTTAATATAACTGCTATGCCCCTAACAGGTTAGCCCGTTACCATCTTAGACTGCATCATCACTTACCATCAGGTGAGATCGCAGTCAAGGGCTAACTTGTAGTGGTAAAAAAAAAAGTCGATCTCGTTGACAAAATCAACCGATTCAGCAAAGTTCTCATAAAATTAATAGTTGTTTATAGTAGGTATAAGTATATAATAAATAGTATTAAAATAATACTCTGAACTGAAACTCTCTTACACACACAACTTAAAATAACATGCTTCAGTGACATGATCATATAAATATTTAAAAACAAACGCCAGTCTTCTTGACAACTTGAAAGATAGAACAACAAAGTTTTTGAAAAATTAAGTAAACTAGTATCTCAGTGTTGACTAGCACCAAAATGACTCTGAACTAATTTTAAAAAATAACAGATTTCAGTGAAGGAATAAAGACACAAAGCGCTTCGGACGTGTGGAAACTCGCATGGCGCCTTGCGGCACGGTGGTAGAAAGGTGAAGTGAGCACACTCTCCGAAATATATCCCATAAAATACCCGTACGCCGGCTACATTACGGCGGTGATCCAGAGTTTGAAGTTTCGCCAGAAGAGGTGAATCTTCGCCAATCAACCTCCTAGCTCGACGATCTACGGCATCAAGAGCCGCCAGCTGATACTTAGCAGAGCCATCATAAAGGTGACTGCAGTACTCCATGCACAACCGAACTTGGGCTTGATATAGGCTAACCAGTTGGCGTGGCGTGAAGTACTGCTTGACCTTGTTAAGTATACCAAGTTTTTTGGTGGCTGTCTTGGCTTTCGCTCCCGAAGTTGATCTTGGCCATGATGTCGAGGCCTAGGATATTGGCAATCGGCAGACGGCAAGGATATATCTCGAAAAGTGGGAGTCAAGATGAATGGACTCCGTTTTGCTGTGAGCAAACATGCCTGCGTTTTGGTTGCGTTAAACTCCACCAAATTGGCAACACCCCAATTTGAAACGAATTTCAGGGAAGAGTTCAACCGCTGAACCATCGCCTGTCTGAGTTCATTGGTACCTGAACTATTTGCGCGTGAACTGGGTATGTATCTCTCCATTATAGTGATGTCGTCTATGTACCCAAGGATACCGGGTTGCAACAGATCATTGATGTGCAACAGAAATAGTGTAGCGGAGAGAACAGACCCTTGAGGAACACCGGCAATAATAGCCATAAGATCTGACACGCAGCCATCAATGACTTCTCTGAAGGATATTTCACTCAAGAAATCAGATATCCAGTCACACAAGCTCGGCGGGAGACCGAATGCTGGAAGCTTGCAAAGAAGGGTGAACCCGGTCGAAAGCCTTAGAGATATCGAGAGATATAGCAAGCGCCTCTCCATGTTTCTCTATGGCTTCACCCCAAATATGGGTGGCGTACACCGGCAGACCGTTGTTTACGAAACCCGTATTGGCGGTCTGAAAGTAGATCATTAGACTCTAGGTACGCCAAGAGCTTGGTATTTAAGATGCGCCCCATACTCTTACAGAGTAGTAAGGTAACTTAAATCTGTCATCAGTTTCTACGCTACATCGTACCGGAACGCTAAATCACATGGTACGGTACGTCTTCGCCGGTACAGTGGTGGGTGGTAACCAGCCTCGGCCAATGCTTACCACCAGATCAGACCGGATACCATTTTAAAGATTATAAAATGCCAAAATTGCCCCTGTCGGGAATCGAACCCAGGAACTCCTAGACCGAAGCACTCACCGCAGGAGCGCCAGGGAGGTCGTCAAAACCTAGAAGTTCCCATACATTCAAGCACTAAAATAAATCTAATTACCTAGCCAATGCCTACTTACCATGTACGTAAAATGGTCATGGTAATAATGGTTATTAGAATCATGGTAATTAAGATTGGTTAGTATTTAAATTTTTACTTGATAAGTAAGCATAGTATTTTTTTAAAATGTGCTTTGTTAGAAAGTAAAACATACTTAAAATATAACTCCGTCAACCGACCGAACCGGACCGAAACTCCGTCATTTCTCAAGTTATATCCATGAAACTTGGTATATAAGCTACGGGTAAAAAATTAAGAAATATGTGTTTCACAGTTTTTTTAAATTCCACTCCCAAAGGGGTAAAATAGGGGTTGAAAGTTGTTATGAAAGTCCTTCATTTTTCAAGTTATACCCATGAAAGGTGGTATTTGGGCTACTGGTTTAAAATAAAGAAATACGTGTTTCACAGTTTTTGAAAATTTTATCCCCATGGACGTTAAAAAGAGAGTTTGTCCTTCAATCACGCCGCAGCAGAGCAACGGATCAACGTGATTTTTTGCATGGGTATAGTTGAGGACCTGGAGAGTGATATAGGATTTATCCCGGAAAATTAAGGAGTGCCTGTGCGAATTAAAAAAAACTTATGCCACGCGAACGAAGTCGCGAGCATCCTCTAGTTTATTATAATATTGTTACTTAGGTGCTAGTTTTTTTATTTAATTTTTTACTATTACGTGCACCCTCAACCCTTTCTCGCTATTTTCATTCCTGGGTCAATTTCAACAAAGGCGTTTTTTTGTTTCATTTCGGTGAACTTTCGTATTATCAAGTTTTCTCAAATTTAAACAGTAGTTTATTGTACTTCTTGATATTCTTCATGCTCTTATTTAATGCCATCAAACTGTACCGTAATAAACTAATGAAAAATCGTGTTTAAATTTGTGATGCCACTGAAATGAAAAATTCGTTCACCGATATGAAATAACTAGCCACCGAAATGAAAAAACCTATCCACCGAAATTAAAATCCACCGAAAACGAATATAAGCATTCTTTCTTTTCTTCTCTGCTCACATAATCTTCTTCTTTCCTTTCTTTCATCTGCAGTCAATGCTAGCCTCGGCATTCTAAAAAAAATATGTCAATTACTCCACAACTGATCATATACATTGAAAAATGCAATGAATATAACAATAGTATTCTTTGTTATATTCACTATTTGTCGACTATAACAAAGCCTTTGACTCAATAAAACACTACCACCTATGGCAGGCACTCGAAGAACAGGGAGTACCAACTAAGTTCATTAGATTAATAAAAGAGATAAATAGAAAATGTTCAGCACGAGTCAGACTAGAGAAAGAAGGAGAAGATTTACAAATAAAAAAGGGAGTCAGACAGGGAGACCCTCTATCCCCTAAACTGTTCTCAGCCATTTTAGAGAAGGTTTTTCAAAATCTAGATTGGGATAACTATGGACTTAATAATATAAATGGGAAAAAATTAAACCATCTCAGGTTTGCAGATGACCTTATTCTAATATCTCACAATCCTAACACACTAGAAATAATGTTACAACAACTGGAAAAAGAGAGTGCTGTGGTAGGTCTAACTATGAATACAGAGAAAACTAAATTGATGACAAATGGAGACCAAATTACTATAAAAGTTAATAACAAACCAATAGAATATGTTGAACATTATGTGTGACAAGTTATCTCTCCACACAATCAGATGACTAAAGAAGTTAACCAAAGAATAATTAACGCATGGAAACGATACTGGTCTTTAAAGGAAATTATGAAAAGTAAAGAACTTCCAGTAAATGCAAAGCAAAAAGTATTTGATACTTGCATAATACCGTGTATAACTTACGGATGCCAAACTTGGTCACTTACGAAAGCGAACACACAGAAACTAGAAACTTGTCAACATAATATGGAGAGAAGTATGATAAACATAAAAAAGAAAGACAGAATAAACCTAAAAACTATTAGAAAACGCAGCAAAGGGAAAGATGTAACAGAGCATATAAGAAGGCTAAAGTGGCGTTGGACTGGACACATGATTTTTTTTTATATTGCAAGATAGGCTTGCGCTTGACGACAATCACGCTTAATACAAAGCAATGATGAGGTCTAGGTGGAAGCGCGCCCGCCTAGAAGATGCCTATTCACTCTTGCCTTGAAGGTACTTAAGTTATACGTGGTAGGGAATATATGTGCTGGAAGGGCATTCCACATCCTAGCGGTTTGAATTAGAAACGTAGAACAGAACCGTTTCGTTCGAGCTGACTGGACGTCAACCACATAAGGATGCCAACGCAAACGGTTTCTTGCTGTTCTGTGGTAGAACGGTGACGGGAGGAGCAAGGTTGAAAAGATCCTGAGCACACTCTCCAAAGACCGATAAGCAAACGACATTGCTTCGGTGCTGTAAGCAATGCAGTTTCGCCTGCGTGAGTGAAGTGCCGCCTCACCTTGTTCAAGATGCCAAGTTTTTTGGCAGCTGTTTTGGCCTTTAACTCGATGCAATTCCCGAAATTGAGATTGGATGAGATTTCAATACCCAAGAGCTCAATATGATCACTGATCGGGACGGATATACTTTGGAAAGTTGGAGCCAAGGTGAAGGGGCTCTTTTTCGCGGTGAATAAACACGCCTGTGTTTTGGTGGCATTAAACTTGACTAAATTGGCGTCACACCAATCGGAGACCTCCTCAAGAGTCAAGCTAACGCGATTCACCAACGCCTCTCTTTGCTCAAGTATCTCAGTAGCACTGGCTCTAGAACTGGACATGTATCTCTCCGTAACAGTGCTGTCATCAGCGTACCCAAAGATACCGGGTTTGAGGAGATCGTTGATGTGCAGCAGGAAAAGTGTTGCGGAGAGAACAGACCCTTGAGGGACACCGGCATTAATAGCCATTAGGTCAGATGAGCTGCCGTCAACGACAACCCGAAATGACCTTTCCCTCAGAAAGTCAGATATCCAGTTACAGAAACCAGTAGGTATCCCGTACGGCAGTCTTCTCAGTAAGCTCCCAGAGCTTACTGAGAAGACTGCCGTGCCAGACCCGGTCAAATGCCTTAGATATGTCCAGAGATACGGCGAGTGCCTCGCCGTGTTTCTCAATGGCTTCACCCCAAGTGTGCGTGGCATACACCAGAAGATTTCCTGTAGACCGATTTTTCCGAAAAACGTACTGCCGGTCCGACAGAAGAAGATGATGAGAGACAGTGGTGGAAAATGGACTAAGGAAGTGACCGAGTGGTATCCGAGGGATGGGAAAAGGTGTAAAGGAAGGCAAAGGAAAAGATGGGAAGATGATTTAAGAGTGGTGGCTGGTGCTACATGGCGCCGAACAACACAGGAGAGGAAGATCTGGAAGGCTCTGGAGGAGGCCTATGTCGCAGGACAAGCTGATGTTCAGAAATATTTTTTTAAAAAAATAAAACAACATAACATTGTAAAATATTTATTCAGCAATAAAGGCTATGATTATGATTATGGTTTGTCCTTCAATCACGCTGCAACGGAGAAACGGATCGACAATAAATCGCACAAAAGTACAGGTCTTGGAAACACATTAGCAAAATGTATTCAAAGATTGTGAAATATTCACCTCCTAGCTTGGATTTTCACCGAAATGAAATAATAATCAACCGAAATGATAAAAACATCCACCGAAATGAAACAATTATACACCGAAATGATAAAAACTCACCGAAATGAGAATTTTTATCATTTCGGTGAGTATTTTGTCATTTCGGTGGTCAGTTTAGGCCACCGAATCAACCGAAATGAAAACACCGAAATTAAAATCAAGGAAAAGAATTAACATTACGAGAAAACTATTTATTATAGGATGTAAGCAATACTACACAAATAAACGTAGTACCATTAGCCCATTCATGAATACTTAAATAAATTTACTAGCATATTGCAAGACAAGTTATACCTATACACGGAAATGAAAAGAAAAGTGTTCCATGTCACCGATATGACATACTTATGTGTTTGGCGGGAACACGCAGGCAAGGGGCGCACGTCCCCCCACGATCAACATCTAGAGGCCACAGTTGCGTACGTTTTAAGCGCACGCGGGGGGAGCTAGAGTTGTTTTAAGCAAAAATATACTTGATAAACTTTTTGTCACCGAAATTAAAGAACTTTCAGTGACACATGCATTTTTACTTTTCTGTTATTAAACTGGGTAGATATTATTAAAAAAATACTTTGGGATTATACTATCACTATTCATGATTAAAATAAAGGTAGCCATAAACCTCAGTAACCAATATTTTTTGTTTTATGAGGAAAATTACACAGAAACATGTTGCAGTGACAGCCACTGAAATGAAAAATTCGGAGCTTTACCATTTTTTTTTTTAAACTGTAATCCTAATCAAGAAATATTTACAGCCTCGTACATAGGTAACTACCTCTTCTACCTAGAAAAAAATATTAGAACTGTATAGTAACGTTCTGCACTACCGATTTCATCCATGCCGCATAAATTTTGCTGTTGGGAAATTCACGACTATGTGAATTAGTTGCCTGGCAGAGATCGCTTCAAAGCGATAAGGCCGCCAATTGTACCGACTTGTATTTTTTGTTTTGTAGTTTCTAATCATTTATTTTATGTTTTGGTGTACAATAAAGAATATTTCATTCATTCATTCATTCATCAAATGATCAACAGCGTGATGCGCGAACAGACAGGCAGACAGACAAAAATCGAAAACAAAAATGTTGAATGAAAAAATGTTGTAAACTCTGTATCGATAGTAAAGTTTAAAATTTTCTAAAAATATTTATGTACAGAAATCGTCCAGTTAATCTACCTTGATTAAAACCCATACCTAGGTACTTATTGTAAATTCGTCGAAATAAATAAAATTGTCGAAATAAATAAATAATTATTATGTGTCTACTTAGGTACCAACTAGGTATAACCAACTTAAGTTTTGACGACCTTCTGACGCATGTGGTTTTATCGTGGCCCGTGAGAGATCCCGATTTCGATTCCCGGCAGGCTCAATTTGGGAATTTATAATTTCTGAATTTTCTTTGGTCTGGTCTGGTGGGAGGCTTCGGCCGTAGATATAGTTACCACCACCCTTCCGGCAAAGACGTACCGCCACTTCCGGTACGATCCCATGTAGAAACCGATTATAGGGGTTGAACTGCCGTACCCCCATGTTAGCCCGCTACCATCTTAGACTGCATCATAAATTAGCATCAGGTGAGATCGCAGTCAAGGGCTCCTTGTAGACTATAAAAAACATTGATTTAGGTACTTATGTATAATGTTCCTCAAATAAAATCGATTGCCTCTGCTGGCAGCTAAGTACCTACTTATGCGGGTAAGCCTGTGGGGTATAAGCGTTGGGTATCTACCTACCTGATTGCCTAATTTATGTAAAAAGTTCCATTAACCTTAAGTAGATTATCTTAATGTCTTTGAACTTCATTACTTATGACGGCCAGGGTAACGGTATTTTAGGAAATAATATAATTAATATTAATATGATTATTTTCAGGTAATTAAACTTGCTTTAAGTTGGTTCTTCTCAGTAGAACAGTTTTCCAAACCGGCGCGATGGTAGATTCTTCCGACTTGATACTTATGTGGCAAAAGTTGTCCTACATGAAATAAAGCATTTCATTTTATTTCATACTTTCAGGACATTCATGACTTTTCTAATCATACTAAGCTACTATATATATATATCTATCAAGTAGAGGTAGGCCGTAGAGGTAGTGTCTGTATACATAATATTATGTTTAACTAACTGCTTACCAAAAAGATTGAGTAAAAAGTTAAATACAAAAAATACATGGTAACTCAAAATGGGTTCAACAAAATTTGACACACAATTTTTACGTGAAACTAGATGATGCCCCGCGACTTCGTACGAGTTGATTAAGTTTCTTTGATTTCCGCGGGAATCCATTAATTTTCCGGGATAAAAAGTAGCCTAGATAATATGTCTTTCCCGGGACATTTAACATAACCTTTATCTTTAACTTTAGGTTGGCAAATATATTAGATATCAATAGATATCCTATCAAGATTTGCTGAACATTTACTAGGTAAGTAGGTACATTAATTGGTCTTCAAATATATTATTACTTTTGTAAGAAAGCTTAAGATCTCTAAAGTACCTATTTTTGGTAGTCGATAAAGAAGTATTTAATCCCAAAAAAAAAGATCCGAAAAAATCTGTTTTCATATTTATTCTGCTTTCTATTCAAATAATAATTGTGTTACAGTCATAGTACCTTTAACTTTTGAATAGATATCTTATTAAGCAGGTATATGATTAATCTATGCTAAGTAGGTTAATCAATTTATAATATTATATTTGTGACCGGGTCGTATACGAGTCGATATTGTTCATTTGTTGTGATTAGCGGAAGCGGCCGACGAGCACTTCGAGTGATGGATGACTCGCACAATGCTCCTACCACAGACTACAGTGGCTCCTACGGGGACGAGCGTGGGCGTCTGTCGTCTTGACAGCCAAAATCTGCACTTTCCTTTGACTTTCTCTCGGAGGTGCGAAAGGTGTTCACGGAGGGCACGCAATGGTTATTCGGTAGCCGGCATAGCATAAGTGTATACGCGCTCTAATCGCGGTTACAGTCGAGCCGCCTTCGTTTTCAGCGCTCGGTGCATTGAGCTCTCTTACGATATTCAAATCACCTGCATGATTTTATCACAGGTTTTTTATACAAGTGTTGGGTTTCAAAGAAGTTATTTAAAAGACGGTTTGTTGTGAAATGCCAGTAGGCAACAATGGCGCGCTCGGTTGAAATAGTGGTTGTAGCTCTGTTTTTCGCGCTACGATGCGGCACGCCTGCGCGTTTTCCTGTAAGTAAACTATGCATGCAAGGGCGGGCGGCGCAGTGGCTTATTCATAATAATAATGTATTATGATAATTAAAATAAATTTTATTCTTTTTTTTATCCACTACATTTTGCAATGTATAGGCAAATTATAATTACACTTAAAATTAAGATTTAATTAATATTACAGTTGAACCACTTATCTACTATTAATTTAAAATGTTACAAGTAACCTTCCTTTAGAGAAGAAACAATTTTTTGTTTAGATTAGATAGGTAAAACAAAGGTGATATGTGATGCTGCCAACTGCGTTAACCACAGATTCCTACTTAATTATTAAATACAATACACATACCAAATTATTAATTATTATTTACTGATATTATTTATAAATATTTAATTATACAGGTAGATAATTAAATCAAAGGCAAAAGTTCTTCTGCCTAGCGCACATTAATTGCCGGCAGGCTTAGGGCGAGTTGTAATTAATGATAAGAGTAGGCATCTTACCTTAAAGCTTTATCGAACCACGTGTAACCTTTAGATAGCCTGTTTTGCTACATATAAATTATCGAAGAGTTTTTGTATTTTTGAACCGCAATTTTTTTTCCGGCTCGATAAGCCGAAGGTAGAGCAGCCAAATTGTAGAGCCAGATAATTATGTTAGTAGATAAATATTAATGACTTAACATCAGATGACCCCGCGCCGGCTCGTATCGTCGCTAATAATATCAAAAGTAGTAGTAGTATCATCCGCTGCGCGCCAGCGAGACCTAATTAAATCTATGCCTACACATTATCTAATCTCTATATTTTTTAATATAAGTATAAAAATGAATCCCTATTTCCCTTGGTCACGGCATCACGCGTGAAGTGTGAACGGCTGGACCGATTTCGCTAATTCTTTTTTTGTTGTGTTTGTTACTGTAAGGAGAAGGTTCTTATAAAAAAAAATGTTTGAAAAATTGTACGGAAAAGTAAAAAAATTGGGTTAAAAAATCTCCATATACTTACAAAAGTAAATGAGACAATTAGAGAGATCTTCAAATATATTGATAGATTGACGGTCATTTATTCAGTTTCTTAAATTATATATTATCTACATTTATCCTAGGAAAAAATCAATTCCCACGGGACTCGATAAGACCTAAAGTCCACGCGAACGAAGTCGCGGGCATCAGCTAACTAGTACTTAATAGATTTGATGTGATTTTTATCTTATCATCATCATCATCATCAGCACTGGTCTATCAGAATTTGCGATGTGCGGGCTTCCGCACATCAAAACTCTCTTGAGAAAGAGCTCTTGCTCTGACGCAGGTTTTCTCACAATAAGTATTTTCCGTCGGTCTAATAGCATGTTAACGCACATAACCTAGAAGTTATAAAGATGCATATCATTACGTGCCCGGGGATCGAACCCTGAACCTCCGACTGCACGAAGTCGCCTCTTGGCTATTTAACACACCATTACGATGGATGATGAGTTGATGACACTATAATATATTATGATATAAATATGTACTGACTACTGATACCTAATGAAAATGTTATCTATAAAATTACTTACCTGATTATTATTCATTGTAGTGTACCTACCGTGAAAGCGACGGCAAATAAGCAAAAAATAAAATAAAAAATTCACATGAAAGTGCAGTTTTAATTATTATTTACTTATGTAATTAAAGAAATTACATAAGTAAATCATAATTGGGGGGGACAAAACATTAAATGAGGAAATATCTTAGTTCGATATTCCGTAAGCTCAGCACCAACATAATATATTGGGTCATTGATATTCATAACGGGTACTTTCGGATGACCACATCATTTGTTCGGGAAGTAAGAAAATTTGGTAAGTACACTGGTTAGCCTCTTTCGCCTTTTTCTTGTTATAGGTAGTACATACACTCGCTTAATGTGTTAATTCAAATTAGCACTTATTTTACGAAGATAAACAAGAAATAAATACTAAAATAAGCAAGTAGGTACCTACATACTTTTATTTCTATGCACATACAGTGCATAGAAATAGGATGCACAGGATTTGAAACTGGGGTAGGCATTAGTTGGGCAGAATACATAATTACTAGCTGTTTTGATGAAAAACAGGCCACTGTGCACATGCCAATGGAGACCTATCTAATAAGTAGTAAGGTTCGGTCTAATCAGTAGGGTCAAGTGTCCAACAATGAAACACTAAAAATTCAAAGCCTCATAAACCTTTTGTTTTTACAGATAGAAGTGTAATTTTTTACAGGTAGATAGGCAATTTTATTAGGTATCGGATGTAATTTTTAGTTTTTTTGATTAATGTTTAATCAATCAGCAAAAAATTAAAAACCAAAAAATGGGAAATGTTTCATTGTGTCCACAGTGGTGTACACAATGAAACACCACAAATTCAACAATGAAACATAATAATTCATACTCTCTGTCTCACATTTTTTGAAATTTATTGAGTAGGTAGTACAAAAAATGCTTGAGTTCAATTAAAAAAGGTTTTATTCTTAATTTCACTTTATTTTGGTTTGCGCTTTCCAGTCCGTGGAACAGCCTTCAATGGAGTCATGAATTCCTTCTTGCCTTTCTGATTAACAAAGGTTGGCAAAGGTCTGATTAACAGATGGCGATATACCAAGCTGACCAGCTTGGCATATCCTCATCTGTTCTTCGCGAAGCAAAATAATTTGGCGGTACTCGCGATTCCGGTCCACTTATCTCGAAACTTTTGAGTTTTGGGTCCCACTGGGTCAGAATGCCATTTCTTGTTTCGAAGCCAAGACTTTCTTCTGCGCCTAACGCCTCTTTTTACAGCATTTTTTCCCATCATGATGAGTAGTAGAAATTCGTATCTGTCGACTGTCGTGCCGGAACACGTGCCCCAAATATGCGACTTTTCTCATTTTTCCTATAGAAAAGGCCTGAATCTGTTGGCCTAAGTGTTGGACTACTTAGTGCATAAATTATGCAAGCATACATATTTTAGTGAGGCGCCTTCATTTTTAGATTAGACGACCTCTAACCACATACCTAGGTACTGTATAGCTGAGAGAGCTGAGTCATGCATAGAGCTGGGTGGTACATAGTCGAGTAAAGATATATCATCTCTATCCGACTTAAACACTTACTTACTCATCGACTTACTTACTTGAGAGATAGTCATCGGATGTTAGCTTTTTCCTTGGACCAAATAGGTAGGTACAGGTAGGTATACCTGAACCGTGGATTTTCTGCTTAAAGTATAGCAGGCCGATCAATCAAATTTTGACATATTCAGATTATTGATAAGCAGATGAGACAAATTAATTCATCTTATAACAAGAAACCCATATTTTGTCAAACCGGAGCAGGCGGCTATACAATAACTTTCACTGCGCCTACTTCTTCGCGTACCAAATTGTATAATTTTATTTTGGCAATTACATTGCATAACCATGGAGCCGTAAGTATTGCCCGTACTGGATCACGTAGCGGGTTACACAAGCGTGAACATCACGTACTTATTGGTACTTTTTAATCGCATCTCGGTGATTCACTGCGCGAGGCCCATTGTTCCCGATGGCAGACTCGACGTGAAGGCAGACTCAACGTAATTGAGATGGGCACGAATAACTTTCATCATCCGGATTCCAAATGTAATGCTGATACTAAATTGACTTCCGAAATTAATGGCTTAGCAAACACTTACCCGGGAATGCTTGACTGATTGCGCTACTGGAGTGTCAGTTGTTCGTCACATAATGCGAAGATTAAGAGACTTTGGGGTCTCAACTCTCAAGATGCTGGAATGGCGATCCCGCACTGGAAAGTAGAATGCGTTGGCATACTGGAAGGAGCACGGAAGGACGGACGATATCAAGCGCGTCGGAAGACAGCCGCGGCTACAAGATACCATATTATGTCCAGCAGTAGACGTCTATCGGTTGACGACAAAGCAAACTCTTAGATAATAAATACGCATAGATAGGTGATGAACGTTGAAGCACATTGGCCTCACGGCGTAGTAATGAACAAACAAATAGTTTTACTTTCCCCTTTACCTCGCTAATGCCCTCTAATGCTCTGTCTATTGAACTGACTCATGTGTTATGTTGATTTCGGTTTCACTCACCTCTACGACCATGGTGGCTGGCTCTAGGTCAATGGTAAATAAATAATGTACCTACATTACAACTTACAAGCAGCATTGCAGCGGCAATAGATGATATTTTTAATTTTTAGTTTTTAATTTAGATTTTAATTTATTTCACAGTTTTAATTTGAATAAAAATACTTACAAGTAATTATATTCCAAGCAAAGATTATGCTTAGTCCCCCTTTAAAACCTTCTATTATGGTATCGTTTTAATTTATCGTATTTTTTTAATTTTCTTCAGTGAACGTAAACTTTACTTAATATTTAAGTGTTATTCGATGGATGATGTACTTAATAATAATAAAGCTTGCGATTGAAACTTACCTACATTCCTGCAAACCACAACAACTTCTGTTATTGCTGTTGTGTAATCTCACCATAACTGTCTTCTAATTTCTCATCGGAAACTCATCTACCAAACGGAAGTAGTACTACATAACCGCAATTCGCAAAAGTAGGTCAAAAACCGTATCTAGTGTTTATGGAGTTTATGTACCTACTATAGGTAGATCTAAGTGGATTATTATATCATAAACTTACGGGTTTTACTTCATACCCGTGACACCCCGTGATGTCTTGAGGAAAAATAATAAAACAGCATACAGGAAATAACGTATCGACTCTACAATAGACTCCATAATTAAACGTGTTTTGCTACGCTTTTGAGAATTTTTAAATTAGGCCAATTATGTCAACCACTTGTTATGGAGATGGCTAATTTTGGTGCACATAATTAACTTGCGGTCCGTTCAACGATTAAACACATAAAAACGTTTATTCAGGCGATGTGACTTTAATACTTTAGATACCCAGTCAGGCAGGGGTCAGTTTCAATTTATATTTTACATTCGTTTGTGTTATCAATTACCTTAATTTTAATGATGATCAATCGTTAAAATTGACACGTAGTTAAGCTTTTGAAGAAAAATCCCTCTTACTTTTACATCAATAAAATTAATAAATTTTTTATGTATGGTGATTAATATTATATTTATAAAACGTGACTGGGTAAGATATCTCTAATGTTTTTTTTCTTTGTCAGTATATACTTAATGTACTGAGTAGGTAACTGGCTCTTACTACCTACGTTGTTTTTTCTCGGAATTACTAAAGGCATCGTTAATGAGGACATATTCGAAATTATTGCAATGAGGTCGCTGAATTAGCATAAGATCAATGAGTTACTGTATTTGACTGATCTGACGAAAAAGGGTATTGTTTCTGTTGTAAAACTTTTATATTTAGCGAACGCTTAGCGTTTAGCCCACTTCATCTCAACAAACTTTATGCAGTTTATTTGCCTAAATTCCAAACCGTGGATCTATATACATGATAATTTTGAAATCGCCAATTTCGTTTCAGTGAGTTAGAATTGCTTGGAAATCACCAAAAACTATCAAATGTCTATGCAAATGTGTAAAAATGTGTCTAGACCGTTGCTACTAACCACGACTGAAGTGGAGACTGACTACCTTGCTACATTACCTAATTATTAAAGTAGGTAAATAAAATTACTGTAAATTGATGTAGGATATCTTGTTCGAATTCTACCTAACGAGAAATAACTAATGTTCCCTTGTCTCGTCTAGGCTCTAACTGAGCGCAAAGCTGCTGCATGGCTGCTGCAAAGTCCGGTCCTCATAAGATGTTAATATTCTATACCGTTACTTAAATCAGCTATGGAAGTTCCCTAATCGTGGATGTTTTACAGGAAATTCTGCCATTTCACGGCTGGTGGTCGACTGGGTTCGGCTCTACGCACTTGCAGGAAGCGAGCAAGGACGAGCAAGTGGTGTACTTGCCGGCGCTAGTGCCGCGCGAGGCGCAGTCGGCGGACGACTCATCGCGGGATGGCGTACCACTGCCGTACAGCTTTGACGCGTTCGGACGGTAAGTTTTTTGTTATATTTTCCTTCTATTTTACGAGTAAATACCTACCGCTTACCGTGAAGCCGCTGCTTGCTACACGAACGGAAACAATGGTCCTACTAAATAAAATTCCACTAGTGCTGCCAGTTGGCGAGAAATAATTTGCCGATAACTTAGGCGGGAAGCCTTGCTCGGTTTAAACGCTGAATTTAAAAGCCGAAATTTTCCGGGGAAAAGACAAAAACATTTCAGTAACAGGTACTGGTACACAATTACTTTTTTCAATACATATTGAAAGGAGAAGTGATTAGTAAATAGCATACTACTTAAATAGGTAGTCGGTCAAAAGCAACAAGTAATTTTTCTCTTTCCATTTATGAATTTCAGGAGCTTCGATCTGCAGCTCATACCGAACAGACGGTTGGTTTCGCCGCAGTTCCGCGTGTGGTCGGAGCATGGCCCGGACGAGCCGCTGTCCGCCGTGGACTCTTCCTGCCACTTTCTGCACAGCAGCCCTGGAGCGGTGGCCGCCTTTTCCGCATGTAGAGACCATTCACTTGTGAGTTATTATATTGATTTGATTGAGGTTCCCATATGTAGGTACCTACTCAAATGACCCTTGAGGGGAGTAACTATAAGGCTTTGGTATCTAGGAGTATTTGCGTGTTTAAGCAACGTTGATTGTTGGATTAATTAGTCAGTGCCTAGATAGCTTTTAGAGGGCCGAATTTGGCTGTTTGGTTTCCTCGGCCAGTGCCTCAGAGAGAATTTCTCTCTGAAACGGAGGAACGTAGCGTTAGCTTTATTCTCTTAGAGAATGTACCTAAAGCTACGGGTTAACATGATCCCGATTAAATTGTCACTCATCTCATCTCATCTCATCATAGTAATTAGTACCTATAGACACAATGGAAATATTTAGGTGCCACAGCGCTACCGCATTTTATTTCCAAAATAGCATACTACCATAGATTTAATAGGTAAATTAAATATCAAAAAAGAAATTAAATATCAAAACAATCTATTGTATTTAAAGAAAATTAACCTAATTGTTTCAGCACGGTCTCATCATGACCGAAAATTCAACATACGAAGTTCGCCCACTGAGTGGAAACGGTCGATCAGAAAACGGTAGAAACCTGCACGGGCGTACAGCGCACATCATCCGGAGAGCCGCTCCACCGCCTTCCACCCTCAACGATGACAGACCTCTACGGCATAAGACTAGGAGGCCACGCTACCGGCCTTCGAAACCAGCCCCGTCATCGTATACGATAGAAATTGCATTATTCTTGGACGAGGCAGCGTACAAACTATTTCATCCACACCTCAACTATAATGAAGCAGATCTACGGGATATGCTGCTCGCGTATATTAACGGTGTTAGTTTCTTATACTTTGTTTTTATTCTAAGTTACCATTGGCAGGCATTATTTTTTGCAAGACAGCTGATGAAAAATCCTTAAAGAACAGCAATCAGCTTATTATATAACTAGCTGATGCCCGCGACTTCGTCCGCGTGGATATACCAAGTTTCATCGAAATAACTTGAGAAATGACGGAATTTTATACAAACTTTCAACCCCTATTTCACCCCTTTGGGGGTGGAATTTTGAAAAACTGTGAAACACGTATGTTTTCATTTTTAACCCGCAGCTCATATACCAAGTTTCATGGATATAACTTGAGTAATGAAGGACTTTCATACAAACTTTCAACCCTATTTCACCCCTTCGGGGGTAAAATTTACGAAAACTGTGAAACACGTATTTCTTCATTTTTAACCGGTAGCTTGTATACCAAGTTTCATCGATATAACTTGAGAAATGAAGGACTTTCATACAAACTTTCAACCCCTATTTCACCCCTTTGAGGGTGAAATTTTGAAAAACTGTGAAACACGTATGTCTTTATTTTTAACCCGCAGCTCATATACCAAGTTTCATGGCTATAACTTGAGAAATGAAGGACTTTCATACAAACTTTCAACCCCTATTTCACCCCTTCGGGGGTAAAATTTGCAAAAACTGTGAAACACTTATTTCTTCATTTTCAACCGGTAGCTTTTATACCAAGTTTAATCGATATAACTTGAGAAATGACGGACTTTCATACAAACTTTCACCCCCTATTTCACCCCCTTAGGGGTGGAATTTTGAAAAACTGTGACACACGTACTTCTTTATTTTTTACCGTAAGCCAAAATAAAAAGTTTCGTTGATATAACTTGTAAAACATCTTGAGAAACGAAGGACTTTCATACCAACTTTCATCCCCTATTTCACCCTTTTGGGGGTCGAATTTTCAAAAACTGTGAAACACGTAGGTATGTCTCCATTTTCAACCCGCAGCTCATATATCAAGTTTCATGGCTATAACTTGAGAAATTAAGGACTTTCATACAAACTTTCAACCCCTATTTCACCCCTTCGGGGGTAGAATTTTGGGATAAAAAGTATCCTATGTCCTACCTCGTAGTATGGGCTCAAATCGTGCCAAGTTTCGTTTGAATTCATTCAGTAGTTTCGGCGTGATGCGCGGCCAAGATACAGACAGACAGACAGACAGACAGACAAAAATGAAAAAAAATACAGATTTGGCTTCAGTATCGAATAATGAGTGCCCTCCAAAAAAAATTTTCAAAATATCTTCAATGTACAGAATTGGACCTGTTACAGTTTTATTATAAGTATAGATAATCCGTGCTCTGCTCCGTCTGTTTTTCACCTCTTTCCGCGGAAATTTTGAGCACCATGTTACACACAACATACCTACCTACCTATTAACTCAAGCCAGGGACAAATCAGACGGAATTCCGCGCACAATACCCAATGTAACTTGGTAGAGAAATCAATGGTGTTAATTCAAAATTTTTGTGCCTAAGTACTCAGATCTCCGCGAGAGACAGTGGGCGCACACTGTCTCGATTTTATTTGACCACCATTTGGTAATTATAAAATTGGTCTTTGCCCTAAAGCTTAAATAAATATATTTTTTTGCGTTCTTTATTCCAGGTCCAGGCCCTATATCACCACTCGTCACTAGGCACGCGTGTTCAATTATCACTCGTGAGGCTCACACTGCTGCGCAAGCAACCATCTGGTCTCTCCACGAACGCTGAACGTGGGCGGCTGCTGGACTCCTTCTGCGAATACCAACGCTCACTTAACGTAGACGATGACGACGATCCAGAGCACTGGGATATGGCGTTACTTCTTTCTGGGTAAGTGCTTTCTAATTTCTGTAATTGGAACTTGGGCGTAACTAAAAATGGTTCAGGCACTGGAACTTAATCACTATCTTATCACAGCCATCTCCTTGCGTGTATCAATGAATCACGTTATCCTGATAGATTTCCATATAAGTGATACCTAAAGAATCAATAACTCATGAGTTCATGATGACATAGAACTATGGTTAACGATTGCGTTAACGAATGACTTATGACTTATTTTTATTTGGATTTCCAGTTTGGACTTCTACTCCGACGAGAATGGACACCGGAATGGGGTGACGATGGGCCTGGCGCCAGTGGGCGGCGTGTGTCTGCCCGCCCATTCTTGTGTTGTATCTGAATTTGGCACCTCCGACACCCTCGGCCGGCCCTACCCTTCTGCTGGGTTCACCTCCGTCTACATCCTCGCTCATGAAATCGGGCACAAGTCGGTATATTTTTTCAAGTAAAATGTTGTTCTTATTCAAATCAAGTCTTAAACGATCAGCTAAGTACCGGCATAAAAAATGCTGTTGCAATCTTCTTAGATATTACTGTAAGTTGTAACAAAAAATAAACGACCTGGGTGTTTCTCTTTGCATCGTATTCCTTTTGAGGCGTGATAACTATTAATCATAGCTAAGTTTTCTTGGTATAATAACGAATCTAGAGAACGAGATTCTGCAAAGAGTAAAGAATACCTGCCTCTATCGAGAAAAACCAGCAAGTAACTCGGTGGTTGTTCTTATAAAATATTTAAGAATGTGTAACATGTAAACTTTCAGCCTGGGCATGCATCACGACGGGACTGGCAATTCATGCGCGCGCGACGGTTTCATCATGTCGCCTTCCCGAGGAACCAATGGCGAGGCGACTTGGTCACATTGCAGTGCTCGAGTTGTCGCTGACTTACAGTAAGTTGCCTAGCTTTTTTTTATAATGAAACTGGTTGGCTTTTCACGTATACTGAACGCCAAACTCCAATGTGGAGATAGCATCCGATGTTACTAAAAGTTAAGTTTGTTTCTGGCCTTGACATTTAATAAAGCTGCAAAGCCTTTATCGCACGTGAATTTAATGTACGAAATATAATATTCCTAAAAACCTTTTTCTGGGGAAGAGCTCAGGTAAATCTGAAATGTCCAACTGGTCAAACACATCATATAGTTCGCGCCAATCATTTGGTTGTCTCTGTGCTGGCGAAAATATGCTAATACTAGACGACGCCCGCGACTTCGTCCGCGTGCATTAAGACTATTTGATTCCCGCGGGAACTCTTTAACTTTAATTTTCCGGGATAAAAAGTAGCCTATGTCCTTCCCTGATACAACCTACCCTTGTACCAAATTTCATCAAAATCGGTTGAACAGATGAGCCGTGAAAGCGTAGCAGACCGACAGACAGACAGACAGACAGACAGACACACTTTCGCATTCATAATATTAGTCTGCCTCGTTGGTCGGGCCATAATAAGTATTGGGTTTTTCTGACAAGAAATTCTCAGTACTAGCCCGGAGTTAGGAAGTTGGTGGCGTTTCACCCCCGTGCCTCGGAGATCACGTTAAGCCGTCGGTCCTGCGCCTGATACTCCGCTCTGATGCTCCGGTCGTGTCGGATTTTCCGTCCCATCGGGCTATGAGAGTAAAGGAACAGAGAGTGCACCTGTGTATGCGCGCACACACTTGTGCACTATAATATCTCGCGCGCAGATGGCTAATCTCTCTGGAGATTGGCCGCCGTGGCCGAAATTCGGTCGGGAGGACATTATTAGTATGGACTTTATGTGACGCGTCATGCGGTCAACTTCATACGCGACTATTTGATTGGCTATAACATATTATCCCATCGTCTGAACCGAACCATAACCAAACAAGCTGGTCAAATGAATGTGAAAAATTCAGAGTTTTAAATCAGCAGTCAGAATAAGTAAGTAATTAGTTTGGAATTTTCCTTTAGTTGATGACGCATAAATGATTGATTTCAGATGGGCAACTTGCCTGTTCGACGGAGGAGACGACTTAGATACACCACACGAACTGCAGCATGAGAAGTTTGGTGATGCTCCAGGGATTATTTGGGGAGCGAAAAAACAGTGTGAGGTAAGTAGGCACAACAACAAAGTACGTAATTATTTTAAAATCGATGATCACTTGCAAATAGATTCCTTTGACCAGAATATTGTGCTACGGCCTACGCCACAGGCTAAGCCAGTCCACTTTTCAAAATTGTTTTTTCGTCTTGACCTAGTAGGACAAATTTAGTTTTTGGCGTTTAGTGTTTGGCGTTGGTTCTCTTGGTCTTCCCAATTGTGAAATTTACTGGCTGAAGTGAAGTGGCTGGATGAGGAAGGCTGAGGACCGGGTGTGGTGGCGTTCTTTGGGAAAGGGACTATGTTCAGCAGTAGACGTCCGCAGGCCTTGATTATGATGATGACATTCAATAATCATAACGCATGTAATAAGTGGGAATCTGGATAGCCAAGGAAATGCGAAAAACTTAGGCATCGCATACTGTAGACCTCCCTGACGCAGTGTTGAGCGCTGCTGTCTTAAAGTGCGGAGGTACCGAGTTCGAACCCCGGCAGGGTCATTTTGAGAATTTATAATTTCTGAATTTTCCCTGGTCTGGCCTGGTGGGACGCTGCAGCCGTTTCTAGTTACCACCCCACCGGCAAAGACGCGTGCCACCGAACGATTTAGCGTTTCGGTACGATGCCGTGTAGAAACCGATTAGGGTTATGGGTTTAATTTAACTGCCATACCCCTAACAGGTTAGCCCGCTAACATGTTAGACTGCATCATCACTTACCATCACGTGAGATCGCAGTCAAGGGCTAACTTGTATTGAAAAAAAAAAGTATCTAGTCCTTTCAATAATTGTATTCTGTAAATTCCGTGTACTTGTGTGCAATAAAGATTTAAATTTAATAATAAACTATAGGTACCTAGTTCTTTTAGATTTCAAAAATATTATACCACTATAGCAACCCAAACCCGTAGACCCATACGTATCATTTGTTTCCATGTTTTGTAATAGTCCTGCACTAACCGGGGATTGTCCTTGGGTGCACTCGCATAGTGCATTGCATAATATATTATAGGGATAGTCGCCGGTTGGTGTCACATTTCCTTTAGAGTAAAATGTGTAACCGGCCTCTGCGAGTTGGTTTCAGCCCCTCGTACGCCTTCCAAACGTCCGGGACCCCATGGTCTCGCCATGGAAGAGACAAAGTTATAGTTCTAAACCTAAGTTACCCAATCAACTTTTAGATTCTCCTGCGCGACAAGGACGCGGCGCCCGCGCAGGCGCCGGGCTCGGGCGGGGACGAGTCGCAGTGCACGCAGCTGGCGTGCCGCTCGCCGCACCGCGCGGGCTTCTACTACGCGGGGCCAGCGCTGCCAGGCACTCCCTGCGGGAAGGAAAAGGTATGCCTGCGTTCTTCTTCTCATTCGTTCACTCTTGGCAGAGTGGTCAGTGGCACAGCAGCTCTTGCGATCTCCTTCCATCGACTACTGTTGGCGGCATCTCGGGAACACTAGGAGACAGATAAATTTGTGGCGGAACGGATTGAATCTGTCCACCTGAAGGGGAGCGAGGGGAGATGCCTGCGTAGTGGGTACTAAATTTTTGAAGTGAAAACTTCTTAAGCCGCGTTGGGCACTTTTTGGTAGGGTAAACTTGTGGATTCGCGTCACCGACACCGTCACCGACATACTCGCGTTGTTACGAAGACAAAAGGTCTTAAATATACATTCGTAATTAAACTTAAATGCCTGAGATTTAAGGTACCTATATATATATATATATATATATATATATTTTTTTTAATTGTTTCAATAATATTCATTTTCACTTCTATCGGCAGTCCCTATGACTGCCAATTTTTTTATACTACACCCGCTCGGAAAGTACTTACTCTCTTATATTTTTTTATTGATAGCTGGTATTAACTATAACTGGAACTAAAATTTCACTCCTTTTCTTTTTTTTTGAGTCTGTCTAGTGAGGTGAAAGTGTAAAATGGCATAGATTGTAAAATTTGATGGCTGAATAGGCTGTATGGTCTAGATAGATTTTTGCCTTTTTTATAAAGCATTATGTATCACTAGGGAGAAAGTACGATTCCTATAAACTCGCGTGTATTGAGGCCCTTTGGTTGCGCCTCGGGCCTCAAACTACACCCTCGTATCGGTCACTTTCTTCCCTCAGTGAACTATGTACTATTTAGCATATTTTATTTAACAAAGGCAATTATTTCACTTCAATTATCCTGTTAATGTTTGAGAAACCGTAAAAATTACAATTTATGAATTCATACATTATCGGTATTACCGATATACTACATATATACAAAATCAAAAAATCAAAATAACTAAGTACTTACTAGTAAAGTCTTAATTTTATAGAAATTAACCGCTGTCAATTGCCCATTAGTGGCAAAACACTGGTGACAGAGTAAAGTCTACCTTATTTTTCAAAGAGTCTGACTTTTCAGCGCAGATATTCAGCTAATACTCTTGACACTATTCCAAGCGGGTATGATTTATGCAGGAATTAGGTTTAGGACTGTAAAATTTTCATAAAAAGAGTACCTTTCTTGTAAGGAAATTTCTTTCTACCCAGTGGTGCCAAGGCGGAGAATGCGTAGCAGCATACCCTTCAGCCGTGTCAAGGCCTCCGCCTCCTCAAGGTAGCACTTGGACTGAATGGAGCTCAGACACGTGCCGGTCTGGCTGCACGGCCAAGAGTCGCGGCGCGAGGGAACGCAGACGATCGTGTCCAGAGAATGCCGTGTGCGACGGCTCCTCCTACGACGTTGCGCTCTGCGATGATTCAAAGGTTAGTAGTTAGTCAAATAGGCGAATAACAAATATGTGGATAAGAATTGATCCACCTTAGGCGCTCCACCTTAGGCTGCATCATCACTTGCAAGCAAGTCTGATTGCAGCCAAGCGCTGGCCTATATATTTAAAAAAAAAATGTGACTACCTACTTATTGATTAACACCGTTCACCTATTCGATGGACAGATCTAATAAAAACAGTGACCTAGACAACTGTGGCGGAGTGCTTCTGCATTCACTACCTATCAGAACAAGTAGAGGAGCGTAACGATGAGTAGCTTTTTAGGGTTCCGTAGCCAAGTGGCAAAAAACGTAAACCTTATGGATTCGTCATGTCTGTCTGTCTGTCCGACCGTATGTCACAGCCACTTTTTTCCGAAACTAAGTATAAGAACTATACTGTTGAAAATTGGTAAGTAGATGTATTCTGTGAACCGCATTAAGAAAAATAGAAAAAAAACAATAAATTTTGGGGGTTCCCCATACTTAGAACTGAAAGAAAGAGAAACTCAAAAATTTTTTTTTTTATCGAACACATACGTCTGGGGTATAGAGTAGATATAGACTATGGATAGGTCTTCAAAAATGATGTTGAGGTTTCTAATATCATTTTTTTCTAAACTGAATAGTTTGCGCGAGAGACACTTCCAAAGTGGTAAAATGTGTCTCCCCCCCCTGTAACTTCTAAATTAAGAGAATGATAAAACTAAAAAAATATATGATGTACATTACCATGCAAACTTCCACCAAAAATTAGGTCGAACGAGATCTAGTAAGTAGTTTTTTTTAATAATTTAAAACTTACTACAGGTTTGTACGGAACCCTCGGTGCGCGAGTCCGACTCGCGTTTGGCAGGTTTTTTTAAATAGTAATAAAAATAGCCTCTTTGGAAGTGCACGACTGAGAAGAATTGCTGATTATCGGCCCGTGATCTTATGGGACCATCGTGGCAATCCCAAAGCCATGATGCTACGCATATAGATACAGCCTTCAGGATAACTATTTGAATAAGTACTAGGCTATACCCAAGTAGCACATAAGCTGGTTCCATTTTCCAAATATCTCCTGCTAACCAGATAGTGCTAGATGTGTAGCATTTAAAATAAAAAAAAAACAAAAAAATAAATAAAAACCGACTTCAAAAACCACAAACACTAAAAAGTAAAAAATAATTTAATTTATTATGTATACAAGAGTTAATGTAGTTTTATAATAACATTTTTTGGAGTCGGTACCAATTAGCCGCATGAACCGTCTACCTACTCATCAAATAAATATTATAAATGCGAAAGTTTGGATGGATGGATGTATGTATGGATGTATGTTTGTTACTCAATCACGCTTCAACAGCTGAACGGATCTGGATGAAATTTGGCACAGAGATAGATTATAGTCTGGAATAGCACATAGGCTACTTTTTATCCCGGAAAATTAAAGAGTTCCCGCAGGAACCAAAAAACCTCATTCCACGCGGACGAAGTCGCGGGCATCAGCTAGTACTCTATAAATTATTGATGACGTGACTCCACATTGGCACCGACTCCAAAAAATGTTATTATAGAACTTCATTAACTCTTGTATACATAATAAATTAAATATTTTTTTACTTTTTAGTGTTTGTGGTTTTTGAAGTCGGTTTTTATTTTCTTTTTGAAATTTTTTTGTTTCACAATTTTTAGTGGCCCCACTGTTTTAAAATACAGGGTGTACCAGAACGAGATATGCTATGCATGGTTAAAAGATACTGTTTACAAAACTATCACACTGATCGCGAGCAATTTACTCTTATCCATTGAGGACTTCCGTTCTCCATCTCCGGAGATATTCATCAGATCTTCACCAAATTAAAATGTAACCACTTCTGAAGTATGACCTACCAAACAAAAAAAAATTACCAAAATCGGTTCATAGTTGGCGGAGAAATCGCGTAACAAACATACAAAAAAAAAAAAACATACAGTCGAATTGAGAACCTCCTCCTTTTTTTGAAGTCGGTTAAAAAATAACCTATACCGGTCTCGCTCGCACACACAGATTTGCAGCAAGAAGAAGCGAGTTAGCGCCACCGAGATGGCAGCCCGCAAGTGCAGCGAATACGCGGCGCGCCTGCCCGAGCTGGACCCGCGCGGGGGAGGCCTGCAGGCGCCGCATGACCCCAGTGAGTAAATGTTCTTCCTCTTCTTATTCTTAGCAGGACTTGTATCGAAGAAGCTAGGAAACGCCAACGAGATTTCAGCATGCAAGTGTAGAGAGGTAGGTACGCGGCGCGCCTGCCCGAGCTGGACCCGCGCGGGGGAGGCCTGCAAGCGCCGCATGCTCCCAGTGTAATTAATCTTGTACCTCCCTTATTCTTAGCACAATAATTGTATGGAAGAAGCGAGTGAGTGCTAACGCGTATTAAATAGTAGCGCATATTATAAAATTGCGCCGCGTATTAAAGTGCGAGCAGCAAAGAAGGGTTTAAAAACAGTTACTAATTTTTCTAATTTTTCTGAATATAATATGCTACTGACGAGAAGTTTAGAGTTTTTCAAAAAAAGCCGAAATAGGTTAAAAAGTTGGTGTGGAGCGCCAGGAGTCTGAAAATTACAAACCTTAGCCCTTATCTAGGGTAAATTACCCTGATTGATTGATTCCTGTGATTTGTATTTCACGAGATTTACGCGTGAAAGCAAAATATGCGAAAAAAATACAAGTGATTTTTATTTTATTTTTTATACTATCTACATGTACTATTTTTAATATTTTTCTTTCCAAAATTTTTAGCTGAACATATTATTTTTTAATGACAAAAAATCGGCATATATACGGAGAAAAATGTACCGATAGTTGCCCCTAAATCGTCAATTTTGTGTGAAGAGGTGTCGGAAAATCATTTTTATAGTAACTACTTTTAATGAAGATTTTTAACCAAGTCATTTCCAAAAATTGGAGATAAGGGATCAATCTATACCTATGTAGTAATTTTTAGTTCCATTTTATTTTGTCCGACTTAGTCACAAAATGTAGGACCGACAATTCTATGTATTTTAACGGATTTGCAAATCCGTCCTTAAGCTTCGCATTTGTAATCAAGTCACAAACGTGGCAGGTGTACCCGTAGAGGTTTCTTAACTTTAGCCACAGAATACTTACTTACATAATCAATTACCTACTAAAAACATTTCGTAGATATGTACAATGTACATATTTTAATAGAATAATTAATAATATTCTAATGGCTTATCATTAATATTATCTGACTGCTACTTAATCATCATAAGAATGATTCGTTCAAGAAATTTATTCATAAGTACATAAATCTTATATAAGTTATGCTTTTATGGATCATAAATAATTATTATAATAAGATATACGAACAATAGCGCTCTTTTATTATGCTCATGTAGTTGAGACTCTCAACTACATGAGCATAATAAAAGAGTTATCTCAACTTGAGAGTGCATTAACATCTTACAGAAGTTATAATTATTGTTATAGTAAGTAGGTAACTACCTATTTATTAAAATCGGGTTTGTTTATGTTAATACATATAATCCTGTACTTTTATCAGAGTACTATAGGTACTTAATACATGCATGGAGAAAACAAAGTTATTGATGATTAGCCTTAAAATCGCAATATGCGACACGAGAAATAAGTAGGCAAATTTCGTAAGTTTTAGCAACTCGCCGTAGGACGGTCTAGTTTTATAGGTTCGCGTAGCCGCGTAGCAATGGAAACGTTACGTAGGTACCTATATTTCCCAGCGCTACGTGACCCGTACGTGACGTATGGCCATAATTTTCCAGTTACGCGCCTGCGCGTAGCTGCCATACCTTTTGTATTATGACATTCAAATTCAAATATTTTTTAGTAGATAATGCCCGTTACTTCGTCCGCGTGGATTAATTTTTTAATTCCCGCGGAAACTCCTTAATTTTAGCTAGCCTATATCCTTCCCCGGGACGGGATACAAACTATCACTGTAGCAAATTTCATCAAAATCGGTAGAACAGGTTGGCCGTGAAAGCGGACAGACAGACGGACAGACAGACACACTTTCGCATTCATAGTTAAGGATTCAAATACCCTTTTTCAATAACGGTGTCAAAAATATTTGTGGTATTTATTATTATAAAGGAGTATGCTCATTTCCACGAACGACTTTTGGCCTTTCTTGAGGCGGAGCGAAAAATACCTGAGTCAGTCAGGAGTATGGAATTATGTATGGAATTAGAGTGCTAGTTTTATTGTTTGTGGTATTGTGGTAGCTCGTATGTGGATGGGCTGCGCGATATTCTGCCGTCGGGCGGCGGGCGGAGGCTTCTACGCGCCGAGGGTGGAGCTCAACGACGCGGGCCTTGACCCCTACTTCCCCGACGGCACCTGGTGCCACCACGATGGATCCACTCATTACTACTGCCTGCAACATCACTGTTTGCCTGAGGTAACACCCTTCTCCATTTGTTTTATGATAGTTTCAAGATATTAGATTTTTTTTAATTCCACTACAAGCTAGCTCTTATAAACCCATCTATCCCTAATCGGTTTCTACACGGCATCGTATCTGAATGGTAATTCGCTTGGCGGCAAGTCTTTGCCGGTAGAGTGGTAAAAACCAGATCAGAACAAAATTCAGAAATTGTAAATTCCAACTCTACCGGGAATTGAACCCGGAGTCTCCCACTTATATAATAACAACGCTCATCACTACGCCAGGGAAGTCGCCAGGGGGTTAAAGCTGAGCCACCTCGGCTTATCCGGGTTACCTTAGGCCTTTACTTTCGTTTATGGTATTATGTTAAATCTAAAACATCTATCAGAATAGAGCTTGCGCTTGACGTCAATCACGCCTAATACAAAGCAATGATGAGGCCTAGGTTGGAGCGCGCCCGCCTAGAAGATACCTATTCACTCTTGCCTTGACATAAGTGGCAGGAAATATGCGAAACCAAGGCGGCTCGGCTATAGAGGCATAACTTTAGGTGTCTATTTAAAAAACAAAATTTGTAGCAGTTATTCAATTATTATTATAGAAAGGTAAAAGCAATTCGTTCCGCCAGGCACGGTTTTTTGACAGACGCCCGGAGCGGGCGTCCTGCCAGCGCGGCGTAGCGGATTTCCATGTACCTCACTCTAGTAGTTAATAATAAGTGCAATCATTATTCAAACTGAAGATAAATCCAGAACAAAGAGGAACTTTGACTGTTAAACAATAAGAAATAATGTACTCATTTATCTATGTAGGTTGGTGAGGTAGGTATATTGATTTCTACTTAAGTAAAACATTTATGTAAGTGCAGTGACCGGCAGGCAGACAACTTAAGATTATAGATAGGTAGGTATATCACCGGCGTGGTAGGTACAGGATAAAGTTATATTAATTTTTATTTTTCTAATGTAGTACATCTTTTACCCGCTTTTATTTTAGTCCATGCTTCATTACTTTAAATAAGTAGGTAATCACTTCACTTAGCTTGTATTTATCATACAAATATAATAAATGCGAAAGTGTGTTTGTTTGTTGGTTTATTGGTTTGTTGGTTTGTCCTTCAATCACGCCGCAACGGAGCAACGGATCGGGGTTGAGGATCTGGAGAGTGACATATGATACTTTTTATCCCGGATAATTAAGGAGCTCCCGCGGGAATAAAACAAAACTTAAACCACGCGGACGAAGCCGCGGGCATCAGCTAGTCAATGATATCTAAAATAAAATGAAGAATCACAAACAACACCACAGATGGATCGGGCTGAGGCTGATCCATTTGTTTGTCAATAGCGGTGCGTCATCTCACGTGCTCTCTTCATCAAAATAGTGCCATAAAACACCTTACAATATGGCGAGGAAAAAGCCAGATAACAATGCGGATCACGCCGCAATGTGTCGCTAAAATTTTCAACTACAGCACGCGGATTTTAGGGATCCGTACTCAAAGGGCGCCGAGGGAACCCTACGGCCTACTGCGTATTAAAAGATTCCTTGTGTCATAAATTCAGTCGCAATGGTTGTTGTATGACACCATACATACCTATATTACAAGATAGTTTTGAAGTGAAAACTTCTTTAGCCGCGTGGAGCACTTTTTGGTAGGGGGTAAACTTTTGACGGTCGCGAACACCGACATGCTCTCGTTATTACGAAGACAAAAGGTCTTAAATATCGTACAATATATACTACATTCGTAATTAAACTTTAATGTTTTAGTTTTAAGGTTTATATTTTTTTTTTATTAATCGTTTTCACTTCTATCGGCAGTTCCTAACTTCCTATGACTGCCAATTTTTTTCTTGTGCCGACACAGACACGCGCATACCTACAAAATATAACATAAGACACAAGACATTTTCTTATAATGCGCAACAGGCCTACTACTAAGCCTCCGCTGTCCGCCCGTCCGTTCATCCGTCCGTCCGTCTGTCAGCGGGCTGTATCTCACAAACCGTAAATACTAGACAGTTGAAATTTTCAGTGTGTATTTATATTCTGCTATAGCAACAAATAATAAAAATTTAATAAAATTTCTTTGACTTCGATGGGATGACGTATGAAATTTTCAAAGAGTGAGTAACTATTACTTTAGCTGCTTTATCAACAAATAATGAAAATAAAATGAAGTTATAAATTACAGGGGGTCCCCATACAGTAAACGTGTACTTATTTTTTTTTTATTTACTAGGTCTACTAACGGACACTTACATTAAAACATTCAAGGGTAATCTTATCATATAAAAAAAAAGCTAAATGTAGTGACCACTTAAAAGTAAACACAACATCCTAATTACTTCCTTACAAAGATAATTTTTTTTTAAAAAAAAAGCAACACAATATGGGAATAAAACTAAAAATATGAAATAATACTTACTTATACATAATACAGACTCACAGAGAATAGTTATGGTAAGTTTCATGTTCTGATTTTATCACGGAACTTAGGTAACGAGTCAAAGTGAATGTCAAGATTAGTGCTGTTGTGGTTTAGGGTCTTACACAATCTTGAGACTTATCATACTAATATTATAAATGCGAAAGTGTGTTTGTTTGTTGGTTTGTCGGTTTATTGGTTTGTTGGTTTGTCCTCAATCACGCCGCAACGGACCAACGAATCGACGTGATTCTTGGCATGGCTATAGTTGAGGACCTGGACAGGCTGCTTTTTATCCCGGAAAATCAAGGAGTTCCCGCGGGAATAAAAAAACTTAAACCACGCGGACGAAGTCGCGGGCATCAGTTAGTATATTACATAGTGTTGCAAATAAATTAATAGAAAGATGAACTAGGTAGGTAAGTAAAATGTCTATACATAGGTACCTATAGACACTCAAAATATGTACCTATAGTCCATTTAACTTATCTGACCCGGTGGCCAAAATTGTAACTAATTTTTATTTTATTTTTAACTAGCTGATGCCCGCGACTTCGTCCGCGTGGTTTAAGTTTTTTGTTATTCCCGCGGGAACTCCTTAATTTTCCGGAATAAAAAGTAGCCTGTCACTCTCCAGGTCCTGCCATGCCAAAAATCACGTCAATCCGTTGCTCCGTTGCGGCGTGATTGAAGGACAAACCAACAAACCAACAAACAAACACACTTTCGCATTTATAATATTAGTATGATAGATACTAGCGACGCTGACAACCGGTCAGATAAGTTTGACGGACATTTTTTTATTCCGACCAGAGAGTTTCTGTTTTGTGTGTTTTTGTGTTACGATGTGAACGTGGCTTTAGTTAAACGTGCTAGTGGTTGATAATTCGCAGCACACTCAGCACCTAAGTTGTTTGTTCAACAAACAACGCCTTATGACTTTTTCCATGCGTCATTGTCCTCGGATATTTGCCAGCATACAGCATACTAACAGCTAATTAGTCAAACTTATCAGGACGTTTTAAATATTGGAACGTCATTATATTTTTTTAAAGATTTTCATTTTTATTCACATTGACCATTTTAACAAAACAATATTTAAAAATTTATCATAGTAGGTACTTACTTACAAACCAAAATCTAAAAAGGTTTTCTACACCTGCACTGGTGAACGAACTGCAGGACTTACTTGCTCTTTATCGCTTCTCATTTTCCTTATTTGAGTTGTACGTGTTTTAAATAAATTAAATCTTTCGTCTGCATAAACCGAACGACCCTACTTAGTACTAATATTAAACTTAATAACTTGAGAAGGGTTTGACAATAGTCCATAACGCTGCCGAGCGATCGCGTAACTTCTGCATCAATCATTGATACATCGCAATCACCTCTGATTGGTTAACACTCTTCCACTATTGGACATAATCCATTGACGCAGCTAGAATGCCATAAATTCAGCCAATTACAACAATTGATACTGTAACAATGACTGATGCAGAAGTTACGCGATCGCTCGGCAGGTCAAATCGGCCAAGTCAATTGGCAGATTGACTGACTGACGTTCGAGTTCTTCCTTCCTTTTGAGGTTGAGGCCTTAGAATTTTTTGTCCTAATGGGCGTTATTGTACCTAACTACATATTTTAATGAACGTGTTTTAACAATCACAGCCATCACAATGTAACTCATGTCTGATAATATCATATTAATAACTATAACACAGATTATACAGAATGCAGTTTTTACTTTATTTAAAATCGACGACTATATTCCGTAGAGCATTCTGTATCTGTATAGTTTTAATTCTAGCCGCTCCCCACAAAACAGCATGTACCTAACTACCTAACTACTACGTAAGTAATGTACTATCAACCAACTAATGCATTTCCGGCTACTTAGGGCGCTAAAAGTGCTTAGTAATTACACTTGTTTTGTTCAATGCGTCATACATACAGCAACCATAAACATATAGCAGGTTGTTTATCTTGCTCGTAGGATAACCGCTGGCCAGTTTTGAACGGAAATAAACAAGGACGCTGAAAGATCATGTTATATTGCGGTTTTTACTGAGCAATAAGGCATTTATCCCATAGCTACCGGTCTGGAGTTCTGTGTTTAGAGTTTTGTGCTCGGCGTTCTATTTTTACCAAATAAGTAAAATTATATGACCGAGCGAAGCGAAGGTCTCTGAGTCTACTTGAGTGAATTTGCACTTGTCCTTCCGTCCGTCCGTCCATCTGTCAGAGCCTTATAAGTTCCGAATTACTGAATGTAATTACTTCAAATTTAAATATAATATGTAAACCGATGGCCTCCAGCCGAATATGGCTTAAAAAGTTATAAAAATCTTTATTTCAGGGGGGCTCTCATAGAAGCGAATGCGAAGTAAAATATTTTTTATAGCGTTACATAGGGTTGCGGTATATCATTTTAAAGATAATTAGGAATGGAGTCCAAAAATTTTTTTTTAAATTTTTCCCCTAAAATTGACGAAATGGGGGGCTTTCAAAGTGGAGATTTTCTAACGTCCAAAGTTGACCTCAGAACTCTGAATTTTCTGAAAGGCTGAGCCTCAAACTTGATCAAATAAGTATTTGAATTATATCCTGTACTTGAACAACAAATACTAAAATTAGATAAATATTATATGGAAACGAAATTATTTAATTTTTAATGAGCTTCAGTATTTTTAACAGAACTTCACAATGATGTCAATAGAAGGCGCTCTGTAAAAGTTTATTCGTTTGTGCTTACAAAATAATAGACGTAAGCAGTTAGCACCATCTTACGTGGAATAAAAAAATAGTCTACTGATAGTAGATATATACTGACTACTGATGTCTGAACGTAAAGATAGTTAAAACTATCCTAAGGATACCGCGAGGTCTCAGTTCGGGGCGAACCACTAGTATATTTAAAGTCATAATTCAAATAAATAATCAGATAAATATTATAAATGTGAAAGTTTGGATGGATGTATGGATGTATGGATGTTTGTTACTCAATCACGCCCCAACGGCTGAACGGATCTGGATGAAATTTGGCACAGAGATAGATTATAGTCTGGAATAACACATAGGCTACTGTTTATCCCGGAAAAATAAAGAGTTCCCGCGGGAACCAAAATACCTCCATCCACGTGGACGAAGTCGCTGGCATCAGCTAGTCAAATAAATATTATAAATGCGAAAGTTTGGATGGATGTGTGGATGTATGGATGTATGGATGTTTGTTACTCAATCACGCTCCAACGGCTGAACGGATCTGGATGAAATTTGGCACAGAGATAGATTATAGTCTGGAATAGCACATAGGCTACTTTTTATCCCGGAAAATTAAAGAGTTCCCGCGGGAACCGAAAAACCTCAATCCACGCGGACGAAGTCGCGGGCATCAGCTAGTAGATATGTAATAAATTATCGCTTAACGGGTGCCACTATTCTCCTAACAGAATTTCAAGATGTCACCGCAGTTCCACATCTGGGACCTGCCAAGTGAAGATATAGGAGGCGCCTTCAACGCGAGGGCGCGCGCTGCCCCCGACGACTCCGCGGCCGCGCTTCGGGCGTATCTTTCATTGGACAACACTGGCTTACCATTCGCCCGCGCCGTGGTTCCGCCGCATATACCCGATGAACCTGAGAGCAACTGGGAAGTCCTCGACTACATAGAAATAACGAGGAACAAAACATCAGATTAATTTCCAAATGTTACTTAAGCATGACTATGTTTGAATTACCAGTGTGGTCATATTATATCTATCGCAATTCGCAGCATTACAGGCGTCGGCGACGTCGGGGAACTCTAAGGGGGCCTCGCATAAATATTTGACATTCTTGACTGAAAAATAAAAAGGGGCCTCGCAAAGCTGATTTAGCCGACGCGACGTCCAAGTTTGGTCTAGCGCCGCCAATGCAGCATTACATACCTTGCAAATTATTCGGACTTCGTAGTGACTTAGGCTGAGATCTACTTATAGTAGAGCGTAGGTACTTTGACTTGGCTCAGACTTTACTTAGAGTTAAAACGAGATGGACTTATGTGAGTAATATAAATCTGTCTCGTTTTAACCATGTCTTAAGTCTAAGTCTAAGTCCGCTCTATAGATCTCACACTTAGTCACTACTATTTTAAAAGTTCCGTAGTCAATAAGTAACCGTCCCGCCGTCTGTCTGTCTAAAGTTAATTAACAAACTTAAAATAAAATTGAAACTATCACAGCTAAGTAGGCTTTAAAGTTAACGAGTAATACCAACATAAAAAAGGTCCGCATATTGTGAGGGGCAACTACGGTACCCTACACTGCGCTTGGCCCGACATGCACATGGCTGGTTTTTAGGGTTCCGTACCCAAAGGGTAAAAACGGGACCCTATTACTAAGACTCCGCTGTCTGTCTGTCTGTCTGTCTGTCTGTCTGTCTGTCTGTCTGTCTGTCTGTCTGTCTGTCTCCAGGCTGTATCTCATAAACCGTGATAGCTAGAAAGCTGAAATTTTCACAAATGATGTATTTCCGTTGCCGCTATAACAACGAATACTAAAAATTAAAAATATATATATATTAAGGTGGGTCCCCATACAATAAACGTGTTTTTTTCGTATTTTTTTGCTCAATATTAAAAACGGTAACAGGTAGACGGTTCAAATTTTCACAGAATATTAACTTGTATATTACCTTTCAAAATAAATAACTAAATATCAATAAAGTAAATATTAAAGGGGGGCTCCCATACAACAAACGTAATTTTTATTTTTTAATAATTTAAAACTTACTACAGGTTTGTACGGAACCCTCGGTGCGCGAGTCCGACTCGCACTTGGCCGGTTTTTGTAGATTTCGATTGATGGGTAGTGCAGCCAAAATGCAGCTACGACTATTTAGTAGGAACTTACTACTACTAGGTACTTGGAAAATTAAAATTTTCCTTTGCCTGGCTGTATTTGTAGGTACTTAATTAATAAAGTTATCGTTTGTTTGACCAATATACTGATAAAGTTGGCATTAAAACGAATGCGCCTAGTAAAAACTTGATACACATACATAAGTTGTGGCTGTTGTGGATGTATAGCTTTGGATTCGTATAGGACGTATAGGTAGTAGGTACCTATAAATTAGGTATATCTATACTTATAAGTTATAGCAATGCCGCTTGCCAAATCAATAAAAATACCACATTTACTTTCAATATGGATTTATATTGAAATACACTTTGGACTGCGGTGCAATGAAATGTGGAATTTATTTGAGTCATAAAACATTTTCGAATTTCGGTCGAGAACATTTTTCGCTACATCAAGGAAAGAAACAGTATATTAATTGCATTTATTAGATTAGTTAAGATTAATGTAAGAAAGTATTCTAACTTAAATTATTAATAACTATATCTATCGCTATATTATGTAATTTTATATATGTATCTAGTACCTAATGTCCTCGTGAGCTTTTCTAAAAAGTTCAACTTACAACACGTAGCAGTACCTAGGTAGGTAGTTACGTATTTTTTGATTAGTTATACTAGTATTAATTAATCGTAAGTAGTATTTAAGTCTGAATTTAAATTACCTACCTATAGTTCGCGCGCGAGTTGAATGCAGAGCTTATGTATCTGGTGAGTAGTACACATAGGTACCTAATACATTCAACTCGCGCGCGTACTAGGCACGGTAATATTATGTAATAAATATTACCGTGTACTAGGTATACCTAGTCCGTCAAACTTATCTGACGTGACCACTGACAGCGTCGCTGGTTTCTATGAAAAATAAAACAAACAAAAACGATGGAATTAGGAATTACTACTTCGGGGTCTTCTCCGGTTGGCCCGTGAGGGCCAAGCGGGGGTACGGGCCTCGAGGCTAGGCCTCCTTACCCGGGCGGGGCGCGAGGCAACTCTGTGCCCCGGTGGTTAGCTTTAAGCTGGCTAGCTTGGGCCTGCCTAGGAGGCTACGGGCCCCTAGGATTGGGGAGGGTGGTTTCGGCGGAGGGTCCGCACTGCGGCCGGCGTAGTCACCACCGCGTGCAGGACCCATGTTGTTAGTCTTATTGGGCGTGGAGGCGCGTGAGCACCGCCACACCCACTGTAAGGGCCTGTGATGCGCCGTCATCCCGGTCACTAGCGCTTCAAGCACTACCCGGACAATTTTAAGGTACGCCGTCATTACAACAGGCATAAAAAATAGTACCAATTTTGGCCACCGGGCCAGATAAGTTTGACGGACGGGTTTATGTTGGGAGTTATACCTACAAAATGTGCTAGTCTTCGATGTAAAATTAACTAGGTATTACATAAGTACTTTAGTTTTTAATTCTTAGTAAAATTAGATTTCCATAATTATTAATAAATATATTCACTTATCACAATGTTATTGTTTTCTTTTTGTTAACAAATATTTTAAAGTAAGTAAGTAGGTACGACAACATCAAAAGTAAATAGTTATTTGGTTTAATAATTAATCTCAAGTTAACTTGTAACTAGTATAGATTACCCATTCTGTGCCTAGTGCTTGTAAAATATTAATACAAGTTGGATAAGGAGAGACAAAGTCGCAATATTTTATATAGGTAGATTTTAGTACGAAGTGAAAGTTAAATAACAAAGTAAAAAGTTAAATACACCTACTTAAAAGGTAAATAAATAAGGGTAAATACTTACTTCACAATATGTATCATAGAAGGACGCCAGTATGCGATCTATCTATCTATATCTATCTATACATATAATAAAACTGTAACAGGTCCAATTCTGTACATTGAAGATATTTTGAAAATTTTTTTTGGAGGGCACTCATTATTCGATACTGAAGCCAAATCTGTATTTTTTTTCATTTTTGTCTGTCTGTCTGTCTCTATCTTGGCCGCGCATCACGCCTAAACTACTGAATGAATTCAAACGAAACTTGACACGATTTGAGCCCATACTACAAGGTAGGACATAGGATACTTTTTATCCCGAAATTCTACCCCCGAAGGGGTGAAATAGGGGTTGAAAGTTTGTATGAAAGTCCTTAATTTCTCAAGTTATAGCCATGAAACTTGATATACTTATGAGCTGCGGGTTGAAAATGAAAACATAATATGTGTTTCTCAGTTTTTCAAAATTCCACCCCCGAAGGGGTGAAATAGGGGTTGAGAGTCTGTATGAAAATCCTTAATTTCTCAAATTATAGCCATGAAACTTGATATATTATGAGCTGCGGGTTGAAAATAAAAACATATGTGTTTCACAGTTTTTCGAAATTCCACCCCCGAAGGGGTGAAATAGGGTTGAGAGTATGTATGAAAGTCCTTAATTTCTCAAGTTATAGCCATGAAACTTGATATATGAGCTGCGGGTTGAAAATGAAAACATATGTGTTTCACAGTTTTTCAAAATTCCACCCCCGAAGGGGTGAAATAGGGGTTGAGAGTGTGTATGAAAATCCTTAATTTCTCAAGTTATAGCCATGAAACAGCATTTGAGCTTTCGTTAAAATATGAAGAAGTACGTGTTTCACCATTATAGGGGGATTATACCGTGGGATAGTAATATAGGCTACTTTTTATCCTGGAAAATTTACTGAAAAACTTATTCCACGCGGACGAAGTCGCGGGCATCAGCTATAAAGAATATACATACATACATAGGCTACTTTTTATCCCGGGAAATTAATGAGTTCCCGCGGGAATCGAAAAAACGTAGTCCACGCGCACGAAGTCGCGAGCATCAGCTAGTAGACAATAAAGTTGCATTTTTAACTGACTTCAAAAAGAAGGTTTTGTACCTATTCGTAGGGGGAGTCCGGGAGAGTGTTTAGCAGGTGGGAGACAATACTGCTCATAAAATCTTTGTGGAACTAGATATTGCGATGTTGCCACACTCTTTAATTAACATCCTTGGGGGATGAAATGTTCAAAAACTGTGAATTACGTATTTATTCATTTCAAACCAAAATTCCAAATATTAAGTTATAACTTGAAAAATGACAGACTTTCATACAAAGTTTCAACCCCTATTTTAATCTTATGGGGGTAAATTTTGAAAAACTGTGACACACGTAGGTACTTCTTTATTTTTTACTGAAAGCCAAAATACCAAGTTTCGTTGGTATAACTTGAAAAATATCTTGAGAAATGCAGGCCTTTATACAAACTTTCGTCCCTTATTTCACCCGTTTGGGGGTAGAATTTTCAAAAATGGTGCAACACGTACTTCTTCATATTTAACCGAAAGCTCAAACACCAAGTTTCATGGCTTTAACTTGAAAAATTAATGACTTTCATACAAACTTACAACCCCTATTTTACCCGTTTGGGGGGTGGAATTTTGAAAAACTGTGAACGTATTTCTTTATTTTTTACCAAAAGCCAAAATACCAAGTTTCGTTGATATAAATTGAAAAATATCTTGAAAAATGAATTAATTTTATACATTTTTTTCCCCCTATTTTACCCCTTTGCGGGTCAAATTTTCAAAAATGGTGAAACACATACTTCTGCATATCAAACTAAAAGCCCAAATGCTAAGTTTCATGTCTATGACTTGAGAAATTAAGGACTTTCATTCAAACTTTCAATCCCGTTTTCACCCCTTTGGGGGTCGAATTTTCAAAAATGGTGAAACACCTACTTCTTCATATATAACCAAAAGCCTAATTGCTAAGTTTAATGGCTATAACTTGAGAAATGAAGGACTTTCATATATAAACTTTCAACCCCTATTTTACTCCTTTGGGGGTGGAATTTTGAAAAACTGTGACACACGTTATACTTCTTTATTTTTAAAGCCCAAAATGAAAGTTAATGGATATAACTTGAAAACTTTCAACCCCCGTTTAACCCTTTTGGGGTTGGAATTTTCAAAAATCCTTTCTTAGCGGATGCCTACGTTATTATAGCTACCTGAGTGCAAAATTTCAGCCCGATCCGACCTTAGAGCTGTATACGTTGATAGATCAGTCAGTCAGACAGTCAGTCAATCAGTCAGTCAGTCAGTCACCTTTGCCTTTTATATATTTAGATATTCGTATACCCGTATGAAAGTGTGGTGATTTTCACAATCCGCCCATATAAATGTAGGTACAGTCATGTCAACATTTTTTTTTTCAAATTTTTATTTGAAAAAAAATTGTACTTAACTTATTTGTTAACTTTTGAATCGTCAAGTGTATACCTACCAGCTAGTACCTACATAACTCTGTTGACACGAGGCATTAGAAACGTGATTCTCCTGGTAACTTGCAAATCTAATATTGATATAAATAATATGTATCTACCTAACTTGTACATCTTCATATTACATAGTCCGGCGGTCTTTGTCACATTCATTTATTCTGTTAACAAAGCGTGTATTCAAAGCGATTTGCACGTTAACACGCCATTAACAACCAATTATTGTCAGATAATACAATTAGTGTCCTGTGTCATCCATTTTATATTAATGGTTCATTAGAAGAATTTCGAAACTACGTAATTTGACGTAGGTGCCTACTATATTGTATAGGTACACATTGAATCTTTTTAGTATTGAAAAACGTCGTAGGTATAAATGTCTATGTTTAGATGGAGTTTTATCTCCTGCTGACCTTAAATTTGGGAATCAAAGCTCTGGAAATTTAATTTTTAATATGAGTAAAAATTAAGAAGATACTTCAGGCTACTGGTCCATATTTTGTCTCATTTTGGTGTATGTGTTACCTTACCTCAGCACTACACCTCGCACACCGGCGCTGCGTGCGAGCATGTTACACCTGACGGCCAGAGCCCTCTTTCACTTTCAATATCCTCGTTATCGAGTAGAACCTCAGTTAGAATAGGTATGCCCTAAGTAAGTGAATCGCCATATGTATCGCGCGTAGACACAGCGCTGACCCAGGGCCGACTCAGCGCTGAACCAGCGGCGACTCAGCACTGACCCAACAGCGACTCGGCGCTGAACCAGCGTCGACACAGCGCTGAACCAGTGGCGACTCAGCGCTGAACCAGCGTCGAACCAGCGTTGACACAGCGCTGACCCAGCGGCGACTCAGCGCTGAACCAGCGTCGACACAGCGCTGACACAGCAGTGAATCAGTGCTGAACCAGCGGTGACCCAGTGGCGACTCAGCGCTGAACCAGCGTCGACACAGCGCTAAACCAGCGGCGACATCACCGCTGAACCAGCGTTGACACAGCGGCGACTCAGCGCTGACCCAGCGGTGACACAGCGCTAAACCAGCGGCGACTCAGCGCTGAACCAGCGTCCATACAGCGCTGACCCAGCGGTTGAAAGTTTGTATGCCATCTCGCCTTTGCGCTCACTCTCGCCTTCGCCCTCGCTCTCGCCCTCGTTCTCGCCTTTGCCCTCACCCTCGCCTTCGCGCTCGCCCTCGCCCTCGCGCTAGCCCTCGCCCTCGCCCTCGCCCTCGCCCTCGCGCTTGCCCTCGCGCTCGCCCTCGCCCTCGCCCTCGCCCTCGCCCTCACTCTCGCGCTCGCCCTCGCCCTCGCGCTCACCCTCGCCCTCGCCCTCGCCTTCGCCCTCGCCTTCGCCATCGCGCTCACCCTCGCTCTCGCGGTCGCCCTCGTGCTCGCCCTCGCCTTCACCTTTGCTTTGCTTTGTTTGTTTGTTTGGCATAGAGATAATTTATAATCTGGAATAACACATAAGGCTACTTTTTATCCCGGAAAGGTTAAGGTTAAGGTTTAAGGTGTGCCTGTGGGAATTAAAAACTCATGCCACGGGAAAGAAGTCGCGGGCGTCCGCTAATTATTATTTATTTCGACGACCTCCGTGACGCAGTGTAAAAGCGCTGTTGTCTTAAAGTGCGGAGGTCCCGGGTTCAATCCCCGGCAGGAATTTGTGAATTTATAATTTCTGAATTTTCCCTGTCTGGCATGGTGGGGGGCTTCGGCCGTGACTGGTTACCACCCTACTGGCAAAGACGTGCCGCCAAGCGATTTAGCGTTCCGGTACGATGCAGTGTAGAATATAGGGGAAATCCTAAGCCCCTAACAGGTTAGCCCGCTACCATCTTAGACTGCATCATCACTTAACATCAGATGAGATCGCAGTCAAGGGCTAACCTGTAGTGGATTAAAAAAACTGGTATATGTACCTAATTAACAAATTTAATAAAGTTATGCCTCGTAAACATTCTGACATTTTAAAAGATAAACTTCCTGTGGGTTTCTTGCGCCATTTCTTTCCATAGATGTATGTTCCTTACGAAGCAGTGGTTTTAACTCTTGACTTCAATAAGTTGTACGTTGTACATTAGGTCCGTAGAATAAAATATTTAAACTTCAAACTAATAATTAAATAAAATAGGGGGGGCGGCGAATTATTACCGGTCGGCCCCGGGCGGCGAAAACCCACGCTACGCCACTGAATCGCTCCACTCTTTCTACCGGTACTCCATTGTTCTGAAATAATATTACGTACTTGGACGTCCCTTAAAAATTAGGGACGTCAATATATACCTGGATGGAGTACCGGTAGAAAGAGTACCGTCTTTCTACCTGTAGGTACTCCATCCAGGAAAAGCACCTTAGTGAAATAGGGAGAAAGAAACAAAGAGTTTATAGAACGTAGGTACCTAACGTGCGTTTTTAACTGACGTCTTAGCCTGTTAATAGGTACTTAATTAAGTAGGTATATCCGTGGCCAAGTGGCCAGTTGTCAATAAAGCCTTCGCGACGCGGGGTGACGATTCTAATTTCTAACACCAAAGTGCCACAAAATATGTGAAGTCTCAATAAACCCATATCGTGCCCAGACTTTGCGTCACTTTTCGTCTGGTTTTAGCTTCAGTGTTTTACATAGGTACACTGTTTGTCGTATGCAGTATCACAATGAAAAATTATACCTAAAGCAATCCATTGTCCCCTTAATGTAATAGCTTCACATAAATGGACTGTAAATATGGACTGATGGACATATAAATATGTAATTACATTCTCAAGTGAGCGCTAAATATAGTGCTAAATAGGTACCTAGTGCCTATGGTGCCTACCATCAAAGCTCATAGCTAAAACTAATTTAGTATAAGGTGCATAGGAATTTTGTAGCCTACACCTAGGTATATCAGTTTTTGCTTTATTGCATCTTTCTATATAGTATCGAAAGATCGGGAAACTAGGGTTACGTTAGGTTAGTGCTGTGAAGAGGCGTGCGTCTAGGTCTATAGGTATACATAGGTGTCTTCAGTCGTCATCGTACGTCGTTGTCTCAACGAATAGGCGTCCACTGCTGGAAGGTTTCCTTCATGGATCTCCATAGGAAACTGTCTTGTGCCGCATGCGTCCAATGACTCCCAGCTACTCGCTACTCCTATTATTACGGTCTTAAGATTATCCGTCAACCTATTGGGCTGTCCAACGCTGCCAGACGCCAGTATCAGCTCCAGTAAGTAAGTTTTCCTACAGATAAGTAGTTCCGGAAAATAAAATATCTATTTCAATGCACTGAATTATATACCTACCTACTTAATAATGTAATGTTTTGCTTTAAAAAAGTATTTTTTTTAAATCAACAAGTTAGCCCTTGACTGCGATCTCACCTTATGGTAAGTGATGATGCAGTCTAAGATGGTACCTACTTAGCGTAACATTTTAAAATAATAGGATGGTCTAACGCAAGGTATAATGTTAATGTTATTAACTAGTGGTTCGCCCCGAACTTAGACCTCACGGTATCATAAACTTGTACAGAGAGCCATCTATTGACATAATTGTGAAGTTCTGTTAATAATACTGAAGCACATTAAAAATTAAATAATTTTGTTTCCCTATAATATTCATCTAATTTTAGTATTTGTTGTTCATGTAGGTACAGGATATAATTCAAATAATTGATAAGTTTCAGGCTCAGCCTTTCAGAAAATTGAGAGTTCTGAGGTCAACTTTGGACGTTAGAAAATCGCCACTTTGAAAGCCCCCCATTTCGTCAATTTTAGGGGAAAAATTAAAAAGAACATATATTTTAGAACTCTATTCCTAATTATCTTTAAAATGATAGGTATACCGCAACCCTATGTAACACAATAAAAAAATATTTTACTTTGCATTCGCTTCTATGAGAGCCCCCCTGAAATAAAGATTTTCATAACTTTTTAAGCCATATTCGGCGGGAGGCCATCGGTTTACATATTATATTTAAATTTGAAGTAATTACGTTCAGTAATTCAGAAGTTATAAGTCCGTCTGACAGACGGACGGACGGACGGACGGACAAGTGCAAATTCACTCAAGTAGACTCAGAGCTAGCTCAATAATTATTAGCTAGGTAGGCAATATATTATATAGAATATCATTGTGGGTATAATAGGTATAGTTAATCTTCCGGTCAAGTTCACTAACAAAAGACCAATGAATTACAACTAATTTGGAACTGACAGGATATCTTCATTTATTTACACACAATGCCTTGGATTGTCCTTGGAAGTGATATACGCCTTGCCATGGCACAAATTAGTATTAAAGTAGCGTATTATCGCAAATAAGGTGGACTTGAATAAGGGTAGAGTCAATGGTACCTACGAGTAGGTACCAAGTGTTTTTATTAATTTTCGTTTGTTACCTACGTGTTATCCTGTCAGGCTGTCGCCTATCCTATAGAAAGCCTATAGATAGGTAGGTACATGTGAATACCCAGTGAATGAGCAGACTAAAAACGGACTGATTACTGAATGAGACAGCAACGGTCAGTGAGGCGAAAACCTAAAGTACGATGGACTTTGATAAAAAAGCGAAAGTGAGATTTTCAATCTCCGCAGTCTCTGCCCTAATCTACGTGACACGTTGGTAAGCTTTACGGGTGAAGCAATAATATGCCTTTTAAGGTAAGCGCATTTTAAGACGGGCCGGCCTCCGCCCTATCATGTCTTGCGCATGCGTCCTTTTCGCACAACTCCCGCGCTCTCGATTTAACTATCTCCAGGTCCTTCAAAATAAGTTCATGAGTATAGCCATGGCATCCCCGTGGTTAGAGCCCCGTAACGAATATCTCCATAGATATCTAGAACTTCCCACCATGTAGCCCTGATACTTCAAACAGCTATCCAAAAACTATTTTGAAAGCAGTCACACATCCCAACCCTCCTGTAGTTCAGGTACGTATAGTTCTATTATGTATTCTGTGGTTCAGGTAACATCATAGGTATAGCCCCGATAGAAATGACCCACCTAACAAACGACGCGACGTCCCAATCACGTCCGACATGCTCCCTATCTGGTAGGGCCACACCAACCAAGCACAGCGTCTTGGCCGGCGAGGACGATGGTCCCCGATTTCGTCAACCGGACGTGGATTCAACCCACGGAGTCGGGGCCGTACGGACTAGTCTAGTCCTACCAACCTACCATCCATCCCAATGTCATCCTAAGCCGTGGTCCGAGCCTCGCAGGGAGCGCCCTTAGGAAGACGTTGCCCCCCGATGTCTTCGAGCCCTAGGGCTCATTTCTCGGCGATGCCTAGCGCTCGCCCAACCCCTGTAGTGGCGGCCTACATAGCATACTCAATCCGAAATTAAGGACAGGCCGCATTGCATTAGGCCGCATTGCATATGGCGCAAAAATTCGTATCCCTTTTTAAATACAAATCTATCGCACACTATAACGGGCGGAGTGGGCCGCAGTATATCGAAGGGTATATAGAGGTATAATATCTAATTCAATACTCAATCTGCATAATAAATTTAGCGTATTTTTAACCGACTTTATAGTATTATCGTCGGGCGTAACTCTTTAACCGACGTGACCGCGACGATGTGCCTATAAATCTTTCCACTTCAAAACGTCTTTTGTAGAAGATATATTTAGCATTTTATTTTTCATATCAAAACATTAATAACAAGATTTCAATATAAAAAGTCAAATTATTAATATTGTTGATCAATTGTCAACCTGTAATTGTAATTAAAATATTTACAAAAAATAACCAGGTAGGTTATTTTTTGTAAACTACAAAAGTCAAAAAATCTATAACATTAAATATTTACAAAAAAATTACCCCTTGGGGTCGATATCGACCACTTTGGGAACCCCTGGTCTAAATGATCGTTCACGGGCAAGGCACAGCCAGTAGCGTGGACCAACTTCTGGGAAACCACATAGACAAATTATTAATGTTTCGTGTGACGTATCCGAAATTAGTAGGTAGTATTTTTTGTAAATATTATTATTTTTAACCGACTTCCAAAAAAGGAGGAGGTTCTCAATTCGGCGCGTATGTTTTTAGGGTTCCGTACCCAAAGGGTAAAAACGGGACCCTATTACTAAGACTCGGCTGTCTGTCTGTCTGTCTGTCTGTCTGTCTCCAGGCTGTATCTCATAAACCGTGATAGCTAGAAAGCTGAAATTTTCACAAATGATGTATTTCCGTTGCCGCTATAACAACAAATACTAATAATTAAAAAAATATATATATTAAGGGGGGTCCCCATACAATAAACGTGTTTTTTTCGTATTTTTTTGCTCAATATTAAAAACGGTAACAGGTAGACAGGAAATTTTCACAGAATATTAACTTGTACATATTACTTTTCAAAATAAATAATTAAATATCAATAAAGTAAATATTAAAGGGGGGCTCCCATACAACAAACGTAATTTTTTGATATTAACAATAAACCTCTACAAACAAAGTTAGTTTTGCGGTTCATTTCGTCTTGTTTTTAATACGTCATAAATCGTAAAACTTACTACAGGTTTGTACGGAACCCTCGGTGCGCGAGTCCGACTCGCACTTGGCCGGTTTTTTTATTGTTAATATTCAATCAGTTATTTTTAAGGTAGGACTTTTTATTAGGTACCTACTTAATTTAAATCTATAGATAGATACTAATATTATAAATTCGAAAGTTTGGATGAATGGATATTTGTTACTCAATCACGCAAGAACGGCTGAACGGATCTGGATGAAATTTGGCACAGAGATAGAGTATAGCCGGAAATGAATTGGTTCTCTAAGGTAAGGAGATAGGTAGAGGCCATTAGAGGACAACAGAAAATAGGTCTTCCTCTTTTAATCTTTTCAGTGGCGTGTTGCAAGTTGCAAGTTATCTACCATTTAACTTCTACTTTATCAAAACTCAAAAGCCAGCAATTAATGCTGTAAGTTTGCTTACAGCAATTAATTGCTGATAGGTGCCCGTCATCACTCGCCTAGTTTCTGAACATTCAAAGTTTGTACCTTAGGTATTATTTAATATGCTAAGTACTAAACCATAAAGTATTTTGGAAGGTAAGTACCTTAATCTGACTGCAGTTAGGTCTTCTTCCTATTTTCTACAATAAGTGACGCAAATTAGTCACACAATAAATGCGTAAAATTTGTCATTGTGTCTTGTATCGAATTCAGTACTAAAAATAATTACCCTATGTGTTATTCCAGACTACAATCTATCTCTGTGCCAAATTTCATCCAGATCCGTTCAGTCGTTCTGGCGTGATTGAGTAACAAACATCCCTCCATCCATAACCACCCATCCAAACTTTCACATTTATAATATTAGTATAGATAGTTTAAAGTTTTACTACTTAGTTCACGCTAGTTGTACGTAACCTAATTATAGTTCTGTAAGTAAGTAAAGGACACTTACATCATGCTTGAATTACATAATCGAATAAATGCATTAGCAATAACATGGTACTCATGGTACATGGGCTTCATGTAAAATACAACATCGGCATCAAGATAAATAAATACATCCACCCCCCCCCAGGAGGCTCTGCCCAGCTACGTCCCTTCTTCGGTTCAAAGCCTTGAGCATAAACTACAAGCGCATAGCGTTTTATTTTAGTTATCTTTATCGAATGAATAATAAATTTGTGGTTTATGATTCAATATGATATTTTTCGTACCACTTGCTCAAAAAAGTGACATTCTATGCCACAAAAAGCGAACATAACAATAGTCATTTTTAATTAGACGGCAGTCGTAATTCCTTCTTCCATGTTTTTAATCTGTTAAAAACAGGGAAAGAAAATTGTACTGAATTTCATTCATCCTCTAGGGGGAGAATGTGATTTAAATTTGGAATACTTACCGAAATTTATACTAAACTACATCTGTGTTTACACCATTGAGTTTGTATATAAAGCATTATACATCTTTTTGAAAAAGGAATACGCATTTATTATGCAGTTATGATTATTAAATAAAATGACGAAAACCGACGAGGCCGTATGAGCTTGATGCCTTTGCTTTTCCGACAAAAAAATATTAGTCTAGGAATTTGCCGCGTTTTTGTTTTCTTCAAATACATAAACGTTAATGTAACTCTCTCTATCAATAATTGGACCAATGTTTCGAATGTTAACTTTTACTTTTATAATTGTCATTATTTTTAACTAGCTGATGCCCGCGACTTCGTCCGCGTGGATTAAGGTTTTTCGGTTCCCGCGGGAACTCTTTAATTTTCCGGGATAAAAAGTAGCCTATGTGCTATTCCAGACTATAATTTATCTCTGTGCCAAATTTCATCCAGATCCGTTCAGCCGTTGGAGCGTGATTGAGTAACAAACATCCATACATCCATACATCCATCCAAACTTTCGCATTTATAATATTTATTTGATAAATGCTTATCTCATATTATTATTGTGTTAATTTTTTCGCAAATGGTACGAAAAGTAGAGTATTTTCCTCGGTGATAAAGCTGTCTTAGTCTTGGGTGAACTTAAATCCCTCGCTACACTCAAGACTCGTCTTAAATCCCTCGCTTCGCTCGTGATTTAAGTTTTTAACACCCTCGCTACGCTCGGGAGTAAACCTCGAATCCTTCGTTACGCTCGCGATTTAAATCGTCACCCGCGACAGAAGACACTGCTTTATCCCCTTGGTTAATAATCTACTATTTTTTATTTGCCATAACTTTTTTTTTTTTTTTTTTTTATCCACTACAAGTTAGCCCTTGACTGCGATCTCACCTGATGGTAAGTGATGATGCAGTCTAAGATGGTAGCGGGCTAACCTGTTAGGGGCATGGCAGTTATAGTAAACCCATACCCCTATTCGGTTTCTACACGGCATCGTACCGGAACGCTAAATCGCTTGGCGGCACGTCTTTGCCGGTAGGGTGGTAACTAGCCACGGCCGAAACTACTCGTAGAATAATAAAAATTGAAACACATGTTACTTATTTACGTAAATTCTTGTAGCGTTTAATCCTGGACAAGTAGGTACCTAGTCCAGGCGGTAGACGATGTTATTTAGGTAGGTATATAGTAGATTATTAACCAAGGGGATAAAGCAGTGTCTTCTGTCGCGGGTGACGATTTAAATCGCGAGCGTAACGAAGGACTCGAGGTTTACTCCTGAGCGTAGCGAGGGTGTTAAAAACTTAAATCACGAGGGATTTAAAACGAGTCCTGAGTGTAGCGAGGGATTTAAGTTCACCCAAGACTAAGACAGCTTTATCACCGAGGAAAATACTCTACTTTTCGTACCATTTGCGAAAAAATTAACACAATTATAATATGAGATAAGCATTTATTAAAAATAATGACAATTTTAAAAGTAAAAGTTAACATTCGAAACATTGGTCCAATTATTGATAGAGAGAGTTACATTTTTGTTTGGTACATTTATAGTTTTTAAATAATTTTCCTTGGATTTTGTTGGAAGCAAATTATTTAAAATTGCGGCAGCATTTGCACTGATGGAATCCGACAATTCACTGTCACTGTCGCTTTGATTTAACATCGTAACGTATTTTTTAAAAACAAACTTATTTATAAAAATAAATTAAAATAAACTTAACGTTTATGTATTTGAAGAAAACAAAAACGCGGCAAATTCCTAGACTAATATTTTTTTGGCGGAAAAGCAAAGGCATCAAGCTCATACGGCCTCGTCGGTTTTCGTCATTTTATTTAATAATCAATTTTATTTAATAAATGCGTATTCCTTTTTCAAAAAGATGTTGCTTTATATACAAACTCAATGGTGTACCTAAACACAGATGTAGTTTAGTCACAGACATAGTGAGTTTAGTATAAATTTCGGTAAGTATTCCAAATTTAAATCACATTCTCCCCCTAGAGGATGAATGAAATTCAGTACAATTTTCTTTCCCTGTTTTTAACAGATTAAAAATGACTATTGTTATGTTCGCTTTTTGTGGCATAAAATGTCACTTTTTTGAGCAAGTGGTACGAAAAATTTATTATTAAATGATAAGTTCATTAAAATTGTCCTAGGTATTAATATTTTTTAAATAACCTTGCCATAAATTCATTTACTCATCATTCATTTGTCTAATAAAGTTTAATGTCTTGTAGATATATAAAATAAAATAAAATTCCAGCTCGGTTATGGTAATCAAGCGTTTTATGTGCATATAATTTATGAACATATCTTTTGTACTTTTTGTAGGTACATAATATATGTATATAAATCTGTACTTGATAGTGGGGCTTAAAAATAACCAAAAATATTTTTTGGGATTTTTTGTTTGTTTACCCGTGTTTGAGCATCGAGCTGAAACTACTGAATAGATTTGAAAGTTACTTAGCACTCATATAGTTAACTATACTTATAGCGAAATATTCTCTGGGTTTTACTATCCTGGGGTATTTTTGTCCTGATAAACAATCGTCTTTACCACATGAAGAGGATCAAAGTTCTGGGCTTCACTCCATATTTCCGTCTATTCTGAACGCAACTTTCTTGCATGCTTGCATGGGATGCTGGGTGTAGTTGAGGGAGCATATCTGGAGCTTTGATTTAATCAAAGATCTGGAGAGTGATAAATGTCAAATATTGAATCGAAGCAGGCGTTACTTTGCGGAAGTCCATGATAATAAATGAACCAGAAGCTTAATTCGCTATAATCCGCCACAGTAGATAAATCTATGTGGTGTAGTGCGTGTCTTCCACCGACAGCATGCGAACAGTGAACACCCACCACTCAGCAATTCGCACCGGCACTGCTCACCACACCACACAAATCCTCCAAATCACTCTCTACGTACGTTTCACTCCGAAACCGGAGCATCCTCAGGAGATGTTGACTCGACAATGCACGATTGTGAATCACACAATTCACAATGTCAATCAATTCACGCCACGCAAGCGAAGCCATGGGAAATAAGAAAAGAAGATTTTTAACCATACATAATCCATAAGTAAAGGCTGAAGTACCATAAATAGGTACATAAGGTAAACTAAACCTAATACCCATGCATAATGTAAAATTTTATTATAGGCTGGCAAGCAGTGGAATGTGTAAATATGCTATGTTATCTATATTTTGCCGCATTGACATGTGACAATTAGGTACTTAATTATTTGACGAGTAAATAGCTTGTTTAATATATAATTACAGTGGATTAGAAAGCGTAGAGGGGCGGAGCGGCTGCAGCGATCACGGTGAGGCCGGAGACCGGAGCCGGAGGCGCACCTCTGCCGCACTCAGTGGCTCTGAGGAGTGCGCGCGCGCGGCACCTCTCGTACAGAGGCTCTCCTCAACCCGCGCCCGCTGCCGCGACCGCGACCGCGGCCGCCTCCGCCTCTAGCACAGAGCTTGACCCTCGTATAAAGCGAAGCCCCCGCGCGAACTCGCACGCAGTCACGACCCAACCACGATCTCATACATTCACCCAGCTTTCACGCGATACTATATTAGTAGTGATACAAAGTAGTGAGAATGGAAGGCCAGGAATGGGGATACACAGTTGAAAACGGTGAGTTTACCTCATTGTAAAAAAACGGTTACTTAAACTGAATCGAGTAGGTGGAACCGGTTTGTTTACATCGGCGGCACGTGACGAAACCTACCTTTTGCAAAAAAAAATCTAGGCTGTAGGATGATTCAGATTCTCTTCATAAATATCCTCAGAGGATTAATAATTAATAATATATAAAAATAACAACAATAGATACAGCAATAATTATTAATCTATAATATGAATCAGAAACATCAAACAATGAAGACACTTTACGTAGTTTCAGGGTTTTTCACGAAAATGTCGAAATGATTGCGAGTCGCTTTATAGAAGTTTATAGTAGGTAGATATCACTTCACACCTGTTGACGATACATACGATAATGTTTACATACGTATATTAATCTGTTTAAATAAGTAAAATATATAATATGAATTGTAAATATTCCGGATGAATGAAAGTGAGTAAATATACAAAACATATCACACATTACAAACACGTTTAATGGACTTCGCCTTAACATTTATCTCTTTAGTAACCTTCATCTCTTATCATTTTTGTTGGAGAACTAATTATAGCTTAAATTAGAAAATATTGCAAGTATTTTTAATTTTTTAATACATATTAAATCAAAATGTGTAATGTTAATGAATCATCATCATCATCATCTCAGCCTTCGGACGTCCTGCTGAACATAGGACTTTCCCAAGCAACGCCACCAAGCCCGGTTGCATGTTATTGAATAAATGAGGTAAATTAAATTAGTGAATATTTATGGTAAATAGCTCAATAAGTTAATATTTGTTACAAATACATAAGTAATACATATTTGCATTACTAGTACATAGGTACCTACAGTAACGATACCAAAGTACGAATATAATTACTATAACTTAAGGAAAACGAAAATGGTCCACCCGCCTGAAATCAGAATGAATTAGGATTGGAGACCTATTATATTATATTGAATTCGTATAGGTACATTGTATACCTATAAATACTTATATCACAACTAGATGATGCCCGCGACTTCGTCCGCGTGGATTAAGGTTTTTGATTCCCGCGGGAACTCTTGAATTTTCCGGGATGAAAAGTAGCCTATAACTATATCCTCAACTATACCCATGCCAAAACGTGGATCCGTTGTTCCGCTGCGGCGTGATTGAAGGACAAACCAACAAACAAACACACTTTCGCATTTATAATATTAGTATGATAGGAACACAACAAAAACATACGCGCCGTATGGAGAATCTTCTTCTTTTTGGAAGTCGGTGAATAAAACTAAAACGGAATTAGGTACCTTGTTTGCAGGTAATATGTTGATAAGGAAAATAAAAGTTAAATTTTTTAAACGTAGAGGTACCTATAATACCTATTTCTAATAATAATTTACCTCTAAATCTACCTACTTATTTTAAAGCAAAGGCGGCTTCTTTTTGGATACTAAACCCTTTTTATATATTCACTTTTATAAATATTTATATGTAGAATTATATTATGAAAGCATTTTACTATTATAATTGGGTATTTGACTAGTAGTGAAATAAATTATTTTTTAATGATGATTAAATAGGTAAAAGATCTCCCAAAAGTCGTAATATCCACGTCCCCTGCTAGTTTTATTTTGAATATAACCATTTTAAACTATCGATTAAAGTAAAAAAAGTGCGTCGAACTTTGATAACGTCACAAATTAAAATTTCATACTAAATCGACACTAAGCATGTTATAATTGGGTATTTGACTAGTAGTGAAATAAATTATTTTTTAATGATGATTAAATAGGTAAAAGATCTCCCAAAAGTCGTAATATCCACGTCCCTTGCTAGTTTTATTTTGAATAACCATTTTAAACTATCGATTAAAGTAAAAAAAGTGCGTCGAACTTTGATAACGTCACAATTTAAAATTTCATACAAAATCGACACTAAGCATGTTATAATTGGGTATTTGACTAGTAGTGAAATAAATTATTTTTTAATGATGATTAAATAGGTAAAAGATCTCCCAAAAGTCGTAATATCCACGTCCCCTGCTAGTTTTATTTTGAATAACCATTTTAAACTATCGATTAAAGTAAAAAAAGTGCGTCGAACTTTGATAACGTCACAAATTAAAATTTCATACTAAATCGACACTAAGCATGTTATAATTGGGTATTTGACTAGTAGTGAAATAAATTATTTTTTAATGATGATTAAATAGGTAAAAGATCTCCCAAAAGTCGTAATATCCACGTCCCTTGCTAGTTTTATTTTGAATAACCATTTTAAACTATCGATTAAAGTAAAAAAAGTGCGTCGAACTTTGATAACGTCACAAATTAAAATTTCATACTAAATCGACACTAAGCATGTTATAATTGGGTATTTGACTAGTAGTGAAATAAATTATTTTTTAATGATGATTAAATAGGTAAAAGATCTCCCAAAAGTCGTAATATCCACGTCCCTTGCTAGTTTTATTTTGAATAACCATTTTAAACTATCGATTAAAGTAAAAAAAGTGCGTCGAACTTTGATAACGTCACAAATTAAAATTTCATACTAAATCGACACTAAGCATGTTATAATTGGGTATTTGACTAGTAGTGAAATAAATTATTTTTTAATGATGATTAAATAGGTAAAAGATCTCCCAAAAGTCGTAATATCCACGTCCCTTGCTAGTTTTATTTTGAATAACCATTTTAAACTATCGATTAAAGTAAAAAAAGTGCGTCGAACTTTGATAACGTCACAATTTAAAATTTCATACAAAATCGACACTAAGCATGTTATAATTGGGTATTTGACTAGTAGTGAAATAAATTATTTTTTAATGATGATTAAATAGGTAAAAGATCTCCCAAAAGTCGTAATATCCACGTCCCCTGCTAGTTTTATTTTGAATAACCATTTTAAACTATCGATTAGAGTAAAAAAAGTGCGTCGAACTTTGATAACGTCACAACTTAAAATTGTATACAAAATCGACACTAAGCATGCGTTTTGACGTTCGAAAAAAGTTGCTGATTTGACTAGTAGGCAAATAGGTGCCCAATTATGTAGGTACATAAGTTATAATAACATATTCACTTAGGTAATTATACATGTAGGGAAAAAATATTTACTTATATTCTAAGAGAATTAAGTGAGTAGGTATAATAATAATATTATATCAGTTATAAAAAACCTTATGGTTTTATACTTAGTATAAAATATTATAAAATAGGCACCGTCATGTTAAGTAGATACCTAAGTACCTTCCAAAACTTATTTCAGAAGTTATTTTTTTGGATAATATTTAATATAAAAAACTAACTGAGTAGGTATAGCTTAAAATATCCTTGGTAACCTCATTCATTTGGACAAAGACCTAAACAAGTATATTATGGTTTGCAGACACATGCATATTTAAAATATGTATATCTTATCTTATAATATATATATAAATCTCGTGTCACAATGTTTGTCCTCAATGGACTTCTAAACCACTTAACCGATTATAATAAAATTCGCACACCATGTGCAGTTCGATCTAACTTGAGAGATAGGATAGTTTAATATTATATAGATTAGGATTATTAATAAATTACATACAATTAAGTAATGCAGTTAAAATACAGAAAAATTGGGTTGAACCAGCAGCTAACTAGGTAGAATCCTACAATTCTGTGTTTAGCTGCTAAATCTCTTCCAGATTGAAGGTTTCAGAATTGCATTTTAAAGAAAGTTATATATTAATTACAAATCGTCTTAATAATAAGATTATAAGTTTGTTTAAATAAACGTTTGTTTGTAAACATACAACGTCATGTGTTTCTCAGAACTCAAAAGAAACATATTTCCATCATTAGACGTATGTTGTCCACAAATACTTGAAATTATTTTATAAAATAAATTGTTCACTTTATATTCAATTTAACTCGTAAACATTTACCTCGAATCAAGAATAATGCCAAAAATACTCGTTGCGTGCAGCGAGCATTGGCCTATTTTAAAGAGTTCAGTAATTGTGCCGCGCTCCGGTAGCTGTGCAAAACTTTACAACTTGGCCAGCCTTGATCGGTTCTAAGAAACACTTGATAGGGAAAACTGAGTTCAAAATAATCTTCCTCGCACTTAAAGTATTTTATAATCCAATTCCTGACTACCTACCTACTTCCACAAAAATAACGCATAATTATATTTAAATCGTAACGTTTATAATAAATATAATAATAATAATAATATTTGATAAATATATATATATATATATATATTTATAATTACATATATTAATAACTAGATGATCCCCGCGAATGCGGCGCGGGGGCCGTGGATTAAGATTTTTTGATTACCGCGGGAAATTTTAATTTTCCGGGATAAAAAGTCCTAGCCTATGTCCTTTCCCGGGATGCAAGTTGCAAGCTATCTCTGTACCAAATTTCGTCAAAATCGGTTGAAAAGATCGGCTGGGAAAGCGTTTCAGACAGATAGACAGACACACTTTCGCATTTATAATATTAGCAGGGATAATCAATTTAGACATCATATTGTATAATATACTTATAATAAAGAAAACCTTACTTTGTATAATATTTGGATTTTAGTTTTTCTTTAATTCTGATAGGTATACCTATTAATTCCAACAAAAAAATTAACCATAATACATAGTATAAATAACATAATTTATTTGGCTTTTTTTGCGTAAATAGTTATCACCATTACCTTCCTCGTATATAAATTACTAGCTGATGCCCGCGACTTCGTCCGCGTGGATCGAGGTTTTTCGTTTCCCGCGGGAACTCCTTAATTTTCCGGGATAAAAAGTAGCCTATGTGTTATTCCAGACTATAATCTATCTCTGTGCCAAATTTCATCCAGATCCGTTCAGCCGTTGGGGCGTGATTGAGTAACAAACATCCATCCATACATCCATTCAAACTTTCGCATTTATAATATTTATTTGATTCAAAAGCTGACTTTTAAATTTTTTCAAGTGTAAGTACATTGTACCTTTTGGAAATTAATTGAACTAGGTAGTTATTTACTATTTACCCCGTTTTCGAAGTAATTTTGCAAATTAAACCAAACAAAGTCATAAAATAATAATTGACAATGATAAAACGTTCGTGACAAAGGTTATAAAAAAGTCGCACACTCGTCAGAAAGAATGTATTTGTATAATTTACGACTTTACCTGCATCGACTATCTAAGACTATTTAGTTAAAATGTACTCGTACCTAGTTTGTTTTAATTACCTAGTAGATTAAGACACAGTGCGCATAAGAAAATCAGTGCAGGCTTCTAACGAGGGTAACAAATTTTATTTAAAATATATTCAGTCCTGCACATAATAATTAAGAACCATGTCAAAAAATATGGCAAAATAAATTGCCATACTTTTTGACACTTACATAGTGCTTACATACTTTTACTTTTTCCTAATTTTAACTGTACCGCCTCTGGCACCACTTCCTAGCTACATGCTTTTTTTATCTGTTTTGTATTACAGACGAACGCCACGGTACGTTCAATATTTTGTAAAAAGTTGTCATTTTTATAATTTTCAATATATAAAGCCTTTCAGATGGCTTTCAGGAAGTATTTTTATATATCAAGTTTTATGTTAGGCTCAAATAACGAAAACAAAAACGCTCAACAGCAAAAATACAGCTCACAAAGTCACAAGAACGCGTCGTGGTCACAAGTTATGATCATAACTACTACATCGCGAAACTCCTCTTATAGTCCTTTCATTCTAGATTTCAATGTATGGGCAAAACGGCAATTTAATTTGTTCTTAATTTTGAATGTGTAAGTACTTACTAAAAATTTAAGGTGTTCATAAATTTCAAGTAACTCTTACAATTAAAGGACCTCTTAAAATATAAGGGAGCGAATATTTAAGAACAATTTAAGACACCTTTTTTTATTTCATACTTTTACATACTTACTGAAATAATCATAAATGCGAAAGTGAGAGAGTATCTATCCGTCTGTCTGTCCGCTACGCTTTCAAGGCCTATCTCTTTGACCAATTAGGTATGACAAAAGGTATTTATGAAAACCTAAATCCACTTAAACGAAGTGGTCTGCATAATATTATAGCCTATAGTAAAAATTACTAGTATGTAATAATTATAATTCTCTCATTTTTAGAACGGGCTTTCGCCTTTCAATTATTTCGAGAATGCATTGCTCGGTGTGAAGATTAACGTACATTAGTTAGGCCGTAATTCGTTGTTATGACATTCGTTGTTTCGTGCTTTCGTTGTTACGATGTTCGTTGTTCCGTGCTTTCGTCGTTACATTATTCGTTGTTGCAAACTTTCGTTGTTGTAATAGGTAGTCTGCAGTGTATTAAATTTCGAGATCACGTAGCGGTCATCTAGGTGTTGAATCTAGGTTGCCTGGTGAACAAAACGGTATTATGTAAAGCTGCATATTGAACATCTGCAATCTGCTATATCATAATACATACCTACCAGTGACCAGGCTACCAAAACCAGCTAATACCGTTAAGTTTTACTTTTACCTGAACTTTCTATTTCTACTTCGAGGAATTATGAATGTTTAATAATAACTTTTTATTATTTCGACCAAAATGGCATAATTTCTGAATCTCATAAAGTATAGTATATGTCTCGAGTACTCTATACCTATATAAAGACTTAGTATATATTCCAATTTACGCTATTTTTTTACCCAAGAGCTAGCTGTCTAAGAAACCTCGTAATGATTTTAAAATATAAAAAATTCAACGAATTTACCTTTGGAAGGTTTGCTTACTTACCTACTTGAACAATTTTTTTTGTCTCTCGCTTGATTTTTGTTTTTTTTTTAATATTCAATATTTGAGTACCTATATACTCGTACCTCAGTGTCTCGTGTCTTACAGTGGAATTCATAATCGACTGAACGGCTCGCCAACGAGACGTTTCAAACCCTATGTGTCGAATTCAAGCCCTTAGCTTGAATGTTGATTAACCCTTGGTTGATTTGTAAAATCGCTATGACACACTAACGTACTGTACCTACGTAACTAGGGTTTTTTGTTATCTCTGTCAAAAAAGTTACCATAAAAGAGTTTAGAGAGACAAATAAAGTTCTTCGTAAGAATGCTTCAGGTAAAAACCATTCAGAATTAATAAACACCTAGGTACTTAGGTATGTCTTACAGACAAATGAATAAAACATTCTAATCTATTTGGCGAATTCATTTGTATGATTGTACTAATATTGTCGCCCAATACAGTTATAATATTATTGTTGAAACGGATTGCAAGTAGGTACTTACTACTTACGTTTAGTGTTTATTTAATGTTAATCTCATACGTAGGTTAAAACAGTATTATAAGTAGGTAGGTAGTAGGTACCGACTACCGACTATCTGACGTAGCAATTCGCACTTGGTAGTCCGTTTTTTGCTGTCGAGCGAAGATGCGTGGACACGATACGGCAAAATGCTAAGGAACATAATGAGAAGAGAGGAAAGGGAAAAAGAGGAAAAGAAGAAGAGAGAGATCTAGAGGGTCATCATGAAGTCATGCTATGCAGTTCCGTGCTGACACCTGGCCGGCATGGGGGAGGGTATTTTAGTCCGTGCAAGTCAGACATGTCCTGTCTAGCCCAGCCAGAAGTCCGGAGGGATTTTTTGCTTCCCCGAAAAAAAAAAAGGAAAAAGTCCGTTTATCCGTCTCCAACCGGGATACAATACAACCTATCTCTGTACTAAATTACCTCAGTACAAAGGTAACAGACAGAATAGGACAAACAAACATTTTCTCATATTTTATAATATTAGTGCCTATGGACTTCTCAGAACTAATTAGAATAACCATAGCATCGATATGGAAATTATGGAAGCGTTAAATGTTTAGCTGTTAAATTTTCCTGAAACGCAGATTTGCAAAAAGTTGAGGAGTAGCAAAGTTAATTTCTTGTTTGCGAGTTAACAACCGTGAAGGTTGTAACTTAGGTACACTTAACTTCCTTAACGTCGTAAGAATAAATGGATACAAAAGACTAGACAATTTGCTTATGTCATTAAACCTTTTAAGAGTTGCATGCAGATAATAGCTTGTTATTCGAAGCTAAGTAGTTAGATGTGGTTTTAGTTTTGATACCGTAATGCGTACTTATCATAAGACAGCTGTAGGTGTCCGTATCACTTAACTGTAAATTGATTACTATTTGATCAAGCAAATTTGTCTTCTACAGGCAAAGACATTCAGTGCAAGTACGACGGACTGATCCGTTTTAATATTGTAGGTAGCCTAGACTAGACTCCTCTGCGATACGAGCTACGACTTATGTAATACGTTATGACTTATGACTCATTTAAAAACAACCTACAAAGTACCCACATAGATCTGTAAATAGCTAGATGCATAATACCTAAATTATTTCGAAATATCCAAAGAGAATATAACCACTACGTGGAAATATCTAAGTTTTCTGTTTTTATAGCTATCATATCGGATTCTAAGAGAATGAATTGCCTAGGTACATATACGCATTATTAAGTACCTACCTACCTATAGTTCTCTGTTTATAGCTTGGATTTTGATAGATATTTGCATAGTGTTAGGATAGGTTGACGTGTGGTCGATTCTGGTTTGTATGTCTGTGGGTCGATGCCATATCCCATTAAAATCACACCAGAGACAACTTAATAGGTAGTACCACAAAATAGGTAGGTAATAGTACCATTGATGTAGAATTTTAGTACCTTCTATTTCAATCATTGATGTAGAATTTTAGTTACTCATTCTATTTCAATGATTTCAATGAATAGTACGATGTAGTCTTTGATGTAGTAGTACCTATCTACCACAGAATATAAAATAGCGTCGTAAACTGAACTCATCGCTGGATCATTCCTTTTGCTATCTGAGATTTCTTGTACATAAAATCACTCGACTCTATTTTGTTTAAATAGGCAAGTACTTAAGTAGGTACTTGTTTATCTATATATATAAAATTCAAAGTCCTGACTGACTGACTGACTTATATTATATATATCAACGCACAGCCTAAACCGCTGGTCCTATAGAGACATGAAATTTGGAAGGTGTGTTCTTTGTGAAGAATATCATAGAATCCACTAAGAAAGGGTTTTTCGAAATTCCACCCCCAAAGGGGTAAAATAGGGGTTGAAAGTTTGTATGAATGTCCGTCGTTTTTCAAGTTATAGCCATGAAACTTGGTATATGAGCTGCGGGTTAAAAATGAAGAAATACGTGTTTCACAGTTTTTAAAAATTCAACCCCCAGATGGGTGAAATACTGGATGAAAGTTGGTATGAAAGGCCTTCTTTTCTCAAGATATTTTTCAAGTTATATCAACGAAACTTGGTATTTTGACTTTCGGTAAAAATAAAGAAATACGTGTGTCACAGTTTTGCATAATTTTACCCCTAAAGGGTTGAAATAGGGTAGTCCTTTATTTAACAAGATATTTTTCAATTTAAATCCATGAAACTTGGTATTTTGGTTTTTGGTAAAAATATACCTACAAGGATGTGTGTCACATTTTTAAAAATTCCACCCTCAATGGGGTTAAATAGGGGTTGAAAGTTTGTGTGAAAGTCCGTCGTTTTTCAAGCTGCTATAGCCATGGAACTTGGTAGGTATTTGGGCTTCCACTAATGATGAAAAACGGATTTTAAAGATTTTGAAATTTCTATCCCCAAGGACGTCAAATAGAGAGTTTGTCCTTCAATCACGCCGCAACAGAGCAACGGATCGACGTGATTTTTTGCATGGGTATAGTTGGGTACTTGGTGAGTGATACAGGCTTCTTTTTAGCCCGGAAAATTAAGACGTGCCTGTGGGAATTAAAACATGAACGAAGTCGAGGGCGTCCTCTTGTCGAAGACTAAATTGTTGGTAGGTACAGCGAATTAATTAAGCCTGCTATTGGCCTGATTAAGGCTACTATTATCTTGGTCTGTGGACTGATCGTTTCATTGAAAACTGATTGCAAATGGCGTGGGTGCATTCATCGCATCTTTAATAGAGAGAGTTTAAAAGTCCTTGTGACCTCGACGTCAACATTCCAACTTCCAAGTTCCAGCGCGGAAATAGACACTACAATCGTTTTGAGTTACTATACGTGTTAACCACTAAGTACTTACGTCGGTTCGTGAATAAAACTAACATAATCGTGACCGACTATGAATAGGTAAAACAAAAGAAACTAATGAATTCCAAATTGTTACAACTAAATGTAGATTATAGCTATTAATGTATGATTGGTGTAGTTTCCTATCGGTACATTTGGGCAATAAGCAATTACAGTACATACCCACCTATTAGTACAGTTAGGGCTTCCGGGACGCGGTGTTGGCTAATATCGGGATGAAATACAAATGCCAAGCCACAGGGATCTACCCTGTGGCTTGGCATTTCTATTTAATTGTCTCTCAAAACGTTCAGAAATCTGTTTTATAACTAATTTGCATATTTTATTATGATGTATTTTCTTTTAATTTTATTATGATGTATTTTCTTTTAATTTTATATTAATTTGTGTTTGGACTAAATTATCGTTTTCTTCGACTTCGATCGACTTCTTACAAAAATATCGTTTATAATGTCACAACTCACAATACATTTCACTATAGTGGTTTAACGCTCAACTGCCTCGGCAGAGTTTCTCAACTGGTGTGCCTTCAAATGAATATGAGCCGAAGATCATGTCTAATGCACACGTTCCTGACCCCACCCAGTGGTAGTTGAGTAAATCGAAATTGTTGATGAGTACATATACCTGGGACATACAGTCCAGTTAGGTAGGACCAATTTCGAGAAAGAGGTCAACCGCCGAAATCAACTCGGCTGGGAATCGTTCGGGAAACTCCGCGACATCTTCTCGTCCAAAATTCCTCAGGACCTGAAGATGAAAGTTTTCGAACAGTGCGTGTTGCCAGTGATGACTTACCTACGGCTCCGAAACATGACCGCTAACTATGGGCCTGATAAGAAGGCTCAGGGTCACTAAGCGGGCGATAGAGAGAGCTATGCTTGGAGCATCCCTGCGTAATTAAATCAGAAATAAGGAGATCCGTAGGCGAACCAGAATAACCGACCTAGCTTGAAGAGTCACCAAGCTTAAGTGGCCTTGATCCTTCAATCACGCCGCAACGGAGCAACGGATCGACGTGATTTTTGGCATGGGTATAGTTGAGGAGATGGAGAGTGACTTAAGCTACTTTTTATCCCGGAAAATTAAGGAGGGAGTTCCCGCGGGAATCAAAAAAACTTAAACCACGCGGACGAAGTCGCGGGCTATCGCAGCTAGTGATTTATATATTTCATGTAGGACAACTTGTGCCACTTGTGATACGTTAAGACTCTACCTATATAAAATACTTGCATAGAATAGTGTGGAACTAGAGGCCAAAAATCGTGGGGCGCGTGTAATTTCTATCAATCGTCAACCGCGTTCCTAAAGAAGTATTCCGAGAGAAAGGCTGAAAAGAAAACAAAAACTGCGAACCTGCTGGATCGCTTTGTAGCGTCACGCTGAGTAAAACGTATTACTATATTATATATTACTAATTAAATATTCTGTGGTAAAACTTCCCACAATTTAATGATTTAACCTCCTATCCACTAGGCTGTTACAATAATTATCAATGAGAAAAAAGTCTCGGACATAAACTAGTTTTTACTCCATAGCGAATACGAGATAAAAAAAACAATGTTTTATTAACACAAGGCCGAGGTCGTCTACGCGATCGCTGCCCGTAGCGTGGCGTAGCGGAGCTGTTTTTGTTCTGCTTTTGGCTACAGGAAAGATGCACATCCACCATTTGTGACGAAGACAGTTGACACATGGCTGACACACATTATGTTAAAGATTGTACACGACAACACGCGTCATACGTCATATCACATCATATTCAATTAAAATATTTGGACAAATCTTTATGCGACAGTTGACACCGGAAGCATGTCATGATAATAATTTTGTTGGTACAGGTACCAGTACCTCTACTCCTATATTATATTTCGTTAACTAGTATATCCTACCTGATTTCCCCGTTTGTTTTTTGGCGCCGCCGACCGCAAAAGTTAAAGGTAAATTATCTATTCGTTTTGATTTTAGGAAACGAAGAAAAATTAACATTAAAACAGGTTTGAAAATCATCATAAACTATTACGCTGAACTTTTTGTAACACAACGTAAAATATTACAACTAAAATATATTCTAAAACCAGCTTAGTAGGATAAAAATAACGGTGGTTAATAACGGTTTTGAGAGTGTAACAGAAAGAAAATCGCAACTTTTTCTAATTATTCAGATACTCGTACTTTAAGTAATATTATGTATATCGAATTAATAAATAAAATCTTGGATTATTTACATATCTACGAATAAAATATACTAGAAACAATTTATCAATATACATAAATAAAAATTAATTTCCGAATGCAAGTACCTAAGCACATCACTTCAGAACGGCTGGACCGATTCCGATGGATTTTTTGTATGTGCCCCGGGATGGTTTATAATTCAGAGTTTACGGGTCCAATGACCCAGTAGGGAGCGCTGCAATTGTGTTCAAGGCAGTACAACGGCTGCCGGGCCCACTAGTATGTACCTATATATAACTTAGTTAGTACAAAGGGTACTAAACTATAGCCCGCCAACCCGCATTGGAGCAGCGTGGTGGGTCTAAGCTCTAATTCCCACTTTCCTGTGAGAGTGGAGGCTTGTGCCCAGCAGTGGGACGTTAATGGGCTGTAGTGGTGGTGGTGGTGGTGGGTACTAAACTATATTGAGTATCTATCCACAATTTGATTAGATGAATTCAGAATTACCTACTCGCCGCGCCCACAATAAAAATAATATTTTCGTAAACATACTATGATTATCGTACCTATTATATTCGTAAGCATCCACTGTGTCCATTTATGGTACGGAAGAAATCGATTTTAGGGTTCCTAGGGGGTTAGTATCTGTTAAAAAGACGTTTAAAAGGGAACAACATCCGAATATTTTTTTATTCAAATTAACTTTTTTATGTGCTTTTGAATAATTCTTTAGACACCTTGGGTGACTTCTGACCGTAAAAAGACAGCCCAGGTACGGAACCCTGATGTCCCATGCCTGCTGGGTGAGTTTCTCTCGCACTTGGCCGGCTTTGGTCTTTCTGGCGTAGCCCACATAGTTTGTACGTTATTGAGGAGATAGATATTTATGTTTTTCTGATCGTGTGTCATATTATCTACGTTAAAATAAATATTCAATTATTGTTGTCACTTTAATTTAATTCTTATTATTATCAAGGTTTATTAAAATCATCAAATATGAAATAGTTAGGTGCCAGATATGTATATCTTCTATCTTCTTCTATATTATATACTAGCTGATGCCCGCGACTTCGTCCGCGTGGACTAAGTTTTTCGATTCCCGCGGGAACTCATTAATTTTCCGGGATAAAAAGTAGCCTATGTACCCTATGTATGTATGTATGTATATTCTTTATAGCTGATGCCCGCGACTTCGTCCGCGTGGAATAAGTTTTTCAGTTAATTTTCCAGGATGAAAAGTAGCCTATATTACTATCCCACGGTATAATCCCCCTATAATGGTGAAACACGTACTTCTTCATATTTTAACGAAAGCCCAAATGCTGTTTCATGGCTACAACTTGAGAAATTAAGGATTTTCATACAAACTCTTAACCCCTATTTCACCCCTCCGGAGGGTGGAATTTTGAAAAACTGTGAAATACGTATGTTTTTATTTTCAACCCGCAGCTCATATATCAAGTTTCATGGCTATAACTTGAGAAATTAAGGACTTTCTTACAAACTTTCAACCCCTATTTCATACCCGGTATACATCCTACTCTATGTGTCACCCCTTCGGGGGTAGAATTTCGGGATAAAAAGTATCCTATGTCCTACCTCGTAGTATGGGCTCAAAGCGTGCCAAGTTTCGTTTGAATTCATTCAGTAGTTTCGGCGTGATGCGCGGCCAAGATACAGACAGACAGACAGACAGACAGACAGACAGACAGACAAAAATGAAAAAAATTACAGATTTGGCTTCAGTATCGAATAATGAGTGCCCTCAAAAAAAATTTTCAAAAGAATTGGACCTGTTACAGTTTTATCTAAATATATAAAAGGCAAAAGTGACTGACTGACTGATCTATCAAAGCACAGCTCTAACCACTGGTTGGATCGGGCTGAAATTTTGCACTCAGATAGTTGTAATAACGTAGGCATCCGCTAAGAAAGGATTATTGAAAATTCCAACCCCAAAAGGGTTAAATGGGGGTTGAAAGTTTGTATAAAAGTTCGTCATTTATCAAATTGTTTTTCAAGTGATATCCATGAAACTTTGATTTTGGGCTTTCGATTAAAAATAAAGATGTACGTGTGTCACAATTTTTCAAAATTCTACCCCCAAAGGGGTAAAATAGGGGTTGAAAGTTTATATGAAAGTCCTTCATTTTTCAAGTTATAGCCATGAAACTTAGCATTTAGGCTTTTGGTTATATATGAAGAAGTAGGTGTTTCACAATTTTTGAAAATTCGACCCCCAAAGGGGTTAAAAAAAGAACTTGTGGGGGAAAAAAACTTAAACCACGCGGACGAAGTCGCGGGCATCTGCTAGTAAGTAATATTAGTTAATTATTGTTAGAGTAGGTACCATCAAAATAATATTATTTACTTATCTTATTTGTAACACACAAGAAAATAAATAAGTAACAAAACATGGAAAAACAAAGGAAATAATACAAAATGTGACCTAGCAGGTAGCTGTACGTTAGCGAAAGCTTCCTGTAACATGTGGCAGGCATCTTTACCTACCATAGTAGGTATATATATACCTACTATGTATATACTACATCTGAAGATAAACGGTAATAAGCTATGTATGTTGATGAATGGCGTGTACTTATCAACTGCATCCAGTTCAAACCGCTTGTGCAAATACGTAATCAGCTGTGAAATAAGTGGCCTAATAGACCGGGAGATGGTCGTAGGTGATAGTCTCCCATTTTCTACTGCATGCCTTTTTAAGAGTTGATAACTAACCCTAAAATATGAAAGATAGAGGGGTTACTAGCCCTTGCGCGCTTGCACGTCATAAACAAAATGGCTTCTCTTTGTGACAGAATTTTAGTTTTTGCCGTGACATTATACTGCATGCCTTTGTAATATAACGTAGTTGGAACAAATTTAAGCTATAATAATTGATGGCATGCAATTCGCAACGGCCGACGGGGCTCAAACGGTTACGTAGAAATGTAAAAAAAAATAGAACATTTCCGTGTTTACAAATTGCATGCCGTTGTAAAAACTTACTTTTTTTATCTCAAATATACTCTACGAAAATTGGCATGCACCCCTCGTATGACCAAGGGTGGAAAATATTAGGAAAATGTTGTGAAAATTCAATACAGCTTTTCCGTGATTTCAAACTGCATGCCATTTGAACAATACTTAGTTTTTATAATTACTTGACGTTAGCAAATTTGGCATGCACAACAGAAAGTTGTAAATTAGTGGCATGCATGACGAAAATTGCAAAAAACGCTGATATAATTTCCGTGACTTTATTTTGCATGCCATTCAATATTTCATTAAAAAACATTGAATGGCTATAAGTTGATAAAAAAAATGGCATGCATATTACACAAGCCTGACATAAAAAATGTGCAAAAATAAAATTAAAAAAAGGTTTTTTAACGAAAATTAAAAATAAAGAACATTTCCCTGTTTTTTTTTGCGCCCATTTGAGCCCATACTACGAGGTAGGACATAGGATACTTTTTATTCCGAAATTCTACCCCCGAAGGGGTGAAATAGGGGTTGAAAGTTTGTATGAAAGTCCTTAATTTCTCAAGTTATAGCCATGAAACTTGATATATGAGCTGCGAGTTGAAAATGGAGACATATGTGTTTCACAGTTTTTGAAAATTCGACCCCCAAAAGGGTGAAATAGGGGATGAAAGTTGGTGTGAAAGTCCTTCGTTTCTCAAGATGTTTACCAAGTTATATCAACGAAACTTTTTATTTTGGCTTACAGTAAAAAATAAAGAAGTACGTGTGTCACAGTTTTTCAAAATTCCACCCCTAAGGGGGTGAAATAGGGGGTGAAAGTTTGTATGGAAGTCCGTCATTTCTCAAGTGATATCGATTAAACTTGCTATACAAGCTACCGGTTAAAAATAAAGAAATAAATGTTTCACAGTTTTTCAAAATTTTACCCTCAAAGGGGTGAAATAGGGGTTGAAAGTTTGTATGAAAGTCCTTCATTTCTCAAGGTATATCGATGAAACTTGGTATACAAGCTACCGGTTAAAAATGAAGAAATACGTGTTTCACAGTTCTCGCAAACTTTACCCCCGAAGGGGTGAAATAGGGGTTGAAAGTTTATATGAAAGTCCTTCATTTCTCAAGTTATATCCATGAAACTTGGTATATGAGCTGCGGGTTAAAAATGAAAACATACGTGTTTCACAGTTTTTCAAAATTCCACCCCCAAAGGGGTGAAATAGGGGTTGAAAGTTTGTATAAAAGTCCATCATTTCTCAAGTTATTTCGATGAATCTTGGTATATCCACGCGGACGAAGTCGCGGGCATCAGCTAGTTATATTATAAATGCGAAAGTTTTGATGGATGTATGTATGGATGGATGGATGGATGTTTGTTACTCAATCACGGCTGAACGGATCTGCATGAAATTTGGCACAGATATAGATTATAGTCTGCTAAGTATATAGAATAGCATAATGGCTACTTTTATCCCTGAATATTAAGGAGTTCCCGCGGAAACGTGGCTAGGTAGGTGATGGGTTAGCGCCAAAATCCAAATCTCTGATCTCTGTTTCACACTGGAAATGGTTCACATATTTTATGAAACTTTCATTATTATTAAAAATAATAATGAAAGGTGATGGTGTTATTTAATACGCATGCCATTTTCGATATATACTTAAAACTAGCTGACGCTCGCGACTTCGTCCGCGTGGATCGAGGTTTTTCGGTTCCGTTCTTCGGTTCCCGCGGGAACTCCTTAATTTTCCGGGATAAAAAGTAGCCTATGTGTTATTCCAGACTATAATCTATATCTACGCCAAATTTCATCCAGATCCGTTCATCCGTTGGAGCGTGATTGAGTAACAAACATACATCCATACATCCAAACTTTCGCATTTATAATATTTATTTGATAATATGTTTTTATGAAATGCAAAACGGCATGCAAATTAAAAACACGGAAATTTTTATTAAATTTTTGCAACTTTTGTTATTATTTAAAATATGACGGTGTTATTTAATACGCATGCCATTTTCGGTATATACTTAAAATAATATGTTTTTATGAAATACAAAACGGCATGCAAATTAAAAACACGGAATGTTTATTAAATTTTTTGCAACTTTCATTATTATTTAAAATATGATGGTATTATTTAATACGCATGCCATTTTCGGTATATACTTAAAATAATACGTTTTTATGAAATACAAAACGGCATGCAAATAAAAAACACGGAAATGTTTATTAAATTTTTGCAACTTTTGTTATTATTTATAATATAATGATCATGAGCAACATGCATGCCATTTGTATTTCAGAATTATTTGGTCATTAAATTAATGTTTATCTTTATTAGAAGTAGTTTGAAATCACGGAAAAGCTGTATTGAATTTTCACAACATTTTCCTAATATTTTCCACCCTTGGTCATACGAGGGGTGCATGCCAATTTTCGTAGAGTATATTTGAGATAAAAAAAGTAATTTTTTACAACGGCATGCAATTTGTAAACACGGAAATGTTCTATTTTTTTTCACATTTCTACGTAACCGTTTGAGCCCCGTCAGCCGTTGCGAATTGCATGCCATCAATTATTATAGCTTAAATTTGTTCCAACTACGTTATATTACAAAGGCATGCAGTATAATGTCACGGCAAAAACTAAAATTCTGTCACAAAGAGAAGCCATTTTGTTAATGACGTGCAAGCGCGCAAGGGCTAGTAACCCCTCTATCTTTCATATTTTAGGGTTAGTTATCAACTCTTAAAAAGGCATGCAGTAGAAAATGGGAGACTATCACCTACGACCATCTCCCGGTCTATAAGTATGAAGCTCAACAGGTAAAATGTATATAAACAAAAATGAATGTTGCTAAGCGCAAAACTCGAGGACGGCTCGACTAATTCGACTAATTTTTTTTTCGTATGTTCCCGGCACACGGAAAGTTTAATAAAAAATAAAAAATAAATATAAAAATGGCGTGGACAAATGGATGTTTGTTATGTGGTACTGATCTGGATTAATTTTGGCACAGAGATAGATTATTGTCTGGAATAACACATAGGCTACTTTTATCCCGGAAAATTAAAGAGTTCCCGCGGAAACCGAAAAACCACGATCCACGCGAACGAAGTCGCGGGCATCAGCTAGTAAAAAATTAAATAAATAAATAAAGCGTTATTTCGATTCCTTACATAATGATCTTAAAATCTATTAGGTACTAGTATCTATCTTGACTTATTTATATTTTAAACATATTGTGCTTACTTAACTAATCTTACTTAATGCCTAAGTGTACTTATTAACTACTATTTATTTTTATTATATAAGTATAGACTTTTAAATACATACATACATAATATATTTGTTATTATTATTTTTTACGAATTATATTTACATGTAAATTGTAAGGACCGCCTGTAGGGGTGAAAGCCTCCTCCATAATTTTCCACGCGCACCTGTTTTATCTAGAGTGCTCCATGTTTTACACGTAATTTTTGCGATGTCATCGTCCCATCTTTTTATTGGCCTTCCGTCTACGTTTCAAGTGCAAAGGATACCATTTTGTCACAGTTTTGGTCCACCTTTCATCCTGGCACCTTTGAATGTAACCCGCCCATCTCCATTTAAGTTGTAGGATCGCCTTGATGGCGTCTCTTGCTCTAGTTTGTTGCCTTATGTCAGAGCACTTCACGCGATCTCTTAGTTTTAGCACAGAATAGGTAGGTTTTAGACCAAGTAGGGTTCGCTCTAAGCCATACGAAACCCTAATTAACGATTTTCTGATTTTTCCTATGTACTTGTGCTGTGAGACCTCGCTTCTTATCAAATTTCATGATTCTAAGGCAACGGGAAGTACCCTATAAGTTTTGATTTACTAGCAAGTGTCAAAATATACAAAATATGCGGCATTTAAACGGCCTTAACTTTTGATTGCGTTGACTTAAGAAGCTTGATTTTTTTACAGCTCCAAAGGATGGAGACCTAAGTATTTGATAACTTGATACCTCCACGCGTTCCCGAGAAAAAGGTGGTTGACAGATAGACAGACGGACAGACAGACAGACAAAGAAGTGATTCTATGAGGGTTTCTTTTTACCTCTTGACTCTTGAGGTACGTACGGAACACTTAAAATATAGGTACCTACTTAATAAAAATATTATTGGCTAGACTGAAATGTTTGGACGCAAAATCTTTCAAGCTGCTTGCTTTTACAGCTGCAATAAACAAACAACGGCGAAAAGATCAAAGTAGGTTACTTCAATCTGAAATCGTGGTCTCATAAATCTTTCTTTCAATAACAAATATTGTGTGTATGTATAATTATTCAAAACACTTTTGGGTACTTCTCAGGCACCTCATTATTTGATTGACTTCGGTGGCACAATTTTTTTTTTGTATTTGAGACATACTAGCAGGAAATATCAAATCTAGATTTAATTTAGTTAATATTGGTAGTAAAGGGAACTTTATCGGCCCAGTGGTTACATCGTAATTCGATTTTCAAAAAATGGTGTCCACCGAAATCAATATTTTAGTCACCGAAATCAAAATAAAATTATTTATGGAGGTATTTAATATTTTGAAGACTAAACGTAAAGAATTTCAGGCTAATTTTACGATAAAATATTTTATTTTGGGTGCGTTCCGAAATACACTGAGAGCACTGGAAGTCCCCAGTAAAGAGCACTGCCAGTGCTCGCAGTGCTTATAACGGAACACACACTTTATCAACATATTTACTTACAACATAACATATACCTACTTTAATTACTTAGATTTAGGAAAATTTACGAAAATCAACTTTGTACTTATGTTATTAAATTTTAAATAAATGACAAACTAAATGAAATTAAAAATAGTAACCATAACAAAGTAGGAACATATAAAAGTCTCTATTTAGATCTATCTTATCACACATAGTCCAGTCGCTTATTTTGAAGCGAAAAAAAAACAAAATTGTTAACAGGATGGGAACAGCTGGAAATGGTAAAGTGGCATATAATAAACGTAAAAAAAATGCGTGAGCAGGGGTTTTTCCAGATATATTTGGGGGATGAAAAGGGGTGGAATTTTGGATTATTGTGATTTCCGGCGAAAGTTGACTTCGGAGAGAAAAGTGTACAATAGAAAAGTTGTAGACCATAAAAAGATCTACCACTTTTGTATGAAGGGTTTTTTCACATAACCTCAAAATATCCGAGTAAAATGCGAAAAACCGCTTTTATGGTTTTTTATTTTTCATTTACACAAAAATAATTTTATTTTGACCAAACTTGGTGAAAGTATACATTTCTGTATCTAAAATATTCACAAATTTTTTCAGATAAAAATGTTAAGAGACTTCCGAGATAATCACGTTGTTCGGCCCAAAAAAATATTTTTCAAATTAAAATTCTCCTTTGGAAAATTGTCGTAGAGACTTCTTTTAGGTCGCAATTTTTTCGTTTTGAGTTATACTTTCTTGTGAAATAATAAAAAAGTACAGCCCCCATTTAGAAACATGCTCAAAAATTGGAAAAATCAAAAAATGAATTTTGCAACCATCTTTTTTTTACTAAATGTTAATCTATTTCCACCGAAAACACTGAGATCAATCCCACTGAAATCAAAATAATGAGCAATATCCCAGATTTTTACAAAAGTATCCTAAATTTATAATAATAACCTCCTTAATTGCAATCTAGCACTCATACGATATACGTTTGTATAAATTAAATAATAGTAGTTTAAATAGATATGGACAGAACAGTTCCACCGAAATCAAGTTTATGGGTATACCAAGCCACCGAAAGCGATTACTTACCTTAATAAAAGGTACGCACAGAGAGGTACAGACGTGTTGCCTTTAACCACCGATGCGGCGCGACGGATAGTTTGTCTTACTCTTACTACTATTCTCGCAGTTATTAAAGTACAGAAGTTATAAGAGAATTGGAGCGCGCCACCGGTATCAATTCTAAACGTCGGACGCGAAAACAATTTGTTGTAAGTTCTCAACTAAGGCCTATTATTGATTATAAATATTATAATTTGAGCTAGTAACTAACTAGTTTCTTGTAAACACCTGCAAAATAGTGGCATATTTTATAGAAAAAAAGAAAAAAAATAATTTTCAACGCAATATGTGGTGCGGGACACGGCACCGAGGTCAATATTTCCGCGGTTTTCTTTTTTTAACTTAACTTACATAATGTTTACCTAAAAAAGGACATAGGCCCCCCTAATATTTTGATCATATCTACCATACATAAAATTATCAAGTGGCTAGCAATCTATTTCATACAGGTTTTCGACCCGGACACGCTTTTTTGAGCCGTTTGAGAATGACCGTTTTATAGATGCAATTAATTTTGATATAGGTAAATACTTTGTAATTATATAAAGGACTAGCTGATGCCCGCGACTTCGTCCGCGTGGAATAAGTCTTTTTTTTAATTCCCACGGGAACTCCTTAATTTTCCGGGATAAAAAGTAGCCTATGTCATTTTCCAGGTCCTCAACTATACCCATGCAAAAAATCACGTCGATCCGTTGCTCCGTTGCAGCGTGATTGAAGGACAAACCAACAAACCAATAAACCAACAAACAAACACACTTTCGCATTTATAATACTTATTAAGTATGAAAGTATGAATATGATGATTATTTAAAAGGTTTCGCTACAACTGTGATTCCAGTTTGTTAAGACGGTCCCGGGAAAATGATCGTAATAATATTATATCGGTATATAATTTATAGGGCCTCAATGAATACAACTTGACTTAATAAATACCTACTACTTGCTACTGCCAACCTACCTGTAACGTAACGCAGTGCAGTATTTATTCGATGACCTTTCCGCTTGTATTTTGGTAATACAATTTTGTTGTCTCATGCGACAAGGTTAAATATGTTGTGTGACAGTGCAAGTTACAATGGCACACTCGCTTTTAAGTACCGAAATTAAATCTCTTATTTTTTAAATAGCTAAATAGTTAGTTATTTCCTCATTAGAAGCAAACTAGGTGCTTTCAAAAATAAGAATATAAGCAGAACACATAAGTAGGTACCTACCTTATTTTAAAACACTAATTCAGACGCCAAATCATTTACATTCGAGTTAACAATAATTTTATTGTACCTACCTAGTAAGTACCTTACCTACCCATCTACCTATTCAAAGAAACTGCAGTAGATATCTACCTACTTGTTTAAATATTATGTAGGTACTTAATTTTTAATATACTCGTAACTACCACTAGGCTAAAAGTTAAGAAAACCCAGCGTTTGGCAACCATAGCACCGCGTTTAGAACTTTAGATGAATCGTATTGATAAAAATCATCAGGCATGTTTTGATGGTATTAAGAATCACACATTACTTAAATAAACATAACATATCCATAATATACACCATAATACCTATAACCATACCCCTTATATTATGACACCCTTAAATACTTTCGCGCAGCCTGATTAAAAATTATCTAGGTAGTAATAATTTCAACATTCATATATTATAAGAAAATTATGATGGCTGCAGTGGTGACTGGTGATTTATCATTATAAAATTATTGTTAGCTTTAAATCTTGCGTAGGTTGAAGTGGAAGCTTAGCCGATAAGATAACATATCAGTCTGTCATCTCCATTAGTCATTCATCTTATTTTAGCTGTCCCACATTAAAACCTAGTAGTTAATTGGATTTTTGGGTTCCGTAACAACCATGGAGGGAATAAGCGTGGATTACTGTTACCTTGTCGGTTCACTGCTCTCACCAGCTATTACTTATCTAAAATTAAGGGTTTTTCGGTGAAAACGGGCATAATTAGTCCGTCCGTCCGTCACAGCCTGCAAGTTATCAATTGGAACGAAAAATTCTAACTATGAACGCATACCGATAATTAATGATACTTTTCCAACCTTTTGTATAAATTCTAGGTATAATATATACACACAATTCTAGGTATATATATATACAATATAATACATATATAATATATATTATGTAAGTAGGGTACCATGTCGAACAGTGAACCAGTTAGACACAGTGAATCAGTCAGTTTTTTTCAAATATTGCGGAAATACCTACCCTCGTTTATAGCGGGTGTGTGGCTACATCACCTAGTGCGCGGGTATAATATAATATACCAAATCTTTAACAAATATTATTTTATAAGTAAAGAACAGATCCTCTTAAGAAATTTGCATGTTGTATATAAGCCCCTTTTAAGTCTTAACTATGAATAAATCATTATTTAGACGCATGTTTATTTTCGAAAAGTCCAAGTCGTCATCCACCTCATATTTCAACTTTCTTATCACCTTGTGTTATTCTTAAGGATTTTTGTACTGTACACATGGATGATAAGGATTAAATTGTCACCGAAGACTTAAATAGTATCTATTAAGTAAATTATACTGCAGACTGCTAGCATTATGTACCTACACCGTGGTAGCCCCGTGTTTCACAATCATGTTTTGTAATGTACAAGTTGTTGATGTTGTAGAGATTTAAACAGGCCTGATGTACACTTAGTACAAAGATCACTTCATTTACCTACATTTCCCAATTTAAATACGCTTATAAACCAAGCATGTATCGGTATTAAATTCTGTGCAATACTTTCTTTAAATTATATCTACGCACGTCTACCTGAAAACTCCATCCTATACCTACCTATTTATGTCCTACTTTTGGTATATTATCTGCTTGAAGTATTAACTATTAATTCAAATATTACCGCTATATTTCCAGCATGAATTTCGAACGTTAACATAGGTACATAGGCCGTTAGAACTTGATAACATTGTGGAATTTCAAATCAGATATTAATTTCTGTCTTTCACAGGACCATCGACATGGGTAGAAAAGTTTCCTGAAGCCAGAGGCGCTCGGCAAAGTCCAGTAGACATTGACACATCCCGGGCCAGGAGTAGCGGCAACGCACCTCCCCTCGCGTGGCGGTACTCAGTCAACCATCCGCGATCCGTCGTCAACCCTGGATACTGCTGGAGGGTCGACGAAAACGGCTATGACTCAGGTATTTTTGTACAGTTTGTTTCAAGTTCAACTGCACGAAAGATTTGTGATTTTCTCACAATTGCTACAAAATAATTGTTATGATTTGTTAAATTGCATAATGGATTGTTGCTGCAAGTATGCATGTTAACCAATGGTAAAAGAGTGTCAGTCAATCAGAGGGTATTGCGATCATTGCACTTTAGGGTCTCCGCCCACACCAGACTTTTTGTAGGTCCAATAATTTCACCGACATTTAAGTATCATCGACTTCGAGTTAGTCACTCAACGTCCGAACCTTTCATTTTCCACCGACAATCGGATCGGCCGAGATACTTGGATGAATTTTGTTTTTGACCAACTTTTTGTAGGACGTGTAGGTACGATGCGTTTCGATATTGCAATTTGTATGTTTCATTTTTGTCCGAAAAAAAATCGGTCACCGATTGCCTGACATCGGAGGAGCGTCTTAAGTCTCTCAACCATCGGTAATGAGTAATCTATACTAATATTATAAATGCGAAAGTTTGGATGGATAGATGTATGGATGGATGGATGTTTGTTACTTGATCACGTCCGAACGGCTGAACGGATCTGGATGAAATTTGGCACAGAGGTAGATAGTACTGCAATAACACATAGGCTACTTTTTATCCCGGAAAATTAAGGAGTTCTCGCGGGAACCAAAAAACCTCAATTCACGCGGACGTAGTCGCGGGCAACAGCTAGTGAATTCATAACTATAAAGTTAATAAAGCTCAAAGTCTACCGGTTATAACGAGCGAGCTGGTTTTCAACTAATTGAGCATCGCGAATCGATGCAAGTACCTACTTACCTACTTACATAAGTACAAAAGCCACACTCTCGCACTATACCTACTAGGGGCACTATTCACTACCTGACAATTCTGAGGTCAATTAGCCAGTCTCAGCGGAACTAGGAAGTAATCTTAAATCCTTTAGGAGTGGTTTATGTAGGTAGGTATTTACTTCCGTGGCTAGTTTATGTCTGACAGATTAAATACACATAAAAAATACCTCCCTAGACAGTAGATACCAATTTGTAGAGCTTCCTACAGATTTATTTGCGTCGATTGCTTTATAAATATAAAATTTATATTAGCAATCCAATAGGCCCTTTGACACGATCATTATTAACAAGGGCAATAAAATGATTAAATAAAATCAATTTCTTACAATAGGAAGTATTTTAATTCAAGGATTTCGATTATTTTTAAGGTTTCCAGCATTCATAACCGAAATCAGGGCTATAAAATAAAATTAATTTCTTATGAAAAGGGATGTACCGTAGAATCATTAATAGGGTATTTGACTGCTTTTAGAAAATAGTCGCATATTGTTAATAATGATTTATTATAGCTAACAATATATTTATTTCGTCTTAATTTTCAGTATTTTATATAGAAATCTCAAAAATAAATTCAAAAAATTAAATTGCCGCGTAAACGCTCTCTTTGACAACATTTGGGTGACATGACTTCTATGACGTAACTATGTAGTAAAAACGTAAACAAAGTGTGTGATATTTCAGTTTCCCTTGATAAAAACTTTGTTTTAGAGATTGTTTTTATAAAACTACTAGTATGGCGCGTGGCTGCGCGGCCCGCTAAAGCGGACCGCGTAGTGGAGCGCGTGGTCCACTGTCTACTTACTCGCTTTCCTACTATCCTGCCCCCCGATTATGTAAGAATGGCCGATCAAATCGGCAAAGTTCGGCGTCAAAGTAAAATAAACCATAACAGCATTAAATTAGAGCTCAATTTCGAAACACGAAATTGAGCTCTAATTCAATGCTGTTATGGTTTATTTTACTTTGACTCCGAACTTTTACGATTTGATCGACAATTCTTACATAATCGGGCAGCTGGTTTACTGTCTACGTGTTCTGATCTGAACAACACACTGCTATGCTAGTGAGCACAGTGGAAGCGCCAGCACGCCATTAAGCGTCCGACGTAAAAGAAAATTCTCATAAAGGAAAAACATAAAACAAAGACCACCATCCCCCCGCCCCTCCCTTTTTGTTTGAGCAGCCCCTAAGTAGGTACCTATCTTTAATACCCTGACCGTGCTCCTCACCCATCATCCGAACCTTCGATCATCATCTCTCTCCATATTTTTTTCTCCGAACCATTCGTCAAAATGAGATTTCTTCCATAAAAACAAACTTTGAAAAGGAACCGTATTCTTGCATAGTTCTACACTTGTAGCCAATATTCGCCATACATTTTCTATGGAAAAATAAATTCCGCCATCTTGAATTTTTTTCCTGTTCATCAAGTAGACCCTCATGTCCCGATCATCTTTTGCCAAGAAACCACTCTTCCATCTTTTATACTCTCCGTGATAGACACCGACGAAATTTGTATGGCGGCCATCTTAAATCCGCCATTTTGAAATTTTTTTCAGCTCACTGTCAATTGAATGAAGTTTTGAGTGACATTTGGTCGAGCACCCCCCACCTATCTTCAATACCCTTTTCTATGGAAAAACAATTTCCGCCATCTTGAATTTTTTTCCTGTTCATCAAGTAGACCCTCATGTCCCGATCATCTTTTGCCAAGAAACCACTCTTCCATCTTTTATACTCTCCGAGATAGACACCGTCGAAATTTGTATGGCGGCCATCTTAAATCCGCCATTTTGAATTTTTTTTCAGCTCACTGTCAATTGGATGAAGTTTCGAGTGACATTTGGTCGAGCACCCCCCACCTATCTTCGATACCCTGGCTGGTGCTCTTCATCCGTCTTCGAAATCCTCAATCATCAGCTCTCTCCGTATTTTTCCTCTTAATGAATTTTTGTCTTCTATACGAAACGATGAGTGAAAAAAAAAAAGTTCATACAAAATTTTACAGGAGAGGTGATCAATCAGTCAATCAGCACGAGCAGCTATATATATATTAATGGTTTACCAATGGTGTGTGGTGTGCATACTACTGCAATGTACAAACAAGTCTACAAAAACTCGAGAGTAAACTGTTTAGAAGTGTTCCAAAGAAAGCCAAGATACGGAAGAAGTGGTTGCAACTTGCTCGAAGAGACCCTATAGTGGTCACTGAGGGTCACTTTAAGTGTTTATTTTTGCGAGGATCGCTTTGATGTGAGTTTTACACTATCTATCTAACAAACTATTACTAAATATAATTATATAATGGTCTAAAAATGTGTACCTACTTCACCTGTTCTGTTTGAGGTTAGACATGTCCGTTTGTATTAGCTGGTTTGTAGTATGTTTATTATGTATTTACAAACACATTAATAAGTAATAACTAATTTAGAAATTCTAGCCAATTTATGTAATTCAATAATTTCAGTAGATCATTACCTACTTGGAACTTTGAAGTGGAATTTGCAATCAAAAACTTATTATGGTATACTTATTACAGTTGGAGAAAATTCTAACCTACAACCAATACAAAATGGGCTTCACTTCTCTGTCGGTCTGTCTGCTATCTCTTCACAGCTCACACATCTGTTTAACCAATTTGATGAAATTTGGTACACAGATAGCTTGCATCCCGGGAAGGACATAGGGTACTTATTGTTCCCGATAATCACAGGGTTCACCCGAATCACACATTTTGATTTGATTTTTTGACTTAATCAGTATGGATTTAGGTTTTTTTTTGGAATTCCAGAAAATCCTTTCTTCACCGAGAGAGAACCTACATACAAAATTCCAAGTTTGTAGACATTGATGTATAATTTTAGTATGTTTGTAGATCCACCAGGTGGCTGTGCAATTTGCATTGATTGTCAGTAAGTTAAGGTACTGTTTCTGTAGGTATAGAAAATTAATTTTAATGAATATTTTGTCTTTTCAGAAACCACAAACACATCACGATAAAGGAATAAACACTCAACCAATCGCAACTGCTGATAAATCTGTCCAAATAGATTATTTAAAGATGCGTCACAGAAACAAGGCAGTACAGACTATGAATGTGACAAAAGATATACTCGGTATGAATGGTATTCCAAACCAAGGGTAGATTAACTTGACAATTCAAAAGCGCTTGTAAAAGTTTATTTGAATAAAAAAACATTTGAGTTCGAGTGAGTTTGATAAATAAAACAATGAAATAGAAATATGATTTTTATTATACCTATCCACATATTACATAATTTAAGAAGAAACTGATAGGAGTTCATTACTGCTAAAAGATGATGTTGAAGGATGTTGAGTGTGTTTTTTAGATAATTGCTCCACTGTAATAAATTTCATGGTAGTGCCTACTCTGGATAAAGTATTTTTGTTTCCGTAGCACTCAAGAGAGGTACCTACATGAAGGTTGTTCACTACGCTGGTGAGTCCACATCAAAAAGGCCACAGCATGCTTGCAGCCTCCAGTGGATGCAGCACAATCATAGCACTCACAACTTATAAATTGAGTTTTGTCTTCATCTACTATCATAGTTACAGAATATGATTTTGCTCTCACTTTGTGCTTGGGACATATCTTGCATTTGAGTGTACAAATGACAGATTCGCGATGTAGCTGGACATAACCAACAGCGATAAGACTCTCTCGAAGCTCTATAAAGAAAGAAACCAAAACTGAATATCACGATCTATGTTAGTAAATAATATAACCTAGTAAGTACTTAATTCTGCGAATGTTAGGTTTTATTCTTGGACGAAAAGATATTAATACAATAAATTGCTTTATTTAAGAAATATATAGTACCTATACTTACAAGGCAGTTTTCACATTTTTTAGTTCTGCAGCATAGAAATCAGGGTTATTTTTGAAAAATGTCCAATTAGGTTTAAATGCATCATCTTTTGAGAGGTTTCCACTATCTGCTTTTAAATAATTGGGTTCCTAAACTATTAATTAGGAAAAGTATGGTTGGTAATGACTAATTGAAACAATAAAAAGCACAGAAACATAAAGAAAAACGGAAAAACACTCGTAATTGTTCGAATTTACTACACCACAGTTAGATTTTATTAAATAGTTACGTCACTAACGATTCAACCAATCATAGAGCGTTTACGATCACGTGAACATAGATCGAAAATTAATTAATTTATTTCATGTTTTATAGAAAAACAATACATTATTTTTTAGTTCGGTCAAATGGAATATTACTTAAAAATAATAATCTATTAGGATGGCAACAGCAGAAACGATATTTTTAATACAGTCAAATACCCTATTCAGTAGAGTAAAATGACGTTTACAGTGTTGTCAGTTTCTGATGAAAATGAAATAGTGTTGTGACTAAAGTGTATAATGTTGAAATGTGTATAATGTGAATATTGTTGTCATTGACTTATATGTATAATACTACTAGACAAGCTATGTGGCCTTCAATAATTGCCCACTGAGTTTCGGTTAATTCTCCGTAACTCGTTTAGTCCACTGCGAGCAAGCGAGAAGACCAGTGCACTGTTTTGTAAACTGTGAACGTTGTTTTCGACAAACTAACACCGATTTTATTTAAAGTAACCAATAAAACACTGTTATAATTTACGTGCGTAGTTTTTCCAGGTAATTTGAAGTTTATTTCAGTAATTACCTGAGTAATTTATTTCGTATTTGTCTAAAACAATAATTATCGTAAATATAAATACACAACTGCCATCATAATTATTGTCCATCACGCTTACTCTTTACTAGAAATATGCGAGAGCGAGCCGCACTACCGACACGTTGACAAAGATTATGAGAATTATTTAAACAGATATGCCCAAGTGGAATAGGGTAAGCCAGTAGAAAAATAATTTTAATTGTTATATAAAAGGTACCTACTTTATTATAATTTTAGTGTTTTAGATTTTGGATATTAATTGAATATTTACGAAAATGCCGAATTGCATAGATATTGCAAAAAATATTCGGTAATTCCGTAATTTTTACGCACCGTTAACATTATAAAGTTGTGTATATTTCTTATCTAATATTTAAGACTTAAGGTATTTGTATTAATAATAATAATAATAAACGATCGGTACTAGATTATCTGCATTTAATTTAATACTTCCTATACATAGATATTAGGTAGGTTCATAAAATAATACATTTACCACAATATTTGTACAATAATAATTATATCAATTTTACATGTTACATTGAGCAGCAAACTCAGAGACAAGGTAGGTACCTACTTAGACCTATGTGTTTGTTTGTCGTACGAAAGAATGTACGTTGTACAACGTTGTTGTTCATCAATTCCATTTTAAGTAATTCTGCATTATTAATAATTCTTTACAAATAATTAATATCCCTATTGCAATCAGTTATTTATAAAATTGTTATTAGTAACACTTAAATATAATAGGTACCCAATACCTATTTAGAATTATTATTATTTATTAAGTAGTAGCAGTAGGTATAAGGTATTTTTCCATTGCCTTTGTGCAAATGATCGGAATCAATACCATAGAGTAGGTACATAAAATGTACTAATGGTATAACTTCTTATTCAACTAGAACATCACTATTACAATAAATATGGCAATATTATTTTACAAAGTGACATTAGCAACTGTCATTTTACTCTACTGAATTATTGATTCTACTTGTTCAAGGATTTCGTTTCCAAGATTCTTGACTGAAATCACTCGTTGTCGTGTCTAAGATAGAAAATAAAAGTAGGCCAAACAGAGAGGCTATGAACGTGGAAATAAACACTTATCCTAAATGCATGCCAATTTGCAATTCCATCGCGCCAGACGAACGTCCCCTACCGGTTCCTACGGGTGACTCAGTTACGACCCTCTTTTCATGTATTTTCATCAATTACCTAAAAGCGATACAGATATTGATTTAAATCAGCAAGGGCTCTGTTCCCATGCCAATGACTAATTCTAAGGTAGCTAGTAGGTACAAATTACCTGTGTCTACTAAATCAAACGAGAAGATACTTAGAGACTGCAAGAAAATTGTAGCGCTTACGCTACGTAACCATAGACTTATACTGATTGTACGTAACATAAAAGGAAAAAACTGACATATTACATCAACGTATCTCAAGCCGCTGGGTCTATAATAAACTTGAAAGGGGTTTCAATATTTTTGTATGGAGCCTGGCCTACCTACCGTGACCGTCCCGCCCTTTTATTTTTTTTCGAAATAACGACTAAAACCTGTATTTAATCAAGACAAGCAAGTATTATTTCAGACAAAATCTTCCAAAGCGTCAGGTTTCCGAGATATATATATAAGCTATCAAACCTGTACTGGTGGCGTCATCATCGAGTAGATAATAACTAAGGCCAAAATTTTCAAACCCCTTTCCCATGTACTTAGACCTCGCATGGCTTTCAAGCGTTTTTTATAACGAACTTAGACTATAGTCCTAGGTCTCCTAGGTAATATTTAAGTACTTAAAATAAACAAAGGATACTGTATGATACTGTCACGTCGCGGCGCGTCGTACCGAGTCGCTTTGTCGCTACATAGGACCTGTGACAATGCTTTACATTTAAGTAGGTATAAACGCACGATTAGTTGATCTATAGCATTATATATTCCATTGCCTTCCAGAGCTCCGCGGTGGCCCACTCGGTTCGGATGTATACAAGCTTGAACAGTGGCACTGCCACTGGGGCGCCGTGAACGGCGAGGGGTCAGAGCACACGGTCGACGGACGAGCGTTCTCCGGCGAGCTACATCTCGTGCACTGGAACACGTCCAAGTACCACAGCTTCACAGAGGCCGCCGGCCAGACTGATGGACTAGCTGTTCTAGGAGTGTTTTTAATGGTAAATACTAAATAGTCAATTTCATTCATCATCTAATTCTAGAACATGCAGGACTTAAAAGGCCTTAAATAAGTCCTCTTCACTTGCACCACAGTACTTGCACGCCATTTGTAAGATGTAACCTCACAACCCACTTCGTTCCCGCTGCTTGCCTTGTCAATATCATCGCGCCATCGCGTCGTGCAGATCGGTTGACGGTTTTGCGTCCAGTGCATTTAAAAACCGAAGGAATGGTTATTAATATTGTACTAACTCTTTCGTATTTTGTATTTTGTACTGTAAATGGGTGAGAACATGCCTGAAATAGTACGACTATTTATTATAATTATTTATTATTGGCCTTTGAATGAGAGCTCTCGGCATTTCAAGCAAAGGCCCAAGACCAATTTCGTTGTGCTAGTGTTATTGTTCTAGTATTGAATCGAAGCAGGCGTTACTTTGCGGAAGTCCATGATAATGAATGAACGAGCAGTTTAATTCGCTATAATCCGCGACAGCAGACAAATCTATGTGGTACAGTGCGTGTCCTTCACATTCACCTTCATTGTTCTAGTAGGTTCATACTTCATACTAGGTACATTAAGACATCACCACTACCACCACTACAGCCCTTAACGTCCCACAGCTTGGCACAGGCCTCCAGTCTCATAGGAGATGGAATTAGAGTTTAAACCCACCACGCTGCTCCAATACGGGTTGGCGGGCTGACATTAAGACATATTCTATTATTATTATACATAATAATACATATAAAACAATAGGTTTAGGTAGTTTATATATTATGACGAGCAACAATGTCACAGTAAGAATGTAATAACATTTTTATTACATGCTCAACATAATATTTCCGGCAACAAAACTTATTAAACTAAACGTAGACGGCGTCATTGTTATCAGTCATTTTGTGCATAGCCTTTGTATTCTATGTGTTAACTTTATGACATGAGTGATGAAACATCCTTAAAAGGTGAATCTATAGGTATTGATATAGGTATATTATATAAAAGCGAAATACCACTCACTCACTCACTAATCACGATATCTCAGAAACTATGCTATGTACAAACTTGAAATTCGAGGGTAGGTTCCTTCTATAGCGTAGACATTAGCTAAAAAATGGTTTTGAGAAAATCATCCCTATAGGGGTTAAAAAGAGGTTGAAAGTTTGTATGAAAGCCCTGTTTTTGAAGTTAGAGACATGAAAATCGGCATTTAAGGTATTAGTTTTAAATACTCGTATTATAAACCTGTGTAAGCAATTATGTATACGAAAATCTACCCTAAAGGGGGTTAAGTGGGGGTTGGAAGTTTGTATGAAAGTCGTATGTATGTTTTTGAAGTTATAGAGACATTTAGGTTATTAGTTTTATAAAATAAAAACCTGCTTATGCTAGATATATGAATAGCCTCTATAGATAGGCCTTTTGCAGCGGGAAAATTTTATAATCTCATAGGAAATCAGAAATTGTACGCGGACGAAGTCGCGGGCGACTAGTACCACAATATGAACAGACTAAGTACCTACATAGCTAAGAACCTAATCCATACTATATAATATTGTAAATGCGAAAGTGTCTGTCTGTCTGTCTGCTACGCTTTCACGGCCCAACCGTTCAACCGATTTTAATGAAATTTGGTAAGTACAGTGTATCCCAGGGAAGGACATGATAGGCTTTTTATCACGGAAAATCAAGGAGTTCCCGCGGGAATCAAAAAACTTAATCCACGGGGACGAAATCGCGGGCATCATCTAGTTGTAAAAAAAATAATTTAGGAAGTGTAAAAAATGTATTCTGGACTACCTACTCAAGGCCTAATTTTTAGTAGGGTGGACATATTATATTCTATATAAATTGAAAAGCTTTGAAAATTGAGAAAGAAAGGCAAAACATAGTTTCGTATCTTTACTGTAGGTAGGTACTAACGAGTTGGCCGCTTATTATTATGAACTAGCTGATGCCCGCGACTTCGTCCGCGTGGATCGAGGTTTTACGGTTCCCGCGGGAACTCCTTGATTTTCCGGGATAAAAAGTAGCCTATGTGTTATTCCAGACTATAAATCTATCTCTGTGCCAAATTTCATACAGATCCGTTCAGCCGTTGGGGCGTGATTAAGTAACAAACATCCATACATCCATACATCCATACATCCAGCCAAAATTTCGCATTTATAATACTTAGGTATTTGATTACTAGCTGATGTCCGCGACTTCGTCCGCGTGGATTGAGGTTTTTCGGTTCCCGCGGGAGCTCTTTAGTTTTCCGGGATAAAAAGTAGTATATGTGCTATTCTAGACTATAATCTATCTCTGTGCCAAATTTAATCCAGATCCGTTCAGCCGTTGGGGCGTGATTGAGTAACAAACATCCATCCATACATCCATCCAAACTTTCGCATTTATAATATTAAGTACCTATAGATTATCGGTGATCAACAAAAAAAATATTCATGTACCTAGGTAATTTAATGCGTTGCAATGCAACGGAGAGAAAGTGGTACAGTGTACACGGTAGCAGAGAGAGCCGTGTAACGAGTTGAACACACGACGTTGTTGGCGCGATTAAACGATATCTCTGAAACATTCATATATATAGTATATGTACCTACTGTACATTTTATATGCGAGATGCGGGCTGCGATCAGAATTCAGATAGCCGCATAAATTGTGTGCGTTTGCGGATGTTCCAATCATAGTGACAGTACTAGGACCTGCTGTTTGATGCACGAGTTACAACTAAGTAGGGTAGGTACCTACTATGCATATAACATGTTATGATTATAATATGCAAGTATATGATATAGGTATATGTTTTTACTATCATCATATTAATGACCTAAGAGCAGATAATATTAAATTTTTATCTTATTGACATGATATTTATATGCTACTGCACTGCCGACTGCCCCTTGTCGAGTGTTATTGGATACTTGCTGATGCCCGCGACTTCGTCCGCGTGGATTGAGGTTTTTCGGTTCCCGCGGGAACTTTTTAATTTTCCGGGATAAAAAGTAGCCTATGTGTCATTCCAGACTATAATCTATCTCTGTGCCAAATTTCATCTAGATCCGTTCAGCCGTTCGGGCGTGATTGAGTAACAAACATCCATCCATCCATACATCCGTCCAAACTTTCGCATTTATAATATTTATTTGATACTAGCTGATGCCCGCGACTTCGTCCGCGTGGATCGAGGTTTTTCTGTTCCCGCGGGAACTCTTTAATTTTCCGGGATAAAAAGTAGCCTATGTGTTATTCCAGACTAAGTATAATCTATCTCTGTGCCAAATTTCATCCAGATCCGTTCAACCGTTGGGGCGTGATTGAGTAACAAACATCCATTAATCCATACATCCGTCCAAACTTTCGCATTTATAATATTTATTTGATTTGAATAAGAGATGTAAACTGTGTATCATTGTAGTAAACAAAAGATGTTTGGTTGCATCAGAGAAACCTCACAATGCAATCCTTTTAGCGCTAACCTCGACTCACACATAATATGATAAACGTCCGTAACGTAGATAGAGATAAGTAGGTAGGTACATAAACATTTGCAGTGAGATCAATATACGAACTCCCCACGTGCATATAGCAAGGCTGCGGCAAAGGCAACGAGATATAACTTACGAGCTACGTTTTAATCTTTTTACAGTGACAACATAAAGCAGTAGGTAACATTGGAACGATAACACATGCTCTACTCAATGCTAACGTTAAGTTTACACTTGGAACATAGATAGGTATTAGGGCTTCCAATACCGGGATCCCGGTATTGGCTAATACCGGGATCCCGGACTTTTTTCGCCGGTTTTCAATACCGGTATTGAAATGTCTAATACCGGGATACCGGTATTGGTGACACTGTAAACGAAACAGTGACTATATCATATATATTTCTTGGTAAATGCCACTGTTTTTTATTCGGCTAATTTTAAAACTTGTTTCCTAAGCACATTAGCTCAAATAAATCTAAAAATCGATGCTTGGTGATATTTAAAGAAAATACAATTTCATAAAATATTGCATAAAATAAAATAGAGTAAAGGAGTTACTTAACGTGAGGCAATGAAATAGACATACCAATCCACAGCATTCTAAATCCGAAATAATTATTCCCATTTTGAGTTAATTTTGTGAAATTTTGTCAATTTTTTTTTATGAAAAAAAAACTGTTATGCTTCCGTTTGCTTCAGAAAATACTAGTTTTAAGTTAAAAAACATTTAAGTTTTTTCCAATACCGGTATCCCGGGATCCCGGTATTGAGATTAATCTTTCCGGTATTAATACCGGTATTGAGAAAAACCGGTATTCGAAAGCCCTAGTAGGTATATGCAGCTTTATGTTTTGAAGTTCATTCAACAAATCCATTTATATATGGACGCAAAATATTGCATTGGGCAATGATTATTGCACAAGCAAATTGCAGCAAAATTGTTCGCTCTCTCTGAGTTGCCTATTTGAAAATGACCACGGACCCCTAACTTCAAATCTGCATGTCCCTTCCGGGCCTCCGCACTCCACTGATGGATTTAGCCTGCATTCAATTATCCTTATATGTTATGCTTAAGGAGCTTATTATAATCAAACTAGATGATGCTCTCACGTCGCGACCTGATCCGTGTGGAATAAAGTTTTTTTTAATTCCCATGAACTCTTTAATTTTCCGGGATAAAAGTAGCCTATATGTGTAGCCTATGTAAAAAGTAGTCCTTCCCCGGCATATTTCCTACCCCTTTAGCAAATTTCATCGAAATCGGTTGAACAGGTGGGCCGTGAAAGCGTACAGACAGACAGACAGACAAACACACTTTCGCATTTATAATATTAGTATAGTATGGAGATGGATCATGGATACATAATATATAGGTATCTGTGTGTAAAGACCAAGCTTTAACACAATACATGCTTATGTAGGTACCACTACCTAATTAAAAATCACTCGTGACATCGGTGTTAGCGGTCAAATAATGTTTATTCATAATTTCTTTGTTCTCGTTTTATTTTTATAATGTCATAAAACCAAATAATAAGTCTAAGGAAATAATGCGGCCGGAACTGGCCGGAATTTTAGGCCGTGAAGAACAATGATAAATAAAGCAATCAGCATGTGCGCTCTTTTTGAACATCAAACCTTATAATAAGTAGATAATATACATCCACACAAGATTTTCATTGAATAGGGGACATACGGAAGGTTGGAAATCTAAATAACGAACGCTGCTCCAGTGTGAATTGGCGGGCTACAGTTACCGCGGGCTGATGATGGTCCACACTTCCTAATCTATGGGCAAGGGAGACATTTTAAGCCCAAAACACACAGGGAGCGGGCGCGGGTCGGGCGCGGGTCGGGCGCGGGCCGGGTCGGGTGTCAGGCGGGTTGAATTCCTTGTATTTATATGGACGACATCACACAGCGTCACCCGCCACGCGCCCGACCCGCGCCCGCGTTCTGTGTGATGTCGTCCAAATAAATACAAGGAATTCAACCCGCCTGACACCCGACCCGGCCCGCGCCCGACCCGCGCCCGCTGGCCGCTCCCTGTGTGTTTTGGGCACGAAACGGCGACGGCGAGGCGATGTGGTCCGAGAGCTGGCGACGCATTTCGGGAAGGTTCTTTAAGGCAAGCTGAAATTGTGAAAAAATATAATTTCGTCCATTGGCGAATCCAGTCCTGCCAGTCTGGTAGAGCGTTTGCTCTTATTTCGCTACTGCGCAGCATATTCATTTTGCAAATATAAATCCAAAAAAAATTTTTGGGAACTTGATTTTTTATACTTATTTAAATTTTGTATTACACGCGTTTTTGTCGGTTATAAAGTATTACCAGACCTCGCTGTGCCTGTGCTCGAACCACAGTCATAGCAAAATGCTGAGTGGAGTCCATTTTGGGATCACACAACTCATATTTCTGTCTCATATCTTTCTCTATAATTATTATATTGTGGTTCCAAATAAACGCTTTTTCTTTCTTTCTTTTTCTTTTCTTCAAAATTCTTCCCGAAATTTGTCGCCAGCTCTCCGACTAATCGCATCGCCCCGCTACCGCTAATTTCGTGTCCGTACACAGTATTAGTGCCTCAGCTCACGTCAGATAATCATCCCAACTTTGTGACCGACTCAACGTCCGAACCTTACATTTTCCACCGGCCGCGGCATTCGAATCGGCCGATCTTGTTTTTGACCGCCTTGTGTGTAGGACGTCAGCGTTTCAATATTGCAACCTGTTTAACTGCCCTGCGCGGTTTATGTGGAGGCTTTTACAAGTACATGTTTAAAATTGTAACAATTCCACTTTTATTTTGTATAAAAAAAATTTTTTTTATAAAAATAAAACTACCTACTTACTTACCTATTTAATTTTTGTCGACCAGAAATCGGTCACCGATTGTCTGACGTGAGCGGAGCCCCTTATTATGCAAGGGCTGATCTTGTACCTTTTGAATAGGTAGAAATCCTCATGGATGTCAAGTGACATGCCCAACTTCACCGAAGAGTGACCCAGTGACATGTAGGACTATTAATTAAACCTCCTGTCATCTCTGGCTGATTTACTACTCAATAAGTACGAATATTTGAATAATAAATACCCACTCTCTAATTTCCAGGCTGGCACAAGGCACGCAGAACTAGATAAGGTAGTGAAGCTACTGCCATACATCCAGCACAGAGGGGACAAGGTGACATTCTCTGAGCCCCTCAACCCCGCCAACCTGTTACCGAAGCAGAGCGCCTACTGGACCTACCCCGGCTCGCTCACCACACCGCCCTGCACCGAGTCGGTTACTTGGATACTCTTCAAGCAACCCGTTGAAGTTTCTCCAGAACAGGTGAGAGACAAAAGTACCTAACTAGGTACCTACACTGTTGGACTGTTCCTAATCGGCCTGTATTTACCCTCCGTTAACTATGCCCACTGCCGTAGTCACTGCGGCTTCCCATCAGTACCTATCTACTACCTACCTACCTTCTCTACTGCCTCGTTGGTCTATAGTGGTTGGACCCTTGTGCCTCGGAGAGCACGTAAAGCCGTCAGTCCTGCGCCTGATCTCTCTCCGGTCGTGTCAGGTTTTACTGCCTCGTTGGTCTATAGTGGTTGGACCCCTGTGCCTCGGAGAGCACGTAAAGCCGTCAGTCCTGCGCCTGATCTCTCTCCGGTCGTGTCAGGTTTTCCGTCCTATCGGGCTATGAGTGTTAAGGGAACAGAGTTTGCGCACACACTTGTGTATACTTAGGTACTATAATACCGCCCGCGCAGATGGCTAATGAAGATTTCGGTCGGGAGGATATTATTTTGAACTACCTTCTGTAAGTAGATTTTTAGCAATTTAAAAGAACTGGTTCGAAAAGCTGTTAGTGATTTCGTGTATCTACCTACAGTCTAGACTCTAGACTTATATATGCGATAAAGAAGTACCTACCCAATAGACTTAAACCTACTTTAAGCTTATATTACCACTTTTAGGTGCATTATTGAATGATTCATTCAAGGAATCAAATAAAAACTATACGAGCAAAAAATCGCCGTTTCTCACTGATTATTATCAGCTGATACTTAGTTAGTCAAAGTAAAAAACTCATAAAATATTTAATTGTATTATTTAGTGGAAACTTGAATTTAACTTTTAAACCTCAGCATAAGTACAGTTGAAACCGGTGGTTGAAACACAGAAACTGAAATAAAATTAATAAAACCGGCCAAGTGCGAGTCGGACTCGCGCACCGAGGGTTCCGTACAAACCTGTAGTAAGTATCTGTTTTAGAATGTAGAAGTATAGCCCTTTCATATGATATCCCATTCAGTATAGTTATCATACCTACTTTGAAATTTCAAATCCCCGTTTTCCCCCATTTTTTAATTAAACTAAAAATAATTTTTGATTTTTTTTTTACTTTAATGATGTTAGGTCACTATTATACACAACTATTCCAAATTTCATGTCGATAGCTTTAATAGTTACTGAAATAATCGACTGTGACAGACGGACGGACGGAGAAAGTCGCACCTTATGGGAACCCTAAAAACGGCGATAGGTGATAGGATAGATAAGATGGGAACTTATAGCACAGAATAGCTACTTGCTTTAGTCTCAAATCGCACTAAAGTATCGAGCCTTCAACTTAAACACGTTTAGCAGGTGACAACAGATTTATGTGCTTATTCTATACCAACACGGTATACCCATACGCCATCTTAAACGTGCGCCTCGGTAGCCTTCGAGCCTGTGTCCACATACTCATTCTATTCCATTACTTAGGAGTATGTATGTGTATTTTGGATAGGAAAATCTTTTGGTACTGTGGTGCTATATCAGAAACCTTCCTTCAAGTCGGATGAACGATCCGCGAGCGCGATAAACAGGATGGCAGACATACCAGACAGATAAACATTAATAGGTAGATACGTAGGTACTACCTAGAAAATATCGTGATGACTTATGTGATTCGGATGTGCGTCATCAAGAGTTTCCTTGTCTGCGAGGCCGGGAATCCTAACATATCACAAAACCACAACTTATTTTACAGTGCCCACAAATATGTTTCTAATATAAAATATGGATGTAGAATCGAAAAATTGCTTCAAATAAAGATTTTTCTGTTTCAGCTGGCCCTAATGCGAAAGTTGAGATGCGGCGAAGCGTCCTGCGGTGTAGAGGCCATGGAGCTGCTTCACAACTACCGGCCCACGCTGCCGCTCGGCAACCGCGAGCTGCGTGAGATCGGCGGCAACTAACACCCACGCTACTATCGCAGGGGTGTGAATCGAATTGCGACCGTTGATTATAAAAACCATACCGGCAGGAAAGAAAGGAGAGGAGGGCGTCTTTCTTGTAAGCAACTCGAAATAAGCTTTGTTTCTTAGCGGCGCGGCGGCGCGCTGCAAGCTCAGGCGCGTTCTCCGTGTATTGTTTCCAAGAACGTTGAATTGTTTCCAATACTTAAACCAATTTCGGCTACCTATATGTTTAAAGTACATACTTACTTAAAGCTTGGTTTAATTTGTCATCAAGACTCGACGGCTCCCTCCACTCCACCGGCTTGCGCTGCGGGCCCTTTAGGGAGCTATGTATTAGGCAATCGGCTTTCCTGTCAGATTTGCCACAGTCACCTTTGGGATGGTTAACCTACCGGCTAGATGCGAATCGGCCGACAGCTTTTACCTATCTTAACCTACCTTTTGCTTATCTTAACCTAAAGCGTGATAAGATTATGAAGTAATTGGAAGCTTAAACCTATTATGCTTAAAGGCCTTTAAGGCCTATTAGTATAATATGCTTACAATCAACTATTTATACTATATTGCCATCACCCATGCAATTCTATTTTGGTCCGGTCTGGTTTCTTTTACTGGATTAAAATAATTAGGTAGATTGCTACGAACGTGTGGCATTTTGGCGTGCTGCCGCTCGAGTGCACTGATAATAATGATTGTTCGCTCGTCAATACCGTATTATTATGCTCGTAACGTCTCGCCGATTACTTTGTGACTAGCGCTGCCATGTCGTAAATCATAATACGTGCGAACTCTAGACAGATACCTACCTACTTACCTACCGAATGCTCTCCTTTTTTAAACGTGAGGGAGCACAGGAGGACAATTTGTATACTTTTCCTCCGTTTGGATACCACATCGCAATAGTTTTTCTGCATTTAATAATATAATAAATTATGTTAGTCGGTAGTAGTGGTATGGCCGACAGCAAAACTTGGTTGGTAGGTATGTACTGTGTAGTGCAGGGCGATTGGCTAAAAATGACAGCTACAGTGTAACGATCGCAATCACTTCTGATTAGTTAACATTCTTCCACTATTGGACAAAATCCATTGACGTATCCAAAATACCATAAATTTAGCCAATCAAAACAATTGAGACTGTAACAATGATTGATGCGGGTTTTACACAATCGCCCTGCTGTACTGTGTGTGTAGGTAATGCTAGAATTTAGCGTGTAATATTTTACGAAAATTTTCAGTCTACATATTTACCTCTTAGAATAACTACCTATAGAAGGTATGTTTCCAAACAACGCCTTCTCAAAACGCAAGCTACAAATTCGCTATGTGTGCTGTGTTTACTTGTCTCGTAAACGCAAACATAATGTTGTCAGTTTAAATGTTTTCCACCTAAAAGTTGGGTAAGTAATTGGTTAGTTTGTTTATAGCATTGTAATTTGTAGCTTCTAAAACTAAGTTAATCAGCTTTTTTCGGACTGCGCGAGCGTCGTACGATGCCTTAACTATATATGGCACCAATTAAGCGGCTTACATTTCGCGAGTGTACTAGGTTTCTATAGGTACCTAGTTATTCTAAGTATTTACCTATTATAATTACCTATTTTAATGTGTGTAAACAGAAGGACTGCCATTGAATTTGGATAACAAGAACACAGGTTCGCTGGTAAATGAGCAATTGCAATAGTAGAACCGCATCACAGAAGCGCATCATAGATTCATTTGAAGTTTGAACTATGCCGACTACAAAAAAGCTGCTATTTAAAATTCAAATGTTTTCTATTCACTTGTAAAAGTTTATTTAAATAAAAAACATTTGAATTTTGAATAGCAGCTTTTTAGGGTTCCGTACCAAAATGGTAAAAATGGAACCCTTATGGTGCGACTTTCTCCGTCTGTCTGTCTGTCTGTCTGTCCGTCCGTCACACTCGATTATTTCAGTAACTACCGAAGCTATCGACATGAAATTTGGAATAGTTGTGTATATTAGTGGCCCAAAGACACTGGAATTAAAAAAAATTGGAAATTATTTTTGTTATTATTTAAAAAGGGGGGAAAATCGGAGGGTTGAAATTTAAAAGTGAGATAACTGTACTGTGTGGGGTATCATATGAAAGGGTTTACTTTGTACATTCTAAAACAGATTTTTAATTATTTTTAGTCATGATAGTTTTTGATTTATCGGGGAAAAAGTCAAAAAAAATACCGTTCCCCCCTTATCTCCGGAGTTTACCAATCGAAAAATCTGAAATAATTATGGTCAATAGGAATTTATGTATATTTTACAGGAAAACTATAGCCAATGCTCTAACTAGCATAGTTTTTTTGATATTAACAGAAAACCTCTACTAACAAAGTTAGTTTTGCGGTTCATTAAATTCATTAATCGTAAAACTTGCTACAGGTTTGTACGGAACCCTCGGTGCGCGAGTCCGACTCGCACTTTGCCGGTTTTTTGTAATTGGCATACTTAGTTCAAACGCGGTCCGTCTGTGTTGACACTTTAAAGTAGTCAATCACAATTCACAATAGTGCCTAGATGTTAGCAGCTATTTATAGTCAGTTTAAAGTTTAAACTGCTATTTTATTATTAGTAGTTGTAAACTGTAAAGTATTAATTATGTATTTTATTTTATTATAATAATATTAACTCTATGATGATCCTTGGAGAGTATTTCACTGTACGAACAAATAGAATGTGTATATTTTAACGTTGGTATTTAAATTGTTTAACTGTTAACTGTGGCGTACTTATTGCTATTAAAACATAACAACCAAAAAATATACTTATATGCCTATACTTATTTAATAATATAACTTTTTGAGGCCTTCAATTAGTGCCTTGAGGCTGTTAAGTTAACCTTGATCTAACTTATATTAGCTGAACTGAATCAAAATGTGAAAACACGGTCTCTTAGAATTGTACTGACTGATCTTAAACTTATAAGGTATGACTTTAATAGTTAATAGTTATAAATATTGGAATACAGTTTCATTCCTACCGAAACAAAATTTCTGTTTATTGTGTTAAGCATATTACCTAGTATTTACGAAGATATTTATTTGTTACACATTTGGATACATATTTACATAATATATTATTTTGTTGGTATAAATAAATTCGTTTGTTGTGCCTACCTGTATACTTTTAATAACTCAGGTAGGTTGTACCTATTTATGTAGAATGTAGATATCATTGATTTATGCGTACCTCGAATAATAATAATTTTATGAGCTTCGCTAAATGAGTAATAACGTAGTTATATTAACTGTGTTGTTACCAGTACGATTTTAGATACCTATATTATTTTATCGATAAGTACAATAATAAAGTATCTTAATAGGTACGGCGTGGCATGTGTTGTTTTGTTTTGCAGTATTCTGCGGAATTTAACACAGGCGTATGTGTGCATGTGCCTATTAAAACAAATAAAAAATAGGTTTTTATTTTTTTATATCTTTTATTTATAGAATAAATTCCCATTGCCTCGTGACGGACCCACTGTATCACTCGCCTTATCAAGGTTATCCCTACAATGATATAATAGGAACTGCCTGTGCTCCGATTGTGTAAGGAAATCGTAGGTAATCCTAATCGTTTATCAAACGTATAATTCGACCTTCATAGATGCCTACACGTAAAATGCCTACACGTCATAAAGCATACTATGAACTACATAAACAGTTCGAGTAACATTGATATCAAATGATTACGTTTTGCTTAGACAATAATTGGGCCTCTGGTTGGACCTAGATACCTACTTTTATTTACATGAGAATGAAAACTTTTCCATTTCATTGTTTAACTCCGTAGTAAGACCACGAGGAAGAAGTAAGAACAGCTATTCCTCGTACTTCTATAGGACAAATTAATAGGACCAAGAGGAAACGCCGATTCATGTCTTTTTCTACATTTAGGGGGGGGGGGACTTAGCACATTCATCGACGTGGAACCGGCTTGAACCGGTCAGCAGCATCCCTATTCTCTTCTCACTCTCAGTGGCTATCAAAAAATGAATGCCACTGACATATTCTACTTGATGCTCTATCGAGCACACACACGTGAACGAAGTATCCTTCGTTCACGTGGCATAAGATTTTTTATGCAGGCACTCCTTAATTTTCCTTAATTTTAGCCTATATCATACTCCAGGTCCTCAACTAGGTATACCCAAGCAAAAAATCACGTTGATCCGTTACTCTGTTGCGGCGTGATTGAAGGACAAGCTCTTAGTTTAACGTCCTTGGATAAACTTTCAAAAACTGTGAAACAGGTATTCCTTTATTATTTTAAACAAGAAGCCCAAATACCAACTTTCCTGGCTATAGTTAACTTGAAAAATGTAGGACTTTCATACAAACTGTCATCCCCTATTTCACACCTTTGGGGGTCGAATTTTCAAAAACTGTGAAACAACGATTTCTTAATTTTTTACCGGTAGCTCGTATACCAAGTTTCATGGATATAACTTGGGAAATAACAGACTTTCGTACAAACGTTCACCCCCTATTTCACCCCCTTAGGGGTGGTATTTTGAAAAATCCTCCTTAGTGAGCGCCTGCGTCACAAAAGAAACCTACTGTCAAAATTTCAAGTTTCTTACCCCAGCGGTTTAGGCTGTGCGTTGATCCCATAACGATTTTATATTTATATACTAGCTAATGCCCGCGACTTCGTCCGCGTGGTTTATGTCTTTTTCCCCACAGGCACTGCTTAATTTTCTGGTTTAAAAAGTAGCCTGTCACTCTCCAGGTCCTCAACTATACTCATGCAATCACGTTGATTCATTGCTCTGTTGCGGCGTGATTGAAGGACAAACTCTATATTTCACCCCTTTGGGGGTCGAATTTTCAAAAATGGTGAAACACGTAGGTACTCATGCATATCTAACTGAAAGCCCAAATGCTAAGTTTCATCGCTATAACTTGAGAAATGAAGGACTTTCATACAAACTTTCAACCCCTATTTTACCGCGTGGGGGTGGAAATTGGAATGGAATTTAAAATTAAAAAAATGGTGGAATTTAAAATGGTTATTCAACACAAAACTAGCTACAACATTACAAACCCGCTACGCCTTGAGAATGTAATGACGTACTTTACCTTTAGTTAACCGGCCTTGTAATACGGCATTGATCCTAAATAGGCCTGCTTTGTCGCCAGACGTGCTGCCGAACCCGTCCTCCCGCCTCTTTCGAGTCCAGAAGCGACCACTCTCGTCTGACCGCCTACGCGCAGAGAGTGAGCTAGCAGCCGGATTCACCAAAACCGACCACTCCCACCAACGCTCCATCGCCGCAGGGCTTTGCACTCAGTAAGACCAGTTGAAGTAAAGCCAAGAGTCATCAGCGCGTGAATATATTAAAGTGGGCCAGCATTTGCGCAGATACAAGCCCACTGTCTCGACCTCTATCTCATTGGCCAGTGGAGCGGAGACCGCTACGACTAGTCTGAGGTAGAAGTTGCAGTGACGTGGCCGCCTGTCATTACAAAAGATCCCGACATGCGCCCTTAATGGCCTGTCACCATGCCATGCTGCACCGCCGTGGGAGCCGGGAACGTTTGCCATATCGACTGTGTTCGCCTCCGTTGCCGATGCAGACTTCGTGTACTAGGCGAGGGATCCGCTCGCAAACTACGTCGCAAAAACGAGACGTAGTCACCTCCACCAGGTTTAGCCCGCGAATTAACGCGGTTTCCCGGGGTGTGGCCGCTGTGTACACAACAGCTACTTGGAGCCACTGGTGAAGACATTTGGAAGTGCTTACAAGTCAGGTAGAAGAACTTTCCCTGGCGAAAACCACCCAGAGAAACCTTAAAGATGACGGTTTGAAGCACCCCCTACACCCCCTACACCAGTATGGATATGGATGGAAGTATGGATATGGATGGAAGTATGGATATGGATGGAAGTATGGATATGGATTGTTCTTAGTCGATTTCATATATCACCAATCCAATATACTCTGTGTCACCAATGTAATGACGAGACCTATGAATGACGCCTAAATCTGTGGTCCATATGAAATTGTCAACGTCAACAGAACGGCTGGAACTGTGGGCTGGAACCATAGAAGAAGGAACCTCTAGAATCAGGGTCAGCCTGTAACCGAAAGGGATAGGTAATAAAGAAACACCTCCCAAACGTCATAATTTGTCTGGCACATTATTATGCAATAGGCACAAACCCCGTGACACGCAGAAAGGGAGAGAAAAACACATTTTTTTCTCATTCTATCTTGTGTAACATCCCAACACTGCATCTCTTTCATGTGGGAGTGAAAGGAGATATGGCGGCGTCTATATATCTTACTCAGTCTACGGCTGGGACTATATCTTTCTCTGTCTACGGCTGGAACCTAGAGCCGTAAAATCAGATAAGAAATAAAGCTATAGACCAGAGACAAGAAAAAAAACAAAATCGCCCTGCTGGGTGATTGTGAAACCTGTATCAATCATTGTTACAATTGTTGTGATTGGCTGAATTTATGGTATTTTTGCTACGTCAATGGATTTCGGCCAATAGTGGAAGAGTGTTACCCAATCACAGGTGATTGCGATCGTTACACTGTAGCTGTCATTTTTAGCCAATCGCCCGCCAATTTACTAGGGTCATTATTCTGAAATGAACGTTATTTTAAATATAAAACTGTTTTTCTAAAGTTCAGATGCGGTTGTTGGTTGAACACCTGTGGTTTTCCCGTTTTCTAGTTTGTGAAAAATAGAAAAAGTTAAAAGTACCTACCTACTGTCTATCAAAACGACGAGTTGAATGAGTATATTCTTTGTCATACACATCTTAATTAAAATCATTGATGATGATACAATCATGTGTTAAGAAAATCAGCGGTCTAAATACAATAAACTGCGTATACGCTCATTTAATATATCCAAAATTGGTGATTTATGAAAGCAAAAAGACTGTGCATATTTTAGATATTGCAGACCTGAATGAAGTCCAAACAACTTTGCATACATTTCAAAGTGATATAGAACATCAAATTATATATAATGAAAATGTTTGGGTGGCTTTAAAATCAGGAGATCTCTTTGTGATGAGCTTGAGAAAAGGTGCTCTGATAGAAATTAAATGTATAAGTAATGCAAATTACAAGGTTCAAAGATTTGCTATACACAAATCAAAGTTAGTCTTCATAAGCGAAAGTGGTGAACGGCTGGCTACCTCATTCACTAACAATGATTTAGAGGAGGAATTTGATAAAAACACAAAGGAAATCAGTGTCTCCTTGGATAGAGCACCAATACCTGTCAATGCACTGTGTTGTGATACCAGAAATGTACTAAACGGAATAGATATTAGTATCAATAATTCTGGAAAACTTATTTTTAAATGCATATGTACTGGCTTAACTGATGTGATCGCAATTCATCCCCAATTACAGTATGTCTCTCTTTGGAATGAAATGATTGTCATAGCTACCAATTTAAAAATGTGGGTTCTCAATCAAAAGTTTGAATTGATTTTCGAATTTGAAAACATTGGTTCACAATATTATCCATTGGCCTCTTGCAATGATACACTATATTATATTACATGGAATAAAGAAGAGGTAAGCTAAATATCCATATCATACTAGCTGACCCACCCCGGCTTTGCAAGGTTTTATAACCCTTAGAAAATATCTGTGGACCTCCGACCTGTCAAACTGACATCATACAAACTAGACAGACAATGGTACTTTATGGGCAAACATGGGGTGAGGGGGCAGACAGTGTGGGGAGAATCGCTTCCAGCGAGGTCTGCAGATATTTCTTATGGATTATTATTATCTACCTTATGTTTAATAGTTCTTATTACAAATGCTCGTAATTGATTTGCTGCCATTGAGAAGCTGGCATCTTTTAATCCATTCAGGAGTTTCAGTTTGACAACAAACAAAAATAAATTTTGGCTGTAGCTTGTTAGAAGTAGATTCAGTTCTGACAGCACTGCATTCGGTGTGTACTGTGCGAAACAATGAGAAGATGCGATGACTGCGGCGCTTGCGTCTCCTGCGGTGCATCTAAGTTCACCTTTTAACACAAATAGTTAGAAATAGTACCTAATAATAGTTTGAAAAATTTTAGTTGGAGGAAGTCATAGTTAGGCTGTGAAAACGTAGCAGACAGACAGACAGACAGACACACTTTCGCATTTATAATATTACTTAGTATGGATTTAGCTTATTTACACCACTAAAATTGTTTATGAATTTTAATGAAATCAGTTACTATAATAAGATGTAATACAAATGTTATAAAAATACCTAAATTAATTTAAAGAATGCCATTTTGGTTTTATAGTGAATAATGTTGAAACCTACATACTTACCTACTATTATACCTCTATGCTACAAACATTTTCTATCGTTTACGTTAGAAAACATTAAAATTCCTTGGCTGATAACTACTAGAATGTCAAGAAGTACCTAGTCAAGAAACCGAGATAATCATGTCGAAACTTACAACTTTGACAATGATTATTTCAGTTCTGAGACGTTATAACACAGTATAACTCTAAATATTTTTTCATAGGTTTAATGTTTTCTACCAATTCATCAATGTTTAAAAAATTCAAAATGGTGGATATCCCATATGCCAGACCCCATATGAAAACGAGCCATCGATCATATGAACCCCTTTGTATCGACTTCCTCCAATTAGAATTTTCCAAAAAACATTCCATTACATAATAATATATATTATGTATATATTAGCTATAATAGTCATAATTTAGTTATAGTTGAAGGTCTCTGAGTCTACTTGAGTGAATTTGCACTTGTCCGTCCGTCCGTCTGTCTGTCAGAGCCTTATTACTTCTGAATCACTGAACGTAATTACTTCAAATTTAAATATAATACGTAAACCGATGGCCTCCAGCCGAATATGGCTTAAAAAGTTTTTGAATTATATCCTGTACTTGAACAACAAATACTAAAATTAGATAAACTTATTATAAGGAAACGAAATTATTTAATTTTTAATGAGCTTAATGAATGAATTATTAAATAATAGACGTTAGCACCATCTTACGTGGAATAAAAAATAGTCTACTGATAGTACTTATGTCTATGAACGTAAAGATGAGCGCGCATCTAGACATGCTCGCAAGTTAACTATTAGGTACAATATATAGTTAAAACTATCTTATGGATACCGCGAGGTCTCAGTTTGGGGCAAACCACTAGTATTTTACAGTAAAGCTTTTAGCCAACTTCTAATTTCTATTAACGTAAGTGTCCCCTACTTCGGTATGGTTAAGGCTCTTAAGAGTAAGATTTTTGAAATAAATTCCTAAACATGATATCAGTTTGAAAGCTTTTGTGTGATGTAAGTATATTGGTATTTTGCCAGTAATTTAATGCATGAATTATGTTGTTGTATTTCGTAGTTTTTTTTAAATTAATTTATTTGTGGACCTCTTGTTTGAACCCTATTTCGTGATAAAATTTGGCTCTGCTCCTAAGTTCGTGAACTCGTGGCCCCTATTTCGGGATATAGTTTTTACAGCGATTTCTGATAATTTATTAATAATTAAGAACAGGAACAGGAATAAAGATATTTTTTATAAAAATTAATTAATAAAAAATATGAGAGTGATATTCAGCTTAATGACACTATGTACAGCTTTTCCCACGGAAACTGTCTCGTTTGTCTTGTGGTTAGCATGTTCAACTGCAGCCGACGAGGTCTCAGGTTCGAGTCCCGGGTCGGGCCATAACTAGTATTGGGTTTTTCTGACAAGACATTCTCAGTACTAGCCCGAAGTTAAGAAGTTAGCGGTGTTTCACCCGTACCTCGGAGAGTACGTTAAGCCGTCGGTCCTGCGCCTGATCTCTCTCCAGTCGTGTCGGATTTTCCGTCCTAGCAGGCTACAAGAGTAAAGGAACAGACAGTGCACCTGTGCGCACTATAATATCTCCCGCGCAGATGGCTAATCTCTCCGGAGATTGGCCGCCGTGGCCGAAATTAGGCCGGGAGGACATTATTTATTAATATTACAGCTTTTATTAGGTACAAAACAAAATTACAAACTCAAATAACTGAATTCTTAACAAGCTAAGATACGTAACTACTTAATGAAAGCTAAATAAATGTACCGATTTCACGTTTAAGTAGCCTACCAGTATAGATTTATCTGTCACGAACTTAGGGAAAAGTGCAAAATAGACTGTCCCTTATTTCGTGATATTGATTTTTGGAAATTCCAGCACTCAATTTTGTAGATCATTTTTAAATTATGTAATTTAATTATTAACTACCCTATATATAATAAAAATAAACAAAATTACATGAAATTAATCGAATAACAAACAAAATTTAGCTGATAGTACCTATGCGAATTTTTCTAATAATTGTAAATTCAGGTCACCTTTAAACTCGTATTATAAGAATTCTAGTGAACAAAACATATACCGAATTTAGCTCCTAAGAAACTTAATCAAATACATTATTTGTTTTTTAATTTACATTCAAATTATCTTTATTATTATATAAATACACAAGCAACAAAAATGTATCTAAAATATCCCTGTCACGAACTAGGGGACACACGAAAAATATAATGACCGCTATTTCGTGAGTCGATTTATTGCAATTTTGACGGAATTCTATTTTATTTATTTATTTATATAAGCCAACAAATACTTGGTATTCTTTAATTAGTATTTTTATTTCGATGAGTTATATATCATCCCACTGCTGGGCAAAGGCCTCCCCCTTCTCCTTCCACTCCTTCTTATTTTGGGCTGTGCGAAACCAGAGTTTTCCTCCAAATGCTTCTATCTCGTCCCTCCATCTGGTAACAGGTCTTCCTTTTTTTCTTGTTAAATATCTCGGTAACCAAGTTGTAGTATTTTTACTCCATTTTTCGTTCCCTGCCCTTGCAACATGTCCCGCCCAGTTCCATTTTCCGGTTTTTGCTGTCCTCATTACATCTTTTAATTTACTCTTTTGTCGTATTTCCTGTTTTGGAACTTTGTTAATTAATCTAATTTTTAGTAAATTTCTTTCCATGTTCCTCTGCGCTACTTTTAGTTTTTTAACTTGGTTCTTACTGAGTGCCCAAGTTTGACAACCATATGTGAGTGTCGGTATTATGCAACTGTTGAATGTTCTAGCTTTTAAATTGTTTGGTATATCTTTATTTTTAAATATATGTTTATGAGCCCAATATTTAATATTTATTCCAACTTCGTTGTATTCTTTTCTCTATCTCTTCTTCTTGCCAATCCTTAAAGGCGATAGTTTGGCCAAGGTAAGTATATTTCTCAACCACTTCTAAGAATTCTAGTGAACAAAACATATACCGACTTTAGCTCCTAAGAAACTTAATCAAATACATTATATTTTGTTTTTTAATTTACATTCAAATTATCTTGATTATTATATAAATACACAAGCAACAAAAATGTATCTAAAATATCCCTAACTCGTTAGTGTCACGAACTAGGGGACAAACGAAAAATATAATGACCGCTATTTCGTGAGTCGATTTATTGCAATTTTGACGGAATTCTATGCTTGTATATTAATTTTTCCGAGTCAAATCAATTGTTAAGAAACACATAAAAGCCCTATTAAAAGTTTTATTCAAATGGACTTAGCTATGCCTTTCTGTAAGCTTATGAAGTACGAGCGCTAACCTTACGGTGACAAGTAAGAAACGCAAGCCGCACAGATGTTTGTGGCCGACTGATAGTTTCGAGAGTCGTATTGCTTTCAGTTTAGTAGCCAAAATGTTAGCACTTGATTATTTAGACAGTTTAAATGATAGAGATCTTATACAAATGTATATTTTAAATAAATATTATTTAAATTGCTTATTTTTTGCGCCAGAAACAAAACTACCGAAATAACGTACTATCACGAACCAGGGGCCCGTTACCTTATTACTATTTTTAACTATTTGTGTTAAAAGGTGAACCTCTTAGATGAACGAGCAGCAAACGCCGCAGTCGTCCCATCTTAACATAGTTTCGCGCCGAACGCAGTGCACTCAGAAAATCCACTTATATACAGATTACAGATAATTAATTATCTTGATCAGAATGCGAATTACGTCATCCGCGCCGCCAGCATCGCCCTCACCGTACTGTATTCATCAAACGCTCCGAATCTGGTGACATCATCCGCGCGCGCAATTTGAATCTGTATACCTACAGTATTTTATTAAAATGCGGATCGTTCGGTCCGGAAGGTGCGCGACGTTGCATACGATTTCATATAAAAAATTATAAAATGCGAAGACTGTGACGCGTTCAGCCTAAGTTCAGCAATTCGCTCATTTTAAAAGCTCTACATGTGCGCTTAAAATGAGCAAATTCAAATAAAGCAGGCAACTTGGTTTTGGATAGTTATACTGAAAATAATCCATTCATGATATATGATATTTATTTATTTACTTATTTCTATGTAATAAGGTAAAGCTATAGAGCAAGATCCCAGAGCCGCCAGACCTTACTTATTTTCTGAGAAACAAAATGTGTGTATTATAGTAGCTTTGGCACGTAGATTTAACGTACGCATACTCGCAAATTTGGGGCGACGGCCAATTTATAGTTATAAGGTGCTAAAGGTACGTAAAAACGTTGCTAACTTTACTTATTTTCTGAGTGCTGATTTTTATGTATGTTGTACAGAATATTGTTAATAATTAATAATCAATACTCCCAGACTAATGCCGTGGGCCGTTATTTCTGCCAGACACTCTAAAGGTCGCAAAAAAAAAACTTAACTTTACTTATTTTCTGAGTCTTCATTTTTATACACGATACTCAGGGAACTGTTTCAATACTATTTGCAAGCAGCCAGACTAATCTGATGGGCCAAACATCCGCCAGACTCAATTTGAAATTTCGCTGTGATAAAATGTTGGCCTTATTTACAAGGTTTTAGGGACCTTTTTCATTGTGTGGAGTAAAGAAAACCATCAATTATTGCAATATCTAAGCCTGTGTACGAAAAGCTTACGAAAATCCACAATAAAGGGGGTGAAATGAGGGTTGGAAGTTGGAACCTTACATGAAGGTTCTAAGTTTTTGAAGTTAGAGACATGAAAATCGGCATTTAACTTATTAAGTAGTTTTAAATAATAAATTTATACCTTTGTAAGCTATACATAATATATTATAGCCTCTTTAGATATGCCTTTTGCAGCGGGAAAATTTTATAATCTTATAGGAAATCAGAAATTGTACGCGATCAAAGTCGCGGGCGACCACTAGTACTAATAAATATGTTTATCTATGCTCATATCTAAATCCGAAATATTATAAATGAGAAACTGTGTCTGTCTGTCTGTCTGTCTGCTACGCTTTCCTGGACCATCTTTTCAACCGATTTTGGTGAAATTTGGTATAGAGGTAGGCTATATACCGGGGAAGGACATAGGAGTGACATGAGGAGATTCAGTGAGCTAGACTTAGTGTGTGTTCCGTTATAAGCACTGCGAGCACTGGCAGTGCTCTTTACTGGGGACTTTCAGTGCTCTCAGTGTATTTCGGAACGCACCCTTAATCAGCTGTGAAGACCTAGAGCAAAATGTGTTCAATTCAAAACAAAAATATATTTGTGAAACCTACAACGTGACCTGAATAATGGACGTATATGCTGCCAGGCTTCAAGTGTTTATAAAGGCTTAAACGGTTTCCAACTTAAATGAAAAATTTTATCACAAGAATGTTACTTTTCTTTATAAAAAAAAGATATACATCACCCACGGCCACGCGGAAGGCTATCCCGAAAAATATACATACAAATATCTGCTTTTATTATCTTAATATTTAAGTATATTTCAATGATAATAATGATGAAAATGAAATCAATTAATAATTAAAATTTTAAGAAAATATTTTAATTAAATGTTATTTTTAATAATCATCGTCAATCGTCATCGTCGAAGTTTGGTAATTCGTCATCTAGCCAATCCTGTAGGGCTAGCATGCACACAACGAGTAAAATTATGTCTACCCGTTATCTCTATTTGTCTACCGAACCTAACATGGTTACTACTACCTAACTCGTTACGTCAAAAGTAAAGATGAGAGTAATATTTATTATCTGTGGTATTTTTCTCTACGAATCTTTACATGCCGAATATTTTTTTCTTGTAATATATCGCATTTTGTGCATGTTAGGGTAAACAAAACAGCTGGCAACGACAACATCTCTCTCTCTCTCGTCGCGAGATAATCTCGTTGTGTGCATGTTAAGCTCTGTTGGTGTTGAATATTCAAATCTTTATCGTCGTCAATATCATTGGTAAAATCTTCGTCTGTTAAATCAAATAAAATAATATGAAAAATGAAAAATGAAAAAATGAATTGATATGGATTCCATACCTGATTCTACTTCAAGGGATTCTCTTACAAACCCCGGTAATTGGTCCCCATCGAACCAGTTAAAATGGTAATTGTTGTTTTGCAACATCCATCCGTTATTTTCAGGTTTAAAAATTATACGTTCTGTCAAATAAGCACAACAGCTGCTTATATAATTCGCTGCCGAAACTGCTGCAGAAGCTCACTTTTACACAGTGGTACGTTGCTCTTATCAAAGTTCTTAACATTCTTGCGGCTATAATATATAGCTTAAGAAGGTTTTTATTATTGAAAATAAATGCCGATTTCCATGTTTTCAAAAACATAGAGCTTTCATACAAACTACTAACTCCCATTTCACCCCCTTTGGGCTGAATTTTCGAAAAATTGCTTACACAGGTTATTATTATTTAAAATTAATAATCTAAATGCCGATTTTAAAGTCCTTGACTTCAAAAACTTAGAACCTTCATGTAAGCTTCCAACTTCCATTTCACCCCCTTTGTTGTGGATTTTCGTAAAACTGCTTATACAGGTTTTTATTATTTAAAAATAAAAACTTAGTGCCGATTTTCATGTCTCTAGCTTCAAAAACATAGGATTTTCATACAAACTTCCAACCCCCATTTCACCCCTTTTGGGGTGGATTTTCAAAAAATTGCTTTTACAGGTTATTATTACTTAAAACTAATAACCATAATGCCGATTTTCAAGTCCCTAACTTTAAAAACTTAGAACCTTCATGTAAGGTTCCAACCCTCATTTCACCCCCTTTATTGTGGATTTTCGTAAGCTTTTCGTACACAGGCTTAGAAATTGCATTAATTGATGGTTTTCTTTACTCCACACAATGAAAAAGGTCCCTAAAACCTTGTAAATAAGGCGAACATTTTATCACAGCGAAATTTCAAATTGAGTCTGGCGGATGTTTGGCCCATCAGATTAGTCTGGCTGCTTGCAAATAGTATTGAAACAGTTCCCTGAGTATCGTGTATAAAAATGAAGACTCAGAAAATAAGTAAAGTTAAGTTTTATTTTTGCGACCTTTAAAGTGTCTGGCAGAAATAACGGCCCACGGCATGAGTCTGGGAGTATTGATTATTAATTATTAACAATATTCTGTACAACATACATAAAAATCAGCACTCAGAAAATAAGTAAAGTTAGCAACGTTTTTACGTACCTTTAGCACCTTATAACTATAAATTGGCCGTCGCCCCAAATTTGCGAGTATGCGTACGTTAAATCTACGTACCACAGCTACTATATTACACACATTTTGTTTCTCAGAAAATAAGTAAGGTCTGGCTGCTCTGGGATCTTGGACCACTATATTTATGTTTAAAAAAATACGTAACTTTCAGATTGGGATCCACTACGCTGCATTGTCAACTTGTACAGATCAAAACCTCAATTTTTCAATTGGATTCAAGACAAAACTTTCATCTCAAGACACACTTAAATTGCAATTGAAATCATTGCTTGATGAGACTTTATCTAGTTCTAAAACACCTGAGCAGATACTGCCCCACCTTCAGGTACTATTTAATGAAATCAATGATTTTGCTTTTCTTGTCAACTCGGCTGCAAAACTTTGTAACCATAACCTTTTGTATAAGCCTATTGTGTACCCTCTCCAGAAACGAATATATGCAACAGGTGACCCTCACCTTCCTTCATTGATTTCTGATATCATTATAAAAACGGAATTGTTAGAATATATTTGTTTTAAAGGAGGTAATTGTTATGAAGGTATTAACATATTCGAACAAAAATTTATTGAACTGTGTGTAACATTCATATCGAAGTCTGATTTAGATCTGGCCACAATATGTTGGTTAAAATACACTGAAATTAAGCATACATTGGACTTGGATGATGTTAATAATATATTAAATGCTATACCATACAATATTAAAATGGGTGCTCTTGTGATATGGTTTCGGAACTTTGTTCCTCCTCTGCTGGACCAAAATCCATTTTATATTGATTTGTTTGTTAAATGGACTACGGACAGAATTTTTCTTTTAGAACAGTCCCCATATTGGCCAAAAATAGGGTTAAAATTCATAGCAGCTATTATAGAGGTTTTAGAAACTTCAATTAAAACTATTTGTGTCAGACCTATTTCAATTGATGATCTTGATATTATAAAAGATCACATAACATATATAATGGAACTAAAAGAGAAGTATAAAATCAACATGTTGCTCAGTGAGTTCAGTTCCCAGAGTCCATCTGAAATTGCACTTATAATGCTACGCAGATGCTATACAGAGGACCTTGAACTGTTTCTGGAAGAGAGCTTGCCAGCTTACACTTCGAGACAATTGCTTGAAATAGATGACACATTACGTTCTTTTGTAGAAAGTGAAGCAGCAAGTAGTGGGGGTTGCATTGATGGTAATCGTCTTAAAATCTTGCTTAATGCTTTTCATTCACCTACCAACAAATTGGACTGCCTTCTTAACGTTCTTAAAGTATTAGATGTGCCCTGGGACACAAATGTCTTAACGACTGCTACTGCAGCAGCTGCTCTAAGTGTCAAAGATTTTACACTTACTGATGCCGATCGCATGTTAGCGCAAGAAATTTACAAGGAATTGAATTACTCCAAAATCAAAGTTATTTTGAAGAAATATAATTTCCATTTAACCTGTACAGATTATGTACTAGTCATCCACAAATTAATTAACGCTTCAACAGTTGATTTGGATGATTTAAGAATTTTCACAAGTATTTTAACAACATATGCCAATTATGCCAATAGCTTATATATAGACAGATGTTTACGAGATTGCGATACCAAATTGGCGTTAGAGTATTTCAAGAACTTGTCCAATCGCAGTCAACGAATTTTAATTAAAACTATACGAAATAAATTCGAACAGATAATTACTAGTACAACTGCAAATCCACTTTTAGAAAGAAACTATACAGATTTTCTAAAAGGCTCTTTGTTATTAGATAATATCGAAATTAATTCAATTGAGAATTTATACTATCTTAAAAATTCGTTCGACATATTATTAAATTTAAATAGTATCAACAGCAATAAGTGTCGCGAAAGTGCGCTGAACAATTTTAAACAAAGTGAGGAAGTTATTTCAAGTTCCGGACGTGGTAGGTGCATGTTGCAACTAATAAGTGGAGAACAATCAAAGTTAATGTTACTGTTGCGCCGCACTTCTTCAGGCCAAAATGTACGCGTGCTCATTGAATCTTTAATACTAAGAAATACTTCGAAAAAAAATGATTTATCCGTTTTATCGCAATACAAAGATGGTCAAAACTCAACTCTGTTACTGGAGTCTTACGAAATACTATCAGAAGTTTTGTCTAATTGCGATGAAGAACATTTACATAGTTTACTTAATTACTTGTCAATACTCAATGCGTTGATACACGCTGGCATTATCTTAAAAAATCTTTCCATAGCTTGGAAGTTTCAATACATATATTTACCTATGTCTTCCTTGAATACGTTGAATGATTTGATTAATTATTATTATTCATCTTCTACTAAGAACAATTTGTTGCCGTCAGAATCTACAAATGTATTTAACAAAAGCGACTTCATTCCTTTTCGTATTTTCGCAAATATACTGAAACAGTCAATAAACACTGGCTCCACTCTATGCGACAACTTCTTTATGACGAGGCATCAAGTTTCCAAAAAGCTCCTATCAAAAGTAGTTGTTGCTTTGCAAGATTTGGATCAAGTCTTAGTAACTACTTTATTACTAACTCTTAGGAGTGCCGAAGTAATAGAAGATAAAATTTGGATTTTAGAATTACTGCGTGGGCAATCAGAATCTTTATCTCCGGCTGCAATGCATTTCCTTTCAAATCCCCTCATTCGCCGTACTTTTGCACTTGAAAATATACTTCCAGGGAGCACTTTTTCATATCCTCCCCAATATATCCTTAAATCAAAGTTCAATATCAACTTATCCGAAATTGCTCTCCCGGAAAATACTGAAGAAACATGGGATGTCAAGGTTTTACTCTTTCATATTTTACGGAACTGCCCGTTTACAACTTTCGAAAGACTTATCGATTTATGCCAAACTCTAAATATTTCGCAGAATGATGGTTTTTCCTTGCTGCTCGTGTCAGTTCTTACAAACTGGAATTTGAAATACAAGACACTAGAAACCGAACTAAGTTTACGTGAACTTTCCATAAAAAATGATTTTGCACAATTGATGTCCAAGTGCATGGTAATTTGGCAAAGTATTGAGGACAAAGAATTTATTAAGGACATTTTAAATGATTTTTGGAAAAATGGGGAAGTGATAATAAATGGATGTCTTGTTTCTATTAATCCATATTACTATGAGATATATTTATGCATTTATCAAATGTTATTTACTCCGAGTAACGAATCAAAAAATTTAAAGCAATACTACTTGCTAAATTTCTTAAAAGGTTATCAGAGAAAGAGCAGTCCCAAGCAATATGAGTTTGAACTCTTTTCAGTTAAAGGAATGTTTCCTGAAATTGGACATTACCGCCTACCCTTTCATCTTTTTATGCGTGATGACATGTGGTCTAATTTAAAATCTGAAATAACTTTAGAAACATACGAACGTTGGTTGCCCGTAGTTGCATTACTCTCACTTGATCCCGAGATACAAACAGCCAAGGACATGATTTGCAGTAACGCTGTGAAACAAACTATGACCAACCGCAAGAGATTTGAAAGTAGCGATAATGAGTTGAAGGACAACGAACCTTGGCGCTTAATATCTCTTGAAGAACCTTTGCTCCGTACAGCTCATCGATGTGTACGGCATATTGCAAATATGGAATGGGCGGGTGCATGTCTTTTCTATGTTCTTCAAGGATGTGCTAGAGGAGCAGATCAGGTAGCGGCAGCTCATCTTTGCTATCAATTTTCTCAGCGCTGGGCTACACTTCAACCTGGTAATCGTGCTGTGAGGCAAATGGAAAGGCTGCACTCTTCGTTGTCAACTCGTCATGCTTTACATAAAATAGACTGGGCTTGCGAAGAGTTCATACGTCTTTCGACCGAGCCCGCGCAGCTTATACACGCCTTATATTTGCACCCAAATTTTGTAGAAAAATTTTCTCGTCATGACATTAACCGAGCTGCAAATGAAATAGCTGATAAGAACGGAATAAACATTAGCTCCATAAGAATCCAGATATTAGAAAACATACTTGAAAAAACATACAAAGACAACAAAAGCCTACACGGTCTAGAAGTGAAAGATTTAATAACAGCTAAATATATTTTAAAAGCTACTTGTCCAAAAATGGGGGCAATTTATTTGTCAAGAATTGCTTTTGATGACGAAAGTGATCACAACAAATGCAAAAAACTTCGTGCACTACAGTGTTTAATCAGCGTAATTGATTCAGATACAGCAATCAAGGTTACTAATCGTCAACGTGATGTCCTGTGGATGTCTTTATTAGAGCTTTTATACGTTGTTAAGCTCGAAAAAATTGATGTGCCCTGGGTAGTTGCTACATTTATGCAGAATAAAACTACCGCTCTAAGCCAACTGTTACAAGTTACTGGAAATAATATAGAAAGTTTAAAAATTGCAGCAGAGCTGGCACATAAATTTGGCGATGTACAGCTTATGCGAGAAATTATACCTATGTTACTTCGTAATTCCTTGTATGAAGAAATGATTCCATTACTTTTAAAAGTCCAAAATCCACCCGATAACATTATTTATTCAGCATGGAAAGCTATAATTTTATCGCCCTTCCAACGAGCCGATTATCCTATTACTGACCGCCAAAAAACTAAATGTCTTAATGCATTAAATTTATTACCAGTTTGTCCAGTAATTAAAGATGAGGATTTAATTGAAATATGGAAAAACTGTATTAGATGCAAGTGTCTAGGACTAGGTTGTTTAATATTGCCGTATATGACTCCTGAAACTAGACAAAATCTCAGTGAACTACGTAAATTAGATAAAAGAAATTTAATAATAAGCTTGAAGAATCTTCACACAGAAAGTTATCTTGTGTCAGGTGCGATGTATGTAATCGAAAATTTAGCACCAAAATTGTACAGATAAGTAATTGTTGTCAATATGAAAAAAATCGTCATACATTGCAATAAAACTTTGTTAATTTTGATATTTCATTTGTAAAGTTGTCAATAAAAAGCAAGTATAGAGAACTTGAAATGATACCACATTATTTATTATTATAAAATAAATACATAATTTTGTTGGTATGTGAAGTGTTTTATTTAATACTTACCTATTTTCACCTACTTTGTAATTTTTGGAATGACTATTGAATACTTAATAATAATTCAATCATTCTGAGCTCTTACATATGGATTACAAGTAAATGACAATGATCTGATATGTGATGCTGAAGGTAAAACCATGTCAAACAGGGGTGCATAGATTCCATGACCACGGGCCAATTGTTCAGGGGTTTCATCAGAATGATTGCGTCTTCTAGCTATTTCCACAAGATCTTCTCGAAGAAGCAAAATTAGCAAAGTAGATTTACAATGACTCATAGCTGCTGCCAAATGCATAGGTGTTTGTTCTGAAAAAAATTAAACAATTTTTAAGACCTTTTCGTTATTTAAGGTTAGGTACGTAGTAAAAGATGGAACTCTAAGAGACTGATTGTTATAAAAATTGATGAAGTAGTTTTTCTCCTACTTACTCGCTTGCTGAAAAAAACTGTAAATTGGCTCTTTTCTAGCCCGCCAGCAATTTCCAAAAATTGTCTGCAGGATGATAATAGAAATTGCTGGACAGTTGTAAGGTATTTAATTAAAGGACACAACTAACATTAATTAGGTGTTTTGTAATTTACATTCCCTTCGTTCTAAATATTGGAGTCTATGTTATCTGATCTGTCTGGTACTACTGTGACGCGTCACTAGCCTATCATAACTGTTTCTTAAGTTAGAGAGAGAAACGTCTAACAACACAAGGCATCACGTGACTTCCTGTGTCGTGACTCTCTCTTTAAACATGTGGTTTGCTCTTGAATGCAATCTCAGCTGAATCCTGATGGTAAGTGATGATGCAGTCTAAGATGATAGTGTTCTAACTTGTTAGGGTCCAGCAGTAATATTAAGTATTTACCTATGAAATTGCCGTTTTGTATGGAATAAGTGAAAGTACTTATTTTTTCAAACTTTTTTATTTCTGTTATTCGAAGTAATCACCCATGCAATCGACGCATCTTTGCCAACGCATTGGCAGTTTATTGATGCCCTTCTTGTAATGATCAGCTGGACGGGAGGCAACAAACTCTTCAAAGGCATTTTGTACGGCCTCTCGGGAATTGAATTTATTACCCACTAAAAAGTTGTCTAAATTTTGGAAAAAGTAATAGTCGGTAGGTGCAAGGTCTGGTGAGTATGGCGGATGAGGGATAGCTTCCAACCCCAGCTCTTGCAGCTTGGAGACTGTCTGTTGCGCAGTATGGGGTCGCGCGTTGTCGTGAAGGAGCAGTGGGGACGACCGATTGACCAAAGCTGGTTGCAGATGTGCAAGCTTCTCCATCATTCTCTCCAGTTCTTCACAGTACACATCTGCAGTAATGCTCATGCCGTTTTGTAAAAAGCTGTGGTGAATCACACCCGCACTAGACCACCAAACAGTGACCATGACCTTTTTAGGGGTCATCTTTGGTTTAGGGCATTGCTTTGGTGCTGAACCAGGATCTAACCAACTTGCTGAGCGCTTTTGATTGTCGAACAGAAATAATCCATTTTTCGTCGCACGTAACAATTCGTTTCAAAATTCCTTCACTTTTTTGACTGTTGAGCAGCGCAAGGCAGGTCTCGACGCGTACGTTGCGCTGGCGATCGTTAAGGTCGTTGGGCACCCATCTATCAAGCTTTTTTACCTTGCCAATTTGTCGCAAATGGATCAATATTGTTTTGATGCTTACATCAAAAGCTGCTGCTAGCTCAGCTGTAGATTGAGTTTCGTCAGCTTCCACAATCGCCTTTAATTCATTATTGTTGACCAAAGTCTCCGGACGACCACGAGCTTCATTTTTCAAGTCAAAATTTCCAGAACGGAACCGGGAAAACCAATAACGGGTTGTGCGTTCGTTTGTACAGTTCTCTCCGTAAACGTTTTTGATGTTACGTGCCGTTTGTGTCGCGTTGGTGCCACGACGGAACTCATATTCCATAATTACACGAATTTTTAAAGTATCCATTAAGACGAAAAATGTTGAAATGTAATGAAAATACAACGCTAATCAAAAAACAAAAGACTGAGTTTGTAAAAAGAATGTCATGGTTTTAAAACAAAATTAATTTGAATTTAGAATACAGAGCCATTACAAACTTTTTTTTATTTGAAATGACCAGTACTGAAGAAAGGCAATTTCATAGGTAAAGATCTATTAATTATTAAACCCATACCCCTACCGGTTTGTACAAGATAACCACCTTTATAACCGATAGGTTATAAAGGTGCCTTACAGCCTTTTATAACCGATAGGTTTTAGATTTTACTTGCAAGTGTCCAAATAGAGTTGTCACTACATATTTTGCAACTGCAATGGACTAAATACGAAGTCCTGTGTTTCTGAATTTAATAGGTAAGTTTGATTCCTCGCAAATTAGACAAAAGTAAGTACTTTTTTACTTGTATACAATTCACGGCCGAAATAGCAATTCACGGCCTCGATTACTTAAAAAGACCTCGTCTGGCGCCTCGTCCTTTTAAAATCACTTTGGAAGTCCTCGGCTTCGCCTCGTCCTTCCAATATTAATTACCTACTCAGCCGAGAATTGCTTTCTGGCTTGGGCAGTAATGTACTATTAATTGATTAGTTTAGCATATCACCTGACTAGCTGATGCCCGCGACTTCGTATGCGTGGATCGAGGTTTTTCGGTTCCCGCGGGTACTCTTTAATTTTCCGGGATAAAAAGTAGCATGTGTTATTCCAGACTATAATCTATCTCTGCGTCAAATTTCATCCAGATCAGTTCAACCGTGCTGGCGTAGGTAATTGAGTAACAAACATCCATCCATTCATCCATCCAAACTTTCGCATTTATAATATTAAGTACTTATTAGGGTTCCGTACCCAAAGGGTAAAAACGGGACCCTATTACTAAGACTCCGCTGTCTGTCTGTCTGTCTGTCTCCAGGCTGTATCTCATAAACCGTGATAGCTAGAAAGCTGAAATTTTCACAAATGATGTATTTCCGTTGCCGCTATAACAACAAATACTAAAAATTAAAAAAATATATATATTAAGGGGGGCCCCCATACAATAAACGTGTTTTTTTCGTATTTTTTTGCTCAATATTAAAAACGGTAACAGGTAGACGGTTCAAATTTTCACAGAATATTAACTTGTATATTACCTTTCAAAATAAATAATTAAATATCAATAAAGTAAATATTAAAGGGCGGCTCCCATACAACAAACGTAATTTTTATTTTTAATACGTCATAAATCGTAAAACTTACTACAGGTTTGTACGGAACCCTCGGTGCGCGAGTCCGACTCGCACTTGGCCGGTTTTATAGATTTAAGACATAATTTTTTCAAAGGCAGTGTCGTGGATTAGCCGTTGAACGAGCCGCACCCGCTGTGGGAGAGATGAAGAGGAAAGTACTCAAGAACTGCATCATATAACGCATACGAAGAACTAATAGTCGAAAAACAGTAGTAATAAAAGATGGAGGACTTTTGACTTCCGCGGGCAATATTCCCTCGTTTGGGAAACGATGATATTAGCTAAAAAGTGCAAAAAAATCAAATTTTTAATACTATTAAATAATTTAAATACTAACCTCCATCTGACAAAGCAGTAGGATCAGCACCTGCTGCCAAAAGCCTTGCAGCCGAAGCATAATTATTCCAATTACAAGCTGAGTGCAAAGGTGTCCATCCCAGTTCTGTCTTGGCACCAACATTCGCTCCAACACTTAGCAAGTATGATATAATGTTTATGTGATTGCTGTAAGCAGCTCTGTGTAAAGGAGTGTAGCCATCTGAATCCCTGGCATGTGTCAGCCCTGGTTGTTTTGTTATAAGTTCTTTCAAAGTCTCAAGCTCACCATTTTCCGATGCCCACAAAACATGATCAATGGGATTTTCTAGAATAAAGAAGTTGATTATTAAAAGTTCTATTGTCTTGATGGATTCAATTAAATGGTTGTAAGTCTAAAGGGTCTAAGTGCCAAAAAATCAAAAATCAATATTTTTACGAAAATACAATGCAAGTGCCAAACCTGATAATATCCTAATTGATCCAAGTGCCTGATTCTTTTAAGATTTTAACAAATAAATTTATAGGCCATAAGCTACAACGATCTTTAGCTCAAAAATTTTGTTAAATTGGCAAATTGGTATTTTTCCGAAAATACAATCTAAGTGCAAAGCCTAATAATATCCAAATGGATCCAAGTGCCTATTTCTTTTAAAATTTTACACACACAAATATAGTTGTGGCAGGCAATAAGTGGCAATGACCTTTCGCTCAAAAACTTTGGTAGATCTCTAAATAATAAAATTGGCACTTAAGCCCTTTAGGCTGATATTACACTATCATATATATATGATCATAGATATATGAGTCATTTTTATATGAAGAACATATGATAGTGTAATATCTACATTTGTCTATGATCATAGTTATAGGATCCTATTTGAAAGCTTGCGTACAAGTAGGATCATATCCGTCATGCGTAGCATCTCTACATAGTCAGTGTATCCGTCTAACCAAAAAAGATGGTGTCTTCCAAAAGAGCTTATTACACCTTCCTAAATTTAGTCGACCTAATTAGGATTCAGGAAAGGAAAGCAAATTTATATTTCTGATCACACCTTCCTAAATTTAGTCACTGAATCAGTTTACAGATAAAGCTCGACGGCGTCGGACGTGTCGTGCTAGTGTCGAGTGCACTCCAGTACTGTCCAGACACCAAAAAATTGACCTTGCCGTAGCTCTGGTTATTGGCTCAATTAAAATTAATTATAGATGCCTTTATTTATTCTTACCAAAAATTAAAAAAAAAATCATTAGGTATTTCCCCATTGCCTTCAATCAACAGTCTCATCGGTTTGGTATTAATCGGACGTTGATGACTGTGGAGAGGAGATATGAATGATATGATACAATGTGGATGGTGAAGGACGTGGGGATTGTATTCGGTGTTGGGATGGTAAGTATGAAGGGGAGAATCCGAAGATTTGATAATATGTTGTTGTGTAGATGGTGTAAGATGCGCGGATTTTGTTTGGTGTTGGGATATTAAGTTATGAAGGGGAGAATCCAAAAGTTTGATACTGGAATACCGTACTGGATTTGATACCGTACTGGAATCTACAAAGTTTTATCAAAAATTAATAAATGGTTAATTGAATTTGCCGCCATCTTCTCCTCCTATCAGGCAGGCGCGGTGATCAGTATTACTTACTCTATGGCGGTGACTGAACCAATTAGGCGACTAAATGCTATTACACCTTCCTAAATTTAGGATACTGAATGATTTAGTAAGTTAGCAACCATACTTTTTCCTAAATTTAGGATCCTAACTTGCTAAATGCGATTACACTTGTCTGAATTTAGTAACTGAATCATTTAGACGACTAAATTTAGGAAGGTGTAATAAGCTCTAAAACAAAGAATTTCGACTGGAATATCGAAACTACAAAAAGAGTAATTATTAGCCTCTACGAGGAAAATGAGTGTTTATATAATAATCTGATCGCCTTGCTACCCATGATCTAACCAAAATTCGTCTTTTATTTCTAGTTTTATTGTTCACCATTTTTTTTTAAATGCAATTAATAAAATAATTGCTCTCATAGCAACGGAAAACACGGCTAAATCGTTAACCATCTTGATAGTATATGACGTTTATATGATCATATGTGGGTCAATAGTGTAATATGTAAAAATGAGGAACTGCATCATATAAATATGATCATAGAACTTGACAGATATGACATCATATATATATGATGAATATATGATAGTGTAATATCAGCCTTAGACTTACATCCCTTTAATTAGCTTGTATCTTGTATCAAACAAAAGCTAATGAAAATAATAAATCTCTGAGCCTCACCTCTGAACATAATATTATTTAATATGATGTTGAAACAATATTTTTTAATCAATAATTATATTATAAGTAATAAATTGAAGATATTTTTTTTTTTTAATATTATTATGTATTGTTGCACTAAATCAGACTGACTCAGGCAATACAAGTAAGCCTTGGGCACTTAAATAAAACCATTTTCATAAAAAAAGTGAAAGTTATTGTTGACTTTACTTTGTAAATCCATAAATAAAAACTAAACTTTGACAAAATTTTTTTGTGAACAAAGTTCATACCGTCAGATTAGTCCCAATAAAGGTTTGATGAATATGTGATTGAGGGTGGGACTCGAACAGGTAACAACAAATTGATTGGGATCAATGTAATAGAAGAAGTGTGCTAAGCACTTCTGTGAGATTTAAAGAATAGAAAGTGCACTTGTGCCCTTTAATATCTCTGCACAACTGAATAATCTCTGTGGAGATTGGCCAGACATTAAAATAGCGTAATAAGGAGTTTTTCAACTATACATAAGTACAGGCTGTACCTAATAATATGCAAGGCAAGCCCTCCTTTGCCAAGCTAGGGCAGGTCAACTGGTAAATAAATAAGTACAGAAATACTTTTTTTATAATGAGATCAATGATTATGATGAAATTTGACAGACTACAGACTAAGGCTACAGTAGCTAAAGGAATTTATAAAGATCTGAAAGAACAATTTCTTAGACACACTAAATGAGCAACAGCTTGTTACATCTGTGAATTCTGATATGATTTTAAAGGTACTTACCTTTTGGATTATTTACAGTATCAACATCTTGATCAGCATCATCCCAACCAGATACAAACATTCCAGAAGTTTCTGGATTTTTCTTGCAGCGTTCTATTTCATCAGTTATTTCTTTAAAATCTTTAAGTTTCATTTCTTCCTCTTCTGAATCAGACATGATATTAGTGTACCTAAACTGAAAAATAATGATTTTGTTCTATCAATTTATGTACTAAAATTAATCAGGGTGAAAGTTAGTATGTATATTTGGATATTTGTAACTCCTAAGCCCTATCTAATGACTGTCGACTGAACCGATTTGGCTGAAATGGAGATAGCTCATACTTACCCTGAGTTAGCACGTAGGCAACGATCTAACTAGGCTACAGTGCTACCTTTATCCCGGAAAATTAAGGGTGCAAGCTCACAAAAAATATATAGACTAAGAGATAACTGCACTTTTGGTAACTATCGCCAGGAAGGCTGATTCAGTATTTGGTGCGTGTAGAACTCTCCTCTGGAGGAATTTGTGACGGTCTGACAGCAAGTGGCTGGGGGACCTGACTACTTATCGCCGCCGCTCAAAGACAGTTATTGTTCATTTTTGGTAACAATAGTTCTCGTCCCTCACAGAGGAGAGCCCTACACGCACCAAATACGGAATCAGCCTTCCTTGCGATAGTTAACAAAAATACAGTTATCTCTTAGTCTATAAGTATTGACATTTGGGTTGCACGAACCAGTGCAAATTTGTATAAAAAATTCGTGCTGTAAAAATGAGGGTTCTTTGGAACCAGATTATACAAAAACTGTAAGTTGTATTGAAAATATTGTTTATTTAAAGTGTTCCTTGATCTTTTACGATTAATTTGAAATAACTTTTGTCTAAATAATGTCTCAAATTAAATCACAATAGTCGGAACGCGATAAAACGCATTTTTTGAGATTTCCATGCAATTCCCGATAATTTTCTGCTGTTAATATACGATTTTTTGACCACTTTTGTAAATTACGTTATACTTCATTTATCTGAGTAGCGAATGGTATTTATTTGGAAATGATATTTTAATTTTTGCTATCCTCAAAACTCGGAACAGAAAAGGATGTTTTGAAGCGCACAGAGTTTCTACGATAATCACAATTCACTCGGATGAGTCGCGGGCATCATCTAAAGTTTTTCTTATCACCTTCATTAGAATTTAGAAAAAAGTATACCTACTAGTTCTTTCTTCACTCAAAATCACCTTCTATTCTATTCATAAATCGATCAAAACCACAGAGTACTTTTTATATATAGGAATAGAGATCTATCTCGCCATAGAATAGTGGTAACAGCCTAGTGGCGCCATCTGTATTCGCCTTTTGGAACTGAACTTCTATACCTATGCATATATATAGCTACTTAGCTATACCTATTACTTACGTTTTTATTTTCGCCGCCAATTTTCAAATAGGCGCCTGGTTCGCAGTCAATCTGGACCTCAATCCAGATTGACTGTGTACCGGGCGCCTATTTGACTGCTTCTTTAGCAGTGGAAAGCAGGAAAGGATTATTTTATGCATTCAGATTATATAAATTAGATGATAATTTTTTTGTTCACAAATAAGTAACTATGAAAACTGAATACATACATTTTACAATAAACAATAATACAATGTGTTGACTTTCATTCTTTATTTTCTAAATACATTCGTTTTACTACATCATATTACATACACCGCTTTTAGATATTAAATGGTACCTTGAAAAATGAAAGTCCAAAACTATAATATCAAATTTAGAAAATAATAATTTGAAACAATTATATTATATACTCTTACAAACTGTTATTTACATATTACTAGATTTCACAAAAAATTCATCTCCTAACCACAAGGATAACTTAAAGTTTTTAATTAATGCTGTCTGCAGCTTCATTTTCAACTATTGTAAGTCTGATTTTGTATGGGCTATAAGATGCTGATGATAACAACGACAAATACTAAACTACTTAGTAATAAGTAGGGTCCCCTGAGAACAGGGGAGCTAGTTAAGTTTTGTTAACCTTATGACACTTTTGATACAATTTTCTTGCCAATATTTGGTATTTGTTGTTGTCATCATCAACATCTTTTAGTCCATACAAAATCTTATTAATAGACTTGCAATAGTTGAAAATAAAGAAGCGGCAGACAGCATTAATTAAAAACTTGATTAAGTTATCCTTGTGGTTAGGACATGAAATTGTTGTGAAATCTACTAATATGTAAATAACAGTTTTTATATATTGCTTCAAATTATTGATTTCAAAATTTGTTTTTAGAATAGATATTGCAACATCCTGTATATTTGATATTAAAGTTACAATTGAGTCACTAGGGCTGCAAAGCCAACGACGATCTGTATATTCCCTATATTTTATGTATTCAGTTTCTTGTGATGCCACTAATGCTTTCTTGCATGTTTCACATGACCTATATATTTTTTTTGCTTTTTTTATAAAATATCCACTTACGTATTGCAAAGGAGCCAATATTTTTGGATCACATTTCTTTTCCAGTGGCTCCAGTTCAATACTTAAAATATCATTTAAGACAGTTTCACAATTAGAATCGTCGTCGGCTTTACAGCCTTCGTCAATCAGGGTAATTAATGCCTCCCCAAAATCAAGCTCACAATTTCCCCCTGGAGTGTGGACACTGGTAAGGCTATTTATTAATAATGTGGTGAATGCTGATTCAAAACGCTCAGGCGTAGGGTTTGTGTTGCGGCAACCATGGGATCTTATAGACCCAAAAAAGTTTTCCAATGGGTCTTGATTAAAATGTCGCATCCACACTGAGGTAATCTTATGGTCTGTTTCCAATTTTTTCAGTAAAACCTCAATTCCTTCCAGTGTCCACACCCAATTAGTTAGGGTTGGCACACTTTCTTTTTTCCCAGTTTTATCTACAAATTTCATCGATTTTAAAATCTTTTTCCCCTCAGTCCATATCTTATTATGTACAGAAGTACGTGTTGCAGGACCCAAAAGTGGCTTTGCAAACCTATTCCTTTTTGCAAAGCTGCCGTTGACTGAATCAAACAGGTTATCAAAGAACAGAAGCAGATCTGCTGTTTCCTTACATTCTTCAGGAAGAATTTTCTTGTCTGAAACAAATAAGGAATGGGTCAATTCTTCACATTCAAACTAAAAATCCATACTAATATTATAAAGTGTGTCTGTTTGTCTGCGACACTTTCACAGCTCATCTTTTCAATTGATTATGATGAAACTTAGTACAGACAAAGGTTGCATCAGGAGAAGGATGTAGATTACTAGATAATGCCTGTGACTTTGTTCGCATGGATTAAGTTTTTTTGATTCCCACAGGAACTCTTATTCGCATTTATATCATTATTATGGATTATGGAAATTATGAATTATGGATAGGATATTAGGATAGGATTTATGCCAGGAAATTGGAGAGACAACCTATCATTCCAACACAAAATAAGAAAGAATAGACATAGAACAGGTACCTGCAAGGTATCCCATATTAGATGCAACAGTTGCACTAAACACTTGGCTTGCGTATTTTACTTTCATTTTCCCTATTTTTTGGGGAACAATATGGCTGTCAGTCAGTTTTGGAACAAGCCTCACGCCTTTGTAGCCCGGATTTTCTTTGTGGAGTAACTCCAAATGTTGCCATTTTGCTACTTTCAGTTCCCCATGCATTTCATATTGTAAGTTTTTAACTAACAAGTTGTTTCTTATCCCCTTTAAAAGATGAGGGGGATCATAAAGGGGTACAATTTCCTCTGCATTAACTGTGAAAATATTGTCTTTTGGAGTAACTCCTCTTCTTAAATAATCACCTCTTGCCTCATCAATGAGATATCTGTATGCTTGGCGATTGTTGGTGCCTTGATCACACACAGTGGCAATTACTTTAAACCCAGCATCTTGTAAGTTTACTATAATTTCTTTTACCTGCTTGGCAAGTTCTGGCCCCTTCGTTGCACCAGAGGAAAATGTGTAAGACACTGGCTGCTTATAATTTTTATGAAGTCCCCTGATCATAAAAACTTGGGCATGATTTGCAAAAATAGGCTGTATTTCACTTCCATTGGTCACAAAGCCAGTTACACTATCCTTTCGCTCATTATACGTGACATTCAGTTTTAGGGACATTTCATCAAAAATCAAAATACACAATTTTTCATTTGATTTCATTTCTGCTGATTTTGATTTTAGCTGTTCAAATATTTTTTTGTTAATACCAGGCTTGATATTAGCTCTGGTCAACAATTTGCTCAATGTTTGTGGGGCTGGCAAAGCTAAAAATTTTCTTAAAAATCTATAAGCCTTAGGGCTTTGTTTCATTAAAGATAAAGCAGTTATTTTTTCCTTAATGTCAAAGCGCCTCCCTTTAGCCTTTTTACCTTGCTCACGAAACTGCATCATCATTAATATTTTTGCTGATGCTGGCATATTTTCCATCACTTTTACAAATGCTGGATTTGATGATATTTTCTTTGCCAATTTTAGTTGAATAGCTTGCTTTGAGAGCTTATTCTTATATGTACTTAGTTTTCTTTTCACAGACACCAATTTTTTGTATAAATCATGTTCATTTTTCGTCATCTTCACACGACATGTTGTCACTTTCTTGGAATTTTTCCTTGTTGTAACAGCTGAAAGTAAGATTATATCATAATTTAAAAAAAGATAAAATAGTAATAGTCTAGTATTATTCTTACCTCTTTTCTAGTATTTACTACTATGTCTTAGCTAATATTATTCATGCTAAAGTCTCTGTCTGTGTGTCTGGGGTAGGGCTTTTATCCAAAAATCTTAATCCATGCAGACAAAATCTCAGGCATCATCTAGTATTACAAGTAAACAATAAATATATTTAATAGATAGGTTTGTTTGAATTTTTCTAGCAGTAACTCAAGCTATGCAACCAATTAAGATGATATTTTATGTCTGCCTTTTTATATTTTTATTAATAACTATCTAGTTAGTGTAATGGGCACTGACATTCTAACTAGATGTTAATAAATAAAATAAGTTTTAAGACTCACCTTTCTGCTGATTTCTATGAATCTTTTCTTTAGTATCTGGGATAGATTTGAGGTCTAGTATATTCTTGGAGCTTGGTGCTGTAACAGTAAATTTCATTATGTAATAATAGTATAGAATAACATCAGAAAAAAATTATGAAACCTATGACAATAGCAAGCACTCAATTATGATTAACTAAGGGCCGCTTGCACAAGGACATTTAAACTGATTTAGTAAAATTTTGTAATGCTGTCCCTTTTTGCCAAATGCATATTGTAGTTGCCAAAAAGGGACAGCATTAAATTTTTTAACTAAATCAATTTAAGAGGCCTTGTGCAAGTGGGCCTAAATGTTTCCCGCAATTTTGTCCGCGTGGTCTAAGTTTTTTCGATTCCTGCGGGAACTCCTATAGCCTATGTCCTTCCCCAGGATATAACCTATTGCTGTATCCAATTTCATCAAAATCGATTGAATAGGTGGGCCGTGAAAGTGTAGCAAACAGACAGACAGACACACTTTAGCATTATTAGTATGGATATTACATAGGGCTCTTAGTATATTTTTTACCCACCAATATTTTCTTTTTCTTCACTCAAAAGTTCATATTGCATTGTCACTTCCGGCTCAATGGGTAAATTATCAGCTGAAAAAGAGAATAAAACAACACAAATTAAACCTAGTAAGACTCTTTCTATAACAGATGACTGTGTAAAATTACAAGATAGCCTAGATATTTATGAAGAACTAGCTGATGCCTGCGACTTTGTCTGCGTAGATTGAGGTTTTTTTGATTCCCATGGGAACTCTCTAATTTTCTGGGTCCTTTTCTGTGTAAATTTATCCTATGTCCTTCCCCGGGGAACTAGCTAGCCCTGTACCAAATTTCAACAAAATCGGTTGAACAAATGAGATATGAAAGCGTAGCAGACAGAAAGACACACTTTAACATATATAATATAGCATGGGTGAAGTCAGTTAGAGAGCATGAATGCAGAACCAAGTTTCAACTATTTGATGTACAATATACAAACACATGGGTAATGATTAATGAACAAACAAACTAACATTTATTTTAGCCTTTGTCCTTCCCCAGGATGCAACCTATCTCTATACCAAATTTCATCAACATCAGTTGAAAAGATGAGCAATGAAAGTGTAACAGACAGACAGACACACTCTCACATTTATAATTTCAGTATGGATATGTGTTTATGGTTTGTAAAGTGAAAAAAATAGTTACATTTAGTTGAAGATGATGGCCTGTTCAAAGACAAATTCTGTATGTTCCTTAATGGTTCGTCTGTTGAAATCGCAGAAGTATGATCTATTGACGCAGATGATACTAATGGAATATTCTCCAAGAGATTCTGTAATTGCCTGAACGGAGTCTGCACCATTGGAACAGAAGAATGCAGGTCTGAAAATACAAAAATAGCACAATATAACATATCACTACTATGGAGTATTATTAACATATCATAACATACTTTAAAAATCTATTGTTCAACTTACAATGCATGTTAATAGTAGGCACAGCTATGTTGCTGAGTCTATTAAATCGGCAATGATACTTTGCTTCAAAATGTAAACGACAAACTCTCCGATTCTTGTAAATGAATTCGTTGGTTGGTTTTAAGATATCTCCACCAATGCTATGGACCCAGATCATAAAACGATCTAAATCCTTTGCGGGATTTGGGAAGTCATGCAGGACGTTTTCCAAACCTGAAATGTTTACAAATTCTATATGAGGAAACATGTTGCAGTTATAAATAAATAAAGACAGTATTCAGAGGTAAAAGTTCGTTATCAAAATTGCGAGCGAATACAAACCTGCAGCTCCTGAACAGCCTGGGATACAGCACCTTTTGTAAGACATATTTAATATACAAGTAAACAAAAACCACTGGAGTCCTATCTCAAAACACTGGAGTCTCTATCTCAAAGCACTGAAGTCCTAACTCAAAATACTGGAGTCTTTATCTCAAAACACTGGAGTCCTATCTCAAAGCACATAAGAGTCTCTGTCTCAATCTCAAAGCGTGGGTTCACTTGTTTGGAGGAGAATGCTCAACTCAACAAACGTAGCGTGAAAAGCACCACAAAACAAAATGAAAAGTATTAAAAACAGCAATCAGAAAAACAACACAACCGGCAATGCAGAGGTTATTTTTCAAATTAATTTGACATTTATTGCTAAACGAGTCCCTTGAGTGAATGTTGCCATAGTTATTTGGTGAATTTCTACCTATCTAAAAATAGAAAAATAAGTCATAAATAATTTTACTATTAGAATATCATTTAAACAAATAAATGATAATAAATAAAAATAATATGAAAGAGATAAGAGATATTATGAAAGAACAAGAATTTATTATCAGAAGATATTTGTGAGAACTAAACTACTGATATAGTAGTTTTTTTTTTAGCATAATAGGGACGACAGCACCATCTGTTATTGCCTTTTGTTACTTAGCGAAAAGACTGTACAGACTGTTTTGTACTAAGATTGATGACCCTGATCAAAACTGAAAACAACCTAATGTGTGTTCCGTTATAAGCACTGCGAGCACTGGCAGTGCTCTTTACTGGGGACTTTCAGTGCTCTCAGTGTATTTCGGAACGCACCCCTGAGGAACTTTCCAGCCTACGTTCCTTAGAAACATCATAGATGGCGCTCTCTAACACACCTAGGATATAAGATTGCAATGAGGTGCTACTTGTGTATTGTACCATAGTCGTACTCGTAGTAATCTCTATGGCCTAATGCCTGAAAAAGTTTTTACGAAGAAAACTAAGGCGTAATTTGGTTGAATTCATTTAATTTTTTCGTCTTTGTATCGAATTTGGACTCTGATTACCACTGTATATGAAGACCTGCCTACGAAATTTGGATACCGATTCTCCTGCATATTGGGATACCGATTCTCCTGCATATTGAAGACCAAGGAAGTTTCCAAATTTACGTATTAGGTTGTGTTTTCGTATTTACGTTCAGTTTGGCTTTTGCAGCCTAACAAGCAGAGCACCATCGTCTATAAGTTAAACCACTTTTTTCGTAAGCTACGAGCACAGTTACCACTTCGTCCAATTCCGATTTCATACGAATTACGAATATGGGCGAATAACAAAAACGACACAGGATTGTCTGACCTAAACTGTCGGATAGGTCAAACAAAAAAAAGTGATACGCTGAGCAGGACAAGAGAATATTTTCTCGCTCTGTCACTCCTCGGTATTAATATATATATAGCTGCTCGTGCTGACTGACTCATTGATCACCTCTCCTGTAAAATTTTGTATGAACATTTTTTTTTTCACTCTTCGTTTCGTATAGAAGACAAAAATTCATTAAGAGGAAAAATACAGAGAGAGCTGATGATTGAGGATTTCGAAGACGGATGAAGAGCACCAGCCAGGGTATCGAAGATAGGCGGGGGGTGCTCGACCAAATGTCACTCGAAACTTCATCCAATTGACAGTAAACTGAAAAAAAATTCAAAATGGCGGATTTAAGATGGCCGCCATACAAATTTCAACGGTGTCTATCTCGGAGACTATAAAAGATGGAAGAGTGGTTTCTTGGCAAAAGATGATCAGGACATGAGGGTCTACTTGATGAACAGGAAAAAAATTCAAGATGGCGGAATTTATTTTTCCATAGAAAAGGGTATTGAAGATAGGTGGGGGTGCTCGACCAAATGTCACTCGAAACTTCATCCAATTAAAAGTGAGCTGAAAAAATTTTCAAAATGGCGGATTTAAGATGGCCGCCATACAAATTTCGTCGGTGTCTATTACGGAGAGTATAAAAGATGGAAGAGTGGTTTCTTGGCAAAAGATGATCGGGACATGAAGGTCTACTTGATGAGCAGGAAAAAAATTCAAGATGGCGGAATTTATTTTCCATAGAAAATGTATGGCGAATATTGAAGAGGCTACGGTTCCTTTTCAAGATTTGTTTTTATGGAAGAAATCTCATTTTGACGAATGGTTCGGAGAAAAAAATATGGAGAGAGATGATGATCGAAGGTTCAGATGATGGGTGAGGAGCACGGTCAGGGTATTAAAGATAGGTACCTACTTAGGGGCTGCTCAAACAAAAAGGGAGGGGCGGAGGTCGGTGGTCTTTGTTTTATGTTTTTCCTTTATGAGAATTTTCTTTTACGTCGGACGCTTGGCGTGCTGGCGCTTCCACTATGCTCACTAGCATAGCAGTGTGTTGTTCAGATCAGAACACGTAGACAGTAAACCAGCTGCCCAATTATGTAAGAATTGTCGATCAAATCGTAAAAGTTCGGCGTCAAAGTAAAATAAACCATAACAGCATTAAATTAGAGCTCAATTTCGAGTTTCGAAATTGAGCTCTAATTTAATGCTGTTATGGTTTATTTTACTTTGACGCCGAACTTTGACGATTTGATCGGTCATTCTTACATAATCGGGGGGCAGGATAGTAGGACAGCGAGTAAGTAGACAGTGGACCACGCGGTCCACTACGCGGTCCGCTGTAGCGGGCCGCGCAACCACGCGCCATACTAGTTAGCGTATATATACCTACTCATTTTGCTTACCTGTGATATTATTATTACATTATAAAACAAAGTCCCCCTGCCGCGTCTGTCTGTCTGAACGCAATAAACTGAAAAACTACCGAACCAATTTTCATACGGTTTTCACCAATCGACGGCGTTATTCAAAGGAAAGGTTTATATGTATAATTCATTACCTAATGATTTGTATAAATTGGTTGAATTATGAGGATAATTGTTGAAGATGTCGGAAAAAATCAAGCCGATTGGAAGCTTTCATCGAAATCGCTGCCTTATCCCTTGGAGATAAAACAAAACAATGTATCGTGGAATTGTTCCTGTTTTACAGGTCGACATAAAAGTAGGCGATGGCATACGTCGACTAACTTTTAAGGATAGCTTACTATACCCATATAAACTGACCGATATCACCCGCGTCGGCTAGTAAGAATCGACTGGGTGACGTGAGGCTGTGACGACCGGCCACGTGCCGGACAATTTGGAAACGCAAGGGAAAATATATCGAAGTTATAATTCATAACTTCGTCATTTGTGAAGAAAATTTAAAAAACCCACCAGTATGGGTAGCATTCGCACAACGAGTAAAATTATGTCTACCCATTATCTCTATTTGTCTACCGACGCTAACATGGTTACTTGTCTCGTTATGTCAAAAGTAGAGACAAAAGTAATATTTCTTATCTGTTGTTCTCTACGAACCTTTACATGCCGACAATTTTTTTCTTGTACCTAATATACTGCGTTTTGTGCATGTGAGGGTAAACGAAAAATTAGCCGGCAACGACAACATCTCTCTGTCTCGTCGCGAGATAATCTCGTGGTGCGCATGCTAAGCACACTGGTCCAGTTTCATTGCAAGCTTTATGTTTATAAGTTAAATAAAAAATTGGAAACTTCCTTGGTCTTCAATATGCTGGAAAATCGGTATCCAAATATCGTAGGCAGGTCTTCATATACAGTGGTAGTCGGAGTCCAAATTCGATGCAGATGAAAAAATTAAATGGATTCAATCAAATCACGCAATCGCAAAACGAAACAGTGAGGGACTTGCCTTAGTTTTCTTCGTAAAAACTTTTTCAGGCATCAGGCCATAGAGCATCACTATTACGACTATGGTACAAGTATCACCTCATTGCACACTTTAAAATATATCCCTATGATGTTTCTAAGGAACGTAGGCTGGAAAGTTCCTCAACCCAGAAAACAGCCAGAAACAATATCAAAGAGTAGGTATAATAAAGAAAATAGGTATAATCAGAGACAAGTAACTGCAATAAATAATATAGATCAAAGAAAAGTAACATAGAGACCACAGTCCACATATTATAGACAAAATCGTAGACAGAGAGAGGTAATAGACCAAGCCATATCTCCTTTTCACTCCCACATGAAAGAGATGCAGTGTTGGGATGTTACACAAAATAGAATGAGAAAAAGTATGTTTTTTTTCTATCCCTTTCTGCGTGTCACGGGTTTTGTGGCTATTGCTTATTATTGTGCCCATTAACGAAGGAAGTACTACTAAAGGACTTGTCATACCTACGAAAAAAAGCTGTATACCTAAACATTAACGGTATAATAAAATGGCGACTTACCAAAGTGCTGATGACTATCGATAATATTTATCGATGTGGCTTTGCTGTGATGCAGATGGCGCAACATAATAATTATATTGTTTCATCATATTATGCTATTCTTGCATATTATGCCTTAACTGGGTGACAATCAATTATTGTGTCAATATATTATTATGTCAATTATTGTACAACTAGCTGATGCCCGCGACTTCGTCCGCGTGGTTCAAGTTTTTTTGATTCCCGCGGGAACTCCTTAATTTTCCGGGATAAAAAGTAGCCTATGTTACTCTCCAAGTCCTCAACTATATCGATTATGATTATGATGATCGATGATGATATATGATTGAAGGACAAACCAACAAACAAACACACTCGCATTTATAATATTAGTATGATAAACCTGACCTGCTCTTCAACATACCTGTCTAGTGCTGTGATATTATTTATTAAGAGTACAAACTACATGGTGGTATTCTGTGGTCCCACCTGTAGGAATATGGACTCAACCACTATTGCCTATTGGGAACAAATATACTGTTGTGTTGAATTAAGGAGCAATAAAATAAAACTTCGCTGAACAATACATTTTTTCTCTCATTTATTATCATGGCATTTTTTAACAATGTTTAAAAGTCGTTAGGTACTTATGTAGAAAATGTAAAAAAAATTAATTAAAAAAAAATTGTTTATGAATATAGAAAAACCCATCATAGGCTTTTTAATGATTACAACTTTTTTTAAACATTTATTAATTACTAGTTCACCCGGCCCTTACCCCTGCTTCGCACGGTGGGCCTACCTATTGCATAGACAAAATATCGCCCAAGTGCTGAGCTCGATGCACATTGGTCTTCTATAGGCAGCTGTTATTTTGGAACAGCTTGGTTTTCTAGATAGAAAGATGGCTGTAAAAAGAAAATCTTATGTACAAAACAAAAACTAAACATAACACTTAAAAATTAGTTGACAGAGCTAAGCGAGCAGATCACTGAGTCTACTTATGTAAATCTGCACTTGTTCGTCTGATCACCCGTCCATCAGTCTGTCAGAGCCTTAAATGAGTGAATATCATTACTTCAAATTTAAACATAATATTTTTAGAACGATGATCTCAAGCTGAAAATTGCTTAAAAAGTTGATATGATGAATAATAATTTTGATAAATTATTCATGCAAATATCGATATCGATGAAAATTTCCTCATAGGTAATCTCTAGTAGGTACTTATCAATAGGTAAAAATCTAGCTTAAAATCAAATATTTACAGTAAACTAAACTAAAATATGTTTCTTCGTAGTGTAATAACTACTTTAAAGAATCAATATACGAGAAATATTGTTTACATACCGGTGAAATGTTAAATTTGTCTGATTTTTCTTTTTCTTGCGCCACATCCCACAATATTACAAGTTCTAGGTATTGTTGCCAATTTTTTTTGACGCCATACACGAAAATAACACTAATTTATTCTCCGTAACGAATAAATACACAATTTTTCAACAAAACACAATTACAGGCGATGACACTTGAAGTAGGTACTAGTAATAGAAATTAAAATGGCGAATACGGCACGTTCTAGATATTGGGCGATTAGGGGCGATTACAGCTTATGGCAACTCCTCTTAATTATTTACTCTTTGATTGTGCCAGACAAATTATGTCGTTTGGGAGGTGTTTTAAGCAAAGACCTTAAACTCTGTGAGACCTTAGTTATAAGCACAGTTACCTATTACCCGTCCCTTTCAGTTACAGGCTGGCCTTGATTCTAGAGGTTAATTATTCTATGAGACAAAGTGCTCTATGAAGCTTTGATTAGTTATCTGTGGAGACAAAGGTGGAGACTACCGATCACCTAGAGCAAGAACAAAGGCGAGAACCGACCAGAAAAAGAAGTGGAGACCACCGACCAGAACCACAGAACCTCAGAGGCTCAGATCAGAGGTCTCCTCAGAGCATAGAGCCTCACAGGAATGTTAAAACTCTCTCTCGGTAGAGAGTAGTATATTCCTTGGTTATTTAACCGTGTTTTAACAATGCGTCATGTCCGCCCTAATCAAAGCACTAAATATAGGTGATTGGGTCATAAAATGTGCGATACATAATATGGATGGCAAGGTTTTTTAAATTCTGTCGTTTGTATCAACCACGTAATAATGTCCTTCCGAACGAATTTCTTCATAGTTAGAAATTAGCCACCTGCGCGAAAGTAAATATTATTGTGCACATAATTGTGTGTACTGACACAGGTACACTCTCTGTTCCTTTACTCTCAGAGACCATAGCCCTGATGGGACGTAAAATCTGACTCGACCGGAGAGAGAAGCAGGTTGTAGGACCGACAGCTTTACGTGCTCTCCGAGGCATGAGAGTGAAATACCGCTAACTTCCTAACTCCAGGCTTGTACTCAGAATACCTATCTTATCCGAAAGACCCATAGCAAATCATGAAATATGAAAAACCTAATACTCATCAAACACATTCAAAGTTCACACGACGCTATACGACGGATCTTGGCCTTGAGTAAATATTATGCTTTTGAGATGTGCTTTGAATAAAAGCGTTTTGGAGCATTTTGAAGTCTGTTCACACTTCACTTGGTTCACTTCCAAAAAAATAATTAAAAAATCTTTTTGACAAGTGACAACACTGTCTGTCGGCCATGATTTGATTTGGTAATATTTTCAACATGGCGCCCAGCCTAGTTCAGAGTGTGTGTGTGTGAAAGTGCAGTGAAATTATGTTAATATCAATTGTTTATAGTGATAAATTTAGTGTATAAGTGAAAAGAGTGTGCATTAATGCAGCGGTTATCTTATCATGGCTTTGGATTTACGCTTGCACTCCCCTGCAGGCGCGGAACCTGTTGTTTATACATGGCCCCTCACATCGGGTCATGGCTCGGTAAGAAAATATATATATTATCATACAATGCTATACTGTAAAACATAAACAACGTTAAAAAGTTATATATCCCTATAGTAGAAGTAATCATTGCATAGGCTTTAAACTTAAAAGTTGGATTCTGAATTGAAATACTGTCGTGCAGTGGTTGAATTGAACCTATATTATGCGTATATGTAAGCATTAGCTTGCTGCTATTCTTTTATTTGCTTCCTTTTTTCTCGATGTTGATGTTAATCGTAGCTTTCAATATAAAAAAAATAATGATTATCGAAATCTCATCGCAGTACTCATCACATGGACCATGTATTGTGGAGTGTATTGACCTCGTGTTTTGTCAAGGTGTCGGCTTTTTTTAGATATGTACACACTGTTGCGTAGTCTTTAGTGCTCTTTTATTTACATTTCGCGCATTAGAAATAGAACACTAAAATTGCGACAAAAATCATTGTTCTGCAATAATAAGTGCCTACTTACTCCTAATGTCAATGGGTTACCAATTTTTTGTTTATATTTTTCCCAAGATGTAAACAAAAAGTCATGTGTCTGTTATAACAAGAAGAAGAAGGTGAAATCAATAATATGAAATATTCTAGTAAATGAGGTTATAAAATACTAAAAGTTGAAATCAAATAAGTAAAAACTATATAAGTAAGTTTTCATTAAATTTTCACTAATAAAAATTACACACTACTTATATCTACCTATATATATGATTTCACATATGAAAGAATTTATGTAATGAAAATGTCTTTTAGCCATATTGTGTAACCATTGTGTTTAAATTATATCAGTACCTATATATACCATATCATTTAAAGCTTCATAGAGATAATAATTATTTTACTTTACCTGTGTACTTGGTCATGTTCTCTTCTTTTAATTTACCTCCTTATTGCTTACCACTGTGCTCTTAAGCCTTTAAGGGCTGTACAGTAGGTACTATAATTTTCTCTGCCGTGTCAATCACCTAGGTCCTAGACCATAAAGTTATAGATAATATTATGCAAAAAGATTATCTAAGCATGTTCTACTATTTGGTTTGATTTTGTATATCAAAATACAGTACAAATTAATTACTTGGTATGCATAGTGTTTGGGGGATGGTTTATATGATAAGCCAATAATAATATCTATACTACTTAATACTATAAATGGGAAAGTGTGTCTGTGTCTGTCCGTCCGTCCGTCTGTCCGTCTGTCTGTCTGCTACTCTTTCTAGGATATATGCCTGAAATTATCCATATGTTTCAGCTTTTGATCATGATACAAAATTGGTCTTGACGATTTGGGGTGCTACTAAAGTCATTTTACTAGTAAAAAATTATACAAAATATTTATGTACTCTGATTAAAAGTTCTATCCAGTGAAACCCCATAAGCTTAATTGTTTTTGTGATAAGCTTAATTTTCAGCTTTAGGTTATGTGAGGTGATGTAATTACTTTTAATGCCAATCCACCCAAGTAAACTCCTCTGTGTGTGGACTTTGATTTGTTCGGTCATTATACATCTTGCATGCACAGCAGATAGTTCTAGGATGTTAACCTGTTCATGAAACGCCACCATTTCACGAAATGCTTGTGTGAAATTCTGACTACTTTATGAAATGGTCAATGAAGGATGTTAATGGATATACAAAATCGCTTGAAACTTTGTCACAGTAGAGCATATATATATGTATAGAAATACACTAGTCTTTGTTTCATTAAAACATACTGAGTAGTTGGGATTTTATACACATTAAAACTTCCGTAAATTTTTAATTCATTGGTGGACGCACATCCTCTGGATACATGGCCTATGGCACAGCCGGTAGTGGATTGTATTTTATTTTGTCTTTGCATTATACTACTGTTACTTTCGTAGTGTATATTCAATAGCACGGATGAAGGCTTTGAAAACAGGCAATCAGATAATCTACCTTAATAGATGGACTTATGGTTGCCCACTATTTTTTCAAAATATAGTGATTTTGTTGCCGCCGAAATGCAGAGTAAAAATGAAAAAGTATGATAAGGTACCTGTTTGCCGCCTAACATTTTTCTGCCACTTAACTATTTCGAAAATTGAATGTAATTTAACTCATTCATTTTGTTAACAGAATACCTACATAGTACCTACCTACACTCCCACAGGCTTATCTGACCCGGTGACAGTGTTGCTAGTAGATATGAAAAATTAAATAAAAATAAAACTTAACAGGCAAAAAATTAGTTCCAATTTTAGCCACAGGGTTAGATAAGTTTGATGGACTATAATAACCTAACCTAACTTCCCAACCGCAGCGCAAGCCTACCAAATCTTTTAAGTTATGTTTAATAGAGAAATAGTGATTAATACCTATTTACTCTTCTTAATAAAATGTTATTATATTAAACATATTTACTTACATTTCCACGTAAAAGTTACATTTCCAGGTGAGCAGGCTAGTATAGATGAACTAAAAATTGTACTTATAGAGAATACTGCCTATACAATAAACAAAGGAGGACACAAATCAGTTGTTTTTAAGTTACATAATATGTATTTAAACCTAGGGGACACCTCTTGACACCAAAGGTTTTGTACTCGTAGTTACTTCTGGTCTGATTTTATAAGAACCTACATATTTTGGGATACCAAACAAATGCGAACAAAAAGAGGGTTAAGATATAGGTATACTTATGTACGTGATAGATTGTTATTATATTTACGTCAAAATGATCTTTGCAACAAAATACTTTGCTTTTACCTCCAAATGGATCTCTTCATAGCTTTTATCCATTTCTTTCCCATTTTGAAATCCACTGGAACCACAAAAAACAACTTTTCCGGTGCATTAGTGGTAGTGCTTTTACATTTTGGCACAACACAAGATTTTCTTGTATATTTGGATTAGGCATTTAAAATAATATTATTTGCGGTAACCTATCATTTAACAAAAAGCAAAAGAAATTTTCATTTCACAACCAACATTTGGCAAAATTATGAATCAAAACATTCATCTCTATGCAAACAACTGGTTTTATGATTTTTTTGACAAATTTTTTTGCAGACAAATTTTAATTTCACAAAACATTATTTGTCAAACAAATCATAATTTATTACTCACATTAAGTAATTATTTAAAAAACGCATATAATTTTTCACGTTCATTGTGCATTCATTCATTCATTGTTCATTGTGTCAATTCAACGTATTTATTGGTCAGTAAGTACTTAAAAAATTAACTAAGTATTACCTTTCAGATAAATCTGTCACCAAAACCGAATCAGCACACCCAGATTCCGCGTAGTCTTGTCTGATTTTACAACTATCTCCCAACAGAATTTATGTAGTTAAATCTGGTTAATAAGTATAATAATACTATATTTGTCAAAATGTTAGGTTAGGTTAGGGTTATACATTAGTATTCAGGTAGTTATATTTCATTAATATTTAGGTTGTATCGGGTTAATATACCTAACTTACTAGTAAGTTAAATCAAATGTATTTTTTAACAAGCACTAAAGTTTGTAAAATGTAAATATAAAGTTTATTTTAAATTAAATTCTTAATACATAGTTATTTTTATCTACCGACATTTTGTAAAAACGCAGGCAAATAAATTACTTAGGTATTTGGTGAAATAATACATTTGTAAATGATACCTTAACATTCAGCACATTTGCCAAGTAAAACATTTGCAAATTGAATATTTGTCAAATGATCTTTTATAAAATTATATTTTTGCAGAATACATTGTTGCTCACCTGAATAGTTTTTGAAACGTTTTTTGTGAAAATATCATCATCATCATATTATTTTATGTACCTAACCGTTTTTAGGGTTCCGTAGCCAAATTTGGCAAAAACGGAACCCTTATAGATTCGTCATGTCTGTCTGTCTGTCTGTCTGTCTGTCTGTGTGTCCGTCCGTATGTCACAGCCACTTTTTTCCGAAACTATAAGAACTATACTGTTGAAACTTGGTAAGTAGATGTATTCTGTGAACCGCATTAAGATTTTCACACAAAACTAGAAAAAAAACAATAAATTTTGGGAATTTATATATTTAAAAATACATAGAACTGAAACTAAAAAAAATTTTTTTCATCAAACCCATACGTGTGGGGTATTTATGGATAGGTCTTCAAAAATGATATTGAGGTTTCTAATATCATTTTTTTCTAAACTGAATAGTTTGCCCGAGAGACACTTCCAAAGTGGTAAAATGTGTGTCCCCCCCCCTGTAACTTCTAAAATAAGAGAATGATAAAACTAAAAAAAATATATGATGTACATTATCATGCAAACTTCCACCGAAAATTAGTTTGAACGAGATCTAGCAAGTAGTTTTTTTTAATAATTTAAAACTTACTACAGGTTTGTACGGAACCCTCGGTGCGCGAGTCCGACTCGCACTTGGCCGGTTTTTTTGTTAAACTTTAGTGAACCAATATTTGCGTATCTCCTAGTGAACCGTGAGCGAGTGTTGCCGTGACGCCACACGCAGCGAGCGCCCGGCCGGAGGAAACTCGCGATGTTAACAATCCCATATCTCAGACACTAATTATTGCTAGTGACGTGCCGGATATCCGTATCCGAATCTGCGGATATCCGAGGGAGAAGAAAGATCCGTATCCTTTACTTTTTTGACGGATTTTTTACCTTATTAATTTTCAATACATGAAATTCCATATTACTTAAAGGTGATTAGGTAGCAATGAAAAACTATTAAATTCCATTCAGATTATTTTCTTTATTTCTTAAAATCAAATATTTGACACCTATGCAATTTATCGTAGTGAGTTTCAAGGTCACGCGCATCGACACCGATCGAGTAAGAAAGTTAAAATCCGTATCCGTATCCGCGGATTTTGACACCAGATATCCGTATTCGGATCCGTATCCTCCGATATACATTTTTAACGATCCGGCACATCACTATTAGGTATTAAAAGTCATTCTTCATTCTACGATTTGTGCACGACATGTACCTGTATAATATGTATAATTGCTGGCCGTTTTATGTAACGTCGCTATTTTGTAATACGGCTAATTCTACGGAGATTTCATAAGTCGGCAGCCTTGACAGTAATCAATAATCACACTCTCTCGTCTTTTGATGGAGAGATGTTCCTTAATGCGCACGCAGTTGGCATGTAATTTTTCCGTTTTGCTGGACCATTTCTTTATACCAAAGCTAAGAGAGCATTATTATTATGTTATTATTATACACTTTATTTGTACCACCACAAGTAATAATAACAAATACAAAGGAAAGAAAAAAAATAAACACAGACAGAAGTAGGATACAAAAGGATACAAAAGGAGCATTCAAAATCATGAAACTGTCCTAGTGTAATAAAGTAAAAATAACACAAAAGAAATTGAGAAAAGAATCGTACTTGCCTATACTATCCGAACATACTTACAATATTATTTATGCGCAATTGAGTTGGTTTGTTTGTTACGCTTTCAAGGCCCATCTTGTCAGCCGGTTTTGATGAAATACAGAATGCAGACATACTCGTAGGTTGTTTCCCGGGGAAAGACATGGCTTTTTGGCCCCGAAAATTAAGGGCTTCCCTGGGAATAAAAAAAAACTAATGCCATGGGGATGAAGTCGCGGATCGAGTTTGACTCGACTTGGCCGGTTTTATTATTGTACTTCATCTTGTTTAAAAACTCATGTACTCTTTTTGTTTGTTGCAGGACAAGCACGATGGAGCCTTAGAAATAGTAGAAACCATAAGGTAACTGTTAATTACACCATACCATACCATACAATGAATGAAAATCTTTAACGATAATATAAAGCGGTGAACAGGCTAATTTTTTATAATACCTAATTGAGCATTTTGTGAAACGGTGAACAACGTTTCATGAAATATTATACTAGGTATTTTTTTATCATTTCATGATACAGCTTGACTCTTATCAATGAATGAAAATCGTTCGACGATATTAACATCTAAACCCAGAACTATTTCATGATATTATAGTCACACATTGTTTAATCGTATCGTAAAATAGTTACATTACTATTATTGTCAATTAGCGGCGCTGATGGCGCGTTATTTATGCGATTCAACGTGGCGCCGATTTAAAAAATGGCGCATGTCTTGGTATAAAAGGGTGAGAATTTGTATTTCAAATATGTGGATTTGCCCCAAAACCGATTCATTACAACCCGATTCCACGTATTCTTATCTGCCCCGCCCTAGACATATAGCGCAAAGCCAGAAGCTCGCGATGGGAGTCCTGAATGAAGCTAGCCTACGGGACCGAGTGGAATGAAGGGAGGAGGGATATGGGCCGCCTCCGGCTTCTAAACATGCTGGAAACGCAAGCAAGCAATACACACCACCGCCAACACACCAATCGTTCATCCGACACCAAAGTGCAGAGTATTGATAATATTACGCGTAGCATCATCAGGTGACCTAGACTCGACAATGCACAATTGCGTTTTGCCAAAAGTACGTTTTTACAACTGTCCGTCTGTCCGTACGTCCCTCAGCGACTTATAACTTCCTAATTAATAAATATAAATACATATTTCAAATCCTCGAATGAAGTATACCAAAATTGATAGCCTAAAGCCGAAAATCTACAAAAAGTAAAAATCCTCATTTGTGGCAGGCGCAGGACTATCCATAGAAGCTAAAGGGAAGTAAATTATTTATGTAAGCTTTACATAAGCTTGTGTCCTGGGGTATCATTGAATAGAACTTAAAATATTTCTTATGAATTTTTACTACAAAAACAGACCTCTTGAGGTACGGAACCCTAAAAATGTTCTCCTAGGTCTGGAAGCGCCAACTCAGACGGGAGGTTCTTGTGGTTCGGGGCGAACCACTAGTTAAGTAGTAACAAGTGCAATATGCACTTACCTGCGAGTCTACCTACTGTCTTTGCAATTTGCAATTATGCAAGGCTAGGTAGCCACTAGCCAGGTTTGAAATGTAACCTCGGTTTTGGAGAACATATTCCGTGAGGACATAATATTATTATAACAGACGATGAGGATAACATCCTGCTCGAAGAGATACCATACCACCAGTACAAAAATATGTGGCTTGATTCGTGATACTGATAAGTGATTAAGTTGTTGTTTTTTTTTTTCTAAAACTTTAAACTCAATAGTTACTTAGGTACAACAGGGATGGTGCTACTGCTGTGTGCTAACTGCCAAATATATATAATCTATACTTAAGACCTCATCAACTCTCGTAGCCTTTATTTTGATTTAATCGAAAGTGTATGGTTGTCAAACTTAAAAGTAACAGATAGGTAGGTATATTTAGATTTTACGTCTTTTGGAATACCCTCTATTTAATTAATAATATCATTAAGTAGTACTTAATTTATTTTTGACATAATATCCCTATTCCCTATTCAAAGGTTAATTATTATCGCGACTGTTTTGCAAAAAAGAATAACAGTATGCTCTGATAACTAATAGTAGTTTTGTAAGTGTTCGCATAACACGAAGGACGTAGCCGGGGCGACGACCGGCCGAAACAATTTCGCGCGTACCTACTGATGACTTACCTACTCGCTAGTTTGCTACGTTAGCGTCACTTCCCGACCTGGAATGAAAAAAACAATGCGTTTAATTATAGGCACAAATAGATACGATAAGCATTTACAAAACGCAGTATCATTCTAATTTGTACCTACAATGTTCACAATATGTAGGTAACTAGTTTGTAGGTACTCGTACACACTGTTAGACGCAGTGCTGTGTCCACAGGCAATAAAACTTGCAGAAGCCACAGGCAATAAAACTTGCAGAAGATAGTAGTGTGATATGTCACACATGATAACTATGTTTGTAGTTTGTACTGACGTGCAAACATTTGCGGCAAGTCATCTTCTGCACGCTTTGAAAACTAAAAACATGCAGAAGGTTGACATGCATGTGGAACTGCATAATATTTATAACGGCAAAACAACGCATGACAAAGGTATGTAGGAACTGTCCGTATGATCCGCTCGCACCTCACCTGTTTCGCAGGTCGGAAATAAAAGAACTAGTTTGGCAAGTTGACCCGTTCGGCCCGGCGCCGAACGTCGGGGTGGCGAGGGCGGCCACGGCCCACGACCTCCTCTCGACCGGACGCGTTCACTCTTCCTTTGTGACCTTGAAACTTCGAATCAGGATTGTCCTTGGAACTACATATTTAAATAATAATTATTATGTTTCTTAAATATAGTGAGATACCAATGTTACAAACGTATTTGATATTCACGTTTTATTTTAATTTAGATTTTAGGGGCACTGTAGTCTGTAACCTAAATAAATAGGTACGTAGTACGTACCTACAGTTTACTACATAGAGTAAAATATGTGTTTCTAAGTATCTACATAAATATCAATAACTAGCTGATGCCCGCGACTTCGTCCGCGTGGTTTAAGTTTTTTGACTCCCGCCGGAACTCCTCAATTTTCCGGGATAAAAAGTAGCCTATGTCACTCTCCAGGTCCTCAACTATACCCGTGCCAAAAATCACGTTGATCCGTTGCTCCGTTGCAGCGTGATTAAAGAACAAACCAACAAACAAACACACTTTCGCATTTATAATATTAGTATGATTACTAAAGTTAAATTCCTTAGTTTAGTCAATTTTATGTATCTCGCACTCGATACTCTCTCTCTCGAAAACGAAAAAATGGATCAGCTGAGGAAGGAGGACGACCTCTCTCTGTTTTTCAGTAACAAAAGATACGCGCCGAATGGTAACCTCGTCCTTTTTAGGGTTCCGTAGCCAAATTTGGCAAAAACGGAACCCTTATAGATTCGTCATGTCTGTCTGTCTGTCTGTGTGTCCGTCCGTATGTCACAGCCACTTTTTTCCGAAACTATGTATAAGAACTATACTGTTGAAACTTGGTAAGTAGATGTATTCTGTAAACCGCATTAAGATTTTTACACAAAAATAGAAAAAAAACAATAAATTTTGGGGGTCCCCATACTTAGAACTGAAACTCAAAAATTTTTTTTTCATCAAACCCATACGTGTGGGGTATCTATGGATAGGTCTTCAAAAATGATATTGAGGTTTCTAATATAATTTTTTTCTAAACTGAATAGTTTGCACGAGAGACACTTCCAAAGTGGTAAAATGTGTGTGTCGTCCCCCCCCCCCCCTGTAACTTCTAAAATAAGAGAATGATAAAACTAAAAAAAAATATATGATGTACATTACCATGCAAACTTCCACCGAAAATTGGTTTGAACGAGATCTAGTAAGTAGTTTTTTTTTAATAATTTAAAACTTAACTTAATAATTTATAACTCGCGCACCGAGGGTTCCGTACACACCTGTACGGAACCCTCGGTGCGCGAGTCCGACTCGCACTTGGCCGGTTTTTTTTTCAGGATTGCACCTCTGGGTGTGAAATAGGGGGTCACAGTTTGTATGAAAGTCCGTAATTCCTCAAGTTATATCCATGAAACTTGGTATATGAGCTACCAGTAATAATGAAGTGTGTCGCAGTTTTTCAAAATTCCTCCCCCAAAGCGGTAAAATAGGGGTTGAAAGTTTGTATAAAAGTCCTTCATTTCTCAAGTTAAAACCATGAAACTTAGCATTTGGGCTTTCAGTAAAATATGAAGAAAGACGGGTTTCACAGTTTTTGAAAATTCTACCCCCAAAGGGGTGAAATAGGGGATGAAAGGTTGTATGAATGTCCATCATTTGTCAAGATATTGCTCAAGTTATATCAACGAAACTTGGTATTCTGGCTTTCGGTAAAAAATAAAGAAGTAGGTGTGTCACAGTTTTTCAAAATTCCTCCCTCAAAGGGGTTGAAAGTTTGTATGAAAGTCCTTCATTTCTCAAGTTAAAGCCATGAAACTTAGCATTTGGGCTTTCGGTAAAATATGAAGAAGTACGTGTTTCACCATTTGTGAATTTTGACCCCGAAAGGGGTGAAATAGGGGATGAAAATTTGTATGAAAGTCCTTCATTTCTCAAGATATTTTCAAGTAATATCAACGATACTTGGTATTTTGGCTTTCAGTTTAAAATAAAGAAGTACGTGTGTCACAGTTTTTCTAATTTCTACCCCCCAAAGGGTAAAATAGGGGTTGAAAGTTTGTGTGAAAGGCATTCTTTTGTCAAGTTATAGCCATGAAACCTGGTATATTTGAGCTTTCGGTTGAATATGAAGAAGCACGTGTTTCACCATTTTTGACAATTCAATCCCCAAGGACGTTAAATAGAGATTTTTTTCTTTCAATCACGCCGCAACAGAGCAACGGATCAACGTGATTTTTTGCATGGGTATAGTTGAGGACCTAGAAAATGACATAGGCTTTTTATCCCGGAAAATTAAGGAGTGCCTGTGGGAAATAAAAAAACTACTAAGTACCACGCGATCGAATTCGCGAGCATCCGTAAGTTTGAAATATAATTAACTAGCTGATGCCCGCAATTTCGTCCGCGTGTATTGAGGTTTGTTGGTACCTGTGGGAACTCTTTAAATTTCCGGGATTAAAACTTGCCTATGTGTTATTCCAGACTACTTATAATCTATCTCTGTGCCAAATTTCCGTTTTCCTAGATCCGATCAGCTGTTCTGGCGTGATTGAGTAACAAACATCCATCCGTCCATCCAAACTTTCGCATTTATAATATTACTTAGTATAAATTAATTAAATTGATAAGTGTAATTAAATCAACGTTGAACTTTGCGTTTCTAAAACATATTTCTACCTATTAACAGGTGTAGAATGATACTTAATATCTGACTATCACTATGAAGTATGAACCACCTGCTATAGAACTGCAGAAAGGTTAAGATGGTAAGTTGTGTAAGGTGCTGAGGAGCAGCTGTTGATTTTTTAAAGACCCACAGCTCCCATTAACATTAAACCTTTTGTTGAATTGGCTTCCGAGAAACGAGGGGCTCGGATCGAATGCGTTTTTTTACTTCAGTTCCTTTTTAGCAATTGTCTCAAAAAAAACTTAAAATAAGTAATTATATTTTTACACCATATCTATGGTGAAAATATTTGCATAAAAATATTATATTATTAGCAAATATTTTCTTATCAATTCAACGATGATGACTCTCCGCGTGGATTTAGAATAATAATCGAAATCACGTGGAAACTCATTAAATATATTTATACTTCTACCATACCTTTACTACTGTTTTAATCATACTTTTGCGGGTCTAAAGTCATATTATAGGAGATAACTGCACTTTTGGTAACCATCGCCAGAAAAGCTGATTCAGTGTTAGGTGGATGTAGAGTTCTCCACTGATCACAAAAGTTGCAGTCGGCCTGCATTTGGATGGCCCTTTCGCTAAATATGGCCGTTCAAAGACGGTTTATTGTTACCAAAAATGAACGATAATTAGAAAAGCTGATTCTTGTACAGTATTAAAGTATGCGCAGTACCTATGTAAACAGAATAAAAACTGACGCATTTGGATGGGACTTTTTCTAGATATCAGCTTTCAAAGACGTTATAACCTATACTTACTATGCGTTCCTGCAAAAAAATATTAGCAATTATTATGTCGTCCCGTTGATTGCTGTTAATAATTTTTAATAGCGATCAACGGCGACAAAGTTATTGCTAATATTTTTTTACAGGAACGCATAGTAAGTATAGGTTATAACGTCTTTGAAAGCTGATATCTAGAAAAAGTCCCATCCAAATGCGTCAGTTTTTACGCTGTTTACATAGGTACTGCGCATACTTTAATACTGTACAAGAATCAGCTTTTCTAATTATCGTTCATTTTTGGTAACAATAAACCGTCTTTGAACGGCCATATTTAGCGAAAGGGCCATCCAAATGCAGGCAGACTGCCACTTTTGACATCAGTGGAGAGCTCTACATCCATCTAACACTGAATCAGCCTTTCTGGCGATGGTTACCAAAATTGCAGTTATCTCTTAGTCTATCAGTCTTCATGCCCTAGGGCCGTAATCTAGTCGATCGATCGCCCAACTAGTTGACCAACCCCATACTGTAAATATGCACAACAGAGTCTAGCATAGAGTCTAGGCTCCAGACTGGTCGACCAAACGACCGTACCATTTGACGTAAAAGTTTTTAAACCAAGGAGTATGTATACCTGCATAAACACTGGCAGCATCACAGACTCTTTATAACTCTGTGGGCAGCATGAAAAGCAAAAAGTTTGAATATCAAAGCAGCGGCGCCAAATGTGACTCTATCGAACGTGAACATTCACTTTTAATTTGTCTTGTCTTTTTATTATTTACTAGACCTATGTATCCTACTTACTATGATTTGCAATAAATATCTAACCGTTACAGTTTGTTTTACTGTTATGGTAGAAGTATAAAGTAGAGTATACACCACCGGGATAAAGCAGTTTTTTTCTTGGGCGCTTGAATCCCTCACTGCACTCAGGACTCAATCTTAATTCCCTCCCTTTGGTCGGGAATTAACTTGTAACACCCTCGCTGCGCTCGGGAGTTAAATTTGGGGTCCTTCGTTACGTTCAGGATTCAATGTAGCGCCCGTGACATAAAACAGTGCTTTATCCCCTTGGTGTATAATCTACTATTTTCGGTCTAAATGCCTGTACTAAATTTCATTTACTTAAGTAAATGATATTTAAATACATATTTTATTTATGTCGTGAAAAGGTAACAGATATAAGTCTATCTGTTATCTGATAGACGGACAGATATATTCTATCTATCTTCTTGTTGTCGAGGCTCCAGTTCCGTGCGACCTGTATCACTGCGACCGTCTCCGATCTATTGTGATCACCTCTGCTTCAAATTTCCTCGCCAATACTTGTATCCGCCAGGAATAGCAGCGTTTTCTTGACTGGAATACGGGAAGCGTCCTTTAGGTCAATAATATGTTGGCCCAGATGGATACTTCGTTTGTGCATTAGAGCAGGACATTGGCAGATGATATGCAGCGGAGTCTCAGTGGATTCCTGGCATAATCTGCAGATATCCGTGTCCCTGAGCTTAAGGTTAAACATGTGTCTGTTCAGACCACAGTGACCTGTTAAAGCCCGCGCTATAATGCGTAAGTTTTTCCTGCTGAGCGCTAGCGCCTCGGAGGCGGCCTTCTTGTTGAAGGTTTTAACCAGCGCCTTGGAGTGGTTTAGACCACTTAGGTTTCTCCAACGAGTGAGTGTTTCATAAAAGCAGTAGGTAAGCAGGGTGAGCTGCACCAGGCTTTTAGGTATGCCGCAGACCGGTTCTGGACCAATCTGCCTGTCCTTAGCGCCCGTTTTAGCCAGAATGTCGGCATTCTCATTGCCGACTATTCCCATATGCCCAGGTACCCAGCGAAGAACCACCCTGTTACAGCGGGCCAGGGTGTTTAGTGTGTCCCTGCAGCAGTCAACCAGTCTTGAGGTGATTACCTCTGATGACAGGGCTGATAGAGCTGCTTGGCTGTCTGAGTGAATGTAAATTGTTTTGTTGGCGTAGTTCTTCTGCAGGATAGTTTCCGCACAAATTATAATGGCGTAAACCTCCGCTTGGAATATGGAGGAATGGACACCCAGATTACGATAAATCTTAACCCGTGGTTTCTCTCCAAAGATTCCACATCCTACGTCCTTGCCCGACTTCGAACCATCGGTGTACCATTTGAGGCTGCCCGATGACCAAGTGATTCTGTTATTTATCCAGTCATCTCTATCCGGAATTTCCACCTTATAGGGCCTATGGAAGTAATGTTTTGGGACCATCATATCAGATGGCATTCCCAAAACCGGGATCCCAAGCAACGAGTTATGAAAGTCCCTCAGTGCCTCGGAGCTCCAGTTTGCCTCCCTTTGGCAGGTGATCCTGTACATACTCATTCTCGCCTCCTTCCTCAGAAATATGTGGAGAGGAGGTAAATTGAGAAGAGCTTCCAGGGCTGCTCCTGGCGATGTGTTCATAGCTCCAGTAATAAGCAGGCAGGCCGTTCTTTGTAGACTGCCAAGCTTATTCTGGGTGGTGATCTGTGTCGTTTTGCCACACCAGACTGCTGAGGCGTAGGATACCATTGGCCTCACCACTGCTGTGTAGAGCCAGAAGGTGACTTTTGGTTTTAGTCCCCATCTGGCCCCTGCCAAACGACCACAGATTCCTAGTGCCATTTTGGCTTTTTTGAGTACACCGTCAACATGCGCGTTCCAGGTTAGTTTCTGGTCCAAAGTAATTCCCAGATACTTAACCTCTGTTGAGAACGGTATACTTTTGTTGTTCAGCTTAGGCGGCTCGAGTTTGTCGAGTTTGTGCCTCCTAGTGAATGGTACTATAACTGTTTTCTCCGCATTCACAGTGAGCTCGTTATCTCTACACCATTTGTTGATGATGTAGAGTGCCCTCTGTATAAGGTGCGAGATCATGCTTTGGCAGCACCCACGCACCGTGACTACCAGGTCGTCGGCATATCCCTGAGTGTCAATACGAAGTTCAGCCATCTTCTGCAGAAGCTGGTCCACAGCAAGAGTCCACAGCAGAGGCGATAACACGCCCCCCTGTGGGCATCCCCTCGTCGTGAGCACCTCCGCAGAGACGTTGTTTAGCTCAAGCTTGGCTATGCGATTTGAGAGCATTGCCTCCACCCATCTGATGGTGGTCGTGTCAGCCTGTTTGTTGGCCAGCCCGCCCACCAACGTGCGGATTGGAGTATTATCAAATGCGCCTTCAATGTCTAGGAAGGCCGCCAGAGCGATTTCTTTGTCCTCCAGAGCCTTTTCAATCTTGTCAACAAGGCTGAGCAGGGCGGTTTCCGTAGACCGCCCTTTGCAATAGGCATGCTGGGTGTGATGAATGGGCCTCTCAATGAGAAGCGCATCCCTTAGATACCTGTCGAGCACCTTCTCCATTGTTTTTAATAGAAATGAGGAAAGGCTTATGGGTCTAAAGGACTTTGGCAGTTCATAGTCCTTTTTTCCCGCTTTCGGTATGAAAATGACTTTTACATTAGTCCATGAGTCTGGTATATATCCCCAGGCGTAACTTGCCCTGAAGATCTTGACCAGGAGTGGGATTAGTAGGTCCACACCTTTCTGCAGGAGAAGAGGCGTGATGCCATCCATCCCACAGGATTTGTTGGCGTTGAAGGAGTTGATAGCCCACCTCACAGCACCAGGTCTGAACACAATGGCAGCCCTCCTCCAGTCCTCTGTTCGAGGTCTGCTGTGAGTACCCGCCAAAGCGTTCCTGTCTTCCAAAGGAACAGCCCCTGGGAAGTGCGTTTTGGCTAATAACTCTAGGGTTTCCTTCTCGTCAGAAGTGAACGATCCATCTGGTTTTTTTAAGAGTCCCAGAGGATTAGTGTTGGCCTTAGCGAGCATTTTATGGAGTCTAGCTCCTTGAGGTAAACTATCAATTTCCTCGCAGAATCTCCTCCATGATGCCCTTTTGGCTCTTCTGATTTCTTTGCTGTATTCCGTCAGGGCCTTTCTATAAATCTCCCATTCTTTGGTTCTTTTGGCCCTGTTGAAGAGCTTCCGTGTTTTGTCGCGGAGCCGCTTTAACTTAGAGCTCCACCACGGCGTCTTACGCCTCGTCGTCCTGACTTTTAGGGGACAGCTGTCTTCGAAGGCCTTAATCATTCCTTCGGAGACAGCCGTCACCGCCGCATCAAGACATTCTGGCGTTTTAATGCTTTTAGGGACATGTCCCAAGTTAGTCTCCAGGTTACTGTGATAGTCCACCCAGGAGGTGCACCTTGGATCCCTAAAAGTGATAGTTTCTATATGGGGGGCTGTTGCCAGTCCAAAGCAAATATGCCTGTGGTCTGACAGAGAGGCTTCCGCACTGACCTTCCAGTCCAATATCTTCCTAGCAAGGCCATAGGTTGCGAAAGTGATGTCTAGAACTTCTTGCCTAGCTCTTGTAACAAAGGTTGGGGTGCAACCCTTGTTCAGGAGCTGGAAGCAGTTTGCGAGGAGGAAATCATAAAGATACTCACCCCTCTCGTTGGTGTCGCTGCTTCCCCAGTTCTCGTGGTGGGCATTTGCGTCAACGCCCACTAGGAGCTCCGCATTGTGCCTCCGGGCGTATTCTACCGCCGGAAACAGTTCAGCTGCGGGGTTTCTTATCTCACCGGGTAGGTAGGCTGAACAGACAATGATTCTCCTGCCCTCCCACCCCTTGAGATCGACGTAGGCCGCTACCAGGTCATCAGTACAGAGTTCTGGAACAGGCAGAAAGTTAATATTCTTGTTGAAAACAATGCAGGCTCTGGGCCTGCTTCCGTTGGTGTGCGATAATAACTTACCCCCAGCGTTCAGGCCCAGAATATTGGACTTTGACACCCAAGGTTCCTGTACTAGGGCGATGTCTACTCTGCCCTCAACAAGGCAACGCTCCAAGACAGCAGACGATGCAGTCGCGTGATGGAGGTTGGCTTGCAGGAACCTCATGGGGGTGCCCGAAGAAGCCATTACTTGGCTCTTTTGATGAAGGGTTGGGTCCGAGTACTACCTCCCTCCGATTGAGTCCCTGTATGTCCTCGCTCGGTTGGAGTTTCCCCCGATTCCCTACCCCTCATCTTCTTCTTCTTTTTGCCCTTCCTGGGGCCGACAGCCGCGCCCGCAGGCCCAGCGGTACCACCACCCGTTCCGCTCGGTCCGGGGTTGGATTTCGCGCCGTTCGCAAAGCGCCCCGGCGGGTTCCTTCCCAAACCACTGGGTCCAGGCGCGGTAGTTGTGGAGCTAGGGCCCGCAGATGCAGGCCCCGTCCTCCCGCCGCCTGAACCACTTGGACGCGGGTTGGATCCCACACGGTCCGCCATGCGTCCCCGCGGTTTCCTCCCCAGACCACTCGGCCCAGGGGTGGTAGCGCCGGGGCCCGCCGGCACAGCCGCGCTAGCCCCTGTCTGGGACGATGGTTGCTCACCTCTGAGCCGGAACTCCAACTTCCTACAGCCAAGATTGGCTCTAAGGTTGTTGGCCCGGAGGATGTCAGCGGACTCTTCGTCGATGCCGTACACTGCTAGAGTGCCCGAATCGACCTTCGTCTCGCTGACAACCCTCCAGTGCTCAGCACTCAGCTCCACGTTCTGATACGAGATCATGAACATTGCATCGGTGGCATTTCCCGCTTCCAGCGAGGGAATTATCACCGATGCAGTCCACGGTCTCGGTAACTCATGTTCGTGGAGAATAGAGAGCCGAGCCTCCGGCCAGGGTTTGCAACCCTCCATTATCTTCACAAGCCAGTCCTTGCTCTCCTGGTTGTCGCAGGTGATGAGCAGCCATCCTGGCCTGTGAGAGATGGAAGTGAAGCTTGGCCCACGTCCAGTCTTGGCGTGCTGGCGTTTGCGCCCCTCCTCGCATATCGCCTTGCTGATGGACGCATGGACCAAGTTCATTTGTGCCTCCGTCATCCGTTCGGAATGCTTGATCCCCACCTTGACGGAGCTAGTGACGTCTCTGTAGCTGGGGGTTGGAGCTTCCCTCCCCTCCGGCGTTGAGGACGTTTTAGTTGCCTTTTTGGGCTGCTCCTTTGGAGATTCCTCCTCCGACCTGCCCCTTTTCAGGTTACTGGTCGGCTTCTGAGAGGGTGGAGGGCCCTTAACCTGTTGGCTGACAATACAAAGGGCTACCTCCATGGAGTGCCCTTCGTCAACTAGTTTCCAAAATCGCCTACGACAGATATATTATTAATAATAATATATCCGTCCGTTATTATTAGTATAGATTAATATAAAATGAATAACATATAATCAAAGAAGTTGACGGACTGTACGTCAAGTTCTTTGATTTTTCTGAAAAAGAAGACTAGAGGTCCTCCCCTGGGATGCAACCTATCTCTATACCAAAGGATACAGTCCTGATTTGTATGGGCCGTGGGACTGGTCTTGTGCCATTAGTAAAAGTAAAGAAAATAAAATAAAATCTTAAACCTGCTTTGATTGTTTAAATCCACGAATTCGCCCTAATTTCAGTGGTGAAATTATTTAATCTTTCTACGATTAGCAACACTAGGTAAAAATTAGTGATGTGCCGGATCGTTAAAAATGTATATCCGCGGATATGGATCCGAATACGGATATTTGGTCTCATCTTGAGTCTTGACACGGATTGTAACTTTCTTACTCAATCGGTGTCGGTGCGCGTGAACTTGAAACTCATTACGATAAATGTTTGCAATATAAAGGTGCCAAATATTTGATTTTAAGAAATAAAAAATAATCTGAATGGAATTTAATAGTTTTTCATTGCTACCTAAGTAATCACCTATATATCTATGAATTTCATCTATGTATTGAAAATTAATAAGGTAAAAGATCCGTAAATGATTCGTCAAAAAAGTAACGGATACGTATCTTTCTTCTCCCTCGGATATCCGCGGATACGGATACGGATATCCGACACATCACTAGATATGTGGTGACAATGCCGGATTCATATTTTTGACGTTTTCTGTCAAGAAATCTTAAGAGGTAATTGGTCGGCATTGTTGCGGAATTAAAGAAAATTAACACAGTATTAAGTATAAAGGCCCGCGTCCACTAGGCTCGCCGAGCCGAGTCGAATCGAATCGCAGAAAGTCGCCTCCTATATATTTACTATGTAACTGCGTCCATTAGCGACGAGCCGCGGCGCGCCGAATCGAATCGACCGCGCGAATTGAGGCCCGCGTCCACTAGGCTCGCCGAGCCGAGTCGAATCGAATCGCAGAAAGTCGCCTCCTATATATTTACTATGTAACTGCGTCCATTAGCGACGAGCCGCGGCGCGCCGAATCGAATCGACCGCGCGAATTGCTCGACAGGCGAATTTCTTCGCCGATGCGATTCGATTCGACACGGCGCGCCTCAGTCGACGCGGAGAAGCGGATGCGCGCCAACGTATTTTTTGGTTTCGATTCCATAAATCTTTTTATTATAATGAAAGAAGAATTATTAATATCACTGGTCCAACAATATACAAGTAAAGTCCAAGTAAGTCTAGCAAAACTTGAAATTTTTCATAGGATAAACGGAAATATTGAAAAAATTTAACAGGATCCCTCTTCAAATCTGGATATAAATGATGAAATTCGCCATAGTTATTTCTTTTCATATTAATAAAATATTTGGGAGCACGCCGCGCCGTTTCCTTTTTCTATTTTCCTCTTCTTCATCAAAAAGTATTTGAAATAAAAACATCTCTTCATACGAGCTGTCCATGACGCAAAAACGACCTAATTTGATGAAAAGTTGCGATGAATGAACAATTCGATTCGATTCTTCAGAGATGGACGCACTAGGAATAAATGCGACTCACTTCGATTCGACGCGTTTCTGCTGTAGTCGACGCCAGGCTTTGCTCGACAGGCGAATTTCTTCGCCGATGCGATTCGATTCGACTCGGCGCGCCTCAGTCGACGCGGAGAAGCGGATGCGCGCCAACGTATGTTTTGGTTTCGATTCCATAAATCTTTTTATTTATGAATGAAGAATTATTAATATCACTGGTCCAACAATATACAAGTAAAGTCCAAGTAAGTCTAGCAAAACTTGAAATTTTTCATAGGATAAACGAAAATATTGAAAAAATTTAACAGGATCCCTCTTCAAATCTGGATATAAATGATGAAATTCGCCATACTTATTTCTTTTCATATTAATAAAATATTTGGGAGCACGCCGCGCCGTTTCCTTTTTCTATTTTCCTCTTCTTCATCAAAAAGTATTTGAAATAAAAACATCTCTTCATACGAGCTGTCCATGACGCAAAAACTACCTAATTTGATGAAAAGTTGCGATGAATGAACAATTCGATTCGATTCTTCAGAGATGGACGCACTAGGAATAAATGCGACTCGCTTCGATTCGACGCGTTTCTGCTGTAGTCGACGCCAGGCTTGACAGTGACTCCGGTACTTGTCAGAAATGGTATTTGACACATTTCACGCCTACTAAGTCTTAATGGCTGAAGGACATCTTGGAAACATCGAAAAACTTGAAATAGATCGTTATTTTTGCAAGTTAATTAAGTAGTTTGCTATAATTTATTTTATTTTAAGTAAATAAAAGCTATGTATTTACCTCTATTCATGATAAAGTGTACAAGACTACACTCAAAATGAACCTTCTCCTTACAACAAAATAGTTTGAAAAGATGGGCCGTTAAAGCGCAGCAGACAGACAGACAGACAGATACACTTTCGCATTTATAATATTAGGTATGGAAGTATCTATCTACCTATACTAATATTATAAAAGTTTAGATGGATGGATGTATGGATAGAAAGTGTTTGTTACTCAATCACGGCTGACCGGCTGAATGGATCTGGAATCTGGATGAAATTTGGCACAGACATAGATTATAGTGTGGAATAACACATAGGCTACTTTTTATCCCGGAAAAATATAGAGTTCCCGCGGGAACCGAAAAACCTCAAACCACGCGGACGAAGTCGCGGGCATCAGCTAGTAATTCATAATAATAAGCGGCCAACTCGGTGTCCGTGAACTTAGCAGAGCAAGTGCTAGCAGATCAAAAATAAAACAGAGTTCTGTTCGCATGCAGATGAGTTCTATAGTTCCTGATAGATTTTAGAGATAGTTCTGGCGAGTTAACCTAAAAAACGCCGGTTGAAAAAATGATCTGCTAACTTCCGGTAGCAGATCATTTTCCACAAAATCAAAAATTGAAGAGAGTTCTGTGCGCATGCGGCAGAGTTCTATAGTTCCAAATATGTTTCAGACATAGTTCTAGCACTTTTACCTAGAAAAAAGTCAATTGAAAATAATGATCTGCTACGGGAAGTTAGCAGAGCATCTGGCAGACCATAAAACAAAAATTCACAGAAAATAGAACTGTCGCTTCAGAGGCTAGAACTCCACAGTTTCTGATAGAAGAATAGCAGATCTATAATGTCCAGTACAAATCTCGCCTGGAACTCTCATTAAACTTCTAGCAGAGCATAGGAGGAGAATACAATATTTCATCGAAACGAGATAATCATTACGTTTTAAAAAATTCACTAAAACTAGAACTCTTGACCTAGAGGTTAGAACTCCGCGGTTTCTGATAGAAGAATAATAGATCTATAACAACTAGTACAAATCTCGCCTAGAACTCTCGTAAAACTTCTCGCAGAGCATACAAGAAGAATACAATTTTCATCGAAACGAGATAATCACTAGAAACTTTAAAAAAAAAACACTGAAACTAGAACTCTCAACCTAGAGGCTAGAACTCCACAGTTTCTGATAGAAGAATAGCAGATCTATAATGTCCAGTACAAATCTCGCCTGGAACTCTCATAAAACTTCTAGCAGAACATAGGAGGAGAATACAATATTTCATCGAAACAAGATAATCATTACGTTTTAAAAGAATCACTAAAACGAGAACTCTCGACCTAGAGGCTAGAACTCCGCGGTTTCTCATAGAAGAATAATAGATCTATAACAACTAGTACAAATCTCGCCTAGAACTCTCGTAAAACTTCTCGCAGAGCATACAAGAAGAATACAATTTTCATCGAAACGAACGAACGAATCGAATCACTACTTTAAAAAAAAAAAACACTGAAACTAGAACTCTCACCCTAGAGGCTAGAACTCCGCGGTTTCTGATAGAAGAATAATAGATCTATAACATCCAGTACAAATCTCGCCTAGAACTCTCGTAAAACTGCTCGCAAAGCATAGGTGAAGAATACAATTTTCATTGAAACGAGGTAATCACTACGTTTTAAAAAAATCACCAAAACAAGAACTCTCGCCCTAGAGGCTAGAACTCCGCGGTTTCTGATAGAAGAATAATAGATCTACAACATCCATTACAAATCTTGCCTGGAACTCTCATAAAACTTCTAGCAGAGCATACAAGAAGAATACAATTTTCATCGAAACGAGATAATCACTACTTTTTAAAAAAATCACTGAAACTAGAACTCTCGCCCTAGAGGCTAGAACTCCGCGGTTTCTGATAGAAGAATAATAGATCTACAACATCCATTACAAATCTTGCCTGGAACTTTCATAAAACTTCTAGCAGAGCATACAAGAAGAATACAATTTTCATCGAAACGAGATAATCACTTATTTTTAAAAAAATCACTGAAACTAGAAATCTCACCCTAGAGGCTAGAACTCCGCGGTTTCTGATAGAAGAATAATAGATCTACAACATCCATTACAAATCTCGCCTGGAACTCTCATAAAACTTCTAGCAGAGCATAGGTGAAGAATACAATTTTCATTGAAACGAGGTAATCACTACGTTTTAAAAAATTCACCAAAACAAGAATTCTCGCTCTAGAGGCTAGAACTCCACGGTTTCTGATAGAAGAATAATAGATCTACAACATCCATTACAAATCTCGCCTGGAACTCTCATAAAACTTCTAGAAGAGCATACAAGAAGAATACAATTTTCATCGAAACGAGATAATCCCTACTTTTTAAAAAAATCACTGAAACTAGAACTCTCACCCTAGAGGCTAGAACTCCGCGGTTTCTGATAGAAGAATAATAGTTCCATAACATCCATTACAAATCTCGCCTAGAACTCTCGTAAAACTTCTCGCAGAGCATAGGTGAAAAATACAACTTTCATCGAAACGAGGTAATCACTACGTTTTAAAAAATTCACCAAAACAAGAACTCTCGCCCTAGATGCTAGAACTCCGCGGTTTCTGATAGAAGAATAATAGATCTACAACATCCATTACAAATCTTGCCTGGAACTTTCATAAAACTTCTAGCAGAGCATACAAAAAGAATACAATTTTCATCGAAACGAGATAATCACTTATTTTTAAAAAAATCACTGAAACTAGATATCTCACCCTAGAGGCTAGAACTCCGCGGTTTCTGATAGAAGAATAATAGATCTACAACATCCATTACAAATCTCGCCTGGAACTCTCATAAAACTTCTAGCAGAGCATACAAGAAGAATACAATTTTCATCGAAACGAGATAATCACTACTTTTTAAAAAAAACACTGAAACTAGAACTCTCACCCTAGAGGCTAGAACTCCGCGGTTTCTGATAGAAGAATAATAGATCTACAACATCCATTACTAATCTCGCCTGGAACTCTCATAAAACTTCTAGCAGAGCATAGGTGAAGAATACAATTTTCATTAAAACGAGGTAATCACTACGTTTTAAAAAATTCACCAAAACAAGAACTCTCGCTCTAGAGGCTAGAACTCCACGGTTTCAGATAAAAGAATAATAGATCTATAACATCCAATACAAATCTTGCCTAGAACTCTCATAAAACTTCTAGCAGAGCATACAAGAAGAATACAATTTTCATCGAAACGAGATAATCACTACTTTTTACAAAAATAACTGAAACTAGAACTCTCGCCCTAGAGGCTAGAACTCCACGGTTTCTGATAGAAGAATAATAGATCTATAACATCCAGTACAAATCTTGCCTAGAACTTTCGTAAAACTGCTCGCAGAGCATAGGTGAAGAATACAATTTTCATTGAAACGAGGTAATCACTACGTTTTAAAAAAATCATCAAAACAAGAACTCTCGCCCTAGAGGCTAGAACTCCGCGGTTTCTGATAGAAGAATAATAGATCTACAACATCCATTACAAATCTTGCCTGGAACTCTCATAAAACTTCTAGCAGAGCATACAAGAATAATACAATTTTCATCGAAACGAGATAATCACTACTTTTTAAAAAAATCACTGAAACTAGAACTCTCACCCTAGAGGCTAGAACTCCGCGGTTTCTGATAGAAGAATAATAGGTCCATAACATCCATTACAAATCTCGCCTAGAACTCTCGTAAAACTTCTCGCAGAGCATAGGTGAAAAATACAATTTTCATCGAAACGAGGTAATCACTACGTTTTAAAAAATTCACCAAAACAAGAACTCTCGCCCTAGAGGCTAGAACTCCGCGGTTTCTGATAGAAGAATAATAGATCTACAACATCCATTACAAATCTCGCCTGGAACTCTCATAAAACTTCTAGCAGAGCATACAAGAAGAATACAATTTTCATCGAAACGAGATAATCACTACTTTTTAAAAAAATCACTGAAACTAGAACTCTCACCCTAGAGGCTAGAACTCCGCGGTTTCTGATAGAAGAAAATTAGGTCCATAACATCCATTACAAATCTCGCCTAGAACTCTCGTAAAACTTCTCGCAGAGCATAGGTGAAAAATACAATTTTCATCGAAACGAGGTAATCACTACGTTTTAAAAAATTCACCAAAACAAGAACTCTCGCCCTAGAGGTTAGAACTCCGCGGTTTCTGATAGAAGAATAATAGATCTACAACATCCATTACAAATCTTGCCTGGAACTCTCATAAAACTTCTAGAAGAGCATACAAGAAGAATACAATTTTCATCGAAACGAGATAATCACTACTTTTTAAAAAAATCACTGAAACTAGAACTCTCACCCTAGAGGCTAGAACTCCGCGGTTTCTGATAGAAGAATAATAGGTCCATAACATCCATTACAAATCTCGCCTAGAACTCTCGTAAAACTTCTCGCAGAGCATAGGTGAAAAATACAATTTTCATCGAAACGAGGTAATCACTACGTTTTAAAAAATTCACCAAAACAAGAACTCTCGCCCTAGAGGCTAGAACTCCGCGGTTTCTGATAGAAGAATAATAGATCTACAACATCCATTACAAATCTCGCCTGGAACTCTCATAAAACTTCTAGCAGAGCATACAAGAAGAATACAATTTTCATCGAAACGAGATAATCACTACTTTTTAAAAAAATCACTGAAACTAGAACTCTCACCCTAGAGGCTAGAACTCCGCGGTTTCTGATAGAAGAAAATTAGGTCCATAACATCCATTACAAATCTCGCCTAGAACTCTCGTAAAACTTCTCGCAGAGCATAGGTGAAAAATACAATTTTCATCGAAACGAGGTAATCACTACGTTTTAAAAAATTCACCAAAACAAGAACTCTCGCCCTAGAGGTTAGAACTCCGCGGTTTCTGATAGAAGAATAATAGATCTACAACATCCATTACAAATCTTGCCTGGAACTCTCATAAAACTTCTAGAAGAGCATACAAGAAGAATACAATTTTCATCGAAACGAGATAATCACTACTTTTTAAAAAAATCACTGAAACTAGAACTCTCACCCTAGAGGCTAGAACTCCGCGGTTTCTGATAGAAGAATAATAGGTCCATAACATCCATTACAAATCTCGCCTAGAACTCTCGTAAAACTTCTCGCAGAGCATAGGTGAAAAATACAATTTTCATCGAAACGAGGTAATCACTACGTTTTAAAAAATTCACCAAAACAAGAACTCTCGCCCTAGAGGCTAGAACTCCGCGGTTTCTGATAGAAGAATAATAGATCTACAACATCCATTACAAATCTCGCCTGGAACTCTCATAAAACTTCTAGCAGAGCATACAAGAAGAATACAATTTTCATCGAAACGAGATAATCACTACTTTTTAAAAAAAACACTGAAACTAGAACTCTCACCCTAGAGGCTAGAACTCCGCGGTTTCTGATAGAAGAATAATAGATCTACAACATCCATTACAAATCTCGCCTGGAACTCTCGTAAAACTTCTCGCAGAGCATAGGAGAATAATACAATATTTCATCGAAAATCGATATCAATCGATATCGATCGATTTCGTTCAGAACCGGTATCTGAGGATCCCTAGGATCACAAAACAGGAAACTGGTACCAAAATTTTAAAAAGGCAGCGCCCTTTTGATATTCATTTTTATTGAACCGATTTCGTTCAAAATCGATATCTGTTTATCCCTAGGATCACAAAACAGGAAACTGGTACCAAAATTTAAAAAAGTCAGTGCCATTTTGAAATTCTTTGTTATTAATAATTATAATAATAATATTCTTTATTTATAGAATATTATTTGTACCCAGTACAAATATATTTCTATTACAAAAAGACGTACAACTAAATATAAAATAAAATAAAATAAAATAAAATATAAATATAAAAGATATTAACGTCATAGTTACGTACAATCCATACGTAGTCATACACACTATTATTCTATTTTTATTCGCATCCTGCACTGACAGCCAGTGCTTGAAGATGGAACAACTCAGATCCTCTGCCAACGTACTGAGGATCTCGTTGTCGGTAGAACGCAAACGACTCCAAAAAGAAGCGATTCGTGTTCTTATGATCGCAAAGAAATCCGATACTCTTGCCTTAGCGAACATGCCCGACGCGCTGCAGTACCGTGGCAACTTCATCAGGGTGTAGGGCGATATTCGTTATTGTATAGCACCCTGATGTTGTTGACAGCACGCCTGGTCAACTTGACCCAAAGCGACATGGGTAGAAACATAAGCAATATGCTCTAAACAATGTCAGCTTTACTTCGTCACTGCACTTTGCGAACCGACGTGCGAGCATGTTGCATCTCACAGACAGAGCACGACGTTCCCTCTCTATGTCTTCATCGTCAACGAGACCCTCAGTAAGTATATGGCCAAGGTACCTAAATCGTTCAACCCTCTCAAGAAGATTTCCATCAAGAAAAATCCCCGGGATCGTCTCCGGACCTCTGCCCAAACGGAACACCATCGTAACTGTCTTTTTTACATTATATTTTATACCATGCTCTGCAGCATAACGCTCGCAGATTGCAACCAGTTTACGAAGGCCTCTGATTGAAGGGCTGAGAAAAACCATATCATCTGCGTAACTAAAATTGTTCATGCAAGTAGACCCTATATGGCAACCAATCTTAGTGCCTCTCAGCTCTTCAATCAGGTCATCCACGTATAGGCTGAAGAGGTCAGGAGAGGTCAAACCTCCTTGACGAACACCGCATTCTAGCTTGTATTCGCTAGAAGTCGCGTCGCCCCATCTTACACAATTAGTCTGGTTCCCGTACCAGTATCTCAACAGATTCACCGGTTTTGAAGGGACATTAGAGGCGTGCAATTTCTCCCACAGTAAATTATAATTTTCATCATACCTATTCGAAAAACGCATATTGGCTTCAGAGGATAGCGGAAGCAAAGTGTAACTAATTATGTGTATGTAATTTCTAGATTAAGGTTAAAACTATGTAATATGTTTAGCTGTTTGTTTTCTAAATTAAAAAAAAAAAAAAAAAAAAAAAAAAAAAAAAAAAAAAAAAAAAAACTTGTAGGCCCATAGGACTTTTCATTTCTCTCTTCTGATTGGTCCGAAGACACGTCATCAATTTGTTGGTCGAATATACGACTTTGCATTTCTCTGTTCTGATTGGTCCGAAGTCACGTGATCAATTTGTTGATCGGATATTACGTCTTTACATTTTATTTAAACTTTAAATATACGTCTAAATAATGTCTATACAATTACATAGAAGGTTGATAGGAGTATCTTCTGATTGGTGGTCGTATAGGTAATGTCAATACATAGTAGGTTGGTACTCCTAGCTTTTTCTCATACGTAATGATGAAAAATAGTGTGTGTCACTCGGGGCCAAATTTTTTGTTCTCGGGCGGCGTATATTGAATTCCTCGCTACGCTCAGGATTCTACTTTACTATAGAATCCTTCACTTCGCTCTTAATTCAAAATAGCGCCCTCGGGGAACAAAAATTTTCTTTGGCCCCATGTAACACAAATAACTATTACGAGATCGAACGCACGACTCAAGTCGAGGAAGCACGCGTAGACCGATGCACCTCTGTTTACATAATGGTTGATGGTTGTTTTTAAGCTGAAAATCGCTGAATCCGTTGAAAGACCAGGACGGAAACCAAACTGTGCGTCACTCAATTTTAAACTCCCAGTTAAGCTTGGGTGAATTAACCTTTCCAGTATTTTTCCTAACACAGTGCCTAGCGAAATCGGTCTGTAAGTTTGAAGACTGGAAACATCACCTGTTTTATTCTTTGGAATTGGAACTACCACTGTCTCCATAAGCTGCTCTGGTAGGTAGCCAAAGTTAATGCATGTATTATATAGGGAGGCTAACTTCCCATAAATTAAATCACCAGCATACAAAACATGTTCTAAACACAAGCCATAAGATCCAGGAGATTTTCCCCTTTTCATATTATATACCACTGCAGCCACGTCATCGGCAGTAAGAAAAACGCTGCTCGTTACTTCTCCTATTAGCATATTAGGCATACAAGTAGCATGAGCCGGCTAGGGATTGACTCTGAAGTGGTTTGAAAATAAGTTGGCGATTTTGCTCCGAACCGATTTATTGAACCGATTTCGTTCAAAATCGATATATCTAAGAATTCCTAGGATCACAAAATAGGAAACTGGTACTAAAATTAAAAAAAATCACAGTTTGCTGTTTCGATATTATTTTGAACGAAATCGGTCAATAACAAAGAATTTAAAAATGGTGCTTACTTTTTTAAATTTTGGTACCAGTTTCCTGTTTTGTGATCCTAGGGATCCTCAGATATCGATTTTGAACGAAATCGATCGATATCGATCGATATCGATTTTCGATGAAATATTGTATTGTTATCGTATGCTCTGCGTGAAGTTTTACGAGAATTCCAGGCGAGATTTGTACTGGATCTTATAGATCTATTATTTTTCTATCAGAAACCGCGGAGTTCTAGCCTTTAGGGCGAGAGTTCTAGTTTCAGTGAATTTTTTAAAACGTAGTGATCACCTCGTTTGATGAAAATTGTATTTTTCTCCTATGCTCTGCGAGAAGTATTACGAGAGTTCTAGGCAAGATTTGTAATGGATGTTGTAAAACTATTATTCTTCAATCAGAAACCGCGGAGTTCTAGCCTCTAGGGAGAAAGTTCTAGTTTCAGTGATTTTTTTAAAAAGTAGTGATTTTCTCGTTTCGATGAAAACTGTATTCATCTTGTATGCTCTGCTAGAATTTTATGAGAGTTCCAGGCAAGATTTGTAATGGATGATGTAGATCTATTATTACTCTTCTATCAGAAACCGCGGAGTTCTAGCCTCTAGGGTGAGAGTTCTAGTTTCAGTGATTTTTGTAAAAAGTAGTGATTATCTCGTTTCGATGAAAATTGTATTATTCTTGTATGCTCTGCTAGAAGTTTTATGAGAGTTCCAGGCAAGTTTTGTAATGGATGTTGTAGATCTATTATTCTTCTATCAGAAACCGCGGAGTTCTAGCCTCTAGGGCGAGAATTCTAGTTTCAGTTATTTTTGTAAAAAGTAGTGATTATCTCGTTTCGATGAAAATTGTATTCTTCTTGTATGCTCTGCTAGAAGTTTTATGAAAGTTCCAGGCAAGATTTGTAATGGATGTTGTAGATCTATTATTCTTCTATCAGAAACCGCGGAGTTCTAGCCTCTAGGGCGAGAGTTCTTGTTTTGGTGATTTTTTTAAAACGTAGTGATTACCTCGTTTCAATGAAAATTGTATTCTTCACCTATGCTCTGCGAGCAGTTTTACTAGAGTTCTAGGCGAGATTTGTACTGGATGTTATAGATCTATTATTCTTCTATCAGAAACCGCGGAGTTCTTGCCTCTAGGGTGAGAGTTCTAGTTTCAGTGATTTTTTTAAAAAGTAGTGATTATCTCGTTTCGATGAAAATTGTATTCTTCTTGTATGCTCTGCTAGAAGTTTTATGAGAGTTCCAGGCGAGATTTGTAATGTATGTTGTAGATCTATTATTCTTCTATCAGACACCGCGGAGTTCTAGCCTTTAGGGTGAGAGTTCTGGTTTCAGTGTTTTTTTAAAAAGTAGTGATTATCTCGTTTCGATGAAAATTGTATTCTTCTTGTATGCTCTGCTAGAAGTTTTATGAAAGTTCCAGGCAAGATTTGTAATGGATGTTGTAGATCTATTATTCTTCTATCAGAAACCGCGGAGTTCTAGCCTCTAGGGCGAGAGTTCTTGTTTCAGTGATTTTTTTAAAAAGTAGTGATTATCTCGTTTCGATGAAAATTGTATTCTTCTTGTATGCTCTGCTAGAAGTTTTAAGAAAGTTCCAGGCAAGATTTGTAATGGATGTAGTAGATCTATTATTCTTCTATCAGAAACCGCGGAGTTCTAGCCTCTAGGGCGAGAGTTCTTGTTTTGGTGATTTTTTTAAAACGTAGTGATTACCTCGTTTCAATGAAAATTGTATTCTTCACCTATGCTCTGCGAGCAGTTTTACTAGAGTTCTAGGCGAGATTTGTACTGGATGTTATAGATCTATTATTCTTCTATCAGAAACCGCGGAGTTCTTGCCTCTAGGGTGAGAGTTCTAGTTTCAGTGATTTTTTTAAAAAGTAGTGATTATCTCGTTTCGATGAAAATTGTATTCTTCTTGTATGCTCTGCTAGAAGTTTTATGAGAGTTCCAGGCGAGATTTGTAATGTATGTTGTAGATCTATTATTCTTCTATCAGAAACCGCGGAGTTCTAGCCTTTAGGGTGAGAGTTCTGGTTTCAGTGTTTTTTTTAAAAAGTAGTGATTATCTCGTTTCGATGAAAATTGTATTCTTCTTGTATGCTCTGCTAGAAGTTTTATGAAAGTTCCAGCAAGATTTGTAATGGATGTTGTAGATCTATTATTCTTCTATCAGAAACCGCGGAGTTCTAGCCTCTAGGGCGAGAGTTCTTGTTTTGGTGATTTTTTTAAAACGTAGTGATTACCTCGTTTCAATGAAAATTGTATTCTTCACCTATGCTCTGCGAGCAGTTTTACTAGAGTTCTAGGCGAGATTTGTACTGGATGTTATAGATCTATTATTCTTCTATCAGAAACCGCGGAGTTCTTGCCTCTAGGGTGAGAGTTCTAGTTTCAGTGATTTTTTTAAAAAGTAGTGATTATCTCGTTTCGATGAAAATTGTATTCTTCTTGTATGCTCTGCTAGAAGTTTTATGAGAGTTCCAGGCGAGATTTGTAATGTATGTTGTAGATCTATTATTCTTCTATCAGACACCGCGGAGTTCTAGCCTTTAGGGTGAGAGTTCTGGTTTCAGTGTTTTTTTAAAAAGTAGTGATTATCTCGTTTCGATGAAAATTGTATTCTTCTTGTATGCTCTGCTAGAAGTTTTATGAAAGTTCCAGGCAAGATTTGTAATGGATGTTGTAGATCTATTATTCTTCTATCAGAAACCGCGGAGTTCTAGCCTCTAGGGCGAGAGTTCTTGTTTCAGTGATTTTTTTAAAAAGTAGTGATTATCTCGTTTCGATGAAAATTGTATTCTTCTTGTATGCTCTGCTAGAAGTTTTAAGAAAGTTCCAGGCAAGATTTGTAATGGATGTAGTAGATCTATTATTCTTCTATCAGAAACCGCGGAGTTCTAGCCTCTAGGGCGAGAGTTCTTGTTTTGGTGATTTTTTTAAAACGTAGTGATTACCTCGTTTCAATGAAAATTGTATTCTTCACCTATGCTCTGCGAGCAGTTTTACTAGAGTTCTAGGCGAGATTTGTACTGGATGTTATAGATCTATTATTCTTCTATCAGAAACCGCGGAGTTCTTGCCTCTAGGGTGAGAGTTCTAGTTTCAGTGATTTTTTTAAAAAGTAGTGATTATCTCGTTTCGATGAAAATTGTATTCTTCTTGTATGCTCTGCTAGAAGTTTTATGAGAGTTCCAGGCGAGATTTGTAATGTATGTTGTAGATCTATTATTCTTCTATCAGAAACCGCGGAGTTCTAGCCTTTAGGGTGAGAGTTCTGGTTTCAGTGTTTTTTTTAAAAAGTAGTGATTATCTCGTTTCGATGAAAATTGTATTCTTGTATGCTCTGCTAGAAGTTTTATGAAAGTTCCAGCAAGATTTGTAATGGATGTTGTAGATCTATTATTCTTCTATCAGAAACCGCGGAGTTCTAGCCTCTAGGGCGAGAGTTCTTGTTTTGGTGATTTTTTTAAAACGTAGTGATTACCTCGTTTCAATGAAAATTGTATTCTTCACCTATGCTCTGCGAGCAGTTTTACTAGAGTTCTAGGCGAGATTTGTACTGGATGTTATAGATCTATTATTCTTCTATCAGAAACCGCGGAGTTCTTGCCTCTAGGGTGAGAGTTCTAGTTTCAGTGATTTTTTTAAAAAGTAGTGATTATCTCGTTTCGATGAAAATTGTATTCTTCTTGTATGCTCTGCTAGAAGTTTTATGAGAGTTCCAGGCAAGATTTGTAATGGATGTTGTAGATCTATTATTCTTCTATCAGAAACCGCGGAGTTCTAGCCTCTAGGGCGAGAGTTCTTGTTTTGGTGATTTTTTTAAAACGTAGTGATTACCTCGTTTCAATGAAAATTGTATTCTTCACCTATGCTCTGCGAGCAGTTTTACGAAAGTTCTAGGCGAGATTTGTACTGGATGTTATAGATCTATTATTCTTCTATCAGAAACCGCGGAGTTCTAGCCTCTAGGGTGAGAGTTCTAGTTTCAGTGATTTTTTTAAAAAGTAGTGATTATCTCGTTTCGATGAAAATTGTATTCTTCTTGTATGCTCTGCTAGAAGTTTTATGAAAGTTCCAGGCAAGATTTGTAATGGATGTTGTAGATCTATTATTCTTCTATCAGAAACCGCGGAGTTCTAACCTCTAGGGCGAGAGTTCTTGTTTTGGTGATTTTTTTTAAAACGTAGTGATTACCTCGTTTCAATGAAAATTGTATTCTTCACCTATGCTCTGCGAGCAGTTTTACTAGAGTTCTAGGCGAGATTTGTACTGGATGTTATAGATCTATTATTCTTCTATCAGAAACCGCGGAGTTTTAGCCTCTAGGGTGAGAGTTCTAGTTTCAGTGATTTTTTTAAAAAGTAGTGATTATCTCGTTTCGATGAAAATTGTATTCTTCTTGTATGCTCTGCTAGAAGTTTTATGAGAGTTCCAGGCGAGATTTGTAATGTATGTTGTAGATCTATTATTATTCTATCAGAAACCGCGGAGTTCTAGCCTCTAGGGTGAGAGTTCTAGTTTCAGTTATTTTTGTAAAAAGTAGTGATTATCTCGTTTCGATGAAAATTGTATTCTTCTTGTGTGCTCTGCTAGAAGTTTTATGAGAGTTCCAGGCAAGTTTTCTAATGGATGTTATAGATCTATTATTCTTCTATCAGAAACCGCGGAGTTCTAGCCTCTAGGGCGAGAGTTCTAGTTTCAGTGATTTTTTTAAAAATAAGTGATTATCTCGTTTCGATGAAAATTGTATTCTTCTTGTATGCTCTGCTAGAAGTTTTATGAAAGTTCCAGGCAAGATTTGTAATTGATGGTGTAGATCTATTATTCTTCTATCAGAAACCGCGGAGTTCTAGCCTCTAGGGCGAGAGTTCTAGTTTCAGTTATTTTTGTAAAAAGTAGTGATTATCTCGTTTCGATGAAAATTGTATTCTTCTTGTATGCTCTGCTAGAAGTTTTATGAGAGTTCTAGGCAAGATTTGTATTGGATGTTATAGATCTATTATTCTTTTATCTGAAACCGTGGAGTTCTAGCCTCTAGAGCGAGAGTTCTTGTTTTGGTGAATTTTTTAAAACGTAGTGATTACCTCGTTTTAATGAAAATTGTATTCTTCACCTATGCTCTGCTAGAAGTTTTATGAGAGTTCCAGGCGAGATTAGTAATGGATGTTGTAGATCTATTATTCTTCTATCAGAAACCGCGGAGTTCTAGCCTCTAGGGTGAGAGTTCTAGTTTCAGTGTTTTTTTTAAAAAGTAGTGATTATCTCGTTTCGATGAAAATTGTATTCTTCTTGTATGCTCTGCTAGAAGTTTTATGAGAGTTCCAGGCGAGATTTGTAATGGATGTTGTAGATCTATTATTCTTCTATCAGAAACCGCGGAGTTCTAGCCTCTAGGGTGAGATATCTAGTTTCAGTGATTTTTTTAAAAATAAGTGATTATCTCGTTTCGATGAAAATTGTATTCTTCTTGTATGCTCTGCTAGAAGTTTTATGAAAGTTCCAGGCAAGATTTGTAATGGATGTTGTAGATCTATTATTCTTCTATCAGAAACCGCGGAGTTCCAGCCTCTAGGGCGAGAGTTCTAGTTTCAGTTATTTTTGTAAAAAGTACTAGATTATCTCGTTTCGATGAAAATTGTATTCTTCTTGTATGCTCTGCTAGAAGTTTTATGAGAGTTCCAGGCAAGATTTGTAATGGATGTTGTAGATCTATTATTCTTCTATCAGAAACCGCGGAGTTCTAGCCTCTAGGGCGAGAGTTCTTGTTTTGGTGATTTTTTTAAAACGTAGTGATTACCTCGTTTCAATGAAAATTGTATTCTTCACCTATGCTCTGCGAGCAGTTTTACGAGAGTTCTAGGCGAGATTTGTACTGGATGTTATAGATCTATTATTCTTCTATCAGAAACCGCGGAGTTCTAGCCTCTAGGGTGAGAGTTCTAGTTTCAGTGTTTTTTTTAAAAAGTAGTGATTATCTCGTTTCGATGAAAATTGTATTCTTCTTGTATGCTCTTCTAGAAGTTTTATGAGAGTTCCAGGCGAGATTTGTAATGGCTGTTGTAGATCTTTTATTCTTCTATCAGAAACCGCGGAGTTCTAGCCTCTAGGGCGAGAGTTCTAGTTTCAGTTATTTTTGTAAAAAGTAGTGATTATCTCGTTTCGATGAAAATTGTATTCTTCTTGTATGCTCTGCTAGAAGTTTTATGAGAGTTCCAGGCAAGATTTGTAATGGATGTTGTAGATCTATTATTCTTCTATCAGAAACCGCGGAGTTCTAGCCTCTAGGGCGAGAGTTCTTGTTTTGGTGATTTTTTTAAAACGTAGTGATTACCTCGTTTCAATGAAAATTGTATTCTTCACCTATGCTCTGCGAGCAGTTTTACGAGAGTTCTAGGCGAGATTTGTACTGGATGTTATAGATCTATTATTCTTCTATCAGAAACCGCGGAGTTCTAGCCTCTAGGGTGAGAGTTCTAGTTTCAGTGTTTTTTTTTTTAAAAGTAGTGATTCGATTCGTTCGTTCGTTTCGATGAAAATTGTATTCTTCTTGTATGCTCTGCGAGAAGTTTTACGAGAGTTCTAGGCGAGATTTGTACTAGTTGTTATAGATCTATTATTCTTCTATGAGAAACCGCGGAGTTCTAGCCTCTAGGTCGAGAGTTCTCGTTTTAGTGAATTTTTTAAAACGTAATGATTATCTTGTTTCGATGAAATATTGTATTCTCCTCCTATGTTCTGCTAGAAGTTTTATGAGAGTTCCAGGCGAGATTTGTACTGAACATTAAGATCTGCTATTCTTCTATCAGAAACTGTGGAGTTCTAGCCTCTAGGTTGAGAGTTCTAGTTTCAGTGTTTTTTTTAAAAAGTTTCTAGTGATTATCTCGTTTCGATGAAAATTGTATTCTTCTTGTATGCTCTGCGAGAAGTTTTACGAGAGTTCTAGGCGAGATTTGTACTAGTTGTTATAGATCTTTTATTCTTCTATCAGAAACCACGGAGTTCTAACCTCAAGGTCAAGAGTTCTAGTTTTAGTGAATTTTTTAAAACGTAATGATTATCTCGTTTCGATGAAATATTGTATTCTCCTCCTATGCTCTGCTAGAAGTTTTATGAGAGTTCCAGGCGAGATTTGTACTGGACATTATAGATCTGCTATTCTTCTATCAGAAACTGTGGAGTTCTAGCCTCTGAAGCGACAGTTCTATTTTCTGTGAATTTTTGTTTTATGGTCTGCCAGATGCTCTGCTAACTTCCCGTAGCAGATCATTATTTTCAATTGACTTTTTTCTAGGTAAAAGTGCTAGAACTATGTCTGAAACATATTTGGAACTATAGAACTCTGCCGCATGCGCACAGAACTCTCTTCAATTTTTGATTTTGTGGAAAATGATCTGCTACCGGAAGTTAGCAGATCATTTTTTCAACCGGCGTTTTTTAGGTTAACTCGCCAGAACTATCTCTAAAATCTATCAGGAACTATAGAACTCATCTGCATGCGAACAGAACTCTGTTTTATTTTTGATCTGCTAGCACTTGCTCTGCCAAGTTCACCGACATGCCAACTCGTTAGTACAGTAAAGATACGAAACTATGTTTAGCCTTTCTTTCTCAATTTTAGATACAGAGATAGATTATAGTCAAGGTTAACATATATTATAGGCTTTTTATCCCGGAAAATTAAAGAGTTCCCGCAGTAAACAAAAAAACCTCAATAGGGAATATGCATGTATTTTTTTTATTTTTTTAAACTATTCTATAAGTGATTTTATAACTGAAAAAAAATATAACACTTGCACAATTTTATTAAACAAGCTAAAAAAATTTAATTAAAACTACTATCATTTTCGGACGATTTAAACGCCACCATTTTGGCGCGCTCGTTCTGTGACGTCACCGTGCACACCAACGAAGTGTTTGATTCACAGTTTTAATAAAAGTGAGTGAAGTAAAGCGTAAAAGATTAACTTATTGTAATGGAAGAGCACCCAAAAGCTTATTATAAATATTGTATTGTCCCTATGTGCAGTAAAACAATATTAAAACTGCACCTGACAAGATATATTTTCATATGCCGAAAGATATAAATATAAGGAAATAAATAAAAAAAAAATTAAAAATTAGCGGTATTATCTTTCAGGTTTTTTTTTTCAGGTTTTTTTTTTTTTTAATATATAGGCTAGCGCTTGGCTGCAATCAGACTTGCTAGCAAGTGGTGATGCAGCCTAAGGTGGAGCGCGCTTGCCTAGAAGATGCCTATTCACTCTTGATTTGAAGGTACCTATATTAAAAGAGGAGGGAAAAACGGAAGCCGGAAGGGCATTCCATATCCTAGCGGTTCGAATTAGAAACGAGGAAGCAAAGGTTATAATAATTTGATTGACTCATCTCACGAGTATAACAATAAGGAATATGAAAAATCGAATATGTAGGTAACTGTAACTTTTTTTTTATCCACTACAAGTTAGCCCTTGACTGCGATCTCACCTGATGGTAAGTGATGATGCAGTCTAAGATGGTAGCGGGCTAACCTGTTAGGGGCATGGCAGTTATATTAAACCCATACCCCTATTCGGTTTCTACACGACATCGTACCGGAACGCTAAATCGCTTGGCGGCACGTCTTTGCCGGTAGGGTGGTAAGTAGCCACGGCCGAAGCCTCCCACCGGGCCAGACCAGAGAAAATTCAGAAATTATAAATTCCCAAATTGACCCTACCGGGGATCGAACCCGGGCCGCACGTTAAGACAACAGCGCTGCACACTGCGCCACGGAGGTCGTCCCACCTTATTATTATCCTTGCTGCAAGGTTATTTACCTACCTTGCAGTTTTTACTCCTCTTAGTTCAGCGGACGTAAAGTCAAAATTATTTGCGAAGTACGTAGTCATCATGAACACATCAGTTTTAGGCAGATTATCCGACTGTGCCTTGACAAAACCGCTTTCAGTCATTGTGGCGAGTCTTTTTTCACAAGGAATTACTGCTTTCAGTTAATAATTCCCAAAAACACTAATGATTTATCATAAACAGCGGCAAAACAATGCGAATAACTTTCAATAATCATACAAAACAAACGACCTGTGAACAGTCGACATTCTAGACAGAGTGGACGGTGACGTCATGTTTCGTTCCGCCAATAGCGTTGCGTTTTAGAAATTTGAGCGGGAATTCGAAAAATACTACTTTTAAATAATTCAATTTATTAATAGAAACATGATAATTTGTAAAAATAATCATATGCATATATTTCTTTAGCAATAAAGATTACACATAATTTTTTTTGTTCATTTCTAAATCACATGCATATTCCCCATTCACTCTGACGAAGTCGCTGGCATCAGCTACTGCATTCATATTATGACCATGTTCATGACATCTGATAATATTTTTATTTTATTGTTTAGGTGGGTCTGCGACGACTTGCCGGAGATGAAAGGTGCATTGGAAAAGAACATCCTAAGCGATTACGACACCCACTCATACGAAAGTATGAGAGCACTCTGCGATCGCTTCAACCGCGCCATCGATTCAGTTGTCGCTCTGGTAACTATGTTATGCTTCAGTAAATCACGTTACACATTCACATGCACTGCATAAAACATTAGTCAACATAAGTGGAACATTATGCATGATTGCGGTTACACACGCGCGAATTAAACCCATCCTCTAGTTTTAACTTCAATTCAAAAGGTTTGGTTTGGGCATTGGGTTTGGGACTTTATGTACATACGTACATCCTGGGTACCTAGTTACATCAGATTCCCGAATATTATGTCCTTTTGGTGGTTAGCAGTCAGATGCACGCGATATGCTTAATTAGGTAAGTATTCATTTATAATTTTACAATGTAAGTACCTACCGTACAAATACGTCACTGTTTAACCAGTGACGTAATTAGATTTTTGTTTGCACAAATGTGTGAGCTAGCGTAATTAAATCTTGGAATTACCTGCAAATATTCAGCATTTTCCTGACTCCTGATTCCAATTTCCTACCGTGCAGTTTTTAGTACTTAGCTACATGTATCATTTCGTTGTAATATAAAGATCGAACTCTCAGGTTCTTAATACGCTTGAATGTACCCTACTCATTTTTGTCAATGGACATGGCCTGTTTCGTTTTGTTAACTTGTAAGTACATATTTTATAATATGTTTAATTTAAAAGAATATAATAACAACTCATTCATTCGACATGTATAAAGAATGTAGATATAAATAGTTTGAGTAGGTATAAAATTTATAACAGTTAAACCTATTTAAAGTCTTTAGTTAATAATTGGTATTGGTAGGATATGAAATAGTAACCACATTAATCAAATGTTTGCCGCTGATAACATACATAGGTAATAGGTATAATAAAGTATGTATAACAATCATATATTAGGTGCAGTTAAAATAATTATACATTGTGATGTAATAAGAACAGTACTTAATCGCATAGGTACTTTACACACTATCCAGTATTATTAGGGGGCTACGCCCTCGTGCGATCGATATCCTGCCGAGCGATCGCGTAACTTCTGCATCAATCATTGTTACAGTATCAATTGTTGTAATTGGCTGAATTTATGGCATTTTTGCTGCGTCAATGGATTATGTCCAATAGTGGAAGAGTGTTAACCAATCAGAGGTGATTGCGATGTATCAATGATTGATGCAGAAGTTACGCGATCGCTCGGCTGTTCTATTATACCTACTAAGCTAGAGCAGCAGGCTGGTTAGCGGCCGGTGCACCGACGACGATATCAGACGACCTCTATGCGTAACGACGAACCGCTCGCCACGTCCTTATAATTGGGCCTGACTTTGATCACGTCATGCTTTATACCCGACTATAATAGGATAATACGATTCCACGAGTATTTATCAGTTTACTTAGTTGGTTATAAATTTTCTATTCAAATTAACAGGATCTTCTGAACGTTACAGAGACAATGCACATGCAAAATTTTAGTCGTTTGTGCTGTATGTTCAATGTTGATATGCAAGACAGTCAACATCACAACACAAGTTTTTGTGTGTCAACAAGTGACAACCATAACACAGCCCAATTTACTTCGCCAATGACATGTTGCTTGGACTGGAGAAAACAGTCAGTTTTTCTTCGAAGTGATATACCTACTCCGGGTTTAACAGCAGCTATAAATATAAATGAAATTATGAACTTTTAGTCCGTGGTGGTATTTAAAAAAAAGTGTGTGTGTGCAATTCACACACGGCAGAAGTGAAACTTCAGAAAAGTAGCCTACGAGAGAATGAGATAAATATAACTTGTATTCTGCCATTCTATTTCATTCTCTCGCAGGCTTTTCCTATATTATGTTTGTCGCTTTTTCGTTGCATTTTTTCGTTTCGTTGAATTTTCAAATCACAACGATTCTAAAGACGTTTCACTTCAAAAATTGTTTTTTGAGTAATTAAGTAGGTAACTAAGTTTCTTTGTTGCATTTAAGTGGTATCTTGTTTACTATGCTTTACCTGTTTCTATGATCGGCTTGGCTCGTAATTTCTACAAGCATACACGTGCGTACCTAGTGTTACCTAGTCAATTTATGTGATAAAATCTTTAGTAGGCATTTCCTTATATCATAAGCGTCGTCGTCAGTCAAGAATTTATATACCTATTACCTACATATAACTTGAATCTTTGGATGGTTTGCTGTAGAAACTTATAAAAGTTCACGCGGATGAAGTCGCGGGCATCATCTAGTTGATGATAAATAGTAAAAAAACCGGCCAAGTGCGAGTCGGACTCGCGCACCGAGGGTTCCGTACAAACCTGTAGTAAGTTTAACGATTTATGACGTATTAAAAATAAAAATTACGTTTGTTGTATGGGACCCCCCTTTAATATTTACTTTATTGATATTTAATTATTTATTTTGAAAGGTAATATACAAGTTAATATTCTGTGAAAATTTGAACCGTCTACCTGTTACCGTTTTTAATATTGAGCAAAAAAATACGAAAAAAACACGTTTATTGTATGGGGACCCCCCTTAATATATATATTTTTTTAAATTTTAGTATTTGTTGTTATAGCGGCAACGGAAATACATCATTTGTGAAAATTTCAGCTTTCTAGCTATCACGGTTTATGAGATACAGCCTGGAGACAGACAGACAGACAGACAGACAGACAGACAGACAGACAGACAGACAGACAGACAGCGGAGTCTTAGTAATAGGGTCCCGTTTTTACCCTTTGGGTACGGAACCCTAAAAACGATGAAGCTATTAGGAGCATACACTTTCTTTCCACAGGGTTTGTTATCACAGCTATTAGCACTCTTATCTCAGAAGGTCAATTTTCTAGTGATGTTCACCTTCAAAACCGCTATACGTAGCATATAATAGCAGTGATAATGTTGATGTATATTGTTATAGGTATACATTTTATTATGTACGCGAATAAAATCTTGACTTGTTAGATATATAGATAGATAGAAAGATAAACTCTTTATTGCACACACTTAGAACAAGGACAATAAACAGAAAGATTGGTATTTGTTGTAATGATTGTGAAGAAATATTTTCACGTTAATTCTTGCTATGAGATTTTGAGTAATTTAGTCCGTTTCCGGAAGTTCCGTCCGTTTTTCAGAACTGACTTCTTTTCGAATAAACTAACTTGATTTATTGATTTATAAGCTTAAAAAAGGGGTTCTTTTTTTTGGAGGCATTTTTTTTGAACTGTGCGTTTGTTATAAAAGTGAATCATAGTTTCGCGAGTTTTAAATATTTCGGCTTATTCTACTGTAAACAATCTTTAAATTACTTTCGTAGAAAATCTACTAACTTCTCCAACCCCTCCATAGTTACTATGTATTTGACACCCATTTCAAAATTGATAACAATTTATAAATTGCATTGCATTTCACATGTTATGAGCCTAATGTTCAAACACGAAATTGAAAAGCATTCCAAGTAAAAATATGACACATTCATACACAAAATAAAACGTGATGATTATTTACTAGGTCGCCGTCACATTGTGTGTTAAAAGTACTGTACTGGCATAGTTTTCAGGTCGCGGAAAAATCTTCAATGTCACCTTCATTTATTTTTACACTTCCTACATTTGCTAAAATAGAACTTAGTGGCATTTTACTTAGTTTATGTATTTTTATGAGAATTTATTTTAATTTATAATATTATACGCATATATCTTAAAATACAGTACATTTGCTAAAATAGAACTTAGTGTCATTTTAAGTACTTAGTTTATGTATTTTTATAAGAATTTTTTTAATTTATAATATTATACGCATATCTTAAAATACAGTTTAGGCATTATGTTTAAAACCTAGCAATATCATAAACTCCTGACGTTTGTAAACCTGAGTCAAATCACAATCATATTATTATATTATGTTAAAACTTCCTAACAACCGTACTCTTCGAAGCTTATTACTGCAATGTTATAATAATTTGATGGACGGCAGAAGACGACTATCATACGGAGTGGCATGTGCAAAACGAAACGTGAATGTGGGGCAGTGAGGGGCATTAGAGGAGAGTGGGGCGCGGAGTACAGGAGGGAGACACGAGGGCCAAGATGGCGCGTTGAGGACGCAACGATCGATGGTCGTAACAGACATCGCACGAGGCTACTCAAGTCTATATTTATACACGTTGCACACAATTTCGACAACGACGTGGAAGTAACAAATTTATTATTGGGTACTAAGCGACTTCTTAGTTCGTCAATTGCTTGCATCGATATTCTATATAACACATGAAAATATAACGTTTCGGAATTAATAATTTGATTTAAATTTTTATCAGTAAGATAACTAATTAAGTGAAATCGTTGCTAAAACAAATACATATCAGCTAAAATATAATAACTAGGTATAAGGTAGAGTTTATTAAGATAATCAGCACTATAATCATAAGTAACTACTAATGTTGTTGGCGCTACCTAAATGAGTCTGTCTTTGTTCAACAGTGGATGCATACTTTAACTATTGATAATAGAATACCTAAAATGGAAGAACACCTTGGTTTATAATTTAACCGTGTGCATTTTCTTATACCCCGTTTTCTTCTAGTTACTATAGCGACTAGTCTTGTTCGCTACTATTTAGCTCTCTATCGTGAAATAGGAAGGAGCGCCAATCTTAGCAGAATGCTCTGTTGCTATTTATACCAACAAAGCTCAAAATACTTATAATACATACGTACACAGTAGGTACACACGTACGTGTTATATACGTTATGTAGGCACGTACCTACCTACTGGCGAGACCCAACTGCCAATGAATATTATTATGTATCTATTTTGTGTACATAAATTATGGTATACATTGAAAATAAAATAAGAAAATATCCTAGTCCTTCTTAAATCTTAATACTTAATATACTGAAGGATGTTAAGTACATTATAGACCAAGATCCCGCAACGATCAGACCTACGTTATTTTATTAAAGCTGATTTTTTAGGGTTCCGTAGCCAAATTTGGCAAAAACGGAACCCTTATAGATTCGTCATGTCTGTCTGTCTATCTGTCTGTCTGTCTGTGTGTCCGTCCGTATGTCACAGCTACTTTTTTCCGAAACTATAAGAACTATACTGTTGAAACTTGGTAAGTAGATGTATTCTGTGAACCGCATTAAGATTTTCACACAAAACTAGAAAAAAAACAATAAATTTTGGGGCTCCCCATACTTAGAACTGAAACTCAAAAATTTTTTTTTCATCAAACCCATACGTGTGGGGTATCTACTATCTATGGATAGGTCTTCAAAAATGATATTGAGGTTTCTAATATCATTTTTTTCTAAACTGAATAGTTTGCACGAGAGACACTTCCAAAGTGGTAAAATGTGTGTGTGTCTGTGTCTGACAGGGGGTTGCAATCGTACTAGGTGTCTGACAATGGACAACGTGGTTTCTAATATTCATCTAAAGCAAAATATTAAAAAAACGGAGCTTAATGCTTTAAAGAATTTGAGGTGCCACCTTTTTTACCTGATACCTTCCAAAGCAACCGCGATCCAAACTTCATAATCGGGGATCGTTTATACCTCTATTAGAGACATACTCGTACATACAAAAAATTTCAGCGTTAATAAAATAACGTAGGTCTGATCGTCGCGGGATCTTGCTCTATTAGTTTTATAAATCAATTAATAGTTTGTTACATGTATGACGTAATGACTAATATAATACTTCAATATATTATTTAATACATAAACACAATAAATGTATTTAAAAAAAACCCCAACTAGCTTGCGCCCCATGTAAAATATCCTCATAGAAAAATTTGGACAAATATTTATATGGGGATATTTTAATGAATTACTTTTATGGTCGGGCTACCATTAAAATGTGGATATCTTTATTTGCGCAATAACTTTATTCTTTACTTAATTTTGAATTGTAATGTACTCAATTATGCATGCAGTTTGATTGTTTCTACAAAGTACAATGTAGATACGATTGTATTTTGCCCTCGTCAAAATAAACAAAGAGATAAACCGCAAGTACGTAACACTGCCTGTCCGATAGCTGTCCAGTGCAGGATTCGGTCATGATGTCACCGACTGATTGATGACAAGTATGCGCATACTTAACATGTCCGTAACCTTGTGCTTACGATCTAGGAACGAACTAGGTAGCTACTTGTGTCTTGTACGGTCGTTGCTTGTACGTGACATTATAATAATACGCTTCCTAGCGTTTCTATGCAGACAGTCTAGTACCTTATTATCATCACTTTGTAGTCAATGGAGGTCATCTCATGTGTAATTCTAGAGTAAATGAGACAATACGGTGACTAGGAAAATAATTATTGCTGATAAAAGTGTTCACCATAAAGTTTAGTTTTTAACCAAATACTCTCGGGCTTTCTTGATTATGATCAAGAAAGCTCTGAAGGTCGTTCATGGGAAATCTATTCAAATATGTACCTAGTTCGGTAGGCAGACATAAAACTTGGATGGAAACGTAGGTACTTACCAAAGTTTTCGACTCTACTTGTATTTTGGGGCTTTAGCACCTTCGTATCTTAGGCATATGCGACAACTCACATAACTACTTACTTATTCCAATAATTATCTTTCGTAATCCCGATCGCGTTATTAGAATCATGATCTTCCGCAGTATAGTATGCTTAGTGCTTACCAAGATTATTTCTATCGCGATCATTAAATATAGTACCTACTTACCATATTATACCTAATCAGTCTAATTAAATCAACAGGCAAAAATAAATGGAAAATTCCAAGGCTAGGACTTCTGATAATATTGCCACTTTGGGAAAGTTATCTTACTTTTAGTTTTTTGACGATGTGTTGCCAATGTAAAAGTCTTATCTGGGTGTAGTTTGACAATCAATATAATGGACTATGGAGATACCTAATATAAGCAAATATCACAAGTAAATCAGCTTACCATGATCATGATAAATGTTCAGTGTTGCATGCCCCTTAAATATAGATGATAGAATAGGTTAAGAATGTATTCGGATGTAAAAACATATACCTATATAGAAACCCAGCCGGCTTATTACGTAAAAATGATAGCTACAGTGTTACGATCCCAAAAATCCAGCCAATCACAACAATTATTCATACTTTTACAATGAAAACCTGCATCAATCATTAGGTAAACCTAATTAGGCACTAAAGTTATGAATGACGTCATCATAATCTTATTCAACAACAAGAAAGTAGGTAGAATATGTTCACAATGTGTGAGTAAAGTTATACCTAGCTCGTGAAAGTCTTTCAGTTACAAACTCTCAGTCATCGACATTAGTGTTGATCTTCGAGTTGAGTGACCTTAGCATCGGACAGGCGTCTACTAAAAGTTGATTGCCTTCATTTGTTGTTCAAGAATTTACGTTAGGTATCTAGTATCTACTAAATTAGGAACATATTATTTGCATATTTAGGTATATTGAAAACATTTTTTACCCTATTACATTGCATTCATACTTAGAATTATAAAAGCGATTTGATCATAAGTTTGTAAAAAAATTAAGGAATGATTTGACTGCGAATTATAATAATAGAAGTTGGTCCGGGTCGTATTTGGGGGCGTTGACCGCAATATTGAGCCAGCGCGAATGTCTCACGTAGTGTTAATGACCTTTTTTTGGTTGCGCTAGCGTCGCTTTGAACAGTGAACATTTGGCTTTATTAACTACCAAAAAGTCCTACAATACAACCTTTGAAATACCTAGCTTGATAAAGTCATATCTGGAATGGGGCGTTAATGATTAGAAAATAAAATATTGGCAGTAACCAAATAGCGCATGGTAGGAAGGTAACTAGGTACGTAAAAACATGTAGGAGGTAGAGATTGAAATTTATACTTTGGATGCATGAATGAAATGGGTGCGGAACGTAAACAAGCAACGCACGAGGCCGCGCGCGCGCCCACTGCTTGCGGCCCGAAAGCTACTTTTACGTCTCTACGGAGTACGGATCCGCTGTACAGTACCTACTCGTAGGTGTTTATTTGAACGCTTTCAAATGTATGCTGTAATAATTCCTCCTTTATACAGCACCGACTACCGAAGCATTCGCACGAGATAATATGTTTTTACGCCATAGAACTACCCCACTGCACATGCATCGGTTTGCTATGGGCGTGACTATACTATATAATATGTGATTTACCAGAAATTCAAAAAATCGTAATATACCTATTTTATAATGTGCAGGTGCTTAGCCTTGGTATATACCAAGGCTATGGGACACGATTGTTATAGTACGCGTACTTTTATTTACTCTTTGCCAAATAAAGTTAGTACATAATATATTATAGTATCTAGTTAGGTAGGCAATAGCACGGTGGGAAGGATAGCGACATGACTGCAGATGTCCGGATGAAGACAGAGGTTTTCCGTTTGGCGAAGAATCTAGGACATAACATAATATTACTAACCTTAAAAATACAAACGCTTACAACTCTTTACTGTAATAAAGGGAAAGTATATTTATTGGAGATTTTTTTGTAGTTTGTTTGTTTATTAAAAATCAATTCACGTATAGACTCTATAAACACGGCTGCGAAAAGATCTTAAGGTTACGTTGCAAATTAAACTCACTATTTATGTAGGTAACTACCTATATAATATCAATGAATCGTAATCGAACACAAGGCTAACTACTTTGTTCCTATATATGTATATATATGCGATCAGCTTTTATCGTTCGGTCATTTTGACGTGCCGGCAATGTCAAGGCTGCGAAGGAATACAAATATCACCCATTTTCCTTTCGGTAAATAACAACTTGCTTTTTTGCCTTTTACGAGTAGTTGCCGGCTGCCGCCAAACGCAGTTACCGAACTAAAAATTTCAGAGATTTTTAATTTTTATGAAATGGCCAAAATCAAATACCTACTCTACATTGGGCATTTAGTGCTTAATAGAATAAGTGTTTTGTCATGCGCTCGTAAAAATATCAAATGTACTTTTTTCCACTTATTTTATTAAGTAACACCCGAGTGTTCACGTCAAAATCTTAGGTAGTTAATTAGGTATTCAAAAAGTGTCGTGCCCGCTACCGCACAAACGCCCGGGTCTTGTACGTCAACGCACATCATCATAATGTGACCATTCAGGCGTACCTACTTACTTTACTGACTAATATTACGAAAATTCAATGACTGTGGAAGTTGTTTAGAAAAGTTTCCTGATTTTAACACCTTAATTAACTGTCCTTCCAGGAAAAAGGTACTTCATTGCCAGCACAACGATTGAACAAGTATCCGTCGAGAGGTCTTCTGAAACACATACTGCAGCAAACCTACAATCAAGCAGTTTCAGATCCTGACAAATTGAACCAATACGAGCCTTTCTCGCCGGAGGTGAGTTCATCTTTGCAACACGTAGGTACTCGTAATTTATACTCATGACCAGTCATTTTACCCGCATTCGATCTTTATAGATACATATTGGTAGATTCTTAAGACTTATCATAAGTGGCACAAGTTGTCCTACATGAAATAAATCATTTCATTTGATTATAGATCAAATCTGCCCCCCGATTATGTAAGAATTGTCGATCAAATCGTAAAAGTGCGGCGTCAAAGTAAAATAAACCATAACACTAATAACTACCTATAGAAACCCAGTACACTCGCGAAATGTAAGCCGTTAAATTGGTGCCATAAATGGCACCGTCAAGTCCGAAAAAAGCTGGTTAGCTTAGTTTTTAGAAGCTACAATGCTACAAACATACTAACCAATTACTTACCCAACTTTTAGGGGGAAAACATTTAAACTGGAAACATTATGTTTGTGTCTGTGTGCGTGACAAGGCAAGTAAACACAGCAAAAATAGCGAATTTGTAGCTTGCGTTTTGAGAAGGCGTTGTTTGGAAACATACCTTCTATATGTAGTTATTCTAAGCCATAACAGCATTGAATTAGAGCTCAATTTCGTGTACCCATTCTCATACGTTTAGGTATGTACGATACCCTAAACGTATGAGAATGGATACACGAAATTGAGCTCTAATTTAATGATGTTATGGTTTATTTTACTTTGACGCCGAACTTTGACGATTTGATCAGCCATTCTTACATAATCGGGGGGCTGGCCCCCTCACACCAGCTACATAAAATTAGTTTTGTAACGTATTTACTATGTGTAAATGTATGTTACATGTAAAAGGTTCTTCACTACACACAGAATAAAAGTATAAGAAAGAAGAAAGTGAAGGATATGATATCGCTTGCAGGTGTATGGAGAGACGTCGTACGAGCTGGTATGCCAGATGATCGACCAGATCGACATCACGGCGGAGGATGTTTTTGTGGACCTGGGCTCGGGCGTGGGGCAAGTGGTGCTGCAGATGGCCGCCGCTACGCCCTGTCGCATCTGCTTCGGCGTCGAGAAGGCGGAAGTGCCCAGCAGATATGCATCGGTATGTGATTTTCTCTATACTTTACCTCACTATACACGCTAAAGTTAATAATAATTCCTTAGGATAAGCCTAGATAATTCCTTATAAAAACTATTTATATCTAACTGTGTAATCCCGTCCCGTTTATTTCGGCTGTCAAACTAAATACAAAATAGTAAAATAAATACATATTATTATGAAACTTAATCATTCGAAAAATCATAAGTAATATTATAAATGCGAAAGTGTGTTGGTTTGTTGGTTTATTGGTTTGTTGGTTTGTCCTTCAATCACGCCGCAACGGAGTAACGGATCGTCGTGATTTTTGGCATGGGTATAGTTGAGGACCTGGAGAGTGACATAGGCTACTTTTTATTCCGGAAAATTAAGGAGTTCCCACGGGAATCAAAAAAACTAACGACGACGACGACGAAGTCGCGGGCATCAGCTAGTCTTATAACGATAACGATAACCATATTTAAAACTGTATTTAAATTATTGATCTTGTTCAATTCACAGAGTATGGATGCGTATTTTAGAACTTGGATGAAGTGGTATGGCAAAAAGTTTGGGGAGTACAAGCTGATAAAAGGCGATTTCCTAATGGACGAGCACCGAGAGAAAATAAACTCTGCCACCATTGTGTTCGTGAACAACTTCGCGTTCGGGCCTCACGTAGACCACCAGCTCAAGGAGAGGTTTGCGGATCTAAAGGACGGCGCGAAGATTGTCTCGTCCAAGAGCTTCTGCCCACTCAACTTCCGCATCACGGACAGGAACCTCAGCGATATTGGGACCATCATGCACGTGAGCGAGATGTCGCCGCTCAAGGGCTCCGTCTCGTGGACGGGCAAACCGGTCTCTTACTACTTACACATAATAGATAGGACCAAATTGGAGAGATACTTTCAAAGACTGAAAAATCCGAAACTTAAGGTAACCACAATGGTCTGTTTCCGATCGTATTCATCTATGTAAACGATACGTTACATAGATAAATACATCTTACGTTTTTATATATTTTAATTTATAGGTATATAGAAGACTTCTAAGTTATTAAATCACCATGATATTTATATGAAACGGTCACATGTAATATAGCATTAAAAACTAGCTTACCCCCCAGCTTAGTTCATGTGGCATCTGAAAATACCTTTTTAGTGGGGTCTATTTCATAGAGTACAATCTTAGTTTTTAGAGCCAGTACTTTCAGCTCTTTGTTGATATATTAGTCAGTTTATTCTGTTAAATGGATAATTGGATAGGGATACAAGAATAATAAAATATTTTTTATAATTTTTATTACAGTGCTTCACACACGAGGAAAGTTTCTAAACTTACTTAAATATACATATCAAAAATTTCGGAACCGGCAGGATTTGAACCTGCGTCTCTCTGGGAATCGCGCCCTGAGCGCCTTGACCACTCGTCCACGGTTCACTTACCTGCCGGTGACGAAATTTGAGATATGCATCTTCAATCCAGTCTTTTTACGCGACTGTCTATGCCATCCAGTAGCGATATATTAAAGTATCGAAACTACTTTCAAAGGCCCATATTCGATGGAACTCTTTGAACTAGGAATGACACATTTTGCGTTTTACTAATTTTTTATAATTTTTATTTTTTTATAATATAATAATAAAATATGTCAGTAAAATAATTTTTAGTACATAAGTAAGTATATTAAATATGATCGATACCAGATGTCACACATTAGTGATGTTAATCATAATTCATAATATTATACTTGTATCATATAAATATAAATTATGTATAAAATATTGATTTACTGTTTTCTAATCTATATGAATATCGCTTTTATTTTATTTATCGCGCATACTGCTGATATATTATGGTAATATTATGATCATTTATGCTAAACTCTAACTACTTAATAGTCATTTGTTATCTTTGGATTTTTATACCATTTTAAATGTACAAAAAATATCATTTATATTGCCACAATACATAATTATTGGTGATATATAAACATTGTGAAAGCCTACCTTTAGGCTGGCTGCATTTCTCAGAAAATTTCGGCCGGATCAGACGTACACTTCTCATGTTCGTATAATGAGTGGAACAGAAAGTTTCTGACAGAATTTCTGATAATATGTAGGTGGTCCAGACTCCAGACCCCCGATTATGTAAGAATTGTCGATCAAATCATAAAAGTTCGGCGTCAAAGTAAACCATAGGATAAATAAAAGGATAAATAAAATATACCGTACTATACCCTAAACGTATGAGAATGGATACACGAAATTGAGCTCTAATTTAATGCTGTTATGGTTTATTTTACTTTGACGCCGAACTTTGACGATTTGATCTGCCATTCTTACATAATCGGGGGGCTGAGTGTCAGTGTGTGTAATGGTGCGTTTTGCACAGGGCTGTCAAAACGGCGACGACGGGGAGGGCAAGCGCAACGCGAGCGCGCCGCCAACGCGCCAGCCCACGCCCGACCTGCTCAACGGCAACAGCAACCACAGCACCGCCTCGCTGCCCGAGCGGCGCCGCAAGCTGCCCAGGCCCAGAGCCGTCAGGTAACTGAACCCCTAGTTGTAGGGCACTCTAAACAAGTGCAGTGACGATTCACTCGACTATTCGAACACAGTTCGAACAGATAACTCGTCGTAGTTCGAGCAGCAGGCTGACTGGGAGTTTTTATGTATTCGATCGCGACAACGTTAACTACCATTTATATGGAATTCCATACAAATCGTATTTAACGGCATCGCGATCGAATGGGCAGATAATCTCCACCTAAGCAATCTAGTCGCTAATCGCGACGCTTCTATGGCAGTAACGGCGAGTGAATGAGTAATTGCAACGTAAGCGTGTGGCCAGACGAGTGTAATTTTTTAGGTTGTGAGACTTGCATTCTGTTTCATATAAAATCCATAACCACGACACGACGACTCAAACTCGCGTGTTGTGGTTTCGAACTTTTGTATGGAATTAAATGTTTTACGTAAAAGTAACTGTAACCAGTGAAATACCTAAATAATGAAAGGGAAATTTTTAGGATATCTGCTATGTAGAGTATTTGTTACGTAGGGGTGAAGGCGGACGGACGCGCGCGCGTGCCGCGGCGGCCAAGCGTCGCGTGGTGCAGCGCTCGAGCGACGAGAGCGAGGAGGAGTCCAGCGAGACCGACGAGCCGCCCGGCCCCGAGCCCGCGCCCAGGGAATGGGGCGCGCCCTGGGCTTCGTCGCCTCACTCGAGTCAGTGCTTGTGCTATCTATTATTACCATTTAATTTTATTGTTAACTAGCTGTCCCGGCGAACTTTGTTCCGCCTTAGAGGCAATCGGAAATTGAAGTCTTTTAAACTCAAACGGCATATCGGTTGGGATCATCAGGATCCTTGGAATGAGAACTTCCTTACCTTCGAATTTTCCTTTGAGTATCGTCGCGTAAATCACGATAAAAACGTTAAAAAAAAATCTATTCATAAATCATTAAAATAAAATCCATGTTTTTCCCATGGTCAATTTTTTTTAAAGTATCCTATGTCCGTCTCCTGGTTCTAAGCTACTACCCCACAAATTTTCAGCCAAATCGGTTCAGCCGTTCTTGAGTTATAAATAGTGTAACTAACACGACTTTCTTTTATATATATAGATTTTTGCTATCACCAAAGTCATAATAATTAGCTACAAACTTCCATAATATTATTACAATAGCCCTGAAAAAGCAAAATGTTTTTTAGGAGAAAATAATTTACTGATAACTTTTATGAATAATGTACTATTATATCATTCAACTTTGTTAATAGCCAAACGGAAGATCCCACAGTAGCATTAGCAGTAGCCAGTAGTATTAGAGATACTAAACGCGGTTTTCAGATCGCAACCGCCGCACGACGAACAAGCGCAGCGCGAGTGCGGGCAGCGTGCGGCCGCGGCGGCCTGCGCGCGCCAAGCGGCGCCGCGCCGCGCCCGCCGCCATCGCCGGCCTCGACCTGCTGCACTCCACCACGCTCGCCTCCACGCTGCACAACGGCACTGTGAGTACCCCACCCCACCTACACATAGCCTAGCATTTAGCACTGTACGACAGAGAGAACTTGGAGGAATTATGATTTCTTGACTCGACTTCATGCATGTCGATAAAATATGTTCTAAGGCCAGGATTACAGTAATTGTAAGTTATTGCGTAAGTAACTTACGTAACTAACTTTTGCATGCGATACTCAACTTACAAGACTGTTTACTTTTCGTATGTTACTCATGGGAACGACTTACTTGAGTATAACTTAAAAGTGTAATCCTGGCCTTAAAAAATGAATAAAAATTGACAAAATTAAAATGAATTCTATTAGCTTAGGAATAGCGTCGGTGGTAATGATTATGATTACTTGTCTTACCCAGGTGACGGCGCCGCCGCCGGGCTGCGTGGAGCAGCGGCTGTCGGCGCTGGGCGTGGCGCTGCAGCCGGCGGAGCGCCTGCACTCGGAGCTGGACATCCCGCGCGCGCCGCACGCGCCCTACAGCCTGCAGCTGCTGCTCGACATGTTTCGCGACCAGTACCTCGCGCTGCTGCGCCGCATGACCACGCCCGACTACGCGGACGGCGTGCGCAACCAGATCGACAAGGAGAAGGTTAGTGCCTGCACTCTGAGCTGGGCATGTGTTATACTGGCCATATTAGTTTGATTAAGTCAGTTAGAGCTACATTGGGGCTAATTCTGTAGTGCACAATCTCTAAACTAAACTAAAATGACAGCATTGCAAATATTGCTAACCCTTTCATAATACTCCCTTCGGAAAGGGATAGAACTAGATTTAAAGCTGTCATTTTAGCTTAGTTTAGAGATTGTGTTATGTAACAGAATTGGCCACATTGTGTCACACTAGGTTGGATGAATACATTAGCTTTGGTTCTGTCGAACGCGGTCAAACCGTCTACAAGGCATACATACCGACGAGCTTCACTACTTCCTTCGTACACGGTACAATCTTCACTCAAACTTGCCCAGAACTTTAAAAAAAAATGAGGCAATGTTCTAAATTGTTTTGTAACTTTGTACAGTACTTGATAGATTTTAATTTATAATTAAACAGGAAAGAAATCAGAAGCTGAAATCGCGGGCGTCGCAATTAGACAAACAGATCAACGTGTTGATTAGCGACAGTGTTGCTCTCCTCAAGGCGCGCATGAGCGAGCTCGGCATTCACGCCAGCAACACCGTCGACTTGCTGGCCAAAGCCAAGGAGATCGTTGGCCGCCACAAAGAACTGCAGAGCAAGGCCAGCAAACTGCAAGCGCAGGTTAGTTATCGCAACCTTCTGTACCGTTTCGTTTGACAGTTACGTGGCTCATGATAAATTGATTTCAGGTGAATAGCATAGAGGCCGAACAGGCGATGTTGGTGAAGCAGAGGACTTTTGAAATAACCGAAAAGTATAGACAGATGGGGCATATACCGCCGGATGCGGAGATCACGCAGAGCGTAGCCCACGATTGTATATTGAGGGAGATATCAGCCACGTTGGCGCATCGCAAGCGGCTGCACGCGCAAGTGGGACACTTGCAGAATGAGATTATCCAGATGGAGAGGGCTAGCGAACAGAAAGTCATAACTCCAACGGTTCCAGTCGCGACCGTTAAACCGCATACAGTGAACAACAAGCCGAGAAAGTCTCGGGAACACAGGTCGCGGTCGCAGGAGTGGCCCGATGTACCGGACGTTGGGAAGATCGAGGAGCAGAACCCGGAGCTACTTGCGCAGAAAATATTAGAAACAGGTCGGCAGATTGAAGCCGGGAAGATAACGAAACCCAATGTTATCGTTAATGGTTACGTGAGGGATCCAGATAGGCACATGGACCACAGGTAAAGTACTCGTATCTCTTCTCAACTTCTGACTATATTATATTCTCTTCTTGAATCCTGTGTGATGTATTTTATTGAGAATGTATTAATCAAATTGGCTTTTGCTATATCAGCAACAAGAATAATGACATACTCGCATAATATGTTTCAGTGTTTCATTAAAGTTAATAGTTTTGATAATTGATAAATAATACCAAAAATTCAAGTACTCAGCAAGATTTTTTGACTTGACCAATGAATCAATAATCGTAAAAACACACCACTACTACTACAGCCCATTAACGGCCCACTGCTGGGCACAGGCCTCCACTCTCATAGCAGAGAGGGAATTAGAGCTTAGACACACCACACTGCTCCGATGCATGTTGTCGGAAAAAGACAGATTGTGCCTAACTGAATGTTTATGTTTAACAAAGTTAAGACATTTTTTAAATATTTTAGGTCTGAAATTCTTGGAGTTCAGTACTAGTCAAAACATGGAAAAGAGAAATGGAACTCTTCCTGTGATATAGCTTAGGGTATATTGAACCAAGTTACTTTCTAATTGTTGTTGTTTATGCAAGGTTAGAGCATGATAAGTTTGTTTGAGTTATAAAATTGGTCCCAATTATTAATGTTGCCTACATAATGATACAAAAGCTATCAATTATAGTTTGTGCATATTTTATTTTTATAATATTAACCTATACTATATTCTTATTATATCATTCTTTCATTGATATATTTTCTTAAGTTAATTTTTAATTATAACTAGCTGATGCCCGCGACTTCGTCCGCGTGGTTGAGGTTTTTTTGATTCCCGCGGGAACTTCTTAATTTTCCGGGATAAAAAGTAGCCTATGTGCTATTCCAGACTATAATCTATCTCTGTGCCAAATTTCATCCAGATCCGTTCATCCGTTGGAGCGTGATTGAGTAACAAACATACATCCATACATACATACATCCATCCATCCAAACTTTCGCATTTATAATATTTATATGGATAATTGATTGTGTAGTCTATTCCATTCCATACGCGAGGGTATTCTCAATAGTTTAAGAAGTCTTTAGATTTTACTTAACTGAATTTTTCACGTCCTTATATTAAGTTCCAACTTTTAAGCTAAAGAGTCAAAGCACATTGTGGGTGCATCATCGAAATGCGTCTTTTCTTCTGAATTTTATGTATTTGTGCGAAACAAATTCAACAAAATTAATCGACGTGCGTATTTGCCCGCATCCATTAGTGTCTGTATGTTTGTTTGATTTTCATGGCTACTCTGTTGCTATTTGACTGATATTATCGAAATTTGGTTCAGAGACGGAAATCATCCCAGGGACGGACATAGGTATGGACTATGGAGTAACGGATTGACGTGAAAAGTTCAGTTCAAACTTGTTAGTAAAGATGGGCAGCGTCAATTCGCCCCGCAAGATGCAACATGTACCTTGAGCCTAAAAAATTTATTGATAAGTCAGCTTACATACAAAACACCCATTAAATTGCTGCTACTGCGGGTAGGGTAGTTAGCTAAGGTTGCAGATAACTATAAGGAAACACGTACAGATAACGTGTATTTTGCGCATAAATTGTAAGATCAACCCGGAGTCCGATCTGTTAATTCCAAATTTCACCGCACGTTCGAATTAATGTGTCGGATGGTAATATTTTGTAAATGTCCCCATAAAGATCCAAGCCGCTGCAAGTGCACCGCGCGCAGGTGGCGGCGCAGCGGCCGGTGCCGCTGCCGCGCCTCTCGCCCGGCATGGCGCAGAAGCCGCTCAACGTGGTCGCCAAGGTGCAGGAGTCGCCCAAGGTCATCAACTTCGAGGACCGCCTTAAGAGCATTATCACCTCCGTGCTCAACGAGGACCAGGAGCAGCGCAAGGCATCGCGGCTCGAGGTGAGGCCCCACTTCTATTATCTATCGGTCTAGCATCGTGTATAGTTTTAGTGCTGGAGGTTAATTTAATTGGTTACCATTAAATTTGGAGGTTAATTTAATTGGTTACCATTAAATTTGATACTCTTTAAAGACAAACTCAAAAAAAAATTTTTCAACATGTATCCATGTTTCATGTGTAGTTCTACCTACTTATCTAATTAAATATTTTTTTTAAATTAAAAGCCGCCGCGACAACCAGTTTCGAATCACGCGTACGTCAATGGATACGTGCGACCGGCGGCTATACCCGGCGCTCCGCACAACGCGTTCGCGCCACGCACGGCCGTTGCATCCGCGCCGACCTCCCCCTTCCTGCGGACACCGCGCGACGGCCGCGACATGCGGGACGTGCGCGACATGCGGGACATGCGCGACGTGCGGGACATGCGCGACGTGCGGGACATGCGGGACCCGCGCGAGCTGCGCGACGTGCGGCGCGAGCGCTACGGCTACGAGCGCCGCGAGATGCGCCCGCACGCGCCCGACCTGCGCCACCACCACGCGCCGCAGCCAGACTACACACAGGTAAGTTTATTGGTGCTATACGAGCAATATGTATAATAAGCGGTAAATTATATCGCGTTTTATTGCATTTTTTTTTTCGAAGTTGATGTTGTAGTTTTTACCAACTCTGTATGTGTTTTCGTAGGTCTCACCGGCAAAACTGGCACTTCGACGACACTTGTCACAAGAAAGGCTGGCGGCGCCGGGCGCGCGGACTATTGGAGATCTCGTCAATGGCGAGATCGAGCGCACGCTGGAAATATCCAACCAGAGCATCATCAATGCTACCGTCAACATGAGCGCGCGCTACCACGAGCCCCCGCACCAGCCGCTCGAAGGTATGCGCGCATTCAACGTGACACGTTTTTCCCCATCGACGCTAAGCAGATTCATAATTATCGCATTTTACTCGGACAGGTCTGGCTGCTTGTCTCCAAGCGCGTGTTCTAGCGTCGGAGTACTGGCGGGGGCGCGCGACAGGCGCGGCGGTCGGCGCGGACGGCGAGGAGGCGGCGCGGCGCCGCACGCCGTCTGTCGACCCGCACTCTAACTCTTCCACGCCGCTCGTCGACGAGTTCCCCGACGCCGCGCGGCCACCAGGTGAGGCGCGCGTCCGAGTTCTCGGCTCGCTCGCGTCGACCGATCGGGGAGCCGAGCTCACGGAACCTCTCCCCGTTTCAGAAGGCGAGGGCGGCGAGGAGGTCGAGGAGAGCAAGTGGCAGGACCGGATAGCGTTTCGGTTCGACCAGATAATATCGTTCGCGTCGACCGCCATCGAGGACAAGCGGCGGCGCTCGGACGAGGCGTGCAACACGTCGCCCGACTCGGGCATCGGGCACGGCGAGGCGGCGCGCGCGGCGGGCGAGGGCGGCGCCGCGCCGTCCGCGCCGGTGGCGGCCGCGCGCTCGCCGTCCCCGCAGGCGCCGCACCACTTCAAGAAGCGCTTCTTCCGGCGCGAGCGCTGGGGCGCGTGGAGCGGCGCGCCGCCGCCCGCGCCCGTGGACTGGGAGCGGCCGCCGATGTGACGGCCGCGCATGTAGCGCTGCGACGAGTGCCACTTCTTGCACGCGGCCGCGCCCAGCCCCGTCGCCGCCTCCTAGCGAAACACTGCCACCCGGACCCACTCCCGGATGTTGACTATCGGTTTTGTTAATTTTTTTTCGAATATATAATGTAATTATGTATAATACTGAGTTTATTTTACGTTTAAGAATTGTAATTATTTAATATTAGGTTATATATCGCCGTTCTCCCGGACGTCTATCGCGCCGCGTCGGATTTGTATTTCATGTGTTCATTTAGCTGTTAGTGTTCGAAATACATGATTCGGTAACTTGTAGCAATTCGTTCTCGTATCGGTCGTACGTTCGATGGATGTTGTTTTTGTGTTTCTTTTTTAATGTTTACGGAAAGCTCTGGCTGAATAATGTCAATCATTTCTTTGAGTAATCTCAAGCTAGAGGTGGTATGGAGAAACTTGTTTTGTGTGAAAATTGTAAATATAAAAAATTAGAAAATTTAACTTTTTGATCATAACCGCTGCCTTAATGACACATTCATGTTCTGACTAACTATTTTATATAATATAAACAAAGTTCAACAACACAGTTGATTGTGTAATTAATTAAGCGCCGTCGTTGATATTGTATCAGGTGTTTACGTAAATATTGTTGTGATACGTAAATAAAAATTAGGATGACATTATACAAAAAAATCATGTTATTTATTGATCCCTAGAAATTTGAAACAGCACAATTTATTTTTTACATATATTTTGGCGCAAATATTCTCTGATATTTATCAACAGTTACTTGTGAATATTATCGAACTATACTATAAGAAGTAACAGACAGAAATGATGGTGGCACTAATGTCATAACTGCGTGAGTGTATTTTTTGGTGTGTCCAGTATAATCACACCGCAATTGCGGAGCAACGATTTGACTTGATTTTTTGCATGCATAGTGTAGGACCTGGAAAATGCAGATATATAAGTGACTGTTTTTATCCTGGCAAATCAAAATCTATAAGACTGCGGATGAAGTCATGGGAATCATCTAGTTGCAAATAATTAACTATTCTTCTCCTCACGCAGTCGGGAATCGATACGCGAAGTTCATCGCGCTCTTATATCGGTCGTAATATGTGTAAAACGTAACGATCTAAAAAATAATCCAGAATCTAGATCGTACCAAATAACCAAGTTTTACGTGATATGTATCTAAAATAAAAATATACTACAATAGGAAATATAGTTTTGTAAGCTGTGCCAAAAAGGGTTTTAACGAACATTTTGTATTCATTTGAAGTGATGTGATCTTGTAAAATATCAAGTTAATTATAAAATAGCAGTAAAGTAGCTATATGCTTAGATAATTATGAATTATTAACTTTGAACTCGTTGATGTAACTAAAATACGAATATCCTTCATAATTATTTTCAGAAAGCTTATAGGTATCGATGGATAACTTAGATACATTACTGACAACACTATAATAATGGCGAGCAGTTTCATTAGTATGTTAAGAGGCCGGCGATCGCCGCTCGCAACTTCTATTCAAGGCGTAAACAAAAATCTGCCGGTATATTGGCATCTCTATTTGTCTGATGACACTTGATCGCGTGCAAGCGCGATAGCAATATGAGCGTTCAGAATTTGTTATACATTTAGTCTTGTTCCGTAAATACCAAAAACGATGAATGAAAACTTGTTGTGTTTTTCACTTCGTGTTGTTAATCTGTAACTTGACAATATAGGCTATGTAATTGATCAATTACTACGTACGATATCGTTGATTTTAATATGAAACAAATAAGAGGAAAACATGTCTATCTTGTCGTAAAAATATGCAAAACGCAATGCACTTACATTTCATTGTAGGAAAGTATTTTGAAAACATATAAATCCCGGGACGTAGATAAATACAATTTGAATCCAAATAAATCTCGAATATGGTAGAAATATTCTCGAATTATAAATTATTTTGGTATTACTTTTGTATGGGCAATTCACCCTCCGCTGGCTTCTTAAGAGAAAAAGCGCAAGACATAGAGTAGGTAGGTCCTTTTGTCCGGAGCAAGGTACACCGACAGTGCCGAGGCGAGGCGTCTTTCTTGGTAACAACTTAAAGAACTACGGCGCCGTCTTTCGTGTTTTATTTTCAGTAAACTAATTTCAATGTTGTCAGTTTTCAAAGTATAATAAAGTAAAGACTTGAATCCAGCCTGTATTTTTATGCTGGTCCTTATGCGCAGCTGCATTAGTATTAGAACTTAGAAGTATCAATTTTTTTTAAAGGAAGTATGCCCTATTATTCTGGGCCAGGTTATGGTTGTTTACATAATATTAACAGTAACGTCACCTTATATACCTAAACAAACAAACAATTACTTATTTTGCAAAATGACATAGGAGCACATTAATTATTTGGCCTCTATGTAACAAAATAATCTTTCGATATCTATTCGTTTGACTTCACTAATAGTTATTATCGTCGGTTTCGGTATTTTCATAAAATAATATTTCTCATTGATTGTAGCAATGATACAATCATCAAAAATATGCTTACATCAGATCATAATATACTTTATTAATAGGAGCCTGAGTGCGGCATTACTATTGGCAAAGCGTTGCAAATGCCGCGAGAGAGATGAGCTGCAGGTTTTGGTAAAATTATGACACAATATACAGATTTATTTTTGGAGTTTACCTCCTTTAGAATCGATTTGCATATAGCCCGGGGTATAAAAATTTATGGGGAATAAAATCAAACTTGCCGTGTTACGTTATTGACTTTATGTTTCCATGGTAACACTTGTTTATGTTTCCATGACTATAAAATGTATTTTGATGAATATAAATTATTATTAATAAATGTATCAAGCATGCTTTCAGTAATATAAAAAATGCGTTCATTTACGCTCATTTAATAATCTATATATTTTATAATCGTTCGTAAAGAGTAAACTCCAGTCGTCTGACACACCATATTTTTTTTTGTATAAATATTTTTTGTGGAACTTTAGGCATGATCAGGTGACATGCGAAACTAGTTTGGTCTAGTTTTCTCGAACAGTTATAGATCTTGCTCTTCCCGAAAATTTTAGAAAGCGAAGTCAATTTCAATTTGTTACTTGCACAACATTGAGGACATAATATAAGTTTGCAGATATATTGAACTTGTAACAATAGTTTATGTAGCATTGCTGCATGACATGCAATCACAACAAATGCCTTACTAATAATACATACTATAATTAATAATAGTTAATGATCATACATGCATATAAGCCACTATTCAGAAATTATAAGTAGTCATTGCTAGCTTCAGACTTTCAAAGTTTTGGTAGTTTTAACTTTACTTCCCTGAACAGATTTGTTCACGCTTATAATTTACGTGATAAAATATGTAATTATCATATTTTTATACTATTATCGCTCACGAAGATTAATCCGCCTTTTAGCATTAAGGCTTACTAAACACAGTAACGTTCATAATGTGGAGTTCATTTCTTTTGGAAGATTTTACTATATAATTTATTACATTAATTGCTTAAATTTTATACTACTTCGTATTTATATTTTATTGTGTATGTATTTGCAAAATTGCTAGTGGACATGTACTTATTTTTTAAATCATAGAAAATATTTGAATATCAATTAATTACTTTAACAATAATTTTATTAGATGGTTGTGTGTGGTTGGTCCATTTTATATTTTTAAATGGCTTGTAATTTTTACTTACGTACAAGTAATCATTATTGAGTAATACTAAAATACACATTTGGTAATTCTAAAAATTAGGTGTATAGTACTACTGCTAGTAAAAATTGTATAGGGTATGGGCATTACATTGTGTATTTTTATTTCATTTTTAGTGCAAGAAATTTGTAGATTAACGCTAGAATCCATTAGATAGTTTTTATCAACTGATAGATATTTTATTTTTTATGTTTTGCATATTGCAAAACAAGAATATTTTAGATTTTTTTGATAAATGTCCATATCCATTTGGTGCACCATAACATTGTAATTAAGAATTTGTCAAGATAATATTAAATATTTGTGTAAAACTAATGAAATACACATAAGCAATGATAATTAATTTTATAATATATGATCGATAAAAAATGTGTTGACGAATGAGAATGTAAGATATAATGTTTTTAATACATGGTACAACTTGGTACTCACTCTATAGATCCTACATTTTTTTGTATATATTTTAAAATACAGCATCATACTCTTTTAGAGTTAGAATTATACTCAGATGCCCATCTTAATAGGATTACTTTTAATCAGTTGTTTCATGTATTAAGAACATTGGAGTGCACAGGTTTGATTGTGCCTGAAACTCACCAATGCCGCTCCAAACCTCAAAATTGTGTATTTGTAAAATAAGGTAGCTTATAATTCGGTTCTGAAGTACCGGTAGTACGGTACGATGTATATTGGCGTTCAATTAAGCATTACAAGATTGACTCAAAGAGTGATTACATTATTCAGTGTTGGCTAATTTTTTTTTAATGGGGAAAGAGCTAATCAGTGTGACGTTAGTGTCTAAAATAGTACAAATGAAAAGACTTATTGTCGTAAGCCTCGGACTTTTCATCATTGCAAATACTAGGTTTGAGATGTATCCCTGTGTACTAGTTTTATTTTGTACTAAAAGTTAAAAATAAATGAGTAATTATATGAATATATTTTGTGTTTATTTGTATTGTAGGAGTCGTTTATTTATTTTGCAGTAAGATTTGTAGCCAATTCTGTTGTACACAATCTTTAAACTTAAATGGTAATTCTTTACCATTATTTTTATATTACTATCCCATCCATAATGTTCCCTTCCATAATGTTCCCTTCCATAATGTCCCAGAGCTGCTGCTGTTCCTGGCAGCATGAGCAAAAGTAGTATTGGTCAGGAATAGATGGTGGCGATCACAATAGATCGGCAACGCGGTCAAAGTGATACTTCGTCGTTCTAATTAGACCCCTGCATTTATGTGCATTACAAGTTTCTTGCCAGGATTACTTTTGAGAAATAGCCACATTTATGGCTGATTTCTCGAAAGTAATCCTGGCAAGAAATACCAGTATATCTATTGTACTCTGTGGCAAGAAACTTCAGTTTATTCTTCGTGTAAAGTTAACTTATGCTTCTATCTACTCAATTTATTTCCGATATTGCACTTTGCAATAGGTATTCGTAGTTAAAGGGGGGAACGGTGTTATTTTGTCATGTTTCAACATAATTAAGTAGGTCAAAACACTAAGATTTTTTTTTTTTAGAATGAGCAAGTGAAGCCCTTTGAAATGGTAGGTACCTCGCTCAATATAGTAACCCCACTTTGAAAATTCAAAACCCCCCTTTTGTTGTAGTAACATCACAGCCCGCCAACCCGCATTGGAGCAGCGTGGTGGGTCTAAGCTCTAATTCCCTCTCTCCTATGAGAGTGGAGGCCTGCAGGGCAATCGGCTAAAAATGACAGCTACAGTGTAACGATCGCAATCACCTCTGATTGGATAACACTCTTCCACTATTGGACAAAATCCATTGACGCAGCAAGAATACCATAAATTCAGCCAATCAGAACAATTGATACTGTAACGATGATTGATGCAATTTTTAGCCGATTGCCCTCCTGTGCCCAGCAGCGGGACGTTAATGCGCTGTAGCATAGCCGTCTCTATCCCCTTTGAGGATAGAGACGGATAAGGCTGTAGTGGTGACTGTGGTGACCGGACCAATGTTGTAAAGAAGTCCTTGGACGGACAGACATTACAGGTCAGATGACAGATCCACAGATCACTATATACTAGTCCTGGGCTACTCTATGGTCCTGGGGTCAGATCAACCCATGTGCAACCCATCAACCATAGCCATAGAGTTACTATCTGAGTTACATAGGGTATGCTCCGATATACACTGCGAGCACTGTAAGGTGTGACGTCAATTTAGTATACTGCGAAGCCGTTCCTATAAAGTTTGCTATACTGGTTAGTGGTTACTGTTTAAAACAGCACTGAGAGCACCTTACCTCGAAAAGAAAACGCCAGTGCTCACAGTACAAAAATGGCGACGATTTATGACGCCATATATTTCCCTAACGTCACGAATTTCTCCCCAGTAAGGGCATTAAACAGCGCTCCACGTAGTAATTGTATATACTCTTTGCAGTGCTCACAGCAGAGATCAGTAACCAGAGATCACAGTGTAATGTGTATAATATACACATTACACTGTGATCTGTGGTCCGATATTATCGGAACGTACCCTTTAGTGACATTTTATTTTCAGGGCCACCGGCCAAGGCAACTGGCAACTGGCAAGGAAATAATTTTAGAACTCCCGGAATTGTGGGCAAATAATTTTATATTATTATAATTTACCCTAAGGTTAAATTATTCTATGAATTTACCCTAACACTGTTACAGAAATAGCATTTGTGTATTCCCGCTTATAATTTGTGGTTTTCAACGGAACACCAAGTGTTTTGTTTTGCAGAGAATATGAATAATGATCCGATAATGTAAGGACAGTGCATTGTGCAGTTTACTATACAAATGATTAGTAGATAGTAGATATACTATTCTTTCCAATGAAGTGCAACATTCGTGAACTCGCTCTTTTGAGCGATAAACCCTGTGTTTTGGAAGGAAGACTGAATTACAAAAAGGTAGCAAATGGAAGCTACCGCAACCAAGCAGGTAAACACAACCACTCAACCAAAACAATTAGGCTCACAGAGTACAATAAATAAACTATTAGGCTCATGACAGGAATGCAGTTACGGCGCCTGTACTTTTATAATATTATACTGGCTGATGCCCGCGACTTCGTCCGCGTGGTTTAAGATTTTTGATTACCACTGTAACCCCATAATTTCCCGTAATAAAAAGTAGCCTATTTATGAGACTATAATAATCTATCTCTGCTAAACATCCAAATCCGCTTATCTCTTATAATCCGTACGGGCGTGATTGGGTAACAAACACCCATACATCTATCCAAACTTTTGCATTTATAACATTAGTAGGTAGTAGGTACTATTTTATATTTTTACATTTGTAAATTAAATTATAAAAATGTTGTTTTGGTTGCGTAGTGAGTAAGTACCTATTTATGGGTGAGGATATTAATTTATATGGGTAAATACTTTGCTATTGGTAATAACACCTCAATAAAAAATGGTTGCTATCTAAACAGACTTGAGACTTCTATTTAATAGCATTATTCTCGAAATATTTAGGTACATTGTGTTCTGAATTACTAAGTCAGCCACTATCAATGTGGACTACTTAAGTGAAAGTATAATATTCCATAAGAAATAAGATAATTACTATGTTGATGCCCTTCTCTACTTTCACTTTCCACCTGTCAGTTGCTTAGTGCAGTAAAAGCTCCTTATTTGCGCTTCCTTCATTCGCATTTTCACTACTCACGGATTTAAAAATTGTGACCCAATTCCTATATTCACGGCTTAAGATTTCTTTATTCACGGACCTAATCGGTACATCGGTACAGCCATATTAATAAAAAGGATTCTAATAGGTATCCAACCCAATATCCTTTGTAAATGCGTCGTCAAATGGACTAATAAAAAAGTAAAATACGTAGACCTTATTACAACCTATTCCTAAAGTATGTTGCTAATGCCACTGCTGAATATCAGTCTGAATTGAAGAAGCTTTTATAAACTGCCAAGCAAGAAAATATTACAAAATTCTTTAAACCATTGCCTAAGCCTAAAGATAATAATTAATCAATATGGTCAAAAACTTCAATTATTTTTTTTTTTAAATAATCGTTTTTTATTTTGTCACCTAGGAACGTATCCCCTATAATCCCATATAAATTACCATTCCATATTCATGGTTTCTGTATTCGCAGGGTATACATTCTGTAAATATGCCGCTTTTAAATAAAAGAGCTTCTACTGTATATAAAATTAATAAGGTTAACATTCCTGAAGCCTTTGGAAAATATGATGTATTATATGATTATGTATTTGGCTTTTCAATGTTAAACTAACATTTGTTTCAGTGTTTAAGGAGAGGTGGTTTCGTCTCATCAACAATTATTTATTCTATTTTAAAATCAGTGAAATGGGGAAGTTTGATACTAAAAACCCAGCTGGTATGTTTGTGATGGAGAACTCATCAATACAAATGGAACATGGACCAAACATATCCTTCTCATTTTCAATATCATTTATGTAAGTGTTTGAGGTGCCCAGCAGTTGCTCTACTCAGAAAGGAAATTGTTAATTTTTTTTTATCCACTATAAGTAAGCCCTTGACTGCGATCTCACCTGGTGGTAAGTGATGATGCAGTCTAAGATGGTAGCGGGATAATCTGTTAGGTGTATGGCAGTTATGTTAAACCCATACCCCTAATCGGTTTCTACATGACATCGTACCGGAATGCTAAATCGCTTTTTGCCAATGGGGTAGGGTGAAAGCGTAGCAGACAGACAGACAGACAGACGGACAGACAGACAGACACACTTTCGCATTTATAATATGTATGGAAGTATGGATTAATGCTTTACAGAGATGAGCCTGAGAAGAGGCACGTGTTTGCTGCACGCAGTGAAGACAATGTTGTGCAGTGGGTGATGAAGCTCCGGCAGTGCTCCTATGAGTACTTGCGAAGCCAACTACATACTCTGCAATCAAAAGTGTTCTCTATTACTGGCAAGGTAGGTATCATTCAAAAATTCACTATTCAAAATTCAAATGTTTTTTATTCAAATAAACTTTTACAAGTACTTTTGAATCGTCGAGTGAATCTACCACTGATTCGGAATGCCATTCCTACCGAGAAGAGCCAGCAAGAATCTCGGTGGTTGCTCTTTTGAAAAAATAATAATTTACAATTATTGAATTAATTTGTAGATACAAAAGTAACCGCTGTCCTTAGCATTGCTGGAGCGAGTCGAATCCACGCTCTTTTGTCATTTAGGTAATCATTTAAGCTTGAAACAGACACAATGTTCTAGAAAAACTGCACAACAGGATGTTACACTGAATGTAGCTCAGTCATCATGTAGAAAAGCTTTGTTATTCAAATTCAAAATCCCTGCTGGGGATTGAACCTGGGACCTCCGCACGTTAAGACAACAACGCTCAACACTACGCCACGGAGGTCGTCAATACATTTTTTACAAATCATTTCAATAATAATTGTCCTTGCAGTGCAACTTTAAGGAGTACAATTTGTTTGTTTCAGCCTAGTTAAAATAATATGTCTATGAAAACCTACATAATTTTATGTTTCTTACTTTGTTTTGTTTCGTCATTCTGTGCATCGCCACCATTTCTAAAATCAACTTTATAGCTGTTGGTACTAAGGTCGGTTATATATAAATGTTGCACCTACATAGATATACCTATTAAAAACCAAAACCAGGTAGCTCCAGCATATGAAAAGTGAGCAAAATATTTAAAAAAATTCACCCTCTCGGGTGTCTGAATATGTATTTTAAGGTCATAAAGTTTCTAAGTTTTAGGAACGAAAACCACTGTTTACCAAATTATATTATAATGTCCATCTAACTCTTAAGTAAGGAGTACCTTCTACCTTCTACAAGTACCTACTAGTAGTAATTTGACTTTAAGCGCTTGACCAGATATTAAATATTTCCAGGATCCACTATTGCTAGTGCCAAGAAATGATGGTGCATGTCTGTGGGCGCCGGCCGTGCCCTTCTCCACCGCGCCGGCTTGTACTACCAACAACGGCTCCTTCAGCTGCCATCTCCATACCACCGCCTTTACACTCGAACGTAGCAAATCAGACGTGCAAACTCATAGACATTTGAAATCAGAATATAACTCTAAAACAACCTTCTACGTCAGCGATCATTCGGATCGTGATGAGACCAAGGGAGAATCACAAAGCTATGCTCTAGAGAAAAGTAAAACATCCGCATTCTTTACCGCCAGTCCAAATCCCATTGACATATCAATATTTGATAATCGACCAGCTTATTCCAGGGCTGCTCCGAGCCCTCCCGTCAGAACTAAGTTATCCCCAGGAACAAAACGCATTGACCTTAATAAAGGAGTTCAAACGTTCACAGATCAAGAGAAGTTACAAAACTTAGGACAAATAGGCATCCTTGATGTAGCACCAGTACCGCCTAAAAGAAAGATATCTCCTAGATCCATAGATAATATAGATAGTAGCAAAGCGTCAGAAAACAATGTGAGTAAAGAAATGCTACCTGATGCTTGCGAAGATCTTATTAAATTCTGATTAGACAATTCAGGTGTATTGATAGTTGTTGTTCCCACCAAGTTAAATATAGTAAATAATAATAATAATTATTATTAATTATTTGAATCTCTTGCCATTCAAGAGTATATTTTATGAATGTATTACCCTAGTAGATTTATATACTTTTATACCCTATCTAAATGCTAATGCTAATGTTATAAACACGAATAAATTGGTTCGCTTTTCTGTATTCGTAATATTACTAAGCTTAATGAGCATCATCAACATCATTCTACTATAAACATTAGGATGAAGTTATTCATTATATTATGTAAATTTGTATGTATGCATTGTGATATTGAAATTGAAAGTAGATAATATATCTACTGTGTTGCATTTAATTAGAAATATAATTTTATGTAACTATATGTGAAGCCATTTCTTGATTTGTGTAACATCATTTGCATTTCATCCTACGGTATGATAAAGTTAAGACCGAGAAATACGAATACCCAACCAACAAATCAGGAAGTGGCTTCAGTAGATACGCCTCCTTTCAGGTTAGGCTGTAGTTTTTAATTTATTTGACCATTCTTTAAGTTAACCTGAAAGTAAAATTTCTGAAATTCTAGGAGACATTTTTGTCACGCTCTGTCTCTGCACGCTCATGGATGTAATAAGCGCCTATTAGTTCAATGGTCACGCTTTCTTGACGCCTAGGAAGTAGGAACTATAGTTCACTAGCTTCGGTCAAACTGAGGCGAATTCCGCGTAGCAGTTTTCCAGATGATATAATATATGGCGAGTCCTGTCCTCCGAACAAGAGTAGCTATATATTTGGGCTTCTGGACCACTTGTGCGCTGACGTCACCGGCTGACCCGGTGACGTCAGCGCAGCCGCCAGCAGAAGCCCTCTACAGGACCGGCGATGACGTCTGCGCACAAGTGGTCCATAGAGATATAATAATATCTATAGAGATATCACCCAGATACCTTAAGTCGCGGCCATAGATGAATATGTATAACCGTCGCGGCTAAAAGCCGCGACCGCTAAACGCGTCCGATAGTTTGTTCCCTGCTTCACACTTATCCACTGAGCATTTGATAATGTGGCCGATTCTGTATAGCACAATCTCTAAACTAAACCCCCCACCCCATTGTGTCTCTTACAATAATGCTTTCGCATGTCATCTTTTTATTGGTATTTTACTAGTCGATCGATGTAAACATTCAAATTCTCGAGTTTTGTAAATAAATTATTATATTTCAGCAATTAGGATAAAAATAAAAACATATTTTTGTACTGTTTCAGTGTTGTGTACATGACAAATAAAAAAGTACCTCTACTTAGAATTTTTTGGTGTTTTTTGTTCACAAAAGTTTTGGCGAGTTAACCATTTGACAACAGTATCTAGTGTATGTGTGTCAATAATATGGATGGGATAGGATGTTTGTTACTCAATCAAAGCACAGAGATGATTAAAGTCTGGAAACACATAGGCTACTTTTTATCCCGGAAAATAATTAACCACGCCAACGCCATCTATTAATACATAGTACAATAATTTAATATTTCAAACGCCATCTGTGAAGTTCTCGATGAACTACGTAGGTCGTAGAAACTTCTCTTAGGTACCTGCATACTTTATTAAGGGGACTCAGGCCGGTACAATACATACTTCATACTTACTTCATACAAACGAAAAAGCGTAATTACTACATTATTTGATAGTGTGGCCGATTCTGTATAACTCAATCTCTAAACTAAACTAAAATGGCAGCTTTAAGTCTAGTTCTGTCCCTTTCCGTAGGGAGTATTATGAAAGGGTTAGCAATATTTGTAATGCTCTAATTTTAGTTTAGTTTAGAGATTGTGCACTACAGAATCAGCCCCATTGTACGCCCAAAACTAAGTTTTATTTCGATTTGTCTCGTCATTATTCTAGGTTTATTGATATATAAAATATTGAAAAAAATATTGATTTTAAAGTTACGAGCCTCGAAAGATTCCAATTTTCACACTAAATTGATGACAACTTTGGGCGCAAATAAATAAGATTAGGAGTGTGAAAATTATAAAACAATTTATCAATAAACATAGTTTATTTATTCATGATTTGAAATAACTTTACTTAGTAAACATACATTTAGTAGTTTTTACAAACAAACGCTTTTCCCAAACGACTGTTCAACCCTTTTCGCGCGCTTGATTTCGGTAAAAACCATCTTGCCTCGCATCCGAACATTCGACACCTCCGGGTGGCGGGCGGGCGGGCGGGGGGAAGGGCCAACCAGAAAATCGGCCGCTCGCAGCATAAATAATACTACGTAGCTACTAGCTATACTGCGAGCTACTTATTGCAACGTAATTAGAGTGCTATTCGTGTAATTCGTAATTTTTTACGTCGTGTGTGTGGTTTATATTTATAATTATTATTATTGTGAATAAGTGTTGTCAAATGCATATTGTTATTATTTTATTATTACACTAGCTGATGCCCGCGACTTCGTCCGCGTGGAATAAGTTTTTTTAATTCCCACGGGAATTTTCCGGGATAAAAAGTAGCCTGGTCCTCAACTATACCCATGCCAAAAAACATGTCAATCCGTTGCTCCGTTGCGGCGTGATTGAAGGACAAACCAACAAACAAACACACTTTCGCATTTATAATATTAGTAAGTACCTATGATTGTTTCACTATTAGGGTTTATCTTGATCTAGATCACAGATCAGCTGAAATCGCAGTCAAGTCTACGGACCTTGACGGACGTGGCTATATGCTATGCTATATGCTATGCTATATGCTATGCTATATGCTATGCTATATGCTATGCTATATGCTATGCTATATGCTATGCTATATGCTATGCTATATGCTATGCTATATGCTATGCTATATGATATGCTATGCTATATGCTATGCTATATGCTATGCTATGCTATATGCTATGCTATATGCTATGCTATATGTCATGCCATATGCCATGCTTTATGCCGTGCCATATGCCATGCTATATGGCGCCATGCTATATGCCATGCTATATGGCACATAGTTCGAAGAGCTGATGGTCCCAAGGTGCTGGAGTGGCGACCCCGAAACGGGAAGCGCAGTGTTGGCAGACCCCCACTAGGTGGACCGACGACATAAAACGAGTCGCAGGGAGGCGCTGGATTCAGGCGGCGCAAGAACGAGGCCTGTGGAAGTCCATGAAGACCTTTGTCCAGCAGTGGACGTCTATCGATTGACAAAGAAGAATATTATACGAGTTGTTTACACGCTGAGGTATATAATAGTAGGTAATAATATAATAGGTATGTAGGTTACATTTTGTAGTTTTCATAAAAGGTAAGTAGGTACCTAATCATTATCATAAATCATTATACCTAATTATTATAATTCATCAGTGATAATATCAGATATCGCATCGGTCCAACTATAATAGGTATAATCTGTGAGCGTAACATCATCTTTATACCGGGACTGCCGTGCGTGCGGTTGCACTCGCTATACTGCTCATCACTGAGTCTGTCTCTTTCTCACACAATGTTATGTGAAACAGCAAATAGGTTACCCACGTGCGCCGGCAACTTCAGTCGCGCGTACTGAGCTGCCTTAAGAACTCCATCTGTAATGCTTTTGACGTGACTACGTCTTGTCTTATTTACATGTAGTTTACAGCCCTAGTACAATTAGATAAAGATGGATATTTATTTGTTCAAGTAGATTGATAATTAAATTGAAATACTACAGTTTAATAAACCAGAGAATGGGCTTGAAATATTTCTAAGCCTAAATAACTAATACTCTTTTTACCTGTGTAACTACCGGGTCCGCTAGGACAATATATTATGTTCTATGGACCGGGAACAAATTGTTTTTTTTCGAATGTAACCTCTGGAGACAACTGGGATTACAAGAATCGATCATTCCCAATCTTTTTTTTATTTTTATCCTCTACAAGTTAGCCCTTGACTGCGATCTCACCTGATGGTAAGTGATGATGCAGTCTAGGATGGTAGCGGGCTAACCTGTTAGGGGCGCATGGCAGTTACATTACCCACCACCCAATAATTCGGTTTCTACACGGCATCGTACCAGAACGCTAAATCGCTTGGCGGCACGTCTTTACCGGTAGGGTGGTAACTAGCCACGGCCGAAGCCTCCCACCAGGCTAGACCAGGGAAAATTCAGAAATTATTTATTCCAAACCCGGCCGGGGATCGAACCCGGGACCTACGCACGTTAATGCAACAGCGCTCTACACTGCAGCGTCACGGAGGTCGTCAAGTAATCGTCCCCATTGAAGTGCCATAATCTGAGCTTTTATCCAAACATGATTTAAACTGTTATTTAATACCCAACCATCACGCAAAAGAACAAATAAAACTAGCTACAGCATTTTTATGAAAAGCTTTATTGATAAAATTTTATTCAAGATAAAATACTATTTTTTATTTTACTTTCACTATGTTTCCTCTTACGAGGCTTAGTTTTAGCAGCTCTTTTCAGTTCAATAGACTTCTTCACTTTGGTGTGAGTTTCATCGTTTATCAATCTCTTCGTTTCTGATATAGCATTTTCATAATTATCCAATAGATTTCCCAAAATGTCTTGCTGTATCACCAATTGTTGTATACTATCTTTGCCACTAGATTGCATGATTTCCTAAAAACCAGAAGATAAATTGGCTATTTAGTAATAATATTGTCGTCGACTTGGAAGAACCTATTTTTATCAAGTAGCAAGCAATTATAGTAGTTAAGTATTTGGCCATCTGATATGTGTATTTACGAACTGGAATAAATTCGTCTCGGCTCCCATCAAAAAAAATTCCGTTAGGGGCAGTGGTCCATCTAAAATAATAGTTGGACCACCGCCCCTACCGAATGCCCGTGGTCCAACTAATAAGACAAAGTATAATTGGACCACGACCTCTAGACGAAAAAATCTAAGTTCTCCAAGAAATCTAGCCAGGAAAGATAGTAAGGCAATATATCCAACATTACGTTACTATCCTTCCTTGGCCTTACGATGTGTAGATACTTGTATTGTCTGATTTTGACAAGATTTAAAAAAATACGAAACTTAGAAAGTTCGCTCCCTCGCTATTTTCAAACAACCTAGCAACGCGGAAGAAGTCGCGAGCATCATCAAGCGCTTAAGGCGCCAGCGGAGGGTGAATTGCTCATACAAACGTAATTCCAAAATAAATAGTAATTCGAGCATATTTCCTCCATATTATGCGATTATTAAGATTGAACTTGTATTTATCAAGGTCCCTGGATAATTATTTTTCCAAAATACTTTCCCAAAATTAAATGTAAGCACATTGCGTTTTGCATGTTTTTGCGACATAAACGACATGTTTTCTCCTTATTTGTTTCATATTAAAACCAACGATATCTCACGTACTAATTGATCAGGAACATAGCCTATATTGTCAAGTTACAGAATAACAACACGAAGTTAAAAACACAACAATTTTTCATTCATCATTTTTGGTATTCACGGAACAAGACTAAATGTATAACAAATTCTGTACGCTCATATTGCTATCGCGCTTGCACGCGATCATGTGTCTTCAGCCAAATAGGGATAGCAATATACCGGCAAATTTATATTTGCGGTTCGAGTAGAAGTTGCGAGCGGTGGTCGCCGGTCCCTTAAGTATAGGTGGTATGGAAGGAATGCCCATGCGCATGCTCTTTGCAAACACGCGCGCGATTGGAGTTTTAATAATAATAATAAAATTGAAAGAATTGAGCACTAGTTTGGAAAGGAATAAAAAAACCCCGGCTGAGTTTGTTATGGGCTCTTCTCAGACCAGGGCGCGTTGGGAACCCTCGTAGCTTTAGTTTTAAGATACCGTAGTTAATTATCACCATCACGTCTTACTTTCTAAGCATGACGATCAGAAGGTGTACTTTGTAGGTACCTATTTTTAAATATGTTTTGAATTGAATTGAAGTTAGCCTATCAAACCGACACGTGCACGGGACGTTTCGGTAGTACTGCCTTCTATTGAACACGCTAACGGATATACGCGGACGGTCAACTAGTGTTATAATAATACAGGACAGATTTACCTTGAACATATGTAGCTGATTATGAATAAGTATGGTGACAGCGGTGCCCTCTCGTCCGGCGCGGCCGGTGCGGCCGACTCTATGCACGTAAGTCTTGATGTTCCGAGGAGGGTCGTATGATATCACGTAATTACATTCTGGAATATCGATACCTCTTGCTAGAGCATCAGTACTTATCATTCTGAAAATATATGAACAGATTTATTTATTAGCTCTACAAATCATTATTATCATCATCATAGGTATGTTTAACATTTTGACAATCTTTGGTGCAGAAAGTGGGAAGTTTAATTCCCAGTTGCAAAGTACCAATTTGAAAGGTATATTTTTAAATTAGTTGTTTAGGGCCTATACAGGATATAACAGAAGGTTTTATCAGGGATCCATCTTCGCCACCAAAAGCCGAAATCAAATTCATGACATCTAAAATAAAATTCATATCCATACTAATATTGCAAATGCGAAAGTGTGTCTGTCTCTATCGGCTTCGCTTTCAGGGCCCATGTTCTCAACCGATTTTGATGAAATTTGGCACAGGAGTAGTTTGTATCCCGGAGAAAGACAATAGCCTACTTTTATCCCGGAAAATTAAAGAGTTCACACGGGAATCAAAAAATCTTAATCCACGCGGACAAAGTCGCGGGCATGAGATAGTAACTAATAAACACATACACATCAATTTCCGACTGCTTGAATTTCTTCAGCACCAATTCTCTGCTAGATCTATCCAAAGCTGCTGACAATTCTGCAACCTTTAGTGTTCCTTTTCCCCAAATATTCAATAGGGCTGTCAATCTGTGTGCTGACTGCGCAGAGTTTGTGAAACATAAAGTTTTGTCCCATTTTAAGTTAGCAAAGAAATGATAGAAAATCAATGGTTTCTCTTCAGCCGTGCATACAACATACTGCTCATTCAACTCATCAGGGGTTGTATACTTTTTAATGTAATTTTCATTGGACGTATCATTTATTGGTGTGACTGAGAACAACTTTGGTTGGAACAGTCCCCATTGCTCTAACAACTCCGGATCCGGAGATAATGTTGCAGAAAAAAGGAGCTTGTGTATGAACGAATTTTGACTGCTAATATTGTTCCAACTTATATGGGGTATTTTGCTAATTTGCATTTCAGCTTGAATGTGTTTTTCCAAGTGGTAGAGCCAATCGTTTTGTATGTTGTCCATTATTCTATCAGCTTCGTCTATGACGAGGAATTTTAAATGCTTCAATGAGAACCCTTCAGTGTTGTGCAAGTGTTCCACCAGTCTGCCAGCGGTGCATACAATTATATCAGTTTCACAGATCCATCCCAGTGACTCAGCTGCAACAAGTAGACATTTAAACTTTTTAATCTCACAATGTTTTATAACTTTTCGGTACAATATAAATTTAAAGAAAAGAAGTAACAACTGTGTAACCTCCTCCTTTTTTGGAAGTCGGTTAAAAATAAGAAATTGCTCCAATGTGATGTAACTTAAGGTTTACTCATATTGTTAAAAAACCGTAAGGGTCAGTGAGTGATGATAATTAATTTGTTGCAATTTACTCAACTGCTCCTCATTTTTAATAATTTGTTGAGTGGAAATTTTGTATATTTGTTGTTGGCGCATGCGTGAAGGTTTCTGACATTGTACCCTAAACCTACACAATGGTCTGCAACAAATTAAGTATCACGCATTAAAGCTAGTTCTCAATAAAAATATTGTAAATCTTACTGTGCCTCATTATTTGCTGCTGCTCCTTCTGAAGAGGTGTAGATCCACTAAGCAGTGCCACTCTCAGGCCAGTGTTGGTGCAATATTTTTTAAAGACCTTAGCAATTTGAGCGGCTAGCTCTTGCACTGGTAATACAATAAGAGCTCTTATGTGATGACCAAATTGATTCATTAAAATCTGGAAAAAATAACTGAATTTAAATTAGTAACATTTAGTGGAAAACTGAGTAAGTGAACTAGTAACCTGAAGTAGCTTTATAACTACTAATGCTGGAGTAATAATAGCAAGCAGCAAATATGCCATGTGTCCTTATGCAGCATGCAGCAGTCTATATCATTTCAGGACAACATTGTGCTGTAGATCCATACTAATTTTATAAATGAGAAAGTGTGTCGGTCTGTCTGCTATGCTTTCATGGTTTTCAACCAATTTTGATGAAATTGGGTATGGCAATAGTATACATCCCAGCAAAGGACAAGATAGAATTCTTTTTATCCTGGAAAATTAAAGAGTTCTCCAGGTATAAAAAAAACTACTAATATAAATGGTATAGTTATTCCCCACTGTTACACTGTGATGTTGCTCTGGTATTAAACAGCGTTTAACCCCTTAAGTGATATCTTTTTGAATAGGTATTTAAAAATCATTCATGTTTCTTAGAGAGGGTTTGACTAGCATTAAACAAATAAGAGCTACTAGCATGGCTAAAGAATCTACATAAGGACATATGCTATTTTTATCCAGGTAATCAATTGATTTCCACTGCATAGGTACATGAAGTGGCAAGTTTAAGCTTTGCTACCTTTCTGGGGACTTTGTGTGTGTGGACACTGAGAAGTGAAATTTAAAACTCAAAACAGTATTTGTACTTACTTGAATGATTGGTAATACAAATGATAATGTTTTACCACTGCCAGTTGGAGCAGACACACATATATCATGAGGCCTGAATGGTACAGGTTGTTTATGTTCCTTGAGTATGAACGGTATTACTTGCTCTTGTACAGGGAAAAGATGAGTTACCCCCTCACTTGCTAGTGTAGCCTTCAGAGTACTATGCAGCCAGTTCTGATCACTAACGAGGCATGTCAACGTTTGTAAGTTCTTTGATATGCTGTACGAGTGGGATAGCCAGTATGGCAAAACTCTTTCTACCTGTAAGAAACAGTCATACAATTAGTCACTTTCACAAGCAAGTGGTCATTAGATCATTTTTAAGAAAATAAAACAGTGATAGTGACATGACGTTTTAGTGAGTGCAATTAGTGAACCTAGGACTTTAGATTTCTTATGAGATTGTTATGGCTAGATGAAACAAAGTACAAATAAATACATAGATGGATAGATAGATAGATAAACTCTTTATTGCACACACTTAGAACAAGGACAATAAACAGAAAGATTAAAAGATACAACAGAAGGGTGCAAAGGCGGTCTTATTGCTAAAGCAATCTCTTTCAGACAACCTTTGGGGAGACATATATAATAATAAAATATGTATTTATTGATGTAGTAATAATGCCCGCAACACTTGTCTGAGTGGTTTAAGTTTTTTTATTCCCGCTGGAACTTCTTAATTTTCCAGGATAAAAGTAGCCTATGTACTATTCCAGACTATAATGTATCTCGGTGTCAAATTTTAACTAGATCCATTCATAAGATATTAATTTCAACTTGATACTTCCACTGGTTCCAGAGGAAAAGGTAGTCGACAGACAGACAGACATCACAAAGTGATCCTATAAGGGTTCTTTTTTCCTCTTGAGGTACCCTTAAAATAAAATGTAAATAACAAATAACCTTGGATCTTTTTTCAAAATCTGTGCTACCTAAAACTTTAAATTCACTTGTAGGTTTATCACATTTAGTTTGTTTGCTAGAGAGAGTATCATTAATATTTGTGTTTGGTATTTCATTTGGTCCATCTCGTTTATCATTCAAGCTCTCATTTGTTATTTGCTGTTCATGAGGAGGTTCTTCTTTAAGAGTTATAGTATCAGGCGTTGTGTTGTTCCATTTATAACTCTTTTTCCTTTCTTCTATTTTCTGTTTAAGTCTTTGCAAATGTAATGATTCCCGATCAGCAACATCATTGTCTTCATTTGTGTCTGTGTATCTAATGGCAAGTGTAAAATTGTTAGGTTAAGAACCCTAATAATTCCTTATGACATAATATATTATAATTTTAAAAATCTTAAGTAAGTCATAAGTACCCCGACCCCTTAAGGGGCGGTTGTTGGAAATAAATTTTACCCCTTATCTCTACTAAGGTATGTTGGGGTAAGAGCGGAAAGGGGGTAAGACCGTATACATCAAATTTCTCGCGAATGAGACCACATTTTTTAATGTTGGCATGATTATGTTCAACGCCATTTTGTTATGCGTCTACTTAAGTTCGCGCCAGTCGCTCCGACGTACCGTACGTGTGTTATGGTGAATTTAAAAAAACAAGGTAATTTTTGTCTTTTTTTCTTCTATCCGATCTTTCCCTTTCACTTTTAGTTTCATATTTTGGCGAAAATACAGATTGTTTTGCTAATATTTCGCGTTAATACTAGGTTTTAAGTAGCAATAGCTAGATAGATCTGATCAGAATACGCCTAGGATGTCTATTATCAGATATCCGATATACCCCCTTTCGGGTAAAGATCGGATTAAAACCATCCGGTCTTTACCTGTACAAAATGAGGCAGGGATTGTCAAACTTTTATAACATGAATATTTTTAATATTTTTCATCTTAAAATACAGTGTAAGGATTATTCTATTTTGATCTCGAGATTTTGATGGAAATGTGTTCAGAAGCGTACAGATATAGAAAAGAGCCCAATAACATTAAAAATGTCTGTATATGTAATATGTATCTTGGGTATCGTTATTATTTTTTTATTTACGGCATTAATTTTTATTTGTCATTTATTTTACTATCATGTTATTTATTTATGTTTTTATATTTCTGTCTTTTATTTTTATTTATGTTATTTATAATGGATATAAAAAATTGTCTTTAAGCAATTTCCATGCTTGGGATCAACGTTACAATTTTGAAAAAAGGATAGATAGAATTTTTGATGTCTTTACTTCGAACATTGAAATCGTTTTCTGTCCCTTTTTCAAAATTAAAATTAGCTAATAATATAACTAGCAAAAAATTTATTCATCCGATCTTTCCCGCGGATCTGGATAATTCATCTTATGATGAGAGCAAAGTTTGGGAATCACAAAATGTAAAAAATTTATCACTGGGGGTAAGATCGGATGCCTTTAAGTAAAAAAAAATAAAATCGATTGGAACATTCATGTTTTTAATTACATAAACGTAATTTTTGTATATATTGTAGTACGTTAAAGATCGGATTTATTATTCTTATACACCTTGTTCTCAAAGCCATAGAAGCGGGTTTGAAAGTACGTCCGATCTTGCCCCCGAAGGACATTTTTTTAACCATAGCCATAAAAAAGTATGTCTTGTCTTTACATGCGTATAAAGCAGAAACTGTTGAGTGTACAAAAATAAACAAAATTGAAACCTAAGCTACGTTTAAAAATTAATCACATGCACCATATTTTAGTAATTTATCTTTAATAAATATCGCGAAAATTGAGTTTTTACAAAACCTTTTCAATTGGTCTGAAATCCGTCCGTTCTTACCCCAACATACCTTATATAGTTCCCAGCTATATTTTCCAGCTATAGGTAGGTATAGTTCCATAGGTATAAATTGGTTTTATAAATTATAATAACATTAGGATATTAAAAAACAATTGGGATTTTTTCAGATCAGGGATGTAAGGCCGATTTCACTCAATAATTAACCAAATTTGAACAGATTTTGCCAATTCTGTTCTTTTTACTTTATGCTGTCTGGTTGATTCCATGTGATTCTCGATCTGATGATTAGTTCGGAAATCAAGTAACAAAAAGCTTATTATGCTATAATCCGCCAAAGCAGACAAATCTACGTGGTTGGTAACGTCTAGCTTTGCACAATATGTAGCTTGCAATATTCACCGCCCAATAAGCTTCTTGTTCCTTGATTATATCAGGACTTCCGCAAGGCGCTCGCTTTATCCAATAGTTCGGATAATATGGCAGGTGGAACTCCTCGGTGGAATATAAAGTAAGCCCACCAGTACGAAGCCAGGGTTAGTTAGGAAGAAATAAGCTTACCTACCTATTTATGATAAACAAATCCATGCTTTTTGACAAGAATCAAGATATGTTGTGTAGACGTAACGGGACAAACTTGTTCTATTTTAATTTCATTATTTGGAAAAAAATATTTTCCAGAACACTTTTTTATATCTAGAGACTAAAGCACAGAGTAGGTACATTGAATATGACTAAAGACTATACTTCAAAGACCAAAGTTGGATTTCAAATTAACCATAAAATAAAAAGTAACCTCACTTTTCAAAAACATGTCCAGAGACAAGGAGATAGTGGTGGGCGTTGCGACGACGAACCGTTTCAAAAGAACGTTTTCTGTTCAGCGACGGTGAAACCGTTTTTATGTCCTGGGCAAAACAATCTTCGTTGCACAAACCAGTCTTCGGAATAACTTGGTGCGAGGTTTTATTTTACGCCTAAGAAAATACAGGCGAGAGGCAATTGATGCAGCGACATACGTCGTCGTGAACGTCGCGTCGTCCTTATCGTTCCACGTTCGTTCTCAAAATAGTTCTTACAATAAAAACTGAACTTTTTGCCCATGATATACAGTTGATAATGTATTAGTTACCAGTAGACTAACCTATGCTGTCGTTCGTGAAGCGACGGTCAAATTTAGTAAACGATTTTTTATATTTGAAATTGTTACCTACATAACAGTTGTAAAAAACTGCAACCGTTTAACTAAAAAAAAACGCAATTCTATTCCATATCAAATAAGTTTCGTCCTAAAGAACGGTTGTCATCGCAACTAGTTTGAGGACGGCTTAAAAGCCATCTTCAAACCAATTGCAACGACGATTGACAGTTTCCCTGTGCTGTTTCCTACAACCGTTTTCGTCGCCGGGATAACGGTTGCGTTTCGTCCGTCAAAAATACGACAACGACCCACCACTACAAGGAGTATAAGTAGTAGACACTTACTCTATGGTAGGTAGTAAAAGAAGCTGAAGGAGTATACATAGGTACTGTGCTCTGTGCTCTGTCTACGTTTGAAAGTAATGTAGTGTTCAGGGTGACCAGATTTAGCAGGATCCTGCGATTTTAGCAGGATAAGTATACCAATGGGAAGGTCACTGAAAGCGGACAGATGGCGCCAGCAAAGCTTGTTCTTGTTTATGTTTGTGGTTATATTTCGTTCTAGGAAATTGCGTTTTATATACAGTTACTTCACTTTGTGACGGCCCTTAAACAATGTGTTTTGACTTATTCATATTATTACCATTATGTATCTATACATGTAACAACACATGTAATTGGCGAATCTAAGAACTTAAAGATAAATGAAAAAACGTGGTGCCTCTTTACGCGAAAAAAAAGCAATGTATTAATTTTATCAATAACTAGCTGATGCCCTGCCCGCGCCTTCGTCCGCGTGGATTGAGGTTTTTTGTTTCCCGCGGGAATTCTTAAAATTTGTTTTTATACTAACCTTGTCCTGACTATAACGAACACAAAGAAAAGAATTATCCAATTTGGTGCAGTCGTTCGGAAGTTATGCGCTTAGCAACATTCATATTGTATGTAGGTGGATATTTTACATATTCTACGTATTTATTGGGAGTCTGCAAGGATTTCAAATCTTTGCCATAAGTATGTGGTTTCTTTGGTCTGTGAATCCAACGTTCAACTTTAAGTTATACAACAGTGCGCGTTATTTTAGAATCCGGGAGAAACACTGATTCCACATCTATTAACATGGAAGCTAAATTGTAAAAAATGACTTAAGCTAATTTAATTATAAAGAACGCAAAATTGACAGATTTTACTAATGATGATTGTACCACTGTCAAAACGTCTTGTGAGCGGCAGGGCGATTATGTAAAACCTCAATCAATCATTGTTACAGTATCAATTGTTGTGATTGGCTGAAGTTATGGTTTTCTTGCTGCGTGAATGGATTTTGTCCATAGTGGAAGAGCGGTACCTAACCAATCAGAGGTGATTGCGATCGTTACACTGTAGCTGTCATTTTTAGCCGATTGCCCTGCAGATTGCTTCCCAAGTAAACAATATTATCGATGAAACAGATAAAAATTTAAAATTTCTGTAATCCTACAGTAAATAATAGAATGGGCACATCAATAATAATTAATCATTCAAAAATATGCTAATATAAGCCGAAATCTTGGATACAAACAATTTGATAAAAGAGCTTTTATTTTATAATAATATGAAGATTTTTATTTAATTTTTTATGATGTATGTTATTTGTAATTTTTCTACACAAAATTTAGTTAAATATCATTTGAGAAACAAGTTTAGCAGTTTTTAGTCCAGCAGCTAGCAGGATCATCTATTTAAATCCGGTCACACTGGTAGTGTTTTATATTATATATTCTCTTTGGATCAAGTGTGGATCAAGCAGGTTATACAATACTTATCTATGGGATCAAGTCAAGAGCAAAAGAGAATATAGACCAGTATCAAATTCGGGAGCATTATTTTTCGATTATTTCGGTGGCAAATAGGTTGTTTTTCATACTGTTTCAAATGTGTACAATTCGCTATCTATTTAATAAAAAATAGGCTCTCACATGTTTCTTTATTGTTGGGTATATTAGGACTGTTGTTGCAAACAAAATCTTATCAAAATGGCAAATGTATCGTATCAAATCGCAAATCTTCTCGAGAAGGTAACCGGTGCTTATTATTTCTTAAACAATAGACTATATTGTTCATAACATCGTGTTAAACATCCATACAGTTGATATTTTAAATAATATATAATTATATGACAATATTCTTTTGTTTTAGATGACATCCAACGACAAAGACTTCAGGTTTATGGCCACAAATGATTTGATGACTGAGTTACAAAAAGATAGCATAAAACTTGACGATGACTCCGAACGAAAAGTAGTTAAAATGCTGCTTCGTTTACTTGAGGATAAGAATGGGGAGGTGCAAAATTTGGCAGTGAAATGGTAAAGAAAGCTCTGCATGTACACTACTAATTTTATTATATCAGCACTAAGTAGTAAAGAATGCTATACATATATCTAATTGGAGATTTGTAGCTCTGTTGGATACAGTTGCCTCTACACCAATGCCTATATTATACAGTACACTTTCTCTACACTACTACACTGTAGGACAACTAAAGCCAGCTCCAATCAAATAGTCGAGTCTGGAGCTGACCATAAGAAATGTCACAGTTTCATATTTTTTGCGGGTAGTATGTATGTTGACCATAGATTTAAGATGGTCTCTCTGGTGCTACAACTAGATACCGTCGGCGTACTAGCAAATTGCGGCAATTGACTTGTGGCCAGAGCTAGCACATGAATTATCTATGTGTTGGTCTCGTAGCAACAGATGTTTGATGCTGACAAGTTTACGCTTAGTTTTACGCTCATGCACGCATGTATCTTTTCAAATAGTGAATACACACTACGATAATAAGTTGCTGCATTAAAGGAGCTATTGTTTTTAGGAATGGCGGTATCTAGTTGTAGCGCCAGCGAGACCATCTTAAATCTATGATGTTGACATCTAATGTTTGGATGGGAGCTTCACAAACAAGCACCACCACCTCAGCTCAGAGCTAAACGATTGGCACAAAACTATACCTATGGGAGAAATTGATTATAGTATTCAGATATATTTCTGTACAAAATTGCAAATCTTTTATTATGCTTTGCATTTTATTTGCGAGAGAGGAATGAAGCAAAAATGTATTTTTGAAACTTCTTTTTAATTAAGTAATTTTGTCAATGTTACAGTGTCAACTCTGCTTAACTTATACCATGTTTGATGCAATTTTTCAATAAATGTTGCAAAATACCTTTGTTAAACAAAAAAACAAGTCTTAGTGTGTGGACAAATCAATGCGAACAAAGGTGCGGGCATCATCTAGTTTAGCATATTTCTAATTCTATGGTTTAATTAATGTACTTGTGCAAGCCACCCTTAAAAATCATTCAAATTGTTCTGTCTAAAAAGTCTCTGAGTTACTCTCTAGTCACTCCTGAAAAGCTTAGAAAAAAATGTATACTATATTTGTTTTTGTTCTAGTCTTGGTCCATTAGTTAACAAAGTAAAGGAGTATCAAGTCGAAGGGATAGTTGAGACTCTATGTGTGAACATGCTCTCTGACACTGAACAACTGAGGGACATAAGTAGCATTGGCTTAAAGACTGTCATCTCTGAACTACCTTTGGGCTCAAACACACTTGCTGCAAATGTGTGTAAAAAAATTACTGGAAGATTAAGTAGTGCTATTGAGAAGGTATGTTTTGATTTATTGTTTTTAAAGTTAATATACAAAATGCAGAGATTCTCTTCTATTGATACTGTATACTACACATGGTAGAATAATTACTTAGAATAAAATGCCCAGTTGTTCTATAATTCTTAACATACTAAATGTTTCTCTGTTCTAAGCAACAAGCTTTCAGTTTTTTAAATTGATATAGTTAATTTTTTTGCAGCAAGAAGATGTGTCTGTGCAGCTAGAGGCTTTGGATATATTAGCAGATCTACTCAGCAGATTTGGCGGACTACTGATATCCTTCCACCCAATGTTGTTAAATTCCTTACTCCCTCAACTAGCTTCTCCACGACAAGTTAGTAAAAATATTTTTTTAATGCACAGTATTATGTATGTTAGCAATTTTAGGACACCACCACCTTTTTTGTATCCTGGGATTGTTTAGCTCAGTAATATTCATATAATAACAAATATTATACTAGGTGGGAAATTTTTGTGTTGATTTCGTGCTTATCTTCTGACAAGTATGTATACTCCATAGTGGTGTGTATTGCTTTCAGGCTGTACGCAAACGTACTATAGTGGCATTGTCTCACCTGGTGATGTCCTGCAATGCGTCTTTATACAACAAACTCATTGATCACTTGCTTGAGGGGCTGAGCACGTCAACGTCATCCAGTGTCAGTCGTACACACATTCAATGTATTGCATCTGTATGGTAAGAAAAAAAAACCGTAACATTTTCAAACAAACTGAAACTCAAAACATTTATTCAAAATAGGTACCTACAAAGTACACCTTCAGCTGAACGTCATGCTTACAAAGTATAAGACATGACGGTGATAATTAACTACAGTATCTTAAAACTAAAGCTACGAGGGTTCCAAATGGGCCCAGTCTGAGAAGAGCCCTCAAAATATATGTTCTGTTTGCAACCTGTTTTACATACGGATAATATTTTTCTCGATCTATGACGCGAATGTAACTTTCGTTTAAAGTCGCGCCTATATAGTTAAAAATCGCTAGAATGAAAATATTGTAGATATATGTATAAAAACAAAAAAAATACATTCTGTTCAGAATATATAATCAGCTCGCTCATGCATGCTTTGTAGTTTGTAGATATTCATATACATACAGTACGCAAACTGAAGGCGTTAGTGCTGCAACAATGTCGATAAATTACACTGTTCAATTATCTGCTGTTTATCGGAAATCGTGCGAAAGTTCATGGACATCACTTTGCTGGAGTCAAGAAAGGAGAGCTGACGGCGCGCGGTTCGAGTCGCTCCCGCGTTTTAACTTGGGAACTGAATGCATTCATTCATTCATTCGCTTGCATACTTTTTTCTTCTGTCTTATGCGATCAGTCGGTGGACTATGAGCAGATTTCTTGCAGGATAGATCACGCGCGTACTGTAGTTTTTATCTGATGGTCTGTATTCTATTGTAAAAAAAATTTAAAGAAAATAAAAGAACATCTACTAAAAGTTGCCACTGATTGCAGATTACCACAGAGAAGAAAAAGAAAAAGAAAGACGAAAAATTTTTTTTTCTGGTTTTTAGAGGTAGACTCAAATAAATTTTTTATTACTTGTGTGATACATGTTAAGGTCACTATTGCATTTTATTTCAGCCGTCAAGCTGGTCACAGGTTCGGTGTCCAGTTGTGGAGAGTTGCGCCGCAAGTTCTGAAGCACTCCACGGACGCGGATGAAGAGCTGCGTGAGCACTGTTTGCAGGCATTAGAGGCTATTGTGCTTAAGTGTCCCAAAGAAGTACAACCCCATATTCCGACCGTAAGTTCCAATGAGGCACTGGCGTGCGAGGGAAATCATAAGTGAAATCCCAGATTGGAGTAAAATTTTTGTCATATTATATTATTATGTACGATGTATTTTGTATTATTATGTCTCGTATATACGTCGTCCGCGTGGATTAGGATTTTTTGATTCCCGCGGGAACTCTTTAATTTTCCGGTATAAAAAGTAGCCTATGTCCTTCCCCGGGATACAACCTACCCCTGTACCAAATTTCATCAAAATCGGTTGAACGGATGAGCCGTGAAAGCGTAGCAGACAGACAGATAGACACACTTTCGCAAATTTATAATATTAGTATGGATGTATTGTAATATATTGCAAGATTTATATAATTACTAGCTGATGCCCGCCACTTCGTCCGCGTGGTTTGAGGTTTTCGGTTCCCGCGGGAACTCTTTAATTTTCCGGGATAAAAAGTAGCCTATGTGCTATTCCAGACTATAATCTATCTCTGTGCCAAATTTCATCCAGATCCGTTCAGCCGTTGGAGCGTGATTGAGTAACAAACATCCATACATCCATACATCCACACATTCATACATCCATCCAAACTTTCGCATTTATAATATTTATTTGATTATGTATCGGAAGATTTTTGCGTGTATGATGAAGGCATGTAACACAAGCATCGTAAATATTGTTGCCCAAATGAGTGAGGAGAAACAAATGCAATGCCTATTACATTTTGTTGCTCAGTCAATAGCTCATAATATGACATGTGTGTTTGAGTATGTGTGTGTGGTAGTATTTGCTATACACCCAGTATTGTTTTGTAGGTAGACATTTTATTTGGGCATTCAAAAATGCGTTTTATTTCAATTGCAGATCATTGAGCTGTGTTTGAAAATGATCACATATGATCCGAACTACAACTATGAGGATGACGAGGAGGGCGCAGGCGGCGAAGATGAGGAGATGGAGGATGAATCTTTTGAGCCCGACATCTACCCCGAGTCTGACTCAGAGGAATACTCCGATGATGATGACATGTCATGGAAGGTATTGTATAATTAATGATCAGTTGCTGTTGATTACATATAATGATTCGAACTACAACTATGAGGATGACGAGGAGGACAGAGGTGGCAAAGATGAGGAGAATTTAAAAAATAAAATGGAGGATGAATCTGTTGAGCCTGACATGTACCCCGAGTCTGACTCAGATGAAGACTCTGAGTACCTAGTGGGAGATTTGCTTCCCATTCAATCTCAACAACGTGAACTAAGACTTGTATGAAATTGTCAAGTTCTTGATGGCTGGTGCTTTATCGATTCCATATAAATGGTAGTTAATAGAATTCCAACTCGGGCTGCAAATATGTGAGTTCCAAACTACAACTATTAGGATTACGAGGAGGGGGGAGACGTTCCATATAAAGGTCGTTTTTATTTATATTTGTTAATTTGCCTATAGATAATTAAAATCAAAATTTATATTGGATGTATTCTGGTTACACATTATTGAAGTATGCGGCCAAAGAAAATTAACTAATTAATATCCAAATCAAGACAGGTATACCACTTTTATAAGTCGCATCTGCAAAAGTAGTTAGCTTAGAAAAGCAACCCAATGCTTATTAAAACTAAATGTGAACACCAATGAAATACAGACCTTATTGTTTGACGTTAACATTTGAAACACAAGAACAACAGAGACTCGTGCTATCTATCTATCGTGCTTGGAGTCCGAACATGGCGCGTAGGCAACAACCAATAGCGGACGGACGCGCGCTATGATTATCTGAGATATTTACGCGTCATTCAAAAATATGGTATCTGCGCCAACGACCTCAATTTACATAGACGGGCCCTGTCAAACAAAGAATGTGGTCTTATTTTTAGTAACGCCATCTAAAAAGAAAAGCGGGAACGTGCTTGCAACATATATGCGCCATCTTGAATGACAGCTTGAAAACGTATGACTTGGTCATAGATAGTATAGTTCATAGTCATAGAAGCCGTAAGGCCAGTTAGTAAAAAAAAAATATCATGCAGTTTGCCGCGGAAATTAAATGATTGCGTAATGGATAGAAATATTAAATAGGAAGATTAAATAACGTTTTTTTGGAAATGTATAATTGTGAATTAAAAAAAATAATCATGCAGTACCAAACTAATTAGACTTTAGATGTTAACTTAATAATAACAAATTATTATCTACTCGACGAGCGACCGTGGCAGCGCTACGACGGGGGCAAAGACAGGCTTATGACAGGTGTGGAACGTGCTCTACAAGTCGGACGCCCAACTTTTTTCTATGAAAGGGCCCATCTAGTACCTACATATATACCGATGATCTGCGCAGGTACATCTGCTAACATATAAAAGTGATATACCTATACTTGAAGCATTTATTTTGTTTAAAGGTCAGACGGGCGGCAGCCAAGTGTCTGGAGTCAGTCATATCAACTCGTCACGAATTGCTAGCTGAAATGTATCAAACAGTCTCGCCCGCTTTAATTGCTAGGTTTAAAGGTAAGATGATTGTTACACAAATTAGTTTACGTGTGTGATAGTCTATTAAAGTGTTGAGTTTAAGCTGTAACCTGTATCCCATTCTGTCTATCATTGTTATTGTTGTTATTATTTCTATTTGTTGTCGTTTAACATCAGAATATGACTAAAATTATTCGATGTTTGAGATTAGAATCTGGGACAAAATAGGTTCAACAACTGCAATTTGGAGATTAAGTTGCTGTTTCTGGACCTATTACACTCTGACACTATTCTTGTTGAATTCAATAATAATGATATGACGTTCAACAGGTTTAAAGTATGTAACATATTCACTTTAAATAATTACTTTTAAGATCAGTTTTCATTAACTTTTTTTAAACAGAACGCGAGGAGAACGTGAAATGCGATATCTTGAGTGCGTACACAGCGCTCCTGCGCGCGACGCGGCCGCCGCCCGCACTGCAGGCGTCCCTCGCGCCCAGCGAGAACTCCCCACAAGCTTTGTTGCTGCAACGGGTATGTTACATATTTTGTAATTCTAGGCATTCTGATCAAAATTTTTTTCTTTTAATTTATCAACATTAGGCCGCAAGTGTTGCATACCAGTTTCAAGTCCCATTTTGGGTCAAAGATTTGTGGCGGTCTTCGCAGTCCGCACTTAATCTAATAGATGGCACTACTAGTAGCGCACGTAGAACACGAAGAGCCCAACTCACGATTAGGTACGAAGTATAAGTGGTAATAAAAAAAACCCGGCTGAGTTTGTTGTGGGCTCTTCTCAGACCAGGGCGCGTTTGGAACCCTCGTAGGCTTAAGATACCGTTGTTAATTAGCACCTTCAACTTTCTTTATAAACATGACGTTCAGAAGGTGTACTTTGTAGGTACCAATTTTGAATAAAGATTATTTGAGTTTGAGTTTGAGTTTTCTCTGAATTACGCTATATATATACGACCTCCAAAGATGAACGGTCGGCCCAGTGGTCCCCGAGCACAACACCCGCTCGGAGGATGTTTGTTTGAGGATCCTTTGTTACGGTCGAGCCATATCACTTGCCCCCGTACAAATTTAAAGGCTTTTTCGTTAGAAAATGGTTACTTCAGCTGTATTATCATCAGTTAAGTACACCTATTGACTTATTTTAAATTTATTACTAGTAGTGTACAGCTACCATTTAAATAAAGTGAATTTATAAGTTAATTGTGCCATAACCATAACTTGTTTAAATTTTGTCATATATATATATATATATATATATATATATATATATATATATATATATATATATATATCGACTAGGTTAGGTTAACAGGTTAGCACGCTACCATCATATACTGCGTCGTCACTTACCATCAGGTGAAATCGCAGTCAAGGGCGAAGTTGTAGTGGATTAAAAAAAAAGGAATGGTGAATGCTCTGCTAAGAAATTATTAGCAACAACCTGTATGGCTAGCATGCGCACTACGAGTAAAATTATGTCTACCCGTTATCTCTCTCTGTCTACCGAAGCTAACATGGTTACTTGTCTTGTTGCGTCAAAAGTAGAGATAAAAGTAATATTTCTGTGGTGTTTTTCTGTACGAACTTTTACAATATGTCGACTATTTTTTTCTTGTAATATACCGCATTTTGTGCACGTTAGGTATTATGTTAGGGTAAATGAAAAATTTGCCGGCAACGACAACATCTCTCTCGCTCGTCGCGAGATAATATCGTTGTGCGTATGCTAAGCACACTGGAGATAAGAAGCTGGCAGTGTAACAGCCGATTTCCCGGGGAGCGTTTGAAGCATTGTTCACACATGTCATTTGCATCGCCAGGTGCCGGGCTTGGTGCGCGGCGCGCTGCGTGTGATACGCGGGCGCAGCGTGCGCGCGCGCGCCTGCGCGCTGGCGTTGCTGCGCGAGCTGTTGGTGGCGGCGCCCGGCTGCCTGGCCGACCACGCCGCGCGCGTCATCCGCGCCCTCACACCGCCCCTGGCGTGCGTATTTGTGTTTATAGTCCAACTGCTGAGTTTCTTGCCGGCTCTGCTCAGTAGAATCAGCTTTCCATACCGGTGGTAGAGTCTTAACGTATCATAAGTGACACAAGTTGTTCTACGTGAAATAAATAAATCATTTATAGTCTATGCAGTAAAGCTAGTGGACCCCAACCATAATTCCTCAGACGTCGAGACTTTACAGTATGATAAAGTATCATAAGTTTATAAGTATTTTATAGATATCTAATAAAAATAGAAAGGAAGTTAGGTATTTTTATGCTATACAGTATACACAATTGTTAAAGCAGGAAGGTACGTTATCACGTAAACGCAGGATAGGTTTGATAATAAAATCGGTATATACAACTCTGTCAAGAAAGTACCGGGAAAAGGTCTATAATATACAAAATGTTAATTATTATTCCAAATTTATTGTATCTCCTTCAAAGTAGGCCCCTTCGGAAATAATACACTTACGCCAACGAATAATCCAATTTTCAAAGCATTTTTTAAAGGCATTTTTCGGAATCGACTTCAGTTCTTGCCGCGAATTCTCTTTTACATGTCTTCTATCGATCGAAAACGGATGCCACGAAGTGGCCTAATTTGAGTTTTGGAAAGAGAAAAAAGTCGGCCGGAGCCATATCCGGTGAATACGGTAGTTGTTCGATGGTATTTGTTGAGTTTTTGGTCAAAAATTCATTCACAATGATGGCCTTGTGCCTTTAAGTTGAAGACGTTGATGGCCGACCAGATCGAGGCAAATCTTCCACCACATCGCGACCACTTTTGAATGCATGGTACCACTCGTATGCACGTGTTTTTGATAAAGTCGATTCCCCGTAAGCTTTCTGCAACATTTTCAGCGACTCTGGACACGAAATTCCATTTGCGATGCAAAATTTGAGACAAACTCTTTGTTCGATATTTTCATTCATTGTAAAAATCGCAAAACACTATTGAGATGAACTGACAAAATGACGCACTGTAAACAAAGTAAATAACAATTGACGCTCAAACTTCGCGGCAATATAGACGACAGTTGTGTCAACTTAGCGACAAAAAATAATTTTTGAATTGAATTTGGAATTAGAAACAAATGATGAATTCCTGGTACTTTTTTGACAGAATGTATATCGATGTTTTGCATGATTAATTCTTTTTTATTTCGGTTTTTAGTGTAAATATACTACCTACTATTATTTAAAAAAGAAATCGAGAAATTATCTGTAATATAAATCGATAAATTATAATATGTATACGTTCCTAACTTCCGCATGATTATTTTTTGGATATTTTTGTAAAAGTTTTAGTTAATACCATACCATACTACAACCCTGCCAAGTTTCATTGACTGAGAATTTAACGCAGGGGTCTCATACAACAAACCGCCCCGTGTCCTAGGCTATTATTTAAGTGAAACTTCTTTAGAATCGTTGTGATTTGAAAATTCGATATAACGAAAAAGCGACACCAAAAAGAGACAAACATCTGACGGCCAAGTGGCGCGCAAACGGCGAGGCTGTGACGTGGCAGTTTGGGCATAGGACTTTAGTTTGATTTCGATACGACAACATGTTGTCCTCTTCTTCAAATGGAAATTTGGGTACTTAACGGTTTTTGACAAAAAGACATTAAATAAATAATAATAAGATTTATTAATTTAATTGAAAGAGAAAAGAAAAAAAAAGAAAATACCTTTATTCCACAATGGTGACACAGACAAACATTTAACATACAGTTTGCCTGTGACACCACCGGAATGGGTGTACCTACAGCTCAGGATTGTGCCCAGCATAATACCTACAAACTAAAAAAACTAGTCGTTAAGTTCTAGGTATTTTTCCACTAACTGGCCAAATCGAAATTAAATTCCGTATCGTCGTGCAGTTTCAATCCGGCCCTGTGCGTTTCGAGCGGCGTGCCACTGGCGAACGGGCGCGCCGTATGGCGAGGAAGCGGCGCCCCCGCCATAACCGCGCCGCGCCACTTCAGTAAACTCGGCATCTCGCCGCTTGAATACATTTTGTATGAATTAGATAGAAGCGGCGGCGCCCGCTCGCCCCTAGCCACGCCCGTTGCCATTCCTATAAGTCCCGCGCCTAAGGTTTTTTAAATTCGTTTCGGCAGCGATAAAGGCACAGCTTCATCGATGAAGATCGAGACGCTGGTGTTCGTGGTGTGGCTGGTGCGCGGGCACAGCGCGGACGCGATGCGGCCGCACGTGGCGGCGCTGCTGCCCGACGTGCTGGCGTGCGTGCAGGACTCCTTCTACAAGGTCACCGCGGAGGCGCTGCGCGTGCTGCAGACCCTCATCAAAGTGATGCGCCCTCTCGGTGAGTAGTGTTCGTGGTGTGGCTGGTGCGCGGGCACAGCGCGGACGCGATGAACGCGTGATCGAACGCTAAATGGCTTGAAGAGAAAATTCGGAAATTATAAATTCCCAACTTAACCCTGCCGGGAATCGGGCCCGGGACCTCCCACGTTAAGACAACAGCGCTCAACACTGCGCCACCAATTTCGCTAATTCTTTTTTGTTGTTTTCGTTTGTGTACCCGGTAGGGGGCGCTGCAATCGGGTTCGAGGTTCAGGGTTGGACAAAGTCTGCCGGGCCCACTAGCAATAAATATTTACCAATACTAAATGTTGTTGGTATGTTTCAGAGAGCATAGAGAACATCGATGGCGCAGTGTCGCCAGCCGCGGAGGATCTGCAGAGCTTCGTGCCCGCGATGTACGAGTGCACGCTGGTGCGGCTCCGAGCCACGGACATGGACCAGGAGGTGAAGGAGCGCGCTATTGCTGCCTGCGGACAGCTCATCTGCCACTTCGGAGACTACCTGGAGGTGCGTGGCCAAAACTTGTTACATGATGTAAATTGTGATTGGCTGAATTTATGGTATTCTTGCTGTGTCAATGGATTATGTCCAATAGCGGAAGAGTGTTAACCAATCAGAGGTGATTGCGATCGTTACACTGTAGCTATTAGCATTTTTAGCCGATCGCCCTGCTGGACAATAGGGATGATGACAACTCAATCAAATCAGCAACTATTTATAAAACTTAAAAACGCACTTCTAGTATGGAAGTTGTATGAAATTCACAGTTGTGACGTCATAAAATTTCAACGCACTTTTTTTCTTTAATCTATATTTTAAAATGGTTATTAAAGTAAAAACTAACCGAGGATGTGAATTTTAGGTCTTTTGGAAGACCCTCTATCTAATAATCAGTTAGAAATAATTTATTTTTGATGGCAATCATCCCTATTAACTGCACTATGTATATATTTTCAAAATACGTGTGAATGACCTTAGTTACAACAGGTGAATGACATTACAATAATTTTATGATACAATAAAGTATTCCTGTTCAATGCGTAAATCAATGCGTTTAATCTGCGTTATTGCTGGCATAAAACCTAAAGGCGAATCAGTCGTCGACACATGATTAGCGTCGCGAGGACGCTTTGCGGTGCGCTAGTGCCGAATTAATTATGTTTCAATTGTTATATGCCTTTTTCATTTTTTTTTAATCCACTACAAGTTATCCCTTGACTGCAGCGATCTCACCTGATGGCAGTCTAAGGGCGCCTTCAAATTTGCCGCAAAGCGTAGCGCGGCCGCAGCGCGACTGCAGCGCTGCGGCCGCGCTCCTGTCGCGAGGTTCGAACATCATAGGGTTGTACCTATATTTATTTTCACGATGGACTCTGACGAAGAAACACTGCTCTGTGTTAAGTACTATTAATTCGAAACAACGAAAATATAAAGTAGTTGTGATAACAATACATAATATTATACTTACATGCTTCATTTTTTTTCACTTGGAGTCTTGTTTGTGAAATTGTCAATAAATTTAATGCATATTTCTTCCCAAGCCTTTTTCTTTTCGATTTTATTGCTGTACTTGTCGGACTTCGAATCCCATATCTATTACTGGACGACACTCAAACTTATCGAACCCGTCACTAGTCGATCGATGAACTGATGCGCGGCCGCAGCGCGGGTGTAGCGCTGCAGTCGCGCGTTTTTTATTTATATGGATTTACAAAGCAGCGCGACCACAGCGCTGCAGCCGCGCTGCTCGGCGCGGCACTTTGCGGCAAATTTGAAGGCGCCCTAAGATGGTAGCGGGATAACCTGTTAGGGGCATGCCCCATGTGTGTCCATGTGTGTTATATTAAACCCATATATCCCTAATCGTTTTCTACACGGCATCGTACCGGAACGCTAAATCGCTTGGCGGCACGTCTTTGCCGGTAGGGTGGTAACTAGCCACTGCCGAAACCTCAGGCCAGACAAAAGAAAATTCAGAAATTACCCTGCCGGGGATCGTACCCGGGCCCTCCGCACGTTAAGACAACAGCGCTCAACACTGCGCCAGGGAGATCGTCTAGCTAGTATAATAACTAGCTCCACTCAATAGCTCGGGTCTTCGTTAGCATAAAGGTATCATTAAAATACCATAGGACTTCCTAGATGATTTACCATGGATTGAGTATCGAGCTAGCTATTTTCTGTTCCTAATTGTATTATAGTATAATTTTGTTTCAGCACGCGCTTCCAGTGTGTCTACCAATATTTTTAGAGAGATTACGTAACGAAATAACTCGGCTGACTACTGTAAAAGCCCTGACTAAAATTGCTTCCTCGCCCCTGCGTATCGACTTGCGGCCTATATTGGTACGTTGATAATAATTTTTTTTAGGGTTCCGTACCCAAAGGGTAAAAACGGGACCCTATTACTAAGACTCCGCTGTCTGTCTGTCTGTCTGTCTGTCTGTCTGTCTGTCTGTCTGTCTGTCTGTCTGTCTCCAGGCTGTATCTCATAAACCGTGATAGCTAGAAAGCTGAAATTTTCACAAATGATGTATTTCCGTTGCCGCTATAACAACAAATACTAAAAATTAAAAAAATATATATATTAAGGGGGGTCCCCATACAATAAACGTGTTTTTTTCGTATTTTTTTGCTCAATATTAAAAACGGTAACAGGTAGACGGTTCAAATTTTCACAGAATATTAACTTGTATATTACCTTTCAAAATAAATAATTAAATATCAATAAAGTAAATAAATATTAAAGGGGGGCTCCCATACAACAAACGTAATTTTTATTTTTAATACGTCATAAATCGTAAAACTTACTACAGGTTTGTACGGAACCCTCGGTGCGCGAGTCCGACTCGCACTTGTTAATTCCATTATTGCATAAAAAAGTAAAAACCTGACCTTTTACATACAGTGTTAGTTACTTAGTTTTGCTAATTTTGAACATGATTGGTCTGGCTGCCATGTTGGATTTGTCATGACGTCATAATATAGCATGTGTGAGTGGGATTTGAAGACGCCTTCATAGAAACAAACAGATAGACATTGACTGCAAAACGCATTACTCTTGTTTGGTAGAAAGCTTTACAGATTTGGTTTTTGTTGCAGTCAGACGCTGTGCCTATACTCGGGTCCTTTTTGAGGAAGAACCAGAGAGCCTTGAAACTATCTACTTTGGTGTTGTTGGATACTCTTGTACAAAACTATAGCAATGCTATAAGCATAGAACTGTTAAGTAAGGTAAGAGAATAGATAGATTCACTAGATAGATGAGACGATTTTTCCGACTTAATTCACATTGCAATTTTCGTAGGGATCTCTAATTTTTTTGAAAATAAAGTATAGCCTATGTTACTCGCTGATAAAGTAGCTTTCTACAAGTAAAATAATTTTTAGAATCGTTTGAGTAGTTTTTGAGATTTTCCATTACAAACAAACAATCAAACAAATCTTTTCTCTTTATAATATTAGTTTAGACTAGCTGATGCCCGCGAATTCGTACGCATGGATTGAGGTTTTTTTGGTTCCCGCGGGAACTCTTTAATTTTCCGGGATAAAAAGTAGCCTATGTCACTCTCCAGGTTCTCAACTATACCCAAGCAAAAAATCACGTCAATCCGTTGCCCGTTGCGACGTGATTGAAAGACAAACCAACAAACCAATAAACTAACAAACCAACAAACAAACACACTTTCGCATTTATAATATTAGTATGATTTCTTTCAAAAGAGCAACCGCCGAGTGTCTTGCTTGTTCTTCTCGGTAGGAACGACATTCCGAACCAGTGGTAGATTCATTCGACTATTCATAAGCATTTGTAAAAAGTCTTGAATAAAAACCTTTTGAATTTTGAATTCAGTAGCGCCGATGCCGATGGTTCTGGTGCTTATAATGTGATCGGTGTGCAGGTGCTAATGGAGGTGCCCGCGCTGGTGTGCGAGGCGGACCTGCACTGCGCGCAGACGGCGCTGGCGCTGGTGCGCAGCGCGTGCGAGTGCTGCCCCGCCGCGCTCACGGCGGACGCGAGGAACGCGCTCACGCCCAACATACTCACGCTCGCGCGCTCGCCGCTGCTGCAAGGTAGCTCATTTAGCTCAAGTACCAGTTTTCGGCACGGCACAGTTTTATTTAATAACTTCTAGGTATAACTCTATGCGTAGGATTTCTATGCATATATGAGGACCGGGTGTGCTGTGGACATCCGCATGCTGAGATGATGATGATGATAACTCTATGCGGGGTTTTGCATTGCGTATGTATCATTCCTTGGCAGGCTATGTGCCTTCAGCCGTTGGTAAGAGGCCGTTGATGACGCTATAGCTGCGGCCTGCGCGACTTTCTTTTGATCTTAAATTTATCTCACTCATTTTTAATGTATAAAATGATAATAAAAATGCGGGTTTCTTTTCGTAATTTTTCATAGATTATTTTGATACCCCTAACAAAACTTGATGGGCATTACAAAACATAATATCGTCGTCGTTGTCTCAACCTAGACGTCTACTGCTGGACGAAGGTCTCATGCATGGATCGCCACAGAGCACGGTTTTGTGCCGCTGTTACCAGCGGCTCCCAGCTGCACGCTTGAGATCGTCCGTCCACCTAGTGGGGGGTCGTCCAACGCTGCACTTCTCGGTACTTGGCCGCCATTAAAGTACTTTCGGACCCTGTCTGTTTGTCTGTCTGCTACGCTTTCACGGCCCATCTGTTCATCCGATTTTGAGGTACAGGTATAGGTTATATCCCGGGAAAGGACATATACTACTTTTTATCCCTGAAAATTAAAGTTCCTCCGGGAATCAAAAAAACTTAAACCACGCGGGCGAAGTCGCGGGCATCGTCTAGTAATATTATATTTGTCGTGAAATAGGCGGTGCTCTGAAGGCAATGGTGGGGGTGCTGTCGGCGCTCGTGTCGGCCGACGTGGCGGGCTGTTCGCGGCGCGAGCTGCTGTCGCTGCTGGTCGCGCCCGTGCACGCCAACGCGGACCACGCGGCCACCCCGCACCACATCAAACAGGTTCGGACATGACCGTTTACTCCTATTTTCCATTAGTAATCATCACTTACCGTTACCATCCTAACGACGAGGGACGAGTGGCCTAGTTGCGACAACGCATATGTCACTCGATTGCGATTGTTAAGCAACGTTGACCCAAGTAACATCCGGTAACTGGATGGGTGACCAAATTTGGAGGTTCAAATTTGTCCTTTTCGTTTCCTCCGTGCCTCGGAGAGCACGTTAAGCCGTCGGTCCCGGTTATTATCACTAACATCTGATAATAATCGTTACAAAAATCTAAGAGTTTAAATACTCTTAGTCGAGTATGTGGAAGGACGTGGGACTGGGAACCCATCGCATTATTATCCCAAGAAAACTTCTACCATTAATTGATTAATGGAAAGGGGTCACGACCCTCAGTAATGAGGAATACGACGCAGAGGGAGAGAGAGAGTGACCGTTACCATCACGTGAGATCGCAGTCAAGGGCTAACTTGTAGTGGAAAAAAAAGTAACCCAGTCTAATACGAGCAAGGAGTAGGATTACCAGATCGGAAGATCAAATATCTGGACACAATTTGAAAATGTCGGGGTTATTTAGTTGTTGCCGGAAGAAATAAATGTGAAAAATAAAAAGATTATTTTTTTAATTAATGGGCTACTTAATTAACATTGTTGAGACAACTAATTCAAGTACACTTAAATTTTAAGTTGCCACATGTGTTTGGCATTGGACTTTGCTGAGTTCAATAATTTTGGATCCTTTGGTTATGTTCAGAAACGACAATGGAGTGAACGCGAAAGCGCGTGGCAATTTAAAATTATTATTATGTATCGAACTTTCCGAGAAGCTGTCCGTCTGGAGATTTTGAGTTTGGTCGGAAGTCCAGACGATTCCCGACCGTCTGGCAACCCTAGCAAGGAACTAAATCTATAATGGCAAACAATTGAAATGCAATTTGTTTACTTTTTATCGTTCAACTAGAAACACACATAAATAGAGCAAATAGACGCATTTTTTTCTTTGCAATACCGGTAATCAAAAGAGAATCTTTTTTTTATTCATTATAGGCTTACGCTTGACCACAATCACACCTGAAGGGAAGTGATGATGCCTAGAAGATGCCTCTTGATTTAAAGATACCCCGATTGTAATTGGTGGGAAACACAGTTCTTGGTAGAGTGTTCCAGACTCTAGCCATGCGAATGAAGACGCAAAGCGCTTCGTACGTAACGATGTATTGGAACGTTGACGACAATTTTTTTGAACATTGGCGATTGAATAAAAATTGTTTGTCAGGCGTATCATTCGCTGGCCAAGTGCGTGGCGGCGGTGGTGGTGTCGGGCGGCTCGGACGGCTCGGACGCGCTGGACATCACGCGCGGCTTCCTGCGCGACGCGGCGCAACCGCGCTCTGACACACAGCACATGTTCGCGCTGCTGGCGCTGGCTGAGATCGGCAGACACCTGTGAGTACCCATCTATGTACTGCTATCTAGCTCTCATTGAAATTTGTACCTTTCTGTGTAGTAAATAAGTTCTATATCTAACTGTCGGGATCGTATAGTATGCTCGACCGATGCAATAGGAAGATCTTCCGCCGGTGTTATGCTCGGGGATCCCAGCTGGACCGACTGTTGTAGGTTGAAAGTTCTATATATAGTTCAATTCAGAAAGAACTCCGTAATCGTGATTCAGGCGGCGGCACGTGATTGGCTAACGTTAGTAATTTGTTCGGGCTGCGTCGTGTTTACGTCGTAGATCTAACAGCGTCATCTATTGCCATATTATCATGTAGGTATGTGCCCCTACATAACTATTGCTATCGTGAAACTATTTAATTGAGTGAAAATATTGAATGGCTATTCCGAAGCTGCTAAACTTCAACTCGCGTCAACACTTTATAAATGGCCAATCCAGTGTGCATGATAAAGAGATCTTTGATAACAAGTTTATTAATCACCTACAGAGATTTAAGCTCCATACCCAATTTGAAAGAGGTGCTACTATCGTCGTTCACGCCTTCGTCTGAAGAGGTGAAGTCTGCCGCGAGCTACGCGCTGGGCTCGGTGGCGGTGGGCAACCTGCCCGAGTTCCTGCCCTTTATACTCAACGAGATCGAAGCTCAGCCTAAACGGCAGTATCTGCTTCTGCATTCACTTAGAGAGGTTAGTATTCTGTGGTCCACCGACAAGTTAGGTGGTGCTTGATAAGACGCTCTGTGCTCGACATGAAAGAGTTGCCAATAACGTCGATCTCGCCGTCGTCTAAAGACGTGAAGTCTGCCGCGGGCTACGCACTGGGCAACCTACCCGAATTCCTGCCCTTCATACTCATCGAGATCGAAGCGCAGCCCAAAATGCAGTATTTACTTTTACATTCGCTCAGAGAGATTAGTATTCATACTCAACGAGATCGAAGCGCAGCCTAAACGGCAGTATCTGCTTCTACATTCTCAGAGAGGTTATTATTCTGTGGTCCACTGAGAAGTTAGGTGGGGCTTGATAAGATGCTCTGTGCTGGACATGAAAGAGTTGCTAATAACATCGTTGTCGCCGTCATCGGAAGAGGTGAAGTCTGTCTGGGCTCAGTGGCGGTGGGCAACCTTTCCAAATTCCTGCCCATCTACTCAAGGAGATCGAAGCGCAGCCCAAAAGGCAGCATATACTTCTATATTCGGTTAGAGAGGTTAATATTTATAGACTAGTTAGGGCTTGATGAGATGCTCCATACTTGATTTCATAGTGGTGTGCTACTATCTTCGTCATCGGACGAGGTGAAGTCGAATCACTCCGTTTAAGTTATTCTAAATGCCCGGTACTCAAAGTAAGTATAGGGGACCTTTCTGAAATCGGTTTTCTCTCGGTCTGTTTATAAATATAATCAAATAAGATTGAATACCTTTATTTTATTATTGAGTTACGTGTTGCTGTGGTAAGTGATGGCGCAGGCTGCAGTCTTAGACGTTAGCGGGCTTACTAAATATGGGTATGGCAGTTATATTAAACCTGTACCGATTTGGTGTTTTGACGCGTAATCGTACCGAAACACTTAATCGCTTCGCGGTACGGCTTTGCCAGAAGCCACTATAGCCACTGCGGAAGTCTCCAACCACACCAGAGACAATTTAAAAATTATACCTTTGCCAATTTGATCCGCCGGTGATCGAAGTGATCGAACCCGGGACCTACCACTTCTTATACCAAAGCGCAAAGAATCTTCATCTAAGCTTTTCGTATATTTCAGATAATTGCTTGCGAGTCATGTACGCCAGAAGGAGTGGAAGCTATAAGGCCTTTTATACCAGAGATTTGGGTTCAACTGTCGAAGCATTGCCAATGTGCGGAGGAAGGATCTCGTAATGTGGTATGTAAAATTAAGGGTTTAAACAAACACACCATTTATTCTTGAGTAAATGTTAAGTAAAGACTAAAGTAATGTTGTATAGTTAGTTACTAGTTGGCAGTTCATGATTTCTTTTCCGTTGTCTATTGAGGTGGCCCATCAACTGTCTTTTAAGATCTTTGTTAACAGTTAGCGATACATCTTTTTGATTATTCAAGAATAGGGTCATCCCTATTCTTGAATAATCAATAGTTGTCATCAATGTGGCCGATTCTGTATAACACAATCTCTAAACTAAACTAAAATGGCAGCTTTAAATCTAGTTCTGTCCCTTTCCGTAGGAAGTAGTATGAAAGGGTTAGCAATATTTGTAATGCTCTAATTTTAGTTTAGTTTAGAGATTGTGCACTACAGAATCAGCCCCATTGACAACTCAATCAAATCAGCAACTTAAAAACGCACTTCTAGTATGGAAGTTGTATGAAATTCACAGTTGTGACGTCATGCAATTTGAACGCACTTTTTTTCTTTAATCTATATTTTAAAATGGTTATCAAACTTAAAACTATCCGAGGATGTGAATTTTAGGTCTTTTGGAAGACCCCTATTTAATAATCAGTTAGAAATAATTTATTTTTGATATTATCCCTATCATTATACCTATTATTGGAATTCAACGAAAATGTGAAATAAGATTGCCAGAAATCATATACGTCAAATTGAACAATAACTTTTTGAATCAAGTTACAGTAAGATTGAAAATGAGAATGAGAACTTGTTTTTATATTTATGTTATTTTTTTTCAGGTTGCCGAATGCTTAGGAAAATTATGCCTATTAGAGCCCAAAGACTTATTACCTCATCTGAAAGAGTTCCTAAAATCACCTGAAGCACTCACTAGAACAACTGCTGTTACAGCTGTTAAGTTCACGATCTCAGACCAGGTCAGTTTACAAAACTATTTGTTTACTTAGTTGCTTTTACAAATTGCTTGTACACACAGATTTTACAAAAAATTAACAAAAACACCACGTTAACAATAGATTTTCATACACATTATCCGCCTGCATATTTGTGCGACAGTAATTACGTACATTTTCCCCTATTTTCAAAAAAGGAAAAAGGTACTTTCTGAGCAGGTGTAGTTGCGGCGGGCACAAAGGTGCCTGTCTTTCGGTATTCTACAGGATATATTTCGAAGATTGTGCTCAAGAACTATTCGATCTGGTTCCTCCGTCACCTTTTTATCATCGAACCGCAAAGCATCGACAAGGTCTGCACCCTTACGCAGTCGAAATTCCGTGGCTCGTACGAAGCGAATTGCTTTCTCGTTCCTTATTCGAACCGCTAGGATATGGAATGCCCTTCCGGCTTCCGTTTTCCCCTTCTCTTTAAATATAGGTACCTTCAAATCAAGAGAATCTTCTAGGCAAGCGCGCTCCACCTTAGGCTGCATCACCAGTAGCAAGCACGTCTGATCGCAGCCAAGCGCTATATGTTTAAAAAAAAAGTGTGCGTGTGTAATTTATATACGGCAGAAGTGAAACTTCAGAAAAGTAGCCTACGAGAGAATGAGATAAATATAACTTGTATTCTATCTCATTCTCTCGCAGGCTAAATCTTATTTATGAATATGTTTGTCTCTTTTTGGTGTCGCTTTTTCGTTTCGTTTTTCGTTACATCGATTTTTCAAATCACACGATTCTAAAAAAGTTTCACTTCAAAAAGCTATGCATGGATTTTTGACGTCGACATTCTTCCCTGGTTTGAAAAAAGGAAGAAGTTAGTCTTTGGAGACTAACTTGCTTGCTTGGGTAGGTGTAGTATAAGGCGTCAGACACGAAACTAGCGACCGCCGAGCGACGGCGACAGCGGGGCGATGGAATCCGAGAGCTGGCGACGAATTTCGGGATGGTCCTTTAGGCAAGCTGAAATTTTGGAAAAATATAATTTCGTTCATTGGCGAATCCAGTTCTGCCAGTCTGGTAGAACGTTTGCGGTTATTTCGCTACTGCGCAGCATATAACATTTGCAAAAAAAATACCGAAAAAACATTTTTTTGGCAACTTGATCTTTTTATCTTATACTTATAGAATTCGAAAAAATAAATCCCAGACGTTTTTGTCGGTTATAAAGTATTACCAGACCTCTTTCAAATTGTTCCCAAAATTCGTCGCCAGCTCTCCGACTAATGGCATCGCCCCGCTACCGCCGTCGCCCCGCTACCGCTAATTTCATGCCCGTACACTAAAAGTTGTAATGTGTACATCACTACAGCCTCAAGCGATAGACGGCATGCTGCGCGCGTGCATGGCAGAGCTGCTGGTGCCGCTGCGCGACACGGAGCTGGGCGTGCGGCGCGTGGCGCTCGTCGCGTTCAACTCGGCCGCGCACAACAAGCCCTCGCTGGTGCGCGACCTGCTGCCCGACCTGCTGCCCACCATCTACGCGGAGACCAAAGTCAAGGTAACCCACCACCCCACCACCACTATAGCGGGGCCCCCTAAAGCATTAGTTATTTTTATATTTCCTCCTAAACTTGACGACTCCTAAAACTAGTCTTAGGTACTATAGGTACTAGGTTATTAGGTATTAGGTAACAAGTAAAAATTGTTACTAACACCTTAGATTGTTTTTGTGACTAACATAGTTATTATGATGTTACTAACACTGAAGTGGACCACAAAGTTGTTTTAGTTTATCGGAGGAATAAATTTGACGTTTTGACAGGTTATGTATTGAAAATCTGCCAAAACGTCAAATTTATTCCTCCGATAAAATTTATCTGACGATTGAAAAATTAGCCCTTAGTAAATAAATGAAAATGAAATTGAAAACTACTTTTTGACGACCTCGATGGCGCAGTGTTGAGCGCTGTTGTCTAACGTGCGGAGGCCCCGGGTTCAATCCCCGGCAGGGTCAATTTGGGAATTTATAATTTCTGAATTTTCCCTGGTCTGGCCTGGTGAGAGGTTTCGGCCGTGCTAGTTACCACCCTACCGGTAAAGACGTGCCGCCAAGCGATTTAGCGTTCCGGTACGTTGCCGTGTAGAAACGAAATCTAAGGGGTATGGGTTTAATATAACTGCCATGCCCCCTGACAGGTTAGCCCGCTACCATCTTAGACTGCATCGTCACTTAACATCAGGTGAGATCGCAGTCAAGGGCTACCTTGTAGTAGATAAAAGAACCCAAGACTGTTGTTCAGTAGTCTTAATTCCTATAAAAGGTGGTTGTCTGGAAGAGATCGCTTTCAAAGCGATAAAGGCCGCCGTTTGTATCGTTTTTTTCTTAGCGTTGTTATTTAAATGTACTTATTTCTCCTATATTCTGGTGTACAATAAAGAATATTTCATTTATTCATTCAGCCCATTAAAGTCCCACTGCTCACAGCACAGGCACAAGCCTTCACTCTCACAGGAGAGAGGGAATTAGAGCTTAGACCCACAAAGCTGCTCCGATGCGGGTTGGCGGGTTTTAACTATTAACTGTGACTATTAACATGTTAGTGATAATAACCGGGACTGTGCTTAACGTGCTCTCTGAGGCACGGGGGTGACTCACCGCCAACTTCCAATTTCAGGCTGGCACTGAGAATTTAGTTACTGAAAAACCCAATACCTAACAATTTTTATGCCCGACCGGGAATTGAATCCAGGACCTCGTGATCTACAGTCGACTTTGCTAACCGCTAGACCAACGAGGCAGTAATCAAGATTCTTTATTATGATGGTACAGAGATTGCTTGTATACCGTTTACGTACATGGGCTACTTTTTATCCCGGAAAATCAAAGAGTTCCTCAAGAACCTAAATCCACGTCAATGTAAAAATTCAGGTGTCGCGCATCGAGAGAATCCTGACATAATTTCTTAGGTATTTCAATTAAAGAATTTATTCAAACTGGATTAGATTGGACCGGCCCCATCCGGTAAATCAACACTCTTCCCCAGCGAGCCTAATTCTTCCGTTATAATTTTTGTTGTTCCCAGCGAGCGAGGGAGCACATATCTGATTCTTCCCTTATATATTATTTTAATTCCTTACAGAAAGAGCTTATCCGAGAAGTGGAAATGGGTCCGTTCAAGCACTCCGTGGACGACGGGCTGGACTTGCGCAAAGCGGCGTTTGAGTGCATGTACACTTTGCTCGGGACTTGCCTGGACCGACTGGATGTGTTCGAGTTTTTGCGCCACGTGGAGGACGGCCTGCGCGACCACTATGACATCAAGATGCTCACTTATCTGATGTGCGCTCGCCTCGCTCAGCTGTGCCCCGCTGTTGTGCTACAAAGTAAGTAATGCGTTATCCGCGGCGTCGCACGCTCAAATAATAATGTCCTCCCGACCGAATTTTGGCCACGGCGGCAGAGAGATAAGCCATGTGCGCGGGAGATATTATAGTGCACAAGTGTGTGCGCATACACAGGTGCACTCTCTGTTCCTTTACTCTCATAGCCCAATGGGACGGAAAATCCGACACCGGAGAGAGATCAGGCGCAGGACCGACGGCTTTACTTGCTTTCCGAGGCACGGGGGTGAATCACCGCCAATTTCCTAACTCTGGGTTAGTACTGAGAATTTCTTGTCAGAAAAACCCAACACTTGGCCCCACCCGGGACTCGAGTCCAGGACCTCGGCGGCCAAAGTCGAATATGCTAACCACTAGACCAACGAGGTTATCGGCACGCACAAATACAAACAATAAATGGCATTATGTGGTCCCGTTTAAGAAGACGCGGGGCATAGTGCGGTGCGTGGAGAATAGCGGTGGACCCCGCATTTAACGCTTTTGGCATAGATATATTATGCTATCGCGGACTTTTTTAGAACTTTTTGAGAGGAACTATTCCACCAAAAATTGTTTTCGTGTAACTTAAGTATTTACGCAGCGCACGCCACGGAAGTTCTCAGGTGAGACGATTTTTTCCGACTTAATTCACATTAATGCAATTTGCGTAGGGAAATCTATTTTTTTTGAAAATACAATATAGACTTTGTTACTTGCTGATAATGTAGCTTTCTATAGGTGAAATAATTTTTTATATCATACTTGCTCAGTAACTAGGGATTACTATGGTGGAAAGTCTCCTTGTAAGTTGGTGTTTGCAATTCAAGGCAACATTACGTCGCACTATGCTTGAATTGTAATGTTTACATTACAGTTCAAGCTATGCAAAACTCCTTGGTAAACAATCTCTTTTCTTATAAAATGGTAAGAAAACTTTTTACTGAAAAAAAAACACTGAACATGGCGGCATTTAATTTCCATACATTTCAAACTATGCAAAACTCCTTAGAACTCAGAGCCGTAAAAAAAAAAATGGAAAACTATTTACGAAAAAAAAACCATTTTTTTCTATTTTTTCTCTAAATTTGCTAATTATTCTAATTAAAATTTCATTTTGCATTACCAATGTTTTATTTACCTCGCAAGAATGATATAAAGTAGAATGCTTACCTCGGTTGCAAGTAGCTATTACACCCTCGAACTATATTCACCCTCGCTCGCTGCGCTCGCTCGTGTGACTAAATATCTCGGGTGCACGCGATCCATTAGCGCCCTATGCGAGCTGCGCTCGCACTGGCGCCAAATTGGATCTTGTTCTGTAATAGCTTACTTACGTCCCTTGTGTAACAATCTACTATTAAACCGGTTAAGTAGTTTTTGAGTTTATCCATTACAAACAAACAATCAAATCTTATCTCTTTATAATATTAGTTTAGATAAGAAGAAAAATCGAAGACGACGGCGATTTGACGACCTCCGTGCGGAGGTCCCGGGTTCGATCCCCGGCAGGGTCAATTTGGGAATTTATAATTTCTGAATTTTCCCTGGTCTGGCCTGGTGGGAGGCTTCGGCCGTGGCTAGTTACCACCCTACCGGCAAAGACGTGCCGCCAAGCGATATAGCGTTCCGGTACGATGCCGTGTAGAAACCGAATAGGGGTATGGGTTAAATATAACTGTCATACCCCTAACAGGTTAGTCTGCTACCATCTTAGACTGCATCATCACTTACCATCAGGTGAGATCGCAGTCAAGGGCTAACTAGTAGTGGATAAAAAAAAATATTTCTTCTTCGACAGGACTGGAGAGCCTCGTAGAGCCACTGCGAGCGACGTGCACGATGAAGGTGAAGGCCAACTCCGTGAAGCAAGAGTACGAGAAGCAGGACGAGCTCAAGCGCTCCGCCCTGCGCGCCGCCGCCGCGCTCCTGCAGATACCCGACGCAGGTGACTTGATTCGTTTCGTTATGACGTCTTCCTTAGCAGCGGTCAACTTTGGCCATTGACGTAAGCCGCGATATAAATCAGAAATTTGATTGTGAGTGTGAAAGTAAGCCTAATTTTGGCGCGTTGCCAACCCTGGGATTCTGTGCCCACCATAATCCACTGTGGCACAGTAAATCATTTGGTGTCATGAAATTTTGACGGCGAGTGCGAAATCCGTGAGCCATGGCATCAAACCACGCGTAGTAGGACGCCCCGTCCCTCGGTACTTAAAAATTCGAATGGCATATGGACCAACGACCTTAATTTACATAGACAGGCCCTGTCAAACAGAATGTGGGCGTATTTTACTAACGCCATCTAGTCTGAAAAGCGGGACAGCGCTATGGCGGAGACAAGGACAGGCTTATACAGGTGTGGAGCGCGCTCCACAGGTAGGACCCAATTTTTTTCAATGAAAGGGCCCATCTAGTACCTACATATATATCGATGATTTGGACTGCAGTTGCCGTAAAAAGTCGTTTGACTTATGAACTTATTGCCATTGGCGAGTATAAGAAGACTGGAGACCCGGAGCGGAAGCACTGAATGAGGCCTCTGGTTTCCTTTATGGTGTTTTTTCTGATAAGGAACAGAATATAAACAAAAAGGTGATGCGCGACTTCGTTCGCGTGGGGGAACTTGAATTATCTGTGATAAAATATAGCTTTTGTGTTAATTTAGGGTACAAACTATCTCCATTCCTCAGTCAACTCGGTTCAGTCATTGTGTACTTATTTTTTATTTTATTAATTTGTATTTGTTTATTGTACTTAATTAACGCCGCTTCAATGTTATATTGATTGCTTCTTATCATTTCAGATAAAAATCCCCACCTAATGGACTTCGTGACGCAAATCAAATCGTTCCCAGACCTACAGCCGATCTTCGAGTCTATCCTGAAGGACTCGACGGGCGCCGGAGTAGACTCCAACCTAATGGACCAGAGCTAGCCGCGCCTTGCTCGCTCAGTCTGAAGCTGATCGCAGCTTAGATCACGAGGGCCGCACGCATCGAACGCAATGCATTTTTCAAAACCGTCAAGGTGGGTGGGAGAATCAAATGGCACTTATTCGCTGGGACACATAATAAGATACTATTTAGGAAATATTACAGCGTGTAGTTTAAATTGAGTAAATTTTTCTGGTTATTTTTATCGACTGGAAATCATCCTAATGCTTGTCAAGCGACAAAATGGAATTTCAACGACTGATGATGATGACTATGGGTCAGCTAAGCAAAACTATTGGGTATAACGCATAGCGACACACTCATTTTTTCTTTACTTTTTTTTTACCTAATTTTAAATTTAGAGCAAATATTTCATTTAAGCACCCAAGCGTGGCGTGTGCTTTTCTTGTTTTGTGTTAAGTATGAGCAATTTGAACTTATATCAAAGTGCTAAAAGCAGTTTATTTTATTTTATTACTTCCACTCCTCTACATACGCGTCGGCCCGACTCTAGTTGGAATTCCATTTTATAATGTTAACATGTTACCCACCTTGACTATTGAAATTACATAATATTAAGACGTCAGCACCACAAGTTGATTGCATAGACTGTGCCGTCAAAAGCAGTTGTTTGCTACAAAATTTAATTAGCTATTAAATTTATTCGGCGTGTACTTGTGAGGGAGTACTTGTGACGTCATTTCACGTTGTGATGACTGAAGATATCACATTTTCAACAACGAAAAATTCGTTGCGTTCGGCTCGTGTTTTCAAATTTTTGAGACATGCTCTAATGTGCTATCAGCTTTATAGCTCATGAAATTTTAATCATCACGAGATTCCTTCTACTTTTTTTTTACATACATTCGTTCACGCTGTAAAAATTGTAATGAAATGAGACGCATTTTTACTCAACAGTTATATATTATAAAAGTTACAAATATTATATTAAAACATTTTCGCTGGCGGATAAAAGCTAGGGTCAATACTTGAATAGTCCGGGTAGCATAATTAGGGAGGTTGCATTTAAGTGATGTAGTTCACGGCGACTATGGCGATACAGTTGTTGACAACCAACGTATCCACGATTCTGTACTCTGCTATTCGCACGATAAAATCGCTGGTAAATAATACAATTCAGTCTCAATTAAAAATCTATACCATCGCCCGCTTTCTTTCTCCCGATTTTCTTCATAATGTCGCCCGTTTACATTTGACATACAACATGTAAGACTACCAATCGCATGAAAGTTTTTCGGGTAACAATAAGAGATTCGCTTAACTTTAGACGTTATTATAACGAACAGTAAGGTGCAATTTAATTGAACATAAATATCATTGCCTGTGGTCGCGTAAGCACTGCTTGCTTGTCTCAAACACTTTGGACGTGATTGTGAATCTTGCTGGTATTATAATTTGGTAAATGATTTGACCGGCGAGACAATACCGATGTTGAATCGACAACGCGACAGTATTCCTTCTGTTGTTCCTTTCAAATGCAACTGCCGGCAGTCGCACATCCGAAGATCGCGCTTTTCTATCTATTAGTCGCCGTGGACTTTTCCAAAGTACAGACGGAAATTGTTTATAAGATGTTTTTTTTTTGATAGCTCTATCTGATATGTATTGTGATATTACATGCTATGTGGAATATTCATAGGTTGGATAAAAACAATAAAAAGCGAAAAATTATATGATATCTTCAATCATTTTCCTTTCCTCTTCGTGGCGGGCGTGACGCTCGATGCCCTCGAGCTGGGAGATTCATTCTGAAATAGTATTGAATATAATAAATCTATAAGTACTTATATATAAAAAGGAGAAATAGTCTGACTGACATAGCAACACCCAAATCAAATATTAGGGTTTAGGAACTTGAGATTTTGCATGTTCCCTCTTGAGATAAGATTTAAACCCTACTTCATGAACAGATCGAATTATCCGTTTGACAAACTTAATGATTGCGATTGTCGGGGTCAGAGACCCAATTGTCTAAGCAAGTACCTAATCATTTGACAGCTTAAAAACATACTTTCCGAACTGTTTATGGAGTTCATACATGCTTTTTGACGTGCAGGCATCTATGAACTCCATAGACAGGTCGATTATGAAAAGCAAAACACACGGAGAACGGGCGCGGTCCGGGTCGGGTGCGCGGCGCAACACCCGCCACGCGCCCGACCCGCGCCCGCGTTCTGTGTGATGTCGTCCATTTAAATACAAGGAATTCAACCCGCCGCGCACCCGACCCGGACCGCGCCCGACCCGCGCCCGTTCCCTATGTGTTTGCGCTTTATCCGTTTGACAAACGATTACTATTATTTACGATTTCCTTAAACAATCGCGGGCTGTTTAATATTGACAAAGGACGTGAATCGTACACAATCGGGGGTCTGTATTTTGTTATTGACAAATGCCGTGATATTTTTTTCACTAAACATAATATTGACTCTCCGCCTCTGCCGGATACGCGCCTGAGGATTTTCATACGTCATCCTTGCCACTCATGAACGCAACTTACCGGTTTGGCAGGCAGAGTGCGTGTCAGAGTGTTAGCGCTGGCGTTACGCAATATCGGCTTTGTTCCACTTGCCGCCGTGGCACTGCTCGCTGCGCTGCCCGGCCGCTCTGGACTCAGCTCTTTGCTGTAAAAATAATATAAACTCAAAACTCAAAGTATATTTATTCAAAATACGTACCTACAAAGTACACCTGTATATAATGAGTATGTTATAATAGTCATTCTCATTTTATTACTCTAGTGGTTAGTACATAAACAGCTATAGTCCTCAGCGTATGGCTGATTAGATTGACAGCTATCGAACTGATTTGACTACAGCCAGTGGCGTGCACAGGTTTTGTAGCTAGGGTAATTTATTAGCTGTTTTGATGAAAAATGAGCATTGACGTATTTCCATTTGGGTAAGCATTGCTTTTATGCCTCTATGTCTCTCTCTTTAACGTTTCTGTGGTGGTGTCGTGTGGTGCGGGTTGTTACGTTCCCTCAAATATGGTTGAGCGAAGCAATGGCTGGATCATGCGTCATGCTCGTGAACGGGTGCCACCGTCGGAAATGGGGCTGCCTCTGTCTGCCAGTCTTGGCGTGTATTGAATATTGTAAGCTCGTGAAAAAAGCTTACTATACAATCGAAGATTACGTAAATGATAAAAAAAAGCGTGGATTTGATTCGCTCCAGCTATGCGTGGGACTGCAGTTACTTGTATCATTATGATGATTGTAAGTTTTGATGGAAAAGAGCAACCACCGAGTTTCTTGCTGGCTCTTCTCGGTAGGAATGGCATTCCGAACCAGCGGTAGATTCATATTATAACGATTCAAAAGCGCTTGTAAAAGCTTATTTGAATAAAAAACATTTGAATTTTGAATTTTGAATGATGAACTGCACGCCACTGACTACAGCTGAGCAGCTGAGAAAGAAAGAGTAAGAAGCACTAGTAAAAGATGTAATAATTCTAATCCAGGTTTATTTCAATGCTCTATAGTCCGTCAAACTTATCTGACCCGGTGACAGCGTCACTAGTATAAAAAAAAAACAAAAACTAAACAGGCTTAAGAATTAGTTCCAATTTTGACCACCAGGCCAGAAAAGTTTGACAGACTATAGTTGTTTTAAATAGTAGTAGTAGTAATTTCTTGCCCGCCTTCCCTTTTTAGGGTTCCGTACCAAAATGGTAAAAATGGAACCCTTATGGTGCGACTTTCTCCGTCTGTCTGTCTGTCTGTCTGTCTGTCCGTCCGTCACACTCGATTATTTCAGTAACTACCGAAGCTATCGACATGAAATTTGGAATAGTTGTGTATATTAGTGGCCCAAAGACACTGGAATTAAAAAAATTGGAAATTATTTTTGTTCTTATTTAAAAAGGGGGGAAAATCGGAGGGTTGAAATTTAAAAGTGAGATAACTGTACTGTGTGGGGTATCATATGAAAGGGTTTACTTTGTACATTCTAAAACAGATTTTTAATTATTTTTAGTCATGATAGTTTTTGATTTATCGGGGAAAAAGTCAAAAAAAATACCGTTCCCCCCCCCTTATCTCCGGAGTTTACCAATCGAAAAATCTGAAATAATTATGGTCAATAGGAATTTATGTATATTTTACAGGAAAACTATAGCCAATGCTCTAACTAGCATAGTTTTTTTGATATTAACAGAAAACCTCTACAAACAAAGTTAGTTTTGCGGTTCATTAAATTCATTAATCGTAAAACTTGCTACAGGTTTGTACGGAACCCTCGGTGCGCGAGTCCGACTCGCACTTTGCCGGTTTTATTTTTTGTCCCGACGGTCAGGACAAAAAAAAAGGGAAGGCCGGCAAGAAATTAACAGTAGATACTAATTTGGAGCTAGGAAGTTAGCGGTATTCTACCCCGTGCCTCGAAAAGCCTGTTTTGCGCCTGATCTCTTTCCGGTTGTGTTGGATTTCCATCACATCGGAAAGTTATGAAACCGATTGCATAATATAGGAATTAAATGCATATACTCGTACGTACCTATTCCCCCGGCTCGCTTGCTTTCTGCTAAACATTCCAGATAATCGACCACGCAGATCGCGCTTGCTCCCAGCTGTGCTCATATCAGAATCGGAGCCCTGTATAGAAATCACACAATTATTTAACTAGCCAAACGAACTGCGACGGTCTACTTTTTTTCTTAAAAAATCAGTATAACAAGTTTTGTTCTTATTTACAAGTAGACACTGAAGCGTCGGGCGTTTCCTCGTGCTCCTATTAATTTGTCCTATTGATGGGAGCACGAGGAATAGTTCTTCCTCGTGCTCCTACTACGGAGTTGAATTATGAAACGGAAAAGTTTTCATATTCTTTTATATAGAAGTACAATCACGAGGAAACGCCCGAAGCGTCGCTCTACGTAAGAGGGCACGCCTCTATTTTTACATTGGGGCTGATTCGGTAGTGCACAATCTCTAAACTAAACTAAAATTAGAGCATTACAAATATTGCTAACCCTTTCATAATACTCCCTACGGAAAGGGACGGAACTAGATTTAAAGCTGCCATTTTAGTTTAGAGATTGTGTTATACAGAATCAGCCCCATTATCCAGCCCCCATAGCATGGGCCGAGACAATTTTCTCCCCGAGGGAAGGATAAAATTTTTATTCCTAAATAAATAAATAAAAACGTCCCCAGAGTCCCCGTGAAATGTCAAACGGGGATAAACTTCTCCTCTTCCCTGTTGCCGTGCTCTCAGAAGTGGGTAAGTTAATTTTATCTCTTGTCAGTGGATAAAATCGGGGGATAAATTTTTTATCTCCGGCCCATGCTAGCCCTGCAGGGCTAGCATGGGCCGGACATGCCGTGCTCTGAGAACTTATCCACTTCTCAGAGCACGGCAACAGGGGAGAGGAGAAGTTTATCCCCGTTTGACATTTCACGGGGACTCGGGGGACTATTTATCCATGGTTATTTAGCGTTTTTATTTATTTATTTAGGAATAAAAATTGTATCCTTTCCTCGGGGAGAAAATTGTCTCGGCCCATGCTAGGGGGGCTGCTGTAATGGATAGAGGCAGGCGTTACTTGCGGAAGTCCATGATAATGAAGGAGCTAGAAGTTAAATTCGCTATAATCCGCGACAATAGGTACATCTATGTGGTACAGTGTGTATCCCGCACTTATAGCCCGCGATATTCACCACACAACAGAAATCTTCCAAACTACTCTCAACGTACGTTTCTGCACTCCGATACCGGAGCATCCTCCTCCTGAAGATGCTCCGGTATCTGAGTGAAACGTACGCTGAGAGTAGTTTGGAAGATTTCTGTGTTGTTTGTGTGTGTGTGTGTGTGTGGTGCTGAAGATCTCCTGAATCCAAATCTATGTGATACACACTGTACCACACAGTTTTCCCTATTGTCGCGGATTATAGCGACTTAAACTTCAAGTTTAATACAGGCAGTGGCTGGTTCTACTGCACACTATGATTGTACAGAATCTCTACAAAAAAGATCCAATCAATTGCAATCATTTCATAATACTCTCTACAAAATCGTTTTTTGTAGAGAGTAATAAGTACCTAACTATGAAATGATTGCAATACATTTACATAAGACTTGTTAGTTTAGGGTTGTACAACAGACTTAGCCACATCATCGTGAACCAACGACCGTTAATTTTAAGGTTAATAGAATTCAAACTTATCTCCTGCTTTTTAAAATATACCTGTGAGACAGTGCCAATAGGTCTGAAGTCTACCACGTCCGTATCAACGTGGTCGTCTATGGAGCGGGATTTGGTAAGGTTCTTCAGTTTGCCGAAGAGTCCCTTCTTTTTCTTCTTCTCCGAAGGCAATACGTCGCTTTGGGTAGAACCACCAGACAATCGACTGTTAATTAAATTGGTAAGACTTGAATCGACTCTTGATAACAAATGTGAATATAGGTGCTCATTGATTTTAAATAAAACATAAAGGTATTACAAATAGTGTGAAAATGATAGCAGTTTTACGTCCTTATAACAGTTTGTTTCCTATCGAATGAATACCCTATAGAATTTATTTATGACTAGATTATGCCCGCGGGTTAATCGTGGATGAGATTTTTTTTATTCCCACGGGAACTCTTTAATTTTCTACGATAAAAAGTAGCCTGTCGTTCGTCTGCCCCGGGACACAACCTATCTCTATACCAAATTTCTTTAAAATAGGTTGAAAAGATGGGCCGTGAAAGAGTAGCAGACAGACAGATAAACAAACAGACTGAAAGACTCACTTCCGCATTTATAATATTAGTATGGATTGAAGAATCTAGCTAAAGAACTGTAATTCTTGCCACAAACCTAGAGCCATAGAATAATGATTCAATATCCTATGTTCCTATATTTCAATTGAAAATACTTGCCTGTCCAGACTCGCGTCGCGTTGCATAGTGAACAGTCGCATATCTGAATCGCCATCTAAAGACTGCATAGAAGAGACGCTGCTATCGTCCACAGATTTCCAAATTGCGCTCTGCAAAAAATTAAGCAACTGAAGGTAAGCTAACATAGTTATTTCAAATTGAATTGTGAACGCGGTCTCATCTAGCGTATGAGTAAATACTGACTGATTTATAAATTGGATACTCTAATGCTGAGATCTATAGAGCGTACTTTGACTTGGCTCAGACTTTACTTAGAGTTAAAATGAGATGGACATATGTGAGTAACATAAATCTGTCTCGTTTTAACATGCCTTAAGTCTAAGCAAAGTCAAAGTTCGTTCTATAGATCTCACACTAAGGCTGAGATCTATAGAGCGTACTTTGACTTGGCTCAGACTTTACTTATAGAGTTAAAATGAGATGGACATATGTGAGTAACATAAATCTGTCTCGTTTTAACATGCCTTAAGTCTAAGCAAAGTCAAAGTTCGTTCTATAGATCTCACACTAAGGCTGAGATCTATAGAGCGTACTTTGACTTGGCTCAGACTTTACTTAGAGTTAAAACGAGATGGACTTATGTGAGTAACATAAATCTGTCTCGTTTTAACCATGTCTTAAGTCAGCAAAGTCAATTCCATTAATATTGAACATGCCACCCTCATTGGAGCAGTACATTATCGCGTTACTGCTTACGTATACTTATAGATGCGTTTGTCTCCAATTGCGTACTTATGGGTGCCCGTTACATAGAAAATAGTATTAAGCTTGAAATTTGGCTAATAGTGGTGAAATCGTGCCGGTGTTATCGCTTTATTTTGATGTAGTAGGTTCAATTTCTGAGGTAAAATAATTGGTGTACCTGTTCCTTAGTAGTTTGCTCGAGCGATATTGATCGTTTCTTCAGCGATGGCACGCGGGAAGGAGTCCGAGAGGCTGGCGTCACGGAGAGTGTATCACGTGGTTCCGTAGACATTGCTCTATAGGGTAAAGAACATTTTTAAAACTTTTTGCTGTAAGTTTTTTTTAAGTTTTATTACCATGCGCGATGGTAATAAAATGTGGCAAGCGGAATGCTGCGTTCGATTACTCCTGCTATTCCAGTGCATTTTGCCACGTATCTGAAAATAGTGTAACAAGCTTCTATCTCTGCTGTATTCAGGGGCTATTAAACGGGCGGTCCAATAAATTCCTCAATGGCGGTTCCCCTGTTGCTGCGAATGTTCTTGGATTGCGGTAACAATAGTTATAATCAAATCCTGTAGACCTGCCGCTTGTTCGTTTGATCACTTTAAGCACAACATAAAGATATATTTTATTCTGTTACTAATGGACCCGGCAGACGTCCTGCCCTGAGCCTAGAAACCGATTGCAGCGCCCCCTACTACGTCAAATTGTGAATATAAACCATCCCGGGACCCACTCAAACACACAAAAAATTCCATCAAAATCTTCCAGCCGTTCTGAATTGATGCGAGAACATACATTTCGGCAATTGATTTTTATTTATATGAAGATATGTTTTAATTTCCAGGCAGAGCAATCCTGCGGGATAACAGGGGGAGACGAGGGAGGGATTATACTAACTGTCAGAAGTCTGCAGAACAAACTTTAATCCTGCGGGATGACAGGGGGGAGTGTGTAGATGCGAGCTTTTTAGTACTAATCTCCTGCGTCTTTGGCCGCCGTGGCTGAAATTCGGTTGGGGGGAGAATCATGTGAATATACCGTCTGGGGTTAGCCTGTTGTCTGCGCTGCCGCTCGGCGATGCGCGAGGCCCGCAGCTCGTCGGTGAGGCGCCTCAGCCGCGCGGCCGTAGCAGCAGCGTCGCTCGCCGCTCGGGCCTCCATGTTCTCTGGCGTGGCCGAACGAGAGCGGGATTTTGATGACTGGAATATATTTGTAACTCGATTTAAAACAAGTTTTTGTTTTTAAATACAACACAGATTTAGGTGATCCTGTATTTAGTTATCAGTGTAACCAGGTAATACCAAGGTAGCCTGGTAGGTTGTAAGGGTAGTAGGTTCCGAGTTATACTATTTCCAAGTAAGAGAGAGAGATTAATTTGCTTTGAAAATTAATCAAACGATAAAGTATATTACGATAAAGATTGAACTCAGTTGCTGAAACGAATTTGGCTAAGCCAATTATTATGACATACAATTATTCTTATATACAAAAGATCGCTTACCCTGTTTCGTCGCGGTGGTGTTGGAGTCATTAAACTCTTCTCTGGCTTGACGGCGGGCTCATTTCGGAACAGTTCTGGACTTTGTTTCATTAGATCATCGATTGTTTCCAGCAGTTGTGTTATCACCCTATCGTCTTCCTGTAAAGGAGAAAATTGTTGCATTCATATTTTTATCAGACCTTTCCTAATTGCTATATTACTCTTATTTAGATAAAAATTGAGAATTCGTCACAGTAATTCCTTTGAAACGTTTACATTAGGTACTTAATCTCTTTTATGAAATGATGTCAGAAAATCATTTTAAACTCATTATTGAAACCATGTTGAAGTTACAAAAACAAACCTTACCAGAAGAGATTCAATGATTACTGAAATCAAAAATATTACTTACTATACACGATGGACTGACGATTTAATGAAACATGAATGGACTGGAAAGAGAAGGCTTGGGACAGCGTGTGGTCCTGTACATTTGGGAACACCTTCCTAATTAGGCGACATCAGTTAGATCATCATGATAAGGCTAATCTTAAAGGTAACTCATGAATAATTAGTTATCAACTTGCCTGTTGCGCGCGTTTGAGTGAGACAACAAGCAGCTTATTTTGATCGCGGTCGCGGTCGTGACGCTCCTTGTCGCGACGTAGTTTTTCATTTGCCGTACGCAGCTTTGCATGCGCGTCCCGTAGTTCTAACAGATCGCATTGTAACTCTGTCACCTAGCAAAATAAAGGGTAATAAGGTCCTATCCATCGAAATATTATTGTATTCTAATTTCATCGTCTTAATTGCGTTTCTTTGTTAATATACCTTTTTCTTCGCCTCTTCTGTTTCTTCCTCAGTAGTTCTCTTCAGTTGATCTATTCTTCTCTTCATGTCTAGTCTCTCTTTTTCTCTTTCTCGTTCTACCTGTTCTCAAAGGAAATTACTTGATTACTGTAATTTTTAAGTTTAGGGATTAAACAAATCCGAATATTTAAAAATTCAATTGATTATATTCAGCAGCAGGCCTAGTACCGTAGTTAAACGCTTTTTAGGGTTCCGTACCCAAAGGGTAAAAACGGGACCCTATTACTAAGACTCCGCTGTCTGTCTGTCTGTCTGTCTCCAGGCTGTATCTCATAAACCGTGATAGCTAGAAAGCTGAAATTTTCACAAATGATGTATTTCCGTTGCCGCTATAACAACAAATACTAAAAATTAAAAAAATATATATATTAAGGGGGGTCCCCATACAATAAACGTGTTTTTTTTTAATAATTTAAAACTTACTACAGGTTTGTACGGAACCCTCGGTGCGCGAGTCCGACTCGCACTTTTTATCATACACTGTGCTTCTATTGGCCAAAATTAATTAAGTTATTATCAATTCAGCCAGCCTTTAGGATCTGGGGATAGGAATGGTGCCAACGAATCAAATCAGCAGTTGTGACGTTATCGACATTATGGCTTTCATCGGTAGCCAAACTGACTGACTAAAGATGACTTAGATATACTCGTATATTACGTCTTGAGGACTGTCTTATTAATTAAAAATCACTAATAATACGATTATACAGCACTTACCTCGAAGAGTGTTTGCCTCAGATCCCTGGCAAGCGTGGAGGTTTCGTGCAATAAGCGCTGCTGCTCGTCGCGCTCCTTGTGCCAAGCCAGCTCCATGCGCGTAGCGAGACCCGCCACGCGCGCTCGCCCGGATGACAGCAGTCTTTCCTCCTCGTACTGCAATTGTATCATGTTTTACTTAACTATACTTAATATTATAAATGCGATAGTTTGGATGGATGGATGTTTGTTACCTAATCACGCCAGAACGGCTGAACGGTTCTGGATGAAATTTGGCACAGAGATAGATTATAGTCTGGAATAACACATAGGCTACTTTTTACCCCGGATAATTAATGAGTTCCTGAGGGAACCACAAAACCTCAATCCACGCGGACGAAGTCGCGGGCATCAGATAGTTTTTACTAAACAAGAAGTTAATGGCAACAGCGAGTCAACGGCGTAACGCATTTAAACCTAATTCGTAATGAGAATATAATTGGAATGAGATGGGGATCCAGAAATGCGTTGGATTGGAGCCCGCAAGGCTAGTATAGCCATATAACAGCGAGAAGCGTTGACTTCCCAGTAAAGAAAGTATGGAACATCCCTAATTAATCACGAAGGAAAAGCAGCCTTCGCGTCGGCTGTAAAAAGACAACCCAGGAAAGACGGTACTGGCACTTACTGTCTTTCCTGGGTTGTCATTAGGAATCTTTGTGGTGTCACCAGAACAATTCATTAAAAAATAATTATTGAGCGATTTTTTTTTTTTTCTATTGTATACAAATCTCTGAACTAAGCCAATAGATCTGCAAGCATTTATGTTTTTAGATAATACTAAGTTAAGTTTTCACCTCATTAAGTCTTGACTGCATTTCAGCGAGACGGACTTCGGCGGTGGATCGTTCGCTGATGAGCTCGGTGTTAAGCTTGGATGAAAGAAGTCGCGCCTCGCATAGCTCGTCTTCCGCGCATGCCAGCTGTTGTTCCAGTACTGCCACTCTGTTACGGTACTCCTCCTACGAGGTAATTATTATTATTAACGCGCATTCTGATAACATCGCTCTACGTATTGACACTTTTTCTTTTGGGTTCACTATTCTGAACGTCTCTCAATTGTTATTAAATTTTATAGTTTCAACTTAATCATATCATAACAACAATATATCTTTCAACTCGAACACTCCTGATTGTATTAATAAAATTATACCTCATCCGTGCTTGATATTGAATTCCTTTTTCCTCTTTTGTCACCATTTTTAATTTCCGTCATTGACTTTTGAGCTGAATCTAACATTTGCTTGTAATTATCCCGCTCTCGTCTAAACCTTGATACCTGAAATTGGACAATTTATAACCATTGTAGGTAGTTTTATAATTTTACGTCCCAGTTTGGGGATTTCATATATTGATGTTGTTACCTGGTTATGTAGTGATTTCAGTTCGTCTCTCATTGTGTTCATCTGTGCTTCGTACCGAGTTTTAATTACAGTGATTTCGTTTTTCCTTGCCTTATCTGCTTGTTCTAGTCTAGTATTCAATGCGGCAAGTTCTCGCTCCAACTCAACATTATCAGCTGTCAGTGTTCTGTGGACTTTGCTTACTTTCTCATAATCTTCAAGTTTCTTTCGGGCTTCTTCCAACTAAAACACAAGACAACATTAAGATATCCTTTTATATTTTCATAACTTTGAAGTCGTTAATTTTAAGAGCTTACTTCTTTTTTAACGGCATCATGATGATGCGAAAGCACTTCATGAGCTTCCTTAGATGATCTTAGATCACGTTCAAGCTGATCAAGCCGTGCAGTGAGCCTTGCGCGCTCTACTTCCCATCCACCACCACATAGACGCTCTTGCAATGAAGAAATCTCTTTCTACGGAAATATAAACAGGCATATTAGAACATTAGGTATTTTGCAAGATAATAATGAAAAATCTATGATGACTACAATTTCGACTGACCTGTAATTCAGACTTCTCCTTAATCCAAGCAGATGACTCACTTTCATAATTATCTTGCATCGTTTTAAGCTCCTCTAACGTTTTGCGTAGTTCATTTTGTACTAGCATTAGGTCACTGTTAAAAACAATCACGAGATAAACATATTATTTAAACATCCTCCACTGTAAAAAAATACCTTGATTCGGATTTAGATTATGGAATATAAAAATCATACCTTTGCGCTTTTTCCTTTTCAACGGTAAGCCTTGCTTTAGTGACTACGTGTTCCTCCTCTAACAATTCGTATTTACCCGTTAATTCTTCATATTCTGCCTTTTCAAGGGCTAATGAATGCTCTAATTCTGTAAAAAAATATTTATCATTACATAGCAAATCAATGATGTCTAAAATAAGAGAAGCCTAGTTGCTTGTCTAGTTGTAATGATATCGTACGTACTTTTAACTGTGTCTTCGTGCTCTTGTTTAAGTTCTGTTAATCTCTTAGCGCCAGCACCTGAAGTTTGTTCTAAAACTTTCAGTTTCCCTTTAAGCGTAGCTAGTTCTGCTTCTTTATTCTTAATATCTTTGTCATGGTTAACTCGCATACGGTCGAATTTCTTTCTTTCAGCCTGTAGTTAGAATATAAAACATAAAAATCACCATAAAAAAGATATTAAATGTTTGTTGCTTTCAATACCGTACCGTATTATTACAATATTATAGTACCTGTAAATCAGTATCAGATTCTGATGCTTTCTGTTCCCAATAACTACTTTCTTTTTTCTCTGTTTTCAATTTACTTTCTAGATCCTTTTTCTCACTTTCAAATTTAGCTATATCAGACTTTAGCTGTGCGACTTCCGTTTTAAGTAGGGATAGAGCTTTTTCATTACTACTGAGTTCTGTCTTAACCGACATCAACTCTTCTGCCTTTTCGGTAAGTTCTTTAGAAACTCTATCATATTTTTCTTTAAGTTGAGCCATTTCCACGGATGATAGTGCTTCGTCGTACTTCTGATTAGATGTGTCACGAAGAGCGTCTTCCTAAAAACATATGTTATATTTTAATTTTATTTTAGTTTATAAAACATTTTGGTACAAAGTTACAACCAAAAAATATCCATAAACTCATAGGGGCCACAATTCTCTATTGCTTTGAAAACACACTGGGGTCATGCTAAGGGTAAAAAAACAATAAACTACAGATTTAGGATAATACCAGTTCCCTTTATGTTGAACTAGCATGGAGTAGGCAACTTAACATGCTATGAGGGGCGTGGCAAATTATTGTTGCAAATATACCAGTTGTTTTATATGAAAGTCTTTGGCGGCTATAGTAGATTCCAAGTTAGAAATTTTATTTTCGTAGTCTGATTTCATTTCTTGCATGTCTGACTCTAAAGTAATTAATTTACTTTCAGATTTAAATAGCTTCGTTTGTATCACATCTTTTTCACTTGTAAAGTCAACAGACATTCGACGTTTTGAACTTGCTAACGCTTCGGCTTGCTCTTTTTCTTCGGAAAGCTAATTTAAATAAAGACGTAAAATCTTAACAGAAGCCTTATTATATACAAAACCTATAGTTTTACTTTTAATGACAGACGACATAACATAAATATACAGGATGGAAAAAACGAACGGGACATGGAGGGAAAGCATATTAAATATTGAAATATCAAATTTCACTCAAAGCAAACATTCTTTTATTTTTGAAATTAAGAATATCTGCATTTCAACACTTTTAAAAGCTTACCTGCTTACCTAAAAAAATGTTTCTTTTGAGTGTTTCATGTCTTCAATGTTTAATGTACTTTCCCTCCGTGTCCCGTTATTTTTTTCACCCTTTATTATATATTAAATGCTACACAAATACCTCTTTTTCTAGTTTGGCAACTTTATCTTTACGCGTGGCAAGCAATTTTTCATTTCGTTTGTACTTTTCTTCCGCTTCTTTTAATTTCTTCTCTAGCTCAACAATTTTTTTAGTCTTATCTCCCACCTAGAAATATATCAATTTTAATATTATACTATGTGATGCCCGCGACTTCATCCGCGCGGATTAAGGTTTTTGGTAACTGCGGGAACTCTTCACTTTTCCGTTATAAAAAACACCCTATATCCCTGCCCGGAATGAAATCGTTTGAAAAGATGGACCGGGAAAGACAGACAGACACACTTTCGCATTTATAATGTTAGAATGGAATTCAAGGCAAAATATTATGATGAGGAATTTTTTACCTCCTTGAGCAATTTACTCTTGTCCTGTTCCATTTTGGTCATCTCATCTACTTGCTTTTTTAATTTGTTAATTTCTTTGTCTTTGGCATCCATTTCCTTCTTTAAATCTTCAATTTTCTTCATACAGTCTGACATTGCTACATGTTGTGTACTATTTTTTTCTGCAAAGAGTATATTAATTATTGTAATAGTATTTTATTTTTATACCTTCTGTATGAAATTCAATTACCTGTACTGTATTCATTCTATTTAAATTATAATATACATACAGTAGGTATACATGTTGGAAAATTTAACTTACTTATATCTGAATTCAATTTAGCTATTTGAGATTCTAAGTTATTTTTCTCCTCTGTCAGTGATTTGCATTCAGTGACCGCTTTACTATTGTCATTTTCTAGAGATTTACATTTATCAACAAAAGTGTTTTTCTCTGTTTCTAATTTACCGTTCAAGTCTTTAAGTTTTACTATTTCACTTTGTAAACGATTCTTCTCGTTTGTGAACTCAGTTTCGCTTTTCGATAGTTTTGATTTAATATTTTCAATATCTTTCTCTAGTTGCCCTTTAACATTTATTTCTTGGGATGAAAGCCCAGCATTCTTCATAATAACGTATAACTCACCTAAAATATGAAATAAACGTCTGAGATATTGTTCTATATAAACTAAAATATAACATGTGGTTTCGTGTATTTTAAGTGAATCATACCTATTTCACTTTCAAGTTCTTCAACCATTCTCTTCATTTGTAATTTTGTTGTAATATCAGTCACCTTTTTCGGTGTCCTGGGTTTGAATTTTTTCACTGCGTCCTCCTTTAACTCCTTCAATGTGGTTTGCAATTTGACTTTCTCTTTCTCTAACTATATTTAAATAGGTGTTATTAATAACGAAAGGTAGTAATGTTATAAAAAATTATACAAAAATAAATAGTACTTGCCTTATTAAAGCTCAGTTTTAATTTATCTAATTCATCTTGTTTTACTTTAAGTGTTTCGTTATCCTTTTTGGCCATTTCACCAAATCGTACTTTCTTTTCTGATTTATCTTCCTTATCTTTACTATTTTCTAGATCCTTAATTTTAACTAATGCGTCCTTTAATTCAGTCTCAAGTTTACTTATTTTATTTGCGTTTAAGTCGAGTGATTTGTCTGTTCTTAATGTTTTAGTATTTTTGAGCAGCTGTAATTTAGTAAGAATTTTATGAATTTTGTATCATTGCAAAAGAAGAAGACATTATTCATTAATTTAGTATAATTATTATTATAATACATACTTACTTGCAACTTTTTATTTTCAGCTTGCAATCTTTCATTGTCAGCTTCTAAACTTTGAGTTTTAGCTCTAAGAACGTTTGCTTCCTGCTCTATTACTTGAAGTTGTCGTTTTAAATCTACGTTCTGTTGATCATTTGCATCTAAAGACCTTTGAATTGACATAAAAATTTAATAAAATTTGTTCTTACAATATTATTTATAGTATAGAATTTCATACTTACTTGCTTTTTATGAGAGAAGCTTTGGGTTTCTTTTGAGTAAAACTAAGCTCGGCGTGTAATCTTTCGCAGTCCCTTTCCTTTTCTATTAGTTTTTTTCTTAGTTCTGCAATTTCATCTTCGAGCACCTATAAACAGTCTAATACTATACAATACAATATAATGCTACACAACATGCAATATAATCTCTATATATAAAAATGAATTCCTATTTCCCTTGGTCACGGCATCACGGCTGGACCAATTTCGCTAATTCTTTTTTTGTTGGGTTTGTCTGGACCCCGGGATGGTTTATATTCACAATTGGACCCGGTAGGGGGCGCTGCAATCGGGTTCGAGGTTCAGGGCGGGACATGGCTGGACCAATTTCGCTAATTCTTTTTTTGTTGGGTTTGTCTGGACTCCGGGATGGTTTATATTCACAATTGGACCCGGTAGGGGGCGCTGCAATCGGGTTCGAGGGTCCCGCCAAACCACGCGGACGAAGTCGCGGGCATCAGTTAGTACAATATATAATATAGCATTTTTTCTGATATTAGATTCAATTTAATGACCAAAGATATGAAATGAAATGTATACCTTAACCTTTTCTTCAGCTAAGTTACTGTTTTTAGTAGTAGTTTTGCGCAAGGTAACCGTAGAATGGACATTCGGTTTAGTAGTAGTATTGGAAATTTTTTCTGTTAATTCTTTAACCTGTTTCTTTAGAGACTCTTTGTCATGTTCTAATTCTTCTACTTTTTTCCGTAAAACGGCTGCTTCCTGTAAATTAAGTTTTGAATAAATAAAAAAAAAACGAATTTCTAAGCATTAAACAATATTATTTAATCGCATATTTTTGTCGTTTTTTGAGTTTAAGGTAGGATTATCAGTAAAACTGTTGTTACCTGTTCGTTAAGTTCTAGTAAAAGTCTTAACTCTGCTGGATCTTCTTCATCGGATATACCTTCGTCTTTCTCATTGGGGGCTTCAATAGCAAGTCTGTTTGTAGGCGGAGTTGGGGATAGCTTCCGACCTTGAAAAAAAACAATGAAACATATTCATAGTGATATATAAAGTTCTAAAAGTTAAATGTAAAACAAATATTTTATGATTTAGTACAGTGCAATAGCAGTGTTATCGGCCTTAATGTGTTAGTCTATTAAAGTTAAAAAAAACTAGGCAATAAAAAACAAACAAACTCAAATAACTTATATAAAGTCAGGTCTCAAGCTGAACTGGAGAAAATGGCTACCTCAGAAAGATACGCCGGTTTGATTGCATTCCTATATAAATAAAGACTTAAAGGAAGTGCCTAGTAAGGCTAAGCATGTTAGTAACAACGTCGAAGGGTTGCAGGTTCAAAAGAACAGATACTAGATAAGTATCTTAAAATGATAAGTTATGAAATAGAGTAATGGAGATGATACAATGTTACAAAGGGTTATGCAAATAGGACACGTCGACGGGGATCTGGGTGTACACAAACTGAGAATTTGCAATAATTGGACGTACTTCTGGCTTTGGTAGCCATTTTCTTCAGCTGTAGAAGTAAGGACTCATTGTCGTCCTCGACTCTTGATGCAGTTTTACGCAAGTTATTTGCCTGAAAATATTCGTTAGTTTATTATTAACTATTGAGATTTTCTATGCTAAAATGAGGGAGGTATTGTTATATGAACATACATTTATAATATTATATCGTGACGAAAAAGAAAACTACATAACATTCTGGATAAATTAATAACAAATGTATACCTACAATAGGTAACCTTGCTGCCAATGGATTAAATAAAGCAAAAGGAAATTGTATTTGATTAGAAGAGCCTGCTGCAGTCCTATCAGAGGAAAGAGGTGGACTATCAGCCTTGTTCCAATTTTTTGTACTATATTTTTCTGCTTTGACTTCTAATGTTTTGTTTTCAATTTCGTCAGGCATACCAGATATATCAGTTAACGTGCCTTTTTCATCAAAACTTTTGTTCTTATTTTGCGTTAGTTCTGTCTCTGTGTAATTGATTTGAATACATTTATCTTCTTGAATGTTATTAAGTTGCGTAAAAGTATTTCTTGTTTTTGTCCTATTTGTTTGCGCGTAAGAATTTGATAGGAAAAAATCTGTTTGGATGTTCTTGTTTTTAGCAAATGCAACATCTGTTTGCGAATGCATATCCAAACATGGAATAATAATTTGTAAACATGAATCTAGGGTCAGTTTCTTAGTATCAGTAGCTACTTCGTGATACAGAACAATATCTGTCTGACATCCTTCGGAATATGCTGTTATAAGATCTTGTGGCGACTGAACTTTTTGGTTTATACCGACAGTCAATTTACTTATCTCTAATGAGGATAAATTTCTTTCAAGTGTACGTTGCATTTCTAGTATTCGCTTAATATATATATCTTCGTCAACATTGGCAGCAAGATTAGTAGCGAAATGAAGCGTAGATGGCGATGGATCTTTCGGTAGCGGTGGAATCTGTTTGCCTGCGAACCGACGTCGGTACCGACTAGCCTGTTTAAAGATAACATTAAATCCTTCTCTAAAAGATACAATTTGTCAATAAACAGATAATGCGTTGAGTAACTTATTTATGGATGCAATATTTGTGGCGGATCTTGTTGAGTTACGTATATATGTTGGCGCAAAGCCAGCTGGCCGTCGTTTATAGCTAATGATCTTATTTAAATACAATTGAAGTATAGTAAAATTAACGTAGTTGTAAATTAAGCGTTGCTGAGAATGTTAAAGTGCAAAGGCTGTGCCATGAACACGTGTACCTAATTGAGTTTGTCATTAAAATGTATAAAATCGGGTTTTTTCATCAGTTATGTGTTACTAATTACCTATGTGTTAAAAACTCGTTATATTACTTATTTAAAACGGATTTTCATGACGGAATGAATGGCTTAGAAGTTGCCTAATACCTCCCTACCTTCGCACAGAAATATGTTTTTGTTACTTAATTGCAAAGTAAAGCTTGTGAAATGTTACTCATAACATTCAAGCATAAATTTAATTGTTGCAATACCTCTTCTTCAGCGTTCCGCAATTGTTCTCTTAAATCTGCTTCCCGTTCGAGGGAGTCCTGCAAATCACGCAGTAACTGCGCTGGATCTTCTTGGCTGCCACCACGCGTCAGTGATGACCTTGAAACCTTCTAACATAAAAGCAAACAACAACAATTAAATACAATTCAAACAGTTAAAAGTTATACAATTAAAAAGTTAGTCTACGCAGTCCCTTCATAAATTACAATCACCCGAAGTACCAATACTAAGTAAAGTAGCACCAATACTAAATAGCATCACTATTTACAGCCTCAAATGACTCATTAAAACTTTCTTTGGTTAGCCATAAAATCTTTGACTACAATTACTTGGCTATAGTTTAGAAGTTTTTGAGATCAAAAAGTTTTTATTTATTAATTCTAAGCCATCAAATTGAAGGTACTTACTCCATCACCCATTGCTTGTTTCTTTACATTAGCAGGTGGTGCCCCCGAAGCAGCGGCGAGTTTGGCATTAGCTTCCGCTAGTTCTCGTTGCAGTCGCAGTGCTACTTCATTTGAACGCGCAACCTCATTTTCAAGTTCCTTGATGCGATTTTCCCGTTGTAGACCCTCTGCGCCGCCTACAATCTGAAATCGGTTATTTATCTCAAAGATCAAGTCGGTATAATATTTTTTTGACATAGTAGAAAGTTAAGCACAGAAGATGCTCAAACATTCTTTTTTAATCAACATAATATTATGAGTTAAGGAAAATATTCATTTGTTGTTTGGGATGAGAATAGGCTTATTATACTAACCTCTAAAAGCTTTTTCTCCTGATCAGCTTTCTCTTGCTCAAGCTGTTCAGCTCTACGCTCAGTCTTTTTTAACTTAAAGGATAAAACTCTACAATTTTTTATTGTTTGTTCTAACTCTCTTCTTAGTGAAGAATACTCATCTGCTTGATCTTCCCTGAAATAAATTGCAACCAGTATGAGAAACGTTGTTTCTAAGTCCATTTATGTTTACGTATTTGACAAAACAATGGTACTAATTTGTGTATACACCGCTCCTTTAATATTTGTAAATGCAGTTATGACTGTCTGACCTAAAGTTGTCTTGCATCTCTTCGATTTCTTCTTCCAAGTCACGCAATTCCTTCTTCATATCTTCATTCTCGTCCATCAATTCTTCGCATAGAGTTTCTGCTGCTAACAACTTTGCTCTAAGCTGTTCTATTTGTCGCGCTTGAGCCTCTAATGATGGCCGAGACTGTAAAAAAGGAATTTAAGTGTAATTTTAAACTTGGTAGTAACTTATATGTAACATAATATTTTATTGTTTACACGTACATCAAGCTCAACCTCAATTTCTTTTATTCTCAGAGTCAGGTGTTTTTTCTCATCTCTAAGATCTTCATTTTGCGCGGTCAGCTCGTTTACTTTTTGCTGTAGTTTTAGTACTTCGGAGGACCGGCCTGTGGAATATTTGTTTGTTGTGTCGATGTTTGCTAACCTCCTCAGCAGAATATCACTTTTCTCTCTCTCTACTCGTTCACAACGTTTCCTCAAAAGGTCTACTTCTCCTTTTAAGCTTTCGATTTGGTCCTGCAGGGAAATAAAAGTTCCTTTGAATTTAAACTTTATCAATATTTTTTTCAACTTGGATTATTGTGTTTATCAAGGAGATTTTTTTCTGTCAGTAGGTTTGTATTTACTTGATATTCCTTGATATTGGGATCGATGAGAGTTGTTTCAGTGTCAGTGGTGACGGTCCCTGCCGTGCTCGCTTCATCGTCGGATGCGTCTTCTTTGTCACGCGTAGGACCTCCACGTCTTGGAGGCTTGGAATTGGTACTGGCGCGATTGTTTTTTACCTAGAAGAATTTATTATTATATAATCGTACATATGAAAGACGTGGACGACTTAGTTACCGGGATTTGCAGAAGTAAATACACAAGTACCTGCATTAAAAAGTTAACATCCTCTTTTACACTACTTCTTTCTTCCTTTACTCGAGTGGGTTTTTCTTCTTCTTTGCTTCTTGAAGTACTTCGCCTTTCTCTTTCTTTTTCTATACTAGATTCTTTGTCGAAACTACTTTGAGCTTTGATTAACTGCATCTGAAATTGTACCGGCTTATTAATGTTTCATGCACTTTACTGTTACGAATCTTACCGAATTTAATACAAAATACATAGCCATCTTAGTTAATACAAAATTCTGCCAAATTTAAATTTTACCTATGATCCTATATTACAGTTATGCTACAGGTAGTCTTCGGAGATGACTCAAAGAAACGCCCACTCGACCTCTATTAATATATTAAAAATAATATATTAAATAAAAATATCTATGAGTTTCTAGCTTCAGCGTTGACATATGAATAAACAGGGCATTTCCTTAATTAATTTGGCCGTCTCGTAGTTTGCCAAAGCACAGATTTTGATGCCGATTGCCGACCTTTTGGCTATTTTGGGCATCGCAACCGAACGGAGTGAGTTATAAGCAACTGAAACAGTTCTATCAAGCTGACCCACTTAAATGTACTATAGACAGCTTAAGAAATCAATGGGGCGTTCCGTGATCGAAACATACAGTTTGTGTGCATACAGAACATTAGGCGTGATAAGCATTTCATGTCGAATAGCACAGTTCCCTGCGCTAAACATACGTGCCGACGCTTTTATTTTAAGCGTTGAATAATTCCCAAACAAAAGTTTCGCGAAATAACAGACGTAAATATACGGTGCATCCGTCTGCTGTAGTCGATCTAACATTTCGGCGTAGGTTTTGCTAAAACTCGCAATCAAAATATGGATGTTTTTAAACAAGGCTATTTTCTGAACTAGAAATAGAATTATAAATAATAAATAAATAATAAATAAAATCGTTTTATTTCAGGCAGGGACCCATAATTAAGAATTAAATTTACAAAATAATATAAAATTAAAATTACAAAATAAAATAAAAAATGAAAATACCTTAACATTTTTCAATCGTATCAGATTGATCGAATTTTTTTTTAATTTTTCTTTGATGCATAGTGGATAGTTCAATATTATTAATTGTTGATGTTGTTTAGAATGTAACAGATTTTTGGAAAACAATAAAGCTGTATCTACGGATGTTTAAATTGCCACGTGGTCCATTAGTGCAAGTCACGGGAATAGATTGATGTGATTATAAATAACTAGCTGATGCCCGCGACTTCCTCCGCGTTAAATAAGTTTTTTAATTCGGGAACTCCTTAATTTTCCGAGAAAAAAAATAGAATATGTCTCTCTCCCAGGTCCTCAACTATACCTACCCATGCAAAAAATCACGTCGATTCGTTGCTTTGTTGCGGCGTGATTGAAGGACAACCCATAAAACCAACCAAACACACTTTCGCATTTATAATTTTAGTATAATTAATACCTACTAACAATAAAATTAAAATAAAAATAAACCCCTAATCAAAAAGACCACCCCTGGTTGCCCCTGGGCCAAAGGTACCCATCAAGCTTGCAGCATTGCCACGCTGAATGGCGATGGATAACCTTTGAACCAGGTAGGAACCAGAACGTGGGTCGCAGCCCCTCTCCCTCAGACGACGCCCGATCTCTTTTATAAAATTTTTTTTTTTTGTTTTGTTTTATATTTTGTTTTATATGTTTGTTTGTTTTATTTGTTTTATAATGTTTTAAATTTATTTTTTAGTTAGTTTAATATTTAGTTTTTAGCATTTTAATATTGTATTAAGTTTTAATACTATGAATAAAAGAATTAATCTTCCAAAAGATAAAATATAATTTTAGTATGATATTTTCTATGATAATTGGCATTGTTTACCTTTCGCACCCGTTCCGCTAGGGAGTCGTTTTTGTTGATGGTGATCACGGTGGTGGAGTGTACGGCAGGTGGCGGCGGAGACGCGGACGGTCGACGAACTGTCACTGTTTCTGAACAAAAAACGAAACAACGTCAGTCCTACTTTGCCTAGTCTGCCAAAAATAATATTGTTTTTATTTTATTTGTTGAGGCCCAAACAGTTTACAAAATACTTAAAATTAAAATAGTAAGTATACAAAACAAATAGGTACTCCAGCGAAGAAGCCACAGGAAAAAACAGTACAGATAGCAAAATCAAACGTCATCAAAGATAAACTATATAACATATTTTTTATTCGGGAGAAAAGTTATTTTTTTAAATTCTGAAGGGTTATGTTATTCAGATCAATATCAGAGAAATTTCAAATCAACCCGTTTTGTCTTCATCATGCTGATGCCGTGTAGAAACCGATTAGGGGTATGGGTTTTATGTAACTAACACGCCTTAACAGGTTAGCCTGCTACCATCTTAGACTGCATCATCACTTACCATCAGGTGAGAAAGCAGTCAAGAGCTAACTTGTAAATAACAACAAAAATCATAATTTTACAAATATCAGTATCTTGTATTGGTATCTCGGTGGGTCCTTTAAAATAGAGTAGGTAGGTATTACTGAATACACATCGGGAATGACTGGCTCTGGCAAATGATAAATTAGTTATTATTTATTATTATGACGTTAATGTTTGTGACGGATTGATTCAATATACATTTCTAACCCAGTTCTAGAGACTCGTTATTTAATAATGAGTCTTTAGAACTTCCATTATATTATGTTACCAATTTAGTAGCAGATTTAATTCTATGATTTTTCCAATAATAATGTATCGTCAACTTTAGTAGTATAGTATATAAGTATATATATAACTACATGGGTTAGCGTTACGCCCATAGATATATAAGTATAATACACTAATATATCTACCAGGCTTTTTTAAATATTCACTACAAGCTAGCCCTTGACTGCGATCTTACCTGATGGTAAGTGATGATTCAGTCTAAGATGGTACGTTATTATTACGTTAGGTTACGCCTACCTGTATTCTGGCCCGTGTCCAAAGAAGGTAGGGGCCCTGTACTTCTACGTTTGGGCAACTTGAGGCTGACTGTAACAGCGGTTGAAGTGTCGCCGTCATTAGCCCCCAAGTCCGGCGTCGACGTCCACGATGACGTTCTACTGAACCCTGAACAGAACAAAGCTCTATTTTTTAAGGAAATTTACGTTCTGTGACTGCCACTTGTTTTTTAAGTATATCAATCTAAATTCTAACTATAGTCCGTCAATCTAACTATAGTCCTACAAACTTAAAACCCGAACCCGATCCGACGGGTCAGAACCCGGTGACAGCGTCTCTAGTATCTTTGGAAAATAAAATAAAAACTGAACAGGCATTAAAATTTGTTCCGATTTTGGTCACCGGGCCAGATAAGTTTGTGGGACTATACGAGTATATCAGATACCTTGTGTTAGAGTCAATGTATCGATAGTTTGTAAGATACATTTTATTTGTACGCTACGGGTCTGCGTGGTCGAGTGTGGGAGACTGGTCGAGGGCTGCTCTGTAATAGCGGCCGTGTTGGTCAGTGTTTGTGTGAATTGCTAAATTAAAGTATACTTAACCGGTGTTTCCAAAATAATTGTTTTAGGTAGTTATTTATTTAGGTATTAACTACACATGCGTCGTAGATTTGCACATAGCCATTAAAATTGCAATCCCATTAAGCATGTACCGAAAGACACTAGATAATGCGTGTGAGATCCATCACCGCTTCGTTTAACCAACTGCGGAATGCACAGGGTTATGTGATCATCAGTAACCAGTAGGTATGTTTGGTTGTTCTAAGACCGATTTTGATGATTCTTACACCAGTAGATGCGTCTTATTTGTAGCTTAATTGTTCATCTTACTTAAGACTAGATCTGATGGATAGGTAACATAACTCTCGATGGTGGATTCTATTGATTTCTCATAGATCCTTTGCTTTACGCATTCTCGCGCACCCCTTGCCAAAACTGATGCACCTATAACGTTTTGTATTATATCGCACTAAGATATTGCGTCTTGGTGACACCCTTACACTATACCTATCGTTTTAATACCTAAGTACCAATTTTTACTACTTACTAGCTGATTGATACCCGCGACTTCGTCCGCGTGGTTTAAGTTATTTTTTAATTCCCGCGGGAACTGGCTTCATTTTCTGGGTTAAAAAGTAGCCTATGTCACTCTCAGGTGCCAAAAATCAGGTCGATCCGGTGCTCCGTTGCGGCGTCATTGAAGGACAAACCAACAAACAAACACACTTTCGCATTTATAATATTTGATTTGTTTATCTATCTATAGGTACTTAGGTACCTACTTAAATTGATAATAAGGATTGGGTACCTATTTCAGTTTTAGGGTCTAACCGCCTCTTTCATGATACCTACCAATGGTAATAGACTAATAGTAGAGGAGTAGGTACCTACCCGTGGAGAAGGCGTCTTTCTTGGATGACTCTGTGGAGCTGAGGTTGGAGCTGGAGGCCCAGCCGCGGGTTGCCTTCCCCACATCTGCGCTATCATCTTCACGTACCCTGCAGTATAAAGGCGGGCGTTATCAATCCTCGTGGCAACATCCCAACCTCATCCTAAGCCGAGGTCCGAGCCACACAAGACAAGGAAGAACGCGTGTAGTGTCAGGAGTTCTGTAGCCTTATTAACTATGTAAAACCTGCTTCAATCATTGTTAGCCCCACTTTTTGTAATTGGCTTTTGTGTTATCCTTGCTGAGACAATGGAGTTTGGCCAACAGCGGACTAGTGTTAAGCAATCAGAGTTGATTGCGATCGTTACACTGTAGCAATCATTTAGAACAAAAAAATTACTGCCACTCAGGACGCTCGTGAGTATGATAATGAAATTCTTTCACCTTCAATGGGACTTCAAATCCGCATGCATCGGGATTCGTGTATAATTTATCGATCAAATCTCTTCAAAACCGTACCTACTTAATACAAAAATGAGTTTAGGTAAGTATAATGAATAATTTGCCAAGGATACATACACACATGGGAAATATTGCGCAAACGTAATGGACCAAGTTTTGACATCAAACAAATAAGGGCCGATCGCAGCACAGGTTAAGGTTAAATTAAAAGACTACCTAAAAGGCTACTTTGTCTTGCAAAAAATCAGGGTTTTAACTTTTTAAAAAAACTTGCCACGAGTATATTATATCCGATCTTTCGTTTCGTAACTAAGTAGGTAAGTAGTTAAGTACCTACCTAAAATATTTTTTTAACAAAATCATTAACAACGTTAATGATTTTGCTAAATGTTAACAACGTTAATGATATTGTTTTAGAAATATTTTTACTGGACCATCGGGGAGCAATCCTTTCGCATTTAATTTCTGCACACTTTAGATAGATAGGTACATTTTCTTAACACGTTATACTTAAATGTGGATAATTTAATAATATAGTCAAAGTAGGTAGGTAGTTTAGGGAGATTATTACGTCAATCGTACGGAATCTCAAAGCAATGCGAACAATTCTAGTAAATATTTAGTATAATTTGGAATAGTGCCATGATACAATTTTCATGGTTTCAAACACCACGGCCGCTGCGTTGTTTTTGTTCCGTTTGTCCATTGAAAATTGCTATGGGATGCTATATTATGCTACTATGCTAATGCCCATTTTCACCAACAATGAAGTCGCGGGCATCAGCTATATTATATTTTATCTTAAAACTAATGACCTAAATCCCGATTTTCAAGTCTCTAACTTCAAAAACTTGTTTTTTTTATCCACTACAAGTTAGCCCTTGACTGCGATCTCACCTGATGGTAAGTGATGATGCAGTCTAAGATGGTAGCGGGCAAACCTGTTAGGGGCATGGCAGTTATATTAAGCTTGGCGGCACGTCTTTGCCGGTAGGGTAGTGACTAGCCACGGCCGAAGCCTCCCACCAGGCCAGACCAGGGAAAATTCAGAAATTATTAATTCCCAAATTGACCCTGCCGGGGATCGAACCCGGGACCTCCGCACGTTAAGACAACAGCGCTACACACTGCGCCACGGAGGTCGTCACTTGGAACCCTCATGTAAGCTTCCAACCCTCATTTCACCCCTTTTGGGATAGATTTTCGTAAAATTGCTTTTATAGGTTTTTATTATTTATAACTAATAACTTAATTGCCAATTTTTATATCTAACTTCGAAACTAAAGGACTTTCATAAAAACTTCCAACCCCTTAGGGTCACCCCTAAGGGGTTGAATTATTTTATGCAAAGTAGTACACTTCGTAACAAGCATGTTCACAAAAAAAAAGTTCGGTAAAAAGCACTAGGTAAAGAAAAAGAAAAAAAATTTAACACTCACTCCCTCAGAAATCTCCTAAAAAAACTTTAAAAAATTATTTAAGTATAATTTTTTTAGATTTCTGAGGGAGTTCGAGTTATAACTCGAAAACTACCAAAAATCGCTGAACATAGGTACATGGGGTATTTTCTGATAGGTTTAAGTACGAGGAATCAATTTTTTTTCTCTGGACGTCACTATTTGGACCAACCTGTATACGAGGCAAAATCTTCTAAAGCGACAGGACTCAAGAGATATATACTAATATCTTACTGCACTGGCGGCGCTATCATCGAGTGAATTATAACTTTGAAAGATCTATCGCTTATGAAGGATGGGACCAAGTCGATATTGTCTCCTATTATAAGAATTGTAGATACGAAAGATAAGGTTTGCCTTGAAAAGCACGTATTGATTTTATTCAAAACTTTGTCTGGAGAAGACTTGCGGTGGACTATTATAGTTACCACCCTACAGGCTATAAGGTTAAGGCCAAGCATAGGCCAAGCGATTTCGCGTTCCGGTACGATGCCGCGTAGGAACTAGGAACCGATTAGGGGTATAGATTTAATACAGTTAAGTACAGTAAGTACCTACTGCCATACCCCTACCAGCTCCTAAGGAAAAGAAGCTAGCTGAAGATATCTGTGGTCAACCTGCTAGCATCTTAAGACTGCTACCCTGGTGGGTAACAGTGGAATCATGGTATAGTGTTAACAGCTATCTTACATAACAATTATTGATATCTTTATCACTAACCGTGATGATGGCGAGTTCCACGAGGAGAGGCTTGGTGTAGACGAAGTGAAATCATCCTCCTTTTTTCGTCCGCCGTGCTCTTTGTAATCGCGGAAGCAACGCTTGCATCGCGTCGGCCACCTGGTCTGAGGGTGGAATCCCAAGGGGCACAACGGGTCGCCCTTCGCCAACGGATACAAATGATGCATTTTTCACAATCTCACACACAAACTACTAGCAAATGCAATACACAAATGTCAACAATTTTCGCCTAAATGCTAATATTACAACATCGATTCATTCACATCTGCCTTCGATCACCACACCGTAAAATCCTATGAAGGCCAAATCGTTTGCGCTCAATGCACATCACTCGATATTGTTTATGGAATGAGTTTTACGATTCTACGTTCTTATAATAATTTCATGTAAGTAGCGACGCGACCGACACGCTCGTAACTTCGTAAGTCTGCAACGCACACCGGTCATAAAAATATCTCGCTCGGTTCGAACCGGGCGACCTAAATCGGCGGCTCTGAACTAGGCGTCAGGAATTTAGTGCTAGGCTTAATATCGCTGTGGAGCATCGCTTACTGGCATTAAAACGTGCTAATCGCGTAAGCGTCCCGTGCGTGAAATCGTAATGGGATTATGGGTATGCGCTGGCGGCTGGAGGCGGGCGATTCGCAATGGTCGGTCGGCGCAGGCGGCGGGCGGGCCGGCGCTCGGGGAACTGACCGCGGCGCGGGCAGCGTGCCAGCTCGCCGCTGCGCCACTCAGCCTCTTACACCACGAGTCCCTCAGCTCCTCTCCCCTTCTCACTCTCAGTAAAAATAAATTCATCTCACCGACAATCTGCGTCAAGGAGTAGGTGCCTATACTTACCTACTCTTAACGGCCTATGAGAGTCATGTCTTTCAACGCGCTCAACTATAATAGATGTGAAGAGTAAGATAATCGATGATTGTCGTCATTCGATAACGTCAGAAATATTTGTTTTCAGGTAAAAAGCAGATACGTCACGTCCACATGAATGACCGGCCGTCAACGTTCAGTCGAAGAATAGTGGGATATGGAAAATTTTGTTAATTATTATATTTAGGTAATAGCGCCTAAGACCTGTTGCTGCTTTTGTAATAATATTTACGTTCCGCTGCTGTCAAGTACATACCACGCATACATTGTTACTCCATTCTTTTGTTAAAGGTATACATCTGCTAAAGTATGAGTCATATACCTACAAATGTATATTTTTATGACAAAAGCACGTCAAATAAAACAATATTTAAACATAAGGAGTATTTAAAAATTTATTATTAATATTTAACAAATAGATACACCTACTTACGTCTTATCTTTATTTATTATTTGCTTCACGTATATTTTTTTAATTTCTAAACTTGCAGACTTGATTATAAATTCGATAGTTTTTTGTTTAGTTTATTATGCCCTAATTATGTTAAAAGAATGCATGCAATTTAATGTTTTTATATAGTCAATCTTATAGCATCTATGAAGTTGCGTTATACGGTTGGGAACTTATACAATTATTTCTCAGTCATACTAGCAGAAGTCTCCTTCGTTCAATGGCTCGTCCTCTTTCTTATCATACACGAGAGTCTTATAGATAACCTCCTCGAAGTGGAGTGCATTTAAGCCTTTTGGTTCAGCGACCTTGATTTTGATATCTCCTGGATACAGTATTTCTCCTTTGTTTTTCGTACTGCCCATTACTAGTGATTTTTGTAATTTGTCGATGCAGGGGATTTCTGAAAACATGATAAAAGTTTTTTATACTAAATGGTTGTTATATTATTAGATATCAAATTACACCAGTTTCCCATTTGGGATCATCGATCGATTTTGAAAGAAATAAATACAAAGAAAAGGTAACTTTTTAAAGTTATCCTAGTTTGTGGAACTTTAAATAACGATTGTAAACCAATGGGGAAATTTAACAGTTTCAGGTGTCAGCCACAAAACCATGGCAACTGTGAGAGAGATGCATTACTAATTTGACATTAGAGAGACAGAATTTTGCGTTTTCCAGACGTCTCCGTCGAACGACTGGTAGGAAAGAAGAAGATCGTATCTCCTTAGACTGCGGCGGAGCAAAGGATCGGCGTGACTTGTTGGAGAGATATTATGCTGTTAAAGACTAGGAGAGTGACATAGGCTACTTTATTCCCGGAAAATTAATGAGTTCACACGGGAATTTTGATGAACCTAAATTCAACCGCAAAGCTGCGGGCGTCATCTAATATATTAAGTAAGCATCTATCAATTTGGAGTATCTATCGATAAACCCTACATATCAAGATTTTGAGGACGTTTGGAACCCTCATAGCTTTAGTTTTAAGATACTGTGGTTAATTTTCACCATCACGTCTTATATTTTTTTAAAGTGACGTTCAGAAGGTGTACTTTATACCTAGGTACCAATTTTGAATAAATATACTTTATAGTTATATATAGTTTGAGTTTGATTAAAAGGTCGTAACTCCTATATCAAAGTCACTCGTTTAAAGTTTTTATTCATAACATAATAAGGATTAAAGAATAATACAATACCTGATGTTACGACTTTCTTTATTGGCGTACCAAGCGAGGCTTCTATGACTCGAACGTCTCTGACTAGCTGCTGGAATTCAGTAGGCGTCAGCGAGCACACGTGATCAGTGCCCTTCGAACACTTGTCCAGAGTTATGTGTTTTTCTAACACCTATAAATAAATAAAAAGTTGAATAAATAACTGTTCAATATGTCCAGCAATGTGATATAGGTCCATTTCCTACTAATTTATGAAAGAGTAGTAGATGTGGGATAGTACTATTCCTAGATGTGGGATTGTACCTATAACTTTTTTTCTATATCGTATCTTAACTACCGACCTACATAAGTCTTTCGCATAGTACCTAGTCAAAGCTGCCTTTAGACGTAAAAAAACAAATGAAGTAATGCACTTCCAGATATTAAAAGTAATGATAATGGGGTATTTTACTAGATCCTTTTTTAAGGATCCATCTTCTCGTCCACAGGTGACCGGAGGACTGGCAGTTACCTCGGCCAACATATAAGTTTGGCTATTCAGCGGGGTAACGCAGCCAGCGTTCTGGGCACATTTTTTTTTATCCACTACAGTTTAGCCCTTGACTGCGATCTCACCTGATGGTAAGTGATGATGCAGTCTAAGATGGTAGCGGGCTAACCTGTTAGGGGCATGGCAGTTATATTAAACCCATGACACTATTCGGTTTCTACACGGCATCGTACGGGGACGATAAATCGCTTGGCGGCACGTCTTTGCCGGTAGGGTGGTAACTAGCCACGGCCGAAGCCTCCCACCAGGCCAGACCAGGGAAAATTCAGAAATTATAAATTCCCAAATTGACCCTGCCGGGGATCGACCCCGCAACCTCCGTACGTTAAGACAACAGCGCTACACACTGCGTCAAGGATGTCGACATTGCCTCATTGCAGCGGTATGGATGAAATTTTTAATTTAGATTTAATTAAGAGTTTATATATTAATTTCATCAAGATGTAAATGAATAATGTTAATTTTTACTTTAACAAAAAAAAATCATTGGTAGGTAAGTACGGTTGGTACGACTTACGAATCACAAGTGAGATTACATATAATTTGTTTCCCGAAGGTGCATCTGTTAATTTTTCGCAATGATTTCTACTTGCGATCGATATGGACCGCGTTGGATGAAACAATATGGACCCTTTCAAAAATGAATAGCTACACATGCACATACACACAATATATTAGACGACTCTAACAACTCAGCCAGTAAGAAATATTTTTCAAGCTTGTTCACTTTTTAATGTCATGATCTATTTTCGCAGACCTTGGCAAGGTGATGAATATTTGCCAACGTTAGGTAAATTTTATCACATTCTAAATACATAATAATATGTAGGTAGGTACATATATGTATTTAAGATTAACATCACGAATTTTTGTAGTTAACTACTTAGCATATATTTTGGCAGATTTTTTCCTCAGATTCTTATTTTTTTAACGATACATATAAGGAATTTAAAGGAATTCAATAATCCCACGATTCGTGTGATAAAAAAGCTGCTGCTTCTTGGTGTATTTCAACAACTTATTAGGGTTTTGCTCACGCATTATGGCTTGACCATTGACCAATCCAATCGTGCATGACATACCCCGACTGTATAGTTTGTACCCAATTCTGATAAATGCGTAAGTGTGTCTCTCGGTTAAGTACCTACCTTTTACGGGAGGCGGACATACCATTATATTTCGCAAAATCAACGGAGTTCGCACTGAATTAAGAAACGGGTCACGAGTATCATCTACGAAAATAATAAAAAAATTACCTTAGCTCCCAAAGCCACTGCACCCAAGGCTACCGCAGTCCCAACCTCTTGACCGGAATATCCCACCGGAACGTCAAATGTGTTCTTATAATCTTGCAGAACAGTCAAGTTGCAGTCTTCAAACGGCACTGGATAAGCCGATATGCAATGCAATAGACAGAACTGTTTGTGTTGAGCCGATACAATGTCGTAAATGGTTTTCACCGCTTTCTTGTCCACCATGCCCGTTGATATAATAAGGGGCACCTTCTTTGATGCGGCGTATTTCAAAAACAGGAGGTTGTTCGAATCTCCTGAACCTATTTTGATGAATGGCACCTTGATGTTGACTAGGAAGTCGAATGATACCTGAAAATTAAATTAAATATGTTGAAGTTACTTAACATTTGAAAAGGGTTTTCAGTTTTAAATATGATTATTTATTCCGTACGATAGAATTACGAAAAGATTGCAAACTTGTTACATAATAGGTATAATTCAATATAGGGGTTCAAGAGAGATTTAATGTAAATTATGAGATTGAGATGTGATATAACAACCGCATAATGACATCCCTCAGTACATTGAAGCTGCGCTGAACGAATATCTGATTTAACTAGCTAAGTATGATTGCTTAATTCTAATATTGCTAGCCTATGGGGCTATTGGATGGGGTGCTCTGTATTTGATAACGTGCTTATGGGATAAGGGGCGACTGACATTACAATGCCTTGCTCATTGTATAATACAACAGACGATGACTAGTCTATGGTCCCCTACTAGATGGGCCCCTCAATCAATCCGACGATACATTAGTAACTAGTGTATCTCCGATGAGGACTTGAGTTTAACTAAATGTGAATGTAAGGTCTTACGCATTAGATGGACCTTTTAAAATTGGAAATGGTAAATGTAATTTGACGACTTTCGTGGCGCAGTGTGTAGCGCTGTTGTCTTAATGCGCGGAGGTCCCGGGTTCGATCCCCGGCAAGGTCAATTAGGGAATTTAAGTATAATTTCTGAGTTTTCCCTGGTCTGGCCTGGTGGGAGGCTTCGGCCGTGGCTAGTTACCACCCTACCGGCAAAGACGTGCCGCCAAGCGATTAAGCGTTCCGGTACGATGCCGTGTAGAAACCGAATAGGGGTTATAGGTTTAATATATCTGCCATGCCCCTAACAGGTTAGCCCGCTACCATCTTAGACTGCATCATCACTTACCATCAGGTGAAATCGCAGTCAAGGGCTAACTTGTAGTGGATTAAAAAAAAAATGTCTTAAGCATTGAATAAAAATACCTACGTACCATATCCATAGCGGAAGCAGTAAACAGGATTCCCACCTCTTGCGCATACTTGAACAACTCTCTGTACTGATTATCGGTTAGTTCTAAATGAGTTTTATGCTCGCCATAAGTTTTCCCCCAAGAGTTCGGGTTGTCATAGGGCTTATCTAAGTATTTTTTTGTGAACTTTTCGTTGAGGCATGTTTTTTGAAATTTGACACAACTGGCTCCTGCATCCTGAAAATTAGAAAAAGAAATTATACAAAATATACCCGAAGCTCCGTTCTTTTCCCTCGCATAGCTCGAAACTATAGAACGTGTGCTTGGACTACGTTTACAGTAAGTATATCGAACCTACGGCTGTTGTTTTATTGTTGAACTAGCTGATGCCCGCGACTTCGTCCGCGTGGACTAAGTTTTTTCAATTCCCGCGGGAACTCATTAATTTTCCGGGATAAAAAGTAGCCTATGTATGTACCTATGTATGTATGTATATTCTTTATAGCTGATGCCTGCGACTTCATCCGCGTGGAATAAGTTTTTCAGTTAATTTTCCAGGATAAAAAGTAGCCTATATTACTATCCCACGGTATAACCCCCCTATAATGGTGAAACACGTACTTCTTCATATTTTAACGAAAGCCCAAATGCTGTTTCATGGCTATAACTTGAGAAATTAAGGACTTTCATACAAACTCTCAACCCCTATTTCACCCCTTCGGGGGTGGAATTTCGAAAAACTGTGAAACACCTATGTTTTCATTTTCAACCCGCAGCTCATATATCAAGTTTCATGGCTATAACTTGAGAAATTAAGGATTTTCATACAAACTCTCAACCCCTATTTCACCCCTTCGGGGGTGGAATTTTGAAAAACTGTGAATCACATATGTTTTCATTTTCAACCCGCAGCTCGTATATCAAGTTTCATGGCTATAACTTGAGAAATTAAGGATTTTCATACAAACTCTCAACCCCTATTTCACCCCTTCGGGGGTGGAATTTTGAAAAACTGTGAATCACATATGTTTTCATTTTCAACCCGCAGCTCATATATCAAGTTTAATGGCTATAACTTGAGAAATTAAGGACTTTCATACAAACTTTCAACCCCCATTTCACCCCTTCGGTGGTAGAATTTCGGGATAAAAAGTATCCTATGTCCTACCTCGTAGTATGGGCTCAAATCGTGCCAAGTTTCGTTTGAATTCATTCAGTAGTTTCGGCGTGATGCGCGGCCAAGATACAGACAGACAGACAAAAATGAAAAAAATTACAGATTTGGCTTCAGTATCGAATAATGAGTGCCCTCCAAAAAAAAATTTTCAAAATATCTTCAATGTACAGAATTGGACCTTTTACAGTTTTATTATAAGTACTAGCTGATGCCCGCGACTTCGTCCGCGTGGATATACCAAGTTTCATCGAAATAACTTGAGAAATGACGGACTTTTATACAAACTTTCAACCTCTATTTCACCCTTTTGGGGGTGGAATTTTGAAAAATTGTGAAACACGTATGTTTTCATTTCTAACCCGCTGCTCATATACCAAGTTTCATGGATATAACTGGAGAAATTAAGGACTTTCATACAAACTTTCAACCCCTATTTCACCCCTTCGGGGGTAAAATTTACGAAAACTGTGAAACACATATTTCTTCATTTTTAACCGGTAGGTTGTATACCAAGTTTCATCGATATAACTTGAGAAATGAAGGACTTTCATACAAACTTTCAACCCCTATTTCACCCCTTTGAGGGTGAAATTTTGAAAAACTGTGAAACACATGTGTCTTCATTTTTAACCCGCAGCTCATATACCAAGTTTCATGGCTATAACTTGAGAAATGAAGGACTTTCATACAAACTTTCAACCCCTATTTCACCCCTTCGGGGGTAAAATTTGCAAAAACTGTGAAACATTTATTTCTTCATTTTCAACCAGTAGCTTGTATGCCAAGTTTAATCGATATAACTTGAGAAATGACGGACTTTCATACAAACTTTCACCCCTTATTTCACCCCCTTAGGGGTGGAATTTTGAAAAACTGTGACACACGTACTTCTTTATTTTTTACCGTAAGCCAAAATAAAAAGTTTCGTTGATATAACTTATAAAACATCTTGAGAAACGAAGGAATTTCATACCAACTTTCATCCCCTATTTCACCCTTTTGGGGCTCGAATTTTCAAAAACTGTGAAACACGTATGTCTCCATTTTCAACCCACAGCTCATATATCAAGTTTCATGGCTATAACTTGAGAAATTAAGGACTTTCATACAAACTTTCAACCCCTATTTCACCCCTTCGGGGGTAGAATTTCGGGATAAAAAGTATCCTATGTCCTACCTCGTAGTATAGGCTCAAATCGTGCCAAGTTTTGTTTGAATTCATTCAGTAGTTTCGGCGTGATGCGCGGCCAAGATACAGACAGACAGACAGACAGACAGACAGACAAAAATGAAAAAAATTACAGATTTGGCTTCAGTATCGAATAATGAGTGCCCTCCAAAAAAAATTTTCAAAATATCTTCAATGTACAGAATTGGACCTGTTACAGTTTTATTATAAGTATAGATAAGTCTTGTAATAACCGCTGATAAGTAGGTACCTACCTACTTAGATATCTACTATAGAAGGACCAGACCAAGGCGCGTTTGGAACCCTCGTAGTTTTAGTTTTTAAGATACCGTAGTTAATATTCCACTGATTATTTTAAAATCGCAATTAATTAATCACCCAATTTTGTAATGAAGTCGTAGGGACTAGGCACTTCAGTAAATCAATCTTCAAAATAAGTACCTATCTAGGTACTAATTGAGTAATCACATATTTTAATGTTCAATTATTTCAAGTATGAGAACTTTGTTTGTATACCTAGACACATAATTGAACAGTCGTTCATCGACAAATTAATTATTTAAAGACGTACCTAATACCTAGATCAGCTAATCGCCTGTCCATGCTCAGTGTAAATAAGTAGGTACCTACCTAACTACCTACATTTACATAGCAATTATTAAAGTATCAGTTTAGTATAGTATTTATCATACTAATATCATAAATGCGAAAGTGTGTTTGTTTGTCCTTCAATCACGCCGCAACGGAGCAACAGATCGGCGTGATTTTTAGCATGGGTATAGTTGAGGACCTAGAGAGTGACTAATGCTACTTTTTATCCCGGAAAATTTAGGAGTTCCCGCGGGAATCAAAAAACTTAAACCACGCGGACGAAGTCGCAGGCATCAGCTAGTAAAATAATATATAGGGACCTTTGGTAGGATTATAGGTAGGTAAGGTATAAAATGTTTTATAAGCTATTATTGCGTTTTTATCCCTATCAAATTTAAACAATACTTTAACGATTACTGATATTGTGAAACGAAATGTTTAAGTTGGTGTTACTGTTAAGCGAGCGTTAGTCGAGGCGTCGCGTTCACCGCACAACGTCACCAGTTATTGACTATTGTTTTGTTTCCGATTCACAACAAAATCCTCCTAACTAGCCTAACCTTATGCTAACTAATACATAATACAGTAGTAAAATGTTTTTACGGTACTCACCTTAGCCGCTTTGATCAACTTTTTTGCTATTTCAATGTCACCTTGATGATTTTGCCCAACCTCCGCGATAATAAAGCAGGGATAGTTGTCGCCGATTCTGATATCCTCTGTTATCTTGACTTCAACCATTTTCGTCACTGTTAATGTGCCATAGAAAGGAACGATTCGAAACAAGGTATCGATACAAACTGATATGTAAAGCTTGCCACGGGAAAGGTTTATCGACCCCTCGCTCAAGATCGTATACCGAGTAAATAAGGTCAATTCAATATAAAGCGAGCTACTCGGTGCGCGCCCGCCGCACTAGTGTTAACACCGGCTGGTGCCTGCCCCTTGCTGCCCCGCGTACCCGCTCCGCATGATAAATAATGATAATAAAAAACCGGCCAAGTGCGTGTCGAGCCACGCGCGGTGTAGGGTTCCGTTGATGCCCGTTACAATATTATGCGAACATTTTACAAGTTGGTTAACTATTACTAGTTAGCTTCTAAAGCCTACTTAGCTGTGATAGTTTTCCTTTTAACTTCGATAAACATAGGTATATGTATTCTACTACCATTAAATTTTCACCTATCCAAACAGCCGTTTAGGTTGTAAAGTAGGGGAGGGGTGGGGACACTTGACTATAACCAGCACTTAGCTTAATATTTCGGAAACGGATCCCTGAATCGAAAAATAGTATTTCCACACCCACAATATTTTTGCTATGACACCCTACACTATGGGATACACGAGAAAAAAAATCATCCCCACTTTACGTATAGGGGAGGTACGCCGCGGACGGACAGCCGTGACATGGCGAAGCTATACGGGTTCCTTGTTGTCTACGGAACCCTAAAAAACCTGTATAGCGACGCGACGCTTATGACCAGTGACAAAACTCTCGCTTCTAGATAAATAACACACTATATAGGAATAATCATTGTTTATTACACGTATGTACATAAATACATTGGATTATTTACACGTTTTTATCGCTATTTACAAAACCAAAGTCTTTGTTCTTTGTGTTAAAGTGTACACGCGGCCATTTTAACGATTTGTTCATAGTTCTTGATCCTGTCTCCAACGGCTCTGTTTACTCTGGACTCGGTAGGTTTCGAAAGGAAGTTGGAAATGTATCGACCAGCCTCGATGAGCTTCACTAGATCTACGTTCGTGTTGACGCCTAGACCATAGAGGAAGTATACGAGGTCTTCTGTCGCAAGGTTCCCGGTCGCTCCGCGTGCGTATGGACAGCCGCCTAGGCCGGATATAGACGAATCTACAGTCGTTATTCCAAACTGCAAAAACAAGTAAAGTTAAATATATCTCGATGACGTCAGTAAGAATCATAAATGGGTGGGTTTGTTTACATATTTTGTGCGCGAAATATTTTACAAATAAAACGTTAAATTGTAGGTGGATACAATATTATAGTATTATACATAATACAGCATAATTTTGAGATAAGAGTAGCGATAGATAGGTACATAATATTTTTATCAGCTCTCGTAAATACCTAAATTAATCTCGTCACCACGTTCAAAGTACCAATAAGTAGTCAGATAAAAGAAGTTCTAGAAACAACCAATATAGCTGCAGTACAAACAAGTAGGTATTGCGATCATGATAAGTTTATTTCGATGCAAATGTACCTACTTGCTTACTCCCTTCATATCATGTCCATAATTTAATCAACCATTTACTTAGCCTGTACGTAGATAGGTAATTATTTCAAGTAGGTACCTACAAGACTTTTACAAGTTTTTTATTTTAGGTACAATACTTATTTTAGTTAATTTAGAATTAAATCGCAAAATAGCGCACCGTATTTCGACTCTTTATATTATTTGTTTCAAGTATTTTTATTGCAATTCTAGCGAAGCCAGTTTACAGTATTTTTTTCCTACCTTCGTTTCGTTTCCGCTTAAACGAAGAGTATTGTTATATTTCTTGGTAAATGGCATTCTTGCGAGGGCCAGGTAGATAAACGATCGGTTATCAAGTATAGAATGGACCTTCTATTCTATTCAATTCGAAATAAACTTTCAGAGAAGAAAAACTCTGTGGCCTTGTGGTTTGGAGTTTGGAGGTTCCCTGTTCATGTGGTCTGGGACTCAATCCTCTGTTTCCGAGCTACCTATGTGCGTTATAAACAATTAGCTGATTAGCCCGCGTCTTTGTCCGTTTGGTTTAATTTTTTTTTGATTCCCAAGGGAACTCCTTAATTTTCCGGGATAAAAAGCCTATGTCACTCTCCAGGTCCTCAACTATACCCATGCCAAAAATCACGTCAATCCGTTGCTCCGTTGCGGCGTGATTAAAGGATAAACCAACAAAGAAACACACTTTCGCATTTATAATAACCACTAGCAGATGCCCGCGACTTCATCCGCGTGAAATAAGTTTTTTAAATTCCCACGGGAACTCCCTAATTTTTCGGGTTAATAGCCTATGACACTCGCAAATAATGTGGCTTTCTATTGGTACCAGAATTTTCAAAATCGGTTCAGTAGATCCAGAGATTACCCCCTACAACCTCACAAACTTTACCTCTTTATAATATTAGTATATATAATATAATATTAGTATATATAATATTAGTATATATATAATACTAGCTGATGCCCGCGACTTCGTCCGCGTGGATATACCAAGTTTCATCGAAATAACTTGAGAAATGACGGACTTTTATACAAACTTTCAACCTCTATTTCACCCCTTTGGGGGTGGAATTTTGAAAAATTGTAAAACACGTATGTTTTCATTTCTAACCCGCTGCTCATATACCAAGTTTCATGGATATGACTTGAGAAATGAAGGACTTTCATACAAACTTTCAACCCCTATTTCACCCCTTCGGGGGTAAAATTTACGAAAACTGTGAAACACGTATTTCTTCATTTTTAACCGGTAGGTTGTATACTAAGTTTCATCGATATAACTTGAGAAATGAAGGACTTTCATACAAACTTTCAACCCCTATTTCACCCCTTTGAGGGTGAAATTTTGAAAAACTGTGAAACACGTATGTCTTCATTTTTAACCCGCAGCTCATATACCAAGTTTCATGGCTATAACTTGAGAAATGAAGGACTTTCATACAAACTTTGAACCCCTATTTCACCCCTGTACATTCGTACTAAATTGGAAAACAAATGGAAACCGGCTGTAATAGAGGAAAGGAAACATCGGTATTCTCACAATAAAATAAAAGCCTTTTGTAGTAACATTAAGTTATTTTATTTTATTCCGTACAGGATGAAAGTAATTCAGTAGTCAGAATGACAATACGTTGCTGACATAAAAACAGAATAGGAATCTACGAGACGTATCTATGATAACAAGTAAATGAGTTTGTAACATTCCTCTCGGCCTAAGACATTAGTTCTATGAGACGGTGTGGCGGTCGTACGGTCCTCTTGCTACGTCTTAACACCGGTGTCTGTTCGAGCGTTAGCGGCGAGGAGGAAGCGGTTTCAATCACCGGCTGACTGAGTGGCGTTGAACTAGCACGCGGTAGCAGTTCATGTGACGTTGCTGAGCCAGCAGGTGCAGATGATTCCATCTCAGTCTCTCGCTCGACGATCGGTGACTGAGTCACACTTCCCTGGGGCCGTATGTGGTCGGCGTGTCTGCGCTTCAAGACTCCTTCTGGTGTTCTCACCACATAAGAATACCGATGTTTCCTTTCCTCTATTACAGCCGGTTTCCATTTGTTTTCCAATTTAGTACGAATGTACACTGCTTCCCCCTTCTGGAAATGTGGTGTTTTTTGTTCAGACTCGATGTTGGCTTGGATGTTTTTGTGTCGTAATGTCCTTCTCATATTTGGTTTCACATTATCCAACAAGCAGTTTAGCTGTCTCCCGAACATCATTTGGGCTGGTGACTTTCCTGTGGTGGTATGTGGTGTATTTCGATACGAAAAAAGAAAATTTTGCAGTCTTCGCTTTGGATTAGCTATATCAGCTTCACTTGCAGCCATTCTCGTTTTAAACGTACGCACCAGTCGCTCAGCCAACCCATTGGTTCTTGGATGGTAAGGTGAAGAGGTCATGTGCACTATCCCTTGTGACGTGCAGTATGCTCGAAAGTCTTTGGAGATGAACTGAGGCCCATTGTCAGAGACTATAATCTGCGGTAATCCAAAAGTGGTAAAGATACCATCTAGCTTCTTGCACAATGTCTTGGTGGTTATTTTTGTCATAGGTTTAATTTCTATCCATTTTGATAGAGCGTCTGCCAAGACTAACCAATATTTGCCCTCAAAGGGACCGGCAAAATCGACGTGAACTCTTTCCCATACCTTTTCTGGGACCGACCAAGAGTATACTGGAAGTTCTGGATTGTTGGGTCGATTTTCCTGGCATTTCTGACATTGCTTTACAAAATTGTCTATGTCTTCTTCGAGTGTTGGCCACCATACATAGAAGCGTGCTAGAGCTCTCATTGCAGATGTTCCAGGGTGGCCAATGTGCAAATAACGTAGCACTGTCAGTCTTAATTTGTTCGGTATAACCACTCTACCTTGCCACATGATTATTTTGTTCTCTATTGACAGTTCGCTACGTTTTCTAAGAAACGGTTTCAGCTCAGGCTGTGTGCAATTATACCAGTCGGTTTTAATTAATTGCAGTACTTGCTTCAATGTGGCGTCTTGTTTCGTCTCTTCCCTGATCTTCTCTTCACATAAAGACAAATCGTCTAATTTACTATGCTGTAGTAACTCAGTTATTCTACTTATCGATACCTCTGGGTCATTCGGCTGTTCCGCGCCATTTGGCATTCTAGATAGGTAATCAGCAATGATGTTGTGTTCACCTTTTCGATAAATGATGTCATAGTTGTAATTTCCAATCACGAGTGCCCACCTTACCAGTCTATTATTCGCAATTTTCGGAAGATTTCGTTGAGGACCTAATATGTGGATCAGTGGTTTGTGATCGGTAACTAGTGTAAACTTAGTACCTCTGAGATACTGGTCAAATTTTTGAATACCGTAGAATATTGCCAATGCCTCACGGTCTATGACAGAGTATTTGCTTTCAGCCGGTTTCAGTTTCCTCGAACCATACGCAATAGGTTGTTCGATATCTTTATCCCTGTGATATAACACCGCGCCTACTCCTTTCTCCGAAGCATCACAGGAGAGGAAAAGAGGCCGATGCTCGTCAAATGCTACTAGCGATTTAGATCTAGTTATCAATTTCTTGGACTTTATGAAGATTTTGTTCTCATGATCCGTCCATTGCCATTTCCGGCGGCCACCTGTTAGTTCATGTAAGTCGGCGCATACACTATGTAAGTGTGGTATAAATCGTTCATAGAAATTTATGAGTCCTAAGAACGCCCTCAATTCTTTAGTATTTGTAGGTGGTGGTGCCTTTGAGATAGCTTCTATTTTAGACTTTGTTGGTCGTACTCCGTTTTTGTCAATAATATGTCCTAAGTACTCTATTTCAGGTTGTAGGAAAGTGCATTTTTTGAGATTTACTTTGAGTCCGGCTTGTTTTAATCTGTTGAACACCTTTGAGAGAGTCTGTATATGTTCTTTGTCATTTTTCCCAGTAATGGCAATATCATCAAAAAATACTGCGACGTTTGGTATGCCATCTAGTAGTTTGTCAAGAAAATGCTGGAAAATTGAGGGTGCTGTTGCAATACCAAAGGGCATTCTGTTGTAGACAAAATATCCTTTGTGGGTTGATATTGTTAGGTACTTTTTCGATTCCGGGGCTATCTCAAACTGAAGATAAGCATCCTTCAGGTCGATTTTTGAATATTTATCTCCGTGAGCAAGCTGTTGTCTTAACTGGTCAAATAGGGGTACAGGATGAGTATGCTTTATAAGTACCGGGTTTATCGTTGTTCGGTAGTCGCCGCAAATGCGTACTTGGCCAGTTGGTTTTAAAACATTGACTGTGGGTGTAGCCCATTCTATCGGTGTCATGTTGGGATCCACTTCTGTTACTATCCCCTCACGTAGAAGCCGTTCTAGTTCTATTTCGATGTTTTTGCGCATGCTGAACTTGATGGGTCGTGCCGGTAGATGTTTTGCTTCGCTGCCAGATTTGATATGGATATTAACTTGGTAATCCTTGACCTTTCCTAACTTATTGTTGAATAGGTCGGTGTGGGTAGCTAGCACGAGGTCCAGTGACGTGTCTGTGGTGCGTTTGATGGAGTAGACAGGTTTGGGAAAAATCATGTTGTACATTTCGCTCCACTGTAACCCAAAAAGCATAGGCTCTGCCTTGTCCATAACTACAACAGGTAATATTCTTTGGGTGTTGTCTACTTCTACTGTTACGTCAGTTATACCTTTTGGTTTGAGTTTGAAATTGCAATAAGCTTGAAGTTTTGGTCCTTTGCTTAATGCTGGAGCTCCAATCTTTTTCCACATTTTTGTGGAAATAATAGAGTATATTGACCCCGGATCCCAGTCCATCGTACATTTTACCCCATTAATGATCGTGTCAATTTTCTTACACCGGGATGTCTTCCTCTTGATATTGTGGATAGGGTTGTACTCGCTTTCACTCTCTTCCGCCGAGGAGTCAGAGTGCGATGTCGCCGTTGATGAGGTCTCTGTTGCATCTGTTCGATTGTTAATCTTCTGTGTTCTGTTGCGTTTATCAGTCTTGTCTTTACGTTGAGAGCGCTTGGTGTTTGATGTTAAATATGCTCTACCTGATTTGATGCATACACTTTCGTAGTGTCCTGTGCTGCCACACGCCTTACAAGGGTGGTCTTTAGCTGTACAGTTGTCGAAGTCATGTTTGTTTCGCTTTCCGCATCGTCGGCATTGATCAGGTTGCAACTTTCTGGCTGTTTCGATACTGGTCGTAGTCTCAGTGCGTTTGCCTTGTCTCTTTTGTCGTATCCTGTTAACATTTTGGTTGTTATTTAAGGTGTTAGTGTCGTTCTCTGCAATTTCGCGTGACTGGGCGACTGCAAATATTTCTGCGAATGTTATCTCTCTCGTTTTGCTACCTTCTGTTACTTCACGTAGTTCAGGCCATCTTTGCTTTAGATCTACCTCTAGTTGTGTATGGTTCAAGCCAGTTGCAAAACGGTCACGGAGCTGTCTTTCAAGCATAGTCCCTTCGTAGCCACAGTCCTTCGAGAGTTCTTTTAGTCTATTTGCATAACGCTCCATAATTTCGTCGGTTTCTCTCGTGGAGTTCCAAAAGTCTATTAAAGCTTTGTATCGTGTTTTCTTTGTTCTATGTAAATCCAATAGTTTCATCTTTATTTCGTCGTATGTTGCTATGTCAAAATCAGGAGTCAAAGCTACCTTCAGTTCGTGGTACATTTCTGGTGTTATGCAGTTTATAAGTAGGTCTTTTTGAATACTAACAGTCTCTTGGCCCCATATTCGGCATTTCGCTTCAAACAGATCGATGAAGTTTTCTGCAGTGGTTGTCTCTGGGTTAAACTTGTCGCACTTGAAATGTTTTACAATGTTTTGTTTTGATGTTGTGGGTGCTTCATTACCATAGTTGTTTTTGGTGCTGATGTCTGTTGAGGGGCTTCCCTCGTGTTGTTGCTGTTGTACGAACTGCTGTAGTAGGGCTGTTAGTACCTTTTGTTGTTCTTGTTGCGCGGTAAGGAATGCCGCGAATTGTTCAGCGTTCATGGTGTTTGTTTTTACCTACTGAACAACACAATTTTTACTCGTCGCCAATAAAATAAAAGCCTTTTGTAGTAACATTAAGTTATTTTATTTTATTCCGTACAGGATGAAAGTAATTCAGTAGTCAGAATGACAATACGTTGCTGACATAAAAACAGAATAGGAATCTACGAGACGTATCTATGATAACAAGTAAATGAGTTTGTAACAACCCCTTCGGGGGTAAAATTTGCAAAAACTGTGAAACACATATTTCTTCATTTTCAATCAGTAGCTTGTATACCAAGTTTAATCGATATAACTTGAGAAAATGACGGACTTTCATACAAAATTTCACCCCCTATTTCACCCTCTTAGGGGTGGAATTTTGAAAAACTGTGACACACGTACTTCTTTATTTTTTACCGTAAGCCAAAATAAAAAGTTTCGTTGATATAACTTGTAAAACATCTTGAGAAACGAAGGACTTTCATACCAACTTTCATCCCCTATTTCACCCTTTTGGGGGTCGAATTTTCAAAAACTGTGAAACACGTATGTCTCCATTTTCAACCCGCAGCTCATATATCAAGTTTCATGGCTATAACTTGAGAAATTAAGGACTTTCATACAAACTTTCAACCCCTATTTCACCCCTTCGGGGGTAGAATTTCGGGATAAAAGGTATTCTATGTCCTACCTAGTAGTATAGGCTCAAATCGTGCCAAGTTTCGTTTGAATTCATTCAGTAGTTTCGGCGTGATGCGCGGCCAAGATACAGACAGACAGACAGACAGACAGACAGACAGACAGACAGACAGACAAAAATGAAAAAAATTACAGATTTGGCTTCAGTATCGAATAATGAGTGCCCTCCAAAAAAAATTTTCAAAATATCTTCAATGTACAGAATTGGACATGTTACAGTTTTATTATAAGTATAGATTAGTATAGTGTATAGATTAGTAAGTATGATTAAAATATGTATAACACTTGCTGTGACGGAATACATCGTGACGGGACCTGCATTCCCAAGCTTTAAACTGTTCTCTAAGCTATGTGAAGCCAACAGTCAGCGTGGTGGACTACGCCCAAACTCTTCTCATTCTGAGAGAAAATTCGTGCTCAGTAGAGACTAAGGAGCTAGCAATGGGTGGAAATGTTGATGAAAAGGGCCCAATTGTCTAAGCAAAGCGTAATCATTTGGCAGCCTAAAACATATTAGGTACTCGAACTGTTTAAGGCATCTATGAACACCCTAAACAGGTCGAATTATCAGTTTGACAAACGATTACGATTTCTTTACACAATCGGGGGGCCAGTGTCATTGACAATCGATCGTTTGGGGCTATGGATTCTCCTGTGGATTTCAAAGAGCTATTCTCACCTCTAATCCTGCCAATAAATTCGATAGTCCCTGTCCGTAGGTGTCGTGGAAGTGCAGCGCGATCCTGTCCGGGCCGGCCACTGAGAGCACCTCGCGCATCAGCCGCCGCACGGAACCTGCCGTGCCCACGCCGATGGTGTCTCCTAGAGATACCTCGTAACAACCCATAGCGAACAGCTCTTCTGTTATCTATCAAAGCAAAATGGACCTTAATAAGCCTCCTTTTAAGCTCAAGTTCGTCTATTACTACCTCTACAGCTATCCGAACTTTGTAAAATTAAAATCAGTGATGCTTTATTTTTGAATTTAAATCAAGGAGATTAAAGGTTCATTTGCCCTGGCGTTATTGTATTTCGACGCTCGAATTCTATAAACGTTGGTGAGCCTGTAATGTACTAACCATACTGAGCTTACACCTTGCAGATGTTATTAGAATAACAGATACCCGCGATTTCATCTGCAATGTCTGCGTGGATAATTCCGTGGGATCTCGTATCTAGGATGTCCCTTCACCGGGATACATTGCTGCTTATATCTTGGTCAAAATCAGTCACAAAGATGGTACCGTTATAAGATGACAGACAGATAGACAGACACACTTTCGGATTTATAATAATACTAGCTGATGCCCGCGACTTCGTCCGCGTGGTTTAAGAGGATATGGGATGAACGGGAAACTTTGAGAATAGGTATTGAACAATTATATTTCCGTCGCGCTGCTCCTCGAATAGAATTACATAACACCCGATAGGGACAACTGCAACTTGGACCGATAATACATATGAAAAACAGTCGAATTCTTACTCTCGTATTTTTCTGTTTCCTCCTCCAAAACAGAACCGATTTTAATTTTTTTTTCAAGTACAATTTAAGAAGGACTCAGGCTATGTCGGTATGTTTTTCTTTTTTTGATTATATTCGTCAAATGTATATACGGGATAACTGATGATGACGCGAAAACTGGGCCATTTTTTGCAATTTTTGAAGGTTCCAAATTCTTAAAATTATTGATTAATTGAAAAAAGCAAAACATAGGGACATGGCACGGAATCGTATAATATGGTGAAAAATATTTTCTCTATTGTAATTATTCACGGAGAAAACAGACTAATACGATTGTATGGGGGAAACCGCCCTCCCGTATCGTCTTAAGTGTGTTTGATTCCCGCGGGAACTCCTTAATTTTTCGGGATAAAAAGTGGCCTATGTAAGCTATGTAATGTATCCAAAAATCATGTCGATCCGTTGCTCCGTTGCGGCGTGATTGAAGGACAAACCAATAAAACACAATTTCGCATTTATTATAAATATTAAAAATGCGAAAGTTTGGATGGATGTATGGATGGATGTTTGTTACTCAATCACGCCCCAACGGCTGAACGGATCTGGATGAAATTTGGCACAGAGATAGATTATAGTCTGGAATAACACATAGGCTACTTTTTATCCCGGAAAATTAAGGAGTTCCCGCGGGAAACGAAAAACCTCGATCCACGCGGACGAAGTCGCGGGCATCAGCTAGTATTATATAAATGCGAAAGTGTATTAGTTTGTCCTTCAATCACGCCGCTACAGAGCAACGGATCGACGTGATTTATGGCATGGGAGTAGTTGAGGACCTGGAGAGTGACATAGGCTACTTTTTATCCCGAAAAATTAAGGAGTTCCCGCGGGAATTAAAAAACTTATTCTACGCAGACGAAGTCGCGGGCATCAGCTAGTTTATAATATAAGTATGATCATTAATTCATTTGAACTTAGCTTATCTGAAATTTACATTAATGAGTACACCTATTACTTACTTTGGCAATAGTTTTTGGACTGATAGGGCCATCGTAGGGGCATCCCACAACACATGACACATACCCTCTAACTCTGATGCCTTCCTTCACAGCTTGCTCGGCTACAGACTTGAACCTTCTGATACTTTCCTCTACGGAGCAGTTGAGGTTCTTCTGGGAGAAGCCTTCAGAGCCAGCCGGAAATATCGCTATTTCCTCAATATTGCAGGCTTTCTACAAGAAAACATATTTTTCAGTGTTTATAAATAGTATTTTGTGTGGATCAGTTCTAATTTTATAAGCAACTAGCTGATGCCCGCTACTTTGTCTATGTGGAAAAAGTTTTGGTTGGGCTTTAGTATACTGTCGGTGACGGAGGGGGAGGGGGAGCGGGGAGGGGGAGGGGGGGGAGGGGATATACCCCCCCTCCAAGTAAGACGTTCCGAATTTTATTAGTTTCCGAGATATTAATTTTTTAAAATTTTGAGGTTAGGTTCTCAAATTGGGTAAAATTTAGTATCGTTTGGCAGGAGGAGGGGGGTGGGGGGGTTTTGGGGGAAGAGGGGGGTGCCCCCTACCCCCCGACACTACTCCCATTACAATGTAATGCACCGTTTTTTTTCTATGAATTTTTAAAAATCTCATTTTGAGGTTATGTTTTTGTATATTTTTTTGATATCATGAACCTCATTTATGGAGGAGGGGTAGGAAGGGAGGGGGTGAACCCCCCCTCCAAAGGAAAAAGTACTTTAGAGGGGAAGGGGAGTTAGACTTCACCCTCTCCCTCTCACCCCCTCCAAGGCCGGTCGACGGAGCCCCGCTTCGCGGGGCTCCTTTTTCTGGGACGTAAACAAAGTAAATAACCACAGAAGAGGATGGCGGGGTCTTACAGACCCCGCCATCCTCTTCTTAACCTAACCTATCCGAGTCGGAGTGCCCCCAAGTCCCGAGCTCGCTTCGCTCGCTCTTGATAGTGGGAGCGGAGGAGGAAAAAGTACCACCGCTATGCTGTCAGCAAAGCAAGGAGAAAGTGGGGACGCTAGGAAAACTCCTTAGACTTCACCCTCTCCCTCTCACCCCCTCCAAGGCCGGTCGACGGAGCCCCGCTTCGCGGGGCTCCTTATTCTGGGACGTAAACAAAGTAAATAACCACAGAAGAGGATGGCGGGGTCTTACAGACCCCGCCATCCTCTTCTTAACCTAACCTATCCGAGTCGGAGTGCCCCCAAGTCCCGAGCTCGCTTCGCTCGCTCTTGATAGTGGGAGCGGAGGAGGAAAAAGTACCACCGCTATGCTGTCAGCAAAGCAAGGAGAAAGTGGGGACGCTAGGAAAACTCCTTAGACTTCACCCTCTCCCTCTCACCCCCTCCAAGGCCGGTCGACGGAGCCCCGCTTCGCGGGGCTCCTTATTCTGGGACGTAAACAAAGTAAATAACCACAGAAGAGGATGGCGGGGTCTTACAGACCCCGCCATCCTCTTCTTAACCTAACCTATCCGAGTCGGAGTGCCCCCAAGTCCCGAGCTCGCTTCGCTCGCTCTTGATAGTGGGAGCAGAAGAGGAAAGAGTACCACCGCTATGCTGTCAGCAAGGCATTTCTGGGTGGAAGATTTGAAATTTGAATTCAATAATGTCATTTGTCAATTTAGCGCAAAAAATTTTGGCGCGTTCCGTTTTTGGTACACTATCTGTGTTTTATTCGAAAACGTCAAAAAAAAAGGGACTTTAATGACAGATTAGGTACTTTAGGTACTAGTTTACGTAAAACGAATCTCTATCACGCCAACTAAACGTCAATGAGTCTGTAATCTATGGCAAATGTCGTACGAAATATTGAAAAGTGGTGAAGAATTGCGAATTTTCAAAAAAATATTCCTCGAAAAGTATTAGAATTCGGAGTAAAATATTTTAGTGGAAGGCTAACCACATCAAGGTCTTTCTGTAAAAAAAATATTAACGTCCAACTCAACCGACAGTATTCTAAAGCTGAGCCAAAGTTTTCATGGATTCTGCAGGAACTCCAACTTAATTTTCCAGGATAAAAAGTAGCCTATGTCACTCTCCAGGTCCTCAACTAAGCCCATGCAAAAAAAAACCGTCGTTTCGTTGCGGCGTGACTGAAGGACAAACCAAAAAACAAACACTTTCGCATTTACAATATTAGTATGATGTGCAATATTAGTTTGTCTGTAACTAGCCACGGCCTCAGACCCAGAGAAAATTCAGAAATTATAAATACCCATATTGCCCCTGCCTGCAGCTTAAAGAATTTTTAAAAAAATGGTTTTTGGCAGATGTTTTATTCCAACTTACAGCTGTTTCGTATCCTTTTAGGTTTGGAATTAGTACTGGATAGTTAACACCTGGAATTCTTTTGATGGTATTCATAACTTCACTAGCATCACTCATTTGTTTCACCCATTTCGGACTAACAAAACTAAAACAATAGAATAATATACATATGAAGTCTTTTAAAATTAGAATAGGACAGACTTTCTGCAGTATTATTGATGCCTCTTTGTCTCAACAGACTCTACAGACAATTTTATCTGCTTGCTGGATGGATGGTCTATTGCCAGCTAAACTTTTGAATTACCTACTAAAATATGAAAGTTTTTTTTGTCTTAACTGTGCTGCACACAAAATGCTGCTATTCTATTGCAAATTGAAAACCTAAATTAATTGATTAATATAAATACTTAATTCAAAATAGGTTATAAGATATACAATTACCTTACAATAATAAAAATAAATGCCATAACAATTACCTTGCAGATTCAATATGTTTTATACCAGCATTTGCAAGTTTATGAATCAGCTCAACTTTAATATCTGTTGGTACAAACTTTGATTCATTCTGCAATCCATCTCTGGGTCCCACTTCGTAAATGCGAATTTCAGGTGGGGTGGTACTCTAAAAAATTTTTTGGAAAAATTGAGTAGGTAATACTTAATAAGTAGGTAATAATAATGAATATTGGAGGATGACTAACTGTATCAGACATGAGCCTCTATTGGTTGATTTACATACTAGGTCAGAGCTCAAGCCAGACACCCTATCAAGAACTTAATTAATTAATTATCTGATAATAAAATACCTAAATAGAAACTGTAAGTAATAGGTACCAACAATTGTTCGACATATTGAAGCAATTGAAGACTTTTTAATAGATTTTTTCACAAAACGCATCATTTTTTAAAACTGTTACACTATGTAAACACTAACTAAGCCAATAAGCTAAAACTTTACACTAACTTTTATTTGTTTGTACTTTGTTTCGTGTCAGTGTCACTATCAGAAGCGCGCAACTCACAATTAATCACAAGTCTGAAGTCGGCGGCATACAAATTACAAAGTACTCTGTGGTCGGCGGTGAGTGAGGTGATCCGTGATAGGTAAAACGTAGTGATTGTATACTCTTTGGTGATAGGTGTTAAAGAGGCCGGTGACAAATTAATTCTAAACTCAAAGTCAAAAGTAATAATAGAGTCTGGCCACGCTAACTCTGCCACGGAATAAAAGGGCAACACTTAAAACAAAGTCAAAACATTCGTTTAATCTGTGTTCTTACATTTGTCACTGATTTGTCAATTCAGCTATCAGCCGAGCGATCGCGTAACTTCTGCATCAATCATTGTTACAGTATCAATTGTTGTAATTGGCTGAATTTATTGCATTCTTGCTGCGTCAATGGATTATGTCCAATAGTGGAAGAGTGTTAACCAATCATAGGTGATTGCGATGTATCAATGTTTGATGCAGAAGTTACGCGATCGCTCGGCAGGTTGTTTATGTTCGTTTTAATATTTCGAAAATAAAAGTGAAAATAGTGAAATAATGGATAAACCTATTCAAAATAATGTGTGCGAGTTATTTTATAACATGATTCTTAAATTCTAAGCAGTAAAGGAAGATCACGATGCTGTCCTAAGCCAAAAACAACAATGTTTACAAGAAATTGAAGAGTCGACAAGTAAGTTGACCAAACGGTTTTGATATTTTGCCTTTCGATCTTTGAATACAATACTAGATTATTTATATAAAACGTTTAAACGGTTTATATTCGCCTGTTCATATCGTATAATTATGATGGATAATATGCGAAAAAAACTGACATCAAAATCCTATTAAGTTTTAATACTTTTTATTAATTATTCTATAAATTCAAGGTGGAATAAGCGAAGAGTTAAAGCCTCATCTCCAGGATGTCCTTCAGAAACATGGAATAAGTCAATCCATCCATCTCAAATTGAAATTTTGTTTTATTTGGGGTGGGATTTTAGATTTAGAAACGTGCTGCCTTGATCATAAGCTGTCGCGTCTAAGGAGGGGTCAAGAGAGTCTAGACGGAACCCCCAACATAATTATTTTTTTGGCGAAAATGCGAAAAAAATAAATTATTTTCATTTATTACCAGGTGTAAGCGAACGAACCTTAAGAGTTACCTATTAAAAATGAGGGCCAAACTAATCAGGGAATCTGGAGGACTCCCGGCAAAAAGCGTGCAGCACGGGAAACAAAAGTCAATATTGATAATTTTTATTGTTTTCTTTTATTTTTTGTTTTATTGATTCTGATTATTAATGTTATGTCTTTGGTGTACAATAAAGAATATTTCGTTCATTTCATTTTATGTTTTAATTCATTTATGCTCTCCTTAAGTAATTCAAAAGATCTCCCCTGATCAAGTAATAATTTGTTGTTAATCTTTAGCGTCAGTAGATTCATACTAATATTAGTAGTAGCGAAGAGTAGTTAGAGAAAGTAACCGTTTGTCTGTTACCTTTTTTGACTCATCCCCTGAACAAAAACATATGGTTTCTGCGTGAGTTTATAGCCGAAATCCACGCAGACGAATTCACGGCAAATATTATATATAAAATTTATCTAGGTATATACGGGATCATGTATGCTCTACATTATTACGCTGTCAAAATTGTGCCCTCTATTTACATTTTACTCTTTGAAATGTACTAAAACGAACAATGACCACACTCCCAGGAAAGCAGATTAAAAACAAAAAACACAAGTATCAAGTGCGTTTTTTCGCATTACACTCTGTGTTGTCATCAACAGATTTTCAAATTCTACCATTTTCTTACTGCTGCAGACTTAGCTTAGACAGTCTTTAGTAGATTAGTAGCCAAGGGTTGTAAGGCATCAATTGCAGCCCGAGATATTTAGGCGCACGAGCGCAGGGAGGGCGCCTATAGTTCGAGGGTGCAATTGATGCTTACACCCGAGCTAACTACTCTGCTTTACATCTCGATTGTGAGGTAAAGTAGGTCCTTATTACCCCCAAATGGAGCTTGTAGGTGACCAATTAGCGCTCTAGGGTAATAATGTAGCTAGAAAAGCCCTAGGGCGGTAAGTAATTAAAAAAAAAACTCTTCACTCTTTCAAAAAGTTCGCGTACATCTAACCATCATACTTTTTTTAATTACTTACCGCCCTAGGGCTTTTCTAGCTACATTATTACCCCAGAGCGCTAATTGGTCACCTACAAGCTCCATTTGGGGGTAATAAAGACCTACTTACCGAATATGAGAGATGTAAATAATAATTAATAATGTTGTATTGTATTGTACTTACCATTGAGGTATTATGTACTATACTTACTTGTTATTTGTATTATGTACAGAGACAATTAGTTATGTAGTTCATCTAGTTCATATTCATAGTTCTCAGATTCGTAAAGCTTTGGCTTGGTTGTTTTCAATTTCAACCACTTCTTACTCTTAGTTCTTGCAAGGTTCTTGCTCTGAGTTCTCTGTCTTGAGTTTTCAACCATACTAGTCTCTGTTTTCAACCAAGTCGAACAACGGAACCAGTGTTGCCGGCAGTCACACATAGATAAGTATTGTATAACCTGACAGCGCTGCCTGACAGTCACACAAGAAAAAGTACGAAACTTAATCAAAAAATAGGTACCCGAAATTACCTACCTGTTTCGTAGTTTTTTTTTCATACAGCGTTAAATCCAATTGCTTTCAATTCCTTATTAGTTTGGGTCACGACTCACGTTTGGGTTATAATTTTGAAAGACGCTAAACTAAACTAATTTAACAACTACTTTGATTACCTAATGTATAAAATAATAATCAAAGGGATTATGGACGCCAGGATGTAATATCGTGTTTGTGTGAATTACTAAATTAAAATTTAAATAAGTAGGTATATATTCTTTGGTCTTTGCTCACCAGCGTTTCCTTTTAGTAGGTAGTTAGAAACCTACTAAAAGGAAACGCTGGTGAGCAAATAATTCTAGTAATTATACACCAATGACGAAGGAAGTACCTCATTGGTATACACCTGTGGTATAGACTGGCTAAGCTAAGTCTGCAGCAGTAAGAAAATGGTAGAATTTGAAAATCTGTTGATGACAACACAGAGTGTAATGCGAAAAAACGCACTTGATACTTGTGTTTTTTGTTTTTAATCTGCTTTCCTGGGAGTGTGGTCATTGTTCGTTTTAGTACATTTCAAAGAGTAAAATGTAAATAGAGGGCACAATTTTGACAGCGTAATAAGGTAGAGCATACATGATCCCCGTATTTATATAAATTTTATATATAATATTTGCCGTGAATTCGTCTGCGTGGATTTCAGCTATAAACTCACGCAGAAACCATATGTTTTTGTTTAGGGGATGAGTCAAAAAAGGTAACAGACAAACGGTTATTTTCGCTAACTACTCTTCGCTACTACTAATATTAGTATGAATCTACTGATGCTAAAGATTAACAACAAAAATTATTACTTGATCAGGGGAGATCTTTTGAATTACTTAAGGAGAGCATAAATGAATTAAAACATAAAATGAAATGAATGAAATAGGTATTCTTTATTGTACACCAAAGACATAACATTAATAATCAGAATCAATAAAACAAAAAATAAAATAAAACAATAAAAATTATCAATATTGACTTTTGTTTCCCGTGCTGCACGCTTTTTGCCGGGAGTCCTCCAGATTCCCTGATTAGTTTGGCCCTAATTTTTAATAACTCTTAAGGTTCGTTCGCTTACACCTGGAAATAAATGAAAATAATTTATTTTTTTCGCATTTTCGGCAAAAAATAGTTGGGGTTCCGTCTAGACTCTCTTGACCCCTCCTTAGACGCGACAGCTTTTGATGAAGGCAGCACGTTTCTAAATCTAAAATCCCACCCCAAAAAAAACAAAATTTCAATTTGAGATGGATGGATTGACTTATTCCAAGTTTCTGAAGGGCATCCTGGAGATGAGGCTTTAACTCTTCGCTTATTCCACCTTGAATTTATACTATAATTAATAAAAAGTATTAAAACTTGATAGGATTTTGCTGTCAGTTTTTTTCGCATATTATCCATCATAATTACACGATATGAACAGGCGAATATAAACCGTTTAAACGTTTTATATAAATAATCTAGTATTGTATTCAAAGATCGAAAGGCAAAATATCAAAACCGTTTGGTCAACTTACTTGTCGACTCTTCAATTTCTTGTAAACATTGTTGTTTTTGGCTTAGGACAGCATCGTGATCTGCCTTTATTTCTTAGAATTTAAGAATCATGTTATAAAATAACTCGCACACATTATTTTGAATAGGTTTATCCATTATTTCACTATTTTCACTTTTATTTTCGAAATATTAAAACGAACTGATAGCTGAATTGACAAATCAGTGACAAATGTAAGAACACAGATTAGACGAATGTTTTTACTTTTTTTTAAGTGTTGCCCTTTTATTCCGTGGCAGAGTTAGCGTGGCCCATGGATGTAATAAGTACTTAAGTACTTATTACATCCATGGCGTGGCCAGACTCTATACACCCTATTTTTGTAGAAAGGACGTCTCCACACAGACAACTCTGTGCGTCTCCATGTATTTAGTCTATTTCACAGACTACATGGTCTATTTTAGTATTTCCTAAATTCCATGCTAGGTACATAACTCATGGTCTTATTAATTTATAATTTTCCTGCGGGTGGCACAATCACGTAAATGTCAAGTCAAAAGACAAAAAAATAGAATGTCAAAGTCAAGAAAAAATTTATCATTTTGTATATTCGACGCTTTGCAAGTTTGCAACTTTGCACCGGTAATTTATTTACAAAATACAAAGTTCATTGCATTTATATCTACACTGAATCTCTCAATATGGGTATGTACATTAATCTTCCTTTTGTAATGGGAAATCTCACAATCAAACATGAATTATATAAAGCAATACCTACTTTTATTTCAGCGGTGAACAGTGCCACGTCTTTCGTCCTATCGTCTATCCTAACCTTGCTGATATTTTCTGGAATGCAAATGTACAAGCCACTTTTAATAAGATCGCCAATCACAATTATATTTGGTGGTTATTTGGGATCTGTTATGTTCATGTTTTTCGTTACTGTATCCTTTTTAAAATCAATAAAATACATTGTATCATCGTAGGCAGATACCTAATCAAAAAAAGCCGGGCGGGAACAGAATATTTCCACGGCTATGAAAGATTTCTAATTTCAAGTTTCAACGTTTTTCACGTGGAACCAATTGCAAGAGTTCTTAGGCTAGAGAGGGTTTGACCACACCTTTGTTTGCCCCTTATCTTACTGAATTGTATTTTTTGGACGTAATTTTGAGTTGTGCATTGTGTGGGTCAGGTTTCAAACTGGAATATTCTCCCACACACAGATTTGACAGATAGGTACAATATTTTTTGTTATACTTACTATAAAACATCTTGTAAAATATTTTTCCTTAATAAAAATTACAGGCTATAGGTAACTTGGAGGCTACATTGTTTGGTAAAAACTTCCAATTGAAATTACCAGAGATTGCACTGTCTATGGTGATTTCCCTCATCGCATCAGGCATGGTGCATAGGATTTGTTTTACTACATGGTAAATAATATTTTATTAAAGTACAGCAACTTTGAAACTTGGTGGGTGGACTATTGTGGCATACCTACCCTGAAACTATAGGTAACTGTTACTGGTAACACTAATAGGCTATTGTAACTAAACTGCTAGATGATGATGATGATGAAGTACCTAAGTAAAATAACAAAATACAAGTAAAATCTTTGATTTGCGAGCTATAGTTCTATGAAATATACTTGTTTTATACTCTTGAAAAGTATTGTTTGACTAGATGATTCCCGCAACTTCGTCCGTGCGGAATAAGATTTTTTGATACCCGCGGGAACTCTTTAATTTTCCGGGATAAAAAGTAGCCTATGTCCGTCCCCGAGATATAATCTATCACTGTACCAAATTTCATCATTTAGATAAATTTCCACAAATTACAGATTATTTCCTTGTTTCAGTTTAATATTCTCACTTATCACTATCTACTATATGACGAAGCTGTCACAGAAAACATACGCAACAGCAGCTGCTGTTCCTGCACCAGTCAAGAGTCGACGCCACAAATAGTAAATAGTATTTATATTTCTCCTCTTTCCAAATAAATATTTTAAGAATACACATCATGACTGTTTTTTATTCAACTATTAGGTATACCTTAAGGTTAGTATTAGGTATACAATAGTTACTATAAACCATTATGTATACATAATAGTTGTTTTAGGTTTAAAAGATTTAGGTAATAAAAGATAGACTTTCAGTAATCACTTTATTATCATTATAATATTATAATGGTAGTGGACAATGATATTCTTAATATATGATAATAAACTTTAACCTTAGGCAATCTATCATATCAAATACATATTATAAATGCGAAAGTTTGGATGGATGTATGGATGTATGGATGTTTGTTACTCAATCACGCTCCAACGGCTGGACCGATCTGGATGAAATTTGGCACAGAGATAGATTATAGTCTGGAATAGCACATAGGCTACTTTTTAACCCGGAAAATTAAAGAGTTCCCGTAGGAACCGAAATACGTCAATCCACGCGGACGAAGTCGCGGGCATCAAGCTAGTATTGAAATAAAAATAACAAAAACATACTTTTCTCTTAACATTTAGTTGTTAACTAAAATTATTTAAGAGTCGGTAGTTAAATGTTTACATAAGTAAACAAGCCAAGGTGGTCTCTGCTGGTTATATTGAACCATGCAGTCATCATTGTATTGTAAATAAGGAATGACTACTCAAACCAGATTTTGTCAGTGTATCTGTATAGGCTCTTGACTAGAAACCTAGAAGAACCAGACACTAGTAGGGCTTATATTGACAAATACCAAACTAGAAAGATTCATTATGCAGTGAGATGATACCACTCACTGCAAGTGCTTATGCTTTTATCCTTTAAGTAGTTGGAAATTGTGCCTAAAAGCATGGCACTATCAAAATAACTTTATAGGTTTATGCCTAAAAGTTACAAAAAGTTAGTGCACTAGAAATCAATATTCTTTAGCATAACAGATTTTTATGTGTAGGTATATGTTAGAAGTGCAAGCAGTAACTATAATGAAACAAACTCCATAAAGAAAGATAAAAAAAACTATTCTACAGTCTTCAAACATATCTGACCCCGTGACAAACTAATTTTTATGTCTGTTAAGCTTTTTAGGGTTCCGTAGCCAAATTTGGCAAAAACGGAACCCTTATAGATTCGTCATGTCTGTCTGTGTGTCCGTCCGTATGTCACAGCCACTTTTTTCCGAAACTATAAGAACTATACTGTTGAAACTTGGTAAGTAGATGTATTCTGTGAACCGCATTAAGATTTTCACACAAAACTAGAAAAAAAACAAGAAATTTTGGGGGTCCCCATACTTAGAACTGAAACTCAAAAAAAATTTTTTCATCAAACCCATACGTGTGGGGTATCTATGGATAGGTCTTCAAAAATGATATTGAGGTTTCTTATATCATTTTTTTCTAAACTGAATAGTTTGCACGAGAGACACTTCCAAAGTGGTAAAATGTGTGTCCCCCCCTGTAACTTCTAAAATAAGAGAATGATAAAACTAAAAAAAATATATGATGTACATTATCACACAAACTTCCACCGAAAATTGGTTTGAACGAGATCTAGTAAGTAGTTTTTTTTTAATAATTTAAAACTTACTACAGGTTTGTACGGAACCCTCGGTGCGCGAGTCCGACTCGCACTTGGCCGGTTTTTTTAATTTTAGTTTTCATATCTAATAGCAACCTGTTACCAGGTCAGATAATTTATGTTTGTGGGACTATAAATAATGTTAGCGAAAAATCTAGCTTTTTATAAAAACAATATTTACTATGTAAATCTTACCTTCTATCCTAAACATTAAAAACTTCTGGAACATAAAATTAAAAATGAAGGAACTAGAAATTTTATTTGCTATAATCCGCCACAGTAAGTAAATCTATGTGGTACAGCGACAATGCACAGCTTATGTCGTACGTTGAGAATAATTTGAAAGATTTATGTGGTGTGGTGAACATCGCAAGCTACAAGTGCAAGATACATGCTGTACCACATAGGTTTACCTACTGTGGCGGATTATAGCTAATAAAATCTCTAGTTCCTTCATTATCATGGACTTCCGCAAAGTAACCCCTGCTTCTATCCAGTATATAAAATTTAAAAAAAAACAATTGAAATAATATACAAGCACTATATAATCAACTCTTATAAATAATATACATATATAAATATATATAGGTAGTTTTTTTTCAATTTATGAAAAATACAATTTGTAATTTATCTTGATCAATAACCTGATCAAGATAAATATTATAATTGTGATGATATCTGTAGTTACTAGATATTTATAAACTTATCTTCACAAACATGACGCAATCCTTTTGATTTTTCATTAAAAATGTTTAAGTTAAAAAACAGCTTATAGTAAGTAATAAGCTGTTTTTATGATTTTTAAGAGTAATTGGTTCTTTTCAAAATATATCTATAAAATTGCTTAGTCTAATTTATATTGCACAAGGGTATCCATGCACCCTATATTTGCACTTAGAAACAAATACCTATTTAATCAAAACAGAATAAGCAATGTGACATAATAACAATAGTATTGTTTTCCTGTTAGTAAAATAAAGAATATACCTACAGTATACACTCAGTTCATATTATTGAGGCTTGTCAATTTTACGTATGATTGTGTATAACGTAACACAATATTATAAAAAAAGAGACAAAGTTGTTCTAATTCTCTAGGTTAAGCTTAAAGTACTGGTGAATATTTTCTGATTATTTAGGAAATACGTACCTAGTTTGAATTTTTTGGCACAGCAAAGACAAAATCTAGAATATTTGCAAAATTATAAGTAACTTAAATTAACATGCAAAATGGAATAAATTAATCATGTATGATTATTTTGATAAAACTAATGAATACTACTAAAAGCCACAAAACAAAATATGAAGAAGATTAATAATAATTATACCTCTTGGTTTGATTTAATATTTGTGGTAAACTTTACAAGTTGATAAGGCACAGTTTTTGGACTTTTGGCCTGGTTAAGATTACCTACGTAGGCCCAAGCAATTAAGTTAATTGACGTCATATTATTGTTAGATTTTAAAAACTATTAAGATCTAGAATTAAATCATTACGTCTACTTATTTGAAGTTATAACTTCACTAATAAGTAATAACATATAATATCATTGAACAAAGTTATAGGTATAACAAAAATAATCTCATGTAGTTAGAAAGAAGAGTGGAGATTTTTAACAAATAGTTTTAGCACACAATGTGCATAAGTGGAGTATGCTCCAATTATGTTGATGCAACTTTTACTTATTTCTGATATGCATGCTATTATTTCTGACATAAGGGTTTTGAAGGATCCTCGGAGTTGTTTCCATCACTCTTAGTAACAATTCATCTAAATAATTTTCCAGATCCTTGTTCTTTTTCTTTTCAGATTCAACATCCTTTTGTAAATTATACACCAAAACAATAAGATCTTCACGGCTCATGTTTTCAAATTGTTGTACTACTGTTTTTGGTATGTTACTAAAAGCTAGATTCATAGAATCTTCTTCAACAATGTTCTCCTCTCCAACTATTATACGTTCTTCTAGCAACTTCTTAGGTTTATTGTTCCCAAATTTTTTGAAAAATTTGGGACTTGGTTTTTCTTTCAGGGAACTGGGGCTATCTAATTTCTTATTTCTCTCTAGGCTTGAAGATTTCTCTCTATCTATCATAGTTTGGCTCATGGACTTTCGTGGATATAGTTTTTGGGACCACTCATCATTTTTATCGGGCACTTGTACTGGTAGCTGTGGAGGTGTGAATGTGTCAAGGCTTAAACGCACAGGCTTGAGCGGGGCAGTTTTCTCAGTGTTTACTAAGTTACTGCTAGTGGAACGTCTTAAGAACTCTCCTCCTCCTAGGTTTTCCAGAGAAGCATTGACTGGAGATGGTGTGTACTTCACTGTCCTGGGCATGTATGAGGTCTGTACATTGAGTGAACTACCAGAACTTTTGTGTGATAAATCATCAAAAGCAAATTCATCTTCATCTTCACTTATTACTCCTGGATCTGCTTCAGTGGGTGACCTTTTTGGTGTAGAAGTATCAGGAGTTGAAAGTACAGAAGCCCTGAGATTACCGACACTGCCGCCTAATGATGATGAGTCACTCTTCTTATCTTTCTTTGTTAAATTAATTTTGGAGCCTAGATTTTTTGCAAACTTCTTTAAGCCCTTACGTTTTTCTATGCTCCCGATGCTCATAAGGCTGCCGCCAACATTTTGGGCGATACTAGATAAAGATGTCTTGTGCTTCTCTTTCTTGCTTAGATCATTTAAGCTTCCCTCTTTTACAGTGAATCCTATTTTGACTTCCAACTCACCTCTGCTTTTTTCGTTTTCTTTCCCGGATTTACCGCGTAAGGGATACACTCGGTTCCTTGGTCGTTCGTACACATCGAGGTCTTTTAACGGAATCGATACTTGACCCAGTAAGTGATCCTTCACGAAGTCCTCGTCGTAGACTTTCAACACGATCTCTGCTGTATTCCCTTGCGTAGGAATTCGTAATTCACACTCTTCGAACCATTCGACATTCTCGGTTGCCTTGTGCTTCACGGAAGTTTGAAATTTTTCTTTGCCTAGAGAGATTGTAACAAAACAGTTATTTGTACCGTTTTTGCCTTTTATCAGCAAACCTCTAGCTTTTTGCACTGTAACTTGAACATGTGTCGGATCCCACATATTGTTATTTCGCGAGATGATGAAAAACACTGGATTGTTTTAGAAATTATAATGAATAAATCGCACAAAACAATAATATCGATGAGCTGTCGACTCGGACTGGATCGTCCGTCACAAGTTGTACACAATCAAATCATCCGTCATATAATGCTCATTGTCGGTCAGTCATTCTACATTCCATAGTTTAATCGGCGCTACCAACATGAACATTAGGAACTAGAAGACTTTAGCCCGTAAACTAAATTGTTTTATGCTTGTTGAAATAATAATATCGATGTAACGATACATCGATATTTTCTATTCAATTTATTGATGTTTTGCGATATACAATAGTTCGATGTATCGATCTAGCCGATAGCCTAGATTTGTAAAACGGCGCAGTTTTGTAATACCTATCTGCTAATCCATGCGAAGCCGGGGCGGGTCACTAGTGTACCATAAAACGACTTGGTCCCATCTGCCCCGCTGGCTCTGCCCCGCTAACGGGGCAGTTGGGAAAAATAGTGCCATCGGCCCCGCTAGCCTCGGCGTAGTCGCATAACGGGGCAGATGAAACTTTTTCACACATATTTTGTGTCATTTGCCCCGCTACGCTTCCGTAAGAAACTTACGAAAAACTTTATTTTTTTTTTTTACCTATAAATGAAAAAGTTTGAAGTTTGGCAATAAGTCAACACTATAAAACATTATAAATAATTTCCTAAACAGCTACATTGATTAGTCTTTTTACTTAAATCATAGTCAAAAATTAAAATTACCAAACAAGATCATTATTTATACTAATATTATAATCTACTAATATTATAAATGTGAAAGTTTGGAAGGGTGGATGGATGTATGGATGGATGTTTGTTGAGACATGAACCACGCCTCAACGGCTGAACGGACCTGGATGAAATTTGGCACAGAGATAGATTATAGTCTGGAATGACACATTATAGGCTTTTTATCCCGGAAAATTAAAGAGTTCCCGCGGGAACCGAAAAAACATCAAACCACGCGGACGAAGTCGCGTGCATCAGCTAGTAAAGTATATTTACTATCACTTAAAAAAATCAACACTTAAATAATTTCCAAATGAGCTACATTGATATGTCTTTTATATCACAGATTATAAATAAATAAATAAATTATAAAAATCAAAAATCTACAAAAGAAGAACATCATGAACTGTGATCATGAAGTAAATTTATTACTACCTACTTATTACATACTTCAGACTACTAAAATCACATTTAGGTTATAATTTGCAAACAACGAAGAGGTCATCCGTAAATTACGTCACACACAAGCCACTTTTGATCTTGTTTTGTAGGTAACCGCTCGCTTGCTTTCGATTCCCAAAAAAACGTCGAGCTTTGCTCTTGAAATTTAGCACTATGCACTCGGCGCGGCCACCCTCATTAAAACTTGATTTACAATGGATTGAAGTGGCCTAGCGTATTTTTGTTTACCTTTTCGTGTAGACGATAACATAAGGAACAAAAAAACGTTAGTTATTTTGATATAAGTTGTGTGTATAACATTATATATTCAGACTAAAGTTAAGGTCGAACATATTTTGCCGGTTTAAGTCGAATAACGTGAAATTGCGAAAAAACTTGCGCGATAGGTATATAGTTTATCACGATTTTTATAAACTAGAATAGTTATTTGTACTATTTAACAAGAAACAATAATTATTGAGGTAGAAAATGTGCTTAAAAAAATTAAAGAATCCACGCGCAGTTTGCACACAGTTGTACAATTCGCCACTAAAACTAGGCTGACAATCATAGCCGATTTACATAAAAACTATAAATCCTAGAACAAAAATATAACTTTGTTGATAAAGGCCAGTTTATTATCTTTAATAAAAATATAAAAAGTTTCCCATAAGTCTATAATCTTCTGAAATAAGTAACAAAAAACCCCAAGGGAGATTTTTTTTAAAGAAAAAAATAGCGATTTTAAACTAAAATTACGACGATACTATGCTCTCCTTTAACCAATTTCAACCATGTTATAAATAGATCTAATACTAATGTTAATAGATATGGCAAAAAACTACTAAGTATCTTTAGAATTTCAGTAATTGAAAGCTTAAACTTACGACCTAAAAAAACTCGCAACAAGCTCGAATGAGCGTCAAGAGTAGCAAGATGGCGGCGGTAGAAGCTAGGGTTGCCTCTGACCAAGTAATTTATTTAACATACCGGGTTTGAATAAAACTTCAAAAAATATAAAAACGTATATATTCTATTAACATTACGTAATGAGTTTTATAAGATCTTATAGTAAAAAGAAATTCTGAGTATTTTGCCACCGATTTTTAGAGATGTATTGGTCAAAATAACAATATTTTAATACATTTGTTCAATTAGTAGACTTTTCCATTTTTGTTTAACGTGCGGAAAGTTCTTCTTTTCCGCACTAGCACTTTTTTGTTTTCTTCCTGCATTTAACATCCAAATGTATGAAAGAGATTTTTTATCAAAAAGTTTTGTGTAAGTAGGACTTAATTTTTTGTATGAAATTACTACTTTACAGCGTAAATACTGTTAATACATTAATTAAATTAAAAACAAATTTAAAATAAATAAATAAAAAAAGGGATGTAGGCTCAATGTAATTTTCTTAAAAACCACAAAAACACCCAAAACCAAGTCACCAACCAACAACTACATCCCCATCTGCTGCATCACAGTCAAATGAAAAAAACGAACGTAAAAAAAGCCGCATGCTAAGTGCCGACCCTGACAGTGAAACTTACTTTGCTTTCTGGTAGCGATTGTTGCCAGAGCAATATTTCGATACAACTTACTCACTTGTCGCAAATATTCATATAATCCAGCACATCTACAAGATATTATATGACTACTTTACCTTTTATGATTAAAATAATGTCTAAACTTTATTATTTCACACATAATATCACGCAGTTTTGAGAAACTACGATAAATATTACCACTTTAAATATGTATACAAACAACGTCAACAAAGATGCGGTCAATTCTTTCAATTTTAGCACATTTTACATTAAGTATCATTGAATAAAATATTAAAATATGATAGAACAGCTATTCTAGATTAATTTGGTACCTTTTATGTAATAAAAACTAATAAATGAGAATACTTAAGGCATTTTTTCGTAGAGACACAATTACGCTGAGCACAAAAATTCACTAAGTCGCTACTTCAAACTTTAGATACCAACTGTATAAAATATTTCGTTCTACAACGTTGCAAACTTGCATTCAGATGTTAGATTATCTATGGTGGTATGCTTTAGAAACGTTTTTAGAGAACCTTACGCAGTATAAAACAGAGTTCAAAGCCGTTTAATAGAAAATAAATTTTGGCAACGATCGTTGCCAAAAGCAAGGCTCGACGTTTTTAGTTTGGAAACGATCGTTGCCAGAAGCAAGCGAGTAGGTAATGTTGATTTTTTACTGTGTTTTTTAACCTGTGATATACATAAAAAGGCTAATCAATGTTGCTGTTTAGGAAATTATTTTATAATGTTTATAAGTGTTGATTCTCTTTTTCTTAATATTATTTTTGTTCAAAAAATTAAAGCTGATTATAATATTCAAACTTTTTCATTTATAGATAAAAAAAACAAAAAAAAAATTGGCAGTCATCGGGACTGCCGATAGAAGTGAATCTTGATGGGGCTATGAAATAAAATACAGCACAGTGGAATGGAACTGATTGTATATTACTATTGGTAAAAATATTATAAGCATAAAACAGAACTGAGTGAGACGCCATGTACCAAGGAAGAAGGAAGAGGAATGACATTTCGACATGACAGTAAAATCTATGGTTGACACATCTTGTACCACAGATAAGTTGTAAATCAGGTTAAACAATTTACACAGCAATTGAGCCATAATTTTCATATTCACAACACTTCCCCTCATGCGTAACATGAGAAAACACTTTACAACGCAGAATGACTCTAAACAATAAATTAACAACTTAGGTTAATTACATTAATAATCTCCACATTGTCTATCTCATGTCTAGCATGACTATACCATGTGTCAACTAATTTTTCACCTCAAAACCATCCAAAACAATAAACCAGGTGACTGACAACACAAAAACACAAAAGGTCAAATATAAAAAATGCCTATGACTCTACATTCTTCATACCCAATTCATTAACAAACCCCAAATACTTAACACTAGATAAGGGCTTTGTAAACAAGTCAGCCAACATATTATCGGATGGTAAATAGCTAACACTAACATCCTTATTCCTTACAAAATCCTTTACAAAGTGATAACGAAGGTCAATATGCTTAGTCTTCTTGTGGCAGTATTCCCTAGTCTCAAGCAATTTTAATGCGCTTTGATTATCACTAAAGATACTACAATTATAATGTTTATTAAAAATTTCAAATAAAAAATTTCTAATAAAACATACTTCTTTGCACGAATCACTTAGGGCTAAGTACTCAGCTTCAGTACTTGAAAGCGCAACACATCGCTGTTTGCGCGACTCCCAACATACAGTGGAGCCGCCAATCTTTACAACAAAACCACTATAAGACCGCCTGTCCACGACATCATTGGCCCAGTCAGCATCTGCATACACTGACATATCAAAAGTACCAGATTTAACAAAAACTAATTTTTTATGTATGGTACCATGCAAATACCTTAATATTCTTTTAGCAGCCAACCAATGATCTCGTGTGAATGCTGTATTAAATTGGCTTAAATGACTTAGAGCATAAGTGATATCAGGCCTAGAACACACTGACAAATACATTAGGCATCCAATCAGCTCTCTATATGGATAAACAGTGTCATCTAAAATATTATCACCAGAGCCTTTCTCTAGTTTACTAACAACCATTGGTGTAGAGACACTCTTACAATGGGTCATACCAAAACGGTCTAACAACTTTACTATATAGTCTGATTGGTCAAATACAATAGTTCCACTAGCTCTATCTCTATGTATCTTTATACCTAAACAATTATTTAGGCTACCTAAGCGTTTGCAACTAAATTCAGATTCTAGTAAATTATACAATATGTCCTTTTCCTTAGAACTATTAGTAAAAATGTAAAAATCATCTACATATAAAGCTAGAATCGTTAGTTGCTTGTCATTTCTTTTCATATAAACACATGGCTCGCAGTTATTTTGTACATAACCATTGTTAGTCAATAGAACATTTACACTATTATTCCACAGCCTACTTGCTTGTTTAAGACCATACAAACTTTTCTTTAACAAACATACTTTGGTCTTGTCACTTGTAAAACCTACAGGCTGTTCCATATAAATACATTCATTAAGTTTACTATGTAAAAAGGCTGTATTTATGTCCAAATGTTCAATGTCCATATTTAATTCGTTTGCAATACAAAATAAAATTCTAAGACTAGTGTGTCTTACTACTGGTGAGAAAGTATCTGTATAATCTACACCAGGCTTTTGACTAAATCCTCTTGCCACAAGACGAGCTTTATATTTTGTACAGTTACCCGACTCATCAGATTTAAGTTTAAAAACCCATTTACAACTGACTATGTTGCAGTTCTTTGGTCTATCCACTAATTGCCAAACATTGTTTTTAATCAGAGAATTATACTCTTCATGCATAGCGGTGAGCCAAAAATCTTTGTTAGGACTTGCCATTGCCTCATCATATGATTGAGGTTCGTCATAAATAAAACCATTGACTAAAAATGACAAATCTGATGAATCAGATAAATAATAATCTTGATATCTTACCGGTTTTCTATTACGAGTGGAACGAACAGGTCGCTCGCAGCTAGCACTAGGAACGTCTAGCACTGTACTATCTTCCCCTCGAACGACTGTTTCGTTACTTACAGTTAAGTCCGACTCGTTACTTTCTCCATCACTAGTGGTACTAGTTGCAGTCCCCTCAGCACTTTGGAAGGAGTCCTCGCCTGAAATTGGAGAAGAAAACACATCATCATCAAGATTCTGACTAGAATTATTAGACTTCTTACTAGTTAGGCCAGTATCATTGCTGCCATTACTATCATAACAAGAAGTATCAATATTATTCTCATTTGGATCCTTGCTTTGCATATCCATATCAATATAATTATCACATAATTGGTTGCTTTGCATACCTATATTAATATTACTATCATAATTACTGTTATTCTCAACTGGAACATTGCTTTGCAAATCCATATTATTATTATTATTAACAGAATTATTATTATTTTCAATTGGATCAATGCTTTGCATATCCAAATTAATATCACTAACAGAAATATTATTATTTTCAATTATTGGACCAATGCTTTGCATATCCAAATTAATATTTCTATCTAAATAATCATTCCTCTCACAGTGGTTTATAAACTTGGTTTCAAAAAATATAACATTACGAGAAACAATAATCTGCTTAGGGTTCGAGGGATCTAATAATCTATAGCCTTTAGTATGCTCACAATAACCAACAAAGATACAACTTCTAGATTTTGAATCAAGTTTATCTCTCTTTACCTGTGGAATGAGTGTCATAGCACGGCAACCAAAAACACGTAGATGGCTCAGGTTAACTTTGTGACCTGTCCATACCTCCTCAGGAGTTTTATTGGGAACAGCTGCAGTAGGGCTTCGATTCTTAAGATATATAGCAGTAGAGATAGCCTCTCCCCAATATTCTTTAGGAAGATGAGCTTCAAGAAGCATACAGCGAGCTTTCTCAAAAAGTGTTCGGTTAAGCCTCTCAGAGACACCATTTTGTGATGGACTATATGGAGCTGTAGTCTGATGGACTATACCCTCACTCTTTAAAAACCTGGAGAACTCAGCACTGCAATATTCCCCACCTCTATCGGTACGCAGACATTTAATATGATAACCAGTTTGCTTCTCAACAGTTGCTTTAAAATGCTTAAATTTGGACAAAACTTCAGATTTATATGTCAACAAATAGCCATATGTCTTTCTAGAAAAATCATCGGTAAACGTTACCAGATATCTAGAACCACCCAGACTCCTTACCGGCATTGGACCACACACATCAGAATGCACGAGCTCCAATAATTGCCTGGAACGTTTTGCTTCACCCCTAGGAAACTTTTGCACTGCTTGCTTCCCCTCAACGCACGACACACACTTGTTAGTGATCGCATCGTACTGAGTCGAGTTAGCATTAACACCAACAGCAAGTTTACGGAGTACACTTACCCCACGGAAACTCAAATGTCCAAGCCGCTTATGCCACAAGCATAAGTCCGGTGTATCCTTGGCTTCTTCTGTATCAAGCGAACTTTGTGGCTTTGACACAGCATTCACAGCATTTGCAGCAAAAGAATGCTCCTGTGAATCATATAAAACATTGTCCAAAATATAAATACCCCCCTGTCTAGTGGCAGAAACAACAAGAGATTCCCCATTGAAAACATAACATTTATTATTACTAAACTTCACAGATAAAGCCTTCTCACATAATTTAGAAACACTAATTAAATTAGTTGAGAGATCAGGTGTATACAAAACATCTGTTACTAACTGAGACTTGTTATTTTTCATAGGAATTATCACTTCACCATAGCCTAGACACCTTAGTGTACTACCATTAGCAACTTGTACAGTCTTATCACATTGTGATATTTTAATAAACCACTGCAAGTCCTTGCACATGTGTCTTGACGCGCCTGAATCCACAATCCAGTCCTTACTATCGAACACTCCATAACATTGAGCCACCAATGCTGTTCCTATATTGTCTTGCTTTTGTTTCTTGAACTTATAGCATTTAAATTTTTTGTGACCTGGACGGTGACAAAATTCACAAACAGGTACCTTCCTAGACTTCTGTTTAGACAGTAGGGCCATGTCATCCTTGCTCTCGGTTCGCCCTCTGCGTTCCTCTTCTTGCAACAATCTAGTACGGACTAAGTCACTTGAAATCGTACCTGTGCAGGCGACAGCTTCAAGGCTGGACACGATTATATCGAATTCTTGTGGAAGGCCGCTCAAGATAATTTCCGCAACCTCAGCATCTTCTATAACTCTGCCAATATCGGTCAACTGCTGGACAAGAGTCGTTATGTGTTCAAAGTATGAATTCATACTATTAAAATCTGCATAGCTAGCACGGTGCAACTGTCTTAACAACGCTACACGTCTTCCAAAACCTTTATCTTCGAACACTGCGCTTAATTTGTCCCAAACTTGCTTAGCTGTGCTCGCATTTGTAATATATTGCACACATATGGGTTTTACAGCTAAACTAACGCGGGCTAGTGCGCGTAAATCTTTAGTTGGATCGACGGGCTCTGTACCTTCAATGCATGACCATAGGTCATCTATGATCAAAGTATGGCGCATGTTAAATTTCCATATGTTGTAGTTGCTCATACCTTTCAATTTATCGAACGGTACATTATGGTGATGCAGATGATTCGATAACGCTCCTGAAGCCATATTCTTAACTTTTCACGATGTACTCACACGAGGCAGACTGCTGACGCAACAAGCTTTGCGAGGCACGCCGGTCGCCCACGTTGTCGTGATGCAGTTGATGATAAGAAAATACCTTTCCAGTTCCAACGGTGACAGCCCATAACCTCTTGATGGGGCTATGAAATAAAATACAGCACAGTGGAATGGAACTGATTGTATATTACTATTGGTAAAAATATTATAAGCATAAAACAGAACTGAGTGCGACGCCATGTACCAAGGAAGAAGGAAGAAGAATGACATTTCGACATGACAGTAAAATCTATGGTTGACACATCTTGTACCACAGATAAGTTGTAAATCAGGTTAAACAATTTACACAGAAATTGAGCCCTAATTTTCATATTCACAACAGTGAAAGCAAATATAAAAATATTTAAAATAATTAAAATATAAACCTTAAAACTAAGGCATTAAAGTTTAACAAATGTAGTATATTTAAGAATGTCTTAGTAACAACGCGAGCATGTCGGTGTTCGCTAGCATGTCGCTGTTCGCGAGCACGTCGGTGCGAGGTGTTGGTGACGCAAATCCACAAGTTTACTTACCCCCTACCAAAAAGTTCTCAACGCGCCTAAAGAAGTTTTCACTTCAATAAGTTATTCGTAAGTTTCTTACGGAAGCGTAGCGGGGCAAATGGCACTTGATCGGTGTGAAAAAGTTTCATCTGCCCCGTAAGCGACTAAACCGAGGCTAGCGGGGCCGATGGCACTATTTTTCCCAACTGCCCCGTTAGCGGGGCAGAGCCAGCGGGGCAGATGGGACCAAGTCGAGAAATACCCCGTCACATGTAACAGCTATCTGATAAAGAAAAATAATTTTGTTATCACTTTTTAGGGTTAATATTAGTTATTCTAAGGTTATTATACTTTTGTATAGGTATGTATAATATGTACTCTAGAAAGGTTGTATAAGTTAATAATCCGTGAGCTCGAAACATTTACACCAGACGAGCAATATTTTATTTACTTATTCAACGCAAAATCACTGTTGAAAGGCTTTCAGTTGGCCCTGAGGCCAAGTTGCGTTTCGTTTTGTTGCTCACATTGCAAACAACGGGCTAACCTACAATACAGCAATCTATCTATATCTATACCTATAATAAAACTGTAACAGGTCCAATTCTGTACATTTAAGATATTTTGAACATTTTTTTTGGAGGGCACACATTATTCGATACTGAAGCCAAATCTGTAATTTTTTTCATTTTTGTCTGTCTGTCTGTCTGTCTGTCTGTCTGTCAGTCTGTCTGTCTGTCTGTCTGTCTGTCTGTCTGTATCTTGGCCGCGCATCACGCCGAAACTACTGAATGAATTCAAACGAAACTTGGCACGATTTGAGCCCATACTACGAGGAAGGACATAGGATACTTTTTATGCCTAAATTCTACCCCCGAAGGGGTGAAATAGGGGTTGAAAGTTTGTATGAAAGTCCTTAATTTCTCAAGTTATAGCCATGAAACTTGATATATGAGCTACGGGTTGAAAATAAAAACATATGTGTATCACAGTTTTCCAAAATTCCACCCCCGAAGGGGGGAAATAGGGGTTGAGAGTTTGTATGAAAGTCCTTAATTTCTCAAGTTATAGCCATGAAACTTGATATATGAGCTGCGGGTTGAAAATAAAAACATATGTGTATCACAGTTTTGCAAAACTCCACCCCCGAAGGGGTGAAATAGGGGTTGAGAGTTTGTATGAAAATCCTTAATTTTTCAAGTTATAGCCATGAAACTTGATATAGGAGCTACGGGTTGAAAATGAAAACATATGTGTTTCACAGTTTTTCAAAATTCCACCCCCGAAGGGGTGAAATAGGGGTTGAGAGTTTGTATGAAAGTCCTTAATTTCTCAAGTTATAGCCATGAAACTTGATATATGAGCTGCGGGTTGAAAATGAAAACATATTTTTCACAGTTTTTCAAAATTCCACCCCCGAAGGGGTGAAATAGGGGTTGAGAGTTTGTATAAAAGTCCTTAATTTCTCAAGTTATAGCCATGAAACTTGATATAATATGAGCTGCGGGTTGAAAATGAAAACATATGTGTTTCACAGTTTTTCAAAATTCCACCCCCGAAGGGGTGAAATAGGGGTTGAGAGTTTGTATGAAAGTCCTTAATTTCTCAAGTTATAGCCATGAAACTTGATATATGAGCTGCGGGTTGAAAATGAAAACATATTTTTCACAGTTTTTCAAAATTCCACCCCCGAAGGGGTGAAATAGGGGTTGAGAGTTTGTATAAAAGTCCTTAATTTCTCAAGTTATAGCCATGAAACTTGATATAATATGAGCTGCGGGTTGAAAATGAAAACATATGTGTTTCACAGTTTTTCAAAATTCCACCCCCGAAGGGGTGAAATAGGGGTTGAGAGTTTGTATGAAAGTCCTTAATTTCTCAAGTTATAGCCATGAAACTTGATATATGAGCTGCGGGTTGAAAATGAAAACATATGTGGTTCACAGTTTTTCAAAATTCCACCCCCGAAGGGGTGAAATAAGGGTTGAGAGTTTGTATGAAAATCCTTAATTTCTCAAGTTATAGCCATGAAACAGCATTTGGGCTTTCGTTAAAATATGAAGAAGTAGGTACGTGTTTCACCATTATAGGGGGGGATTATACCGTGGGATAGTAATATCGGCTACCTACTTTTTATCCTGGAAAATTAACTGAAAAACTTATTCCACGCGGACGAAGTCGCGGGCATCAGCTATAAGGAATATACATACATACATACATACATACATAGGCTACTTTTTATCCCGGAAAATTAATGAGTTCTCGCGGGAATCGAAAAAACTTAGTCCACACGGACGAAGTCGCGGGCAGAACTAAAATTTTGTAGCATCATACTAATATTATAATTATTGCGAAAGTGTGTTTGTTTGTTGGATTGACCTTCAATCACGCCGCAACGGAGTAAACGGATCGACGTGATTTTTGGCATGTGTTTTGGATGAAAGTGACATAGGCTACTTTTTATCCCGAAAAATTAAGGAGTTCTCGCAGGAATAAAAAAAAAACCACGCGGACGAAGTCGCGGGCATCAGCTAGTACTTATAATAAAACTGTAACAGGTCCAATTCTGTACATTGAAGATATGTATTTTGAAAATTTTTTTTGGAGGGCACTCATTATTCGGTACTGAAGCCAAATCTGTAATTTTTTTCATTTTTGTCTGTCTGTCTGTCTGTCTGTATCTTGGCCGCGCATCACGCCGAAACTACTGAATGAATTCAAACGAAACTTGGCACGATTTGAGCCCATACTACGAGGTAGGACATAGAATACTTTTATCCCGAAATTCTACCCCCGAAGGGGTGAAATAGGGGTTGAAAGTTTGTATGAAAGTCCTTAATTTCTCAAGTTATAGCCATGACTATAAATATAAGCATTTGGGCTTTCGTTAAAATATGAAGAAGTACGTGTTTCACCATTATAGGGGGATTATACCGTGGGATAGTAATATAGGCTACTTTTTATCCTGGAAAATTAACTGAAAAACTTATTCCACGCGGACGAAGTCGCGGGCATCAGCTATAAAGAATATACATACTTACATACATACATACTTATATACATACAATTGAGTAGGATCAATAAAAATTTAACAAGTAACTAATAAAGCGAAGCGGAAACGCCTTGTAGTTAAACTTCGGCTTCGGAGGGTCCGAGGTTAAAGTCACGTATTATATACTTAAGTATCTAAGTAATTTTTCAGAGATAACTAATGTGCGTTTTAAGTAATTAATTAAATATCACTGCCATTAACGGTGAAGGAAAATATTGTGAGGAACTCTGCATGCCCGAAAGTTCTCTGTAATGTTTTCAGAAGTGGGTGAAGTCGGCTGATCTGCACTAAGCAATGTGTGGCACTAAACCCATCTAAACCCTTATCTTCAGACCCGTGCTCAATCGTGGGCCGACCATGGGTTGTGCTGCTGATGATGATTATGATAGTTAATAATGCTTTAGTCATATAATGGTAAGGTCCAAAAGTTTGCGAACTTTGAAAAGCAAAGGGATTGACGTCAAGTATCTATGAAGTCAACCAGAGCCACGTTGAAAGCCTTGATTTGAAAATGTAAATTTACCCTGACTCAAAATATCTTAAGTACCTAAATACATTTTGGGTAGGTATTATGTATATGAATAACTTTTCAAGTTTATTCTTGTCTGAAGCCTCCTCGACCTGGTTCCTGAAAATTATAAATGCAAAATAATTAAGGCAATGCTTTATTCAGATTCCGAATGCAAATTTGAATTTTGGTAAAACAAGAAGAGATCAAAGCGCTTAACGAGTCGACGTGAAACGTGGCTTTGAGAAAATGTTTATTTGGACAATTGAATAATATAACTGTAGGTAGGTACCTACACCGAATTTTATTCCAAAGAATAATTGCACTTTTCATTTTGCTAAATAGTAAACAACTAAAGCTAATTATATGAGAAGCTTTTCAAAGCTCCAACCGCTAAATGTATTTATCTATCCTTCAGAATGTTACAAGAACCAGTACTATGTACCTACTTAGGGTAGGTACATGTTTTTTATCTACATAGGGTGGTTTTTTGGTTCCCGCGGGAATTCTTTAATTTTCCGGGATAAAAATTAGTAGGTAGGTATCCTATCTGTTATTCCTAGGTATAATCTATCTCTGTGCCAAATTTCATCCAGATCCGTTCAGCCGTTGGGGTGTGATGTAACAAACATCGATCCATCCATACATCCATCCAAACTTTCGCATTTATAGTATTATTATAGATAGTATAGATGGGCCGGTATCATCGATATATCTCCGGTCGGTAGGTATATCTACCTACTCGGTAACTTAGTACCTAGGTACCTACTCACGGTAGGCTTCATAGTTTCATACTTGTCTGTATGTTAATTTTGCGACTGTTTATTGACCGAGCGAAGCGAAGGTCTCTGATTCTACTTGAGTGAATTTGCACTTGGCCGTCCGTCCGTCCGTCCGTCTGTCAGAGCATTATAACTTCTGAATTACTGAACGTAATTACTTCAAATTTAAATATAATTATGTAAACCGATGGCCTCCAAACGAATATGGCTTAAAAAGTTATAAAAATCTTTATTTCATAGAAGCGAATGCGAAGTAAAATATTTTTTATAGCGTTACATAGGGTTGCGGTATATCATTTTAAAGATAATTAGGAATAGAGTCCAAAATTTTTATTTTTTTATTTTTCCCCTATAATTGACGAAATGGGGGGCTTTCAAAGTGGAGATTTTCTAACGTCCAAAGTTAACCTCAGAACTCAGAATTTTCTGAAAGGCTGATCCATAAACTTGATCAATTATTTGAATTATATCCTGTACTCAAATACTAAAATTAGATAAATATTTTATGGAAATGAAATTATTTAATTTTTAATGAGCTTCAGTATTTTTAACATAACTTCACAATGATGTCAATAGATGGCGCTCTGTAAAAGTTTATTCGTTTGTGCTTACAAATAATAGACGTTAGCAGTTAGCAACATCTTACGTGGAATAAAAAAATAGTCTACTGATAGTACCTACTGACTATACTGATGTCTATGAACGTAAAGATAGTTAAAACTATCTTATGGGTACTGCGAGGTCTCAGTTCGGGGCGAACCACTAGTTTATTATTGTTTTATGATAATGAAAAAAAATGAAAATGTATTGTTTATGCAGCTTGCAGATCGCACATAATAAACCAAACGCACACATGAACGCTTAGCATTTTTCAACACTAAAATGTGAGTTAAAAATTCTTTCCAAAAGACCGACTTCCAAAGCCACTGTAAAGTAAAAAATAATTTTGACTTCTACACACTATGCTGAAGTCGGGCGAGCCTGACGCGTCAACTTTGCCTATCTTTGCTATACTCGCCCGTTATTTTATTATTTTTTACTTTACAGTGGCTTTGGAAGTCGGTTTTTTGGAAAGAATTTTTATTTTTAACTTTTTGCTGTAGGTACTCTAAATCCGCACGGCTTAGGAATGCAGTACCCTGCAGCATCAGAGTTGAGGAGTTGGGACTTGGGTTTAAGTATGAAGTCGTTGCTTGACACCTACAATATGAATTCAACGCTATTTTTCAGGAGTTCTGTACTCTGCAGCATCAGGGTTGACGAGTTGGGACTCAGAGTTGAATCGTATACACATGACATGATACCTACTATACGAATTCACCATCGAAATTTCCTAACTCCCTAGTTTTGAGGATTTCATGTAGTATGGTACACCTACAGCATCAGGATTGAGAATTTGGAGTCAGAATTTTTTATGGAACCACTCGGGAGACTCCTCTAAACAAACAAAAAAAAATTTTAAATCGGTTAAGAAACCACGGAGATATGCACCGACAAACATTAAATATATATAGACCTAGCCTTATCCCATGTTAATTGGGGTCGGCTCTCCTAACCATTTTTCTCCAAGCTGTTAAAAAAAACAAACATTAAAAAAAAAAAAAATATACGCCCTCTTCCTTTTTTGGAAGTCGGTTAAAAAGGAGTGCACTGTAGTCATCAGCACGCCGTGTATCTATTATATTGAGTGGGGTAGCGTCCGTAGGTAGCTATAATGTGCGATCAACATTTGAATTCGATTAGAGCTGCTGATAAATACCAGGGCTGATAGCGCTGTCGTGTAGGTAATCATAGCCTATCGTACCCAATGATAAGTAGCGCAGATTTCTCATTTGCAGGCAAAATTGCTCGCTAATTCTATCAGGATTGTTATTTAGTACAGTCTCATAATTATTATTCTAGTTTGACATGCCTGTAAAAGATCGGCAGAGAAGACAAATCAGAAAACTAAGGCTGACGGCAGTTGGAGCAGGATTGAAGTCTTTTATAAATTGTTGCAATGTTGATATCTTGATGCTTCACTACGTACATCCTTAAAATAATAATGGACAAGAAATCATGGGTCTCACAGTGAGACCCATGATTTCTTGAGTGAAACTCTCACTTGCTTGGGAAGGACCCAATCAGCCGGTGCGGTGATCGGGCTTAGAGTCAGAGTTCGAGGAACAATCCTAAGAAATATATTACCTAATACCTTAGGTACACTTACGACTACGGAACAAAAATAAATACCTTCATAGGTAAGTATTAAGGGAAAATCCATGCCACTTACGATCCTAAAGATCCGTATCTAGGTAGGTATCTAAGTTCATAATGAGTAAATAACTAAGTGCCAATTTGCAGAGAATTATTGTACATAATATACCCACTCAGTAAATCTAATATCCTCCTCTTTTGTTTAGAGCTTTTAATTATCTACTCTCCGGAATCATTATTTCGCATAACGATCCTTCAATATAAAAGCAGAGTCTAATGAATTGTTTACTTTGTTAAATAATAACAGCCTAATAGGGTATTTAAAAAGTAGTCGACTTTTTTTATACGTCAAAACGTATGGGATTTTGTATGAAATACTAGCTTATGACGTCATCAAAATTCGTCGCACTTGTTTACTTTAATAATCGATATTTTAAAATGATTAAGTACGTCATAAGGGAGATTCGCTATTTTATAATCACTAAAAAGAATTTATTTTTGTCATACTTAGGCAACATCCCAATTAGCAAAATAGGGATAGATACGAGTACATGAAGTAATTAACGATTTCATAAGACATGGAGGAGTGTTGATTCTTACCTACATTTCGCATAATTAACTGACTAATTAATTAATGTCACTTAATTAGAAATGGTTCATAAAATAATGTTCAAATTATGAAATAATGTGTTTTGGTAATTAAATTATATTAGTTAAACACTTTAAAATTAAGTATATAGGCGTGAGATATGTCTCGTCTTTCATTATTGCATATAGACTTGCCATAAGAAGTGTCTAGGTTAGCTTATACTGTTACAATAATGGTTAATTTAACCGGTCCCAACGATCAGGCAGCGCGACCCGTGGGGGAAAGAGGCAGTGTGCGTGGTCCTTTACCTCCTCAAAACCATCACACTTGGGGTGCTAGGCTTGGCCGACGGCGTGAAGAACTGAAGTATAAGGAACCTACCACGTTGGCTGAGATGGAAGAGCTGGCCTGGAGGTCTGCGCTACTGATGGAAAAACATGGGGGGAAGTCGAAACATCACTTTGACACGGCTATGGATCTTCTACGGCAACAGTACAATATGGTGCTTAAAATTTTTATTTAATTTGGTTTAAAATAATAAAAATGGACATATTTTGCAAACCAAGAAGGCCTTTTTAGGGTGTTCAAAATATTTAACGTTAACAATTGTGGTGCAATTGGCCACTAGTCTTTGAGTGTTGTATACGCTACGAGACGACAAAGTGTCTGTCAAAACGCTATAATATACTTAGGTACACGGTAGTTTGCATCATAGATAAAATTATCGTCTGTACCGAGCATATTTTTATTGATTTGTTATAAATTTAACTTTATAATTTTTTTTTCAGAATTTCATTGTGATCTGCGAGAAATGTAACAGTCCACATGTCTACGATGAAGTCACCGCACCAGAAAGATGACCTATGAAAAAAGTTTGTAGGTACATAAATGTGTTACGAGTGTATTTATTAAATGTCCTTATTTTGAATAAACACAAATATTTATAAACATAATATACTTAATGTTTGTTTCCACGCCTCCACACTCAGTTTCGGGCAGTCGAAAAAACAGACGATCGTTTTTGGTCAATAATTCGGTTATTTTTATCTGTACCTACAACAACAACAACAACAAACTTTGTAATTTAGTAAATAAGGAATTAAGTTTTAGTCGCCTCAGTTGAAGCACCAGTTTTTAAACTATTTCACCAGCAAAATCCCATAATTTTTAAAATCCAGTCTGAAGCCCGCGCATTAAACACATCGGAATGACATCGTAGTAGGTATAATAAGTTTTCACTCACTATTAGGTAATATAACATGTTTTGCCCGGTGGGAGGCTTCGGCCGTAGCTAGTTACCACCCTACCGGCAAAGACGTGCTGACTAGCTATTTATTAATGTACAATGCCGAGAAGAAACCGATCACGGGTATGGGTTTAATATTTAACTGCCCTAACAGGTTAGCCCGCTACCATCTTAGACTGCATTTTCACTTATAGGTAGGTAGGTACCATGAGGTAAGATCGCAGTCAAGGGCTAACTTGAAGTGGATAAAAAAAACATAGTAATTTCATGTCTTAATGAACGAATTTCCACCTGCCCTAGAAACGGATTATCTTCTTAATATATATAAATCTCGTGTCACAATGTTTGTCCTCAATGGACTTCTAAACCACTTAACCGATTATAATAAAATTCGCACACCATGTGCAGTTCGATCTAACTTGAGAGATAGGATAGTTTTTAATATTATATAGATTAGGATTATTAGTGCTACCCGTGCGAAGCCGGGGCGGATCGCTAGTAATATTATAAGCATTTATGTGAAAAATGGCAATCCTCGCTTGCCTTTGCAGAGGTAGACGTAGACGTAGAGCGGCGGAGGATATGAAAACGGGTCAAGTTTCCGTCGGGAAATAGTTCAATTAAGAGTTTCATCGAATTTGGCGTCGTTAAGGACGATGCTAATGGAGAATCATCGCATGTGGCTTTCGATTAACATCAATAAACGGGTTCATTTTCCGCGCCGTTCAGATACAAATAAGGAATCCATACTTACAGTCCATACTAATATTATTAATGCGAAAGTGTGTCTGTCTGTCTGCTACGCTTTAATGGCCCAACCGTTCAACCGATTTAGATGAAAGGTACAGGGATAGGTTGTATCCCAGGGAAAGACAAAGGCTACTTTTTATAGGCACGAAGTCGCGGGCATCATCTATAGTATAAATATATCTACTTACTCACTTGACCACTTGATACTATTTAACGCTTAAATAAATAATTATTGCTATTATTCTATTGTATCTACTGTTGTTGGTACTATATTACATAATATCTACCGTTTTTTAAGGTTTCCCTATATTTCAACTGGGACACCGAATGGTCTGTGAACTGGGATAATAATATGCTTAATGTTAATCCAGAGGAAGCTAAAATTCACGTCGATCCCTTGCTCTGTTGCGGCGTGATTGAAGGAAAAACCAACAAACAAACATACTTTCGCATTTATTATATTAGTATGATGTATTTTTAACGAATACTTAATAGTAAGTAGTTTACTTATTTCAACACTTGATTGGAAATACAAATCACTGTAGGTATAATAAAATTGTAACTGGACTGGATGACTTCTGTACATCGAATATTTTTTTAACATTATTTCTCTAGTAGAACAACGCCACCAATAAAATGAATACCAAAAAAGAAATCCTCTGCTACAATGAATTCGGGGCCGTAGGTCATTAGTTTCAGAGGAACGTGAAAATGAGAAACAAAAGCCTTTGGCCCTTACACTACGCTTATTATAACAAGACTAATGACTCCACGTTTTCTCACTCATTATTTACAAGTACTATTCCACTTTACAACGTTGTAATGTATTACATACATTACATAAGAACTTAAGACAGTTTCTTGGCCTAGATTTGACAAAGCAAGTTTGAGCGATATAAATCAACTCCAAGTGTATGGAGGAATTATTTTAAATACTTAACTAATTATCTACCTATTCATGATCAACACTGATACTTCAATATTGCCAGTAGTGTAGGTATTCGTTCCTTAATCTCTTTAAGTAGATATCTAGAAAATATAGTCCATGTGTGTCGGTTTTCTTGTTTATAGCTTCTTAACTTCTTCGTGCTTTTTAATGTGGTCTGCACAAGCTTTTAGATCATTGGACGAGGAAAGTTTGGGTTAGGTCAGGTAAGGTTTTATTTAATATTAGTACATCTGAGTTTTGCTCAGATGGACTAATATTAAACAAAAGGGCGAGTGAGATATTTTTTGATTAATTACCTATAACCAATTTTGATGAAACAAATGGAAAACCCTATGGGAAATCTCACAGTGTCCAATTTTATGCAATCGATTTTTCATAATTTTATATTTTCATACACTTGAAACGATGCACAAGTACTATAATTAAAAGCGGTAAATATAAAGCTGTGCTTAAAATGCTTATACTAAAAATCAATAGACCAAACATGCAAGGCAGAAACAAGCGGACAGAATTTCAACTATAATGAGGTATGAATAGCCACTGGGTATATATCGCTGAAAAATATAAGACAACAGTTTATTGCTAATCCTAATTCCTAACGCAACTAGCGTGATTTACAAATATTATAGTAATCCCGATACTTACAACCATATATATCGATTTTTATGCTAAGCTGGTGTTTATCGCCTAAGATTGGTCGCGGAACAAGAAATCTTTATCTTAAGATTTATCTTTGTCTTTTTTTACACAAAAAAAGAGTCCGGACTCACTCACTGACTATTTTCATCAACACCCATAAACCTTTGGACCTAAAAAGTTGGTATTTTGCACATGGTTTCCTTAAGAATGTAGACAACACCGAGTAGTGTAGACTGTAGACAAGGAATAAAGCCGGATTTTCAGAAATTCCCACGAAAGCACATCGCTACTATTTCTTAATTCTTAATTTTCATTAGGTACTAACTAGGATTTTATTATTCATTTGAAATAAAAAAATAATTTTATGCAGAATTTTCCGTGTTAACACAAATGTTTCAGCAGGGTCATAAAACACACACGCTAGGTTTCGATGTTCCACTGCCACCGACGTGGTTTCTGCCACCACCACTCCACCACCTGGTGACCTGATGATGATTTATATTGTACGAGTTAGCTTTAATAAACTTTATATTATTGTAAAAGCCATTAAATAAAGAAAGTGTAAGAAACTCCTCCAGATTTCACTTAGGGACCGTAGGTATATGCATGGCAAAAAGTCTACGCGAAACTTCCGCGTTAAAATAACTATGAATATCGTCGTCATCTCAATACTTCCACTGCTGGTAGAAAGTTTCCTGCATGGATCTCCACAGGACATAGTACAGTCTTGTGCCGCTTGTTTCCAGCGGCTCCCAGCTCGACCCCAACTCGAATAAACTGCGCATACCATGCGAGGCGGCCATATTGGGACCCAACGCCGATCGGTTCTTCGAATGTCCCGCCTATGGCCACTTTAGCCGAGCTACGTTGGCTACTCTGGTTCTGCCACGGATCTCCTGACCCTGAGCCTTCTTATCAAGTGCATAATAAGCGACAATGTTTCGGAGTCGTAAACTTAGAAAAGATAATAGTCTCAGTACTATTACGTCAGCGTAAGTCATCACTGGCTCACTGTTCGAAGACATCCCTCTTAAAAGGTTGTCAAGAATAATGAATATTTTGAATATATATATGAAAATAACTGGGCCGAAAACTTGACCAAACTAATAATTATTATAATGGTTCCTTAATGTGTGTAACTACGGGTTTTTATACTATACGCATTACATAGATTATGGTTGATATTGGTCTGATATGTTGTATTGTCACAAGCCCATACGGAATCTATTCAAATAGTGCAGCAAATGCGTTTTGGCACACGTCCACCGCTGTACGTTTCAATTTGGAAAGTATCTTTTGTTTTATATTCACCTCAGGTCTGATGGAAAATATAGAGAGCTTTTTTCAGCGTATTGTTGAAAGCTTAGCTTTTCGAAGAGTGGAATTGCTAACCATTACGAATCAGATTACAAGGAAATAAATTGAGTAGGTACACTTTAAAGTTTAAAGTGTACCTACTCAATTTATTAATTAAGCAAATAAAGTAGGTTTAAAGTTTAAACCTACTTTATTTGCTTTTTATTACTAAACTAGCTGATGCCCGTGACTTCGTCCGCGTGGTTTAAGTTTTTTGTTATTCCCGCGGGAACTCCTTAATTTTCCGGGATAAAAAGTAGCCTATGTCACTCTCCAGGTCTTTAACTATATCTATGCCAAAAATCACGTCGATCCAATGCTCCGTTGCGGCGTGATTGAAGGACAAACCAACGAACCAATAAACCAACAAATAAACACACTTTCGCATTTATAATATTAGTATGGCTATTGTGGCGGTTTCTGATATGCCTCTGGCAACACAATCTTTTAATATTTAACAGTCACAGCCGGTACCCTGATGAGAGCCCAAGGGCAATTTTGTCGAGACAGTAAGTACACTCCAACGCTCTGTGACACACACACGACTCTTGTAACGCATACCGCAAAATGATGATGTCCTCCTGACCGAATTTCGGCCACGGCGGCCAATCTCCAGAGAGATTAGCCATCTGCGCGGGAGATATTATAGAGCACAAGTGTGTGCGCAAACACAGGTGCACTTGCACTCTCTGTTCCTTTACTCTCATAGCCCGATGGGACGGAAAATCCAACACGACCGGAGAGAGATCAGGTGCAGGACCGACCGATATCGCAAAATATAACTGTATAGTGTACCTAATTTTAAATCACATTATTCACAGTTGTAGAGTTTTTCGCAATGTCCAGAGTTTCTGACAAAACTATATTTATGATCTGGAAGAAATCTCTTCAAGAGATAAGTTGTCCTTGTGCATGTCCTCTCAATGTTTATGTACCTACCTACCTAATAAATAAAAAACCGGCCAAGTGCGAGTCGGACTCGCGCACCGAGGGTTCCGTACAAACCTGTAGTAAGTTTTACGATTTATGACGTATTAAAAATAAAAATTACGTTTGTTGTATGGGAGCCCCCCTTTAATATTTACTTTATTGATATTTAATTATTTATTTTGAAAGGTAATATACAAGTTAATATTCTGTGAAAATTTGAACCGTCTACCTGTTACCGTTTTTAATATTGAGCAAAAAAATACGAAAAAAACACGTTTATTGTATGGGGACCCCCCTTAATATATATATTTTTTTAATTTTTAGTATTTGTTGTTATAGCGGCAACGGAAATACATCATTTGTGAAAATTTCAGCTTTCTAGCTATCACGGTTTATGAGATACAGCCTGGAGACAGACAGACAGCGGAGTCTTAGTAATAGGGTCCCGTTTTTACCCTTTGGGTACGGAACCCTAAAAAGTGTGCAGATATTATATTAGACTGTTTTACCACATGAGTAGATAAAACGAACAGAGACAAAGCTTCATACAAGCGCGCTATGATAGGTACACTACTACAAGCTTCAGAACTATCTGTGCGTGAGCACTGGCGTTACGTCGCGTATGGAGAGAAATCGGTTTATACCGGCTCGGCCAGTGCTCAAGCTAAGGGGCTGCAGTACACGTCGCGCGTCGTGTTTGCATTTAATTTAATGTTAATAATAGTCAATAGTCAATAGTGTTTTAATATATAAGTGTAAATATGGTTTACTGTACAGTGTGTATGAACAATAATGGAAAGAATAAAAACACATAATTTTTTAGCTATCCCAAAGACTCTACTAGGTAAGTAGTACTAACTTGATTATAATTTATTAGTTTTAATGGGTAGGGTAGATAGAAACCTTATACATGTTAGATGCTAGTAATTGTGATATTCTGTAACCGCATCCATCTAATTCGACTAAAATGACACGCGCGCGGTTCGCCGGCAAGCCGTAGCGTCGGCAAACTCGCGTCAAAGCTCGCTTAGGCTATTTAGTTTGTTTTCTGTGCGCGTGGATTATATTAAAATCAATCTTTCTCCGTTACGGTTCGTGGTTATCTTGCCCAGCTGCCAGCACTTGTCAAAATTTTATTGTAGAAAATAATTATTTTTTTATGTTTCCATGACTTTGAAATGTATTACACTTCGTATTCGTCCTCCGAGATTAGCATGATATACTTGTAGTACCGTGTACGAACGGCCACTTTCACACGTTAGTTGAGGTAGCTGGAAATAAAAACAAACGCTCCCTCTTACCGGCCGATAGCAGGTCGCTATATATAGGCCCCACTCCTGCACAACTAGTCATTCGTGTTTTCGTGCTCAGCCACTTCGCACGTCCGCAAATTCGGTGAGTTTTTATTTTATTTTTAAATTATTAAATTATAAATTAATATTTTTATTATTTATTTTTGTGATAAAAACGTAAGTGATTTCGGAAATTTGAAATTAAACCGATCACGTAAACGTTATCACCGAATAAGTTTGTCATCGAGTTTTTTGGAGTCTTCTACACCATCGAGCTTTTGTTTTTGAAGTCTTCTACACTGCTTGTCATCGAGTTCTTTGGAGTCACTGCAATCGCCAACACTGCCACCATCGAGTCGCAACATTGCTCGTCAGCCAACTTTCTAATAATGTGTGTTTGCGCATAGGATTTTTTTTTAGATATATACCTAAACTCAAACCGAAATTCAATTAATGTTTCTTACTCAAATAGACTTTTACAAGTTCATTTTTGAGTTGTCGAGTGGAATCTTTCACTGGTTCGGAATAACATTCCTACAGAAAAGAATCAGCAAGAAAGTCTGTTAAAATCTACCTGTCTAGACGTGGATATTATGAAATCTTAGCAAATCGGATTGCCTATGGCTACCTATTGAAGTGTGTTTTCGCATGCAATCTCTTGCCTACAAAATAATAGACTTACAATAAGTCGTAGGCGAGGCCCCCCAGGCATTGCTCAAATTTGAAGTACGTTTTCGCGTGCAATTTAATGCCTACAAAATAATAGATTTACAATAAGTCGTGGGCAAAAGCCCTCAGGCATTGCTCAATTTGAAGTACGTTTTCGCGTGCAATCTCATGCCTACAAAATGATAGACTTACAATAAGTCGTGGGCGAAAGCCCTCAGGCATTGCTCAATTTGAAGTACGTTTTCGCGTGCAATCTCATGCCTACAAAATGATAGACTTACAATGAGTCGTGGGCGAAAGCCCTCAGGCATTGCTCAATTTGAAGTACGTTTTCGCGTGCAATCTCATGCCTAATAGACTTACAATAAGTCGGAGTACGTTTTCGCGTGCAAACTCATGCCTACAAAATGATAGACTTACAATGAGTCGTAGGCGGGGGCCCTCAGGCATTGCTCAATTTGAAGTACGTTTCAATTTGGAGTACGTTTTCGCGTGCAATCTCATGCCTTCAAAGTAATAGACTTGCAATGAGTCGTGGGCGAAAGCCCTCAGGCATTTCTCAAATTTGAAGTACGTTTCAATTTGGAGTACGTTTCCGCGTGCAATCACATGCCTACAAAGTAATAGACTTACAATGAGTCGTGGGCGAAAGCCCTCAGGCATTGCTCAATTTTGAAGTATATTTTCGCGTGCAATCTCATGCCTACAAAGTAATGGACTGGCAATGGGTCATGAGCGGGGGCTCTCAGGCGTTGTTCAATTTTGAAGTGTTTTTTTTTTCGTACAAGATTATATATTATGAAATTATGCCTGTATTGCGTTGATTGTTTGAACTAACTATTGCAAAATCTATTTTTGAAAAGTGCGTCCTTTTACGCACTTTATTGGCACACCTTTTTTCGTACGACGAAAGTGCGCGCGCACGTGCTTGAATCTCAAAGCATCTTCGATCAGGTGCGAAAACTTATCCAAGCATTCATGTTGCCATAATATGCTTCACTATTGGGACTGCGTTCTAATGAACAATAATGAATGACTAATGTCATGAAGACCAACGATCTTACCTGCCCTGGGAGAAGTCATGATGACGCAGGCGCAAGTCCCGCCTTCACTCCCGAATCCCGACAGCAAGACGCCTTCGAGTTTTTTGTTATGATGTTTTGAGCATAGCTACTACAGCAGAGCTTTATAAAACGATACGGATCGTCGGATACAGCATCTATTAATGGACGCACGACGCTTTAATTACGACATACAGCGATTCTTTAACAAGACGTTTAATTGTCCTCAGGATTAGTTATTGCATATTAAAACTAATTCTTATTATTTAGCAAGAATCTTTCAGAAACTTACAAAGATGCTAAGGCGATAATTAAATAGAGCGCAGAGTCGAAACAGCCTCAAGCCCAAACCGCAAAGGAAGTTTTAAATCAACAGACCTGTTATGCGAGCATTTCGGCTAAGGACTTCTCATCGCAGCCATCGTTGTCCGAGATTAGGAACACTGGTAATTTTTTTAAAAATTTGTCAAAATTTTTAAAAAAGCAGTGGTCATCCATAACCGATGACCCTACAGTGGTTAGTTGTTTTTTCCTATAGTATTCCTATTTTAAGTGTTTCTTGTTTTGCCTCGAAATTCATTCAAAAGGCAGTCGATGGTCCCTTAGCTATAGGAGCTATATCACAAAGTGAACCTGCAGTACATTAATTTTTGACTGCAGTACTCTTTTTCCGAGTCATACGGCAAGAACATATTTACTTTGATATAAAACAATGAAAAACATTTCAATATTTTTTTTTCTTTATTTGAAGAATTTAGAACAATAATTGTATTAGTGAGAACTGCTATATGACCACAACCAATCAAAAAGATGCTTAGTTTTCGGTCCTAATACATGCAGACCAGAAAGGCAACTAAATTAATTGCGCTTTTGTTTGAATATAGTTTTCCAAATATACGTTCCACAGTTATTTGGTTTATTTAAACCAAACTGCAATATTTTTTTTCTAAAAATTTCCTCGAGGCTAAGAAATTAATGTTACTCCTTTTAATCATAATAATTCTTTAATAATTAATTTTAAAACAAGTAAATAACTTCCGTATAAGGAGTTCCGACACTACCTATAGTTATTGTTCGATGATGATTGATTCTCTTTTTAAAAAGAAATCACAAAACGAACGTCTATATAACATAATATTTCAATGAAAAGAAACAATAAGTTGCCACCGAGCTCCTGCAACTTTATTTTTTGGAATACGTAATTTATTCTTATATACATAATAATATTTTTTTTTTTGAACTTTGCTACATTAGTTGGCCTTATTACTTCATCGTGGCCGGCTAAAACAACCTAGTTTTAGAAGGTGTAAATGTTTTAAATTTAAAAAATGGTAATTAAGAAACAACGCATCTATATCCTGTTGTCCTTCAGATTTTGAGCGGCTTAATTCTGTAAACAAATTTGAAATGATGTAGAAATTGTCATAGGATTCTCAACTGCGGGGTTGGGGGCCGCTTGTGGTGAGGAAACTGCTAGCACCCAACGAAATGAGGCATTTCACATTAACCAGTTGGAAATTCTGCCAGCTTACTTCGGTTTCAAGTATTTGTTGAATACTTACACATTTTTTCAAAATCTTTTCAAGATCGCCAATACCATTGCAGTTGGTTTCATAACCTGCATGGCTGGTAGGTACTTCCCCTCTTGAGTTGAGCCCACGAGATATATATTGAATACATGCGATTACAAAGATGTTTGTATTACATATAAACGCTCTAGTCACGATACTAAAGCTATTAGAGAATCAAGACGAATCCGTTCAAAGGTATTTAGTGGGAACTGTCCAAATAATTCGAAAATTCTCCTTTTTGCGTCCCAATGTTATACCAATTATAAAAATTAATATATTTTGTGTAAGAATGACTCAGATGCGTACGCCATTAATGCGTTCATGGGTTTCAATCTCTTGGGTTTCCACTCTTCGGTATTATCAAGAAAACACAAGTAAAGTTCATAATTTTTGTTCCTTTATAGCCTACCATCATATCGCATATTTAATGGTTTACTTGCTGTAATTTGTCTTCGGACCCACTGGTCCACTGGTCTTTGAACCATCTGACGTGGTTATATATATACATAAGTATATATATATTTTTATTTTTATTTTATTTTTATTTCTTTCTCTCTCGTTCCTGCAGCCGCAAATTACACCTCACATACCCTGGTTGGAACTACTGCTGGCTGCTCGCCGGTAGTCTTTATTGATAAGAGATTTCCCACTCTCATCTATAGAAATGATGAATACCTTTCAGTCAGTTTTATTTCTGTCCTTCTGTAAATTCATTAAAACAACACGATAGTTGATCAATTAAGTTGTTTCAATTCGGCAATCAATACTATACATCTCTTCCATGGATGTCTTCAGCAAGCATTAATTCAATTGAATTTGAGTTGTTGAAATTTATCACAACTTTACCAATAGTTGTAGATCTCGTAATATTAGAGATACGTGATCTCTAAGTATAATATGCAGTTTCATTGAAAAAATTGAACATAGGTACTATAAATAGAATTTCTAAATTTTTTTTTTTTCAAATTCATACTGACTTTCTATGCTAAAATGTAACATCACTTGAGATCCTTGAAATGCATTAATTTTTTTTTTTTGTGTTTTGTTTTTCTCAATCAATGATCTGATGAAATTTCAACTATAAAAGAACTTTTGAAGCATTAAATAATTTTATGAGCTTCAAGAACATTACATAGAATGCAAAAGTTTTTCAAAATTGTAATACTTAATAATAATATATAACATAGAACTTTCCTTCGAAATTTCTCGTCAATCAAAATTTTTAATTTTTAATTAAAACTTTCTGAATAGGTTTCTTCCGTATATAATACAATTTTTACATTATCTTAAGTGTAACCCTCAATAGTTATCTTGACAAAATTAAACACCTTCGACACAATTCCTCAATACAGCGCGGCCTCAAGAGCCCGCCATATCCACAAGAATATTTTAGTTGCAGTCACTTGGCATATCCACAGACTGGTCCTTGTTTTTGCCCAAAGTACACGACACTAAGTAGTTGCTCGAATACTTTTGAAATTATAATTTTCCTTATCGAAAATTCAGATTGTTGAGTTGACTCATTCCTTACAAATACTATGATCCTGTAATAATAAAATCGAGCATTATAAAAAACAAAGTTATACAGTACCTCGTAAATATCTATCAAAATAAATAAAATTGTTCATTAAATAAGAACATAATCATTATTATGTATTAAATATGATATACCTGATGGTTAAAGTGCGTTTTTCGCATAATAACTACGAGTAAGACCTGTTTTCATGACAAGTCTCTCAATATCTACAAGTATATCATGCTAATCTCGGAGGACGAATACGAAGTGTAATTAATGATTAAACGAACTTACCTGTAAGTGAAGTTCGATCATAATTATACGAGTATTCGTCCGAAGAGATTAGCATCCCACCCTCCCACGGGTTACCCCAGTGTCATGAAAAGGTCAAATTTCAAATTCAAGGTTAAATTTGTAATATATATGTGTTTATGAAAGTGTAAAAAAAAAAAAAAGGTCAAGCTCCGAACTAAATGACTAGTTGTGCAGGAGTGGGGCCTATATATAGCGACCTGCTATCGGCCGGTAAGAGGGAGCGTTTGTTTTTATTTCCAGCTACCTCAACTAACGTGTGAAAGTGGCCGTTCGTACACGGTACTACAAGTATATCATGCTAATCTCTTCGGACGAATACTCGTATAATTATGATCGAACTTCACTTACAGGTAAGTTCGTTTAATCATTAATTTTGAAGAATATAAATTATATATTATTAATATAAAAAATCGACGATTTCGTTCAAAATCAATATCTGAGGAACCCTAGGATCACAAAACAGGAACTGTTACCAAAATTTAAAAAAGTCGTTGCCATTTTAAAAATTTAAATAATTAAAAGCCTGTAATATTAAATGAGTAAGTACCTATGTACCTAAATGTAAAAATACCTTAATGTTTCAATAAATATTTCTCTTACATCTTGTACTTTCTCGCAATTGAAGTATGTACCTAAATGTAAAAATACCTTAATGTTTCAATAAATATTTCTCTTACATCTTGTACTTTCTCGCAATTGAAGTGAAAAGTTGTATGTATCATGCGATAGCAAAGTTTTTTGTTTCTTGTGCCTTGGAATTCCTCACTAGACTCAGGATTCTAATTTACCTAATCCTTCCTAATTCGAATTCTTCACTAGCTCGGGATTCAAACTAGGCAATCACAACAAAAACAAACCGTGCCATCTTGTTCAACAAATAACTATTGTTAATTAAATTGTATCCTCCTGTGCCAACCCTACCAAAATAGGTATAAATTTTGCTCGCTCCTTAGAAGCTGTCTCTGTTCCGTTAGGTTTATCTACTCATGTGGTTTTACTATTGCGTATTTTTGAAGTGACACTTCTTTAGTATCGTTGTGATTTGAAAATTTAATATTAATTATTTTAATAGGATTTAGCCTGCGAGAGAATGAGATAGAATACAAGTTATCTCATTATCTCGTAGGCTACTTTTCTGAAGTATCACTTCTGCCGTGAATTGCACACACACACTTTTTGCATGATAATAGTAATTATTAGTAGCCTACGCAGGGAGTATATCCATACTAATATTATAAATGCGAAAGTGTGTCTGTGTGTCTGTCTGTCTACTACGCTTTCACGGCAAACCTGTTCAACCGATTTTGATTAAATTTGGTACAGAGATAGGTTGTATCCCGGGAAACGACAAAGGCTACTTTTTATCCCGCAAAATTAAGGAGTTCCCGCGGGAATCTAAAAAACTTAGTCCACGCGGACGAAGTCGCGGGCATCATCTAGTTTTGTAATAAAAAGAACACTAAGTAGATTCAGACCTGTCAATTAAATTTAGTTTAGAGAGATTATGTACAACATATTATATATTTTAATTGACTACTCGTCCTAGCAGTTTTAAAGAAACGAAAGGGGTAATTATGCTTAATATTCTTAAAATAATTTACGCAACGCTCCATCCTCTGCTTATAAAATAACGGAAATTATCGCCGAGGTGTAGGTATACAATTAAAACACAATCTAAACGAAGTTTTCAGCAGAAGCTTCCAAAATATTAATGCGCTGAAACCCAATCCCTCCGAAGTTTTCAGAATTTACCTCTAAAATATCGGCGTGCATAATTTTGGGCACTAATATGTTTGCGGAGTTTGTAAGTTATTGAGCCCAAAAATAACATTTGCTTTGGCGGCAGTACAACGGAACGCTAATTAATTTTCTCCCTAACACATTTCTCACATAGACTAAAAGGGTTGTAATATTTGGATATTTAATCTAAAAAATTTAAATTTTAGCACTTTCTGGCTTCGCAATTGTGGCACAAAATACTTATAGAAGTTAATAATGATTAAATGATATATTTATTATTAGCGCACTTATTTTATACCTGCTAGATGATGCCCGGGGACTTCGTCCATGTGGAATAAGGCTTTTGATTCCCGTAGGAACTCTTTGTATATTTCATGATTTAGCTCGAAAAATAAAAATGAAAATCTTGCAATTGTGGTTATTAATTTTATTCATTTTTTATGGTCAACTTTAGTACCATTTATTTTAATTAAAACTAAGAAATAAATTGTAATTGTAATAATAAATAATATTAATTATACCTTGCATTTTATTTTTCGGGCAAAATCTTTTTCGGGAAAAATCTTTTTCCCGAAAAATCAAAGAGCCTTTTTATTTTTCTGTTTTAACATGTGAGTTACACAAATAAGAAAGTACGGTCTAAGTACTTGATGATATCCAACTTAATTTAGGCCTAAGGCAGACAACAGTAATATTTTTTATATTTACAGATTATTTTTTAATATTTTTCATATTATAATTTACAGATTTAATACGACAAATATGCCATTTAAATCTGACTCAGACGTACCTTAGGTACCTATTGTTGTCTGCCTTAGACCTAAGTTGAGTTGGAGTGTACGGGCACGAAATGAGTGGTAGCGATTAGTCGGAGGCTGGCGACGAATTTCGGGAACAATTTGAAAGATGTCTGGTAATACTTTATAACCGACAAAAACGTCTGGAATTTATTTTTTCGAATTCTATAAGTATAAAATTTAAAGATAAAAAATCAAGTTGCCAAAAAAATGTTTTTTCTGTTTTTTTTTGCAAATGTTATATGCTGCGCAGTAGCGAAATAACCGCAAACGCTCTACCAGACTGGCAGAACTGGATTCGCCAATGAACGAAATTATATTTTTCCACAATAATTTCAGATTACCGAAAGGACCTTCCCGAAATTCGTCGCCATTTCTCGAACCCCATCGCCCCGCTGTCGCCGTCGCTCGGCCGTCGCTAGTTTCGTGTCTGACGCCGGATAGTCATCAATGAAAAGCGGGGTCTAATTTGAAAGCTCAATCGATTCATAAAACATGTCGATTAGGACGTCTCGGAAGTCTTGTATATGTTATACGGTCTATCTATGGTCTCGGAAGCTTCTCGGAAGTTAACAGTGTGTGTAAGTTAATGTCAACTGGAACCGCCCCGCTGATACCTAATAGGTATTATATTCTGCGCATCGAAACGCACGATGTTCTGAGAAGTCATAAAGTTTGAATCGGACTGTACGTACCTATACCTACTATTACCTATTCTGTGCCTATACATAATATATATACCTACTCCAGCGAATCAACGCATAATGCAGGTACGCTGCGTCAGTAGTCAGAATTCAGTGCAAGTTCTCTAGTAGTAGGTAAGTAAGTAAGTATAATAAGTTACGTTTGATCAATCTGGCGCAATAAGCGCTAGATTTTGTCAAGCCTACTATTTTTCGATCGCGTTTAATAAGGCTGTTATAACTAAATCCACAAACTGACTTTATCTTCTAAGTTACATAAACAAGTCTTCGAAATACTCATCAATCAGCGGCTTGTCTAGGGTACAATATCGCGAGAGGGTATCTAGATGTTTACAGAGTAAAGTTTTCCGACGATGTTCGAGTTTAAGTTTTACGATTAATGGCTGCAAGGTTGTCAAACTTATGTTTCAAAATATTTGAACAATCATTGACCTCCAAAAGTGGGTCTTTAAAGATTCCAAAATTATGCAATAGGTAAAAATCACCTATTGCCTTAGTGAAAAACTCAATCTCGACTAGGTAGATATTCTATTCCTTTATAAGAAATGATACCGGTATATTGAGGTATTGATACCAAACGAACTCGATACTCGTATTAGCCAGCAATATTAAAAAATATAATTTTGCTTGGCGTCTTTTTATCAGACTTTTTTTTTTTTGGTGTTTTTTTATATTATACCTATTCTGCTAAATGGGAATTACTACCCAAAATCCTTTTTAGAGTTAGTACGTCACAATAATTCAAAGTTTTAGGGAACGTTAGATTTATTTCAACCCAAATCCCTAGATCCACTGCATGTTGTATGTCAAATAAGACTAAATCAAAATCGGTTCATTTTTTTGGGAGCTACGATGGGCACAGACTGATACACAAATACACAGATAGGTACACTCATTAAACTTGCGTCATTGGGCTAGTGGTTAGCATGTTCGACTGCGGCTGACGAGGTCCCGAGTTCGAGTCTCGCGCCATAATTAAGTATTGGGTTTTTCATGGGTTTTTCTGACTAGAAATTCTCTGTACTAGCCCGGAGCTAGGAAGTTGGCGGTGTCTCATCCCCGTGCCTCGGAGAGCACGTAGAGCCGTGGGTCCGGCGCCTGATCTCTCTCTTGTCGTGTCGGATTTTCTGTCCCATCGGACTATGAGAGTAAAGGAACAGAGAGTGCACCTGTGTTTGCGAACACGTTTACACGACTATAATATATCCCGCGCAGATAGCTAATCTCTCTGGAGATTGGCCGCTGTGGCCGAAATTCGGTTGGGAGGACATTATAATTAAACTTGCGGCGGAGGTTAATAACAAAATGATGGACTAAAGAGAACCCTATATATAGTAGGTACCTATGAGTAGTAACAAATTAATGCCGCCTAAAGACTTAAAAATTCTAAAAGAATTTATTTCAAATTCAAAGTACTTAGGTACTTTTAAATTTAATTTTGCAACTAGTCGGCGTCTGCCTGCAAAATTGCTACACACACAATGTGGACTGAACGCAAATTCATGCAATTGGAAGGCTTCATAATGTCTGTTTGCGGCAAAAGACCGATCATTTTAATTCTGGTACTTGAACTCAGAATAATATAGTCTTGAGTAAAACGTGTGTTGGCTGGGAATTAGAATGTATGAATATGAAATAGCTACGAACTCTTAGTGAAAGTTTACTGTATTACCTACTAGTTAATTATTGCAAAGTAGATCGACAATGCGCATTGGTACGAGATTGCAAATAAATGTTGAGGTTGAGTAAGTCACCTGAGTTTGATGGTATCTTGCATTTTCTACAAGGTGATTCCCGTTGTTGTTCAAATAAAGTGTGATCGTTATTTTTAATTGTCTGGCTCATGGTCATATTGCAATATTTTACAAGATTGGAGTGATAAGGAGTTGGCAAGATTATAATTTCTTTGATGCGTCCAATACAGATGAATAGTGTATTACAGGATTACAGGAAAAAACGCGCCTGAAAAAAGTAGGTACGTGTTTTGCTTCTCCAGCAGGGCTAGCATGCGCACAACGAGTAAAATTATGTCTACCCGTTATCTCTATTTGTCTACCGAAGCTAACATGGTTACTTGTCTCGTTAAGGCAAAAGTAGAGATAAAAGTAATATTTCTTATCTGTGGTATTTTTCTCTACGAACCCTTACATGCCGACTATTTTTTTCTTTTAATAAACCGCATTTTGTGCTTGTAAGGTAAACGAAAATTAACAGGCAATGACATCTCTCTCTCTCTCTCTCTCTCTTGTTGTGCGCATGCTAAGCCTACAGAGCTTTTTCTTATAGACTAAGAGATAACTGCACTTTTGGTAACTATCGCCAGAAAGGCTGATTCAGTGTTAGGTGGATTTAGGGCTCTCCACTGATCACGAAAGTTACAGTCTGCCCGCATGTGGATGGACCTTTTGAAACTAGAAAAGCTGATTCTTGTACAGTATTAAAGTATGCGCAGTACCTATTTAAACAGATGTCGTTGATTGCTATTAAAAAAAATTAACAGCAATCAACGGGACGACAAAATAATTGCTAATATTATTTTACAGGAACGCATAGTAAGTATAGCTTATAACGTCTTTGAGAGGTGATATCTAGTAAAAGTCCCATCCATATGCGTCAGATTTTACACTGTTTAAATATGAACTGCGCGTACTTTAATACTGTACAAGAATCAGCTTTTCTAGTTTTCGTTCATTTTTGGTAACAATAAACCGTCTTTGAGCGGCTATATCTAGCAAAAGGTCCATCCACATGCGGGCAGACTGTAACTTTCGTGATCAGTGGAGAGCCCTAAGTCCACCTAACACTGAATCAGCCTTTCTGGCGATAGTTACCAAAAGTGCAGTTATCTCCTATAAGGTCTCCTCGAGGTAGAGATAATACGATTGTTACGAAATAGGTATGATTAAATCAACCCTTATTAGCGGACATTTTCGCAATTGGGTATGTATACCTACCTACTTGGTTTATTAACTATTCAAACGGTACGGATTCGGATTTGATAAGAGAAAATGAAAATTGAAAATTAGCGTGGAAACTGAGCATTTCGCGCTGATTACATTCGGAACTGTTTCCAACAATTCGTTTTTAGCACCGTACTCAATGTCTGTGTTAGCTATGTTTTTTGCAGGTAAGTAATATACTCCTACTCTAATATTAATGGTTCTTTGTGTTCCGTTTTATGCCAGCAAGTAAAAATACGAAATTTATGGATTGATCCACGGTGGCATCATACCTATTTCTCACCTTATGTATTACACATCCTCTACTTATGTATTACTAGCTGCAGCCCGCAACTTCTTCCGCGTAGTTTAAGCACAGGTTTAAGTTATTTTCTATTCCCGCGGGAACTCTTTATTTTTCCGGGATAAAAAGTTGCCTATTACTTACTACTATTACCTATTCTGTGCTATTACCTTCTACGAGACACAATCTATATCTGTAACCATCATACACTTTACTATCCTATTTTAACTATATTTTTTACTTTTAATTAATCTTATATTAATATTCTTTTGTCACGGAGTATTTTTAGCTATAATTACATTAATTATTAGTATTCCAAGTTGCATTTATTAATTCATCCAAATATTTTTAGTGTGATGACACAGACAGACAAAAAGAGAAATACTGTTTTGGGTTCTGTATCCATAATAATATATAATAAAGCTTCCTAGAAAGAAAATTTCCAAAATACATATTATATATAGGTATTATTTTAATGTCCTACATGGAATCTCTCATTTACAGTTTTATAATAAGTGGGATAGATAATATAATGAGTAGAATTTCAGCTGTCCGATTAAGTTCAGTGGATTCACTTTAAAATCCTCTTTTAAAATGAACATCTTCATGTCTAAGCTCTTAATTGAATCTGAAATGTGCTTAAGCTTTCATACCAATTCTATTATGCTGGGTTAAATGTTATTTACTTTTTCGAAGGACCTTATTTTCCCGTAAATTAAAGGATAAAGAAAGCTTAGCAGGGGTAATCTTTGTAAGTTGTTTATGAAAGTATAATATAATATGCAGAGGTTTTGTAATATTTATCAAATTCTATTGTTTTGTTATTTTTATCCAATTTACAACTTTCACAATTAAGTTCTGGTATTAGGAATTGTTGTTTGTTAGGTGAAGCATTAATAACCGTTTATATGCTAGAGTTCTTTAGCTCCAAATACGTGACATGAGAAAACTATGCCAATTTTCCTGTGAGAACCACAGTGCTGCTAAAAAGAAAGTAAAAGTATATAGTAATAGTTAAATATCTTTGTATTGCTACTAATTATTATTGAATGGCTGGCGCTTTGCTGGTCGAAAAAGACCTTTAATACCTACCAATAGCGGCTTTTCAAACGATTGCGTCGGGTTACGAAACGGTAATTTTCTGGGAATGGTCATATTATTATACCATTATCATCATGGTTATATATACCTACCTTTGGCCTGTACCCTTACTCTGAGATTGATCGAATTTGAAATACGGTCTCACTAAGTGAGGTGAGTTACATTTGCGTCAAACTAAAATGAATCTTAATATTATTAATTAAGAGCTGAATTTCGCGTATGCATTCACAGCTAGCGCTCCAAACGATACGTTTCGAAATTTGAATCGGTTGCACTGAATTTGTGGCTTTAAACCAAGAGTATTTGGGTCCATTTTGGTTTGACGCAGATGTGATTCACCTCGCTTGGTGAGACCGTATTTTGGATTCGATCAATCTCAGAGTAAGGGTACTGCTACATTGCGCGAGTTGATACTTACTTTTAAAATCTCTTATCTATATATATAAAATTCAAAGTCCTGACTGACTGACTTATATATCAACGCACAGCCTAAACCGCTGTGGCTAGAAACTTGAAATTTTGACAGTAGGTTCCTTTTGTGACGTAGGCGCTCAATAAGGAAGGATTTTTCAAAATTCCACCCTTAAGGGGGTGAAATAGGGGTTTAAAGTTTGTATGAAAGTCCTTCATTTCTCAAGTTATAGCCATGAAACTTAGCATTTGGGCTTTCAGTTAGATATGAAGAAGTAAATACTTCACCATTTTTGAAATTTCAACCCCCAAAGGAATGGAATAGGGGATAAAAGTTTGTAAAAAGTCCTTCATTTCTCAAGATATTTCTCAAGTTATATCAACGAACCACAGATAAGAGAATCAATCTTGATTCTCTGATCTGTGCAACGAACCTTGGTATTTTGGCTATCGGTAAAAAATAAAGAAGTACGTGTGTCAAAATATTTAAAAATTTCACCACCAAAGGGGTTAAATAGGGGTTGAAAATTTGAATGAAAGTCCGTCGTTTTTCAAGTTATCGCCTTGAAACTTGGTATTTGGGCTTCCGATTTATATTTATGAAATACGTACGCCACAGTCTTGAAATTTCTATCCCCAAGGACGTTAAATAGAGAGTTTGTCCTTCAATCACGCCGCAACAGAGCAACGGATCGATGTGATTTTTTGCATGGGTAGGTATAGTTGAGGATCTGGAGAGTGACATAGGCTTCTTTTTATGCCGGAAATGAAGGAGTGCCTGTGGGAATTAAAAAAACTTATGCCACGCGAACGAAGTCGCGGGCGTCCTCTAGTTTGAAATAAAAAGTAGGTACATCCATTTTTGGGGCAAATAACAACTATGTACCTACTTAATAACTCCGAAAATCCAAAATTGATCTCTTAGTTGCTCTTCAGCAAGCGGTTTCCGAAACAAATGATAAATAAATAATTAGTTAACTTAATATTTATTTATAGTGATTGCAGTAGCTGTACTCCACATTAGCAACATAAATGGAATGAGAGATTCCGATATTGAAAACGTTTTGAGTCAGCTACATAAAAGAAGCTCACTTCAACGTACGTCTTTGGATCAATCACTAGAAAGAGATGAGCAAATTGGTTACGATAGTAAAGAACTACTTCAAAATATTGCTCGAAATCCACAAGTTCAAATAGGATTCCCTTACAAAGATAAGGAATTAATAATCAATGAAAAAGATCGAAGGGAAAAACACGATCGGCTTCGATACTTACCGTGGAAGCATATTAACAATGTCAAACCAGCGTGGTTGAAAGAAAATTATCCTTTGAATAACATGGACCAAGAAGGTGACAATACCGATCTCGGTGACTACTCTAAAGTCTATTTAGTACTTGATCCAGAAGCTGATATGACTGAGTCAGACGTTAGAGATTTAAGCAACATGTAAGTTAAAAACAATAAAAGAGATGATCATGTGAAGTAGAATAAATAGTAAAACTGTTTATATGGTAAATCAAATAATTTCAGTCTAACATTTTAGTTTTAAGCGGCTTATTGTTTATGTTTTTAGGGTGTCATCAGTACTTACAGCACCTAATACACCAAAAAAGTCTTCTCTAAAAGATCGTATTCAAAAGAAACGCCGATATAAAGGCTTCATAGTAAAAGATCATCGGAGACGAATGCGAGATTCAAAAGAAAGTAAGTACCTAAACATACTGGTAATTATTTCATTCCGTTCTTGATACTCCGGAATAATTAGGTAGGTAATTAGGTTAATTTTAAAGTAAGCGAGTATTTTTCTTTTAACTTTTTAAAACTTGCATCAAGTGTTCAACCCACGGCAAATTTAAATTTAATTCTAACACTAGCGGTCCGCCCCGGCTTCGCACTTGTAGCACTAATCATCCTGCCTGCCACTGTAGGTCGCGGTCGTTTATTGTGTTACGCATTACTTTTTTCTATGATATTAATCTTAAATTAAATGGAGTAAAGGGCGAATTTTATTTTAATAAGGATTAATACTATGTCAGTAAAACACCTTCGAAAGTAAAGCTTTGTTTTAGACCAAATTTGAAAATCACAAAAATGCTTATTGTAAGACAACCTTAATTAAAAGAAAGATATTATATATGCTACCGTAGACTTTTTTTTAGAACTTTTTAAGAAAAACTATTCCACCATACATTGTTTTTGTGTAACTCTATTAAAGCAGCGCACGCCACGGGAGTTCTCAGATGAGATGTTTTTTTCCGACTTAATTTACATTATTACAATTTTCGCAGGGATCTCTAGCTTTTTTGAATCGGTTGAGTAGTTTTTGAGTTTATCCATTACAAACAAACAAACAAACCTTTCCTCTTTATTGACCTTCGCTCGGAAAATAAAATAAATTTTTTGATTTGTTGAAAGATAAATAGGAATAGAGTCCAAAAATATATGTTTTTTAAATTTTTCCACTAAAATTGACGAAATGGGGGGCTTTCAAAGTGGAGATTTTCTAACGTCCAAAGTTGACCTTAGAACTCTCAATTTTCTGAAACGCTGAGCCTGAAGTTTGATCAGTTATTTGAATTATATCCTGTACTTTAACAACAAATACTAAAATTAGATAAATATTATAAGGAAACGAAATTATTAAATTTTTAATGAGCCTAAGTATTTTTAACAGAACTTCACAATGATGTCAATAGATGGCGCTCTGTTAAAGTTTATTCGTTTGTGCTTACAAATAATAGACGTTAGCACCGTCTTACGTGGAATAAAAAAATACTCTAGTGATAGTATTGATGCCTATGAACGTAAAGATAGTTATAACTATCTTATGGATACCGCGAGGTCTCAGTTCGGGGCGAACCACTAGTAGATATATAATGTTTCCTCAACAGAGTATGCAGAAAAAGATTCAATAGAGCGTGATTACAAACCGAAGAGACCACGAGTGGAATACAGCGGCCGCGGCGGAGGAAGGACTGCGATACCTTACGTCGGACATCGTGGCGATATATTTGAGAGAGAATAAGTGCTTTCTTTTATTAAGCAAATTAAATAGCTAAGCTTTGCAAACCCTGTCTGCTATAATATTTTGGCCTATCCGTTAACGGATGTTGATGAAATTGGAGTTTTGCGTGCATCCCGGAGACGGGCGTAGGTTATATTAATTTTATTCCTACAAATCGAAGAGATCCTAAGAATTTAAAACAAATCTAAATTCATTCATAAACTTGTAAAAGTTAAGTTGAATTTTTTGAATTTTCAATTTTAAGAGGATTTAGGTATAATATTGAATATTAAAATAATAAAACTACAATATAGATTTAAATGCTTTACTAATGCATATTTTCTATTATAATAATTTAATAAGAGTATATCACAGTCATCACTTTAATAAGTGCATCAATATAAATAGTTTACTCCTGTAATACAATTAAGTAGGTACCTATGTTAAAATTGAATTCCTATTTAGATATTAATAAATAGTTTGACTAGAATTTATACGATGAATGATATAAATAAAATATTGATAAACATGTAGGTACTTACTTATATATATATTCAGTAGTTTATAAAAAGGACGAATTTTACCATAATTAGGAACAATATTTGACAATAATAATATTATTTATCTACTCCCATGCTATAAATCCTCTATAACAGGTTCTGAAACAGTTAGCTAATTGCCAACATTAAAACACCCAATGTCCTAATAACCATTACATCATCCAAACGGGTGATGTAATGTTGTACTGGATTTCATTACAACACCCCTGCCACATCTGCTCGATGCGTGGTACTTATCTGTATGAATTACAAAAAAAGAACATCTGTACGAATTACAAAAAAAGAACATCTGTACGAATTTCAAAAAAAGAATATTGTCATACACGCGCGTTTCATTACCAGAACGCCGCGCGCAGAAAAAAAAAGTAAAAAAAAAAAAAAAAATTAAAAAAAAAAAAATTAAAAAAAAAAATTAAAAAATAAAAAAAAATGAGTGATTCAAGTTTTGAGTTTTGATGATATTAGGTTACTAGGACTGGATGTTTTAATGTTAGCAGTAAGCTAACTATTTCAGAATCTGTTATAGAGGATTTATAGCATGGGAGTAGATAAAGTCTTGTATGCAACAGTTGATAATTAGGTATTAAAACACTCATATGATACTATTATCACACTCCGCTACGCGTCGTGTGATAAACCCACATTCGTGTTTTAATACCCCTTATTACACAACTGTTGCATACATAACTATTACCAGAAAGTATTTCACCGAATAACAACTATCAATGATATTCAGGTGAGAAATGCAAAGATAATATTATAATCTTCACACAAAGTTATAATTGGTTATAATATTATGCAATATTTAATTCATGGCTTGAATAAAAAAAAAAAATGGCTGTGATGTTCTGTAAAAAAATGAAACCATTACCAAATAGCATAATATAGTATGTATTATACATAGGTATAGTATGTCTGCTTAAATTATTCTGTGCCACCTTTTATCGAATGTTTTGAAAGTACCAAGTAGTTCGTTTTCGTCACAGGTTTTCGTCATAGCATATACGTATTTCTTAGGATTTTAAGATGATTATAGAAATAATACATATAGATTTGATAATAATAAAATATATTATAATAACGTAGTACTTAATGAGAATTATTATTTGGTACAATTTTTTAAATTCGCCCTTTCTATACAATTTTCAATATTACCGTAGGTACTAAGTGAAAATGGTGCACAATTACTTAATGGTGTTCTAACAATCAGTGATTCCTAAAATATTATCTAATATAGTATTGTGCTGATGTGTGAAGTGACATCCCATTCGCATTAATGTTTGCGCAAGACAAATGTTTGTTTTATGAATTGTGTTTGTTTTTGTTTGTCTTTTGTCACCCTCGATTTTTAATTTGAGAGCAACGAATAGGTACCTACTGGATGGAGCAATAAAATGTATGTAGTTACTAGCTGATGCCCGCGACTTCGTCCGCGTGGATCGAGGTTTTTCGGTTCCCGCGGGAACTCCTTAATTTTCCGGGATATAAAGTAGCCTATATGTGTTATTATCTATCTCTGTGCCAAATTTCATCCAGATCCGTTCAGCCGTTGGGGCGTGATTGAGTAACAAACATCCATACATCCATACATCCATCCAAACTTTCGCATTTATAATATTTATTTGATTATAATCCTATTGCGTAGCGACCATTAAACCTCAATGTTGAAATAAGTACTTACTTATGTATAATATACTTGCTTAATTTAAAACTTTAAATTAAGTGTTTAATAAAATTTAGTTTAGTAACAGTAAAGTTTAGTTTTTAGTAGTTAGGTTATAGTGATATTCTACTGTAGGTATAATATATATTTTCTATATCATAATTCTTTTTTGTTTTTGCAGACACATAGGTTGGTATTCGATCCATGGCACGAACCCAAAGTAAAGAAAGTAAAACTAATAAAAATATTTTTATGGAATACGGGACTTTGAATCATGGATCATAATGCACTTTCCGGCGCAGTAAGAGCTTTGACCGTATTTTGAAAATTCGAAAAATGATAGCACGGTTACTGCCGTCTATATTGCACATACCATACCCCTAACAGGTTATAGCCCGCTACCAACTTTGACTGCATCATGAGATCGAAGTCAAGGGCTAACTTGTAGTTGTAGTGAATAAAAAAAAACTTTCTTTAAGCAACCTACTATACCTACCTACAGTAGGTATACCTACAATTTAGTATCGTGTATAAGCCGTCTATGTCTTTAGGCAAGCATTTGATTTTCCGTGACATCGTCGGTATTTTGTATGAAAAATCTAGCGTCATTCTTTAATAAAGTGGTGTGCTGAAGTACCAACTATTATTTCATCTGTGCCGCGCTGGAAAGTGTTGTAGGAAAGTAAAATCAAATAAAAAACAAAAGGGAAATGATAGCATAGAAAACTGAATAATAATGCTTTTGAAAGAACAATTAAAAAAACCTACTGATTGGCTATAGCTCAATAGATGTATTATTACAAATGCAATATGTACTACGATTCAAAAGGCTGGTGTACGCTCTTCTTCTTGATTTTAATATAATTATTTTTAATACCCAGTAAATTGGTACAACAATACCCATTGGAGTTGGATTACTGAAGACAACAATGTATCATAATGTGAAAATAAAAATATATAATTTACAACAATTGGGGGTTGAAAAATTGATACTTAAATTAACAAACTTTTGATATTTTTCTAAACACGAATATACAAACATAATTTATCTTCGACAATGTTTAAAAAAAATGGTATCGCATTATTTCTGTCAAAAATCATAAAAATGTAAACAGATTTTGTAGTAAATAGCTAAAGTACATCATTACATAATAATAAATAATAAATACTGTTTAATTAAGTAATTAATACTACGCTAAAGCAGAGTTATTATTATCATTTAAATAATATACTTATATTATTTATCTAATCGGTAATTTCTAACGTGTTATATTAAATACAACTTCTTGAATTATGTAGTATTAATTATCTCTTTAAATATTATTAGTTCTACAATAAAGACAATAAATGTCCGTAATTAAATTACTTTAGTTACATGACTAGGTAATAAACTATAAATATTAATAGTAATTGATCCTTTGATAAATACATTTTGGGACTTAACAATAATTGACTAGAAATATATTATGCAAGCTAAGTTATACGGTTATACTTTATTTTTGACTAGGCCATACTTAACAACTAATAAACATGAAAATAATCCATTTAGCAGGTACATCCAGTTACGTACCTAAGCAGACATCGGTCTGGATAAGAAATCGTTTCTTAGGGAATACATGTTTATTTTCATGAGGTCGACTAATTATCTAATTAAAGGTGAGTCCAGACTATATCACGTAACATAAATTTATTATCATAATAATTTATGTTTACATTGATTGTAATATACTTAACATTTACCGAGGTAATATTATAATAACACACGTGGCCACATTGAAATATCAAGGCTGTACCTACACTGAGAACTTTACAATTTATGTCTACATAAATTAAACCTCCGTTAAGCTTTTAATTCATGATAAATTGTTACACAAATAAGTCTTATAACACGTTCACACTGCTTAAATAATAATAATATGGTAACTATGTGTCTATGTATGTTTTCTAACATTCAAATGTTAGATATTAGGTATAGACTCACCCTTAGTCACTCCTTAGTTCAGTACCTACATTGTAATTTACTTTTTTATAAAACATAATATACTAAGTTTTAAATTATTATACCAAATAACTCTGGGTCTGGTATTTTGCGCACATGCGTATTTTATAGTAAAATATAATTAATGGACAAAACCAGGTACAATAACGACGACGACTCTATAAATAAAAAAATAGTATGATTACAATTTATTAATTTTAGACAAATAATGATGGTATATAGGTACAGTTAGAATCAGTAAAAAGACAGTCTCCGACTTTGGATTAGAAAGATAAAAAAGAATATTGCAGTAAGTAAATTAAAATCTTAAACAAATATAGCATTATATCATTGGAGATGCCTTAATTTAAAAGATCTATTATATTCATCCTACTTCGATTAATCTAAAGTCAAAACATATTATAGCGAATTTCAGAAAATATTAGATTTACGAGTATAATATTAGCTGTTGTCCACGACTTCGTCCGCATGGATTGCGGTTTTTGGTTATCGCGGGTACTCTTTAATTTTCCGGAATAAAACGTAGCCGATGTGTAATTCCAGATTATTATCTATCTCTGTGCCAAATTTCATCCAGATCCGTTCAGCCGTTCTGGCGTGATTGAGTAACAAACATCCATCCATCCAAACTTTCGTATTTATATTATTAGTATAGATTTTCAAATAGGTAAAATATAATAGACTAGCTGATGCCCGCGACTTCGTCCGCGTGGATTGAGGTTTTTCGGTTCCCGCGGGAACTCTTTAATTTTCCGGTATAAAAAGTAGCCTATGTGCTATTCCAGACTATAATCTATCTCTGTGCCAAATTTCATCCAGATCCGTTCATCCGTTGGAGCGTGATTGAGTAACAAACATACATCCATACATACATCCATCCATCCAAACTTTCGCATTTATAATATTTATTTGATTTGATAATTATAATGCCTTTTATAATTCTCAGTATTTATTAATAATATCTACCTGTGAGATCTTTTGCATCTTTAGATTTGATGTTGGAAGTCGATAAAATTGGACATAGTTTTATTAAGTATTTCACCTGAATAAAATAATTTATTTATTATATATGAAACTTGATATTTGTATTATTATTATAATGCATGTATTATATACCTACATATTCAGAGGATATGGAAAATGTGATATATATTTATAAAAATTAAACTAATGAAACTGATACGCAGAATAACACATGGAGCCGTTTACCTCGAGCATACCTATCTCCGAATCCGTAGGTACGAGTATTACCTAAGTAATATATATGTAGAGTGATAAACACACCAAGGACCGGACAGGATAAAACCTTCGCACGGACCGTCCGCGTCAGAGGTAAACGGTCTGTTCGGTCGCCCTATAATTAGCACGCGCGCTCCTTAATATAAAATCGAATGAAGCAGACTTTTATTCCTTAGACAAGAATGTTTTGTGCGTGAGTCACACTAATTTGGCGGTTCTTTGATGTGAAAATGATCAGAACAGTTAATTAGTTTTTCGGGATTATATCCTTGACCGATAAAAGTGGCACGTTTCCGCACGGTAGGTGCCAGGCGTACCTACCTATGCTGTATCGCGTCACGAGATGTGAAGACTCGACGGAATACATCCATAAGTAGGATTAGTTTGACGACCTCCGTGGCGCAGTGTGTAGCGCTGTTGTCTTAACGTGCGGAGGTCCGGGGTTCGATCCCCGCCAGGGTCAATTTGGGAATTTATAATTTCTGAATTTTCCCTGATCTGGCATGGTGGGAGGCTTCGGCCGTGGCTAGTTACCACCCTACCAGCAAAGACGTGCCGCTAAGCGATTTAGTGTTCCGGTACAATGCCGTGTAGAAACCGAATAGGGGTATGGGTTTAATATAACTGCCCCTAACAGGTTAGCCCGCTACCATCTTAGACTGCATCATCACTTACCATCAGGTGAGATCGCAGTCAAGGGCTAACTTGTAGTGGATAAAAAAAAAGTTTGAATAAACAACGTTGACAAAGTTACTTACTTTGTTTACTGATAGACACATTAGACCAGACCCCAAGCAGATGTGAAATGAAAATCAGCAGTACCTGTACAGGATGTACGACGATTAAGCAAGCAATTTTATAGGTTCAATTCACTCTTCGTTATAGGGATTCGATACTCGAAATCTATCAACGGTGAAGAGATCAGCGAACTCGCACTAAGCCTATACCTGAAATATTGGCTCGCCATTATCTTATGTTATTCGCTCATTGGCCGCTTCTGTCTTATGTCACATGATATGCGAATCCGCTTCTTTACAGCAGATTCTAACGTGATAGGTACTTTAGGTGGGTACTTTAGAGGCAGAGCGGGCGTCAGACTTGAGCATTTTATAGCTACCGTAGCTGAAGTTTCTTTTTAGCCACTATGACTGTGATACTGGTGATACTCAGGCGATAATAGCCTAATTAGTAAACATAATAAATATAAATATAATAAAGTTTATAAATCATTAATCTACTTAACGCAATTGTTCCCACTCCAGGCTATTCACAATATCTCCTATACTTATAGGTTTAAGCATATCGTGCATCTTATACTGTAATAATTATTATTATACTGATAATATCATTAATTGAAACATTCACTTGAATGTTTTTATGTAGGTACCTTCAGCACCTAAGTTACCTACTTCGACAAGTAACAAAGCTTTTTCAAGCTACTTTAATTTGGTTCATGTACATATATCAATTTATGACTGATGACTAAGTATTAACAGCCAGGTTACTAATGTACTATGAATGTACTAGCTAAGTACATTTTTTTAAATCTTCAATCTTGGTCTTTAAAATATCTGTTGCGGTTATTCAGAATTGCTGACCCAGAATTCAACATTTCTGGAATTTCGAGTTAGGTTACTCTAGTCTTGAAGGTTTGCTTTAATTAGAACATAAATACCTATAGCACATTTTGCTTCGCTAGAGTAGCAATCTAATGGACCCTTTCATTTCTACACTTGATGAATCAATCATACCTTAACCCCTACTTAGTTAAATGCGTTCACTTACAGTTTATGAACACTTGTAGTTTTTGTTATTGTTACACTGGTGTTTTGATTTCAAAGTCCTTTGTTAAAATTTAATCTGTGACTGTTAGCCGCCGTGTAGGCGATACATGTCACCCTCAGAGGTAGTTCGGGCGTGACACACAACACAGAACTCCCATGCCTTTGTAGAGCGATCCCCTTCGTTTGTTCCTCCATAGGCCGTTAACATCGTCACCTTTTAGCGCAACGGTAGTCTCTGTAACAAAAGATAGGTTATACACACGGCGATTCAACCAAGTTACATTAAATTAGATAATAAATCATGTATGTAATGTACATTACATACATGATTTATCATTACAGATTGCCTCGGGGCGCGATGCGATGTTCGAATATATTCCACAATATTGTCTGGTAAGCTAAGGTGCACATTGTGTATACAATGCAAAATACGTTTCCTAACGGTAAGCAAGCTGCAGTTAGAAATTCACAAGAAAATATATTTTTCATGATGAAGAGGAAGGTTACGTGTTAATGTTAGGTGAGAAAAATGTAAATAAAATAATATCAAAACACGATATCCGGACGCATAAACTTGCCGTATAATATGGAATATACCTAATAGGAATATTGAAATATGTAAATGTAGTGCGTGGGGAAAATAAAAGAACGTTTGCTATTCCTTGGTGTGTTTCTAATATCCTTGGAGGACTTCACACCCTATACAGCGCTCGTAAAACTAGCATGCAAATGCTTTAGTATTTATGTGATCTGTGAACTATGCCTCGGGGAGCTAATGCGTAATGCACTCGCAATCACTATGGTTTCGATTACGGTACTGGAAGCTAGTATTAGGTGTCCTAGCTCGTTCACTCTTTCCCAACTGAGGTTCCCTCACTTTTAAGTGAGAATTAATTAATTTAAGTGCGTGGGAATTTCGAAAAATCCCACGAGCCGCAGGCGATCGAGTAATTGATAAAAATATCAATTGACAAGGGTGTGTATAATCCATAATGTGAAAGTCCGTCTGCCTGCTACGCTTTCACGGGCCATCTACATTTAACCAATTGTCTATGTGCTGTCCCTCATCTTTAACTTTACTAACTTTAAGAATTTACTTTGAAAGAGTTTTTCTAAAATCAGCACTAGCAAGTAACTCCTAAAGTTTTAAAACAGGCTTACCTAAATGATTAAGGTTCTCGTGCTGCGGTAGATACTCTTGTATGTCGTTGACGATCCTTGAGATTTCCTGCGTATCCTTGGCGATGCTGCACAACTCCTCCTGGTTGAAGTCAGGCGTGATCTGCTTGCACAACAATATCTGACTGATCACGTTGCCGAAGTTCGAGGGACCAGCGCGGTTTTCTGTGAAAAATATAGTAGTGTCATTGGTGCGATACAATCAATGAAATGAAAATATTTTGTCAAGTTCTATCCAAGTAACACATATTTATAGAGTATAGGAGAAATGAGATCAAACGACCTACTAGCGTGAGTCCCGCGCCCTTAACAGAATTGCTGAAAGATCTTACTGCTTTGGTCACTATGGTTACCATCTCGCTTACCGTTAGCCGTCTTTCATTATAGTTAAGTTAAAATATAAGTTAAGTAAGTATTTAGGTACTATATAATATTTAAAATATAATGTTACGATAGAGTTGACGTAAAAATCCATTTTTTACAAGATTACACAAAATAAAGTTGTTTGCAGAGCCTAATTCTTGCCCGAATCGTAAATTTTCGTACAACAACTTAATTTTTATTAAATTACGTAGTGTGTATGTTTGACGATGTAAATATTTTTGCAGCGAATCTTTTTCTATTTGAAGTTTTACTTTATGCCTGCTCTATTTGCAGAAACTCTATGACAAAAAATACATTAATGTTTCGTTCTATCATGACGGTTTAGTAATATGGGGTCGAGCGTCCACAATATAATACGACGCACAAATTCCTTTGATACAATGTCAAAAAAACCAGTCAAGTGCGAATCAGACTCGCGCAAAAAAGGTTCCGTACCACCATGCGACGTAAATTAATTTAGGTAATAACAAGAAAGATGGCAATCAGCTGTGAAATAATTGGCTTACATATGGCGCTGAACTGGTTGCGGTACTCCTCTTGAGGTACGGAACCCTAAAAACGAGCGAGTATTGATTGTGACAGGAAATATTTGTGCGTGCCTAATTTTCGACAAACACAGTGAAAACTTTTAGGGGTGTGGATTGTGCTTTATCCATACGTCTGTAAAAGTGTAGATTCCTTATTAGTTATTACACTGATAATATTATAAAATCCTTGGCAGAGTGCTTGTCGCGAAAGGAAAGAAGTTCCCTGGAGCTGTAGGCGCATTTATTTGCAATAAATCCATTATTTCTAAAACATTAATAGTAACATGAGAATTGGTTTCTTGATACTCTTAAGCGCTTGTCGGCTTATCGGAGCACTGCAACGTTGAATATATTTGTATCTATAATGTATTCCACTAATTGCCGAGGGACTTCTTTCGTTACAAGCACTCTAGAATCTAGATTATAAATTCTCACGTTTGTATTTTTTTCTTAAGGCGCCAGCGGAGGGTGAATTGCTCATACAAACGTAATACCAAAATAATTAGTAATTCGAGCATATTTCCTCCATATTATGCGATTATTAAGATTGAACTTGTATTTATCTAGGTCCCTGGATAATTATTTTTCCAAAATACTTTCCCAAAAGTAAATGTAAGCACATTGCGTTTTGCATGTTTTTGCGACTTAAACGACATGTTTTCTCCTTATTTGTTTCATATTAAAACCAACGATATGTCACGTACTAATTGATCAGGAACATAGCCTATATTGTCAAGTTACAGAATAACAACACGAAGTTAAAAACACAACAATTTTTCATTCATCATTTTTGGTATTCACGGAACAAGACTAAATGTATAACAAATTCTGTACGCTCATATTGCTATCGCGCTTGCACGCGATCATGTGTCTTCAGCCAAATAGGGATAGCAATATACCGGCAAATTTATAATTGCGGTTCGAGTAGAAGTTGCGAGCGGTGGTCGCCGGTCCCTTAATTACCATAGTATGAAGTCATGTCCATAGGAACGAGTTGTACAAGTCGGTGGCACTTGGCTAGCTCTCGCAGCAGTAGTTGCGCCATAAAGTACAGCAGTACCAACTGGGGCTGGTCCGCGCAGCCTTCGCTTGTCGACCTGGACATATAAAAGGGTAATGAATCCATACTAATATTATTGCCATACTAATATTATAAATGCGAAAGTGTGTCTGCCTGTCTGTCTGCTACGCTTTCACGGCTCATCTGTTCAACCAATTTTGATGAAATTTGGTACAGGGACAGGTGGTATCCCGGGGAAGGACATATGCTACTTTTTATCCCGGAAAATCAAAGAGTTCCCGCGGGAATCAAAAACTTTAATCCACGCGGCCGAAGTCGCGGGCATTATCTAGTAGACCATATTGTGTTAAAATGTCCTCCCGACCCAATTTAAGTGCATAAGACGTGTATGCACTCTATATTCCTTTAATCTTATAGCCCGACCTGAGGGAGATTAGACATAGGACCGACAGCTTTATGAGCTCCCACCACCAATCAAAAAAAATCACGACGTGTCGGTCTGTAGCTCTGTTGCGGCGTGATTAAAAGACAAACCTTCGCATTTATAATGTTACACTAATTAGTATGGTTTTGCATTGGCACCACCATGTCGCATTTTTATGAAGAATAGGTATGTGTAGAGCGATGACAAATAATATGGTGTGGCGTAGAGGTGCTACGCCATGCCACTTGGTGACGTCACTTCACGGCAAAACTACGCCTTATGACATCGTCATCACTCAATTCACCGGCTTACCGGCTCACTACCGGAGCACAGGAAATAATGAGAAGAATTTTTAATGGCCATTGTCCAACACGCTTGTCAAGTCCAGATTGACAGATTTATGTGAATAATGTTACCCTGTAGTAGATCCTCTAAGTGACAGCATCTAAGTTTTATACTAGCTATTGAATATGAAAAACTAGCTGATGCCCGCGACTTCGTGCGCATTGATTGATGTTTTTTGGTTCCCGCCGGAACTCTTTAATTATCCGGGATAAAAGGTAGCCTATGTGTTATTCCAGACTATAATCTATCTCTGTGCCAAATTTCATACAGATCCGTTCAGCCGTGATTGAGTAACAAACATCCATCCATCCATTCAAACTTTCGCATTTATAATATTACTAGCGGTCGCCCGCGACTTCGTCCGCGTACAATTTCTGACTGCCTATATTCTATAAGATTGTGAAATTTTCACGCTGCAATGTCCTACCGCTAGTAGGTAAATATCGCAACTTCGTAGTTCATACCCATGGACAGTGGCGTGCACAGGGGTTGAAGAGGTCGCCCGCGACTTAGTCCGCGTACAATTTTTGATTTCCTATGAGATTATGAAATTTTCCCGCTGCAAAAAGTCTATCTAAAGAGGCTTTTTATATAGCTTATGCAGGTGTTCATTATTTAAAACTTATAACCTAAATCCCGATTTTCTAGTCTGTAACTTCAAAAACTTAGAACCATCATGCAAACTTCCAACCCCCATTTAACCCTCTTTGGGGTAGATTTTCGGAAAAAAAATTATACAGATTTTTATTATTTTAAACTTATAACTTAAATGCTAATTTTCATGTGTCTAACTTCAAAAACAAAGGACTTTCATACAAACTTCCAACCCCTATTTCAACCCCTCAGGGGTGAATTTTCCCAAAACCGTTTCTTAGCTGTATGTTTTATAGTTCCTGAGATATTGTGATGATCAGTGAGTCAGTCAGTCAGTCAGTGACCTTTCATATAGGTATATAGATTATAGAAGTATTATAGATATCGAAAACGATAGTGGAAACGTGAACACTGACGGTAGGCCTCGTCCACAAATTAAAAGTCGCTCAGCGCGCTATGGAGCGGGCTATGTTGGGAATTTCTTTCAGGGATAAAATCCGGAACGAGGAAATTCGGAGAAGAACTCAAGTGACCGACATAGCTCTAAGGGTTAGCAAGCTGAAGTGGCAGTGGGCAGGCCATGTATGTCGCAGAAACGATGGCCGTTGGGGCAGACGTGTTCTGGAGTGGAGACCGCGTACCGGCAAGCGCAGTGTAGGACGACCTCCAGCTCGCTGGTCCGATGACCTAAAGAAGGTGGCGGGAAGCGGGTGGATAAGGAAGGCGGCGGACCGTGTTTGGTGGCGCTCTCTCGAAAAGGCCTATGTCCAGCAGTGGATGCATACAGGCTGATGGATGGATGGATGGATGATAGATATCAGCATTCAGCATAAATTAAACCTGACGTTGATTATTCCATATTTACTTAAGTACCTTGTTTTCGAAATTGCGCGCAAATAATACCTGTTTAATTCTTTCTCAAAAGCTCTTTGCAGAACTTCCGTTTGATATAATCTTTTGTTTGTAGAGATGTTCAAATGCACACAAAGCCTACTCAATCAAGCTGACGCATTTGGCACGTCCGTAAACTTTGACTTCCTCTCAACTCACGGCTATACCCCTATTATACCTCCCACCTTCATTTGCGCCTCTGCGATTCATATTTTCAACGAGACAATGCTCATTCTCTCCATCCTTTTGTATTTATTACGTACAATAGCAAAATATTTTGATGATTTCAGTATTTAATGAGAAAAGTCTGGTACGCCGTGTTTTTGTCATTTACATTATATACTTCTCTTTGATTAATACCTCTAAAGTGAACCTATATAATCAATATAAATATTATAAATATGCGAAAGTTTGGATGGATGTATGGATGTATGGATGTGTGGATGTATGGATATATGGATGTTTGTTACTCAATCAAGCTCCAACGGCTGAACGGATTTGGATGAAATTTGGCACAGAGATAGATTTTAGTCTGGAATAGCACATAGGCTACTTTTTATCCCGGAAAATTAAAGAGTTCCCGCGGGAACCGAAACACCTAAATCCACGCGGACGAAGTCGCGGGCATCAGCTAGTTCCTATATATATATACCGTATTTATATCTTTTATTGTCCGAGTGGTGCAATATGCAAATCGCATGCTGCACGTTGTAGGTGTATGCACTTTCTGTTCCTTTACTCTCATAGCCCGATGGGACGGAAAATCCGACACAACCGGAGATCAGGCGCAGGACCGACGGCTTAACGTGCTCTCCGAGACACGAGGGTGAAACACCGCCAACTTCCTAACTCCGGGATAGTACTGAGAATTTCTAGGCAGAAAAACCCTATGCTTAACTATGGCCCGACCCGGGACTCGAACCCGGGACTTCGTCAGCCTCAGTCGAACATGATAACCACTAGACCAACGAGGCAGTGGTAAGTACCACGTGATATATCAGTCTATATTATCGAATTATTGCAAATTAAGATTCTTGTTAATTTTAGTGAAATGACGGTTATAACTCTATCATAGTAAATTTCTTTGAGATCCTGTTTATCTTTATTGGTACCTATAGGTACCCATTAATTGGACATGAAAGCCACGACAAACTCATTTGCCATTTTATAAAAATCTTAATTCATATCCATTTATCAAATAGATAAGTTTCATTGTTGTTGTCTTTCTTTTATTGCGTGATAAAAAGTGTTAATCGCTTTGTTTTTGTTTAAAAATTCTAGTCTTTCTCTAGAAAAGTGTATCTAGAAACGGTGAATGGCCTTACTCCAGCAGTTGAAAGCCCCACAAAGGGTCATTTTATTAGTTTTATGTTCCTTATTCAGGGGTTGCGGTGAAAAACTTTGGCCATTGTAACAGTTTTTCTTCTATATTTAACATGCGCATAAAGGAGTAGATAGATACCTTCCTCAAGTAGAGAGTTACGACCAAGTTGATTACACTTATCAAGAGTTAAGTAGGTACCTATAGGTAGCACCCAAATAAAAGTATACATGGCAGTCAAACATATACTTTTGTTTTACCGCCCCTCATTAATAAAAAAATGTATACGTGTAGTATATAATGTGGGTATTTTGAATAATTTATGTTCGGTTGATGTGATCTGTCATTTGTATTAACCAGTCTGGAATAAACCGTTGTTGCGACTCGGCGTTTCATTTAAATATATTACAGTGGCGCAGTCGGCAGGATATCATATATTTTTAGATAATGCCTATTCAGGTATGCACTCTTGTTTAAAATGAACGGATATTGTAAGTGGCCGGGAATACAGAAGTCGTAAGAGTGTTCCATATTTTAGCGGTGCGAATTAGAAAATTGGGAAGCATGTATAAGATTCGAATATATCCATGGAATGTCGACTTCTGGATAAAGATATCTTTCTCAGGAAGGCACCGGAGGGGTAGGGTGTACCCATGGACGCTTTTCTACAGCACGCTTTTATTCATCACATGATCACAAGTCACAATACTAAATACTTAAGTACCTTCAAGGCAAGAGTGAATAGGCAAGCGCGTTCTTACCTAGACCTCATCATTGCTTTGCACTAAGCATGATTGTCGTCAAGCGCAAGCCTATCACGCAATAAAAAAAAAAAAAAAAAAAATAGATCGATAGTATATTGGGTGCAGATCAGACTTTAAAACGTTTTGTAGATTAGTAGTAGAGTAGATTTTTCCAAGTTTCCTTTTCTAGTAGATAATACCTATAACATTAAAAAGCGGAGGGGCAAATAAAAGCCGGAAGGGCATCTCATCTTCAGGCGGACCATCAATGTCCGCCTGATTTACAATTTGGCGAGCAAGATCCGTGACTTGTTTAATGCAAAAGCGCTTAAACTAAAAGTACATTTTTTATTTTAATTGTAAATGTGACAAGTCACTGGGTCACGGCCTACATGCGCTCCGGAATGTCAATGAGTTTGCTGTGCTGGAAAGTTAGCCTCGGTTGGTTTAAAGTTAAACTAACATTTGGTCAGCCTTCTGTTTTATTACTAAAGTTTTTATTTAATAGCATGGTCGCAAAACTACAGTGTAGAGTCTTGGACAGACAAAAAGTACACAGCGATGCGCGATGTTTTTTTTTTTTTAATCCACTACAAGTTAGCCCTTGACTGCAATCTCACCTGATGGTAAGTGATGATGCAGTCTAAGATGGTAGCGGGCTAACCTGTTAGGGGCATGGCAGTTGTTTAACCCATACCCATTCGGTTTCTACACGGCATCGTACCGGAACGCTGAATCGCTTGGCGGCACGTCTTTGCCGGTAGGGTGGTAACTAGACACGGCCGGAGCCTCCCACCAGGCAACTGAATGGTAGAACGACAGGTCGCGGGATCGTTTTCCTGGGAAGTTATAGTATAACACTCCGTGTACGGGGACGAAATGAGCGGTAGCGGGGTGACGGCGGTAGCGGGGCGATGCAATTAGTCGGAGAGCTGGCGACGAATTTCGGGAACAATTTGAAAGAGTAATACTTTATAACCGACAAAAAAATGCAAATGTTATATTCTGCGCAGTAGCGAAATAACCGCGAAAGATCTACCAGACTGGCAGAACTGGATTCGCCTATGGACGAAAATCTGAAATTGTGCAAAAATATAAAGGACCTTTATAAAGGCTCGGACCCCATCGCCCCGCTGTCGCCGTCGCTCGGCCGTCGCTAGTTTCGTATCTGACGCCTCCTTGTTTAACTTGAAAGGGCGAAAACGCACTACGGACAGAGTAAGACATAACGTCAGCGTGAAAAGCCCACGTCGAATGGGAGACACGTTTCGTCATAATAAAGTGCGCGCGTTACGGTACGTTTGACGTTTGACGTCATTGACTTATAGGTTGTTAAATCTATGTTTAACGTAACATAAGTTGTAACATGAGCTTTATACATAAGCTTTAAGTTTGACATCGGTTGCCAAGTTTTCTTAAAACTAGTATGACAAACGTCTTGTTTGTTAGCGTAAACTTATAGTTAAAAGTTAAAACATGGTTAAAAGTCATGTTGTACACCAGTCGCTGTAAGTTGCCAATCCCTTAGGGTCATAAATATTATTGTTTGGGTAAAGCTATTTCTCTTGTATTGAAACATCATTAATCTCGCTCAAGCTATAGGCCAGTTTATACCTATTTCTGCGAGTTTCGCAGGCTATACTACCATAAATTTACCCAATTGAGAATCGAGCCTGGAACCGCAGCAAAATGTAAGCTATATTTATTAAAACTGAAATAGTTACATTGTAAAACCAAAAACTACTTGAGTGAGTTGTTCAAAGAACTTTAGAGAGCGCATACTCATTTTAGTTACAGAGGAATATAATATGTTTGGATTATAATTGTACCTAGGTATTTAATGCTCTGTTTGTATACTCAAACAAAACCAAAAAAATAAATAATAAAAGGTTTAATTTTTTCCACAGTTTGAACCTATATACAGAGTCAAGTGCTTTATAAACATACGGTCTATTGCAGGAAGATTTCCGGCTACGGGGTTCTAAAAGTACGCGTATCTATCTATCTATATCTATTTCTGTTCGCATATATTTACAAGCGACTTTCATGACTTTTAAATGAAACAAAATGTAGTATTACGTTTTATTATTTTTCATATTTATTCATAAGTTACCTACCAACTCTTTTTAGGGTTCCGTACCCAAAGGGTAAAAACGGGACCCTATTACTAAGACTCCGCTGTCTGTCTGTCTCCAGGCTGTATCTCATAAACCGTGATAGCAAGAAAGCTGAAATTTTCACAAATGATGTATTTCCGTTGCCGCTATAACAACAAATACTAAAAATTAAAAAAAAATATATATTAAGGGGGGTCCCCATACAATAAACGTGTTTTTTTCGTATTTTTTTGCTCAATATTAAAAACGGTAACAGGTAGACGGTTCAAATTTTCACAGAATATTAACTTGTATATTACCTTTCAAAATAAATAATTAAATATCAATAAAGTAAATATTAAAGGGGGGCTCCCATACAACAAACGTAATTTTTATTTTTAATACGTCATAAATCGTAATACTTACTACAGGTTTGTACGGAACCCTCGGTGCGCGAGTCCGACTCGCACTTGGCCAGTTTTTTTAAAGCTAGCTAGCCCAACCTAATCCAAACTAATATTATAAATGCGAAAGTGTGTCTGTCTGCTAAGCTTTCACGGTCCACCTGTTCAACCGATTTTGATGAAATTTGGTACAGGGATAGTTTTCATTCCGGGGAAAGACATAGGCACGTTTTATCCCGGCAAATTAAAGAGTTCCCGCGAGGATCAAAAACTTTAAGTCACGCGGAAGAAGTCGCGGGCATCATCTTGTTCTAGACTATATAAATCATGCCCGCGTGGAATGGTGGCAAGAATACTAGTTATGTAAGTTACAAGTTATCTACTCATGTAAGTATTTAAAAGTCGGTAATTTATTGAAGTGGTGTGTTCGATCCCTCTAAATTTTGCGTATGCGTTTTAAGAAATTAAAAACATTACTTGCTTCATACGGTGAATGAAAACATAGTGAGGAAACCTCCATGCCCGGGTTATGCATATCTCGAAGATGTGTGAAGTCTACCAATCCGCGCTTGACCAGCGTAGTGGACTATGGCCGATCCCTTCTCATTCCAAGAGGAAACTCATTGTCAATTAATCATCCAGTTACCAACCTAGGTCAATACGCACAGCACTATGACATTGTTACTTATTATTTTTTCAGGTTTTTAGTATACGGTGGGTAAACGGTGTACCGACTGTTTTTCCGTAAAGTCAGTGAAAATATTTTAAAAGAAAAGTTTCACAAGGCATTGTGAAAAAAAAACAACATTTCAAATTAAGTTTGAGTCAAATATCGAAGCAATCTTGAAATACTAAATTAATAAAACGCGCCAATGAAGTGAAGTCGATTCTGGTGCATAAAGGAAACATTTTTTTGCTTGTTAGTTGCTTACTTAACTTTAAGGGTTGACTGTTGACTTAAAAATGAAATTCATTCTGGGCAGGATCAAAAGGGGTTAATGCCTTTGTTAAAAATAAATTATTTCTTACTGATGATTAAATAGAGGGTCTTCCAAAAGACCTAAAATTCACATCCTTGGTTATTTTTAAGTTTGCCATTTTAAACTATAGAATAGAGAAAAAAGAGTGAGTTGAAATTTGATGACGTCGCAACTATGTATTTCATACAAACTTCCATACTAGAAGCGCGTTTTTAAGTTTGTTAAAGAGTTGCTGATTTGACTGAGTTGTCATCATCCCTATTCAATTCTATCATGAAATTATTTTTTGTAGGAGAACATGTGCCTATTATTCTGTCAGGACTACCGCCTGTAGAAAGCAGATTTTACTGAGAAGAGCTGGCAAGATAACTAATTAATTTAATTATGAACATGAACTAATTACTTTAACTGCAGCCAAAGTAATTTACTTCCTTGTTGGAAGGAGCTCGTAAAACATAAATGACGGACTTTATGAAAGTTCCTACTTATCGAGATACCTACTTCATTACTAAAATACTATATAATATAATATGTGGGCGTTTTAAGCGAATATTAGGCGATCGAGGAAGCGCAGATAAAAACTACTACTTACTTACTTACTTACTAATATTATAAACGCGAAAGTTTGTATGTGTGGATGTATGGAGGTAAGGATGTTTGTTACTCTTTAATGCCAGAACGGCTGAACGGATCTGGATAAAATTTGGCACAGAGATAAATTAAAGTCTGGAATAACACATAGGCTACTTTTTATCCCGAAAAATAAAAGAGTTCCCGCGGGAACCAAAAAACCTCAAATGCATGTTTGTTACTCAATCACGCCAGAACGGCTAAACGGATCTGGATGAAATTTAACACAGAGATAGATTATAGTCTGGAATAATACATAGGCCACTTTTTATTCCGGAAAATTAAAGAGATTCCGCGGGAACCAAAAAACCTCAATCCACGCGGACGAAGTCGCGGGCATCAGCTAGTAATACATATCTGCGTTTTTTGCTTCGTGTTCAAGTCTAGAGTTCTTTTCACTACTATTACATAACACACTTCTTTCACTTCTGTCTCAAGTCTGAAGACAATAGAACTTTTGGGGATTGACTAAAGTCATAGTTTCACCGTCCATCAAGTATCACTCGTTCGACTATTACCTACTCCTAGCACTAGGTGGGGCTGGTTTCTTACATACATGCTGGTGATTCATTCCTAATCTAATTTAAATTGAAAAAGAAAATAGGACATATTCAGCTATGTCAGAACTCGGAGACAGATTTAGCCTAGATGACTTAATTTTGTGTAATATTTACTTAATTTATGAAAATAAAACTTACTTTTTGGAGGCCGGCAGGACTAACTGGCTGGTTTGCTTGGTGGCTTCAACGCAAGTTCGGCGTAGACGTCGCACCCTCTCCCGCAGCTCGGGAGAGTCGTGAGGCTGTCCAATGTGAATTAGAAGGTCGCGGAACAATGCCAGCTGCACGTTTATCTCCGTTATTAGCTGGAACAACGGAAATGCGGCGTTAATTACCTACGTGGTTGCAGAGACTGCAATTCACTGCAGTGTGTTTGCTTGAAGAATTTGAATTAGCTTCACATTCGTATACCTACGTAGTACCGTACTATTACCTATTCTGTGGTAGAACGTACCTATTTGGTTCGTATCTAATCTATTTATTTTACTGAACCGTAATAGACATTCGTATGTCGTATACGCTTGACCGTATATCTATTTGTAACCGCAAAAAGTCGTCGTTACTCTTTGTGGTCATGTAGGTACTACCTATTGTAATCATATTAATTATCTACACTAATGTTATAACATTCTACTTATGTTTCCAATACTTGACTTATAATTACTACTGTTATAGCGCAGATAACAAAACACTCAATTTAAGCAATTTCACATGATGGTATAATATCCACATCGATATCGTAAAATCTCATTATAACATCAATAAAACGCGACCAATTAACCTGGCGAGCCTTATGTCAAAATCCTCATACAAGTTGTATAAAATTTTGATATTAGGCTGGCTTTTGAAAACAGTTGGGTTATACGTGAAAACTTCGTCGAAACTACTAAACTTACATACACAAAACTCTTTGGTAAGATCTTGTGCCAATTAAATAAAAAACGAACAGCGCGCGCTCGCTCCTGATTGGCCCTGCGCGCGCAGCTGCGCTCTCATTGGTTAGATTTTAATGGCGGCAAGTTCACTGTGACAATACACGTACGCGATAAACTATTGTCAGCTTTTACTCTTGTTGTTTGATAAATTGCATTAGTGAAGATAAAGTAGTGTATGCAACTGCATATAACACGGGTATTAAAACACTCGTTACTATTATGAAACTCGCTGCGCTCGTTTCATAAACTCACACTCGTGTTTTAATACCCTTCATTATATGACAGTTGCATAAACTACTATTATCTCTGCATGTAAAGCAAAAGGCACATACAATACCTACTGATTACTGTATCGTGTACTGTAACAATGTGTAACGTAGGGGCCAGGCTTCTTGCTTCTAGTTCTTTACAAATGAGTTACGAAGTATATGTGTAACAGGAGCACGCGTGCGTTAAGCGTGACCTCTTGTCCATCAGTTCAGCATTAACTGAGTTGTCGTTTCAGCCAATAGACGTCCACTGCTAGACGAAAGGCTCCTGCATGGATCTCCACAGTCAGTGGCGGGGCAAGACCTAAATTTGATGTGGGCAAGATACATTTTGCGAGGCCCCCTGATGGATGACGCAAGAGGACGGATTTTGTTGAAAGAAAAATTTTGCAGCTACACTGAGCAAATTACATTGTACTTTTTACTATGCAAACATAGGTACTTAAAAAGTACTAAGTTTTTCTGGTAAAAAGTACCAAGCATAGTTGGTAAAAATTACTAAGTAACTTGGTAAAAAGTACAAAGTTACTTGGTAAAAAGTGCCAACAAGTAACTTGTCCGTCCGTCCATCCGTCCATCTGTCCGTCTGTCCGTCTGTCAGAGCCTTATAACTTCTGAATTACTGAACGTAATTAAGGTAACGGGCCCCTGGTTCGTGATAGTACAGTGGATTTCATTAATTACGACCTTGGTTGCAGCGACCATTTACCTATAGCGACGTTAAATCTAAAGTCCCTTGAATTTAAAGCATACTTTAGTACAAAATTCATGTGGCTATAGCGACTTTGGATGTAACGCCGAGTTCGGGTGTAGAGACTGTTTTTAATGAATCATTTGTAACAAATTCCTAGAAATCCCATGCAGATATTGCGACCGGAGTCGGCCGCCAAAGACACAAAAGATTTCTTTCTTTCACAAACATTTCTTATCTTTTGTTTATATCCACACAGTGATGGTCAGCAAGTGTGGAGACCTCTTTGAGGAATTATACATAATAATTCAATGGGAGACCTTTACCTTTTGTTTATAGATATCAGCTAAGTAGGTAGGGAAGCGCGTACGTTTCGGAGGTAAATTGAAACAAACTATTATTACACATTTTTTTAAATGTACCAGTTAATATGTGCAAATATTTTCAATAATAAATGAATATAAACTATACATGTGTACGTGTCTGTATCTCTTTACCATTGCCTGTAACAACTTCCGGATATAACGACGAAAATAGAGTGGTCCCTTCATCGTCGTTATACCCGAAATCCACTGTACGTTATTTCGTTAGTTTTCTTTCTGGCGCAAAAGCCGGCCACAAACATCTGTGCGGCTTGCGTTTATTACTTGTCACCGTAAGGTTAGCGCTTGTACTTCTTAAGCTTACAGAAAGGCATAGCTAAGTCCATTTGAATAAAACTTTTAATAGGGCTTTAATATGTGTTCCTTAACAATTATTCCTTCCTATAAGTATTCCTTGATTTGACTCGGAAAAATTAATATACAAGCATATAATTCCGTCAAAATTGCAATAAATCGACTCACGAAATAGCGGTCATTTTATTTTTCGTGTGTCCTCTAGTTCGTGACACTAACGAATTAGGGATATTTTAGATACATTTTTGTTGCTTGTGTATTTATATAATAATCAAGATAATTTGAATGTTAATTAAAAAACAAATAATGTATTTGATTAAGTTTCTTAGGAGCTAAATTCGGTATATGTTTTGTTCACTAGAATTTTTATAATACGTGTTTGAAGGTGACCTGAATTTACAATTATTAGATAAATTCGCATAGGTACTATCAGCTTAATTTTGTTTGTTATTCGATTAATTTCATGTAATTTTGTATATTTGTATTATATATAGGGTAGTTAATAGTTAAACTACATAATATAAAAATGATCTACAAAATTGAGTGTTAGAATTTCCATAAATCAATATCACGAAATAAGGGACAGTCTAATTTGCACTTTTCCCTAAGTTCGTGACAGATAAATCTATACAGGTAGGCTACTTAAAAGTGAAATCGGTACATTTATTTAGCTTTCATTAAGTAGTTACGTATCTTAGCTTGTTAAAAATTTAGTTATTTGAGTTCGTAATTTTGTTTTGTACCTAATAAAAACTGTAATAATAATAAATGATGTCCTCCTGACCTAATTTCGGCCACGGCGGCCAATCTCCAGAGATATTAGCCATCTGCACGGGAGATATTATAGTGCGCACAGGTGCACCCTCTGTTCCTTTACTCTTATCTTATCTTCCTGATGGGACGGAAAATCCGATACGACAGGAGAGAGATCAGGCGCAGGACGGACGGCTTAACGTACTCTCCGAGGTACGGCGGTGAAACACCGCCAACTTCTTAACTCCGGGCTAGTACTGAGAATTTCTTGTCAGAAAAACCCAATACTAGTTATGGCCCGACCCGGGACTAGAACCCGAGACCTCGTCGGCTGCAGTTGAACATGCTAACCACAAGACTAACGAGACAGTTTCCGTGGGAAAAGCTGTATATAATGTCATTAAGCTGAACCTCACTCTCATATTTTTTTATTACTTAAATATTATTTATAAAAAATATATTTATTCCTGTTCCTGTTCTTAATTATTAATAAATTATCAGAAATCGCTGTAAAAACTATATCCCGAAATGGGGGCCACGAGTTCACGAACTTAGAAGCAGAGCCAAATTTTATCACGAAATAGGGTTCAAACAAGAGGTCCACAAATAAATTAATATAAAAAAAACTACGAAATACAGCAACATAATTCATGCATTAAATTACTGGCAAAATACCAATATATGTATATCACACAAAAGCTTTCAAACTGATATCATGTTTAGGAATTTTAAAAAAAAATCTTAAAGTCATAAGAGCCTTAACATACCGAAATATGGGACACTACTTTACTTCAAATTTAAATATAATATGTAAACCTATGGCTTCCAGCCGAATATGGCTTAAAAAGTTATAAAAATCTTTATTTCAGGGGGGCTCTCATAGAAGCGAATGCGAAGTAAAATATTTTTTATAGCGTTACATAGAGTTGCGGTATATCATTTTAAAGATAATTAGGAATAGAGTCCAAAAATATATATTTTTAAATTTTTCCTTTAAAATGACGGGGGCTTTAAAAGTGGAGATTTTCTAACGTCCAAAGTTGACCTCAGAACTCAATTTTCTGAAAGGCTGAGCCTGAAACTTGATCAATTATTTGAATTATATCCTGTTACCTGTACTTGAACAACAAATACTAAAATTAGATAAATATTTTAAGGAAACGAAATTATTAAGCTATTGCATAGCTTCTATCGCGGGCCTTGAGCGTGGAGACCGAATCCAGAAATTCCGTAACGAAAATAACCAAACACCCCCCACTCCGACCGGCTCCGACTCGATGAATATTTATTATTATTATTATTTATTATTTATTTGATGCCTTTTAAAAAAAAACTAAAATTACACCACAATTTTACAGACCAAAGCACTAGACCAAAAACAGAGGCTGGCGTTTGTAATTTGCAGCCCAAATAGACCGAAGTCTGCGTTAGGGCTGACAAAATGATGGCTTACATTTAAATATACCTGTATGAGTAAGAATGACGAACAAAAAAAAAAAAAAAATTTTTAATAAATAGGTTTATATTTTAGATTTTAATATAACTCATATAAGGTTTCTAGTTTTAATTATCTATTTTATTAAATACATATAATATTTTTTTTTTTTTTTAATAAATACATAATATACCTACATAATATATTATAAATATAATACACAACTTGCAATGAGTTTAAGTTCAATATAAAGTTTTTTAAGAATAGTTAGAAAAGTTTGTGCAACAGTGTTAAGTCAGATACCTACTAAGTTTGAACTATAGGTAGTTCGATTGTTAAAACAAAAATTACAGGATAAGATGTTCTAGATAATACTATTATTATAACTTCTTTCAACAGATCTTGTCATAAAGGCTTTTAAATTCTTCAGATGAGCAATCTAGGAGAAATTTCTTTATATTAGATTTTAGTTTATTCTTTAAAGAAGGGTGCTGGGCACATAGAATTAAATTAGATGTCTCTGTAGGAAGATTGTTAAACAGTTTCGGGGCCGCAGCTGTAAAATGCCTACTTGTGAATCCAGACGTTCGTAGGGGAATTGAACATCTTTGTTTCCTTTCCCTAAGGTGACTGATAGTTCTCTCCAGAGGAAAATTGTCAATATATTTTGCCATGTACATCGCTAATTGCCATATATATATTTTTCGTGGGGTTAGTACTTTACTTAGCTTAAACAATTCATCCGTAGGAAATCTTCGATTTTTTCTTAATATGATTTTGAGATTAAGTTTTTGAGCCTTATTTAGTCCGTCCAATAAGGTTGATCCACATGAACCCCATGCTATAATGCCATACAAAATTAATGATTGAGTTAAAGAACTATACACTCTTAACAGTAAGTTAGTACTCAAAATATTTCTCAGATTATTATATATATAACCTAGGCTTCTGACTTTCTTAGTCAGCATATCCACTTGCTTATCCCACCTTAGATGTTGATCAATGATGATCCCAAGGTACGTCGTACTATCGGTAAATGACAGAGTTTTGCAATTTACACAGCTAGACATATTCAGACAGGAGTGAACTTGAATTTTCGGAGTAATCGTTGGAAGACCAGCACTAGTAGGGGAGAAACACATACATAACGTTTTATCTTCATTTAATGTTAGCAAATTACTGTCATACCACTCCTTAGCCAGGCGTAGACCATATTCGGCTTTTTGGATGGCACTATCCCATGTCGGAGCTTTGAATAATAAAACAGTATCATCTGCAAAACATAATGATTTAGCGTCTGCCTGTCTGTCTGTAAGTAGCGAACAAAAGTCGTTAAGATAAATATTAAACAAAATAGGTCCTAAGACGCTCCCTTGAGGGACACCAAACATAATTTCTGATGAGTTTACAACGCTTACTTGAATAGGACCTACTTATGCAAAAAGGAACCAATTTTTGTATACTTATCTCATTTTTGGTATGTGTGTGGATTGGTTCCTTTTTGCATAAGTAGGTCCAATTATAATTACATAAGTTGATAAAAAATGCTATGCAATAGCTTTACCGCGGCAGTCTCCGAGTGCCACACGTCTTTTTTTTATTATTTTATTACTAACTTATGTTAGTGTTGAGATATGCAAGCTATGCAAAGTAGTAAGTAGACTTCATAGGAAGCATGTTCACAAAAAAAATTCGGAAAGAAGCACTAAATAAAAAGAAAAAAAATTTAACATTCACTCCCTCAGAAATCTCCTAAAAAAACTTTAAAAAATTATAACTCGAAAACTACCAAAAATCGCTGAACATACATGGGGTATTTTCTGATAGGTCTAGGTACGAGGAATCAAATAATTTTCTTTGGACGTCACTATTTGGGCCAGCCTGTATAATAAGCTTCCGGAAGTGAAAAAAGGGTGGAAAAAAAATTCTTTTGTTAACAAATTTTTAAATTAATAAAGGAGACGGTCCGGATTTGTATGGAGCGTCGGTCCAGTCCTTTTACAAGTAGAGAAATGAAAGAAAAAAAATACTAAACCAGTTTTGATCGTTCAAATCTGCGAATTTGTCGTAATTTCAGCGGTGTAATTATTTAATCTTTCCACGATAAGCAACACTAAACACGAGTGGGTTACAATGGCGGATTCATATTTTTTGACGTCTTCTGTCAAATGTCAACACAACACCGGAAAAACCGTAGGGAAAAACACGTTATTTTGACAGTGACTGTCAGAAATGACATTTGATACATTTCGCGCCTACTGCCATCTCTATGGCTATAAAGGTTGCCACCTTGGAAACGTATCGAAAACTTGAAATACATTTTATTTTATTTCTCGTTAATTACTTTAATTATTATATTTTTAATACAATCTATGTATTTTCCTCTATTCATGGTAGAGTGTACAAATAGTGGACTAAAGGTGAACCTTCTCCTTTACAATTTTTGAAATTGTTTATTCAAACATTAGTAAATCGGCGTCTGATCAATTTTATATGCATAAAAGGGTAATTGAAGAAGTATAATTATTTTTAAAATAGTGGTTGAGACTCATCCAACCACCACCACTAAGAAAAAAGAATTCTTAAAAAAAATAAAGAAATACGTTGTTTTTGCTTGAATCCACGTCGAAATATTTACAAACAAGTGCTGAGCCTTGCGATGCGTTGCCGGCTGTTGTCGATTGTCTATTCATTTTTACGAGTAGTTCTTAGAATCATGCAATCGATTTTTGTTTTTACAGATTATTTTAAATTTAAATGATATAAGAGTAAATAAAATATTATAATAACGTGGTGAAATGAAATAAAGGCTTTCAAATTCAGCCAATGTTGATTTAATTGATTAGTTATTTCAAAAATAACTGAATTAATTTAATTAAAAATAAAATAATATTAATTTGCGCACAATATTATATAGTACACAGAGTGATCATTTACAATAAAATACGGTTTGGAAAAAATAAATAAATAATTTTTACCAAGATAGTATACTTGGTAAGTACTTTTTACCAGAAAAATTTAGTACTTTTTACCTATGTTTACATAGTAAAAAGTACTTTGTAATTTTCTCAGTGTAGATTTTTAAAAAACGAATGTGGTAGGTTATTATTGCCAGATACTTGCTAGCCGGTGTTTTTATTATTTATTGCTAGATGAGTAATTATATTATTGATATAATCTATATTTGCGTTCGCGGGCCTTGGAGGCGCGAGGCCCCTTGGACCGCGAGGCCGTAGGCGGTGGCCCACGTCGCCCACGCCCTCCGCCGCCTCTGTCCACAGTACACCAGTACACGGTCTTTAGCCGCTTGCTTCCAGCGGCTCCCAGCTACTCGCTTGAGATCGACCGTCCAGTGTTCACCTAGAGGGTCGTTCAACGCTGCGTTTTGTGGTTCGAGCCCATCATTCAAGAGGCGGCCCAATGTGCTTGAGGGGTTAATTGAGTAGCTTGATGCAATTCGTTAATTAAGTTGATCGGCAACCCTGAACTTCTGATTGATAATATTACTATGAAAACTGCGATCTTCATAATATTAAACTAAACACTCAAATAACCTTAGTGTCTCCAGTATGGTACATATAGATATTTTCGAATATCAAATATAATAGTGAATCTGTCGAATACGTAATGTAGCGTTGGCATCCCTGCGACAAATTGAGTAGCGGGCGCTAATTGAGTCAGTGCTTATCAACCCTGCCTGCGACCGACGCAATGGCTGATTGACTTAATTTGTATCTTTCATAAAAAAGCCCGCTGCGACTATTGAATCACTCCCAGCAATAAACAGTGACAGGTTTATTCGATTACTTTTTATTATTTTCATGTTTTGCAGTGGATGTTTCAGTTATTGTGGCATTTTGTCGTGCAGGCTCATAGTTCAGACTAACGAGTTTGACTTGTTTAATGAACGGCATCAAATCGTTCTTGGGGCAAGTTCTATAATTACTAATGATTTGAGACTTATTTCGTGGTTTGAAAACATATTATTATGTATTAAGACGGGTACATACCACGATGTAAAATAATGATTTTATTTGTCGATATTTCGACCCAGTTGCATGGATTGTGGTCACGACGGGACTGCGGTGCTGCGAAGTGTGTAGCTGGAGCTGTCACGGGCAGTAGCGAACTACCCTCCTTCTCGTTCTTTTTACAGGAACATCTCGAAAATTTCGGCAAAATACACTCACAACGTCACTTTTCACTTTAGATTTCGTACGACCCTGTCCCGGTTTGCATAATTCTACCACTGGATTCCACATACTGGCTAGCTTAAAACCATCCTCACGATTGAAATTATGGTGTGCGAATTTCAATCGCTTCGCGCACTAATCTAGGTATGTAGTGGCGGTCTGTGGAAAGAACTTGGGGAACTTGGGGACTTAATACATAATAATAAGTTCTATAACTAGCTCAAACTAGCCCGAATCCGACAGTTTGAGGATACTTAAATACGGGCTCACAACCAAATGGAATTTGCTAAGTATGAGATGGATGCGATGATGGGAATATATTATTGGAAAATCTAAATTATAACAAAAAATCATACTTATTAAACCTAGTAGGTAAAGGTTTAATATGCAGGTAGGTATATAGGTATTTTATTGGAGTTTATCTCCTTTAGAATCGATTTGCATATTATATAAGCCCGGGGTATGAAAATTTATGGGGAGTCAAATCAAATCAAAATTTTCTCCGTTACATTATTGACTTTATGTTTCCATGACTATGTTATGTATTTTGATGAATATAAATTATATAATAATTAATATAAATAAATGTATCAAGCATGCTTTCAGTAGGTAATATAAAAAATGCGTTCATTTACTAATCTAAGTAGGTAGGTATATATTTTATAATCGTTCGTAAAGAGTAAAGTCCAGAACTCCTCGTTCGTCGGAGCTGACACACACAATTTTTTTTAGATTTTATTAGTTGATGCACCCCGGGTGAGACTTATGAAAATCATTTCATACCTAGTTATTTTTATTTCTTACCAAGGACTCTTAAGTTTTATAGATAAACCTTCAAGCAAAACCTCAAGTTTCTAGACCCAACAAAGGCTCGCGGAGCGCAAGTTAAATCCCTTTATCAAATGAAGGAGACCACAAGTAGAGACTTTAGCAAGCTATTTTTCTTTCAAAACAGCTTTTGTATGAAACAAGATGGAAACAAGATTTGTTATTCCCTCACAAGGACCGAGCCGCCTAACGTATAGGTATTATACGTAATACCTTGTTTTATTTAAAGACTTTTACAAAATCTTTTGTATCAACTTATCTAGCAACATATTATATAACCATGCAGAAACCTAACTAAAATATTTTTGCGTAGTGATGCAAGCGATTGTGAAATGATGCGATACAAAGTTACGTTTTTGGATGTTTTTAATCGTTGTAAGTACTTTTATTAATTTTGGTGATGTCTAGTAAAACATTGTTAAAGGAATCTGGAACCGATTAAAGTCCTACCTTCCGGTCCGCCACAATATCTGCGTGGATTTAGCTTTTCTAAAAGTCTTGTGTAGGTATGCTCATTGATTTTCTGGGATTAAATGCAGTGTCCTATGTCCGTATTGTATACTATCTCTCTACCAAATGTTGTTAAAATTGGTTGAAAGGACGGACTGTGAGAAAGTAACATAGACACAGTTTCGCATTTTATTATGTTAATATAGAAGTGTAGATTAGTATAGGTTTTAAGGCGTACGGCTTTATAACGTACTAGATGGTTCCCGCGACTTTCCTTTTAATTTTCCGGGATAAGAAGTAGCCTATGTCCTGCTCCGGGATACAATCTACCCCTGTGCCAAATTTCATTAAAATCGGTCGAGCAGATGGGCCGTGAAAGCGTAGCAGACAGACAGAAGGACAGACAGACAGACCCACTTTCGCATTTATAATATTAGTATGGATATGAATATAGATAGTATGGCTATGGATAGAAGTATAAAATACCGACCGTAATATTATCATGTTATATAAAGTTCAGCTTTCACAAAAAAACCAATGAAGTTGTGATTTATGTCCCGTTAGATAACGAGCTAATACAAGTTATGACGGGGTGTGATCTCGTCACGCGAAACTAGAATTTGTCACGACACAACTTAAGGGTTGGTAGCTCCAATGTACAATAGAACTCCGATTTTGCAAGTGTCCTTCATTATAATAATATATTTAGCCAGTTTTAGGTCGTATATCTGCGGATATGAGATGCGTATGCAGCCTTTAAGGCTCCCACACAAAACTGCGAATTTGCATCGCATCGCAAAAATCTGCGAGCTCGCAGGACGCATCGCAAAAACTTGCGATTTGATTCGCATCGCACATTCCTGCGATGTTACGTCACACTTGGTGACCCCATTTTTAGTCCGCTCTGAGACAGCGTGTAGGCAAGGCGCCGCCGTCGTTGTGTGGAAAAATGGAAAACGTTGACGTGGATTTTTTAATAACGTTAATTGAGGAGCGCCCCGTCCTTTGGGACAATTTTTTTTTTTCCACTACAAGTTAGCCCTTGACTGCGATCTCACCTGATGGTAAGTGATGATGCAGTCTAAGATGGTAGCGGGCTAACCTGTTAGGGCATGGCAGTTATATTAAACCCATCCGCCTATTCGGTTTCTACACGGCATTGTACCGGGACGCTAAATTTTATATTATTACTAGCGATCCGCCCCGGCTTCGCACGGGTAGCACTAATAATCCTAATCTATATAATATAAACTATCCTATCTCTCAAGTTAGATCGAACTGCACATGGTGTGCGAATTTTATTATAATCGGTTAAGTGGTTTAGAAGTCCATTGAGGACAAACATTGTGACACGAGATTTATATATATTAAGATTATAAATTATAAATTCCCAAATTGACTCTGCCGGGGATCGAACCCGGGACATCAGCACATCCGCACGGACAACAGCGCTACACACTGCGCCACGGAGTTCTTCAAAAATGAAGATATGCTCATTCTAAAATAATCAAAAAAAAATATTTTCCTCTGTTCTCAAACCATTGTATTTTCGAATAAAATAGTTCCCATCAGCGTTCATTATTGTAATAAGTGGATGAACCCAAAATCTTCTTTTTTTCTATAACTATTTAACAATAACAGCACTGCAACACGCTCCTTTCGATCCATGTCACTACTTCTAAAAACACGTCCAGTACGGTATACTACCGTCGAGCGTATGGTCACCTGAACCAACGCTTCGCCGCACGAAATCGCCTGCGATGCGACTTCGCATCGCATCGCATCGCAATTTTGTGTGGGAGCCCTAACAGCGAGTTCACCTCAAGAATTTCAGGTAATAATGAATAAATTCGCCCGTGCGTGTGCTCTATTTTCAATGTCCATTAACATTAGTAAGACCGTGGTCCTTGTGCAAGGAAGTGAAGACGATCCCAATATCTTGCTGGAAGGTACACCGCTGGCAGTCGTGGATAAGTTCTGCTACCTAGGCTCGACTATATCGAACAATCTCTCGCTTGACGCGGAGATCGACATTCGTATTGGTAAAGTGGCCACAATGTTTGGTAAACTCAGTGCAAGAGTGTGGCACAACAAAAATCTGACCAAAATGGCAGTATATCACACCTGTATATCGTAAGCATTCTATAGTACGGTGCTGAAGCGTGGACTTCCTACGCGAAACAGGAACGCAGACTTAACACCTTTCACATGCGCTGCCTGAGAAAGATAATGGGCATCACTTGGAGAGACAGAGTGACTAACGAGCTAGTCCTGAAGAAAGCGAAGTTGCGCAGCCTCACTGCACAACATAAAATTCAGCCAATGGGAAGAGCTCGCGCAGGACAGAACCAAATGGCGTAAAAGCATTAAGGATGGTTGCCGTGCCCATGACGAAGCCTGGTTTGACGTTCTCGCCCAAAGAAGAGTAAGGAGGCATACCACCGGCTCCTTGATTTGCGACGACAGGTTCAGCTGCCCCATTTGCGGCCGTCGCTCCCGTATCGGCTTGTTTAGCCATAGTGTCGCCTAGCCCTAGACAGTGCGTAAATCGTCTATCAAGACGTAAAGGCCAACGACGATGCAAAGTAAACATTTTTTTTTGTGCAGGTATACATACTGTACCTATAATCTATTCTACTTTCATATTCAATATATTATCTAAACTTATATCTCTACACCACACATTGCCGTAATCGTAGACGATAAATAAAAAAAAATACGAAGAACTTCAAACATCGAAGTACCTTTTTACCCGACTGCGGAACGCACAGGGTTATGAGTTCATACTGCTATGTAATATGTTTGTATGTTCCTTGCAGGACAGCTACAGCCTAGACGCGTGGACCGATTTTGATAATTCTTGCACCAGTTTATGCCGAATATATCATTTGAGTGTCACTGTGGAAGCCGAATTTGAAATAAAACAAAATGGCGCCCTCTAGACGCCATAATATAAAGTAAGCAATTAAAAAATAAAAGACTATCGCAAGTGGGGTATCGATGAATAGGTCTTGTAAAATCATAGTTAGGTTCCCTTGATCATTTTCTCATTTTAACGATGATTTAGGATTTACAAGGTTTCAAAGGTTATTATTACTGTAAGTTTAAAAATATTTCGAACAACTTTTCTCGAAACAAAACGTAGGTTGTCTAGTCTAGTAAGTTTTACTTATAAAATCTAAGTAACAGAGGCATCGTATTCATAAGTTTAAATGAATAAAATTTTATGAGTAAAATAGTAGAACATTACAGTTTAAACTCCATATACTAATTGAACATAACGTAATAGTAGTATGTATTTATAGACTATACGTATATTGTGGCGGCGTTATATTGTGAGCATTTACACACGACTAAACACAAATAAACTATTTTCCATTGGGAACAATATGAAATTCCTCTTTTGGTACTCGTAAAATGTCGTTTATCTACAACTAGCTGATGCCCGCGACTCCGTCCGCATGGTTTAAGGTTTTTTGATTCCCGCGGGAACTCCTTAATTTTCCGGGATAAAAAGTAGCCTATGTCAATCTCCAGCTCCTTAACTATACCCATGCCAAAAATCACGTCGATCCGTTGCTCCGTTGCGGCGTGATTGAAGGACAAACCAACAAACCAACAAACAAACACACTTTCGCATTTATTAACCGAGCGAAGCGAAGGTCTCTGAGTCTACTTGAGTGAATTGGCACTTGTCCATCCGTCCGTCCGTCCGTCCGTCTGTCAGAGTCTTATAACTTCTGAATTACTGAACGTAATTACTTCAAATTTAAATATAATATGTAAACCGATGGCCTCCCGCCGATTATGGCTTAAAAAATTATAAAAATCTTTATTTCAGGGGGGCTCTCATAGAAGCGAATGCGAAGTAAAATATTTTTTATAGCGTTACATAGTGTTGTACATCATTTTAAAGATAATTAGGAATAGTCCAAAAATTTTTTTTTTAAATTTTTCTCCTAAAATTGACGACATTGGGGGCTTTCAAAGTGGAGTTTTTCTAACGTCCAAAGTTGATCTCAGAACTCTCAATTTTATGAAAGGCTGAGGCTGAAACTTATCAATTATTTGAATTATATCCTGTACTTGAACAACAAATACTAAAATTAGATAAATATTATAAGGAAACTAAATTATTTAACACTTTAACAGCCGACCGTTATAAAGGCGGCTTTCCCTGGTACGCCGGCGTTTTTTGCCGATATTCTATGACTCATAAAATAAAAACTATCTGTGATATGTCTATTATTCTTTTTTTATATGTACTATTGTTCTTTATATTTTTAGGGATGAAATAAAAAACATTTGTAATAAAAAATAATATTTATGAAAAAAAATTAAGAAAAGAGGTCTAAAATCGAAAAAAACGACGTACTCTCACGTTAGTGGCGTGGGCGCACTGGCGCGCCGTGAAAGATCGCTTGTCCTGTCTCCACCCCGCACCTCCCGTCGGTGAATCATACATGTGTGCGTAGATAAAGAGTCATTCTACACCGGGGTTACACGCCATTCACGCACCGGGCACGTGGTATTTAAACAGACGATAGGAAAGTCAAAGCCGTACGGAGTACGTGATCGGCGTACCGAGTTGATCGACACTGCCCGTACACAGTACGTGATCGGCTGTTAAAGTGTTAATTTTTAATGAGCTTCACTATTTTTAACACAACTTCACAATGATGTCAATAGATGGCGCTCTGTACAAGTTTATGGATACCGCGAGGTCTCAGTTCGGGGCGAACCACTAGTAATATTAGTAACCCATATATAGTATAGTACTAATAGTAGTAATCCCATTGAATAAAAATACAAGAATCACTCGCTCAATGCCTCATCAACGCCCAGTGCAAACCCTTAAAGATCTAGACAGCTAATATTTTGTACATAGGTTCCCTATTATAATGTAGATAAAAATATATATGGCTATTCTCACGGGAGCGAATTCGCGGGCGGTCGCTAGTAGGTAAATTATTCAAATAGTAGCTGATGCCCACAACTTCGTCCGCGTGGTGAGGTTTTCGGTTACCGCGGAAACTCTTTTATTTTCCGGGATAAAATTAGCCTATGTGTTATTTCATCCAGATCCGTTCAGTCGTTCTGGCGTGATTGAGTAACAAACATCCATCCATCCATCCATACATCCATTAAAACTTACGCATTTATAATATTAGCATAGATAATATAGCATATAGATAATAGAAAAGATTATGAGATATTACATAGTAAATGCTTTGATTGTAGTAAATGCTTGTCGAAATTTCATACAGCAAAATAGACATTATACCCGGTCCTGTCGAAAATTATGTTCAGTGTATTGAGTGGTATTGACTTTAGGCCCGACCGTGTTAATTGATCTTGTTCGTGCACGGCATCACATGCCTTAAAATATAAAAATTCCAATAAAGCCACATTCATTCACCATATTTTATTCACCACGGACCAAATGATATCTACTTTGCCATTTCAAGGCAATTTTAAAAAACCACCACCAACTCTAACTTTTCTAAAACACCTCTTATACAAAATTGCACTCTTCAAAGTTCAATGCGATAGTGAGCTAATTAGAGGTATATTACGAATACAATATTTTATTGGCGTAAATATGAAACGAAAAATGTTTAAATGACGTGTTATTACAATAACTTATTAATACGCTACGAACTAGCGATCGGGAGCCCATTGACAGAAATTAATTTGTATTTCCAATAACGCGATCGTCTCTTGAGAAAACAGAGTATATAAGAGCTCTGGCAATGCCTCAATTATGACCTACCTTATATCACAGTATTATCGAAATCGTACAAAAATATTACCTATAACGACGTGATTTCGATAAACGAAATTATTTCTACGTAGCCGTAAAATTATTACTTATTATTAACATGTTGCCGGCTTTTGATTCCCGCGGGATCTCTTTAATTTTCGGGGATAATTATCTAATGTTTGTAATAGCTTTAGAGAACTTGATTTTTATAATTTTTTATTTTTTATTACTGTACTACATTGCACTCATTTTATGTTCATTGTAATAAAGTATTGTAAATTAAAAATTTGCAATGCCCTGAGAGGGCCTCATGCCAATGTAGGTTCATGAACGCAAATCTATACTTATAATAAAAGTGTAACAGGTCCAATTCTGTACATTGAAGATATTTTGAAAATTTTTTTTGGAGGGCACTCATTATTCGATACTGAAGCCAAATCTGTAATTTTTTTCATTTTTGTCTGTCTGTCTGTCTGTCTGTCTGCCTGTCTGTCTGTCTGTATCTTGGCCGCGCATCACGCCGAAACTACTGAATGAATTCAAACGAAACTTGGCACGATTTGAGCCCATACTACGAGGTAGGACATAGGATACTTTTTATCCCGAAATTCTACCCCCGAAGGGGTGAAAAAGGGGTTGAAAGTTTGTATGAAAGTCCTTAATTTTTCAAGTTATAGCCATGAAACTTGATATATGAGCTGCGGGTTGAAAATGAAAACATATGTGTTTCACAGTTTTTCAAAATTCCACCCCCGGAGGGATGAAATAGGGATTGAGAGTTTGTATGAAAATCCTTAATTTCTCAAGTTATATCCATGAAACTTGATATATGAGCTGCGGGTTGAAAATGAAAACATATGTGTCTCACAGTTTTTCAAAATTCCACCCCCGAAGGGGTGAAATAGGGGTTGAGAGTTTGTATAAAAATCCTTAATTTCTCAAGTTATAGCCATGAAACAGCATTTGGGCTTTCGTTAAAATATGAAGAAGTACGTGTTTCACCATTATAGGGGGATTATACCGTGGGATAGTAAAATAGGCTACTTTTTATCCTGGAAAATTAACTGAAAAACTTATTCCACGCGGACGAAGTCGCGGGCATCAGCTATAAAGAATATACATACATACATACATAGGCTACTTTTTATCCCGGAAAATTAATGAGTTCCCGCGGGAATAGAAAAAACTTAGTCCACGCGGACGAAGTCGCGGGCATCAGCTCGTATGAAATAAATGAATAAATAAGAAGCAGCCGGGATGACACCTATCTCCTCTTTTTCCGTGCCTGTCTCTGTACCGAATTTCTTCAAAATCAATTCAACAGATGGACTGTGAAAACGTAGCAGACAGACAGACAGATACACAGATATTCAGACGGACAGTGCTGCACTTTCACAATTATATCACAATATTTGTATGGATTTTCAGTTGCACTGTATGTGTGTTTGGTTACTTTTATTTTCCTTTTTGTTTCGTGAACGAGGGTGCTATCACTTTAATCGAACGTCCATTAAATATCAAGCGTCGTCAGCTCGTTTTGTCCTTTTCACTCTTGGCAAGTGGCAAGTTGCAATTCACTCTGCCTGCCATTCACTGCCAATCGGATAGTGATAAATATCTTAAAACAACCAGCTAAGTGCGATTCGGACTAGTACACGAAGGGTTCCGTACCATCGTACAAGATTAAACACTATGAACTTTATCGATTGTTAAGGTGGAGTAAAAAACGCTGATAAAATCACGTCTCCTGTACGGTTTATGGCCTACTCAAATTTTTTTTTTAATTTAATTTTTAGGGTTCCGTACCCAAAGGGTAAAAACGGGACCCTATTACTAAGACTCCGCTGTCTGTCTGTCTGTCTGTCTGTCTCCAGGCTGTATCTCATAAACCGTGATAGCTAGAAAGCTGAAATTTTCACAAATGATGTATTTCCGTTGCCGCTATAACAACAAATACTAAAAATTAAAAAAATACAATATACGATAAACGTGTTTTTTTCGTATTTTTTTGCTCAATATTAAAAACGGTAACAGGTAGACGGTTCAAATTTTCACAGAATATTAACTTGTATATTACCTTTCAAAATAAATAATTAAATATCAATAAAGTAAATATTAAAGGGGGACTCCCATACAACAAACGTAATTTTTATTTTTAATACGTCATAAATCGTAAAACTTACTACAGGTTTGTACGGAACCCTCGGTGCGCAAGTCCGACTCGCACTTGGCCGGTTTTTATATATTATGTTGTTGTTACAGCGGCAATAGAAATATACACTTTGTGAAAATTTCAACTATCTACCTATTAAGTACGGTTTATGAGATATAGCCCGCTGACAGACGGACAGCGGAGGCTTAGAGCCTCCCCACATCTATTGACGCGGAATCACCTTGAGCCATTCAACAAAAGCTTTATGTATACGGTATTAAGATCGAAAAAGACGTCACCCGCCCCGGCCGACCCGACGCGACGCTTACCGACAGCTCGACGTCGTTTTCACTGTTAGAACCGTATACCTACGTAAAGTTTTTTCTAAACAGCTCAAGTCGTTTTCGCGTCCGTAGATGTGGGAATACCCTTAGTGATAGGGCCTCGTAGGCACTCTTTGGGTAAGGAACCCAAAAAATAGAAAGATGGAGATGTGTTAAAAGAAATTTAACTGTTAACTTTAACTAGTTTTTAGCATCATATAAGGAACCTATAAATAGATTTTAGTATCAAAAGTACATGAGTAGTACCTTGACGGGACTTTAATAAATTAAAAAGGCGATACGAATTACATTAACGCAGTGACGTACCTAGTAATCGCGGCTATATGTAAATATGTACTAAATTTTGACGAACTCCATGGCGCAGCGTGTAGCGCTGTTGTCTTAACGTGCGGAGGTCCCGGGTTCGATCCCCGGCAGGGTCAACTTGGGAATTTATAATTTCTGAAATTTCCCTGGTCTGGCCTGGTGGGAGGCTTCGGCCGTGGCTAGTTACCACCCTACCGGTAAAGACGTGCCGCCAAGCGATTTAGCGTTCCGGTACGATGCCGTGTAGAAACCGAATGGGTATGGGTTAAACAACTGCCATGCCCCTAACAGGTTTGCGCGCTACCATCTTAGACTGCATCATCACTTACCATCAGGTGAGATCGCAGTCAAGAGCTAACTTATAGTTTAAAAAAAAAGGAAACGGTGACAAAATTCGGTAGCTCGGACGGTAGGATTGTTGTCCGACTGCAATAATTAAGCTTCGAACTCTGCCTCTGTGACTCGGGGAACACGTTGCAGTCTGTCTATTCATCTGATCTGAAAGTGTGTTTGTTTTTTGGTTTATTGGTTTGTTGGTTTGTCCTTCAATCACGCCGTAACGGAGCAACGGATCGACGTGATTTTTGGCATGGGTATAGTTGAGGACCTGGAGAGTGACATAGGCATAGGACTTCCGGCAAAGGACAATTAAGCTACTTTTTATCCCTGAAAATTAAGGAGTTCCCGCGGGAATCAAAAAAACTTTAACCACGCGGACGAAGTCGCGGGCATCTGCTAGTTATAGATAATTCCAAGCCTACCTATCTACCTACTCCGGTTACGGAGTTCGGGAATCGGGATACAATTTCTTCGTGTAGCCTGTCAAATTGGTTACAAATAATAAGCCTAGCCGTTAGTTAATATACTAATATTATAAATGCGAAAGTTTGGATGGATGTATGGATGGATGTTTGTTACTCAATCAAGTCGGAACGGATGAACGGATCTGGATGAAATTTGGCACATAGATAGATTATAGTCCGGAATAATACATATAGGCTACTTTTATCCCGGAAAATTAAAGAGTTCCCGCGGGAATCAAAAACCTCAATCCACGCGGACGAAGTCGCGGGCATCAGCTAGTAAGTACTTATATATAATAACGTTTAATATAATAATAACCTTTTATATAATATAATGTCCTTGGGCAAAGTTTTGAGTTTGGTTAACCCCTTTTTATTAGGGTTCAAGTTTCAGGGCGGTTCTTGAAGTGTGAAAACTCCGAAAGTTTTACAAACGGGTCGTTATTCATCCTCTAATTTCTCTCTACATTATGTTCGGTGGAGATTAAATCAATTACAAACGATCCCTTCCATTCCCCGAAAGTTATTTCAGTTCTTAAGAAACTTTACGGGTGAACGAAGTTTGGACAAAGAACAGGGGTTTTTATCGCTAACTGGGTTGACTCCTGTACCCTTACTCTGAGATTGATCGAATTTAAAATACGGTCTCACTAAGTGAGGTGAATTATATATGCATCAAACTAAAATGAATCTTAATCGTATTAATTTAGAGCTCAATTTCGTGTATGCATTCACAGCTAGCGCTCCAAACGATACGTTTCGAAATTTGAATCGGTTGCACTGAATTTGTGGCTTTAAATCAAGAGTTTTTGGGTCCATTTTAGTTTGACTCAAATGTGATTCACCTCACTTAGTGAGACCGTATTTTAAATTCGATCATTCTCAGAGTAAGGGTACTGATAATAAGTACAGTCTCAGACAATCGACCGGATACCGGGCCACAGAAAACGATGTTTAGTGACTATACACTCAAAATGTAATAATTCCGAAATAATAACGCAAACCTCACTTTAACGATTACCTAATTATATGTACTAAGCCATTGTTTCTTGAATTATAACATAGTGCGATCAGCATACAAGTTTTTTTTAAATTATTTTGTTATTTTTTATCTAGTACAAGTTAGACTACTACATTTTAGTCCTTTGATTACATATGTGCCTTTGATGAACAATCTACCATTATTTTGCTGCATAACAATACAGTTTGTATTAAAAGTAGAGGTCTGGCTAAGCCTTATTTAGAGTTAATATTCATCTAGGCATTGATAATTATAAATCTCTCTGCGTCGTATTTCTCGTTGCTGAGGGTCGTGACCCCATTAAATTAATCTCATAATGGCAGGGGGTTTCTCGGGATAATAATGCCATGGATTCCCAAGTTCTTCCGCATACGACTCGATGAATCTACTATTTCGGATGTTAGTTAGTTGTGATAATATCCGGGACCAACGGCTTATCGTGCATTAAATTGGCATTAAACGGCATTAAACGCGTTTAATAAAAATATTAAAACAAATTAAGAGAATGTATATATTTAAAAAAAAGTCATACCTCTTCCACTATAATCTTACAATCTACATCACCAGTCATAGTCAAAGGCTCCTACCTACCTATGGGCAAAAATATTTTGCAAAGAAGTGTCATGAAATGAAACGCGGATTTGCTCGACTCTTATTTTTATTATTTAAATAAAACACTTTTACAATTAATATTCATAAATCAAACGTGGCGGAGATCGGAGACCAAAAAGGAAGGAAGTAAGTATAGACCGACCATAGATTACAGGTTGTCAAAAGTCTATGCTATGAAATAGGGATGCGTTCTATTTATCCAACACCCTCCTCTGAACGCAGACCCATTGCCTTGGTGAATCCTAGGTGCTTAGGTCGGTGCAGACCCTTGGTGAGGACATCAGCTATCATGTCCTGTGTACTCTTGTAGGTTATTGAGACTTGCTTATTCGTCACCCTCTCTCTTATAAAGTGGTAGCGGACGTCTATGTGTTTACTTCTAGCATGGAATGTATCGTTCCCTGAAATACTAATAGCACTTTGATTATCACAATAAATAGAGGTAGGTATACCTGACAGATGTGGCCAAAAATCAGTTTCCAACTGTCTCAACCAGATAGGTTCCTGTATAGCAGTGGCTAATGACATGTATTCAGCTTCTGTGCTTGATAGAGCTATAGTTGGCTGTTTCTTAGAGCACCAACTTATTGCAGCACCCTGAAACAAAAATACATATCCGGAACATGATCTTCTGTCTTCTACATCAGTGGCCCAGTCTGCATCGCAGTACCCCACAATATTGCCATCATTACTCTTGAAGGTAAGTTTGGTATTCAAAGTTCCCTTTAAATATCTTAGGACTCTTTTAACGGCAATCCAGTGTTGAGCTGTTGGGCTGTTATTGTATCTACTTAACATGTTGACTGTGTAAGCTATGTCTGGTCTGGTTCCTTGTGATAGATACAACAGACATCCGATCACTTCTTGATACGGAATATTTTTTAAGATTTCTTCATCACTCTTAGCTTTCTTTAATTGTACATTGGCATTGCAAGGTGTGTATGCGGGCTTACAATCATTCATATTAAAGCGACTAAGTATTTTCTCTATGTATAAAGACTGGTCTAATGATATTTCATTTTGATTACTATTTTGATTTATTCTGAAGCCAATACATCGCTTTGCTATGCCCAAGTCCTTCATATGAAATTTTTCATTTAATTTTTTCTTTATCATAAAAGCTGTTTCTTCTTTGTTAAATATATAGAGCAAGTCATCAACATAAACAGTAATAAATAATATATCTTCTTTATCAATTATTCGATAGTATATGCAAGGATCAACTTTAGATCGCAACATACCAATTTCAAGGAAAGCCGTATTTAACTTTTTATTCCACTGTCTACTTGCCTGTTTTAGGCCATATATTGACTTTGTAAGTAAACAGACTTTGTCTCCCTCCACAAAGCATGGGGGTTGTAACATATATATTTCCTCTTCTATGTCTCCTTGTAGAAAAGCAGTGACAGCATCCATTTGATGAATTTTTAAACTATATTTTGCTGCCAGGCCAATGACATACCTCATTGAAGAGTAGCGTATTACAGGAGCGTAGATTTCATGATAATCTATCCCTTTTTTTTGACAGTAGCCTTTCACAACAAGTCTTGCTTTGTATCTGAATATCTTGCCATTCTCATCTGTTTTGGTTTTGAATACCCATTTACATGGTATGGCTTTTTTATTTTTTGGTAAATCTACAAGAGTCCATGTGTTGTTATTTAATAATGACTGATATTCCTCATTCATTGCTTCTTTCCACAGCTCAGATTTATTGCATTGCAGGGCTTCGGTAAGGCATTGTGGATCACAGTCTAAAATACTCATTGCTGATTCACTGTTCATACAGATGTAAGAAGTGGGTGATGTAGAGTCTTCATTATCAACTCTATTTCTTCGAGTCCTAACATTTACATATACAGGAGAGCTGGAACTTTCTTCAGGTGTGTAGGTTTCATCAGGGTCAGTATAATGTGATGACTGACTTGAGTCCTGCTGTAAAGTTAAATCATCATTTTTATCATCAGACTGACTTTCCTCTTCTACATCTGTGTCAAGAAATGGTATATAAATCATTTTGGATGGTGAGTAAGAGATCTGGGTATTGTTTTCATTTTCTTGTGATAAATTATCATTTTTATTTTTTATTATGTTATTTTCTATTAATAAATCATTTTGTTCTTTATTAATTTTATTTCTTTTTACAGTAGCCTCAAGGAATACAACGTCTCTGCTGGTTATTGCTTGTTTGCTCTTGGGGTCTATGAAGCGATAGCCCTTTACACAGTTACTGTATCCAACAAAAATTAACTCACGTGATTTAGCATCAAGCTTTTGTCGACATTCTTTTGGTATGTGCACCATGGCCTTGCATCCAAAAATCTTCATATGACTTAGGTCTGGCTGCTTGCCAGTCCACACCTCCTCAGGTGTGATGTCAGAGAGAGGTCTTGTTGGCGAGCGGTTGATGATATGTGCCGCGGTGACCACTGCTTCACCCCAGTAGCTTTTCTGTAATTCAGCATTTAATAGCATACATTTAGCTCTTTCAATAATGGTTCTGTTCATTCTTTCACTAAGGCCATTTTGTTGAGGCGTGTATGGGTTGCTAGTCTGGTGCAAAATACCAAATTTTTTAAGATAATTTTCAAAATTTTTATTTTTATATTCCCGGCCATTATCACTCCTTAATTTTTTTATCTTTTTTCCAACTAATTGATTTTCTACCATGTTTTTAAACTCAATAAACCTTTCAAATACCTCTGCTTTACTTTTAATTACATATACAAATACTTTACGTGAAAAATCATCTATGAAAGTGACAAAGTACCTGGCACCTCCAAGTGTTGCAGTTTGCATCGGTCCACATACATCGGAGTGAATGAGCTCTAGCAACTCGGTTGCCCGGGAGCCCTCACTTGGAAATGGTTGCCTGGTCTGCTTGCCTTCTATACAGCTTATACATGTTATATCTTTCTTCATCGGAGACAATTTTACACCAGTAGTACAGTTAGGTATCTTGTTTATATCATTAAAATTTAAGTGACCCATGCGCTGATGCCACAGGTAGGCATCGCTTTCTGTGAGAACGGACATGGCATGACCTTCCTTTGGAGCAGTATTAAGCTTATACATGTCATTTGTTAAGGTTGCGTTTGCTATTGTATGACCTTTTGAATTGAATATTGTGCATCCATTTGTATCAAATTCTATTTTACAACCATTTTTTATAATTTTGCTAACTGATATTAAGTTAGTTGTGAGCTCTGGTACATATATGACATTTCTAACCTGAATATTCCTTATGCAGCCTTCGGCATCAGGTATTGGGATTGTGATATTGCCACAGCTTTCCACAGGTAAGGCCTTATTGTCAGCGATCCTTATGCTTCTGACTGGAGGTGATGTCTCATTTTCTAGCCAGCTTCTGTGCATTGTCATGTGCATGGAGGCGCCAGAGTCAACATACCAGCTCTGAGAGTAATTTAGGGTAGTGGCTGAAAAAGCAGCAATAAAACCATTACGAGAATCATTATTATCAGACTTATTATGGCTATTATTCTTCTTAAACCAGCAATTCCGGCTCAGATGCCCATATTTGTTGCAATGGAAACACCGTGGTCCCTTCGGCTTTGACTGCTGATGTTGGTGCTTCGGAGGGTTTCTCTTACTGTTTGTGTAAAATGCGGTAGTATCAGATAATTTAATTTCTTGTAAAAGTTTTGTTTTTATCATATCTGCACTAATTGTTACACCGGAACTTTCGATTCCCATTATCATAGGCTTATATATGTCGGGTAAGCCTGCCAACATTAGCGTCCCGAGCCATTCATCATTGACATTGAAACCAATGTTTCTTAATTTATGTGCGGAGGTCATAATCTTATTGATATAGTCTTCCACGTTTGTACTATTGTCTAACGTTGTGTTGATAAGGTCTTTTAGTAGCCCTACTTTCCGTGTTAGACCAGAGTCTTCAAATGCCTGCGCCAAATTGTCCCATAATTGTTTGGCTGTAGTAGCCTCTCTAACGTGGACATAAAGTGTGGGGTCAATTAATAAAATAAGTTTAGATCTTGCCTTTGTGTCTTTCTTGGGGTCAGGACGGCCATCATTGATGCATTCCCAGAGATCTTCAAGCTGCAACAGGGCTTTCATAGAAAAACTCCACGTGGCGTAGTTGTCCCGGCCTTTGAGTTTTTCACATAAACTTAGATGGTTATTTGTAGACATTTTACTTATTACTTATTAGGTATGGGACGGCCCATAACCTCATGAAATGAAACGCGGATTTGCTCGACTCTTATTTTTATTATTTAAATAAAACACTTTTACAATTATTATTCATAAATCAAACGTGGCGGAGATCGGAGACCAAAAAGGAAGGAAGTAAGTATAGACCGACCATAGATTACAGGTTGTCAAAAGTCTATGCTATGAAATAGGGATGCGTTCTATTTATCCAACAAAGTGTTCATTGAGCGCGCACACTAGAAGACAGAACAAAAACGTCATTCCACTCCGAGGCGGATGTTCGTAGATAGCTCGTAGCAGCGGTCTACGAGCTATCTACGAGTTACGAGCAAATAATTTTCCTTCTAAACGATTGATCGAGGCAAATACCTTGACGTTTTACATGCCTGCATATCTGGCCTGGAAGTTAACATGCCGGAATAAAAATAGCTCTGCAGTGCATGAAAATATTTGTACTAGCCTGACCTCCTTGGAGTACCTATTATATTACTGAATACGGACCCTCTTAATATAAAGTTTAAGGTACAGCAATACTTATTTATTTTCAACTAGCCGATGCCTGCGACTTCGTCTGTGTAGTTTTAAGCTTATTTAATTCCCGCGGGAAGTCCTTAATTTTCCGGGATAAAATTAGGTAGGAAGGTCATTTTCCAGGTTCTCAAGTATACCCATGCAAAAAATCACATCGATCCTTTTCTCTTTTGCGGCGTGATTGAACGACAAACCAACAAACCAATAAACCAACAAACAAACATACTTTCATACACAAACACATATAATTATGATGATCAACGTTTCTTCAAAACTGTGATACTTACTATTGACTACCACAGCAGAAAGTAGGTATGTATACCTAGTTGGTTCCCTGTTTTAGTTCGAATTCGGTTCACTCCAACTAGTTTAACAGTCGTTCATGGCGTATTTAAACCAATGATTTAAACCCAATTATGTCTCAACTTTTGGTTGGTATGATAAATTATATTTAAAAATGTAAGTACTTTGTTACGAAGTAACTATTACTAGTCTGTGATATAGAAGTCAATCTATGTAAACTATTTGCTTTGCTGAAACTTGCAAAAAAATTAAAATCATAGTTAGGGGTTCTACCACAAAGTTGTACGAGGAAGCTAAAATTTGTTGATTGACAAAATTATAAGTTAAGTTGACAACACAGGGATTCTTCTAGGATTACATTTCAAACAAGGTATTTCGGAGAAAATGTTCTTAATGTTTTTTTGTTAGATAATTTCGGTAAATTATTTGAAAATAACAAGGCTAATTCTGTTTCATTAAATAAAATGTCAGGTTTTAATCTAATGTGCTATATATTTTTTGCAGGATGCATTGTGAAGAAAAAGCAATATGTTAAACATAACATTTCAGTTAAGTTTATACATTGTGACTGTTAGCTTCAAGGAAATAGTTTACTCAATTAACGGACTACTCAATATTGAGTACCTAAACATTTACGATTCTAAGACGATTTCTACGAACGTTTTATGCAAAGTATAATTTATTATTCAAAGGTAGCTGAACACCTACTCAACTACATTAAATAATATATTATATATATACTAAATATTGAGATCGAGTTTGTTATGCTTATAATTTGTAAATAGTTCACCAGAGAATAATATTATTATTTTCCGTCAGGTGAAGTATGATCAAGTTTAGTTTGCTAACCCTTCTGAGTTAGGTTGTATAACAATGACGAGCGAGGGTAGCAAACTTTTTTTTAAAACTTAAAGTAATAAGTATACCTAGTTCCTTGAATTACATCTTCTTCGACGTATTAAAACCCAAATCCTTATTCAAAGTTACATTACTGAGTTCCTCCTAATGCAATGTATGATAGTATTAAAAACACCTTGAAATATCAAACAAGCTAATAAAGGAAATAAAGAAATAGTTATTTGTTATACAAGAGTGAAAAGTTGTTTTTTAACCGCGTGCTCAATTTTGATGACCGAGCTAGCGAAGGATTCTAAAATTGAATCACGAGCGGAGCGAGTGATTCAAAAATTAGAATCCTGAGCGTCAGCGAGGGAATCAAAAGAGCACGAGGTGAAAAATCTTTTCACTCGAGTGCAACACGTAACTTTTCATCCCACCTCAGCGAGGAAATGACTAAATGCAAAAAAAATCACAAGGTAACTTTTCACCCACCTCAGCGAGGAAATAACTAAATGCAAAAAAAATCACAAGATTAAATTCAATTCTGTTAATTTCTTCGTCACTAGAATCACTCATTTTAGGTTTTTCACGTATTTTCAATTTTCTTGTTTTTGATCGGTTTTAATTTTAAACAATATGACGTGAAAGAAAATGGTGCGCGCCTGTGGCACAGGCCTGTGGTGCGCGCAAAGCAAATTAAAAAAGTACACCAAGAAGGTTACGAGTGTGAGTTTTTAACAAATTAAAAACGATTGTATGGAAATTCGGCACCATAGAGGTACAAGTAAATAGGTTTTAATGATGTTTTGAATTCACAAACTTCATAGACGAGTGATATTTACTAACGTGCACACGATGTTCTAAATTCAATTTACTTTATCCTCTAGAGGATAATAACGGCTTTTACCATCAGATATCGAAGAATAAAAATACTCTTTCCGAGATGGTGGGATGAAAATGCATTTGTTTTTACAAATTACTAATGAATAAAACATTTACTCCAAGTCCGCGAAATGTGATTTACCAAGAAAGCGTATCGTTTCGACGTATAAAAAAATCTAGTAAAATTTTACGAGATAATAAAAATGTACGATGCATATTGAGATAGGTATGCAGTACCACCCTTCGTAATGCGATGGGATTGCCAGATAAGAACACCTTAAATGTTGTAAAGTTGTGGATGAAATCTTTATACCCAGCTATACAATTTTTACATTCATGGTTCTATTTTGTGGATTATATTATATTACTGAAAATCCCTAATAGTGGATATATTATTGGCAACTCTTGAGATTTATTGGATTGCACTGAATTTTAAACTAAACTTTAAACACTCGTTATTTTCAGTCCTATAGTTACATTGCGGACTTAGAGGGCTGTAAAGCTCAATTCTCTTAACATTTTATTTTTTAATTTTTCTATCTGTGAAAACTTGTAATTGGCGTTATACTTGTTCTTTATTTGTCTATCCATATTTGTTGTAGCTGTAAGTTTTCCGAACAAAATAAAATAAAATAAAATAATTTATAGACAAGCGCTCAGCTGCAATCAAACTTGCTGCAAGTGGTGATGTACACTTGCCTAGAAAATTGATTTGAAGATACCAATAGGTATTCCATATCTCAGCGATTCGAATTAGAAACGAGGAAGCAAATAGCTTCATACATGTCATCGTTGAATTTTTAATATAAGTTGCAGATGCAAATGTACGTACTGAAAAGGCATAGTATGGTTTGATTTACTTACCGAGCTTGCGTTAGGCTCAGGAGGCTCGTGGTGGTAGGTGGAGAGATGCCGAATGGAACCCGCCATGCCGCACTGCGTACATAACTTCGATCACTCGGAAAATGTCATTTCCACTTTACACTATCAGTGCCGGTAGTTATATCTAAAGTCCGTAGCATCTTCATTATTTTTAATCTAGTTTTAAGGGTTTTGTGGTGAGTGGTGACAAATTATTGTGCATTTTTTATAGCTGTCATGAGTAGGTATAAACTGTAAGTTTTAGTTATTTGCCTGTGCATAAATGAGTATAGCCTGCACGCTATGGGTAATAAATAAGTCTTCTGTGCTACGGGGAAGGCTGTAGCCGCAGTTTCTTGCTCATTTATATTTTATACACAATACGGATCGAAATGAATAAAACAGACAGATTAGTCGGTTGACAGAGACGTCTAGACATCCTTCTACAGGAGTCGCGACCCTAGGGATGGCTATTAGCATTTTTTTTTAAATATATAGGCTAGTCACTAGTGCTTGGCTGCAATCAGACTGGCTTGCAAGTGGTGATGTAGCCTAAGGTGAAGCGCGCTTGCCTAGAAGATGCCTATTCACTCTTGATTTGAAGGTACCTATATTTAAAGAGGATTTGAAAACGGAAGCTGGAAGGGCATTCCATATCTTAGCGGTTCGAATTAGAAACGAGGAAGAAAATCGCTTCGTACGAGCCCGCGGAATTAGTAATAGTGGATCAGTCGTTCGGATATAGGTGTAGTTTACGAACATGAAGGGCGTTGTTTTACTGTATGTATACTGTACAACACAACAGGTACATACAACGCGTACTTTATTGTACACCATATAAAAAGAAATAAAATGACAAAAAGTATAATATTATTAATGGATATGGCACAACAGGCGGCCTTATCTCATAAATAGCGATCTCTTCCAGGCAACCTTAGGGCAGAAGACACTATAGGTATAGATTAGCAAACTCTATGTGAGGTAACTTGACCCTTTCGCACATCAAGTTTGCTAATCTATGCGAAGTGCCCTTTCAGTTTGCACACACAGATTACCTTGTGTAGACTTAACAGTGTATTAGTAAGCGCACATAGAATTTGTTATGAAAATATGAACTGACTGACTGATATGGCTTGTTGAAATGCGGTCCTGGTTTGGATTCCCAGGTAGGGCCCAAAATAGTTTTTGGATTTTTCTGTGAATACATTTTCAGTGGGTACTAGCTCGGAGTTAGGAAGTAGGCGGTCTTTTATCCCGTGCCTTGAGAGCCCGTCAGTTCTGTGACACATATTATGCCCGCACAGATGGCTGATCTCATAGAGATCCGCCCTAGCCGAAATTCGATCGGGGGTTCATAATTTTTATTATTTTACGATTTGTAAGATGGTGATAATGAAAAATACCCGGCTGAGTTTGTTGTGGCTCTTCCAGACCAAGGCGCGTTCGTTTTATTGAGAACTAGCTGATGTCCGCGACTTTGTCCGCGTGGATTGAGGTTTTTTGGTGCTAATCCAGACTATAATATATCTCTGTGCCAAATTTCATGCAGATCCGTTCAGCCGTTCTGGCAGTGGCGTGCAGTTCATAGAAGCATGAAAGCACTGCTTACCCAAATGGAAATTCATCAATGCTCATTTTCACCATAAAAGTCAGTAAGTAGGTATTCTGACTAACGAACGCCTACCACTGCGTTCTGGTGTATTTTTATACATTTATCCAAACTTTCGCATTTATAACATTAGTATAGATTAGTATAAATAGCACTGCTGTATGCGACTGCAGTAACTATTAGTTGGTACTATTCAAATACATCCCACTGCGCCTGGCGAGTATTAATGTTGATGGCTTAGCCGACGTGACCCGATACCAGTGACCAGTGGCGCATGTATGGGGGAATTTGCAGAATTTAGGCTGTTTTCACGGCACAATAGACATCATTAGAGATCTGGATTGTCGTAAAATGGTAGCTTGGTTTTGCTATGTGCATCAACGGTAGCTATGTCATTTCGCTCCTGTTGCCTGCCTTATTGATCATTGGTCTAGTGATTATTTTTTAGTGATTATTAAATAGAAGACAAAAGACGAAATATCTACGTCTCCTGTTAATGTTATGTTTGATATCTATTTTATACTATCGATTAAAGTAAAAAAGTGCGTTGACTTTAATGTCATCACAAGTACTTAAGTATTTTATTATAGAAAATCCATTATAAGCGTGCGTTTTGACGTTTGAAAAAAGTTCCTGATTTGACTAGTTGTCAAAAAATAATTGTCAATAGCAGCCGGAGATGGGAAAATTGGCTGTGTTACACCACGGGCCTTGAAAGTCGAACAATTGAATTTACACTGGAGAACAATGGAAGGCATTTTTGTGTGTTTAAAGATCTGAATTTATGAGTTTGTTTTATTAAGGAAGCAACCTTGAAATGTTTCAAGTTTTACTTGTCAAGCTTTTCAATGTGAGTTTTGCTTTTTTTACATTTATTTTAAAACTTGGCTACGAAACGAAAAGATGCAAAGCCAAAAAGTCCATTACTTATTCCTTGACACCCACGTGCGAAGGGGAAAATGTAAAATGTACGTTTCAATGTGTATATTGCGTTTTGAATATTACATTGAAAAAAAGTGTTTATGTGTAATTCACACACGGCAGAAGTGAAACTGCAGAAAAGTAACCTACGAGATAATGAGATAAATGTAACTTGTATTTTTTCTCATTCTCTCGCAGGCTAAATCCTATTAAGAATATGTTTGTCTCTTTTTGGTGATGCTTTTTCGTTTCGTTTTTCGTTTTATCAACCATAGCATGGGCCGAGACAATTTTCTCCCCGAAGAAAGGATAAAAAAACTATTCCTAAATAAATAAATAAAAACGCTAATTAACGGTGGATAAATAGTCCCCCGAGTCCCCGTGAAATGTCAAACGGGGATAAACTTCTCCTCTCCCCTGTTGCCGTGCTCTGAGAAGTGTATAAGTTAATTTTATCTCTTGTCAGTGGATAAAATCGGGGGATAATTTTTTTATCTCCGGCCCATGTTAGCCCTGCTGAGGCGGTTTTTTTTTTTTTTTTTTTTTTTTTTTTTTTTTTTTTTTTTTTTTTTTTTTTTTTTTATCCACTACAAGTTAGCCCTTGACTGCGATCTCACCTGATGGTAAGTGATGATGCAGTCTAAGATGGTAGCGGGCTAACCTGTTAGGGGCATGGCAGTTATATTAAACCCATACCCCTAAAAAAATACCATACCATTAAAATAAAACAAAAAATAATGTACAAATCAGACTTTCTACTGCTACATTTAAACAGCCAAACAGAAAATTACAAAAATGGAACGCTTTGTATACACGTTCGTTCGGTGGCATCCGTTTCATCGAATTTCCAAATCACAACAATTCTAAAGAAGTTTCACTTTAATTTGATTATTATTTTATTATGTTTCTCTAGAGTTTGGCTGCGTTTGCTCAGATGGATAAGCTAAAATCTCGCATACAAGTTTAACAAAAAAAATGTTCAGCGCTGTTAAAAATTAGCGCTTTAAAATAGACATACAAAGGTATCGGTTGGGCTTTATGTTCAATTATTAAGTTGATAGTCATTTCTGTGAAAATATAAAAAGAGAGTTAAAATCAAATAGAGCGAAAAAGAGAGTAATATGACAAAATCTTTTTGAAATACCGACCGTCTAGCAAATACGTTGTTGATTTAAAATGCGGTAGAGTCGATTCATTGAATATTAAATTCATAACGGATTGGTACAAGAACTCAAACAAAACAACTCAAAATCGTTATAATTCCCTTTTTCAGTAGAATTTCATTGAAAAGGTCAGAAATAATATTATTCTGTTGATCCCAGTACAAAAGGGGTTTCGTTATCAGATGAGAAGTACTTATCAAATAATTATGAATAAAAGCTAAAATTATTTAATTTGTCTACACATTTCAGAAGAGTCTAAAGCTTTTGAAATTAATTTTGCCACGAAATAAAATAACTCAATGGAAGCCTTAAGCACCAATATTTTTTAATTAAACTTCTCGTTTATATTTTTCAGTTAGTTTGTGAAAATTAGCAATTTTACGCCTCGACGATTTCAGTTGGGCAATTAGCTAGGCAGTCTTTATGTCATCCGTTACTATACTATATACTACCTATATCAAATAAATATTATAAATGCGAAAGTTTGGATGGATGTATGGATGTATGTTTGTTACTCAATCACGCCCCAACGGCAAAACGGATCTGGATGAAATTTGGCACAGAGATAGATTATAGTCTGGAATAACACATAGGCTACTTTTTATCCCGGAAAATTAAGGAGTTCCCGCGGGAACCGAAAAACCTAAATCCACGCGGACAAAGTCGCGGGCATCAGCTAGTCAAATATAAATATTATAAATGCGAAAGTTTGGATGGATGGATGTATGGATGTATGTTTGTTACTCAATCACGCTCCAACGGATGAACGGATCTGGATGAAATTTGGCACAGAGATAGATTATAGTCTGGAATAGCACATAGGCTACTTTTTATCCCGGAAAATTAAAGAGTACCTGCGGGAACCGAAAAACCTCAATCCACGCGGACCAAGTCGCGGGCATCAGCTAGTAACTCATAAGAACTCTCTATAATATATAATGAGTAGATATCTACTAAAACTATACATGCGATAGTGGTCTGTCAGTCTGTTACCTTATCACAGCTTATCCGTTGGAGTGATATAGCCATCTATCTATCTAAATCCTTCATTATGCCGGAAAAGAAACCATTGTTCATCTCTCATGAACAATGGTTACTTTTCCGGGATAATGAAGGCTTTTTCATGGGCTTGATCACAACCTAAATCCACAAGGATGAAGTCGCGGGCATCATCTAGTAGGTATATTAATGATATATTTCAAGACAATAGTTAACTACTGATTGTGACAGTCTGGTCGTATTTAAAAGACAAATTTCTTACTAGTTACAGTGCCCTTTATAGGCGAAGTTTTAGTTTACGAAAACGTATTTATTATAAAAATCTCTTTGATCACTATTTTGAAACTAAATAAGCTATTCAACTTCATTTAAAAGAAAATTAAATTTCAAAACTTGATAATATTATATAAAATTTTATCATTTTCATTTATCAAGTTTTGCAAGTAATTTTCTTAACTTCTCTTAACTCTACCTTAAGTATGAACAAGAGAAAAGTTCAATCGGCAATTCTAAGGTATAATTTAATCCAGACGGTCTCTAATAGATCTCAATTATTTGATTAACTAGCTAAAAGTAGTCCCTGGAGACGAAGGGATAATAGGTAAGAGTATCCCATTCTGAGATACGATAAGGATGCTATTAATAGGTAATTGTGGCCTATATTTCACAATTACTTTGGGATTATTAATAAGAAGGATCAGCGTGTAGTTTGAATCCTGAGTATTAATAATTGCAAATGATATTATCGATTTTATCCAGTGTATAACACTGAAATTGAACGTCAGATATTTTAGAAATATGTGTACTATTTTTTAAATCTTCTACAGTACTAATACTTTGAGATTATTAATAAGAAGGATCAGCGTGTAGTTTTAAACCTGAGTATTAATAATATTATCGATTTTACCCAGTTTTACACTGAAATTGTATGATAAAAATATGTGTAAATATTTTTAAATCTTCAACAGAACGAATACTTAAAATCATAATAATACGATAATAAAATAAAAAATATCCGTAAGTTGAATGAAATTACAAAGCTATTGAGTCATAAATAACGGTACGTCGGCCGCGTCACGGTAACGGTTCGTATTTACACTACTGATCAACTACGCGTGCCATGTGCGTGCCGTGTGCCGTATGTCTAGCGCGTGCCTCGCGAGGCAATGGCGTGCCGCGTGCCGTCGTCGCGGCCTACAGCGCCCGACTGCCGCAGCCGGCCCGCCCGCGCACTCGCCGTAATGATTGACAAAATACTTTACCTGTGTTTTCCTTAGAAAACATCGCGAACAGGTGGCGGGAAACGTATCGAGAAGGTAATCAGACGAACGTTGCGCCCTTATGTTCTCGTCTTGCGTACAAATAGCTTCGCGTAATGAGATTCATGGTTTATTTTTTTTATTTGATATACCGCATGGATTGCCATGTTATACGACAGCCCGGATTGCATAGAGGTTATTTATAGGTAAACATGGGGTACATTAGTACGATACTTTACTTTTACCTGTGGGCTTACTACCATCGCTAAAAGCAGTATTATTTTGAAAATGACGTTTTATATGACGTACCTTGACGTCCCTAAAGGACACCTAAATTAAGGATTATAATTCTGAAACAAGAGCGTCAGTAAGATTAAAATAAGCAGTAGCAGCAGTGTGCAGTTATAGGCCCCAGTATGCAGATTGCAAGCTACATACGAGTATTATAAACTAACAGCCCGCGACTTCGTCCAAGTGAAATAAGTTTTTTAAATTCCCACGGGAACTCCCTAATTTTTCGGGTTAATATATAGCCTATGACACTTACAAATAATGTGGCTTGTTATTGGTACCAGAATTTTCAAAATCGGTCGGTAGATACAGAGATTACCCCCTACATCGTCACAAACTCACAAACTTTACCTCTTTATAATATTAGTATAGATAAAGTGTGTTATATAATTACCAAATAAATTTTTATTTTAAATATATACAAATTTATAAAGAAGGCCATCAATATTTCTAAGTCTCTACTATCGTCCCCAATCAAGGATTTCGGTGCCATGGAGAGTTTGATTCATTTACTAAGCTTTGTAATATAACCTGGTTAATTAAGCATTATCCAGTTAGTTATTAACAACAGACAAAAGACAGGTTATTCTAAAAGGCCACGTTGAAATGCCACCGCAACCTGTTGAAAGCCTAACAAATAGAGTTCTAACTATAGGAACAGTTGCGGCGAGCTTTAATTATAAGCCTGAGGCACTGAGGACAGCAATTTGTAAAGAATCTGAACTTTTCACTATTCAACTCTAACTTTACTAACAAACTTTTGTGTTATTTCTCTTACTCAAAAAATATAAATTTTATCGCTACGCGTATACTACAAATATTCGTGTAGCGTTTTAGCCACCACCACCACTCAGCCCTTTAACGTGCCACTGCTGGGCACAGGCCTCTACTACCTATTCTGTGCCTCTACTCTCATAGGAGAGAGGGAATAAGGGCTTAAACCCACCACGCTGCTCCAATGCGGGTTGGCGGGCTTTAACGACTATTATCATGTTAGTGATAATAACCGGGACCGACGGCTTAACGTGCTCTCCGAGGCACGGGGGTGAAAACACCGCCGACTTCCTAACTCCGGGCTAGTACCTAGTACTGAGAATTTTTAGTCAGAAAAACCCAACACTTAATTATGGCCCGACCCGGGACTCAAACCCGGGACCTCGTCGGCCGCAGTCGAACATGCGAACCACTAGACCAACGAGGCGCGTTTTAGCCACGCGTAGCAGTAATTCGATAGACGTAGCGCGCTCTACATCCATCTAGTACCTACCCATATTATATTATTAACTAGCTTTTGCCCAGGGCTTCGCTCACGTTAAGTTCGATTTTCACACAAATTTTAAACCCTTATTTTACTCCCATAGGGGTTGAATTTTTAAAAATCCTTTCGTAATAATAACTAAGTACCTGTATGCCAAATTTCAGATCGATCCGTCCAATCACTAATGGTTTGAGCAGTGCGTTGTTAGATCAATCCAGTCAGTCAGGTTTTTTGGTTCCCGCGGGAACTCCTTAATTTCCCGGGATAAAAAGTAGCCTATGTGCTATTCCAGACTATAATCTACGAGTATCTCTGTGCTAAATTTCATACAGATCCGATTAGCCGTTCTGGCGTGATTGAGTAACAAACATCCATCCATCCATACATCCATACATCCATACATCCATTCATCTATCCAAACTTTCGCATTTATAATATTAGTATAGATAATTTTTTTACACATTAAAAAAAATATGCGGAGAAAATTTTTAGAAGCCAACAACAAGCTGCTGAATCCACATTCATAACAAAATTTGGCACAGAGACGTCCTAGAGGATAGGACTGATACTTTTCATACCGGAAAATTAAAGAGTTCCCACAGGAATTTTAAGAATTTTTTTTTTTTTTATCCACTACAAGTCACTGAAGAATCCAATATTCACGCTGACGAATTTCATCCAGCGTTAAATATCGTAATACCGTAAGTTCTTTTAGCATTGAACACATTAGGGTACTACTTAATCGTAATTAAAATAAAGAAAATGAAAGAAACGTACGACCAATCGCGCAGGAAGTTAACTCAATTTGAAGATGAAAGAGTGTAAAATTCTAAAGAACCTTTGCCTGCGCGTCAGCATTCAGTAACTGATTTATTTAGGGTTATATTGTAAATTAAGTAAAATTCGCATAGTGTTTTAAGTAGGTAAGTGGAATCTCTAACATCTGTCCTACATTACTGCACAATTTTTCAGAAATTTTCGTCGAATCTTATACACACCACATACCACAGATTATACAAAGGTTTACTACTCAGTGCCACATACCTGTGCTACCTGTGTACATACCACGTACCGAAAGTGTGTTTGTTTGTTGGTTTATTGGTTTGTTGGTTAGTCCTTCAATCACGCCGCTTCGGAGCAACGGATTGACGTAATTTTTGGTATGGGTACTGGAGAGTGATATAGGCTTTTTATCCCGGAAAATTAACGAGTTCCCGCGGGAATCAAAACTACTTAAACCATGCGGACGAAGTCGCGGGCATCAGCTAGTCGTGAGATAAAAGTATGAACTATAAAGTCACGTATGATAAAAGTGCGGATTTTATTGGCCTATACTTACTCAGTAAAAACTTGGTAAAACACTGAAGTGAGACATACAATATTAAATTGAAAACACAACTTTTTTTTTTTAAATTCCCGATTAAGTAGAGTATTTTAATAGCTACGAACTACAAACCTACCTTTGTTATTAAGCCCGTAATTTTTTTAATATACCTAATTAGCTCGTATAACAGTACTACTAGAGTCTGCAATTAGCAGAACTTTAGAGAGCATTCTACTTGATGGAGCTCAACAGTGCTTGACTGGTAGCTTTGGAATTATATAGCATCCCCCGGCAATCGTCGTGCACCAACGATTTCAAGTGGCTTGTAATGGTCCACGTCTATTTCAATGCTGACTTTTAAAGTTGCGGAAACTTTTGAAGTGAAAACTTCTTTAGCCGCGTTGTGCACTTTTTGGAAAGGGAAATCTTATCTATGGGTTCGCGTCACCGACATGCTGTGACGTATTGTATTTATATTTTGTCATGATCTTGTACAGCCCGTAATGTATTTGAATAATAAATAAACCATTTATACATGTATATAATTGTTGCTCGGAGTGTCAATAGTGCGTGTTGCCAGTGATGACTTACGGCTCCGAAACATGGTCGCTAACTATGGGCCTGATAAGAAGGCTCAGGGTCACTCAGCGGGCGATGGAGAGAGCTGCTATGCTCGGAGTAAGTAGCCCTGCGTGATCAAATCAGGAATGAGGAGATCCGTAGGCGAATCAGAGCAACCGACATAGCTCGAAGAGTCGCCAAGCTCAAGTGGCAATGGGCGGAGCACATAGTTCGTAGAACCGATAGGCGTTGGGGTCCCAAAGTGCTCGAATGGCGGCCTCGTGGGAAACGCAGCGTTGGACGACCCCCCCACTAGGTGGACGGACGATCTCAAGCGTGCAGCTTGGAGCCGCTGGAAGCAAGCGGCACAAGACCGTGCTCTGTGGCGATCCATGCAGGAGACCTTCGTCCAGCAGTGGACGTCTATAGGTTGAGGACGACGACGAACACGACGACTCACAAAAAAGTGGCTTTCTATTGGTACCAGAATTTTCAAAATCGGTTCAATAGATCCAGAGATTACCCCCTACAACCTCACAAACTTTATCTCTTTATAATATTGGTATATGGACACCATATCAGCAGTCAAATGCACCTGAACGTGTTCAGCAGGCTTAGCATGTGCACAGCGAGATATCCCTAGATACGAGAGAGAGAGAGGTGGTTGTCGTTGCCGACTAATTACTATACTTTTCGTTTATCGTAAAATGCACAAAATGCATTTATGGGTTCGTAGAGAAAAACACCACAGATAAGAAATATGACTTTTATGTCTACTTTTGACGTAACGAGACAAGTAACCATTTTAATAACCTTTAACCATAACCATTTAATAATAACCATTTTATTAGACAAATAGAGATAACGGGTATACCTAATTTTACTCGTTGTGCGCATGCTAGCCCCAGGTCGCTTACCAATTCTGTGTCTACCACCTCAGCTGCTAACATCAGCTGATTGGCCGACATTCTCTCAATATGAGCTGTATTCACTGATTTGTATGATAACCATAATAGAGTTCAGTGGCTGAAATGCATTGTCCCAGCTAGATTACTATTAATGTAGTGAATTACAACAATTGGAATTGTAACAATGATCGATGCAGCGTTTTCGTAATCGACTAAGTGAATTATATCGACAGGATATTAAAATTAAAACTATTATGCTTTGCTATTTGGACTAGTGGTTATATGTCGGCATATAGTAGCGGTAATTAAGTTCCGCAAACAAGCGCTTTCAAAGTGCTGCAATTTAGAGAGCCCTCGGGGTCACCCCGTATTATGAACAACTAGATTGTGTGGCGTAGTTTCAGCTTGCAACAACACCCGGCGAATAAATGTTTTATAACCGCCTGTAAGCTGATAGCTATGAATCTATCTTCATAGTATCATAATATCTTCTGAGCATTTTGTTTTATATATTTATTGGAGTTTTCCTCCTTCAGAATCGATTTTCATATATAAGCCCGGGGTATGAAAATTTATGGGGAGTGAAATCAAACTTTCTCCGTTACGTTATTGACTTTATGTTTCCATGACTATGTAATGTATTTTGATGAATATGAATCAAATATAAATATTATAAATGCGAAAGTTTGGATGGATGGATGTATGGATGTATGTTTGTTACTCAATCACGCTCCAACGGATGAACGGGATGAAATTTGGCACAGAGATAGATTATAGTCTGGAATAGCACATAGGCTACTTTTTATCCCGGAAAATTAAAGAGTTCCCGCGGGAACCGAAAAACCTCAATCCACGCGGACGAAGTCGCGGGCATCAGCTAGTTATATCTATACTTATAATAAAACTGTAACAGGTCCAATTCTGTACATTGAAGATATTTTGAAAATTTTTTTTGGAGGGCACTCATTATTCGATACTGAAGCCAAATCTGTAATTTTTTTCATTTTTGTCTGTCTGTCTGTCTGTCTGTCTGTCTGTCTGTCTGTCTGTATCTTGGCCGCGCATCACGCCGAAACTACTGAATGAATTCAAACGAAACTTGGCACGATTTGAGCCCATACTACGAGGTAGGACATAGGATACTTTTTATCCCGAAATTTTACCCCCGAAGGGGTGAAATAGGGGTTGAAAGTTTGTATGAAAGTCCTTCATTTCTCAAGTTATAGCCATGAAACTTGATATATGAGCTGCGGGTTAAAAATGGAGACACACGTGTTTCACAGTTTTTGAAAATTCGACCCCCAAAAGGGTGAAATAGGAGGTGAAAGTTTGTATGAAAGTCCTTCGTTTCTCAAAATGTTTTACAAGTTATATCAACGAAACTTTTTATTTTGGCTAACGGTAAAAAATAAAGAAGTACGTGTGTCACAGTTTTTCAAAATTCCACCCCTAAGGGGGTGAAATAGGGGGTGAAAGTTTGTATGAAAGTCCGTCATTTCTCAAGTTATATCGATTAAACTTGGTATACAAGCTACTGGTTGAAAATGAAGAAATAAATGTTTCACAGTTTTTGTAAATTTTACCCCCGAAGGAGTGAAATAGGGGTTGAAAGTTTGTATGAAAGTCCTTCATTTCTCAAGTTATAGCCATGAAACTTGGTATATGAGCTGCGGGTTAAAAATGAAGACATACGTGTTTCACAGTTTTTCAAAATTTTACCCTCAAAGGGGTGAAATAGGGGTTGAAAGTTTGTATGAAAGTCCTTCATTTCTCAAGTTATATCGATGAAACTTGGTATACAACCTACCGGTTAAAAATAAAGAAACACGTGTTTCACAGTTTTCATAAATTTTACCCCCGAAGGGGTGAAATAGGGGTTGAAAGTTTGTATGAAAGTCCTTCATTTCTCAAGTTATATCCATGAAACTTGGTATATGAGCAGCGGGTTAGAAATGAAAACATACGTGTTTCACAATTTTTCAAAATTCCACCCCCAAAGGGGTGAAATAGAGGTTGAAAGTTTGTATAAAAGTCCGTCATTTCTCAAGTTATTTCGATGAAACTTGGTATATCCACGCGGACGAAGTCGCGGGCATCAGCTAGTAATTAATATAAATGTAATTAATATAAATGAATGTATCAAGCAGGCTTTCAGTAATATAAAAATGCGTTCAGTAACCCTCATTTACTAATCTATATATTTTATAATCGTTCGTGAGTAAACTGCAGCCGTGCGTCGGAGCTGACACACACAATTGTTATTATTTAACTCGGACTGGAATAACAGTCACAGTAAATGATATTAAATGCGATTTAAAGAATATCGAATAATATTTTTGAGTGTTTGTTATGCTTGTAATAATTTTTGAAGAGCAATAAAGGATGCCAAACGACGTGGTAAAGAGTAGGTACTACGTAGACATAGAGTATAATATTATGTAGACCACTACGCGATATCGAATCTATCGAAGTCGAACCGCCATAGTACGTGAATCCACTGTGCCTTCACATGTAAGTCACAGTGGATTCACGTACTATCACGAAGTATGAGTAGAGAGTAAATCGATGATTATCAAACTAAGAACCCAAAATTGAAGGACCTTTAATTTATTAAATTATGTAGGTAAATAGATATACAAAAATAAAGAAGCACACCCTAAAATAAACTAAATAACTGGAAAAAGTGGTTACACGGTAACTCCCATGACACTTTCATGACGTCGACTTTGAATCCATGTCGCCTCGCAATAAAGGCCTCGAGTACAGGAAGCTAACGAAGAAAAAATACGACCAAAAATATGCTGTTCGATGTGGGGTGTTTCATTTGTATTTGCGATGCTGAGTTATGAGTCACCGTTTCTGCTTGGTTGCATTTTATTTTACAACCAATTTTATAGAGGTCATACTTTAAATTTTAGTTTTTGTATGATTACTTATTTATGTTCCCATTTCTATTGAAAATCGCAGCCAACTGGCCTATAATACAGGAGTTGCTCAGCATTGCGTATTGATTACTGACCATTTGAGACATCATCTTAAAGAGCAAAGCTCTTCCTATTTCTGTGGAGCGAAGCATCTTGAAAAATAATAATTATAGAGTATGTAAAAATGATCTGTAAGTTACAGTGTCTAGGTTATAGAAACAAATCGAAATAACTTTCAACATTTCGACGGGATGAACAACTGGAAGTTTCATAGGAAATTAAATGAAACGCATACGTCCTACAAAAAGTAGGTTAAAAATAAAATCGCTGCATCCTGGCCGATCCGGTCGTCGGTGGAAAATGAAAGTCGGTGGAATGAATCGGTTTGTCACAAAATCGGTGAAATTATCGGCCCGATTATCGGACCTACAAAAAGTCTGATGTATATTAACTTATGATACTTCCCGACGTATGATAAGTCGGGACTCAACTACGGTTCGGAAAGCAGATTAAATAAGAAGAACCGGTGAACCGGTTTTTTAAAAGAACCAAAGAAAATATAAAGATCGAAGGCTCGCCAAATAATAGGCAAGTACATTATCAAAAGTCTATCAACATTTCAATAAGCTTTAAAAACAATGATGAGGAAATCAAAGATGCAGATAAAACCCACCGGAGGAAAATTTAGATTTCGCTCCCCTTCATTCCACTTAACATTCTATTTCCCTACGAGCAGGAATAGTTCAAGTGCTAGGAGCAGATACGACAGTAGTGCAATAGCCAGCAGTATCTAGTAGTAGTAGTAACCTAGTTGTAGAATTATTTAGGTTTCTGAAAAGGTTGATTTTTGAAGTGAAAACTTCTTTAGCCGCGTTGAGAACTTTTTGGTAGGGGAAAATCTTGTGGGTTCGCGTCACCGACATGCTAATGTTAATTATATATTTATATCTATTAGTATATATATCTATAGCACGTACTGCTCCAGCGGCCTGTGTACATACACGTAAAGCTCATCGTTTAGACCTGACAGTGTGCTGTACGCGTTAGACGCTTTTTGGATGGGTGAAATCTTGTGAGTTCGCGTCACCGACATGCGTAATAGCAGTATATCTGTAGCTACGTAACCGTAGTGACGTGTTGTGCAACATAAGTGGTGTGTATATCTTTACAAGTAAAATTGAATGGATTTAGTTTTCACTTCTATCGGCAGTCCCTATATGACTACCAATTTTTTTTTTATTCCACTAAGTACAAGTAACAAGTAAGCCCTTGACTGCGATCTCACCTGGTGGTAAGTGATGCATTATAAGATGGTAGCGGGCTAACGGGTATACTATAGCCAGCATAGCAATTATTAGAAACCCATACCCCAGGCATTGTACCGAAATCGCTTGGCGGCGCGTTTTTGCTGGTAAGGTAGTAGCTAGAACCACGGCCGAATCCTCTGACCAGACAAATTTTCTATCCTACTTATGTACCTATTCAATCTACTTTTTGTGTCAATATCTAGAATTAGATGGACAGATCAAGCCTTTATTGCTAGAATTAGCTTTGTTAAACTCAGAACCCTACGTAGAAAATCAACTATTTACTATGTCTTGTCTTAGTTATTGCCGGTTCTCGAATTCTACATAGAAGAACCGGCAATAACTCAGCAGACCCTTTTTTTAAATAGGTACAAAAAGTAAAAATGTATATCAATCAACAACTAAAAATGAACTAAGTACATATCTTGGTGAAACTGAAAGCATACCTAGCCGATGGCTTCCACGCAACTGTGTCAAAGGATTTGTTTTAATACTGGTGTAGTTATAATAGACTCCACTTATTGAGTGTGTTTTACATAATTATCTGTACAATAACATATTGTGTGTTAATATACTGCAAAGCAATCGATAGAATAAGTCAATCTCTTCAAGAATAGGTACCGTAAAAATACATTAGTTTTCATGATTGGTGTTCAAATGAAAACCGTTTGGATATTAGCAGTTCTGCCCCACAGGAAGGTGCCGTACAACATAACAAAAATACAGAAGTTCAATGGCTAATTCTATACTTGAAAATAAATCAACAGTTTTAGGTACTGCTAAATTTCGATTACCTATTCAAAGTTTACCGACAATATTTTCCACATTTTGCGTTCCAATTCGAAGAGCGGATTATATCAACAATACAACTGGCACCAAACTGGGTCATTGTTCACGGGAAATGGATCTACCTATATTCATAAAATATACTTTCACTCGATCGGGTCACAGAGCATACACTTCTACCTGTACATTGTATTCTGTCACCGAGCGACGTTTATTTTGGAGTTGAGTAATATTATAAATTAGATGAAGCCCGCGACTTCGTCTGCGTGTATTAAGGTTTTTTTTTCCGCTTGGGATAAAAAGTAGCCTACGTCCCTCAGGATACAACCTATCCCTGTATCATCTAAATCGGTTGAAACGTGTCGTGAAAGCGTAGCAGACTGACAAACACTTTCGCATTCATAATATTAAGTATGTAACAAGGCTAAATTCCTCTTTAAAAACTGAGTATTGGAAAGTCATAGGAAGATATGAAGCCTTATTGCAGGGCAAATAAGGCTCCATTTTAAGCTCATGCTTTAAAACAGTGAATATTAAAATTAGGTGCTTAATTCCCTTCGGTGAATATTCTGAACGCAAATGAAGGCTTCGCGTTGCTAATTAGCGGGAAGTTAATTTTCTTCCGTTTTAAATGGCTGTCCCATGTCCAGAAATTTAGTAATTTGCTGGCATAGTTGAAGTAGCATAAATCGGTCAGAGTTTTTCAGCTATTTTTAATAGATAAGTAGTTAGTTTTCAATGAAATCTATTTGTACGCATAGAAATAGATTTCATTGAAAACTAACTACTTATATCTATTAAAAATTGAAGCTGATTATAGATTTAAATGTTCATATTTTATGAATGTCGCAATTTATTTTTACCGTACATAAAGATAGGCAAACCATCCAATAATTGTGAAATTTATAAGGTTGAATTTTCAACTTATGAAGGTGGTTGAGATACGAGTAGAACTGTTTAGAATAGAATAAGAAATGTAGTGGGACCTTTTCTTAAGGGTTAATATACTCAAAACATTCTTTTGTATTTCGATTTTTTATGATAGCAAAAATTAAAATTTCGTTACCAAATAAATACCATTCGCTACTCAGTTAAATGAAGTATGACCTTATTAAAAAAAGTGGTAAAAAAATCGTATAGTAACAGCACAATTAATTATCGGGAAATTCATGAAAATCTCAAAAAAGGCGTTATCACGTTCCGACTATTGTGATTTAATTTGAGACATTATTTAAACAAAAAGTTATTTTAAATTAATCGTAAAAGATCAAGGAACACTTTTAAAAAACAATATTTTCAATACAACTTAAAGTTTTTTTACTATCTGCCCCCCGATTGTGTCAGGAAATCGTAATCGTAATCGTTTGTCAAACGTATAATTCGACCTGTTTAAGGAGTTCATAGATGCCTCTCAATGATGATAGGACAAACTCTCTATTTAACGTCCTTGGGGATAGAAATTACAAAAATTGTGAAATACGTATTTCATAATTTTAAAACGGAAGCCCAAATACCAAGTTTCATGGCTATATCTTGAAAAACGATGGAATTTCATACAAACTTTCAACCCCTATTTAACCCCTTTGTGGGTCGAATTTTTAAAAATTCTCTTCGTGCTTCTTAATTTTTTAACGAAAGCCAAGATATTATCAAGTTTCGTAGATATAACTTGAAAAATATCTTGCAAAATATAAAGGACTTTTAAACAAACTTTCAACCCCTTTGGGGGTAGAATTTCGAAAAATCCTTTCTTACTGGATAACTACTCTTCACAAAGAACACCAAATTTCATGTCTCTAGGACCATCGGTTTAGGCTGTGTGTGTGTGTGTTATATTATGTCAGTCAGTCAGTCAGGACTTTGAATTTTAATTTTTTTTCAAAATCCTGACTGACTGACTGACATATAACACACACACACACACACAACCTAAGCCGCTGGTCCTAGTGATATATGTTATTTTAAATACTTAAATCGTAAATAACTTAAATCGGAGATCTTCTCGATATCTCTTAGTCTTTATGCAACTTGCACCCTTAAGCATACTAGAAACACCAAGAAACAAAATATTAAGAATAACATAATCTTAGCGTTGAATCTTATACAGAGACGGCGAGGGAAATACAAAAACGAAAGCATCGAAAAGAGTATCTAAGCTTTTTAATTTTAAGAAGAAGACAATAATTCACTTAAATAAAACACAATGATAAAGGTAAGACAGTCTTTCACTTTTGCATAATAGCATCTTATTAGGTTGGTACAAGAGAAAGGTCACACACCCGCTTACGAAAAGTTATTAAATTCTTGCTACCCTTGGTTAAGGCAATAGGTACTTAATTATGTTTCAGCTGCCGCCGATATATTTCATCGGCATAGATTATACGTTCGTGAACTTCAATAATTAATTTAATTATTCCTATACTACTCATTATGTTTATTTAAGTAAGTAGATTTTGCCGTTTGTCTTGCTCTCGTGACATTAGCTTCTAGAGTAAATCCCAAGATACAACTAGATCGAGAGATGTAATAGAGCGTAGCTTAGCGTGCTTTTGACTTCATGCTTGTCTGGCACAGTCAGATATTAATTGTTCTGAGGTTTAAACGTGATGCCTGGGAGTACTGGGACTAAAAAATAAACACTCCGTTTATTTTTTGATCCCTATTCTTCAACATATTAGGTAACGTATTTTCAATAAAACAAGTTTATGATGTTCTTATATGAAATGATTTCAAGGAAAACTTGTGTTTTGCCACTTATGACAAGACTATACCACCGGTTCGGAAAACTGAGCTTATCTCTCTTTGATTCATTATTCGCATTACTGAGGGTCGTGACCCCTTTCCATTATTATAAGCATCTAGAGATGATAATACGGTGGATTCCCGGGTCCTCCCGCATACAAAATTTCTTAATGTAGGTACTTAAATATTTGGTTAATCGATTTACCTTTGCTAATGTCGGTACCGAGAGAACACTCTAACATCTGCTAAATTTAAATTATAATTTTTATTACTGAAGCTCGCATAATTTCTATTCGGGAACACTTTATTAAAAGGCCCATCTCTCTCTTAAAGTAGCGAGTATCTTATTAAATGCTTTTAAAGTAGAACACATATCAAAGTCAAATAAATCAGGCCAAAAAGGACCCTAGAGATTTTTCATAGGTTTCCGACGATAACTTTAGAAGATTGTATCTTTAGGAATTGCGTGAGTTTAAGATACTGGTGGTAAAGTACACATTTCTACATTAGTTTTTTATGCAAAGTGTGTTTTCCTACAAATAAAGTGTATAATATAGTAACAAATCGCAGAATCCTAGTGAAACGCGTAAGCGACCCGCTTATCCGGAACCTTTTAGATGTTCTCGGATTTGGTTTTTCACTTGTGTGACCACCTCATCGCTGGTTTCCGGTCTGCGAAGAATTTAGATATAGACTGGCTTCATTGAAGTGGGAATTGTATTCCAAAAGCAAACGCTTTCAAAGCGATTTAGAAGATTGTATTTTTAGGAATTGCGTGAGTATACATAGGATACTGGTGGTAAAGTACACATTACTACATTAGTTTTTTATGCAAAGTGTGTTTTCCTACAAATAAAGTGTATAATATAGTAACAAATCGCAGAAACCTAGTGAAACGCGTAAGCGACCCGCTTATCCGGAACCTTTTAGATGTTCTCGGATTTGGTTTTTCACTTGTGTGACCACCTCATCGCTGGTTTCCGGTCTGCGAAGAATTTAGATATAGACTGGCTTCATTGAAGTGGGAATTGTATTCCAAAAGCAAACGCTTTCAAAGCGATTTAGAAGATTGTATCTTTAGGAATTGCGTGAGTATACATAGGATACTGGTGGTAAAGTACACATTACTACATTAGTTTTTTATGCAAAGTGTGTTTTCCTACAAATAAAGTGTATAATATAGTAACAAATCGCAGAAACCTAGTGAAACGCGTAAGCGACCCGCTTATCCGGAACCTTTTAGATGTTCTCGGATTTGGTTTTTCACTTGTGTGACCACCTCATCGCTGGTTTCCGGTCTGCGAAGAATTTAGATATAGACTGGCTTCATTGAAGTGGGAATTGTATTCCAAAAGCAAACGCTTTCAAAGCGATTTAGAAGATTGTATCTTTAGGAATTGCGTGAGTATACATAGGATACTGGTGGTAAAGTACACATTACTACATTAGTTTTTTATGCAAAGTGTGTTTTCCTACAAATAAAGTGTATAATATAGTAACAAATCGCAGAAACCTAGTGAAACGCGTAAGCGACCCGCTTATCCGGAACCTTTTAGATGTTCTCGGATTTGGTTTTTCACTTGTGTGACCACCTCATCGCTGGTTTCCGGTCTGCGAAGAATTTAGATATAGACTGGCTTCATTGAAGTGGGAATTGTATTCCAAAAGCAAACGCTTTCAAAGCGATTCCATTGAATGGTCCTTAGTGCTCTCAATTCATGTGAGTATTGAAATTGTGTACATTCCATTGTAGCCAAATAGGCAATCCATCAATAGGATAAGTGCCAAGTAATTGGATATTCTTGATTTATCTGTGTTTTAGCTATGCAAACCTAAAGTATTGAATCTTCTGACAAAAGGGTAGTCCTACTACCTTCTCTTAAAAGATGGCTTTTTCATCATACCTATTCGAAAAACGAATATTGGCTTCAGAGGATAGCGGGAGCAAAATGTAATTTATAGGCCGACAGGACTTTTCATTTCTCTGTTCTGCCCCCCTATCATGTAAGGATGACCGATGAAATCGTTAAAAATCTGCGGCGAAGTAAATAAACCATAACATCATTAAATTAGAGCTCAATTTCGTCTGCCCATTCTTATACGTTTAGGGTATCGTACATACCTAAACGTATAAGAATGGGCAGACGAAATTGAGCTGTAATTCAATGCAGTTATGGTTTATTTTATTTTGACAAAAATCTTTAACGTTTGATGGACAATTCTTACATGATTGGGGCCTTGATTGGTCCGCGCACGTGCGGCACGTGAAGCACGCCATGTGGAAGTACTTGTCCGTCGAGCGCTCACCTGTGGACAGTATAGTAGTGGCCGTCCTTGCAGAAGAAGCCGCCCTTAGCGAGCGAGGCGGCGCACGTGCGGCACGTAAAGCACGCCATGTGGAAGTGCTTCTTCTGGTTGGTCCGCGTTCGTGCTTCTGATTAGTGCTTAAACGTATAGGTAATGTCCATACATAGTAGGTTGATACTCCTAGCTTTTTCTCATACGTAATGATGAAAAAAAGTGTGTGTCAATCGGGGCCAAATTTTTTGTTCTCGGGCGGCGTATATTGAATTCCTCGCTACGCTCAGGATTCTACTATAGAATCCTTCACTTCGCTCTGAATTCAAAATAGCGCCCTCGGGGAACAAAAATTTTCTTTGGCCCCATATAACACAAATAACTATTTGATGACCCCGCTGGTGCTGTGGAGAGCGCTGTGGTCTTACAAGTCTTGATTCTTGAGTTCTATCCCTGGCAGACTCAATTTAGGAACTTACCTATTCTTTTTATTTTTTCTGGCTTGGTCTGGTCTGCTGGGAGGCCTCGGGCGTGGCTACCAGCAAATACCGCCAAGCGATTTAGCATTTCGGTACGTAGAACCTTATTAGAGGTACTAACAGCCTAAGCCGAGGACGGGCGGACGAATGGACATGGCGAAACTATAAGGGTTCCTTGTTGACCACGGACCCCTAAAAATACAAGCTTAATTAATACAATTTTACACACAATTTTTTATATTTCTTTATCTTTCTAGATAAAGATACCTATATAAATAAAAAATTATGTGTGTCAGCTCCGACGCACGACTGGAGTTTAATGCTTACGAACGAAAAGTGTTACCACGGAAACATAAACAAGTGTTACCATGGAAACATAAAGTAAATAACGTAACGGAGAAAGTTTGATTTTACTCCCCATAAATTTTCATACCCCGGGCTTCTAAATGAAAATCGATTCATAAGGAGGTAAACTCCAAAAGAAAATATATCAAAAAAGGCTTTGTTGAAGATATTCTGTGGTTGGAGCAAAGAGTATATTGTTCTGAAAGCGAGCGTTCGTAAGTGATGCGATTTGGATGATAGCCAGCGCGTACTTTATTTGAAGCAGTGGGCTATAATGCCTGAATAGCTTTTGTTTTTACCTCATAGCGTTTTTCACTTACTGTTTGTCTTTTCACCATCATACAATAAAAGGGGGTAGCAAAGTATCATCATCATCATCATCATCTATACTATTAATATTATAAAGAGGTGTGTGTGAGTTTTTTAAATTCTGGTAACAATAGAAAGCCACATTATTTGTAAGTGTCATAGGCTATATTAACCTGAAAAATTAGGGAGTTCCCGTGGGAATTTAAAAACTTATTTTACGCGGACGAAGTCGCGGGCATCTGCTAGTTAATTATATTCATTATTAAATAAAAGAGAGATATCTTGCGTCTCGAGAAAGGTTATCTGTCAATTTTTTATTATTATTATTATTAATCCACTACAAGTTAGCCCTTGACTGCAATCTTACCTGACGGTAATAAGTGATGATGCAGTCTACGATGGTAGCGGGCTAACCTGTTAGGGGCATGCACAGAGTTATATGTCTGTGGGGGCATGGCAGTTATATTAAACCCACAGATAACGGAAACAAGGATTAAACCCATACCCCTATTCGGTTTCTACACGGCATCGTACCGGAACGCTAAATCGCTTGGCGGCACTTCTTTGCCGTTAGGGTGGTAACTAGCCACGGCCGAAGCCTCCCACCAGGCCAGACCAGGGAAAATTCATCAACGGCTCATCTGTTACTTTTTATCCCGGGAAACCAGACACAGTAGGCTACAGTAGGCTGATTCTGAAAATGATCCATTTCACTGCGGTTAATTACCTCATCTAGTGACAGAATCACAAAATTAATATAAGGCTTGGATGTGTAGGCTAAGATGTAAGTAGGTGAAGCAGGTGGGCCTGTGGTCTGCAATTTGTATGGGCGTCGATTCACTGTAAGGATAATAATTAATGATTAAACCCTAAGATACGGGCCCTATTATTATATTTTAGGGGCCAGGAATTCATTGTATTTTTGTACTTTTATTTTTTTATATTTGTGAAATAATCTCAGAAGAAAAGACTTTAATAAATTAAAAACTTTTATTTCGCACAAAAAACGTCATAAGCTACGGCATCGCGTCGTACACTCTCTCGCGCCATCTTGCATGCCTCTTCTCCCTCCCGTTCTCTCACATACATCTGTCTCCCTCACACACTTCCCTTTCCCACATTCGGCCATTCCTGCTATCATGTCTGTCCGCAGACATTTGCCCTTTCACCCTCCTTCTCCATCTTTACATAATACACAATTACAATGTTATCCCCCAAAAATGTGGGATAATCTCAGAAGAAAAGACTTTAATAAATTAAAAACTTTTATTTCGCACTAAAAACGTCATAAGCTACGGCATCGCGTCGTACACTCTCTCGCGCCATCTTGCATGCCTCTTCTCCCTCCCGTTCTCTCACATACATCTGTCTCCCTCACACACTTCCCTTTCCCACATATTTTTATTATTGGGTCACCTGATGGTAAGTGACCTATCCTACTACGAACATTATGAACATTTGCACCACCAGAGGAACCGCCAATGCGTTGCTAGCTTTTGAGATTTGATTATAATATGGGGCTTTGAAGAGCCCCATATTATACCTAATCAAGAGGGAACACAGAAGATGGAAGCTGGTTCCATAATTTGCAGGTACGTGGCAGAAATGACCTGGAATAACGGGAGGTGGAAGAAGACCAGGCGTCCAGGTGGTGAGGATGAAATTTGTTTCTGCGACGAAGGGTGCGACTGGAGAACACGGAAGGTGGTATTAGATTAAATAACTCTTCAGAGCACTCCCCATTGTAGAGACGGAACACACAAAGAGAGCTAAAGTCTTTTCGGTGCTCTAGGTACTCAAGCGTGCAAGTAAGTTTGGAATTATCTACGAGTCGAACTGCCCGCTTTTGTATCCGGTTTAGTTAATTTCATTAATAAAGATTTTTTCATCCCACCATCTCGGAAAGAGTATTTTTACTCTTCGATATCTGAATGCAAAAGCCGTTATTATCCTCTGGAGGATAAAGTAAATTGATTTAGTGTGCACGTTAGTAAATATCACTCGTCTATGAAGTTTGTGAATTCAAAACATCATTATAACCTATTTACTTCTACCTCTATGGTGCCGAATTTCCATACAACCGTTTTTCATTTTAATTTCCTCGCTGAGGTGGGATGAAAAGTTACGTGTTGCACTCGAGTGAAAAGATTTTTCACCTCGTGCTCTTTTGATTTCCTCGCTAACGCTCAGGATTTTAATTTTAGAATCCTTCGCTTGCTCGGTCATCAAAATGGGGACTATCGTTTCTTTGCTCACCAGTTGGCGCCACTGTTGACTAAGGTCCAGAGGTATAGCTGTCAAAGGCGACTTTATAAGATCGGTGCCGAAACAAAGTTTTAAATCTTGATTCTCATTAAGTTTATTAATTTATAACAGCTATCATCATATCGAGTAGCAATGCCGCAATGTTGTGCAATTCCGTTTTGTTCGGAAAAAAGGAGGACACATGTTTCCAAAAGATAAAACTGTTCTAAAACAGTGGCTAGTTGCGATTCGCAGGAATTCGCAGGATTCTGAGGAATTATATAGTTAGGCACTAAATAAATAAAATAAAAAAGAAATTAATTACTTATAAACTTTTATTTATCCTTCCTTTTCCCTGCTATACAAATAAATACTTATTAAACATTGTAAATCCATACAATGGATATGATACTGAAAGATGGTTGATTTGTTAATTGAAACTACTAAACAATGGTAACTAGATATTTAAGATTAAGTTATAAAACTTCTGAAATAAGCTTATCATTTCTATTTACCTACATAAATTCTCTTTTCATCTTTATTTGTCCAAACAAAAAAATCACAATACTTTCTTTTAGTACCTAACAAGTTTTTGAATTTGAAAATAGTAGGGGCTACTTTCTTTCAAGCAATATTCATTATTGATCATTTCTATGTGCTTATAATTATCCACACTGATAAACTCATCTTTTATAGAGAAAGGACATTTCTCTTCCAATACTGTTAGTTCTCCAATTAATCCTTCTGGAGAAACCTGAAATGAAACATCTAATATTAATAAAGAGAAATATTATTAAATTCTAGTCATCTCACACATAGTACCTAATCTGATCCCAAGATAGGTTGTGTTCTCGTTAGAGATACTGTGGGTACATAACCAGATACATATATTATAGTACCAGAGGGCAGAGACCTAGAGCAAACATCGATGTTCATCAATATCATAGTAAAAGTGTGTCCTTGATGAGCATGAAACCCATATAACCTTTCATGCAGAAGTCATATTAGGTAAATATACATAATATATTAGGTAAATATATGTAAAAAGAAAAAAACATAGCTGTTACCTCGGCAAACAAGCATACTTCTGGAACAAATAAGTTTGTAATACAGTAAACAAACTAACCTCTGAATTAGCAGCTCTTTGAGGCCGCTTATTTTTGCGCCTCTTTTTCTGCTTTCAAAGCGTTCACATTCATCGTCAAATAATCCATATTTGCGATAATTTCACGAAGGAGACCACTTTTCAACAGGTAAAATATAGAAATTAAAATAATTTGTCACGAAGCCCGCCAAAACCAGTGAAAAGTGAATGTTATTGGACCTCACGCGACACTAGCGCCTCTAGTGGCAAATTCACACCCGATAGTCCCCATTGAGCACGCGGTTAAAAAACAACTTTTCACTCTTGTTTAGCAAATAACTATTATTTCTATTATAATTATTATAAGTACCTACATTATCTAAAGCTGTGTTTGAATATAATTTTTTTAATTATTTTTCATAGGTTAGCATGTAAAGTAATAGAACCGCGGTAAGTAGTTCATTATTATGCAATATGCATACAGTGCCTCGTGCTTCATTCACCACACATAATAACGTGACCTACCCACATAATCTTTTTTATTGCGAATTATAGTAAGGTAAGCTTGTTGTTCCTTTCCCATAAATTGCCCCTGAAATACTCTACTAGTGCAGTCAAGCAACAAAAAGGCAGGGTTTCAGTAATTTCTAAATGTCAAGTTATGCTGAATTGAGATGTTGGTAAGTAATTGTGATTAATGGTTTTCATAGTAATTGTTATGATGTACAGTATAAACGCTCTAGTTATTTTTTAATTTGTTTTTATTTATGGTTTACTAGCGATTTGTTACATCAAAATATTTAGTACTAGTATGTATATATAGCTGATGCCCGCGACTTCGTCCGCGTGGTTTAAGTTTTTTTGATTCCCGCGGGAACTCCGTAATTTTCCGGGATAAAAAGTAGCCTATGTCACTCTACAGATCCTCAACTATACCCATGCAAAAAATCACGTCGATCCGTTGCTCCGTTGCGGCGTGATTGAAGGACAAACCAACAAACAAACACACTTTCGCATTAATTAATATGATAGGCAACTATTCCCTATTCTGTGCTAGAGGTACATGCAAGATGTAACATTCACAATATGTAAAAATCGTATAAAAGTAAACACAACATGGAAAATTCCATAGTTAAAATGACAACCTAAAAAATAACAAACTCATAAAATATGTCTGTATGGTTAAATACAATAACATCATAAAGAATAACAATAATATTTACAATATTTATGGTAACCGTAGCCTGCTTTTTATTAATTATTCTTAATTTAATAGGTATATTATGTTATTATAATTACAAAAAAAAAACAAAAAACAATAAGTACCATAAATTATTGATTGTGTGTGATTTGTACTAGCATTACACAGCCTATAAATAACAAATCTTGGTAAAGAATTTTGAAAAAGATACGTTATTACCACGCTCGCCGGCTTCGTAAAGGCCGTGTACGGACCCGGTTTAAATTAGATATTAACACTATTTTCAAGAGGGCGAGCCGAGAGCAAGGAAATAAAGAACTCCAAACCAAAGCCCGGCAAAGACCTGCCGCCAAGCGATTTAGCATTCCGGTACGATGCCGTGTAGAAACTAAGTAGGGGTATGACTTTAATAACTTTCATACCTGATAGGTATCATACTAATATTATAAATGCGAAAGTGTGTTTGTTTGTTGGTTTATTGGTTTGTCCTTCAATCACGCCTTTTCACGACTTTTCATCACGATTTTTGGCATGTAGTTGAGGACCTGGAGAATGAGCCTACTTTTTATTCCGGAAAATTAAGGAGTTCCCGCGGGAATCAAAAAAACTTAATCCACGCGGACGGAGTCGCGGGCATTAGCTAGTCTATACTAACTACCATATTTCTATCACCATACATCATTACTTACTACCAGGTGAGATCGCAGTCAAGGGTAGTCTGATGAAAAATCCTTATATTTCCAAAGACGAATGCGTTCAGTCGGCATATTATTATTAGATTAGTTGAGCAGATGTGCATTGCTTATCGATTATCGATTAGATACTGCATCAATAGGCGCTGTGATATCTGAGCTGGCATCTTCAAGGAAAGCTCTTCTTTGAAATAACGGGAGCGGAAATATTATGATTAAAACTTTTGTACTGCTTCACAGCGAATGATATTCTACGTAATACATTTTTTGTCCGGTTGAGTTTGATTGGCTTCTTCTCAGAAGTCAGACTACAGCGCTTTTGGAACCCTGGAAGCTTTAGTCTTATACTCAATCAAATACAAATAGTTTCTTATAAGTTTGATAAAAAAAAAACATTGGTGGCCCTGACTAACAATGCAACTTATCCATGAAATCTTTGATAATATTATAGTTATTGATGCACTATTGATACTATACCTACTATTCCTCCTAATATTATAAATGCGAAAGTGTGTTTGTTTGTTGGTTTGTCCGTCTATCACGCCACAATAGAGCAACGGATCGATGTGATTTTTGGCTTTTGTATAGTTGAGAACCGTGACATAGGCTACTTTTTATCACGGAAAATTAAGGAGTTCCAGCGGGAATATAAAAAACTTAAACCACTTGTACGAAGTCGGGGGCATCAGCTAGTCTAAGGGCCGATTTTTCAATCCTCAGATAAACTACTGGATAACTATCGTGAGAATAAAATTATCTGACAGTTTATCTAGGGATTATAATTTTTCAATTTTTCAATCACTTTTTGACCAATGGATAGCTATCTATGGTATTTTCGGAGCAACTTCACACTAAATATGTGCAAGCGAGATACACACATATATCATTCAATGCATAAGACTGTGAAAGGACGTTTGTTTATCGAATGACTTATGACGTTTATCGCAAGAATTCCTAACCTCGAATTAGCGTAATTTTCATTTCGTTTTTGGTTTTGTGTTTATTTTGGGTGCGTTCCGAAATACACTGAGAGCACTGAAAGTCCCCAGTAAAGAGCACTGCCAGTGCTCGCAGTGCTTATAACGGAACACACACTTTATTTTAGACAGGGTTCCACTTATAAGTGCTTTCTTAAAAATATGGAGCAAGTAAAGAAACGTGATAGTGCGTCAATTAACAAAAAAGTCGGAAGTAAACTTATTAACCTAACTTGTAACGAAATACCGGTCAATATCTATACCTACCTATAATATTATAAATGCGAAAGTTTGGATGGATGGATGGATTTTTGTTACTCAATCACGGTGAACGGATCTGCATGAAATTTGGCATAGATATAATATTATAGATTATAAGTAGTCTGTTATATTGAATAGCATAAAGGCTACGTACTTTTTATCCCGGAATATTAAGGAGTTCCCGCGGGAACCAAATAACCTCAATCCACGCGGATAAAGTAGCGGGCTTCGTAGAACAAGTGTGAAAAATATCAATTGTTATCAACCTACCACTAATAATTTATAATTTTTATTTATTCATGAAAATGACCGTATATTTCGTACAAGGAGGACACGAAATGAAAATTGATAATTCTGAATGATAGAATAATGTTATAAAAGGGTCATAGGTACCTACTACCTACACAATATTACCTAAAAACTTGAAAACGTCATAACAAACAGGCAGATAGCCCTTTATCCGGCTCTCAAAGAAGCAGATAAATATATTCGTCAGTTACAGACTTTATTCGACAGTTAACTCATATCTGCCTATTGATAAATACAAATTTGCCACAATTTGCGCTATCCATCGAATATCTACTATCTAGTCGTTTATCTGAGGATTGAAAAATCGGCCCTAAATATATAAAAGGAAAAGGTGACTGACTGATTGAACGACTGACTGATTTATCAACGCACAGCTCAAACCATTGGACAGATCGGGCTGAAATAGGTCATAGCTTTTATGACGTAGGCATACGTAAAGAAAGTATTTTTGAAAAATCCTAATTAAAAATTCTTAATTCCCTAAGGACGTTAAATAGGGCTTTGAAATTTGTATAAAATGTTACTTAACGCGAGCGAAGCTGCGGACTAAAGCTAGAGTAGTAATTTACTATTCTATCCTTTGAAAGATATATTTTTAGAATTGAAATAATATACAAAAATGTATCTAAATCCTTTAGTTCTACGACTCTTTGCCAACACACAACAAAATTGTTCTTAGATATACCTAGCCATATCTTTAATCACGGCTTTTAAATTTTACGATATCTTACTACGGCGCTAAATTGCTTAATGGCTTGGTTTACCGGTACTATGGATATAAGGGTCCGCACAAACACGTTGAATTGGGACGTATGTTTTTCGTCCTATCGGGCATGTTCCTCATTTCAACCCCCAACGCATGCAGAGTGGTGGTATTATGATATTATGCATCTGTCTGTGGTATCGTATCTCTCAAATGGATGCACCGATTTTGATTCAGTTGTTTTTGTTTGAAAGGTGACTTGATCGAGATTGTTCTTAGCTATGATTCCAAAAAATCTGTTCAGCCGTTTGAAGATCATTGGCTCTTTTCTAGTTGATGAAGGGATGTCAGAAACTTCCACAGGTCTGTAGATTCAAGATTTGATAACCTGTTAGTTCAATGTGTCAGTTTAAAAAAAATCAATGTTAAATTACCCTCCATGTACAGTGATAAATGTAAACAAAAAATTATGTGTCTGAAAATGTTAACACCGATCTGTTTAAGTATTTTTTTTCTATTACATTACAAGTTAGCCCTTGACTGCGATCAGACTTGGTGGTAAGTGACGATGCTTTCTATTTGGTAACGGGCTAACCTGTTGGGGTATGGCAGTTAGATTAAACCCATACCGTTTAGGTTGAAAAATAGCTTATAATATCGAATTCACGCACCACGCAAAGGTGTCAAAAGACTCGCGTTTACGTTATCTCGATGAATAACTGCTACAATATTTTTCACATTTTCCGTTCCTATTCAAAAGGCGGATTACATTAACGATAGGTACGGATGGCGGTAAAGTAGGTCATTGTACACGGGAAATAGATCTATCTACGCATAAACTTAAGACGGAAACGTATCTTTAACTTGCGACGCGACGTGATAATACACGACGCTTGTTGAAATGAAATACCCGATTTAAACGTTTTTAATGTATTTGCCGCCACTATTGATAAAATATCAAAATGTTTATCACCCTAACACTTTCATGTGAATGACAATCATTTTGAAACAATGAAAACCCTGCGAAAAACTAGGAACCCCCACATTCTCTGGAGCGTCCGGGTTAGCCCGTCTACCATATTATAAAATCCCACGGGGTGTCCTTGGTCGGCCGCCTACCGCTTGGCGACACGGGACGCTTGGAGGGTTGCGCGTAATCAAAAAGCGATCTATTGTGAAATACAACAGCTTAAACTCCTATAGATTTAACTATTTAGATGATGCCCGCGACTGCATTTATAATATTAATATGGATGAATCAGTGAGACACAGCACCAGCGCGCAGTCAGTTGTAATGACCAACCACTCGGTTGGGAAAACTAACTGGTAATATTCAGTTTATTTTTATCTGTGCCGTAGCTCTACAACGTCGTGTTACTACAGAATAGGTAATAGGTGTTACGTTGGGAGTGATGCCGTGTTGTTGCAGTCCAGCGGGCCAAGCACCGTATTTTAATATCTACAGTGTGACGATCACAATCGCAGAATCGACACTCTCCCGCGGAGCAGTTTGTGTTACAACTATGTTTCCGTCTTTGTAGTTTATTCGCTTTCGGTTACTTTTGAGGAAAACTGTTTTATTGAGTTTCAAATCCCATGAGGTCTTTGCGAATGCTCGTAGGCGAAAACTTTCAAGTGGTTAATAATTACAGTTGGGATAATTAAACAATTAATTGCTTTTGAATCGAATAAGATTTGGCTCTGGGCGCTTTCGATGGTGGTGTGAATTTCTCCCGGCGTATGATACAATCAGATTTAAGTTAAATATTTGGAACATGCTACATATAATATATATGTAATGAACTGGGAAAACAACTCAGACTTGTCAATATCAAGACGTTTATAATTTTATATAGTAAAATAACTATTATTAGGTGCCATTTAAAATGTAGAGACTTTCTTGTCTCGATCAGCTTTCTATACAAGTAACACCTTTTTGTACTATATTCACAAATTAATAAATGCATATGAAAATGGGAAAAAGTTTTATTAGAATATAAAATTCTCATGTTAACTTACCTAAGACACAGAAGAGGTAATAGTACAGCCTAAGATATCCACATTCCGAAAGCGAAATGCTGTGGCGAAATGCCACAAAGACTTCGCTATGAAGTCTGTCTACAAGTAAAAAATTTAAACTGAGGTTCCATCATTCGAATTTTCGGGCCATAGTGTGTGAGGATGTATTGTGTCCTACCTTCATAGTAATTCATCATCATTAAATCCTATGCCCCCCTTCGAGGCAAAGGGCAGCCACTGCCCACTACTCATCTCCAATAATATATTGGACTACCTACTTATGCTTCAGCTCGCCTCACGTGAAGCCGATTTTTTTCGCCTCATCTAGTAAAGTAACTACACCGCCAGTTTTGTTCGACCGTCCACGCTTTCTTTGACCTTACAGGTCAACCAGTGAGAGAGAGGGAGTATCATAGCTGCCGGTAGAGAACAAAGTATTCAATTTCACGTCTAATTACATCAAGTCAAAAAAGCGGCGTATAATAACGTTCGACGAGTACTAACGATGGGTGGTCACTTTGGCTAACTATAGGTACTGAAAGTTTTTCTATGGTTAAAGAAATCGAGATTAATCTCAAAAGAAATATCGAAATGATTAATGTGTATTTATTTGATTTTTCCGTTTCACTAAATCGAGCTACTTTCGAGAACGATTGCTCCAGCGAATCGCCACCACTGCTTGAGAGAATACGAAAGAAATTTATTAATGTTCTACTTAATTACACTTGGTACTTTCATGCGAGTCATTACCTACAGATAGAAAAAAAGTTGTAACGCAAAAAGTCGTTAGGGTGAACAATATATCGTGCTCCGAGTCAACCTTTCGGCCTTTCCTCTTATTGCCTCCTAAGAAAATATTTTCCATTTCTCTAATGAAACTGCGCTGATAAATACACTCATGTGGACAAACTCGGAGGAATGCAATAAAAGAAAGGGAACCAAAACACACTTACATTCTTTTAGTTAGATAATAATGTTATTAAAGGGTGAAAAAAAATTCAAATTCGCGTGAAGGAAAAAACAATTGAAGTATATAATTGTAATCAGTTTGAACTCTGGTGTGTATTCCAGTCATCTTATACAGAATATTTCAAGAAAAATATCTTCTGGAATAAAAATCTCTAGTATCTTATTTGATGCTCTCATAAATAAATCGGTAAATGGTTTGTATAAATTACCTTCTCAATTTGTTTAGCTGTTGCTAATTTATTTATTATTAATTTATTTCAAGTAAATACTTATTTTAGTAACCCAAGTTTAATATTATGGCGTATAAATAGTAATTTAAAGAAGCCCAACAAGCAATGTGTTAGGTAAAGACAAATTAAAGTCTCGTCGTAATAAATCGTAGGATGGAACAAATTTCTTGTCCCTTGAGTTTACTTTTCTATTTGTTGTCGTCGACTTTCATCTTAGAAAACAAAGTGTTCTATTTCACTCCTAATAAAATTTAATGTTTTCGTAATTTTTTTCTTTCTCATGATAATATAACTAAAAAATTCTAGTTGTCTAGTCTAGGGTTCTAGTAGTCATATTAGTTTTATCCTTGGACGAATAATATAATCTAGGATTTTATCGTCTTGAAATAGGAATGCCAAGATTGGCCAACGGATAAATCTTAAAAGTTGGGACACATATCGCATGCTGATTACCCACTCACTCATAGACAGAAAATTTGCGAGATTAGTACAGGAAGGTGCACTTGCTAGCTAAATTCTAACGATGTTATATTTAGTTCATAGCATTATACATAAAGATACCTACTGAAGATACCTACTAAAGATACAATACAAAAAGGTACCTACTGTTAAATTCAGAGGGTAGACTAACATGCGAAATGTCATGGTTTCTTGTAGGCTTAGACATCGAAGCATTTCCTCTCTACACGAATTTTACGCAGGCCATTAAAAGGCTAGATGGCTAGTAAATAAAAAATGATATAAAAGACGCGTAAAGGAACCGAATGAGTTTGATATTGCATGCGCTCTACATAGATCTTTACGCCCCGTATCTCATTCCTTGAGATTGTCTTTATCTCGTAATATGAATATAGTATTATCATACTTTTGTTATCGACTATTACCTACCTATTCTGTGCTTTTGTGTAACAATTTTAGCAGAAACATAATTTATTGTCTACGAACGGGCACGTGAGTTAGGTAATCACACGTGCCTAATGTTCGGTCAGTAATAGATGTTATTTTGTCAATTAATCCTGAAGCATAATATCTCCACTGTCCCAGCTAAGTCAGTGAGCTCGTGCCTACCTATTAAATACTCGTGCCTCGGAGAGCACTTAAAGCCGTCAGTCCTGAAGTCTTGCGCCTGATCTCTTTCCAGTCGTGTCGGATTTTCCGTTCCATCAGGCTATGAGAGTAAGAGAATATGTAATAGAGAGTGCACCCGTGTTTGCGCATATACTTGTGCACTATAAATATCTCCTGAGCGGATAGCTCTGTGGAGTGTTCCGTTCCGTCAAGTTCCGTCGGGAGGACATTATTATAGTACTCAAGACAGAATGTCAAGAGCAAGAATAATAAAGCTCATTACTTTCTAACCGACTTCCAAAAAAGGAGGAGGTTCTCAATTCGGCGCGAATCTTTTTTTAATAGTAGATTAGTAGCCAAGGGCTGTAAGGCATCAATTGCAGCCCGAGATATTTAGGCGCACGAGCACAGCGAGGGCGCCTATAGTTCGAGGGTGCAATTGATGCTTACACCCGAGCTAACTACTCTGCTTTACATCTCGATTGTGAGGTCAGTAGGTCCTTATTACCCCCAAATGGAGCTTGAAGGTGACCTATTAGCGCTCCAGGGTAATAATGTAGCTAGAAAAGCCCTAGGGCGGTAAGTAATTTAAAAAAAAAACTCTTCACTCTTTCAAAAAGTTCGCGTACATCTAACCATCATACTTTTTTTAATTACTTACCGCCCGAGGGCTTTTCTAGCTACATTATTACCCTAGAGCGCTAATTGGTCACCTACAAGCTCCATTTGGGGGTAATAAGGACCTACTTACCGAATATGAGAGATGTAATAGTAGATTGTTACACAAGGGACGTAAGTAAGCTATTACAGAACAAGATCCAATTTGGCGCCAGTGCGAGCGCAGCTCGCATAGGGCGCTAATGGATCGCGTGCACCCGAGATATTTAGTCATACGAGCGAGCGCAGCGAGCGAGGGTGAATATAGTTCGAGGGTGTAATAGCTACTTGCAACCGAGGTAAGCATTCTACTTTATATCATTCTTGCGAGGTAAATAAAACATTGGTGCAAAATGAAATTTTAATTAGAATAATTAGCAAATTTAGAGAAAAACCGGCCAAGTGCGAGTCGGACTCGCGCACCGAGGGTTCCGTACAAACCTGTAGTAAGTTTTACGATTTATGACGTATTAAAAATAAAAATTACGTTTGTTGTATGGGAGCCCCCCTTTAATATTTACTTTATTGATATTTAATTATTTATTTTGAAAGGTAATATACAAGTTAATATTCTGTGAAAATTTGAACCGTCTACCTGTTACCGTTTTTAATATTGAGCAAAAAAATACGAAAAAAACACGTTTATTGTATGGGGACCCCCCTTAATATATATATTTTTTTAATTTTTAGTATTTGTTGTTATAGCGGTAACGGAAATACATCATTTGTGAAAATTTCAGCTTTCTAGCTATCACGGTTTATGAGATACAGCCTGGAGACAGACAGACAGACAGCGGAGTCTTAGTAATAGGGTCCTGTTTTTACCCTTTGGGTACGGAACCCTAAAAATAGAAAAAAATGGTTACTTATTATAATTAATTATAGTAATATTGCTGCAATTATGAAAATGCTGTGATACTGGTTGACTAGGCAAGTGCACTGTTTGAATTAAGTTTTGAGACAGTGCCACACTATCTTCGTCACGTGTAGCCTCGGGCAATTTGGAAGGCCCTGGTTGCGGCTCTACATTCTTTATTGATTCAGTTATCTTGTTACAGATTTTTTATTTTGTTGTTATTTTTTTGATTTTTTTTTTTACGGCTCTGAGTTCCAAGGAGTTTTGCATAGTTTGAAATGTATGGAAATTAAATGCCGCCATGTTCAGTGTTTTTTTTTTAGTAAAAAGTTTTCTTACCATTTTATAAGAAAAGAGATTGTTTACCAAGGAGTTTTGCATAGCTTGAACTGTAATGTGAACATTACAATTCAAGCATAGTGCGACGTAATGTTGCCTTGAATTGCAAACACCAACTTACAAGGAGACTTTCCTCCATAGTAATCCCTAGTTACTGAGCAAGTATGATATAAAATAACATTACAAGTTATAGCCCTGGACTGCGATCTGTGACCTGTGGATGCCTGCATGGTAAGTGATGATCCTGTATTAGATGGTAGCAGGCATCTGGTGGGGGTGTACTGGACCAGTCTACGGCTTCGATTTCTAAAAAAAAGTGGTACCTAGGTTACTTATTTCAAGTTAAACTAATAAATCCACGCTGATGGCGTATGACGTAGCTTGCGCAAACTTTATTTCCAATCTCCTACCAACTTTAATTTCAATTTTCAGAAATTGAAATTCGCATATTAGGTACGTTCACACGAAACGGGTTAAAACGCGATTAGCTCCAGGCTCCAACCAGTAAAGGCCTGGGCACACACAAAGCAGAACGGCGGTACGGCGGTATTATAAATTAAATGCTAAAGTGTGTTTGTAGCAGCAGCAGCACAGCAATGGATTAATAATGGATATATTTTAACGTACTACTTTTCAAATGAAATGAAGTTCTCACTTTAATAAATCCATGTCATGTGTTTAATAAATACATTATAAGGATTTGTATGAATAACGTTTCACTGCAGCAGCGCGATTCGGAGGCGCATAGATCGTGTGGATGATTGTATTCGTTTAATATAACTTTTAGGAGTAGCGTTTGGCACGTTGTCGTCACGCGTCGCTTTCTTTGCGCGCTTTGTATGTCCAAGCCTTAGCCGTTAGCAAATCTATCAACTGCACAGATCAACTGCAATAAGATCGCATTAAAACTGGATACAAATTGAAACATTTCCCAGCGGAATTATTTTTAAATTTTCAATAGAACATTGAAGAATTATGTAATTATCAAGGAAAAAAACTTTAATCAAGAGTTAGTATGATGCTTTATATTTAGTGACTTATGTAAGTATAGACTACCGTCTTCTTATCTTGCTCTTTTGATCTCCGTGCTAATTTGCCCAAACTTTTTGACTTTCGGCATCAAAGTTTGTTAACATTTCTCAAGAAATTAAAATACATTTCTGTATTAGGTGCATATGTACCTACCTATCAACGCTTCGTATAGATTCGTCATGTGTGTCTGTCTGTCTGTCTGTCTGTCCGTCCGTATGTCACAGCCACTTTTTTCCGAAACTATAAGAACTATACTGTTGAAACTTGGTAAGTAGATGTATTCTGTGAACCGCATTAAGATTTTCACACAAAAATAGAAAAAAAACAATAAATTTTGGGGGTCCCCATACTTAGAACTGAAACTCTTTTTATTTGAATGAAATTTTTTTTTCATCAAACCCATACGTGTGGGGTATCTATGGATAGGTCTTCAAGAATGATATTGAGGTTTCTAATATTATTTTTTTCTAAACTGAATAGTTTGCGCGAGAGACACTTCCAAAGTGGTAAAATGTGTGTCCCCCCCCCTTGTAACTTCTAAAATAAGAGAATGATAAAACTAAAAAAAATGTATGATGTACATTACCATGCAAACTTCCACCGAAAATTGGTTTGAACGAGATCTAGTAAGTAGTTTTTTTTCATAATTTAAAACTTACTACAGGTTTGTACGGAACCCTCGGTGCGCGAGTCCAACTCGCACTTGGCCGGTTTTATTCGATAATAGTATCACTACCCAGTAGTGTGATAAATAGAGGTCATCTATTTTCCTCGTATCACAAGTCAGCAAATGTCACAATATAAAATGATCAGGAATACATATTCACGCCATTCTAGGGGTAGGCAATATGAATGATTGAATTTCAGATGCCCACACAATATGTGACGGAATTCCGTAGTAGGAGCATTGGGCCTCCGCTCACGTCAGACTTTTTATACGAATGCCTCAAAAAAGGAGTAAGTATATTGTTTTCAGGGTTCATGTATGTATGTGTGTTTGTATATTCCACCATAACTTCTATACGCCTGAACGGATTTTGATGAATGAGCTATCGTTAGAATCCTTAGCTTATTTCGGGTGACATAGGCTAGTAAAATTTTAAAAAAAATTGATAGGGTGACCATGGTCCCGCATCAAAGACTAAAGTTGAATTTTTTTTTTCCAAAATGAGATTAACTATATTGTCTTAATCAAGAAAATGATGAGTAGATTCCAAAAATATATAAGGCTATATTTCAATATCCAGTGATTCACAAAAAATATCATTTAACTATGGCAGTCGTATTTTTTAATTCTTTGAGTTATATTCACTTGTTAATATAATTCGTCCAAGTACGTCCGAATACGTCCGTTGCTTTGTCACTTTCACTTGTTCACTTTGTCGGTGGCTATCTTGGAAGAGCACGTTATGAATTTACCGACTATCGGTGAGTAGCATGCGTCATGCGCACATATATTTTCAAACGTTTCATTTTCCACCGACATCAATCGGATCGGCCGGGATGCACCGATTTTGTTTTTGGTGGACTTTTTGTAGGACGTTTCAGTATTGCAATCTGTATGTTTAATTTATTGCCGACAAAAAGTTGGTCATCGATTGTCTAACGTGGGCGGAACCCAGAGGAAAAAGAAAAAAAAAGGGGAAAAAGTTCATTTTTAGGGTTCCGTACCCAAAGGGTAAAAACGGGACCCTATTACTAAGACTCCGCTGTCTGTCTGTCTGTCTGTCTGTCTGTCTGTCTGTCTGTCTGTCTGTCTGTCTGTCTGTCTGTCTGTCTGTCTGTCTGTCTGTCTGTCTGTCTGTCTGTCTGTCTGTCTGTCTGTCTGTCTGTCTGTCTGTCTGTCTGTCTGTCTGTCTGTCTGTCTGTCTGTCTGTCTGTCTGTCTGTCTGTCTGTCTGTCTGTCTGTCTGTCTGTCTGTCTGTCTGTCTGTCTGTCTGTCTCCAGGCTGTATCTCATAAACCGTGATAGCTAGAAAGCTGAAATTTTCACAAATGATGTATTTCCGTTGCCGCTATAACAACAAATACTAAAAATTAAAAAAATATATATATTAAGGGGGGTCCCCATACAATAAACGTGTTTTTTTCGTATTTTTTTGCTCAATATTAAAAACGGTAACAGGTAGACGGTTCAAATTTTCACAGAATATTAACTTGTATATTACCTATCAAAATAAATAATTAAATATCAATAAAGTAAATATTAAAGGGGGGCTCCCATACAACAAACGTAATTTTTATTTTTAATACGTCATAAATCGTAAAACTTACTACAGGTTTGTACGGAACCCTCGGTGCGCGAGTCCGACTCGCACTTGGCCGGTTTTTTTTTATTTTTTATTCACTACCCAGTTAACCCTTGACTGCAATCTCACCTGATAGTAAGTGATGTTGCAGTCTAAGATGGTAGCGGGCTAACCTATTAAGTAGTAAAGAGTAGTGAGAGAGATTTATAACTTTCCGACTTATGTGAGTTTCCATCAGAGATTTCCTACTATAATTGTTTAACACGCATCCGTAGCTTATACACGTCTCTGGTGGAAAGGCAGCCTTAAACAGAAAATCTAAAAACCGCCAAAGACTTTGTCATGATTTTAATTTTTCACTTCAACGAAACCTAATCGATAAAGATGATCCTACTGGTATTGTTTTACAGTTTTTAATCTTTTGTGAGATAGAAGCTTATGTACCTACCAGCTTAACAAGTAAATTGTAGAACTGTTTCAAGCATAAGGATTACCTACACCTTTAAAAGACAGATAAATGAACCGAGATACAGATATTGAGATTTGAGGTAGCTAATACCATAAGTGTTCCATTTTCTTTCAAGTATGTAAATACTTACAGGAATTTTCAAATCAAGAGTAAAATATATGCATCTTTTAATCAAGCGCGCTGGGACTCACGCTGCGTCATCCCTTGCTAGTTGCTAGCTGCTGCCTGCTGACAGCATGTTTTATTGCAGCCAAGAACTAGCTTAATTTTTTTTTAAAAACAAGTAGGTACCAGTACAAGATTCGGAAATTACACTGAAGTTCCTTTAACAGCGATAAGATTAATAAGGGACGAGGGTTCAACAAGCTCATTAGAACATATTATTAAGTGTAATTTGTGGTTGCTCGGGCACTTACTGCCAAATTATATGAGTTACAAGGAGCTCTAGTCTAGGTCTAGGTCTAGTCACGTAGTGCGGTTTGGATCTAATATTTGGCCCATAGTCTAGAAAGTATACCAGATAAATTTATACTATCATAAATAACCACCAGTGGAATTCTGTTTCTCAAGAGTTTATCCTGCCTCCAGAAAGCTAGAAATATCAAAGTTAATGTAAAACGTAAACTCATTGGAAAATCCTATTACCATGTGAAGGATTACTTAAATGACAAGGAAGCTTGGCAATAATTTGCTCTAATGGCTCTGATAGTTCCTTAGCTAAGATGATTTGTGAGATGGTGATAATGAAAAAAAATAAAAAACCCCAGCTGAGTTTGTTGTGGGCTCTTCTCAGACCTGGGCGCGTTTGGAACCCTCGTAGCTTTAGTTTTAAGATACCGTAACAGATTATCACCATCATATCTTTATTTTTATGTAACTGGACGTCAATAAGTGTAGTGTACCTACCTAAATTGAATAAATATTTATGATTATTATGATTATGATTATATCCACGAGTTTCATCCTGATTGAGCGCTTGCACAATACAATATATATAATTATAATCAAACAGCCAGGAAACACTCTTGCGCTTATATATTTGGGTAAAGTGTAAATGTTGTGCGCTTGAGTGTACCTAACTATTCAAATAAACTAACGAAATAATAACGGCGCTAGCTGAATAATCTGATATTGAGAATGGACTAGCAAACTTTGTGATTTAATTAATAAGAATTTTGTTAGTTCCAAGAGAACAGCTGTTGATGTTTTTTTATCCACTAACCCGGGGATCGAACCCTGGACCTCCCACGTTAAGACAACAGCGCTCACCAGGTAGGTCGTTGAAATGAACGTCAATGTATTGAACTTATTGTACCTATTTAATTAGTTAGGTTCAGATTTGTGTAGAGTTTTTTTTAACCGGTTGAAGCTAGGGCAAAAATAAAATATAATAACTAAAAAAATAAATTTACAATGCCGCGTAAAATATTCTATCTCGAAATCGTAAAAGTTTGAGTGTCAATTTTACAATTTCTTCCATAAGTTCTCTAAATTTCAGCGCCTATTATTATAAAATTGAAGATCCAAACGGTATCAATTATTTATTTTTAATCTCGTCTTTCCCTTGTGGCCTAGCCCGTGAGGTCAACCAAGGTGAACACCTCCTGCAACTATAAATAATTTGCCACCTTTATCCGATGTCTGATTAAATAAATATAAAAGCTTTATTAAGAAAGCTCTTTTTAGAAAAGTGAATATTTAGGCCAATTCTGTAGTACTCCATCTCTAAACTAAACTAAAAAAATAAAATGACAACTATATTAAAATACTAGCTGATGCCCGCGACTTCTTCCGCGTGGATATACCAAGTTTCATCGAAATAACTTGAGAAATGACGGACTTTTATACAAACTTTCAACCTCTATTTCACCCCTTTGGGGTGGAATTTTGAAAAACTGTGAAACACGTATGTTTTCATTTCTAACCCGCTGCTCATATACCAAGTTTCATGGATATAACTTGAGAAATGAAGGACTTTCATACAAACTTTCAACCCCTATTTCACCCCTTCGGGGGTAAAATTTACGAAAACTGTGAAACACATATTTCTTCATTTTTAACCGGTAGCTTGTATACCAAGTTTCATCGATATAACTTGAGAAATGAAGGACTTTCATACAAACTGTCAGCCCCTATTTCACCCCTTTGAGGGTAAAATTTACAAAAAATGTGAAACAATTATTTCTTCATTTTCAACCAGTAGCTTGTATACCAAGTTTAATCGATATAACTTGAGAAATGACGGACTTTCATACAAACTTTCACCCCCTATTTCACCCCCTTAGGGGTGGAATTTTGAAAAACTGTGACACACGTACTTCTTTATAGGCTCAAATCGTGCCAAGTTTCGTTTGAATTCATTCAGTAGTTTCGGCGTGATGCGCGGCCAAGATACAGACAGACAGACAGACAAAAATGAAAAAAATTACAGATTTGGCTTCAGTATCGAATAATGAGTGCCATCCAAAAAAATTTTCAAAATATCTTCAATGTACAGAATTGGACCTGTTACAGTTTTATTATAAGTATAGATTGCTATCCCTTTCTTATTACTCCGTGCGGGATTTAGAGCTGTCATTCATAATAGGATTTAGCCTGCGAGAGAATGAGATAGAATACAAGTTATATTTACCTATCTCATTCTCTCGTAGACTACTTTTCTGAAGTTTCACTACTGCAGTGTGTGAATTGTACACACACACTTTTTTTTTTGTTAGTTTGCTTTGAAACACTCGACTTCCATCGACGAAATTGTAATTAAAACACAGTTTGAAATGTGCCGTCGGCTTGATAAAGCAAAATAAAGTATATTCGAGGCGGCGATGTGGAACTGCGCCGCAACCAGGTCGCCAATCAAACAACAAGGGCCAGTCGAGTTTATGTGGCACCCGGGCCCCGGCCTCTGTGGCTATTGATGTGAAAATCCATTGCAGGCTACACTAGTTCCAACAAACTTACTTACATGTAAACCTATGGGACTAATAATGAATTTATAGCGCTCAACGTGGACTTTTTTTTCCTGAGTATAATATATTTTTTGAAGTGAAAACTTCTTTAGCCGCTTTGAGCACTTTTTGGTAGGGGGTAAACTTGTGGATTCGCGTCACCGGCATGCTCGGCACCGACATGCTCGCGTTGTTACGAAGACAAATAAATATACTACACTGCTGATGCCCGCGATTTCGTCCGCGTGGTGGGAACTTCTTAATTTTCCGGGATAAAAAGTAGCCTATGTCACTCTCCAGGACCTCAACTATAGCCATGCCAAAAATCACGTCGATCCTTTGCTCCGTTGCGGCGTGATTGAAGGACAAACCAACAAACAAATACACTTTCGCATTTATAATATTAGTATGAAGTATGATTCGTAATTAAACTTTAATACCTACCTTAGTTTTAAGGTTTATATATTTTTTTTTTAATATTTTTTTTTTATTAATTTTTTTTTAAATATTCGTTTTCACTTCTATCGGCAGTCCCTATGACTGCCAATTTTTTTTATTATTGAAGTAGAATATCGCCGGTTTAGAAAAACAAGCTATGAGCCGACTATTTAAACAAAATTTTTAAAAAATATTGTTATTAATAACTTATTATAGAATTTCGATTTTAAGGCGTAGGTATCCGCGCATCTTTGCCTACCTAGACTTACTTAGGAATAAAGACATTTTTATCCTGCCGCCTGAAAATATGAAATAAAAAATCTACTATACTTGAAATACCCCGCATCGTGCTTATACTCGTGGAGCGTTTCTGACTTGTTTTTATTCTTCAGGAACTCATCCTATACCTACTAATAACAGAATACAAAATTATTTGAAAATTGTTTGCTATACCTACTCAGAATATAAATTTGGGTCGATCGAGAGTCGATTGTGTTTGTGTTCGATAGAAAATTGTATTCTCGTGTATTGTTGGTAGGGTGTATCGTGTTTGGTTTGTATGGAAACTCACGCACGTCGTCAGAGGATAGCTCCTGAATAAATGTTCTGTCTAAATTCAGATAAAAGGGAATAGCGCAGAATAACAACATTACCATTTTTAAAATGGAATCGGCGCCAAGGGTCCTGTAATTTATTTTCCTACATCCAAAGGAAAAGGTCATTTTTGTGAAATATTATAGGTACGAGGTGCTAAAAAGTTGTGATGACGGCAAAACGTCATAAAAAATTAAAGTTACCGCTCGGGTGTTAGGTTCGGTTCGGGGGCTCGGGTCGGAGTTGAATGATGACGATATTAATAACAAGAGCTTTAAAACCCCAGTAATTTTTATAAAAATTTTAGCTTGTTACGACCGTATACTAAAACGGCGGTTATTTACATTAATCAACCTCAAACCATATCAAACGAAAACCTCAAACATTAATCAAACTTAGTTACTACATAAGCTTTACGTAGATGGAGTGAATATTTTCAAAAACAGGTTTGTAGTTTTGTACGGAACCCTCGGTGCGCGAGTCCGACTCGCACTTGGCCGGTTTTTAATAATAGAGATTCGCGTGAGTAATTAAAGTATATTGCTCCACTTTAGCAAGAAAACCACCACCACACGTAGGTAAGAACACTCATGATTTTATTGCATGTTGCTGAGAATATTATGTTTTATAACGAGATATGAAGTTAATAATTTCTAAGAAGCTATGTTTCACGACTTGGTTGTGGTAAATTGTGATTTACGATACATAATTGGGGCTAAATTGCCATAATAAAAGTAAATTAGATTTCATAAAAATCCTAGAAATTATAAAAAAAATAAGTAAGGGCAAGGCCAAAAAATTACCAGACTCAATAATTGAGCTCTTCTAATTGAATTGAAATCAATAAAACAATAATCAGGTATTGTTATTTAAAAAAAATTAAATATGGGAGGCTCGAGCAACAGAAGTAGGCAATTTTAATGCCCCTCATGGGACGCTATACCAGTTATACGTACTCGTATGAGTAAAGCCTACTTTGCAAAGAACTTTCTGAACCGGGATTTCGTTGACTTAGCGAAACTTTCCAAAAGTTACCTCGTACAACTTTGCTTCGACTTTGTGTCTTATATAAGTGTGATCTAGAAATTTAATATTTCCGAGAAATTTCCCTTGAATATCACGTTATGAACGAAGATAGAGTTAAAATTAAATAAACCGGCCAAGTGCGTGTCGGGCCACGTACGGTGTCGTGGTTGCTCGTCACAATATGTGGACGTTTTAAATACGTTGGTCGACTAACGTAAACTTGTATAGTCTACTTAGCTGTGATAGTTTTTCTTTTAACTTCGTTGTATACTACTTATATGATTTTTGCCTAGTTTGAACCGTGAGCGATCAAACGATTCTAAGTTAGAATCCTGAGTTTAGTGAGGATTTTAAAGGCACAAGAATAAAAAGCTTTCTTATCGTGTGACACATACAACTTTTACCTCAATAGATACTTAGCGAGAAAATACAAGAACAATATTGGTATACCTGCCTAACTGCAACAGCAACACACGTACTCTCATGGTGTTTATTAAATTACAATATCCGTCACTAGATTCAGTCATTTTATTTAAAAAATTGTTTAAAATATTAAACAATTTTTTAAATAAAATATTTATCCTGATAGCAAAGACTGGGTTATACATTAATTAAAAAATTCTAGCGGACAAAAAATACTCGTAACTCTTTTTTTTATGAATCCGCACACACTAGCGCGATTGGAAAAAGCGGTGTTCCCTTCCGGTGTGGATGCTTTATCCTATTCGGTCCGGTGTGTTTCATTTTTCAAAGTAACGATTAAATATTGTGTGCAGCGACATCTAGTAGAATAATGTCGAAGTCGTCCACTTTTGTTTTCAGTGGTTCTTTCAGGAAAGCATGTGTATTATCCATTCAAAGTCAGAACAGAACCTCCTGAAACACCCCGCGACAGTTACAAAACATTCCCTTAGATGGCGCTTAGCGGAAATATATCCTGAAATTTTATTTTTCATGCAATTTGTAAACAAATTGTTTGGTCGTAACCGAGGCCGTAACATACTTTACTTGTAACTACACTATAGATTTTATTGGAATTACTAATTTAAAAGTTTGCATAAACGTTTCAATAACGAATAAGTTCACGAAATAATGGCACTCCAAAAAGACGAAAATATATTTTTAAGCTAAATTATTTTGTCGCCTAAGTTTTTATACTTACGCTAATTAACTTATAATTTATACCTCCTGAAAATTTCGCAGCTTTTCGTGACGTGGCAGATTTTACGAGGGCGTTTTCTATTTTAAGTGAAATTGTAAAGCAAAAATTAGATTCTTTAACAGTGACCAATAAATTTTGTGGCAGGACGTCAGGCGGATGGGCGGATGCCTTGTTTTTTCGCTACGGTCGTCCTGAGGACTCTGGCGAGCAAGGAGGGTATATATCAGTCAACGTCCGTCGGCCATTTTAATTGTGGACCAATTTATTTTCCATAATATAAAGATTTAATGTGATGAAGAAAGCATCACAAAATTTTGTATGTAGGTATGGTTCCATTCAATTTCACTTAGATTGTATAGACACCGGCCGGCGGCGTTGGGCAATGCCTCTTTCACAGCGTAGCCTCGCTGCCTTCTTGAATTCATCACATTACATTGATCAGTTTTTGAGATTCATCATATTGTGTGGAACTTATGGTGTCCGATAACCACGGACCTAAAGTCTCACACGCAAGGGCCACCATGTCGTTATCCTTACTTAATGACTTAAAATGATATGACTGTAATAATATATCACATCTTTCAATATTTATTATTTACTAGATGATGTAAGTAAGATAAGTAGACGAGGCTTATGGGTGTTAAGAACCCAAGTAAATGAAAAAAGTGTTTGTCAATAAATAAAATAAAAAAAAATATCCGCGACTTCGTCCGCGTTGTATAAGTTTTTTATTCCCACGGTTTTTTATTCCCATTCATTTAATATTATTTTATAACTCCTTAATTTTCCGGGATAAAAGTAGCCTAATTCAATCTCTATACCAAATTTCATCAAAACCGATTGAAAATATGGCCCGCTAAAGCGTAACAGACAGACAGACGCACTTTGTATGTATGGATGTAATAATAAATAATATTAGTGTGGATAAACAAAAGTATGGAAGCATGCAGGATGGATATGTACACACGTTCAGTTCACTATTTCGCTATAATAATCAAAAGTCTTTTAGTACTACTAACTTGGCAAGAAATCAGATACCAACAGGAGTTCATTTTGGGAAATGCGCCTTTTAACGTTTGGCTTGGAGCCTGAAAGACTTAAGTTGTCTACTTTTGCGCTTAGTTTTTACATTAAGGAATTAAGTGGACTTTAAGGAAAAGCAGTAAGCTTGTTATTTTTATGTATAGTTTTTCGTTTCGTTATATCAGTAGGAAGATTGTGAATCCTTAAAGTATTATGTTACCAGAGATTCTATAGATACATAATATGCATTGTAGGTACTTATTGCGATTACTTTATGAGCTCCTGAATAATCCCGGACGGCACCCTCTGAAACACAGCGTATGCATGAAAAATAATTAAAGAGAATAAATTAGTAGTTATTTACTTTAAGTAAATATTGTGGCCCACAATCTCTTACATTCACATGTTTTTCTAAGTCTCATAAAAATACATACTACGATTGAATAATACAACAGAACATTACCTACAAATAAATAACTTATTCAGATATCCGTAATCCGTTTGATTCAGTCGCTTTGTTTTATTACCACATGTTGCCACTTCATAAAGCTGTGACATGCTTATATTATTTTTGTCTAACCATTTATTTTACTTTTGACATAAGCACGCCTATGAAGTGTCATAATTATGGACAGGCAACCATCGACAAAAACCGATATTTCGTAATTCGTACTCATCTAGTAATTACAAGTACGACTTTCCTTTTCAAAATAGTCACGGAGTTTGAACACTAGCTTTCTTGATAGTCCTGCGCCATAAATCTTTGGCGATGGATGGTTTCTATGACCTAACGGATTCATGTACATTTACTGTACTGTTGTATATAAATGATTTATTTTAATACATAGGTACATTTATATACTTAGTCATTTAAACGCTTAGGTATGTTTATAAAATAATAAAAAAATGTTGAGCAAAGATAATATCAATGTGTCAAATCGATTACAACTTCTTCATAAAGAAAGTCGATTGTTATCAAAAATCGAATCAGTAACACATTAGAACATCATTGAATAGAGCTGCCAAAAGTAAAATAAATGGTTGGACAAATATTAGTCCAGGCGAATTAGCTTGTATTGCAACGAAAAAAAACAAAATTGTTAACAGGATGGGAACAGTTGGAAATGGTAAAGTGGCGTATAATAAACGTAAAAAAAATAAATGCGTGAGCAGGAGTGTTTCCAGATTTATTTAGGGGATGAAAAGGGGAAGAATTTTGGATTAATGCGATTTCCGGCGAAAGTTGACGTCGGAGAGAAAAGTGACAAACAGAAAAGTTGTAGATCATAAAAAGATCTACAACTTTTGTTTGAATGATTTTTCACATAACCTCAAAATCTCCAAGTAAAATGCGAAAAACCGCTTTTATCGTTTTTTATTTTTCATTTACACAAAGATAATTTTATTTTGACGAAACTTGGTGAAAGTATACCTTTTTGTGTCTGAAATATTCACAAATTTTTTCAGATAAAAATATTCAAAGACTTCCGAGATAATCACGTTTTTCGGCCCAAAAAAATATTTTTCAAATTAAATTTCTCCTTAGGAAAATTGTCGTACCGACTTCTTTCAAGTCGCAATTTTTTCGTTATGAGTTATACTTTCTTGTGAAATAATAAAAAAATACAGTCCCCATTTAAAAACATGCTCAAAAATTGGAAAAATCAAAAAATGAATTTTGCTACCATCTTTTTTTACTAAATGTTTATAATTTGTTTAAATTTTCAAATAATTCTTAAAAACTAATTGCACTATTCAATTGTACGGAAAAAAATACAAGAGATCCTTAGTTTTATTATTTGATAAAAAACCCTATTTTATATTTACATTAACAATTAGTAAATTAATGAACCTACATTAATCTAGGTTTTTTTTAATACATTTGTAAATTGATCATCTCTTTCTTCAATATCGCTTCTATTTGTAATTTCATTATCTTCTTCTTCTTCAATATCGCTCGGATAACCTGAGGATTCTTCTGATAATTGATTTTCAGTGATTAAGCAAAGGCCCGGCTGCTCCTTTTCAGCAGCATTATCTTCGGATTCATCGAAATCTTTTGAATTTTTTTCAACATTCAAACAATTGTCTGAACCACGACATTTTGTACATAAATCAGTACATCAAAGCCCGTGCTTTCGACAACCACATCTGTTGCCTTCACAACCGGTTTCACAGCTACAAGAAATTATTTTTAATAATTCGTCAGATATGACAGAATCTTCAGTAAAACGTGGCATGAGAATTTTCAAATTATCGACAATAACTTCTTTCCAGCCCCACCTTGTTGGTGTTGTTTCGTTAAATTATTATCAAATTATGCAAACAGGATCGTCCATACTGCTAATCTGTAATACATATAATCAAGTATATAAGTTTACGCCCATACTGCTAATCTGTAATACATATAATCAAGTATATAGAGAAAAAACATTTAAGGGGGACATAACCTAATAACTAACTATATATAATAAAGTGTCGCAATAACAAAGCTTATATTGACTGTGAAGACGCTACAAGAGGCGTTCAGTTATTTAATTCAAATAATAGTTTTATTTATCATACTCCAAATTTGTATGCTTGTATCAATAAAATGCCTTGTTGTATCAATGAAATTCCGTATTGGGAATAATGGCGACTTCTGCGTCTCCAGCTGGCTTGTGATGCGTGTGAAACGACACTGTGAGGCAGTCCGATCCTCTCCTTGGGTACCCTACTACCCTGGGACCGGCATAGCTGTTCTATATAGCTGAAAGAGAGGCGGGGGACTAGGAGGAGATGACAGCGGTTCCTGTATGGAATCTAGTATACTAAACACGGGCAGCAGGAGATTTAAATGAAAAATCATTATTCGACTTTATATGTTCATAGTAATACTGTTCAAAATTGAAATATCTAATCCAATAATGAAACAAAGAGTCTTTTGTATTTTTTTCCGTACAATTGAATAGTGCAATTAGTTTTTAAGAATTATTTGAAAATTTAAACAAATTATTAACATTTAGTAAAAAAAGATGGTTGCAAAATTAATTTTTTGGTTTTTCCAATTTTGAAGCATGTTTCTAAATGGAGACTGTATTTCTTTATTATTTCACAAGAAAGTATAACTCAAAACAAACAAATTGCGACCTGAAAGAAGTCGCTAAAACAATTTTCCTAAGGAGAATTTTAGTTTGAAAAATATTTTTTTGGGCCGAAAAACGTGATTATCTCGGAAGTCTCTGAATATTTTTATCTGAAAAAATTTGTGAATATTTCAGACACTAAAAGGTATACTTTCACCAAGTTTCGTCAAAATAAAACTATCTTTGTGTAAATGAAAAATAAAAAACGATAAAAGCGGTTTTTCGCATTTTACTTGGAGATTTTGGGGTTATGTGAAAAAATCATTCATACAAAAGTTGTAGATCTTTTTATGATCTACAACGTTTCTGTTGTACACTTTTCTCTCCGACCTCAACTTTCGCCGAAAATCGCAATAATCCAAAATTCTTCCCCTTTTCATCCCCTAAATAAATCTGGAAACACTCCTGCTCACGCATTTTTTTTTTTTATGTTTATTATACGCCACTTTACCATTTCCAACTGTTCCCATCCTGTTAACAATTTTTTCCTAGTAATAGTGTAACTTGCCTGGTCTATATAGTGGAGTTACTCGTACAATGAAAGGACCTTAATAAATCCAGTTGCGACATTAAACATATTTTGCTCGAGAATCTTGATCCCTGAATATTTCAGGCCCTGGCGTTCGAAATCCTTTGGCATGAGTAAGAATTTATGTTTGGAAAATAACCATTTAGTGTTTGACTAATAGGGCGGTTTATAGGTAATGGCAATATAACGGGCGTTAGAGGGTTAAAGGTCAACGAGTAGGTAGAAAGTTTTGGCAGCTTTGCTCATTTAAATTGAAACACTTAATAATATGAGCTATTTTTAAAGATTATGAGAATTTCCCCACGCTAAGATCAAAAACACCGCCGGACGCCGGACGGGACAAAATGCGTCCGCGTCAGATGGAAGCGACGTTTTGTCTAGTCGTAAATGATGCGGACTTTTTGTCCGCCAGACCAAAGTTTCTTATCCGTAAAGCTTTTGTTTTCGCCCTAATACGCACATGGGTAATGAAAATGTGCTTTATAAAATGTTACGTGTAGCGTAAAAAACAAAAATAAAAACGAGTCTTGAGAAATGATTTTCAAATTCCACAGCTCAAAATGTTTTTACGAATGTGTTACGTAAATAAACTACGTTTTCCAAAGCATTGCTAATACTTACCATGAAACGCTATTTCTAGCATTGCAAATTTTGCTTACAAACATGCAAAAGAGTCAACCAAGCATTATATGCCAGTGGTAAACCTATTCTAAAGTGGAAGGTCAGATTTGACAACCAAGCTTTTACGAATTTCAAATGCAAGTGAATTGTAAGCATATTGTACAGCCTGTGGGACAGCCCACCGCAACGTCATCTAGTTTAGTGAATACAGAATACTTTCATTATTTATTGTACCTTCCATATTTTGAAATGGACTTAAAGAGACTTTACGGAAGATTGTATCTATTGTGAAACTAAGTACCGATTCGGACATGAGTACAAAACAATATTGACGATCTCCCGCGCATGGTTTCGATCTCTAACAGGGTCAATTTAGGAATTACTAGTTTCTGAATTTTCTCTGGTCTGGTCAGAATGGAAGCTTATGCCGTGAGTAGTTACCGTCCTACCAGCAAAGACGTGCCGCCTAGCGATTTAGCGTTATGGTACGGTACAGTAGGTACACTATACGCCTCCATATATGTACCTATATATATATACCTAAGTTTTTCACATAAATTATTATTACATCCAAAGAAACTATAAGGTACTTAGACGGTTTTACTGAAACAAAAAGAAATCCTAAGAATTTATAACGTCTGCATACGATTTCCTGTGCATTGAACTCTCAGTTCAGTATTGAATACTTTGAATTTATTATTTATTTATGCAAATGGTTTGATAGATTATAACGATCCTAATCCATCACTTGGGTGAATTGTCACGCTTGGGTCATACCCATTTTCTCTGACTATATTCATAAAAATTCAAAGTAGGTTATATTTTGGTTAAAGTAATCCATATAAATATTATAAATGCGAAAGTTTGGATGGATGGATGTATGTATGTATGGATGTATGTTTGTTACTCAATCACGCTCCAACGGATGAACGGATCTGGATGAAATTTGGCACAGAGATAGATTATAGTCTGGAATAGCACATAGGCTACTTTTTATCCCGGAAAATTAAGAAGTTCCCGCGGGAATCAAAAAAACCTCAACCACGCGGACGAAGTCGCGGGCATCAGCTAGTTGAATTATAAATGGCTTGTGTAGAACTTTACTTACTGCTCTTACCTGATACAGCTGAGACTCTGGGAGCATTTAAATCCGTATTGTTTTAATATTGTTTGACTTTCGTGTTTTAGAATTATAATCCTTAGTTTAGGAACGTCAAGGTAGGGGACATAAAACTTAATATTACTGCTTCATGCGATGGTAGTAAACCCCCAGCTGCGCGCGTATTTTAGTGCGAAAACACACTACGGACACCTACGAAGTACGGTCTGACCCCTATGTGTCTGTTGAACAAAAAGTCCGCACGCACACACTTAAATGGACTAGAACAGTAAAAACTACCCCGACAGGACAAAACATGTTTCCCCTACGATGCGGGCGTTTCGCGCCTATGTTTTTTCTTGTCCTGCGGACCACCACCACCACCACTAATTAAATCTTAATTATAGGTAGGTATATCAACGCTTAAATACACACGTAAGCTCATTTTATAGGTAGAGGGTAAAGGTTTGGTGTCTAAGTAAGGAAAAAATATTTCAGGGTGGTATTGAGTAAACAAAAGAAACCTCTCATGTATATTGCTTTCAGCATTGCGTTAGTTTTACGAGTGTCAGTTCGGTATGACCAAATTGTGATACATTAGAGTATAGCGCGTGCTAGCAACGACCGCTCCTTGTCACTGGCATTACACCCAGATGATAGATAGAGGCTCATGGAGACTGCGCAAATGGGTGTATTCTCTAAACATGTAGCCTCGCTTCTAGCATTGACGCACCGCAGCGAATTTCCCACCTACTTAGCAGGTACGCCATTTTCACTACATATAAAAAAACTGATGCATCCGCATCGCGTGTGTTTAAGTTGCATGTGACACGCTTGATCTACGTTATTTCTTTTGGCGTATTCTCACCAAATACTAATTGTCGAGAGGGTGTGAACTTTTTGGAACGCCACAATTATTGCCTATATGCATACTGGACTTTACGTGAATTTGCAACGCGAACTTTCGAGTTGAGTTCTTTCTACGTGAACACGCATTTGACGTGGTTATTATCAAGCATTTTATTAGCAAAATAGGTACTGCATATACTTAGCGTGGTAAAAATCATGTATTTCATTTGCAATTTTTCATTGCATCAAAACTCTCGGTTAGTATATTTCGCCGGCGAGCTCAACCATGAATACTACATGTTAGAGAATAACCAGTCATCGTGTTCTTGCCACGAGCAAAAACAGTTCTTGGCATTGAATGATAAAACGGGACCGTTACAATAATCACGAAATTATGTGCTTCTCATCGAAAGATGTGAGTATTATACGAACGATTGCTTGATCATCTGGCAAATATTAACTTTCGCCTCTAGGGAAATTATATCTATCCATACTCGCAGGACAAATTAAGTATCTCTTCAGACTGTGCTTGTAGTATCTTAGGGCGAAAACATTTTACATACAAACAAACAAACGACTGACTTTTACTAATACCTAATACACTTTCTTACTTACAAACTTTCTGCTTAGCTGCATACTAATTCAGTGCTAGAATAACAGAATTTTGGACTGAAAATACGCCCCGTGGTCATGCATCATCCACAGCCTAGCCCACAGCGTTGCTTTGTTTAGGCGTTTTCATCGCACGACTGGTAGAAAAAAACGTATACATACTCGTACTTAGACTGTGATTTATTGACCGAGCGAAGCGAAGGTCTCTGAGTCTACTTGAGTGAATTTGCACTTGTCCGTCCGTCCGTCTGTCAGAGCCTATTATAACTTCTGAATTACTAAACGTAATTACTTCAAATTTAAATATAATATGTAAACCGATGGCCTCCCGCCGAATATGGCTTAAAAAGTTATAAAAATCTTTATTTCAGGGGGGCTCTCATAGAAGCGAATCCGAAGTAAAATATGTTTTATAGCGTTACACAGGGTTGCGGTATATCATTTTAAAGATAATTAGGAATAGAGTCCAAAAATATATTTTTTTTAATTTTTCCCCTAAAATTTACGAAATGGGGGGTTTTTAAAGTGGCGTTTTTCTAACGTCCAAAGTTGACCTCAGAACTCTCAATTTTCTGAAAGGCTGAGCCTGAAACTTATCAATTATTTGAATTATATCCTGTACATGAACAACAAATACTAAAATTAGATAAATATTATAAGGAAACGAAATTAGTTAATTTTTAATGTGCTTCAGTATTATTAACAGAATTTCACAATTATGTCAATAGATGGCGCTCTGTACAAGTTTATGGATACTGCGAGGTCTCAGTTCGGGGCGAACCACTAGTGTACTATGTGTTTACTTTGTAAAAAAATTGTTACCATCTAACGAGTTCGGTTTCACATCAAGTTGGCAAATCGAATGTAACGGGACAGCCTGTCAATACGGGCGTGCGGAAATTTATTTACTCGCTAATGGAAAGAGATTTGTCGGGCTGAGTGCGTGTACGCTCCAATAAAGTGTCCGCTTTATGTAGGATTTTTGATTTGCCAGGACCAATATACTCGACCTTTGCTTATTTCCTTTCTTGCCGTATAGCGCGTCCAATTTAAAGCCACATCACTTCCCATCAGGTGTGATTATGGTCAAACCCAAGCGTGGTGGTTATAATGAATAATAAAAATATTATATTATATTGCAGAGCAGTATAGCTTAAATAAAAATACATGTCATACAAAAGTAGTTAATAAGGAATGGTTTGATAATATGATACGTTATTATGTTTTTGGCAAAATCCAGCGAAATTCGAAAATTGCATAAGAAGAAGACTTACCTTCGATCCAAACATCATTGTCTTCGATCACTTTCAGTTCGCAGTGTATGCAGTTTTGAAAGGTTTCATTCAAACTTCACGCGGCGCGAAGAAAAGCGGATGCGAAAGTTTGATTTTGTAACTTTATCCATGCTTTATGCATTTACTTAACATTTTAATAGTTTTTGCCCTGTAGAAACTTTCACTTGAATTATTATTTGGTAAAAATAATATTTTTATCCATACCTACTAATATTTATTAAACAATTAGATACAAATAAATAATAACGCACACATGGATTTAACAGTTACCTACTAGTACCTACTACGTTTTAAATTTACTAAAATACATCCTTACTAATATTATAAAAGTGTATCTGTCTGTTTGCTAAACTTTCATACTTTCAACATATTTTGATAAAAATTTGAACAGAGACAGTTTGCATTCCGGGGCGTGCATGCCTACAATATATCCCGGAAAATAATATAGATTCTGAGGGAGTCAAAAAATCTCAATCTAGTTTAGTAATAATAAGCCACCAACGTTTATAATTTTATGCGTTTTACTCAATAATTTATGCAAATATGCCACTATATTTTATCACCACGTGTTACCAGATCATACATTACGTATGTAGTAATGGACCTTACTTAATTTAGTTGCGGTATTAAACATTTGCTCAATTCTCGATTGTTGAATAATCCTGACCGCTTGTTCGGCGTTTTAGCGGATCCTTTGGTGCTAAGTAGACGGTCCATTAGGAATTATGCAAATTTGGCCCTTGGGCTAATAGGATGGAATATTATTATGACCATTAGGTATAGGTACATACATTTTATGTAACAGTATAATAGAAATGAACTATAAGTATATAATATGCTTTTATATCATACTTGCTCAGTAACTAGGGATTACTATGGTGGAAAGTCTCCTTGTAAGTTGGTGTTTGCAATTCAAGGCAACATTACGTCGCACTATGCTTGAATTGTAATGTTCACATTACAGTTCAAGCTATGCAAAACTCCTTGGTAAACAATCTCTTTTCTTATAAAATAGTAAGAAAACTTTTTACTGAAAAAAAACACTGAACATGGCGGCATTTAATTTCCATACATTTCAAACTATGCAAAACTCCTTGGAACTCAGAGCCGAAAAAAAAAATGGAAAACTATTTACGAAAAAAAAATGGAAATGGCGGCATTTCATTTGATCTGAAAGTTTGTGAAGTTTGTTCGTAAAGTGATTTATTTACCTCGCAAGAATGATATAAAGTAGAATGCTTACCTCGGTTGCAAGTAGCTATTACACCCTCGAACTATATTCACCCTCGCTCGCTGCGCTCGCTCGTGTGACTAAATATCTCGGGTGCACGCGATCCATTAGCGCCCTATGCGAGCTGCGCTCGCACTGGCGCCAAATTGGATCTTGTTCTGTAATAGCTTACTTACGTCCCTTGTGTAACAATCTACTATTACATCTCTCATATTTGGTAAGTAGGTCCTTATTACCCCCAAATGGAGCTTGTAGGTGACCAATTAACGCTCTAGGGTAATAATGTAGCTAGAAAAGCCCTAGGGCGGTAAGTAATTAAAAAAAGTATAGATGTACGCGAACTTTTTGAAAGAGTGAAGAGTTTTTTTTAAATTACTTACCGCCCTAGGGCTTTTCTAGCTACATTATTACCCTAGAGCGCTAATTGGTCACCTTCAAGCTCCATTTGGGGGTAATAAGGACTTACTTACCTCACAATCGAGATGTAAAGCAGAGTAGTTAGCTCGGGTGTAAGCATCAATTGCACCCTCGAACTATAGGCGCCCTCGCTGTGCTCATGCGCCTAAATATCTCGGGCTGCAATTGATGCCTTACAGCCCTTGGCTACTAATCTACTATTATGAGGCTCATCGTACATTAAAGTACGCAATTCTAGTAAAACCTACATGAGTGTAAAATAACCTCATTCGGTGGCAATAACAGGCGAAGTCTAAATTTTTTTATTTTTTATTGCGAGATAGGCCTGCGCTTGACGACAATCATGCTTAATACAAAGCGATGATGAGGTCTAGGAATATTCGTTATTAATTAATATTTAAAAATAGTAGATTAGTAGCCAAGGGCTGTAAGGCATCAATTGCAGCCTGAGATATTTAGGCGCACGAGCACAGCGAGGGCGCCTATAGTTCGAGGGTGCAATTGATGCTTACACCCGAGCTAACTACTCTGCTTTACATCTCGATTGTGAGGTCAGTAGGTCCTTATTACCCCCAAATGGAGCTTGAAGGTGACCAATTAGCGCTCCAGGGTAATAATGTAGCTAGAAAAGCCCTAGGGCGGTAAGTAATTAAAAAAAAAACTCTTCACTCTTTCAAAAAGTTCGCGTACATCTAACCATCATACTTTTTTTAATTACTTACCGCCCGAGGGCTTTTCTAGCTACATTATTACCCTAGAGCGCTAATTGGTCACCTACAAGCTCCATTTGGGGGTAATAAGGACCTACTTACCGAATATGAGAGATGTAAAAAACTTTTATAACATCACATAATGTCGAAAAATAACAAATACACACGAAAGATCTAAAAGCTAAGAAACCTACAAAGATGAACCTAAATCTAATGCTTATTTAAATCTAGTTAATGTAGGTAAATAAAATTGTCAGTAAACCATTAAATCACTCGTGTTACGGCGCAGGAAAACTCCATAAATAAAGAAATCTACATACACGTCTCGGGGGAAATTCTTGGATATGTTTATACGGCTTATCTGCATTTGAACAGTGTGGCATTACAAAGTACTCCAAATCCACATCTCTATTGAGAGGCGAGAGATTAGCGAACGTGACTCTGGAATATTAATAGTTTAGTTAATTAATTAACGTTCAAGGGAATTACTGCCATCGCTCAAAGTGACACTCGACATATTATTTTAATATTATTGACGCTCTTGTTTCAGAATTATAATCCTTATTTTAGGGCCGTCAAGGGATATCGTATAAAACTGCAATTTTAATATGATAATCCCCAGTTGGGATAAATACGATACCTACGTTTATTAATGTAGATTTATTCTGTTTTATCATTGTACAAAACAATAACAATATAATCTTACTTTAATTAATATGTATCCATACTAATTTAAGAATAAGTACGTACTATATTTAAGAATATTATGTAAAAAAACGTTAAAGATTTAACTAAGTGCCTACATGATTTAAAAAAGAATATGGCGATATTCTAAAATCTAAACTCTAATCTACGTAGTATATTGACCGCATAGTTATGAACTCAAGTGTTTCGATTTGCATGTGGTTTGTGCACTAAATGGGATTAGTAATTGATAGAAATTAATACCAATGAGTTTAATTTCTATGAATTACAAACAGCGTTATTTATTACAAGATAGTTATGTAGATCAAGGAAAAAGTAACATCCTAAAGACTATTAAGTTAAATGCTGCATTAAATGACGATTTAATTAATTTGTACCTAATACATGCAGTGAAAGTTTTTATTTTATTTTATTTGTTTTATTTACATGCAGTGAAAAATCTAAAGCGCATCGCTCACTGCGATGACAAAGACAAGGCGACAGACGCGACGCCACGTAGCGACGCACGGCGTTGCGTCGGGACTAAGAGGTGGTCGGAGCGCGGGTGGCGTGGCCGTAGCGACATATTTGCGCCTGTTAATGCGTATGATATTGCGTAAATTAGTAGTATGCATCATGGGCTAACTTGTAGTGGATAAAATAAAAAGGTGCTCTCAGCCGCCAGTGACTACATTCCGTTTTGCTTATGTAATTGGTCGTCATCGGAAAAAACAACGAAAGTTAATATAAGACGCCGCATTAACGCCGCTTTTCAATGACGAAGAAGCGCCTCGACTGTTGGACCTGCGAGCGATGTACCTAAGAGCCAATTCATTAAAAAAAAATCGACTTAATTTCTTTTATTAACTTAATCCATACTTACTAATATTATAATTAATGCGAAAGTGTGTCTGTCTGTCTGTCTGCTAAGTGCTACGCTTTCACGGCCGACCTATTCAACCTATTTTGATAGAATTTGGTACAGGGATAGGTTATATCCCGGGGAAGGACATAGGCTACTTTTTATCCCGGAAAATTAAGGAGTTCCCGCGGGAATTAAAAAATCTTAATCCATGCGGACGAAGTCGCGGGAATCATCTAGTAATCTTATAAAATGCCTACATGATATATACATTTTTGTCACTATCAGTGCCATTAAAACTTGTGGAGTTAATTGGTACGACATAATTACACACCAAACCTATCAGTAGATAGGTACACAATATGTATGGGCAGTGACTGAAAAACATGAAGGTTTTTCCATTGTACTCGTTACTGGAACTCTTGCCCTATAAATACAGGCATACTATTTGAGATCGCAATATAATATAGGCATCATTGGTACGAGAACGTATTTCATGGCATAATCAATCACGTTTGGGTTTTCTCAGCATCAAAGGCAGTATAAAGAAGCTGACATATTTATAGAATACCGTTGAATAATGAAACATAAATCTTGCTTACATATTCTTGCTACATGGTCGTTTACAGTTTAAAATTTTAAAATAATAAAGTTATTTTTTACCAAAAGAGTAGTGAAGCAATCAATCTAATCTTTGAAATCTAGAAAGCTATCAATCTTCCTAGCAATTATAATAAAACAACATGAAGTCGTCGTGGTTATGAAGCACTTAATTCAATGATGTTTAATACAAAAACCGGCCAAGTGCGAGTCGGACTCGCGCACCGAGGGTTCCGTACAAACCTGTAGTAAGTTTTAAATTATTAAAAAAAAACTACTTACTAGATCTCGTTCAAACCAATTTTCGGTGAAAGTTTGCATGGTAATGTACATCATATATTTTTTTTAGTTTTATTATTCTCTTATTTTAGAAGTTACGGGGGGGGGACCAACATTTTACCACTTTGGAAGTGTCTCTCGCTCAAACTATTCAGTTTAGAAAAAAATGATATTAGAAACCTCTATATCATTTTTGAAGACCTATCCATAGATACCCCACACGTATGGGTTTGATGAAAAAAAAAATTTTTGAGTTTCAGTTCTAAGTATGGGGACCCCCAAAATTTATTGTTTTTTTTCTATTTTTGTGTAAAAATCTTAATGCGGTTTACAGAATACATCTACTTACCAAGTTTCAACAGTATAGTTCTTATAGTTTCGGAAAAAAGTGGCTGTGACATACGGACGGACAGACAGACAGACAGACAGACATGACGAATCTATAAGGGTTCCGTTTTTGCCAAATTTGGCTACGGAACCCTAAAAAGAGGACTAAATCTCTCACAGTTTATTATTTTAACTACAATTAAATACCAAAATATATTTCGTAGTAGTAGTATTAATAAGTAAAAGTATTATATTTTGAGGAATGGGCATTGATGTAGAATTTTAGTACCTATTCTATTTCGATGGGGATGGTTGACTGAATTTGGCCTTTTCGTTTCGTTTTCGCAGTGGAACTACGTTTTATCCGGTCGCCTTTTGTGGACGTCCGTTCCACTATACGTTCCACGTCGTGGAAGTGGCGGACTTTCTGTGTCCTGTCTTTTTCATAGTGTGTTTACGCCCTAACACGCGTTAAGCGTTAATGTAAACATCAATGTAAGTAATAAATCATCGAAAGTCATAAAGTTTCCTTTGATGGTCAATAAATCAAAACTCTATTGATTTACGACAAAGAATAAAAAATATATAGGCCATATTATTAAACAACTTTACAAGTATAATAATACGATCGCATATCAAACATTAAACAGCTTAATATATTTACTAGTAGGTTTGTAGGATTAGAGTTTCGTTAACATTGCATTAAACATTATATCTATAAAATGTATTATATGTAATTAATTATCCTTCCCTTTTGTGCTGTTGTAGGTTATCAAATGCTAAAATTAACCCTACTATTGTCCCGCGAATACGGTTAAATGCATTCAAAAGTAGTGGTATAGAAACCGATCAATCTCCTTCGTGTTTTCTTCAAGCAACGCGACATTGGCAGAGTAAATTGTGCTGTGCTGGCACAAATAAAAGCCACACTTGGTGCGCAACAACTACAGTTAAATGAAGACTATGGAATCACAAATAATGTTCTCAAGAGATATAAATTCTCACAAGAGTACTTACCTACGAGATAAGATGATATGCCAATACGCCACCTGAAGGCAAGAAGCAGCCATAGATTTAGGATGGTAGCGCACCGAAGGAAGACCAATCCTAAATCTATGGAAGCAGCTTAGCTTTTCAATGGATGCTTTCCTCGACAAATTTTGGTAAGCATCTATTCTATTCGTAGAAACTGCTCTTATTAAGTACAGTGTATCTCCGCTGGGTAGAAAACAATTAGGGGCAGGTAAAACTTCCATTGTTGACTGCGATGTCATTGTTCAGTAAATGTATGATTAGCTCTTCCTCTAAATATATTACGAAATTGATGGTAAAAGTACATACTGAAGTAAATAATATATTGTTTATACCTACCTACTAACTTAACGAAAAATTTTACCAAGTAAATATTAATTATAGTAAAAGCACACAAACGTAAGGACTCAATTTGTAAGAGCTACTACACACTATTTTTCCACTACACACCATCTACACGCGATTCTCTACTAGGGTATGCGTTCCGCAAAGCTATGCACACCGCAGTGGCCGTGATAACACAAATTGCGAACGTATCGCGTCGATTTTTAAGATAATAGTCCAGGAGAATGATTAAAGTTACTGAAACTTTGCAAGAAACAATGATTGTTAAGACTTTTTATTTTTTAATTAAACACATTAATGTGTGGCCCACGCTTAAATGCTGTCTGATTAAAAATCACTGCTGATATATTAATTGACCGAGCGAAGCGAAGGTCTCTGAGTCTACCTACTTGAGTGAATTTGCACTTGTCCGTCCGTCCGTCCGTCCGTCTGTCAGAGCCATAAAGCTTCTGAATTACTGAACGTAATTACTTCGAATTTAAATATAATATGTAAACCGATGGCCTCCCGCCGAATATGGCTTAAAAAGTTGGTTATAAAAATCTTTATTTCAGGGGGGCTCTCATAGAAGCGAATGCGAAGTAAAATATTTTTTATAGCGTTACATTGAGTTGCGGTATATCATTTTAAAGATAATTAGGAATAGAGTCCAAAAATATATTTTTTTTAATTTTTCCCCTAAAATTGACGAAATGGGGGCCTTTCAAAGTGGCGATTTTCTAACGTCCAAAGTTGACCTCAGAACTCTCAATTTTCTGAAAGGCTGAGCCTGAAACTTATCAATTATTTGAATTATATCCTGTACTTGAACAACAAATACTAAAATTTGATAAATATTATAAGGAAACGAAATTATTTAATTTTTAATGAGCTTCAATATTTTTAACAGAACTTCACAATGATGTCAATAGATGGCGCTCTGTACAAGTTTATGTATTCCGCGAGGTCTCAGTTCGGGGCGAACCACTAGTTACATTATAATATAATTTTGTCATTTAGAAATAAACTTATGCCCGTTTGCACTAAACTTAGGAATCGCCTAACTCCCTGCCCAACTTGTTTAGGCTTATCCTAGCGAAAAAAAAGCTTGCACTAACCTTAGGCCATTCCTAAATCCACTTAGGAGATGCCTAACTTTATGAGCCCGATTAGTAAGCGCCCAAGCGTTAGGCGATACTTAAGTTGAATTTTTTGTAGTCTGTGGACCATTTTGTTGTCATTAATTGGTCTCACGGTTGATATGTACTCTGTGGTTGTTATGTATCACAACCACAGAGTACCTACATTGTTATTGTGATTGTTAATTAGGTAGAACACTACACTGATCACAAGCAACAATGGCACAAGATTTATTAGATTCTTTCTCCTTCTTTCTCATTATGTCACCACTGGAATTGTGAATTTGGGTGATTTTTGCCCAAGCCTGTTCTTTCTCTTTATTTGATGCAGTATCGTGTGCTGTTACTTTGGAAAATATAATGCACTGCCCCTCTTCGCACAACAACCGTACAAACCGCAACTTCTCCTCTGCCGTAAAATTGGCAGTTCTTTTTCGTTTATTTATTTGTCTTTCCATTTTAATTGCTGATTTATAAAATCCCCTAAAATAAATAACCTTCAACTCCACGTACTTAATGTCACCTGTGCAATATATAAACCAATAAAATAAAATACACCAATGTTTTAGCTTTTGTCTCTATTCAACTCATGCCTGAGGTTATGACAAGATAAGGTAAAAAAATATTCTAGTGTTTACATTACTTTGCAAGATATATTTAAAAAAAAAAACCATAAACAATCATTCATTCCATTCGTTCCTAGAGATGCCTAACTAGGCAATGCTTAAGTTACGACACAGCAAGGACAAGACTGTCAGTGCAAACGAATTTTTTTGCTAGGCCGTTCTTAAGCCTAGGTGTATCCTAACTAGGACAAGCCTAACTTGAGTTTAGTGCAAACGGGCATTAGATTTATTATCAACTTATTTAAGATTTAAATGTATTAACTCAATCACATGTTATGGGTGACTGATCATTCTTTCCCTGATTTTCCCTGGCCTAGACTAACGTCACGCCTATGCGACGTTACCGCAGGAGCGTGCGTAGCATTGCCCTGGCGTCTGCGCAGCACTTATGTTCGACAAACGCCTACGCTAGACAAACGCTAGTATGAAGTCGCTCTAACAACAAACATTCTTGTGGGTTTTACACCTATAAGTACTTAGTACACTTTCATTAAGAAATAGTGCGTAGTGCGTAGGTACGCATTCCCCACTCAATGTAAATGTACACACATAAGCCATGAGCGGCGTATGTACTGTACTCGTAATTCGAGAGGTGAAACAGCTGTCGGGTTTTCGAGCCATTTGCTAGCCCTCTTCCATTTATTCTGGGAACAATGACCTATTTCGTGTTAGCGCAAAATTAAAACATAATATCTACTGTTCACATTTACGGTTCCCATATAAGTACCTACATACCCACACGACGAATTTTAACGTAGCTTGCTTCGGGAATCTCCATGTTTTTACGTTCTGGTATGTTGCCGCCTTACCGTTTCTCCTATGTTGAGATCTTATGTTATTTTACTTACTTTACTTCTTATAAGCACAAACATTATAAGTAAGAGTTTTCGCGTGAATTAAAAAACCGCGGGCTTTATTTACTTCATTATATTTTAAAGGCATACGTAAGCGGGATAATTTACTCACTGAATAACAAAGTTCCACTGAACACTGAACAAAATGGAAAATAAATTAGATAAGATTAGGCTGAGTCCCACAAGGACGTTTATAAATGAAAAACATACTTGAGACTTAACATTGTTGGAGGATAAACTTATTATAAAATAGCCTGATTAACCTTAAAGGCTAATTAACAGAAAAACAGTAGCTTAGGGTAGGTACATCGGCCGCGCTTATCGAAGTTCATTTATTTATTTATGGTTTGTTTTAATAAGCGCGCCGATACTCTACCAAGTCCATACTAATATTATAAACTAGATGATGCCCGTGACTTCGTCCGCATCCCAGGAAAGGACATAAAAGTCTAAATCCTCGTGGTTGGAGTCGCGGGTAGTACATTATGTGTATATACATATTATATTATACAATGCATGTTTAATTTAGATATAATATACCTAGTTGACACTTGTATGAAGTAGATACCCACTTTGTTTACCCAAAAGGATGTGATCAGAGCATCCACGTAGTAAATTCACACCCCACTAAATTATTAAATAAGATCGACTAGTTCTTTTACATAATCACGTTAGAGAAAGCTTCGAAATTCTGTTTTTGTAGTGCATAAGAAAATAATATTTCTGTAGTTGTTATTTTAACCTAGAATTATTACAGCGGACCTACTTTTTAACGGATTATGTTTTTGTACGTGTCACGAAAGATATTCTAGTTACAACAAATAAATAAATAAAATAGTAGAACTAAATATTATATATAATACCTAGCTATTATTTGTATAATTTAAAAGTACCTAAACACAATTAACGATTTAAAAACATGTGTTTTGAGTTTTGACCCATTGAACCGATGAAATTTGACTTCAGCCAAGAAAAGTGTGAGAGACAAGCCATAACACACTGTTACATTGAATTTTAAAAACTTCTTCTTCAAGCAAGAATGTCAGTACTTAGTCAGTTTTCCAAACTTCTCCTTTATCTATGACTAGGCGAAACAGTTCCCGATTGTCATACATTTGTACCATGGTCCAAGATCCAAGAGCCGCCAGACCATACTTATTTTCTGAGAAACAAAATGACAACGCAGCAACGTTTTTACGTAAAGCACCTTATAACTATAAATTGGCCGTCGCCCCAAATTTTCGAGCATGCGTACCTACGTTAAATCTACGTGCCAAAGCTACTTACTGTATTACACACATTTTGTTTCTCAGAAAATAAGTAAGGTCTGGCAGCTCTTCGAACTCTACCACATAGCATTTAAATCTATGGTAGAGTGAGTAGTGAAATAGTACATTACACATCTAGGGCAGTAAAATAAGAAATGTCTCAGATCACATGTAATTGTTGTCCGAGGCGAAGCCGAGGTCAATAAACATGTGATCTGAGGCTTTCTTATTTACTGCCCGTGGTGTGTATACTATTTTTCTCCTCGACGGAGGCGGAAAGCGGCATTTTCGTTTAGCGCAGCGGGAGGAAAATTGACGCTTTCCGCCCGGAGGTGAGAAATAGTTATTTGTTATACAAGAGTGAAAAGTTGTTTTTTAACCGCGTGCTCAATTTTGATGACCGAGCAAGCGAAGGATTCTAAAATTGAATCACGAGCGGAGCGAGTGATTCAAAAATCACTCAATCAAAAGAGCACGAGGTGAAAAATCTTTTCACTCGAGTGCAACACGTAACTTTTCATCCCACCTCAGCGAGGAAATGACTAAATGCAAAAAAAATCACAAGATTAAATTCAATTCTGTTAATTTCTTCGTCACTAGAATCACTCATTTTAGGTTTTTCACTTATTTTCAATTTTCTTGTTTTTAATCGGTTTTAATTTTAAACAATATGACGTGAAAGAAAATGGTGCGCGCAAAGCAAATTAAAAAAGTACACCAAGAAGGTTACGAGTGTGAGTTTTTAACAAATTAAAAACGATTGTATGGAATTTCGGCACCATAGAGGTACAAGTAAATAGGTTTTAATGATGTTTTGAATTCACAAACTTCATAGACGAGTGATATTTACTAACGTGCACACGATGTTCTAAATTCAATTTACTTTATCCTCTAGAGGATAATAACGGCTTTTACCATCAGATATCGAAGAGTAAAAATGCTCTTTCCGAGATGGTGGGATGAAAAAAATATTACATAAAGTCATTCTTATTATAACTTACGTCGCGTCGTTTCCAAGCATAAAAGTTACTTGAAGTTTATCAAGTTTTTAATTCCCAGAACAAATGAGATATTTTAATAAGGAAAGCGCAACTAAGCCTAGAACAAACGAATAGAGTTAAATGGGCAAAGTTGGGACAAACTGAGCCGGCATTCATAGCTACGACAACTTGAATGAGAGCTTTGCAAACTTATTCAGCCGAGCGATCGCGTAACTTCTGCATCAATCATTGATACATCGCAATCACCTGTGATTGGTTAACACTCTTCCACTATTGGACATAATCCATTGACGCAGCAAGAATGCCATAAATTCAGCCAATTACAACAATTGATACTGTAACAATGATTGATGCAGAAGTTACGCGATCGCTCGGCTGATCGAAAGCACTGTCTATACTGTACATAATTGCAGAGCATAACGGTGGATTCACATTATACCGTGCGCAAAAAGGACAAGATATAAGAGTTCTCTAAATTTTCTTTATTTGTAGTTTTGTATAAGGTAGAGACACATGCTAAATCGAAAATAGGCCTGACTACTGAATCTCCATTAATTATTCTTATTAGGAAAATACAAAATACTTAAAAAATAAAAACAATATAAAATAAAATACAATCATAAAATACTATACGTAGGTAAATACAATATTAAAATACTACTTCGGTAGGGATATAAAGGGTAAAGCAGGTAAGTATAGGTACTACACTTTAGTTATATCATTAAGATCAGTGCAGATAGCTACTTATACCAGCTGTCTATCACCTATTCTGTGCTAATACCTAATACGCCTGATTTGATTTTTAAGTATTATGAAATGCGAGAGCTTTACAAATCTTCTCTTTTACCTACTTACTTTTGATATTATTTCATGGATATAGCCTGAAAAACATAACTGGAACTAAAGTTTTAATAGCAAACGCTCGATCAGAATCTTCCTGATTTAAAGTGATCGTTTAAATATCTTCGAAAAGTATCAAAATTTGAAATTTATGGTTTCACGCCGACACGTTCAGGATCTAAAAGGCTATCAACGAAGATTTTTGGCTATGATAAAGTTTCAAAGGAAATTAAGGCAGCGGCACGAATTCCGTTAGTCAATAGACTTTAATATCGCTATCGGTCTAATTTTAAAGATAAACGAAATAGGTACGTTTTTTAAGGATTGTTACTAGCGGTAATGTCGGAAAGTACCTAGACATTAAACTAGATTTGGTAAATTTTAAAGTTATTGACTGTCGCCAAATCATTTGCGTTTATTTTGTTAATATTAGTGATTCAGGCTAAATCGAACTCTTGCAAGGGGTATGGCGTTTTTATTAGGCTCATCGGTTGGCACTGCAGCAGAACCACAGTCCACATGGTGGCTTTATTGCTTGGCGGCATTTTAAGTTAGAATGGTTACGAGTATGGCTGAAGCCTCATACTAAGTCTAGCATGAGATGACTTAATTTGGCTTAGGTGTAGTCACATCTTGCCAACTTAAGTACGAAATAACGTATTCTTTCAGTGTCATAATCGGAAATCGACATCTCATAACTACTAATACGCCGGATATAGACGCCCTATAATATGTAGACATTATTTTTTTACGCTACTACAAAACTAGCCCTTGACTGCAATCTCACCTGCGATGGTAAATTATGATGCAGTCTAAGATGGTTGCGGGCTAACCTGTTGACATGGCATGGCAGTTATATTAAACCTACATCCCCCAGCCCAATCAGGTTCGGTCCGGCATTGTACCGGAACGATATTGTAATCGATATGGTGTTCCCCAAGGCAGTATCCTTGGCCCAATATTGTTTATTATTTATATAAATGACATAACAAAAGTTACTGATCACAGATGTGTTCTATTTGCGGATGACATTTCCATAATTCTGACATCAAATAAAAATAATACATCAATACATGAATCTGACATCAATAACACTTTAGATAATATTATAAAATGGCTTGACATGAATAATCTACAAATTAATTTGACTAAAACGTATTATATGCAATTTTATGACAAGAACCCTCCTAACTAAAATATTTCTTATAATAACCAAAAAATCATTCCTACCTCTGAAATAAAATTTTTAGGACTAAACGTAGATTTTAGATTGACATGGAAGACTCACATAGATATAGTATGTGAAAAAATAAATAGATTCTGCTATGTATTAAGACGTCTTAAAAAAGTAGTAGATTTCAAAACACTACTTTCAGTGTATCACGCTTATGTTGTGTCGGTTCTCAGATATGGAGTGATCTTTTGGGGCAATGGCACTGATATTAATAGAGCTTTCATTGCCCAAAAAAAATGTGTTCGGGCTATGTGTGGTGCTGCCCCTCTAGACAGTTGTCGACCATTATTTAAAAAATTAAAATTACTGCCGCTTCCTTGTTTATACATATTCGAAATCTGTTGCTTTGTTAAAAAACATAAGACTATGTTTACAGTTGCAAGCAGCCCATATTATACTCATATTCGTAGTTCTAGAAACACGGATCGTTTGGTTTTAAATTACATTCATAAAACTCAGTATTTCGCAAAAAACTGTGTTGCGATGTGTATAAAAATATATAACAAAATCCCCAGCAGTCTCAAGTTAAAGATTCAAAACTAAGTTATTCCAATGGCTTAACATGCATAACTTCTATGACCTTAAAGAATTTTTCGAACTTAAATTAATGAACTGAATTAAAACCATATTACATCCATTGACATTCACATTTTTATCATTATTAAGTAGGTATATTATTAAATTTAATACTCGTTAGATTATGATTTATATTTGTTATTGTGTTGATATATGATTTTATTGTTTGACTCTAAGGATTAATTAATTATTAATGTGTGCTCTTAACTAATAATTGAATAGTTAACTTTAAAATTGTACACCGGTTACGGTAGAACATGCAGACCTTACCTACAATGTTTTAATGTAACATCTGTAATATGTAACGATATTATTATGTACCATGTTCTGGACAATAAATGAATTATGAATTATGAACGCTAAACCGCTTTACAGTACGATTTTGCCGGTAGGGTAGTAACTAGCCACAGCCGAAGCCTCCCACCAGGCCAGACCAGAGATAATTCAGAAATTATAAATTCCCAAATTGACCCACTTATAAGAGAGCAGGACTCGTGAAAACATAACATAACATAAACACAAACATAAACACTAGCTTAGGTTTTATTTGTTCTTACGCAATAAGGTTTAACTGTTACTTGCCAAAACGTAATGACTGTTACGTCGTAAGCTTGTAGGTTGGGATATTATGAAGTTGTTTTCGTAAACAAATATTACCTAAAGCACCAATACATGAATAGTTAAACATGCGAGTGAGTTCACAAGGTTAAATATTGTAGTAGCGGTGTGAAGTCACTCTGCGGGTATACGGTTTGAATTATGTAGTGCGTTGATAAAGCTTTCAATCAGTGTGCTTCGGGGTTGTGACAAGTAAATTATGAAATTATGCCCGCGACTTCGTCCGCGTGGATTGAGGTTTTTTTGGTTCCCGCGGGAACTCCTTAGTTTTCCGGGATATAAAGTAGCCTATGTGTTATTCCAGACTATAATCTATATCTGTGCCAAAGGAGACGGTTCAGATTTGTATGGAGCGTCGGTCCGGTCCTTTTACAAGTAGAGAAATGAAAGAAAAAAAAACCAAACCAAAACTGGTTTAGTATTTTTTTTCAGATCGTTCTTGATTTGATCGTTCAAATCTACGAATTCATCGTAATTTCAGTGGTGTAATTATTTAATCTTTCCACGTTAAGCAACACTAAACAGGAGTGGGTATTGTTACCCACTCCTGTTATCACACGGAAAAACACGTTATTTTGACAGTGACTGTCAGAAATGACATTTGATACATTTCGCGCCTACTGCTATCTCTATGGCTAAAGGTTGCCATCTTGGAAACGTATCGAAAACTTGAAATACATTTTATTTTATTTCTCGTTATTTACTTTAATATTCTAAATTATTATATTTTTAATACAATCAATACAAAAATGTATTTTCCTCTATTCATGGTAGAGTGTTCAAAGAGTACACCGAAGGTGAACCTTCTTCTCCTTTTATCCAGATCCGTTCAGCCGTCCGGGCGTGATTGAGTAACAAACATCCATCCATACATCCATACATCCATCCAAACTTTCGCATTTATAATATTTATTTGATACTAGCTACTTCGTCGTTAGCGTACTTCGCTACTTCGTCCGCGTGGCGGTGGTTTTTCCGTTATTTTTATATTACGTACCTATGTATCAATTCAAAATACCTAGATACAATTATATTCTTACCTCCATAACAATTAAATTATAATATACACTGTAGAGATTGAATACACATGTCATGCCATACTAGCTAATGCCCGCGACATCGTCCGCGTGGATTAAGGTTTTTCGGTTCCCGCGGGAACTCTTTAATTTTCCGGGATAAAAAGTAGCCTATGTGTTATGGAATTGTCATTCCATACATAAGGCACACATACACACATAAGGCTACTTTTGACTATAATCTATCTCTGTGCAAAATTTCATCCAGATCCGTTCAGCCGTTGGGGCGTGATTGAGTAACAAACATCCATCCATATATCCATACGCATACATGCATCCAAACTTTCTCATTTATAATAGTTAGAAGTTAGATTAAAAGGGCCTGCTCAAACTGATCTCTGGCCGCACACTCTTAAATTATAAAACAACAAGATGTCTGACAGGGGGTTGCAATCGTACTAGGTGTCTGACAATGGATAATATGTGGTTTCTAATATTATTCCAAAGCAAAATATAAAAAAACGGAGCTTATTGCTTTAACGAATTTGAGGTGCCACCTTTTTTACCTGATACCTCCCAAAGCAACCGCGATCCAAACTTCATAGTCGGGGATCGTTTATACCTCTATTAGAGACATACATACATCGATATGTTCGTCGCGGGATCTTGGACCATTTGGTTTCTAGTCACCAGCCATTGACATTTGCAAGTGGCCCATTGGTTTTGTACCAATGGGCCACTTGCAAATGTCAATGGCTAAAGTTAAAATACTAAAGTTTTTTTGCAGGCTTTTGTGCATGCCACTGTGTGGTATGAACTAATTCATTCTTTGTTTACCGTAATTATAGCCAGGAATTACCTTTTACCTCCCTGCACGTGTTCCCCGGGTGGTGCTAAGCGAGCGACGAACCAGGCGGCATATCAATAAGCGTGTTTTCGTTAATACGCCTATTGTGGATCAGGGTAATTCTTCAGAGACAAAATTTTCGATTTCTATGGGTATATTTCTGTAACCAACTAACAAAACAGCATGTAATATTTTTTTTTGTACAGTTTAGCTTTATCCCTAACTAGGACAAATGATATTTTTTAATTAAATGCTGTCTAGCTACAAAATAAAAATATTTGAAGTTCGTTTTTCTGATCCATATGACGTGTCCGTTTGCCATTTTCCGGAACAAAATGGTCGATGTCGCATTTTCCCTCTGATACATCAATATTAAATATAATTTAATCGAAAGGAAATGAATTGTCCTCTTACAAAAAAAATGAGTATTAGTTATAACTACGTTAGTGTGTTTATAAATAAGTAAATAAGAAGTGTCCGGCGTATAATACTGATCAATGTGGCCTACGCTGCACTTGACTGTACTTGGTCAGGTTATGATAATGAGAGTCTGGCTTACCGCGCGGGGGGAAGCCAGTCGTGCAAAGGACGAGCTAGAAGGCGAACGTGCGGCTGGTTGTCTTGGATCGCGGTGTTACGAAGGTAAATATCTGATTCATATGTGTTTGGTTCATGTGACATACTGACTACAATGTCTACTTTATAAAATTTATTTTATTATTTTAAAACTTTAATCTGAGTTTCGTGTGATGCTTTTGGGTTATAGATTCGTGTAGAAAAATACAAATACTAAAGTCTGTATGTATGATGAGTTATGCATGATCGTAGGCAAAATCCTGATTAATCTGTGCCTGATTAATAATGGTCAAAACCCTATATGAATCATAAAATAAATCAATTATATATAATAAATATATATATATATATATATATATATATTATAATTATATAAATAATGTATATAACATTATGTATAAAATATTTATATGCAATAATATTATATAAATAATATATATTAATAACTTAGCTATAATCTTTTGAATAATTCTAAAATCACAGGAGTATAAACTTATTCTTCATAACGACACTTTTGATGTGTTGTGTTAAGAATTAATATTACTTAATAAATATCCAGGACATCTCACTCATGATTATGATCCTTATTAACAATCATAAAAATCAATTTATTCATTAGTCAAAGTCTCTATCTAATTTCTGATATTTTAATATTGCAGTTTATAACAATGCCACAAAGCAAGGAGGAAAAAAAGGAGAAAAAGGATGGAGACGTCGTCAATCGATGAAAAACTTATAAGTAACTAACTCCAAAATTCGCCAGAGATGTCCTATCGACCCTTCATCAGAGAAGCGTGGATGATCGATCAGATTCTGACGATGAGGACATTTTTGTGTTTAAAAAGCCCCAATATGAAAAACGGATAAAAAAGTCTCACACCATTGGTGAAGATCTGATAATTCCATCTTCCTCCAAAAATTCGAGTTCTCATCAACTAGAAAAAGGAAAGCAGCTCGGTCCCTCGCATCTCTGACGATGAGGACATTTTTTGTGTTTAAAAAGCCCCAATATGAAAAACGGATAAAAAAGTTTCACGCCATTGGTGAAGATATGATTATTCCATCTTCCTCCAAAACTTCAAAATCTCGTCAAATAGAAAAAGGCTTCGAGGATGATATTGAAAGCAGCTTGGTCCCTTTCAAAAAGCCAAGGAAATATTTCTTTTAGTACCTTCTTAACTTTGATTTTGTTAACCATTACTATGTTGTTAACTATTATGTGTTTCTTTGAAAGTTTATAAGACAGATTAATGTCAAAAATGCCATTTAATTAAAGTTGATCTCATTTTTGTTACTTTATTGTTATCTAGTAATAAATACACTAATGTGATTGTTTATTTTTATTTATAATTAAGACTGCCTAACAAAGACTGATGTCAAAAGTGCCATTATTAGAATAAGTTTGTACTTCTGTGATTTTTTAATTAAATAAATAAATTAAATAAAATAGCCTTTATTATTACTTACATTTACACCATTGCATTTGGTGTTTAACACCTACCTACACTACACTTTTTTTTACATTTTATTTCAATAATACAATGTAATCTAGTAAACAATGCATTTCATATTTAGATTTTTTAATTATGAAAGGTTATATTGCTAAGTAAGTCAATAAGTATAATAAACAGAACTAATGAAACTGTACAAGGAAAAAAAAATAAACAGAGAGAATAATATAATGTAGCAATTATAATTACTTTCTAGTACTTAACAAAATTTAATGTATTACAAATATTAGCAATAGTTAAATTTTCTGTTATCAAATAAATATTATAAATGCGAAAGTTTGGATGGATGGATGTATGTATGGATGTATGTTTGTTACTCAATCACGCTCCAACGGATGAACGGATCTGGATGAAATTTGGCACAGGGATAGATTATAGTCTGGAATAGCACATAGGCTACTTTTTATCCCGGAAAATTAAAGAGTTCCCGCGGGAACCGAAAAACCTAAATCCACGCGGACGAAGTCGCGGGCATCAGCTAGTACTACAATATTCTCGCTTTCCCACATAATACAAGAATTATTATACTGGAGTTTCAAAAATGTTTTACAAGTATAATTGTTGAATTTACCAGATTTTCCGTGATATGATCACTGTTCATAAAAACTGTTGTTGATTTTAACGCTGTTATTAAAATAATATGATTATTTTCATAATACAGATCCCATCTACATAAAGTTTTTCTTTTTTATTTCTGTTTCTGATTCATCTGTAACAAATTTTGATTCATATGGGCACAAAATATTTGAACGTTGATATATCTTGAAATCTACTTTATAAAAACGAGTCCCTCATTCAAATATGTGTTATTTGGTATTCATATTTTTATATGAACGTGTGTTACAGAGCTAAAAGTTAAATTAAAATTTGCCCTTATGAATCAGTCAAAGAATGAAATTTCGAAGAAATACCCATCAGATGCCATACGATTAAAAAAAAAAATAGCCACGCACTCGTACACAGTATAGATAGGATGTACAATATGTGTAAGTACATCCAGCCTAATAATTATTGTACTTTATACTCAAGATAAGATACTTACCATAGTAAGCTATAGCCATAGTTTTTCTACATAGTTTCATGGTTTCTTTAGGGGAGAGTTGGTTTCTTTATGGCACGCCTACTCCTCTTTGCTTTTGCTGTATACTTAGCTTACCTTTTCTGTAAGTTTCAGCAGCGAAAGCTCTTTTGTTATTACAATAGAAGACCAGATTACTAACCATTTATAAAGCTTTCATCAATCTTAAATCGATACGTATCTACCTAATATTTTCCGTCATTTAGATAAAAGTTATCATAGATGAACTTGTGTGGCTTTAGGGTATCGTATTATTTTACGATAAAGAGCTTGATTGCAATTTTCGATACTTTCAGTGTGTCGTTCAGGGGGCATATCATCGCTTGAAGCCATATTGTTTTAATATTGTTGACGTTCGTATTTTAGAAATATTATAATCCTTATCATAAGGACTTCAAGGTACGTGGCACAAAACTGACATTTTGAAACAACGACCTCAATTTACATAGACGGGCCCTGTCAAACAAAGAATGTGGGTGTATTTTACTAACTCCATCTAGTCTGAAAAGCGGGACAGCGCTATGGCGGGGACAAGGACAGGCTTATACAGGTGTGGAGCGCGCTCCACAGGTCGGACGCCCAAGGTTTTTCTATAAAAGGGGCCCATTTAGTACCTACTTAAATATCGATATTTTGAAATAATACTGCTTTAGGCGATGGTAGTAACCCCCCAGCTACAGAACGTTCTGGATTGTTATCAGGTTTTCTAGATAAAGCCCGCGACTTCGTCCGTCTGGATACAGATTTTTGACAGATTCCATGGGAACTCTTTGATTTTCCGGGTTAAATAAGAAGCTTTAATAAAAGTGTCCTTCCCTGGGATGCAACTTGTCACTGTACCCAATATCGTCAAAACCGGTTGAACGGATGGGCCGTGATAGATACATAAACTTTCGTATTTATACTTAATATTAGTATAGACATTAGTATGACATACTAGGTTAGGTTATATTCCATTATATAAGAAGTAATTACATATTGATAAGTTATTAGGGTTATTAATAAGTAAATAATTGATCTCATTTAAGGCTACACATTAATATCACCTAATGGCAACTCTCATTGATCCAAGTCAATTCATCAAGATATCTGTTTTGGGTTCAGAACTATAGTGATAAGAAATAGAATTAATTATATCAGCGTTATACTACAGAATAGGCAATAGTACAGCTGGTATCTGCATTTCAGTAGCGCGTGTGGAGTGTAGCCTAAAATTAAAATATACGAACGATTTATTTATTAAATATGTACAGAAATATTTTATAGTTCATCAGGGAAATCGGAAGCCAATTTTGGAACTCTTTTGCAATTTGCCGATTTCAGTGGTTACCGACAAATGCGGATTTTGGGAAAATTCAATGCGACAATCACGTAGATTTCCAGTGTACACTGTACATTAATACTAATATAATATAGTAATGTACACATTAGATTTTCACTACATGCACCAGGAATTTTTCGCTTTAGAAGTTGTTCCTCCTCCTCCTTCAGAGGAGATTTTTGATTCTTATATTATGTTCAAATCAAGTTAGGGACTTAGGGACTCTTACGTTCAAACTGCAAGTCGCAACTTTTTTCGAACCTCTTAGTTGCAGAAGTTCACATCATTGGAAAAGAGAATATTAGTAAAGTTAACCAAAGAATAGGACAAAAATAAATTTTTGGAATGTTCTCAATGAACAAGAGCTTAGCGGCGGCCTTCCTTAATCTTCTCTCTTCAAAAGAGCACATTGTAATCGATCGAGTAGTTTTAAAATGAAATGGTAACAAAAAAAAATGCACGAACAAACTCATGCATATACGGTCCTACTTTCGTCGCGTGTAAAACAAAGAAAGGTTCATTGACATACTATTCTACCACGTTCTATTTAATGCAACATTATATTTTTTTAAATGATATGGCACGGTAAGGTTTATGTTTAAATGCTACATTGATTTGATTGTAATCTCGTGCTCAAAGTTTGCGTGACAGACAGTTGAACACTATGTGAAAATTATTACCACTTCACTTAAAGGATGACATTTCCACTAGTACCGTTTTAGCCACACTATAGCTTCCAGCGATGAGCTCCAAGCATTCGGAACAAACTGATACTGTAGCACGAAATGTCACAGTATTTTTCGTGACTCTAAAATTTCTGTAACAAACGAACACGACAAAGTTTTTGATATATGGCTGACTGTTTGATAAATTGCTGATCAAATTGAAAAGATTTGTGAAAGTTAGGTACTTGAGCTTTTAAAGTAGAAGTTTAGTCGAATTTTAAGCCATTTTAAGTCAACTTATTTATCAAAAAAGTACGAGTAACACAACATAAAACCAAAAATTGGTAAGTAATAAAGCCAAGGTCCCCTAAGTAGGTTAGGGAACACGATCATGAATAATATTTGGCTATAAGTCGCCTTATATACCATACTCTCAAAAGCTTGGACTGGGTTAAATTCTCATTGTATTTTACATAGATTTTACTATTTAAACTTTATACTTATGTAGCGTGTAAAATTGTATTTCAATGCAAGCGTAAAAATTTGTTGGGGAATATATTATTATTAAAGGCATTACCTAAGATAGGCTCTTCCATATGACCGAAATGTGTATTAAATGTCTACATACCTATTCGTTATTACACTACTATTAGTTATAATTTTATTGATAAGGGGGTAAGAATATAATTGTACCTATCTATTTTAAAATGATAAAGTTACATACACGTAATATAAAAATAACGGTAAAATTTCCTTAGCAAACGATGCAAAGAAGTGAAACAGAATAATTTCTGTTTGCTTTTATCTCGTATTCGTATATCAAATAGTAGGCCGCACCTGTGTCAAATTTCGCATATATATTATGCGGGAATAACTTGAACAGATTTCAGAACCAATTACAAATACTGACATTTTTGCATTGACAAAATTTGGTATAGCTGTTTCAAGAATTGGATTTTTTGTAAAATAAATGAAATTGGTGTTTCATTTCTTTCAACGGTAATAAAAGATCGAGGCACATTGCGAATTGGATAGAAATTATATTTACATAAGTATTCCGCACTCTTGTTCGTAAAATACGATAGGAAAGGCAAATTTTAAAATGTGTTTCAATCTTAAGTAACTGTATTTTTACTAAGATTTTTTAAAAGAAAAACTTCATGTTTTAAGTCACCTTTATTTAAAATATGGTATATTTTGAACATCCGTATTATGTATATTATAAACTTTGTATTATAATACATATGTTTTAATACTTACATCATAACGATCAATCAATGGTTTAGTATATAAGGGTTCATCTTCATATGTATAAATTATGGTAAAAATAGCGAAACATTTATCGAATACTCTGGGAAAATTATATTCAGACATCTGAGTAATCGTATATACCTCGTACCTGTCCACAAAGTGCAAATAGATTTTATTTTTAACGATTTATATTTTTAGCACGATTGAGGCCCTTTTTGAATCAATATAAATAGGTAAGTAATAAGTACTAAGTAAGTAAAATCGCTACCAAGAATTTCAAGTATTTACATTATTTTTGTTCCAGCTCAATTTTCCTTGTTCTATTTTTAGTCCATAATAAAATCATTCAACCGAAATTTATAAACAAGATAAAGTAAGATACTTGTATTTCATTCTAATGCATTATAATATAATATTATCAGGTTTTTATTAAGACGTAATAACATTAGGTCAACATAGGTCAATATCATCATATGGCAAAATATATATATTACAGAAGGAAAAACATGATATGACAGATCATTTTCATTCCATTCGTTTTCATGCCAACATCTTTTCTATTTGTCTTTCACAAACATTTCACAATAAATAAAACAGAGATCAACAAAAGATTGTTTCCTTTTATAAGGAATGGCAGCACAGAAGCCTTCGCATAATCGACTTCGGAACTTGGGGCCATAAATTGAACCTTTGGGATTACGATTTCGTCAAATTCTGACCCCTGGTAATAAAGTGCGGGGAAACCCATTACAGTGATTTAAAACTAATCTAAGACTCGGATTATATGATTACATCGGTTTTTATTAACAATCCAAGCACATTACAAAATCTTATATAATACTAGCTGATGCCCGCGACTTCGTCCGCGTGGATTGGGGTTTTTTGGTTCCCGCGGGAACTCTTTAATTTTCCGGGATAAAAAGTAACCTATCTGTTTTTCCAGACTATAATCTATCGCTGTGCCAAATTTCATTCAGATCCGTTCAGCCGTTCTGGCGTGATTGAGTAACAAACATCTCTTTGAGGTTTTTTAGTTCCCGCGGGTTTTTTTTTTATACAAGCCTTGTCCTGACTATAACGAACACAAAAAAAAAGAATTATCCAATTTGGTGCAGTCGTTCGGAAGTTATGCGCTTAGCAACATTCATTTTTAGGGTTCCGTACCAAAATGGTAAAAATGGAACCCTTATGGTGCGACTTTCTACGTCCGTCTGTCACAGTCGATTATTTCAGTAACTATTAAAGCTATCGACATGAAATTTGGAATAGTTGTGTATAATAGTGGCCTAACATCATTAAAATAAAAAAAAATCGAAAATTATTTTTAGTTTAATTAAAAAAAGGGGGAAAATCGGGGGTTTGAAATTTCAAAGTACTATACTGAGTGGGATATCATATGAAAGGGCTATACTTCTACATTCTAAAACAGATTTTTATTTATTTTTGTGCATAATAGTTTTTGATTTATCGGGCAAAATGTCGAAAAAAATACCGTCCCCCAACAGTAGCAAACATCCATAGGTACATCTATACATCCATACATCCATCCAAACTTTCGCATTTATAATATTTATTTGATAAACCTCTACAAACAAAGTTAGTTTTGCGGTTCATTCCGTCTTGTTTTTAATACGTCATAAATCGTAAAACTTATTACAGGTTTGTACGGAACCCTCGGTGCGCGAGTTCGACTCGCACTTGGCCGGTTTTATTATTTATATAGAATAGAGACACTTACAAAAACCGACAAAGAAATCGTAATTTTATTACTTACTGTGATCTTACACGGTTGAACACATGGTTGAGCATGTGCTCAAGATCGAGTCTTTGTACTCGTAATACGACGAACTTGCAGAATATCATAAAAAATTACGTAAGTACTATACTGTGAAAGGGTGTCATATTGTTATATCATCACATCACATCATTGATAGTTATGTCAAAAACATTATTTTACACGCAATTTCCACCTTATTACATTAATTGAAAAATGTAAGGGGTTGCCCTACGTATCCGTTCGAGCGGTAATATGTTAGTCTAAACTTCTGTTCAAAGCGTTATACTTCGATGTTTGTATGTAAGGACTAAGGCTGCCGCTACTAATCTATGTACATACCTTAGCCGGATCTTGCTGGTTGCTAGTGACGTAGACAGAGGCTCGACGACCCAGCAAAGTCCTGCTGACAATAGAACTGCTGCGTCGTCCGGACATACGATCCTGTGGCACTGGCAACATGTTGTATCACTTTACGAACAAACGACACTAAACTAACATCGTATTGAGACCACTAATGGATTTTTAATGTTTTCACTTATTTTTTTTTATATGCGAGAGATAATACAATCATATTCTATCATTTATGATATTTTATTATTATTTAACACAGCAGCGTATTTCACATTTATCATTCACGTTTTCAATTACTTTTGTTTTAAAGCTTATCTTCTTAATTTTTAAAATAGGCACAATATTTTTTTTATTATATTTACTTAGTAGTTTTCAGTAGTTTTAAGTTGCAACGTCTGAATCTGAAACAAAAATAAAATTATGACTTTTAACAAAATAACTTGCTTGTTGTTTATTATGATTGTTATTTTAAAACTAGAAGTGGGTTTATACAGGGAAAAATAATAAGGAAATAGCTTAAGTAGGTAAGAATCTGAACTTCATGCCAATGTAGCCGCGGCTAAAAGTAAGTAAGTAAAAAAATAATGCCTAGACATTCATTGATGTAGAATTTTAGTACCTACCTACTATGATATTTAAAACATCTACCTATCCTACATTATAGTTTTTTCTTCCATAGATTAACTACCATATCTATGTTTAGTGTATAGAACACCTATGTTTTATTTTATTATTCGATTCGTCCAAAATATAATACTAGTTTTCATCTAAGACATTTCATATACTCGTAAATACACTACAAATGACTCATTCATTCACTCACTCACTCACTCACTGACTAATCACGATATCTCAGGAACTATAAAGCATACAGACTATTAATTTGGAAGGTAGGTCCCTTTATGGTGTAGACATCAGCTAAGAAACGGTTTTGAGAAAATTCACCCCTAAGGTTGAAATGGGGGTTGGAAGTTTGTATGAACGTCCTTTGTTTTTGAAGTTAGAGACACGAAAATCGGCAATTAAGTTATTAGTTAAAAATAATAAAAAGCTGTATAAGAAATTTTACGAAAATCAACTCCAAAAGGGGTGAAATGGGGGTTGGGAGCTAACAAGAGGGTTCTAAGTTTTTGAGGTTAGAGACTTGAAAATTGGCATTTAGGTTATTAGATTTAAGTCATCCTAATAACCTGTATAATTAATTTTACGAAAATTTACCTCAAAGAGGGTGAAATGGGGGTTGGAAATTTGCATGAAGGTTCTAAGTTTTTGAAGTCGGCATTAAGGTTATTAGTTTAAAAATTTTTAACCTGCCTTAACCTTAAGTCATATAGCTGTTATAAGTACCTAGGTCTTTTGCAGCGGGAAAATATCATAGGTAATCAGAAATTGTACGCGGATGAAGTCGCGGGCGACCTCTAGTGGTTAATAGTTTGTGTCCTGTGGTTGAGATAGGCTAGATACAAAACATTTAACATTATTCTATTGTACGCTAAACAGTAAAAAAATGTCTGCGCGTGGTAACTGATGAGGGTGTGTCATTCGCGACGCCCATTTCAAGTATGTGATGGAACCTATTCGGGGCTTGATGTGGGTTTTGATAATGTTATATTTTTTAGAAATATGAGAGCAGCCGTTAGTAACATATGGAGGAGAGTTGAGCAGTATTTCCCAGCTGCGAAAGAATAGACACGTTTGTGCGCTTGGCAGTCCACGGAATCCGCAATATTCGCCTCCAGCTCGACGTTTCAAAAGCATCTATTCTTTGCCTTTCTCTTGCTTTGATAGTCCATGTTTACACTCCATACATGAATATTGGGAAGGTTAAGGAACGAACGAGGCGACTCTTCGTTTTGAGCGAGATGCCTCAATTCCTCCATAACCCAGTTAATTGTGTCATGGCGCTTTTTGCCATTGCGATGCACATCTTCATTTTTGGCACACAACTACCATCACTACAGATTTGGGAGCCAAGATAAGCGTAATTCTCCACGATATCTACAGATGATAGTGATTATTATATTATTATAGTGATATAGGTAGCTTACTAAGAATGGCCACCAACAGAAGCGGGTGGAAACAAATTAGGTATCCCTTCGAGGTTAGGATCTAGCCAGGACCACGATCTCCAATAATGAAGGAACGACCGAAGTGAGAGATATTTTTTTGAAGACTGGTGGATTGCTGAATAATGTTAGATCATAATAATTAAGTTCAATGTTCACGACTAAATGCCTGGTCATGAACATCACGAATTGCAAAAACACACATTCACGATGCCAGCAATGGTGTGGGCTACGGAAGCAATACGGCAGATGTCAACTATTATGTTGAAAGCAGCGAAGGCATCGCTGATGAAGAGCAAGCATCAGAAGGAGACCGATGCGGTTACCATAGCAAGGACGAGCGAATTTGCCTTTACATGCGTAACAGTATCAGCACCCAACTTAATCTAAAATTGTCCGTATCTAGCGACTACCAGATACTCGCTTGAGATCGTCCGTCCACCTAGTCCTTCCCCATACACAGAATACCGAATATAAACATAAAAGAGAAACAGTTTTGCTGAGGCGAAAAGACACAGAAGCTAAAGATCATAATAGGAGCAGTTTAGTGATGCGAAAAATATGTACTTACTTCGAGGAATCTTCCGTAAGCATCGGAAAGGTCATAAAGCGAGACGGTCCAAACGTGTATTATAGGCATTCATATTACCCTTAGCTATATCTCAGGCTTAGCAGTATTACGAGAGTTGGACCTAATAATAGTGCTAGGAAGGTTTACATTAAATATTGGATAAAAATTCGATATAAATAGTATGATACTGTGTTGGGATATACTTAACCAAAGTTCTACATTATGACTACGCACTACGCGATTTTAATAAAACTAGTTTAATGAATCAAAAATTTTATGGTCGTGACAGCATTATATTTTATAGTTCTTATTAATATGACCTACTTACTTTTTTCATCTGAGTCACCTTAATCTTTTTTTCGTTTATAGCCATTGATGTAGATTGTAGAATACCTATTAGTTTATAGCATTCAAATACACACGTGACTCTATGTTAAGGCTATTCTTAATTAAAAATGACGTAAAACAGTCGCAATCAGCGTTTATTTTTGTAATCGCTTTGTTACCAGTAAAAAAGGTATACCTAATATTGTAAGTCTATGTTTGAGTCTTGAACCTATAAAGTTAGGAGTTATAGTAACGTTTTGTAGGTATATTTTTCTTGTCTAGGCCCTATGGGCTATGCAAACCTAGATCCACCGGCGTTTCGTCATTAAAATATAGACGTAACCAGCAATCGAATCCACGATCTTTTGCTTGTGAAACGATATTTTTGGCTCTACGCCAGAAAAGTTTAAACAACTGTAAGTACTTAAAAGATTAATAGCAGTTAGCTAGCTTTGGTAGTTTTAAAACATAAATCACGTTTACAAAGAGTAACCTACATTGGAAATGTGATTTAGGCTATAAAACCACAAAACTAACGCATTCTCCAAGGAATTTTCTCCATAAAACTGAGTACAGTAAGGGCACGTAACGGGAAGGAACTATTAAATTCAACTGACGGCCATAAAAACCATGACGAACGAGACAGACTTTGTAGCTTTGAGCATTTAACCAATCTCTTTTTAGGGAACTTTTTTTTAAGTGCAATACTAGTAACTATTGTTTAACCTGTTAAAATGGGTGTATAGTACCCAAGGCTATCTTTAAAGTGTCACCGCATCAGCTTAAATCAATTTCAATATGTTAAGTAAACCTTTTTCTTACCTATAAGTGAAGTTCAATCATTCTAATTACACGAAGGATTCGTCCGAAGAGATTAGCATCGTACGTACCTATGTAGGCAAATATTTTCTATGTAATATGTATCGCGCACATGGTATATCACGCATATTATATTATATCCATTGCTCAGGGCGCGATGCATCACATGACACGAGTCATACGTTTCAGTCATGTTACAGTATTCAGCCGTAAAGTTAGACGGATGTCAGGCTTTACTGACTCACATCGGGCGAGAAGAGCGCCTGACAGCCGCCCATGACCTTTTGGTCACGGCTTTTGGACCAATCGTCCTTAATCTTATCGAACTTGAACGAGATGTGTCCTTAATACTTTAGAAATAGCCCGAGGATGTTCCTTGGCATAAGTAAACTATTTCGCAGATTAAACGATCATTTTCCTTATCAACTACAATTTTCCTGGAGCTTTTAGAACTATATTAAATACTTATATTCAGTGCTTTCATTCATGGTATTATTACGAAGATAGCAATAAACACACAGCATAGTTTTCTATCCGTATGGAAGAGGTAAAGAAATCACAGAACTATTAAGCGAAACGCGTGAGCGACGCGCTTTGCCCGGCGCTTTTAAGACGTTTTCAAGATAAGCTAATTAGGATTTTATCGTGAGTTCTTACGCATTTCAGTAAGAAGCTACTTGTTTACCTTTTTCTAGTTAAAGAAAAATAGGCTCCAGTACCTAAATAAGCGAGTGGTAATTGCGTTCCATTGTACTGTTCCTACTTCCTAGTTTCTATAGGTACACTTCTTACACCAAATGCGGTTGTGTAAGCTTTATTTCAAAGGAATAAAAAGTAAAACCCCACGCATCCTTGGACATCCCATAGAGGTATTGATTTCAACAAAAGAACTTTAGTGAGTGCCTGCGCCGTAAGAGGAAGTTGCTTTCTCATATTTCTACCCTCGGCGGTTCCAGGCTGGCATTGATGAATCGGGCGATAGCCCATCCCAATATCTCTCTTCATTGGGTTTATAAATAAAATATTGGTCTTACTAGCTCTAAAAACGTTACGAATAAAATTATGTAATTTCAGAGGTGCTGGATCTAAATTGGCTATTAACTAATACAGTAAGGATGAAATTGCAAAAACAAGTTAAATAAAATAAAAAGACATTAATTACCCAGCAAAAGCTTAGGTAAAAAAGCACTGATCACGTGTTTATTTTAAACATGACCACTCCATAGTACAAGTAAAAAGTACCTACTAGGATTTCTCTCACAAAAACCGTCGAAATATTAGTTCGGTTAATCATCGGTTGAACTGTTTTCTGAGGAAAACTATAGGATGTTTTTCATGAATCTGGGGTAATTTTCTCTTATAAGACCTTATTAATGAATAATGTTGTTAATGAATACATTTTTGCGTAAAAAATATTATATTGTAGAGATTCGCTACTATTAATTTCATAAATGGGGGCTCCTTTGCATATTTAAGCGTAGACTACAAGGTTAATGGGCAATGACGACGCTCAAAATCTCTTCCTCCACGTTGTGAATCTCAGCTAACGTAACCGAACAGATGCTGCCCCTTATACTTGCCTCCTTTACATAATATTTGCATCCAAAAGTGCTCAAGACAGAGGTTATATATATCCCAACACCCATAATTTAACAATTTTTATTTTTTCGTTTCATTTAATTTACCTAGCTGTTTCATCCGGTTAGCTCGGGTGGAATTAAGAAAATGTTTTCATAACATCTAGTGTTTGCGTTACACTATTTACATAGAAAACCGACTGTGGTCTTTGTGGCACTGTTTGTAACACAATTTTGTTAGATTATTAATAATAATAATAGATTAAATAATAAAGACTAACAATATTACATAGATCTAGATTACATAGAACCTTCGTTTTAGACAAAACTTATATGCAAAATTTCACGTTTCTAAGTACCTGTCTTTAGTCCCGGCTCAGCTTCCGGAAATCCGGAGATGCCTATGCCGGGTAAATTAATGCGGATAAAAAGAAGTTTATGTGATGCACCCTATCTTTGAGCCAAAACTCGTAATATAAGCGGAGTAGACAGACACACCTGCACAATTGTAATAATATTAGTATGGATAGTTTGTTACATAATATTATATAACATACTTATAATCAGGCTGAGTTTGGGCTGTTTGGAACCATCGTAGCTTTAGTCTTAAGATACAGTAGTTAAGTATCACCATCAAGTCTTATTCTTTGTAAACATGACGTTCAGAAGGTGTACTTTGTAGGTGCCTATTTTAAATAAATAAGTATGATTTGAGTTTGAGTTTAAGTAATATAAAACCACACAAATATTTTTTTTAGCATTATTGTTCTGAGACCACAAGAACTCAGAAATAATTCTGCCATTTACGTGGTGGGTCTAGCTCCTAGCAAGTTAATAAGTAGTTACCTGTATATTTTAGAATGGCATGCCCATTTCGTGCACAGTTTGCTACACTAATTAGTCGTTCAAACACGTCAATATAATAGCAGTAGTATACTGTACAGCTAAAGGCATAAATACTCGTAAAATAAAACGCTCACTTAGCGTGCAAAGCAGGCCGTCCCGACGCGACGTGACGCAAGTGATGTTTTTCTTGAATTGCGCGCGGCGTGAATGGGCTTAAAAGCTTTCGCACGATTCATTTGGTTTGATGTTCTTGAAGAGACTATTGTAAGACAGTGTTTAGAGAACTTTTGTTGGGAAAACTGAGGAGAAAATCGGTTGTTTCGACATAGAAAAACTGTTGTTCTTAACGAAAATAAATAGGCATATATAATGGCCGATTGCACCACAGGTGATAATTGTTAAATTTGGCCACCAGTGGTGGTCTTTAACAATTATTTGGAACTGGCATGATCATCTTGCATATATATAGCAAATATTTAATTTCCTATAATTCTAAGAAAATTAATTACGTACCAATAATTCCAAAACAAAAATACGGTTAGCGCAATACCCAGTATCATCCGAGCAATGATTGGATATTATATTGGAAAAACCTTGTCAAGTGTCGAGGAAAACCAATTACGCGATAATAAAATGTCAGAGAATTTACTCGTAAATAAAGTCCCGTAAATTAATTTTCGAGATTCATGGAGAGACGAAATTAAGAGTCAAATTCAGATAAACGTATCAAAAGCTTCATAAAACGTAATGGTAGTCCGTAGGTACATGCGGCTCAGTTTTTTTGAAGTGAAAACTTTTTTAGCCACGTTGAGCACTTTTTGGTAGGGGGTAAACTTGTGGATTCGCGTGACCGACATGCTCGCGAACACCGACCTGCTCGCGAACACCGACATACTCGCGAACAGCGACATGCTCGCGAACACCGACGTGCTCGCGTTGTTACGAAGACAAAAGGTCTTAAATATAAATATACTACATTCGTAATTAAACTTTAATGCCTTATTGTTAAGGTAACTATTTTAATTTTTTTTATTTTTAAAAAAAATAAAATTAGTTAAAAAAAAATATTTTAAATATTCGTTTTCACTTCTATATATTTTATTATAAGTTTATAAAATATATAAAAAAATTATATTAAAATAAAATAATATTTTATTTTATTTTAATATAATTTTTTTTCTTGTTTTTTGTTTTATGTCATCTATCTTCTAATACTCGTTTATTACTCGTAAAAGCGAAATACTCATATCACTGACTAATCACGATATCTCAGGAACTGCAAAGCATAAACAAACTTGAAATTTGGAAGGTAGATTCCTTCTATGGTGTAGACAACGGCTAAGAAACTGTTCAGAAAAATCCCCCCTGGGGGAGTAAAATGGGGGTTTTTGTAGTTAGAGACTTGAAATCGGGATTCAGGTTATTAGTTTTAAATAATAATAACCTGTATATGCAATTTTACGAAAATCCATCCCAAAAGGGGCGAAATGGGGGTTGGAATGTTACATAAAAGGTTTTGAAGTATAGACTTGAAAATCAGCATTTAGGTTATTAATTTTAAATAATTCAAACCTGCATATTAAGCTATTTAGAGCTTTTTGCAGAGGGAATGGCAATGAAAAATACGCCGCAGAGAGAGCAAAAATAAAGATCTCAAGCTTAATAACGCTGAATTGAAACATTAGCCTTCTCTTGTCAGGGAGGTCCGTTTGAACCGCTTTTTATTTATTTTATTTTCGCCAAACACAACTCCCGTGTTGCCCATTTAGATGATTTCTAGCATCGGCTGCGATCATACCTAGAGGTAAGTGAGGAATACAATACAGCTCAAGAAAGAAGGGCTTCTTACACTATGGCTGCATGGTAGTTTAATAATTAATTAATTAAACCCATACACCTGATCAGTTTCCAGCGGTTTCGTATGTGCTCAGGAACTTCACATTAACTTGTTCCTCCTTCTCCGTTCTATACCACAGAACAGCGAGAAACCGTCAGTGCTGGCATTCTTATGTGGTTGAGGTCCAATCTGCCCGCACGAAACGTTTTTGCTCGACGTTTCTGATCCGAACCGCTACAGTGAGGAACACCCTCCCAGCGCAGTGTTTCCTGCCACGTATAACTTAGGTACCTTCAAGGCAAGAGTGAATAGGCATCTTCTTAGGCAAGCGCGCTCCAACCTAGACCTCATCATTGCTTTGCACTAAGCATGATCGTCGTCAAGCGCAAGCCTATCTCACAATAAAAAAAAAGTAGGGTAAGGTGGTTACTAGACACGGCTGAAGTTTCCTACTAGACTTTTTTATTATTCCACTAATAGTTAGCCGAAGTTGACTGCGATCTTAACGATGGTAAGTGATGATGAAGTCTAAGATGGTAGCGGGCTAACGTGTTACGGGTTTTTTTTATCAACTACTAGTTAGCCCTTGATTGCGATCTCACCTGATGGTAAGTGATGATGACCAAGATGGTAGCGGGCTAACTTGTTAGGGTCAGTTATATTAAACCCATACCCCTAGTCGGTTTCTACACGGCATCGTAACAGAACGCTAAATCGCTTAGCGGTACGTCTTTGCCGGTAGGGTGGTATCTAGCCACGGCCTAAGCGTCACACCAGACCAGACGATTGAAAAATCAGAAATTATAAATTCCCAAATTGACCCTGTCGGGAATCGAACCCGGCACCATTAATTCCCCAGTATTCCCTTCTATGGAAAATACAGTTCTCCTATGTTGCCAGTGATATCGTCAAAAATCATACTAATATGAATATACACGAAAAATAAAAGGTTTAGGTATGTAATGGAATTCGTCTGTCCGTAAAAGATGTGTTACAGAATTATTAGCAGGCTGTCATCCTTCATTATCCCATATCGAACTGTGCCTGACGGCCGGTCACGTCCCCATTTTGTCTTTAATCTTACATTGAGCTTGTATTTACGGGATTTTCGTTGTATTTCGGTGTTACGTAATGGCTTCTGGCCCGTTTTACATAGAAACGGAGATTAAATTAAACGTAGATAAGTAAAGCATGTGACACAGGTCTGGGCTTCACCATCCACTACAGCCCAATAACGTCCCACTGCTGGGCACAGGCCTCCACTTAGACCCACCACGCTGCTCCAATGCGGGTTGGCGAGCTTTAACGACTATTATCATGTTAGTGATAATAACCGGGACCGACGGCTGAAACACCGCCAACTTCCTAACTCCGGGCTAGTACTGAAAATTTCTAGTCAGAAAAACCCAATACTTAATTATGGCCCGACCCGGGACTCGAACCCGGGACCTCGTCGGCCGCAGTCGAACATGCCAACCACTAGACCAACGAGGCAGTTAGCAACGGGGCTTTAGCATACATGGACTTTTATCTTTTTCTACATCGAGAGAAAATTCCTGGCTCACTCACTCACTGACTGACTCATCGACGCCTGGCTTGAATTGATGGATGGATGGATGGATGTTTGTTACTCGATCACGCCAGAACGGCTGAACGGATCTAGACGGAAGTTGGCATAGAGATAGATTATAGTCTGGAATAACACATATGCTACTTTATATCCCAGAAAATTATAGAGTTCCCGCAGAAACAAAAAAACCTCAAACCACGCGAACGAATTACCACGATTACGTGTTGCTTTGTGGTGTTTATTGTGTGGTGGTACGGAACCCATGTGCGCGAATCTGACTCGCACTTGGCCGGTTTTTTTTCTATTTAATCTTTGCGGAAAAGCTTCATAATCACAAATATAATAATTAATTGTTAAGTTTATCTAGAAAAAGATTTAACAATCCAATATACCTAAATGCAGACTAAAGTGGAAAGAAATGTTTACGAGGAGGTAATAAATGTTGTTTTAAAGGCTAGTTTGCGTATACTGCAGCTTTAGAGCGTTTTATGTGAATTTTTCACTTCTATGCTTTAGCGTCGTTAAAAACTTATTTAGAAGCTATAAATTAAATGAAACTACTACAATTATCTGATTTGTCACGGCATCATAAAACCCTGGTAGCAAATTCCTCCGCTTCGCTAATAGTTTTAGGGTCCCAACCAAAATTGTAAACAATTCGACCCTTTTACGGTGCTACTCTTGGTCACAATTGCTTATTTCGGTAACTGCAAGTTTGGAACAGTTTTTAATAATGCTTTTAACCAACCTCTTAAACACTATGAAAGGGTATTTCAGAAAGCATTATTTAAAAATATTTTTATACCTAATAATTGCAAAAGGGGTCAAACCGAAGGGGTCGTCATTTTATAGTGAGCTACCCACCTACCTAGATAAAAACACAACTGCAGCACTCAACTCAACTTACTCTCAGTAGCTGTTATATGACTAGCTATGATGATATACTTAGAGGCAGAAAAGCATAAATGAATAATAAGACTCGAAGGATCGTTAACTGCTATTTCAGGAGCAAATCCATTATCTAATGTGTTTGCGTATCACTTGTAGTTGCTACATTCATCACACTAATGTCATAACGAAGAAATATTGCGTGTTGATATAATCTCACGTTCACACATACCAAGACTGCGCACTAGACTTTGTAAACCAAATGTATAATACCATCAAATATTAAGAATAACTAAAGATTACCCAGTGTCAGTAAGTGCATACAGAATAGCTTAACATATAGAAAACCTTGTGTGGACTTGAGAGATAAATTTCAGAAACGACCATTTACGATACGGAAAATTAATATTTAAGTAGATACCCACAAGACATTTTTCCCTAAATTTTATTCTGGAATTTCTTTCTAAATAGGACTCTACTTTTTATAAGTATACAGTCTCTTCCATAATTGACCGAGCGAAGCGAAGGTCTCTGAGTCTACTTGAGAGAATTGGCACTTGTCCGTCCGTCCGTCCGTCCGTCCGTCCGTCTGTCCGTCTGTCAGAGCCTTATAACTTCTGAATTACTGAACGTCATTACTTCAAGTTTAAATATAATATGTAAACCGATGGCCTCCCGCCGAATATGGTTTAAAAAATTATAAAAATCTTTATTTCAGGGGGGCTCTCATAGAAGCGAATGCGGAGTAAAATATTTTTTATAGCGTTACATAGGATTGCGGTATATCATTTTAAAGATAATGAGGAACAGAGTCCAAAAATATTTTTTTTTTAATTTTTCCCCTAAAATTGACGAAATGGGGGGCTTTCAAAGTGGAGATTTTCTGACGTCCAAAGATGACCTCAGAACTCCCAATTTTCTGAAAGGCTGAGCCTGAAACTTGATTAATTATTTGAATTATATCCTGTACTTGAACAACAAATACTAAAATAAGATTAATATTATAAGGAAACGAAATTATTTAATTTTTAATGAGCTTCGTTATTTTAACAGAACTTCACAATTATGTCAATAGATAGCGCTCGGAATAAGTTTATTCGTTTGTGCTTACAAAGAAAAGGCTGAGCCTGAAACTTGATCACTTATTTGAATTATATCCTGTACTTGAACAACAAATAAGTACTAAAATTGGATAAATATTATAAGGAAACGAAATTATTTAATTTTTAATTAGCTTCACTATTTTTAACAGAACTTTACAACGATGTCAATAGATGGCGCTCTGTTTATGGATACCGCGAGGTCTCAGTTCGGGGCGAACCACTAGTTATTTATAGGCAACGATATGCTTAGTGCTAAGGGTCTAGAATTCTGTATCGAAACTGCCCCACGACGATAGCGTCGTTGCCGGTAGGGTGGTAACTAATCACAGCCAAAGCCTCCTACCAGACCAGACCAGAGAAAATTCAGAAATTTTAAATTCCCAAATTGACCCTGCCGGGAATCGAACTCGGGACCTCCTATGTTAAGACAACGGCGCCCAACACTGCGCCAGAGAGGTCGTCAGTACATAGGCTATTGCAAAAATATCCAACAAACACGATCTTGTGCCGCTTGTGTCTGGACTTGTGGTTTCATTGAGACTATCCTACAGATTTTCCTACGCTGCGAAAACTTTACCAAATATGAACAGAGACTAAGTATTTTAACGTTTAAACTATCGTGAGTGATATTCATTATAACTATACATAATATCCGGATAAACTCACGTGTTCTGTCGGAAAAATGCTCGACACAGTCGAGTAGCGGCCGCGTCGCGCGAAGAGGCTCATGAATAAGGGCCCCGAACGGGTTCGAAACTAGTCGGGCATTTTTCCGACAGAACACGTGAGTTTATCCGGATATTATGTATATAATATAGAGAATGCCTGTTTTAACCAAAAATGTTCATGTCAATGTCACCTGTCAACTATGCATTTTTGGTGAAAATGGACATAATAGATTAAACAATAAATAATTAATTAAATAATCGAAGGTAGAATAGAATAGAACGTAGCGATTAACTACTTTGTGTGTAAAGAAATTTTCAACACACTAGCTCGAAAAATGCACTTACAGAGGCAGTAAACAGGGCTTGTAAGTTAAATTTACTGCCCTCGTGCGGTAAATTTGCAGAATTTACTGCCCTCGTGCAGTAAATTTGCAGTTTTTTTAAATTTTTTTTAAGTCTATTTCACTTCTAATTAAAAAGTTTTCTTGCAAGAAGGTTCATAATGATATTGACTTTGTAAGTAAAAAACCTAAAAAATAATAACATTTAGATGTAGATTGATGAAATCAATTCATTATATTAAATTTTTTTTTTAATATAATTAATTAAAATTGTTTTAAGTATTAAAAATCAAAAAAGTAAAGGCTGAATAGTCCTGGTTGGGAGTTAAGAGCTAGAACCTAGAGCCATGAAGCCAATTAAAAAAAAGCCATTACAACAACGCGTCGTAGATACTAAATCTTTAATCTGTGCGCGCTATTTTTAAAAGTTTCATTGAGTTTTTCATATAAATTATTAAATAAATATGAGTGGTTTAAGTGTTGTGGAATAATAAAATTAAATCAACAATTAGGTATTTTAGATGTGAGAAAAAAATCGCGCTATTAATAGCCGCCAAAAATCTCGAAATAAGTACGGGCGTGAGAAACCATTTTCTAGTGAGTACCTTGTACCTACATACTCGAGTTTTATTTTCAAGTTTTCTCACAAATGTATTGAAAAATATCGTGTGATACACGGGCGTTAAGGTTTTAACAAACTCGTGACGATGGTCAGCCCTCGACTGGCGTCATCGGGCTGACATTAGTCAACTCGTATGTAAAAACCTATTTACCGCCCTTATATCACAAACTACTATTATCTCATTCTAGTGAATAATTGAGAACGCTGAATAGTTCGTCACTATACCCACTCAGAACTTAGTACCGCTCACCGCGGGATCGACACCTATCGATTATATCATATAATGCTTTCTCATCAAGGGTTATGCAAGTTTAAATGTAATATTAGTTCAGAAATGTTCTACGCATAACACGCCTATGATATGGGTCGATCATTTGTGACGCCTCTTTCCATGAGTTTCATATTATCTGATGTGGGTAACTTTTCGTATTTACTTTTAAAAAAAAGTGTTATATAAGTAACATATTTGCGAGTGACAACAGACAAAAAGTATTCCCTCAATCCAGTAATAATATGGATGGGATGAAGTCGCGGGCATCGGCTATAAAGAGAGCCTCTTGCAAATTTCAGCTTCTAGGTCCAAGGAGCGAACTGAGCGTTGATGACTCATTCAGTGAGTGAATTAGATACCTAGATCTTTTTTTACTGTATGAGAGTTTAATTACCAGCTTGCGACGCTTGCCGCGTAGATTCTTTGATTAATTATCCGGGGTAAAAAGAAAATGTGAGCTGGTGATATTAAAAAAAACCCGGCTGAGTTTATTGTGGCCTCTTCTCAGACCAGGGCGCGTTTGGAACCCTCGTAGCTTTAGTTTTAAGATACCGTTACTGATTATCACCATCATGTTTTATAAGTAAGTAACTGACATAAGTGTACCTACAGTTTACCTAAATTGAATAAATGAATTGAAATGCAAGCAAATGAACCTTGAAAACAGTCATTTATATCTTCGCATTCATAATAGTAATAGTATAAAGTATGCAAGATACGGATTGTCTATAATATAACCTACTTGATTCCAAATTTACTCGGGTACCAGTTCCTTTCGCAAAACTAATCTCAATACTGCGCGTTTCAATTTCGGTTCAGTTTTTTTACTACAAAAAATAGGACAATATTACCTACATATAGAAAAATGATAAGAACTTTCACCGAATACACTATAGCTGATATTATCGAGCCTTCCAGAACATGGCCTGGGATAATATTAAGGAAAATATGGCCCATATAAGACGTGTTCGGGTGCTCCCATTTATTAAGCCTTTACCTATTTTATGCTTTTCGACGCAGTTCGTATTTTTCCCAATAAGTATCGACTTACTTACTACGAAGACGACGTGGTTATTGTGAGTTATTGGGTTACCTTTTGAGCTCGGTGAAAATACTGAAAATTACCACGGGACTTTTCTAAAACTAAAATCCACGCGGATGAAGTTGCGGGCATCATCTAGTCAATTATCCAGGTCCTTAAAGTTCATGTTCAGGTAATCATTCAGCGTTAGAGAGAGGATATCGATTTAGAAGAGTAAACTGATTGATGTAGGGTAATTTTTATATGTATCTTGTTGTTTAGCCGTAATTATACCCGGATCTTAAGTGGATATTGCTGTTAACGTCAAATGACCATCAAACAACATAAGGGAAAACATGGAGGCAGAACTTGAAACAAAGTTTATGTAGGGCGTATAAGTTGAATTCGAGTTAATTGATGTGTTGGTTGTTGGGTTCAATATTATTCGAATAGTTTACGGTGTCTCATTAGATGACTGAGTTATGAGGATGGATGGATGAATATTTCAATCACGCCAGGACGGCTAAAAGGATCTGGTTTAAATTTAGCACAGAGATAGATTAAACTCTGGAATAACACATTTAAGCTACTTTTAATCCCAGAAAATTTAAGATTTCCCACGGGAACAAGAAAACCTCGATCCACGCAGATGAAGTCGCGGGCATCTGCTAGTACTAAAATATTACTTTGGTAGATGGCAACGCGGACATATTAAAAAAAAACAAGTTCCTGTAACTTTTCTAAACAACAGCTTTACAATAGTGCCTGGATAAAAACACTTGTGACTTTCGGACGGACAGATGGACATCGAGTTGACTCCATGTGTTCTTAACTTTTGAATCCAACGACCTCAATTTTTAGCCTACATATTATATATCGATGTTTGAATCACGAAACTAAAAAAAATAATGCCACTCACCGAGTTTGAGAAAACTCGATTTTATTCATGGATATTTTTCTTGATAGCGTTCCTGAAAATGAATATAAAATTTTATCACATGCATAAAATGAAATATTATTATTCCTGAAAATGGTCATGCGCTGCAGTAAGTATACCTAAGCGATATCAAGGAATTGTATTCGCTCCCGCTGACGATCGTAAAAGTGGCTTGAAGTAAAACTAGTAATTCAATAAAGTACCAAACTGCATTTGTGTGTAAATTGCTAACGTTTTCCAGTATGACCCTATTTTAAATCTCTCAGCGTTTTTCTCATTGCTGAGTGTCGTGACCCTTTTCAATAATGGTACTGGTTTTCTAAAGATAGGTATAATTAATAATATTTTAGTATAAGTTTTGGTTAATACCATACTACAACCCTGCCAAGTTTCAACGACTGAGGATTTAATGCGGGGGTCTCCATACAACGAACCACCCCGTTGCCTAGACTATTAGTTTTGTATAAATATACCTACCTCACGTCCCTTAAGTTATTTTGAAAAACGAGGGACACCTACTTGAGAAAACATAGTGTGTCTTGAAAGAATTTACAAGATTTATGGACTGGACTATCCGCATTGCAGTAACATGAATAATATTTTCTCCAGACCCTTTTCTTAATGTCATGATTCATTTTAGGAGACCTTAATTTTATGTAAGCTCAGAGTTTTTCCTGCCCAAAAAGCAACGCTTCCGCGCTAAGCTTTTTGAAGAAGCTTTGCGTATGAAATTAGGTGGCCAATTCAATCATAATAAGATCTAACGTAAGGCCGAAAACAAAATAGAGACCGGACAGGATAGTTATAATAAGTCCGTGCAAAACGTCCGTGTCATCCACTTAAGGAGACTATGAGGAACGCTCACTCTGGGCGACCGGACAAAACGTCAATTGTCTTCCGGCGTGGATGTTTCGGGCGGACGCCACACTGGGCCGGATTGCTAATTTACGATGCCAAAAATAAAATTTTGCGGTATCCAGAACCATAACTTATTTAGTCCCTTCGGCTTCTTTGATAAACATACTAATGGATTCATATAACAAAAAACCCAGTAAAGCAGCACAATAGGCTGGGCAAGCGCAAGTTGCGAACCCTTCTTTTAGACGGCAAACACGAGTCAATTGCGCTCGAATATTGACGGAGTAAAGATGCGTATTTTCTGTCGCAGTGCTAAATGAATTGTATTTTCAACATAGAGGGTGAAAACTCGGGTATGCAACTTATTATTATTATTGTTTTTATAACATTATTTTCATAAATTAATCAGTAACATAGCTTCGCGTCGAAGACTATTATTCAAGAAAAACTTATGTATTAATTCTAATTTGCAGACATTTAAAAGAAGTTCCACTTAGTTCTGGTATATCCTTTCTTTTCTTGGAAACTACAACTTTTATGGATTCCAAAAATACAAAGAGCCCGTCCCCATGTCTGCCCCATTGATAAATAGAGCTCTTTATGTCCAGGTAGCCACGATCCCATTTTGCATCGGAGGAAGTTATATAGAAATGAACTGTTTTTAGTGTTTTTTGGGTTTTCGTCATCCAAGTGCAATGAACGATTATTACAATACATAATATACCAGTTTACCAAAGTTGAGCCATCGGAGATTATGACAAACCAATTTAAAAGTGTTTGTGACAAAGCTTTAAGCTAAATGGCGCGAATGTAAATATATGTTTTGTCACAAAAAAATTGTGCTTACTTTTATTTGTTTAGTTACTTCTATAATATATCATTATATAATTATCAAGTCAGAAAGTAAATAAAAACCTGCTCTTTATTTTTGTCATCGTAAATTAGCAATCCGGCCCAGTGTGCCGGACGTTTTGTCATAACCGGGCCCTAGTTTTCGCACTTAACCATATATTATTATCTAATCGCTGTCGTATGTAGATAAGGGGCCTGCAACTACACTATCTGATCAGCTAGTCCAAATTATACCTGGTTTGTAGCCGGTTACATTAATTTAGCAATATTACCTAATGGCTTAGATTAATACACCAGCAAAGTGATGAAGTAGGTAGGTATGCATTAGTAATCAACCCTTTGATCCGTCGTCACGCCCTCACGCCATAGCTACTTTAGTTGATGAATTTTTCGCAGTTAGATATACCTAATTGAAACCGACTTTAATACTGAACAGGCAGCGCAACAAAGGTTATTAGGTACTCGTATCTTCCATCAACGTTAAATATTGCGTATCCCATAGACAATTTGTAGATTTTTAATGGTAATTGCTGAGTGAGAATCCCTTTCAGGTCATTACGATGGACATGTTACAAAATATTTTTGTTACCGACTTCCAAAAAAGGAGGAGGTTCTCAATTCGGCAATTTAAAATTAACCAACGATTTCCCTGGCAGTCATGAGTGCTGTGATCTTACATGAAGACTCAAGTCCAACTAGTGTCTTGTAGAAGTAAAAGTTCAACTTTTATTCCCGACTGGGCCAATCTGGATAAGATTTTCCGTTTTCTACACACACGTATTCGCACAGTCGCTCAGGACTGTACCCTTACTCTGAGATTGATCGAATTTAAAATACGGTCTCACTAAGTGAGGTGAATTACATTTGCATCAAACTAAAATGAATCTTAATCTTGTTAATTTGGAGCTCAATTTCGTGTATGCATTCACAGCTAGCGCTCCAAACGAAACGTTTCGAAATTTGAATCGGTTGCACTGAATTTGTGGCTTTAAATCAAGAGTTTTTGGGTCCATTTTAGTTTGACGCAAATGTGATTCACCTCACTTAGTGAGACCGTATTTTAAATTCGATCAATCTCAGAGTAAGGGTACCGATCTTACCATCAGAAGAGATCGCAGTCAAGGGCTAACTTGTAGTGGATAGAAAAAAAAGTCTTCAACCTACCGCCCTATGAAAGCAAACAAAAATGATAACTTATCACTTGATATTTTTAAAAAACCCGTGTGTCGCATTATTCTTATTATGCATGTTTATTGGGACAACTAACTATGGAATAATTGGAAATTGGAATATGAAACTATGGTATAATTGTTAAGGTTGGTCGTAGTGTGTAACGTTATTAATAAAGCACTTTCGGAATTTCGTTTCAGCCAAAAACTGTGGCTATAACTGTTTGGTTTTATTTGTGTTTGTTTAGACAAAGTTTTAAAACTGGCATGCATGCAGTAAGGTCAGTGCCAAAATATTGCATTATCTTTTTATTAAAGCTGTATAGAAGCCTAGTGGTAGACTTTAAGCCTCCTGTTCAGGTGATCGGTGGTTTGATCCTCGGGCGAGCATTTCTAACTTTTATGAGCAAGTAAGAAAGTTACATATGTGCGTTTTAGGCACTTACTTTACCTACGGTGAAGGAAAAAGTCGTGAAGAAACCTGCTTAGGTTTAAAGATATTTTATTTCTCACGGAAAAACAAAAGTTCACTTACCTATATGAGAACACTAATAATCCTTAAACTATGCTTAGACAGTAAAAAGGTGACCTTATACTAATTTCTATCTACAAACTAATCTTATTATTAAACTTCATTTTGAAAATGTCTGCTTGCCTGAGAGTTGTTCATAATTTTCTCAAAGGTGTATGAAGTTTACCAATCCCCACACGGCTAGCGTGGTTGACTATGGCCAATAACCGTTTTCATTCCGAAAGAAAGAAAGAAAAAACATTTATTTTCAAACATAACATAACAAGCATACCTACCGCATCACGCATGTCACAACCCGAAAAATGGTCTAGGCTCAGCATAATGCTGTATATTCAGTGCAAGCACTGACCATACAGCGCTGATTTTCAGCCTGAACCCCGATTCAGGTGACACCACGGAAAAAAACTACGTAACTACTACTACGTAAGTACTACGTACGGAAAGGAGACTCGAGTGCTCAGTTGACAATGATGATGATGAAGTATACGGTATTATTTAGGCCCGTATTTGTCTTACTTCAAGACCCCCATGTCTTTCCCGAAATTTAGAACTCGTTTTAGCTATTTGTAGTAATGAGCCAGTCATAATACTTGAGAATGGATGAAATCCTAATGGAATTATGATTAGACCTCACGTTATATTCTCTCACGTTATATTCTGAAAACGAGCAAATCATAGAAATTGTTATAGGTATACATACCTACTTCGTATCAAATCTAAAATCAGATCATCGCTCTCATCTATTCTGAATGTTAGACACGTACCTACTTATTTCAGTTTTTATTTAAAGTTAAAGCTATTTTGATCTGAATTTTTTTTTTCGACTAAAAGTTAAAACACATTTTCTCCAAATATGTTGCTTGGAAGAGTCGAAGAGATATCCAGTTTATCCATTTTTCCTAGGAAATAAAATTGGCCAACAGAAGTGATCTATAGTGCAGATTGGATGTCGAAGATTTTTGCTCCCTGTATTTGCATGAATTTCACTTCAACCAAATTGATTTCCAAGTAAATGCAAGATCAGGTTAGATGATTGAAGTTTTTTGAATAACCATAACTACTCGTACCTATACATCTTTCGAAAAGTCTTACTTAAAGGAAGTTTTTAATTGTAGTTTTATTGAAATAACTAGCTGATGCCCGCGACTTCGTCCGCGTGGTTAAAGTTTTTTTGATTCCTGCGGGAACTCCTTAATTTTCCGGGATAAAAAGTAGCCGGTCCTCAACTATACCCATGCCAAAAATCACGCCGATCCGTTGCTCCGTTGCGGCGTGATTGAAGGACAAACCAACAAACCAAGAAACAAACACACTTTCGCATTTATAAAATTAGTATATGATATACGCTACCCAGCGTATATTATCATATTTCTTGTACCTTGTACGTTGTATTATCATTTGTACATTTGTAACATCTATTGGTAAATTTTCTTGGCGATACTACGTAGCCACTATGTACAGCAGCATTTTCCTGATGAGGGTTAGTGTAGGTTTCCATTCCTTACCAACATGTAGGTACAATATTAAGTTTCCTTAGATTGATGGTGCGCTTACGCAATGAAGTGGGGGAGTAGCAGACGATATAATTTGTATAATCTTAAGCGCAAAACACACAGGGAACGGAGCCGGGTCGGGCGCGGGCTGGGTCGGGTGCGCGGCGGGTTGAATTCCTTGTATTTATATGGACGACATCACACAGAACGCGGCTGCGGGTCGGGCGCGTGGTGGGTGACGCTGTACGACGGGTACGACCCGGCCCGCGCACGACCCGCGCCCGTTTCCTGTGTGTTTTGCCCTTTAAAGTTAAAGGTAACGCGCTTTTCACGGCGGACGCTGTGGCCGCGAACTAACGATGAAATCTTGAATCGATTTGTTTAGGGTTGGTGCAAACGGGCCACCGACCACACTCACAGGCGACTGTCGCACTAATAACATTACTGAAACACGTGGCCGCCACAGCTGACCACACGTATGCGGCGAGTCTATACAAAAATTTTTTTTTTATTCCACTACAAGTTAGCCATTGACTGCGATCTCACCTGATGGAAAGTGACGATGCAGTCTAAGATGGTAGCGAGATAACCTGTTGGCATATTCCGACTAGTCCACGGTAATCCACGTATCGTACGATTAGCTCTTCAGATTCCCTTTTTAACAAGATCTATTTTAAAAATAATCGTAAAATATCACCTCAAGAAAAGTGTCGCCTCGTTAATATTTTAGCCATGACATGACATGACAGGTACCTACGGTCTACCTAATAAAAATTCCATTCGCGGAGGGAACGTGTTACCCACGGAAAGTACTTAGTACGAGTACCTACCCAATTTAAGATAACACAAAACGAGTGGCACGTCTACGTTTCAACCCTAATCGTGCTTAATTTCTCCTCTTGATATCCTTCTCCTTCATAAATCATACTTATAATCGGTGTAAGGTAAAGTCTGCCGGGATAAGAGACTAGAGTAGACTAGAGACTAGACGCCATAATATAGTCTAGTTTTCCTTAATACCACCACCACCACCACCACTACAGCCCATTAACGTCCCACTGCTGGGCACAGGCCTCCGCCCTCATAGGAGAGTGGGAATTAGAGCTTAGACCCACGACGCTGCTCCAATGGGGGTTGGCCCGGGACCGACGGCTTAACGTGCTCTCCGAGGCACGGGGGTGAAACACCGCCAACTTCCTAACTCCGGGCTAGTACTGAGAATTTCTAGTCAGAAAAACCCAATATTCAAATATTATGGCCCGACCCGGGACTCGAACCCGGAACCTCGTCGGCCGCAGTCGAACATGCCAACCACTAGATCAACGAGGCAGTCCTTAGTAGGTACACACAAAAAGTAAGGCTCGGCGCAAATAGGCCACCGACCACAGCCACCGGTGGCTAGCGACAAGCAGGTAACTTGACGACCTCCCTGGCGCTGTGTTGTGCTGTTGTCTTAACGTGGGAGGTCCCGGGTTCGATTCCCGGCAGGGTCAATTTGGGAATTAATAATTTCTGAATTTTCTCTGGTCTGGTCTGGTGGGAGGCTTCGGTCGTGGCTAGTTACCACCCTGTCGGCAAAGACGTACCACCAAGCGATTAAACGTTCCGGTACGATGCCGTGCAGAAACCGACTAGGGGTATGGGTTTAATATAACTGTCACACCCCTAACAGGTTAGAAACTGTCAATCTTTTATATATCTATCTAACAATAGTCATATTGACAGTAATAATCCATACTAATATTATAAACATACTAATATTATAAATGCGAAAGTGTGTTTGTTTGTTGGTTTGTTGGTTTATTGGTTTGTTGGTTTGTTGGTTTGTCCTTCAATCACGCCGTAACGGAGCAACGGATCGACATGATTTTTGGCATGGGTATAGTTGAGGACCTGGAGAGTGACATAGGCTACTTTTTATCCCGGAAAATTAAGTAGTTCCCGAGGGAATCAAAAAAACTTAAACCACGCGGACGTAGTCGCGGGCATCAGCTAGTATTATAAATGCGAAAGTGTGTCTGTCTGTCTGTCTGCTACGCTTTCACGGCACAACTACGCGTACTTTTGATGAAACCGAAACCGATTTTGATGAAATTTGGTACAGAGATAGGTTACATCCCGGGCAAGGAAATAGGCTATTTTATCCCGGGAAATTGAAGAGTTCCGAAAAACATCAATCCGCGCGGACGAAGTCGCGGGCATCATCTAGTATAATATAATTATAACAATATACCTAATCATACTTATAACCCCACACACTGAGAAAAATTTCCTTGTTTACCTTCCGATTTTTACCTTCTAAAACCGATTCCTTCCAAAATTGGGTCTTTTCCTTCCACCGATTACCTTCTGAATCGGGGAACTGCCAAACTCCTACCGATATTTAGAAGGAAATGAATTTTATCCGTCTAATACGGAAGAACATAAAGGAAGGAAATTTGTTGGAAGGAATTAACCAAGAGGGAATTTCCTTCCAGCTAAATATTCCTACTAAATAAGGATGCATTATAATAATTCCTCCCAAATGTATCCTTCCAAATTAGATGTTAATGTCCTTCTGAATTCAAATCCAAAGTTATCGGAAGGAAAACGCAGCTAACCTTCTGATATTGAAGGATATTTACCCTCTTAACTAGTGGAAAATAAATTGACATTACTATTCCATCAAAAAATAAAGGATTAGAAAGGCTCGCTGGAAGGAATTACCATCCAAATTAGATGGATCACATTTGGAGGGAATAACACAAGGAATATCTTTCTAAATTCGATGATAATATCCTTCTAAATCAATTATGATTTTTCGGTAGGAACAGTGTCGGAAGGAAAACGCATATTTACCCTCCGAAATTGAAGGATATTTAACCTCTTATTTAGTAGGAAATGAAGTGACATTACTATTCCATCAAAAACGAAGGGATTAGAAAGGCTCGCTGGAAGGAATTACCATCCAAATTAGATGGATCACATTTGGAGAAAAGAACTTTCTAAATTAGATAATAATATCTCTCCAAACAAATTGGTATCGGAAGGAAACGAATAAGTTTTATTAAATAGAAATTGTAACACCGAATGTAGTACCCGGCCCGACCACTAGATGTCGCTACGCGTATATTGGCTCGCGGTATAGGTTGGCGCCGGTCAAACACATATATATCGCCAAATCCGCTTGTATCGGTACCTGCATCGTGGCAAATGGTGCTTCCACCTAGTTGGGACATTCATTGAAAGCGCATAGCAGAGCATAAATCATAGGTGGCATACAGACCCCTGCTTCCACCCTTGCAAAAATGCAAAAGCCCGCTCCGTTTTCCTTCGCCTTAGGTAGGTAATATATCATGCATTTAGGTTTTTTAAATTTACCGATCAAATATGTCGTCCAAAAAATTACCTTCCCTTTTGACTCAGTAGGAATTTCCGACCGAAATTTGGAAGGTACGTATTACCCACCAAAATAGAAGGCAGACATTGTTTGGAAGGAAATTTTGGACGGTAATAATATCCTTCCAAGTTGAAAGGTAAATTTCCTACTGAGTCATAAGGGACGGTAATACCTTCCGTATTTCGGAAGGTCTTTTTTCTCAGTGCAGGAGACGCACGGATATACAAAACCATAAGGCCTTGGTATTAATTACCCTGTCGTGCGCAGGCCGTACCTGGACAATTGCTAACACTGATTGAGCACGGGCGCGTAGTAATAGAACGTACTATTACCTATTCTGTGGTAGTAGCACAGAATAGGGAATAGTAGGTACTGGTAGTAGTAAGTAAAAGCAAGAGTAAGCACGTAAGAACTTGAAAAGTCTAACACGAATCCACTTTAACGCGAGCCTTAATTAAGTTAGAATTATAATAGCGGGACTAATTTATTTTACGCATGCAAATGAGCTTCTGGGGTAAAGAAAACGAAGTAAAATAAAAATAGCAAGAAACACAAATAAAAGATAACACATCTTGCCCAATCATCTTACCTACCGTTTCCTTGTAAACAGGTTTTTCTTTGAGAAATTACTGTCATATTTCTTTGTGGTTTGTAACAATGAAGGATAATCCATTAAAGACAGAACTTAACCACCCCACCGTTGAAATGTAAATGTACCACTCATTTCTGTTATCTGAAATTACATCCCCTAAGTAATACGTGCGCGTTGGGAATGGAATTTTTATTATGCAATGTCATGCTAAATAAACGAGGTTTCATCAGCTCACATCGTGCTTTTACTTTTAAAGTGGTATTCTACGTAGTATCTTAGTCGAAACACGACAGGACCAAACGTCCTTCCCCGCCGACGGGTACGTTTTCCCCACTGCAAAGACGCGGCGCGGCGCGGCACGTAGCGGCAAGTATTCTTTCTAAGGCCGGCCATACGCGGACAGCTTGAAGCAGTCAGGATGGACTGCTTCAAGCTGCGACTGCATAGTGAACTACAGTCTTCCACGTGCACACATACATGGAACCGCTTGAGCAGTTGCGACTGCTTCGGGCGGTTGGCAGCAGTTATCAATGGTAGCTTCAAGCTGTTGACTATGACTGCAAGCGCGGTCCGTGTATGTTGATCACTGGCTAACTGCTCAAGCAGTCCGTGTATGGCCTGCTTAAGAGGTTATAATGTGGAGCTGAGCCCACTTAGGCGACGCGGCACGGAGACGCACTGCGCGAATCGGCCCCGTACAAACTCACACAAATAATATTTGCCGCTACGTGCCGCGCCGCTCGGTGCACCTCAAGTGGGGCTAGACCTTCAGTTTGCGTTCTAAAGATAAGTACCTAAACGTAAAACGACCTGGGGGTCTACTCTCTATCTCTCAAACGAAACTTCGCAAACGATCGAACGAAATATCGTTAACTCCTCTCCTACATATAGTATTATCTCTATGCTCCTCTCTATTTCGTTTTCGTACACGCAGACGAAGTACGGATCCATAGACAATTTTCGTGACCGATTGGATTGAACGATTTTGTGTGGGTCTAATAACAGACTAATTACGTTCGTTTGCGAAGTTTCGCTTGAGAGAAAGGGAGTAGACCCCCTGTTCAGTTGATAAACGTAAGCGTATAACTCATTTCATGTTATCTAAAATCCATTTCACCGAATCGTGCGAATTATGAATGAATAATATCAATGAAAATTAAATAGTTATTTGTTATACAAGAGTGAAAAGTTGTTTTTTAACCGCGTGCTCAATTTTGATGACCGAGCAAGCGAAGGATTCTAAAATTAAAAAAATTAGAATCCTGAGCGTCAGCGAGGGAATCAAAAGAGCACGAGGTGAAAAATCTTTTCACTCGAGTGCAACACGTAACTTTTCATCCCACCTCAGCGAGGAAATGACTAAACGCAAGAAAATCACAAGGTAACTTTTCATCCCACCTCAGCGAGGAAATGACTAAATGCAAAAAAAAATCACAAGATTAAATTCAATTCTGTTAATTTCTTCGTCACTAGAATCACTCATTTTAGGTTTTTCACTTATTTTCAATTTTCTTGTTTTTAATCGGGTTTAATTTTAATCAATATGACGTGAAAGAAAATGGTGCGCGCAAAGCAAATTAAAAAAGTACACCAAGAACGTTACGTTACGTTACGAAGAAGGTTACGAGTGTGAGTTTTTAACAAATTAAAAACGATTGTATGGAAATTCGGCACCATAGAGGTACAAGTAAATAGGTTTTAATGATGTTTTGAATTCACAAACTTCTTATACGAGTGATATTTACTAACGTGCACACGATGTTCTAAATTCAATTTACTTTATCCTCTAGAGGATAATAACGGCTTTTACCATCAGATATCGAAGAATAAAAATACTCTTTCCGAGATGGTGGGATGAAAAAAATATTATTATTTCCCCAATTAATATTTTTTAGGGTTCCGTACCAAAATGGTAAAAATGGAACCCTTATGGTGCGACTTTCTCCGTCTGTCTGTCTGTCTGTCTGTCTGTCTGTCCGTCCGTCACACTCGATTATTTCAGTAACTACCGAAGCTATCGACATGAAATTTGGAATAGTTGTGTATATTAGTGGCCCAAAGACACTGGAATTAAAAAAATTGGAAATTATTTTTGTTCTTATTTAAAAAGGGGGGAAAATCGGAGGGTTGAAATTTAAAAGTGAGATAACTGTACTGTGTGGGGTATCATATGAAAGGGTTTACTTTGTACATTCTAAAACAGATTTTTAATTATTTTTAGTCATGATAGTTTTTGATTTATTGGGGAAAAAGTCAAAAAAAATACCGTTCCCCCCCCCTTATCTCCGGAGTTTACCAATCGAAAAATCTGAAATAATTATGGTCAATAGGAATTTATGTATATTTTACAGGAAAACTATAGCCAATGCTCTAACTAGCATAGTTTTTTTGATATTAACAGAAAACCTCTACAAACAAAGTTAGTTTTGCGGTTCATTAAATTCATTAATCGTAAAACTTGCTACAGGTTTGTACGGAACCCTCGGTGCGCGAGTCCGACTCGCACTTTGCCGGTTTTTTTTAAATTTAAGCACACGCAAAATATGTAACCCTTCATGACTTCCTTCGTAACCATTGTCAATACAAATTAATTAACGCTGTTGATTATTCTACTAATACTTAGGTACCTACTCGTATTATAAATGTGAAAGTTTGGATATTTGTTACTCTTTCACGCCACAATGCCCAATTTGATTTGGTTTGATTTTTAATGATCCGATTAAGCTGAATTAACACATATTACCTATCCCGGAAAATTAAGGAATTCCCGCAGGAATCAAAAACTTAAATCCACGTGGACGCTGGGCATTATATTAATAGTAATAAATAGATAATATAATAAAACTGGTTTTGCTGGTGGATAGATGATGGTAACAAACGGACAAAATACCAGCTCCGGGGGGTGGGCTCCGGCAGAATACCAGCGCTCAGGTTTTGCTCTCAAAACCTGCAGCATTAATGCTGAGTCGGGGCCTTTTCATCTTGTGCCATGTGGGTGCAAAAGCCATAGCTTAATTTTAAAGTTTTATTTTATGTACGAGGCACAAGGTGAATAAATGATTTTTCTTTCTTTCTTTCTTTCTTTCTTTCTAAAATTATTCTAAATTCAGAGAGTCACTTAGCAGGTGTTAAAAAGATCCATAATTGGAGAATCACAACAAGATTATATTTTTATAATTATGTGGAGAGTAGCAGAATCAATGTAACTTGAAGAATAAAATAACGATAATAAACCCACCACTAGCAAACAAACATAGGTAGTAAGTGGGAGCCGTGGACACCTGTCGGTTAAAACGAAAAAGAACAACGATGGGACAATCGGTGTTTACTCAAATATATTATTACTTCAATATAATATAATATTTTTGTCGTAATGTTCCAAAATATCCAGCGAATTCAATGACATTTTACCAAAATAAAAAGATTGATGTCATCCAGTCGTGATAAAGAACCATAATTATTTTATCTAGGATATCACCCATTCATGTTTTTCCAACAACGTGTTAAGGGACCGGCGACCACCGCTCGCAACTTCTACTCGAACCGCAAATATAAATTTGCCGGTATATTGCTATCCCTATTTGGCTGAAGACACATGATGGCGTGCAAGCGCGATAGCAATATGAGCGTGCAGAATTTGTTATACATTTAGTCTTGTTCCGTGAATACCAAAAATGATGAATGAAAAATTGTTGTGTTTTTAACTTCGTGTTGTTATTCTGTAACTTGACAATATAGGCTATGTTCCTGATCAAGTAGTACGTGAGATATCGTTGGTTTTAATATGAAACAAATAAGGAGAAAACATGTCGTTTATGTCGCAAAAACATGCAAAACGCAATGTGCTTACATTTAATTTTGGGAAAGTATTTTGGAAAAATAATTATCCAGGGACCTAGATAAATACAAGTTCAATCTTAATAATCGAATAATATGGAGGAAATATGCACGAATTACTAATTATTTTGGTATTACGTTTGTATGAGCAATTCACCCTCCGCTGGCGCCTTAAGTAGGCATATATCGCTCTGCTACCAATTGAGTAGATGTTATTTTTGTAATTCTGAAGTGGTTAATGATGTAGAATGCTCGTACCAAATCGTTTCTGAAACATTTAATGGAACAAACAATATTTTTGTTTCGAAATGAAAATGTTTTCGATCTTTCCTAATGACCAAATGACATGTTTACTTAAGTTAAAGTAGTCCAAGAGATAGTTAGATAGAGTTGTGGCCACATGCATTATTTGTATCTACAGACTTGAAATCTCAGCAAAACTTACAAGACCTGAAAAAATCTGAATTTTAATGGTAATTTATCTTCTTACTTGTTTGTGAAAATTTAAAGATAAATACAATTTGTTTGGCACGAAAGTCGAAAAGCGTGAGTTTAAGAACAAACCAAAAACGCGGCCGTAATGCGAGTCAACATATAAAAGTTTTAATTAAACGAAAGTATAAGTTATGTTGTCTCAAAATGAGCAGTTATAATAATTACATACTCAAACTAAAGCGATCTAATTAATGATGCGCCGCTTGTTTTCATCAACGTACCTAATTGTACGACTAGTCAGCTTAATTGAGAAAGTTCTAGTTCTTACACTTGCTCAACTTAATGTCTCACCACACGGATCCTCCCTATGGAGCCTTACCTAATTAGGCCAATAATATAGAAAGCTAGATGATGCCAGTGACTTCATCCACCAAAAAACCTAGGTTTTTTTGAAGTGAAAACTTCTTTATTTTTGGTAGGGGGTAAACTTGTGGATTTACGTCACCGACACCTTGCTCCGACATGCTCACGAACAGCGACATGCTCGCGAACACCGACATGCTCGAGTTGTTACGAAGACAAAAGGTCTTAAAATATAAATATACGTACACTTATTGACGTCCAGTTACTTATAAAATATCATGGTGATAGTAGTGAATCATAATTTTTATTCTAACGGAGTCTTTATCTTTCCAATGGAAGTTGAATGCGTTCAATATCCTGATGTCAATTTTGATTATCTTTGAGATACGAGTTGATTGTTCACTGGCCTTCAACTGTGACATTCACGTAAACTGCATATAGGCAGAGCGATCTTGCTTAAGGCGTCCCTTTAGTTGTATATACTGCGAGAAATTTGTATTCGTTGTAGGTATGCTCGGCCGGAAAAACTGAGACACAAAGAACTGGAATTTACCCATTGTAAAACTTGCATCTTCAAACAAAACAAAACACATCTGTAGAAAGGCTTTCAGGAATGAATTGTTGCAGTTGTTTTCACGCTTCTTCGCAAGGTTAAAGCCTCGTATTTACTAGCCAGACATCTTGTCTCGCGATCTTTTGCCTGTTGCCAGACTTGTCGTGCGATGTCGGGGAAGTGCCCCCTCGTCTTGATTTGTTCTGAATCCTGATCCCATCGACCATACAACTATGTGTGGTCGATGCCTGATCCATTATGAGGACTGACGGACTTGCCCCTATAAAAGTCTTCAAAAGAACAGCAAGCAGTAGTTACATTTATATAAAAGTGTTTTAATAGCGTAAAGTACATAAACCCCTTTATCCCTCATAATAAGCTACCTACGCTATTATGATACCTGCTCATATATTCTTAGTTCAACTGAAACTTATATCAACAAAATTTTACGACATGAAACAACTTTTAATTAGAGAGGATTTCTTGAGAGCTATTTCTTCATGCTATTAACGTGCAGTCTAATTAATTATTTCATTTGTTAGTAGGTCTAACAGAAAATTAAATCAACTGCTGAATTCAATTATGATGACAGACACTGGAAATAATAGGGGTTAAAGTATGAAATTGCCGTTTTATTGTAATACTCGTAGGTACTTCGAATTGACATAGAACCTTCATGGTTTGACATTTTTGAGTGAAACTTTTTTCACATGGTACCTATGTACCTAGTTAAAAATTTGCAACATTTGATTATCGACTTTCAGTTGATATTTTAATTCAGCTTAGACCAGAAAGATGGATACTTCGAAAATTCGAGTGATTTTTCGAACGAGTTCCGACGCGGAACTAACGCGGCAGAAACAGCTCGCAATATCAATGTCAAGCGTTTGGAGAGGGGACTGGTAATGAACGCACCGTGCGATTTTGGTTTAAACGCTTTCATGATGGAAACTTTGATTTGAAGAACGAACCACGTGGAAGACCGCCCACACAGGTGAATAACAATGAATTGAAAGAGATGGTGGAAGCCGATCTGAGCCAAACTTCCTAAGAATTAGCGGCATGGTTTAACGTTACCTTACCAACAATATTGACTCATTTGCGTCAAATCAATAAAATAAAAAAATATGAAAAATGGGTGCCTCATGATTCGACTGATCTGCAGAAAGAAACGCGTGTTGAAACTTGTGTTGCCTTGTTGAATCGATACAGAAATGAAGGAATATTGGATTGAATTGTGACATGTGATGAAAAGTGGATTCTTTACAATAACCGTAAGCGAAAAATGCAATGGCTGACCCCAGGTCAAACGCCGCAACAGTGTCCTAAAGCAAAGCTTACCAATAAAAAGGTAATGGTAACTATTTGGTGGTCTCAGCATGGTGTTATTCACTATATCTTTCTCCGATCTGGTCAAGCAATAACGGCAGATGTCTACAGTGCCGAATTCCGAACAATGATAGCAAAACTAGCAGTGAAACAGCCCCGACTCATGAATCGATCTTCACCATTATTGCTCCACGATAACGCGAGACCTCATACAGCACGAGAAACCGTTTTAACTCTCCAGGAACTGCAATTAGAAACCATTCGTCACCCTCCGTATTCGCCAGACCTTGCTCCAACGAACTACAATTTTTTTCGTGATTTGGACAATTTTCTACGTGATAAAAAGTTTTCTTCTCAGGAGGCAGTACAAAATGCTTTCACACAGTTTATCGAATAGAACACCAGAGTTCTATCGCAAAGGCATAAATGATCTTCCTATTAGATGGCAGTAATGTATAGATAATAATAGTAATTATTTTGATTAAATAAAGAGCAACGGCGAAATTATTATTGACCACATTTACTAAATCTTGATTGTACACAAGTAAGGTAAAGATGAAAGTAATTTGCTTATTTTTTTATATTTTATTAAGTATTCACCTTAATTAATTGAACCTAGGTAAAAAAATAAAATATTTAGGGAATCTTTTTTGATTATTTAGTTCCCGTTTCTCAGTTTAGTGTTACCATTTTATGTATAAGCTACCTAGTAGCTAGAATAAATCTAAATTAATTAATAGATTATTTTGTATCGTTTTAAAAATTGTAATTATTTCGTCTGATTAATGTTTGCATAAATAATAGTATTGCTCTTTTTTTTAGTGTATTTTATATTATTTAAGTGATTTTTCTTGCATACACTTTTTCTATGCGTTTGGTTTTATTTTAAATATTCAAGACCTCTCATTTTCGTAGCTTCTAGATTTATGAAAGGTTGAGAGACGAGTGGCGTACCTAGTTGTTACAAAATACCTACCACCAGCCGATAGAATAGAATAGAATAGAATAGAATATTTTTTATTTGCATGATTGTAAGTAAAGTACATTATTTAATAATCTATAACACAATGGTAAGAATTGAAAGAATATTATGGCAGCACTGATGCTGATTGTCTGTGGTTGTGCCGAATGTTTTACTGGTCTGTGGTTGTCATCTGTCTTTGTTTTTGTGGCTTTCTTCCGGTTGTCATTTTTAGAAGTGACATTACCAATAGAGATATATTACCTCTATGGACATTACCACATAACCTACAAAACTTTAAAACGAAATATCTTTTTTTTCTAGGCTCATAAAAAAAAAATCTATCTGCTGTGAGCTTCATATTCGACGCTTATAAAAACATATTTTTTTCACACGTGTACATAATTATTTTTTCTCAATAATATTGATGTATGGAAGTTCGCCGTTGCTCTTTAAGAAATATGTTAAATTAAAAAAAAAAACGAATTGCAATTTTTCAGTACAAATCTTCAATTTCATACTTTAACCCCTAATACTATCAAAGAGAAAAAAGAAGTTGGTAAGTACGTCGTTAATCTTTGAGGAATTTAAGTCAAGTTAATTTTTTAACTACATCCAGGTATAGTTTCAATTGCATTTCCTGGGTAAGGACTAACGAATTATTTTAAAACTTTCCCTTCGATTTTGACTACAGATACTGGTTGTGGTCCTAATCTTAGTCTAAATGACAAAATGGAAGGAAGGGAAAGCTAATTATCATTGGAATCGTGCCTGAGTCAGACACGTTAACAATGGTATTAGTTTATTACTATTAGCAGAAATCATATTATTAGGTAGGTATGTATTATGTTTCAATGACGTATTTGTTGAAACAATGACTGTGTGCATGTTAGATAAACAGAAATAAAGTAAGTATGAAATTGGATTGTACCATTGAAAATGGTAATCAGATGCAAATAGCCTGAGACGTATTTTTGGCCATAGCTCCGAGGATTTTGGGAGGATCGAGATGAGAATAGTACCAAGAGTTGAGGAATTAATCGATTCATTTGAATTTTTAAAATCGTCTGGTAAGTTTTTTTGGAATTTTGAAAAATGTAAAAAAGTTGGGGTTTTTTGGGGGTGTTTGTTTACTAAATTGTAAATATTTCGGAAAAAAAACCGACTTAAGAAAAACTGAAAAATAAGATCCTAGGGTATTAGTTTAGCTACAAAATGGCGAAGGATTTTTGAAAGTCGGTTTATAATTGTGACCTGTAGGTGGTCCCTTTAGATTTGGAATTGTAGCAAAACGGGTATTTCCGTATAAAAAAAGTGATGTAGCTTCTATGATTATCCCGTTAAGCGACTACGTCGAGGCCAGCGGGGCAGATGGGACGAGAAGTGCATTTGAGTTGGAATTTTGAAAATCAGTTATAAATTTTTGAAAAATTTTGAAGAGATTTTTATTTCAGAATTTTTTTTTTCGTAAATTTTTGTATTCATTTTCAATGCTCCGATTCTTGCGGGGACTGCGAAATCGGCGAAGCTGCGAAAAGCGATTTTTTTTTTAAAGATCGGATTGTTTCGGATTGCGCGGTAAGATCAGATTGTTTGTGATCACGTCGGACTAGAGGCGGCGCGCGCGATGCACTCAAAGCGTCAGGTAATAAATATATCAACCTGTTTGAACTTATGGTGGCTGGAAACGATAGCATGTTGTCATCATGTCGTTCAGTATAGAAGAGTTTTTTCAGTGATATACTAGAATTTCGCAAAGCACAGATCGACATCATATGAAAAGAAACGTCCTTTAAGTTATGTAAATTTAAATTACTGAATTATTTCCTAATATGGAGGGTGAGTAAATATAGTATAATGTATGAAATTCACCATACTTTTGTCTTTCTTTATTAATATATAATAAAAATTCACACCAATTCTCTTTTAATCATCTCCTATTTTAGATAAGAATTCTCAATTAAAAATCATACTTAACTTAATATAAATGCGAAAGTGTGTTTGTTTGTTGGTTTATTGGTTTGTTGGTCTGTCCTTCAATCACGCCGCAACGGAGCAACGGATCGACGCGATTTTTGGCATGGATATAGTTGAGGACGGAGAGTTACATAGGCTACTTTTTATCCCGGAAAATTAAGGAATTCCCGCGGGAATAACTAAAAACTTAAACCAAGATTATAATAATAATAATGTCCTCCCGACCGAATTTCGGTCACGGCGGCCAATCTCCGGAGAGATTAGCCATCTGCGCGGGAGATGTTATAGTGCACAAGTGTGTGCGCAAATACAGGTGCACTCTCTGTTCCTTTACTCTCATAGCCCGATGGGACGGAAAATCCGACACGAGTGGAGAGAGATCAGGCGCAGGACCGACGGCTTAACGTACTTTCCGAGGCACGGGGGTGAAACACCGCCAACTTCCTAACTCCGGGGTAGTACTGAGAATTTCTTGTCAGAAAAACCCAGTACTTGTTGTGACCCGACCCGGTACTCGAACCCGGGACCTCGTCGGCTGCAGTCGAACATGCTAACCACTAGACCAACGAGGCAGTTAGTAATAGATAATCGTCTATGTTTACAACTACTGGTACACATCACACTCGCACAAACGCCTAGCGGCCAATGTGAACACGAACTCGCCTAGTCAACCGCTCCCGCCACCGCGCCCGCACCCGCGCTTTGTACGTGAACAAGCACTAAACGTTTCTCTTATGTAAACAGTGAAAATATCCTGTATGATTTTTAGGAAGGTAGTGAAGCCTGCCGCTTTTATAACTAAGGCAAATGTTGACTATCGCCGTGTCCATACGAATATTTCCCCCAGGACTAATCAAAGCCTGTTAATTCACTATGGGCTTGGAAAGATACCTAGTTTTATTTTAATTATAATCGTTGATAGTTATTGTTTTATATTAGGAGAATGGATACAAACCACTTAATATTTTTCCAAAAAGAATTTTTCTTATCTGACACTTGAACGGCTTTTTTAACCTAATTTGTGTTTATAGGGCACAATAATGTCACTCAATCATGAGAAAAATACAAATACATAAAAGGGCTTTTTAAATTCCGGTATAGCTAAGACGTGGTTTTTGGAAATTCCTTTGTTAAGGGTAAAAAGGGTAGGAATGTTAATTGAATTCCATGCGGACGAGATCGCATGTGGCGATGTAGGTTTTAGTTTGTTATTTTCTACACTAAGCATAATATATAAATTATTTTGTAAACTAAGTATATATAAATTAAAAAAAACTGTTCTGCACAGTTAAAAATACAAGAAGGTAATTTATTATAGTACCTACTCATACATAATTAAAGTCAATTTTTAAATAGGGCTGAATAATTAAAACTTCATAGGCAACTTTTGAATTATGTAGTACAAAAATGCTACCAACAACTCAGTAAGTACCTATTCATATTTTTCATATCATATTTTTAACTGTATTTTTCATATTATATTAGAATTTTTGGAGGCATAGTCATACATTTTAAACATAGTTTAGACAAGCGCGAACGCTATTTAAATACGCGGCAAGAAATATTTCCATATTCAAATTTTCATTCAAACTACTTTAGGTCTACTCGAAACAAAACATACGAGTACCTATATACTTCATTCCGAATGACAAAAGAAAACATTTAAAATACAACAAAAACTCCCCAAAATTTTGCACATAATATTATAGTAAGTATTACTAGGTACACCAACTAGGTGACCCATCCCGGCTTCGCACGGGAACTTCTTAACTTATACTACAGCATTTACCTATGTTTTATGCAGAATGGTTAAAAATCTATTACACTGTTTGCTACCTATCTATCTTGATCTATTTATCTATTTATTTTATTGATCAATTTAATTATGTTATTACACTGATTGTTGTTACAGGAGTTCCGCCCGCCATGCTCGAACAATTTATCCGAACATGAAACAAACATGACAGTAGGTTTATAAAGCAAAAGGTTTGTTAAGAAAAAAGAATTGTTGAAATCGGTTCCAATTTGACTGAGTTATTGAGTAAAATTGAGCAAAATTTTCATCACCTTTTCCGAAGGACCCGAACCCCATTTGCTTTGCGGAATATAAAATAGCCTATAAGTTAACCTAGAGTATTAGTTATAAGTAGACGAAGTTGCATTCAAATCCATCAAGAAGCCTCGACGTGATAGACAGATAGTCAGACAGACAAAAATTCAAAAAAAATGTTTTGGGCTCTCTATCGATAGTAAAGCTATTTTTAATGTACATAGATGAAAATATATGAATATGCAAACCAAAGTATGGAACGGTAACAAACCTCAGAATAACAAAAAGAAAATTTAAGATAATATTTAAATGGAGCTAAGAAATAAGCTTAATAAAAGCTACATACTACGTCAAAACAACAGAAACACCAAACGTATTTCAATTAGCATTGAACACTTGCCTTTCGTCACGATAACTTTAGCGAAAAGTGACCGCAAAGTGACGGAATTCCACACAAGGTATCCTAAAACTAAAGAAAACTCTTACGGAATTCTGACCGGAGAATCACAAGTCGGAAAAGTCCCAAGGAATGTAAGGAAAAGCGGCCGGCGCTTTCGAACCGCGGGCGCGGACTGGCTACGAGCTACGCGCTACGCCATTGAATATCAACCATTCAGAACTGTGCTTCAATTGTCGTAGAAAACGATTAGCGGCCGTAGTTATTTTCTTGTTCTAACAGATTTTTATAACTTTTAAACTTAATTGATCGAAGTAAGGTCTCCTAGCTTAGCCGTTTGACTGAGTTTACTGAGAATATCTTTACAGAGTAGAGCGCGTTTGAAGATCTCGTAGCTTTAGCTGTTATTACTTGAGGTTATCAATATAATTAAGTATTGATACTTAATTATTTATATACTTAATTATATTATATAATACTTAATTATATTATATATATGATATTCCTGTGATACATGATATCAAAGGAAACACAAATACACACTACAATAATTGTATCCTTTATTCACAGGCAATATGGCTTCTTACCAGAAATGAATATAACTCAAAGAATTAAAAAATACGACTGCCATAGTTAAATGATATTTTTTTGTGAATTACTATATTGAAATAATGTAGTCTTATATATTTTTGGAATCTACTCATCATTTTCTTGATGATGACAATATAGTTAATCTCATTTTGGAAAAAAAATATTAAACTTTAGTCTTTGATGCGGGACCATGGTCACCCTAACAATTTTTTTTTAAATTTTACTAGCCTATGCCACCCGGAATAAGTTAAGGATTCAAACGGATACCTCATTCATCAAAATCCGTTCAGGCGTATAGAAGTTATGGTGGAATATACAAACTCACATACATACATACGTACATACATGAACCCTGAAAACAATATACTCCTTTTTTGAGGCAGTCGTATAAAAACGTACTTTTTACCCGCTTACAATTTTTTTTCAATTTATCCGAGGTTTCTTAAACGATTTGTGTACCTATTTGTTTTTTAAATGTATTCTTTTGTACAAATGATACTCCCAACCTCGTCCTTGTTTTTAGATTTTTGAAAAACCCCGTGGGAAACTCCGGGTAAAGAGTCTACGTACATAGACTCTTTATACACCAATAGGTTGTAGGTAGGGTGTAGGTTGGTTCTTTATACCTACATATAAATTCTGACAAAATCAGTTGAACAGATAGACCGTGAAACCAAGAAGACAGACAGACACACTTTCGCTTTCGAAATATAAGTACGAATAATTTAGATTTTCGTACCAGATTACAAAAATGTACAGCAATGTAATAATTAGTGTCACAAAAATTATTCCATGTTTACTAATAAGCCGCTTTTTTATGTATATTTATGATTTCATATGTATATTTATGAGAAATCTAGATATTATCATCGTCTCATTATGACGTGGTCAATGGTCATAAATACATTGCGGGAATTTAAAAAAAACCGGCCAAGTGCGAGTCGGACTCGCGCACCGAGGGTTCCGTACAAACCTGTAGTAAGTTTTACGATTTATGACGTATTAAAAACAAGACGAAATGAACCGCAAAACTAACTTTGTTTGTAGAGGTTTATTGTTAATATCAAAAAATTACGTTTGTTGTATGGGAGCCCCCCTTTAATATTTACTTAATTAATTATAATTTAATTATTTATTTTGAAAGGTAATATACAAGTTAATATTCTGTGAAAATTTGAACCGTCTACCTGTTACCGTTTTTAATATTGAGCAAAAAAATACGAAAAAAACACGTTTATTGTATGGGGACCCCCTTAATATATATATTTTTTTAATTTTTAGTATTTGTTGTTATAGCGGCAACGGAAATACATCATTTGTGAAAATTTCAGCTTTCTAGCTATCACGGTTTATGAGATACAGCCTGGAGACAGACAGACAGACAGACAGACAGACAGACAGACAGACAGACAGACAGACAGACAGACAGACAGACAGACAGCGGAGTCTTAGTAATAGGGTCCCGTTTTTACCCTTTGGGTACGGAACCCTAAAAAATGAATCCTCGAAAAGATTTTTCAAGAAGCTAGTTACTTTGATATTTTGAATGATCTATTATCAATTTTATAATTTGATCCTGGCCCTGAACCTTAGTTTATTTAAACTATTACTTAACACGACGTAATAAAGTTACAATACCTTATGGCTAACAAAATAATCAAGTTGTAAGTTACAGCTGTAATCCATAGGTTTCTAATTTTGCAGCACATTTTTTTGAGTTTTTTTTTTTTTTTTTTTTTTTTTTTTTTAATGGAAAACAATACAATAGAAATTAAAGCTAGCTAGCCTAACCTAACTACTATATAAATCATGCCCACGTGGAATGGTGGCGAGAATGCTGGCTGCATTTCCGCGCTGGACAGCCAGGCTGATCCTTTGCGCAAAAAATGAGCCAGCCCTTCTGTCACCAGATGAGGCAATCAACCGCGGTGAAATATCTCGCAAAAAATTTTTGGCACTAAGACTCCACGGCCCCAGGGTCTCCACGGCAAACGGAACAAATATGTAACTCTCTATGAGAGAGGCATACTTCCGCCGCTTGCCGGTTTCAGCCTTTTCTGCTGCGGCTCCCGGCCTTGATGCTGTCTCCCTGATATGACACGGGGCCAATGTGTCTACGCATGTTGCGTCCCACATTAGCGCCCGTCCCCGTTCCCAGGGAACCAGCGTCAATCCATCAGGTCTCTTGCCATCATCCCGACTAATCCCTGCCGGCTCAATGAGCGCAGGAATATCTATGGTGGCAAGAGCCCTTTTGATCGTATCATTGAGAGAGCCATGCCGAAAAAGCCTACCAGCGCTCCTTTGGCAAGAGAGTCCGTGAATTCCAAATTTATCAAACTCTTTTCCACACGGACATCTGTGCTCATAGCACAGGGGTGTTCCCAATCTGAGACCTAGAGCCACACGAAAACTTTCGTTATCTAAAAGCGTGCCTAGATTTTTGGATGGCAAGGCATGAAGCCAATACCCGGATTCTTTTTCAGATAAGGCTAGAAGCCTTGCTCGATCTCTTTCACTTGTAAGATTTTGAACCAAATTTGTATGTGTCAGCCGAACCAACGGCACATCCCAAAGTTTTTGTGTGAAACATTCCTTCGGGATGTCGTCATTGGGACACCTGACCTTCCAACTCTCTAGGGCCTCTGTGGCATAGGTCAATGAAACTGAATTAGAATTAAGAATCTGAGAACTAAGCTCTTTTATACTATGCACAGAGGACAGAAAAGCAGGAAGAGCAACACTGGAAATTTTTCTCACGCCGATGCCACCATACTTGACCGGTAAAGTAGCTTGATTCCAGGACTGATCATCAAAACATAAATTTAGAATTTTTTCTAGCGTATCTCTTAAGCCACCATCCATAATATCGAGTAGTCCAGGAAATTTCCAAATTGGGCTCGCACGGAGTATGTAAATTAATTTAGGTACAAAAAGGCAATATTTTAGGATCGAAAATGCAATGTGAGAATTTAGAGTGCCCAATTTGTCAGAATGTGCCGAAAATGTTCTGATTTTTTTGTCTAAGATTGGTTGTATGGCTTCGTTAAAAAGAGGAGCACCAAGAAGACAAAGTGAATGTTTATCAAGAATCTTAATATTAGGGGCAATTCCGTTAAATAATTCAGAGGCCGATAATATTCTATCTTGCGATAGTTTTTCTGTGAAAAACAGTTCACATTTGGAAAAATTTAGTTCTAAACCAATTTTGCTAAATTGTAGCTTAACACTGTTAAGATCTTTTAGAACGTCATCCACGTTGCCTCCAATGGTTCCATCGTCAAGATACCATATGTTAAATTTAGATGTTAAATTTGAGATATGGTTGTGGATCCCTAAGCTGAACAGGGCTGGACCTAAGGGGTCCCCTTGCTGAACACCTACAGAGGACTTAATATCGCCATCTCCAAAAAATAATTTGGAAGCAGAGCTATAACATTGCCAAACATATGGGTAAATTTCGGGAAGCTGTGTTGAAACTTCGTTAAGCAGAGTTGCCCTGTCCAATGAATTAAAAGCATTCTTTACGTCTACTTTCAGCAGTACTTCAACCTCGCCATTCGCTAAGAAAGTACGAGCCGAATGCACTGCTGCCTCACAACCACCTTTACTGCCAAATCCAACTTGAATAGGTTGGAATTTATCCTTTAGGGTCGAAACTATGTGTCTACACGCTAATTTTGATGCCAAACGGCGAAAAGTGCAGCCAACAGCGATGGGCCGGATCCCACCGTCCTTTTTATTAAAAGCACAGAGCCTCGCGCCGTAAAGGAATGGCAAAAAGGATGAATTTACCTCGCCTGATAACATGTAATTACATAGTCTGGTAATGTCACTCAGCAGCGCCCTGCCGGCGTCCCCAGCAGTAACTCCCACAAGATCCTTCAGATGTTGTGGAGTTATGCCGTCAATGCCATCAGCAGAGCCACTGGAGAATGACATTATCGCAGCGTAAGTTTCTTCATCCTTTATCTGTAAAAATGAAACGTTTGAAGGTGGGTCTGGAAGCAAAGAGTCGGGATTTGGTAAAGGATGCTTGTCACGTAAGGCTTCTAGCGTTTCATCATTGAATGGAGCCAGCGTATCATTAGAAAACAAAATGCGGGCTGCGTTTTTAAGATCCCCATCCATAACCTTGTTTTCCACAATTTTTTTCAAATTGTAATTTTGCGTTCGAAATGAGCAGTCAGGAATTTGGAAAACGCGATCAACCGAACAATTTCTCTTTAATTTTGAACATAACGACCCGCTTTCTGATCTATCTACTGAAAAATGTTTATATGAAAACAGAAAAAGATTTTGCCAAGCCAAAAGTGAATTTGATAAGACATTTTGGATTGTATGTGATAAGGATCTAGCCAATGATATTCTCGCCCCTCGCGGAATGCGTTTTATTAAAGGAATATTTTGACTATATTAATTGAGATTAATTGGCAACCAATATTGATATATTTGCAAAACATAATCAGTAAACCAATCGCACATTGGCTGACAGAACACATTTTATTTCAAACCAAAGGGTTATTATTTTGCCAACCGGTTAAACGATAGCCATTCCCATTATCCCGAATTTCACGCCGAACAATTTTAATTCGTGTATTGTGAATTAAACTTACGTGCAATGATGTAAATGAGAAACTTAAGTATTTCGTTTGCAAATGATTTATTGATGTTTCAGTTGAGTAGCATGCTTTTGTAGATTCTTGATCGCTGCCATTCAGGGAGCGTATACATATGTATGCGCTGGTCGTGTTTGCTATGTCGATACTGGGAGCGGCGAGGGATGGCGTTCTTAGCGGTGATATTTATGGAGATATAGATATGTGGCATTTTGAAAAGGGGCTGAAGTTTCGCGTGACCTATATCAATTCAATTCATATCCATATTAGATGTGAATGTTCAACCGATTAATAATAATTTTATTTGGGTACAGCTAGAGGTTGCATCCCAGGGGAGTATATCATACTAATATTATAAATGCGAAAGTGAGTTTGTTTGCTGGTTTGTTGGTTTGGTTTTCAATCACGCAGCAAAGGAGCAACGGATCGACGTTATTTTTGGCATGGGTATAGTTGAGGGTCTGGAGAGTTACGACTTTTTACCCCGGAAAAGTAATGAGATCCCGCGGGAATCAATAAAAACTTAAACCTCGCGGTCATCAGCTAGTTTTTAAGAAGTGCAAAACGTAATTCCTAGATCCACGCGGACGAAGTCGCAGCAATCATCAATCAAGTTTTAAAGAAATAGTCGACTCATAAAGTCAGACTAATAATTATAAATGCGAAAGTTTGGATTGGTGGATGGATGTTTGTTACTCAATCACGCCAGAACGGTTGAACGGATCTGGACGAAATTTGGCATAGAGATAGATTATAGTCTGGAATAACACATAGGCTACTTTTAATCTCGGAAAAGTAAAGAGTTCCCGCGGGAACCAAAAAACACACTACGGACAGAATAGGACAAAATTTCAACGCACGCACTAATATAAGCATGATTGTCGTCAAGCGCAAGCCTATCTCAAAATTAAAAAAATTAAAAAAAAAACGCACGACGAAGCGTGTTTCATAAACAACGTGAAGAACCTTCTTTTCTAAAGGCATTAAAAGACTTGAACCAACTTGTTCAAACATCGTTAGATAGGAGTTAAAGCGATTAGAAAGTGAATAGTTCCGCACAGCTGGGGGTGATAGAAAAGTGGAAACACTCTCAGAACCTACAATTAGTGCCGTTGGCTATTAGTTCTATCTGCAAATGTTCACTCTTTGCAGTTTGCGAATACAAACTGCAGCCGTTGCTTCCGTTTCTCTTCAGTTCCAAGCTTTTACGGATATATTGGCTATACGTTGCGAGGCACATAGTTCGAAGAACCAATAGACGTTCGGTACCCAAAGTGCTGGAATGACGAAAAAGAATCAAAAGAGTCGCAGGTAGTAGCTGGATCCAGGCGCCAAGATCGTAACGTGTGGAAGTACTTGCAAGAAACCTATGTCCAGCAGTGGACGTCTGTCGGTTGACGACGACGACTATATAGACTTGGATACAATGATGTCATACATCCCACGCGCGCTGGCACGAAGGCGCGAAGGCAACGTGACTCTAACATGTTTTATACAAAATATTTGTAAGTGTTCTTTTTGTGACCAAAATATATTTTTACCAGAGACTTTCTAAATTAAAATCCGACTACAAAGACTTACACGTGACCTCAGTCCCCGGTCTTAAATTTTTCAGGAGTTGGGCGAAAATCTCTACTTACCTTTTATTAAATTTCAAGAGGATGCAGCACTCGCTTTGTGACATGATATTAAGACCGGGAGATCCTAACAATTACTGTTCTGACCAAAATATTTTAAGTTATTGTTATATATATGTACACATATTATGTTAGGATTAAATACGTGTCAACTTAAATAATTATCCATATAAATACCAATATGCATGTGAATGTATGTCTGTCATTCTTTCTATCGCTCTGTAGGTCTTAAATCCAGCATTATTCCTTGTCTTATTTTATAGGGAACCACTGTGCAAATTTCAGCTTTCTATGTCCAAAAGTTTGGTCTGGGCGCAGGTGAGACAGTCAGTGAGTAATTTTATTCTGTTCGTAACAAATAGGTACAAATAACATACGTAACTCAATGCTAAACATCGATTAGGTACATCGCAGTACATAAACACTTTTTCATACTTATGCTAAACTTAATTATTTTTTATAATTTTTTTTTTTTTTTTTTATACTTAATTTTTTTTTTAATTTTTTTTAATTTTTTAATTTTTTTTTTAATTTAATTATTTTTGTTGTTAAAGTTATACCTATGTACTAAAATGAAGTTTTACGAGAGAAACTTAAGAAAAGTCATGGCAACCCCTGTACTAGTAAAAACTGTCTTACAGTGGGTTGACCTTCCAAAGTACCTCTTCCTAAGTACTAGCTTAATCAATTTCCAATTTGGTCATTACCAACTGTCGTTACTAGTTTGCTGCAATAAAGTATGTTGGTTCACTTACAAAACAAGTTATGATACTGATAATGTAAGTCATATTGATTCAAAATCAGAGTGAGTCAGATCCTTTATTTTTTTTGTGAGGCATTTCTATATGACACAAAGCAATGGGGCGGCATTGGAGACAAATCGAACGGATGCAAGTGAAAAAACGCGCGGATAATTCCTTTTTTTTTTACGCCACTACAAGTTAGCCCTTGACTACACTCTCACCTGCAGGGCTAGCATGGGCCGGAGATAAAAATTTTATCCCCCGATTTTATCCACTGACAAAAGATAAAATTAACTTATCCACTTCTCAGAGCACGGCAACAGGGGAGAGGAGAAGTTTATCCCCGTTTGACATTTCACGGAGACTCGGGGGACTATTTATCCACCGTTATTTAGCGTTTTTATTTATTTATTTAGGAATAAAAAATTTATCCTTTCCTCGGGGAGAAAATTGTCTCGGCCCATGCTAGGGGGGCAGGTGGAAAGTGATGATGCAGTCTAAGATGGTAGCGGGCAAACCTGTTCCGTTAACTTTACGTTAATTTCGTTAACTTTGTCCATATCCCTTGAAAGCACTAGCCCTGACGGATACATTTCTTCTAAAAAATTGACTCCAAATAAAATTAATCAAAGTTCCGATAACTACTAACAAAGATCTTATTAATTCAATTAGATCAAACTTTTCAACAGAATCGTGGCGTTAGGAATTTTAAAAACTTAGTGAGCAATAATGAGCAACTTTTACGGTAAATTATTCTGAGAATAATGATTATGGTTAATCAGAAATTTAATTTTTTGCACGATAAAGTTTATTTCCAACTATTCAAAATACTCGGGGGTCTTCCTTTTAAAAATCTATTACTCTAGAATCTAGATTATTATCTAATACCTACTAAAGATCTATTCCGATTTTATTTTATACCTATCGTAAGCTGACAATAATTTGAAGCTAAAAATAAAAATAAAATAATACTAGTATCCTTTACTATCTATTGCAAAAGTAAATCAAATTTAAAAAAAAAAACAAAATTCATATAATAGTCGTAATTCCTAATTCCATGTATATTTTATAATCGAGTTGACTTTGACAAGTGATTTTGAAAAGTCGAGTGGATCTACCACTGGTTCAAAATTCCATCCTACCGAGAAGAACCAGCAAGAATCTAAAAAAATCAATTGAAATAAAGAATAACAAAAAAAACTGAAGAATCTCTCGTTTATGATTCATATCGGTACATACTCTCCTTGAAATCAAGCTACGAATATATATACCTAACTCGTTGTCTTATGAAACTTGACGCCATCAAAAGTAACTGTCGCAATTTACATAAAGCTATAAATTTTTATTCCCATCGTATTTCCGCTCGCTGCACTTTTATGCTAAGTAAGAGAACTAGGTAACTTCATGACATACTTACTATTCTGCTTACTATTCTGATTATAACTGCCTCGTTGGTCTAGTGGTTAGCATGTTCGACTGCGGCCGACGAGGTCCCGGGTTCGAGTCCCGGGTCGGGTCACAACAAGTACTGGGTTTTTCTGACAAGAAATTCTCAGTACTAGCCCGGAGTTAGGAAGTTGGCGGTGTTTCACCCCCGTGCCTCGGAGAGCACGTTAAGCCGTCGGTCCTGCGCCTGATCTCTCTCCGGTCGTGTCGGATTTTCCGTCCCATCGGGCTATGAGAGTAAAGGAACAGAGAGTGCACCTGTGTTTGCGCGCACACTTGTGCACTATAATATCTCCCGCGCAGATGGCTAATCTCTCTGGAGATTGGCCGCCGTGGCCGAAATTCGGTCGGGAGGACATTATTATTCTGCTTATAATAAACAGAATATTAAGTACCTAGCTACCTATTCGGTATTCACTCCCTGTACGTTAGAGCCACCCTCTGTTAACAATATAGGAGACAGCTGGCCCAGCCCGGCCCGTTCAAGTGGAATTTTGAAAATTCCACTTGAACTAAGTACAGCGAGGAGAGTGGAATTCCCATAAATCCTGAAACATGTACCTAAGTATTCTCAGTTTCAATCGAAAGCCAAGTATCAATTTTCATAAATTTATGAATTGAAAAACTGACGGACTTTAATAGGCACAAATTTTCAGCCCCTATTTTTGACCCGCTTGCCTCTTTTCTTATTTCAGTCTTCATTATAAAAGTATACCGTCAAAATTTCAAGTTCCTGACCCTAGCGGTTTGCATCTCTAAGCCAGTACTGTGCATTGATATATCAGTCAGTCAGTCAAGAAACTCTTTATAAATGTATACAGTTTTCATTTTACTTTGACCCCTTCTACTAGCACTAAACTGCGGACGCGACCTTCAGTTATGAAGCAGACGACCAAGAAGAAGAAGATACTAGTAAGTATAAACGTTTAAGCTTCTATGGTTGGTATAGTCATTATATCCTATACATTTATATCACTATAGGAACATTTCATTGTAATTCAAACTCGAACAATAGCTTACATTATTTCCATAACAAACTGTAACACATTACAGAACACATTCTATGCAGGACATTTCGTTATAATGTTGGTTGGTGTACTTCATATAGTTTATGTCAATTAAGTTTTATCAGAAGTGGTAGTCGTGTTGGTAGGTACATTATGGTTATTGGTTAAGTCGAGATACGCCACCCTTGGACAGTTTAATTACGGACTAAGGGTGGGGGGGAAATAAAAGACAATACTGTCTTCAGTGCCTACTTCCACTTTAATTCCACTTCACACGCTCATTTTATTATATCTAACTGCATATTAGAAAACAAGATTAAATTATATTTTTCTCAGGGTTTACCTACTGCTTGTCTGCTTATTAGTGCAAAAATGTTCACACAAGCTTATAAATATGTAATTTAAACGTAGCGTAACCTAGCGGAAGCGAATTATACGAAACTATACTTTCCACAAAACACAAGAAAAGAAGATAAACATTGAAATGCTTCGGGGAACAGTGTTAAATATCATAAAATCGCAGCTCCAATAGATACCTATAGCACTAAAATTACTAACTTAATGCAGTCCATTCACGAATATTTTTTTTAACAGAAGCGTTCTTTACCATTTGGTCGATGCGATAAAACATGCCCTTACTTGATTTTATTTACCTGTGACCTTTGACTAAATAGTTATTTGTGTTACATGGGGCCAAAGAAAATTTTTGTTCCCCGAGGGCGCTATTTTGAATTCAGAGCGAAGTGAAGGATTCTATAGTAGAATCCCGAGCGTAGCGAGGGGTTCTAAAGTAGAATCGTGAACGTAGCGAGGAATTCAATATACGCCGCCCGAGAACAAAAAATTTGGCCCCGAGTGACACACACTATTTTTCATCATTACGTATGAGAAAAAGCTAGGAGTATCAACCTACTATGTATGGACATTACCTATACGTTTAAGCACCAATCAGAAGATACTCCTATCAACCTTCTATGTAATTGTATAGACATTATTTAGACGTATATTTAAAGTTTAAATAAAATGTAAAGACGTATAACCGATCAACAAATTGATCACGTGACTTCGGACCAATCAGAAGAGAGAAATGAAAAGTCCCATGGGCCTACAAGTTACACTTTGCTCCCGCTATCCTCTGAAGGCAATATGCGTTTTTCGAATAGGTATGATGAAATAGTAGATTGTATTATAAGGGAGCAAAATAATATTTTTACGGCGAGGGCGCTTTTTTGAATCCAGAACGAAGTGAGGGATTCTAGAGTAGAATCCTGAGCGTAGCGAGGGATTCTTTAGTAGAATCCTGAACGTAGCGAGGGATTCAAAGTACGTCGCCCGAGCCAAAAATATATTTGCGCCCGAATGATACATTCTACTTTTCATCACCCTGTATGAGAAAATTTGGTTCCCGCGGGAACTCTTTAATTTCCCGGGATAAAAAGCATATGTGCTATTTCCAGACTATAATCTTTTTTTTTTTTTTAATCTGCCAAATTTTATCCAGATCCGTTCAGCCGTTCGGGCGTAATTGAGTAACACACATCCATACCACCATACATCCACACATCCATCCAAACTTTCGCCTTTATAATAATATTTATTTAATTATAATTTTTTTTTTTTTTTTTTTTTTTTTTTTTTTTTTTTTTTTTTTTTTAATATATATATCCATATAGCCCTTTCGTTACTTAAAATTCAGAAATTATAAATTCCTAAATTGACCCTGCCGGGGATCGAACCCTGGACCTCCGCACGTTTTTTTTTTTTTTAAATATATATATCCATATAGCCCTTTCGTTACTTAAAATTCAGAAATTATAAATTCCTAAATTGACCCTGCCGGGGATCGAACCCTGGACCTCCGCACGTTAAGACAGCAGCGCTCAACACTGCGCCACGAGGGTCGTCAATTTGCGTTGGCGCTGAACACTAAGATGTTCCAAATTCAATAAGTGCGCGGCAAAGATAATTGCGGCGCACTTACGAGTATAAAGAGGATTAAAAACTCATTACTGCCCGCTAAAAGTTTCTTATAGAAAACACCACCTTTGGGCGCACATAAAGGCGAACCAAGTCGTCCTTTTCGAATACATGGGATGAAAATATCCTTTGTGCTTATTTTCTCGTTACTTTTAACTTGACCCTTGAATTGTACACCTCTCACGAAACCTAAAAAAGGACGTTTGCCTGAACTTTTTTCTTTGTACAAATGATTTTTAAAACATACAAGGTTTTAACTTTGTTCCTTACCTACAGAAGTATACTTTTGTAAGGAAAGGTTTTATCGCACACCTTTTATAATGATACCGCAGTATTATAGTTTTTTTATAACCAATTTTGTCCGGTCCGGTCCGGTCTCTTGCGTTTTGAGAAATCAAATATATCATGCTTTAATGGTGAAAGAAAATGTCATGAGGAAACTTGCATACCTGAGAGTTCTCTTCATAATGTCCGCAAAGGTGTTCCAATCCGCACTTGGCCAACTCGGTGGACTAGGACCAAACCAAACCGTTCTTATAAGAGACTCATGCTCAGTAGCGAGCCGGTAATGGGTTGAAGTGATTATCTTTATTTACTTTATTTATTCTTGCCGGCTCTTCTCAGTAGAATTAGCTTTCTGAACCAGTGGCTCTCTTTATCGTTTCATAAGTGACAAGTTGTCCTACGTGAAATAAATAAATCATTTATCATTTATTTATTTATTCACACCAACAACTTCCATACAATATAATGATTACAAAATATTCTTACTTTCTCCCGTATAATTGTCTCTTACAGGTGTAACATTACTAACTACTTACTTAACATGCACTAAATGACAATTATGGTCATATTTGTACATTAGAATCTTAATAATACCATCAAGCCAAATCCTTTGGTTTGGATTCCCCAAACTAAATAATTCAATGTATGTATGAGCACGCTCTTCGCACAAGTTTATGTACCTAATGGTATGATTTATCGAGATCTGAGGATCGCTCGACTTACCCGGATGTCGACCCATGCATCATATTATAGCTGATAAAATTCACACGATCACGTAGTTTGAACGCCTCACTGCTATTCGGAAAAGATTTTTCTTTGCACAAAAACCCTATTATGGGTAAGCAGATTTTCCGGGTAATACATGGGTGAAAGCTACGGGCTTTGCTTTAAATACTCTACTGTGTTCATGAAATGCGATTTTATTCTCATGTACCTACCTAATTACCACTAACTATAATATTTTTTTTTTATTATCATGCATCTATAGTAGAGCTAGACCTTCAATAGTAGCAGCAACTCCAAGAAAGAATAATAATAGCAGTTATCTATCTGCTTCAGAGAACAAATGTGAACATAACGAAGAGTGCAAAGCAAAGGAAAATTGACATGCTAAGCTGTCCTCGGTTGCGAGATGGGACGGTCGACGGAAACAGGATCTCAGCTGTGAGTCCTGCAGGATATGAGAGATGGGTGCGTTCAAGTTATAGTATAGTCGCTAGCCTGCTCTGTAAATACCTGTCGATTATTTATTTTATTTTACAAGGTTGCCCTCAACATGGATTCATCGAAATCTTTATTTTCCGGTAAAAGTATCTACATTATGTCCTTCTCCGGAATGAAATCTCTCAGTCGAAATGTCATTATTTTCTCAGATAAACTAAAGTAAAAATATGATTTTCCTACTATAATTATCGAAATTACTTTTACATAAGCTCGCTATCTCGCATTATTTATTATCATGACGAAAAAATATAGTATTTTATGGTAATAGATTACTCTTAGCTAAGTATACTGTTCAATCATTCTCAAAATGATCGATAGCTATCATGTGTTATAGTGTAATCTTTTTTTCGCCTACGCAGATTTTCGTGACAAATTATTATTATTGTCATCAACTGATGGTCTGACACTGCACATACAATATGTTCATTATGCAGTGCTATGAGAATAAATGATATTGAAATAGCATTCAAACTTCTATATATTATTACTAACTAGCTGATGCCCGCGACTTCGTCCGCGTGGATTGAGGTTTTTCGGTTCCCGCGGGAACTCTTTAATTTTCCGGGATAAAAAGTAGCCTATGTGCTATTCCAGACTATAATCTATCTCTGTGCCAAATTTCATCCAGATCCGTTCATCCGTTGGAGCGTGATTGAGTAACAAACATACATCCATACATCCAAACTTTCGCATTTATAATATTTACTAGCTGATGCCCGCGACTTCGTCCGCGTGGATTGAGGTTTTTCGGTTCCCGCGGGAACTCTTTAATTTTCCGGGATAAAAAGTAGCTTATGTGCTATTCCAGACTATAATCTATCTCTGTGCCAAATTTCATCCAGATCCGTTCATCCGTTGGAGCGTGATTGAGTAACAAACATACATCCATACATCCAAACTTTCGCATTTATAATATTTATTTGATTTGATTAAGTATTACTAATTAAGTAGGTACCGATTTTTCCAACTTTTTTCAAGAATCTTCTTTCCAACTAGGTCATTAACATCAATAATAATATTAAAAAAACCGGCCAAGTGCGAGTCGGACTCGCGCACCGAGGGTTCTGTACAAACCTGTAGGTGCCTGTAGTAAGTTTTACGATTAATGAATTTAATGAACCGCAAAACTTACTTTGTTTGTAGAGGTTTATTGTTAATATCAAAAAAACTATGCTAGTTATAGCGTTGGTTTTATTTTTCCTGTAAAATATACATAAGCTTCTATTGACCATAATTATTTCAGGTTTTTCAATTGGTAAACTTCGGAGATAAGGGGGGGGGAACGGTATTTTTTTCGACATTTTGCCCGATAAATCAAAAACTATTATACATAAAATAAATAAAAATCTGTTTTAGAATGTAGAAGTATAACCCTTTCATAATATGATATCCCACTCAGTATAGTTATCATACTTTGAAATTTCAAACCCCCGATTTTCCCCCTTTTTTAATTAAACTAAAAATAATTTTCGATTTTTTTTTATTTTAATGATGTTAGGCCACTATTATACACAACTATTCCAAATTTCATGTCGATAGCTTTAATGAGGAACTTTCCAGCCTACGTTCCCTATAAACATCACAGGTGGCGCTCTCTAACACACCAAGGATATAAGATTGCAATGAGGTGATACTTGTGTATTGTACCATAGTCGTAATAGTAATCTCTATGGCCTAATGCATGAAAAAGTTTTTACGAAGAAAACTAAGGCCAGTCACTCACTATTTCGTTTTGCGATACGGTTGCGTAATTTGGTTGAATTCATTTAATTTTTTCGTCTTTGTATCGAATTTGGACTCTGATTACCACTGTATATGAAGACATGCCTACGAAATTTGGATACCGATTCTCCTGCGTATTGACGACCTGGATGCGACATTTGGATACCGAATCTCCTGCATATTGAAGACCAAGGAAGTTTCCAAATTTACGTATTAGGTTATGTTTTCGTATTTACGTTCAGTTTGGCTTTTGCAGCCTAACAAGCAGTACACAATCGTCTATAAGTTAAACCACTTTTTTCGTAAGCTACGAGCACAGTTACTACTTCGTCCACTTCCGATTTCCAACTAATTACGAATATGGGCGAATAACAAAAACGACACAGGATTGTCTGACCTAAACTGTCGGATAGGTCAAACAAAAAAAAGTGATACGCTGAGCAGGACAAGAGAATATTTTCTCACTCCTCTTCTTCTCACTCACTCCTCACTTCTCTCTTCTCTTGTCACTCCTCGGCATTAGCGTATATATACCTACTCATTTTGCTTACCTGTGATATTATTATTACATTATAAAACAAAGTCCCCCTGCCGCGTCTGTCTGTCTGAACGCAATAAACACAAAAACTACCGAACCAATTTTCATACGGTTTTCACCAATCGATGGCGTTATTCAAAGGAAAGGTTTATATGTATAATTCATTAATGATTTGTAAAAATTGGTTGAATTATGAGGGTAATTGTTGAAGATGTCGGAAACAATCAAGCCGATTGGAAGCTTTCATCGAAATCGCTGCCTTATCCCTTGGAGATAAAACAAAACAATGTATCGTGGAATTGTTCCTCTTTTACAGGTCGACATAAAAGTAGGCGATAGCATATAACTAACTTTTAAGGATAGCTTACTATACCCATATAAACTGACCGATATCACCCGCGTCGGCTAGTTAGAATCGACTGGGTGACGTCACGGCTGTGACTACCGGCCACGTGCCGGACAATTTGGAAACGCAAGGGAAAATATATCGAAGTTATGATTCATAACTTCGTCATTTGTGAAGAAAATTTAAAAAATCCACCAGTATGGGTAGCATGCACACGAGTAAAATTATGTCTACCCATTATCTCTATTTGTCTACCGACGCTAACATGGTTACTTGTCTCGTTTTGTCAAAAGTAGAGACAAAAGTAATATTTCTTATATGTTGTTCTCTACGAACCTTTACATACCAACAATTTTTTTCTTGTAATATACCACGTTTTGTGCATGTTAGGGTAAACGAAAAATTAGCCGGCAACGACAACATCTCTCTCTCTCGTCGCGATATAATCTCGTGGTGTGCATGCTAAGCTCACTGGTTTCATTGCAAGCTTAGCTTTATGTTTTTAAGTTAAATAAAAAATTGGAAACTTCCTTGGTCTTCAATAAACAGGAGAATCGGTATCCAAATATCGTAGGCAGGTCTTCATATACAGTGGTAGTCGGAGTCCAAGTTCGATGCAGACGAAAAAATTAAATGGATTCAACCAAATCACGCAACCGAATCGCAAAACGAAACAGTGAGGGACTGGCCTTAGTTTTCTTCGTAAAAACTTTTTCAGGCATCAGGCCATAGAGCATCACTATTACGACTATGGTACAAGTATCAACCTCATTGCAATCTTATATCCTTGGTGTGTTAGAGAGCGCCACCTATGATGTTTTTAGGGAACGTAGGCTGGAAAGTTCCTCATAGTAACTGAAATAATCGACTGTGACAGACGGACGGAGAAAGTCGCACCATAAGGGTTCCATTTTTACCATTTTGGTACGGAACCCTAAAAATGAATGGTCGACGTTATAATTGTGACTCTTGACTTTGATATATTTCCAATATTTATTCCTCAGTCAAACATTATTATCTGGCAATTAAACAATTATTGGCCCAGACTGATACAATTTGAAAAAAAAACTCTAATGTTTTTTTCTATCGAGTGAACCTTTGTGTATCGTCTTCTGGCTCTCATACCTCGCTAAGGGCAAAAACAAACTACGGACCGGACAGGGCAAAACGTCCGAACGAAACGCCCGCGTCGTGTGCGAATCGCCGTGTCGCATAGATTGTTTGCATCTCCATTGCGGATGCCAAAGATTTGCGCTGACATTTTTATTCGGCCTTGCTTGCTTAGCAATTAGCATGCGCACAACGAGATAGCTCGCGACGTCAGAGAGAGATGTGGTCGTTGCGGGCTAATTTTTCGTATCCTACCCTAACATGTGCACAAAATCCGGTATATTACGAGAAAAAAATAGTCGGCATGTAAGGGTTCGTAGAGAAAAATACCACAGATAAGAAATATTAGTTTTCTCTACTTTTGACGTAACGGGACAAGTCATATGAGTATAGGTTAGCTTCGGTAGACAGATAGAGATAACGGGTAGACATAATTTTACTCGTTGTGCGCATGATAGCCCTACTGTCCGCAGTGTGCTTCGCCCTTTTTGTACCCATCAATCGAATAACTATCTACTGCCAAGCCGAAAGCAGCACAATTACAAATTCGAATAGCTCCTGAAATCTGTCGCAAAGTTTCAAGTCACGTAGTTAACTAAATACGATTGACCCTGGGCTCGCTCCGCGAAACGTGTTTGTAATACCTACCTAAATTTTTGGCAAAAAGTTCTGAATTTCAAATTAGGGCTTAATTCTAATCTCTGACAGCTCTTATTTACGAGAAAATGATACGCATTGCTTGACAAATACAAACAATATCTCTAATATGTTAGACTTCTATGATGATTTACACGTAACACGTTATCAGGGTAAATTTAGAAATGGCGGAACCGATTTTGATGGAACTTGCGCAATCTGCTAGAGGCTTGATCATACTCTGCCTGCATAGTGTACATAAATCCGTCACTACACTGCGTGTCACGGTGTCCGTATGAGAATACTTACTAATCTCAAAAAGTATTTCTTTTCTTTCTGATTTTCTTCTTCCAAAAGCATTTTTTTTTTCTAATGGGAGAACATTTCCTTTACTTGCTTACCTATTGGAAAATTCCTACCAAAATCTGGTATCAGTTCTCATTTGTAAAAGAATCACTTAAATTAGAAAACGTCACAAGGAATTTTAAAAAAATTCTCCCTTTGTATATAATTAACAAGCATAAAGTGAGACACCGCTTTTAGAAAAACTATCAATTTCATATTCTTAATATATTGGATAGATCATAGACTCAACATTTGTGTATCCAATATTCGTGAATTTCAAACCATTACTAATATTATGCCTGATTATTTTCAATCAACCATAATTTTTTCAACTCAATTACAGGCGATCGTTTGTTCGGCCCGATTTCCTCCCTTTGATTGAAATAAAGAGAATGAATCAAATAAACGAGGTTTGCAGACTCTTTCATTAGAGAACATTTTCATTAATCTAGTTTATTGACCGCAAATCTATTAATAATTTAGTGATAGCTAAACAATCCGGATCCAAAATATGTAAAATACTAATAGTCTAAGGCCGACTTGCACAACACTGCCTAAACTGATTTAGTTAAATATTGTGATGCCTTTTTGATAAGTTTTTTCTGGGGTTAATATGAAAAGGACAGGTAAGAAAATTTAACTTAAACACGTTTAACGGCCTTGTGCAAGTGGCCCTAAGTCTGGGGCCATACTTCCAATGCAATACATAAAGCAATCTATCTATCATATCATACTAATATTATAAATGCGAAAGTGTGTTTGTTTGTTGGTTTGTTGGTTTGTCCTTCAATCACGCTGCAACGGAGCAACGGATCTACGTGATTTTTGGCGTGGGTATAGTTGAGGATCTGGAGAGTGACATAGGCTACTTTTTATCCCGAAAAATTAATTATCCGCGGGAATAAATAGTTATTTGTGTTATATGGGGCCAAAGAAAATTTTTGTTCCCCGAGGGCGCTATTTTGAATTCAGAGCGAAGTGAAGGATTCTAAAGTATAGAATCCTGAGCGTAGCGAGGAATTCAATATACACCACCCGAGAACAGAAAATTTGGCCCCGAGTGACACACACTATTTTTCATCATTCTATGTATGGACATCAAATAAATATTATTAATGCGAAAGTTTGGATGGATGTATGGATGTATGGATGTATGGATGTAATGATGTAGGTATGGATGTTTGTTACTCAATCACGCTCAACGGATCTGGATGAAATTTGCCACAGAGATAGATTATAGTCTGGAATAGCACATAGGCTACTTTTTATCCCGGAAAATTAAAGAGTTCCCGCGGGAACCGAAAAACCTCAAACCACGCGGACGAAGTCGCGGGCATCAGCTAGTTACCTATACGTTTAAGCACCAATCAGAAGCACGAACGCGGACCAACCAGAAGATACTCCTATCAACCTTCTATGTAAGTATAGACATTATTTAGACGTACCTATATTTAAAGTTTAAATAAAACACAAATAAATTATTTTATCTACACTAATGTTATAACATTCTACTTATGTTTCCAATACTTGACTTATAATTACTACTGTTATAGCGCAGATAACAAAACACTCAATTTAAGCAATTTCACATGATTGTATAATATCCACATCGATATCGTAAAATCTCATTATAACATCAATAAAACGCGACCAATTAACCTGGCGAGCCATATGTCAAAATCCTCATACAAGTTGTATAAAATTTTGATATTAGGCTGGCTTTTGAAAACAGTTGGGTTATACGTGAAAACTTCGTCGAAACTACTAAACTTACATACACAAAACTCTTTGGTAAGATCTTGTGCCAATTAAATAAAAAACGAACAGCGCGCGCTCGCTCCTGATTGGCCCTGCGCGCGCAGCTGCGCTCTCATTGGTTAGATTTTAATGGCGGCAAGTTCACTGTGACAATACACGTACGCGTGAATTTAATGTTTCGCAATGTGTTTTGTATTGTCAGCTTTTACTCTTGTTGTTTGATAAATTGCATTAGTGAAGATAAAGTAGTGTATGCAACTGCATATAACACGGGTATTAAAACACTCGTTACTATTATGAAACTCGCTGCGCTCGTTTCATAAACTCACACTCGTGTTTTAATACCCTTCATTATATGACAGTTGCATAAACTACTAATTTCCTCTTTGGACTAGCAGCCATAATTCCGTTCGAAATTCAAAAAATGTAAAGACGTACCAACAAATTGATCACGTGACTTATCGAAGACAACAGTGAACAGCCACTCAAGCACGAACGGACCAATCAGAAGAGAGAAATGAAAAGTCCTATGGGCCTAAAAATTAAATTTTGCTCCCGCTATCCTCTGAAGCCAATATTCGTTTTTCGAATAGGTATGATGAAAAATAACTTAATCCACGCGGACAAAGTCGCGGGCATCAGCTAGTAGGTATATAAAAATGAATCCCTATTTCCCTTGGTCACTGTTGGTCACGGCATCACGCGTGAACGGCTGGACCAATTTCTAATTGGTTAATTTTTTAATTTTTAAAAAATTAATTAAAAATTAATTAAAATGCGAATTCAATATTCATAGCTATATTGGATAGAAGCAGGCGTTACTTTGCGGAAGTCCATGATAATGATTATTCATAGCTATGATTCATAGTTATAAAGGACTAGCTGACGCCCGCGACTTCGTCCGCGTGGTTTAAGATTTGCCCGCTTTTCTGTTGAAATTTTTCCTGAATTTTCTAAACCTCACGGAGCCCGAGACCTTTCCAACGAATGCAAAACCGTGGAAATCGGTTCGTGCGTTCTGGAGTTATAGCGTCAGGAAGGAAAACCCGACTTATTGTTATACTTATAGTAGAGTAGATATATAGACAGGACAACGTTTGTCGGGTCAGCTAGTACCTACTTAATAACTAGCTTATTATTACTCAAAATTACAGTTTGATGTCACGTACCTTTGCGTTCCTAAAAATATAAGGAATATATTCTAAAACACGAGATTCAACAATAATGAAACTATATGGCTTTAAGCGTTGGCAGTATGGCCCCTGACATTAGTACATTATGGTACAAGTGTGTAATGTTGGTGATTACCTCTGAGGCGCCATTGAGACCCGAGCCGTCAGGTGAGGGTCTTAAGATAGCCGAGGAGGGTAATCATCAATACACACGTGTATCATACGACGTTTTTCAACACACTTGTGAAGAAAATAATACTAAAAAATAATTTTATTTAGTAGATAAAAAGTTTATTTAGAGAAACAATTCTTAGCAATCTCATAGAATGGACCGTGTATAGTGAATGACCTCGGTATTTTATTTTTCGTGATAGGTATCTTCACTAAAAGCATCGGGCCATGGTTCTCTACGTCTTGTACAGTTATATTTGTTAATTCTTGTATCCTACTAGCACCAGTTACACTAAATATTAAAGCAACCTGGAAAAAAGAAACAATAATTAAGTTCAACACACAACACAGGCTGAAGTCGCGTAGATATTTAAAATTATTTTAACTAACCTTAGTAGCCAGATATTGGTTATCTGGAGCATCTTTTATAAATTTTTCAATATCGTCAGACGATAAAACCTTTGATTTCTTGCTTCTAAATCCATCGGATAATCTCTTTAGATATAAGCTGACAAATTAGAGTATGTTTTTAAGTCCACTCCATTCTTTGTTCGGCCTTTACTTTTTAACATTGAGTATATACACCACAAAGAGCTATTTTGAACTTAGAAGATAATTCTTTAAAGTACGCCATGAACACATTTTCTGAAAAAGACTGCGTGTATTGTTGTTTTGCCATTGTATGAAATTTTGGTACGCTAATAGATATTTTTCCTTGGAGTTTTCAGGTAGTAATCACATCTTATATCGGGCGGTGTACAACTTAAATAATTTTCTTCATAAATAATTAGTATGTACTTGTAGACATTTTAATTAATAAATAACTGTAATTTCAACAGTGAAAACGAGTTGTGAAAAAATTTTCGCAATGGCGGGAATAATTAAAAAGTTTTCCTATGCGGGCGCATCTTACAATGGCGATCGGCCATAGACTAAAAGATGAGGTTTCTTTTTTTTTGGGTTTTCGCGGATAGCGTTTTAGCCACGTAGATACATTAAGGGGAATTTTAAGTTTTCTTTAGATATTACAGAAAAAACAAAAGTTATATTTGAGTGGAAGTTTTATTTAGTAAACACGTACAAGTTGAAATTATCTATTTAAATACGAAGTTGCATGAAATGAGCAAGCAATAGGTAGGTACATTAATTTATTTGTACTATTGAACGATCTTTTTTGTATCGAAACTTTTTTAAGAACAAAGCAACTCAACCAATAAAATAAAAAAAAACTCTATAACTCACTCTGTGAATAATAGTAATGAAAAAGTCACAGTTTGGTTACAGGTGTCATTAAGTGCCTAATTGCGGTGAACTTAGAGCCACTTTAGCAAGTGCAGCAAGTGCGTTGAAAAATATTTTATTTTAATTAACTTCAAGAACGTGACAAAAAAAACGTAAACGTGACTTCTTGGGACTGGAGCTTGGTCGATGCAATCTTAATATGTTGGGTAGAAAGTTTGGATGTTTGTATTGTATGGTTGTAAAATAGGTAGCTCATTAATAATTCTTTAAAAAGGTTTTATCCTGAGTGACTGACGGACCACCTACAGCCCAAACGGCTGAACGTAGAAATTTGAAATTTTGAAAAAATATATTCCTTGAGCACTAGTCGAGGTGTCCTGAGGAACGAATTTTTGAATTTCCACCCCCAAGGTTAAATAGGCGGTTCAAGTTAAATTCATGAAACTGAGTAGGTATTTGTGCTTTCGGTGAAAAATGAAGAATTTTATGTTTTTCATTGTTTTTTGAAATTTTCTTTTTTTAAGAACCTAATTGCACGCGGATGAAGTCGTGGGCAAACAGTACCATATTAATAATATATTATCCCGGAAAATCAAAGAGTTTCCGCAGCAATCAAATACAGCTTAATCCACGCGGACGGAGTCGCAGGCCTCGTCTAGTTTTTTTTTTATAAATCTCTACTAGTCTAAAACCTACATAGTACATACCTAATAAAATTTATCATTAATATCTATAATAGTTAAAAATTACAAACTAATATTTAAATCAAAAAAATTGTGAGATTGACAATTTGACATTATAGCACGTAGGTAAATAATTGAAATGTAATATAATGTAACGAATTATAAAGTAGACTAACTAAAATTGTTAACCTTGTTAATTAGAAGTACGTAAAATTGTTTAGCTTCATTACTAATGTTACCAATCTGCTATGCCCTGACGGGGCCTCATGTATATATTAATTTATAGTTAATTTATTTTATATGTACATGAAGCAATGAATAAATGATATGATATGATAAATGATATGATATGATAAATTGAATGAGCCGTTCTTATTATAAATTAGAACATTTGAACAGCAACGCTAAATATGAAACTTTAAATGGATAAATACATAAAAATGTAGGTATTGAACATCCATTAAGGTGCAACCGGGTTTCAGACCAATAAATTGGACCATCATTTCTAAGAATTCATTAAGTAATTGTTTACGTTCATTAGCAGTAGGTATAAATAATTAAACGAACTCATCGGTACATTAAGCCATAGTAAACAAACCATTAAATATCTCAGGATTATTTATTTGACTTAATTTCCTGAGCTGATCGCGAACAAGGTGGAGTTAATGAAGGAGAGCCCCGGATCACTGGAGCCACCCTTGATTGGAACTTATTTATTTGCTATGGGATGACTTCCACCTCGGGTCACGCTGCCGCTGCGTTTAATTAGATTCTGAACTACCTATACAATCATATCGAGGATATTAATTAATCCATACTAATATTATTAATCCGAAATGTCTGTCCATCTGTCTGCTACGCTTTAACGGCCCATCTTTTCAACTGATTTTGATGAAATTTGGTACAGAGGTTTCATCCCCGGGAAGGACATAGGCTTTTCATCCAAAAACCTTAATCCACGCGGACGAAGTCGCGGGTATCATCTAGTTCACATATATTATAAGATTGAGCCGTGCCACGCTCAAAGAGATATCCGACCAACCTAACCATAACTAAAGTAAATTAGCTGCATAAAAAAATTTAAGGATTTCATGCAACTGTTTAATTTCCGGTTGCAAGTTTCCTCGAGTAACTGTTAATAGATAGCTGTCTTCAAATCAAAGATGTAGCCTTCTATCGTTGAGAATTCGATAAAATCATGAGAAATTGTAGCTGAGATAAGCGTATTCGCGCATTTAAAATCGACAGCTTCGCTTTAATTTTTTTTTAGAACTTTGTGCACTGCAGGCGAACTTGGTAGGTACATAGAGATTATTGGTGGTGAATTTCTCATCGCAAACAAGAGTTCATGGGTTTGTTTTCAAGTGGAACTATTTTATAGGATTGACCCTTTAATTCAAACACCTCGAATGGAAAAATTACTACATAATAAACCAGCTACAACTTATTTTTTCTGGACAGTGCGTCCTCATGCATTTAGGTATTTTAAACATCTCATGGCAACTCCTTAATTTTCTGAAATAACAAGCCTACAGCGTATGGGATACTAGCTATCTCTGTATCAAATTGCGGCTAAAAATCGGGTACACTTTCGCAATAAATATATCATCATCTTCTTATTAACCCATTGCCGGCTCACTATACTGAGCACGAGTCTCGCCTCTCGGAATGATTGTAATTATGTTTGTTTTAAAATATACTCGGTTTGGCCATAGTCCACCACGCTGGTCAATTAAGGATTGGCAGACTTCACAAACCTTCGAGAAAATTATGAAGAACTCTTGGGCATGAAGGCTTCCTCACGATGTTTTCCTTGACCGTTTGATGCCTGTGATTTGAACTTGAACTGTGCTTGAACTTCAAAAAGTAGGAGGTGCGTGCCCGGAGATCGAACCCGCAACCCGTACAGGAGGCCGGGAGTCTCACTAGGCTTTCAATGCTTAAATATATGATTTGATGGAAGTAGAAAAATATTTTCCACGTGTTGTAAACACCGCCATAGCCTGTAACCTCCATTCCTAATTCAAGCGCTGCATCTGTACCTAGCGACTGGCGAGTGCACTGTAAACTAAAATTGACTTGCAAGTAAGCTGCATGTTTGGTACTGCGATACACGATGTCAAATTCTCACGACACCAATATAGAGTTTCCTAAGGCCATGGACAAATCAAGAGAAAAATTGCCCTTGGAAATTTTCTTAGTAATGATTTGAGACTTATTTCGTGGTTCGAAAACATATTCTTATTTATCAAAACGGGTACATACCACGATGTAAAACAATGATTTTATTTGTCGATATTTCGACCCAGTTGCATGGATCGTGGTCACGACGGGACTGCGGTGCTACGAGGTGTGTAGCTGTCACGGACAGTAGCGAACTACCCTCCTTCTCGTTCTTTTTACAGGAACTTCTCGAAAATTTCGGCAAAATACACTCACAACGTCACTTTTCACTTTAGATTTCGTACGACTCTGTCTGTCTGCAACTGGGTCGAAATATCGACAAATAAAATCATTGTTTTACATCGTGGTATATGTACCCGTTTTGATACATAATAATATGTTTTCGTAGTAACTTTGTGCGCGGATATGGTGCTTACCCATTTTGTACATAAGACACATTTGAGCGGAATATTGTGCGCGATTTCTATTCGATAATTGCGATAGTTTTCAAGATGAACTAAACGAGAACGCATATCGTATCAAGATAGATAACAAAAGACGCAAAAGCCATAAAATACAAAACTGGTTTTTTCTATGGAGTCTTCTAGTGTCCGACCGAAACTGGTTTTTACGACCGAAACCGAAACCGAAACAGAAACCGAATTTCGGCAACAGTCTCAGTTTCGGCCGAAACCGAAACCGAAACCGAAACTTCCTTACAAGGTAGTGACTACCTACTCTTATGTTATATCACGTAATAAAACTTACCAGATTCAAAATAAATCAGACGAAAACACAACAAACCAAACAAACTGCAAACACAAGCCAGTCACGACATGATCTAAGCACGTGGACGCGGCGAAATGTCTTCGTCGCTTACTCGCTTGGTTGGAATTTAACGCGCCGAACATGACCGATCACAGCGCGAGAACTCCCGAATGCACGAATGCAGTTTCGGTTTCGGTCGTAGTTTCGGCAGGTTTGCCGCCGAAACAGAAACTAAACCGAAACTCGTTTTTTTGCCGAAACTCGACCGAAACCGAAACCGAACTTTCGGTCGGACACTAGAGTCTTCTATGGACTCACTCACACGCATGAAAAATTCGTTGCTTTGTTGCGAAAGAAGAAGAATTTGTGAATGAAGTAGGTACATACAACAAACAATAGCAAATGTGTTACTCAAACAAACCGTGAGACTGGCAATCATATTATTGCGATTGAGTTTGAATTATAACTTATCGACACACCCTCTAGAGGCGCTTACTCATACAGTCATATTATAAGCTTTCTGTTGTATGCTCTCTACAGTCCTTCATATTAATCGAATCATTCTAACAAAGATAACATCAGGGTTCCATATACATCGTAAATATTGAACTAGCCATACCTATGGATAATATAAACCAGATGATGCCCGCGACTTCGACCGCGTGGATTAAAGTTTACGATTCCCGCGGGAACTCCTCAATTTTCTGGGATAAAAAGTAGCCTATATCCTTCCCCGGGATACGACCAAATTTCGTCGATATTGGTTGAAAAGATGAGCTGAGTTCCAACTAACGGCGTATTTTGTACTTTAAAGGGGTTGTTTCATCTTGGGCCAGGTACTTGTACAGTATTCCAAAAAATAGTATAAAATCATAGAAAATAAAATAAAATATGCTTTTTGAATAAGAGGTACAAAAATAAAATGTTTAATTAGGTACATTTGTAGAATAGCAACTCTCGCAGCGCATCCATCCATCAATCTGACTGCTGTTGGATATTTTATGGTTAATTCACATTTCCCAGGTAATTTTATGTCAAATGTCATCATGACACGTGTTATATACGTCAATGTCAAAATGAACGCATGTTGTTGCGCTTTTATTTTGCAAAATAATTTCGCATTGTACCTCGTAAATTGAACTTTTTAGTAAGAAATAAAGGAAAAAATGTTACTATTTTATGACCCCGAACATTTTGAAATACCGTACAAATACCTGGCCCAGGCTCCATATAAATTTGAAACAACCCCTTTTAGGCTTTGAGCATTCCTATGCTCTAAGTCAGCTTCGTACTCTTTTGATCAGCCTTTATTTAAAACAAACTGACCTATCCACTCAATTGGATACGTCTGCTCGTTGGACCACGCATGGTTTGAGCGGAAACAGAGTGAAATATAGAGCGGTGAAATTTGCCTCATAGTGCAACGGTTTGCGTCTACTTAGGGCGATTGCCTTCATTAAAGGCTGTTTCTAGCACTATAATAAAGCTCGAGTCAAACTTTTAAAGGTTCGCTTGTCCAACATTTACGTTGGGACTTTGGGGCCCAGCATAAAGTTAAAATATAGATAAGACGGGCATTATTTTATTAACAGAGGTCGACCTATCTAACATATTAGAACTTAGGCCACGTTTATTCAAAACTTGAGGATTGCAAAAGTAATTTACGTGTTTCCATTAAAATTCTTCTAGCGCTCGCAATAAAGTTGAATGGAGTGGATGCGTAGATTTATTCTTATATCGCGGGATTAGGCCGTTCCCCGCTAAGCTGCCATCGACCCCGCTTCTCTGAATTGAGTGCTTTGTTTTTGTTACTTATCTAAATTGCAGGTCGGTTTTTTGATATATTTATAAAATTTGCAAACCTCTAATTAAATGTACAGCTGGTGGTTAACCTCATCAGTTTGGCTGTCAGCCCACTATATTTCGTTCCTATATATATCTACATATTACTTATACACTGTACCACAGTGTGACAGTATCATGAGCAGGTACAGGGTAATTTATTAAAGGGTGTTTAGTGTGTATGTATAATGTATTGCATTACTATATTTCTGATGAATAGTCATAAACATCTTGCAAATGCTCAATTGCGTGCAGTTATAATGTACCTATGTAATGTCGGGATTAAAAGTAACCATGATAATATATCCGCCTCGTCATTGTCGCTCAACAGCGAATGATATTGTGTGAAAAGGTAACAAACAGACTGACACACTTTTGCATTTATAAATTATAGGTAATACAAGTATGGAAGAATGGATTGAAGTAATATAATAATTTAAATAATTTGGGGCCCGTAGTCCGAATAACTGATACACTTTGAGGTCCCAAGGTGCTGAAATGGCGGCCTTGCATCGGAATGCGTATCGTTGACAGTTGTTTCCATTGACTTAACAATGTTGTTTCCATTAGGTGGACGGACGACAACAAGAGAACCGTAGAGAGCTGCTGGATCCAATCTCTACAAGAGACCTGTGATCAACAGTGGACATAGGTCGTATCAGTTGACGACGACAACGCTGTGCCTTTAGGATATGTTTTAGTTATCTACATTACTTTTCAAAACCGAAAGAACAACGATGTTGCCACGTTTACGTAAGATGCTTCCAGCTATGACTGATGGCTGCGCAGCAGCTCTATAATCTTATTTTGTGTTTAACAAAGTAGTCAGTAAATTAAAGTATTATCTGATCTGATTTGAGTAGTTGTATGGCTCTGAGCTCTACTAGTGTTTCGGTCTTTGACTAAATAATTTAGCATCAACGTAACGAATCAAGGGACACAAACGTGATAAAAAAGAAAAGGAAATATATTGCTGTGGTTTGCCGCGAAAGCAGAGTTACTGAGTCGAGGGTAAAGTATCTAACAATCTTCTGTTACACTGATGAAATTGCGGGCATCGCCCGCTTATTAATTACGTTTCCGAATAAAGTCGGTCGTTAAAAACGAGCCCTTGTCTAATTTTTTATGTTTATTTTTATCAGAGATTTTAGGTCACAGTTCTAAGTAAATGGAAACAGCACACAAACAGGGGGCTTACTACCATCGCTTAAATAGTAGTATTATTTCAAACTTATTGACGTCCTTATTTCAAAATAATTATAATCCATATTTTGGAGACGTCAAGGTACGTCATATAAAATGTCAATAGAGCGATGGTAACATAATTCCACTGCATGAACAAGCTTTTCTAGTAGTAACACTTCAGGACCCAGGTTTACGCCTCGGAAAGCTTGACTGGGTAACATTTTCAAGGTCCTATACATTGGTACAACAACAAAATGGAAGGAATGTACTTTCTTATTTGCATATAAAATACCAAGGTACTTGCGTTCATTTTTCCGAGTTTATTTCACTGTGATGTATATATATTAGTATACATTTTAAAATAATAACTTTATAAAATAAATAATTTAAGGTTACTTTGGGCTACTTTCTTTACTAAAAGAATTTGGGCTTCCCGTGAATTTCGAAACAGCTATTTAGCAAGTCACTTTGTATTTTGCATTCTTAATTACTCTGCCAACTCTGAAATGACTAAAATGTACCTACATTTTTGCATTTTTCGTTTCAATTTTATAGAATTAGAATTTTCACTCTTTTATAAGCGTATTTTTTTTTATTTACTCCACTCGCAAAGATAAATTAGTATGCCGAAATACAGCGAAGTTTTAAAGGATTACTTTTGGAATTGGTTCATTTATTTTACTGCTCAGCCATGCAAAAAAAACTTTTTATGATGCCACCGCAGGATATTTTATGTAAACGTTTAGGAACCGCTTTAATGATAGCGAGGGATATAAATAAAACTAATGATTATTATTGTTATAGCTTTCTTTTCGGAATTTTACTAATTAAACGACACGATATGGATGTCAAAATAACAGTGACTACTTAGTTATACTTAAATTAGATTATCTACTGTGTTTAGGCCAATTTGTAAGTAGGTACTATACCTACTTTGTTTTTAGGATAACACAATAATATAGTGTGAGTATTGAGTACAGTGATTTTGAAAAGAGCTCGTGCTTTTACTTAGCTTTATAAAGTGGAGTAGGAATTTTATGTCTTCTGTCTCATATAATTAATAAGAGAAACTTATTTACTGACATATCGCTTTTACTGATATAAAAAAATTCGAAACAATTACAAAGTTATGGCGGAATAACTTTATTTCCTCGATAACCGAGGAAACCCCTTGTTATCGTGTTATGAAATATTACCGTTTTACGTTGTGTAGCTTTAAATAAATCCTCCTTAATGTCGCCTTTGAGGCCTCGCGTGATTAACGAGTAAACGCGGGGAGATTGTTTCAAGAGATATTTGGAGAAAAATATCTTGAGAAAAATTTAGTATTTTATAGAGAATTCTAGTGCTCGAAGTTTGACAAATACCGCCGTACCTACGCATTGTAATTTACGAAGCCGACTCGTAGTCACACCAGATTATCACACCAGTATGACAAACAAGATAACATCTGAAAGTATCATCCTCATCGTTTTCTTAACATTAAGAGTTAGACACAGTTTGTAACGCAATAGATGTCCCTTGCTAACGTTACACTGGAGTCTGTCACTTGTTCCAACATTCAAGATAATTTAAAAGGTGTTAAAAATATTCCAGATGCTATCAAGAAGGGTACATAAAATACCTTTCTCCTCTGATGAAATTCCAAGAAAACTTCATTAAATAAAGATGTATTAATATTAATAACCAGCTGATGCCCGCGACTTCGTCCGCGTGGTTTAAGTTTTTTGATTCCCTCGGGAAATCCTTAATTTTCCGGGATAAAAAGTAGCCTATGTCATTCTCCAGGTCCTCAACTATACCCATGCCAAAAATTACGTCGATCCGTTGCTCTGTTGCGGCGTGATTGAAGGACAAACCAACAAACCAATAAACCAACAAAACAACAAAAAAACACACTTTCGCATTTATAATATTAGTATGAAGTATGAAGTATGATGTTAGCGCAAACATACAAAAACCAACCGAAATCTAGTAAGTAAACTGTAAAAAATGTCATTTCCAAGAAACGACCGATTTATCAATTTTTCGACGCTAAAGAAGTTAAGTAATTTTGTTAGTGCAAGGAATTAGCTTTGCTCTAGCGGACTAATTGTTTCAGTAACGACTTAGGTACATTTCTAATTTGTTTCGCTTGAAATTATAGCTGGAAACTAGGTATAATTTTTAATGAAAATTAGTTCTGACTTTACTTTTATGTAACCCAGTTTTCTTTATGGAAAATATTATTTAATGGAATTATTTTTATAGTGAATTATATAGGTACCTACTTTCTTTTCTAACTCTTCTCATTTTTATCAGTGTGGGTCATTTTAGTTCGCAAAATCTAAACTCTTTAGTTTGGGTCTTCATCAATTCCTTAAAATAAATATGTTGTTATACATACTTAATATTATAAATTCGAAAGTGTGTCTGTCTGTCTGTCTGTCTGTCTGCTACGCTTTAACGGCCCATCTTTTCAACCGATTTTGATGAAATTTAGTACAGGGGTAGGTTACATACCGGGGAAGGACATAGGCTACCCGGCTAGATTTTTATGCCGGAAAAGTAAGGAGTTCCCGCGGGAATCAAAAAACTTAATCCAGGCGGACGAAGTCGCGGGCATCATCTAGTTAATAATATACTTAATTCATTATAATATCATGCATTATAGGTGTATGATCGTCAGTAAAAGAAATACCGTTAACGCCCGAGGTAAAATATGATTGTAAGAATCATACCCTGTGTTCTGGCCATGACATGTCGAGATTGTCGTCGGCAATAGAGATAGAAATATTAATATTGATATTAGAAGGTGAGATACAGTAGGAATAATATTTGAATATTCAGGAGATCGTACCTACCTACTTGAATAAAACATGCTTCAGCCAAATTGTAAAGCCAGGTGTCTAGCCATTGAAGGTAAATCATTTGATTTACTTAAGTCACGATATAAGATCATGAGTGTGAAATCTGCAAAGCCAATTTTCGGCACGAGGCCAAACCACGGAAATTCCATTTGGCGATAATATGTCATTTATAATAATTTCGCAATCATGGTGATTGCAAAAGTCTTTCGCCATGTCATCGAGTCGTGCGTGATCGCTTATTAGTTGTAGCAGGCCCTTGTAGCAGGCCCCATCGAACGAAAGTTAATTCATCCGTACCGAATATGCAGTCAGTGGGCACCGTTTTTGGCGCCCATCCACTTGACTTAAGTCAAATGACTTATCGTCAATGACGAGCTAAGTTGGTGGTCATACTGTACCTTGATTTTTGTAATAGGACATCTGCGTTCGTATCATATATTATTATCAATGTTTGAACATGAATAAGAAGTTTTTTTTATTTTAAAGAAGTTATTCTAATAACTTCCTTTATCTGTAGAGTAGTACAGGTAAGATTTTTTAAACGATCACAGCTGCTTTTGAATCCTCAAGTGAACCAGTAGGTAAACAGTAAACACGGTCTGTAATATTGATCTCACTCTATTTTACATTCCATCATGGCTTTTATACCATGCATTTATATTGTGGATAGGCTATAGATAGAGTAATAAGTAAAGCTTGAAAGGTAATGCACAAGTAGGCACATTTATTTCTATATCGCGAGAAAGCCACTCTTTCCGCTAAGCTTAGTCATTGTCCACAACCTTACTCTCGGAATTGAGTGCTTTCTTTTTATAACCAAACTCACACTATAAGTAGGTCTCAACATAGGTAGATACTAGCTACATGCAAGCTGTCAGCTATTGGATATGGACAAAATACACACGTGCGTAGTTAATTTGTGTTTCGTCAAACAGGTTGATTCGGATGCGACTTTCAGGGTTTTTACTACTTATAATAGCTATATTTAAAACTTGACAGCTAGAAAGTAGAAACTATCTACACTAGTGGTTCGCCCGAACTGAGACCTCGCGGTATCCATAAACTTGTACAGAGCGCCATCTATTGACATCATTGTGAAGTTCTGTTAAAAATACGGAAGCTCATTAAAAATTAAATAATTTCGTTTCCTTAAAATATTTATCAAATTTTAGTATTTGTTGTTCAAGTACAGGATATAATTCAAATAATTGATAAGTTTCAGGCTCAGCCTTTCAGAAAATTGAGAGTTCTGAGGTCAACTTTGGACGTTAGAAAATCTCCACTTTGAAAGCCCCCCATTTCGTCAATTTTAGGGGAAAAATTAAAAAAAAAATATTTTTGGACTCTATTCCTAATTATCTTTAAAATGATATACCGCAACCCTATGTAACGCTATAAAAAATATTTTACTTCGCATTCGCTTATAGGAGAGCCCCCCTGAAATAAAGATTTTTCGGCGGGAGGCCATCGGTTTACATATTATATTTAAATTTGAAGTAATTACGTTCAGTAATTCAGAAGTTATAAGGCTCTGACAGACGGACGGACGGACAGACGGACGGACAAGTGCAAATTCACTCAAGTAGACTCAGAGACCTTCGCTTCGCTCGGTCAATAAACACATACTTGAAGTTTGCATAAAAGTTATTTGAACTGTTTTAAAATTGATCTAACAATCGCATCTCGGCTCGAAAGATTTCATTCTCTATCTCGTTGTTATATAATATACGCGCCGTTTTCAGCGAGATGTGGCAGATGTACTGGGACAGTTTCTCTCGGGAGAGATTAAAAATCCAAGACTTAAAGCGGCACTCTGCGCTGAAATGTTTGCGCTTTGTAATCCCGCTGTAAAAACTGTACGCGTTCCACATTTACGTGCATACGTTATCCTTGAGAAAAATAGATTTTTAAGAAAAAAATAGATTTTGTGATAGGTTTTTTTTAATTGACCTATCCACACTTAATATTACAAATGCAAAAGTGTGCGTCGAGGCAGGTACCTACCTATTCTAGGTAGCTACTAGGTCGAAGTAGTTACTTTTTACTCTGATTATTCAACGGTATTAAAAAACCCAAGTACTTAGTACACGTGGACACGGACATCAACTATTAAATACTTTTATCTACTCTCATGCTTTAAATCCTCTATAACAGGTTCTGAAACAGTTAGATAATTGCCAACATTAAAACACCCAATGTCCTAATAACCATTACATCATCCAAACGAGTGATGCCACATCTGCTCGATGCGTGGTATCTGTACGAATTTCAAAAAAAGAACATTGTCATACACGCGCGTTTCACTACCAGAACGCCGCGCGCTGTAAAATAAAGTTAACCAAAAAAAAATAAAAAAAAAATAAAAAAAAATTAAAAAAAAAATAAAAAAAAAAACGAAAATAAAAAAAAAATTTAAAAAAATCAAAAAATAAAATATAACAAAATAAAAATTAAAAAAAAATTAAAAAAAAAAGAGCGATTCAAGTTTTGAGTTTTGATGATATTAGGTTACTAGGACTGGATGTTTTAATGTTAGCAGTAATCTAACTATTTCAGAATATGCTATAGAGGATTCATATTATGAGTGTAGATAAAGTCCTGTATGCAACAGTTGATAATTAGGTATTAAAACACTCATATGATACTATTATCATACTCCGCTTCGCGTCGTATGATAAACCCACATTCGTGTTTTAATACCCCTTATTACACAACTGTTGCATAAATAACTAATAATTTTACGGATACGTGCCGTAGGAGCTTTGTATCAATTTGTGGGGTCTAATGAGGAGATTTTCCTACCATCCCGATGGCTTGAGGTCCCAGTCCGCTAGAGGGCGGTGCAGATGTAGGGTAATGAACAAGGGACGGCCGCTTGCCCTCGAGAAATTTAACACCCTTCCCTGCAATATAGTGTTGGTACCACGAACTATAGGTAATTATTTTTAATTACCTACTCTAATAAGAGTGGTGAACTGCGAATTTAAGCAAATATAATAATTTTTAATCTAAAATAGAATATTTTGACGACCTCTGTGGCGCAGTTGTTGAGCGTGTTGTTGAGTATTTTAGGTACTAATTTACTTTTACCTACATAATTATTAGACGCACAGCACGTTTACTATTGGTTCGACCTTTTCAAGTTCTTTCAAGCAAATAAGAATGCGCAGATGGACCATCAAGCATTGTTTTTATTTTTAACTCTTGTAGATAGGGAAATTACTCTAGCCCCGCCCGTTTATCTTGTTGCACCGTTAAATATATCTATATCTATGCGGTTTGTCATTACCTACTACTCGAAAGAAATGTCTAATATTCGACTTAGATTAAACCTCCATTGTGCTTACACTCTCTGTCGCCTGCTTTGCCTAGTCGAAACATATAATAATTCTGAAAATAATTTCTATAAGAAGAGACATCTGGGCATGATGAATGGTACAATTTTCTTACGGGCGGAGGAGAGCGGTCTTCGCTCCGCGTCCATCAAGATTTACTTTATCGCGCTCGCACAAACTCGACACATTAAAAGCTCTTTTAACTTTTATTTAGTGTCTACTTTTTGTATAAACGAATTTTGGTAATTTTCATATCATTAGGTACCTATCTTTGCCCTACTTAAACAAACAAACGTTGTTTTGCGTCTTCGTTTATCCAAATATTTACTTAGAGGGCATTTTGTTTTTGAGACCCTAGATTAATTCTACCCAAATAACTATTCAAGCTACGAGAACATTGGTGGGCGAGTCTGACTCGTACCTACTAGTCCGGTTTTTTTTCATACGATGTGAAACTTCTTGTCTTCAAAATAGAGAGAGGAATTCAAACCTGCAACATAAATAAAATAAATAAATAAATAAAAGCCTTTTATTACAGCGCTTTGACAATGTTGGTGTTTACACAAATTATATCACAAAAAGTACCTTATTTCTGTGTGCCTCGCGGCAAAGGCCTCCTCGCTCTCTCCAGTGCTTGCGATTCTGTGCCACCCTTCTTCAGAATGTAAGTACCAGCTGTCAGCTTCAGTTCGTCCTCCCAACGTCTTTGCTGCCGGCCCTTACTTATCCTAGGTTACTCCATTTTCTTCGGGGGTCTCGGAGCGTGTGACCAGTCCAGCAACCTGCATCATACTACTCTGTCAAGAAAGTACCGGGAAACCGGAAAAGGTCTATAATATACAAAATGTTAATTATTATTCCAAATGTATTGTATCTCCTTCAAAGTAGGCCCCTTCGGAAATAATACACTTACGCCAACGAATAATCCAATTTTCAAAACATTTTTTAAAGGCATTTTTCGGAATCGATTTCAGTTCTTGCCGCGAATTCTCTTTTACTTGTCTTCTATCGATCGAAAACGGGTGCCACGAAGTGGTAATTTGAGTTTTGGAAAGAGAAAAAAGTCGGCCGGAGCCATATCCGGTGAATACGGTAGTTGTTCGATGGTATTTGTTGAGTTTTTGGTCAAAAATTCATTCACAATGATGGCCTTGTGCCTTTTAGTTGAAGACGTTGATGGCCGACCAGAGCGAGGCAAATCTTCCACCACATCGCGACCACTTTTGAATGCATGGTACCACTCGTATGCACGTGTTTTTGATAAAGTCGATTCCCCGTAAGCTTTCTGCAACATTTTCAGCGACTCTGGACACGAAATTCCATTTGCGATGCAAAATTTGAGACAAACTCTTTGTTCGATATTTTCATTCATTGTAAAAATCGCAAAACACTATTGAGATGAACTGACAAAATGGCGCACTGTAAACAAAGTAAATAACAATTGACGTTCAAACTTCGCGGCAATATAGACGACAGTTGTGTCAACTTAGCGACAAAAAATAATTTTTGAATTGAATTTGGAATTAGAAACAAATGATGAATTCCTGGTACTTTTTTGACAGAATGTATACCTACCTAATTCAAGACGCAGCTTCTAGATCTAGGTACTTGAAAGTCTTCAAAATGTTTAAAACACTAACTAATATAATTAAGCACAAGAGTAGTATGTTATTCGCCGGTTCTGCCCCACTCGCCTGCCCTCCCCCACCCACACCTCCCCGCTGCGGTTTTGCGTACTGCTTGCCGCTAAAAAAAAAAAAAAAAAAAAAAAAAAAAAAAAAAAAAAAAAAAAAAAAAAAAAAAAGGTTTAGCCCCCCATTTGAATCGTTTGCGCGCATCCTCGTACTCGTATCTATCATATTTTCGGAGATAGCTTTCTTGCAACGGCGCTCGTATTTCGTTAATGACATGGGTAATTACTCGTAGATAACGAACTCGGACGCTAATCACCTGTCCATTCACAATGGCTTCGAAGTAACTTCAACTTGCTAATCCATACTAATATTACAAATGCGAAAGTGTGTCTGTCTGTCTGTCTGCTACGCTTTCCCCGCCCATCTTTTCAACCGATTTTGCTGAAAACCTTAGTCCACGCGGACGAAGCCGCGGGCATCATCTAGTGACTAATATTATGCAAGGTTCAATCAAAGGAAAAATTCTTTTACGGTTTTATTTCATATTTATTGCTCTTTAAATAATTTTTTAAATAATCTATCCACTAACATATCATTCTCTAGCGTGTTATTATTGAATACATTTAAAAAATCCTGAGTGCTATAACCCAAATACATGTAATACAAATAGGTAATACAATATTGACCACATACTAAAGTGAAGTCGTTTTGTATTCTTCTCGTACTGTACCGCCACCTCCTGGAATTTCTTTTCAGAAACTGCCAATGATATTTAGTCGGTGCTCGCCCATATGAATCAAAATACTGACCAACGCCATTCCTGTCTATATACATGGCTATCCAGTGGGATCCCGGTTTATTATCAGTATCCAGATTGCTTATTATATAACTCGGGGTTGAAACATAAATTGGTAATCGGTTCGCAGCATATGCATTGTGTTCAATACTTGGATGGATTTTGCTTAGATACGACTTTATCTCTAAGGTATTCATGTTACCTACGTGACAGATACAGATATCTTAACGCTGCAATGGATCATACATGAATGTGGATATAGAATGTACTTTACCTTATAACTTAATATAAAAATAAAAGATATATATTCATTTTAAAAGTGTTTTATTACATATAAATCTTATAATTTAAAAAAAAATACAAGTTTTGACTTAACCTATTTGCAATATAGTGATACTTAACTGCTATAGTCAACTGTTACATTACGATTTCTATCAATTTCAATGACATTATCAAACTCTGCATAAACTATACAGTTGATGGTTTCATTAATAGCTGACTCAAAACGAACTTCTAATCTAACACTACCATGCTTTATAAGGTTCCAGTGACTCGAGTGAGCTGATAAATCAGGAGTTAAATCGAATGCTAAAAGGCAATAGCCTTTTGCGTATTGTTCCCTAGATATTCCGTTCCCTTCATTAAAAAAATGGATTCCCGTTCCTGAGAATAATGTATGATAGGCTGAACTGAAAGTATTATTACTGAATGATGGTTGCAAAGCTTTTGAAGGTATTTGTTGACCATCAATATACAAACTAAATGTATTCATCTGATAATTTTCAAAGTTGAATGGATTTTTTGTAAGAGTTCCATTAAATGCTGCATTACTAACAAATCCGACAATACATCTTTTAGGAACTTGACCAAGAAAAATATTATCGAGTGTTTTACCCTGAACCCCTGAAGGAATTGTTAAAACTTTAACTTCCGCTCGAGTTATTGGATATTTTGCAGTAGTAGATGCTAAAACTTTTTGATGTGCAAGCAATACAGTTGGATTTATCCGCGCGCGCCGAACTATAAGAGTCGCATCTGTGATACACACTTTAAGTTTTAAATCAGTTGAAGAAGCCATAAGACTAAATTTTCCCTTGAGCGAATTAATTTAACACACATTTCAACACCATTAATCAAAAATTTTTCCTGATTAAATATATCACCATGTAAATGTCCAATCATTTCTATTTCTTTGCTTTCTGATGCAAGAGTCTGTCTTTTAATAAAACCTGTATTTTTTTCATCTGCCGAATCCATACTTCCTGCAGTATCTTCATACCAAAGACCACAAGTCAGGTGAGATTCTTTCGCTGCTGGTGCATAGTTTAACAATGTCTCGATATAAGCACGGTATGCATATGTATTGTTTGGTGGTGAAATGAGTTTTTGATTCAAATATACATCCAGCTGACTAAAAACTGAATGTAACCAATTGTTAATTGGAGCTACAGCTGTTGATGAATTAAGTTTTGATAAGTCTTGATTCACTATCTTAGCCTTTAAATGAAGCAACGTATGAGACAAATCTATGTAGTCATCGCTCGTTCCAGGTATTTGAAATTCTATAGGTCCGTCATCAGCAAGGGATGAAATGGGTTTGTAATGAATCCATAGTCCATTTTCTATACTTGTTTGTGTGGATGGTAAAGCAAACAAATCTAACTCTGATTTAATACACTCACATGAATGATTATGTAAGAAAGACATAATTAATTACAAAATATATCTTTTATTTTATTTTGACTGAGTCTTGATTTTTTAATAGCTTTCACTTTAGCTGTCAGCGGTTGAATGAATGAAGATTGACGTTTTCTTTTAGTTATATAGCCTGAACCAGACATATTAATTCTGTCTATTTTATCATGTACTTTTCTTTTTAAGTTAGAACTAGCTTCCTTAAGACGAGTTTTAATAGAATCTTCCATAGGTCGTGCACTAACCATATCTGATAGGAGACCAACACCTGCATTTAATGCCTCTTTTCCTATGGCTTTAGCACCATTAGAGAGTAGTGGTAAAATAGACCTAAACAATCCTCCAAGAAAACTGCCAATACCATGGCCACGTTGATATGGTACACCTTTATAAATTACTCCAATACCTGATCCAGCCTGATGTGAATAATATTGTTCGTAAGGACATATAATCCTGTTTTGATAAGGATCCATTATAATTTTCTAAAATGAAGTTTAATGCACACAGTTCCAAACTGGAATGGGATTTTATTGCCAGTGCTTGACCTTATATCTATTTCAATAGTATCAAACTCTCGCCGCATAACAGGTAAATAGTGAGGTGGTGAGAAAATATGCATTTTATTTGCTCCATATACATATGCTGCTGTATCTAATGGTGCAATTCTGAGAAGAGGAGCCATTACATCCCCCACAATTTGTGGTTCTATTATATCACAATAAATAAACAATTGAGATGGCAACCCTAATTTTAAATTAGAAGGATAGGTCCCAATTTTATTTTTTACAAGATTTTTGTTTGGTTCAAACCCAAGTTGTAAACATAATTTTGTTGACATCGTAAGTGTATCAATAAAGTTATCCGAAATGAATATTGATACTTGTTTGGTTATTTCGTCATAATTAAACATAATTTCATTAAAAGTATTTTTATTCAAAGTTGCTATCAAATGTTGAATGCTGTCATAGTTCATGGCAGGAATTTGTCCTCTATAGTGCACTAATGAATGTTCTGAATTATCAGGTATTAAAACCCACTTCGATGTATTAATAATATTTTCATTTTCTTGAACAGTAAATACGGTGCAAGGATATTGAATTTCTACAACTCCAACAAACCATTCACCTTCTAATACAAGGGATTTTGGTAACTTCGTTGAAAACATAGTTGTTTTGTTTTCTGGAAAGTATTCTATTGAACTATTACTAAGTAAAGTTAAATAAAAGTTTTCCTTTATCATATTTGATTTAAACTAGACTCTAGAATCCAACTGTTAAATTTATCAGGATAACCTTTCCACTTCACGAACACTTCTTTTCTGTTGCCAGAATACCTAGAACGAAGGATTTTATCTATTTTATAGTTCGAAGATGAATCATATGATACCTTTTGTAATTCCTTTTCATAAAAAGTTCCAACTATGGGTTCATTTTGTAAATCTTTTAATGTATAGACTATCCATGGATATCTATCTATTGTTGATGTTATAACAAATATTTCATCACTCCAGTTAGATTCATAACCTTTTTGAAAGATGTGTTTATATTTTGAAATTCTAACATGATCACCAACATGAAATTTAGGTAGTACACTTCTCGATGATAGTTTATTATGAATCGATATCCTATCATATAAATTGTTCCAAACCGTCATTATATTCTGAGAACTAACGTCACAAGGACACATCTTAATACTAGAATGAAAACTATGGTTATATGAATTTATCAAGTCTTGTAAAATATCTATATATCTATAAGTATTTTTATATGTAAAATAACGCCACATTTTAGATTTTAGAGTTCTTTGAAATCTTTCTACAACACTTGCTTTTATATCAGGATTATTGGTTGTGTAATAATTTACATTCTTACTTTTGAAATACTTTCTAACCTCTTGTGAAACAAATTCAGTACCTTTGTCAGACTGTATATGTGTAGGAGTAGTATTGGATTCGTCAAAAATACTTTCAAAACATTCAATAATAGTTTCAGCATTTTTCTTTTTCAGCACCCTAGCATATGCATATTTACTAAAGACATCAATAACACACAAGATATAATTGTAACCATCATTATATTTCGAATAAGTTCTCATATCACTAAGATCAGCCTGCCATAATTCGTTTACATTTGATAATATGTATTTGTTTCGAGCAAACTTCCGCTGAACAGGTTTATGAAGTGTGTAAGTATCTTGTGACTGCAACCATTTTCTAACATCTATTTTAGACATTTTACCTCTCATGGCATTTGATAATTTCTCTATACTACTGAACCCAGCAGGATGTTTTGGATTATAATATATATTATTAATTTCTAATAAGGGGTCCATTTTTCCCAATCAATTTTCTTCTTAATCTTTGTCATATGTTTATCACCTCTAGAAATAGGTGTGACTAAGGTTTCTTTATTTGATTTATAGTTACTTTCGAGCTTATTCAATTGAAGTTGGTGAATATACTCCGATCTCTTAGGATTACCGATATAAGTCAACGGTATTTTAATTGAATTTAAAGCTCCTGCAAATTTTTCCCAACCTATAGGATCACTTTTTTTAAGTGATCTCAGTGAGTCATTAATTAGATCAACAATATTAGTACCAGGAATTTTTTCGTTATTTATTATAACTGTACCTTCATCATCCCAGTCAATTGTATTTTTACTCAAAGAGATAAAGTTCAGTAACAACTCACCTTTTTTCAAATATGATTTAGGTATTAAACTTAATATTTCTGTTGAAGTGTAACGTGTCTGATTATTTAATATATTTTTTTCTTTTACTTCATGTGATGATGTCTCAGTCGGAACTAAGTCTTCATTTTTCATGTCATTATTTTTATATTCCATATTATTCAAATTTTCAGTTATAATCGGTAATTCAATAGGTTGACGATCCTCCTGGGTAAAATGTAGGTATCTTTGTAAAATTTGTAGATATAAAATACACTTCTTAGTATCTTCCATCTTACTATTTAAGATCTTTTGCATTTCTGCATCCAATCGAGACTTAGGATTTTCAATATTAGTATGTTGTTTTAATTTTTCTATGACACTTGGTTCAACTAACACCATTTTCTTAACATTTTCCATTTTAAACTAAGGATGACACTAGTCCGCTTAAAATAGCCCCCAAAATTAAAGGTAAAAAACCTCCTCCCTTTTGTATTAGTATATTTTTTCTTATTTTATTTGTTCCTTTGCGAACCAAGTTGCGTAGTATTTTTTTATATTTTTGTAACTTTTTCTTGTGTCTATCTTCTATTGGAACTTTACCTTGTAAAACGTTATGAATACATTCACAGATGCAGTTTATTTCTTCTTCGTCACAAGATTTCAATAAAGCTTTTTTATATTTAGGTTTAAGTGTATGTAATGCATTTAGCAGCTCTTTATGGGTCTTCAAACGTTGATGCATTATTTGTAAATGATAGAAATTGGATGATTCTTTAAATATTTATACTCTTTTGCTGGGACATATACTACACAATATTCATCTGGAGGAAATATTTTTGATTTAATTCGACACATATCATTAGTATCCTGTTTAAGATCAATCATTAAATATCCGTGTGCTTCTTTTGTGGCATCTTTATAGGCATCTTCAATAAATTTTGAATTATCCGGTGAAACTTGTCGGGACAAGTATCGTATTTGCGTTTTATCTCGAGGATTTTTAAAATAAATAATATAACTGGAATTCAAAGATATATCTCTTTGACCTTTTCCCTGATGAAATAAGTTTTGAGTAATGTAAAAGACGCTTAAGTTTCTATGATGGCTACCCTTAGTGAAAATATCAACAATACGACCATCAGATTCCCTCATGAGATCATCAATAATAACAAGCTGAGCATCTTTTCCATCAAACATAGAAAGATCCGGAATCCCTTCATGATAGTTAACATTTGGTAAATTGTAAAGTGGCTGCATTTCATCATAACACCAAATTATTTGTGTGAATTCTCTTTTACAAATGTCTTTAGCATATTTTATGAAATTTGTAACAAAATTTGATTTCCCACAACCACTAGGTCCAGCTACAATAGCAGTAAAAGGATGAACAAAATAAAACATTATGACGTGTAGTTCGTAATATGTTTTTAACAAGAATGAATCATTAGGTAGAAATTTGTGGTAGATAAATTATCGTTATGAACAAGAAGTTAATGACTATACTCATTAACCACAAAATAATTTCTTTATCACCACGTTCTTAGTTAAAGTAGATTCTATAGGGTACTTTATAAAGCATTGAAATAAAATAAATTAAAAATCTTAAAAAATATTTTATTGAAAAAAAAACAAAAAAATATAAAGCAAATAATTTTTTTTTTTTTTGTATTCTTATACTAAATTTTAAAAATCTTAAAAATATTTATAAAATATAAACAAAAAATATTACAAAATGAAAAACATGAAAAAATTATGAACATGAAAAAAAAACAAAATAATTACAATCAATAATATCTTTAACTAATATTTACAAAAAACTTCCTATTTATTTCTAATTTTATAATGACCCCAAGCCAATGTATCAACGTTATTTTCTAAAATATAACGTTTTGTATCATTATGTGACAAACAAGTTTTGTTAATATTTTGTGTGAAAATCATGTGCTTAATAGATCGAAATCTCAACATGTTACAATACTGATTTTTTTTCTCAAATAGACATGATTTATAATCTTCCATTGTCATTCTTTTTGTGATACATTTATTTACCCCTTTCGCTTTTGCTATAGTTTTGTCATCAATATTTAATGCATACATTTTTGATCGTAACCCAACGAATTCTTTGAAAATTTTACCATTGTTTTCATCTTTAAAAAACCCTATTTTTTTCTTATTGACTTTTGGATATCCATATATATTATCATTTGGATAGTCAGATGTATCAAAATAATTTATGAGATCAGATTTTATATCTTCATAAAAATTTTCTGTAAAAATTTGATAAATTAAACTATCTGTATCCGTATACAATAGTTTAATATTGTTTTCAAATTTTTTTAACATATATTGATAATGAAAGTCATATATTAAAGTTTTAGAAATGTCTAATATACAAAATCCTAAATAAATAGGTTTATCATAAGTTAATTTTGTTTTCCGTAACTGTATTGCAACTAAATTTTCAGAGAAAACAGATAAGCTATGAAATTCTGGTTTAGCAATTAAGTCTTGTGCACCTAAGACTTTACCGCGATTTTCCCAGTGTGTTAACAGTTTAACATTGACCCTTTTTTCAATATTTTCCATAGTCTTACCAAAAACAGAATTGTTCATAAGTTTATAAAAATCTTTTTCAAAGTCTGATGTAGCTAAGGTTCGTAAATTTGTATTTAAATCTATATATCGTTGCAACCAAGCACTTTGGTTGAATTTTAATATTCTATGTATTTTAGTCAATTTTATACCCATGTTGATACATTGTTTTAGATTTCTGTAATGAATTTTGTATTTTGTTTTATTGTTAAGATTTGGTACTAATTTCATGTCTTTAGAATTTCCAATTATAACATTTTCTGGACATAATGGTAAATCTGAATGCAAATCATGAAGATTATCCGGATACTCTAAATCTACTTCAAGTATAAATCCAAAGTCTGATGTTTCTGATACATTAACATTTGTATCAGTTGTTACCCATTCGAACCCTCCTGTTGGTAAGTATTGAGACATAGCCCACCCATACAGGTTGTTTGCATCTAAATATGTCAGGTACGATTGGGGTTTGTCTTTATCAAAATCATCCATGAACTGATTATTTGCCTTTGCGTAACGATTGCTGCATTGAGATATTCCGCCTCTGATCCCCGATTTAATAAAAGCTATTTTATCAAAGTCTGGTAACAATTCTAATTCTATTTGCGTATACTTAAGCATGGCATCCCAGCTTAATCCAGGAGCTGTGTAATAATGAGCTGGATCTAAACCATAAGTTTTGAGACAGATCTTGCGAAAATTTTCAAAAATGTCTGTTAATAATATAACGTCAGTTTTAAGATATAAGTTTGAATAATCAAGCATATTATTACATTTAAAATGTTTCCAGACATCTTTTGCACGATTATACTCTTCATCAGAAACATGAGTATTAGTCAATGAACTGTAAAATTGTGGTTGAGATGGTAGCGATGATAATTTTAAGCAATCATAAGAGCTCATGAATTCATAGGGATAAATACCTTTTCTTCTTAAACGATTAAAGTCATCATCATTTGGAAACAATTTCTTAAGAGATTGGAACTGATCATCATTTAAATTTTTGGCTAATTGATCGAGACTGCACGGCAAAAATTTAAAAGAGTCTACAAATCTCAAACTTACATGTTGGTTATTAACACTTATTTTCTTTGAGAAAGAAATATATCTCTCTTTGTTTTGAGGTATTACTTCAATTTCGCCTTCTACAAAATTCAAAGAATGGACAATAAAATGAGCGTCATAATTACTAAGATTATGTAATAAAACAGGTATATGACGCGGAGCTCGATATTTTTCAGCACAAACTTCATGAGCAATACCTCTTAGATTTCCAGTATGCCAATCATAGTCGAGAACGTATTCACTACTGAAACTGGTTTCACATATGTGACATTTGTTTGAGAATGCAATATACTTTTCATCTTCTTTCGTAAGAGGGTTTGGACGTTTCTGAAAACTATTCTTTTTACATATTAATTTTATATCCTCATAGAGTCGTTCCATGAATACTTTAGTACAATCTGGACCACTATACGTTTCATATTTTGAAAGACTATCGTCATAGGAACATTTTACATAATAACCAAAACTATGTACTTCATGTTTTTGAACATTTTCCGTAAAAGGTTTGTGAGGATCATTTGAACATGAATTTATAGGTTTTATAAACGCTTCGAAATCTGCATATATCACAAATGGTATATTTAACTTTTTATTAAATTTATCAAACTTTATCTTATTGTTTGATGATGGTTGTCCAAACCAATTCTTCTTCTTGGGTTCACTGTTTGGTAATTCTGTAACGATATGGGAACAATCATTTTTTCGATGATTTTCTAATCTCTCAAGTGTTGGAAAGTGTAGTAGACATCCATCACATATGTGAATAGCATGCTCTTGATTTGAGATTTGCTTACTAACTAAACGCGACATATTTTTAATATAGCAATAGTGTGAATTTGTTTTATTTGATATCAATAATAAATTAACATGAGTAGTTTTACAAGATTGTGTAAAATATAACGGTCCTAGGATACAGTGCTGTTTATTGTCTTTGTTATATTCTAAACCAAACACATTTATACTTATGTCGTTTTGTTTTTCTATTTTAGGTATATCTGTTAATTTAACTGGAAAAGATACACCATCAAACTTAAGCTTATTTGTATGCATGCTGTATGATGATACTCTATCTGTTTTATTATTATTGGGGGGATATAAAGCAGAGAGTAACGCCCATTTAAAACACATATTATCTGCATTTTTAACATTAATAACTGCTTTTTTAGCTTTGATATCTCGAGGTAAATCAATGTATGATGTACCACGGAGTGGATTAAATTTATTTACATTCATATCCAAACATTTCATATTGGTAAGGCTCCAACCACTATCTTTTCTTTCAAAGGCACTTATTTTATTTATCAAAGTATCACATAAAGATGACATGAATATATTTAAATCGTCTCCAGTAAAAACAACATAATTACATGTTTGAAAGTCAAAAGAGTTCGAGAGTTTTTTAGTTTCTTGAACAAAATCCGCATGTAAAATGAAGTTTATCTTCAAAACAGTATATTCTTTGATCGACTCTTGGATAAGGAATAATATATCATTTTTTATTGAATTCAAAAATAATTCAGGTGTCTTAAAAATTAAGTTAGATGTATCATCACTTTTACTATTTATCTTATAGGTTTTTATTCTTTGTCCAAAAGCTGACTCTATTACTAGCACATTTGGCAATGATGAATGTGGCTTCAAGTGATTATTTTTGTGAAGATTACTTTTTAAATGATTTGCAAAATACTTTTTGTTAACATATATTTGACAAATATCACATTTAATTTTATTACCTCCTATGTGTTCAGATGACGAACTAGAATTTGTATCATTCTGGATTTCAATAGATGATGTAGATGCTCCTTCATTCACTTTCACCTTTTTCGCTTGGTTATTCACTGTTGAGACATTGATCCGCCGTTTGAGAGCACCTCCAGTTTGTAGTGTTTGATCACTTTGACTAAAAATAAAAAAATAAAAAATATATGTACTCGTATATATAAGTTATAAAAATTTAACTATAAATGTCAAGTGTCTTAAGTACTTACATGATTTTTTTTTCCACCTCCTCGCACAATTCATATAGTTTAACGTCATCTATACAATCACAGAAAGCATTTTCACTTTCTTCAGTGTTCGTTTCGTATTTTTCACATAATTCATAGAGTTCTTCATCCGTAGAGTTGAAGAAAGCACTAACACAAACTTCGCTTACATTTTCCATATCTTTAATTAGGAGCGATCTTTCTTACACCCCTCTGTCTCTGCGATTTCTGTAGTAATATTATATATGATATCTTTAGTGTTCGCGAGAACTTTACTTGTTTTCTGAGTGTAATATTTTATTCTAACGTTAGCATGTTTCCAGTGTTCAGATGGAGGTATTTTAGATATTTTTTCAAATCATACAACTCAATTTTTTATAAGATAGCTTGCCTGGTAAATAAGATACTTAAGTTGCTAATTACATTACTGTGAACAAAGTGAACTAGGTAATTAATTAAAAATTTAGAAATTAATTATTAAAGGAGTATTTCTTACACCCCTCTGTCTCTGCGATTTCTTTAGTAATATTATATATGATATCTTTAGTGTTCGCGAGAACTTTACTTGTTTTCTGAGTGTAATATTTTATTCTAACGTTAGCATGTTTCCAGTGTTCAGATGGAGGTATTTTAGATATTTTTTTCAAATCATACAACTCAATTTTTATAAGATAGCTTGCTGTCGCTCCATCATCAGTGTTTGTGGAAATGTAAGATCTGCCATCATCTTCATTTATTCGTGATACTGTAGAACAATTAAGCTTTCTTTTGTTTTTGGTAGGGGTATCAAAAAATTTGTCTAAAGTTTCTGATTTTCTCTTCTTTGATAGCATTTCCTGTTCAATATAAAGTTCTTGAGTTTCCTCTTCAGCAAAATCACTGGTAGGAAAATAATATTGTTTATAAGTATTATTTTCTTGACTACTAGGACTGTATGACTTATTCTGTAACAATATATAAGTTAATGTTAGACTATTTTTTTTTTAAATTAAAGGACAACATATGAAAATAAGAATACTAATACAAAATAAAAATAGCTCACCTCCATTTCTGCGGTATGTAACACAAACTTTCAAACACTCACAAAACAATTTAGGTTAGAAACCCAAAAATTAACACTTAATAGTTACAGTTAAGAAGTGACAGTATGTAGTAGTGGCAGTAGTGAAGTTACAGTATGAGTGAACCGATGCTTTCTCGGTTTTATATATAGTGTCCTGTACAATCTAGTTTAACTAACAATGTGGTGATAAAGAAACCATTAGTAGTAATTTAAATATTTCTATGAAATAGCGATATCGGTAAAAGTTCATGTCTAATGAGTACAGTCATTGACTTCCAGTTCGTAACGATAATTTATCTACCACAAATATCTATGTAATGATTCATTAATGTGACTTATAGGTCGGCGCGCGCGGATAAATCCAACTGTATTGCTTGCACATCAAAAAGTTTTAGCATCTACTACTGCAAAATATCCAATAACTCGAGCGGAAGTTAAAGTTTTAACAATTCCTTCAGGGGTTCAGGGTAAAACACTCGATAATATTTTTCTTGGTCAAGTTCCTAAAAGATGTATTGTCGGATTTGTTAGTAATGCAGCATTTAATGGAACTCTTACAAAAAATCCATTCAACTTTGAAAATTATCAGATGAATACATTTAGTTTGTATATTGATGGTCAACAAATACCTTCAAAAGCTTTGCAACCATCATTCAGTAATAATACTTTCAGTTCAGCCTATCATACATTATTCTCAGGAACGGGAATCCATTTTTTTAATGAAGGGAACGGAATATCTAGGGAACAATACGCAAAAGGCTATTGCCTTTTAGCATTCGATTTAACTCCTGATTTATCAGCTCACTCGAGTCACTGGAACCTTATAAAGCATGGTAGTGTTAGATTAGAAGTTCGTTTTGAGTCAGCTATTAATGAAACCATCAACTGTATAGTTTATGCAGAGTTTGATAATGTCATTGAAATTGATAGAAATCGTAATGTAACAGTTGACTATAGCAGTTAAGTATCACTATATTGCAAATAGGTTAAGTCAAAACTTGTATTTTTTTTTAAATTATAAGATTTATATGTAATAAAACACTTTTAAAATGAATATATATCTTTTATTTTTATATTAAGTTATAAGGTAAAGTACATTCTATATCCACATTCATGTATGATCCATTGCAGCGTTAAGATATCTGTATCTGTCACGTAGGTAACATGAATACCTTAGAGATAAAGTCGTATCTAAGCAAAATCCATCCAAGTATTGAACACAATGCATATGCTGCGAACCGATTACCAATTTATGTTTCAACCCCGAGTTATATAATAAGCAATCTGGATACTGATAATAAACCGGGATCCCACTGGATAGCCATGTATATAGACAGGAATGGCGTTGGTCAGTATTTTGATTCATATGGGCGAGCACCGACTAAATATCATTGGCAGTTTCTGAAAAGAAATTCCAGGAGGTGGCGGTACAGTACGAGAAGAATACAAAACGACTTCACTTTAGTATGTGGTCAATATTGTATTACCTATTTGTATTACATGTATTTGGGTTATAGCACTCAGGATTTTTTAAATGTATTCAATAATAACACGCTAGAGAATGATATGTTAGTGGATAGATTATTTAAAAAATTATTTAAAGAGCAATAAATATGAAATAAAACCGTAAAAGAATTTTTCCTTTGATTGAACCTTGCATAATATTAGTCACTAGATGATGCCCGCGGCTTCGTCCGCGTGGACTAAGGTTTTCAGCAAAATCGGTTGAAAAGATGGGCGGGGAAAGCGTAGCAGACAGACAGACAGACACACTTTCGCATTTGTAATATTAGTATGGATTAGCAAGTTGAAGTTACTTCGAAGCCATTGTGAATGGACAGGTGATTAGCGTCCGAGTTCGTTATCTACGAGTAATTACCCATGTCATTAACGAAATACGAGCGCCGTTGCAAGAAAGCTATCTCCGAAAATATGATAGATACGAGTACGAGGATGCGCGCAAACGATTCAAATGGGGGGCTAAACCTTTTTTTTTTTTTTTTTTTTTTTTTTTTTAGCGGCAAGCAGTACGCAAAACCGCAGCGGGGAGGTGTGGGTGGGGGAGGGCAGGCGAGTGGGGCAGAACCGGCGAATAACATACTACTCACAAGCACTATCTCTCCCGCTAGTAACGATAGAATTTAACGCTATTTTGTCACGTACGATTTTTCCAGCACAGGTCCCCGCGTTTTATGCTGACAAAAAGAACTATGTTCGTCTTCATTTCAATCCCGCTTATCTGGGGTTCGAAGAAAGCTTACCGTAGAGACAGCTAAATCCGGCTCTATAGAAACAAATCTGCTCAGCCACTCACCGCATTTTACTTTATTACGAACCTTAGGATAAGTTTTTCGTAAGCGCCGATTGTGTCAGAATATTAATAGTAGTAGCCCGAGATCCCGCTGCATGATTGCTACATCGAGTACGTGATCAAAAACTAATTTTATGTAGAATTATAATTTGGGGAATATATATTTGCCAGGTTGCCAATCATAAAGTGGTCGCTAGTATTTTTAATTAAAATAATTGTGCTGTGTGGGTCTTCTCCGGGGGTACGGGCTTCGAGGTTGAGCCTCCTTACCCAGGCGGGGCGTGGGGCAACATTGTGCCCCGGTGGATGTTCTTGAAGCCGAGTAAACCGGCTAGGGCCTGCCTTGTAGGCTACGGGCCCCTTAAATAATGGCCTGCGTCTAAGTAATTTAGTTTACTTTGTGCAACCTAGATGGCACCACTTGTACTAATAATAATTGTACTCTAGCTCGCGTTAAACGCGAGCTAGAGTAGGTACAATTAGTATTCCCCCAATTATTGACCGAGCGAAGCGAAGGTCTCTGAGTCTACTTGGGTGAATTGGCACTTGTCCGTCCGTCCGTCAGAGCCTTATAACTTCTGAATTGCTGGACGTAATTACTTCAAATTTAAATATAATATGTAAACCGATGGCCTCCCGCCGAATATGGCTTAAAAAGTTACAAAAATCTTTATTTCAGGGGGGCTCTCATAGAAGCGAATCCGAAGTAAAATATTTTTTATAGCGTTACATAGGGTTGCGGTATATCATTTTAAAGATAATTAGGAATAGAGTCCAAAAATATTTTTTTTTAAATTTTCCTCCTAAAATTGACGAAATGGGGGGCTTTCAAAGTGGCGATTTTCTAACGTCCAAAGTTGACCTCAGAACTCTCAATTTTCTGAACTCTCAAGCCACAAACTTGATCAATTATTTGAATTATATCCTGTACTTGAACAACAAATACCAAAATTAGATAAATATTATAAGGAAACGAAATTATTTAATTTTTAATGATGATGATATTTTTAACAGAACTTCACAATGGTGTCAATAGATGGCGCTCTGTGATACCGCGAGGTCTCAGTTCGGGGCGAACCACTAGTAATAATTATACATAAAAATTAGTTTTTGATCACGTACTCGATTCATGTAGCAATCATGCAGCGGGATCACGGGCTATAGGTATTGCAGTTTTTTATTCGATAACAAGTTCGCGTGTTACTGCTATTAAATGACGATGCATCCTGATGGAATCGCGTTAACCTGGAATATCAACAAATGAGAACAGCTACCAGAGTGGAATAGTCATTTTTAGGATTCCGTACCTCAAGAGAAAAAAACTGTCAACCACCTTTTTCTGAGCTACATCATTGTGTTGTACATAAAATTATTTACATTGTGTGGTGATACGGAACCCTTTGTGCGCGAGTCTGACTCGCGCTTGACCTGTTTTTTGATGTTGGTTTTACTAGTTTTTCTACATCTCTATGATGTAAAGCATGAGCAGCTAAAGTTATACTTAAGTTAACATTGGATCTTTTTTTTATCCACTAGGTACAAGTTAACCTTTGACTACAATCTCACCTGATGGTAAGTGATGATGCAGTCTAAGGTGATAGCGGGCTAACCTGTTAGGGGTATGGCAGTTGTATTAATATAATACCCCTAGTCGGTTTCTACACGGCATCTTACCGGAACGCTAAATCGCTTGGCGGTACACTCTTTTTCCGATAGGGTGGTAACTAGCCACGGCCGAAGCCTCCCACCAGACCAGACCATAGAAAATTCAGAAATTATAAATTCCCCAATGGACCCTGCCGGGAATCGAACCCGGGACCTCCCACGTCAAGACAACAGCGCTCAACAATGCGCCAGGGAGGTCGTCAAATCTCGCGTGAATAAGAACGCTAAAATGTACCTGCCTATTTAATTTATTACCAATTTATTCGTCAACGCATTTATTCAACAAATGGGAGGGTAACAAGACTAAAATGGATTCGAAACCCCTAGGGACAACTTGGGAGTAACGATTTAAGAATAAAGGATTTAGTCAATGTTGAATAAGCGCAGGTAAAGAGTACGTTTTATCACATCGACCTTTTACAAACGTTTCCAGTTTTCCCAGGTGATTGGTTGATAATGGTGGCCCTTTTCAATAGGGCTCCATAATAAATCAGCTGTAGGTAGGTATAATATATAGGGAGAAACCATGGAGAAACGAACTTGCGTGTGCCTATAGATACTTTTTTCTTTATATCAGCCGGTGAAAAATATAAATTACAGGTAATTAAACTACTTAAGTACCTACCTACTGAATAAATAAATATGTGTTTATTTTAGTCATATTATTAACTAGCTTATCCACTCTTGCTTCGCTCCGGTTAAATTTCTAAAAATCCTAAAACATGTAATTAACCCAGCAGATAGATCGCAGTCAGTCAGTACAAGTATATTTTTAAAAGTAGGTACCTAAGTAGTAATAGATATACAATTATATTTCGTCGCTTCATTCTTCAGATATAATTTTTACATTGTAGTTTCCTCAATCATGCAGCAACAATCGCACGATTTTTAGAGATGTTTTATTTTAGTATAATGATAAAATTCTCCCGCTTAAGGCATCCCTACCTGGTTACACATTCAATATTTGTTCGTCATTCTTTTTTCGTGCGTAGCAACGATCGGACGTTCCCACTTTGAACAAAGTTAATATTATTATTTTATATCTAAATAAAAAATATTGAAAAAGAAACAGCCGCTGCTTCTTACAGGAAAACGGTGAGTCTTTAATCTTTCAATTTCAGCAATTTATTTCATGCCTGACAGGCTTAAGAAATTATACTTAAATTATATTTTCATGCAGTGTCAAATTACACTATGTTGTATGTGGGTACTTAAACAAAACAGTTCTGTCACTTTTATTGTGGCTCTTGCGTATTTATTACATTAATAATTATAATATCTAACTCACTAAAGGTTTTCCTAGGGTTTACCCGAGAGGTAACAACGAAGGAGAGTAAACTTTTCAGCATAAAACACGCTTATGAAATTATTCTTTTATGCAGCGTTTAATTATTCTAAATGTCCATCCGGCGGGTTGCCCAAGAGGCACCATGAAGAAGGTAAAGCCCTTCAGCATGGCTCGCCTAAGTAATTATAGTTACTTAGTACTTACACGAAGTACGTGTTAAAGTGCGCTAATCCACTGGGAGGTTACTAGCGAAGTAACACGACGCAAATCAAACCTTCCAGCTAGACACTCCTAGCGACAGCAGGATAAGGAGAAATATTGGCGCCCGTTAGACTCGTCTGATGACGAGAACTTTGCAGGTTAGTCGAAAATTCTATTACTAAGTGTTAAAAAGTGTTTTTAACTCGGGATTGACTGCGAGTCAATTGCGAGATCATAATTGGCTGCGAGCCAATTATGAGTCATATTCTTATGACACTCATGCAGTGAATATGTGCCACCTGGACTAGATAATATGCACATTAACTGCAAACTAAAAAAGTGTTTTTAACTCGGGATTGACTGCGAGTCAATTGCGAGATCATAATTAGCTGCGAGCTAATTATGAGTCATATTCTTATGACACTCATGCAGTGAATATATACTTATCACCTTGACTAGATATGCACATTAACTGCAAGCTTTTGTCCGCGAGACAAAAGCAAAATGCGTACATACTCGTACATACTACCTCCATATTCGTCCGCTCACTTATTGTATTCTTTAGAGATACAAATGAGGTTGAGCACCATGCACAAGACGAATTCACCATTCTCTGAACAAGGGGGAAGTCGTGAAGAGTCAAAGACGACCAACTATATCAGATTCGTCACTAAGGACCGGCTTAGCAAGCCTAACACAAATTGATTTCGTTTCGTTCACAAATACTCGAGAAGTATCCGGAACACAGGTAAATTAATTATTTACCTACTTATAAAGAAGGTTACTTTTTACTCTTATTATATTTTTTTCGTGCGACGTAGCAAACGCACGTGCACTGTTTGTTAAAACTTTTAAAAGTGAATATTTAAGTGAAATGCCGAAACGAAAACGCGAACAACAGAAACGTAATCGTCGAAGGATTATTATAGAATCCTCATCAGACTCCCGGTATGCATTCATAATTCAACCTACCATCGCATAAAAATAATTTTTCACTATCATAATATTGCATTAAAATACAGCTAAATTATATCGCTTTCAAAGCAGAAAACCGGCTTATTCGAACGTACAAACGCCTGATGGTTGACCAAGAGTTAAAACGATGGCCGTCTACCTTACTTTTCATCATACCTGTGTAAGAAAAACATACAACAAACATTTTTCTCTAGAAATCACAAATCATTGTGTAACTGAACAACCTGGCGATTCACAGAGTGTTAACACAAAGGTTTCACAGAGACTAAAACTTTATAGTCTCGTACCTACATTTTCAGACTGTAATATTATGTAACAGAACAACATGGCGGTTAACCGAGAGTTAACACGAGGGTTTAAATACACGCTAAAAGTTTCGTCTTGTACGTTCCATACAACAATGGGGTGTAGGCGAACAACCTGGTGGTTAACCGAGAGTTATCACGAAGGTTTAACAGAGGCTAGAAGTTACGCCTTGTATATTTCATACGATAATATTATGTAACCGAAAAACCTGGCGGTTAACCGGGGGTTAACACGCAGATTTAATAGATGCTCTAAGTTTGTCCAGAGCTCGATCCAGAACTCCTCGGGGTACTCGGAGATAGAAGAGACAGGAAATGATCCAAAATTTGGTGAAAAATATAATAAATGAATAGACCTGAAAGAAATGTAAATTATTCAGTGAATGAAATAGTCAAGATCTCAGGTTCAAAATTTCCAGATGTCATCATCATCATCATTGGCGCTACAGCCCCTTGTGGGCCCGGGCCTGGTCCAGAAGATTTCTCCATCTGTCTCTTTCCTTTGCGCTCGTTTTCCAATTTTTTATTCCAAGTCGCTTAGCGTCTTGGTTAACTCCATCTAACCAACGAAGTTTTGGCCGCCCAATGCTTCTACGTCCATCTGGGTGCGACGACATTAGTTTTTTTGGTGGTCTATGCTCATCCATACGCCGCGCTGTACGTGTCCAGCCCATTGCAATCTTGCGATCTTAATGTGCTGCACAACGTTCGGCTCGTTAAAGATTTTATAGAGCTCAAAGTTATAACGAATGCGCCATAGCCCATTAACTTGAACCGCACCGTAAATCGATCGTAGAACTTTTCTTTCAAATATAAGAAGCGCTTCTTCATCTTTTTTACTAATCGCCCAGCACTCACTACCATACGTCAGGACAGGCCTTACCAGCGTCTTGTACAGCGTTACTTTGACACGTCTTGATAGAAACCGTGATTTAAAGTGTTTCCTTAAGCCATAATATGCTCTGTTCGCAATGGTTATTCTCCGTCTGATTTCAGTCGATATGTCATTGCTGGATGTGACTTGTGACCCCAAATAGACAAAATTTGCGCATTCTTTTATATCTGGGTCGCCAACTTTAATTTGTCTACAAGGGGTGGTTTCCGATTTGGTTGATAGCATATACATGGTCTTTTGGGTGTTGATATTAAGGCCCACATTTTCAGCGGCTGTTTTAATTCGCTGGTATTCTTCCTTGAGGGTCTCCAGATTTCTTGCAATGAGGTCCAGGTCGTCTGCGTATCCCAGAATTTGGGACGACTTGTAAAAAATAGTACCCTTAGTCTGTGTCTGAGAGTCCCTTACGCATTTTTCTAACACTAAATTAAAAAGGAGACACGAAAGCACACCTCCCTGCCTGAGACCATTGAGCGTCGAGAAGCGGTCGCCCAAGTCGTTCTGAATTTTCACTTGATTCATGGTTTGGCTCAGGGTCATTTTTACCAAACTGACAAGTTTAGTAGGGACTTTGAGTTCCTTCAGCGCTTCGAAGAGTTTGACTCTGGTGATACTATCGTAGGCGGCTTTGAAATCTATGAAAAGGTGATGCGTTGTAATGTTAAATTCAAGCATCTTCTCTAGAATTTGGCGCAGCGAAAATATTTGGTCTATAGTAGACCTGTTTGGACGAAACCCACACTGGTACTCACCTACGTTTTGTTCAGAATATGGCAAAAGCCTATCATATAGTATATTAGAAAACACTTTGTAACCAGCGTTTAGCAGGGTTATGCCTCTGTAATTGTGACACTCCAGAGGGTCGCCTTTTTTATGAAGCGGACATACTAAGCCAAGAGCCCATTCTTTTGGCATTTCTTCCGTGTTCCATATACTAACAATAAGCCGGTGTATTTCATCACATAGTGTCATTCCACCATACTTAAGCAGTTCGCCTGGGATTCCGTCACTGCCTGGGGATTTGTTATTTTTCAATCTTTGTAGTGCTGCTTTTGTTTCGGATATATGGGGAAGTGCGACCTCATTTTCGTTATATATCACGTCAACAGTATCAGCCGTCGGAGATATTTCAGACATATTTGGATTCAAAAGCTCTTTAAAGTGATTAGTCCATTGCAAGTATCTCGACTTTGTCATTTAATAGGAGTCCCTCTTTGCTTCGTATTGCAATACTTCTTGGCTTAAATTCTTTTCGCTGGTAGTTTACCTTTTGATAGAATTTTCTGCTATCATGTTCCTTACAGCACTCACTTAGTTCCAGGGCTTGGTCATCTTCATACTGTCTCTTCTTCTTTTTGTGTGTCTTCTTTTCTAAAAGCCTTTTCTGTTTGTAGTCTTCAATCGCTCGCCTTGTTCTTATCTGCTGTAGTCGTGCATGCGCTTCGTTTTTCTTGTTAGTGACCTCTTCACATTCACCATCGAACGAACAGGACCTATTTTGTGTTCGTTTTATTCCCAGTATCTCAGTTGCCGATTCAAATAAGACTTGTTTTATGCTATCCCAGGCTTGGTTTGGGTTATATGCCTCCAGATGTAATTGTTCACAATATAAAACCTCTCAGTATCAAACGTACATACACCGTCAGAGAGGTAACAAAAGGTCTGAGATAATGAATATATCCTTTTTATCAGTTATCTAGGAACTTTAGCGTTATATAAATTCAATTTATTTATGAATACTGTAGATACAGAAAACGAAAATAAAAGCGGCTAGTATCTTGCCTCATAGTGGTGTGCAAAGAAAATTTGCAACAAAAATGTGTGGTAAAATTGCAAAAATTACCCACAAGTTTTACGTTTTTCCTACCCACATGTTCTTGGGCTCAAATCTCTAGTTTTATATCTCCATCGTGCTGGAAGCATAATATATCATACATCCGATGACGCGTAAGAATGGTTGACTAAACTTAGAAGACGGCAGAAAAACAAAAACCAAATTGAGAACCTTTTCCGTTTTGGAAGTCGGTTAAACGGCGAGTATTTTTACGACTGGAAGTAGACTTCGTATGATGTACCTAACAATGTAAAATTTTATCGTATTATTGTTTTTTTAAAAAAGATTTTTCGCGGGCTAGCGGGCATGCATTACTGCAAACTCGGGATAATGCATAGTTCATGCTGCCCGAAGCGGGATCTTAACTTTAGTATCTATGCATCGTCCATATATTGGAAACAATCTTTGAAAAACCGTCATGACACTGTCGTTATTATAATACCTACATCGTTATCACTCGTGGAAAACATACAATTTACTCCGCCTTAACATACTCCATAATAACTTGCTTAATGCAAAATTAAAATACTTTGTTTTTTGTAAAAAGAGTAAAGAGTATAGATCCACGCTCTCAGCGCGTCTACCTTAATAATTGACGGAGGGAAATGATTTAACGCATTCATTCAAAAATAAGTAGGTACTTATGAATATTAAATAATTTATAATGACTGATGACACATGTTTTTAGCGACATGAACAACTAGGTTGTCCATTGTTAAAAAAGTATAGTAGCCTGATATCTCACTTAATTTAAAGCTTCTAACGTCAGTGGGGTTTAAAGCCCAAACCGACCGACTTACACCTCCAAGTCGACATTAGTACTACCTAGTAGTCAGTGGCGTAACTATACCATCTGAGGCCCGTGGCAAATTTTTCGGATGGGGCCCTCCGGCGTCCCAGTAAAAATAGTCACGTTAGAATTTAATTTTAATAAACCACTGATGTTATTTCTGAGCTCGTGGCCTCTTGGGCCGGGGCCCTCTTTGGTCGGGGGCCCGTGGCATTTTGCCAGTCCTGCCACCCTATAGTTACGCCACTGCTAGTAGTCTATCACAATATCGACCGAGTATATTCATCATTTTTCATTTATATTCTGCGGGGAACTTATACACAAATAGGTATTTGTCGTATTCCATAATCTTGATTATGGCATAATTTTTTGACAAACATCATAAAATGGTACCATTATTAATAATTTTATTAAATATGTGCCTGTTACTACAGGCACATAATTTACCTCTACAACAATAAAGGACCTCTACAACAGGACCGGAATAACCCGTTCCTTTCCCGCCGCGTTTTGAAAAATAATAATTTTCTCCCCCCTTCTGGGTAGGTTTCCAAACGTTCAAACGTCCCATTGGACGTCTGTTGTGTGTAAATACAACCAAGTACTGGGCCGGCTAATATACTTTTGATTAGATTATAAATCTTGCAGCATTAACATCAATAATTATTGGTTTCATTTGCTTGCATCCAACCTGTAAGCTTGTTACTCAGGCGCTGATGTAAAAAGCGCAACATTGTATTTCTAAAGTAAAATGAATACTTAAGAAAAATCTTAGACTCATGAACTATACATATGATATAACTATACGTAGATGAGAATATCAAGAAATCCGCACATGATTCCAACCTTAAGCATAAAGCTGCTTAAAACATTACGACTCAAATAAGAGATTGAAAAAAAAATTAAAAAAATATTGACAACAATAATTAGTATCTATTCAACATGGATACAGTTCTTGCAAAAATAGATATTTTCTGTATCTCTAAACATCTACAATGTAAAAATTATATCTGAAGAATGAAGCGACGAAATATAATAGACATGATCAAACGAACTTCCTGAAGTGAAGTTCGATCATTATTATATGAGTCGCTTCATTCGAAGATATATAAATAAATTCCCAACCCACCCAACCCGAAATATATTTTTGCAATAACATTAGGTACTTATATATCTCTAAAAAGAATGACGAACAAATATTGAATGTGTAACCAGGTAGGGATGCCTTAAGCGGGAGAATTTTATCATTATACTAAAATAAAACATCTCTAAAAATCGTGCGATTGTTGCTGCATGATTGAGGAAACTACAATGTAAAAATTATATCTTCGAATGAAGCGACTCATATAATAATGATCGAACTTCACTTCAGGAAGTTCGTTTGATCATCTATAATACTATTTCACCTCTCATGCTCTAAAAAGATGTCATTAAAGCTTAGCGTAGGCGGACTAAAGTTAGCATTTAGGGTCTAGGGATTAAAGTAATTTTTTTTTAATAATTGCTGGCGAGTAGTAAATGGGTAGTAAAAAATTATAGTCTATGGTTAATATCAACAGCATAAATCAACAGCCCAAACGAATGTCACAGACACAGGGTGTGTTCCGATATACACTGCGAGCACTGTTCAGTGCTCTTACTGTGGAGAAATTCGTTCCGTTATGGACTGACAGTAAACTGCCGCAGTATCCAAGGGAAATATATGACGTCATAAATCGTCGCCATTTTTGTACTGTGAGCACTGGTTTTCGAGGTAAGGTGCTTTCAGTGCTGACTGCGTTCCGTTCTGCGTTCCTAACTATAAAGGAATAAGCAGTACCGTACATCTAGGACTTTTTTTATGTTCCATTTTTGAAATAATTTGCACGCAATCCTTTGTTGAATGTAAGTATGCGTCAATGTGCTAATGTTACCCTTCGTCACCTACACGTACGTGCGTACAGCTCAATGTCTATGGTTCTTAATGTATTTTTTTTTAAATTCCTTCTTGTTAACAATAAGGAGAAAAATAAAGTTGGTATTGCGGATTGCCGCGAAATCTTTAATATTTTTATTGTATACATTTATGTAAAGGGACGTTTATTTAATCCATTTCGGATTTCGATGCACAATTTACGTAATACAAGGTGAAGGCATAGGGTAAAGTGAATGTGATTATTTATTTGTTAATATCATTAGGTGAAAATAAAGATCTTACTCCTACTATTAAAATGTAACAATAGAATGGCAAAAAATAGGTAAATTAAAAATCGTTATTTATTATATTTTCTCGCAATCGAAGTGAAAAGTAGAGTGTTTACCACGGGACTAAAAGCCATTCTACTCGACACTATAATCTCGTATGAAATGGCTCATTTTAGTCCCTTGATGAACAATCTACTATTATACCTACTAATATTATAAATGCGAAAGTGTGTCTGTGTGTCTGTCTGTATGGCTGCTACGCTTTCACGACCCACATGTTCAACCGATTTTGATGAAATTTGGTACAGGGATAGGTTGTATGATGTATCCCCCTTAGTCCACGCGGACGAAGTTGCGGGCACCATCTAGTATTACAATAGTTTTACTCGCACGTGTTGAATTTACCCACTCTAATATCTATAGGTACCTACCTACTAAACTAACTAAATCTAATGTGACATGTGACACACCAATTAATTATTGGCGCAATGTTATGCGTTGTGGTCTTAGAAATGGTAAGATCTGGGTTAAACTGACTTCTAAATTCCCTGAGACAGTTGACAAAGTATTTTAACAATTTGGAAGTTCCTCAGAAACGCCTACATAAAGTTGGCCGATCTATTCAATGATATCAGCTGTGTCTAATGGATTAATCTTTTCAAACTTAAGTTTTACGTGGTTTTACTTAGGTGGGTAGGTAGGTATATAGGTATATCTACGACTGTGACAATAAACCGAAATGCTTTAGTCTCTGCTCTATATTTTTAAAAGAATATTAAGTAGTCTTATAAATATCTTAAAATCCATTGTTCTGATTTTATTGTACCGTTTAGATAGGTTTTTGTATCAAAAAGCCCATTAGGTCTATTAGGTACCATCCTATTAGGTAAGTAGGTACCTTGTCGTAGTTCATAACAAGTACCTACCTACCTATTGTATTTTTGCGCCAGGATATCGATGGAATACGAAAAATAAAATGGACACTAAATTCAATATGGCGGACGATAATTTAAGCAAAATAAAATACCTAACTATATTAACTTGTCTAGTAGGTATTTAGGTCATGTAAATTTTTTAGTTTTATTACCTATTCTGTGGTTTTACTCACAATACTCTATACTTACAGAATTGAATAGGTACTTACGTTAATTAGATTTTGCACCTAACTAATTCTACGCTAAAGCCTCGAGAGACATTAAAGCTTTGTGGTAATGTGAGCTGATGAACATGGGAGCCGGATATCCCTGGGGCACACACAACCTTCTGTCTTTTATTTATTACTAGCTGATGCCCGCGACTTCGTCCGCGTGGTTTAAGTTTTTTTGATTCCCGCGGGAACTTCTTAGGTAATTTTCCGGGATAAAAAGCAGCCTATGTCACTCTCCTTAACTATAGCCATGCCAAAAATCACGTCGATCCGTTGCTCCGTTGCGGCGTGATTGAAGGACAAACCAACAAACCAACAAACCAACAAACAAACACTTTCGCATTTATAATATTAGTATGACTAGATGATGCCCTCGACTTCGTCCGCGTGGATTAAGGTTTTTTGATTCCCGCGGGAATTCCTTCATTTTCCGGGATAAAAAGTAGCCAATGTCCTTCCCCGGGGTATTTATAACCTAATCCTGTGCCAAATTTCATCAAAATTGGTTGAACAGATGGGCCGTGAAATCGTAGCAGACAGACAGACAGACACACTTTCGCATTTATAATATTAGTATGGATTGTCACTTGATGTTTAACAAGTTGGTAGGTACATAAAATTATTGTGTTTGTACACAATTAAAATAGGTAGGTACACGAGTTTACATAAGTTGTACCCACCATATTTCTAATTTCATTCGCTCCTAATTTTTGATTCAAAATCACCGCACTTTCCTGGCAAACAAACAGTTTAATCTGTATAGGATTTCGGCAAAATGTGGTGTTTAGAAGTTACGTTTTATGACGGCTTTGGGATTTCAAACTTTTGATTAAGCATGTCCCTAACCGGTATTTTTACACAGTAAGTTTTCACCTCAAGAATTTATCTTTACTAGAGAGTATTTTAAGTTTGAGCACAGGTCTAAGTATGTGTATCATTAAAAAATTTCGTGCGCTCCTTAATAGACCTTCCTAACCCTGGACAACTGCAATTATTACCTACCTACTTCTTGTTGGTATCTATCTACAAAATTTGCATTATCTAAGTACCTAGTTCGAGAGTGGTTTTATACCAGCAGAATTACAATATTGAAAAGTGTTCTTAGTCGATTCTCAAATAATAGCTCAATTTAGTCCATTTTCGCTAAGTATCAATCTTAATTTCCTAGAGTGGCAGATAAAATTTTCCTTAGTTTTTCTTCAGTCGACTTGAGAATTCAGTTAATAATGATGCAGTAGCCTAATCTGGGGTAATAAACAAGGGGCCTGCTCGTCCCCGTTTCAATTTATCGACTTTTCTCCTATCTGGGAAACTTATTAATTGTTAGGTATAGGTAGGTATAACCGTATAAGGTATCTAATGCGCTATTTTCAAAGCCTAGCCTTTTTTTCTATATTACTAACTAGATGATTCCCGCGACTCCGTCCGCGTGGATTAAGATTGTTTAATTCCCGCGGGAACTCTTTAATTTTCCGGGATAAAAAGTAGCATATGTCCGTCCCCGGGATACAATCTACCCGTGTACCAAATTTCATCAAAATCTGTTGAGCAGATGGGCCGTGAAAGCGTAGCAGACAGACAGACAAACGGACAGACAGACAGACACACTTTCGCATTTATAATATTAGTATAGATTTTGCCAAATACCTACATAGAAATCACTCACAAACTGGAATTGCTATTTTGCCAATTAGGTAGTTAGGTATAACTTATATCTAACATTTTCTAAGGTATAGCTGAGGACGTAAGTACAAAATGACCTCTATCTGTCAATTGTCTAGGCTTTAAGATTAAGGTTTGGAAAATAGTATATTACACATCTAGGGCAGTAAAATAAGAAATGTCTCAGATCACATGTAATTGTTGTCCGAGGCGAAGCCGAGGTCAATAAACATGTGATCTGAGGCTTTCTTATTTACTAAAAAAAAAAAAAAAGTACTTTTCTCACCTCCGGGCGGAAAGCGTCAATTTTCCTCCCGCTGCGCTAAACGAAAATGCCGCTTTCCGCCTCCTTCGAGGAGAAAAATAGTATACACACCACGGGCAGTAAATAAGAAAGCCTCAGATCACATGTTTATTGACCTCGGCTTCGCCTCGGACAACAATTACATGTGATCTGAGACATTTCTTATTTTACTGCCCTAGATGTGTAATATACTATTGTAGATTTAACGTTTTTAGGGTTTGTAGGTAGGGTTAGGGTTATTTTTTTCATCACTAACATTAAACTGTAGTAAAAGAAGTTCGGAAAAAAACACATAATAAAATTTAACAATCACTTCCTCAGAAATCTCAAGATAAACTAAAAAAAAATTATATAAGTACATAACTCGAAAACTACCGGTAATCGGTGAACATACATGGGGTATTTTCTGATAGGTCTAGGTACGAGGAATCAATTTTATTTCTTTGGACGTCACTATTTGGACCGCCTGTTTATAAACTCGTAGGTATTCGAGGTCACTCGCGATTTCGTCCGCGTGCAATTTCTGATTTCCTATGAGATTATGAGATTTTCCCGCTGCAAAAGGATTACAAACGGCGGCTTCATAAATAGCACAGGTTTTTATTATTCAAAACTAATAACCTAAGTCCTAAGTAAATGCCGTTTTTCATATCTTAACTTCAAAAACTTATTGATGCAAGCAGTTCCAACCCCAACTTTGGGGTGGATTTTCGTAAAATGCTTACACAGATTTTTATTATTTGAAACTACGTATTATCTTAAATGGCGATTTTCATGTCTCTATAACTTCAAAAACATAGGCCTTTGATGAAATTTGGTATAGAGGTAGGTTACCTAACATCCTGGGGACGGACATAGTCTACATTTTATCCCGGAAAATTAAAGTGTTCCCGCGGGAATCAATAAACCTTAACCCACGCCATCAAAGTCGCGGGTATCATCTAGATTCTATAGTACCTATAATATTATGCTGCTAACTAGGAACGCGGCGCACGCTGCGCAGTGCGCATCGGACGGACCTAGTTGGATAGGTTATTACAACAAAATAAATGAGTTTCAACCGATACCACAATAGGCTTTGACGACCTGCGTGGCGCAGTGTGTAGCGCTGTTGTCTTGACGTGCGGAGGTCCCGGGTTCGATCCCCGGCAGAGTCAATTTGGGAATTTATAATTTCTGAATTTTCCCTGGTCTAGCCTGGTGGGAGGCTTCGGCCGTGGCTAGTTACCACCCTACCGGCAAAGACGTGCCGCAAAGCGATTTAGCGTTCTGGGGGTCTACTCTCTTTCTCTCAAACGAAACTTCGCAAACGAACGTAATTAGTCGGTTATTAGACCCACACAAAATCGTTCAATCCAATCGGTCACGAAAATTTTCTATGGATCCGTACTTCGTCTGCGTGTACGAAAACAAAAAAGAGAGGAGCATAGAGATAATATTATGTAGGAGAGGAGTTAACGAAATTTCGTTCGTTTGTTTGCGAAGTTTCGTTTTAGAGAAAGAGAGTAGACCCCCTGGTACGATGCCGTGTAGAAACCGAGTGGGGGTATGGGTTTAATATTTAAACTGCCATGCCCCTAACAGTTTAGCCCGCTACCATTTAAGTAGGTATAAGTAAGCCGTTAAGTAGGTAGGTATAAGGCGTAAGTGCCTGCAAGAGCAGGTGCTGCAAGTACCTACCTACGCGTTGGTCGTTCCAGGCTCAAGCAAAGGTGTGCTTTTGCTGTTGCGCATTAGATTAGGTTTACTACCTATATGTCATGTCATAGTTAGGTAGGTACAGTTCCTTGCACGGATCGGTCTTTTCCGACGCGATTTCTGTGTGTTTACTGTTTACCTAGCCTTTTCGACATTTAAGAAGCTAAGTAACTATAGGCCGTAGCACACTTATCGTCTGAAGAACACAAATGGAAAGCAAATGTTTGCCGCGGTAACATTAGGTACAAGCTTTTAGCTTTTGCTAGAAGGATGCGATTTCGGATATTATTCTTTCGATACGAAAAATAGATGAAATTACCTACCTATCTGCTGCTCGATAATGTTATTTATATAACTCCCCTTGAGATCATTCGGGTCCGTCTCATATCTGGCGCTAACCATGTGGGTGGGTACCTACCTAGTTACCGCCAGATATGAGACATAAGTAACTAGGTACCTAATTGGAAAAATGATTGCTCCCATTAGTGATTCAGAAAGCGTTTTCCTACAAAAGAGCCTATCTATTATCGTTTGATTGATCTTTTTACTCGGATCGTTTTCGTTATACACTGTCATAGTTACCCAACTAGGTCCTTTTCTTTTATAATGTACCTACTCTGTGCTTTTAGCTTTCGCATGTCCAGTGTTCTAATAAGCTTTGTATGTAGGTACCTAGTTAGTAACATAGGTGCCTATTGAAGTTTACCCTATACCTCAACTTTCCTGCTCACATTGGTCCTCCAGATGAGGACTTAAAAACTTGTTGTTAGGTTCCGTATGTTTTCTTCGCTCTAACTTGGTAGGGTGATTGCCCCGAATAGGTACCAGCCCTGCCCCTAATACCAGCCTTTTTGCCTTCTTTCTTCGATAATAAGTACACAATGCCAGCCTAGTAGGCTGGTATTTGATTTGACAGAGTATCTAATTCCAGCAATTTCGTCTGCCCATTCTTATACGTTTAGGTATGTACGATACCCTAAACGTATAAGAATGGTCAGACGAAATTGAGCTCTAATTCAATGCAGTCATGGTTTATTTCACTTTGACGAAAATCTTTAACGTTTGATCGACAATTCTTACGTAATCGGGGGGCAGGTATCAAAAGGAAAATTATATCATTTTAAAAGCAAAATGATATTTTTTTTGTAAACTTTTACAAAATACTTACCTAAAATGTCTCTATTATACTTACCTATATATTATATTATAAGATAGGTACCTACCTACTAAAATACCTTTTAAATTACTTCAGTAATTACTAAGAATACCTTTTAGTAATTTTACTAAAACTTATTATTTATTTATTTAATTACCTACCTATAAGTTTTCAGGTGGGTAGATACAGTTAGGTACGTCACAAAAGGTAGGTAGGTAGGTACTGTTGGGTTGTTAAGCCGGTTCGCCGGCCTCCTTCAGTTTTCGGCCTTTACGCGTACTCGGTGCCGTAAAATTGCGAGAATATCGCCTAAAAATACTATTTCCAAATGAAATCTTTATTCAGACATTTGAAAATATTTGCTTTGTATCTGACAACAATTTTGGTCAGGTAACATCTTCGAGTGATTTTAGTGAATTTATTCAATTCGACGGGGGGCATCGGAGGTAACGCAACCTGCGGAAATTAGAAAAAAAATAGTGCCGCGCGTTTCAGTCCAAGGCAAGCTTTTTGTTGTTTTTCTGAATGAATGATGTTAATAGGCATGTAATACCCTTCTAAAATAACTTATTAAGTAACATACTTTTAATATGATTATGTGAATATTTTGTACAAAACAACAATAATGTTGGGGGCCGCGATCTAACATTAAATTTTCTTCAAAACTTTGTTTTTCGGCCTAGGGGCCGATATGTGGCGTATCAAGTCTTCCACGCTTTTGTCTCTTTTATTCAATTGGTGAAATGATATATGTCACGACTCTTTCTTTTATTATTGTACCTGATGTGAAACCCCTCGCCATTAGTTTTCGGCCGTCAATATGTTAGTATAAATTAATAGTGAAGACCATTTTGGGGGTGGCCGAAAACCACAACATAGAAGAAACAGTACCTACCTCAGTTTTCGGCATAGTATGGAAAGCATGTGAAAACTGAATACCGGTAATAGTTTTCGGCCATAAAATTGCAAAGTTTAAAGCCAACAATAATTTTGAGTTAACGTTTTTATTTTAAAGATAACTAAAGTAACATTACATATTGTACCTATGTTATTATTTTTAATAATAAGGCCAGAAGCTAAGAATAAATAAGGCCAGAGCACGAGTAACAGAAGAATCGATCAGACTAGTTTAGGGAACTTATAGAGTTTTTGAACGAGTCAAACATTATTTATTTATTTATTTATATGCACAATTATCCAAGATTGTTATTTCAAAAATAACATAAAAATAGGAACGTATTTGATAGGTTTTAAAGGTGTTGTAATTAGTGAGTAACAAAGGTTCCAAGTTTTTTATTAAGTAATATAATTTTCTTGAATTATGTTGATTATGACTTTTAATAACATTTGGATACATAATAAAACAATGATGAACTTACAAAAAGCGTTTTAATGTAATTTTAAACTTATAAATTCATTTTAAATCCATCATAATCCAGTGGCCGAAAACAGAATACCCTATGGCCGAAAACTGAAATTTGAGGCCGAAAACTGAAATTTTAGCGTTTTTCCGGATTAAATAAAAAATAAAAATAACTAATAGCTTTAAGCGCAGCACAGTTTCTAAAAAAGAAACTCCAGTATATGGGCTTTCATCTAACATAATGAGCATAGCAATATTAAGGTTAAGTATAACATTTTTTTCTGATGTCCTAAAGTTGATGGGAGCACTAAAAGGCCGAAATCCGGCACATCGACCCTAAATGCTCGACGAGTTTAGTAAGCAAATTCTACTAGACACAAAATTTGTTCTAAAACGTGATGCTCTTCACACTTAGGTATCTACATAAGCAAGCGTAAGGATTTACGATTTTTCCCTCCATAATATTCGCATCTCATGAAAAAATCGTCCGATTCATGATCTGCAAATAACCGTTCGAATTTTTATCTTATAAGCTAAACGACTGGTAGTAAAATGAAGGTTTTAATAACTTTCACACGTTTGACCTTTTGCTATATCGATGATATTATGATAGGCTTAGCCTGTATAAATTGGCTAACTTCGCTATCGCACACATGGTATGTGATTATCAAGTATGAGTTTTTAAATCCTAATTATTATTAGAAATGCGAATGCGAGTTTGTTTGTTAGGGTCTCACGGTCCAAATTTCAACCGATTTTGATGAACGAGACAGAAGTTATTTATTTATTTAGATATCTTTATTGGATACACAAAATATACAGTATAGGTACTATACGGTTAAAAAGTTGTGTCCCGGGAAATGACATCACGCCGGAAAATTAAGGACTTTCCACGGAAATTAAAAAACTTATTCCACGCCGACGAAGTCGCACGCAATCAGCTATATTGTCACAGATGGATTATAAAATCGTAAGTAAGTAAGATGGCAACGTTCAGCTGTGTTCGGAAATGGCAAAGTTTGGAACTAACATTTACAAACGTTTCATTTTACGCTGTTTATAGTCCCACAAACTTATCTTCAACGGTGACAGCTAGTCGCTGTCGCTGTCGCGAAAAAAAAAACAAAAAAAATAGTTCCAATTTTGGCCACCGGGATTGAATAGCGCATAATGTTTCTAAAATCCTGCGTATTATAGTTCAGTCATTATGTAAAATCGCTGAACTGCGTTACGCTTTTTGTTTTGTAAAACTGCTAGTGGATTTGTAAAAGAGCGGCTTTTACAACTCATCTGTGACGTATGTACACCACAAGTTTTTCAAATACGAATCAAAGTGGGAAATAAAAAATAGACAAGCCACCAATTCAAATAAAAAAAATCTTTATTACCTTACGTATAGTTTCATAGCATGAATTATTCACTTCGTTATACACTGTTTTTACACTGAAGATGTGTTACAACAATTATTCATATTCATTATCAGTAGGTATGAATCCACCATAATAGATATACGGATAGACTATTATTACGGTTAAACAACTGCCAAGAGACGGGTGTCTAATCAACACGAACCCGTCTATACTTATAGGTACCTTAAAAGATAATTTTACTTTCGAACAACACACAAATAGATGTTGTCCTTCTCTAGAGATTTTCTAAACGTGAACATAAAAATAAAGCGATACTGGTAGTAAGTACATCAATGTACCAGTCGTAACTTTGAAACACTTGAATGCCACTAGCGCCGAGTATAGTTCTTGCAATTCACGAGTGCGCGTGGTTCATAGTCGTGTTAAAGTCCTATCTGTATACATTTGTATAAGTGTAGATAAATGTGTGCGTGTACGTGATTGCGCGTACGACTGACCGCTCCGAGAGGCACGCACACATACGCAATGTACATAACTACAAGTAAAGTCCACGCGCGCTCGTGAATTGCAAGAACTACTCGGCATCCGAACTGTTAAGGACTCCGCTCACTACACAGAACAATGCTAAGATTATAATTGGGTAAGTAACAAAACATATTAGCAATCAACAAAGACATCAATAAAATACTAACCTGTGTGCAAAAGATAATTAATTCCACTCAAACAAACGCACCCTAATATAGTTCTCTGCTTATACTACATTGACCGTTACATCAATCCATACTAATATTATAAATGCGAAAGTGTGTCTGTCTGTCTGTCTGCTACGCTTTCACGGACCATCTATTCAACCGATTTTGATGAACTTTGGTATACCGGTAGGATGTATCCTGGGGAAGGAAAAAGCCTACGTTTTATCTCTGAAAATTAAGAAGACCCCCCCAGGGGGTCAGAAAACTTATTCCACGCGGACGAAGTCGCGGGCATCATCTAGTAAGTAGTACCACTGATTGCAGTTTAACACAGAGAAAAAAAATTCTTAGGTAATAACATCTATGATATAGGGGATATTATTTTGACTGTATAGTAGGTATCTATACAGTAAAAGGAACCGAAGAACTTTGAACGACGAAAATTTTGGAATGTACTATTACAAGAACCCCGAATGCACTGAATATACTTTTATTAACAATTTTGTTTATATTATGAGTAATCACACAATAAGCTAACCCGAGGGGTAAAATAAGCGAATATTTAACAATATGTTGATTGTTGAGTAGAAAATACAAAACTTTGTACTCTAGACCGTTGACTGTGAGATCAACGCCTTATCAATACAATATAAAAGGCTTTTATTCTTACTTACTTCAGTAATAGAGTATTAAATATTGAACATTTACTTATTCACTTATTAAATCGTTTATTGATTTAGCGATATCTGTGTTCTCTACGTCGTCGTCCATTGACAATCCGTCGTCCGTTTCTGTCTTCGCTTCGGTTTTATTCTGTAACAATAAAAGAACAAAATGTACTTCAAACATTTTAAAATGATTTTGCAGATATTGTTTCTACTCCAACCCAAACTGGTCCGAAGTCAGGTCATCAATTTGTTGATCGAATATACGACTTTGCATTTCTCTGTTCTGATTGGTCCGAAGTCACGTGATCAATTTGTTGATCGGATATACGTCTTTACATTTTATTTAAACTTTAAATATACGTCTAAATAATGTCTATACAATTACATAGAAGGTTGATAGGAGTATCTTCTGATTGGTGCTTAAACGTATAGGTAATGTCCATACATAGTACACTGAGAAAAATTTCCTTGTTTACCTTCCGATTTTTACCTTCTAAAACCGATTCCTTCCAAAATTGGGTCTTTTCCTTCCACCGATTACCTTCTGAATCGGGAACTGCCAAATTCCTACCGATATTTAGAAGGTAATGAATTTTATCCGTCTAATACGGAAGAACATAAAGGAAGGAAATTTGTTGGAAGGAATTAACCAAGAAGGAATTTCCTTCCAGCTAAATATTCCTACTAAATAAGGATGCATTATAATAATTCCTCCCAAATTTATCCTTCCAAATTAGATGTTAATGTCCTTCTGAATTCAAATCCAAAGTTGTCGGAAGGAAAACGCAGCTAACCTTCTGATATTGAAGGATATTTACCCTCTTAACTAGTGGGAAATAAATTGACATTACTATTCACTATGAGGTAATAACACAAGGAGTATCCTTCTAAATTAGATGATAATATCCTTCTAAATCAATTATAATTTTTCGGTAGGAACAGTGTCGGAAGGAAAACGCATATTTACCCTCCGAAATTGAAGGATATTTACCCTCTTATTTAGTAGGAAATGAAGTGACATTACTATTCCATCAAAAACGAAGGGATTAGAAAGGCTCGCTGGAAGGAATAACCATCCAAATTAGATGGATCACATATGGAGAAAATAACACAAGGAACATCTTTCTAAATTCGATGATAATAACTCTCCAAACAAATTGGAATAATTCGGTATCGGAAGGAAAACGAATAAGTTTTATTAAACAGAAATTGTAACACCGAATGTAGTACCCGACCCGACCACTAGATGTCGCTACGCGTATATTGGCTCGCGGTATAGGGTGGTGCCGGTCAAACACATATATATCGCCAAGTCCGCTTGTATCGGTACCTGCATCGTGGCAAATGGTGCTTCCACCTAGTTGGGACATTCATTGAAAGCGCATAGCAGGGCATAATTCATAGGTGGTATACGGACCCTTGCTGGGACAGGGCGTTTTGAAAGCCTATAATTTTGCAAAAGCCCGCTCCGTATTCGCCATCGCCTTAGTTATGTAATATTTTGTCTCCTAGGTTTGGAAGGTTATTTATATTTACCGAACAAATATGACCAAGTATGTATTTACCGTCATTTATTTTCCTTCCAAAAATTACCTTCCCTTTTGACTCAGTAGGAATTTCCGACCGAAATTTGGAAGGTACGTATTACCCACCGAAATAGAAGGCAGACATTGTTTGGAAGGAAATTTTGGACGGTAATAATATCCTTCCAAGTTGAAAGGTAAATTTCCTACTGAGTCAAAAGGGACGGTAATACCTTCCGTATTTCGGAAGGTCTTTTTTCTCAGTGTAGGTTGATACTCCTAGCTTTTTCTCATACGTAATGATGAAAAATAGTGTGTGTCACTCGGGGCCAAATTTTTTGTTCTCGGGCGGCGTATATTGAATTGCTCGCTACGCTCAGGATTCTACTTTAGAACCCCTCGCTACGCTCGGGATTCTACTATAGAATCCTTCACTTCGGTCTGAATTCAAAATAGCGCCCTCGGGGAACAAACATTTTCTTTGGCCCCATGTAACACAAATAACTATTTCATTTTTCAAGCCTTATGAATGTTATGACGTACTTTAGGTACCTTTAGATAACAGGTCTAGTAATAAGGCATTGTCCAGGTAGTGGTGTGAAAAAAATATGAACTACATACCTCAGCTATACTGTCTTCCCTGCTTTTAACCTCTCCTTTATTATTCATCTCCATAAATTTATTTTCCTTCTCTTCGTCTTTCTTCTCACCTACTATTTTCTCCTTCTTTTCGTCTTTCTTCTCACCAACTTTACTGTTATCGGTTTCCATGCTATGATTCTCATTGGCTTCATCTGTTTTTTCCGCTGCGTTTTTTTTATCTGTTTCTTTAGCTTTATTCTTGTCCTTTTGTGCCACGTCTTTAGAGCTATCCGTCTCCATAGCATTGGAGCTCCGACGTTTGTTTTTCTTCGCAAACTTGGCCTCAAACTTCGTTATAAATTCAGCTTGATTAACATAATCTGCAGGCGTTTCAGCTAGGTAGCCTGGATGCATTGTGATTTCTGTAATGAAGAAATTATTATCGTACATCCGATTGAATTGGAATATTGTAAAGGTTCCTGACATATTATTATTCACCTACAATAAGCGCGAGTGGCATCATCTAGTCATACTTCACACTAATATTATAAACTAGCTGCAACAGAGCAAAAAACACTAGACAGAGCTTCGATTGGGACAACTTCCAAGAAGCACAATCGCAATACAAGAAACATGTACGAAGCAAAGACGACAAGTCATGGCAAGGTTTCTGCGCTAACATAGAATCATACGATACGGCGACTAGAATTAGGAAAATTCTAGCCGGCGATAATAACCGCACACTAGGCACTTTGAGGAAAGCTGATGGTAGCTACACCAAAGACGACAAAGAGGTTAGTGAAACTCTCATACAGACACATTTCCCAGGCAGCAAAATAGTAGACAACCCAGACTGGGCGGATGGTCTACAGAGTACGTCTTCAGAAGCAGACTGGGAAATAGCTAACAAAATAGTCACACACGAGAAGGTGCAGTGGGCCATAGACACGTTCCACCCCTTCAAATCAGCAGGAACAGATAAAATCTTCCCCGCCCTCCTACAGTGGGGGGCAACGGAGATAACACCGTGGCTAGTACAGATTTTTCAAGCTTGTATAGCCTTTAAATACATACCAATCTCGTGGAGAGAAGTGAAAGTAGTATTCCTGCCCAAACCAGGTAAAAATGATTACACCGAACCAAAGGCTTTCAGACCTATCAGCCTAACATCATTTCTGCTGAAAACGCTGGAAAGACTTGGAGACCGCTTCCTTAGAGACGGAGCCCTAAGAACAATACCAATACACCGGAATCAACATGCCTACAGTACTGGCAAGTCAACAGAGACGGCTCTCCACAACGTGGTAACGAAGATAGAGCACGACCTAGATAACAAACTATCAACACTAGGAGCCTTCATAGACATTGAAGGAGCCTTCGACAAAACCACCTTCAAAAGCATTGACAATGCTTTACAACGATATGAAGTACCCAAAACTCTAAGGAAATGGATAGGGGCCCTACTTGAAAAAAGGGTCATCCAACTTGACATAAACGGTACAACAAAGGGCGTAGTAGCCAAAGGGTGCCCACAAGGAGGAGTGTTATCTCCAATCCTGTGGAACCTAGTCGTTGACAACTTGATAACAAAAATGAATAATAACGGATTCTACACCATAGGTTATGCAGATGACATAACTATTCTGATAGGTGGAAAACACGAAAACACACTCTGTGCAATAATGCAATATGCACTGAAACTCATAGAGAAATGGTGCATAGACAATGAACTAACAGTGAATCCAAAAAAGACTGAACTAGTATTGTTCACGAACAAAAGAAAACCAGATGTACCAAGAATGCCAACACTCTTCGGTACAAATCTAACACTATCAACGGAAGTCAAATATCTGGGGGTAACACTAGACAACAAGCTCAACTGGAAGAAACACATAGACACGAAAATACAAAAACCAACAATTATCCTAAATCAATGCAAACGCATGATCGGGAAAACCTGGGGTCTAAAACCAAAAATAATGCTTTGGCTGTATCTCACAGTGGTAAGAAGCTCATTAACATACGCGTCACTAGTATGGTGGCCCAGAACGCTTCAGACGACAACTCAACAGGAACTACAAAAATTCCAAAGACAAGCATGCCTAGCGATCACTAGCTGCATGAGTACCACCCCAACGGATGCCTTAGAGGTAATACTGGGAATTCCACCTCTACATCTCCACATAAGAGAAGAAGCTACCCTCGCAGCGCTAAGAATTAAAACTTATGGGCTGTGGAAAGACACAAATACAAGACACACCCGGATACTGTCAGGTGAGAACAAGATGTGTCCAATGCTAGGATGGATCTGTGACAAAACACAGAAGGAACACATAATCGAGAAAGATTATAAGATCAACATCTCAGAGACCGGAATACACAAAACTACTATGGATACGATAGACGTTTACACCGACGGGTCAAAATGTAGCCAGGGAACGGGTGCAGGAGTGTACTGTCCCGAGCTAAACATACATATCGCTCGCGCGCTCGGTAAGAATAACTTTGTTTTTCAAGCGGAGTGCGTCGGTATTACTGCGGCGGCCATGGCTATGGCCGACAGACAGGTAACAAACTTTCATATTAACATTCATAGTGATAGTCAGGCAGTCCTACGAGCATTGGCCAAAACCACGAGCACATCTAAGCTCGTATTGGATTGCCACAACGCACTACAAACACTAACAAAATCAAACCTGGTATCACTTGGCTGGGTTAAAGGTCACAGCGGCATTATAGGTAACGACGCAGCCGACGAACTAGCTCGACGAGCCGCAAGCCTGAAGGTAATGGGACCTGAACCTATCGTTCCAATACCGTTCAGTGAGTACAAGACTTGGTTAAAACAACAAACAGCAGGTACACACGCCAGATTATGGGCAAACACCACCATCTGTAGACAAACAAAAGAGGCTATACCCAGCCCAAACCAACGCTTAACTAGAAAACTATTGCAACTAAACAGAGCTAAACTCAGGACGGCTGTAGGCATGATAACAGGACACTGTCCACTTAACAAACACTTATATGTTCTAGGTATAACCGACAGCCCTCTGTGCAGAGCCTGCATGGAGACCGAGGAGACACCAAGACACGTACTACTCGAGTGTAGTGCTGTAACCACTCAACGAGAAGCCTACATTGGCTCCCCAGCAGCACTCCCGGAAGTCCTCGCCGACCTGGGCGGCCTGCTTGGATTCTGGAGTGAGCTCGGCTGGCTGCCGAGCGATCCAGCGGGGAGTCGCACCAAAGGTCTCACGCACAACGGGCACTTTTGTGCTTAAGTGCGGAAAAGCCCAGAGAGAGAAGAGAAGAAGAAGAGATAAACTAGCTGATGCCCGCGACTTTGTCTGCGTGGATTGAGGTTTTTGGTTCCTGCGGGATAACCCGTAATCTTCTGGAATAAAAAGTAGCATATGTGCTATTCCAGACTATAATCTATCTCTGTGCCATATTTCATGCAGATCCGTTCTGCCGTTCTGGTGTGATTGAGTAACAAACATCCATCCATCCATCCATCCATCCAAACTTTCGCATTTATAATATTATTATTAGTATAGATTAGTAAGTATAGATGCGAAAGTGATTTTTTGCATGGGTATAGTAAATAGTTGAGGACCTGGAGAGTGACATAGGCTACTTATATTCCAGAAAATCAAAAAGTTCCCACCTACATAAGTCGCGGACGAGGTCGCGGGCATCAGCTAGTAATATTATAATTTGTATACATAGGATTTTAACAAACCTAAATCGATATGGTCAATGTCATGGGCATCGTCGAGTTATTACTAAAGTAAAATATGGACTATTTCTCAAACATGCTTGGAAATTTGAGCATTATTTTGACAACCTTCTTCGAGATAAATCGAAATTGCTCTACTGGCCAAATACATGCGAGCAGCGGCCGGCAAAAGTTATATGAAAATCCATATCTGTCGTGGTTTAGCGGCCAAATAAATTACATAGAAAATTCATATCTGTCGTGTAATTTAAAAATGTAACCAAGGAGGTAACTTATCGAAGGTTTTATTTAAATTTCGAACTAGCTTGCAAATAAAAAGCTGTTTATTCAAAAAAAAAAGCAAATGAACACTTTAACGCGGGAAAAATTACGTCATTGATTTTAAAATGTATTTGACAAAATGAGTTTTAAATAAAAAGTTCTGTCCAGGTACTACTTCCGCGCATTATTTGAGAAAAGTACTATACAAGCCTTGGCCATAACTAGGCATTGATGGATTTACGTATGTGTGCCTCGGCTTCGCCTCGGCCCACATTTACACGTTCGTCCTTCAATGCCTGTTTTGCTGGCCGCTGCAGTAATGTACTATACCTTCACCAAGCAGTTCAGGAATCATGTAAGGGAACAGCCAGCCCACTAGCGGCGTTTCACCCGCGACGTAGTGCGCCCTCTTGTGGTAGAATAGCAAGCCGTCGAGTGGTGGAACATTGTTCTCGAACTGTGGATATGTGCTCAGCAAACTGTGAATAAAAATAAATTAATGAAAAGTAGTTCAACATATTATTTGTAAAGAGCGGAAGAGCAATCTACGTAAATTATCTAATTACTAGAAATTTAAATTAAACCTAAAACTAATAATATACGGGAAAAGAAAATTTATGTATATCTTGGCCAAAATCATGAATGAATTTACCTTTGTCACTTCAAAATATTGGTAACTTTAAAAAAAACCGGCCAAGTGCGAGTCGGACTCGCGCACCGAGGGTTCCGTACAAACCTGAGTAAGTTTTAAATTATTAAAAAAAAACTACTTACTAGATCTCGTTCAAACCAATTTTCGGTGGAAGTTTGCATGGTAATGTACATCATATATTTTTTTTAGTTTTATCATTCTCTTATTTTAGAAGTTACGGGGGGGGGGGACACACATTTTACCACTTTGGAAGTGTCTCTCGCGCAAACTATTCAGTTTAGAAAAAAATGATATTAGAAACCTCAATATCATTTTTGAAGACCTATCCATCCCCACACGTATGGGTTTGATGAAAAAAAATTTTTTGAGTTTCAGTTCTAAGTATGGGGACCCCCAAAATTTATTGTTTTTTTTCTATTTTTGTGTGAAAATCTTAATGCGGTTCACAGAATACATCTACTTACCAAGTTTCAACAGTATAGTTCTTATAGTTTCGGAAAAAAGTGGCTGTGACATACGGACGGACAGACAGACAGGCAGACAGACAGACATGACGAATCTATAAGGGTTCCGTTTTTGCCAAATTTGGCTACGGAACCCTAAAAACATTTCTATAAGGAAATGTCAGAAGCATTTCCTGAATAAAGGTGTTACTCATTATGACAATATTATCTAGGAAATGCTTTCTTTATGTAAGTCGCTTTGTTGTTTCTTTTAAATTATAAATAACACAATATTTTAGGCTATATTAAGGGACCGGCGACCGCCGCTCGCAACTTCTACTCGAACCGCAAATATAAATTTGCCGGTATATTGCTATTCCTATTTGGCTGAAGACACATGATCGCGTGCAAGCGCGATAGCAATATCATCGTACAGAATTTGTGATACATTTAGTCTTGTTCCGTGAATACCAAAAATGATGAATGAAAAATTGTTGTGTTTTTAACTTCGTGTTTTTATTCTGTAACTTGACAATATAGGGTATGTTCCTGATCAATTAGTACGTGAGATTTCGTTGGTTTTAATATGAAACAAATAAGGAGAAAACATGTCGTTTATGTCGCAAAAACATGCAAAACGCAATGTGCTTACATTTAATTTTGGGAAAGTATTTTGGAAAAATAATTATCCAGGGACCTAGATTAATACAAGTTCAATCTTAATAATCGCATAATATGGAGGAAATATGCTCGAATTACTAATTATTTTGGTATTACGTTTGTATGAGCAATTCACTATCCGCTGGCGCCTTATGTACTAACCTAACCTAAACCATACTTTTTATATATATATTTATCTTTATTTCACATAAAATCTTATTTATATACCTGCATATATATATATATATATATATATATTTTTTACTAAAAACTGCAATGTAAACTCGTCGTCCTCGCATAAACGATAGTTTTTAGAGGATGGCTAGCTATGTTTATATATTATAATATGAATGTATGTTTATCTTGATCAATAAATTTAAAAAAAAAAGTTTAAAAACATGCTTTGTTACTCATTGTGTAAATGGGACTCATTGGGACACATGCAGTAAGACTTACTTACAAGCTAAGAGATTGTGTTGTGCAGGGCATCATAGGAAGAATTTTAATTATAACTTTGTTTTTCTTGTTGATTGTTTTTGTGTCTGGAAAATCTTCCAACTGAGTCTTCATCCAGTATTGGCGAAATTCAGTCTGCAATCAAAGTATATTTATACTAATATTATAAATGCGAAAGTTTGGATGGATGGATGGATGGCTGGATATTTGTTACTCATTCATGCCAGAACGGCTGAACGGATCTGGATGAAATTTGGCACAGAGATAGATTATAGTGTGGAATAACACATATGCTACTCTATTCCGTAAAATTAAAGAGTTCCCGCTGGAACCAAAAAACCTCAATCCACGCGGACGAAGTTGCGGGCAACAGCTAATTATGTTATTAATGTAAATGGTACTTATTGTTATGTTTCACAAATTATATTATACTTAATGGTTTACTTACCTCACCATCTGTCATGGGTTGATTATTCCAAGCAAGCAAATCCAAGAGGTGCAAAGTATTGGATTGCTCATGATAGAAGCCATCTAGTACACAGCAATTTCTACGATATAAATTGTGAGGATTGCCACCTGGCAGGCCTGTGTACCGCTCACATTTGAAATGGCCATACTTTGTATAGAATTTTGTTATGCCCTGTAGCAAAAACAATAATAAGTTAAATTATTCTAGTTTTACAAAAACAACCTTCTTTCTTACGGCTTCTATTTGGTGGCACCAAATAGAGGCCGTAAGGTGAAACAGCGGACAAAATAGACTGCCTTCGTAACGATGATGAGAAATGCAAAGATCCATCACAGCTATCGTAGCCTGGCCGCCATTTTACTTTTTTTTACTGTAATAAAAATAAATGTGCTTATTCACATATATTTTTATTACAGTCTATAAATTTTGTAGTAATTTATTCGTGAATCCTAAGATTTCGTCATCCTTACTGCTGGTGGCTGATTATTACGCACAACTATTGATAAAAAAAAAACAAAACCGTTCCCACCATATTCATCAAAGTTGGGTAAATACCCAACTTTCAACTACTCTTCAAATGAAGACTAGTTAAATCAGCAACTTATTTTTGAACGTCCAAACAACGCGCGCTGGATTTTGTATGAAATACTGACATGTGCCGTCATCAAAATTTGACGCACTTGGTCACTTTAATTGATTTTAAAATTATTATTAAACATGAAATTAACAGGGGATGTGGATTTGACATCTTTTGGCAGATTCTCTATTTATTATTCACATGAAAATAATTTATTTTTGACATAGGCAACATCCCAATTATTATGCCGCAATTTGGATGGTGGTGTATAGTGGGAAGGGCTTTGATGATAAATGGTATCAAACACTGCTCTCTAGAAAACATCATACAAGCATTTTGTTCCTATCATCATTTTAACCATACATAACTCCCGGATAAACTCACATGTTATGTCTGAAAAATGCCCGACTAGTTTCAGTTGAGTTTATCATCATTTAGTGTCGTCATTCAACACCACATTACGGCCGGTAGGTACCTACTCTCCTAGGAAACCGTAGCGTAAAATTTGAATCCATGAATTACTGTATGTAATCCAGGTACACAAAATATGAACTACTAGCTGATGCCCGCGACTTCGTCCGCGTGGATTGAGGTTTTTCGGTTCCCGCGGGAACTCTTTAATTTTCCGGGATAAAAAGTAGCCTATGTGCTATTCCAGACTATAATCTATCTCTGTGCCAAATTTCATCCAGATCCGTTCATCCGTTGGAGCGTGATTGAGTAACAAACATACATCCATACATCCAAACTTTCGCATTTATAATATTTATTTGATATAGAAAAAAAAAGAGTAAGTATATAGAAAAATACTGAATCATACACAGTTTCGACTTACGTTATTGGCAACAACAAGTACTCTTACACCCTTTGGACACGGCACCACATACCAATTCTGTGCAAAATCACTTGGCTTCTCAATCATCCATTCTGACAACATCAATACATTGCTGTAGGTGAGAGAGGTTTTATGGAAGCCAGCCACATAAATGTTCGGCCTATATGGAACCTACAAAAGTAAATATTAGGTAAGTATAGTCTTATTTAATATTGGTACCTATTAATTCATACACAAATCATTTAAACATACTAAAATGGTGGCTATATATTTTAGACTATCTCTTGTTAACATTTAGTTTAAACTTCGGTATATCCATAAAACTGGATTACTGGCAATTCATGTATATGCTGAAGTCTGAACCTAACTTTTTCATTATAAGGGCTAATTTGTAGTCTATTGGCTATTATCTCTAACTATCTTCTAACTATTAGTGAATTAAATACACTTTTACTATAAACAAGTCAGGCAATAAAAAACTGGTTTTTTTTTATCCACTAGAAGTTAGCTCTTGACTGCGATCTCACCTGATGGTAAGTGATGATGCTGTCTAAGATGGTAGCGGGCTAACCAGTTAGGGGCATGGCAGTTATATTAAACTCATACACACACTCAGGCAACATCGCTCAACACTGCGCCACGGAGGTCGTCAAAGTGCTAGCTAGTCAAAGGAGGTGGCTAAGTGCATGTCGGGTCATGTGCAGAGTAGGGTTTCGTAGTTGCCTGTTACAATATGCAGACATTTTATACATTGGTCGCCAATTAATCGTAAACTTGTAAAGTCTACTTGATACTTTTCCTTTTAACTTTGTTATTTATATATTACCTACTACTTCCATGAATTTTTTTACATATACAGGACGGTCTATCCAACGACACCCCACACTATGGGATAGACAAGAAAAGAAAATGCATCCCTTTATATGTAGGTTGGTACCCTAAATAAAAAATATTTTCAAAATATAATAATACCACTTTGTTGGCGCGTTTAGTATGATACCCATGCCAAATTACAGCTTTCTAGTATGGCAAAACTATATGAGTTCCTTGTTGATTATGGAACCCTACAAATGATACTTAGTTTTATAATTACCCAAAGAGCAGATTGTTATATAAACAAACTAGGATAAAATATAGTCAGAAGTAAAAGTGGTGTAATATTATTCCAATTAAGTAAGTACAGTTTTTAGGCAACAAACTGAAATTGGAATAATACATCTTGGACTTACCTTATTGTATGGTTTGAATAGCTGTTTATTACTGTCTTCAACTGCATTTACAAGTTCCAAAATACCACGGAACCGGTCGATTTTGTTATTTCTGTTACTGCAATAGTCACCAAAATGTTTCATTAGATGTGGTCAATACAACAGCAGCAAATAGAATAGACATGGCATACTTAAATAAAATACAGTCTCCTCCATAAGCAAAATTATTTTCTTATGATCAGGTGGCCCCTGACTGTTTACAGAAATCACAGTTTATCATTACACTTTCCGATCTTATTATTTTACAAGAATGAATGAATAAAATGACACATCAGTTTAATTTTAAGAAAACAGAAAAAAACTATCATCAAAGGGATGAGAACTCATATAAACTTTGCGGTGATTTACTGCAAATAAATAAAAAATTAGGTAGAGCACAACACAATGCACGATGCATTGCTTGATAATATTATGTTTTATTATATGTATTATTAGATGATGTCTGCGACTCCATCCGCATGGTTTAAGATTTGATGTCTGCGACTCCATCCGCATGGTTTAAGATTTGATGTCTGCGACTCCATCCGCATGGTTTAAGATTTTAAGAAAGAACTCCTGAATTTTCCAGGATAAAAAGCTTATATCACTCTCCAGGTCCTATAGTTGAGGAATTTGCCAAAAATCATGTTGATCCGTTGCTCCATTGCCTAGTGATTGAAGGACAAACCAACAAACAAACACACATTCTCATTTATAATATTGGTATGATCAACGTAATATTATTATCATGCAATGATATTATTTTAACCATAGGCAATGTTTAATCTGACATGATGTATGAAATCCATTCCCAATGCAAGCCAATGATATCAGCTTGCAGCCTGTAGTATGGGAAATATACAGTTATTTTTTTAAGTTTCCATTTCAAACATATACTTACTGTAACATAATTATTAATTATATACCTACATTTTCATATTACATCTATACTAATATTATAAACGTGAAAGTTTGGATGGATGGATGGATGGATGAGTGCATGGATGGATGGATGTTTGTTACTCAATAATGCCTCAACGGCTGAACGGATCTGGATGAAATTTGGCACAGAGATAGATTGTAGCCTGGAATAACACAAAGGCTAATTTTTACCCCGGAAAATTGAAGAGTTCCTGCGGGAACCAAAAACCTCAATCAAAGTCACGGCCATCAGCTAGTCATAGATATGCCTAAGCAAGCGTTCCAACCTAGACCTCATCATTGCTTTGAACTAAGCATGATTGTCATTGAGTGCAAGTCCCTAAAATAAAAAAAGAGATCTCCTTAAGTGGCCAGTATACTATTTTGCCATGCTGTGTGGAGTAGGTACCTACATTTAGATACCTACACTAGACAGATGGTTCGTGTTAGATGGCAAATTAATTCTTATATGTAGGGAACCACATCTTATTTCATAATATGAAGGTTGACATACCTATTTCAATTACAAAATTTACAATATATTTACCCCTTTTGGATCTCCAACAATTGAGCTCTTCGTTCTTCCTGGCTCCCAGTTTTACCCCAGTTCTTATATAGGCCCTCGAAATCACTTTTCTCCTCCTGGGGTTCTGTAGCTTCGAGATCTAGAAGTGCCTTTTCCAAACTTTCTAATTCATCTTCCATTTTTACGTTAAATATCTTGATTCTTGTTTTAATTATTTACTTTTCACTTTCGGTCACAAAAAACAAAATTATATTACCTGCAACCGGCGCCGATTTTATTTTATTATGCCCATAGATAAGTATTGTATATTATGCCGTTCAGACGTTGACACTTGACAGTTATTGCGACAGTGATAGATGACGCAATGTCATTTGTGCCAAAAGTACAAACAGATTATACTTATCTCACAGACTATTCAATGCTTTGGATTGCCACCACAAAAACATTTACACTATTATGGGGTAAATTAACTATGAAATCTCTTTATGAAATGATTGTTGATACTTTTGCGGCAAACTCCATGTTGACCAAAAAAAGATTTGATACAAAATAGTTCAAGCAAGTACGGTCGAGTAATATTGGAAGGAAGAGGCGAAGGCCGAGGACTTCCCGAGTGATACCGGGAGTAAGTAAACGAGGTGTTCAATTGCTATTTCGGCCGTGCCTAGTAAGTACTTTACTCCCATTTGCGAGAAAACAATAAGCTTACATAATGATTCCGGAATACGTTCCACTGCAGTTTTTATACTTATGACTATGATAATTAAACACTTTTACGGACCTCCCTGGTGCAGGCTTTGGTCTTACCGTGGGAGGTCCCAAGTTCAATTCCCGGCAGAGTCAATTTGGGAATGTATTAATAATTCTGAATTCTCTCTGGTCTGGTCTGGTCTGGTGGGAGCACAGTGAGGGAGGCTTCGGCCGTGGCTTGTTACAACCCTACCAGCAAAGACGTTCCGTTCCACTGCGATGCCGTGGGGTTACGAAACCAAGTAAGGTTAAGGGTAATGACAAAAGAAACAATACTAATTTCCTACCTCCTTGGTTTAATACAACTGCAGTAGCCAAACAAGTAAGATCGTTAGCCCGCTGCCATCATCACAAACTCCGGTGAGATCGCGGTCAAAGGGTAATATGTAGTGGATAAAAAAACGCGATAAAAAAGTAGCGATGAAAAGAAATAGATATTAAATGTTGTTGTTGTTTGGTGTTTGGTCTTATTTGTGCCAGCACAGCACAACTTACTCCGCCAATGTCGCGTTGCTTGAAGAGATATTAAATGTTTTTAATTTGTAAGTGATATACTTAGTTAGGTCCCTACTTTTGTAATAATTGATATTAATTTGATTTATATTCTAGGACTAGCGATCCGCCCCGGCTTCGCACGATTGGTATTAATAATCCTAATAGTCTATAGTACCCAATATAAAGCCAAGTATAGCCAGTGGGCAGTGGGCAGGTTTTACACATTAGGTATTGCAATTTTCGTAAGGATCTCTAATTTTTTTGATAATATAAGGTAACGGGCCCCTGGTTCGTGATAGTAGGTACGTTATTTCGGTAGTTTTGTTTGTGGCGCAAAAAATAAGCAATTTAAATAATATTTATTTAAAATATACATTTGTATAAAATCTCTATCATTTAAGCTGTCTAAATAATCAAGTGCTAACATTTTGGCTACTAAACTGAAAGCAATACGACTCTCGAAACTATCAGTCGGCCACAAACATCTGTGCGGCTTGCGTTTCTTACTTGTCACCGTAAGGTTAGCGCTCGTACTTCTTAAGCTTACAGAAAGGCATAGCTAAGTCCATTTGAATAAAACTTTTAATAGGGCTTTTATGTGTTTCTTAACAATTGATTTGACTCGGAAAAATTAATATACAAGCATAGAATTCCGTCAAAATTGCAATAAATCGACTCACGAAATAGCGGTCATTTTATTTTTCGTGTGTCCCCTAGTTCGTGACACTAACGAATTAGGGATATTTTAGATACATTTTTGTTGCTTGTGTATTTATATAATAATCAATATAATTTGAATGCAAATTAAAAAACAAATAATGTATTTGATTAAGTTTCTTAGGAGCTAAATTCGGTATATCTTTTGTTCACTAGAATTCTAATAATACGAGTTTAAAGGTGACCTGAATTTACAATTATTAGAAAAATTTGCATAGGTACTATCAGCTAAATCTTGTTTGTTATTCGATTAATTTCATGTAATTTTGTTTATTTTTATTATATATAGGGTAGTTAATAGTAATTAAATTACATAATATTTTAAAAATGATCTACAAAATTGAGTGCTGGAATTTCCAAAAATCAATATCACGAAATAAGGGACAGTCTATTTTGCACTTTTCCCTAAGTTCGTGACAGATAAATCTATACTGGTAGGCTACTTAAACGTGAAATCGGTACATTTGTTTAGCCTTCATTAAGTAGTTACGTATCTTAGCTTGTTAAGAATTCAGTTATTTGAGTTCGTAATTTTGTTTAGTACCTAATAAAAGCTGTAATATTAATAAATAATGTCCCCCCGACCTAATTTTGGCCACGGCGGCCAATCTCCGGAGAGATTAGCCATCTCCGCGGGAGATATTATAGTGCGCACCGGTGCACTGTCTGTTCCTTTACTCATATAGCCTGATGGGACGGAAAATCCGACACGACTGGAGAGAGATCAGGCGCAGGACCGACGGCTTAACGTACTCTCCGAGGTACGGGTGAATCACCGCTAACTTCTTAACTTCGGGCTAGTACTGAGAATTTCTTGTCAGAAAAACCCAATACTAGTTATGGCCCGACCCGGGACTCGAACCTGAGACCTCATCGGCTGCAGTTGAACATGCTAATCACAAGACCAGCGAGACAGTTTCCGTGGGAAAAGCTGTACATAGTGTCATTAAGCTGAATGTCACTCACATATTTTTTTTATTAATTATTTTTTATAAAAAATATCTTTATTCCTGTTCCTGTTCTTAATTATTAATAAATTATCAGAAATCGCTGTAAAAACTATATCCCGAAATAGGGGCCACGAGGCACGAGTTCACGAACTTAGGAGCAGAGCCAAATTTTATCACGAAATAGGGTTCAAACAAGAGGTCCACAAATAAATTAATTTAAAAAAAACTACGAAATACAACAACATAATTCATGCATTAAATTACTGGAAAAATACCAATATACATCACACAAAAGCTTTCAAACTGATATCATGTTTAGGAATTTATATAAAAATTCTTAAAGTCTTAAGAGCCATAACACACCGAAGTAGGGGACACTTACGTTACCTAGCCTATGTTACTCGCTGATAACAAGGACCTTTGGTTGGCTGATAATGAAGCTTTTTTGACCGAGCGAAACGAAGGTCTCTGAGTCTACTTGAGTGAATTTGCACTTGTCCGTGCGTCCGTCCATCCGTCTGTCAGAGCCTTATAACTTCTGAATTACTGAACATAATTACTTCAATTTTAAAATATATAATATGTAAACCAATGGTCTCCCGCCGAATATAGCTTAAAAAAGTATAAAAATCTTTATTTCAGGGGAGCTCTCATAGAAGCGAATGCAAAGTAAAATATTTTTTATATAGTTACATAGTGGTGCGGTATATCATTTTAAAGATAATTAGGAATAGAGTCCAAAAATATATTTTTTTTAATTTTTCTCCTAAAATTGACGAAATGGGGGGCTTTCAAAGTGGCGATTTTCTAACGTCCAAAGTTGACCTCAGAACTCTCAATTTTCTGAAAGGCTGAGCCTGAAACTTATCAATTATTTGAATTATATCCTGTACATGAACAAGAAATACTAAAATTAGATAGATATTATAAAGAAACGAAATTATTTAATTTTTAATGCGCTTCAGTATTATTAACAGAACTTCACAATTATGTCAATAGATGGCGCTCTGTACAAGTTTATGGATACCGCGAGGTCTCAGTTCGGGGCGAACCACTAGTATATGTGAAAGAATTAATCGGTTAAAAAAATTGACAGTCATAGGGACTGCCGATAGAAGTGAAAACGAATAAGTATTTAAGTTTTTTTTAAATTATTAATTTAATTTTTTTTTTAACCAACAAAATATTTAAAGTAATTAAAATATAAACCTTTACACTAAAGCATTAAAGCTTCATTACGAATGTAGTATATCTTTAATTAAGACCTATTGTCTTCGTTATTAACGCGAGCATGTCAGTGTTCGCGAGCATGTCGGTCACGAGAATCCACAAGTTTACCCCCTTCCCAAAAAGCGCTCAACGCAGCTAAAGAAGTTTTCACTTCAAAAAAAATTAGCGGCGCGTCTCCTTGTTTAGAAATGAGTGAAGCTATGGAGTGAAGGGATTATTACTGGTAATAGCGCATGCGATTTGACATGCGCGTAAATGCAACAGAAATGCAAGGTGTGTGCAACAGGGATGTTTGATCATAAGCTGTAGCGTAGGTAACAGTCATCATTAATATAAATACGCTAGTTGATCCGCCCAGGCTTCGCATGGGTGGGACATTAGTATTATTATTATACAGTTTATTTGTACCACCACAACAAGTAAAAATAACACAAACAAAACTTGGAAATAACACAAACACAGACAGAAGTAGGATACAAAAGGCGGCCTTATCGCTTAGATAGCGATCTCTACCAGGCAACCTTAGGAAAAGGAGAAAATAAAGGAAAAAATCACACTGCACCGACAGCTACATAAATAATTAAAACATACAAAATTTTTTGGGCTCTGCCATAATAAAGCTTCTTACAATTATTACAATTGTAAAAATATAATGAGTACAAAAATGCATGCATGCATTTGTTGTAAGTTCCTATCCGACATGAGATATATTTGACCGAGCGAAGCGAAGGTCTCTGAGTCTACTTGAGTGAATTTGCACTTGTCCGTTCGTCCGTCCGTCCGTCCGTCCGTCCGTCCGTCCGTCTGTCAGAGCCTTATAACTTCTGAATTATTACTGAACGTAATTACTTCAAATTTAAATATAATATTTAAACCGATGGCCTCCCGCCGAATATGGCATAAAAAGTTATAAAAATCTTTATTTCAGGGAGGCTCTCATAGGCGACGAATGCGAAGTAAAATATTTTTTATAGCGTTACATAGGGTTGCGGTACATCATTTTAAAGATAATTAGGAATAGAGTCCAAAAATATTTTTTTTTTAATTTTTCGAAATAAAATTCCCTAAAATTGACGAAATGGGGGGCTTTCAAAGTGGAGATTTTCTAACGTCCAAAGTTGACCTCAGAACTCTCAATTTTCTGAAAGGCTGAGCCTGAAACTTATCAATTATTTGAATTATATCCTGTACATAAACAATAAATACTAAAATTAGATAAATATTATAAGGAAACGAAATTATTTAATTTTTAATGTGCTTCAGTATTATTAACAGAACCACTTGGCTAAGCCAATTGGCTTGGCCTACTAATGGCTAGAGTCTAGCCATTGGACAAATGGGCACTCCCCAGCTTCCTCAATCCTCAAAGTTCCTTAGTGACTAATTAATTAATTAGTCAATAATTTAGGTAACTAACTTACTAGGTTCCTCTTGATAAGCACATTTAGTTACGTATTATGCTGCAGGAAGGCTCAGTTCTGATTTAAATCACACTGAACCAGTACAAGTGGAAAATTAATGATAAGCGCGATAAATGAAACTCTTATCTAACAGGAGACCATGCGCGTTGTAACTTGTAAGTAGAGTCCTAGTTTAGAATTCATTATTACACAGATTCAATTTCATAGGCAGGTACTAGGCTATAAAAGGAGTTATATAGTGCCTCTGCTTACTTTGGACCTCCAACCTCAATCATCAGAGGTCCAGGTTATCATTGTAATGAATAATACTAAAAAACCAAAGAAATGTGCCAAAATTTGTCTTTCCATATAATGCTATCAGAGAATCCTAATGGCCACAGTTTAACTAGCTCCATCATCAGTTAAGCTGTATTGTACCATAATCATGTTTTTAGGGTTCCGTAGCCAAATGGCAAAAAATGGAACCCTTATGGATTCGTCATGTCTGTCTGCCGTATGTCACAGCCACTTTTTTCCGAAACTATAAGAACTATACTGTTGAAACTTGGTAAGTAGATGACGTATTCTGTGAACCGCATTAAGATTTTCACACAAAATATATTATAATATGTTTCTTTTTAAGTTACAACTTACAAGAAAACCCCCACATTTTCAACTCTGATTCGCACTTGGCCGATTTTTATCAAGAACAAAAATCGGAATTCAAATCATTTGGTTATTTTATGATAATAAGTATAAAAAGGCATTGTAAGCTGGCCATGCCTAGATTTTTCATAGTTTGAAGAAAATGAAGATTGAAGAAAGTTATGTGGTGTAATAAAATATGAAATCTTTTTTAATTATCAATTTAGGTTAATGTATCGTACGTTATAAGCAGATTCCTAGTTCCATGTTGATCGTAGTCCTAAAATATTGCCTAGTGATAGGTATGGCAGCAGAGTTCCTGATAGTTATTTTTAAATTTCCCGCATTTTGCCTTGCGGCATTGTATAATATAAAATATGCATGCGTTGCAAATTAGATTCAAAAGTCCTAAAAGACACGTGTTTGATGATTGTCTTTTTTACCAAATAGGCACTATCTATTCTTAATTTTAGTAGCAATTTAAAACGAAAGCTATAGGTACCTAAAACTCATAATATTTTAACATGTCGTCATCACTGAGGCATCTGTGTTACTATCAAATGATTCCTCCCAATAGCAATGCGATAACAATAATTTATTCTTTTGATTGTGCACTTTCAACGATTTAAATATACCTAACCCTTTAAAATAGTTAACGTTTCATGCTTGTTGTAAAATATAATTACGATTAATAGTAGATCGTTCATCAAGGGACTAAAATGAGCCATTTCATACAAGATGTTTAGCTTACCGAGCGTAGCGAGGTAAGCTATAGTGTCGAGTAGAATGGCTTTTAGTCCCGTGGTAAACACTCTACTTTTCACTTCGATTGCGAGAAAATATAATAAATAACGATTTTTAATTTATTTTTTGCCATTCTATTGTTACATTTTAATAGTAGGAGTAAGATCTTTATTTTCACTTAATGATATTAACAAATAAATAATCACATTCACTTTACCCTATGCCTTCACCTTGTATTACGTATTGTGCATCGAAATCCGAAATGGATTAAATAAACATCCCTTTACATAAATGTATTAATTACAATAATAGTTATTTGTGTTACATGGGGCCAAAGAAAATTTTTGTTCCCCGAGGGCGCTATTTTGAATTCAGAGCGAAGTGAAGGATTCTATAGTAGAATCCCGAGCGTAGCGAGGGGTTCTAAAGTAGAATCCTGTACGTAGCGAGGAATTCAATATACGCCGCCCGAGAACAAAAAATTTGGCCCCGAGTGACACACACTATTTTTCATCATTACGTATGAGAAAAAGCTAGGAGTATCAACCTACTATGTATGGACATTACCTATACGTTTAAGCACCAATCAGAAGATACTCCTATCAACCTTCTATGTTATTGTATAGACATTATTTAGACTTATATTTAGTTTAAATAAAATATAAAGACGTATATCCGATCAACAAATTGATCACGTGACTTCGGACCAATCAGAACAGAGAAATGCAAAGTCGTATATTCGATCAACAAATTGATGACGTGACTTCGGACCAATCAGAAGAGAGAAATGAAAAGTCCTATGGGCCTACAAGTTACACTTTGCTCCCGCTATCCTCTGAAGGCAATATGCGTTTTTCGAATAGGTATGATGAAAAATATATTTTATTTAGTATTATTCAAGTGTCAATAATAAGAACCTTGAATATTGGAGAAAGGAAACAATAATAATTATTGATTATTACTAGAGACGAAATAATGTGGTTGTGTTTTTCATTAATTAGGTAAATTATTATTGAAGATTAGCAGTATTATAACATTAGTAATTTTAATTTCTTTATATTGTTATAATATATTACTTACAACATTTGTTATAAATTACTATAAGGGCTGATTTTTCAATCGTCAGATAAAGTTTATCGGAGGAATAAATTTGACGTTTTGACAGGTTTTGTATTGAAAATCTGCCAAAACGTCAAATTTATTCCTCCGATAAAATTTATCTGACGATTGAAAAATTAGCCCTTAATATTGTTAAGTAACTGATACCAGCAACTTCATCAGTGTGGATTGAGGTTTTTGGTTCCCACGGGAACTCTTTAATTTTCCGGGAGCTCAAATAGCTTTTGTGTTATTTCAGACTATAATCTAACTCAGTGCCAAATTTCACTAGACCCGTTCAGCCGTTTTGGCGTGTTTGAGTAACAAACATCCATCCTTCCAAACTTTCGCATTTATAATATTAAGAAGTATAGTTAAACTAATATTATAAATGCAAAAAAACCGCGATCTCGTCCACGCGGATTGAGGTTTTCGGTTTCCACGGGAACCCTTTAATTTTCCGGGATTAAAAGTAGCTTATATGATAGTCAAAACCATAAATTATGAATCTATCTCTGTGCCAAATTTGATCGAGATCCGTTCAGCCTTTCAGGAGTCACTGAATATCAAACATCCATCCATCCATCCAAACTTCGCATATATAATAAAGGTATTAATTAAGTACAGAATTATAGATGTTAGTGCAACTTGCTTTTGCAGCTTAAGTTTCATAAATCTTAAAATTATATTATTATCTCATTTTTAATTATTTACTATAATCTATGACCTATCTGTGCCAAATTTCATCCGGATCCGTTCTGTGGTTCAGCCGTTCGGGAGTCATTGAGTAACAAACATCCATCCATCCATCCAAACTTTCGCATTTACATTAATTGAGTACAGAATTATAGATGTAAGTGCAACTTACTTTTGCAGCTTTAAATTTCATAAATCAATAAGTTATATTTTTATCTTAATTTTATTTATTTTTAGGGACTCCAGATTTCTTTAAATAGCAACATTAACGTTAGCTACGATCTTTGCCGAGCGTTTTTCTATTGGATGCCGAGAATAACCGAATGTATGATTAGGTCACGTGGTACTTTGGAGTCTTCGTGGCGTAGCTTGTTCAGCTGCTCGTCGAAGCGGCTGTCGGACGGTCGCATCCTTGCGAGTCTGCGTACAATGTAGCAGCCATTTTTGTTCTTGTTCATAATAGCGTGCGCATATTTTAATGTATTTAGAAGGATATTTAGGAAATTTTTCAAGATGACTATTATAGTCTTTTTAATAGATACATCAGCTTCTATGAACCAAAGAGCTTATTTGGGCGGACGCCCAACGTTGCTCGATGTAGCCAAGGGCGCTGTGGAAACGTTCGTAAAGGTACGTGCAGTGTCATCGACTCCTCAAACCGCCTCATTTTGTGATCGATTTGTTTATCGCGTGTTAAGTGTGTGGAACTTATTGATATTATTTCATAGGTTCGGCAACGATCTCCTGAAAGCAGAGGCGATAGATATATGCTTCTAACTTTCGAAGAGCCACCCGCGAACATCAAGGTTAGTATATCAGATTGGACACGTTTTTTGGAGATGTTCTTGTAGTATTTGCATAGGCACCTATCTATGTCGGCCCTATAAAGTATTTACAAGGTACACTAATCTGTAATCCATAACATAACATACGTGAAAAAGCAAAATTCATTGCAAGATAATACACGACGTAAACAGGACGAACCGCTGCCGTCGCTGCCTTCGCGATATCGCTCGCGACTGCGCTCTCATCGTGCGCTCATTGGTCGAGAGAACATACATAATGAAATGGCGAATTGGGGGGAAATATGAATTGAGGATGAGTGTGCACAGGAATGTGATTGTGGTTTTAAATTTGTTTGATAATGTTAATAATGCACATATAATAAACTAATGGAACAGTTTTTATATCAAACATAACTATCTTTACTAATAATAAAACTGATACTGGATGATTCCTGTACATTATGAAGTGTTTTACTGGAGGAAATTATTAGAGCATAAACAAATTTATAAAAAAAATTGTTTCTATTAACATGTCACACTGAAACTACTGGACACAATACATATATTTTGTATCCAACTAGACATCTTATACTCTGGTTTAACATTATATCATTATATGTACCTACTAATATTATAAATGCGAAAGTGTGTTTGTTTGTTGGTTTGTCCTTTAAATCACTCTGCAACAGAGCAATGGATCCACGTGAGTTTTTCCACATGTATAGTTGAGGACTTACTTTTTTTCATGGAAAATTAAGGAGTTCCTGCGGGAATATAAAAACCTCGAACCATGAGGTCTTGCTCGCAGATATCAGCTAGTATAGGATATTTTTACCCCCTACAATTTAGGGCTCCTTTGGATATGTAAATATGTTAGATAGTTTGTACGTATACTATGCTAGTACTTAATAAGTATGACATTTATTCTGGTTTTTGCAGGCTGGCTGGAAAGAGAATTTAGCAACTTTTATCAATGAATTGAAGAACTTGCAGTGCCTGGGATTGACAACAATGGGCGCTGCTTTAAAGCATGCATTTGATGTGCTTAATATTAATCGCATGCAAACCGGCATAGACACTTATGGGCAAGGGAGATGTCCATTTTACCTTGAACCATCTGTTATAGTTGTGATTACTGACGGAGGAAAATTATCCAGTAATGCTGGCATTCAGGAGGAAGTAAGTATTTAATAAGTAATGTTTTTTTCTTTTTTGCAGGCATTATTAATACCGAACTAGAATTCATGTGTACATAAAAATATAAACTGAGGGATTGATTGCATATACAGTACTACTAGGTTTAGATATTTCAAATTTAGCTTATTAAGTTCTTTTATAATGAGCATTTCAATACATAGACTGTAACTGTAACTAACTGAGTATATTTAAAAAATCTGAATACTTGCAATGAATGGCACATTAATATAATAGCTAGGTAAGTACTAAGTAGTATGAAACCAAAAAATATAAATTCCTATTGGAATTATTAAAACAGATAATATTAAATTTACTCAAAACAACAAGACACGCCTTAAGGGTGCTAAGAATCAAATTCAATGTAAAATAGTAATATGTATGTTAATAGTTAAATAAATTAAGACGATACGGGAGGGCGGTTTCCCCCATACAAACGTATTAGTCTGTTTTCTCCGTGAATAATTACAATAGAGAAAATATTTTTGCACCATAAAATTTATACGAGTCCGTGCCATGTCCCTATGTTTTGCTTTTTTCAATAAATTAATAATTTTAAGAATTTGGAACCTTCAAAAACTGCGAAAAATGGCCCAGTTTTTGCGTCATCATCAGATACCCCGCATATAAATTTGACGAATAAAATCAAAAAAAGAAAAACATACCGACATAGCCTGAGTCCTTCTTAAATTGTTCTTGAAAAAAAAATTAAAATCGGTTCTGTTTTGGAGGAGGAAACAGAAAAATACGAGAGTAAGAATTCGACTGTTTTTCATAGGTATTATCGGTCCAAGTTGCAGTTGTCCCTATCGGGTGTTACGGAATTCTATTCGAGGAGCAGCGCGACGGCAATATAATTGTTCAATACCTATTCTCAAAGTTTCCCGTTCATCCCATATCCTCTTAAGATTAAATTATATTAGAGTAATTAAATTATAGGTATGGATTATGTTTTTAATAAGTCCAGTAGAAGGAAAGATTTGTTTTCTGTAAGTATTGTTAGTTGCTCAATCTCACCAATAGTTTTATTAAAACTTAAATAATTATAAAATCAGTAGCCCTAATAAGTATGTAAAAGCTGCAATCATTGTAACAATCTCAATGATTAGTTGGCTGAATTGTTGATTGTCTGTGGTATTTAGAATTTATGGTAGAAAGAGTGCTAGGCATTCATAGGTCAATGCGATTGTTACGTTATGTTAACGATAATAGTTGAAATGAAATGTAGGACAATTTGTGCCACATATGGGACTCTACCGGTTCGGAAAGCAGATTCTACTCAGAAGGTTTTTTTTGCATTAGTTAACTTGTTTATTTAGCTTCATAAGACCAATATGTTAAAATTATTTGTCATTCAAAATTGCAATTTATGTGATTAGATAAATAAACTATTACAGTTCCAAACGTTGTCCACTAACTGTCATAATATTATCAATATCATCCCATTTGGATAAAGTAGGATTTTTTGATGAAACTAAAAATAAATCTCAGAATCACTTGAAATTGAATTAATCTATACTAATATTATAAATGCGAAAGTGCGTTTGTTTGTTGGTTTGTCCTTCAATTACGCTGCAACAGAGCAACGGATCGACGTGATTTTTGGCATAGGCATAGGACCTGGAGAGTGACATAGACTACTTTTTATCCCGGAAAATTAAGGAGTTACTGCGAGGATAAAACAAAACTAAAAGCACGCGAACGTAGTCGCGGGCATCAGCTAGTATAATAATAAAAAAAAATGTTAAGCACTCAAAACTTTTCATACCGATTAAAACATTTTTTTTACAAAATGTGTTACACTTTCCTGTCCAACTGAGCATAACAAAGCAGTTTTTTTTAAATTTTAATGCTTAACTTTTAAACACCTCAGCTATTGTAAAAAAAATCTAAAAAAAAAAATTGGTAGTCATAGGGACTGCCGATAGAAGTGAAAACGAATATTAATTTTTTTTTAAAGTGTTTGTGAGCATGTCGTGACGTGAACACCGTGAATCCACAAATTTACCCCCTACCAAAAAGTGCTCAACGCGGCTAAAAAAAAATTTCACTTCTATAAACAGATATAATTAATATACATACACTAGCGGGCCCGGCAGACGTTGTCCTGCGTAGAACCCGATTGCAGCGCCCCCTATCAGGTCCAATTGTAAATATAAACCATCCCGGGACCCACACAAACACACTCAAAAAATTCCATCTAAATCGGCCTAGCCGTTCTCGAGTTTTAGCGAGACAAACGAACAGCAATTGACTTTTATATATTGAGAATCAATTATATAAGTAATATAAACTACTAATGACAGCCCTTCAAGTCGATTAAGTATAAATTTACTTGAGAACTACACTATAATGATAAAATGATAACTATTGTAAACGTCACTACTGCGATCGATGTACAAACAATAATAATGGCTGAAATTTTCCCAAAAACTGTGTAAGAAGTAAGATACAGTTTATTGCAAGAGAGACAGGAGAACACTCCTATCCCTACTCCATGCTGTTTACGGCGTAAAAAGTAACACCGGGAGACCTCTAGCGGGGATAGTTGATCAAGTGTAAGGGCGCCTTCAAATTTGCCGCAAAGCGTAGCGCGGCCGCAGCGCGGCTGCAGCGCTGCGGCCGCGCTCCTGTCGCGAGGTTCGAACATCATAGGGTTGTACCTATATTTATTTTCACGATGGACTCTGACGAAGAAACACTGCTCTGTGTTACTATTACTTAATACGAAACAACGAAAATATAAAGTAGTTGTGTTAACAATACATAATATTATACTTACATGCTTCATTTTTTTTCACTTGGAGTCTTTTTTGTGAAATTGTCAATAAATTTAATGCATATTTCTTCCCAAGCCTTTTTCTTTTCGATTTTATTGCTGTACTTGTCGGACTTCGAATCCCATATTGCTGGACGACTCTCAACCTCATCGACAAATTCTTCTACCTGATTTTCGTCCCGTCACTAGTCGATCGATGAACTGATGCGCGGCCGCAGCGCGGGTGCAGCGCTGCAGTCGCGTGTTTTTTATTTATATGGATTTACAAAGCAGCGCGACCGCAGCGCTGCAGCCGCGCTGCTTCCGCGCGGCACTTTGCGGCAAATTTGAAGGCGCCCTTAATGGGGTCCCGTTTTGCCAAATTCCTCCGCTTGTGAGCAGCTTCATAGCAAGTTCCGTCGACTGCAATTTTTTAAATACATTTTGAAAGTAAACATTACAAAGACATTATAAATTTCTTTAACATTTATTCGGAAAATAAATTTAATTATATAATTGATTAAATTATCAAATAAATATTATAAATGCGAAAGTTTGGATGGATGGATGTATGTATGGATGTATGTTTGTTACTCAATCACGCTCCAACGGATGAACGGATCTGGATGAAATTTGGCACAGAGATAGATTATAGTCTGGAATAGCACATAGGCTACTTTTTATCCCGGAAAATTAAAGAGTTCCCGCGGGAACCGAAAAACCTCAATCCACGCGGACGAAGTCGCGGGCATCAGCTAGTATTTTTCATAAATATTAAAGATACGGTATTACTGTACCTTTGTTATGATCCATCCAACATATTATGTAATGTTCATGAAAAATTAATTATAAGTATATTTTAACTTTTAAGCTAATTTATTATATCGTTTTAATATATACTTTGCGCTCGACGAAACTTGCTATTATGCTGCTCCCAAGCGGAGGAGTTTGGCAAAATGGAACCCCATTGATCAGCTATCGACCAGGGTTGAAAAATATAAAATGCTATCAAAACATAGTGTCCGTGGTAGGAGGGTAAAAATTTTGGACTAAATGTATTTTTCAATTCCACACCATAAAAAAATAACAAAAAAATTTTTTTTTGGGGTGAACCACCCTTAACACTTGGGGGTGTAAAAATTAGTTATAAACCTATTCTCATACCTACTGAATATACATATGAAATTTCATCAAAATCGGTCAAGCCGTTTCGGAGGAGTATAAACACTAAAACTGTGACAAGAATTTTATATATTAGACTAGCGATCCGCCCCGGCTTCGCACGGGTAGCACTAATAATCCTAATCTATATAATATAAACTATCCTATCTCTCAAGTTAGATCGAACTGCACATGGTGTGCGAATTTTATTATAATCGGTTGTGGTTTAGAAGTCCATTGAGGACAAACATTGTGACACGAGATTTATATATATATAGATAAAATTATTCAAATTGATCTCTTTGGTAGATACATTATGTATCCTCAGTATCTCATGTTTAATAGCGTTCTTTCCTTCTTTCCTAGTTCAACCTTCCAATGAACTGCCCAATCCCTGGTTCAGAGCTGACCAGGGAGCCATTTAGGTGGGATCAAAGGCTGTTTTCGTTGGTGTTGAGGCTAGCAGGGACTCCAGCGGTGGAGAGAGATACCGGTCTTGTGCCATCAGACTCCTCTCCCATAGACGCTATGTGTGAGGTCACAGGAGGTAAGTCATTGGACAAACAACAACAACAACAACTTTTAGGCTTCTATACCATAAAGTGGAGCAGTTGCCGTAGGAGAATGTAGGTAGATAGTAGCTGGTTGCTGGGTGCTTGAATTGAGGTATATCAGAGAATAGTATATTACACATCTAGGGCAGTAAAATAAGAAATGTCTCAGATCACATGTAATTGTTGTCCGAGGCGAAGCCGAGGTCAATAAACATGTGATCTGAGGCTTTCTTATTTACTGCCCGTGGTGTGTATACTATTTTTCTCCTCGACGGAGGCGGAAAGCGGCATTTTCGTTTAGCGCAGCGGGAGGAAAATTGACGCTTTCCGCCCGGAGGTGAGAAAACACTTTTTGTGGCACAGTTTCACTATAATTTTGCTATATGAAGCGATTAAATATATAATATACGACACGTCTTAGCTGTGGCAGATCGAAGGTAAGAGATCGTTCATTAGTTCATTACATATTACGTAGGCCGAATGAATAATGAAATGAACGAAATACATAGATAATAAACATCATCGTATGTTGTGTTTCTAACACTTGCTTATTTCAGTAACTATTCATAATTATATCAACTTGAAATTTGAATTTTGGAAATGTTTGCCCAGCCTAACTCATCGCAAATGAAGGAATTAAAAAAAATTGTTACTTATTGTAGTATTGTATATATAATAATATGTATATTATTGAAGGACATTGACCACACTTAGATAAGTAGAGTACATAGGTACTAAATTTAAGTAAATTTGTTAAATTGTACCTCAATAATGTGTGGGTCTTTAAAGATTTCTTTATTTATTTATTTAAATGGGGTGGGAGTGGGGCGTAATTTTGAGTTGGGGCCACTAGATTAAGTGTAATAACACATACATTATATGAAAGGGCTTCATGTGCTTCATGGAATTTTAAGTCTAATGCTGTGCTTTAACAACTATTATCATATTAGTGATAATAACTGGGACCGACGGCTTAACGTGCTCTCCGAGGCACGGGGATGAAACACCGCCAACTTCCTAACTCCGGGCTAGTACTGAGAATTTCTAGTCAGAAAAACCAATGGAAAAACCCAATACTTAATTATGGAACATTCATTTTCCCACTGCTAATTCAATAGGAGAAATAAGATGAAATAAAATCAAACAGAGTATTGGCCCAGCGTGAGTATACTAATATCCTTACACTGGTTAGACGGCGATACTAATTGCAGACTACAGACTTCACACCTACACCTTTGTATGACATTTCCTAATATCGTGCTAGAATTACAGAATTTTGCTCTTGAGATTCTGCCAGCTTAAGACATCTTCCATCTTGCTAGATGCCTTCCGATGGTTGGTAGAAAAGTATCTCCTCAGGCTGTAGTATGGGTTTATTAGGTACTAGCTGATGCCCCCGACTTCGTCCGCGTGGACTAAGTTTTTTCGATTCCCGCGAGAACTCATTAATTTTCCGGGATAAAAAGTAGCCTATGTATGTATGTATGTATGTATGTATATTCTTTATAGCTGATGCCCGCGACTTCGTCCGCGTGGAATAAATTTTTCAGTTAATTTTCCAGGATAAAAAGTAGCCTATATTACTATCCCACGGTATAATCCCCCTCTAATGGTGAAACACGCACTTCTTCATATTTTAACGAAAGCCCAAATGCTGTCTCATGGATATAACTTGAGAAATTAAGGATTTTCATACAAACTCTCAACCCCTATTTCACCCCTTCGGGGGTGGAATTTTGAAAAACTGTGAAACACATATGTTTTCATTTTCAACCCGCAGCTCATATATCAAGTTTCATGGCTATAACTTGAAAAATTAAGGACTTTCATACAAACTTTCAACCCATATTTCACCCCTTCGTTGGTAGAATTTCGGGATAAAAAGTATCCTATGTCCTACCTCGTAGTATGGGCTCAAATCGTACCAAGTTTCGTTTGAATTCATTCAGTAGATTCGGCATGATGCGCAGCCAAGATACAGACAGACAGACAGACAAAAATGAAAAAAATTACAGATTTGGCTTCAGTATCGAATAATGAGTGCCCTCCAAAAAAAATTTTCAAAATATCTTCAATGTTCAGAATTGGACCTGTTAAAGTTTTGTTATAAGTATAGATACCTCCATATTAATTCAAAAGGTATGGCAGACTAAATGATGCCCGTGACTTCGTCCGCGTGGATTAAGATGTTTTGATCTCCGAGGGATCTCGTCCTTCCCTGGGATATAACCTATCCCTGTACAAAATTTAATCAAAATTGGTTAAACAGTAGGCCGTGAAAGCGTAGCGGACAGACAGACAAACAGACAGACACACTTTCGCATTTATAATATTAGTATGGATTAGTGTGGATTAGTATGGATGCTCGAGTTCGGTCGAAAAGTTTCTCACCAAATTAGACCAATCATACTTTAATATTATAAATGCGAAAGTGTGTTTGTTTGTTGGTTTGTCTCATTCAATCACGCCGCAACGGAGTAACAGATCGACGTGATTTTTGGTATGGATATAGTTGAGGACCTGGAGAGTGACATAGGCTACTTTTTATCCCGGAAAATTTAGGAGTTCCCGCGGGAATAAAAAAAACTTAAACCACGCGGACGAAGTCGCGGGCATCAGCTAGTATGTAATAAGTTTGGCTTATACCTAATAATCTTATAGAATTTTTAAATTATTCAAATTGTCCAAGCCGGGATCGGACCGGGGATCTCCCATTGATAAGACCACATCGTATATCACTGCGCCGTAATATCATCGAAGCTTTTGACGCGTACTGATGACTCTTGAGCGACTGCAAAATCAAATAAGGCATGGAACACAGATAACAAAACCTTGTTTCCGTGATCTGTGGTACGGAATAAGGGATATGTTCCGATATACACTGCGAGTGCGAGCACTGTAAGTTGTGACATCAATTTAGTATACGTACTGCGAAGCCGTTCCTTTATAGTCAGCTATACTGGTTACTGTTTAAAACGAAACTCAGCACTGAGAGCACCTTACCTCGGAAACGCCAGTGCTCACAGTACAAAAATGGCGACAATTTATGACGTCATATATGCCCTAGGATACTGTGGCAGTAGTATCCTAGGAAATCCAGTCCATAACGGAACGAATTACTCCCCAATAAGAGCACTGAACAGTGCTCGCAGTGTATATCGGAACATACCCAAGGATGCAAGGGCGATCTGCTAATCTGTCACGTGGAGGTAAACTGCAAAAAAAATGATATACCTACCTAGCAGCTTGATGGTTGTTCTGCATTATATAGAATTACCGCACGACACTGGTTTAGTACCAATTTTCCTGATACATAAAATATGTATTGGCAAATAATTAATTATTTATTGATCCATCGATTCTGTGGCTAATTTCATGGCCTGAAAATTGTATCAGTAAGTAGCTAAGTACCCAATAATATGACAGTGTACTGTAAACTGTTACATCCCTCTAACTTTTGACTACCTTTTAATATAGAGAAACTATTTTTCTTTGTAAACTACAGGAGGTAGGAAAATTTTTCCTGGTACGATTTATTTTAGTAAATTTTTATCTTATTGTAGACGTAGAAGACTCTCACGCCTTCCTACGCGTGGATTAAGACATTTTAAACCTCTTTGAAATTATTTGATTTTTCGGGATAAAAAGTAGCTTTCTGACTATCTTGACTCGGCAATCATCAATTTATTATCTTCGATAACCTTAAAATTTTGGTATTTGTGCTTTCAGTGAAAAATGAAGAATATGTTTTTTTTCACTGATTTTGCTTTTAGGTATAAGAACCTAATTCCACGCGGACGAAACGCTAATTATTCCATTTAATAAACCCCGATAAAGTGCGAGACAGACACGCGCACAAAGGGTTCCGTACCACCACACAATATACATTCTTTTAGTAAATTTAACGAGAAAGATGTCATGTCATAACAACACGTACTCAGGTGTGAAATAACTGGCTTACTTAAAGCGATAACTGGTAGCGCCTATTCGACACCCTATGAGTACGGAACTCTAATTATCGATTTTCGGATTTTTTCCTATAGGTGCTTGTGCTGAGAGACCTTGCTTCTTGCTAAATTTTATGATTCTAGGTCAACGGAAAGTACCCTATAGGTTTTGATTTATTGACGAGTATCAAAATATGCGGCATAAACGGCCGTATCTTTTAATTGCGTTGACTTTCAGCTTGATTTTTTTACAGCTTCAAGGGACTGGGTGGGGACTATGAATTTCAACTTGATACCTCCACGCGTTCCCGAGAAAAAAGTGGTTGACAGACAGGCGGACTACGAAATCTTTATATATAAAAACCGGCCAAGTGCGAGTCGGACTCGCGCACCGAGGGTTCCGTACAAACCTGTAGTATGTTTTACGATTTATGACGTATTAAAAACAAGACGAAATGAACCGCAAAACTAACTTTGTTTGTAGAGGTTTACTGTTAATATCAAAAAAACTATGATAGTTAGAGCATTGGCTATAGTTTTCCTGTAAAATATACATAAATTCCTATTGACCATAATTATTTCAGATTTTTCGATTGGTAAACTCCGGAGATAAGGGGGGGGGGGGGAACGGTATTTTTTTCGACATTTTGCCCGATAAATCAAAAACTATCATGACTAAAAATAATTAAAAATCTGTTTTAGAATGTACAAAGTAAACCCTTTCATATGATACCCCACACAGTACAGTTATCTCACTTTTAAATTTCAACCCTCCGATTTTCCCCCCTTTTTAAATAAGAACAAAAATAATTTCCAATTTTTTTTAATTCCAGTGTCTTTGGGCCACTAATATACACAACAATTCCAAATTTCATGTCGATAGCTTCGGTAGTTACTGAAATAATCGAGTGTGACGGACGGACAGACAGACAGACGGAGAAAGTCGCACCATAAGGGTTCCATTTTACCATTTTGATACGGAACCCTAAAAATGAATCCCTATTTCCCTTGGTCACGGCATCGCGCGTGAACGGCTGGACCAATTTCGCTAAGTCTTTTTTTGTTGTGTTTGTTATTGTAAGGAGAAGGTTCTTATGAAAGAAAATGTTTGAAAAATTGTACGAAAAGGTAAAAAAATTGGGTTAAAAAAACTCCATATACAAAAGTATTAATAATTGGAATAACAACAAATATAACTTTCTCATAATAAAGCTTACAACTTTTCAAGGTAATGAACCTTATAAAACGTCGGTCGTTGTAACATGCATAATATTACATACATCCTATCTATAGTTCAGATTCACATGTGAAATCTTTAAGACGATACGGGAGGGCGGTTTCCCCCATACAAACGTATTAGTCTGTTTTCTCCGTGAATAATTACAATAGAGAAAATATTTTTGCACCATAAAATTTATACGAGTCCGTGCCATGTCCCTATGTTTTGCTTTTTTCAATAAATTAATAATTTTAAGAATTTGGAACCTTCAAAAACTGCGAAAAATGGCCCAGTTTTTGCGTCATCATCAGATACCCCGCATATAAATTTGACGAATAAAATCAAAAAAAGAAAAACATACCGACATAGCCTGAGTCCTTCTTAAATTGTTCTTGAAAAAAAAATTAAAATCGGTTCTGTTTTGGAGGAGGAAACAGAAAAATACGAGAGTAAGAATTCGACTGTTTTTCATAGGTATTATCGGTCCAAGTTGCAGTTGTCCCTATCGGGTGTTACGGAATTCTATTCGAGGAGCAGCGCGACGGCAATATAATTGTTCAATACCTATTCTCAAAGTTTCCCGTTCATCCCATATCCTCTTAAAGTTCATATTATTAATAAATGTTTTGCTAATAGACTCTGTAAATAAGGGTGACATTTGGACCCTTTGAAAACCAGTCGTGCAAGTTTTTTTGAGTGGCATTCTTGTCGATACTTGGTTATGCTTATGTGTGCAGTAGGTAATGTTATTCTTATTTTATCGCGTTTTAACCTTCATATTGTGTTTAATTCACTATTCGATGTAGCACCAAATGTCGGAAAATCTTTAAGTATTATAAAATAAAGTGTTTTAGGAAATTACCTAACCTAATTAGGACTTAAATTAATTTATTTTTCCATACACCTATTCAGCCGTTAATTATTTAGCATTTATACGATAGGGCCACCGGCCAAGGGAGGAAAGAGACGCAGGTTTAAAATATTTTTAATTTATTGAACTTAAACTTTACTTGCTTGCGATGTTGCGTAAGAAAGTTCTTAGTTGGTTACTGACATATTTTTTTGTGGGGACAGTGCGCGCTACGCTCTAGTCATCGAGAAAGTGTCGCCACACCTAGGAGAATTCATAGTAAATACAAATGATGATTTCTTTAGATGATTCATTAGTCATGTTATGATTGAATGTTTGTGGGTCCTTCATTGTTAGCATTATATGTATAAATTTCTAGAATTGAGGGTTTTCATTCCCGTGGGAACTTTAAAATATTCTGGAATAAAAAGTAGCCTATGTCCTTCCTCGGGATACAACCTATCCTAAATTTTATCAAAATCGGTTAAACAACTATGAAAGCGTAGCAGACAGACAGAAATTGATTCAGCGCTTTTTGAGAAAATCAACAAAAAGCAAAATAGGTATACTACCGGGGTGATGTTTTTCACTTTTTAGTTTAAGTTGGTACTTATAGATACAGTTTTAAAGTCGGTCTGTTGTGGCTAGGTTCTTTGTGCAAGTTTGGGCTCGGTTATTGGCCTAAAGAAGTCGCCGCGTCGCGTCGTCCAGAGCGGTCGTTAGGTTGACGACAAAGGTGGAAATGATAGCCCAATATTTTTGCCCTAGGTCGTTCCTATTGCATCACATCACATCGGATGCTGATGCAGTGCATCGACAGTCTTGTACAGAAGGTACAAAGCGGTGTGGTGATCAACTTCGAGAAGATTGGTCCGGACCCACCGCCCATAGACGGCGGGAACAACAAGGACGGTGCCGACCAGGGAGATGATATCAACCTGGACGCCGACAAAGACATGGACGGGGATGGTGAAAGAAATGGGGTACGATGTTTATCCTTTTTAAATAAAATCTGATAACGCCATTAGACTCAAAACTAATGGTTGGGACAGCATTTTAATATTATATCAGTTATTGGAAGAAAACTTTTGTGCAAATAATACTTTAACCGGAATCCTCGCAATGCATCATCTGATGTCTGGTTCTATACTATTAGTCAACGGCAAAATTGCCGAGTTCGCGATATTGATTTTTGGTATCAAATACTTAATAATCACTATCTTGAACTCGGAATAATCACTACCGTAAATAATATGGCGCAAAAAATATCGAACCTGTGATTTATAATATCTAACTTAGCACGCTATCGCATACATTTATTGATCTTTTTTTTCAATTACCATTTAATATATGTGTCCAAAGTCTCGAAAATCAAAATAATATGTCGTAATCATTCGTTGTAAATCGCCACACATCAGCCCCCGATTGTGTAAGGAAATCGTAATCGTATGTCAAACTAGCTGATGCCCGCGACTTCGTCCGCGTGGATTAAGTTTTTTGATTCCCGCGGGAACTCCTTAAGTTTCCGGGATAAAAAGTAGCCTATGTCACTCTCCAGGTCTTAACTATACCCATGCCAAAAATCACGTCGATCCGTTGCTCCGTGATTGAAGGACAAACCAACAAACCAACAAACAAACACACTTTCGCATTTATAATTAAACATCAAACGAACTTACCAAGTGAAGTTCGATGATAATTATGTGAGCAGCTTCTTTCGACGCGATTTTGGTTTACATGTTGTAGTTACGTTCCCACGCATCAGCCTACACACGGATATTTAGATCATTTTACCTGAAATTAAAAAATAACAACCCGCTTTCCATCTCTACTACCCCCACCTTCTATCCCCACCCAGCGATATCTCAGCTCAGGGCATTCGACCGGCCGATCGTCATTTAGTTGATAGTATATTATATTTTATATTTGTTTTGTGTATAGGGTAGGGTATACGTAAGAAATATGTAAGTTATATAATAGGGAGGGTGTGTATAAATCGCGTCGAAAGAAGCTGCTCACATAATTATCATCGAACTTCACTTGGTAAGTTCGTTTGATGTTTAATTATGTTTCGCAGCTTCTTTCTTTGCGATTTTGGTTTACATGTTGTAGGATGTTCAGAGGTAACAAATATAAAATATGTACCAAATTATTGTTAACCGTTACAACGGTCATAGACATATTATATAATACATGTATATATCACATAATAGTATAATATTTTCGACAAGTAACAATGTTACTTTTGACTTGTTAAAAAGTGGGTCTAGTAGTTATATTTTATACATAATGGGTAAAACAAGGTAAGTTTACATCTTATTCGAAGATTATAATATTGTAATTTTATAATTTAGTAATCGATTTGTAGATTATGATAGATAGAATTTAATTTTTCTGAATCAAATTTTATTGGTTTGTAGATTCAAATATGCAGCTAGCAAAGTTATCGTTAACCATCTTTCTAATATAAAATCTAGCGAAAGTAGCTAAGGACTGACTCCGACCGATAATACTTCTAATCACATCAATATTGACACCTGATCTGTTAAATCTAGAAGTGGGAAGAGATACTACTATATTCTGTACTGTGAGCACAGAATATTAAGTAGTATCAAAACCATTTTTTGCAATGTATTTTTAATCCAATGAGTCAAGCGTTGACGTGATACTTTTTATTAAGTTCTTCTGTAACTAATATATAAATTATTATTGTTAGCTTTACGAATATAATTCGTTTTATTAATATAATCTTCTAAGCAAGTAGCTGGACTTATACTTTACATTATAATTATATAAGTTAAATTCAAAAAAGGGTTGAATTGAATTAGGTCGAGAGGTCTTTAATAAATCGGGAATTTTAATAGTAAGTACTTAGGTTCAAGTTATCGATATTGGTATTAATACTTATTTTGATCTGTGAAAGAGTTCTTACTCTATGTGCATTTACCAGGGCCAAGATGAAATACGGAACCCTAAAAAGAGTTTTAAAGGCGGGGTTCTCATGTGGCCATTGTTTAGATAAGTAACCTAGAACAGTGTCAGTATACCATGTCATATTATACTTTGTATATGCACATGAGTTGGTCTCGACCTAAAAGCTACTTTCACAGACCACTTATTTTTAGTATCATTTAAAAGATTAGGGAATAATAATGATAAGGCAGATTTGAACGAATATAAGTCCCATAGTTTAGAACCAATATTTTATCCCCAGACCAAAAACTTTTGTAGGAAGTTATTTTGTAAAATAACAGTGACATTTGTATCAATATAATCATAATCATTTGGTTTACAAAATTCTAACCAAGATCTAATACCATACCTATTGTCTGTAACCTGTGTGTATTATCGGAAAGTGAAATTGCGACAATACCAATAGACCTGTCAGGTATTGACATCGTCAAAAACTTCTGCCCGGATAATTTCACGGCAATAAAGTGGAGTGATTTGTGAAGACTGTGGGGAGTATTGAAAGGAGATACTAAGAGTTGAGTGTTAGGATCAAAATACTATACTATACTATATATATAGTCATCATGACTGTGAGCAGACCAGTCTTTTACACAAAGGAAATTAGGACTGCGACGGTCAATATGGTACAATAAATACTCCTGCTTTGTCAGTTATTATATTTCTTACTTTTTTCAAAAATCACAATGAAGTCAAAATAAAATGAATGTGGAGATTCATATAAATATAAAATATCTTTCCAGGATGCCGTACGGGTATCAACTGCCCATGCCTAAAGATCGATCTTTCATGTGATATATGTTTCACGTTTAGCATTACAGCGACCTGTAAACAAATTTACATTAAAATTGATAAACACTTGAATCTTTTTACGATATTCTGTTGAAACGATATTGGCTTGTTAGTTTAGATTTTAGTAGAATGTCTACATTATGCACCTTTTGTAAATACGTTCTAGTACGTGTTAGCTAGGAAAGCCGTCTTCAATTCAAACTCGTTAATCTGTAAATAAGATTCATAATAATAATAACTCTTATTAACGTTTCATTTTTATTTTTAAAAATCACCCCAGCTGGTTAAACTTGCACCCAAAAGATTTCCTAATCAAATTTGTTTAATCTAAAAAGTGGAAAGGCAGCGCTGATGATATTTAATCACTAATTTAAATTATTTTTTAAATATATGTAGGTAAATATTATTAAGGTAAATATTATGTTCGTAATTCTGATTGTTTAGTATACAAAGGTTCTTGTGACGTTTGAATATCTTGTTTATAATCAAGAATATTGGACTTATTAAACTAGCAAAATCGTGAGGTTTGCATTTTCGATTATCTGAATATTTTTCCAAGAATATTTTGTATCGTCGAAGTTTCATATTTTTCGAATCGTTTAAGAAGCCTAAAATTTACATTTCTGTCTTGGAATTATTGTATAATTTACGTTATTATTACGTTTGTTTTACACCAAACTGTTTAACTCTTTAGAAGGTATGTAAAGAATAATCGAGCTGTCAGCGAGAACTATTCCGTTTTGGAACGCGATTCAAATAGAGCTTGCATTGTGCCGACGGGCTGCAGTACAGTCCGCTTCCGAATTTTGCTATCATATATTATGGCATAGCCATAGTCCGTACATCGTATAATAACAAATAAAGTGTATTCACGCAAATGGAGTCGTTATCATTAGATGCAAATCATCTATACGTCTAATTATTTTATTATTTCGTATATATTTTATTATAGGTTTACAGATAATTTAGTAAATGATGGACACAAACAAAAGGGAAGGTAAGTAAATCCTAAATGCACTAACGACAGTTTGTATGATCACCATATTTTAAACGGGTATTTTTGTTGCGATCTAGTTATATTTATCAAATAATATGTGTCTTTTAGATCGATAGATGTAATAAAACTATTTGGTGTAATTCGTTTTGATGCGGTGCGATGACCTTCCATCTTAAAATGACTAGTTTTAAGTTTTTAATTTTGCCGTTAGGCTTCTGGTGCTAAAGATTGACTAGATAAAACTGAGATTTATCAAAATCCAAAAACTTGAGGTGATTTTGGATCAACACAAATAGGTACAGCCCTCGATCCACGATAAAATAATGGGATCGTCGGTAATACAACACTTTTGTGAGAAAAATGTAAACGTCTTGTGGTACGATACCTCGACAAACGGCGGGCGCGGCATGGCGGTGACTACTGCTACTGCTACTGGTTGCTACTGCTACTGGTTGCTACTGCTACTGGTTGCTACTGCTACTGGTTGCTACTGCTACTGGTTGCTACTGCTACTGGTTGCTACTGCTACTGGTTGTTTCTTTATTCTCTGACTGGAGCTAACGCATCCAAGGCATCACTGAGCTATTTTGGTCGACACATACGAGATGAGTCCCGTTCATTAAAATGTTCAGTCAGGGCAGATTTTTGGCCTCTGGTTTTAGTATACTTGGCAATAAGGGCTCACAATTACTTGGAATAAGTACTTCTTTGAGAATTTTTCCTTATTTTCTTTGGTCAAACTTTTTTTTTTTTATTGTGTCGGTCCATTAGGCCGCAACATCTTTATGAATTGCTTTGTCTAATAAAGTATTAGACTCTGGCGCTTCACTCAATAATTCAAGGCCGTCTGTATCTAGATCAGCATCTTCGTTTGTGTGTGGCTCGGTCCCTGCTTCCAGATTGAGATTTTCATCAAAGGAATGGTCGTCCATTACGGCATCAATATCCTTTGTCGCAGGGTCAGGTTCGTGAGAATCGAAAAGAACAAAACGTTCTTTAGAATGTATAAAATGGAAATAGCCCAAAGTTTAGCTATTCGCAATTTATTTATTTTTGAAGGCAAGAGCCCGGAATTTGGCAATTGCGCATCAATGTCATAAAAATGATGGATACAACCCAGTCAATTATACAAAATATGTGTAATTTGTTAGTTGTTCGCACCAAAGTTGAGAGTTGGAAAGAACTTAACGTTCTTTAAAATGAAATTGAAATAGCCCAAGAATATAGCTATTCGCAATATGTTTATTTTTGAGGGTAAGAGCCCAAAATTTAGCAATTACGCCTCTTTATCATAAAATTGGTAATTTATATTCTTCGTGAGAATCGAAAAGAACAAAACGTTCTTTAGAATGTACAAAAAGGAAATAGCCCAAAGTTTAGCTATTCGCAATTTGTTTATTTTTGAAGGCAAGAGCCCGGAATTTGGCAATTGTGCATCAATGTCATAAAAATGATGGATACAACCCAGTCAATTATACAAAATATGTGTAATTTGTTAGTTGTTCGCACCAAAGTTCAAATTATATTGTAATAAAATCAATCAATAGCACTTACTGTCCGTCGTTTCTCCATTTTTCCTCTTCTTTCCCATGTTGAGAACGGTAAATGATGGTAGATTCACTAGACCACTTGTTTACTTAAATTAAACAGTTTAAAGTAAAAAAAGTAAAGTTCACTTGAATAAAAAATATTTGATTTGAATTTATAAAATAAATTAAATATAAAAATATTTTGTGCGGGTTTTCGTGACGTGCGTAGGCTTCGGCACGGAAACACGTAATGACGATCGGCCGGTCGAATGCCCTGAGCTGAGATATCGCTGGGTGGGGATAGAAGGTGGGGGTAGTAGAGATGGAAAGCGGGTTGTTATTTTTTAATTTCAGGTAAAATGATCTAAATATCCGTGTGTAGGCTGATGCGTGGGAACGTAACTACAACATGTAAACCAAAATCGCAAAGAAAGAAGCTGCGAAACATAATATTAGTATGATTGATAATTCGACCTATTTAAGGAGTTCATAGATGCAAAAACCATGTATGAACTTCTTAAACAGTTCGAGTAATACGTTTTAAGCTGTCAAATGATTACGATTTGCTTGACAATTGGCCATTGGGCCTCTGTTTCTTTCACTAGATTAAAACGTTTTGATATTGATATTTATATAATTTATATACTGTTTGTGGTTTTGTAGCGTTGGAACGGAGGTCCTTATCAAACCGGCATGCCGAATCAACCCTCGAGCGCGCCGCAAGCTTGGCACTCTTGTAGGCGTCTTATCTACGTGCCGCGGACGGTAGCGCAGAAGGGATTCGCCGTTGGTTTCTGGCCGATACCTGAGTCATTTCGGCCTGACCCGAACGCTCAAATATTGGTAAGTAATTTAATTGGTTTCCATAAGCGGTGATAGCCTAGGGGCTGATTTTGGCCTCCTATTGCGGGGTCTGTGGCTAAAAATCCAGGCTCCGTACTCCCCTTTAAAATGTGATATTGCAATGATTACTTTACTGGATGATGCCTGCGACATCCTCCACGTAGATTTATATTTTTAACCGACTTCCAAAAAAGGAGAAGGTTCTCAATTCGGCGCGTATGTTTTTTTTTTTTTTAATGTATGTCGGTGTATCTCCGTGGTTTCTCAACCGATTTGAAAAATTTTTTTTCAGTGGTTAGAGGAAGCTCGCGAGGTGGTCCCATAAAAAATTCTGCTCCAAATCCTCAATCCTGGTGCTGTAGGTGTACCGTACTACATGAAATCCTCAAAACTAGGGAGTTAGGAAATTTTGATGGTGAATTCATATAGTAGGTATCAAGTCACGTGTATACGATTCAACTCTGAGTCGCAACTCCTCAACCCTGACGCTGCAGGGTATAGAACTCCTTAAAATAGTGATTTAGGGTTTTTTTATGGTGAATTCATATTGTAGGTGTCAAGCGACGACTTCATACTTAAACCCAAGTCCCAAATCCTCAAGTCTGATGCTGCAGGGTACTTACTGCACTCCTAAGCCGTGGGGATTTAGAATACACTTAAAAGTTAAAAATAATAATCTTAATTCTTTCCAAAAAACCGACTTCCAAAGCCACTGTAAAGTAAAAAATAATTTTGATTTCTACACACTATGTTGAAGACGGGCGGGTATAACAAAGATAGGCAAAGTTGACGCGTCAGCCTCGCCCGACTTCAACATAGTGTGTAGAAATCAAAATTATTTTTTACTTTACAGTGGCTTTGGAAGTCGGTTTTTTGGAAAGAATTTTTATGCGGTATAAAAATGGCCTCAATAACCATGCCAAAATCACATCGATCCATTGACCTTTGGCGGCTCGATGGAAGGGCAAATCAACAAACACACTTTCGAATTTATAATAGTAGTTTTGACCGATTCCCGTGAGTTGCCGTGAACACATTTAGTTTTCTCTAACCTCAAACGAACTTACGCTACGTTATAAAGTAATAATCGCTTCTTAAATCTGCTGAGTATCCATTTCATTCGTGTATACTTCATTTGAAAGAGCTGACATAAATTTGCATAAATTTAATTGTTATGTAAATAAGGTGGTCTGTTGAGCACTCGTGTTTTTTCATAATCAGCTATCTGCTGCAAGACTTTTTTGTGGTACTCGATGAAAAAAAATTAAGCTAAATAATAATAATATTTATAATAATTCCTGGTGTCCTTGTTGCATATTATTATCCTGAGTATATATCAGCTTATCACCAAAAGTTCATTGTAGATGTCATTGTACAATGCGATAATCATAATTTGCCGCCAAGCGATTTAGCGTTTCGGTGCGATGCCGCGTAGAAATCGATTAGGGGTATGGGTTTAATGTGACTGCCACACCCCTAACAGGTTAACCCGCTACCATCTTAGACTGCATCATCACTTACCACCCGGTGAGAACGCAGTCAAGGGCTAACTGGTAGTTGATTTAAAAAAACGCATCCATCCCATCGGCTAAAATACACAGATTAGTGAAGAGCCAAATAAAGAGAATCGCCCTCAGTAGTAAGCATAATTCATTTGATGAGGTCATTTCGTTTATTTTATTACAGCCACCTCGTTCAGCCCATCCCGTAGTAAAGTTTACATGCACAAGCCAAGAGCCTATGGTTATCGACAATCTACCTTTCGACAAATACGAACTGGAGCCGAGTCCCTTGACGCAGTTCATACTGGCGAGAAAACAACCGACGAGCTGCTGGCAGGTATGTTAATAGACAAACATATTATTATGCTGATTGGTTATTAGTATAAAAGTTTACATGCACAAGCCAAGAGCCTATGGTTATCGACAATCTACCTTTCGACAAATACGAACTGGAGCCGAGTCCCTTGACGCAGTTCATACTGGCGAGAAAACAACCGACGAGCTGCTGGCAGGTATGTTAATAGACAAACATATTATTATGCTGATTGGTTATTAGTATAAAAGTTTACATGCACAAGCCAAGAGCCTATGGTTATCGACAATCTACCTTTCGACAAATACGAACTGGAGCCGAGTCCCTTGACGCAGTTCATACTGGCGAGAAAACAACCGACGAGCTGCTGGCAGGTATGTTAATAGACAAACATATTATTATGCTGATTGGTTATTAGTATAAAAGTTTACATGCACAAGCCAAGAGCCTATGGTTATCGACAATCTACCTTTCGACAAATACGAACTGGAGCCGAGTCCCTTGACGCAGTTCATACTGGCGAGAAAACAACCGACGAGCTGCTGGCAGGTATGTTAATAGACAAACATATTATTATGCTGATTGGTTATTAGTATAAAAGTTTACATGCACAAGCCAAGAGCCTATGGTTATCGACAATCTACCTTTCGACAAATACGAACTGGAGCCGAGTCCCTTGACGCAGTTCATACTGGCGAGAAAACAACCGACGAGCTGCTGGCAGGTATGTTAATAGACAAACATATTATTATGCTGATTGGTTATTAGTATAAAAGTTTACATGCACAAGCCAAGAGCCTATGGTTATCGACAATCTACCTTTCGACAAATACGAACTGGAGCCGAGTCCCTTGACGCAGTTCATACTGGCGAGAAAACAACCGACGAGCTGCTGGCAGGTATGTTAATAGACAAACATATTATTATGCTGATTGGTTAGTAGTATATTGACGCTAGTTCTGTTGTAACACCATCTGTAAACTAAAATGACTGCTCTATTTTTATTGCTACCCCTTTCAGAATACTTCCAGCAGAAAGGGGCAGCATTAGATTTATGTATCTTCTTTCTTATTGGTCAGCAAGAATGGATTTTATACGCCATGTTTGAACGTCAAATATCTATGGTCTAATATCGTTTCTTTAGGTGAACTGCCTGCTTGCGCCCGTATTCTTGTGGCGAAGCTGAAAAATGTTTTTTTTTTAAATTTGTACTATCGGAAGTAAACTAGGACGATTTTGCATTTAGCTTAAGAATACAAAAATCTCAAATTCTGAAGTTTTTTATTCAAATAAACTCTTGAATCCCACCAAAACCATTTCATGGATAGGCTGCCAAAACTCGCATACAAGTCCAAATCATAATGCTTTCACTGTTAAAAAGTTATGAGATCTCTAGTAGAGCCAAGCCCCTAGTTGAGCTCCGATTTGTGCTGCGCATCATCATAGCCCATGGGGCCAGTTCCAAGTCCAAAGTGTACAGGTTTAAGTACTTTTGGCTGTACCACATTTACTACATAGAAGTCCTGACTCTATAAACTCTACATCTTGATAAAAAGATGTGGCTTGGCCGTTTCGTGATTCTCGCACAAACTATACCTATTCCACGAACATTAAATGATTGATTGGATCACGAAACAGCGATACTAATGTATAAAATTGATTGAAAATAAAAATAAACCTGCAAAATTATGAAGAATTGCGTATTATTCACCCCCGACCCTTATTTCCCAGGTCTTCGTAGCCAACAGTGGTTGCAAGAACTCTGAAGTCAGTCACCCATTCGGCTACCTGAAAGCGTCTACGAACCTGACGTGCGTCAATCTGTTCGTGCTACCGTACAACTATCCGGTGCTTTTACCGCTTCTGGACGACTTGTTCAAAGTGCACCGTTGCAAGCCCACACCGGAATGGAAGCAGGCGTTTCAAGCTTACTTGGATCGGATGCCGTCGTATTATGTTACCGTAAGTTTCTTTTATTGTACCTTTATTTCTAGGTAGGGGAAATCCTCATCGATGTCAACAGTGTTTTGACACGCCCGCTTTCACTGAGATGCTCCCGGTGACATACGGACTAAGCCTCCTGGTTTTTTCGAGCCGCCCTTCCTGGTACTGCGATGTGCTTAGTAACATGATCATGAAGATGGCTGTCTCTTTGCTCAGACTTCGTCTTCATTCGTCTTTAATCAAGTGTACCTTAGTAATTGATAACTAGATTCGCCCCTGCTTCGTTCGAGTGGATTTTTGAAAATCCTTTGGGGGATGGAATGTTCCTGAATGAATGAATCCTTTAACACATGTCATTTTATTCTTAAATTAGGCCCCAAATTCTTATTTTTATGGTTATGGATAAATGTCGGACTTTCATTATAAACTCTCATCCCCTCAGGGGGGAATTATTTCTTTATTAGCAAAATCATTGAACCATAGCATACAGCGTGAGGGTTTTTTTCCTATTCTTTGATTTTAGTGCCAGATTTTTCAGCCAATGCTGATTCGCTACAGATAAGCCAACGCCGCATTTAGAATGCGATTTACAAAAATATAGTCGACATGTAAAGGTAAAATACCACAGATAAGAAATATTACTTTTATCTCTACTTTTGACGTAACGAGACAAGTAACCATGTTAGCTTCGGTAGACAGATAGAGATAACGGGTAGACATAATTTTACTCGTAGTGCGCATGCTAGCCATACACGTTACCCTGCTACCATTTTAGACTCATTACTTTCCAACAGATGAGATCGCAGGCAAGGTCTAACTTGCAGTATAGTAATGAAGAGCACGTTAAAAGCGTTAAATGAAAACGAAAGAAAATAAATGTAAAATTAACTTTTCAGCCACTTCGCCGGGCGCTAACTAAAATGGGTGCGTCGGCGCCGCTCGTCCAGAGTTTGATTCCCGACACTCAAGACAATTCTTTGAGTTTCTCTGTACTGAACTACTTGAAAAGACTGAAGAACCAAGCTAAGATAGAGTTTGAGAAGCTGTGTGCCGATGTCATCAACAAAGCTTCCAGTGCGAACAGCCAAAAGGTAATTTTGTTTTTATTTTTCAGTAGCTTTTACTGCCAATTTTATTTACCTACTTACGTTTTGCTGGCGTAATAACTAGTGGTTCGCCCCGAACTGAGACCTCGCGGTATCACAGAGCGCCATCTATTGACATCATTGTGAAGTTCTGTTAAAAATAATGAAGCTCATTAAAAATTAAATAATTTCGTGTCCTTATAATATTTATCTAATTTTAGTATTTGTTGTTCAAGTACAGGATATAAGTCAAATAATGGATAAGTTTCAGGCTCAGCCTTTCAGAAAATTGAGAGTTCTGAGGTCAACTTTGGACGTTAGAAAATCGCCACTTTGAAAGCCCCCCATTTCGTCAATTTTAGGGGAAAAATTAAAGAAAAAACATTTTTGGACTCTATTCCTAATTATCTTTAAAATGATATACTGCCCCCCCATGATGATGTATGATATGAGAGCCCCCCTGAAATAAAGATTTTTATAACTTTTTAAGCCATATTCGGCGGGAGGCCATCGGTGTACATATTATATTTAAATTTGAAGTAATTACGTTCAGTAATTCAGCCATATAACTTGTATGGCTCTGACAGACGGACGGACGGACGGACGGACGGACAAGTGCCAATTCACTCAAGTAGACTCAGAGACCTTCGCTTCGCTCGGTCAATTAAAATATAACATCATTTTATTTTTGTTAAAGTTGAGGGACGAGTGGCCTAGTTGTGACAACCAATGTTGTCACAACTAGTATGTATTGTTAAGCAATGTTGACCAAGTCGGTAACTGGATGGGTGACCGAATTTGGAGGTTCAAATTATACCTTTTCGTTTCACCCGTGCCTCGGAGAGCACGTTTAGTCGTCGGTCCCGGTTGTCAGAAGCTCTTCTGAAGTATGTGTGTGTGTGTGTGTGTGATAGAGAGAGAGAGAGAGAGAGGGAGATAGAGAGAGAGAGAGGGAGATAGAGAGAGAGAGAGATAGAGAGAGAGAGGGAGATAGAGAGAGAGAGAGAGAGAGGGAGATAGAGAGAGAAAATAATCAAATAATTCATTCTTGCATTAAAAAACCATTTCAGGTGGCGGAAAGTGTTCGTGTAATGCCTCGTTCGTCGCTCAAAAAGGACCTGACGACACATCCGTGCCTTCAGGACAAGTTCACTGCTCTGCGGGATCAGTTAAACGAGTTTGGAGGCTTCGTCGTGGGTCTGTCGCGTGGACGCCACAAGAACCAAGCGCACACCTATAGGAACCCTTTCGATGTACAGAGGAGGGATTTGCTGGATCAGGTAAATACTGTTTATGTTTATGATGTTTATGGGCGCGGGGCGCACCCGTCCGCTTCCTCAGTCCCCGATTCCTCAGAGCTGGCGCGCGGACTATACATATTAAACATCAGATACCGATTTTACGGCCCACCTGTTCAAATAATGTCAATGAAATTTGGTACAGAGATAGGTTACATGCCAATTAATGGGACAGCTTTCGATTGTCACCTCTTAGACGGGGGTTTCCCTTTGTTACAAATATTTCCTCCATGATTTGGTCATTATAGTAGTTGTTCAGTATTTTGTATGTTTCAATGAAACTTGTAGTTATGGAAACTTGCATCATAATTTTCCAGGTGGTGCGAATGCGCTCGAACTTTCTCCAGCCGAATCTCGCGTACACTCGTCTGGTCGACGAAGACAGCGCGCACTCTATGGCGGTGGCTCAGATGGGCAACTACCAGGAGTATCTCAAGCGGATGACGCCGCAGCTGAGAGAGATCGAGTCGCAACCCGTCAGGCAACACATGTTTGGCAACCCATTCAAGATCGACAAGGTATCTATACTTCTATACTAATATTATAAATGCGAATGTTTGGATGGATGGATGGATGGATGTTTGTTACTCAATCACGCCAGAACGGCTGAACGGATCTAGTTGAAATTTGGCACAGAGATAGATTATAGTCTGGAATAACACAGGCTACTTTTTACCCCGGAAAATTAAAGAGTTCCAGCGGGAACCAAAAAACCTCAAATAGATGTTTGTTACTAAATCACGCCAAAAGGGCTGAACGGATCTGAACGAAATTTGGCACAGATATAAATTATAGTCTGGAATAACTCATAGGCTACTTTTTAGACCGGAAAATTAAGGAGTTCCCGCGGGAACCAAAAAACGATTTGGTTCCTCGTTCCTAATTCAAACCGCTAGTATATGGAATGCCCTTCCGGCTTCCGGTTTCCTCTCCTCTTTAATATAATCAAGAGTGAATAGGCATTTTCTAAGCAAGCGCGCTCCACCTTAGGCTGCATCACCACTTGCGTTGCCTGATTGCAGCCAAGTGCTAGCCTATATATTAAAAAAAAAACGTGACTTAGTTTTCAAAGTAAAACTTATTTGGCGTGATTGTAGAGTAACACCCTGCCTGATATGCCTTCAAGCGAATAATTAGCGTGTAGGTACTAGATTAGGGTTATGGGGGGGTTAACATGACTTTGAAACCCCTAATAGGTTAGCCCGCAACCATTTTAGACTGCAAATATGAGGGCTAACTTGTAGTGAAATAAAGAAAAAAACAACTTATCTTTATCTGACGTAAGTAACGTATAAACTTCACTTCCTCCAATCCAAAATGGCCTCCTACAGGAATTCGCTTTTACAAGTCTACATTTTTTTCATTAGGCCAATAGACGCCAAGAGAACCACTTTAAAAAGTTTGCCCTCTATTTTTTTTACGCCACTACAAGTTAGCCCTTGACTGCAATCTCACCTGATGGTAAGTGATGATGCAGTCTAAGATGGTAGCGGGCTGACCAGTTAGGGGTATGGCTGTTATATTAAATCCCTCTATGGTCCCATGTATGCGCTCCATGTCTCCCCCATTGTACTGGTAAACTCAATATACATTATCTAAGTTATCATTTTATGTATATATTTGCAGAGGATGATGGTCGACGAAGCCGATATAGACCCGCTAGGGGCAGTACGAGGAAGCGGCGTTGGAGGTGCTGGAGGGAAAAGGGGTTCAGAAACCCCCCGAGCCGCACCTCCCAAAAGAAAAGCAGGCCCCTTACCCCACCACATAGTGGCGCGGAGGCCTTCGACGCCCCCAGTGCCGCCGACCCCACCACATTTGCCTACCATTTTGTCGGTGGCGTCACCTCCGCCTACAGCGCCTTTGTCGCCTGTGATGGCGCGAAGGCCAGCGTCCCCCTTAGCGCCTGTACCCTCCGATTTGCCATCGGGACGACCGCCTGAGGTAACTGAAATAGATTTTAATAATAATTGTAAATATGTTCTATAGTGTATAAGGCCCTGATGGTGATTAGGCCCCACAGCCAATGGTAAGAGTACAAAGAAAGATTGATTGTTGAAAAATTGGTTCAGAAACCCCTTGAGCCGCACCTCGGAAAATAAAAGCAGGTCCCTTACCGCACAACATAGAGGCGCGGAGGACCTCAACGCCGCCCAGTGCCGCCGATCCCACCTCATTTTGCCTAACACTTTGTTGGTCTCGTCACCTCCGCCTAGAGCTTTCTTACGAAATGGCCCTTGGGGTGAAGGTGCGCGCGAAAGAAAGTTGGTTAAAGTAGCAAAGAAAAACATGACAAATAAATTTTATCACATCATGTCAGCCTGTGGACATAGGCATATAGAATTGCACTGTTGGACTTGGGTCTTACCTAATGAAAAGCTTGGAGGAACGGTATTTTTTTCGACTTTTAATTGATATCCCACTCAGTATAGTTATCATACTTTGAAATTGCAAACCCCCGATTTTCCCCCTTTTTTAATTAAACTAAAAATAATTTTCGATTTTTTTTTATTTTAATGATGTTAGGCCACTATTATACACAACTATTCCAAATTTCATGTCGATAGCTTTAATAGTTACTGAAATTATCGACTGTGACAGACGGACGGACGGACAGACGGACGGACGGACGGACGGACGGAGAAAGTCGCACCATAAGGGTTCCATTTTTACCCTTTTTGTACGGAACCCTAAAAATATCTAAATAAATTAATATCATTGTTTAATGTATGAATGACATTGCATTTACTTGATTCCAGGAACCCCCAAACGTCGATACAGGCGGCCCATCTACACCTGTATCATCCCCACAACCCGTCGCGCCTACCAATCTCCCGCCTGTTATCAAACCATTTCTCAATGGAGGTTCGTATCATTTTTATAATTTTTTTGTTTTTTGAACACTGCGGAATGTGGCTGATTGTGCTGAATATATGAGTACAAATTGCACCTTGCGACGCTAAAACAAATTTCATCCATATCACCTTATAAATAATTGAAAGCGAGTTTTCATGGTTGTAATGAATATTGAGATATTCTGATAAGCAGCCCCGTGCCTCGGAGACCACGTGAAGCCGTCGGTCCTGCGCCTAACTCTCCGGTTGTGTCGGATTTTATGTTCCATCAGGCTATGAGAGTAAAGGAATAGAGAGTGCACATGTGTTTGCACACACACTTGTGCACTTTAATATCTTCCGCGCACATGGCTAATTTCGTGGATTGGCCGCCAACCTCGTAGTTATATATGGACCGAATCGCGGTAGGGCTCCCGTTCGGTACTTGCATTTCGCGGTTTCAAAAGTTAACGTATTTTTTAACTTTAAGCCATAGTTTAAAATAGTTATTCAACATAACACTAACAGGGGACGTGGATATTACGACTTGGGAGATGCACTATTTAATAATCACTAAAAAATATTTTTTATAATTTGATTACAGTGCTTCACACACAAGGAAAGTTTCTAAACTTACTTAAATACATATGCGAAACCGGCAGGAGTTGAACCTGCGTCTCTCTGGTAATCGCGCCCTGAGATTCTGCTGGGGTTCCGCAAATTTTTGTTATGTATCTAAGTAAGTTTAAAAAATAATTTATTTAAATAGTTGTCAAATACCCAATTTTCTGTATGATCGGTACAGACGCGTACACAACGGTGTGCAGCAAAATGCCACGGTCGCCGTCGCCGCCGGGCGAGCCGGCCGCCGCGCCCGCGCCCCCTCCCACGCCCGCCGCCGACACGCAGGAGCTGCAGATCAACGCCATCATCCAGGGCATCGCCGCCGAGAACAACAGCTACTCTTCGCGCGCGAGGAGGAAGAAGCGGAAGGTGAATACCATCCGCCTTTATTCACCATCTTCACCTTTGAACTTTTTTCACCATCATCATCATTACGTTTCGCCTTTTTTCATCGTCATAATCATTTCAACTAGGGTTGTAACCGTAAGTGTGGAACTTTCGCAAGAAATCGTACCTCCGCGTCCGCATCCGCCTCCGCGGTTTTTTTGCGGAGTTGTAACGGAGGTTTATTTACGTTGACTTACAATGCGAGAGGTACAAATCGAAGCAGGTGACATCAGTAACACCATTACAACAAGCAAAAAGGCAACTGTCCTTTTAGTGTGAGATCTATAGAGCGAACTTTGACTTTGCTTAGTCCTCAAAAAAAATCAAATGTGGGATTCATCGCATCCTAAAGCACAGAAAATTTACGATGTGATCAGAGAAATCCACCTCCGCCTCCGCCAAACTAACCTCCGCATCCGCGGAGGCAAAGCACCTTCACCTCCGCATCCGCCTCTGCTTCCGCTAAGAACAACCGTTCCATAACAACCCTAATTTCAAACCATCGATGAATCCCCTAAAAATCAGCGGTATGTTAGGTATACCTAAATCACATACATGGCTATCACCGATTTTTACCGCGCTAAAATGAGCCAGCGATAAGTTAAAAACTTTAGATCTTCTGAAAATACATTTTTTTTAACTTAAGTTAGGTATATTAACCCGATAGAACCTAAGTGCCTTCTACGTTTAGGAAAGTGTAAGAAAAGTTATTCAACTATTAACACAAAAATCTGGACCCCCTTTTGTAAAACATTGAAAGTATTAAATGGAAACACTGGTTATCCACTAAATTGTATTTTAATTTAGGAATTCACACAAACACTAACCAACACGGCGGCGCCGCCATCTTGACGATTGATTCTAACGATCCTTGATTCTAGTGTTGCCACTCTAGCGTTCACAACCATAGATACAATAAGGCCTTGAATATTTTAATTTTAAGCCTAACAAAAGTTTATGTTCTGTTACATCCAGCGATAAGACACATCATTTTAACATTCCTTTTTGATTCCATCTCACTATTTTCCTCCCATGGTCTAACAAAACTAAGTTTTCCAAACGTCTTCAGCATCTCGCATCCTAGTTAAAGACTGTTAGTATAAATATAAATTAAAGTATGTGCGATTCTCGCCTGACTAAAAAAGATTGCCAGCCTCACGTGTGTAAGAGTCTGACTTTCTTACCTTTTGACCTTGCGTCTCTTACTCTAAAATGATTCTCTTACCTAGCTTAGCAGATTACCGCGATCTTATTACCCCATTAGGCCTATAATTCGCTGCATCAATGACTGTTACATTCTCAATTGTGATTGACGAAATTTACGGTATTTTTGCTGCGACAATAGATTTTGGTCGATAGGGAAAGAGCGTTAGCCAGTCAGTGGTGATTTCGATCTTTACAATCAATTAACCGTAATAGGATTTCTGCTTAGAGTTAAGTTGATTCTGAAATCGTCACGGTTTTCTGAGAGTCCGATTTTCTTGCCTGCCTTCCGCACCAGCCGGCAGACTCCCAGGAGTTGCAGATCAAGGCCATCATACAGGGCATCGCGGCTGAAAACGACTACTCAGCGAGCGGAAGGAAAAGGAAACGGAAGGTAGTGTGAATTTATGTGGTAGCCTGAATCCCCTCCTCTCCTTATCATATAGCTCCTTCTTTAGCCGTGAAAAGGTAGCTGACAGACACGCTTTCGCATATATAATATAAGTGTAGGTTTAAGGTTTTAGCTATGTTGGATTTAATTTCATGAGATGATCCCATGCACTATTTTTTCCCTTGTAGCTTTTTTACTTTTCGAGCGGGAGGGAAGGAAATGGTAGTGAAAAGTTATAGTCTGAGTTCCGCATTTCTTATGGTTTTTATCCTTATGAGTTTCTGCCATCTTGTCTTTTTTTACAAGACAATCCCATGCACTTTATCCCTTATGTCTCTTAAGACTCCCTGAGTCCCTACTCTTTGAGCGAGATGAAATACAAAGGCAAGCTAGTGTCAATGTATGTGGTAGTTTTAGTGCGCTTATGATTATGAGTTTGTTCAATCCCTAATGCCTGTTTTAGTTTTTTTAATCGAAATTTATGTTTTGTTTTAAATGAATATTCTCTCTCTGTTTACGCGACACAGTGACCGCATCCATTATTTTTCCATTTTCCGTTCCATATCTTTATGAATTCCTGTACAGCTTTATAAATTCACAGCTTTAAGAATTCTCGCATACAATGGGGCTGATTCTGTAGTGCGCAATCTCTAAACTAAACTAAAATGGCAGCTTTAAATCTAGTTCTGTCCCTTTCCGTAGGGAGTATTATGAAAGGGTTAGCAATATTTGTAATGCTCTAATTTTAGTTTAGTTTAGAGATTGTGCACTACAGAATCAGCCCCAATGCTGTGTTTTATGAAATCACGCAGTTATTGTGATTATGTAAAGGTTATCTGCAGAAATGACAAACTTTCTAATGAATTGAAATGATGAACATTTTGAGTATTAAGTTGATTGCCTTATATTTAGCAAGTTAATAAGGATTAGTTTTTTAAAGTGATCTAGTTATATAAATTATATAACATTTTTCACGCGAATGCAGTTGCGAGAATTTAAGGTAAGCTGTAAAATGTAAAAATTAAGGTAATATTCAGAGGTTTAGATTGGAACTTGAACACCTCTGAATAGATCATTGTTACAATAATTCATAACTTTAATCTAGATAAGAGAAAATAAAGTATTTGCTTGTAAGATAAGATGCAACACATTCTGATTAAGTTTTATACCTTTGGCTCAAAGCTCGAGCCCGAGTAACTTATTTTACCGAAATTTCTTACTTAACTCTTACTAAACTCATTGTTTAGCTATCATTAAATTATTTCGATAACGGTTTACCTGTTCATTTGCACCGCATTTAAAACGAGTGCCAGGAGAAATAAAACTGGCATTTCATTTATTTTAGCCCATTTCAGCAAAAATATGTCATTGGACTTAGCCTAAAACATTTTTAAAACATTTCACAGACATGTCACAATTTTAGGTTTGAGTTTGTATGGAGGTAATGATTCAAGTAGGAATCACAGCTTGTATGGAGTGTACTACGAATAAACTCCTTTCAAATCGTGACGAAAGTCTAGGCCTATAGATTTTAGCCTAAATATCCATTTGAGCACATTAAAAAGTGATATTGCCGCAAGTGGCGGCAAAAGCTGAAAACTTATGCTAATGAATTGACATGACATAAAATGACACCAAAAACAGTCCCACAAACCTATCTGATCCAGTGAAAGCGTTGCTAGTATCTATGAAATATAATATCATAAGAACAAAAACTAAATAGGCATTAAAATTAGTTCCAATTTTGGCCACCAGGCCAGATATGCTGGTGGATCTGTATTATTTATAGGGTTGTTTGAAAGGCTAAATCATTCGTTATTTTTCAGAGCGAAAGACAAGAACCGCCTGTGCCGCAGCCGCCTGAGCCGTCGCGCAAAGAGCTGGCTGACATCAAGAAGCACAATCTCTCTGTTCGAGCTGAAGTTTACCGTGCTGTTCGGAGGCCGGGTAAAGGTAAGATATATAAATTAGAATAATTTTTTACGCAATAATAACATTAGAAAATACAAGGTGATGCTTGCAACTTTGTATTTTTCAAAATCCCATGGGATGGCACCCGGCGATAATAATCTCTAGGTCGCAAGCTATTTTACTATACAGACGGTATGGCAGTCTGTTATGCTGGCACAAGATATTTGACATCTATACTAATATTGTAAATGCGAAGGTTTGGATGGATGGATGGATGGATGTTTGTAACTCAATCACGCCAGAACGGCTGAACAGATCTGGATGAAATTTGGCAGAGAGATAGATTATAGTCTGGAATAGCACATAGGCTACTTTTTATCTCGAGAAATAAACGATTTCCCGCATGAACCAAAAAACGTAGTCGCGGGCATCAGCTAGTTCATAATATTTATGAGTCGATAGATGCGCTTCCCGCTTCCTTTTTAGGGTTTTGCTTTAATTATATATTACTAATATTATTAATGCGAAAATAGGTCTGTCTTTCTGTCTGTCTGTTATGCTTCCGAGACCCATATTTGCAACCTGTTTTGATGAAATTTCGTATAGAGATCCCGGGGAAGGGTAAAAGGATTTAAGATTTTTTATCGTGGAAAATCAAAGAGTTACCACGGGATTTTTGAAAAACCTAATTCCACGCGGATGAAGCAGTGCGGTCATCATATAGTGCCACCATAAATTGAACCAATTTGATGCCTAAAGACGTTACTTCATACTTGTACAGTTTAAAAACCAATTAGGAACTTATTTTTTTCCTACAATAGATTAAATTATATTTTTCTTTGCTTACAGATTACACGAAACTGTTCGAAATACTAAAACAATTGCAAGGTACCGTGGATATTAAGAAGGAAGTGATACGTGATGTTATTAGTGAAACGTTACGTTTTAAGAGGAAAGCCCTAGCACAGTTGCTCGAGGACTTCTTAGCGGGACTAGAGAAGAACGGTAACAGTGCCTCAGTTAATTTGACTAGAATGAATTCTTTTTACAGCAATACGAATAACCATAGCTAGTGGCGTATGTGAAATTGTACATTTATTTTTAACTATTTTAAAGGGAATTGACATCTCAGCCGAGCGTCTCATTTATGTAATACAATATTTAGTCGTGAGATTGGCCGTTACAGATACTTATCGGAACAATAAAACGGTGTTTTAATTATTAGATATTTTAAATATATGAGATAATAAATATTGTACTATGTAAAAGTATAGTCAAGGCATGAAACTTTACTTTTACATCTCTCATATTCGGTAAGTAGGTCCTTATTACCCCCAAATGGAGCTTGTAGGTGACCAATTAGCGCTCTAGGGTAATAATGTAGCTAGAAAAGCCCTAGGGCGGTAAGTAATTAAAAAAAGTATGATGGTTAGATGTACGCGAACTTTTTGAAAGAGTGAAGAGTTTTTTTTTTAATTACTTACCACCCTAGGGCTTTTCTTGCTACATTATTACCCTAGAGCGCTAATTGGTCACCTTCAAGCTCCATTTGGGGGTAATAAGGACCTACTTACCTCACAATCGAGATGTAAAGCAGAGTAGTTAGCTCGGGTGTAAGCATCAATTGCACCCTCGAACTACAGGCGCCCTCGCTGTGCTCGTGCGCCTAAATATCTCGGGCTGCAATTGATGCCTTACAGCCCTTGGCTACTAATCTACTATTAAAGGCATAAACACTTTAAAATGGCGCCGAAGTTATAGACTGTCTAAGCTAAGTCTGCAGCAGTAAGAAAATGGTAGAATTTGAAAATCTGTTGATGACAACACAGAGTGTAATGCGAAAAAACGCACTTGATACTTGTGTTTTTTGTTTTTAATCTGCTTTCCTGGGAGTGTGGTCATTGTTCGTTTTAATACATTTCAAAGAGTAAAATGTAAATAGAGGGCACAATTTTGACAGCGTAATAATGTAGAGCATACATGATCCCCGTATTTATATAAATTTTATATATAATATTTGCCGTGAATTCGTCTGCGTGGATTTCGGCTATAAACTCAAGCAGAAACCATATGTTTTTGTTCAGGGGATGAGTCAAAAAAGGTAACAGACAAACGGTTACTTTCGCTAACTACTCTTCGCTGCTACTAATATTAGTATGAATCTACTGACGCTAAAGATTAACAACAAATTATTACTTGATCAGGGGAGATCTTTTGAATTACTTAAGGAGAGCATAAATGAATTAAAACATAAAATGAAATGAACGAAATATTCTTTATTGTACACCAAAGACATAACATTAATAATCAGAATCAATAAAACAAAAAATAAAATAAAACAATAAAAAATATCAATATTGACTTTTGTTTCCCGTGCTGCACGCTTTTTGCCGGGAGTCCTCCAGATTCCCTGATTAGTTTGGCCCTTATTTTTAATAACTCGCTCGCTTACACCTGGAAATAAATGAAAATAATTTATTTTTTTCGCATTTTCGGCAAAAAATAATTATGTTGGGGGTTCCGTCTAGACTCTTTTGACCCCTCTTTAGACGCGACAGCTTATGATCAAGGCAGCACGTTTCTAAATCTAAAATCCCACCCCAAAAGATGGATGGATTGACTTATTCCAAGTTTCTGAAGGACATCCTGGAGATGAGGCTTTAACTCTTCGCTTATTCCACCTTGAATTTATACAATAATTAATAAAAAGTATTAAAACTTGATAGGATTTTGCTGTCAGTTCTTTTCGCATATTATCCATCATAATTATACGATATGAACAGGCGAATATAAACCGTTTAAACGTTTTATATAAATAATCTAGTATTGTATTCAAAGATCGAAAGGCAAAATATCAAAACCGTTTGGTCAACTTACTTGTCGACTCTTCAATTTCTTGTAAACATTGTTGTTTTTGGCTCAGGACAGCATCGTGATCTTCCTTTACTTCTTAGAATTTAAGAATCATGTTATAAAATAGCTCGCACACATTATTTTGAATAGGTTTATCCATTATTTCACTATTTTCACTTTTATTTTCGAAATATTAAAACGAACATAAACAACCTGATAGCTGAATTGACAAATCAGTGACAAATGTAAGAACACAGATTATACGAATGTTTTTACTTTGTTTTAAGTGTTGCCCTTTTATTCCGTGGCAGAGTTAGCGTGGCCAGACTCTATTTTGCCTCATGCGCCGTATTGTGATGCGTGGAAGTATCGGGCATTGAATAGCTTGGGCGCGAAGTTCAGTTGTTTTATTTGGTCGACGTTCGGCTCGGCAACTGTTATTTATTGCCTTTTACTATGTTACTACAATACATATGTTCCATTTTACGAAGTCCGTTGGGCTGTTTGTTGTAGTTATTATTATTTGTATATTAGGGTCGATGGTTATGGTTAATGTAAAATTTTGCTAAACCAAAAGCTAGCAAAGAGAGTGGAACAATTAGCGCACAAGCCATAGTGGTTTTTTATGGTTATCGTTTTGACCACCTAAAACAACCACTTTGGGTTACAAAAGTCAGAGATTGAGCGCTCCTGAGCTTGCGTATTAAAACCATTATGTGTAATGTGCACGTAAAGTACGCGCGCGACTATGTTATAGTAAATTATCAAATAATAATTTTTTTTTTTAAATTTAAATTGAAAGTACAAATTTTACAATAAACACATAGTTTAGTACAACATTGAAAAAAACTACAGAGGTTAGACCTCAATGCATAACCGTCAGCGCTTCATAAAAATAATAAATAATCCCACAATATAACGAATAAAACTAAAGATAAAAATAACAAACAATAATTTGAAATACCTACTAAATCAATCATTAATTCGTCTCTGCAGGAACCAAAGAAACGTCTCGTATGCAATAAAGTTAGTTAAACATAAAGTTAATCATAAATTACTTTGGGCTGGTTGATTCAAACCATTGGTTATCGTAATTCGTAACTTACGAGTACTAATTCGTTATTTAAAATTTAAAGTACGAAGAACTTTTAACATCTGTTATTTTAGTAGTGTTATTTCATGGTAAAAATGGTGAATCAACGCCTTCTTTGAGTTTACGTGTGTAAAAATGTGTTGATGCAACCCCCCAGCCTATAACTACCATTTATTAAAAATCGTGCGAGGGAGGTTGGCGGACGAAGGAACGAGATTCTCGCCTCTATAACTCGGGACCCGAATGCATTCAATTTGCGCGCGTACTGTACATTATTACTATATTACCACAAACATAGCCAAATGGACTTCGTGAAATAGAACATGTGTGTTCGAAAACCTATCCGAAATAACCAATGTTAAAGAAGAAAACAAATAATATAATCCTCTTTTCTCATTTCAAGGTGGCAATGTCAAATATATTATTAAGCACTAGTCACACAGAAATCCAGTGAAATATTATTTTACATTGCGATTTTCGTGTGGCTAGTGCTACATCGTTTATGCTTAATTATTTATGTGCGTGACTTAAAATTTTGAGGTTATTGTGGATTTAAAAGGCCACGTTTTTGGATCGTATACCTGTCCAATACGTTTTCTTTAACGTTAAATTTTTTAAGAGCTCAGTTTGAGTTCTCACTGAATGAAGTTTATTATTATATTTGCGGTTTTTAATGCATTTTTCAAAACATCAATCAATATTTTTATTGTATTTTTTGCATGTCATGATTTATCTAGACAGGTATAGGATTTAAAGGCAGTTTCGTTCATGGCTGTGAAATTCACCTATGTGTTGCAACAGTGTTCATTATAGCATCTAATGTGAGTTGAATGTAATGCAAGTTATGCAGTCTTAAATAGTCTATATTATATAAAGAATTAGAAGTAATTTGGCACAAATTAAATAGTTTATGGTGTACCTTGTACCTGTTGGCCCAACGGACTTGGCGAACTTACAAAGTACACTTATACAGGGCCAGTTTGCATTGCCGGGTGTGGCCGCCAAGCAAGATCAAGCGATATTGGCGCAATTTAAAACAGCGTTTATATTTTCACACTTTGGTCGTCTCTCGCCAAATGCGTAGAGCTAATGTGTAGTGGATAGTCCATATACTATGTATTTATTAATGATGTATGATGTCGTGATATTATCAAAACATCCGGATACATGTTAATATCGTTGCTACCGTGCTACGTTGTCATTATTATGCGTTTCAAATGTCTCGACAATATCACCATAATTGACGGCCCGCAGTGGGAGTTTCGTTAGCTCAATATGAGGATTCGCGAGTCGACTAAAGATTTCTGTTATGTATTCTTAAGGTCACAAAGAGTTTGGTAAGTAAAAAAAATATACAATAAATAAAAATTTAACTTATTTAGCTAAAACCACACCAAGGTTTTTTAAGGGTTTCTTCAACCTTGTCAGTGAAACAGGAAAATCAAAAAATAAGAAAGTCCGTTTCATTGGTGACTTCTTTTCTTGTTTTACGATATAAAAAAGTTATAAATTTTATTTAAAAAAGTCTTCTGATGTGATCTTAGGCTTATAGTGATTTGTTTTTTTCTCCATCGCATTACTGTGGCACTGTTGCACGTTACCAAGTTTTTAGGCATTTAGATTGCATTCGAAGTAAGCAGTTATATCTCTTCTTTAACTTTATTAAGTTCTATCTTTTAAAGCTACGATCAAACTGGATCGGGAATTAATACGCTCGCGCAGATTGCATCAACGATCGATTGACGCGGATTGTTCAGTTTGACTGAAGTTTTATGCATCATTATCATCAAAATATTAATGTGTAGCAGTTTTAAAGAGTCACAAGACTTCTTAGTCATCTTATATTATAGTAAATTAATATTAAACGCGAATAGTGGCGTGCACGCGTACTTGTACGTGTATGCATTAGTATCTAATATTATCAAAATTTCTACTTAAAAGTTTGACGTAAAACAAGGAACGTCAACAGTTTCGATTTATTTTTCAAATCTCAGGGTAAGCAGAGCTTTTTGACATGCATGTAGTGCACGCCACTGCGTGAATATAATATAATGGGGCTGATTCTGTATAACACAATCTCTAAACTAAACTAAAATAGCAGCTTTAAATCTAGTTCCGTCCCTTTCCGTGGGGAGTATTAAGAAAGGGTTAGCAATATTTGTAATGCTCTAATTTTAGTTTAGTTTAGAGATTGTGCACTACAGAATCAGCCCCATTATGTATTGGATTTCTAAGAATTTCTAAGTGTCTCTTGGCCTATATTAGTTTTTCATCATATTCTTTTCACATTATATATAACTCAGACAATCTGAAGCAATATCAAAAATACTGTTATCAGCTAGCAATAAAACTTGGAATTTGTGCGTTTACTGTTTACATGCACGTAACTTGGCAAAGCTAAACTTCTCCAAGTTTCATTCTTATTGGACACTAAGCTTTGGAATTTGGTTGTAGATATTTTTATTCATAAAAAATTGACTGGCGAATTGTGAAAAATGTATATACATAATAAAATAGTTACCTGTAAATAGTAGAGTTTATTATTATTACCTACCAATGAAAAGATTTTGTGTAGGACGCTTTTATGCGTCACTCAGTACGACCTTTGGTATGATCTAGTATTGCAGGATCTGACTGAATATAAAATAATAGTATTATTTTACCAGAAATAGGAGGGTTTTGTTATTTGTAAATAATCACGAATAGACAATTTTATTATATAGAATTGCTAGTTTTATTTTATGTGGTCAGACTTTTTTGGATGGTTCGATAATATCATGAATACTTCGTCACGCTAAAGGTCGATTGGTCAATTGTAAAGTGTATATAACATTTTATAAATAAATTATGATCCTTATTGGATTTTTCATTTCGTGTTTTATTCATTAATTATTCACTTTAGAACCGATTATAACAACCGCCAAAAATGTTTTGTAAATTTTTATAAATCTGCCAAAATGGACCCCTGAGTAGTACTATTGGCCATATCATAATATCTCACAGAATTAGTGGTTCGCCTGAACTGAGACCTCGCGGTATCCATAAACTTGTACAGAGCGCCATCTATTGACATCATTGTGAAGTTCTGTTAAAAATACTGAAGCCCATTAAAAATTAAATAATTTCGTTTCCTTATAATATTTATCTAATTTTATTTTAGTATTTGTTGTTCAAGTACAGGATATAAGTCAAATAATTGATAAGTTTCAGGCTCAGCCTTTCAGAAAATTGAGAGTTCTGAGGTCAACTTTAGACGTTAGAAAATCTCCACTTTGAAAGCCCTCCATTTCGTCAATTTTAGGGGAAAAGTTAAAAAAATATATTTTGGACTCTATTCCTTATCTTTAAAATGATATACCGCAACCCTATGTAACGCTATCAAAATATTTTACTTCGCATTCGCTTCTATGAGAGCCCCCCTGAAATAAAGATTTTTATAACTTTTTAAGCCATATTCGGCGGGAGGCCATCGGTTTACATATTATATTTAAATTTGAAGTAATTACGTTCAGTAATTTAGAAGTTATAAGGCTCTGACAGACGGACGGACGGACGGACAAGGGCAAATTCACTCAAGTAGACTCAGAGACCTTCGCTCCGCTCGGTCAATTAGTATATTGGCCATAATATCATAATATCTCACAGAATTAGTTATAAAAAAAAAATCCCAGTAGTTTTGTCAACATAACTGATCAACAGAAGTACGTCTAGGTACTGGGAATAAATCGACCGATTTAATAACTACCAAAAGCAGAACGGGCACATTTTACCGACAATCTTTTACATTTTATCTGACCTTAATTGCCATACGATCGCTATGTGCACTAAGTGAACATCATTAGTGTGTATTCGAGCGTCGCGTCGGCAACTACAGTTTTACTTTATAGTTACAAGTAACTACACTAAAATATACCTACCCACCAACAACAGCTGATGCCATCTGCCTACTTATATTAGGTATTTAGAACTGGATCGTCGCGTCGTAGGTTAGGTAATAGGTATAGACTTTTATATGCACCGTGAACATAGATTTACATAATATGAACTATTTTAACAAGCGACCAAAATAAAAGCAAACGTATGAAATCCTCATAAATAATAATTTTATTCAGGTACCTACTTAGCTAACGTCTATAATACCCCTCCAGATAAAATAAGACTTGGCATGATTGCCGAGCCTGGCTCACGGCTATAATTTAATTTTATTTTTATTCCACTACAAGCCCTTGACTGCGATCTTACCTGATGGTAAGTGATGATTGCAATCTAAGATGGTAACGGGCTAACCTGTTAGGGGTATGGAAGTTATATTAAACCCATACCTCTAGTCTGTTTCTACTACACGGCATCGTATCGGAACACTAAATCGCTTGGCGGTACGTCTTTGCCGGTAGGGTGGTAGTTAACTAGGCACGGCCGAAACCTCCCACCAGACCAGACTACGAATAAGTAGACATACCTAAGTAATGTCTATTACATACGTTTACGCCAAAAAAAGTCGTACGGTCTACGGACAAAAGTGCGACTGCATCATTCGAGTTACTTACCTCGGAAGCTTAAAGCTACCTATTTTACTAGATAGAGCTTAGAGGAGCAATTAGAGTAGATAGCGGAATACGTAGGCAATTGTTTAACAATAATAATGTACTAATTATAAAGTAAATATTATTAATTAGGTAGGTACTTATACCTACCTACTAATATTATAAATGCGAAAGTTTGGATGGATGGATGGATCTGGATGAAATTTGGCACAGAGGTAGATTATAGTCTGGAATAACACATAGGCTACCTTTGATCCCGGAAAATGAAAGAGTTCCCGTAAGAACCTAGTTACTAACCTTTAAAATTATAGGCACCTGTCTATCACAGCTTTGATAATCCCGTATCTTTACGTTTACTTAATCTTAACAGCTAGTTATTTTGCAACTCAGATACGCCAATGGCAATTTGTCTAAGCTCGCCGGTCTGAAAATGTTATTACGCGAGACAGGACCAGCTTTCAGTTGCGTCTTGAATAAATTAATGTCCAGGCTACGAGGAGACTTACAATTATTATGATTGTGTTGTTATCGGCTGCTTATACTTATTTATTGAGTTGAGTACTTGGTAGGTAACTACTTTGGATCGGCTTATAGACTACTAGACGATGTCCGTGTCTTCTTCCACGTGGGTTTTTGATTGCCGTGGGAACTTTTAAATTTCCCGAGATAAAAGCAGCATATTATCTAGGGATGTCGTTGATTCTGTAGATATCTTAGACGTCATAATTTCCTAATTATTTATCACAATAACTATACCAACCCGGATCCAAATATCCTAATTAAGAAAACTATAAAAATATTAGGATAGTATTTGTCAAATCATTCCCAAGTTTACAGTTTACCTATAAATAGATACATGCCTACTTAAAAGTACTTAAGATCACTCCTGACCCCGAAATGTGTGGTCTGTGGACTCAACAAAATGATAAACTGGTAAAATTGACACGTACCAAAATAGGTATAAGATACTGCAGTTTCAAATCTTCACGCTCATAGAAATATACAGGATTCAAAGCTTCGTATTTCGCTTCGGTTACATCTAAGGTGAATGCTCGCCCTTCCAATCTTCTAGCTTTTGGTCTTAACGTTCTCGTACTCATGAAAACTTGACTTTAAAAAAAACTACGTAGGTACCTATAGTTATACCTTTATCTGGTTGAGATGCCAATTCTAATTCAGTTGGATTGAAAAACTTAAGTGCACTTCATATTTGTAGGTTTTAATAAAATGCTGTAATAAGTAAAATAAAGTGTAAAAGGTAAAGTCATACTAAGCACTTAATATAATAAAATCCGATAGTGTGTTAGTTTGTTGGTTTGTCCTCCAATCACGCCGCAACAGAGCAATGGATCGACGTGATTTTTTGCTTGCGTATAGTTGAGGACCGGAGACTGTCATATAGGCTATTCATCGGCTTTTTATCCCGGAATATTAAGGAGTTCCCGCGGGGATCAAAAAGCCTAAATTCACGCGGACGAAGTCGCAGGCATCATAGTACCTAGTAAATCATGAATATTATAAATGCGAAAGTGTGTTTGTCTGTCTGTCTGCTACGCTTTCACGGCCCACTTGTTAAACCGATTTTGATGAAATTGGGTACAGGGATAGGTTGTATCCCGGGGAAGGACATAGGCTACTTTATATCCCGGAAAATTGAGGAGAACGAAGTCTTTTTTTTTATCCACTACCAGTTAGCCTTTGCCGGTAGGGTGGTAACTAGCTACGGCCGAAGCCTCCCACTAGGCCAGACCAGGGAAAATTCAGAAATTATAAATTCCCAAATTGACCCTGCCGGGGATCGAACCCAGGACCTCCGCACGTTAAGACAACAGCGCTACACGCTGTGCCACGGAGGTCGACGAAGTAAGGGCATCATCTAGTAATAAATAAAAAAAAACCGGCCAAGTGCGAGTCGGACTCGCGCACCGAGGGTTCCGTGTAAACCTGTAGTAAGTTTTACGATTTATGACGTATTAAAAACAAGACGAAATTAACTGCAAAACTAACTTAGTTTGTAGAGGTTTATTGTTAATATCAAAAAATTACGTTTGTTGTATGGGAGCCCCCCTTTAATATTTACTTTATTGATATTTAATTATTTATTTTGAAAGGTAATATACAAGTTAATATTCTGTGAAAATTTGAACCGTCTACCTGTTACCGTTTTTAATATTGAGCAAAAAAATACGAAAAAAACACGTTTATTGTATGGGGACCCCCCTTAATATATATGTTTTTTTAATTTTTAGTATTTGTTGTTATAGCGGCAACGGAAATACATCATTTGTGAAAATTTCAGCTTTCTAGCTATCACGGTTTATGAGATACAGCCTGGAGACAGACAGACAGACAGACAGACAGACAGACAGACAGACAGACAGACAGACAGACAGCGGAGTCTTAGTAATAGGGTCCCGTTTTTACCCTTTGGGTACGGAACCCTAAAAAAACAGCTTAGTATAAATATACGCGTCAAATGAAATTTAGGGCTGCAGGGCTTTTATACACCCAATCAAATCGGTACGCGTTGTCGGAAATAGTCTCGCAGATATTTCCCCGCGTTTGGGGATTACACGCATAGATAGTTAGATACGCGACGCCACTACGCCACGAATGGTACATTGACGTGGCTCGTCGCCGATCGGAATGAGAACAAAGGAAATAAAATGCTTCAATTTGTTTGTTACATCCGTGGACGTTTACTCGATTTTAGAACGACGTGTTTCGAATGATCGAGAGCGCCATTACATGCGGTACAATAATAAACAAAAGGGCGTAGTTATGACTTCAATACCTACTTCATTATTTGTTGCAATAGACAAGCTTATTGGGTACAATACCATACTAGGCTAGATAAAATTATAAAACAAAAAGGCTGAAAGAATATGGATACTTTACACCCAAGTTGCGTTGGTAGTCAATTATTCATGAAGGTGTTTTTTCAGGAAATAAGTAGTAACGGTGCGGTAAGACCCACAGACCCGACCTCCTATACTTTCGGGGTCGCGGGTTCGATACCCGGACACGCAATATACCTAGGCTGTAGCTTTTCGGAGATAATAATATGTGTGTTTTAAGAAATTAAAATAATATATCACTTGCTTCCAACGGTGAAGGAACACATCGTGAGGCCCGATTCGAGGTGATTCATGCCTGAGAGTTCTTTATAATGTAAGTATAATATTATGTAATTAATATTTGGACGTCGGAAACGACTCTGCGTGAAATTTTCAATAAAACATCTTTATTGTACCATATTTTACCAATTAATATAATATACTAGCTGATGCCCGCGACTTCGTCCGCGTGGATTGAGGTTTTTCGGTTCCCGCGGGAACTCTTTAATTTTCCGGGATAAAAAGTAGCCTATGTGCTATTCCAGACTATAATCTATCTCTGTGCCAAATTTCATCCAGATCCGTTCATCCGTTGGAGCGTGATTGAGTAACAAACATACATCCATACATACATCCATCCATCCAAACTTTCGCATTTATAATATTTATTTGATTTATTTTACTTTACTTTCGAAATATTTTACAAAGGTGTGTGAAGTCTGCGAATAATGTTGTGTTAGCTTAGGTTACATTAGGACCTTTGACATTTTGCCGAGGTTTACTATTTCAGGGCGGACGCCAGAGCTCGAGGTGAGCGACCCGCAGCCGAAGAGACGGAGCAAATCAGATCCATGGCCCGCACGGCTTTGATCGACAGATGGAGAGCAGACTTGCAGTCTCCCGCAGCCGGCGCCTGGACGGTAGAGGCGATACAGCCCCACCTTGAGGGCTGGATAAAAAGAAGGCACGGTACGCTAACGTATCGGCTGGTGCAGGTGCTTACAGGACATGGTTGTTTCGGTAAGTACCTGCACCAGATTGCGAGGCGTGAAGCGACGCCCGTCTGCCAGGAATGCGGCGCCCCAGCCGACACGGCGCAGCATACACTTGCGGAATGCGCAGCCTGGGCGCCGCAGAGGCATGCATTGTCGTCCATCTTGGGCGGAGATCTCTCGCTTCCGAGCGTAATTAATCGCATGATCGGAAGCGAGACCTGTTGGACGGCAATGGCCTCCTTCTGTGAGCAGGTGATGTCGATCAAGGAGGCGAGTGAGCGGGAAAGAGAGGAGGCACCCGATGCTCCTCTGATGCGCCGTAAACGCTTGGGGGGGAGGAGGCGCCGATATGCGCGCCTACCCTTGCCATGAGGTAACCCCTCCCCCCTTCCCTCACAGAGGCAACTATACCAAGGAGGGTTTTTCCGCTGAGACTGCACAGTTGTATACATTTGTCTTCCTGTGCCGCCTCATTTGCGTCGGAAGGCGGGTCCGCTGGGTTTTAGTGGGTATTCTGCTCCGGCAGCGAGTCCCGCATACCCCCCCGGAAAGAGCGCAGTTTTCCTGCGCCATTTCCGGGGGGGATGCCTAAATGCATTTCCCAGCGAAAAAAAAAAAAAAAAAAAAAGGACCTTTGACATTAAGTCAAGATTAAACAATAATAATAAAAATTGCAGTGTAAATGAGAAAAGGTTTGAAGTTATCGAGGGGATGGATTTTGCACATTACAGCAGAGTAAAAGTTAAGCGACGGCCTTTTGTTACAGAGTAAAAGGAACTAAATTTCCACTACGTAATTTAAGAACGCTTCCAAAGTTGATCCAAGTCGCCCAATGATGATGAATTCATAAGTAGATTCGCATTTACCTTCAATCTTTGCATACTAATATAAATTGTAGGGTCTGACCGGAACTCCGAATTCGTGCGGTGTTCCACAAACGTCATTTAAAATGTAAAAGTGGCGAGGGCTTTTCAGAACAGTTTCACTGCGTTCGCGTCAAATAAATAATTCATTAACTCTTCAACGGAACATCAATTTGGTAGAATGTTGCAAATGAGTAAGTAGGTACCTACCTAATTAAGGATAAACGCTTCCACTTACTTATTATTCATTGTTTGTATGAAATCAAACATCTCCTACTTACTTACTCGTACGCAGGCCAGGCCGTACCAATCGTTGTGCATTACATCGGCTTGTATTCGGATTTTCATTTTTTAATGAGATTTCATTCAGGAAATTTAATTGCGGTCAATAATGTGCGATAATCTTTACTGCGTCATCTTCTTATTTTGCCAATATAAGTTGTAGGTATTGGTAGGTAATTAAGGCAATATTGGGGCTGATTCTGTGTAACACAATCTCTAAACTAAACTAAAATGGCAGCTTTAAATGTAGTTCTGTCCCTTTCCGTAGGGAGTATTATGAAAGGGTTAGCAATATTTGTAATGCTCTAATTTTAGTTTAGTTTAGAGATTGCGCACTACAGAATCAGCCCCATTGTATGAAAAATAAAGTTATTTTATAGTCAAAAAGTAGTAAGTATCGTATATTATACAAAAAAAAAAAAGATACGCGCTGAATTGAGTTTTACTCTTCCTTTGTTGGAAGTCGGATAAAGACTGCGCGTCTCCGAGCTTCACTCTTTATACCCGAGTGCACCAGACCAGAGATTAGAAATATTTTTGCTCATCTCTGAACAGATAATGTTTTTCGGGTTTTTTACTTTTTACTTCGGGTATTTAATTTTGCTTCATGCAAATTTATATACAAATTTAGTAGAGCTCAGATAAAGCTCAGTTATTTATCTAGTGACATTTTATTAAAGAAGTGCTTTGCATCGATTCTGCTTAGTTTCTTTTTGTCGATGTTGAGCCTAGATTAATCAATATTTTTTCATGCCTAAGACTTTAAGCCAATATATGAAACGGAATACCTCGGAGCGTAGGACGGGAGGGAGCTTTGTCAGCAGACAGTTGATAAATATCTGTGCGATGATATCTATTAGTTTTATTGGATGGTCGATCCGATTCTACCGCTGTAATCGACCAAAACGAAAAAGCTTTTCAGCAACGCTACATTTCTCACGGCTTATTGGTGTCATGTGTCTGACTCTAGATGTTCTTGGACATACCTATTTTAATTGCCCTAGCTTGCGTAATATAGAATAGCTTTCCAAACTTGCCACAGGTTATACGTGATAGGTGTAGGGTAAGGTTGCAATCATTGGACCAGTGCATTGTTTGGACCACTTAGATTTCTTGAAATTAAACAGTCCTAAAAATCGTCGTTATTGACGAGACGCTAGCTATTAGACCCCGCACCCTGCCCCTCAACCCTCAGTGTCGCCGCAGGCTTCGTTGATGAAGGACGTACGTCGGTGTGTTTTACGAGCTCCCGATATAAAATTTGTGCGTCATTATTTACCATGTAAGTACAGATTTTTAAGGTATTTCTACCCAATTACTTTCAGTAGGATTGCATATTTATTCGTTTAGATAACCTATTAATAACATGTCACAAAAATTATATACTTTTTTTATTAAAGTTATGGTTTGATTGGGATCGCAGTGAGTTGCCATGAATGAACTCATGCAAGTTTCTTTCATTGAACCGGTCCAATCAAAGGAACTAAGTTTTTGTCGTCACATAAACTTTTTTTTTGTTTTAGGATGGCAAAACGAGGCCAGTATTATAACTGGAATGAAGGCAGCATGAAATTAGCGTTGTTAGCTTTGAGTAAGCTAGCAGGATATATGGTGTGCCAAAAGCAACATTAAAAAGAAGATTTGACAATAACAACTTAAAATAATTTATCTTTAATAATTTCTTTATATTACGAGTTTATAAGAATTACTGTTTTATTTTTGTTAAAATGTGTTAATTGGTGTGTAGTTCAATTTTTTTATTTGTTAAATGGTAAATGGAAGATGGACCCACAATGTACAATTAAAAATCGGTGCCTATTTGATAGGTATTCATAACTTAAAAATACCTATAATATGGTAAAAGTTGTTATAGTTGATTATTACCTATTACTTTAAACGACTGTTCAATTAAAAAGACTGAATTTAGTAATAACCTAGCCTTTTATTTATTAAAACTCCTTGGGTGCAATGAATGGACCAGTCGATAAAACTTCCTAAGTCCGATTATAGCAACTAGGTGGTTCAATCAAGGAAACAGTGGTCCATACAAGGAAACCATCCCAAAAATGTTTTTTTTGTAATATGTGTATTTATGCTCAAAGTAAAAAATCTAAAATCACAGTTGTGAATACTTGAGTGTAAGCCCTAAGAAACTGATGAATCATAATATATGCATATACTCTCATACTTTTGATGTTATGGCAGTTTAAAGTTAAGTGGTCCAATAGTGGCAACCTTACCCTATTTTCATACCTAAATTCCTAACTCCTAAGGTTAAATTCCTAAGGTCCTACATTCCCCTATAAATTTTTGTAATCCTCTTGTAACCTCATCAGGGTGGTGGCAAGGCTAACATGGTAACGAGCTAACCTGATAGGAGTTTCGCATGGATATTATATAGGAAGGTATGAAACCCAGGCATTCCACGTCCATTAGGTATAGGTATTTAGTTGCAGCATCGTACCGGAACGCCAAATCGTTTGGCGTTCCGGTACGATGCTGCAAGATGATGATGCATGATGTTATACATGATAATTTCTTAAATACAGCTCTCAATAGAAATGTTTCGAAAGTAGCAACGCACCCGCATTTAATTCGCTTTTGCGTTCTGAGTGAATTTAGAACTTCGTACGAGAAACAGCTTCAACACGATGCATGTGTTAATTAATGAAACTGCAAACGGTATGCAGAATTAAAACCAGAACTTGGTACAATAGTCTATATTATGTAGGGTCCCATTTTCGAAGAAGGACTGTAGGTACGCTACGCTATTTGGGTTGATATATTTTAGAGAAATTGTAAATGAAATTGTGACAATGATTAAAAAAAACATATTAAATGGGGTCTCAAACAAAGGTGTACAATACTAATAATAATGTATAATTGCGATTTTTTTTTCAAATTTTACCCCTTTCTGCCACTCCTACAATTACGACAAATCAAAATAACTGGTATTTGCGTAAGTTACACCGTAGTGGTATCATATCATACTTCATACTAATATTATAAATGCGAAAGTGTGTTTGTTTGTTGGTTTGTTGGCTTATTGGTTTGTTAGTTTGTCCTTCAATCACGGCGCAACGGAGTAACGGAGCGACGTGATTTTTGGCATGGGTATAGTTGAGGACAGAGTGACATACCTATAGGCTACTTTTTATCCCGGTAAATTAAGGAGTTCCCGCGGGAATCAAAAAAATTAAACCACGCGGACGAAGTCGCGGGCATCAGCTAGTGCTGTATTAATAGGGGATAGGGCTTACTTGCAGCTGGTTACCATTATGCACCCCAAAATAGTAGTCACCGCCGAGTTAGCTTTTTGGCACGATGCCGTGTAGAGCGGCCTGCGAATGTCCGGTGTCTGCAGTTGCACGTACCACTTGCGGAAACGCGTACCTTCGAGCCTCACTTTTCGACCCATACCTAGCAATAATACTACACTTTCTGGAACTGAGTTATTTTCCGGGATAAAATAGATATTTGTGTAAAATAAACTTTTATCTAGGTACCTACTACAAGTTAGCCCTTAACTGCGATATCTTACATGGTATATCTTGCGATATCTTTTTTATGTATTTTTTGCTGGCAATCCTCCGACATGGTTATCGGAGACTTTGTATAGCTTATTACGGCTTTTTTAGGGTTCCGTAGCCAAATTTGGCAAAAACGGAACCCTTATAGATTCGTCATGTCTGTCTGTCTGTCTGTCTGTCTGTCCGTCCGTATGTCACAGCCACTTTTTTCCGAAACTATAAGAACTATACTGTTGAAACTTGGTAAGTAGATGTATTCTGTGAACCGCATTAAGATTTTTACACAAAAATAGAAAAAAAACAATAAATTTTGGGGGTCCCCATACTTAGAACTGAAACTCAAAAATTTTTTTTCATCAAACCCATACGTGTGGGGTATCTATGGATAGGTCTTCAAAAATGATATTGAGGTTTCTAATATCATTTTTTTCTAAACTGAATAGTTTGCGCGAGAGACACTTCCAAAGTGGTAAAATGTTGGTCCCCCCCCCCGTAACTTCTAAAATAAGACAATAATAAAACTAAAAAAAATATATGATGTACATTACCATGCAAACTTCCACCGAAAATTAGGTTAAACGAGATCTAGTAAGTAGTTTTTTTTAATAATTTAAAACTTACTACAGGTTTGTACGGAACCCTCGGTGCGCGAGTCCGACTCGCACTTGGCCGGTTTTTGAACCTTATTCTCTTTTAATTGTCATGAAATAGGTTCTTTTACGTGGTGGTAAGTGATGATGCAGTGTACCTAAGAGGGTAGCGAGATAACTGCTAACGGGTATGTTAGAAACTTTCCTCGTGTGTGAAGCACTGTAATAAAATTATAAAATTATGTCAGTAATATTAAATATCTGGATTCTGGAACACCTAATCGCTTGGTGGCACGTCTTTACCGGTAGGGTAGTAAGGTACCACCTTAGGTATAGCCACGGCCGAAGCCTCCCGCCAGACAAAAACCATAAATTTCGTAAGGCTGATAGATCATGAAAGGGTACCAGATATACCAACAAGATATTGTACCAGATATAACAACAGATTGTCTGCGCATTTAAATAACTAAACTATTGATAAAAATTGTCTTTGCTTATACTATACTTAGCAATGAAAAGACTAATAAACTGTATTCTAAAGTGTTTAAAAATAATGCACTCCGACACAAAACAACTTTGTTTGTAAACCATAACTCGATCAAATGAACAAAGTTCCGAACAGGATTCCGAATATAAACTTTTCCTCCCCATATTGTAGTTAGATAAAGTGCATTCACTCAGTGAGCTGACGGTGTTGCCTGTGCCAACTTTGATAATATACCTCCCTAGGGCACAGTGTTGAGCGCTGTTGCCTTAACGCGGGAGGTCCCGTGTTCGATTCCCGGCAAGGTCAATTTGGCAATTTATAATTTCCTTGGACTACGATGATGCATATATTATGTTCGACTCTGTATGATGTTCGAGAATATTTTTTTTTGCTGGTAAAAATCTGAGGCCCTTTAGCATTAAAATAGTATACTAGGGACTAGACAGGACAGAAGGTCCGCGCGAAATGTCCTCGTCGGAGGGTAAACACGTTTTGTGCTGTTGCACTAGTCTGTGCAGCTCCATATAAACGTGAGTTACGAGGACATTTGGTCCATCAGTAAATTTTAAAAAAATGGGAAACTGTAAAAAGAATAATAATTGTAGTTGGTATATTTTTTTTGTCCCTAGTGTATTTCCGGTCTTAATACTTACGACTTACATGTATTTCCAGGTAGTAATTACTACTTACTTAGAGAGAACAGAGAACGTAAAATGAAAACGCGAACTTAAGCTCTCGCGAGTGCCTCCCACTTCACTCAGTCACTAGAGCAATTCACTAGTTTAGACTCGTTAGGAAACTTTAAGCGTCTTGTTATTATTTTCTTACTATTGAAATGTATTGTATTTTTCAAGTGTAATTTTACAAGTAAGAATTTAAAGCTTACAAGGAGCTATTAAGTAATATGACGTTCGAATCAGACAGAAATGAAGAGGGTCATTCTTTTAGGAATTAAAAAGCAGCCTATGTTCGGGAATGCAAGCTATTTTGGGATTTCTGTATCATCAAAATCGGTAAAATGGATCGATAAATCGGAGCTGGGTCGTGAAAGGGAAACAGATAGACAGAAAGACACACTGTTGCATTTAAATAATAAATAGGTGCTATTAAAATTAATGGTCTCTAAACAGGTACATTTTTCGCTTTACTATCGAGTTTTTTTTATTTTCCGACGTTGCTTGTATTGCCGGAAACCTTCATACAAGTGGTGGTCTAAGGGAAAAATAACAAATCACAGTCTTTTTCTTCCTGGCTCTTGCAAAATTACTATGCGGAACTAATTACCTTACTATATTATAGTTTAGTAACCGTACAATTCGCGGCTAGTGGCCATAAGCCGCTTTGAGATGTTGCAGCTCGAGCAGCTTATTATGGTTGAACTGTGAACACAGAAAATCATGCATGTTTGTGTAAAGCCCGTAGTCGACTACAGTCGAATCGCGTACCGATTTTGATGAAATTTGGTATAGAGGAAGACATCCTGGGGAAGGACATACTTTTATCCTGGAAAATTAAGGAGTTCCCCGGGAATTAAAAAACCTGAATTCACGCGGACGGAGTTGCGGGCAACATCTAGTAGTAGGTGGCCAATTAATAATTTATTCGCCTCGGTAGACTAAAGTACCTTCCTTACATACGTCATTAGTGGCGCCTTCTTCTATAATTAAAGGCGGCTTTGTCATACTACTGAATTGTTGCTAAACTGTGGAATGCGGTTGGATATAGAATATAAAAGCGTTAGATACTTATACAGGGTTAATTGTAAAATACTAACAACCTTCTACAGGCAAGTTCTATGCACCAAAGTAAATAACTTTTGTTCCACGACTTTTTGAAATTCCTAAAAAAAAAAAAATTTTTTTTCTTACCAAAATATAAATATTTATTTTTCTGTTCTAAAATTTTATTATCTCGTCGCGGTACGTGTTAAAGGGAATGGCGGTACGTGTCAAAGGGAATGGCGGCGCGCGGTAGGTATGGTAGGTACGTAATGACTGTCCGACACTTACGTCTGTCGCCGCGAGAAGTTTTTTTGGTTTTCACGACAAACGCTAGCTGTGTAGGAAGAAATTATTGACCTGCAGACGATAGCTCAGCCCGATGTTAGTAATTTACGTCCAAAGCATTTGTAAATACGACAGAGAAGCGATAACTTCGGACGTTAATTGTTGCGCGGTTAGTAGTCGACGCTTCATCACGCAGGTGTGGAACGGGCATTACATAAATTGACCATAGAGTTAGAAAACTGACAGACTTTTCAACAAAAACTTAGAAATTTTTTTTTGGTTAATTTATTGAGTTATGTGAAAAGTCGTTGAACAAAATATGTTGTTCAGTATCATGTATAAAAGTTATATGTGGGAGGTTGTTGGTAAATTAAAATTAACCATGTATTCTATGACAGAAAAGAGTCCTTAAATTATTAGATCCTTAGAGTATAAGAAAGTGACTGCTGTGTGTAACAAGTGAAAGAAGTGCTGAGTGAGTATAAGTAAGACTGCCTCGTTGGTCTAGTGGTTGGCATGTGCGACTGCGGCCGACGAGGTTCCGGGTTCGAGTCCCGGGTCGGGCCATAATTAAGTATTGGTTTTTTCTGTCTAGAAATTCTCAGTAGGTACTAGCCCGGAGCATTGAGGTATTATGTACTAACGTACTAGAGAAGACACCGCGAATGTAATCTGTGCTGCGTCGCGAAGCACGCGGCGGGTGCGGGACGCGCGGGGTGCGCGCTGGTAAGGTCATAGATGAGACACGCAGAAGTGACACTAAGTATTTTCTGCCTATTGGGTTATTCAATGAGACTATGTACTTTTGAATTTATGCAGTGTGAGACTGCATAAAGTGCACATATGAAATAAGATAATAGTAGACCTAGTTTTATAGACGGAAAAAAATAATTAAAAAGTAAAAACAAAAAGATATGCATTTTATACAACTTTAACCTTTTTATTAGGAACTGTTGACACTATAAAAGAAAATGTTATAACTTAACCAATCCTATCATTTTAAAAAATAATAGTGACATTTTTATCTTATTCTACCTTATCATTATAGAAATGAAGTGAAAAAACCGGCCAAGTGCGAGTCGGACTCGCGCACCGAGGGTTCCGTACAAACCTGTAGTAAGTTTTACGATTTATGACGTATTAAAAATAAAAATTACGTTTGTTGTTTGGGAGCCCCCCTTTAATATTTACTTTATTGATATTTAATTATTTATTTTGAAAGGTAATATACAAGTTAATATTCTGTGAAAATTTGAACCGTCTACCTGTTACCGTTTTTAATATTGAGCAAAAAAATACGAAAAAAACACGTTTATTGTATGGGGACCCCCCTTAATATATATATTTTTTTAATTTTTAGTATTTGTTGTTATAGCGGCAACGGAAATACATCATTTGTGAAAATTTCAGCTTTCTAGATATCACGGTTTCTGAGATACAGCCTGGAGACAGACAGACAGACAGACAGACAGACAGACAGACAGACAGACAGACAGACAGACAGACAGCGGAGTCTTAGTAATAGGGTCCCGTTTTTACCCTTTGGGTACGGAACCCTAAAAACATCGTTTCCTATAATAGTTATTTGTGTAACAAGAGAGCAAAATTTTATTTGTTAAATTTTTAAAGTTTTACTGTAATTAATTACCGAGAAACTAAAGAAGTTTCAAAATGGCGCTGACTTTTTTAAATTTTGGTACCAGTTTCCTGTTTTGTGATCCTAGGAATCCTCAGATATCGATTTTGAACGAAATCGGTACAATAACAAAGAATTACAAAATGGCGCTGCCTTTTTTAAATTTTGGTAACAGTTTCCTGTTTTGTGATCCTAGGAAGCCCCAAATATTGATTTTAATGAAATCGGTCGAATAATAAAAAAGTAAAATGTAAAATGTATGATAGTAGGTGTCTCATCTGTAGGTAAAATTCACTTTTAATCTATGATATTCCGAGAAATGGTGGAACGTGGGTGAATCAGTAGAAAAATATCTTCAAAAATTTGTTTTGGTTTGTTTTCGTAAACGTTTTGTTTACTTACCGATGATATGTCACGCCACAATCTTTTTTATTTACAGTTGTATTATTTTTACACGTTTTTATAACGCACGACGGCATTTTAAAATTTTCGTGCGAGCACAATTTCGACACGCGGCCGCGAAGAGCGTAGGCGAGAGACTAAATAAGGTGAAGCCGGCCGGCCGCAAAGCATGGCGCAAATTTTTTGTTTGCGGCGTCGCGTCGGTTCTAGTACTTGTACATATAATTCAATGGCCCGGAGTTAGGAAGTTGGTGGTGTTTCACCCCCGTGCCTCAGAGAGCACGTTAAGCCGTCGGTCCCGGTTATTATCACTAACATGATAATAGTCGTTAAAGCCCGCCAACCCGCATTGGAGCAGCGTGGTGGGTCTAAGCTCTAATTTCCACTCTCTTATGAGAGTGGAGCCCTGTGCCCAGCAGTGGGACGCTAATGGGCTGTAGTGGATAAGAAAGTGCTACAACACTGGGCCCACGCTCTGTACACAGTTGCACATAGTTCTTTAGAGAGAGGGTAGGAACCTGCCATTCACTAGCAACGCGCTGAAACTTCCAAACTGCAGTAGTTAGCTGTACGAAACAAATGTTAGACCTTGTTGAAAATGGGATGTGCGTCTCACCTGGGGCAAAGTGTATCTGAGTCCGCTTGCCTAATTAATGCTCTAAGTTGGCTATCTCAAAACTTTCTACTTCGGCACTCCATAGGGCTAAGCTATAACATAATAAACGTTAGGGCGCCGTTGTAATCATGCTTTATATTTGCTAAAAACTTCTTTTAGAGCCTCTGAGCCCTGAATAATCCTTCTCATTGTTGTTTAGTACGTATTAAACAATTATATCTATCAAAATTTTATGAAGATGTTTTGACGACCTCCGTGGCGCAGTGTGCAGCGCTGTTGTCTTAACGTGCGGAGGTCCCGGGTTCGATCCCCGGCAGGGTCAATTTGGGAATTTATAATTTCCGAATTTTCCCTGGTCTGGCCTGGTGGGAGGCTTCGGCCGTGGCTAGTTCCCACCCTACCGGCAAAGACGTGCTGACAAGCGATCTATAGCGTTCCGGTACGATGCCGTGTAGAAACCGAATAGGGGTATGGGTTTAATGTAGCTGCCATGTCCCTAACAGGTTAGCCCGCTACCATCTTAGACTGCATCATCACTTACCAACAGGTGAGATCGCAGTCAAGGGCTAACTTGTAGTGGATTAAAAAAAAAAAAGTCAAATACCTACTATTTTTTCCTATAAGTTGTATAGATATCGTTAGATCAAAAAGTTAAGCCTCTAATTTTCATGCAAAACAAATGAGAATAACACCAGAAGAGAACATTGCGCCCCGATTCCGTAGATGGTATTTTTGAAAGCCCAAACCGCAACAATTTCGTTCCGCGCCTGCACGTAGCTGATACGATAAAACTTTCATCGACAGCTTTACCACATGGGCCGAACACAAATGGAATGGACCACGCATCGTATTGTCAAAAAATACACATCAATAGTTTCAAAATAAATATAGGTATTTCTAATAAATAAAAAATAAATATATATATTTTTTATTATTTATATAAATAATATATAAATAATAAAAAATATATATATATATAATATGTAAAATAAATATAGGTATACCATATTATGATATTATAATGTCATAGCTGGATTGTAGAATCCGCCGTTTACTTATCAGCTAGGCGTATTATAAAACGGCAGCTGTGCCAACGTCCGTCAGATTGAATCAGCGCATCACCTTCATCAAAGGCGTAGTATTATTTGCTGTAAGGTTGCTGAAGTGAGGCAGACCAAGACTCACATCACATGAACCGTAAAACAGTGTGAAATAAAACGCTGAATTGTAAATTTTTCAAAAATTCAAAATTCAAAATGTTTTTTATTCAAATAAGCTTTTACAAGCGCTTTTGAATCGTTATAATATGAATCTACCGCTGGTTCGGAATGCCATTCCTACCGAGAAGAGCCAGCAAGAAACTCGGTGGTTGCTCTTTTCAGAAGAGCCAGCAAGAAACTCGGTGGTTGCTCTTTTCAAATGTCAAATGTCAATTTAAGTGTCAAATTACCACATCGTAAACTTCAGAATCAGGACCAGAATAAAATTAGGTCACCCCGACCCCGTACAGTCTTGTCTGCCCTATTCCTAGAATGTTTTTGTAAAGCGCGACGCTAGAAATTCGCGAAGGAGGTCCAGAATGAAGCGAGCCCACGTTGCTCGAGTAGGCGAAGCTGAATGTCCTTCATTTCGACGAATTACCTAACATCGTCCGCCGTACCTAATTGTAGAACGTATCGCGACGACAATCCGGCTGAACGTCGATCCACCGTATTACAAAACGGCTTAGTTTTGTAAGCAGGCGTATTCTACGAATCGGTGGCGACATTTATATTATACCAAATGCATATTATGATAGCTGTGCAAGAAAAAGCTGTGAGGCATCTTGGTACAATCGACAGACTTACGCAGTCGAAATTCCGCGGGCTCGTACAAAGCGATTTGCTTCCTCGTTACTAATTCGAACCACTAGGATATGGATTGCCCTTCCGGTTTCCGTTTTCCCCTCCTCTTTTAATATAGGTACCTTCAAATCAAGAGTGAATAGGCATCTTCTAGGCAAGCGCGCTCCACCTTAGGCTGAATCACTACTTGCAAGCAAGTCTGATTGCATAAAAGTGCAGCTATTTATTAAAAAAAATGAAGCAAATCTTGAACAATGCATTGTATAGATTTAGAGAGTCACTACATTACCTATTTTATAATATGGGCCGCCGCGATAGTAAATAATACGTCAATAACAGTCGCATCTTATTTTTATCGGAACTCTCTCAGTTGGATGATTTACTTGAATGCTTCGAGTTTATTGCGTTGTACAGCCACCATTGGAGCGAGAGGAATTAGTCGAGCCCTATGGGAGTCTGTGTCACGAGCATAGACTGTTTGGATGATAAAACATTATATTATTGCATCAACAACATAATAAAGGAAATTAATTGAGACTGAAAAGCTTATGAATCTATTGAGACACAATTGAATTAATTATTGAATTAATTAATTATTTGGCTTACGTCGGAGAACTGCTATTGCCTGAATAATATCTTGTATAATATAGCCGTAGCAGCTATGAACAATGAAATGTTCTAATGCTTCCTTTTGAATGCTAAAGCCGTTATACGTGGTCACAGAACATAATATAATAGAGGTTAGAAAGGCCCTAGTGCAAATTTTGTACGGAAACCGCTGTCGCCGTTTTGATCCCACCATTCTTCACTACTACTAATCTAAACGAATACACACGAGAGTTCCCATGTGTGCGTGTGGCAGAAAAAAGCGCTGCGATTGGCGAAGCTACGCACACTAGTCAAACTTTAAACTTGCGCGTGTTGTCGTATAAAACAGCAACATACGCTAGGGATTGACTAAAATATTTTTTATCGATGTTTATTTTTCGTACGGTCGACAGCATGTCAATATTCATATTGTTAACTTAAGTTGGACTCTATGTCTGTAGATTAAATACTATTTTATTTTAAACTAGCTGATGCCCGCGACTTCGTCCGCGTGGACTAAGTTTTTTCGATTGCCGCGGGAACTCATTAATTTTCCGCGATAAAAAGTATGTATGTATATTCTTTATAGCTGATGCCCGCGACTTCGTCCGCGTGGAATAAGTTTTTCAGTTAATTTTCCAGGATAAAAAGTATCCTATATTACTATCCCACGGTATAATCCCCCTATAATGGTGAAACACGTACTTCTTCATATTTTAACGAAAGCCCAAATGCTGTTTCATGGCTATAACTTGAGAAATTAAGGATTTTCATACAAACTCTCGAATTCCTATTTCACCCCTTCGGGAGTGGAATTTTGAAAAACTGTGAAACACATATGTTTTCATTTTCAACCCGCAAGTACCAAGTTTCATGGCTATAACTTGAGAAATTAAGGACTTTCATACAAACTTTCAACCCCTATTTCACCCCTTCCGGGGTAGAATTTCGGGATAAAAAGTATCCTATGTCCTACCTCGTAGTATGGGCTCAAATCGTGACAAGTTTGAATTCATTCAGTAGTTTCGGCGTGATGCGCGGCCAAGATACAGACAGACAGACAGATAAAAATGAAAAAAATTACAGGTTTGGCTTCAGTATCGAATAATGAGTGACCTCTAAAAAAAATTTTCAAAATATCTTCAATGTACAGAATTGGACCTGTTACAGTTTTATTATAAGTATAGATTAAAAAATGTATGGAGACATAATGATATTTCTTTTGCTTATAACTACTGTTTCTTTATAAGAAATAAATAAAATAAAAAAACAACTATGGTTTACAAATGGTTTTTATTTAAATACATCAACAATATTTAAAACACACTATACAACAAAACCAACAAACACAAAATACTATAACAATATTTCAAACATTTATGATTAAAATCTAAATCTGTAACTATCATTAAAAGTTCATAATAATAAACTCAGAAACAAATAAACTATTTATCGATACGGTGGAAAAATGCTACTCAGCCCTATCGACAAGTTACTCTTATTGGGTAATACCAGGTAACAAGTGGAGTTGATCGTTCATACGCACTACGCTTTACATTGCCGCTCGCGTACATGACTCTGTTGGAGCGCGTTGTTCGCACCAGCGATGTACATACAAATTTGCGATCCAGTCACACTAGTGATGGAAAACATAATGTCTTAAGTATTTTCAATTAAATCATTTAAAATCAAGGTTTAATGTACTTACCGATGAAAAGATATCTTACCATTAGTCACATTGACATTTTGGCTTCTAGCTATGCAGGTTATTACCGCGCAAGAAGGCATTATAAACACTTTTTTGCGCGTAAAACTTCCCAAGACAGTCCGCGGCCGACTGAGGTGTGTTTTTGGTACGTTTGAGCGTTCGCTCAATATAGTGGCGCGCGTGACCCGCCCACATCGCCTTTCTAACCTCTTATTATATGATTATATGTTCTGTGTACGTGGTTATACCGCGATGTATTTATAAGGAAGGACGGGATTCCTTAGCTTAAATTCCTACATCTCGAAGTTTACTGCACTGACAGCGCCAAAAACATTTTGTATAATATTTGAAAAAAAAACTACAGCTAAATACAAGCCTGTTATTTGTGAGATATGCATGTAGTGTTCGCTTTAATATGATTTTACATGTATTGGCATGTGTCTGTAACTATATGTAACTTAAATCATAATAAAAAAAATCACTAGTGAACCTTATGAATAAAAATAAAAAATAAATAAAAATAAAGACTGGATGAGATTTTACTCGACCCAGTAGGCAAGGTAATTAATTATATTGTGTTTTTACTCTGGCCAGGAAGAAAATGTCCAAGATTTATTGTTTGCGCCAACCACTTCACTTTGATGTCCAGGGATTACACTTTAATTTTTTTAAATCAAATCTACCCAAATAAAAATCTAAGATAGATTAATCAAAATAGCTTTAATCTTCGGAGTAGATGTTCTTTTTTCCGCAAAAAAATTAGTAAGTAGCCAGATACGGCACCTGCTTCAGGTATTATGTATCTTCCAGTAATGTAATAAAAAAACTTTTTCATTTTTAGAAAGCTGTGATATCCGAATTAACATACAGAGGTAGGTTGCATCCCGGGGATGGATATAGGCTACTTTTTATCCCGGAAAATTAAGGAGTTCCCGCGAGAATCAAAAACCTTAATCCACGCGGACGAAGTCGCTGGCATCATCAAACAAGCAAAACAATTTTTTTGACTCTATTTTGATCTTCAGGGGGTTGTTTTTCAAAATTTCAATCATAATGTATAATATGATGTAACAGTTCTGACAATTAATTTAAAAACCGGCCAAGTGCGAGTCGGACTCGCGCACCGAGGGTTCCGTACAAACCTGTAGTAAGTTTTACGATTTATGACGTATTAAAAACAAGACGAAATGAACCGCAAAACTAACTTTGTTTGTAGAGGTTTATTGTTAATATCAAAAAATTACGTTTGTTGTATGGGAGCCCCCCTTTAATATTTACTTTATTGATATTTAATTATTTATTTTGAAAGGTAATATACAAGTTAATATTCTGTGAAAATTTGAACCGTCTACCTGTTACCGTTTTTAATATTGAGCAAAAAAATACGAAAAAAACACGTTTATTGTATGGGGACCCCCCTTAATATATATATTTTTTTAATTTTTAGTATTTGTTGTTATAGCGGCAACGGAAATACATCATTTGTGAAAATTTCAGCTTTCTAGCTATCACGGTTTATGAGATACAGCCTGGAGACAGACAGACAGACAGACAGACAGACAGACAGACAGACAGCGGAGTCTTAGTAATAGGGTCCCGTTTTTACCCTTTGGGTACGGAACCCTAAAAACGAAACAGACTTTAAATCAAGTGACAGATGAACCGACAAACACACGTATATAGATACTAGTAAGGCGCGTGGCTGCGCGGCCCGCTGAAGCGGACCGCGTAATGGACCGCGCGGTCCACTGTCTACTTACTCGCTGTCCTACTATCCTGCCCCCCGATTATGTAAGAATGGCCGATCAAATCGTCAAAGTTCGGCGTCAAAGTAAAATAAACCATAACAGCATAAATTAGAGCTCAATTTCGAAACACGAAATTGAGCTCTAATTCAATGCTGTTATGGTTTACTTTACTTTGACGCCGAAATTTGACGATTTGATAGACCATTCTTACATAATCGGGCAGCTGATTTACTGTCTACGTGTTCTGATCTGAACAACACACTGCTATGCTAGTGAGCACAGTGGAAGCGCCAGCACGCCAAGCGTCCGACGTAAAAGAAAATTCTCATAAAGGAAAAACATAAAACAAAGACCACCAACCCCCCGCCCCTCCCTTTTTGTTTGAGCATCCCCTAAGTAGGTACCTATCTTTAATACCCTGACCGTGCTCCTCACCCATTATCCGAACCTTCGATCATCATCTCTCTCCATATTTTTTTCTCCGAACCATTCGTCAAAATGAGATTTCTTCCACAAAAACAAATCTTGAAAAGGAACCGTAGTCTTGCATAGTTCTACACTTGTAGCCTCTTCAATATTCGCCATATATTTTCTATGGAAAAATAAATTCCGCCATCTTGAATTTTTTTCCTGTTCATCAAGTAGACCTTCATGTTCTGATCATCTTATGCCTTGCTTGGTTTCTTGAAACCACTCGTCCATCTTTTATACTCTCCGAGATAGACACCGACGGAATTTGTATGGCGGCCATCTTAAATCCGCCATTTTGAATTTTTTTTTCAGCTCACTGTCAATTGGATGAAGTTTCGAGTGACATTTGGTCGAGCACCCCCCACCTATCTTCAGTACCCTTTTTTATGGAAAAATAAATTCCGCCATCTTGAATTTTTTTCCTGTTCATCAAGTAGACCCTCATGTCCTGATCATCTTTTGCCAAGAAACCACTCTTCCATCTTTTATACTCTCCGAGATAGACACCGAAGAAATTTGTATGGCGGCCATCTTAAATCCGCCATTTTGAATTTTTTTTCAGCTCACTGTCAATTGGATGAAGTTTCGAGTGACATTTGGTCGAGCACCCCCCACCTATCTTCGATACCCTGGCTGGTGCTCTTCATCCGTCTTCGAAATCCTCAATCATCAGCTCTCTTCGTATTTTTCCTCCCCATGAATTTTTGTCCTCTATACGAAACGATGAGTGAAAAAAAAAGTTTTCATACAAAATTTTACAGGAGAGGTGATCAATATGTCAGTCAGCACGAGCAGCTATATATATATTAACTAGTGTTTCGCTCTGTGCGCGAGCTGCTAAAGCAGCTCACGAGATGTGGTTAGCCCTAAATATCGATTTTGAACGAAATCGGTAAATTAACCAAGAATTTCAAAATGGCGCTGATTTTTTAAAACTTTGGTATCAGGTTCCTGTTTTGTGATCCCAGGGAGTCCTAAATATCAATTTTAAACGAAATCGGTCAATTAACATGTAATTTCAAAATGGCGCTGATTTTTTATAATTTTGGTGCCATTTTCCTGTTTTGTAATCCCAGGGAGCCCTAAATATCGACTTTCGTAAAAAGTCCGTATTTCGATTTTTTTATTTTTGGGGTAAATCTTGAAAATTTCCCGTAAAATGGGGTATTTTTTTCCCCCCAATCCATACCTCGAGTCTGTACACACAATCGCACCGTACAAGTTGAAACGCTTCGACATTGCAAACTGTGAGAAAATTGAATTTTAAAATTGCGTTTTTTCGTACCTCAAACAAAAAGGCCGCCGTGACAGCCGCCATTTTGAATTTTTAAAAACCACTCCCATTCTGTCAAAATACAGGATAATTGTAGTCGAAAAAAGAAAAAATTATCATGCTCGACCACGCCGTTTCGGATCTGTGGCGCCGGGGTTCGGGGTCAAAAAATCAAAAATTTTAAAGCACTACAGCTCGGCCGCCATCTTGTTTTTCAAACTTTTTCCACTTTTTCTATTGATCGTTTACTAATTTCTTCAATCGTTGCGAGTTTTACCGAAATCGGTTGGAAAACAAAAGAGTTGCAAGAATCACGTCAGCCGCCATCTTATTTTTCCGAAATGTCATAATTTTTCCCTACTCGAATCCCGCACCCGAGCACATCTCTTATACAACATTGTATCGTTTTCTGTCTCTTTCTAGGAGAACAATGACGTCTTTTATAGTTCCTAATCGCCATATAATTTGGTATTAAAAAAAATATTCCGCCATCTTGATTTTTTTTTCATTTCGCTAAATAGACCTCCTCGTTCTTATCATCTTTTGCCACGAAACAACTCTTCCATCTTTTATACTTTCTGAGATAGGTACACCAAATAAATTTGTATGGCAGCCATCTTAAATCCGCCATTTTGAATTTTTTTCAGCCCATTGTCTATTGGATGAAGTTTCGAATGTCATTTGGTCTAGCACCCCCCGCTTATCTTCAATGCTTCGACCGGTCTATTTCGGCAATTCGGCCGCCATCTTGATTTTCCGAAATGTCATAATTTTTCCCTACTCCTATCCCACACCCGAACATATATCCTATACATGAACTACTCCGTTTCGGATCTGTGGCGCCGCGGTTCGGGGTCGAAAAATCAAAAATTTGAAAACACTACAGCTCGGCCGGCATCTTGCTTTTCCAATTTTTTTCAATTGCGAGTAGCAACGAAATCGGTTGAAAAACAAAAGAGTTACAAGAATCACGTCGGCCGCCATCTTGTTTTTCCGAAATGTCATAATTTTTCCCTACTCGAATCCCGCACCCGAACACATCTCCAGTACATCATTGTATCGTTTTCTGTCTCTTTCTAGGAGAACAATAAATTATGTCAATGAGTCCTAATCGCCATATAATTTGGTATGAAAAAAAATATTCCGCCATCTTGAATTTTTTTTCATTTCGCTAAATAGACCTTCTCGTCCTCATCATCTTTGGCCGAGAAACCACTCTTTAATCTTTTATACTTTCTGAGATAGACACCAAATAAATTTGTATGGCGGCCATCTTAAATCCGCCATTTTGAATTTTTTTTCAGCTCATTGCCTTTTGGATGAAGTTTCGAATGACATTTGGTCGAGCACCCCCCACCTATCTTCAATACCTCGGCCGTGCTCTTTACCCGTCACCGAAATCCTCAATCATCAGCTGCCTCCACATTTTTCTTCAAGTTTAATTTTCTGACTTGTATACGAAGCCATCAGTGAAAAAAAAATTTTTCATACAAAATTTTACAGGAGGAGTTTTTGGGGAAAATCTCGAAAACTACCCCAAATGTGGCAACACTGTTTAGATATCTCGATACTGCCGGTCGAGTTACACAATCGATCCATACATGTCAACTTTCCCAAATGTTGCCAACTGCCTCAAAAACGTGATCGAAATTTTGAAAAACACAAAAAGAATACAAAATGGCCGCCACCTCTTTTTACAGAAACATTTTACATAGTTTTATAATTTTCCCGTAAACTACAGGATATACCGCTCCTGATGACGTTTAAATTTTTCATCTCGCTCGCACCCAGTCGAAATGATCGCCCCTGAAAAAAGACCATGTCGAAAATCACTTTTACTTTGATAAATTCCAGTGTTGCCAGACCTCGGCGGCGAAAATACCCAAATGTCATTCGTACAAGTGGGACACGTGGTTGCTCGTACTCGAATTTTGCAAAAAGTCCGTATTTCGATTTTTTTATTTTTGGGGTAAATCTTGAAAATTTCCCGAGAAATGGGGTAATTTTTTTTCACCAATCCATAACTCGAGTCTGTACACACAATCGCTCCGTAGAAGTCGAAACGCTCCGACGTTGCCAACTGTGAGAAATTTGAATTTTAAAATTGCGTTTTTTCGTACCTCAAACAAAATGGCCACCGCGACAGCCGCCATCTTGAATTTTTAAAAACCACTTCCATTCTGTCAAAATACAGGATAATTGTAGTCGAAAAAAGAAAAAAATTATCATGCTCGACCAAGCCGTTTCGGATCTGTGGCGCCGCGGTTCGGGGTCGAAAAATCAAAAATTTTAAAGCACTACAGCTCGGCCGCCATCTTGTTTTTCCAATTTTTTCCACTTTTTCTATTGATCGTTTCCTAATTTCTTCAATAATTGCGAGTTGTAACAAAATCGGTTGGAAAACAAAAGAGTTACAAGAATCACGTCAGCCGCCATCTTGGTTTTCCGAAATGTCATAATTTTTCCCCACTCGAATCCCGCACCCAAACACATCTCCCCTACATCATTATATCGTTTTCTGTCTCTTTCTAGGAGAACAATTATGTCAATGAGTCAGTCAGTCAGTCAGTGGTAATCGAGCTATATATAGTATAACTAGTATGGCGCGTGGTTGCGCGGCCCGCTACAGCGGACCGCGTAGTGGACCGCGTGGTCCACTGTCTACTTACTCGCTGTCCTACTATCCTGCCCCCCGATTATGTAAGAATGGCCGATCAAATCGCAAAAGTTCGGCGTCAAAGTAAAATAAACCATAACAGCATTAAATTAGAGCTCAATTTCGAAACACGAAATTGAGCTCTAATTCAATGCTGTTATGGTTTATTTTACTTTGACGCCGAACTTTTACGATTTGATCGACAATTCTTACATAATCGGGCAGCAGCTGGTTTACTGTCTACGTGTTCTGATCTGAACAACACACTGCTATGCTAGTGAGCACAGTGGAAGCGCCAGCACGCCAAGCGTCCGACGTAAAAGAAAATTCTCATAAAGGAAAAACATAAAACAAAGACCATCAACCCCCCGCCCCTCCCTTTTTGTTTGAGCAGCCCCTAAGTAGGTACCTACCTATCTTTAATACCCTGACCGTGCTCCTCACCCATTATCCGAACCTTCGATCATCGTCTCTCTCCATATTTTTTTCTCCGAACCATTCGTCAAAATGAGATTTCTTCCACAAAAACAAATCTTGAAAAGGAACCGTAGTCTTGCATAGTTCTACTTTTGTAGCCTCTTCAATATTCGCCATATATTTTCTATGGAAAAATAAATTCCGCCATCTTGAATTTTTTTCCTGTTCATCAAGTAGACCTTCATGTTCTGATCATCTTTTGCCTTGCTTGGTTTCTTGAAACCACTCTTCCACCTATCTTCAATACCCTTTTCTATGGAAAAATAAATTCCGCCATCTTGAATTTTTTTCCTGTTCATCAAGTAGACCCTCATGTCCTGATCATCTTTTGCCAAGAAACCACTCTTCCATCTTTTATACTCTCCGTGATAGACATCGACGAAATTTGTATGGCGGCCATCTTAAATCCGCCATCTTGAATTTTTTTTCAGCTCACTGTCAATTGGATGAAGTTTCGAGTGACATTTGGTCCAGCACCCCCCACCTATCTTCAATACCCTTTTCTATGGAAAAATAAATTCCGCCATCTTGAATTTTTTTCCTGTTCATCAAGTAGACCCTCGTGTCCTGATCATCTTTTGCCAAGAAACCACTCTTCCATCTTTTATACTCTCCGAGATAGACACCGTCGAAATTTGTATGGCGGCCATCTTAAATCCGCCATTTTGATTTTTTTTTTCAACTACCGTCAATTGGATGAGATTTCGAGTGACATTTGGTCGAGCACCCCCCACCTATCTTCGATACCCTGGCTGGTGCTCTTCATCCGTCTTCGAAATCCTCAATCATCAGCTCTCTCCGTATTTTTCCTCCGAATGAATTTTTGTCTTCTATACGAAACGATGAGTGAAAAAAAATATTTTCATACAAAATTTTACAGGAGAGGTGATCAATGAGTCAGTCAGTCAGCACGAGCAGCTATATATATATTAACTAGTATGGCGCGTGGGTGCGCGGCCCGCTAGCGGACCGCGTGGTGGACCGCGTGGCCCACTGTGATCCACTGTCTACTTACTCGCTGTCCTAATATCCTGGTTTACTGTCTACGTGTTTAACGACCTCCGTGGCGCAGTGTTGAGCGCTGTTGAATTAACGTGCGGAGGTGCCGGGTTCGATCCCCGGCAGCGTTTAGAAAATTTATAATTTCTGAATTTCCCTGGTCTGGCCTGGTGGGAGGCTTCAGCCATGGCTAGTTACCACCCTACCGGCAAAGACGTGCCGCCAAACGATTTAGCGTTCCGGTACGATGCCGTGTAGAAACCGAATAGGGGTATGGGTTCAATAAAACTGCCATGCCTCTAACAGGTTAGCCCGCTACCATCTTAGACTGCATCATCACTTACCATCAGGTGAGATCGCAGTCAAGGGCTAACTTGTATTGGATAAAAAAAAACTGAACAACACTGCTATGCTAGTGAGCACAGTGGAAACGTCAGCACGCCAAGCGTCCGACGTAAAAGAAAATTCTCATAAAGGAAAAACATAAAACAAAGCCCCACCGCCCACCCGCCACATCTTCCCCCCCCTCCCCCCTCACCCCCTTGTATCAATACCTTTAGGTGCCATCGAACTTCGGCAACTTGGCTTTCCTAATGGCAAACCGACAATAATTCTTCCATGAAGAACAAATCTTGTAAAAAAAACCATATCAAAATCATGCATTTCTGCTCATCAAGTAGACCCTCAGGCCCTGATAATTTTCAGCCCAAAAACCACTCTTCCATCTTTTAAATACTGTCTGAGATAGCCGCCATCTTGAATCCGCCATTTTGAATTTTTTTTCAGTTCACTGCCAATTGTATGAAGTTTCGAGTATTTTTTGTTTGAGCAGTCCTACCTATCTTTAATACCCTGACCGTGTTCCTCACCCATCATCCGAACCTTCGATCATCATCTCTCTCCATATTTTTTTCTCCGAACCATTCGTCAAAATGAGAATTCTTCCATAAAAACAATTCTTGAAAAGAAACCGTAATCTTGCATAGTTTTTCTATGAAAAAATAAATTCCGCCATCTTGAATTTTTTTCCTGTTCATCAAGTAGACCTTCATGACCTGATCATCTTTTGCCAAGAAACCACTCTTCCATCTCTGATACTCTCCGAGATAGACACCGACGAAATTTGTATGGAGGCCATCTTAAATCCGCCATTTTGAATTTTTTTTTCACTCACTGTCAATTGGATGAAGTTTCGAGTGACATTTGGTCGAGCACTCCCCACTTATCTTCAATACCCTTTTCTATGGAAAAATAAATTCCGCCATCTTGAATTTTTTTCCTGTTCATCAAGTAGACCCTCATGTCCTGATCATCTTTTGCCAAGAAACCACTCTTCCATCTTTTATACTCTCCGAGATAGACACCGTCGAAATTTGTATGGCGGCCATCTTAAATCCGCCATTTTGAAATTTTTTTCAGCTCACTGTCAATCGGATGAAGTTTTGAGTGACATTTGGTCGAGCACCCCCCACCTATCTTCGATACCCTGGCTGATGCTCTTCATCCGTCTTCGAAATCCTCAATCATCAGCTCTCTCCGTATTTTTCCTCTTAATGAATTTTTGTCTTCTATACGAAACGATGAGTGAAAAAAAAATTTTTCATACAAAATTTTACAGGAGAGGTGATCAATCAGTCAGTCAGTCAGCACGAGCAGCTATATATATATTAACTAGTATGGCGCGTGGTTGCGCGGCCCGCTGCAGCGGACCGCGTAGTGGACCGCGTGGTCCACTGTCTACTTACTCGCTGTCCTACTATCCTGCCCCCCGATTATGTAAGAATGGCCGATCAAATCATCAAAGTTCGGCGTCAAAGTAAAATAAACCATAACAGCATTAAATTAGAGCTCAATTTCGAAACACGCAATTGAGCTCTAATTCAATGCTGTTATGGTTTATTTTACTTTGACGCCGAACTTTTACGATTTCATCGACAATTCTTACATAATCGGGCAGCTGGTTTACTGTCTACGTGTTCTGATCTGAACAACACACTGCTATGCTAGTGAGCACAGTGGAAACGCCAGCACGCCAAGCGTCCGACGTAAAAGAAAATTCTCATAAAGGAAAAACATAAAACAAAGACCACCAACCCCCCGCCACTCCCTTTTTGTTTGAGCAGCCCCTAAGTAGGTACCTGTCTTTAATACCCTGACCGTGCTCCTCACCCATCATCCGAACCTTCGATCATCATCTCTCGCCATATTTTTTTCTCCGAACATTCGTCAAAATGAGATTTCTTCCATAAAAACAAATCTTGAAAAGGAACCGTAGTCTTGCATAGTTCTACACTTGTAGCCTCTTCAATATTCGCCATACATTTTCTATGGAAAAATAAATTCCGCCATCTTGAATTTTTTTCCTGTTCATCAAGTAGACCTTCATGTCCTGATCATATTTTTCCAAGAAAACACTATTCCATCTTTTATACTCTCCGAGATAGACACCGACGAAATTTGTATGGCGGCCATCTTAAATCCGCCATTTTGAAATTTTTTTCAGCTCACTGTCAATTGGATGAAGTTTCGAGTGACATTTGGTCGAGCACCCCCCACCTATCTTCAATACCCTTTTCTATGGAAAAATAAATTCCGCCATCTTGAATTTTTTTTCTGTTCATCAAGTAGACCCTCACGTCCTGATCATTTTTTGCCCAGAAACCACTCTTCCATCTTTTATACTCTCCGAGATAGACACCGTCGAAATTTGTATGGCGGCCATCTTAAATCCGCCATTTTGAAATTTTTTTCAGCTAACTGTCAATTGGATGAAGTTTAGAGTGACATTTGGTCGAGCACCCCCCACCTATCTTCGATAACCTGGCTGGTGCTCTTCATCCGTCTTCGAAATCCTCAATCATCAGCTCTCTCCGTATTTTTCCTCCGGATGAATTTTTGTTTTCTATACGAAACGATAAGTGAAAAAAAAAAAGTTCATACAAAATTGTCCAGGAGAGGTGATCAATCAGTCAATCAGCACGAGCAGCTATATATATATTAACTAGTATGGCGCGTGGTTGCGCGGCCCGCTACAGCGGACCGCGTAGTGGACCGCGTGGTCCACTGTCTACTTACTCGCTGTCCTACTATCCTGCCCCCCGATTATGTAAGAATGACCGATCAAATCGTCAAAGTTCGGCGTCAAAGTAAAATAAACCATAACAGCATTGAATTAGAGCTCAATTTCGTAACACGAAATTGAGCTCTAATTCAATGCTGTTATGGTTTATTTTACTTTGACGCCGAACTTTTACGATTTGATCGACAATTCTTACATAATCGGGCAGCTGGTTTACTGTCTACGTGTTCTGATCTGAACAACACACTGCTATGCTAGTGAGTACAGTGGAAGCGCCAGCACGCCAAGCGTCCGACGCAAAAGAAAATTCTCATAAAGGAAAAACATAAAACAAAGACCACCAACCCCCCGCCCCTCCCTTTTTGTTTGAGCAGCCCCTAAGTAGGTACCTATCTTTAACACCCTGACCGCGTGCTCCTCACCCATCATCCGAACCTTCGATCATCATCTCTCTCCATATTTTTTTCTCCGAACCATTCGTCAAAATGAGATTTCTTCCATAAAAACAAATCTTGAAAAGGAACCGTAGTCTTGCATAGTTCTACACTTGTAGCCTCTTCAATATTCGCCATACATTTTCTATGGAAAATAAATTCCGCCATCTTGAATTTTTTTCCTGTTCATCAAGTAGACTTTCATGTTCTGATCATCTTTTGCCAAAAAACCACTCTTCCATCTTTTATACTCTCCGAGATAGACACCGACGAAATTTGTATGGCTGCCATCTTAAATCCGCCATTTTGAATTTTTTTTTCAGCTCACTGTCAATTGGATGAAGTTTCGAGTCACATTTGTTCGAGCACCCCCCACCTATCTTCAATACCCTTTTCTATGGAAAAATAAATTCCGCCATCTTGAATTTTTTTCCTATTCATCAAGTAGACCTTCATGTTCTGATCATCTTTTGCCAAGAAACCACTCTTCCATCTTTTATACTCTCCGAGATAGACACCGACGAAATTTGTATGGCGGCCATCTTAAATCCGCCATTTTGAATTTTTTTTCAGCTTACTGTCAATTGGATGAAGTTTCGAGTGACATTTGGTCGAGCACCCCCCACCTATCTTCGATACCCTGGCTGGTGCTCTTCATCCGTCTTCGAAATCCTCAATCATCAGCTCTCTCCGTATTTTTCCTCCGGATGAATTTTTGTCTTTTATACGAAACGATAAGTGAAAAAAAAAAAGTTCATACAAAATTTTACAGGAGAGGTGATCAATCAGTCAATCAGCACGAGCAGCTATATATATATTAATGTTTAAATCATAACCCTTCCGTAGTCCTTTATAAATTTACCTAGGCACACACTGTAGGTACATGTACAGAAAATATCGACACATTCAGTTACGTTTATTTTCCTCCCGTTTAATGACGAGTTCCGACTTCAATACGCCATTCGTAGCATATGTGTTTGAATCCCTGAACAGCGGTAAAATAGCAGCCTGACAATTTCGGGCCAAAGTGCTACGCTCCGATACCCAGTCGCTTTGAATGCCCGAAGTGGGCTACAATTTAATTTTTAATTATCACCTCTTGCCACACCGAAACAATACAATCATGGCTACATAAAGCGGCAGCTACGAGCTTTATTCAAGTATTTTAAAGGATATAGGTACTAGGTTTGTGTTGCTTTCGTGATATTTGAGTTAACTATCCTGATAACTGTAACCTCTTAACCTCATTATTGTTTCCACAAATTTTTTTATAGTTGAAATGTGTATTTTAAACCACACTGGCCCGGTCTTGAAAAAAATTGGAACTAGGGGCAAACGTAGAGTAGACATTTTTAGCTTGGAAAAATAAAGTCTACTAAAAATTAACATTTTGATCACGCGGACGAAGTAAGTAGGTACTAGGTAGTAGTAAGAGTAAAGTATCACATGTCTGGAGATGCGTCTTGTCTTCAATTTATATTCGCGTCGGTACACCGAATGAATATAATTATTATAAGTAGGTACGCTGTGCTTGTACCTACCTAAATAGGAGCTTTTCTTTACCATAGTGCTGTTGCAAACACGGATCACAAAGTGAAGGATTTTATTTCGTTTGTTCGGTCGACCCTCAACAATGAACGCAGGCTTCAATCTGGTATTCGTATCGTACCTATGCGTGAGAATTTCTGAACAAGCAAAATATCAGCCCGAGTATTTCACCATTAACAGACGATTAAACTTGCGCTATGAATGCTGGGCCGACCAAGTTGGTCGCATTCGAGGGGAGTTCATTGTTTCATTTGTCATTTTCATAAAAAATAGACGTAAAGTTGTCATTGAAATGTATTTTAAGATATTATTTATTATTGGAACAAAGTTCCTTATGGGACAACTGGGTAACCTAGCCGGCAAAAAACGTCCGGCGGCGGCGTAACGCGTCCGTCCGTAAATGCGTGGAGTAAGATTTTTTTAACGAAGACAAAAGGTCTTAAATATACTACATTCCAAATTAAACTTTAATGCCTTAGTGTTAAGGTTCATATTGTAATATTTTTTTTTATTCAAAAAAGAAAAAAAAATGGGTTTCGCTTGAAATTAAAAGTTATGTAATAAGGAACTTTGTTCCTATCTGGTGTCCCACGACTCTACACGTTGGTTTTTATTTTTTTTCCAAAAAATTAGGTTTTATGTCACAAAACATGACATTGGACTTACGTAAATGTTTCGATTATGTATTACAAATTAAATCCACATAAACAGTCAGTAATTATACTATTGCCATTTCCACCAACATTACATCATGAACAACCAAGTGACCATTTTGATGTTTGGTATCAGATTAGTTGGTGTGTCTGAACAACATTCTATTTCCCAACAAGCAACGCTTCGATGGCCGGTATTTTTTTAAACGTTCAAAGCTCTACAATTTTATTTTACGCCTGCAGCGCTCTGATACGATTAAAGTTTCAACGGCTTTTACTAAAGGCGCGGCCAAACATAAATTGTGGATGGACGCAGTATCCGATATTGTTGTGTTTAGAGTTTATTTTCTTGAAACTGAATGTCTATCGAAAAATTGAAATATTATGTGGGTGTTTATAGTATAATTTTCAGAACTCTATTTGTATCATATTAAAATTTTATTGTGACGAATTACAATGTAAGTATCTACAGTTCGCGCGCGAGTTGAATGCAGAGCTTTTGTATGTGTCACCATACATTACTACAACTATACTACTACTACTACACTATACTACTATAAACAATACCCGCGACATCGTCCGCGTGGTTTTAGGTTTCTTGAAAATCGTATGGGAACTCTTTGATTTTTAGGCATACAAAGTAGTCCTTACTACTTCCCTGGGACGCAACCTAATACCTGTACCAAATTTCGTCAAAGAGATGGTTGAACAGATGGGAAGTCAAAGGCAGACAGACGGACTGACGGACAGAAAGACAGACAAATTGCTTTGCATGAATACATAATTCAATTATGTAATAAATAGAAGGTTAATATGTTTGTTTTATAATAATATGATAATTGTACAATAATTATGATAATTTATATACAATAATTATGATAATTATACAAACATACCTATTAACCTTCTATTTATTGGAACTTAAATTATATTCTCGGTTAATTTTAATCCCTGTCCTGTACATACGAGCTATTGTATTGATAGACTCTCTCCAACCTGGGTTTAATTAGAGATAGCTTATCTAAATAGGTAGCGTTACGAAGTCCTTAGAGGATGATCTGTTAATAATGTTAGCCTTTGTTATATCGCTACGGTTAGGTACACGTAATTCGCACGGGTAGGCTACCCATAAACTTATATATATACTGAAAGCCTCACCTATTAAGTTTTAGTAGATAAATAATTAATTATAGTAGTAGTTTTCTCGTGCTCCTAGTAGTATGTAATGTACCTACTCTCTTCTAATTAACAGTCATAATAATAATCAACCTAGAAACGACTATTTGGGTACAATCTGACGCCTGTAGACACGTAGTCTATTTTTAATGATTGTCGTTGTCCTCATATGTCTATCTTTACCTCCAAATATCTCGGTAACGTGACACTTTGGGGTACTATGTTACTTGACATTATTTGTTCGTCTATGTGTCATCTACCCATACATACTACTTTCATCGTGCGCCGCGATTTCGAAAAAAAATCAAAATGGCGGCAGGTCGCTATGCCAGATCGGTTCAATCCCCTTAGGGTTCTGAGGTCAAATTTGGACGTTAGAAAATCTCCACTTTGAAAGCCCCCCATTTAGTCAATTTTAGGAGAAAAATTAAAAAAAATATTTTTTTGGACTCTATTCCTAATTATCTTTAAAATGATAAACCGCAACCCTATGTAACGCTATAAAAAATATTTTACTTCGCATTCGCTTCTATGAGAGCCCCCCTGAAATAAAGATTTTTATAACTTTTTAAGCCATATTCGGCGGGAGGCCATCGGTTTACATATTATTATATTTAAATTTGAAGGAATTACGTTCAGTAATTCAGAAGTTATAAGGCTCTGACAGACGGACGGACGGACGGACGGACGGACAAGTGCAAATTCACTCAAGTAGACTCAGAGACCTTCGCTTCGCTCGGTCATTTATGAAGTAATCTATAGTAAAATTCAAAATTCAAAAGTTTTTTATTCAAATAGACTTTTTACAAGTGCTTATGAGTAGTCGAATGAGTCTACCACTGGTTCGGAATGCCATTCCTACCGAGAAGAACCAGCAAAAAACTCGGCGGTTGCTCTTTAGAAAAAAAATAAATAAATTACAATTTCATTAATTTGTAATTACATACGTAACCGCTGTCCTTAGCATTGCTGGAGCGATTCAATTCCATGCTCCTATGTCATTTACGTAATCTTCAACAGTATATTAAGCTTTAGTAATTTAGTAATATTATAAATGCGAAAGTTTGGATGGATGTATGGATATATGGATGGATGGATGTTTGTTACTCAATCACACCAGCACGGCTGAACGGATCTGGATTAAATTTGGCACAGAGATAGATTATAGTCTGGATACACATAGGCTACTTTTTATTCCGGAAAATTAAGGAGTATCAGTGGGAACCAAAAAACCTCGATCCACGCGGACGAAGTCGCGGGCATCAGCTAGCACAAAAAAGCTAAAGCACTATAGAGCTAAAGCACTGATTCATAAACCAACAAATACACACTTTGTAGGTAGGTACGAGAAGAGCAGGTAGAGGAGGAAAGGATTTTTTGAAAATCCCACCCCAAGGTAATTATTAGAAAAGTTCGGAACTATGATGAAACAATTATTTTATTAGACAATTTAGGCCAAAAACGCACTACGGGACAGGGCATGACAAAAAGTCCACGCGAAACGCACGCTTCGTATGGGAAATGCGTTTTGTCCTGTCGTGGTAGGCTGTGCAGTTCCCTAGTACGCGCGCCTACACTTTTTTTTTTCTGAGTGTGTTTTCGCATTAAAAATTACCACTATAGAACGTCATATTTATGGCTTCCCCGTTCTCGCTATTTAAAAAAAAAATTAAGTAACTTTTATAAAGACCGTTTATTTCTTTTGTAGAACCTGCTTGCAAAGAAAATTCGCCTTCAAAGAGTTGTTTTAGACTTTCTGTCCACTGCGAACAATATCGGTTACCTACAGATAATAATTAATTTAACTAAGAACATAATAATATTATATTATTATATAATATAGTATGGTTGGTTGCACATTGATAACGTTCTATAGGTGGCTAATTAACGCAACTGCTACTGAAAATGTAAAGCAATAAAATCGTTGGTAGGTATATAATATGTTCCAGATACCTCGTTTTACTAAGTTTAAACATGTTGCTAAGTTTCAATAAGGATTCAGTTTGTGTTTAACCCTTATAATATAACGGTGGGTGCTGCACTTGGGAGCATACTGGGCAACTGTCGGCATAATTTCCATGTAGAGTGTTTGTTTATCGAAAGGAATTTCGATGCGAGTATAAGAACTTTGTAAATTGTCTTTTATACTATAATACCAATCCACGTGTATTTTAAAATCTTATTCTACCCGGCAAAGACGTAACACCAAGACAATGCTATGTATAGAAAATTAAAAATCGATTTAGGGGTATAGGCTAATAGTAATATAACTGCCATACCTATATGTATCAGTTAGCCCGCTACTATCTTAGACTGCATCATCATTCATCACTTACCTACTATCCAGTTATGATCGCATGTCAAGGGCTGACATGTAGAAGAATAGAATAAATGAATCATACTAATATTATAAATGCGAAAGTGTGTTTGTTTGTTGGTTTATTGGTTTGTTGGTTTGTTGGTTTGTCCTTCAATCACGCCGCAACGGAGCAACGGATCGACGTGATTTTTGGCATGGGTATAGTTGAGGACCTGGAGAGTGACATAGGCTACTTTTTATCCCGGAAAATGAAGGAGTTCCCGCGGGAATCAAAAATACTTAAACCATGCGGACGAAGTCGCGGGCATCAGCTAGTTTATTATATTTAAATACTCATGTAGCCAATACTCAATCAACGAAAATAAAATTTATTCACTGTTCACCACAGAATAAAGAACAGAAACACAGTAAGTAAGTAATGCTAGTTTAGTGAAAGTGTACCTAGAATCTATGGAAATGTTAACTTAAGTATGGGTGAAAAGTACAAATTGACGGTCAGTTCTATAATTCCTATAGTGATCTCGTCTAATCGCAGACTGTATTGAAGGCGTAGAAAGAGCAAAAGTTAAGAAGGCTGTTCCTACAGCCAACAGGAAAAATAACTGATTTTTTCGAGTCTTGAACACAAAAATCGGCTAAGCAATTCTCGTCTGCCGATGCGGAGACTCTTTCTCTGCCATAAATTCCAATCGTCAGAACGGGTTTATTATATTATAATGACTAGGTAAGTATTAAGTTTTCCATCTTATCTCTCTTTAAAGAACGTTTGCCAGAAACAACAGCTATTTTCTCGATTCAGTGAGCTGGCGGTAAGTATTCTGAGCACAACCATTGACAGTTTAACGGGGAGGAGCTCGTAATTCGTGTAAAAAGGGACCCTTAACCGGCGGGCATTATCTGACGCACTCCGACTCCGATTCCGAGGGTCCGAGAGGAGGAGGTTGAAATTTTCCTTTGTATTTAAGAAATATACCTATGGGTATAATTTTCCTTTTAGGAATTGATTTATTGTATAACATTAGGTAAAAGAAGTTAATGGCGTCTTAAAAGTTCATAAACTGAATATTGTGTAAGATTATTATCAGCACATGGTCTAGCGCATTCAAGATACGGTGGACGCTAGAAACTGTGACAAGCTGAATAAGTCTAGATATGGTGTTATATCCACATAGGTAATAGTGACTATAGGTAGCTTAATATTAAGCACAAGTCACAACCGTTTAACAACATAATTAATAAGAAAAGGTTTAATTTTGTCTGAAAAATGAAGTAAGCTTGCTTAAGAGTATTGATTATTTGAGTATGCACTTAGCGGCAAATAGTCTTTCTATGAGTTTGTATGGGGCTGGACATTTATGGCGAGCGGGACGCCAAGCGGAGCAATTTTCAGGAACCCTTTGATAAGAGAAATGTAAAGTTACCCACGACCAACAATCTAGTCGATGCGAATACGGCAAACGTGGATTCAACATATTGTACCTACTTCTGCCACTCGCTACGCTCTGCTATGCTCTTAGGTATCCTGATTAGCGGAATCGCCGTGGGCGGGTCCTTATAGAGTTGTGAATAAACGAGTGGAAACGTAAATGTGACAACCTTTATATGTAAATCTAGGTACCATTGTATACCTAATACTGTGTATACTACTTAAAATGCATCTGCATTATCTAAACGCTTTGAAAATAACTCATACCAGTAGAAGATAACTTTGTTTGTGCACCAACATAAGTTGGTCATACGAGCGAAGTTACAAACAGGATTGTGAATTTAAACTTTGGCTCACCCGCGGTATTTATATAGTGCACTCATTCAAGTCAAAATGGCGACATTGTTTCGAATGTAAAAGCACTTGGTGGGTAAGTAAGCTGTATAAATTAGGTGTTCTTTCTGATAGTGAGCGTTGTAAGTATAAAATGACTTTTTATTATTAACTAGAGGAGGCCCGAGACCGCAAGGTTTTAGATACCCGCGGGAATTCTTTAATTTACCGGGGAATTTCCTTTCTCGGGATGCAACCTTTCCCTGTGTCTCTTCAAAATCAGTTGAAAAGATCCCCATCTTTTCAATAGTAAAAGCATAACAGACAGACAGACTAACAGTAAGACACACTTCTGCATCTATCTATACTTATAATAAAACTGTAACAGGTCCAATTCTGTACATTGGAGATATTTTGAAAATTTTTTTTGGAGGGCACTCATTATTCGATACTGAAGCCAAATCTGTAATTTTTTTCATTTTTGTCTGTCTGTCTGTCTGTCTGTCTGTCTGTCTGTCTGTATCTTGGCCGCGCATCACGCCGAAACTACTGAATGAATTCAAACGAAACTTGGCACGATTTGAGCCCATACTACGAGGTAGGACATAGGATACTTTTTATCCCGAAATTCTACCCCCGAAGGGGTGAAATAGTGGTTGAAAGTTTGTATGAAAGTCCTTAATTTCTCAAGTTATAGCAGTGAAACTTGATATATGAGCTGTGGGTTGAAAATGAAAACATATGTGTTTCACAGTTTTTCAAAATTCCACCCCCGAAGGGGTGAAATAGGGGTTGAGAGTTTGTATGAAAATCCTTAATTTCTCAAGTTATAGCCATGAAACTTGATATATTATGAGCTGCGGGTTGAAAATGAAAACATATGTGTTTCACAGTTTCTCAAAATTACACCCCCGAAGGGGTGAAATAGGGGTTGAGCGTTTGTATGAAAGTCCTTAATTTCTCAAGTTATAGCCATGAAACTTGATATATGACCTGCGGGTTGAAAATGAAAACATATGTGTTTCACAGTCTTTCAAAATTCCACCCCCGAAGGGGTGAAATAGGGGTTGAGAGTTTGAATGAAAATCCTTAATTTCTATGAAACAGCATTTGGGCTTTCGTTAAAATATGAAGAAGTACGTGTTTCACCACTATAGGGGGATTATACCGTGGGATAGTAATATAGGCTACTTTTTATCCTGGAAAATTAACTGAAAAACTTATTCCACGCGGACGAAGTCGCGGGCATCAGCTAGTTTATAATATTTGCATAGCTTTAAAGCAAAATCCAGGGGAAACAGACCCATTTCCAAAAGGATTACAGATTTTTGGAAATCGGTGTATTTTCGTAGAAAAAGTAGTCAGATATACTTAGTGAAATAAATCACTTATAATAAAGGTTATTTTGTATATACGAAGTTAAAAATTTAATGATAGGCAATAGCTGGTATCTTTTTCGCATTTAGAATGTTAGTTTTTATATGGTTTTCTAATATTAGTTACCAGCCCCTTTCATTTGATTGACCAAAAAGGTTCGGAAATAAAAAAAGGTATCCTCCGTTCAATAAAGGGGCTATTATTGGCAATAGGTAAGTATAGGATAGTGAGTTGAAAGAAAATTAAAACCCAACCTTTGCAGACCTGAAATATTCAAAACAGAAGTTGTGATTAAAGTTTTTTTTATTCAATTGGCTTTATTTATTGTCAACTGGGAATGATTTTCAACTGTTAAAAACAACCAGCCAAGTGCGTGTCTATACTTTCACTTTTATTTCCGTTATTTATATACCTACTTTTATTATATATAATATATATTGCCATTATTTTTTTCACGTATACAAAAATAACAGTTTAACTTGCTTAACTCTAACAAAAATAAGCAATTTTAACAACTTAACTGTCCCTATACAATACAATTTACAACTACCCCAAGTCCCTCGTGTTTTTTTTTTTTTGATAGGTTAATAACATTCACATTGAGATTTTTTTTTTTTTCTTATAGGTTAGGTTTTTTGCTATACGTTCACGTAATTTTAATTATAATATTACTCCACGCTCATAACAAAATTATGTGCCAAAGTTGTATAAAAAAATGAGTCACATGTGACTCTGGAACTTATTTCAAAAGTTCTCCGCGAGTCTTAAGTGACTCATTGGACAGTTAAGTTGTTAAGCTCAATATTTCGGAAACGGATCCCTGAATCGAAAAGTGGTATTCCACACTAACAATATTTTTGAACGACCTATCCAATGATACCCCACATAGGGATACACAGGAAAATTATACACTTTATAAACACGAGATTAAACCAGCTGATTTTTTTTTTATCCACTACAGGTTAGCCCTTGACTGCGATCTCACTTGATGGTAAGTGATGATGTCTAAGATGGTAGGGGGCTAACCTGTTAGGGGCATGGCAGTTATATTAAACCCATACCCCTATTCGGTTTCTACTCGGAATCGTACGGGAACGCTAAATCGCTTGGCGGCACGTCTTTGCTGGTAGGGTGGTAACTACCCACAACCACACCACAACCGAAGCCGAAGTCTCCCACCAGGCCAGACCTGACCAGGCAAAATTCAGAAATTATAAATTCCCAAATTGACCCTGCCGGGGATCGAACCCGGGAAATAATGTGATAATTTGTCTGACCGAACGTGGCATCTTGACATAAGGTTTTTCTGGTGTTCTTTTAAATTTAAATTGTATGAAGTTACACTAGCTTACGATTAATTACAATACTTTTAGAATCTACAAAAATCAATCGTTCTTTTTGTAATAACCGTTTAAATAGACGAAATATTTATGTTAAAACCTAACAAAAGGGTCCTGCTTCGGACCGCTTGCATCGATAAATCTACGCACGAAATAATACGATCCCAGGCGATTTGTTCACTGGGACAAAAATCCTTCAGATAGATTCAATAAAATTAAGACATAGGTCGGATTAAACCAGCATTTCTTATCCTATTTAGATGGCGGACATTTTAATGCGGGTAGGTATCTATAACGAGCATTCGTTCTAAGGCTAATGGTCTTGATGTATCCTCATCAATTCAAACCATCACGGGCTAAGAAAACTGAGCATAAGTCTTAGGCCATAGCCCACCGCGCTACCCAAGTGCGGATTGGCAGACTTTACACATCTTTTAGATCTATAAGGAGAATTCCAATATGCATATATATGTGTTCGGTCTAGGACCGTTTGAATGATAGAAATGAATAATATTTTTTATGATATGACTAGCTAATGCCCGCGACTTCGTCCGCGTGAATTGAGGTTTTTTTGGTTCTTTAATTTTCCGGGATAAAAAGTAGCCTATGTGTTATTCCAGACTATAATCTATCTCTGTGCCAAATTTAATCCAGATCCGTTCAGCCGTTCGGGCGTGATTGAGTAACAAACATCCATACATACATCCATACATCCATCCAAACTTTCGCATTTATAATATTTAATTTGATATTTGATATATTTTATTGATTGCTAGTTAGAGTTTTTTTTTTAAAATATAGCGAGCAAACGAGCAGACGGGTCACCTGATGGTAAGTGATTACCGCCGCCCATGAACATTTGCAGCACCAGAGGAACCGCCAATGCATTGCTGGCTTTTGAGATGTTTGTTTATCCGCCCCTTGAAGAGCCCCTTATTATAAATAAGAGGAAACACAGAAGATGGAAGCTAGTTCCATAATTTTTGCAGGTACGTGACAGAAATGACCTGGAATAACGGGAGGTGGAAGAAGACCAGGCATCCAGGTGGTGAGGATGAAATTCGTTTCTGCGATAATTATAATAATTATTCTAATGATAAATGTCGATTTGGTAATTTATAATTTCTGAATTTTCTCTGGTCTGGCGGGAGGCTTCGGCCATGCCATCGGGCAAAGATCTACCGCCAAGCGATTTAGCGTTCCGGTACGATGCCGTGTAGAAACCGATTAGGGGTATGAGTTAAATATGACTGCCTCACTCTTATGCAGGTTAGCCCGCTACCATCTTAGACTGCATCATCACTACCATCAAGTGAGATCGTAGTCAAGGGCTAATTTGTAGCGGAGTAATCCATACTAATATTATAAATGCGAAAGTGTGTCTGTCTGTCTGTCTGTCTGCTACGCTTTCCCGGCCCATCTTTTCAACCGATTTTGCTGAAATTTGGTTTAGAGGTAGGTTATATCCCGGGGAAGGACATAGGCTACTTTTTATACCGGAAAATTAAGGAATTCCCGCGGGAATCAAATAACCTTAATCCATGCGAACGAAGTCGCGGGCATCATCTAGTAATGTATAATAATAAGTGAAATATTATTAATAATAATAAAGTGGAATATTATGCTGTTTCTTATAAATTCAATTGAAAGAAATTGTAATAATTATGTTACACAAGGACAAAAGAGCCAAAATCGCCATTTTTATCTTCCTCCTTTCGCTTGGATGAACGTTCTGAGAAAAGAAAGTCATTATTCCGTAATAGGTACCTACCTGTAAAGGTGGCCACACATGCTAGTTTATGCATGTGTGTGTGTGTGTGTGTGTGTAGGGTAAATGTACACACACGTATCTAACTTCAAAACCGTATTTAAGCTCTCCGTTCAAACTGTCATGGCACCGGTGGTGGTAATTGATATTGACGTATTAGCGCTTGTACCACACTAATTGTACTTAGGCGTATTATTAATAGTTTTAAAAAAGAAAGCTAAATGACCTGTGAAACGACCAAACCATGAAGATTGGTATAAATAATTGTTACTAAAAAGGTATTGTTTCCTTAACGTCACGTTCTTACTGAAAGGATTAAAACTTTATCCGAAAGATTACCGCAATTACCTAGTTTTTTACTGATGAATGAAGAAGCGTATCTTACATTGCTAGCAAAAGTTACTTTATTTATTAAAAACAGGACTAACAGTTCTCATAAGAACCGTTATATTACCGTACGAGAGGTTCACAGTGACGGTAAGATTTAGTTAGATTTTCGACTCTAGTTTCTTTAGTTTTGTTGTAAGTTTTTCAAATTATGCTGACTCTCTTTTATTTTGGTCGTGATAGTATGTATTTTTAATCGTCAATGTGGCCGATTCTGTATAAAACAATCTCTAAACTAAACTAAAATGGCAGCTTTAAATCTAGCTGTTATGTCCCTTTCCGTAGGGAGTATTATGAAAGGGTTAGCAATATCTATTTGTAATACTCTAATTTTAGTTTAGAGATTGTGCACTACAGGATCAGCCCCAATTACACAGGGCTTAGATTTAAACAATCCAATTAATTCTTCCGAAATTGTATTTGGTGTGCAAGACGACATTCTTGAGCAGTGACGGGCGTGCCTTTATCGGGCAACTCCTTCGCAATCACTGGATGACTGAGGCTCGAAGAGCTGCCCGCCACGCAAGTTGAATTATACCTGCGCAGTAAAAGGGCGCAGCATAAACGAGTGGCAAAAAAATATAAATTTCCATATTTTTAAAATTGCATGTACATGCAAAAAGTCTACGTTGTGTCATACACACGTTCAGTTTTGCCTGCACAGTTTAGTTGTGCATCCTTTAGTTATAACCTAACGTGTGTGGCCTGCTTTAGAGTAGGCTATGAAACGACAAAGCCGATAAATTGAACGGCCGAAATAATTACTTCTACGAAAGTCCACTGACTGTCTTGCGAGTTCCGTATCAAGGAAATGATGGAGTACCAATGTTTAATATAATATTCTAGCCTAAGAAGACGAATTCAGAAACGGTAAATGTCTTTTCGGTTATGTCCTATCAATAAAAGAAAATAAAAATAAATAAATAATTAATTTATACCTAGAGATACATAACTTGTATGGGAAAGGTCTTAACGCTTTAATATGGAGCTGCACAAACTACCACGACAGAATGAAAAGTGTTCGGTGTTTGTTCAAACACAAAATTTCTGTAGTATGTAATTTTATAAATATTGTAATATACTTATTATATCTCTTACTTAGGTTTTGAAAATTTCTTTCTTTTCATCCAAGTGATTTTAATTTAGATAACAGGATATGGTGGGTATGGTATGCCATTTATCTGATTTATTATTTTCTAGCTACCATTGTACAGAGGGCATAGGGGACGTTCGTGTTTTGGAATTATAATCCTTATTTCGACATAAAGCTGTTATTTTGAGATAATCTATACTTCTATATTAATATTATAAATGCGAAAGTTTGGATGGATGGATGGATGTATGTATGGATGGAAGGATGTTTGTTACTCAATCACGCCAGAACGGCTTAACGGATCTGGATGAAATTTGGCACAGAGATAGATTATAGTCTGGAATAACACATAGGCTACTTTTTATCCCCGAAAATTAAAGAGTTCCTGCGGGAACCGAAACCTCAACCCACGCGGACGAAGTCGCGGGCATTAGCTAGCTACTTAAAGCGATAGTAGGTAGTCACCCCCCAGAATATAATAAAATGGGTAAGTATTTAAAATAGTGGTCACTTTCATTCGGACATTATGGCTTATAAACATTTATTTCTCGCTTTATAATTTGTGTACTTTGATTCTGACAAGTGTTTGCATAAGAACGAACGAACGATTTTAATGAACGTAAAAGAGCGAGTACAAATGCTCTTATTTGCTAAGAGTTTGAATTGTTAATCCGATAAGTGTTCCACTGAAAACTTTTAGTTTCAACCATTTAAACTTTCATAATACAGAAGATTCTGCGATACGATACTTTCGACTTTGCAACTATTAAGCGGTCTTGTTAAAAATTTTAACCGCAACGATAGATACATTTTTATGATTAAAAAGGTTCTTTTAAAATGCCTGAATGGCCGGCGCTAGCACCTTGTCTAGATTCTAGAAAATTCTAAAGTATGTTTGTATTTCAAAGGAAACTGTTTAGGCGATTACATTTTATGAACAGCGCATATTCAAAACCAGTAGCATCTTTTCTTATATCTAAACAGCTTTTTTTATATCTTTTCCTAAATATTGGTCATTCAAGTCCGTGTAGGTATTCAGAATGTTTAAAACATTGCACTATACATAAAGATAAATTCCGTAACGTTTCTTTTCATATATTTTATCTCCTCAGCGTTTTCTTTAAGCATTTCTGTCAGTATATTTTGTTGATCGCAAATTCGTTTATAAGATACTAGCTGATATCCGCGACTTCGCCCGCGTGGTTTAAGTTTTTTTGATTCCCGCGGGAACTCCTAAATTTTAACTCGCTAAGAAAGGATTTTTGAAAATTCCAACCCCAAAAGGGTTAAATGGGGGTTGAAAGTTTGTATAAAAGTTCATGATACACGAACGTCAACGAACGAATCGGGATGGACGTGATTTTTGGCATGGGTATAGTTGACGACGGAGAGTGACATAGGCTACTTTTTATCCCGGAAAATTAAGGAGTTCCCGCGGGAATAAAAAAAACTTAAAGCACGCGGACGAATTCGCGGGCATCAGCTAGTGTATAAGTACCTATAGGTAGCTGTTTTTGTTTTGGCCAAAAATAAAACTTGTTACCAAGATTTATTGCTCGCGTCACTTCACTCTCTGAATGGAAAATTACTAAGCTTTTCTTTAATTCGATCCCTTGTTTTTGCACAGCGCCGAGTTAACGGAAAACTTTTTAATGCCTCGCTATTATAATATGTCCAAGACAACCTCCATTTCATAATTATCATGGAAGCTTATTGGTAAATACTCTTCGTAAGCTAGTATCGAAATTAAATAATATTGTAACACGTCGTTGCGGTCGCTATCGATCTATGCAAAAAATAAGTTGAAATTTTGAAAAAGCATCTGGACTACAATCTAATATTATAACAAAATATTACGAGTATAATAATTAATTTCAGGTAGCCAAAATATGTCAATCAGTTTTGAAGTAGCAAGTGCTTGAGCTTAGACTGAAGTTACAGATTTTAGAGATGTTAATCTTATTTACTAGATCCATACCATAATCAATGTAATAAATGCGAAAGTGTGTCTGTCTACCTGCTATGCTTTCACTAACCATCTTTTCAACCGATTTTGATGGTTACAGAGATTGGTTTCATACGAGGGAAAGCCATAGGTTATTTGTAACTCGGAAAATTAAAGAGTTCCTACGGAATCAAAAACCCAAAATCCACACGGCACTATCTAGTTATTATTAAAACTAATTTTCTGAGGCGACGTCACAATTTTGTTCTTTCATTTAATATCTTCATGCCCAAGGGATGGATACGCAAATAAACTTGTAGACAACTAAATTAGGTTCCTCCCGTAAGGGTTTACCTTGTAATGTGATCGAGATTGCCGCTGTAATGACATAGAGATATTCGCTTCACCAAATTATTACCTGTAGGTAAAATAACGAATGAGAAATAATGGATTATTGTAACTAAATGCTTTTAATCCTATTGAGTACAGAATTTTAATGCCGTTTTAAGATTATTTTCGAAATTTTGTCTTTAGCTGGGTCAGTCAACCGATTTGGAACTCAGAGAACTGCCTGCTTGGACCAATCAGATCTTTTTTATTTCACTACAAGATAGCCCTTGCAGATCTCACCTGGTGGTAAGTGATGATGCAGTCTAAGATGGCTCTCCTGTTTGGGGTTTCGCAAAACCATTATTTTTATCGGTTTTTACACGACTTTATACTGGAACGCTAAATCGCTTGGCGACATGTTTTTGCCGGTAGGGTGGTAACTATAGTCACGGCTAAAGCCTCCCACCAGCCCCCTGATTATGTAGGATATCGTACATACCTAAACGTATGAGAATGGGTACACGAAATTGAGCTCTAATTTAATGCTGTTATGGTTTATTTTATTTTGACGCCGAACTTTGACGATTTGATCGGCCATTCTTACATAATCGGGGGGCTGACCAGACCAGAGAAAATTCAACTTGAATTCTTCCACTTATGAGACCATAGAGCTTGCCACTGCGCTAGTGACGTCTTCAAATTATTAAAAGAGCACGTGATAAATAAACATGTCTTCGGTCAGCTCCGCGTCAGTCTTATAGTTTGAGGAAAAAATCAAATACGCCGAGATTTGTACTTGAAATTGTATGCATACTCTATTAGCGCTTGTATATTCTTAATTTGAAAGACTTTCTCTAATTTAGTTACACTGGACACGAGGTTCATGGGCAGTAGTTACGTTGTGGCGGGCGTGGGTGATGGGTCAACTGGCGTAACGTGATCGACACATCGCTACTTGGACCACAGAATAGGTAATCTTGGACAAACGCCACGCCAGTGCCCGCTACAGCAATGCTAAGATCAGGGGTTACTTATGTATCTACACATTGATAAAATCGTAATTTTTTTTTTTCAAAAAAGCAACCACCGAGTTTCTTGCTGATTCTTCTCAGTAGGAATGGCATTCCGAACCAGTGGTAGATTCAATCGACGATTCAAAAGCACTTGTAATAGTTTATTTGAATAAATAATTAAATTTTGAATTTTTACAGTTAGCGTCATAGATTCAGATAATTAATAAATGCGTGGTTCATTTTTTTTTTTTTATCCACTACATGTCAGCCCTTGACTGCGATCTCACCTGATGGTAAGTGATGATGCAGTCTAAGATGGTAGCGGGCTAACCTGTTAGGGGACATGGCAGTTATATTAAATCCATACCCCTATTCGGTTTCTACACGGCATCGTACCGGAACGCTAGATCGCTTGGCAGCACGTCTTTGCCGGTAGGGTGGTAACTAGCCACGGCCGAAGCCTCTCACCAGGCCAGACCAGGGAAAATTTAGAAATTATAAATTCCCAAATTGACTCTGCCGGGGATCGAACCCGGGACCTCTGCACGTTAAGACAACAGCGCTGCACACTGCGCCACGGAGCTCGTCAAAAACCGTCATTAACCTATAACTGCTTATAACTTACGTCTTGAAAACAGATATGGGCTATTTTGATTACAAAACGTTTTAGAGTTACCAATTAGTTTTAAAAAACCCTTCATCAACGAGGCTGCAATCGCTGACATTATTTATTCATCATCTAGACTTTTATTAAACAAAAAGGAAAGTGTAGTACAGGTTCTATTTTATGCATTTGCTATATAGGTCGAAAGTGAAAATCTCCGTTAAGGCTCAGTACGTTTCCGGGGCGGCAGATAAGCGCCTCGTATTTCCTTAGCGGCACTGATCCATCGTCGAAAGAATCTCGCTGAAACAAAAACCAAAATATTACAACATAGACCTTTTTTCTGGAAGAATAGGTATGTTATTCGTGTTCTAATATTGGGTTTTGAACCGCCGACGCAAAAAGAGGTATGTTATACTCGTAAGTTTAACGTAGTGTATCTGTGTATCATGTGTGGATGAACCGATTTTGATGCGTTTTTTATTGGATTTTGTTTCCCATGTAAAAAGTCTATGTCATATTTTACCAATTTAGCTGATTTATTTTTTGGATTTTAGCAATTTAGGTGATGCTCGCGACTTCGCCCGTGTTGATATAGGTTTTTGAATTTTTCCCGGGTAACTGTTTAATTTTCCGGGATAAAACGTCTAAGTCCTCCATCTCCGGGCCCTGAGCTAAATTTTTTTTGCAAATATCGTAAAAACGGTTGAAGGGACGGTCAGTGAAAGGGTAACAGACATAATTTCACGTAATTTATATTAGTATGGGCATTAGTTTTGACGACCTCCGCGGCGCAGTGTGTAGCACTGTTGTTTTAACGTGCGGAGGTCCCGGGTTCGATCCCCGGCAGGGTGAATTTGGGAATTTATAATTCCTGAATTTTCCCTGGTCTGGCCTGGTGGGAGGCTTCGGCCGTGGCTAGTTACCACCCTACCGGCAAAGACGTGCCGCCAAGCGATTTAGCGTTTCGGTACGATGCCGTGTAGAAACCGAACGGAGTATGGGTTGAATATAACTGCCATGCCCCTAACAGGTTAGCCCGCTACCATCTTAGACTACATCATCACTTACCATCAGGTGAGATCGCAGTCAAAGGCTAACTTGTAGTGGTTGGGCTGTTACCTTTTAGGGTCCACTGAACCTCAGACATCTAGGTCCCGTATTAATAAGCCGAAATCAGCTAAGAACACGTTCTCAAGTCAGCTAAGTACTGTTTGATAGCGTCGCGTCGCGTCGCGTCGTATCGAGTCGCGGTGTCGTGTCTGTCACTCAAGTAGGACAACGGGTTACTACAGAATATCTACTAACTACTACGTAAGGTAGCATAACCTGAAATCGCAGTCGAATGCTAACTTGTGGTAGGATAAAAAAAGTCTTATAGCTTTTTACGGTCCGATGGAAACAAGGGATTGAGTTTAAGAAAAGCTTAGTAATTTTCCATCCACCGAGTGAAGTGGCGCGAATAATAAATCTCAGCCATTTTCTTCCTGGCCGTAGCAAAAACAGCTCTGCGTTATTAATTACCTTGCCTCATCGAGGTCGGCTTTGGAAATCGTATCCCTGTTTTTGACTTCTTTAGCAAAGTTATCTATTAGTGTTATTAGGGCTCAATCGGGTTTCTTAGTTGCTCACCTACTTACACTTTATATTAGATTTTATAGAAATTAAGTCATTATCATAATCGGTACATGCATCATTATACTGCACCCTTACTGTGCTCATTTTCATTCGCCTGAATTTCCTCCTTATCTGGCATTTTATATTATGTGATGTACCTATAATAGTAGATTTTGTCAATTTTAGGAAGTAGTTAAGGTACAAGTTTTGTTAAGCACCTGAACGTACAGGCGGGTCTTAACGAAACTATTGAAGTAGCTGAATATACAGCCCTTTGTTTTGTGTAGAAATGTTTGCGGTGAAATTACTGCAGTTTCGTATTATTAAGTGACTGAGGATTTAATGGCTTAGGGTGAAAATACACTACAGATATAACAGGACGGAAAGGAATGACATTTTGTTCAGTTGCCTATAAGCAAACGTATGGATGCGCACTTGCGAATATACATTGTCCAGTATAAAACGCATAAACGTTAAATTTGAGCTTTGTAATAAACGATGGCTTTACGCAGCAGTTCAAGACGGAAGTTCTTTGATTGATAATAATGTCGTCTTGACCGAACGGAAGCCGGAAGGGCATTCCTATGGCATTCCATATCCTACTGCAGTTCGAATTTAGGAACCAGGAAGCAAATCGCTTTGTCCGTGTCCATGGAATTTCGACTACGTAAGGGTGACTTTGACGATGCCTTGTGGTCAAAAGGTGACGGGGGAACCAGATCGAATAGTTTTTGCGCTCACTCTCCGAAATATATCCTGTAGAATACCGCTGACACACAGGAAACTTTGCGCTGATGTTCCAAGATTTTAAGCTTCGAATTGACCAACGCCTCGTTACCAATGAGCTTTCTATTGCGATGATCCACCGAATCCAATGCATCAAACTGGTACTTGGCAGAGCCCTCCTATAAATGCATGCAGTAGGTACTCCATATACGATCGCACCAAAAGCAATGCTAACTTCCAAATTAATAGCTAGTACTGAGAATTTATTGACAGAAAACCCAATACCTAACCTTTTTGGCCCGACCTAGGATCTCATCAGTCGCAGTCGATCATGCTATTGACTACACAAATGAGGTAGTTAGACCTTTGAATAAAATGAATAAATAAATTTTTATTTCGATCCACCAAAAAGGATCATAATATTAGTTTAGTACTGTAAAATTAACTTAAACTAAGTAACTTAAATCTAACCTTTTTCATTAAACCTAAACCTACTTAAACAGCAGCAGGTTCGGTTTACCAGCACGTCTGTTGCCAGATTCAAGTACCGACAGTCGAACCTGTCAGCAAATGCCCTCAAGACTCTACGCAACAAGGATATGCACCGCAAGTATGTGCATGGTATTAAGAGCTGTTACAATAATATATAAATGAGTAAGTCATCAAAATTATAATTTGCGAAATATTCACAGCATTACATAGTCGCTCTCAATCACATAACAAGGTAATCCCTAAAGGGGAAAACCCAATTTAGTTGTGCAAAAGTTTATTTGGGTATGCGTCCCTGCGGTATTATAAAAAATGAAAGGAACAATTTGTATGCCAATATGTAATACATATAAATAGTACAATAATAATATTGAAATTTTACAAAAAGTGGAGAAGATTTAGTTACCTGTCTGTTTTATGAATGAGAAAGCAACTTTGAATGTTAGGTATACTTGAAGTATGAAAACATAGTGTTTCTCGGATTCAGGGTCACTGGTAGAGATCTCTTATAGAGATAAGTGCTTCCTTGTCCACTATGTTTCTGTTCTAAGTATTTCATAAGTGTTTGGTACAAAAAAAATTATAAAAAATAAATTAAATGCGAAAGTGCGTTCGTTTGTTAGCTCATCAATTTACCTTCCAAATCGCAACAGAGCAATATATTATCGACGTGATTTAGATATTTGCGTAGATATTCTCTGGATTCTCTGGTCTACTCCGTGAGGCTTCGGCCGTGGTTAAGTAACCACCCTACCAGCAAGGCCCTATTGTAGATGTAGTGTGGACGATACCGTTTAGAAACCGAATATTCCTATTAAGTCAAGGGCTAACTAGTAACTAGTAGAATAAAAACATATAGCTTTGCATAAGCATCTGACAATTATTGTTAATTAGTATCACACAATCTATGTGCATTGTGTACTCTGCATAGTCGTACGTCGGTGTTACACTCGAAGTTTAAACAGCATTTGGAATCCTAACTTCTCCTCTACGTACCATTACAATAAACAAACTCATTCACGTCGTGTAGACTTTAACACTAGTATTGCAGAAATTCCAATGTTAGCAGAAACTTTATGCCACGTATAGCTGTCCAACTAATTAAAAGCAAAGTTACTTATTGATGTTACAAGTAAACAACGTATTTTGAAGCGATAGTCGCTTTTCATTCAGTTCTATTAATAGAGCAATAAAATATAATCTGCAATGAATTCTAAATTATAATTGATGACATTTAAATACATAGTTTAAATATTATTATTGTTGATGTTTCTAATTTAACTCTTAATCTGTCTTCATACAAATGAGAAAAGTCCAGATTCACTAATTAACGTCCACCAAAAACCCTTGGAACTGGAAAAGTGAGAACCTGAATTTTGCACAGACGTGCAAAATTAGCTGGCTCCTCTGTCACCTTTTTACTTATAATCGAACCGCAAGACATCGACAAGGTCTGCGCCCTTCGTAGTTGAAAATCCGCGGACACGTACGAAGCGATTTGCTTCCTCGTTCCTAATTCCGCTAGGAAACTTGAGATAATTCTCTATATAATATAATCTCCATCGAGCAAGTATTTGAAAATTCCAACGAAACCTTTAAAGAACCTAAATCGACACCTACGAAGTTACGGGATAAAGTTAGTTTTTCACAAGTATGAAAATTGCTGCATTTGTTTTATCGTAAATTATAAAAATCTTTAGCTATAACTAGGTTACATGCACCTGACAGAATTGCGCCATCAACATGTTATTAATGGTTCTCATGACATACCTATTGTATTTAAAGATATTGTGTAGAAGCTAATTTACCCAACTTTTTGGATAATACAACATTAAACTATTTATTTCCAACTTAAGGTCCACTCAATGTCACTTGTGTCTGGCAGCTTCTTGCCACTCGCTTGCCCACAGTTTAGTTAGTTGAGGGTCTACATACACTTACTTCTAAATTTGTTTTGTATAAATCTTGAGACAAGGTTAAAATATGGTGCCAAAGATTTTGAAGACGCGAAGATATAATAATATTTTAAATTGTTTTCGTTATCTTTTCAGTAAGTTCCGACGGGCGACTTAGTGCCTCTGAGGAAATAAGAGGCGCTTATCTGCCGACTGCCTCTCAGGAAACGCGCTGGGCCTTCACGGAGATCATTACTTTACACTTTATCTCAAACTTCTCAAACAAAACATAATAATCTTACGTTTAATTAGCTGATTCGCCCCATGCGTCACACACACAATTTACTAAATTTTACTCAATGATCTGGAATAAAAAATCGAAAAAGTCATTATTTAGGACCTACCTACTTGCTAAACACGGATGGTGGTCGCTGCTCTTGGGTAATTTTTTTTCTGTAAAAATATTACCTACTTACCCGTAATCGCTTCTTATGCAATTTGACAGATATTCAAATCAGAAACTTTTTTTAAACCTCAAAACGCGTCGTATGTGTGGGATTTAAATATGAAATTCTGAAATGTGACGTCATTAAAGTTCGACGCACTTTTTTTACTTATATCGATTGTTTAAAATGGTTATTCAACATAAAACTATCAGGGGGCGTGGATATTAAGACTTTTGGGAGATCCTCTATTTAATAATCACTAAAAAATAATTTATTTGAATAGTAGTCAAATAACCAATTTTCAGTCTTACAAAAATAAATGGGGCACGGCACGAGCTACCACCATGACGAGCAAACAAACAACATTATTTACTCTTATCATGCTTATTATATTATTTACTCTTATTATAAATTACATTTGAATTGAAATGAAGTAAATCTAAAAGAATGCGTAGAGCTACTGGCACCATATTGTTTGTGGTATTACCCAAGTAATACTACAAGTAAATGATGGAAAACGTAAATCTTCTCGTAACTATATATAACTTCTGCATGAAAAGCACAAAAATAGGATTATATTGTCAGCTAAGCGGCGCTTGAACAAAACAACTCAATCAATCATTGATTGTCACACTTCATACAATATAATATTATTATACCCCCTCTGTGAACGGAACGTTACGGCGCTTTCACAATGATGCACTTTGTGAATTGTTTTTACCTGTTCTCATAATACGTAAAATTGATTGCAACAGTGTAACAATCGCAATCATCTCTGATTGGTTCACACTCTTCCCCTGTTGGCCTAAATCCACTGTCGCAGCAAGAATGTCATAATTAATTCAGTCATTTGAGACTGTAACAATGATTGATGCAGGTTTTACATAATAAGGCTACAGGGCACTGGATTCCGCAAATTAATAATTTTAAAGCTCAAACAATAAACCTGTTTCTTAAAATTATCCTACGTACATACGTAGTTTACATTTAAAAATAACACGATTTTTATATTATTTTTGTAATCTCTATCTGCTAAAAAAACTTTGCAAGCTATAATTAGGTAATTAAATACAGTGATAAATAAGACGTGTAGCGTAACTCGCACAGACTTGGAGAAGTAATTCATACATCTATTTTATTTCTCTTATTGTATTTTTGTCAAAGGCATAAAAATAAGTTTGTAGTAAACTTTAAAAAAACTTACACTAACATTAATCAAAATTATTAAGATGAAAAAAACATGTTTCTACTGAGACGAATCTTATATTTTTATTCTGTGTGAACGGGGCTTTACCTTGAAATTGCCTTTATACGACTTTTTCGCAGAGCCTGAAGACTTAACAATGACATTTTAATATTAACCGAGTTTAGGCAGTTATTAAGCGAAATGTTTTTCTTTGTGTAGACGAATAAATTGCTTATTAGGCACCTATATACTTTCCGTGGATATTTTTGGAAATAAATGACAAGGAAAAGCTTCAAGTAACTGGAGTTTTTTATTTTAAGCAAGATGTACACCGATGATTTCTCGGTATTCCCCTTTATTAGATACTAGCTGATGCCCGCGACTTCGTCCGCGTGGATCGAGGTGTTTCGTTTCCCGCGGGAACTCCTTAATTTTCCGGGATAAAAAGTAGCCTATGTGTTATTCCAGACTATAATCTATCTCTGTGCCAAATTTCATCCAGATCCGTTCAGCCGTTGGGGCGTGATTGAGTAACAAACATCCATCCATACATCCATCCAAACTTTCGCATTTATAATATTTATATTTGATAAGTGGCTTTGGCAATTAGTTTAACAGGTGGATTTGAAACTGCTAACTTTCGGACTATAATTACAGAATATTATAGGTAATAGTACTTATGATAGCGTAGATACTATTTCTAAACAATATATATTTGAGCAGGTAAATGACTGTTTATTTAGTGTAGTCGGTAGGTATACAATCTTTATCTGTATTACGGTTTAAAATTACACAATGAGGCCAATTCTGTTTAACACAATCTCTAAACTAAACCAAAATGACAGCTCTAATTCTAGTGCTAATATAACTGTAATTTTAGTTTATAAAAGTATAATTTTATTTTAATCTCTAAACTAAATGGACAGGACTAAATCTAGTGCTGTCTTTTCCACAGCGAGTATTAACAGAATATATACTCGTAGTTATGCGTTAGTAATTTCAGTTTAATTTAGATTAGAGATTGATGATTCTGAACAGATTTAGCCACAAAAAGCGGATCCTGTTTGAACAGAAAATAGTAAAATCCATACTAATATTAAAAATGCGAAAGTGTGTCTGTCTGCTACGCTTTAATGGCCCATTATTTCAACCGATTTTGATGAAATTTGGTATAGATATAAGTTTCCGTTTTATCCCGGAATATTAAAAAACTAAGGTACCTACTGTGTCTCTTTTAAAGTCAAAAATTCTCTCCGGTTTTAAAAATTCAAGCTTTCAACTCGCAAAATGAGAGAAGCAATTGTCTGTTAGCAAGGCTTAGCATCTCAGATCCGAGCGGCGCGTCGACGAGGTCTAATGGCCCGTTAACAATGCCCGCCAGAATTACGGCCTGTTTTCCGCTGAAACCGAGACTTTTATGTACCTTCGCTGAATAAGATATTGAATTGGTCATAATAATATTATTGCTTATTTAGTTGAGCGTTATCAAATCTATATAGATAATCTCAAACAATGAAAAGAAAAGCCCGAGTCAATTCCATTCACTGACTGACTGAACAAAGTATAGCACAAGCCCTTGGACCTAAAAACCTGAAATTATGTACAGAGGTTTCTTTTATTATGTAGACAAGGAATAAGGTCGGATTTTTCGAAATTCACACGGGAGCGTAACCGCGTGCACTTGCTAGTTATTATAAAAGACTATATCCATCAATACATCTACCATATCTGTACAAAAAGGATAAAGAAACTGTAGATTCTACCGTTGGGTCCTCCTTACTCGAGACGTCCACTAAGAAATAATTTTCAAAAACTCCTTCCGAGCGAAGACGAGGCGTAATATTGTAAATGCGAAAATGTGTCTGATTATACATCAATCAGGGTTTTTGCAAGCTTGGTACTTGGCATTTGGCTTGGCACCTGCTGTTTTCAACAGAGAGGTGGCCAAAAGGTAAGGTTCGGGAAAATAAAAGTTCCTACACTTTTATTTTCGCGAAATTAAAATGTTTTTTCTAGTAGGAAAACAACTTACCCTTTAATTAGTAGATATTTATAAAATGCAAGATAAAGGAAATTGCAGTATCGCCATGTTGGATGTAGGCGAAAATCCCTTAATCCTTTCCTATCTTAATTTTATTGTGTCTGACGCATTCTTTGTCCCAGTGAACAAATCGCCTGGGATCGTATTATTTCGTGTGTAGATTTATCGATGCAAGCGGTCCGAGGCCGCCTTTGTTGGGATTTTCTATAAATCTTCGTCCTATTTAAACGGTTATTAGGATACAGGCGATTGATGTAAGAACCCTTTACCACAAAATATATCTTTTTTGGATTTACTGGAATTTGTTGCCAAAAACATTGTATTGAAAAATATTTGGATTTGTTTTATAGGCTACATGCTCGAACCTGCCTGGGCCATACTGCAAACTTTTATAGCCATATTATTGTTTTATTATTGTTGACTTTTTAGAATTATAATCCTTATTTTAGGAACGTCAAGGTTCGGGACATTAAACTTTTATTTTGAGTAATATTGCTTAAGTATTGTTCTAAGCGTCGCGTTGGCAGTATGGCCCGCGATTGAATAAAGAGCTCAACATGTAGCGATCTTGAACCGGAAAACGCAACCCCGCTGGCACCGCCTGTTGATTGATGATGATAAGGAGTCAATGGGAATGGTTTTTCTGTGACACTTTCCTCACCATTCTTCTATTTACTTTTTCATCTAGGTATGGCGTTAGCCCAAAAGCTAAATAATATGTAGGTACATGCCACAGATACATTATTCGAACTGTTGCCCAATCATAAAAAATCATTGATGTATAATTTTAGATGTAAAAAATCAAAAGAGGAAAGCTGACTGAGCGACTTTTTTAATATGTTCAGATATTTATGACTTGCACCCGAAGAGCTATTAATATTTTTACAACCTTACAATCTGTGGCGGCATAGACCGTCCGCTATGCTACTTTGTTTTATGTTTTTTCCCAATATACAAAATATGCAAAATTACATGTTATATTATCTACAAAATAATGTATAGGGCATTTATAAAGCCTGAGACGCACTGGACAGCGTATCGGGACAGAAACATGTGCAACGTGATACGGAATAGTACATTATTGCAAAGGCCGGGAAATAGGCAATTGCAGGTCGAGGGCGAGGACTTCACTAATACGAGACAGGCAATTGCCATTTCCGCCCTTTGCAATAATGTACTATTCCGTATCACGTTGCACATGTTTCTGTCCCGATACGCTGCCCAGTGCGTCTCAGGCTTTATATAGTGCTTTTCTCAGAAGAATGCAGGGAAATAAAACATACTTTTTATATTATCATAAAATTTTCATATACTTTCATGTATTTTTTTTTGACTTGGAAACAGGTTTTCCATTGCCAATTTGGCTTCTTATCTTAAATCTGGTGAAGTACAATCAATCTCCATTTCACTCTCTGAACCGTTGGAAACCATTTTTTACTAAGTATGTAAATAACAAATCAAGACGAATTTTCAGCTTTGCCGCCAATTTCTTTTTATCATCTGTGCCGACAGGCAAACGCATTTATGGCTATACAGCCACGTAAACGCAATTTGTACTAAGCAAAGAGACTATGGTATGCCAAGAATGACAAAAGAGATCCGATCAAATAGTATCTAAAACCCCAGCACGCCTTTTCATACAACATTGCAGGAGCGTTGTAATGTTCCAAATTCAAAAAACGCTCCTGCAATGGATATGATTTTCTTTGTCCGAAAATTCGATACTTCGCGTGTTCTTTTTTCAAAATAATGACAATATTTCCATGCATGTTTGAGAAAAGGTTTTTTATGGAAGGAATAACTGAAGGACTGGTAAGTTTTTAGTAACAAACATATAGTATCTAAGTTACTAGTAATTCGAAATGTCGCACAAACATTCGTTGGTAGATCCCACTGAGTAGGTATGACATAAATAGAACTTGGCAGGATTGTCCTAAAACTCCGCTTGTTGCTGTGCACTCACACTCTATGTAGATTGTAGAGGTATTAAATTATGTACTCGTAGCCGCTGCAGAGTGACGCATTGATATTCTTTTTTTGGTGTTTTATTGAAAACAATACAATAGAACTTAAAGCTAGCTAGCCTGACCTAATCTTTAGGTGTTTTTGTGATGTGCTTTCTTATTTTTCACATAATATAGGTAAGTATAATATAATTATTGGTGAAGTTCTTTTTTCCTTTTCCTTGCATTTCCAGTTCTGAACGATTTTGAATTCGTTTCTTCAGAGTTTCTATAGAACTCGGTCTGATTATATTTATAGTACAATAATTAAACGGGAAAATGTCGTGATTTTTCATCTCTATATATACATGAAATCACTCAAGGTGAAATTAGAAATCGGTTGGTGGTTAAAATACCTACATATCATCATAATTATCATCTAGCATTCTCAGAAATAATAATATTAATTAATCTATTTTTATATCCAGGTAAGTATAATTAAACAGTGAATTTGCTGAATTTCTAGCCTTTTTAGCATTTCACGGAGGTACTTTGGTACCTCCGTGAAATGTTAAAAAGGAAATCCCTTCACATTAAGCTAAAACACGTATAAAAGATTCGACGTATAAGACGTTGGTGGGAACTAATGGGGCGTTCATAACTTGCGCAAGTCGTCCTATTCATTGGAGGTTCTGAGAGATTTACCGCTACAGCCTCCTGGCAAGATGCCTTCTGGCACCGCCTGATTATACACTTTTTAAATATTACCCTTTGAAAGCATTTAATTGATATTTCCTGAGACCAATTGATTCGATTAGTTCAATTTGGCCGAACTGATTTCTTTTATCTGTAAAAAAATATGGAAATGAAAATGATGAAAATAATTTTGTTGAATAATTTTATTAAAAAGATAATTAATAATTTATTGTAGAGAAGATTTAAGCAAATAAAACATTTTTTATCTATTTATAGGTCTATTTTACTCATGCATTAAAAAGCTTTGAGATCATAGAGTTAATATTCCCATATTTTCTTTGATGACTTTGTTGAGTGTATATGATTGAAACTCCACTTGCCCTAGAAATAATCTGTTATTTAATAATATAATTATGTGATTCAAAATGCGTACCAAAGCTATGGTTTACCTTGAAAATAGTACTGTAATGTTAACAACAAACAAGGCAATTTAGATATTGTTGAGAATTAAGATTGTGAGTTGCGATTGTCCCAAATTGGCCTATATCGCACAAGTCTCGTAGAAAGCCGAACAATAGTACGGTATTCGCATCGTATTGGAGAGCGTAATAGTACATACTGTAATGCATATTAATAATATATAAACTGCATATTAATATAATAATACTGTAATGTATATTTAAGAGTAAAATAGTACTCTAATGTTAACAACAAGGCAATTTAGATAACGTTGAGAATTGCGATTGTCCCAAATTGGCCTATATCGGACAAGTCTCGTAGAAAGCCGAACAATAGTGCGGTATTCGCAGTGTATTTGAGAGTGTAAATTGAAACATGTCGAGAGTTAATTGCATCCAGGTCCGTGAGGCTCGTCCCCTCCACCCCCGCAAAGGATAATCCGAGCCTGCCGTTGTCTCTGATACAACGCGCGATAGCTATTTGCGGTTACTGCTAAAATAATATTCAAAAGTCCTCGAATCCTCTTAAAACCGAGGCCAGACTGAAATCTATTGGACTTCTGAATATTATTTTAGCCGAGGCCAGAATGAAATCCGAAATAGTGCGAATTAAATATTACATTGGATTATTGTTATCTATATTCTGGGTTTGTTACGCTTATTTATTTAGGAAAAGAAAGCGTGAATCAAAAATATTTAGTTTATATGTAAATAGAGTGATTTCAACCGGATACCTACCTACCTGTGTCCACATTAAATTACTGACATAATATAATATCTACATCAAAACCATATGGTAATTTTATTTTAAGTGCGAAAATATGTTGGTTTGTTACGTATAAGTTTAACCGATTTTGATGAAATTGCATTCCGGGGTCGAACATAGACCTGTCTGCTATAGGTCAGGTCCGTCTGCTACAAATTCACGGCCGATTTTCATGAAATTTGGTACAGAGATAGGTTATTCCCGCGAGAATAAAAAAACTTATTCCACACTATTTTACACATTTTTATTATTACACACTAAACTTATACAAAGGCAGACCTTTAGCTATTTTAAAATTTTCGACCCATTTATTTTATAGACACAGACAGTGGACTGGACAAAGCGCTGGTGTGCACGTGGCAGCTGCAAGTTAATAAATTCAATCACTCCACTTGCTCCCAGTGGGCACTAGTTTAAATGCACGAGTATGTAAATTTTGACACCGAAACCACAAAGGAGTTGTTTCAGATTAAGCTACAGTCTCTATTATAAAAGACAAGAAACTTCTATCGGCTCATCTACATCTACGTAGCCATTAAATAAATAAACAAATAAACGGACCCATACACTAAAACATACAAAAGTAATCTTATTCTATAAAAAAAAGCTAAATGTAGTGACTGAAAAATAACAACATAACATGGGAATAAAACTAAAAATAGGAGATAAAAGTAAACTAAATTAAACATTGATCTTATATAAGCTCACAAGAGTGTTTTGTTAAATTGAACTAGTAAAATAGGTATTTATACCTATAATCTCCACTCTCCAGGTCCTCAACCATACCCATTACCCATGCTAAAAATCACGTCGATCCGGTGCTCCGTTGCTCCGTTGCAGCGTGATTGAAGGACAAACCAACAAACAAACACATTTTCGCATTTTTATTATTCGTATGATATATTCCTAGTTTTTAGGGTTCCGTAGCCAAATTTGGCAAAAACGGAACCCTTATAGATTCGTCATGTCTGTCTGTCTATCTGTCTGTCTGTCTGTCTGTCTGTGTGTCCGTCCGTATGTCACAGCCACTTTTTTCCGAAACTATAAGAACTATACTATTGAAACTTGGTAAGAAGATGTATTCTGTGAACCGCATTAAGATTTTCACACAAAACTAGAAAAAAAACAATAAATTTTGGGGGTCCCCATACTTAGAACTGAAACTCAAAAATTTTTTTTTCATCAAACCCATACGTGTGGGGTATGGATAGGTCTTCAAAAATGATATTGAAGTTTCTAATATAATTTTTTTCTAAACTGAATAGTTTGCCCGAGAGACACTTCCAAAGTGGTAAAATGTGTGTCCCCCCCCTGTAACTTCTAAAATAAGAGAATGATAAAACTAAAAAAAATATATGATGTACATTATCATGCAAACTTCCACCGAAAATTAGTTTGAACGAGATCTAGTAAGTAGTTTTTTTTTAATAATTTAAAACTTACTACAGGTTTGTACGGAACCCTCGGTGCGCGTATCAGACTCGCACTTGGCCGGTTTTTTATTTAAGCTACTGCATTTGCTGAGAACTCAACCGATTTCTTGCCCAACTTTAAAATTGTTCACCACTAAACCTATCGACATAATAAGCCCCAGGAATAAGATCACTTATCTGTTAAGGCCTATCTAGCAGGAGCAATGTCGAGATCTAATGGACCGTTAATAATGCCCAGTCGCTGTTGGAAACAAACACAGGACAAAGTAGGACTGCTTTTTCAGAATTGTTTACCTAAAATCTAAAAGCCCTAACAGATGATCGGCTGACTCTGATCTCTTCTGAAGAGTAAGTACTTAAGTAAATTGTTTGATGTCTGAATTACTTATCTATACTAATATTATAAATGCGAAAGCTTGGATGGATGGATGGATGTAAGGATGCATGGATGTATGCATCGATGGATGTTTGTTACTCAATCACACCTGAACAACAACCGCTGAACGGATTTGGATGAAATTTGCACAGCTCTTTGTTGATCACATATTGGTAGCCGTTACTTTCGATACTATAGCTGCAAATAACTAGGGATTGGATGCTTTTATTTATGCACTAGCACAGGTTCTTCAGCCAAGATGTCCTTGTTCGTCCTAAGCCCCTTTTACCTTGTATTGTGCTCTGGAAAATGAATTGTAGAAAGTCATACGTAGGACGTTTAATTCCCTCCCTCCCTCTTTTTTCAATGCGCTTCCATCTATCTTCAGGCTGTCGTGTACCTACATGGAAAAAAATCTGCATAATATCGCAAAAAATAAATAATGATGTATCCAAGAATACCTTCCTGTACACCCCCGAAGGTGGAATCGTAAAACCAAGCAAGTGAGGTGCAGGACGGGCCGTATCGGACCGCAACAGATTGTAGGGGCATAAAAATATTAATGGCTTTTCGGGTCCAAGTCATATTATATTATACAGAATATTATATCTATTATTCAGTAAATCTTACTCAGTAACTCTCAAAATAACTAACGAAGTAAGTTTTTGAGAAATATATTATTCTATACAAAATTCATAAAATAGGTGATTCTTTAGAGAGGTAGAGGTTTCTTTTCTTTATATATTTAGAATAAACCTAATTAAGAGCAGAAACTATCATAAAATAGTAACAAAAATGTTTAATGATTTAGTAAAACAATGCTTTTGATTATAATATTCTGAAAATATTGTTTGTTAGGAACTTATATATAGGTGGTGGTAAGCATAGTTACATAAAAGTTTAATATTGCAGTGATGCAACTTGGTTTAGCAGGAACACGGTCGTAACGTAAAATTTTATAACAAGTTTGGACGTTGCGGTACTGCAGCTCTTTGATATCTGGAATTTTTAACAGTCTCAAATAAACATTGAATGAGATAATAGGATTCTTTTGTATATATTTTAAAAAAAGTATCTAGCAGCCCACAGCTCCATCACAGTTGTGATAAAAATGTTGTAGAACGTAGTATCAGCTTCATATTACTTGAATACATTGAACAAATTAGTGAATAGGTAGACAGCTTTGATGTGATTTAAACTAGTTTCTATCATTTAAAAAAAATCCGTGGTTCTGCTGAAAAAATCATTGTCACTAGGATAGGTATCCATATTGGATAGGAATAAGTTCATACATTTTCTCAATTCAAAAACATGAATGTGGAAAAAGTGCAGTTCATAACTTACTTTTAGCATAAAATTATCACGAAGAGAGTGCCAAAATCGTTCGCAGGCGGGTTTTTAAAACTTACATAATATATATTCCGTGCATTGAAACTGCAGCATCCGCTGCGTAGAGGGTTTGAGCAATTGAATAATTTACTGGCCACGGCCACTTGTCCTTTACTCGTCAATTGTGGATATATAGATCTGGAGAGATTTTAAGAAACATTGATACCCGTGTAAAATGAACATTTCAATGACAAAAGGTCTTCCTTGTTTTTGAGTGGGGTTTCCTCAGTATTAAGTAATATATTACAACGTCATCTATAATGCAAATTATACTTAAATTCAAAGGGTCTAGTCGGTTGTAAATCGCTAAAAGCCGGACGTGAGTTCCTGAGTATAGCCGTTTTTAGGGCTTCGTACCTAAAGGATGCAAAAAGGGACCCTATTACTTATCATTTGCTGTGTGATTGTCTCTCCGTTAATCACACTCCCACTCGGTCATTTTATGCTTATTAGACTCGTGCCAGTACTGAGCACGAGTCTCCTCCCGGAATGAGAAGGGTTTGGCCATAGTCCACCATGCTGGCCAAGTGTAGATTGGCAGACTTCACACACCTTCGAGAACATTATGAAGAACTCTCGGGCATGCAGGTTTCCTCACGATGTTTGCTTCAGCGTTTGAAGCAAGTGATATTCAATTTTAACGTTTAAACTATCGTGAGTGATATTCATTATAACTATACATAATATCCGGATAAATTCACGTGAGTTTATCCGGATATTATGTATAGTTATAACGATATTCAATTTCATAAACCGCACAATAACTTCGAAAAGTTGGAGGTGCGTGCCCGGGGATCGCACCCACGACACCATAATATAGGAGGTCGAGTGTTAACCACTAGGCTATCGTCGCTTCAATACTAATAGATACACTACGTACAATAATATTAATTTATTAGAAAAATGCCCGCAATTTATATTGAAAGTTAAACTCGGGCAATTTTAAATTTAACAAATCATCCAAAATATAATGTTGTTTTAGTGGTAAAAACTTTTTAATGGTACAAACACGTTATGACAGATTTAATAAGAGTTTACACAGTACTCTATTGTTTCGAACAGTTACTCGTAGTTTGAAAAACTAACCGATTATGCTGCAGAAACTTTAAATGGACCGTGTGAACTATCGCAGTTTGCTGAGCTTGTGTTGTTTGTATAATAAGTTAATATATAGCACGGGCGGAGAGTGAGTAATTTTATGATGGATTGCCGCCTTTATAGCCAAGGTTCTTATTAAAGTGGGCAAACTATCCAGAGAATGCAACACTGCTTTAAAGTTTTATAATCATAGCTTTTGTATTGGTGCAATCTCCTTGTCGCATAGCACAATTATTTGTTATAAAAATGTGTAGGTTAGTACTGTGAATGAATGAAACAGCTCAAGTATCCAAAAAATATTATGTTTCATTACCTCATGTATAATAATTGTTTTAAAATATACCTATGAATGTACTAAATGATACCTGCGGCTTCTTCCGCTTGCATTCCGATATTTGAAAAATCTTGTGGTACTTAACTGTTTGACTGTCCTGGATAAATTTCAAAAATATTATTTAAATAATTTTTAATTAATTAGGATTTCAAATAAAATAAAGGAATCAAAAAAAATAAAAAATAATTAAGATAATAAGGAAAATTGAGGAGTTCCCGCGGGAATCATTAAAACTTAAGCCACGCGGGCGAAGTCGCGGGCATCAGCTAGTAAGGCCATATACCTAATTATTAATCACACTGGCTTGATTCATCCTTTGAAGGACCGGAAGGTGGGAAGAGCTCTCTGGAACCTGACGCAATTAACTCTCGACATGTTTCAATTTTCACTCGCAAATACACGACTCTGCGACCGCACTATTGTTTCCTGTTATGCCGAACATCATGGCCGAACTGCTTTCCGCATCTAATCATTACGCTACATAACCACAGTCCACGTGCTATTATTGTTTGTAGATATATTATAAGCTTCTATTGAACTAATTTTGTCGTTTAATACTCAATTTATTTAATACATGTAGGATAATACACTATACAGGTACTAACCTACGTGTATTAAATAAATACTCTTAGTATGTTACGTCATGTTTTGACTCAACCACCGGTTCAGAAAGAAGATTCTACTGAGAAGAGTAGCAAGAAACTCGCAGTTACTCTATTTAAAAACGCAAAACATTACATTAAGTAGGTATTTATGTACATAATAATAAACAGCTATGTATGCGGTTAATTTCTTTTGTCATATACCTATAGTCATATTATATTACTTATGGACCTAATGTGGTATGAGAATGCCCTCTCGACAGAATTTATACCATGTCAAACTCTGTAGAGATCTACAGAGTTTTAACCACCAACCAGGATATATTACAGATTACAGGCGTGTCTCTACTCCCTTACTCTCTTAAGACGGAAATCCGAACCGGAGGGAGATCAGATGAAGGTGTACAAGTGTAGATTTGACACATCTAAGGGTGAAAACACACTACGGATAGGATAGGACATAACGTTCGCGAGAGACATCATGGTCGTATGGGAAACGCATTTCCTTGCGTCGCGCGCTGCGCGCATTTGTGTAGCTCCATAATAAAAGAGTGCAAGCACGGACTTTTTGTCAGCCAGACAAAAAAACCGACAAAGCAATAAACAAAGCATTTTTAATATGGGTATGAGAAAAGAGTAAATAAAAAAAGAAATTCAAGTGAGTGCTAATGTGCTAGTAAAGCAAAACGAAATTTAAATTACGAAATAGCGGCGGAGTATGCAAGCAGAAATGGGCAGATATTTCAGGCGAAGTGTCCTCTGTTGTCGCGGAAGCTTAAAAGATAATTAGAGCTCGTCCCGAATTCCGCAAGTATCAACATAATTTTTGAAAAATTTACAAAGCTGGTGAAGTCTAGTTGGTTATCTAGCGAGAGCTGCTCCTGTCTGGAATAACTCGCCACGAGGTAATCCACGCGAGAATAACAGCGTTTTCACTTTATTCTCACTTGTTTTTGCTTATTTCCACGAAAACTCCCCTCGGGATAAACGCTGTACCGCGGGACTCTTACCTTATTTATAGGAGGTTTTTATAAAGATTACGCGACAGCAATTTTTCGTTCCAATATTTCAATGACAACTCATATTTTCGTTTGATAAAACATCATTTGACTAGCTCTTGCCCGCAGCATTGCTCACGTTAAGTTGGATTTTGATTGGTAATTAATTTCAAACTCCTATTTTAATCGGATTATTTTTTAGCGGATGCCTACGTCATAATACCTCTCTTGTCGATCCGTCCAGTGGTTTGAGCAGTGCGTTGTTAGATTATTCAGTCAACCTAGTCGATGCAAAAATGTTGAGTAAGGAGTAAGTATAGTTAACCGTCGATATGTCATTTCCCGCCCGTGGTATGGAACCAATCTCTGAACCAAATTTCATCAAAATCAGTTGAACAGATGGGCCGTAAAATCGTAGCAGATAGACAGAAACAATTTCGCATTTATAATATTAGTATGGATTTCTGCTTGTGTTAAAATTTGAAACTAAACGCGTCGTAACAAAAGTAAGTAGTAAATACTCGTATATTATATTATGTAGGGTATGTATCGTTTTGTTTAGTGGCGCCAATACGGCGGGTTATATTCGAATAGAACCTCATGGAACAGGATGAGGACGTCCTGTCGCGTAAGTTATTATTGTAGGGAAATAATATGTTTACTGGATAAATATGTTTTACACTACCATCAAATTACTCAATAAGAAGTTGGTGGGAAGTGTGTGTTTCCTTAAAGTATGTAGACTACGATAGTGAAAAGGTCATTAAAATCGGTACATTGATTTCCGAGAAAATCGTTAATATTAACAAACATACATACGGGTCGAACACAGACCCCTTTTTTTGGAGTCGGTTAAAAAAGTATAATGGCCTATGATGATAGAACGTCTAGACTCTAGAGCGTATATTTAAAAAAAATTGACTTTTATTAGACTCTTACCTTTCCGTATCTTGAAATCCTCAACCTCATAGTTCCATAAATTATTGTAAAAAGGGCAATGTATTCTTTAGAAAATACTAGGTACTTACTAGGCCACTACATCCTTTCTCAATATACCACCAAGGTATTATAAACTAAATTTACACCCGTACTTCACAAGATCAATATTATTATTAAAACGCAGCCTCCAAAGTTCAGTCAATTGGAAGATTATTCGATTTCATAACGCTTATTTAGTGGAAAATGAGTTAGTAGATATCGGATCCAAACAGCTCTCTTAAGCAACAGGTCATTAAACACTATACTTTAAACTAGCAACTAGTCTAGTAGGTATTATTACCAATAGCTTTAACCAACAGCTTTGTTCGCGTGGATTTTGGTTTTTGTAGTTGTTAAGGGTTCGAGACCCTTGTCCAGCAGTGGAGGTCATTTTTTCAGACGAGCATTGTCGGTCAGTCAGTCAGTTTCTCCTTTTATGTAAGCATCGATACTTATTCATATTATAAAAGCCTATGTCCTTCCCCGAGTTAGCCCATCCATGTACTAAATTTCATCAAAATGGGTTGAACAGATGGGCCGTGAAAGCATAGCAGACAGATAGACACACTTTCGTATTTATAATATTAGTATGGATAAGCCTAGATAATGGCGAGACAAATCGATATCATGCTTATTTTGGGCGTACAATATCAAATAGTGGAGCAATCATCCTTCTAAGTTTGTATGAAGCAAGCGCTGGCATGCGCCACCTTTACAGCACCTGGATTGGGTTATAAATAGGGTTGTACCGGAACCTTCGCAAGAAATTGTTCCTCCGCTTCCGCACCCGCCTCCGCCGTTTTTTTTTACGGAGTTGTAACGGAGGTTTATTTACGTAGACTTACTCGTACAATGCGAGACGTACAAATCGAAGCAGGTGACGTCAGTTACACCATTACATCAAGGAAAAAGGCAATTGTCCTTAGAAGAATCCTAAAAAAGATCAAATGTGAGAATCATCGCATCCTAAAATGGACGATGTGATCGGAGAAATCCCCTTCAACTCCGCATCCGCCTTTGCTTCCGCTAAGAACGCGTCCGTTACAACCCTAGACTTATAAATAAAACGTGTTGGTTATTCAACTGCTGCCATGGCTGGGGAGAAAAGAGTCTAGCATTAATTACCTAGAGGCTATTTTATTATTATGAAACAAGCGGAACAAAACAAGGGAACCTGCAATTGCACTCTGCCTGAGGTGGTATAGTTACGAGTATTACTTGCAACCGTAAAATCTGTTTCGTTACCGCACATTAGTATTATGTTTTGTATTTAAAATGCTGCGTAATTATTTTTATCATTTACTTTTTAACCATATTTTTATTATAAACTAGCTTTTGCCCGCAGCTTCTCTCACGTTGAGTTCAGTTTTCATAGAAATTTCAAACTCCTATTTTACCCCCTTAGAGGTTGTATTTTCAAAAACCAAATGTATGCCAAATTTCAGCCTCATCCGTCTAGTGGTTTGAGCTGTGCGTTGGTAGGTCAGTCAATCAGTCAATCACAATATTTTCCTTATAAATATTTAGATCAGAAAACTGTACATTTGTCTGCTAGGTTTTCACTTTTCACGGTCCATCTGATGATCTGTTCAACCCATTCTGACGATTTTGGTCCAAGGAGTAGGATGTAGGTTAGGCACCTACTTTTCCAAATCCCGGAAAATAAAAGAGTTCCCTGCAGAGGATATTCAATAAACACAAATCTGCGTAAACGAAAGTGTATTTTTTACCAATCATCTGCCAACTACAATTATCTAGCGTAACTACAATTTCTTATAACTAATTACTTAATACGTTACCTTCCAATCGACGGCTAGGGGTCCCAATATTCACAGAGATTTGGCATGTGCGCGGGATATATTAAAATAATATCAACACAAATACACAAGTTTGTGCAAAAATACAGGTGCACTCATTATTTTCTTGCTCGAAACTTCTTGTTCAAATAGTATGCTAACCACTATAGACCACAACTAGACCAACGTGACAATTTTTTATTTTATTTTTTATTTCACTATATGATGATGCAGTCTAAGATGGCACCGGCCAAACCTGTTAGGGGTAAGGCAGGTTTATTAAAACCCTAAACGGTTTTTACTTGTTTGGCGGTACGTCTTTGTCGGTAGGGCAGTAAGTACCCGCGGCCGAAGCCTCTCACCAGCGCAAGGCCAGAGAAAATTCTGAAATTATAAATTCCTAAATATTTGGGGACCTCCCACTATAAGCGGTCACCACTGCGCCTAAGGAGGTCGTCAAAGGAGAAGGTTCACCTTCGGTTTACTCTTTGTACACTCTACCATGAATAGAGGAAAATACATAGATTGTATTAAAAATATAATAATTTAGAATATTAAAGTAAATAACGAGAAATAAAAAAAAATGTATTTCAAGATTTCGATACGTTTCCAAGATGGCAACCTTTATAGTACCATACCTTTAACCTGCCATAGAGATGGCAGTAGGCGCGAAATGTATCAAATGTCATTTCTGACAGTCACTGTCAAAATAACGTGTTTTCCCTACGGTTTTTCCGGTGTTTTGTTGACACTTGACAGAAAAAGTCAAAAAATATGAATCCGCCATTGTTACCCACTCGTGTTTAGTTGTTATCGTGGAAAGATTAAATAATTACACCACTGAATTTTTTTTTAACTGCACTACAAGTTAGCCCTTGACTGCGATCTCACCTGATGGTAAGTGATGATGCAGTCTAAGATGGTAGCGGGCTAACCTGTTACGGGCATGGCAGTTATATTAAACCCATACCCCTATTCGGTTTCTACACAGCATCGTACCGGAACGCTAAATCGCTTGGCGGCACGTCTTTGGCGGTAGGGTGGTAACTAGCCACGGCCGAAGCCTCCCAGGCCAGACCAGGGAAAATTCAGAAATTATAAATTCCCAAATTGACCCTGCCGGGGATCGAACCCGGGACCTCCGCACGTTAAGACAACAGCGCTACACACTGCGCCACGGAGGTCGTTCAAATTACGATGAATTCGTAGATTTGAACGATTAAAACTGGTTTAGTATTTTTTTTTCTTTCATTTCTCTACTTGTAGAAGGACCGGACCGACGCTCCATACAAATCTGGACCGTCTCCTTTATTGGTTTTATTATAATCGTTTTATTGTTATTGAATGATAACTAAAGCTGACCTACCTTGGCATCGCATGGGGCAAAATGAATAATATTATGTTATACCTACCTACATATTATATAAACCGATACTTTACACGTACGCTGAAAGCATAAATCAATTTATGTAAATAAGCAGGTAGGTAGGTACAAGCTCGACACAATGTGGCGAAAATCATAGGTTATTGTTACATAAGTATAGAGCTGCGAGTTAGGGCGACCGACGTGCTTCGTAATATCAACATCCAAGCACCCACTCGAATTTCTATTAAATAAACATTGCAAAATCACTTGGAATTCTCGTTATTATTATTTTGTATATTTATTATTTAGTATGTATCACAAACTTTTCACCCAACAAATCACCTACATTTTTGTTTCTAGTGGACCAATAATGAACATACGAGTAATTTCAGTAGTATTCTTAGAATAACTACCTATATTATTATTATTAGTTAGTTAGGTATTTTATTATTATTAAGTAGTTATTCTAAGGTAGTATTTATGTAAAAGCTTACGAGCTTAGGAAGTTGGCGGCGTTTCACCCCCGTGCCTCGGAGAGCACGTTAAGCCGTCGGTCCCGGTTATTATCACTAACATGATAATAGTCGTTAAAGCCCGCCAACCCGCATTGGAGCAGCGTGGTGGGTCTAAGCTCTAATTCCCTCTCTCCTATGGGAGTGGAGGCCTGTGCCCAGCAGTGGGACGTTAATGGGATGTACTGGTGGTGGTGGTTACGAACTGCATAAGATTATGGAAAATATTCACGATGTTTTCTAACACAGTTAAAGAACGCAAATTACATACGCTATACTTAGGTGCGTGGTTGGGCTTGGAGCCTCGTACCCCATTCATAGGGGAGGCTGAACACCTGGCTCAGAGGCTCTTAGTACTGCAGCAGAAAGCTGCAATTTGGCATGAATCAAATATAAATATTATAAATGCGAAAGTTTGGATGGATGTATGGATGGATGTTTGTTACTCAATCACGCCCCAACGGCTGAACGGATCTGGATGAAATTTGGCACAGAGATAGATTATAGTCTGGAATAACACATAGGCTACTTTTTATCCCGGAAAATTAAGGAGTTCCCGCGGGAAACGAAAAACCTCGATCCACGCGGACGAAGTCGCGGGCATTGTACATTTTTGTTTGCATAAATAAAGATTTTTATTATTATTATTATAATATACGCGACGGTGAATTATTAGATACAAAATGGCACACGTTGAGTTTAGATTCTAATCGCGGTCGCAGGCAGAGAAGAAGAAAGAAGAGAAGACTTTTTGATATGCTTAATTAATTTCCACGATACAGGGAATCCTAGTGTGGAAACCACTGCCCCAATAGTTCTAACTGAAAATATTGTAATGTGTTTCAAACAAATAAATATATGAAATAAATATATGAAAAAAATCAGCTAGTATACAATATATCAATCACGCCGACAGTTTTGTAAACATTTGAAAAAAAATTTTTTTTAGGGTAAGTACCTCCCCTACACGTAAAATGGGGATGTTTATTTTTCATCTATCCCATGGTATATGGGGTATGGTTGGATATAGTGGGTCTCTTTCAAAAATATTGTGAGTGTGGAGAACTCATTTTTCAATTCAGGGATCCTTTTGCGAATTGCTCTGCGTTTGTTTATGGATATGTGAAAAAAATAATATATGGACTAACGAAGTTAAAAGGAAAACTATCAACACGTACAACTACGGAACCCTACACAGCGCGTGACCCGGCGACACTTGGCCGGTTTTTTATTCTGATTAAGAAACAAAGATGAGTTCCCTACCATACCTATACATTATATTTTGTCCTTACGGAGTGATCGTGAGGATGCGCAAAACAAAGTGAAAACAGAAAACACCCCTGTCCTCATACGTATTATTTACCTACTTTATTTTGGGTATTTTCATTTGGCAATGTTTCACAAACTAACAAACTACAGACTTGTATCATTTTTAAGTTTGTAACTGGCGGAATTCGGGACGAGTTTTAATTGAATCCATTATGCTCTCGTGACTTTTCTGCATGTGAAATTTACACGGTCATTCTGTTCTACGAGGACGTAGCTACTCGTATAAGCCTACTAATTTAATTTTATCTTAAGGCGTAGAAAACTTGAAAGAAACTATTTAGAACAAAAGTGCATTAGGGGTCAGACAGGATAAAATGCGAAACTTCTGCGTCGGTATGGAACGACGATTTATTCACGATTTGTTGACGATTCGTTGTACATTATTGACATTTTGCCTGATACAATCCCAATGAAGGACAATGTCGCGGACTTTGTTCGCCAGGTGTTTTCGCTCTTGGGTGGAGAGTGTGTGATTTATGATAGGTTCATATTTCTATTTTAGGAGAGGTACCGTATTTCTCACTCAGTCAAAATATTATGATATTTAATGACCTGTTATTAAACAAGTTACTTACGATCAATCTGAAAAAACTCGTTTTTAAAATATTGCGTCCCAATTTTTTTATTGTGTTATAAAAGTTACGATGAATCAGAAAATATTACATCTAGTTATTACCTGTCATGATCGCTTTATGGTTATTTGAACGTTGTAAAGGTATAATAAAATTTAAAAGGCTATTTTCGACCGAGTAATCTTATGCAATAATATTACCTTTATGTAATATAACCTATATTTAAGTAGACTATAACAGCTGTGGGTTCCTATTTCCTTTGAGTTCTAACGTTGGTCGTTCTTTTAGTTTTTTCCTCAAAGCTTATAGAAGTACAGCCAAGTTATCCGTTGATACAAATATTAACAACTGAACTGTCCCTATACAATACAATTTACAACTACCCCAAGTCCCTCGTGTTTTTTTTTGATAGGTTAATAACATTCACATTGCGAAATTTTTTTTTTTTTTCTTATAGGTTAGGTTTTTTTGCTATACGTTCACGTAATTTTAATTATAATATTACTCCACGCTCATAACAAAATTATGTGCCAAAGTTGTATAAAAAAATGAGTCACATGTGACTCTTGAACTTATTTCAAAAGTTCTCCGTGAGTCTTAAGTGACTCTTTGGACAGTTAAGTTGTTAAGTTTTTACTTACGTAATACATACTTAATGAGATGAAAGCATCGGTTGTGATTGAACTTTCGAAGTTATAATCTGAAGCATTTCTTCAACTTTGATCAATATTTGTTGATTACCCGAGATACAGTTCACCCAAATGTCATGTGCGCGAAGTATAAGTTTAAAGCAATCTTTTATATTATTTTTTCTCATTTCATATGATGTATGAAATATATGTACACAGTATGCTGTGTATAGTGCTGCTATTCACTCCTTTGAATTTACCTATCCCCGATGGTTATCCTACATGATGGATAAATAAAAATTAATATCATGTAGGAATTAGGATAACATTTATTGTCGGTATCGTATTAATCACTTAAACTGATGTGCCTCGACTCTACTGTCGGTTAGCGATGAGCCTAAGAAACATGAGGCCAATAAATGATTACTTTATCATACGGAAGCATAAAAATATTCTGTATAAGAGGCTTCCATTCGCACACTATTAATTCATTAAAGGTAGAAGGTAATTTCATTTAGCTCGTTAATTAATTTGACTCGTGAATGTGACACAGAGGCCGTCGCAACGCTCAGTTAAATGATATGTTTGTGAAAATAAAATCGATGCATTATAAAAATATCGGAGGCTTTTTATCCGCTATAACGGCCCATCTTTTGATGAATTTTGGTATAGAGATAGGTTTACATCCCGGGGAAGGACATGGGCTATATTTTATCTCGGAAAATTAAAGATTTCCCGCGGGAATAAAAATAATATCCACGCGTACGAAGTCGCGGGCATCATAAAGTGATAATATAAAACTTACAAACAAGAATGGCATCCCACCTAAGCATCGACCCTTATCAAATACCATAGGATTATGTTGGTAGGAACTGGACGAATGTATCTAATAATAATCTATATTTATCCACCTGACTAAACGAAATGTTTTCGGCATACACCTGATTATAATTCCTTATCATCAACGTTATCAATGTTAGGATATTTCTGTTCGTTGCCTGAACTTTTTGAAATGTTTGGTAGGTATCAAAAGGGGAAAATCGACAAAAATCGATCCAATTTTCATAATCGGTTCAGTAGATCTAGACATTACCCCCTACAACGTCACAAACTCACAAACTTTACCTCTTTATAATATTGATATACTCGTAGGTTAACCTCATATAAATTGGATAGCTGTTAAGATAAACAAACATAACTTGAAGTAACCATTATAATGGGAACTTCTGCGGTTGCTTCTGGTACAATGCCTAAGCAAAGGCTAACTTTACCGCAGAATAGTAATATTATTATAATACTACGATTTAACTGAGTATTCGTCTCTAATTTGCATGTCTCTCTCTCCTCTCTCCCTATACTGCGTAAAGCGAATGGCGATAGGTACGTTTAACAAGTTAGTAATTTTTTAGAGTAGGTATAGTAGGAGGTACATGTATGTACTTATGTATGGACGGCTTGACCGATTTTGATAGATTTTTTGTGTGTGTTTTGTAAATAATACCTGCAGTTTGACCGGACTTTCATGGCATGATGTTTGCATGCGTGAAAGCACCAAACGACTGGACTTTTATTGAATCAATGTAAAGTAGAAATTGCCTACATTTAACCAAACATTATAAATACTTCATTTTATTATTATAATTTTTTGTAATGTTAAAGCATGCTACGCATAATATTTGTACGCCACACTGTGGTAGGATACAAGAAACTTTCATAATTATTGTAACTTATATTCTTCATTGTACCTACACCAAAAACACAAAAGAAACGAAAAAATCTTAAATTGTAGTGTTTTTAAAGTATAGTGTGCCATAAGCAGGCATCTAATAATTTATTACAAAACGCTGTTTCTCATCACTCGCAAACTCTCTGATGACAATAAAAAATCTTGTGTATTTAGCAAAATATTATTTTTATCATGTACCTACACCTGTTTATGAGATTGGTACAATAGAATACTTCAGTCTATTACAGGGTAATGTTTCTCTGAGTGCGAACGATAGAACAACAATGTTTTCACTTTATTTTACTTGTTCTTGCTCGTTGCCGGGAATCCTCCACGGGGAGTATAGGGACTAATGTATTCGTCTGGGACCTTTACCTTGTTTGCGGGCTGTTTTTAGATAAACAAACACGTTTTGTTTTCAATACCTTTGCCGCAATAATATTGAGGTCCTTCGAAGAAATTACCATACGTAAAGTGTTGTCCTTTTTTAAGTCTATTGAGGTACCAACATAATGTTATGTGTATATTTTGTGAGAGAGCAGCTTATGTAGAACATAATATATATACGTGAATGTGTGAAATTTAGATATTTAAATCGAACTGTTTGAGGAGTTCATACGTATGTTTTTGACGTGCAGGCGCATATATGAACTCCTTGAAGGTCGATTTATTATCCGTTTGACCAGATTCCCTGTTCCGCGCGCTTGACAAACGATTATGATTACGCTTTCCTTACACAATCGGAAGGCAGATGTTCGTGATTTGTCCGGGACCGATGGTTTAACGTCATTTCCAAGGCACGGAGGCAAATTTCACTAGGTCGGTATTTATTTAATATTAATCCAATACGGCTTGTAGAGAACTCAGTCAATCGGAATTCGAGTTAGCTTAGACTTTGGTATTATGACGCTGTATTGTGAGCTACGCTCACTGTTTCAGTTTTCTCCACATTGTGCCGAGCTTATGCCTATTCAGTTATATTAAAACAACGAGCATTTTTAAACTATGAATAGACTTCAATTTTGCTAAATCCCACTGGATATCTCAAAAACCTCTTTTACTGGAGGTCTACATTGTATGGAAAGCAAAAGAAAACTTCTTAGTTTCTTGACCTAAAAGTTTGAGTTGTATGTTGATATCTCAGTCAGTCAGTTTCTCAGATTATTTCCTAGTTTAGGCTAATATAGCTTAATTTTGTTAGTTGGCAAACGATACCTTATTATGGATGTTTTCACAGAGAACGTGCGCGAATTTTATGGTACTTACCCAATCCGTGATACGGTGAATTGTACCTATGTACACCGCAGTAGGTACAACATGCAACGACCTTTTTTGACCCAACATACCACCACTTATACCTACTCTAGGTGTTACGGTGGGCTCCAAATGTTAAAAACAATTATTGCACAAGCGTGCAGGTTAGGCAAGGTATAGGAGGTTAGGTGCCAATGCGCACATCACAGTCAGTATGACACGTTGCTACGCTGCTTTCGCGCATTAAATGTTTCGACTATAATAATATTCAACATAGGCTGTTTGTGAACAGTATACTACATTTCTTGGTAGTAAAATCGCCAATACCTTTAAGCAGTTCTTCAGCATAATAGAAAACACCGTATAATTCCAAAAAGAATTTTGACTCGTGAAGGATTTGAACCTCCGCCCTCCGATGGTCAAGAATTATTTTATATCGGCGCTCTAACCTACTGAGCTAACGAGTCTCGTTTTGAAACTCATGAAATTGGCTTCATTTTCCACAAGTTGACGTCATATTATTTTCGCATGACGCGTATTCCTACCACGTAGAAAGTGAAAATAATTCCATACTATTTTTACTCTAGCCCCTGCGTGCCAAATTCTTTAAAAAATGCGCATGACTTCATCCGTACGCATTTTCAGTAATGAAATGGCAACCATACATCGCGCGGAGACAAAATTAATGGAAAGCTACAGACCGAGGTGGACGCTTACTATAAAACTCCACAGAGCATCATATATTTAGTCAGGGTGCGCGCCGTTTATTAGTGTACGCATTATATTAATTGTAAAGTTCCACCAGTAGTCCTACATCAAGTGTCCAGTGAGTTTCTGTTTTTAGAAATAAGAATTTTAGCAATGGCTTTTATGACTTAGGCTTGGACGAATCAAACACTTAGGCGATGGGTTCCTCCTAAGCTTCTAAGCGGAAAGCTCGTGCGTTACGAGTACATTGGCATGGGTAGTAGGATAGCATTTTATACTTAATGGATTTTTCACTTTTTGTATGATTAGCTATTGGGGCTGCGATAGATACATTTTTGAATAATTATAGATACATTAATTAAATCTACTTAAGGTGTCACATTAAAAAAAATCTGTAAATAAGGAATTACCATCTTAGACTACCATCTTAGATTGCATCATCACTTACCATCAGGTGAGATCGCAGTCAAGGGGTAACTTGTAGTTGATAAAAAAAATTGTTCATTAAGGAGTATGTCACTCCCTCGGGTTTCAAAAAATTGTACACAAAATCCTAGTAGTTAAATTTTTCCTAGGGCTTTTAGGTTCAACTTTCATTCTGTAGTGTGTTAGAGGATAGGCGGAAAAGACAGCACATAAATTATGCAGACCTTCGACTTATATCAACGACTTATTACAATGTTTTTAATCAAATAAATATTATAAATGCGAAAGTTTGGATGGATATATGGATGTATGGATGGATGGATGTTTGTTACTCAATCACGCCCGAACGGCTGAACGGATCTGGATGAAATTTGGCACAGAGATAGATTATAGTCTGTAATAGCACATAGGCTACTTTTTATCCCGGAAAATTAAAGAGTTTCCGCGGGAACCAAAAAAGCTCCATAATATACGATATTAAATAGACGAAGTCGCAGTCATCAGTTAGTATTGCTGATAATGCCTTATAGCTAGCAACCCAGAATTTCTAGTCTAGTAGTCAATGTCTTGTCTCTGGTGTAGGCGGTGTGCGGCCACTGTGGCGTGTGACTATAATTATTATGTAACAGAAATTAAAGAAGTGTTTAGAGAAGATGTGCTGCATTTTTCATTCACCAGAATCACCCCAAGTATACCTAACAAATATCATAGCCTATATGCGAAACCTCGCAACGTCACTAATAATTGATTCCTCGCCCTTGAAATGTGGTTTATCTCAAACTTCATCTACATAAATCCGATGCCCGATGGTATCCAGCTGTGCTGTGCCTACTATGTGTACATCAAGCTCGACTGTTTAGCCGCGGTGTTCCTATTATTATCTAATATGTAGCAAAATATGGGTAAGTATAAGTTGAATAATAAAGCCTACATCAGAGTGGCATCGCACCTCGAAGGCGACCCTTATCAAACGCAATCGGCTTACGTCGGGATTAACCGGACAAATGGAATGTGTAATTATCTGTACCTTAGTAAACGCGTTTTGCACACATGTATGATGTCACCGCAGACCGCCTACCTTTTTGGTGGAATCTGGGTGAAAATTGGTACTGTGTTTTGAAAAAAGGGGAATAGCTTCAATCAATCCTGTCAATACAGGCACTTCTGCAAGCATTTTGCATTAAAATTCCAAGTTGTTTCTGTTCTCAATATTATAATTGTTTGATATATCAGCTTTCATTTTAACAAAAGCGTCATTTTAATGATTGCGATGTTTCACCGTTCACGTTCAGTAAGTTAATTAATTAACTGACTCGATTTATTTGCCTTATAATAATTGATAGAACAGCAAAGCATGAAAAACTATTGGCCTTCGGATAAAAATGTATAATTTAACACAAATTAATTAAGAAGATACAAAAAATCTTGTGAAAAAAATTTACCTTATTAATGTAATAATTTCACAATATTTTCACTCCTTATTAAATAATGAGCAGCAGGATTTTCGGAAGTTAGCAATTAAAGTACCTAAGTACTGTTAGTGTTAAGCTAGTTAGATCCCTATAATATCTTTACTATTAACTATACGATTATAATATTAGGAGGAAGTATTTTAATCATAATTTTTTTCTCAATCAATAAAATATGGTTAGAGCCTGTCTAGTGAAATCAGAGACCGGGAAATGGCACGAAAAAAATTTTGTTTATCCCCGAATGTAGGTGCTAGATTTTTTATTTTGCCTCGAGTTTTGTCTTGTTCTAGTGTTGCTCGTATCTAAAAACGTAAAACAATCAAATCCTTAGGGCGCCTTCAAATTTGCCGCAAAGCGTAGCGCGGCCGCAGCGCGGCTGCAGCGCTGCGGCCGCGCGCCTGTCGCGAGGTTCGAACATCATAGGGTTGTACCTATATTTATTTTCACGATGGACTCTGACGAAGAAACACTGCTCTGTGTTACTATTAATACGAAACAACGAAAATATAAAGTAGTTGTGTTAACAATACATAATATTATACTTACATGCTTCATTTTTTTAGGGTTCCGTACCCAAAGGGTAAAAACGGGACCCTATTACTAAGACTCCGCTGTCTGTCTGTCTGTCTGTCTGTCTCCAGGCTGTATCTCATAAACCGTGATAGCTAGAAAGCTGAAATTTTCACAAATGATGTATTTCCGTTGCCGCTATAACAACAAATACTAAAGATTAAAAAAATATAAATATTAAGGGGGGTCCCCATACAATAAACGTGTTTTTTTCGTATTTTTTTGCTCAAAATTAAAAACGGTAACAGGTAGACGGTTCAAATTTTCACAGAATATTAACTTGTGTATTACCTTTCAAAATAAATAATTAAATATCAATAAAGTAAATATTAAAGGGGGGCTCCCATACAACAAACGTAATTTTTATTTTTAATACGTCATAAATCGTAAAACTTACTACAGGTTTGTACGGAACCCTCGGTGCGCGAGTCCGACTCGCACTTGGCCGGTTTTTTTCACTTGGAGTCTTGTTTGTGAAATGGTCAATAAATTTAATGCATATTTCTTCGCAAGCCTTTTTCTTTTCGATTTTATTGCTGTACTTGTCGGACTTCGAATCCCATATTGCTGGACGACTCTCAACCTCATCGATAAATTCTTTTATCTACACTAATGTTATAACAATCTACTTATGTTTCCAATACTTGACTTATAATTACTACTGTTATAGCGCAGATAACAAAACACTCAATTTAAGCAATTTCACATGATGGTATAATATCCACATCGATATCGTAAAATCTCATTATAACATCAATAAAACGCGACCAATTAACCTGGCGAGCCTTATGTCAAAATCCTCATACAAGTTGTATAAAATTTTGTTTAGGCTGGCTTTTGAAAACAGTTGGGTTATACGTGAAAACTTCGTCGAAACTACTAAACTTACATACACAAAACTCTTTGGTAAGATCTTGTGCCAATTAAATAAAAAACGAACAGCGCGCGCTCGCTCCTGATTGGCCCTGCGCGCGCAGCTGCGCTCTCATTGGTTAGATTTTAATGGCGGCAAGTTCACTGTGACAATATACGTATATACATAAACTATTGTCAGCTTTTACTCTTGTTGTTTGATAAATTGCATTAGTGAAGATAAAGTAGTGTATGCAACTGCATATAACACGGGTATTAAAACACTCGTTACTATTATGAAACTCGCTGCGCTCGTTTCATAAACTCACACTCGTGTTTTAATACCCTTCATTATATGACAGTTGCATAAACTACTATTACCTGATTTTCGTTCATGTTTAGACTTGAACAAAAATACGTGCGCAGTCCCGTCACTAGTCGATCGATGAACTGATGCGCGGCCGCAGCGCGGGTGCAGCGCTGCAGTCGCGTGTTTTTTATTTATATGGATTTACAAAGCAGCGCGACCGCAGCGCTGCAGCCGCGCTGCTTCCGCGCGGCACTTTGCGGCAAATTTGAAGGCGCCCTTAATTATTTCTATGCGCTGCCAAAAATATTTTTTCCAAAAATGTACCTATAACTAGTGTTACTCGGAATGATGTCAGGATTCTTACGTCTAAATCTGTTCAGGAATTTAAAAGTTATGATGGAATAAATAAACTCACATACATACATACTTAGGTACATGAATCTTGAAAACTTTTCATTACTATTTTTGGACAGTCCTGTAGTTAATCATCGACTCTCAGCTTTCACTAGATCTCTCTCTCTCTGCGTCATATTCCTCATTACTGAGGGTCGTGACCCCATTCCATTAATCACATAATGGTAGGAGTTTTCTTGTTATAATAATGCGGTGGGTTCCCACGTCCTTCCGCATACGACTCGACTTTAGAGTATTTAAACTTTTAGGTTTTGTTACGATTACTATCAGATATTAGTGATAATAACCAGAACCGACGGCTTAACGTGCTCTCCGAGGCACGGAATTTGACCCTCCAAATTCGGTCACCCATCCAGTTACCGACTTGGGTCAACGTTGCTTAACAACGCAATCGACTGATATGCGTCATAGCTAGGCCATTCGTCCGTCACTAGATTATTTTATTCTAATTTAGACAGACTCTATTTGCTAAGAAAGCATCGCGGTAACATCATACATGTTTGCAGAACGCGATTAGTTGGGAACAGATAATTACACATTCCATTTGTTCAGTTAATCCCGACGTAAGCCGATTGCGTCTGATAAGGGTCACCCAAGGTGTGATACCATTATCGCGTAGGCCCTCATATTATATTCAGCTTTAACAAGTTTTGTCTAACTACTGTACAATCCTCGCAATCGATTATATCACTGCGATTGGAAGAAGCGCCCGCGTAGCCAACACATTTAGAAACCTGCAGGTAAAAGATGAACTTGATTCTTCTATCTGTAGTGCTTATCACATGACATACGTCTTCATAGATGTGCCGTTTCGGTATGATGCCCCGTGGAAACAGATTAGGGGTAAATATGGGGCACAGAATACTAACTATTACTATATGGGTATATGACCATGAGCATTTTGGACTGCATCATCAAGTTACAGTCCATGGGCTTATAGGTAGGTACTATTACCTATTCTGTGCTTATAGTGGATTAAAAAAAAAGTAGTGGAGCTTAAAAAAAAGGCATTTTGTAGCAAAATCTTGTATGCTTAATCTCAAAGTAAGTACTTCAAATAAACTACCAAATATTATTATGCCTTTGAATCGTCAACTGAATCTACCACTGATTCGGTGGTTAAAAAAATTGACAATGTGATGAGGGCATGATGCAAGGAGGAGGATTGTAGTCAGTTAAGCATTTCCGGCAACAGAAATAACCCGAAATAAGGTAATACACATGAGAACGACAATGTTTTCACTTTATTTTTCTGTTCATTCTCGCGAATGCTCCTCAGGGACGCATGTGTGTGGCGGGAGCCGTAGTATGCACGTTTATCGTTGGTTTTCATAATATAAAGGTTCGCGCGTGTATCAATGTTCCTCTTTTATATTATGATGATTTACTTTGACCCACGTGAGTAGAGCTGATATTCTTAATGGTTTGTTATCTATGGCGAAAAACCATCCTATACGACAAACACATCCTAATCGCGTTAAGTAATCTACAATTTTGATTTCAAATTCACGTTTCATGCTCAAAACGTTCTTAGTTCTATTACAATCACTATAAGTAGGTCTACATCAACTAAATAGTGATTCATCTTTTCTCCTCATTATTATCTTTAATCCCCTGTCTAACTATTTTGGGGCTGGAATTTTCAAAAACAGTGAACCACGTATTTCATCACCAAAAGCCGAAATACCAAATTTCATGGATATAACTTGAGAACTAGCGGACGTACCTATGATTTGAGGACCAAATAAGTAAACTTCTTTCACAAGCAGCTTTATCACAAATAAATACAGCCGCAAGACTAATTACTATGTTTAAAAAAACAATCTAAGATATGTGATTTATACTGTGTTAAAAAAAAAACTAAGATATTTAATTTAATTAGATTGGAACTTTTTGCGCCAAACTTATGAAATATTCTATAATTTTATTTAGTCGGTGGCCAAACGAGTTTAAAAGACGGTCGCTCGGCGTAGCATACACGTAGCAGGAGGTACAATTACTTACCATCGTAAAAGTCCGTTTTCTCTTTTCAAAGCGATTTTATTTTACTTTGGATTTTTGTTGCGGCCTTTAACCACTCTATCTGAAGAGCAACATCAAGAAAAGTAACTTTTCATTCTGTCTCACTATATAATAGCTAACCGCTGATTCAATACAACTTCGACAGTAGTAGAAATTTGAGTTAGTTTAGACTTTACAGCTTTTGGTGTTGCTATAAATTGCGCCGCCTTCCCTCATTGTATATTTGTGTAACAGCCAACTGCAATATTCACCACATTGCGCCGAACTTGTTGTGTTTTTGTTTGTTCTGTTAATTGATTAATTGTGTTCCTAATATAGGTACGTATTTATATCTGTCAGTTGTTTTTCAGTATAGCTGGTCATTTATATAAAACATGTAGGACATACAGGTGTCTCTTAAGTTACATCATGTTTTGACTCTACCACCGGTTCGTAAAGAAAAATTCTGCTGAGAATAGCCGGCAAGGAACTCAACAGTTGCTCTTTTTTTTAAACAATATATTACATTACGTAGGTAAGTTAAATACAATAGTGTAAGTTATATACTGTCCTGTAGGAGCTTGACCCATACAACTTTGTCATTAAGAAATTCGTCAATTGTATAATAGCCCCGACTCAACAAGTGTTCTTTTACGGTTAGTTAGTAGATAGATAATATGAATGCGATGTCTTTGCAAACAATTTCTAGACATAAGATCGATTCACGTACCACCACTACCACCACTACAGCCCATTAACGTCCCACGGCTGGGCGCAGGCCTCCACTCTCATAGGAGAGAGGGAATTAGAGCTTAGACCCACCACGCTGCTCCAATGCGGGTTGGCGGGCTTTAACGACTATTATCATGTTAGTGATAATAACCGGGACCGACGGCTTAACGTGCTCTCCGAGGCACGGGGGGGCAACAACCGCCAACTTCCTAACTCCGGGCTAGTACTGAGAATTTCTAGTCAGAAAAACCCAACACTTAATAATGGCCCGACCCGGGACACGAACCCGAGACCTCGTCGGCCGCAGTCGAACATGCTAACCACTAGACCAACTAGACAGGCAACGATTCACGTACATACATATATAAAGCTAAAACAATTCATTATTTTGTAATCACAAGACACGTTTTTGTTAATCTCTAACTTTTAGTCGTAAGAATCTAAGAAGCTAGGTTACATAAAGTTGATGTAAATGGGGTAGGATATGAATCGGCTTTTTCAGATAAGTTTAATCAAATGTTAAAACTTGAATTAGACTACAGAATCAGCAGATTTCAAGAAAGCAAGAGTGGAAATCTTAGACGGTTGCCTTTTTGATAAGCATGCTTCCAACCTACACTTCATAGTAATTATTGCGACAATAATTTGCGACAATAATTGTTATGAAGCTGAACGTGTACATAATTGTCATGAGAAAAACGATTTAAAGAGATGATGTACTTATGTTATAATATCCACATTCAAATTTAATTAAAACTCACACTTGATTTAAGCTGTCCCTTGGGACTTTCATAATGGTTAAATACCCACATTTAATGCTAGGCCCGTGATAATTACGACATAGCCCTCTAGCCGTCAAATTAACTGTAATGAATTTAAACTCATGTTAAATAATTACCTAATATCTACTGGTAGATAATTTTGTTACATAAACACTATGATAAATAGTTAAACCAGTTTAATAGAATATGCTAGAATGATTCAGTCTAATGATTATAATAATTTAGACACACTGTCTGTGACACTGTACCAAAACTAGACAAAATTTTACTAATAGTATTGTTGTAATGCTGATGCAATACACAATAGTTTTGAGGATGTATTTTATTGCAGTAAATTATTCATTAGTTTTAAGATATAAGTTTGTATTTAATTTAATGAAAACGGTATAGCTATCATGGTATCTGGCCGCTACGTATTTTTTTCAAGGGAACTATTATAGTACGTGCGCGATTTGAATGCAGTCGGGGCCTGAGGTGACACATACCTACTATTACCTGTTCTGTGCACATACATAAGCTCTGCATTTAACTCGCACGCGAATTATAGGTGGTGAGAGATATTTTACCTATTCGATCACGTAAAGTTTAACGATTCGTTAAACAAGTGAATATAACTCAAAGAATTAAAAAATACGACTGCCATAGTAAAATGATATTTTTTTTGTGAATCACTGGATATTAAAATATAGTCTTACTAGCTATTACCCGCGGCTTCGCTCGCGTGGCTCAAGGGAACAATAACTGAGTTTTATGTGAAAGATTGTCAATTGTCAACTTAACTGTGACTGCCTGTTTGAGACATTTCACTCAGCGCTCTGAACTCTGAACTCTGCACTCTGAACTCTGAACCCTGCACTCCGAACTCTGAACTCTGAACTCTATACTCTGAACTCTGCACTCTGAACTCTAAACTCTGCACTCTGAACTCTGCACTCTGAACTCTGCACTCTGAACTCTGCACTCTGAACTATGCACTCTGAACTCTGCACTCTGAACTCTAAACTCTGCACTCTGAACTCTGACCTCTGCACTCTGAACTCTGCACTCTGAAGTCTGAACTCTGCACTCTGAACTCTGCACTCTGAACTATGCACTCTGAACTCTGCACTCTGAACTCTGCACTCTGAACTCTTAACTCTGCACTTTGAACTCTGAACTCTGCACTCTGAACTCTGAACTTTGAACTCTGAACTCTATACTCTGAACTCTGAACTCTGCACTCCGAACTCTTAACTCTGCACTTTGAACTCTGAACTCTGCACTCTGAACTCTGAACTTTGAACTCTGAACTCTATACTCTGAACTCTGAACTCTGCACTCCGAACTCTTAACTCTGTACTCTGAACTCTTCACTCTGAACTCTGCACTCTGTACTCTGAACTATGCACTCTGAACTCTGACCTCTGCACTCTGAACTCTGCAATCTGAAGTCTGAACTCTGCACTCTTAACTATGGACTCTGAACTCTGCACTCTGAACCCTGAACTCTGCACTCTGAACTATGACCTCTGCACTCTGAACTCTGCACTCTGCACTCTGAACTCTGCACTCTGAATTCTGCACTCTGAACTCTGCACTCTGAACTTTGCACTCTGAAGTCTGAACTCTGCACTCTGAACTCTGAACTCTGCACTCTGAATTCTGAACCCGAATATCTCTTCTATTCTATTTCTATTTTTTAGTCATTCTTATACTTACTATTTAACCCCCAAAAAGAAAATTTTTGTTTTTTTTCGTCTGCAAACTAAAGGGTTAATGCCTTTGTTTTAAGGTTTATATTTAAAAGTGATGTGTAATCGTGACTGACGCCACGTGTTGTTACGAAGACAAAAGGTCTTAAATATAAATATAGTACATTCGTAATTAAACTATAATGCCTTAGTTTTACGGTTTATATTTTAATATTAGTTTTCACTTCTATCGGCAGTCCTGACTGCCAATTTTTTTTACTTACTGAAAGCGTAGCAGACAGACAGACAGACAGACAGACAAACAGACACACTTTCGCATTTATAATATTAGTATGGATTAGTATGGATAAGTATGGATTAGTATTTAGTATGATACGATGTTACTAAGGTAGCACATGTTACTTTCCTTGTCCTAAAATAAATCTTAACGTCGGCTAACCTGAATGTGGGCTAACCTGAACGTGGGCTAACTTGAATATCAGGTAACGTGGACGTCGGCTAACTTGAACGTCGGCTAAATTGAACGACAGCTAACCTGACCGACAACTAACCTGAACTTCTGCTAACCTGAACGTCGGCTAACATGAACGTGGGCTAACCGGACGGGTATGATAACCTGAACGTGGGCTAACCTAAACGTCGGCTGACCTGAACGTGGGCTAACCGGAAGGTTATGATAACCTGAACGTGGGCTAATCTGAACGTGTGAACGTGGTAACGGTGAAAAAAATGCGAGAAAAAGAGCATACTATCCCACAGGATCTGTTAGTCTTTCCAGGATGAAAAGTAGCCTGTGTCACTCTCCAGGTTCTCAAATATACCCATGCAAAAAATCACGTCGATCCGTTGCGCCATTGCCACCTAATTGAAGAAAAATGCGAGAAAAAGAGCCTGTTATCCCACAGGAACTGTTTGTTTTTCCGGGATAAAAAGTAGCCTATGTCCTTCTTCGGGATGCAACCTATCCCTGTACCAAATTTCATCAAAATCGGTTAAACGGTTGGGCCGTGAAAGCGTAGCAGACAGACAGACAGACAGACAGACAGACAGACAGACAGACAGACAGACAGACAGACAGACACACTTTCGCATTTATAATATTAGTATGGATATATTTTTGGAATCTACTCATCATTTTCTTGATGATGACAATATAGCTAATCTCATTTTGAAAAAAAAATATTTAACTTTTGTCTTTGATGCGGGACCATGGTCACCCTATCCATTTTTTTTTAAATTTTACTAGTCCATGTCACCCGGAATAAGCTAAGGATTCTAACGATACCTCATTCATCAAAATCCGTTCAGGCGTATAGAAGTTATGGTGGAATATACAAACTCACATACATACATACATACATACATGAACCCTGAAAACAATATACTCCTTTTTTCAGGCAGTCGTATACACATGTATAACGGATCGCAAACGTCACTATCCGTATCTATGGCGCTTAAGAGGCCCCGTTTGACATTTGACGTTCCTAGAGTTTTTCGCGCGTTTTTGGAGTGACAGCTATTGAAAAGAGAACCCATTCGAGGAGTAGTTTTGAGATTGATGTTTTCTCTGATCTGTGGATGTTACAGAGTGTGTGTTCCGTTATAAGCACTGCGAGCACTGACAGTGCTCTTTACTGGGGACTTTCAGTGCTCTCAGTGTATTTCGGAACGCACCCAAGATTGATGCGACGTTTTATAGAACATAGTACGATAATTTGTATGTATCTGTCAAGCAGACAGTCAAGTGTAACACATGACAGATGGTAGCTATTTATTTAATTCCATACAAATCACACTTCACCTGAACGCGATCAAATCGGTAAATATCTCCTGGCTAGGCCTACTAAAATTACGTTGATCTTACATATTTTAGAGTTAAATATTTTTTGTTCAAGTTTCAAGAATTTCATTAAGTCACTTCATGACTTACTTACTTACTTACTTAGGTGAGATTGCAGTCAAGGGCTAACTTGTAGTGGAATAAAAAAAAAGTATATTAGAACAAACTAAGGACAGATAAATAATGGACTGTAAATTCGATGTAGAAATTAATAATAAGTAGAAGTTTAAGCTAAATTAATATTACTTACTAGCCCATAGGCTAGATGGTAGTAGACAATAAAGTTGCCATTATAATAATAATTGTAATGGAACTTTACGGCAAAGAAAAAAAATGTTTCTATAATAGACAGAGCGTCTCTATGAAAAAGTTATTTTTATACTCGTTTACATATTTAAAGCAGAATCTTTATAATATTAAATTAGCTTTATACGATACAGTTGCATTGAATTTCGATCTTAGCTTCGAACAAACAACAAAGTAGTAAACAACATAATTATCGAATTGAACAAATTATATTATTTATCAGTACTTAATAATTTATCTTATAACTTTGTTGTTAACTTATTAATAAGGAAGTTACAGTAATTGATTATACTTCCATTGATTATAACTTTTTTTTATGAAAGAAGCGTGTCTCATTAAAAATTTCGTTCGACTTCAACAACTTTATCTTCGTAAGGTGCCCACTCGTATTTTGCTAAAATTGTATAATACGTAATTTGGCTTAATTTTTTCTTATTAAATTTTGTCGTTTCCTCAAATTATTTGACTATTTTATATATGTTTAGTTATCCTTAACGCAAACAATGGAAGTTTGTATATTTATACATAAATATCAATTCAGTGATATTGGTATATATTGAAATTTCGGATGTTGTTATTTTTAAGCTTTGTAAATAATAAACGTATTGAAAGGTAGTTTGGATTGCAGCTTATTATGGATAGATAGCTGACCCGGCTATTCCCTGGCTATCCTCGGTGATATTCTGAATCATACTAATTTTATAAATGCGAAAGTGTGTTTGTTTGTTGGTTCGTCCTTCAATCACGCCGCAACAGAGCAACGAATTGTTGTGATTTTTGGCATGATTATAGTTGAGGACCTGGAGAGTGACGTAGGCTACTCCCGTGGGAATAAAAAAAATGGAACCCGGAAACTTAAACCACGCGGATGAAGTCACTGGCATCAGCTAGTCTGAAATTTTTTTTTAATGGTCTACGATGTAGATAAAACAAACGTACACAATCTTCGGCACCAATCGGTTTGCAATAACTGATTTCCGCATGGATTTGGGTTCTGTTAGTAACAGTCAGATCCTGCGTTAATTCTTTGACTTTCAGTTATAATAGCAAGTGTTATATTCATGCCCGTCTTTCAAGATGCAAGCTCGATATCTCTGTAAGTCTGTACCAATATTTTTATCAAGATAAGTTCAGCAGTCAAAAGGTAACAGACGGACAGATACTTTTGCATTTATTGAATTAGTACGAATAAAAAAGCGGAGGTAAAGCCTGTAAGTATAAAGGAAATGATAAAAGCGTCCAGGTAACTGGCGCTCTGGATGTGCTAACAGCTCATTTAAACGTTCTATTGATAAAATTAATCTAAACGTGCGATGTGAAAGCTCGTTAGGGCTAATTTGAACTAATCGCTTCTATCTACGCTAACAGTTTGCTAATGTGTGTTTGCATGTCAGATCCGACTTGCTCATTGGGAATAGAGATACCTACCTATATACTTATTCTATGTAGAGGCAAGTTTTCTTAGATACAGAATGGTTTCTTCCTTTATTTTAAAGTCAAATAAATATTAAAAATGCGAAAGTTTGGATGGATGTATGGATGTATGGATGTGTGTATGTATGGATGTATGGATGTTTGTTACTCAATCACGCTCCAACGGCTTAACGGATCTGGATGAAATTTGGCACAGAGATAGATTATAGTCTGGAATAGCATATAGGCTACTTTTTATCCCGGAAAATTAAAGAGTTCCCGCGGGAACCGAAAAACCTCAATCCGACGAAGTCGCGGGCTAGTAAGCTAGTTATAAAAATATGTGTTTGCGCCAATGTTTAATGAATAGACAGACATAATGGTATCATTGCTACACGTGTACCTATTTGTGACTAGTACGAGTAGGTGCGTGTCAAAACATTAGCGGGTAATGGAACTAATCCCTTTCATACCAATGTATATGTAATCCACTACTGCCCATTAATGGCCCACTGCTGGGCACAGGCCTCTACTCTCATAGGAGAGAGGAATTAGAGCTTAGACCCACCACGCTGTTCCAATGCGGGTTGGCGGGCTTTAACGACTATCATCATGTTAGTGATAATAAACACGGCATCGTACCGGAACGCTAAATCGCTTGCCGGCACGTCTTTTGCCGGTAGAGTGGTAACTAGCCACGGCCGAAGCCACCCATCAGGCTAGACCAGGGAAAATTCAAAAATTATAAATTCCCAAATTGACCCTGCCAGGGATCGAACCCGGGACCTCCGCGCGTTAAGACAACAGCGCTCAACACTGCGCCACGGAGGTCGTCAAACATCTATAATATATCCAAAAATCTATGGTATACTAGATGTACCTACTGGGCATACATACTGCGAGCGAATGTGTTCGGCGAGTAACACTCATATACCACCCATACCTTGTACTATAGGTGTTCCAACGTGGTATTCACTGTAGGGCGGATACGCAGCTCTGCTTTCAGTGGCGAAGAGTGGTCTGTAATTCTGTACCCTTACTCTGAGATTGATCGAATTTAAAATACGGTCTCACTAAGTGAGGTGAATTACATATGCATCAAACTAAAATGAATCTTAATCTTATTAATTTAGAGCTCAATTTCGTGTATGCATTCACAGCTAGCGCTCCAAACGATACGTTTCGAAATTTGAATCTGTTGCACTGAATTTGTGGCTTTAAATCAAGAGTTTTTGGGTCCATTTTAGTTTGACTCAAATGTGATTCACCTCACTTAGTGAGACCGTATTTTAAATTCGATCAATCTCAGAGTAAGGGTACTGTATGACTAAATGCAGTTTGGAGCTGTTTAGAAATAGTTTACAAGTTACAACATATAGTCTACTAGCTGATTCCCGCGACTTCGTCCGCGTGGATTGAGGTTTTTCGGTTCCTATCTCTCAAGTTAGATCGAACTGCACATGGTGTGCGAATTTTATTATAATCGGTTAAGTGGTTTAGAAGTCCATTGAGGACAAACATTGTGACACGAGATTTATATATATTAAGATAGTAAACAGGGCGGTCTGCTGTATGGAGAACCCCGCATTAAATCCTCAGTCGATAAAACTTGGCAGGGTTTTAGTATTGGATGATCCAAAACGTACACAAAAATGTCCAACAAGAATAACCTCCGGAAAACAGGTATTCATATCTAAATTTTCAATAAGCTTAATATTCTGAACTGAATAATTTCTCGATACAAATTTTTTTTACCAAATTAATTAATAGCCTTAATAAGAGTGAAATGATTCCGTCGTTGCGTAAAGCGGCGTTATGTGTGATCCAGCTTACGTTTGTTTTAGGGAAATACCTCAGCAAAATAACAAATAATAAAGAGAGAAGACTAATATTGATAAAATACAGGTTATACACGAATCTGAGTAAAATAAAATGAGATATAAAGAGTAAAATATGGGGTGAGGAATAAGCAAAAAGGGCAAAGGGCAGTATTTTCACGCACCTAACCCAAGTAAATACTTTTCAAGAACTTATTGAATAAATAAACATAATTTTCTGTTGATACTCTTTATGGAGCTTCGGGTGTATTTCTTGTAAGTATTTAATTATGTTAAATAATTTTGAAACTCTTCATACTAATTGTTCTCTTCTTCATAAATAATTGTTTAGGTTTAATAACACGAATACTTATCATAATAATTTTCCCGGATTGCTTTCAGAAACCCGATATTACAATTATTTTAAACATAAATATATTACAATATGAATTGCTGTTCTTTGGTAGTAAATACATAATACATATTATGCGCTACCTGTCTTTCTACTAACAGTAATTAATAAAGTAAATTAGACATATTCTGTGTATCATATTTTGTATACTCTGTGTTAGGTTAATTTAGTTTTTAGTAAGTGACTAGGTTTTCCTTTGACTGTTTTTTTGTGATTGATAATAAAATATAATTTCTGAATTTATACAGTAATCTAATTTATAATAGTATAAAATGTTACATTTTATGAATATTATGACAGATGCTCTGAATTATGACATCTATATATATATAAATCTCGTGTCACAATGTTTGTCCTCAATGGACTTCTAAACCACTTAACCGATTATAATAAAATTCGCACACCATGTGCAGTTCGATCTAACTTGAGAGATAGGATAGTTTATATTATATAGATTAGGATTATTAGTGCTACCCGTGCGAAGCCGGGGCGGATCGCTAGTTTTTTTATAAAGATTGACATACCTACATAGTTAGATTTATGAAATTCTTTATTTATGTTATCGTTCCAATTTAGTATTTATAATATATGCATGTTGTGATAGCCTATAATAAGTTGTACATTTAACTTATATCTGTATGCGTTTAATTAATAATATTAATGTATTTAGTGTAACAACTGTTGGCTATCCTTATAAATAAATAAATAAATGTATGTACATAAGTATGAAATGGTGCTTGTCTAGTGGTTAAATATTACTGTTTATTCAGTGAAGTAAAACATCGTGAGGAAAATTGCATGCCCAAGAGTTTCATAATGTTTTTGAAGGTGTGTGAAGTCTAGCCATACCCTTCTCATTCCGAGAGGAGACGCGTGCTCAACAGTGAGTCGGCTTTGGGTTGATAAGAGAAGATCAAACAAAACTAGTTTGCCAAACCACCTGATATGTCGGTAAATCCATCGGTTCTAGCACAACTCCTCGGAATGCGAGCTGTATCCGGCAAGCAAACATAAATTAGCAAATTGTTAGCGCAGAACGGACGGAATTAGTTAAAGTCAGTCCGACGAATTTACACGGCGCATATCACGTCACTACTTGCTCATTACTCGTAGATAGCTAAAGTATATAAAGAAGAAAAGTAAAGGAAAATCATAAGAATCCATATCCATATCCATACTAATATTATAAATGCGAAAGTGTGTCTGTCTGTCTGTCTGCTACGCTTTCCCGGTCCATCTTTTCAACCGATTTTGCTGAAATTTGGTATAGAGATAGGTAATATCCCGGGGAAGGACATAGGCTACTTTTCATCCCGGAAAATTAAGGAGTTCCCGCGGGAATCAAAAAACCTTAGTCCACGCGGACGAAGTCGCGGGCATCATCTAGATTCTAGTGTATGATAAAGTTCGACGAGAACTATATGCATTATTCATACAAATAGCTTGCCGAAATAAATATATCACTTTTAATTATATTAATTTAGATGCCCGCGTTAAAACTAGCCCATTTCCGACTCTATAATGCAAGCTCTTCTCTATTCTATAAATATTTTTGTTAAAATTTCATCAAGATTAGAAAAAACACCTTAAATTACAATTTTAAATTAATATAATAATAATAGAATTAAAGAAGGTAGGTACTGTTCCATTAAATTAGTACTGGTAAACCAATTTTACTAATAAAAAAGGTCGAATATATTATACGTAGGGCAAAAAAGGTCAACCTGAAAATTATATTAATTTTGGTCATACGTATATTTTTTAAAATTTACGTAACACAATTAAACTCCACCGTCAACCACAAAGCTCTTTGAACAGTATCAACGTAAAAGTATGTATATTTATTCAATAAGGCTTGGAAATATATTTTGGCCGGTGGTACGCGTAAAATCATGCGAGTTTCACCCTAAGGCCAGGTGTATCTTGCGCGGCATCCAATAGGTATTAAGTAATCATCTCAGCCTTTTTGCGTCTACAGCTGGACAATTATTAGGTCTTGCCGTTGTTGATAGCACAGCACTGCAAACGGACCATACTCTATCATATTACAGACACTTACCGTCATCTTCTTTAGCTTGTTCACGCTTGTAGGTTAACGGTCTCCACTCTTGTTGACCCTTGGGCTATGGTGGTATCTATTGTTAGTTTTTCTTCCGAACATTAGTAGAATTAATAGAAAATGTGTACAAAAACATAAACTTCTCATAATTATCTAACTCTGTAGTTATTATAATATCCTACCTGCATAAAAATGATTGATGCTAAATAACGAAAGATGAGTTTACATTTCATCTGTCATCAAATGTATCACTTGGATCTGGAGTTTCGAAGCTAGTTCAGATTTACAGCGCCAAGATATGAACTAATAATTACTGCGAAGATGATATGGCAATGACAGGGTGAACGACTAACAATGGTAAAATCCATGCGTTCCGTTGTGCCCGCGCGGATTCTGCTGTATCTGAACTATAGCCCTAATGATATATGAGAAAAAAAAAAAAAAAAAACAACTTGAACTTGAAATATTGATCTTTGAGTTCATCTGAGCTTATTCATTAATGAAACGCAGTACTCGTATTAAATCCTATGATCTACAAAAAAATTATAAAATAAGTACGATATCGAAAACGATTTGTTGCTTACTGGGTCAGCTATTTTGTATTTTATTGTTTTGTTTATTTAATAAAAATAATCCTACACGCTGACGTAATTGATATAAGACCGCAACCGTGTTCACTCGGATGGAACTATAATTTCATTTCAATTATCTTTGCGGATTTACCGCGGTCGGATTCCATTGCCGCTCAACAAAAACTATCAACAAAATAACTATCAAATTTTATAATATAGTGAGAATGGCTACCAATATAAGCCAGTGGAAACAAATATTCCGTTCGAGGTTAGGATCTATCTAGGACCACGATCTTCAGCAATGAAGGAACAACCGAAGAGAGAGATGGTTAAAGAAAAAAATATATATACCAGAACTCTACCTTCTTAAATTGTCACATTGAATTGATTCGTTTTCCCATTACCCATCTTCTTAATTACCTATTTACCCAAACCCTTTTCATAATTTAAACAAAGTTTGGTAATTTAGCATCGAATGGACAGGCTGGCAAGATCACTGTTTCGAGTCAAAAACTTGACTAAATTAATATTTATAATACTTCCTCCAATATGAAAATTATATTCCATTATTTAAAGTATTTTGAGAAATAGTAGGAATAAAATTATTCTCAGTTGAGGCGTGAGTTTGCTAATCATTGATTTATCAATTATATCTAAATATGAACCGGATTAAATAGTGAGCGACATGAAACAAGTTTTTAATCCAACAGTTTCAGACTTTCAGTGTTTAAAAATTTTAGCCAATAAAACCATTGCGAATGCGAACTCAATTTCACGGAACTTTTAGTTACGTGAATTTTCACGCCCTAAAGTTATCTAACATATTTTACGTTATTTTACTAAATGATGCACGCGACTGCATTCGCATGGATTTAGGATTTGTGAACGCTGGGTTCTTAAATTTTCTGGGTTAAAATTACTCAAAGTTCTCAACTTTATTCATGCAAAAAATCACATCGATTATTTGCTCTGTTAAGGCTAATTGAATGACAAACCATAAACCAACAGGCAAACACATGAATAATTATAGTCCTTACTATAATTAGTAAGTATGGATGAGTATCAATGCACAGATAAAAGATATATTTTAGTTTTAATTAGTTTAATAGGGTTTTATGTTTGTTAAATGAAGAATAATATAATTTAATAAAGGAATTGATTTCAACATTTGTAATAATTATTATGGATTTGGCAACAATTCAGTGATGTTATGTGAAGCTCTCACAGCTCCAGCCGCAGAAGAACTGGTTCGTGAGGGCATTACAAAATATAATAGTTTTTTACTCCACTACAAGTTTGCCCTTGACTGCAATCTCACATGATATTAAGTGCTAATGCAGTCTGAGATGGTGGCTAACCTGTTAAGAAAAGCTAAATTTAGCGTTACGTCTTTGCCGGTAGGGTGGTAACAAGCTGAAGCCTCCCACCAGGCAACAATGTCAGAAAAAGTATACATTTTGAACATTATTTGTAAGCTCCCACTTTGTATGCATCTTTACTCATGTGCTCTGGGTATCCACGCCAAGCTTAGATTATCGCTTGCGAGAGGTATTCATTATTCTTCACGAGAGCGAACAGGATTAGCACCTCACAACCCTCGCTAAAAGGCGGTGTGCATTAATAATGATGTACTCGCGTCTTGTGTCTTCATATTTAGACAATGGATGATTTTGTTGCTCCTTAAATTATTATGAGTAAAGTATGTTACTTAGGAATAGTTGTATATTTTATGATGTAAGGTAGGTGAGGCCCGCGACTGCGTCCGCGTAGATGTCTAATTTTCTTTCGCATTTATATCATTAACAATTAGTAAGACGAGTAAAATATTACTGAAGGTCTAATAGCTTATAGTTGCGCTGGTATAAATAAATCGAGCGATAGGGGTATAAAATAAATCAGGACTTAGGACGGTTACAGATAAGCGTTTTTCCGGGGCGTATAAGTTCGTTTTTGGAAGCGCTTTAGGCGCGTATAGGCGAGGTCCTTTGCACCACGCGCAACTCTTACGGGCATTGACGCGCTAAGTAATAAGTTTGTATACCAACTACTGACTACTACTACAAAGTACTATTCCCTATTCTGTGCTACTACTACTACTACTGACTGGCCTACAGGTCTTAGCGAACACGCCGGTAAAAGCGAATGTACGCGCGTTCGGTTTTTTGAAAACCGAACGCGCATTTAATACGATAGTCAATACTATAAAAATACTAGGTATAGTCAGAAACCGCCCATAACAGTCTAGTCAACAAGTGCTTTTTTGGTCAACCTTTTTTCTCCGCCTCCGAAAAATATGAACGAGGAATCATTCGATTCGGAATCGCGTGTAGATCATTTTCGAACAAAATTCAAGACCTGCTTGCAAAAATTGCAAAGTTATTAACAATTAACTGAAAAAAAAAATAATGGGGTTTGGTTTCTTGCAAATATCTCAAAAACTATTTAATATTTTTCAAATTTGAAAAAAGATTCAAAAAGAGGAGGAAATTTTCCAAAAAAACAGTTTAGCTTCCGGAACTGTAGGACCAATATTTATAATTTCCTAGAGGGTTGAAAATACGGCTAAAAACGGGGACTCTGGCTTGCGTCAGCTTTGCCCACGTTGGACCTATAATGAATAAATATTATTTAAACCTATTAAATATGAAAATTAAGAATTGAAAATATTCAAGCATCTACTGGATAGATGAATGAACAATCCGTGGTCAAAAATTTTTTATCGCGATTTTTCTATTAATTATGCATTAGTTAGTTAATAAATTTTTCTTACTTGAACATGAACATTGCAAGTGCGATAATTGTTTAATAACAAATCTGAGATTTTTTTTCCTTTTTTGGAGCTATTTTGGAAAGGCCTCAGAAGAGATACCCGTTGGAAAAATTTTAAAATTGTTATTTTTCATTTTTTATAAACATTTTACTTAGGTTAAAAATTAAAAAGTTTGATTAATCATTGAAATTTTTTTTTTAATTTTTTATATTAAAATAACACATGGTTGTTTTTGTTTCATTATGTAGAAAATTAAAATAAATATACAGAAAAAATGAACCTGAATTTTTAGTACTAGATCGCGAAATATCAAACATTTTAATAATTATGTACTACTTACCTAATTACTTGAAAAGATTTCATAAATATGACTCACATTCAATCATAATATAATAATGTCAACCCCTAACCCGAAGCTATACAAATATCTACACGTAAGAAAAACCTTTGTAGATTTCTTATTCTATGAGATTTCGCAAGATATTCACGTAGGTATGTTACCTGAAAAAGTGACGCAATTTGACTTCTTTTCTTATTTATCATATTATTTTACCCTTGCTACAATTTTACATATCTTTCTGAAAGCGTTATTGAGCAGCGAAAGTGAAAATAGTTTCAGACGGAACAGAAAAAAAACAGGTGACGATAGATAAATTAAAGTCTTTGGAATTACAGTATACCCTGCAGTCTTTATAAGGCAGTATAAAAAAAGCAAAACGAAAACGAACGGGACACGAAATTCACTCAAAGGAAACGTTCTTTTATTTTTTTAAATAAGAAAATCTGCATTCAAACATTTTTTATTAGAGCTTAATTTAGCAGGGCATCGAAGCTACTAAAGATATAACAAATTGACAGTTACGAGTATGTACTTTTTTCAAATAAGTATAAACTATGGTAAAACAACGCGAGGAAACTTGAATGCTCGATAGTCCTTCTTAATGTTCTTAAAGTTATTTGAAATCTGCCAATCCGCGCTCGGATGCGCGTGTGTAATCCGCGCGTGGTGGACTGTGGCCGAACCCTTCTCATTCTGAGATTGGTCTCGTGCTCAGTAACGAGCCGGCAATGGGTTGAAATGATGATAAGGGGTAATCCATAAAGTACGTCACACTAATTTCGTGATTTTTTGACCCCTCCCCTGTCCTTGTCACAGTTGGTCACATTTGTGAGACCTCCCCCCTCCCTAGTGTGACATCTTGCAATTTTACATCTAGAAATTATTAAATTAAAACAGCACTTCCGAAATTAGTTTTATTTCTAATAGATTACTTCTAAAACTTGGAAATATTTTTAAGGTTGGCATTTTAATGAGTAAAATCACGCAAAACACATCGCTGAAATTTTAGGTAAGCAAGAAGAAGTTAGAAGAGGGACGAGTGGCCCAGTTGTGACAACGCATAACAGTCAATTGCGAATGTTAAGCAACGTTGATCCACGTCGGTAACTGGATGGGTGACCGAATTTGGAGGTTTAATTTTGGTCTTTTCGTTTCCTCCGTGCTTCCGAGAGCAAGTAAAGCCCTCGGTCCCGGTTATTATCACTAACATCTGATAATAATCGTAACAAAAACCAAATAGATTAGCCCAAAACACACAGGGAGCGGGCGCGGGTCGGGCGCGGGCCGGGTCGGGTGTCAGGCGGGTTGAATTCCTTGTATTTATATGGAAGACATCACACGGAACGCGGGCGCGGGTTGGGCGCGGGGCGGGTGGCACGCGGGACCCGCGCGGGCTCCGCGCCCGTCGCCCGCCACCACAAACAGGACGCGGGTGAGCGGGTAGCGGGCGGGTGTAGCGTCGTTGAATTTATCGTAATACACGTATTCTCCGATAGGCGTTCACACAGACGCGTGCGCGGGTCGTGCGCGGCGCGTGTCGGGAGTTGGTTTTGTATTTATTTACAAAACATAGTTCGTTTTGAAAATGGATTTGAATGAAAAATTATAGTATGTGTTCCTTAATGTATTTATTTGTTACAAACTATAAAAATACTGTTTTGAAAGCAAGAATATGGCAGCGGATTGATTTTAAATTTCAATCAATGTGCATTTGCGCTGCCGCTGGCAAGGTTGAAGGTACGCCCGCGCCCGACCCGCCATCAACCCGCGCCCGCGTTGTGTGTGAAGACGTTCGAGCAGCGCGTCTCACGCGATGAGCCCGACCCGACCCGCGCCCGCGTTCTATGTGTTTTGGGCTGAACTCTAAAGTCGAGTCGTATGCGGAAGGACGTGGGAACCCACCGCATTGTTATCCCAAGAAAACTCCTACCATTATTTAAATAATGGAAAGGGGGTCACGACCCTCGTATTCCTCATTACTGATGAGGAATACGACGCAGAGAGAGAGAGAGAAGAAGAAGAAGATAGCTTATACTAGTACTACTACTAGTATAAGCTATCTTCTTCTTCTTGTTAAAATAGGTTTACCTACGTAAACCTATTTTAACAACGTGCAGTTCAGTTAATGTTTGAACAAGGGTAACAACAGAAAATCTAAGTTCGTACGTAAATTGAATCTTACAACTTCGCTTAACTATAGCAATATAATACTATAGTATCCGTTAGATTACAAGGTTAAAGTTTGTAATAATTAACCTACTACGGGTAAGATTAGATACGAGTATAGAGAATTTGAACACGTAGGTACCTTCGAATTTAGAATTGGTTTTGTTGCTTTGGTTACTTAATCCGCCTCTCTATGTTTACTATGATTGTTATAATATGTTGCTTTGGATATACTATAGGTAATCCGCCTCTCTATGTTAACGATGATACTGCATTTTTAGTACTACATAGATCGCGAAATATCAAATATTTAAATATTTATGTACTACCTAATTACTTGCAAAGATTTCATACGATAATTTTTAGTTGTTTATAAACGACTGAAAAGCTAAAACACAGATGTACACGTTATTCCGAATCTAAGAAGGCGTAGTATCATACTAATATTATAAATGCGAAAGTGTGTTTGTTGGTTTGTTGGTTTATTGATTTGTTGGTTTGTTGGTTTGTCCTTCAATCACGCCGCAACGGAGCAACGGATCGACGTGATTTTTTGGCATGGGTATAGTTGTGGACCTGGAGAGTGACATAGGCTACTTTTTATCCCGGAAAATTAAGGAGTTCCCGCGGGAATAACAAAAAAAATGAAGCACGCGGATGAAGTCGCGGGCATCAGCTTGTACAGTATACTGCGGAAAATGAAAATTTCACGACGACGGACGATATTGTATAACACTAGTTACAATATGATATAGAATAAAAAATGAAGTTCATTGACCTAAATTGCTATACTGATTGATCGACGCTAAATAGTTTCGTTTTTAAAATAGCACGGATAAAAATATATCTTGAAATTGGATAACAAAAATATGTAGCGGTAACAACCATGGTCGTCGGTTTGCGCTGCAGCTGATTTGATTATTTCACCAGTATGTAGTTAACAAGCCATGCGGGCTTTTATTAAATTTCGATACAACACGTTTTTTGTTTGAGCCCAGTTTCGATGTAAATGTGGTATTTTATTTGTTAGTATGCCCGGCTGACGTTGTCCTGCCTTGAACCTAGAACCTGATTGCAGCGCCCCCTACCGGGTCCAATTGTGGATATACAACTTCCCGAGACCCACACAAATTCACAATTTTTTCACAATTTTTACGAGACTAACGAACAGTAATTCATTTTTATTAACAAAGGTAAGAATAAGATAAGAGTTACCGATGCTAAATTAATATGAAAGATTGCAGAATCTATCTAGTTATCATTTATCAAGGCTAATGCAGACAAGTAAGTCGTGGCTCAGAGTCTGTGGTTAAGAGTTCACTTGTCCTCTATGACAAGTGAACAAAAGTTGTGAAGCAATTTATTTTAACCCATCGGCCCACTACTGCACACGAGTCTCCCCATAGAATGAGAAGGATTTGATCATAGTCCACTACGGTGGTCAAATGCGGTTTGCCAGACTTCATACACATTTGAGAACATTATTAAAAACTCTCGGGCATGCAGGTTTTCTCAAATGTGTTTCTTCACTGGTAAACCATCTTAGCATCTGCATCATCACTTACCATCACGTGAGATCGCAGTCAAGGGCTAACTTGTAGTGGAATTTAAAAAAAATCAAGTGATATTTAATTTCTTAAAACGCTAATAGTTTTTAAAAGTGACTTGGTAATCTTGTTTAGTTCCTTTCATGTTGTGTAAGGAAGTTTAATACTAATAATGTTCACAGCCTTTATCGTTTACGGCGACGTTCATTATAAAACAGCTTACCCCTAAATAGGAGGCAGAATCACCGGATACACACATTTTCATTACATTATCATTAATCATGAAACTAGGCCTCATATCAAGAAATGCGGATTAGGTCTCAGCTAAGTTAGACTTTAACTTCTGCTTGCTCTCTTAAACATTTGTTCAAGGTTGAGCAATAATGGAGCTTTTATTCATAGAGCAGCGAATCAAGCGATTACTGATAGGCACAATAGGCGTGAGCGGCTAATTGAAGTCTGACTCGATGGCAATCCTTTCTGCATTACAATGAGCGGAACCATTGTGTTACTAAAACGCGCAGAGTTAATGGCGTGCACATAAGTCGCGAAAGTATCTATATTCATTGGAAAACCGGATAGTCATGGTCGCAAAGTGTTGGGATGGGTATATGGATGTATGGATGTATGGATGTTTGTTACTCAATCACGCCACAACGGCTGAACGGATCTGGATGAAATTTGGCAAAGAGATAGATTATAGTCTGGAATAACACATTGGCTACTTTTTATCCTGAAAAATTAAGGAGTTCCCGCGGGAACCAAAAAACCTCAATCCACGCGGACGAAGTCGCGGGCATCAGCTAGTTTATTTATAAATATACTATTGGGCCCGGCAGACGTTGTCCTCTCCTGAACCTAAAACCCGATTGCAGCGGCACCCACCGGGTCCAGCGGCAATTGACTTTTATTTTTATTCACAATTTTTAAAGATTTGCTGGCCAACTATTAAAATGTTAAAAATTCGTTTAAAAGGTGAACATTGTACGTCCTATATGTATGATAGGGTATAGATAGTCCTTGCCGTAGCCATGGTCTGTGAAAACGCATTAAGTTGCTATCGTATACTATGCTTACATTTTTGTCATGTTGCTACAAGGTGTCATCGTTACCATTGTCGTTCGGGTTTCTTTACACATTCTACAATATCTATACATAGAATAAAACTGTAACAGGTCCAATTCTGTACATTGAAGTTATTTTGAAAATATTTTATGGAGGGCACTCATTATTCGATACTGAAGCCAAATCTGTAATTTTTTTCATTTTTGTCTGTCTGTCTGTCTGTCTGTCTGTCTGTCTGTCTGTCTGTCTGTCTGTCTGTCTGTCTGTCTGTCTGTATCTTGGCCGCGCATCACGCCGAAACTACTGAATGAATTCAAACGAAACTTGGCACGATTTGAGCCCATACTACGAGGTAGGACATAGGATACTTTTTATCCCGAAATTCTACCCCCGAAGGGGTGAAATAGGGGTTGAAAGTTTGTATGAAAGTCCTTAATTTCTCAAGTTATAGCCATGAAACTTGATATATGAGCTGCGGGTTGAAAATGGAGACATACGTGTTTCATAGTTTTTGAAAATTCGACCCCCAAAAGGGTGAAATAGGGGATAAAAGTTGGTATGAAAGTCCTTCGTTTCTCAAGATGTTTTACAAGTTATATCAACGAAACTATTTATTTTTGCTTACGGTAAAAAAATAAAGATTCAAAATTCAAAAATCAAAATTCCACCCCTAAGGGGGTGAAATAGGGGGTGAAAGTTTGTATGAAAGTCCGTCATTTCTCAAGTTATATCGATTAAACTTGGTATACAAGCTACCGGTTGAAAATGAAGAAATAAATGTTTCACAGTTTATGTAAATTTTACCCCCGAAGGGGTGAAATAGGGGGTTGAAAGTTTGTATGAAAGTCCTTCGTTTCTCAAGTTATAGCCATGAAACTTGGTATATGAGCTGCGGGTTAAATAGATTATAGTCTGGATTAACACAAAGGCTTTTTTATTCAGGAGAAATCAGTTCCCGCTGGAACCATAAAACCTTAATCCACGCGGACGAAGTCGCGGGCATCAGCTAGTTCTAAATAATATACATAATAAAACCAGAAAAAGAAGACTATTGGTGTAGGTTTTTCGTAATTAACTTTGTTCATTTGACTGTCATACACACATACAACGGCGGGTCGTGCGGCATATTATAAACTAGCTATTGCCCGCGACTCCGTCCGCGTGGTTTAAGTTTATTTGATTCCCGCAGGAAATACTTAATTTTCCTGGATAAAAAGTAGCCTATGTCACTCTACAGGTCCTCATCTATACCCATGTCAAAAATCAGTTCGATCCGTTGTTCCGTTTCGGCGTGATTGAAGGACAAACCAACAAACCAATAAACCAATAAACCAACAAACCAACAAACAAACACACTTTCGCATTTATAATATACTAGCTGATTATAATTATAATATAAATAATAAATGTGTCCGACCTATTAATCTTAAAATAAAGCGTTTAAAAATTTTCCTAAAATTCAAGAATGTTTTAGTATAAAGTGCAGTTGTTCGTCCCGTAAGAGTTGTAATATGCCGATTCATAAATCTGTAACAACTTTAAGTTATATATTTGAAGGAGGTATTAAGGCAAGCACGGAATGGGGAATAAGCTGGAAAATAACTTTTCGTGGAGCTGGAAACGTGCCGCATAATAATTGCTTTATTCACGTATATTTGGTTCTCAACATTTGGAGTTACAATATATAACGGACTTGAATTTATATTAAGCTATTGCTGTATCTATATCTATACTTAAAATAAAACTGTAACAGGTCCAATTCTGTACATTGAAGTTATTTTGAAAATATTTTATGGAGGGCACTCATTATTCGATACTGAAGCCAAATCTGTAATTTTTTTCATTTTTGTCTGTCTGTCTGTCTGTCTGTCTGTCTGTCTGTATCTTGGCCGCGCATCACGCCGAAACTACTGAATGAATTCAAACGAAACTTGGCACGATTTGAGCCCATACTACGAGGTAGGACATAGGATACTTTTTATCCCGAAATTCTACCCCCGAAGGGGTGAAATAGGGGTTGAAAGTTTGTATGAAAGTCCTTAATTTCTCAAGTTATAGCCATGAAACTTGATATATGAGCTGCGGGTTGAAAATGGAGACATACGTGTTTCATAGTTTTTGAAAATTCGACCCCCAAAAGGGTGAAATAGGGGATAAAAGTTGGTATGAAAGTCCTTCGTTTCTCAAGATGTTTTACAAGTTATATCAACGAAACTATTTATTTTTGCTTACGGTAAAAAAATAAAGATTCAAAATTCAAAAATCAAAATTCCACCCCTAAGGGGGTGAAATAGGGGGTGAAAGTTTGTATGAAAGTCCGTCATTTCTCAAGTTATATCGATTAAACTTGGTATACAAGCTACCGGTTGAAAATGAAGAAATAAATGTTTCACAGTTTATGTAAATTTTACCCCCGAAGGGGTGAAATAGGGGGTTGAAAGTTTGTATGAAAGTCCTTCGTTTCTCAAGTTATAGCCATGAAACTTGGTATATGAGCTGCGGGTTAAATAGATTATAGTCTGGATTAACACAAAGGCTTTTTTATTCAGGAGAAATCAGTTCCCGCTGGAACCATAAAACCTTAATCCACGCGGACGAAGTCGCGGGCATCAGCTAGTTCTAAATAATATACATAATAAAACCAGAAAAAGAAGACTATTGGTGTAGGTTTTTCGTAATTAACTTTGTTCATTTGACTGTCATACACACATACAACGGCGGGTCGTGCGGCATATTATAAACTAGCTATTGCCCGCGACTCCGTCCGCGTGGTTTAAGTTTATTTGATTCCCGCAGGAAATACTTAATTTTCCTGGATAAAAAGTAGCCTATGTCACTCTACAGGTCCTCATCTATACCCATGTCAAAAATCAGTTCGATCCGTTGTTCCGTTTCGGCGTGATTGAAGGACAAACCAACAAACCAATAAACCAATAAACCAACAAACCAACAAACAAACACACTTTCGCATTTATAATATACTAGCTGATTATAATTATAATATAAATAATAAATGTGTCCGACCTATTAATCTTAAAATAAAGCGTTTAAAAATTTTCCTAAAATTCAAGAATGTTTTAGTATAAAGTGCAGTTGTTCGTCCCGTAAGAGTTGTAATATGCCGATTCATAAATCTGTAACAACTTTAAGTTATATATTTGAAGGAGGTATTAAGGCAAGCACGGAATGGGGAATAAGCTGGAAAATAACTTTTCGTGGAGCTGGAAACGTGCCGCATAATAATTGCTTTATTCACGTATATTTGGTTCTCAACATTTGGAGTTACAATATATAACGGACTTGAATTTATATTAAGCTATTGCTGTATCTATATCTATACTTAAAATAAAACTGTAACAGGTCCAATTCTGTACATTGAAGTTATTTTGAAAATATTTTATGGAGGGCACTCATTATTCGATACTGAAGCCAAATCTGTAATTTTTTTCATTTTTGTCTGTCTGTCTGTCTGTCTGTCTGTCTGTCTGTATCTTGGCCGCGCATCACGCCGAAACTACTGAATGAATTCAAACGAAACTTGGCACGATTTGAGCCCATACTACGAGGTAGGACATAGGATACTTTTTATCCCGAAATTCTACCCCCGAAGGGGTGAAATAGGGGTTGAAAGTTTGTATGAAAGTCCTTAATTTCTCAAGTTATAGCCATGAAACTTGATATATGAGCTGCGGGTTGAAAATGGAGACATACGTGTTTCATAGTTTTTGAAAATTCGACCCCCAAAAGGGTGAAATAGGGGATAAAAGTTGGTATGAAAGTCCTTCGTTTCTCAAGATGTTTTACAAGTTATATCAACGAAACTATTTATTTTTGCTTACGGTAAAAAAATAAAGATTCAAAATTCAAAAATCAAAATTCCACCCCTAAGGGGGTGAAATAGGGGGTGAAAGTTTGTATGAAAGTCCGTCATTTCTCAAGTTATATCGATTAAACTTGGTATACAAGCTACCGGTTGAAATTGAAGAAATAAATGTTTCACAGTTTATGTAAATTTTACCCCCGAAGGGGTGAAATAGGGGGTTGAAAGTTTGTATGAAAGTCCTTCGTTTCTCAAGTTATAGCCATGAAACTTGGTATATGAGCTGCGGGTTAAATAGATTATAGTCTGGATTAACACAAAGGCTTTTTTATTCAGGAGAAATCAGTTCCCGCTGGAACCATAAAACCTTAATCCACGCGGACGAAGTCGCGGGCATCAGCTAGTTCTAAATAATATACATAATATAACCAGAAAAAGAAGACTATTGGTGTAGGTTTTTCGTAATTAACTTTGTTCATTTGACTGTCATACACACATACAACGGCGGGTCGTGCGGCATATTATAAACTAGCTATTGCCCGCGACTCCGTCCGCGTGGTTTAAGTTTATTTGATTCCCGCAGGAAATACTTAATTTTCCTGGATAAAAAGTAGCCTATGTCACTCTACAGGTCCTCATCTATACCCATGTCAAAAATCAGTTCGATCCGTTGTTCCGTTTCGGCGTGATTGAAGGACAAACCAACAAACCAATAAACCAACAAACCAACAAACAAACACACTTTCGCATTTATAATATACTAGCTGATTATAATTATAATATAAATAATAAATGTGTCCGACCTATTAATCTTAAAATAAAGCGTTTAAAAATTTTCCTAAAATTCAAGAATGTTTTAGTATAAAGTGCAGTTGTTCGTCCCGTAAGAGTTGTAATATGCCGATTCATAAATCTGTAACAACTTTAAGTTATATATTTGAAGGAGGTATTAAGGCAAGCACGGAATGGGGAATAAGCTGGAAAATAACTTTTCGTGGAGCTGGAAACGTGCCGCATAATAATTGCTTTATTCACGTATATTTGGTTCTCAACATTTGGAGTTACAATATATAACGGACTTGAATTTATATTAAGCTATTGCTGTACGATTCCTACAGGGAAATCTAGCCTCGGACTAGCAAATTGAGACCTACTTGAAGATTTAAGTAACATATTTTATAAGTAACAAAAATATCTTTGACAGATTTTCGAAGAGTTTTTCCGATACTGGAGCTATCGGAAATCCCACTTAGGTTTTGTAACATTCAACCCTATTAAGTCAAAACTGCAGATTATTTTCCTAGTGTAGGTAATGTTCGAGAATCTAGATACTATACAGTGGCGGATTGAAACTGAGTCAGACATTACCAATTCATCGTGGAGATGCGAGTTTCCTGTATCAACATTTACGTTACTTTTATCTTCCATTGCTTCAGTTGAAACTTGCAGTGGCGTTTGTAAACTTTGCAGTGTTTTGTTTCAAAGTTCTGAAAATTTTATCGGGTCTGGCCTGGATATTTAGCTAGTTGTAGCACAGGGTAGGTAGAGTTGTAAATCTGCTTATAGTAATTAGTGTATGGAATGTGAACTGATTAGATTATGCCCGCGAGCCCGGCTTCACACGCGTCGATTTAGGTTTTGAAATTCCCACGGGAACTCTTTTGGCCTTAATTTTTTCCGGGATAAATAGTGGCCTATGATCTTACCGGAATGCAACTTATCTCCGTACCCATTAAAATTGGGTAAATATATAAGCCGTAAAAGCGTAGCAGATTAACTGACAGACAGACACATTTTTGACTTCATAAACTGGTGGTGCTAACAGTTTTAAAAAGACACCCGTTTTAAAAAGGATTTTTGACAATTCTAATGGGAGCTATATCTACATGAACGAGGTCATAACAAATTTATTAGTAAGTTATAAAGTTAAAAGTGAATAAAAAGACAAGTATATACTTCATTTTTCGTTTTTTTTCTACTCGTAGAGATAAGAATATAGAGACTCAGGCTGGGACGTAAACAAGCCTGGGCAAGTACGAGACAGCTTAAAGGTTGGATTAGTCATTAGATGCTTGCGTGATCATCTATTAGTTACCGCAGCGGTGATCTGTGTGAAGTTTTTATCATAATAACTTGAAGCATTCAAAACACCCTATCAACTCCTTCCCCGGCAGGCTCTGGGTGTTTAGAGCTCAAGAGGCTTGCAGAAATATTATTTATGAGCTTAAATACAAAGATGAAGAACATTGTAATATTTTATTACAAAATGAAAGGGAATGTAATTAAATTGAATTGAAAATAATGAAACAAAAGGCAATCAAATAATGAAACAGAAATAAAAGAGCATTTCATGCTTGGGAATAATGTACTCTTGGGAAATTCTCACAAAAGGTAGGTTTTGCGAGAATATTATGCCTTTTATTTTTGTTGGCGACTCGTATTGGAAACATTCTTGACTTTATATAGTAATCGAACGTTTTATTTTGCATACATGATATTATCGCTTTTACGACAAAGTACACCACAAAAAATGGCAAAATTAAAAACATATCTCGTGAAAAGACCGGTATTCTGCTCCTTTACATGGAAAACTAGCTGATGCCCGCGACTTTGTACGCGTGGATTAAGGTTATTTGATTCCCGCGGGAACTCCTCAATTTTCCTATATGTTTAGTCTAAGCTAATCTAGACTATAATCTATCTCTGTGCCAAATTTCATGCAGATCCGTACAACCGATCTGGCGTGATTGAGTAACAAACATCCATCTATCCATCCATCCATCCATCCAAACTTTCGCATTCATAATTTTAAATATAGATAAGAAAATGCTATAAATTGTTTATTAGTAAGGCATTGACTTTTGGATAATCAAAGATATCCAGCCTGTAAATCATCTACGGCTGCAGCCTGCAAGACCTGAACCTGTACGAAGTAGAAAGCTGCCAGGCACGCAGATGCTAACATGCGCGTTTTCAGTACTGAAAATGCAAGTTATGTCAGTAGCATCAGATACGCCGCAAAATAGCCGCTAGTCCATGCCAACGATCTTATAATAATTACTTTTTCGTACCACTTGCTCAAAAAAGTGACATTCTATGCCACAAAAAGCGAACATAACAATAGTCATTTTTAATCTGTTAAAAACAGGGAAAGAAAATTGTACTGAATTTCATTCATCCTCTAGGGGGAGAATGTGATTTTAATTTTTTTTGACGACCTCCGTGGCGCAGTGTTGAGCGCTGTTGCCTTAACGTGCGCAGGTCCTGGGTTCGATCCTCGGCAGGGTTTGGAAATTTATAATTTCTGAATTTCCCTGGTCTGGCCTGGTGGGAGGCTTCGGCCGTGGCTAGTTACCACCCTACCGGCAAAGACGTGCCGCCAAGCGATTTAGCGTTCCGGTACGATGCCGTGTAGAAACCGAATAGGGGTATGGGTTTAATATAACTGCCATGCAGTCAAGGGCTAACTTGTAGTGGATAAAAAAAAATAAAAAAAAAAATAAAAAAAATAAAAAAAAAATAAAAAAAAAATAAAAAAAAAAAAATAAAAAAAAAAATTGGAATACTTACCGAAATTATACTGAACTACATCTGTGTTTACACAATGAGTTTGTATATAAAGCATTATACATCTTTTTGAAAAAGGAATACGCATTTATTATGCAGTTAAGATTATTAAATAAAATAAGAAAACCGACGAGGCCGTATGAGCTTGATGCCTTTGCTTTTCCGACAAAAAAATATTAGTCTAGGAATTTGCCGCGTTTTTGTTTTCTTCAAATACATAAACGTTAAGTTTATTTTAATTTATTTTTATAAATAAGTTAATGTTCTAAAAATACGTTACGATGTTAAATCAGGTGTTAATTTTTTCGCAAATGGTACGAAAAGTAGAGTATTTTCCTCGGTGATAAAGCTGTCTTAGTCTTGGGTGAACTTAAATCCCTCGCTACACTCAGGACTCGTCTTAAATCCCTCGCTTCGCTCGTGATTTAAGTTTTTAACACCCTCGCTACGCTCGGGGGTAAACCTCGAGTCCTTCGTTACGCTCGCGATTTAAATCGTCACCCGCGACAGAAGACACTGCTTTATCCCCTTGGTTAATAATCTACTATTACATCTCTCATATTCGGTAAGTAGGTCCTTATTACCCCCAAATGGAGCTTGTAGGTGACCAATTAGCGCTCTAGGGTAATAACGTAGCTAGAAAAGCCCTAGGGCGGTAAGTAATTAAAAAAAGTATGATGGTTAGATGTACGCGAACTTTTTTAAAGAGTGAAGTTTTTTTTTAATTACTTACCGCCCTAGGGCTTTTCTAGCTACATTATTACCCTAGAGCGCTAATTGGTCACCTTCAAGCTCCATTTGGAGGTAATAAGGACCTACTTACCTCACAATCGAGATGTAAAGCAGAGTAGTTAGCTCGGGTGTAAGCATCAATTGCACCCTCGAACTATAGGCGCCCTCGCTGTGCTCGTGCGCCTAAATATCTCGGGCTGCAATTGATGCCTTACAGCCCTTGGCTACTAATCTACTATTGTTTCAGTTATTAATTTTTGATTGTTTATGTAATTAATTTTTGATTACGTACTTACTGACTCTTGAGGCATTTGCGGCTCTTGCGTCTTGAGCTAACATCACCCATATTATAAAATAATGCGGAAGTGTGTTTGTTTGTTGAATTGTTAGTTCATCTTGTAATCACGTTGCAGAGGAACAACGGAAAGACGTGGTTGTTTGTATGGATATAGTTAGAAGCCTCAGGCTTGTTTTTTATCTCGATTAATCAGAGATAATACGATACGATGCCGTGTAGAAACCGAATAGGGGTATGGGTTTAATATAACTGCAATGCCCCTAACTGGTTAGCCCGCTACGATCTTAGACTGCATCATCACTTACCATCAGGTGAGATCGCAGTCAAGGGCTAACTTGTGGTGGATTAAAAAAAAACTCCTACGAGAGTATAGAAAAACCTAAATCCACGCGGACGAAGTTGTAGACATCGGCGCGTATTGAGATAATTACGTGAAGTGATGTTCATTCCACAACTCGAAGCGCAGGTGTTTCATTAGTTGTCCCCGAGAATAGCTGTTCTCTTCGTTGCAATTCGATTTAAAGTTTCACGATAGGTACCTATCGGTTGTGAACTTAATAAGTAATCACAAATAACGAGTCTCGCTCCAAAGTTATGTTATTAGCGCTAGATATTATTTCAACATCAGAATATTTGTGTGAGTGTGAGTGTAAAAGCAGTTGGTTTGTTTTGATTTAATTTTTAAACACTCGTTTTAAAGTTCATATAAAAGTAATAATAAAGTCCTTAATTCCTTATGATAGGGTAATAGTTATTCATTAGTCTCTTTTATGAATTCAAATAAATAATAGGTAATTCCTTTGGTAAATATCCACTGCAGAAATAGGTAACAGTTAACACAGTGTAGAACTTTTACGATATAATTAATATATCGTAGTATTTATTTGGCCTCTTTGTATCTATGCATGTATGTGTATTAATAACTAGCTGACGCCCGCGACTTTGTCCGCGTGGTTTTTTGATTCCCGCGGGAACTCCTTAATTTTCCGGGATAAAAAGCCTATGTGTTATTCCAGTCTATAATCTATCTCTGTGCCAAATTTCATCTAGATCCGTTCAGCCGTTGAGGCGTGATTGAGTAACAAACATCCATCCATCCATCCATACTTTCACATTTATAATATTAGTATAGATTAGTATAGATAGTAATTCTATTAATAGTAGTTAGACAAAATAATGGCGTTATTTAAGATGCGACTGAACAAAATTTTAAAATTCAAAAGGCGAAAACGCATTGGATGTTCATCTGGTAAGAAATATAAATTTTCATGGTTTGTTCATTTAATTCATTATCATCAACATCTGGTTAGCAAGTTTGCTGCTTTGCTCACTAAACGTGTTAAAAAAGGAACAACTTTAAGGGCGACTTGCACAACACTGCATAAACGGAATTAGTAAAAAACATTTGATGATGTTACTCTTTGATAAGTTTATTCCGGGGTTGACATGAAAAGGACAGGTACAGAAAATTGAACTTAACTAAATTTAACTGCCTTGTGCAAGTGGGCAAGTGAAATGAAATGTTGAAATCTATCATAATTCTAATTTTGATTGCAGTAAATTTTGTGAATGTTATTGCAGAATTCGGTTTTAATTTAGATTCTGACTTAAAATTATGAGTAAAATCATAAAGTTTCCCTGTAACTACGTAGAGTACCTACATACTTAGCAATAGCAAACAGCGGTTCTTGATAAATATAGGTAGTAGGTACATAATAATTACCTCTGGGTTTGTTATACTTCGAGTAATGACTGTTTGATAGAGCGGGGACCCTTAATGTACATAGTTTTGTTTGTACCAGCCTGTTTCAGTTGAATTTGCATTTCATAAACTGTTGAAATATGTTGCCATATAATTTACAGGCGGGCTAGGAATTCTAAAATTTGTTTGTGTGGTCTAGAATAGATTAATGATTTAAATAGGTAATAGATATTTAAATCATACTTAACATTATAAATGCGAAAGTGTGTTTGTTCGTTGGTATGTTAGTTTGTTGGTTTGTTGGTTTGTCCTTCAATCACGCCGCAACGGAGCAACGGATCGACGTGATTTTTGGCATGGGTAGAGTTGAGGACCTGGAGAGTGACATAGGCTACTTTTTATCCCGGAAAATTAAGGAGTTCACGCGGGAAAAAACTTAAACCACGCGAACGTAGTCGCGGGCATCATCTATAGTCATTAATATGATCGTTTGTACAAAAGTTACTTTGGTATGTCACATTGGCCCAATCGAATTGGTGAATAGATGATAATATTTAGTGGTAGATAATAGTCCTTGCTGTTGCTTACAGTAACGTTCCGATTTTTTATGTTTCTTTAATTACAGATAATTTTAAATTTTACTATGGTAAGGTTTTACTACGGTAATGTTTTGTACTGAAAATTAAACACTGATCCAACTAGTACAGACACTGATCCAAATAGTATTCACGTACATCGCATAACTTTGTAATTGTTATTTATTATAGGTGCTATAGTATATACTTCTATGCCATATAAAGTGTACCTACCTACGAAGGGTACGTTTATTAAATGGAGGCGCGTAATGCGTTTTTCATTAGCTTCTTTCTACGCTTCAAGTCCCATAATCAAAAAGTACAGTTTTCACATAAATAGGTAAAATAAGCTTTTATGATAAACATTCTAATAACGTAAAACGTGTAATCATTTACCAAATCGCAGACATCTGTGATAAGCATTGTCAATAGCTCCCTTAATACACTCGGAGCAGACTCTCTTGGGTGAAGAGCCCTCATTCCAATTCCCCTCAATTTGAATTCACACCGAATTCAATTTTCTAAGTAGCCGAATCCGTCTCTGATTACAGTCACGTAAAAACACTTGTTACGCAGTCTGAGACGACAGCGCGCATCAATCACCCGCGCCATGTTTAGATTGCCCAAATTAAGGCCGTTAGTGTAAGATCTTTCTTGAGAAAAATAATGGCACTGATAACTCTTCCCATTCACATACGTTCAGAATTCCAGAATACATTGTACATTTCATACTTATTTCGCCGTTTATTATCCGGCTTTATTGTTTGAGTTATCCCTTACCTACCGTTATGGATTTCCGTTTTCATACGATTATGTAAGAATTGGATTTCTGTGTGATAATTTTGAAATATCTAACTGAAAAACTCAATTGATTAATTATCTTTTGATGATAAGAGATTAGCTAATTTAGATAATAACTAAAATATAATTTTGGTGTATTGCCTCTCTAGTCAAGGTTACAAGGTCTAAGGTTAGTCAAGGTAAGTCAAAGTAAGAATAAACTTATTCAAATAATTATATCTATAATCTCAGATATTGAAGTTGGCTTAGGTGTAAGTGAGTGACGTCTTTCGATCAGCTAATTTTCCATCCAATCACTTAGTCGATGAATAAGCGAATATCGATTAAGATCAGACTAATTGATAAACGATTGAAAAATCTATTTTTTGTAATAGTTTTTGATGTAGGTAAGTTGCTTTACGTAATGTGTGTCAGTTATTAATTTATAAAAATAAATGGGCCATAGGAATCATAATCAGAAACGATACAGATCATATCTTTGATTGACATATACTTATATTTTCTATTTTTATTTTATATTATACTGAACTATTCCGCAGGGAAATGAAATGAAATGAAATGATATGAAAATATACTTTTCATCCCATGTATTCGAAAAGGACGACTTGGTTCGCCTTTATGTGCGCCCAAAGGTGGTGTTTTCTTTATGAAACTTTTAGCGGGCAGTAATGAGTTTTTAATCCTCTTTATACTCGTAAGTGCGCCGCAATTATCTTTGCCGCGCACTTATTGAATTTGGAACATCTTAGTGTTCAGCGCCAACGCATATTGACGACCTCTGTGGCGCAGTGTTGAGCGCTGCTGTCTTAACGTGCGGAGGTCCCGGGTTCGATCCCCGGCAGGGTCAATTTAGGAATTTATAATTTCTGAATTTTAACTAACGAAAGGGCTAACTAGTAAAGGTAGTGGATACATATATTAAAAAAAAAAAAAATATTATAAAAAAAAAAAAAATTAAAAAAAAAAAATATTTATTTAAAAATTTAATAAAAATTATATTTAGGCGAAAGTTTGGATGGATGTGTGGATGTATGGATGTATGGATGTTTGTTACTCAATTACGCCCGAACGGCTGAACGGATCTGGATAAAATTTGGCACAGAGATAGATTATAGTCTGGAAATAGCACATATGCTTTTTATCCCGGGAAATTAAAGAGTTCCCGCGGGAACAAAATTTTCTCATACAGGGTGATGAAAAGTAGAGTGTATCACTCGGGCGCAAATATATTTTTGGCTCGGGCGACGTACTTTGAATCCTTCGCTACGTTCAGGATTCTAATAAAGAATCCCTCGCTACGCTCAGGATTCTACTCTAGAATCCCTCACTTCGCTCTGGATTCAAAAAAGCGCCCTCGCCGTAAAAATATAATTTTGCTCCCTAATAATACAATCTACTATTATTGTACACCATACTTACATTTAAACAAATACAAGAAATTATTAAAAAAACGGTACCTACAATATCAGCCTTATCGCTGAGGGAGTATTAGGAAAGGGTTAGGAATATTTTTAATGCTGTTATTTTAGTTAAGTTTAGAGATTCAGAATCAGCCCCATTGCATACGTAAACTCGCCAATAAATATAGATATTTATACTGGCGAGTTTACGTACGCTTTCAAATTATGGATTGTCCCAACATTTTACATTAACTAATTATATTATTCGGAAATCGTGGAGTCGAGTGAGGATGATAATAATTATACCGATGCATTTCGGAGCATCCGTAAATTGGAACTAATTAATCCTTTATGACATCAAAGGTAATTGTTATTAATTACACTTAAATCAAAATTACATGTGTGTCTCTTCATTTAATATAAATAATGAATCTGCGTAGAGTTGATTTTTTTTTACATTAAACTCGTAGAAATGTAGATGAAATAAAATACCTTTGATCACAATCAACAAAAAAGTCAAGCAACTCATACCTACCTAATGTTGTTTCAGTAGACTATTTGTAGAACCCACTTAATTATTTCAACGTGATAATATTTACGCTCAAACGGGTCAGGCGACTCACTCTGGCTTACCTTAGGTGGAAAATCCTTTTGTTACTAGGGGGTAAAGGTAGTCTTGAGAACCAACAAGCGTTGGGGTTCCTAGGCGCTGGAATGGCAGTCTCGAACCAGAAAACGTAGCACTGGAGGCTCCCTATTGGACAACCTTCAAGCATAAGTTTCAGGCTATTGCGAGTTTGAAATAATGAAGTTATAAGGCTCTGACATACAGACGGACGTACAGACGGGCAAGTGCCAGTCCGCCCAAGTAGACTCAGATACCTTCGCTTGATCAATTATGTATCTAGTGATAGTAATATTGCAGGCTTGAAATTTTGAAAAAAAGACAAAAGTTAAATATGTCATTTATGGTTTTATTTTTCAACGATTAGGATATAAACGTATATTGTACAGAAGAATGACTAGGTACAATTATAAATATTATTTTAGATATATATATTACATAACTATTGTTTTCCAATGCAACTTCAAAAGTGAAATAATAATAAAAAAAAATATGACAAAAAAAGTAAGGTGTCGTTCTGTTTAATACTTATGTCGAGATAACCATATTCAGAGATATTTTAACAAAATCAGTGTTGTCCGATAGTAAGATACTTAGTAATGTTGACAATATTACAATATATTATAATATTATGATAAAAAAACACAATTTATAAAAAAATAGGTACATTTTTTTAAAGTTGCACTTGAAAAAAAAATCTATCTATTAACATTATTTTGTTAGTAAAAACGGTAAATATAAGAAATGTAAACGAGATGCGCATCTAGTGAAATGTGAAATTATAATAGATTCTGCTCGACATTATTTACATAATAATTGTTCTCGACGTACCTATTTTATGTTTTCCAATATAAACCTTAGAATTTAATTAAGTAGATTTATCATAATTATTAATAATAAACAAACTAACATTTTCGCACAACTGTATTCTAAGCTTATTCAGAAAAATATAAATAAATTGGAGATCGCTTATGGTACATTAGTCGAAACGAAGTGGCGCCTTTTGTCTTTCCCTAATATTGTCTTATATGCTGCTGTTTTGTTTGCTGCATTTTATTCTTACACTAGCTGATGCCCGCGTCCGCTGATGAAACTTCGTCCGCGTGGTTTAAGTTATTTTTTATTCCCGCGGGAACTCCTTAATTTTCCGGGATAAAAAGTAGCCTATGTCAATCTCCAGCTCCTCAACTATACCCATGTCAAAAATCACGTCGATCTGTTGCTCCGTTGCGGCGTGATAGATAATTAATATGATCATTTATTATAGGCACCAATTTATTTTTAATTTGCAAAATATGTTGGAATAATGAAGTCAATTCAATTCAAGCATATTCCTCAAAGGATTCAAGTAATATTTTTTTTGAATTATGTTCAAAATGATGTTTAAGTTTGTATCTATTCATAATATACACCATAATACATTTACCATTAGCAATAATAATATTATACACAGCTTCTTAAATATAAACATATTATTGTTACCATTGAACTTTGATATAAACAGTTACTATTTCTCTTTGACTTAACTATGAAATTTTAAGAAGTAAGTACATGCAAAATTAATTCGATTATAATATTATTAGATATTACATCTTATATTATTAAGTATTTACAAGTTATTTCTAATTATTATCACGTTACGCGCTGTTTGAGACTTGAACAAATAAAACAGAAATATTCTCCATGTTTTACCACGATATGAATATAATTATAAATAATAAATAAATGGAATAATAAATAAGATGCTTTCTACCATGTCCCGTTCGTTTTATCCACCCTGAATATTAATAATTTATACCTACATAGGCCAGTTCAAATTATTTGAAAGATAAAATATCGCCAAACGGCCAAAAGTAACAAATCATTAGGTATACTTTATACTAAAATATTGTGCCTTATATGTACCGGATCAACAGTTGGTCTGAATTTTCCGCACGTATATCAAATTAGAGGGTATACCTAGGCAAGTGAGACAGGTTTGTAATTTGGTTGTAGTCATGGAGGAAAGACAAGCCTATTTTTTCAACCGTTGCGTTCTCATCATACGATAACGAAACGACATCGTAGGTATACGTCAGCAAAATATACAACATAAACAAGTTATATATTATTTTTAAATTTACATTATATTATTATACAACAACAGCTCTATATTCTTTACAAAATATTGTTTACTTACAATGTTGCACTTTAGCTAATTATATCGCCATAATAAGGTATTATTAGAAAATTAAGAAATTGAAAATATGAAAGCAAAAAACAGAAAGTTAACATTATTGAAAACACGATCGTATTATTGGTGGTAATAGCAGTTTTTATTTTATAAATCTCAATTTATAATTAAGTTTAAAAAGAAAATAATATATTAAATTGCTTGTAAACATACATCCTACTACTTACATACTACTTAGGTTTTTATAGTTACGTATCGACACTTACACAGATACGCCAACGTACGCTTTATAATATTATTGTTTACGATATGGTATCTAATAAACTAAGAACTGCTAAAATAATTAGTGTCGCGGTAATAATCGACGCGTTATTTGTAGTAACGGCAAGTTTGCCGTCGTTTGCGTACCATTTGTTGGCTCGATCGGGTACGCGGTTGCTCTTCTCAGATTCTTGGTCGTCAAAGTCGTCATAGACTTCTGTTCCATACTCATCCTCAGAAGTCGTCCTCTCGTCTGTATATTGATAGATATGCCTGTCGTTACCTGGTATTTCTGTAAAATAAGGATCTTTAATAATATCACTGTTATTATATTAAACTGTTTATCAAGTGTTGAAGCTACAAAATCAATCGCAATCATATATATTACTAGCTGATGCCCGCGACTTCGTCCGCGTGGATTGAGGTTTTTCGGTTCCCGCGGGAACTCTTTAATTTTCCGGGATAAAAAGTAGCCTATGTGCTATTCCAGACTATAATCTATCTCTGTGCCAAATTTCATCCAGATCCGTTCATCCGTTGGAGCGTGATTGAGTAACAAACATACATCCATACATCTATCCATCCAAACTTTCGCATTTATAATATTTATTTGATTGATGAGCGTAACGCTCGGCCTACAGCTTATTCGTGGTTGCTGAGCCCAAATTTTAAAATCAAGTATAGCTGCTGAGCGACAAGTCAAAGTATGTATATAGCTGTTTAGGGTAATGGGTCCATAAATCAATTAGGTACGTACAGTTATTTAAAACTATGTGTGCCGTTCAGAGTTCAGACCACTTGCTTTTAGTCGAAATGGTATAGTGGCTTGGTTTTTGCTATACGTTACTCTAAATATTATTGAGCTTAGATGTCTTACCATATAATCTTATTTTGCTTTCCACGTCTCCGAGCGAGTTCTTGGCAACGCATATGTAGCTTCCGAGATCCTCACGCCGTATGTTTTTAATGGTCATGGACATTTCCGCTTCGAACATGGACTTTTGTCTTACAGCCATCTCGTGGTGCTCAGATGGTATTATTAGTTCACCTGTGGCAAAATTTATTACTTTAAGCATTTGTTTTCAAATCTAATATTAGAATTTCATCTTTCCTCCGCCAAGTTTTATGAAAAATGTAAAAACTTCGGGCAGACACCTAGAGTTTTATATCCGCTTTATAATTTGTTTCTTTTTACCCAAGTTCATCATAATCCTATTAGCGTTTAAATATGAATTTTTAAATACTCGTTGGAAAACACTGCTTTATTTTAAAATTTTGAAAAAGGTATGTACATATTTCGATTTTTTAAGTCTAAACAGGCTTCTACAACTTAATAAAAGCTGTAATTTCTACAAGTTATTTCTTTGTAACGATTCAACTTATGAGAGAACATACACACAATATATATCAACGGCTTGAGCCATACCTCAACACGGTCAGTTTATCCTTTTGTTATACTTATATTATAAATTTTATATATTAGATTTTTGAGTGTAACTTACTTTTAAGCTAAGAAACGAAAATCTATGGGTGATAAGAATCGTGATATAATTAAAATATATGTTAAAAATATTTACCAGGGTCTTTAACCCAGTAATTGATTGACTTAGGTGATGATTCTACGTAGCACTCCAGCGTAACGTCAGTGCCTAGCGGGGCGCCTACTAGCTGGTTAGGCACCTGGATCACAGGATGAACTGCAAAGATTAGAATCAGTTAAAAAATGCTTAAGTGTTATAAGGTTTAGTTTTTTAGGTGCCAGTATCGTCACGGTGTTAATTATCCGATTTAATGTATTAATTATTATTTAAGTTACTAGTGAGATTATTTACTTTTACAATGGGTTAGGACTGACATACCCATAAACAAAACTTTGTCGTGCATAATTAAATAGGGTTGTCACTCCACCACATTAACAACTACACACAATCATTGCAACGCTTATTTTACAATTCAAGAACTTGTAGTTATTGAATGGCTTTTATTACCGAAATACATGCACGTATACACGTATATATATAATATGCTTTGCTAGTACATTAAAATAACCAGGCTCTAAAATCACTGAGTAAAAACTATAAAAAGTTTAAACTCCTGAATAATATGAGGATATTAAAGTACCTATGCAATTAGCGACAAGAACACGAAACCCTGTTCAGCTGCAGCTTCGTCTTTGTTAGCCTAAATTACGCCTTTTGTTTATTAAAGTGGCTTTCAGCAACTAGGAGTTATCTTCAAAGTTTACAATCTCTGAACTACAAAATTATTATGAGTAAATACTTTCTAACAATATTTTGCGATTAACGACTACAATCGTCGCAAAGACGGAAAAATAATTGAGCTATTATCTTCTGAGACAGCTTTTCCCCTTCAGTTTTCGCTGGATTGCGTCTTTTGTTAATTAGTACGGTCTTCAGAAACTACGTTGATGGAATCCGGAAAAAAATGCTACGATTTCGTTCCATAACGTTTATATATTAGAAATACTTGGATATTGTACCAAATTTGTAACTCGAAAAATGAAGAATTGAACACGTTGACTCGTTCTGACTTCGCACAGGCCGGCGCGGCGGCTGATGTTCTTCAATGCAATTTACAATAATTAATTACAGTTATGTAATTCAGCCTTATCTTACTCGTATATACAGACATACATGATAAAGTTTTAATTTTCTACTGCTTTTAAGCTTTTATTCTGATCGTGATGCCGTTCCACCCTCCATAACCGAACTCTATCAAACTTCTAACCTGACAAGAAAGGTTACCTTTGTAAAGTTAAGATTCATTCAGTAGTTCCATAAAAACAGACATAATATGAAAATAAATAGTCAATTATCTACTGTATCGATAACAAATCTTCCAAAAGAAGAATTTTAAAAATATAAATATTTAAATGAGCAGAAAATGTCCAATGCAGTTTTATTTTAATTACCTAAACTCCTAAAAGTGAATCTCTTCCTCTAAAATAAAATGGAAGTATTTACCAGCTATTTATTTATATTTATTTATTAATTATTTTTATTTATTAATTACTTTATTAAACTAGTGGGATTATTTATTTTTATATAATAAGGTAGGACTGAAATACATATTATACATGAAACTTTGACGTACATAATTAATGAAACAGCGTTCGTTTGTAGAATTTAAAATAGCAAGCTTACTTTCACAGTGAGATTTTAAATAACGGTATTTTTTCTCTAAAGCTTCAGTTAATTATGCTAGGACACTTACTCACGGTCGCTTGCCACCTAGATATTATGTGGTAAACAAGGCGTACCGCACTGTCGACTAACATAATATTATTAGGTATTATAATAAAAAATAAAGTACGTTTGGTAAACACTCTCAAAATAGGACTGAAAATAAAATGCTTGGCATAGCGTTCTGTTTTTCTAACGTAATTATCATGCTTATGTGCCATTAGTAATTTTTGAGTCATGTGCCAACACGTAGTGTAGCAATTATTAAGAGGTATATTGTAGTGGAAATTATTACATAGCTTAGTTGATTATAAATTAAATGATTGTTTATAGTAAGTGATACAAGGTTCAATAAATTTATTTTGTAGACTACAGAGGTCCATAAGGTACCTAATTTTTTCATAAGCTATCACAACATTCAATGTACATAGTAGGTATACATTCTATTGACATTCTACTTACCTATCTTTTCTTTTTCAACAGCAGCTGGTATATAAAATATCAACTTACAGTGTACACTTATGTGAATCCTCTTGCTAACTGTGGGTGGCACGCCATTACTGGCGATACATAAGTACGTCCCCATCTCGGAACGCGATATCTTCGTCAACTTTAATACTTCACCCTGGTATGTTAGTACTGTAAACAATATCATAGGTACATTATAACTAAATATAATATTATACTTAACAAGTCTGGACAGTGACGACCTCCGTGGCGCAGTGTTGAGAGCTGTTGTCGTAACGTGCGGAGGTCCCGGGTTCGATCATCAGCAGGGTCAATTTGGGAATTTATAATTTCTGAATTTTCCCTGGTCTGGCTTGGTGGGAGGCTTCGGCCGTGGCTAGTTACCACCCTACCTGCAAAGACGTGCTGCCAAGCGATTTAGCGTTCCGGTACGATGCCGTGTTGAAACCGAATAGGGGTGGGGTAACATAACTGCCATGCCCCTAACAGGTTAGCCCGCTATCATCTTAGACTGCATCATCACTTACCATCAGGTGAGATCGCAGTCAAGGGCTAACTTGTAGTGGATAAAAAAAAAAGAACAGTGTAATTTAAGTATGGGTCGGATGGGTTCATTCAGATTGAGTTATAATATTAAGGAGTCAACTTGCATGCGCAAAACTGATTCTTGGCCATTGCGTCGGCTACTGAATACTGTTATGTGAACCGATGTTGTAACGTTTCAGGTTGTTTTGAAGCTAAGTATGCAGCAATAGTTCCCACAAGTATAGTTCGTTGTAATTAGTTCCCTATATAATGAGTATTTAAGTTATTCAAAATAAACTTCTATATTTATTTAAATTTATTATTAATCGAATACGCGTTAGCGTACATTCAGTGTGACGACCTGCAGCAGTACAGTCTAAGCACGATCACTACGACAGCTCTATCTTCTTCAGCGTTTTCATCAACAAAGCGTCGAGAAAGATGAGTCTCATTACTTGTGATCGGGCTTCAGGGAACACATTTTGCAGTCGCGACAAACTCCCGTTGAGTCAGTAGGTACTCGGCAATGTATGGCGATGGTACAAATGAAATAAATAAAATTTATGTCATTGATTGACTACTGAAAAAATACAAAATACTCTAACTTGGTAATTATAGGTATAACAAGATAAATAATGAGCTAGGAGTTATAAATGGATAGATAAGAACAAGCTCTACGTAATAGGTATGTTTTATGAAAATAACAATTTTGGTACATGCCTGCTACAATTTGCATGAATGGGCATTGTGGGACACGTTCCATGAAATAAGTAATTTAAAAGTTAAATTATTTTTTTAAATTACGTAAGGCTTTATACTAGTCTCATCAAAGTCATTAATCTTTACCTAAGTGTGAACACTCAACATTATTCTGTTAATCTTTATTTTTAATGCACGTTATTTACGCACCAAATCTTAAATTACGCTTTCCTGTACAGCAATAATTACGTTCGTCGCTCGAATAAATTTCATTGCGAGATGATAAAATTTCAGAGGTTCTGTGGTCATTATGAATACCGCCCGCTAGGTTTTAACTAAAAATCTTGATAAAGGGACGACCGGAATTCGGACCACTCCAAAGTTGTGGGCGTAGAGCATGTTGTGGTTTAATTGGAGCGAGAATAAGTGGTCTGGGGGGCAGTTCCCTTCCCTTTTCAAAACTTTACGGAAGGTATGAATAATTTTCTGAAGTATTGACGCAAATTCTGTAATTGACTAAGCCTAATTCGATCCTATCATCCTTTTTATGATGGAACTAAAACTCTTGCACGTTCTCCAGGGTCAGTTTTAATGATCTTGAAATTAAAAAAAAATGCGATTGGCATGGTGCTTTATTGGCTCAATAAATCCAGTTTAAATCTGAATCCGAATGAATCCTTCAAACGTACTTAAGCTTCTAAAATTTTATTTTAGCAACTATATGAAAAGAAATCTAGCAAATTTTATTTTTAAGGTACTGTGTCTAAAATTTTATTGTTCCGTTATAGATTACAAATAATAATAATTCGCTCTATGATAGACCTGCCTCACATGATAAACCTAATAATTTGACATATTTTTTTTATCCTGAAGTGGCAAATGTTTTATTTTGTATAATCTCTATATATATAAAAATCAATTGTTGTTCGTTTGTCTGGCTAAAACTCGAAAACGGCTGGGCCGATTTAGCTGATTTTGGTTTTGAAATGTTTGGCGTAGTCCAGGGAAGGTTTAAACGTTAAGAAAATATGAAAAAATTGCGACGAAGATAGTAAAAACAACAATTTCATTTTCCCATATAAACTGTTCTAGCTACTTTCCTGTCAAACATTTGACGTTAATCGGGTTCTAGGTTCAGGGCAGGACAACGTCTGCCGGGCCCGCTCGTTAATAATAAAAGTTGCTGACAAAATATATCGGTTACTACAATTTGACCAAACACACTGAATAGGAAAAACTGTACGTGTTTCTGAAGATTTTCAACCAATTTTGCAAATTATAGGTGTTAAAAATAAAATTACAGTACGAACTCTACTAATTAAGACATACTGAAAACAATAGTCGCGAAATTCATTCCGAGAAGTTGTATTGTGGCGTGTAAAATGCGGTCACATGGTTGTACATGTTATTGTACATATTCAGAAAAACAATGCTGTCCTGGTGCTATTCAAATAAACTAAGACAAATGAAATAATTATCTCCCAGGCCACTGGGTTTGCTGTTATTTGAGGTCAGTATACGCTACATTTTTCACTTTACTATGAATGGTTGGTTGGTTGGTATAAAATGTACGGTTTATTATATTGTAAAACATAATAATAAGGAATCTGTTTTATTGTTTGCTTTTTTGCTACAAAATTATACGATTATTTATCTCATGTCTAAATAAGTTTTCAATCCGTATATATGTCTAGATATTCACAAATTTACATTAATAATTATTATTAGTCTTATCTGTGCGATAATTGGGCACAGAATTCTACTTGGCCTGGGTTAGCCAACTGTTTATACATGTTAAATGTTTAGTCATATACATAGTAGTAACAAACTTACTTGTAATTATGACTATAAAGCAAAAAGTAGGTAAGAAAGTTTTCTTAAAGGAAGCTGAAGTATTGTTTATTAACTTTCAAGTTTTGAATGATCGGAGAAAATTTTTTTCGTGAAAGAAAGTGAACCAAAAGTAGGCTCAATTCAGAAGAATTCAACGAGCGCCATAAAGCGTTTTAACATTCCTACAATGAGCTAGGAGTCTATTCACGCTGGGACTCAACTAATTACGACAAACTTTGAACAATACTGGACGCGAAGTTCATCCGGGGCAGTCGTCGCATTGTCGCGCCTCAAAATAATGCGGTCACACAGACCGCACGGTATTATACATGCACAGAAAAACAATGCCGTCCTTGCGCTATTCAGATATACTAAGACAAATGAAATATTTTTCCCACGGCCGCTGAGCTCGCTGTAATTTGAGGTCACCCAGCGCTGCAGTTTTCTAATTATAAAGCTTCTGGATGATTTATTAAAAAGTGCAAGTAGCCGTTGGGCGTTGTCTACATGAAAACATTTTCTTTTTCGAATTTCTTGCTCGTCGTGTAGCGGAGTTCTATTTTTTTGCTTATTGAGTTTTATTTATGGGAAAAGGAAAAATTTCAGACTTCTAGCTTTTATTTAATAGAAAATTTAACAGACATCTTCGACAGCATGACTGTTCTCGATTTATATTTACTCTCTGATAACCGTTATTGACAGGTTACAAGTTTTTAACGAGGCAAAACTGTTATGATTTCTAACTATCTATTTTTGTAATCCTTACAAATTGCTTCAAACAAGTTTTTTTTCAATTACAAAATAATATGTCTCTATTAAATTATTGTCTGTATGATATTTATGACATATATAATTATGAACTTTTATTATGTATAATATTTCAATTTCAATTCCATAAATATGTTTACATACTTGAATAGAAAATAGTACGTAGTTTTATAATTACATTGTACCTACTGGTATTGTAAGTTAAACCTACTTTACTGTACAGTGTACCCTACTTTAAAACCAAACAATCCGTGGTAGTATTACAGTTTCCATACAAATGTGAACACAGTTTTGTTTTGTTTTTCACGGAAAGTTTGTAACAGTGCAATTAAGCACAATCAAGTTTCAGGGAAATTCCCTGGAGTTTTTATAATTAAAAAATCTATTACAAGCCTTCAGGATGATAATTTAGGTAAACTATTATAACATTTCAAGTAAATTTAACTAAGTGTTATGGAAAAACTTTGTTCGAGGAATTGTTAAAACTTATATTAAAATTACTTTAATCACATGGGTATTACATAGAAAGTAATACAGTAGATAGTATACCTGTGAAAATAAAAAATAAAACAATTTAGAAGAAGAAGTTGATCGAACGCATAGCAAACACAAAGTATTAACAGATAATCACTTACAATATTTAAACTTAAAACAAAATTTTATAGCCATATAAAATGGTTCTGTTTCTCTTACCCTTGGTCTTTGCTCCAGTGCTATCTCTTACAACTATTTCCTGACCATCTTCCCGTTTCCACATCACTCGCGGTGGAGGAATGCCGCGAGCACGACATGATACTCGGGCCGTGCCACCTTCAGGCACCATGGTGTCCCCTGACGTTTCTTCGGTTACAAAGTCCGGGGGTATTACAACCTCCAAATATCCCATCTGTTAAAAAAAAGATTGACAGGTAATTATTATTATACGACTTTATACGACAACTAGCTGATGCCCGCGACTTCGCCCGCGTGAATTAAAGTTTTTTGGTTCCCGCGTAAACTCTTTTTCCGAGATAAAAAGCAGCGCGTTATTTCAGACTATAATCTACCTCTGTGCCAAATTTCATCCAGATCCGTTTAGCCGTTTTGGCGTGATTGAGTAACAAACATCCATCCATCCATACATCCATCCAAACTTTCGCATTTATAATATTAGTAAGTATATAGAGTATAGAAAAGTATATAAGTATAAGTATAGATTGAAGCAAACCATTGTGCTTGAATAAGCTTTAGAAATTAGAATTTTGAAGTATAGTACTCGGAAGGTGCTTTAGGGAGACCGCTAAATAGTTGGTAGGTAAGTACACATTTCGAGATTGAAAAGTCTTGGATAAATAGTGTCCGGGTCAGATTAATTTACGGTCGGACTTACAGAAAATGAATTATTTCGTACCTGCCTTTCGACTCAATAATCACATTTTAAATTGATCGAAACTTTTTCAGCGTAATAGGCAGAAGGTGCAATTTGCTTTACACTGCACGTGAATTGTAACTATATTATTGGTACATGGCCGTAATTTATCACGAAATTTTTTATGGTAACTTTATTATTGGTACATGGTAATATTTCATTAAATAAATTCAGTGATGTTTAGTTGCATAGACGAATAATTTGCATGTTATGTTAAACTATGTGCAGCAGAAATAAAACAAATTAGTTGGTGAAATATTCATTGTAGTTTCATGCCAATTCAACGTCAATTTTTCGCACCGCTGGTGAGCGATTCATTTCGATACCGCGTATAAATTGATCAGGTCTAGGCTTTATTGTTCATGAACCGGTCACATCTCTGATCTTATCCAAATTAGCGAGTTCTTTCTAAGACTACATTATCCTTTATCACAAGACAAAATTACTGTAAAGCGTTACTGGTTCTCCGAGGTTTTGCTTTCTCCGTAGGTTTGTATAGACTATCGTTTGTATACACGTCTATAGACGAGTTATTTCAATGCCTTGAGGAGAAAGCGCTCCGAAAAAAGGGCAGCGATACGCCCTGCCCATCCAATGAAGTGCATTGCATCGATGTCTTATTTCGTTTCACCATTTGCGTTTTATATCAAACGATTTTCGGATGTTAAAACCCCTAATTAAACAATATTAATATAACAGTTTAATCTACCAATTACATGTCTGAACTTACCTGACTTTTCATTGGATCTGTGTTAAGTTGGTACATGTACTGTCCGCGGTACCATACTACATATTTTCGGATATTCAGAACCCTAATTAAACAATAATAATATTAAACTAACTTAAATACATATCAAAAATTTTCGGAACCGGCAGAATTTGAACCTGCGTCTCTCTGGTAAGTGAACCGTGGCCGAGTGGTCAAGGCGCTCAGGGCGCGATTCCCAGAGAGATTCAAATCCTGCCGGTTCCGAAAATTTTTTATGTATTTAAGTTAGTTTAGAAACTTTCCTCGTGTGTGAAACACTGTAATAAAATTATAAAATAATAGGTATTAAAGTTTAACCTACCAATTGTATGTGTCTGAATTTACCTGACTTTTCATTGGATCTGTGTTAATTTGGCACATGTACTGTCCCCGGTCCTCTTCTTGCACGTTCTTTATGTGTAGGTACCACGTGGAGTGATCCGCGTGCGAGACTGACACCCGGTGGTTGTGGGTGATCACGTGCTCGTGGATCGCTTGTATGGCCTTTGTGTCCGCTTTCACCCAACCCACCTAAACAATACCTTTATTTGTAGCAGATTTCTATAAAAAGATGAAAGCGTAGGGTCGACGAAACACGCTTTTCATATCCTGAATACAAGTTTTAAGATCATTGTGTCCTTTGAGAGAGAGCTGTCGTGAGCAGAAACTCGTAAACAAGTTTCACGCATGGAATAGGAGGTTCTAATTACGAAAAGTAGAACGTACATCTGATTATACATACCTACCTATTCGTAGTAATAGTTACTAATCTGTGCCTACTCGTAGGTATAAAGTCAAACGATCGATATATATGTGGATCACGGATGTACAGTTTAAATTTAGTAATATTAATTGGTACAGATCGTTCGCCCTACTCTATATTAAACAGGAATTTGTCTATTTATAATTTCTGAATTTTCTCTGGTCTGGTCTGGTGGGAGGCTTCGGCTGTAGTTAGTTACCACTCTACTAGCGAAGACGGGCACTGGCAGCCAAGCGATTTATCGTTCCGGTACGATGCCTTTGTAGGAACCGATAATGACCGATTAAACCGATTAATTATAGGTATGGGTTTAGTATAACTGTACTGCCATACCCCGAACAGGTTAGCCCGCTACCATCTTAGATTATTTTGCCACTTACCACCAGGTGAGATCGCAGTCAAGGGCTGACATGTAGTGGATAAAAAAAACTAAGATTTTGATGGTCGTGGTAGCAAATAGCTTAACGTGAACACGTCATGTTTGTGGATTGCATGTACCGCTTTTGTGTCCGCCTTGACCAAACCCACCTGAACAATGTAGTGATTTATTACCTATCTCAGAGGGAAGACGATAAATCTTGTAATTTCTTAACAATATCCTAAGCTGGCTCTATTCATACTTTTGATACAAAATCCAAATTAATTATAAAAATGGGATATAAGATTTTGAGGAAAAATATTGAAAGGTTCAAAGAAAATAACTATTTAATCTGGTACAACTCACGAGTTCATATAAAGTTACACTGACGGTTGAGAGGATGGGCTGTGAAAACGTAGCTAGGAAACCGATGGACACTTTCGCATTTATAATAATTTTGGTATAGTAATAAAAAATACATACATAGGTAAGTAAATTATTTTGTTTCATATTAATTTAATTCACATAGATTAAATTAATATGCGGATACTGAAAATGTCCATTTCAGTCAGATAGGTACTGTAGGATCATAATATTTATAACACCACTGTTATTTGAAATAGCCACATTAATAAAATATACAACGAAAAGCTTTTTCGCTTTAATTTTTGCAAAAGGAACAACTGAATGGCCGCGTGGTTTTCTGTTAATTGAATTTATTGTAAGATACGGCTTTACGCCCAGAGCTTGAAAGTACAATTATTTAATTAAATTTCACAAACAAAATAATTGATATGACGTGTCGGAAGCTAATGGAAGTTATTGAATAATTTTTCAAAATTAAAAAGACGACGATTTACTTTATAAATTTTGTTTCTGAACTTGTTATGGATTTTAACAAAACTACGTACACTATCTTGGTTCCCATAATAGTAATTCCTACCGACCGAACTTCGGCCACGGCGGACAATCTCCACAGAGATTAGCCATCTGCGCGGGAGATATTATCGTGCACAAGTGTGTGCGCAAATACAGGTGCACTCTCTGTTGCTTTACTCTCATAGCCCGATGGGACGGAAAATCCGACACGACCGGAGAAAGATCAGGTGCAGGACCGACGGCTTTACGTGTGCAACACCGCCAACTTCCTAACTCCGGGCTAGAACTGAGAATTTCTTGTCAGAAAAACCCAACTCTTGGTATGGCCCGACCCGGGACTCGAACCCGAGAACTTGTCGGCCGCAGTCGAACATGCTAAGAACTGGATCAACGAGGCAGTCACATAATAGTACAATGTAGCTAATTCTGTTAATTGTACACAATCTAACCCGTTGTCCTACGTGAGCAACTAACGCGATACCACGATACGACGCGACGCGACAGTATCAAACAGTAGCTGACCCTTCACGTGGCCTACGTTGTCACGTAGACAAGTTTGCCATTTTCTATGGCGTCGTATCGCATCGCGTTGCTTCTGTCGTGAGCATCAAAGACAACGGGTAAACTTAACTAAAAAAAGAGGTTGAAATTAATTTATTGGTAATAATTTTCATTCATAATATGTCCACAGAATAGGATAACACATGATTTACGCCTGTCCATTTAGCTTACTATAAAGATTGCATACCAACAGTATAAGCCACAGTTGGGTATTCATTGACAACTAGTCAAATCAGCAACTTTTTTTCAAACGTCAAAACGCGTTATAGCATGGGATTTTGTATGAAACATTGCATAATGACGTCATCAAAGTTCGTCGCATTTTTTTACTTTAATCGATAGTTTGAAATTGTTATTTAACTTAAAACTAACAGGGGACGTGGATATTACGACTTTTGGGAGATCCTCTATTTAATAATCACTAAAAAATAATTGATTTGAATAGTTGTCAAATACCCAATTGATGTAAACTTAGGCACATTATTAAGTGTGAGCCTTTAATCCTGGGGCGGCAAGCGTATTTTATTTATATGGTGTGAAGGGTTAATCTAAATTCAAGATTAATTGGATCGATTGTGAAACAATATCTGGTGTTATGTCTCATCACATAAGTCAATACAGATGATTAGTGCGACAATAGTTGGACAGCCACCTCATGAATTAGTATGCAATTAATGTTTACAGTAAGATAGCAGCAGCTATAAGTAAACACCAATAACCTGTCAATTGATGTAAGATTAATATGCTTACCTTACTTGGAAGTGGCAATTTAAGCATCCCTTGATTCTATGATACAACGACAGGTTATGAGGTTGTAAAGTAGTTGTCCATCTTGAGATAAAGCTCCCATCACCAGCTTGTATTGTTTGAAAGTAAGAATCTAACATTTACACGTCTTATGATCCTTTATTATTGATTATTATTAAGACACCATGCCACTTCATTCAAATATTGAACCGAAAGAATAGAACAAATATAATTATCTGGTGTACCAGCTACTATTACTTAATAATTAAGACACGTGATAATAAAACCTAGTGACTGAAGTAATAATTATAATTCGTTAAAATATTTTTAAGTAATTTATAAAATAGTAAAGTGTGGCTTAAACATCGACGAAACGCTTTCAGAAAAGGTAAGTAGTGCCCCGTTCCTTTAGCTCGTCTTGGCGGGGGCACTCCCGTGCCCCTAGATATGAGTGCCAGAGAAGTAGAATAATCGCAGTTACATAACATCCCTTCTTAGAATAACATTATTTATTAACGGAAGGAACCTGTCGGAACATCTCACGTCTTCGATCGACAAGAATAGATATTTGACCGCACTAATCCTCCGAACTCACAATTTTTGTATAAACTTGGCTTTAAAATAAAATAGTATAAAAACTGAAGTACACTCACTCGATAAACGCCCAAATTGACGACTATACACTTGAAGGTTGCGTCGCGGCCGATGGGAACTGTCAGGTTGGTAAGTGGCTCCCCGAATTCTGGCACCTCCACACCTCCTATCAACAATAAATTCTATTATTATTTACAGCATGAAATGTCATGTATATTGTATATGTTTGTATAATCTATCTCGCGAGATTGTGAACCGTTCAATCTTCTGAGTGGCAATTTTGTAAAAATTTATTGTATTTAAGTTTTCTTATTCTTCTTCTTGATCTTTTAGGTTAGGTTAGGGTTAGACATAAATATTCAGGTAGTGCCCGGCCGTATATATATCTAGGTTCTATCGGGTTAATAAATTATCGAATAGATTATAATCTACCGAAAAATGATGCATTAAATATTAAGCAGTATGTTACGGTTCACAATCTATCGACAGTTTAAAATCTCGCGAAGGTAGATAATAATCTAACGGTATTTACAATTTTACGGTGACATACATACACACATATCTACATTATGATTCGTACATACATAATATACTACTGGCTATACCATATCTATATAATACTTGTTGCAAAATTTCAGTGCAGGTACGCGTCTGAGTAGAGCGAGGTGCCTACAGCTTATTTGCGCGCTTTCACGGAATAATATGGGTTTGGCAACGCGGAGTGATGAAGGTAATAATAAAACTATAACGTGGTTAGTGAGCACGACCTCCCTGGCGCAGTGTTGGGTGCTGTTGTCTTAACGTGCGGAGGTCCCGGGTACGATCCCCGGCAGGGTCAATTTGGGAAATTTATAATTTATGAATTTTCTCTTGTCTGGCCTGTTGGGAGGCTTCGGCCGTGGCTAGTTACAACCCTACCGGCAAAGATGTGCCGCTAAGCGATTTAGCGTTCCGGTACGATGTCGTGTAGAAACCGAATAGGGGTGTATGGGTTAACTCGTAATATAACTGCCATGCCCCTAACAAGTTAGCCCGCTACCATCTTAGACTGCATCATCACTTACCATCAGGTGAGATCGTCAAGGGCTAACTTGTAGTGGATAAAAAAATGTAAGTCACTAGTTTCGTTGTAATTATCGATAACGCGCGCTTGGCCTGCAAAATAATTTACAACGTTATGTGCAGCGAGATTTTGTGAGTTGTTTAAGATAGAAAATACTTAGTTAAAATAAACATCACCACTATAAAGAAAAGGATAAAGCAAAACTAACAGAAAAACCGGTTTCCATTTGGAAGCGAGATATATATTTTGCTTTCGATTATCGAGAGATTGTGGTAATACAATTTTGTATCATCAATACAACTTGATCCGAGTCAAATTGAATCGTTTAGCGGAATAAATAATCGTGAAATCGTGCATTGTGTGTATTTTAATTAATTTTCAATTTGTTGTCAATCACGCAAAAATTAATTGGAATTGTATTGTTCTAAATGAATCAACAATTTTCCTTTATTTTCAATTCAAATTGAAATTTCAATATACACTTTGACATAATATGTTGGTAAAACATTTGTAGACCAAAATAGTCAGTCAGTCAGTCAGTCAGGAATAGATACTAGCAAATGCTCGGGACTTCGTCTGCGTCGTCAAGTTTTTTTAAAATTCCTCCTTCATTTTCCGAGATCAAAAGTAGCCTATGTCATTTTCCAGGTCCTCAACTATACCCATGCGGAAAATCACGCCGATCTGTTGCTCTTTAGCGGTGAAGGATTGAATTCGATTTGAATGATTGCGGATTGAAGGACAAACTAACAAACAAACACACTTTCGCATTTATAATATTAGTATGATAATGTAGATGTAGGTACACTGAAGTTAATCATGAAACATACGGGGACTACATAGTATTCAGTTATACCTACTGCTGTAATTTTTTGTGACATGTTTCATATCATTCAAATTTTAAAAGCCCAACCAGTCAAATGTTATGTTTGTTACGGCTTTTACTCGTTCAATATACTTATGGTATTTTCTACATATTAAATTCTCATATCAACGCCTTTCCTGACGAAGAAATCATTGCAATTACCTGGGTGGTTGCGATTGAATTTGATATTGTGATCTTACAGGTTGCATTTTAAAGTTACCAAGACCGTTTTACATCAAAGTCATCCAAAGTTGCAAACTTTCAGCGCCTTAAAGATTTATAAAGAGTGACAGTGATTCATTGCATATGATGAGTTTTAAACAATTTCACTTTTATAGTTTTGAATAATAGATAAGTATAGTATGCAATCAGCTTAGAAGTCCAATATGTATTAGGTATACCAAAAGAACATGCTTTAAGATTAAAGTAATTATATTCATGTAAGGTTTATTATCAGAACAATAATTAAATGTACCTAAGTAGAATTTAAAAAAATAACTTATAATTATTTGCTTTTCTCAGTAGAATCAGTTTTCCGAACAAATTGTAGAGTATCTAGTAATTGTTAGTATCTAAGACTTAACGTCATAAAATCTACATTTTTTAAAATTAATTTATAAATTTTATATTTCAATGTGTAAACACTTGTCAGCACGCTGCTTAAACGCTGAACATTATTGGATGCAAAGGGATAGTCAAAAAAAAAAGAAATAGGTTTATTATGACCTCGCGTGATTTTGCTGGTGCGAATGTAATATGAAACAGGAAATGAGTACCAAGTTTTCAGTTCGCACTTGATCTGAGATGCCGCCAAGTTACAAGCTTCTTGCAGTTGACACTGTCAGTTTCAGTTGCATTAGCAAAGTCCGTTGAACTGTGTCAATTATTGTCAACTCGAAACTTGGAATGGGCGAGTTATGAAACTACCAGTTACATAACTCGCTAATTAACTTTAATGATTTCGAGTTACATTTAAAAATTGTTAAGGACATAATTGTATTATACTTAACTCTAACAGATTCGCCATTTATTCTTCATCGATTCGAAATCCTAAAGTTCATTTGAATAAAAAAACCTATTTCTATCATAGTGAAATAAAAGTGAGAGGGTAAACAACAGCTACTCAGATTTATCTAGGCTGAGTAGCTTTAATATTATATTAAATGAATTTCAACCTACTTAGTTGTTTCATTAAAAACCTCTTAGTTATTATGCTTTATTTCAGATTTAAAATATATTTACTAATAGATGATGCATGTGTGTGCATCCACATGGATTTGGGTTCTTGAAAAAGACCGAACTCTTTTTTTTTCTGGAATGAAAAGTCATGTCCATTCCCGGAATTCAGGTTGAATTTTCTGTACCAAAAAACCTGTTTACCTGTGTGTAAAATTGAAGTGAAGGCATATCAGGCAGATAAACAGATAGATAGACAGGCAGACACACTTTCACATTTAGAATATTAAGTATTCGTGCTTGAATCTACGATGTCACCATAAAGTTTCAAGCTTCTTGCAATTGACCCCTTGTTTGGTTGCAATACAAGTCTTTAAACTACGAGTATGAAAGAGAAACTACTTGACGTCAGTAAATGGAACTGGTGCACGTGAATAAGGTATTTAGTAGGTAACTAAAATATGCACAATAATGCTTGAAAATTTTGAATTACATTCAATATTTATTCTTTTCTTTTTTATTGGCTACGACTTGTTTATTTATCTTGTACCTATATATTATACAGGTAATTAGTTATGTTTGTATGTTTATTTTATGAGTTTTCAAAGCTATTTTTTCTCGCCAGATATTGTAAATAATTGGAACGCTGCTTTCTATTCATTTAACTGAAACGCCTTGAATACTTTTGTAAAAAAATAAAGGAAAATAAAATAAAAACAAGCGTTTGTAAATTTTTTAATTCAATAATTTTTGTTCTATGCAAATATTGTTTTATTAAAATGTACAAAGAGCACGGTAAAAAGAAGAAACTGGCTTTCTGGCAAAGTACAGCTCAAACAGCTGAGTCAAAATTTTTGCATTTAGGTCACCCGAGCGAAGCCGGGGTGGGTAAGTAAGCTAGCAATAATCTCTTGCAATATAACGTGTAAATATGCAAGTAATAAAAGTAGACCATGTTTAATTAAACTCGAACAGACGTTGGTATTCAACATCTCAAGACTAATGAAATAGGAAGTAGTCGCAAGTTTGTGGTTCCTGCTCCAGCTTATCTGGCAAGTCAGCGTAAAGTTGCAAGCTCGTCACAATAGAAACTGCCTGGTTCAGTTGTACTAAAAGATACAGTGGAATAATATCAACTTAACAGTTCGAGTTGCGGAGCGGCGCAACTTGACGAGTTGTGTAACTGTAGTTGCAACTATCGTTATGCAACAACGAGATTTGCAACTAGACGTATAATATTAGGTCTCATTTATTTTGTTAGAGACTATTGAAAGTATATTTTACAATGCTATGTTAACAAATAAAATTGTATTTCTTTATTTAAATCTTTATTGCACACAAGTACAAATTACAGAAGACATTAAAACTATGAATAGGACTTTATGGCATGCAAAGTATTGTTGTGCGATAGTGATAGAAAATCGTAATCAGTTACGTTTGGGCTACAGTTTTATAAGAAGTTCATAGATGCTTAAATAATATTGCAAATACAAACAAACGATTTACTTTTGTAGAATTTATTTTATTTTTAAAACAACATGGTTGCAGCATACTAATGATCGCAATATTGGTTTCATAAGACACCTCTTTTCCTTTAAACGTAGCAGTTGAACCTATTTTTTAAATTCCTGTTCGGTCGTTACAAGTAATGATGACCGTTTCTAGGCGTATCGAAGCTACGGATGCGGAAGCTATAAATTTTGAAAAAATTTCTACAGGTACGCTATTTTCTGGGCATTTGGTATCTCAATATGCTGTATAACGGCATCTATGGAGAGGACATAACATCGTGGAATGGCCTCGTCGAAGGCAGTAAAAAGTGTCGTTTTGCAACAACAGCTCCCACAATATCGTCACAGGCTGGGGCGCAGTAAAATGTTTACAAAATATCTTATTTCTATTTAGGACGAGCTTGGTATTGCCTTCATAGCAAATTTTTCAGCTGGTGTCTCGAGTTTTTAACACCCACTTATGCACTAACTAAATATATTTCATATTTTTTTAGATAATAATATGTAGAATCATAGCTTGTCTTCACAAGAAAATAACAAAGTTTGATCCAGATCCAGTCAACTTCTTTGTATATTTCACGATAGATGCAGTTTTCACGATAGTCTAGAAAGGTGCAATGTTTTTTCAAGTTTTACACTTAAAATTCGAGTTTTAGAGCTTTTGTAAGTTTTGATTATAAACTCTTTATAATTTAGTAGAAGTATAATAGAAATAACAGAACTCTTAACATTGTCTGACATGCAAAAATAAACTAATTCATGTAACTCATAATAAAAATGTACTTAGCGTATTGTACAATCATTTTATGTTTTATAAAAAAATATAAACCTAAATAACATTGCGGCATGATAAGAACACTGTAAAAATTGCAAGAATTTCTCACAGTAACAAACGGCGAGCAACAGCTTGCAGCTTAATGTCCAAAAACGGTGTTTTGCAACATTAAGGATCGTTCTGCGCAATGCCTTTCAGCAGAACACGCTCCCGTGATACATGTGAAACATCTTTGAAATGTTGCAGTTGTTTTACTTGAAAAACCCGTCGCATGTTTAAACAAAATATTATAATTCACCATGATTATGATGACGATCTGGTCCACTGATACAATGTACCACCCCAACCGATTCTATATTCCCGTAGTATGATTGCCTTAACTGCAGTCGATTACACAGCTACAGACGATTAAATAATCAACTGTAGTATGTGTTCGAAACTAGCGTCACTAAGCATCAACATCACAGTCACACCACTTCCGTACTAAAATCCCTTCGAGAAAAGTTTAAGGAAATGGGAAATTAAACAATCTTCTCGGTAAGGATGTCATTCCGAACCAGTGGTAGATTCACTCGACTATTCACAAGCACTTGTTAAAGTCAACTTGAATAAAAAAGATTTGAATTTGAATAGCTTCATAATATTGTACCTATTCAAATTCTGCGATCTACATCCTATACAAACTAGAAATCGCAATAAGCTCGCGACTCCTTCGCTTCGCCTCAAAAAAATCCGAAGGTCATTCGTGGGAATGGGCGAACTCTTTACTATAATAAAATTACACAATCCATTTTAGACTTGCCATAACACAAGTTTAAAGAGCCCATTAAAAGTATGCTCCTTAAATAAGGTTATTAGGTATACTGTTGAAGGATATGTAAACGATAAAAACGCGTGGATTTGATTCCAGCTATGTTTGGGACTGCAGTTACTTAAGTATTTTAATAATTATTGTAATTTTTGATTTTTTAAAAGAGCAACCATCGAGATTCTTGCTGGCTCTTTTCGGCATGAAGGGCATTCCAAATCAGCGGTAGATTCAGATGATTCAAAAGCACTTGTAAAAGTTTATTTAAATAAAAAACCTTTTAATTTAAACTTCCTGTTGGATGTCTGTTTTGTGCCTAAAACAATGTCTTATTATCATAATAATTACTATCAAACAAGTGAATATAACTCAAAGAATTAAAAACTACGACTGCCATAGTTAAATGATATTTTTTTGTGATTCAATGGATATTGAAATATAGTCTTATATATTTTTGGAATCTACTCATCATTTTCTTGATGATGACAGTATAGTTAATCTCATTTTGGAAAAAAAACAAATAGTCTTTGAATCGGGACCATGGTCACCCTATCAATTTTTTTAAATTTTACTAGCCTATGTCACCCGGAATAAGCTAAGGATTCTAACGATACCTCATTCATCAAAATCCGTTCAGGCGTATAGAAGTTATGGTGGAATATACAAACTCACATACATACATACATACATACATGAACCCTGAAAACAATATACTCCTTTTTTCAGGCAGTTGTATAAAAAGCTCATTAGAATGGTTGGTAAGAATTCAGCATAATAATATAAGCCAGTGCTTATATTATATGAAACGATCACTCTTACAATTGAGTCAGTAGGTACATGTTATTACGTGCCTATACAGGTTATAATATACTTTTGCCTTTAGTAATGAATTCTTGAACCGATTAGTGCAAGTCGAACGATTTTTAATTTTATAAAGCGAGAGTTTGAACCGCTCTTTGAAACGTTAGAACTTGACACAGTTTCGCACTTTTGTTACTCGATTTACTTCCTTTCAAGTTTCTTTTAAAAATTTTGTTTGAAAGAAAATTATTTATTAACTAGACACTTACTGCATTACACTTATTTTTCGGTGTGGTTTTGTATAGAACTATTGTTCTTTTACAAGGGTTTACTTTTTATTTCAATTTATTTTTAAAATCATTGCAGATTCTGTTAAGCCTTTTATCAACAGAGTTTTTAAAATAAAGCCCTTATGTAGTATCTCTACTATAGTTTAAATTCCACATTCTACGAAAAAGAACTTTTAATCATCAAAATATTTTATACATCATCGCACTTTACTTTATTTACCTATTAGGTAAGAAATAATTTACTTTCACTTTACAACATTGGACACAATGTTTATCACAATTTTGGGTCCAAATTTTCAACATCGCAATTTCAGCGGTGATACGTTCATAAATTCAATGAAATTACCCATCTTTCTGCGCTTCAAAGAGGCTATATATCTCCCGGTTACAGCGCCTTGCGATGTCGGCCATCACGCGAGTGATAAATCAGGATAGCGGTATTATGAAGCAAAACTCATGAAATTTAAAAATTTTATGTGTTACTTACTATATTAGGTTCTTATAGGTTCCATACTAGCTCAACGGTCAAGGACTATACCGGAAAATTAAAGAGTTCCCGCGGGAACCAAAAACCTCAATCCACGCGGACGAAGTCGTGGTCATCAGCAAGTTTTGAATAAAAACAAACCTTATATTTTTTGTTTTTTACTTTTTCCTCTATATTATTCTTCTACTTACTTATTGATTTTCTACTTTCATCATCAATTTTATTTAGTGATTCTCGTTTAACTTTATTTACGTTTACACCAGCATCATACTCTTAATATTATAAATGCGAAAGTGTGTTTGTTTGTTGGTTTGTCCTTCAATCACGCCGCAACAGAGCAACGGATGGACGTGATTTTTTGGGATGAGTATAGTTGAGGATCTGGATAGTGACATAGGCTACTTTTTATCTCGGAAAATTAAGGAGTTCCCGCGGGAATCAAAAAAAACTTAAACCACGCGGACGAAGTCGCGGGCATCAGCTAGTGTTCTATAAATGCTTACAAGGCCCCACTACTTTGTTAAAAGTTATCAATCGTGTGGGCGACAGCGCTTTCTTATGTGAACTTATATTAGGGCAAAAACACACTACAGACAAGGACATCATCATTCTCTTTTATATGGAGCGCACACACTAGGCAACCGGACAAAAATAATTTCCCTCCGACGCTACGCGAGTAGAATGTTTCGCGCAGTTGTTTTACCTTGTCCCGTTTGTAGTGTGTATTTGTTCTATAAGACTCGTAACGTCATTTAAATTTGTTGAAAACGAAGCTCAATCCTTTTATTTTGAATGAACAAAAAAATCTACGGATTTAGTACGGGTATATTTATTGAACTTTCAATCTCAATCCATAAATTGAGCCAGCTCTGTGCTATATGGAAAAAAGTAGGTAGTAATCGATTTTGTCCCAACTCTGCAGTAAGCTTGATCTATTGTACTTCGCATCTGTAGATTGATTAAAGGCCTTACGATATGAGACTAATCCTCATATTATTAGATGACCTAATCCAAAGGAAAGCCGAAGGTTACATTTATTTAGGCCAACAATCTGATTCGGTAGGGATTTTATGATGATGGGAATAAAGAAGTATTCAATTAGGGATGGGCATCCCTCGAAATGCTGAATCATCTTTTACCAGTGCCTTTTTTCTTACGATGTTTTTTTAATTTAATAAAAAGTCTTGGCGATGTTACGAGAATAGAATAATTTCTTGTAATAGGGATGTCGACTTCATTTAGTCAGCTTTAGCGATATTTGGGGAGATTGCTTGCATCCCGGGGGTGGACATAGGATGCCTACCTACTATAGTTCTCACGGAATTAAAAAATCTGAATAAACTCGGCATCATCTAGTAGAGGTAGGTATAAAGGCTTGAAACATACTAGAAAAAAAACGCGCAATGGAATCTATGGGGCTAATGGGCGTAGCACTGACAGAACTAGAAGTATTAGGTACCAAAACTTATACAATTTTCGTCCATGTCTATAAATGGATGTCTAAATTGAAGAATTGGGTATTTGACAACTAGTCCAATCAGCAATTTTTTTTCAAACGTCAAACGAGTATCTTCGAATAACGTCATGTCTAGGGTTTTTTTAACCACTACATCAAGGTGTTAAAAAAACCCTTGACTGCGATCTCACCTAATGGTAAGTCATGATGCAGTCTAAGATGGTAGCGGGCTAACCTGTTAGGGGTATGGCAGTTATATTAAACACTTACCCCTAGTTGGTTTTTACACGACATCGTACCAGAACGCTAAATCGCTTGGCTGTACGTCTTTGCCGCTAGGGTGGCACGGCTAGCCTCACGCCAGACCAGACAAGAAAAAATTCAGCAATAATAAATTCCCTGCAGATTGCGCCAGGCAGGTCGTCAAATTTCGGATTTTGAATGAAATATTTGTTTGTGACGTCATCATAGTTCGACGAACTTTAAATTACTTTAATCAATATTTCCATTCGATAGCCATTTTAATATCAAGCATAAAAATAACAGGGGAGGTGCATATTACGTCGTTTGGGAGATCCTCTTTAATAATAATCAGTAAAAAATCATTTATTTTTGACATAGCAACATCATTGAGAAGCTCTCATATACTATACAGCCTACAACTCGTTCGCGTATGACACGTTTTGATCGCCTAGAGTGAGTTGCCGCACAGTTGCCGTCACGCTGTTTCCGTTCAAGCTTTTAATAAAAGCGCAACAAAAAGAAAGCTGTTTTAATTCAAACGAACAATGTATGCTGATTTGCTTGTTTAATTTAAATGGAAACTAAATGAAAGTTGCAACTGGTCATTTGTCATCGGGTGGCCGGCGTTCCGAGGCGAGTTCCGGTGCAAGCTGCTTTTATTAATATTTCCATCGCAAATTTGCGCTTTATTAGCAAACAGACGTCATGCCTGATAAATTATTAATGCGGTTGTTGCACAGCTTGTGTTCCGCTTTTTCCGATACTGAATACTGTCTGTTCGTATTGGCGCTACCATGATTGATTTCGACATTGTTATGACCGTGATAGCGGCGTAATATTTTAATGACCATCGAATCATGAAATTTTAATAGGCATAGTACACAGATAATACTTACGTAGGCTTAATCTCATGGGTAAGGGCTAAGCACATTACGGACAAAAATGTCGTCAGGAGGTATGGAGCTGTACATACTGCATACTACATACTGCAACAAGATTTTCCATACGACGCGATGTTTCATGCGGACGTGTTGTCCTGTCCTGTGCGTAATGTGTTTTTTCCCTTAAGCTTTACTCATGTGGCTCAATAGTAAAGGGTGAAACTTGAATGGAGAGTCGAAAACTGTGTTTAATATTACCATGTTTGTATAACGTAGGTACTGTTTAATAAACTGTGTTCATTTATGAGTATGACATACGTATCCACACATTTGCATATTGTTCCTTTTAATAAAACAAGCTGATGCTATGCAATTTGCAATGTGACCCGCGCTCCACCTTTCTACGTTCATTGACGTCGCTTGTAGAGATTTCTACAAGCCACGGTTTGCGCCGCTTGCATCCAGCGGCGCTGATGGTAATACCTGTGGTAATACCACAGACTAAGTAATAGTACAGGTAATACGCCAAAAACTTACCCACAAGTACCAGCAATAACTCATCGATATGGGCCCTTTCATACAAAAAAATTGGGCGTCCAAACTGTAGAGCACGCACCACACCTGTATAAGCCTGTCATTGTCCCCGCCATAGCGCTGTCCCGCTTTTCAGACTAGACGGCGTTAGTAAAATAGGTCTACATTCTTTGTTGGACAGGGCCCGTCTATGTAAATTGAGGTCGTTGCAATAACTATACAAAGTTTCAACTGAATCGAACGAATTTTACGCGAACGCTTATTATAACGAAAAGCTGGTAGACACATATACTTACTTACTTTACTTACTTTTTGCATTGAAGAAGGAAATAATTGTACTTTCTTCGTACTGATATTTTCTAATACCTACCTTTAATTACTTCTTAGATAATATGGATATGTTGTACCTGTGGGTATTAATGAATGTGTATAATTGTTCATATTATTACTATTACCAGCTATTATACTGCTAACGTTTGTAACATGGGGCTGTCAGCATTTTATGTAAAAATCTAATATTGTAAGCATAAAATCTGAAAGTAGAGATACAATATATTGCCTATGCTCATGCCCATATTTATGACGGTCCTACAATTTATGGCTAATTCGATATCTTTTTTTTATATCAATGACATTTTGACGATATGTTTTTGTTGCCGCTAAGTTATTTTGCTTCCGAAGAATGTTCAAACTTTGCAAACATGCACTATATTAAATTTCGACGAAGGAATGACCCTAGTCTAGCTTCGGGTTGCTGTAGAAGTTGGTCGATAGAAGACCTAAGTGGATACTTTATGGACCTACGGTATTAACCTTTATTACCTACGTTCCAAACTAATAGTAATTAGTTCTTCGATGTTCAGTCATAATTACGAGTTACTATACACGATCTGTGCTTTGAACTGTTTTGTGCTAGCAGAACGGTATGTTTCTAATGAGAAAAAATTATATTTTTAGAGTGAACGATACTGCATTTTATGAAGTCAAAATAACAGTTTTTGTAATAAGAATTATGAACTCTCTATATTTTGATGTTCCATTTGTAAGATAATATTTAAATGTTAAAAGTAGCACAGTCTAACAAACTAGTCAGACTGTAGATTACAACATTTAAACGTGAACCTCCTTACTTTTTTATCAGTACATCCTACAGATGAAATAAATAAAAAGCTACAAGTCCGAGAAATATTATATTCTCTACGAGTTTTCGTTTATCGAAACCCAACTCTTCGTAGCTGCTTATTTATATTAAAGAGAACATCTATCGGTCCTATCGTAGGAAAAAGGTAAATTTCCCAGTCTTCATTTCAGCCCTTTAACTCATCTTGAGGGTGCTATTACGTTCCTTTGTAATCCGATCGAGGCTGTAACTATGGGGAAAGACCAGAATTATTTTTATCTTAAAAAGCTTTATATTTAAATTGTATTTTTAAGATAGCTATTAGGTGGGTATTTTGTTTTATCCCTTTATCGTTGGTAATTTAGTACCAACTAAGTACTAAGTAAGGTTGTAGTAAGAAGAAACTTGGGACAATTATTTAACTTTAAATAACTTTTTATGTATACTTACTTACATTTTTTCTTATGTCTTGCATTATACCTATTTGAGTTTGAATGAATAAATTATTAGTCTCAGTAGCTCAATAGGTAAGGGTTTTTTTAATATTTAGGCTAGCGTATGGCCGCAATCAGATCTGTCAACAAGTGATGAGCCACCTAAGATCCGCCTAATCTTCTAACTTACTTAGAAGATGCAAATTAAAAAAAATATATACAAATCGTTGAATCCATGGAATTTTGAAAGAAAACCAGACAGGACAGTACAAAGAGTCTGCGCTAAACGTCGGAGTTGGTATGAGAGGTAATGTCCGGTTGCGCTAGGTCTGTGCAACTGCTTATAAAAGTGCGCGCGTACATTTTGTTCACCAGCCAAAAATAATTGTCCGTAGTGTGTTCCCGCCCGGTTCGAACCACAGACACAAGCTAGTATCTCTGTCCCCCTCTCTCTCTCTCTCTCTCTCTCTCTCATCAACTCATTGCCGGCTCACTACTGAACACGAGTCTCCTCTCGGAATGAGAAAGGTTTGGCCATAGTCCACCACGCTGCCCAAGTGCGGAATGGCAGAAAACTTCGCACTTTGCAAAAACCTTCGAGAACATTATGAAGAACTCCCGTGCAAGTTTCCTCACGAAGTTTTCCTTCACCGTTTGAAGCAAGTTATATTTAATTCCCTTAAACGCACATAACTTTGAAAGGCTGGCGGTGCGTGCCCGGGGACCGAAACCACGATCCCGTACAGGAGGTCGATGTCTTTACCACTAGACTATCACCGCTTCAACTAGGATTTATAATAATCAATATAGTACAGTAACCTGGAATGTGATTGACAATATAATCTGAATCAATCCTCAAATTAATTGGAGGCTTAAAGTAAAAACCCTTATATATCCCATAAAAGAAATATTTCTTTTAGAGGGAGATTAATTTGCCCTATTAATAACTACCCGAGGATCATTAAAGGCGTTTTTTCCTGTTCCCACTTGAACGAAGAAAGAGCCAACATTTCGGCCTTTATTAAAAAATTTAGTCCAAAGCTCTATGAACTGAGCGTAAACTTTTCCCATTTTTCTCGTTTTCATAATTCTGCGTACACGTACCTACCTACCACTACACATAAATGAAGACAGCTTAAATGAGATACTTAAGAAAACTATTTCATGTTATGGCTCTACATTTTATACGGAACGGCATCTCAAGGAAACTGTTTTAGAAAAGAAAAATATAAATGCTAAAAAACTTTATTTCATTAATTTTACATGGCTAAGGTGCAACGTTCTAATGTTTTAATAGTATAGATAGCAAAACCCGCTTTAGACGATGTCCCACATAATACGTCATTTTACGTCAACTTGAGGCATGTTTTCAAACATTTTATTTCAAAGTCCATGATTTTATCACGTCTGGTCCACTCTCTTGTATGGTTGCGAAACATGGGTTGTCAAAAAGGAAGCAACTAACCAATTGCAAGCTTTCGAAATGTTGCACACACAGGAAAATATTTAAGATCACCTGGAACAGCTTTACACCTAACACTAAAGTACTGGAACTAGTCCACAAAGACAGAGAACTCATGTAAGAGAACTCTCAGAGAACACATCTGTAAAGAGTAGCCCGATTCTCACTTCTACGACTAGTTTAGGAAGGAAGTATTGCAATAAGGGGGTGGACAGGACTAAGCTACCGAAGGCTAAAAGACACGGCTCAAAATAGAGAAGATTTTCGCATGATGGCCGCCAAACTTCATTTGAAGAAGGCACGCGGTGATGATGATGAAGGGAGAAAGTTGTCACGGTGGCAAAGCAAGTTAAGATAGACTGACTGTCTTCTGTGCCTATTCTGATGGGTCGGAAAAAATGCGTTCGCTAGTGATAGGTAAAGCGAAAAATCCACGTTGCTTCAAATACGTAAGGCAGCTGCCTGTAACATATGATCCACAAGCTCGAGCTTGGATGACTGGCCTTAGTTTCATCGACTGGTTAAAAGATTTAGATGACCACATAAAATTTTTATTAAACTACAGACTAAATACAATTTAGGTAAAAGCACTATAAAAATAAGGGAAGAAATAGAATAATTGATTTTTTTTAAAGATAATTCATGATTATTATGCCACAGATTATACATTCATTATAATAAAGCGCGGCGCCTCAAAGAATAAACATTAGATAAGGAGTTTTAAGGGGAGTGCTTTACCTCGCGCATTAAAGTTTAGGCGCGAATTTGGAAATAAAACGAGGCTCACGTACGAGTGAGTGATGTCACGTCCGCGGCTCATCAGCCGCTGAACGTGACGACTTTAACACAAACAGATTTCACAACACGGCCAATAAGACAGTGGCGACAAGTTTCTTTGAAAAAATTAATTGTCCTTTAAGAAGCCATACAAAGGTATACAGATTTTATACAAAAAAAATAATACTAATACTAATATAGTTTATAACAATATTTTGTGTTGATGTTCAGTCTCATTTTATATGGCCTTTAATCTGTTAATCTGATTTTGACGACAGGTACGCTGACCAGTTGTATCCCGGGGAAGGACATTGGCTACCGGGATAAGAAATAAGAGTTTCACGGGAATTTTGAAAAAACTTTAATCCACCCGAACGAAGTCTAGCATCATCTAGTAATTTCACACCTATTACCGAAACTCGGAAAGAACCTTTCTAAAGTACGTATTTCATAAACAGTAAATAAATAAAACAATCATTTCGTGTTTCATTTCATTACATTAGAAAAGTAATAAAAAAATATTTCAAATTAAAACTCTACTTAATTTCACTCTTGCGAAAGTGGAAAGCGAAATAAAGCACGGCCCGAGTATCCTGGCGACGTTAATAATACGCAAAGGGGCCGTCCACTGTCGCCGTGCAAAGTTTTCTTTCTGCTAACTTTATTGCGCTGTTAGACATCGCGTGACGAAGAATCGCACTTCGCCTCATAATGTTATTTAGTTTAAGTACTAAGTAGTTCATTAAAACTGGGTTCTGTTAAGGCTCGTATTAGCCGGGGACTGGTTGCACTTCAGTTTGGTTTCTTATAATGGATCGAACTACGAATCTGGAAAGAACTGGAAATACATTTGAATCTCTACACATGAAGTGGTAGATTATGACTCACTCACTCTCTGACTGACTAATCAACGCCCAGCCCAAACCCTTACCTAGGAAGCTGAAATCCTCGTTGGTCGTCCTCGCAGACCCTTTCGGGTTTTGGGGTAACTGCTCAGGGCGATGGCCCTCTTCAGTGGTTGCAACGCCGCCTGCAACTACAGGCGGGGCACTGGGTAGGACCACTGGTCCGTGGAGTCATATCCGTGTGTCACGCCACAGTGCGATCGAGCCCGCGGTGATTATCGCGAGCGATCGGCGGACTGTGGCGGAATTGTAGGTCCGTGGTGGGCTTGCGCCCGCCGCTCAGCGAGGTCGAGCCCGCCAGTGAGGTCCTGTCGGGCGCCCATCAGCCAGCGGCGAGGAAGCGATCACATCCGTTGTGAGACCAGGTCTCGTGGCAGTCCTCTTACATCCGGCGGTCGCCGATGGTATGGCGCGATACCTCGCAGATGTTGGGATCGCGCTCCGTCGGCGCGCACGAACATAGCGGTGCTCAGGCGGCGAATGTGGTCATCGAGGCTCTCCATGCGCAGGTCCCTGGAAATGACCTGTTTCCGTACGAAGCGTGGTGCTCCGGAGATGGTGCGTAGCGCCAGCGACTGCTGCGCCCGCAGCGACTTGCGGCCCGACTCGCTGACCAGTGCGAACCAGGCTGGGGCTGCATAGGTGAGTCGCGTGCGGATGTACGCCTTGTAAACGCACAGCTTCGCACGGAGCGGCAGGTGGGATGCCAGCACGGGGCGGAGGAGGCTTCGTGTGGTGCGCGTTTGCGCGACCACGTTCTTCACATGGGGTTGCATCGTGAGTTTCTTGTCGATGGTCACCCCCAGGTATTTAGCCGTCGGGGACCATTCGACGGTCTCACCCAGAAGTGACACCGGGGGCGGAAGAGCTGCCCGCCCGATGTATACCGCCTGGGTTTTCGCCACGTTGACCTTCAGTCTCCAGTCCTTCAGCCAGGAGGGAAGTGCATCCAGTGCTCGCTGCATTTTGATCGCTGCGTGCGGGCCATTCAGTGATGTTGTGATGAATGCAGCGTCGTCGGCGTACAGCGCCAGCATGGCGCCGTCAGCGACTGGGATGTCGTCCGTGTATTTGCTATAGCAGACGGGCGACAGGCAGCTTCCCTGGGGCACACCGGCTCGGATGGGGCGCTCCGTGGACAGGGCGTCTTCAACCGCCACTTGAAAACGTCTGTCTTGCAGAAAGGTGGCCAGCGTCTTAACTACTCGACGGGGAATAGTAGACGTGGACAGCTTGTAGATGAGTCCGGTGTGCCATACGCGATCAAACGCCTTCTCCATGTCAAGGAATACTGCGATGGAATGTTCTCGCTTGTTGTAGGCGGCGGCGAGGTGATGCAGTACTCTCGTTGCTTGCAACGTAGTGGAGTGTTCGTCACGGAAACCGAACTGTTCGTCACGTGGCTGAAGGTGGGGCCGTCCCATTACGCTGCTGTCGACGACTTCGAAACTTCTCGAGAAACTGCTGCTGCTGCACATCATGCCCCCCCACCTTAAGCTGAAATTTTGCACAGAGGTTCCTTTTATAATGTAAACAAGACAATGGGGATTTTTTCTGAATGCCCATTGGAGCATACCGGCGCGGCGGGTGTTTGTCCAATAAATATATTTTTAATTTGCTTTCAATCCATTTTGTATTTAACTCATAAAGAGTAAAAAAAAATTAAAGAGTATGCAAAGTACCTTCTTAGCAAACAGTGATTTCCAAGTGCCAGTTGACAGATAAAGCAGATGGCTAATACATAATTTTATTTAAATTTTAGGTATAATATACGAGTAGGTGTAAAACAATGAATAAAATATAGCTGTGTTGTGTTACAGCGCAGTCTGACGCGTTGGATCGACCAATCAGAACGCGCCTCGAGAGTCAGAGTACCACGGCAGACTGAACGATGAAGACTGCACAACTTTGATCGCCCTTTGTCGCTTCACGTTCACGACATTGGTGCTACACACGAATGAACACAATAAAGTATTTGTTATGGTCTGTCCTTAACAAAATAATCAATTTGATTGATGTTTTTCAAACAAACAAACACGAGTCGGTGGAATCATCCATTAATAGACAGATAATAAATTTAGAAGGTTGAACATTTGCAAAAGAAACTAGTATTTGCACAAAATAAATTATCTAGTATTATTATAGGTGTACTATAATCTACCAATTACCATCCAATATCAGTATTCAAAAAATGTATAGAGCCGGACCGGATAGAAAACGGACCCCGAGTGGTCTAAGCCCTAACAAGACCCAGTTTTGACGCACCAAGCTTTGTGCAGTTCATGTTACTTTATTTCTGTTTTATTTACAGTCTAATTTTTCCTTTTGATAATAATGTTTTGGAAGTGTTGTTGCGCAACACGAAACTGTGGATTTTCATTTACGATGACTCTTAAATTACCTACTTTAAAGTAATATTTTACACATTTAATGATTTGGATATTTAATACTTTTGTTCTGTCGTATAGTTTAATCACCCATTGACCCTAAGTATACTTAATTTGTTTATACCGGCCTAAATCATCTACAGTCTGTCTTACCGTAATAACATGCCAGCCACTGTTTTCCTACACTGTTCAAAACAAAATCAATTTAATTTTTTAAAACGCACATAGCTCCGAAAGTTAGAGATTACTCGGGGGTCTAATCTCCGACCACCCGAATAGGAAGCCTGTAAACCGGTAGGCTTTCACCGCCTTAGTAACTTCCTATGTTAAGGTAAAACTTAATTTTAAATCAATAAAATATTAAATACGCTCCAATAAATTCGCATTCTCAGGCACAGAAAGAAAGCACTTAACGTTTTGACTTTGATTGGAGCTGTCTTACATTGATGGTCTAGATACATCGAGAAACAAATCATACTTAATATTATAAATGCGAAAGTGTGTTTGTTTGCTGGTTTGTTGGTTTATTTTATTGGTTTGTTAGTTTATTGGTTTGTTGGTTTGTCCTTCAATCACGCTGCAACGGAACAACGGATCGACGTGATTTTTTGCATGGGTATAGTTGAGGACCTGGAGAGTGACATATGCTACTTTTTATCCCGGAAAATTGAGGAGTTCCCGTGGGAATTTAAAAAAAACTTATTCCACGCGGATGAAGTCGCGGGCATTAGCCAGTATTGTATAAAAATAACAAATATCTGAGTGACTCTATCGACGCACGACTTGCGTTTTCAAATTGATATTTAAATAGATAGACTTGATGATTTTTTGTTCGCGTAGATTTAGGTCTTTAAAATATTCCGTGGGAACTCTTTGATTTTGAACCCATCTCTGCACCAAATTTCGTCAAAATCTTCGTTTCGTCATTTGAACAGATAGTCTGTGAAAACGTAGTAGACAGACGGACAGACTTTCGCATTTATATTAATTTAAGGATTTATGAAGCTAAATGATATTAGATGTCTTATAACCAGTATTATAAGAAAAAATTCAAATACAGTTTAATGAATATTATATTAAGTCTTAAAATTCAGCGCCACCGGGAAATGAAACCATTAAATTATTAAAAAGTAAACAGAAGAAGACGTAATTATGTCCATTCCTGCTTCTTGTATTATTTAAGGCAGCAATAAAAAGTAAATCTCAGTAGAAAATAAAGCAGAATACCTATAACTACTTAGTAAGTATTTGATACATAATAGAAACACTTAAGAGGATCGTCTAGTTGTAAATCTCCATACAAAAAGCGATAACGATTTTCTTTCCGTAAATGTTGTCCAATTTTCATAATTTTTAGAAATGTTGCAGATACAATGAAGAACTATGCTCGTACCGTACGTTTTAATTTTAAAGAAATATTGCTTAAGTTAACTTAAGCAAGTTATTAGCGTCTAAATGTCCATATTTTTGACCTAAAAACTTCCTCGAGTATTTTAATTTTTTTTAAATTAACTAAACTAAAATACTAAAAAAATAAAACGTACGAGCCTAGATTAAGGTGTACTGAATCTAATGAGACCAAAATTGTCTAATTCTGTAAACGTTTGGGGGGGTAAAAACGTTATCACCCGAAACAATATTTCAAGAATAAAATGTAGGCATATGCCTACTGGACTTGCAGCTCTCTCTATCGCACGATACGGAGAAGGCAGCGAAGCGTTGTGAAACAGATAGCATTATTGAAAATACCTACTCGCGTCGCGTTTCGTCACCAGACGATCCTCTTAAGGCCAGTAAAAAAATTGGCAGTTAGGGACTGTCGATAGAAGTGAAAACTTTTTTTTAACACTTAGGCATTAAAGTTTAAACTTTAAGACCTTTAAGACCTTTTGTCTTCGTAACAACGCGAGCATGTCGGTGTTAGCGAGCATGTCGGTCACGCGAATCCATAAGTTTACCCCCTACCAAAAAGTGCTCAACGCGACTAAAAGAAGTTTTCACTTCAATAATTAACCGAGATCGATTCAGAACACGTTCTCAAGTATCGGACAATCTATGTTTTAGACCGGTCTTAAGCATAGAATAACCGATACTTAAGATGTTCTTAGCTGATCTCGGCTTATTAATACGGGCCTTAACAAAAGAGCAACGGCCGGTAAAGAGAACAAACAAGAATGATAATTTTATATGCATGAAGGTATATCTGTTTTTATCAAAGTCAAAAGTTATTTATTTTATCTGGGTGGCACTGTACACCTTAAAAGTAGGAGGTAGCTAAAGGTTCCATGCTGTACACTTTTTCAACGTCAATTTAATAAAATAGTTGAATTTAACAACGAAATAGTGGGGACATCTATTTTTCATCCTAAATAATCAGTGAGTACGTGGTAGGTTTTTGCAGTGAATACCTTTAGCTTCGCCAAGGAGATAAGAGAAATTGGAATGAAATAAAATATACGGATAGATTCATTCTTTCGTACATCATTCACGAATCTCTACGTGTTAATCATAGGTTCACACCAGCGACATGACGCTAGACGAAAAATCGCAACAGCCATATCGACAAGAAGAAATAAAATCAAGATGCAATCACAATCACTTTGACATTGCTTTTTTGGCTTTGACAATCCTCTATCCATGCAAATCCTGCAAATTGCGTTATCCGAAGGCGTTATCGCTTAATATCATAATATTAATTGCAGGTTGTTCTTGGGCTGCTGACTATTGCTGTGTATTTGATACAGCAAAAACTAATTTTTATTTTTTAAAAAAACTTTTTTTCGTCATCTATTTAATTTCAGTTATTATGGTTTGAGTTTTCGAGCAGGCGGCAAGACAAAATGTTCTGGAATACAATTTCCCAAGTGTGATCTTACGCGCACCTGTTTACCTAATGTTTCCAACTGCCGCCCCAACTTTTCTGCGGATTTCCGTAAATGAGATTTCACACGGGCATACCTTATTTTGGTTTGAATAAACTTACGGAACTTTCCTGTGCTTGGAAGCCGAAGGAATTGAACCTCAAATTATGTTTCAATAAACATACCGGCGAAAACAACGCCTGTCAAGATGATTTGATTTGCGGAAAACTTTTTGTTTTTCAGACGTACGTTTGATCAGAATTATTTAAGGATTAAATAATAAATATTTTAGCTAGTTAAATATTTGCATAAATACTTATTCGTTTTTCCTTGAGGTTTTTCTGAACTATTTATGAGGAATAAGATATTGCCCGGTACTTTGTCTTTGTGGATTTAGTTCTTGTTTTAAATTTTGTTTCTATTTTCCGAGATTAAAGTAGGCTAAGTCTGTCTCCGGGATGCAAGGACATGTCAAACAAACAGCTGCTTTAGCCTCGCCATGGGGCCATGGATCAACATAACACGCGATGTTAGCGACGCGTGAATGCCACGTGAGTCCTTACTGAACACGTGTATAATTTGCTGAACAAGGAACTATGAGAAGAAAAGATCAAAGCTTCAATTTATTTTCCGCTAAAAATAAAAAAGTACCTAATTATCCACCGCTTAAGATAAATGACAACATTTTAAAAAGATCTAAATCAGAAAAATATTTAGGCCTAACATTAGACGACAAACTTATATGGGACTCACATATTAACCAAATAACCTCAAAATTAGCTTCACTCACAGGTGCACTGCGAAAAATCTCAAATTGTATACCGCTCAAAATCCGAAAAACTATATATAACGCTCTAGCAAAGCCACATTTAGAATATCTATTAGAAATATACGGATCAGCTGCACAAACTCACCTTAACAAACTACAACGAGCACAAAACAAACTAATAAAGGCTTTATTCCGTTATAACTACCTAACTCCAACTAAAGAACTATACAAAAAAACTAAGCTTATGAACATTAAACAATTATATACATACAATACATGCCATCTTATTAGGAAAATTTCAACAAAAACTATACACTCTAATTTAACTTTCATTCCCAGGACTATCACATATAACCTTAGAAACAAAAACAAATATCACGTTTGGCAGCCACGGACAAAAACATATGGAAATAAAAACATATTGTGCGAGGGTGCACTCTTATACAACAGCCTACCTGATACTATTAAACAATGTAATAATATTTCGCAATTTAAGAAAAAGCTGAAGCTATATGTAGCGGATAATATTGTATAAATATACATAACTAACCTGTTCCTATTATTTTACTAAGATATTTATTATTTACCATAGCTTATTAAAATTAGAAAATTAAGGCAATAATGTAAATTAGGTAATAAGACAATTGTTAAATTATAATATTATATAATGCATGCTTCTGTGTAACTACTAAACTTAAGTTTCAATCTCTTGTTAAGTGAACAGTTGTTCTTTATGAGAAATAAATATCTTTAAACCGAATTTATTTTCCAAAAACGATTTATAGTAATAATACTTTTGATTGAAGAAATTATTAAATGTAAATTGAATTAATGTTCATAATATTATCCGTAGGTACGAGTACTTTTGATAGCGATCCACAAAAATTCCTATAGCAGTATGTTGCCATACGATAACAATTGATGAAAAACGTGTCGGAGGCTCTACAGAAAAAGGGTTCGGCTACATAAAACAATCCGCAAAGTAATTTGTGCGGTCCATTTGTACGCAGTTCCAATGAGCTCCACTTTGCAACTACTTGATTGGGTAAAATTAGACTTGTTGATTTATAACTAGTTAGGTATTTGCCTAGATAATTTTTAGGATACTTTATATCGAAAACATTAGGAATAAATTTATTACTTAGTAAATATTTAATTGCCAGTCCATTGAGGTATTATGTGCCAGTCCCACCCTGTTTTGACTAGGGTGGCATTTCTGGAAATCCTTTCTTAGTAGGGGAAGAAATCTTTCTATTAGCACCAAGGGTATATCGGAAAGACGAAATCTTCGGATTAGGCTGAAAGGCAGCTAATGCGTGTACATAATTTATGTATACTTATGTACTCACTCAAATATAGGTCCTAACTCGAGTTTTATTATTACTAGCTTTTTTGGCAAAAGATACACGAAAAGAAATCTTGTGAATTGAGTATAGGTTATAAACATTAGAATTCGTCTTACTGGTAGGTAATTATAATTGCCCGCGACTTTGTCCGCGTGGATTGAGGTTTTGTTGGTTCCCGCGGGAACTCTTTAATTTTCCGGTATAAAAAGTAATCTGTGTATTATTCCAGACTATAATCTATCTCTGTGCCTTTAATCCAGATCCATCCAGCCATTCTGGCGTGATTGAGTAACAAACAGCCATCCAAACTTGTATATAACAGAATATTTGTTATAAGGAAAACAAAACTTCTATTTTACGGACATTGATGTCCAACGTTTCCTAACATTTAGTTTCGTCAAACATTAAAGTTCTGAAACTTAATAATTAATTTATCATAATGACCCATTAAATGTAATGGACCTGCCTTATGGGTTTCGGGTCGCTTGAGACTTGAAAATTACGTTTACGTCTGTACACGCCATTAGTGAGCTTCCCGTAGTTAATTGCCTGAATGGTGCTTCGACCGGATGTCAAAAGATTGCCTTGAAATAGCAAAACGTTTCCCTCTCATCTCGTTGTCCGTCTGGAGGGTACCAATATAAACTTTTACTGAGATTCTATCGATTTTCCTCAATTACTCCATAACTGGATTAAGTTGCTCTTAGTTGGATTTTGAAATACTTTTCCGTGAACAGCGACTGACATTATTCAATATCTCCGGGGATCAATTTACAGGTTCTCCGTATTATTTTGAAGGCTGGTCTAATCAATTTTTACCCACTTTTTTTTTATTTGACGGAATTTTGCAAGTGTTCAAAATATACTTGCAAGTAAGTACGCTTTATATGAAAGATAATCACAGATTAGTGAAACTGTGTACTTGAGGTTGTACCTTAACGTACTTGACTTTAACCCGATGCCGACTTACTAAAGTAGGCAGCAACTGAGCACGAGTCTCCTTACAGAATGCGAATGGTTTGGCCATAGTCCTTGCGGGTTGGCAGACTTCGCAGACCTTTGACACCTTAATGAAGAATTCTCGGGCATTTTAGACGTTTCCTTTAACGTGTAGGGGCACACCACTTTAGGGGTAGATAATTAATTAATAACTCACTAATTTAATTTGTGCACTCCGTTTATTGTTCACGTCTGTACAGCGCGATGTTCCGATAAATACTAAGCAGATATTTAATTCTTAGCTGATGCGACTACGGCGGTGGTCCGAGTCCTGACTAAGCGTCAGTAGTCTTGTTGCACTATGCATGTGTCCCTACAAACTAAAGCAAGCGATATTTAATTTCTTGAAACGCACATAATTCGGAAAAGTTAGAGGGGATTCTATCCCCTAGCCGAAAGGACGACCGAATAGGAAGCCGAAAGTGCCACTGCACGTGTAATGCACGGAGCAGCGCGGCACGAAGCGAAAATAGTACATTGTTCACCGAGGGGAGAAAGTGACCGATTACTATCGAGGGTGTAGTTTGAGGCCCGAGGCGTAGCCGAAGGGCCGCAATACACGCGAGGTAGGAATCGTACTTTCTACCGAGTGATACATAGTGCTTTATACTACACCTGCGAGGAAAATAAGCGATAATTAGTGATTAAACGAACTTAAAATAAATATTTTTTATTTCAGGCAATTTTACAAACCCATATTCAAAATACAGAAACATAAAAAAAAAAAAAACAAAAAAAAAACAAAAAAAAAACCAAAAAAAAAAAAAAAAGAAAAAAAAAAAGGTTTAGGTATAATAGTTAATAATAGTTAATAGTCCTTAATTAGGTTAGGCTAGCTAGCTTTAATTTCTAATGTAAGTACTTATTGTTTTCAAAAAATTTTAAAAAAAATTTAAAAAAAAAAATGACGTTCTATCATAACTATATGAGTCGCTTCATTCGAAGCTTCACTATCACAACTAGACTACATTTTGAGGATTATTTCAATATAGATTTCGATATCGACATCGATACCGACAATCGACATCGATATCGATATCGACTATCAATATCGGATATCGATATCGATAATCGACGTCGATGTCGACAATCGACATTCACCATATTATTTGACTTTTCTATGTCAAATATGGTGAAGCTGCTTCTAATATTATATTTCCTTAATGTAAGACATCCAAATTCTCAACGTCCATACCATATTTACTTAAAATTAAAAAACAACAGCGCGTTAGAAATGGATTTTCATACAGTTTTCTCCCCGCTTAGCACGTTAGAAATGAAATTTCATACATCTTTTCCTCCCGCTTAATTGGTTTGTAGCAATGACGTACTTTCTACCTCGTTTTGACCAAAGCAAGACGGTACTTTCCGAGCGGGTGTAGTATAATAGTAGATTGTATTATAAGGGAGCAAAATAATATTTTTACGGCGAGGGCGCTTTTTTGAATCCAGAACGAAGTGAGGGATTCTAGAGTAGAATCCTGAGCGTAGCGAGGGATTCTTTAGTAGAATCCTGAACGTAGCGAGGGGTTCAAAGTACGTCGCCCGAGCCAAAAATATATTTGCGCCCGAATGATACACTCTACTTTTCATCACCCTGTATGAGAAAATTTGGTTCCCGCGGGAACTCTTTAATTTCCCGGGATAAAAAGCATATGTGCTATTTCCAGACTACAATCTTATTTTTTTTTTAAATCTACCTCTGTGCCAAATTTTATCCAGATCCGTTCAGCCGTTCGGGCGTAATTGAGTAACACACATCCATACCACCATACATCCACACATCCATCCAAACTTTCGCCTTTAATAATAATATTTATTTAATTATAATTTTTTTTTTTTTTTTTTTAAATTCAGAAATTATAAATTAATAAATTGACCCTGCCGGGGATCGAACCCTGGACCTCCGCACGTTAAGACAGCAGCGCTCAACACTGCGCCACGGAGGTCGTCAATTTGCGTTGGCGCTGAACACTAAGATGTTCCAAATTCAATAAGTGCGCGGCAAAGATAATTGCGGCGCACTTACGAGTATAAAGAGGATTAAAAACTCATTACTGCCCGCTAAAAGTTTCTTATAGAAAACACCACCTTTGGGCGCACATAAAGGCGAACCAAGTCGTCCTTTTCGAATACATGGGATGAAAATATTATTTGTATGAGTTTTCACGGGGCTGCGCACCCAAATATAATTTAAAACCACGTGAATCCCTTAGAGAGAAATTCAAGGAAATAGGTATTCTTACAGTAGCTTCGCAATATATTTACAGTAATTTAATCTTTGTAAAACAGCACGTTCATAATTACAAAAGAATTTGCGATTGGCACGATAGGCCAACTAGAAACCGCCATAGGCACGTGACTCCATCGCTCCGCCTCAAGAAAGTCCGAAGGTCGTCCGTGGGAATGAGCATTCTATTCTATAACAAAATTCCACAACCTATTTTAAACTTGCCTTTACACAAGTTTAAGAAGTCCATTAAAAGTATGTTTCTGAAAAAAGCTTATTATACTGTTGAAGATTACGTAAATGACAAAGGAGCATGGATTTGAATCGCTCCAGCAATGCTAAGGACAGCGGTTACTTATGTAATTACAAATTAATGAAAATGTAAATTTTTTTTTTTCAAAAGAGCAACCGCCGAGTTTCTTGCTGGTTCTTCTAGGTAGGAATGTTATTCCGAATCAGTGGTAGATTCATTCGACTATTCATAAGCACTTGTAAAAAGTCTATTTGAATAAAAAACTTTTGAATTTGAATTTGAATTGCATCTCCGTGCCGCGTCGCATAAGTGGGTCTAGCTCCTTATCGCAAATACAAAGAATTATTGCAGATACTTGCTGCGGCGCACCGCGCTTCTGTAGTGGGGTTAGACCTTTACCGCTTCCAATATTGCTAAGTAAGTATCTACTGAATTTTCTCCAGCACGGAAGTAGGTATATGTGATATAGAAATTTATATGAAGTAGTAATAATATTACGTACGCAATATTCGGACCAACGCAATATCCCACGATTAATAAAAGGAGAAAATAGCAGTAACTTTTATTTTTCGCCAGATTCTGTTGACTTGTAACAATGTGAATGACTCCGGCATTAAGGGCGAAAGTGGCAATGATTGATGAGGGGATTAATTAATACGCTACTTCCTTTTAGATCTTGGAAAAAACAAGGCGGGCTACCTCAAGATTGAAATACAGAAGACAATAGAATGTTCTGTTGTACCCTGTTAAAATCTTAAACTATTTTCGCTTTTTAATGAGAAAAAGATTAGAGAATCTGTAACGAGGACTAAAACATTTTTTTCATGGAATCTTTATTTTGTCCTGTGATAAAATTAGGTATAGTTTTCTGTTTCTGCTCATTTGAATGGAAAATTCTTAATCCTAATTGTATTTTGATAAACAATGTCTGATAGCTTTAAAAGATTACAGGGTAACGAAATATTTTTGTGGAAAATTAGAACATAGTCTAAGATCAAACGAGACTTTATACCCTTATTTGGCATTTTTACGTAATCGTATTGGCGCTAGAGGTTTGCCCTTATTCTTACAACTGAAGCTTACATACATAGTTTTACTGGCTGATCTGTTGCATCAAGTCTCCATTGAGTATTCTGTGCCATTGTCTCTCTCTTTGCGTCGTATTCCTCATTACTGAGGGCGTGACCCCTTTCTATTAATCACAGATTGGTAGGAGTTTTCTTGGGATAATAATGCGGTGGGTTCCCACGTCCTTCCGCGTACGACTCAACTAAGAGTATTAAACTCTTAGGTTTTTATAACGATTATTATCAGATGTTAGTGATAATAACCGGGACTGATGGCTTAACGTACTCTCCGAGACACGGAGGAAACGAAAAGGCCAAAGAACCTCCAAATTCGGTCACCCATCCAGTTACCGACTTGGGTTAACGTTGCCAATCGCAATCGACTGATATGCGTTGTCACAACTGGGCCACTCGTCCCTCATGCCATTCCCTTTCACATCCCTGGGCCATTGTGTTCCTTTGTAAATGCTTATGTTAAAGTAACATTGTTTCAATGCAGAGAAAGTATACAGAATCAGTTAGAGTTTTTATTAGATAGCAGTAATTAGTATTTTTTATAATTATGTATAGATTGTAATAATAGTAAACGAGAGGGCGGGTTACCTGGTGTAATGTGTTAATGTGCGCCGATAATGATCATTTGCAGCATCAAAGGAACCGCCAATATTGATAATATAATATAGGAATATTTACTTTAAGTTTGACCGATGGGGCAATTTCGAGGATAAAGTTGCGTGCACTAGCTAGCCATAAATAAAACGAAGAGCAAAGAAAAATAATTCTTCACTCTTGCGGCAAGCCACCTAAAAGGCCGCCGCATCCGTGGCCACCACAGATTAATAAAGAATGAAAAATTCGTCCTCTAATGGTTGCGACGCTTTTAATATTCTAATTCGTATCCGCGGAAAGAAAAACTGAGGAAATTAAGCGAGCCCGCAGCACCATTACTATCCGTCGAACGCCATATTTCTCAACCCCTTTTTCTCGCTCTTTCCAAAGTTTTAATTAGTGCCAGAGGACATTATCCGGCCCCTTCTTACTTCTGTCTCCGCTATTCGAACCTCTTTCTCGGAATGTCCGATTTAACTCTTAATGCGGCTCAAAACCTTTTTCGAAAACTTTGGCACTGTCTACATCATTTGTCGACACCAGCTTCTTTCACGAAAAAAAAAGGGAATTAATTTTGATACTCTTTATGGAAGTCAACTTTAACCTTTCATACTTAGATTTCATATTTCATACAGTGCACATGCCTCAGGTGCATAAACAGCGCTTGAGTTTAGCTCAGAAGTAATAATTATGGATTAGGTTAGGTTAGGTTAGGTAATATATAGGTGTTAATATGTACCGTTATAATATAGGTACTATTTTATTATACAACTAGCTGTTACCCGCGGCTTAGCTCACGTTGAGTTCAATTTTAATTGGAAAATTTCAAAGCTCCTTAGGGATTGAATTTGCTAAATTCCTTACTAATCGGATGCCTTTGCGTCAGCCCGATTCATCCAGTGGTTCGAGCTGTGCTGTCAGTCACCTTTTGAGGAGATTGATATATGCGCCCTGCATTTTTATGGGTCAACTAGCTGACGCCCGCGACTACGTCTGCGTGGAATAAGTTTTTTTTTATTTCCACGGGATCTCCTTAATCTTCCGGGACAAAATGTAGCCTATGTCACTCTCCAGGTCCTCAACTATATCCATGCCAAAAATCACGTCGATCCGTTGCTCCATTGCGGCGTGATTGAAGGACAAACCAACAAACCAACAAAAAAACACACTTTCGCATTTATAATATTAAAATTTGTTGTTTTGTTGGTTTGTCCTTTAATCACGCTGCAACGGAGCAACGGATTGACCTGATTTTTGGTACTGTGGGTATATTTTTGGGTGGATTTTACTTTTTATCCCGGAAAATTAAGGAGTCCCCGCGGGAATCAAAAAAAACTTAAACGACGCGGACGAAGTAGCGGGCATCAGCTAGTATATTATAATACGTAGTAGAACTAAATAGGGCAAAATACACCCAATGGTCCTGTTTTCATGTATGTTTATTGTTTCTTTAGGTGACCTATAAAATATTCGTAATGAGGTCATCGGTAATAACATGATTTTCCAATACCACCACGTGAACTAGCCATTACGTTCGATGATAATTGGGAAAATATTGTATTTGTGAGGCTTTTATACATTGTGGTATACGCAATACGCGCATTATAACAATTCGACATTTTATCGCAAATGGATTATGAAGCTATTTGCAATTGGATTCAATTCGGTGCTAAGTACAAAATCTATATCAATACTAATATTACAAATGCGAAAGTTTGGATGGATGGATAGATGTATGAATGGATTCATGTTATAAACTATTTCCGTTCCTTTCAGTTCCAAGGTTCATTTATTGTAGTATGAACTACAAGTACAAGTGACTTTCACTTTTATATTATTCTTAGTAGTTATAAGTAGGATAAGATTATCAATTGTGTAAGATTCTTGACTCATAATGAGATGATCTACGGCTAAACATTTAACAACAAACGAGTTTATTATAAGTTCAGACGTTCAATTCAATTAACGAGCGTGTATTATGTACTGAGTGGGACGCTTAAACTTGTCTGTCGTTACCCGGGGGTCGTAAGTTAAGTCTGAAGATGGCTCGTTTCGCTTAATCCCCGCTCGCTGCTGAATGGACATAATTTTCTGCGCTTGACACCGTGTCTAGAACGTCATTGTGGCGCTCAACTGTGGCCCCGTTTTGTTCCTTTTTATTACTGTCACTTGAAAGCCAGTCCGCATTGTACATGGTTTTATTATTCAGGCGTTAAACTGTCCCTATCTCTTGAGATTCTTGATATAACAATACTTCACGTTAGTCCATCCAAGTATACCTAAACAGTTATAATACAGCAGTAAAGTTTTTCAATAAAAACTTTAATAACTATAGGTATAATATACTTATATAACTAAATAACATTTGCTCGTAAAGTTGCTTTTACTCTTGCGCTATTAAAACTTTAAAGTAGACTCTTCCCACACTTGGGCGGTAAAGTATTACCGCACTTTTATTCGCCTACAAAGGAGTGCGGTAATATTTTGGTCGCCACATAAAACCACCGCTGTTTCGATGCTGCCATCTTTGTCGAGGTATTTTATAGTAGGTACCAAGTAGTTAGTACGATCAGTACTATTACCTTTTTTTGTGACGACCTTCGTGGCGCAGTGTTGAACGCTGTTGTCTTAACGTGCGGAGGTCCAGGGTTCGATCCCCGGCAGGGTCAATTTGGGAATTTATAATTTCTGAATTTTCCCTGGTCTGGCCTGGTGGGAGGCTTCGGCCGTGGCTAGTTACCACCCTACCGGCAAAGACGTGCCGCCAAGCGATTTGGCGTTCCGGTACGATTCCGTGTAGAAACCGAATAGAAGTATGGGTTTAATATAACTGCCATGCCCCTAACAGGTTAGCCCACTACCATCTTAGACCGCATCATCATTTACCATCAGGTGAGATCGCAGTCAAGGGCTTACTTGTAGTGGATTAAAAAAACCTATTCTGTGGTACGATATAATATTAATAAGTTCTTTTTAGTTTTTAGTTTTTAGGTCTATAAAGCCTGACGTTATTTGTTATTAATTATTCAAGACAATATTTTATTTATTCAAGATGTTATTTCTGTGAAATGATAATTATCCTAATACAAGAACATACTTGTACTTTTTTAAATACTCAAAAATTTGTACGTCAGGGTTGCCTGACTGGATATGCTGCGATTTTACTGTTTTTACTCACAAACTATACCTATAAACCGTAACAATTGTATGATACACATTAATAACTAAAGTTTGCGCTTCGAATGTCATTTTCATCAATCTGCGCTTGCAGCTTGCTTGTCATTTATAATGATGAGTAAACTCTAATTTTTACGAGAGAACATAATATCATTTTAATTAAAACGATTGAAAAGCGCGATGACGATTTGTATGCATAGTCAGCAACCAGCGAATGGTTTGAAATAGATTTAATGCTGTTCAATGCTGAAATTGTTGGAACAATGAAATCCGCTCAATATGCAATGTTGCCGGATCACTAATGTAATGATTTGAAACCAATCTAACCGAAAGGTTATTAAAATAAAGCTCTTATAATTAACTACATAGCTAATGCCCGCGACTTCGTCCGCGTGGTTTAAGTTTTTTTGATTCTCGCGGGAACTCCTTAATTTTCCAAAATAAAATGTAGCGGATGTCACTCTCCAGGTCCTCAACTATATCCATACCAAAAATCACGTCGATCCGTTGCTCCGTTGCGGCGTGATTGAAGAATAAAAAAAAACCAACAAACAAACACACTTTTGCATTCATAATATTAGTATGATACGCTAACAAATTTAAAGAAATGTCAATCTATATAGCCATTCTACGTCTTAAAAACTAAGGTCTAGATTCCTTCAGCTCAGTATCAGTTAGCAAAAGCACACTATGAAAAGAACATGGACAAAAGGCGCCACGTGCATGAGAAACAGGGTTCGCCGCGCCAGACAAATATTTTATCCGTAGTGTGTTATTAACCTTATTCCCCAATAGGCAGGTAGGTTAGGTACCTACAGCTCAATTTTAGAAGACAAAGCTCAGAACTAATCTTTGTACGTGTTATGTAAGTAACTAAAGGGATAGTAAGGAATTAAATTTATATTTACTTTAATCAAAAAGTTTCGCAGGCTAAAGCTGTTCGTCTATTAATGAGACCTCTAAAGGTCGAAAGAGTAATCTATTGTTTTTATTCAAAGTAAATTGGTTTATGGAAGCATTTAAATTTGCAAGAGATTCGATTTACATAACGAGCGATTTGTACCTCATAAAGATGATTACCTTCTGCCCCGTTTTATTTGCAGAAATCTCCGTTTTTCCCTTTGGATTTCAATTGGCCTCTTTAGGCTACCTCACATAAAAACCTTTCACTAAACGTGTTTGTTTTATGTATATAGAGCTTTACTTAATTGATTTCCGATTTTACTTTTTTGAATGACTAGAATGTACATAAAACGATTTTAAATATCTTTATAAATCCAAATATTTATTTTATATGTTTGATATTTTCAAACGGTATTTTTGTTTATTGTAACTTTCCATAAGAAAAACTTCGGGTGAGTTATTAGTTATAGTACTAAGCAAAGCTATCTAAAACGGATCATAAACATCATAATCCATTTAAGGTACGAGTACCTACAGGCAGATTCAATCTCTCGAGCGACATATTTTGTCGACACGTTTAGAACGATGCCGATACTTCCAGCAAGAGTTAGAGCACAAAACACTAAGAACAATTTACCCCTGGCAGACAAAAACTCTACGTATTGGCATTTTATATGGGGCCACGCACACGAGACAAGACAAGCAAAACACAAATATATACAAAAGCAATTCGGCGTCGTAGGGCACCATACAGAAACGAAGCAGTACCCAATCACTCATAGACTATACGATATAAACGCTGCCAGACAACTATCCGCGTTCGTGTCTACATGTTCGTTTCATTCCTAAAAGCTTTCTTTTGAATTTCGTCTAAATTAGCAGCATCCAGTTTTTTTAACCATAATCTAACTAATATCTTAATGGTAGTGTTAAAGCAATTACTACACTATAATAATTCTATTTCTAAAATTTGTAACGAATACTCAGAACTCTGTTCGTAAAAGATACGACTTGCATACGAAATTAACACGTATTTCATATTCCGACGTGGCTTTGTCCAGAGATAGTTTTGATTGCACACAGCTTTTGGAATTAAAACAAACGAACTATTATCATACGTACGAGTAGTCTATTGAAAAATTTTCTGTATGCATTGCAGCTAAATCTCAACTCTTGTTGCGGATTCCTTATTTTCTGTGGAAAACAATATTAGGCTTTTAAATATTACTTAATTTCATTTTTATCTTAAGAAAGGCACCTGGAACAATATACTTAACTCTTTCTTTTACTCTGATGTCGGTTGAGTAAATTGTCAGTAGAATCCGTCGTATATTTTCAACTCATACTAGTAGGAAGGTTACTATTATGTATATTCTCTGAGAAGTTTTTTGTACGCGCAGACAACGCGGTATACTACGAGTATAACACAACCTACTTCAGCGTCAAGAGGATTTCACGAACCTATAAAATTATACCAAGTTCAATCAAGAATTAAAAGAAAGTAAGTACTATGAATTATCACTCAGAAAATGACTTTTCAAGTAATGCAATTCTAAAGTTTGACCAATAAATGAGACAATAAAACTCCTCCAACAACCACAAAAGGGTTGGAAGATGATGACATACATTTGAGCAGTAATTGTTCGCAGCTTGACAGACTTGATCGTAAATTTTATTTTCACTAAGATTAAACAAGACATTCTGTGGTGAAGCGGTAATAAATGTAAATGGCTCCGGATCTTCCATTAAATTGAGACGGAGGACCCAAGACTGGAGGTCATATTTTTGCTCCTTTGCTAGGCAAAGTCGCAAATTATTACGGTCTGCGATATTATTATAACAAACTTCAATTCTATGTCGAGGATGGCCTTATTAGAGAGAACTTTATCGTCAAAGGTCTGTATTGTGATAAATAAATCTATCACCACTGCGAAATATCTTTTTGTTGCAACAATAATTTATAAATAAAGTGTTATTCGCACATGGACATCCTCAGTTATCATCAGTCCGACCCCGCCTCTAGAATACCCCCCTGACGCAGTGGCGAACCCTGTGATCTAAATAGTGGAAGGTCCCGGGTTCGATCACCGGCAGGATCAATTCGGGAATTTATAATTTTTGAAATTTCTCTGGTCTGACGTTCCGATACGATGCCGGGTAGAAACAAATGGGGGTATGGGTTTAATATTACTACTATAGGTACTCCTAACAGGTTAGCCCGCTACCATCTTAGACTGCGTCATCACTTACCATCAGGTGAGATTGCAGTCAAGGGCTAACTTGCGATGGCGTAAAAAAACGAACCAGGCGTTTGTAAGAGCGCCTTTCTCGGCACCATGTCTCTTTAATTTTTCATACAGATAATATACATTATTATTTTCGATATGAATTTAACTCTCACGCCCGCATACAAAATAAATACATATAAGGCCAAAAGTTGTATAATAAACTTACGTAAATAAATAGAAATGAATAAACTTACATACACAAATACACAAATAAATAGTTGTAGCGGGCGGACATTATTATTATTATTAGTACTCTTTATTTGTACACCACAACACAAAAATATAAAAACATACTTAAAAAAAAAAAAAAAAATTATAATTAAATAAATAAACGCGAAAGTTTGGATGGATGTGTGGATGTATGTGTGTTACTCAATTACGCCCGAACGGCTGAACGGATCTGGATACAATTTGGCACAGAGATAGATTTAAAAAAAAAAAAAAAGATTATAGTCTGGAAATAGCACATATGCTTTTTATCCCGGGAAATTAAAGAGTTCCCGCGGGAACCAAATTTTCTCATACAGGGTGATGAAAAGTAGAGTGTATCATTCGGGCGCAAATATATTTTTGGCTCGGGCGACGTACTTTGAATCCCTCGCTACGTTCAGGATTCTACTAAAGAATCCCTCGCTACGCTCAGGATTCTACTCTAGAATCCCTCACTTCGTTCTGGATTCAAAAAAGCGCCCTCGCCGTAAAAATATTATTTTGCTCCCTTATAATACAATCTACTATACCTGTCCAGTAGGTAGGTGCAAAATAATAAAAAGGGAAAAAAATATTTTAATAAGTCCCAACTTTTACAACTTCCTAAACAATTTCCGAATTAGAGACCCAAAATTCCACCCTAAAGTTCGTATCAGATTGGGGTGTTGCCAATTTGGTGGAGTTTAACGCTGCTAAAACACAGGCGTGTCTGCTCACAGCGAAACGGAGTCCTTTCGTCATGACTCCCACTTTCCGTGATGTATCCTTACCCATTACCGATCACATTGATCTCCTAGGCCTCGACATCACGGCCAACATCAACTTCGGGAGGTCAATCGAAGCGAAAGCAAAGACAGCCGCCAAAAAACTAGGTATACTTAACAAGGTCAAGCAGTACTTCACGCCACGCCAACTGGTTACCCTATATCAAGCCCAAGTTCGGTCGTGCATGGAGTACTGCAGTCACCTTTATGATGGCTCTGCTAAGTATCAGCTGGCGGCTCTTGACGCCGTAGATCGTCGGGCCAGGAGGTTGATTGGCGAAGATTCGCCTCTTCTGGCGAAACTCCAAACTCTGGATCACCGCCGTAAGGTAGCAGGCCTATCGGTTTTTTATAGGATATATTTCGGTGAGTGTGCTCAGGAGCTTTTCGACCTTGTACCTCCCTCACCTTTCTACCATCGTACCGCAAGACGCCGTGCGAGTTTCCACCCCTATGTTGTCGACGTTCCATCCACACGAACGAAACGCTTTGCGTCTTCATTCCTCATTCGCATGGCTAGGGTCTGGAACACTCTACCTAAAACTGTGTTTCCCACCAATTACAATCTGGGTATCTTTAAATCAAGAGTGAATAGGCATCTTCTAGGCAAGCGCGTCCCATCTTAGGCCGCATCATCACTTCCCATCAGGTGTGATGTGGTCAAGCGAAAGCCTATAATGAATAAAAAAAAAAAAAAAAAAAAAGACTCGTCGCGGTTTTCCTTATACAATCATCATTCAAGGTGACGAAAGTTTTATTTTTCTTCAAAATCTCATAAGCGGATATTTTTTTGCAATAAGTTCCTTATGTTTTCCATTGTGTCAAAATCAGGGGCTATACTGCCAACCATTGAAATAGAATGAGTTACTAAAATTCTACATCAATGCTGCCAACGCTTAAAGCCATTACCCAAAATGCCAGGTTTTTTTTAATCCTCTACAAGTGGGAGCCCTTGACTGCGATCTCACCTGATGGTAAGTGATGATGCAGTCTAAGATGGTAGCGGGCTAACCTGTTAGGGGCATGGCAGTTATATTAAACCCATACCCCTATTCGGTTTCTACACGGCATCGTACCGGAACGCTAAATCGCTTGGCAGCACGTCTTTGCCGGTAGGGTGGTAACTAGCCACGAGCAGGTTGTCCATTGTCAGACACCTAGTACGATTGCATGCCCCTGTCCAACACCCTGTTGTTTTATAATTTAAGAGTGTCTGACAGGGAGTTGTAATCGTACTAGGTGTCTGACAATGGACAACGTGGTTTCTAATATTAATCCAAAGCAAAATATAAAAAAACGGAGCTTAATGCTTTAAATAATTTGAGGTGCCACCTTTTTTACCTGATACCTTCCAAAGCAACCGCGATCCAAACTTCATAGTCGGGCATCGTTTATACTTCTATTAGAGACATACATACAAACAATTTCAGCTTTAATAAAATAACGTAGGTCTGATCGTCGCGGGATCTTGCTCCATTAGGTTCGTTGCGTGTTACGTTAAGAAAAAAATTGAGATGGTGGTCAAACAATACTTTTTCTGTAAAAGACAGTTGGAACTTAATTACTTACCTTCCCATTCATCAGTCTCTGAGCAGCAAATATATCTCAATGAAACCTTCGAAAGTAAAAAGTTGCGAAGTCTAAGGAGATTACGGGGTGAGTATTTTCTATAAAATATATCAGAGTAAATAAATGTTTTTTGTCATTTGGTAGTTATCACCTGCTGTCAGCCGGTATGTAAGACTGAGCCGAGCTCGGGGCGCGTTATTTCATAAAGTAAATATTTATGAGGGGAAGGAGTTTTCTCGCGCGTCCTCCGGTAAGCCGCCTGATCCGAAGAGACATAAACCTCGAGGGATTCAGTTGTAAGTTCACAAAGGCAACGTTCGGTGCTTTTTATAGGAAGTTCCCGCGTACATATTATTGGCCCTTTTTTCTTTGTGCTTACATTGTATGGGGACGGTTTATTTTTTGGGTTGCCTCCTTATCTGTGTTAGAATTTTTTTCAAGATATTTGTTTACTCTAAATATGCAACCTCTCTAGCGAACCCAAAAGATTCGGTTTTTATTATATCAGTTCCGGTCAACACTGTCACATAAAAAGAATAACAAGCATCTGTTTTCCTGAAAGAAAATGTATATTGAAAACATTGATTTACAATAATCTGAATTTCAGTATCTTGGATGCAATACAAAACTATCAGTTTGCGCTTTTTATACGACTGCCTGAAAAAAGGAATATATTGTTTTCAGGGTTCATGTATGTATATACATACATGTGAGAATAGTGAGTTTGTATATTCCACCGTAACTTCTATACGCTAGAATGGATTTTGATGAATGAGGTATCGTTAGAATCCTTAGCTTATTCCGGGTGACATAGGCTAAAATTTAAAAAAAAAATTGATAGGGTGACCACATCAAAAATTTAATTTTTTTTTTCCAAAATGAGATTAACTATATTGTCATCATCAAGAAAATGATGAGATGATTCCAAAAATATGTAAGACTATATTTCAATATGATTCACAAAAAAATATCATTTAAATAAGGCAGTCGTATTTTTTAATTCTTTGAGTTATAATATTTACTTGTTATTATTATTTCGCTTACTATACTATTTCATCATCTCAACCCTTAGGCGACTCACTACTGAGCAATTAGTGCGGATTGGCAGAGAAAAATAGTTTTAACAAGAGACGTGCTCATAATGCACGATAAATAATTTAGAGGGGCCAATCCCCTCCAAAAGTCCGGGAGTCGAAACCCGTTCTACGAATAGGAGGCTGTGAAGTTTAAACCACTGTACTTAATGCTATAGTATTTCCTATACTTAATTTTTTTTTTTCGCAAATAAAAACTGTATTAAATAAGTAAAGCAAAACTTGAGCTACCTATAAAATTAATTTTACGAAAGAAACAACTGTGAAATTTTTAAAGCAATGAGTGAGGGACCGCTTGAAAGATGAGCCAAAGTAAAAGAAAAGTACCTACCCAAGGCGTACAGGGCTCCGTAGGGCTTATGCAAATTTAACGCGAATTTTTTTTAACTTGCCGAGACTAATATTATTATTTGTAAACAACTGGGGCTCTGCGCTGAAAATATTTAAGGATAAACTTCCAACCTTATTATAGACGAGTAATAAATGCTTATGTATGCTTTAAGTGAAAACTTTTAGCTCATCTAAGCTTTTAAATTAATTATCAAATACTGAAAAAATGATATCGATAAGCTTCCTGTTGTAAACAATTAAAATAGTTTATATGTTTGTATGTTTGTTTCTTCTTCACGCCACAATGACTCAACCGATTTGGCAAAAATTTTGGATGCAGATAGATTATAACCTGAAATAACGCAAGTAAGCTCGGACTGTAAGCAATCTGTCTCGTCAAGACAAGTTCAGTGTTAAGGTAACAGAAATAAAGGCATATTTTCGAAACTTGGATTGGATGAAAAATTAATGTCGAAGCTGGCTTAAGGTGAAAAGTTCTGAACGCAGGGTAAAATAACCTCAAGCTCGCTGTAGATGTGCAAGGTGGACGACCGTTTTTTACTGTGTGATGCTCTCAAAAAGGTCTGTGCCCAGAGGGGACGTAGACTGATGGATAGTATCATTTTAAGGTGGGCTAAGACGCTGTTAAGGTATGTAAAAGTTTAAACTAAAAGGCCATTCCATTTTTGAACCTGGAATATTAAATATTTGATTTTAGAATATCGAGGTTAAACAAGATTCCCCATTGACGCCAGGCAAAGGGTGAGGTTGTCTCAAGGGAAACTGACGCTGTCTTTGAAACCGCAATTTAATTAAAGCAAAATACAGTCTGTGTATCTACCAGACCAGTTAAGTCTACGAGAGGAAAATTATAAGAAAATCCGTTCCTTTGTGACCAAATTCACTGGGAAATATTCTGATCAAAATATTAAAGTTACACAAGCCTGATTAAAAAATAGTTTCTGTTTTTAATTAAAACATATTCAGGTCACATTTGGTATAAGTGTCTATCCACGAGGTACCTGTATCAAAAACTAGACGGACGTGGACATTTTTAGCTTTGAATTTGAAATGAAAATTTTACGTCCACCCGAATTACGAATTTTACGGGCTCTGTATGACTTTACTAATTAATAGTGTAGGTGCTAATGAGCCCTTAATTGACTGTAAAATTAATGGTGATTTTTGTTTTCATGGACAAATTTTATAAACAAAATAAATAATCATTTTAGTAATCTTTACTGGGTTGCCTTTTTACGTTAACCGTAATAATTAGCAGAAAGTCATCGATTGCAGAACCATTGAGGTAAACTGACTATTATCTACTAAATAATAAATAAAATAAAATGTTCTGATAATTACAAACAAGTTTAAATAATTTATTCTCTCTTTGGTTTCCCCAGCCCTTATCCATACTTCCATACTAATATTATAAATGCGAAAGTGTGTCTGTCTGTCTGTCTGTCTGTCTGTCTGTCTGTCTGTCTGTCTGCTACGCTTTCACGGCCCATCAGTTCAACCGATTTTGATGAAATTTGGTACAGGGGTAGATTGTATCCCGGGGAAGGACATAGGCTACTTTTTATGTCGGAAAATTAAAGAGTTCCCGCGGGAATCAAAAAATCTTAATCCACGCAGACGAAGTCGCGGGAATCATCTAGTAGGTTTATATAATATGTCACATTTAGGTCGTACCACTATGCACTGTAATTTAAAAAAGTAATAATACAAAATAGTGACTTTCGCAAATAATGTTTTTCTGTAAATAGGGTATTTCGCAGGGGTAGTTCATAGATATATTTTCTTGTAAGGCCCTGTCGGATTCCCCCCGACTAAATGGTTCATATCTTTACAATCCGGCCTCGGGATTTGACGCCTGCTAACGGAATCTACGTATTCGTGTAAAATATATTGTATCCACTGTGAATGAAATTTCCAACGTATGCAGCGAAGGTATTCGGTATAGGAATCCACACATTTTCTTACTATTTTATGGATTCTTTCGTGCTGGGATTTCATCGGCAGTCATAGGGACTGCCGATAGAAGTGAAAACTTATAACTTAGAATTTTAGTATTAAAATTTGAAAATAATTCAAATAAAATTTTCAAACGCCAATATAAATACGAATACTTAAAATAATTTAAAAAAAATATGTCACAGCATGTCGGTGTCGCGAACCCATAAGATTTTCCCCTACCAAAAAGTCCATAACGCGGCTAAAGAAGTTTTCACTTCATTAATGCATTCGTTAGAACTTAGAACTCTATTCTTCAGTGAAGAGTATAAATTGTAACGGACCGACCAAAATGAGGTTTCCGCAAACTATAGTTTGTGCGCAGTCCCTTATTGGCAAACCATTGTAGTATCGAGTGTTCGGTCAACAACATTATTAGCACGTTGAAATTATAGGTATTTGCGGGGCAATTACATAATTGTATTGTAGTGACAACCATTGTTCTCTGACACTGGACACCAAAGTGCAGTAATGTGAAAATGGACCTAAATGCATGTCGGTTGTAATTTTAATCCAAATTAAGTCCGGCATAATGAGTAATAATTATTAAGTTATTCATTCAATTACTTTTGTAACGTTTATGGCAAAGTAAATCTGTAATTATTCCAATTATTGACTCAACCAACGAAAAAGCCATGATTCAATATTATTTACCAATAAATAGGAAAAAGACATACATAAAAGAGAGTAAGTATTATACATATTCATAAAAATCCGTTCAAAAGCGTCTTGCGTAAAAATTACATGTGGGGACATGAGTAAGGATCAGCGCGCGGAATCAAACGATAGGTCTACTCCACGACAATACTGTTTAACAATCGTATCGCATCGGTATGTGCAGGAAAAATCGTGCGAACAGCGTATTACGGACGGCGGCGTGGACGAGACGTTCAACCTTCAAATGGAATTTCGTGCGCGTTTTAGAAGTGGAACTTCTTTAGAATCGTTGTGATTTGAAAATTCGATGAAACGAAGAAGCGACAACACAAAGAGACAAACATATTCATAATAGGATTTAGCCTGCGAGAGAATGAGATAGAATACAGGTTTTATTTATCTCATTCTCTCATAGGCTACTTAGCCTGCGAGAGAATGAGATAGAATACAAGGTAAATTTATCACATTCTCTCGTAGGCTACTTTTCTGAAGTTTCACTTCTGTCGTGTGTGAATTGCACACGCACACTTTTTGACGTGATAACGTCTTATAAATCACGAAAAAGTGTCACGTTCCGCCTGAGCCTGAGCGCGCAAGTGAGAGCGTGGAACAAGCGATAGAGAGGCACGATCGGCTCAACGGTTGGCTTGTGCCGATCGTGTCTTGTGCTTGTGTTAGATCTCTCTTCTCGCGTGACGTCAGAGCTAGCAGTTCGAATAGTTCTGCTACTGGAACGCCGCCACGCGAGCTTCTTCGAGAACTTCTAGTTATCACGTAAAACTATCGTCCGTAGACCGACTTTACAGAGAACCAAGTTTTTTTCCTTTGCGAATATCCGCTAGACATATTAATAGTTTAAACATACCGTGCTTGCCGCTGGTGGCTGCCGCGAACGCGGTGCTAAGTACCAATAGGTGCACGAGCATGCTCCCACGTGCGGCGCCGGGCGCGCATCGAGCCGCAACTACTGCTTACACGAACTTCTGTACACTGTAACAAACAAATAAACAAACCACAAATTAACATTTACAGTTTTTGAAGTGAAAACTTCTTTAGGCGCGTTGAGCACTTTTTGGTAGGGGGTAAACTTGTGGATTCGCGTCACCGACACCGTCACAGACACCTTGCTGCCCCATGCTCGCGTTGTTACGAAGACAAAAGGTTTTAAATTTGTTATGGTTAAGTGATGATGCAGTCTAAGATGTTAGCGGGCTAACCTGTTAGAGGTATGGCAGTTATATTAAACCCATACCCCTAATCAGTTTCTACACGGCATCGTACCGAAACGTTAAATCGCATGGCGGCACGTCTTTACCAGCAGGGTGGTCACTAGCCACGGCCGAAGCCTCCCACCAGGGAACCCACAGTGTTAAACTAGACAAATACACTCATTGCTGCGTAATTAAAAAAATACATCCATACTTAATATTATAAATGCGAAAGTATGTCTGTCCGACTGCTACTCTTTCTCAGCTCATCTGTTTAACCGATTTTGATGAAATTTGGTACAAGGATAGGTTGTATCCCGGGGAAGGACATAGGCTTTTTATCCCGGAAAATTAAAGAGTTCCCGCGGTAATCACAAAACCGTCATCCACGCGGACGAAGTCGCGGGCATCATCTAGTAATTATTAAAAATTCCAGATCAAAACCAAAAGAGATCAAAACCAAATATCGAAGTTGGGAGTTATAATTCCATAACCAGTGAATATCACGCAAAGTTCCGGGCTCTCGCGTGAAACCTGTTTGTATCAACATTAGTATTCGACTTCACTTCCACGCAGCGTGCGTTATGCGATGTATGTGCAAACGTCGCGGGCACACATGATCGCATATCTCACATGACTGCGAGACGTGAGTTGGCATCATCCCTATTTACATGCACGTATTCAAGCCCTCACTCGGACACGAATGTCGCACAAAACTATATGGTTTACACTTTCAACGGAAGAAGAGTTCTGCATTAGTTAGTGTTTTACACGTAGGGGAATCTGGAACAGTATCAGAAGCATGTTTTAAAGTAAAATATAATGTAATCGACTCGATTCGTTAATAATACGAAATGTGCCCATCACTATTGTTAGCTGTCATAAGGGCCATCACATCGTACCGCAGATTAAATTGGGGGTCTTTCATAGCAGCGATTTTGGTATGAGCATGTACCTACTGATTAAAATTGGAAGCAATGTGAACCGTACTAGCGGTCTTTTCCAATAATTGACGACTTAAATAAGATAAGTCATTTATTATTGTTGTAACAGTGTTTATAATAATTTTAATGCTCATTTTAAATGTAATAAGCAAAACTATAAAAACAAATTCATGCTAACCTATCTACCGTTCTACCTTAGCGTATCTCATTAAAATAAACAAGACGTAGAGTCGTAGACATGGACCTCAAAATTAATTGTGCGCAAGAGTTTATGTGTTCCAGGCTTTAGGATTTTTTACTTATTACTCGAGAAGATATACTTAAGTTAAATGTTTACGTAACATAAAATTTGAAATTAAGTACCTAACATGGAGTGCACCGGGGTGTTCATAATGTTGCATTATTATAGGTCTTGTAATATTAGAACTTGGATTTCAGAAGTTTTAATTTTTTTTCTGAATTCGTGTTTAACTTCACAAATTGGATTGACCAGTTTTCTTAGATCGGAACGGCATTGTCGCTTTTTTGAAAAACTATTGGTCCGATTTAAATGCATTTTTATAATTGAGTACGTATCTTAAATTACTCGTATTTAAAGCAGTAGGCAAAAGCTAAGTATAGTTTAGTAAGTTACAGGGTGCATCAACCATAGACATAGAATTTTTTCGCTACACATTCTAAGCCTATGGCATCAACCGTACAAGTTTCAGAGGCAAACGTCACGAGCAAACAGGCTCGCCTCGCATTTCTCACATGACTGCACGCTAAAATCTTCGTCCCTATTTACAATCTCGTATCCATTCGCTGCAACTATTCACTCGGACACGAATGTCGCCGCAAACTATCCGTTTACGCTTTCAACGAATTTCGAGTTCTGCTATATAGTTAGTGTCATGCTTGCTCAGAAAATAGATTGCGCATTTACTGAGAATATATTACTTAGATAATAGAATTGATCAACCCAATTTAAAAAGTCTAAAATTTGTCTTATGTGAACAGCAGATACACGATTTTCTCTTCATACTACAAATTCTGTAAAAAGAGTTTAAATAAGGTAAGTACATAATTTTTTTTTTTCATTTGAAGCAAGTTTCTACGTTCCTGCAATAATGAAATAATGAAATAATGAACCAGAATAAATTTTAAACTTTAAAAATATTTGTAAGATCCACTACTTAAAATGATAAATTGCAAGGAAATTCTTAAAACATTACCTGGGTTTCTAAATTTAAAAAAAATTACAAAATAATGATTACCAATAAAGAATCAACTTCTCCGATTTAGCCTATAGACCGATTCAGCTTTTGTTCATGCAAAACTGGTATTATCCATGGAGATGCATATTTTACACAGTTTAGCGTTTAGCGAACTCGTATTCAAAAATCACTCGAATTTTCGAAGTATCGACACAGGGTAGATAAACCTCCTATGGTATCGATCTTTCATAACTAAGCTGAATAAAAAAAACAACTGAAAGTCGATAATCGAATGTTGCACATTTTTTAAAAGAAGAACTACATAGGTACCATGTGAAAAAAGTTTCACTCAAAAATCTCAAACCATGAAGGTTCTATGTCAATTTGAAGTACCTATTACAATAAAACGGCAATTTCATACTTTAACCCTCATATTGATCTGAGCTTTAACCCCTATTATTATATTTTTCCGTGTCAGTAGTAACGCTCGTATGGTCTTTGACTTGGATGACCGACAACACAAACATAGTTTCACACCTTCAATGAATGCAGACTTTTACGTCAAGCTCGTATATTTTGGCGTCGCGTTGGTGCGCTTTCATTAGATAGTACTTTGAACTATTTAAATCTTTTAAAACGTTTCCATAAGACTATGGAAAGTCTTTTAAAATTAAGCTTGACTTGGTACCAATTAATTAAAATTTTTAAATCAAACAATGCTATTTTTAACCAACTTCAAAAAAGGAGGAGGTTCTCAATTCCACTGTATGTTTTTTATTTGTTTTTATTGAATGTATGTTACGCGATCATTCCGCCGATTATGAATCAATTACGATGAATCTTTTTTTGTTTGGTAGATCATACTTCAGAGGTGGTCCCGTATTATCGAAATGGATTTTGAGGAAATCAACAAAAAAACAAAATATTATACCCAGATTATGTTTTTCACTTTTAAGTTTATGTTGATATTTATATGTTTAGTTTTGAAGTCGGTTTTTGTTTTAGATGAAAGCGAATATAATTATTTAAACATGCTTTTATTCTTAAGCACGCCTAATCTACAATTAATGGAAAAATGCCTGCCGAATAAAGCATTGAGAAGGACTTATTTCATTCACTTAGTTATGTAATGATAGTGTAGTTTAAATTGTGTTTTAATTTACATACATAATATCTGAAAGAGGTGCTAGGAAGGAATAGGAATATTTAGACTTTCATACTATTTAGAGCAGTGCACATTATGTTAAAAAGTGTTTTTCATTATATTGGCGAATAAAAATTCTAAACGAAAGCAGGTCACTGGTCTCTACTCTTGTTGTGTCTACGTATAAATAACACTGTCAGGTCTCAAAAACTACGTGACCTGAAATAAGAAACTGTTGCAAAATTTACAGGAAGTGTACTCTCATACCGACAACGTCAAAAATATTTCTTTGAACAAAGAAAAAATATTTTCATAATTTGACTTCTGTTCCAGATGCCAGAATAAGCACTAACAATAACGAGCATAACTTCTGTCTCCTAGAAAGGAGACAGAAGTTATGCTCGTTCTATTAGAATTTTATACAAAGCGTTCCCCACTCTTCAAAATATTTGTTACTATACTATTTCCCTAAATAACGTTACAATTTTATGCTTATTGTTTAAATTAATTATTATATCATTTATATGCCAAATTTATTATTATCTTTAAAAGATAAGTTCACAAAACTGGATTAATTAAAACTGGATCCAACAAACTAGGGAATTATGAAAATAAATTCCCCGCGACTGTTCTCTTTGAGAATTAAACTGGTGCTAAGTAGAATGGGAAACAAGAATCCATCAGAGTTCTCTGCTCAGAAATAAAACATAATTCCGTCGAGGAACAGGGAGCGGTTTGAATAACAACTCTTTAATTGAAAGTTTAGCAATTTGCTCTACCCTCCCAGGCTCCCAAATGGACCCGACGGCGCACGGGCCAACTCTCATCCGGCGGGTTTCAAAATTGAACGTAGGCAGATGTGCTTAATTACCAGAACAGATGCTAGCTCTGCTTCTCGCTTATCTTGAGATGAACCTGCACCTTCTTGGGGCGATATTTCAAGCCGAAACTGTTATTACTCAGCGCGTATCACCGTTTCCTATCCAAGTATGAAAATACTTTTTAATTTTTCAGTTATTTTTTATTAAAATTTATTTTATTCCAGTCTTAAGATAGACCGACATCTTGTCGATATAAAGGATTGTAAAATGTTTTCTCACAAGAAGTTTTTGCCAAAAAAAACCCGTAATGAAAGAAACCTCGTTAAGTCATTCTTAATAGGCAATTTATAAGCTGCAAAGTTACGTAAAAGCGAAATCCATTCACCATCAAACCACTCACGAAGTGAATCGACAATTAATCGCTTAATTTATCGATACTGTGAGAGTTGCTTATCATTTCGACGATGAATATAGTTTTAAAATCGTATCAGTTATTAAACATGTAATAAAATGTCATAAAATTAACATACTCGTATTAAAAAGGGTAATTTGCAATTTGTTGTTGAACCAATCATTTTAATTTATGATAACGGTAAAACAACATTGAAATGGAGTGCAATAAATAAAGTTGGATTTCCATGTCATTTTCTGCCGATCGAAAATAGTAGCGGAATAGTAGGTATAAGCCAAATATCCCGGTTTTATTTTATGATAATATAATGTGATCTACACTAAACTTAGATTATTAAATAACTAGCTGATGCCCGCGACTTCGTCCGCGTGGATTAAGGTTTTTTGATTCCCGCGGGAACTCCTTACTTTTCCGGGATAAAAAGTAGCCTATGTCCTTCCCCGGGATATAACCTACCTCTATACCAAATTTCAGCAAAATCGGTTGAAAAGATGGGCCGGGAAAGCGTAGCAGACAGACAGACAGACAGACAGACAGACAGACAGACAGACAGACAGACACACTTTCGCATTTATAATATTAGTATGGATAGACAAATCATGCTTTTTATTTTCTAAGCTTCTTAGAATCTCCAAATTAAAAATGAGCTTGCGCTATTAATATTATAATTTATTCGATGCACCCACGCCGTATAGACGCTATTTAGTTTTAACATACCTAACTAATCTGAACTATAGAAACTGCACAGTACTTTGGTACTAATTAACATAGTATAATATTTATCTGGTCAAAGGGCGGGATAACACTTTGTAATGGTAACAGTGCGGGTGAAAAGTGCAGGTGTTATGTGTTAACTGATAAGTAAAATCAACGTGAAACGGTCGCGTTGTTAAGTGTGAAGTGTGTTAGTGCGAGTAAATTTATAAGAGCACCGTTCTATTTTTGCTGTTAATTAGCCTCCCCCGCGTACTCCCCGCACTCGGAGCGTCACTTGAACTAAAATATATACTTTGAATCGAACTAAGATTGTGACGATTCGTACCTCTCAGTCAAAGTATATATATTTAAAACAATATTAGAGAATAAAATATAGTATATATAGTGGAGGAGCGATCTCGGTCCATGCTAGAAGGATTTCCGACAAACTGACTGGTCGCCGAACAAGCGACGGCGATGCGATTGTATGCTGTGGTAGCTTGTGTATGTGATGGTGCACAGCGGTGCTGTGGTGTATGCGCTTGATGCGTGCAGTATGTGTCACGATGTCCACCGTCGTTCTCGGGCTGATGCAAAGCAAAGGGATTCGCTGTTCGTGTAATGGTGCAGTGTGTGTCACGATGTCCACAGTCGTTCTCGGGCTGATGCTGAGCAAAGTGGATTCGCTGTTCGTGTAATGGTGCGTGCAGTATGTGTCACGATGTCCGTCGCTCGTTCGAACGCATAATGTCGTTGGAAGCCTCCAACGAAATTTGATCCGCCTATGGTGGATTTATATACATATATTAATACAACATACTTACACGTATATTACCTATACATAATCATCGCTGGTTGGGTTGGGGCTGCGGAATGTAGGTTATATCGCTTCGGCGATGCCTCAGCACGGCTGGTTCTGTCTTGATGTCTACCTAGTTGGACGTTTGGATGGGATTGGTTCGTTGTTGAACCAGAGAGCTTGCTCTCTGTGCGCAATGTACTTCATGTGCATTACTATGTTCTCCAGTACACCTGACTCTGCCATGTGATTACTTATGCTTACATTATGTAAACCCGTAACTATCGTTACATTCGAACGACAACTAACCATGGTTGATAGGACGCCGTTTATTATTACCGAAGGTTGGATCACACGTGAGATACCGGATATCTAACTATGTTTTGCGCTACGCCTGACTCAGCCTCGACACTTTCATAGTTGCATGGATTCACAACCTGTGCTACTATATTATTTACGGTTCCATAGATTCACAACCTATGTTACTTGTAAATGCATAGATTCACGACCTATGCTGCGTCACATTGGCTCACAACCTATGTAACGTACAAACGACGTCCTACTACCCATGGTGGTTTCCGCGTTGTATAACTAATTTAAAGTATGATTGCATACGTCTCGCTATTTCACCAAATGGTGGCCTAGTGGTTTAAGGAGGGGAGGCTGCTGCCTTTTGGTATACTTATGAGACCCATTAGTCGATGACTAGTGCCTCTTGGGATACCAAGAGAGGGACGAAGCCTATCATTGGTGAGCGGGGTGGAGCTACCAATCACCATTTACTTTACATTAAATCAATACTTGAAAGCGTTTATAAATTATTTAAAACTTGAACACGTCACTAATATCAGTCTTTAACGTAAACTGAATTACATCTAGATAGGTATATAAGCAAGTCGTTGGGATGGTTGAACTCGAAGCTTCCGAAACTCTAAAAGATCTTGGTTTATTATGGACACAACATTATGAGGGTCTTACTGCTAGATGATTCACGTGCCATTTAAAAGAGATTGAATTTTATAGGTAGAGTAAGGTATAGATTCTTAGGGACCACGTCAGGTTGGTTACAATATGGTGCCGTGACCAGGATAGTCACAACTACTCGTATCTCAATGGGTCCCGGTGTTAAGATAGGTAGGTCAAAGTAGGCGAAAGCCTACAATATGTTGTCCGTGAAATGGAAAGAGTCAGAGGAAGCTTTCGAGTTCAAGTAGGCTTAACGACTTGTAGATAGGATGAGTATGGAAGGTGGTATGAAGCAACAAAAGATAGAGAGTGTTAATGTCTTTAGGACAGGGGGTTGTGGTAACTAGTTGTGAGGTGTTACAAGTAACAGTTTTAAGATTTGAGGAAAATGTAAGATGGAGTGATGTAAGTAGAGAGCGAAGCGAGAGTGTTGGCCTGAGGATCAGCCGAACGAAGACAGGTCTCGAGTGTAATATGCGACCCACGAATGCTTTAAACAAAAAGGGAAAATCTATAAAGCAGTCGTTAGACTTGTCGCATTGTATGGTTCAGAATGTTGGGCGGTTAAAGGGACGGATGAAAGAAAAGTACATGTGACCGAAATGCGAATGTAAAATATGGATGGATTGTGTGAGAACATAATTATGCGTATAAAAGAGGTGAGTGATAGGTTGACGAATAACAGAAGTGAGTGTAAAAGGAAAACATGTTGTGCCGACCCCAATAGCGAGGGACAAGAGTTGAACTCGATGACAAAGTCATTATTATGTCATAAAATCATATCATCAGGAGATTGCCGATGATCGTCTAGTGGGTAGGACAGGTCATGGTATTAGAGGTAGGAAGAATGCTCAACATCGAGATATAATATGTTTAGCAGGTTATGGGAAGTGTTGTGAATGCGTTGAGTTTGGTAACAAAAGCTGTATTAACGTCATAAAACTTATCACATCGGGGGGTTGCTGATGTTGGTTTAATGCTTAGGGCTTTATATAGTGATATAAATAAATAAGGTTAGAGACAAACAAATGGGAAATCAGTAAGGAATACAGATTTTAGGTTTTGTTTTACTTAATGCCATTATGTGTGAATGGGAGAAGGTGAATGGAAAGTAAAGTGCGAGAATGGATGGATGGATAGGACTGGTAGGAGCGATGCTGCAGTAGCTATTGATGTGATAAAGATTAGGGCGATCATAAAACCGTAGACGCGGGGGGTTGCGACGTTGGTACTCATATAATTTACAATTAGTTCTTTAGTTTAGTAAATTCTGTTCTGCGTGCTGCATAGAATTACAACTATTTGCACGCATCACAGAATTTAGGGGGTTGAATGTGACGATTCGTACCTCTCAGTCAAAGTATATATATTTAAAACAATATTAGAGAATAAAATATAGTATATATAGTGGAGGAGCGATCTCGGTCCATGCTAGAAGGATTTCCGACAAACTGACTGGTCGCCGAACAAGCGACGGCGATGCGATTGTATGCTGTGGTAGCTTGTGTATGTGATGGTGCACAGCGGTGCTGTGGTGTATGCGCTTGATGCGTGCAGTATGTGTCACGATGTCCACCGTCGTTCTCGGGCTGATGCAAAGCAAAGGGATTCGCTGTTCGTGTAATGGTGCAGTATGTGTCACGATGTCCACAGTCGTTCTCGGGCTGATGCTGAGCAAAGTGGATTCGCTGTTCGTGTAATGGTGCGTGCAGTATGTGTCACGATGTCCGTCGCTCGTTCGAACGCATAATGTCGTTGGAAGCCTCCAACGATATTTGATCCGCCTATGGTGGATTTATATACATATATTAATACAACATACTTACACGTATATTACCTATACATAATCATCGCTGGTTGGGTTGGGGCTGCGGAATGTAGGTTATATCGCTTCGGCGATGCCTCAGCACGGCTGGTTCTGTCTTGATGTCTACCTAGTTGGACGTTTGGATGGGATTGGTTCGTTGTTGAACCAGAGAGCTTGCTCTCTGTGCGCAATATACTTCATGTGCATTACTATGTTCTCCAGTACACCTGACTCTGCCATGTGATTACTTATGCTTACATTATGTAAACCCGTAACTATCGTTACATTCGAACGACAACTAACCATGGTTGATAGGACGCCGTTTATTATTACCGAAGGTTGGATCACACGTGAGATACCGGATATCTAACTATGTTTTGCGCTACGCCTGACTCAGCCTCGACACTTTCATAGTTGCATGGATTCACAACCTGTGCTACTATATTATTTACGGTTCCATAGATTCACAACCTATGTTACTTGAAAATGCATAGATTCACGACCTATGCTGCGTCACATTGGCTCACAACCTATGTAACGTACAAACGACGTCCTACTACCCATGGTGGTTTCCGCGTTGTATAACTAATTTAAAGTATGATTGCATACGTCTCGCTATTTCACCAAATGGTGGCCTAGTGGTTTAAGGAGGGGAGGCTGCTGCCTTTTGGTATACTTATGAGACCCATTAGTCGATGACTAGTGCCTCTTGGGATACCAAGAGAGGGACGAAGCCTATCATTGGTGAGCGGGGTGGAGCTACCAATCACCATTTACTTTACATTAAATCAATACTTGAAAGCGTTTATAAATTATTTAAAACTTGAACACGTCACTAATATCAGTCTTTAACGTAAACTGAATTACATCTAGATAGGTATATAAGCAAGTCGTTGGGATGGTTGAACTCGAAGCTTCCGAAACTCTAAAAGATCTTGGTTTATTATGGACACAACATTATGAGGGTCTTACTGCTAGATGATTCACGTGCCATTTAAAAGAGATTGAATTTTATAGGTAGAGTAAGGTATAGATTCTTAGGGACCACGTCAGGTTGGTTACAAGATGATTGTGATTTTCTTTACACATACCACCATAAAATATGTTAACTTACATTTCACACCAGCACTTTTTACTTAACAAAGTGTATTTTAGCCTAAACGTCAATAAGTAAACCTAAATGCCGTTCCATTACGAATATTATAATAATATTACAAAGTGGAATAGAGATCTAAGCTCAATATGAAGACGTCGTTAGTAGGGCTGACGGTCGGCACGCCGCTACGTGCGATGTCACACAAGTGAATCAAACCTCCCTTTACGCTTAAGGCATTTTTCTACAGAACACTGCACGACACGATAAAATGTAGTAACAACTCTGAGTTCCACAATATATTATGGACCCTTGAGTCACACTCCATTAGACTAGTGTACCTACCTATATTTTGCTGATGCGCCAGGAATAATGTTCGTAGGTACTCGTAAAAATTGTAACCTTACTTTGCCGCTCAACATGAATAAGTGACAGAGATCATAGTAAAAGCGAGTACGGATCTAAGCTGGTTGTTGAAAGAGTTGCAACTTGCAAGTTCTAATGACTTATTTCTGACTACAAACTGCAACGGTCGTATCGTTGCTTGCGTCACTCATAGAAATCGGTGTGAAAAATTGGCTGGTAAAATGCTATGTATCGTTACCGCATATCGTGTCGTACTGAGGTCCGTGGTAAAAAGTCCTTATTCTAACTGCAAGGGCGGTCGAGTTTATGCTTCGTGCCCTACTTGATTTACTTTTGATAGTAGAGGCTGCGGCGGAGGGGAGAGCCTTTCTATCCGACCTCAAAATAAAGAAGTTCTATAATAAAAAGTACTTGTAGCTCAGATTTCAGATCGAAGACCTTTTTTTTCACTACAAGTTAGCCCTTGCAGCGATCTCACCTGATGGTAAGCGATGATGCAGTCTAAGATGGTAGCGGGCTAACCTGTTAGGAGCATGGCAGTTGTATTAAACCCATGCCCCTATTAAGTTTCTACATGGCATCGTGCCGGAACGCTAAATCGCTTGGCGGTACGTCTTTGCCGGTAGGATGGTAACTAGCCACGGCCGAAGCCTCCCACCAGGACAGACCAGGGAAAATTCAGATATTATAAATTCCCAAATTGACCCTGCCGGGGATCGAATCCGGGACCTCCGTACGTTAAGACAACAGCGCTCAACACAGCGCCACGGAGGTCGTCAAATACAGACATCATATAAGAGGCCTTTCCATACAGAGGTAACTTAATTCTCACCGGACAACAGCTTATCCATTGCAAGCAGACAGCAGTACTTACATGATTAAAAAAAATAGTTTGACTATCGACTTCGACAATTTCTCTGGAAGTTTATTTTTTGTTTGTTTTGGTTTTGGGTTTTCACTAAATTATTTTCGTTTTTCGGTAGTATACAACGTTGACGTTTTCAGATAAGCTCGTTTTTTTTGTTTAAAATACACAATATTATGTAAGTTTGTTTTAGCACGTACATGATTAAGTGTTTGGAAAGTTCATTGATACAAAAAGGCAGTAACAGAGCAGAGTAATTTTATTTATTTATTTTAGTATCTATCAGGGTTATTTAGTATCTGTGAGGGTGGTTTTCTCATCCATAGAAATCAAGATAATATTGAGAGTGTTGCGTCCTCACCCTACTTGATTTAGTTTTGATGGCGGAAGGGAGCGGCTTTTAGATAAATGATTCCCTACCGTCCTAACTGTCAACCGAGAAGTGATTTTAAGCAGAGAGTTGTCATATTACTAGAGCCAGTGAAGTATTTCACGAAAGAGCTTTAAACTTATTGGGGCATAAATAACAAGTCATTCTTGTCATCACTCAGTATTTTATACAACAGACAAATTTTGGTCTGTAAAAAGTTGAACTACTTATTACAATCCATACTAATATTATAAATGCGAAAGTGTGTCTGTCTGTCTGTCTGTCTGCTACACTTTCACGGCTCATCCGTTCAACCGATTTCGATGACATTTGGTACAGGGGTAGGTTATATCCCGGGGAAGGACATAGGTTACTTTTATCCCGGAAAATTCAAGAATTCTCGCGGGAATCAAAATCCTTAATCCACGCGGACGAAGTCGCGGGCATCATCTAGTACATAATATTGTTAAAACAGGACTATTAGGGTAGTAAAAATATCGTGACACGGAAGATCATTCTTGTAATAAATATTCAATAATACCGTATCGTTTACTTAAAAATCTCATACAATATAAAAAGAAACGTCCAGACTCTTTCAATGACTGGATCATCAACGCTCAACCCTATGAAACCCTATGAAACCCTATGAAAACTGAAATATTGCACATAGGTTCCCTTTATAATGTAGACAATTAACACCTAAGGCTGGATTTTTTAAGTTCCTAGCGTCAGCAAAGCCGAAAGCCTTTTGATATTTGAATGGAATGTCTACTCCATGGTATATTTAACTCAATGGATTTCGCGTGTTGGGTTTGCAACATCGTTCTATAACGACACCCTGAGGTTTTATTGGTGCAGCGTTTATAAGGGCTGTAATGAAATGAGTTCGCTCGTGAGGGATTCTAAATTGGATTAGACATTATGGGATGGAAACCTCGCTATACGATTTGAAACTTTTAAAAACGACATTGGCTGTTCCGTTTAAATAAGTTGCAATAAAACAATTATTTCGTTGTTTATTTATAACAATTTGTAATAATTTTAGTCGGTTTATTTCGTCTGTAATTATTATTTTAATAATATTTCTTTGTCCACGATCGCTCTGCCAAGATTGTTTGAAGAAGAAAAAATATATTATAATAAGTAAAGTATATCCTACTAATATTATGTTTGCGAAAAGTGTGTATTTGTGTTGGTTTGTCCCTCAATCACGCTGGAACACGAGATATCCTTATTAAATTTTTTTTACAAAAAAAATTGTTTTAGACTTATTAATACATTTTATTTCAACTAGTTATCAAATACTAACTAGTTCTTATTATTCTCGTAAAAAATGATCTGAAAAACTTTCAGACAATGATTTCATTGGATTCACAATTTCGCGATTTCATCCGCGTGGATTTAGGGTTTTTGATTCCCGCGGGAACTCTTGAATTTTCCGGGATAAAAAGTGTCCAGCCTGAGCCTGTGTCCTTCCCCTGGACACAATCTATCCCTGTACCAAATTTCATCAAAATCAATTGAATAGATGGGCGGCCGTGAAAGCGTATTAGACAGACAGACAGAGGTATGAAAGTATGGATTTTAGTAATAATATAAAGGGTATATTATTAACCGCTAAGCGAAATAGGTATGGCAAAGTTGTTATCAAAGAGTCATTAGCTCAGAACACTGTCGATTCCAACATTAACTGGTACAATATAGACTGTTCGATGTTTCCGTGATAAGACGGCGAAACGGAATGAGAAACTGTGTGTAATTGTGTTATGTTGCCGTTGTGGAATCAATAATAGAGATTATCCAGGCTAGCGATAGGCTGATTGTAAAATCATTAATAAAACCGAACTAAAACAACAGAAATAAAACAACTGCTTACCAAACAGACAAACAGTGTAAAAGCGAGTTAATAAAATCGTATTTAACTGCAGAAGAACGTAAGAAATAACCTTGCCATCTTTCATCATTCAAACAACTCCATCCTTGTATTTATATGAAGTTAGAATAGGGCATATTTCTTTCCCTATTTCTACTATATTTAGTGCGATTTTCTTTTTATTACTATTGGACTTTGACTTCTACGAGATGGGACGGATGATTTCTATTACAGAATACTTAATAGTACATTTCAGCTATTAATTATTACATTACAACTACAATTTAATCCTGGTACAGTATAATTATTCACGACTACAATTATTCTAAAGGAGCCGACTGGCGATAAATAAAATTAGGTATTACATGGAAATTGCTTGGGAACTTTCATGTTTAGAAGCTTAAGCGTTGAAATAGTTTACCCTATGTTCGAAGTCATCCAGCGTTGGACTTAGTAAACCGCACACCGCGTACGTTAATGGAGATTAATTGTTGACGACAAAACGCTGTGTACACAGTGGTAAGCGAATAAGCGACTAATGAAGTCGTAGCATAATATTCTCTGTACATTCTAAAGCTGACATAATGCTAAACGTAATTTGTATCAATTATGGTTATTTTAAACAGATTTCATTATCAAAGTAAGAAAATTTCTAAGAAAATAAATGAATTTTTTGAAGTGAAAACTTCTTTAGCCGGGTTGAGCACTTTTTGGTAGGGAGTAAACTTGTGGATTCGCGTTACCAGATTCGCGTCACCGACATGCTCGCGACACCGACATGCTCGCGTTGTTACAAAGACAAAAGGTCTTAAATATAAATATACTACATTCGTAATTAAACTTCAGTGCCTTTAGTTTTAAGGTTTATATTTTATTTTTTATTTTTTTTTAAATATTAGTTTTCACTTCTATCGGCAGTCCCTATGACTGTCAATTTTTTTTTATAGTGTGATCTTGACCCTTTCAAAATGTTAACTTCCATTTTTTTTTATAATCGGCACTTTTGAATTCATCTAATTTTAATTTCATACACTGTCACGTATTTTCTTTTGAAACACATTTACATTGACTATTATATAACACTATAATCTCGTAGATAGGATAAACATGCTTTTAACAACAAACATTTAATAGTAGTTTGTGATATAAGGGCGGTAAATAGGTTTTTACATACGAGTTGACTAATGTCAGCCCGATGACGCCAGTCGAGGGCTGACCATCGTCACGAGTTTGTTAAAACCTTAACGCCCGTGTATCACACAATATTTTTCAATACATTTGTGAGAAAACTTGAAAATAAAACTCGAGTAGGTAGGTACAAGGTACTCACTAGAAAATGGTTTCTCACGCCCGTACTTATTTCGAGATTTTTGGCGGCTATTAATAGCGCGATTTTTTCTCACATCTAAAATACCTAATTGTTGATTTAATTTTATTATTCCACAACACTTAAACCACTCATATTATTTAATAATTTATAAGAAAATCTCAATGAAACTTTTAAAAATAGCGCGCACAGATTAAAGATTTAGTATCTGCGGCGCGTTCGCGTTGTTGTAATGACTTTTTTTTAATTGGCTTCATGGCTCTAGATTCTAGCTCTTAACTCCCAACTACTATAATTCAGCCTTTACTTTTTTGATTAAATAAAACTTAAAACAATTTTAATTAATTATATTAGATACAGTTTTTAATTTCATTAATTGATTTCATCAATCTACATCTAAATGTTATTATTTTTTAGGTTTTTTTTACTTACAAAGTCAATATCATTATGAACCTTCTTGCACGAAAACTTTTTATTTAGAAGTGAAGTAGACTTAAAAAAATAAAAAAAAACTGCAAATTTACTGCACGAGGGCAGTAAATTCTGCAAATTTACCGCACGAGGGCAGTAAATTTAACTTACAAGCCCTGTTTACTGCCTCTGTAAGTGCATTTTTCAAGCAAGTGTTTTGAAAAAAAAATTATCGGTGATTCGCACTTAATTCGAAAACCGTCACGTCACGGCTTGATCGTATAAAATGCGAAATTAATGCAAAGTGACCGGTAATAAATCTCTAGAGTTTTCGCGGAATTAAACAAAAAATTAGTATTGCCTGCAGTTTGTTCAAACAAAAAGTTTGTTTTTGAAAGTCCCCTGAGTACAGCCACTGGCCGACTAAACCGAAGCATCGGTGACTGTACCCGTTTTTGTTCGGGATATTTCCATCACAGCTTGTTTGGTAACACGAAAGTACAAAAGCATGTCTAGTTTACGTCTCTATATAGAAAGCTGGCCGCAAAGTCAAAAGGAATATTGGGCTTTGAATTGTGTTGATTTTGGGACAGAGGAAATCCGTGCATATCAATGTTTATGATAAAAAACCTCAAAATATTGGTTAACTCATTTATCAACCCGGTGTTTTTATGGAAGCGGTCTATGAGGTGGTTTGGAAACTGTACCTACTTGGTATAGTTTCTGTTTCAATAGCCCGCCAACCCGCATTGGAGCAGCGTGGTGGGTCTAAGCTCTAATTCCCTCTCTCCTACGAGATTGGATGCCTGTGCCCAGCAGTGAGACGTTAATGGGCTGCAGTGGTGGTGGATATCGCTCTAGTATTAAGTCGAATCGTTAGGAAATTCTTAAACGTGTCCTAAAATGCCTTAGAACTTGGGGGGAAAATAATTAATTATTTAGTCGATTTTGTCACTATATTATAAACTTACTTCACCTTATCCAATATTATATTTAAGTAGATTAATTAAATTATTTTAAAAGGATTGTGTATTAAAAAATACGATATAAAATAATTAACAATGAAATCCTTAGTAAAATAAATGATTAATCAATAATTTTATAAATATTAATTATTGAACTAATTAATTGAAATTCGATTTCCACATAAACATTACCGCTGCTTACCGTTCCTAGCAAAGTGAGAACCTTTGATATCAAAGAAGCAAAGTTTCTATAGCACAAGTTTTCGCATTACATACTACGAGTAGTACGAAGTTTAAACTCATGCATCCATGTGAATGTGAATGGTATTTTTCAATCTATATGCAAGCCCTTTAAAATGTATTGTCTGAGTGTGGGTACTTGTTTATAATAAGTGCGCCGTATTCTAGGGCCATTTGCCCCGCTATAAACATGAATGGCGCCAAAACGTCTCTCTTATCTCGGGCATTTCTGTGAGGGGCGGAAGAGGGGCCCTAAAGGCACCGCTCAGTTTCTCAAGTATGGCCCTAAAGGTTCTCGAAATAAGAAGCCCGGAGATCCTTTGGCAAAAGCACTACGTTCTTAGACCAAATGGATTGTAAAGGAACTCGCAAGCGATTGTGATATTGATTTTTATTTAGCTGATAGCACAGGGACTTAGGACGGGGTTAATCCCGATATCTGTGCTAGCTGTAAGACAATGGAGTTTACTTTGCATACTATTAAATAGCGACCGCTCACAGCATTGCACCCATGGAAATCTAGAAAAATCCATTCTCATTCCTCGTAACCATAGGGAATCTCTATGCATAATTTCAGCTTTTTAGGTCCACGGGTTTGGGTTGGGCGCTTATAAATCAGTCAGTGTGTAAGTAAGGACTTTTCTTTTCATACTTAGAGAAGATAGTTAGGTACATTTGATTTGGACTGCGTAGCCTAATACCTACTTACAACACAGCGCTCTAATGGAATTTTAAAGGTCGAGTTAAATCTACTAATCGATAAATTTAATTACAGTATTGTATTGACGTGAGCATTGCTTTTGTATATGTCTATTTGAATATTGTATTGTTAAAAAATGGCCCTAAACCGTTGTTTAATCTAGAACAGAATAGAATAGAATATAGTTTATTTGCTGATCCAACACATAGTAAACATAAAATACAAAAACTTCTTAAAATCTAACTTAACTTAATTATCGATAATCTAATAATAATCATTAATCTGATAATCATTTTTTTCTGTTCACTGTAGACTTTACGGATTTTTTATTGATTGTTCCTGGAGGAGATAGGGTTGTTATTGAAGTCCAGCAGACTAAGGATAACAATAAATAATGTGTTCGTTTGTTGTGACCTAAACTATGTGAAAATGCTAAATAAAATCCTTTCTTATCCAACGAGGACAAAGTGGCGGGTAATTACCTAGTTAATAAGAATCAAATACGAAGAGTATAATATCATCATCAAAAGCTGAAGAGAACTTGCATTATATATAGAGCATACATTTTCAATCTCCAACAAGAACAGTAAGATATAGCTTATCTCAGACTGCGTTCTCATGTGGCTACATATTCATGGGGGAGCTCGTCGCTGAAGGATAAGGCGCAGAATTCGTCACCAGTTTCACTTGAGACAAGTTACTCACTCATGAATATTAAGCGGATAATGCAGTTATAATACGCCGAGCTCAATGTTAATGTCGCATTTAATTATACGTGCTCGGTAATTCGTTGGATCTTTACTGTCAAGCGCTCGGGAGCATTTGGTTGGGAGATTAGCATTTTATCATCTATTGCTCTATTGGCGTGGATTTAACGTGGCGTTTACGTTAAACTAGCTGAATCTCGCGATTACATCCACACTGATCTGATCACACAGTGATCCAAATATCTTTGTTGTTCCAAAGAGTTTCTTTCTGGGTAAATTTCATTTGATGATTTCAAAGCACATGTATACTTAATGGAATAAAATCTTTCGTATTTTGTAGAAATAGGCATATAAAAGAAATTATAAGGCTTAAATCACTTCAAAAAAATCAAAAAATGCGTTTACATGGCTCAGAGGATCGCTCTGTCACAAAAGTAGTGTTTAATTCGTTATATACCTACTACCTAACACTGCGTTTACACTTTGAGTCAATCTTCATGTTTCTATAGTTATTTAAGTCTACTCTCAATAGCAGCAAGACTTTAAAAATATTCCTTTATAGAGATTTGGGTGCAATGATCGTAGATAAGTAGTAACTCTCGGTTGAGTCATTTATAAAACGTGTCTGCGCTGAGATGTTTTCTCAGAACACTTGACCTTTGCTGATGTAGACCGTACTAAATGAGGATATAGGTAAAAAAGCTCAAGTTTGAATTGCCAGGCATCATATTTTAGCTGTAGCTGTTGCTTATACTGTTTAGATTCTGGTGAATTTATAAATTCTTATATCTACAAGTTATATATTTGGGGCTTGACATTTTTGATCAAAGTTATTATGTCTGAACATACGAGTAAGTATTACATTCAAACTAAACTCAAGCTGTAAAAGTATCATGATTTTTTGCGTGATGTGCATATATATTAAAACAATTACAACTTTATCTGAGTAGAGATCAGATACTAAGAAGATGAATATGGATGGTGCTTCAGCACTAACTGGTTTAGAGCTTTTGAATGAAATTGTTCTGACCGCATTCAAGACATTTATTTATTGCCGATATAGTTTTTAAACAAAATAGTCCTCAGAGATTCTTATGTCCCTCGGAAAAATAAAGCGCAAGTCATGCCGATGTGTACTGTTGGTTGGTTGGTTCAGTGACAGCACGTATTTACTGCCCGACTAGCCTTCAAGGCATCCGGGCAGTCCCGGTCTCCCTAATCCTGTATGATATTATTATTTTTACCAGACTTTTTTTATTTTTTATCGGTCAATATAATAATATTTTAATGCAAAAGCCATGTTTATGTATACCCATTAAAATACGGATGGTTTAAATATAGGCAAAAGTAGCTCAAAATAATATTTCTTACTTTGTCTGTCACAACATCAAGCGAGTCACAGGGTGTCGCTGGATCCAGGCGGCGCAAGACCGTGGGTTGTGGAAGACCCTACAAGAGACCTATGTCCAGCAGTGGATGTCTATCGGTTGACGACGACGACGACTTTGCCTATGAAGGACGTAATGATTCTAATTATTATACTCGTAATACTTACCTATAATAATTTTTTATCTAGTGCCTCCTAAACGCTAATCGAATCTTCTTTCTCGTTTAACTATATAAGTAACTAGATGACACCCGTGCCTTCATCCGCGTTGGTTTTGATTTTCCGACATGGCCTCTCCTGGTCCTCAGCACATACACTGTATTCAAATAATTGCGTCGATCTGTTGCTCGTGATTAAGGGACAAACCAACATACAAACACTCTTTCGATTAGACAAACACCCGCCATTTATAAATATTTTAAAAGGATTCCAGCCATTGAAGTAATATTCAGTACTAAAGTACAGTACAATAAACTTCAGCTAGCTAATTACTACAACTAAGCTAATTTTTTTTTTTAGACCTACAAAAAGTCGTAATCATTACTATGATTTATTAATATAATATATGAAATTTACAAATTAGAAATGAAATGAAAAACTTTTTCCAATTTTTGAAACAATTTCCGTATAAAGCTCCAATTAAATTCTACCAAAAAGTTTAAAGGGGATACATGTATATGTAGAAAATAGTAACAGGCAGTTGGCAATCCAAATGCAATTCTGTTTAAAATTGCATGACAAGATGAACACGGAAATAACATAGTGCCACCAGTTTTTTAGTTAATTTGAACGCACAGGAATTTTGTTATTTTCACCCAAAACGTAATTTTGTATGTATATTTAGTGTTAGCATTATAATATTATACCTCTATGGGTGTCAGATAGTTTTAATGATTGTACACTGTCGCCATGTCCGGATGGGGCATTATTGAAAGAATTGTATTAACGTAGTACCTATGAAGTAATTCATGTTAGACCGTTCCACTCACTTGTCCCGTCCGTGCGGATAGATATTATAATTGACCGAGCGAAGCGAAGGTCTCTGAGTCTACTTGAGTGAATTATTGCACTTGTCCGTCCGTCCGTCCGTCCGTCTGTCAGAGCCTTATAACTTCTGAATTACTGAACGTAATTACTTCAATTTTAAATATAATATGTAAACCGATGGCCTCCAGCCGAATATGGCTTAAAAAGTTATAAAAATCTTTATTTCAGGGGGGCTCTCATAGAAGAAATATTTTTTATAGGGTTACATAGGGTTGCGGTATATCATTTTAAAGATAATTAGGAATAGAGTCCAAAAATATATATTTTTAAATTTTTCCCCTAAAATTGACGAAATGGGGGGCTTTCAAAGTGGAGATTTTCTAACGTCCAAAGTTGACCTCAGAACTCTCAATTTTCTGAAAGGCTGAGCCTGAAACTTGATCAATTATTTGAATTATATCCTGTAATTGAACAACAAATACTAAAATTAGATAAATATTAGATGGAAACGAAATTATTTAATTTTTAATGAGCTTCAGTATTTTAACAGAACTTCACAATGATGTCAATAGATGGCGCTCTGTAAAAGTTTATTCGTTTGTGCTTAGGATACCGCGAGGTCTCAGTTCGGGGCGAACCACTTGTATTTGAATTTTAACTGTGCATACTTAGGAGCACAAAATAATAAATTAATAACACAATAAAAATATCAACTCGACATGTTTTATAGTCGGTATTATAGAGATTAACATTAGCAGTGACGATTTTATTATGCATAAGGTTTGCGTCGTTAAACCGTATTTTTATTGTTTTAACAATATACAAAATATCGTTTTTATGTGTGAATTTAAATTTCTATTTTCCTGAGGGGTCGGATACGGTGTAATAAGGAGATGTTTTTATTACTTGCCCGTCTTATAAGCGGACACTGGCTGTTTGCGTACAAACAATCTCATCCTGTTTTGCAATTTTACACCGCCAGCTTATATTCTTACAAATAAAAACGCGGCTACTCGATTAAGGGCGAAACACATTGAGAGACCAGACAGAACAAAACTTCTGCGCTGGAGAGCAAATCTTTTTGTCAGATTTTGACATTATAGGAACGTGCACGGGCCGTGTCGTGCGTTTACGCAGGACGAAACATATACAGGCGTGCGCGTGGCACGGTCTGACATGAATCATTATTAGAAAGAAGAGAGAAGAAAGAAAATAAATTTATTCAATGATGGTGTCACAAACAAACAATCATATACTATACTATTGTACCTAATAATGTGCTTGTCTGTGACACCACCCAGAATGGGTGTACAGCTCAGCCTTTTGCCCTACATCAAAATATCGTGCCCAATGATATTATATAATGTATTATGGTCGATTTTATATAACGAACTCCCTGGTGCAGTGTTGACCGCTGCCGCTCCCGGGTTCGATCCCCGGCAGTGTCAATTTGGGAATTTATAATTTCTGAATTTTCCCTGGTCTGGCCTGGTGGGAGGCTTCGGCCGTGGCTAATTACCCCCCTCTTGGAAAAGACGTTTTTTTTTTAATCTTAGACCACCACTTACCATCAGATGAGATCGCAGTCAAGGGCTAACTTGTGAATAAAAAAAAACATCATTTATAAAAAAACATCTGCCTGCAATTTTATGTAGGGATGTTACCGTAGTTAAAGCTCAGGGGTGACTAGAAACACGTGTGTCAGGTACAACCCTACTTCAAACTGTGTAATTTTATACTCTACATTAGTCAGTTCTACCAAGAAATATGAAACGCGAATTATATTTCAAAAATGAGACCTTTCTTTATTACGCTCGTAATAAATTATGACTGGTAACGGTAATAAAATTAGGTAGATATACTGACATTTATGAAGGGTTCAATATTGTTACCTTGTGTTATTTGAATGATCTCCTGTAGTGCTGCCCATACCCATTCCAAGTTAACTCGCTCCATCCTTTGAAATTGCAGTCAAAGGGTTCTATTTAGAAACTTGTCATGACACAGCTATAAACATTATAGGTACATATTTTCTATGAGGTATCAACTTCGCGCACAAAATTCCATTCACTGTAATAAAACGCAAATGATATTCAAATAATAGCCTTGATGCACAGCCCTATTCAAAAAATAATTGAAAGTAAAAAAAAAACAAATAAATTCTCCCGTTGAATTTAAATTGTTCAACAAAATTTCATTATTATAATGTGATAGCGCTTAGACAGACGCTATGAGACAACCTTCTGGGGATGTCACAATTGCGGATTTTGTTGTCCGGATCTTTTCCGTGGAACATTTTGAACCCGTTTTACATTTCGTTTCTCTGAGGGGCGATTTTGTTTATAAAATTTATGGTGCCTTATTTCACGTTTTATTATTGCTTTAACAAACAATGCTGTGCTTCGATTGTTTGATGAATTTAAATTTAATTTTATAAATGGGCATTTATTGTTTCATTCTGCAGATAAAAACAAATCGTGGCGGTGGTGGTCTTCACATCAACTACCACCAAGTGTGATACTCAAACGCAAGCCTCTTTTGAACTAATCATAATAAAAAGTCAAAGACGATAAAAAACATCGATATATATGTAGGTACTAGATGGGCCCTTTCATAGAAAAAAGTTGGGCGTCCGACTTGTAGGGCATGCCCCTCACCTGTTTAAGCCTGTCCTTGTCCCCGCCATAGCGCTGTCCCGCTTCTCAGACTAGATGCCTGTCTATGTTAATTGAGATCATTGATAAAATTAAATTCTTAATTCTTTTCTGGTGGGAGGCTTCGGCCGTGGCTAGTTACCACCCTACCGGTAAAGACGTGCCGCCAAGCGATTTAGCGTTCCGGTACGATGCCGTGTAGAAACCGAATAGGGGTTATTAATATTAAACCCATAATATAACTGCCATGTCCCTAGCAGGTTAGCCCGCTACCATCTTAGACTGCATCATCACTTACCATCAGGTGAGATTGCAGTCAAGGGCTAACTTGTAGTGGATTAAAAAATATATATATATTAATGTTTAGAATCACCTATAAGGGAATTTTAGCCATCAATCCGTCCCATTGGGCTCTTATTGGTGAGATTTGTTTATAAACACCCTGAATATCTTTACAACACCCCTTACTAGCGAACAAGATAATGCTAATAGATCTCGTCAAAGAGTACCCCCGAGTCGCGCGGGTTTGCCTGCTAATTAGGTTTGGCCTAATGAATACAGGGCGGAGTTCATCCGTAGTTGTCTGGGTAATTAACAGCTGAGATAGGAAATATTAATATTTATAAGCGCCGAGGTCGGGGCAAATTTTCGTTATACGTTTTAATAAGCTCGAAATGACGATGAATTTTACACGTTGGTCATAAATAAGGAGCATTGGTATTGTATTTTGATTGTTATTTTCATTATGAATTCGCAGTGTTTACTTGTTGGTTCGAAGTTTAAGTTTAGGTACTTATAGAAAATATGGACGCAAATTCAATTTTTGTATTGCAGGAATGTTTAATGTATGTTTAATGTCCTTTGTTAATATTTTTACGTTAGTTAATAACGAAGCTCGGCATTCATTTCAAAAACTCAAATTACTTTTAACTATAGTTGAATAAACGATGCAATTAAAGTTTTCGAAATTTCTTTACTTACTTTACTTTACTACTAACTTTAGTTACTAAGTATACTCTATAACACAAAAAATAAATAACAAAACAGAGGTAACACGAATCGAGATAGAATTTACAACTTGTTACGGTGTAAAGGCGGCCTTATCACTATGAGTGATCTCTTCCAGGCAACCTTTACGAAAGGAGATTGGTTGCATGCATGGTTGGTTGGATGGATGGTTGGTAGGTAGCATGTTTTGCAAATACCTGGCCTCTATAAAATCAACACTTCCCTTAAGCGGTAAGCCTATCAGATATCAGTGAATATTTCGACACAATGAAGTATTTCATTTTAAAATTCATTTAATAACGTAATCATCAGTAAAATGCGAACTGAAATGGCTTTTCAATACTCTGTATCTATAGTCTATACTCTATTGGATCACAGGGGACAGATAGGAGCATATTCGACTAAAGTAATCTGCCATTAGGGCAAAAAGCTCTCTCCGCTTATCTGCAACATCTGGACGATGTTTATATTTTGAGGGTCTACGACAACCTCTATAACGACTCAACGCTTATCGTCGTCTGCATGTCTAGGTAATCTTCTATTTATCCGCACAAAACAAAACGAACTCTAATACCTTAACAGCAGAAACTACTCCAGCTTTTATCACAACGTCTATGACTGCACGGATTCGTCATGTCAGACAGGTAATAGATGTTAGGTGCCAGACCTTACGGTTTGTTTTTCCGTGACTGTGTAATTTTAGTTATAAATACGATACTTTTTGAATGAAAACCTAATCCTAAGCAAATAAAGTTCAGTTTTCTTTGAAAAAATTGGACGTTAAAGTGAATAGAAATATGTCATACATGTCTCCATTTAATACAGGACCCAGCGGGACATCTGCTTGAATTTTAAATTCGTATTCCATTCTTGAGCAAAAATTTGTGTAATTACAGAAACTCTAAAATCATTTAAAAATTAATTTAAGTATACTTAGCTTATAACCAAATGTGATAGCTTTCAGTGTACGCGGCGATTCAGCGTCTAAAAATGAAACAGGTATTTCGGTGCTGATAAATATGGATGCTATTGACCAATCGAAGATCTATCGTCGATTCTAATTTTAGGATACCGACAATCATACATATCGTGCTGAAATATCATCGTCTATATTATGATATGTACATTTGTAACATAATTTCTAAGGTACACATATTATATTATATAACACCGTGACAGACCGACAGGCAACACAGCCTATACCGGTAGACCGAGGAAATTTGGAGGCCATATTTAATATTTCTTGAGTACTCTAAGTCTAGGGGTTAATTTTTGGAACGAAGTTCCTTATTATTAAATAAGGGTTTGCTAAGGTGTTGTAAACTAAGTTAAGGAAAGATTTTAAGAAATTAACATTAGCTAGTCACTATATAAGATAGGCACATAACATGTGCGGGATTCAGGGCTACGACAGGGAGATAAACGTATTTTATACCCACTACTAAATAACTTTGTTAACCAGTTAATAGAAACAATAAACATTTAATGTGGTGTGACGAGGGAAATTAACGACTGCACATGGCGGGCGCCGCGGGTGTAATGAGTCAGCGATGTTCATCATTTGAAGTTTCGGCGGATTTATTTATTCCCGGGGCCTCCCCGCAGCGTAATGGCGCCTTGAGCGAGAATGTGTGGTCATAAATTAAACGATAATAAGTTGAGACAACAGCAATGTCGTTAATGACTGGATGCTCTGTAGGATGAGGGTGCACTTAAGATATTATATCGAGGAAATGTGGAAGGATTAGGCGTGGTAGTAAGGTCTTTGTTTCTGATAAGCAGATTAATTAGTTAGATTTAAGTAGCTTTCTTGTTATAAATTTTAATTATAGATAAAATGTTATGTTGTTGCTTATTGAAACTTTTTCTGCACAGATGAATGATCGATGATGACGACGATTAAATAAAGCTACTGTGACAGCAAAGTAGACCTCGACGTGATTCTATAGTGTGATGTGTTCTGTGTGCCGAAAATAATAAATAATTAATCAATCCGACAATATATTAAGTACTATGTTGCTATAAGTAACTCATTGACTGATTAATGTTTACAGATAGATTTGATAAGTTTATTTGTGATAAATTTATTTGTGTCACAATAAAATTTAGTTGAAAGATTTATTTCAATCATTGAATCCTTTTGTTAAAATAAACTAACTCGAAAAGGAGTGCCACTAATTTAGATTTTCAGCTAAAATTCTCTGAATCTGTGCTGTGAAATATTCACAGTCCAATAGCAAGTAATTACTTAACGAGTTTTCGTTCTGCAGAAACTTTGATAGGAGAGCTGCTACGAAGTCAAATCTTATTACAAGTAAGTAATCCTGGATAAAAGGAAATGAGTGCAGTTATAAGAATTAAAGAGTTTGCAATGAAACAAATTTAAAAGAAGATGTTCATATTTCTTTACTTCTAGAATTCTGTTGTCGAAAATTAATGTTAGAGCTACTATTGCGAATATTTGCTAAGTTTACTAAAAAACGGGTGTTTTAATTTATTTTAATAACTTGGAAATGTGATTTTCAAAATACACAATAATAAGTCATTCATAACGCCAATCCCCTCCGATCAATACTTAAAAATGCTTGAATTTAGTAAGAATAAGTCTTAAATCATTAAAAACACAGGAAACAAGCTCTACTAGAACATTAATTCAGTCATTTTGAGTTGACTATCAGATTTATGCCATAGAAGTAGCCAACATCATTTTCATCAAATTCGTTGGTACTTAAAATATTCTTGTCATCAACTATTATACGTTCAATTTATCGTGAGAATTTTAAGATTGATGATCAATGGTAAGTTATATAACGGCAACTGCTCTCATGAAAGCGGTCCACAAATCTGTGTAAAGAAATGTGAATAAAAAGTCGCTTCCATTTGAAAACTTTGTAAAAACGGAGTCAAACTATTTATATTTTACTAGCGGACGCCCGCGACTTCGTTCGCGTGGCATAAGCTTTTAATTCCCACAGGCACTCCTTAATTTTCCGGGATAAAAAGAAGCCTATGTCACTGCCCAGGTCCTCATCTATACCCATAAAAAATCACGTCGATCCGTTGCTCTGTTGCCGCGTGAGTGAAGGACAAACTCTCTATTTAACGTCCTTGGGGCTATCCCCAATTTTGTAATTTCTATAAATTACAAAAATTGTGAAATACGTATTTCATAATTTTAAACCGGAAGCCCAAATACCAAGTTTCATGGCTATAACTGAAAAACGATGGTCTTTCATACAAACTTTCAACCCCTATTTTACCCCTTTGGGGGGAGAATTTCGAAAAATCCTTTCTTAGTGGATACCTACTCTTTACAAAGAACACACCCTCCAAATTTCATGTCTCTAGGACCAGCGGTTTAGGCTGTGCGTTGATATATAAGTCAGTCAGTCAGTCAGTCAGGACTTTGAATTTTATATATATAGATGACACGACAATATGATTGCAATACGAGTAGCTATGCCAGTACGGATGGTTTTTGAATTAGTACAAAGTTACTTAAAAAATAAAATTGAATACTAGCGTGTTGATTTTTATTTTTCAAATATATAGGCTACTGCGCTTGGGTGCACTCAGACCTGCTTGCAAGTGGTAATGCAGCCTAAGGTGGAGCGCGCTTGCCTAGAAGATGCCTATTTACTCTTGATTTGAAGGTAAAGCGAAACGGTCAACAGATTTGTTTTCTATAGTTTAATAAATGCGATGAAATTATACGTAGGACATTACAACTACAGAATCAGTCAGTGTAATACGTCTAACTTATGTTTTGTACATTATTTACAGTGTAACATTTTTCTTTATATGAAAACAGCAACTGTTGAATTTCTTGCTGACTCTTCTCAGTAGAAGACAAGTTGTCCTACATGAAACAAATAAATCATTCATGTCATTTTATATCCGGGATTTATATTTAAATCTCTGTATCAATTATTTATCTGTAATGGTTATGAATCACTCACGCTAAACGCTGGACGGGTACGTAGGTACTTATTGCCGATTGGATGGCTACTAGCCATTGCCAAAGACTCCCACCAGACATTGCTTTTAATATATCATTATTTTTTCATTTATATTCCATTCAATTTTAATTTTCATTAATTACAAAGAAGAGCCTGATGTCAATGATATCGTTCAAAATTCTCAACTGATTTTCAATTTCGTCCCAATTTAATTATTCAATCTAGGCTCAGTTTAAACCAACAGGAATTCGCATATTTTTACGCGCGTAATGATTTCGTGTTGATTTTACTTTCAAACGTCCGCAAGCGGGTAATAAAATGTTTACTTTCCTATGAAAAAGGTATTAAACCCTTAGCAATCGTTTTATTGTTCCAATACGGTGCCTGTTGCTTGTGCTGGTTTGCCTGAATACATACATACTTGTTTCTTTAAACATTTTAAAATATAATATTTTAATTTTTGAAACGTGTTTTGTGGTGTGGTGTTAATCGCGGACTTAAATGCGGGATACACACTGTACCACATAGTTCAACCTATTGTCGCGGATTATAGCGAATTAAACTTCTAGTTCCTTCAATATCATGGACTGCCGCAAAGTAACGCCTGGTTATATCCAATTTTGAGGTTCTGTTTCTAAATATACATGAGTAATGGGTTTAGTCATCATCTATATATATAAAATTCAAAGTCCTGACTGACTGACTGACTGACTGACTTATAGAGTGTATATCAACGCACAGGCTAAACCGCTGGGGTTAGAAAATTGAAATTTTGACAGTAGGTTCCTTTTGTAACGTAGGCGCACACTAAGGTAGGATTTTTCAAAATTCCACCCCTAAGGGGGTGAAATAGGGGTTGAAAGTTTGTATGAAAGTCCGTCATTTCTTAAGTTATACGTGGTTATACCCATGAATCTTGGTATATAAGCTACCGGTAAAGAAAAATTCAAATACGTGTTTCACAGTTTTTGAAAATTTTATCCCCGAAGGGGTGAAATAGGGGATGAAAATTGAAAATGAAAAAATGAAAATGAAAATTATTTATTTCATGTAGGACCACTAGTGTCACTTATGATAAGTCGTAAGAATCTACCACCGGTTCGGAAAGCTGATTCTAATTGGAATGAAAGTCCTTCATTTCTCAAAATTCTCAAGTTATATCAACGAAACTAAGTATTTTGGCTCATGATAATAAATAACGAAGTACGTATGTCACAGTTTTTCAAAATTTTACCCCCATAGGATTAAAATAGGGGTTGAAACTTTGTATGAAAGTCTGTCATTTTTCATGTTGCAGCCATAAAACTTGGTATTTGGAATTTAAAAAATGCAGAAATACGTCATTCACAGTTTTTGAAAATTTTATCCCCAAGGACGTTAAATAGAGAGTTTGTGGTTCAATCACGTACTGGAAATTTAAGGAGTGCCTGTGGGGGGAAAAAACTTAAACCACGCGGACGAAGTCGCGGGCATCTGCTAGTTCATCAATAATGAAAGTCGTAGGTAAATGGGGTTTAATCAAAATCCCTTAAAAAACTTCACTATCGACCTACCTACTCAGCCATCTCAAAAAGTGAGCACAAAGAACTTCCTCGCCATTAAGACTAATTATTTTCCTTTTATCTTCGACGAACTGGTAACATAAAGTGATATAGACAAAAGACGTGGGTATTAGCTGAAAACAAAGCACCCCAAAAGAAAATTGGGATGTCCCGGCGAAACTGCCATTGGAGTAATTTTCTTTGTAGTTCGGATTGTGTCCGTACGACGATACGTATTTATTTTGTTTGAAAAAAAGGAGACGGATTTTACACGAATCAAAATGTAACCCAATTCTCAAAAAAATTGCGAATCAAATGCGAATCTTGCAAATTGTCAATTGAAAATCTCGCTCATCCATGGTTCCGTAGCTTAAAAAGAAATCCTACTAAAATTAAAAAAGTGAAAGTTTGGAGGTTTGTAAGCTATTTGAATGTTTGTTACTCCTTCACACCGCAACAAATGCACCGATTTTGCTGAAACTTGGAGTAGAGATAGCTTAGAACTTAAATTAAAGCTCTTGGAAAGTTAAAAAGTTCCCGCGGGAATCAAAGAAGCTACATCCAGGCGGACGAAGTCACAGGCATCATCTAGTATAATATAAATTTTGTTGCGTATTATATAGCAATCCTTTTATTAATTGGTACCGCATAACTCAGTATATTTGTAATTAAAATTTTCAAATTTTATCACTGTGTGATGATTTATTAAAACTAGGCTAGGGCAAAAATAATTTTTATGTCCTGTATTGTCTTCATAAACGCCCACCAACTCTTATATTTTTCTGTTTTTTGCAAGCTTTTTTTTTTACTTTTTAAAATATTTATTATATCATTAATATTATAATAATTAGAGTGAAAACAAATTGCGGACAAAATTTTTTTCATCCCACCATCTCGGAAAGAGTATTTTTATTCTTCGATATCTGATGGTAAAAGCCGTTATTATCCTCTAGAGGATAAAGTAAATTGAATTTAGAACATCGTGTGCACGTTAGTAAATATCACTCGTCTATGAAGTTTGTGAATTCAAAACATCATTAAAACTATTACTTATTATTATTATTATTACTTGTACCTCTATGGTGCCGAATTTCCATACAATCGTTTTTAATTTGTTAAAAACTCACACTCGTAACCTTCTTGGTGTACTTTTTTAATTTGCTTTGCGCGCACCATTTTCTTTCACGTCATATTGTTTAAAATTAAAACCGATTAAAAACAAGAAAATTGAAAATAAGTGAAAAACCTAAAATGAGTGATTCTAGTGACGAAGATATTAACAGAATTGAATTTAATCTTGTGATTTTTTTTGCATTTAGTCATTTCCTCGCTGAGGTGGGATGAAAAGTTACGTGTTGCACTCGAGTGAAAAGATTTTTCACCTCGTGCTCTTTTGATTCCCTCGCTGACGCTCAGGATTCTAATTTTTGAATCCTTCGCTTGCTCGGTCATCAAAATTGAGCACGCGGTTAAAAAACAACTTTTCACTCTTGTATAACAAATAACTATTAACCGACTTCAAAAAAGGAGATGGTTCTCATTTCGACCGTATGATTTTTTTGTATGTAATATGTTACGCGATCATTTCGCCAATTATGAATCAATTTTGATGATTCTTTTTTGTTTGGTAGATCATACTTCAGAGATGATCCCATATAAATTTAATCGAAAATGATTTAGCGCTCTTTGAGAAAATCAACAACAACAAAAAATATATACCCAGATAATGTTTTTTACTTTTTAGTTTAAGTTGGTACTTATAGTCGGTTTTTGTTTTTGATGAAACCGAATAATTATTTGTCTAACGAACAAATAGTCCGCGTCATTCGCTTATACTCAAAGAGCGCACTAGATGACAGGACAAAACGTCGTTCCCCTGTGTGTTTTCGCTCTTATTAAACTAAGCAGTTGTGGCGGAGGGACAGTACGTAAGCCGTACTCAGAATCGGGTTGAATGCGGAAGGATCAGCTGGAGCTCTCCGCATTTTGTAACAAGGTAATCCCTACCATTAAAAGTGATTACCGAAATTGTAACGTTTTATTATCATCATTTTTTTCAAATATCAGACACAGTCACTTTAACACTACCTATTTCTGTATTATTATTATTAAATTGACATTAAGCATTAAATTTTTCAGACTCGTTACCTTGTAAAAAAAATATAGTGCATTTATGATTAATTATGCTTTATTGTACGGTAAAAACAGAAAGAAATCTTAAGTTATAATATTGAAACTCAAGAATAATAAAAAATGTCGAAAAATACTTACAAATACTTAAAATTTCTCAGTCAAAAAGTCCACATTATAGCGATTCCATTGCATACACTTAATTAGACGTCAGTTAAAATTTAGCATCAAATTTTAAATATCGTTATTTATCTCGTAGGGGAAAAACCCGAAGCCTTAAAACTTTTCGCGACCGCTACGAGTTCTACGAGTGCTACGAGGCACGGGTGATATGCTACGTCGTAGCGTCCGCCCGGATCCGCGGGGCGCGTCGCACTGAGCTCTTGACAAGACAATCTTTCCCTGTACACAGGGCCCTCAACAGATAACAGCAACTTGTGAGCTCTCACGCGAGTGACGCTCGCGTTACGGGACCTTTGTTTTCCGGATGCTTTATAACTGGCTGGAACAGCTGCCGCCCTATATGAATTACTCAAGTACTTACATTTGAAAGTAGTCAAGATTGTGCTTGTAAAGTTATACATTATTTGATGATTTTTTAAAGAAATAAATCACCTTAATTAGTGAAAGTTAAAGTTGTATTTTATGACAACCAAAACTGATTTTCGAATGTTTTTTTTGAAGCTGCTATCTCATTCATGTTGAGAAAATCTTTCAATAAACATGGTGCCCTTTTCCTCAAGTTTCATGGTTAAAGTATATCTTCTTGTAGTTAGTTTTTAAAGCATTATTCTGACAGGTTTAGTTTCTGTACGCTTAGCTAATTCAGGTGAATTTAAGATAATTTATATTAATATTTTGACAATAAATCACTTTAGTTTAAAGTAGGTACGTTAATTAAAGCATCTCTACGTTTCAAGTGTATCGATGTTACGAGCGGCAACTTAATAACTCTGCTAACAAGGAGTAATGCTCTAGCTACTTACTTGTTGATTAAAATGTTCTGCACTCCCACCCTGTAAAATCATCTAATTACTAAGAACACCTCATATTCAAAGAGAATGAAAATGGAAAAATATGAAAGGATTCGTAATTCGCGTACCAATTTCTGTTCCAAAGCTCTTTCCTCTGAAATACGATTACTCTCCGCGAGCATGCATAAAAACAGGCAAATCACAAACAAGATAACATTCGCTAGGTCCTCTTCCACGAATCTCATTTTCAATATGTTTTTATAACTTTCGGTGAGGAAATGAGGTGGCGCTCCCGGCGCTCAGTGGAGGCATTGTCATCATAAACCAACCGAGGCCTCCTTCATAAATCCCCTCCAAATGTACCTTTATACGCATTATGCCATAACATCGGGGATTCTTTTTTGCTCCGACGCTTTTAAACTCAACAAATAAGTCGTATCTCTATCCGTTTATTGTTGTTTGCTTATCATATTATTACAGCGCTATGCCATTTCAATATTTCACTTCTGTATCGGCGACACGCTTTAGTATAAATATGGCAGCTCAACCCGCCTGGAGATTCTACTGGAGAGAACGTCATAGAATACTAACTATATTACTAGCACGCCCATAAAACAAATATTCTGCCAATTTAAGAGTTGCTGCGCTAAACCACATTCTAATTGATTAAAAATGATTGTAATATTTAGAGAGTTTAAATTTATTAGATCATTTATCAGTTTGCCATGCCAATTTGGCTACCATACCTTAATATCAAGCTTAGTATGGAAGTCCGATCTCTGTATTAAGAACAGTCGTGATACGGCAACAAGTTAAAAATGTTATACAAGTTTAATGACTACCAATTGATGAATGATAAAATATGTAGTAGAGTACGAAGTTCCTCGACTGGATTTATTCGTATTTGAATTTTTTAATGCGTAATTTTTAAAATGTGGGTTTAAATGCAGGTAATAAATGCTTACTTACACAACTGTCCCTTTCAAATGTAGGCTACATCAACTCAAAAAAACGGAATAAACTTGGATCACAGAGCTATTATACTTGTGACTAAAATAATAACATCAATACACTAACCGCTAAACAATAATTTGCGAAATTTGTTTATAAAGTAAACGTTAGCTTTTGGCACCACGGCGCAGTCTTTTCTCGTTCAATTTTCGCCAGTCTCAACATAATAACCCCTTGTTGACACTACCCCCGCACCGCCCAGGGCACTCCACAAGCAATAAGACAGTAATAAATGTTCAGATCCAAAGACAAGAATAAAAAGGAATATAATAAGTAGATATTGTGAATCGGTACTTGGAAGCTCGATATTGCTTCTCATGATCGAAGTTTGCGGACTTCATCCTTTTACTTTTACAAGTTCTTATGAGTACACTTCAGAGTGCATTCGATTTGAAACGTTTCATGGTTTATTTTAACGTTTTAGACGATAATCAAATCATTTAATATTCTCTAAGATGCTTTTTCAAATAAAATCATATAAAAAGTAGTCTGCAGATCTTTTTGTAGACTGTTATTATTTTGACTATTTAAATAATGAAAAAAAAAAACCTACTGAGTAGCAAATAGTAGTATATCTTAGCAAAAGAATATTTTTTGCTGGTGAAGTCAAATTTGAAATCAGTTAAAAGCAGGTATCTAAAGTTTTAAAACACATGAGGCACGATGATAAAATAAACGAGGCGGGAGTGAAATTAAATTATATAAGTAGTCACATATTTTACCGAAAATAAAAATAATATGTTCCATATACTAAACTATATACTACTAGCTGATGCCCGCGACTTCGTCCGTGTGGTAGTTTTTTTTTATTCCCGCAGGAACTCCTTAATTTTCCGGGATAAAAAGTAGCATAAGTGCTATTCCAGACTATAATCTAACTCTGTGCCAAATTTCATCCAGATCCGTTCAGCCGTTCGGGCGTGATTGAGTAACAAACATCCATACATCCATACATCCATACATCCATCCAAACTTTCGCATTTATAATATTTATTTATTTGATAATAATAATAATTATGTATTCTTAGGTCTCGTGTAAGCACACAAATTCGTGATAATAATAATTACTGTCCTTACTAATAAATGGTCACTTAATCATGATTGAGTAAATGGAACCCGAAGTTTACATTGAAATGATATGAAATGTTTATTTCCTCTAGGACAACTTGATCTAATACACATTATTTTGTATTATAATGAAATTCGTAAGGACAATTCCAATAAAAAGTATATGTAATAGAAAAACCCATCATATTTTTTTTACAATTGTTTATTTTAGACGAATTGAACGTAAATATGAATAAGATAGTGAAATAAAAGCTTTGTTATTGGCTTATATCGAGAATAGTTAGAGCATTAGATACTTATATATGTCTGGCTGCTTACGCGCCCACGCAAAAACGTATCTTTATAAAACGTATTGTTTTGATTATAATTTCTTCTTTCTTTTATAAAATCAACTAGGGCGCTTGAATCGCAGTGTTTTGCTTCCCATAAATTATACTTAACTAGAGGACGCCCGCGACTTCGTTCGCGTCGCATAAGTTTTTTTAATTCCCACAAGCACTTCTTCATTTCCGGGATAAAAAGAAGCCTATGTCACTCTCCAGATCCTCAACTATACCTACCCATGCAAAAAATTCTATTATTCATCTCTATTTAACGTCCTTGGGGATAGAAATTTCAAGACTGTGGCATACGTATTTCATAAATTTAAATCGGAAGCCCAAATACCAAGTTTCAGGGCGATAACTTGAAAAACGACGGACTTTCATTCAAATTTTCAACCCCTATTTAACCCCTTTGGTGGTGAAATTTTTAAATATTTTGACACACGTACTTCTTTATTTTTTACCGATAGCCAAAATACCAAGGTTCGTTGATATAACTTGCTAAATATCTTGAGAAATGAAGGACTTACAAACTTTCATCCCCTATTCCATTCCTTTGGGGGTTGAAATTTCAAAAATGGTGAAGTAATTACTTCTTCATATCTATAACTGAAAGCCCAAATGCTAAGTTTCATGGTTATAACTTGAGAAATGAAGGACTTTCATACAAACTTTCAACCCCAATTTACTCCTTTGGGGGTGGGATTTCGAAAAACTGTGAAATACGTATTTCTTTATTTTTCACCGAAAGCCAAAATACCAAGTTTCGTTGATATAACTTGAGAAATGACGGACTTACTTTCATACAAACTTTAAACCCCTGTTTCACCCCCTTAAGGGTGGAATTTTGAAAAATCCTTCCTTAGTGAGCGCCTACGTCACAAAAGGAACCTACTGTCAAAATTTCAAGTTTCTAGCCACAGCGGTTTAGGCTGTGCGTTGATATATACTCGTATGTCAGTCAGTCAGGACTTTGAATTATATACATATAGATAACGCCCACAACTTCGCCCGCGTGGACAAGGTTTAAAAATTTATTAGATACCGAAATAAAGGGACCTTGAAATCAACACGTCATATAAATAATATTTCGGAATTATTTAATATTAAAAAAATAGTCACAAAGTCATTTTAAATAATTATACTATTTAAAATAATTTAACTTTTTGTTCCTTAACTTCATCGTCGAATAATTACTACGCGAACGTTCCCTTTTCATCCAGTTTTATTGCACTGCTTTATTAAAAAAATTATTTCGCGGGTAGAAAGGTTTTCGCAATTTCACCCGTCAGTTTCGTTAAATGACTTCCTTGATCCCAAGCGTTTGATTGAGCTGTGAGTACTTGTAGATTTTTTTTTTATTTTCATTACCTACTATCGCTAAGAAGATTCCTATTTCTGCTCATATTAGTCAGTGAAATTATTTTTAAGTCACGCGGTCAACCAGTCGGATAATCGTACAAAAAACTTCCATTAACCGGAAAAACGGCCATATTTCACTTTAACACCTTTCATTTGAATGCTAAGCCTTGGCTGTAAGCCGTTTATACCTTCCTGTTCGCAAAATATTTGTATTGGTATTTGGAATTTGATATTTGAGGGATGGTAGGTATAATAGGAGTAGAGTCAACTTCAAATATACGGTATATCCAGTATATACCGTATATTAGGTCCTTATCTAAAGTTTATTTAGTCAATGACATAAAAAGCTTATGTGCCTCATAAAAAAATTAGAATGACTTAGCGGGCGTTGGAAAAAGCTAAAATTATGCTTGCATGCTCAAAGTTTATCAAATCAGATAAGAAACGAAGAGATCCTTAAGACAACTCGAATAACCGACATAGATCAACGGGTTGCGAACGTGAAATGATATCGGTTTGAAGAATCGATAGACGATGGGTTGCTATCACTGAGTAAGATATTATATATTATACCTCTATGATTGCTATGCTATGGATGGTGCTGTAATTATGGTTACCACGACCGTAAAATACATATTAAATTTACGGATGCTATGCGAGCAGCAGGGCAAAACTAAGAATTCCAAAAACATTTATTTTTTAGGTACTATGTGATGCTCGCGAATTCTTCCGCGTGGGTTGAGGTTTTTTTGGTTCCCGCGTTGGAACTCTTTAATTTTCCGGGAAAAAAAGTAGCTTAGGTGTTATTTCAGACTATAATATAGCTTTGTGGCTTTCATACAGATCCGTTCAGCCGTTCTGCCGTGATTGAGTGACAAACATCCATCCATTCATCCATCCAAACTTTCGCATAATAATTATAATATTATATATATTTGTAGAAGTATAGATCGTACGCCCACGAGAATAATATCCGATGTAGATATTTTGGCGGTGAGCAATAAATAACCGGCTAAAAGGTGAGGTTTAGCATTCAAATGAAAGGTGTTAAGGTAAATTCATTTTAGGCAGTTAATGGAAGTTCTTTGTACGGATATCCGCACGGACGGAGCAACGACATGACTTCAAATCTGTTTAGTGAGGAGCGCTAGGGGGACATTTTGCTCTTTATAACTTTCAATTACTGCTTTGTCATTAAAAAAAAGTAAAATAAGCGAATTTGGAAAAAAATATATTGAAACAAATAGAATGTTTGAATGTCTATAACAAATTTTGTCAAAATCGGTTGAACAGATACTGTGGAAGTGTAGACAGACAAACGGACAGACAGACACACATTTGCAGTTATAAAATTGGGTAGTTTGGACTATGGATTATAATAATTTAATTAGTGATATTATGATACAGGCACCTTTATACTGTATCATGTCATAGTTTTAGGCAACGTACCTACTACATCGTTACGGTAGCACACTCTAGGTAAAGTGCCTGCTTAATATTCTCTATGTCAAACAAAATAACGCCCTTCGAGCTAAGAAAATGTATTTATATCATACTTGCTCAGTAACTAGGGATTACTATGGTGGAAAGTCTCCTTGTAAGTTGGTGTTTGCAATTCAAGGCAACATTACGTCGCACTATGCTTGAATTGTAATGTTCACATTACAGTTCAAGCTATGCAAAACTCCTTGGTAAACAATCTCTTTTCTTATAAAATGGTAAGAAAACTTTTTACTGAAAAAAAAACACTGAACATGACGACCTCCGTGGCGCAGTGTTGAGCGCTGTTGCCTTAACGTGCGGAGGTCCCGGGTTCGATCCCCGGCAGGGTTTGGAAATTTATAATTTCTGAATTTCCCTGGTCTGGCCTGGTGGGAGGCTTCGGCCGTGGCTAGTTACCACCCTACCGGCAAAGACGTGCCGCTAAGCGATTTAGCGTTCCGGTACGATGCCGTGTAGAAACCGAATAGGGGTATGGGTTTAATATAACTGCCATGCCCTTAACAGGTTAGCCCGCTACCATCTTAGACTGCATCATCACTTACCATCAGGTGAGATCGCAGTCAAGGGCTAACTTGTAGTGGATAAAAAAAAAAAAAAAAATATGGCGGCATTTAATTTCCATACATTTCAACATTTCAAACTATGCAAAACTCCTTGGAACTCAGAGCCGTAAAAAAAAAAAATGGAAAACTATTTACGAAAAAAAAATGGAAATGGCGGCATTTCATTTGATCTGAAAGTTTGTGAAGTTTGTTCGTAAAGTGATTTAATTTCATTTTGCATTACCAATGTTTTATTTACCTCGCAAGAATGATATAAAGTAGAATGCTTACCTCGGTTGCAAGTAGCTATTACACCCTCGAACTATATTCACCCTCGCTCGCTGCGCTCGCTCGTGTGACTAAATATCTCGGGTGCACGCGATCCATTAGCGCCCTATGCGAGCTGCGCTCGCACTGGCGCCAAATTGGATCTTGTTCTGTAATAGCTTACTTACGTCCCTTGTGTAACAATCTACTATTACAGGTAGTCGGAGTACAAGTTGAAAATTCTATTAACACTTAAGTGTACACTCTGTTGACGTAAATCATAGACTTTTAAATAATTTTCGACAAGTCCTCAAACTTATTTTCGAACCCATCTTAAAAAGTGTGGATTAAAGCAATTATTATAGCAGATCACTTTTATAAATGCGAAAGTGTGTCTGTCTGTCCGTTTGTCTGTTTGTAAATAAATTTATTTATTGAGGCAACCAAAAGATCCATTTGTTAGTTTATATTTTCCTCTGTACGTCTGTTTGTCATTCTGTATCTCTTTGCTTGCTTATCACTGTCAACCTGTTGATTGTTGAACCGATTTTGACTAAGGTATAGATATAAATGCATCCTTGGACTACTTTTTATCTCAGAAAATCAAAGAGTGCCCAAGGGACTTTTCAGAAACCTAAATTCACACGGAGTCGCGGGCATCATCTAGTACAAAGGATGGAACACTTTTCTTGCCTTTCTTTCATTCAAATAACAATATTTATGGCTATAAATTTCAGCCCCTTAAGGTATAAGATTTCTTAAACATTTCAACCCTGCTCCTCGTCTCGTAATTAAGATATAAATTGTTAAACATAATTTGGCGGTCCATTATTTAGGCTTTTGTTCAATTCAAAAAACTGTTTTGGTTGTTGTTTTATTTACAACTGAAAATAAAGCGCCACGCCAGTTCATACAAAACATTCTAAACAGTTCTACGTAATTATATTATGTACAAAATATTTTGTTGAGATTTTATGATAATGACAAACGGAGAACCTATTCTTACAATTTAAAGCTTATTTGTACACATGGCCGCGTTTTTGAACACACAATATGAAAGAATATTCATATTGTTGAAACAAGTTTTACGTAAACCTCTTATCATGGATGGCAAAGTGCAGCAGACTGTAGATTCAAGTAATTCCCAGTGTTCTTTACTTCTTGTTTTTCATTTACAATTTATTTATTGAAATGTCATAGTTCCATTAATGACGTCTTCCGGAGGTCCCTTGCCACCGCCCATGTGCCAGCTGTACTGGAACCTATTGGTTTGGCGCGTGGCGATGGCAAGAGACCTGATGGTATGACGCTCATACCTTGGAAGGTGGGCAGGTCGCTTGTTTGGGATGCAACGTGTGCAGACACTTTAGCTGCATCCCACATTCAGGCGACCTCCACTACGGCGGGTGCAGCGGCCATCAGCGCCGAACAAGCCAAGAGGCGCAAATATGAAAAACTCGATGGGAGCTTCATATTCGTGCCTTTTGGTGTGGAGACCTTGGGGCCGTGAGGCCCGGGGGCTCGAGCTCTTTTTGAGGAAATTTCAAAAAGGGTTATCGAGTCAACCGGGGACCCGAGAGCTGGCAGCTACCTTGGTCAAAGAATTAGTTTGGCCATCCAAAGGGGTAATGCTGCCAGCATCTTGGGTACAATGCTTCGCTGCGGTGGTCTCGATGAGGTTTTAGATTTAATTTAATTTATTTTAGTTTTAATTTAATGGTGATTTTAATGTTAGTTTTAATTTAGATTTCATTTATAGTTTGTTATGTACTTGTAATGTGTTAAACAATAATTAAATTTATTTAATAAAATAAGTTTCATTTGCATCAAGAAATATTATGCCAGTGTTCGACGAATTTAATGAAGTCCGAGTTAATAGTAGTTTGTGATATAAGGGCGGTAAATAGGTTTTTACATACGAGTTGACTAATGTCAGCCCGATGACGCCAGTCGAGGGCTGACCATCGTCACGAGTTTGTTAAAACCTTAACGCCCGTGTATCACACGATATTTTTCAATACATTTGTGAGAAAACTTGAAAATAAAACTCGAGTACGTAGGTACAAGGTACTCACTAGAAAATGGTTTCTCACGCCCGTACTTATTTCGAGATTTTTGGCGGCTATTAATAGCGCGATTTTTTTCTCACATCTAAAATACCTAATTGTTGATTTAATTTTATTATTCCACAACACTTAAACCACTCATATTATTTAATAATTTAGAAGAAAAACTCAATGAAACTTTTAAAAATAGCGCGCACAGATAAAAGATTTAGTATCTACGGCGCGTTGTTGTAATGGCTTTTTTTTAATTGGCTTCATGGCTCTAGGTTCTAGCTCTTAACTCCCAACCTGGACTATTCAGCCTTTACTTTTTTGATTTATAAAACTTAAAACAATTTTAATTAACTAAATTAAATACAATTTTTAATTTCATGAATTAATTTCATCAATCCACATCTAAATGTTATTATTTTTTAAGTTTTCTACATACAAAGTCAATGGGGCTGATTCTGTAGTGCACAATCTCTAAACTAAACTAAAATTAGAGCATTACAAATATTGCTAACCCTTTCATAATACTCCCTGCGGAAAGGGACAGAACTAGGTTTAAAGCTGCCATTTTAGTTTAGTTTAGAGATTGTGCACTACAGAATCAGCCCCAATATCATTATGAACCTTCTTTCAAGAAAACTTTTTATTTAGAAGTATAGTGGCCTTACAAAAATTAAAAAAAAACTGCAAAAAAATAGCACGAGGGCAGTAAATTCTGCAAAAAAAAAGCACGAGGGCAGTAAATTTAACTTACAAGCCCTGTTTACTGCCTCTGTAAGTGCATTTTGCGAGCAAGTGTATTGAAAAGGTTTTTAACTTGACTATGAACCATACTTTTAACATTTTAAATGCAAAAGTTTGTCTGTCGTCTATTGCCTTCTCACGGCCTATCCGTTTAACAATTTTGAGAATTTTGGTACGGAAATATAAAAAAGAAACTTATGGCTGGTTGTGACTGATTTGGACAGCAAAACTGGATCTACAAATTAGACGAATAAATAAATTCGTATTTATGAAATCGTTTGAATTATAAAAGTGAGATGCAATATAATATACTTAACCCTACAAAACAGTAAATCACTGGGGCCATTTTGTTTTTCCAAACGAAATGAAAAAAAAAACACAATAATGAAGGGAATTAAGGACGGGAAGGCACGGCGTGGAGTTAAGAGGAATCCAACTAAGATGGATGACGTCATTTGGTTCTTCATTAACCCATTTAGCCTAAATAGTTCCGCAACACTCGTTGCTTGCTCGGACGAGATTACTAATTTTGATCTTCCTTCATAAGTATTATATTTACTATCTACCATTTATTCATCGCAACATAATATAATATGATTAAGACTAGCGACCGCCCGAGGCTTCACTTCAATTATTTTGAAAGATCCTGCCTTAAACCTTGTCTTTTACGTTATAAAGGGAACCTGTGAGCAAAATTTTAGCTTTCTAGGTCCAAGGGCTTAAGCTGGGGGTTAATGAGTCAGTTGGTGAGTAAATGAGAGAGTGAGTCAGGACTTTTCTTTCTATTATTGAAAGAAAAAGCAGATCTCATGATTACCAGAAAATATCATAGAAGTAAAAAAAGTGTGTGTGTGCAATTCACACACGGCAGAAGTGAAACTTCAGTAAAGTAGCCTACGAGAGAATGAGATAAATTTAACTTGTATTCTATCTCATTCTCTCGCAGGCTAACTCCTATTATGAATAGGTATGTTTGTCTCTTTTTTGTGTCGCTTTTTCGTTTCATCGAATTTTCCAATCACAACGATTCTAAAGAAGTTTCACTTCAAAAATAACGTGTGCGTTGATATGCGTTGCGCCTTAGGTAATGTCCTCCCGACCGAATTTCGGCCACGGCGGCCAATCTCCAGAGAGATTAGCCATCTGCGCGGGAGTTATTATAGTGCACAAGTGTGCGCGCAAACACAGGTGCACTCTCTGTTCCTCTCTCATAGCCCGATGGGACGGAAAATCCGACACGACCGGAGAGAGATCAGGCGCAGGACCAACGGCTTAACATGCTCTCCGAGGCATGGGAGTGAAACAACGCCAAGTTCCTAACTCCGGGTTAGTACTGAGAATTTGTCAGAAAAACCCAGTGCTCCCCGACCCGGGACTCGAACCCGGGACCACGTCGGCCGCAGTCGAACATACTAACCACTAGGCCAACCAGGCAGTTAAGGCAGGCGCCTTCCGTAAAAAGTAATCAAAAGTGATAGTAAAATTAGTGATATTTAACCATTTCAAAAAAACTTCGTCCGAATGTTACGAATCCGTTCTCGTCGCCACTGAAATATTTGCAATAAATAAATAATAACGACGCGACTATGAAACTCGTTTTAATATTCTGACATAGAGAAAATCAATTTACTATCACTAAGAAATTAAATGCCTACCCTCAACTTATGACATTTATTATATCCCTAAATTACAGAATTGATTCAAAGAGGTAAGTAGGGATAAAATAAACTGTACTAAGTGAAAATTCTGAAATTCTGTTAAAATCAATCCATACTATTATTATAAAATATAAATGCAAAAATGTGTCTGTCTGTCAGTCTGCTACGCTATCCCGGCCCATCTTTTCAACGGATTTTGCTGAAATTTGTTATAGAGGTAGGTTACATCCCGGAAAATTAAGGAATTCCTGCGAGAATCAAAAAACCTTGATCCAGGTGAAGTCGCAGGCATCACCTAGTATTAATATAATTAATCAATAGATACTGACAAACTAATATAAGTATACCTACTTGATAATAAGCGACGCTAGTCTTGAAACTGTAACATAGGACTGTAACATAGTATATTCATAGTACAATGTTCCTGTCAATATCAGGCGTACCATGTTGATGATTGACGGCCCTGTGGAGTGCACTTGAATAGGAGATACGGAAACGATGGGCTGAATTATAATGATACGCGCTGCTCTCGTCAAATCTTGATCCTTGATAAAGATGATTATTTTTTATAGTCTAAAATACTAGTTTAATATAATCATCTTTATCAAAATATACGCGAATTAAATTATATTTCCAAAAAAGGTGTGTTTCAGTTTTCCAATTTTTCGTGAAATTTTCATGGTCTTATTATATACATTAACTAGATTTATATAGATCGGTAAATTTCAAACCCTAATTTTACTACCATAAGGGTTGAACTTTCAAAAATCCTTTCAACGGATATGCCTATGTCTTAATAGCTATCTGTATGCCCAGCCTGATCGTTCAGCGGTTTGGCTGTTTACTGTAATGGTTAGATCAGTTATATTTGGAGAGAGAAAAAAACAAACTGATCGCAAAAAATCATTTTTGCTTGACATTTCTGTTCCGAACCGCTAAAGTGTGGAACACCCTCCCAGCGCACGTGTTTCCTGCCACGTATAACTTAGGTACCTTTAAGGCAAGAGTGAATAGGCATCTTCTATAGACCTCATCATTGCTTTGCACTAAGCATGATTGTCGTCAAGCGCAAGCCTTTATAAAAATTAAATAAAATCGAAACAGAAAACGCAGGTATATATTTTATTTTTTTCAAAAAAAAAAAAAAGATTAGCATCTACTTTAGCACTCATTTCAAATGGTAGCCATTAAACATCACTCATGTGTATGGCATATTACAGGATAATCTCACGTGAAAGGTAGTTTACTTTTTAATAGGTACGTCGGTTGCCTTAAAAGCTTTTATAAATATACAAAGTACCCAACGGTTTGCCCAATTCGTTTCAAATTTAAATTCTGTACACACCGCTACACATACGTACGTGCTTTCCCGCCGATATTATATTAAGATCCTTCCTTTGTTGGGCGAAGTCTTGTGGAGCATTAAGGTAATAGAGCACTAGCGAATCACGTTACGCCCCGCGCTATTAGGCGTCCTCGTCCTCTCGTCTAAGTGTATTACCGGCTATTTGTCGTGACACTAGGATCACCGGCTCATCAGAGAGACCAATGTCATCAAGGAAATTACCGACGAGTGCCAAATTAGCCTTTTATAGAGAGCGCCACTTAGTTACAGGCCGATAATGAAGCTGCACTTAATTGAAGAGAAAAATGGTTATAATGAACTGAATAGGGTAAATCGTGGCCAAGAATTCACACTGAGTGCCATCAGTGGCCAAGAGTCGAGAGTATGTAGATTTTTGGAAAAATCTAGCCAAACTCGAAATACCAATTTATTGCAGCTTTAAATAATAATTAACTGGTATGCTTTTTAAGTAGTTCTTACGTAGGTATTATGTACCTTTTGACTGCCTCGTTGGTCTAGTGGTTAGCATGTTCGACTGCGGCCGACGGGTTCGAGTCCCGGGTCGGGCCATAACAAGTATTGGGTTTTTCTGACAAGACATTCTCAGTAGGTACTAGCCCGGAGTTAGGAAGTTGGCGGTGTTTCACCCCCGTGCCTCGGAGAGCACGTTAAGCCGTCGGTCCTGCGCCTGATCTCTCTACGGTCGTGTCGGATCTTCCGTCCCATCGGGCTATGAGAGCAAAGGAACAGAGAGTGCACCTGTGTATGCGCACACACTAGTGCACTATAATATCTCCCGCGCAGATGGCTAATCTCTGTGGAGATTGGCCGCCATGGTCGAAATCCGAACGGGAGGACATTATGTACCTATCTATGTACTTAAATAACCACTTGGATGTAAAGAATGTAAGACTGGAATATGTGCTTAACTCATAAAAGATTTCACATTATGTACCTATTTAAGCTTTTAGTTTGTTTTTGTTTGGCAACTTATGCGTGGCATGCGATTCGCAGTCAACTATTGAACGTTCACTAATGATTAATGTAAGAAAGTATATAGGGTTTTCTTGATTCAGAAAGAAATTAAAAGTAGAGAAAAAGGTAAATAAAATTCATGTGAAATCCTACTACGAATACCAATTTGATATATTACAACACGTAGAAATACGGGCACCTGAAAAAGGCTCTTTCAATCTAATCGGGCTTTCCAGACAAGCGGGACTTCCGCCGCATACGATTTGCTATCTTTCTTTACACGAATTTTCTTACCACTTTTCACAATACTTTATTGTGGTTTAAAGTATTGCAGAAAAAATCTCTTAAATCGGCTATTTATCGATTTACGAGTAGTTCAGAAAACGAGTAAGCAATTTTTTTTGTGGCGAACTATCTCCCTTTTTATACATAAATTATTTGATTGTCACCAAAAACCGATCCTTTTGCAATTGGTGAAAATAATATTTTTTATTTTTATTGGTGACAATCAAGCCGTTCGGATAGATTTAGCTAAAACATAATAACCTTAGCTAACGCTTGGTTACCTCGTAAGAAAACTTTCTCAAGTCTCTTCCTTGCCTTTATTTTACCCTTACATCGTAAAATATAAACGTTACGATAGCGTTATAGTGACTAGTATCATTATGTCACGAGTATACGCTGTATCATACGTCTTTACTGTAGTCTGTAGTGCACTCTAAGCAAAGTACCTGCTTAATATTCCCTGAGTAAAGTAACGCCTGTATAGACAAGAATATGTAAAACAAGGAATTTTAAAACCAAAACAAAGGTAGCGATTTTCTACTATACCTACCTAATCTTAGAAAAAAAAACATTATTTTTGAGACTTTTTTTTTATTTGTTTATTTCTTAAACAAACATATTTACAATTTTATTATAAGGCTTATAAACTAACTTATATCCTACAAAACTGTTTGCACAATGTGACTGCAGGAACAGAACTGACACTGAGTCTACTTGAGTGAATTTGCACTTGTCCGTCCGTCCGTCCGTCTGTCAGAGCCTTATAACTTCTGAATTACTGAACGTAATTACTTCAAATTTAAATATAATGTGTAAACCGATGGCCTCCCGCCGAATATGGCTTAAAAAGTTGTAAAAATTTTTATTTCATGGGGGCTCTCATAGAAGCGAATGCGAAGTAAAATATTTTTATAGCGTTACATAGGGTTGTGGTACGAGTATATAATTAAGATAATTAGGAATAGAGTCCAAAAATATATTTTTTTAATTTTTCCCCAAAAATTGACGAAATGGCGGGCTTTCAAAGTGGCGGTTTCAAACGTCCAAAGTTGACCTCAGAACTCTCAATTTTCTGAAATGCTGAGCCTGAAACTTATCAATTATTTGAATTATATCCTGTACTTGAACAACAAATACTAAAATTAGATAAATATTATAAGGAAACGAAATTATTTAATTTTTAATGTGCTTCAGTATTTTTAACAGAACTTCACAATGATGTCAATAGATGGCGCTCTGTACAAGTTTATAGTTTCCGCAAAGGTCTCAGTTCGGGGCGAACCACTAGTTATTATTGCTAGGAAAATATACAGCTCCCCATATCCATCCAACCGTATTTCCTCGATAGTTATGATTTCATACTCCGATACATAAGTGTGGGTATCACGCTTTCAAGGGGCGGCAGCTAAGTGTGCAGTAGAGATGCCTTTTACGAGGGTTGCCATATCATAGCCATTATGCCGGTGTATTGGAAAACCTTTTTGTGTAACATAAAATGAATAATATTTTGGTTATATAATGCAAATCAATATTTGAAATTTCTATAAAATATTAACTTGTCCGCCGACTTAATAAAGTCTAGTCTCACTTGAGATGCACGGTGCGGCGAGGCACGTAGCGACTAATATTATTTCTATAATTTTGTAAGGAGCCGCGTTTCGCAGTGCATTTCCGTGCAGCTTTGCTAAAGTAGGCCCAGCTCCATACAACCTCATACAAACAATACTTGCTGCTACGTCCCGAGCCGTGCCGCGCCTGTTTATTGGGGACATAGACCTTTATTAGTCACATTCGAGCTACTTGATTGAACAAGGCTGAGGAGAAAATGAATCAAAATGAGTGAAAATTCCTACTACTACTAGGTACTACTACTACAGATATCTAGTATGTCCCTTACCCAACAGTGCCCACTATCGGTGAAACGTTAGAGATGATAGTCTTATATATCATATTAGTCTAGAGTCTCGCAGAGTCCTCAGGTGACCGGAAGGCTAGAAGCTACCTCAGCCAAATTATAAGTTTGGTTATTCATCGGAGTAACCCAGCCAGCGATCTGGGATATTGCCTTATTGCAGTGGTTAGGACGATACTTTGTTTTAATTTTAATATTGTATACTAGATGATGCCAGCGACTTCGTCCGCATGTAGGTATTTTAAGTTTTTTAAATTCCCGCGGGAACTCCTTAATTTTCCGGGATAAAAAGGAGCCTATGTCCTTCCCCAGGATACAAGCTATTCCTATACCAAATTTCATCAAAATCGGTTGAATAGATGGGCCCTGAAAGCGTAACAGACAGACAGACAGACAGACAGACAGACAGACGGACAGACAGACACACTTTCGCATTTATAATATTAGTATGGATTAGTATGGATTTTCTGTACTGTTCCATCAAATTGCACAATTTTTAATGAAGTAAACAATATGTTTTTGAATATTATGAAATATAACTACTTTTCGGTAAGCAGCCGATAGCACAATGACAACTGACGTCACAATTGTGACTTGTGGGACTTCTTACGTAAAAAAGATATTAATACATTTTCAAAAGGTTTCTGCCTAACGTAATGAAGATGAAAGAGACTAGGTACCTACTTATAGAATGCCATTCTGGAGTCGTATTCACGTGGCATCCCTTTTATAATAGTTGTTGAACATGGCTGTTATTCACGGTTTATTTGAGGAAATAAATGTTTTATTCTTTTTACGAGCATTTCCCGTATGCTTTACAATTTGCTAACCTTCTTTTAGTATCTAGTAAGTTGTTTTGGCTAACATAATGTTTTTCAAACCTTTTTATCGAGGACTTTTTAAGGAAGGATGGGTATCATGCAACCTTAGGTAATACCGATTAAAAACCCGCCTACTTCTACAGCTAAAATTTTGAAAAGAAAATTTTGTACTTATGCGATGAATTAAAGAATTGCGCTTTATTAAACACCAAAAAAATCATGTAAGCTTATAAAAAACTAGATAATTCCTGTATATAAAATCTTTTTTAAAAATTTTAATTGGATTTTTCCAATTAAATTTATCTTTATTATCGACTTAGTACGCAAGGATTACGGGGAACTTTTTAATTTTCCGCGATTGAAAGAAGCCTTAGTCGTTCGCCAGGGAAAAAAAAGCGGATGAAAAGATAGGCCGTTAAAGTGTAGCAGACTGACACACTTTCTCATTTATAGTATTAGTATGGATACATGCAGTCTAAAAATATTTAATTTTTGTCTGTCTGTCTCTCGGTCAAAAAAGTTGGCTGAATAATAAGGTACAATCGTAGTGGCCCTATCAGTTTGAAGCGATCTCTACCCAGACCCAATTCAAACTTAACATAATATAATGCTTAGTAGGAAGCAAAATAAATAATCGAATACCTTGATTTCATTTAATAAAATAAATATAAATCAATCACCCTTCTGCGATAAAACTTAATATAGTAGGTAAAATGGTAACCCTGGCTCTAACTGACTCTACGTTTGAAGAGCACTCAACACGAAGAGCTGTCCGATTTGGGAAATCACGTTACTGTTTGAGGCGTTTCGCCAAGGCAATCTAAGTGTAATGGAGTGAAAATATTGTATGAAATTTCAACATTTTATTGAAGGAAATTGTGTTTTATTTGATTTCAATATAGGTAATGTTTTGAATCAAATAAATATTATAAATGCGAAAGTTTGGATGGATGTATGGATGTATGGATGTTTGTTACTCAATCACGCCCCAACGGCTGAACGGATCTGGATGAAATTTGGCACAGAGATAGATTATAGTCAGGAATAACACATAGGCTACTTTTTATCCCGGAAAATTAAGGAGTTCCCGCGGGAACCGAAAGACCTCGATTCACGCGGACGAAGTCGTGGGCATCAGCTAGTGTAGTATTATTACTAGCTGATGCCCGTGACTTCGTTCGCGTGTATCAGCTAGTAATTACTCGGATACTCTTACGCGGATACTCTTTAATTTTCCAGGATAAAAATTACCTAGCCTATGTGTTATTCCAGACTATAATCTATCATCTGTTCAGCCGTTCTGGCGTGATTCATCCATCCATACATCCAAACTTTCGCATTTATAATATTAGTATAAATTGTAATGGTGGCTGAATGATTATTCAGCAAGATGTAAGTAGTGTGAATATTAAGCTCATTCAGTGCGTACGGACTTCTCGGTTATAGTAATGCAGCTCGTGAGTCCTGCTGGGAAAAATATTTATTTGACGCCATCCTTTAATGTTGTAGGGATGTAGGCACTAGGCACTATACAAATTGTACCCAATAAATTCAAAGGAGGTCAAATATTTTGTGATTCAAAAACGGAAAATCTTCTACTTATATACGTGTTGTACACAACGTCGTGCACGTGTTGTTTTCTGTATTTTGTTTATAATTAAGTTTTTTCTTTAATTTATGTGTGGCAATAAAGAATTTATCTATCTATCTATCTATCTATATACTTACGTCAATAAACCTCGGCTAGACGTTCTATATCTTCCACTGAATGCAAAGATTTGCTTGCTCAGTGGTTTCCGGTCAGTGATATTGGCGTTTGAATCGAGTTCGCCTATCTTAATGGAGTTTTTAATAATTTATAGGATTATTCTACACTGACGACATTCTTATCTTTCTTGAACCCTAAGCTTATGTTTTGTTCTTTTTAGCTTAAAGCAAAATAAGGTTACCTACCCTTTTTTGACATATTTAAATGATAGCAATAATTAATCAATTTTAACCTCTATTTTAGCATAAAACTAAACATTAGACCTCCAAAATTTCAAATTTGAATCGCTTTTCTCACCAATAAGCTATGTTACAATCCTAGATTTGCGATTTTTCAAAGTGGTAAGCCTATTCAACCGAATTCATATAAGTATGGTAAGATTATGAACTTACAAGTCCTATGAACACTTCGTCACGACGTCAAGCTTTCAACGACCTCTTTAATTACTCTTTGCGAACTAAATTAACACGTAACATACTCTCTTGTGGGAATATTCATAGCTAAATACAGCATTAAATGTAAGCTACTTATCACTTAGTTTTAACATCAGGTATTATTTTTCTCCTTTATTTTATTGTTAAAAATTCTACCCTATAATAATTCATTGTGCCTAGTTTCATTAAGGTATTAATCAGGACAAAGTTTTGTAAACTCCAGATTGTACCCAATTCGTGAAATTCTCGACTTCATAAAAACATTAAAAATTATATTTACATTCGGAAAAATGGTCCCCTTTTAGAAACAGGGCGTTTCGTCCACATTCTTATTCAGGAGTGCCTGCTTTGATAGTGTCTGTATCACAGACTGCTCGTATTCCAAGATTCAATTTTAAAAATTTGTTCCACTCGCAGAATCGTATCCTGAATATAAATAGCGCTGGGAGTTATGACTAGTGCTATCTCTATCACAAGCATAAACTTTCCATCAATAATCCTATGATCATACGTATAGATACCTAAGTATATATGGTTTATTTTTTGGGAAAAACGTATATGGAGTCAAGAAAATAATCATTATTTTTCCTATAATATCTCTTTTTTTTAAAATATAATATAGGCTAGCGCTTGGCTGCAACCAGACTTGCTAGCAAGTGGTGATGCTGCCTAAGGTGGAGCGCGCTTGCCTAGAAGATGCCTATTCACTCTTGATTTGAAGGTAGGTACCTATATTAAAATAGGAGGGGAAAACGGAAGCCGGAAGGGCATTCCATATCCTAGCGGTTCGAATTAGAAACGAGGAAGCAAATCGCTTCGTACGAGCCCGCGGAATTTCCACTGCGTAAGGGTGCAGACCTTGTCGATGCCTTGCGGTTAGATGATAAAAAGGTGATATAAAAAGGTGAAATGAGATCTCTACGAAAATAAAGCCTTCACGAATGCATGTTAACAGCTTATTGCAGCAATGCCATGGCCTCACGTATAGCAGGGGTAGCCCTATTTACGTACCTACTTAATAAATTAGATGATTATAGATGTAAACGTTGCATAACCTAGAGAAAATATCAACTGGGATTACATAGATTAGGTACTCCAAACAAGAATATTACATGAGATTTGATGTCGACATCATAAGTTTATGGTGTTTGGTCGCTGGTGATCGATGGATTAGCACCATAACAATATCATTACTACTGTTTACCCACCGATTAATATATAGGTAGGTACAGTAGTACCTATTTACAAAGAATTGATCCGTTTTTCCGTTCAGAGAGATTTAAGAGGATTGTCAATACAACTTGATTAAAATATCAAATTCTGGCATTAAACTTGAACGTAGTTTATGCTTTCGGTATTTATTTTCATTTCGGCCAATAATAAATTTCGTCGCCACGCATCGCTAACGGAAATTGAATGCGAACTACTATTGGAGTTTCGGGTATGGCTCGTGACAGAATGGACATGTGCATTGTGCCCTGACTGACACACTATCTCATGACGGACATACTATATCAGCTATCGGTTGCACTCACAAAGATATCCATCTAGCGACGTCATGGCATCCGTTGACATATTTCAATTACAGCAAACCCCCTTCAGCTTTCAGTTATAGCGTACAGGCGAAAAGGGTTTGACCCAGCTGCCTTTCGGAATTATTTGGTGTGATAAACAGACGTACTTAAAATGTAAAGAGAGTTCTCTTTAGATTTTAAGTATCTTTCACTTTATAAAACAGACATAACAATTAAAAAGAAAAACACGATAACATTAATAGCTAAATATAAATAAAACCAATAATTAAACAAAAAAATAATTAAAAAATACAATTAATACAAAAAAATAATTACAAATACAAAATAATATATTTTGTTTTAGTTATGACGTAATATTTAGCTAGAAGGCACCTTTTAGCATATATTATTGTCCATTACGTTAACACCCGCGGGAGTAATTATGCGTATGAAAATTACACTACATGATGAAAATTAACGTTCTAAGAGCATAATTATCCAAAACTTTGTACTGTCTTGCCTAGTACTGGTTTAAACTTTCGTTTTTCATAGTAATAATCATTCATAATCATCTGACCTAAATCCTAATGAAATTACCTTTTCAAAGCTATAAGTGCTATTTATATTTATTACTAGTCGAGTAAATAAATATAAATAACACTAAAAACTTAGCACTCCAATTTTGACAAGGTATAATTAGTTGACAATCGTTATATTATTTCCTTTCTGCGGCTAATTAGAGGAGCAGGCCCGGATTTACAACAGACTGTAGCGCCGATGATAATATATTTCCACTCTGCTACTCTGCTAGCATTTTGTCTGCTTAATGGGCTTACATAGGTGTGAATACCACCACAAACTTATCGGAATACTACTCGTAGCTGATGCCTACGACTTCGTCCGCGTGGATTGAAGTTTTTTGGTTCCCGCGGAAACTTTAATTTTCCGGGATAATAAGTATAATATGTGTTATTCCAGACTATAATCTATCTCTGTGCCAAATTTCATCCAGATCCGTTTAGCTGTTCTGGCGTAATTGATCAAACATCCATCCGTCCGTTCATTCAAACTTTCGCATTTATAATATTAAGTATAGATTAGTATATATATAGATCTATCTAGTATGTCTCATATCTACTTCTCTCATCCTTTCTGCAGTAGGAAAATAAAAATCGTTCATGATGCAAATCATAAACCCGGTGTCAGTCTAAGAGCACAGAATAGGTCTAATGACCGCAAAGATTCCTCACGCGTCGTAACAACGTCCGGTGACAAGTTTCGATTACAATTCACTATCAGACTATTGAAAATGGATGGCTCACGACTGAATGGACGTGTACATTGTTCGGTAACACAATATTTGCTGTCAGTCGAGACTGCATCTAGTGCAAGGTAATTAATATGGGATAGGGACAGAGTATCGCGAGAGTTGACTTTATCCATTTGTTGATGATCTATTGGCGTGTCTTGAGCTGTAGGAATACAATCCATCTTTTCAAATGAAATGATATTTTATGTGAGACGACTTGTGCTATTTTTGATATGTCAATACTCAAGAATCGTATCATCATATTTTAACAATATGATGATACGGTGGAATTTTCATATTTATGAGTAACTAGCTGATGAGACCATAATTATATAATGTGCACTGTTCGCACTGATAACTGATAGACTAACTTTATGTCAGTTGCATAATACCGAGCATGATATTATACACATTCAAGCTGTCAGTAGGTGTGCGCTCAAATTCATACATCTATCTTGTATTGGATGCTGTTAGAACATCCGACGATATGTGTATGTGATTAATAGATGCTAGTCTGATATAGTAATGATTGCTTTAAATCAATCCTAATATCAATCAACAAAACAGCAGCCCTATACTCTAATTCAGTGTCTATCAAAAAATTAAAACTTCTGACAAATTTTTTATCCATTGAAGGTTTGATAAAATTAAAATAACATTTTAATAGCAAGCCTTATATGGATAAAAAATATATGTCAGTGGCTTTCAGTATTTAATAGCCACTGAGTTAGAGAATAGGGGGGCTGGTTTTGAAACCAGAAACAAAAATATAAAGAAATCCGTTTTTTTTTTTTTTATTGTGAGATAGGCTTGCGCTTGACGACAAGCATGCTTAGTGCAAAGCAATGATGGTTCCATCTGTATTGAAGAAAATGAGAGCTATAGAATGTTTAACTAATTCCAGTAAATTAAACCCGTTCAAATTGAGTAGGTTTGAGTTTAATAAACTAAATAAGACATTTAAGGTAGCTCGGATTAATTGGTACGTTTCTATAAACTTACAGCTAATAATCATAAGACGAGAGCAATCTGAAAATTTGGTACTCGTTATAGTCTACACTTTTTCAAAGTTATAGATGAACCGATCATATAAAGGCATTTGATAGAAAGTAGTTTCCGAGTCCAATAGACGCACAAATCTCGCTTCGAAGACACGCATCTAACTTGGAAATCCCAAACGAAGTACAACTTCCTATAATCTCACAATTTTCTTGATAGAGGAAATAATTTTGTTAGAAAAATATAAGATTTAATATTATCTAGACTTGAAATATTATCCTTTCATTTATAATGTTTTATTATAGATTTAAGAATAATATTAGTTTGGGAATTAGAAACGGAAGATTGATATTATTTGACAAAATTTTCAAAAAAAAAAAAACCGACTTCAAAAACCACAAACACTAAAAAGTAAAAAATAATTTAATTTATTATGTATACAAGAGTTAATTTAGTTCTATAATAACATTTTTTGGAGTCGGTACCAATTAGCCGCATGAACCGTCTACCTACTCTTCATTATTGTTGACGTGACTCCACATTGGCACTTTTAGTGGCCCCACTGTTTTAAAATACAGGATGTAACCAGAACGAGATATGCTATGCATGGTTAAAACATACTGTTTACAAGACTATCACATTGATCGCGAGCAATTTACTCTTATCCATGAGGAGTTCTGTTCTCCATCTCCGGAGATATTCATCAGATCTTCACCAAATTGAATTGGGACACGGGAAGCACCAGCTTTCAAATAAAAAAAGAATCATCCAAATCGGTCCACCCAGTCAAAAGTTCTGAGGTAACAAACATAAAAAAAAAAAAAAACAGTCGAATTGAGAACCTCCTCCTTTTTTTGAAGTCGGTTAATGAATATCTTAAAATACCCAAGAAATTGAGGATTTCAAATTCAATTTGTTTTAAGCGCTTCGGTATTTGAGCACAACTTTGAAGTCAGATGTTGAAGTAATTAATTAAGTCGGCGCCTCTGATACCGCAACTTATTGACCTTGGATTCGTTCAAAAGTTATGAAGATGATTAGTAAAGTTTACATCAAGTAGGCTGGATGATTATTTTATCATTTATTTGTTTAAGTCGGATTTATAGACAAAACGGAGCTGCTAAAGTGATTTAACAGAAGGACGTGGGAACCCACCGCATTATTATCCCAAGAAAACTCCTACCATTATGTGATTAATGGAAGGGAGTCACGACCCTCAGTAATGGAATATTATACGATTATATTACTACGCACATGCTAAGATGTCACTACCGTAGCTACGTATTCGATTGCCATAACGTTAACTACCAATTTGCTTGACAATTCCATACAAATCGTAGTCAACTTTGTCGCGATCGAATAGCAAGAAAATCTTCCACTAAGCATTCAGTACAGTTTACGTCCGGTCCGGTACATTGTAGGTATCTGAAATAAGGAAAACTTCGTAATGAATATTTATGGGTTTAATACCTAGCAACTGGGTCATCACGGATGGAGTTGGCCGGAAACTATGACCACTGCATACTCCGATTGCTTTGATAATTGCAATTTTCATCGCTACATTTTTCTTTCGAAGAAACGAAATTAAAATTGCTACAAAGATGACGCTTGCGTGCGAGTGTTTGTGACCCCGTTGTCACTGGTCATATCAAACGACTGTTTTCTGTTTTTTTTTTTTACTTTTACCATGTTAAATAATATGACAAATAATTCTCTTTCCATTTCAAATAAGCATTTAAATTTTGTAGGAGATAAATACGTCCTTATTATATGTCCGTATATCCCTACCGTATCTTAATAAATAAATAAAAAATAAGTAAATTATTTAAATGGAATTAGAAAAAGTTCAGGATGATATTTATGAGTTTAATACTTGCTAAATGGGTCCCGCGTTGAGTTAGCTGCATTGCACTGTTAGCAATCACTGGGTTAAAAATGGCATTTTTATTGACACAGACTGTATTATTTGTATTTATCTTTGAAAGGAGCGGAGGAAAAGCTTTTATTGGTGAAAATGAGAATATTTATTTAAGTAAGGTTGCATTCTTAATGATTAAATACTAGCTTTGTGCCCACGACAAATTGCGTGTGTGTAATTTTTAGAATCTTATCATGCAATAAAAAATTACTAGCACAAATTGTTGTTTTTTGTTAACGGGGGGGGGAAATCTTCTGTAGATACCCGACCACATAGGATCTGGTTATGTGGGATTTTTACCCACTAAAACCCCCTAGGTGACCGTCCTCAGGTCATAAAGAATTTTTGTACCTATCAGGAGGAAAAACTAAACACTACCTTTAGCATTTTTTTTAAATATTATGTTAGTACTTTTGTTAATTTTGACTAATTTTGTAACTTTGTTCGTAATTTAAAATAGTTTTTAATTTAACTTAATTCGATCTTCATCTTTCGCTTCGTTTCAGAGATACCTACTAACTTATTCCTAACCTTATCGTAAAGTTTTTCTTAATATCTGTTTTAACATTTGCATGAGTAGTTCTATCAACAAAAACACTGCAGCATTTTAATAAAGTGCTAAAATAATATAAACCTTACTTATCTACCCATTATTTGTGCCATTGTTCCGATATTTGCTGTCGCCGGTACACACTCCACATTGTTTGACCACTAGAGTACACATAACTACTATTAAACCTTTCGAAATACGGACAATACCATTTACTGAAATGGCTTTCACAAAAAAAAGTTACTGTTCGTTTCGCTTAACGCTAAAATACTGTGGGTATATGTATAAAGTTAGTTTAGAATAACTGAACTTTTTTCCAAAAATTTGTATCGTTTTACCACTAACTTTATAAAAAATATTATGGACAACATTACTAAAATTCTACATCAATGGACAACATGTTATTTCGTTCCAAAAGTAAAACTATGACGTTTGGATTGTGTTTATGTTTTAAAATCATTTGTGTATTTTACATATTTTAATAAATTTGTTTACTTATTCTATAAAAGCGACAGCAATATCACGTTGCAGTTATCAAATTGAATTGAATAACTCATTTTATTAATATTAGACAGACTAAGTTCAATTAACATTCGCGTATTTGAATTTCCATTATAAAAGAATATTTATAAAATAGCGATTGCTTGGTTTTATCAATATTTCAGCGTAGGTTGTATTTGGACACCTGTCGTATTCGTGAAATTATCATAAATCCCTATATAAATTGATTCTAGTATTGTTTGTTTCTTCAAATCGTAATTTTAACATCATAGATAAGAATGCGTTTGTTTATTTATTTGTTAGTTTATCCGCTTTCACACCTATCGATTAAACCGATTTGGATGAAATTAGGTACGAACATAGGTTGACTCCCGGGGAAGGATATAAGCCATTTTGCATTTTTATTTCGGGAAGTTAAGGAGTTCCCACGGGAATTAAACAACGCGGACGAAGACGCAGGCATCAGCTAGTACAAAATATTTATTGCTCGTTACCTATTATGTTTCTTGTCCTAATGTATATAAGAATATACTTATTGTTTTTATTTTATACTAGTGTATCTACAAGAATATTAACGTTCGCTGTACACCATGTAGTTTATCTTTAGGAAGACTGTGCAATATGTTTGTTTGTTCCGGACCGTATCTTCCTTTTTACAAGATGTCCTCCCGACTTACGAGTTACGCCTCGATTCACCTTGCAAAGTTCACAGCCTTGTGAAAGCTAATACTTATGCTCTCTAACTGCTGGAATTTTGGAAGGTTATAGAAGGGTTATTTATTACAGAAAGATGTCAGTTCTGTATAATAATATGATTGTTTATAACGAGATTTTTAGCCTCCTTACATTTTCTATTGACATGTTTACACTCTAAAAGAAAAAAATTAGCACAGCAGTACCTAGAGTTATTAAAAGTATTGCTGCTAGATTTATATGTTACTTGTATAAAATATTCCTTTCTTAATAGTTTCATTAGTCCTATCAGGTGTTATTTCAAATACTGTATGCATTATAATGAATTCACTCATGACAGTTATATTAAAAACTTGTGTTCTTATTAAAATTGCTTACTTAATCATGTTAATTTAAGACTTAATTTAACTTCACTGAAAATAATGCAGGCAAAGCTGCAGTCATTAATATTATGGCAGGATATAACTTTGTTCCGTAGCTTACCTACTTATAGCCGTCAATCATCTGTATGGTCGCGACAGGTGGTAATACGGTAATACCATGGACATCCTGCAGCTATGTATTATTGTAATCAATGTCAAGAACATAACCTTATTGTAACATTTTATTAAGGCTCAAATAATTGACAAAGTAGTTAGAAGAGAATATCTACCTACTACAAATTATTGTTCATTGTAAGAAGAACTATGGAATATTGTGGTAAAGTAGTGTTGGATAGTTACTATATTTAATATCTATATTTTTGAACAAATAGTTGGAATAAAAATAAGTACCTACATAAGATTTGCTTTGATCCAGCTTTATGATTCACGCACCATCGCATGTTTATGTATTAACCTAGTAAATCAAAGATTTTTACCTTCTCGAAAATTGGTGATTCGATATTTCCAAAATACAACATAATTAATTTAAAAGTAAATAATATAATAATGTTGCAAAATAACAAATAACTTATCGATTTCATATGAATTACTTAGCTCATAACCACTAGAAAGCAGATCGTTGACCGATAAGCTGATAATATCCACTTTTGTTCCTGAATCCACTTGTGGTTACAAATACTTGTGGTTACAATACTGAATACTTGGTGGTGGTGGTGGTGAATATGAGTCGTAAATATATTTTTTTCCTACGTGCCTCGGCTGGCGCCTCTTTCTTTTGAGATCACTTGGGAACTCCTCGTCTTCGCCTCGTTCTTCCATATAAAAATACTCAGCCGTAAATTGCTTTACTGTTATTTTAAAGTTTTTTTTAAATTAAAATACATAAAATAAAAATATGTACCTACTTTATGTAATCTTCTTAACATATGTATTTAGTATAAGCTAACTAGTAGTATTTACCTAAATGATAGCAAATGGTAGTCATAGAAAGCTGATTTATGCAAATGGCACGAAACGTGACGAAACCGTGGAAATCCCTACAATAAGAGCTCTTTGTCTAGCAGTGGTTTTCAACGATTGACGACGTTGATGATTAAATATAAATGTTTCTTTTTATTCCCTAAACTCTTAAGACTTATATTGAATCGAAGCAGGCGTTACTTTGCGGAAGTCCATGATAATGAATGAACGAGAAGTTTAAAACTATTAGTGAATAAACTTCTCGTTCATTCACATAAGACTTGCACTAACTAAATGTCTGTCTGAATTCAAGCACGCCAAACGACTTTTCAAATTTAAAATAACGAGTTAAATGGATTGATACGATATGTTGTAATTTATTTTGATTAAATCGTAAAATATAAGGAAAATTATTAAGATAATAAACATAAGATTCGCCGGCCCGTATTATGTAATGTATGTCCTCAGTTAGACAATTTAACGTCTTAATTAACTTTACAAGGTGTAAGAAAATTAAAGAGGCTGTTGAAATCTTGACATGATTAAGTACTCTCATAGCTTTTAGGTTCATAAGCCTTACGTAAAGTCATTTTAGTAAATTGCTCCCGTCGGTGTGACAGTAATTTTATTATGAGATCCTCACCTATATAATAATTATCATATCAAGTAGGGAAAACCACCAATATAATATTGTTTTTAGGGTTCCGTACCAAAATGGTAAAAATGGAACCCTTATGGTGCGATTTTCTCCGTCCGTCCGTCTGTCATAGTCGATTATTTCAGTAACTATTAAAGCTATCGACATGAAATTTGGAATATTTGTGTATAATAGTGGCCTATAATTATTATTAAAATAAAAAAAATTGAAAATTATTTTTAGTTTAATTAAAAAAGGGGGAAAATCGGGGGTTTGAAATTAGCTTTTCGTCAGAGAATATATATAAATACTAGATGACTAGTTGATGCCCGCGATTTCGTCCGCGTGGCTAGTCCGCGTAAGTTTTTTCAATTCCTGCAGGAACTCCTTAATTTTCTGGGATAAAAAGTATCCTATGTCCTTCCCCGGTATACAACCTATCCTTGTACAGTATTTCATCAAAATCTGTCGAACAGGTGGGCCGTGAAAGCGGACAGACAGATAGACAGACGGACAGACAGACACATGACAGACACACTTTCGCATTTATAATATAAGTATGGATTCTCACAATGATGGCGTATCAATAGTTTATAACTAGGTACTTCCAAATAATACTAGTGGTTCGCCCCGAACTGAGACCTCGCGGTATCCATAAACTTGTACAGAGCGCCATCTATTGACATCATTGTGAAGTTCTGTTAAAAGTACTGAAGCTCATTCAAAATTAAATGATTTCGTTTCCTTATATTATTTATCTAATTTTAGTATTTGTTGATCAAGTAGAGGATATACTTAATTCAAATAATTGATCAAGTTTCAAGGTCAGCCTTTCAGAAAATTGAGAGTTCTGAGGTCAACTTTGGACGCTGGAAAATCTCCACTTTGAAAGCCCCTCATTTCGTCAATTTTAGGGGAAAAATAAAAAAAAAATTTGTTTCGACTCTATTCCTAATTATATACCGCAACCCTATGTAACGCTATAAAAAATATTTTACTTCGCATTCGCTTCTATGAGAGCCCCCCTCAAATAAAGATTTTTATAACTTTTTAAGCTATATTCGGCTGGAGGCCATCGGCTTACATATTATATTTAAATTTGAAGTAATTACGTTCAGTAATTCAGAAGTTGTATGGCTCTGACAGACGGACGGACGGACGGACGGACGGACAGACGGACGGACGGATAAGTGCAAATTCACTCAAGTAGACTCAGAGACCTTCGCTTCGCTCGGTCAATTACCTTCTTCCACTTCAACTAAACGTACAAAAAATCATAATATTTATATTATATAAACACACTTAAAACTTGTACAACAGTTAATCATCTTAAGGATTTAGCTCAAACTCATAATCTGAAAATACATATAACTGACCCCACGAGAGGAACTTCATGCATAGACCACATTCTTAGCAACATTAGTAACGCATCCTCATCTATATTACCTTTAGGTCTCTCGGATCACGAGACAGCACAAACGCTTTCTTACCCTGTCACTAAATGCGAAAAATCTTTTATTTATTATGTGTTTAAAAGAGATTATAGTCAAGAAAACATTGATAAATTCATTGACTGTTTAAAGAACCTTTCTTTTAGTGACGTCTATGAGGAATCGGATTTAAACATGGCTTTCAATAAATTTCATGAGCTTTTTTGCCTGTTTTATAAATTGTGCTTTCCGAAAATTAGAATAAAAATTAATACAAATAATTGGAATAATTGGATAACTCGGGGTCTAAAGAATAGTAGCCGTAATAAAAGAAAACTGCAATTTAAATATTATAAGAATAAAAAAGACACTAATCATAAAATTCGTTTTAAATCTTATTCTATGATTCTAAAAAGATGTATGATAACAGCCCAAAAATTTAAAAATAAAAAAATGATAGCTACAAGCAAAAATAAATGCAAAACTTCATGGCATATAATAAAAGATGAATCGGGTACTAATAAGAAAAATAATAATTTCATACAAAGTATTAAAATCGATAGTAATGTAATAGATGAACCGATTGAAATAGCAACTAAATTTAACAAACACTTTATTGACTCAACAAATAGATCAAATAATACAGTACCTAAAATAAATACACAAAAACAAAAAAGTATGAGTCATTCTATGTTTTTAAAACCCGTTTCAGAACGTGAAGTTAATGAACAAATCATTTCTCTTAAAAATACAATGTCCGAAGGTTTTGATGAAGTTTGCACTAAAATAATCAAATCATTAAAGAATGTTATTATCCCCATACTAACTTATCTCATAAATCTTTCATTCGAAAGTGGAAAATTTCCGGAGCTCTTAAAGCAAGCAATAATTAAACCTCTTTTGAAAAAAGGTGATCCCACAAATATTTCTAACTATCGCCCAATAGCATTAATACCGGTGTTCGCAAAAATTTTTGAGAAGTGCATGTTTATAAGACTCATTCACTACTGTAACCAATTTAACATATTAAATAAAGACCAATATGGATTTCAAAAGAAAAAATCGACGAAACATGCTATTTTCTCACTAATTGATACAGTTCTTAAAAACGTAGATACAAAAAATTGGACTACTGGGGTATTTTTTGATTTATCAAAAGTTTTTGACTTTGTAAATCATAACACTCTGATTAATAAGCTAGAAGCCCTAGGAATTAGAGGCCCTGTACTAAATTGGTTTGTTTCATATCTTGAAAAAAGACAACAGCGGGTTGATATCAACAAAATTAATAATAATGAACAGGAAACATTCCATTCTAACTATCTCTGCTCTACAATGGGTGTACCTCAAGGCAGTATTCTTGGGCCCCTTCTTTTTATCATCTATATTAATAATATAAGTGAAGTTACTCGTTATAAATGTGTATTGTTTGCAGATGACATTTCCATAGTTGTGACGTCAAATATGAAAGATAATATTAAAAATCATGAAAATCAAATCAACCTTACTATAAAATCAATAATAGACTGGCTTCAATTAAATAACTTAGAACTAAACCTTACCAAAACAACTTATATGCAATTTCATAATAAATCTAACACTAAATTAAATATAAAATATAACGATAAAAGTATAGACGAATCACTTAATGTGAAATTTCTAGGAGTTTTCTTAGATAAAAGCCTAAAATGGTTAACTCACGTGGACCACGTGTGTAAAAAAATAAATAGATTTAATTTTGCACTGAAAAGACTCACTTCGGTCACTGATCAACAAACTGCCCTAACAGTATACCATGCTTACGTAGCATCAGTCCTCAGATATGGTTTAATTCTATGGGGAAATAGTTCTGAATTTAACAGGGCCTTTATAGCCCAAAAAAGATGTGTTAGAGCAATTTGCGGAGTCTCGCCAATAACATCTTGCAAACCTCTCTTCGTAAAATTAAATCTTTTAACACTGCCTAGTTTATACATTTATGAAATATCTGTGTTCGTGAGAGAAAACCATAGTTTATTTATTAAAGCTAGCGATATCTACCCACGGTGTACTAGAAACACAGACAGGCTTGTGTTGCAGTGTCGGCCGAGGACGGAATTCTATTTGAAAAATTGCTCAGCCTTATGTGTAAAAATTTACAATAAGCTGCCAAAAGATATTAAGGCATTACCAATTAAATTATTTAAAAATAAGTTTTAGCTCGTAATTTTTACCATGTAAAAGACTTCTTAAATTTTAAAACTTAAGAAGTGTCAATATTAAACTTTAATTTGCTATTAATTTGATAATTTTAAGTACTTTGCACGCCATTGCATGGCTGATTGTAACTTGCTCACCATATTATATTATTAACACCTTACTTTACTTACAATCATGCAAATAAAAAATATTCTATTCTATTCTATTCTATTAGGACCTACTGAAGCACAGGGTGCCCTTGAGGCTTTATTCACTTTACGTTATAAATTTCATCCAGCATAGATTTATCTTATTCATTCACTATTAGGCGCGATTATTATGAAACGTTTTTAAAAGACAAACGAATTCCTGACTCTTGAGGTAAATCAGAAAATCATTTTGCCGGTAACTCATCAAGGTAAGTATTAAATGTTTCATATTATAGCAAAAAATATTACGATCATAAATAACAATGTAATTAGGCTCGCTATAAGGGAAATTAATTTATTTTCATAGCTGATGAAAGTGTAACAATATTGCTTGGTACGAAAATAAATTTGATGGTATTTTAAGATTAAAAGTATTACCTACGCTTAATATAGGTCACGGTGTAATTTTGTTTATTGGCTCGTTTATGACATGAGCTTCCCGCTTTAAAATGAATTAATGCATTTCGAGAGTGCTGACTTTCAATCTAGTTATTATCATCATCAGCCTGTTTGCGAAATCCGACAACTCGACAACAAGACAGTAGAAGCTGAATAATGAGTTACCAGTTTCGAAGAAAAGATTACTACAACTAATAAACAAGTCAACTAAGTAATAAAAGGATTTAAAAAAATGCATTATCAAATAAAGTAATGAGTGTTCAAGAAAAATATCCGTACCGGCTGTAGCAAATTGCTCAAAGACAAGAACTTAATACTTCTTAACGAGACGGAGATAAAGACGTAGGATTCAGATTTCGTACTCTGTGCCTGACCTTAATTTTAAATGAGAACTTTTAACAGGATTATGACGTTTGAGTTTTAACACAATCCCTTTATTTTAAACGACAAAATATAGGTACAATTTATGTTTACCTATGTCTTATTTATCATCTGTTTAGTAACAGATTTATAATGATAGCATCATAGCATCATTACGTACCTATTGTACATATAGCTGTATATACTTATAAGTGGCGTGCCACACGGAAAAAGACCTTATGTACTATTTTTTATTTAAGCTTTGTGTACTCGCCGTTGGTATACCGAAATACAAAAAAAAAAATGAAATAAACCTTCTTTTAATGCAGCTTATATTTTTTTGAAATGACTAGCTAATAGCCAAGGTGCAAGTTATGTCTCTACTTAATTTCGTCAATATAGGTTGAACATTCAGATGGGGCCGTGAAACCGTAGCAAACACATTGACAGACACACAGACAGAAAAACAGACAGAAAATGCAAAAAAAGTGGGGCCCAAAAGTCTAGATCGAGATTGTCGATTTTTCAACAGACTTATTGACGAATTTTGAAATAAATATTATCCTTAGAAATGGATACATCCTATTTTATAAAATAAGATCGTTGTACTATTCGCGACTCACAAGTAATATTGAGTATTACAATCGTGCATTGTCGAGTCAACATCTCCTGAAGATGCTCCGGTTTCGGAGTGAAACGTACGTTGAGAGTGATTTGGAAGATTTGTGTGGTGTGGTGCTGTGCCAGTGCGAATTGTTGGGTGGTGGGTGTTCGCATGCTATTGGTGAAGGACACGCACTGTACCACATAGATTTGTCTACTGTCACGGATTATAGCGAATTAAACTGCTCGTTCATTCATTATCATGGACTTCCGCAAAGTAACGCCTGCTTCGATTCAATATATTGAGTATTTGCAAGTATGTTCAACAATTACTCTACATTGTAATCCTATAACGTAATTGTTAAATCGTTTCCACTATTACAGTATAGCCTCGACAATTATACAGACTAATTAATAACGGAGCTTTAAAGCTAATGACAAGTCATTTGCAGTACATTATAGCTGTCGCAGTATTGTAGTTATCCTTAGCTTACGGTAATGGATGGTCGGTGCGGACCATCTGAGAACAGTTTATTGCACGCTAAATCAACTGTCGTTTATAATCTTACTTCAATTTGTAATTTCAACTAAGGCTGTTTTAATTAACAAAATATTTTGTTTGTGTAACTTATGAACGCGGACGGGATCGCGGGAAATATCGATTTCTTCCTTAAAAAAGAAAGGCTTAAAAAGAGGTTTAATTGTATCTATGCTCCCAGGAATTTTAAAACCTAAATCCGCACGGAAAAAGTCACAGGCGTCATCTAGTTTATATTAATTATATTATATCCTTTTGTTTTGGTTTTAATAGGTAGATTTACTTATTATACTTAAATACATTTTTTAATTGACTCGAAACTCCTTTGGCAATGGCAATAGTGTACCTATCTACAACAAGTCGACATCGAAGAGCACATAAATATTGATATAGGTTTAAGCTGCTGCATGCACTAGACACTGCCAGTTGAATATCAATTTCGAAATTAGAGCTATTGCAGTACAAAGCAATAGATAAACTACGTGCTACAATTTATACGTATAATAAAATCGTTCGCCGAAAAATATTTGTTTGGGCATTAATCTTGTACTATGGTCTGGGTTTTTAAAGCATGGGTTATTGAACCCATTTTTCAATCATAGTTTTTTATCTTAAACAACTTTAAAACTTGATGCGGAAGCGCCTGTACAAACAGCAATTTAAGCTAAACTAAAACACATGAAATGAAAAAACTGACTTCGATTATGACGAAATATAATTATTTTACCTTAAAATGTTTACATACACATAAAATACAAATACTCGCTTCCCAAAAATTTAAACAAAAAACTGAATTTAATTGCCATTATTTTTATTATACTTTGTCTATAATAGTTAATACTTACAGCTAATAAAAATCAATAATAATATAATTTTATAGTACAAAAAAAACTTCTGTAATATTTTAAAATGAGAACATAATAATAAATTCTACAATGAAATATCAAATAATATACCTACTTCACCTACTCCTATACGCTCCAGATCCATCCTAATATTATAAATGCGAAAGTGACTTTATGTCGCCGTGGGCCGCACACATGGCACGGCCCATCTGTTCAACCGATTTTGATGAAATTTGGTACAAGGATGGGTTGTATCCCAGGGAAGGACGGGGAATTTTATCCCGGAAAATTCAAGAGTTCCCGCGTTTATCAAAAAACTTTATCCACGTGGACGAAGTCCCGGGCATCATCTAAACTTCTAAGACTAATCTTAGTATATACTAAACCCGATAGTACTTACCAGGGTTAAGAGAATACTAATAAAATCCCACATTTATTTTGGGTGTTACAAATAATGAAAATCGCGTTTCTTTGTCGAGTTTGTGTACTCAGTGTCGTATTCAACTCGTTCCGTAAAATTCAATTTTGGGAATTTGTTTCCTTCCGACGAATGCGGGGCGGAATACTAATGTCGCCTTACTTCTGGTAAAGGACTTAAACCACCTAGTTTTATTTTAATCTGTACACCAAAGCGTAAACTCACTTTTTTGCTGCATAATATTAAAATCTTAAATTTTTTGGGTTTTTTGACCTGAAATATTCGTTTTATTTCCGGATCTCTAAACTTAGATTAAATTTTTTATTTGGTGAAAAATTGTGCAACATGCTTCAACCTAAAATAAACTTTTAAAGAGCTTAAAATGGTCCTCTAGTTTAATATTCAATGTAATTTTTTGTCTCTATGTTCGCCTATTTTCATAAAATGTTACTGATTCTTTTGTTCAACGTAGCGCAAAAGCACAAGTTTTTCAGTAAAAGTCAGTCAAGGGAGCAACTCGTACCTACTTATGTAAGTTTCAATTCGTTCATCACCATAAACGAATAATGCTTCGTCATTTACCACTAGTTGAGATCTTAGATAATTAATTTATATATTACTAGATGATTCCCGCGACTTCGTCCGCGTGGATTCAGTTTTTTTTATTCCCGTGGGACCTCCTTAATTTTCCGGGAGTAGCCTATGTCCTTCCCCGGGACATAACCTACCTCTATACGAAATTTCAGCAAAATCGGTTGAAAAGATGGGCCGGGAAAGCATAGCAGACAGACAGACAGACAGACAGAGACACACTTTCGCATTTATAATATTAGTATGGATTTCAATCTATCACCGACTAAGTATAGATATTCTAAATCTTAAGTAGGTATTGTTCGTATAATACGGGTGCAAATGTCGAAAAGTAGTTCATAGCTGTTGTATGTACGTATTCATAAGTAAAACTAGATGATGCCCACGACTTCGCCCGCGTGGATTAAGGTTTTTTTGATTACCGCGGGAACTCCTTAATGTTCCGGGATAAAAAGTAGCCTATGTCCTTCCCCGGGATATAACCTACCTCCATACCAAATTTCATCAAAATCGGTTGAACAGATGAGCCGTGAAAGCGTAGCAGACAGACAGAAAGACAGACAGACACACTTTCGTATTTATAATATTAGTATGGATACAATAGTTTGTAGTTCCTAAGGGGGAACTCCTTAATTTTCCGGGATAAAACGTAGTCGCTCTCCAGCTCCTCAACTAAAAAAATCACGTCGATCCATTGCTCCGTTGCGGCGTGTTGAAGGACAAACCAACAAACCAATAAACCAACAAATCAACAAGCCAACAAACAAACACACTTTCGCATTTATAACATTAGTATGATTATATTGGTTATAGTTCCTTCATTAACGACGCAAAGAGAGAGAACCTTAGTTTTAGCACTTGTAAATTAATTCATAGAACACTACCATTGTTCTCACATCTGGAGTGGAAGCTCTGTTGGCTTGTTTGCAATGTTTGTAAACGATAACGCAACGTATCGCATTTCTTTTACGAGCAGTTGGATTTTATGTTTTCGCAAACAGAGACAGTCAACAAAGTTTTATCTAATACTATAGATGATGCCCGCGACTTAATTTTTGAATTAATTTTTTTAATACCCGCGGTAGCTCCTTAATTTTCCGGGATAAAATGTAGTCTATGTCCTTCCCCTTGATACAAACTATCCCTGTGCCAAATTTCATTAAAATCGGTTGATCGGATGGGCCGTGAAAGCGTAGCAGACAGACAGATAGACAGACACGCTTTCACATTTATAATATTAGTATGGATATGGATTTATAACTAGCCGATGCCCGCGACTTCGTCCGCGTAGATTGAAGTTTCTTGGTTCCCGCGGGAAACTTTAAAATTAAGGAGTTCCCGCGGGAATTAAAAAAAACTCAATCCACACGGAAGAAGTCGCGGACATCATCTAGTTTATAATATTAGTATAAAGTATCGATTAACAAATAACTGCTTATAATATTTCTGTTTTGTTTAAGAAATATTCTTGAGTTGAATAAATCAAACCTAAGTCGTGCAAAATCAGCCATACTAGATAATATAGTATCTAAAGTGATTTATATTCGGAGCACAATTCGTCGAGAGAAACAAATTTTTAAAATTGAATCTTGGTAAACAAGCCGTCCGTAATATAAACTATACGTCTAGGAATTCTGCTTTAGTAAATATTATAATATCTACAAAGAAATTCTTATTCCAGTTAACAATCAATTAAGATAAAATAATAAACATTCAATAAAATCCAACTTATTCATGTTTTTCTTTTACATAAATTTATTTCTCCAAGTGCTGCTGCTAGTACTCCTAAGCTTTTTTGAACGTTTTTGTAAAAATTTCAGCCTAATCTTATTTTGCAATAAAAAAATCAGGTTGTTTTGTCTTTTCTGCGCTTATATTGTTTAACAATAACTTAACTAGATATAAGTTTGCATTAGCTATGTTATGGCTGCAGCTACTATTACCTATTCTGTGGCTGCAGTAATGTTCTACCTGGAGTTACCGACGATTGTTATAATAATAATATGTTCAGGACAGAACATTAATTTTTCGCGTGGAATATTTTTATTAATTCTTATTTTTCCGGGATAAAACTAGCTTATGCCACTCTCTAGGTCCTCAGCCATGCAAAAAATCCTTGCTCTGTCGCTACGTAATTGAAAGTCAAACCAACAAACTCTCTCGCATTTGTAATATGTGCTTAATTAGTATGGAATTAATAGTCACTTATTATCACAACTGAGTAATATTTCGTAACTCTAGTAGGTAGTTACCTAACAATTTCTCGTTTAGGCCGTAATACTAGACAAGATATTATAGAAAGTCACTATATTCTTTAGAAAATTCAAGTTCAGATTTTGTAACATACGTAATTGGGTAGCCGATTACGTAATAATTACTAGAGTAATGCAATTATTAGGGATAAGCTAATGCACGCGACTTCGTTCGCGTGTTTTAAGTTATTTTTTGATTCCCGCGGGAACTCCTTAATTTTCCGGGATAAAAAGTACACCTATGTCACTCTCCAGGTCCTCAACTATACCTATTTCAAAATTCACGTCAGTTCCTTGCTCCGTTGCGGCGTGATTGAAGGACAAACCAACAAACCAATAAACCAACAAACAAACACACTTTCGCTGATTTAATATTAGTATGATTAATGCCATACCGATAGCGCCCTGGCATTAAACCATTTTATTTACATTTTAGTATCAAATTTTATTTTACCTTTAAATTAGAGCACAACCATTTTAAATTCTGATCACCACTATTCGTCTCTTTTCAGTCAAGTTTCATGGAAAACTTTTAGCTACAGCATATACACATCAACGGCTCTGCCGAAAAGAGCCGCGAATCTTTCGCACAACTTGAAAACAGGCTCCAAAGTAATTTAAATGGAGAATTTGATTGTTCCAGTGAAATGCGACAAACTTTGAAACTACATTGTCAATCGCAAAGATTCAAATGGCTCATTTTAAAATAAAGCCTTATTTAAGAATTTGGAATGTTTAAATTTTGTAGGTACCATTGCACACGTGAGATTTGAGTTTTGATTAAATTTATCATACGATTTCTGCAATAAAAAGGCGTTATTCTATTCTATATTTCTATATATATATATAAAATCGTTACGGGATCAACGCACAGCCTAAACCGCGAGGGTTACAAACCTGAAATTTTGACAGTAGGTTCCTTTTGTGACGTAGGCGCACACTAAGGAAGGATTTTTCAAAATTCCACCCCTAAGGGGGTGAAATAGGGGGTGAAAGTTTGTATGAAAGTCTGTCATTTCTCAAGTTATATCCATGAAACTTGGTATACGAGCTACCGATTGAAAATGAAGGAATACGTGTTTCACAGTTTTTGAAAATTCTACCCCCGAAGGAGTGAAATAGGGGATGAAAGATTTTATGAAAGTCCTTCATTACTCAAGATATTCTCAAGTAATATCAACGAAACTTGGTATTTTGGCTTTCGGTAAGAAATAAAGAAGTACGTGTTTCACAGTTTTTCAAAATTCCACCCCCAAAGGGGTAAAATAGGGGTTGAAAAATTGTATGATAGTCCTTAATTTGAAACTTAGCATTTGGGCTTTCAGTTAAATATAAAGAAGTACGTATTTCACCATTTTTGAAAATTCGACCCCCAAAGGGGTGAAATAGGGGATGAAAGTTGGTATGAAAGTCCTTCATTTCTCAAGATGTTTTACAAGTTATATCAACGAAACTTGGTATTTTTAGTCCATTCATTTTAGATTTTTTCGCGGCAAAATTTATAATTTTTTGAAACCACTGTGGTTTTATACCTATGAGTGAGTACATTAAAAAACTCAACTCTCCCCCCCCCTCCGGTGGTGGCTTCCCCCCTCCCCGCCTTGAAAAGTGTGCCATTTTGCAGATTTCCTAGATTTTCCAGAAAACTATACAAGCTAGGACAAAACCGTCAAAGAAAACATTGTTCCTTAATAAATTACCTACAAATAAGTTCATAATATTTATTATGATAGGAGTTATAGTTTACAAGCTATGGTGCCTTAAAGTTGACTAAAAATCTCAGCTCAGTAAAATAAGCCAATTTTCAACATTTTATATGTATTCTGTAATCTCTAGAAAACTATTAGAGTTAGGCAAAAACTGTCAGGAGTAAAAATAAACACCATTTAATGACCTATAAAAAAATATTTGGTTCATAAAGATAGGACTAATAATTAATCAAAATTCTACCCCTAAGGGGGTGAAATAGGGGGTGAAAGTTTGTATGAAAGTCCGTCATTTCTCAAGTTATATCCATGAAACTTGGTACACGAGCTACCGATTGAAAATGAAGGAATACGTGTTTCACAGTTTTTCAAAATTCTACCCCCGAAGGAGTGAAATAGGGGATGAAAGATTTTATGAAAGTCCTTCATTGCTCAAGATATTCTCAAGTAATATCAACGAAACTTAGTATTTTGGCTTTCAAGTACGTGTTTCACAGTTTTTCAAAATTCCACCCCCAAAGGGGTAAAATAGGGGTTGAAAAATTGTATGATAGTCCTTAATTTGAAACTTAGCATTTGGGCTTTCAGTTAAATATAAAGAAGTACGTATTTCACCATTTTTGAAAATTCGACCCCCAAAGGGGTGAAATAGGGGATGAAAGTTGGTATGAAAGTCCTTCATTTCTCAAGATGTTTTACAAGTTATATCAACGAAACTTGGTATTTTGGCTTAAGGTAAAAAAATAAAGAAGTGTTTCACAGTTTTTCAAAATTCCACCTCCAAAGGGGTGAAATAGGGGTTGAAAGTTTGTATGAAAGTCCTTCATTTCTCAAGTTACAGCCATGAAACTTGGTATATGAGCTGCGGGATGAAAACGAAGACATATGTGTTTCACAGTTTTTCAAAATTCCACCCCCAAAGGGGTGAAGTAGGGGTTGAAAGTTTGTATGAAAGTCCTTCATTGCTCAAGTAATAGCCATGAAACTTGGTATATGCGCTGCGGGTTAAAAATGAAGAAATACGGGTTTCACCGTTTTTGTAAATCATACCCCCAAGGGGTGAAATAGGGGTTGAAAATTTGTATGAAAGTCCTTCATTTCTCAAGTTACAGCGATGAAATTTGGTATATGAGCTGCAAGTTAAAAATGAAGACATGTACGTGTTTCACAGTTTTTCAAAATTCCACCTCCAAAGGGGTGAAATAGGGGTTGAAAGTTTGTATGAAAGTCCGTCATTTCTCAAGTTATATCGATGAAACTTGGTATACAAACTACCGGTTAAATATGAAGAAATACATGTTTCACAGTTTTAGCAAATTATACCCCCGAAGGGGTAAAAAAGGGGTTGAAAATTTGTATGAAAGTCCTTCATTTCTATGAAATTTGGTATATGAGCTGCAAGTTAAAAATGAAGACATGTACGTGTTTCACAGTTTTTCAAAATTCCACCTCCAAAGGGGTGAAATAGGGGTTGAAAGTTTGTATGAAAGTCCGTCATTTCTCAAGTTATAGCGATGAAACTTGGTATACAAGCTACCGGTTAAATATGACGAAATACGTGTTTCACAGTTTTAGCAAATTATACCCCCGAAGGGGTGAAATAGGGGTTGAAAATTTGTATGAAAGTCCTTCATTTCTCAAGTTATAGCGATGAAATTTGGTATATGAGCTGCAAATTAAAAATGAAGACATGTACGTGTTTCACAGTTTTTCAAAATTCCACCTCCAAAGGGGTGAAATAGGGGTTGAAAGTTTGTATGAAAGTCCGTCATTTCTCAAGTTATATCGATGAAACTTGGTATACAAGCTACCGGTTAAATATGAAGAAATACGTGTTTCACAGTTTTATTAAATTATACCCCCGAAGGGGTGAAATAGGGGTTGAAAATTTGTATGAAAGTCCTTCATTTCTCAAGTTATAGCCATGAAACTTGGTATATGAGCTGCACGATGAAAATGAAGACATATATGTTTCACAGTTTTTCAAATTCCACCCCCAAAGGGGTGAAGTAGGGGTTGAAAGTTTGTATGAAAGTCCTTTATTGCTCAAGTAATAGCCATGAAACTTGGTATATGCGCTGCGGGTTAAAAATGAAGACATACGTATTTTACAGTTTTTCAAAATTCTACCCCTAAAGGGGTGAAATAAGGGTTGAAAGTTTGTATGAAAGTCCTTCATTTCTTAAGTAATAGCCATGAAACTTGGTATATGAGCTTCGGGTTTAAAATGGAGACATACGTGTTTCACAGTTTTTGAAAATTCAACCCCCAAAAGGCTCAAATAGGGGATGTTATATCAACGAAACTTGGTATTTTGGCTTTCTATAAAAATTTCACAATTGTTCAGATCTCCACCCCCAAAGTGTATAATAGTCCTTAATTTGAAATTTAGCCTTTGGGCTTTCAGTTAAATATAAAGAAGTACGTTTTTCACCATTTTTGAAAATTCGACCCCCAAAGGGGTAAAATAGGGGTTGAAAATTTGTATGAAAGTCCTTCATTTGAAACTTAGCATTTGAGCTTTCAGTGAAATATGAAGAAGTATGTTTTTTACCATTTTTGAAAATTCGACCCCCAAAGGGGTGGAATAGGGGATGATAGTTTGTATGAAAGTCCTTCATTTCTCAAGTTATTTTACAAGTTTTATCAACGAAACTTGGTATTTATGCTTTTAGTAAAAAATAAAGATGTGTGTGTGTCACAGTTTTTCAAAATTCCACCCCCAAAGTGGTAAAATAGGGTTTGAAAGTTTGTATGGAAGTCCTTCATTTCTCATGTTATATCCATGAAAAACTTGGTACATGAGCTACCGGTTGAAAAACCTCAACTGAATGTTTGTTTCTCAATCACGCCAGAACGGCTGAACGGATCTGGATGACATCTGGCACAGAGGTAGATTATAGTCTGGAATAATAGATAGGCTACTTATTATCCCGAAAAATTAAAGAGTTCCCGCGGCAACCAAAAAACCTCAAATGAATGTTTGATACTCAATCACGCCAGAACGGCTGAACGGATCTGGATGAAATTTGGTACAGAGATAGATTATAGTCTAGATTAACACATAGGCTTTTTTATTCAGGAAAAAACAGTTCCCGCTGGAACCATAAACCCTTAATCAACGCGGACGAAGTCGCGGGCATCAGCTAGTATCTAAATAAACTAACCAATACCACATAACATAATTATGATAAACTAATAAATACAAAATAATTATAATAGACATACGTAAGACTAAATAGACATACCAATATATACACGATTCTGATCAAAAAATACCCGGAAATTGTGTATAATTAAAAAAATTCAAAGCAATCAACGTCGGATATATTCGACTTCTACCAGCGTTTTTTCCAAATTTCAAAACATTTCTGGAACGCACTTTTTAAAATGGCCTTTAGTTCCTTCAGCTATTCGGTCTTCATTTTCATAACTGCTCATCCAAAATGGCCGAAAATTGACACAATTTGATAAATAGTGTACCAACATAAGAAAAATAAATGGGCTCTTACAATGCCGTGTATTTTTAGATCAGCCCTCGTACATAATAACGTAATACATAAATAAATATACAAAAGATATCATGTCCTAGATATTTAAACATATCCTTTAAATAGCTAGGAGTCATGGGATTGAACAATACACAGTACAGAAGAGAAACAATATACAGATTCTGGCGAAATATTCCGGCGACTTATGTATAATATATTTAACTATTAACATCATTATGTCTTTAAGTACCTATTTAATGTAACATATGTATATAAACATAATAATATTGTATTATAATAAGCTCGCGCAAATTCGTAAACAAAATATTATGCTTGGCAATTAATACAATGCCAGTAGGTACTCACAATACGTAATCCTACTAATTACTCGGTTTAATATAACGCGAGGCTCAGGTAGCATCCTAACTGGATGATAAACAGCCATATAAGCCAATACATCTGCTAATAACCTCATAATATACTCCATGGTCTTAAGGGATTCGGTAGGGATTTGTCTAAGCTTAGAATACAATTGACTATTAACACAGGCGTTACCTATCTTGTCATGAATAAAATGGTTATTGCCCTAATATGTGCCCTTGGTAAATTTTTATCAAACTGTGGTTTTGGTGAAACGATGTCGGTACAAGTCGGTTATCTGGAAGATTTATAGTGATCAGTTTTCATATTTCTTAATTTATAGACTAGCGCTTGGTTGCAATCAAGCTTGATGGCGTTGTGATGTAAACTAAAGTGGAGCGCGCTTGAATAGAAGATGCCTATTTACTTTTGATTTAAAGATAATATTAAAAGCGGCGGGGAAAAAGAGAAGAGCGGTAATGAAAATTGAAGTATTTGAACTTCTGTACGGATTCAAGGTCGGAGAAGAACCGAAAACAAATACTAATTAATTACTTACCTAACAACCAACTCACACACAACATTTCAACTTCTGGTTTGTATTAAGCAAGTCTAAAGAAAGGTCTTCCTAGAAAATGGAAAGGTACTACGTCCCTAATCAAAGACACGACCCTGTGAACTTTCAACACAACTTTGAATCCCGATGTTGTCCAATTTTGGCAACTGCTGAGTATCTGTAATCTGTAATCTGTGGTATTTGTTTCAAAATTATTCCTCAAATATATCGAAATGTATATACTTACCTATCATGCGATTTAGTTAACTTTATGATTTTTATTTTCAAATTCACGACGTTATTATTTTAAAAAAATACTATTATCTTATTGTATTGATATATTAAAAATAACAGTTCAATTTTGTGAGAGATCTTGTGATCCCTGTAACAAATAAATAATTTAGTTCTGAAGTGCTAAGGTAGTTGTTATGTAACCGATTCACATTTGTGGATAGCTCTCAAGTTAAACAGAACTTCAAGTGCACTCCTCCCAAAGACTCTTAAAGTTTTATATAACGTAATAACCAACGTCTCCAACATGATATTACCCCTTGCTGTGGAAACTTTTACAATAGTCCCAACAACTAAGGAGCGCATACAATGAATAATTATGTAATTGAATGAATGAGTAAAAATTCTTTATTGCAACAATATAGGTACCGAAAAAGATTAAATAAACTAAAGTAGGTAAAATATCTTACAGTGAAATAAGTAGTATTTATGCGACCTTTTTATAGCTGTAAGCAATGTCTACTTACCAGACCACCCTTGTCACTTTTAAGACAGAACAAAACGTCTGGGCGAAAACAAAACAAAACAAAACACTCGTGTGATAAGAGAAATACGGTATGTGCTGTCAGTCCATGACTTCTTCTGCGTGGATTAAGTTATTATTCCTGCAGAAACTCCTTCTTTTTACGGGATAAAAAGTAGCCTCTCAGTCCTCAACTATGTCCATGCAAAAAATCAAGTCGATCCATCGCTCCATTGCGGCGTGATTGAAGGACCAACCAACAAACAAACACACTTACCCATTTACCTATAATAATATTAAGTATGATTCAGTGTGATTAATTAATTATCAAAACATAAGAAATTAGTAGTACCTACTGGCCTATAAGTGCCATCAGAAAGCTACTCAATATCTTCCAAGGGGTAGTAGCTAAAGACAAAGTTGCGGAGGGTAGATAAGGCTCGCCGCACATAAACACTCCATACACAAGTTAGTGTCAAATCGTAGTCGTAAACTTTATCAACGGAACGAGGGCTTTTCTCCCCTATAAATTTTAGATGAACATATTATTTTGGTTCCAGAATAATAATATTTTTAAGAAGCCAACATGAATTATCTATTACGAGTTAGTTCACCTTGCATCGCATGCAAGAGTCTGTTAAGTGAAAGCTGATAGTCCAAAATAGTGGGAAATTAAAAATAATACCTAGGTCGGATATCCCCAAATATACAAAAATTTTAGTTAGTAATTTTTTTTATTACGTTTGAGTTTTGTATGGCCCCAGCGTTGCCAGTACCTAAAAATGTTAAATGATCTACTCCCAGTATGCACTAACAAACTCTATGAATTTAATTTAGGTCCGGGGTCCTGTGTACTAAAAGGTCAGTTTTGATTCGATAATAATTTAGAGGTAGATGCATACTACATGGTTCGTATTATTATTATAGGAGGTTTTATTAAACTGTGGACTATTATGACGACCATCGCAGCTTATGGTTGTGTAGTGTAAAAACAGTAGAAATTATACAAGTATAATTTAATTGCAAGCTGTGATCATCTTAGAGTCAAAGAGGAGTAACACTCACTTTGGTCTTAAAACATAACCCAATAAGCATAATGATTATTCCATGTAAGTCTTGAATAAAAATGACTAAATTACTGGTAATTTTATGAATACGACGAAGTTGCGTCAAGGAAGTTTGTCACTGCTAAGAACAATAGAGTCTTCATTGAAATTGCTTCCATGTCGGATTTGAAGCGGTATAAAAGACGGCTCTTTTGAGCGTTTCACTCTATTGATGTGCAGACAGGTGCGCTTGTTGGTAAAACTTTTTCAAAGGAAACTTAGCAGACGGAAGGATCCCGCTACGTATCCATACTTTTCACCGCTTGCTGTTTTTTTTTTAATATTCGTATGCATATACCTACAACAAAACTGTACTACTAAATAATAGTCACAGTGCGTAGAAAAAGCTTTCGTCTTAGAAATATTGTTATCAAACCAACAGCCCTAAAGACATTATTGTAGATACAATACCTCTGGGAAATTGAGTATATTATACTCTACAAAAATAGCAAGCTAATTTCCGGCATACATTGAAATACCTATTATTTTAACATATTATTAGGATTTATAATGAGTGAATACAGAAATAATAGACAAATGTTTCTAATATTTATACACGTAGAATACGAGTATCTTCTTATTCTATGAGAACTATCGTTCTGATCCAGTAAAATAACTGATTAGTTCCTAGGAGAGATAATCATACAAAGATAAATCTTCGATTAGCTCACTAGCTTATAGGAAATGTGTAAAACACAATTCCGTGCCTTTTAATAATTAAAATTTGCATTGTATCACGTCTGGCGTACTAACTGCATAGAACAAAGTAGTTCTTTAGAATAACTAATTAGTAATTTATAGATTTGTCCGTAAAATAAACATTAACTTTAAATCTTTAAAAAATTACAGTCAAACAGACCGAATCCTTTATGAATATGGAATTTCGGGAATCAGATAAATGGTTTCAGAAAGGGATATCTCATGTGACAAGGACCAAATTAACGAGTGGGCCGTCCCGCTGAAATTTACGTGACAGTCTATGCATGTTGAGTTTTAGATAGTAAATCCTATAGTAAGACCAGTTGTTGGTGGAAACATATTTTCAACACGCTACTCCAACTAATGCGTGGACCTACCACGTGAATATTATATTATAACACTCAAGATGCCACACAACATCAATTTGTAAATGATTGACGCGTATTGGTGTTGTTTCTCCAAAACGAAATATATATTGATCAGTATAAGATTTTACAACTCATCAACAATCATAGAATTCGAACGTTGAACACATTACTTCAATAAATAAAAATTAGCTATACCTACTGCTTTAATTTCCCACGGTCGCTTGAAGCGCTGCGCACTGGCTGTAAATATGGTAAGAATTGAAGAACTTGAGTGTTAAAATAAGTCTGTGAAGGTCCGCTTCTATAACGCCAAAGTGTTATAACACTCGAATGATATCAACATAATTTTACTAACTCTACTGCATACTAACTCTAGTGCATACGACTACACGGCGCGGCGACTGAACGTGGCATGTAGCTCTTTTGGAAAACGCAACATGTTTCGCCGTTTCGCGTCAGGTTTTTATAGTAAGTATGTGTTTCTGTGATTTGGTTAGCCAAATCAATTCGATCACCAGAACAAAGACGCGTCGCATGGCGTTGGTAAGATGTTAGAAGTATGGCGTATCCTGTGGGAAATGTGTTTCTACCAGATATAAATTACTGTCTTGAATAGTTTGTCGAGTCTAGGGCACGCCTTCGTTCGTATTCCGCATGAAGAACATTTACTGAAGACAGCTTGAATAAACCCTCCCTGTAGTTCTGAGAATTGGCAAAATCAATTAGAGAGTTTGAATTTACTGTTATCGTTAAATTTATAAAATTATTCAATAATAATAACTATTATTGTGAATTGAAGACTCTGTAACAATGATCTTTTGTAATACCAATAGCTCCAAAACCAAGTTTTTAAAAATATATTGTGATTTACTAATTTAATTGTTGTTGTTATTGTATTGAGGGACGAGTGGCTTAGTTGGGACAACGCATATCAGTCGATTGCGATTGTTAAGCAACGTTAACCCGTCGGTAACCGGATGGGTGACTGAATTTGGAACTCCGAATTTGGCCTTTTCGTTTCCTCCGTGCCTCGGAGAGCACGTTAAGCCATCGGTCCCGGTTATTATCCTAACATCTGATAATAATCGTTAGTAACCTAAGAGTTGAAATAGTACTCTTAGTCGAGTCGTATGCGGAAGGACCTGGGAACCAACCGCATTATTATCCCAAGAAAACCCCTGCCATTATGTAATTAATGGAATGGAGTCATGACCCTCAGCAATGAGGAATACGACGCAGAGAGAGAGAGTGTTATTGTATGCTTGCAACACGGTGGTCACACGTGGTGAATGCATGATAGGAGAAAAAACTGGCAAACTTTTGTGAAGACATACGAGTATGCTTGTGTTAGTGTTTTTTCTTCTGTCGTCTTATAACAATCTATAGACGTTAGGAAAGATAGTAACTACTATATTCAGATAAGACTAACTATCTCAATACACTCACTTTGCCAAACCCTTTGTTTTCTTTGGTCATAATGCTTAAGAAAGCAATATCCCATGAGACAAGAGCCAAATTAAGGAGAGGGGCCTCCTCCTGTAATTTACGTGACAATTAATGCAGTATGCATGTTGTGCCCGTAAATAGTAAGTACGAGAAAATAAAAGTCTATCAAAGGATTTACTTTATGTTGAGTATGTTTGCTAATTAACATTAATAGTAATTGAATATAGTAAGATATAATATGTTCCACATATTTTATATGACGTGCAAGTTTTCTGTACAATCTAGATCATACTAATATTATAAATGCGAAAGTGTGTTTGTTTGTTGGTTTGTGCTTCAATCACGCCGCAACATAGCAACGGGTCGACATGATTTTGATGAATGATAGCATGGTTATAATAGAGGAACTGGAGATTGACATAGGCTACTTTTTATCCCGGAAAATTAAGGAGTTCTCATGGGAATTATAAAAATTTATTCCACGCGGACGAAATCGCGGGAAGCTAATACTTTAACAGATGAGGCAAACACTTAATTATTTAGACATAAATAATGCCCGCAACTCAGTCTGTTTGGATTTAGGTTTTTAGGGTTCCGTAGCCAAATTTGGCAAAAACGGAACCCTTATAGATTCGTCATGTCTGTCTGTCTGTCTGTCTGTCTGTCTGTCTGTCTGTCTGTCCGTCCGTATGTCACAGCCACTTTTTTCCGAAACTATAAGAACTATACTGTTGAAACTTGTTAAGTAGATGTATTCTGTGAACCGCATTAAGATTTTCACACAAAAATAGAAAAAAAACAATAAATTTTGGGGGTCCCCATACTTAGAACTGAAACTCAAAATTTTTTTTTTCATCAAACCCATACGTGTGGGGTATTTATGGATAGGTCTTCCAAAATGATATTGAGGTTTCTAATATCATTTTTTTCTAAACTGAATAGTTTGCGCGAGAGACACTTCCAAAGTGGTAAAATGTTGGTCCCCCCCCCGTAACTTGTAAAATAAGAGAATGATAAAACTAAAAAAAATATATGATGTACATTACTATGCAAACTTCCACCGAAAATTGGTTTGAACGAGATCTAGTAAGTAGTTTTTTTTTAATAATTTAAAACTTACTACAGGTTTGTACGGAACCCTCGGTGCGCGAGTCCGACTCGCACTTGGCCGTTTTTTTTAAAATTCTGAAAGAACTCATTGGTTTTCCAGGATAAAAAGTAGTCTTCCCTTCCTTTTCCCGCGATGCTGCCTATCTCTGTAATATACGTTGATGTATCGAGAAATATATCCTTTAATAAGTAAGCACAAAATATGTGTCAGTAGCTAATATTATCGACAACTGTTAATTATATTAGTATTTTGCATTGGAATTTTTATTTAGTTTAAAAGTATTTTTAAGTAAGTAAGTAGGTAAGTCTATTTGGTCAACAATTTTTACTAGTTTAGCTCCACGTTTTACCCCAAAGTAGTTTATTTAGTCTAAAACGAATCTGTTTCTATTCCTCCTTAGGAATACTAATTGAATACGGCTTCAATGAACTCTGGTTGAAATTCACTGCAGCCATAATGAAATTGAGTTTATGTTTAAAACAATCGTTAAGTTTGCAACATGACTGACTCAATTATAGGGCATAATAAATTAAACTAAATGATATTCATTTATTCCAAAACTATTGGATTATATTATTATAATATGGCCTCTGGCCTATAACAAAACCAATGCTTTAATAATAGCCAATTACTAAAATATTATGTATTCAGTTGCAAAACTAGAAAATGGGGTTAATATTATTAAATTAAACGAACCACATTAATAGATTTGTTTAGGTTTATTTAATTGACACACCACTTAAGTTTGCACGTCGACAGTAGATTTGTAATGACCAGCTACAAGACACAATAAACTATCCCAAATAGTCAGTCCAAATGCGGACACGTAAGTCAATCCTATTTTGCATAATGATCTCCTTGAAATTCACTGCAGTGATAATCAATTTGACTGTTTCTGACAGTTGTTAAATTTGTGATTTTATAAAAATAATTCAATAACGTTATATTATTTGAATTATATTTAGATAACGATTATATAAGTATTATTTCTAACGTTTTATGTGTTTATTAGTTATTACGATTAAAGATTTTAACGAATACCTACCTACTTAAAGCCACAAGCAACAGTTAGAAAATAGTTTTAAGTCCTTAATCCTTTTGAGCACAAAAAATTTGGAAATTTTAAATCTCTTGCAAAATCAGGCGAAAATTTCCCTGCAAATTGGGGATTTTATTAAACAAATGAAAGCAACGCTACGATAGGCGAGTTACTAAGAACGGAATGTCCCACGTGACAAGAAGAGAATTAATGAGCGAGCCTTCCCGTTGAAAATGTTTTAGAAAGTAGATACTATATAGTAGATAAATTAGTAGACATACCTAGTATGGCAAAATTTACTATCTTGAATGAGTTTCAGATTCTCGGGTAGATATATTATTCTCGTAGTTATTCTACCTAATTAAAAAACAATAATTGAAGAAGACCTGAATTCTCAGAGTTGATTTTAATTATTCCTTACTTACTTCAATTAATTTTTACTAACTCAAATACATAGGTACATTGTGTGTGTAAATTTATTTAAAAAAATGAAACTAGAAAGAACGAGATGCTGTGGGAAGCTACGAACGAGTTAAATTTATCTTTAAACAGATATCGAGTGTACCGTAAACAAATTTAAGAGGAAACGTAAATTGGCAAACTTAAATTAAAATCAAGCTATTTTCGATTGCTTCGCGAACTTAAACGATTAACTTATTTATTTATTTGAGAAGTACTTAGTGATTGAATAAGTACCTATTTAGAGATTGAAGAGAGAAGGCTGAATCGCATTTCAAAGTATCACAGCACTGCAAAGCGCTTACCATATTATATTTCAATTCATCTAAATGTTGTCTTAACCTGAGCTTCGCAATTCGCATCTTGTACCTATCGCTCAAAGCTTTGCATTATATAAATTTACTTATTTCAAACACCGTTGCATTTTTAGGTATTTAACAGTACGATTAGTTTAAGTTTTTACATTGCAAATTCGTAATGGAGCGTTCGACCACATGCGCGTCAAAGTAAAAAGATAATTAAGTGTGTCTGGTACGGCTGCTCTTGATGACGCATCCAAATAGTAATAGTGACGTTGGTGGTTCTTTAATGCTTGTAAAACTATGCTATTTTGAGCATCAAGAGACTTTTGCTTTGAAGAAAAGTTCTGGTTCAGAATACAGGAATACAGTTTTTTCAGCCTGCGCTAATATACGTCGAAAGTTACTACCGGCTCTTTTGTTCATTGTTAAGTACAAGTTTCATACTAAAAACTCTACTTGCTCTGAGCAAAATGAAAGTTTTACATAAGGCTCTTATTATGATGCTAAAAATCAATTTCATAATATACTTGTTTTATGACACTCTATTAAATATTATTCAAAATAGCTATTAGTTTTTTTTATCCACTACAAGTTAGCCCTTGCCTGCGATCTCACCTGATGGTAAGTGATGATGCAGTCTAAGATAGTAGCGGGCTAACCTGTTAGGGGCATGGCAGTTACGAGTATATTAAACCCATACCCCTATTCGGTTTGTACACAGCATAATACCGGAACGCTGAATCGCTTCCTGGCAGCACGTCTTTGCCGAAGCCTCCCACCAGGCCAGACCAGGGGAAATTCAGAAATTATAAATTATAATCTACTAGAGGACGCCCGCGACTTCGTTCGCGTGGCTTAAGTTTTTTAATTCCCACAGGCACGCCTTAATTTTCCGGGCTAAAAAGAAGCCTGTATCACTCGCCAAGTACCCAACTATACCCATGCAAAAAATCACGTCGATCCGTTACTCTGTTGCGGCGTGATTGAAGGACAAACTCTCTGTTTGACGTCCTTGGGGATAGAAATTTCAAAAACTTTAAAATCCGTATTTCATCATTATTGGAAGCCCAAATACCAAATTTCATGGATATAGCAGCTTGAAAAACGACGGACTTTCATACAAACTTTCAACCCCTATTTAACCCCATTGAGGGTGGAATTTTTAAAAATGTGACACACATCCTTCTGTATTTTTACCAAAAGCCAAAATACCAAGTTTCGTAGATTTAACTTGAAAAATATCTTGTTAAATAAAGGACTACCCTATTTCAACCCTTTAGGGGTAAAATTTTGCCAAACTGTGACACACCTTTATTTACCGAATACTATTTATTTACTTTATTTTTTACCGAAAATCAAAATACCAAGTTTCGTTGATATAACTTGAAAAATATCTTAAGAAAAGAAGGCCTTTCATACCAACTTACATCCAGTATTTCACCCCTCTGGGGGTTGAATTTTTAAAAATTGTAAAACACATCTTTCTTCATTTTTAACCCGCAGCTCATATACCAAATTTCATGGCTATAACTTGAAAAACGACGGACTGTCATACAGACTTCAAACCCCTATTTTACCCCTTTGGGGGTGGAATTTCCAAAAACCCTTTCTTAGTGGATACCTAGTCTTCACAAAGAACACACTCTCCAAATTTCATGTCTCTAGGACCAGCGGTTTAGGCTGTACGAGTACGTTGATATAAAAGTCAGTCAGTCAGTCAGTCAGGACTTTGAATTTTATATATATAGATATATATAAAAGAAAGTTACACTATTTATAACTCAAGAACGGCTGAACCGATTTGGTTGAAAATTTGTGGGGAAGTAGCTTAGAACCAGGAGACGGACATAGGAAGCTTTTTATCCCGGAAAATTAAGGAGTTCCCGCGGGAATCAAAAAAAAGTTAAACCACGCGGACGAAGTCGCGGGCATCAGCTAGTTTACTCTATAAAAAACCTCAATATCTTTATCAAAACTCCTCCTGCCACAAAATCCATACTAATTCATACTTCCGTACCAATATTATAAATACGAAAGTGTGTCTGTCTCTCTTAATGTCTGTCTGTCTATCTGTCTGTCTGTATGTCTGACTATCTGTCTGCTATGCTTTAGCGGCCCATCTTTTCAACCAATTTTGATGAAATTTTGTAGGTAGGTTACATGCCGGGTAAGGACATAGGCTACTTTAATTCCGAAAAATAAAGGATTCCCCCGGGAATTAATCCACGCGGATGAAGTCATGGGCATCATCTAGAATTACCTTTTTAATTTTAATAAGGACTTTATGATGGGCGAGAATAACTTTAAATTGAATTACTTATATCATCAAAATAAACTTAAAAGATACAATCAACAACACAATGACGTTTATTATTTTGTAAAGCTTTCACAATATTGTTTGGAAGTAACCAATAAAAGTATAAGCAGCGAATTACTTACAGCTCAAGGCGCATTAAAAGAACAAGACCCTTTCTGTAATGTTGCTAAATCTCCCAAGATTTGCTACAGGAAATGTTCTCTTTATCTTACACCATCCTGTTTCCGAAGGCGTTCCTTCCGCTTGCCTTTCCGCACGGCCGCTCTACATACCGATACTGACGATGGTTTGTTTTGAATGAAAGAGTTTTTTTGTTTTTATTATTCAACCTTTAGAAAGAAATCAAGCCCTCTAATGCTTGTTTTTACTCAGAGCTCTAATGCAAAGTATTAACTTAATAAAATAAAGGATAATACCTACTAACCAAATTCTGTAACGTAGGTAAGTATGTCAAGGTTTGAAATTGAGACCAAATTTTGGCTTGAAAATATAGCTCTGCAAATTTTCGAGACGCCAAAAAAATTGTCAAATACTTTTTAATTTTTCATTTTACTTACTCATCAACAAGCGCCAAGCACACATTATACAGGAACCCGATTGTATAAGAAAATTGAGAGCTGAAACTTATGGTTACGTTTGTCAAACGGCTTATTCGAACTATTAAAGAGTCCATAGATGCTCAAGGTGAAGCGAGTTTGCTTTCAAAGTGACTCGCTTTAGTCACCTTTGATATTATCGTAATGGTATTTTAGTAAATACAGCCCTGCATATATACTGCAACTGCTGAGTTTCTTGCCGATTCTTCTCAGTAGAAATTTTCCGAACCGATGGTAGATTCTTACGACTTATCATAATTATTGGCACAAGTGGTCGTACGTGAAGTAAATAAATAATTTAATTTCCTGCTGATCCGAAAAACAATAATATCACAGGCATGGTTGGACTATTTATTCCCAATCAAAAATATTTTATTTAATACAATTTTTTGGTGTTGTGAACATGAGCTTATCTCAGCCACGTATCTCAACTGATAGTACCGTATCGCTAGTAATCGTTATTTTTAATTCGATAAGAATTGCAAGGGGAGAAGTTTAAAGGGCCATTACTTAAAAATGTCTCTGTCACGACTTCATGGCAATGATCCGATGTTATTTTCTTCAAATCAACACCCAGCATTGGCATTTCTTTCGCTTTTATCTCTTTGATGCAAGCGGACACTTAGGTTCATTTGATTTTAATTGCTACACTATTAAGAGACAGCGCAAACCGAATGCAGTGAATTATGGCATTGACTTTACTTGCCATCGCTCTGTCTGCGCTGGCCCTAAGACTTGTTCATTTTTAGCTTCGGGATGGTTGCCCTCTCTTCGCGCAAAACACACTACGGACAAGAAGGACAAAACGTCCACGCTGTATGAGAAATACGTTCCGTTCTGTCACCGTAGCCTGTGCGGTACCATTATAAAAGTGAGCGCGTCGACTTTTTGACCGTCAGACCATACATATCCATAGTGTGTTTTCGCCCTTACTAAAGTATAAAATTTAACCCCTTGTTTATTGAAACGACATTAAAGTCGCATAAATTATTCAAAATGTAAATGAACTGACTGTTTAAATATCTTTCAAAACGAATAAATTAGTATGGATACGACGTTTTGTTTTAAAACACAGATTTCTCTTTACTGTCGGCTTATCGACTAAAATAATATTTTGAAAGTAATTTTGTTAACTATTATAGATTTTAGAGGGAACTTTTAGTGCATGATTACTAGCGGTTTGAGCTGTACTTTGATAGGTATGCTAGTCATAGTAAGTGCTCTAATAAAGTTAGTACCAGGAACTTTACATCATCATGACACTTTTTCCCGACAGGTCTACGTTTCTAAACAATAGACCGATGACAAAAACCTGATACGAACAATTAATGTACTGAGAAATTTCGTATCGTTGTGCATTGTACAAGCGAATGTTGCAAGTGCATTGTTTTGCGCCCGTGCAGATGTGCAGGGATTATCATCAATCACCAACTGCAATTTACGCAAGGCCTTTTACAGTGCACGCCCGCCATTTGTGTGCTACCGATCAGGATTACGTAGCATTAGTTGAATCAAATTGCGTTCTAAGTGCTTTGCAGAGCTATGTGTTATCTGAATTTGGATTCAGCTTTTTGTCACCGTACTCGGTTGGCTAACATGAAATTATCAGCTGGACGATTGAATTTAGGCAAAGTTTATAATACTTTTCAGCAGCTTAGCGTAATTTTTAGGTATACAGAAGTTTTTTCAATATTAATAGCAAGCAACCGAGCAGATTACCTGATGTTATGTGATTTTCATTGCCCATGAACATTTGCAGTACCGGAGGAACCGCCAATGAGTTGGAATTTATTTATTCTCCCCTTGAATAGCTCCATATTGTTGTTTTGAGGAAACGCCGCACGTGGATGCTGGTTCCATATTTTTCAGAAACATGGCAGAAAAGATCTGAAATAACGAGGTTCCGGGCAACCCGGGCGTCTGGAGGGAAGATTAATGGAGCATTTTGGTAAAAAAGTTTCTTTACGGAGGAACCTAGCCGCTCAAGCGCCAACCAGCCGCCGCCTTAAGTAACCAATGTACGATAAGACACTTTGCTTGGTTTGGGCCGCATATAGACCGCATTTTATGATATATTTATGAAACACAGACCAAAATCACGCTGTTGCAATTTTGTACCATCGGCACACTTTGCACACGTTTGATACGATTCGAACAAAACATGCGACGATTTGGATTTCTGCTAATTCAAACGTCCGCTTCGATGAAGTAGCGTAGTATAATAATATGTCCAAGCTCTTAGTACGGAGTGAAATCGAAATCGAATATAGGTACTTTATTTTAACAGAGCAAATCGCGTTTCCTCTTCGGTAAAACGTAAATTGAATTCACTTGCTGCTTTACGTCGTTTTATCTTTGTACCTACTCTTCTTACACTATATTAACAGAACAATAAAAAGTTGATTGGCAAATTTATTACAGTTATATTACACTTTTTTAGGGTTCCGTACCCAAAGGGTCAAAACGGGACCCTATTACTAAGACTCCGCTGTCTGTCTGTCTGTCTGTCTGTCTGTCTGTCTCCAGGCTGTATCTCATAAACCGTGATAGCTAGAAAGCTGAAATTTTCACAAATGATGTATTTAAGTTGCCGCTATAACAACAAATACTAAAAATTAAAAAAATATATATATTAAGGGGGGTCCCCATACAATAAACGTGTTTTTTTCGTATTTTTTTGCTCAATATTAAAAACGGTAACAGGTAGACGGTTCAAATTTTCACAGAATATTAACTTGTATATTACCTTTCAAAATAAATAATTAAATATCAATAAAAAAAATATTAAAGGGGGGCTCCCATACAACAAACGTAATTTTTAAGCAATTTTTTTTAATAACTCATAAATCGTAAAACTTACTACAGGTTTGTACGGAACCCTCGGTGCGCGAGTCCGACTCGCACTTGGCCGGTTTTTTTAATTTACACTGGAAATACTCAAAAATAAACATGTCATATTGCAAACAGTACTATCACACGAGATAATTATGTTCGAAGATGAAAATAATATAATGTATGAAGATTTGTATTCCTAAAGGAGAAGGTTCACCTTCGGTGTACTCTTTGTACACTCTACCATGAATAGAGGAAAATACGTAGATTTTATTAAAAATATTATAATTTAGAATATTAAAGTAAATAACGAGAAATGAAATAAAATGTATTTCAAGTTTTCGATACGTTTCCAAGATGGCAACCTTTAGCCATAGAGATGGCAGTAGGCGCGAAATGTATCGTATGTCATTTCTGACAGTCACTGTCAAAATAACGTGTTTTTCTCTACGGTTTTTCCGGTGTTGTGTTGACACTTGACAGAAAACGTCAAAAATATGAATCCGCCATTGTTACCCACTCGTGTTTAGTGTTTCTTATCGTGGAAAGATTAAATAATTACACCACTGAAATTACGATGAATTCGTAGATTTGAACGATCAAAACTGGTTTAGTATTTTTTTTTTCTTTCATTTCTCTACTTGTAAAAGGACCGGACCTACGCTCCATACAAATCTGGACCGTCTTCTTATAATGCTTAGTTGGCTAGAGGACCATTGAGGTATTATGTACTAACGTACTAGAGAAGACACCGCGAATGTAATCTGTGCTGCGTCGCGAAGCACGCGGCGGGTGCGGGACGCGCGGGTAAGGTCATAGATGAAACACGCAGAAGTGACACTACGTATTTTCTGCCTATTAGGTTATTCAATGAGACTACTTTTGAATTTATGCAGTGTGAGACTGCATAAAGTGCACATATGAAATAAGATAATACCTAGTAGACCTAGTTTTATAGATGGAAAAAAATAATTAAAAAGTAAAAACAAATAGATATTCATTTTATACAACTTTAACCTTTTTATTAGGAACTGTTGACACTATAAAAGAAAACGTTGTAACTTAACCAATTCACCTATCATGTTAAAAAATAATAGTGACATTTTTATCTTACTCTACCTTATCATTATAGAAATGAAGTGAAAAAAAAACATCGTTTCCGTTTATATAATAGTTATTTGTGTAACAAGAGAGCAAACATTTTTTTGTTAATTTTTTTTAAGTTTTACAGTAATTAATTACCGAGAAACTAAAGAAGTTTCAAAATGGCGCTGACTTTTTTAAATTTTGGTACCAGTTTCCTGTTTTGTGATCCTAGGGATCCTCAGATATCGATTTTGAACGAAATCGGTACAATAACAAAGAATTTCAAAATGGCGCTGACTTTTTAAAATTTTTGTAACAGTTTCCTGTTTTGTGATCCTAGGGAGCCCCAAATATCGATTTTAACGAAATCGGTCTATTAATAAAAAAGTAAAATGTAAAATGTATGATCGTAGGTGTCTCATCTGTAGGTAAAATTAATTTTTAATCTATGATATTCCGAGAAATGGTGGAACGTGGGTGAATCAGTAGAAAAATATCTTCAAAAATTTGTTTTGGTTTGTTTTCGTTAACGTTTTGTTTACTTGCCGATGATATGTCACGCCACAGTCTTTTTTATTTACAGTTGTATTATTTTCACACGTTTTTATAACGCACGACGGCATTTTAAAATTTTCGTGCGAGCACAATTTCGACACGCGGCCGCGAAGAGCGTAGGCGAGAGACTAAATAAGGTGAAGCCGGCCGGCCGCAAAGCATGGCGCAAATTTGTTGTTTGCGACGTCGGTTCTAGTACTTGTACATATAATTCAATGTAGAGGACCTACTCAATAAGAAATTATTATGATAACATTTAGAAAGACAGTCGGTGCTTATTGATCTAGGTCGTAGTTTATAGGTACCTAATATACTCGTACCTTATACCTTTACCTAATGTAATTTTAATGTGATTTTTAATAAACAAAATTACAAAACAATTAATTAGAGCAGATTAAACTTTGTCCTTGGCCCACATTAAAAACATACCAAGGTTAAAAAAATTATCTTCTCATAATCAATATGCAGGATTTTAATTACTTTTGTAAAGGTTAAAGCGAATTTGGCTGTTTCTTCAAACAGAAATATCTAAACTAAAAATTTCGAATACCAAGCTAGTGATTGTCGTTAGGGCCTTATCATCTGCAGGTGTTACTAGTAACTGGATAAAAACAAGATTATCTGAATCTATAAAACCGTAAATTTTCGACCGTAAGATTACTAGAATAGAGTATTTTTTAGTTTAATATAGCGAAATAATATTTGTACTAAATAAGTCTCAATTTTTTATTTAACTATCAAACGCAACAACTTTATACGAGTATATTAAACCCATACCCCTATTCGGTTTCTACACGGCATCGTACCGGAACGCTAAATCGCTTGGCGGCACGTCTATGCCGGTAGGGTGGTAACTAGCCACGGCCGAAGCCTCCCACCAGGCAAACCTACCACCTACGCAACATTCTATTTATATCCTATTAAAATAAATTACTGCCATGCAAAAGTCACGGAGCTATAATGCACCTCTATCTTTTTTCTGTTAAAATTCACTTCCAAATCTTGATAAGGTTTATCGTTGATTAAACCATAAATTATTATAAAAGGTACTAAATTATTGATATTACCATAACCATTCAGTAAATAACATATATTTTATTAGTATTATTAGGGAGACTTATTTGTCACTCTAAAGAAGATTAGGAATGTTTTCTTTAAACATAATATCATATTATTGTAACTGTTTACATGTAGAGCAACTTCGGGAACTTATTACTATTAACTTTTTTACATTTCGTTACTTAATAACTATGATGTTGATAATATTCTAAAAGTTTAAATTTTTTTAACGTTGAACTGTACGATAATCATAGTAGTTTGTGATTTAAGAGCGGTAAGTAGGTTTTTTACAAACGAGTTGACTCATGTCACGAGTTTGAGTTTGGAGATTTTTGGCGGCTATATTAATTGCGCGATTTTGTTTTTCACATAAAAATACCTAAAATTTAATTTTAATTTATTATTCCATATCTCCTATACCACTCACATTAATTATTTATAAGAAAAAACTCAATGAAACTATTTAAAATGGCGCGTTCAAGCCCTTATTAATTACGAACCTTTCTTTTTTATTAATAAAAATATTTGCTATGTTAATTAAAAAAATAAATTTATTAAAATCTCATAACTAAATACAATTTTCTATAATATCATGTATTAATTTCCTGAACCCACATAGAGCCCACATCTGAATGTTATTAATTTTTAAGTTTTCTCCATACAAAGTCAATATATTTATTGATGTGTTGATTAAACACAATTATTAACCTTTTTGTAAGAAACGTTTTTTAATAAGAAGTAAAATAATTAAACTTACTTTTAATGTAAACTTTCAAATTTTTTTAATTAAAACAAAACTGCAAAGAATAGCTCGAGGGCAGTAAATTTAAGTTACAAGCTGTGTTTGCCAAGCCCTTGCATTTTTCGGGCAACTACTCGTATATTGAAAAGTTTTGAAAATTTAAGTGGCACAACACTCCACACATTTATTTTGATTCAATTCAATTAGTTCAATATCTAGAATTTGTTTCGGGAAACCATTGTTAATGATACTGATAAAGAATGAAGATTAATTTAAATTCAGTTAAAAATTTGTTAATTACATATAATATGATATCGTAATACTATGCGAAATAATAAATAATAATCAAGGCTAAATTTCTTTTCCTTTAACTCGGCTGACTTTTTTGCACATCAGGTTCTCAGCACTACGCCAAAAAGGTCAATTACCGCAACTGTTTCTCAAGACTTTTTATTATTATGTCATTAACCGTGTTATGAACCCGTTACTTGAGTGTTTTTTAAAATATCAGTAACTAAGTACACTCTTCACCTCCAGTCGCAATCGCGGCACTGTGACACGGGTATAAGATCTTATTTCATCACTCTGGTAAATAAAATAAATCATAATCATAATATTATTATTATGATATTGTAATTTTTATGGAAATTCCACACAAAGTAAACAATTTGCCTGCAGCTCAAGCATTTGTTATTTTTCAAGTTATGTGATGTTTTTTTTAATGTTTGAAAACTTTACTTTATTGAATTCAAACAAATTAAAATTACCATTTTTCTAAAAAACTACTGGGCCGATATAGATGCGGTTTTATGTGTTATATAATATGTATACTACTGAGAAGCTCTATTTTTAACCGACTTCCAAAAAAGGAGGAGGTTCTCAATTCGGCGCGTATGTTTTTATTGTTTCAAAGATAATATTGGCCATGACGAACTGAAGTTTTTTTTTAAATTTTAATTATATTGCTTACACTAGCTATAATTAATTATTTATACTTTGCGCCAAAGCACAGGCTTCAGCTGTATTAAACAAAATTTCGGCCCCACATTGAGTACTTCTCTCATCTTTAGGCCGGAGCACCCCAGTACCAGCTCCTTCCATTACTTAAAGACCGGATAAAAAAGCAGGCAGTTCGACTCGTGAAAAATCCCAAAACTACTTACACGCTGGAGTTCCTAGAACACAGAAGACACGTCAGTGTTCTCTTTGTATGTTCTATCGATTCTGGAACGGGGATTGTTCTGAAGAGTTATTCAATCTAATACCGCCTTCCGTGTTCACTAGTCGCACCCTTCGTCACAAAAACAAATTTCATCCTCACCATCTGGACGCCTGGCCTTCTTCCATCTCCCGTAATTCCAGGTCTTTTCTGCCACGTACCTGCAAATTATGGAACTTCCATGCTTCAATCATCTGTGTTCCCACATGATTAAAATATATGGGCTTACAAAATTCTCAAAATTCCTCCTTCTCCTATGGTACTGGGTTCCTCTGGTGGTGCAAATATTCATGGGCGGCGGTAATCACTTAACATCAGGTGACAAGCCTGCTCGTTTGTTCGCTATATAATACTAGCTGATGCCCGCGACTTCGTCCGCGTGGTTTAAGTTTTTTGGATTCCTGCGAGAACTCCTTAATTTTCCGGGATAAAAAGTAGCCTATGTCACTCTCCAGGTCCTCAACTATACCCATGCCAAAAATCACGTCGATCCGTTGCTCCGTTGCGGCGTGATTGAAGAACAAACCAACAAACCAACAAACAAACACACTTTCGCATTTATAATATTAGTATGAAGTATGATATTATGATTTATAAAAGACACGGTGCCATAATAGTGTTATGTGCCTAAAGTATGTGCACTGAAAAGCATGTGATGTTATCAGCTGGTCCGGTTCGATTACTCTGATAGTGTCAATTCATTGATGTTTGTGTAATCTTAGTGGGCGGACGTTTACGAGGAAAAAAGTAATGTGTGTATAATCAAATTCGCGCATCATACGTGTGAATCAAATTGCCTTGCTGTTTTGGAGGCCATCGCGATACATTATGTTACTATGTACAGTAAAGGGTTTTAAGTGAGTAATGCTTTATTTATATACTATACTAGTGGTCGCCCGCGACTTCGCCCGCGTACAATTTCCGATTTCCTATGAGATTATAAAATTTTCCCGCTGCAAAAATTCTATCTATAGAGGCTATACATATATTACTTGTGCAGGTTTTATAATACAAATCTAACAACCTAAATGTTGATTTTCATGTCTATATTTAAAATACATAGAAATTTCATGTAACCCCTATGTATTTAAAACTAATTACTTATAATATCAAATATGCCGATTTTCATGTCTCTTACTTCAAAAACATAGGACTTCCATAAAAACTGCCAACCCCCATTTCACCTCCTCAGGGGTGAATTTTCTTAATGCTTTATGCTGGATATATGCTATATAGATCCTGAGATATCGTAATTAGTGAGTAATTAGAATAAAAATTATAATATTATGTCTAGATTTTCATATTAGTCAATGAACACGGTCTTAGATTAAAAGCGGATATAATAAGACTAATTAAATATTTATATTTAAGCAGCTGGGTTGGAATAACCCTAGATAAACCTAGTAGTAGGGAATAATAGGAAAGCCTTTTTATTGAAATGATATCTATACTAATATTAAAAAGAGGTAAAGTTTGTGAGTTAGTGAGGTTGTAGGGGGTAATCTCTGGATCTACTAAACCGATTTTGAAAATTCTGATACCAATAGAAAGTCACATTATTTGTCAGTGTCGACTAATTATTGTCTCGTGGGAATTTAAAAAACTTATTTCACGCGGACGCATTCGCGGGCATCTGCTAGTATAATAGTACAAATATTTTAATGTTAGTTTAAGATACCGCATTCGTAAAATCGACACGAAAAAATTGCCCAAAACGGTGCATTTTATTGTTTGTGAATACAAAATCACCTTACCTGCGCATCTATACCTATATAATATTATAAAATTGAGAGTGTGTCTGTTTGTCTTTTTTTTTTTCGGTGGAGGAAAATATCCCTCCGGACTTCAGCCTGGGCTAGACAGGGCATGTCCAACTTGCACGGACTAAAATAACCTCCCCCATGTCGGCCAGGTGTCAGCACGGAACTGCATAGCATGACTTCATGAAGAAGAAGAGAGAGATCTAGATCTCTTTCTTCTTCTTTTCCTCTTTTTCCCTTTCCTCTCTTCTCCTCATTATGTTCCTTAGCATTTTGCCGTATCGTTTCCACGCATCTTCGCTCGACAACATCCGTGTTATTAAATTTCGGGCATCAACCTCGTCGCTGCTACCCTGCGCCTCTACCCTCAGGTCCGCACAACCAGGAAATTCAAAAATTGCGTGTCCCGGGGTGTCTGTTTGTCTGCTACGCTTTAACATCCCATCTTTTCAACCGATTCGGATAAAATTTGGTATAAAGATAGGTTGTATCCCGGGGAAGGACATAGGCAATCAAGAACCTTAACCTAAGCGGACGAAGTCGTGGGCATCATCTAGTAATTTTCATATGACTGTAGCTTATTTGTTGAAGAAAACAGTAGATAATTTCTTAAAGTATAACGTTGTAAGTTTGAATAATACTGCTTTAAAAAAATACTGAGTACGTATTTGAATTTTTGATCAAACTCGAACGCAAACTTAATAGTATATTTATTCGAAATTGGTACCTTCACAGTACACCTTCTGAACGTCAAGTTTACAAAGTATAAGACGTGATGGTGATAATTAACCACGGTATCTTAAAACGAAAGTACGAGATCTATAAGTATAATATTAATTAATGGTGAAAGGATTTTTTTTAAAGAAACTAAAAATAAAACCACTTATAATGGATATTGATAGGAATTTTAGCACACCGTCGCTATCGTTTTAATCTAATAATTACACTTTACACGTTATCTCAAATATTATCTACACATGCGTTTTAATTACTCTAATAATAATCCCACAATCTTTTAATCTTTCTCTTTAATCAGAAGTTTCGTAGTAATATTACAAGTTTCAACGTACTATTACGTATTCTTTGGTAATATTAATAAAGTTATATTATAACAAAAATATAACTATTGTTTTGTGTTTATGAAACAACGATAAGCTTTATCTAAAAACTTTGTATAAGTATAAATATTCCCTACTAATATTATAAATGCAAAAGGGTGTCTATCTGCTACGCTTTCACGACCCATCTGTTTAACCGATTTTGATCCCGGAAAATTGAAGAGTTCGCGCGGGAATCAAAAAATCTTAATCCACATCGACGAAGTCGCGGGCATCATCTAGTTATGTAGATAAAAGTATTCGTCATCAGGATGGAGGCTTTTTTAGCATTACAAAGGTACATAGCACAGACACGTAGAGACATATTATTATATTCTTGATAGACTAGATAATAAAATGGATATAATATTATGAATTCAGAGAGCTCTTGCAGAAGCGGGATCCTAAACCGCAAAAAATGGGATATAAATAAAGGTGTAATATTATAATTTATTGATATCAATGGCAAACCGCAATTCACTTATATTAAGTACTATAGTAGAAAATTCTTTAAGTAGGTACTTACAGCCTAACATACTTAATGAGTTCTCGAGGGAATTGAAAACCTGTAACCACGCGGACGAAGTCGCGGGCATCATCTAGGAAATAATATATTTATAATAACCATCTTTTCCCGCGGCTGAGTGTGCCGTGATGTGTGTGTGTCTCAAGATTCATGATCACTTTCTAAAGGAACATAAATAATTATACCACATACGATACTCAAAATTATTATGCACCTAAATTTTCAAGACCCAGGAGTTTGAGCTGTATGTCGATTTATTTCAGTATATTGGTATACTTAGTACTTACATCGGCGTTTTTAGTAGGTATTCTTTACTATTTACACGAGGCAAAAAGAAGTTCTGCTACAACGTAAGAATATATCTTTAATTTTGATTTACAATTTATTTATGATGTTTTAGTTTTAATATTAATGTAGGTGTATAATAAATTATCAACTTATGAAACTTTATCCTTGTGTGTTATTTACTCTGTTTAAGCAATAATCATAGTTAAAACAAACACATCTTAATTCTACACTCCACCCGTCACCACTCTAGATGATCTTTATACGCTTAAATAATAAAACGGTTGTCAATTTTGCACTTGTACCAGTGTGTGACTAAAGATAAACGACAAAAAGATAATTGATAATACCCACTCTATAATCTAGATTCTAGTTAACTGTTTATGGAGTACTAATAACTTATAACATTTCATATCAGAAAGATTGTGCAACTCATTATTACACTTCTTGAATTGCATGTGCCCAAAATTATTTTGTATATATCGCTACACACTTACCTTCTCTACCAGACTGTGAAAAAATTATTTATAAACATGTAGGTATACCTATGTGTCATTAGGCATTTTAGAGTTCTGTAGTAACAAGGACAAGGACAGTGTGTCACAGGATTTTTAAGACAATTATAACAGCTGTACATTAATTGAAAATTACTTACATTTTTAGAAATTTGTTATATATAAAAAATTAGTTAACTCGTAATCAAAGCAAGATCTGGAAAAAACTTAGTTAACCCCCTTGAATTTATTTTGATATTGTTCTGAGGTTTCTTAGATAGTTTTCAGAAAAATAATACCGTAAGTACTACTATGTATGCCGTATGTATAATCTAATTGAGATATTTCAGTAATGACCATCATTTCTCGAAGTTTAACTTTCCATTCAGTATTCAGACCTAGCATGTCGTCACATTGAGCAACATCTCTGAATAAATAAATAACGATTTTTAGAAATTAAAATGTTTCTCTTTTGAAGAAAATCGGCGCAGGATCATTAATTTTTGATGGCTTTGCACTTTCTATAAATAATAATATATTTTTAATGAAATACCAATATCTTTTAAGTTCAAGGATCAATTCAGTTATGATCTCGGTTATCGTATTGTTTCGTCACAATACTGACGAATTATTTACAAGAACAGTATATTTTTCTCGAAGTTGACTAGGGTCAGCAGTTATTTCAATTCTTTCTTGAATTTTCTTATCGCTCTTATATTTTGTGTGTAATAAAAAAAGACCTTACTTTATTTTTACCGTCATTATAGGTTACTCTCTTGGTTCTTAAAATTGTATCTAAAGTAATAGGGGTGTCTCGATTTGACGCATATTAAGTATGTTATGTTTACTAAAATACTTATACATTACTAGGTTAAGACTAGCCGCGTGTTTGTGTGACCTCAAAAACTATTTCGTTGTAATATTCTTGGCGTTGTCAAGACATTTAGTTACAAATTTTCAGTACCTGTACAGTAGTACAGGTACTGTATGTTTGTAAATGAGTATTTTGTATTGTGGTAGCAATTGGTACGAGGATTTCCTTGAGAACTGTTTTCTTACCGTGTTACCTATTGCTAATCAGTAGGTTTACTACCATCGCTTAAAGCAATATTATTTTGTTGACGTTTATTTGATGTACCTTGACATCTCTAAAATAAAGATCATAATTCTGAAGCAAGAGCGCCGACATAGTATTAAAATAATAACTGCTCGAAGCGATGTTAGTAAGCCCCCTGTAATTTCTTGTATGGAAACGCTATTTTCGTTTCGCAATAAACGTTCTCAAACGTCATTAGGAAAAATACAATGTTTGATAGTGCCACTAATATCCATTTAAATAAGATCACGACTGGTTGATTTCAGTGTGTTTGTTAACTATATAAACTACTATATATTCGAGCATTTACTCAATCTATATTATTATTAAACAATAATGATGCACAGAAGAAAAAGAATATCTATATACTTAAAAAATAAATGCACATTACATTACATAATTCACATACAATAATCAATATCTTTGTACAAAGAAACTATTATATCGATTGTAGATGAGACAATGAATGCTATCTTTACTATCGTAACATACTATAATTTGAAAACAAAAGTAGCTCTGTCAAAATAAACGGCCTTGATGCAGTTAGACGACCTCCGTGGCGCAGTGTGTAGCGCTGTTGCCTTAACGTGCGGAGATCCCGGGTTCGATCCCCGGCAGGGTCAATTTGGGAATTTATAATTTCTGGATTTTCCCTGGTTTGGCCTGGTCTGGGCGGCTGCGGCCGTGGCTAGTTACCACCAAAGCCGGCAAAGACGAGCCGCCAAGCGATTTAGCGTTCCGGCTATTACCTATTCTGTGGTTCCGGTACGATGCCATGTAGAAACCGAATAGGGGTATGGGTTTAATATAATTGTCATGCCCCTAACAGGCTAGCCCGCTGCCATCTTAGACTGCATCGTCACTTACCATCAGGTGAGATCGCAGTCAAGGGCTAACTTGTAGTGGATAAAAAAAAGAAAAAACAAGATGAATCACAGACTATAGTACTATGCTGGTGATCATAGCAATGGTTTTATTAACCATATACCATATACGAGTATAATGGTTTTATCAAATCAATTCTTAATAAACGTTTCTTTTTGTTGCAGATAAAATATTAGAAAAAATTCATGACGTGATACAGTACAATACAATATAGACAAGATGTCGAAAAAAAACTCATTCGTGTTAATACCACAGACGGACAAGAAAATAGAGAAAAGAATAAAATTAGTGCCACCTGATGGAGGATGGGGATGGATGGTGTTATTGGGAACGGCCCTTTCAAATGTAAGTAGAAATAAAATAATATTTGGATAAGATGTTTAATCATTCATATGCCTTAGTAGGCATATGAATGATTAAAGATCTTATAATATAGTTATTATCTTTCTTATTATATATTGATTTATCTACGCAGTTATAACATCATATTATGACATAACATTCTGTTATTTAAATACAATTTTTTCTGATGATATCCTTTATCATATTTCATTTGATTACCATGCACGTGATATTATTATTTCATTTATCTTTTTTTTGTTTTAGATATTTAATCAATCGATGTTATCATTATTTAGTTTGTTATACGGAGATGCATTGGAATCAATGGGACACAATACACAAGGAGCAGCCATTGTTTTAAGTACAATGTTATTCGTCACAAATTTCGGAGGACCAATAGCTGGAGCTATAGTAAAGCTAACGAGTCCTAGATTTGTGTCAGTAACAGGCGCAGTTTCTTGTACAGCTGGCTTATTTTTAAGTGGATTCTCAACAAATATTTGGCATTTGATATTAACTTATGGTGTTTTATTAGGTACAGTAATAATAATGTATTAAAACTCATTACAATAGATAGTGGTACAAAATTCAGCAATGTTTTTACATAAATGTATTTTTAACTTTCTTAGATATTTTCAGGTCTTGGCCTGGGATTCATACAGAACGCTTCATTTGTAGCAATTAACAGTTATTTCAAAGTCAGGAAAAGTTTGGCTGTTGGTCTTGCTATGGTAGGCACAGGTGTAGGGCAAACTCTCATGCCTCATGTCGTGCAATACCTTCTGGATAATTTTGCATTTAGAGGGACTTGTCTATTATTGGCAGCTTTAAGTTTACATGGGGTTAGTATGTTTAATTAAAATGAGATTATACTTATAAAGTATCCAAGAAAATAATATTTACATAAATTAATTTGTAAACTGGATTGAAATGTTATCAAAATTTAACCGTAGATATGTGGAACGCTGTTAATACAACCCGTGGAATGGCATATGAAAAAAATTGAAGAAGAAGTTGAAGTTGACGAAAAGATGTATCTGCTAGAACAGAATAACCAAGATAATATTAAAAATAAAGATTATAATGCTAATGGTAATGGCAATGTAACTTTCAAAGGCGCAAGACGTTTTACAGAGCCTTCACTTATTTCAGGGGTTGTAGCTGAAAAGCCAAATAATAATAAAACCTTATCACAAAGTTACAAAGAATTACAAATAAACACAAACGGAAAGTCAGCTGATCTATTGAATGGTGATTTGAAGTTCATAATTATATTTATATACTATAAGTTTAACAAGTTAAAAATTATAATAAATACTTAAATTACTTAAATTAGTAAGTACTTAATTATGTAAGTATTTATGTACCTTATTTAAGTAATTTAAGTAATAACTTTGAAATTAGTTCTATAATTATTTTGTTACAGCTTGTAGCGAAAAAATCAATTTATTTCATTCGCAAAATTCATTATAACCCTCTGTAAATAACAATAATATTTTTTTAGGGAAATACGAAATACCCAAACCAAAGAAGACATTATTGAGAAAAATGTACGACTTATTTGACATATCTCTTCTGTCGAGTCCTCGTTTCTTGAACGTGATCATTGGCACTGCACTTACAGTAGTGTCTATTCAAAATTTCAGCATGTTGTACCCATTTTTCCTTCAGGTAAATTTTAAATAATTCCATTTGGCTATACTTATTATTAACTTTCTGGATGTATTAGTTGTCATAATATTACTTCAGTATTATTTTTAGGATTTTTTTAAATTTTATTATTTTTTATTATAACACATACACGGTTTCAATTTTGTTCACATTGTAATTAAACTGAGATTTTCACAGAGCAATACATATTTGCGGAGGTTGATTTTAAGTTTTCATTTAAAACTGTATTTCACAGAAACAAGCATCGATGGGCAAAAATCAGACTGCATTCTGTATGTCGGCCGTGGCGTTAGCCGATATTATAGGCAGACTTACGCTGCCATCGTTGCAAGATAAATACCATATTAAAGCCAGAATGATGCTGATCATGACTAGCATTTGGTTGATTGTAGTGAGACAAAGTAAGTGTAATACATACTATATATTTTTTATAGCAGTAAATTTTTCAATAGTGGCTATTTTTAACCGACTTCCATAAAAGGACGAGGAGGTTCTCAATTCGGTGCGTATTTTTTTTAGTAGTATAATTTATTAAAGAAGAAGTAATTATTAATTATCTACCAATTTCAATACCTGCTACTAACTTTCTACAGGTATATTAATATTGGAATAATACAATTATTGTGTAGCTTTCAATGGAAGTGAGTGTGGAAACATAATTGGTCAACGCTTAGAGGTTTGTAAGAAATTTTTAATAATATTATTCCATTCCATTTTCAGTCTTGGCATATCAAACCGACTTATATGTGATTTTGACTATGTCAGCTCTTTATGGATTTGGAAGAAGTATGGTGATAGTGGCCAGAAATCTCGCAATCTCAGATGAGTGTAGAATGGACCAAGTACCATCAGCAGTTGGTTTGGGCATGTTAAGCATGGGCGTAATAGTACCCCCAGCCGGATACTTCCTTGGATGGATTAGAGATTATACTGACAGTTACATTATCTGTATAACAGCACAGAATTTACTTCTGGTAGTCTTCTTAGCTATGTGGATCCCAGACATGGTATTTTTGCACTACAAAGAGAAAAGGGAGCAACGAAAAAACATCGAACAAACGATATCGTAAAAGTGAAATATTAGAAGTGCAGATGGAAATGGACATTTTTTTATTGAAATTCCCAAAATTATTGTACTTACAATATGTACAGGGTATATTTCCACACAGATTTGCCTGTGATATGTATAATAATTAATTCGTATTATAAGTTAAGGTGTAGGCATACTGGCTGTGAGATTTTGAATGTTAAATAGTGTAAATAATTGAGTGTTTCGTTTTCACCATTTCAGCATTTATTTTATCACGAATGTTAAGATTAGCAAAATCTATATTATTGTATAGTTCTTTAAGTATTTATTTCTTTAGTGCAATATATTATAATCTCTAGTCTAATAAAGTAATACATCTACCAAGGTCTTTTTTTTTTTAAATGTTCAATTAGATGATGCCTGCCAATTCGTCTGCGTGGGTCAGTCTTTTTAAAATCTCTGGGAACTCTTTAATTTTCCCGGGTAAAATGCTGACTAGTCTTCACCCTTTTCTAGGATGCATCTAGACACAAGAAACCAGAGTAAATTTGTATCTAGTTCTAATATCTATTTTTAATAACTCCGGTAAACTGAACCTGGGTCTGCATTATAAGGTCTGTTCAAGGTGTGTGCTTTCATAAAAATAAGAGCAGCGTATTACAGTTTATAGGAGATTACCAAACGATCAGTTCAGAAGTCTCATGTTTAATTCAGGCCTGGATGCCTGAGAGCTGAACGCACCGAGCGTCGCCGGCAGACAGCCGATGACTAGCATACGGATGTGGGCGCTGAATACCTAAATCACAGAATAAACACAACATCCATACTTCCATACTAATACTATAAATGCGAAAATCTGTCTGTCTGTCTACGCTTTCACGGTCCATCTGCTCAACCGATTTTGATGAAATTTGGTATAGGGATAGTTTGATACCCGGGGAAGGACATAGGCTACTTCTTATCCCGGAAAATTAAAGAGCTCCCTCGGGAATAAAAAAATCTGTATCCACACGGACGAAGTACTACTACTATATATCCATACTAATATTATAAATGCGAAAGTGTCTCTGTCTGTCTGCTACGCTTTCACGGCCCAACCGTTCAACCGATTTTGATGAAATTTGGTACAAAGATAGGTTGTATCCCGGAAAGGACATAGGCTATATTTTATCATGGAAAATCAAGGAGTTCCCGCGGAAATCAAAAACTTTATCCACGCGGACGAAGTCGCAGGCATCATCTAGTACTTTAAATGTCACGTTTATGTACCTTGGGGTGCTCTAAGCATAAATGATACTCTTATATTATTATACAAATTTTCTGGTATAAAATAGGTATAGGCCTTTTTTAAAGTGTTACACATTTAATAACTTCTTATAATACCTACAGTGTATTTCATAATATCATAAAATTTCAAATCTCAAAATTTAATTAATTTAATTTAATTTTTTACATAAAAAAGCAAGTTTTGTTTGTTTGTTTTCTGTGAAAACCAACTCAAAAAACAATAGGTTATTTTTCACTAGTTATTGCTAAAAATACAACTTAGGCAGTACTTTATTGTTACAGGCAATTTATTTGGTAATCAGGTAGCAGGTAGCTCTGCGTAAGAAGCCATCTTAACCATAAAATACACACTAAGATTCGCAAATATATTTTTTTAGATTATTGGAAACTTTGGTAAAATATGTCATACAAAATGATAATGGGTGTAAAACTATGGATATTACATAGTTTTACACCCATTATCATTTTGTAGAGCAATCTTAGACAGAAAGAAAAAATATAACTGCAGTTTTCTATACAACCTGTAACTGTTTAGCAGTTTTCGATACATTGTTTTACTAAGTACTAAGAATATGCTTGATTTCTAATGAGTAGTACCTAGTAATTAAACGCTACAAATTTTTCTCTGCAGAGTATATTCTGGATAGTCCTTTACGAGTATGTTTCTCAGGCAAGGATAGTTTGTTGCTCTCCACTTACAGATTTTGTACTCGTATATTGTGCTCTTTGTCGTCTAGAAATGTTGTGGACCGTGCCATTGTTTATGAAAGCATTTGTTTTCATTATTATTATTAGGGCGTTCGTGTAAAAACAAATTTTGGAGAACTCAATGTTTTTTAAACCTATGAGTTATATAATCATTCCTTAGTTAAGAGTAAAAAATCATTCCTTTAATAATTAGGAATGATATTTGACAGCCTCTTTTCAACTAGTTCGATTTCATTATACTTATTAATACACTAACATGTAAATATCCAAAATACAATTTTCATCAAGAAAACGAGCAGGCGAGTTTTTGCTGTGGAGTGATTACCGCCGCTCATGAACATTTGCAGAATACCAGAAGAAGAAGATATGCGCCCATTGATTAGCCGCGTATTTTACACAGCAGGTGGAAGCGGGTTCCATAGTTTGCAGATACGTGACAGAATACACCTGGAATAACGGGAGGTAAAAGAAAACTGGGCATCCGGGTAGTGAGGGTGAAATTTGCTTCGACGACGTAAGGTGCGATCATAACGTAAAGTCTTCAACGCTGAAAAGTGACAATGTTATCATTGCAATCTAAAAAACAATACACTATAGGTAAGTACTGCACTTAATGTGAAGTGCCAAGTGAAATTTGACGATAAAATTCCACTTCTTATCTCTGGTGATGTCCTGTCCCATGGTTGACTTGTTGACGAGATAAAGTGTTTTATTCATGAAATACTAGCTAGCCCACCTAGCTCATACTGTCGTTTTGTTCTACTTAATGAAGATGACCGTCAACAGGTGTTGAATATCACTGTACTAATAGTTAGTATTCCGTTACTGTATGAACGCCAATTATATAATAATTGATGAGGGGTTTGTTGGTGATAATTTATAACGTTATTTATAAAAAAGCTACGAAGGTTCCGAATGCACCCATGTCTAAGAAGCGGCCTAACTCAGCCGGGCTTAAAATTTAAATAGTATTTTACCTTAAAAAGTAAAAGAGCTGCTGAAATTTTAATAGAGTACAAAATAATTTATAAACTAGTGCACATTATGTTTACTATTCAACGAGACAAGGTAAAGCTAGCAACTCACATCCGTATTATAACAGTCACACAAAAACAAACAAAATGTTCGATTGAAAAACATTTTTAATACATATACCTAGATTTCCGTCATATTATTAATGTAATATTTAATCTATAATATTATTGATGTGACAGCTACTAAAATAACGCGATAAGAAGCAACTTAACTGGAAAAACAATCTCACCAAGTCAGCGAAAGACATTTTATTCAAAAGAGAAACTTTAACTGAAATAATACATTTAAAATTTCGAAATCTTGTGTTTGTACTTTTAAATTTGTAAGTAATTTGCAAAAAGAGATTCGTCTTTTACATTAGAATTTGTAATTTTCTTTGAAAGAGAACATTGGTAAGTAATTCTCTTAAGTCTTATTTTTAGTTCATTTGCTGAAGTGACAATATATAGTTTTAGGAATGTATAACTTTTAAAGTGAAACATTTTCTGCTGTTAAGCTCTATGTATAACTAAGTAGTTGGCACGCCCCGGATTGGAATTTTTTGAAAATTGGTCAAGAGATGAAATTTCTAAATACAGGATATTTAGAAATTTCGTCTTATTAAAATGTATTGCTTTCGTCTTATTAAATTGTATTGTTAACTGAAAGCCCGAATACCGATTTTCGTAGAGAAATCTTGAAAAAATACAGATTTTTGTACAAATTTTCATGGCCTTTACATAATTTATGTCTAACCTATTATTACTTTCAAATCTCAAAATTTAATTAATTTAATTTAATTTTTTACATAAAAAAGCACGTTTTGTTTGTTTATTTTCTGTGAAAACCAACTCAAAAAACAATAGGTTATTTTTCACTAGTTATTACTTATTATTACTATTATTACTTATTATTTAGGGGCGCATTTTCCAAAACTCTTTTCTTAGAGAGTTGGTACTAACATCGTTATAAGCACGCACCGTCTAAACGTCGAAGGCATCTTAATATAAGTATCCAAACTTTTTCTTTTTTTTTGTAGTAAGGTGGTTAGGCTCTAATAAGTTCGAAGACAAGACAGTCGTGAAGTCCAAGCTTTAAACAAAACCCGTTCCGGTACTCGGCGGGACAGTGAGTGCAGTGGAATACAAACTGCAATATTAAATGCAACTGTTTTCTCAAAATTAATTACTTAACGTGTGTCGCCACAGTTGGTCTCCGTGTCTGCTAATAATGTTTGTGAGTAGTTACCTAATTGAATACCAGAAAGATTATGTGTGTAAGTGATGAATAACAAATTCCCTTTTAAAACGTTGTCTCCATTTAATATATTTATTTATATTATCACAAATTGAAAATTTCTTATTTCTTTTAATTAATTATCTATTCTAATATTATAATCTCAATTTCCATTACCCAAATGTTACCTACAGCTTATAAATATGGCAATATACATTGAATGACAAAATATATTAACCAAGTTATGCAAAATGATGTACAAAAAATACTTTGGGCAATAAAAAGTAAGAATACAGAAAAAATCACACCTAGCTTTTACTATATAAGGTTTGCAGCCGCATCGTTATGTTAGCAAGGAAAAATAAAACCTCAGTCAAAAAAACATCAAAATCTCATTAGTTCCCATTTCATGCCGAAACGACACTCCGGAAGCAGTATAACTAATGTACAGTAATAAACACAGACGAGAAAATGTCGTATTTCTTTTTATAACTTCACTGTTTCATCCATTACTGGTTTAAAAGGTATCTGAGTGAAATGGAATTATAGAGGTAATTTTATTGAATTTAATTAGATTTTGTACATAATATTATTGTTTTCATTTCTAATTCAGTTCTCTGTTGTTGTTAATGTGATTTAATGGCCACCGCCCAATTCAATTTCAGAGCTTATTCCATGTATGGTTTTTTTATTGGTTATTTTATTTGAAGATAACAACAACGGTACATAATTATATTTTCTTGATTATAATATAATCTTGAATCTTGCTCAATGACCTTTTGTTGTAACTAATACATAGATACTACTACTAGCTGAGCTACTAGTTTTTTGATTCCCGCGGGAACTCCTTAATTTTCAGGGATAAAAAGTAGCCTATGTCAGTCTCCGTCCTCACCTATACCCATGCCAAAAATCACGTCGATCCGTTGCTCCGTTGCGGCGTGATTGAAGGACAAACCAACAAACTAATAAACCAATAAACCAACAAACAAACACACTTTTGCATTTAATATATTAGTATGAAGTATGATCTTGAATCTTGATCAATGACCTTTTTAACCGACTTCAAAAAAAGGATGAGGTTCTCAATTCTACTGTATGTTTTTTTTTTTGTATGTTTATTACGCGATTTCTCCGCCAATTATGAACCGATTTTGATAATTCTTTTTTTGTTTGGTAGGTCATACTTCAGAGGTGGTCCCATTTTAATTTGGTGAAGATCTGATGAATATCTCCGGAGATGGAGAACGGAACTCCTCAATGGATAAGAGTAAATTGCTCGCGACCAGTGTGATAGTTTTGTAAACAGTATGTTTTAACCATGCATAGCATAACTCGTTCTGGTTACACCCTGTATTTTAAAACAGTGGGCCACTAAAAATTGTGAAATAAAAAATTTTCAAAAAAATAAATAAAAACCGACTTCAAAAACCACAAACACTAAAAAGTAAAAAATAATTTAATTTATTATGTATACAAGAGTTAATGTAGTTCTATAATAACATTTTTGGAGTCGGTGCCAATGTCACGTCAACAATAATGAAGAGTAGGTAGACGGTTCATGCGGCTAATGGGGACTATCGTTTCTTTGCTCACCAGTTGGCGCCACTGTTGACTAAGGCCAGAGGTATAGCTGTCAAAGGCGACTTTATAAGATCGGCGCCGAAACAAAGTTTTAAATCTTGATTCTCATTAAGTTTATTAATTTATAACAGCTATCATCATATCGAGTAGCAATGCCGCAATGTTGTGCAATTCCGTTTTGTTCGGAAAAAAGGAGGACACATGACGTTTCCAAAAGATAAAACTGTTCTAAAACAGGGTCTAGTTGCGATTCGCAGGAATTCGCAGGATTCTGAGGAAATAAATAGATAAGCAGTAAATAAATAAAATAAAAAAGAAATTAATTACTTATTAAACTTTTATTTATCCTTCCTTTTCCCTTTAAAACACACTGCTATACAAATAAATACTTATTAAACATTGTAAATCCATACAATGGATATGATACTGAAAGATGGTTGATTTGTTAGTTGAAACTACTAAACAATGGTAACTAGATATTAGATTAAGTTATAAAACTTCTGAAATAAGCTTATCATTTCTATTTACATAAATTCTCTTTTCATCTTTATTTGTCCAAACAAAAAAATCATAATACTTTATTTTAGTACCTAACAAGTTTTTGAATTTGAAAATAGTAGGGGCTACTTTCTTTCAAGCAATATTCATTATTGATAATTTCTATGTGCTTATAATTATCCACACTGATAAACTCATCTTTTATAGAGAAAGGACATTTCTCTTCCAATACTGTTAGTTCTCCAATTAATCCTTCTGGAGAAACCTGAAATGAAACATCTAATATTAATAAAGAGAAATATTATTAAATTCTAGTCATCTCACACATAGTACCTAATCTGATCCCAAGATAGGTTGTGTTCTCGTTAGAGATACTGTGGGTACATAACCAGATGCATATCATATAGTAAAAGTGTGTCCTTGATGAGCATGAAACCCATTTAACCTTTCATGCAGAAGTCATATTAGGTAAATATACATAATATATTAGGTAAATATATGTAAAAAGAAAAAACATAGCTGTTACCTCGGCAAACAAGCATACTTCTGGAAAAAATAAGTTTGTAATACAGTAAACAAACTAACCTCTGAATAAGCAGCTCTTTGAGGCCGCTTATTTTTGCGGCTCTTTTTCTTTTTCTGCTTTCAAAGCGTTCACATTCATCGCCAAATAATCCATATTTGCGATAATTTCACGAAGGAGATCACTTTTCAACAGGTAAAATATAGAAATTAAAATAATTTGTCACGAAGCCCGCCAAAACCAGTGAAAAGTGGACCTCACGCGACACTAGCGCCTCTAGTGGCAAATTCACACGCGATAGTCCCCATTGGTACCGACTCCAAAAAATGTTATTATAGAACTACATTAACTCTTGTATAAATAATAAATTAAATTATTTTTTACTTTTTAGTGTTTGTGGTTTTTGAAGTCGGTTTTTATTTTTTTTTGTTGTCTCTAGTACTTAGATATCCGAAAGTAAAATAAAGTGAAAGATTTGTGCCTATACCTAAAACATGGTTTCAATCACTTTTAAAAATCTAGCTAGCAATATTTTGGTACTCTAATAATATAACCCTGATAACCAAGTATGTTTGTCGAATAAAAAAAATATTGGTAGGTACCTAGTGTTTTTTCTTATCTTGGTCAAGTGAGAGTTTGTGACGCACTTTGTTCTCTAGATAATTTTATTTTCAAGTTTAATATAATGATAAATGAACAAAATATTTGTAGTGTAATATTTTATCAATAACAGCGTCACAGAGTTCACTTTTTATGGAAGGCACATTTTATCCGTCTCGGCTTTCCTATGATGATTTTAAGCCCATTCAAACCGCACATTCATTCTGTACTCGTAACAATAATAGACTTGGTAATCCTGCCCTAATAAACTGGAAATCACTTTCTTAATTCTTTTAAATTTTACAATTAGGCTTACAAATTAACTTAAATAATTTTTTGGTAAGAGAAAATATTTATTAGCGCTCGTAATGACTATACTTTATAATATTTTAACTTTTTAGTTAAAATATTTAACTGTAATTTAAAAAAATCTGTTTTGTAATTACTATAATAGAATGCAAGAAAGGTACTTGTTTTGAGTGAACTTTCTATTCATTGCGAAAAATGTAAACTAAATAATGTTAAAGGATTTTTTCCTGATTAATGTTTTATAATATTATGGTTTCTTAATACCTTTCTTTGTGTGAGGAAATTTCCTTTATGAAGCCTGCTATATTATTTTTAAGTAGATAATAAAACCGTTAGTAGGTACATTAACGGAATTTAATAAGAATAGGTGTTTCAATGATGTATTATTCTAAATTACATTAAAGAATTTAAACAAAAATGTCATGACTAGACATTTTAAACCTTATTTAATATTTATTTTGATAGCAATGAATGACGAACAGAAGAAAGAAAAAGCAATAATTACTTTGACTGAAAGCGAGCTGCAATTCGACGCAGTCTTCAATAAATGAACCTCTAGGGATGAAACAAATAACAGGAAAAAGACAAATGAACTGCGTTCTCTGATACTTTAGATTGCTCAAAGCTGCAATACAATTATTGTTGGTTGTTTCGCTACAATTTTTAATTACAAAAGATAGAATAAACTTTCAATATCATGAGTACCATTAAAAAGGTTTGAATTGGACGATTCTTACGTTTTGGTCGTTTTGACTTTAAACCAAAGATCTTCCCATAATTGTCGTATCATATCCACTATCCTTTCCACAGGGAGCATTAGTAAGGCGACAGCAATACATTTAGACCTGTAATTTTAGTTGACTCACTTTAGAGTGATTAGGTATATATAAACCGCAGAATCAGCAACACTAAAGGTAGAGAAAGCAGCAGTCTGCTATAGAGTGATGATGAGCGGAGTCCTTTTCTTAAATTCGTTAAATTTAATTCAGCTTTTTATTCTTGAGTACCTTTATTACGGTTGAAATTGGAAGACTAAAAACAAAACACGGAGGTAGCTCCTATGGCACGATTAGATAGAGTTTTTATGCTTGGATACGCGGTAGGCCTGGGCGGGCCATGCGCTGCTGTCGTTTTACCACAATAAATTAAAGCTTAGTTTGTATTGTTATAACAAAAGACGCCGCGCCGTACCTCAATAACTGCTCCTCTACTCTTTGCTAACTTGCGCGTTTCATCTAAGATAATAACGAGATTTGTTTGGTTAGACATCATTATTTGCTTGTTTCTTTATTTTGCTAGATGATGACCACAGTTTCATTCGCGTGGATTTAAGTGTTATGGTTTTATAACGAGTGGAAAAATCTTTAATTTTCCGTGATGAAAATGAGTTCTATGTCACTTTCCAGGCCATCAACCTATAGGTACCCATGCAGAACATCACGTCGATCCGTTTCTTTGCTGCGCTGTGATTGTAGGATGTTCAACAAACAAACAAACACATTAATTTCTCAATAATTATAATCATACAGGTACGAAAACTTTGTTATAACATTATGACATTTCTAATGAAATGTACGGACCAAATAAAGGTACTTACCTATATTTCTTATCCAGTTATCTGCTGTCACCGCATCATTTTTCACTTATCCCATTTGTCTCGCCGATATTTATTGATTTCACTCGAAACGGATCAACCTTTCACGTTTGTATCTACCTACATTTTATTTTTAACATAAGAGCTTTTTACTAGGTAGCAAAAAAGATTTCTAAAAATATTATACAATATAGGATTGCTCGGTAAATTATTATTATGACAAAAGCCAATGGGCGCATAATGCTGCTAAATTATGCGCTTAACTTAGGCATGTTAGCAGAACTACCGATACGATTCGCGAAGATAACAATCGCAAATCATCGTATGATATACCTATAGATTTCGTACTGAGCGATGATAATAATAATATGTCAACTTTAATCGGGATGACGCAAGTATTCGACTCATCGTGATATAAGTATACATGACCACGCTATAAAGCCAGGCGATAGTTTGTCCTATCACCTGCTGTATTCGTGCTTCATTTTCTTTTTAAATTTCATTACAATTTAGCCCTTGACTAATTTAGTTTTATTAAAACAACATGTTTTCTACACAGCATCGTACCGGAAGGCTTAATCGCTTGGCGGTATTGCCGGTAGGGTAGTAACTAGCCATGGCCGATTCGCACCCACTCTACTCCCACCAGATCAGACCAGAGAAAATGCAGACAGTTCCCAAGTTGACCCTATCGGGAATCGAACCCGGGACCTCCCGCTATAAAACCCGTTAATATGAATACCGTAGACTTTTCATTAACCAGTCTTGAAGTGAAACTTCTTTAGAATAGTTGTGATTTGAAAATTCGATGAAACGAAAAAGCGACACTAAAGAGAGACAAACATATTCATAACAGGCTTTAGCCGAGAGAATGAGATAAAACACAAGTTATATTTATCTCATTCTCATATCTCATTCATCTCTCAAAGGGGTTGTTTCATCTTGGGCCAGGTACTTGTACAGTATTCCAAAAAATAGTATAAAATCATAGAAAACAAAATAAAATATGCTTTTTGGCAGTTTTACAGTGAATAAGAGGTACAAAAATAAAATGTTTAATTAGGTACATTTGTAGAATAGCAACTCTCGCAGCGCATCCATCCATCAATCTGACTGCTGTTGGATATTTTATGGTTAATTCACATTTCCCAGGTAATTTTATGTCAAATGTCATCATGACACGTGTAATATACGTCAATGTCAAAATGGACGCATGTTGTTGCGCTTTTATTTTGCAAAATAATTTCGCATTGTACCTCGTAAATTGAACTTTTTAGTAAGAAATAAAGAAAAAATTTTTACTATTTTATGACCCCGAACATTTTGAAATACCGTACAAATACCTGGCCCAGGCTCCATATAAATTTGAAACAACCCCTTTATGAGGAGTAAAATCAAACTTTCTTCGTTACGTTATGTAGGTACATGTTTCCATGGTAACACTTGTTTATGTTTCCATGACTAAATATATTTATGCCTTCTATTACAGAGCGTTGTCTGTAATTTTAGAACTCTGTAACCGGCCAATATCCTTTGTGCCTCCCTCAAGTTACTTGACACTGGCGAAGTGCATTGTGCTGTTTTGGCACTATTAAAAGCCAAAAACCAAGAAAAGAAGAAGACTGTAATGTATTTTGATCATAGATTTAAGATGGTCTCGCTTCGCTACAGCGCAGTGGATGACCAATCCTAAATCTATGATTTTGATGAATATAAATTACTAGCTGATGCCCGCCATTTCATCCGCGTGGATTAAGTTTTTTTCATTCCCTCCTTAATTTCCGGGATAAAAAGCAGCCTATGTCACTTTCCATGTCCTAAACTATACCAATGCCAAAAATCACGTCGATCCGTTGCTCCGTTGCGGCGTGATTGAAGGACAAACCAATAAACCAACAAACAAACACACTTTCGCATGTATAATATTATTTATAATATTACTAGCTAACGTAAAGAAAACCCCCTACCATTGATCACGAAATGGTAGGGGGGTTTTCTTGGGATAATAATGCGGTGGGTTCCCACGTCCTCCCGACTAAGTACTTCTCGACTAAGAGCACAATTTCAACCCTTAGATTTCTTAACAATTATTATCAGGCCCCCGATTATGTAAGAATAGCCGATCAAACGTAATCGTTCAGCGTCAAAGTAAAATAAACCATGACAGCATTGAATTAGAGCTCAATTTCGTGTATCCATTCTTATACGTTAGAGTATCGTACATACCTAAAGTATAAGAATGGGTTACCGAAATTGAGCTCTAATTCAATGGTGTTATGGTTTATTTTACTTTGACGACGAACGTTAACGTTTTCATCGGCCATCCTTACATGATTGGGGGGCAGATTAGTGATGATAATCGGACCCAACGGCTCACCGTGCACTTCGCGCACGACACGGAGGAAACGAAAAGGTCATATACGGACTTCCAAATTCGGTCATCCCTCCAGTTACCGACTTTGGTCAACGTTGCTTAACATTCTTACGCTAACTTAATAACTTACCTAACATGGTGATAATAAAAAAAAACCCCCCGGCTGAGTTTGTTGTGGGCTCTTCTCAGACCAGGGCGCGTTTGGAACCCTCGTAGCTTTAGTTTTAAGATAACTGTTTATCACTATCATGTTTTATAAGTAGGTATTTAAGTAATTTTTAACGTCAATAAGTGTACCTACAGTGTACCTATAATGAATAAATGATTTGATTGATTGATTGATTGAACAGTGTATACGTGAGTAGTGCCAGTGATTCGTTCACTTCTAAACAAACGGGCAATGGCCATATAACTCGTAGCTTTAGTTTTAAGATATCGTAACAGATTATCACCATCATATTTTTATGTAACTGGACGTGAATAAGTGTAGTGTGTCTACCTAAATTGAATAAATATTTATGACTATGACTATTTATGACTAACTATCGTCGTTTGTCTCATTCGAAATTCGAATCTTCCACAAACCATGAATTTCGCCACTTAAGTATTTTTTAAGTACAGCATTTTGAATTATTACAAATCTGCCAAAATAATGACGTGTGTGTCAACTGTCAGCTCCGACGCACGACTGGAGTTTACTCCTTACCATAGAAGAAGGAACCTCAGAATCAGGGTCAGCGTGTAACCGAAAGGGATAGGTAATACTATGAAACACATCCCAAACGTCATACAAACGTCATAATTTGTCTGGCACAATAAGTGCAATAGGCACAAAACCCGTGACGCAGAAAGGGAGAGAAAAACACATATTTTTTTCTCATTCTATCTTGTGTAACATCCCAACACTGCATCTCTTTCATGTGGGAGTGAAAAGGAGATATGGCGGCGTCTATCTTACTCAGTCTACGCTCCTTACGAACAAGTTTTACGGACGGTTTTACCATGGAAACATAAACAAACAACTGTTACCATGGAAACATAAAGTAAATAACGTAAGGGAGATAGTTTGATTTTACTCCCCATAAATTTTCATACCCCGGACTTATATAATTATGAAAATCGATTCAAAAGGTAAACTCCAAAAGGTAAACTCCAAAAATCCGTAAGTAGGTACTTACTAAAATTTTATAATAATAAGCATGGACTTAATATACAATAATAGGACTGAGTACTCTAGATAATGTGTCATACGAAAATGAACCTTAACATTTGGACATTCAGATTAGGTTTGTTAGGCTGTCTCAACAGAGGGAAAACGAGCCGAGAGAGATAGTCTGAAGGTGGGTACTGTGTCCCTTTTACTCAATTGCCAGTAGAAAAAATGTTAAAAGTGGCAGAAAACATTTTTCCAAGTAGAAATAAAACAAGGAACGTATAAATATTTTTAGCTTTTAGAATACTTTTAAATAATTTATTTTTTATGTTTACAATTTATTTTTTTATGTTGACCATTTTTTAAAGTAAATAGTCAAAATAACATGATTGTTTGGTAGCTATATAGAATTACCCTGGTAGCACTGAAATATGCCATCACCAGGGTGTCCATGGACCTGCTGTTGTTTTGTGGATTTAGCTATTACCGTAATATGGGGTGAAATCACAAATCCCAAATTCATGAAGAATTTTAAGGTAGTTCTTAAAGTCTTAGTGGCAAAAATTTTTTGCGAGATATTTCACCGCGGTAGATTGCCTCATCTGGTGACAGAAGGGCTGGCTCATTTTTTGCGCAAAGGATCAGCCTGGCTGTCCAACGCGGAAATGCAGCCAGTATTTATATAGTAATTAGGTTAGGCTAGCTAGCTGTAATTTCTATTGTATTGTTTTCAATTAATGTTAAAAAAACGAAGCAAATAATCATAGTTACGCGCCAGACTTCTGATATTTTTGTGTTAAAATATTAAATGTTAAATAAATGTTAGTGACACACGCTTTGTTTTATTTCCCATTGATTCTTTAAATACCTACTCAAACTCCGCAGCCAACCTGACAAGTGATAGGTATTTGCCAAAATGAACTTTCCTGTGTGTTAAAAAATGTTTGGTCACCCTATTAGAACGAGATAAAATCCTCCCTTCAACATATCTCTCTCGGCACGTTTTTTGGAAAGGAGAGCTCAGTCCTAATAATGTATATTATATATTAAGTCCATGATAATAAGTTACAGATTCAGTCATTATATTTAAATTATGAAACGGTTAGCGGACAGTATTTTTAACCCACCGGATTGTAGATGGCGCCACTTGTATTTTACATCTCAATGTAGCATCTATGCGTGCCAAAGTATAAAGTTAATCAGGAAGGCGGATTTACAAGAGTAAAGCCCGTCCATTGCACTGCGGCTGGGTTGACCTCTGGATTGCAGAGTGATATTAAATTGTGTAAAAATTTTTGGAAATGAGGATTGCGTTCGCGCCGTCCTCCTTGTGCATCAATCGCCCGTGAAAACTATAAGGCCACAAAAATTCTGTTCTATATATATCCATACTTCCATACTAATATACTAATTTTACTAATAATATTATAAATGCGAAAGTGTGTCTGTCTGTCTGTCTGGTCTGTCTGTCTGTCTGTCTGTCTGATACGCTTTCCCGGCCCATCTTTTCAACCGATTTTGATGAAATTTACGGTACGGTAAAGGTACGGAGGTAGATTGCATCCCGGGGCCTTCCCCGGGACATAGGCCTGCTTGATATATTTATTTATATAAATTATATCTATACTAATATTATAAATGCGAAAGTTTGGATGGATGGATGGATGTTTGTTAACAACTCAATCACGCCAGAACGGCTGAACGGATCTGGATGAAATTTGGCACAGAGATAGCCAACCTAAATCCACGCGGACGAAGTCGCGTGGATTTAGGTTGGCTATCTTTGGTTGCTAGCTGGTTGGTTTTTTGGTTCCCGCAGGAACTCATTAATTTTCCGGGATAAAAAGTAGCGTGTTATTCCAGACTATAATCTATCTCTGTGCCAAATTTCGTCCAGATCCGTTCAGCCGTTCTGGCGTGATTGAGTTGTTAACAAACATCCATCCATCCATCCATCCATCCAATCTTTCGCATTTATAGTATTAGTATAGATACTCGTATATTAATATAAATAAATGTATCAAGCAGGCTTTCAGTAATATAAAAAATGCGTTCATTTACTCTCATTTGCTAATCTATAATATATTTTTCAATACGCTTGCTCGAAAAATGCACAGAGTTTTTTTCAAGTCTACTTCACTTCTAAATAAAAAGTTTTCTTGCTAGAAAGTTCATAATGATAATATTGACTTTCTAAGTAAAAAAACCTAAAAAATAATAACATTTAGATATAGATTGATGAAATCAATTCATGAAATCAAAAATTGTACCTATTTAATATACTAATTAATTAAAATTGTTTTAAGTTTTATAAATCAAAAAGTAAAGGCTGAATAGTCCAGGCTGGGAGTTAAGAGCTAGAACCTGGAGCCATGAAGCCAATAAAAAAAACGCAATTACAACAAGGCGCCGTAGTGGGTGTTCCGAACAATGCGAGCACTGTTCAGTGCTCTTACTGGGGACTTACAGTGCTCGCAGTGTATTTCGGAACACACCCGTAAGTCTATACTAAATCTTTAATCTGTGTGTGCTATTTTTAAAAGTTTCATTGAGTTTTCGTATAAATTATTAATGCTCTTACTGGGGACTTACAGTGCTCGCAGTGTATTTCGGAACACACCCGTAAGTCTATACTAAATCTTTAATCTGTGTGTGCTATTTTTAAAAGTTTCATTGAGTTTTCGTATAAATTATTAATAAATACGAATGGTATAAGTGATGTGGGATCATAAAATTAAATCACCAATTAGGTATTTTAGCTGTAAGAAAAAAATCGCGCTTGTAATAGCCGCCAAAAATCTCGACTAGCATGGACGTGAAAAGCCATTTTCTGGTAAGTACCTAGTACCTACCTACTCGACTTTTATTTTCAAGTTTTCTCACAAATGTATTGAAATATATTTTATAATCGTTCGTAAAGAGTAAACTCCAGTCCTGCGTCGGAGCTGCCACACACAATTTTTTTTCCATAGTGTGTCTAAACCTAAACATGAAAAAAAAAAACTGAATGAACAATATTTTATTATTCGTACCTATCTATTTAAAAAGAAATTCTATGCAAAATACTCTCTGTAATCCGCCTTGAATGCGCAGATGGAAGGTCAAACGTGCAATAATCTCGAAAGTCTTTTTAAACGAGCTCAAGAAAGTTGTTCTCTTTTTAGGGTTCCGTAGCCAAATGGCAAAAAACGGAACCCTTATGGATTCGCCATGTCTGTCTGTCTGTCCGTCCGTATGTCACAGCCACTTTTTTACAAAACTATAAGAACTATACTAATGAAACTTGGTATGTAGATGAGCACAAAAATAGAAAAAAACCGGCCAAGTGCGAGTCGGACTCGCGCACCGAGGGTTCCGTACAAACCTTTAGTAAGTTTTAAATTATTAAAAAAAAAACTACTTACTAGATCTCGTTCAAAACAATTTTCGGTGGAAGTTTGCATGTTAGTACATCATATATTTTTTTTAGTTTTATCATTCTCTTATTTTAGAAGTTACAGGGGGGGGGGACACACATTTTACCACTTTGGAAGTGTCTCTCGTGCAAACTATTCAGTTTAGAAATTTACCACTTTGGAAGTGTCTCTCGTGCAAACTATTCAGTTTAGAAAAAAATGATATTACAAACCTCAATATCATTTTTGAAGACCTATCCATAGATACCCCACACGTATGGGTTTGATGAAAAAAAATTTTTTGAGTTTCAGTTTTAAGTATGGGGACCCCCAAAATGTATTGTTTTTTTTCTAGTTTTGTGTGAAAATCTTAATGCGGTTCACAGAATACATCTACTTACCAAGTTTCAACAGTATAGTTCTTATAGTTTCGGAAAAAAGTGGCTGTGACATACGGACGGACACACAGACAGACAGACAGACATGACGAATCTATAAGGGTTCCGTTTTTGCCAAATTTGGCTACGGAACCCTAAAAAAACAATCAATTTTGGGGGTTCCATCCCGTTTTTTTCATCAAACCCATACGTATATCTATGGATAGGTCTTCAAAAATGATATTGAGGTTTCTAATATCATTTTTTTCTAGTAAAATGTGTCCCCCCCCCCCCCCCCGTCCCCCCCCCCCCTTCCTGTAACTTCTAAAATAAGAGAATGATAAAACTAAAAAAAAAATATATGTTGTACATTACCATGCAAACTTCCACCCAAAATTGGTTTGAACGAGATCTAATAAGTAATTTTTAGGGTTCCGTACAAAAATGGTAAAATGGAACCCTTATGGTGCTACTTTCTCCGTCTGTCTGTCCGTCTGTCCGTCCGTCACACTCGATTATTTCAGTAACTACCGAAGCTATCGACATGAAATTTGGAATAGTTGTGTATATTAGTGGCCCAAAGACACTGGAATTAAAAAAAATTGGAAATTATTTTTGTTCTTATTTAAAAAGGGGGGAAAATCGGAGGGTTGAAATTTAAAAGTGAGATAACTGTACTGTGTGGGGTATCATATGAAAGGGTTTGCTTTGTACATTCTAAAACAGATTTTTAATTATTTTTAGTCATGATAGTTTTTGATTTATCGGGGAAAAAGTCTAAAAAAAATACCGTTCCCCCCCCTTATCTCCGGAGTTTACCAATCGAAAAATCTGAAATAATTATGGTCAATAGGAATTTATGTATATTTTACAGGAAAACTATAGCCAATGCTCTAACTAGCATAGTTTTTTTGATATTAACAGTAAACCTCTACAAACAAAGTTAGTTTTGCGGTTCATTAACAAAGGTAATTATTACCGTTTTACATCTTTGTTTTTAATACGTCATAAATCGTAAAAGTTACTACAGGTTTGTACGGAACCCTCGGTGCGCGAGTCCGACTCGCACTTGGCCGGTTTTTTTTTAATAATTTAAAACTTACTACAGGTTTGTACGGAACTCTCGGTGCGCGAGTCCGAATCGCACTTGGCCGGTTTTCTTTCTAATGTTACTTGTTCTTTTGTATTTAAGTGAAATAACCTCGATACAAAGGGAGTTTGGAGCATGTAAATGGGGTCTTATTAACCCCTCAGGCAAGAGAGAGTGGTGTTATGTGTTTTAATTTGGTTATAGATAAAGTTAGCCTCGACCAATATTTTGAGGCTGTCGGTAAATCATTTTTAACTTTTTTTTAATATAGTTATTTTGTTAGGATATTTGTTAGGATATGGGATGCCGGAAGGGCATCCCATATCCTAACGGTTCGAATTAGAAAAGGAAGCAAATCGCTTCGTACGAGCCCGCGGAATTTTGACTGCGTAAGGGTGCAGACTTGCCTTGCGGTTCGATGATAAAAAGGTGACGGAGGAACCAGAACTTCTACAAGTTTCAATCTTTTAGGTTTTACTAGAGTTAAGAATAACTTAGAGCGAAACCATACAAAGGTTGCATATAATAAATGTTCCATATAATATAAAAAATCTGCCACGCGCAGTGTAGGGTTCCGTAGTTGCCCGTCACAATTTAACGGATATTTTATAAGTTGGTCGAACATTACTCATTAACTTGTAAAGCCCACTTAATATCTCTGATATCTTTTCTTTTAACGTTTTTTTAACTACTGCCATGAATTTTTTCACGTATCCTAAAACAACCGTTTGGCTTGTAGGGTCACACATGATTCTATCCAGTCCGGTTCAAGTATTGTTGTTTTTATGTAAGACTTCCCCGTTTTTGTATAGGAATGCAAAAAGGTAAGTAAAAATTATAGCTCATTTAAATCTCTTTACAGCTGCTTGCGAAAGTTTTTCGCTGTAATGCTCGGAGGCTTTCGGTATAGAGGTGCAAATTTAAAGTGTAACTAATGCAGAGAATTGTCAGCGGAGGAGCATGAGAACTCCATTACTGTTTTTGGATCGACACGGCCCTACTACTGTGATATATTTAGAACGCCGAGAGTTCATTATCCATACTTCCATACTTCCATACTAATATTATAAATGCGAAAGTGTATCTGTCTGTCTGTCTGTCTGTCTGTCTGTCTGCTACGCTTTCCCGGCCCATCTTTTCAACCGATTTTGCTGAAATTTGGTATAGGGGTAGATTATATCCCGGGGAAGAACACAGAACACTTTTTATCCCTAAAAATTAAGGAGTTCCTGCGGAAATCCTTAATTTTTAAAATCCTGCCTTAATCCACGCGGACGAAGTCGCGGGCATCATCTAGTGAAATAATAAATCGAAGTATGTGTTAGCAAAGCTGATTAGAATTTAGCGATATTAATCGATACCTTAATTGTTCGATAAATACCTGTCACAGACCAGTTATACCTAATATATAAAAGATCATTGATCCCTGTCCATTAAATTAATAAAAAATGTCTGCATCCTTGGATTTATGTTGTTTGAACACAGATAAATAAGTTGTAATAATAGTTGGGTTAAATAGGAATAAAATAATAATAAATATATTTTGTGAATAACAAACTTATAAACTAAACTCATATATTTTGATGTGAGTACAAAATGATAAGCTTATACTTAGTACTTTGTAGATAAGTAATACCAAAATATGTTCAAAAGATTCATAGGTAAATTAAATGTTAGAGCTTTTACGAAAAGTAAATACCTACGTAAATAAACCTAAACGTAATTGGTTTTCCTTACAAACCTATGCAATGCACATTCACTGTTCGTCGAACAGAAACGACGCGGTGAACTCATAAAACCTTATCTTTCTCCTTCGAGGAGCGTTTAAATTTTCTGCTACTTGCGCTTATTGCTCCGCTGAGATATTAGAGAGTAGGTATAATATTTTGCCCGTAGATTCGCTCACGATAAGTTCGATTTTCATACAAATTACAATTCCCTTAATTACAACCCTAGAGGTTGAATTTTCAAAATTCCTTTCTTAACGGATGCCAACGTCATTGAAACTATATACTAATGCCAATAAATTTAAGCCCAGTCCGTCCGGTGGTTTGAGCTGTGCGTATGATAGATCAGTCAGTCAGAAAATTTGAATATTGTCAGGTAGCGGTATCAAGTTTATTAATATTCCAAATATTAACTTTACAGTTTTCATAGTTTCTGATAAATAAGTAACATAGATACCTATCTTCAGTAATATGACAATAATTCAAAGAAGAAGACAAACCCATGTCTGACTAAATAACCGCTGACCCATAGATTTATTATGTATCTATTCTACGCGCTAACCAAAATTTATTACTGTCTGTCATAGTTAAAAGTGTTACAGTATTCCCTATTCTGTGGTGGTACAAGGAGGTTTATCTACCCTGTGGTACAGTCGTACAGTGTCAGACTATTTTATGCTAGTGAGTAATTGACATAATTTTTGTGAATCGATTATTAGTAGGTATTTCCTGCAAGTTCAGCAAAGTTTCTTCATTGAATACTTAAATTAAAATTTCATTTATAAATAAAACTAGCGGACGCCCGCTACTTCGTTCGCGTGGCATAAGTTTTTAATTCCCACAGGCACTCCTTAATTTTCCGAAATAAAAATATCCTATGTCACTGTCCAGCTCCTCATCTATACCCATGCAAAAAATCACGTTAATCCGTTCCCCTGTTGCGGCGTGATTGAAGGATAAACTCTCTATACCCATGCAAAAAATCACGTCGATCCGTTGCTCTGTTGCGGCGTGAGTGAAGGACAAACTCTCTATTTAAAGTCCTTGGGGATAGAAATTATTTCATAATTTTAAAATGGTAGCCCAAATATCAAGTTTCATGGCTACTTAAAAAACGATGGACTTTCATACAAACTTTCAAACCCTATTTTACCCCTTTGGGGTAGAATTTTGAAAAATCCTTTCTTAGTGGATACCTACTTACTCTTCACAAAGAACTCACCCTCCAAATTTTATGTCTCCTGGACCAGCGGTTTAGGCTGTGCGTTCATATATAGGTAAATCAGTCAGTCAGGCAGTCAGGACCTTGAATTTTATATATATAGATAATTATTTGAGCCGTTTTATTTTGATTATAATTTCAATTTAATATTTTAATTGAAAAAACTTTATTTTAAGAAATATTTTAAGCAATGCCGTTCGAGTAGATTATTAGATTATCATCAGTAGATTAGTAGATTATTAGATTATCATTTATTATTTGACTAGGCCAATATCCTAATTGTCCTTTATCTAGTTAGCCGATGTCTAAATATAAATAATAAATAAAACAAAAGGTGTTTAGTAGAGTACGCTCGCCGCACTGAACGCTGCATCAAGTGGGTCCTGGGATTGAAGTACCCGCAACAATGACGGTCTTTGGCTTTTGTAATACTTTATTATGTGCCGGCAAAGATCCCCTGACAAAACTTTATTGGGACATTGAGTATGAACACTCGGGCTGATATGAGACACTAGTTATAATGGAGTACATACTAGATATTATATTAAAGAAGCCTCATAATTTCATGAAATCCATGTTGAAAAGGAAGGGCTTAGTTCGATCAAGAGATCATTATATACTACTAGCTGAAGCCCGCGACTTCGTCCGCGTGGATTGAGGTTTTTGGTTCCCGCGGGAACTCTTTAATTTTCCGGAATAAAAAGCAGCCTATGTGCTATTCCAAACTATAATTTATCTCTGTGCCAAATTTCACCCAGAGCCGTTCAGCCGTTGGGGCGTGATTGAGTAACAAACATCCATACATTCATCCAAACTTTCGCATTTATAACATTTAAGTATTTGATTCAGATAAAGGTAAGCTTTAATACATTTTTTTGTAGAAATTAGAAAAAATAAACGAAACATAATGCTCAGAATGAAAGCTGCAGTTTCTGAACCAAATATGATCAACTTCGGTTGTGTCATGACCAGCCTATTACTTTTGCATTTAGGAGTAATATAAAGTTTATAATATTATGTCATTGTTGTTTTTAAATTATTACAATTATTTTAATTATTTATAAGTAGCTGATGCCCGCGACTTTGTCCGCGTGGATTGAGGTTTTTTGGTTCCCGCGGAAACTCCTAAATTTTCCGAGATAAAAAGTAGCCTATATGTTAATCCAGACTATAATCTATCTCTGTGCCAAATTTTACCCAGAGCCGTTCAGCCGTTGGGGCGTGAGTGAGTAACAAACATCCATACATCCATACATTCATCCAAACTTTCGCATTTATAACATTTATTTGATTCCGTTATAGGTAAGCTTTAATTTTTTGAAGTAATTAGAAAAATTAAACGGAACATAATGCTCAGAATGCAAGCTGCAGTTTCTGAACCAAATATGATCAACTTCGGTTGTGTCATGACCAGCCTATTACTTTTGCATTTTGGCGTAATATAAAGTTTATAATATTATGTCTTTGTTGTTTTTAAATTATTACAATTATTTATAAGTAGCTGACGCCCGCGACTTTGTCCGCGTGGATTGAGGTTTTTTGGTTGCCGCGGAAACTCCTAAATTTTCTGAGATAAAAAGTAGCTTAAATGTTAATCCAGACTATAATCTATTTCTATGCCAAATTTCATGCAGATCCGTTCAGCCGTTCTGGCGTAATTGAGTAACCAACATCCATCGGTCCATAAATCCATCCATCCATCCTTCCATCCATCCAAACTTTCGCATTTATAATAGCAGTATAGATAAAAACTTACTAAAAATAATTATTGTAATCTATGGAAATCATGATTATTTTACTTACCAGCTTTAACAGACATTCAGTGCTTTGATGGGATCAAATTAGTCACTGTCATCTCGTATTTTAGGATGGAGTATTGGATATTCTTGTCTAGCGAAGTGTAGTACCTACTTCCTGCGATGGTTAGGGTTCAATAGATACTAAGTTCAAGTTTGAACACACTCCTCGGTTCTCATGCACTTGCTTTAATGAGTGAATTTGTACCTACAGTAAAATTAAAACTTCAAAGTACCTTATGTACTCATTTTCTTGTTTCTAAATCTACTTCATTAGAGCAATTTATATTTACTTTCACTTTCTATTTATATTTACTTAATTATATTTTTCTATTTATATTTACTTAATTATATTTTTAATTTATATTTACTTTTAATTTATATTTGCTTTTACTTTCGTGTAAATTTTTAATTTTTAAGTGTATTTTGGTTTTAAATCTTCTTATAGATTCTTCAGATTATGGATCTTCGCGCACAAACTTCGTTCGCATAACATTATAAGAGTTCTGAGCTCCAACGCCTCAGTCCTGATGCTACAGGAGTATAATTTCCACTTATGCCTTTGGGGCTGAGATTATAGTATTTTTTGAGTAAACATAATATTGGTAACATAAAGCTGCTAACATTAAACAAAACTTTTACATTTTTTCTGTAACAAACAATCTATTAAAATTAAAAAATAACAATACCAACATAAATCTTCTTACTTATATAATAAAGTTATTTTTATGCTTAAAAGAAGGCCTCAGCCACAATTATTGTTTGTTTATAATGTATCTTGAAATAAATCTTTATTCATTTTTTTTTTCATTCATATAAAGCTCACAAAAAAGTTAGTAAAAATATAAAAATTAAAAATGCGAGAAAAGCAACCCGTGTAGACCGAATTCCGTGAAAATCGTTCGGTTGCTATAGTACTATTGGCTGGTCATTCCTCTGTTTGACGCCATTGAGTCTCGACTTTTACATAATGTATCAAATTATCCATAAGTAAATATAATTGAGATAAATTACCAGGCTTTCCGAGACACGAAGGAATGGTAAAGACTTCAATGTTCCTAAACATTACCTAAATATACAAACTTACTAGCATCCAAATTTTCACAAAGATAATATTGCATTAAAGAAATACACGGAAGAAGGCCATTCATTTCTTGGTGCCGCGGCTAAATTATTAAAATTGGGGTAAATGGAGTGATATGTACTGAGTTTACAGCGGCAATAATTCATAAGCTGGGGGCGTAATGTGCGTGAAATAGATTCAATGCGGACCCTCTTCTAGAAGAAATGTGCATATTCGCCTCCACCCGCCTTGAACGTTAAATTACCTTTCATCCAACTGAATGGCCATAACGATTACGAAAAGATTCCAATATTGTTTTTTATTGCATGCAAAATTTCTAATTTTTCAAAGATTAATAAATTATCAAGATCAAATTGTTTTGTTCAACAACTAAAAAATAATTAAGTCTATTTGTTAGAAGTTTCTTTTATATTTTTGTGTAATGTATGTGTAAGGGTGCGTACACATCAGGCGAACGCGCCGGAAAATGCGAATGCTCTGCATAATATGCGCACTGTTACACTAAAACTATATGTGCGCCTCTAACGCAAGGCTTGCATAATGCGCGCGTGCAGATCGCGCGCATGTACTCGTAGTTCAGATTGCTTCCCTCATACCACTCAGTTAAAACTGATTTGACTAAAATATTGCTTTTTGACTGCACGCAGGCAGCGCTAGCGTCACAAACAGGTTCATTCGCGGCGCATTTGCCAGATGTGTCGAATGCCGAATTGACGCATCCTGACGTCTACTATAGCAACATGGAGCGATGATGTAAAGATGTGAGGGTATAGTTGGATGATTTACATTGGAGGTTCAGAATATATTGTGGTGTTTTTTGGAAAAGGCATTTGACGGCTGAAATAATGAATTACAATTAAATATCACAACGGAATTAGAATAAGTGGATCTCTATTAAATAATTATTAAGTTATTACAACTTTATCTATTAATCATTGTATATGTGAAAATTAATAGAAAAAAGGCGAGAAAATGAACGCGTTGGATCGCTGTGAAGCAGCCATGAATAATCCTGCCGTCAGCGCCACGCGAGCTCGCTGCCCAATTAAAAACCTACTCTTTCCAGGACTTTTAGCTGAGAATATTGTATAATAAGCCAATAAAATACCCCACTCAACGCCCACTAGGGCCGGCTATGAAATATACACTCGCCTTTATCGCGGTGAAATTAAATGCAGAAGCCGCATTCCTATAAAGCGAGTTGATTAGATTTAAATTAACTACATTTTGCCATTATTATTTTCTAACAATTATTATGTGAAAATAATATAGTGTTCACTTGTCTATAATTGAAGCCATTTCAATTATTTGCACCATAGCAATATGTTACTGCGATCTAAATTTAAAATTATTATCTATTTAAAAAATATCTATATCTAATAATAATAATAATATCTGTATATTTATTTTTCCTGTTTAAAGTAATTTTATTGTTTTTTTGTAATTTTTCTAAGTACTTATAACTTCTTTTGCATGTAATCAATGGTAGTCACAAGATTAAATAACTTAGTTGTAATAGAATATGACATTGATCATTGTATTAACGTTGGCTTCCTATTAAATAAAATAAAATGAAATAGTTACCTACTAAAATATTATTAATAATTTTAAATTAGGTATAAGAACTTACATCAATCCTTAATTTAATCCTTAATTTAGTATGTTTTAATCATTCCGCAAATCTTTTATTTATATAATTCGAGTGAAAACTGAGAAGAAAATTATAGCATAATATGAGCAGCGAGCGACCGTGTTTAAGTAAACAATAAACGCCACTGTTTTTAAAAATCCACCAATAAAAATCTGCTCTTCACGTGTTGGTCAGCTTGCTTGATCAGCTGGCACACATTACTTTACTCTATGGCTTGGTCATGCTTAAAAAATACTTGAAGCTGCTAAGAATGAAATATTATGTACTCGTGCTTATATATAAGCAAAATCAATTAAGCCGCTCTTTGTATTAAAAAATTCTTTGTAAAGACTTTTTTTACTCAACTATTTTTTTAAATTCATAGTTTAGTTTTAATTTTACATAAAATTATTGTTTAATCTTAAAAAATATATAACATCACATGAGCCTGTGTTAACGGCGTATTAAATAAGCGCAGATGACGCAATACAAACGCGATCTTAACGAAAACTATACACGCAGCCTTTGGACTGAAAACGACCAATTTGTTTATCGGTAGCAGATAAAATTTGTAAAAAAAAATTATATTTCTTGTCTACCTATATTTTATAACAAAAAGTCATCATCCTTTTTGATGTTTAACGTGAATACCGCAGCAATTATGGTTAAAAGACGGTTCAAGAAAAAGCATACTTACATATTCCGCCCCAATTGTATGAGTAAAAGGATCGACGGAAGCTTTTGCCTCTTCGTGGTGAAAAGTGGCCACTTATATTGAATCTTACATACAAATTCAAATTCTCAATATGAACGAATAGGCCTCTACGAACTTCTTTTAATGTCTAAATTTGGAATCCCCTGTAAGAAAAATGTTCACAAGGGAAAACTTACTACTGTAAACAAATCACAAAACACATATTTATACTATTTATACTAATATTATATATAAATGGGAAAGTGTGTCTGTCTGTCTGTCTGCTACGCTTTCACGGGCCATCTGTTCATCCGATTTTGATGAAATTTCGTACAGGGATAGGTTGTATATCGAGGAAGGACATAGGCCACTTTTTATCCCGGAAAATTGAGGAGTTCCCACGGGAATCGAAAAAAATAAGTCCACGTGGACGAAGTCGCGGGCATCATCTAGTTAAAAATAAATATAAAATAAATAAGTCATTATTCTCAAAAAAAATACGTAGGTAACTTGTTATTGTATTTGTTTCTAATCTAACATTATTTGGACGGATGTTTGTTACTCAAACACGCGAGAACGGCTGCACGTAGGTATCTGGATGAAATTTGGCACAGAGATACATTTTTATAGTCTGGAATAACTACTTTTTATTCCGGAAAATTAAAAAGGACCTGCGGGAACAAAAGAACCTCAATCCACGCGTACGAAGTCGCGGGAAGCAGTTAAGTTTTTTATAAGAATAGGGCTGGCTGGGTTGCATCACCATATTAATATTTTTATGGGCACGTAAATAATACCGCTAACAAACGATAACTAATATAGTTTGAATCAACTGATCTTTCATATTAGATTACCTATACTTGTCAAATAGTTACAAATTTATTAACATTTCAATAAAAAGAACACAAGATTATAAGTCAAAAAACAATATCTATACTTACCTACTTATAATAAAACTGTGCCGGATCCAATTCTGGTCATTGAAGATATTTAGATTTTTTTTTAGGAAGACACTCACTGAAGCTGTAATTTTTTTTCATTTTGGTCTGTCTGTCTATCTGTATCTTGGCCGTGCACCACGCCATTACTGAATGAATTCAGTATTTGAATTCGTATGATCTGTAGTTCATATTACGAGGTAGGGCACTGTATATACTTTTTATCCCGAAATTCAGCAAGTGGGAGAGGTGATGAAAGTCAAAAAGTGTAGTTAATTGTAATTCATTAATGCGTAGTCCAATTTCATTCAACCTTTTTTTGTATACTAATATATAAAACAATTAATGATCTACATACCTCAAAATTAGTACATAATATTTCGATTCAGATGCGAAATCAAATGTACGTAACAGAATTATCTTCGTTCATCATTAGTCATTAAAAAACCAACAATCAAAAACCGTAATGTTTATTTTTCTATGCTATTCCGTTACAGTTCAACAAGTGTCTTACTGTAAACAATTAACAAACGCCTGCTTAAATATGAGCACCGCAGACTAGAGACAAGGACATTTCACGGCTACATTTATTTAGAATTTTAACCTATCTATAACGAGGTAACTATAGTACGCGCGCGAGTTGAATGCAGTCGAGGCCTAAGGTGACACATACTTATGCTCTGCATTCAACTCGCACGCCATCTATACATTATACTTAATACTATAAATGCGAAAGTGTGTTTGTTTGTTGGTTTATTGGTTTGTTGGTTTGTCCTTCAATCACGCCGCAGCGAGAGATTTTTGGCATGGGTATAGTTGAGGACCTGCAGAGTGACATAGGCTACTTTTTATCCCGGAAAATTAAGGAGTTCCCGCGGGAATCATAAAAACTTAAACCACGCAGACGAAGTCGCGGGCATCAGCTAGTATTTTATAAGTACCTAATTTGAAGTAAATTGTATAAAGATCTATAATATAGACGTATAATTATTATCTATTTATTTAGTTGAATCCTTTATTTTTCTAAGTTATATATTAGATATTAAGTTACACTCTAACTTTATTTTTTATATTTTTAAAATATTAGTACCAACCTTTACATACCTACTGCTTCACTAAGAGTCTGCTCTCAAGCTTCTGCGCTCATTACCTACATAGGGAGTTTCATATGTATAAATACAAGTACACAAACAGAGGATAATTTTGAATGATGAATTACAGACGAATTAGCGAAGCACGACCTCCGTGGCGCAGTGTTGAGCGCTGTTGTCTTAACGTGCGGAGGTTACGGGTTCGATCCCCGGCAGTGTCCATTTGGGAATTTATAATTTCTGAATTTTCCTGGTCTGCAGGCCTGGTGTGAGGCTTCGGCCGTGGCTAGTTACCACCCTACCGGCAAAGACGTTTTAGCGTTCCGGTACGATGCCGTGTAGAAACCGAATAGGGGTATGGGTTTAAGGGTGTAAGTATACAAAGTACTCTGTGGTTTAATTTATCTGCCATGACCCTAACAGGTTAGCCCGCTACTATCTTAGACTGCATCATCACTTACCATCAGGTGAGATCGCAGTCCAGGGCTAACTTGAAGTGGATAAAAAAAAGCAAAGTTCACATATTACAAATTACAATACAGTATTACTGGTTGTCTGCGCTTATAATAATGTTACCAAATATGTGCCTTTGTATAAATTAGGAGGAATAGGGGATATTGTAAACAAATTAATATTAGAACACACATTGTGTTCACGTTACGTTGGTGATGACAGGTTATGAGAATACTGTGTGACTGTGTATTCCACGGGCAAGGGTAATTCTGTTTATAAACTTTTGCCACATTTTATTGTTTTTGATTTTCTATGTTAGTGTGCCCGAGCTTTTTTGGGCTTCTTTCCAGTTTTTTTTCATATTCTCCCTTTTTAGGGTTCCGTAGCCAAATTTGGCAAAAACGGAACCCTTATAGATTCGTCATGTCTGTCTGTCTGTCTGTCTGTCTGTCTGTCTGTCCGTCCGTATGTCACAGCCACTTTTTTCCGAAACTATAAGAACTATACTGTTGAAACTTGGTAAGTAGATGTATTCTGTGAACCGCATTAAGATTTTCATACAAAAATAGAAAAAAAACAATAAATTTTGGGGGTCCCCATACTTAGAACTGAAACTCAAAAATTTTTTTTTCATCAAACCCATACGTGTGGGTATCTATGGATAGGTCTTCAAAAATAATTTTGAGGTTTCTAATATCATTTTTTTCTAAACTGAATAGTTTGCACGAGAGACACTTCCAAAGTGGTAAAATGTTGGTCCCCCCCCCCCCGTAACTTCTAAAATAAGAGAATGATAAAACTAAAAAAAATATATGATGTACATTACTATGCAAACTTCCACCGAAAATTGGTTTGAACGAGATCTAGTAAGTAGTTTTTTTTTAATAATTTAAAACTTACTACAGGTTTGTACGGAACCCTCGGTGCGCGAGTCCGACTCGCACTTGGCCGGTTTTTAAAATTTTTGTTTTTTTTTTCACCTGTCCAACTTTCACATAATAATTGACTAAATTATCGTAAAGACGAATAATTAAGATTATCAACCTTTTTGATAAGTTCTTTTTCACTCTCTGTGAAAGATTGAAATCTCAGCTTTTAATAATAGTTACTAATTAATATATTTTTATTATTCTGAACAGTAGTAGTAGCATTAAATCATTGGCAGATCAGCTTCATTTCAAAAAATAATTGCAGGATATAAAAGTGAGAGACAATTTCATTAAAAGCCCTTAATATCTGTTTAAGAGTCCTTATCGGTAAAGGGGTACTAAACAAGCCCCACAGTGAACATTATTTAGAAAAAAAGGAAACCACGGGGAGTTTTACTAAACTTGTTTCATAAAGGCGGGTCTTTGTGGCATCAGATAACGGTAGATTTGCGGCCATTCCATTAACAAATTACCTCTTTACAGCTCCTTGTATACAACTAACGAGATTTTTTTACTTGACCAACGTAAACTTTACTCTATTTTTGTACATTATTATAACAATTTAAATTAAGTAGTTTTTTTGCACACAGTTTGTCCACGTTTTATGTCTAACGTATCGTTAGAGCGGTCTTAATAATATTTTGGAGGAAAAGGGATTTGAAAAAAATATTAAATTTCCTAGCCCGTGATACATAACAGGGAAAAATTTGTTTGTTGAATTTCCCATTAATAATAATTAGGTAGGTACTTAATTTTAATACATTATGCTTTTTAAAAAAATATGCCTGCTATTAATGCCTGCAATAATAGAATAGGAATAGGTACGTAGCTATGCCGGATACCTAGATAATAAATCATTTATTTATTTATTTTTCACCAATTTAAACTAATATTATGTAAACCATTTAGGTTCACAAAATATTTAATCAATCTGAAAGTATTACCAACCCACTATTATTTAGTTTCTTGATCTTTTTACAAAATATAATATCAAAATCAAGACTCGAGTTTATTTTTTATTCAGTCTGCTCAAATTTCTTATCCAGCGCCATCTAGTAAAACAAACATACATCAGGATAATGTTGGGTTCGTCGAAAGCAAAAAGGTTTGCAATAAGGTTTCGTTGAGCGTGTATCATGTTATGAGAGAACTTTGTTCCATAAAAATACAGCTTATTTTTGGATGTCCGCATTTTAAATAATTATAAATAAATTGGTAATAAGCAGATTCCCATTTCTGTGATGCAAAACTCCATATTTGTAAAACAATAGATCAGTAGATATTGCTTTTCCAATATTTTCCTGTGATACATAATAATAGGGTGCGTACACATCAGACCAATGCGCCGCGAATGCGAATGTTCGCGAAAGGCACGCGAGCCGCACGCGTGTATTAGATAGTGCGGTCTATAATGGGAGCAATCTGAACTACATGCGCGCGATTTGCACGCACGCATTATGCGAGCCTTGCGTGGCGCACCTACAGTTCTAGTAACCGCGCGCATGTGTCGCATATGCAGCGCATTCGTGGCGCGTGCGCTAGATGTGTACGCAACCTAAGACCTATTCGTCCACTAGTAGGTAATCGGAAGTTCATTAACGCAAAATGAAATTGGACTAGATCAGACCAAAATTTTCGATTTATTTCAAAAATGCTGAAAACAAGTTTTGCTAAAGTACTTTCATTTTGTTGTTAATAGGTTTATTACTTCCTAGTATAGTACAAAATATAGTCATTTAAGTATTTAAGTACTTAGCTCCCATCGACCATACAACTGTATGGTCGATGCTAGCTCAATATACATAACGTATATTCATTCATTATTATTTGAATCATAATAATATGTAACTAACTAAACTCGGATAAGATACCTATCAGTGTCTATGATTTATCAGATTTCCGTATAAAGTTGTAAAGTTTGTGTAATTCAAAAAATTACCTAAGTATCATAATTGTTACATAATAGCTCTTACATTTAAATGCAGGGCAAATATTTAATTTGATATCAAAATTAATGTTTTCTTTGTTTCAGTTACAAAATTCAGTAATATCATATTTTTAGTTAATTATTCGGCCTGTTAATTTGCAACTCGCTGCAGTCGAATGTATTAGCTACATTTAATTCACGTCTCCGTTTATTTATCACAACCCGTTCCATTCTACGATATTGCTTTGAAACGACTACAACGATTTTAATTAAACAAACTAAAACTTTCCGTCCGTCGCGTCGTCGTTTATTGTGACAATTACTGCAAGAGAATGTGTAAAATCATTATTTAATACACTTGCTCGAAAAATGCACTTACAGAGGCAGTTAACAGGGCTTGTAAGTTAAATTTACTGCCCTCGTGCTATTTCTTTACAGAATTTACTGCCCTCGTGCAGTAAATTTGCAGTTTTTTTTAATTTTTGTAAGTCCACTTTACTTCTTAAAACAAACTCGTGACGATAGCCAGCCCTCGCCTGGCGCCATCGGGCTGACATGGGTCAACTCGTATGTAAAAACTTACTTACCGCTCTTAAATCACCATCTACTATTACAACTTCTACTCTTACTTACTTACTACTTCTTCTCTCCATGTTGCCTTTGTTTACAATGTGCTAGTTTAAGTCGTTTGTAATAATTAGACTAATAAATAGAATTTAGTTGCAAATGAATGTATTTGAGTGAGGCGTAAATGACGCAGCATGACGTCAGATCCGGCAGCGAGCGCAAGCGCACAGGCGCGGGGCCGGAAGCCGGAAGTTGCGGTGAGGCGCAATCTGGAGTCGGCCAGCGGGAAACAGTGAATCAAGTTCAGGCTGCCTCACTGTTTTATGTACGGCATTGTAAAAGATAAATGGGTGCGTTTCGCTCACTAGCCAGCGGCTGCGGTTGCCAGAGCTTATCCTTAATGTATGTGTTAGTAGAATGTAAGGCTTGCAAGGACTAGCAATGCGTGGTTCGTTTAAAAAATTATGGGTGGCAGTTTCACTGTTAACCGCACTATTAAGTATTTCGTAAAATTGGGTTCCCTTTTGGATACTATGGCAGTGGGCGTCGTAGCAGTGGCGGGCTACGTCTGGATGTTGATGTTACCTGGTAGGTGTAGGTGAGCATTTGTGTTATACTCAGTGCATGTGATTAAATGAAAAGAAGCAACAGTGTTTTTATTATACGTCAATATTAACCTACTTCTGAAAGATGGAACTAGAACGTACCTGGTATATTGTCTAGTAAAAATCCATTGGGAACTATTTGATTTTCTGGGATACCCTATGTCGGTACCCGAGACTACCTATCTTCGAAATGGCTCAAAAAGAGGTACCTACCATGAAAAGGTAATTCAAAAACAGACAGTCAGACAAACAGCCCCCCGATTACGTAAAAATTGTCCATCAAACGTTAAAGATTTTCGTCGAAGTAAAATAAACCATGACAGCATTGAATTAGAGCTCAATTTCGTCTGCCCATTCTTATACGTTTAGGGTTTCGTACATACCTAAACGTATAAGAATGGGCAGACGAAATTGAGCTCTAATTCAATGCAGTTATGGTTTATTTTACTTTGACGAAAATCTTAAACGTTTGATCGGACATTCTTACATGATTGGGGCCCAGATCTGTTTGACTGTCTGTCTGACTGAGAGAGAGAGAGTTATAATTTGAAACTATGGATGACAAGTAAGTAGGTAAGCTAAAATAAACTAAACCAGGAATAATATTAATTCCGGTTCTAAAACAGCACGAAATTTCGTTTAACTACAACATAGTCGGCAACATGTCTATGTGAATCAGTAGTTTTGTGGCGCGCATGTCGAAACTTTCTCCAGGAAACTCTACTCGAGCGCAGAGCTCCCTTGTAGCTGCAACCTGCTCCGAAGTTTCCATCTAACTGTTACAATATAGAAATAATAAGATACGATCATCTGTTTAGTCTTGAGTCCTAGGCCCATAATATATTTGACTAGCTAATGCCCGCGACTTTGTCCGTGTTCCGTCACCGTAACGTTATTTTATTCAATTCCTAACCTCGCACCACCGATGAACGATGGTTGGCACTCGTATTTAGTGCAATGGCAACACGCAGCTCTTATCAGCTGTCATGCACGACGTTCTCGTCAAAAGTTGGAGCGAACGCAAGTGTCGACACGTCAACTGTCACCTATCAACGGTCTGTTCGTGTAAAACCGTTGCACAAAAAACATCGCGCGCGAACATCGCATCAAAATCTACAAAATTCTACCCAGCGAGAATCCCTGGACCGAGGTGGAAATTCAGCGAGTGCAAGTAGCAGTCCAAGGTACGTACGTGCATTGTATTGGTATTGCCTATTTCGAGTGTGATTATCGTCATCGTTGGACCCTACCGGTCTTTCCCAGTGTAGCACAGGCCACCAAGTTGCGAGTTTGCTACATTTTTTGGTGCCGAAACCCGGGATTTCCACCTATTTTAACGACCAATTTGTGTATGGTATTTCTGGTTAATCGTATCGTCGCGGTAACTTAGTTCATTCAAACCAATTCTCGCGATCTGAGTTGCTCCAGTCTAACCCTATTTACCTACCTAACAATCGATAGTACCTACATAGATTGGACCATATCGAACAGGGATTAATCGTATTTAACGTAAAAGTATTGTCTTTACTGTAAGATCGAATAAACAATCACTTCAACTTATCGGTGTTTATTCTCCAATCGGCTTGCAGTAATTCAATCCTGTGCCTATAGTTTTCACCGTATTATCAATCATTCCATCGTAACAAGTGAATTTAAGCATATATTTAACGTTATAATAGCGAAATTAAAAGATTTGTTATCATAATTTTGCATGCGAAAAAGTAGCGGGTAGGTCCGAACGGTTGAATCGCTCGACTTACTTCGGTGTGTACAGCTCACCCCACAAGTTCACGCGTAGCTGACGTACATTTCAATACAACGTGGAGTAAAACTTGTGTGGCGTACTGTATACACGGTCGATCGCATTCCTTTGAGTACGGTTCACCCCACAAGTTACGTGTTCCTCACATACATTTTCATACAAGGTGCAACAAAACTTGTGTGGTGCATTGTACGTCATACGATTTGAACTCTTATCGAATTTTGCTTGTATTCTTACTTTGTAAAACTTATTATACGTTATTTAATCGTTGTTTTTACGTAGCTAAAACCTAAATATTCGCAGCATGTCTCTTTTAAGGAAGCATTCCACTCCCAAATCGAGCATTCTTAAAAAGTCGCGATCGAAATCTCAAGACGTGGAGTACACAGAACAAGATTTACCATCATTACGTAGGCAACGTACGATCGCTTTTAAGCGGATGTGTAAGGCATTAGAGGTCGGTAATTCAGCTGTTGCTGATCACAGTCAGCGGGATATGTTTTTCTCATATCATCAGGATATTAAGAGAATAGCCTCTAGTTTTGAAGACGCACACTTTACGATTTTGGAAATTCTAGACGACCCAGACAGTGATGATTCTGAAATACAAGAACGTTTTGATGAAATGTATTACAAGGTCATTTCAATTTATCGCAACTTAAACAAAGGTGAAGGTTGCGCGTCTCAGTCGCAGTCTAGTTTGTTATCGAATGTTCGGTTACCGAAAATACAGCTTCCGACTTTCGCTGGAGATATAAAACGCTTTCCTGAATATTTTGATACCTTTAATGCATTGATACATAACTCTAACTCACTTAGCGACACCGAGAAGTTCCATTATCTGATTTCTTCTCTGAGCGGCGATGCTTTAACAGTAGTGAAAACTTTTCCGCTAAGCAACGAGTATTACAGCGATGCGTATGCTGCGCTTATCGCGCGGTATAAATGCAAGCGAGAGTTAGCTTTTACTTGCTGGAGGGAAATTCTAAAAATGAACTTCAACTTCAAAGACGCTCATGAATTTCGGAAATCACTTGATCTCTTCGATGAAAATTTGTGTATCCTAAAATCAGTTCACTTACCGGTTGATCATTGGGATTTCGTGTTAGTGTATCATATCTTATCGAAATTAGATACAAATATGCGACGTGATTTTGAGGAGAAGCATTCAAATACCGAACTACCCTCTTATGCACAGTTGAAACAGTTTTTACATTCGAAATGCGAAGCTTTGTTACGCGACACACATTTCACTGAACAAACACAGCAAAACAAGACAACACAGAAGGTAGCTCCTCCACCGGTTCAGCCTAAGCGAATCCCTACATCGTATACTCTTTTAGCGGCTGATCAGAGTCAACCCAAAGTGGGTGGATCAGCAACCGCTATACGACCAATAACCTGTTCATTTTGTAACGACTCGCATAGCATTTCTTTATGCCCAGAATTTCTGGAAAAATCAATCGACGATCGAATGAAAGTTGCAACTGACAGGAACTGGTGCTTCAACTGCTTAAAATCGTCTCACCAGTTGAGGAACTGCACCAGCATTTTCTCCTGTCGCACCTGTAAGCGCAAACACCACTCACTGCTGCACCGCCATGCGTCAAACGAACCGAGCGAAAGCGTCTCCGCGTTGGTCTCAAGATCACCGTCGAACACAACCGTATTGCTGGCCACTGCTATCGTCCAAGTCAAGGATGCCCTAGGAATCATGCAACCCTGTCGGGCTCTGTTTGATACCGGTAGCCAAAGCAACTTCATCACCGAATCGGCAGTTAACCGTTTAAACTTAGCACGTTCACCATCCGCTACATGTATTAGTGGACTTGGTGAAGCAAAGACGTCCATTCTAGGAGACGTCACGTGTAGCATCGGTACGCAAAATGAAACGATATTCACTATAGATTTACACATAATGCCAAAAATATGTGGTGATCAACCTATCGCAAGACTAACCACATCGGAATGGTCACATATCGAGTTGTTGCAGTTAGCTGATCCCAATTTCTATACGCCGGGGCCTATTGACCTTTTATTCGCCGCAGACGTCTTTGCAGAATCACTGCTTGGTCAAAACATTAAGGGAGGCGCAAATCAACCTACCGCCGTTAATTCTATATTCGGTTGGCTCCTTCTAGGGAAAACTAGCCTAGTACAACCAGCCAGCCAGCCAAGCTGGCTGCCAGCGATCGATGTTGATGTTAATACAAACGCGCTGCTGCTGTCAAACCCTATACCAAAACCGTTGACCCAAACTCAACCCGAATCCTTCTGTGAACAATTCGCTGAGTCACAGACTTATGATAACGTTGTACCTGACGTATCATCGATAATTCCTCGCTCCATAAGCGATCCGCAAGTTAAACCATCGAAAATAGCTCCGGATAACGTGGCAAATCTGTCGCATTTTCAAAAACACTGTACCGTAACTCCAGTTGACGGATGTCAATCACACTCACAGCCTATCATTTCTTCAGAATATCACGATAGTCAACACAGTCAAGGTCAGATTCGGACATCTCGGCTAGTCGCATTCACGTACATTCAGGTTCCTTCGCCTAATCCTTCTTGCCTTCGGTGTGAACGATTTACGAAAGATAACGGGGTGCCCCAAATAATCGTGGAACGACAAATCGCACCTCATGTTTTTATTTATAACGCAAAGGGAGGTCAAGAAGCGGCTGAGAATACTCAAGAGACGATCCTATGCAAATGTCGAACACATGTCTCATCGAAAGAGAATACCAGTGACCTTCACGACCCTTCATGGTGGGCGGTGTATCACTACCTGTTTCCCGATCCTCGGTCGTTGAGTTTAAACGCAACGTCTCTCAAAGATGAAGACATTCATACCACAGAACGATCCAATTCAATTTCTTCAACTACTGAACAACCGCAAGGATATAGAAAATGTGATCCTAACGTGATAGACAAGTCGTCAAACTGTTTATTTTCATTACAAAACTTTATTGATGATCTAGCTTACATCCCTTGCATGGTCAACAAAACTAGAAATCATCTGAAGGCTAGTCGTTTCAATTTTCTTAATATTACTGAACAAAACACTACTACGCTGATGCAAAAAATAGAACATAGGCAATCTCCCTCCGAAGCAGTAACCAGTTATGTCAAACCTATGGATACTCCGCTGAACCGACCTCACAATCTGAAATTCAATTATTTGAATCCTCAAAATATGCTCACGGTGGGCGGAAGGACATCGCATTTATATATATATTTTATATATATAGATGAGCACAAATATTATTATGCTGGCCCTAAGCCTAATCATCCATTACCCGTTTTGATCATCGAATCGATCCATCGCTACTACATATTTCTAAATCAATTCCGAACCAGTTCGGTTAACGTTAGAGTTAGTAGTAGTTATTCCAGATGCATGCATTGCGATCGAATACACCTTCAGATATCGCAACTATTTAGGACTAGGAGTAATCTACCTTCTTACTGCAAAAAGCAAGCTAACGCATTCACAAAAAATCGCGTCAGCCTCGACGGACCGTTCTGTGTAAACCGGTCACAGTTTGCCCCGGTAAATCCTCCAACACCTGTCTCCGACGAAGATCTCGCTCGTGTTGATCAACATCGGCTTCATCGTTGGCAGCTGTCACTGACGTCTCATCAGAACTTTGAGTCCAGGTTGAAACTTGAGTGTGTTTTGTGGCTCACTCATCGATCCAAATGGGCTAATAATTCTCCGTTCCACTTGCTTCTTAATCATTCCACGTACTTTCTTTCTCATGGTCCTGGAGCAGCTAGGATTGGAGTTTTTAGAAACGCAACTTGTAACAAATTTCAACGCGGTTGGATAGGCTTATGTCCTCTTCCACTAGAAGCGTAACTTATATCGTACATAATATTGTTTATATTCTATTATCTCTCTATTATTTTTCTTATTTTTTTTCATACCATAGTTAATTTTAGCGTTAAGTTTTGCTCCATCATTAACTCGTAGTTTATAGCTTTTTCACCGTTTGTATCGATTAGCTATTATCATCTTTAACCAGAAAATACCATAGGCATTTTGGTGGGCGGTATGTTCCGTCACCGTAACGTTATTTTATTCAATTCCTAACCTCGCACCACCGATGAACGATGGTTGGCACTCGTATTTAGTGCAATGGCAACACGCAGCTCTTATCAGCTGTCATGCACGACGTTCTCGTCAAAAGTTGGAGCGAACGCAAGTGTCGACACGTCAACTGTCACCTATCAACGGTCTGTTCGTGTAAAACCGTTGCACAAAAAACATCGCGCGCGAACATCGCATCAAAATCTACAAAATTCTACCCAGCGAGAATCCCTGGACCGAGGTGGAAATTCAGCGAGTGCAAGTAGCAGTCCAAGGTACGTACGTGCATTGTATTGGTATTGCCTATTTCGAGTGTGATTATCGTCATCGTTGGACCCTACCGGTCTTTCCCAGTGTAGCACAGGCCACCAAGTTGCGAGTTTGCTACAGTCCGCGTGGTTTAAGTTTTTCTCCCCACAGGCACTCCTTAATTTTCTGGTTTAAAAAGTAGCCTGTCACTCTCCAGGTCCTCAAATATACTCATGCAATCACGTTGATCCGTTGCTCTGTTGCGGCGTGATTGAAGGACAAACTCTATATTTCACCCCTTTGGGGGTCAAATTTAAAAAAGGTGAAACACGTACTCCTGCATATCTAACTGAAAGCCCAAATGCTAAGTTTCATGGCTATAGCTTGAGAAATGAAGGACTTTCATACCAACTTTCACCCCTATTTTACCCCGTGGGGGGTGGAATTTTGAAAAACTGTGACACACACTTCTTTATTTATTACTGTAAGCCCAAATACCAAGTTTCGTTGATATAACTTGAGAAATATCTTGAGAAATGAAGGACTTTCATACAAACTTTCATCCCCTATTTCACTCCTTCGGGGGTAGGAATTTCAAAAACTGTGAAACACGTATTTCTTAATTTTTTACCCGTAGCTTGTAAACCAAGTTTCATGGATATAACTTGAGAAATGACGGAGTTTCATACAAACTTTCAACTCCTATTTCACCCTTTTAGGGGTAGATTTTTCAAAAATCCTTTCTTAACGGATGCCTACGTTATAATAGCTATCTAAATGCAAAATTTCAGCCCGATCCGACCAGTGGTTAGAGCAGTGCGTTGATAGATCAGTCAGTCAGTCAGTCACCTTTGCCTTTTATATATTTAGATATAATTATTGCGTGATACAATAACTAGCGTGATTTTTTAGCGAGGACCTTTTTAATTTTTTTCTGTAATATTACTATTTTCTTTATTATAAAATATCTACTACTAGCTGATGCCCGCGACTCCGCCCGCGTGGGATAAGTTTTTGATCCCGCGGGAACTCCTCAATTTTCCGGGATAAAAAGATGTCACTCTCCAGGCCCGAAACTATAACCATGCCAAAACGCCGCAACGGAGCAACGGATCGACGTGATTTTTGGCGTGGGTATAGTTGAGGACCTGGAGAGTGGCATACGCTGAGTTGCACGAAACAAATACAAAAATTTAAGTGGTACTTAGACTAATTTAATCGCAAGAATCGTATGGAGTCTTGTGATTAAAATAGTTTCGTGCAACTCAGCAATAGGCTACTTTTTATCCCGGAAAATTAAGGAGTTCCCGCGAGAATCAATAAAACTTACACCACGCGGACGAAATCGCGGGCATCAGCTAGTTTTGATATAATATTGATAGTAGTGAGTATATGATTCAATAGTAGTGAATTCTACGATATTAAAATAGTCTTTATACTTAAACCAAAGATGGTAGAAAAATTCAAAAACTGTGAGTTATGAAATTTCTCTAAACCAAAATATTCGCGGCAACAATAATTCTATGTGAAGCAGTAGTCCCGTTCCGCACATGTCGAAACTTTCTCCCGCAAACTCCTCCCGAACGAAGCGTAAAGGCTTGTTCCTTGCAACCTGTTCTAAGGTTTGTTTTCAACTATCACTAAATCTGGTAAAATATTCAACTATTACTAGCTTTATAAGCGGTGATAGCGTCAGGAGTTCGACCCCCGCGAAAGACTTCCAACTTTTCAAATTGGTGTGCGTTTTGAGCAATCACTGAAAAATCATTAATTGCTTTAAAGGTAACGTACGTGTAAAGGTAAGGTACGTGTTTCCTGCCTTGTTGTGTAACTTAGATACCTTCAAGGCAAGAGTGAATAGGCATCTTCTAGGCAAGCGCGCTCCAACCTAAATCTCATCATTGCTTTGCACTAAGCATGATTGTCGTCAAGCGCAAGCCTATCTCACAATAATAAAAAATCTAATCTAATCTAGCCTATACTGTCCCACGACTGGGCAAAGGCCTCCCTGCGATCGTTCCACATCTCCCTATGTTGTGCTTCGCTTATATTATTATTATTTATCGAAGCACAATAAAAAAAAAGGTAAAGAAAATATCTTATGGTGTGGACAAACCTAGAAAGAGAATTATCCTGTTCTCACAGGTAGGTATGTAGACTGTCTAGAAAAATGAGACTCGAGCTAGCGTGCCGCGATGGGTTGAGATCAGGACCTGCCATGTACATACGCATTGCTTTGAAAACGTTCTTGAAATGATTATTATCATTCCTTTTATCATCATATCGCAGTTCCTTGAAAGAAAGGGGGGTTTAAATTAAAACTAAGCGTTTACGTCGTTAAAAGTCAATTTTGTAGCACTGAGTTTCGACTCAGTACGCCTACTATAAAGCGCAACGCACAGCTACAGAGAAGAGTGAGGCAAGTTTTTATTCCATGCCATTTTGACAGACTCAAAAAAAAGAAAGAAAAAAATAAATAAAAACCGACTTCAAAAACCACAAACACTAAAAAGTAAAAAATAATTTAATTTATTATGTATACAAGAGTTCATGCAGTTCTATAATAACATTTTTTGGAGTCGGTACCAATTAGCCGTATGAACCGTCTACCTACTCTTCATTATTGTTGACGTGACTCCACATTGGCACCGACTCCAAAAAATGTATTATAGAACTACATTAACTCTTGTATACATAATAAATTAAATTATTTTTTACTTTTTAGTGTTTGTGGTTTTTGAAGTCGGTTTTTTTTTTTGAAAATTTTTTATTTCACAATTTTTAGTGGCCCCACTGTTTTAAAATACAGGGTGTAACCAGAACGAGATATGCTATGCATGGTTAAAACATACTGTTTACAAAACAATCACACTGATCGCGAGCAATTTACTCTTATCCATTGAGGAGTTCCGTTCTCCGTCCATCTCCGGAGATATTCATCATATCTTCACCAAATTAAAATGGGACCACCTCTGAAGTATGACCTACCAAACAAAAAAAGAATTATCAAAATCGGTTCATAATTGGCGGAGAAATCGCGTAACAAACATACAAAAAAAAAAACATACAGTCGAATTGAGAACCTCCTCCTTTTTTTCGGTTCGAAGTCGGTTAAAAAGGAGTGAAATTTTAGTTCCAGTATAAAAACCTAATTAATATAAATTTATAATTAATTTAATTCAAATAACTTAAGATAATTTTATTATTATTTGATATTATAGTTTTTTTGTTATTTATAATAATTATTGTTATTGTAGGCTTGTTACTCGACATTAATGTCTAGACTGATGTTACTTAAAATAAAAAAAAATTTGGATGGTACAATCCGTTAACAATGGATTTTCATACACTTTTTCTGAACGTTTAGTACTTCCGCCCGCATATTTGGTTTGTAGCAATGACGTACTTTCTAAGAAAGTATGAAAAAATTAAGAAGGTACCTACCTACTTTCCGAGCGGGTGTAGTATATAGTACATTGTTCACCGAGGGGAGAAAGTGACCGATTACTATCGAGGGTGTAGTTTGAGGCCCGAGGCGTAGCCGAAGGGCCGCAATACACGCGAGGTAGGAATCGTACTTTCTACCGAGTGATACATAGTGCTTTATACTACACCTGCGAGGAAAATAAGCGATAATTAGTGATTAAACGAACTTACAAAGGTTTAAAATAATAAATAAAATAAATATTTTTTATTTCAGGCAATTTTACAAACCCATATTCAAAATACAGAAACATAAAAAAAAACAAAACAAAACAAAAAAAAACAAAAAAAAAAAGAAAAAAAAAAAAAAGAGAAAAAAAAAAGGTTTAGGTTAATAGTTAATAATAGTTAATAGTCCTTAATTAGGTTAGGCTAGCTAGCTTTAATTTCTAATGTATTGTTTTCAAAAATTTAAAAAAAAAAAATAAAAAAAATTGGTTGCCTGTAAAGTCGGTATACGGGCGAAAGTTTTACGTGACAACGACTTTGAGTGGTAAAATAATTTTAATGTGAATATTCATTCGTATAGTAGGAAGAAGGATGAAATCTCTCTCACTCTCTCTCTCTCGCTCTGTCTCTCTCGCTCTTAGGCGGGCTAACTGTGCTCGAGTGGAAGGGACGCGTGCCTTTCACTTTTTATGTCTGTCTCTCTCGCTCTTAGGCGGGCTAACCATGCCCGAGTGGAAGGGACGCGTGCCTCTCACTCGCTCTGATTGTGAGCGCATAACGTGAGCGGAGCGTAACGCAGTTTCTTGAAGTGTCACCCGGCAAACCAATTTATAAGACGTTGTCACGTCAAAAAAAAAAAATGACGTTCTATCATAACTATATGAGTCGCTTCATTCGAAGCTTCACTATCACAACTAGACTACATTTTGAGGATTATTTCAATATAGATTTTGATATCGACAATCGACATCGATATCGACAATCGACATCGATACCGACAATCGACATCGATACCTACAATCGACATCGATATCGATATCGACTATCGATATCGATAATCGACGTCGATGTCGACAATCGACATTCACCATATTATTTGACTTTTCTATGTCAAATATGGTGAAGCTGCTTCTAATATTATATTTCCTTAAGGTAAGACATCCAAATTCTCAACGTCCATACCATATTTACTTAAAATCAAAAAACAACAGCGCGTTAGAAATGGATTTTCATACAGTTTTCTCCCCGCTTAGCACGTTAGAAATGAAATTTCATACATCTTTTCCTCCCGCTTAATTGGTTTGTAGCAATGACGTACTTTCTACCTCGTTTTGACAAAAGCAAGAGGGTACTTTCCGAGCGGGTGTAGTATAAAAATATTTATTTTTTTATTCCACTACACGCCCTTGACTGCGATCTCACCTGGTAGCAGACGAACCTGTTATGTGTATGGCACTTATGTTATCCCTATACCTGCCCTTAAACGGTTTCTACACGGCATCGTACCGGAACGCTTCAAACCTTAGCCCAAGATTCGTAAGGCCACTGAACCAATGAAATAAGTCGATATAACTTTCACTGTTTATCGGTACAAGAGAAAATTATAGAAAAAAAAACAAAAACTTGTCCATGAAACTGGAGTCTTGTAGACATATCATAAAAGCATACAATCAAAGTTTTCATTTGGTATTTTGTTTGCAGGTTTGTTTTTCAATCTCCTATTATAGTGAAAATCCTGCGCAAAGTTAATGTAATTTAATAAACATGATTAGGTTATCACGTGTCACACTTCAATTTTGAAAACGGCTTTAATCTCATTCATTAGCTCTTGTACAAACAACCGATTTGGTGGAACATTTTACTTATGCGTGCCAAAACAAAAGCCCTGCTGTGTTTATGTTTTTGATTTGGCGCAAAGTACTTGTTTATATTATTATAAATCTCATGCGTACGTAAAGTCTACCAATGTTCACTTTTATTAACAACTGGCTGAAACCCTGACTTCGTCCGCGTGTATTGAGGTTTGTTGGTTCCCGCTGGAACTCTTTAATTTTCCGAGATAAAAAGTAACCTATGTGTTGTTCCAGACTATAATCTATCTCTGTGCCAAATTTCATCCAGATCCGCTTAGCCGTTCTGGCGTGATTGAGTAACAAACATCCATTTCAGGTATTTTGGTTCCCGCGTTTTTGGTTATCTGGTTTTTTTATACAAACCTTGTCCTGACTATAACGAAGACATAAAGAATTATCCAATTTGGTGCAGTCGTTCGTAAGTTATGCGCTTAGCAACATTCATTTTTATTTATATAGATTTTTAGGGTTCCGTACCAAAATGGTAAAAATGGAACCCTTATGGTGCGACTTTCTCCGTCCGTCCGTCTGTCACAGTCGATTATTTCAGTAACTATTAAAGCTATCGACATGAAATTTGGAATAGTTGTGTATAATAGTGGCCTTACATCATTAAAATAAAAAAAAATCGAAAATTATTTTTAGTTTAATTAAAAAAGGGGGAAAATCGGGGGTTTGAAATTTCAAAGTATGATAACTATACTGAGTGGGATATCATATGAAAGGGCTATACTTCTACATTCTAAAACAGATTTTTATTTATATTTATGCATAATAGTTTTTGATTTATCGGGCAAAATGTCGAAAAAAATACCGTCCCCCCCCCCCCCCCCCCCCCCCTTATCTCCGAAGTTTTTGAAAAATCTGAAATAATTATGGTCAATAGAAGCTTATGTATATTTTACAGGAAAAATAAAACCAACGCTATTACTAGCATAGTTTGTTTGATAATAACAATAAACCTCTACAAACAAAGTTAGTTTTGCGGTTCATTAAATTCATTAATCGTAAAACTTACTACAGGTTTGTACGCAACCCTCGTTGCGCGAGTCCGACTCGCACTTGGCCGGTTTTATTTTAATTTGTTATTGAATTTCATTTGATTAGCCCTGGTGACCAAAGTGGAACATAGGTACTGATTTAACCTGGTTAAATATTGATTTATCAGTTTACCCAAATTCACAGAATTTTTTTTTTTGGCACGAAGTAAAAACTGGACACCGGAGTCTGCTCGCGCACCGGATGGATGTAGTTAAAATTACTGAACTACTAAAATTCATAAAATGTGAAAGTTCTGAACATTCCTCTTAGGAAAAGATTAATTATTTTCGGATTTTTCCTCAACTTGTGCTATATATATTGTGCTTATAAATAAATAAAGCGGTGATAGCCTAGTGGTTTTGAGTTTACACAGCAGACCTCCGGATACGGGGTTGCGGGTTCGATCCCTGGGCACGCACCTCGACTTTTTGGAGTTACGTGCATTTTAAGAGATTTAATATCACTTGTTTCAAACGGTGAAGGAAAACATCATGCCGAAACCTGCATACCAGGTAGTTCTTCATTTAATGTCCTCAAAGGTGTGTGAAGCCATTCCGCACTTGACCAGCGTGCTGGACTAAGGCCAAACCCTTCCCATTCCTGGAGGAGACTCGTACTCAGTAATGGACGGACAGACAGACACACTTTTGCATTATAATATAAGTATAGATGATTTAAGACTTATTAATCTTTATTTTATTATTTGAAGAGCGTAACAGTACCTACCTACTTACTTATTATGTACTAGCGACCCGCCCCGGCTTCGCACGGGTGCAATGCTGATACTAAATAAATCTGTAATATCTTCGAAAATGTTCATTTAAATTACATACTGTAAAGGGCCATATTGATTTATATTAAATACACAATGTATTTAAGGTACTTAATTGGATAAGGTTTAATGCTGTATTGCTTAAAATCGCTTCGTAAATAAGCCATTATTTCCCGTAAAAAGTAAAGGTTAAAAATGTTTATTGTGGGTTATCCCTAAGAGATAGACATATTGGTATGTCGGTACGAGATAAATGAAACACCCGAATAGCTCCGTAGCTAGTTTAATACTGGCAAATGACAGAAATGCATTGCGAGTGCATAGGTATTAGGTATACATATATACATCACATATACTATCTGAGGCTTTTTTGTAGACCTTTTTAAGGTGTACAGTACTGTAGTACATTATTTTGATCTATCTCGTAGGGTTCAGCCAGCGTTTGCAATGTAAGCGCAAAAAAATGTGTTTATTTACGCCATCACATTAGAAACCTCTAAAATTATTCAGTATTTCTCTACTATATTATATACATATAAACCTTCCTCTTGAATCACTCTATCTATTAAAAAAACCGAATCAAAATCCGTTGCGTAGTTTTAAAGATCTAAGCATACATAGAGACAGACAGACAGCGGGAAGCGACTTTGTTTTATACTATGTAGTGATTCTCAGTAAGATTCAAAGCACAACAATAGGGCAAAAGCCATAATCTTCTGAAAGTATTCGTATTTCACATACAATTAGATAACCTCCATTTTCAACATGGCCGACCAGATGACGCTCCTTTCAAACGTCTCTCAATTAATAACTTTGGAAATTAGCGGGAAGTGCTAATTATTCTATCTTCATTTCAAAATGAATGCTTTTAAAGTAAATCGAACTCGGATTAAGGGGGAATGCCGAATGTTTCAACAAGTGTACCTACCGTAAAAATTTAATGACTAAAAGTCATGAAGTTATATTCATACTAAGATAAGAGTATTCAAAAGCAAACAGAGTCCTAAATCGTGGAGACCCAAAATGTAAAAAATACCTTGAGGAAAACAATTTTGATGATCATAATATCTGACCAAAATTTGTGGGGTTGAATAAAACTTATCGTTTAAGTAAAGTTACTTAATTTAAACAAAAATTGATACTGAATATTTCAATAAGTATTCTGTGCATATTAAAATTTCAAAAAATAAAAATCACAGACTGAGCGCGCAATAAAGCAATACATTTTTACAAGCTGTTGAAGATATGAAAAATGACGGCGACGTTTTCATCCGTTCAAAGTGGCGAAGTCGCCAATATCTTAAAGGCAAGTCGAAATCTATCGGTTCATATCTTCAATCACACGGACATCTGCGTAAGAATAACGGGCGAGTTGGGGGTTGAATAGGGAAACCGCCAGTGTGTGGCGCGCCCCCGACAGCGGCGTTCGCACGCTCTCAGACCGACAGACTACTAACCACGCGAAAACTTCAAAACTTTATACGCGGAGTGATCCTTGTCTCGCCTGTCAAAACAATAAAATATAGTAACGCGATCAACTACATCGACATTAATAATTAAAGGTAAGTTCCTTACCGTATGCGACCCCGTATAATATGTATGAATGTGTTCGTTTATTTTTCAAGCCGTCAAACTTTTTAAAGTTATGAATTTGTTTCCTGCTGCACTGTTGGAAATTTTTGTTGTAGTTTCTTTTGTTTACTTTTCTAAAGTTTTTGAAAATGTTCACGCTAACCAAGATTGTATTCTATTGCTTTTGTTTGTGACTTACAAGTCAAGTAAGTATATTATTTTAACTTAAATACATAGATAGATATTATTTATTTAGGGTAATATACCCTAAATGAATAATTTTAGTTTATTGTTTTGTATATTTTTATTTGAAGCTTTTTTAGTAATTATAATATTTATTCAAAGTTTAAAATTACTGTAACTTTTTTAAAAATGAATAGTTTTAGAAAGTAAAAGAGTTCTAAATTTATGAAACTTAATTAGATATTGAGAATAATTATACTATATTTTTTATATTTTTCTTTTATTAATATATTTTTGAGTTAATGTATTAATTAACTTAATCTCGCTACTTTAGTTTTTATAAATGTAATATAATGGTAATCCATACTAACATTATATTTATTAAATGAAAGGAGATTTATGCAATTCGGCCCTATTCGTCGTTTGCAACAGATTAGAAATAAATTTCATTATGTAGATTGCCAGATAATGTGCTCACTTTTATATCTATACATACAGTATAGGAAAACTTCTCCACCTCATAAATTCCTTAAATGACAGAGATAGCTTGCACCTCGGGACGAACATGGATTTTATTTCAAAAAAAACAACAACAGTTCTCACAGGATTTTCCAAACAGACGAAGTCGCGGGCTTCGTCTATTTAATAATTAAAAGGACTTAGAAACGTAATATTTAAATACAGTCACTTCTTGTAATGGAAATTTAAATTTAAGAAAAAGCCACTACAATATTTGTAGACACCATAGAGATAAAATATTTTGCTTAGTCAATTTAGAAGAAGCTGGGTTTCTATTTTCTCTTCACCAAAGGTAGATTTATTAGGTCTGCAAAGTTTGCGGGCGGTTGCTTATGAAAACTAAGTTTTCTACTTCAACACTTGTGTGGTTTTTCATTTTATTGAGCTAGACTGTATTACTTTTTAGAACATAAAATTTAACTTTCTTAATAATAGATTTTAAATCTAATATGATTTTAATTTATTAGTTTCCTACGTTTAATAAACAACTTTATATATTTTATTTTCATTTAAAAATCTGTTCATCACTTTTTACCGTCATTCCGTCATGTTATTTAATACTTAGGTATCAGTCTATAATATTATGTAAGCAGGTACCAAACTTTACTTATGTCGGAAAGGTACCTATCATCATTAAAACAATATTGGCTTAGTAGAAAGTTAAACGGAATTTAACACGTTCGATGCTAATTGGCTAAGTCATGAGCAATGAACTTTGGTGGTTATTGTTTCTCTTGCGGGCTGTAACCATGAACAAGTAGTTCAAATATTATCATAAGCATTCAATGTAAACTGAACCAACCCGTCTATTCTTGCATTATGTTTGTATTATCTTAGTGCAGGAAATTTATGAGGTAAGTACATCCTAATCAGCCATAATATACTGTCGCGCGGCTGCAGCATTGCAGCTATGCAGCAGAATTAACGTACCATAAATACTAATCCGAGTCCTTACAAAAACTCTGAAATAAAAATCTCTTCATCTAAATTTTTCAAAAATTTCAATTTCATTTACCGATTGTCAAAATTCCAACTCGAATGCATTTCTCGCCTGCATCCGCATCTTTCAATTTCATTACCATGACGATAGGTCAATAATCATAGAAGCTACATCACTTTTTATATACGGAAATACCCGTTTTTCTACAATTCCAAATCTAAAGGGACCACCTTCGGTCACAATTATTAACCGATTTTCAAATTTTTTTCGCCATTTTGTAGCTAAACTAATATACCCTAGGACCCTTTTTTCATTTTGTCCTCCCAAAATCCTTCAAGCTATGGTCATAAATACGTCTCAGGCGATTTGTATCTGATAACCATTTTCAATGGTAAACGCAACTAGATCCAGTGGTTTCGACACCCGGCTTCCTATTTGGGGGGTAGGGGGTTCTATCTCCGTGCACGCACTACTAACATCTCGGAGTTATGTGCGGTTTAAGTTTTAATAAAACTGCCATGCCTCTAACAGGTTAGCCCGCTACCACCTTAGACTGCATCATCACTTACCATCAGGTGAGATCGAAGTCAAGGGCTAACTTGTAGTGGATAAAAAAATATACACCACGTATTAGGAATTACGACTAAATTGGCGCCGAGCGTACCGACGGAAGAAAATCTTCCTCTGCTTCTTATGATGAATGGCTTTCATTAGTGCCACACCAGCACAAGAAGGAAATCTTCACAAGAAGGGAATCTTACGGTCCAGCGACTCAGGCGACAGTAGCCGTTGATTAGCACCCCCCCTACCCTCCCTAAAATTTGCATAAAAATATTACTTCCTTTTTTTACAGCCTTCTACCATTACAAATAGAACATAGAGTAGGACTGCAGCTTGTTCGTGTTCAAACTAAATGGTACAGCATTGCTCGTTCACTCGTGTAATGATAATATTACGAAAAACACATTTCAATAATACAATAACAATCCGTATTCATATAAAAGAAGAACCATCCAACTCAAACCACTCGGTCCAGCAACTCGTGATTTATCACTTCTCTCATCTATGTCAGACACCAACAGCTAAGGAAGGAAATTCAGAAATTCCACCTGTGCAAAACAAGGACTAATAATAATGTCCAGTTTACAAAATATTTTTCCAAAACTTACATTAACTTATGTAAGTACGACTATCATTAACATCATATTATTTTGAAAAATATTGTAGAAATCATTTTTGGTTATTTCATAAAGTAAGGGAAAGTTGTAAGTATTCTTTTTACAGAAACTTGACTGATTGATTAAGTTACGGCAAAAATCCGTCAGGATTGTCAGATTCTCGTTTTTCAATAAAATCTTTACTGATTCTGCTTCTTAAATGTTGTTTATATATTATACTAGCTGATGCCCGCGACTTCATCCGCGTGGATGGAGGTTCTTTGGTTCCCGCGGGAACCTATGTGTTATTCCAGACTATAATCTATCCCTGTGCCAAATTTCATCCAGATCCGTTCTGCCGTTCTGGCGTGATTGAATAACAAACATCCATCTATCCATCCATACAGATATCCATCCATCCAAACTTTCGCACTTATAATATTATATATATTATAATATATATAGTATAGAATAGCAGATAATATAGACTACATCTAGGTAAACAACGAAACGATATTACTATCTTAGTTATAATAAAGTTGCTTACCTATCTATTTAAAAAATATAATAATATCATATTGAAAATATTTTAACAGAATTGGAATCTCAAAAATATAAAAATTCATCTAAGTAAGTATATAGCTGAGAAAAAGCGGTTGGTAAGTAAATTGCTGAAAGAAGCTTTGATACACGAAACGTCAAACTGGAAGCTCGTTACTTATAAATGGACATATCCGAGCAAAACCATAACCAGACTTATCTCCATGAGATTACACATTCAGTAAACCTTTTTGTACAACAGTACGACCCGATCCAGTAGTTCCAATATCTCGGCGACGCTGTATTGATAACTGAAGTGTGTCTCGAATTTTTCTCCAGCATTATCGCGCTTTTGCGGAAAAGTAGTTACCGGTTTGTGATCGCCTCCTCTCACATTTTGAATCGGCAGTCATGTTCGTTTACACCCGATCTGCTCCGTGCATGGTTGATATACTCATAAGTCATAACAGTGAACCATTATTGACTGATCAAATCGAAAGTCTTCGCGCGGAAGACGCTCAAATAGCTCTATTCTGTTGTTATGAGAGCTACGCGTGGGTGTAATTACGGAGGCGTTTGCAAATAACATTATCTACCTTGAATAAATATTGATTAACTAGATGATGCCCGCGACTTCGTCTGCGTGTATTAAGGTTTTTGTTTCTCTTTAATTTCAAGTTTTAAGTAATTTCAAGGGATAAAAAGTAAACCATGTCCTTCAACGGAAAACAACCTATCCCTGTACCAAATTTCACCGAAATCGGCTGAACAGAAGAGCCATCAAACTACGATATTAATAAGTCGATTCCGTGAAAGCGCAGCAGATAGACAGACAGACACACTTTCGCATTTATTAATATTAGTATGGATTATACCTAAACATATTACCTAATATTGACTTATGTAATTACAAATAAATATAATTTAGATTCGAGTCTAAGTTATCTCCTCAGAAATGAGTTTATATTTATGATCCTCAAATGATCCTCATATTAGATCATATACTCGTATGTGTATCAGTATCATCCCCGGATCTTTCTATTTACAATTTGAATTTCAATACATTTTAAGAGTAATTCTTGTCTGCTCAGTAGAATTTTGAACTGGTAAGATAGTCTTGGCATGACTTCATAAGAATCATAATATATTTAATTTAATTTTTTGTTTTTAATATAACATTAAAATATATTCGTAAGTGTCAAAAGTCAGAGTGTATAATAGGGAAAAATAGGAAAAAGCACTTTATGGCAGCATCTGTCTCATTTGCAGTAGCTCGCCGCGCCGTCCCGCCTTTCATTTGACTCAAACCTACTTGCCCTCAAGCACTATCATATTTTGCAGTAAAAATATTAAAATAATTATTAATATTTAATCACATTTTATTGTTTCACTTGTTTTGCATCGATATTATTGCGATTATTAAATGACGATCATTTTCAGTGTCACATGGATTCGCCGGGCTTAAGCATCTGACAGCAGGATCGGCGGGAAATATGCAGGAGCCTTGGTGGTCCTTATATTTACTTGGAGTTTTCATGTTGGGTCTCGATTCTAAGCTCGTGGGTAAGCTATCGAATTTTGACAATTTATAGTACGATTTTGTGAGAAAATCTTAGGGAGAGAATATTTTAGGGACTAAAATGCAACAGGTAACTGTCCTGAAACAGTTCGAGATATGAGTTCTTACAGTAGATAATATGTTTTATACTCCCAAATGATTAAGATTTCCTTAGAGAATCGGTTCTTTGATTGGTCTTCTGAACTCATTGCTACTGCTCCGCTGCCGTCCACAAGAACCTTCAGGATATTCTCCCCAAATCTATCGACGCGGAACCGGCTTGAGCCGATCAAAAAAATCACATCGCGCATCGATTGCCATCGCGGCTTGTCGGCTGAGGTGAGCGACGTCGTTTTCACCCTTAATATCGTATACATAAAGCTTTTTCGTACCGGCTCGACCCGGTTTGTCATCGATAGATTTAAGAAGACTGTTTATTGCCTACATTGTATAATAGGTATCAAGACAAATAATTCTGCTTACCTTATAGATGGTAAATGTGATAAAGCATAATATCGTATAATAATATGTTTGCACATTACAGCAGTAGCAAGCGTTAGAGTCCCTTTTCACCAGAAATGTGCTACGTTGCTAAGTAATAAAACCACTAATAGGATTGTTTGATATTCATAGCTTAGACCGCTAGAAGTTTAATCAACCTCTTTTATTGGTGGGTTTCACACACATCCATAGCATAGCAACGTAGCACATCTCTGGTCGAAAGGCAACCTTTCTTGTAGCGCGTGATAGCTGTAAATGACATGTTATCCAGTATCGGTAAAAGACAATCACAGACTTGATGATTATCCGCATTTCATTGGTAGGTACCTAACTTACAGTAGGTAGTGCGAAAAACGCCATGTGCGACTAGGTAGACTGTAATAACAATATTTTGCACTACCATATACTTATTTGACACTTAACATTATTTTACTTTTTAGTAGGTAGACGATGTAACTCTCAAACATCTTTGGAGAAATGGCTTCATTAGTATAATTATTATTGCAGGTCAAGCGTTTCAACCAGAGTTTGCTGAGCCTATTACAAATCTGACCGTACCAATTGGTCGAGATGCCACATTCAGATGCCTGGTACACAATTTAGGTGGATATAGGGTGAGGATTACCATACATTATAAAACTATTTAATTATTTTATTATTCACTACACTATTATGATGTTTTATTGATACGGACAAACACAAATATAATCGGTCTAACTACTACAATACACTGTTTTTGCTACACCCAAGCTGGGTATCCATAACCACCTTACCTATAATTTATTCCAGTCAAATAAGATCTGAAATCAAAATTTTAGCACAATTTTGCATTTTTTATTGTAGTTTTAATGATACAAAAACAATGTGTAAAGGTTTTCTTGTACACCACCCCCGGCAAGGGTTGAAAAAAAATTGTCAAAAGTGTTTTTTCGCAATTACTAGAAAACGGTAGAAATTAGACAAAAAGTTCTGGTAGGAATATGTAGAGCTTAAAATTTTACATAAAAAAGGTCCTATGACTTTTTTTTTCTCCTAGTTAGAGTTAGGGAGTTAGGGAGGTTTTTAAGTTTAAGGGTGCAAGCTCCATATAGACTAAGAGATATAGGGAATATCTCCGATTTAAGTTATTTACGATCAAAATAACTTAAATCGGAGATATTCCCGGACTAAATTGACTAATGTCATATTTTAAGCTATGAGTGTACTCGTAGATACCTATGAAATACCTATGGAATTGCAATTAATAAATAAATTGAATTTTTTAGGTATCTACTGATATATAAAATACCACAAAGAAAACACATAGGGCTTTATTGAGAACAATGTGAAATACTTTTAATCAAATAATTTTTTTATTTTCAAAAATATACAAGTAAAACCACATGACAAGGATTGTTCTTTTAAAATATAATATTACCTCTATAAAATAATATTGTTGACCTTTAACGAAACTCATAATAATATCAATAGTTTAATTAAGGGAGGATATTAACAAGTTTGTATTGAAGCTAAACTAATTTTCAGGTCGGTTGGGTAAAGGCCGACACTAAGGCAATACAAGCAATACACGTTCATGTGATAACTAATAACCACAGAGTGGGCGTGTCTCATAACGGACAGACCGTTTGGAATTTACACATTAGAAACGTGCAAGAGGAGGATCGGGGACAATACATGTGTCAAATCAATACCGACCCCATGAAAAGCCAGGTATTATCGTGTTCAATTATGTTTTATGTTTAAATATTACGTTCAGGGAGAGTTTATAAACAAGGATCTCTATGGCAGCTACGCTATTTAAGATAAGTTAAAAAAATATGCATAATGGTCACCTTCCATTTAATATTTTTGTTTTATTTTACCTACTCTAGCAGCTGGTGTTGGCAGCTTTTAATTTTTGAAAGAGTTACACACACGTTCACAGAAACACACACACTCACACACCCACAGAGTAAGTAATAAGTATATTTTGGGTTTATTGTTAATGTTGGCATGCCTTAATAGAAATAATATAGCTTCATAAGTAAGGGCAGATTATCAAATAAGAAATTATATTAGTGTGATGTTATATTGTCTGCTAAATATTTGCTGGTGGGAGGCTTCGGCCGTGGCTAGTTACTACCCTACTGGCAAAGACGTACCGCCAAGCGATTTAGCGTTCCGGTACGATGCCGTGTAGTAACCGAATAGAGGTATGAGTTTAATATAACTGTCATGCCCCTAACAGGTTAGCCCGCTACCATCTTAGACTGCATCATCACTTACCATCAGGTGAGATCGCAATCAAGAGCTAACTTGTAGTGGATTAAAAAAAAATCTATTTTTATTCTGACACAACAGGCACAATAACGTAAGAATTGTTTATGTTTTTGCCTACATTAGTTTGATGTCAGAGCACTCCATTCCGTATTTTCAGGTAGCATAATATGATCTTGGATTACGTTAGAATAATTTCTTCTGTAGTCGTAGGCTTCGCTTTTGCGGCTATAACCATGGATTCTGACTTGTCTATACAGAAATTCTCGTGTCATAATCTCGGGAACAAACATATTTCTGCTTCTAAATAAAACTTTATCCCGAGGTCCCCAGTTACAAACAGGATGAATTAAGTTCCTTACACTGTCGTTCTTGTAAAATCTTTTGACCTGTATCAATGCCCCGACAAGTATAATAAAGAAGTAAATTCCTAGAAAAGCGTACACCATGAATTCATCCACTTTTATAGATAAAGGTTCAATAAAATGGGAGTTATCATTTTCTTTAACTAAGAGCTTCGTACATCTCATGTAAATGATTATTACTATCCATATGGGGTTCGTAAACCAAGCGATCTTCCAAAAATAAGTAGCTTTGACACCAATCATAAATATAATATCTACGTTATGTTTTCGAAAACCATATATCCAATATGTTGCAACAGAAAAGAAGAATGCGCTCGTGAGTTGAATAATTTCGGTAACATCAGACAGAACCACAGTGAGATCAGAACAATAAAAGGGAAAAGTTGAAACAAAAATTGAAAACATTAGACAAAAATAACTAAAATGTTTGTACTTTTTAGCAACTCTCCAAGTACTTGTCAGTTGTTCAAGAAGAAATAAACATAGTATCGACATATTAACGAGCAGGCAAATAAATACCATTGAAAACCAAGCAAAGCTCCATATTGGCATACCATCAAAATAACCAAGTATTTCCGATACAGACGCAAACATATTGAAGAACACACTTTCTCCCAGTTCTAAAACATTCTCTTCCTCCCCGTGATAGTAAGATACAGTTTTAATACCGCTGAATAAAATTAGTGCTAACATAAGTGTTAAAAATACAGAGAAAAGTGGCACAGTAACAGCAGTCATCGTTGCTGGACTGCGGAATGGAACATCTCTGGACAAAAAACCAATAATACCGCAGCCGACTCCACACGCTAGAATACCCTGAGTCGAAATATAAAAACAACTATTATAATGGATATCGGACCAATCAACTCCAATTTTCGTCGCATACCATGTCCCGCTGGTAGACAATGCCACACAAAATAACAACAACAATACGATACACAAATACGACGCCACAACTCTCACATTTATTTTGAAGAACTTCTCCTTTTTTATTAAGACAATAAACAACGCGACACTTGTTATAGCGCTGGCTAATATTGCTCTCCACAAATTAGCGCAGTTTTTATTTTTAGTGTTATTGATACCTATTTCTTTTTCAAAAAAGCAGCCACTGGCGGTTTTCATTCCACAGTCTGTATTAAATAAGTTCTGAGCTTCTAAACAATGTTGAAAGATTGATACGTTAACTCTTTTAATCATACAATTTGTATTGTTGAAATCGTCACAAGTGAACCACGGCGGCGGATCCAAGGCTGAATAAAACGTGTATTCCAGAAACCACGTACTTAGCACCATCATAAAAATTAATTTTAATATTATTAAATAAACTGTGCCGTATCCAATTCCACGTAAAATTGGGCAGAAATCCCATACTGATATCACATTGCCATTTGTGTATTGTGAAACACAGATCTCCGAATAAACCAGCGGAATTCCGACGAAAATTGCGGAAAAAATATACAAGACCGAGTGTATGTAAAATGCATTGTGTGACATTGCCACGGGAGCAGATGCAACAGATATTTCGTTCATCATCCAAGCCCACATAACATATCTGTAGGTGCAATAACTATTCCATCGACACTTGATGTCTGGACCATATTTAGCATTAGTGTCCATTGTACCTGAGCACTAAATATAATAAAATTATAGGACACGGAAAATTTGCGCTCTTGCTTCGTTTGACAAATTCGCTAAAGCTAGACCATCCAGTTTTTAGTAAAAAAAATTGAGGAAGACTAGAAGTGTAACTAATATTATTGAACGTGTATATGGCAATAATATTTACAATTATAAAACTTTAATCTTATAAAAGCTCTGAAAGATTTTTTAACAATGCTCATAAAATATTCATCATAATTTAACCTGAAAAATTCGTCAGTCATTTTAAATACGAATGAACGAAAATTAAATTGCGATTACAATAAACGTCGGAGAGATAAAGTGAATTAAACTACGCTAGCGGGTAGCGAGCGAGCGGCGCAGCGGGTAATGATTCGTGTATGGTCCCCCTAAATTATTGCTGTACGCTGTAATTTATACGCGGGCCTGATAACGGCATAAATCCCCAGGCGACAGTGCAGCTGCAGGCTTCGACGACGTCGACGCGGCATGACGCCGCTTGACGTAATGTGTTACAAAAATAATTTCACGTTACAATTGTGTAAGAAAATTGTAATCAGTTACGAGTACGTTTGTGAAGCAGAGGCCAACTTACCTAAGAAAATCGTCATAATTTGAGAGCTTTAAATGTATGGTTACGATTTATTTCTTAAACAATCGAAATACAATAAAATATTGTATATAATGTGAACAATGTGAGACGTCCACATGGAACTATAAAGAATTCCTATACAATATACCTATAGATTAAACGACAAAATGTTTTTAGATGGGCTTTTTAAACGTCGTGATTCCGCCAGACTTTGTGGCAGACGAGACGTCTGGCGACGTCATGGTTCCAGAAGGAGGGACCGCAAGAGTCTCCTGTCGCGCTCACGGGCAACCCACACCACGAGTTATGTGGAGGAGGGAAGATGGATCCGATATTGTTGTTAGAGATTCCAATGGTGTTAAAAATAAAGGTATTATTTTTAAAAAATTGTGACAATTGCATTTTGCCTTGCTTCTTCTAATCCCCAGCAATTTTATTGCTCTAAAATCTAAACTCATAAACAAACTACTACGAATATCATAAACGGTAGGTACACTAGGTACTTAACATAATTTCTGTAGACGATAATAAAATTAATATTTTAAAAATTCAGTTATTAGTTTCGAATCGAAAGTGATTAAAACAATTTAAAATAATGAACTATATGGAAATTTGTATTATGAACGAATGTATTTTTATAGTGACTGTCTACGAAGATGAAGTGCTAACGCTAACCAAGATTTCTCGGTCGGATATGGGAGCATACTTGTGCATCGCAAGCAATGGTGTACCTCCAACCATCAGCAAAAGGATCATGATTAAAGTGCATTGTAAGTATTTGTGTGAGTAAAGCGCCCTTTACACTACATGAAGTTGCTCGAAGTGAGCTGAACACTGGTGTTAAGTGAAACACTTCACTCAACCTATTTGGAGTTTACCTTCTTTAGAATCGATTTTCATATATAAGCCCGGGGCATGAAAATTTATGGGGAGTAAAATCAAAATTTCTCCGTTACGTTATTGACTTTATATTTCCGTGGTAACACTTGTTTATGTTTCCATGACTATGTAATGTATTTTCATGAATATAAATTATATAATTAATATAAATAAATGTATCAAGCATGTTTTCAGTAATATAAAAAATGCGTTCACTTACCATCATTTACTAATCTATATTTTATAATCGTTCGTAGAGAGTAAACTCCGGTCGTGCGTCGGAGCTGACACACACAATTTTTTTTTATCTTAAATGGTTTCGCCTTAGTCAAAGGATCTGAAATGTTCTTCATCTCTTTCTAATACCTGCTTTTTGATTGATTTCTCGCCCACATACAAGTGACAGGTGCATTTACTCACCTCGGCCAACTGCATTCGGGTGGGACTTCAGCGAAGAACTTGTCCAGTCTAGTGGGAGCTTTAAAATTGTCATGTCATATTTATTAAATTACTAGGTATTATTACTATATAATTTGCCCGCGTCTCCGTCCACGTGAGTTTACATTTTAGGTCCTCACTTTAAAGCCAAGCGAAAAATCATATCCGTTCCGATCCGTTGCTCTATTGCAGTATGATTGAAGGACAAAGAAACAATTTTAAATTTTTTATAATATAACTTATTAAATTTATTTTATAGTAGTTTGTGATATAAGGGCGGTAAATAGGTTTTTACATACGAGTTGACTAATGTCAGCCCGATGACGCCAGTCGAGGGCTGACCATCGTCACGAGTTTGTTAAAACCTTAACGCCCGTGTATCACACGATATTTTTCAATACATTTGTGAGAAAACTTGAAAATAAAACTCGAGTAGGTAGGTACAAGGTACTCACTAGAAAATGGTTTCTCACGCCCGTACTTATTTCGAGATTTTTGGCGGCTATTAATAGCGCGATTTTTTTCTCACATCTAAAATACCTAATTGTTGATTTAATTGTATTATTCCACAACACTTAAACCACTAATATTAATTTAATAATTTATAAGAAAAACTCAATGAAACTTTTAAAAATAGCGCGCACAGATATTTTAGTAGTATTTACCTATCTGTAGCGCGTTGTTGTAATTGCGTTTTTTTTAATTGGCTTCATGGCTCTAGGTTCTAGCTCTTAACTATCAGCCTGGACTATTCAGCCTTTACTTTTTTGATTTATAAAACTTAAAACAATTTTAATTAACTAAATTAAATACAATTTTTAATTTCTTGAATTAATTTCATCAATCCACATCTAAATGTTATTATTTTTTAAGTTTTCTACATACAAAGTCAATATCATTATGAACCTTCTTTCAAGAAAACTTTTTATTTAGAAGTAAAGTGGCCTTACAAAAATTAAAAAAAAACTGCAAAAAAATAGCACGAGGGCAGTAAATTCTGCAAAAAAAAGCACGAGGGCAGTAAATTTAACTTACAAGCCCTGTTTACTGCCTCTGTAAGTGCATTTTGCGAGCAAGTGTATTGAAAAAAATATTATAAGTGGCCGTACAAAATATTTAATTTTTAAAAATAGAACAAAAAAAATATAACAAGAAGTTATTACGTTAACCTTGTTTCTATGGAAAAAATGTGACTTTTCTCTTGTTTCATTTTTTAGACTGATTTTTAGAGGAAATACAATTAGACAAAACCGGCCGACAGGAAATTCGTTCTAATTGTTGTTTATTTCGGAAACAATCGCAGGATTCTTTCACTTTGTTATTAATGGTTTTACTCAATGTCAGTCTGCAGTGTCTTTTAATTATTTTTTCTTTTGGAATTGTTTTGTCTTCTGTCGCTTCACCTGCAATGAAAATTGTTTTACAGTGATTTACATTTTTGGAAATCATTTCGTAATTGTATTTAAATCGAAGTTTAACTACACAACTTTATTGATACTAAGAGAGATGTTTTGTTAATCTTTATTTCATGTTACTAGTTCACCCAGTGATCCAGGTGCCTAATCAATTAGTGGGCGCACCACTCGGCACTGACGTCACGCTGGAATGCTACGTCGAGTCCTCGCCGAAGTCCATCAACTACTGGGTTACAGAATCTAGTAAGTATTAGAAATATTATATTGCAGATACAAACATATTACTCAATTTAGTACCTTACAAATTATATAGTTGTCTTGTAGTATTGAAATTGCTCATCCTAGTTACAAATAGGAACGACATTGCATTAACCCTAGTAATTTAATTTACTGATTATTCACAAATATAATGTATCAAAAATATTAATTTAATAAGCTTAGCTATTGACTGATCGTGGAAGAAAATATGATTCCTGTTGACCCTACCAGCAAGTCGCCATACCGCGCAGAAACCGATCATGGGTTTAATTTAACTGCCATACCTAATAAGTCACTATACCACTTTAGACTGCGTCATCAAACCTGTAGCACAGATGAAATAATAGATAAATTTCATATTATTGTAACAGTGGCATGCTTTTGTGAAAATAAGCCATGGTGCTTCCACCGTCTATCTTTTCTAGGTTTATTACGAGAGACCTAATAAAATTTTCTGTCACATCAAATATTTTTTAGAAGCGCTCGTCAACCCTAAAGACACGAAACTTCTTTAGGTATTCCCTTTGGGTCTTCCTCACCCAGTTGTCATGACCATGACCTCTATTAGTATGAAAATTCTTATCACAAGTTTTAAAATATACCTATCTTATTTGCGTTTGGGTACAAATAACGAGTGCGGCGATAGTTGGGCTTAATCTCTTATTCAGAAGATTTTTATCACACTCGTATAGGGCTATTAGGCAATAGCCTAAACACCAAAAGCATTCAATGGTGATTGAGTCTCATACGAAACTGCATTTGAAACGTCAAAACACATGGCGTTTATACGACAGATATAAGGCATCAGATGTAAGGAATGAGTAAAAATCAACGATCTTTTATATTATATTAAAAAAATTATCACGATTACTTAATATATTTACATATTACCTAAGTATATTTCCTGTATCTTACTTTAAAAGTGAGTGCAAGGTAATGTACTGTCATGGTCCTTAACTGGTGTTTATATATTTGATAGCCCTATAAGTACAAATATAGCAGTTAATTTCCGTTCAGAGCGATACTAACAAACAGTATTCGTGTTTTGTCTTTAATATCACGTACCTATTTACACTGCCTCATATTTACCTAACAGTGCATGTTTATTAAACAAATTTTGTGAACGGATACTATATTTATTCTATACTACTTACAAAGTATTTAAGAGGCCTATTTAGTTTTTTTTAACTCTTTTGCAACAATAAACCCACTAAATTACCATCACTAAAATTAGATAACTATATAATTTACCTAATCCAGGTTATACTTTAGGAAATATCCATTATTGATAATCTGGCCCAATAAATAATACCCACTTTAATTAAGTCACCAGACGAACTTAACTTACTTACTCAAATAGCAAAAACAAGGTTCAAATAGGTACTTCAAAACATACAGTTACACAATTCTTTTTACAAAACGAGCGTCTTGTACTCTTATCCAAAATTGTTTTAGTTTTTTGGCAAGCTTCAAATAGGCGGGTCGCTTGCAAGTAATGAGATATTAAGATTTAATTTACGAGTGCGAGGGTTTAAGTCTTAAGAAAATTGACCTATTGTGGTAAAATAAGACAATGCTCGTTAGTGCCAGTTGAGTGGACACGGCGTTTACGACTTCTCTTGGAACCGACTAACAAAGCTTTTGTAATTTATATCTCGACTGTACTATATAGCGCCGTCCTATTATATTATGAACCCCATCAGAATAGAAACGATAAATTGATGTTATAATTATGGCAATTTAGTTGATTATTTGCTGAGTAATTCTTTCATGCAAATGTATCTTCTCTCCTCCGTTTACTCAAATGACAGGTAAAAATAATAATATCTAAGTAATCTGTTTATTACTTTGTACAAAACACTTAAAAATACGAAACTCCCGAAGTCTAATAAAGTTCATAGACAGACATAAATACTGATCTCTTATAACAGAAACGGATATATTTATTATTATTTACTTATGATCAAAGCACTGACTAATACAAGATAACCCTATAATGCTAGTATTAAAAATAAAATAACTATATATTTTATAATTATTTACTTAGTTTTAATATTAAGAAATACTTACATATTAAGTAGGTATATTTAAAGAAATGTGAATTTTCAGGGGCATTATTAATTACTGTACTCAGGCAGAAATTTCAGCAACGTTTCAAATAAGCCCATACAAGAACTTTATACAAATGAAACTAGCAAACAGTCAACTGTTTAAGCGAAACCGATAGCTGAGTTAGTTCAATAGTGTTGTTCGGTCCGGTTACTTAGGCGGAAACTTGGCAAATCAAAAGCCTGACTAGAGTGTCAAGTCTTAACTTGTGCGGAATGTTTGATCTGCCAACTAAACTTGCTTGCACTCCGCCTGTGTCACTCATTCAAGATTCGATGTATTTGAATAGCAGATTATCTGCACTGATCGTGATCACGCCACATTAGCTAAGTCAAGAGTAAAACGTGTACGCTGAATGAGAAATGAATGCTTTTAAAGTACTGTAGATTTATATTAAAAACCATTAATTTTAATCTAAGCATTAGTCAAAAATAATGTAACAAAAAGCGTGCCTATAGATAGCTATTTATACCTCCTTAGTAAATATGAATTTAATTAAAAGGTTTGTCTGAGAGAATTAAGCACTTGCGTGCCTACCTCATTTGTGATGAGTTACATAATACATTGAAATAGATTTTAAATTCATATTATAACGACTTATTTGAAACATGAAGATATGATTTGCAAAAGATTTGAAAAAGACTGCAAATATTCGTCGTCGGCTGATGAGTTCATATTTTATTCATCTCTCTGCATATACGGTGGGCTTCCCTAATACTCTTAAGAAATAGTCGTAAAAAATATGCCTGTGATGTTATTTTTCCAAGATAAATTTATACACGATTTATTCAAGAACATAATATAAACGGAGAAACATGACTGACTGACCTATTAACGCGCAATTTAAATGAGCTAAAGCTGAGTTTAGAAATTTGGGATTTAAAAAAGTCCGTTTCATTGTTGAATAGAAAATACTTACTTTACCTTCGAGGAAGACCATTATCAGATCAATTAAGTGTAGTTTTTAAATGATATTATACCTACGAAATGCATAGAAAAGACAATCTATTGTCTTTTCTATGCATATTACTGTTATATTGCTTTTATATCAGGTACTTGATATCTATATTAAGTACCTAATATAAAGTTGACAGTTATTTTAAAACCACAGTCACGAATTCTTCAGTCCATATTCCTAAATTGCATAAAGGAAAATCTTTCCATAACATGAGTAACCGAGGTTTACCAGTGAAGAATCATAATAAAACCGCGCGTGATATCCACTAAAAATCCATTAGCAGCTATTCGGGCGTAAAATAAACCAGCTTTAATTTCGTAATAAAATCATACATTTTCTGCTCGTGTTCTAGCTCAGTTTACGACTATAGCACCAAGTTATATGCCTAGAAACAGTAGGTTAGCACACTTTTAGTATAGTATAAGTAAAGGTAGGTAAATAAACATACCTATTAAGACTAACAAATGGATATTAATTCATTAATAATTTAAATAATGGTATCAGTTTACTGAACTTTAAACCAAAAAATATACAGTCATTCCAGTTTTAAAGAAAACGAATAAAAATACTTTTTTTCTCACTAACTATATATATATTGTATAATAGTGTAATAACAACGAATAATAATATCAAGAAAATATGTGCGCATAGCATAACGTTGCCATTCTGAGTATTACGTATTCAAGAAATATGACAAAAGCACCGATTGTGTTTTATTGCATTTGTTAGAAGAATTCGAAATAGTCCCTCATGTTGTTCACTATTAAACCATGTAAAATGCAAATATAATTTAAGATAGAACAAAAGTTCCGATCCCTTAAAACTCTACAATGACTGATAAGCCCAGACCTTAGCTTATCGTGTCAGCAGTCAGTTTTAAGCAATAAATCACTTGTCTTCAATGGAAACTGCTCAATTCACTTAGCGGGTAAACCAGCTGTAATGAGCTAGAGGGATTCGAGCTGTTACTTCGTATTTCTTCCCCCTATAGCCGTCGGCGGTTTTGGAAAGTTCTCTACTCAGCAGTTGTCGCCTGAAATTTACGGGTTAATTTTCAATGTAGAGCGAGCTTAGGTTTAGCGACTTGTATTTTTGAGTTAAGTTATTATATCCGTAATATTATGGACATTACATTAAGTTTCTACTCTCTTACTATTTTTTTAATTTATATAATATTATTTATTATTTATAGCAAGCAAACGAGCAGGCTCAATTGATACATACACATAATATAATATATTATTAATTAATGATATAGACAATCTTCTCTTTTTTCTACATAATGTAAAAAGAAAAGTCTCACTGACTTGTCCCACTCACAGACTGACTGACTTATAACACACAGCCCAAACCCTGGTCCTAGAAAGATGAAATTTTGGAGAGAGTTTCCGTATGCAATGTTAACGAGGAAAAAGATGGGATTTTTTAAAATTTCTACAGGAGTGAAGCCATGGGCGTTTGGCGATTGCTAGTAATACAATTAAGTAATCACCAAATGCTTTTAAGAGACCTCCAGAAGTGAAGCTAAGGATATTTTTCTACTAAATTGATTCCACTAAAAATGTATGTAAAATTTCTGGCTGTTGGATCATTGTACCAGAGGGTTAGTCAAAAGTCAAAACCTTTGCTTTTATTTTGTTGACAATGTAAAATAACAGTACTTCTATATAAAAGGTCAAAGCTGAATCAGTGTCCCTTGGGATGGTCTCCGTTCAAGTGTAACGCGTTATATTAACGGGGAACAATTTGTTTGCTTATGCGTTAAAAAAAGAAGTTTGATATTTGCCATTACATTATATGACATTTGATTTAATTGAAGTTTGATAGTTAAATATAATTTGACATAACATTAAAACTAATATACTTAATATGAGAGGACTAATAATATAGCAGTGTTATATTTTTAGAGTTATTTTATTCACTAGCTGATGCCCGCGACTTCGTCCCCGTGTTTTAAGTTATTTTGATTCCCGCGGGAACTCCTTAATTTTCCGGGATAAAAAGAATTAATTAGCCTATGTCACTCTCCATGTCCTTAACTATACCCATGCCAAAAATCAAACCAACAAACCAATAAACCAACAAACAAACACACTTTCACATAATTTTATAATATTAGTATGATTATGATGTAATAAGGTAGGTTGGGCTTTTGATGTACATTATGTTACTTACTACAATATTGGTTTAATACAAAATAAAATTCAGAAGGTTTAATTAGCTGATTCTCGCGACTTCGTCCGTGTGAATTCGTTACCCGCGGGAGCTCTTAAATTTTCCGGGAGTCCTATGTGTTATTCCAAACGATAATATAATATATATTATCTTTGTGCCAAATTTCATTTCATTGAGTAATAAACATCCATCCATCGACACTTTCGCATGTATAATATGATTAGTAGGTATAGATTATTAATTATTATGATAACGCAGCGTAAAATAGACACATTTCTCCACGGATATAATACCTAGACTTACGAGTATTGAAGCTAGAATCAGTCGTTCAAAGTGTTACGACTCTAACGAGCCAGTATTACTCGTAAACCGCGTGATGTGATGGAATTTTGAAATGAAAGCTTTGTTAAACAATTTTTAAACTCTTTCTTAGGATTTTGTCTAATCAATGTCCTTCTTCAGTGTTCACTATCACCACATGGCGTAGGTACAATAATGAAATTCTTACATTTCTACTTAGGTATTTCTAGTTTAATATTGACAGACATAGTGGTATCGTTTATTTTGCTTTCATTAGATAGAGCTTTATTTCGTACTAGATGATGACCGCGACTTTATCCGCGTGGGTTAAGTTTTTTTAATTCCCGCAGGAACGCCTTAATTTTCCGAGATAAAAAGTAGCCTATCCCCGGGATGTAACCTATGTCTGTATCGTCCAGTTCTGTCGAAAGGATAGGCCGTTAAAGCGTAGTAGATAGGCAGACAGACACACTTTCGTATTTATAATATTAGTATGGATATATAGTCTGTCTAGAACTTTGCCAGTCATTAGAATCCTTGCCATCTCTGATATGTTTTTATGCTTAAGTAGGTAATTATTTATCTTCTGGTTTAAGATATTTATTGTTTCGTAAGAATTTACAATTCACTTAAATGAAACTTACAGGACTAACTAGATTAAACATTTTGAGCGTACAAGGTAAGGATTAAGACTTCCATGTCATCAACAATTTATGTACAATCAAAAATTTTGTGCTATGTTACAGCAAACTATAAATAACTCAAAACGTAACAAACCTCGTCAAGGCATTTTACGGATGCTTTAAAATGTATAAAGCCTACACTTTGTCGCGTTCTCTGCAAAACATTGTCGCTCGTTAGAGTCATAACCACCTCAATGGCCGGTACTTACCTCACGCCTCCCACCTTTAAGCCTATTTGCTACCTAATGTATTTTACCCTCAATATTTTTGTTCAAGTTATTTTTCCAATTTCCTCGCAGCTGTGATAACGTTATTTAGAAAAACTGAATGTTGTAATGCGGTTCTTTAAAACTTAATAAAAAAAAAACAAAGGCCAAGGGCATGTCTATCCACGCGCAGTTTAAGGTTCTGTAGTTGACCAAAGTTGTATGGAAGCAATCGACTTTGGGTCCAGCGCCCACAGGATAGTATAATAACTTACACTACTGTATTTAATTTAGATACCTACGTGTTGTAATATCTTGCTTTTTTTTAAAAGAAAAAGAGCAACTGTTGAGTTTCTTACCGGCTCTTCTCACCAGAATCTCTTTTCCGAACCGGTGGTAGAGTCAAAACGTGACGTAACATAAGAGACCTATACATCCTACTATATGTCCTACATGTTTTAAATAAATGGCTTGACTCTGACAAAACTTATCATTTTAAAGCTAAATATTTCGGAAACGGATCCCAGAATCGAAAAATGGTGTTCTCATACCCACACTATTTTTTAACAACCTATCCAATGGGATAGACGAGAAAAATTCATCCCCACTGTACGTGTAGGCAAGGAAAAGATTATTTTTCAAAATATTGAGTGTGTTATGTGATTAATCAATCTTTGTCAAATCACAGCTTTTAGTACTTACTAACAACCTCTGAGCTAAGACGGACGGACGGACATGGCAAAACTATAAGGGCGTTCTTTGTAAACTACGGAACTCTAAAAAGATTCCATTGCGTTTGAAGTATGTTAATCACGAAAGCGCATTAAAGCATTATGTTTGCGGCGGGTAATGTTCGGGTTTATAATACTGTGACGTCGATCAATCCTTTGTTAGCTTAGCTCACAAACTCGCGTCGAGTGACTGGCGCTTTTGCTCACTCACACCGAGAAGCGCGCAAAAGGCGAGCGATACAGGGTTGTCATTTTCGTTTGTCATCAATCTATGTTAGGGTCGCTGACATGTAAGTGTTAATTAAGCAGCCCTCACTCGAGCGTAATTAAGAGTGTTACAATGTTATTTTAGACATTAATTGAGATGAAATTTCTTGTTATAACGAAGCAGAGGCACGGGTTTGCTAAGCAATTTTCCTCGAAGGCCAACTTGTACGTCGTAAAAGCAAACAGTTGGGTAAACAAACCGAAGTTTCGATCGAAATTAAGATTAGACAAGACATTCTTGTTCTTATCAGTTCCTTTTCAAATAAGTTTCGGTTCGGTTGCTTATATATTTTAAATAATATAATGCATTTCTTAGTTGACTTTAGGAAATTTAATTTAGAATTATAGATTCAGTTGTATTTTAATTAATGATTTGCTGATAAAAAGTGCACGACAAATTAGTAATCAATTGCGTACTACGCAAGATCCTTTATTTTTGTAGGTATGTCATTGTTTTGTCTTAGACTTCAAACAAAAGTGTCCACACAAAGAACACAGTCATAAAAAATATTGTAGAAACATTTTTAACTATTCAATTTCATATTAATAACTAAAGCGATGTGTTCACTAACAATAACACTTCCAGAAGTCAAAGTGGGCGAGCTATTGTCCAATATAAAACCTACCAAAGTTGGGTTCTTCTTCTTCTCCTCTTCTTTATGAGCCTTTTTCAATCCATTGTTGGGTATAGGTCTCCTCATGTACACGCCCACTCTTCCCGATGTTGGGCAATCCTCCTCCAAATGTCCACGCAATCTTGGTGATGTCGTCGGACAACGCGACGAGACGGTTGTCTTGCTACGTTCCCCTTTCCGTTACGTGGTCTCCATTCCAGCAGCAAACGGGTCCATCGATAATCTTTGATCCTACAGGCTGTCCTGCCCACCTCTACTTTCACAAAGTTGGGTTGCGACCGTACATGGCTGCTGAATGAGTTAATTATTGCAAGTATTATTTTTAGTGAATAGTTAATAGATAGTGTAAATATGTATAAAATTATCGTAATAAATGTAAAATTATTTTAAACTTTAAAGAATGTTAGGTATGCTAAAGGAAACTGTTGACTTTATCGTTCGCGAACAATACAGTAAAGCTTACCTGGACTCGGCGGCAATTTGTTGTACAGACGTTGGGATATGGGGGCATTAGGTAGAGTGACATTTTTAGGGGTTATTGTGGAAAACTGTTTACATGGGTGAATTAAAATGTTTTACATTGCACCTTCTTACTTGTCTTCGCCTATTGATGTAAAATTTTATTACCTTATCTTCACCGGTCAACCACCTCATTCTGTCGTTACTTCGGGTTGTATGTTTTCGGGTTTTGAGATCATCATTTATATAAAAAAAGAAACTGACTTTCATACAAACCACTGAGTCTAGAAACTTGAAATTTTTCGTACGAGTAGGTTCTGTTTCTTGTTTAGGAAATTCTGAATTTCACCCAAGCAGGAATAGGATAGCTAGTCAGGTCACAGATATCCAATCGGATTTCCAATGCAATCAAATCATAAAAACACATAACCAAAAGCTAATCTATCACTAGGGTGATGATGATAACGATGAATATGATGATGACGATGAAAATTATGATGAATGAAGCTAAATTTATTTTTTCTTTACAGACGAAATGTTGATAACATCGAACAAGTACGAGGTGGTGAACACGATGATCAGCTCTTTCGAAAGCCATATGGCACTCACCATTCGTAAACTGTCTTCAGAAGATGTCGGAGGCTACCGATGCGTTGCAAAAAATTCTCTCGGGGAAGTTGACAGTATAATTAGACTTTATGGTAAGTAAAGATTATCTTTGGATATCCCACTGGAACATGATAAATCCACTGCTTAATAATTGAAAAATAAAGATTATTTATTTTCTATTGATCTTAAATATTTGTATTAATTACTTGTGGGAGATCTTGAATCTTGAAGCGCGGTAGTGGGCTACCTCAGCCTGAGGTAGCCCACTACCGCGCTATCAGATAATATTTGTCGAGCTATATTTTGAGATTTTTGTCATGCAGATGAACAGATAGGTTATGAATGTTTATCGATTCAAGAAGCCTTAGTTATTATTAGTTATCCTAAAAATATAAAAAAAGCTACCAAGGTTGCTCAAATGTACCTAAGTGGGTAATTAAAAAAATCTACAATAATGTTGGAATCTTTATGGAAACGACGTTTTATCGCTAGGAGGCGATTCTTCCGGTACGGTTGTAATTGACTACGGCAGAAATTATTTTGAATTGGAATTGATAGAAATATTTGCATTTCAATAGATTTAGGTACCTACTAGGAGCTTATCACTAATGTATATATGCAATTCGACCTAAATGTGCATCGGAGCATAAATAAGCCCGGCTTAAGATCTACCTAAACTGAGAGAGGACTGTGAATATATACTTTAATAGTGTTTAAAATATATTGTTGTAAGTATATAAAGACTATCTCGAAAATCTAAAATGTTTTTTTTTCCTTTTTTGACAGAAATACCGGGGCCATCTATTAGAAACACGAGTCCAGCTGCAAAGAATGAAGAGTTTAAGTATTCCACTCCAATCGAAGGACCAGACAACCAATTTGGTTCAGCAGAAAGCTCTGACGATGAAGACGAGAAAGAAGCTGACAGGGAGTTAATTACTAAAACCCCTAAATTTCCACTTACCAATGACAATAATACCCACAAAAACAAAACCCACTTATTGAATACTACAAATCTAATAAAACAGAATATAAGTAATAAAGTACGTAAAATTATTAATAAATTGCAATCTGAAGCTAGAGATATCATCAGTAATGCAACAACACTATACTCTAGTAAAAAAATACTCCCATCTCTCTGTATATTATTATTGTTGTATATCAGAATTTAACTCGCAATCGATTGTACTAATAACATTCTTAATATACTATATTGGTTCGAAAACTTATAATAAATAATTAAGATTTCTAAAATAATATCTAATGTTTTATGATTATCAAAATATTCTATAATCTCCAAATATATCTAAACAATGAAAATATTCTTATCGAAAAAAAGAATTGAATATTCATGAAATCTAAAGTATGTACCTACATACTTTCTACAGATAGACTTTGAATGTAAAAGAGTTGGAAATATCAAGATTTCAGTAATAATTAACTTGATGTCATATTGTTAATTACAACGAATTGGTACTAAACACGTAAGCTCTCGGTTTTTATTAAAAAATTAAATTATTATTTTAAAATTGTACCTTACAAAATATTAAGCTAAGGATCATTTTATTTCAATAAAAATACTTATTTAAGTATATATCCCAAAAATAGCCCTTCAAAAGTGCTTGTTCGGCTGAAGCAATCTTGATAATTACATACTCTTCCTCTGTAGCCCGTAAACTTAATTAATTGAACATTTTGAAGTGCTTGGAAATTGATATTGATGCGAATGTTCCGGTGTTTTAATATTCCAGCTATCAGCGATGTTTATTATTAAAAAACGCCTTAAATATGGGCGTGAAACCCCAATTAACGTCATTATTTAAACCTTTAACATGTAGTACACATGGACCTTTATGGACAAATTTAATTAAAAATAAAACAATGTTTTGAAAAATAAGTACAAATCTTGATAGTTTAAGTAGACTTTTTGTGTATTTATGTAGATATTGTAACTATAGTAATATACCAGATAATTGTAATTATTCTCAAACAAAAATTATTAATTAATCAATAAAATCTTATTCTTTTTTTAACCACTTTGAACGAATAATAGTTAGTATTTCGGTTGTTTCGCATTGTTCGGTTATAAAAATGGAAATATTAATTACTTTAACATGTCCGTTGTATCTTTATTTTTGTATTAAAATTGCATTAGTATTGATGCATAGCATATTCCTTTTCAATATACCTATTATAATGAATTGGTTTAGTTTTACCATAACACTATTAATTCTTGTTTTTATATTTAACTAAAAGAAGACAATACAATCCTACATAATAATAATAATATTATATTATTATCCACTCATACAATAAAAGTATATAAAATTGTTAACTAATGTTTACACTTTAAAGTAAATATATCAAATTTTAAAAGATATACTTACAGTTGTTTTATTTTGCTTCTGTATTTAGGTACGATGAATGTTTCGAATTTTGGAATCCGACACTTTGGAATGACTTTTTTATGTTTACCAATTTTTCTTATTGCATAGTAAGGCACTGATCTCGTTCACACACTAAATATTTTATTTGCATCTTGATGCCACAATTCAGATTAATATTATGGATTTTCTGATAATAATTCATATAAAAAAGTAATAAGATACCTATCAAAGAAAAAGGAAACATAATTATAATATGCCTAATGGATAAAGAACTGTAGGTAAAATATATAATTAATTTAATTATTTGTATCCATTTGATGACCAAAAATGTTACCTTCATAGATTTTAGAATTTTAATACTTAAAGTTGCCCTTACAGGAACTTAGATTCTTACTTAAGAAAAGAATCAACAACAGAGAAGAAAAGCCGGACAAAGTACGAAGAATAAGTCTGTAAGTTTCAAAGCTAGCTCTTGGTTGTGGTTTATTTCAAGTTTTCTGAATGTAGCGAACTTCTTCCGCCTTTCATTATGCGAACAACTTTGCCATTTTCACCTCAGCCTACCCAAACATGTGCGGCTGCTACGTATGCAAATCCGCGCTAAGCTCGCAAATAATGCTAATTTTCGTATATTGTATTTCGTAATTCTTGTTTTGAAAGGATTTTTCGAGTTTGTAAACACTGGGAACGGGATTTGCCATATAATGAGCTGAGCATCTGAATATTTTTGGATACCTACCTTTACATACCATTTGCAGTAGATATCAGCAAAGAAAGATGTGTATTAAGAGCTGTGCATTTATTAAGCATAAATACTGCAACTTTAATATTAAAAAAAACTAATTACAGATTTTCTATACAAACTATGAATAAAACTACTGAGTACAAATAATGTGATTTAGTATTATGAACAATAAAAAGAACAAATAAAACAGTTTGCTGCAAAAAACGTTTAATCATCTAAGTGTAAAGTAAAAATGGCAGAATAAAGGTAACACTGAGCTGAATACATTTCTCCATTGTAGACAAAGCAATGTAAAATTCACAGACCTGCGACGAAAAATCAAGCCTTTGTGAAACCCGAACTGTACATGAATACGCTAAACCATAAAACTTTGCACAAAAACGACTTTCATTTCTAAAATATAAACTTTTCCTTTTGACTCTTAGCCTGAGGAAAATTATAAATAATATCTAAATATTATGTAGCTTTAGAAAAATAATTTATCACCATCTGAAGGGGAAAACTCGACTGTTCAGTAGTATAAACTTAGTATTAATGAAATGAGAACGAATAATCGCCTTTTTCATATTTTTTTACCTGAGTTCAACCATATTAATCAATTATAATAAAGTAATTATTGTAGGAACATTTCACAGCGCTATCGGTCCACGTTTCGGTTAATTAAAACACGTCTGAATTTGGTGCCGTAAATTTTACATTCCCGCTTTTTTCCGAAACTTTTCGACAGCGTTTCCAGTTGTGTTTATTTACGAGCGTTTGCCAGGACGGACGCCGCTTGACCAATAACATTTTCACAGTAGCCAGTGAGAGTAAGTTAATAAATCGCAAAAAATCAATTGTTTGTGTCAGAAAAAAATATGCTACACAAAAATTTAAATGATTTGAATTTTTGACCATTTTATTGACAAACGGCACTTACGTGTATCTATACTAGTATTATAAATGCGAAAGTTTGGATGGATGGATGTATTTTTGTTACTCAATCACGCCAGAACGGGTGAACAGATCTGGATGAAATTGGCACGGAGATAGATTATAGTCTGGATTAACACACATGCTACGGAAAACCTCAATCCACGCGGACGGAGTCGCGGGCATTAGCTAGTGAATTATACGTGTAAACTTACGAGTATGAAAATTAATGCAAAGAGACTACTTATTGCGAATGATGTGTAATAATTACGTTTATCAAAGACTAAACAATAAGTGATAATTTAGAAATACAACAGAGGATACTAAAGAGTAGTAACGAGAAAATAATCAATCTCCCAAGTCCACTTGGAAGCAATCAACGGTCTGTTATTGCGTCCGTCCAATCAGATAAAAGAGCGATATATCAAAGACGTCCGCGGTTCAATTACTATCCAATACGCTATCTCTGAGAGACAGTAATCGAAAATGAAAATAGCTGGTGCAGGCCTACGACATTCTACAGAATGACGCGGCCTGACCGACCGTCAACATTGTTAGATTAATATTGGACTATTAACTGCATAATACGGTACTAGTACCAAACTTGATAAACACGTTACGAAGTTTAAGTTACTCATTGGCCACCTCACTCATTGGTTATCATAACCATCATCAGTTAAAGCAAATTTATAACTTATGTACATTGTACACATTAAATAGCACATCTACTTAGAATAACTACCTATAGAAACCCAGTATACTCGCGAAATGTAAGCCGTTAAATTGGTGCCATAAATGGCACCGTCAAGTCCGTAAAAAGCTGGTTAACTTAGTTTTTAGAAGCTACAATGCTACAAACAAACTAACCAATTACTTACCCAACTTTTAGGGGGAAAACATTTAAACTGGAAACATTATGTTTGTGTCTGTGTGCGTGACAAGGCAAGTAAACACAGCAAAAATAGCGAATTTGTAGCTTGCGTTTTGAGAAGGCGTTGTTTGGAAACATACCTTCTTTAAGTAGGTAGTTATTCTAAGCACATCTAATATAAATATCTATAACAATAGTGTGGAACCAATGATATTAGGTACCATGAACTCCATGGTATGATTTATGGAATATGAGTATGAGGTTATTTAATTTCGTAGGTGTCGTACGTTGGGATGTACTGCTAACACAATTACCTGCTAAAAGCGTCGTCAAAACTCAAAGGAAGGTACCTGCGACCTATGAAATAAAATTAACACGGAAATATACATAATTACTCAAATTTAATAATAATATAATATCATACTATATATTATTTAATATATACCTTGATTTGACTCTGTATTATTTTACTACTTATTGGACGAATTAAAAAGTTATATAGAGTTATCGAGGCCATATTCACTTCCTCCTCTGTATATTAACTTTTAAATAAGGTTCACTTAACAAATTGTTTTACTGTAAGGGAAAATTTGAACAGCTTGAAGTTAATTTCGTGTGCGTTACGAGAAATTAGGCAATTTATTCTCTCCATTTTTACGAGTCCTTGTGCAGGAATATTAGCTGAACATTATTTTCAGTATATTATTTATTACCTAAATGTAAGGGATAGATCGAGATAATTCCGTGTATTGTATGAATGATTCATATTTTTATATCTCGCCGTTACTTAATTGGATAAGGCTTTCGTAAGTGTAACTTACGTATTTAAATACCTTATGTTGAATTTTGTTTTGGCTTTTTGATAAACTAATGATTTGTGTTAACTTATTGGCATACCAAACAAATAAGTAGATTTATACAAATTGATTTATACTTCTAAAATGAATGTAGCAGTTTTCTACCTGAATAATTGAAAGTCTAATTTATCGTTTAATGATAACATTGAGCTAACAGTTCTCTTTGATAAAACCTTTGAATAGAAGTGATACAATAGAATTAAACAACTACCCTGCTGGAAATTTCTAATATTGACTTGCAAGTTACAAACAATAACCGAGGAAGTTTCTATACAAATCTGTTGAACGGAATACATGTGCAGAACGTTCTCAAGGCTTGTGCACTTATTCACTGAGACCGGAGTAGTTAATGTGAGAAACGGAACGGGTTTAGTTTCCAACGAGCACTACGACCGTTTGCCTAAACCTGGTCACCGTTCCTAATTCGAAACGATCTAAATACTCCGGCACAATCCTACAAATGGGCTGTAAGCCTCTTCCATACCTAAAATCTGCTTTAGTTCAATCATTTACCTACATACGGAATTGCTTTGTAGGATTCAACTTGATTGTATACAAACTAAAAATATCGTTACCTGTTCAATATTTACAAAAAACGACTTAATAGACATTATTTTAACTCATTTTTCTTTACCACTACTACTACAGCCCATTAACGTCCCACAGCTGGGCACAGGCCTCCACTCTCATAGGAGATAGTGAATTAGAGCTTAGACCCACCACGCTGCTCCAATGTGGGTTGGCAAGCTTTAACGACTATTATCATATTAGTGATAATAACCGGGACCGACGGCTTAACGTGCTCTCCGAGGCACGAGGGTGAAACACCACCAACTTCCTAACTTCGGGCTAGTACTGAGAATTTCTAGTCGGAAAAAACCAATACTTAATTATGGCCCGACCCGGGACTCGAATCCGGGACCTCGTCGGCCGCAGTAGACCAACGAGGCATTTTTCTTTAACAGGGCGTATTCCAAAACAATCATACTTTAATATTATAAATGCGAAAGTGTGTTTGTTTGTTGGTTTGTTGGTTTGCCCTTCAATCACGCCGCAACGGAGCAACGGATCAACGTGATTTTTGGCATGGGTATAGTTGAGGACCTGGAGAGTGACATAGGCTACTTTTTATCCCGGAAAATTAAGGAGTTCCCGCGGGAATCAAAAAAACTTAAACCACGCGGACGAAGTCGCAGGCATCAGCTAGTGTAGATTTAAACGCGATTTATGCAGATTTTTTGTTTCTTTTTAGAAGAAATGAGGAAAGCTAAATTTTATTCAGGACATTTCGACGTTAAGCAGCAGCGAATACCTAATAGAATCAATCCTGGAACTCAATCGGCGCCTGTTATTGAGAACGTGACAAACAGCCAAAGTGGGGGCATCCATCCCAAGTATGTGGCGCTTTACAATATTTTATGCGGCGCGGCGATGAAAACTGCAACCACATTTTCCTAACTTTATCAATTTTCACAATTTTACACCGTCACGTCGCGCCGAATATTCGCTACATTATTCACAATGAAAAGGTGTCCTTTTTAAAAGTACCTTCCACTCAGTTGACTTTAAGTCTTTGGTGATAGTAAGCAATAGTTTGAAACTCTTTTTCTGTAGGACATAAGTCCTAAAATTATTATCAACTGCTGGACATAGGTAAGTCTTGCAGGAACGCCACGATCTTGTGCTGCATGAATCCAGCTGATTATTATTAAATTACTAAACTCTTTATTTGCACCACGCAAGAAAAACAAAATCATGATGACTATGTCTGTCAAAACTGATGTCGCTAGACGGCGTCCCTATACCTAGGGTCGTACCGTATTCATAATAATTATACCTACTGTTTATTATTCAGAATGATAACAAGGTTGATGATAATATGTAGTCCTGTGCATCATTATGATCACAAGTTTTATTTTATTTTTATTCCACTGCAAGTTAGCCCTTGATTAATATCTCACCTGATGGTAAGTGATGATGCAGTCTAAGATGGTAGTAGCGGGCTAACTTGTTAGGGGTATGGTAGTTATATTAAGCCCACACCACTATCGGTTTCGACAGGGCATCGTACTGGTACGCTTGGCGGTACGTCTTTGCCGGTAGGGTGGTAACTAGCCACAGTCCGAAGCCTCCCACCAGACTAGACCAGAGACATAGTTACCTACAGTAACTCACGGCATTTAAAATTTCTAACTTCTCTGGTTTAGAAAATAAAAGGTGAAGAAAAGTACCTATGTGAGTCGTCATTTTGAGCAAAATTAATTCGTCACAGTAATGCAATTATAGTCTATAGGTACCTACTTTCCCAGCGCTCCGGGTCCGCGTTCTGGTTAATTAAAACACGTCTGAATTCAGAGCTGTAAATTTCACGTTTGCCAGTTTTTTATTTTCAAAACTTTTCCACAGAGCCTCCAGTTCTACAATATTTACGAGCTCTCGGATTGGTCGGGGCTGGACGGTTCGCTTAGTCTACAATATTTTATCCAATGTCAAAAAAAGAGGTCTGTCATAAGTTTATGTGTGTCTGTCTGCCTTTTGATACGATTCGTTTACTCAAAATTATAGTACACAATCACACACTTTCTTTTTTTACGAATCACAAAGTTATCTTCTCTCAGACTATAGCCGGTTATCGCATTTTGTTAGCCTATAACTACTAACAAAAAGTATACACTGCTTTTAATATATGGCTTACGTATACCTTAGGGAATTTAAAAAATATCACATCAAAACATATTTCAAAAATATATATTACTAGCTGATGCCCGCGACTTCGTCCGCGTGGATCGAGGTTTTTCGTTTCCCGCGGGAGCTCCTTAATTCTCCGGGATAAAAAGTAGCCTATGTGCTATTCCAGACTATAATCTATCTCTGTGCCAAATTTCATCCAGATCCGTTCAGTAGTTACGGCGTGAAAGCGGAACAAACATACAAACAAACTCACTTTCCCATTTATAATATTAGTAAGGATAAGGATAAGGATAAGGACTAGCTGATGCCCGCGACTTCGTCCGCGTGGATTGAGGTTTTTCAGTTCCCGCGGGAACTCTTTAATTTTCCGGGATAAAAAGTAGCCTATGTGCTATTCCAGACTATAATCTATCTCTGTGCCAAATTTCATCCAGATCCGTTCAGCCGTTGGAGCGTGATTGAGTAACAAACATCCATACCTACATCCATACATCCATACTGTATCCATACATCCATCCAAACTTTCGCATTTATAATATCCATATACTTAATATTATAAATGTGAAAGTGTGTCTGTCTGTCTGTCTACTACGCTTTCCCGGCCCATTTTTTCAACCGATTTTGCTGAAATTTGGTATAGAGGTAGTCGTCTAGTCAAATATAATAAACTAGATGATGCCCGCGACTTCATCCGCGTGAATGAAGCTTTTTTCATTTCCGCGGGTACTCATTAATTTTCCGGGTTAAAAAGAAGCCTATGTCCTACCCCGGGATACAACCTATCCCTGTACCTAATTTCATTAAAATCGGTTAAACAAGTGAGCCGTGAAAGCGTAGCACACAGACGGACAGAAAGACACACTTTCGCATTTATAATATTAGTATAGATTAAAAAATATTATGACCATGTTTTGTTTAATACTTATAAAGAGTAGCAATTAAGATGCGGTGCTGACCCTCCTGAAAATTTCTAAAGGCTGTTTATTATGCTCCGAGTGTGGAATATTATAGACTAGATGATGCCCATGACTTCGTCCGCGTGGAGCCATACCTACGTATTCTGTATGCAAGGTATAATATTATTATGTCTGTATCATTCCAATTTTGGCTATGCTAAATATCAGGGATTCCCAAAGTGGTCGATATCGGTTTCCCAGGGGTCGACATAAACGAAAACTGATTTTGAGGGTCGACGAGGTCTTAAAGTCGACCCCTATTTTAATGTTCTTTTTAAAATAATTACCTATGCTTAAGTATTTTTTTTTGTAATTTGTTTTAATAATATTATTAATTATTATAATTATTGATTAGCAAAAACACACTACGGACGTGTTTTTTCACCGATTGCTTGTGGTGTAAGGTGTTACCGCATAGCTCTACGGCGTAGCTCTACGATCTACGAGATAGCGCATTGGCGACACCTACCTTTTTAAATACATAAAATACTGTTAGTTTATAATATGTAAAAGATCATTGGGTCAGGTTGATAAGAAACAATTTTACCACCACCGCCATTTAAGTTGGTAGGTTCTCCACCACTTAAATTATTTATTTTGTTTCGTGCAAGTCAACGATAGTTATTTAGGTATAACGATGGCTTAACTTTAAACATTTTAATTATTGAAATAAAATATCTGCTAGAATGTATTTGGATTTAATTTAATTTTATGTAAGTAAGTCTACGCCATCTCTTTAACGAGTCATAAATTTTGACTCAGAAACATAGAAAGCCAGTGTTACAACCGACTGCATTGGTTCAGCATTTCTTCGATACCACGGAACAGGGAATCTGTTAATATGTACTAAGCAGTTCCATACCTACCCCATCTGGTTTACATCCAAATAATTATTATTTAACCTGTTAGCTTTCATGATAGCACAGCTCATGAAAGTGATTGAAACCTCAGCACAAAAAGCCCTTGTGTTTAAGCGCCATCTAGCATACTCTTTTAGTACTTCGTGATAAGATTGTAACAATGACATCTATCGAATAGTTGTGGTACTACTATAAAGGGAGAAACCGTAATTGTAAAGGTTTCGTAAAATACGAAAGTAGTTACAGTCGTGACTCAAAGATGGCGCTGTCCATTACGGTTGTAGCGAGGAAGTCCAATTTATTGTTTATATAATATATTATTTTATACAATATTTATCAATATTATTTATTCGGATTTTAGAATGTTTATAGTCTTGATATTTTCGAAATTAGATACTTTAGAATTCCAAATGGCAAGTAAAATATAAATTATTTTAGGTACCTACAAAAAAATACCCAATTGACATTTGGCGCTTCCGATCAAATTTTGGCCATACATTTTGGCACTCGCACAATATGTTTTACCAGATGTAACTTTGGAGACGACTACTTTTTGTACTTACCTACCGGAAAATCTAAGATTTCCCGTTTTTGAAATACCTAAATCTACGCGGACAAAGTTTTGGGCATAATGTTATCAATATCATCTTTGGTTTATCAGTTCAACCTATTATCAATTTTGTGATTTTCTTATGTACTTAGGTAACGTATGAAAAATAATACTTATGTGCATTTTATAGCGGTTCACCTTTCATTCCGTACTCATTCGTCTCATAATCCCATTTCCACGGAATAAAATTGCGCTTTGCTACCTTGGTGCATGATTCATGAAAGAAACGCGAAATTATATCGCAGACAGAACATTTACATAGGAAGTAAGAAAACTTTTGTAGCATATCAGTAGGTATACCAAAATGTCTGCCATTTAGAAAGAATCTTTGTAGGTATAGCTGGACTGTTGCTGGCTCAGTTATCCAAGGAGAATTTTGGTCTCCGACGACTTATATGTAAGTTCGTAGCACTAGTTGGTAGCTAGCTGTAAATAGCTGGGCTAGGCGTTCTAAGTATGTAGGTATATTGTATAGCCATGAAGTCTTAAAAACTCTAACTTTCACCTTGTCGTTATCGTCGTCGTGTCAACCAATAGGCGCTCACTGTTGGACGAAGGTTTACTGCATGGATCTCCAAAGAACCATGGATCTCAATTGATTTAGAAGAGGGTCGCTATACACTGTGCTTTCTGGTGCGAGGCCGCCATTCAAGCTACTTGGAACCCTAACCCATAACGGTTTTAACTTTGTGGCCCAGCGCTATCAGCTGGTAAAATCTTTAAAAAGGAGTTGTGAAAGCAGTATATCTATTAAACGGTGATAATAAGTACTAAGTACCTACTTAGATGTTTTGCAGCCTAAAACGCATCCTCAAAAAAATATTCAAATAAAACAAAATCTAAGTACCTACTTATTACTTTTGCTGATAAAATATAAATAAAAGACGATTGAAAAAAAGTAAAAAGCTAAGCAGCGTTGATAATCAAAAACACGTTTGTAGAGATTCTTTGGCAATAAGACAGTTTAATTTTATTATAAAAATTGTTATATTATGATTTATGTGGTTATATTGAATCGAAGCAGGAAGTCCATGATAATGAATGAACGAGAAGTTTAATTTGCTATAATCCGCCACAGCAGACCAATCTATGTGGTACAGTGCGTGTCCTTCACCAATAGCATGCGAATAACCAACACCCCGCAATTCGCACCGGCACCACACCACACAAATCCTCTAAATCACTCTCAACGTACGTTTCACTCCGAAACCGGAGCATCTTCAGGAGATGTTGACTCGACAATGCACGATTGCAATCCAGTTTTAGTTTATGTGCCGACGGCACACGAACATGAATATGCTAATTCCTTGTATCGGACTTACTTGTCTTGGAGATTGCTTTACATTCAGAGTTACGTGATCTAACTCCTGTAATAAAGCAATTAGATTTCATCTATCTATTATGAAACGGCATTAGGTTTATTGTGTCTGTAAAATTTTCCTTGCTGTAGCACGTTTTCTGCATTTTAGGGCGAAAACACACCACGGAGAGGACATGACAAAACGTCCAAGCGAAATACCCGCGTCGTATATAAATTAGTTTCCGTTAAGTCACAGTAGTCTGTGTAGGTCATATAAAAATGGGTGTGCGGAATTCCGTAGTGTGCTACAAATTTATTTACTCTAACCTAACCCTAAGGTTTACTAGTTTGTGAACGGATTGAGTGGGCTAGGGTCACTAAGTTAAAACATTGTGCATGTTTGTCTCGGAACGTATATTTGCTGGAGCGGACGTGCTTAGAGTGAACTTCGCGTGCTGTGGAGCAACCTTCAGGATTGACAGACTGCTGGACTGATGACCTTAGGACAATAGCGGGAAGTGGGTGGATGGAAAAGGCCGAGGACTGTGTGAGGTAGCGTACCCTCGGGGTAACACACGTAATAAAACATATAATTAAGTAAAACTAATAAAAAGCATTCAATTGATAATTTAATACTTTTTAATAAATAAACTAAATAAGCCTAACTTTAAATAAATATTGTAATAGATTTTCAGTATAGGGAGGCACCTAGCATTATTATGCGTTCAAAAATTTACACATTGTTAGAGTAATAACACAAAATTCTTACATACCTACGTTACGACTTACTGTAAAATAATATTAGGGATTATTATTATTAAACTCACAACTTTTTTAATATTAAGTACCTAAGTATGCTAAAGTTACGCACGAATTCACACAGCCTACGAGAAAGCCAACACTTAATTCTAAGAGCAATTGAGAACACATGAATATTGTAATTTTCTTTTGAAGTAGGTAGTAAGGTTGAGTACACATCTGTAGGAAAAAGTTTTTGTCCCAAACAAAGTTAGTGTTACTTTAAAAGATCTGTCCTATTTGCTCTACTATAGGATACGTACATATTCTTTTTTAAACGTCTGTCTGTCAGACAGAAAGTTTCCTGCTATAAGACTGTTTCATCATCATCTGAATCATAGTAACTAATAATTGTTCAAGTAAAAAAACTATGACAGTATTAAAGACATCTGAAGGTAGGATCAGCAAAAAACAAGGTTTATATTAATGAAACTAAATCGCGCATTGCAATAGCATTGTCAAATATTTCAACGTTTTCAATTGCAAAATCCGAAACCATCAACAATGTGTAAAACAAATAAATTGGCCCGATATATCAAACGATGTCATACGCAGCAATAAATAACAACACAAACATTTTGTATACGTGGCAACAGTCAACAGACGCATTTTAAATCGCCCGCCGCCGGCTTCACATTACGCTTTGCTGTTATTACATCCACCACTACAGCCCATTAACGTCTTACTGCTGGGCACAGGCCTCCACTCTACTAGGAGAGAGGGATTCAGAGCTTAGACCCACCACGCTGCTCGAAAGCGGGTTGGCGGTTTGTTATTACATCAGTGCACTCTAATCTGGGGCTTACTATTTTTGCTTAAATCAGTATTGTTTTAATCTTGTTGACGCCCTTGTTTCAGAATTATAATCCTTACTTCAGGGACGTCAAGGTACGTCTTATAAAACGTCATTTTTTGAAATATAATACTGCTTAGCGTGTGCATGGTAGTGAGCTCACCTAGGGTCGTAACCATTGATGTAGAATTTTAATTACGATGGTCGTAACGGATTTTTTGAAGTTTAAAAAAAAACACACACACAAACTGATCGCGTGGTTCGCACTGGTCGCACATTGGTCAGTCATTCATTCAGTCATTGGTCAGTGGCACTCTTGAGGATCAAAGCTATATCTATAGTGACCGTAGTACAAGTTAATTCTTTACTGCGATCTCACTTGATGGTAAGTGATGGCGCAGTCTAAGAAGGTAGCGGGCTAGCCTGATAGGGGTACCATTGTCATATTTACCCATACCCCCAATTGGTTTCTACATGATATCATATCGGAGCGCTAAATCGCTTGACGGCATGTCTTTGCCGGTGCCGAAGCTTCCAGATCAGACTAGCGAAAATTTGAAAAATATAAATTCCCAAATTGACTATATTGTTATTTTATTATCAAATATAATAAATATTATAAATGCGAAAGTTTGGATGGATGTATGGATGTATGGATGTATGGATGTTTGTTACTCAATCACGCTCCAACGGCTGAACGGATCTGGATGAAACTTGGCACAGAGATAGATTATAGTCTGGAATAGCACATAGGCTACTTTTTATCCCAGAAAGTTAAAGAGTTCTCGCGGGAACCGAAAAACCTCAATCAACGCGGACGACGTCGCGGGCATCAGCTAGTATTGATATAAGTTTTAATTTAGTTTAATTGGGCATCGAACCTGGGACCAGTGCTTATAATAAGACAACAGCGCTCATCACTGCACCAGGTAGGTTGTCAAAAGATGAAGCTTCCCTATACGGTAGCTATGAAAAACTGACGTTGACGCGCTTACCTTTCGATGAAAATCTAAGCTGTGATATAAAATGCTTCGCTGATGACGCCGATTCGAGGCGATACCTCAGAAGATATTATACCAGCCGTTAGGCTTCTAGCACCAGTTTGACGTTCCTCCGAGCAGTTTCTGCCATCAATGTATCTGTTCATGCCTTTATTTGCTAAATCTCACATAAAAATAAGTTATACTAACATATACACGAAGTAGCTGCAATTTACGTTTGGTAAAAAATCTACCACTGATAAAATCTTACAACGAAAATATTTTCTTACCACTTACCTACATCATTCTCGCGTGCATTTTGTATCCCGTTCAAGTCCTATATTGAACTCATTCGTTTCATAATTCCGTTAGCGAGAGGCAAAATTGCGTTTTGTTACATAGGTATCATCCAACACAAAAAACACTGAAGAGATTGCCATGTCCAAAATATGCAGTGTTCCATACTTTAAAGCTACGAAACATTCCACATTATTAATAATGTTTTGTTATTAGGTACTCGTTACAAAAATGATCTTAAGGTCAAACTAACTGTATGAAAAATTATGTATGTATCTCATACGTCTTTTTCAGACTACAAAACCTACACGTCTAAGCAAATGGCAACTTGAATACGAAATGTTCTTTCAGCGTATTGAATAATTAATGTAAGCACCCTGTAATAGACTGGCCTTTAGGCTGTTTCAGAAGATTAGATTATAATAATACGAGTCGGTATCATGAATTTTAAACTGATAAGTTCTCACCAATATTGTAAATGGGAAAATAAAGATATAGTTGTCTGACCGTTTTCCCTTCAACTTTTAATGTAGGTATTTTTAAGTCTAGTGTAAATAGGCATAAATTCAAGACAAGATCTCTCTCTCAATATTCATGACATCTTAGGCTGCATTATAACTTACAGGCAGGCCTGATTGCATTAAACAAAATAACTTTTTACCTCTTATTCACAGGAATCAAACTTGATAGAAAAACTATGGCTGAATGGCTGACTGGATTTTGGTCACCGGCCACCGCTGCCTTAAACATTGACCTCATGGCCATGTTGTACCAGTGGCCGTACTTCTTAAGCTAGGTTGATCATCTACGGTCTGACCATTGTTTGCCATATTTTATCTAAGTACAATATCAGGTAGCTGTAATTTTAAAAATTTACAATTCCAGGTACGTAAGAGAAATAATATACTTAATTCTTCAAAAACTTAAAATTTCAACTACAATATCAATCATGTCAAAAGCTTTTGATTTATCAAACATTTTCAAACAATCGTAAATAATCCAAACGAGTAATATTTCAAAAGCGTAAAAATATTTTGAATTGCTATAAAAGACAGATATTTTCATATCAAAAACACATCAAAATGAAAATAATGTGTGATGAGAGCAAAATAATTTTTGAGTAAAGTAAAAAAATAAAAGTTTCAGTTCAATTATTTTGTTTTGGTAGAGCCGAGAGCGTGATAATATTAATTTTCTAGTAAATTTGAACCTCAAGAGAAATAAAACATCAATTATTTATTGGGCCTTATTGGGTTCGTATGTGTATTCTATATTTCCTTTAAAATTCTACTCGTTTGCAAGGATGCATTGAATTTAAATTATTTGGGAGCGGAGTAACAATACAGTTTTAGTAGCGCAAAAATAGATATGAAAATGAAATAGATGCAAAAATGGCAATAAACAGAATCCCTAGTGTAAAATACATATGTATCGTATTTCATCCACGTTTGATTTATATTTTTCATAGTGGCACCGAAGCATTTTTAAAGCTTTTGCTTAATAAGGAAATATGTAGTTTTCTGGTTAGGAAATACGCTGTGGAACTTAATTGCTTTATTACAGGGGAGTATAGCGAGTGGTTCCGAATGTAAATCAATCTTGATAGCAGTCGAGACTCGAGACCAATACAAGGTATTACCATATTCATACTCCAGTGTAATTTTGAAGTCAGTTCGTAAAGTAAAGCAACTTCGTTACGTGCGAAACTAAATTTAAACGAAATGTACCGTACGGTGAGTGTAAAAGATGCCCCGTAGGCTATCTATCGAAATAGCTAGCTCGTTGAGAAAAACACTTATGCAACGAATAGATATCTACCCTAAAATGTACGTTGTATGGTTCAAATTTGTTAAATAGCAATTTAAAAGCTACAATGAATATTTTTAAGGAGCGAAGCCGTTGCGTGTTCCAAGCGTAGTAACTGTGCAGCTGAATAAGTAAATGTCTGGTATAAATCAAGTTAATTGCGTCGAAGCACCTCCTTGTATGAACCAGCAGCCTTCGAGTACAATTTTCGATAGACTAGGTACATTTACCATACATTTACATATACCCTTCCCAAACCAATCTAATCTACTGATAGATTGATCGTAAAAATTTTAAACATATTTAATTGTCAACGAAAAGATTCCGAAGTACAGCCCAAAGTGTTCTAATTTTCGGAAAATCAGGACTTCCAATAAATCGATGGATTTATAGTCATACTCTCTCTCTGCGTCGTATTCCTCATTACTAAAGATCGTGACCCCTTTCCATTAGTAATGGTAGGAGTTTTCTTGGGATAATAATGCGGTGGGCTTCCACGTCCTTTCGCATAAGTCATACATAAACAAATAATTTACAGTAAAAATGAGGCTAGATCTAATCTCTTTGAATGCCCCTTACTTCATAAAGTAAAACAAACAATTGTGAAAATATTTAAAAATTTTAGTCCGCCGCGGGTGAGTTCATGCCCGCGGCTAAGCAAATTGTGTGGTCGAAACTTCTGACTCAAAAGTTATAATTTTGAATAACGAGTCACCTTTAGTAACTTTAGCGTAATTTCATCGTTGTGTAGCTAAGAGCACGACGTACTCCTTTTTGCAACTTTTTTTGATGTTCAAGGAATATAAATTAGAAAACCAGTTCAATTTCGTCCTAAAAGCCGATAATTAATTTTGATCTATTAAAATAGTGCATTCAAAACTTATAATTACTTCTCGGAAAATCAAACAAAAAGTAGTTAGATGACGGTGCAAAATCTAATTTAGACGAAGTACTAAACTGGACCGAAAATCCTAAGCTCGTGAAGTTGAAAACTAATAATGTAACTACTAGTACGGGCCCGAGAACAAAAACTGCTATCCCCCTGCTCGAACTTGAACACATTTCTCGCTACTTGTATACAATTTATATTTAGCTTTGCGACTTTGTGACAAAGTCTTTTTCTGCGACATAACATCCTACTACATCATAATACTATGTTCTAGGTATAGCCATTGAGTTAATTTTATGAGATAAAAAGTAGTATAATGTCCTTCCCCAGGATGTAACCTATCTCTATATAGGCAACTTTTTATCCCGGATACCTCAGAGAACAATTCGCTCTCAGAGTAAACGACACTTAGAATACAAAAGGCGAATCTTTTTAGGACCGAAAAAAGATAATACCTAAATGATGCAATGTTATACAGTCCAATTTTAAAAAAATAGATTCATTTTACTATTAAATGCGATAGCGATCGTGAACGTGTTGCGCAATTAGTACTCCAGCTAAAATTCAGCGAGGAGGTTTAATATCGCTTTATCCTTATTCTTGCAAGTAGACTTCTTGCAGTCGTCTACTAACATCGCCTAGATAATGAAACGAAGTTTATAACTTTGGAAGCACTCTAGTTATGCCTCACATGCACTGTGCTTAGTTATTACTTGTCTGATAATATCCTGTCTTTAATTATTATTCCCAGGGTTTCAGCATAAGCATGAGTTCCTGAATTTGACCCCCGACTAAAGTCAGTCAACGATTAAGGAAATATCGTGTTGTAACTCTACTGGAAAATAACCAGCAAAATAAAAAATCGCGAGCGCACTCACAAAAATAATCAATATTGTTAAATTTTGCCTATTTATTTGTTTGTTTCATTGAATGAAAACTATCTCAATCTAGGTAAAAGCATAGGTACCTCAAGTCAGACTTAAATAAGGCTCCAGTCTTATCTATCCAGTATTTTCAAACTATACTTACCTGTAATTTACCGCAATATTGAATCAACACCTCTCGTTGTCGACGTTTTGTACAAACTTGGTTCATTTGGTCAAATGCACTGAGAATTTTAATACCTACTTTTCTTTGCGAACTTAACTTGTTAGAACTTTTCTTCTTCGTTCTTCGACAACATTATTAGACTTCTGCTCCTACTTTTGTTTTAATTATAATAGCAATTTTGGATATATTATGATAGGCGGCAAAATGTTACTTCCTATTGACGCGACTTACTATAATAATGTAGAAAACTAGTGACAATCTCCGCTTTTATGTAATTTTATTTCATTTATTTCATGATCACAGGGATACATGAAAACTATCTATCCGAGAAAACTATTAAAAAAAAATTTTAAGATTATCCCGAGTCCTTATTAAATATAGACATAGATATTATTATATACCTACCTAAAGCTGCCTTTCCACCATGTGCTACGCGGTAGCAAAGCTACAGATGTGTGTAAAACCAACCAATAGGAGCGCTTGATCTACTTAACATCTCGCGATCTTAAGTCAAGCAACCAGAACTAAACACAAACTTTAAATAAGACTGAGATAAGCATATCTTTATTAAAGGTAGAGTTTTATGGGTAAGTAAATATTAACTGGAATTATTATCTAAGAATACCAAAATTTGTAGTACCTAATTATTGAGAGTAAATAAGGAGACAGCAAATATTTGAGTTCAAACTAATTTAGCCGAGCAAATAGCAAATCACTTGTTTGAAAAATCAAATTATAACTGTCCAAAGCGATACACGGAATTAATATTTTAATGCATGCCGATAATTAGCGCAAATCAAACTCGCCGACATTAATTATCGCAAAATGGCAAACAATCGTTTAATTACTCACTGGCATGGAAACCGCCAAATTAAGCGGCTGCAGCGAGACTGTTTATTTTGTACATATTCACAGTTATTTTAGCTTAAATATTTAAATCGATATGTTATGTTCGAATATAAGTTCTATGAATAAGTCATATTTTATTTCATGTAATTTTTAACCAATAGAAACGTTTGCGTAAAAAATATTTTGGTAAAAATATTTTCAATAATTCAATTATTTCCGCATAAATATTTTAATTTAATTATTATTTACTATTTTAATTTAAACGATAAGGATAGTCAAAACAAAATAGCTTGATAATAATACTAATATTATAAATGCGAAAGTGTTTGTTTGTTATTTTGTCCTTCAATCACGCCACAACGGAGCAACAGATCGACGTGGTTTTTGGCATGAGTATAGTTGAGGAGCTGGAGAGAGATTATAGGCTATTTTTTATCCCGCAAAATAAAAATATTTTGGTAAAAATATTTTCAATAATTCAATTATTTCCACATAAATATTTTAATTTAATTATTATTTACTATTTTAATTTAAACGATAAGGATAGTCAAAACAAAATAGCTTGATAATAATACTAATATTATAAATGCGAAAGTGTTTGTTTGTTATTTTGTCCTTTAATCACGCCACAACGGAGCAACAGATCGACGTGATTTTTGGCATGAGTATAGTTGAGGAGCTGGAGAGAGATTATAGGCTATTTTTTATCCCGCAAAATTAAGGAGTTCCCGCGGGAATCAAAAAAACTTTAACCACGCGGACGAAGTCGCTGGCATCAGCTAGTTGACATATAAATACCTAAACATCCTACGTACAGTGATGCCCAAACTAATTAAGCTAAGCATATAATATGACACATTTCAATTTTCAATTAATCTAATGATTCAATTTTTAAAATAATTTTTAAACTAACAATATTTTATCCATCCATCCACTACAGCCTATTAACGTCCCACTGCTGGGCACCGGCTTCCACTCTCATAGAAGAGAGGGAGTTAGAGCTTAGACCCACCACGCTGCTCCAAGGCGGATTGGCGGGCTAACAACCATACTAACAATAATATTGATATCAATTTTAATACTAAAATAATTTTTTCTGTCAATTTTATGGCGTGAATCAATTATTTGAAAAGCACGCGAAAATATGGCGTTTATGTAAAACAGTTGAACGAATTCGAGAATAAAGCTCAAACGCCCGGAGTCAAGGTAAACTTTTGTCGTTATTATCCACATGCCCTGGCACGTTTACGAAAATTATCCTCGCAGTTTCAACTAGAAACAACTTTCACTGTATAAAAGTGATAATGCTCTTAGGTTTGTGAGTAAATTAACTGACAAACTTATTTAAAAAAGAAAAATGTTAAATTTAAAAGTAATTTGCGCCTCAAATATTCTTTAGTTTTCGTTGTGAAGTGTCCAATCTATAGAGATAGGAATATAAGTAGAATTTGTCCTAAAATAAAAACTAAGTACCCCTATCATCAACATTTCAATATGACTTATTGAATCTCTCAAATAATTTTTTTATTGCCATCACGTAGAGTGTGAGTGAAACGAAACATCACTGTATGTCTTTATTGGATTATAAACCCATTATAAACCAGTCATTAAGTTCAAATTTTCAAATGAAACCTATTATCTTTTAATACTGTCAATTTTGAAAATACTCTATTGCTGGTCAAACTGTATCTACGCATGCAAGGTAGGTATACAAATGCATAGGCAAACGTATTTATCTACATAAATGCGAAAGTGTATCTCTCTGTCTGTCTATCTGCCTGCCTGCCTGTCTGTTTGTCTGCTACGCTTTAACGGCCCATATTTTCAACCGATTTTGAAATTTGGTTTAAAGATAAGTTCTGTCCCGGGGAACGACATAGGCTACTTTTTATTTCGGAAAAAACTTAATCCACGCGGACGAAGTCGCGGGATCAAGTTTTTCATCTAAGTATTTGTCAATAAAATCTATGTATCATATCCAATTCTAAGGTATCGATGATCATATCCGTGTAAGCTATGATGGTTTATGCAATTTGTAGGTTTGTTGAAATTTATAAAAAAAGCTCAATTACTGACACAGGAGAGACTGGACCTTGGATAAAATTACATGGATGGAAGATTGTCTATTTAGTTTCTCACTACTTTGGATCTTCCTAATGATGGGTGGGAGTAAGAAGGGAGATTTTCAGCAACCTGAAATTTCAGGTCAACAAATATTAGGAGACAACGTGCAGTTTGACGAGTTTGACCAGCAATAGAGTATTTTCAAAATTGACAGTATTAAAAGATAATAGGTTTCATTTGACAATTTGAGATCCCAGGGACCCCTAAATATCGATTTTTATATTAATAATATATAATTTATATTCTTCAAAATACATTACAAAGTCATGGAAACATAAAAAAAAATTATTTACTACATCTTTAAACCAAATTTCATCAAAATCGGTTGAAAATATGGGCCGTTAAAGCGTAGCAGACAAACAGACAGGCAGGCAGGCAGATAGACAGACAGAGATATACACTTTCGCATTTATGTAGATAAATACGTTTGCTTATGCATTTGTATATCTACCTTGCATGCGTAGATACATAAAAACTTTAAATAATTTAGAAGCAAATTAAATTCTCACCGTAATATTCGATGCGATTCTTTCAATAGATAAGCACGTGAAAGTCGAGCGTTTATGTAAAACAGTTTCAATGGATTCGAGAATAAAGCTCAAACGCCCGGAGTCAAAAACTTTTGTCGTTATTATCCAAATGCTGTACGTTCACATAATTATTATGCTCACAGTTTGCAAACGGGCTGCAACTTTTACGTAAAACTGAATTCAAACGATATTTTCATAGTTTTCCAATTTAACGTACGTTGGTGAAAGTTGTATCTATTGTAGACATGCATCATAATACGAGGTGGCTCAAATGAGTATGAAGTTTTGTAAAAACAAAAATAATAATAATTATGATGTCAAGCTTAAAATTATAGATGTGAAAATCTCGTTTGTTGCCTGTGTTACTACCATCTATCTTACTAGTAGTGACACAGTCAATAATACTTTCTTTCTTTCTTTCCGAGAGCCCGATTAAATAGAGTCAACCCATCTAATCATTTCCAAATATCATAATTTATATTACATGAACATTTAAAATTATAGCCTTGACAAGTATCGATTCATGAAGAAAAACATTCTTGCATCATGTCGTCAATTAAATAAGTAATTATACTGAAATTAGAGCTTTATATTATTTAATTGATGTTTGAATTTTTGTATACAGTTTTGAATACAAAACTGAAAAAGCCAACTAAGCTGGGCAGCGTTAGAAAAACTCGGTGACATCTTATTGTCCAAAGCTCCTCAGTGCCTGACGATGACAGTTTTCGAAGAAGGCCTGATACGAAGGTTCGACGGGAAATGAAAAGACCTAATGAAGAGTATGTCTGGAAAAGTCCTACATGATCATATTCGCCTTAACCATAAAATATGTAACTTATCCCTACAGAAAAATATATTCTTTCTTTTTGAATAAAGATTTTCTTTAGCTTAATCAGTTTCTTTTGCTACAAAAAACAATCAGTTCAGTCTATACCTGAGATGGATTTGATCATTTTTATTGTGAGCAATCAATTCTTTCGGATTGTGCTAAAATTGCAAGCAAGTTACCACTGCCTCAGTTTCAAATCCCGCAAGAGTTGACTTAATCATAAGAACGAGACGCGAAAATCGCTCGGAACGAAACGAGCCCCCAGGGAGGTCTCGCGATCGGCCTACTTTTGCTTTCTTTAACTCACAGTCGATCCACTGTTGCAAACTTACACGGATTACAACGGACTTACGATCTTATAGCCGTAGGAAAAACTTTTACCCGTTAAAGTGCTGCCTTTTTTAACCGACTTCTTGTTATTTAAACGTTAGCCTCCTTACGACTAACTACAGTACTTTTGAATCTCTTTTGGTTCGCTTTGAAAACAACATTAGATGGTAGAAAACTACGCTACGAATAGATACACTCATCTTGTGTTTCTTCGTGTGCGCAGGTAAGTGGTAGCAGTAAAGCGTTTACTCTATAGGTAGGTATCTACACTGAATGGAGAATAGAAACACCTAGATACTTAGACAATAGAGTTACCAAAGTTTAAATTATTCAGCTTAAAGCCTTGAGGAGTTATTCCTTAAATTTGATACTCCCGGTAACATTCATGATTGTACAGCTAAGTGTTAACATGAACTTACACAATATCATTTGTAGGCGTCGACTCTCATTAGAACCTTGTTAAATGCGACACTAAACAAATAGGTGCACATTAAATAATAATCATTAAAAAATTGCAAAGTGACTTACACGCCAAGACTACACACGGAATAATAAGTATTTTGTGAGTTGCGAATAGAGCAGCAAATTCTGTGAGCGGAGCAAGAAAATTTGATACGGTGAAATAGGTGTCTTGAGGACGTAAGGGTATTACGCTGGCTTATGGCACTGTATTAATTTTGAACCGTAGTAACTTTGGCGGTGACAGAACTGAGACACCGACACATAATTCACTTTGTAACGCAAATGAAACTAGCGTTTAATTTACTGTTATAATTTAGTGAATTCCTTTACAAGGCTCGCCGTGTGCACGGTACACTGCGGTCTCGGGTTGCGGGTTTTTGGGTAGGATTTATAGGTACTTGGTAATGTACACAATACATTAAATATGACCTTTATAGTGAAATAGGTAAGCGATTAGCTCGTTAATAATGCATTGAGATTGTATTAGTAATCTTCTACAAGGTTGTTCCCGTTTCTGTACTGAGCTTCTCTCCAATAAATAATTGCTTAGCAATTGAGAGTCTCCACAGAAACAGTAGGCAGATACAATTAATCATTGTTTTTTTCTAAGTAATTTAAAACAATATTATTTTTAGTTTGAGTTGTACAAGTTTTTTTAAAGCAATGCCAATGTTAAATCATTCATACATTTTGGTACATGAAACGCTGTCATACAGAAAAACACAAAACCTCTATTCGATTAAACATATTTATCAAAATAAAAGTGAATCTGTTTTTTATATTTTGTTGTTAGAGGAATTCAATAAAATTCAATTTGAAAGTTCATACAAGTTCGGTAGTCAAATCCATTTATTCCGAGTACCAAAGCATTGCCAAATTCATATTACCATACAGCTAGATATGAGCAACCGCACGTAAATTGGCAAAAAAGGGAAGAGAAAATCAGACGGTGTAGTAACGCGGGCCGACTCGGTTCGCGAACTACATTACAGTTTACATAAAAAACATTGTGTTGAACGACAACGGGGCATCAACTTTCCCAGCGAAGACATAAGCGAAATTGAATTACACATATTGAAAAAGAAATGTGTAGCTTCTTAGTAGGCGTGGTTTAGTCGAAGACTCCTCCTACACAGTCATCCGCGCATGGATCGCGGCTGCATCGCTAGCAAGCCGCTCGCTTGATGTACGAACCAGCCAGTACGTGTTGAGATCCAGGTTGGGTCTGTATTGTATCCGCACGCAACTTTTCAGTCCAACTTCGAGTTTAGTTGCAGTTTGTGTACGCGCAACTATCAGTGCTAAACGTAGACGATATAAAGTGCGTGTTTAAGTAACTTATGTGTGAGGAAATAACACTGGAAAACGAAAGATATTTAAGTGAAACTGGTTAAGTGTGTTGTGAAAAAGACGTACGAGGTGCTAAATTTGAATTAATTGTTGGAGAAAAGTTGTTGGTTGTGGGTTTTGACAATGTAATTTATCCAAATAATATCTAATGATATTATGGTAAGAATAATTATTTTAGTAGGTACTTACTTAGGTAGTTCGCATGACAGTTTTTGTTTTTTAATATGAAACTATGCCCTTCCCATGGGTCACGTTTTAGTTTTTGTACGCATTATACCACTTTTATATACAATCATACAAAAGGGTACGTTTTATTATTTCTTGTTTATAGTTCTTCGTAGGTATAAAATAGGCCCACGACTTCATCCGCGTGGATTTTAAAAAATCCTGTGGAAACTCCGATATAAAGTACCTAGCCTATGTCCATCGCAGGACGCAGCCTATCTATGTGTATGTACCCGAAATAATCAGCTGAACAGAATATGGGTTGTGAAAGCGTAGCAGACAGACACACATTCGCGTTTATAATATCTTAATACTCAATTTATTTATTACATGCAGGACAAACTGGTGTCTCTTATTTTACGTCTTGTTTTGACTCTACCACCGCGCCGCTTCGAAAAGCAGTTCTACTGAGAAGAGCCGGCAAGAAACGCAGCAGTACATTGAATTATATGTACAAGACATAATAATGCAGCAGTAGCATTTTTTAAAAAACCACTACATTAAGTAGACCTTATACATAATAAGTCGATTAATATAATTAATTACGACAATATTGAGTAATTACGGATTAGTATGAATTTGACATTTTTTTAACATGACACTTTTGCTCAAACTTTTTAATAATTCATTAATTGAGACAATGCTCATATTCCTATATTATACAGTTTCTTACAATTCTATATAGAGCTTCAGTTTCAAGCAAGATAACAATATAATTTTGTATCATAAATTCGATAACACAAGTTTATTGTATGGTTTATAACTCTCCTTTTATTTATAACTTTATTTTGTTGCATTATTTGTTGTTAAAGCAGCTATAGTTTTACTCACTCTTTGACAACTTCATGTGTCTATTACCTACCTATTACGGTTCAAGAGATAAAGCACAAAAGGCCAAAAAATTCACGTTCCTTATTTATGGGCCCCCTTTCACAAAAATATATATAAAGCCTTTGTAGCTGTCCCCGTCTTCAACTATGTGCATGCAAAAAATTACGTCGATTCGTTGCTCTGTTGCGGCGTGATTGAAGGACAAACAAACACACTTTCTTATTTATAATATTAGTATGATTTCAATTGTTTAGCTCTTACGGTTCATGAGATACAGTGGAGCTGCACAGACAAGCGCAACTGGACAAAACGTTGAATAAACTAATATGCAGTAGAAGTTAACGCTAACTAGGCAGATGCTCGATTTTGACTGTGCGCCGTATGGTGCTGAATGCTGACTGCTGACGGTATTTTTAATACTGGTATGTGGTCGACAAAACCTTAAGGTTTAAGGTTTTGTTGACCACTTATAAGGCTTATGAGTCGATACATACAGACGGTGCTTTTTGTAAACATTTGCATAGCAACGACAAATAAGAGACCATGGGACGCCGCCGCGACCAACAACACGACCTCAACATTATTAAAATAATACAGCTTTAAGCGGCTGTAGTATGCCTCCAGTTATGCCAAATTAAATTATAATTAGTTGAGTGGCCCCGGTATCTTGGCGGCTTGGCCTCTGCCGGTGGGCGTTGCTCATAAGTAAGGAAAAAATTCTGGCCGCCTTATTTTCAATTACAAAATAAGATCTAAGAAAATATTACGAATGTTTTTAACATTATAAAATTATTTGAATTTTTATTTATTTCTAAATCAAAAGCTATACAACTTATTCAGCTGAAAAACTAAATTCAATATCATTATTAAAAGCGTAATAAATACTTGCCTACTTAGATTTTCTTTAAGACCTTAATTTATTCAGGTTAATTTACAAAGACATAAACATCTGTTTATATCACAGAGTTAATAGATTTTTTTAACTTATTCATTAACTTAAAAGCATCTTGAAAACCCAACAAGACGCTTCGCCAGTTTTATACAGAATGAAGACCAACTTAATTTAATATTCCATTCATTTTCTGTATGAATTTCTGTATACGGAAAAATTTTACGAGCTTTCGGGAAAATTCGGTTAAGAGATAAACCTATCAAGAATATTAACATTTGCTAGTAACTGCGTAGGAACTTTAAAGTCCAATTGCGTAAATAAAATAAATCGACCTCTCCCATGCATGCCTACTCACTTTTTAGTCAGAAATACGGAACCCTAAAGAAACAGTAAATTTACATTGCATATTTTTTCACTATAATTGGATAACCAAAACTCCCATTTCTTTCGAAGGAGATCAGGATAAACCAAAATAAGTTTTGATAAAAACGCAGCGCAAAAGTAATTTTCAAACGACACCTTTTTTTTTGGCTTGCAATTATACTGAGTACCAAAATGAAGGATGGTGTTAATGAAAATGTACAATTTCAAAAGGCTACTCGACTCACAATAAATGAAAATAAGCATTTATAATGATACCTAGTTAAATTTCAAATTACTGTACATTTTTACAGGACATATTTTACTCTTTTTAAACTAAATAAAACTCTTATAATATGAAATAATCAATCCTGAAACCGATTTGGCGTGGAAATCCATTTTGGCAGAGAGAATTAGACAGAGAATTATTGAACATACCTATATGAATGTTAAATTGATTTCATTCCGTATACTCCTATTTCTAGCATTTGCTTAGGTTTCAATTTTAACAGCAGTTTAATAATAATCAGTCGTCGCACCTGTAACTTAGTGCAGTATACGAGTAGTTATAACAAGTTTTTATAAATGTGCCTTTCTTAACAACTTTGATAATTTCTTTAAAAATATCTCTAGACTCGTAGACAAAAAGATAAATCTAATTGATACATCTCGAGCAACTCGTTGTACGCAACCCCTCATAACCCCCCCCCCCCCCCCCCCCCCTTATCTCCGAAGTTTACCAATTGAAAAATCTGAAATAATTATGGTCAATAGAAGCATAAGTATATTTTACAGGAAAAATAAAATCAACGTTCTAACTAGCACAGTTTTTTTGATATTAACAATAAACCTCTACAAACAAAGTTAGTTTTGCGGTTCATTTCGTCTTGTTTTTAATACGTCATAAATCGTAAAACTTACTACAGGTTTGTACGGAACCCTCGGTACGCGAGTCCGACTCGCACTTGGCCGGTTTATTTAAATCAAGGTACGCTTTTTATCTAAGAAACAATAACGGCTTGGACGGTAACATACAGTCAATAGTTGTTAATATCGTGTTGTGCAGGTATTTTAAAAATACTTTGACCATTATTTTCTTTTAATATGTAGGGGAATTTGTTTATTGCCTTAATCTTAAACACAATCAGGATGTAATAAAAGTCCATTACACTAACTTGGCGGTAAAAGTAATTTTTATTCCTTATCTTAATAGTGTGTGAAATACAGCTAAGTGGATTTGCAGTCACGAGTGAGGCCACGTTTCCGGGACGGTGAGTAATTTAAAGACGGCAGCCACTGATATCTGAGGGCACATCCATTACACGAACAACGGGGTAGAGGTGTGCCATAAATTATTAGAAGCTATATTTATTTGTTGATTTATATTCTGGCTACGAAGAGCCGCAGCCCAAGACCTTGATTCACCATGAGGCCAACTAAACCCAATCTAAGCGACCGACGCGATGTAAATTTTGACGCGGCTCTGTCGTAACTCATGGGTTGATAAAATCTGAATATTAGCTACTATTACCTATTCTGTGATATCAGTCTAAAAACTACCTGCACGATACATCTTACGGCTTATGCATCGTTTTGTAGACCAAAAAGTTACAAATATGCGCTGTCGCAATAGTGTTTGAAGTACTTGGATGGCAGTACGCTTGCTATAGGTACAGGATGGGAAAAATGGGATAAACCAACGGGCCACGGAGACAAAAGTACTTTAAATATTGAAATTTCACTCGAAACGCTCAGGAAACGTTACTTTATTTTTTTAAATTAGAATGTCTGCATTCAAATATTATTTAAAAAGCTTAACTGAGCCTGGAATCAACACGACATCGCAACGTGCCACGATGCAATGTCGTTTCGTGTGTATGTGTTTTGGCCCTAAGGCAACGGCATTCGAATTGATATTCCTATTTTTCTTGGTTGTATTAGAATAGAAAATTTTTGTAAAATTAAATTATATAAATAGACAAATGAGAGTTTAAATCGGAAAATACTTAAAACCACAGATGTAGTACCAGGTACCGCGCTCGGAACACGGCAGACGCGCCAACAAAGTGCGCCACAAGTGAATACAAAACGAAAAGCAAATACAATTCTCAGTTAGTTGGATGCGACGCGTCGAGAAGTTTTGACGTGACGTGTGTGTAGACAAGTTTCTCAAAATAATGCCGTCTTGTGTCTTGAAACACTGTAAAAATTGTTCCCAAAAATTAAAAAAGGAAGATGGTGTTTCGTTTCATATAGGCAAGAATTTATATTTTCATTCTGTTAGATTTTTTTTCCATGTTATTTAATTGCTGATGACTTGAAACACAAAACCTCAACGATATCTATCAGTGTTGCTAATAATTTACGTTGAAATATTTTCCCTTAAATTAAAGAACGTGTAAATGGGCTGTTAGTAGATAGTTTTTAAGCTATTGCATAGCTTCTATCGCGGGCCTTGAGCGTGGAGACCGAATCCAGAAATTCCGTAACGAAAATAACCTAACACCCCCCCACTTCGACCGGCTCCGACTCGATGAATAGGACCTACTTATGCAAAAAGGAACCAATCCACTCACATGCCAAAAATGAGATAAGTATACAGAAAGCTTTTAAAATGCACCTTCTATCTTTCTTCTCTAAGCTTTCTGTATCTTATCTCATTTTTGGCATGTGAGTAGATTGGTTCCTTTTTGCATAAGTAGGTCCATTATTTATAATTACATAAGTTGATAAAAAATGCTATGCAATAGCTTTACCGCGGCAGTCTCCGAGTGCCACACGTCTTTTTAATTTTTTTGTGAAACAGCTACGCTGCCGGCTTATTTCGAAGTACGCCGATTAATTTATAGGTACGCCAGCTGCTTGGTACGCAGATGGTACGCAGGCTACTTTGGTGGTACGTAGGCTACTTTTAAGATACGCCAGCTACTTTCGAGGTACGCAGGCTACTTTGGTGGTACGTAGGGTACTTTGGTGGTACGCAGGCTACTTTTGAGGTACGCCAGCTACTTTCGAGGTACGCAGGCTACTTTGGTGGCACCAAGGGTACTTTTAAGGTACGCCAGCTACTTTGGAGGTACGTAGGCTACTTTGGTGGTACGCAGGCTACTTTTAAGGTACGCCAGTTAATTTCGAGGTACGCAGGCTACTTTGGTGGTACGTAGGGTACTTTTAAGGTACGCCAGCTACTTTGGAGGTACGTAGGCTACTTTGGTGGTACGCAGGCTACTTTTAAGGTACGACAGCTACTTTAGAGGTACGTCGGCTACTTTAGAGGTACGCAGAGCTGTACGAGGTACGTACGCACCTCTGAAGTAGCTGACGTACCTTAAAAGTAGCCTGCGTACCACCAAAGTAGCCTACGTACCTCCAAAGTAGCTGGCGTACCTTAAATGTAGCCTACGTACCACCAAAGTTGCCTACGTACCTCCAAAGTAGCCGGCGTACCTGTAAAGTAGCTGGCGTACCTTAAAAGTAGCCTGCGTACCACCAAAGTAGCCTACGTACCTTCAAAGTAGCCGGCGTACCTCTAAAGTAGCTGGCGTACCTTAAAAGTAGCCTACGTACCACCAAAGTAGTTGGCGTACCTCCAAAGTAGTCTACGTACCACCAATTTAACTGGCATATCTTGAAAGTATTCGTCGTACCGCTAAAGTACTCAGCGTAGCTCCAAAGTAGCCAGCGTACCACCACAGTAATATGCGCATCTCCTTTTCCAGTATACAAGCTATTCTCCTACCATATGTCGTTGAAATCGTAAGGCCTAAAGAAAGAACCAACAAATAGATTTTCTTTCATTAATTTGGCATTTTTTCATTAATCTGGCAACATTTCACGCACACTGATGCATGTGTTCAGACAGTGCTGTCACGCACACTCGAATAAATTTTGGCCGCACTGCCGTGTTCCGAGCGCGGTATCTGTTTAGTACTACATCTGTGCTTAAAACTATCATAAGTTTCATGAATTCCTCCACTTTTCCTCCACACGATTGTAAAAGTAACAGATAGTAATGTTTTTAAATGAGTTTTAAGCTTCTACGTCGTAGCGAATAACCCCCAGGGATTAATGCTCAACAACGGACTGTTCACAGTCTAACTTGGCAAACATTTTGTGAGAATGGGTCAAAAATGTATATATTGTAAATGGCATAGTTTCAGTTAAGGCAAATATTTTTAATAGTTCTGTACATAACATTAGCACGACGCTATCTTGTATAGCGGCCAACGCAGCAGTTTTTGATACCTTTCAAAAACTGCTCATACACTGCGAATATCGCAGATTTGTTAAGGCAGTTTAACAATATATAAAGTGGATATATACATACTTTTATATTTAAAATGAATCATGTAAAGTATATTACGATAATTACTCAGTATATAAGAATATACACAGTTACTAGGGAGTAATTAGGGAGTTTTGACAAAACGCTTAGTTACTGACATACGATTAAAATATTTACTGATGTCCTTCTACCAAGGACATCAGTAAATATTTTAACCAAGTAAAAGTAGTACTTAAAATGGTGCGTAATATTAGCTTATTAGCTTTATGGATTTAATTAAGTGGAACGCATTTCATGCATTAGTAATAGGTAGGTACTTACATATTATTATGAAAACCACATCATTATATTTTTGTATGACATAATATACTGGTGAATGACGCCGCATGAATTTCAATACAATTCATGAATCGAGCCCATACTTCCTGTGCAGTGATTTAAAGACATACTGTAAATCTGAGACAGCATTCTGGTATCTGAGGAAACATCCATTCACGAACAACATTGTAGCCTGTGTTTCATCCAAGCATTGTAGTGTATACCTATCGGGAAGTAAACGGGTGGTAGAATTGTGCTATAAATAAAGAGCTATAGACTATACATTTACCGGGCTTTATTCAATTATAGGATTTTGTAAATGCTTATTGTAAACGTTTGTTAAACCTAAGAAACTCATAATTTCCTAAGTGGCTCAAATCTGGTTTCCCCAAAGCCTATTAGAATTTAGAATAGGGGTTTTGGTAGGGACCGGCAAAGAACGATGGCGTGTGACACTGCTTAGCGATATGGGATATATTTATCTACCACAATTACAAGATTAAAAGCACAATCAAAGGTTAGGCTTCTGAATAATAAAGAAAAAAATGAATATTGTGGTAAAATTAATAAAGGTAATTATTTAAAAAACAAATGGAGTAATAAAAAAAAAGTAGTTACTTAACATTTTGGTAAAATTGGATAAATAATCGTACTTTAATTTACCAAGATTTAACCGGCCATCGCAACCGCACTTAGACTGTTGAAATTAATTGAGACATAATTTTAAAGCACCCCTTTCAAATATTCTCTAAATCCCATTAAGTTATTAAGAAATTCAGTTTTCTCTTGCCTTAATTTTGTACTGGCCATTCCGACCCGAGGCTGGCAATGTCTATTTTTGTAGTAATCTGCTCAAATTAGTGCAAGTGTATTCTTGCTAAAGGTCTGTACATAGTCTACATTTTTAGCCGCCACAACTATCAGTAATGAATATTATGTTACGGAGATTTTTATCTTAATATCTGAATGCAAAATTTCAGCCCGATCCGACCAGTGGTTAGAGCTGTGCGTTGATAGATCAGTCAGTCAGTCAGTCAGTCAGTCACCTTTGCCTTTTATATATTTAATATTTCGTTTTGTTTCTACAGAAAAAGTTTGGGTTTGTTTTGCACTTGTTGCCTTATAACTTATTCAGGTTCCTAATTGAACATAATTGGTTTGACAATCAATATTACCCAAATTATAATTATTAAAATAAAAAAAGTTTATGCTAAAAAAGGCGATAGAAGTGTCTCGCATATCAATTGTTGCAAAATACTTCGTATCTCTAAAAATTGGGTATTTGACGACTAGACAAATAAGCAACTTTTTTTCAAACGCGTGCTTTGTATCAATTTGACGCACTTTTTTACTTTAATCGTTAGTTTAAAATGGTTATTTAACACAAAACTAGCAGAAGACGTGGGTGTTACGACTTTTGAGAGATCTTTTATTTAATCATCGCAAAAAAATAATTTATTTTACTAGTTTTCAAATACCCAATTGCAGTGTGCGCACGCCCTAAAAGGTTAATATTTTTTCTGGAATAGTGCCAATTTTCCCCACACTCACATGGACAAGTAAAGAGAAATACAATTAACTTTCATAACACTTTTTGCAATTACCTCGAGCTTCGGCGAAGTTTTATAAAATTGTTTAAAGTTGCATTTCCCACTATTGTACTTTTAGCTAAGAATTTTCTCAGTGATCGTGTCATATGGGGTGACACATTAAAACTTCCGCCAAAAGCATATAACTCGTAATTTTGTTATTAAATAAATAATAAATAAATAAATAATGCTTTTTATCTTTTGGTAGGTAGAGCTAATTATTTTATCATCATATTTTCCAATACAATGCAAATGCTAATCAAATTCGAAATACTTCAAAATCTTTCAAATATAGAAGTTAACTAAACGCAACACCTAAATGTTAGCATCAAATATATTTTTGAATAGGAATTATTTCGTGGTAGCCGTAGGCAATGTAGACCGTACCAATTTGTAAAGCCTGCGTTATGATTTGTGAAAAGGTTCAATTTTAATACCATAAGTAGATACAAGGTAATAATCATTATAAATAACCAAATTAAACTTTTGATTTTAAGCTAAGTATGCCTTTAGCTTAGCTCACAATTCATACATCTAAAAGGACCAACGTGTCTACAATCCATTCATAGAAGCACCGATTCTCTATTATTCGTCAGCAGCGAAATGGGACAGAACGAAAATAAAATCACAACGTCAGCATCCGACGAAAATCAATAGCTGGCCAATATGTGCCTATCATTTTGACATCTAGTTATTTCGTACGCAGTTTATAGCGAAAAGTCCCAGAGACGGCCACAGTATTACTTAATGAAATGTAAGTAATTTTGAATGCGATATTAAAGTACCTGTGTATCATATCCATCAGATTAAAAGCCATGCTTCTTCCGGCTATAAAGCATTCTCTCCTTTTGTGAATTTTTAACCGATCTGGATTTTTTAAATTATTTGATAGTTGATTTCAGTATGATTTCAGGATTTGGTGATAAAATAATCCAATGCACTCTCCGTGAGAAAGTTGAGAGTGCTCTGGAAATTTGTGTGTAGTGGGGATGGTGGAGCTCTTATTGCTTTCTTTTCTCGCATGTGTAGAAGAGGGAGGGTGGTGCGTATCGCATACCTCACACTGTGCACCACGTAATATTCGTCTATTTTAGCGGATAATAGCGAATTAAATAAGCTTTTTGTTATATGTTATGTTATGGTTATCATGAACTTCCGCAAAGCAACGCTTGATTCTATGCAACATCCGCCTGTCAGTTAGAATGAGCATAATTAATTACGCTATACTTAGTTTTACGATAATACCTTTCAGTAGCTGTTCATAAATATTGGACTAACAAATAATCTCCATTTAATCTGTGTTCGATATTTCTTATTAATCTGGGCAAACCTCAGATATGATCAGTTCGTGGGTGGTGAGTTTTCAAACTACCCACTTTTTCGACTCACTTTTTCGCCGCTCGACGTGGGCGCATAATACTATCGCCGCGTCCCGGAGTCGAGTTTCGTGCCTACCTCGAGTATATTGTGTCGTGGGTCCAAGATTGTTGCCTCATAAAGAACAACTTGTCCGCCGAAGTATAGAATTTCTCCTACGTCTAAAATACGTTGCACACAAGTCGACGAACTTACGACGACGACGACAAGTTATTCGGACGAACATTCATTTATTGGCAGCTGCCTAGTTACTTTTGTGTGTGCTATATGGACATTCCACCTAGGTGTGAAAGAGGAATCTAGTGGGATAACGGCTGACTTTCATCGACCCAGCCAAGCATATCCACTCCAAAAAAAATCCACTCTTCCACCCCCCCAGGGGGGATACGTTGGAAGGGACTAGTGGAACAGGCCAGGGACTAGTCGAAAGGTGGGTAGTAGATCCTTATTGCCTGCTAATTGGTAGTGTCGGTTTGCTCAGGGATGGGAAATATCGAAACACAAAACCCCTTAAAAATACATTCAACTAAATCTTAATTCATCGTCCACCACCAGTGACCTGACGTGGGCCGCGTAATTTTGATATTCTGGTGGAATAAAACCCACCAGTAGCCAATACAGTAATTACTACACAAACAAATGCTATAACCGATCACGATAAACATCTAAATGAGTAAAGTAAAAAAAAATGAATAAAGTGTTTCAATTAAATTAAATTTACTTAAGTAATTTTCCATAACAAGATCTTCCAACCGTCTCTTTGAAAAAATCCTGAAGTTTTCAGCAAATATATTCGCACGTTGTATGACGGACCAGTTTTTGTGCGACACATAACACCCCCATTCATTTGGCCTCGCTGTCCGTGATATTAATTACAGAGCATCCTCTACGCATGGCCGTACGAAGATATTTTTTATGTTTGGACACAGTCTTTTTGGTAAATAATATACTTAACTCTTAAAAGTCAATAATTTGAAAGATCGTTTTTCAAAATTCAATTAATTTACTCAAAGCAAAACTTAACAGTTAATTTAACTTATTGTTAGATAACCCAACAAAGACTTTTAGCTCATTAGTAGCTGAAACTATAACAAAGATACGCTGACCGTACTAATTAGAATTGAAGGTGATACTGTTGAATAATCCTGCTCTATTAAAACACAAAAAAGAAAGGTAACTGAATGTTTGCTCAGTAAACTACATAATATAAGGTACAAGTACACAGAGACGACCAAAAATACGCGATGTAAAACAAATTGTGATGACGAGGTCAGCCTAAGTCAGCCCATTGGCTGGTTCTAACTTTGCTCGAATTCGAGCAACTGTACCATCTCATTTTAAATCATAAGCGTATCGTTACGTGTAAACACGATACGTACGAAATAAAACGCTAGTAGGACTGTAAGGTGTTGGTATGTTTTTATTCTCGACTTTCACATCTCAGCTCGAAGTTTTTTTACCCACTTGATCGCGTCTAGGTTAACTACAATTTGTATGGAATTAAACGAGCGCTTGATGCCAGATGGCGCTAGTATAATAATTCAAATCGTAGTTAACTTTAATAATTAAAAATCTCCTACCAAACCCACAGAACAGTCTGTGTTCGCCATCACATGCGTTATGTGTGAGTGCGTCTAATATTATAACTAAGCGGACCTTTGCTTAAGCTCTGTTTGTAATTAAACATGGATTAAACTATCAAGTCTTAGTATTATTATAATGGCTTATCGAACAACAGTCGAACATAAAGCTTGTGAACATTGCCTAAGATACTCGTATAAGCAGACATTGGGATTTAAATTTAAGCCCTCTATGATATTATTGGTATGATTGGGTAGAGAAAGGTTAGAGAAAGGAGAAAGGGAACGTCGAAGGCAATAATAGATTCATACCTAATACTAACATCAATAACATGCCATAGCTGTAGGTGATTGTAGCGTGCAGTATGAAGAACTTCAGATCCCCAAGAACTAAGTTCCTAAATAGAAAATACCCAACAAAATATAATTATTATAATTACCATCAAAGAAATTTAATAAAAAGCAATTTGCAAAGATTTTTTTTTAAATAATGGCCGGAATAAACAGATTGCTTATACCCGAAATTGGTACCACGCGGCCTTCCGGATTCCTCAGCAAGCCGCTACCTATCACTTTCTTAGCGGGCTGGAGATCGTCCCACACTACACTTACCTGTTTAAGTAAGTATTTTTGTCTCTAGAATTGGTCTCCCCTACCCGTTACCGGTTCTGATTCTGAAACAGACATGACAATGATCTGCCCATGCCACTCCAGTTTTCCAAGCCTTTAAGATATAGCAATAACTTTCATTCTCCCTTCGATTTCCTTGTTCAAATTTACTAAAATAAATTATCTACCTTGCATTGAATGCATCGGGCATGTATGTATAAGAGCGATTTCGATTAGCAAATCACAACGCCACCGCGAGTACCACGGCCACATGCGATGGACTGATTACGTTTGGTTTATAATTGCTGCTCTTACAAATGAGTTGAAATTGCCTACGCGGACGCCGAAATGTTTTCGGTTGATCGTTCATTAATTTGTGTGTATTGTGTCAATTTGTACATTTACCTGATTAACGCTGGCTTTGTGACTGATTTCATATAGTAAATTAGAACATTACTTTTGATGTTTGGGTTTCATAGCGGTTTGTACCGCTTACCAATTCGTTGTCATGTATGTTTATCTAGATTTATAATAATGTATCGAATACCAGATATGTATAATAATTTGATGGATGAAATTTAACTCGTTTGGTTGTTTATTTTGATTACATACAATATTTACCTACTTATAGATATTATGAGGTACTCGTATCTACTATCCTACCTAAAAGTCATTATGATTAGTTAAAACCTCGAACAAGAATTCATTAGACATGTAAATAAATTCATTATTTATTTAGCAACTAACTTTCAGGATGTTTATATATTTTCAAGTCATTAACAATTTACTTATTAACTCTCAACTTAAATAGTTTAAGTTTGATCTTACTGAAACTCTTCTAAAAGTTAAATTTTACAAAATTAATTAAGCGAAATACTTCGATACCTCCAAGAAGTTTGTACATCAGCCGAAGACACGATAAGCGCTGAAAATCTTAATCTTCTTTATACTCCAACAAAAACAATCCATGCGAAACGACCCTAAAAACTTTATTACTTGGAAACTATTCCTCGCAAATTGAAATAATTCACCCTGTCCGAGCGCATAACTCTAAAGTAACTTATGAACGGGCACAAGGAGGCTTTACACAGCGCGATAATTATAGTATAAAGTTGAGTACTCAACGTTAAGATACCACAATCATACTCGTAGGAACTATTAATTATGGCAGTTTTGAGGGAGTTTACGAGATTATTGCCTGTAAATAACAAATGACATTGCACTCTTCAATATTATGTAACGGAACGTGGCCAAATAGGTTAATTTATAGTGAAACCTTAATTAATACATTAACACAAACCAGTGACTCTTCCACTTACAGTTTGTTCAATAAATTTAATTAATGCCAAAGGAAAATTGGATTCGTTGTTATGTCGAGCTTGCCCTCCTCTTCAGGACTTTTAAAGCTTTTAGAGCTAGTTTAGAGCAGCTTACTCTTTCCAGGCTCTATTTTGCCTTAAAATAAAGCACAGTAAGCCAAACTCCCGCTGGGAAATGAATGAAATGGTTAGTTTCACGTAGGACAACTTGTGCCGCTTATGAAATGAAATGTACCACCGGTTCGGAAAGAAAATTCTACTGAGAAGAACTGTCAAAAAACTCAGCAGTTGCTCTTTTTAAAAAGAAAAAAGAATGTTGTGAAAAGAAAGAAAAAAAAACTTATAGGAACTCAAAGAAACGTATAAATTTAGATAGCCTTTATTACTTACTGCCTTTATATTACTGATAATCACTTAAAATCTTTTCTTCTAGACGGCCTACTCGCAAAATCTCAAATTACAAGATCTAGCGGTTCGCGTATCATTCAGTCAGTTTCGTTTTTTATATTTAAAGATAATGTTATAGCAGCTTTTACCAGACGCCGTGAATCTTTGATATCAAATTCCTTTAATACAGACCGCACGTATCCGCATACCACATTTACTCATTTTTCAGATAGGGTTCTGTTGTTGCCCGCAGACAGTATTTGAATAAAAAACATAAATATTATATTACCATACCGTATCGTACGCATTTTGCAATATTCATAGATGTATCAACCCCCTGTCTCTATGTTTATTATAAAGCTGTGCTTTCTTTTCGTGCTTTCTTGCGAGTCGCAGCCCAGTTTTGTATAGTAAAAACAAATGGCAACGGATATAAGTACTCTCCGTTCTACCAATACTCTACTTCTATCTATATTCTATACTAATAATTAAAATAATATATTAGTATTCCCCACCTACAATGAATCCTTTCTATTCCATCCAATATACATGCTTCCATAATAATAATCCATACTTCCGTACTATAATATTATAATTAATGCGAAAGTGTGTCCGTCTGTCTGTCTGTCTGCTACGCTTTCACGTCCCATCTGCTCAACCGATTTTGATGAAATTTGGTATGGGGATATTTTGTATCCCGGGGAAGGACATAGGCTAATTGTTATACCGGAAAATTAAAGATTTCCCGCGAGAATAAAAAACCGGCCAAGTGCGAGTCGGACTCGCGCACCGAGGGTTCCGTACAAACCTGTAGTAAGTTTTACGATTTATGACGTATTAAAAATAAAAATTACGTTAGTTGTATGGGAACCCCCCTTTAATATTTACTTTATTGATATTTAATTATTTATTTTGAAAGGTAATATACAAGTTAATATTCTGTGAAAATTTGAACCGTCTACCTGTTACCGTTTTTAATATTGAGCAAAAAAATACGAAAAAAACACAATTATTGTATGGGGACCCCCCTTAATATATATATTTTTTTAATTTTTAGTATTTGTTGTTATAGCGGCAACGGAAATACATCATTTGTGAAAATTTCAGCTTTCTAGCTATCACGGTTTATGAGATACAGCCTGGAGACAGACAGACAGACAGACAGACAGACAGACAGCGGAGTCTTAGTAATAGGGTCCCGTTTTTACCCTTTGGGTACGGAACCCTAAAAACTATCTATTCAGCCAATTTTGAAGAAATTTGATACGGGGATAGGTTGTATCCCGGGGAAGGAGATAGGCCTCTTTTTATCAAAAAAACTTAATCCACGCGGACGAAGTTGCAGGCATCATCTAGTACCGTCAGTCTACGGTCAGTTTATTCAACCGATTTTGAAAATAATTGGTACAAAGTTATGTTGCATCGCATGGAAGGAAATAGACTAATTTTTATCTGGGGAAAATCAAAGAGCTTCTATAGGATTTTCATAAACTAAGTCCATGTGTACGTCATGGTCATCATTTATATAATGACATACCTTAGTTTAGATATAGACCGCCCGCACCCCTATAGCAGATTTACTCGTATTTCGATAATGTTTATCAGCTGCCCGCAGAGAGTGTGTGAATAAAGGTATAAACACAATATTATTATCATGTTGTTATTTTGCTTCCAGTTCTTACTTAATTAGCTGATGCCCGCGACTTCGTCCGCGTGGATTGAGGTGTTTTGGTTGCCGCGGGATCTCTTTAATTTTCCGGGATAAAAAGTAACCTATGTGCTTTGAGATTGAGTAACAAACATTCATCCATATACATACATCCATCCATCCAAACTTTCGCATTTATAATATAAGAGTATAGATTAACTTGTTTTACTATAAGATGCTGGGATTTTTTTTAAATTAAAGCCATATTAATTTATATCATGTCGTAAATAATGACATAATTTGTGTGTATAACCGAAACCCGCAACAAATCTGTCTGTACTTATCTTACTAATATTATAAAAATTAAATCCACGCGATTAATCTTTGTTTTGGCAGCACTGCCCCATATTTTAATTAAATAGTCAAGGTGAGGTTTAACGAGTGAGTTATTTAATATTTAACTCCTTAATAGTATAATTTTTAAATTGAAATGTCAAGGAAATCCAAAAGTAATGATTAAGTGCGGCAGTTAGTTAGTTTATTTTTTTCAACATATCAAATTAAAAACCAGAAATATTTTTACTTATAAGCTACATCAAGGGGATTGCGAACGAATCTTTGATATCAAATTCCTTTTACAGACCGCACATTGGTACCCCTATACCACATTCACTCATATTTCAGTGATAACGTCCAACTGTTGCCCGCAGTCGGTGTTTGAATAAAAGCACAAATACATTACCATGCTGTATTGTGCTAACACTTCGCATTATTCATATCGCTTATTTACTTACCTACTTGTGGAGCTATAATTTTAGGTAAAAAAACTGTAATCATAATTCTGACTATTTGTGCGCTTATTACTTATTTTCACAATACTTCGAAACCGCAAAGAAGAAGAGAAATAAATAAAAATCTTTCCAAAAAACCGACTTCCAAAGTCACTGTAAAGTAAAAAATAATTTTGATTTCTACACACTATGTTGAAGTCGTGCGAGCCTGACGCGTCAACTTTGCCTATCTTTGTTATACTCGCCCGACTTCAACATAGTGTGTAGAAATCAAAATTATTTTTTACTTTACAGTGGCTTTGGAAGTCGGTTTTTTGGAAAGAATTTTTATTTTTAACTTTTTAGTGTACTCTAAATCCGCACGGCTTAGGAGTGCAGTACCCTGCAGCATCAGAGTTGAGGAGTTGGGACTTGGGTTTAAGTATGAAGTCGTTGCTTGACACCTACAATATGAATTCAACATAAAAAATCCTAAATCGCTATTTTTCAGGAGTTCTGTACCCTGAAGCATCAGGGTTGAGGAGTTGGGACTCAGAGTTGAATCGTATACACGTGACTTGATACCTATACTATATGACTTCACCATCGAAATTTCCTAACTCCCTAGTTTTGAGGATTTCATGTAGTATGGTACACCTACAGCATCAGGATTGAGGATTTGGAGTCAGAATTTTTTATGGGACCACCTCGGGAGTTTCCTCTAACCAACGAAAAAAAATTTTTCAAATCGGTTAAGAAACCACGGAGATATTATGCACCGACATACATTAAAAAAAAAAAAAAACATACGCGCCGAATTGAGAACCTCCTCCTTTTTTGGAAGTCGGTTAGTAATAACTTCAGCCAAAATGTTTTCTGATTTTATCATCTTCGGTTCTCTACCATGAGTCTCTACCAAATACTAAAATGAATCAAAAATGTTCCTTCCGACAGAGTATCAGCCTACTATACCAACTACTATAATATCCAACTATATCCAACTATGCACAAATGTGTGCCCTAATAACTGTAAGGGGGAACAGGAACGGCATTATGACACAACCGATGACGACTCAGCCAATGACTTTGAGTGCTCTCCAATGGACAGTAGAATATAATTTTGAACTTTTCAATGTACCAACAGCAACGCGCTGCTACTGACAATTTCTCAGCAGAAAATCCCATTTTGTTTTGACTTGACCCGGGAAGCGAACCCGGAACCTTATCTTAACCATCTTATATTAATCTTATGCCTTTTTCCAGTTATGAGCTAAGTTTACCTGCCTTTTCCTTTTTGCAGGACTCAACGGTGAGCAATGGATACAACTGAAGACTTACCTTCGCACCGTAGGATGGAAAAGTTAAGAGGCAAGCTCAGGAGTGACAGACGGCAGCGCAGGGCGGTTACACGCTGACTCAAGATGGCTGCCGGTGCGCAGGCGGGTGGTGGGCCTCTCGCGCGTCTCTTAATACTAGCTGTCTTACAAGTCAATTTTATAGGTAAATATTTTTTGTATCTGTAGAATTAGAGTACGGTTTATTACGGAAAAGATAAATATAGCTACCATCTCATAAATCTCCGAATTACCTTTTCGTAGTTTACTACTCATTCGCATTCATTCGGCTCTGTGTTGCTACTGTTATCTGCGATCAGCTTTACGCGGAAATTCAAGCTTTGAGCGAGCGTACTTGGTTCTTTTTTTTTTACTTTTGCTGGTGTAGATTAGCAAGCGATCTTCATACCTAAATTGGCTGGCTTAAATCTTTTTAGTATTCAACTGGTGAGCATTTCGCTATATTGGTATAAATTCACTAACTGTAGCCATCTGTCTGTCCATCTGCCAAGATAAATGGACGAGTGCCAACTTCTAGTCAAATTGGAATATTTTATAAGTTTCTAGCTAATCTCTTTTCATTTTTAAGCGCCCCAAAGGTGGAATTAAAAGTTCGTGTTGCTATAACTTTTCAAATAAGCCGTTTCGCTCACGTGGCTTTGAAATTTTCGAAGGAAAATGCATTTTACTTAACGGTTAGCTTGAATTAGGAAACGATCTTTTATAAATTCGTTCAGAGTCAGAAGTTTCTTCTGATATGAGGTTTGAGCTAAACTTTTTAAGAAAGTTAGGTCTTGTACGCATTTTTAGATTAACAAAAATATTACCATATCTTTTACTTGATTCTAAATAAAATTAAGACTATAATGAATTCTCTTGTTCAAACATTTGAGATTCTGATTAAAAGTAATTTGGCTCGTTAACAATAAGTTAAGTACTTACTATATTTTAGCAGTGAGCTCGTACTATATATTATATGTATTTCGGATTTAATGCGAGCACTAAGTCTTAAAATAAAAATTAAGTAGGACATTTGTTTAGAAAGCTTCACACTGACTCAGTGTAAATGCTACAGCGAGATTGCCAAATAGTACTTTACCGTACATTTACGACATTTGTGTGGTACGTCCTGAGTTTTGCAGTTTTCATCTAACAAAGTGCAAGCTTTCACAGCGTTTGCGTGAATTTCTACTTTATGACAATACACGGCGCGTTTGCACGGTTATAAAAACATTTTCACAAAAGATTATAGCATCAGCGGTTGCCGTCATGTAGTTTTAGATTCATAGACGTACATGTGTCATGTGTGATCAAAAAATGTTTTTTGCTATTGAAATTCACTTTTAATATTCTGTAGAAGCGTTTTGATATAAAATGAAATGACTTTCATCTCATTAAAATATTTTGTGCTTAATTTTTGCACAATTTTGTGCATAATCATTCACCCACTATATTATTATTTAGGAAATTTTTCTTAAAATGGAAATAAATGGCATTTTGAACGCCTTCTTCACGATAAAAGTGTGTAGCCGTTAAGTACATTGCCCTTCATTTTTGCCTTATTTTCTTGGCAATAGTGATACGCAACAAGAGATGAGTTTATTTGGCTTAGGCCAATGTAATCAAACTTAAATTTACGTAACAAAGATAAGCCGAATAAAGTTAACAGATAATGAATCAAGGGAGTATCGGAACAGATGGAAAATTACTACAATGCATTCAGCGTGACTTGATAAAATGAAAATTTAAGCCATTTTGAAGCATTTTACTTAAAAGCATAGAGCATGGACGAATCCTTTTAGGGCCCCGAAGCGCTTGAAATTGGCATTGAAAAACGTTTAACAGAAATATACATCGTTGTGAACACTTCGCATAATGCTAGCACTGATATTAAAACCTTTTATCCTCTTGGATACCTTTAACTCTTTAAAGAGACTTAAAAGCAATCTATAGCTGTAACAATCTGTAACTTACATTCAATCCTCTGTAATGGATACCTTCAACTCTTAGGGACTTACTAGCAATCTGTAGCTATACGTTAATACTTATCAAATAATCCGTATGTATGATATACGTCAGGATTCCGCGAGTGGGTCAGAGAGCTTTTGCCGCAAATCAAAGATCGTAGACTGTATGTCCACGACCTAACCTCAATTATTGTATCTGCAACGGCTACGGTCACGTCAAATCGTTAGGCCTAGTTGCTTTTTAAGTTAATATGCCAATCGTTTTATTTCAATCGTATCTACAATTTTGGCGAATTTACCACGAGAATTTTATCTGGTGGGAGGCTTCGGCCGTGGCTAGTTACCACCCTACCGACAAAAACGTGCCGGCAAACGATTTAGCGTTCCGGTACGATGCCGTTTAGAAACCGACTAGCGGAATGAGTTTAATATAACTGCCATACCCTAAACAGGTTAGCCCGCTACCATCTTATACTGCATCATCACTTACCATCAAGTGAGATTGCAGTCAAGGGCTAACTTGTAGTGGCGTAAAAAAACCATGAAAGCTGTGGCGGGAGCTGTGCTGCGATCTGCTCCTACTACAGCCTTCTAATCTAAAACTGAGTTTCTGGGTTCTGGGATTGCAGGGTGAAATTTAACACATGTCCTAGATAGAATAATAGGTAAATTATTCTACATATTTCCTGAATTGGTTCGTCAGTGTTCCTAGGAATTGCATACTATTACTAGTTTTCGTACATTTCTCGTAACATACTTACATAACAATGAAAAATATTTTGATGTCAAGTTCAAAAACGTCAAGGCCAATAGGATGAAGTCATTGAAAAAGCTGCTTAGTTCAGCGGAGCGTATCTATGTACGCGGCTGGCGAAATTTAATTAATCTCGTTGTAAAATTTTCACTTGCCACCTTATCTCGCGTCGCGTCGTATTGTCGTTTTATTGTGCCTACCCCTGAAACCATTAGTGAAAATGTCACAGCGTCGGCATTATAATCGCGCCGCGGCCGGCCCGCACAATGATCACCAGTCGACCCCGACCGTGTATTGCCACCCTTACCTTTATGCTATGATACAAAATTTGACTCTCCATAATAAGCGGGCCCTCGTATAATTTTGAGAATGTATATTATATCACCCTTTATTTCATAAGCTGAAATCACGACTAAATGAAAGTGAGGTGAAATGAAATGCTGAAAATAAAAACAGCGCGCTACCTAAAGAGTTATTTTTTACTGACGCCCATATTCGGTTTTTGAAATAATAACAAAGTCTTAATTACAAAAACTTTGTGCGATGGATACATCACGGCTTAAAGTTGTACTGCACCTGTACCATCTGAATATGCGATAGGTCGTGACTCGTGAGAAATTCTTTTGATTCAATATAGTTTCTGAAATATGCCAAATTTGACCGGACAGACATTGGATACCTTAGAGTTAAAAACCTTTTAGGTACGCAACCCAAATGACAGTTTGGTACAGTATACATTTATAAAGACCTCTGAGGCGAAGACACGTCCGCTCCACTGACATCCAAATAAACTTCTGAAAATAATGCATAGCTCGCACCATGACAAATATTATTGGTAGAGAACCCTTTCTGACTCTGGGCTAGGAAATCTAGTGAAAAAGAGCGAGGGGAAAACGTGCGCAGAGTTTCATTTAGTTGTGTCGAGTATGAATATTAGGATAGTGCCATTATCTACGAGAATATAACGCCGCAGAGAAAATACGCGATCGCCGATCGCCGAATTCCTGCTCACAATTTTCTTTAAGTTAGTCACTGGCGTAAAAAAGAACTACATAAATCTGCATTGTATCTACTACAAGCTTTATAAAAATTTCCTCAACATATAATAATTACCTATACTTTTAACGTAACAAAAATAATATTGCTTACACTTCAGAAATTCCTCACATACCTAGATAATATTATACGAGTTGACAAATCTCACGCGTCCGCGCTAAGATTCCGCTCACGTTGTGAGCAAGTGGCCGACAAAGGAAAAAGGGCTTGCATACCTTATTACCACCTTTTCATGAAATCCCTACTTACGACCATGTGAAACACGACGCATGGGTAATTTAAATAAATAACCAAATAAGTGTCCTACGTGATGTCGCAGATAACCGCTGTTATAATGAAGGATGTAAATTTAATCTCTATAAAGGTCATATTTTTTATTCGATGATAACTTAGCCCATTACTGTGAACTGAGCCGGCGCGGTGGTAAATACAGATGCATCTAAGTGGACCACATTGGAAGAGGTAGTATAGCAGTTTTATTAAAACCATACCACTTTATCGATGTCTGTGCAGCATCTTATCTAAATCTAAATAGCTTGGTAGTAGGTACGTCTTGGGATTGTCGATGCCAAAATTTAATTTCCAAACTCAGACCGCACACTTTTAACCGTTATTTAGATAATTCTACGACATATTATATAGCATATTATTTCCTTTTACTTTATAGAAATTTACGAAAACCCGTACGAAGCCGGAGTTAGTCAGAAGTTGGTAACAATAATATTATCTTTCTTAAAACAACTCTATAAAGCACTCAGATAACTGTGAATTATAAAAGTTGTCATATATAATAATGATAATAATCAGAGTTTCGAAATGCCAAAAATTAATTTTCCCTTGTCGGAGCCTATTATCAAGCTTCCTGAATATTTTTCTTCGTCAGAATGTCACCGCGGCTTTTCTCGCAATTAATCAGAAAGTCAATGAGCCGTTTTGTTTGGACATATCTGAACGAGCAATCCTTCCCTAGCGGGTAATACCAGAGCATAGCGCAAAATTGAGTTGAATGTTGAGTTTGAATTACCTAGTATTTAATTTTTCAGAGTAACTTATACGATATAATCACCACTGCAATCGAGATATTATGTAGCTACATCACAGTTTCATATTCGTAGGGACAACTTGATGAATTTAATGTCGATGACCTGCCCCCCGATTGTGTAATAATGTCGTAATCGTAAACGTATAATTCAAAATGTTTGAGGCGTTCATAGATGCCTGCAAGTCAAAAAACATGTATGAACTCCGTAAACAATTCAAGTCATACGTTTTAAGCCCTCAAACTCTCTATTTTCTTAGACAATTGGGCCTCAGAACTTTAAGTAGTACATACCTACCTACGATGATCGTGATTGAGCTGTTGTATTCTCACGTGTAACTTGTAGCAGTAGATACCCCCTGTCTTTAACTACTGCTGAAACATAGAGCTGTTTCACCAGATTGGCATTCTTAATATTCACTATTATTTTATGAATGTAGAAATTATGTCGCTTGGTCGCTAACTATGGGCCTCATAGGCCCATAGGAATCAGGGTCAGGATATATTTACTCTCTGACCATTATAATTATGGCAATGGGAAAGGTCGCAAACAAACGTCATTCGCCTCCCGCGCGGATGTTTTGTCCTGTCCGGTACGTAGTGTGTTTTCGCCCTAGCAGGCAATAACCGAAACCAAGCGAGTTCAATAAACTCATGAAATAGTATAAGAGGAAACTGGGAGAAGGAAAAATGCAGAAACAATGCTAGTATTTATTGTCGTTATCTTATTTGCATGCAATTCAAAATATTGCTGCCCCCAGCATATACCATGAGTCGTACTACCCCCCGACTTGTTTATAGAATATTTACTCATAAACATGCAGATTGCGGGTGGGACGCGTTTTTATGTAAAAAAGGGAAAGGGAAGCTATTTTATTTATTGCCCTCTTGACTTGGTGGGGTGTCGGAATGAGAGATTGCCTCAACTGCATTTTGGGATTAAAGCTCTTTGTATAATCCTCTTGTAACAGCAAATGTTTACACAACACAAGTTGGAAATGAAGTCTAGAGCGGACTCTACAATTTTAATTACTTTATTTATTTACTGTAATTCTTTGTTCCTACCACAAAAATTCTCATTGTATAATAATATTAATTCTATTGATATTTAAAGTCAATATACTTCGAAACATATAATATCATAATACTATGTATATCATACACTGTGTATATCATACACTGATGCCCGCGACTTCGTCCACGTGGATTGATGTTTTTTGTTTCCACGGGAACTCTTTAATTTTCCAGGATAAAAAGTATTATATGTGTTACTCCAGACTATAATCTATCTCTTTGCCAAATTTTATCCAGATCCGTTCAGCCGTTCTGGCGTGATTGAGTAACAAACATCCATCCATCCATACATCCATCCAAACTTTCACATTAATTTACTTATAATATATAAAATATATAGAATATATTTATATATATAGAAGTATAGATTATATTATTATCATAAGTAGTAGCATATTGGTTAAGACGATCGGCCTCCTATTCGGTTAGTCGGGGGTTCAATCCCCGGGCACGCATTTCTTACTTTTATGATTTTTTTTTATTGATGCTTTAACGGGAAAACATCGTAATGCATATCCGAGGGTTGTTCATAATGTGCTCGAAGGTGTGTGAAATCTACCCATCCGCACTTGGCCAGTGTAGTGGACTATGGCCAATCCTTTCTCTTGCTGCGGAGGACTGGTATTATTGGACTGGATGGCGGTAGGATGAAATGATGATAATAATGAAGAAACTATAGAAATTTAATTTGCTATAACCCGCAACAGTAGGCAAATATATGTGGTACAGTGTATCTTGCACTTGCAGCTTGCAATATTCACACCACCACATAAATCTTCCAAATTATTCTCAACTTACGTTTCACTCCGACACCGGAGCATCTCCTGAAGATGCTCCGGTGCTCCTACTGTTGCGGATTATAGCAAATTAAATTTCTAGTTCCTTCATAATCATGGACTTCCGCAAAGTAACGCCTGCTTCTATCCAATATTTGATGAGAATAATACAAGGTACGTATGTGTTTTACCAAAAAGTAGGTATTAATTATTGTCAGTGAATACGATAAAAAGTTCCACGCCATCGGATGTAATTGAAGAACGAATCCACATTCCACAACCTTGATTACTGTGGACGAAGCAAATAAAATAGGAATCTTGTTTTCCAGTTCGTGATTCATTTTGAAAACAAAGGATATAGGCCACTGGCTTCAGAGGACTTAAATGATATTTATTGCTAGTAATGTCCCGCGGCTTTCTATACTAATGCATTTTGCTATACGAGTAAGATCATCGTCGTTTCAACTGATAGATGTTCACTATAAATGTAGTAGATGTTCTTGTAAGAGAGAAGAAGATTTCGACAGAATCTTGCGCCTGCCCGGGCGTTGCGATTGGGACAAAAACTCGTCTTGGATGGTATTTTTTAACGATTTTAACATGTTTTTTCAATAGCTTACTATTAAGATAAGGAGTTAAGTACTGATTCTTGTATATAAGCATGTTTAATAAGGAAGATTAATGTATATAATATTATAATCAATAAAACAACGTAAAAAAAAAACTGCGTGTAATAAACGGTGCCAGTTATACTCGTACCAAACATAATGGCAAACAATATAAAACTGCCAGTCCAAGAAGTTATAAAATGATTTTCCTCTTAAAAAAACAAATATACAAAGATTGTGTATCGCAAAGTAGCAAAAAATACTTAAGACGCTCCTACTTTATCTACCGGAAAATGAAAAGCTTTTAAAATTTCAAGCGCGATAACTTCTTTCTTAACAACTTCGAGGGAAAGCCTAGGAGTTACACAAATAATCTGGAAAATAGTTTTGCGCCCCAACGCCTCATAACAACATATTTTGCGTCAGTCTGTTGCTTTTAATGCTTTATTCCCTTGTAAAGTTTTCCCTGTAAAGTGAGAAGTCTATTTAAGACTCTTCCCTTCAGCTATAAGCTACTTTAATACAGAAATAGCGGTTAGTAGAACAATATGGTTTAAGGATAATAAACAATAAACACTTTACGCGTTAAAGTTAAAGTGAAGTGTAGGTTTACTTTTGTTAATTACACATTCTGTTACCATTGCTTTATTATTACGAGTATAATAATATCAATGTTTCAATAATTTACTATTTTATAAAGTTCAAGGTGAACGTTTTTTTTATAATTTAAAAACAGACTTACCAGTTTCTGTTATATTTGGAGTGTATCAATTAAAAGTGTAAATATCATTCACAGATTATGTCAAGCAAACAAAATTTTGGAAATTGAATGTTTTTATTATGTACCTATGTGTAACTTTTTTTAAAGTTAATGTTTGGTATTATAAGTTGTTTTTAATTATTTTTATTTACAATTCTTTCAATAAATCTTTAGATCAACCATCGCCCTACATCCTACACTCTATAGTATAATATTACTTATGCAGCCAAAGTTAGCTCCAGCAGTGATACGGAAAGGCAAACTAATTAAAAACGTGACCGTCATCACTTGTCGACTTGGTGTGGGTTTTATCTTCACCCACACACGTTTCAATGAGCTGTTTATTTGAAACAAACTTTAAGCCCATTCTTAAAAATTTGATGGTCTCTATTTATCAATTTTCGCTAAGTATGTTTTTCTTATTATTATGTTTTTTTACTATGGTGATCTTGTATGATGTTGAGGTAAATACAAAGGCAACCTTCGTTATTTGGGCACCAACGACGAGGTTTCAAAATATTCTATTCTTATACGCTTTTTAACTCCTCTTCTGATGTTTCTGTTATACTTTTAATATGTTGAAATAACACAATTAGTATAAATTGGATTTATGTTATGATCACTATCACTCTGTTTAAAAGTTTTAAAGGCATTTTTATTGAAAAGATGGAAGGCTTAGCTTAAGCTTCTTGTCATATTGTGTTACTTTTTGGAGTTGTGTGTTTCAGGTTGTTTCAAGTAATTATTTGCTTTAGCCCACAACAGCGATGAAAATTATTGTCGTGAGGGAACCTGCATACCCGATAGTTCTTCATAATTTTCTCAAAGGTTTGTCAAGTTGCCAGCGTGATGGAAAGCTCTCTTGGTTTATGTTTAATCTTTAACAAAAATGCATAAATCGGCTGTAAAGACGCAAGAGCCAATGATGGTATGCAATAAAGAAAAGTTAATCTATCTTAAGTACAAGAAAACCGTAAAACAAGTTAAAATGAACTAGGAAAATGTAAAGATAAGCTTGTTTTCATAAGCCATATCAAATTCATTACGACAATAAACTCCCAAATGTATTTACAAGGGATCACGTCATGAATAAATTTCGTCAACGGAAAGTTTGATGCGTGAAATAGCGGTGGCAACTTAGACAAAGCTTGAATAAACATTTATGAGTGCTCTTCATTCTCTATAAGTACCCTTTTCTTGTTTGCATGTATTTTAGTAGGAGTGTTGTAAAAATATTGTTGAGTAAAGAAAATAGCTAAAAATTATGTCACACTAACTGATGCCCGCGACTTCGTCCACGTGGTATAAGTTTTTTTGATTCCCGCGGGAACTCCTTAATTTTCCGGGATAAAAAGTAGCCTTTGTCACTCTCCAGGTCCTCAACTATACTCATGCCATAAATCACGTCCATCTGTTGCTTCGTTGCGGCGTGATTGAAGGACAAACCAACAAACCAATAAAGCAACAAACCAACAAACAAACACACTTTCGCATTTATAATATTAGTATGAAGTATGATATGATGCATAATGAATAAAGGATAACTGCCCAAGTGATCTTGATGTAGGGTGAATATTTACAAAAACATCACCCGGTACCATCTGGTGAAAACATTTTTTCTAAAAAAAACTGCAATTTCTGGGTAAGACCCTATATACATAATCAAAGGGTAAGACAGAACGTAGGTTCATTTTGGCACTTTTAAATTGTTTTGTGAGGAAGCTGGCAAAAATCACAATAACATGTAGATTTTCATAGAAACTGGTTAAAATATAAAATCTTGGAAACCTAACTAGCCTAGGAAATTAAAAATCCGCACTAATATCCACACTTCCATACTAATTTCCAAATTAATTCTATAAATATGAAAGTGCGTCTGTCTGTCTGTTACGCTTTCACGGCCCATTTTTTCAACCGATTTCGATGAAATTTGGTACACCGTAAAAGGTTATATAGGTTACTTTTATTCGCAGAAATAAAAGAGTTTCCGCTAGAATCAAATAACCTTACCCACGCGGACGAAGTCACGGGCATCATATAGTAAGTAATATATTAAGTCCATGCATGCCAATTTGGTTGCTTGACGATTCGATATCAATCTTTATTAATTTTCCAAGAGCTTGGTTTTCAATTTTAATAAAAAAAACGTTTATGATTGACTATTACGTATAATACACAACAGAGTTATGTGAGTCTCCCAAAATCTTCTTAATGATTAAACTTGATCCCATACAAAATAGCCGTTCCAAATTGAATTCTTACCCATTTTGTGGCTTGTTCCCAAATGCAGATCTCAGCCTTTCCTTCCATGTGGTCGCATACCGTGATCAAATTGAAAATTCCTCGGGACTACCCTTTAAAGACATAACTTTACGTAACTACTCGTAGCCCAGTCAATAATATTAAAATCGAATAACGCTCTCTTTATTGTCAACAGTAATTAGATTTTTGCACTGGAGCTTTTCATAATGAAAATTTTTGAATACATAGCATTTTTATCTCGAAAATTTATAATATACCTACCGGTGAAGGTGTAGTTATGATATACTAGATGACGCCCGCGACTTTGCTCGTATGGATAAATTTTTTTGGATTCCCGCGGAAACTATTCCGGGATAAAATATGAAATTATAATAAATAAGAAATTTCATCAAAATCCGTTGGCTATTAAAGCATAGCAGATAGACAGACAGACACACTTTTGCACTTATGATATTAGTTGACTGAGCGAAACGAAGGTCTCTGAGTCTACTTGAGTGAATTTGCACTTGTCCGTCCGTCCGTCCGTCCGTCTGGTAGAGCCTTATAACTTCTGAATTATAAACCCATGGCCTCCAGCCGAATATGGCTTAAAAAGTTATAAAAATCTTTATTTGAGGGGGGCTCTCATAGAAGCGAATGCGAAGTAAAATATTTTTTGTAGCGTTACATAGGGTTGCGGTATATTATTTTAAAGATAATTAGGAATAGAGTCCAAAAATATATATTTTTTAATTTTTCCCCTAAAATTGACGAAATGGGGGGCTTTCAAAGTGGAGATTTTCTAACGTCCAAAGTTGACCGCAGAACTATCAATTTTCTGAAAGGCTGAGCGTGAAACTTGATCAATTATTTGATTTATATCCTGTACTTGAACAACAAATACTAAAATTAGATAAATATTATAAGTAAACGAAATTATTTAATTTTTAATGAGCTTCAGTATTTTTAACAGAACTTCACAATAATGTCAATAGATGGCGCTCTGTAAAAGTTTATTCGTTTGTGCTTACAAATAATAGACGTTAGCACCATCTTACGTGGAATAAAAAATAGTCTACTGATAGTACTGATGTCTATGAACGTAAAGATAGTTAAAACTATCTTATGGATACCGCGAGGTCTCAGTTCGGGGCGAACCACTAGTATAGTATGGAAATATGGACACAGTGTGGACTGATCATGGAAAATTGTTGGTACCTGCACAGGGTGCTACGAATACCTATTTTTTATGCTGCTACGAATTATATTACACGTTTTATTAATATTCCATACTGAATTAAACTTAGCAAGCAACATAGACGTTGCTCTTATAAACCCTTTACAATATACTATAATGGCCCACAAACGCAAGCTTTTATTTTACTAGATGATGCACGCGACTTTATCTGCATAGATCTAGAGTTTTTGAAAAATCTGAAGATTTACTCATTGATTTTCGGTAGCCTGTCCTAAATGTCCTATCCCGGGAATCATCAACCTATAATAATATATATCTTGTCCGCTTTAGTATTTAATTCGACCACTTGAAATTTTAATTGCTAGCTTAGATTAATTGTCCCACTAATTTCAGTAGCTCATTATTTTTAGTGATTCATCGCCGGTTAAATTAGTTTTTCGCAATAATTTTGTGTTAACATATACAATTAACAGTCGCCAATATTTTTTTATTCGTCCTATTTATAATATCTCTAATAATATTAAGTATCTCTCTGAAATATGTGGTTCAAATAATTGACACAATAGATCAACCCTTGTATTAAGAGCATAAACTCCTGCGGGCACTATTGTCAGTTCATTCATTCTTAACTCGTATTAAACAGAACCGTTTAAAAGTTTTAATATGTTAAAAGAGATTTATTCACGGAGAACATGTCCTATCAAAATATCTCGGGCCACACGTTATGTCGGCACATTCTTCTCCTAAATTGAAATTCTCGAACGCTCTGCCTTCGTAAACGGGACGGGGTCATGAGCCAAAAGACAAATAGAATGTTCGATTAATGCGATCAAATATTATATTTTCTTCGGCAAAAAAATAAAGGGTATTTAGGTTTAATCTCAGATTAAAATTATGCCTGTCCACATATTTCCTCGATATATAATCTTAAGAAAATCATATTATACCTACTTACATATATGATATTTCTAAATACGTTGTACGGGTGATTATACGGGCCTAATAAGCTGTACATAATACGGTAGTTTGTCATATTACTGAGTCCTTCATATTCGTTGCGGTAACTATTCAGTCTAGGTACTGGTGATTGTAAATCTGTATTTTGTTATAGTAAAAATATGATCCTAATATTATTTATGTTTTCTCTTGGTTATTACATATTAATAAACAATTATTGTTAAACATCTGGCAAGATCCTAATCCTGAAATTCATTCTGGTAACTGATGCAAAGTTTTTAATCACTTTAGGTGGTAATATAATAACAAACTGGCTTTAAAAGTCAGACAGGCTAGCTCACGCACAAGGTACCTAATACTTTTTAAAAAGAAACCAACGTAAATAAATATGGCAGTACCTACATTTTATAACAAACCAAAGAGTGGATATGATACACACAGTACGCCACAAAAGGAGAGAGAAATAAAGTAAAAATCTATTCAGTGTAGCTGTAATCGATAGCACTATCAAAATACGGCTGTAGTACACTCAAAGGCCGCTCGACCTCTTCCAAGAGCGTTTTTAGACGGAACAAGCTGTTCGTTCCCAGATCAATGGCGTCGTGTTCTATCATGGACTCCTCGGTGAAACTCGTCTAGTCTTATTCATGTATGTTAAAACCGCAGTGGCTACAAAGGATAGCAAAAAGATTTACGTACGAGTATATAGTACTGACCGGACTCTCACCAACCGTTTTATACAAGACCTGTGGCTCTACGTGGCTCTAACGTCCTGTAATGTATAGATTCTAGACCTAAAGCTGAACTTTATGCCGAACTATGCCTATATTTTTTTACTAGCAAGATCCCAAACACCATTCATCATTCACAATTTATGGAGTAATCACAGTCAAATACTTCGACTTAAAATCAGACGAGGGATAAAGTTAGCGTTCATTAATAATAATTTTTTCGCCCAAATCAATTTAAAAGATACTAATAATACGATATAAGGCGTATTGCACACAAATACCTATGACGACTAGTATTTCCATAATCATCATTAGGTAAGTACAGGTACAGTTGTATCGGAAAGGAAATAATCCATTTCAAATTCATGACTCAACTCCCGCAGAGTCAAATTTAACTTTTGCTATTATGGCAACAACAAGAAAAAAGGTAAGTTACATAAACCAGCTCATATTGAAATGTACCAGGACCTGTATATATTTACGTTCTTCCGCTTTGCAAAGTCTCCATTATTACTGAAATAAAATGCAAAAAAGCATGACATCCTTATGAATGTCTACGAACTCCACGAGCGGTTAGGAGAAAAATTCTTAAAACATTTTGTATAGTAAACGATGGAGCAATTTTATTATTTAGCTCAGTCATGCATTATATTTCTCCTCATTAGAAGTATATTTATTTAATTTACTACGGCTGGGGCTCGACGATAAGCTAAGGGGGCGTGAGCGCCTCAGACTCCGTTGACTGAATAACAATGTATACGCGTACCTAAAATATTGCTTAAAATTTAGAAAATTTTACACATTCTGACAGCTCTGATGCCTGCTACTTTATCGGCGTGGATTTGGGTTATTCAAAATCTCGTAGGAATGTCTTTGATTTTCTAGAATAAAAATTATCCTATATATGCCTTACCCTGCAAGGACTTCAAGTTCAACAATACCTCTACATGCAAATACTCACGTTGATTCGTTGCGGCGTGATTGAAGAACAAACGAAAGAGAGCGAAAGAAGAGAACGAAGAAGAAGAACGAAATAAACATAATTTCGTAAAATAAGATGTGATTATGATTTTTGCACTCTGTCGCAACATTTTATGTAGTATTAGACCATCTTTCCGTTGTATGACGCAAGCTTGACACGTAATGAAATTAAGTTAAAAGAATTCAAAAGAAAAAGTCGCCCGTACCTAACCGAGGAGAAAATATAGCGGAAAAGACAAGCTTAAGCTTAAGCTGAGATGCTGCAAATGTAATTTGCTCCCTAATCCATCGTAGACTTTTATTGTCAACTCTTTTAAGATGTAAAAGAAATATTTTATTCAAGTCGACGATGCACGTTCAACAAAGAAATGTCATGTTTTAATTTAAAGCATTATTCAACTCGACTCAAGTACTAAATTCAATATGAACGTGGTATATCGTGGTATTTTCTTTAAATTCAAACGTTTATTTAAAAGTCTATATTTACTACATAGTGATACTTACTTTATAGTAAGTAGGTACACCCATAACATAAAAGGCACGAAGTGCTTTTACAACCGAAAAAACCACGGCCTATCACTTTTTGATAACATCACTTCCCTAACTTGCCATATGGCGGCCGATATCTTGGGTTTGTGATATTGAAAATGTGAATGTTAGCACGCTCCTCGGGTCCTTACATCTGTGAAAAACTGTAATAAATGTTTGAGGCGGAAGTTTCGCGAACAACCAAGTCGTGGTTCTACCAGTTTTAGGTACGTCTTACTTTCATTTACTTACTTAAATTATTCTTGTAACATGATGATAATAATATATAGTAATTACTTAAAATTATCTATAAAATTATTGTTTACAATTTTTGACCGAGCGAAGCGAAGGTCTCTGAGTCTACTTGAGTGAATTGGCACTTGTCCGTCCGTCTGTCTGTCCGTCTGTCAGAGCCTTATAACTTCTGAATTATTAAACGTAATTACTTCAAATTTAAATATAATATGCAAACCGATGGCCTCCCGCCGAATATGGCTAAAAAGTTATAAAAATCTTTATTTCAGGGGGGCTCTCATAGAAGCGAATGCGAAGTAAAATATTTTTATAGCGTAACATAGGGTTGCGGTATATCATTTTAAAGATAATTAGGAATATAGTCCAAAAATATTTTTTTTTATTTTTTCCCTAAAATTGACGAAATGGGGGGCTTTCAAATTAGCGATTTTCTAACGTCCAAAGTTGACCTCAGAACTCTCAATTTTCTGAAAGGCTGAGCCTGAAACTTGATTAATTATTTGAATGTAAATACCTTGTACTTGAACAACAAATACTAAAATTAAAACTGATAAATATAATAAGGAAACAAAATTATTTAATTTTTAATGTGCTTCAGTACTTTTAACAGAACTTCACACTGATGTCAATAGATGGCGCTCTGTGATACCGCGAGGTCTCAGTTCGGGGCGAACCACTAGTCTATTCTATCATATTCGCACAATACATGTTTGAGATAAAATTAATACGAAGTTTCTTATTGCCAAAATACCAAAAAGATGTTAATGAATTTTGGGTTTGAGTGAACATTTTTTTATCGATCTGACCTGATGGTAAACTTTGACTTTAGCTGCACCAAAGGTACTACTAGTACTAGTTTTAAAACGACACTGTTTTAGAAAATAAAAATTAGCAACACCAGTAAATCGATTCACAAATGGATGTGTAACATGTTGTAAGTGTAAGTTGACCCACGTCAGACGTAGCGCAAAGTGCTTCGATAACCACCGACGCCGCAGCCTATCACTTTTTGATAGCACCACTTTCCTAACTTGCCATCTGTCGGCCATTAGCTAGGGTTCGGGGATATTGAAAAAGTGATATGCTATCACGCTATTCGGACCTTTACACGGGTTAAATCTTGTAAGGTTCTTTATTTTGCGAGTAAGAAACAAAGATAAAAACATTGTTGAGTATGTAATGTACAGATTGACGCTTGAGATTGGAATGTTTCATCACTTTTTTCCATGCATTAATTATCACTAGATGATACCCACGAATTTGTCCACGTGGATTTGGTAAGTTTTGTTTATCCCGATAATTTTCCGAGACAAAAAGTAGCCTACTCGTATATCCGGAGTGCAATCTATCTATGTACTTACAAAAGTTCATCAAAATCGGTTGGAAAGACTAAAGCTTAGCTGACAGACACATTTCGCATCATACTAATATTATAAATGCTAAAGTGTGTTTGTATGTTGTTTTGTACTTCAATCACGCTGCAACGGAGCAACGGATCGACGTGATTTTTTGCATGGGTATAGTTGAGGACCTGGAGAGTGATATAGGCTACTTTTTATCCCGGAAAATTAAGGAGTTCCCGTGGAAATTAAAAAAAAAACTTATTCCACGCTGACGAAGTCGCAGGCATCAGCTAGTTTATTATATTAGTATGGATGACACCTTTTTAAAATTTAAATAGGAATATTTTTGGATTATTTTATTATCGGTCTATATTGTCTCTTTTTCTCATGAACATGATAACGCTAAAAAAATAACTTTATCGTAGTTCCTCTATAGGCACCTACTTTAATTATATAACCCTCGCGAAGCCAAACCACGCTACCTTTTAATTGTTATTCGGCTGATCCCCGCGCGCTCTTTGTCTTTCACAAGTAATTCGTTTTCCCGTGAAAATAGTTTCAACACGTGCCTTGTCTAGACCAATTGACTGAAATGGAGTTTCTGGACTTGAACGATTTATTCAAGAAAGGAAGTTAGTAGCCAGCAATCGATTGGTTACACTTTTTTTATCAATCATTCAATATAATCCCTCCCTCCCTAGCCCTCCCTAACCCTCCTTGCTAGCTTTAATAATATGATCTAGCTTTTCTTTGCAACTTTACGAAGTTTTACTACGACTGGATACAGTTTTTAATAAAGTCCTTGAAATATAATTATTTGCCCACAATAAAGAGTACTTATGTACTCGTATAATATATGCCATTCTCTAGGACGTGCCAAATTTCGTAAAAACATATCAAAGAAGCTGAGACGTAACGAACTATCAAACAAACACAAAATAACAACTGTACAGACTGTATACTATCAGATAGATAAAAATTAAGAGAGAAGTACGGATTTTTTAAATACATTTTAAAGAATAATGGCTGTGGATCCAAAAATTATTCACATTTCAGAGCTGAGTAGGCGACGACCTCAGCAATTAAGTCACTCGAAATATTTAATGAACAGAGCTAGTTCCGAGGCGGAAATGACACTTAATCGGCTTAACTTTGCCTCAAAACTTACCCCAAACCATCTCGCGCTCTCTACCCCCTTCCTCTGCTAGCACCCTGCTCTCCCTCGGAGTTCGGACAATACGCTGCATCAAAGAAGTTGGAGAATGTGCAATTATGAGATTGTTTTAATTTAGAAACAATGTTGTTGAAGAATTTCCCTACTTCGACCGAGCTCTGCGATCCTAAACCAAAATTCTTGGTTTTGTACAACATTGTTTTAGGTTTATTGCTTGTCTTCTGATCTTACAATTTATTTTTTCGCAGTGTTCCCTCGCGGGAGTCTTTAGCTCGATCATGTTTGCAAACTCAAATGTGGTTTGCTTTTTCTGTAAATACATGAAACTTGGATGTTTGATACTTATGAATGTGCTTGTGCATGGCTTGTGCTTTGATACTTACGTATTAAAGCACAAGCACGTTTTGTTCACACATGTTGTTTATATTACACATTTGGAGTAGATATACGTGTAGGTAGGCACTTCTCAAAAGTTAAGAACTGGATCGATATTAAGATTCAATGTGCTTAAGTTCAAAACCATTAAATATCCAATAGAATAGAGAGTGGATTTACAATTTACATTATCTGACGAGCAAACTTCGCTTCGGAACCTCTTAAAACGGACTCACAGAACAATAACAAGACTACGGACATCCCTTATAGTTCGACGTCCGAAATAAAGTTCGGACACACAACAACAACAACATTTAACTAGTTGTGACAAACAAATCCAAGTGTGACTCTAGGAGTGGCCCGAAGTGCAGCCTTGCCCTGCTTCAAACTGCGTAACGACTTCAAAAAAGTTTTAAGAAATTCATGTCGTCATAAAGTTGGTATCCACATTACTCTGAAAAACTTTGTGGTTTTTTTAAAGTAATAGACATAGACATAAAACATAAAACAACATTTAAAAAATTACAAAAAATATCATTTACAATTATTATAACTTATTGTGTGCTTATACGATTACAATAAAAACATATTGTATTTAAATATTCAGAGTTTTATTAACACAAATAAAGTACAGTGTACTGTTTTTGTGTCAGTACAAAGTTTGTTGGAGAGTTGATTAGAAGATGGTTCAATTTGAGAAGCTCGTCTCAAATGGCACTCAAGCTAGTTTCAAAACATTACTATCAAAATACATGAATATAAATATTATGTACCTATATATTTCTTAATTCATTGAATTAATTTTAATTCTATAACAATGTGGCGCAGTAGGTAATAATTTTACTTATATCGTCCAATCAAAGACTAATCAGAGGTGAGATATATTTTCAATATATTTTTCCCGCAAATTTGATTATATTTTTCCACGAATTTTTTGCTTCGGGGCAATTCCCGAAAATAAGGCATGAGAAACATTTAATTAGTGTGGTATTAGCTCAATACAATGATAAGATGGCATTAAATGTTTTGAACAAAAACTTTTTAATATCTGCAAAAACCAGCCAATAAAACAACCTCATAGCCCATATTTTAAACTCCATATAATATTTTTCTCCAGTAAACCGTTCGGACTTTAATGATGTACCGTGGGCCATCGTTTACTAGGAACAACAATAGGGCATAATTCACTGTGCACCGCTGCCGCCCAGTCGAGAAGCTGAACAAAATCACTGAACCAAATTGCAAATGAAACAGTTGATTCATTGGTTATAAGATGTTCATCTCTGTATTTAATTAAACAAACTTTTTGCTGCGATGTTAGTTTCTAGTCATTTGCAGCTTGTAAAAGTTTGATTTGGGTTTGGATTTTTTTGCTAAAGTACATTAGTTGATTCATTGATAATAAGATGTTCATCTCTGTATTTAAGTAATTAATCAAACTTTTTGCTGCGGTGTTAGTTTCAAGTCATTTGCAGTTTGTTGAAATTTGAATTGGGTTTGGATTTTTTGCTAAATTACAATAACCTGTATCTTAAACATCAAGGCATCATGGAAGCGCTGCAATCGTGACTGTGCATTGCGTGCGAGATAAGTCTTTCCCAAGTTATGTTCCGATTTCTGTGATTCACACCGTGTCTTAGAAACATAAAAAGTGGTATTTTAAACCACGGTTCGGTTATTCGGACATTCTGCCTCGATTCTGCCTCGACACTGCTGTAACTCCAAATCCTAATAATAAAAGGTGTTAAATTTGAAGAACCTGAGATCAAAGAAACACCTTACCTACCTTATTTGCGTTTAATCCTCCTTGCTGTATTTTATTGATGTTATAAGTAAAACTTATTGTATAAGCTAAAAGATTTTTGTTAGTCCATACCGCTAGAATATAAATTCAAACAATAGATAGATTTTATTTTGTATATATTTCAAATGAATTTTATCAATGTTTTGATTGCGCTGGGCACTTAAAATAATATTGAAAGTTGCAATTTCAATCACCGTTTGTACACAAATCCACTTGTATTGACACGGGAGCGTTGAGACTCGGACACTTGGTATTCACGCTGCAATTCACAGCTCGAGTATTCCGCTTACAGCTCCGCACAGAGAATCTCTAACAACACTCATAAGGTGGAAGGGACTTTCAAACAACTCTTTGGTACGAGTACACCGAGTCATCTTGGGCGATACAATACAGGATATTTATTTAGAGTGTAATAATTTTTTTTTTACAGTATAAACTTGTCCCACCAACTTAAGTGGCTTAATTTTTATGCCTGTTTAGTTTTTGTTTTATTTTTCATATACATACTCGTACTAGTGACGACAGCGTCACTCCGGGTCCGATAAGTTTGTGGGACTGTAGTCTGGGGGTCTACTCTCTTTCTCTCAAACGAAACTTCGCAAACGAACGTAATTAGTCTGTTATTAGACCCACTCAAAATCGTTCAATCCAATCGGTCACGAAAATTTTGTATGGATCCGTACTTCGTCTGCGTGTACGAAAACGAAATAGAGAGGAGCATAGAGATAATATTATGTAGGAGATGAGTTATCGAAATTTCGTTCGTTTGTTTGCGAAGTTTCGTTTTAGAGAAAGAGAGTAGACCCCCTGGTATCATCTATAGAGGTTGTTATTAGTAAAGTTGCTCCCTATCCAGATAACTCTTGTGACACCATGGTCGAAGGTCTACCTGACAGATACATCAGAGTATCAGGTTATAGATTAAAGAGAAGTGCATGATAAAAATAAATATATCTACTAGATAATGCCTCCGACTTCGTTTGCGAGGATTAAGGGTTTTAAAAGCCCCCTGTGTAGTTTGATTTTCCGGGGCAAAAAGTATCCTATGTAGCCCCGAGATGAAATATATTGGTGCCTACCCAATTATGTGTCAAAGCCGGTTAAACATATGAGCCGTGAAAGCGTAGTAGACAAACCGACAGATAGATAGACACACTTTCGTATTTATAATAATACTAGATATTATAATAAAATTAAATAAAATAGATGATGCCCGCGACTTAGTCCGCGTGGATTAAGATTTTTTGATTCCCGCGGGACCTCTATAATTTTCCGGGATAAAAAGTAGTCTATGTCGTTCCAAATTCCATCACAATCGGTTGAACACATAGGCCGTGAAAGCGTAGCAGACAGACAGACACACTTTCGCATTAATAATATTATTATGGATTAGTAAGGATTACAATACAGAAATACTAAAGGATACAAAATTTAAAATATTGGCTTAAGACTGCATTCCAATTCCGATCACCATTTCTACACTCATTCTTCCATTGATAGAAGCAAGTCTGCAGCTTGGACACTTGTTATTCATCCTCACATCCAATAGTGCGCAGTCATGTCACTTGAATCGTGCACAGTGAATATAAAGCAACATAACGATCAGGGTGGCTGTAAAAAATCAAAACCTAGCAAGTGGCTCTGAACTTATTTGATTTGAGAGTCAAAAAATGACGTGAATGAAACGTACGTTGAAAGTGCTTTGGATATTTTTTTTTACCCACTACAAGTTAGCCCTTGACTGCGATCTCACCTGATGGTAAGTGATGATGCAGTCTAAGATGGTAGCGGGCTAACCTGTTAGGGGCATGGCAGTTATATTAAACCCACACCCCTATTCGGTTTCTTCACGGCATCGTACCGGAACGCTAAATCGCTTGGCGGCACGTCTTTGCCGGTAGGGTGGTAACTAGCCACGGCCAAAGCCTCCCCCCAGGCCACCACTACAGCCCATTAACGTCCCACCGCTGGGCACAGGCCTGCACTCTCATAGGAGAGGGAGTTAGAGCTTAGACCCACCACGCTGCTCCAATGCGGGTTGGCGGGCTAACCTCCGCAGCATAAGAAAACAGCGTGGCTACACATTGCGCCACGGAGGTCGTCATATTTTGTGTGGTGTAGTGTGGTGGCGGTGTGGGTATTGCTTGCTTTTCCTGCATGTTTAGGAGCGGAAGGGCGTTCGGTGCATGCTGAGTCTGTAGTAACGTTGAACCATGCACGTTGATTAGCGAATTAAGTTTATTGTTCATTGATTATGCTTTGAATGTTTAGTGTTCCGTACCCAATGGGCAAATTAGTGTCACTTTGCTGTCTGTCTGTTTTTTGCCTCCTTGTATGTCTGTCCATCGATCACCCCTATGTCACTGGTCTCTAGCTCATAGAAAGCGTGAGTTAGATAGTTGAAATCACGATATACTACATACCATAACGATACTTTTATTGATGTACAATTTTAAAACAAAATTAAATATTGAATTTAAGAAAACCAACAGTCTGTCTCTTACCTAAAATAAACTGCTTTTATAACGCTTTCGCTATTTTCTGAACTTTTGCCTCATGCTACGTAGCATGTTAGTTCCATGACCCGGCTGTTTAGAAGACGACAGTACAGAATTAGAAATTGGAACACCTATACCTGGACTTTAAGGTTTGGATGATATTAAATCAATAATGGATACTCTACTGAACGGCAGTGCAATAAAAGCTTACAGGTCCAATTTGCATACAAAATTCAAACGAAAATAAGTAAGTTTTTGACTTCTGCTCTTTTAGTCGCTGTTTGAATAAAAATTCCTACGACATTTAATTTTTAACAAGTATGGAGCACGCCAGTATGACAGGGAGGTATTCTAAGTGAGGAGTTTCTTTCCTAAGTCTGGAAACATGGTTCTGGAAATATGTTTATGGTTCTGGAAATATGTTTTTAATATTTATTTCAATTATTGTATTACATGTTATGGAAGAGCGGGGTCGCCTGCCACAAGTACTAGTAGCAATACTACTGGGATGGTCCCAAGTTCTAAGCACTATGTGAAATTGTTTTACTGAAATAAATATTTTTGATTTTTGATTTGATCTTATTTTTTAAAGTGGCTGAAGTCTTGCCATGTGATAGGTTTAAGCCGTGGCGAGCAAAGTTATTGTCGCCATGCGATTACGATAATATTAGTTCAGAAGTATAGATTTTTAATTATACTTATTATGGATTAGTTCACACCAATGCATAAACACAAAAATGCTTAGTTATGGTAACAACGCCAATTTACCAGTCATAAGGGAGACACAGCAATTAATTTGTCCAGCCCTGAATATACATACGATGTTTGTATGTAGGTATGTGTGCCGACATTTCGACGTGGCGACATTTGCTCTGGTGTTTCAATTGACCCGTTTGGGGTCACCACGGCTGTCGCTACTAACAAACGTGTATCGAACCTTTCCATTTTCCTCTTTTACACAGCCAATATATTGAAATACCTACCAGGCCACGATTCGTCCGCTTTGATTTAGTTTTTAAAAACCCTTCTTTTATCTAGGTAAAAAGTAACCTAGGTAGTCTATTATCCGATTATCAGATGATGACTATCAGAAAATCGATTGAGAACAGTATCAGTTAAGCATTTAACCCATAAAAATATAAAAAATCGAATGAAATAACAATTTTTCGATGCAATTCCGTCAAATCCGCCAATCTCTATCTAGGGGCACGGCAGTGCCCCCGCCAAGTCGAGCGCGAAGCGACACTGCCGTACCATCCATTTCTGGAACCATTTCGCCGCATTTTCAGGCCACTATTTGAGAACCTCTGGATGGGACTAGAACACTGAAATTTTCGTCATCTAGTAAGCTATAATCACGCACTTGAAATCCAAAATTTCAAGTCGGTAGATCATTTAGTTCCGAAGTTAAGCGAAAGCAAAGTTTCGCATTTTCGACACTGACTCACTGATCATCAAAATAGAACTGGTACTTCCCATTGACCTACAGCGCTGAAATTTGGTACAGAGTTAACGCCCACATAGAGGAAAAACTATCAAAACTGGGATCATGGAAGATCTGGACTACCTGGTGACCCTGATGAGAAACCGTAAGAGCACACCCAAACTATTAGCGTTATCGACCGACTGTCTTTGCAAAATGTATTCTGGGTAGTGGGGCTCTGCTTTTAATATGAACATAAAGTGAAATTAAAAGGAAAACTGTAAAATAATTTCCTATATCAATGCTATCAATGTTTGCGTTCGAATAATGCGTTGGACTGGTAGTGGTATCAGCACACATGTATATTGAAACGATTAATGTAATAATAAAGAATAATAATAACAAGATAATTTATTAATAAAGAAATTGCAGTAAGGAACTTCTTGACTTGGCTCAACTTTGTCTAGAGATTTCATTACTTTTTAGAGATAAACAAGCAGCTCCATCGAGACTTGGCTATTTTTTTACAGAATGTTTTTGGTGGGATTCTCACTTATTTATTTTATTTGTGTTCGTATTTTTATCACGCTTTCCACTTTCAAGCTTGCATTTTAATGTTTTAGAAACAATAATGTAAATATCTTATGCACAGATGAGTTTTTTTTTGTGCAGATTTGGTACAGAACTTAATATTAGGGTATAATTAATATAATGAAGAGTAGGTACCTGCTAGGTATAGTTATAATTAAGTTGATATATAATTAATGATTAAACGAACTTACCTGTAAGTGAAGTTCGATCATAATTATACGAGCATTCGTCCGAAGAGATTAGCATGATATACTTGTAGTACCGTGTACGTACGGCCACTTTCACACGTTAGTTGAGGTAGCTGAAAAATAAAAACAAACGCTCCCTCTTACCGGCCGATAGCAGGCCGCTATATATAGGCCCCACTCCTGCACAACTAGTCATTTAGTTCGGAGCTTGACCTTTTTTTTTTTTTTTACACTTTCATAAACACATATATATATTACAAATTTAACCTTGAATTTGAAATTTGACCTTTTCATGACACTGGGGTAACCCGTGGGAGGGTGGGATGCTAATCTCTTCGGACGAATGCTCGTATAATTATGATCGAACTTCACTTGCAGGTAAGTTCGTTTAATCATTAATTACACTTCGCATTCGTCCTCCGAGATTAGCATGATATACTTGTAGATATTGAGAGACTTGTCATGAAAACAGGTCTTACTCGTAGTTATTATGCGAAAACGCACTTTAACCATCAGGTATATCATATTTAATACATAATAATGATTATGTTCTTATTTAATGAACTATTTTATTTATTTTGATAGATATTTACGAGGTACTGTATAACTTTGTTTTTTATAATGCTCGATTTTATTATTACAGGATCATAGTATTTGTAAGAAATGAGTCAACTCAACAATCTGAATTTTCGATAAGGAAAATTATAATTTCAAAAGTATTCGAGCAACTATTTAGTGTCGTGTACTTTGGGCAAAAACAAGGACCAGTCTGTGGATATGCCAAGTGACTGCAACTAAAATATTCTTGTGGATATGGCGGGCTCTTGAGGCCGCGCTGTATTGAGGAACAGATAAGTCCGATATTGTGTCGAAGGTGTTTAATTTTGTCAAGATAACTATTGAGGGTTACACTTACGATAATGTAAAAATTGTATTATATACGGAAAAAACCTGTTCAGAAAGTTTTAATTAAAAATTTAGATTGACGAGAAATTTTGAAGGAAAGTTCTATGTTATATATTATTATTATTACAATTTTGAAAAACTTTTGCATTCTATGTAATGTTCTTGAAGCTCATTAAATTATTTAATGCTTCAAAAGTTCTTTTATAGTTGAAATTTCATCAGATCATTGATTGAGAAAAACAAAACACAAAAAAAAAAAAAATTAATGCATTTCAAGGATCTCAAGTGATGTTACATTTTAGCATAGAAAGTCAGTATGAATTTGAAAAAAAAAGTTTAGAAAATATATTTATAGTACCTATGTTCAATTTTTTCAATGAAACTGCATATTATACTTAGAGATCACTTATCTCTAATATTACGAGATCTACAACTATTGGTAAAGTTGTGATAAATTTCAACAACTCAAATTCAATTGAATTAATGCTTGCTGAAGACATCCATGGAAGAGATGTATAGTATTGATTGCCGAATTGAAACAACTTAATTGATCAACTATCGTGTTGTTTAAATGAATTTATAGAAGGACAGAAATAAAACTGACTGAAAGGTATTCATCATTTCTATAGATGAGAGTGGGAAATCTCTTATCAATAAGGACTACCGGCGAGCAGCCAGCAGTAGTTCCAACCAGGGTATGTGAGGTGTAATTTGCGGCTGCAGGAACGAGAGAGAAAGAAAAAAATAAAAAAATAAAAATAAAAATAAAAATATATATATACTTATGTATATATATAACCACGTCAGATGGTTCAAAGACCAGTGGACCAGTGGGTCCGAAGACAAATTACAGCAAGTAAACCATTAAATATGCGATATGATGGTAGGCTATAAAGGAACAAAAATTATGAACTTTACTTGTGTTTTCTTGATAATACCGAAGAGTGGAAACCCATGAACGCATTAATGGCGTACGCATCTGAGTCATTCTTACACGAAATATATTAATTTTTATAATTGGTATAACATTGGGACGCAAAAAGGAGAATTTTCGAATTATTTGGACAGTTCCCACTAAATACCTTTGAACGGATTCGTCTTGATTATCTAATAGCTTTAGTATCGTGACTAGAGCGTTTATATGTAATACAAACATCTTTGTAATCGCATCTATTCAATATATATCTCGTGGGCTCATCTCAAGAGGGGAAATACCTACCAGCCATGCAGGTTATGAAACCAACTGCAATGGTATTGGCGATCTTGAAAAGATTTTGAAAAAATGACGTGTAAGTATTCAACAAATACTTGAAACCGAAGTAAGCTGGCAGAATTTCCAACTGGTTAATGTGAAATGCCTCATTTCGTTGGGTGCTAGCAGTTTCCTCACCACAAGCGGCCCCCAACCCCGCAGTTGAGAATCCTATGACAATTTCTACATCATTTCAATTTTGTTTACAGAATTAAGCCGCTCAAAATCTGAAGGACAACAGGATATAGATGCGTTGTTTCTTAATAACCATTTTATAAATTTAAAACATTTACACCTTCTAAAACTTGGTTGTTTTAGCCGGCCACGATGAAGTAATAAGGCCAAATAATGAAGCAAAGTTCAAAAAAATATATTATTATGTATATAAGAATAAATTACGTATTCCAAAAAATAAAGTTGCAGGAGCTCAGTGGCAACTTATCGTTTCTTTTCATTGAAATATTATGTTATAGAGACGTTCGTTTTGTGATTTCTTTTTAAAAAGAGAATCTATCATCATCGAACAATAACTATAGGTAGTGTCGGAACTACTTATACGGAAGTTATTTACTTGTTTTAAAATTAATTATAAAATAAAACTGTTAAGTTGCCAAACTGTAAAGATTATTAAAGAATTATTATGATTAAAAGGAGTAACATTAATTTCTTAGCCTCGAGGAAATTTTTAGATAGGTTCCACGAGCGAAAAAATACAAAAAATATTGCAGTTTGGTTTAAATAAACCAAATAACTGTGGAACGTATATTTGGAAAACTATATTCAAACAAAAGCGCAATTAATTTAGTTGCCTTTCTGGTCTACATGTATTAGGACCGAAAACTAAGCATCTTTTTGATTGGTTGTGGTCATATAGCAGTTCTCACTAATACAATTATTGTTCTAAATTCTTCAAATAAAGAAAAAATATTGAAATGTTTTTCATTGTTTTATATTTAAGTAAATATGTTCTTGCCGTATGACTCGGAAAAAGAGTACTGCAGTCAAAAATTAATGTACTGCAGGTTCACTTTGTGATATAGCTCCTATAGCTAAGGGACCATCGACTGCCTTTTGAATGAATTTCGAGGCAAAACAAGAAACACTTAAAATAGGAATACTATAGGAAAAAACAACTAACCACTGTAGGGTCATCGGTTATGGATGACCACTGCTTTTTTAAAAATTTTGCCAAATTTTTTAAAAAAAATTACCAGTGTTCCTAATCTCGGACAACGATGGCTGCGATGAGAAGTCCTTAGCCGAAATGCTCGCATAACAGGTCTGTTGATTTAAAACTTCCTTTGCGGTTTGGGCTTGAGGCTGTTTCGACTCTGCGCTCTATTTAATTATCGCCTTAGCATCTTTGTAAGTTTCTGAAAGATTCTTGCTAAATAATAAGAATTAGTTTTAATATGCAATAACTAATCCTGAGGACAATTAAACGTCTTGTTAAAGAATCGCTGTATGTCGTAATTAAAGCGTCGTGCGTCCATTAATAGATGCTGTATCCGACGATCCGTATCGTTTTATAAAGCTCTGCTGTAGTAGCTATGCTCAAAACATCATAACAAAAAACTCGAAGGCGTCTTGCTGTCGGGATTCGGGACTGAAGGCGGGACTTGCGCCTGCGTCATCATGACTTCTCCCAGGGCAGGTAAGATCGTTGGTCTTCATGACATAAGTCATTCATTATTGTTCATTAGAACGCAGTCCCAATAGTGAAGCATATTATGGCAACATGAATGCTTGGATAAGTTTTCGCACCTGATCGAAGATGCTTTGAGATTCAAGCACGTGCGCGCGCACTTTCGTCGTACGAAAAAAGGTGTGCCAATAAAGTGCGTAAAAGGACGCACTTCTCAAAAATAGATTTTGCAATAGTTAGTTCAAACAATCAACGCAATACAGGCATAATTTCATAGGCATGAAATCGTGTACGAAAAAAAAAAACACTTCAAAATTGAACAACGCCTGAGAGCCCCCGCTCATGACCCATTGCCAGTCCATTACTTTGTAGGCATGAGATTGCACGCGAAAATATACTTCAAAATTGAGCAATGCCTGAGGGCTTTCGCCCACGACTCATTGTAAGTCTATTACTTTGTAGGCATGTGATTGCACGCGAAAACGTACTCCAAATTGAAACGTACTTCAAATTTGAGAAATGCCTGAGGGCTTTCGCCCACGACTCATTGCAAGTCTATTACTTTGAAGGCATGAGATTGCACGCGAAAACGTACTCCAAATTGAAACGTACTTCAAATTGAGCAATGCCTGAGGGCCCCCGCCTACGACTCATTGTAAGTCTATCATTTTGTAGGCATGAGTTTGCACGCGAAAACGTACTCCGACTTATTGTAAGTCTATTAGGCATGAGATTGCACGCGAAAACGAACTTCAAATTGAGCAATGCCTGAGGGCTTTCGCCCACGACTCATTGTAAGTCTATCATTTTGTAGGCATGAGATTGCACGCGAAAACGTACTTCAAATTGAGCAATGCCTGAGGGCTTTCGCCCACGACTTATTGTAAGTCTATCATTTTGTAGGCATGAGATTGCACGCGAAAACGTACTTCAAATTAGAGCAATGCCTGGGGGGCCTCGCCTACGACTTATTGTAAGTCTATTATTTTGTAGGCAAGAGATTGCATGCGAAAACACACTTCAATAGGTAGCCATAGGCAATCCGATTTGCTAAGATTTCGTAATATCCACGTCTAGACAGGTAGATTTTAACAGACTTTCTTGCTGTTTCTTTTATGTAGGAATGTTATTCCGAACCAGTGAAAGATTCCACTCGACGACTCAAAAAGGACTTGTAAAAGTCTATTTGAGTAAGAAACATTAATTGAATTTCGGTTTGAGTTTAGGTATATATCTAAAAAAAAAATCCTATGCGCAAACACACATTATTAGAAAGTTGGCTGACGAGCAATGTTGCGACTCGACGGTGGCAGTGTTGGCGATTGCAGTGACTCCAAAGAACTCGATGACAAGCAGTGTAGAAGACTTCAAAAACAAAAGCTCGATGACAAAACAGTGTAGAAGACTCCAAAAAACTCGATGACAAACTTATTCGGTGATAACGTTTACGTGATCGGTTTAATTTCAAATTTCCGAAATCACTTTTACGTTTTTATCACAAAAATAAATAATAAAAATATTAATTTTTAATTTAAAAATAAAATAAAAACTCACCGAATTTGCGGACGTGCGAAGTGGCTGAGCACGAAAACACGAATGACTAGTTGTGCAGGAGTGGGGCCTATATATAGCGGCCTGCTATCGGCCGGTAAGAGGGAGCGTTTGTTTTTATTTTTCAGCTACCTCAACTAACGTGTGAAAGTGGCCGTACGTACACGGTACTACAAGTATATCATGCTAATCTCGGAGGACGAATGCGAAGTGTAATAGTAACTTACTCGTACATGTTATATCTACAAAGTAAGTTGAGTGATAAGTCAGCACATTGATTCTGCCACAAAATAGGTATAGATTTTAGAACGACAAACCACCTGATAACCTAACGTACGCACTCCTAAATACGAAGTAAACTTAAGAAACAACACAAATCGCGAAAATTATTTTAGGAATCTTCATAATAATATCGTTCCACAGTTGTGATAGTATGTATTCTCGAATAGATAGCTGAGGGCGTCAATATTCTACGTGACCAGTGCCTCCGTGTCGTGTCCAAGGAAACATGTGTCGGAAGTGAAGACTATCTATTTGCTCATAGAATAGCCATGCTTGAATTATTTGTAGACACATCTAGTGGAAGATTGGATCTTCATTGACTGGGCTCGTCTATACTATAAGATTCATTATTCTATGTTATGTTATAAAGGGTCGATTTAGTTCAGTTTAGCCTTGGTTGATAGATTTATTTAATAGAGACAGTTATATTCAATAATACTTTATTGGAGTAATCTATGGTAGATCTATGGTATTGCGCTACAGTAAAAATTGCACTACTGTGGCTTCATTAATAAATTTAGAAGTACGGACGGAAGGAGACTATTGAAAAATACACGTAATTGACATCTAAAGTAATCTCTTCGTCTTCGTCTTCATTTAAATAATGATTCAATTTTATTCCATTTTATTATTATTTTTGTTGGATTATTTACGGGGTCCCTAATAATTATGTTTAGGCAATTATATAAGGTTACATAAAGGTATTTAAGAATTCCTTTAAATATAGTTCCAATTATTGTTACTGAAAAAGCATATGATGACGTAAAACGTTTATGCGTCAGAAATCTTCTTATCGAGAGTCGTTTCGTCGCTAATTATATAAAATAACAAAGTTTACGTTTTTTTCCCCCATTCACGTTGGAACTGGAAAATGTAAACTTTGCTTAAGCCATTTTTAGGCACAGAAACAGGGCATAATAATATTTCTAATTATATTTTTAACGAAGCTTATGTAGGAACGAAGGTAATAAGAGAATTATTTTTGGTTCACTCTTTTGTATCTATATATAGGATTCTATGTTACTTCTCTTGACAACATAATATTAAAAGTGGCATTCTGCGTTTTTTTGTTTCAATTAGCAAGTTTCACTATCATATTTTAAAAATTTTGCAAATAAGAATTTTGAGTGCAATGAAAAATTGAGCTGCTAACACAGAATACATATAATAGTACAGGTAATGCTTATTAGAGTAAGATTTTAAAATCCTTTTGTTAGGCACTGGGTAGCACTGGGTTTTGTGGGCAAATGCATTTCCAGTGTTTCACAAATGGTAGAAATTATATTAACATTAGGTAGCGTTAAGCGCGTATTGTAATGTATGTCATGTTTGTAAATAAAGATCTATTATTATATTATTAGATTCTAATCGTGTATAAATTTTAACTATTTTCATGAATCCGTTTAGTTATCAAAGAGTAAAAAAAACTTCTGATAGTATAGAGTAAGTATAATAAATACCTTTTTAAGCCACGGATAAACGAGAAACGTTGCTTTTAATCGTCGTAATCAGTACATGTCTGTATTTTAATAGGAGTATCTTCACATTAAGGTAAATCGAAATGAGCGCAATCGCTTTCCGTATCGTGCAGTCGATCTGTTAATTTATTGTTGTTTTATCGAGTTTTATCGACATTAAACACAATAATATACGTAAACACTATAAAATAAAATATTAAAGAACGCAAAGAATCCATGGATTCAATTTATCAATAAAGAGCTACTGACTATAGTTTGATCTTCATTCGAAATGCAGTACATAACAACTGTTTTTCTTTTCCAGCTCTAGGTCTGGAACCGGACTTCCTCTACCCACTGGAGAACGTCACAATAGCCCAAGGGAGGGACGCAACTTTCACGTGTGTGGTCAATAACCTTGGTGGTTATAGGGTGAGTGGCGACTCCGCCACTGCCAGGGTGTGTATCAAAACATTTCACTACAGCTAGACCAAATAGACGAGCACCTCCACTAAGCACCTGATTTTGAGATCTATAATTGTACGCCTGTATATCCGGGGCATGATTTATTCAGATACCCAAATTGATTTTCAGCGATTCCGATTGCAATAGAGTGAGAGGAATAGTAATGAAGATGGGGGAACTTCCTTAACAAGAATCCTAAGATCCTTTAAATTCTAGATAACTATAACTTTTGTTTTTTAGATATATAGTATTTACAATATGCAGATATGCCTTTGTATTTTCTTAATTCGAGCCATTATAATAATATATTCGTCAAGCTCAAACTCGTATCGTATTATCAGAATTTTCTATATATTATTTCAATTTTCTATATCAAATTCTATGTAGGTATGTATATATATATACTAGCTGATGCCCGCGACTTCGTCTGCGTGGATCGAGGTTTTTCGGTTCCCGCGGGAGCTCCTTAATTTTCCGGGATAAAAAGTAGCCTATGTGCTATTCCAGACTATACCTAATCTATCTCTGTGCCAAATTTCATCCAGATCCGTTCATCCGTTGGAGCGTGATTGAGTAACAAACATACATCCATACATCCATCCATCCAAACTTTCGCATTTATAATATTTATTTGATGTATAATATAGCAACCGCCCGAATAGAAACATTGTAACACTTGTAAAAATAGGAATCGCTGAACTTCAATAGGTATGGACTAAACAAAATAGAACAAATCCATTGCTTTTGCAATGTGAATGTTAACTTTTGTAAACCTTCATTAAATAAATAAAGAACTTATATTTACAGTTAAACAGTGCGACGTTATTAAACTGTCTATCCGTAAGTTATTCAGCTTTAAATAGAAAATTGTATCTAAGGTATCTTAATATTTAAAAAAAATCTTAAATCATTGACAATTGATTTTAAGTATCCGCTGTTATAAAGAGGTATCTGCCGTCAAAACGTGAGTCTTATGCCCAATTATGGATCTCAAACAAATAGTCTTCTGCACTTAACTTTCACACTTCTTTAGCACACAATCTATCAATGCACCTCTTCAACACCTTATAGAAACTGTCTCTATCTAGAATAGAGTATAACACCATGACTCAATTTGCACAGTCCGTAAGTTTGTTCACTGTAGCATATTATAGCTAGATATACGAAGCACAACCTTGCACTTACACATATACACCTGCACATAATAATAGAAGGAGGACTCAAGAATGAAACGTTTGCAAAAGCTAGACGAAATTCTTGGGTTTTACGATAATGACGCACAATCACAATTGGTATGTCAATAAAATGTAAGTAAATTTGGAGCATGTACCAAACGCACTGCACTTTTTCCACCCTCCACACTAATTTTCACTACCTTGTGTTATTTTGAAATTATTTTTGAAATTAGTGAGGTCAATTTATTTAGCTTATCTAAGTAATTAAAGTCTCATACTTGAAGTCTTACTCAAAATAAAATAAGAAAAAAGAATCTTCGCTTTAAAATATCGCTGCTGAGGATACAAGCATTCATTAGAGGTATTTTCGAGGTCGATTTCAGCACTAAAATTGATCTCCTCCAGACACCCTTTTACGTTATAAAGAACCACACTAGAATTTAAAAGCATATAAATACGTCGTAATTTAGTAGAGTAACAGCTTCCCATTAAATCTAAAATCTGTAGGGAATTTACTAAAAACACCGAAAATTCCAAAAGTCGGTTACATAAACTCAGATAAAACACATTTCGTAAATAGATAGCATCAACACATTCGATTTAATGCCCTCGCAAAGCCATGAAGCAGGCGGAAATGTAGTGTGCATACGGGTATCAATAATTAATTTGCAAAGCGAAACCGCTAATCCACTACCAGGCTATTCCATTTAGGCAAGACCTTGCAAAACAGTCACTTTACGAAATTAAAATAAAGCCAGGACAAACCCCCTTAGTCCCCGTTCAATCATTTCGAGAGGCACTGCTCTCGACTGTCCCCACAGTTAATCTACATCAGGTTTAATAATTATCGTCGCAATATTCGATATTATGTCGCATGCGGAATACAAACTTACTTTTATTGTTTGTTGTAAAACATATTTTTACACCATATTCATTCAAATAATAATAAAATAATATTTATTTCGTTATAGATTGTCTTTTTTCATGTATCTATAGTTCATATGGATGGAATATTAAAATCTTCGAAGGGAACTGGAACAATGTAAGCCTTACTCCGTCGATAAAATTTAAAGTATCAAAATTATAATAATATAAAGATTATATAATACCACCTATGCACCTTAGACATCTAATCAGCAAAAAGAGCTAAATTCATATTTTTACAATCGCTTTCAATTTAATAAATTCCCACTCGACGTGGTTTTATTAAAATTTTACTTGCAAGCGATCTTATTTCAAACTACTATGCCAACTCAACTGGGGACGAAATTGCACAATCCTACAATTTCTCTTTTTCCGATACAATCATTTATACCCCACTCCCTAGCGGATAACCGAGACCGAACAGTCTTCCAAGGAATAGGTCACTCGATTTCCTAACCGTTACGGCTCTCGAATAAATATCATCCATGTTTGCTTTTCCGTACTGATCACACACAGTAATTACACTCACGGTAATATCTTCAAATCCCGAGAGTCTAAAACTGATAATAAAGCATTAATGTGAATAGATATCCGATATTTCGTGTGTAAACATAAGTTACGAAACTACATAGGGGATTTCTTCTCCATGTAATGGGATTTTTCGTACCTCTGCGCCTACCTATATATTTTTTTAAATATAATGGACTTTTACTATACCTAACTAAATTATTTAATTCTATATACATAAAGGCTTTATGAGCAGCTGATACAAGCACAATTCACTCTCAATATGATTAGGTATGATTTTGGCACACGGAATGCATAGGATTGAACAATCAATACTTTATAGATGTAATAAAGTATACGAGTGAGCTCAAATAAATTAAGCCATACAGTAAATAAGGATTTTAGAATCGATTACCCGAATACGTGCAGAAATAATAATTCATTTTTCTGGAGAATAACAACAATAAACACTTTTCATGATACAACAACATACTTACCTAATATTACATTACGTCGATATGCACCGCTGGTATGGATGAGTTAAAAAAATGGTAACTATTAAAATTATTATCTTTTAAAAACAATTTAAATATTTTTTTCACTAAAAATTTACGCAGCTATCAAAATTAATTTCGTTCATTTCAAAACTTTTCAAACGTTTAGCACATGAGCCTTTAGAGCGCGCTATAACGCGTTATTTCTTAACCTAAATAATATGCATAAAGTTAAGAACAAAACAGTTTTTCACAAAAAATAAATTGATTCTGTAGTGTCCAAAAGTTTGAAAAGGTTTCATAACTTTTTTTTAATTAAAAAATAATTTTCAGTAGTATTTTTAATTTATTACCTCAGTCCTAAGCGCACACGTCGTTGTTTTGTGATTTGTCAAACAGCTCTTGATTTCGGGATCTTGCACTCCCATATCATTGTTCACAATCAATTTGGTACGTGCACGCGTAGGCTTAGTGTAGTGGTGTTTACTTTAGTCACGTAAAGTGCACAAATTAGTGTTTGATGCACACGCACTATACGGAATTAGGATTGTGTAGTCCTTCCTGATAGCACCAAACTTTCTCTAGCACACACTTTCTTGCACCTTACTTTAATAAAAATTAACTAGTCGATATTATTGTTTCGAAAAAATGTTATGAAAAAATAAGTATCGATTACTGTATAAATACTATGTTATTAAAAGTAACAATTTTTGTACCAGAAAGAATACTTCAAAAAAAATATCTAGTTCAAAGCGTCCACTGAAATGTATCTACAACGCCATATTTTGTAGACGTTTATTCCTTTTTTGTTACGCGCTATACAGGAAATTAGCTTCTATTGCGATGTCGACGCTTTTGGTAAAGCGGGCGAAACGAGGGCGTTTTCAGTGTACGCCCGCAGTTCGCCTCATAGCTGCGACCAGACGAAAATGTAATTAAAAATTCCGAGAGTATTTTGCGAGTCGCTCGCAACAAGATAGTGTTGCCGGCGCTCGAGGATCGTTGTCATGACTGCCTCTTGGGAAGTATTCGCTTGTAATTAGACTTGTTCGCTCTAAAAGTCTTCATCGCTTACGTTTTTTACAACCGCTAACGTTCTTCCATCAGAGATAATCGGACTTTTATTGTGTTCTTTCGTTGTCCCCAATTTTGTGGTTTCGTCGTCAACTAACATTTCTTTGTATTATTGTACTGAACAATGGTCGGTGATATTTCCTGAGACAGGTAGCATGGATCAAAGCGGACACGAAGGCTATCCTGGCAATACATGAACACGTGATAACGAACAACGCGAGGCTTAGCGTTACGCACAGCGACTTCAACACGTGGACCCTCAACATACGAGGGGTGAAGAGGGAGGACAGGGGACAGTATATGTGCCAAGTTAATACAGACCCGATGAAAATGCAGGTACATTGCTTAAAGCTTACCTATTAATACCTTTTATCTGTTTTTCTATTGTTAGTAAACGGTCAGACAGTGTAAGCTGATTATAGGTGCGAGGTTAATCCATTGTTTTCCTTTTAACGATTATTTTTCTCTCGGTAAGCGCTAATTTTATAATATTATAAGGCGTTCGTTTGCCTCGGTATTAAAAGAATTCATGTAATTAGAATATTTTCAATGGATTACTATATTGCGCTTGAGTTATACTCGAATATTGTAATTATGACACCCAAGCTACTACTATGCTGGTATAGTTTTTATCAAAACCAATTACATAATATTATTATAAATTTCAAACTCAAACTCAAATCATCTTTATTCAAAATTGGTACCTACGAAGTACACCTTCTGAACGTCATGTTTACAAAGAATAAGAGTTAATGGTGATAATTAACAACGGTATCTTAAGACTAAAGCTACGAGGGTTCCAAACGCGCCCTGGTCTGAGAAGAGCCCACAACAAACTCAGCTGGGTTTTTTTTTATTATCACCATCTTACAAATATAGGAAATAACTAAATTATATTTATAATATAACATAATTAGCCGCTGGAACAATTCATACCTATTGCTGCCTATCATTCAAATAATCCTTTACACTGTATATAAGACTTTTCAATTAGTTTCCATTTTACAAAAATTGAACTTGTTGAGAGATATCTCCAATATGTCTTCTGGGAGTTTATTATAAAAACGTATACTGCTACCGACAAATGAATTACTAATTTTACAAAGTCTAGAAGACGGATTTGTGTAGTGTAACGCTAAATGTCCACTTACAATAAAATTTGCAGAACTCAGGCATCGATTTCATAAAGTCCTAATACACAAAAGTAGCAGAAGTTGTCTTGCTGCTAGTGTTAAATGTTAACACAATGAAAGTAATTTCAGAGCTATCTTCTTGACGTTTTATTATCCGATTTAGCTAAAAACTTTCAAGTTGGTATCACTTTCATCTCTATTGTATTGTTTTTGTTACAGACAGCATTTCTAGAGGTTGTTATACCTCCTGACATAATCTACGAAGAAACGTCAGGGGACATGATGGTACCAGAGGGGGGATCCGCCAAACTTGTGTGTAAAGCGCGCGGGTATCCCCCACCCAAAATAGTGTGGAGGAGAGAAGACGGGGGTGACCTTATATCAAGAGGTGGACCACAAGGAAAAACTAAAGGTAAACTTTGGGACTATTTTGCATTTTTTTATAAAATTCTATTTTTATTAATTATTTATTATTTATTTAGTTTGGCTATTCAGCGGGGTAACGCAGCCAGCGTTCTGGGCACATTGCCTCATTACAGCGTCTTATATGATATTTTTAATGTTTAGTTTTTAGTTTTTAATTAAGATGATTTTAATGTATTTTGTTTAATATTATTTTTTATTTTTAAAGTATTTAACTAATTAAAATTACTAGTTGTTATCTTTTAAAAGTAATGTAATATTTAAAATATGTTTTCCTGTTCTTTTGTTAGTGTACAATTATTTTAATGCCTAAATAATGAATTTGAAATATTGAAATATTATTACAATAATTATTTAGTGATTTTCTTATATAAATGGTGTCAATTAAATATGTTTGGGGGAGATTTATCTTCCCATTAATACATTAACAAGTCAGGAGTGTTCGTACTTCGTTACCGAGTTCGCTATAGATACATTTTCGACCCATCATCATCATTAGTATACACGTAGCCCTTTGTTAGAACACGTCACCATATTCGGTTTTACCGAATCTGATCGAAGTCCAGTTGCATAATTTTATGAAATAACTAGTGGGCCCGGCAGATGTTGTCCTGCCTTGAAGCTAGAACCCGATTGCAGCGCCCCCTATCGGGTCCAATTGTGAATATAAACCATCCCGGGACCCACACAAGCATACTAAAAAAATTCCATCTAAACGGCCCAGCCGTTCTCGAGTTTTAGCGAGACAAACGAACAGCAATTGATTTTTATATACGAGTAATTATAAAGATAGCAATATTTTAATAGAATCAAGTAGATTCAAGGAAATTTAATTTCATATTTTGTATATCGGGTAGTAGTATCCACATCCTCTGTCACCTATCGTTCATGATAATACAATTCACTTACACTGCAATGGTCATCCACTGCCTCGTTGGTTAGTGGTTAGCATGGTCAACTGCGGCCGACGAGGTCCCGGGTTCGAGTCCCGGGTCGGGCCATAGTAAAGTATTGGGTTTTTCTGTCTAGAAATTCTTAGTACTAGCCCGGAGTTAGGAAGTTGGTGGTGTTACACCCCCGTGCCTCGGAGAGCACGTTAAGCCGTCGGTCCCGGTTATTATCACTAACATGATAATAGTCGTTAAAGCCCGCCAACCCGCATTGGAGCAGCGTGGTGGGTCTAAGCTCTAATTCCCACTCTCCTATGAGAGTGGAGGCCTGTGCCCAGCAGTGGGACGTTAATGGGCTGTAGTGGTGGTGGTGGTGGTGGCAATGGTCATTATGAATATTCCCAGGCGAAACGATCGATCCCTATGGTCGATATATTTATTTCCATGAGAAAAAGTGCTTTTTCAAAAGAGCTATCCGGCTATAAATAATTTGAATACGGAAGAAAACTATAGCGTCCCATTTAAAATAAATCATGAAATAACCAGAAATTTATAGGTCTAGAATATCATGCAAATTTTATGAGTAAGCGTTCGCGTGCCGCCCCATTATTAATAAGGTACCTAAGGAAATATATGTTTATGAAGATCGTTATCATTAGTTAAGCGTTTATGTTCAGTTGTGTAGCGATAATTTTTGGATCTTATTAAAACATCTTCGAAATAAATCTTACTAATATGATAAGTATGAAAGTTTAGTTTTTTTGTTACTCGTACACACAACAGTGACTGAAGTGATTTGGCTGGGAAAGAAGATAGACCATCAAACCGGAAAATTAAGGAGTTCCCGAGGGAATTAAAAACCATAACAACAACTATTAACAAACAAAAATGTTATTGACCGAGCGAAGCGAAGGTCTCTGAGTCTACTTGAGTGAATTTGCACTTGTCCGTCCGTCCATCCGTCCGTCCGTCTGTCAGAGCCTTATAACTTCTGAATTACTGAACGTAATTACTTCAAATTTAAATATAATATGTAAACCGATGGCCTCCAGCCGAATATGGCTTAAAAAGTTATAAAAATCTGGCTGAGCCTGAAACTTGATCAATTATTTGAATGAACTTCAAACTTTGACTACTTCCTGTACTTGAACAACAAATACTAAAATTAGATAAATATTTTATGGAAACGAAATTGTTTAATTTTTAATAAGCTTCAGTATTTTTAACAGAACTTCACAATGATGTCAATAGATGGCGCTCTGTAAAAGGTTATGGATACCGCGAGGTCTCAGTTCGGGGCGAAGAACTAGTATTAAAAGATTTTACAAGACACGGATCTGATTTATACCTTTCATGATCCAAGTTATAATAAACCTTACCACACTGGGTACTAATGTCAATAATTTTTAGGGTTCCGTAGCCAAATTTGGCAAAAACGGAACCTTTATAGATTCGTCATTCGTCTGTCTGTCTGTCTGTCTGTCTGTCTGTCTGTGTGTCCGTCCGTATATCACAGCCACTTTTTTCCGAAACTATAAGAACTATACTGTTGAAACTTGGTAAGTAGATGTATTCTGTGAACCGCATTAAGATTTTTACACAAAACTAGAAAAAAAACAATAAATTTTGGGGGTCCCCATACTTAGAACTGAAACTCAAAAAAATTTTTGTCATCAAACCATACGTGTGGGGTATTTATGGATAGGTCTTCAAAAATGATATTGAGGTTTCTAACATCATTTTTTTCTAAACTGAATAGTTTGCACGAGAGACACTTCCAAAGTGGTAAAATGTGTGTCCCCCCCCCCCTGTAACTTCTAAAATAAGAGAATGATAAAACTAAAAAAAACATATTATGATGTAAATTGTCATGCAAACTTCCACCGAAAATTGGTTTGAACGAGATCTAGTAAGTAGTTTTTTTTTTTAATAATTTAAAACTTACTACAGGTTTGTACGGAACCCTCGGTGCGCGAGTCCGACTCGCACTAGGTATCTATTATAGGCACAATTACAATTATTGTGCAATTATTATAAACTAGCTGATGCCCGCGACTTCGTCCGCGTGGATCGAGGTTTTTCGTTTCCCGCGGGAACTCCTTAATTTTCCGGGATAAAAAGTAGCCTGTGTGTTATTCCAGACTATAATCTATCTCTGTGCCAAATTTCATCCAGATCCGTTCAGCCGTTGGGGCGTGATCGTATAATATTTATTTGATTGTACAATGTCTTGTTTAACTTATATCTATAGGTATTTTCTTGGTACTATAATATTATTAACATTTAATTTCTCTCACACACACTACTCACACACACACAATTCCATCGCTAAACAGGTTTTTAAAATTAATAACTCCAATCTATAGCGATTGTAATTAAAACTTGAAAACGTGTAGAGTATGCAATCTCAGTTGTACGAGTGAGCTTGACCCCCTCTACGAGCTACGCTGTGCATATTGTGTTAAACAGCAGTCAATTTCTGCGACATTCCTTGTGGTTCTAAAGATAACTACTGTAAAGTTGAATACAATATTTTTAGTTGATTAACATTGATCGATGGTTAACAAATTGTATTAGATATTATTAAATACCAAAAGAACCGTTCTAACAATTATACGTTTATAACAGCTGTCAAACTGTTACTCTGGTTTTGATAAAACCTTAATATTCCTAAAAGTACGTTTTTTATCAGCATTTTTAAAAAATTGTCTACTTCTAATTTGTTTGATTCGTTTTCTTTTTAATATATTTTTGTTTTGCAGATTACTTCATTCATAAAAAAGCCCCTATTATAGTCCCAGAAAATTATCAGACCTGGTGCCCCAATAACAAATTTCATTAAAATTGGTTGAAAAGATGGGCCGTTAAAGCATAAGATAGATACACTTTCGCATTTTGCAATAGTAGTTCAAAGATGAATAATTAAATTAAATTCATTTATTTAAAACATGTAGGACATAACAGGTGTCTCTTGTGTTACGTTATGTTTTGACTCTACCACCGGTTTGGAAAGGAAATTCTGCTGAATATAAAAGAACCCGTAAAATCGCAGAACACAACATCTCGGAAAGTTGCTATTGCCATTCACTCCACCCTTTTCAATCCCACAGGATTACAATCTCTGGACCCCTTCAGAATAATTACCTACGATTTCATTGGCACTCGGTCAAATAAACAGCTAAATAAAGCACCGCTGAATGCTGATCATGACATTGGCTTTTAAATTTTTAATTATTTTTTGTTTACGTAGATTGACACGATTGTCCTGGCTGGTTCAGCCGCTTATATTGAGCTAGAGCTGAAAGTTGAAGATTGCTTGGTGGAGATTGCTATAAGCAAAATGGCCGCCTCTATACATTGGTGTTTAGTATATTTTTGTTTCAAATAGTGTGTGTAATAAAGACTTTCTATCTATCTATCATTAGAAGACCTTGTCACGTACACTAAAAGCTGTCTCTTATGCCTGTTTTCTTTAACTCTTCCGAGGGTTTGCAGGTCCTATCAGGCCTGATCTATCGACAAAACCTGGCGCGTCCAATAAAGAATTGATCTGCTGGGTGATCCAGGTATCTAGATTATTCTCTTCATTCCTCTCAAGTGTCAAAACCTGCGTAGTCACGTAGATTTAGTTACGAATAAATTCGGCCAGTTTTTGTAACTCCTGGAACTTGATGGTTGGTATCCAGTTTTTCATTGTTTTTTATGACTTTTCATTTACCACACATGTTCAACGCAACACAACGAACGCAATGACGTCAGCAATACGCGTCGCAATCGTAAGGCACGTAGCAGAGAAACGTTTGCTACGTATCTTTGCTACGTGCCTTACTACGAAATTTATCTTCGACTTCAGGGGGCTTACTACCATCGCTATTTTAGTCTTATTGACTCTCTTGTTACAGAATTATAATCCTTATTTTAGCGACGTCAAGGTACTTCCTGTAAAACGTCAATTTCAAAAGAATACTGTTTAAAGCAATGTGTTATATACTTGAGTAGTAAGCCCACTGATCATGTTATACTCAGTCCGTACACTTTTGCAGTGCGTGCGGTCTAGACCAGAGAAAGAAAAGAAGCTAATTATTATTCTGCTGCAGTGTAAAGTATAGGTTAGAGGTTAAAAATACCTAGTCTAAAACTGTTCAAAATCAATATACCAAACCAAAAACTATGAATCCTAGATGAAGTGCAGACCAAAGAACTTCAAGGAATGAACAGTGAATAAATCAACGCTTAAAATATTCATTATTGAATCTTAGCCGTAAATCAGACCGCAGCACCTCGGGAAGTTCCTATTACCATTCACACCGCCCTTTCTGATCCCGCGGGATTACATTCTCTAGACCACCCGGGAATAATTAGGTGCTCACCTACTCATCTACACTCGGCCAGATAAAATGCCCAATAAAGGCTACTGAGTGTAGCCAATATAATTGGTGTTTAATTAAGCCTTTTTTATCCAGTTACACAATATGTTAGGTCTCTCTTATATCTCTGTATTTATCAAAACTTGCGAATTATGAATGCGGATTATTGCTACTTGTATCAATTTGGCAGGCTCAGATATATTTTTGACAAATTTATTACAATACATGATTATCGGAACACTTTCAAGACTAAGTTAAGTATTTCAATAAAAATGTAGAGTATCAGATTATTGCAAGCAATCAGACATAAACAGATACAACAAAATAGCGTTATTTCCGTTCTTGTAAGAAAAGTAGTTTTCCTTATTGTATAAATCTCTTTATTTGTTCTCAATAACTAATCCCCATTACACGGACTTTAATTATTATTGATACAAGGAACCCTAATTATAGCTACCACTAAGGGGGATTCGTGACGAGTAGCAATTGGAAACTGTTCTGACAGGGTGATTAATCGGCAGGTCCTACTTAACCCCACCAGTGCTCTGCCCGACTTCTGCCATCAGTCAATTCATTAAGCTAACAAAGTACCACCGGTAATGACTTCCACAGAGAAGCGAATACGGCTATACAACTAAGATTAGAGAATTCTATTTCATTTCCAAAGAACCCATTAATATGTCAAAGCATTGCACAGATAATTAATTAATAAAATAGTAACATAATATAGGTACACAATTTGAATGGTTTTACAAGTAATCTTACAAGACAGATACTTCATAATTGAGAATTGAAACTTTCTCGAGAATCAGTTTCAACAGCAGCGTCAGCAACAATCAATTTCAATAAAGAAGTCTAATTAAAGAAGCCGTTACAAGTTACCTCCATAAATCTGAACAGGAAACAATACAGGCTATCCATTACAGGCCACAGTCCCAGAATATTCCAATGAGGAAAGTTCGAGGGGTGTCCGACACAACGAATATAGTTTTTCAACGCAGCCGAGCAGCACTTTCAAATTTGTTATGCCCAAGTTACTGGGAAGTATGGCATAAATCACTTACAACTTCAAGTAGATTTAAAATACATTATTTGGGCTTGGAAGTTATGATACATGGCCCACTTGCTTGTGAAACTAATAAGACACAAGTTTTTGTAAGTTTTAAATAACCGGAACGTTGAACAGCTACCTTTTGCATCTATTAACTAGCTTTTGCCCGCGAATCGTCCGCGTGGACGTCCGCAAATTTCAAACCCCTATATATTTACCCCCTTTGGGGTGGAATTTTCAAAAATCCTTTCTTAGCGGCATCTGCATGCCAAATTTCAGCCCGATTCGTCCAGTGGTTTGATTTGAGCGTTGTTAGATCAATCAGTCGGTCAATCACCTTTTCCTTTTATATTCTAAATTTCAGTAAAAGGAAACGAAATATCTTTATTTTTAAAAATAAGAATGAATATCTGCATTGAAAATATCTTTCTTCAGCCGGGAACCGAACCAACTAAAAATGTTCTTCATGGTGTTCTAAGTAAATGATTAAAATTAAATTATTTTTAAAAAAAGCCTACTGGTTAGGTTGGTAATTAGAGAAGACATTATGTTCGAATCGTTTATTTCATCGTCTTCTTTAATTGTAAGATACAATGTTTGATCGAAAGATTTTATAATGATATATCGAATGGTTCATTAAAATAGTAACTGTCCAAACCAGTGGTAGATTCATTCGACTAAAAAAAAAAAAGTAAAAAGTAGTACCTAGTAAGTAGTGTAAAAATGGACAAATTCGAATTCAAAAGTTTTTTATTCAAATAGTTGAATAAAAAATAGTTCGATTCCTGCCTCAGATAAGCTTTTTAAAAAAATTTGAATGTAGATGATCTTATTTTTAGAAATAAATAATGTTTCCTTGTGAAATTGGATATCATCAATATTTAACGTACTTTCCCTCCATGCCTCGTTCGTTTTTTCCAGTTTGTACATAAAACACACACGATTGCCGTATATATTAGTAGGTATAGTATATACATACAGTTAAATTATGCCCCTTAATTTAAATATACAAACATAACAGTAGATAATAATAATTGTAATGACAATGACTTCGGTGTAACCAACAATGGTGTATTATACAAAATTCGTCCCTTATTGTTTCACATAAAACATGTTCTCTCGACAACGGCGTGTCGCTCGCCTATTTATTTCATGTACTACAAATTATGTAGATAAGCGAATGAATAGATGAAACTTGGTCTGAGACTGATGAAAATTAACTCCTCCAGCCTTCAATTCGACGCTTTTCATCTGCAACTCAAAAGTTTCAAACAGATATTATGAATGCTCTATCTACATTCAACACTATCTAGTATCTAGAGTTAAATCATTTGACTTTACTCTATAAGTCTTCAATTCATATGAATACCTACAAAAAGAAATATAAACATTTGTATTTCACAATACACACACACACACACACACACACACACACACACACACACACACACACACACACACACACACACACCTGACATTTGGAAATTACCATAGTGTATCCGTCTTCCGTCCATAGTGTGTGTCTTCCGTCTTTGCTAACTGTCTATTACTCGATATTATATAATTATATATAAGAAATAACCATACGAAATAACTTTACGCTTAACTTTAAAAAGATATCATAATATGAAAATATACGATATATATATTTTTTAATTACTGCATTAAATACTTTCCAATTTTTAGATTTATTTTTCTATTAAAATAGATACAATATGCACATAGTAAATTTTCTAATGCAAAGCATAAATAAGTTTAATGAATCCATTAAACGATGTCTGTGTTCTTTGTTTAATTCAATTGCTTGTATAAGATGGCAACGTTGAAATAATAATTAATGACTGAGCACAGCATAATTCAACTTGTAATTAAAATTTAACTTTAAGAGCGGATCAATGAGTAAATGTTGCTTTTTCATTTTGCTCACAGCTGTTTTTAATGTTTTATCCTATTGATATAGAGTTATCAAATTTCAGACTAACTGTAGCTATATTCAAGCTGAATATTGCATGAATAGGTCTCATATATTTACTAAGAATCTGTTGCTGTGTCATCTTTGTATGTGTTTTTAGCAACAAAAATTATGAATGTAGTTTATGATCTTCAACCATTTATTAAGTAAATCGTTTCTTTGTTATTTTAATTATGATTTTTTGCTGACACGTGGATAATTCAACGTTTTTATAGAAATCTAAACTAATATTATAAAGAGAAAAGATTTGTTTGTTTGTTTGTTTGTAATGGAAAAACTCAGAAACTACTCATTTTTTTCGATTTTAAAAATTCTTTCACTTATAGAAAGCTACGTTATCAGTGAGTAACATAGACTATATTTTATTTTCAAAAAAATAGAGATCCTTACGAAAATTGCAATAATGTGAACTAAGTCGGAAAAAATTGTCTCTTCTTAGAGCTTACGTGGCGTGCGCTGCGTAAATAGTTAAAGTTACACGAAAACAATGGTGGAATTGTTCCTCTCGAAAAGATCTAAAAAGAGTCCGGGATAACATATAATATCTATCTTTTAAGGTTGACTCACAATAACCACTTTTATGATTTTCAAATTTGGTACTAACCAATGTACTCTGTGGCTATACTTGCAAAGGTGTTTTTACCGACATAGTATTAATCCTTATCAAAATAAATATGTTAGTCATCTCAAGTATTTAATTAAGACAAAAATTGCTCTCTACACCATTTAATTTAGATGAATAACTTATAGATATCATAGAAATAATGTAACGTGCAAGGAAAATAGCGCAACTGCGGCGGGCGCTCAGATTAAATACCTATAATCTGAGGGCTGGCGGCAGTGGCTGCAGGTGTAGTGAGGGCTGGGCGTACTCTTACAATGTAATATTAAAATGTAAAACTTGCCCACTGCCCACTGGCTATAATGGGTGATTATTAGTGTTTCCCGTGCGAAGCCGGGACGGACCGCTAGTAATATTATAAAGTTGGAAAAGCTTACTCAATATTGTATAGTCTGTAGAGACACCCCGAGTCCGAGGGGTTTGAACGTCACTTGACTTATGACACATCGACAGGCCAAGTTTATTCAATGGCCCGGCTCGAAGACAGCGTAGGAACTCCGTGGAGTCGCGGAATTTTATAATTACTTTAGTGATATCTCAAACGATGCAAAACGTCATGTCTTTAAGAGAACAGTTACCTGCAACCGAGACGTGGCGTTTTAATTAAAAAAGCAATGAACGTTTACTGCAAAGCTATAATTTTTGAATAATGTCTTGAAAAAGTTAAGCTATGTTTTCTGAATACCAGTGGAATTTGTATTGCGTTTCAATAATATTATCATAATAATATTTCATCTGTGAAATGTATCTGCATGTATACCTATGCATAGTTTTCTGTTACTATAGAAATTATTCTAGAACCAAGAAGAATTTATATGTAGAATCATTGCTTACTTCAGTATATAAAACTGTAATTTCTTACCAACTTTTGACGACCTCCGTGGCGCAGTGTTGAGTGATGTTGCCTTAATGTGCGGAGGTCCCGGGTTTGGCCTGGTGGGAGGCTTCGGCCGTGGCTAGTTACCTACCGGCAAAGACGTGCCGCCAAGCGGTTTAGCGTTCCGGTACGATACCGTGTAGAAACCGAAAAGGGGTATGGGTTTAATATAACTGCCATGCCCCTAACAGTTTAGCCCGCTACCATCTTAGACTGCATCATCACTTATCATCAGGTGAGATCGCAGTCAAGGGCTAAATTGTAGTGGATAAAAAAAAACCCGGAAGTTTGCTAATAAATATTGTGCTTCATTTGTACGGTGTTTCCAGAAATTCGAAAACCGAATTTTTGTGCGAATGCCATAATAATTTGTGACGTGAAAATATACGTTAAAGTACCAACAGTTTTTTTAAATAAAACTAAAAATAATTCTTTGACAAATATTCCTGTAATATCAGTGCTGCTCCATCGACGTGTTAGTCTCGCATTGTTTGCTAACGAAGCGTGGCACGCCGGTCGACCGAGAGCTTCACACTTTAAACCATCACCCTTCAGCTCCTTCGAAAAATATTGCCCCTCCTTTTTATCCTCTTGTTTGAATAATGGCTGTAAACGTACTTGGGTGCCATTTGAGCAAGGTGCCAGGAAAACAGTTCAAGTTTGAACCACTAACCGCACTTGTTTATCAAACCCTGTCTACTTTCGCGTTTCCGAGTGTTTTCCAAGACTTCTTGGTGAAATGTAATATAAGCACTACACAGGTTGGCGTGCAAATGTTTAGTTTGAGTCAGGGAATTTGTAATGCTACGAGTATATGGAGTTATTGTGTCTGTATAAATGGTATTTGGTGTTAGTGGTTGACTATCTACCCAATAAAATAAACCCTTTAGGTCTAGGGCTTAATCCTAAGGTTCTGTATTTTTTTTAAATATAAACTTATACATTACTAGCTAATGCCCATGACATCGTTCGCGTGGTTTAAGTTTTTTTTATTCCCGCGGGAACTCTTTAATTTTCCGGGATATTCATCCCAGAAAATATGCCTATGTCACTCTCCAGGTCCTCAACTATACCCATGCCAAAAATCACGTCGATCCGTTGCTCCGTTGCGGCGTGATTGAAGAACATATCAATAAACCAACAAACAAACACACTTTCGCGTTTATAATATTAGTATGATTTTTGTATAGGAACGATATAAAGAGTAAAACATAGGCATTGTTAGGTTAGCTCACTTATTGTAAGTCCACTGATAAAAAAATACCTACTTTAATAATTATATTTTGTCAACAGTGTCGTCACTAGAAGGTGAGATAGTAAATCTCACAAAAGTGACCCGATCAGAGATGGGAGCGTATCTGTGCATCGCCGCCAACGGTGTGCCGCCTTCCGTCAGTAAAAGAATATTGCTTCAAGTTCATTGTAAGTATTTCATGTAGGATTATGTCTGAAGAATCTTATTTCACTAGTCAAGAAACAAGCTCAATAAATAATGACCTTAAAAAAAGGCATAAGTAATTCCCTGTACCACTTAACAATTTCATCTGACTCACATTCAAAGGAAGGCTGGAAGAGATTTCTATTTTAGAGTTAAGCTTTAGCTTTGTCCATTTTTTTCTATTAGTTTTAAGACAATATTTTGTATAAAAATAATAAAACTTAAAATTAATAAATACGCTACGTAGTGCACGGTCTAGAACTTACAGTTCGACAAAATAAGCTAAATTGTACCATGCCCCATTTAGATCCTTATACAGTTATCATAATGGATTAAAAGTTTAGATACAAGCTTGTATTTTGGCTAATCAGCAGCAGCAGCCGAAAATTAGCAGCATATAAGCGTCTATTGGCTGTTTTTTATTTAAAAATGTAATTATTCAGAACATTAAGAGATTCCCTTCAATAGAAGTGTATTGCTTTGTAACTTATATTTTCACTATAGTATGTACTAGCACTTCAACTAAGCTATTAGCGAGTAGTAACTTTCGCTACTTTTGGCAAAGTTTCGTAAGCGTTAGGCGAAACGTTGCGCGTGCATTTTGGTTCTTAATAATGCAAAAACGTTGCATACTATGCACCTCATTAGAGAGGGTATGGCAGGTACCTGTTATCTATTAACATTAGTGCATTTTAAACAGTAAACTATCACATAAGGTCGATCGCATCGCGGTTGATTAGTTATATAAATTTTGAAAAAAAAATCCTAATTACTTGACGCTACTTTTACTGGCAGTAGAACTTTGATTTAAATATTGCTTTTTATTTGTCACGTTGAACGCTACGCTTCGGAGCCCGCAAAAAGTTTTGGGAAGGAGCTTAGTAAAATGCTAAAATGCAGAAAGTTGTCATGAGGGTGCTTCTGAATTCTACCTGATTATATAGCAAATTACACCTGTAATTCCTTTGCACATTCCATTCCTCCTTCACAACTGTTAAATTTTAAATGAAACTGGTATACCTAACTAACTTATCAATTATACCAATCTAAAATGACCAATACGTATTAATCACATACTGGTAACTGAGCTTTAGAACCACAGGTTTCAAACCTTGCAGGTTTATCAAGCACCTCCTCGTTAATTCACACGGGCTCTCGAGAAAACCTTCAGGACTCGCCTTGGAAGATGAAGTGAATCGGTTCATTACGAATTCAAGACATGAATCAATTCATCCAGCGATAAAATCTACTCACCTGCGTATAGTACCAATGAGCAAAAACGTCGCGAACTCACTTATCAGGAGATCTCGAAGGCTAATTTATAACCAAGTTATTCAATGCTCGGTTGCTCGAGAACTTGGGGTCCGAAAGCTGAAATATCTAGGGTAACCATAATTAGCGTGATAATCGTAACAGTACTTGATTTTATTGAATCCTGATTTTAATAATAACAAATATCTGTTTCCTGTATCGTTTCAACAAATGCTCATAAGACTTGCATAAAAAAACGTGTGGTGTCGTGGGTCACCAGATAAGAACGAAGTTCATAAATATTAATTTCAAGTTCTAGTCGAGGTAAAAAGAAAAACAACGCGAGCATGTCACCGACATGCTCGCCGGCTAGGGTATGCTCCGCATCGTCCCATAAGAAACTTCGTTCCAATAATAACAAAGATCATAATTCAATGTAGAAAGAAGAAGAAATTCTAGAAGAAGAATAGCAACAAGTTGGGTATTTTTATAATGCTTACTAATTCATCTGAAGTAAAAATTTTCTGGATTAACTTTTTATACAAAACCATGATAATGATATACAAAAAGTTATAAAACATAATTCCTTTGCAATTGTTCAGGTATTTTTTTTTCATATATAATTATACTCGTACTGAAAAAGATAAAATATCGTCAAGTACTTAGTGATTTCCGGATAGAATATATAACAAGAGCATTTTATTTTTAAAAAATCTTAAAAATGTGGTTAATTTAAAAATATGTATACTATAGTTACATAATGTCGTACGAATATCTATAATGATAGTTATGTATGCCAAACTAAATCCTTTTATTGATTAACTCATATTTTAAGCATAGAAATATCCTAAAAAAGATTACAATTATGGTATCTCTAACACGTAAGCAATTGGAAGATTTTCGTGTTATCACGTATCATCTTCAATGCGTGGCTTGCATCTCAATCAGGCTTGAGCCGTTTGTAGTCGCCGTGTTTAGTGCCCTGTTGACTATCAGTTTGTCGAGGGCTTTTGGCAGTTATACCAAATGTTATTGAAATTCTCTCTGTATCTCCACATTATAGAATCTCGATATCGTAATCGTACGAGGGCGGACTGGATTACGTTTTATCTTAATTTCGCACTTTAATCGTTAACCTGTAATACTCAATCTAATACTTCAAGCTTAGTTGGCAGGGAGAAGGGACTATGGGCCTAATAAAATTTCATGTTAAAAATGTGATAATGTATTTCGTTAACCACAAGGCTGCGAATATTTACTTTATTCGTAATATTTTTTCCTAAATGATTTTTAATTTCCAACGTGAAGTAGGTATCCAGATCCATACTAATATTATAATGCGAAAGTGTGTCTGTCTGTCTGCTACGCTTTCACGGCTCATTTGTTTAACTGATTTTGATGAAATTTGCTACATGGATAGGTTGTATTCCGAGGAAGCACAAAGGCTACTTTTATACCGGAAAATTAAAGAGTTCCCGCGGGAATGAAAAAAAACTTAATTCACGCGGACGAAGTCGCGGGCATTATCTATAGTCATACTATCATACTAATATTATAAATAGGAAAGTGTGTTTGTTTGTTGGTTTGTCCTTTAATCACGCAGCAAAGGTGCAACGGATCGACGTGATTTTTGGTATGGGTATAGTTGAGAACCTGGAGAGTGACATTTTATATTTAGAGTGGCTACTTTTTATCCCGGAAAATTAAGGAGTTCCCGCGGGAATCAAAAAAACTCTAACCACGCGGTCGAAGTCGCGGGCATCATCTAGTATCATATAATTCACGTTGAACATTAAAAACACGTGTTCTTTTCACACTTGTCAGACTCGGAAAGCCTGCACTAAACCAAAAACACCTCCATAATTCCATATAGATTACGTTATAATATTTATAGACAAAGCGATTTAATTATGAGCTATGACTATTAAATGTTGAGCGATACAAACGTTAGCGACCTTTCACAAATAAACAAAGATTTTCATTATAATCCGAACAAATGATAAATAAATTCTTTTCAGGCAGCACTAAAATAAATTAATCTTTTATCTCTACATCGATTCTCATTCAGCGGTCGTTGCTGAAATCTGAATAATGCACTGGTGCACGCATTTTTATTTGCGTGGTATGTGGAATCAAATGTTAAATTTTATCATTATACAAGTTAGATCATGACTGCGATCTCAGTTATCCAACTGAGGTAAAAGATGATGCAGTTTAAGATGGTAGCGAACTATGCCAGTAGGTATAAGGCAGTTATATGTATACGTAAAATCTTTACTACAACAATTCACTACTAGATAATGCCCGCAACTTCGTCCACGTGGAATAAGCTTTTTAATTCCTGGTGGAATAGCCTATACCCTTCCCCGGGATGTAACCTACTTCTATACCAAATTTCATCGAAACGATTGTAACGGCCCATCGTTTCGATGAAAGCATAGTAAAGCATAGACTAGCAGACAGGCACACTTTCGCATCATACTAATATGCGAAAAGCGAAAGTGTGTTTGTTTGTTGGTTTGTCCTTCAATCACGTTGCAATGGAGCAACGGATCGACGTGAATATGGCATGGGTATAGTAGAGGTTGAGACAAAGGCTACTTTTTGTCTCGGAAACATAAGGAGTTCTCGCTGGAATAAAAATAAACTTAAATCACGCGAACGAACTGGCATTAGCTAGTTTATATTATTAGTATGGATTATTCACTACACAGAATTTATAAAATCGATTAGCCCTTGACTGCGATCTTACCTGGATAATAAGTGATGATGCAGTGAAGATGGTCGAAGGCTAACGAAGTAGGGGTACAGGAGTTTGTAGGGTAGGTTTTAAAAATCGACCGGGCAAATAAATCTTCCATCTTCTCATTCGAGGTATACGAATACCAAAGAGCAAGTCCTACTTTTGCCGCAAAAACCTCAAGCGACACATTTTCCGCACTTCAAGACTTGTGAATTGTGAAGCGGTGAATCTTGCTGCTGATTCGGGTTCATTCGGGTCATAAGATTTCTGAAAAAAAATTTGAAGTTCTATGACGCAATAAGTGACATATTCAAAGACGATATTATACCGATAAAAATCCAGAAATAAAAATAACTCTGATATGAACGTATTTTGATCCATCTTTTGCACTAAAAACATTTTCACCGAGATGAAATTTAAACCATATGAATAAAAACACGATACACCCAAAATGTTTTATCGAGACCATCCAGCGAAACGATCCATCAATGTTTAGGAAACTCATTTTTAAATTAATTTTAACAAAGCTTTCAATCATAGGTATACTCCGCTAATATACTATGTCATATTCTATTGGTATCAATGTTAGGAAAATATTTATTCTATTTTAGATTTCAATTTAAGATTAAAAGGTCTCTGTAAAATATGCTAGTGTATATAGATAGGGTCAAATAAAGGGTTTAGCATAATAGACTTCCTAAATTGAGATTATATAAAGTTTTAGTGCAAGATTTTAAAAATCCTAAATTTCCTTTCAAATTCATTTACGATTCAGTTTAATGCTATCGAACTGTTCATCCTTTAATTAACAGTTCTAAATTCATGGATTGCTGTTAGTTCAATACGTGTAAAGTTTTTCGAGGCTTTGACCACTATACGGACGTGTTGTCCACTAGATATTTGCATTCAGTTATTGGGAGCACCGATGTAAACACTCGACTGATTGAACTACGCTGTGTATATTTTATATGAATCCACATTATATTAAAAGGAATTGACCGGCATCACGTTTTAGTAAATCTGCTAACAATCAATGCTAACAAGTTCAAAGTTTTTGTAAAACGGAAACTAATTGAAAAGTCATATTATAGTGTAAAGGATTATTTGAATGATAGGCAACCATGGGTATGAATTGTTCCAGCGGCTAATTATGTTATATTAAAAATATAATTTAGTAATTTACTATATTTGTGAGATGGTGATAATAAAAAAAAAAAACCCCGGCTGAGTTTGTTGTGGGCTCTTCTCAGATCAGGGCGCGTTTGGAACCCTCGTAGCTTTAGTCTTAAGATACCGTTGTTAATTATCACCATCAATTCTTATTCTTTATAAACATGATGTTCAGAAGGTGTACTTTTGTAGGTACCAATTTTGAATAAAGATGATTTGATTTGATTTGATTTGAATCTGTATAGATAGATTTTATACCAAGTAATCTTTTAACGCGTCTTTGCGCGCGGTTACTATAATAAATATAGGAAAATCTAGCCCTGAACAATCCTGAACCTTAACAGTGCGTATGTCAGTCAACCAAACGGTTTTCAGTCGAGCTTCAAAAGATCTTTGTAAAATGCCGGCCAATATAAACATTACGTATATGATAATGTAGCACTTAAATAGGTACACAGGCGAAATAACGTTACCTAACTGAACACAAACGGTGGTGCACAAATTCAGTTAGTCAAACAGAAGTAACAACCTGACGCTTGGTGGTTCACTACTTTATACTAACATAGGTACGAGTACCTGTTTAAAACAAACAGTAAAAGCCCGATGCTCTTAGTGACAACTGAGGGAAATTTACTTCATAGGAAACGCAATTTCAGGCGAACAAACAAACTACTGCCTGGAACCCTTCCCACTCAGTTTAATTACTTCGCAAAGAATGCGTCGCGTTCGCTCGATGAGGAGACAAAATTAACGCCCACAAATATTTAATTTAAATTTCTTCCCCCGAAAACGAATGATAACAGCCTTATCGCGTGGACTTGCGACCGCCTTAAAGCCTGGCGTACATAATCTTATTTCCCTTGTCACATCTATGATCCAATATTAACTTCCACTTGTTTTCATAATTATGTTTTATATTTTAAGAATCTTTTATTTGTTACGTTAAGTTTAATTTGTTAAGTTAAGTTATGTTTTACGTATTTCATTTTAAAGACCTTGGTTCATAAAAATCATGAAAAAAGAAACAAAGATAAGATAAGAAAAATAGTTCCCGTAAAATAACTGCTACTGGTTAGATTTGGATTAATGTTATCAATTTTATTCCTCGCAACTACAACTACTACTTTTAATTTATGGTGCATACTACAGATTTTAGACCTCATAAAAATGCTGTCACTAGAAGTTCAGTTCATTTGTCATAAGAACAAGTAGAGTATATTTTAAAGTAGATTTCCTGGGACTGTAGGGAAATGAGTTTTGTGAAACGCAAACGTTTCCTCCCTCTTTCCACGAGTTCTTCGTAATCAATTACCTTGAGTCTCTTGGTGTGATGACAAGCGTTTTGGAGTTAATTAAAAACGAAAGTGTATAATTTGGGTGCGTTCCGAAATACACTGAGAGCACTGAAAGTCCCCAGTAAAGAGCACTGCCAGTGCTCGCAGTGCTTATAACGGAACACACACTTTATTTTTGAAACCCTTAATTCACTGTTTGATTTATAACTGTCAAGTAGACTAGGGCTTGGCAATCCGTCCGTACAGTATCCGTTTAAGAACATTTACGTGATACAAACGGTGCGCATAGCTGAATGAAATACTTTCATATTGTTTTACTACAGATCTATGAATAGTCAGTCCTACATCCAGGAGAAAGCCGGAGTAAAAATACAATAAATTTTTGAAGTAAAAACTCCTTTAGCTGCGTTGAGCATTTTTTGATAGGGGATAAACTTGTGGATTCGCGTCACCGACACCGCGTTACCAACATGCGCGCGTTGTTACGGAGACAAAAGGTCTTATATATAAATATATTTTAAATATTCGTTTTCACTTCTATCGGCAATTTTTTTTTTACTAAACTTTTAAGTTTACTTTTAAATTGTTAAATAATGATTTGATTGTTAAATAATGATGTAGGCCAGTTCAACAAATCTGTTATAAATAGTATTTTATAGGACATGGCGCTGTACCATTATTAACTTTTTGCAAAAATATTTTCTTTTAAGAAATTTCTTTTAACTTTCTAGAAACTGCATCCTCCATCCGTAGGTATGTAACGATAAATTGCAGTAAGGAAATGTGCTTAAAGCAACAAAATCCGGTTTCACTAAGAAGCCAGCTTGAAATCTCGATAAAATCTCCCGGTAGTGCCGACTACAAAACACCAAGAAATCTGGTAGACGGCGTAGCGTGTGCGCCACTCGGTTAATCAAACTGTCACTTCAAGAATTCCGCGCGGAATCCTTCCCGAGAAAACTCCCGTAACTTTTGATTGCTGCAGAGAATTCCAATCTACTTATACATTTAGAAATTTCTTAATCAAATCGCTAACAACTACTTTTTATTTAATACTAAAATACGTTTCATCATTAAGGCCCACTTGGAGAAGGCAGTCAAATGTGCCTTAATTAATTTTTCTATATCAGAGGGGCATACTACCATCTCTTAAAGCTGCACCTATTGTTTTAATATTGATGACGTCTCTCGCCTCGTATCTCTCGTTTTCATGTCAACCCCGGAACAAACTTATTAATAATATGTGACAGCATCAAAACCTTTCGGTTTAGCAGTTAGCAATAACAGTTTCGGCAGTGTTGTGCAAGTCGGCCTTAGAGTTTAAAACCTAGTTGGCTACTTATTTAAATTTTATATACATTATTGTTAAATTTAAAACACGACTGTGCCTTTAATAATTATCTATTGTAGTCATACTTTGTTCTTTGTGACCATCAAAGGACGAAACAGCAAACTACGTACTAATTGGACATTATTATCAAAACCCATGAATGTCCAAAATTAAACATCTCGAGAACACAACAAAAGGTACTTAAAACCTAACTTATTTCATACATTAATTAGTAATGCGTTACCAATATCAGGCCTCACCCCTGACATTTTATTAATCGTTATAATTGGAGAAACTTAACACCCGTCTCTATCATAATTACATAAAAATGTGCTCATTATTCCGGTTTATTCAAAACGCAAAAAGCGGTTTATATAATAAAGGCACCCTTATTGGACCTCCGAGTTATTAATTAGAACAAAAATTCTCGATCGTTCAGATTCCGTTCGCTAAATTGGCCACTTGAAGTCGTGAAAGCCGTCAAAAGGATCTTAACGACGGTCAAAGAGAATAACCGCAAATAAGCCCGCGATCTACGCTCGATGGAGGAAATTCTTTTCTTAATTCATTATAAACAGGCTTTAGGGTACGACATAATGATTATTTACATCTGTGATTTTCATCTCATTACTTTAATATGTACGAGTATATTTAATCTGGGTCCAATTTAATCACTCGTTTTGAATGAACGAGATAATTTTATTTATGGACAGTAATTGAACTCTAATTGATTTGAAATACATAGGGTCGAATGAGACTGCGTATGTCTAAAATTCATTTATTTTATTTAATTGTAACTTCATTGATAGGTATTAATGGCGGTTATTTTTATCAGTAAACTTTTTCACGTAGCAAATCAACAAAAATGCAGAAACAACTGACTATCTACTAGAATTTAGTCTTTAAACAAGCTATGACTATGGGATGATTTTCAAAGTAATGAGATTTCCAAACAAACCTGGAATTTCACCACCGAGCATTGAAGCAAAACGTCTGCTATTTAAACAAAAAACTAAATCCTAATTAAATAAGATTTTTTTCATAAAATTGCAACAGAAAACACATTAAAAAGAAAACACATTAATAAAATTCTGAAGGCAAAAGTATGTAACATAATCGTGTGTGAAACAAAGAAATTAAAAACAACTTTGCATAAAGTTAACACAATAAAAACAAAATCCCAACTCGGTGCCGCAATGCAAGTAAACAGCTGACAACTGCAGAAGAATTCGCTGCAAAGTGGCGAAGCGGAGCGTCTCTACAAACACCCGTGTGGGGGAATGCGATATCGCCGCACTTTACTGCGTTTGCTAACACGATTTTACATGAAATTTGAGAAATACATGAAGACTTTTTGAATTGATGGAAAACTGCTTTTTATATGACAGGCGTAACCTCTTCTTACTGCATGGTGAGCCTATGCATTAGCAACCGATAATATCTATTAATTACAAGCAGATTATATTATTTTACTAGCTGATGACCGCGACTTCGTCCCCGTGGTTTAAGTATTTTTGATTTCCGCGGGGAACGGTTAATTTTCCGGGATAAAACTAGCCTATGTCACTCTCCAGGTCCTCAACTATAACCATGCTAAAAATCACGTCGATCCGTTGCTCCCTTGCGGCGTGACTGAAGGACAAACCAACAAACAAACACACTTTCACATTTATAATATAAGTATGATTCTCAGCAAATGTTGCTGAATGCGAAAGTGTGTTTGTTTGTTGGTTTGTTGGTTTGCCCTTCAATTACGCCGCAACGGAGCAACGGATCGACGTGATTTTTTGCATGGGTATAGTGAAGGACCTGGAGAGTGACATTGGCTACTTTTTATCCCGGAAAATTAAGGCGTTCCCATGGGAATTGAAAAAACTTATTCCACGCGGAAGAAGTCGCGGGCATCAGCTAGTTAAATATAAATTCAGATTCTTAAGCCCGCCTATTCAGTAGCATCCGATAATATCTATTGGATAATATCTATTACATGCAAATTATATTATTTTATGCAGTTTGAAAATATTTTGTGCCACCACATCAACTCTTTATGAGCTTGTACCACAGAATAGGTAATAGTAGTAACTTGTACTACGCCAGCACTAATGCGTGCTACGCCGTAGCGAAGCGATTCAGTGTTCCGACTTCCGATGCATGGCCCCGTAGAAGCCAAGTCGGTTTTGCACAAGTACCTTAAATGTCTTGGTAAATATAAGAGTATGTGTGCGGATTCCATCTGATTTCGAATAATCTTTGACAATTAGTCTCGAATCAGCATGTAAATCTACCGTTTCCTTAAATGCAGTGCATTTTTTTATGATTGCAGATAATTTACTGAAGTCTATCAAATAGCAGAAACTTTACACACAAGACCTACGCCTGTGTTTAAAAAAAATATTTTTCTAAGGTTGGCTGATCTATATAGAGCATTTTTTTCACTTAAGTATTTATAATTTATTTTTACTCACACTTAAACTCCAAACGTTTTTAATTAAAGGTCTCAGCTTAAATATTATAAACGTTTAACGTTAAAAACGAGGAAAATTGTGAGTATTACGTTTTATATTTGAACAATCCGGATAATTTGCTCGGAGATTCCGTTGTATTACAAAAGCCGGCCTAGAAAGCAATTAGTACTTAATTATGACCCCGGTAAAGGCATCGTTTAATGTAAAGTATTGCATGCCAAAGCTAAATAACATTAAATGTTTGTGGTAAAGCGAAGACGCGAATAACTGTGTGAAATACGTAAGCCTTTCAGCCGCGTTCAGATTGGCAGAGTGTACAATAGTGGTAATAGTAACCTTCTCTATGCATGGAAACCACATTTATCCGTCCTAATCCTTGGTGAGCACATTAACAGTCAGTCCTGTTATCATTAAATACGTCATGATAATAACATATTATTAGAACAATCGTTAAAAAGTCTTAATGTTTAAACTAGTGAGTGGTATTCATTGTTCGCACGAACAGGCTCATAAAAGGGCAACGGACGGGTGCGAAACTAGTCGGCCACTTTCTGACAAAACACGTGAACAACCGGTGATATATTTATAGTTATAATATGTCAGATAATAATTACTTGAAGCTTTTAACAACCATGAAATGAAAAACATGTATGTATTTCGCTCCATGTAAAAACTTGTAACTTGTTAAACTACAGTTGATATAAATTGATTAAGATCATGCATGAATATTAAGGACTTAGGGTGCATTAAAATTTAAAATTATAGTATTACTAGCTGATTCCCGCGACTTCGTCCGCGTGGATTGAGGTTTTTCGGTTCCTATCTCTCAAGTTAGATCGAACTGCACATGGTGTGCGAATTTTATTATAATCGGTTAAGTGGTTTAGAAGTCCATTGAGGACAAACATTGTGACACGAGATTTATATATATTAAGATTGCGTCGTTTGAACAGATCATAAATTCATAACAATTTTGTGAACCAGATACCTAGGAACTGATACAGAAAATGTTGGTATGCTATAGATTATAGTATGTTACGCTGACTCTATCTTTGTAGACGCAGCTTTAGAGTGTCTACGAGTAGCCAGCAACGCAAACAGCGCTGCAAATAAATACAAATGGGAAGTAGTGTAAACAAAAAAATGGGGCTATAACCGCACTATATGTATGTGTACGCATTTACTTCACCGCACTATGTCAATAACGTGCAACACACATTAAACCTTATAATATACCGTTTAAAAATTAAAATCGAGTGGCCAAGCTCAACGTTGAATATGCGTTGTGGCGTACCTACATATTCGTATATCATTGCAAACCACTAGTTACTATCAGCGGTTGGTTATTACGTAAGCACTCAGTATGTCTAGTTTAAAAAATATTTGGTCCATTCGAGTATGCATCATATTATTTTCGTATATTTGACCTGTTTTTTTTCTCCCTGGTCAGATATCTAGTGCAACATCTACGTAGGTACAACACCGATGTTGCGTTTAAAGTCGTGATGTCATAAGTCATAAGTCATAAATATTTTATTCAATTTTATGATGAATTGTGAACTTGAACAAAATTAGCCTTGAACCGAACCGATTTTGCGTTAGTTTTTTCTTAGCTACTTCAATCAATCTATAGGCAAGATAGACAAGTCAAAAGATGTCTTAAACGAAGTTTTTATATAAAGTGTTTTGTTTCAGTTCATCCTTTAGTGCAAGTCCCGAATCAACTGGTGGGAGCGCCGACTGGCACGGATGTCACCTTGCAGTGTCATGTCGAAGCTTCGCCCAGAGCCATTAACTATTGGACGAGAGACAATGGTGAGAAAACTTTACCTGTGTTAAAATTACTATCCTACGCAAGCGATTAAGCGTTTCGGTACGATAGGCACATTCTTGAAATCAACATACTTCAACATACTTTTACAACAGGAAGTGCTACTGGAAGTAGGAAATCCACATGAACACATCACAAAGAACCACATCCACAGAACAAAGAGACGAGGAGCAACACTGAAGCCTTGCAAAAAAATTTTTAAGAGCCACTGGTAAAGTATAGTTTTTGTGGCTCCTGTTTCCGACACACCCTCAGAGAATTAATGAAAAACACGTAGAAAAAAAGCGTTTTACAACCTTTGATTACGCTAAGCATAAAGGCTAGTCAAGTATAAGTATAACGAGCTAGCCGTAATTTATAAGGCTTATTAAGTCCCGGGCACGAAACTCAAGAACGGAATAAGCAACTAATTTCATTATTCATAAAGCACATTGAAAGCGTTAAAGTAGTCATTAAAGAGGCCGTTATTCATATTTCTACTATCTTTCTTGACAAGCGAAGGGGGCTAGTGCTTGCTTACAAGTTAAGCTTAGCACGCACATCAAAAATGCCGCGCATTTTTTTTTGGTATTATTAATTAAAACTTTATGATTGGTACGAAGTGTGAAGTGTGACCCAAAATATACTAGTGGTTCGCCCCGAACTGAGACCTCGCGGTATCCATAAACTTGTACAGAGCGCCATCTATTAACATAATCGTGAAGTTCTGTTAATAATACTGAAGCACATTAAAAATTAAATAATTTCGTTTCCTTATAATATTTATCTAATTTTAGTATTTGTTGTTCAAGTACAGGATATAATTCAAATAATTGTCAAAGTTTTCAAGAAAATCAAAGTTTCAGACTCAGCATTTCAGAAAATTGAGAGTTCTGAGGTCAACTTTGGACGTTAGAAAATCGCCACTTTGAAAGCCCCCCATTTCGTCAATTTTTGGGGAAAAATTAAAAAAAAAAACATTTTTGGACTCTATTCATAATTATCTTTAAAATGATATACCGCAATCCTATGTAACGCTATACAAAATATTTTACCCCCATCCCCCTGAAATAAAGATTTTTATAACTTTTTAAGTCATATTCGGCGGGAGGCCATCGGTTTACATATTATATTTAAATTTGAAGTATTTACGTTCAGTAATTCAGAAGTTATAAGGCTCTGACAGACGGACGGACGGGCGGACGGACGGACGGACAAGTGCAAATTCACTCAAGTAGACTCAGAGACCTTCGCTTTGCTCGGTCAAATATAATTTACTTACTAAAATGATAATACTAATACAATAATAAGTGTCGCAAATATTTTTGTGACCTGCACAAATACTGTATAATGTGACGAAGCTTTAAAAATCTATACTATTTTTTTTTCAAATTTGACCAAAGCTATGTGAAAGAAATCACAGAATAAATCAAATAAAATTAAAGAATACGCCTCCATAAACTAAATATAATATGAATTTCGCTAACTCCAGAGGAAACCTTATCAAACTTGAGTATTAATTATATTAAATTGGATGGAAGGTTACTTAAAATCCTGCCATCCTATTTAATACTTATACTTAAATAGGATGGCAGGCTTTAACATGATACTGTGAGTTCTTCGCCTTAACATTTTTTATGGTTGTGTTTAAAGTACCTAGTATGCGCTATTTCCATGTCGGTTTTTCATTTAGTGACGATTTATTTTGACTTTGATTACACGGCGTCAATGTTACGGCTTATTAACGGCGCTGTAATTATACGCGGGGATGACAACGTGAAATATTGCTGAAGCGGGAAAAATTAATAAACGGGAAACGCATTTTCTAATATAAAATTCATGTTTAAAGACCATAAAACCTTAATTGATAAGCGGTAAATGAACAAAGTGAAATACAAAACTTCAGAAGGCCCTATCTGCCCAGGTATTTGAACGTAGTCCTCAATAATTATGTTATACTAGATGATGCCCGCGACTTCGTCTGCGTGGATTAAGGATTTTTGATTCCCGCGGGAACTCCTTAATTTTCCGGGATAAAAAGGGTAGCCTATGTCCTTCCCCGGTATATAACGTACCTCTATACCAAATTTCAGCAAAATCGGTTGAAAAGATGGGCCGGGAAAGCGTAGCAGACAGACAGACAGACAGACAGACAGACAGACAGACACACTTTCGCATTTATAATATTAGTATGGATTTTAACGTTTAAACTAGTGTATGAAATGAATGAATGAAATATTCTTTATTGTACTTACACCAAAACATAAAATAAATAATCAGAAACTATAAAACTAAATATTATATAGTGTATATTGTTTAGTGTGTATGTTTCATTTAATTACGGGTTCCGGGTTTAATTTTTTTCGGGTTCCGTACCAAAATGGTAAAAATGGAACCCTTATGGTGCGAATTTCTCCGCCCGTCCGTCCGTCCGTCCGTCCGTCTGTCACAGTCGATTATTTCAGTATTAAATTATTTTTAGTTTAATTAAAAAAGGGGGAAAATCGGGGATTGAACTATACTGAGTGGGATATCATATGAAAGGGCTATACTTCTACATTCTAAAACAGATTTTTATTTATTTTTGTGCATAATAGTTTTTAATTTATCGAGCAAAATGTCGAAAAAAATACCGTCCCCCCCCCCCCCCTTATCTCCGAAGTTTACCAATTGAAAAATCTGAAATAATTATGGTCAATAGAAGCTTAAGTATATTTTACAGTAAAAATAAAACCAACGCTCTAACTAGCATAGTTTTTTTGATATTAACAATAAACCCCTACAAACAAAGTTAGTTTTGCGGTTCATTTCGTCTTGTTTTTAATACGTCATAAATCGTAAAACTTACTACAGGTTTGTACGGAACCCTCGGTGCGCGAGTCCGACTCGCACTTGGCCGGATTTATTTACTAAGCGCTACGCACCTTTGCTAATTAAAACCAATTATTATTTTGTTACAAAAAATAATAATTAACAGTAGGCAATTTTTTGTAATACTCCATGAATTGAAGTGGTGAAAGTAAGAACTGTATAAAAACACGTGCTAACTAATACAAATAACGCTCTCAGCCTAAGAAAACGTAGAGGGGTCGCAAACTTCATTATTTCTCATTATAATGACACTCTAAGGATGAAAGTTGTTTATTTAGTACCCAGGTGACAGATGGACATAAAATATACTTGTGGTGATAAAAGAACAAACTGCATTAGGGGTTGTTGGTTTTGGATTATATCCTTTTTTGTACTGTTTTTGTATTATCCATATTAAAAAATATATAATAAATGTGAAAGTGTGTATATCTGAATGTCTGCTACGTTTCTACGGCTCATCTGTTCAACTAATTTTAAAAATAAAAGTAAAGTAAAATTTGGTTCTGGGTTAGATTGCATCTGAGAGCAGGGCATGCATAGAGGCTACATTTAATTATAAAATCAAAGAGTTGCCTCAAGATTTGCAAAAACCCTAACGCGGACGAAGTCGTAAGCATCATCTTAATCTTGTTCATTGATACATATTTACATCTTCAATATGTAGTTTTAACAAGATAGGTATTTTTTTATCCCCTACAAGTTAGCCCTTGACTGCGATCTCACCTGATAGTAAGTGATGATGCAGTCTAAGATGGCAGCGGGCTAACCTGTTAGGAGCATGGCAGTTATATTATTATACCCCTATTCGGTTTCTACACGGCATCGTACCGGAACGCTTAATCGCTTGGCGGCACGTCTTTGCCGGTAGGGTGGTAACTAGCCACGGCCGAAGCATCCAGGCCAGACCAGGGTAAATTCAGAAATTATAAATTTCCAACTCCTACCGGGGATCGAACCCGCGACCTCTGCACGTTACGGCAACAGCGCTCAACACTGCGCCGTGGAGGTTGCCTTAATATTGTGTTGATAGCCATCATGTTTTGAAATTGAAATTTAAAACCCCGACATGAAGTTACAAAATGTACACAATATGCAAACACAAAACCAAAACCCTGTGGGCCTATAGCATACAAGTACAATCGCGGATATAATTCCACAGCTTCATGCCCATTGAACAAAGAGATTCGAGCGCTCCGAATTCGAAAGTGAAACAATTTTCAAACACGGCTAATGCAAACAGGGTAACATTCCAGAGGCGCCAATATCCCCGGATAGTGCGTTTTCGAGCGGGCGACAACGCCCGGCCACTAAAGTCGAGTTAGGAATGGATTTAGTGCACCCACGACATGTGTGGGCGAAAAGCAGCTGCCCCGGACCGACAAAACGTACAAAACTTTTTCGCAATGCGGTCCTTAAATTGTTTTTAAACTGATGAGTTTCGGGCCGTTAGCATAAGTACGCGCCAAGATTTTTGTTGTTTTATTTTTGTCTGATTACATTTAAATTGTATGTGTGTTACGGTTTATTTTGTTAACGCTGGCAGATTTAAAAACAGTTTTAGGGCATAAACATTTAGATAAATTTAAAAATTACGTTCTAAAATAATTTTAAATACGTATAATGTAAAATTGACTAGTGGACGGCGCGCTTAAACGTAAGCGTTTAGAAGTGTTGGAATGTCCTACTATCTGAGTAGGGAAATAATATAAGTTGCTTAGATGTACTCAAAAAGACCCAGTCGACTGGGTTAGCTTTTTTAAAACGAAATAACTTACACAGTCCATTGGATATTCATATCAAATAAACGAACTATAATCATATAAAATAACCAGACAGATACATAGCAGGGGCAGATTTAGATGCAGTTACAAAGGCAACTGAGCCCGCCATTACGCGGCCAGAGCGACCGCGCAAAAAGCGGACCAAATTCTATTACCGCCCGATATGCAACAAAGACCGCTGGCCACCCGCTTCAAATTGCTTTAGGCTACACTCGCGATATTTACTCTCACATACCACAATATTCGTACAAATACAATTCAATTTTATATCCACTTTTCAATATGTGGAACCTTTTGACGGGCTGTTCGTGTTTTGTTTGCATCTGTTCATTACCAGCCTTTACTTATTTACGCGTTAGCCTCAGGGTAATAAACACATAATATGCAAATTGATTTTGACCCACTTCCCGATTACAGCTTAATTTAAAATGTATTTCATCAATGTTTAAATACATAATAATCCGCTATCACAATATTAAACCTAGTTTGTATCCAATAAAGCTGCAGTAATAGGTTACCAAATTAATTTTAAAGTAACTTAGGCGTAGCCCGGTACTTACCTACCTACATAGCAGTAAATAGTAGTTGTAATATATACTAACATTATAAATGTAAAAGTATGCATGTCTGTCTGCTACGCTTTCAAGGCCCATCTGTTAAACCGATTTTGATAAAATTTTGTACAGAAATAGGCTGTAGGGGCTAGCAGACATAATAGGGGAAAATTAAAGATTTCCCTCGAGAATATTTCAAACCACGCAGACCAAGTCGCGGGCGTAGTTTAAAAAAAATACGCGCCGAATTGAGAACCTCCTCCTTTTTTGGAAGTCGGTTAAAAATAAAGCTGTAGTTATGGGTTCCGCAATCTAATCGTTCAGTAACTTACCAGCCAACCTAGCTGTAAATACTAACAGCAGTAAGTTAAAATAATTTTCCTCATAAATTAGTTGAATATATCAGGTTTAGAATAGTCGCAAATATAGGTGTCACATGGGCAGACGGCTTTAGGCAATAAATTGCTTGGAGTACAAATTAAATTAGGTAATACACAGGCGTGACGAGCTGGGAAGCGACAGGGCGGCCGCAAGTGACATGGAATGGGAGTGTCCGGTGTCGCGACCGGCCGTCCAGACTCCGGCGACTTTTTGCCATGTTACATCAAATTAAGATTCCGTTGACTTAACTGACGACTTTTGACAGGGTACTATCATACAGTTTTGGAATATTGGGCGTATACATAATTATAAGTTTTAGGTCTGTTCATTTATGCTGTGACAAGGTCATCGGTGAGCCGTGACCTGTCAAAGATACAAATATCGTACTTATCTCTTTCTGTGTATAGCCAGCTCCAAACAATAATAATATCTATAGCATGTAGGATATAATTCTTAAAACATGTAGCTATAAGCTATGTAATAACCAAATTGACTATTTTAGGCCCGACAATTATTCTAGAAATAAGAAAAAAAAATTGCTAATGTTTAATTTAAAATAATGAGTAATATGTTCATAATAATTTTGTTACTTAGTTTTGAATAAATTCAGGTTGCACAAACATAGGTGATGGATTGTTTAACAGCTTTGTGCTATAAATTACGAGTAGTGCAAATGAAATTACGTAATAAACAGGCGTGATGAACACAGACAATTGTCATGGTTGTCACTGACATGGGTCGCGAACGGTTATTGGATAAAAAGCATTTTTGCTGTCAATTATTGAATTGATAATTTCACTGTAATCGATTCTCTAGGTATAGATCGTTTCGTTGGCATGGAATCCGACGTAATAATATATTAGGTACCTAGTAGGCACTTGTTTCTGTCAATACTGCTGATTATATTTTGATAAAATATTCACAGGCTGGTAAACTACTTCAGGCTTTCTTCCAAGCTTTACACAAATATATTTACCATATATTTTTTCCGCACAGTAAAGCATTTTTACAACATCGCAACCAGAAAAAGTTAAATTAAATGAAATTAATACATGAATCTTATTAAAATCGAATCTAGTCTAAGTTAAATGAGTCCTTGTAATAGTTTTAAATTATTTTACTAATCTGGTTTGGTTTTTTCCATTTATTATATTGTAGTTAAAATCTAAAGACAGTAAAAATTCGTTCGTTCTGCACTCCTAAGATCTTGCCATCAGAATGTTATCATTATAAAGCAGTAGTCTGCCTGTTAGAGTGAAAAATCAGTTAGGCCACTTAGAAATATAGCCTGGACAAACCTACAAACAAATAGAAAAATGGAATCTCTGCAGAGCAAAATCCTAAGTTTCTAGACCAGTTAGTTGGAGGTTTCTCGTTTTATAAAAATAATCACCACCACAAAAATACAAATTAAATTAGGTAACACAAAGGCGTGACGAGCAGAGAACCGATAGGTTGGCCGCATGTGACAAGGATTGGGTCTCGGTCCCGTATTGCGACCGAGCGGCGGAAACACTGTCGCATTACAAGGTTTTGTTTTTACTATGGTAAAATCTCATTATAAATCCAGTACATTATCATTGCTATTCATTTAAAACACACAAATAAGTAATATTATGATGTACATTTAATGTACATTCAAAAAGTACAACGATGATACTTTACACGTCCTGTTATATTATTATGCCCATAACCCTAATCGGCTCTTACAAAGTTTCTACACGGCATCATATCGGTACGCTTTTACTCTTGGCAACACGTTTTTTCCAGAAGGGTGGTTACTAGCCACAGCCTCCCACCAGACAAAACTTTACATTGTTACAGACAAAGTACTTAATTTTATTTAATAATATCGGAATAATAAGTACCTATTAATTATCAAAACAAATTGTTGATATTTTTTGTCGCCGGCTGTAAACAATATTGGTTTACTATCAATCAATTGGGACGAATGGCCTAATTGTGACAACGCATATCAGTCGATTGCGAATGTTAACCAACGTTGCCCCAAGTCTGTAACTGGATGGGTGACCGAATTTAGAGGTTCAAATTTGGCCATTTCGTTTCCTCCGTGCCTGGGAGAGCACGTTAAGCCGTCGGTTCCGGTTATTATCACTAACATCTGATAATAATCGTTTCAAAAAACCTAAGAGTTTAAATACTCTTGTCGTATGCGGAAGGACGTGGGAACCCGCCGCATTATTATCCCAAGAAAACTTCTACCACTATTTGATTAATGGAAAGGGGTCACGACCCTCAGTAATGAGGAATACGACGCAGAGAGAGAGAGAGAGATCAATCAATTAATGTAATAAAAGTAGGTACTTGTTATTTTCTATATCACCGGCAATTTTGCTGTAGGTGTGCAATCATATAAAATAGGTACCCGAATATATAGACCTATATACGTGTATTCGGACCGCAGTTTCACTGTAACCACGATTCATGCAACAGGATCGAAATTCCAATATGTTAAAAGCACTATCGTTGCAGGTAGGAACCTGAAATGATTTACTCTATTTCGACACTGTTCGTAAACTCTGGGACTCGAAATGAGTTTGCAATTCTCTTTGGGCATCGCTTCGCATTTCCTAGACAGGGAGAACTGAAATAGCAAATAGTTTATCGACATCTACGAATCATTAATTAACTTGTTTGGTGATAAACAAAAGAGGGCGTGTCCATCGCAGGCAGCCACCGTCAAGGTGTCAACTGCACCAAGCGGGCCGCAGATTTGTGGTCAATTCAGGCGTATTCTAGTCCAATACCGCCCGCTGTACGGGTCAACGTTCTTGCCTTATTAATGAGGCTTCCGTTCAAAATACGCATCTCTGTTATTAGTTACTAAAAATTGTAATAGTAGATTAGTAGCCAAGGGCTGTAAGGCATCAATTGCAGCCCGAGATATTTAGGCGCATGAGCACAGTGAGGGCGCCTATAGTTCGAGGGTGCAATTGATGCTTACACCCGAGCTAACTACTCTGCTTTACATCTCGATTGTGAGGTAAGTAGGTCCTTATTACCCCCAAATGGAACTTGAAGGTGACCAATTAGCGCTCCAGGGTAATAATGTAGCTAGAAAAGCCCTAGGGCGGTAAGTAATTAAAAAAAAAACTCTTCACTCTTTCAAAAAGTTCGCGTACATCTAACCGTCATACTTTTTTCAATTACTTACCGCCCTAGGGCTTTTCTAGCTACATTATTACCCTAGAGCGCTAATTGGTCACCTACAAGCTCCATTTGGGGGTAATAAGGACCTACTTACCGAATATGAGAGATGTAAATGATATTATTTTAGGCTGTTGCCTTTTTTCTTCCAGAGGAATGCTTGTACGAACATCAACATAATATATTCATGACATGAAGTATCATGTTGATAGACCTAGATAGACCCTCGTATTTTAATCTATCATGAGATGTCAGATATCTCTAATCTGTTATTGGACTAAACAAACTTAACAAATAAGACTATGGCGTTTATTTTTGCTGTTAAATTACCTACACCAATTTCATATTAATTACTTAGCCAGAATTAAAAGTAACTCAAGTTAAATATTAAATTTCGATGGTTGAGCGAAATAACGTAGTAACATTCTCCTAAAATCTTTCCACAATACCTTGGTAAACGTTACGGAGATTCCCGCAGTGGAATGCTCATTGCTTAAAGATAAAACCAATTAAATATCTCTGTGATACAGTAGCGGTTGGATGGAAATGAAAAATAAAAATCCTCCCGCTAAAATAAACGAGACAAGAAGAATGCAAGCAATTTTTAATGTACAACGAGTAGAAAGCACCGTGACCCCCCGCCCTCGGTAATAATGTAGCTAACAACGAAAATCCAGCGAAATCGGCGAACCGGCTCTTTACACATTTTAAACGTTCGCATTCAAAAGATAAAGTAATGAGGTGCTTATGGTACTACAAGTTATGATACTTCGTGACGACCTCCGTGGCGCAGTGTGTAGCGCTGTTGTCTTAACGTGCGGAGGTCCCGGGTTCGATCCCCGGGCAGGATCAATTTGGGAATTCATAATTTCTGAATTTTCCCTGGTCTGGCCTGGTGGGAGGCTTCGGCCGTGGTTAGTTACCACCCTACCGGCAAAGACGTGCCGCCAAGCCATTTAGAGTTCCGGTTACTACTATTACCTATTCTGTGGTTCCGGTACGATGCCGTGTAGAAACCGAATAGGGGTATGGGTTTAATATAACTGCCATACCCCTAACAGGTTTGCCCGCTACCATCTCAGACTGCATCATCACTTACCATCAGGTTAGATCGCAGTCAAGGGCTAACTTGTAGTGGATTAAAAAAAAAATACTAATATTATAAATGCGAAACTGTGGGTGTTTGTTGGTTTATTGGTTTGTTGGTTTCTCTTCAATCACGTCGCAATCGAGCAACGGATCGACGTGATTTTTTGCATGGGTATAGTTGAAGACCTGGGGAGTGACATAGGCTACTTTTTATCCCGAAAAATGAAGAAGTTCCTGTGGGAATCAAAAAAACTTATTTCACGCGGACGAAGTCACGGGCATCAGCTAGTAGAATAATAATTGAACTTATATTTTACTTTACTATACCGTAATTGGATGAACTTAATTTACCTACTCAAAACGCTGTGCCACTCTTTAAACGCTGATTAGTGCACAATCTCCATAATTACTTATTATAAAGTTGTTCGCCGGGTTGATTTTACTGCGGTAAAAATTACCTCATTGTCTTCATATCTATCTATGTATCTCTATAATTTCATAATTCTATTTCATCTATAATTTCTTTGGTTAGTTTATGAACAAAAACGACTAACAAACAGACGGTAAGACAAATATACTTTGCATAAATTGCACATTTTTGTTAACGTTAGCGAGGATTTATGTTGTGTTTCATGGTTGAAGTAAAAGTGGTTAAAGTATTCAAAATATTTCATAAGTTCCAAGCGGATAAATGAGAGAGATAAATGTCTAGCCTTTTTAGGGTTCCGTACCCAAAGGGTAAAAACGGGACCCTATTACTAAGACTCCGCTGTCTGTCTGTCTGTCTGTCTGTCTGTCTGTCTGTCTGTCTCCAGGCTGTATCTCATAAACCGTGATAGCTAGAAAGCTGAAATTTTCACAAATGATGTATTTCCGTTGCCGCTATAACAACAAATACTAAAAATTAAAAAAAAATATATATTAAGGGGGGTCCCCATACAATAAACGTGTTTTTTTCGTATTTTTTTGCTCAATATTAAAAACGGTAACAGGTAGACGGTTCAAATTTTCACAGAATATTAACTTGTATATTACCTTTCAAAATAAATCAATAAAGTAAATATTAAAGGGGGGCTCCCATACAACAAACGTAATTTTTATTTTTAATACGTCATAAATCGTAAAACTTACTACAGGTTTGTACGGAACCCTCGGTGCGCGAGTCCGACTCGCACTTGGCCGGTTTTTGCTAATGGCAAGGTTGAATTTGGGTAATATTGTTTTTCTAATGATTCTTTTTTTTATCCACTACAACGTCAACGTCAGCCCTTGACTGCGATTTCACCTGATGGTAAGTGAAGATGCAGTCTAAGATGGCAGCGGGTTAACCTGTTAGGGGTATGGCAGTTATATTTAACCCAAACCCCTATTCGGTTTTTATACACGGCATCGTACCGGAACGCTAAATCGCTTGGCGGCACGTCTTTGCCGGTAGGGTGGCTAGCCACAGCCGAAGCCTCCCTCCAGGCCAGACCAGGGAAAATTAAGAAATTATAAATTCCCAAATTTACGCTGCCGGGGATCGAACCCTGGACCTCTGCACGTTAAGGCAATAGCGCTCAACACTGAGCCACGGAGGTCGTCAAAATGTTAAAATGTTTAATACTTTAAGAAGTCAAATGAACAAAATTCCTATGGAAACTATTTAAACTTTTTTTTAAGATAGACTAGATTCAGCGGTATTTTTTGTGTTCTGAGTCATGTAATTTCTCCTACATTCTGTTTCATATAAAAATTCCAAAACTGCCACACGTGAGTTTGAGTCGTCGTGTGACAATTTCAGACTTTTATATGAAACCGAATTCAGCAGAAGCGACTCACAACTCAAAAAATTACGCTCGTCCGGCCTTAGCTTTATAAAGTCAAAGTCAAAGTCAAAGTCAAAGATTTTATTCAAAATAGGTACAAGTTGTACACTTATTGAACGTTATACAAAATTATTACATTAATACATTAAATACATAAAAAAAAATCATAATACATAAAAAAATCTTAACATCAAATGTCAAGCAAAACTTAAATTAAATAATTAAAAAATAAAGTTCAACATTAGTAACAAATTTATATCAAAATTAACAATTAAGTAATTCATTTATACAAACAATAAGAATAGAACTCTTCGCGTAATTTTTCGTAAAATCATTTTTTGATAATTCTATCAAAAAAATTCGACTATATGGTGTGGATGTCCATAACGAGCAATGTCGACAGTCAAATTTTGATTTGAGTTAAACTAACTACAGAACTAGAGCCTCGGCAGATAACTATGTTATACGAATGCAATACTATTCAAAGGGCACGTCGAAACCACATATTTCACTACGATATCGGGCGGACAATGGTCGGAAGCGCCCGAATATAAATGATCGGAAAGGCATGTGCCTATCGAATAAAGGGGAAGGTAATAACGCCATTGATGCTATTACCTGCTCCCCTATACCCCTCCTATATTTATTCATTTTGAGAGCTTATTAGAATATTATTTATCTTTATAAAGAACTAAACTAGACTTATAGTCACTGTAGAAGTGTCATGTAAAAAAAAGATATAAAGATTCTTGTATTTCGTTAAGAAAAATAAACAGAAAAAGAATTGGGAATTAGTCCCCAAAAATACACCTTTGCGGTTCTGACGAGTCATATTAGTAGATTGTTACACAAGGGACGTAAGTAAGCTATTACAGAACAAGATCCAATTTGGCGCCAGTGCGAGCGCAGCTCGCATAGGGCGCTAATGGATCGCGTGCACCCGAGATATTTAGTCACACGAGCGAGCGCAGCGAGCGAGGGTGAATATAGTTCGAGGGTGTAATAGCTACTTGCAACCGAGGTAAGCATTCTACTTTATATCATTCTTGCGAGGTAAATAAAACATTGGTTTTGACGACCTCCGTGGCGCAGTGTGTAGCGCTGTTGTCTTAACGTGCGGAGGTCCCGGGTTCGATCCCCGGCAGGGTCAATTTGGGAATTTATAATTTCTGAATTTTCCCTGGTCTGGCCTGGTGGGAGGCTTCGGCCGTGGCTAGTTACCACCCTACCGGCAAAGACGTGCCGCCAAGCGATTTAGCGTTCCGGTACGATGCTGTGTAGAAACCGAATAGGGGTATGGGTTTAATATAACTGCCATGCCCCTAACAGGTTAGCCTGCTACCATCTTAGACTGCATCATCACTTACCATCAGGTGAGATCGCAGTCAAGGGCTAACTTGTAGTGGATAAAAAAAAAAAAAAATATATATATATATATATATATATATATATATATATATATATATATATATATATATATATATATATATATATGAAATTTTAATTAGAATAATTAGCAAATTTAGAGAAAATCACTTTACGAACAAACTTCACAAACTTTCCGATCAAATGAAATGCCGCCATTTCCATTTTTTTTTCGTAAATAGTTTTCCATTTTTTTTTTACGGCTCTGAGTTCCAAGGAGTTTTGCATAGTTTGAAATGTATGGAAATTAAATGCCGCCATGTTCAGTGTTTTTTTTTCAGTAAAAAGTTTTCTTACCATTTTATAAGAAAAGAGATTGTTTACCAAGGAGTTTTGCATAGCTTGAACTGTAATGTGAACATTACAATTCAAGCATAGTGCGACGTAATGTTGCCTTGAATTGCAAACTCCAACTTACAAGGAGACTTTCCACCATAGTAATCCCTAGTTACTGAGCAAGTATGATATAATAGTAGATTGTTACACAAGGGACGTAAGTAAGCTATTACAGAACAAGATCCAATTTGGCGCCAGTGCGAGCGCAGCTCGCATAGGGCGCTAATGGATCGCGTGCACCCGAGATATTTAGTCACACGAGCGAGCGCAGCGAGCGAGGGTGAATATAGTTCGAGGGTGTAATAGCTACTTGCAACCGAGGTAAGCATTCTACTTTATATCATTCTTGCGAGGTAAATAAAACATTGGTAATGCAAAATGAAATTTTAATTAGAATAATTAGCAAATTTAGAGAAAAAATAGAAAAAAATGGTTACTTATTTTCCATTTTTTTTTCGTAAATAGTTTTCCATTTTTTTTACGGCTCTGAGTTCCAAGGAGTTTTGCATAGTTTGAAATGTATGGAAATTAAATGCCACCATGTTCAGTGTTTTTTTCTGTGGTTTTTTTTTTCAGTAAAAAGTTTTCTTACCATTTTATAAGAAAAGAGATTGTTTACCAAGGAGTTTTGCATAGCTTGAACTGTAATGTGAACATTACAATTCAAGCATAGTGCGACGTAATGTTGCCTTGAATTGCAAACACCAACTTACAAGGAGACTTTCCACCATAGTAATCCCTAGTTACTGAGCAAGTATGATATAAAATGTATTTACTGCCCAAAACAAATCTTAGGGTTAGTGCCGATCGATGAACTGGCACAAAGCAAGGGTAAGAGCGAAAATAAATTCGATAACAAATGTAACATTTTACTAATTTGCAGGAGTGTGGCAATTTGATTAAACCCTACCCCGTTATTCTAACCCTACTAGGTACTCCGTTGTCTTGTGACATCATACCAGAAACCTAAGTCGCTTGACGATGCCTAGTCTTCGCCAGACTAGGCTAAAGACAATTTAGAAAGAGAATTTAGAATATACGAAATATTATAGTACAAATTTCTAAATCACTTCTGCATTGGAACTGAACCCGGGCTTTCCCACTTGTGAAACCACATCGCCCACTTAGGAGGTAATCAAAATATTTTGTTACTAATCAGACCAATTTATTTTATCGCAGGAGAAATGATAATTTCCAACGACAAGTACTACATGAGCGAGATCAACAGTTCGGCGTACAGCGTGCAAATGCGCCTCGTCATACGAAACATACAGACCGGTGACTTCACCGGGTATCGGTGTATCTCCAAAAACTCCATTGGGGACGCTGAAGGCAACATTAGATTATATGGTGAGAATTTTGCATTTTTTTATTGGTTCTATAGTTAGCCTAATAATTGAGACTTTAAGTTTTTTTACATATTCAGTAAAAACTAATCAGTTACAAGTTTACCCTTGACTGAGTTTCACCTGGGTGGTAAATGAAAATCCAGTCTAAGATGGTAGAGGGCTGGCCTAGTAAGGGTATTGCAGTAAATATAGTTGAACCCATAAATAACTCTTTTGGGTTTCTATCGTACTGAAACGCTAAATTTCTTGGCGACCGGCAGAGTGAAAACTAGTCACGGCTGAAGACTCCCGTCAGATCACATTGGAGACAAATTTGGAAATTATTAATTCGCAAATTGCCCTTTCTGGGGATCAAACCTTAGGCCTCCCACATAAAAGACCAGTGCACCAGAGAGATCAGCGTTTGATTGTTGTTCTTGTCACAGAAATGGAACTGCCACACCGGAAAAACCGTGTAGATGACGACAGCGATACAGACCTAGAAGAGACTAACGACGTGCGATCCAGCCTCCAAGGCTCCCTCCGAGAAGGTGGGCACAGGGCAGAAGACGCAGGCTTCCTCGGCGCTGGGGGATCTCCCCTTGGCTCAGCAACCCGAGTAACACCCTACGCGATCTTTTTAATATCAGCCTTAGTCTACGCCGCGTCCTAAACTTTCCCCATAAGCCATATGCAAGTTCTCGAGAGTATATTGGTGTACCTCGTATCCATTGTTCTTCCAAGTTTAATACATGTTTTTCAATTACCAAGACTTTTCCATCTCGGTTAAAGTGAAATCACTCTTACGTTGTTCTCAATACCTATTTATCCGTCTTTTTGCATTGATGTAGTTACTAAAAATTATTGCCTAAATTAGTACCTATGATTATGTAAAAAAACACAAACTTTTTAATATATTATGGCTCAACACACTGTTTTATTATCCTGAAATCTTCAGTTTGATTTTTAAAATATAATTTTAATTAATAAAATAACGCAAACCAAATAAAAGGTATACTTTCATACGTCTTACTATCGAAAACAATAGTCTAAATAAAAAGGAATAATATTCTTCTGACGATTTTGCGATTCATTCTTATTACCTACTGTCATTCTTAGTAATCTCATTACTATTGACCACTGGCACGTGAATTTCAGTACACGGGATTATTTAAATGCCCGTGCCGTTATAAGACGGACACCATCTACTAAAATTATACATCAATGACGGATACGACAAAAACTGAAGTCGTGTCGTTTATAAGGCTGGCACGTTGGATGGCACGGCCAAATAAACCTGCTGACCAAAATAAAATATGATAGTTTGAGTGTATAAAAATTGCGTAGCATAATGTTATTATCGTTGTAAATGCTTAGATAATTATTATATATGTGATGATCACAAGCTAATGTAAACAATTAATAATCTCAGCCAATGTAAACAATAGAAAATATTGTATTCTAAGAACTACTTTTAAAAATATTGGGCCGTACTCCGTATTATAAACTCGAATATTGTTGTGCCTGTTCTAATGTTATATTTGCTATGCTTCTTTTTTTAATGTTTATAGTTCAGTGGGTTCCCATCTCATTCTGAGAGAAGACCCGAACTCAACAGTGGGCCGTCGTCGGTGGGTTGAAGTTGATTATGATTGTTCAGAGTATAATCCATATAATAATCCATATAAATATTATAAATGCGAAAGTTTGGATGGATGGATGGATGTATGTATGGATGTATGTTTGTTACTCAATCACGCTCCAACGGATGAACGGATCTGGATGAAATTTGGCACAGAGATAGATTATAGTCTGGAATAGCACATAGGCTACTTTTCATCCCGGAAAATTAAAGAGTTCCCGCGGGAACCGAAAAACCTCAATCCACGCGGACGAAGTCGCGGGGATCATCTAGTATGTCCATAAAACTTGTTGTATACCGTTGGTTAAACATAGGTATGTATTACCGTACTCCACGAGTACACCGACCCATCTCAGGATAATTTTTTTGATATCAGTCGGTCTTGGATTATTTGTCAATGTATTCATCTAGTCAAAATGCCGCCTTTTGGAGTACCAAGTTGTTAAAGTAAGAGCCTATCGTACCCCGCTGCCAGTCAAAGGCAAAGGTTAGAGGCAGACATAGATCTAAATTCAACACACTCCTCCATTATTTACAGCGCAACCAATTTTACCTTTAAAATTTGAATTTTAACGGGCATAATTTACTGTCAGTAATACTTACTCGTATCTTTTAATTTTGTTGAAAAAGAACTAATTTTTTTCGTCCTCAAACTATTAACATTTCAAAATTGAGATAGAGCTTCAGTAAGTGGTAATATTTATGTATCATCATTTTTTTAATAATGCAACGAAAATATAAAATGCGTTTGTATGTAAATATTAATCATAACCTAGCTTGTCTGGAATTTGTTGTTACTTGTTTTTGTATAATATGTATTAAACCGTTTAAACGTAGATGTAATGGAACGTATAATTAATATACCTAGAGGTGATGTATATTATAATAGGTATAGGATAAATTATTGTTAAATATAATATTGTTGAATTTATGAACCTTCATATTTTGTTATCTACTAATTAAAAAATGAGAGTAAATGGCATGTGTGTGTATTAACATACTATTAAGTAAAAAAAATATTCGACACAAATAACACAGCCTAAACAAGTTTAGTGGTTATGTTGTGTTAGTCGTTAGGTAACGAATTTCTACGATTTGACATTTTATTTATGACTAAGTATAACTATAATAGTCGTCAATAGTGTTTTAATAATTAATATATGAAAAGAGATCATAAAATCCTGTAAATCGCTTCAAGCGATATTTGAATATCATTTTGGTCAGTTTGAATAATTAGTAAGTACTTAACCATTTTATTATGGAAGGTATATTCCTAAGTACTAAATCGCGGACATCTGCCACCACTCTTTTACTCTTAAATATTAATCAATATTACGAAAAAGTAAACCGTATTATAAGCTATTACCTATTCTGTGTTATAAGGTGTAGTTTGGTTTTATATGTAATTTCAACCGAGCATTAAATGTTGGTTTGGTTATTGTAAAATAATTTATGCTACCAGTGTCTACATAGTCTTAATAAATATGTATGATATTTCAAGCAAATATATACGATACAATATTATACAAATATTTGTTTTATTTGTAGTTTTTATCCGTTTCCTATTTCAGATGATCAGTTATTTTATTTATTTCATACTAGCTAATGCCCGCGACTTCGTTCTTTCTCATAGTGTCAATTGCTTATCCGTTCATAGTGTATCGCTATTCAACCTTAAATTGTAACAAAAGTGTGTGACAGGTTTAATAATTAATTTACTACCGACATCCCCTTGTAAATCAATAATAACTTAATCAATACCACAATACCACCAACTTGTACATTAATATTCATGTTCACATAATTGAATAAAATCCCTCTAATAAGCGGAACCCTTCCAGCAGGTAAATACTTTCGGATTAAGTATTATACAATTGATGTACCCTTACATCAATTGTATATAATAACGGAGTTCAATACCGTGACTTATTAGTTAGTGCAATACCGAGTAATAGGGTAAGGATTAATTATTCTGCCTATGTTTGAATTGTTTCAAAACTTTTTTACACCAATTTTAAATAGGTATGTAATACAATAGGTATGTCCAAAGCCGATGTGCGGGTGCATCGAGATTGGCCTATGTAATTCTCAAAAATAGCTTTGGATTTTGCCTAACGATTTTTCAGGCCAATCTTGTCGTGCCTAAATTTCTGACCTCAAAAATGATCAAGCGCTCTGGCCATTTCTCAGGATTGCCTTGCTATATATATGATTCATGAAACTTCTACCTTATGTACGAAGCAGGCTATACGCGAATAAATAAAGTTACCCATTAAAATTAAATAAAAATAAAATTAATTAAGCATACACAACATCCCTGGAACTTTACAGTGAGACAGATAATTAATTTTTCATGCTCTTATCTATAGTACAATTCAGAAAGCTGATATTCTATTCAATATGATGTATATGTATGTACACCAATTTTACCCTAGGTGAAGGCAACCCTCTTAATTGGTACATTCGGGCCGAGAAGTGTGATCTAGATAGGGTGTAACCGCGTGCATTAGCGAAATTACCTGCGGCTTTATTATTTTCATTGCGTCAACCCTAGCCATGTCTCAGGTTGGTAAAGGGTGCGAGAATTTCTGAAACTGGGAATATAACGACTTACACAAACGTTTAAATTTACTCAGGTTTTTATTGAACCAACAAATTATAAACGATGCGACAAGATTGCTGTTAAAACGCATGTGCCTCTAAGATTGAAATCTTAGGTTGAAATCAATTATTAAAATTGCATATGAATTCAAGTCGGCTTGGATTCACATCGAAACTGTGGGCTACCATCGCTTAATGCAATGGTAGTGGCTACAGTATTTTCAAATTGACACTATATATTACGTACCTTGATACCCCTAAATTAAGGAATATAATTATTCTGGAACAATAGAGTTGGCATTATTAAAATAATAGTTGGCTAATTAGCACCCTACCCAGGAATGTCCAGCGATCGACGATTAAGATACAATGTCAAGTAGCAAAAGGGCTACATAAACGACCTTACAAGTACCAGGTCAGCCCACTTTCATTATAGACTGCTTTGTTACTTTCCATCCGATAAGATCGAAACTTTACATGTAGAAAAGAAAAAAGTTATCTTTAAAGTTTAGGATAAAACAGATCAAAGACATTTCTAGATTATTGAGGCGTAGCTTACTCAATAACTTGTGCACTCAACGTCTCTAGGGTCAACTTGACTGCTAGAGTTTGCATCTCCTTAACAAACTACCTAACTACTATGATGCAAGCTCCAACTTCTAATACGATATAGTGGATCCTGCTATTAGGTAGTAGCTACTAAAAGCAACAATAACGATAAACATGCATTAATAATATACTACTTATACTATACATACTAATAATATATAAATAAATAAATATAAACTCATATACACATAGCAGGCTTTTTTTACTATTATAATAAAAATCACAAGGATCAGTCGCTCTCTTTCGGCGTGATTGGAGGACAAACCAACAAATATTCCCACTTCCACAACAATAATGATAAATGATTTATCAAACAAACTGTTCCTGTATAAAAACCATACCTCGTGATATCCTTAATACAGGAAACTAGTTAAAAGTCAGACCTGCCCACGCAAATGGCCAAAACATGACGTAAGTCTGCTTTTATATATATTTTATGTTCATATTTGTGTTTCGTGGGTTTTTGTTATCTGTATTAAACATCAAATAAATTAATTGAATTGAATTGAAACACCATACCTTAGTTTCAGAACATAATGTATAGTGTGATATTATATAGGTAGGAACATAATATTCCAGTATATTATTGTTTCTGACTTCAGAAACCTTGCAATAATAATATAATGTCTGTGTAAGGAGTAACTTTCAAGCCATAGAGGCGAATGAGCGTTTGTTCTCTTGCAAGCCATGAGAACAAGTGATTTGGGCGACTGCAGGTTACTAGGTACATTTCGGAACGTCCCAATAGAATTGGAGCGTTACTTACTTAGGTCACATCTCTGCTCAATGTACCTACTGTACAAAATATAATTGAACGAAATTTCAGGACTATAAAATATTGGTAAAATTTCATCCGATTCACTCAATAAGATCTGCTATATTTTACTATCTTTATTTTCTATAACTAAGTAACTATTTAGCACTAGGAGGAAATTCATATAAAATGCTGCGAAATTGGCAGCATTTGAACCCTAACTGACCACTAGGTCAAGGTTCACCCACCCCGGCTTCGCACGGGTGGGCTATGTCTTATTCATATTATAAATGCGAAAGTGTTTAATTTGTTTGGTTTGTCCTTCGATCACGCTGCAAAATATCAACGGATTGAGGTGATTTATGTATGGGTATAATTGAGGACCAGGAGAGTGTTGAAAGGATTTCCCGTGGGATTAAAAAAAACTTAACTATTACACGCGGAAGAAGTCGCGTGCATCAGCTAGTTACCTACCTACTTATAAAGTTAAAAATATAACTTTTCTATCTCTTAGCTAATGCCCGCGACTTCGTCCGCGTGGATTGAGGATTTTTGGTTCGCGCAGGAACTCTTCAACTTTCCGGGATAAAAAGTAGCTTATGTATTATTCCAGACTATAATCTATCTCTATGCCAAATTTCATCTAGATCCGTTTAGCTGTTGAATAACAAACATCCTTCCATCCATTCTTCCAAACTTTCGCATTTATAATATTAGTATGGATATTAAGCTACTAGATCGCCTAACCCGGCTTCGCACGGGTGAATTTTTCCATATGTGCTACCAGAAAAGTTTGCTGTTACCCGTTGTTAACTGTTGTATCACTGACTAGCAGATGCCTGCGATTACGTCCGCGTGAAATAAGTTTTTTAAATTCCCACGGGAACTCCCTAATTTTCCGGGTTAATATATAGCGCAAATAATGTGACTCAAAAATAATGTGGCTTTCTATTGGTACCAGAATTTTCAAAATCGGTTCAGTAGATCCAGAGATTACCCCCTACAAACTCACAAACTTTACCTCTTCATAATATTAAGTATAGATTGCACTTGGATTGCTGTTTTCACTTCTCACGTTGTGAGACAATATAGGGTTGTCACAGACGTAAGTAGATTATTCAGGCATCGCCGGAAATAGAGCTTCGATAACCGAATATAGGGATCCCAATAGAATTGCAGCTTGACTGCCAGAGTTTGTGTCTCTGTTCACTCTACTGTACAAATACGCAAAGGAAATTATGGGACTGTAAATTAGACGGAAGGTAAACTTCTCAAAGGGTATCGTCACCTTATATGTATACCTAGAGGTAATAGCGAAATTATATACAGTTTCACGCTTGGAATAATTCACATACTGTATCTTATTCGGTGACTACGGTACCCTTTTATATTCTCTTCATTGTAGTGGAGATAATTCAAATGACACTATACATTGAAATGAATGAATGAATGAAATATTCTTTATTGTACACCAAAGATAATTAATAATCAGAAACAATAAAACGAATACAAATCGGTACAATTGGCGGCCTTCATTTCGAGGTTAATAACTACAAGACCTATAAGAAAGTAATTAAAATGTAATAACGATTGCAAAGCAACCTATCTAAAATAATACCTATCTATTGATTTGTCTACTTAATACCTATCTAATAATCGGTCTGAAAGCACTAAGCTCCAAAAGTTCTGTAATGAGGTCATACTAAAGGATTCACATGTAAAGCCGAATCATGTGACCGAATACTTACCAAATAATATGTAACTTTTTTTATCTACTCTCATGCTATAAATCCTCTATAACAGGTTCTGAAACAGTTAGCTAATTGCCAACATTAAAACACCCAATGTCCTAATAACCATTACATCATCCAAACGGGTGATGTAATGTTGTACTGAATTTCATTACAACACCCCTGCCGCATCTGCTCGATGCGTGGTATCTGTATGAATTACAAAAAAAGAACATTGTCATACACGCGCGTTTCACTACCAGAACGCCGCGCGCTGTAAAAAAAAGTTAACAAAAAAAAAAATTAAAAAAAAAATTAAAAAAGAAAAAAAATTAAAAAAATAATAATAAAAAAAAATTAAATTAAAAAAAAATTAAAAAAAAAAATTAAAAAAAAAAAAATTAAAAAAAAAAATGAGCGATTCATGTTTTGAGTTTTGATGATATTAGGTTACTAGGACTGGATGTTTTAATGTTAGCAGTAAGCTAACTATTTCAGAATCTGTTATAGAGGAATCATATTATGAGTGTAGATAAAGTCTTGTATGCAACAGTTGATAATTAGGTATTAAAACACTCATATGATACTATTATCATACTCCGCTTCGCGTCGTATGATAAACCCACATTCGTGTTTTAATACCCCTTATTACACAACTGTTGCATAAATAACTATTAATATTCCACAACAAGTTAGCTTTTACAACTGTTAGCAGGCTAACAGGCTGGACTTTCTACACGGCATGTTAAATCGCGTGGCGGCACGTCTTTGCTGATAGGGTAACTAGTCAAGACCGTAGCCTCTCACCAGGCCAGACCAGAAAAAAATCAGAAATTATATATTCCCAAATTGTTCCTGCCGGGGATAAAACCCGGGACCTCATACTTTTAAGACAGCGCTCACCACTGTGCCAGGGAGGTTTTCTACAGTTAATAATAGCAATTTGCACTTCAGACGGCTAGTTCATAATATTCATCTTTATCAGCTTTTCCATCCACTGTTACCTAGGCTTAGGCCTCTTGTAAGTATCGCAAATATATATTGCACCGACTACCGACTTTATAGGTCTACGTATAAATGCAAAATGCACACGTCAGCATTGATGTATGTCCGTTTACAAACTCACTGTCCAGGGAATAACCCGAATTCCGGTTACAATAAACACAACAGCATTGCCCGTTGATTGCGCTTGTAGTATGCTATGACTTTATTGCAGTAAGTTCTTACACGATATGGGTATGCAAAGTACGCATACTATTGAGAATGAGTTTAGACTATGGAGGGCAGGCCTCGCACACGCTATATCAAGCGTTAAAAAGGAGCCCCTAAATTACAGAGGCTTTAGCAGAGAGAGGGCTTAGAACATAAATAGTTTTTTTATAAGTCTGTTTACATTACGTTTAATGTTTCGTTAAAAATGTTTTTTTAAAATATATATATAGCGAGCAAACGAGCAGATGGTGACCCGCCTGAGTGATTACCGCCGCCCATGAACATTTGCAGCACCAGAGGAACCGCCAATGCCTTGCTGGCTTTTGAGAAATTTGTTTAACAGCCCTTTGAAGAGCCCCATATTATAATCATTAGGGAACACAGAAGATGGAAGCTGGTTCCACAATTTGCAGGTACGTGGCAGAAATGACCTGGAATAACGGGAGGTGGAAGAAGACCAGGCATCCAGGTGGTGAGTATGAAATTTGTTTCTGCGACGAAGAGTGCGACTGGAGAACACGGAAGGTGGTATTAGATTAAATAACTCCTCAGAGCACTCCCCATTGTAGAGACGATAGAACACACAAAGAGAACTAACGTCTCTTCGGTGCTCTAGGGACTCCAGCGTGCAAAAAATTTTGGGATTGTCCACGAGTCGAACTGCCCACTTTTGTATCCGGTCAAATGAAAGGAGCTGGTACTGGGGTGCTCCGGCCCAGGGGTGAAAGCAGTACTCCATGTGGGGCCGAACTTGCGCTTTATACAGCAGAAGCCTGTGCTTAGGCGCAAAGTCGCTGATGCAGGAAAGCACATCCAATGTATTATTTAACTACACTACGAATAGTAGAGTCCAGTTTTCACATTCGTAATTCCTGCTCTAGTATCTAATCTGACAACTCTCTGGCTATTGATGTACACTGTTTACAAGCGCGGTCTTGGGAATACCTGCCACAGGTACATACATGATTTGAATCTGTATAACGCTGCCAGCAATAGAGATGAAAATAGTATTTTCTGATTCTATACCGATTTAATCTTTAAATCTATCTTATAATCGTCTGAGCTAAACTCATTGAAAGGGTGGGTAAATGATTTAAAAAAAAATTGTTCCCTTAATAGACGATTATAAGGCATCGGCGTTGATTTGTGCAGTCTCTTCAAGCTTTATTTTATAACAGTAGAATTTACTTCGTAAAAACCTATTCGTCTTTTCTAGGACATAAGAGCGGAATAGCAACCGCTATAAAGCTTCCGCTTAGCACATTGTACGTGCATCTATTTTATGGCAGCCTAGAAGCTGCAAATATGGTGGTTTCCTGGATTTTGACATAAGCGTTTTTTCAAACACACTTAAAAACACTGCTCTCGCTCGCCTTTATCTATCTCTCCTATTATGAAAGCGGGCTTCCCGAAAGCAATTCGTCTACATATTAAGAAACTATAATAATATTATGATGCCCGCCACTTCGTCCGCGTGGTTAAAGGTTTTTGATTCCCGCGGAAACTCTGTAATTTTCAGGGATTAAATATAGCTTAATTGATTCAGGGTATAAGCTACCTCAGTTCTTAATTTCAGCCAAATCGTCTGTCAGTTACTGTGGCGTGAACAAACCAGCATCCAAACATACAAAAATCCAAACTTTCACATCATACTATCATACTTCATACTATCATACTAATATTATAAATGCGAAAGTGTGTTTGTTTGTTGGTTTATTGGTTTGTTGTTTTGTCCTTCAATCACGCCGCAACGGAGCAACGGATCGACGTGATTTTTGGTATGGGTATAGTTGAGGTCCTGGAGAGTGACATAGGCTACTTTTTATCTCGGAAAATTAAGGAGTTCCCGCGGGAATCGTAAAAACGTAAGCCACGCGGACGAAGTTGCGGGTATCAGCTAGTTGATAATATTATTAAGTAGGAAGTAGGATAGGTAATTTAATTTAATTACACAGGTACTTACAATATGCAAAGCGCGCAAGTCGGTCAATGATGTACTCGTATACTATCTGTTTACAACCGTACCGTCCCGGGAGTGCCCGCCGTGGGCATCCGGGCACAATCTGCATAACAATGCTGCTCGCAGTTTGTGCTGCAGATGGATGGTAATTGGCTCTAATCATAATTCATGCCTTAATGAAGTGAGATGGCTATTGCATAAATATAATCACGTGCCAATTGCTTAGCAGATAACGTATGGATATCTAATGTGTGTTATGTACCACTGTCCCTCGTTATACTTTTTAAGCATCCCAAATAGCTGAGTTACCGCGGTCTATTTTACCTATTAACATATACCTAAAGTCTTGACTCACTCACTGACTGATTCATCATCGCTAAGCCCAAGCCTTTGGAGTTCGGACCTACGAACCGGAAATTTTGTTTTCATCATACCTATTCGAAAAACGCATATTGGCTTCAGAGGATAGCGGGAGCAAAGTGTAACTTGTAGGCCCATAGGACTTTTCATTTCTCTCTTCTGATTGGTCCGAAGTCACGTCATCAATTTGTTGATCGGATATACGACTTTGCATTTCTCTGTTCTGATTGGTCCGAAGTCACGTGATCAATTTGTTGATCGGATAGGTATATTACGTCTTTACATTTTATTTAAACTTTAAATATACGTCTAAATAATGTCTATACAATTACATAGAAGGTTGATAGGAGTATCTTCTGATTGGTGCTTAAACGTATAGGTAATGTCCATACATAGTAGGTTGATACTCCTAGCTTTTTCTCATACGTAATGATGAAAAATAGTGTGTGTCACTCGCGGCCAAATTTTTTGTTCTCGGGCGGCGTATATTGAATTCCTCGCTACGCTCAGGATTCTACTTTAGAACCCCTCGCTACGCTCGGGATTCTACTATAGAATCCTTCACTTCGCTCTGAATTCAAAATAGCGCCCTCGGCGAACAAAAATTTTCTTTGGCCCCATGTAACACAAATAACTATTACGTCATACGAATATAATGTTAGACTAGATTTTTGAAACTCCCAAATGAGCGAAGCTGCCCGCGAAGCTAATTTTAAATAAAAGGCTTTCTCAACACACTTGCTCATAAAGTGACTCTAATTTCACCGCAATTAGGCACATAATGACACCTATAATCAAACTGTGACTTTTTCATTGCTATTATTCACAAGTGAGTTATAGAGTTTTATTTTATTTTATTGGTTGAGTTGCTTTGTTCTTAAAAAAGTTTCGATACAAAAAAGATCGTGTTCAATTGTACAAATAAATTAATGTACCTATTGCTTGCTCATTTCAAGCAACTTCGTATTTAAATAGATACTTAATTCCAACTTGTACGTGTAATATATAAAACTTTCACTCAAATATAACTTTTGTTTTTTCTGTAATAAAGAAAACTTGAAATTCCCTATTTGTACGTGGCTAAAACGCTATCCGCGAAAAGCCAAAAAAAAGAAACCTCATTCTTTTAGTCTATGGCCGATCGCCATTGTAAGATGCGCGCGCATAGGAAAACTGATTAATTTTTCCCGCCATTGAAAGCAGTTTTCACTGTTGAAATTACAGTTATTTATTAATTAAAGTGTCTACAAGTACTTTAGTAAGTTGTTAGTAGTTTAGTATTTTCTAGTATTATTTTCTTCACAAGTGTGTTGAAAAACGTCGTATGATACACGTGTGTATTGATGATTACCGTCCTCGGCTATCTTAAGACCCTCACCTAACGGCTCGGGTCTCAATGGCGCCTCAGCGGTAATCGCCAACATTACACACTTGTACCTTAATGTGCTATTATTATTAACAGATTAGGTAGATAGCTATCGGGCCCGCAACTTCATCCACATGGAAAAATACCATTGGGGACTTCTCAACAATCCCTAAGTTAGGGAACACGTAGGGAAAGTTATTTAATATAGAATTTAAATGCACAATTCTCGATTTCCTTAAAATAATATTTTTTGTTTAAAATAATATTTATTGTTTAAACTACTCTCGCGTTCATATCTATAGTTAAAATTATAAACTGCGACTAAGGTGTGAGAAAGTAACAGAAAACTTTTTTATGGAAAAAAAGAGATCAGAAATCCTAAACAAATAATGAAAATATTTAATCAAATCAACTTTCATCAATTAAAACGATTATTAAATAATACAACTGAAATATTATTTGCAAAATTAATCTGAGTTAATCGTATTCACGGCAATGCTATTGTTAAGCGTTATTTTTCAGCTGCAAATTCAGTTTTGAAAAGGAAAAGTGGTTTATTGTGTTCTTAAACAAAGTTATTCAGCGCACTTCGCAGGCATATTGTGTGGAGGCATTGTGCCCGGGCCCAGGTGTTGCCCTTATCCATTCACCTAAAATAACCCTATGAATGTCAAAATTACTTAACTTTATTTACCTCTTTTTACGGTATTGTTGTATGGAAAATGTGAACAAATAATAAAAAGAACAGTGAAGTATCGTGGGACCTCCGACAGTGGCAAATAAAGATGTACGTGTACTGCCAGGGTCATCGTATATCAAGCAAACAAACCACTTGATGTAATATTGTGATAACCGCCGCTCATGATAATTGTGCAGCACCAGAGAAGCCGTGAATGCAGGCTTTTGAGGTGTTTGTTTTTCGCCCCTTGAATGGTTTTGAGGGATCTCAGCAAGAAGAAGCAGGTACCATAATAACACATGGCCGATATCGTTCATTCATTTGTTTCACTAAGTTTCTAAGACAGTCCCATGTTAAAAAATATTTCTATTTTAATAACTTCATCCTTTGTGGTGAGAACATCACATGCTAAACAATTTGTGGAACGACCATATCGTATATTTTAGATAATGTTTATCCAATGTCTGGTAAATTGCGTACTTACAACGCTCGCTGCAGCGAAGCGCTCGTGACCACAGGTAATTAAGCTTTTAAAGTTGAATCTGATACCTAATTGATCAGCCACTAAAATACACTGATTTCCTGTACGCATGGTGAGTAGAACCCAATTATATTTTTGTGATCAACTCACTTTTAAGAGTTATGTACCTAATAATGGAAAATGTGATTTTTATAATGCACGTTGTTGTCCGTCTTTCTATGTGTCAAGGCCCTTTTTCCCAGAATCTGCTTGACGTATCAAGTTAAAATTGTTAGTTTCTGAAGTAGATAATGCCCGCAACCTCTTCTGTGTGAATTACGGGTTCCGGAAAATCCTGTGGGAACTATATGGAATTTACTGGGACAAAAAATACTATAATATGTACTTCCTTGGGAGGTAGCCTGTACCTGTACCAATGCCAAAATCGGTTGAACTGATGGGCCGTGAAACGTACCACACATGCTAAGGCTAATAGTTGATATTAATAATAATAGTAATTGATGTAAAAAGTTTAGTGTTCTAATTCAAGTTATAGGTACCTCAATAAAAAGTTAATCTTTATAGCAGACCATTCTTCCCGTTGAACTACAAAGTTGCAATTTGTAGGTCCCGTGGCATAAGTAAGAGTAAACTCCTAAATCAAAGAATTATTAATATTTGAATCTGTGTGGAACGACATTCTTATCATTTTAGATACCATCCGAAAAAGCAACATTCATTTGCCTTACGAAGCTTAAAATTCACTGTATATTTTGTATAAAAGCACAGCATTTTTCGAAATGTATTTGCTGTGAAAATTGAAGTGGACAACGGATAACAATAGAGTTATCGCGAATACGTTTAACTCCGATAATAATGATTGAGTTTCAAATAATGTCAAGTCAAAAACTTATAAAAGGTTGTAACTTGTCTGTTGTTTGTAACTTATTTTAACTTATTTAATAAAATACTGTAGAGATATCCCGGACCTATCCTGCCGATAGACACATGATATTTTATCCCTGTAAAAAGAAAAGTTACCACAGGATATCAAGAAAACCGAAACCTGCAAAATGTAGTGTATTAAATTAACGCGGCCATGATTGATCTAATTATGATTTATTGATAAAAATTCAACAATTTTTTAAATGTAAATAACTAAAGTAGGTATCAAAAATTTAGTTACTTTTATGGGGGCCTAGTGCGAGTGTGATAATTTTAAAAGCGAGCGTTTTAGAGAAAAATATGTAAAATTTGCAACTCAATAACAGGGATATGAATATTTAAAAATTTTAAAATTTGCATGATTTATTCACGTTGATTTAGTGTTTTCACGTCATGTCAAGCCATTTTGTTTTACAACTTTCCATATTAAATTTTATTGCCTTACATGTTCTCTGTTAAAATTTTATAGCAATTTACGCCTTTAACAAGTAGTTAATTGGAAAAATAAACCACTTGTTAAAAATTAAATTTGTACCTTATAAATATTAATAGGCTAAGGGGTAGATAAAAATATGATTTTTGTACAAAGATATTTTCATATATTTCAATTCAGAAAAAAACATTTTCTGTATAAATAAAAAATTATAAAGAGGCATAAACCACGTAGACACACTTATTCTTAGATAAAACAACTTGTTATACTTTCAACAATTGAAGTGAAATAACACTCGATTTGTCGAAAATCGAGATAAAAAAGTGATGTTAAGAGTATTACAGCTATCCCGGTATAATTGAGTTGCACTCTCATGTGCGCGCATAAAGGCCGCGTATTTTGATGATTGCTCAATTAACTATCTGATCCCATTTTAAAAGCATAATTACCAACGATAAGGTCGTTTCGCTACATCAATCTATCTATACTTAATATAAAAAATGTAAAAGTTTGTTGCATGGATAGATGTATGGATGGATGTTTGTTACACAATCGCGCCAGAACGGCTGAACAGATCTGGATGAGATTTGGCTTTGAAATTATCCTGGAAAATTTCCCGCGGGAACCGAAAAAATCTCAATCTACGCGGACGAAGTCGCGGGCATCAGCTATATCATTGTTTATCGGACAAACTTTTTTTTTTTTTTTTGTGGACTATTGGTGGGGTTAATATGTTTAAAGTGCGGGGGTGTGATGTATGACAGAACGTCACTTGTCAATATTATAATAAAAATGTTTGAATGAAGGCAGACTAATGTATTTTAATAATAATCCTGTAATCCTGTTGGATTCCCTTTAGCAGGAAACATCACATTTAATTATTATAATCTGACTAAAGACAAGAACTGTTGTGAATAAATAATAACTTGAACTTGTTTAAGAGAAAATAAATAAATCTTAAATCTATACTTAATATTATAAAGAGGAAAGATTTGTTTGTTTGTTTGTTTGTTTGTAATGGATAAACTCAAAAACTACTCAACTGATTTTAAAAATTCTTTCACCCATAGAAAGCTACATTATCAGCGAGCAACATAGGCTATATTTCATTTTCAAAAAATTAGAGATCCTTACGAAAATTGCAATTATGTGAACCAAGTCGGAAAAAATCCTCTCTTCTGAGAGCTTACGAGGCGTGCGCTGCGTAAATAGTTAAAGTTACACGAAAACAATGTATGGTGGAATTGTTCCTCTCAAAAAGTTCTAAAAAAAAGTCCGTGATAGCATACATCTATCTTTTAAGGTTGACTTACATAACCATTTTAGTAGCTATATTGGGTGTAGACTATAAGGATTATAAGTGCTACCCGTGCGAAGCCTTTTAAATAAATCTTAAACTCTTAAATTGAATAAGTTAATTTTTTTAATGCTGTCACTTTATGTCTATTTCGATATGCTTTTGCCAAAAAGAGACAGCATTACAAAATGTCACTAAATCAGATTAAATGTCCTTGTGCAGGCAGCCCTTACTCTGGCTTCGTACTGTTTACCTTGAGTATACGTACCAATGTAGGAAAAACTATGAGCTAGTGGTAAAGACCCGATAAAGTGAAGTCTATTGTGTGAATATTTACTGAGAGCATGATATTATCTCTTCATGATCTCTTCAAAATTTACCGTGACAAAATCAACACAACATGCAGGGAACCGAAAACCGACCAATTGTTTTAAATTTAATGATGTTTCAATCAAACAATATTAGCGAATTCCATTCAAAGCAGATTTAAAACTAATCAAAATATTTTATTATTTCAGTTTCAAACATACGAGTACGATTAAAGAGCTCAGATCAGAAATCGCTTTATGGTTAATAGCGAATGTGGTTCTTTTGTTAAACGCCTGCACGTATCGTCCCGCGCCCGTGTCGCGTCGGGCGCACTCATAGCATCACTTGAAAAAAATCCATGCACTTAGTGCTGAAATAAACGCGGCTTTCGACCGCATTCACTTTTAGCGATGTAGTTTTTCTCCTTTTACACCCTCCACACCCATTCTCCCATCAACGTTCTCCGTCTCGCTCGTGCCAGCCATCAAACTAACTCTGCTTTGTTCACTCCAACATTCGTGACACAAAGCAATATGTGAGTTAACTTCACTGAAACGGTTCTTGTTTGAGTTGCGATTTAATGCCTCCTTAAACTGAGATGGTTTACGGGTTAACCCGGCTGAAAAGGTTGAAAGTATCAGCAGTTATTTACTTTTGGATCGTTCCAATATAAACTTTAAATCCTTTGAAGACACTCGCGCCATTAGACACCGAGATGAATAAACTTTTTCTATAGACAGTTGAACATTAAAAGATCATTCGATTTAAAACTTTAAATTATATTTTGGGACAAGTTTTATATCTGGACATAAAATCAAAGAGTGAAATGCGTTTCTTTATAATTTCATAATTACTTTAGCAAATTCAGTAGTTAAGTAATCCTTCGATTTCGACATTTACCTGAGACATATTAATAATACATACAATACAAATGCGAAAGCGTGTCTGTCCGTCTGTCTGTCTGATACGATTTCACAGCTTATCTTTTTTACCAATTAGAAATAGGTTGTATCCCGGGGAAGGATAGGCTACTTTTTATCCCAGAAAAAGAGTACCCACGGGAATCAAAATACCTTAATAAACGCGGAGACGAAGTCGCGGGCCTTATCTAGTCCATAATATAATAATCAATATGTGTTGAGCTTAACCAAAAACTGATTCGACCGTACATTCCAATTCCCAACTGATTGGAACTTTCCCTCATCTCAAAACAATTTAGTGGGAAAAGTGGTGAGATTATGAGCTAATCTATATTTGCCAATGAAACAAGCATCAGTGGGGTCACAACTTGTCCAATTTACATGACGAAGGTGGCGATATCGCAAAAGAAAGTTCCCGACAACTTTTATCAGATCCCGCCCTCAGCGCCTGATGAGTTGTACTAAACTTTATTTACCATCCCTAAGCGGTGATACGATTTCATGGAGACAGAACTGAATTAATATTATCACCTTTTCAGTATATAACAAATATTTGTGATAACAAAAGTACCTACCTATAACCAAATAAATTGCAGATAGTAGCCGAGATCGCTTATTGGAAATTACACTAGTCATAACTTACTCATAAAATAATACTTACATTTTAAACGCAAGAATCGCCTCCGCCTCGTTTGAAAGTATTTTAATTAATAGCCCATTAAAAAAGTTGATTTTGTTGAAATTCTAAACGAAAGGTATTTGATTACTTTCCCCGGTATGAAACCTTAAAAACTAAACGTCTTTGGGTTTAGTTCTTCCTTCGTAATTAGTTTTTAATAATAACCGCCGCTGTGTGGAAATTAAAAAGTCTGACAAAAAATTTAATAAAACATACCTAGTATTACAGATTCTAAAATAGTTGAGTAAGGTAGGTACGTATTCGAAATCAGTAAAAAAGGCGCATCTACCAGTACTCACCTACCTACCTACTATTAGTAAATACACTCGATTTAACAAATACCTGTCTTTTTTTTTGAATAATTAATATGATTAGAAAAATAACGACGATGAATATTTAATTGATACTTATATACAAATATTCAATTAAAACTGCCAAATAAAAATGCGACTCCATACAACGTTGACACCGGACTCGAAGTGACTTCGAGAGACTAGGATTAGGTAATTCCTACAGCCAACTACGTATTACACGAAGAGATTTAAACTGAATTAACCGTTCGATTGGAAAATTGGAATGCCACACAGATAATTACCTGACACTCACAGAAAAGGAAGTCTCTTAGAAACGAGATTCAAATAAGCGTGGTCGAAGGAGCAAGTCGGGCGAGTGGCCCGCGCGGCCTTTATCACGAGAAAAATAACTGATATCGAGTCGATATCTTTAGACGACTGCGATTTGAGTCAGATTCAGGAGGGATTGGATTTAATTTAATTTTGTCAAGGTACTTAAATATTTTATACTCTGTTATCAGCATAATATAATATCAATATCTAGTATATTTTTACAGGGAATAGCATATCGTTCACTTGTCTAACTTAAAGATATGCTATTTCATGTATAACGATATTCCAGATGGCAGATGCGAGCCGTAAATGTGACTGTTACTGATAAAATGTATGAAAATGTATGAAAGTATATATATGCCATGTCCGCAACTCAGCAACATTGGGCTGCTCTGGTCAGCGGTGTTCCAATTGTCTATTCTCTGACCAATCATTTATTTAACTTTTGGCAGCTTGATTCAATGATGTTCTAACGCGTCTAACTTATTCGATTTTTGATAACAATCGACTTTCTTTATGAAAAAAATTCAATTTGATTCTGATTGATATTATCAATTGCTCAACATAATTCATTGTTTACCTAGATGATGCCCGCGACTTCGTTCGCGTGGATTAACCCTTAAACAGGCTCCGAAAAACCGCTGCAAGAAATAAAGTGTTATATATGGCTTTAGGCTTTGAATAGCGCCCTGTATGATACCCTATCAACAAATTCTTTTAAAAACACTGAAATTACTGAAAAAAAAATGTGGGAAAACATAATCCCATTGCCAGGTACAGACTTCAGTTTATGTGATAACTATTTATATAAATGTCGAATGTTTGTTTGTTCATAATTCTAGTAAGTATCTGATTTCTATATTTTTTTCAAATTATAATTGCTATTACACTTCGTATTCGTCCTCCGAGATTAGCATGATATACTTGTAGTACCGTGTACGTACGGCCACTTTCACACGTTAGTTGAGGTAGCTGGAAATAAAAACAAACGCTCCCTCTTACCGGCCGATAGCAGGCCGCTATATATAGGCCCCACTCCTGCACAACTAGTCATTCGTGTTTTCGTGCTCAGCCACTTCGCACGTCCGCAAATTCGGTGAGTTTTTATTTTATTTTTAAATTATTAAATTAAAAATTAATATTTTTATTATTTATTTTTGTGATAAAAACGTAAAAGTGATTTCGGAAATTTGAAATTAAACCGATCACGTAAACGTTATCACCGAATAAGTTTGTCATCGAGTTTTTTGGAGTCTTCTACACCATCGAGCTTTTGTTTTTGAAGTCTTCTACACTGCTTGTCATCGAGTTCTTTGGAGTCACTGCAATCGCCAACACTGCCACCATCGAGTCGCAACATTGCTCGTCAGCCAACTTTCTAATAATGTGTGTTTGCGCATAGGATTTTTTTTTAGATATATACCTAAACTCAAACCGAAATTCAATTAATGTTTCTTACTCAAATAGACTTTTACAAGTCCTTTTTGAGTCGTCGAGTGGAATCTTTCACTGGTTCGGAATAACATTCCTACAGAAAAGAATCAGCAAGAAAGTCTGTTAAAATCTACCTGTCTAGACGTGGATATTATGAAATCTTAGCAAATCGGATTGCCTATGGCTACCTATTGAAGTGTGTTTTCGCATGCAATCTCTTGCCTACAAAATAATAGACTTACAATAAGTCGTAGGCGAGGCCCCCCAGGCATTGCTCAAATTTGAAGTACGTTTTCGCGTGCAATTTAATGCCTACAAAATAATAGACTTACAATAAGTCGTGGGCGAAAGCCCTCAGGCATTGCTCAATTTGAAGTACGTTTTCGCGTGCAATCTCATGCCTACAAAATGATAGACTTACAATAAGTCGTGGGCGAAAGCCCTCAGGCATTGCTCAATTTGAAGTACGTTTTCGCGTGCAATCTCATGCCTACAAAATGATAGACTTACAATGAGTCGTGGGCGAAAGCCCTCAGGCATTGCTCAATTTGAAGTACGTTTTCGCGTGCAATCTCATGCCTAATAGACTTACAATAAGTCGGAGTACGTTTTCGCGTGCAAACTCATGCCTACAAAATGATAGACTTACAATGAGTCGTAGGCGGGGGCCCTCAGGCATTGCTCAATTTGAAGTACGTTTCAATTTGGAGTACGTTTTCGCGTGCAATCTCATGCCTTCAAAGTAATAGACTTGCAATGAGTCGTGGGCGAAAGCCCTCAGGCATTGCTCAATTTTGAAGTATATTTTCGCGTGCAATCTCATGCCTACAAAGTAATGGACTGGCAATGGGTCATGAGCGGGGGCTCTCAGGCGTTGTTCAATTTTGAAGTGTTTTTTTTTTTCGTACACGATTATATATTATGAAATTATGCCTGTATTGCGTTGATTGTTTTAACTAACTATTGCAAAATCTATTTTTGAGAAGTGCGTCCTTTTACGCACTTTATTGGCACACCTTTTTTCGTACGACGAAAGTGCGCGCGCACGTGCTTGAATCTCAAAGCATCTTCGATCAGGTGCGAAAACTTATCCAAGCATTCATGTTGCCATAATATGCTTCACTATTGGGACTGCGTTCTAATGAACAATAATGAATGACTAATGTCATGAAGACCAACGATCTTACCTGCCCTGGGAGAAGTCATGATGACGCAGGCGCAAGTCCCGCCTTCACTCCCGAATCCCGACAGCAAGACGCCTTCGAGTTTTTTGTTATGATGTTTTGAGCATAGCTACTACAGCAGAGCTTTATAAAACGATACGGATCGTCGGATACAGCATCTATTAATGGACGCACGACGCTTTAATTACGACATACAGCGATTCTTTAACAAGACGTTTAATTGTCCTCAGGATTAGTTATTACATATTAAAACTAATTCTTATTATTTAGCAAGAATCTTTCAGAAACTTACAAAGATGCTAAGGCGATAATTAAATAGAGCGCAGAGTCGAAACAGCCTCAAGCCCAAACCGCAAAGGAAGTTTTAAATCAACAGACCTGTTATGCGAGCATTTCGGCTAAGGACTTCTCATCGCAGCCATCGTTGTCCGAGATTAGGAACACTGGTAATTTTTTTTTAAAAATTTGTCAAAATTTTTAAAAAAGCAGTGGTCATCCATAACCGATGACCCTACAGTGGTTAGTTGTTTTTTCCTATAGTATTCCTATTTTAAGTGTTTCTTGTTTTGCCTCGAAATTCATTCAAAAGGCAGTCGATGGTCCCTTAGCTATAGGAGCTATATCACAAAGTGAACCTGCAGTACATTAATTTTTGACTGCAGTACTCTTTTTCCGAGTCATACGGCAAGAACATATTTACTTTAATATAAAACAATGAAAAACATTTCAATATTTTTTTCTTTATTTGAAGAATTTAGAACAATAATTGTATTAGTGAGAACTGCTATATGACCACAACCAATCAAAAAGATGCTTAGTTTTCGGTCCTAATACATGCAGACCAGAAAGGCAACTAAATTAATTGCGCTTTTGTTTGAATATAGTTTTCCAAATATACGTTCCACAGTTATTTGGTTTATTTAAACCAAACTGCAATATTTTTTTTCTAAAAATTTCCTCGAGGCTAAGAAATTAATGTTACTCCTTTTAATCATAATAATTCTTTAATAATCTTTACAGTTTGGCAACTTAACAGTTTTATTTTATAATTAATTTTAAAACAAGTAAATAACTTCCGTATAAGGAGTTCCGACACTACCTATAGTTATTGTTCGATGATGATTGATTCTCTTTTTAAAAAGAAATCACAAAACGAACGTCTATATAACATAATATTTCAATGAAAAGAAACAATAAGTTGCCACCGAGCTCCTGCAACTTTATTTTTTGGAATACGTAATTTATTCTCATATACATAATAATATTTTTTTTTTGAACTTTGCTACATTAGTTGGCCTTATTACTTCATCGTGGCCGGCTAAAACAACCAAGTTTTAGAAGGTGTAAATGTTTTAAATTTAAAAAATGGTAATTAAGAAACAACGCATCTATATCCTGTTGTCCTTCAGATTTTGAGCGGCTTAATTCTGTCAACAAAATTGAAATGATGTAGAAATTGTCATAGGATTCTCAACTGCGGGGTTGGGGGCCGCTTGTGGTGAGGAAACTGCTAGCACCCAACGAAATGAGGCATTTCACATTAACCAGTTGGAAATTCTGCCAGCTTACTTCGGTTTCAAGTATTTGTTGAATACTTACACATTTTTTCAAAATCTTTTCAAGATCGCCAATACCATTGCAGTTGGTTTCATAACCTGCATGGCTGGTAGGTACTTCCCCTCTTGAGATGAGCCCACGAGATATATATTGAATAGATGCGATTACAAAGATGTTTGTATTACATATAAACGCTCTAGTCACGATACTAAAGCTATTAGAGAATCAAGACGAATCCGTTCAAAGGTATTTAGTGGGAACTGTCCAAATAATTCGAAAATTCTCCTTTTTGCGTCCCAATGTTATACCAATTATAAAAATTAATATATTTCGTGTAAGAATGACTCAGATGCGTACGCCATTAATGCGTTCATGGGTTTCAATCTCTTGGGTTTCCACTCTTCGGTATTATCAAGAAAACACAAGTAAAGTTCATAATTTTTGTTCCTTTATAGCCTACCATCATATCGCATATTTAATGGTTTACTTGCTGTAATTTGTCTTCGGACCCACTGGTCCACTGGTCTTTGAACCATCTGACGTGGTTATATATATACATAAGTATATATATATTTTTATTTTTATTTTTTTTTTTTTCTTTCTCTCTCGTTCCTGCAGCCGCAAATTACACCTCACATACCCTGGTTGGAACTACTGCTGGCTGCTCGCCGGTAGTCTTTATTGATAAGAGATTTCCCACTCTCATCTATAGAAATGATGAATACCTTTCAGTCAGTTTTATTTCTGTCCTTCTGTAAATTCATTTAAACAACACGATAGTTGATCAATTAAGTTGTTTCAATTCGGCAATCAATACTATACATCTCTTCCATGGATGTCTTCAGCAAGCATTAATTCAATTGAATTTGAGTTGTTGAAATTTATCACAACTTTACCAATAGTTGTAGATCTCGTAATATTAGAGATAAGTGATCTCTAAGTCATATCATATATATATATATTTCAGTTTCATTGAAAAAATTGAACATAGGTACTATAAATAGATTTTCTAAATTTTTTTTTTCAAATTCATACTGACTTTCTATGCTAAAATGTAACATCACTTGAGATCCTTGAAATGCATTAATTTTTTTTTTTTTTTGTGTTTTGTTTTTTCTCAATCAATGATCTGATGAAATTTCAACTATAAAAGAACTTTTGAAGCATTAAATAATTTTATGAGCTTCAAGAACATTACATAGAATGCAAAAGTTTTTCAAAATTGTAATAATAATAATATATAACATAGAACTTTCCTTCGAAATTTCTCGTCAATCAAAATTTTTAATTTTTAATTAAAACTTTCTGAACAGGTTTCTTCCGTATATAATACAATTTTTACATTATCGTAAGTATAATACAATTTTTACATAATGTAAATCGATAACCCTCAATAGTTATCTTGACAAAATTAAACACCTTCGACACAATTCCTCAATACAGAGCGGCCTCAAGAGCCCGCCATATCCACAAGAATATTTTAGTTGCAGTCACTTGGCATATCCACAGACTGGTCCTTGTTTTTGCCCAAAGTACACGACACTAAGTAGTTGCTCGAATACTTTTGAAATTATAATTTTCCTTATCGAAAATTCAGATTGTTGAGTTGACTCATTTCTTACAAATACTATGATCCTGTAATAATAAAATCGAGCATTATAAAAAACAAAGTTATACAGTACCTCGTAAATATCTATCAAAATAAATAAAATTGTTCATTAAATAAGAACATAATCATTATTATGTATTAAATATGATATACCTGATGGTTAAAGTGCGTTTTTCGCATAATAACTACGAGTAAGACCTGTTTTCATGACAAGTCTCTCAATATCTACAAGTATATCATGCTAATCTCGGAGGACGAATACGAAGTGTAATTAATGATTAAACGAACTTACCTGTAAGTGAAGTTCGATCATAATTATACGAGTATTCGTCCGAAGAGATTAGCATCCCACCCTCCCACGGGTTACCCCAGTGTCATGAAAAGGTCAAATTTCAAATTCAAGGTTAAATTTGTAATATATATGTGTTTATGAAAGTGTAAAAAAAAAAAAAAAAAGGTCAAGCTCCGAACTAAATGACTAGTTGTGCAGGAGTGGGGCCTATATATAGCGGCCTGCTATCGGCCGGTAAGAGGGAGCGTTTGTTTTTATTTCCAGCTACCTCAACTAACGTGTGAAAGTGGCCGTACGTACACGGTACTACAAGTATATCATGCTAATCTCTTCGGACGAATACTCGTATAATTATGATCGAACTTCACTTACAGGTAAGTTCGTTTAATCATTAATTATTTATGAATTTATTTAAAAATATATAAATAACAGTATTATTTTTATAATTTGATTAAAAAAATATATTAAAAATCACAAACACCGTCGGGTGAAAAGGCTAGTATAAAAAAGTTGGTAATTTGAACAGGCAATGGATATATAGCTCCCACAATAATACGACTCAACAGGCTATGGTCACATGTTCCCCACATTATTATTTGCCTTATTTTAGACAATTTAGCATGAAATCAACTAGAAATAATGTAAATCTTGATAGAAAAACTCAAAATCTGTAATATATCAAAAAATTGCACGACTTACCTTTCTTTGTTTCGCTATAATCTAAATAAAACTTGCACAGTCACACAAAAACAATGCCCTAACGGACAGTCAAAACTCAAATGGCTGCCAGTGTCAAATACTTTCGGTTAAACTGAATTTGCAAAATCGGAACCACAGAGTAAATATTTATGATCAAATAATGACAGATTGTGGGCTTTCTGCTACTAAAGCCTGGCTACGGTATCGAAAAATCTATGTGGGGAGCATTCGTCCGCGGCCTGTTTAAGGGTTAAGGTTTTTTGATTCCCGCGGGAACTCTTTAATTTTCGGGGATAAAAAGTAGCCTTTGTCCTTCCCCTGACAATGACCGTAACCTACCATGAAGGATGTAACCTACCGCTATACCAAATTTCATCAAAATCGGTTGAATAGATGGGCCGGAAAGCGTAGCAAACAGACAGACAGAGAGACAGACAGACGGACGGACGGACAGACAGACAAACACACTTTCGCATTTATAATATTAGTATGGATAAACATACCCAAGCGTTTAAATGACTCAGTATATTAATGTATGTATTAAAATAAATAATTTATACTTATATACAACAGTACAGTAAAATATGTACTGCAGAATCAGTCAGGTCATAGAAACCATCCATCGCCAAAGATGTATGGTTCGTAAAGGACTATCAAGAAAGCTAGTGGTGCAGCTCCGTGACTACCTATATAGAAAAGGAAAGTCGTACTTGTTATTTAGTAATTTCATACATTTAGTAATTACAGATGAGTTTAAGAGTTACGAAATATCGGATAAAAGGGCACGTCGCTTCACTATTGTAATAAACGATATGCGTCTATGGAGTATTGCATTTTTTTGTCGAGAAACTTCATAGGTGTGCTTATGTCAAAAGTAAAATAATTGGTGGACAGAATATAAGCAAATCGTAATCATTTGACAGATTAAAACGTGCTACGATCTATGAACTACTTAAACAGGCCGAATTATCAGTTTGACAAGCGATTACGATTACGATTTCCTTACACAAATGGGGGGACTGACTGACTGCACTTCAACTATAATTCGTAGCAAAGCCAACGATTATCTCTATCTCTGAGAACAGCACGCTCCGCATTTTTCGGAGTCTGTGTCGGAGGGGGCTCAAGGTCACTCGAGGGCGATGGAGAGAGCGATGTTTGGTGTACTAAATTAAAAATGAGGAAATTAGTCAAAGAACCTAAGTACTTAACACTAAGTACTATTTACACTAAGCCCATAAGTAGTGTGAAAAATAATAAATCTCACATTCGTTTTGTTACTTGTTACTTACTCGTAGTTTAGAAAATATTAGGTAGAGACCTTTTTATATTTTTAAATCTTCACTCTTAGTAAATACTCAGCATGTATAATTATACATGCTGAGTATTTACTAAGAGTAAATAAGAGTAAGAGTATACAGTTTGTATTAAAAAGGCCAACCGTCATTGTATTTTTTTTTGTTTGAAAGTGAAATTTGCTCTGAGGAAACAAATTGAGATGAATAGATTTATTCGCAGTAAAATATGTAGTCATGAAAGTCGTTTACATGGTTATTTCGGATCTTGAGTTATTTTTTAATCGTCGAATTGTAATTATTTTTTACTTCAATATTCGTCATGCCTATAATCGCATGGATATTACTTTTGCAAATATACAGAGTACATATTATTTCAATTAATGGTGAGAATAAGTATTCAATTCCATTATAACCTGTCTTTACATTAAAATTCCATACAAAAAGCCTCGTGATGTATCAGCTTAAACTAAACATAACCCCAAAATTCAACATTTAGTTAAAAAATGTTACGCGCCGAATTGAGACCCTCCTCCTTTTTTGGACGTCGGTTAAAAATTAAGAAATACGTGTTTCAGGATTTTTGAAAATTCCACCTCTCACCAATTTTCAAAAATTCCACTCGCACAACGACACAACTCAAATTTCACAACGGGGCGGGTAAGTAGGTTTATATACGTTTAATAGAAATATCTTCGTCCGTTAGCGCAGAAATTTCGTATGGACTACATGTGGGCACATAAGTACAAGACATTCCTCAAAATCCACGACTTGGCTACCAATTGGCAGCAGGCACGGCAAATGTGCGAATCGGAGGGCACGACGCTTCTCATTCCAGACTCGCTAGACGAAGTGGAAAACTTAAAGGTACTCATGAGTAACATGAAGGCTCATTACACCGCTATATTTGTTGGAATACACGACTCGTTTTCCGTCGGCAACTTTGTTACCGTAAGGGGTGAGTTTAGAACCTAGTTTTTCTGGCAGCATACATCAACAGATTATTGTTAAACTGAGCCAAACGAGGTTTATACCTAGTATGTCATCGGTCTTTCACTGAAGGCATAACTCTTCGCAATCCAAGGTTTTACAGATAAACATTTTTGCTGTCGCAAGACTCTTTTCAAATCAAATCAAATCAAATCATCTTTATTCAAAATTGGTACCTACAAAGTACACCTTCTGAACGTCATGTTTATAAAGAATAAGAATTGATGGTGATAATTAACAACGGTATCTTAAGACTAAAGCTACGAGGGTTCCAAACGCGCCCTGATCTGAGAAGAGCCCACAACAAACTCAGCCGGGGGTTTTTTTTTATTATCACCATCTCACAAATATAGTAAATTACTAAATTATATTTTTAATATAACATAATTAGCCGCTGGAACAATTCATACCCATGGTTGCCTATCATTCAAATAATCCTTTACACTATAATATGACTTTTCAATTAGTTTCCGTTTTACAAAAACTTTGAACTTGTTGAGAGACATCTCCAATATGTCTTCTGGGAGTTTATTATAAAAACGTATACTGCTACCGACAAATGAATTACTAATTTTACAAAGTCTAGAAGAGGGCACAATAATTTTATTCTTATTTCTTGTATTAACATTATGACAGTCACTTTTTTTCTTGAATTTATGCATGTTTTTATGCACATATACTAAATTTTCAAATATGTATTGGTTGTGGACTGTCATAATTTTAACTTCTTTGAATTTAGTTCTTAGGGACTCTCTAGGTCCCATGTTTTTAGAAGGCATTTATTATGTACGTATTATATTTTAATTATTAAGACGGAGAGATTAGCCAAACTCTGTAAACATCGTCTCGTAAATTGCCCCAATCGGAAAATGTACGCGGGACGTTTTGATTGCGTGGCGTTCCCAAATTTAATGACTTGGCCCAGAAGTGATATCAGGTCGTTAATACTGAGGTATATTCTTTATTATTTAACCTATATTATATTATATTCACAGGGGAACCCATAGCCGGCACAACCCTAGAACTCCTATGGGGTGAAGACCGACCGAATAATCTGAATGGTTCAGAGAATTGCGTTGTAATGACCAGAGAGGGACTGTTCGATGATCGCCCATGTTCTGACATTTATCCATTTATTTGCAAGATTTTTCAAAAAGACACGAAATATAATGAAGATTGTAATAATTTTGATTCAGGTTGGTGGACTCTTTGAAACGAATAAAGAGAGGAGTTAATTTATATCTATCAATGTCACAAGTCCCAACAACAACTGTAGTCTTATCGCAATCGTGTGTACGATAATAGGAGGCCATAAATTACCTACAAACAGATATACCAACAACATTCAGTTTCATATATTACTTATAGACTCTACATATTGATTTTTACTAATAGTACGGGGAAAATAAACATTCACCTCGAAAAAATATATAAAGCTCATTTTTGGCATAAGTGAATGGGAATTTTGGAGGAAATAGTTCTGAGATACTAAAGAACACTTGTTCCAGAAATCAGCTTTACATTATTTTTTTTGGAGCTTTCTATACAAAGTTTGCTTAAATGACTGGAGCTATAAGGTTTTGTTGTTTGTTTTTGGCTCTCTACAGAATACGCTCGGCATCAGGCAATAAGTGGTAAATGTTACAAGTTTCACTCTGAGCCGTTGTCTTGGCATGATGCCTACTTGACCTGCAACCTGGAAGAAGGGCGTTTAGCTATTATCAACTCTGCAAAAGAAGCCAATATCGTCGTAGGGTTTCTTGGTGATAATTTGAACAGCAACACTCCCGATCCGAACATTTTGTACCTTGGATTTAGTGATCTGATGTTTCCATATCAATATAGAACTATAACTGGTAAGTTTTTTGTTAAGAACAAACTGAAATTGTTTTTCTATCAACCAAAATTAGTTCTAGCTTATTCTTTCGTAATATATTTTCAAACAGATATTTCTATACGTAGGTATCTTTAGTCAAAGAAAATTATTTAGAGAGTAATTAAAAGGTTATTAGCTGCTAAACGAAGGACTAACAACCGCCCTGGTGGTTTATTAGACCGCCTCTCAGGTCGGTTCACAACAAATTCAATTTACAAAACCTTTGGAGAAAGAAATTTATTGATCATTGTTCAGACTAAACTATAACACCAACATTATAACTTACTAGCTGATGCCCGCGACTTCGTCCGCGTGGATTAAGGATTTTTGGTTCCCGCGGGAACTCCTTAGTTTTCCGGGATAAAAAGTAGCCTATGTGTTATTCCAGACTATACTCTATCTCTGTGTCAAATTTCATTCAGATCCGTTTAGCCGTTCGGGCGTGATTGAGTAACAAAAATCCATCCATCCAAACTTTCGCATTTATAATATTAACTTATTTGTGTTACAGGTCAAACTCTAGATGAAGCAGGCTACGCATCGTGGACTCCTATGCAAGAAAAATTACAGCAAAATGAGCTAAAACGCTGCGGAGCTATTTCTAGAACGGGTTTTCTTCTCGTAACATTCTGTGACCGACCTGCAATGTTCTTGTGTGAAAGGGTGCTGAACGTAGATGTGCTGAACGCAAACTCAACTACAATTGCGTATAACATAACAACTAAAAGTATTAATAAAACAGTGTCACTTTCATGATAATATTTGGCAGAATTTTACTTGAATTCTATGAAAATATTTATAGTTACGTTGAAATTAAAATATAACAAAAATTGATTGACGAAACTCGAATAATCAAGATAAGTTTTCAACACAGTTCATATTTTAATTATTATAACCACAAATAAGCAATAGTTGCACTTTATTAATGGTGATTTGACAACAGAGTGACAGCCCTAATTACTTCTAGGGATGTCACTCATGACCTCTCATCGTATTTATCGCTATGCAATGGACAGGCATCTGATGTTTGACATTAATATGCGTGCAATATACATTTATAGTCAGTGATGCGTACGACTCGATAAATTGCGACTATGTCGACTGTGACCACAAATTAAACGCAATTAATTAGCGTGAAATATTTTGTTAGTCACAATACAAACCAGTAGGAATACAATAAAGTAATTTTACATCTCTCATATTCGGTAAGTAGGTCCTTATTACCCCCAAATGGAGCTTGTAGGTGACCAATTAGCGCTCTAGGGTAATAATGTAGCTAGAAAAGCCCTAGGGCGGTAAGTAATTTAAAAAAGTATGATGGTTAGATGTACGCGAACTTTTTGAAAGAGTGAAGAGTTTTTTTTTTAATTACTTACCGCCCTAGGGCTTTTCTAGCTACATTATTACCCTGGAGCGCTAATTGGTCACCTTCAAGCTCCATTTGGGGGTAATAAGGACCTACTTACCTCACAATCGAGATGTAAAGCAGAGTAGTTAGCTCGGGTGTAAGCATCAATTGCACCCTCGAACTATAGGCGCCCTCGCTGTGCTCGTGCGCCTAAATATCTCGGGCTGCAATTGATGCCTTACAACCCTTGGCTACTAATCTACTATTATGGTATTTCTATACTTATTTCACGAAATATCTTCAAAATGTTGATATAAGACAATTTCAAGGCGAAAAAAATATCTACACATCTAGTTTGCATTTTATTCTCTATAATCAAACAAATGATTTCAATCGGATGCGCTGTTAATAAGTGAGGAATGTTTTTAAATCCCAATTTAATTCGATGACTGCAGTTTTTTTACTACCGGTCAAACATCAGCTTGGTATTTTGCTGCTTATTTTTCCTTATAATGTTTTGTATTTCTTCACCTATCCAGATAGATTATATAAATTAGAAACTACAGTATTTATAAAACCTTTATTAAATGGGTATTTAAATAGGTATCTTTATTAAATTCTGATACACAACACCTTGCCTTATGTCACATTTAATTTCAACTTCATAGCCTAGCTTAAAATCGATTTGAAAATTTCTTGAAGCGTTTAAAGAATTTCTAACCAAGTTCTCTATAGTAAGAAACTCAGGCTCTTGATGTTCGTCTGAAATTATAATATCAAAGCTTAACAATTACCCCGTCTACTCGATTATTCGCAACTTTAATATTCCGTACCGAAAAGTTAACGTATGAACTTGAACAATTATGTTAGTTCGGAACGAGGTAGTCCATGATTAGAAGGATGTCCGTTATCCTCGCTCGCGGCGACTGTCAAAAGTTGTTTCTAACAAATCACGTATACAACAACGTGTCCAAAATTTACAATACACGTAGAAGTGCTTAGTTTCTCTACAATAAAATCATGTCGCCATAGGCGTATACCTTATCTATATGTATACCTGTTATAGTCCTTACTCCTTTAGTACGAATATAAAATATCCTTCACGCAAAATGATCAGCGAATGAAAAATATGTTTTCATGGTAAGGATCGTGCTTCAAAACCGTAAAATGTTCAGAAAAGTTGGACTCAGGGGGTCTACTCTTTCTCTCAAACGAAACTTCGCAAACGAACGTAATTAGTCGGTTATTAGGACCCACACAAAATCGTTCAATCCAATCGGTCACGAAAATTTTCTATGGATCCGTACTTCGTCTGCGTGTACGAAAACGAAATAGAGAGGAGCATAGAGATAATATTATGTAGGAGAGGAGTTAACGAAATTTCGTTCGTTTGTTTGCGAAGTTTCGTTTTAAAGAAAGAGAGTAGACCCCCTGAGATTGAGTTACTTACCCTAGTAAACTATTCCCATTGTTGTGATATCATCAGGCATACAATATAAATTTATTATCTAAATATATTAGATCTATAATCCTTTTGAATGGTCACATCACTGCGTATGGGTTCGCAGAAATATTAATTAGCATAAAGCATCGCCTGACTGTTAATGCATTTCGCAATATAATATTGTAAGTCAATTCACTGAATCGACATTAATTGTTTTGAAATAAACCGATGTTTATACTTACTTGCTTATTCCTTGTAAATATTTTAAAATAGCATATCAAGCTATGAAGAAGGAATATGGTAGGTAACAAATATGAAAAAAATTCAGATGAAGCATGTTTTGGGAGCAAGTGTTAAAACCGCATGTTATGTAACATTTTCATATTTTTGTGAAAATCTAATTAAAATAATACAAAATAATACTACAAAAACTACTACTATAATACTACAAAATAATATAAAATAATACAAAATAATAATACAATTAGTGTGGACAGATCCCAACCGTAGATCGGCAAAGCGACCTAATCGATTGGCAAGGTTCGACCTGTCCCTGGAGTACCTAGTGTTCCCGTTAATAAGACGGAGAAGAAACTAGATGTGAAACTAAAAACAACAATAGAAGTAGACTTTATGCAACCGGCAACGTGTACTCGAATTTACAGTTCCTTGGATTAGTTGCGTTGCAGGTCGGAGTCACAATGGAACGACGAGGTCTGACTGTTATGAGTGATCCTTTTATTTTTAAAGCTTCCACTAAAATGTTTTGAAAGGACCGATTTTACTCTACCTCAACCCCCGCGATCCGGCCCGCATTACTCGACGCTGCCTCCTATTGTATAAGCAACTACAATCGCACATTATTGTTTCGACGACGGTATAGTATACGTTTTCCTTTTTATTCCGGCTTCCATGCAAAACCGTATCTTTGCACGCTTCAGTAATGGAAATGAAATTAAAACCGCTTTTAGTCGGTCGTATTGTTTTCGCGATGACTCGTACCCGGGTAAACACTTAAGAGTAGTACTAATTCACGGTGAACTATCATATAGTGTTTTCGAGGAGTACTTAGCTTGAGCTTTCGTTATATAATCGTGACTTGGGCTTAGATTCACTTTAAATGGAAAATATTAGATTAAACTTCGTGAATACAATAATAATATAATCAACGGCCTATACCTATATAGATGTAGCCTATCATGAAGTGGTATTCAATTCATATTTGAATATAAAGTGGCTATAATGTTTTGATCGCAATAAACTGCAGGCTGTGTCGGAATTTGAGCATTAGCGACGTATGTACTGGCACCAAATTTAGGGGTATAGGTTACAGTAAAAAATAAAACTACCAACTCTATGACGGCATGACATTGAATCTGAGCAGTGAATGATATTTTAAGATCTATTCGGAGGATACTGTTTCGTTCGTTAATGGTATGGATTCCCACGTTTAAGTAAAGCACTGTATCCATATTCTGACATATTATCCCTTCTAGTTTAGTAGAATTTAGAGGTATTTAACCTAACTGCATAATAATATTATGTATTTTGCATTGGCTGTTTCATAAGCTTATGTGGCGTCGCATGCACTACATTTAAAGCCTGTGCGTAAACCGTCGCATGAAAGTGTAGGAAAGATCAGTCAGCCATTCTAATTATTCGATACTTATTATGAAACTCATCTTAGACTTCTTCAGTAATCTAATTAGAGTTCTAATAGGAAAAAATGTAGTTTTTATTTAGTTGAATAGTCACATAATCGGGAAACAAATAGCATGTATTCTTTGAAAGGCTTTCCTAGTATAAAGCAGCTTAGTTTAGGATATTTCCGTCCGCAGGTTTGTATAGCTGCACTGCAAATCATTAGCTGGATAGAGACTGCGGCGGACCACACTCGCTGTTTGCATTTGTAATTAATACACTGTTTGCACTCTTGATTTACGATACCGTGCTCTCCTAATGTGTTAATAGCTTTGATAATTACTAAGTTTGTGGTATAATAAAACAAGGAACCATGTAAAATTTAAATTCAGAATTGAAAACAGCTTGTACTACTTTGTAGAACAGTCTTTTAGTGTAGTTATCTACCCATGTTATCTGCAAGAATATCTATTATTATTATAATGATTCTGGTTTGTATGCTTTGATAATATTATGCTATGGCCTGTGCTATTGGGTTTTCGTATTTCAAACTCATAGATATTAAGGATTCATTGTGCACAAATTTTGATCATTTAAACTACTTGAGCCGATTGATTGCAATCGACGAGCGAGTTTGAGGTTTGAAGTCTGATTCCAGCATTATGATAACTCAAACTTACGGTTTAGTGTATCTTACGTAACTTCATAAATGAATATATTTTACTAGCTATTATTTTAATAAATATTAAATCAATTTAATAAAGCATCGTGCAAGAGTTTCAGAGGCGTGCCACCGTTCATTTTGCTTTGGTAAAAAATTATTCCTCCCGTCCTCAACTCTTGGCGTAACTTCGTATCGTCTGAGGGCGTGACAGTTCGGTGATTTGCATTTTTAGCGAGAGTACAAAGACGCACGTCTCTTGCAGACAGATTGTGCTCGAGACGAATGATGCTCGTGAACATCTACGACCTTTAGACCCCGATGTTTTTGGTTAAACGATCCGAAGTGATTTACGTTGCATAATTTTGCTTGGTATATTAGGTTTCGTAGATGTTCGATAACAACCGCTTCGTACACACTTTGGTAGCATGATATTAGTTCTTCTTCTTCTTACTTTGTTTTATGACTTTTAGTAGTGCCACACCAGCACAATGCACTTTGCCAACGTCAGGTGGAGATGATATTAGTTGTTCTCTCATAACACAACAGAAGCTTTAAAGGAGTAGGTAGATATCTATTAGTTTACATTCGGTGAAAGCGGGTGCGCACTGCCGGATAGCCGGTAACTAAATACTTAAAACTTGAAATAAAATACTTAAAACTTCTAAGATATCTGCAAAAAAGAATATGCGCGAAATAAGAAGAAGATGTGGTGCTCCGCTAGCTGGCCTCTTTGCTTCGCATCGGCCAGTGCATACGTCTGCGAGCTATGTACTGAAGTTCGAATATCGAATCGCTGATTGGCAGAAAGCAACGTCGAACGGCCGGTGGATTATTCACTCGAGAGACGCGAACAAGCGTGGCCGTCTAGCAGCGCTGCTAGGCCCACCTTTCTTTTACCATATATCTATACAGTGTTATTTTACAATATGTCGTTATTATAATATAATATCGTGTTAGTCATTATCGAGTGTATCATTTCAACGCCTACACTTAGGAAGTGAATCCTAACTAGGTAGTTATTTGTAGCAGGCGAGGAAGTCCATAACGCCCTACAAACGCAGCTGCTTTGGGCTATCCGCACCCGTTCTGCCTGATGGGCCACACATTATGGGTGTGGTAGATGTATCGGGGATAGTTTTTGCGTGAGCTAATTTTTATTGGGAGTATTAAGTCTAAGGAGATCTTCCACTGAAGCTGAGATGACAGTCAGTAGTCAATAGTCTGATTCTGACGTCCTGTAACTTTTCCAGACATTCTGCTCAACATTCCATCCAGTTATATTTAAATACTATTCCCAAGAGTTCTGCATTAAAGTTTGCTTGCGTAAGTGAAAAATCCTTTCCTCATATTATGAATAACTCCTAGACAAGACTTCGCATCGACTGAAAGCATTATATCAGTTTGGGGAATTTGCATTTTAGTACGGAGATCATAAGCACACTGAGTAGGTACGAGACGAATAATTTCACAAAGTTCGGCGTAGTCTGATTACAGGTTTGAATTACAAGTAATACGAGAACTTTCTCATAGTAAGAAATTTTATTGGAAACAACATAAACAACACAACATAATATTATGGAACATATGGAACATATTATGTATATAATATTTATACATAAAACTAGCTGATGCCCGCGACATTATCCGCGTGGATTGAGATTTTTTGGTTTCCGCGGGAACTCTTTAATTTTTCGGGATAAAAAATAGCCTAAATATGTGCTATTCCAGACTATAATCTACCTTTGTGCCAAATTTCATCTAGATCTGTTCAGATGTTTTGGCGTGATTGAGTGACCAACATCCATCCATCCATCCATCCAAACATATTTAATATTAGTATAGAATACTCGTATAGGACTGGAGTACCTAATGGCAGTGTTCACACAAAATGTAACAAATTCTCTTCATTCCTCCAAATAGTATAAAACAAACTGGTAGATAACTTAAAACTGGACTTGCACAGACTGGTGTATTATAACTTTTTAGATCCAAGGTAGGTATTAACCGTCATAAAAATTTCATGAAGAAGATTTATGTAATCTAAAACACATTTACATTCAGATATTTGATTTAAAGTACTGCTTTCCGCACTGGAAGTAGAGGCCCGACTACGATAAGCATTACGAGTTGTCTACATGAAATATTTAAAACATCAAAGAACAATGAATACCTTAGTTAGGATGACAAATGCTATAAAAAGAATCTATACTGTGGTCTGTTTATTCTTGTATGTATCGAGTTAGCAGCAGGAATATTATTTTAAGCGTACATTATGCGCAATAAATTTTTAATATTATTGCGTCTCACGTTCCTCAAAAGCAATAAAAATCTAAAACTTAGTTTTGCGTGGAAAGTTTTGCTTGGCTTTCAGCTTACGCGGCCCGAGTGGAGTGGAACGCAACCCCAAGCCTTACAAGGAGCGGGCGTGTGCGGAATGCATAATAAGGAGGAGATTAAAAACTACAACAAATTGTCAATAACGTTTCCTCTGGACCTGACATTTTGTGGGCTGGAATTCATCTTTTTCAGATCAAACTTTCTTGATATCTCAGAAGCGGAAAGATAATTTACTATGTGCTCAGATTATGCGTTATCACAATCATCACTCCAGCGAAATTAAGATGTCTACTGCGGTACATGGCTAAGCATGATTGTCGTAAAAAAATGAGGACCCCTGCGCTCGGCCTTCCTCATTGAGCCACTTTCCACCATTCTCTTTATAGGTACATATAGTATGGATTTCTTTAGAGTGTAGAAGAGTTGAACACGGTAGAGAAACAAGTATGCGACACGCTTTGCCCAGCGCTTTAGATATTCTCGAGGTAGGTTTTCGCACGTATCACGATTTTATCGTTGCTTTGCGGTAACAAGATCCTACACACCATGCATAGCGGCGTCTCTTACGCGTTTCAGCGAGAACTTGTTCACGCTAAACAATCAAATAATATCACAGAGCCAACGTACCAAAAAGCTTCACTGAACTTACTTACACGCAGTTTTTACTCTGGGATGATACAGGCCAATGCTTTTTGCTTCTACAAATGGCATCTGCCACTTCAACGTATCAATTGTTTTTCGGTACTCAACATTAAAATGGGATCTTACAAGGAGTCAAATACTTATTTGGTAACTTCGGACACAGTTATTTTATGAAAGTTGTCTTTGACGTCACAAAATAGATTTCACGATTTTTAGAGATGACAATCAGAGCCTTCCATACTTTGTATTAAAATTCAAATTGCTACTTCTCAATAAGAGATAGTAAATATATAATTTGATTCAAACGCCGCGCCGTTAAAAACAATGCAACTTTTTTTGGTCTAAAATAACGATTCTGATGCTCAGCTACGCGAATTAAAATTGTATTGTCCTTCTCACACTGCTATATTGTAATATCGTATAAAATAGATTTTCATACACAGATGTGTCTCGCAGTCTTTTTAAGTGATTGAAATAAATTGAAATTGACTGCTCCGCTGTACAAGAATAACATTAATATTGGGTTTCGCGTCTGAAAGCATACGAAAGTCGTCCCGGACACTTGGTCGCATGAATTTTTAACGTTACAAACGCCAAAAAATGGTGGAAAGAATTTTAGGTTTTGGAAACTCGTAAGTGCACGATTCGCTTATCGATCTGCACGTGTGACTTTTAAGAAATTTAGAACTATTTATATTTTCCAAAGCTCGAAGAGGATGCATCTATTTTCATCCGTCTCTGTTTATTTTATAAACTTCTGCTGGAGCTCAGATTTTACCTCAAATTTGTATAAGAGTAGCTATAATAATAATATTATGTATTAGGTTTTTTTTTTGCTGTGGCTATCAGACAAACGGACATCCAGACTGGACGAAAATATTTAAAGTAAGTGTCACTTATTTGCTGCTTACAATCAATAAAACCACCTCATGAAGAAACTTTAAGGTAAAAACACACTACAGACACAACATATTGGTCTGGCAAAAATTCATGTCATTCACTTTTTTAAGGAGCGTACACATTGCACACTAAGCGATAGGACAAAACGTCTTCCCCGATGCGATCGTTTTGCGCGAACTTTTTGTCCTCCTCGGTGCGTGGTGCGTTTTCACTCCAAGTCAGTTCTGCAGCTGCTAGATAATATTAGCCTTTATTAGTATATTGTGATACAAGGGTGGAAAGTAGGTTATTGCAAACGAGCTGTCATTAATAAGCCCGAACCGAAGGTGAGGGTTTTTAATGTCACGAGTTTGCAATAACCTTCACACCCGTGTATCACACGACGTTTTTCAATACAGTTGTGGGAAATAGTAATAAACAAATCAAAGAATTACAAGTTTATTTCAACATACATACGTACATAGTAATTAATTCTGAAAATTGAGATAGTTTTTAACATGGAATAACTTGACCACAATGTAGATGGTTTATATTTTCCACTCAATTCATGAAAATAAGCTAACAAAACATTTTCTGAGAATGACTTACTTAGTTTTTTTATGTTTTTTCCATGAAATAAAATTATTGTAAGCCGTCATATATCTTTCTCGAGATTTTGGGGGCAAAATTCCATCTTGCGCAGTTTTCGCCTCAGATAAAATATCTGGTGGAGTTAATTCCATTTCATCATAAGTACTAGAACTCATATTAACAAAAATATAATCAATTTATCACATAAAAATAAAAAATTTCAGCAAATGGCGCGTATTTACACCTGGACATATTTTTTTTTTCAACGAAACTAGGCTACGGGTTCGTACCTACGCGTATACAGCCTATTCGATTTTTGTCAAATGTTGAAAATAATTAAATTAAAACTGGTAATTAAATATAATCAACAACCATTTAAAAGAATTTTGGAAATACAATGCTAAAACGTACGGATTCATTCATTTTTCCTCGTAAAAAGCCTATCCGATTATATTCTATGTATGAAAACTCCTTGCTACTAAACTTTTTTAATTGACTTGGAAAATTTAAAAATAAACTGCAAAAGTAAGTGTCGAGCTTGTAAAAGTAAGTCACGACCGTGTAAAAGTAAGATGCCTATGCGAAAGATTCAATTTTCGAATAATAACTACAGCCTCTGAAAGTGCGCCATGTTTGACAACTGTATTGAAAAATATTTTTCAATACAGTTGTCAAACATGGCGCACTTTCAAAGGCTGTAGTTATGATTCGAAAATTGAATCTTTCGCATAGGCATCTTACTTTTACACGGTCGTGACTTACTTTTACAAGCTCGACACTTACTTTTGCAGTTTAGTTTTAAATTTTCCAAGTCAATTAAAAAAGTTTAGTAGCAAGGAGTTTTCATACATAGAATATAATCGGATAGGCTTTTTACGAGGAAAAATTAATGAATCCGTACGTTTTAGCATTGAATTTCCAAAATTCTTTTATATGGTTGTTGATTATATTTAATTACCAGTTTTAATTTAATTATTTTCAACATTTGACAAAAATCGAATAGGCTGTATACGCGTAGGTACGAACCCGTAGCCTAGTTTCGTTGAAAAAAAAAATATGTCCAGGTGTAAATACGCGCCATTTGCTGAAATTTTTTATTTTTTATGTGATAAATTGATTATATTTTTGTTAATATGAGTTCTAGTACCTACTAATGATGAAATGGAATTAACTCCACCAGATAATTTATCTGAGGCGAAAACTGCTCAAGATGGAATTTTGCCCCCAAAATCTCGAGAAAGATATATGACGGCTTACAATAATTTTATTACATGGAAAAAACATAAAAAAACTAAGTCATTCTCAGAAAATGTTTTGTTAGCTTATTTTCATGAATTGAGTGGAAAATATAAACCATCTACATTGTGGTCAAGTTATTCCATGTTAAAAACTATCTCAATTTTCAGAATTAATTAATATGTACGTATGTATGTTGAAATAAACTTGTAATTCTTTGATTTGTTTATTACTATTTCCCACAACTGTATTGAAAAACGTCGTGTGATACACGGGTGTGAAGGTTATTGCAAACTCGTGACATTAAAAACCCTCACCTTCGGCTCGGGCTTATTAATGACAGCTCGTTTGCAATAACCTACTTTCCACCCTTGTATCACAATATACTATAGTAGAAAGATTTTCAGCACCCTTCTCAGTCTCAAACTCAGTTAAGAGTTAACGGTCTGATTAGTTTTACACAAAACAAGTGTAATTTAATCCGACGGTGATCTAGTACGTGCTTCAAAGTTTTAAATACTATTATTTTTCAGGCGTTTAGGATTTACTCAATTTGTTTAAATTGAGTATGTTATTTACAGTAGGTAATCCTTCTTAAGTACACATATTTCTTAGCTTACGCCACATGGTCAGTGTATTATTCTCGTTGACTTAGAGAATAACTGATATAAGATATCCACAAATATAAACATTCAAACACACTTTCACATATTTTGTAATAAGTATTACTAGGTATGAACCTTGCGGGCTTATAATTTAATTAAGTACTTACACAATAATCATAAAATATTGTCACTTGTAGAATAGAACTGCGTTTCTTTTTACATTATAAATGGTGGAACATTACGTTTATTTATACGAGAAATAAAAACCGGTCTCTCACGCTCGCGCGGACTCTCGTACAGAGGGTTCCGTACCACCAAAATATTATTTTAGTAAATAAGAGAGATGTCATAATAACACGTAATCAGCGGTGAAATAACAGGCTTATAATATACCTATACCGCTAAACTGCAGGTAGCGCCTGACGAACAATACGTCACGGGTTACCATATACGTAAGACGTAAACTTAATATCTTAAACGCTATTCCGTGCAATACTGAATTCGCCAAACGTCAGTATAAAGCTAACTCAATTTTTCTATATAACGCAGTTAATAAAACATTAAATATTCATGATATGACACTACACCAATGCAAACAAACAGTGTCAAGTTGGCTACTTAATCTAAATTATAACGATACCGAAAACTTATTAAAATTTCATTTTTGATTAAATTTTAGCTTTTAACAAAATTTAAACAAACACATGGACATTAAACGAATACACACACATACTCACGCAGATACACACACACAACACACAACACGCACACACACACATAGGGGCGCGTGCGCCCGCGCACACTCTCTCATACATAATTACATACCTCACACACAATTCAATCTATTAATTATGTAGTAAGTAATTAATTACTGTATTTGTAAATTTATTTCTGTTATGTACCTACTATTATTGAACACACACAAGAAGAGCGGGGTTCCTGGGATACAGGTTTTATATAAACTTACTTCAGGATCCCCAAAAACATTGTAAAATGACGTACTTTATAACAAATAAATTTTCATTTCATTTTCATTTCATTTCATTTCATTTCATATGAGTACGGAACCCTAATTAATGATTTTCGGATTTTTCCCATACTTGTGCTGTGAGACCATGCTTCTTCCCAAATTTCATGATTCTAAGTCAACGGGAAGTACGTTAGTAAGTTTCTGATCGGGAGGAGATCTGATCTGAGCCCTTAATAGGCTTAAATTTGTTGCCGAGTGGCAAAATATGCGGCATAAACGACTGTTTCGTTTGATTGCGTTGACTTACTCGTAGAAGCTTGATTTTTTTACAGCTCCAAGGGTCCGTAGACCTTTAGTATTTGTTATTAATTTCAACTCGATACTCAACTCGCGTTCTCAAGAAAAGGATGTTGACAGACAGACAGATAAAAACTTTTTTCTTCCGAGGCACAGAACCCTTAAATTGCGTATTCATTTACGAGCAAGCAATATACTCGTAATAAGCATTTTTCAAGCGGAGCGCTACGTCTCAGGTGTCGGCCCGTATTTGAATATTGAAACGTGTGTGATCAGAATCGAGATGCAGTTTTATTGTCATTTCCCTTCAATAAACATTTATATTGGGTGAAATTTTTAGTACGCCACTTAATTTTTAAACATTTTGATGGATATTTCTTGGCATAAAAAAAATACGACTATTTACTTTTTTACTCTCCGACGCAAAAAGAAGGGTATTTTAAGTTTAATGTGTGTATCTGTGAGTCTATCTGTGGCATCGTAGCTACCAAGTCAGGTTAGCTACAGGTTAGCCCGCTACCCTCTTAGACTGCATCATCACTTACCATCAGGTGAGATCGCAGTCAACGGCTAACTTCTAGTGGATAAAAAAAAGTCTTACAACACGATGATGCCCGCGACTTTATCTGCGTGGATTTAGGTTTATTGAAAATCCTGCGAGAAATTTTTGATTTTGCGAAAAAGTAACCAATAGCTGGGGTTGACACCCACACACATAACAGATAGACAGGCACACTTTCGAATTTATAATATTAGTACGGCTTTTTTTGTTGTGCATTAGGTTTAAAAGGTTTCGAGGCACGAATTTCCCAAAATAAATACAACCGCAAAAAAAAGGAGAAGAACCGAAATAGCGTGAAGCTCAGTATTTCGCAAAAACCACATTGATATTGTTACAGTAATCATGATGCACATTAAAACTGGATGGAAGCACCTGCATTAAACAGCTTACGCGGACGCCAGACGTCGCCGGTCGCTTTCGAGTTAAATTTTATTTGATTGCGAGCCTCGTCCGCGTCACGACAACGGGCTGATTGATGTATTGCGCCACCCGTAGCCAAAGATGAAAGCAATTAATGAACGCAAGTATTATCATGTTTGTAATTAATCGACCATTTTAATTAACTTTAAATTAAGTAGGTTGTTTTTTAAATGTTCGGCGAAATCCATCTATACTATACTAATATTATAAATGCGAAAGTTTGGATGGATGGATGGATGTATGCCTGGTATCTTCTCTTTGTTACTCAATCACGCCAGAACGGCTGAACGGATCTAGATGAAATTTGGCACAGAGATAGATTATAGTTTGGAATAACACAAAGGCCCGGAAAATTAAAGAATTCCCGAGGGTAACCAAAAAATCTCAACTCACGCGGACAAAGTCTGGGGCATCAGCTTGTACCTATTAATAAATAAATAAGATTGTACCTATTAACTATTATGTAACTATTTTATTTATTGGGTAATATTATAATATTACCTACCCATGGTCGTGACCACGGCACACCGCCCGTATAGGCCGCTGGTTTCAGCTTGAAACTTTTCAAGATGACGAACTTTTAAGTGAAAAATCGTCATTATTAGGAAAATAATATGGAAGTCGACATTAAACGTCGTGGTTTGACGTCTTTATACAAAACTAGTATGGCGCGTGGTTGCGCGGCCCGCTGCAGCGGACCGCGTAGTGGACCGCGTGGTCCACTGTCTACTTACTCGCTGTCCTACTATCCTGCCCCCCGATTATGTAAGAATGGCCGATCAAATCGTCAAAGTTCGGCATCAAAGTAAAATAAACCATAACAGCATTTAATTAGAGCTCAATTTCGAAACACGAAATTGAGCTCTAATTCAATGCTGTTATGGTTTATTTTACTTTGACGCCGAACTTTTACGATTTGATCGACAATTCTTACATAATCGGGCAGCTGGTTTACTGTCTACGTGTTCTGATCTGAACAACACACTGCTATGCTAGTGAGCACAGTGGAAGCGCCAGCACGCCAAGCGTCCGACGTAAAAGAAAATTCTCATAAAGGAAAAACATAAAACAAAGACCACCAACCCCCCGCCCCTCCCTTTTTGTTTGAGCAGCCCCTAAGTACTTAGGTACCTATCCTTAATACCCTGACCGTGCTCCTCACCCATCATCTGAACCTTCGATCATCATCTCTCTCCATATTTTTTCTCCGAACCACTCGTCAAAATGAGAATTCTTCCATAAAAACAAATCTTGAAAAGAAACCGTAGTCTTGCATAGTTCTACACTTGTAGCCTCTTCAATATTCGCCATACATTTTCTATGGAAAAATAAATTCCGCCATCTTGAATTTTTTTCCTGTTCATCAAGTAGACCCTCATGTCCCGATCATCTTTTGCCAAGAAACCACTCTTCCATCTTTTATACTCTCCGAGATAGACACCGTCGAAATTTGTATGGCGGCCATCTTTAATCCGCCATTTTGAATTTTTTTTCAGCTCAATGTCAATTGGATGAAGGTTCGAGTGACATTTGGTCGAGCACCCCCCACCTATCTTCAATACCCTTTTCTATGGAAAAATAAATTCCGCCATCTTGAATTTTTTTCCTGTTCATCAAGTAGACCCTCATGTCCTGATCATCTTTTGCCGAGAAACCACTCTTCCATCTTTTATACTCTCCGAGATAGACACCGTCGAAATTTGTTTGGCGGCCATCTTAAATCCGCCATTTTGAATTTTTTTTCAGCTCACTGTCAATCGGATGAAGTTTCGAGTAACATTTGGTCGAGCACCCCCCACCTATCTTCGATACCCTGGCTGGTGCTCTTCATCCGTCTTCGAAATCCTCAATCATCAGCTCTCTCTGTATTTTTCCTCTTAATGAATTTTTGTCTTCTATACGAAACGATGAGTGAAAAAAAAAATGTTCATACAAAATTTTACAGGAGAGGTGATCAATGAGTCAGTCAGCACGAGCAGCTATATATATATTACTAGTATGGCGCGTGGTTGCGCGGCCCGCTGCAGCGGACCGCGTAGTGGACCGCGTGGACCACTGTCTACTTACTCGCTGTCCTACTATCCTGCCCCCCGATTATGTATGAATGGCCGATCAAATCGTAAAAGTTCGGCGTCAAAGTAAAATAAACCACAACAGCATTAAATTAGACCTCAATTTCGAAACACGAAATTGAGCTCTAATTCAATGCTGTTATGGTTTATTTTACTTTAACGCCGAACTTTTACGATTTCATCGACAATTCTTACATAATCGGGCAGCTGGTTTACTGTCTACGTGTTCTGATCTGAACAACACACTGCTATGCTAGTGAGCACAGTGGAAGCGCCAGCACGCCAAGCGTCCGACGTAAAAGAAAATTCTCATAAAGGAAAAACATAAAACAAAGACCACCAACACCCCGCCCCTCCCTTTTTGTTTGAGCAGCCCCTAAGTAGGTACCTGTCTTTAATACCCTGACCGTGCTCCTCACCCGTCATCCGAACCTTCGATCATCATCTCTCTCCATATTTTTTTCTCCGAACCATTAGTCAAAATGAGATTTCTTCCATAAAAACAAATCTTGAAAAGGAACCGTAGTCTTGCATAGTTCTACACTTGTAGCCTCTTCAATATTCGCCATAGGTACATTTTCTATGGAAAATAAATTCCGCCATCTTGAATTTTTTTCCTGTTCATCAAGTAGACCTTCATGTTCTGATCATCTTTTTCCAAGAAACCACTCTTCCATCTTTTATACTCTCCGAGATAGACACCGACGAAATTTGTATGGCGGCCATCTTAAATCCGCCATTTTGAAATTTTTTTTCAGCTCACTGTCAATTGGATGAAGTTTCGAGTGACATTTGTTCGAGCACCCCCCACCTATCTTCTATACCCTCTTCTATGGAAAAATAAATTCCGCCATCTTGAATTTTTTTCCCGTTCATCAAGTAGACCCTCGTGTCCTGATCATCTTTTGCCAAGAAACCACTCTCCCATCTTTTATACTCTCCGAGATAGACACCGTCGAAATTTGTATGGCGGCCATCTTAAATCCGCCATTTTGAAATTTTTTTCAGCTCACTGTCAATTGGATGAAGTTTCGAGTGACATTTGGTCGAGCACCCCCCACCTATCTTCGATACCCTGGCCGGTGCTCTTCATCCGTCTTCGAAATCCTCAATCATCAGCTCTCTCTGTATTTTTCCTCTTAATGAATTTTTGTCTTCTATACGAAACGATGAGTGAAAAAAAAAATGTTCATACAAAATTTTACAGGAGAGGTGATCAATGAGTCAGTCAGCACGAGCAGCTATATATATATTAACTAGTATGGCGCGTGGCTGCGCGGCCCGCTGAAGCGGACCGCGTAATGGACCGCGCGGTCCACTGTCTACTTACTCGCTGTACTACTATCCTGCCCCCCGATTATGTAAGAATGGCCGATCAAATCGTCAAAGTTCGGCGTCAAAGTAAAATAAACCATAACAGCATTAAATTAGAGCTCAATTTCGAAACACGAAATTGAGCTCTAATTCAATGCTGTTATGGTTTATTTTACTTTGACGCCGAACTTTGACGATTTGATAGACCATTCTTACATAATCGGGCAGCTGATTTACTGTCTACGTGTTCTGATCTGAACAACACACTGCTATGCTAGTGAGCACAGTGGAAGCGCCAGCTCGCCAAGCGTCCGACGTAAAAGAAAATTCTCATAAAGGAAAAACATAAAACAAAGACCACCAACCCCCCGCCCCTCCCTTTTTGTTTGAGCAGCCCCTAAGTAGGTACCTATTTTAATACCCTGACCGTGCTCCTCACCCATCATCTGAACCTTCGATCATCATCTCTCTCCATATTTTTTCTCCGAACTACTCGTCAAAATGAGAATTCTTCCATAAAAACAAATCTTGAAAAGAAATTGTAGTTTTGCATAGTTCTACACTTGTAGCCTCTTCAATATTCGCCATACATTAACTATGGAAAAATAAATTCCGCCATCTTGAATTGTTTTCCTGTTCATCAAGTAGACCTTCATGTCCCGATCATCTTTTGCCAAGAAACCACTCTTCCATCTCTGATACTCTCCGAGATAGACACCGACGAAATTTGTATGGAGGCCATCTTATATCCGCCATTTTGAATTTTTTTTCAGCTCACTGTCAATTGGATGAAGTTTCGAGTGACATTTGGTCGAGCACCCCCCACCTATCTTCAATACCCTTTTCTATGGAAAAATAAATTCCGCCATCTTGAATTTTTTTCCTATTCATCAAGTAGACCTTCATGTCCTGATGATCTTTTGCCAAGAAACCACTCTTCCATCTTTTATACTCTCCGAGATAGACACCGTCGAAATTTGTATGGCGGCCATCTTAAATCCGCCATTTTGAAATTTTTTTCAGCTAACTGTCAATTGGATGAAGTTTCGAGTGACATTTGGTCGAGCACCCCCCACCTATCTTCGATACCCTGGCTGGTGCTCTTCATCCGTCTTCGAAATCCTCAATCATCAGCTCTCTCCGTATTTTTCCTCCGAATGAATTTTTGTCTTTTATACGAAACGATGAGTGAAAAAAAAATTTTTCATACAAAATTTTACAGGAGAGGTGATCAATCAGTCAGTCAGTCAGCACGAGCAGCTATATATATATTAACTAGTATGGCGCGTGGTTGCGCGGCCCGCTACAGCGGACCGCGTAGTGGACCGCGTGGTCCACTGTCTACTTACTCGCTGTCCTACTATCCTGCCCCCCGATTATGTAAGAATGGCCGATCAAATCGTCGAAGTTCGGCGTCAAAGTAAAATAAACCATAACAGGATTAAATTGGAGCTCAATTTCGAAACACGAAATTGAGCTCTAATTCAATGCTGTTATAGTTTATTTTACTTTGACGCCGAACTTTTACGATTTGATCGACAATTCTTTCATAACCGGGCAGCTGGTTTTTTGTCTACGTGTTCTGATCTGAACAACACACTGCTATGCTAGTGAGCACAGTGGAAGCGCCAGCACGCCAAGCGTCCGACGTAAAAGAAAATTCTCATAAAGGAAAAACATAAAACAAAGACCACCAACCCCCCCGCCCCTCCCTTTTTGTTTGAGCAGCCCCTAAGTAGGTACCTATCTTTAATACCCTGACCGTGCTCCTCACCCATCATCTGAACCTTCGATCATCATCTCTCTCCATATTTTTTCTCCGAACCACTCGTCAAAATGAGAATTCTTCCATAAAAACAAATCTTGAAAAGGAACCGTAGTCTTGCATAGTTCTACACGTCTTGTAGCCTCTTCAATATTCGCCATGTACATTTTCTATGGAAAAATAAATTCCGCCATCTTGAACTTTTTTCCTGTTCATCAAGTAGACCTTCATGTCCCGACCATCTTTTGCCAAGAAACCACTCTTCCATCTTTTATACTCTCCGAGATAGACACCGTCGACATTTGTATGGCGGCCATCTTAAATCCGCCATTTTGAATTTTTTTTCAGCTCACTGTCAATTGGATGAAGTTTCGAGTGACATTTGGTCGAGCACCCCCCACCTATCTTCAATACCCTTTTCTATGGAAAAATAAATTCCGCCATCTTGAATTTTTTTCCTGTTCACCAAGTAGACCCTCATGTCCTGATCATCTTTTGTCAAAAAACCACTCTTCCATCTTTTATACTCTCCGAGATAGACACCGTCGAAATTTGTATGGCGGCCATCTTAAATCCGCCATTTTGAAATTTTTTTCAGCTAACTGTCAATCGGATGAAGTTTCGAGTGACATTTGGTCGAGCACCCCCCACCTATCTTTGATACCCTGGCTGGTGCTCTTCATCCGTCTTCGAAATCCTCAATCATCAGCTCTCTCCGTATTTTTCCTCCGGATGAATTTTTGTTTTCTATACGAAACGATAAGTGAAAAAAAAAAAGTTCATACAAAATTGTACAGGAGAGGTGATCAATCAGTCAATCAGCACGAGCAGCTATATATATATTAACTAGTATGGCGCGTGGCTGCGCGGCCCGCTAAAGCGGACCGCGTAGTGGACCGCTCGGTCCACTGTCTACTTACTCGCTGTCATACTATCCTGGTTTACTGTCTACGTGTTCTGAACTGAACAACACACTACTATGCTAGTGATCACAGTGGAAGCGCCAGCACGCCAAGCGTTCGACGTAAAAGAAAATTCTCATAAAGGAAAAAACATAAAACAAAGACCACCAACCCCCCGCCCCTCACCCCCTTGTATACCTTTGGGTGCCATCGAACTTCGGCAACTTGGCTTTCGTAATGGCGAACCGACAATAATTATTCTTCCATAAAGAACAAATCTTGTAAAAAACCATTTAAAAATCATGCATATTTCCTAACTTCTTCTACTCTCTTCAATGTTCGTAGATTGTGGTTTTCGGGTGGAAAATTATCAGGGCCTGAAAGTCTACTTGATGAGCAAAAAATTAAGATGGCAGGATCTGCCATCTTAATTTTTTCTGCTCATCAAGTAGACTTTCAGGCCCTGATAATTTTCTACCCAAAAACCACTCTTCCATATTTTAAATACTGTCTGAGATGGCCGCCATCTTAAATCCGCCATTTTGGATTTTTTTTCAGCTTACTGCCAATTGTATGAAGTTTCGAGTATTTTTTGTTTGAGCAGCCCTGACCTATCTTTAATACCCTGACCGTGCTCCTCACCCATCATCCGAACCTTCGATCATCTCCATATTTTTTTCTCCGAACGATTCGTCAAAATGAGAATTCTTCCATAAAAACAAATCTTGAAAAGGAACCGTAGTCTTGCATAGTTCTACACTTGTAGCCTCTTCAATATTCGCCATACATTTTCTATGGAACATAAATTCCGCCATGAACAAACCACTCTTCCATCTTTTATTAATACTGTCTGAGATAGCCGGCATCTTGAATCCACCATTTTGGTTTTTTTTTTCAGCTCACTGCCAATTGTATGAAGTTTCAAGTATTTTTTGTTTGAGCAGCCCCTATCTGTCTTTAATACCCTGACCGTGCTCCTCACTTATCATCCGAACCTTCGATTATCATCTCTCTCCATATTTTTTTCTCCGTACCATTCGTCAAAATGAGAATTCTTCCATAAAAACAAATTTTTAAAAGGAACCGTACACTTGTAGCCTCTTCAATATTCGCGATACCTAATTTTCTATGGAAAAATAAATTCCGCCATCTTGAATTTTTTTTTCCTGTTCATCAAGTAGACCTTCATGTTCTGATCATCTTTTGCCAAGAAACCACTCTTCCATCTTTTATACTCTCCGAGATAGACACCGATGAAATTTGTATGGCGGCCATCTTAAATCCGCCATTTTGAAAATTTTTTTCAGCTCACTGTCAATTGGATGAAGTTTCTAGTGACATTTGTTCGAGCACCCCCACCTATCTTCAATACCCTTTTCTATGGAAAAAAAAATTCCGCCATCTTGAATTTTTTTCCTGTTCATCAGGTAGACCCTCATGTCCTGATCATCTTTTGCCAAGAAGCCACTCTTCCATCTTTTATACTCTCCGAGATAGACACCGACGAAATTTGTATGGCGGCCATCTTAAATCCGCCATTTTGAATTTTTTTTCAGCTCACTGTCAATTGGATGAAGTTTCGAGTGACATTTGGTCGAGCACCCCCCACCTATCTTCGATACCCTGGCTGGTGCTCTTCATCCGTCTTCGAAATCCTCAATCATCAGCTCTCTCCGTATTTTTCCTCCGAATGAATTTTTGTCTTTTATACGAAACGATGAGTGAAAAAAAATATTTTCATACAAAATTTTACAGGAGAGGTGATCAATGAGTCAGTCAGTCAGCACGAGCAGCTATATATATATTAACTAGTATGGCGCGTGGTTGCGCGGCCCGCTACAGCGGACCGCGTAGTGTACCGCGTGGTCCACTGTCTACTTACTCGCTGTCCTACTATCCTGCCCCCCGATTATGTAAGAATGGCCGATCAAATCGTCAAAGTTCGGCGTCAAAGTAAAATAAACCATAACAGCATTAAATTAGAGCTCAATTTCGTGTTTCGAATTCAATGCTGTTATGGTTTATTATACTTTGACGCCGAACTTTTACGATTTGATCGACAATTCTTACATAATCGGGCAGCTGGTTTACTGTCTACGTGTTCTGATCTGAACAACACACTGCTATGCTAGTGAGCACAGTGGAAGCGCCAGCGCGCCAAGCGTCTGACGTAAAAGAAAATTCTCATAAAGGAAAAACATAAAACAAAGACCACCAATTTTCCCCCCTCCCCTCCCTTTTTGTTTGAGCAGCCCCTAAGTAGGTACCTATCTTTAATACCCTGAGTGTACTCCTCACCCATCATTCGAACCTTCGATCATCATCTCTCTCCATATTTTTTTCTCCGAACCATTCGTCAAAATGAGAATTCTTCCATAAAAATAAATCTTGAAAAGAACCCGTAGTCTTGCATATTTCTACACTAATTGTAGCCTCTTCAATATTCGCCATACATTAACTATGGAAAAATAAATTCCGCCATCTTGAATTGTTTTCCTGTTCATCAAGTAGACCCTCATGTCCTGATCATCTTTTGCCAAGAAACCACTCTTCCATCTTTTATACTCTCCGTGATAGACAGCGACGAAATTTGTATGGCGGCCATCTTAAATCCGCCATTTTGAATTTTTTTCAGCTCACTGTCAATTGGATGAAGTTTCGAGTGACATTTGGTCGATCACCCCCCACCTATCTTCAATACCCTTTTCTATGGAAAAATAAATTCCGCCATCTTGAATTTTTTTCCTGTTCATCAAGTAGACCCTCATGTCCTGATCATCTCTTGCCAAGAAACTACTCTTCCATCTTTTATACTCTCCGAGATAGACACCGACGAAATTTGTATGGCGGCCATCTTAAATCCGCCATTTTGAAATTTTTTTCAGCTAACTGTCATTTGGATGAAGTTTCGAACGACATTTGGTCGAGCACCCCCCACCCATCTTCGATACCCTGGCTGGTGCTCTTCATCCGTCTTCGAAATCCTCAATCATCAGCTCTCTCCGTATTTTTCCTCCGAATGAATTTTTGCCTTATATACGAAACGATGAGTAAAAAAAAATTTTTTCATACAAAATTTTACAGGAGAGGTGATCAATGAGTCAGTCAGTCAGCACGAGCAGCTATATATATATTAACTAGTGTTTCGCTCTGTGCGCGAGCTGCTAAAGCAGCTCACGAGATGTGGTTAGACGTTAGTACTAAGTAGTACAGACTTGACGTCTTTATTGTATTAAACCGAATTTATTTACTTAGATACACAATAATTCACCTTTAAGTAGAATGATTTTAAAAATGGCGCTGATTTTTTAAAACTTTAGTATGACTTTCCTGTTTTGTAATCCCAGGGAGCCCTAATATCGATTTTGAACGAAATCGGTCAATAACAAAGAATTTCAAAATGGCGCTGATTTTTTAAAACTTTGGTATCAGTTTCCTGTTTTGTGATCCCAGGAAGTACTAAATATCGATTTTGAACGAAATCGGTCAATTAACAAATAAGTTCAAAATGGTGCGGATTTTTTTTAATTTTGGTACCAGTTTCCTGTTTTGTAACCCCAGGGAGTCCTAAATATCTATTTTGAACGAAATCAGTCAATTAACAAAGAATTTCAACATGGCGCTGATTTTTTTAAATTTTTGTAACAGTTTCCTGTTTTGTAATCCCAGGGAGCCCTAATATCGATTTTGAACGAAATCGGTCAATAACAAAGAATTTCAAAATGGCGCTGATTTTTTAAAACTTTGGTATCAGTTTCCTGTTTTGTGATCCCAGGAAGTACTAAATATCGATTTTGAACGAAATCGGTCAATTAACAAATAAGTTCAAAATGGCGCGGATTTTTTTAATTTTGGTACCAGTTTCCTGTTTTGTAACCCCAGGGAGTCCTAAATATCTATTTTGAACGAAATCAGTCAATTAACAAAGAATTTCAACATGGCGCTGATTTTTTTAAATTTTTGTAACAGTTTCCTGTTTTGTAATCCCAGGGAGCCCTAATATCGATTTTGAACGAAATCTGTCAATTAACAAAGAATTTCAAAATGGCGCTAATCTTTTAAACCTTTGGTATCAGGTTCCTGTTTTGTGATCCCAAGGAGCCCTTAATATCGATTTTGAACGAAATCGGTCAATTGACAAAGAATTTCAAAATAGTGCTGATTTCTTAAAACTTTGGTATCAGTTTCGTTTTGTAATCCCAGGTAGCCCTAAATATCGATTTTAAATTTCCTGTTTTGTGATCCCAGGGAGTCCTCAATATCGCTTTTGAACGAAATCGGTAAATTAAAAAAGAATTTCAAAATGGCGCTGATTTTTTAAAACTTTGGTATCAGGTTCCTGTTTTGTGATCCCAGGGAGTCCTAAATATCGATTTTGAACGAAATCAGTCAATTAACAAATAATTTCAAAATGGCGCTGATTTTTTATAATTCTGGTATCAGTTTCCTGTTTTGTTATCCCAGGGATCCTCAGATATCGATTTTGAACGAAATCGGTAAATTAACAAAGAATTTCAAAATGGCGCTGATTTTTTAAAACTTTGGTACCTATCAGTTTCGTTTTGTATTCCCAGGTAGCCCTAAATATCGATTTTGAACGAAATCAGTCGATTGACAAAGAATTTCAAAATAGTGCTGATTTTTTAAAACTTTGGTATCAGTTTCGTTTTGTAATCCCAGGTAGCCCTAAATATCGATTTTGAACAAAAAATCAGCGCCATTTTGAAATTATTTGATAAAAATATTTTCAAAATGGCGCTGATTTTTTAAAACTTTGGTATCAGTTTCCCGATTTGTGATCCCAGGGAGTCCTCAATATCGCTTTTGAACGAAATCGGTAAATTAACCAAGAATTTCAAAATGGCACTGATTTTTTAAAACTTTGGTATCAGGTTTCTGTTTTGTGCAGGGAGTCCTAAATATCGATTTTGAACGAAATCAGTCAATTAACAAATAATTTCAAAATGGCGCTGATTTTTTATAATTCTGGTATCAGTTTCCTGTTTTGTTATCCCAGGGATCCTCAGATATCGACTTTGAACGAAATCGGTTAATTGATAACTAATTTCAAAATGACTTTTTTTAATACTTTGGTATCAGTTTCCTGTTTTGTACTCTCAAGGAGCCCCGTCGTGGGTAAAACGGAACCGTATCAAAATCTTGAAAAATCTTGGAAAAATAAATTCCGCTATCTTGAATTTTTTCCTGTTCATCAATTAGACCTTCAGGTCCATCATCTTTTGCCAAGAAACCACTCATCCATCTTACTTTCTGAGATAGACAGACACCAAAATATAAATTTGTATGGCAGCCTGAACATGAACTACACCGTTTCGGATCTGTGGCGCCGCGATTCGGGGTCGAAAAATCAAAAAATACTACAGCTCGGCCGCCATCTTGTTTTTCCAATTTTTTATACTTTTTCTATTGATGGTTTACTAATTTCTTCAATAATTGCGAGTTGTAACAAAATCGGTTGGAAAACAAAAGAGTTGCAAGAAACACGTCGGCCGCCATCTTGTTTTTCCGAAATGTCATAATTTTTCCCTACTCGAATCCCGCACCCGAACACATCTGCCTCACGTCATTGTATCGTTTTCTGGCTCTTTCTAGGAGAACAATAAATTATGTCATTGAGTCCTAATCGCCTTAATAATATAATTTGGTATGAAAAAAAATATTCCGCCATCTTGAAATTGTTTTCATTTCGCTAAATAGACCTCCTTGCTCTGATCAGCTCGTGCCAAGAAACCACACTTCCATCTCTTATACTCTCCGAGATAAACACTGACGAAATTTGTATGGCGGCCATCTTGAATGCACCATTTTGGAGTTTTTTTTAAACTCATCGCCAATTGGATGAGGTTTCGAGTGACATTTGTTCGAGCATCCCCCACCTATCTTCAATACCTTGGCCGTGCTCTTTACCCGTCTACGAAATCCTCAATCATCAGCTGTCTCCATATTTTTCTTCAAATTTAATTTTCTGACTTGTATACGAAGCCATCAGTGAAAAAAAAATTATTCATACAAAATTTTACGAAAATTTGTGGGGAAAATGTCGAAAACTACCCCAAATGTGGCAACCCTGTTTAGATATCTTGATACTGCCGGTCCAGTCACACAATCGATCCATACACGTCAACTTTCCCAAATGTTGTCAAATGCCTCAAAAATGTGATCGAAATTTTGAAAAACACAAAAATAATACAAAATGGCCACCACCTCGTTTCACAGAAACATTTTGCATAGTTTTATAATTTTCCCGTAAACTACAGGATATACCGCTCCTGATGACGTTTCAATTTTTCATCTCGCTCGCACCCAGCCGAAACGATCGCCCCTGAAAATAGGCCATGTCGAAAATCTTTTTTACGTTAATAAATTCCAGTGTTGCCAGACCTCGGCGGCGAAAATACCCAAATGTCATTCGTACAAGTAAGACGCGTGGTTGCTCGTACACGAATTTTGCAAAAAAATACGTATTTCTATTTTTTTATTTTTGGGGTAAATCTTGAAAATTTTTCGAGAAATGGGGTAAATTTTTTCTCCAATCCATATCTCGAGTCTGTACACACAATCGCCCCGTAGAAGTCGAAACGATCCGACGTTGTGAACTGTGAGAAATTTGAATTTTAAAATGGCGTTTGTTCGTACCTCTAACCGAACGGCCGTCGCTACAGCCGCCATCTTGAATTCTTAAAACCACTCCCAGTCTGTCAAAATACAGGAAAATTGTAGGTGAAAAAAGAAAAAAATACTATGCTCGACCACGCCGTTTCGGAACTGTAGCGCCGCGGTTCGGGGTCGAAAAATAAAAAATTTGAAAACACTACGGCTCAGCCGCTATCTTGTTTTTCCAATTTTTTCCACTTTTTCTATTTATCGTTTACTAATTTCTTCAATAATTGCGAGTTGTAACGAAATCGGCTAGAAAACAAAAGAGTTGCAAGAATCACGTCGGCCGCCATCTTGTTTTTCCGAAATTTCATAATTTTTCCCTACTCGGATCCCGCACCCGAACACATCTCCCATACATCATTGTATCGTTTTCTGTCTCTTTCTAGGAGAACAATAAATTAGGTCAATGAGTCCTAATCGCCATATAATTTGGTATGAAATAGTAGATTGTATTATAAGGGAGCAAAATAATATTTTTACGGCGAGGGCGCTTTTTTGAATCCAGAACGAAGTGAGGGATTCTAGAGTAGAATCCTGAGCGTAGCGAGGGATTCTTTAGTAGAATCCTGAATGTAGCGAGGGGTTCAAAGTACGTCGCCCGAGCCAAAAATATATTTGCGCCCGAATGATACACTCTACTTTTCATCACCCTGTATGAGAAAATTTGGTTCCCGCGGGAACTCTTTAATTTCCCGGGATAAAAAGCATATATGTGCTATTTCCAGACTATAATCTTTTTTTTTTTTTAAATCTACCTCTGTGCCAAATTTTATCCAGATCCGTTCAGCCGTTCGGGCGTAATTGAGTAACACACATCCATACCACCATACATCCACACATCCATCCAAACTTTCACCTTTATAATAATATTTATTTAATTATAATTTTTTTTTTTTTTTTTTTTTTTTTTTTTTTTTTTTAAATATATATATCCATATAGCCCTTTCGTTAGTTAAAATTCAGAAATTATAAATTCCTAAATTGACCCTGCCGGGGATCGAACCCTGGACCTCCGCACGTTAAGACAGCAGCGCTCAACAATGCGCCACGGAGGTCGTCAATTTGCGTTGGCGCTGAACACTAAGATGTTCCAAATTCAATAAGTGCGCGGCAAAGATAATTGCGGCGCACTTACGAGTATAAAGAGGATTAAAAACTCATTACTGCCCGCTAAAAGTTTCTTATAGAAAACACCACCTTTGGGCGCACATAAAGGCGAACCAAGTCGTCCTTTTCGAATACATGGGATGAAAAAAAATATTCCGCCATCTTGAATTTTTTTTCTTTTCGCTAAATAGATCTTCTCGCCCTGATCATCTTTGGCCAAGAAACCACTCTTTCATCTTTTATACTTTCTGAGATGGACACCAAATAAATTTGTATGGCGGCCATCTTAAATCCGCCATTTTGAATTTTTTTTCAGCTCATTGTCTTTTGGATGAAGTTTCGAATGAAATTTGGTCGAGCACCCCCCACCTATCTTCAATACCTCGGCCGTGCTCTTTACCCGTCTCCGAAATCCTCAATCATCAGCTGTCTCCATTTTTTGTTCAAGTTTAAATTTCTGACGTGCATACGAAGCCATCAGTGAAAAAAAAATTTTTCATACAAAATTTTACAGGAGGATATTTTTGGGAAAATCTCGAAAACTATCCCAAATGTGGCAACACTGTATAGATATCTCGATACCGCTGGTTGAGTTACACAATCGATTTATACATGTCAACTTTCCCAAATGTTGCCAACTGCCTCAAAAACGTGATCGAAATTTTGAAAAACACAAAAAGAATACAAAATGGCCGCCACCTCGGTCCACAGAAACATTTTACATAGTTTTATAATTTTCCCATAAACTACAGGATATACCGCTCCTGATGACGTTTCAATTTTTCATCTCGCTTGCACCCAGCCGAAATGATCGCTCCTGAAAAAAGACCATGTCGAAAATCACTTTTACTTTGATAAATTCCAGTGTTGCCAGACCTCGGCGACGAAAATACCCAAATGTCATTCGTACAAGTGGGACACGTAGTTGCTCGTACTCGAATTTAGCATAAAGTCCGTATTTCGATTTTTTTATTTTTGGGGTAAATCTTGAAAATTTACCGAGAAATGGGGTAATTTTTTTTCCCCAATCCATACCTCGAGTCTGTACACACAATCGCCCCCTAGAAGTCGAAACGCTCCGACGTTGCCAACTGTGAGAAATTTGAATTTTAAAATTGCGTTTTTTCGTACCTCAAACAAAAAGGCCGCCGCGACAGCCGCCATCTTGAATTTTTAAAAACCACTCCCATTCTGTCAAAATACAGGATAATTGTAAGCGAAAAAAGAAAAAAATATCATGCTCGACCACGCCGTTTCGGATCTGCGGCGCCGCGGTTCGGGGTCGAAAAATCAAAAATTTGAAAACACTACAGCTCGGCCGCCATCTTGTTTTTCAAATTTTTTCCACTTTTTCTATAAATCGTTTCCTAATTTCTTCAATCGTTGCGAGTTTTAACGAAATCGGTTGGAAAACAAAAGAGTTGCGAGAATCACGTCGGCCGCCATCTTGTTTTTCCGAAATGTCATAATTTTCCCCACTCGAATCCCGCACCCGAACACATCTCCCCTACATCATTATATCGTTTTCTGTCTCTTTCTAGGAGAACAATAAATTATGTCAATGAGTCCTAATCGCCATATAATTTGGTATGAAAAAAAATATTCCGCCATCTTGAATTTTTTTTCTTTTCGCTAAATAAATCTTCTCGTCCTGATCATCTTTGGCCAAGAAACCACTCTTTCATCTTTTATACTTTCTGAGATGGACACCAAATAAATTTGTATGGCGGCCATCTTAAATCCGCCATTTTGAATTTTTTTTCATCTCATTGTCAATTGGATGAAGTTTCGAATGACATTTGGTCGAGCACCCCCCACCTATCTTCAATACCTGGACCGTGCTCTTTAACCGTCTCCGAAATCCTCAATCATCAGCTGTCTCCATATTTTTTCAAGTTTAATTTTCTGACTTGTACACGAAGCCATCAGTGGAAAAAAAAATTTTCATACAAAATTTTACAGGAGGAAATTTTTGGGGTAAATCTCGAAAACTACCCCAAATGTGGCAACACTGTATAGATACCTCGATACTGCCGGTCGAGTTACACGATCGATCTATATATGTCAATTTTCCCAAATGTTGCCAACTGCCTCAAAAACGTGATCGAAATTTTGAAAAACACAAAAAGAATACAAAATGGCCGCCACCTCGTTTCACAGACACATTTTACATAGTTTCATAATTTTCCCGTAAACTACAGGATATACCGCTCCTGATGACGTTTCAATTTTTCATCTCGCTCGCACCCAGCCGAAATGATAGCCCCTGAAAAAAGACCATGTCGAAAATCACTTTTACTTTGATAATTTCCAGTGTTGCCAGAACTCGGCGACGAAAATACCCAAATGTTATTCGTACAAGTGGGACACGTGGTTGCTCGTACTCAAATTTTGCAAAAAGTCCGTATTTCGATTTTTTTATTTTTGGGGTAAATCTTGAAAATTTCCCGAGAAATGGGGTAATTTTTTTTCCCCAATCCATACCTCGAGTGTGTACACACAATCGCCCCCTAGAAGTCGAAACGCTCCGACGTTGCCAACTGTGAGAAAATTGAATTTTAAAATTGCGTTTTTTCGTACCTCAAACAAAAAGGCCGCCGTGACAGCCGCCATCTTGATTTTTTAAGAACCACTCCCATTCTGTCAAAATACAGGATAATTGTAGTCGAAAAAAGAAAAAAATATCATGCTCGACCACGCCGTTTCGGATCTGTGGCGCCGCGGTTCGGAGTCGAAAAATCATAAATTTTAAAGCACTACAGCTCGGCCGCCATCTTGTTTTTCCAATTTTTTCCACTTTTTCTATTGACAGTTTCCTAATTTCTTCAATAATTGCGAGTTGTAACGAAATCGGTTGGAAAACAAAAGAGTTACAAGAATCACGTCGGCCGCCATCTTGTTTTTCCGAAATGTCATAATTTTTCCCCACTCGAATCCCGCACCCGAACACATCTCCCTTACATCATTATATCGTTTTCTGTCTCTTTCTAGGAGAACAATTATGTCAATGAGTGAGTCAGTCAGTGGTAATTGAGCTATATATAGTATAATTAATATTTAATAGGCAGATTCCTTATTCTGTGATGTAAATCGTTTCGCGATTTTTCAACTCTAAAAGTTAAATACTGGACAGAGTAGGGTCTCATTGGTTACAGGATGGTAGAAAAAAAACCTTCAACAGCTAGCTACGCAGCTAAGTGAAATTCATCGCGGACATGAAAAGTCGCGATGTCGATAAGTCGGCCCCTTTCATACAACATTAGGTACATTAGTGACGCCACATTTCGTAACAATCTGCAAGGTGACTCACTCGCGTGTGAATCCGAAGATACAGCGACCCATTTCCTCAATTTCAGTTCGGCGTATAGTTTCAACATTAGATGTTCTAATGAACCTAACGTCTTCATTTGGTAGTATAGTTAGTTGGGTAAAAGTAATTTACTTGGAGGAAATGTAATGCCCTCGCGCAACAATCTAAGTCTCGGTACACCAAAGGAGTCTTGATTAGTTTATATTCAAGTTCTATTTCGAGCGCACACTTTCCTATAGAGAAAATTCAAATCAGCCGTAAATATAGTTAGAGCCGCGCAGTAGCAACGCGTTTTATCTTTCTTTCTTCTGGGCAGGCTTCTGCACTTAGGCTGTCACACACACATGCTGTCCGACGTTAGTTCTGCGTTTTGTGATCCTACCCGCCAGAGTCGTCACTCGAGGACCGAGGGCTTCCTTCCTGGGGGAGGAACGAGGTTAGGGGAACGAGGTAACCCCTCGTGTTGATCTGTGACGCTCATGCATAGGCGTTTCGTCTGCCTGTATGAAGGATAACAGCATGCTGTCGCGCTTACCTGGATTAGATACCCTCAACTAGTCAGTAAACGGTATCTCACTCTCTTGATGAAATAAGAGAACCACTATTTGTAAATAGGAGAAGATCGACTCCGAACTGAAAGGGGACAGGTATGTGCGAAGAGCTATCCAGGGTATAACTAACGCGATAGCGACAGTGACGATCAACAAAAACCGATGAGACCCACTGAGCCTTTAACTGAGTACTAAGCCAAAAGGATAGTTTCGCCAACTATGTACCACTACCATAGGAACCACCACCACCACCACCATGTGAATGCCCGCAGAACTCACAGTTCGTAGCGCAACAACAATAATTCTGCAGTCATGTTTTAAAGCTGCGATGATATCGTATGGGTTTATGTAGCTAATTTAAATATTGTTATGCAATATTTTAAGAAACGCAGTGTAGGTCGATTCCTAAGTATATTATAATAAAGCTATAAGTACCTATACATTTTATAAATACCTATTGGAAACTACCCATCCAAAGAAAATAGGAAAGTGAAAACCACGTCGATTCAATTGCACTCACCTCATTTTAAATGCAGGAAAACAGTTTTTGTTATCGTACCTTAGGGACACAGTGGTATACCGTAGACCGGCTACTAAAATATAGCAATGGAAGCCTAGCCTTCTACTTACGTTTATTGATTCAAGGTTACAAGGTCTTAGCAATACTGCTTAAGCTTCAGTTTCAACCAAATAAATCTACCCATCGTCAGTCATTGTAACAAGAAAAGCTTAATAATAACAGATCTACTATTTTTTACACGTTTTCAGGGTAATGTATGTAATATAAGTAAATGTTATGTAATTTTAGGTTAAATATGTATGTGAGTTTCTTTATTCCGCCATAACTTATAAATGCCTGAACAGATTCGGATGTATGGGCAGTATGGGGTAACGTTAGAATCCATACGTCCTCTTGAGTGACACTGGGTATAATTTTATTGAAAAAAAATCAATATGGCAGGGCAGTCTTGTTTTTAATTTTTTAAATTATGTTCACTTGTTTGTAGTTAGGTATAACAAAAAACAAAATTTCATTTGGCAATGTCAGAAACGTGTCAGCGAGGTGTGGTGCCGACTCCACATCTCTACATGATAATGGGAGGTACATGACGATGACAGCTCATGACCTTCGACCAATAAAGGCAACGAATGCTCGAAGCTCATGAGTCATGACTTAGTGACTCAATAAGCAATAGCATAGCATGACTGATGACGAACGCGTAAGTCAAGATTTTCTTATTGCTACGCTAGGCTCTGAAAGTAAGCTACGAGCCTTATTAACTTTTAAATGTTCAAAAGTTATAAAATACAATACTTTTATTATTAATTGGGAATCTGAATCTTTTTGTTTAGATTAAATATATGTAATTTCTTTGTTCATAATTTAACAGGTACCGCGATACCTATGAACATCTAGCTAACGACGGTACCTATTTTAAACATTGGCAATTAAAATGGCGTTTGTAAAAAGGATTTTTATGACATTTCAATACGTGTGAAAATTATCAACATAAATAATGGAAATTTTCGAATAGAGTTTGTTTGCAAAATGGACGGCGCCTCACATGCAAAAAAGAATAAGGCTGTACATAATGTTCTTGTTAAGTGACCAAAGTTTGGAGTATAAGATAAGATCTACAGAAATAGTATCTCTTTAGTAACACGATTTTTGTGATCATTACCACCCTTTGAGGTGCTTGCCAAAAGCAACATTGGAAAATTTTGTTGCACATCCGTTCAACTTCAAATGATAATGGGCACCGCATAATAAGCAACCTTGTGTTAAAGAGGCAATATAAAATCAACTACAAGATACAACTTTGTACCTAATAACTATCTTCCCGTAAAAGTTACTGAAGAAAAGGAACATACGCTACCTAGCAAGCGCAAAAAATGTAATAATAGTGCAGTACTTACCAAGAAATTTTGTAACGGACTTTATCAAAGTCAACCGGTATAACTAGCTATTGATTAAACACACACGCGGTTTTTATTTTCATATATTATGTTCTACCAGGAATGTGGATGACAGATATAAGATGTATCATGATGTCAACAAGGAACTTACTGTCTGGTATCAAAATTGTTTCGAATTACTAAGAAATTTTAAGACTTACTACCTTTAACAGAAAATAGAGATCAAAGTAATTATTATTAAGACAGTTATAAAAACAAAATCTTGAATTGAAGACTGTGGGCAGCTTAGGGTAATCAATTACGGTTTTAAGCCATCCTAGCGGTATCATAAACAGGCAAAAATAGATAGGTATAGCTACGGTGTAATATCCAATCTTCCAAAGATTATACTTGGTAGAAAAACTTTTGGCAGGAGAGCATCAACTCATCAGGGTAAGACGACATACGCGAATGAAAAAGGCTTAGTTCATTTACCCTTAATCAAAGAAAACAAAAGTAATCATTAAACAGTATTTGTAGCTACTTCTCCAATAAAGCTACGCCATGTTGACGTGACTTTTCACCATGTTTTCACAAGTTGGTCGAAAGCTATCATATAAGCCGACAATTTTTTTAAGGTGCGTTTCATAGTAAAATACATATTAGACTTAGCTATGTCGCGTGAAGCGCATCTTCATAGCACATCTTACGCCATTTAGCTTTGGTGGAAATAGACAATAGACACGTCATAATTTCGTAGCTACCTCGCACATCTCTGGTGGAAAAGAAGCCTTATGCAGCCGGGGCGAGTGTAAAGGCACTAACGGTTATAAGGGCCGCTTGCACAAGGACATTTAAACTGATTTAGTTAAATTTTGTAATGATGTCCCTTTTTGACAAATGCATATTGTAGTTGCCAAAAAGGGACAGCATTAAAATATTTAACTAAATCAATTTACGAGTCCTTGTGCAAGTGGGCCTGAAAGTACTAAATAACATAATAATGATTGAATTTTTCTATTAATTGTGACATAGATAATTTCGCAAAAGCTCATTAAAACTATTATTGTGCAAGTGATAATATTATAATGAATATGGTCATATGTGATTGCTCTCTACATCAAAAACAGTGCACTCAAGTTAATTGCATTTACTATTGATTCCCGCCTGTGGCCGGCTGCAATGAAAACGGGATAGAGTGCCCCACACCACCAAAATCATTATCATTTTAATAAGTGTTTTATGTACCAGCGTGTGATGATAAAAATAAGTATAAATCTATCTATGATAAAACTGAGTATATCTTCTATCTGTGAAAACTTGTAATTGGCGTTATAAGTTTATTATTTAATTATCTATCCACTTTTGTTGTAGCTGTAAGTTTTCTGAACAAAATAAAATAAAGTTACTCTATAAAGATAAGTATTATTATATTACTAATTAATTACAGTTTTATTACTGGAACTTGATGATGTTAGGATGTAATAATCCATATCCATACTAATATTAAAAATGCGAAAATGTGTCTGTCTGTCCGTCTGTCTGTCTGTCTGTCTGTCTGTCTGCTACGCTTTTATGGCTCATCTGTTTTACCGATTTTGGATGGTACAGGGATAGGTTGTATTCCGGGACTTTTTATCCCAGAAAATTCAAGAGTTCCCGCGGGAATCAAAAAACCTTACCTAATCCACGCGAACAAAGTCGCGGCCATCGTCTAGTTCTTATATCAGTGGCCAAATTGACGTAGGATGAACGACGCCACGTTGAAAGTCTTTCAATGAAAACAACCTCACTCGTCCTTTTTGAATAAACTCGGAAGCCCATTGGATACTATCTGCTGCTTACGAACATCTCGATTACGACAGCTCGGGCGTCAGATGAAAAAAGTCGGTACATGAACTATTTGCTACAAGCTTGATCTTCTTCTATGATGTGGATGCTCCAGTTGCTAGAGTTCAAAAAATAGAAACAAACTTGAACCTAGTCGACAGCTAGAACCTGAAAAAGAAAGATTGACGTACAAGAATTGAACGACCAGAATTCACAGGGTTGCACAAGAGAGGTTTTAAAATAAATTACACGTTTTCTAGTCCATAATTCCCAACTTAACTCATTTATCACGATACCCGTCCTTTTAAGTCGGAACTACACCTTTCCTTATGAATCGCACCATTTCAAGTAAGCACCTATTTACTCCGCCTCCTTCTTTGGATAAAACGGCTCCCCAACTAGCGATAAAAAGTATGAGCTTAGCGGACGAAGGTAAGACTTTTGTGAACTTACACTGAAGTCGTTTTTGTATTAATGATTCAGTTACCTTACATCCTGACTAATATTATTAAAGCGAGAGTGTAACCGTGTTTATGACGGAATGACTCTCCCACACACACACACACACACACACACACACACACACCGACAGCCCATCCCACTAACCGATTTTGACGAATTTCTTTACAGAGATAGCTTGCATCTCGGAGACAAACATAGCCCCCCGAATAATTATACCACGCGAGCGAAGTATAGCGGACATCATCTTATTTAATTGAAATAAAGACATATCACGTAGCACATTTTTAGGTACTAATTTTTAAATAAAAACCGGCCAAGTGCGAGTCGGACTCGCGCACCGAGGGTTCCTGAAATCGTAAAACTTTATACAAACCTGTAGTAAGTTTTACGATTTATGACGTAATAAAAACAAGACGAAATGAACCGCAAAACTAACTTTGTTTGTAGAGGTTTATTGTTAATATCAAAAAATTACGTTTGTTGTATGGGAGCCCCCCTTTAATATTTACTTTATTGATATTTAATGAAAGGTAATATACAAGTTAATATTCTGTGAAAATTTGAACCGTCTACCTGTTACCGTTTTTAATATTGAGCAAAAAAATCCGAAAAAAACACGTTTATTGTATGGGGACCCCCCTTAATATATATATTTTTTTAATTTTTAGTATTTGTTGTTATAGCGGCAACGGAAATACATCATTTGTGAAAATTTCAGCTTTCTAGCTATCACGGTTTATGAGATACAGCCTGGAGACAGACAGACAGACAGACAGACAGCGGAGTCTTAGTAATAGGGTCCCGTTTTTACCCTTTGGGTATGGAACCCTAAAAAGCAGCTGGGTCATGTAGTTTGGCATACAAACAGATTGATTGCTTTCCAGTGTCATAGCATAGAAAATATTGCGAATGCATAATTGGATACGCAACGCGTCGCTCGCACTCGACGGTCCGCCGGCGCCTGACGATGACGGCCCCTGACAAATAGTATGACGGATGATGAAATTACACCTATATAGTCCAGTCAAATAAGATTTGAAATCAAAATTTTAGCACAATTTGCATTTTCGATATACCTAATGTATTTTTAATGATACAAAAACAATGTGTAAAGGTTATCGTGTCCGCAACCCCCGGCAAGGGTTGAAAAAAAATTATCTAAAGTGTTTTTTCGCAATTACTCAAAAACTGTAAAAATTAGACAAAAAATATTAAGTAAGAATATGTAGAGCTTAAAATTTTACATAAAAAAAGACCTATGACTTTTTTTTATCCGGTCAAAATTGACCGAGTTAGGGAGGTTTTTAAGTTTAAGGATGCAAGCTCCATATAGATTATGAGATATCGGGAATATCTCCGATTTAAGTTATTTTGAATACTAAAATCGTTAATCTTCTACGCAATGTTAATACCATACAAAACTAGCTATGGATGTTGTAGTAATAATACATCTGTAACAATCCAAAAATAATCATGAAATCCCTAGCGCAGCTGCAGTTGTGATCGATGTGGTCTTATAATTGAAAGGTCCCAGATTCGTTCCGTCGATTACGATCCGTTTTGAAACCGATCGGAGGACGTATGGGCTTAATACACGAAGAAATTTTTGTGGTTTTAAAGCCGCGGCGAGTTTAATCGCCTTTAGCAGTACTATCGACTCAATTTTTTTAAATTTTTTTTTAAGTACTTACTTTTTTGAGTTAGATTTTTTTTTCGAAATAAACTCGAAACTGTGAGAAACATTAGTAGTGGTACGCGGCGAAGTTCAAAGAAGCTAGCCGGCGCGAGCGGCGTCTGACGTCAATCATCGAACCGATTCGGGGTTTAAAAGCCCCGCCCCTCAATCCTTTGAAACGGCCCGCGCGCCGCTGACCGCTCGCGGCTAGCCGACTTCCGGCCTCAGTTACGCAAAACACGTCACACGTGCCGTAAGTGGCGCTAATTCGTTTCAAATACGCGCAAAAATGGATCGCCATTACGAATACTCCAATTTGGAATACCTAAGTAGGTATGGTGCAAATGTACGCCATTGCAAATTACTTACAATGCGACAGAAGCTCGACGGCTCTACGCACAACCGGATCACTTAAATTCCCTTCGTCTGCGAGGAATCCGAAACCAACAAGTTCCGTCGAGTATCACTATCTTAGCCGCAACGCAGCGTTTAGTCGACCATGGGCAATTCCGAACACCAGAGCATGTTCAAGGTCGAGGTCGTCCCCGCATGTACTCGCCGGAACTCGACGAGGAAATCTGGAATACCTACTTCGAACGCGATCCTCGGCGAAGCACCCGAATGGCTGCAATTAGGTTTAACGTGAGCCAGTATTACGAGTGGAAGTTGTTAAACTCAGATTTCAGAAGGCTTACATCCATACCATTTTAGGCGTGTGTACATGCACTTCACGAGAACGATGGGCCAGCTAGGATTGAGTTTTGTCAGTGGTTATTAAACAATCGTGAATTAAGCATTCTGTGGACTGTCTAGTCAACTTTTACTCGTATTGGAATTTTTAACCGGCACAATAAACATTTTTGGGCCTTTAACAACCCCCACGTGATCCGCGAAAGTGCTCGAATCAAAGAAAGTGCGTAAATACGTGAGTGTAAAATTTAATACCTAAAATAAGTGTACCCACCTACCTCGTGAGCTGTAAATAACCTGCAATGATTATGTAAGTACTGCCGCCTTAAAACTTTCATCGAATCTTTACCTAATGTTAAACAGCTGATAGCCGTGGGTACGTAGGTGAACGACCAGTCGTGCGCCGCTCGGTTCAAGCGTCACGTGACTCGCTCAGTCAGCTGGCGCTACTAATTGAACGCAACATTTTCGAAATAATAATTTCTCGATTTTTTATTTTTTATTTTAATACTTGGGTCAGGATAAATGGTAGAAGTAAATTGTACTGTTAATTTCGAATCACCTCTCAGGGGCCTTAAAACCACTAAAAATTCAGCTTGTATATGCCATACCTTTAAACGTCAAGCCCCATTACAGAGGCGCGGCACGCAGCGGCAAGCATTATTTGTAAAATTATGTTGCTTGTTGTTGTTGCTTAACTGGGCTCATCTCCATACAAAGAATATTGGCTGCTACGTGCCGCACCGCGCCGTGCATCTGTGTAGATTAACCCGCTATCATCATCACTCATCACTCACAATAGGTGATCACAACTTGAGATTTAACTTGTAGTGGAATAATTTTAAAAAAAAAAACTCTTGAAATAATTCTGTCCGTTATCCACCTAATGTTTATTTTTCCCGGGACCACGGAAAGGAGTGTTTGAACAGTAAATGCGTTGTCTCGCGTTTTCCTGTACCGTAATATTACCTACTAACCCATTTATCACCAAACCCTACTTCTTAACTGGGAACAACGTTGGTCCTTATGAATCGTGCTATTTCAACTAAGCACCTATTTACTCTGCCTTGGACATAACTACTCCCCAACTAGCGATAAAAAGTACATGAGCTTGAAGTAAGAAGATTAGACTTTCCTTTTCTTTTTTTGTACGTTTATAGGTAGAAATAGTACTATGTGTTGCAATAATATGATATTAATAGATTATATTATTATAATATCTAGATTTAGGTAAGTTCATAGTAATTAAGGACCTGTACATTCATAGATCGACAAGTCTATATTTTGTTAGCGCCAAAACTCATAACTGGTAAATAATTTTTACTATGGACGTTGGTCAAAACCACTTTTGGCTGTGAAAATCAGTCAAAAGTAGTTTTGACCATGGAACTCTTAACCGATGAAAACCTCCACCGATCAACCACCATCACCAACCACCCTAACCCCTAAAATTCGGTTAAAAAGATGGGCCGTGAAAGCGTTTTTTTTTATTCCATTACAAGCCCCTTGATTGCGATCTCACCTGAAGGAAAATGACGTAGCAGTCTAAGATGGTAGCGGGCTAACCTGTTAGGGGTATGACAGTTATATTAAACCCATACCCCTATAGTCGGTTTCTACACGGCATCGTATCGTACGCTTAATCGCTTGGCGGTTCGTCTTTGAGCGTACGGTGGTAACTAGCCACGGCCGAAGCCTCCCACCAGAACAGACCAGAGAAAATTCAGAAATTATAAAATCCCAAATTGACCCTGCCAGGAATCGAACCCAGAACCTCCCACGTTAAGAGAGCAGCGCTCTACACTTCGCCAGGGAGATCATCAAACTTTAGGTACACTTTCGCATTTATAATATTAGTATGGATTACAAAATCCATCATCCACTCATTAATCATAGTATTATTACATTTAATTCAGGTGAGTGAGCATATCCCTCTTGATTCGCATGAACTGAGCCTCTATAGATACTTAGCTTTACGTCAAAAACGGTGCACTCCAGCTAATTGCATTCGCTATTGATACTGGCCTATAGCAGCCTATACCTAGCCTATAGCGGCCGGTTGCAGTGAAAGCCGGATCCGACGAATGCCTGCATTAGTAAACTATTAGCGTAATAAGAGTTTTAGGCTGTTTTCAAAACGCTGCGTATCTGTTGGGCTTCATTTTAGTTTACCTAATGGATTTTCAATTATAATATGTAGGTATGTAATGGATCACTTCTGGAAAATAATGAAAATTAAAAGATGATTTATGATTGTGATTCATTATTCCTCTAATGTTTAGGCAAGTCTATACGTTTCGATCAAAAAGAATTTAGCCATCCTCTTGTAAACTTAAACTGACTGCCTCGTTGGTCTAGTGGTTGGCAGGTTCGACTGCGGCCAACGAGGCGGTCCCGGGTCGGGCCATAATTAAGTAATGGGTTTTTCCGACTAGAAATTCTCAGTACTAGCCCGGAGTTAGGAAGTTGGCGGTGTTTCACCCCCGTGCCTCGGAGAGCACGTTAAGCCGTTGTTCCCGGTTATTATCACTAACATGATAATAAACGTTAAAGCCCGCCAACCCGTATTGGAGCAGCGTGGTGGATGTAAACTCTAATTTCCTCTCTCCTATGAGAGTAGAGGCCTGTGCCCAGCAATGGGACGTTATTGGGCTGTAATGGTGGTGGTGGTTGTAAACTTTCGCTTAGTATGTCTGAGTACCTACTAGGCTTTCCTTTTTCTAGTAAAAAATAAATCTTCAGGGCCAGATTTGTACTGCATCTGTAAATGTAAAACTAAAACCTCATACCGAAACACCATGGCTGGCTGGAATGTAAGTATTTCAAAGATTAAATTACAGATTACATGCTTGTCTTTGTAGACAATCAGCGATAGGTACTTTAGAACGGTGCACTCCAGATTTACCTATTCAGAGACTCCAGCTAATTGCGTTCACTATTGATACCGGCCTATTATAGCCGGCTGGAAAGAAAACCAGGTCCGACAAATGCCGGCATTAGTAAACTATTAGAGATTTAGAGAATAGAAGTTTTAGTCTAGTTTTAGCTGAAGAAATTCATAGTTAGGGTGCCTTTCCACCAGAGATGTGTTACGTTGCTAAGAAACCCACCAATAGAAGCGCTTGATCTAACATCAAGCAATCTAAGCTATGAAAATCAAGCTCTCCTATTGGTGGGTTTGACACACATTCGTAGCTTAGCAACGTAGCACATCTCTGGTGGAAACACACCCTTAAACTTTCAAACTGGTAAGCAATCAATGAAAAATTATGTTTCGAATTAAATATAACAACTAGGTTTCTTCTACTAGTTAAATTCATATTCACTAGGTTTCTTCTACTAGTTAAATTCATATTCACACGATATCATTTTAATGTGACCTCTAACACGATATTCAGCGTTTGGACCAAAGTTCTAGGAACTGTGAAACAGGATTTCAAGCAACTTTACATTTCGATTAAAAAGAATAGGGGTATGGGTTTAATATAACTGCCATGCCCCTAACAGGTTAGCCCGCTACCATCTTAGACTGCATCATCACTTACCATCAGGTGAGATCGCAGTCAAGGGCTAACTTGTAGATTATTAAAAAAATAAAAAAAAATTTCAAGCAACTGTTGATTCCGCCTACGGGTACTGTAGTCACAGCAGTTTACAAAAAGTCAGCATCATTCGCTTTTTCTATAGAGCGTACACTGAGCGACAAGGCAAAATATAGTTCCCCTCTCGGAAATCTCGCGCGTATATTTTTTCCTGTCTGGTCCGTGTTTTCCTGTAATAAAACAAGCTAAGGCCCAAGGCAACTTGGGTGTTGCTGTGTTTGCCTAAGACGGACCCTAGACGACTGATATGGCACGTTCGTCTACGCAACTCTTATTGTTTACATACTACATACGTCTAGCCTAGGAACTTTTAATAAGAAATGCTTTAAAATACAGACTAAACCGCTGTTACTATTTGCGAATAAATTGGAAGTTGGGAGAATTTATTGTTACGATATAAATTTTGCAACCCGCCGCTTCTAAAGTAAAAGTAAATAACGTTATTTTTCTCAGAAAATTTAATTACGTATATAATATTAAGCTCGCTAAGAAACATTGAATTCTATTTTCATTAACATATTATCGTTTTGAGTATGCAGCGGGTATAAAAGTCGAGGTAACGTTGTGTTTGCCGGGACAGTGCCGAGATGATAGATAGAGCACGACCGCTGCATACCCTCGCCTGTTTACATAGAGTAGCCTTAAAACTCAAAGCTCGAAATGATTTTCATATTCTAAGAGTTCAAAAACCATTCAAACATTAAAAAATCAAATAAGTTACTTACGGTATTACAATCAAATCTATATATTTTATTTTTATTATCTTTATTTGTTTTTACAGGGCTTTTCTAAACTAATATTATAAAGAGGAAAGACTTGTTTGTTTGTTTGTTTGTTTGTTTGTAATGGATAAACTCAAAAACCACTCAACCGATTTTAAAAATTCTTTCACCTATAGAAAGCTACATCATCAGCGAATAACATAGGCTATATTTTATTTTCAAAAAATTAGAGATCCTTACGAAAATTGCAATTATGTGAACTAAGTCGGAAAAATCCTCTCTTTTAAGAGCTTACGTGGCGTGCGCTGCGTAAATAGTTAAAGTTACACGAAAACATTGTATCGTGGAATTGTTCCTCTCAAAAAGTTCTAAAAAAAAGTCCGGAATAGCATACATCTATCTTTTAAGGTTGACTCACAATAACCATTTTTATAGCTATATTGGGTATAGACTATTAGGATTATTAGTGCTACCCGTGCGAAGCCGGGGAGGATCGCTAGTATACAATATATGTATATGACAGTCTTATTGTACCTTATTAAATATACTAATTACTTATCCTAATCAAAATATAATTAATTTTACTTTATATTAAAAAATACAATCTAAATAACAGTTAACTTAATTTTGATCGATTTATAAGTGTTTTATGTAAATAGATGACCGAAAGTATATTTTGAGACCAAACACATTTCATATTATTATCTTTTCAATGTTAATCATTATCATTCGGAAAATATAAGGCTATTATGGTATACATATAAACTCAACAGGTTCCTATTAACACGGATGAAAGTAAAACTATATCAATTGTCATGATGGCTCGAAACTGTAGATGGCAGATAGAGCACGTTTACCTACGCGGTTCCATTTCTTTGCACAGATTGCTAGTTTGTGAAAATCACAGAAAATGATTAATTTAATATTATAAATGCGAATGTGAGTTTGTTTATTTGTTGCGGTTTCACGGCCCATCTTTTCTAACGATTTTGATGAAATCTGGTACAGACATAGGCTGTGTTCCGGCGAAGGGTATATAGGCTAGATCAGAAAACTTACGTTAATTAAGTTCCTGCAGTCTAAACAGATTTTAAAGGTTTAGAAAAACAGTGGGATGTGGCAAGTTTTGAGCTGGCAAAAGACTGAGGTCCCATAAGTCCATCATATCATTTTGAAACATCGAAAGCAATTAAATCTTGAAATGAGATAAAAGTTTCCGCACCTATCACTTACTATCAGCACATCGCTTCAGTGATTTGGGTTCAAGCGACGGCGGCTTCCTAGTAAAACGAGCCGAGGTGAGGCTGTGTTTGCACTGACGCTCGCCGAGATGACAGATAGAGCACGCTGCCTACCTGCCCCGCCTAACTAGCATCATAACTAACAGTGCTAGAAATATACTTAATTAAACTTGTTTAAATAGTTGATCAGGCGTTTTTGATATCAATTCTCACTAGGTTTGGTTTACTTTGAGTGGGAGTGTTCGCAGAAAATGTATTAGGAATTGTCCGTCAAAGATTTTCGATCGATAATTTTTGATATAAATTATTATGTGGCTGACCTAGATTGCTTAAAATTTTACCATTTGAGTTTTAAATATTTAGATACTTCAACTCATATTGGTGCGCAGCAAATTTACACTTTTTATTGCTTGAACGCAACGACTACCGCGTCACCAAAGCTGTATATTATACTAGCTGATGCCCGCGAGTTCGTCCGCGTGGATTGAGGTTTTTCGGTTCCCGCGGGAACTCTTTAATTTTCCGGGATAAAAAGTAGCATATGTGTCATTCCAGACTATAATCTATCTCTGTGCCAAATTTTATCCAGATCCGTTCAGCCGTTGGAGCGTGATTGAGTAACAAACATCCATACATCCATACATCCATCCAAACTTTCGCATTTATAATATTTATTTGATACTTCCAAGCACACGGACACATAGGTGATAATGAGGTGCTATAGTGATGATGATTAAAAGTATTTATGAGATTTTTTGTTAATCAACCTGTGTTGCAGTAAAAGCGAAATTACTGAGAACAAAAATTAGTCCAGGTTCAACAAGTACCTATCTGCTTTGATGAAAACTCATTGTTTTCATTTTCATTTCATTAGTTACAATCTGGGTTAAAAATAGCGCGTATATGTAAAACGAAAGAAGTGGTTTTTCATTCGTCTATTACAATACATAAATATCGTAAAAACTAACACGAATTTAACGACGCCTTTCCGCGCATAAATCAACAGTGTAATATCATTAAGCGGCTGCGCCTAAAGTACGCTTTAAAACTTCCCGGTTTTAATTCGCTCGTGAGATTTTAATTTAGCGCGAAACTGTTTCCTCGAACTCATTATTATGCATTCATATATTAACAGGAATCTGACGTTAAGCTGCGGACTGTTATTGTGCAGTGCAGTTTATTTAACCCTTAACGAAAAAGGAGGGTTGCTATAATTTTGTCGTTTTAATGTGTGTTTGTGTGGCATGATAACGTACGAACTGTGCGAAATGTTGCTGTTTTGCAATTGCGTATTCTAGAGTGATTTTTTTTTTCTCGGGCATAGTCCGCTGAAGTGAAATTTGCATAGAGTCCATGTTGTGCTATAGACTAGTAGCTACTAGCTTTTCCATGCATGCGTATTGCGTACCTACGAGCGTTCTCCTATAGGGTTATCTGGTTCAGCAAAATAAACGTATGGTCCCTTAAGCTAACGTAACCGGTTTTGTTTGAAAGTGTGTATTGGCAAAATTATTTAATAGTAGCTTACATAGTCTTGTTAATAATATAGAATAATTCACCTGCCTCTTCCATACAATTTCAGGTTAAAAATAAGTTTTTAAAAATCTGTGGTTTCGGCACGAGATGGCGACCCGTTTTCAGAACAAGAACATTACATTACTTTGCTGTGACATTTTACTTCATGAACTTTGCCACCCTGTTTTTTTAAAAAAAAATTCCGCCAAAATAAAAGCGAGTAGACTTCAAACCGATTTTGAATGATCAATTATTATATATTGCCATGGAACTTATAGCTGTACTATTACTTATTCTTATTCCTTTATAGCACAGAATACTACTGCTAATAGGTAGTTGTTGGTCAGCTTCAAATCATATCTACCTACTAAATTACTAATTTTAAAGTTTTTTTTATCACTACAGCCCATTAACGTCCCACAGCTGGGCACAGGCCTCCACTCTCATAGGAAAGAGGGAATTAGTGCTAAGACCCACCACGCAACTCCAATGAGGGTTGGCGGGCTTTGACAATTAAGTATTATCGTGTTACTGATAATAACCAGGGCCAACTTCCTAACTCCGTGCTAGTACTGAGAATTTCTAGTCAGAAAACCTGTGACGATTCGTACCTCTCAGTCAAAATATATATATTTATAACAATATTAGAGAATAAAATATAGTATATATAGTGGAGGAGCGATCTCGGTCCATGCTAGAAAGATTTCCGACAAACGGACTGGTCGCCGAACAAGCGACGGCGATGCGATTGTATTCTGTGGTAGCTTGTGTATGTGATGGTGCACAGCGGTGCTGTGGTGTATGCGTTGATGCGTGCAGTATGTGTCACGATGTCCACCGTCGTTCTCGGGCTGATGCTGAGCAAAGTGGATTCGCTGTTCGTGTAATGGTGCGTGCAGTATGTGTCACGATGCCCGTCGCTCGTTCGAACGCATAATGTCGTTGGAGGCTTCCAACGATATTTGATCCGCCTATGGTGGATTTATATACATATATTAATACAACATACTTACACGTATATTACCTATACATAATCATCGCTGGTTGAGTTGGGGCTGCGGAATGTAGGTTATATCGCTTCGGCGATGCCTCAGCACGGCTGGTTCTGTCCTGATGTCTACCTAGTTGGACGTTTGGATGGGATTGGTTCGTTGTTGAACCAGAGAGCTTGCTCTCTGTGCGCAATGTACTTCATGTGCATTACTATGTTCTGCAGTACACCTGGCTCTGCCATGCGATCTGCTTATAGATGATTACTTATGCTTACATTATGTAAACCCGTAACTATCGTTACATTCGAACGACGACTAACCATGGTTGATAGGACGCTGTTTATTATTACCGAAGGTTGGATCACACGTGAGATACCGGATATCTAGCTATGTATTGCACTACGCCTGACTCAGCCTCGACACTTATTCATAGTTGCACGGATTCACAACCTGTGCTACTATACTATTTACGGTTCCATAGATTCACAACCTATGTTACTTGTAAATGCATAGATTCACGACCTATGCTGCGTCACATTGGCTCACAACCTATGTAACGTACGAACGACGTCCTACTACCCTTGGTGGTCTCCGCGTTGTACTTAACATAAATTAAAGTATGCTTGCATACGTCGCGCTATTTCCCCAAATGGTGGCCTAGTGGTTTAAGGAGGGGAGGCTGCTGCCTTTTGGTATACTTATGAGACCTATTGGTCGATGACTAATGCCTCATGGGATACCAAGAGAGGGCCGAAGCCTATCATTGGTGAGCGGGGTGGAGCTACCAATCACCATTTACTTTACATTAAATCAATACTTGAAAGCGTTTATAAATTATTTAAAACTTGAACACGTCACTAATATCAGTCTTTAACGTAAACTGAATTATATGTAGATCGGTATACAAGCAAGTCGTTGGGATGGTTGAGCTCGAAGCTTCCGAAACTCTAAAAGATCTTGGTTTATTATGGACACAACATTATGAGGGTCTTACTGCTAGATGATTCACGTGCCACTTTAAAGAGATATTGAATTTTATAGGTAGAGTAGTATAGATTCTTAGGGACCCCGTCAGGCTAGTTACAATATGGTGCCGTGACCAGGATAGTCACAACTACTTGTATCTCAATGGATCCCGGTGTTAAGATAGGTAGGTCAAAGTAGGCGAAAGCCTACAATATGTTGTCCGTGAAATGGAAAGAGTCAGAGGAAGCTTTCGGGTTCGAGTAGACCTAGCGACTTGTTGATAGGATGAATGTATGGAAGGTGGTATGAAACAACACAAGATAGAGTGTGTAAACGTCTTATGGACAGGGGGATGTGGTAACTAGCTGTTGTGAGGTGTTACAAGTAACAGTTTTAAGATTTGAGGAAAATGTAAGATGGAGTGATGTAAGTAGAGCAAAGCGAGAGTGTTGGCCTGAGGATCAGCCGAACGAAGACAGGTCTCGAGTGTAATATGCGACCCACGAATGCCTTAAACAAAAAGGGAAAATCTATAAAGCAGTCGTTAGACTTGTCGCATTGTATGGTTCAGAATGTTGGGCGGTTAAAGGGACGGATGAAAGAAAAGTACATGTGACCGAAATGCGAATGTTGAGATGGACGTGTGGTGTGACTAGAATGGATAAGATTAGGAATGAATATATAAGGGGAAGTTTGAAAGTAGCATCAGTGATAGAAAAGATGTGGAGTAATAGACAAGCATCGTACGGGCATGTTATGCGGAGGGAAGAAAGGCATATTACGCGAAGAATGATAGATCTGCAAGTAGAAGGAAAAGAGACCATAGAAAATATGGATGGATTGTGTGAAAGAACATATTATGCGTATAAAAGAGGTGAGTGATAGGTTGACGAATAACAGAAGTGAGTGTAAGAGGAAAACATGTTGTGCCGACCCCATATAGCGTGGGACAAGAGTTGAACTCGATGACAAAGTCAATATTATGTCATAAAATCATATCATCAGGGGGTTGCCGATGATCGTCTAGTGGGTAGGACACTACGTAAGTGATATGGTTATGTAATATGTGTTTAGGAAGATGGTCATGGTATTAGAGGTAGGAGGAATGCTCAACGTACGAGATATAATATGTTTAGCAGGTTAAGGGAAGTGTTGTGAATGTGTTGAGTTTGTTAACGAAAGCTGTATTAACGTCATAAAATTTATCACATCGGGGGGTTGCCGATGTTGGTTTAATGTTTAGGGCTTTATATAGTGATATAAATAAGTAAGTTTAGAGAAAACAAATGGGAAATCAGTAAGGAATACGGATTTTAGGTTTTGTTTTACTTAATGCCATTATGTGTGAATGGAAGAAGGTGAATGGAAAGTTAAGTGCGAGAATGGATGGATGGCTAGGGCAGGTAGGAGCGATGCTGCAGTAGCTATTGATGTGGTATAGATATGAGTAATCGACGAAAATTGACAGGTGGGTTTAAATACGTGGGTTTATAGAAGGAAGCTTAGGGAACAAAGTAGTCATAACAGTTCTAGGTTATAAAGGTAAAGATGTAGCAATAGTTTAGAGCGATCATAAAACCGTATACGCGGGGGGTTGCGACGTTGGTACTTATAAAATTTACAAATAGTTCTTTAGTTTAGTAAATTCTATTCTGCATGCTGCATAGAATTACAACTATTTGCACGCATCACAGAATTTAGGGGGTTGAATGTGACGATTCGTACCTCTCAGTCAAAATATATATATTTATAACAATATTAGAGAATAAAATATAGTATATATAGTGGAGGAGCGATCTTGGTCCATGCTAGAAAGATTTCCGACAAACGGACTGGTCGCCGAACAAGCGACTACGATGCGAAAGTATAGTCTGGTAGCTTGTGTTACTATATGATGGTGCACAGCGGTGCTGTGGTGTTTGCTTGATGCGTGCAGTATGTGTCACGATGTCCACCGTCGTTCTCGGGCTGATGCTGAGCAAAGTGGATTCGCTGTTCGTGTAATGGTGCGTGCAGTATGTGTCACGATGTCCGTCGCTCGTTCGAACGCATAATGTCGTTGGAGGCTTCCAACGATATTTGATCCGCCTATGGTGGATTTATATACATATTTTAATACAATTTATTTACACGTATATTACCTACATATAATCATCGCTGGTTGGGTTGGGGCTGCGGAATGTACGTTATATCGCTTCGGCGATGCCTCAGCACGGCTGGTTCTGTCTTGATGTCTACCTAGTTGGACGTTTGGATGGGATTGGTTTGTTGTTGAACCAGAGAGCTTGCTTTCTGTGCGCAATGTACTTCATGTGCATTACTATGTTCTCCAGTACACCTGACTCTGCCATGCGATTACTTATGCTTACATTATGTAAACCCGTAACTATCGTTACATTCGAACGACGACTAACCATGGTTGATAGGACGCTGTTTATTATTACCGAAGGTTGGATCACACGTGAGATACCGAATATCTAGCTATGTATTGCACTACGCCTGACTCAGCCTCGACACTTATTCATAGTTGCACGGATTCACAACCTGTGCTACTATACTATTTACGGTTCCATAGATTCACAACCTATGTTACTTGTAAATGCATAGATTCACGACCTATGCTGCGTCACATTGGCTCACAACCTATGTAACGTACGAACGACGTCGTACTACCCATGGTGGTCTCCGCGTTGTATTTAACTAAATTAAAGTATGCTTGCATACGTCCGCGCTATTTCCCCAAATGGTGACCTAGTGGTTTAAGGAGGGGAGGCTGCTGCCTTTTGGTATACTTATGAGACCCATTAGTCGATGACTAGTGCCTCTTGGGATACCAAGAGAGGGACGAAGCCTATCATTGGTGAGCGGGGTGGAGCTACCAATCACCATTTACTTTACATTAAATCAATACTTGAAAGCGTTTATAACTTATTTAAAACTTGAACACGTCACTATAGATCGGTATATAAGCAAGTCGTTGGGATGGTTGAACTCGGGGCTTCCGAAACTCTAAAAGATCTTGGTTTATTATGGACACAACATTATGAGGGTCTTACTGCTAGATGATTCACGTGCCATTTTAAAGAGATATTGAATTTTATAGGTAGAGTAAGTTATAGATTCTTAGGGACCCCGTCAGGTTAGTTACAAACCCCAATACTTCATTATGGCCCGACCCAGGACTCTAACCCAGGACCTCGTCGGCCGCAGTCAAACATCCTAACCACTAGACAGACGAGGCCGCTTCTAACTCATATCAGCGAGCTAATTCATATAGGAAATGCGAGTTAAATAATTATTCATCGGTTTTATTTTTAGTGAAATACTGAGAAAAATAGTAAATTAGTTAGAAAGCTGAAAGAGAATGGTACATAGGTAACTACCTATACTAACTCCCCCAAATCCATTTTCTTTTTTACTTGTATTTTTCATATTGTTTCATACAATATAGTAAAACATTCAATTTATTAAACTGCATACATTTTTACGTATAAAATATATTCTTTTTTTTTTGTATAAAAATAATATGTTTTTAAAATAACGAAATGTGTCCCATTTTCATTTTCCCAAAAGGGAAAATATTTTTTGTCGCTGTATCAAAAGCAATTTCTTAAAGTAACGAAGGCACTTTCGAGGCATAAACAATAGCATAGTATAAAATACCAACTGTACGAAATTCCACAAAATTTTTCGCTGATGATGAAAATGATCTCAATTTTATGAATAGATACATTTTAGCTGAATGTCAATTTCTAAACGTAGATGGAATATATTTAAAAGGACAGCTACATTAGAAATAGATTAGGAAAATTAGATTATATAGTTTAATAAATAGTATTAAATATATATTTTATAAAAATATTTACGGTATTATTTTTTAAGTAACTAATACTTTCAAGTTGTTTTGTGTCTTTCAACTCCGTAAACAAAGATATCTTTAATATGTATTCTTAACTGTCTATTAGAATTAAATTATTCCATTGTTTATACGCGGTGCTCTCTCCCTTGTCATGGTTTCATTCCAGTAATTTTGGGGCTCAAGAGGAATCGATCCGACAACTTAACGACTCATTCAAGAAGTCATAAAGTTGGGGCGCCTCACTGTTTAATATACCCGCGCTGCAAGAAACAATTAGACACAAGAGCAGTCATAGAGTTTCAGTTGAATCTAAGAACAAACTTTATGTGGGATGTGGCAATTTATAAATTATGTTTTATCATCATTACAGAAAAAGTGTTAATAACCCACGATGTAACGGAGTCGGTATACCTGCTCAAACTATATTGTGTTTGGTTTAGATGTTGTATGTGTGCGTTTTTTCTAAAGGGAGTTTCACCTGAATTTGCATCATCACAATTTCTACCAGTTTTGACTGCAGCCAAGGGCATGTCTAAAAATAGAAATTAATATAATATCACAGAATAGGTAATAGTAGATAATATCTTGTATCATTTGGCGGAGATACGCCACGGAGGAGAACTGCAATCGTCTTTTAATTTACTAGTTTATCAGTTGCCTGAGAAAATAGCGATAAAATGGGTCAATTTCGATGAAGATTTTTGCATTACACGAATAATTACTATTACTTAACTAATTATTATGGTACACGTTACCTTTGAATGTGGTTAGCATAGAAATGCAATTAAACGCCAGGTTCCACTCTTGATGACTTATCTGGAGGCGATGCAGTTCGTCATGGTCATTGTTTCTTGAATTTGCAATTTAAACTCCTTATTAAAATGTCAAATGTATTTAAAGAAAATATCTTTATTAAAACTAAAACTTCAGATAAAAAAGCTAGGCTGAAATGCCTAGTTTAATAAAAAAAACAATTCCCAAAAACATAATAAAGCAGAATGAATACCTCATGAAATTCAAATGCCCTGCTTAAGGCGAATAAGAAATCCACCCTTTCCTACATCGTTGTAAGCGACACCGTTACGTGTCGAATGACGTGTAATACTCGGATATAAATCGCGGAGACACGGTGACGAGAAGTGGCGCTTACACAAAATGAGAGATATCTCAACGTGCGCCTCTGCCTGCTAAATTCCCCTTTAATTGCTCCCCCGAATATACGACGAGTTCGTATTACGTGGTATTACCTAATATTGTTACTGTTTTGTTTGTAGTTCCCAATATCAATTAACGCTTTTCGCATTAATAACGGTTAAACGTTTAACCTACTTTTATGAGCTTATTATTATATATTATTTGTTATCCTATACTTATTGTGACGCGTTCTTATTTAACTAGCATTACCTCTTATTGTTACTGTTGTGTTTGTATAACCCAATATCAATTAATGCTATCCACATTTTATTTCCGTTTAACTCAGTAGGTATCTAGTTTTACCCATATCTATTTTCCCCTTTTAAACGTTACCCCAATGATGCGCGACACGTTCCTATTTAAGTAGCATTACCTTACTTTTTTTTATTATAACAGTGTTGTTTGTTTTTGCCAGTATCAATTAATGCTATTCGCATTCTAATGCCATTAAAGATAGAACCTTTATAAACACTTTGTATTTTTCACTTAAATTGTTACCCTAACTATACGATACTTTCAATTAGGCAGCATTACCTAATATTGTTACTGTTTTGTTTGTATTTCTCAATATCAATTAACTCTATTCAAATACTAATGCCGTTAAAGATAGTACTTTTATGAGCACTTTGTATTTAAAGTGCTTCAGTAACGATAACGCGGGATAGTCTACTTGCACAATATTCAAATGAAATTGCATCTTTGCCAAAACTAGCAGGAGAATGGCGTCGCTAACATTACATTAATACATATGTAATGGCATATCTGACCCTCAATTTTCCTTTGTTTTCACGGGGCACTAAAACACTAGCGTTCGATTAATTTGGGGACAAGGGGACAAGTTACAAATAGCCATTGTCACCTTATGTTTATTACGATTGACTTTTTTACGCGTAGAGAATATATAGAGACGCACAGGTATTCACTCTTATATTATTTAATTTTTTTATTACTTTTGTGTAATTGTGATAGAGCTAAGTACATGTTATAACTCACAACTTATGATAAGTGTGCAGTATCGCCCAGAAATATGTGACGCTTAGCAGTTAGAACAGACATTACGAATTAACTAGCTATTATGTTACCTAAATCTTGAAATACGAAACCTAGTCTCCTGTCTCGTATTTTAAAGCATGTCCGTGGGACTAGTAATGCTTATTTTCTAAAAAGCTCTACAGGGTCGTCAGGATAAGTAATTACCGGCTGTCACACTTGTCTTTTTCTTCAGTTCACAAAGTTTCAAACCCGCAGGGAACTTGAAATAGTCGATTCTAGTTACCATCGCAAGCACTGATGAGAAGCTTTTACCAGCTTTTACTCTAAAGGAGTTGAATATTGCTATCACAAAGTTTTGTCACTCTCTTGTTTGTATTACTAACTATTACTTCATCAGCCATACACTCGTTAACTGCTGAATTTCAGCATTTCGGTGAGTGCGTCACGACACATAATCTGGGCAAATCTTGTTTATCCACTTGGAGTCATAGACGCTTGAGTTAGTCCTATTTTATATTCTACTAGCTGATGCCCGCGACTTCGTCCGCGTGAAATATGTTTTTTTAATTCCCACGGGAACTCCCTAATTTTCCGGGATAAAAGTAGCCTATGTCACTCTCCGGTCTTCAACTATACCCATGCAAAAAACACGTCGATCCGTTGCAATGTTACAGCGTGATTGAAGGACAAACCAACAAACCACGAAAATGTGTCTCGTATGAGCCTTACCCTTACCCTTACCCTTGAGTAGGAATTATCTTAAGTAGCCAGTTAACAGCAGATCAAAATAACAATCGCTTTATGTAAAAACGATTATGGGTTAAAAACAGACTGTTTTAATCCCCGAAAAATGCTAGGATAAACCAAAAAAACATATCACATGCAATGCATTTTGCATATGTTTGATATTTTTTACTCTTTTGCAGTTGTAAGCAAGTAATGAAATCGTAAATCAACATCGCCGAACGTATATCTACACTTTTATTAGTGAAGCGTTTTGCTTACCAATATTTCTGCTCATTTTTTTTAATTCTTCACACGCATAATTTATATTTTCCACTCAGTAAACGAAGCTGATTTATTATTACTGTCAATTAAAATACAGTTACTTTCAATTTTCATCTAAGTAGGTAGACGATCTATAAAGATACAATTTGTATGGTTGATAAAGATAATAATGATGATTGTCCATACAAATTGATAGAACTCCAACCATAATATTAAGTACTTTTTCTGTGCACCAACGCTACAGATGCAACAATTTAGTCAATACTTACAACGCAGCTAAGAATGTTGTAAATAGGATCATACTGAAATTATACCGAAAGCGTTTCGAGTTATGAGTTTTGAGGTTAGCTTATGTAAACAACCGGGACCGGTTGGGCTTGCGTGCCCTATCTTTGGTCTCGGTAGCGTTACAACAAACACTGTGGTTACCTTTGCTGTTGTCTGGTGTTACATTGTAGGTATATCTAAAAGGAAAATTCCCAAAATCCTTAGAAAAGCCCCAGATTTATAAGTAATTCGCCAGAAACAAACACAACTGGCCTAGTTCGCAACCATTCGCAACGCTCTTCAAATCGTAATCATCATCATCCGGCCCACTAATGAGCACCTAACATTGAAGGATTTAGGCTATAATCCACCAAAGTGGCCAAATTCCGATTGGCAGACTTTACACACCTTTCAGAACATTATGGAGAACTCAAATGCGCGCGTATTCTCAAAATATTTTCCTTCACGGTTTAAACAAGTGATTTTTAATAATTGCTTAAAATGGACGTATCTACTTAGTTAGCTCCATATAGAAGTACTCAAATTCTACACCAATAAATAAATAAATAAGTAAATAAAATCTCTTTATTTGCAAAAATTACATTGGTACATTGTATAATTTGGCCTCTATCTCCCAAAAAAGTAAAAACTGTGTTATGGGAGCTAGTGCCTTCCCTATCACATTTGCATGCATATAGCATATCAAAATGATCAAAATAGACCTTTAAATAGAACGATAAGAAAAATCACAACGTTCCTAAAAAACACATACAGCCAGGTGTCAGCATTTATATTTTTTTTAAATAAACAATAGTTTATATTTATTGCTTAAAGTTTAATTAAAACAAAGACAAGGAATTATTGTTAAATTCTCGCAGGGGCTGCGTGAATCACATAATTTTTAGAGCCATTACACCCTGGAGTAAATTATATTATTTTTCTTTATTTTCCACTTCTCTGTACCTATAGGGCTGTTTATTGCAGATAGTAACATGTCACAAGCAATGAATATTCTGAAACAAATTTAGCTAAACTTGGAATGTTGCCTCTGAGACAGGTTTTCCATAATAAAACTACTTAAGACTACTTACTAGTAGTAGAGAAATTGAACAAATTAACGACGAAACATTAAGTCATAAGTCATCAAATAAATATTATAAATGCGAAAGTTTGGATGGATGTATGGATGTATGTCTGTTACTCAATCACGCCCCAACGGCTCAACGGATCTGGATGAAATTAGGCACAGAGATAGATTATAGTCTGGAATAGCACATAGGATACTTTTTATCCCGGAAAATTAAAGAGTTCCCGCGGGAACCGAAAAACCTCGATCCACGCGGACGAAGTCGCGGGCATCAGCTAGTAAGTCATAAATATTTATTCAATTTAGGTAGGTACACTACACTTATTGACGTCCAGTTACATAAAAATAAAAATATGATGGTGATAATCTGTTACGGTATCTTAACACGTTGAGTGCGAAACCAGGTCTAAACACCTTGTATACGTCTACGCTTACAGTGCGGCTAAGAAAAGTCCTTGTCGCGCGGAAGGCCTAACTTTAACTTGGTTCGGTGTAGGAAAGAGATGAATATATATCTAAGATGTATTATTAAAATAGAATCCAATGGCTTACCTACCTTAATACCAGGTTTTTACACCTGGCACCGCACGGAAGAAATAAAATTTCATCATAATGCGAAACCAGGTCGAAGCACCTTGTACCCCGCTCACCTGGTACCGCACCCCGCGTTAGCTTCGCGCGACTAGTGATGGCTTGAAATCGTGAGAAACGCACGTGTCGACATGGCGTCAAGACCAACAAAACGGTGCCGAAAAAATATATTATAATATGATGTTTGCGAGGACAGTGATGCAGTGAAAGTTAAATCCAATTATAGATTGATTTATCAGAGACAGGTGAGTCATCATTACTATTTATTTTACTTACCTAATTACGTTTCCCGTTTAGTGCGTATTTAAGTTTTTTTTTTTTACAAAAAAGGACTTTGACAATGATACAGGTAATTTCAACGGAGACGTAAATGAGTGCACACACTTACACATGCACATACATATACACATCCACATTCAATCCACGCTCACACACATACACATACAAATAAATAATAATAAATTAATAAATTTATCTTTTCAGAACCCGCACGAAAACTTGACAAACACACTTTGGTAAAAGGTGATAAGAAGAGGAATTGTGTCGGATGTTACGCAAAACTCCGAACCTTTTTAACCAGTCGCCAAGCTGACAAAAAAGTAAAAAAAAATTAACTAAATGTGTTCAGTGCAAAAAAAAATTTTTGCTACCCATGTTTTATTGAAAAACATTAATATTCATGTTTGTTTTTTTCCATTATATTAAAACTTAATTACAGCTATCGATATTTTTATTTCACATCCTTAAATAAAATACGCACCAGACTTCCCTTATTCAGTGCGGCACAGGGTGGTTAAGCCCTGTATTTTGAATATAGCTATAATTTTTAAACTAAACAAGTTGTTAACGAACGTCTTCAGGTGTATGTCAATTAATTCATTATTATTAATATTCAAAGCAAAAAAAAACATATATATTTTTACATGAAGCCCAAAAAAGGATTTAAGTTTCTTAAATTTTACAGGGTCTATAAGCCTTGTGCCGCCACAATGGAAGTTTTATTACCAGGTGTATAGGCCTTGTACCGAAGGAATGGAAAGTATTGAAAAGTTACTGTCGCAGCAAACGTGTTAAAACTAAAGCTACGAGGGTTCCAAACGCGCCCAGGTTTACCATTTACTATATTATACGAGAATATCAGATTTTAACAACTTTTTTTTACTTCACCGTTTATTTATTTTAGTTTATTTTTGAATCTACCTTAGTCTAATCTAGTTATTTTAGTTTATACGAGTCTTATTTCAAGAAATTTATTAATTTATTTACAAGTTACCCTGGCCTCTATGGTTCAACCCTACAAATAGGTACGATCAAGAACTACGCCGTGAAAATGTGAACGGTCACTTTACAGATAAAAACTTTCACTTCTTCAAGTCTCCGCGGTGACGTTTGCCACAGTAATTATTGCTGCGGTCGCTTATTACATTATTGTTTCCGTAACAGCGACGCGACAAATTTAATTTAATAAAAGTTTGTTCAAGTACCCATCCTTAGTTACACGATTTAAATTATAATAGACGATGCCCACGACTTCATCCGCGTTTAAAATTTTTTGATTCCCACGGGACCTCTTTAATTTTCCGGATTGTGAGTAGCCTATGTCCTTCCCCGGATTGCAATTCCTCAGTACCAAATTTCTCGGTTGGTTTCTCAAATCGGTCTCAATAGGAAAAGATGGGCCGGGAAAGCGTAGCAGATAGACAGACAGACAGACGGACAGATATACTTTTGCATTAATAATATTAGTATGGATATAGTATGGAAGTATGAATCCTTACTTTTGTCCGATGCTTTGCTCCCGCGATTTTATAGACCAAGATTAGATGATACCCGCGACTGATTTGACGACGTGGATTGAGGTTTTCTAAAAATCCTATAGGTGCTCTTAGATGAAAAGTACGAGTATGACGTGTGGCTTGTATTCGTTCCCTTCCCGTCCGTTTTCTCAAAATCTATTAAACAGATAGGCCGTGAAAATGTTATACAGACAGATGCACTTTCACATTTAATTACATATAATATTTCCTACTATTGGTAAAAACAGCCTTGCTGCCCGTGCTCGATTTGTGTGGAGGCAACGAGCATTCGCTTACAGAATAGTTTACAAGCCCGTATGTGGACAGAGCTATCCAAGTGTTTACAATCGGTTACTGAGTTCTTCAGAATATAAATAGCATTTTCCTTTCCACAAATATATTGACAACAAGCAAAGCTGTAGCAGTAGCCCATAACCATTTGCGAGGACCGCAATATTTCGTTTACGGGACTACTTAAAGGTGATAAGCGGAATGAGCTCCAGCGTTCTGCCAGTTTACCGCGCGGCAGTTTTATTTACGACCCGGGCCAATATCTGAAGAAGGCAGCGCCGGGTATACTAATATCAGTCGTGTGGGCGCAGACGATAGCCGCTCATGCAAAGATTTATCAAATGGTAGAGCGACTATTCGTGATATTTATGAGACATATAAAAAATAATCGTGTTTGAGACCATTATCACAATGCTTTTAATAATACCTATACTTTAACTTTAAGGGATTATAAAGCACAGTCAAAACAGTTTTACTGTGATAAAGTATCATTTAGACATGACCTCTCAATTTACCAGACATCGTATAGTAAAACAACGAAGATACTGATAAGAGAAAACAGTTTCTTGGGACTTTATTGATGTTCGATTCAATGTTGTATCAACGTGGCATACTTTGTCTAATATATCAGATCGGATAACGTGGAAAACACAAAGAGTTCAAGGAAAAGTCCCGTGGCAGCACACCTTATTGATAATATATTCTTACGATTTTTTTGGATTCATCCCATCTAATAATAATGTAACGTTTGAATATCTTTGTATTCGATAGAATAATATGACGGGCGCGCGACCGGCCGGCACGTAGGCAATAAGCCGCCGGCAGAGAGCCAGCGCCGTCCGGAAAAATAAGATTGCACTTGGAATTTGACCCGCGCGTGCTCCCACATAGCCAGTGGACCCAATCACTATTGATGATATGCCGTACATATGACCCATTAAATTTACTTACTTAAAAATACTCGAATCTTGTACCGACGTAAGTTTATCAGTGAGCTATTTTTGTCCCACACTGCCTAGAACACTAATTCACACAAAACGCGGCGTCTTGAACTATTATGGGTAAGTGTACTAATATCAAGTCATGAAAAAAATACAAGATAATCGCTATCAACGTCCATCATCATCATAATTAATTAGTTAATAATTATAGCGGCATTACCATAAAATAAAACCGGCCAAGTGCGAGTCGGACTCGCGCACCGAGGGTTCCGTACAAACCTGTAGTAAGTTTTACGATTAATGAATTTAATGAACCGCAAAACTAACTTTGTTTGTAGAGGTTTATTGTTAATATCAAAAAAACTATGCTAGTTAGAGCGTTGGGGTTATTTTTTCTGTAAAATATACATAAGCTTCTATTTACCATAATTATTTCAGATTTTTCAATTGGTAAACTTCGGAGATAAGGGGGGGGGGAACTGTATTTTTTTCGACATTTTGCCCTATAAATCAAAAACTATTATGCATAAAAATAAATAAAAATCTGTTTTAGAATGTAGAAGTATAGCCCTTTCATATGCTATCCCACTCAGTATAGTTATCATACTTTGAAATTTCAAACCCGCGATTTTCCCCCTTTTTTAATTAAACTAAAAATAATTTTCGATTTTTTTTTTATTTTAATGATGTTAGGCCACTATTATACACAACTAATCCAAATTTCATGTCGATAGCTTTAATAGTTACTGAAATAATCGACTGTGACAGACGGACGGACGGACGGACGGAGAAAGTCGCACCATAAGGGTTCCATTTTTACCATTTTGGTACGGAACCCTAAAAACAAGGATTGTACGCGTGTTTCTTTCAATTATAATTATGCGCTACAGAAATGATCACCCGATCAAAGCCCTAAACCATTGTTGAGTGTATTTCATGCTCCTATAAACATTTCATTGATGAGATTAGAATTCATCCATTTTGAAATCTGCCCGCATGTAAACCCTCAAGCACAGAGTAGTAAACCTATTTATTATGGTCTGTGCTCTCAAGCTATAAGAGTGAGCATGAAAGCGACAAAATTTAAAAAGCCAAAATTAAATATGCAGTCAAATATTGTTTTTTCATGGGTACGTGGTTAACGCGCTCCTTGTAAGAGCATGTTTACATTTTTCGATCCGATATCGGTATATTGCGACCCGATGCTCTAGATAGAGAACCATGAAAATAAATTGCCGAAAGCCAACTCTGCAGTAGGTAAAATGGGCCCAAAAGCCCTGTATTTAAAGTAACAAATTCAGTACAACAGATTTTCATTTCTAAACGTATCGTTTGGAGCGCTGGTTGTGAATGCATACACGAAATTTAGCTCTAAATCAATGTAGTTAAGATTCATGTTACTTGACGCTTACGTGATCGAACGCTCAATACGATCAATCGAATTCATGTAAAAACTTAGACAAAGTTTACTGAAGACTCTTCAGGGTCATCATGGACAATTTTAAAGGTACTATATACATTGTACCTAGTTTGAGTAGCATCTGATTAATATCGGATCGGACAGTGTTAAAAGACTGGAACGCATTCAAAAAAAAACATCCCGTGGAGGCACGCCTTGTTTCATTTTACGATCTTATCGAAATAATCCGATCTCACTTGTTATTTACAGCCACCTTCCCTCAATTCCGACACTCACTAGTAAAAGGACTGGCCAAACAATTAACTATGGACCGTATTTCCTTAGCCATTTGACTCTAAATTCCTGGTCCTGCTTTAATGTTATAACTCCTTACATCCTTAGTCGTATTCAATGCGGTGGACGTAAGTAACTTTCAAGTCAACTACACAATATGAAATCAGTGACAGCATAGTACGATTCAATTTAGATAAACTATGATACGCAATTGCAATGTTTGGATTTAAATTACATTGCGTTGATGTACTCCTTGAGATTGAGAGTAAAAATCTAGGTGTTTCTATTTTACATGAGGCTGCGGTTGAGTTTTGAGTGAGGCGTATTACCAGAACAAACGTTTTGCGGTCCCATATATGTAATATTCATAGCTGAATATTTTATTCAAAGTCGCAATGTCGCCCTTCCTTCCAGCGACGTTTATGCGACTCATAAACTTCGCTCGATTGCAGTTTATAAAACAATCTAACTCTTGACATACCTATATATTGTTCTTTTATTAGAATTATAAATGTTTTAATTAGAAACCTTGCATTTTCCTTGAGCTCTTTAATTTTTATAAACGAAATTACTACAACTTCATAGAAGTCGTTAATTCAATAAAATGGAGCGATTGAGATGTGTATAATTTTATTTTTTTATTTCTTGAACCAGGTACAGTTGGTTGAAGTTTGTTTGCTATATACCGTGGCTCCTTACCGCCCATCCGGCATAGAAGTGCTGCTAAGCGCGTAATTAGCGTTCCTGTACGATGCCGTGAGAAGCTGATTTGGGGTATGGGTTAAATATAACTACCATATTATTCCTAACAGGTTAGCATTTTACCACCCGTTACAATCAATGCTAACTAGGATTTCGAGACTTGAGCTGCTTGATTTTGGAGCTATGTACTTCCGCCTTTAGCACACTGATGTCTTTATGCCAATGATATACGCAACAATATACGCTGGAGGCATACCGCGGATCGCATGTAGGTACGAATTCGTCGGGCTGCTATCAGAGTTATAGGTTGGAAGCGCTATACGTGAGTATGGTTCAGCTCTTGTATTATTTATAACTAGAGAATGCCCGTGGATTCGTGAGCGTGGATTTTGGTATTTTAAAAATCTCATTGGTGCTCTTTGATTTTCCAGGTAGCCGAAATAGGTATACTTAACAATAATAGCCGATTGAGCAGATAGGTCATTAAAGCGTAGCAAAAAGACAGACAGACACACTTTATGTACTTATGAATTAGTATGGATTAGCTTCTAGGTGCCATGTTTTATATGTTGTAATTGCACTGCGCTACCGTTACGACTGCTGTTTGTTTCAACCACAGGTTTCAACCCTTAAATTATTTTGTGGGAAAAAAATACCGTTACAAAATTTACTTAATATAAATTCTCAAGACGGCGAAATCACAAAAGAATATAACAGTTGCATTATTCCCAGACAAACATAATTAGAACTTTTCTGTTTTCAATGTTTGTGGAATGATTACCAATACCGACGCGGACCGCACAAGGTCCGATTGGTATGTAAGTTACGAGACGTATAACGGCGAACTTAGCTCATTACCACCGCTACGCTCGCGGAATGACAATGGAACAAATTTTTACTTCATTCCCGTCTACACTTATTAGGTGTCGGACGTGTAGAAGCAAGTCTGAAAAGCGGTTTGTTATTTTCACATTAAATTCCGCTCGCTGCAAGCTCGTTCGTTTTGTAGTGTAAGCTTTCAATATTAATAAATTGGGAGAACGTTTTGTACTCATTCATATTTTGAGATTCGTTGACTTTTAAGTACAATTATATTCAGCTGCCAATATACAAATACATAGATTATATATTTATTCCATACATTTTCTATTCCATACTAATATTATTGCCATTATAGTAAATAATGAATATGGTATTTTCACAAATTATGATTGCAATACACTCTCAAGGATACTTCGTAACATAATATTATATTCCCGTTTAAGAAAGTCCAGCTCATTATAAAAAAATTTCGTCTATTAATAAAATGAAAATCATAAAAGTCTGCGCGAATTAACTAAGATCATAGAATAAAGAGTAGCCACCTCACCAGTTTCTTTTGACGTCGCCTAGCCGACTTCGTAAATGGAATTTGCAAGTAATTTTGCCGCCTCCGACCTCCCCCAGCCTTGCGCTCTTGTCTCCGCGTGTCGCTTCCATTACAAATTGTGTTGGAATAAAAATATGCTCAGAATTCCATGGAGCTGCTAATGCAGATTTATTAACTCGGTGCGCTCTCTTCTGGAAACTTTGAATTTTTAATAGACTTTGTCTAACAAGGGAGGATGAACTAATCTCGTAATATTTTTGCAAAATTGCCACACTTTGCAACTCATATAACTTTGTTTGTTAGACGAAACGAAACAAAGTTGACTAGGTTTATTTTTATATGTTAACTTGGGAATGATAAAAGGAAAAATAGCTCAGAAAAACTATGCCTACGTTTGCCACGGCATATCAAAAACATAAACGAACCCGACAATTTATTTTTGAACTATATCCTAGTAATATTATAAGTGTGATGGGTTGGATATTTGTAAGTTTGGATGTTTATTACTCCTTCACGCCACAAGGACTTAAGCGATTTGGCTAAAATTTGGAATTAAGATTAACCCAGAATTAACCCAGAAGCTACATTTAATCCCGGAAAATCTCGGAAAATCCTGCGAGAATCAAAAAGCATTAACCCACGGGGACGAAGTCGCGGACATCGTCATATAATTTTATAAAATAATTGAATAGCTGTGAAATATTAAAGGACGGATGCACTATAAATAAAACTAAACATGAATAATTGCTAATGGCACGTGAAAAAAGCTTCACAAAAGTTAATCTAGATAACAGAAATCCTTTAGAAATATTCACCGATCTACTAAAATAACATCTCTCGATCGATCCCCAAGTGCACGGGAAGAAGTGGGCGTGTAATAGGAAATGTTCCGCATATTGACTCCAGCGACGTTCTCCAGAACTCTAAACAATGACACACAGACATGATCTCCTTGCACCAAATTTAGATTCCCCTGCATAGCTCGGCGTCGCCGCATTGATCTTTGCTTCTATTTTTTATTTAACATTTTCAACTAAATAAAAGTGACACTTTGTAAATCCATATTCTTCCGTACTATCCATATTATCCATACTTATTATTATAAATGCGAAAGTGTGTCTGTCTGCTACGCTTTCACGGCCCACCTTTTCTTCTTCAAAAAATTCTTCTAAAAATATAATAAACATGTAATAAAATGTAATAAAGTATTGTTAACTCTCTTGCTTATTCGATTCTATTCAGTTTTATGTGTTCTTTGATACGTCTAAAGATTTCTGAGATAAAAGCTTAAACAAGTTTAGGGAAAGTTGCTGATCCCCTTCACGGTTGGTAGAGGGTCTGAAATAAGTAAATGTTTATTCAAAAGCCTCATAGATTTCTTCATGTGAAGCAGTTTCCTTTTTGCTTTTCAGTGAAATGAAAAGTAAAAAGGCCTATTGCCTACTGAAAATACGATGAAGATCAAAGTAGTAATTTGACATAATAAATATGTTAGATGCCTAATGGTTGATTGTCTAAGGATCGCTTCGTTTCAGCAACAACAAGGTGTATAGATATTACGGCATAATTTGTAAAAATGCATAGTTTTTTTGACTTACAACTTTTAAATTCCTGTTCAAATCAATGATTTATAAATAAGAGATGTTATATTAAAAGTAGATATTATTTGCTAGATAGTGAATAAAGTTTGCAGTACCTAATATAAAGTGATCTTTTCCTTCTTAATTAATTAATTAATAATTAGAAAATTCCTTGCGTGAACTGGACAGTTTTTGAACTCGAGTAGGTAACACCGCAGAATTAATTTAAGAGATAATGTAATTGCCTTTTGCTTTAATTTCATTTATCTACCTATGTTTGAATTTGAACCCAGAATTTCTTCTGAGATAAACAAGTTACTCGTAGCTTACGATATTTGCTTTAACCGAAGAGCGCGTGATGAATTATAAACATTTGCTTTGTCTGAAGTCAGTGAGGAGGTATAAATTTTATGGTAGTTTTATTTTCGTACCTATCTACTGGGTATACTTGGAACTCTGCTAAATCTAATTTTTATTACAAGACGCAGCCTCGTGTTCTTTATGAAAATTATATCCCATTCGAACGTGAACAAAGGAGTTGAGAAGTTAAAACAAAATGTTTTTTCGTGACTTGCACACTGATGAGGTACTAGGTGAACGTGTGGTTAACATGAGTAGATCTAACATCGCATGTAACAAATGGATGTTAGTACATTAGCATTGTTAGGAGAGAATCTACGATGGAATGGGTGGTGAGGCTTCTTTTGTTTTAAAGTCTTTAATGATCAATGAAAATCGCTTACGGAGAGCTTACGCTTCTTAGAGCGGAAACATACCACAGACCGGACAGAACAAATCGTCCGCGTGAAGCGTCCGTACCAGAGGACGACACTCTGTAGTGGTTTTTCGTTCATCAACAGGTAAAATTTTTGGGAAAATTCAACATAATATCATCCTGATACTTTGGAATATCCTTATATGCATACCTCGTAAGTTCATATAACATAGTGTGTAAAACTGTGCACGTGCATATCGATCTATATCTATACTAATACTATAAATGCGAAAGTTTGAATAGATGGATGTATGTATGGATGGATGGATGGATGGATGGATGTTTGTCACTCAATCACGCCCCAAAGGCTGAACGGATCTGGATGAAAGGCACAGAGTTAGATTATAGTCACATAGGCTACTTTTTATCCCGGAAAATTAAAGAGTTCCCGCGGGAACCTAAAAACCTCAATTCACGCGGACAAAGTCGCGGGCATTAGCTAGTATATACTATCTGTTTCTCAAAAATCAGGCAAATAATTTTAAATTAACACTACTCTGCAGTTTAATGAGAGAATATTTGGAACGCATTATAGGGATAATTTATCTATTAGGATTCATCGTTGTTTGGTTGAGTACAAGTACAACCCGCTAGTGAGTCTGATAAATGAGCTTTCAGAGTGCGCCGTCAGTCAAATCGCGGTTGGTTCGCGCAAGATCTGTAATGGACCCGTACCTTGTGGAACCCACAGACTAGATAGATAGATACTATCATATCCAGATGCTATTATGGATGACAATTAGCCTTCTATATTTTTCTCCTGAGTGACTGTAATCATAAGAGGAAAAGAGAAAAGAGATTACCTATTTTTACTACGTACTTTTATTTTTATAAGCTACTAACTGATGCCCGCGACTTCGTCCACGTGGATTGAGGTTTTTTGGTTCCCGCGGGAACTCTTTAATTTTCCGAATAAAAAATAGCCTATGTGTTAGTCCGGACTTTACTTTATTTATGTACCAAATTTCATCCAGATTCGTTCAGCCGTTCTGGCGTGATTGAGTAACAGACATCCATCCATCTATACCATACATCCGTCTAACCATCCAAACTTTCGCATTTACAATAGGTAGTAGTAAAAGTGTACTCAAATAAATGTGTAACATTAGTATCCATATAAAGATGGCTCGAGAGGGGATCCATATAAATATTATAAATGCGAAAGTTTGGATGGATGGATGTATGTATGGATGTATGTTTGTTACTCAATCACGCTCCAACGGATGAACGGATCTGGATGAAATTTGGCACAGAGATAGATTATAGTCTGTAATAGCACATAGGCTACTTTTTATCCCGGAAAATTAAAGAGTTCCCGTGGGAACCGAAAACCTCAATCCACGCGGACGAAGTCGCGGGCATCAGCTAGTAATTATTATAAGGACGAAACTGCTCATAATATGGCTGAGGAAGCAACAGGGTCTACGCCTGTAGCTTGTGCTACACAATTCAAGTGGTGTCTACGAGATTATCATTGTAAGGGTGTGTACTTATCTGGTGAATGCATTGATGTAGAATTTCAGTACCTAGGCGAAAGCGCCTGTTTATGAAAGGCTCGCCAATTTCACGCGTGTATTACATAGTGCGATCAGTCCGCGCGCTGCTCCTAAAGAGCAAGATCCCGCGACGATCAGACCTTCGTTGTTTTATTAGAAACAGTTATAGAATTCTTATGTAATAATTATATTTATAACAAGTATTATTTATGGACTTCCACCTAATGTCGAAGGCTCGTTGGTGTACAGAAAAACTCAGTTGAGTTTATGCGACACCAAATAGATGAAGTTTGTAACTTTTTGTTTTTGTATGAATAAATAAATTAATTAATTAATTTAATTAATTAAAGCTGAAAGTTTTTCTATGTATGTCTCTAATAGAGGTATAAACGATCCCGGACCATGAAGTTTGGATCGCGGTTGCTTTGGGAGGTATCTGGTAGAAAAGGTGGCATCTCAAATTCGAACGAATTCGAACGAACGAATTAAGCATTCTGAACTACACGCAGGCGATCTGCACGCGCGCATTATGCGAGCCTTGCGTGAAAAGTGCATCTACAGTATATTAAGTAATAACAGAATAACAGCGCGCGCAGCCAACAAAAGTCGAGCAAAGAACTTGGTCATAATTTTGATCTCAGTTCTCAATGGCCAATATTTTTGAGAGGTAAGTAGTTAACCAAATAAAATTATTTCACATTATCATGTTTTTTTTTGTGGTAGAAAGATAACACCAAGTTATAGAATATCTATCCAGTTAAATTTTCAAATTAATTCAAATTCTCGCTATTATTGCGATGGTAATCTTCTCGATATAATATTAATTGTTTCGTTCTAGGCAGTCTAGGTATTTGGCTGTTTGCTTAGCTTAGGTTACGTTTAATGTAATACCGACCAGACCGTATTGTGAGAGCTTTCAACTTGGCGAGTGACCGCAGCAAGCTGCTAGCTGAAATGGGAAACAAAGTAATTAAACAGGGTGAAATTGAAGCCAGTTTCTATGCTCTGGAGCCGGTACGAATCTACGGCACTATCGCGTAGCCGTGTAGCGAGCCGTGTAGCTGCTGTTGTCATATTTCATTGCCCTAGTAATTAATAAGTAGGACGAAAACAAGCTAGGAAAACTGGCAGACAAAAAGTCCGAATCACGCTTTCACAATGGGACAAGAAAAAAACGGCGTTTTGTCCTGTCGCATGTGAAATAAAAGCTGATGCCTGAGACTTCATCCACGTGGATTGAGGTTTAGGTTCCCCCGGGAACTGTTTAATGTTCCGGGATAAAAAGTAGCCTAAGTGTATTCCAGACTATAATCTATCTCTGTGCCAAATTTCGTCCAGATCCGTTCAGCCATTCTGGTGAGATTGAGTAACAATCCATCCACCCATCCATCCATCCATCCAAACTTTCGAATTTATAATATTAGTATAGAGTATAGAGTTAAATTTAATATTATCATTCAGAACTGTTAAAAAGCTGAATAAAAGAATAAACCGTCCAAGTGCGAGTCGGACTTGCGCACCGAGGGTTCCGTACAAACCTGTAGTAAGTTTTACGATTTATGACGTATTAAAAACAAGACTAAATGAACCGCAAAACTAACTTTGTTTGTAGAGGTTTATTGTTAATATCAAAAAAACTATGCTAGTTAGAGCGTTGGTTTTATTTTTCCTGTAAAATATACATAAGCTTCTATTGACCATAATTATTTCAGATTTTTCAATTGGTAAACTTCGGAGATAAGAGGGGGGGGGGGGGGGCGGAATTTTTTCGACATTTTGCCCGATAAATCAAAAACTATTATGCATAAAAATAAATAAAAATCTGTTTAGAATTAGAAGTATAGCCCTTTCATATGATATCCCACTCAGTATAGTTATCATACTTTGAAATTTCAAACCCCCGATTTTCCCCCGTTTTTAATTAAACTAAAAATAATATTCGATTTTTTTTTTATTTTAATGATGTTAGGCCACTATTATACACAATTATTCCAAATTTCATGTCGATAGCTTTAATAGTTACTGAAATAATCGACTGTGACAGACGGACGGACGGACGGACGGACGGAGAAAGTCGCACCATAAGGGTTCCATTTTTACCATTTTGATACGGAACCCTAAAAATGAGTTTTTTTAATAGTTCATTTACATTCTTATACATGTATAGATTTGAAAGTTCATAACATTTTGATAGGTAGGTACCTACTAGTTAAATCGAGTAAGACATTTTCTTTACCATAAAAGTGAAGCGAAGGCCGCTAACACTTAACTCCGTTTTATTTGCCTCCAATATAAAATATCTCAGTGGCCCTTACACTGTCACATATCTTAGACCGGAACGACAATTTTTACGTGGGGTTTATATGAGTGGCGGTCACATGGGTCCAGTCGGAATGGAGAACGCATTTTATCGTGTTCATTTTTCAGCGATGGTTTTCCTGTTATATATTGGGTGATGAGCACTGTGGCCTTATAAGTGGGAGGTCCCGGGTTCGGTCCCTGGCAGGGTCAATTTGGGAATTGATAATTCTTGTATATTCTCTCTGGTCTGGTCTCGTCTGGTGGGAGCATTCGGCCGTAGCTAGTTACCACCCAACCGGCAAAGATGTGTCGCTAAATGATTTAGCGTTCCGGTACAATCCCCACCACCACCACCACCACTACTACAGCCCATTAACGTCCCACAGCTGGGCACAGGCCTCCGCTCTCATAGGAGAGACGGAATTAGAGCTTAGACCCACCAGCTCCAATGCGGGTTGGCGGGCCACAATGCCATGTAGACACCGATGGGGTAGGTAAGTACGGGTTGAATTTGATATAGCTGCCGTACCTTTATTAGGTTAGCTTGCTACCATCTAAGTGCTGAATCAGAGTGTAGGCCGGGTTAGACTGCATCGTCACTTACCATCAACACACACAATCACAGTCAAGGACTAGGTAGGAGGTTGCATTCGAGTAAAAAAAAATACTAAGGTTGACCGAGGCCAGTCGAGGTAAATTTCTAAGATACGAGTACCTAATCACGTATAGGTAAATAACTAAAATAATTAGCATAATAGCTTACTTAATAGCTTCATACTTTCATACTTACTGTCCTAAAATATATGATATTATCATACAGTCAGACTTTCTCGACCTACAATTTATCGGTTCTTGATAAAGTTCAGCACTAAGTTAGCTGGAACACAAAAAACATAGGCAACTTTTTATCCCATAGATATAATATTATCTTGCTCCCAACGCCCACCGGTAATCTGAACATTGAAAAACAAATCCACGTGGATGAAGTCGTGGGAAACAAAAATACGATGATAAAGAGAGGTGAAGGCCCTTTCCGCAAATAGAAGGAGACAGACAAAGAAGACAACAAGGAAAAACAGTTATAGGGGTTAAAAGCTTATAACAACATTTCGACCCATCGCCGCCGGCTTGAAAGACAGTGTGGCACCTATCGATATATTATATGTAAGTACGGGCCCTTTCATAGGAACAAATTGGGCGTCCGATCTGTGGAGCGCGCTCCACACCTGTATAAGCCTGTCCGTCCGCGGATCTTCTCCGATTGGCCCGTCAGGCCCAAGCGGGGGTACGGGCCTCAGGCATGGCCTCCTTACCCGGGCGGGGCGCGGGGTAATTTTGTACTCCGGTAAATGTCTTCTAGCCATGAATCGGCTAGGGCCTGCCTTGTAGGCTACAGGCCCCTGGGCCAGTTGTCAACTCCGGAGTTGGGTCCTCGCTGCGGGTGACGTCATCACCGTCGCGCGCGGGACCCGTGTCAAATCCTGTTATCTCGACGCCGCGAGCGAGAGGGTCACCGTCGCGCTCCGAGATAATGTCAAGTTCAGTGAGCTCCGCGCTGCGTGCGATATGGACGCCGTCGCGCGCGGAGCTGTAGTCAAATCCGGTGGGCTCCGCGCTGCGGGCGATATGATCGCCACTGCGCGCGGAGTCGGTGTCATAGCCAGTGTTTGTCGCGTCGTCGTCGTCGCCACGATCGTCTGCGTGCCGCGCAGGTGACGGCGATCGCTATAGCCTGTCTTTGTCTACGCCATAGCGCTGTCCCGCTTTTCAGACTAGATGGCGTTAGTAAAATACGCCCACATTCTTTGTTTGACAGGGCCCGTCTATGTAAATTGAGGTCGTTGGTGGCACCCGATCAGGAGGCAAAACTTCTAAACCGCCGCTATCAGTATCACCGCTTTTTAGGGTTCCGTAGCCAAATTTGGCATAAACGGAACCCTTTAAGATTCGTCATGTCTGTCTGTCTGTCTGTCTGTCTGTCTGTCTGTCTGTCTGTCTGTGTGTCCGTCCGTATGTCACAGCCACCGAAACTATAAGAACTATATTGTTGAAACTTGGTAAGTAGATGTATTCTGTGAACCGCATTAAGATTTTCACACAAAACTAGAAAAAAAACAATAAATTTTGGGGGTCCCCATACTTAGAACTGAAACTCAAAAAAATTTTTCTCTAGATCTAGTAAGTAGTTTTTTTTTAATAATTTAAAACTTACTACAGGTTTGTACGGAACCCTCGGTGCGCGAGTCCGACTCGCACTTGGCTGGTTTTTTGCTCATATACGAGTAAGTGGACGCAATGGGGACTATCGTTTCTTTGCTCACCAGTTGGCGCCACTGTTGACTAAGGTCAGAGGTATAGCTGTCAAAGGCGACTTTATAAGATCGGTGCCGAAACAAAGTTTTAAATCTTGATTCTCATTAAGTTTATTAGTTTATAACAGCTATCTTCATATCGAGTAGCAATGCCGCAATGTTGTGCAATTCCGTTTTGTTCGGAAAAAAGGAGGACACATGTTTCCAAAAGATAAAACTGTTCTAAAACAGTGGCTAGTTGCGATTCGCAGGAATTCGCAGGATTCTGAGGAATTATATAGTTAGGCACTAAATAAATAAAATAAAAAAGAAATTAATTACTTATTAAACTTTTATTTATCCTTCCTTTTCCCTTTAAAACACACTGCTATACAAATAAATACTTATTAAACATTGTAAATCCATACAATGGATATGACACTGAAAGATGGTTGATTTGTTAGTTGAAACTACTAAACAATGGTAACTAGATATTAGATTAAGTTATAAAACTTCTGAAATAAGCTTATCATTTCTATTTACATAAATTCTCTTTTCATCTTTATTTGTCCAAACAAAAAAATCACAATACTTTCTTTTAGTACCTAACAAGTTTTTGAATTTGAAAATAGTAGGGCTACTTTCTTTCAAGCAATATTCATTATTGATCATTTCTATGTGCTTATAATTATCCACACTGATAAACTCATCTTTAATAGAGAAAGGACATTTCTCTTCCAATACTGTTAGTTCTCCAATTAATCCTTCTGGAGAAACCTGAAATGAAACATCTAATATTAATAAAGAGAAATATTATTAAATTCTAGTCATCTCACACATAGTACCTAATCTGATCCCAAGATAGGTTGTGTTCTCGTTAGAGATACTGTGGGTACATAACCAGATACATAAATAGTACCAGAGGGCAGAGACCTAGAGCATGCCTAGAGCAAACATCGATGTTCATCAATATCATATAGTAAAAGTGTGTCCTTGATGAGCATGAAACCCATTTAACCTTTCATGCAGAAGTCATATTAGGTAAATATACATAATATATTAGGTAAATATATGTAAAAAGAAAAAAACATAGCTGTTACCTCGGCAAACAAGCATACTTCTGGAAAAAATAAGTTTGTAATACAGTAAACAAACTAACCTCTGAATTAGCAGCTCTTTGAGGCCGCTTATTTTTGCGCCTCTTTTTCTTTTTCTGCTTTCAAAGCGTTCACATTCATCGCCAAATAATCCATATTTGCGCTATTTTCACGAAGGAGATCACTTTTCAACAGGTAAAATATAGAAATTAAAATAATTTGTCACGAAGCCCGCCAAAACCAGTGAAAAGTGAATGATAATGGACCTCACGCGACACTAGCGCCTCTAGTGGCAAATTCACACGCGATAGTCCCCATTACGGTTTACCAACCTCGTCTAGAGCACAACGCCTATATTTCATGGGATTACACGCGCTATCAACGCTCACCGAACGCACGCATCGTTCGCTCTCGCTATATGGCTTGTCGATGGCTAATTAACTACTCACATAAACCTTACTAAATTGTTTCATCCTAAACACCCGGCCCTATTTGTTTAGGGTTACCATAATTGTATTGAAGAAACCGGGATTAACGACGAGAGGAACAACGGTAGGTAGTCTAGGTACATACCAAGACTGAAATCGGCTATAGTTTAGTTTTAAATAGTGTAGTTCTTTTACATAACTTGTTTTGGGTTTCTCGGGTTTAAAGTAGCCTATATCAAACAGAAACAGAAGCCTAGAAAATTATTAATAGCAATATAGATGCTCACTACTCAGAGCTGTTTTAAATACTATAGTCATTTATTACTTTGTTAGTGACACTAAGTAGTAAATGCATTACGGAAAATCCAAGCTATCTGGGGCGTGTGGTATGCCTACACAATTTCTAGGACAAGTAATTCTTTTTTCGAAAAAGATAATTAATAATCTAACAGCGTGTATGTATTTGAAGATATTCTGGGTGGCAAACCTACAACGTATAGCTCTGCTGAGTTAGTGATGGCAGTGTGAATAGGTAGGTATTTTGTGTCATTTTCTTGTCTTCCACAAGAGTTAACAAAAATATAGCCTTCCCTTTGAACGTTTGGCAAGGCTTTTAACTCAACAAATAGCCTACCTTTTAGGGCTTATTAACCGTTCCACAGCAAAATGCTGTCATCACTATCGGATTATCGATATTTCAAGTACAAAATGTAAACACCCCGAGCGGTCCGGGCCACCGCTGACACAGCGCGCTCCTGACTAATGCCTAGCATTAATATCCCTCGTAATTAATCGTTTGCATGTCCGCGAGAGATCCGCCGTCGGAAATATTCCACTTTAAAATGAATTAACGAACCAACGGAACATTCCACGCGTTTTACCAGGAATGTGTTACCAGCCATTCGGTTTTCAGGAATTCTTTTGTTGCCAGTTTTGTGAATAGATACCCGTATCATTTTTGTGTTAACTATTCAAACTTTGAAATTATCTATACAATACTATTTGTTTTATCAATTCAATTAATTTTCGAGGATTAATAATTTCATATTTTATTTAAGAATTTAGTTTCATGGAAAAATTGAAAATGCAATCTCAATTTTATCCGGGACGTTAAAAATGAAATTCTTTTTTCAGGTGAATGATTACAATTGATTGGTATAAATCCTATACTTTAAATTTTTTTAAGTAGGTATGTGTTTTCTCTCAGCTAAAATGGATTAAAAAGAATGAAATAAACAAAACTTAAAAATACCAACGTACCAAACTGGTTTGTTATCCAGGTACGAGTGAGACCCAGAATCTGTGCTTGCATATCATTATAAGCGCACAGTCATCATTTATCCTCTTTGCATTGAACGTACCCAGATAATAATTATGACAAGGCAAATCCAGTTTGTAAAACACGAGCGAGGTAATTTTACCCACTTGACGTGGTTCCTCGCCCTCTGGAAGTGCCCTCGAGCGGGATGGATCGTAAAATATAGGACACTCCAATATATATGGATGAAAGCAGCCCGTTTATGCCCACTTAGAAAAAATGCTGGCTTAATTCAACACGTCGTTATCCCTTAGATCCTCATAAATATAAGCGAACGATTCATGCGATGTTATCGAAAATACTCAGCAACTTATTTATAAAATGACCATCTATCGTAATAGTCAAAGGGTCTCTACCTACATTTTCAATCGTACTTGCTGCCCATTTTAATGTATTGGGCATATTATTTTGAGATAAACCTTTGTGTACTAATTCATAAACTTGGTCACCTGCTTAAATAGTTTTTTTCTCTCTTCATATAGGAGAATCAAGCTAAGCAATAATTTGCAGCTTTGGTTTAATAGCATTGGAAAGATAGATAATGGTTAAGCAGTGATAGTCGGTAACTGCATGTTGTTTTGACTGACTTTGGATATTCAAAGACCTCTTCTCCGTGTCCTGAGGGTCTGTGTCTGTGACCAGCTTTTAGGTATTATCACGAAAATCTGATAATATTTTATCGTTAACCATAAAAGTCGAAATGATACACTTCTTTGTGCGCACCACACATAGATTTAGGATTGGTCTCGACCAATCCTAAATCTATGGCCCCACATTATTGTTCCAAGAAAACTGTTATACCATCCACGTAACACAAATCATTTAAAAGTCACGACTCCTAATAATATAATAGTATATTGTGATACAAGGGTGGAAAGTAGGTTATTGCAAACGAGCTGTCATTAATAAGCCCGAGCCGAAGGTGAGGGTTTTTAATGTCACGAGTTTGCAATAACCTTCACACCCGTGTATCACACGACGTTTTTCAATACAGTTGTGGGAAATAGTAATAAACAAATCAAAGAATTACAAGTTTATTTCAACATACATACGTACATAGTAATTAATTCTGAAAATTGAGATAGTTTTTAACATGGAATAACTTGACCATAATGTAGATGGTTTATATTTTCCACTCAATTCATGAAAATAAGCTAACAAAACATTTTCTGAGAATGACTTAGTTTTTTTATGTTTTTTCCATGAAATAAAATTATTGTAAGCCGTCATATATCTTTTTCGAGATTTTGGGGGCAAAATTCCATCTTGAGCAGTTTTCGCCTCAGATAAAATATCTGGTGGAGTTAATTCCATTTCATCATTAGTACTAGAACTCATATTAACAAAAATATAATCAATTTATCACATAAAAAATAAAAAATTTCAGCAAATGGCGCGTATTTACACCTGGACATATTTTTTTTTTAAACGAAACTAGGCTACGGGTTCGTACCTACGCGTATACAGCCTATTCGATTTTTGACAAATGTTGAAAATAATTAAATTAAAACTGGTAATTAAATATAATCAACAACCATTTAAAAGAATTTTGGAAATTCAATGCTAAAACGTACGGATTCATTCATTTTTCCTCGTAAAAAGCCTATCCGATTATATTCTATGTATGAAAACTCCTTGCTACTAAACTTTTTTAATTGACTTGGAACATTTAAAACTAAACTGCAAAAGTAAGTGTCGAGCTTGTAAAAGTAAGTCACGACCGTGTAAAAGTAAGATGCCTATGCGAAAGATTCAATTTTCGAATCATAACTACAGCCTCTGAAAGTGCGCCATGTTTGACAACTGTATTGAAAAGAAATTAGTACACTCTCCAAACGACGAATACTTTTTTCATCATTACATGCAATGATAATACTTAGTAACTTAAAAATTTAAGTTTTGAATTAGAGTTTCACAGTAGGTATAATACTTTTTACAAAGATGTTGCGAAAGAGAAATAACAAAGAGCGTATAATTTAATTCATCTACATAATAAGTTCTGTAAGGAATAGGACGGAGTTTACAACCCTAATTTTAATTCGGTTGGTCGATTACTTCATTCTTGTTAAGTAGGCATATAAAATGTGGCATTTAATAGAGTCCCTCGTTCACAAATTCAAAAGGTATCTTGAAGAGCAACAAAAGCTTCCCGTCAAACGAAAAGTAAACATTACCGTAACCTAGAAAAGTTAAAATTGGAAAACGGCTTGAAATTCTAATAAATTCCTCGAGGCTAACTTTAAGTTTGGGCCCTTTGAAAAGTGAAAAGCTGATCTTTTACGGTGGTCGGTATCGACTTTGTTTATGTTAACCTTTACGTTTCAGCGAACTTGCCGAGTCAGGACAGCATTCAAATTTGGCTTATTTGAAGGTGGTTGACATGTTTAAATTTCCATAATCTTAACTATCCCTCGAATTATGATCTTGGTATTTGAAGAATTTTATCTTCCTAATAGTACTATCTAAGCTTTGCTTTTTTAGTATTTTAACTTATATTTTCAGTCCTTTCCACAGTATTGGTCATACGTCAGTCATTCACCTAAGGGTCAAGGCTGAGGTAAGGGCTTGAGCCCTAAGCAACAATGTGGCATGCATAAATCTAAACAAATTTTGTAGTGGTTGTTTGCTGCTAAACAGCATATGGCACTGTATATTATGCCGGGACAAGTTAATATGTAATTAATATTAAACAATAATGTTCAATTAAAATATAACGTACGACATGTTTTATGGTGTAAAACGACGTGTTGCTATATGGTGGAAAATACCCATTAGTTTGAAATGACAGCCGAATAAGAGCAAGAAACGAAAAGTATCACCCTAGTCAAACCTTTTAACCATAATTACTTACGAATATTCCATTTACATATTTCACGCCTTGTAAAACTCAATTTGTTATCATACACATCTCTTTGCAGAAATTTAATCATGCTATATTTATTTTAGTCCAATACCACATTTTCACATAATGCGAGTAAAAACCAGATTAAGTGGTTGAACTCAAGACGTCAAGAACTATAAAATAGGAAAAAACTTATACTTAATGGTCCTATATATAATATTACTCATATATGCTATTATTATAACTGAAGAGAAAATAATATAAAGTAAATAAACCGACGCGAAGAACTAGGTATTTTCTTAATAGAGTCACATTTCGTACACGCATGTTTCAGAATTCAATTGTTACATATGTGTTACATATGGTAATTCTTGGAATAAATGTGCCTAAGAAGCTGATAAATCTAATTTTCCTTTACGGAAGCTACGAAGTGCTCGTGGCGAAAATTACATATCATTTAAACACTTCCTGAAAAGTCAAGGAATTGCCGATTGCGTACTGTGCAGTATTATTATTATCGCACATATGCGGTAAGAATCTGCTTAAATGTAACTTTGTATGGGAAACTGCATTGAACAATCTATCGTTGTAAAATTGTTGAACTTCTATGCATCGCAAAACGATAACATTGAAAGAGCATATTTATTATGTCGAGTCACGGTGCTCATTTGGGTATTAGAGATAAAATTAAAATTTACGCTATGCCCAAAGCAATTTGCATCCGCCCGTTTTACTTCACGCGGAAAATAGGCTTTGGTTTATCCACGCTTTGGACTCGTTTTACAACACTCAAGTGGTTTTGTCAAGTCAAGCGATTTATATTTAACATTGCAATGTCAGTATGGCATGATAGGTAGGTCTGCTCTTGTCGTTCACTCTGCTCTTATTTTAGACGAAGGCTAGACGTTGTTCATCAATATTTACCAAACACCGTGGTATTGATGGTATAATTTAGTGTATTCCGTCACCGGAATGTGATCTTACACACTGATGGACCACAGTATTTACTGAACGTGTAGTCTTCACCTCAGGGTCCTTTCAAAATGCCAGAACTATAAGCACGCAACGATAAAAATGTCACCATATGTTTCCTGGCCAGGTCCTTTCCATTTGGGACCGCATTTCCATCCACACAGACGAAAATTCATAATCTTGCTTACGGCACAGAATAGGTACTCGTAATAGTACTATACTAGTCGCAACACTCCATTCAAAACTTACAGCGCTTTGCCTTATGTCTTACCATCTTAAGTGAAAATTCAAAATATGGCATAAAAATCATTTGAAATTGAAAAGATTGTCTGATTATTTTATTGTAAGAACTTTACGTAAGCAACGAAACTTTTGTAGTTTAAAAGCGTTTTATTCATCATTTGTTTGGCTTATTCATTCCAATTTTGATAAAAATCTTCTGGAACTCAAGACGTAAATCGTTTATCACTTAATGAGGAAATCAACGAGGACAAACATGCGTAAATATAAAACTGAAAATTTAATCATCTAACGACAAAAGGGACAGTACCACTTTTGAAAAATTACGTTTCTAAGTAGGTCACTTAATATCTACGGATCACAGATAGATTGACTGTTAATTTCGGCAATGAATGATGGCCAAAGATGGGTCCATGTCCGTAAGTAGATAACCAGCCTGTACAAAACTTAACGTATGGATTCTACACACGTCATCACTTTAGCTATCCGGGCGAGCAATCTGGACAATGGGAGAAAAAAGTGCGAACCTAAAGTTCTACACAAAGGGCTGCCTTCTTTAGAAAAATAGGAACTACGAATGGGTCGCGCATAGCCTTTTACGATACCCTGCGAACATTATTTTACGAACAATAATCGCCATCGATTTAAACATAATATAGGTGCTACGTCTAATAGTGCAAACTTGGATAGCAATAAAAAATTATAGAATTTCGTTTGTTACACTGTAGATACGGTTGATATCATAGTGAATTTTTTAAGCTTTATTGGATGTTGACTTTCAATACACAGTTTGAAACTGGCTGCCATCTGAGCCGTTGGTCTTATAAGGACGACCTCTGGAATTTGTGCATCTATAGCTATAGTTTGCGCGCGAGTTGAATGCAGAGCTTCTGTATGTGTCACCATACATAAACTGTAGATAGTGATAAAAAGCAAGTTTTCAATAAGTCTGATTCAAAATATAAATTTTTTTCTTCTTAGTAATAATGTTTCTTGCAAATTTTGATCCAATTGCAAGCTATGAAATTCTGCCCGCAGTTTTCATTCCAGTTTAAGTTCATATACTTACTTTATAAGTCTAGAATAGTAATTTACCTAGAATAATTAGTTATACAAAAAAAATAGGAAGGGTGGTAAGTTAAACAGAAAATAAGAAACTAATCTAGGTTTATTTTTGATGAACTATAGTCATGATGATGATGAATAAGTAAGTAGGTAGGTACTTAGTTTCGACTCTCTCGCTGCACCGTCTGCTTCATTGCTGAGGGTCATGACTACTGTAGTATTTAACGGTATAGGAGTTTACTTGAGACAATAATGCGGTGCATCCCTAGATCCTCCCGCATAAGTATCTATTTTTGGACTAAAGGAGTTGTAAAATAAAAGACGACAAAAAAGAGTTTATTTGTTTAAAAATTTTTTACTTGTTTATTTAAAAATTTTTTACTTATACTTACTTTGCGGTATTTACAAAATATATCACTTTACGTATTTCGCAATTTGCAAAAGTAAGCGCTTTATCATGATCCATATTTCAAATTCCTTGACACAAATTACTTCGTAGCAATTTAATTTTCACCAACTCGGATAATTCTATTTTGCATTTGAATTAAAAATTCCTTGCTCTAGCGAGGGCAGTTATCGAACTCGAGATGTCAAGAACTTCCTGCTCCGAGTATTAATATTAGCGAAGACAAATTTTCCAACTTTCAAAGGAATAAGGCATTTTATTTTCTCGAATAGATGCCTAATAATTATGCGAACAGGAACGCCATTGCTGACTGCGCAGAACACTTTTCTATAAATTAATAACCTAAACTACGTCAAGTAATTTACAAAACTAATAAAAACTCGCAATAGTGCTACTATTACTTTCAAACATCGAATTTTTGTGGAAACTATCATTTTGGTACGCGAGAATGTTTCAAAATATAAGTCAGTAGCAAAGTAGGTGAACATACCTCAGGAGTGGGAGACTGAAAGAAGGCTTTAGGACAAGCGACGTGTAACAAAGTTTTTATTTCCCAAGGGGCATACCGATCGCCTGTCTCCCAGGTGCTCCGTGCAAGATGGAAACCTATATTATTTGTTTGATCGAAACTTTCCGGTTTTGTGTGAAATAAGTATATTATATTTGCGTCCCAATGACACAATTCTATTCAATGCTTATGCCACGCCATGAATTTTATTTAGGTATGGTTCAGTTATTTGAAGAAAATCAGCATCATTTTTAGGGTTCCGTACCAAAATGGTAAAAATGGAACGCTTATGGTGCGACTTTCTCCGTCCGTCCGTCTGTCACAGTCGATTATTTCAGTAACTATTAAAGCTATCGACATGAAATTTGGAATAGTTGTGTATAATAGTGGCCTAACATCATTAAAATAAAAAAAAATCAATCGGGGGTTTGAAATTTCAAAGTATTAAAACTATACTGAGTGGGATATCATATGAAAGGGCTGTACTTTTATATTCTAAAACAGATTTTTATTTATTTTTATGCATAATAGTTTTTGATTTATCGGGCAAAATGTCGAAAAAAATACCGTCCCCCCCCCCCCCCCTTATGTCCGAAGTTTACCAATTGAAAAATCTGAAATAACTATGGTCAATAGAAGCTAATGTATATTTTACAGGAAAAATAAAACCAATGCTCTAACTAGCATAGTTTTTTTGATATTAACAATAAACCTCTACAAACAAAGTTAGTTTTGCGGTTCATTTCGTCTTGTTTTTAATACGTCATAAATGGTAAAACTTACTACAGGTTTGTACGGAATCCTCGGTGCGCGAGTCCGACTCGCACTTGGCCGGTTTATTATTGCTTGATATCACTCTGCCAACATTAGCTGTTCAAAGTGTACTAGTCTCATATCAGTAATGTACACTACCCAGTTAGAGGTCCAGACCTTACTGTACGCCATCTTTATTTTACTTACGAAAATCTAAAGGGTCACAATTATTGGAATACAGCTTAGATTGGTATATAGTACCATCAAGTATCTCAGTAAAAATAGGTAAAGTAAGCCAGTTATTTGATTAAGAGTATGCCAGTTTTCGAAGCATGAACCTTGCCTCCGCTCATTACGCTAGTCGTTGATTAATTAACTAAGAGCTTACTTAAGTAGAAGTCAGAGCTAAACTGCTTTATCAAAATCAACTGAACCAATTTCGTACATCCTAAAGGTATAAACAATATATTAATATAATTTATTTTTACAAATCGTATTTTACGTTAATTAAATCATTAAAATATGAATACGTTCTATTATTTTACTAACTTAAACCATAATAAGGGTCCGAATAAAATTCACCGAAGCTAAAACCGTCTAGTCTAAGCTTCATCGTATCATATGAGCTTTTCACTTTTCAAAAAGTCAAATATTTTAGTTAGCCTCAAGATATATCTACCTATTATGCTCGAGATAGATGCTTATTAGTACGTCAAGTTTTCTATAATTTTAAGTTTATAGGATAATGCAGCAGTTTTAAGAGAATTTTACTTGCAAAGCGTTTTTGTGTTTCACCGGCACGGTTACAACAATTTTTAACGAGTACCACATTAGAAGTCGATAGTCGACTTCTATTATTAATAATAATGATAATAATGGCCTCCCGACCGAATTTCGGCCACGGCGGCGTATCTCCAGAGAGATTAGCCATTTGCGCGGGAGATATTTTAGTGCACAAGTGTGTGCGCATACACAGGTGCACTCTCTGTTCCTTTACTCTCATGGCCCGATGGGACGGAATATCCGACACGACTGGAGAGAGATCAGGCGCAGGGCCGACGGCTTTAAGTGCTCTCCGAGGCACGGGGGTGTAACACCGCCAACTTCCTTACTCTACAACATACTTAGCTAGTACTGAGAATTTCTTGTCATAAAAACCCAATACTTGTTATGGCCCGACCCGGGAATCGAACCTCGTCGGCCGCAGTCGAACATGCTAACCACTAGACCAACGAGGCAGACTTTTTAGAAAGTATAATACTACCTTGCAAGAGGTAATTTGTTTTAAACATTTCGTATCTCCATCCACAAATTTGCAATGCCAGAGAACTTTCATCGAACCCTAAAAAATAAGAGGAATTGGCTCGCTATTTCTTAGAAGAAATAAATTGGCTTATTCTTAAGGCACTACTTATTTTTTACCTTAAAATAAGCCAATATTTATTCTGAGTGGACATTAGAGGCTTTTATCCATGACCATAAATGAAATGTTGTAAATCAACAATCCATCCCGTTTGAGAGCACTTCCAGAAGGCAAGCATTCACATCGAGTGGACAAAATAACCTTCCTCATGTTTAACTTAATGGGTTATTATTTATTTGAATACCTTTCATATTTTTTTCTTTAGAAATCATGTTTTAAATTGGGGATATCATAATATGAAATACCTATAGTTTGGGTTTTAATTATTATATTAATGCGTAATAAAACCCACAGAATTAGGAATCCGCTTATATTCAAAAATCCCACGGAAAAGTTAAATCGAAGATAAATAAATGAATTTTATTTTAGAAAATCTCTGAGTTCGAGGAAAATATAAATTAAGCTTGTTAATAAATAATCAAATACTGATGTTAGAAAGATTGAAGATTGAGAGAGAATTGAGTCATAAAATTGCCAACAAAAGAATTTTAACGTTTAAACTATCGTGAGTGATATTCATTATAACTATACATAATATCCGGATAAACTCACGTGTTCTGTCGGAAAAATGCCCGACTAGTTTCGAACCCGTTCGGGGCCCTTATTCATGAGCCTGTTCGAGTAGCGGCCGCGTCGCGCGATCAGGCTCATGAATAAGGGCCCCGAACGGGTTCGAAACTAGTCGGGCATTTTTCCGACAGAACACGTGAGTTTATCCGGATATTATGTATAGTTATAACAAAAGAATTGCTGAAAACCAAATGGCTGGTAAACATTCCTAATAAAACCACAGGTAAAACGCGTGGAATCCTGTGTTGGTTCGTTAATTCATTTTAAAGTGGAATATTGCCGACGGCGGATCTCTCGCGGACATGCAAACGATTAATTACGAGGGATATTAATGCTAGGCATTAGTCACGAGCGCGCTGTGTCAGCGGTGGTCAGGGGGGTTACTATCAACTTTTAGAAAACCATTATGATACAGGAACATCTTGTTTCAATCTCATTGTAATATTACTGAGAAAGCTACCATGACAGCTCAAAAGTAATATGGTTTTACTCTTCTAAACATGATGGCAAGAACGAATGATACTCTACAATTGTCTTTTCATTGCTTTCAGAGTAAGCGAGATGTAGCTATATTTTTTATATAGCGCTATCTCAATTGCATCGCGTTTCATTTCATGCATATATAACGCAGTGTTGATACATTTTTAATTCAATATTATAACTTAACAAAGTTATTACACCTTTATAAAATGCAATAATTAACAAAAAGTTTTATAATGTTATCTAATAATTTAAATAATGTAATAATTGTTTGTTTGCTCTTTTTTTAACAGGTTAAAAATTAACTCGAACGTGTTTCCTTACCGTTGTGTAAAACGAAACGGTTATTTAATATATCAATTGTCAAATTGAAATTGACAAATGACAAGCAAAGAACGTAAATAAATATTAAATATTTTTATTTTAATTAGACATAATATACCCATATTTACATAGAAATTTACAATAAGGACACTATCAAACACTCAACATTTATTGGGCGAGGGATTTGAGATGGAAAGACATCATAGAGGGGATGAAGAAGTTTGGGACAAGAAAACAGAATATGGGAGACAGTACCTACCTTCGTCTAAGCCACATTCACACAGGGAGTGATCAGTGATCTCTAACTCTGATCTTGTGCAGGTGGACAGACGTAGAGGTTACCCACCTATCTGCATATTTGTAAAAGGAAAACCATGGACGCCTTGGTATATAAGGTTGAATTGAGTCATAGAATTTACCTAAGTGTTTTTGATTCGTGCCAGAATGTGTTCCAGGACTTGTCCAGATAAGTTTTAGATGCTTAGATCTTGGGTGCTATTCTTAAAATGCTCATGGGAACCCATTTGTATAGCAGCCTTAGCACATGAATCAACTGTTTCATTGCTTGCAATGCCAGACTGACTTGGGATCCATACCAAGGTTAAGGCTAAACCATTTTGATGACAGGAGAACAGGAGCCTCCCTAATCTCTAGAATGATGGGAAATCTTGACTTACTCCGGAATGGGTTATCTTTGATGGATAGTAAGCAGCTAAGGGAGTCAGTAAAAATAACAGTTTGTTTTAAGTTATAGGACCCGGTAAACAGGACTGCTTCTAAAGGCAATGGCCTCCCCTGTAAACACTGAAGACTCAGGAGGGCAATTAAATTGTAGGATAATTTTAAACCTGGGAACTCAGCAGGTTGCACCAACACAACTGTCTTGTGACAACTTTGAGGCGTCAGTGTAAATAAGAAGGTCATTTGACCAATTTTGAAGAACTAAGTTTTGAAATTTAGAATGATTATCAGGAGCTCCCTTGACCAGACCAAGATCAGTGACTACAGGAGGATTGTAAACCAGAGCATCATATTATGATGTGGAGAATAGTGGGTTAATTGGAAAAGATAGCAAGGGATTAAGGATTTGGATAAAACAAAAAATTCTGGTGAAATTGTGGCTGTGGATGTCGAAGAAAAATAAACAATAATATAATATTCAAAATACAAATGTTTTTATTCAAATAAACTATTACAAGTGCTTTTGAATCCTTAATTGAATCTCCCACTGGCTCTAAATGCATATCCATATTAGTATGGAATCCATACTAATATTATAAATGCGAAAGTGTGTCTGTCTGTCTGTCTGCTATGCTTTCCCGGCCCATCTTTTTAACCGATTTTGGTGAAATTTGGTATGGTCGTAGGTTATATCCCGGGCAAGGACATAGGCTACTTTTTATCCCTAAAAATTAAAGAGTTCCCGCGGGAATAAAAAAATCTTAATCCACGCGGACTGAGTCGCGGGAATCGTCTAGTATGTTATAAATGCGAAAGTGTGTCTGTCTGCTACGCTTTCACGGCTTATCCGTTCAACCGATTTTCATGAAATTTGGTACAAGGGTAGGTTGTATCCCGGAGAAGGACATAGGCTACTTTTTATCCCGGAAAATTGAAGAGTTCCCGCGGGAATCAAAACTCTTAATCCACGCGGACATCTAGTTAATAATAAATATAAAATAATAAGCTTTTTTTATTTTCTTACTTTTATTTTTATGAAAACAAGTTTGATATGAATTATACAATCTATAATACCTAAATGTTTATGTTATTAAATTGAATTGAGTATTGTTTATTTCCAGAACTATGAATGCCGTTGTCTTGGCCAGAGTTGTTGAATAAGGGCATATTTTGAGTGCAAACATGCAAATTCCTATACTAATGTGCCTCAGCCCTCAGCTGAGTCTGGTGCTGCATCCAATATTGGAATCATCATTGTTTTCTCAATGGATATACTGAGTCATCTGAAATTTTAAATTATATCTTAATTAAATCAGTTTAGTTATGTTATGTCAAATGTGACTGAATTAGTTATTGTGAATTGTTATACCTATTATAATAAATATATTATCTATTTTTTACATAAGTAGGTACATTACTTTGCCATTTGAATGATTTTAATACATCTATACTAATATTATAAATGCGAAAGTTTGGATGGATGGATGAAAGATGAAAGTTTGTTACTCAATTGTGTCAGAACGGCTGAACAGATCTTGATGAAATTTGAAACATAGACAGAGAATTTGATTTGAGAGAGATTGATTATAGTCTGGAATAACACAGAGGCTACTTTTTATCCTGGAAAATTAAAGAGTTCCTGCGGGAACCAAAAAACCTTCATCAACGCGGGTGAAGTCGCGGGCATGAGCTAGTTACTAATAACTGTTGTACCTACCCCTACCATCTTAGACTGCATCATCACTTATCATCAGGTGAGCCGAGATCGCAGTCATCGCAAAGCTTTCGCAATCGTCGTCGTCGTCTCAACCGATAAACGTCCACTGCTGGATTGCTGTCTCCTGCATGGATCTCCACAGACCACAGGGCACGGTCTTGTGCCGCTTGCTTCCAGCGGCTCCCAGCTACACACTTGAGATCGTCTGTCCACCTACTTAGTGGGGGGTTGTCCAACGCTGCGCTTTCTAGTGTGAGGCCGCCATTCAAGGCACCTTGCGACCCAAACGTCTGTCGGTTCTTCGAAATTGGTACCTATTAAATTAGGTATCTACGGATCTCCTCATTTCTGAATCTGATTTGAGCACGTAGGAATACTCCAAGCATTCTCCCGTCCACCGCCCTGGGTGCCTGATTCTTCAATTTAATACTTTTGGAAAATTAAATACCTCACTTTTATAAAGTTATATCTCATTAACTTAGTTCAATCCAGTAGAATAATCACTTGAAAAACCTCACAATTTCCTATTTCTTTGTTTACAAAGTCAATCCGTCGTTGATCCGTCGCAAGAAAGTAACTTTTTTATGATTGCTAAATATGACGTAAATCCTTCGTAAAACAATAATGCTAGCGCTCAAAAAACACTTGATGGTACGAATTGAGTGAATGATTTGCATACTGACGTCACAAAATTGCTTAGGAAACAATGTTCTAATAAGCTTACTTTTGGGGACGTCATGGTAAGATTTGTGGAAACAATATCAAAATAAGCTTAGATCAGTTTTCTTTTAGCAGTATATTTTTGTACTTAAAAAATCGGTAATTCAACTGCGATTACATTGAATTATGAAGATGATTGATACTAATAGAGCTTTGAAATGTGAAGCTATATTTACATGTAAATATTATAGGCGTAAATGCTTGCCAGACTCAGACGGTTCTGATGCTTTTAAATTGAGGCTTCAATTTTGCCCGTTTGATGTGTTTAATTACTTTGTTTGTTCTTGTTCGAGCTTTAATGCTTGTTGCGGTCGTTGTAAGTCGAAAACGCTTCCAAAACTGCTAGTATTTCATTAAATTTAACCCACGTCAAACTGTGCAAATAGTTCTAGACTAGAAACGATATAATCAAAGCCTGTAAGAGTATGCGCCTCCGTAGTAAAACAGTTCCCGTCTCAAATGATCGCCGAAGCAGGTTCAAGATTAAGACAGATAATGTGAAAGCGTCTTTCGCAATCACGTGCAAGTCGATAATCTACTTTTGCCTTTGCCACTTTTTTGCACCAGTCCTTTTTAATCCAATAGGCATCAATAAACTCTTACGATTTACCAGGCACTGAACAAGTAGGTATTTGTTAGCAGACTATACGACCCCTCTGCGACAGTATCGGTCTAAGTCATTAAGCCTAAATAATTTCAAAAGAAATATACAAAAGATAACACAGGAATTTGCAACCTAGTTTTAAAAGTGTTTTAGCTATCCCATGTTCTAGCGCATCATCAATTAATATGCTTGTGAGATTAAAGGTGTAGATTGCAAAATTATTCAGACATAAAGATGGTACAGTGTTTTATGGTTATTAAGTCTTCTTAAACGAATTATAAAAGAATGCGTCACGCATATTATATTTTCCGGATCCTTCAACTTTCATGACTAAATTTTATTTTTACTTTTATAACTTCCTGGCGCGTTTTATTAAAATACTAGTGGACCCGACAGACGTTGCATTACCCTAAACCTAGAACCTGATTGCAGCGCCACCTACTGGATCCAATTGTAAAATTCGAAAAAAAACAACTAAATTGGTCGAGCCTTTTTCGTCGTCGTTTCGTTTTTTCGTTTTATCATAGCATTGTAAAATACAGTTTTAACTAGTGACCGCCTGCGGCTTCGCATGGGATTTTTAGAAAAACCGGCCTTATTCTCAACATTATAAAGGGACGCGGATGGCTTGAACAGAGGTTTCTGTGCCAACTTGCTGCTTTCTAGGTCCTAGATTTGGGCTGGGCGTTGTTGAGGAAGTGAGTGAGTGAGTCGGAGTTTTCTTTTAATTGTATTAAAATACTAGCTGATGCCCAAATCTTCAACCGCGTGGATTGAGGTTTTTGGTTCTAACCCTTGGAACTCTTTAATTTTCCGGGATAAAATGTCCTATGTGTTAGTCTATCTCTGTGCCAAATTTCATCCAGCTCCTTTCAGCCGTTATGGCGTAATTGAGAAACAAACATCCATCCAACCATACAAACGGATGGATGGATGGTTTCCATCCATCCAAACTTTCATAATTATAATACTAGTATAGATACTCATACAGGCCGCTAAGAATGGTAAGAAACATAGTAAGAAAGCAATAATTTTGTTACCTACATAAACAACACAACTGGAACAAACCGCGAAGTTTCCGCGCGGATTGGAACACTAGAGAGGGGAAAGTACATTTATTATGTCGAGTCACGATGCTCATTTGGGTATTAGAGATAAAATTAAAATTTACGCTATGCCCAAAGCAATTTGTAGCACCCCGTTTTACTTCACGCGGAAAATAGGTTTGGTTTATCCACTGCTTTACATTCATTTTCATAAGTGGTTCACAGTCAACAATAAGTAGATATCTCGGTTACTGTTGTTGGAAAAATGAAAACATATTTTTAAACTCAAATATGTTACTACGATTAATAAAACTACTCGTACTAAAAAATATACGCAATGTAAGTATATCTACGTATGATTATTTGAATTTAGTGTCAAAATCTACGAGTAAACACTTATATAACAATACAACTTTTATGTTCTGCAAAAGCCTTCTTATCGAGTCTTTATTGATTTTAGGAGTAGCCTTCGGAAACTCACTCTCAATTAATGGATGAAGTATTTAAAGACGTATACATTCATCTCATTTTTTTAATATTTATTAGGAAATACATAACTTGCCTTGCTCTGACTCGTAAATGCCGTGATCTTTCCTACCCCAAAGACTACTATCGATGGTTATTGGTTAACGTTAACCAATTTAAAATTATTTTGATAAAATTTTGAAAATGGCATTGAAAACTAAATATAACCTAACTTAGATTGTATCTTTGTTTTATACAACTACAAAATATCTTAATACCTGGGCCTGAAGTAGAAGCAATAGGTCATTAATAGGTTAATTTCAAAGTTATTTCTGGGTCTCGCAAGGGTAAGCATTGGGTCCACTATAATATATCTTGCTGGCAGGGCCGCGGTTTGACTGACGGTTTTCTCTGAAAGGACATTTATCAGCCTCAGCAGTAACTTACACTAAAACTAAATAACAATGAATTATCTTTGACAAATTCTCTCCATTTCTCATCAGTATTTCAACTAATTAAGCGTCTAATAACTCAATGACTTAAAGAGTTCCTAACTTAAACAGTGAAACTTAAAATTTCATACTGGCTGACCTGCCCCGGCTTTAGTCGGGTAAAACTTTTGAAAATCCTACTCGTCGACGTCGACGTCGAGAATACCTTCATCACAATAATTCAAGTTTCTTGAGTTGTACGTTGGTATACCTATCAGTCAGTCAATTTCTCTTTGTGTATCGTCGCCGTCTCAACCTATAGACTCCACTGCTGGACGAAAGTCTCCAGCATGGATCTCCACAGACCACGGTCTTGTGCCGCTTGTTTCAAGCTGCTCCCAGCTACTCGTGAGCTTGAGATCGTCCGTCCACCTAGTGGGGGGTCGTCCAACGCTGCGCTTCCCGGTGCGAGGCCGCCATTCAAGCACTTTGGGACCCCAACGCCTATCGGCTCTACGAACTATGTGTGCCCCGCCCATTGCCACTTAAGCTTGCCAACTCTTCGAGCTATGTCGGTTAGGTACCCTGGTTCTCCTACGGATCTCCTCATTTCTGATTTGATCACGTAGGCAAGCATATAGCTCTCTCCATCGCCCGCTGAGTGACTCTGAGCCTTATGTATAAAATCATCAATGGAACCTCAACCAAATCCAGAATGGTTAAAGCACTAAAAATGGACATCGATTAAAAGATGTTGTGATATAAAATGTGTTCCTTGAGTCGGCATAAAATAAGAAATTACTTCGCCATCATACTAATATTATAAATGCGAAAGTGTGTTGTTGGTTTGTTGGTTTGTCCTTCAATCACGCCGCAACAGAGCAACGGATCGGCCTGATTTTTGGCATGGGTATAGTTATGAGCCTGGAGAGTGACTTTGACGACCTCCGTGGCGCAGTGTTGAGCGCTGTTGCCTTAACGTGCGGAGGTCCCGGGTTCGATCCCCGGCAGGGTCAATTTGGGAATTTATAATTTCTGAATTTTCCCTGGCCTGGCCTGGTGGGAGGCTTCGGCCGTGGCTAGTTACCACCCTACCAGCAAAGACGTGCCGCCAAGCGATTTAGCGTTCCGGTACGATGCTGTGTAGAAACCGAATAGGGGTTTGGGTTAAATATAACTGCCATGCCCCTAACAGGTTAGCCCGCTACCATCTTAGACTGCATCTTCACTTACCATCAGGTGAGATCGCAGTCAAGGGCTAACTTGTAGTAGATAAAAAAAAAAAAAAAAAGAGTGACATAGGCTTCTTTTTATCCCGAAAAGTTAAGGAGTTCCCGAGGGAATCAATGAAATTTAAACCACGCGGACGAAGTCGCGGGCATCAGCTAGTAATATCTAAATTCTAAAGGCTGTTTTCTCATAAAAATTAAAAAAAAGTTAAAAAGAAAGTAAGTATTACATCTACGTGGCCTCACTTAGGCCTTAAATTTACAACTTACTTTGAGTATCATGTAGCGAGCACATATTGAATAAAAGGTGTCGCTCCAATCGCGAATATAATTTACTTATTCCACACGGGACCGAAAAGTTCCCCTACAAATAATAGCTACCTATAGGTTTCCACCGTACGGGAACACCTGGGTGGCAGGCGATCGGTGTGTCCTTTGGGAAATAATAACTTTGCAGCACGTCGTTCGTCCTAAAACCGTCTTGCAGTCTCCCGTTTCCGCAACACGTTCACGATTTGCTACCGAGTACCAGCATACACTTTATGCCTCCGATTTTCAATAATACACTGAACATTAAGGTACTATATCTATCTCTGTAAGTGTCGTTGAAAGCACGAAAATAGCCGTAACATTACTCAAACGCGAAGTGAATGTCAATAATTTTAGCGTTCTAGAGAGTTCTATAGAGATACTCTTTTCTCTTTTCTCTGAATAGAAAAGTTTAAATAAAGATGTGACAACATTTAACCAAAAGCTACAAGTAAATTATAGCCAGCTATTGTTTTGTGTCAAGTTTAAGTCCTTCATATCAGCGACATATTATGCGGCAACGCGACTCGATACGACGCGACGCCACGCGACGGTATCAAACAGTTCACGTGTAAGCTGTTATCGCGTAGATACCAGGGGGTCTACTCTCTTTCTTTAAAACGAATCTTCGCAAACGAACGAACGAAATTTCGTTAACTTCTCTCCTACATAATAATTATCTCTATGCTCCTCTCTATTTCGTTTTCGTACACGCAGACGAAGTACGGATCCATAGAAAATTTTCGTGACCGATTGGATTGAACGATTTTGAGTGGGTCTAATAACAGACTAATTACGTTCGTTTGCGAAGTTTCGTTTGAGAGAAAGAGAGTAGACCCCCAGTAGTGTAGAAAGTCGATTCTGCAGCACCCAGAAAAAAAAAATTGGCAGTCGTAGGGACTGCCGATAGAAGTGAAAACTAATAACTTAGAATTTTAGTGTTAAAATTTAAATTTCATAATGTTTAAATTAAAATTATCAACATCAATCTGATAATTATCAAACTCAAACACTATTTGAACAAAGTACAGTATACACATTAAACTTTTTACTAAATCCATTCAATTTGACTTGTAAAGATATACACAGCACTAATGTTGCACAATACGTCACAGCATGTCGGTGACGCGAACCCATAAGATTTTCCCCTACCAAAAAGTGCTCAACGCGGCTAACGAAGTTTTCACTTCAAAAAAAATGGGGCCAAAAAAAATAACGCCGCAAAAAAAATGTGGTCGTATCTGGTCGCGTCGCTTTCGTCGCTCACTTATTATAACAGGTTAGCGATCATTTCTATGACATACCTACCTAAATTTGTACATTGTATGTACCTACCTACCTAATCTTTTAAACATGCCTGACGCTTGCTTCATAATAAATTCTCAAAAGGCGAAACCACTTGTCTCAAATCCTAGAAATCTCGCCGCTAATATCATTACGGCACTAAAGTTTACGACCTCTCGAGTTTGAAAATTGCCCGGATCTTGGTAGGAATTTTTAAATGAATTCAAATAATTCAAAGGGAAAATAAAATTACCGCAGTCGACGTGGATTAAATTACTACGACGTAATTTGAGTCAAGAAACTTGGGTTATAGATCATGATACCGAATCGAGTTATGCAAGTGGTGCGATTTGTAAATATGGAATTTTAAAGCGGATACCATAAAAGGTAACATTGTTTGTAAGTCTGCTACGTGGATCGTAGGTTCATATTATGTATATAATTTATTATGCTGTGTAGTAGGTGGCGGAGCACAAACCCTGAAGAACCAACAGTTAGGTCCCAACGTGCTCAAAGCCCTGAACCTTCGTAGGGTTATGAGTCCCCACACTAAACGGGGAGGCGCTATGAATAGCCGCATAGCGGTTAAAACCACAGGTTAAAACCATGATGACAATGAGAATACTTACTTACCTTTATAATCTACCAAATAGCCAATTTGTTCCCTAAACCACTTTTAACTAGTATGTTTTTCGTCATGTCTTCAAGAGCTCAAACCTCAAACTACGTCATATTAGGTAAGCCTAAATTCATTGAAATATTAAACAAAATGAATTCATTAAATAAGCTTTAACAAAAATTTTCATTGTATCACCCCGGCTATAACCTAAACTGACAACAATCCAAAGAATTCTAATAGATATTGATCATAAAATAATAAGTAGTTGAGTAATAATTTCTATAATAAACTTTCTGCATCCATGCTCGCAATTCACTGCCGGAAATCTAATTTGCTGTTTCCCGTATAAGTACCTACGCTTCCTGTAGAAGTATTTTATTTATAAGTAAGTATCTTAGCAAAAAAATTGTAATAAAGCTGTAATTGTTTTATTTTTGACAAAATAATATAAAAAAGACAACATAGGTAATTACGCAACATGCGTAGACACATTGGCCCCGTGTCATATCAGGGAGACAACATCAAGGCCGGGAGCCGCAGCAGAAAAGGCTGAAACCGGCAAACGGCGGAAGTATGCCTCTCTCATAGAGAGTTACATATTTGTTCCGTTTGCCGTGGAGACCCTGGGGCCGTGGAGTCTTAGTGGCAAAAATTTTTTGCGAGATATTTCACCGCGGTTGATTGCCTCATCTGGTGACAGAAGGGCTGGCTCATTTTTTGCGCAAAGGATCAGCCTGGCTGTCCAGCGCGGAAATGCAGCCAGTATTCTCGCATTATTGTATTGTTTTCAATAAGGTTAAAAAAAAACATAGGTTATTAATGATGTGTGTAAGATTAGAATAAAGTGCCGTAAAGTGTTTAACTTACTTACCGGTATTTTTGAGTTTGAAAGTTTTAAAAGCGAATCCGAACGAAATCATCTATATTAAAATACTCATCGGCCGTTGAACAAGCCAGCCAACACGTCTAACTGGCCTCATACAAGTACTTACGAATTCATTTCGGCGGAAATTCTAAACAACGCTATCCCGAGATCCCATTGGTATTTCAACAAAGCTCGGAAGTTGTAGAGGTATTCGAAATTGTTTACAAAATTCAATCCTAAAGCTTCGAGGCAGATTAAATCTAATTTCAACTTGTAGGTAAGTCTGAAATAAGTCTTCATAAAACCGGAATCCTTTGATTTAACCCTCCCTGAAGTTAGGCATGCTGATTTCCCGAAAGTTGGTCTGACTTGTTTTTCGCGCTGACTTTTTTCGTTCCTGAAAAAACAAATCGGAAACAAGCGAGTAAGTAATGGCTTAAAAGTGTCTTCGGGGAACAGGCACCTCGGGAAACGCGGGGAACTACTAAGGATACGATCAAGTAAAAGTGTTACTGGAATTAAATTTTACCTGAGCTTGAGTTATACATTATTATTAACTATACTAATAATATTATAAATGCGAAATTTTGGATGGATGGATGGATGGATGTTTGTTACTCAATCACGCCAGAACGGCTGAAGTCTGAACGGATCTGTATGAAATTTGGCACAGAGATTGATTATTATATAGTCTGCATTAGCACATAGGCTACTTTTTATCCCGGAAAATTAAGGAGTTCCCGCAGTAACCAACAAACCTCAATCCACTCGGACAAAATCGCGGGCATCTGCTAGTTATTTATTAATTTATTACTATTTCTTTTTGATAATATTTGTATCGCCTCATTTCAAAAAGAAATCTTAATTCCATTATGCGATCGTCCTAATTCGTTTATGTATTTCCTAAACGAATAGATAGTAAGTGTGAAGTACCTACTGTGCAAGGTTTTAAAAGACAAAGCATTTATGCTTACCAATGTTACATTTATTTTGTTCATTTTTAACAATAACACCTTCAAAACTAAAATGTTATCCAATTTAGCATTACAAAGTAAATCGTATAAGAGTATCGATTAACTAAGAAGCTAGGAACTTGTTAATTTGTTAGTTCCAGCTCGGTGCAAAAATGTGTTCCTCGGTGCGGACTTTTGGCCTGAGGGTATAGGGAAGCGAGAAAATATTACTCTAATATATCTCTATGACCTTAGTATCTTAATACTAAGGTCATAGAGATTGTATTGTATTTTTATTTTAATTTGTATTGTTTTTATTTTTATTTTTAAATATTATTGTATTTTATGTATCCGTACTAATATTATCCATATCCATACTAATATTATAAATGCGAAAGTGTGTATGTCTGTCTGTCTGTCTGTCTGTCTGTCCGTCTGTCTGTCTGCTACGCTTTCACGGCCCATCTACTCAACCGATTTTGATGAAATTTGGTACAGTAAATTACGGTAAATTTGGGAATCAAAAATCTTAATCCACACAGACGAAATCGCGGGAATCATCTAGTTTTATAATATGGGCCTTGTTGCCTGAAATAAATGAGTAATACTTAATAATAATTTAATGCTATTCTATTTTTTTGGCTTCCTCACAATACTATTTTGCGCTTATCATAACTGGTAGCATCTACTGAAGAGTGAAGACAAACGGAAACGGAAAGGAGTCGGCAATAGCGACGGATGTCCTGACAATCACGAAAAGCAGACCTCACCCCGTGACGCGCCCTGCTGTTTTACGAGTAGGTATGTTAGAGTCACATAGGTACATACCTAGGTTTCTCAACAACCCAACATTTTTTAATTTCCGAATAACTATATTATATTAAGTATTATGTTTATTATTTTGCTAGCCGAATCCTTAATTATCCATACTATACTATCCATACTAATATTATGCCTCCGCTACACTATGCTCCTCGCGCTGCCGCGTAGCACGCCCTCGCTCTGCCGCGTTGCTGCCCTCCGTGGCCACACACAGCTCTCCTCGCGCGATTAATCGCGACGCTCCGCACTAGGTCATTTGCACTTGCTACACATAACACACAATGGAGGTTGAAACTGTGGCTGCGTGCGCGCTATCCTTGTTTAGCATATTTAACTATATAAATGTACGTCCTATTAAATTATATAAAAACTAGATGATGCCCGCGACTTCGTCCGCGTGGATTTACCTTTTTTGATTCCCGCGGGAACTCCTTCATTTTCCGGGATAAAAAGTACCCTATGTCCTTCCCCGGGATATAGCCTACCTCTATACCAAATTTCAGCAAAATCGGTTGAAAAGATGGGCCGGGAAAGCGTAGCAGACAGACACACTTTCGCATTTATAATATTAGTATGGATAATAAGCTCTAAGTTCAAAATCCATACTAATATTATAAACTAGCTGATACCCGCGACTTCGTCTGCGTGGAATAAGTTTTTTTAAATTCCCACGGGAACTCCTTATTGCAACGTGTTCCGGCGCAGACGCCTGGCCACTTCGGAACACTAGTTTATCACATACAATAATTGCTCTAAAACTTTAACAGGCGTTTGTCAACACTGTACTTGACTTTATTAATTATGCAATTTCATTCGTTTTACATCCATCGACGGATAAACATTAAAACCACTAATTGCTAAAGTTAGTGTTTTATTTGCCCCATTGTGTGCCTAAACATACACTCCGAGAAAAAAGTCCAGCCCCCCTATTCTCTAACTCAGTGGTTATGAGAAAATGAAAGCCACTGACATATATTTTTTATCCATTGAAGGTTTGCTATGAAGTAATAATAACATTTTCATAGCGAACATTCAATGGATAATAAATATGTCAGTGTCTTTCATTTTCTGATAGCCACTGAGTTAGAGAATAAGGGGCCAGGGGGTCTACATCTCTTTCTCTAAAACGAAACTTCGCAAACAAACGAACGAAATTTCGTTAACTCCTCTCCTACTTATTATTTATTATCTCTATGCTCCTATCTATTTCGTTTTCGTACACGCAGACGAAGTACGGATCCACAGAAAATTTTCGTGACCGATTGGATTGAACGATTTTGAGTGGGTCTAATAACAGACTAATTACGTTCGTTTGCGAAGTTTCGTTTGAGAGAAAGAGAGTAGACCCCCAGGTCCTCAACTAGGTATACCAACCCATGCATAAAATAACACATTATTCAAGTTACATATTTTGGACGTTCATTGCTGTGTATAATGATAGTGTCGATACTTCTAAACTACAAACCCAATGACCTTGAAATTTTTACAGATCAATTTTTAAAGTAGGTAAGTACGTACTTTCGAACAAAAAAGAATGAATGAAATCAGACTACGCGTTAATGAATTACAACTAAGTACATATATTTTGACTTTCATCCCCTCTACCAAGTGTTTGTTTGTTGGTTTGTCCTTCAATCACGTCGCAACAGAGCAACGGATCGACGTGATTTTTTGCATGGATGTAGTTTAGGACCCGGAAATCGACATAGGCTACATTTTATCCCGGAAAATTACAGAGTTCTCGTATAATATTTCAATGGTTCCCGTGGGAATTAAAAAAAACTTATTCCAAGTGGACGAAGTCGCGGGTATCAGCTAGTACTTTTAAAAAACAAGCTTCTCTATACTAATATACTTATGGAATAACATAGAGGCTAATTTATATCCCGGCAAATTAAAGAGTTCCCGCGGGAACCAAAGAACCTCAATCCACGCGGACGAAGTCGCGGGCATCAATAGATTATAGTCTGAAATAACACAATATAGCTACTTTTGTCCCGGCAAATTAAAAACTTCCCGCGGGAACTTTTTTAATTCACGCAGACGAAGTCACGCGCATCATAATGTAGGTATAGGTACCAACATGATTTATTTAAAACATAATAATATAGGTAGTAACGTTTTATCGTTACTCCATTCATCGGCTGGCGGCGGCGGCGACGGCATGATTGCGCGTGCTTCTGCTACGAGCGCTCGATTGCGAATGAGTAGCGGGCAGTGTGTGGGAGGTCTCTCGCGCTCATATCGCCAGTCCTTTGACTCGCGCCCAAAAAACCGACAAAACAGGGAGCGATGCGCGAGGACGAGGAGCGTGGCGAGAGCATGGCGAGTATCGTTGCCACACGACGTCTCTGCCTCCGTCCCACGCTACTTCCCACGTCACTCGGGCAGTGTGTAGCAGGGGGGTTATAAATGCGAAAGTGTGTCTGTCTGCTACGCTTTCACGGCCCATCTGTTCAACCGATTTTGATGAAATTTGGGATGGAGATAGTTTGTATCCCGGGGATGGACATAGGCTTCCTTTTATCCCGGAAAATTAAAAAGTTCCCGCGGGAATTAAAAAATATAATCCACGCGGACTAAGTAGCGGGCATCGTCTAACATCTAACAGTAGCTGTATACCTAGTATAAATATTACTGGAAGAAAAAACTTTGTAAGCTTACATTTCCAAGAGCCAGACGCGGTTTGAAAATACGATAGTATTTATAGACGGACATAAAAGAAAGCAGAAATCCGAACAGAGGGAGTAAAGGCAGGTTTTCTATTGCGATACCTACTTAAGTTGGGAGGCTTTTGAAAATCGCTTTCAGTTTAATGTCTGCTTTACGTGCGAGTGCATCGACAATGGGCAATTTTATGGCTCGGCGTGCAGCCGCATTGGGGTACCTATCGAAGATTGATTGATATTTTTTGCTCAGCGCCTTAGCAGTGCCTAAGAACATACACTTCTATAAAGGATGCGCTTAACCAAAACCATGTAAATCTTCTCAGCCTCGTCAAGAGACGTTAGGCAATTTGATGACTCATTCCTGGATATAGATTACTTCATCATCTCTTCTTTAATTATTAGGTTTTTATAGCTAATAATAATAATATATTCTTTTAATACTTAGGGTTCTAAGCTGTAATATACTTTCCAATATACACATAATATTATAGTAGGTATACCTACCTATACTTATTTGGGGTGAGTTTAGAGAAATTTAATATATTTTATAAATAATTGAGTAGGTAAGTAATGATAAAATATGATTAGAAATGCTATTTCAAGTAGTGGCAATGCTATTTTAAGTGACAACTTGTGTCACTTATGATAAGTCAAGATTCAAGACTCTATCACCGGTTCGGAAAGCTCATACTACTAATCCTCAGATTATACCTAGTAAAATAATTCTTAGTAATATTATAAATGCAAAAGTGTATAAATTTGTCGTCCTGTTAGCCTGTTACGTTATCACGGCATTTTTGGCTGAACTAATTATTATGATGAAATTTAATACAGAGTAGGTAAGCTTGCGCCCCGGACACGTTCGTCTAGTCGTATCATGTATGCTGTGATAGGCTAGTGGCTAGTACTACAGTTATTGTGTTTCAAAAAATATCACTTGTTTTGAATACAAAGAAAAAAAACTTTGTTGAGGAACCAGTATGCCTGAGTTTTCTCCATGACGTTCTAAAAGGTGTACAATATCAAGTCAAGTGGTGGCCTTAGGGTGGCCTGAACTCTTCTCAATCTTATTCTCCGAAGAGATCTATGCTCAGTAGTGTGGGCCAAATAGAAAATGTTAAATTTCAAATATTGTATAAATTGAACTGAAATTGCTTGCGCTTAGGCTATAGACTTCAATGCAGAATGCATTATACATTAATTGAATGTTAAACTAAGCAGAATGTTGTGTGAGCTCAAATAGATTCTCATTTAAATTTTGAGCAAACTTGTGAAATAGCTGTGGAAATAGCGTTAGCGTGGCAAGAAGCTGCAGTATTACAATCATATAAATGTTCCTTGATTATAATAACCGTTTTATCTACAGCGTCAGGTACCTATCTGAATTAAGTAGGTACCTAATCAAAAAGACGCATTCATACTCTTTTACGTTCTTTGTTTTTTTTCCGAATAAGTGCTCGATACTTTCCAACCATTGTCATGGACACCGATAGGCGAACACTGCTGAACATAGGTCCCTTGTACTGACCACTGCGGTCTTGCGCCGCGCCGCGCCGCCTGGATCCAGCGGCTCCCTGCGATTCGCTTGATGCCGTCCGACCACTGTGGGGTCGCGATTCCAGCACCTTGAAATCCCACTGTCTATCGTTTCTTCTAACTATGTATCCAGTGCCTTGTTGTTACTTTAGCCTCGTAATTCGTCGATTTATTTCGGTTACCTACCTCTTAATTCTCGGATCTCCTCATTTTTAATTTTTTCATGTAAAGTAACCCCGTTACTTAGTTAGTTGGGTTTTTCTGATTATAAATTCTCAGTACTAGCCCGGAGTTAGGAAGTTGGCGGTGTTTCACCCCCGTGCCTCGGAGAGCACGTTAAGCCGTCGGTCCCGGTTATTATCACTAACATGATAATAGTCGTTAAAGCCCGCCAACCCGCATTGGAGCAGCGTGGTGGGTCTAAGCTCTAATTCCCTCTCTCCTATGAGAGTGGAGGCATGTGCCCAGCAGTGGGACGTTAATGGGCTGTAGTGGATAGTGGAAAGTAACCCCGAGCATAGCTCTCTCCATCGTTCGCTGAGACATTCAGAGTTTCCATAGGACGCCTAAGACCATTATAGTTAGTGACCATGTCTCGAATTTGTATGTCATCACTGCCAACACGTACTTTTCAAAGACTTAAGGGACCGGCGACCACCGCTCGCAACTTGTACTCGAACCGCAAATATAAATTTGCCGGTATATTGCTATCCCTATTTGGCTGAAGACACATGATCGCGTGCAAGCGCGATAGCAATATGAGCGTACAGAATTTGTTATACATTTAGTCTTGTTCCGTGAATACCAAAAATGATGAATGAAAAATTGTTGTGTTTTTAACTTCGTATTGTTATTCTGTTACTTGACAATATAGGCTTTGTTCCTGATCATTTAGTACGTGAGATATCGTTGGTTTTAATATGAAACAAATAAGGAGAAAACATGTCGTTTATGTCGCAAAAACATGCAAAACGCAATGTGCTTACATTTAATTTTGGGAAAGTATTTTGGAAAAAAATAATTATCCAGGGACCTAGATAAATATAAGTTCAATCTTAATAATCGCATAATATGGAGGAAATATGCTCGAATTACTAATTATTTTGGTATTACGTTTGTATGAGCAATTCACCCTCCGCTGGCGCCTTAAGTAGATCTATATAGGAATTATCGACGAGAAGACATCTGGATTTTCTTGCTCTAGTACTAGGTAGTTTGCAATAATATGGTTTCTCTCTTTCCTAATCAAACTTGACCTGCAAATCGGTTTATGGTGGTTTCGCATTAGGTACTACGCAAGTACAATGGTGATTGATGGTACCTATCAGAAAATTTCTAATTAATTTTAATTGGATGAAAAATACTGTGTATGGTTACTATCCCACCGCCACTACTGCAGCCCATTAACGTCCCACAGCTGGGCACAGGCCTCCACTCTCATAGGAGAGAGGGAATTAGAGCTTAGAACCACCACGCTGCTCCAATGCGGGTTGGCGGGCTATGTGGTGTAGGTTGGTATCTATGATAACTTTTAAAGCAGGTAAGTGTAGATAATCTAAGTACAATATATTATTACCTTAATAGTAATTTTTATACCCGTTTTCACACCTTTTACAAGATAATCCCATAGCGATTTGGGATTAGCCTATTATTTTGCACATACCTACCCCCTCGACCCTGGAGATAGATGGAGCAATCATTTGGAACCCTGTCGGGGCCTATGCTGACGTAGATTTTGCAGAGTCCCTTCCAAGACAATTTATGGATCACACGCTGTAAATCTACTAGCTGTGTTTACGAAACATAGCCTTCATAAAGCAAACGATTTAGGTCTATTGATTTATTGCATAATTCAGTACCTACCTATTATAATATAGTACCACTTAATCGATCTACTTAAGCACTTTTTTGTGAAATTTATCATAGTACGAGTACCTATGTGTAGAAATAACGGAAACGATTGCCATACCCGTCTTCGTGTGGATAATTTAAAGCTACACTAACAAAATAAGCTGCCTAATATAATAAGAAGAAGTGATGTAAAATGTCGATAATATACTTTCTATTAGGTACCTCTGGTATTGCCTGGTGGGAGGCTTCGGCCGTGGCTAGTTACCACCCTACCGGCAATGACGTGCCGCCAAGCGATTTAGCGTTCCGGTACGATGCCGTGTAGAAACCGAATAGGGGCATGGGTTTAATATGCCCCTAACAGGTTAGCCCGCTACCATCTTAGACTGCATCATCACTTACCATCAGGTGAGATCGCAGTCAAGGGCTCAACTGTAGTGGATAAAAAAAAGGTACTTACCTACGCTTAGTGAAATACAAAAAAGTTATAGCTTGTACACCTCAAATTTATTGATGAAAGAGTATTTAATATTATCTACCTATTTCGATAACACAAAGTTATTTTCACGTGCACTCGATGAGTTCGATGGTAAAGAAAATATTTTTTTAATTGAATAAGTAGGTATTTCACATCCCTAGGACTTGTATTTCGTTGTAACTGGATATTAACTTAAAGCAGAACGAAAAACTTTGAAAGTAAGTAAATGTAATATTAGGTATTAAGTACCTATCTTAGAAAGTCTACCAAATAAGCAGAAGGACCAAAAACAATCACAAAGTTATCAAAGTTTTGGTCCTTTGCGACAGGAGTGGAAATACCTTAGGACTAATCTACTTCGTAATACGACTCGTACTGTTAGCGCGGGACATACAGAAGTGTCGGGGCGAGTGGTGAGGTGCGCAAGATGCGCGACAGTGTCACGCCACTGGCGCGCATCTGTCGCGCATCTGTCGCCAAGTGGCGCGCAAACGGTGAGGCTGTGACGTAGCAGTGGGACGTATTTGGGGCATACTAGTGTTTGATTTCGATGCGACAACATGTCTTCTTCGTCAGATGAAGATATGCTAGCTGTGGTGGTATAAATATCCAATAAAAAATCAGTACGGAAGTAAGGTTTTTTATGCTATAGGTACCCAATTGTTAAAGCAGGAAGGTACATCGTCGCGTAAACGCAGTTTAGGTTTGATAATAAAATCGGTATAAATATTGATGTTCTGCATGATTATTTCTTTTGGTATTTCGGGTTTGAGTGTAAATATACTACCTACTATTATTTTAAAAAGAAATCGAGAAAATATTCTGTCATAAATATTACGTTTTATGTATAAATACCTAACTTCCGCATGGATTTTTTTTGGATATTTTTGTATAAGTTTTGGTACATTACTACAACCGTGCCAAGTTTCAACGACTGAGGACTTAATGCGGAGGTCTCTATACAACGAACCGGCCCGTTTCCTAGACTATACAAGATTATATTAATTTAATTGAGAGAAAGAAAAGAAAGAAAGAAAATACCTTTATTCCACAATGATGACACAGACAAACATTTAACCTACAATTGTACATAAGAATATGTTTGCATGTGACACCACCCGGAATGGGTGCTCCTACAGCACAGGTTTGTGCCCAGCATTATACCTACCTACAAACTAAAAAAACTAGTCTAGGTATTTTTCCACTAACTGGCAAAATCGATATTAAATTCCGTATCGTCGTGCATTTGCAATCCGGCCCTGTGCGTTTCGAGCGGTGTGCCACTGTCGAACGGGTGCGCCGTATGTCGAGGAAGCGTCGCCCCCACCATACCCGCGCCGCGCCTCTTCAGTATGCTCGGCGCCTCGCCGCTTGCATACATTTTGTATGAAATACATAGAAGCGGCGGCGACCGCTCGCTTCTCGACACACCCGTCGACCGCCCGTCGACACTTCTGTATGTCCCGCGCCTTAGGTTGTTCTATTAAGAGCTTTTCTTTTTCTTGAATAAGGTAAGGATGAAATTACTTTGTAAAATATATCTGAGGATATAATATTGTGTTTCATATTTGAGTACCTAGGTTTTTCAAGCATCTGCTTAATTAAATGATTATGATAATTATTATAAATTTTTGGAAAAAAATTAAAGTGATAATGAAGAGTCATGCTTGATATTGTAATAATATTATTAATGATTTCTTAAAATCGACAAGAAATTATAATACACAAGACAATAATATTATAACACAAGTAAATATCCGTTTGAACTGAACTTGATTCTCGGTTTTTATTCCTTTACAAATATCAAAGAATACAGATAATATTACGCTATATTTTTTCCTCCTTATTTTAAATCCTTCCTCATTTTCTTTCTTCAGACCAGATTAAAAATAGGTTAGTGCTTAATTATTAGTCAAAGCATTCAATCACAAGGGACGGCAGAAGAGGAGCTCCACTCCACAACAACAACATTTTGAAAAACTTCAGCCGTTCTGTGACATTATCGATAACTGGTAACTCCCATCACTATTTCAGTACCTGAGATCAAGCGCGTCGACAGTTTTCACCCCGTTTGGGGGTGAGTTTTTACGGGATCCACTCATTCGGCCCCTCAACGACAACAAACATTAGGCTGGCTCAATCATGCTCACTTGCGTTAGCGGGCCGCACTCCGCAACGATTTTCGGCCTTGTTTAAACATCCGTCATGCCAATCTATTTTCTCACTTTGTTCCATATTGTGGGGAGATTCTCCCTTATTCCCTCTTGCTTGGTACCTATTCGAATGTATTCAGTTTTCCTTACCCTTTGAATTTATTTTTACTATTTACACTTTTAAATCATGCTTTAATTTTTTTAAATTTCGTCTCCACGACAATAAGTACTTACCTAGTCTAATTAGTCAAACCAGCTAGAAAAAGTGCTAGTTATTATTTCTAAAAGCTCGAGGCTGATCTTTTATAATTATGACTTTAATCATTAGAACAGCCTTAAACTATTTTTTAACATTTTAAACTATCGTGAGTGATTTTCCGACATAACACGTGAGTTTATCCGGTAGTATGTTATAGTAATATAGTTTTACTCAAACTGATGGCTATAGACACCTGACCTCTCCTGAACTTTGTCTTATATTCGCTCTACCACCGGAAAATATTCAAAAGCATAAATATACCTAAGTACTAATATCATAAGGATTGTATTGGACACAATTATAGCCAGGGTTTGTAGTTTGCTTATCAGCATTGTGCACCATGTGCAGAGTTTGGTTTTGTTTGCAAGTTACAATTGGCGCCAGTCGGAACTAGTACCTAGAATAGTTATTTGAGTTATATGGGGCCAAAGAAATTTTTTGTTCCCCGAGGGCGCTATTTTGAATTCAGAGATTCAATAAATAATAATAATAGTGAAGGATTCTATAGTAGAATCCTGAGCGTAGCGAGGAATTCAATATACGCCGCCCGAGAACAAAAAATTTGGCCCCGAGTGACACACACTATTTTTCATCATTACGTATGAGAAAAAGCTAGGAGTATCAACCTACTATGTATGGACATTACCTATACGTTTAAGCACCAATCAGAAGCACGAACGCGGACCAACCAGAAGATACTCCTATCAACCTTCTATGTATAGACATTATTTAGGCGTATATTTAAAGTTTAATTATAACACAAATAAATTATTATTTCCTCCATTGAAATAGAGGTACTAAAATTCTACATCAATGATATTTTCCTCTTTGGACTAGCAGCCATAATTCCGTTCTAAATTCAAAAAATGTAAAGACGTAATATATTATCCGATCAACAAATTGATCACGTGACTTATCGAAGACAACAGTGAACAGCCACTCAAGCACGAACGCGGACCAATCAGAAGAGAGAAATGAAAAGTCCTATGGGCCTAAAAATTACATTTTGCTCCCGCTATCCTCTGAAGCCAATATTCTTTTTTCGAATAGGTATGATGAAAATATAATTTTGGTGATCGTATGTTACACGTACGTAATCGAATGCAGTTGGATTTACGGACTTGATCAAAGAAACAGTGACGTAATCAAAATTAGGCTGTACATAATAACATTATGGAATTTCTTCATTGGAACTAATCCAAAGCAACTAACCTCAGACTCCATACTTCCAATACCCACAAGTCCGTCTTCCCTGCATCATATTCCACCGATGTCTAGGTATTTTTAGCCTCTCGGTCGGTTTTCTATCCAGTAATATGTGTTAGATACTCAAATGCCAATGTATAATGTGTACTTAATACTTACTTAGTACCTTTCAGGTATAAGCGCAACAATTTTGTAGTAAGTATAATATTATGGACCAATTATTATTGATTATATAATTTAATGTCTCGATCTTATTCACCAAAACATGATTAAAACTAATTGTTTGTTGATTACACTACACTGTACAGGACTAGGCAGACACATTACACCGTTATTCAGCAAATGGAAACGAAAGAAATATCGTAAAATTCTGTCGCAACGGTAAATGCCGTCGTAGTCGCGTTATTTATACGGCGCTTTTGAAACGGTGCCGCTTTTAACAGCGTTTTTAAGTGCTGCCCTATACGATATAGGGATGGCAAGCCTCGAATTTTTACACCAATGCTTTCAGTGACGCGCTATGAAAGCTTTAAATTGTAAGGGTCATAATCCATGGTATGTATACATTGACTTTATGTCCATTACCTTTTCACAACTGAACAACTTACCGACCCTGCTATTTGCCACAAAAATAGCGTGGATCCTGTTGACCGACAATGGATAAGTACTAATTCTCATCCCCAAAATACAAGTAGATCCCGTTGTAAGGTACAATAGAGGGATAATAAAATTAATAATATTATAAAGGGAGAAAACTGTTAGATGTGCGCGCGATCTGCATGCGTTTGAGATGCGCGAATGGAGCCCTCCAGATAATTAAGTATACCTACTCGTACCTATCTGGAGGGTGCCATTCGCGCGCATTGTGCTGATAATAATAAGCACCCTTAATTATTAAAAATTCTAGATTACTACGTACGGATTCAAGTCTAGTGCTACTATAAAACATAACCAAAGACTAAAACCGATCAAAAGGGTGCCGTTATATTGCGGTGTATGATCTCTTTCCACCTGGCCCTGTCTCTGAAGTTGTCATCATATTTCGATAGACCAAAAGAGCCGAGTCGTTTCAGCTGGGTTCAAACAGGCTAGCTATCAAACCATTTGATTTGGCACGAGTGAGAACAGTGTACCTACCTAGGTACGTATAACGTTATTAACACCTATTACTAAACGAATTACCTAAGTATCTAAATTATATTAGGTGCCTAAGCGATGTGTATTGAGCAATGTACCTAATAATACCAATACATACCTATAGCCTGACCAGTAAAATAAAAAACCTCCCATATTGCGGAAAATAGTGGAACAAATTTTTATATGACTAACTAGCTGATGCCCGCGACTTCATCCGCGTAGATTGAGGTTTTTTGTTGCCCGCGGGAACTCCTTAGTTTTCCGGGATAAAAAGTAGCCTATGTGTTATTCCAGACTATAATCTATCTCTGTGTAAAATTTCATCCAGATCCGTTCAGCCGTTCGGGCGTGATTGAGTAACAAACATACATCCATACATCTATACATCCATACATCCATCCAAACTTTCGCATTTATAATATTTATATCTATATATTATATAAAATTCAAAGTCCTGACTGACTGACTGACTGACTGACTGACTTATATATCAACGCACAGCCTAAACCGCTGGGGTTAGAGACATGAAATTTGGAGGGTGTGTTCTTTGTAAAGAGTAGGTATCCAATAAGAAAGGATTATTCGAAATTCCACCCCCAAAGGGGTAAAATGGGGGTTGAAAGTTTGCATGAATGTTATATCCATGAAACTTAGTATTTGAGCTACCGATTCAAAATGAAGAAATACGTGTTTCGCTATTTTTGAAAATTCTACCCCCATAGGGCTGAAACAGGGGTTGAAAGTTTGTAGGAAAATCCGTCATTTTTCAAGCTGTAGCCATGAAACTTGGTGTTTGGGATTTCGGTTTGAAATCAAAAAAATACGTGATTCACAGTTTTTGAAAATTCTGTCCTTGGGGACGTCAAATAGAGAGTTTATCCTACAATCACGCTGAAATAGAGCAACCGGGATCAACGTGATTTTTTGCATGGGTATATGTAGTTGAGGACCTGGAGAGTGGAATAGGCTTCTTTTTATCCCGGAAAATGTGAGTTCCTGTGGGAATTAAAAACTTATGCCACGCGAACGAAGTCGCGGGCGTGCGCTAGTTTGATAATATTGTAAAAAGAGAAATGCAATAGTGGCGCCTCCAAAGGATTTTATTTCCCTGGTCAGGCTTTACCCACATCATTTTTTTTATTTGGTCTGACCACTGAACCCGACCCCCCTGTCCAATAAATGAGGTTAGTTTCATATTTCTTAGAAACATGTTTACGAGTGGATGTAACATATTGTGTAGAGCAAAATACGTCGCTCGTCGGCACTTCGCGCAGTACTCAGACTCGTGTCCGACAAACTCGTTAAAAGTTGGCGAAACAACGGAAGCATCGCTGCTTGGAGACACTTGCGACTCCAGACGTTAAGTACAAAAGTGTAATACGACAATAATTTGGGACATTTTGTTACCAGACAAAACTAACTTAGTGATATTTTATGACCTTACTAGTCTACGTATCGAAAACGTTCCATTTCATTTTAAAAACATGCCTATTTTTATTTCACGTAGGACCACTTAGTACATAAGTACCTACTTAGGACATAAAAATAAGAGGTAGAGCCTTCAATGGAAGGACAGCCTCACAAAATCTGCTCATAGCTCTCGCAGCTGATCGCATGATAGATGGGATGACATTATAAAAGCGAAAGTTTGTCTGTCAGTCTGTCTTCTAAGCTCTAACGGCCAATCTTATCAACCGATTTGGACGAAATTCGGTACAGAGACACCTAAAAATAGGTTATAGGTTATATACCTATTATATATATTTTTATTTTTATAGGTAGGGGGAAGACCATAGGCTAGGCTAGGCGGAAAATTAATGAGTTCCCACGGGAATCAAAAAAAATTAATCCACGCGGATGAAGTCGCAGGCATCATCTACCTATTTCATAAATATATTTTTCATCCCGCCATCTCGGAAAGAGTATTTTTACTCTTCGATATCTGAAGGTAAAAGCCGTTATTATCCTCTAGAGGATAAAGTAAATTGAATTTAGAACATCGTGTGCACGTTAGTAAATATCACTCGTCTATGAAGTTTGTGAATTCAAAACATCATTAAAACCTATTTACTTGTACCTCTATGGTGCCGAATTTCCTTTCCATACAATCGTTTTTAATTTGTTAAAAACTCACACTCGTAACCTTCTTGGTGTACTTTTTTAATTTGCTTTGCGCGCACCCTTTTCTTTCACGTCATATTGTTTAAAATTAAAACCGATTAAAAACAAGAAAATTGAAAATAAGTGAAAAACCTAAAATGAGTGATTCTAGTGACGAAGAAATTAACAGAATTAAATTTAATCTTGTGATTTTTTTTTGCATTTAGTCATTTCCTCGTTGAGGTGGGATGAAAAGTTACGTGTTGCACTCGAGTGAAAAGATTTTTCACCTCGTGCTCACAGATCGTGCTCTTTTGATTCCCTCGCTGACGCTCAGGATTCTAATTTTTGAATCACTCGCTCCGCTCGTAATTCAATATTAGAATCTTTCGCTTGCTCGGTCATCAAAATTGAGCACGCGGTTAAAAAACAACTTTTCACTATTGTATAACAAATAACTATTAGACGCGCTGTGCGCATCAATTTGATTTTGAGTGCAGCCTCTTCCTAGTTATAGACCGGGAGATGGTCGTAGGTGATAGTCTCCCATTTTCTACTGCATGCCTTTTTAAGAGTTGATAACTAACCCTAAAATATGAAAGATAGAGGGGTTACTAGCCCTTGCGCGCTTGCACTTCATAAACAAAATGGCTTCTCTTTGTGACAGAATTTTAGTTTTTGCCGTGACATTATACTGCATGCCTTTGTAATATAACGTAGTTGGAACAAATTTAAGCTATAATAATTGATGGCATGCAATTCGCAACGGCCGACGGGGCTCAAACGGTTACGTAGAAATGTAAAAAAAAATAGAACATTTCCGTGTTTACAAATTGCATGCCGTTGTAAAAAATTACTTTTTTTATCTCAAATATACTCTACGAAAATTGGCATGCACCCCTCGTATGACCAAGGGTGGAAAATATTAGGAAAATGTTGTGAAAATTCAATACAGCTTTTCCGTGATTTCAAACTACTTCTAATAAAGATAAACATTAATTTTATGACCAAATAATTCTGAAATACAAATGGCATGCATGTTGCTCATGATCATTATATTTTAAATAATAACAAAAGTTGCAAAAATTTAATAAAAATTTCCGTGTTTTTAATTTGCATGCCGTTTTGCATTTCATAAAAACATATTATTTTAAGTATATATCGAAAATGGCATGCGTATTAAATAACACCATCATATTTTAAATAATAATGAAAGTTTCATAAAATATATGAAACATTTCCGTGTTTTTAATTTGCATGCCGTTTTGTATTTCATAAAAACATATTATTTTAAGTATATACCGAAAATGGCATGCGTATTAAATAAACCGTCATATTTTAAATAATAACAAAAGTTGCAAAAATTTAATAAAAATTTCCGTGTTTTTAATTTGCATGCCGTTTTGCATTTCATAAAAACATATTATTTTAAGTATATATCGAAAATGGCATGCGTATTAAATAACACCATCGTATTTTTAATAATAATGAAAGTTTCATAAAATATGTGAACCATTTCCAGTGTGAAACAGAGATCAGAGATTTGGATTTTGGCGCTAACCCATCACCTACCTAGCCACGTTTCCGCGGGAACTCCTTAATATTCAGGGATAAAAGTAGCCTTTATGCTATTCTATATACTTAGCAGACTATAATCTATATCTGTGCCAAATTTCATGCAGATCCGTTCAGCCGTGATTGAGTAACAAACATCCATCCATCCATCCATACATACATCCATCAAAACTTTCGCATTTATAATATAACTAGCTGATGCCCGCGACTTCGTCCGCGTGGATATACCAAGATTCATCGAAATAACTTGAGAAATGATGGACTTTTATACAAACTTTCAACCCCTATTTCACCCCTTTGGGGGTGGAATTTTGAAAAACTGTGAAACACGTATGTTTTCATTTTTAACCCGCAGCTCATATACCAAGTTTCATGGATATAACTTGAGAAATGAAGGACTTTCATATAAACTTTCAACCCCTATTTCACCCCTTCGGGGGTAAAATTTGCGAGAACTGTGAAACACGTATTTCTTCATTTTTAACCGGTAGCTTGTATACCAAGTTTCATCGATATACCTTGAGAAACGAAGGACTTTCACACCAACTTTCATCCCCTATTTCACCCTTTTGGGGGTCGAATTTTGAAAAACTGTGAAACACATATGTCTCCATTTTCAACTCGCAGCTCATATATCAAGTTTCATGGCTATAACTTGAGAAATTAAGGACTTTCATACAAACTTTCAACCCCTATTTCACCCCTTCGGGGGTAGAATTTCGGGATAAAAAGTATCCTATGTCCTACCTCGTAGTATGGGCTCAAATCGTGCCAAGTTTCGTTTGAATTCATTCAGTAGTTTCGGCGTGATGCGCGGCCAAGATACAGACAGACAGACAGACAGACAGACAGACAGACAGACAAAAATGAAAAAAATTACAGATTTGGCTTCAGTATCGAATAATGAGTGCCCTCCAAAAAAAATTTTCAAAATATCTTCAATGTACAGAATTGGACATGTTACAGTTTTATTATAAGTATAGATATAGATAGTAGGTATTGTATAGATGTGGACCGGTATTTCGTTACAAGTTAGGTTAATAAGTTTACTTCAGACTTTTGACGCACTATCACGTTTCTTTACTTGCTCCATATTTTTAAGAAAGCACTTATAGTGAGAACCTGTCTAAAATAAAATAAACACAAAACCAAAAACGAAATGAAAATTACGCAAATTCGAGGTTATGTTATGAATTCTTGCGATAAACGTCATTACATAAACAACGTCCTTACCCAGTCATATGCATCGAATGATATATGTGTCTATCTCGCTTGCACATATTTAGTGTGAAGTTGCTTCGAAAATACCATAGATTGCTATCCATTGGTTAAAAATTGATTGAAAAATTGTAAAATTATAATCCCTAGATAAACTGTCAGATAATTTTATTCTCACGATAGTTAACCAGTAGTTTATCTGAGGATTGAAAAATCGGCCCTTAATAAAGTATACCCGAGTACTTAATAATAGAAACAATAACTTTGACAGTTTGCAGAAAGCCACGTACCAATGTATTGGCAGCGGTTTTTTTGTTTATTTAAGTAATTTTTTATCAATAAACATGCATGCCATTTGTTATTGAAGTTTAAAATAATATTTACAGACAATGTACAAAAAGGCATGCAAAAAAAAACAGGGAAATGTTCTTTATTTTTAATTTTCGTTAAAAAACCTTTTTTTAATTTTATTTTTGCACATTTTTTATGTCAGGCTTGTGTAATATGCATGCCATTTTTTTTATCAACTTAAAATAATGTTTTTTAATGAAATATTGAATGGCATGCAAAATAAAGTCACGGAAATTATATCAGCGTTTTTTGCAATTTTCGTCATGCATGCCACTAATTTACAACTTTCTGTTGTGCATGCCAAATTTGCTAACGTCAAGTAATTATAAAAACTAAGTATTGTTCAAATGGCATGCAGTTTGAAATCACGGAAAAGCTGTATTGAATTTTCACAACATTTTCCTAATATTTTCCACCCTTGGTCATACGAGGGGTGCATGCCAATTTTCGTAGAGTATATTTGAGATAAAAAAAGTAATTTTTTACAACGGCATGCAATTTGTAAACACGGAAATGTTCTATTTTTTTTTACATTTCTACGTAACCGTTTGAGCCCCGTCGGCCGTTGCGAATTGCATGCCATCAATTATTATAGCTTAAATTTGTTCCAACTACGTTATATTACAAAGGCATGCAGTATAATGTCACGGCAAAAACTAAAATTCTGTCACAAAGAGAAGCCATTTTGTTTATGAAGTGCAAGCGCGCAAGGGCTAGTAACCCCTCTATCTTTCATATTTTAGGGTTAGTTATCAACTCTTAAAAAGGCATGCAGTAGAAAATGGGAGACTATCACCTACGACCATCTCCCGGTCTATTAGGTAGACCTTTACTTTAAGTAGGTACACCATACTTACACTCAATGAAGTTTCTACTTTCTACTTCTATGCTTACACTAATCTTTTTTAAACAAAATTAGTAGCCTATCCTATCACTAACAGCTTAAAAAAAGGCAATTCCGAATTCGTATAGTTCTATTCTACCCGTAAATGACCAGTCGATAGCAAAAGAGAAATAAAAACTGTTCGGGTAACCACCAAGCGTTAATAAATTCTTCGAATTTGTGGCCTGGGAAAGCCATGGAAATCGCTGCGGGAATCCGGTGGTCTAGCGTTACTGGAATTGTGGATAGTTACGAATGTTACGATCGGCAAACTATTACTTAATGCTACGCATGATTTTCAGAATACAACTTTTATTGTACCTATTTAACACTTTAATAGACCGTACTACTTACTTACTCGTAGATCATGATACCCGCGGCATGATACAGTCGGCATGGATTTAGCTTTTCTTCTTTCAAAAATCTAATCTAAGTAGGTAGGTATTTAATTTTATGTGCTAAAAAGTAAAAATCAAATCAATCAATCAAATATTCATTTATTCAATTTAGGTACACTGTAGGTACACAATATATTGACGTCGATTTTTTACATAAAAAACATGATAGTGATTTAGTTACGGTATCATAAAACTAAAGCTACGAGGGTTCCAAACTGGAAAAGAAAAGGGTCTGAGAAGAGCCCACAACAAACTCAGCCGGGTTTTTCTTTTTTCATTATCACCATCTCACAAATCAAAGAACTATCAGAGCCATTAGAGCAAATTATTGCCAAGCTTCCTTGTCATTTAGGTAATCCTTCACATGGTAATAAGATTTTTCAATGAATTTACATTTTACATTATCTTAAAACTTAGTAGCCGATTTCTACCTCCGGAAGCCATCCGTCAAAATATGTAATGAATGGGCCGTTACAGGGGGTCTACTCTCTTTCTCTCAAACGAAACTTCGCAAACGAACCTAATTAGTCGGTTATTAGACCCACACAAAATCGTTCAATCCAATCGGTCACGAAAATTTTCTATGGATCCGTACTTCGTCTGCGTGTACGAAAACGAAATAGAGAGGAGCATAGAGATAATATTATGTAGGAGAGGAGTTAACGAAATTTCATTCGTTTATTTGCAAAGTTTCGTTTTAGAGAAAGAGAGTAGACCCCCTGATTACAGAGAGACCGGCACACTTTCTCATTATTAGTAGGTACCTACCTATGGAATAATAAAATGGATGAAGTGGTTACTGACTGACACTGACACCACCACATCACCTATTTTTAACCGACTTCAAAAAAAGGAGGAGGTTCTCAATTCGACTGTATGCTTTTTTTTTTGTATGTTTGTTACGCGATTTCTCCGCCAATTATGAACCGATTTTGATAATTCTTTTTTTGTTTGGTAGGTCATACTTCAGAGGTGGTCCCATTTTAATTTGGTGAAGATCTGATGAATATCTCCGGAGATGGAGAACGGAACTCCTCAATGGATAAGAGTAAATTGCTCGCGATCAGTGTGATAGTTTTGTAAACAGTATGTTTTAACCATGCATAGCATATTATCTTTTTTTTTTTAGGGTTCCGTACCAAAATGGTAAAAATGGTGCCTTATGGTGCGACTTTCTCAGTCCGTCTGTCACAGACGATTATTTCAGTAGGTAACTAATAAAGCTATTGACATGAAATTTGGAATAGTTGTATATAATAGTGGCCCAATATCATGGAAATCAAAAAAAATTAAAATTATTTTTAGTTTAATTAAAAAAGTGGGGAAAATCAGGGGTTTGAAATTTCAAAGTAGGATAACTATACCAAGTGGGGTATCATATGAAAGGACTTTGTACTTGACTTTTTATTATAGTTTTGGATTTATGGGGCAAATTGTCAAAAAAAATACCGTTCCCCCCTTGGAACTCTACCGTATTACGCGTTCAGCACTCACAGCGCAAAAAAAATATTACAAGTAAAATAAACAGCAAAAACAGTGGGGCCACTAAAAATTGTGAAATAAAAATTTTTCAAAAAAAAAAAAAAACCGACTTCATAAACCACAAACACTAAAAAGTAAAAAATAATTTAAATTATTATGTATACAAGAGTTAATGTAGTTCTATAATAACATTTTTTGGAGTCGGTGCCAATGTGGAGTCACGTCAACAATAATGAAGAGTAATAATAAATTAAATTATTTTTTACTTTTTAGTGTTTGTGGTTTTTGAAGTCGGTTTTTATAGTTAAAAACGGTTTTAAGAACTTATACGGTAACATATTATAAATCACTCCGTATACGTATGTATATCGTGCGATAGATGTCAAAGACAGCACTTGACAACACTATCCGCGGGCGTGAGAGGCGAGGTGTGCTGACGGGGGAAGGAGATGCTCCCGCCCGTCACCTCCGGCCCCGACTGCATTCAACTCGGGTGCGTACTATACCCAAACATTCAGCTCAATCGGAAACCGGGAAGTGGGTTAACTTGCAAGATTTGATTACAGGCAGACACCTCGACAGGCTGTAAACAAGAGCATATAAAATACTAAGTATATTAACATATTATTATGTTACTAATACCTATTATAAATGCGAAAGTACCTATATAACCAATAGTTTTGTTGTTTGTTTGTTGGCTTGTCCTTCAATCACGCCCCAACGGAGCAACGGATCGACGTGATATTTGGCATGGGTATACTTGAGGACCCTGCAGCCTGCAGGGCTAGCATGGGCCGGAGATAAAAAAATTATCCCCCGATTTTATCCACTGACAAGAGATAAAATTAACTTATCCACTTCTCAGAGCACGGCAACGGGAGAGAAGTTTATCCCCGTTTGTCGTTTCACGGGGACTCGGGGGACTATTTAAGTATCCACCGTTACTTAGCGTTTTTATTTATTTATTTAGGAATAAAATTTTTATCCTTTCCTCGGGGAGAAAATTGTCTCGGCCCATGCTAGGGGGGGCTGGAGTGACATAGGCTACTTTTCATCCCGGAAAATAAAGGAGTTCCCGCGGGAATCAAAAAAACTTAAATCACGCGGACGAAGTCGCGGGCATCAGCTATGGCAAGAGCATGTAAAATACTATTATATAATATTTAAACTAATATGCCACAATAATTTCGCGACAATGTTACTGTGATGCGAGGAAAATGTAAAATAAAGAAAAATAGTTGTAGTAAAACAATCATTTATTTAATACAACATTTTATTTTAAAAACTTTTACAATAATTATTTAAAAATATTTATATTAAAATTAACGTGCCCCACCTTTTGGTACTGTGTCAGTTCGGTTAGGGTTTTTACACCGGGTAGTCTAGGTACTTACATAATATAAATTATTATCTACCCACTAGGTTCGCGCCTCCGATATAACGCTCCAGACTCTTACCAACTAGAATCTGTAGATACTTTCACACACTCTGTATGGTAAAGATAGTTGTAGCAACGTACGAACTTAAAACAGTTGGTGCTGTGCAGGCTTTAGCTAGTACAGAGCTCATCGAGTGCACCTATAGAACAACCGGATTCACAAACATTTTCATTTGAACATTAATTGAGGAGAGTGCAGCGCGTTATAGGTGGGCGAACATAGTGGATACTTGGTTTCGTGCTCTATGATACGAATAGCGAAGTTCTTACTTAAGAGCCAATATTTTTATGAACAAAATATAAATTGAGACTATGGCCTACCAACAAACAAATCAACACTGAAGCAAATCCAAACAAGACGCAAACAAGATTAACTTGATATTAGGTTTAGTACAAGAAAACAGTAGGTAATGTAGGTATCATACAATAGGTGCTGCAATAATTAATTTTTTAATCATTTAATAATGATACATACTTAGTTTAGCTATTAATAAGAAAATGCAATAGGAATATTAACGCGAACGAAATTTGGAAAATAAATTATTTAAATTAGGTAGGTAGATAAAATTAATGAACGCAGTGGACAAATATTTTTCTCGCCCGCCATATTGTTGGCCAGTTTGTTACATTGGACCATACAAGAAAATCGTGTCAAATCAAACAGATGTTAAATTAATATTCTTTTCGGCTTTAAATTATTCATTGTCAAATCTTAGCGAAAAAGAGTTTATCCATATATTATGTACTTGCAATTTAAAATTTAATCCCTTTTATATCTTCACAATAATGATATAAATAATTATTATAGGTACTTCACAATAAACTAAGTGTGTTCATGCAATGGTTACACACAAAGTTCCAAGATTAAATGAAAAGAAAATCACGAATTTCTTGACATTACCATTAGATTTTTTGTAGATTTGATAACTAACTAGGTAGATACAAACGAATTAGCAACAATGTCCGACAAAAAGTCCGACAATTCAACACTATGAATAAATAATATGTCTAATAAATGTCATGTCATAAGAATAAATGTGTGCTATGGTGTGTGAAAATATTGAGTGCAAAACTAAAGTGTAGTCGATAGTAAACATGTACCGTACGATACCATTAACCTTGTAAACTATAATATTGTAGTTACTGTATCAATCTGATTGATACTGTAACTCAATCGTCCATCATAAATATCATCAGTACATTATAGTGATCAAAACTATCTTTCAAACAGTCATACAATTATATCTAAAAATTATAAACTTAAATAAAACAGGTACATATCTAAAAGAAACCTTAATCAAAAATTGACAGTTCATCTTTACATCCTCATATAAAACATCTAGCACACCAATCTGAAACATTATTAAACTAGTCATTACATACAAGTATCAAAATCTATCAAATAAATTAATCACTAACATCATTTAAACTAGAGGGGGGAGGCGAGGGTTTTTCAATCCTAGCTATCTCATAAATAGCATCACCTTTAAGCTGAGGTAGAGTCGATACCCTGGCCAAAGAAATGTCCATATATTTTTTGTACACTGCTTGGTATTTGGATTTATCTACATTTATAACGATCTGGGCGATCTGACGCATTATAGGTTTGATGTGTTCTAGGGTGTACTCGGAATAGTACGCGAGTGTGGGCGTCCACACCTCTGTTAGTTTTTTATTCGATAGCAGGTACAATGATAGGCACATGGCTGCAGCGGCCAACTCTGAAGGCCTGTAGTGCGCCATCGAGTATTCCAATAGACACAAGTCGACGAAATATTTTGCTAGGTGATGATTTTTCGGATTCCCGTGCGCGGCTTTCACAAATCTGGAAAAGATATTATATTACTATTAGGAACTAAAAAAGCTTTGGTTCATTACACAAACTTTAAATAACGTCTCCTCTATGTTTCTCCTACACCTTTGAGAAGATAATAGAAAACTCTCATGCGTGTTTCCCCACAATGTGTTTCTTCACCTTTATAACAAGTGATATTTAAAACTTATATACCATAAAATGTTTTAAAAATGTAGTTGTGACCGACATGACTTGGACTTTGGTACAAGTCGATGTTTTTATAATATAATATAAGTCAAGATTCAAAAGCACTTGTAAAAGTTTATTTGAATAAAAAAATATTTGAATTTAGATTTTTTTTGAATTTTGATGAGCCTGCCAATTGCCAAACTTGATAAGTCTAGTAACAAAAAAATAAATTAACCAATAGCAATCTTCTGCCTAATTATGTAAAGCCTGCATTAATCATAGATACAGTCTCAATTGTTTTGATTGGCTGAATTTATAATATATTTGCTGCGTCAATGGATTTTGGCCAATAGTGGAAGAATGTTAACCAATCAGAGGTGATAGCGATTGTTACACTGTAGCTGTCATTTTCATCCAATCGCCCCCCCAGGCAGTCCAGTGCGAGTGGGCCTTGAACGCGTTGTCTATGAGATCACCTTTTGAGGAAGCTCAATGCTCAAAGGCCTGGCGAGGCTGTAGCCCAGCTTGGACAGGATGTCGACCTCGCAGCGCAACACGTCTTCCGCCTTGTACGCGTTGCCTATGAGCTCACCTTCTGAGGAAGCTCAATGCTCAAAGGCCTGGCGAGGCTGTAGCCCAGCTTGGACAGGATGTCGACCTCGCAGCGCAACATGTCTTCCGCCTTGTAGGCGTTATCTATGAGCTCACCTTCTGAGGAAGCTCAAAGGTATCAGCTTGGCGAGGCTGTAGCCCAGCTTGGACAGGATGTCGACCTCGCAGCGCAGCACGTCTTCCGCCTTGTACGCGTTGCCTATGAGCTCACCTTCTGAGGAAGCTCAAAGGTATCGGCTTGGCGAGGCTGTAGCCCAGCTTGGACAGGATGTCGACCTCGCAGCACAGCACGTCTTCCGCCTTGTACGCGTTGTCTATGAGCTCACCTTCTGAGGAAGCTCAAAGGTATCAGCTTGGCGAGGCTGTAGCCCAGCTTGGACAGGATGTCGACCTCGCAGCGCAACATGTCTTCCGCCTTGTAGGCGTTATCTATGAGCTCACCTTCTGAGGAAGCTCAAAGGTATCGGCTTGGCGAGGCTGTAGCCCAGCTTGGACAGGATGTCGACCTCGCAGCGCAGCACGTCTTCCGCCTTGTACGCGTTGTCGGTGATGAACACAAAGTCCGCCACCTGCGGCGCGTAAACCTCCTCGTACTTGCTCGCAATGAGCATCGCCGTCACGCCGACGAGTTGAAGACGAGTCTTCTCCACGTTTTTCGCTACCTATAAAAGATAGCCTTATTAGTGTTAGTATAACGAGCTATGGACAGCAGTGAGATTTCACTGCAACACACCTGAAATAAGTAGGTATGTATCTAATTTACATTTTATCATAACCTTTGTCTTTTTGAAACAAAGCTTAAATGAGTTTCTATCCACTCAATTCAGAGACATGGCTTCTGGCATGGGGTATTGCTGCCACCTTTGGGATGGATCCGCCAAGTTCGCCGGGCCCGAAGGACAATTATTGGCGTTCAATCACTTACGCAGGCGAAATTGCTTAGTTTACAACACCGACGGAATGTCACCTACTTATCGGTTTTTTATCGAATATACCATGGAGAGTGTGCTCAGGAACTTCACAACCTTATTCCTCCTTCTCAGTGTTCTACCACAGAACAGTGAGAAACCGTCAGCGTTGGCAAACTTACGTGGTTGACGTCCAATCTGCTCGCACGAAACGTTTTTGCTAGACGTTTCTGACCAGAACCGCTAGGGTGTGGAACACCCTCCCAGCGCACGTGTTTTCTGCCACATATAACTTAGGTACCTTAAAGGCAAGAGTGAATAGACATCTTCTAGGCAAGCGCGTTCCAACCTAGACCTCATTATTGCTTTGCACTAAGCATGATTGTCGTCAAGAGCAAGCCTATCACAATAAAAAAAAACAAGAGAAAACAATTTCTTATTAGACTAGATTTGACTTTGACTTGATTGGACCACACAAAATTAGTTTGTTTGCAAAATGTGCAGCAACTGACCTGACCTAGAGGAGCTGTAAATCGAAAATAAGTTACTCTTAACTATATTACCTGTAAGTAGCGGTCAATTATTCCAACAGTCATATGGAAGGTCTCTAACTGAAGATTGAATTGTTTCTGAACTTCAACCAACCAGTCAATCAGTGTGGCCCTCATTTTGCCATTGATTTGAATCTGCAAATTAACAAGATAATTGTTCAACTATCATTTAAAAATTCCACTTGATAATGAAAATCCACATGAGAATAGTGTTTTTTAAAAGTTCTAATAGACATTGTGGCCAATTCTGTATAACACAATCTCTAAACTAAACTAAAATGGCAGCTTTAAATCTAGTTCTCCCTTTCCGTAGAGAGTATTATGAAAGGTAACAGCAATATTTGTAATGCTCTAATTTTAGTTTAGTTTAGAGATTGTGCACTACAGAATCAGCCCCACTGTCAGTTCAAGGATAGAACAATTCTTCATGGGAAAACCTGTTCCGACACTGCTCTTTCCGGAGCGAGGCCGCCATTGTAGCATCTTGGAACCCCAATGCCTATCTGTTCTTTGAACTATGTGCCCCTCCCATTGCCACATAAGCTAAGCATATACTTCAAGCTATGTTGGTTACTCTGGGATATCTCCTATATCTCTGGCTATATATAGAAGTTGATATTTCCAATGTAGAATAGTAGTTTGAAAATCAAAGAATATTATAGAGTCAATACATTATCAAAAATAACTAACCTGTTTTGCCAAGAAGTCTTTTTCAATTGCATACTTTTCCTCAAGCTTAGTCAAATATCTGTATATATCTTTAATGTAATCAGTCATAAGCAATGCAGCATTGTTGTCTTTTGCATCTATGTCTTCTATGTCTTTAGGGAGTTCTGGTGTAAGTTTTTTCTTTGCTTTGGACGAAGTTTTTGTCGAAACATCAACCAATTTTAGTTTGCCAAGTGATTCTGTAGGATCCCTGATATTTGGTTTGAGCAAGCTCTTGGTTTCTACAGCATTCTCTTTAACAGGAGCTAGCTTTTTCTTTGCCTGAACAACTTTCTTTGACTGTACAAATATATTTACAGTTTCTTTTATTTCATTTAGCTTGTTCTGTGTATTTGGTGCACACTGAAATTTAATGCAAGAGATATTACTTTCTTACCAACTTCAGTACAAATAATTGTAATCTATTTACAATAATTTAAACTAATTAATTTAAATAATTTAATAACTAATAAATGCAAAGCTGGTCTGTCACAGTCTAGTTACCTATACTCTGTCTGCAATATTTTCACATCCCATCTGTTCAACCAATTTTGACACAGGTAGAAATAAGTTTCATCCCTTGAAAGAACATAGGTTACCCCAGAAAAACAAACAACAGTTCCCACTGGAATTTCATAAAACTTAAACCCACAGACCAGGTTGGTATAATCTAGTAGCAAAATATTTAAACAACTATTAACTTGTGTTCTCCAAAAAACCAATTGGGATCCCAGAGGTAACTAATTTTGTAATTCTGTTCTCACACAGAATAATTAATAGACATGAAAGAACTTGATGAACTTAGGCAATAATCCTTGAAATCTAGAAGTATGCAAATCCTAGTCAATATTGACTAAGATTTGCATACTTGTATCACATAATGCAGATCATACTAATATTATAAATGCGAAAGTGTGTACTTTGTTTGTTAGTTTATTGATTTGTCCTTCAATCACAGAGCAACGGATCGATATGATTTTTGTCATGGGTATAGTTGAAGACCTGGAGAGTGACATAGGCTACTTTAGAGAAATTATACTACTTATCAAATTGATATGTTTTTAATTCAAATAAACTTTTACAAGTGAAATGTTTTTAATTCAAATAAACTTTTACAACTTTTGAATTGTTAAGTGAACCTATTGGGTTTGGAATTCCTACCGAGAAGAACCAGCAAGAAACTCGGTGGTTGCTCTTTTGAAAATTTCATTGTGTAATACACAGGTAACCGCTGTCCTTGGCATTGCTGGAGCGAGTCAAATCCATGCTCTTCTATCCCGGAAAATTAAGGAGTTCCCGCAGGAATAAAAAAAACTTACAACCACGCGGACGAAGTCGCGGGCATCAGCTAGTTATTGAATAAATACAGGTCCATTAAACTTAGTATGGTAGATGAATATGGTTCAATTCTGTACCCTCAATTCAAACCTGATAATATCCAATCTGCCTTATGCCGAACCCTGCACCATACTTAACTAAGACAGCAATCAGCATAGATGAAATTAGTAATGAAGAGAAAGTAGCAATACTTTACCCTAGATACAAATGCCCGAGCTGCAAGTCTGCCTGTGCTCTCTTCTCTTCTGAGAGGTGGTCTTGATGAAGGCTGAACAAGACTCTTAACAGACAGCCCAGTGTCCACTTTGGATTGGACATGTTTATAGCTGGAAACAAAAATTTTAGGACATCTTGACTTTTATGATTTTTACTTACACACTTTTATATTTTGAGGTTGCTTGGATATTTAACAATAAAAAGTAGTTGAAAATCATTATGACAGTCTTGATTGTCGTGACTGGCTCACTTTATGACATTATTGCTGTAACAATGGATTTTTGCCAATAGGGGAAGTGTTAACCAGATTTGATTGCGATTGTTGCACTGCAGCTATTAATTCTATGAAATAAGGCCCCTGATATGATAAAATAGTGACCTAATGGATCAATGGCCTGAGCTGGAATAGCACGCTAAGTATTTTGAGTATATCTCAAATGTAAATAGTTTAAAAGTTTTATGTCACTGTATTTTATTTTATTTTTATATTTTTTGTATTTGTATTAATTTTTTGTGTCAAACTATGTATACTGGGCAACTTAGCCTTTAATAAAAACCGTATTAAGTATTATTATTATTATTAAATGTCCTTCAGTTTCTATCTAGACCTCCTCTTTATTATTTTATTATGCAAATGGCTAGACGGGCTAGTATTTGGTGTTGGAAAACATCGTAAACTTTGGAAAGTTACATTTCAAACAAAATGGCGGAATTTTATATAGAAATATGGGGGTAGTACTTAACCAAGTTACCTTCTAACGATTCGACGATCGGGACACTTGTTTTCAATCTCGCAGGAAATTGTGCCCTTGACTACATTATTACCAGCTTGAGATTGAAAATTTGTGTTTGTGTTTATTTCTCCTAGTGCCCCTCGCATGTTGAGCTCAGAGTGTTTTGTCGGTATAGTAACGCCAACTTTTTTTGTTGTGTACACGTTTTCCTGATCGTAAACCTGCGTTAATATACAATTGGATATATATTATTGAAACATATGACACAAGATTATTAACCAATTAACTTAACTTTTTGTACAAAAAGCAGAAGTACTTAGTACTTACATTTGAATTCCTCCTTATTTGTATCTCCATCTTGTCTATCCCGATAACCGTGTAGTCACCACTAGCTCACGAGAAACGACTCAATAGTGCCACAAGAAAAGCTACGTAAAAGCCTGCATCAAAAGAAGGCCTATTGCTTACTTTATGAAAAAGTATGCAAAATGCAAATCACAGCTTGATAGTTGAAGTCAACTCCAGAGTCCAGCTTGCTCAGATTGAAAACGAGTAACGACTAAAATTCTTAATTCGGCAGTCGGCACGTCCAACGAGTTTCATTTATAATGCGCCAGCTGTGATTGGTCAGTATTTTATGAAGCGGATGTAGTTGAGCCACTGATTAAAATTTAATATAAAAGTTATCTTATTTATTTAAAAAATCACCATTTTAATATATAAAAATAATTATTTTTACAGATTTTATGTAGTTTATTTTCCATGAGAGTAATAAAAAACGTTAATATGTAAAAAGAAAGTGCTCAATAGTCTCCTCCTATAAACAGCTGTGACCCAGGCCGTCATAGGGTCCTGTGTTATGCCCATAGATAATATACTATATGCCATATTCTGTCAGACACAGAGACATAAGGCAAACGTCTTGTATTTTTTTAAGCACTCGCCACACCTGCTGATTCCTTATCTGATTCTGTCGGATTCACAATGTTTAAAAGTTTACCTTTGATTATAAGTTTACATATTCCTTAAAGTAGGGGAGCCCAAGAGGAGATTTTGGGATTTACTGAAGCTCTGATACTCGAGTAAATCCATATTATTTAGCATCACGATGCTTCGCTACCATTAGCATTAAGTTCGCCCATTCTATGGGATCAACCTGTGGGGATCATATTTTAACAAAGATTTTAACAACAATATTTTTAAAGGTACCTTCATGGGTAATATACCACGAAAGTATATTTTATTTATAGCAGAAAGAGCTACCTATTTGAAGCAAATCCCATTTATTGCTATCCCACTTGAACTGCCGAGCGAAAGCAAGAGATCGGACACTACTCGCTCTAACTTGTTAGAGCGAGTAGGTAGTGTCCGATTGTTAGACGAAGTGAGATAGCATTAACCCTTTATGGAGTCATGTTGCACTTCCGCAACATACCATTTCAAATGACACAAAAATATACCAAACCCTGATAGATCGAATTTACTCGGTGTTGTATATCGGCAACAAAGCATTTTAACAAATTAGTACCAAATTAGCTAACTAGATGTCGCAACTTGTATTTATTTTAAATTGTAGTGACGAACACGTGTAAACTGGTTTCGCTCTCTTTGAGATCGTTTGTTATTGATGAAATACTGACATTTTGGTATTGAAATTGATATGAGATAAAGGTAAGTGGATAGATTTCGATAATTAATAATATTTTTTTCGAAGTTCAACTGTTTCTTTGATTTTTGGACTGTTTTCGTTTTGTTGCATGAATGCAACACTGCGCGTTTGGGATAGATTTTTTTTACCGTTTATTGGAATTTGAATATTTGTTTTTAGGATCAAAATGAATCGAAATTTGCGTGATTTGACTTCTGAGGCCCTGGAAACTATACTAAGAGAATGGGAAGACAGTGAAGACGGCCTAGATTATTCCGATGATGACGATGTCGCCGATCCAACATACAACTTCCAGCTGAATCAGCATGAAAGTTCTGATGAGGACCCAGAGGAACCACCTGACTTGGAAAAGGAAGTTCAGGCTGCCAGCACCGTAGAAACTACAACCATCAACACTCCGTTTAGTAGTACTGCGACTTATTCAAATCCGGCCATCGCTTCTCCTAGTACTAGTTCTGCAGCAGCTCCAAGTACATCTAATCGCGTGGCTAGGCCTAGGCCTAATATCATATGGAACTGCAATGGAGTTGACGTGGCTGTAGTTGCTTGGAAAGATAGCAAAATTGTTACTCTAGCATCTAATTCTGTCTGGAGGAATAATCTAGTCTGGCGGAGATCACTTTTAGTGATAAGACCGCCCTTGCGCACGTGTTGTTTTCTGTATTTTGTTTATAATTTAGTTTTTTCTGTATTTATGTGTGGCAATAAAGAATTTATCTATCTATCTATCTATCTAATTTTGCAGGAAAATGCCCAACATTGGTAGTAAGAAGGTGGGATAGGTCTGGAAAGCAACATATTTCTGTTGAACGTCCTTTTGTCGTAGCAGAATATAATCGACATATGGGTGGTGTCGACCTACTAGATTGTGTTATGGGCCACTACAAAATCAAACTCCGTAGTAAACGATGGTATATCTACGAATTTTTTATAATTTTTTGGACATCACTATGTGTAATTCCTGGCTTTTATACAGAAGGATAATTACTGAAAAGGGTACCTGTAAAACTCTAAGCTCTGCTGAATTTAGAGTAATTATAGCAGAGACATTATGCAAATATAAAACAAGTACAAAGCGCAAAAATGACGTTGAAAGTCTGATCCAAGATAAAAAGAAGAAAGGTCCAGCTCAACACGTTCCTCCGAAAGATGTGAGATTGGACCAATACGGGCACTGGCCAGTATGGATAGATAATAGGATGAGGTGCAAATTTCCAGGCTGTAAAGGCTGTAAAATACACAAACTGCTTGCGAAAAATGTTAGTTAGTTAGTTTGTGCTATAATAAGCAAAACAACTGTTTTATAAACGTTCATATTAACTAACTTTTTTTTAACATTGTTTAGCATTATTGATGCAATGTTGCATTTCTGCATCAGATATATTTTTTTAAATAATAACTACTTTTTTTTGTAATATTTTTTTTTAATTATTTTTCCCATTAATGATACCCTATTTGCTACTTAGTGACCGTAAAACTAACAAAAATAATGACCTTGCACCATAAAGGGTTAAGTAGATATAAATCAAGGAACATAATATTATTTAGTACGGGGAGGTACCTAATTAAATGCTTTATGTACTTAGATAATATTATTAAGAATAAGCACTCAATTTTTGACGTGACAACGTCTTATAAATTGGTTTGCCGGGAGACACTTCAAGAAACTGCGTTACGCTCCGCGCGTTATGCGCTTACAATGAGAGCGAGTGAGAGGCACGCGTCCCTTCCACTCGGGCATGGTTAGCCCGCCTAAGAGCGAGAGAGACAGACATAAAAAGTGAAAGGCACGCGTAAGTCGTTGTCACGTAAAACTTTCGCCCGTATATCGACTTTACAGGCAACCAATTTTTTACCTTTTTTTATTATTATTAAGCCTATAATGACTTCCTTATCTATAACTAAGTTGTAACATTATTTTCTTAAGACTAAACTTAACTACACAATTCACTTTTAAGTTTTAACCAAATGTTGGTATTGAATTGTTAGTATATTATTTAATTTTATAAGTAATATATTATAGTATACCTAGGTAATGTTAGTGAGATAAGAATTAGTCATTGTTAGACAGTTACATAATATTTATATAAATAAATGTAGGTAAGTATATTTATATCGTTTTATATGAGGATCCCTCAATTGTTTACCTTTAGCTTCGTTTAAATATACCTAGACAGACAATGAGATATAGACAGAGCGTCAGCGTATACAGTATGCGACAGCGATAGTGTTAGCGATAGCGTCCACCTGACATTCATGGCAAAGTGCATGGTGTGGCACTAATAAACGCCATAAAACAAAATAAGAAGAATTAGTGTTAATGCGATATTTTCTTAGTGGTAGGTAATTACTTAAGTATTTTTTTGTTATTTCTATACTTACTTCGTAGCATTCATGCGAGTCTTTAAAAATATAACCTGTTTTTATCAATCTGTAACAATCTGCCGAGCGATCGCGTAACTTCTGCATCAATCATTGATACATCGCAATCACCTCTGATTGGTTAACACTCTTCCACTATTGGACATAATCCATTGACGCAGCAAGAATGCCATAAATTCAGCCAATTACAACAATTGATACTGTAACAATGATTGATGCAGAAGTTACGCGATCGCTCGGCAGGTCAAAATGATATTGTCAAAATAATAAGTAAACTTACATTAGGTTATGTTGTTTTCGTATTTACGTTCAGTTCGGCTTTTGCAGCCTAACACACAGCAATAAACCATCCACTTTTTTCGTAAGCTACGAGCCACAGCTACGAGCACAGTTACTACTTTGTCCAATTCCGATTTCATACGAATATGGGCGAATAACAAAAACGACAAAGGATTGTCTGACCTAAACTGTCGGATAGGTCAAACAAAAAAAAGTGATACAGGAGACAACATTTTCTCGCTCTGTCACTCCTTGGCATTAGCGTATATACTCATTTCGCTCACCTGTGGTATAATAATTATCTGGGGGTACAGCAGTGCCCCCGCCAATTACATTTGTCTTCTCTTGTTATAATGATTATTACCATTAACTCTGTGTTACCATCTTTGTTACCATTACCTACTCTATGAGTCTCCCATCTCTCTTTATAATCTGTATTTTATCAGTCTACGGCACAGGTCTACGGTCTGTGTCTACGACACAGGTCTACGACAGGTTTAGGGAATCAAAGAGTATAATAATCATAGAGTGAAAACCAAAAACCAACTGAAACTTGAAAAGAAAAGATGAAAAGTGAAAATTAATATTCTGTAACATAGAATAATGAAGACTAGACGGCAGTCGTAATTCCTTCCTCCATGTTCTGTAACCTACTTGACTTCACCAATCACCTACTTCATACTTGTAAAGTTGTATTGCGCGGACTTTCTGCGCGACAAGAAATTATCAAATTACACGACAAAAAAGATATTCTTGATTAACTAACTTCCGGATACTTTAGAATACATAGCCCATTAGCATAATAATCCCAGTTGCAACCACGTATTTCCTCAAAGGTTTGAATAGGTTTTCTGATAAATACTTAAATACGTACTGGTAACAATTAGCGGCTTGCGGTTAATAAATATTTTTCCGCAGCCTTTGCCACGATGGTGCAAAAAGGTCCTCGTCCCTTGGTGTTGTGTGGGCCTTCGGGTTCAGGCAAAAGCACGTTATTGAAGCGTCTCCTGAAAGAGTTTCCAGATAAATTCGGTTTCAGCGTGTCGCACACGACCCGCGGCCCTCGTCCTGGGGAAAAGGATGGTGTTCATTATCACTTTACTACCAAAGATGAAATGGTAGCGGCAATGGAAAAAGGTGAATTCATAGAAACTGCAACATTCAGTGGAAACATGTATGGAACCAGGTAAATAGTTTGTGTTTCACAAAACTCCGACTGCAGGCCATGTGCTTCTTATTTTTTGGACTAGTGCCAACAGGCAACATGTTGTGTTTTACACCTAAACAAGTCATTGTTTGTTCATTAACAGTACTTAATTATTTATTAAACTACCTATACATTTATAAGAACAAAATAACTGGCATAAATATACTCTTTAGAATAAGTATCAACGCTAGGTCCAGAGACGAGAAATAATTTTGCATGTACCTATGTCCTCTGTATGATGTAAAACCTCTCTAAGAGGAAACTTCAAATAAGGATTATTAAGTTAGCTTTAGAATCTGAACTTTATTTATGAGAAAGGCATTAAGTATTTGCTCTAATTAATAATAAATTATTGTTTAGGTATTGATCCAAAGAAACATAGATACAAATAACTTCTGCATTTTACAAAAAAAAAATCTTATTAGTGCAAGCCACTGCATTTTTTTTACGTATAATATAAGTCTTATGTCATAAATAATTATTCAATTTAGGTAGATAGGTACACTACACTTATTGACGTCCAGTTACATAAAAATATGATGGTGATAATCTGTTATGGTATCTTAAAACTAAAGCTACGAGGGTTCCAAACGCGCCCTTCTGAGAAGAGCCCACAACAAACTGAGCTGGGGTTTTTTTTTTCACTATCACCATCTCACAAATCATCTTGACTAAGGAACTATCAGAGCCATTAGGTAATATAATTTATATATTATCTAATGGCTCTGATTATAGTAAGTATAATATAATTTAGTAAGTATAATATTAATCAAAGTTACATATCCAGTTAGTAAAATATAACCCAATGGTTCTTGCATGATCAGTATGATAGCTTTTCCTAAAAAGCTGCACTAAATTACTTACCCATGTTTTCACTTTTCAGTATTTCATCTGTAAAAAGTTATTCTAAGTATTTATTGCTATCTGGATGATTTATGCAACTTTGTCTGAGTGGATTAACTTTTTTTTTTCCCGTGGGAACTCCTTAATTTTCTGGGATAATATGTAGCCCATGTCCATCCCCGGGATGCAACCTATTATATAAAATTGGTTGAAAAGATAGGCCATTAAAGTGTAGCGGACAGACAGAAACACTTTCTCATTTCGAATAGGGGTATGGGTTTAATATAACTGCCATGCCCCTAACAGGTTAGCCCGTTACCATCTTAGACTGCATCATCACTTACCATCTTCTTTTCGACATGGTTCTTTATAATTATTTGATAGGTGATAATTATAAATTTTAGTAAACGTGCAGTAGAAGATGTCCGTTGTACTGGCAAGATCTGCATCCTTGACATCGAGATTGAAGGAGTGAAACAGATCAAACGTACAGACTTGGATCCCCTGCTTGTATTTGTGATGCCACCATCTATTGCAGAGTTAGAGAGACGTTTGCGAGGACGCAATACTGAAGATGAAGATGCACTACAAAAGAGACTTGAAACAGCCCGACGAGAAATTGTTTATGGTACAATTCTTTTTTTACGTACATTGAAAGTACTTTATATTAGGTGTTGGTTTTAGAGGTATTTTTGTGTTTGTTATGTAACGCAAAGTTAGCTGAACTGCAATCTTAACTGGTGGTAAGTAATAACCCTATCCCTATAAGATGGAAGTGTGCTGACCTTGAATGGGTTAGACCGTTAGACAGTTTACATTTTTAAATTTACAAACCTCTAATTGGTTTCTATCAGACAGTCTTTAATATGTATGTCCTTTTCAGTATTAGTAGTTAATAGCTTAATTAGCTTTTTAATTTCACCTTAGTAAATTGGTTTAATCATTGTGGTGTGACAAATATCCAAACTGTCACGTTTATAACGTTTATATTATTACGTTTTCAATTTTACCAAAGATGAAAATGTATTGTTTTATAGTATACTCAGTCTTCTTAGTAATAAAACTTTAAATTGCACTAAGTACATACATAGTCCATGAAAAATATTTTATTCACTTTGCTAATACTTTAGGAATAGGAACAGAGTTGTCAGTGTTTAATTATGCTTTGATATTTATTTATTTTTATGATTACTAGCTGATGCCCGCGACTTCGTCCGCGTGGTTTAAGTTTTTTTTTATTCCGGCGGAAACTCCTTAATTTTTCGGGATAAAAAGTATCCTATGTCCGTCTCCTGGTTCTAAGCTACTTCCCCACAAATTTTCAGCCAAATCGGTTCTGCTGTTCTTGAGTTATAAATAGTGTAACTAACACGACTTTCTTTTATATATATAGGTATATTTAAAGATTAGTGATTAATCTAATGAACATTGCTTCATTTCTTTTTCAGGTCAGGAGCCTGGAAACTTTCACATTATCATTGTAAATGACAAATTGTCTAAAGCTTATTCTGAGCTACGAGATTTCATTTCTCAGAATATGGTGGAGAAAGAATCGGGTATGTTGATATAACATGCATTTGATTGAGAAGATCTTTTGTTGTGTAATTGTTGCCTTGCATGCTATTCAACGACCTCAATTTACTTAGATTAAAGAATGTTGTCGTATTTTACTAACGCCATCTAGTCTGAAAAACGGGACAGCGCTATGGCGGGGACAAGGACAGGCTTATACAGGTGTGGAGCGCACTCCACAGGTCCGACGCCCACTTTTCTATGAAAGGGCTCATCTAGTACCTACATATATATCGATGATGCTATTGTATTTTGCTATGGCCCTTATTAGAGCAAAATATGTGCACCACTCCATACCCGTTGGTGCTAAAATCATATCAGTATCTAGCACAGTATCGTATCAGTACCTGACATAAACTTGTTGAGTGTTGAAATTGTGTTGCTAAGCTAAACAAGATAGAGATCCAAATTGAAATTTGAACTACAGGCTAAGCTTAGCTTTCTTTCTGGTGATTGTAAAGTGTATACTCAATAATAAAACAGGGATTAAGTGTTGCCACTCAGCAGTGCGCTACCGTTTAATAGTTGAGTAGTATTAGTTAAGACAAAACCAATGATTCCTTGTATTTTATTTTAAAAAAAACTAATGATGAAGATGATGCCTTGTGCTGTGTGCACAATTCTCATGTGTGCTATTTCATCTCTCTCTCTGCCTCGTGTATTCTTCATTGTAGAGTGTCGTGACCCCATTTCATTAAGCACAATCATAAAGGCAGGGGTTTTCTTGGGATAATAATGTACGGGGTTCCCAGGTCCTTCTGCATACCATTCTACTAAGAGTAATATTTCAACTCTTAGGTAGGTTACTGACGATTACCTATTATCAGATGTTAGTGATACCTAATAAACGGGACCGACGGCTTAACGTGCTCTCCGAAGCACGGAGGAAGCGAAAAGGCCAAATTCAGACTTCCAAATTCGGTCACCCATCCAGGTATCCACTTGGGTCAATGTTGCTTAATAATCGCAATCGACTGATATGCGTTGTCGCTACTAGGCCACTCATCCCTCAATAATTACTCATGTCATTTAATGCAAGCTTATTATATATATAATAATCAAATCAAATAAATATTATAAATGCGAAAGTTTGGATGGATGTATGGATGTATGGATGTTTGTTACTCAATCACGCTCCAGCGGCTGAACGGATCTGGATGAAATTTGGCACAGAGATAGAATTTTGTCTGGAATAGCACATAGGCTAGGTACTTTCTATCCCGGAAAATTAATGGATTCCCGCGGGAACCGAAAAACCTCATCCACGCGGACGAAGTCGCGGGCATCAGCTAGTAGTTTGTATATATTTCATAGCTTTTGTTTGTCTGAGTGACTGTTTAGTTTGGTAAAATATGTATTAAAAAATAAGCAGCACAATTGATTAAGTAAATAATATTTACTTCTGATGTAGAGTTAATTGGGTTTTGCTGTCTTTGGCTTGACCATAAATTAACACTTGATTTTGCAGATTTGATAAATAGACATCATAAAATGATTAATAACACGAATAATTATCTTGAATGAACATTATAATTTAAAATGATTGTTAATCATATTAACATAAAAATGCGGAATTGTACCTTTTATGGCTTACTAGTTGATGCCCGCGACTTCGTCCGCGTGGATTGAGGTTTTTTGGTTCCCGCGGGAACTCTTTAATTTTCCGGGATAAAAAGTAGCCTATGTGCTATTCCAGACTATAATCTATCTCTTTGCCAAATTTTATCCAGATCCGTTCAGCCGTTCAGGCGTGATTGAGTAACAAACATCCATACATCCATCTAAACTTTACGCATTTATAATATTTATATTTGATCTGTATGGTTGATTTCGATAAAATCTGGTACTGGTAAAATAGTGTTTTCCCGAGACCTACATCACAACCAGCGATACTTAGTAGACTGTGGTAGTTATTTGTAGTTCATACTAATTACTGTTTAGATTTAAACCATTAATTAATTTATATTAACAAATTGTTTGGATTTTTATGTGCATTGGTAATTTATTTCAGAACCAGATGCACCACAGGAGTGAACAGCATGCATACCGATTGCTACTAATTAACCAGAATGCTTGTTACCTGGTCGTTAATTACCTGAGTGTTATTATTTTGAGGGCTCAAGGCACACTGCTGAGTTAAGAGTTGCGAAGAGCAGCATCGCGCCTTTTCTAAACTATTTTAAGTAAACTAAACACTAACTAGTCTACATAATGGACATTTTGCGCGAATAGTTCAGTCGACGTTCTCATATTTAGTTTGCTTCACACCAATTAAAATTACATTGTGGAGAAGGGATGAGTAATTAAGGGACATCTTAGATTAAACGCGTCGCCTTCGCTTTCAAGCTGCGCCAATGTGCCTTGAGCCTAGCATTTGTTTTGTGTCTTGTACATTAATTGATAAAAATAATCATTTATGACATGCTTTCTGATACTGCATTTACGTGTTTAAAATTTGATTAAACTGAGTAAAATTCTTTTTAATTTAAAATTTTAAATAGACACAATAGGTGTTTTTTTTTTCATTTAAGTAGTAAAATTCTAACTAATGAGTACCTACAGAGAAATTTTTACTAAAAATATTATCTTGAGAAAATAAGAGTTACTTGAATATAAAGAATAATTTTATTACCTACCATTCCACTAATATAAGCTACATATTAAATTTTTAACATGTTTAAAAAATGCAATCTTCAGAATTACAGTTTTTTTAAGGCTGCCTGTTACTGCAGTATATATTTTATACTTTGGTAATGTGGCCGATTCTGTTTAACACAATCTCTAAACTAAACTAAAACCGTATATAATAAAAAGACAGCTCTAAATTTAGTGCCGTCCCTTTCTGCAGGGAGAATGATTTTATTATGCAAGGGATAGCAATCTAAATAGAGCTGTCAATTTAGTTAAGTTTAGAGATGGTGTACAACAGAATTGGCCTAATTGTATTCAACTTAAAGAAGTAAATACATTTAAGTGTTCCTATTTTGTAAATGCCCCAATTGAACATTAAAAAGTAATAACAATTAGTATTATTGAGTACAAAACTATCAGATTACACTTCTCATTAATTTGTCATTATTAGAAAATAATTAATATTAGTCACAATAATTGCTAGTTTATTTTAATGAAAGTGCACTATTCAAATAATATGTTATTTTTATTCAAGAGCATTAAAGTATAATTTGTACCTTTTTTTGTGATGATAGTAATATTGTATCACATTTATGCATAGAATTAAGATACTGTGTCCTACACAGTCAAACCTATAAAATATTGGCATATTTCGTGTAAGTGTTAGTGTAGAAATATTTATCGATGTTGTTACTCGTTTTAAATCTCCTTTGCACATTAGCTATCTTACCATAAAACATTTTAGGTGCGGTTCAAACAGACGATAAACGTGTTTTTTCCATGAAACCAATAAATACTTACTTAATAGTACGTTTTTACGTTAAGTATGTAACTCTAAACGAACGCCTAAAGCTTTTGTGGTAAGACCATTATCGTTTAAGATTTAGGAAACCTTATATTGTTGTACACTAGGCTAAACTTTTAAAGTTTACAATTTGTTTTAGCTTGAAATTGAAATTAGCTACTTCATACTTCAACTATCTATTGAAACATTATTATTTTAAAATTGCCACCATCTAAACTTAAAATGCTGTTATTGGCAAAACAAACTAATTGCAGCAGCCTCAATAAGCGAGTCAGCGGTGTTGCAAAAAGAGTATAATTTGTGACATTTGGTGTGCTCGGGCTACAATTACAGTCAATCGTGTCTGCGTACTGCTGTTTAATGTATACCGTGGCGATAAATTAAGATTAAGTATATGAAAGATAATTCAAATGAGCTTTTGAGTCGTCATTTGTGCTCAGTGGTAGATTCACTAATCGATTCAAAAGCACTTATGAGTATCTCCATTACCTACGTCTTATTCTGGAAAGCTAAGAAAAAAAGGTGTTAAACATTCCAAATGTTTTTGGAGGTAGGATGTATTTTTTCGGAATTTGAAAATCGTGTCTTCACTAGGTAGTAGGTACGTGGATACCTAAATTTAATCCAAATGTTAAAAATAAAGTTAATCCAAATGAATGTTTAATAAACACGTTTGAAAATTATCAAAAAAAAAGCTTGTAGGAAAAGTAAGTAACTTGCAAGTAGAATTATTGGTGTTGAAGTTAATTGTTAGGAAACAACAAAATTACTTATTTAAAAAAACTTAATTATGGATATTTCACAATTAGAAACCTTATTTGTTAAAGGCCAAGTCTGAACTATTGCTGATTTTTAAAATTATAATTATTATGTATTGAAGTGCCAAATTATATTAGTTATGTTCATGTTGTAGCATAAAATGTCACAAAAACTGTTCACTGTCCATGTTCATTTTATGGGTACTTAGTATGATTAATTCAAGGGCGAATTCGTATCAATCACACACAGTCCTAATAGAGCCTTATAATGTAAAAAAGTTACACTTAAGAGAAATATGGCGAAGACTGGTGCCACACACCCATCTAATAAAATTGGGATTTTGGTGAAATATAACGCAGGCCATAGCGAACTAATTTGCGTACCTACATAATTCTTCTATTCTTGCTACTACCGATATTGGCCGGATAAACACTCTCAATAAGATTGTAACATAAGATTTTAAAAAAAACGGTGAAAAGTCTGTTTCTTGATTCGAGATAATAATTTGAAATTTCAAATGTTGCATGTTTTTCCCATTTCATTATAATACTAGCTGATGCCCGCGATTTGTCCGCGTGGTTTAAGTTTTTTTTGATTCCCGCGGGAACTTTTGATTTCCGGGATAAAAAGTATCCTATGTTCGTCAATCAAAGAAAGAAATAATTAGTCATTTTTAATAAGTTTAATTTAAAATTTATATTTTGACTGACTGTGCGGTCTAGCACAGTAACAAAAACTACAGTAACTTGGTGCTATTTTGCTCAAAGGTTAAATTATTAAAATGTATCAGTAATTTAAAATTCGAGAGAATCGAGAGAAAACTGAAAGACATCACATATTAAAAAAACCGGCCAAGTGCGAGTCGGACTCGCGCACCGAGGGTTCCGTACAAACCTGTAGTAAGTTTTAAATTATTAAAAAAAAACTACTTACTAGATCTCGTTCAAACCAATTTTCGGTGGAAGTTTGCATGGTAATGTACATCATATATTTTTTTTAGTTTTATCATTCTCTTATTTTAGAAGTTACGGGGGGGGGGACCAACATTTTACCACTTTGGAAGTGTCTCTCGCGCAAACTATTCAGTTTAGAAAAAAATGATATTAGAAACCTCAATATCATTTTTGAAGACCTATCCATAGATACCCCACATGTATGGGTTTGATGAAAAAAAAATTTTTGAATTTCAGTTCTAAGTATGGGGACCCCCAAAATTTATTGTTTTTTTTCTATTTTTGTGTGAAAATCTTAATGCGGTTCACAGAATACATCTACTTACCAAGTTTCAACAGTATAGTTCTTATAGTTTCGGAAAAAAGTGGCGGTGACATACGGACGGACAGACAGACAGACAGACAGACAGACAGACATGACGAATCTATAAGGGTTCCGTTTTTGCCAAATTTGGCTACGGAACCCTAAAAATGCTGGTATCATTATTTTGGAGTTTGACATGTATACAGCACATTTTTCAAATGATTATCTCGAAAAAAACGGACTATAACTAGGTGTCTCGTAATATAATATCGAGATTCGCCTGATTGGATATTCTTATTGATTAAGTTTTCTTAAATTATATAAGTAATACAAGATGATGCCCGCGATTTCGTCCGCGTTAAGTTTTTTTTTTAATTCCCGCGGGAGCTTCCGTGATAAAAAGTAGCCTAGCCTATGTCCCTACCCGGGACCTTGCAGACAGACACATTTTCGCATGAATAACACGACTCAAAATTTTTCGTTCTTTGTCCTAAAGTTTATTTTATGACTTTTCGGTTAATTATGCACAAAAACGAAAAGAAAATAGGTACATTTTTTTGGAAAGTTTGCTTCTGCGATAGTTATAGTAATAATACCTACTTACTCATTTTTGAATTTTTTATAGTACATTACTGCAGCGGCCAGCAAAACAGGCATTGAAGGACGAACGTGTAAATGTGGGCCGAGGCGAAGCCGAGGCACACATTTACACGTTCGTCCATCAATGCCTAGTTGTGGCCAAGGCTTGTATAGTACTTTTCTCAAATAATGCGCGGAAATTAAAACTAGTAGTACCTAGACAGAACTTTTTATTTTTCGGATAAGGATTTCGATTTTCTTTCATTCTTCCATTGAAAAAAATTTTCATAGGTTTTCAAATATTTTTCTTTCGATTTTGGCGGTAACAAGTTTTCTATTACGGCTCTTGCCGCCTCTTGAATTTCAGGTGGCGTTAAAGTAAGTTCATCACATTCATTGTCTTCACTTGAACTCATTTTGTCAAATACATTTCAAAATCAATGACGAACAACGAACAATAATAATAATTTTTCCCGCGTTAAAGTGTTCATTTGTTTTTTTTTTCAATAAACAGCTTTCTAATGCTAGTTCGAAATTTAAATAAAACCTTTGATAAGTTACCTCCTTGGTTGCCAAGTTTCGGAGTAGGTAAAAGATCGTTCCATTTTTAAACTACACGACAGATATGAATTTACTATGTAATTTATTTGGCCGCTAAACCACGACAGATATGGATTTTCATACAACTTTAGCAGGCCGCTGCTCGCATGTATTTGGCCAGTACAGCAATTTCTATTTATCTCGAAGAAGGTTGTCAAAATAATGTTCAAATTTCCAAGCATGTTTGAGAAAAAAATTTTTAATACATTCAAAAATACCACGCGATCAGAGTGGGGTTTTTACGTTCACATAGTGCCGCTAGATGGCACTCGAGTGATTAACAACGATCAGTTGTTTTGTAATAAGTTTTAGAAATCTTAAAATGTCTATATGATGCTGATAAATACAAAATCTGATAAATACAAAAGCAAACTTTTTCATGTCATATATATTTTTTTCGTCTAATTACGACCTAAAATATCGAAATTTTATGCATCAAAGTCAAAGTCAAATTTTGTGTTGACCCGTGTAATATTAGTATGAATAGGTACTTACTCAGATCTGATTTTTATTGCTATTGCTTATTTTTATTGCTCCTCTAACATGGGCTGTTTTGCGCCTCCTGTTAACTTAAGCAAAAACTTCGTTACGTTACCAACACATTAAGTTTACAGAGAAGTTAACAGGAGGCGCAAAACAGCTGGATGTTAATTTAATAGGATTAAGTACTCAAATAGTGTTGCTTTTCTAACGTCAGATACAATGTTAAATTACTTTATTAAATAAACAACAATTTTGTTTTAGCCCTTCGTGGTCTGTAAGGAGTTGATGAATAACCTCAGATAAAATTGAATAACTAATATACTTAAACAAGTCGATGCTGCCCAAATAGCATCAAAGAAAATAGCTTTTACGACAAGTAATAATTAAATATAGTAGTATATTACACGAATGTTCTAAACTAAATCACGAACTACTAATATAACATTCAATTTGGTATGACATCGATTTAAAGTATAATTTTTCAATAATATAGTACTGTGCGTGAATAATCTGTCATCATGCCACTATTTTTTATTTCTTAATAACAATTTTTAAAAGTATTTATTTTGTCTAATAATATTGTAAGTCAATTATTGCACTTATCTACTTGGATACCCGAAGTAGGTAAGTACACTACCTACTTCATAATAATAACTGTTAAATTATTTCTGATTTCAAACCATTCCGTCAATTATTTTGTAATTGACCAATATTTTATTATTTACTTTAAATTCATTAAAACGGTTGTTGAAATTTGTAACATTCAAGGAATTGATTGTCTGTTACAGAATTAGTACCTAATTACTAAGTTCAAAACAAAAAAGTGATTATTATAATAATATATTGAAACTATTATAAATAGTGTTTTTTTTTTAATTTTCGGTCCTGCCAACTAAACTTTAGAAGCAGTTTAAACTGACTAATGCTGGAGCGTTATTCAGACTAGTCTTAAAAAACCTTAGCTAAACTAGTGGTTAGACAATTAGTATTAGACTTTAAGTAATTAATACAATCAATCTGTGTGAATTATAATATTATGTTGTAGAAAAATCTTGTTTCATTTTGTCCATTTATTTAAGTACCTAGGTACTATTATAAAATTTATATTTAAAGGGAAATACTAGGTACTCAGAGTATAAAAATATTAAAAAAAAAAGTAATTCTAGGTAAAAATTTTATTGTCTACCATTACAACTAAACACAGTTATTGATTTCAGTAGTTTGACAAAACGAAATGATTGCTATATTTATTATATAATTATATCGTGAAAGTACATCATCAGATTCAATTGATGTTAAACCTATGTTTATATTGCATAGCCTTTTACTACAGACAAGTTGGTAAATGTATAATTTTGGATCTTACTGTATGTCTTTATATTATGTATACATAATAAAATAAAAAATAATAATGTGCAATTTTTTTTAAAAAGAAATACACAGGTTTGTGCTGATATTAATTACACAATGACTTATTATTAGTAGTTAGTAGTTATTATAATTATTATTACTGTCATTAACACAAAAAAGAGAATTCTTCCAAAAGATAAATGATTACAATTTACACAGAAAATACAACATTAAATTGAAAATGGCTTGTTAAGAATTTTCCAAAAAGTATATTGACCTATCAAAAAACTAGTTTACAGAACAATACTATTATCTTTGTCCCATCTATCCCGATGAGAGTGTGGTGGAGTGTTTTCACAATCACCACTTATAGCTGATGATTTAGTTACATTCTTCAATGATACACTGCTTCCTATGTGCCCATACTTAGGTTGCTTGATCAAAGACTTCAATCTTGGAATGTGAGAAACTCTTTTTTGTACCTTTGTTTTATTTTTGGTATCATACAAAGTATTTGTAGATTTTGATCTATGGGCTGCATCAGTCTTATTCTTCATACATGATAATGGTGTTCTAGACCCACTGCTGCTTGCAGATTTAGATTTCTTAGGTGTATCATTAAGAGAATCAGATTCGTCCTCATAAATGAGAATACCATCAGGGTTTGTGTCCGGATTGCTTTGACGGAGTTCAGTATTTGTATTTTGCAATGCTTTAATCAATGTATCATCTGACATTTCTTCAACATTTCCATCATCAACATTGTCTTCAATTTTGGCAACAACAATTGGAGTTCTCTCAATACCTATAGATGGAGACCTAGGGTCCTCTGTGAGAATTTTAAACAAAGGAATATTGTTGACATCACTTTCTGGTATCTCTATATAGTCATTGGAAGTTTCAATATCCCCATTAATTTCCTGTGTTCCTCCTTTTTCAGTTTCCACAAAATAGTCAAAATTTGTTTCTAACAGTGTGGTAGGCTTAGAGCATGCTGAAGATAATTCATTTTCTATAACTTCATTTGAAGCAGTAGATGATCCTAAAGGCTCGTCACTTTCCTTAAGTGTATCATTAAGAGCCAAGTCCATGAATTTGTCATATAAATTTTTTGGAACTACTAAATCTGGACTTACTGGTTCTATTTCAAAAGAAGAGTCATGATTGTTATTGTCATTGGTATCATTATTGAGACAAGGACTGCCACAGCTATTGTTCTCAAGTATATGTGGTTTTTTCCCTGAATCTTCGTCAATATTTGATATAACTATAGGAGTTCTTTCAAAGTCAAGTGTTGGAGAGCGGGGGTCATAGGACTGTAAATGATTTTTTATAACTGCTGATAGAATTGGGTTGTTGTGAATAAGTTTCCCTTCTGCTTTATCACTTTCAAATGTCTTTCTCAGGTCAACATTCTTAGTTATGTTATGCTTTGCACCATTTTTATTCTGTAATGTAGATAAGTTTTATATAAATAGTACTCTTTAATATAAATAGTACTAGTACCTACTTAACTAATTAATATTAAATATCTCTAGATAAAAATAACAGAATGTCAAGAGACAAGGATTCCAAATTTTAGATTTCTAGGAACTTTAAAAATCTTTGGATAAATGAGAGTAATTAGTATAAAATCCAAAGAGAGGTAATGAACCCTTAGGTAAGTTGGATTTATTTGACTTCTACATAGACTACAGTGCAAACTGTTCAAAGCACCAGTAACAACGGGTTAATTTTATTTAAGAGATGATGCTCAAAAACTTCAATATTAAGTCTGGAATAAATTTATGAGTTAGCACATTACATCTTGGACTTCATCCATTCATAAAACGCTTTATCCATTCGTTTTTGTATGAAATTTGTAAACTTTTAGTAGGTAAGTACATAACTAATATTATATTGTGTTTTACTTGAAATTTATTTTGAAATCTGAATCACTGAACCTGAAATCAATACACCCAGATTCTAAAATAGGGAGTGGAGTTCTCTAATAACCGGCTATTTATAGCGTGTTTCCTTATTGCATATAATACAAACCTGCAGCGGAGTCCGAGTTATTTCAGGCGTCGGAGAACGAGGATCCGGATTACTGCTTACGTCCTTGTCCAATTCGTTGTTTTGGGAAACTGCAGCTGTCTCTGGACTTGATTTACTCGTATTACTCCCCATAGCTATAGCTACTTTATTCAGTACATTAAATAATTAAAATCAGTGGACAAAGATCAATTAAACATTTTCTTTAAGTACTCCTACTAAATAAACAAGTAAAACTTAGCTTTCAGGAATTTTTAATTTTTTTGCAACACAACCCAAAACAACTAACGGCTGAATCTGTCAAATTTAATTTCCAATTTTAAAACGGCGGCATAAAAGTAGAGGTCATAGACAATAATTTTGTTTTCAATCATTGGATTCCGGGCTGATGTAATGCTTATGCATCTATAGACGTTACAACTTGTCGGCCGCCGACATGTACGTGATTGGTGGAGTTTTCTCAGACCACAGACGAAGGAAAGCGCGCCAAAGTTTAAACTCAACTTGGCGGCACCTTGGCGGCCTATTTCCCCAATCCCTGGCTACTTAAGTGTTCGTTTTAAAATTATTGATTGGGTACAATTTACGTTCTTTTAACTAAGATTATCCTTTTCCTGTGTTTTTGGAGTTCAATTAAATAATTTTGGTAATCATATTATTATTACTTATTATAGATTACAAGGTAATTGAAATGATAAGTCAAACATAAATTATTTCATGAATAATAATATTACCAATTTTACGCTGTTTTGAAAATTTGACATCTCTATAAATACGCGTAATTTACGCATCCTGATATAACAGCCAAGTTTAACAGTTAAGTCTAGAAAGTGCAAATGTACCTACTCACCTCATAATAATTATACGCTCACGCTGTGACCTTGCTGAGCCATTTTTACTTTCACTCAAACTCTAGCCAAAGAACAAAATATAAAATCAAAACTGTAGAACTTAATATGACTAGTAGATACTAGATAGGTCCTCATAATATCCTCTTTTACTTAATAAAACACTTTACTAGGCCGACACTGTAACACGTTAGTCCACGTTCCACGGCGGCAAATGGCCACAGATGTTGGGGACCAGCGCCAGTTTACGGGGCATCGGATTCGACATCTTGTACCCTCGCTCAGCCCTACGCGGCTGTAGTCAGTGGTTGCGCCTCTGCAGCTTACTTTACCAACATCTGGCGGCGTTATGGGCTTGCACCAGTTTCGAGCTGAAATAATTTAAAAATACCTATCTATTTCATATTATACCTAAATGCAAATGAGTTAGTTTGTTCGGCTGTTTATTACGTTTTAACGGCCCATCTTGTCAACTGATTTTGACGGGTACCTACAGACAGGTCCCGGTAAAGGACTTAAGCTACTTTTTAACCCGGAAAATTAAGGAGTTCCCGCGGGAATTAAAAAAAAATAACCACGAAGTCGCGGACATCAGTTAGTTGGAAATAAATAGATAAATGAATAAATGCAGCTGGCATAGCTAGCAAAATGTATTCAGCTTTAACAATCTCTTCGGAACTCTTTGATTTTCCAGGAGAAAAGCAAACAACAACACAACAACGGAAACAACGTTCGTTAATAACTTAATAAGATTACTCGGTTATACCGTAAAAAGGTAACAGACAGACAGAAAAATACTTTTTATAATATTTTAGTATGGCCACGTAATAAGCTTTTCATTTAAAAACGTTTGATACGTTTTGGCATGCCTTTGCCTAGTAGGTAGGTATACAAAAGACAAAAGAATAATTAATTAATTAATACTTTTTGTTACAAACCTCTGCATACAGGAAGATGCCCTTCCCATTTCAATTCTTCATTACAAAGTAATGCTGATTCTCCTATTAACTCCAAAGTTTCATCGCGACACGTAAAATTGCAAGGTGCATTCCTATTAGAGCAATGCGATATCAAATGTTTTGGCGTTGGACAGCTTTGTATAATCACATGCACCTGTATTTTACACAATCGGAGAGTCTAAAAGATAAATATTGTGAGGATTAAGTAAAGTACCTATTTTGATTGTTAGCAGAATGCAGATGACGTGTTTCAATGCATGAAACACAAATCCTAAATACACTCACTTCATTATTGTGCATTATACGGCCAACTAAAACATAGGAACCGTGGTGAAGCAATGTACCGAATTCAGGTCCATGCATATGGACTAGCCGAACGCTTTTGGGAGCTTTCCGTCCTGCACACGTTTTTAATAATGGACTTTGTAAAATTACTTTTTCCGTACCAACTTTTGCTATTAACGTTCTATCATGAGGACATCTTATGCATAACTTAGGTTCTGAAATGAAAAAAATCTAAATTAGAATGAATCCTCTTAGAATCAGTAACAGCTGGAGACTCGGTGCCGTGGCCGTGTTACATATTTCCCCCTTTAAGACTGCACAAATACCACCAGTAGGTACAAATACCACTCTGCACTAGGTCATCGCAGGGAGACCGATTGCACCGGTGTCACTGCTTTTAGACACCGCGAGGCCTGTGTGTGTGTTTTTCTACCCAATATAAAGGTAGTCATAAGTCAATAGAAACCGTTAGAATTCTAATATTGTGGTAGAGTGTCCTGCAATGGAAGACGCAGCGTCGTCGGTAGTCACTTCCTAAGTGGTAAAATGATAACGAGTCGCTGGGCACAAAGAGCACAAGATCGTAGAGTGTGTGAGTAAATTCTTATGAAAGACTTTGTTAATCCATAAATCTCACATGATAAAAATAATCCCGACTCACTGACTGACATCAACCACTACAGCCCATTAACGTCCCACTGCTGGGCACAGGCCTCCACTCTCATAGGAGAGAGGGAATTAAAGCTTAGACCCACCAAGCTGCTCCAATGCGGGTTGGCGGGCTTTAACGACTATTATCATGTTAGTGATAATAACCGGGACTGACGGCTTAACGTGCTCTCCGAGGCACGGGGGTGAAACACCGCCAACTTCCTAACTCCGGGCTAGTACTGAGAATTTGTAGTCGGAAAAACCCAATACTTAATTATGGCCCGACCCGGGATTCGAACCCGGGACCTCGTCGGCCGCAGTCAAACATGCTAACCACTAGATCAACGACGCAGTTGACATCAACGCTAAGCACAAACTCTTAGAAAGGTGAAATTTTGAATGTAGGCAAATAATATCCGGCTGGACTTTTCAGAATTCCCATGGGAGCGAAGCAGCGGAGGTGGTCGTTAGTATTACTTAGTTTATGAAATATAGCCTTTGAAGCTTTTTTACTAACTAAACATACTTCTGTATTCTTCGCCGCTCCTCAATAAATCCTTCGGAATGCGGTATTTTTCGCCAGCTCGGACCACTTCCCACCCTGGATAAATATGTGTTACTTCTTTGTTAATACTTTGGTCATTAATTTCTTTAAGATATGCTTCAGACTGGTAATACAGCTTTGGGTCCTCTCTTGGCTGGTAGGTTTTGAAGCTTTCCCGGTCGTTCGAGGGCGTCGTCTTGGAGGCATATACAACGTGCATCGGCGCGAGTAGCTTTGCGAGCCCGCCGCTACGATCATCGTAATCATTTGTTTGGATATTGTTCACAAGAGATCGACGGCTTAGGTTCGACGAATAATGTTTATGTGTTTGCACGGGTAGTACTTGATTGTGTCTGAAAAATTAATAATCGTTGCATATATTGATCAATAGGACATTATTTTAGATAAATGATCTAATATACTACTACTGGTGGCAAATTTAACAAATACCTATCGTGAAAACAACGAAGTTTTCAATTTTCACATATTGCGAATTTCTAGAAGTTGTTGAAATCTACGAAGCTTCTTCTAAAATCTACTAGGCTTAGATTTTGATAGTTTGCAATGAGGTCAAAGCTATTTTGGGGAAGATATTATGGTATTGTGGAATTCATACCTAGGTACCACAACGATTCTGTTTATCGCCTACTTACTTAGGTATATATTATTTAAATAAGTACATATTATGATCGCATGTGGTTTTTCAATTGCCATACGAATTATTATGTACCACAGTGCTAAACTACAGTAAGTGATCAGATCACTCATCTGCGGAGCTATATCGTACCTACCTAAGTTAAGATTAGCAATGGTTGGTTAAAATCGAAGGTTTCCCTGGCGCAGCCGTCAGTATACTTAGGTAGGTACTTACTGTGTTTTTATGAGCGAGAGTTCCCGGGTTTGCTCCGGGCATTTTGGGAATTTATTAGATACTAGCTGATGCCCGCGACTTCGTCCGCGTGGATATACCAAGTTTCATCGAAATAACTTGAGAAATGACGGACTTTCAACCCCTATTTCACCCCTTTGGGGGTAGAATTTTGAAAAACTGTGAAACACGTATGTTTTCATTTTTAACCCGCAGCTCATATACCAAGTTTCATGGATATAACTTGAGAAATGAAGGACTTTCATACAAACTTTCAACCCCTATTTCACACCTTTGAGGGTGAAATTTTGAAAAACTGTGAAACACGTATGTCTTCATTTTTAACCCGCAGCTCATATACCAAGTTTCATGGCTATAACTTGAGAAATGAAGGACTTTCATACAAACTTTCAACCCCTATTTCACCCCTTCGGGGGTAAAATTTACAAAAACTGTGAAACACTTATTTCTTCATTTTTAACCGGTAGCTTGTATACCAAGTTTAATCGATATAACTTGAGAAATGACGGACTTTCATACAAACTTTCACCCCCTATTTCACCCCCTTAGGGGTGGAATTTTGAAAAACTGTGACACACGTACTTCTTTATTTTTTACCGTAAGCAAAAATAAAAAGTTTCGTTGATATAACTTGTGAAACATTTTGAGAAACGAAGGACTTTCATACCAACTTTCCTCCCCTATTTCACCCTTTTGGGGGTCGAATTTTCAAAAACTGTGAAACACGACTGTCTCCATTTTCAACCCGCAGCTCATATATCAAGTTTCATGGCTATAACTTGAGAAATTAAGGACTTTCATACAAACTTTCAACCCCTATTTCACCCCTTCGGGGGTAGAATTTCAGGATAAAAAGTATCCTATGTCCTACCTCGTAGTATGGGCTCAAATCGTGCCAAGTTTCGTTTGTATTCATTCAGTAGTTTCGGCGTGATGCGCGGCCAAGATACAGACAGACAGACAGACAGACAGACAGACAGACAGACAGACAGACAGACAGACAGACAAAAATGAAAAAAATTGCAGATTTGGCTTCAGTATCGAATAATGAGTGCCCTCCAAAAAAAATTTTCAAAATATCTTCAATGTACAGAATTGGACATGTTACAGTTTTATTATAAGTATAGATTATACTTAATTGTCTCTGGTCTGGTCTAGTGGGAGGCTTCGACTGTGGCTAGTTACCAGTCTAACGACAAGGACGTGCCTCCCAACGATTTAGCGTTTATGTAAGATGCCGTGTTAAAACCGATTAGGGGTATGGGTTCAATATAACTACCATACCAGGTTAGCTCGTTATCATCCTATAGGTACTGTATCATCACTTTCCTACCAACCAGGTGAGACCGCAGTCAAAGGCTAACTTGTACCTACCTATAACCTACTCGAATATTAAACTGTAATTAACTGAATGCGAATATAAGCTAACTAGTGGTTCGCCCCGAACTGAGACCTCGCGGTATCCATAAACTTGTACAGAGCGCTATCTATTGACATAATTGTGAAGTTCTGTTAATAATACTAAAGCACATTAAAAATTAAATAATTTAATTCATTTTTTTTATAATTTCGTTTCATGTTCAGTTCAATTTGTTGTTCATATGTACAGGATATAATTCAAATAATTGATAAGTTTCAGGCTCAGCCTTTCAGAAAATTGAGAGTTCTGACTTCTGAGGTCAACTTTGGACGTTAGAAAATCGCCACTTTGAAAGCCCCCCATTTCGTCAATTTTAGGGGAAAAATTAAAAAAAAAATATTTTTGGACTCTATTCCTAATTATCTTTAAAATGATATACCGCAACCCTATGTAAAGCTATAAAAAATATTTTACTTCGCATTCGCTTCTATGAGAGCCCCCCTGAAATAAAGATTTTTATAACTTTTTAAGCCATATTCGGCGGAAGGCCATCGGTTTACATATTATATTTAAATTTGAAGTAATTACGTTCAGTGATTCAGAAGTTATAAGGCTCTGACGGACGGACGGACGGACGGACGGACAAGTGCCAATTCACTCAAGTAGACTCAGAGACCTTCGCTTCGCTCGGTCAAATAGTACCTAGGTATGAAGTGCAATGGAGATTTGTTGTGTGTCTAAATTATTTAATGGCAATGTTCCCATTCAGATGTAAAATCGTTCAAAAAAATGCATTCCAAATGTTGTGCGTCACAACAAACCTGATGATGTCAGTTTTGCGTTCTCCGTAACTTCCTGTAACAATTTTATTTTAGGTTTATAATATTGAATTGTTGAGTTATGTGAAAGAAAGAAGGAAAGAAAAAACATTTATTTTCAAATTGTGCCATACATAATTACAAGCATACGCGGTAGGTATCACGCATGGCACAACCCGAAAAATGGCCCAGGCTCAGCTGTATGTTCAGTGCAAGCACTGACCATACAGCGCTGATTTTCAGCCTGAACCCTGATTCAGATGAGGTGCAGCCACATTCGCATTTTGTGAAGGCACTAATACATTCAAGTCGTAAGAATATTGAATTTTATTAGTTGAATAGTGATGAGGTCACCTTAGTTTTTGCGCATTGCTAACATATTATTTTTATTTAGTAGGTGGATACCTACCTAGCTACCAAAGACAGTAAGTTCCTAGGTAATAACCAGTGGCGATTCCTCTAAGATTGCGCAGCTTGCGCCGCAATACCAATAATTATGAATAAGTTACTTACCAATTTATTCTAGATCTATCTAAATTTAAGTAATATACTAATACTTATTTTATAACATGAAATAGGTACCTACCATTCACAAATCATAATATAAGTTTATCAATTAAATGATTGCGTTAATCGATAATTATTTAAAATCACGCACGCTCCATGACCACCTCGCACCTTGGTTGTGAGTTGTGACTTGTGACGTGCGCCGCATCGCCACGTGGCTCGTACTGCGAGAATCTTCGAACTCCGTCGGCCCGCTTACTCCCGCTCACTACGGGCCGAAGGCGTGCACTATGAGTTGCGCATGTGCTGTGTAGTATTATTTTCGTAACTCAAAAACTGCTCAACCGATTTTAAAAATTCTTTCACCTATAGAAAGCTACATTCTCGGTGAGTAACATAGGCTGTATTGTATTTTCAAAAACATTAAAGATCCCTACGAATATTGCAATAATGTGAATGAAGTCGGAAAAAATTGTCTCATCTGAGAGCTTCCGTGGCGTGCGCTGCGTAAATGGTAAAAGTTACACGAAAACAATGTATGGTGGAATTGTTCCTCTCAAAAAGTTCTAAAAAAAAGTCCGCGACAGCATATAGCTATGTTTTAAGGTCGTCTCACAATAACCGTCATTATGATTTTCAAATTTGGTCTAAAACAATGCTTTACTCGCGAAGGTGTTTTACCAACATAGTATTAGTCCTTATCAAAATAAAATGGTTGTTCATATCAAGTATTTAATATAGATCAAATTCGCCCTTACACTATTTAATTTAGATGAATATCTTACAAGATATCATAGTGATAATGTAACGCGCACTATACTAATATTATAAAGAGGTAAAGTTTTTGAGGTTGTAGGGGGTAATCTCTGGATCTACTGAACCGATTTTGAAAATTCTGGTACCAACAGAAAGCCACATTATTTGTGAGTGTCTGCATAGGCTTGGTACGAGAACCGAGATTAACCCAAAAAATTAGGGAGGTCCCGTGGGAATTTAATAAACTTATGTCACGCGGACGAAGTCGCGGGAATCTGCTAGTGTAAAATAAATAAAAATAGTATTCTTTATTCTAGTAAGTACAAGTTAGCCCTTGACTGCAATGTCACCAGGTGGTGGGTGATGATGTAAGTACCTAAGTACTCTAAGATGGCGGGCAAACCTGTTAGGGATATACCTATTAGTTATATTATACCTATACCCCTAATCAGTGATATATGAGGTAAATGTGTTTATTGAGAAAATACCTAACCATCAGCTAGCGCAAACCCCAGATTGACCACCAGGAATCGCCACTGGTAATAACACGTATAAGGAAGGTATTGATTGTCTAAACTCTAAATATTGTTTTCAAGGCATTGATGTTCTTTATAAATCCTTGCTTCAAGGTGCGTTTCAAGTAAGATCAAAGTTTTGTTACCTACTGTATTAAAACTTAAAAGTAAAATATTTAAGTAATATTTAAACAAACAGAATGAATATTTAGTAAGTAGATATGTACCCGTATCTACTAGTAGAATATTAGGTATGTACATCATTATCATTTACATACGACTAGCTATAATGGTAATTGGTATGTGCAGGTTTAACTGGGTACCTTAATGTAAAGGCATTTGCTTATAAATTTGTTTTTAAAAGCTTCAACGATAAAGTAGGTAAGTATGCAAAGTAGTGTCTAGCTAGTTAATATGATACTTAAAATGATTGTGACTAATAATGATGCACAAGTTAGAATACATATTATACCATTTACCTATCAGCCCATTGTGATATCACTGCGTTTATAATAGCGGTGATATAACCTTTTGCGATCACTCTTACTTAGAAGGTTTCTAATAAATTATGCACAATACACTAATACCTAGGCTTTTATTAATATCTACTTGACCACTGCTGACGGCACATCACAGAATTTCTCCCAAGGTGGTGTCTACACTCTACACGCCTTACAAAATCCTACACTAAGTACCTAGGAGCGCGGAATACTACGTACCTATTCCTTACAGACCTACCCCATTAGTGTCCTAAACCTATCCAAAATGTAAAAAACTTACAAAAGTTTATCCCTAGTTGAATAGATTCTGGCGTCTAGTGTTCTAACCTCTAGGAACTCTACATTTTACTTGATATTGTAATTAAACTGCTATATTAGGAGGAAAACTCACTAGGAACCAGGCAAGACAAAAAGTTCACGCGAAACGAGTGAAGGTACTTGTAATGAATTTTTAATGAATGACTTTGTAATGAATGTCGCCTGTGTGTTACCTAGAGGTACTAAAATTCTACATCAATGTAGGTACCTAGTAGTAGATGCTGTTTGACAAATTTGTGCGGAATATGTTTTCGCCTAAGTACATAACTAATAGGGATTTGGGATGCGTAAGTTAGAAAGACAAGAAATATAATAGGTAGATTAGCCATAGCTATGACTGAAGTTACCTAATATTCTGTAATAGTTACTTGTTTGTGGTTTTATTCATGAAAGTGTAGTAGGAGTGTAATACGGATATTATTTACTAGTTTTTATAGATGTAATGATATAATTTATAATGATTTCATGCAAAATTACCGGAACAGATTGATATGTGGAACAAATGAAGGCTCATTTACTTCGTGATGGAAGGTCAGATAAGTATAACGAGCCTTGCAAATTAGGTAATAAGGCACCGAATCAATTCGTAAAAACATGTCGATAGTAAATGTTAGTGCATTTAAGGATTTTGTGTGTATTAGATTTTTGAAGTCGGTTAAAATACTCGTACCTACTAAATAATGTTTTACATTAATAATGCAAGCCATCTTCAAAAATAACGTGAGATCATGTTAATTATCTAATAAGGTTGGTTAAATAATTAAAATTAATAATTATTGTTAACCTTAGCCAATAATTGCAAAAAATAGCACCTACCTATGTACGAGAGGAGGAGAATACAACTCCCATGACATAGTCTTTACTTTTTTGGGAGTTAGAGTATAGAGTCAATTTATAATTTTGAACCTTGTAATTTTGCAAATAAAGATTTTATTTATTTATTTATTAATTACTTGGTTACTTCAGTGAGATTAAAAAATAATTAGATATTTAAAGATGATGATCTTAAAGGAGACGGGACAGGATAAAATAAAAATACTTACCAGAGAAATATAACATTAAAAAAACATAACAACTAAACATCTTGTACTGATCGACATTCGTAGTTTGCGTGTCGATGTTGTCCACTAAAATAAATTTATAATAATATGAAGATAAGTAAGAATTTCGCGAATTCTGATTCGTTTATTTTGAAGTTCAGTATGGTATTACACAATGGTGATCTCTGCCAAATTGGACAAAGCCAACTGATCTCAAAAAGCGCGATCTCACAACTGCTTGGGAGATCAGTCGTGGGCGGTGCCGGGCGCGTAGTAGGTAGATAGTTAGATACTGCTGCCAGAATGGTATCAATACTGTTTATATAGCTCTTAATATGGCTCTAAATCACATTATGTTAATAAATTATGTGATGAAGCTAAATAAGAAGTAGTAAATAGTATGTATTACAATTAAATTATTGTGTAAGTCATATCGTGATTCCTCTATGATCTATAAACAGTCGGCCGATGATTTTATTTTCATTGTACGTACTTAATGGGATAGGAATTAAGACCGCAGTACAAGATTTGATAGACAGATCTAGAAAAACGTTAATTTCAAAATGCAGAAAAGAAACCATACATAGGTAACCACTAACCAGTATCTATAAATTTTCGTATTGGATATTCGTAGACAGACTACTCAATTATTATAGAGCGCGCGCGAGCTCTGAGAAATCCTATGGAATGTTAAGGGACCGGCGACCGCCGCTCGCAACTTCTACTCGAACCGCAAATATAAATTTGCCGGTATATTGCTATCCCTATTTGGCTGAAGACACATGATCGCGTGCAAGCGCGATAGCAATATGAGCGTACAGAATTTGTTATCATTTTAGTCTTGTTCCGTGAATACCAAAAATGATGAATGAAAAATTGTTGTGTTTTTAACTTCGTGTTGTTATTCTGTAACTTGACAATATAGGCTATGTTCCTGATTAATTAGTACGTGAGATATCGTTGGTTTTAATATGAAACAAATGAGGAGAAAACATGTCGTTTATGTCGCAAAAACATGCAAAACGCAATGTGCTTACATTTAATTTTGGGAAAGTATTTTGGAAAAATAATTATCCAGGGACCTAGATAAATAAAAGTTCAATCTTAATAATTGCATAATATGGAGGAAATATGCTCGAATTACTAATTATTTTGGTATTACGTTTGTATGAACAATTCACCCGTCGCTGGCGCCTTAAAGTAATGACCTAGAGTTGTAAACAACACTGCTATCGCAATATTACACGCGTCAAGCTTGAAACTAAGTAAGTAAGTAAATATGATTTTTGATTAGATAGAGGCTTCATTAGAAGTATACTTAGTTGAAGGCCTTCTTGCTTCTCCTACTTCATATTACAGCTTTTCTTTCTACTTACTTATCTTTGGGAGCCACATTAGGCACAGTTTTCCTTGAAGTTTTCTTTATGGCATAAGGCCTTTTGCATGCTCCTACGGGGTTCTTCTACTGGTAGGAGAGCGAGAGCTAATATCTATTTTATATTTCCGCTCATACCTGCCTTTGGTAGAATTATAAACAGTAGAATCCGCCTTCCTTAAATTGCTTTGTCTCAAGTCAAGAGACTGGCGGAAACTGTTCAAATTAAGGTTCAAATGGAAATTTTGTATAAATTTAACCTTTTAGTCCTGTATGATACAGCCCTAAAAGTGTTAAAAGAAGGTTTCATACAAATCCCAGAAGATCCTAAATCCAACTGATCACCGAGTTGGACTAGTAGCGACCTATTTACCTACACCAAACGTAGTGAATAGGACTTTGTCACAATAATGCATCAATCTGAAAAAAATATGAACGTTAATCAGTTTGCATTGAACATTTTTTTATTACTTACCAAAAAATCTACCTTCTGTAGAATTTTATTTTAATGATTACGACGCTGTACCTAAGTGTAAATTGATTACATTATAGTTATTATAGTTACCTACCTACTAAGTAGATAGTGTTTCGCGGGAGGGAGCGATTATTTGACACGAAATAAATTATCTTTATTGGTACTTACAGTATCTATATTTTACCGTCTATAAACCAAGGATTGCAACTAAGAATTGCTTGAGATAAATAAAAGATTTTTCAAACAAAAGCCTTTTAATAAACATCCAAATAACTTCAAAGACCATACAAATACAATACCTTCTCATATTTGATAGGCCTATGCGGGCGCATGCGAGTAACTTTTCCATCTGCAACAGTTTTGTCTCCTCTATGTTATCTAAGCAGCGCGGACTGTTGCGACGCAACATGCATGTTTATCCCTACTTTTTGATGGAGACAAAAATCGCAGAGACAAAAGTACCTCGTGCGCGCATAGCCTAACGCCTATTGTTAAACATATTTGTTTACGGTGAAGGCACAGCAGGGATGGTAAGGTGGGTTGGGGTACGTAAAAGCTTGGCACGGGGGTACTGTAGGACAACACTCGCCAGGGTACCAGTTTGTTCTAGCGTACCTCCCGCTAGGTCTCGTTGCTGCGCCGTGGTTGAAGCAGTCCGCTTTGCATGGGAAATCGTAACAGCAAGGTCTGCAAAAACGAAGATTCCAATTAATAGACATAAGTAGGTATAGTTATAGAATTAATTATTGTTATCTATGAACATATAGGACTGCTTATTGACTATTTGGAAATCTCAAAAGAATTCGGATGAAGTTTATAAAAACCTGATGAAAACTTTTATAGGTCCAATGGTAATGGTCCACCCAAACAACATACAGGGCGGCAGGTAAATACATTACCTCCATTTCTATAAGTACTGGGTCTTTTAAAAATTACCTTTCCCGAGGTGCATTGCTTGGTCCTCCGCAGTACGGGGCTACTTCTTTTTGAAACGGTTGAGGACGTGGCTGGCCGTAGCAAGGCCTCTTATAGTAAATGCTGTATTCGCCTTTTACACACCCGAACCTCGGGTTTGCTCTTGAAGATTCAAATCCTCTTGGTAAAACTGACATGACTGACCTTTCGTGATTGACCTTTATAGTTACGAAGAAAAAAATAGTACTTAGTAATAGTAGCTATGAGTATCGATTAAACTGTCTGCTTTCATGCTTATTTGTTACTGTCCAAGACAAAAGGAAAATAAGTTGGAACAATAAAATATAGGTATAATATTATTACCTGGGCTAGGAATTGGCTAGGAACATTACCTAAATGTAGATCAGGATTATTAAAATATTCCTCGCGTCTTATCCACCAAACCCCAAGAAGATAATAATAAGTAGGTACGGACTACTGTTCTTCACTTATATTTTCCAATTTTTATTACATTTACTTAGATATTTTAAATTTTTTATGCAAATTTTATAAATAAACGACTTATTTCTACAAAAAATTTACAATTGTCATTTTCCTTATTTTGTCATGAATGACGTGTACAAAGACGTGTACCTGCACGACGTCACATGCACTTAACTTGCCAGATGCAAGACTTCCTCAAGAGTCACAGCAAGATGCTTCAAGAATGCTTCAAGAGTTCAAGAGCCACGTCATGTTCGAAGCTACAGATCTAGATGTCTAGCTACGAGTAGGTATAGCAGAATAAATGAGATATATACCAAGGTACCTAGTGTCTTAGGTAGAGTTTTCGTAGGTAAGTGCCTACACACAGACAGACAGATAGGATCTTATTTCAGCACATATATTATTTGAAAATTAAAAGGTCAAAGATGTACTTTCCATGTCGTAATTCCCTTTGTAATTCCTAATTCCATGGTACTTTCAGTAAGACGTATATATACTAGCTCTATGGCTAAGTCAAGCGCTGCTGAAAGGTTGATAACAACCCTGACAAGTCTAATCCACCCTTCCACCCTGTGCTTCCACCCGTTAGGTTTATCTACTCATGTGCTTCCAACCCTTATCCTAGACATTCGAGGGAAATACGTCATTAAAACGTATCCTAGCTCTGTAATGGGAATTGAACTAATTCATGGTATACTTACCATCCTTTTCCTCGGACATTTCCTCGTGCTCCTATTAATTTGTCCTATAAGTAGTAGGTAGGTACTGGAAAATCCTTGGGACCACTAGTGGAACCAAGTAGTGGGGTTAACAGTCCGAAACGAAGGTTTTGCGAAAATTCCAAAAAATATTGATGTAGGTACTCATTTTATAATTAAGGGCCGCTTGCAAAAGGACATTTAAACTGATTTAATAAAATTTTGTAATGCTGACACTTTTCGGCAAGAGAATATTTCGTTTGCCAAAAAGAGACAGGATTAAAAAAGGGATTAAATATCCGCGACGATCAGACCTACGTTATTTTATTATAGCTGAAATTTTTTGTATGTCTCTAATAGAGGTATAAACGATCCCCGACTACTTATGAAGTTTGGATCGCGGTTGCTTTGGATGGTATCAGGTAAAAAAGGCGGCACCTCAAATTCTTTAAAGCATTAAGCTCCGTTTTTTTTTATATTTTGCTTTGGATTAATACTAGAAACCACGTTGTCCATTGTCAGACACCTAGTACGATTAAACTCCCTGTGTTTCAGACACTCTTAAATTATAAAACAACAGGGTGTCTGACAGGGGGTTGCAATCGTACTAGGTGTCTGACAATGGACAACCTGGTTTCTAATATTATTCCAAAGCAAAATATAAAAAAACGGAGCTAAATGCTTTAACGAATTTGAGGTGCCACCTTTTTTGCCTGATAGCTTCTAAAACAACCGCGATCCAAACTTCATAGTCGAGGATCGACGTATTTAAATTGTCAGGTCTAAAGTTTAAAAAAAAATTCAACTGAATCCTGCGCAAGTGGACCCTAGGTAGTAGGTACCCATAAAAAAATACAATGGATGAAAGTGAAAAAAATAATTTATTACAAAAATTTCACGTTACAAAACCAAACTAAACAATATTAAGTAAAAAAAATATATCATTAAGTAGTGATGCAATTAGGACCATGATGACCGATTGCAATGGTCGCTTTATCGAAGGCTGCAATTGGTTGCGGTGGCTGACCCACGGCGAGTACGGCATCTGCAATGGACCAAATTATTTTAATACTAGTTGATGCCCGCGACTTCGTCCGCTTTGTTTAAGTCTTTTTTGATTCCCACGGGAACTCCTTAATTTTCCGGGATAAAAAGTAGCCTTTAACTATATAGTATATACCCATGCCAAAAATCACGTCGATCCGTTGCTCCGTTGCGGCGTGATTGAAGGACAAACCAACAAATAAATAAACCAACAAACCAACAAACAAACATACATTCGCATTTACAATATTAAGTATGAAGTATGATCTGTGGAAAACTAATAAGGATAGGTTAGTGCTAGAGTGGTGAATCAAACGGAAAGCTGTTGGTGTACTACAGATGGACTGACAACACCTTGCTTGCGAGATCTTGCGAGTCACATGAGTGAGCAAGGAGAACGCGTTTGTACACGTTGATGACTTCTGATAATATAGAAGTATGTTTTCACGCCTTTATTTCCAGCAGTTCTGTTGATCAGTCCTGTTCACTGAACTACTTATCTTTAAAATGTAACACAAAGGGTACACCTTTTCGGATAGCGCATTTAATCTTAGACCGCATCATTGCACTATATTCGCGTGCGTGAAACCTAACGCGGTAACGCTTATGAAATAATCAAAGAATCCAGAATTAATTAGAATTAGAAGAATTAGTTCTCAAGAATTTTCATCAGAAAATGACTTTGTAATATGAAGAGCGCAAGACGTCTGGTGGGTGGATCACTGGATATGAGCTACTTGACTGTAAACTGTGACGAGTGATCCGCCCCTGCCGCAACATGAAGGTGGTCTGCACGGCGAACAGCAAGAATGAGGACAGCCACTACTGCCAGACCTGAAAAAATAACACATTCAATAAAGGACATGAGGTAGAGAGGCCTAGCAAGCGAGCATTATTTTACACAAATACTTGAGGTAAGTAGTTATTGCGAAGAGTTTCCAGACAGAGTTAGGAATTAATTTCCTCCCGACCGCAATTCGCCCATGCCGGCAAATCTTCAGAGAGATTACCCATCTGCGCGAGAGATATTATTATGCACAAGTGTATGCGCAAACACAGGTGCACTCTCTGTTCCTCTACTCTCCTACCCATCTCCTAAGCCCAATGGAATGGAAAATCTGACACGACAAATAATTATCAATGCGTTATGCTCAGCTGAATTAAATTATTTATTAAATCAAATAATTTATTAATGATTTAGATTTAAAATATTGCATGCCGTAGGGTAAAATATTGGGTGAAATTTGTCCGGACGCTATATTATAATTAATTATATTTATTTAGAATAAGACCACTGTACCCAAATTTGCAATAAAATTGATTGATTGATAGAAATACAAGGTTTTGGTCACGGACAACATTGTTGCATTGTCTAGGTCTTGTCCATCTCGAAAATCGAGTCTCAATCTAGGTCAGAGCTTCTAATCTTCTTACTGAGAAAGCATAGATTTACTCGGATCTATGTGAGAAAGCTGGTAAGTATAGGAAGCTTCCTTTACTGGGAGGGCTATGTTTGTAAACTTACTGAATTGCAGACATTATGGTCTGCAACTGATTGATAACTCCCATACGGTTACACATTTTGCGATTTTTCCCTAAAAATCAATTGACAATATTGAAAATGAAATTAGTTATTGGTTTTATTTAGCACTTGTGAAAATTTTGCCGAAACCGATTTTGAAGACTGATGACTGATGTCAATTTGATAAGACCTATGCCAAAGCCTTTTTTATTTAGTTCTATTTTTGAAAATGAGTACCTACCTAAGACCAGAGTAAACGAGAGTACGATAAGTCGGCATCGAAATAGAATGAGTAACTAAAATTCTACATCAATGAGTCCAGGCTTCATCTTGAAACGACCTACACACAAGTAGTTACGCAGGACATGGGTTGAAGCATAGCTTCTACCATATTATATAGCTGATAATGTAACATATAATTATGTCCGAAAATGGTAAGGCTACGAATAAAAATATTCTGTTTTTACATCGCTTACCGGCTTGTCCCGTTCGATTTTCGTGCGAGTGTACTAAACATATCATGAAATTTTGATAATTTCTTCATGATTATTAAAAATTATTGTCATAGTCGCGGTTTGCCACGATACAAATTGGTCTTACAGCTATGAAAAGGCATTGGTAAGTTATTTAATAAGAAACCAAGTAGAAGGTAACTTCAAATAATAAAAATAAACTTACATTATAGATATTGTGAAGGTTATTTAGTTATACGATGGGGCACACGAGGGGTAGTGAGATTGAACCTGTAATAAAATATTTAAATGCGATTTTAAATAAACGAACTACATAATTCTTTACCTATAACCATGCCTATAAAACAAGGCGTAAGTTGTAAATTATCTTTTTATTTTCCCTGTTTACCATATTTTATAGGTAGGTACACGTACAAAAACGAAGTAGCTTTGTATATTTGTAGTCTCTTTGTGGATTTGTAACTGCCTCGTTGGTCTAGTGGTTAGCATGTTCGACTGCGGCCGGCGAGGTCCCGGGTTTGAGTCGCGGGTCGGGTCACAACAAGTACTGGGTATTTCTGACAAGAAATTCTCAGTACTAGCACAGAATAGGTAATAGTAGGTACTAGCCCGGAGTTAGGAAGTTGGCGGTGTTTCACCCCCGTGTCTCGGAGAGCACGTTCCTGCGCCTGATCTCTCTCCGGTCGTGTCGGATTTTCCGTCCCATCGGGCTAAAAGGAACAGAGAGTGCACCTGTGTTTGCGCACACACTTGTGCACTATAATATCTCCCGCGCAGATGGCTAATCTCACTGGAGATTGGCCGCCGTGGCCGAAATTCGGTCGTGAGGACATTATTATTATTATTATATTTGTAGGTAATATATATAGTAGGTATAGTAAATATTTATAGGTAAGTACGGATAAGATTCACTTTAGGATTCACATTTGGCCACTCAATATTATTAGGCGATTTTAGGTCCTTCTAAAATCATTGGCTAATCGTCGTCGTCGATTCAACTTATAGAAGTCCCTGCAGGACACAGATCTGTTGTATGGATTCATCGAACACGACCTTGTGTCACCTTTCGCTTGAGATCGCCATCCACCTAGCGGGAGGGCCTCGCGGACTAGTTCGCCCATACAAAGTATAAAGATAAACTTACCGGCCGCTCGTAATTTATGAGCTGATATCTAATTTTCTTGTCCTGGCTGTTGAGGAGCATACCCGGCCAGCTGGTCGGGCGGTAGTCAAAAGTGCTGTCGTGAACAATCAGTGGCCTTCGAACTGTCACAGGGTCCATTCCACATGGTAAGCATTTTAAACCCTGTAATTTATTATGTGTCTAAGAATGACCTAGCAGGCGCTGCTAGACGGCCACGCTTGTTCGCGTCTCTCGAGTGAATAAGCCACCGGCCGTTCGACGTTGCTTTCTGCCAATCAGCGATTCGACACTCGAACTTCAGTACATAGCTCGCAGACGCATGCACTGGCCGGTGCGAAGCAAAGAGGCCAGCCAGCGGAGCACCACACGTATACGGAGTGATTTATATGTTAATGTTGTTAAAATCGTTTATGTTCACATTAACGCTGTGATCTCAACGTAATGATTGACGTAACGTATCAAATCCGTTACAGTTGGAATAATTGATTTCTTGCTCATACTACCTAGGTTCTGTAAGTGGACATTTCCTAGATAATACGGAGTAAACGGATACGGCTAATACTGTGTACGGGATTTTTTGTCTAACGGCCAAGCATTCGTTAGAGTTGAGAAAATAGGTTGAGTTGATGGTGGTGGTGTCTGACTGTCCCAAAACCGAATCAGCATAACCAGACTCAACGTAGTCTTGATTGCCCTACCCCTTAGTGTTTTTGTAAAGTGTGAACCCAGAACCTCGCGAAGGAGGTCCTGAATGAAACGAGGTGAAGCTGAATGAAGGGGCGACGAAGCGAGTCTTCTGGTGTAGCCCATCCTGTTTACTTCTCCATTTTTATGGACACCCAACATTAGACGTTTGATCATAATCAATTAATTAGGTGATCATTCTTGATGAAAACTATGACCATTCAAAGATATAGGTACTTGATTATTTCATGAAATGATCAATTCAGCTATTTGATTTCGCGATTTAACAGTGGAGGGACCGTTAATGTTTACTATTCCTAGATAAAGTTCTTAAATCATCTCATTGACGAATTTCGAGCTCTAACGTATCGAAACCATCGAAACCGTTTATGTCGACATTTCCTAGGAAATGCTGACACATACATACTCTTTGATCGAACGCTTGTTGCTTGTTTGTCGCTTAAATTAATCAAGTTGCTTTCCGTGTAAATTAAAAAAAATGACTGATTTAAGAGGTTCATTAACAAAAAAACGTGTTTTTATTCATCGCCAAGCACGCAAAATGGCGAAAAAAGCTTTGGATATGTGTACTGAAGAAAGGCAAAATAACTGTAATGTATATTGAGGGTAGGTTAAAATTTAGTGTCAATTGTCACCCCGAACATATTTATATTATAACAGTTTAAAGCTAGTTGTGTTTTCTTCCGTTCCCTTTTTAAAGTGTGATCCCGTGGGATCAGCTGTTTCAGTGGCGACGAGGATTTATCGGCTCACGCGGCGACGTACATATTAGGCATACTTTGTGAGACGAGAGTGAACGCAAAGTGCGGGACGTAATACAGAATGTCGCTTGGTAAGATCGAGGCGTTTGACCCGGCGACTGGCAATTGGAAGCTGTACGCGGAGCGGTTTGAGCAATATTTCCTAGTGAATGACACGAAAGAACAGCTGAAAGTGCCTACATTAATTACAGCCATGGGCGGTGATGCGTATGAACTGTTAGTGACTTTGTGTGCACCGAACAAACCGTCGTCGATGACATTCAAGGAGGTCGTGAAGGTCATGGCTAATCACTTGCAGCCGACACCTAGTATATTGGCAGAGAGGTACCGATTTAGGCAGCGGAAGCAAAATAGTGGTGAAACAATAGCGGAATATGTCGCTGAATTGAAAAAGTTGGCCATGAAGTGCGACTTTAAGGCAATGTTAGACGAGAATTTAAGGGATCAACTAGTGTGTGGACTATCTTGCGAGACTACCAGGCAACGACTTTTTGCAGAAGAGGAGTTGGATTTTAAGAAAGCCTTGGCATTGGCAAACGCGTTAGAGGCGGCAGAGAAGAACGCGGCGGCGGTGAATGTTGGTAGTTTAAATCGCGGCAGTGTAGCGGTCACGAACAATAATTATAATCAATCGTGTGTGGATGAGCGCAGTCAGGGAGGAAACCAGCCAGGCCGGGCGGACGTGTATGCAGTCAGGTCGAGTCCCAGGGGTGCCAGAGGCGGCGAGCGCGGGCGCAACAGAGGGCGAAGTTCACGTTCTGCGGGATACGGTGTTCGAGAGGCAGCAGTTGCGAATCGTGTGCCGATAGGAATGAACGGTAGACCCTGCGGAGTTTGTGGGGGGTTGCATGACCCCATGACCTGCAAATTTAGAATCTATGTCTGCCGAATTTGTAACCAAGGGGGCCACCTGAAAAAGATGTGTCCTAGAGTGACGTCGTCGTCATATAACAATTACATAGGTGCGGATGTCGGCGAAGACTCAGGCGATAATAGTAGTAGCGAGGTAACTACCCTGTGTTTTAATTTGCAGCATCTCTCTAAGTATAAACCTTATATGATGACACTCGAAGTTTGTGGTAATCCTTTATCTATGGAGATTGATACAGGCAGTACAATTTCTTGTATCGGTTACGACTGTTATGTTAAGTTATTTAGTAATCATTGTAAATTAGAAGACTGTAACTTGCAACTGCGGTACTACACGGGGGAGAATGTCAAGGTCATGGGCAAGATAACGCCGACGATACGATATAATAAGGTTGTGCGTAAATTAAGTTTGTATGTAATTCGGAATGCGGCGACCTCTCTAATCGGTCGTGAATGGTTAGAGGAACTAGGAATTATGTCACCACAGTGTAATAAGCTAGGAAACGAATTGTATGATAGTGAAAGTTTTAGTTTAGACAAATTCAGTTGCAGATATGCTGAGGTGTTTGCGGACGGCCTAGGGCGATTCACGGGCGGCACGGTGGGGCTCCGGTTGCGAGAGGGTGCCCAGGCCGTGTTCATGCGCGCTCGTCCGCTTCCTTTTGCGATGCGAGAGCCAGTCGAGCGGGCTCTGGACCAAATGGTAAGTGACGGAATCATTACTCCAGTCGAGACCTCCGATTGGGCCACACCGATTGTTCCCGTAGTGAAGTCTGACGGTACCATTCGCATTTGCGGGGATTATAAGATCACTTTAAATAAGTATTTGGAGATCGATAGGTATCCGGTTCCGCGCATAGACGATTTACTTATTAAATTAAATGGTGGAGAAAAGTTTTCGAAAATCGACCTAAGTCAAGCGTATGCGCAATTTCCGTTGGATGAGTCTAAGAAATACACCACTATTAATACACATAAGGGGTTATTTCAGTATAATAGACTTATTTATGGCCTAGCTTCAAGCCCGGGGATATTTCAGCGGAAATTGGAACAGATATTCGGAGATTTGCCTACTGTAGGGGTTTATTTGGATGACGTCATTATTACAGCTAGGACAGACAAGGAACACTTGGAGGTTTTACATGTAGTTTTCCAAAGATTGCAAAAGTATGGATTGAGAATAAAAAAAGAGAAATGTGAATTTTTCCAAAATTCAGTCACCTACCTAGGTTACGTAATTAGCAAGGAGGGAATAGGAACGTGTCCTAAAAAGGTAGAAGCGATACAAGGCCTACCGGTTCCTAAAAATACTACCGAAGTGCGGGCTTTCATAGGTATGATTATGTATTACGCGAAATTTATAAATAATATAACGACGACGTTGGCACCATTATATGCATTGTTAAAGAAAAATGCGAAGTTTGAGTGGTCGGAACAATGTCAGAAGTCATTCGTTGATATTAAGAATTTATTGGCTTCTAGTGATATCTTGGCGCACTATTCGCCGGAACTGCCGCTCGTGTTGACGACGGACGCGAGCAACGTAGGGGTCGGAGCGGTCGTCGCGCACCGGTCGCCGGCGGGTATCGAGCGCCCCCTGGCGTATGCGTCGCGGGTGTTGAATGACGCGGAGAAAGGTTATTCGCAGATTGAGAAGGAAGCATTGGCTATCATTTACGGTATAAAAAAATTCCATCAGTATTTATATGGCAGAAAGTTTACGTTGCGTACGGACCATAAACCGCTAGTCACTATTTTTGGCAGTAAACAAGGAATTCCAGTTATGGCGGCCGGCCGGTTGCAAAGGTGGGCAGTTCTCCTTTCGGGGTACACTTACGATATAGAATACGTTGCTAGTGCCAGTAATGGGGCAGATGCCCTATCTCGGTTGCCTAGTGAGGAACAAGCGAAGGTGCGCCCGGAAATTACTTACCTAAATTTTATACAAGATTTCTTGCCGGTAACTTGCGAAGCTGTTAGGGAAGCCACACATAAGGATAGTGTATTAGCCAAGGTGCTGATGTACGTTACATCGGGATGGCCGGCACAATGTAACGACGCGCAGCTGCGTCCATTCTTTTTAAAAAAACATGAGTTATACTTAGAGCAGGGCTGTGTATTATGGGGTTATAGAGTAGTTATTCCAGAAATTTTAAGAAAATATATTTTAAAAGAGCTTCATGTTGGACACATGGGAGTGGTGAAAATGAAGAGTATCGCCCGTAGCTATGTCTGGTGGCCGGGGTTGGATCAGGACATTGAAGACACCAGTCGTGAGTGCAGCGCATGCGCAGCAGAGGCCAGTGCCCCGCCGGCCGCGCCACCTCAACCCTGGCCGTATTCTCCAGAGCCATGGACCCGGGTTCATATTGACTTCTTGGGGCCCGTGGATGGGGAGACGTTTTTAGTTTTGGTCGACTCGTCGACTAAATGGATAGAGGTATTTAGAATGGCCCGGATGACATCTGCGGCGGTTGTTAGAGTCCTGCGGGAAACCTTTGCCCGGTTTGGGCTGCCTAAGGAGCTGGTCTCTGACAATTTTGCGGCGTTTTCGTGTGGGGAAGTTAAACAGTTTTTAGAACAAAATGGCATTAAGCAGTCGTTTTCGCCACCGTATCATCCCGCTTCAAATGGCGCGGCGGAAAATGCAGTGAAATTGTGCAAGAAGGCTATTAAAAAAGCCAAGCGATTAAAGGTAGACGTAGATGCCGCCCTTCAGGCCTATCTTATGGCCTATCGTAATACGCCTCATAGCACGACGGGTGAGGCACCCGCACAATTATTGCAGCGGCGCGTTCTGCGTTCTCGCCTTGATTTGTTACGAGGTTATCGCGGGCTGGAGGATAAGGTTAGGCGGGCACAGCATCGGCAAGTGGAAAACGCGCGCGGGGTTGATAGGTCATTCGTTTCGGGGGATCAAGTTTGGGCTCGTGAACATGCTAGTGCGGATCGGTGGCTTCAGGGTCGAATTCAGGAGCCTCTAGGGTCTCGTCGTTATCTAGTAAAGAGGTCTGATGGTACTTTGGTAACAAAACACATTGATCAGTTAAAATTAAGAAAAAAAAATTCGAAACCGGTTTGGCCTAATCCGGAAGTGGGGTCGGCTGAGGAAAGTGGTGATTCGGTTACTCCAAGGACCAGTGTTGGTCAGGAGGAGGACGAAAGCGGGCAGGAACAAGGTATTAGCGCGAGGGCGGGGGCAGAGGGCGTTTCGACACCTCTGCGTGTGACTCGCTCGGGCCGTACCGTGAAGCCTGTTTCTAGATATGGCCTAGATATAGATTAAGTACCTGTAGTAATTAGTATTTTTTATTGTTTATGATTATTTGTGTGTGTATTAGTTTAAGTGTGAGGGTGTAATGTATATTGAGGGTAGGTTAAAATTTAGTGTCAATTGTCACCCCGAACATATTTATATTATAACAGTTTAAAGCTAGTTGTGTTTTCTTCCGTTCCCTTTTTAAAGTGTGATCCCGTGGGATCAGCTGTTTCAATAACTTTTTGACCTTGCCTTTGACGGCTGACCGAGTCGATATACCGGAACTTATCAAAAAGAACATTATCTGTATTACAAAAATAAGCTAAAGAAGCTTACGAAGAACGAAGAGGTCCCTAGGAGGTAAGGAGTCCTTACCTCTTCGTCCTTCGTAAAAAAAGATTATTTTAATCGTAGTGTAATTCACAGAACTATAGAAGACTTTTATCTGACTAAAACAATCGTCCCTACTTGTCCGAATGATTTTATTTTCTTTACATAAGGAATGGAGTTTTTGGACTTTATTATTGTTTCAATCAATATTTTAAATGTTTTTAAAATAATACAACTAGGTAGGTACTGCTTGTTTTTGTGATTTATCGATATAGCTGTCGCCTGTCAGTAATAAGGTCACAGCACTAGCACATTCCTAAGCTCTGCATTCAACTCAGGTGCGAACAATAGACGAATGGGAGCGATAAATGGATGCACAGTAGTGCTAGGACCTACTCGTACAAAGGGTTGTAAGGCTCAAGATGATGATGCATACGTGGTGTAGGCACCGCTGCCCTACTGCCCCATCAAAAGCCTACCTATGTATCTACGTCACTGTCCGGCTCTCGCTACCTCTGTAAAAACGGCGTCAAATCAAAACCATGTATAGTAATTAGTAGTATCACACACATGGAATTTTGTAGAACGTACCTGGACTGGATAACAGGGTACGCAGTCTGGAGGTTCCTTATAACTCGGCAAATCAATGATTGGGCTGCACATTTTAATTAATAGAAAATAGTAAAATTTTAAATAATAAAAATCACTATGCAATTTTATATAATTTTGTAAGTACAATTTTTATAATTTTTCACATTTATAGCATTTACTTGACGTTTGAGCTAAAAAATTATTTATAGACAGGCAGTCATTGCTCTACCCATAAAGTTAGGATTCGTTGGGATTCGTAATGGATTGGTAAGATTACAGGTTTTAGGCAGGTAGTTAAAAATGTAAGCGTGGCTTTCCCTTGGGTTTCCACCAAAACGGAGAGGAGAGAATATACGGACACGAGCGGTAGCGGGCAGTTTAATAATCTCAACCAATTTTGACAAATTTTGACGACCTCCGTGGCGCAGTATTGAGCGCTGTCGTCTTAACGTGTGGAGGTCCCGGGTTCGATCCCCGGCAGGATCAATTTAGGAATTTATAAATTCTGAATTTTCCCTGGTCTGGCCTGGTGGAAGGCTTCGGCCGTGGCTAGTTACCACCCTACCGGCAAAGACGTGCTGCCAAGCGATTTAGCGTTCCGGTACGATGCCGTGTAGAAGCCGAATTTATAATGGGTTATAAAGAAAATATAACTGCCATGACCCTAACAGGTTAACCCGCTACCATCTTAGACTGCATCATCACTTACCATCAGGTGAGAACGCAGTCAATGGCTAACTTGTAGTGGATAAAAAAAACAATTCGAAGTAGAGACGTGATCTGGCTAGAGCGAGGCAATGCTATCTCCGAGTGGAGGTCAACAACAGTTTAGCCACGGTTTAGCGTAGTTTTAGCAGAAAGGTAGGTACTATTTTTCTGTGGTTTTAGTTAAGATAAGAAGCGCGGAACCCGCCGCATATACACATATTTCATATCTATCCGGTCCCGCGTCTATTCGCCGCACACCACTCACAACTCTGCTGAATTTTCCCATAGATAAATAAGAAATCTCCTCTTTATGAATTATTAGGATCCTCACTGCTTTTGTTGGATCATTATTATCATTAATTAAAAGCCTAACAACTCAAATATCAACTTTATTGGACTAAGATGATAACTCACAATCACACATCACATCGTAATATCATCATCATCGCATACTTTTATACGTCCATGATCACATCTATAAAAACCTATAAAGAGATATTTTTAAACATTCTTGAAGTAGTAAAGACCAATTATTTCGGACGATCATCGCTTGCGGTCGTAGCAACAAACGTCGTAGCATTTCGTAGAGCCAAGTCAACGTGATGCTCTAATTTAATTACCGACCTTTTTTTGTTCATTATTTTATAAGCCATCTAGATACAACTGATAAATCTCGTAGGCTACACTGCGGTTATAAATATACCGCGTTGAGGTATGATGACTCATTTGTTCAACCGTCCACCATAGAAAAGTTGCAAAATTTTATAAGTGAAAAAATAAACAGTTCAAAGTTCCAAAATGCCTAATTGTGTTCCTGCCGTCTGTACCTCACAAATGCCCATGTGTGTGCCATCATGCCCACCAGTATGTATGCCAACTAACAATCAATGCGGACCTGGATCCTACGTGTGCCAGAGCAACGTGCCACCAACACAGAGGTGCTATCCCGTGAACCCTTGCATCAATATTTATAGCTGCCATACTCAAATTATGTAAGCTGTATCGTACGCAAGAATCAAGACATTCAAGAATAATGTGCTGGAATAACATCAACAGTGATTATTTGTTAAAATTTTTTCGTGTAGTAAATAATCATAATGTAAAATTGAAAAGAAACAACAATTGTTTTGAATCAATTTCATTTCCTAACCTTCTTACTCGTATCTATACTTCTATACTAATATTATAAATAGGAAAGTTTTGATGGACGTATGGACGAGTGGATGTATGAATGGATGTTTGTTACTCAATCACGCCAGAACGGCTGATTGGATCTGAATGAAACTTGACACAGAGATAGATTATAGTCAGAACATATAGGCTACTTTTTATCCCGGAAAATTAAAAAGTTGTCGCGGGAACAAAAAAAACTCAATCCACGCGGACGAAGTCGCTGGCATCAGCTAGTTTAGAAATAAAAAACATGAGGGTATAGGTAAAACATACGTTTACTTCGAATTTACATTTTTTATTTAAAAAAATAATAACCATGAAATACATGAATACATCAAAGATATACGAAAATACAATTTTGTTACCGAAGAGGAACATTGACGTGATAGCAGCAGCCAGATTGTGGACCCTGGAAAAGAAATTCAATATTTATTTTTATAAAGAAACTAGGACCCTTCCCGGTTTTGTGCGGCTGGGCTTACCTTATGTACTCATGTATTATGACGTCTGGTTAAAAATCTACTTCGTATTTAGCTATAATATTCCACCCATCAACACTCTTCAAGTCCGAAATATTCATCAGATCGTCATGAAATTTACTTACATGAGACGAACCCGCCCCCCGATTATGTAAGGAAATCGTAATCGTTTGTCAAACGGATAATTCGACCTGTTTAAGGAGTTCATAGATGCCTGCACGTCTAAAAGCATGTATGAACTCCTTAAACAGTTCGAGTAGTACGTTTTAAGCTTTCAAATGATTACGATTTGCTTAGACAATTGGACCTCTGAACGTGTAAACTTTGTAAAAAAATCCAAAATTGGTTCGGATTTGACGCAGGTATGGAGGACAAACGTCAAAAACTTTAATTATTTAAAGGCCTATTACACTACACTCTTTCAAGGGACCCTTACCCTGAATCAGTGCAGTGTAATAACATTCAGGGAGAAAGGGTCCCTAATTAGGATGAAAGGGTGGACCCGATCTGCCTAACTGCCTAAGCGCTCTGCCTACCGGGCAATGTAATAACACTTAGGGCGCTTAGGGAGCTCAGTCGTCGCACGACCAGCGTAGAGAGTAGTCGTCTCTCTGGCTTGTACGTGCATTTTGTCAATATATCGTGTGCTAAAGAACAACAAGTTTTGTTGTTCTGATAGACGTGTACAAAGACATGCCTTATTTATGGAGAAAAGAGCATAAAGACTATATGAACTATACTATAGAATAGTATAGTAATTTACTACCTATACTATATGAATTACTACTATATAATTTACTAGCTAATGCCCGAGACTTCGGCCGCGTGTATTGAGGTATTTGGTTCCCGCGGGAACTCTTTAATTTTCCGGGATAAAAAGTAGCATATGTCCTTTTCAGGGACGTAACCTACCGATTTAATCAAAATTGTTTGAATAGATGGTCTTTGAAGTCGTAGCAGACAGACAGACATACAGACACACTTTCGCATCCATACTAATAGTATAAACGCGATCCACGCGGACGAAGTCGCGGGAATCATCTACTTTATAATATTAGTATGGATAGGTACTACTTTTTTTCGCCTCGATATCATGGTGATGATCAGGGTGCCATAATCAGTGAACAATAATAATCACAATATTAAGATAAACGTTTGGACTCTCTTGACGTTCTCGTTCATACTGAGTTAGGGCCCGATATTTAGTGCAGTGTAATAGCGATGCTAAAATTAGGGGCCACGCCCACCCTTGCCACAGGGCCCTTGAAAAAGTGTAGTGTAATTGGCCTATTACCTGGCCTACTTATCCAGTAGAAATAATTTAAAAGGGGGGCGGAAAGTAACTGGATGCTGAGGACAGGATTTAGAGGAGACAAGAGGACAGATCTTACTGGAGAAGGACTATGCTCATCAGTGGACGTCCTCAGGCGGATATGATGATGTGGAGACGTATAGTTATGTTAAGGAGACGTATAATAAATCAAAACTAATACTTTATCTAACATTATTAATTTGTTACTTACCTGTTTAACGTAATTAGTAGAAGAGACAGTATATCGGACCCCGGGATTTTTTCTTGTGAAACAATCTGCAGGATAGCCTGTCGGTCTTGTGTCGAAGACGCTGTTGTGAACTATCAAAGGTCTTCGTCGGGTCACTGGGTCTAGTTCGCAGTATGAACAGCAACTGCGACAGACTGGCAGGCAAGGATATGGAGGAGGCGGTGCTCTTGGGCATATAGGACGTTGCTTGGGAAGTATTGGAGTCGGGCACTGAGGGTTACAGCAAGGCAGTACCGGTTGGTAGCACGGAGTCGGTTCCGGACAAGGGTAGATCTGTGGAAGAAACAATAGTAGGCATGCTACACGATAGTTTACTAATATAGAAAAACTGAGTGTATAACACTAAAAGAAAGTACCCATACTTTCGTTTTATTGTATGACAAGTAAGTTAGCCCTTGTCTGCGATCTAACGGTGGTGGGTGACGATGAGGTCTATACGGAGTGGAGTCGAGTATTTTTAATGATGACCTAAATTCAGCTTTATGTTATTTTATTTGTGATACCCAAATTGGCCCTACCGGTAATTGAACCTGGCCCGAGTTCAATTACCGGTAATCTCTCGTAAGATTTACAGCGCTTATCACTGTACTCAAGTAGTAATCTAGGTTCGTGGTTCGGTTTTTAAAAATTCTCAAGAACCTTTTGTTTTTCTAGGATTAAAAATAAAATCATCTTTTAGTATAGGTACCTATAATCATTAGCTACGAAAGTACCTTCAAAATCCGATCAGCCGCTTTGGTGAATCGTAACCGACACTAGACCTACCTAAACAGATAATTCAATTCATTTGGATGTATAGGTAGATTAAAGTGAAAAAGTTATAAGAACTAACCGGTGGTGGATCACAAGGTTCTGGAGGCGGGCAGCAAGGAAGGACTGGTGGACAAAAGACTGGTCTTGGTGGCGGATAAGGGCAGGGTTCATAAGGTGGTCGTCTTCGAGGTCTACAAGGAGGCAACACAGGCACTATTGGAGGCACGATGTCTGGTATTATAGGCGCTGGGCAAGGCCTGAACACTGGTCTGCAATTGCATGGCGGACAAGGTGTGCAAGGTACGGGAGGCGGGCAGCAGGGTTGACAGCAAGACGGCGCTGGGGGGCACGTATACCGGCATGGCCCCATGCCACATGGAAGAATCGCGGGACATGTCGGACAGAAACTGCACGCGCACATTTTTACGATAAATTTAGTAAATATAAAATAGGTAAATATTATGTATGAATTACATTTATTTTCAATTTTTATAGCAATTTTGATACCAAAAAATATATTTTATGGATTTTTACATCAATATTTTCAAGTATTTGTCAAAAATCTATCAAATCCATAGAATTTTTAAAAGAAAACAGATTTATAACCTATTTTGGAACAATGTGAATTCTCCTTGCTAAAGAAGAGCCAGCTTTTTTGTTGATATCGGTGAGATGAAGAATATCATCTGTCAACACTCATCAATCATCATTATTTAAAACATTTTTCTTTTTTCTTCAATCTAATAAAATAAAATATTAAATACCTAAATAATAAAAACATAACATCAATTTTAAATCTTTACTTTTTTAATAAAATATTAAATTAGAAAAATTGAAAAAGTTAAAATGAGTGCCCCGTTTTACAGTTATGACCCCTGCGTATGCACACGATTGCCGTGTGGAGCTTGCTACCCGTACTCGACGAAGCCATGCGTAGCATCAAGGAACGACTTGGGTCCGTGCTCGGTGTGTCCAGGTGGCGGATGTTCCCCCTGTCCGGCGCCCGTGCGGCCTTGCCCCGCGCCTTGTCCGGCGCCGCCAATCCTGCCTTGCTTGCCTCCATGCCCACCATGTGATAAGGTATGTTGTTGTCTGCATACAACTTATTGTCAATATTGATCTTGGTCTCTTAGGTTTGCTTTATCAAGATTGCCCAGACCAAGATCAGACCAGACCAGAGGTCAAGGACCGAATATTACTTATTGGTTTATTTACAAACTAGATGATGCCCGCGACTTCGTCCGCGTGGAATAAGGTTTTTGGGAACGCGGGAACTCCTTAATTTTCCGGGATAAAAAGTAGGCTTTGTCCTTCCCCGGGATATAAGCTACCTCTATACCAAATTTCAGCGAAATCGGTTGAAAAGATGGGCCAGGAAAGCGTAGCAGACAGACAGACAGACAGACAGACACACTTTCGCATTTATAATATACTTAAGTATGGATTTTTGGGCAATCGAGATACCTACTAAAAAAATTACTACCATCAAACGCCGAGACATGACAATTTTAACATAATATAGTCGCTAACCATTACCTATGGAACTCCTTAGTAATAGATTTTGTATTGAAATCTCTACTAAGGAGTAACTTACCTTAAGAGGATCGTCTAGTGACGAAACGCGATGCAAGTAGGTATTTTCAATAATGCTATCTGTTTCACAACGCTTCGCTGCCTTCTCCGTATCGTGCGATAGAGAGAGTTGGAAGTCCAATAGGCATATGCCTACATTTTATTCTTGAAATATTGTTTCGGGTGATAACGTTTTTACCCCCCCAAACATTTACGAAATTAGACAATTTTGGTCTCATTAGATTCAGTACACCTTAATCTAGGCTCGTACGTTTTATTTTTTTAGTATTTTAGTTAAGTTAAATTAAAAAAAATTAAAATACTCGAGGAAGTTTTTAGGTCAAAAATATGGATATATAGACGCTAATAACTTTTAACATAAGCAATATTTCTTCAAAATTAAAACGTACGAGCATAGTTCTTCATTGTATCTGCAACATTTCTAAAAATTATGAAAATTGGGCAACATTTACGGGAAGAAAAACGTTATCGCTTTTTGTATGAAAATTTACAACTAGACGATCCTCTTAGGTAATAACTAAGCGACTATGAGTGCGGCAGTAATGTCTATGGAATGAATTAGTTACCTTGCAGGTAAACTTTAATTTAATGCTAATCTTATAACGTTTTCGCCAGGCGAAATAGTGGTCCAACAGAAATTAATCGTGATCATTATACCTATCTAGCTATACGAAGATCTTTGTAATGTAATAATATGCAGATTATTTATATGGATTTGCGTATTTATCAATCTTTATATTCTGTTAATACCACACAAACAATACACGAGTAAATTTCTAATAATTGATAAGAAAGGAATTGTCGGCTTGGAAGCGATAAAAATAATAAAATGTTTAAGTATATACCTAATTATCAATTTTGGAAACTGTTCAAAAATCGTAATTATTTTCGTCGTTATTTTTGAATAGATTTTTATGTTTCAATCTTAGCACCTATGCAATTATGTTGCACTAGCTGATGCCCGCGACTTCGTCCGCATGGATTGAGGTGTTTTGGTTCCCGCGGGAACTCTTTAATTTTCCAGGATAAAAAGTAGCCTATGGGTTATTCCAGTCTACATCCTATCTCTGTGCCAAATTTCATACAGATCCGTCCAGCCGTTCTGGCGTGATTGAGTAACAAACATCCATCCATACATCCATACATTCATCCAAACTTTCGCATTTATAATATTAGTATAGATGTACCACATTCTGGCAAAATAAAAAATGATTATGATGATTCATTTTATGATTGCAGCCTGGAATGCCAGTTCCCCAACCTGGCCGTGTCTGCGACTCTGTTGCGATTCCATGCTGCAGGCCCAATCGATGCAAGCCCTGTCCATGCTACTGCTGCACGGAGCCTGGAGTGTGCTCAGCTAAACGGTGCAGCTACCCTGGGGTCGCCGTCTGCGGTGGCCGCTGTGGCCCATGCATGCCCGTTTGGTGATGGAGCCAAAAAGTTTTCTTAAAAAATTGAGTCCTTTGACTGTGTTATATTGTGAGAGTAACAAATAAAGATCTATTAATTATTTAACTAACTCGCGAGCTTTAATTTGTGTCGAACCGGGATATTACAGATTAATAATAATTGTAGTATGTGACCCATGGAATTAGGAATTACGACTATGATGTGACAAGGATGTGATCCACGGACCCACGGCACATATACTCGTGAGGCACTGACACAGCTTGACACGTTAATATAATAATGCACCAGACAACAGTATAATATTAAACATTACTCAGTCTACGATATTAAAGTACGCTTAACCATCGACAAGACTTTCATAGGGCGTCCCAACATCACATGGCGACTCTGCCAGTCGGTGCGTTCGCTTGCACGCACAAATATAAATTTGTGTAACACCAATTATTCATAGACAAATAAATAATTGCAAGGAACGGATTATAAATGCTTACGAGATTTTTATCTTTACTTTAGTATTTGATGCTTTGTACCTACTATTTAAACAACGTAATTTTCTATATTAGGTATATGAATAGCTCGGAGATGGTGCGAATGGTAATTATATTGATACTAGATGATGCCCGCGACTTCGTCCGCGTGGATTAAGTTTGTTTAATTCCCGCGGGAACTCCTTATTTTTCCGGGATAAAAGTAGCCTATGTCCTTTCCCGGGATACAAACTATCCGTGTACCAAATTTCATCAAAATCGGTTGAACGGATGGGCCGTGAAAGCATAGCAGACAGACAGACAGACACTTTCGCATTTATAATATTAAGTAGGTATGGATAGGATTTGCATTAAAAATGGCGGTATATCGACTTTCGACTCGAGTAGGTACTTATCTTCAAAGCAGGCAAGCTGCATCATTTAAAATATTGGTAGAGCTAGTTCTTTAGCCTAACTAATCAAGTTAAAATTAGTTAGGTTCTAGCTCTGTGGTGTTAGCAAACTGCTTAATCGCAACTATAGGTACTAAAAATATAATATTGTGTTTAAGTACTTATCAGAAATGTTTTTACGAGGTATTTTTTAGGTGGGGCCGGTTCTTCCCTAAATTTTTATTGAACGTGTAATTTATGGTACATGCAATACAATGATTATGAAAACAATAAATCTATGAACAGGGTCATTACCTACTCGAAGGTATATTATTGGGTAGATTGTTTATGCCGCATATTCTGAGACTCGCTAATAAATACAAACCTATAGGGTACTTCCCGTTGCCCTAGAATCATGAAATTTGGCAAGAAGCAAGGTTTCACAGCACAAGTATAGGGAAAAATCTGAAAATCGATAATTAGTGTTCAGGTACTCAAAGAGTGTCGAATTGTTTATCAGGCGCTACCAGTTTAGCGCCATATGATGTACTAACGCTGAGTTGCACGAAACAAATACAAAAATTTAAGTGTTGATTGAACTAATTTAATTACAAGACTCCATACGATTCTTGCGATTAAATTAGTCTAAGTACCACTTATTGCATAAATGTTTCGTGCAACTCAGCGTTAATCTAGTTATTTCCTGTGGTTATTTCACAGCTGATTGACGTGTTGCTATGACATCTTTCATGTTATTTACTAAAATAATTTATAATATTATTGTTTGGTACCCCTTTGTGTGCGAGATTGACTCGCACTTGACCGGTTTTCATTAAATTACACATCAAATTAATTGTTTTCTCACAGCAGAAAAAGAATTAGCCAAATAGGCGCAGCCGCTTTGAAGTGATGCTTTTACACTCAGATTAGGTATTAATCTAAGCTTTTACATACATTCGTAGGTAAATATTGTGACTGTAATATACTCAGAATAATATATATATAATATATTATAATGTTCTGTGGTAAAATATCATATTATGTGATCATTGGTTTCTCGAAAATCCTTAAAATAACCTCTTGAAATAGGTACTTAGATATTCGACATGCATAGTACTATAGGCCAAACTTGCTCAGAAAAAAATTATATATAGGTCAAAAGGTAGGTTGACATGGAATACAAGCTAATGTGGACATAAACCGATTTACACAGTTCCTTACATTTGAAAACCTTTAAAAATTACGACATGACCCTAGTTGCTTCGGAAAGAGGATAATAATAATATGAATCATCTCATAAAATTTTAATTATTTTTATCATAATCTAATCAAATACGATATTTGAGAGAATATATAAGCTGAATAAAAGGTACTGGCTATTGTCATCGTGCTAGTGTTTAAGACAGGTACAATGTGTAAAATTGTGTTATTATTGGCTATATGCCTTACGAGCGTTATGGGTAAGCTATTTTGCTGTCTATTACAGAAAAAGCCATCCGTTCTATTTATAAACTCGGATCACGCGAATCACTTCGTGAAAAATACATTTACAATAATATAGTCTAGGAAAAACATTAATCTTTATAAGCAAATAAGTGATATCTACTCACAATGATTCGATGTATTAGAAACCGTCATAAACTTGTAACAGCGTCATATCGTGTGCGCAAGGTGCAGAAAATTGAAATCCTTTGTGGGGTCGAGTATACGCTTTTAAGTATATGGTCGATGATAACATGGTACCAAAAGAGTTTCTGGAGTTGCCATTACATAAATTTAAAGACTGTGTTAAGGCCCTTTAAACATTTACCCCGCGACCAACTATAGGTAAAAAACTCAACTATAGGTATAAAACTCGTCACACTACAGCATATATATGCACGCTTTACGAGAGCGTAGAGCTATAGAGCGTAGAGACGCTCGATTTTATTGCCAACTAACCAATTTTGTTACTTGAAAATATTAGACGATTATTTATTTACTAGGTACTTGTTTACGCTGTTGGCCGCGGTAAATATTATGTACCTATTTATGCGCCGAAACAATACTCGCGGCTACAATAATACTCAGTTTTTGAGATTGTAAAATAATGTATAAAAGATTATCTTACCGATTTCGTTCAAAATCGATATCTGGGGTTCCGTAGGATCACAAAATAGGAAACTGTTACCAATATTTTAAAAAAGTCAGCGCCATTTTGAAATTCTTTGTTATCGTACCGATTTCGTTCAAAATCGATATCTGGGGTTCCCTGGGATCACAAAACAGGAAACTATGAACAAAATTTTAAAAAAGTCAGCGCCATTTTGAAATTCTTTGTTATCGTACAAATTTCGTTCAAAATCGATATCTGCGGTTCCCTGGGATCACAAAATAGGAAACTGTTACCAAAATTTAAAAAACGGCAGCGCCATTTTGATATTCTTTGTTATCATACCGATTTCGTTCAAAATCGATATCTGGGGTTCTCTGGGATCACAAAACAGGAAACTGTTACCAAAATTTTAAAAAGTTCACTGCTGACTTTTTTTTGATTGACTGCTGTTTTGTGATCCCAGGGAACCCCAGATATCGATTTTGAACGAAATCGGTACGATAACAAAAAATTACAAAATGGCGCTGACTTTTTTAAAATTTTGGTAACAGTTTCCTGTTTTGTGATCCCAGGGAACCCCAGATATCGATTTTGAACGAAATCGGTACGATAACAAAGAATTTCAAAATGGCGCTGACTTTTTTAAAATTTTGGTAACCATTTCCTGTTTTGTGATCCCAGGGAACCCCAGATATCGATTTTGAACGAAATCGGGACGATAACAAAAAATTTCAAAATGGCGCTGACTTTTTTAAAATTTTGGTAACAGTTTCCTGTTTTGTGATCCCAGGGAACCCCGGATATCGATTTTGAACGAAATCGGTACGATAACAAAAAATTTCAAAATGGCGCTGACTTTTTTAAAATTTTGGTAACAGTTTCCTGTTTTGTGATCCCAGGGAACCCCGGATATCGATTTTGAACGAAATCGGTACGATAACAAAAAATTTCAAAATGGCGCTGACTTTTTTAAAATTTTGGTAACAGTTTCCTGTTTTGTGATCCCAGGGAACCCCGGATATCGATTTTGAACGAAATCGGTACGATAACAAAAAAATTCAAAATGGCGCTGACTTTTTTAAAATTTTGGTAACAGTTTCCTGTTTTGTGATCCCAGGGAACCCCAGATATCGATTTTGAACGAAATCGGTACGATAACAAAGAATTTCAAAGTGGCGCTCACTTTTTTTTAATACATACATACATACATGCATACATACATACATACATGCATACATACATATATATTCCTAACATACCCTTTCCTTGTGGCTTTGCCGTAATCGGGTAAAAAAAATACGCCTACACTTGAGAACTTCCTTCTTTGTGGATGTCGGTATCAAGTTTTTCTAAGCGCAGTACACATAGAGAATATTATATCTCTATGGCAGTACACAACACGGTGTTCATTTTGTCGTAATAAATTTCGTGCAAAAAAGCGATACACCCACCCGTCCACGAGCGCGTCTCAGCGCGTACTGAGCGCCAAACGCCTAGCGCTCGGCTTCTTTTCATAGAAAAATGTATGAAACATTTTTTTTTTGCCACATAAACTATAAACATATTTATTTGTATGCTTAATGCTTTGCACCATGGATAGAGGACTATATAAGCCCCACTTTATTGTTAATATTCAAGTTAAAATATGCAGCGGATCTAGCTTTATGGGTACCTATCCGGACCCCATTTTTCGTCATTTTCAGCAGATCTTGCGTTCGGAGAAACGTATTTATGCAGAAAATTTGTATTGGAGTGTGCATTTTTATAAGGTCAAACGAGAGATGAAGAAATGACCTTTAATTTGATACCATGACATCCCCACAGCTGTGACTCCCGATTCTTTAAAGTGTACCTGGAAAAGGATGACACATCATGAAATCCGTATAAGGCACCTTAAACAGCATCTGTTAAGTCGAGGTTATTGACCGAGCGAAGCGAAGGTCTCTGAGTCTACTAGAGTGAATTTGCACTTGTCCGTCCGTCCGTCCGTCCGTCTGTCAGAGCCATATAGCTTCTGAATTACTGAACGTAATTACTTCAAATTTAAATATAATATGTAAACCGATGGCCTCCAGCCGAATATGGCTTATAAAGTTATAAAAATCTTTATTTCAGGGGGGCTCTCATAGAAGCGAATGCGAAGTAAAATATTTTTTATAGCGTTACATAGAGTTGCGGTATATCATTTTAAAGATAATTAGGAATAGAGTCGAAAAATATATTTTTTTTAATTTTTCCCCTAAAATTGACGAAATGGGGGGCTTTCAAAGTGGCGATTTTCTAACGTCCAAAGTTGACCTCAGAACTCTCAATTTTCTGAAAGGTTGAGCCTGAAATTTGATCAATTATTTGAATTATATTGAACAACAAATACTAAAATTAAATAAATATTATAAGGAAACGAAATTATTTAATTTTTAATGATGATGATATTTTTAACAGAACTTCACAATGATGTCAATAGATGGCGCTCTGTGACACCGCGAAGTCTCAGTTCGGGGCGAACCACTAGATATAGTATAGATGATTTTCTCGATGACAAAGTTGCATGGAAGCAACCGTCTTCGCATCCAGCCACCCACAAGTCAGTGTAATACCTACTTGTTACGTAGCGTATGCATTTTATATTAAATACAAATTGTAACATTTTTCTGTTTTTGAAAAGAGCAACTGCTGAGTTTCTTGCCGGTTGGTTCTTAGTAGAATTAGCTTTCCGAACCGGTGGTATGACTTATCATAAGTGGCACAAGTTGTCCTACATGAAATAAATCATTTCATTGCATTTCATTTGATAAATATTTTATTATGTATATGTCTCCCTAACTATCGGTTAGAGTCATTGTTAGGGTTCCGTAGCAAAATGGTAAAAATGGAACCCTTATGGCGCGACTTTCTCCGTCCGTCCGTCCGTCCGTCCGTCTGTCACAGTCGATTATTTCAGTAACTATTAAAGCTATCGACACAAAATTTGGAATAGTTGTGTATAATAGTGGCCTTACATCATTAAAATAAAAAAAAATCGAAAATTATTTTTAGTTTAATTAAAAAAGGGGGAAAATCGGGGGTTTGAAATTTCAAAGTATGATAACTATACTAAGTGGGATATCATATGAAAGTGCTATACTTCTACATTCTAAAACAGATTTTTATTTATTTTTATGCATAATAGTTTTTGATTTATCGGGCAAAATGTCGAAAAAATACAGTCCCCCCCCCCTTATCTCCGAAGTTTACCAATTCAAAAATCTGAAATAATTATGGTCAATAGAAGCTTATGTATATTTTACAGGAAAAATAAAACCAACGCTATAACTAGCATAGTTTTTTTGATATTAACAATAAACCTCTACAAACAAAGTTAGTTTTGCGGTTCATTAAATTCATTAATCGTAAAACTTACTACAGGTTTGTACGGAACCCTCGGTGCGCGAGTCCGACTCGCACTTGGCCGGTTTTATTAAATAATAATTGTCATGACTAGAGATTATCATAGAGATGTCTCTCGTGCTAGGTCTATGATAAAAAGTTGTAGCCCAGCTCAGGGAATATTGTTGTTGATTTATCGAAAGACAAACAGATGTGTTTGATAAGCTATTTCGCGCTTTGAGCAATAAAATTATAAATGCCCGAAGTACGAGTAACAGCCACACTTCTACCTCTAGTCTGCTACTATTTTGGGCTGCATCATCACTAACCATCTTACCACCAGGTGAAATTGCAAGTGCGTTTTGTAGTGGAATGAAAAATATTAAAATAGCGATCCCTTCAGCACAGAATACTGACTATTCCTTCAGTGTGTTTGGTGCTCTCATGCAAATTAGGTGTATAGAAAAAGCAAAATACACATAAGACGTCATAATTGGTCATTCAGTCACGTGCTAGTTCGACCGGATGTTGGCCGAGTGTCCCATAAAATAAATGAATGCGAACTTTTATTGAGGTGCTTTCTTTTATATGTTAGACGATCTCTACTAAACTGTGTACTACGGTATTTCCATTTGTTTGAACTAGTTTAGGATTTTGCACTTTTGTAGGCTAAGTACATAGGCGAATTTTGGGAATGTAGCCTAAGAAAATGTTTGATTACGCTCGGAAAATCTACAAAATTATAGTCCTTCGGTCTTTTTTTATTAATAGAAAATAGGTTGATGAGGTCTTGGTTGGAGCGCGCTTGCCTGGAAAATGCCTATTCACTTTTGCCTATTCACTCAAGTAAGGCGTTCTATACCTAGCGTTTTGTGTCGTGTCTACATAATTTTCCTGTATTTCAGCGCTTCCTAAACTGGAAAGAATAGCCGGTGGAGCTATCGCCACTCTCGCTCAGCACCCGTATACAGCTGCTGTTCTGTATGCACAAAACTCTGTGAACTTCCGGCAAATCTGTGGTGGCGCCATTATAAACAACAGATCCATCCTCTCAGCCGCTTATTGTATTAAGTAAATATTATACTGGTGACTTTTATGTGGTCTCGAAAAAAATATAGGGTCGTGATAGGAATTACGACTTACGTCTAGGTAAATAAATGGAATAGAAGCCGATGGCATCGTTACTTTTTTTATTGAAATTTTAATTATTCTTAATTCTATCAGTAATTACTACTCATATAGAGTATTATTTTCATTAAAAATAGGAATTTAACAAAAAATGTACATTGTCGGCTATATCAAAGTACGCGAGTTCGTTGACCCGTAAAAAGTCAACCTGTATTTTACCTACTTTTTATTATTCTAATAAAAAAAAAAACTTAAATAATGGTAGTTAAAGGTAATATTTATTATTCACTCATTTATTTGTATATTGATTTCTATAAAATTAAAGGTAGATTTATGATATAATTTAAAAGGTAAAGAAGGGTAGGACTTAACAAGTAAACTGAGAGTTCGTAGGATTAGTCTTGCAGCTGTCGCTCTGAAGCAGCTAGAAGTTGGGGAATATTTTTCATATTTAACATGCCTATTAATCCTTAAATTGAAGTTAGTTTTGTACACAAAGGTCTCCATGATAAATAAATGTGTTTTCAAAGGTTATAAAAAAACAAAAACGTACTCAGAAAAGAAGGAACATCAGGTTGAATCTTGACAATGCTACTGATACCTATTAATACTTACCTACCTGAACTTTTATTTACAGTGGCAGCAATAATAACTTTAACTTCCGCGTTCGAGTCGGCTCAGTAAACGCATCTACTAGCGGCTTCCTTCATGAAGTATCTCATTTGATATCCCACCAGAGTTATAATTCATGGAACCAGGACAACAACATTGGTATACTGAGAGTAGCCACAATTATTAATTTTGGAACCAATGTAAGACCTGTACCCATCGCTGGATCTAATTATAATCTTGCCGACTACCAAAATGTTTTGGCTATCGGATGGGGTCGTGTGACTGTAAGTATTTATTTATCAAAAAAAGAGTTCACTGTTTTACCTCCCATCTCCCACCCGTCCCTATGTTCCCTTGAGAAAACCCTTCTGAAGAATAATATTGAACAGTTTCATAATTTTTCCCAAACGCCAGAAAATCTAGACTATTGATTACAATATTTAACCCTTTGTACAAAATAATCCTAAGTATAGTATGGATAGGAACCGTTTCCAAGTCTCGAGAGACACTTAACTTGTATACTACTAAAAGTTTAGGAATAGTCAGGCAGTAAAGCCAAATACAGGCAAAAACAGCATCTGGAGCTTACTATTATTTTAATGTTGTTGACGCTCTTGTTTCAGAATTATAGTCTTTATTTTAGGGACGTCATGGTTCTCGATTCATACTAATATCATATTATATACTTAACTAGCGATCCGCCCCGGCTTCGCACGGGTAGCACTAATAATCCTAATCTATATAATATAAACTATCCTATCTCTCAAGTTAGATCGAACTGCACATGGTGTGCGAATTTTATTATAATCGGTTAAGTGGTTTAGAAGTCCATTGAGGACAAACATTGTGACACGAGATTTATATATATATAGATATTATAAATGCGAAAGTGTGTTTGTTTGTTGGTTTGTCCTTCAATCACGCCGCAACGGAGCAACGTATCGACGTGATTTTTGGCATAGGTATAGTCGAGGACCTGGAGAGTGACATAGGCTACTTTTTATCCCGGAAAATTAAGGAGTTCCCGCGGGAATCAAAAAAACTTAAACCACGCGGACGAAGTCGCGGGCATCAGCTAGTACTAAAATAATACTGCTTTAAGCGATGGTGGTAAGCCCTCAGAAGTGAAACCAAACTATATAGTTGATTTGAAACATTCATATCTTTTTTAGGTATCAGGAGTAAATTCTGAGCAACTACGCCAAGTCGAGCTCATGACAGTCAACCAAGGCAGATGTCAAAACATCTATGGCCTCAATTTTGTGACACTTAATATGCTGTGCGCTGGCTGGCATGTTGCAGGCCGTGGTTCATGTATCGCCGATACCGGATCACCCCTCCTTCATAACAATGTAGCAGTTGGGGTCACATCGCTTGGCATCGGCTGCGGAGACGTAAACTTCCCATCCATCTACATCAGAATTTCCAGATATACTACCTGGATTCAAAGTAATGCTTAGGAGATGGGGAAAATATAATTCTTATGGAGTTCTATGAAAAATTGTTTTATTTTATCTAACTACGAGTACCAAACTAGAATAGATAATAATTAGTATAATATTTGGTTTCTATTTATAGCCAGGCTATCGATATCGTCCATAATCCATATTCATCATTTTATACTTTATATCTTTATTAAAATTTACAATTTGTGAGGATCTACAAAATAATAAGAAGGTTACTATCGCATGTTGAATTCTATGGTACTTACCTATTTCAAACTGTTATACTTAGCGTCTTTATTTAAATAATATTATCTAATAATAACATAATATATTGTGGATCTTGGATTGAGACATGGTCGCTAACTAAGGGCCTGATAAGAAGGGTCAGCGTAATTTAGCGAGTATCGAATGGAGAGAGCGGAGAGCAGTATCCTTGCATGATCAAATCAGAAATGAGGAGATGCAAGGAACTGACATACGAGTACCTCTCAATGAGTCGTGAAGTTGAAGTGACACTGGGCGGGTTACATAGTTAGGACAAACGACATACGTCAGGGTCCTAAGGTGCTGGAATGGCGACCCCGCAATAGAACGCGTAGCATTAGCAGCTGATGAACCCCCCCATTAGGTGGACCGATGACATATTATGGTGTCGCGGGGAGCCGATGCATTCAGGTATGCTGCGTGTGGAAGTCCCTACAAGAGGTGAAGAGACCTACATGCAGCAGTGGATGTCTATCGGTTAATGATGACGACGGTGACTGGTTGGATTAACTATTGATAAAATGCTCTTTACTGTCTAATCAGTTGCACTTACGGGATTATATAAAAAGAACCTGGGGGTCTACTCTCTTTCTCTAAAACGAAACTTCGCAAACAAACGAACGAAATTTCGTTAACTCCTCTCCTACATAATATTATCTCTTATGCTCTTCTCTATTTCGTTTTCGGACACGCACACGAAGTACGGATCCATAGAAAATTTTCGTGACCGATTGGATTGAACGATTTTGAGTGGGTCTAATAATAGACTAATTACGTTCGTTTGCGAAGTTTCGTTTGAGAGAAAGAGAGTAGACCCCCAGTATCTAAATAATTTACATCATCTAAAGTTGGATACAACGCGAAAAATTACCTTTATACTACACCCGCTCGGAAAGTACCTTCTTGCTTTTGTCAAAACGAGGTAGAAAGTACGTCATTGCTACAAACCAAATATGCGGGAGGAAAAGATGTATGAAATTTCATTTCTAACGTGCTAAGCGGGGAGAAAACTGTATGAAAATCCATTTGTAACGCGCTGTTGTTTTTTAATTTTAAGTAAATATGGTATGGACGTCGAGAATTTGGTTTTTTTTTTTTTTTGAAAACAATACAATAGAAATTAAAGCTAGCTAGCCTAACCTAATTAAGGACTATTAACTATTAACCTAAACCTTTGTAAGTTCGTTTAATCACTAATTATCGCTTATTTTCCTCGCAGGTGTAGTATAAAGCACTATGTATCACTCGGGAGAAAGTACGATTCCTACCTCGCGTGGATTGCGGCCCTTCGGCTACGCCTCGGGCCTCAAACTACACCCGCGTTAGTAATCGGTCACTTTCTCCCCTCGGTGAACAATGTAGTATTTTATTGGCGATTTGCCTTACAACTGCTGTGGGTAAGTTGAGATTCTTGATAGGTATTCTTACTAAAAAGTAAAATACATGCATTCAGTAAATTAGCTATTTCTACCTTTTGAAATGAGTGCTGATTTGAATAATGAGTAATCCACAGTACCTAATCTTAATCATGTTAATCTATCCTGTTAATATTATAAACTTAACAGTGTGTCCATCTGTCTGTCTGCTACACTTTCACGGCCCATTTTTTCAGCCGATTTTTGACGAAATTTTCTACGGAGATAGGTTGCGTACCGGGGAAGGCCATACTAAGGCTATTTTTATCCCGGAAAATTAAAGAGTTCCCGCGAGAATCAAAAAACGGGTGAATTCGCGGACGTCGTCTCGTTTAACCATAATTACCCAAATTTCTCTGGCGGGAATCGTACCCGGGACTACTTATAAAACCATGTAGTGCTCACCTCTGCTCAGAGGGGTCAAATTCAAATTCATCTATTCAAAGTGTGTAATACTGCTGACTTTTTGAATAAATCAATGGTTGAATTTTAATTACAAAAAAAATATAATTATGTCGATATTTTTTTTGTAGTATATAGTGGACAAGGAACCACTTATCTCTATAAGAGATCTCTACCCGTGACCCTTGCCAGTGAGAAAGGTTGTGATTACGTAAACTTTGAAGCTACTAATCTCAAGCGCGCCGTGGTTTAATAAGGAAGCATTTATATTGTTATATTATGTATCTATCGCATTGGTTTAAGTTTCTTGTGTTGTTTTAGCTCTATCACAGCAGAGGATTGCTGGTGGATCTCTAGCCTCTATTGCCCAACATCCATATGCGGCCGTCTTCTTATATGCGCGAGACAGTGTGAACTACGTATACCATTGCGGTGGTACCATTAATTATTAACAACAGATCTGTTCTCACAGCTGCTCTTTGTTGGGGGTAAGACAATAATTTTATGAGAAGATTAAGGGCGTTTTCGGATTTAGCGTAATTTTGAAGCATATCGTGCGCGTCGCGAAAACCGAACATTTAAGCTCGAAAAGCTTGGTCGACGTACTAAAATGATTTCCTAAAAAAGTATGTTTGTTTGTTGGTTTGGCCTTCAATCATGCCGCCACATAACAACAGATAGACGTAATTACGTAAAAATTACGGGAGAGTGGCTAAGGTTAGCTTTTTATCCCGGAAAATTGTTACTCCTACTACTAAAACGTTACTACGTTTATCTAAAAACGATTAGTAATTAAGTACCATTTATCATATACATGTTTTAACTTTACAGTTTTAGACCTGCACATCAGATACGTATTCGGGTCGGCTCTTCTTACGCAAACAGCGGTGGCAGTCTCCACGGCGTGGGTCTACTCATCGAACACCCAAACTTGGACGACAGGACAGAGGATAGTAATATTGGAATAGTCAGAGTAACAACCGCTCTTACATTTGGGAGCAATGTGCGAGCTGCATTCATTGCCGGACCTAATTACACTGTTTTGGACAACCAATACGTGTTGGCAATCGGATGGGGTCAGAAAGGCGTAAGTGTATTAAAATAAGTATGTAGTGCACTGAGGATATTTATATTATACAGAAACAAAAGTAACCGACATAGGTTTGTCGCGTTTAATCTTGCCAAAAAGTACTATGTTCTAATAATGTAACCGTTTTTAGGAAGGTGACATTTTATCAGAGCAACTCCGCCAAGCTCAGATCAGGAAAGTAAGCCAAAGAGTATGCCGAAGCTATCACGTCTCACGTTATATTTCCACAAACATGTGTGCTGGGTGGGACGGTGGCCGTGGATCTTGCTGGAGCGATCACGGATCACCTCTCCTGCATAACAACATCGTCGTGGGTATAACGTCTTTTGGTACTGGCTGTGGAGCATCAGAGTACCCCAGCATCTATACTATAGTTTCTAGATTTACTAGCTGGATTACATCTAATGCCTAAAATAAAATGTTTATTATTATAACAAATGGTTTTCATTACCATCACAGGCTACTTAACTTTTATTACACATGATTAGACATCGGATTATATGCATTTGCATGTTTGCATATGCAAATGCATAAAACGCTACTTTTACAGCGTTATTGCATATTTTAGTATTTCAGTGGTTAAATGGGTTATAGGCGTGTTGAATTATGCGGGAATAATTGAATCAAGCCAGCTGGCATTCCACGATCCATCAATTAAACAAAATATTGCTCTTATTGCAACACAATTTAGCAATAAACCCCACGCCATAGAAAAATTAGAATCCAAAAACCTGCCTCTATGCAAGTCCTTGAAAATATTGAACAAAATAGCACACTTCCGAGTTCACTATCGTAAAAGGTCTGTGGCTAATTAAATGCAATTCTATATAAAAACCTGAGTGTTGAAAAAAATAAAGTAAGTTACCGCATATAACAACGGCACCAGCCAAACTCTGCCTGGACAGGTTTCTGCAGAAATGGCGCCAAATTTCAAGTTCTGTCCGGTTATTTATGTGAGTTGACGTAAAGTATAGATTATTTAAGTACCTACATGTTTGTTTCATAATAACTTACCATCCTCAAGCGTGATTCCAACTGCAAAAGTTTAATGAGCGGAGAATGTAGGATGTAAGCGGAACGGACTAATTTGTAAATTGTAGTCAAAATAGATTTACATTTCCATTAACAAAGAGTTTCGACACTCTTTTTGAACTCTTTTAGCTCGCTCAGTACTTTCCGATTACTTTCTTTTTTGATGTAACTGCTAAGCCTGTATGCAGTAAAAGCCTCTGCGAGTAAAAGCCCGCTCCACTTGCGGTGGAAAGACAATGTACCTACTTGATCTCTAATTTTACCAATTTTTTTATTTTACAATATCCAATCTATTTTATAATTATTCTTCTATCCTTTAGAAGAGGTGAATGGGAATAAAAACAAAAGTTCTTTTAACGTGCACAATTTAATAAATAATTATTGCATTTGAAATACTTTTTCATAAAAACGCGTATCTATTGAGAAGTTGTTTACATTGAAGCATTAATTTTAAACAGGTGCAACGAGTTGAAAGAAATAGGTTCGTCAATCCCATAAATAAAACTGCCAATTTAAAATAAAGTCAGCAAAATAATTTATTTTTGTATGCAAAGATGTTAATTATATTTTAAGCATTGTTTCTTATCCAGTTAGTGAAGTGAGCAACCCTGGCATATACTGTAGGGTATCGACTATTAGCGCAATGCATACCGAAACTAGTAGCGCCGATGACAACATTATTATGGATAAGAGGTGAGCCTGAGTCACCTTGGCACGAACCGCGTCCATTTGTGTCCCAGGCGGCGCATATCATCCCCGCAGTAATACGGAAAGCGGGATAAGCACTCTGGCATCTAGGGATGGGTACTGTTCGAATTTGCACATGACGTAGTTGGGCTGATGGATTATTTCCTCCGGGCTGAAAAATAAGTAATTCCATAAGGTCAACTATTTACCTTTATCATGTATCAAGGTATTTACTGGTTTATTTGACTGGTTTGTTAACGATTAACACACTTATACCTACAGAATATGTAATTTATACTTCGTAAGTCTTCCAAACTATACTTAAGTATTGTGAATGAACCAGAAGCTTAATTCGCTATAATCCGCCACAGTAGATAAATCTATGTGGTGTAGTGCGTGTCTTCCACCGACAACATGCGAACACCCACCACCCAGCAATTCGCACCGGCACTGCACTACACTACACAAATTCTCCAAATCGAGTGATTTGGAGACACTACACTGCACTACATTACACAAATTCTCCAAATCGAGTGATTTGGAGAATTTGTGTAGTGTAGTGCTGTGCCGGTGCGAATTGCTGGGTGGTGGGTGTTCGCATGTTGTCGGTGGAAGACACGCACTACACCACATAGATTTATCTACTGTGGCGGATTATAGCGAATTAAGCTTCTGGTTCATTCATTATCATGGACTTCCGCAAAGTAACGCCTGCTTCGATTCAATATTTAAGTATTGTGGTAATGTCCAAGCTGACAAAATATATAGCCGACCATATCGACCAAAGATCGACCATGACTTATAAAGAGTACGGATGCTGAGTAAAAACGAGTGAATTGAATTCCAAAGCAAATTTTTTAACGATAAAAAGCAAACTCACTGTAGTCCATCCCCATCCGATTGCCCAAACAGGTACGTTATCAGGAACGACTGCATTTTGTCCAATAATGGCGGCAGCTCGCACATTGTTTGAAAACTGGAATGCCGTTGACACTCTTACTAAACCGATGTCGTTGTCCATTGTTCCTTGATTATACTGAGGATGTATTATACGTTGAGCAGCATTATGAACACTGCCGCCGCTGTTTGCATTGGCTGACCCAACCCGAACACGGTGATTGCCACCGGAGCCACTATAATTATAATTAATAAGAAAATAGAAATAAAATTATTTCAACTAGTATAATATAATATAGGCTAACTTAAATGGTGTGTATGACACATCAAGACAATCACAAGCGAAGATCCGGCAAGAAATTACTAGCATAGATTCTTATACTTTAGTCTTCACATATTTTATTATTATATTAAATGCCTTATTTTCATGTTTTTGAGTTTATTATCCAAATATATAGGTATTATTTTAACTTTTATATGATCATATTATATAAGTATAACATACTAGCTGATGACCGCGACTTCGTTCGCGTGAGTTTTTATCTTTCCCGCGGGAACTCCTTAATTTTCCGGGATAACAAGTAGCCTATGTCACTCTCCAGGTCCTCAACTATTATACCCATACCAAAAATCACGTCGGTCCGTTGCTCCGTTGCGGCGTGATTGAAGGACAAACCAACAAACAAACACACTTTCGCATTTATAATATTAGTATGATTTTCATTATCTTACATTATGCAATGAGCAGCTGTGAGAACAGATCTGTTGTTTACAATGGAACCACCGCAGTTTTGGCGGAAGTTTATACTACTTCTTGAGAATAGGAGAGCTGCGGAGTATGGGTACGTATTGATGTTGGCTACTGATCCACCAACTATTCTCTCCTGCTGTGGAAGTGCTAAAATGAAGAGCAATTATTATTAGCGGCCTTATTTTAGTTTGCACTATGTACCTAAGCGTGGAACGCTCTTCTAGCAACCTTGTATCCTAGAATGAATATTCATTTTCATCAAAATCAAATCATAACATGTTGTATATTCTATTGATATTTAAGGTCATTAATTAGTTCTTACGAACTCTAGTAATTAATTTATCTTGTTGGAATTGATTTAAAATCTGGGAGAATACGGTTCAGACAAAAGATAGCTTAGTGGTTTAGACGTTCGGTCAAGCACTATTAACTTTTTTTAAGAAATTAAGTATCACTTGATACAACGGTGAAGGAAAACATTTGAGGAAACCTGCATACCCGAAAGTTCTACATAACATTCTCAAAGGTGTGTGAAGTCTGCCAATCCGCACTAGGCCAACGAGGTAGACTATGGCTATGCGCTGATCATTCTGAGACAAGAGTTGTGCTCAGTTGTGGTGTGGTAGTGGACCGGGTATGGGTTGAAATTATGAACCAACTACTCCGCAACTTCATCCGCGTGGATTGAGGTTTTTAGGGTTCCGTAGCCAAATTTGGCAAAAACGGAACCCTTATAGATTCCTCATGTCTGTCTGTCTGTCTGTCTGTCTGTCTGTCTGTGTGTCCGTCCGTATGTCACAGCCACTTTTTTCCGAAACAATAAGAACTATACTGTTGAAACTTGGTAAGTAGATGTATTCTGTGAACCGCATTAAGATTTTCACACAAAACTAGAAAAAAAACAATAAATTTTGGGGGTAATACTTAGAACCGAAAAAAAAAAATTTCATCAAACCCATACGTGTGGGGTATCTATGAATAGGTCTTCAAAAATGATATTGAGATTTCTTATATCATTTTTTTCTAAACTGAATAGTTTGCGCGAGAGACACTTCCAAAGTGGTAAAATGTGTGTCCCCCCGCCCTGTAACTTCTAAAATAAGAGAATGATAAAACTAAAAAAAATATATGATGTACATTATAATGCAAACTTCCACCGAAAATTAGTTTGAACGAGATCTAGTAAGTAGTTTTTTTTAAATAATTTAAAACTTACTACAGGTTTGTACGGAACCCTCGGTGCGCGAGTCCGACTCGCACTTGGCCGGTTTTTGGTTCCTGCGGGAACTTTGTAATTTTCCGGGATAAAAAGTGTGGATGTGCTATTCCTGACTATAATCTATCTCTGTGCCGAATTTCACCAAGATCCGTTTAGCCGTTCTGGCGTGATTGAGTAAAAAACATCCATCCATCCATCCAAACTTTCGCATTTATAATATTAGTATAGATTAAGTACCTAGTATGATGTACTGAACTTACCAGACGCAAACGTGAGGTAAACTAATAAAATTGAAATTTTCTTCATCGCTACAAAATCGGTTAGCTCCTACTCACTGCAAAAAGTGATTTGGATCAAAGGAAACTACATTACTGTTTTTATATTGCCCTAAATAATTAGATTAAGTACCTAACTGTTTTGGATAACTTCAAAAGAGTGATTTTCCCAAGATAAAGTAAATTAAGTCCGTCTTACAGAAGATTATGATAAAAACTAATTTACAATGTGACTTTATTACGATTTAAGATATATATGATAGTGTAAGCATTTTTTAATATAATTCCTGCAAACTTGATCGCGGTTGTATTTTATTGAGATAAAATACCTCAAGAGGGATATTATGAAAGAATAAAAAACATAATTCTTACTATTACTGGGGCTTAAATGGGAAGGTCAAGATTTCAAATGGGTTATAATTATAAAATTGGTGCTATGTCTGTCATGATTTTCTAGTTTTACACTCCTATATACAAAATCAAAGGTTTTACATTCGCAATACTTAAATGTAAGGTCATAAAGGACTTGAATCCAGGGCCGTAAAATAAATTAATTAATAAAGATATTATAGTAATGAATAAAGTTATAAACGAACATTTGGGTTTTGATTTATGAAAATGTCTAAATGTTAATAAAAGCCGTCATCATTATTTAAATGTCGAATAGTTCAACCAAATCGTTCCAAGGTATCCCAAGGGACCTTTTATACTAGCTGATGCCGTTCAGCCGTTCTGCCGTGATTGAGTAACAACCTTTGATCATAAAGGTAACAACATCCATCCATCCATCCATCCATCGCATTTATAATATTAGTATAGAAGGTCCTTTGGTGTGTGTCTGACTCGCACTTAGCTGGTTTTTTTTTAACATTTCACAAATAAAAATGAAAAAAAATATTTTTTTTAAAGTATTTTTTTATTAAATTGTGACATTTAGGCGCAAGACAATTTATCAGTTTAACCTCGAGTAGCAGCTAATAACTCTTGGTTAAAAATATAACCCGGCGTTTCTGTAAGCTGGCCTTAACGATTTTTGTATTGTTTTATAGTTACAAATTTTATCACCACAAACAAATACGTCTTATTTTTATGCATTGTTCTCAATCCAGTTTATGTATCTCGAAACTCTAGCATAAACTCCGGGCCAGCGCGGGGATGCGCATTCACGACCAAAACTAGTAACTCCCACGATCATGTTTCGGTAGACAAGTCCTGTGCCGGAGTCACCGAAGCATGAACCGCGACCACCGGTATCCCAGCCAGCGCACAGCATGTTGGCAGTGATGGTACCTGTACCTCCGCCGTACAGGCTTTGACATCTTTCTTGATTGACTGTACGAATTTGAACATGGCGAAGTTGTTCCGATGGGCTTCCAGTTAGCTAAAAATATTTAATAGTACGATCACGTTAGTCACATATTATGACTATTAATTTTCGTAAGTGGTATCAAAATAATTTGATAAAAATGTAATAATTTAAAATATTTATCTTTAAAAAAATTAAGATCAAAGTAAGTACAGCAGTATTTCCCAGAATACACCACCACGGGAGTGAAACACCACCAACTCTTCCTAACTCTGGGCTAGTACTGAGAATTTCTAGTCAGAAAAACCCAATACTTAATTATGGCCCGACCCGGGACTTGAACCCGGGACCTCGTCGGCCGCAGTCCAACATGCTAACCACTAGACCAACGAGGCAGTTCTCAGAATATCAATAGTTTATGTTCGCAGATATGTTTCGCAGCTCCGTCCGTTTAGTTCCTTCATATAGTGATAATATAACTCTAAGTATATTTAAAGGCAAAATCTTGAAAAAATTATTTATAGTGAACGGACTTTATATTAGGTAGGTACTTCGAAATTAACGAACAGCTTGGGAAACTTATATGATCACTAGATGATGCCCGCGACTTCGTCCGCGTGTATTAACTTTTTTTCATTCCCGCGAGAACACTTTAATTTATCGGGATAAAAAGTAGCCTATGTCCTTCCCCGGGATACAACCTATCTCTGTACCAAATTTCATTAAAATCGGTTAAACAGATGAGCCGTGAAAGCGTAGCAGACAGACCGACAGACAGACACTTATTCGCATTTATAATATTAGTATGGAATTAGTATGGATGCAGAGGCACCTCTGTCTATTATAGTAGTTTATGCAACTGTCATATAATGAAGGGTATTAAAACACGAGTGTGAGTTTATGAAACGAGCGCAGCGAGTTTCATAATAGTAACGAGTGTTTTAATACCCGTGTTATATGCAGTTGCATACACTACTTTATCTTCACTTATGCAATTTATCAAACAACAAGAGTAAAAGCTGACAATAGTTTATTTATAATAATTGTTTATGTCAAAATCCTCATACAAGTTGTATAAAATTTTGATATTAGGCTGGCTTTTGAAAACAGTTGGGTTATACGTGAAAACTTCGTCGAAACTACTAAACTTACATACACAAAACTCTTTGGTAAGATCTTGTGCCAATTAAATAAAAAACGAACAGCGCGCGCTCGCTCCTGATTGGCCCTGCGCGCGCAGCTGCGCTCTCATTGGTTAGATTTTAATGGCGAGGATTTTGACATAAGGCTCGCCAGACGCCAGGTTAATTGGTCGCGTTTTATTGATGTTATAATGAGATTTTACGATATCGATGTGGATATTATACCATCATGTGAAATTGCTTAAATTGAGTGTTTTGTTATCTGCGCTATAACAGTAGTAATAATTATAAGTCAAGTATTGGAAACATAAGTAGAATGTTATAACATTAGTGTAGATAAAAAATTAAACATTTTCGGATCAACACAGAAGATTCTGTTAGTTCCAAATTTAATCACCACACGCACAGGTAATTTTACCATACTGTTCATATTATTTTGGTTTCAGCAAGTTATGAATAGACTTACAGTTGTGGCACCCCACCCGAGAGCTATAACATTTGCATTATCAGGTATGTTTATATTGGGTCCAGGGAGCGCTCCAGCACGCACAGTGTTTCCAAACACGAAGGCTGTAGCAACTCTGACCACTCCAACATCATTATTGTGATTCCTGGTATTATATTGTGGATGGCCGATCACTCGCGCTGCATTGTGCAGGTAACCCCCACTATTAGCGTTAGTTGATCCGACACGAATACGATAACTATTTGCGACAGGCAATCGACTGTAAAAAAAGAAAGGTACTCATGGACATGGTTTTGGTTTTTTATTGAAGCAAATGTTATATTGTATCCACAAGTAAGTAATATGTAAAAAAAAAACTATCTAATATTATTTTTTTACTCGATTCAGTACCCCTTTCGGGGCATAGGGCAGACTAAGCGTGAAAGACGTTGACTCTACCTTTTGCCCCGAATATTGTGACTTTCGTATTTTAAATCCAATTACTAGTTCAATTAATATAATTTTATTTATGTTAATTATTTATATAGATAGATACAGATAAGTTTTGTCTTACAACCAACAATGAGCAGCCGACAACATAGATCTGTTGTTTATAATTGTACCACCACAGCTTTGACGAAAATATATATTGTTTTGAGTGGCAAGAAGAACTGCAGCAAACGGATACGTGTTTATACTGGTTATTGAGCCTCCAATTATCCTTGCCTGCTGGGGTAGCGCTAAAATAATTCACAAACTTAATACCTAATGTGCTCGTAGTATCAAACTAGATATAAACTACCTGGGTTACGGCTACGGCTAATCTCGTATATCCTTATCCTTACTAATATTATAAATGGGAAAGTGAGTTTGTTTGTATGTTTGTTCCGCTTTCACGCCGTAACTACTGAACGGATCTGGATGAAATTTGGCACAGAGATAGATTATAGTCTGGAATAACACATAGGCTACTTTTTATCCCGGAAAATTAAGGAGTTCCCGCGGGAAACGAAAAACCTCGATCCACGCGGACGAAGTCGCGGGCATCAGCTAGTATTGTAATATATTAGTATTTATTTACGCCAAAGATAATATAATTAGACGACCTCCGTGGTGCAGTGTTGAGCGAGGTTCGATCCCCGGCAGGGTCAATTTGGGAATTTATAATTTCTGAATTTTCCCTGGTCTGGCCTGGTGTGAGGCTTCGGCCGTGGCTAGTTACCACCTTACCGGCAAAGACGTGCCGCCAAGCGATTTAGCGTTCCGGTACGATGCCGTGTAGAAACCGAATACAGGTTTGGGTTTAATATAATTGCCATTCCCCTAACAGGTTAGCCCGCTACCATCTTAGACTGCATCATCACTTACCATTAGGTGAGATCGCAGTCAAGGGCTAACTTGTAGTGGATAAAAAAAAGAATGTAAGAATGATAAATTGTGAGCATGACATAATATTAACTACTTTTATTAAACCTACCTTATTAAAAATCAAGATAAAAATCAATAAGAGTTACTCGCAAGCAACAGTTGAAAAGCAAATCCCCAGTACGAAAACTAATTTCTGCATCGTTCCATTTATTTGTGTCGTAAGAAAAGTAAATTTGTTTATATAGGTACAAGGTACATACCTTTAACGTATTATTATTATTATGTGCTTAATGCATACTTAGTTATCAAAGATTAGATAAATATACAAATAAAACCAAACGTAACAAGAATTATTTAATTGAAATATTACGTTTAATATAATAATTAGCGAGTTATGCTTTTCCACTCTTACACTCCACTCTTTCACTTTTGTATTTTAAGTTATGATAGTCATAGTCATAGTCATAGTCATTTATTCGTAAATATCAATATTACACGTCAATCTTATGTTACAATATATCAATTATATAATATGTTTCATAATTTTATACATTTTAGGTAATTTTTATGTCTAATATGTCCATACAACAATTATTATTATTATTATTTTTTTTTTTTAAGTTTACAAGTCAAATTACATATAAGTCTGTTTTATAATATTAACCTAGCCTAGCCTAGATCTTTCTCGCGAGAAACTCTTTATAACTGTAGAAAGACTCCTCGACAAGCCAATTTTTCAGTTTTTGTTTAAAACTATTAATGTTTTTTGCACTTTTTATGCTGTGGGGGATCCTATTAAAAACCTCGGGACCCATACCTGTAACCGTTCTCGAGGTTTTCTGAAGCCTGTGGTGTTTCATCACCAGGCGATTAGGATGCCGCAAATTATAATTCTGTATATTTCCCCTACTTTCGAACTCATCCTCGTGTTGTACAACATACATCGCCACATTTAAGATGAGTAAGCTAGGCAGGGTCAATATGCCGAACTTTTTGAAGTAAGGTCGAGCCGAGGTATCTTGTGGTACGTGGGCTAATATCCGGACCGCGCGCTTTTGGAGTATGACAAATATTATGTGCGAAAATAATAAAAAATAATAATCAAAATATTAAAAAAACTTTTTGAGTTTATGTAAGACCCTCTCATTGACTGGTTTAACACAATTTAACACAATCTATTAGCTCTACTTGGCTTAATCAGCCTGCCTCGTTGGTCTAGTAGTTGGCATGTTCGACTGCGGCCGACGAGGTCCCGGGTTCGAGTACCGGGCCGGGCCATAATTAATAAGTATTGGGCTTTCTGACAGAAATTCTCAGTTCTAGCCCGGAGTTAGGAAGTTGGCGAAGTTTCACCCCCGTGCCTCGGAGAGCATATAAAGCCGTCGGTCCCGATTATTATCACGAACATGATAGTAGTCGATAAAGCCCGCCAACCCGCATTGGAGCAGCTTGGTAGGTCTAAGCTCTAATTCCCTCTCTCCTATGAGAGTGGAGGCCTGTGCCCAGCAGTGGGAGAAGCAATCAGGACGAATATTGGACTATCTGAATTCTGACTTAAACTTAAATAGGCCATGGTACTACTACTATTTTCTATTCTGTGGTACTACGTCTAATATAATTGGACATTATGCGTCCTAAAATCCTGATTCTGTAGTGAAATACAAGAAGTGCAACAATGCTATCCATGAAATGTTTTCCATGAAGAAAATTATATTATGTATGAATTCTTGAAAATCCAAAAATAGAAGTACCTAGTCTATCTCTACCTGAACAGCCCCCCAATCATGTAAGAATGGCCGATCAAACGTTAAAGATTTTCGTCAAAGTAAAATAAACCATAACTGCATTGAATTAGATCTCAATTTCGTCTGCCCATTCTTATACGTTTAGGTATGTACGATACCCTAAACGTATAAGAATGGGCAGATGAAATTGAGCTCTAATTCAATGCTGTCATGGTTTATTTTACTTTGACGCCGAACCTTTACCATTTGATCGACGTAATCGGGGGGATGATTAAAACCAATCAAACCCAGAACCCATTTTATAAAATAGAATTGGTAGAATGTAGTGTATACTGTGTAAGTATCTTTGAAAGAAATCTCATACCTTACCCAGATTGGTGTACCTATACTTAAATGATTATAATATGGATGAAAATAAAGTAAAAAAGTCAAATTTTCTTTATTGATTAACACAAATAATTATTAAATAATTAAATACAGGTAAAACAGGGAAATACAGGAGTCAGTTGTAAAGTAGGTGGCTTGATTACCATAAACAATTATATAATACACGATACGGTTGTAGGTAGCGGAATCTCTCAAACAGGATATCTACTTATTACTTAATGTATAATAATTATTGAAGACAATATTTTGTTCTTTAAGCGTTGATTTGAATCCAGGAGATATACCGAGAAATTCTTGCGTAAACGGTAGGAAAGCGTGCAGAAGCACATTCACGACCAAAACTCGTCACGCCCACAACCACGTTACCATGGATAAGACCTGTGCCAGAGTCACCGAAGCATGAGCCGCGACCTCCGCTGCTCCAACCAGCACACAACATGTTGGCAGTGATTGCACCTCCACCATAGGCATTTGCGCAGGTAACTTGATTAATAGTCCGAATTTGAACGTGACGAAGTTGTTCTGATGGGCTTCCAAACGGCTAAAAATAGATTAAGGAAGAGGAGTTATTTTGTTTTTATTTATGTTAAGACTGCATTCCAGGTTTTTACCTGGTCACATCTATATTAGTGATGTCCGCGACTTCGTCCGTGTGGATTAAGGTTTTTGACTCTTCCGGGAAGGAACTCTTAAATTTTCCGCCATAAAATTTAGCTTAAGTGCTAATTCAGGTTATAAGCTAACTCTTTTTTAAATTACAACAAAATCGGTTCAGTCATGATGGCGTGAAGGAGTAACAAACATCCAAACGTTCTCATAGGATTTTAGCCCATTGATAGGTATTTTAGGCAAGCATATTTCACGGCAACACATGGCGGATCGTCAAAGTGTTTCAAGCCTATAAGGAATTTAAAATAGGCACTTTTGTCATTAAAGGCAATTTACTCACTGTTGTATTTCCCCATCCAATAGCCATAACATTCACGTTGTCAGGTATATTAACATTGGCTCCAATGAGTGCTCCAGCCCGCACGCTGTTTCCGAACCGGAAAGCCGATGTTACCCTGACCACGCCAACGTCATTGTCGTGAGTCCTAGTGTTGTAGTGCGGATGGCTGATGAGTTGAGCCACGTTGTGCACTGAACCACCGCTGTTGGCTCTGGTAGAACCAACTCGAACACGATGACGATTTGCGGCTAGTTGACGTCTGTAAAACATTAATTGATTACCTACTAAGTAGGTAATTGATTACCTACTGTTTAAGTTTTTTTTTATTCCCGCGCGATAAAAAGTATCTCCAGATCCTCAACTATACCCATGCCAAAAATCACGTCAATCCGTTCCTCCGTTGCGGTGTGATTGAAGGACAAACCAACAAACGAACGCTCTTTCGTATTTATAACATTTTAAGTATGATAATGTTAGTACCACAGGTTAGTACGATATGACTAGAATTACGGTAACAGCTAGTATTCTGTGCCCGCGGCTTCATCTGCGACAATTTAGATGTTTTAAAATTCCCGTAGTACTTAACTCTTTGATTTTCCAGCATAAAAACAAAAAAAAAAGAATGCGACGAAATTGGTTGAGCGGTTACTGTGAAAGGGTAACATTATATTTTAGATAAGACATGACACGTAAAGATTAATATTTATTGATGTAAATTAAAATGAGGTATATAATATCTTAACTGACTTACATCCAGCAATGTGTAGCAGAAAGTATAGATCTATTGTTTATAATGGTACCACCGCAAACTTGACGGAAATTACTGCTTTGTGAGTAAAGTAGAGCCGCGGCAAACGGATAGGTGTTAATATTGGTTAGTGATCCACCAATAATCCTTTCCTGCTGTTGCGGGAGAGCTGCAAAAAACATAAATCAGCAAACATATCATAAATTAAAATATTATATTTGAAGAATAATATCTAATTATTATTATTCACTAGATGCCCGCGACTTCATCCGCGTGGAATAAGTTTTTATAATTTCCATGGGAACTCCTAGCCTATGTCACTCTCCCAGGTCCTCTACTATAACCATGCTAAATATCACGTCGATCCGTTGCTTTGTTGTGGCGTGATTGAAGGACAAACCAACAAACCAAAAACTTACAAACCAATAAACCAACAAACCAACACACCACACTTTCGCATTTATAATATAAGTATGATGAAGTATGATTATCGTCTCTCTACTTGAACCACGTAATATCAGACGATCAGTCGCTTTTCTGTACACAAATGGTTTTAAATGTTTTAATTGCTTATTTCTTAGTTCAAACACATAAGTAGAAATCTACCCATGTGGTTTAAATAGCAACCTCGTCGTCTTAACCGGAAGATGTCCACAGCTGGACGAAGGTCTCCTGCATGGATCTCCACACAACATTATCTTGTTGTTGTTTCCAGCGGCCCCCTCAGCTACTCGCTTAAAATCTTCCGTCCACCTAGTGAGGGGTCGTCCAACGCTGCGCTTTTCGGTGCGAGCCAGATACCATTCTTTATGCTGATAGATCTCAGCATTAGAATGGTACTAGAGCGTACTTTGACTTGGCTCAGACTTTACTTAGAGTTAAAACGAGATGGACTTATGTGACTTACATAAATCTGTCTCGTTTTAACCATGTCTTAAGTCAACCCCTATATTGGTTCTCCGGATCAATAAAGTACCCGTGATCAAATCAATGGGTCAACCCGAAATATGTTGTTAATAAAAATCATCGATTTACCAACTAAGGATACAACATTACCTACAAATTAATACTCAAAAAGCGTCCACAATCGCTTATACAAACACATCTATAGATAATAGACAAAGAGACACCAAACGGTTCACAAAAACCAACCATAGTATGACTTTATATTTAGGGTTCAATTTTGTAATAACAATTGACACATACGACATTTTGTCGCCTAGTGTACTCATGCGCGACTGAGGCAAAAATTGTTCATTGTGCACAATTTGACCGTGCCGTTTTTTGCGTTTCGATGGTAAGCCTAAGGTATTGGTAAGTCAATGATAAAAATAAATTACATTTTAAAAGAACTCACAAGCAGTACTACAAAGGCTAATTATTGCCAATAGTAGAAAAAATATGATTGTCTTCATCGTGTCACGTCGCTATAATATGTTTATCAATAATAATTTGACTTCCATTTTATTTGGTTTTATATAAGCGAAGTATATAAGCCACTAGTATGGCGCGTGGCTGCGCGGCCCGCTGAAGCGGACCGCGTAATGGACCGCGCGGTCCACTGTCTACTTACTCGCTGTCCTACTATCCTGCCCCCCGATTATGTAAGAATGGCCGATCAAATCGTCAAAGTTCGGCGTCAAAGTAAAATAAACCATAACAGCATTAAAATACCTAACTGTTTTGGATAACTTCAAAAGAGTGATTTTCCCAAGATAAAGTAAATTAAGTCCGTCTTACAGAAGATTATGATAAAAACTAATTTACAATGTGACTTTATTACGATTTAAGATATATATGATAGTGTAAGCATTTTTTAATATAATTCCTGCAAACTTGATCGCGGTTGTATTTTATTGAGATAAAATACCTCAAGAGGGATATTATGAAAGAATAAAAAACATAATTCTTACTATTACTGGGGCTTAAATGGGAAGGTCAAGATTTCAAATGGGTTATAATTATAAAATTGGTGCTATGTCTGTCATGATTTTCTAGTTTTACACTCCTATATACAAAATCAAAGGTTTTACATTCGCAATACTTAAATGTAAGGTCATAAAGGACTTGAATCCAGGGCCGTAAAATAAATTAATTAATAAAGATATTATAGTAATGAATAAAGTTATAAACGAACATTTGGGTTTTGATTTATGAAAATGTCTAAATGTTAATAAAAGCCGTCATCATTATTTAAATGTCGAATAGTTCAACCAAATCGTTCCAAGGTATCCCAAGGGACCTTTTATACTAGCTGATGCCGTTCAGCCGTTCTGCCGTGATTGAGTAACAACCTTTGATCATAAAGGTAACAACATCCATCCATCCATCCATCCATCGCATTTATAATATTAGTATAGAAGGTCCTTTGGTGTGTGTCTGACTCGCACTTAGCTGGTTTTTTTTTAACATTTCACAAATAAAAATGAAAAAAAATATTTTTTTTAAAGTATTTTTTTATTAAATTGTGACATTTAGGCGCAAGACAATTTATCAGTTTAACCTCGAGTAGCAGCTAATAACTCTTGGTTAAAAATATAACCCGGCGTTTCTGTAAGCTGGCCTTAACGATTTTTGTATTGTTTTATAGTTACAAATTTTATCACCACAAACAAATACGTCTTATTTTTATGCATTGTTCTCAATCCAGTTTATGTATCTCGAAACTCTAGCATAAACTCCGGGCCAGCGCGGGGATGCGCATTCACGACCAAAACTAGTAACTCCCACGATCATGTTTCGGTAGACAAGTCCTGTGCCGGAGTCACCGAAGCATGAACCGCGACCACCGGTATCCCAGCCAGCGCACAGCATGTTGGCAGTGATGGTACCTGTACCTCCGCCGTACAGGCTTTGACATCTTTCTTGATTGACTGTACGAATTTGAACATGGCGAAGTTGTTCCGATGGGCTTCCAGTTAGCTAAAAATATTTAATAGTACGATCACGTTAGTCACATATTATGACTATTAATTTTCGTAAGTGGTATCAAAATAATTTGATAAAAATGTAATAATTTAAAATATTTATCTTTAAAAAAATTAAGATCAAAGTAAGTACAGCAGTATTTCCCAGAATACACCACCACGGGAGTGAAACACCACCAACTCTTCCTAACTCTGGGCTAGTACTGAGAATTTCTAGTCAGAAAAACCCAATACTTAATTATGGCCCGACCCGGGACTTGAACCCGGGACCTCGTCGGCCGCAGTCCAACATGCTAACCACTAGACCAACGAGGCAGTTCTCAGAATATCAATAGTTTATGTTCGCAGATATGTTTCGCAGCTCCGTCCGTTTAGTTCCTTCATATAGTGATAATATAACTCTAAGTATATTTAAAGGCAAAATCTTGAAAAAATTATTTATAGTGAACGGACTTTATATTAGGTAGGTACTTCGAAATTAACGAACAGCTTGGGAAACTTATATGATCACTAGATGATGCCCGCGACTTCGTCCGCGTGTATTAACTTTTTTTCATTCCCGCGAGAACACTTTAATTTATCGGGATAAAAAGTAGCCTATGTCCTTCCCCGGGATACAACCTATCTCTGTACCAAATTTCATTAAAATCGGTTAAACAGATGAGCCGTGAAAGCGTAGCAGACAGACCGACAGACAGACACTTATTCGCATTTATAATATTAGTATGGAATTAGTATGGATGCAGAGGCACCTCTGTCTATTATAGTAGTTTATGCAACTGTCATATAATGAAGGGTATTAAAACACGAGTGTGAGTTTATGAAACGAGCGCAGCGAGTTTCATAATAGTAACGAGTGTTTTAATACCCGTGTTATATGCAGTTGCATACACTACTTTATCTTCACTTATGCAATTTATCAAACAACAAGAGTAAAAGCTGACAATAGTTTATTTATAATAATTGTTTATGTCAAAATCCTCATACAAGTTGTATAAAATTTTGATATTAGGCTGGCTTTTGAAAACAGTTGGGTTATACGTGAAAACTTCGTCGAAACTACTAAACTTACATACACAAAACTCTTTGGTAAGATCTTGTGCCAATTAAATAAAAAACGAACAGCGCGCGCTCGCTCCTGATTGGCCCTGCGCGCGCAGCTGCGCTCTCATTGGTTAGATTTTAATGGCGAGGATTTTGACATAAGGCTCGCCAGACGCCAGGTTAATTGGTCGCGTTTTATTGATGTTATAATGAGATTTTACGATATCGATGTGGATATTATACCATCATGTGAAATTGCTTAAATTGAGTGTTTTGTTATCTGCGCTATAACAGTAGTAATAATTATAAGTCAAGTATTGGAAACATAAGTAGAATGTTATAACATTAGTGTAGATAAAAAATTAAACATTTTCGGATCAACACAGAAGATTCTGTTAGTTCCAAATTTAATCACCACACGCACAGGTAATTTTACCATACTGTTCATATTATTTTGGTTTCAGCAAGTTATGAATAGACTTACAGTTGTGGCACCCCACCCGAGAGCTATAACATTTGCATTATCAGGTATGTTTATATTGGGTCCAGGGAGCGCTCCAGCACGCACAGTGTTTCCAAACACGAAGGCTGTAGCAACTCTGACCACTCCAACATCATTATTGTGATTCCTGGTATTATATTGTGGATGGCCGATCACTCGCGCTGCATTGTGCAGGTAACCCCCACTATTAGCGTTAGTTGATCCGACACGAATACGATAACTATTTGCGACAGGCAATCGACTGTAAAAAAAGAAAGGTACTCATGGACATGGTTTTGGTTTTTTATTGAAGCAAATGTTATATTGTATCCACAAGTAAGTAATATGTAAAAAAAAAACTATCTAATATTATTTTTTTACTCGATTCAGTACCCCTTTCGGGGCATAGGGCAGACTAAGCGTGAAAGACGTTGACTCTACCTTTTGCCCCGAATATTGTGACTTTCGTATTTTAAATCCAATTACTAGTTCAATTAATATAATTTTATTTATGTTAATTATTTATATAGATAGATACAGATAAGTTTTGTCTTACAACCAACAATGAGCAGCCGACAACATAGATCTGTTGTTTATAATTGTACCACCACAGCTTTGACGAAAATATATATTGTTTTGAGTGGCAAGAAGAACTGCAGCAAACGGATACGTGTTTATACTGGTTATTGAGCCTCCAATTATCCTTGCCTGCTGGGGTAGCGCTAAAATAATTCACAAACTTAATACCTAATGTGCTCGTAGTATCAAACTAGATATAAACTACCTGGGTTACGGCTACGGCTAATCTCGTATATCCTTATCCTTACTAATATTATAAATGGGAAAGTGAGTTTGTTTGTATGTTTGTTCCGCTTTCACGCCGTAACTACTGAACGGATCTGGATGAAATTTGGCACAGAGATAGATTATAGTCTGGAATAACACATAGGCTACTTTTTATCCCGGAAAATTAAGGAGTTCCCGCGGGAAACGAAAAACCTCGATCCACGCGGACGAAGTCGCGGGCATCAGCTAGTATTGTAATATATTAGTATTTATTTACGCCAAAGATAATATAATTAGACGACCTCCGTGGTGCAGTGTTGAGCGAGGTTCGATCCCCGGCAGGGTCAATTTGGGAATTTATAATTTCTGAATTTTCCCTGGTCTGGCCTGGTGTGAGGCTTCGGCCGTGGCTAGTTACCACCTTACCGGCAAAGACGTGCCGCCAAGCGATTTAGCGTTCCGGTACGATGCCGTGTAGAAACCGAATACAGGTTTGGGTTTAATATAATTGCCATTCCCCTAACAGGTTAGCCCGCTACCATCTTAGACTGCATCATCACTTACCATTAGGTGAGATCGCAGTCAAGGGCTAACTTGTAGTGGATAAAAAAAAGAATGTAAGAATGATAAATTGTGAGCATGACATAATATTAACTACTTTTATTAAACCTACCTTATTAAAAATCAAGATAAAAATCAATAAGAGTTACTCGCAAGCAACAGTTGAAAAGCAAATCCCCAGTACGAAAACTAATTTCTGCATCGTTCCATTTATTTGTGTCGTAAGAAAAGTAAATTTGTTTATATAGGTACAAGGTACATACCTTTAACGTATTATTATTATTATGTGCTTAATGCATACTTAGTTATCAAAGATTAGATAAATATACAAATAAAACCAAACGTAACAAGAATTATTTAATTGAAATATTACGTTTAATATAATAATTAGCGAGTTATGCTTTTCCACTCTTACACTCCACTCTTTCACTTTTGTATTTTAAGTTATGATAGTCATAGTCATAGTCATAGTCATTTATTCGTAAATATCAATATTACACGTCAATCTTATGTTACAATATATCAATTATATAATATGTTTCATAATTTTATACATTTTAGGTAATTTTTATGTCTAATATGTCCATACAACAATTATTATTATTATTATTTTTTTTTTTTAAGTTTACAAGTCAAATTACATATAAGTCTGTTTTATAATATTAACCTAGCCTAGCCTAGATCTTTCTCGCGAGAAACTCTTTATAACTGTAGAAAGACTCCTCGACAAGCCAATTTTTCAGTTTTTGTTTAAAACTATTAATGTTTTTTGCACTTTTTATGCTGTGGGGGATCCTATTAAAAACCTCGGGACCCATACCTGTAACCGTTCTCGAGGTTTTCTGAAGCCTGTGGTGTTTCATCACCAGGCGATTAGGATGCCGCAAATTATAATTCTGTATATTTCCCCTACTTTCGAACTCATCCTCGTGTTGTACAACATACATCGCCACATTTAAGATGAGTAAGCTAGGCAGGGTCAATATGCCGAACTTTTTGAAGTAAGGTCGAGCCGAGGTATCTTGTGGTACGTGGGCTAATATCCGGACCGCGCGCTTTTGGAGTATGACAAATATTATGTGCGAAAATAATAAAAAATAATAATCAAAATATTAAAAAAACTTTTTGAGTTTATGTAAGACCCTCTCATTGACTGGTTTAACACAATTTAACACAATCTATTAGCTCTACTTGGCTTAATCAGCCTGCCTCGTTGGTCTAGTAGTTGGCATGTTCGACTGCGGCCGACGAGGTCCCGGGTTCGAGTACCGGGCCGGGCCATAATTAATAAGTATTGGGCTTTCTGACAGAAATTCTCAGTTCTAGCCCGGAGTTAGGAAGTTGGCGAAGTTTCACCCCCGTGCCTCGGAGAGCATATAAAGCCGTCGGTCCCGATTATTATCACGAACATGATAGTAGTCGATAAAGCCCGCCAACCCGCATTGGAGCAGCTTGGTAGGTCTAAGCTCTAATTCCCTCTCTCCTATGAGAGTGGAGGCCTGTGCCCAGCAGTGGGAGAAGCAATCAGGACGAATATTGGACTATCTGAATTCTGACTTAAACTTAAATAGGCCATGGTACTACTACTATTTTCTATTCTGTGGTACTACGTCTAATATAATTGGACATTATGCGTCCTAAAATCCTGATTCTGTAGTGAAATACAAGAAGTGCAACAATGCTATCCATGAAATGTTTTCCATGAAGAAAATTATATTATGTATGAATTCTTGAAAATCCAAAAATAGAAGTACCTAGTCTATCTCTACCTGAACAGCCCCCCAATCATGTAAGAATGGCCGATCAAACGTTAAAGATTTTCGTCAAAGTAAAATAAACCATAACTGCATTGAATTAGATCTCAATTTCGTCTGCCCATTCTTATACGTTTAGGTATGTACGATACCCTAAACGTATAAGAATGGGCAGATGAAATTGAGCTCTAATTCAATGCTGTCATGGTTTATTTTACTTTGACGCCGAACCTTTACCATTTGATCGACGTAATCGGGGGGATGATTAAAACCAATCAAACCCAGAACCCATTTTATAAAATAGAATTGGTAGAATGTAGTGTATACTGTGTAAGTATCTTTGAAAGAAATCTCATACCTTACCCAGATTGGTGTACCTATACTTAAATGATTATAATATGGATGAAAATAAAGTAAAAAAGTCAAATTTTCTTTATTGATTAACACAAATAATTATTAAATAATTAAATACAGGTAAAACAGGGAAATACAGGAGTCAGTTGTAAAGTAGGTGGCTTGATTACCATAAACAATTATATAATACACGATACGGTTGTAGGTAGCGGAATCTCTCAAACAGGATATCTACTTATTACTTAATGTATAATAATTATTGAAGACAATATTTTGTTCTTTAAGCGTTGATTTGAATCCAGGAGATATACCGAGAAATTCTTGCGTAAACGGTAGGAAAGCGTGCAGAAGCACATTCACGACCAAAACTCGTCACGCCCACAACCACGTTACCATGGATAAGACCTGTGCCAGAGTCACCGAAGCATGAGCCGCGACCTCCGCTGCTCCAACCAGCACACAACATGTTGGCAGTGATTGCACCTCCACCATAGGCATTTGCGCAGGTAACTTGATTAATAGTCCGAATTTGAACGTGACGAAGTTGTTCTGATGGGCTTCCAAACGGCTAAAAATAGATTAAGGAAGAGGAGTTATTTTGTTTTTATTTATGTTAAGACTGCATTCCAGGTTTTTACCTGGTCACATCTATATTAGTGATGTCCGCGACTTCGTCCGTGTGGATTAAGGTTTTTGACTCTTCCGGGAAGGAACTCTTAAATTTTCCGCCATAAAATTTAGCTTAAGTGCTAATTCAGGTTATAAGCTAACTCTTTTTTAAATTACAACAAAATCGGTTCAGTCATGATGGCGTGAAGGAGTAACAAACATCCAAACGTTCTCATAGGATTTTAGCCCATTGATAGGTATTTTAGGCAAGCATATTTCACGGCAACACATGGCGGATCGTCAAAGTGTTTCAAGCCTATAAGGAATTTAAAATAGGCACTTTTGTCATTAAAGGCAATTTACTCACTGTTGTATTTCCCCATCCAATAGCCATAACATTCACGTTGTCAGGTATATTAACATTGGCTCCAATGAGTGCTCCAGCCCGCACGCTGTTTCCGAACCGGAAAGCCGATGTTACCCTGACCACGCCAACGTCATTGTCGTGAGTCCTAGTGTTGTAGTGCGGATGGCTGATGAGTTGAGCCACGTTGTGCACTGAACCACCGCTGTTGGCTCTGGTAGAACCAACTCGAACACGATGACGATTTGCGGCTAGTTGACGTCTGTAAAACATTAATTGATTACCTACTAAGTAGGTAATTGATTACCTACTGTTTAAGTTTTTTTTTATTCCCGCGCGATAAAAAGTATCTCCAGATCCTCAACTATACCCATGCCAAAAATCACGTCAATCCGTTCCTCCGTTGCGGTGTGATTGAAGGACAAACCAACAAACGAACGCTCTTTCGTATTTATAACATTTTAAGTATGATAATGTTAGTACCACAGGTTAGTACGATATGACTAGAATTACGGTAACAGCTAGTATTCTGTGCCCGCGGCTTCATCTGCGACAATTTAGATGTTTTAAAATTCCCGTAGTACTTAACTCTTTGATTTTCCAGCATAAAAACAAAAAAAAAAGAATGCGACGAAATTGGTTGAGCGGTTACTGTGAAAGGGTAACATTATATTTTAGATAAGACATGACACGTAAAGATTAATATTTATTGATGTAAATTAAAATGAGGTATATAATATCTTAACTGACTTACATCCAGCAATGTGTAGCAGAAAGTATAGATCTATTGTTTATAATGGTACCACCGCAAACTTGACGGAAATTACTGCTTTGTGAGTAAAGTAGAGCCGCGGCAAACGGATAGGTGTTAATATTGGTTAGTGATCCACCAATAATCCTTTCCTGCTGTTGCGGGAGAGCTGCAAAAAACATAAATCAGCAAACATATCATAAATTAAAATATTATATTTGAAGAATAATATCTAATTATTATTATTCACTAGATGCCCGCGACTTCATCCGCGTGGAATAAGTTTTTATAATTTCCATGGGAACTCCTAGCCTATGTCACTCTCCCAGGTCCTCTACTATAACCATGCTAAATATCACGTCGATCCGTTGCTTTGTTGTGGCGTGATTGAAGGACAAACCAACAAACCAAAAACTTACAAACCAATAAACCAACAAACCAACACACCACACTTTCGCATTTATAATATAAGTATGATGAAGTATGATTATCGTCTCTCTACTTGAACCACGTAATATCAGACGATCAGTCGCTTTTCTGTACACAAATGGTTTTAAATGTTTTAATTGCTTATTTCTTAGTTCAAACACATAAGTAGAAATCTACCCATGTGGTTTAAATAGCAACCTCGTCGTCTTAACCGGAAGATGTCCACAGCTGGACGAAGGTCTCCTGCATGGATCTCCACACAACATTATCTTGTTGTTGTTTCCAGCGGCCCCCTCAGCTACTCGCTTAAAATCTTCCGTCCACCTAGTGAGGGGTCGTCCAACGCTGCGCTTTTCGGTGCGAGCCAGATACCATTCTTTATGCTGATAGATCTCAGCATTAGAATGGTACTAGAGCGTACTTTGACTTGGCTCAGACTTTACTTAGAGTTAAAACGAGATGGACTTATGTGACTTACATAAATCTGTCTCGTTTTAACCATGTCTTAAGTCAACCCCTATATTGGTTCTCCGGATCAATAAAGTACCCGTGATCAAATCAATGGGTCAACCCGAAATATGTTGTTAATAAAAATCATCGATTTACCAACTAAGGATACAACATTACCTACAAATTAATACTCAAAAAGCGTCCACAATCGCTTATACAAACACATCTATAGATAATAGACAAAGAGACACCAAACGGTTCACAAAAACCAACCATAGTATGACTTTATATTTAGGGTTCAATTTTGTAATAACAATTGACACATACGACATTTTGTCGCCTAGTGTACTCATGCGCGACTGAGGCAAAAATTGTTCATTGTGCACAATTTGACCGTGCCGTTTTTTGCGTTTCGATGGTAAGCCTAAGGTATTGGTAAGTCAATGATAAAAATAAATTACATTTTAAAAGAACTCACAAGCAGTACTACAAAGGCTAATTATTGCCAATAGTAGAAAAAATATGATTGTCTTCATCGTGTCACGTCGCTATAATATGTTTATCAATAATAATTTGACTTCCATTTTATTTGGTTTTATATAAGCGAAGTATATAAGCCACTAGTATGGCGCGTGGCTGCGCGGCCCGCTGAAGCGGACCGCGTAATGGACCGCGCGGTCCACTGTCTACTTACTCGCTGTCCTACTATCCTGCCCCCCGATTATGTAAGAATGGCCGATCAAATCGTCAAAGTTCGGCGTCAAAGTAAAATAAACCATAACAGCATTAAATTAGAGCTCAATTTCGAAACACGAAATTGAGCTCTAATTCAATGCTGTTATGGTTTATTTTACTTTGACGCCGAACTTTGACGATTTGATCGACAATTCTTACATAATCGGGCAGCTGGTATACTGTCTACGTGTTCTGATCTTAACAACACACTGCTATGCTAGTGAGCACAGTGGAAGCGCCAGCACGCCAAACGTCCGACGTAAAAGAAAATTCTCATAAAGGAAAAACATAAAACAAAGACCATCAACCCCCCGCCCCTCCCTTTTTGTTTGAGCAGCCCCTAAGTAGGTACCTATCTTTAATACCCTGACCGTGCTCCTCACCCATTATCCGAACCTTCGATCATCGTCTCTCTCCATATTTTTTTCTCCGAACCATTCGTCAAAATGAGATTTCTTCCACAAAAACAAATCTTGAAAAGGAACCGTAGTCTTGCATAGTTCTACACTTGTAGCCTCTTCAATATTCGCCATATATTTTCTATGGAAAAATAAATTCCGCCGTCTTGAATTCTTTTCCTGTTCATCAAGTAGACTTTCATGTTCTGATCATCTTTTGCCTTGCTTGGTTTCTTGAAACCACTCTTCCATCTTTTATACTCTCCGAGATAGACACCGACGGAGTTTGCATGGCGGCCATCTTAAATCCGCCATTTTGAAATTTTTTTTCAGCTCACTGTCAATTGGATGAAGTTTCGAGTGACATTTGGTCGAGCACCCCCCACCTATCTTCAATACCCTTTTCTATGGAAAAATAAATTCCGCCATCTTGAATTTTTTTCCTGTTCATCAAGTAGACCCTCATGTCCTGATCATCTTTTGCCAAGAAACCACTCTTCCATCTTTTATGCTCTCCGAGATAGACACCGACGAAATTTGTATGGCGGCCATCTTAAATCCGCCATTTTGAAATTTTTTTCAGCTCACTGTCAATTGGATAAAGTTTCGAGTGACATTTGGTCGAGCACCCCCCACCTATCTTCGATACCCTTTTCTATGGAAAAATAAAATCCGCCATCTTGAATTTTTTTCCTGTTCATCAAGTAGAACCTCATGTCCTGATCATATTTTGCCAAGAAACCGCTCTTCCATCTTTTATACTCTCCGAGATAGACACCGTCGAAATTTGTATGGCGGCCATCTTAAATCCGCCATTTTGAAATTTTTTTCAGCTCACTGTCAATTGGATGAAGTTTCGAGTGACATTTGGTCGAGCACCCCCCACCTATCTTCGATACCCTGGCTGGTGCTCTTCATCCGTCTTCGAAATCCTCAATCATCAGCTCTCTCTGTATTTTTCCTCTTAATGAATTTTTGTTTTCTATACGAAACGATGAGTGAAAAAAAAAATGTTCATACAAAATTTTACAGGAGAGGTGATCAATGAGTCAGTCAGCACGAGCAGCTATATATATATTAATGACGTATTTTATTAAACATATCGTATGCGCGCGAGCTTAGTCACAACGATAAGATAATTGGTATTATTTAATAAGATAATAAACCCCCTCGATTCAGAGTATAACGTATTTTTCCTATATAGACAAAGTACTCTGTGACGTATTTTTAGGGTTCCGTACCAAAATGGTAAAAATGGAACCCTTATGGCGCGACTTTCTCCGTCCGTCCGTCCGTCCGTCACAGTCGATTATTTCAGTAACTATTAAAGCTATCGACATGAAATTTGGAAAAGTTGTGTATAATAGTGGCCTCACATCATTAAAATAAAAAAAAATCGAAAATTATTTTTAGTTTAATTAAAAAAGGGGGAAAATCGGGGGTTTGAAATTTCAAAGTATGATAACTATACTGAGTGGGATATCATATGAAAGGGCTATACTTCTAGATTCTAAAACAGATTTTTATTTATTTTTATGCATAATAGTTTTTGATTTATCGGGCAAAATGTCGAAAAAAATACCGTTCCCCCCCCCCTTATCTCCGAAGTTTACCAATTGAAAAATCTGAAATAATTATGGTCAATAGAAGCTTATGTATATTTTACAGGAAAAATAAAACCAACGCTATAACTAACATAGTTTTTTTGATATTAACAAAACTTACTACAGGATTGTACGGAACCCTCGGTGCGCGAGTCCGACTCGCACTTGACCGGTTTTATTTTTATTATACACACAATAATTATCCATACTATCCATACTAATATTATAAATGCGAAAGTGTGTCTGTCTGTCTGCTACGCTTTAACGGCCCACCTTTTCAACTGATTTTGATGAAATTTGGTACAGGGGTAGGTTACACCCCGGGGAAGGACATAGGCTACTTTTTATCCGGGAAAGTTAAGGAGTTTCCGCGGGAATCAAAAAAAATAATCCACGCGAAGTCGCGGGCATCATCTAGTTAATGATAAAGTAGCCTATGTCCTTCCCCGGGATACAATCTACCCCTGTACCAAATTTCATCAAAATCGGTTGAGTAGATGGGCCGTGAAAGCGTAGCAAACAGACAGACAGACTGACAGACAGACGGACAGACAGACAGACAGACACACTTTCGCATTTATAATATTAGTATGGATAGTATGGATTAATATATTTTAATAATATAATCATTCATAGAGTAGCAAATTTGTGCAGTTGTTGGTGGCACTTGCGTTAAGGTATATCACCATCGAACGTGCAACACACTCCCTACTACGGTACGCTATATTTGTATTAAATCCTATTCCTACTATAATATTATAAAACAATGTGAAAGTTTGTGTGTGGACTGAGTGACCACTTGTTGTTTTGTAGAGTGACTCTGCAGCTCTCAGAGTGCGGCAGTAAAAGGTTTAGTATATAATGTTGTAAAACATTAAGCAGTCCCACAAACTTATCTGACCCGGTGATAGCGTCGCTAGTAGATATGAAAAATAAAATAAAAACCTTTTCATAATATGAAAGCCAGCCTATTATGAGCAGCGTCAAGAAAAACTTTTCCTCCTCGTCGTGACACCAACTCGTTCCACCAGTGGCACGAGAAATAATTGTCATTCGTCCCTCGTCGTACTACTCCCGTTAGGGCCTTCAAATAACCGCTTGGCGCCACTAGTCCATCAGGATTTTAATATTGGTCCCACTGTATCAAGAGGGGGGCTATAAGGGTATTTGAATATCCTGTTGTCCCCACTCCTATTGTGAAGATACCTACCTACTGGTTGTACAAGTGCCCTGACTTGTTATACAATTACAATAAAACCAATTCATGTAGGATATACTATTTTATTAAACAATTACTCTGCATAGTATTGCACCTTTTCTTAAGCTCAGTAGTCAGATGAGGTCATTAGCAAAGTTTCATCACTAGAACCGGTAATCCTGCCGCCGCCGCTGCATTTGTGTTGGCCGACTCTGCATTTGTTGAACAACCTGAACAGAAGTTATTCAAAGTGGAGTTAGCATTACAAATTTTTTACCAGAGTTTTCACTGGGTGACGCGCTGGGTATTCTGGAGCCGCCGCTGCCAGCTAATGGATTTCGGCCAGGCTGAATACCAGGATGAGCTTCAAAACAATCAGCCTTGCACGGACCATCCCATAAACAAGGCGGCGGCGGTTTCCAGTGTACGCAGCCCGGTCTAGTACACGGTTCATCCTTAACTTCAGTGTTTTTTACTTTTCTTGGTCGACCACCTGGCCCAATAACTACATCGCCTGGTACTAATTCTTTATTTTGGAATCTACTGAGGATTGTATTATAGGTTTCCTCATCGAACATCAACATTGGATTTACACTATCTGGCGATTGTTTGCAACTACAAGAACAGTTACACCGTGTAGTGGTCGTATCAGTGGTGGCCTTCGGCACGCAAATACACCTTTCATATGCAGAGCTATCGACATAATTACTTATTTGCGTTGGACACTTACAACACTGGCCATTCTTGTTACTTGAAGAAGAGTCTGGAACGATGCCTTTAAGTTCACACACTATGAATCTCTTGCCCGTGCCAGATCCAGTGCTGGAATCCGCTAAACCTCCTGAACCACCTCCTTGAGCTCTGTAATGTGCCGCTAGTGGTGCTGGGTCCGCCAGACCGCGAGCTCGCGCTAGTTGACTTGGTGCACACAAGGGGTCCGGCATAACTAGACACGATGGCTCTCCGCCACAACCGGTCCGCCGACAATCATGTTGAAGACCATTACGCTTTATACAATGACAACTATAATACATTATTCCACCACGAAGCTCACGGCTCTTTGTCCTCTTAAGTTGATTCTCTTTCGCTTCTTTTTTTTCTGTACCACTCTCTTCCGCCCTAGGATCTGACTGATTAGCAGATCTATCTTTCTGCAAAGAAAAATTAAACGTTTTTATATGCGTTTTTAATAACCCTGTCCGCCGTGAATACGTGATTGTTATATTACCCGTATAGCTACGTGGTGGTGAAGGACACAGTATCAACTACCATTGTGATATGAGGTCGAAATCACTAAAACGCGTAACGTAGGTCTTCCCAGGTGGCGGGCGTCGCACGCACGGCGGACATGGTGGCGGACACGGCTTCGGGCAGCTAGGGCCCGCCCGACACAAATATCGGATTGATCCTTGCTGGAAGTATTGGCAGTCTTGCAGTCCATTTCGTTTAAATGCAGAGCGCGGAAGACACTGCAACTGAACATTAAAAACCCTGTAAAAACCTTTGCCTTTCTATAGAGCTAAATACTTTAATATTATGAACTAACCGGTGGCCCGCAGTCCTCGTATTTGTAGCATACCATAGGTCCACACGGGGAACACCTGAAAACATTGAGTATTTTTATTTATGATTAACGTGACTATCATAGCGATACTTCATAGTGAACAAAATAAACATACATTGTTCTGATATTTCAATCTGGTAAACTTCGACGGGAAAGAAGAGAGGTTTTATATTTTTCTACTTTTTATAGATTTTATTAATAAATTTTAAATTAGCTTTGAATTCACTTGAAAATTTTGAATTTTATAATATAAATTTTCCGGTTTTTACCACACAAGAGTCATGTACGTGTTGTGATCAAAAATTCTTCTGACTATTTTGTTCTCATTTTGATTGGGTGCAAAAAATATGTTTATTATTTTTTCTTATTCTAGCATGCCAGGTAATCAAAAAGTTAGAAAAGAGTTTCATTTAATTCTTAGCCCAAGTTCATATTGACTGCTATGCAGTGATATTTTGCAGTTTCTTCTAAACATCAACTTCAAAGATAATGATCTTTGATTATGTTTGATGCTAGTGGCTAAAGCCTAGCTAAGTTTAGCTTCTTCTTCATTGACTCTATTCTCTGATCATTAATTATATAGTTCAGTGCTTATGTGTTATTAATTTGTTAGAGTTATTGCCTCATGTTGCATATATTACATAGAGGTTCGGCATGTGGGTTTGCGCAATGTTTAACACACGCCACGTTAGCTGGTTCACACAAAGGGGCGGGAAGTACCTGACATAGGCGAGAACTTTGGCAACCACTTCTACGACAGTCATACTGCAATCCATTACGACGCAGGCAGTAACAATCGGTATAGAGAATACTGCCTCTCAATTCACGACTTTTGCATGTTTTTAAAGGCTTACAGCACTTCATATCGGAAGTGAAAATGTTCTATGTTTCTTCAAAACTTATAATTAATTATCTTTGAGTTGTTTATTTAAACTGAAATTTAGTAAGTAAGTATTACACAAAAATTTTGATAAATGTGAAAAAAATTTGAATGAAAATTACGATGGATTAAAATTTTCCAATTTCAGTTGGTCATGGTTATATTTACTTATTCGTTTTATAAAAAAATGTATTATGTACTTAATCTAGGTAACATATTATTATATTTTTAGGGTTCCGTACCCAAAGAGTACTGGACCCTATCCCCCCGTCCCCGGACCTACCCCGTCCATCCGTCTGTCTGTCTGTATCGGGCTGTATCTCAAGAACCTTTATAGCTAGACAATGGAAATGTTCACAGAGTGTGTATTTCTATAGCCAGCAGGCACTCAGATAGCGCCGGTCAGAGTAAACGCTTGTTTAAGTAAATAAAAAATCATAATCATAATCATAATCATTTTTATATTCCAAGAATATGGTACATGCAAAACATAATTACATAGATGTTAAAATCAAAACTATTATCCACATATTCTGTCAAGCTTGGCGTGCAAACATATTTTAAGTTAAGTTAATTTTACACTAAGCGTTAAGAATTTAAACCTTAGACAATTATTAAACCGAAGCGATGGAAACACACAAACTTTCAATTTCATTATTAAAGGCCTACCAGAATCTGATGGCAAAAAGTATACACCGTATACTGGTACTTTTAGGTGTATTTTTTGCCATCATATTCTGGTAGACCTATACTTAGAAATACTTAAATGCATTACATCATGGAAATATTCAAATTTATGACAACATGGAAACATTAAATTTATTTTAACATGTCAAAAATAGTAATAATCAAAATAATAATAATGTAAGTAAAAAAAAAGTATTTGTCACAATTAAAATTAATAAAATGAATAAAAAACCTATAATAATAATCAAATGTCATATTATAAATAAATTAAATGTCAAACAATTCAAATACCTAATAATACAGAAAATAAGTTCAGAAATATTATAAGAAAATAATTGTCAGTCAAGTAGTCATTCGTCTTATAATACTACTTGTCTAGAAGCATGTCAAATAAAGCTTTCTTAAATCTCATAAGAGGAAATTGTTTTAAAGAATCAGGCAAGTGGTTAAAAATCCGTAGATACAGCCATGCAGTTTGCATTTTTTTTAGTGACCGCTAGCTTCTGCATGGGCACGCATAACTTGTGTTTATTATGCTTGTTTCTAGCACTTCTCGTTGTATTTTCGCTTTTAAATAGGTGTGGGTACTTCATCTTAATTCATCATACTTCATCTTCAAGCAATTCAGGAAAAAAACACTAGTTTTAAATTGGGATGCATCAAGTATTTTCTTTTTTTATTGGACTCTATTACAACGATTTCGATGACTCTTTTAGACTCCAGAAAAGCAACGGCTCGTCTTCGGATGATGAACTATCGAGATACCTCTTTCACATACATTTTGTTGCGAAAATGAAACGCTAATTGACCTCCTGCTGTGTGCGTTATGAACTCCAAGAACTGAACGAACGTAAGTTGAACGCTAAACGCTTTTCTGTCTGCGTGGGCTCCAAATTAAAACTTGCTATGAACGCACCTTATTGTTAGATACTGTGACTAGGCGACTTCTGTCATACTGGCTGATCAAAAAAGTAAATTACAAAATTGGAATACATTTGTTCATGATTTAAACCTCAGAAAGTCGATTTGTAGAACACAATTTGGAGTTAAGGTCAGTACAATCAAATCCTTCAAGTGATTCACATATTATAAAAATCTCAAAAAAATCTTGCAGCTTATTTTCCAATAGACCGTAAGACTACCGTAGAATATAATCGTCTTTTTCAATCTTTGATACTACAAAATATACCCGCTTCTATCCCAAAATGTAAGTATTCTATAACCTATACCTTTTTTGTAGCTTGCTTAGCTTATAGAATAGTAAAATAGTAGCTTGATAGAATAATAATTAATTATCCTTTCGGTTATTGCCTACTACTAGATGATGCCCGCGACTTGAAAGACGGACAGACACACTTTCGCATTTATTGGAGTATGGATTCCACTAAATTATTGTAGTTGGATGTAGTTTCAACCAATTTCAACTCCCTATTGAACATGTTTTTTTTTCTAGGTGTGGACCCTGTGGTGGATGCTGCGGACCCTGCGGACCCAGCTGCGGACCGTGCTGCCCTTGCATCACCATATACACGTGCTGTACGAAGATTTGTTAACATCGCCGCTCGAGTGGCTGGCATGGCAATCTGCGGCGGCTTCCATAGTGTCATAGCATAGTGTTTACGTCAATAGATTTTGTGAATAAAAAGTTAAAATGTAAATCTCTTTCTATTCTCAAGTAGAGCCAGGGATTTCTAAAATAGAGCCAGGGCCATTCTCAATTAGTGCCGTCCTCGGGCCAAAGCACCTAATTTAGGGTAGTTCTCATTAGGGCCAAAGCACCTTAATTTAGGGTAGTTCTCATTAGGGCCCTTCACCTTAAATTAAGTCTGGTTGGTAGACTACAGTCTGCAATCATAGGAACAATCATAGGAACTGTTCGTTACGATTGGTAGGAGCACGAGGAAGAACTATTCCTCGGGCCTATTGCGCATTTTTTGTATGCGCATTGCGCGTGTCTCATCCGACATAAGTGGTTTAAGTGATGTGGAAATACAATATACTAAAATTAAACAAACAATTGCGCTAATAATAGCCGTCAAATCTCGAAATAAGGGCTGCGGAGTCGGTGGTCGTTATGTCTCCCCTGATTGGTTTCTGGACCGTAAGCTTTTTTGCCGACGTCATCACACAAAAACGTTCATCCCCTAATTTTTACCCCCTTAGGCGCTTAGTACGCACTGCGAAATTTGACACATACTCGTAGCTTTCTATACAAGCGCACGCATTAGCGACTTTTTAGTGTCTGATTTTAAAAACGTAACTTGATACATTTCGATCGCGGTTTGTAAAAGCGCTTTGGCCTGTTCCACTAGTCCCTACCAACGTATCTGGGGGGGAAGAGTGGAATTTTTTTTCACCTATCCCTACGGTAGGGATGAGTGGAAAAAGTATTTTTCACCTCTAAACTCTAAAAATATTAAAATCACTCGGTAGGGATAAGTGTAAATATTTTGTCCACTCATCCCTACCGTAGGGATACTATTTTCGCATAAAAGTAGCCTGTCCTTTCTCAGCTCCTATCTCTGTACCCATTAAATATCGGTTCAGTAGTTTAGGCGTGATTGCATAACACACAGGCATACAAAGTTACTTTCGCATTTATAATATTGTATGGATTCAATTCCTAATTTCAATAACACATTAGCATCATCGGATTTGTTAAAGTGACATTTACTAGAAATATTGATTTTCTACATCCATCCATATATCTAGTTGCCACATTTGCCACACTACTGAAAAAGTTAAATAATCTATGATAGCTGATGCCCGCGACTTCGTCCGCGTGGATTGACCTTTTTCGGTTCCCGCGGAAACTCTTTAATTTTCCGGGATAAAAAGTGGGCGTTTCCTCGTGCTCCTATCAACTTGTCTAGCCTATGTGCTATTCCGGACTATAATCTATCTCTGTGCGAAATTTCATCCAGATCCGTTCAGCCGTTTGGAGCGTGATTGAGTAACAAACATCCACACATCCATACATCCATACATCCATCCAAACTTTCGCATTTATAATATTTATATTTGATTATTTGATGCCTAATAAACCACTAATTATATAACAACGACCATCTGACACAGATGGGCCGGCGCCGGACTCGTATCTTTACTCCATGCAATTATGAACCTAGGTGGTAAACATGAAACTGACCGCGGCTGTACGGCATATCTTTTTTTAATATCAATAGACATAGACTATGATATTGTCATTTTTGCTATGGCTCAAATAATGTCATGTCAAAAACAACAAAAATGCTATCTTAACTTCCGGAGCAAAATTTATTTATATTATTTTGATCTTAGTAATATTTGCCGAATTATTTCTTTCCATAAAATTCATACAAAAACTACTTAAAACAAAGAAAGGAAATTAAAAATACATCTTTCATAAAATTTATTTTACATAATATTATACCTGTTGCAGATTTTAATTACTCTAGTTTTAGGTTAAAATTTCAAAAATAATGTTTACAGTTAGATCGTTGCAGCTTGTTGCGTCCCAACAAAAATATAAATCCCTCCTCTACGGAATCGGAGTTGGCGGCAGTGGATCACGTCAAACAGGTGACTGCGATCATAGTGATGGGGACGGCGACAAGCCACCCCGGCATCTATGTCCTGACTGCAATCCCTCCGCTCCTAATATTTATGACGTGAGACCCTTAATATAACGTAGTTAAGTATCAGGAACACAACCCACGTCGCCAGGCGTGGGGCGAAATGGTGATCGCGAATGTTTGTTTAGTTTATCAGTTGGATTTCTTGTGTGCAGAATGACTGCCCAGTAATAGATCAGCGTTAAATTTTACCCGCATTATCACTTTGGGCAGTCATTCTGATGCACACAGGTTTCTTATGTAGGCTGGACTAATTATTATGCTCTCTATGGTGAAAAACTTGCATTCGGAGATGGACAGAAAAGTTGTTTCTATCCCGGAAAGTAGAGCTCCCATGGGACATACACATAAAATAAAATAAAAAATGGTTTCGGACTCTGCTCTTTCTATCTCAGTCTCTTTATCGATGTAGGAAACGGACGATTCTAGTACAGGCGGAAAGAGTAAAGATTGTGTTTGCTCAATAGGTACCTACTCGTATGTTTAACTTTTCAACGAATATAGTACTTAGAGATTTAAGTTGTTGTTGATTGTATACCAATTTTGTCTTAATTTTTTTTGCCGTCCAACCCATAATTTCTAATTAAATGAAACATAAATCATAATCCTTTCATGATCCTTCATCCTTTCAATCTACAGAAGTAACAGACTATCACATACATCAAGTAGGTACCTATTTACCCAGGTGATCTTTTTCAGTGTCGAAAATACGGACATAATTTACCATGTGACAGCGTAATGCCCTATTTCGAGACATTACCTTACTTCCCGACAGGGATCTTCCGCTGCACAGCTGGAGAGGTATTTACCCATTATTACATATTCTCATTGACTGGCCGGTCGAAGCCAATAGCTGAATATGCCTCGCCAGTCCCAGTAATTTATCCTTTATAGTTTTGTTCCAACATAAGTGTAAGGCTGAGTGATATTATCTAATAATTTACTTAAATGAAAACCGCTAGATATACCTAGTCAATTCATAGAAATAAGTATCATACTATCATTAAAAATGTGAAAGTTTCGATGCTTACAAGTTTAGATGTTTGTTACTCCTCCACGCCGCTAAGACTCAACCGATTTGGCTGAAATTTGGTATGAAGATAGCCTAAAACCTGAATTAACACATAGGCTACATTTTATCCTGGCAAATTACAAAGTTCCCGTGCCAAAAAACCTCAATCCACGTGGATGAATTCGCAGGCATCATCTAGTAGTTAATAATACTAATGTTTAATTAGTTAGAAGTGGTGATAGCCTAGTGGTATCTCCACGACACGGGATCAAGGATTCGATCGTCGGGCACGCACCTCGTACGCAACTTTTCGGTGCTAAGTGGGTTTTAAGAAATTAAAATATATCACTTGCTTCAAGCGGCAAAGGAAAACATCGTAGGGAAACTGGCATGCTCTTCTTCATAATGTTCTTGGAGGTTGAAGTCTGCCATTCCGCACTTAACCAGCGTGGTGGACTAAACCTTTCTCATTTCGAGCCGGCAACGCAATGGGTTGAAAGGTTGAAAATTATGATGATGATGATGATGCTGCTCTAGTTAGTGTAGTTCCCTAATCTTTCAATTAACGACATTCTTGTAACAGAGAAAACTTCTTATACTTTCTTATTCTAGATTTATGTATCCTCATTTACAGGTTCTCGGCTTAGGGGCTAACAAATGTGGTTGTTACAAAAACCCAGAATATTTTTCATTTCATCACATGACCTTTTATGACATGCACATGCTACTAAGATGTTATCGAAATCCATCACCGAAAACTGGAAGAAAAAAGTAACATTTACATTGTTTATCAAATTATTGTTTGTATAAGCATAATAGTTGGTAATGGCCCTTAATACAAGCTGAAAAATATTTTTTGTACTGAGGTATATTTTTTTTAATGTTTACCGGGTGAATTGCTTTAAACTTTAGAGCAGGCTCATACGTTTTATGTATGACTGTGAAATAAATGTAGCCCAATCATTTTGTTGAATTTTTTCAACAATTTTTTTCGATAGATCTTGGCTTCGGCCGTAGTTAGTAAGTATTAACCACCCTATTTGGAAAGACGTACCGCCAATCGATTAAGCGTTTCGGTACGTTTCCGTGTAAAAGCCGATTAGGGGTAGGTATATGGGTTTAATATAAGTGCCGTACCCCTAAATAGGTTAGCCCGCCACCATCTTAGATTGCATCATCACTTACCATCAGATGAGATCGCAGTCCAGGGCTGACTTGTAGTGGAATAACATAAAAGAGCAAAATAAAACTTAGTATAGCCCACTAACTTATCTGACCCGGTTGACTAAAATTGGAACTAATTTTTATGCCTGTTTTGTTTTAGTTTTATTTTATTTTTCATAATATAATATATACTAGCGACACTGTTACCGGGTCAGATAAGTTTGTCAGACTATATTTTAATGTGACAAATAGATACACCACCACCACTAACATGGTAATCATTTATACTAAAATAACAAGCTTTTCTAGATTTATGTTATGTAGAGCACCCATTTATGGTATAGCAATCATGGTGAAATTGACCGACTCTATGCTGATCAGAACAGGCGTGCATGACAAATCATAGCGATTCGCTTTGGATGCAAATCGCTACCTACGCAAATTTAAGGCTTTCGTGGATATATCCATATTTCTCGGAGAATTGGCATAATATTATGTAGGTATGTTCACTAGTTGACTCGCCCCGGCTTTGGACGGATACCACAGGGCTTATAGTATGGCTAAATATTTACTTTTTCTTAAGCTCTACTAAACTATTTGCAATTATTGATTTGCTGTTTGTTGTTACGTTCAGTAATTCAGAAGTTATAAGGCTCTGACAGACGGACGGACGGACGGACGGACAAGTGCAAATTCACTCAAGTAGACTCAGAGTTAGTTCCATGTGCCGGACTCGAACTATTCATGGTCAGATCTTTATGAAATTACCATGTCTGTGAAATTACCATGAGACCATTGATGTAGAATTTTGTACCTTGAGACCTACTAAATTGTCCTTTATAAAGAAAATAACAAATTGTCAAAATCAAAATTTTTCTTAAAATCATGCCTAGGTGCCTACCTTTTATATATTTTTTTAGGTTAGTTTTCCATCGTCATTTAAAATTTCGTCGTCGTCGTCGTCAACCAATAGACCTCCACTGCTGGACGAAAGTCTTTCCTATCTTTATAGGGAACACACTTTCTGCCAAAGAGAGAAATGAGCATTGAATGTTAAACTTCGTGCTCTATTGACTCCGAAAGAAAACATTCAGAACACGCAATGCCATCGCACCTCTTTAATGGTAGGTTCTTAAAGCGATATATGTATTTTATAAGAAATCAATACTCAATACTTTGTCTAGGCCTTATAGGACATTCAGGTGTCTTTTATAACATAGAATGTTGTGTCGTCATGTTTGACTCTATCCACCACCGGCAACGGTTCGGAAAGCAGTCGTCTCCGTACACCTACATAAAGTACGAAATATTTAAAGCATCTTTTACTTAAAGGTTTACTAAGTAGTAAATAACAAAGGTAGGTATTAAGAATTATGTGATATTTTTGAATGACTAGAACATTTTTATGTAGGTATGCCTAATATTTACGGGGGGGACTTACCTACTCAAGAGTGCATGACAGCCACGGAATTTCTAGCTGGTTCTTCCCGAAACGAATCTAAATTACATCTAAATCGAGTTGTCGAGGAAGAAAGCCCAACATGGATTTGAAGTTAAAACCAGGAAGGTATTTTAAAAACCGCAGATAGACTCAGGAAAATCCTACTCAAAATAAAGGCCCACATTGGATGCCACTGTGCTCGTGTTCGACATTTTTTTGTGAAACGATAAACTTTCGCACTTAATTATTATTTTATTCTTGATACAAGATTACCGCATTCTATGCGACCTGCTCCAATAAATACGTTGCGAAACGCACCTTTAAATAGCTATTTAATTATTCACGATCACTCTTGATTAGAACCGTTAACATTATTTATTGATACTAAGTCTATAATTATGTTAATAAAGCTCTAATTACGAAATACAATTTAATGTGTAGAGTCAATTATATCTAATTTATAACATCAACGATTTTGTAGTTAGGCACCATGAGCGAGTAGGAGCGAGTCAAATCCAACGAGTAGCAAGAAAATAGTTCCAAAGCTAAACATCCAACGCGGCCCGTCGTGAGTAAAGTAAAGTAACACTTCCATTTTTTCCGCTTCCAAAAACGAGGAGATTCTCAGTAACTCTACATTACCCTGGATACTAAGTACGAGGTAGTGATCTGTAGGTAAATTTATTATTCCTTATTTTAACACCCGACGCGAACACAGGTGTGTTTTAAGTTTAACCGCCTATCTTTTTATCTGTCTGTGCCGTCATAGCTCCCAAACGGTTTTGTTTCAAATTTTGTAGAGAGCATTCTTGGCTATGATTCTAGAAAATCTGTTCAGCCATTTGAATAAATCAGCTCTTTTCTAGTTGATGAGGGGATGTGAGCAACTTCCACAAGTCTGATTGATTCGAAATTTGTTCAAGTCCTATTATTTCAATGATACTGAAGTAAAATGACTGCCTCGTTGGTCTAGTGGTTAGCACGTTCGACTGCGGCTGACGAGGTCCCGGGTTCGAGTCCCGGGTCGTGCCATAATTAAGTGTTGGGTTTTTCTGACTACAAATTCTCAGTACTAGCCCGGAGTTAGGAAGTTGGTCGTGTTTCACCCCCGTGCGTCGAAGAGCACATTAAGCCGTCGGTCCCGGTTATTATCACTAACATGATAATAGTCGTCAAAGCCCGCCAACCCGCATTGGAGCAGCGTGGTGGCTCTAAGCTCTAATTCCCTCTCTCCTATGAGAGTGGAGGCCTGAGCCCAGCAGTGGGACGTTAATGGGCTGTAGTGGAAGGAAAATGACAATTATAACCTGATGCACTACAGGCTGCAGCAACACATAGGTTGAAATGATGACGATGAAATAAAATTGGGTAGAGCCATTCGGTAGAGAAATAGAATATGCCGCCCCTGTGGCTATAATGCTCGTGCCAGCACAATCTATATTGACGGGGTATAATTTAATATCCATACCCAGTTATTGTAAAATTTCTACAAGTTAACAGAACGATTACCTACTTTACTTTTACTCAAATCACCTATAACAACAGGTTGTACCAGATGTCCGAGTATCAAGTAAACGGTTTATGGTGAAACGTCCTGTCCCTGTATTTTATCAATGTTAGACAATTTATTTACGTGTACCCAGGCAATTTTAAGCTCGAGATGTAATCTCTAAAAAGTAACAAAAGTAAAAACTTTTGTGACTTTATAAAGATTCCTTAGTAATTAAAACGAATAGATGATACCTATAGCGTATAGTGATTTTAATTTATTGAATATCACATATCTGTATCTAAAGCTACAAGTTCGCACAATATTTTGTTAAAAGAAACACTCAGGTAGCTACATAATATAAAAGATGCGAGGTACTATGTGCATTTCAATTTATTAATCTTTATCAACCTTGTTTTCGAGGATTCCATAGAGTTTGCAACATTTCCAACATTGCAAAGAACCAGGTGAAATCAATTACGTACTATCCCTTCGTTGATAGTGTTAGGAGTATGTACGCAAGTATTTAATATTGCGTGTTGCTCATATTCTAAAACTGCTGATAGTCCAACTCGAAAAAACTAGAATTTTCTGGAGTCCATAGTTGCAAAAATATATAATGATGCTAGAGGGAAAATAAAATGCACAAAAAAATGTTTAAAATTTTAAGAATAGCAATGAAGAACTTATAAATATTAAAAAGTTAAGTAGTAAAAGTTAAAATTCGTTTTAATTTACAATTACAGTCAAACCACAGACATTCCAGTTTATATTAGCCAGCAAAGTAAAAGTACCCATCGGCAATTTTTCATAGCTGAGTTCAGGTGTGCAATGCAATGGTTAATTAAAAATAGGCTAAGCTTTGAAAATGACCCAAACCACGCGTCGCTTGCCACTTAGCTTCATTTAAAAATAATTAAATTGTTTATTGATCAAAGAAACATAAAAACAAATAACTTCTGCATTTGACAATCTTATATAATACTAGATGATTCCCGCGACTTCGTCCGCGTGGATTATGATTTCTCGATTCCCACGGGAACTCTATAATTTTCCAGGATAAAAAGTAGCCTATGTCCTTCCCTGGAGTACAATCTATCCCAGTACCAAATTTCATCGAAATCGGTTGAAAGGATGGGCCGTGAAAGCGTAGCAGACAGACAGACAGACAGACAGACAGAAAGACAGACAGACAGACACACTTTCACATTTAGGTACAATATTGGTATGGATCTATACTTATAATAAAACTGTAACAGGTCCAATTCTGTACATTGAAGATATTTTGAAAATTATTTGGAGGGCACTCATTATTCGATACTGAAGCCAAATCTGTAATTTTTTTCATTTTTGTCTGTCTGTCTGTCTGTCTGTCTGTCTGTCTGTATCTTGGCCGCGCATCACGCCGAAACTACTGAATGAATTCAAACGAAACTTGGCACGATTTGAGCTCATACTACGAGGTAGGACATAGGATACTTTTTATCCCGAAATTCTATTATACTCGAATATTCTATTTCACCCCGAAGGGGTGAAATAGGGGTTGGAAGTTTGTATGAAAGTCCTTAATTTCTTAAGTTATAGCAATGAAACTTGATATATATATGAGCTGCGGGTTGAAGATGAAAACATATGTGTTTCACAGTTTTTCAAAATTCCACCCCCGAAGGGGTGAAATAGGGGTTGAGAGTTTGTATGAAAGTCCTTAATTTCTCAAGTTATAGCCATGAAACTTGATATATGAGCTGCGGGTTGAAAATGAAAACATATGTGTTTCACAGTTTTTCAAAATTCCACCCCCGAAGGGGTGAAATAGGGGTTGAGAGTTTGTATGAAAATCCTTAATTTCTCAAGTTATAGCCATGAAACTTGATATATGAGCTGCGGGTTGAAAATGAAAACATATGTGTTTCACAGTTTTTCAAAATTCCACCCCCGAAGGGGTGAAATAGGGGTTGAGAGTTTGTATGAAAGTCCTTAATTTCTCAAGTTATAGCCATGAAACTTGATATATGAGCTGCGGGTTGAAAATGAAAACATATGTGTTTCACAGTTTTTCAAAATTCCACCCCCGAAGGGGTGAAATAGGGGTTGAGAGTTTGTATGAAAGTCCTTAATTTCTCAAGTTATAGCCATGAAACTTGATATATGAGCTGCGGGTTGAAAATGAAAACATATGTGTTTCACAGTTTTTCAAAATTCCACCCCCGAAGGGGTGAAATAGAGGTTGAGAGTTTGTATGAAAATCCTTAATTTCTCAAGTTATAGCCATGAAACAGCATTTGGGCTTTCGTTAAAATATGAAGAAGTACGTGTTTCACCATTATAGGGGGATTATACCGTGGGATAGTAATATAGGCTACTTTTTATCCTGGAAAATTAACTGAACAACTTATTCCACGCGGACGAAGTCGCGGGCATCAGCTATAAAGAATATACATACATACATAGGCTACTTTTTATCCCGGAAAATTAATGAGTTCCCGCGGGAATCGAAAAAACTTAGTCCACGCGGACGAAGTCGCGGGCAGCGGGCAGTTCTTATATAAAGTTGTACAAAACGGAATCTAACTCTTATTTAATGGTTTATCTTATTTTACATCTCTCATATTCGGTAAGTAGGTCCTTATTACCCCCAAATGGAGCTTGTAGGTGACCAATTAGCGCGGTAAGTAATTAAAAAAAGTATGATGGTTAGATGTACGCGAACTTTTTGAAAGAGTCAAGAGTTTTTTTTTTTTAATTACTTACCGCCCTAGGGCTTTTCTAGCTACATTATTACCCTTGAGCGCTAATTGGTCACCTTCAAGCTCCATTTGGGGGTAATAAGGACCTACTAACCTCACAATCGAGATGTAAAGCAGAGTAGTTAGCTCGGGTGTAAGCATCAATTGCACCCTCGAACTATAGGCGCCCTCGCTGTGCTCGTGCGCCTAAATATCTCGAGCTGCAATTGATGCCTTACAGCCCTTCGCTACTAATCTACTATTAAGAAACACGAAAATATATTACGTGCCGCAGCCAGGCAGGTGTCAAGTTCAACACATGGCACAAGCTCGGCATGGTCCACCATCAGTATCTAAACTAAAACTATGAAACACGTATTGAACCGGTCTAAAATTAATATAGTGTTCACTTTTCTAAAGGAAAACCTTTTTAAACCTGTCAATCCATACTTCCAAACTAATATTATAAATGCGAAAGTGTCTGTCTGTCTGCTACGCTTTCACGGCCCATCTGTTCAACCGATTTTGATGAAATTTGGTACAGGGATAGGTTGTATCCCGGAAAATACAAGAGTTCCCGCGGGAATCAAAAACCTTAATCCACGCGGACGAAGTCGCGGGCATAATCTCGTATAATATTAATAATTGTAAAATAGATCACAGTCAGCATAATACACCTACTTGAACTATGCTTGGTCAAAATAATCAAATATCTCTAATCAAAAATCTGTGAAGAGTGATGCCTTTGTATAGCTACCAATATAACAATTATATGTTTATTTGAATAGGTAAATGAAAGTTGACGGTCTAAGGTCAAGCAACGTCCGGTGTAGCACGTAAAGATCAAGGTGGACAAGCAGATTGTTTTGTACAAGAAGAATGCCGATAAAGCTTCATTTATAATTTAAACTGCACACGTATAATATAACTAGCTGATGCCCGCGACTTCGTCCGCGTGGAATATTTTTTTTAAATTGCCACGGGAACTCCTTTCACAATTTTCCGGGATAAAAAGTAAACTTTTATGTCACTCAAATTTCAAAAACTGTGAAACACATATTTCTTAATTTTTACCCGTAGCTTGTAAACCAAGTTTCATGGATATAACTTGAGAAATGACGAAGTTTCATACAAACTTTCAACCCCTATTTCACCCTCTTAGGGGTGGAATTTTCAAAAATCCTTTCTTAGCGAATGCCTACGTTATAATAGCTATCTGAGTGCAAAATTTCAGCCCGATCCGACCAGTGGTTAGAGCTGTGCGTTGATAGATCAGTCAGTCAGTCAGTCAGTCAGTCAGTCACGTTTGCCTCTTATATATTTAGATTAACTAATAACTATGAAATACCTACTAATGAAAATTTGTCGTTACGGTCAATAAGTACACCTCATAGATACAATTCTTATTCGTAACGACGCGGTTTTTATTTTGCGGTACTAAGCAGAAATTTAAATGCGCAAAATTAAATTCGTACTTAGATGTATTTTCGAGGTTTTTAATAAAAAAATCCCACAATAACGTAATATAAAAGGTAAATAATAGTCACCTACGTTGTTGGTGGCAAAATTATTGATAAAATTATAAGATACCTATATAATATAATTAAATAATCTTTGTGTTAAACAAAATTGACCCGAACTTAATTTTATCATTTTCTGCAGAACACATTGTGCATATACATTATATATATTTAAGTTTGAGTATAATATATTTATGTATTATATTATGTGTAGTAGGTATATGTATGTATTATAGTATGTGTATGTATTTGTGTGTATTGGTGTTTATGTATTGTTATGTAGCATAATTTTGAGCCACCTGCTTTCTATTTTCCTAGCGTTTTCCTAATCTTAAGGTTGCCTGGAAGAAATCGCTATTTAGCGATAAGGCCGCCTTTTGTACCTGTCCTTTTTCATTATTTCATTTCATGTCATTGTTTTTGTATTTTTCTTGTGTGGTGCAAATAAAGAGTTTAATAATAATAATTGTGCAAAGGATTCTATTAGGTATATTTACAAACCAAAGTTCGAACCACAGAACATTTAATAAGAGGTTAGAATGGCGATGTGGGCGGGTCACGCGCGCCACTACGTTGACCGAACGCTCATATATGGTTCAAACGTACCAAAAACACACCTCAGTCGGCCGCGGACTGTCTTGGGAAGTTTTACGCACAAAAAAGTGTGTAAAATGCCTTCTTGCGCGGTAATAACCTGCAGAGCTAGAAGCCAAAATGTCAATGTGACTAATGGCAAGATATCTTTTCATCGGTAAGTACATTAAACCTTGATTTTAAATGATTTAATTGAAAATACTAAAGACATTATGTTTTCCTTCACTAATGTGACTGGATCGCAAATTTGTATGTACATCGCTGGTTTTATACCTTTGCGAACAACGCGCTCCAACAGTCATGTACGCGAGCGGCAATGTAAAGCGTAGTGCGTATGAACGATCAACTCCACTTGTTACCTGGTATTACCCAATAAGAGTAGCTTGACGATAGGCCGGTAGCATTTTTCCACCGTATCGATAAATAGTTTATTTGTTTCTTTTTACCAGAACGAGATATGCTATGCGTGGTTAAAACATACTGTTTACAAAACTATCACACTGATCGCGAGCAATTTATTCTTATCCATTGAGGAGTTCCGTTCTCCATCTCCGGAGATATTTATCAGATCTTCACCAAATTAAAATGGGACCACCTCTGAAGTATGACCTACCAAACAAAAAAAGAATTATCAAAATCGGTTCATAATTGGCGAAGAAATCGCGTAACAAACATACAAAAAAAAAACATACAGTCGAATTGAGAACCTCCTCCTTTTTTTGAAGTTGGTTAAAAATAGTAAAATCTAAAGACATAGAGTCCAACTTAAGTTAACAATATGAATATTGACATGCTGTCGACCGTACGAAAAATAAACATCGATAAAAAATATTTTAGTCAACCCCTAGCGTATGTTGCTGTTTTACACGACAACACGCGCAAGTTTAAAGTTTCACTAGTGTGCGTAGCTTCGCCAATCGCAGCGCTTTTTTCTGCCTCACGCACACATGGCAACTCTCGTGTGTATTCGTTTAGATTAGTAGTAGTGAAGAATGGTGGGATCAAAACGGCGACAGCGGTTTCCGTACAAAATTTGCACTAGGGCCTTTCTAACCTCTTATTAAATGTTCTGTGGTTCGAACTATAAGGGGCGGAATAGAGATTCCTTCCAAATCCAAGAAGAAAATTCAGCGCTAGCATGTCGTATATTTACTTTACCCGTAAGTGCAGTAATTAAGTATTTTATTTCAAAGACGTTCACGTTCACATAAAGATGTATTTGTTGTTGGCCATGACGAAACGCTAACAACAAAATAATTGATTCAATTATTTAATATATTATACTATCGATTGGATGTAACACAAACCACACAAACTTTGCGAATGCACGTCATCGCTAATTCAATGTACTTTCAAGGCTTCATAAGTGTTAGTCACCTTAATGTGCCTTATTTATGGCTTCATCCGATTAACGTTACCCAAAGGTTAAATTTTAATGTGAGAAAGGACATTCTGAGACTATTACTCTAAATCGCTTAGCGTCTTTCTTTGCCCTAAGAAGCGTAGCTAGTCACGGCCAAAGTAAGTATGCTCCTAACAGATGATAACAGATCTCACTTCATCAAAGCCATAAAAATTTACCACTGCGCCAGGGAGTTATTTATAGACTCAGTTTCTCTTATAGTTTTTTTTTTTTTTATCCACTACAAGTCAGCCCTTGACCGCGATCTCACCTGATGGTAAGTGATGATGCTGTCTAAGATGGTAGCGTTCTAACCTGTTAGGGGCATGGCAGTTATATTAAACCCATACCCCTATTCGGTTTCTACACAGCATTGTACCGCAACGCTAAATCGCTTGGCGGCACGTCTTTGCCGGTAGGGTGGTAACTAGCCACGGCCGAAGCCTCCCACCAGGCCAGACCAGGGAAAATTCAGAAATTATAAATTCCCAAATTGATCCTGCCGGGGATCGAACCCGGGACCTCCGCACGTTAAGACAACAGCGCTACACACTGCGCCACGGAGGTCGTCACGAGTTCGAACTCCGGAGGCGGTCAGTGAGTGACTCATATTTTGTTTGCATATTTTATACATGATGCAATAAATATTGACCTTATAAGTACGACATGACAACTTTTCCCTAAGTTATAGTCAGACAGGTTTTAAATGATCTCGCACATTTATTTTACTGTTTTAAGTCCTCTAAAAGGTAAAGAAATCATAAATTGGCATGGAGGATTTCACTGGTACCTACGACATTTAAAACAGTGGGTGAACATAATATTATTACCTCAGTAATAAATAATTATCATCAATTATTTGCATTTTGTATAAATAAAACAATAGTACCTATGTTTAAAATTTAGGGAAACTTAACACTCGTAAATTGGTATGTGGCTTTCGTTTTGTTTGAAGTATTATCCAGTTTTGATCTTTGGTTTATGTCTTGTCCTATTTCACAGAATAGGCCTATTTTTCTTTCCGAGAAAACTTTACAAAATTTTACAGTTTCTGCAGTAGAAGTTGCAGACCTGGCAGTTAATTGATGAACTGATGATTAGTCCAGTCAAATATTTTCTGGTCGATATAAGTCACTAGCTGATGCTCGCGACTTCATCCGTGTGGATTGAGGTTTTTTGGTTCCCGCGGGAACTCTTTAATTTTCCTGGATAAAAAGTAGCCTGTGTTATTCCTGTCTATAATCTATCTCTGTGTCAAAATTCATCCAAATCCGTTCAGCCATACTGGCGTAATTGAGTAACAAACATCCATCCGTACATCCATCCATGCATCCATCCATCAATCTAAACTTTCGCATTTATAATATTTGTATAGATTTCAGTATTACACGTAGGTACATTAATTACTTCTAATTTGCAATAAAATTTTTAGATCAGGCCTGAAAGTGTGAAAATATTAAAAATACGAGAAAGGAATCTTTCAAATCTAAAACCTAGGTTGGTCGTTGATAAACTCGCACAATTTTCCAATGGAATTTGTGAGGATTTTGCTGTATCCAAATAAAAATACCTACCTACTACTTGATTAGCTACCTCCTAATAATTCAATAATAGGTATGTGTATATACTTATAGGTAATATAAAACTATTAATCAAGTCAATAAAGTGACACATTCAATTTGTATCACAAATATATTTTAATCACTATAAAACGATGATAAAGTAAGTAATTGATATTGAATGAACATTACCTATTGCTGAAACTATTCACCGTTTAGAATTTTGTCACGCTTGTTTGTAAAACACTTGGGGTCGAGTGATGTTACATCTTAGATGTCCAGCATCTAAAACTTAGTCATTTCCCACGGTTTGCAATTTGGAAGTTTTGTTGGTTTATCCGTGGGTAAATAAACAGCATAATCTTATCTGCTATGCGGCAGTAGTGGAGGGGAAGGGGGGTGTGACGTTCCGTTAGCCAGCCGCTGCCGCAGCCACAGCTGATTTCACATGTCCGTGAATTCTGCGTTCGCTCCGTCGTGTGCTCTCTTAGTTCTCCGCTAGAAATGCCGGCTTCGTAAATACGATACTTGAGTTTTGGACAGTGAATGGGTGTATTTAGTTTTCGTGACGTTCAGTAATTATTAATAATTGCAGCAGTTGGAAGTTGATTGAAAGGTGTCCTCTTCTCAGTTGGTGAGTATTTTATTGTTTGTTAATTTTTGGTTAAATAAACATTTTACTTAAGTAGTAAGTATATATATGGTACTTAATCGTATCTCATTGCTATGTAGAAAAATGACACATATGATTGGAAAGATCAACAATAATATGATCTGATAAAGTTGAATCTTCGATTTTCTAGCACGTTCTCTTAAACTCTAATATATAAGTACTCCTTAGGTAAGTCCTTATATTCATAGGTAGGTACATTGCACGTACCCACCACCACAACTACAGCCCATTAACGTCCCACTGCTGGGCACAGGCCTCCACTCTCATAGGAGAGAGGGAATTAGAGCTTAGACCCACCACGCTGCTCCAATGCGGGTTGACGGTACACGTATCGCTCCAATGCGGGTTACATTGTACCTACGTATGATTAGTTAAAATAATATTGTTGTAATAGATGATAGTTATTATTGTTATTGATTATCTAAGGATTTTTTTAGATTTTTAGAATGCAATATGAAACTAAACGTTTTCCTTGTATCTACCTGTAGGAACGCAGGGATGCAAAACTAACGGCAATTTTACCTAGCTATTTGAAAACTTAGCGTAATACCCAGCATTTACAAAAGTCTGCTAAGTAGGTAGGTATAGTTCTGACCAATTCTTACAAAACCAAGCACGTTCGATCATTTGGAAAATTGCGAATCTAGGTATGCAGCAATTCGTGACGTAGGTTTATATTCTTATCAAAACCAGTCTTTACCAAAGTATACCTACATCTAATGCATTTTTCAAAGGTAGGTAGTGCAACCATGACTACTTAATGACCTTGATCGTAATGAATCAGTTGTAAAACTAAGAAATAAGTAGGTATATAATGCACTTTACGGCAAATAGGTTCTTAATTTAAAGAACTTTTATCCCGGAGATGGGTAGGTATAAGTTAGGTACTTTTTCCTGGAAAATGTACCTATATTGTGCTTTATTGTACACCACAAAAACACAAAGGAAACAAGATACAAACAAGGAAACTTAATACATAGTTACAATAAGGCGCTAAGGAGCGATCTCTTCCAATCAACCTTAGCGCTAGGGAGAAAATGAGGAAGACGACAGCGGGAGGTAGTGCAGAAATAATAATAAACTTAAAAACTAATAGGTACTTAACTAAATAAACTAACCAATACCATATAATATAACATGTTATGATACACTTATATATACAAAACTAGCTGATGCCCGCGACTCCATCCGCGTGGTTAAGTTTTTTTTGATTCCCGCGGGAACTCCTTAAATTTTCGGGATAAAAAGTAGCCTATGTCACTCTCCAGGTCCTCAACTATAACCATGCCAAAAATCACGTCAATCCGTTGCTCCGTTCACAACAAATCAACAAACAAACACACTTTCGCATTTATAATATTAGTATGATATAAGACATGTACGTAAGACTAAATAGACATACCAATATAAATATACAGTATATAATAAATTAATACATGATAAATAAATATGCAAAAGAAAAAAATAAACATGCCGCTATTACTGATAACAAAGAGACAGCTGGTAATGATTTTTGACGTCAATTTTGAACTTAAATATGTGAGGGAAGTTCATTCCAAAGACTGGAAAATCAAAGGGTTACACGAAAATTTAAAAAATTAAGTCTACGCGGATGATTTCGCAGGCATCAACTACCTACTTAGTTGGAAATAAATAGATGTAAAAGTAACCCACTTAATAATCTATAAAATATACATTGTGAAAGTTATATTAGATATATATGTAAAAATAAAGATTTCAATAAAGAATTTTCAATCATCAACTGTAAATACCATTCAAAGATGAATGATGCCCCAATGACTTGCCAGTAAGGTGTCCAAATTACCAGAACTAAAAAGGATAGTCCCGTAAATGCCACATCTGGCTGATTAAAGGGTTTTTAATTTTAATGCTATTAAGACTACAACCTTTCCCAACTCCAAAAAATGTTATTATAGAACTACATTAACTCTTGTATACATAATAAATTAAATTATTTTTTACTTTTCAGTGTTTGTGGCTTTTGAAGTCGGTTTTTATTTTTTTTAGATTAGTACCTAGATGAAGACCGCTGTCTTTCATACTTATTACTAGCTGATGCCCGCGACTTCGTCCGCGTGGATTGAGGTTTTTGATTTCCGCGGGAACTGTTTAGTTTTCTGGAATAAAAGTAAATTATGTGTTATTCCAGACTATAAGCTATCTCTGTGCCAAATTTCATCCAGATCCGTGCAGCCTTTCTGACGTGAATGAATAATAAATATCCATCCATCCTAACTTTCGCATTTATAATATTAGTAGGTATATATAGATTACAATGAATTGAAGTGATCTCTACTATCATTGCTTTTTATCTTATCACATCATTAGCTGTGGGATCGATATCAAGACCAAATCGTTTCTAATTTTTATCACACCAAGAATTGGGGTATCCGCTTACCTGCTTTTATCTTACCTAGTTTGTGTGTGTTTTGGCACAGAATACTTAATAGTATCTTTCGTTTTGGTTTAAAATCTTTGTCCCATCCCACTGTCCTTTTATTTTTTGTATAATGGGGTCTAGACCCCACGTTATATTTACGTTGTAGAAAGATGTAAAATCTCAAATTTCTAGTTTTAAACGAGCCATCCATAAACCAGTCATCCAATTTCTCCTTTTATAGCTATTTAGATAAACACTTTAAAAATATATATAATCTTCACCCCATATTCTAGGAACTTTTCACGTCCCACTTTGATATTCCAAAATATGGCCAGCTTACTTAAACTAGAGCTTCAATTAAATACGTCTATGCAATAATCCATGGCTCTCGTATCGGCGCACGCGCAGTGCCCACGTGTAACACCATTAGCTTCGAAGCCGTTACAATTCAATGATCATTCAATTTTCATACAATCCATATTTCACACTAGTTCTCATTGTAGAAGGGTGTGTTTTGCACTAGCATTATAAGAATTTTCACACAATAATTTTCCAGCACTAGTAGGTACTCAGTAGGTATTGTACATCGAGATGTAGGTGGTCAATATTATATATAGTAGGAGTTACAAGTACATATCAATCGAAGTATTGGTTAACTAAACGAGTATTTAATTAGTTTCGAATTGAAGTTTAATTGCTACAATTAGTTTAATCTTCGATATATACAATAGGCGTCGGTCCATTACATAAATTATATTTTTGATTGACTAAGATTTAGGTATATATTCACTTTTAATAATTATTAACTATAAAATACATAATAATATTATTGTGTAAAATAAGCAAAAAATGCAGGAAAACCTTAGTCCTAACTTTTAGTTAAGGTTATAATTGCTTCTTATTTGTTATTTATTGCATCTTTCAGTAAGGTAGTAAATCAAGAATTTTACACAGGTAGGTACAAGTTGGTAGGTACGGAGGTTGGTACGATATTTAGCTAGGTATACAAAAGTTTATTTTATCAAATAAATATTATAAATGCGAAAGTTTGGATGGATGTATGGATGTATGGATGTGTGGATGTTTGTTAATCAATCACGGCCCAACGGCTGAACGGATCTGGATGTTTGGCACAGAGATAGATTATAGTCTGGAATAACACATAGGCTACTTTTTATCCCGGAAAATTAAGGAGTTCCCGCGGGAACCGAAAAACCTCGATCCACGCGGACGAAGTTGCGGGCATCAGCTAGTATTCATATAAAATGATACACTGACTGACTAACATAATAATCGAGTATCAGAAATAACGTGCCGATTTGAGGACCGCCTTCTTTTTGGAACTCGATTAAAAGTAGTTCGTTCTGTCTGCAACGTAGACTTTAAATTCTAACCGAAACTTAATTTATTCCTTAAATCTACGCGGACGATAAGTCACGGTAAAAAGCTAGTGTTTTTATAGTGTTTACGGTAAACCAAACCTAACTCAACCATAGTAAAATGCATTGTTCCAATGTAAAAGTTTGTTTACATGAATGCGACTTATAGAGATTTAAATCGGTTCGCGGGTGACGCGCACTAGACTCTTCCGGATCTAATTGCATTGTCAAAGACATTATAGATTCAGAGGCGGCCGGATGTATAATTACGTTTCGAATACATTAAAAATATTTATTATTGAGCAGCGTAGATGAATAAGAAGTCATTATATTATATATAATTTTTAATTATATTTAAATGATGCCAGCAATCAGCATGAGGAAATTGATGTAATAAAGAGTAGATGCGAGAAATCTCATCTAATATATATGTATATTTTAATTACTAAAATATACTTACTTAAATTATTTATGATTAGTATATATAGGTATATATATTTAATTATTGTACCTACTCTGATTTAATTATTCCTTAATATTAATATTTTGTGTCTACGAATCCAATCAATCAGTTATTTAAAATACCTTCATCAGTTTTAACATGGCAGTTATAATTTACGAAGTATTCGAGCATTCCGATAAAATGCAACCGTCTCTTACTGTATAGTCTCACTATGTGGTCACGATCTGTTACCACACGTAAGTTAGCGAGTTTTAAGTAGGTACATAACATCTATTTCCAGATGACCGCTATGTGAATAGTGCACATTGTAATAATATAGTGTAGGCGGTAGGTAGATAGGTACAGTTCACGTATAATTACAATTCTAGATAAAGGTAAAAGGAAAAGCATTGAATAGGCATGATTTTTAACAGTCGCATTATAAAATTTTGGCAAATAATTAACAAAAAGTTACTCTATAAACAGCATTATTTAACTTCTAATAATATAATTACTTAATTAATATTTAAGGCTGCCCTAAATATAGCGCATTCCGCTATACGGTAATACCAGCATAGAACATAAACGTAAACTGTAACAAGAATAATAAGTTAAAACACATTTGTCTATAGTGTACGCAAGCCTTATATAGAAAACGTTTTATTTTAATTAGTTTCGTACCTATACCCTGCGGTGCTTTTAATTCGCGTATTGGACACGGTCGCGCGAAGTGGTAAGTATCGGCATAGTTGATCCGCCATTTTGGTCCGCCATCGATACTTCTCGGCAGTTGTCAATCAGAGCGAAAGACCGATGCGCCTATACAATAGCACGATATCGATAAATCGACCTCAATATTCAGAAAGACTCGGAGATTTCACTATACCGAGACAATCGTTTAGATTTGCATAATCCCCCATTGGAAATATAACCAAAATTACGACATAACATATACCAAATGCTACGAATTTAAACTATAATGTAACGCAATAAGGTACATTTTATGATAATGATGTGTAATGTGATAATTTTAATACTAAAAAACCAACAATTACGGCTAACTTAATGAAGTCAAAACATGGCGTTGATGTTATTTTGATTACTTAAAGAATTTAAAGTTTTATTAGATCAGACTTAAACGAGTGTACCAAACAAGTGAATATAACTCAAAGAATTAAAAAATACGACTGCCATAGTTAAATGATATTTTTTGTGAATCACTGGATATTGAAATATAGTCTTATATATTTTTGGAATCTACTCATTATTTTCTTGATGATGACAATATAGTTAATCTCATGTTGGAAAAAAAAATTTAACTTTAGTCTTTGATGCGGGACCATGGTCACCCTATCAATTTTTTTTAAAATTTTACTAGCCTATGTCACCCGGAATAAGCTAAGGATTCTAACGATACCTTATTCATCAAAATCCGTTCAGGCGTATAGAAGTTATGGTGGAATATACAAACTCACATACATACATACATGAACCCTGAAAACAATATACTCCTTTTTTCAGGCAGTCGTATAAAAACGCCAACGCTTACATATTAAACGTGACGTGAAAATATTATACAGAATTTTATGTACTTAATGAGTATTTGGACGATACATTTTTAACATATTTTTTATTCCTCTGTTTCTCATGAAAACTTATTTCTGCTCTTGTGGAAAGCAGGTTGATAACTCAAGCCATGGGGGCGCTTGGTAATTTCGTCTGGTGATTCCTGCGCTCATTGACTCGCTTCATCGGGAAGATGGCAAGATACCAGATGGAATGACACTGGTTCCATAAAGTGCTAAAAAAATCTACGACTCATTTCACCGTAATTTAATGGCATAATGGGTGACAAAAGAACAGGCTCATGAAGGGACTAGAAGTTTAATTCGCTATAATTTTTCGTTTTCCACAAAGAGTAAGCTCAGCGGTTCAGTGCGAAAATGCTACCAGTATTCTACAACGTATTCAACATTATAATTACTTAATTTGATTAGGTTTAAAACTGAAGGTTTTTGTAAGATTTTAAAAATACCATTTATCTATTTATGCGATATGAATATTAGTATTACACAAAGTTGATGTCCACCACTTAATCTGCATAGATTAAAGTAGGTATTTTGAAACTCTGATTTGAGGGAATGAAATGTGACCTACTCCTATGTAATCTTAACAACGCAAGCTATCTCTGTGTTAAAATTCGTCAAGATTGCTGTGAAAATGTAACATATAAATTACGTGTTGCAACCACGTCGGTAACACGAATGTATTCCACTGAAATTAAGGTTAATGTTAGTTCTTAGGTGCATGACATGTTCTACAAATGAAATAGATACACAGATAATGATCCAGTGTTTGTAAAGATCTGTATTAAGCACTAGGTGGCTTAAATCAGTAGGAATATGGTATTTAAAAACAGTAAGTATAAATGCGAAAAAAAATTTGGCTGTAAAGTAAATACCTACTTTAAAAACAAAATAACATAATTTCACATCAATTTAGTGCACTTTACTTGGGGAAATGTTGTTTTGTAGAACCGGATAATAGAAAAACTTAACTCATTCCCTCACTCCTTGACTGACTCATCAACGCACAACCCAAATCCACGGAACTAGAAAGGTGAAGTTTGACACAGAGGTTTCCTTTATAATGTAGTCGAGGAATAGGGCCAGATTTTTCGAAATCCCCGAGAAAGCGATCGGCTAGGCGCAGGCGGTCGCTAGTGAACGGTAAAAATCTATCATTCAAAACTGTTGTACGTATTTTACTATCTGTTTTTACTTAATACGTCAGATGAGGTTTAAATAAGGATTGTTTTCCAGGCTACATGTATAAACTCGGCCATAAAATGTTGACCTGACAAAATCAGTTTTTCCATTTGGAAGAATAGGGTGAGCGTAGACAGACACTTTTTATTGGTATGGATGGCTCAGCATTTTCATTTAAGATCTATTTGTCTATTTAGTGTCATTCAACCAGAAATTATATTTAATTTCTATTGCTTTGTGCATCCCTGCGTTACGGCAATCATTCTAAGTCCCAATGGAGATATCCTAATGGAATTCCACGTGGACACATATTTCACACATTACACTTCCTGGGTAGTGAGTTAGTTGTCATTTATTTGCGTTAAATTAACATTAAGTGAATATAATTACTAGCCAACCATATATATATAGCGACAACCCGCATTGGAGCAGCGTGGTGGGTCTAAGCTCTAATTCCCTCTCTCCTATGAGAGTGGAGGCATGTGCCCAGCTGTGGGACGTCAATGGGCTGTAGTGGACTAGTGGTGGTGGTGGTGGTGGATAATTACTATGCTATCAGCCTATCATTTTAAATTGTTTGTGAATAAGACTCAGTTTTCTCTTTATCTTAGATTTTTTGCACTCTATGTAAAGAAATCCCGTTATTTCTTTGCCAACACAGAGTCAATGACCATGTTATAGATATATCTGTAAAAATCTTTTATTTATCGCTTTCACGATGAATCGGATGGCATTAGTAGATCGATGAGACGTAAACGCCGCAGTTCCGTCATGGTTTCTAATTCACGGAAACGACCTATAGCCCCTTTTGTTGGAAACTAGTTCAGGCAATCGACTCGGACCCTAATGGCTTGCTCCGGGTTGACACCGATTTTTAACTGATAGTTAGATCGTTTACAGGTTAGACGACGTTACAAGCTTTTTTACTGATAAAATCTGTAGTGACAAATTATAACTTTTCTAGGAAGAGTGTCTTGCTTGGATCAGTCGCTGTAATACAAATTATTATATTTAAATGGGAGTAAAATGCGTTCTACAATATTTGGGTTTTAACAAAAATCCATAAATGTTGTTTCTCTTTGAAAATAACAAAAACCATAATTAAATAAAAAAACCGGTCAAGTGCGAGTCGGACTCGCGCACCGAGGGTTCCGTACAAACCTGTAGTAAGTTTTAAATTATTAAAAAAAAAACTACTTACTAGATCTCGGTCAAACCAATTTTCGGTGGAAGTTTGCATGATAATGTACATCATATATTTTTTTTAGTTTTATCATTCTCTTATTTTAGAAGTTAGAAGGGGGGGACACACATTTTACCACTTTGGAAGTGTCTCTCGTGCAAACTATTCAGTTTAGAAAAAAATGATATTAGAAACCTCAATATCGTTTTTGAAGACCTATCCATAGATACCCCACACGTATGGGTTTGATGAAAAAAAATATTTTTGAGTTTCAGTTCTAAGTATGGGGACCCCCAAAATTTATTGTTTTTTTTCTAGTTTTGTGTGAAAATCTTAATGCGGTTTACAGAATACATCTACTTACCAAGTTTCAACAGTATAGTTCTTATAGTTTCGCAAAAAAGTGGCTGTGACATACGGACGGACACACAGACAGACAGACAGACATGATGAATCTATAAGGGTTCCGTTTTTGCCAAATTTGGCTACGGAACCCTAAAAATAGAAATATGCGAACTCTGTACTACATATAAGTATTTAGTCGGGTAGGGGTAACCCAATTATTTTCTTTTATAGAAGTGTTCATATGTGTTACAGTTCGAAAAGATTATTTTATTCCAATTTAATTAATATTGGCAAGCATTTTTTAAATGCCAACAGAGATTTTAACAAAAAGTTCTTACTGTGTTTTAAACTAGTGCAATAATCTATTGTGCTCAATAGTCAATGAAGATTCCATGAGATGGGAATGAGCAACGTACTTAGTATTTTTCTTGAAGCTTTAACCTCTTCGGTAGGTCACCTAAATATTTGAAAAAGTAACAGTTTTTTTATTGAACCATGTAACAACACCAAAGATTTGAATCATTGTAAAGCAATAGCGAACAATGCCTGTAAATGTCACAAGTCTTTTTCAAGGTGAAATATTAAAAGGTTATGAATATTTAACTCTAAATGGGGTGAGGTGGAAGTCAACTCAACAAAACTATTACTTACCGATGGAACCTGTTTTTTTTTATCCACTACAAGTTAGCCCTTGACTGCGATCTCACCTGATGTTAAGTGGTAATGCAGTCTAAGATGGTAGCGGGCTAACCTGTTAGGGGCATGGCAGTTATATTAAACCCATACTTGGTTTCTACACGGCATCGTACCGGAACCCTAAATTGCTTGGCGGCACGTCTTTGCCGGTAGGGTGGTAACTAGCCACGGACCAAGCCTCCCACCAGGCTAGACCAGGGAAAATTCAGAAATTATTCCCAAAATTACAGTGCCGGGGATCGAACCCAGGGCCTCCGCACGTTAAGACAACAACGCTCAACCCTGCGCCACGGAGGTCGTCGAATTACCGAATAACAATACTATTTGGTCGTATCAGATAAACCTATAACCTTCGCCCCGACCCAAATAGGTAGGTACACGTAATTTCATGAACTTAGTATGAGTTGACACTCTGTTATTGATTTTGACTTTTGAGTAAGTATCGAAACGCCTCAGAGTAAAATGGACCGCAAGTTTCTTGTTCTCTAGTCATACATGTTCAGTACTACCGCATTTTATTTCACATTTTAGTTTTTTCTAGCAGTGCCCGTCGCTTGTAAGCATGAACTCGAGCTCTGAAAGTGTTTTAAGTCTCATTTAGTCTGGTCTTTGATGTTACTGTATGTCGATATTCGAAAGCGATCAAAATTGACGAGATGTACAAACCCCATGCTAAAAGGGCAGATAAAAAGTTAAATGAATGTACGAATAGTATAGTTTTATCACTGGACGGTTGAGTGGTATAGATGCACCAAATACTGTGAAGAACAATGAGTATGTGGGTACATAGGAGTACGGGCACAGTACAAACGATGTGATTGTCATTGACGCATTTTCCCCGAGGCTGTGTGATCCCAGGCTAACAATGGAGTTCTATTCATTGTTTTAAGTGATTTTGCTCCGAGATTTGCATCATCGTATACCTAGTGCGTATTGGTTTCTAACGCCTGTAGTTTACACCGAATGCTTGTTGTCCATTTTGGGATTTCCACACATCCCGACAAATCCCGGGATTTCCTGGGATTTTTAAAACCTAAATTTACGCGGATTAAGTCACGGATATCATTTAGTACTTACTGATAATATTATAATACAACATTTTATCAAACTAGTTTAAAGAATGCTGACAGACAGGTTCTACTTCTACTTTTTAAAATATGTCAATATTATGCTGGGAACTAAGGGCTTTTACTTTCCATAATTTACGTTAAAGATATCACCAACAACAGAGATAAAAATATAGAAGTAATTTCTAAACTTTGCCAACAAATAATAAACATTGTACCTATATGTACTTAAATAATACACTGTGAGTCAATATGTCAATATTATGCTGGGAACTAAGGGCTTTTACTTTCCATAATTTCGTTAGGTTAACGTTGGGTACGATATAGATATCACCAACAACAGAGATAAAAATATAGAAGTAATTTCTAAACTTTGCCAACAATTAATAAACATTGTACCTATATGTACTTAAATAATACACTGTGAGTCAATATGTCAATATTATGCTGGGAACTAAGGGCTTTTACTTTCCATAATTTCGTTAGGTTAACGTTGGGTAGGTACGTTAAAGATATCACCAACAACAGAGATAAAAATATAGAAGTAATTTCTAAACTTTGCCAACAATTAATAAACATTGTACCTATATGTACTTAAATAATACACTGTGAGTCTTATCGGCTAGTCGATTTGCAAGTAAACAAGTGAAAGTAGGATTATGCCCTAAAGGATTAATAAACCAGTGAAAGTGTTCAATGTCGCCCATTGGTTGTTACCTACCTTAGGTAACTAGAACAATTACTAACAACAGCAATATGTCTAGGTATCCTAATGGTAGTTGATAGGTAAAACTCGCTTTAATTATTACTACCGTGTGTTTTTCCCCAAATAGAAAGTATCAAAACGTAATATTGATTAGCGCTCCGACCACAATAACCTTAGTAATCAAGATTTTTGTTAGTTATCTAAGTATTAGGTAATCAAAATGCGTTGCCTAGTAATAGATTGACGAAACAGGAGATAACTTGGAGTAATCATGAAATTAAATTCAATCTTCATGTTAAGCTAATTTGGTAGGTACTCACCATACTACTATCCTACTTACCTACCTCTAATATTCCTCCATTTTGGTAGTCAGTTAAAATACAAAATATTGCCTGCCTAATCAAGAAGATGTAAATATGTACGAGTATGTAATAGAAATGTATGTAATAGAAATGTACCTCTTTGTATTTTAGTATCCAAGCAAGTTATAGTCTTATATTCTCTTAGTCAAATGAAAATTTTAAAATCACATTAAAATTTTAACTAATTATCGTAAAAAGGCTATTTAAAACCATATAAACTTTTGGAAAACAAGAAACAGCGAAGTGAAAGAAATTTCAACCTTTTAACGTGATACGAGATCTTAAACATGTCGCGGTGCCAAATTGTTGAATTATTCATGAGCACTTAATAATATGCGTGCCTAATACGTTTTTTATTCACATCAATTATTGTAATTATTGAGCTATTTATATTAAACGAGTACGTTACACTTCGTTAGTAAGCTCGAAAATTTTATAGAAAACTGCGGAATACAACCTACGATACGTCTATACGAGTATTAGGTTTAAACTCAAACTCAAACCATCTTTATTTAAAATAGGTACCTACAAAGTACACCTTCTGAACGTCATATTTACAAAGAATAACTTGATGGTGATAATTAACTACGGTGTCTTAAGGCTAAAGCTACGAGGGTTCCAAACGCGCCCCTGGTCTGAGAAGAGCCCACAACAAACTCAGCCGGGATATTTTAGAATATTTGTTTAAAGATATTTATTTCTCAAAGAAGAACAAAGGTTCACTTATATGAGAACTTACAATAATCTATGCTTAAACTATGCTTAGAGAGTAAAAGGTGAAATTATACAGAAAATTTCAAACTACAAACTAAGCTTAATATTAAACTTCACTTTGAAAATGTCACTTCAGTTTTTTTTTTAATTTAACAAAAGATTATTAAACAGTTCCAATTCTAAAACATAATTTTATTTTCTATTGTAGCCTAAACAAAATGGAACTAATAATTGAGATACATGCACCAAATACTAAAATTACAATTTGGTGCATACCTCAAATAATAAGTAGTACGTTATCGGCGATAAAATTACACTTTGAAATACTATTGAAATACAAATTAATAGTGGATACAAAATTAATTAATAGGACATAATATAACTTTATATTATACTAGCTGATGCCCGCGACTTCGTCCGCGTGCTTTAAGTTTTTTTATTCCCGCGGGAACTCCTTAATTTTCCGAGATAAAAAGTAGCCTATGTCACTCTCGTCGTCAACTATACCCATGCCAAAAATCACGTCCATCCCGATTCGTTCGTTGACGTTCGTGTATCACGAACTTTTATACTTACAAACTTTCAACCCCCATTTAACCCTTTTGGGGTTGGAATTTTCAAGAATCCTTTCTTAGCGGATGCCTAAGTTATAATCTGTTATAAGCTATCTGAGTGCAAAATTCCAGCCCGATCCGACCAGTGGTTAGAGCTGCGCGTTGATAGATGAGTCAGTCAGTCACCTTTGCCTTTTATATATTTAGAAGATTTGTGATGATATAATAACTAATTAAAAAATAACATTGCCAGTTGCAATAGTGCGCTTACTTTTATTATAATTTATTTCGCAATGCGATTCGTATTTTGTTTGATAATTATTAGAAATTAGGTTAATACATTAAGACACGCTTCGAGGTAAAAAAGCAAAATATTATTGTAAAAAAATACAGTTGCTGAAAACATATAGGAGCAAAAACGATGAAACATAGTCGAGTCACGAATTACGTATGACGGAGTAGGTAAAAAGGATCAGTGGTTTGGCACAGAGATAGATTATAGTCTGGAATAGCACATAGGCTACTTTTTATCCAGGAAAATTATAGAGTTCCCGCGGGAACCGAAAAACCTCAATCCACGCGGACGAAGTCGCGGGCATCGGCTAGTACTACATATATTTTTCAATATGACAAGCACGATCCTATCTGTGACCTAAAATGAGGTCTAGTAATATTCTTTTCGCACAACCGGACATGTAGTTTGCATTGAACGCAACATATTTTTTCAGACTGTAGGTACCTACATATTAAATTTCTCAGATCTACAAAATAATCAAAGCAATATGACGATGACGATTTCCGCAGTTTTTAATGCATCTGATACGGTTTTAGCGTAGATCTACACACTCATTTATAAATCGGACTTTAGTGGCGTTTTCAGTTGAATTAATTATTTTTACATTTCAGTAAAAAAAGTAGCTAGTCCTGTAATTGTAGTACTATTTTATTATATTCTGTGCTATATTTTACAAAGGCCAATAGCAAGGTTTCTTCTTAACATTGAACCGGAACGTTTCGCTCCATCGCTTGATAGGTAGGTACTTATGCGACGTTGTTATCATGTAAAAAGTTGTTGGACAAGCAACGTATAGGTACATCGATATAATTTAATACCTTATACGAATATTGCATAAAACATACGAAGTTGATCTTTTGTAAGAAACGAGATTGCGGTGGGGTCGAAATATGATCTCATTAAAATGATACCCAAGTCATAGATTAATTATAATACAAGTAGTCTATGCCCAAGTCAAGGTCTAGCCTTCATGACTCTAATGTGAGAAGGTGACGGCCAGGGATTATAATAAGACAGCACGGTTCATACATACGTGATGTCCATACGTGTATAAACGTAAGCATTTCCAATATGCGTAGTAAAGAAACCATTTAACTGTTGCACGTGAACGACAGGCGGTTATAATTATTAGTATACCTACTTAAATTGATGCATAATTGTATGCAAAACCTTAACACTTGGTAGGCCTTTAGTTATCAAACTGTTTCACATCGTGAATAGTCATCTTGAGTTAACTGTGAAATGAAAAAGTTTTCTTTTTTCTAGTTTATAAGTACAGTAGGTACCTACTCAGCATTTTCTATATTTCACTGTTCACACATTCTGGGGCTTCTGGTAGAAATATTTTCAAGAGATAAGTTATGTCCTTTCATGTTAATGTTATAGTTTTTAAGTTTCTGGTACAAAATAAATAAATAAAAACTTTCCTCCTATGTGTTCTGAAAGCACCGGTAGAAGAAGAGTCAAACTATCGTTCTTTGTTACTTAATTGGTATCACTTCCATGTTAGCAACAAACCTATAAATCCTACTAACATACGTAACCTTCTTGAGTTAAAAACATAATAATTTAAACCTTTCAAAAAGCTGTTAACTACCCATAAAACTTTTATGCGGGACTTTTTTAAACTAAATCAGTAATTAATACCTGATGTAATCTCTAGATTTGATAATATGTTCATCAAAAACTGTTTGATGGTTTGAATAATCTATTTATAAATCACTAGCTGTTGCCCGCGACTTCGTCCGCGTGGATTGAGGTTTTTCGGTTCCCGCGGGAACTCTTTAATTTTTCGGGATAAAAAGTAGCCTATGTGCTATTCCAGACTACAATCTATCTCTGTGCCAAATTTCATCCAGATCCGTTCAGCTGTTAGAGCGTGATTGAGTAACAAACATCCATACATCCATACATCCATCCATCCAAACTTTCGCATTTATAATATTTACTAGCTGATGCCCGCGACTTCGTCCACGTGGATTGAGGTTATTTGGTTCCCGCGGGAACTCTTTAATTTTCCGGGATAAAAAGTAGCCTATGTGCTATTCCAGACTATAATCTATCTCTGTGCCAAATTTCATCCAGATCCGTTCAGCCGTTGGAGCGTGATTGAGTAACAAACATACATCCATACATCCATCCATCCAAACTTTCGCATTTATAATATTTATTTGATTTGATGATTTGGAAAATTTTCATACTTACCTAACGTACTTATGTAATATATTTATTCAATTAATATCCTCGTAATTGATTTATTATTAAAAAAATCTATGTTTATCAATGATATACAAACTGTCTTTTGGGGTTAATATTATTAATATTCTAATCAATTGTATAATTATTATGTAAAGTTCTGTATAGCTATAAATATATTAAGCAAACGTTAATATATAGGGGTCATCGATAAAAAAGTTACAAAAACACCTCAATGCAATGGTTGCGCAACCTGAAAGGGGTAGGATGTATCTGTAGCTTCGCCATAGTCTGTTATCCGTGTGCATCGTATTCTTCATTGCAGAAGTTCGCCGCCATTTCTGTTAATCGCGTAATCTTTCTTGGTTTTTTTGAGGACGAAGAGATGTAGTTACACGAATCTGGATTAACAAAAAAACTATCATCACTGGTTTTCGCTTAAACTAAAATAACCGACCGGACCGGCGAATTACCTCTCCAGGGCACGGAGAAATAATCCAAATTGGACAGGCCAAAGTTGAACCATTTTTATTCTATAAAAACTTTTAACAAACTTTTCTGATACCTACTTACTTACTTACCATTGTTCCCTGCAAAACAATCTACTAACAAATTGATTGCGTGGCCCTGCGAGTAACCAAATTCAATCAATGATGCGTTTCATAGACGTTTTTCCGTCAATTCCGTGGACGCTATTGTATGGATAAAACAGTTTCATTGAAGCGCAGTTCCACAATGTTACACAATGATTCTGGCCAACAAAACGCCGGGCATTAGCTATCGCAATAATATGTGCATTAATTATTGTTCTGACATTTTACGAACTAGCGAACTCTTTCAACTTAGTTTGCCACGGCTTTACGAAATATTTATGGAATAGATAAAATAATATGGAAATGCATTTTAGAAAAGGGGTTTTCTACACTTATATCGCTTGTGTTCATAGTTTGATGCCACCTTCTATTTCTCGCCTTATGGTAGAGACTCAAACGGTTTCTTACCCATCTCTCTCTCATATACATGTTGTTCTTTCTTATTATTGCCCATTGTGTTGCCCATAGTTAAAAGGCAGTAAATCATTACCCATATTATAAATGTCAAAGTATATACTCGAATGATAATTTGTTGGTTTCTTGCAATCACGCTGCAACAAAGCAACGTATTACGTGCTTTTTTGTATAGGTATATCACAAGTGCCACAAGCTATTTAGGAAATTCGTACGGAATCTTTACTCGTATAACCTACACCCTCGCAGACGAAGTTGCAGGGGTCATTTTTGGTAATAAAGTAAAAATAAAGGTAGGTACGCCAAAATAGTAATAGGCAAATAGGTACGTAGGTATCATTTCTCAAGCCTACTTGTTGGACTCTAGTTGGCTCACGTAATATAGGCAAATATTATTAATTCTTCAAACAAAGATATCAGTAGGTAAGTTTGCATTCGCTAGCGGAACGAAAGTAAGGCCATTTGACACCCGCGTTATCCAACCATATCTGAATTCTGAGGTCGTCTTAGACCATTTATCTGACTCAAAATTATGACCGTTGAAGCCTAAAAACCAAAATGGCCTATATATCCTTCTGGCCTAGAACAACAAGGAAAGGTTGTCTAATAAAAACGTTATGGTGATTAGTTGGTTAGTGGTGGGTTCGAAGTAAATGGAGTAGTTAATGGAGTCAATAAACATAACCATATTATAGGTAGGTAAATTACCTATAGCGACAGACGCGCTTCAAGTAAGATACCATTGGAAACATTCGACGTCAAGATTGATCTCTTTGTATCGATATTTTATTATTTTGAGGCCAATAGTTATTACACAATCACGTTACGTGTATCAATGGGCTTAACGAATTGCGAATATCGGCTTCAAACAAGCTAAAACGAAGAAGGTAATTGCTGATAACTGGATGCCCCCAATAATAGAATTTATAAGACTTTTATTATTTATCTACATAAATTATATTTAATCGTAAGAGGCATAATCGTCTGTTTCCCGTGGGTGCCTACCATGCTATTATTGTACAGTACCTTGGTTTTTTGCAAGAAACTAACGATAATTCTGAACAGTAAACACTTTAATTATCATTTGTTAAGAAACTTTTTGCGCACATAATAATATTATGTAATTCATAAAAGTGGTGTTTTTATTGCTGAGACTCATACTTTAGCACCGTTTACAAGTTGTAATCGATTCGCGAGGAGAATTGATAAGAATGTTATCAGTTGACAGAATATTAATGTATCGTCCGAAAAAAATGCTGTTACCATAATCTGACCTAATTGATATATTTTGGCATTAGCAAACAGAAATCGGGTAGTTACAAATATTAGGTCAGGTCCCATAAACCTAATATCACCTAATATAACCTGCCTATTTACTGAAATCATGTGTGATTGTTTACCAATTGACACCTCCTTTGCGCTACCGCAGTGTCTCTCTCTCTCTCTGCGTCGTATTCCTCATTACTGAGGGTCGTAACCCCATTCCATTAATCACATAATGGTAGGAGTTTTCTTGGAATAATAATGCGGTGGGTTCCCACGTCCTTCCGCATACGACTAGAGTATTTAAACTCTTAGGTTTTGTTACGATTATTATCAGATATTACTGATAATAACCGGGACCGACGGCTTAACGTGCTCTCCGAGGCACGGAGGAAACGCAAAAGGCCAAATTTTAACATCCAAATTCGGTCACCCATCCAGTTACCAACATGGGTCAACGTTGCTTAACAATCGCAATCGACTGATAATTAATATGCGTTGTCACAGCTAGGCCATTCGTCCCTCTCATACCGCAGTGTAGCCTGAAGCGAAAATCCATAGAGAAAATATAAAGCACCTATTGTTTAAAAATAGATTCTGTTAGGAAAAAGCATGACCGTAGTTAATCGGGTAGCCCACGACCTTTCGACTTTCAGTCCGCTACCTGTTCGTTAAGACCGAAGAAGATGAGAGCGTTCAGACTAGCTACTCTATCAGAAAGGTGATTTCTTTGTGATGTAATAACGAAACAGGGTTTCGTGTGTAACGAAGATCATAAAAGTAAAACAAATCAATTATTTCTGCTATAACACTGAAGTTGTCAGTAATTGAATGGTATTATTTACCCTTAATTGTGAAAAAGAAAGTGTTTGCTCGTTATAATGGCAGAGTTTCGTCGAATTCTTTTCAATCTTATACTTTGTTGTTATTTTATGGTAGGTAGTCAAAAACTCCAAAAAGTTGGTTTTTAGAGGAGAAAGTGACCTAATAAAATTGCCTTTGTTATCAGAATTCAATGCTGAACAACGTTTGGAATCACATTTTGATAGAAAGATGATTGTGTAACTATGAAAATTTTGCTCCCATTCGTTCGTTCGTTGCTATTTAATTAATGGTACTTAATTTAATACAGAAAAGGCCCGAACTCTTACTTAAATATTTGAAATAATATTAATTAAATGCAAAAGCCGGCCTACATTTTATTATGGATCTGTAGCTATGTGTTAATTAAAATACAAACTATTCAAATTAAACTCTTTGTTTCACGTATATACAATATATACCACAATACATACCGTGCGCATACTTTATTGCCAAAACGCAAGCTGTACATTTGAGGTAGGTAGTATAGATGTAGCTGTAGGATGGGCAAAATGAAATTATACATAATTCTTTTCTATAAGCTAGCCACGACAAAAGCCTCCCACCAGACAATAAGTCAAGAAATCAATAAAATTGATGGTTAGATTCAGATAAACTAGATGATGCCCGCGACTACGTCCGCGTGGATTTAGTTTTTGATTCCCGGGGGATAAAATGTATGTCCTTCCGAGGAATATAACCAAACCTATACCAAATTTCATCAAAATCAGTTCAAAATATGAGCCGTTAAAGCGTAAAAGACAGACAGACACTTTCGCATTTATAAAATTAGTAAGGATTATGTTAAATTATTATATCGCATATACCTAGACATCGCAGTTTTATTTAGTCGATAACTAACTATTCAAGCAAAATGTTTATATTTATGGAATTACTAAAAACCACTGCCACCGTTAAAACGTCCGTTATTGAAAAGTGGGACACTAACCAATATAGATATTTATGTATTTTATGTCCGTCCTCGTGCGATATTCGAAAGGTATCTTAAAGTTACACTTAGATTAAGATTGGTATTTTGATTGCCAATTATTTCTAAGCTCTGTGCGAGAGATAGTAAGCTCTAAAATTACTTAATAAGCATGGGCTTACAAGTAGGCCATCGATATTGCACTATAGAGAGATTATTTCTGAGCATTTCCTAAATGAAGTCTAAAATTTTCTTTATTTTCTGAAAAAAATACCGATAAAATGTAAATATTTGGAAAGACACTCCTCATATTCACATTAATTGTCGACATTACAAAGATTTGGTAACGATTGTGTTTTTAGGGTTCCGTACCAAAATGGTAAAAATGGAACCGCGCGACTTTCTCCGTCCGTCTGTCACAGTCGATTATTTCAGTAACTATTAAAGCTATCGACATGAAATTTGGAATAGTTACGTGTAATAGTAACCTAACATCATTAAAATAAAAAAAAATAAAAAATTATTTTTAGTTTAATAAAAAAAGGGGGAAAATCGGAGGTTTGAAATTTCAAAGTATGATAACTATACTGAGTGGGATATCATATGAAAGGGCTATACTTCTACATTCTAAAACAGATTTTTATTTATTTTTATGCGTAATAGTTTTTGATTTATCGGGCAAAATGTCGAAAAAAATACCATTCCCCCCCCCCCTTATCTCCGAAGTTTACCAATTGAAAAATCTGAAATAATTATGGTCAATAGAAGCTTATGTATATTTTACAGGAAAAATAAAACCAACGTCCTTACTAGCATAGTTTTTTTTGATATTAACAATAAACCTCTACAAACAAAGTTAGTTTTGCGGTTCATTTCGTCTTGTTTTTAATACGTCATAAATCGTAAAACTTACTACAGGTTTGTACGGAACCCTCGGTGCGCGAGTCCGACTCGCACTTGGCCGGTTTATTTATTTTTATTAGTAAGAGTCTTAAGAATGCTTATTTAGAAAAATATAGCTACAGAATAGGGAATCCACTGGTTAAAAAGTGTGTCATAATTTAATCGGTATTTATCTTTGTACCGACAAAGATTTACTATATAGAAATCTAATAATTGGTATTTTGTATAGACGTATGTTTTCTGACAACTTTATGCAAAAATAGCAAGGGGCCTCAATTTATGTATTGTGTTAGTAAGCATCCCCCTAATAAAGGGAATTAAAGAAAAATTTAGTCAGCCCCTAGTATACCGTTGACCTTTCGCAAATCGAGGAATGTCGGTTTATATTTACCAAAACCAGTTTTTCATTACACTGCAAATAGTGAACGACACTATGGCACATTAGCCGTATTAATTCATGCTTTCAAGGTGGTTGCTGATTGTGGCTGTAATTGCACAGAATAAGCGTGTTTACATTAAAATTCAACTTTAATCACGTTTGTCATATTTGTGCTAATGATGAATGATAATAATGAATACTGACGCGGATATCTTTGTCACACCTACAATCGTACAGTATAGTCAGGCATAAATGATGACTACAAGCAAAAAATAGAAAATTAATACAGATTGTAACTTTGTTAAAAAAATTACTCCTTATTAGGTTTATTAAAGAGGTGGTTACTTGCGAGTTGCGGTTAGCTGTTCAATAAATCAATTGTACCTATCTACTCGTAATACCACCCATCGTTAAGATACACTCGAAGTGCACTTGTCCGGCTTTTTAAATGGATAAATCACTCTCGCGTTTGAAGCGAACGTTTATTTTTATGGCTAAAGGCCAGTTTAACCAGGCATTCAGTCCAGACGTATCTACATTCTACAGTGACCATTTTTTCCGGCTCCAAGGGATACAATCGTTTCCCAACAACCAACAACATCAAATCAGGTTTTGTTTAATTCAGCTGGTCGAAAGTAGAAGGCGCCTGGTACACAGTTAATCTGGATTACGATCAGCCATCCGCAATCAATGATCGCGATCCAGATTGACTATGTACCGAGCGCCGAAAAGTTGCATCAATCATTGCTGCAATCTCAACTGTTGTCACTTTATTGTAGTCTTCCTGTGATAATGGATTTTGGATACAAGCGAAAGTCATGCCGAATGCATCATAAAAATTAATGCAAAAATATAAAAAGTCCATGAAATATACAAACGTAGCGTGGCTTGATATTTTCCAGGGTAGATGCTTTGAAATGCACTGTAATAAAAAGCAATAAGACAACATTGTCTGCGGCTGTACACGGTGTAACTTTCGGTCAGTTTGTTTTAAGAGGACTTTTTGCTGTCACCGATAATCTACAAAGCAGTCATCGGTACATTCCTCATTCCTCTCGTAATCCTGCCGTAAGTGAGACAGTCTCACCAAAAGCAGAACGTATGGTCATGTAGACGGTACGTTGACCCTGATCGTACATTATGTCGCTCTGGTCGAAGGGATTACTCTTTTGAGGCTTAATTGAACCTAATGCGTATCGAGATCCGTTAAAACTTTAATCTTTTCTTTGTTTGCGTATACTCGTAGTAAAGGCCTCCAAAATTTACTGATTAAATGTCTCAGATAATAGGTATAATCATCGCGTTTAAACAATTTCAAGAAGACAATGGTGCTTTCAAGATAACTTAGTTGACGGAGGATTAAGAATTTTAGGACTATTTTTACAAATTACGCTGTTAATGGCTTATAAGTTATAGCTATGTGCACGTTTTTTAAATATTTTTATATTAGAGCTTGCTGTTACGGCGTCAATGTGGGGATTTTTTCGTAATAAAAAGGTGCATGGGTTATAAATATTATAATATACAGGATGGAAAAAACTAACAGGACTAAAAATATTGAAGATATCAAAAATGTTCGTCACAGGATACATTCTTTTATTTTTTTAAATAAGAATATCTGCACTCAAGCATTTTGAAATAATCTTACCTGAGCCGAGATTCGAACCAACTATAATGCAAAATTTTGTCAGTCTACGGAGGTAAAAACTTTGACGGTTTTTACTTTTATTTTCCTTCGCATTGTAACAATGTAAGTTTTTAATTCCTTGTGTACGATTTGAATTCAAAATGCTCCGTTGGACACAAAAAAGAGTGAAACACGGCTTTGTGCATGTTGACAAAAATCGCCTTTTACACCGAGTGTTATTTGACTCCTTTATGCGGAAAGCAAATACTTGTTTCGGTCTGGTTGGTGTACGTTTGACAAATGTTTGCTTTCCAAACTAACAAAGCTAGGTATTGCTGCAAATCGTGGGTGATTCTTGCGAAATTTATGGGCCTAACTCTACATTTGGTCCTTACTTTAATAAAAATGTACACTGCTTTATGCTATGGAGTGTTTAAAAGTTTATTAATAAGAAGTGCATATTTTATACCGTAAAGTAACGTTTGAATGTTGCTTACAAACAAGCCATATTCGAAGATGATGATTAGTTTACACAATAATATGCACCGCGGTTCGTGGGAACAAACACAAATAATCATATTATATAGGATTTCCTATATCACTAATCACTCAGGTATAAAAACATAACCTATAGACAAACAATAGTTTAAAAATGCGTCAGGGCGTGAGATTGTCATTAACTCATTAGCATAAAATTACGTGCCTGTGAAAATACATTGACCCCTTAAGACGTGATAGATATCTTTGAAAGGCGTTCAGAATTCCTTCAAATTAATTACATGTGCCACTCATAATGAGAAGGTACGATCTAGATACACTGAGATTGAGAATATTGTGTTGTGTGCGAACAATAGCACAGGTTGCAGCGTGGTTGCCAGCACCGCAGCACGTAATGACATACCACAAATCCATACTAATATTATACAGCGTGTCTATCTGTCTGTATGTTTGCTATGCTTTAACGACCCATATTTTCCGCCGATTTTGATGAAATTTGGTATAGTGATAGGTTGCATACCGGGGAAACCTTTTTATCGCGGAAAAATTAAGGAATAAAAAAAACTAAATTCACGCGGACGAAGTCGCAGGCATCATCTAATAACGTATGAACACAGAATAGATAAGTGTATTAATGTCGCTTACTCAGTATCTACTAGTGTTTGCATGAGGCCCAAATATATTTTTTTGTTTAGAGATTGAGGCTTTATTGAGTCATGTTGATACGATCTAGATGCACCAGCGAAATCAAGGAGAGGAATTATTAAATTAACTTTTGCCAGTTCCGCTAGCAAAAGCTCCTTTAATATTGCTGCTGCTGTCTTTTCAGTGAACTCAATGATTAAATTGTAGAAAGAAAAGTGCTTAAAGAAATGAATAAATCATATCATAATCATAATTATCCTATAACAATGCAGTTACATTATATTATAGTAGGATGCGAGTCTAAACATGCTAAACATGCTATTATCCTTTCTAAATTTAGCCGAGATTCGCTCGATTTCACATGTTTTAAACATATTATTAGGGGTTAAAGTATGAAATTGCCGATTTGTACTGGAAAATTGAAATTAGTTTTTTTTTTTTAATTTAACATATTTATTTAATCAAAATAATTACCATTATTATCTATACATTGCTACCATCTAATAGGAAGGTCATTTATGCCTTTGCGATAGAACTCCGGTGATTTAGATTCGACAAACTGTGTGAAACCATTTTGTACTGCGTTAGTTCCGCGTCGGAACTCGTATTCAAAAATCACTCGAATTTTCGAAGTATCTTTCTTGTCTAAGCTGAATAAAAAAACAACTGAAAGTCGATAATCGAAAGTTGCACATTTTTTAAAAGAAGAACTACATAGGTACCATGTGAAAAAAGTTTCACTCAAAAATCTCAAACTCAAGGTTCTATGTCAATTCGAAGTACTTATTACAATAAAACGGCAATTTCATACTTTAACCCCTATTATTACGTACGAAACTAGAGGATAAGGATCGAACTTTCACCGAAGCTTTACATGGATCCGAAACGGATATGGGCAATACTCATCCGCATCCAATCCGAATCTACCCATCTCTAAGCCCAAGAGATGATAGATAGAAGAGATTAAAAAGATACTTCTTACTCGGTTCTCATAATTTGATTTTAATAAAGCTACGTCATCATACCACATCGTAATCGCAGCGATAAAGGTTCTTTTTACAGCACAGACAATATTTAAGGTCTGTTAAAATACCTAATTAGGTAAATTATTATGCACAAACACAAAATCAATATATTCTAGTAAGAATGCCTGAATTCATTTTTAGTTGCTATAAGGATCAAGTTCATTATTTCCGATCTTTGTAAAGCTACAGAATAAAATATAATAGTTAGCATGTCAACTTTGTAAAACAATTCATGCCATACTAGTAGGTACATTAGTTTAACTATTGTCGTCATTAATATCTAGGAAATGAATGCGAAACGTTCACGCATGAGTTGACGAAATAAGTTCCTTAGTTTATAACATTGAATTAAAGTGGCCATCCGTAACAGATTTACTTAGTTTTACTTTGTTATGTGCATAATATGAAGTCGGTAAATAGTATGTAAAACATGCTAGTTTTGCAATCTTTTTGCATCTCCGGAAGGAAATGCTGATGACTGGAAAACTGGGTTTTTGCAACAAAAAAAACCGTTGTATGTACTAATTCTCGTTTTGGTAGGTACCATTTGGTTTCGATATAAATAGGCAACAGCTGCAGGCAATAAAAGCAATTTCATGCAAGGAAAAATAACCCTTATTGCAAAAAAAATGCAATAAACGCAATGGAAGAGCAACATATTCAAAACACGTACTTACATAAATTGCTTAATTTTATATGAATAAATGTTTTCTTTTAATATGTAGATTTCTTCAAGACATTCTTTTGCCATGCATGTTGAATACAAATTAGGTTTTTAAGTTAAAAAAATATATAGAAAAATTAAGTTCCTTGGCTACATAATTAGATAAGGTGAAAGTTTATCTATGTAATTATGATTTGAATAGTTACATAATTAAGTATTTATTAAATACTTACGTGAAACTTGCTAGGTCGCAGTAGCAGTAAAGGCACAGACCAGACACTAAAAAGTACTTCATCTTTTTATTAGCTGTACCTATAGTAAATCACAACACGAGTCGAGACTTGATAGGTTATATCGCTATTTACTTAAAAGTAAATATGTATTTTCATCTTCTAGCTATAAATGATTTAATATGATATAGAAAAGTATCACATACCTACATAATTTAACTTTTACCCTTTGGATACATCCATAAACACTTGTTTTGACTTTGTTTTGTAACAATGATGTCGTCAAAATCATACAGCCAAGTAGATTACCTTTTTAGTACGATGTTTCTACAAGCCAAGAAGAACTTAAATTAAACTTTGATAGTGCAACGCTCCGGTAGCGTTCTATCATAACTGAACCTATTCGTAGCTATCACTGAGTCTCAAGAGAGGTTTTAATCGAGCGGAAAAATAATCAAAATATTACAATGAAAAAAGGTGTATAAATTCAAGTTCTGTAAAAAATGAAAGTGAAAAAATCTTGGCTCATGTCATGTTAAGAAGCAATCTGACCAATTTGTCGGTGTTGTTATAGTTTCGTGATAAAAACCGCAGTGAAAGTGTCGCCTCGGTAGTCCGTCGAGGTGTCTTTTCGCATGAAAATATTTCAATGTCTTGTATTACGATCTAATTAGTATAATTACTTTATTCTTATGTGTTCAGGCTACCTTGAAGCCGAGTGACGGAGGATCTTCCCTAACTTCACCTACATTTATATTGTGTACCCCATCGCTGTATGCCCCAAAAACATTATCGTTTCGTTCATCAATAGGAACTCTTCCAAGAAACATTATCTTCAATTAATATTAAAATCAAGTTAAACGAGAAGTTATTTCTTTCAATTTCAAGCACTACACCAATATACCCACCCGAACCCATAATTATAATGATAACACAATATAATATGTCACACACCGGAACACACTTCCGATTACTCATACAACTAAAATTAACATATAACGTTACACACAAGAATACTTTTAGATTATATTATCGCTTGTAACGATTTAATAAGCGCTTATACAAATACTGCGATTCATGTCACTATTACAACACGCAACATAAATATCTACAAAGGTGACACCAATATGACACTTGTGTAAAAATAAAATTGTCAATACAAGAACATTACGTCATTTGTAACCATTAACCAATGCAATGTTCACATGAGGCAAGAGTTCACTTGCTCCCAATTGAGGTATCTTTAAGTAATATCGGATTTTGCGGTGAAAACTCGATATAGGTACTCGTAGGTAATTATTATATTGTCATCGCATGACAAACGTATTGGAATCAGCAAAACTATACTAATAATATGAAACATTTGAAATACTTACACTGAATTACGTTAGTACACTTTGTAGGTAACTAACGAAGTATAACTATTTTGATCTGTGATGCTTAAAACTATTTTTAAAAAAATTGCTAGGTTAACGTACGCCAAATTATTTAAAAAGCTGCAATAGGTTAGTAAAAATTTTAAACTCATAATAATACCTATAACTCACTCGCCTCGGCTTCGCACTGGTAGCCTTACCTATTAAATAAACTACAATAATAAATTTAAAGTTTCAAAATTTTCTAAACAATAGATCAAGACTAGACATCCTCGCTCGTGAAATATTCTTCATGGTGAAAACCTTAAGAATTTAAAAGCTATATCCACAGCTATACCTACTAATAATATAAATGCGAAAGTTTGAATGGATGGATGGATGGATGGGTGTTTGTTACTCAATTACGGCAAAACGGCTGAACGGATTTGGATGAAATTTGGCACAGAGATAGATTATAATTTGTAATAACACATAGGCTACTTTTTATCCCGGAAATTAAAGAGTACCCACAGGAACCAAAAAACCTCAATCCACGCGGACGACGTCGCGGGCATCAGCTAGTATAAAATATATACATTTAAAAGATATACACTTGGAAACGCAGATTGCTAATTTGTTTAGGTTCAAAATATTTGTTGCCCGTAGCTCCGTCCGCGTGAATTTAGGTCTACTAAGAAACAGAGGGAACTTTTCGATTTTCCAGGATTATAGTAGTCTGTATTCTTCCCCGGATATCACTATCCCCATTCACCTCTGTACCTACTATTGTTTTCAAAATTGGTTATACGGATGGGCCGTTAAAAGTTTACAAATATATAGAAACTTTCGCATTCATGATATAAATATGTTTGGACTTTTCTTTTCTAAATTAATATTCTTTCTAAAATTAAATACTTAGATATTATTATATAAATGATTTACTAATTCGATTACATTAATAAAGCTAATGAGGTACCCTTTTTAATTTCGACATATAAATATTTCAATTATTATAGGTCTAGTAAAGCAAATCACAAAAAAATAATTTACAGACACAAAGTAGTAGAAGTTGTTGGGCTAATGAATTAATCTATATTAATATTATAAAGAGGTAAAGTTAGTGAGTTTGTGAGGTTGTAGAACCTACTGGATCTACTGAACCGATTTTGAAAATTCTGGTACCAATAGAAAGCCACATTATTTGTGGCATAGGCTATATTATATTAACCCGAAATATTAGAGAGTTCTCGTGGGAATTTAAAAAACTTATTTCACGCGGACGAAGTCGCGGTCATCTGCTAGTGGTATAATAAATTAGTAACGCCGTAGATATTATATAACCTTCGCTTTTATATTAAGCTGACAAAATTACAGGAATCTCTACTGTCAATAACAATGGTCAATAAGGTGTCACTTACGTTAACAGCATGGCACGCGAGCTAAAGCCGTCATGCAACGGTGCAACGTACAAACGAGCTCGTTTGATGTAGAACGTTGTAATAGTTTAGTGCTATACTAATTTTAAATTGATCAAATACTTTGGTACTTTATTATCGTTTCAAAATTAAATCAAGAGTTTTCGTTGAAAATAGTCTGCGTCTTTATAGAATATTATTTTGATGTAAAATATTTTTTTACTAACACTCGGGCTTTTCATCCATACTAATATTATATAAATGCGAAAGAGTGTCTGTCCATCTGACTATCTGCTACGCTTTCACGGCCCACCTGTTCAACCGATTTTGATAAAATTTGGTACAGATATAGGTTGTATCCCGGGGAAGGACATAGGCTACTTTTTATCTAGGAAAATTAAGGAGTTCCCGCGGGAATCGAAAAAATTAGTCCACGCGGGCATCATCTAGTAAATAAATAATTACTGTATTAACCGAAAAAACTCAAAAAGCAAGAATCCCGTTTCATTTAAATTGATAGATCCCGCACGGTCCATACTTATAGCTGCCGGACGTCGAACGGAATCACAATATGCTAATGAGTGTTATATGAATCAATATGCATGATTAATTATTAAATAGGAACGATTTATATGCAGTTCTGTTTGTTTCACAATTTTGTGTCTTTTTTATTTGAAGACGTTTCGTATTTTATCAACATACTATTTTATAATTGAATCTGGAACAGTTGTGCAAGACATCGATTAAATAAGTAGGTATATACATATAAAAGTATATACATATAATGTTGTTGCATTAATAAGCGTGTCATGCATAAGGAAAAATAATAATATTTTTACACACAATGTTGTATTGTTGCTTATTTCGTAAGATTCATAAATAACTAGTATAGCTGATGCCCGCGACTTCATCCGCGTGGATTAAGGTTTTTTGGTTCCCGCGGGAACTCCTTAGTTTTCCAGGATAAAAAGTAGCCTATTGTGTTATTCCAGACTATAATCTATCTCTGTGCCAAATTTCATCCAGATCCGTTCAGCCGTTCGAGCGTGATTGAGTAACAAACATCCATACATCCATACATCCACACATCCATACATCCATCCAAACTTTCGCATTTATAATATTTATTTGATAACTAGGATGACGTAGAGCTAGGATATGATTTTTGAGCAATTACTTACAACAGTAAGCTCTTTTGGATTCACCGTTAAACGGCCCTGTAATACATTTTTTTTTAGTGGTGATCATAGTTAAGTACTTATGGCTTCGTTTACCATCAGTAAAGTCAAGCACGATCCCGTCACAAATGAAACAAAAATATCACCGTGAGAATATTTTCCTAGTAAAGTTTTTGTTACAGATGTTATCAATGTGAAGCGTGGAACGATGCGCAGTGACATGGCGTACCGGGGACTTTCCCAGCACGTGGAGTTGGATCGCGCTGCGGACCCTCAAGACCGGTTCACGTTACAGGAGCTGATCGGAGAAGGCACGTATGGCGAAGTCTACTGTGCCAAGGACAAAAAGACTGGGCGACGGGTTGCTGTTAAGGTAATGCTTACTCTCCACCACCTGCGTACTATGCATGCTAAACGTTTATAAGTTACTTATTATTACAAGTGAATTATTCTAAAGTTTGAACGCAATGTAGTATTATTATTAACTAGTATTGTTAAACTACATAATATTGTAAAGACATCTTTTACTTTGAGCATTTATGTATAAACGTATGGATAGGGGCCCGTTGGTTAAGTAGCCTATTAAAAACGTACTTAACTTCTTACTATAAACAAATAACATACTCGTAGGTTTAAGGTGATGATTCATCAGATACCTACAGCGAGGCACTCCAACAGTATTGAAATAACCAAAATTTTGTTTACGGAATAAAGTCATGTATAATAATTATATTACAATACAGTTTTTACTTTACAAATGTGTATTAAGTAAAGTAAGAAACTTAAGAAGTTTTTTCCGAACTTTTGTCATTGTAATGCGCCTAAGTATTATTGTTATTGTTTTCACTCTATAAAAAAGTACGAATTATTTTTTTAAAGCAGTGTTCAGTTTTCACTTGAAACTGAAAGCAAATATAATTACCTAATTTAAATACTATATACGAGTATTTAGTCGAACAATAAAGGTTACAATTGAGTCACAACACGAAGCTCACAAAGAGCAATATTCTATGGAAGGTATTGTTAGCATTTTGCTTGTAATGGATTGCGTAGATATTATCTCAAAAGTTTACATCGATGTCAAGGCCACTGTATTATTTGCACCATGATGAATGTAGCCTTTTATATCAATTTTCATAGCAGTAGATGGAAGTTGTTATGTTAATAATAATTTATCATACTAATATTATAAATGCGAAAGTGTGTTTGTTTGTTAGTTTATTGGTTTGCTGGTTTGTTGGTTTGTCCTTCAATCACGCCGCACCGGAGCAACGGATCGACGTGATTTTTGGCATGGGTATAGTTGAGGACCTGGAGAGTGACATAGGCTACTTTTTATCCCGGAAAATTAAAATACGCGGACGAAGTCGCGGGCATCAGCTATTATCTGAATAAAGATTATGCAGCCACGACCAAATTTTAAACACAGCACCAAGTCACTTGTATTATCATAAATCATAGAATGATCACAACTGTTACTTTATTACAATAATCTCGAAGAGTATATTTTAATTAGTTATTTATTATAACAGAAGGCAATTTTATTTATTTGTTAACAGATTTTGGAAAACATTGCTGAAAATATTGAAGAAATAGAAGAAGAATTTCTCGTATTCAGAGATTTATCCAGCCATCCCAATATCCCAGAATTCTTCGGATTGTTCTTAAAACGCGGAATATCATCTGAAGATGATCAAATATGGTTTGTCATGGAGGTAAGCATTGTTAAATAACTAGAGTCATGTCGGACGTTATCTTTTTGACCTTCTAATTGAATACAGCTCACTAACCTTTCAGCTATGCACAGGCGGCTCTGTGACTGATTTGAGTGCAGGCATGCGAGCTCGTGGAAGTAGTTTAACAGAGCCTCAACTTGCTTACGTTCTTCGTGGTACAGTGCGAGCCTTGACACATCTTCACGCGCATCGATGTATGCACCGAGATGTAAAAGGACATAATATTTTATTGACTGAGCACGCCGAGGTTAAACTTGTAGATTTTGGAGTTTCATCACATTTAGCCGCAACAGTTGCAAGGAGAAATACATCTGTCGGTACACCATATTGGATGGCTCCCGAGGTAAAATATATAATAAACCAGTTGTAAAAAGTTCTTGAAACTATTAGAATGAATACAATTAATGTCAATAATTTGTTTCAGGTAATAGCATGTGAGCAACAATTAGATCAATCTTATGATTGTAGATGTGACGTGTGGTCAGTTGGTATCACAGCGATTGAATTAGCTGAAGGAGAGCCACCTTTATCTGGATTACATCCAATGCGAGCTCTGTTTCAAATTCCTCGAAATCCACCACCAACGTTGTCACATCCAGAAGTATTTTCTTCTCAATTAACAGATTTTATTTCTGAATGTTTGGTCAAGGATATGAACCAAAGACCATTTGCCAGAGAACTTTTAGAACATCCATTACTATTAGCTGTAAATAATTTTGAAGATAAGGTAAATATTAAGTACTTAATCCATTACATGAACTTCTAGTTCACCATAATCTTGATACTAAAAAAATCTTCTGAAAACATATTATTAATAATGTAAAATTATAAAATATATTACAGATTCGGAAAGAACTTCACGCAGAAATAAAAAGGCAAAGAGCGGATGGTCGCACTTCTCGTGCACCGGAAGCTACTACAAAAAGAGGGAAGTTAAAATCTCATCGAAAAGCAAAACCAGAAAAAATGTATACGGATGATTTAGCTACTCTCGAAACATTAACAGAAGAAGCTATTGTAGACCAATTACAAAAACGATACACACAAAATCAAATATATACGTATATTGGAGATATACTAGTTGCAGTTAACCCTTTTACAGATATAGGAATTTATACCACTAAGGTAAAATAAAAGTTAATTGTATTAAATCTTACATTTAAACTACAAGCTAATGCCTGGCATTGCAATGCGACTCGCATATCACCTTTTGTATGTTGATGGTATTATCTCGAAAATTTACGGGCAACTCCCAACAGCAACTGTTCAACGTATCAACTCGAGCGGAGGAACAAAGCAAGAATGCAGAAAAAACGAATAGACAAACAAAATAATGTTTATTTTAGAGAGTGAAAATGAATATTAAAAGTATAATTTTATCATATTTTGTAACATAAAATTGCTCTTTTTTTAATAGACTCAACAACTATATCAAAGCCGTTGTCGCTCAGACAATCCTCCTCACATCTATGCCGTAGCTGACGCAGCGCATCAAGCTTTGCTGCACCAAAAACAAAATCAAGCAATTGTTATATCGGGTGAAAGTGGAGCCGGGAAAACTGAATCTGCTAACCTCCTTTTGAAACAACTAGCATATTTATCAAAAGTGCGTACACATTATTTCATATAAATACATTAATTATTCGTTGAAAAGATGAAATTTAAACTTATTATTCTGTTTAGACACAGTATGGAAATTTAGAAGATAAAATACTACAAGTGAATCCAATAATGGAAGCTTTTGGAAATGCACGTACCGGAATAAACGCTAATAGCTCTCGTTTCGGAAAATACTTGGATTTATCTATAATGAGAGTGGGAAAAATTTCAGGAGCTCGAATATCGGTTTATCTTCTAGAACAATCAAGAGTAGTTCATCAGGCATTGTAAGTTGTACTCGATTGTTGATAAAATATGAAGATACCAAAACATTTTCGCTGTTAATTTTAACATTTTTTGTAGGGGTGAAAGCAATTTTCATGTCTTCTATTATCTTTATGATGGCCTAGAAAGTGAAGGTCGTTGGAGGAAATTCTATCTCGATGAACAATTAAAGTCTAGGCATCGGTATCTACAGCCCCTTTCAGTTGCTCATCGAGAACATAATGTGCACCGATGGCGTCAACTGAATCAAGCTTTTAAGGTAGTTTAGATCAAATTAAAATTATTAAATATTATTTACCAGTTGCGTGGTCAAAATGTAGCCATAATTTAATGCCTTTTCCAGGTAGTAGGATTTCATGAAGATGAAGTACAAATAATTTACAGAATGCTAGCGGCTATTTTACATCTTGGTGATATAGAGTTTGCCGAAACTGCCGGCGAATATAATGCTGATAACAGAGCCACCATAATTGATACAGCGCCATTACATAGAGGTACATATTATTATTATGAAAATTTACATAAATACCTAATCACAGACAACTAAAACTAAAAACAAAACCTTATCTTTTGACCATAATTCAATAGAAATATAAAAACATTTGTTTTGCAGCATCGTGTTTATTAGGAGTAGAGACAAGTGATCTTCGAGAATGCCTTACAAGTAGTAGTGTCGTGACTAAGGGTGAAACGATTGCACGCTACAGTTCACCCACAGAAGCTGCTGTAGCGAGAGATGCTACTGCAAGAGGAATATACGCTAGGGCTTTTGATAGAATTGTGGAGAGGATCAATGCACTCTTGAGTCAAAACCGACCAAACAGGTATGTTTATTAATTCCATATGTTAATTTAAATTAAATTACCTTATATATAGCTATATTAAATTAATGCGTTTTATTTTTGCAGTGACCAGTTATCTATTGGAATTCTTGATATATTCGGCTTCGAAAACTTTACAAGAAATTCATTTGAGCAACTTTGCATAAATATCGCAAATGAGCAGATTCAGTACTACTTTAACCAACATATTTTCACATGGGAGCAACAGGAATATATGGCTGAAGGTGTACCAGTTGATCTTGTAGAATTTTCAGACAACAGACCTGTTTTAGACATGCTTCTCTCCAGACCAATGGGTCTGTTAGCACTGCTTGATGAGGAAAGTAGATTCCCACGATCTACAGATAGAAGTCTAATTGGTAAGAAATAAATATAAATAGGTATAATTATTTATATCTTTCTTGCAACAATTAACTAATACATAAATACATTTTTGTTACTTCATTGTTGTTTCCATTGCAGAAAAATTTCATCGAAATATTAAGAGCAAATATTATGTTCGGCCTAAGTCAGATGCAGTATGTTTTGCTATTCATCATTTTGCTGGTCGCGTGGTTTATCAAGCCGATGGTTTCTTAGAAAAGAATCGCAACTTCTTACCTCCAGAAGTAATCCAGCTTATGAGACAAAGTCAATACGATACAATCAGGTTTTTGTTCCAATGTCCTATCACAAAAACCGGCAATTTATTCTCACCTTTACATGGAGACATAGATTCTAGAACATTAGAAAGTCCAGTGTCTAACGAAATTCGGGTAAATTTGTTTTTTCTTAATATCAATAAGATAATTACTAACGGTTATTTTTTACATTTTATTTTATTTTATTATACAGGATCGATTTAACAGTCGAGGTCTTGCATCGCAATCACGAGCACAACAAACTGTATCCACATATTTCCGTTATTCTTTAATGGAATTGCTTCAAAAGATGGTCAGTGGAACGCCACAATTTGTAAGGTGTCTAAAACCAAATGACTCTCGATCACCAAAACATTTTGATTCAACGAAAATACTGAAACAGCTAAGATATACCGGAGTATTGGAGACAATACGAATAAGACAAAATGGATTCTCACATCGGCTTGCGTATGACGAGTTCTTAAAAAGGTGTGAAGGATGAATATAATTCACCATTTGTTTATAATTTGTATTTTTAAATACATACATCATTAACTTTTTTTTAGATACGGTTTCTTAGCATTCAGTTACGAGGAAGAAGTAAAGCCTAATCGTGACTCCTGTCGACTTCTGTTACTGCGATTGAAAATGGACGGATGGGCACTTGGCAAATCTAAAGTTTTTTTGAAGTATTACCATGTGGAAGTACTTGCAAGAATATACGAAGAACAGGTAGCTTTAATGACGCATTATTTAGTCAGCGGTTAAATTTTTTTAACGAACAAGTGGCTTAAAAAAATATATTCATTACTAGTTGATGCCCACGACTTCGTCCGCGTGGATTGAGGTTGTTTAGTTCCCGCGGGAACTCTCTAATTTTCCGGGATAAAAAGTAGCCTACGTGTTATTCTCACAGGTTATTCTAGACTATAGTCTATACTCTATATCTGTGCCAAACTTCATCCAGATCCGTTCAGTCATTCCACCGTGATTGAGTAACAAACATCCATCCATAAATCTATCCAAACTTTCGCATTTATAATATTGGTATAGATTAGTATAGATTTAATTCCATAATCGTACAAGTAGTGAGAGCTATGTTACCTATATGTACATAAATAATTGCATATCCTATTGCTATAGCACCCTATATGTGCATTAGGCAACTGTAAGGTCTCTTCTGGTATGTTATCTAAAAATAAATAAATAAATAGGCATGTATATTAGAAGATTTTGCAAATTCCACAGATAAGAAAAATCATATTAGTTCAAGCGTGCGCGCGGGCCTGGCTGGCTCGGCGGAATTTCCTAAGATTAAAGGCACAGATGGCGATATCGGTCCTAACATTACAAAGGCATGTACGAGGCTGGTTGACGAGGAAGCGACTTCAGGAACGACAAAAACAGTTGGCGAGAGAATTTAAAAAGAGTCAAATTGAACAAGAAAATCAACGGAAGCAACAAAGAGCAGGTACTATTGAATTGATATTGGTTATCTATTTGGAATACCATCGTTCATCGATTCACAGTCCAATCACTGCGACCTGGTAAAATCCCCACAAGGCTGGTAGCTATAATATGGTGGTAGGGTAATAGACTAGCTGATCTGTTTAGTTTTAAACAATTAAGTTTAATTTTATAAGCTGTCGGGACCAGTTTAATACTTATTTTTAATTTTTAGGTGTTCCAATAAAAAACAATGTTTTGATGGCTAAAGTACTCAGACGAATGAATACAGACGACAGTGATAGTGTATGTACAAATTCGAGCAATAAAGAAAATGAAAATTCTGACAAAGCAGCTTCAGTTAACCAAAGCCGTAAGCATAATAACATTCAATGTATACGAAAATATATCACTATATTTATTATATTTACTAAGCTTACAGTTGTATTCTACAAAGTCGAGTATAATTCATTTACTGGGTATAAAGAGAAACTCTTTAGGATCTTAGAAAATAACTACAAAAATAAGGTTACAAACATGATCCATTTTCTAAAAAAAACTATTATTTTTTTCAGCACGGCGTAAACCAAAGAATCGTGCAGCACCCCCACCCCCGCAGCACACCGCACCCGCGCCGCCGCCTCAGCAGCACCTGATGCAGCAACATTCCGTTCAGGAACGAGCAGCTCAGCTACAGACGTTTGCTGACCAGGTACTAAGAACCCTATTAGTAGATAATACTTACGGCTAGCTATCTTATCTCAACTCTACTTGTTTGAAATTTCTGGAGGTTCCTTCTTTTATGACATAAAGGAACCATACATTCAGATCCTCAAGTTTTTAGATTCACCTTAAACTAATTATTATCATTCTTGAGCTGTTTCGAAATCAATTTAGAGCAAACTGCAATAAGTCCCTATCCTTAATAAAGATTTCGTACACAGTTTTAAAATCTGTAAGAGAAAATATGTACCAACTAGTTGATGCCCGCGACTTCGTCCGCATTTATTGAGGTTTTTTAGTTCTCGCGGGAAATCTTAATTTTCCGGGATAAAAATTAGCGTACATATCACTCTCCAGGTCCTCAACTATACCCATACAAAAAAATCACGTCGATCCGATGCTCTGTTGCGGCGTGATCGAAGCACAAACCAACAAACAAACACACTTTCGCATTAATTATAACTATATCTAATATTAAACTTGTTAATGGGTTTTCTATCTTTCGTTAGCCGGAAATGGGTCATATATATGGCGTTTCTTAATTTGTCAGAACATGTTCTTTGGGTTTCTTTATGAAAATTTGTCCATTTTAGTCTTTTTCTATTATGCCTTTTACATTTTAAATTACACGGAACAGTTTTCTAATAACTTTCATTGATGATTTCCAGGTCCACATGAAAAATCAAGAAGTGCACAAGAATTTACGGCGCAACAAACCAGGAATTCGGGTAAAGGATATAAAGAAACCACCGGAAGAATACCAGGCTCCACCAGGATTTAGCCTTGTTCCTGCCATTATAAGAGGTCAACCATCGAAAGTTGAAGAAGATGCCAGCAGACTTTCAAGGTGAGCTGACATTGTCATTGGCTTTTCCCTAATTTGGCAATCCAGAAGTTTGTCCGAACGACTTCGTAGGGCCCTTCTCACACACACACACGTTATTTATTAACGGTACGTGTACGCAGGCAGCAGAGAAACCGTGTACGTGTAAAGAGATCTACGTCATGTCTACGTCCCTTTAAATGGTCGCCGTTTATAATATATTTATGGAAACCAAGTGTAGACCTGTGAAAAGGGCCTATCAAGGCATCGAGGCATGTTAAAAATTCAAAACGACAACCTCCAAATTGTCCAATAACCGACATGGATAAATGTTCTTTAAAAAGCTGAATCATCGGATATAAAAGAAAGAAAGAAAGAAAGAAAGTAACCCTTTCGTCTGTGACACCACCCAGAAAGGGTGTACGCTCAGCGTTTTGCCTTGCGTCATATGCTAAAAATGCATACAAAGCAAGGCGCTGATTTTCAGCTGTGAACCCGGGTGACGTCACAGTTACAGTTGATATGTTACCTACTGCTCTTTTGACAACATTCTGAAAAGTAATAATATAAGTACATTATGCTATTATTTAACATCATTGTAATCATTATTATTTTTTTATTCAAATCATGCTTTCTTATGGATTTAATAATCAGCCCATCGCCAGAGTTTTACGAATGCAACACACTTCCATGGGATCAAATTTTTCAAATGAAGGATATTTCTATGCAAAGGTAAAACGCGTTGAACGATTTTGAAAAACCAAACCTAAAAAATATTCTGGACATAATATTATTAGCACGATTGTTTATCTTGTAAATATTATATAAAAAGAAAATGTGACTGACTGACTGATCTATCAATGCACAGTTCAAACCACTGAACGGATCGGGTTGAAACTTGCGATTTTAGATAGCTACTATGACGTAGGCCTCCGCCAAGAAAGGATTTTTGAAAATTCAACCCTTATGGGGGTAAAATCGAAGTTTGTTTGAAATTTGTTCGAAAATCAAACTTAAAACGTGAGTGAAGCCGCGGGCAAAAGCTAGTTTTAATATAATAACTATATTATACAAATTTTCCTTTTGTTGAAAGGTTACAAAATAAATATTTCCATCATTTGTCTTAGTAAAAAGTTATGAAATAAATTATATAATAACTTTTAATTATCAAACATTTCAGGCGTCAACAAAATCCTCACGATAAGGGATACAGCGATGAAAAACCACTCCAGTCTAACCAAAATTGGCAAAACCTACCTTGCAGTAGGCAGTGTGGTGGTCTAGTCAGGTATGATACAGAGAATAACGTTATGAGATATTGGCCTTGAAATTAATAGTTTTCGAATTATCTCTCATGCTTTACGAAGTGGACTCCTAAAACAAGGGTATGATTTTTAAATAATTTCGCGTCTTAGGCTATTTAAGTCAGTATAAAATAGTACTGTCTAGTTCTAGTTAGTAACGTGTAGATAAATTGATCGTGCAAAATATGGTTTTTCTTCTATCGTACGTACTCTCAATATTGAAGATCATGGCTGTATCTATGGAAATTTCCTCCATTTCACTAGTCTTTCTACTAGGTACCTACAAATATTTATTATTTTACTCCGTTAATTTTAGTTATACTCAGTCCATCAAACATTTGCCTTTGACGCTAATTTAGAGCTTGTACAACATATTATTACTTAACTAGCAGTTTTTATCGTTTTAGTCACTCAACCCACCAACCCAACTACCCAATATTACCCAGTAGGTATAGTAATTATACCCAGGAACAGCGAAGCTCCTCACTGATGACACACTATTCATATAGGTCTATAGGTATAAAATATCTATAATCACCATCATTGTGAGCTGGCCCAGCCCCACTGCTTTCATAATCATAATCATAGTTATACATTTAATTAATCACAACCTAGGTTTGATATACCATTAGCAGTACTAAATGCATCACATCGAACATTAGAACATAGAACAGTCCTGTTTAGCTTCAAAATACTTTAACTATAAATGTTTTATTATATCTTTTCAGTAATAAAATAATACAACTCGTGAAGCAAACACAAAAATCTGAAACCCCACCGCGACCAGTCTACAGTCCAGCGCACGACCCCGAATCAGATCTTCGCAAGATTCTTCGGAATTCGCCCGAAATTCTCGCCACTCCAGTATTTAGCTCCGACGATGATTACACCGACGGACCTTTCAGATTTAAACAGTTATTGAGACCAACTTTAGGGCCCACGGAAAGCCTTCGGAAGAGAAAAGTACGCAATTCTTCACAACAAAGCCCGTGGACGTCAGACAGCTCGCAAGACAGCAACAGTTCCAAGGCACTCTATAACAAACGTCGGCCACAAATTAGTATGGGTGTTTACTATAATTAGTATTGAGTTATGAAGAGTCATTGAAGGTTTAATTGTCTTTGCAAAGAATAATTCATTTATTCCGAAATGTTTTGACGGTTGACAGTTCTTACATGGAGTTTTTGTTGTGAAGCCGGTCTCGCCTTTGCGTATCTCGGTGTGTTTTAGTTGTAACAAAAAACTGCGTTAGGAAGCCCAACCTACTTACAATCATGTAAATAAAATAGGTGTCTACCTAACCAATGACTACCCTGGATACGAATACTGTGCACGCCACTGAGTTGATTAACCTATAAGTATAAGCAAATGCATAATGCATCTGCTTATATAAATCAACGAACATTAAATTTTCGCTAAAAACCTTTTCCAAACTAAGTGTCCTTGACCTAGTCCAGTCTTAGTTTGGATGTCTGTATCAATAAAATATTACTATTGTATTCAACATACATTATTTCTATAAATCTTATTTAAGAGATAAAAAAACTTAATTGATTACCACCTAGAATTGCTAATAATACATAGATCTTATGCTTTCATTTACTTATAGTGTATATAAGCGATAACCAAAGTCATATGATGATAATTATAATTTAATAAGCTAAGTATTAGCGTGTCGTACATCTTTAAACTGTTAAATGAATGGATTTTTTGTAATATTCTTTGTCTTGTCTATTTTGGTTTGTATATTACAACTTTATCCGTCCAAGAATATTTGATAATTACCTTTTTAAGCTAAAAGGTATTACACATTTTAAACGATTAATTGTATTAACTAACTTACATTCAAAAAGAAATATAGATCATTGACAATTTGTGTGATAATGTGCCAATGATTATTATTAAGTTAAATCATTATACGTTTTCGTTAAAATATAAATAAATATAAAAAAGTTTGTGATATATGGTTTTTATTTGGTTTTCTCACCTGATTTCACGTTAACCTTGTTTTGAGCTTAACCTTCCTTTATATGCCTTAGTAGGAAAGTTTTTAGTAAAATAAAAAGCAAATATGAAAGCAAAAAGAAGTAGGTCAACCACCATCACCACTACAGCCCATTAACGTCCCACTGCTGGGCACAGGCGTCCACTCTCATAGGAGAGAAAGAATTAGAGCTTAGACCCACCACGCTGCTCCAATGCGGGTTGGCAGGCTAAATAGGTCAAACCATTGAACGAATTATACACTGTAGATATAATTAAAAAGTATTCATGTGTAGGTACGCTTATTATTGGCATTCGCAATCAAAACAAAATAAAACACGCAAACCAGTACCTACTAGTTTTTATATTCCCGCAAGAGTACGCGTTAACACGCAATGTTACGTTTACGGCGGGCGGGCGGTGCGCGGCGCCACGTGACTAGGGCGGCCAATGGCTTCCCAGCGCCCGCGCAGTCGCGCCCGCGCCTACGATGGCGGCCGCCGGCCTGCCAGAGATCGATATCCAATTCTCTCAAATTAAAACGCGCTCCATAGAGAAAACACTACTACCACTCATCAAGCAGGTACGCCACAATACATGCATTTCTAGAATCGCCGGAATATACTCTTAAAACCAGTACTTAGTCCATGACGTTTGTCTGCATAACAGCTGTACTGGAGTAACCCTCTGACGTAGCTTCGCCGCGCTGACGATTTTCCCAGATTTTACGCACTGTCTATAGTCGTAACTCTATTTTCGGACTTATCGTCAGTGTGCGACGTTACTGACTGCGCCTTTACGTCAGATGCCAGATTTTCCCGCCTAGACGACATCTGTTGCATGCCGCCTGCGCGCCGTCGCAGTTAAGATGCGATAGGATAGCGGCAGTTTGAAAGTAACGAGTTTACCGATAATACAAAACCCAATGTCAATTCGGGTGTATCGTTTTATTATCCTTCGCACAAAAGAAAAAGATATGATCGGAAAATGCTGGTAGGCCGTCGATTTATAATAACGAGGGGCGGGCGGCCACGTGGGCTCGTAGAGGGCGGGTGCGTGCGGGGTGTAGGAGGCAGCGGATCGATGCTGCCGGTCCGTCAGTGCCGCGGCAGACTCAGGCTAAGCGGCGCGGTGCCGCTAACCCACTCCAGCGCCACGGAGCACGTGCGCCGCGCGCCCGCGACAGCGCGCCGCCGCCGAGCGCGCGCAACCCCTGCACGCGCACTCCGACATGGACGCGCTCTCCGATGACGATGAATATATGTGCCGCGAGCCCCAGGTATGAGTCTCATGGCTGGGAGCAGAACGATCACCTTTTATTACCGTGGATTGGTATTTATGTGGTCATCGATAAGTAATTTCATGTAATGATGAACATACAAAGCAACAAGTAGTGAGAGAAATAAGTTCGCGTGCAAAAACGACCTTGATCGTAGTCGCATCGCAAGGTTTTTCCCTTAAGGTCGTAAGCCCTCCACTTAAAGCAGAGACGTTCCTTCCACTTCTATGCTTTGCACGCAATTATGATAAACGGCATATTTGTGTATCTGAAACTTTTATTTGTTGTATGTAACTTAGTCTTTAACTGTTTTCTGAGTTCAGAAAAATATGTAACCGTACCTTGACTTTTGTCTTACCTGGCTCATAAATTGTTTTATTGTTTAGTGAAAAATCTGTAGGTAATTTATGACCTTCAGTTCATTAATAAGAGAATAATTAGATACAGAAAAGTAGATTTATAGCTTCTGCAACTTTGGCGACAATTTCTTATACTCATTTAAGGTACCTGCCGCATCACGTAGCTCTATGTTGTATACGAGTATATGCCTGAACCAAATCGCACAATGGAATATAATTTGAAAACTTCCACTAGTAAAATATTCGAAGCTCGCTCCCTCATTGTGCTCCAGAGTCCCGCATGAATAGCACAAATTGTTTCGCTAGCCATCAAACTCGATATAAGTTCGTAAAACTGCCTTTGTTCTAACGCCTATCTGATATTTACAGACATAAGTAATAAAACTATCGGAAAATCATTTTCTTGCATCTCTCTTCCTCTCTCTACTTTCACTCTCTACTTCAATAAAAGGCACATTTCTTCGAAAATAAAAAAGCATTTCTTTAACTAATGGTAATATTACCTCGCATAGCTATGCAGTGCCGTGATGCGAGGACACCCACGAGTGTTTAATAGTTTGTGCCCATTGGCTCCTGGCCAGAAGAGAAGGATAAGGTTGACTTAGTTACCTACTCAAGAAGGAAAGTTACCTACTAAGGAAGAAGTAAGGAATTTTGAGGTGTTTGATCAAAGCTGAAAGATGGTAGATATGGTGGTTCTTCGGCGAAACCTGAAAAGCCTGCTAATTTTCTAACAGGACTGGGCTAGGTTCGCGCGTTGTTTTATCTTCTATTTTTTAATAACTTATCGATGCCCTTGTTATCGTCAGCTATCAGCGGCTATCAACGCTGACAAAGGCGTATTACAAAGTCTACGCACGACCGACATCAACGTAAGGGGAATTCAATAGTCAATCCAACCCTATAATAGGCTGATGGTAGATCTTCTCGACTATTGGCGATTATCCCCTACTGCATAAGTGCATTGATACATTCCCTTCCCTGTACCTTTCTCTTAACTTTGAGGGTCGTGGCCTTCCACTCTTCTAACTATGTTTCTATATTGTATAAATTGCCTAGTAATCGCAGAGCAGTCATGGCCTCTACATGCTATACGTAGTACAGAATAAGTGTATTTATTAAAAGATGTAATTGCTCGTTAGATCAGTAACCTGGTGGCGACGCGGGGTGAGGCGGCGGCGGGTGGTGCGGCGGTGCAACGGGTGGGCGCCGCCGTCTGCTGCGCCGTCGAACGCTTCGTGGCCGTCGGCGAGACCATCGCTGACGACAACCCTGACGTGCGGCACAGCATGGTACTAGCGTGCAAAGAAGCCAGAGCCGCAGGTACCATAAAACATTTTTAAAAATAACATGACGTGGTATTATATCAACGATGAATGGATCACTAGGAAGTCATTTTAGAATAAAAGTAACAGAATTAAGTAAGCCACGTTGCAACACATTTTCATTCACAATTATAGCCCCCAAAGTAACCTACTTGTAATTAAGGGCGATACCTTCTATCTGGTTTAAAAATGACACTAGGTACGTTAATAATTCAATAGTGCATAGAAAAGCTTGATTACATATTATTTCAATGAAATTTACAATATTCGATAAATGAGGAGGGTTTGCATACCGTCTGTCTGGTTTAAAAAATGAAACTACGCTAATGTGCATTGAAATATTTTTTAGTTCACCTTGTTGCCAAAAATACAAGACTATAGGTAATGTGTCAATTTTGTGGGGAAATATTTCAAAGCGAGCCGCTAGAAATAACAAACTGTCACGTTAGCAAACAGCTTTAACTTGAGATATCTAACTTACACTTGAGGGACTCAACTCAGAGAACTTCTAAGTTGTTCTTATTATTGCAGCTTGAATTTAACAAAAAAAACAACTGCGATAAGCTTTGAAAGCAAGAAAGGTGGCCGCGCAACGCCTTACCATCTAATTTAATGTAAGCAAAAAGTAAACTCAACCCTCAATGATGTCGTTTAAACTTAATTAAGTCCGTTTGTCAAGTCGATGGCGTAAATATTTTAATATGCCCCCGGCATTGAATCCACTTCTCGCAAAAACCTCGTTATGAATCTCCGAAATGAGCGCAGTAAGCGTTTCTTGTACCGTAAAATCGTGTACGAGATAGAGATCGTGCGATATTGCTTTTGGTACGTCTGTATTGGTACGTGATCCCAATTTTAAGCCTTCCTTCCTTCGTTTTATAGCTGGATGAATCTTTAAAAAATAAAGACGTCGTGCTCAATATAATGTTGTATTGATCCACCTGCTATTGTACGTACATTTTTAGGGTTCCGTAGCCAAATTTGGCAAAAACGGAACCCTTATAGATTCGTCATGTCTGTCTGTCTGTCTGTCTGTGTTAACTATACTGTTGAAACTTGGTAAGTAGATGTATTCTGTGAACCGCATTAAGATTTTCACACAAAACTAGAAAAAAAACAATAAATTTTAGGGGTCCCCATACTTAGAACTGAAACTCAAAAATTTTTTTTTCATCAAACCCATACGTGTGGGGTATCTATGGATAGGTCCACATTTTTTTCTAAACTGAATAGTTTGCCCAAGAGACACTTCCAAAGTGGTAAAATGTGTGTCCCCCCCCCCCCTGTAACTTCTAAAATAAGACAATGATAAAACTAAAAAAAAATATATGATGTACATTATCATGCAAGCTTCCACCGAAAAGTAGTTTGAACGAGATCTAGTAAGTAGTTTTTTTTTTTCAATAATTTAAAACTTACTACAGGTTTGTACGGAACCCTCGGTGCGCGAGTCCGACTCGCACTTGGCCGGTTTTTATGAATAAATTCATTCGTTCCTTCATATCTGTATAATAATTAAATTAAACCTGCACATTTATCGTCACACCCATCCGTCAAGCGTGCCAACCAGCATTGGAGCAGCGTGGTGGGTCTAAGCTCTAATTCCCTCTCTCCTATGAGAGTGGAAGCCTGTGTCCAGCAGTCGGGCGTTAATAGGCTGTAGTGGTATTTATCGTCACTATTCGATTAAACTTTCACATAATTTTATATTCACGATTATGCACGCGTATTATGGTACTTATTTACCTATGCATCATAACATGTGGTAAAAATCTACGTTTAATTAAGTTAATACAATGGTCGCAACTCGCATTAGATTTGCTGTTACCCGTTGAGGAGTTCCACCCGCCTAGCTTTTCGTCAGATTTTCATGGTTCCCCAAAGAAACCCCATTGTTTTCGGGATAGTAAATATGTGTTAACCCAGAGTGTTAGCTATATGTGGAAACTTTCATTCAAATCCGTCCATAATTTCAGTGTGATGCCGTAACATACAGACAAAAATTCAGATTTTTTTTATTTGGGCTCTGTATCGATGATAAAGCTTCCTCCAATCATAATCGTACTTTTCCAAAAATATTAAACATACAGGAATCGTCACAGTTTTAGGTATTACAAACATTTATACTCAGGTACCTAACAATAAATTAGGTTTACCTACACTCGCATACAGAATCTAGGCGAAGTTTATTTTTGAATTCCCTCTTTCAATATGTAAAGTTTAAGATTAAGAAAACCACCTGACCCGATTCTGTAAGGTAAAAAAGGGAAATACAAAGATTTAAAAAGACGCCCTTGAAGCACTCGGAGAAAACGGCTATATTCTGTATACCACGGTCGCCCCCTCTTGAGCCCTCCGCCTGGCCGAGTGGACTATTCAATTCACAGATTTGAACGAACTTGACGTGCAAAATCATGTGGACATTATTATCTAGTAAATATCATAAATTAAATGATGCCCGCGACTTCATCCACGTAGATTTAGATTTGGTTCAAATCCTGTGGAAACTCTTTGATGTCCCAGAAAAAAGGTCGCCTATGTCCTTCCCAGGGATGCAAGTTGCAACCTTATATTTCCATACCAAATTTTCTCGTGAAATCCGTGAGAAAATGAGCCGTGAACGCATAGAAGATATACAGATTGACACACTTTTGCATTTATGTCTGTCTGTTTTAATATGGTGGGATGCTTCGTCTGTGGCTAGTTACCACCCTACCGGTAAAGACGTGCCGCTAAGCGATTAAGTGTTATCGGTTATGTATATGGCAATGTTCTGCCATACCCCTAAAATTCTAGTTTGCTATACCATTTAATACTGCGGCATAATTTACCACCGGATGAAATCGATCTCGAGGGTTAACTTGTAGTAGAATAAAATTTAAACATTCTCAATACTGAAACATGCATAGCCTGTGATTCGGCCGGGCAGGCTCTGTCATGAAATACTTTTCATGGTATAAGCCCAGATAACCCTGATAGGGATCTACGGGCTCGGAGCACTAAGCTATAACTCGTTCGACTACCCGACCTGAATTTAAAAGGCTCGTCCTTATTACAGGAACCGCACCACACCGCGCCGTGGCGGTCAGACAAAAGCCGCAAACAAAAGCTAAGGGCAGCTTTTGTATTTGAAATCAGCTCTCAGAAATAGATCAATACTGGCCATTGAATTGTTAACAAATTAGTAAATACCTTTTATACCAACTAAAATTATTATAAGAACATTAGTAAAGGCCTATAGAATAGCCTTGTGCGTTTTGCAGTCGGGTAAAAATACTTAATATCTACCTATCCAGTATCCATACAATGCATACAATCTATACTTATAATAAAACTGTAACAGGTCCAATTCTGTACATTGAAGATATTTTGAAAATTTTTTTTGGAGGGCACTCATTATTCGATACTGAAGCCAAATCTGTAATTTTTTTTCATTTTTGTTTGTCTGTCTGTCTGTCTGTCTGTCTGTCTGTCTGTATCTTGGCCGCGCATCACGCCGAAACTACTGAATGAATTCAAACGAAACTTGGCACGATTTGAGCCCATACTACGAGGTAGGACATAGGATACTTTTTATCCCGAAATTCTATCCCCGAAGGGGTGAAATAGGGGTTGAAAGTTTGTATGAAAGTCCTTTATTTCTCAAGTTATAGCCATGAAAATTGATATATGAGCTGCGGGTTGAAAATGAAAACATATGTGTTTCACAGTTTTTCAAAATTCCACCCCCGAAGGGGTGAAATAGGGGTTGAGAGTTTGTATGAAAATCCTTAATTTCTCAAGTTATAGCCATAAAACTTAGTATATAAACTATTGGTAAAAAATTAAGATATACGTGTTTCACAGTTTTTGAAAATTCCACTCCCAAAGGGGTAAAATAGGGGTTGAAAGTTTGTATGAAAGTCCTTCATTTCTCAAGTTATAGCCATGAAATTAGCATTTGGGCTTTGAGTTAGATATGCAGAAGTACGTGTTTCGCCATTTTTAAAAATTCGACCTCCAAAGGGGTGAAATAGGTGATGAAAGATTCTATGAAAGTCCTTCATTTCTCAAGATATTTTTCAATTTATATCAACGAAACTTGGTATTTTGGCTTTCAGTAAAAAATAAAGAAGTATGTGTCACAGTTTTTCAAAATTCCGCCCCCAAACGGGTAAAATAGGGGTTGAAAGTTGGTATGAAAGTCATTCATTTTTCAAGTTAAAGCCATGAAACTTGGTATTTGAGCTTTCCGTTAAATATGAAGAAGTACATGTTTCACCATTTTTGCAAATTCGATCCCCAAGGACGTTACATAGAGAGTTTGTCCTTCAATCACGCCGCAACAGAGCAACGGGTCAACGTGATTTTTTGCATGAACATAGTTGAGGACCTGGTGAGTGACATAGGCTTACGGAATTATACCGGAAAATTAAGGAGCACCTGTGGGGAGACAATCTTAAACTACGCGGACGAAGTCGCGGGCATCAGCTAGTATATAAATAAAACCCTTGTCCTGACTGATCTTGCATTCTAAAATTCTGATCTGAAATTTTGTATGAAAGACCGTCATTTTAAGGTCCTGTAGGGTAGGGCGGGGCTAGTTGAGCATAGGGGCAAGTTGGGCAATCGAAATATCTCGCAAACTATTCACCGTACGCATAGGCATCTTATGGCGAAAATAAGGGGTTGCGGAAGGGATAATCACCGCGCTATCGCTAGTGGTGGCTCGACGAGCGAGGTAAGCGCCCGGTCGTTTTGTTTATTTTGTAACCAAAAAGTAAAAACGTCGTTTATCGCAAGTTTTCGTCTGTATTAGTCAAATGTTATCTGTTTTCAATCAGGTAAGTGTTAATCTTCCAGAAAATTATTGTACTTTTGATATGTAGAAAGGTCCTGGGTATAATTCTTACGATTTTTTTATAACTTCACTTTTGTTTTAAAATTCCGGGTTGGGGTTAGTTGAGCTATAGTTGCTCAACTTACCCCACGACTCAAACAACTAAAGTAATGAATGTTTTATTTTTTGTTAGGATGCGGACTTACAATAGGAAGACTATGAGATTTTCTTACATTACTGAAGACTTAAATTATGCTGTAAAGGCTGTCAACGATGAGGGGAAAAGTGTGAATTTTTGTCAATTGCAACAGTCACAATGACCATTAAGTTCCAAAGATCTTATTAATATTTTCTTCTAAGATATAAGCTATATGGGTAATAATATAAATATTTAGGTCTGATTTTAAACAGAAAGACTAAATCTAATTCTGAAGTTAATCTTGAGATACGTTAATGTTTTGTTGATTCTAGTTTCGGTTAATTATTCAAAGAAAGATTGTTGTTCTGTCACTAAAAGACTATAAATAAAGAGCTGATTTTCAAACACATATTTTACTTCATCTCTAGTCAACATTGAACCCATGGTTTGGCTAGACATTCTTAGTGCTCAACTTGCCCCATACCCTTGCTCAACTTACCTCACCTATGGGGTACATTGAGCATACTTGACTTTCTGCATTTAAACAGCTGTAGCTGTTAAATTCGACGTCTTACAAAAAAAATACTATGGGCACTTTTGCTAAGGGATAAATTACTAATCCATCAGGCCACATAACAACTCATTGAGACTTATGATTGAGGAGCTATATCCGCTCAAGTGAAAAATTGCTCAACTAGCCCCGCCCTACCCTACTAAAATTTAAAAACAGTATATAGACTGAGATGAACACATAACTCATGCTATTTCAGAGGAACGATAGTTTCTTTTTACCCGACTGCGTAAGAATTACTTTATATTTGAGAAAATATAAACTACTTTGATTAGCATTTTTATTTTTTGTAGACCTCACCACTGTGCCTCACCTTACCTAACTCTAGTTAAATGGCTATGCTCGCTAAATAATACGGCTAGGTTTTACCGATTAGATGTAATAATTACTGCTAAAAATAGTTTCTATGGCAGTTCAGTACAAATTAATAGTTTATAAAAACAGTTAAAAACATGATACTGAAATTAGGTTACGGTAAATGTTATCGTTTGTCTGGATCTAAATTCCAAATTCCCTAAAACTCACGCAATCACGATAACAATCAAATTTTGTACTAATTCAGTCGTTACATACGTTTTTATGTGTAACTAGCTGATGCCCGCGACTTCGTCGGCGTGGTTTAATTTTTCTTTGATTCCCGGGGGAACTCCTTAATTTTCCGGGATAAAAATTATCCTATGTCCGTCTCCTAGTTCTAAGCTACTTCCCCACAAATTTTCAGCCAAATCGGTTCAGCTGTTCTTGAGTTATAAATAGTGTAACTAACACGACTTTCTTTTATATATATAGAAATGAATTATTTTTATTACTCAGAATCGCTGAATATCGTTTGTTTCTGTATCGAACGTAAGTTTAGAAGATTAGGTCGTAAAAGGGGAAGATAATCTAGTACAGTGTCAGACAAACGGTGCGGTCGAGATATTTTCGATCACGCCTTGACTACTGACATCTGATACATATCATATAATTTAATTTGCTTGTCCTAAAATAACCTATCGGGTGTGGTGTGGTTTTGTGTGTGTTGTTTTTGGGACTTCGTACACAGATAAGTATTTGGGTTAACTGAAAATCTCGTCGGAATTTCTCAAAATCTATTCAACAGGTATGTTAAAGAGACCAATAGTACAAAATCTCAAGCTTTTACACCCATTCGTCTTCTAATCCATACTTCCATACTTCCATACTTCCATACTTATATTATAAATGCGAAAGTGTGTCTGTCTGTCTGTCTGTCTGTCTGTCTGTCTGTCTGCTACGCTTTCCCGGCCCATCTTTTCAACCGATTTTGCTGAAATTTGGTATAGAGGTAGGATATATCCCGGGGAAGGACATAGGCTACTTTTTATCCCGGAAAATTAAGGAGTTCCCGCGGGAATCAAAAAACTTAATCCACGCGGACGAAGTCGCGGGAATCATCTAGTTTTATATAATTTTTATATTTTATAGCGGACCCACCCCTGCTTCGGTTGGATGAAATTTCAAAAAATTCCTTGGAGTTGGAATTGCCAAAAATCCTGAAAAATATGAATCTTCATTTTAATCGAAAGCCCAAAAACAAATTTTATAAATATTACATGGATGTAATTTGAAAAATGATTTGACTCTTATACAAACTTCCATTCCCTATTTAACCCCCTTTAGGGGTACAATTCCCAAAAATCCTCTCGTGAGCCTATAGGTATTGACACCGTTATAAAAGTAACTTGACAGTTTGACTACTGTCAAAATTTCAAGTTACTTTTCTAACCCTTTCAAGCTAAGTTTCTAACTACAGGTTTAGGCTGTGCGTTGATAGATCAGTCAGTCAGGACAAACGTTTATAAATGTATTGATATTTGATATGGATTATTAATTAGGGCGAAAACATACTACAGACGGGACAAAACAAAAAGTCCGTGCGATACGCCCGGTACGTAGGCAAACAAATTTCGTCCTGTCTCAGTAGTCTGAGTAGCCACGTACGCGTACGTGTATCGACTTTTTGTCCGAAGTGTGATCTTACTAATTTGATATTACAAAATAAACTAAAACATATTTTGCGCTTCAACTTACGACCATTAATTCACTACCGTGTAGTGTTGGTAGTCTTTAAAAAAATGTTGGGCGTATCCAGGTCGCCGTACGTAAACAGATTATTATTCACCTTTGGAGAAAATGTAATAAATTACAGGTGTTTACTGTTTCTGTTGACCTTTACGGTCACGCCCATAATATAAAGAAATGGATCTGTTCCACTTTTCCTTTTAACGTTGAGTGATTTGTTTTGGAAAACAAATTAAGAGCGACGGCCCATCGATTGGATAAATCTAACAGTATTTAAGTACCTATATCCTTCAAAATTCTTCTATGACAGCGCGTAGGACTCTTTTGTAGGACCCCGGTGTATTTCATTTGCGTTGCGCAAGTATGTTTTGAACAGCGCTAAATCTGGTTGGGGCGTAAATTCCGACTTCCGTCAAAACACCTCCGTGGCGGATACGTGCGGTGAAACAACTTTACCGCTTTCCTTACCAAGAGGCGTCGTAAAAGCTTAAATGTTTAAGCTTTATATTTTCATAATACCCCCATATTATTACCATTATGTTATCATTGAAAAGGGTATGATCCTCAGCAACGACGAATATGACATTGAGAAATAGAGACTGGAAAGTTTTGATAAGATGAAGTGACTTAAGACTCTTACTAAGTTGTTATGATTAAAATACACATAAATAATTAATCATTCCATCCTCCACTCTTCCTCAGCAGTAAAAAAGAATACTCAAACAGTATAATTTTCCTGATAATTTTTATAAATAAAAATAACTAAATACTAAATAGGTACTTATGATTATTATATTATACCTAGTACCTAGTAGAAATTAAAATCTCCAGAGAATAAATTGCTCACACCGTGTCTTATGAAACGAACTCTTTTCTTACGAGTACCAAAATATTATTACTCTTTTCATCTCGGTACAGTAATTTCAAACGTATATAAGTTTCATCTTGCTTCATTGTTTGTGTTGAGAGCAGTACGGTGTTACATTCCGCCCTAGTGCCTCCTCTTACATACTCAAATTCTTAACAAACAAAGGTTTCGTTTGAAAATTTTCATTTAAGCTCCAAAGTAGCATAATGAATTCCACTACGCCGCTTTCTTTGCATCTTATTTGGGATTTTAATAGTGTGATGTCCGCGACGAACCTTCCATACACTATTCGACTAGAAGCAAAATATTATTCTGACTTTTTCCGATTTTAATTAATTACTAGGAAAACTGGGAAATCTCAATAAAGAAAATTAGAAAGTAACAAAATATAGATTTTCAATTCAAAATATTTCAGTTTCAATTCTTTGTATAAAATACAAAATATAATAGATACATAAAGTACCTACAAGCAAAGTTTTTTGCCATATATTACAAAATATAATTTTATTTACACTAAAATTTTTGAATCTAATAAAACTATGCTATTAAAATTACTATGCTAACCGAGTTCTCTTTACTGAGTGTTGTTAAATCGTTATACAGTCACGCGAGCTTATACAGTAAGATCAAAATGCAGGACGCTTTTCAGTGAATATCAAATATATATATATATTTTTTTTTTAATTTATTTATTAACCATAGTAAACATTAGGTACAGAATATTTTATTTTATTCCGTCAAACTGCATGGCAGTTTGTTGACGGGATCACTATCGCGCCGTTTCAGCGTTTACTAACGTTCAAGTACGTGTGTGCTCGTCAGTTTATCGTATGTGAACTTGACTGTGATAGTTAGTGGATCCTAGTGGATTGAGGGTTTCCGGTAGACTTAGAGCATTCGTCAAACATAATTTATGTTATACTTACTTATTCAATTTCTTGAAACGCCATGTAAGTAAATAAGATAAATTAAAAAAATATCTTAATTTGTTTAATTTTTGTCCAATTTCTAAGAGGGTCATCATGTAATCTTTCTTTTAAATTGTGAAATAGGCTTGCGCTTGACGACAATGATGCTTAGTGCAAAGCAGTGATGAGGTCTAGGTTTGAACACGCTTGCCTAGAAAATGCCTATTCACTCACTGAGAAAAAAGACCTTCCGAAATACGGAAGGTATTACCGTCCCTTTTGACTCAGTAGGAAATTTACCTTTCAACTTGGAAGGAAATTATTACCGTCCAAAATTTCCTTCCAAACAATGTCTGCCTTCTATTTTGGTGGGTAATACGTACCTTCCAAATTTCGGTCGGAAATTCCTACTGAGTCAAAAGGGAAGGTAATTTTTGGAAGGAAAATAAATGACGGTAAATACATACTTGGTCATATTTGTTCGGTAAATATAAATAACCTTCCAAATCTAGAAGGTAAAGACATAATATTACCTACCTAAGGCGAAGGCGAATACGGAGCGGGCTTTTGCATTCCCCCCCGCAACCACCCCCGCACCAGCAAGGGTGGAAGCAGGGGTCCGTTTACCACCTATGATTTATGCTCTGCTATGCGCTTTCAATGAATGTCCCAACTAGGTGGAAGCACCATTTGCCACGATGCAGGTACCGATACAAGCGGACTTGGCGATATAATATATGTGTTTGACCGGCGCCACCCTATACCGCGAGCCAATATACGCGTAGCGACATCTAGTGGTCGGGTCGGGTACTACATTCGGTGTTACAATTTCTATTTAATAAAACTTATTCGTTTTCCTTCCGATACCGAAATATTCCAATTTGTTTGGAGAGATATTATCATCTAATTTAGAAAGATGTTCCTTGTGTTATTTTCTCCAAATGTGATCCATCTAATTTGGATGGTAATTCCTTCCAGCGAGCCTTTCTAATCCCTTCGTTTTTGATGGAATAGTAATGTCACTTCATTTCCTACTAAATAAGAGGGTAAATATCCTTCAATTTCGGAGGGTAAATATGCGTTTTCCTTCCGACACTGTTCCTACCAAAAAAATTATAATTGATTTAGAAGGATATTATCATCTAATTTAGAAGGATACTCCTTGTATTATTCCCTCCAAGTGTGATCCATCTAATTTGGATGGTAGTTCCTTCCAGCGAGCCTTTCTAATCCTTTCTTTTTTGATGGAAAAGTGATGTCAATTTATTTCCCACTAGTTAAGAGGGTAAATACCCTTCAATATCAGAAGGTTAGCTGCGTTTTCCTTCCGACAACTTTGGATTTGAATTCAGAAGGACATTAACATCTAATTTGGAAGGATAAATTTGGGAGGAATTATTATAATGCATCCTTATTTAGTAGGAATATTTAGCTGGAAGGAAATTCCTTCTTGGTTGATTCCTTCCAACAAATTTCCTTCCGTAATGTTCTTCCGTATTAGACGGATAAAATTCATTACCTTCTAAATATCGGTAGGAATTTGGCAGTTCCCCGATTCAGAAGGTAATCGGTGGAAGGAAAAGACCCAATTTTGGAAGGAATGGGTTTTAGAAGGTAAAAATCGGAAGGTAAACAAGGAAATTTTTCTCAGTGCTCTTGCCTTGAAGGTACCTCAGTTACTTATACTTTTTTTTCCTACGCAGGAGGAAGTCCTCATGGATGTCACTAGACATGCCCGACTTCACTGGGATGCTCCCGGCGACCTACAGACTAAAACCTCCTGCCTTCTCTGGCCACTCTTCCCAGTACTGCGATGTGCATAACTTCGGGAAGGGATTGTCTATCTGTTCAGGCTTCATTTTTTTTTTGCCTGGCCCATTTGTCTTGCACTCTCTTCCCCATAATAGTCTGCAACATTTTAGCATCCCGATCCCAAGCCTCTACACCGCTTAGCAAAGTTATACTAACTATGTGTAACTTGCCGTTTAAAAATGCAAACAACGAATGAATAATATAAAAATTACGTGCAAAATAATATTTTTAACAAATTAAGTATTCACGAACATCGTAATACATGCGTGGCTGTTCCATTTTATGGTCACATTCAGCGGTGCCGCTCGATAGATTTAATCCGTGAGCGAAAGCTTAATTGTCGGGAACAATTTAAGCATTTCCTTTGTCCAAGCGAAATGTTTTGTGTATCGTTTATCGGCGGAAAAATTATAACACCCGATGGATAAAATTATAATATAAGACAGAATATATAAAATAATGTAGATTGTATATAGGTGAATCAAAGTCTTACTTCTACTATTTTATATTAGAAATGCTATATATCTATACTAATATTACAAAACTAATATTATTAATGCGAAAGTTTGGATGGATGGATTTTTGTTTCTCAATCACACCAGAACAGCTGAACGAATCTCGATGAAATTTGTCAAAGAGATAGATTATGATCAAAAACACATAGGCTACTTTTTATCCCGGATAATTAAAGAGTTCCCGCGCAACAAAAAACTCAAACCACGCGGACTAAGTCGCGGGCATCAGCTAGTCAATATTATATTGAGTAGGTATAATAATGGTAACAGTAGAAACGTCAAAATTTCAAGATGATGTTTCAAGCAGTTTTGAAACCATGGGAACCATTAAAAACTTAGTTAATCGAGCAGTATAAAACCTTGTTAAATCCCTAAACACCTACCTACAACCCTATTAAAGATAAAACAACACAATAGAACGGTTAATGCCCATCCTTTTGTGGGAATGTGTTGTATTATTATATAAGTTCTTTTTTGATCTTTTATTTTCGGAGTCTATGCAACAAAAACGTTCATATTGAATACCAAACAGGAATCTTACATAACATGGCACAATGCAGAATTAAAAAGTTTCCGAACCAATACGCCGTCTATTACCAAATACTATGAGGTCACTCTAAAATCTGAAGTGATCTCCGCTACGCATTAGCAAAACACCATGATAATAATTCATCTATTGTGACATAGGAGTACAGCCTGACCCTGCGTTTTACGGCAAAGGGTCCACTCATAAAATAAGGTCGTTTATTTTCACCCGACCCTATGGTTATTGGAAACCCTTTCCAAAATATTAAGTACCCTTATTTAAAGCACATCATTTATTAATTTTATGTTATTGTCAGTCTATTCCTTTGATTAAAGTTTATCTGACTAGAAACGGTAACGGTACGTAAGTAACAATTTCTCTTCAAAGCTGACGCCAAATTATGTATGTTACTAATATAATCTATATATATAAAATTCAAAGTCCTGACTGACTGACTGACTGACTGACTGACTGACTGACTGACTTATATATCAACGCACAGCCTAAACCGCTGGGGCTAGAATCTTGAAATTTTGACAGTAGGTTCCTTTTGTGACGTAGGCGCACACTAAGGAAGGATTTTTCAAAATTCCACCCCTAAGGGGGTGAAATAGAGGGTTAAAGTTTGTATGAAAGTCCGTCATTTCTCAAGTTATATCCATGAAACTTGGTATTTTGGCTTAAAGTAAAAAATAAAGAAGTACGTGTGTCACAGTTTTTCAAAATTCTACCCCCAAAGGGGTAAAATAGGGGTTGAAAGTTTGTACGAAAGTCATTCATTTCTCAAGTTATAGCACATTTGGGCTTTCAGTTAGAAATGAAGAAGTATGTATTTCACCATTTTTGAAAATTCTACACCCAAAGGGGTGGAATAGTGGATGAAAGTTTGTAAAAAATTCCTTCATTTCTCAAAACATTTTTCAAGTTATATCAACGAACCTTGGTATTTTGGCTTTCAGTAAAAAATAAAGAAGTACGTGTGTCACAATTTTTCAAAATTCCACCCCCAAAGGGGTAAAATAGGGGTTGAAACTTTGTATGAAAGTCCTTCATTTCTCAAGTTATAGCCATGAAACTTAGCATTTGGGCTTTTGGTAAAATAAGAATAAGTGTGCGTCAACATTTTTCAAAATTCCACCCCCAATGGGGTAAAATAGGGGTAGAAAGTTTGTATGAGTCCTTTATTTCTCAAGTTATAGCCGTGAAACTCAGCATTTGGGCTAGCGTACGTGTTTCAACATTTTTGAAACTTCCCAAAGGGGTGAAATAGGGGTTTAAAGTTTGTATGAACGTTTTTCAAATTATATCAGAGAAACTTGGTATTTTGGCTTTCGTTAAAAAATAAAGAAGATCATGTGGCACAGTTTTTCAAAATTCTACCCCGAAAGGGTTCAAATAAGGGTCGAAAGTTTGTATGAAAGTTCTTCATTTTTCAAGTTATAGCCGTGAAACCTAGCGCTTGGTTTTCCAGTTAAATATGAAGAAGTATGTAATTCACCATTTTTAAAAATTCGATCCCCAAAGGGGTGAATTAAGGGATGAAAGTTTGTATGAAAGTCCCGCATTTCTCACGATATTTTTCAAGTTATATATAACGAAACTTTGTATTTTGGCTTTCCGTAATACGTGTGTCCCAGTTTTTCAAAATTTCACCCCCGAAGGATTAAAATAGGGGTTGAAACTTTGCATGAAAGTCATTCATTTTTCAAGTAAAAGCCATGAAACTTGATATTTGAGCTGACGGTTAAATATGAAGAAGTACCTACGTGTTTCACCGTTTTTGAAAATTCGATCGCCAAGGCCGTTCAATAGAGTTTTTCCTTCAATCACACTGCAGCAACGGATCAACGTGATTTTTTGCATGGGTATAGTTGAGGTACATGGGTATAGTTGAGGTACCTGGAGAGTGACAAAGGCTCCTTTTTATCCCGGAAAATTAAGGAGTGCCTATGGGGAAAAAAACTTAAACGCTATATAAAATTCAAAGTCCTGACTGACTGACTTATACCTATATCAACGCACAGCCTAAACCGCTGGGGTTAGAAACTTGAAATTTTGACAGTAGGTTCCTTTTGTAACGTAGGCGCTCACTAAGGAAGGATTTTTCAAAATTCCACCCCTAAGGGGGTGAAACAGGGGGTGAAAGTTTGTATGAAAGTCCGTCATTTCTCAAGTTATATCCATAAAACTTGGTATATGAGCTACGGGTAAAAAATTAAGAAATACGTATTTCACAGTTTTTGAAAATTCTACCTCTGAAGGGGTAAAATAGGGGTTGAAAGTTTGTATGAAAGTCCTTCATTTTTCAAGTTATAGCCATGAAACTTGGTATTTGGGCTTCAGGTTTAAAATTATGAAATACGGATTTTACAGTTTTAAAAATTTCTATCCCCAAGGACGTCAAATAGAGAATTTGTCTTTCAATCACGCCGCAACAGAGCAACGGATCGACGCGACGCGATTTTTTGCATGGGTATAGTTGAGTAGGCTGGAGAGTGATGTAGGCTTCTTTTTATCCCGGAAAACTAAGGAGTGCCTGTAGGAAATAAAAAACTTATGCCACGCGAACGAAGTCGCGGGCGTCCGCTAGTTAGTATTATAACGCGATGGGCTGCGATCCGTTTGGCCAAGGCGATGTATCTATTGATGGAGTTGACCGAGATGCAAAAGCCATCGGATTTCAAAACTGGAGAAAATATGCAAAAGATGGAGACAGATGGAGAAATCTATCTTAGACTGGAGTAGGCCATGTGCCCGCAACGCGCTGTAGCGCCGATGATGATGATGATTATAACGCGATGATAGGTCTATATTGTATAAAGTGGAAACTCATACCCATGCGTATTTCGTATTAGCTTTTTGTCTATTGCACAATGCATAATTATTTCTTTGTATTCGGTTTTTATTTTTGGCTGACAAAAGCGGCATTAATACATAACGGAAGCCAGCGTATCTTTTATACATATTCAACTGACTGAGTATTAAGCATGAAGAATTAGAGCAAAAACCGCGAATATTTCGCCACGGTTAATTCATTTCTGGTGATTATTCGCGCACAGAATCAGTTTGGATGGCGCTCTATTACGTATACTGGCTGTTCAGCATGAAAAAGCCATTACTATTGGCACCATTTCACGGGGTCATGAGCTAAGTAGTGGGCTTAGTTTGTAACCATTTTAATAATAAAAATATATTTTTTTTAAGTAAGTGCTACGCGATACTGCCTATAGCCAGATTACCTCATTCTCAAGGCACAGAATACTAAGGTTTGATCTAAATGATACATTTTATATTTTTAACATATTTTTTAAATATAAGCCGTACATTGTAGAGCGGAAATGAGTCTTCTTATCTCCGTGAAAATCAAATTTCACAGCGCTGGAACTGCACTTGTGTTTTATTACAGGAATTAAAAAGCAAGTAGGTATTTAGAGCTACGGATGAGGTAGGCTCCATAAAACTCGCTACGTTTGTTTTTTTTGTATCACCAAAAGTATTTCTAGCAGTCTTATAACTTTACATCAGTTGTTCACCTTTATGTATAACCTGATAAAATAATAAGGAATTGTACCAGTTTGTTTATTAATCATATATTATATGGTGCGGAAGCGATTTTTTTACTTTCCAAGTTTATCTGTAGGTGAAAATTCTAACGGGATTTCCAAATATGACAATCCACGCGGATGAAGTCGCGAAAAATAACTAAAGGTATCCTTGTTTCTTGGTACGAGTATGTCCTTCAAACACGCCGTAACATTTCAACTATCGAGGTAATTTTTTGCATGAGTATAGCTGAATACCTGGAAAGAAAGAAATAAAAAGAAAGAAAAAAAACATTTATTTCCAAATTGTGCCACACATAAACAAGCAGTATCTAAAGAGGTAGATCACCCCTGCAGCTCCCCTCACCGGGGAGAGTAATATAGACTTTATTATCTCGGATAATCAAAGAGTACCCCAGGATTTATAATACCAAATAAATCCACGCGGATTAAGTTGTGTTGTGGTATCCAGTAAAATATAAATTTGACGTCAACTGTAGATATTTCCGACACGCACCGGCATAATACCGTGATAATGTATTTCTTGAGTGGGGGAGTAAAGTCAAGCCCTGTGGATTATGGCCGAAGGCTCCTCTCGCAAATAAGCTCTTTGTCCTCCTACCCTTCTTTCTGTCTGTATCAGGATTCCTTACGTTCTTAAAATTACATTGCTACAGTGAAATTTCATATAAAAATTATTATTAAGGTTTTTATTATCAAACTAGCTGATGCCCGCGACTTCGTCCGCGTGGATATACCAAGTTTCATCGAAATAATTTGAGAAATGCACAATGAACTTTTATGCAAACTTTCAACCCCTATTTCACCCCTTTGGGGGTGGAATTTTGAAAAACTGTGAAACACGTATGTTTTAATTTTTAACTCGCAGCTCATATACCAAGTTTCATGGTTATAACTTGAGAAATGAAGGACTTTCATACAAACTTTCAACCCCTATTTCCCCCCTTCGGGGGTAAATTTTACGAAAACTGTGAAACACGTATTTCTTCATTTTTAACCGGTAGCTTGTATACCAAGTTTCATCGATATAACTTGAGAAATGAAGGACTTTCATACAAACTTTCAACCCCTATTTCACCCCTTTGAGGGTGAAATTTTGAAAAACTGTGAAACACGTATGTCTTCATTTTTAACCCGCAGCTCATATACCAAGTTTCATGGCTATAACTTGAGAAATTAAGGACTTTCATACACACTTTCACCCCCTATTTCACCCCCTTAGGGGTGGAATTTTGAAAAACTGTGATACACGTACTTCTTTATTTTTTACCGTAAGCCAAAATAAAAAGTTTCGTTGATATAACTTGTAAAACATCTTGAGAAACGAAGGACTTTCATACCATCTTTCATCCCCTATTTCACCCTTTTGGGGGTCGAATTTTCAAAAACTGTGAAACACGTATGTCTCCATTTTTAACCCGCAGCTCATATATCAAGTTTCATGGCTATAACTTGAGAAATTAAGGACTTTCATACAAACTTTCAACCCCTATTTCACCCCTTCGGGGGTAGAATTTCGGGATAAAAAGTATCCTATGTCCTACCTCGTAGTATGGGCTCAAATCGTGCCAAGTTTCGTTTGAATTCATTCAGTAGTTTCGGCGTGATGCGCGGCCAAGATACAGACAGACAGACAGACAGACAGACAGACAGACAGACAAAAATGAAAAAAATTACAGATTTGGCTTCAGTATCGAATAATGAGTGCCCTCCAAAAAAAATTTTCAAAATATCTTCAATGTACAGAATTGGACACGTTACAGTTTTATTATAAGTACCTATATAGATTGTAATACGTGCGTTTAGTATGTGAGTATGAAATACATACTTACTTGTCTGGTTGTGACGTCATCAACGTTTGTCCCCCTTACTTTAGTTGATAGTTTAAAATAGTCAAACTTAAAACTAATAACAAATGACGTAGATTTTACGTCTTTTGGAAGACCCCCTAGTTAAACATCACAAAGAAATATATTTTTTTTGACATGGTAACATACTCTTCGTTGCAAACCTTCAACTAAAAAACGAATGAACGAGAAGTTTAATTCGCTATAATCCGCCACAGCAGACCAATCTATGTGGTACAGTGCGTGTCCTTCACCAATAGCATGCGAACACCTACCACCCAGCAATTCGCACCGGCACCGCACCACACCACACAAATCATCCAAATCACTCTCAACGTACGTTTCGCTCCGAAACCGGAGCATCTTCAGGAGATGTTGACTCGACAATGCACGATTGTAAAGAGTCTCGATTGTCTTTACAATCGTGCATTGTCGAGTCAACATCTCCTGAAGATGCCCCGGTTTCGGAGTGAAACGTACGTTGAGAGTGATTTGGAAGATTTGTGTGGTGTGGTGCGGTGCCGGTGCGAATGGCTGGGTGGTGGGTGTTCGCATGCTATTGGTGAAGGACACGCACTGTACCACATAGATTGGTCTGCTGTGGCGGATTATAGCGAATTAAACTTCTCGTTCATTCGTTGTCATGGACTTCCGCAAAGTAACGCCTGCTTCGATTCAATATTCAAAACCTTCAACTAATCAACATCTCTCTCAAATCTCTAAACTTACTAAAACTCAGTTTCAAATTGTGATAGTAGAGGAAGAATAAATCATACCTTATTTTTTTTAATAATTTTATTACAGTGCTTCACACACAAACAAAGTTTCTAAAGCGTGAGTGTCGTAAGTACCTACTATATTATATTCTATCTCCATATCTACTATATTATATGGTCGTAAGTGAACCGTGGCCGAGTGGTCGAAGGCGCTCAGGGCGCGATTCCCAGAGAAACGCAGGTTCAAATCCTGCCGGATCCGAAAATTTTGGATATGTATTTAAGTAAGTTTATTAATACCTTATCTTTTCTGGTTAATGTACCATTGCACTCTGAAACCAAAACTTTCTATAACATTAACTTTTCTAAAAGAAAAGTTGGTATATCCATGTAGAGTTTATGCAACGTTATTCCTCGAAAGCCAGTATATATTCACGTCGGCTAGAAAATAGTTAAATGCCAGCATAAACGAGGCCATAGTTACAAGTAGGTACTACGTACGTGTATTCTGTTTACTTGTTCTCGAGAAATGTTTAGCTTGTTATCAAATTGTAATACGTGCGTTTAGTATGTGAGTATGAAATACATACTTACTTGTCTGGTTGTGACGTCATCAACGTTTGTCCCACTTACTTTAGTTGATAGTTTAAAATAGTCAAACTTAAAACTAATAACAAATGACGTAGATTTTACGTCTTTTGGAAGACCCCCTAGTTAAACATCACAAAGAAATATATTTTTTTTGACATGGTAACATACTCTTCGTTGCAAACCTTCAACTAAAAAACGAATGAACGAGAAGTTTAATTCGCTATAATCCGCCACAGCAGACCAATCTATGTGGTACAGTGCGTGTCCTTCACCAATAGCATGCGAACACCTACCACCCAGCAATTCGCACCGGCACCGCACCACACCACACAAATCATCCAAATCACTCTCAACGTACGTTTCGCTCCGAAACCGGAGCATCTTCAGGAGATGTTGACTCGACAATGCACGATTGTAAAGAGTCTCGATTGTCTTTACAATCGTGCATTGTCGAGTCAACATCTCCTGAAGATGCCCCGGTTTCGGAGTGAAACGTACGTTGAGAGTGATTTGGAAGATTTGTGTGGTGTGGTGCGGTGCCGGTGCGAATGGCTGGGTGGTGGGTGTTCGCATGCTATTGGTGAAGGACACGCACTGTACCACATAGATTGGTCTGCTGTGGCGGATTATAGCGAATTAAACTTCTCGTTCATTCGTTGTCATGGACTTCCGCAAAGTAACGCCTGCTTCGATTCAATATTCAAAACCTTCAACTAATCAACATCTCTCTCAAATCTCTAAACTTACTAAAACTCAGTTTCAAATTGTGATAGTAGAGGAAGAATAAATCATACCTTATTTTTTTTAATAATTTTATTACAGTGCTTCACACACAAACAAAGTTTCTAAAGCGTGAGTGTCGTAAGTACCTACTATATTATATTCTATCTCCATATCTACTATATTATATGGTCGTAAGTGAACCGTGGCCGAGTGGTCGAAGGCGCTCAGGGCGCGATTCCCAGAGAAACGCAGGTTCAAATCCTGCCGGATCCGAAAATTTTGGATATGTATTTAAGTAAGTTTATTAATACCTTATCTTTTCTGGTTAATGTACCATTGCACTCTGAAACCAAAACTTTCTATAACATTAACTTTTCTAAAAGAAAAGTTGGTATATCCATGTAGAGTTTATGCAACGTTATTCCTCGAAAGCCAGTATATATCCACGTCGGCTAGAAAATAGTTAAATGCCAGCATAAACGAGGCCATAGTTACAAGTAGGTACTACGTACGTGTATTCTGTTTACTTGTTCTCGAGAAATGTTTAGCTTGCACTTCAGAACCAGGACATGGTTGAGCTTAACAATGCAAAATACTCCATTCATTCATCTCTTTGGTTTATTAAAAGTTTTTAGGCCACATTTTCTGTTTCTCATAATATATTATAGCGCTGCGTGAAGATTTGAAAAGAATTTCCATAGTATGTCTCGTAAGAGGAAACTTCAGAAAAAAAGATTAAATTCCATTACATGTTAAATTGATAAAAAAAAATTGCAAATCAAAATATACTACTATAATTAACAAACAAATAAGTTAATAAAATTAATATTTATGTAATCTAACGTTTTTCGAGTAATTAAAGTGTAAATTTTAATAAATAGCTCAAAATGATTTATAATAATTAAAAAAAAAATTTCGAATTCGAGTTTTCGATTTTCGATTTTTGCATTTTCTGAGAAGATTTACTATAGTAACATATATATTTTTTTTCACCATCGGAAAGTAGAGATTTCAACGAACAGAAAACATACCAACTTTTTGAAAAAAGCTGATATTTTGACGGGTGAATTTTCGATTGAAAATTAGGGTGCTTTTTCGATATTAATTCAAAATAAGGTGAAAAAATAAATATTTTTACTCAAATAAATTACAGCGTATTTGGGACATAAAAAGGTAAGTTTTCACCAAATTTCGTTAAAAAAAACAAATTTTTGTAAAAGATAAAAATACAAAATCAAAAACTTGGTTTTTTGAATTTTTCACATAAATTTTGAGGTTATGTGAAAAAAGTGTAAATACAAAAGTTTTAGATCTTTTTATTACCTACAACTTTGCCATTAGACTTTTTTCGATAGGACTTTTAGTTTTGCCGGAAATCGAGAAAAACCGTTTTTTACCTTTAAAACCCCCCCCCATCCCCTTCCCGACCTCAGATCGCCCGTAAATTATTTTTCCTTTCATTTTTATAATATTCCCCTCCTTTTCTAATGGGTTTCATCCTACTATTATTTTTTTTGGTTTTAAAAATTATCGACCCTGGTCTATAGCGGTCTTATCAGATAGATTATTAACTGAAATACTTTCATGTTCCCATGTTATTTGAGATGGTCCATTATTCGTGTAGGCAGGTGAAATCCAATCATTGGATGTACTTGGTGTTTCGCCAGTAGGACGCGCCTCAGAATCAAGTCTAATTATTTTTGTGATTTTTGCACAAATTTCCTTCTTGTTTAGTATGGAATCTTCTACGTATGATTCTGCTACATTGCTAGATCGCCACCCACCATGATGCTTCAAAGTCATTTTATCAGCTCCTGAATTAGCCAGCAATGTAGCTGAAATTCTTCTGAAACTATGTTCAGTGTAGCTCTCAGCATCTGCTAACCCTAAAAACTTTGCGATTTCTTTAGGCATAGAACCAAATTTGTGACAGGTACATTTACCATTCTGGTAATTTAGAAAGAAACGGTCATTTTTTGCTTTTGGTGAACGCAAACTTTCATACTTCTTAACAATTTCATAGAATGGATCGTGTATATTGAACGACCTCGGTATTTTATTTTTCGTGATAGGTATCTTCGCTAAAAGCAGCTGGCCATGGTTCTGTACGTCTTTTACAGTTATATTTGTTAATTCTTGTATTCTACAAGCACCAGTTACACCAAATATTAAATTTATTTGATTATTAATTTTGGTCACAGATTTTGGTACGCTAATAGATATTTTTCCTTTGAGTTTTCAGGTACTTAGTAAACTTTCCATAACGTTAAGGGCTTCACATCTTATATCGGGCGGTGCACAACATAAATCATTTTCTTCATACTTAGTACTTGTAGACATTTTAATTAATAAATAACTGTAATTTCAACAGTGAAAACGAGTTGTGAAATTTTTTTCGCAATGGCGGGAAAAATTAATCAGTTTTCCTATGCGCGCGCATCTTACAATGGCGATCGGCCATAGAGTAAAAGAATGAGGTTTCTTTTTTTTTGGCTTTTCGCGGATAGCGTTTTAGCCACGTACAGAATGGGGAATTTCAAGTTTTCTTTAGTACAGAAAAAACAAAAGTTATATTTGAGTGAAAGTTTTATTTATTAAACACGTACCTACAAGTTGAAATTATCTATTTAAATACGAAGTTGCATGAAATGAGCAAGCAACAGACCGTACATTAATTTATTTGTACTATTGAACACGATCTTTTTTGTATCGAAACTTTTTTAAGAACAAAGCAACTCAACCAATAAAATAAAAAAAAACTCTTTAACACACTTGTGATTAATAGCAATGAAAAAGTCACAGTTTGATTATAGGTGGCGTGCCTAATTGCGGTGAAATTAGAGCCAATTTATGAGCAAGTGTGTTGAAAAAATCTTTAACCAACAAAAGCGCAAAAGTGCGAGCTTTATAACAGCACACTCTTAACCAGAAAAATATTATTTTTATTTTCGAAGAACTTCTACTTATAAGTAGGTATAATATGCATAATAAAAAATGAGTTTCCAATAACTGAAATACCGCGACATTTAGCTACTATTTTCGAAATCAGACAATTTGGCAACTTAGCAACTGCGATCGGTCAGCGTGACTAGAACCGTTTGATTTCGGAAGCGTACCATTTCCAGGTTAATTACGACAAACGTATTTCGAGCGCTCCAGGTAAATTTCCTGTGACTGTATAAAAAGAAAATTCCAAGCAATCAATCAAGATCATTGCAGTGATGATTTTTATATTTTCACTAATAATTTGAGTTTGTTATACCTACAAAATATTTTTATTATGAGTAAAACTCAACACGATAATAATATTATAATAGAGTCAGGTACATGTTAAATATCGTCTTTTTATATTTTAGAAGCGTATCTTAGGAGTCGAGCGCTATAAATATTCATAGGTTCTCCGGCTCTCTCGGCTCAAACTTAATGCTACGGAATTTCATTACCTAAGTAAATCTACATTGGTTTGATTACCATAAAATGTGAAATGGAGAAACGCATCTCCATGAAACACATACTTACCTACCCACGACAGCAGCTAAACTAAGTTATATTATAATTATTCAAATCAGATGAAAACTTCGCGTACGTTTCTTAATTTAGTCTATGATATTTTTGAATGTAGTTCTAATTTGTACTTCCTAATAGTAAAATGCTGTAAATAAGGCTTTCAGTTTACCAGCTGGTACGACATGACATCACCGCATCAATTTAAGCTGACACCACGCGATTACTCCTTTGTGTGCCCCTGGCTTTGTCACTAAATTCTAGGCCCTGATTTGTGTTTCACTATTCGCCTAGCCGTTAAATTCTTCACAAACTTCTTTTTTTTTTGGGAGGGTTGCATGAAAAATAACTAGTCCGCCATCTCTGGGAGTCCACCATATTGGATTTTGAATGACGTCACTTAGCTAACCATAAATTTACTCAAGCATTGGCATTCAAACTAAACGTGTATGTAAAATTTCAGCTCGACCTGGCGCAGTGTTGAGCGCTGTTGTCTTAACGTGCGGAGGTCCCGGGTTCGATCCCCGGCAGGGTCAATTTAGGAATTTATAATTTCTGAATGGTCCCTGGTCTGGCCTGGTGGGAGGCTTCGGCCGTGGCTAGTTACCACCCTACGAGCAAAAACGTGCCGCCAAGCGATTTAGCGTTCCGGTACGATGCCGTGTAGAAACCGAATGAGGGGTATGGGTTTAATATGCCACTATGGTTGACTATGGCTAAACCATTCTCATTCTAAGAGGAGACTCGTACTTAATAGTGACCCAGCGATGGGTTGAAACACGATAGGTAAACCGGTTAAAAGCCAGCTATTCAAAATGTTATATCGACCTAAAAAATGTAAACTTTTAGGGCATTTGGAGAGTTCTAACTTTTGAATGAAACGCAATCGGTCGGCGTGACAAGTTATAACATCGATCCAGAACCAGCCTGTTTCCTGTAAATTTTCAAGCGGGCCAACGAATCGAGAACTCGCGCGGTAAATTTCCTGCAACCGGCTCCCTATTTCCGGTAAATGCTAGAGTGTTATAGGGGAAAAGTGATTTCTAATTTACCTATCTACTGCACTTAAGAGGATCGTCTAGTTGTAAATTTTCATACAAAAAGATAACGTTTTTCTTTTTTTTTTTTTTTTATCCACTACAAGTTAGCCCTTGACTGCGATATCACCTGATGGTAAGTGATGATGCAGTCTAAGATGGTAGCGGGCTAACCTGTTAGGGGCATGGATTCTTCCCGTAAATGTTGTCCAATTTTCATAATTTTTAGAAATGTTGCAGATACAATGAAGAACTATGCTCGTACGTTTTAGTTTTAAAGAAATATTGCTTATCCCTTCAGCCGCGGAATTATTAATTCGCACTGCCCCCTCCGCTGCGGGGGGTCACGTGACCACACTCAAATTACACTCATTTCGCACGGCCGCGCAAATCTAAATATTTATATCTCGTATTACTTGTACGAGCTACGTAAACACAGTATGTCATTCAAATCGTTACGAACTAGCCCTATAGATTAAAGTTAAAAAGGTTATCCCTCTTCTTTATGGTTTAAAATAAAAAATAACAAAGAATTAAACAAAAATTGCCCCCTTTTTTTTTTGAAATTCAATAAAATAAACAACTATTAATATGTCTGTGATAAACAATAACACCACTAACACCAGTATCTTTATATTTTTGCTTTGGTTCACTCTATGGTTAGTCATTTCACAGCATAAAAACACGAAACAAAGACACCTTTCCATATTTTTTTTCGAAGGACCAAAAATAATAAAAGTATCAAATTACAGGTCGTGTCCTTCTCGCACGAAATTTCTACTCATAGAGTTATCGCATAGAGTACGGCCCCCAAAAAATTCTCACTGTTTCCTTGTCTATCCTATTAGGTTTTACCGAAGTTTGAAAAGGATCGGAGATGTATTTTATTTGCTAGACCCCACCTGCGGAAAACGCGATCGCGCCATACATCGGCAGCCGGCAAACGGCCGATCCGCAGATAACCCTAAAACCACCTAAGAGCCGGCAAATGGCTGTTCCGCAGTTAAGTTATTAGCGTCTAAATATCCATATTTTTGACCTAAAAACTTCCTCGAGTAAATAATTTTTTTAAAATTTCATCCATATCCGTATAGTATAGATACATGCGAAATTGTATATTATGTCCGTTTGCTATGCTTTCATGGCCAATCTGTTCAACCGATTTTGACGAAATTCATATTTGGTATAGAGATACTAAGTTGCATCCCGGCAACATAATTTACATTTTTTTAATATCAGAATAGGCTTACGCTTGACGACATTCATGCTTATTACAAAGCAATGATGAATTCTAGGCTGGAGCGCGCTTGCTTAGACGATGCGTTAATTATAATGAAAGTTAAACCTTAGCGGTTCGTATAATAAACGTAGAGCAAACCCTTTTCGTTCCGGCAAATTGGACGTCACGTCAACCACATAGGAATGCCAATGCTGACGGTTTCTAGCTGTTCTGTGGTAGAACAGTGAAGGGGAAACAAGATTGAAAAGTGCCCAAGCACATTCTCCAAAGTATATGCAACAAAAAGTCGGTAAGCAGGCGACATTGCGTCGGTGCTTTAAGTTATGCAATTTTGCCTGCGTGAGTGATTGATCGCCCATGATTCTTCGAGCCCGGCGATCAATCAAGTTGGAAACTTTATCTTTTCTTTTTTTACTTTCGGAAAATCAAAGAGTTCCTGAGGAATTTTTCAATAGCCTATAAATCTACGCAAACGAAGCAGTAGCAGGTGTAATTTAGAGGAGCGGAGCATTTATGATTCTAAATCTTTTCTACACTATTATGTTATGTTCTTTCAGTGCAATGACTGTTTGTTTGGCTATGGCTATCTTAACCGAAATATTTAAGAACGTGCTTCAACATAACTTGACAAAAGTCACACATTACCTTTCTGAACGGGCGTGACTCCGCATAAATGTATCTTCACGCGACTCGTTTTATTATTCGGTTCATCTTTTATGTGACATGGGATCGACTACGAAACTTGCTTTACAACTCAATCAACAAGGTATAACCTTCACAACTATGAATAGTTCAGACATAATAAGACGTGTATTAGAAATACGTGTAGAAGAAAGTTTATTTCTATTGTTTAAATGTTTAACCGTTTGCAATGCTATACAACAGCTAACCATATTATGTGGTGACACAGTCTAGCTGGATCCACGATCCACCGTGTCTCAGGCGGACCGTGCCTCTATGTTCGTGAAGTCATATTCGCCACATAATCTAACATTTATAACTGACTAGCTGATGCCTGAGACTTCATCCGCGTGGATTGAGATTTTTTGGTTTCCGCGGGAACTCTTTAGTTTTCCGGGATAGCCTATGTGTTATTCCAGACTATGAGCTATCACTGTGTCATGCAAATCACCAGGTGTAATGTAATTCCTGCCGTCCATATAACAACATTAAACGCGTCTTTTCTTAAAACATTGGAAACTTGTCAATAAGTCCTTTAAGATAAAGACCTTTTCATTTCTCCAGTATTTCAGTGCTGAAAATCATATTTTTTTATATTATTGAGTACCAGTGTAAAGGTGCTCAATATAAATAAGATGTTGCCTATGTCAAAAATATAAATTACTGTTTAGTTATTAATAGAGGATCTCCCAAAAAACGTTCACGTCCCCTATTATAGTTTTATGTTGAATTACCATTTTAAACTATCGATTAAAGTAAAAAAGTGCGTCGAACTTTGATGACGTCACAAGCAAGTGAATGAAATTCAAAATACACCATACTTAGCGCGCGTTTAGACGTTTCAAGTTTGACTAGTTGTCAAATACTCTATATCAATCAATAAATGAGGTTTACCTGAAGAAACCAAATGAATAATTGTTTTTCCTTAAAATGTTTATAAGACCAGTACAAGATATTACGCGTTTTCGGCCTATATCACCTAGTGAGAAGTGTTTGCGCTCATTTAATTTGTAGCGCGAAGCCCCTGAGGGCGTAATCCCGATGTTAAGCCTGTTGCGTCCCGCTTTTCATACTCCAGTCACACGCTGGCCTTCTTATTGTTTCTAGTATTCTAATTTTTATTATATTATTGTTATCCATTTATATTTATTTTATTTTAAACACGTTTACGCGTGACTACGATCTAAGCTCTTAGTTCATACCTACACCAGAAATGCTAAAACTTTCTTTCGCAGTTAGTTGTATTTTCCTATAATAACACCAAATATTCGCAAACCCTAATACATTAAAGGTATCTAGTACTCTATAGGTCTGGACTAGGTCTCTATAGCTTTTCCATTCGCGACTCTCTGCGTTTCTCATTATCTGTCCCAAAACTGCGCTTTCTGTTCGAAGTTTGTCTCTTCAGCTATACCTTGGGACCCCACAGAAATCCGTGCGAGATCCCTATGCATTTTAATTTTCTTTTAAATGGACGGCAAGGTTCCTTGGACCAAATTCCTGTGCCTCTCTGTAGTCTAAATGTTTACTTCACTGACTGCCGCGCGCTCAAAAACATCCTGTACAAGTACAACAATGACTGTAAGACTTTCCCCCTGGAAGAACGCCGCCTTAAATCTTTGCAACATACTATAGCTCGTGTGAGGAGTATAACACTATAGTTCCAAGAAATATCATGTTGTCGACTTACGTGAGATTTCACAGCCGTCTGTTTACAATAATCCAGTCAGGTTGAATATCAGGTTACATTACAATGTCCGTATACAAGGATTAGTATTGGTTTTGTCAGCTTTCGTACGATATAAATTACGTAAAAGGGCACCTATTTACTTTAAAACTTAAAGCCATCCAAGTGCCTGCTGGATTTTATAAAATAACATTGGAAAAGTTTTGTAGAAATAACTTATTTTTGCTATTACTGTAGATATGTAAGTAGGTACAAGTTCCCTAGTTACAATAATAATTCTAGTTTGAGTAGAAAGTGTTATTTAAAAGCTGTGATAGGTGTGTTAAGGGGTTCGATCTTCGGAACGCTTTCTAACTTTTCTGAGTTATGTGCGTTTTGAGCAATTATTAATAATAAATAAACTTTTTAATTTCTATAAAAATTAACTTTTTGATTTCTATAATAATAGGTAGTCCAGTAGTTTCAGCTCCACGAAATTTGATCTCCAACGAGATAGGGAGTCTCATTTCCGCTCAAAATTATTATGTATTAACGAGCACAGGTATTACTAGTATTGCAATATTGCATGTAATATTTTAATGGTTCTAATGCGGGTAAAATATCGTAATAAGCATTTTATTTTTTAATCTCGCAATGGGTGATCCGTGATACCTACTGCATTCTTATTATACCTGTTAAAACTTAAAAGCTTCTCATAATAATATCTTTCATTAAGTTAGCGGCATTGTATAAAATATCAAATGACTGCAAGTTCATAGTTTTTCTTCATCACATTTCGTGCTGCAAACAATTTAGCGGCTCTTGCTAAGTACAGTAAACTTGATAAATAACCGTTCGTGTTAAACTTAGCTTGCGGTTAACTTGCGGTAAGTATTATTCGTGAAAACGCAACTTAGTAGGCGACCTCGCAAAGGTTATTTTCATGTTGGCATTGATATAAAATAATTTACGCATAATTGAGTCGCGAACTCTGGAGCCAAATACGTTCATAAATCCTTAAACTCGCTTCCTGTCGCCACTGATATTGAGGTCAGCAAATAAATTGGCACTGGAATAGCAATTAAAGGTATCATGATAATGAAATAGGAATAAGACTTGGAGCAGGGGTGGACCATGTAAATTTCTTTATTTTCCCTGGTCTGGCCTGGTATGGGAGGCTCCGGCCGTGGCTAGTTACCACCCTACCGGCAAAGACGTGCCGCCAAGCGATTTAGCGTTCCGGTACGATGCCGTGTAGAAACCGAATAGAGGTTTGGGTTAAATATAACTGCCATGCCCTTAACAGGTTAGCCCGCTACCATCTTAGACTGAATCTTCACTTACCATCAGGTGAGATTGCAGTCAAGGGCTAACTTGTACTAGATTTAAAAAAAAGACGATCTTTGCCGGGTTAAACTTTTTTTATAGCAAGTGATATTAATTATTTGCTTAAAACGCTGTTAGCCATCAAACAAAGTTTTTGTCTTACAACTTCTAGCAGCTGTAATGAATAGGTTTCCGCTAGGAGTTGTTTAATTAACTTTAACATATGTTTCCCGTAGTAGGTAGGTAGATATGTATTTTAACTCACATTTTCTAACATACAGAGTTTCACATTAACTTTGAAATAAGCCATCTCTACTTTGACTAAGCAAGCTTTATTCCCTCAGAGTAAATTACGGTAAGAGAGTTATGGTCGTGAGAGGCCTATTACCTACTCTACTAAATGTTGAAAGATTATGCGATATTAAACTGAGCACGTATAAATTCCGGTAAAATGGGGCAAAATCAAATGTTATATTTCATAATAACGCGAAAGTATGTAACCCTTTCATGCATTTCATATTTATAGAATATCATGAAACAGTAGAAATATCATACCTACGTAAAGGAGATCGACAAAATTGGGCTAAATCGTTACAGGCACCCCATAAACACCAAAAAATAGTAGATTTTTTTCTGATTATATATCAAATTAAATATTAACAACTTTCTATGGTAATGTGCTAAAAACTTATTTAATAAATAACCCATAAAAACCACAATGGTCACGTTTTACTGGTCTGTACTCTGTGGTCATGCTATGTCTATACCACTCTATGTCATAGTCTATGTTAGTTAGGGATACCGATTCTTTCCGAAAAAAATCGATACTTAAATCGATTTGAATCGAAATCTAGTCGATATGATAAATAAAATGAATTTTTAATTAAAATGTTTATTCTATTGCTAATAATAATAATAAAAATTGATTTTTCATCTAAGTATTAAGGAGAGGCGACGGAAACTGAGCATACAGCTATCTTGTGAGTTTCGAGTAAATAACACTGTGTACATTGAACTAAATAATTGTATTATTGTTATCACAATAGAACAAATCGAATCTCGATTTTCTAGGGCTAAATATCGATCCACTCGATCGATTCATTGTTATCTATATCGATTAAAAAGTTCATTTTTTTGGTTCAAGAAGTCGATTCTTTGATAAATCGATTTCAGATTGATGCGTAATCCCTAACCTAGATTGTCATTACATGACATTTTTACTATACTCTTTGACTCTTTGCTAGCCTGGCATTCGTTCACCCGTCACCGGCCAGAAACAAAAGATGGAAAGCATTCGTCAACGTAGTGGTTATATTCTCTTGGGCATTCGTTTTTCGTACTCGTGCGCTTACGGATGTGTCTCCATTATTTTCGCTCTTTTTTTGACGACTTTGGCTGTGTTGGGACTTGGAATTGGATAGCCCCTGCTGTTGCGAACGACGCCTGCGAGTTTTCTTGGATTCCGATTTTGTTCAAAGACAGGTTAACGATGAATTGTGTCAATTGCGGTATTGCTACTAACCGTAGCAATGCAATTGGAAGTGTTTTGTTAGAAGATCAAGCAGTTCTTTCCATAATTAGAGGATGGACTGGTCTCCAAACAGTAAGTACATGCAAATAAGTATGTTTTACTTATATCTTTTCCGTCAGATTTCGTATATTAGTATGTAGGTACATAAGTTCCTAATTTATATTGACTTTTGAATATAATATTAATGTAGGAACTACTACAAGGAATGATAGAATCTACTGGTTTTTAAATTGTTTAACATTATTTCGTTGTAGTACCTGCATTACTACCTACTTACTAACTATATGCATTACTAGCATTAATATTATATATTTAAAATTAAATATTCTTTTACAGATTACCAATGAACATTATGTGTGTTCTTCTTGCTGGAGTCTTGCAAATGAGTCTGTGAGAGCTGAGCATCAAGAACCTGCAAGTTCAACTACTACAGTTGGACATCGTAGTGTTTGTGTTCACTGTGGTCGCTCAATTCTTCGCATTCGCTCCCATTCCCTGAGCACTAGCACTGAACGTGAATCTAGAATTCATAACGTTATTTGTGAATGGATAATGCCAAACAGGGTAAGTAAAATATTTATTACTAGTTGAAACATCCCTGCTTTGCTCGGGATATTCAAAACCTCAAGTTTTGAGACTCGGCCAATTGATCTGCTTTTTTATGTCAGTCAATCAGCTTCCCCTTTATTTAACAGATTGTTATTGTTTTTATAAAAGATTATTATTATTTATATAAAAGATTGTTACTCAATGGGTCACTTATTACTAAAAGGTATTTAGCCAGAGCTCTCTTATAATGGTTCAGTATTAGAGTGTAATACTATTAATTAAGTTTTAATGTAACCACTTGTCAGCTATTGTGGCTTGTGTAATATTGTGAATCCAAAGCTACCATAGTAGTGTATTCATGACTAAAGACTAAGTATTATATACCTAATATATCTTAATTTCTACAGGTGGAACTGACTAGCCGCATTTGCCATTCTTGTTGGGTAAGAGCTGACAGGGCCAGTCGGCATTTTATCTCAGGACCTTCAACATCTGGTACATCAATACCAGAAGGATCTTCAGAAATATCACAAGAAGAATCTCGCTCGGAAAGCACTGGCAGTGTTGTCCCAAACACAAGTAATTATGTTGACAAAATTGTTTTGCCGGACTATATCAGAGCTGTTGAAACAGAGTCCAGATGTTTTATTGAGGGATGTCAAGGGCAAGAACGGAATAGGGTGCCCCTGTCATCTAGAAAGATGATGCTTCAAACATATAATTATTATATTCCACAGAACAATCGTCTATGTGATTATCATAAGGCAAATGATTCCTGGCAGTTTCTCAGTGGAGCTCTGGACAATTATTTAAATGCTTTCACTGCATCGCATATTCAAGATATGTTAGCACTAAAAAATCCAACAGAATATATCTTTATAGATTTTAATAATATAAATAAAAATTGAATGATGAATTCTACAGTCTACATAAATATAGTAATTTAGTAAAACCCAGTTAATTGTTTGCCCAGATGGCTATATTATTGATGTACTGGGTCCCTATCCAGCAACAACTTCAGATGCAGATATATTGAGATGTGAAATGCAAAAAGAAGATTCTGAATTAAAAGATTATTTTCAACCAGGTGATGCATTTGTTCTGGATAGGGGGTTCAGAGATGCCTTGCCCTTATTAAATGAATGTGGTTTTAGAACTTTCGTGCCTGGTACGTTACAGCAGGGTGAATCACAGCTGACTACTTTAGATGCGAACAAATCAAGAGCTGTGACCATTTGTCGGTGGGTGGTGGAAGTAGTTAATGGTCGCTTCAAAAGAGATTTTAAACTCTTTCGACAGGATTATTTTAACACAGCGAGTAAACATTTAATGAAAGATTTTGAAATAGCAGCTAGTCTGATAAATAGATTTCACCCTCTTATAAGTGATCGTAGTGATGCTAGGGAAATCCTAAACATTATTAATGAAAAAATGTACATAAACAATACTTTGGCAGATGTCGTGCAGCAAAATAATTTAAATAGGCGAAGAGCTAATTTCACTCGCATCGATGCCCAAAATAATGAATTAACGGATTTCCCTCAGCTCAGCTTTTCTGAGCTTATATTAATACCATTAGGGACATATCAAATTAAACAGGCACGGTCGTACTATGGAGAGCACATAAGGGCAAATGGCCGATTCGAAATAGAAGTGTGCAGGGTTGCAGCAGTTGTCAACTTCAGACACTTCGTACATAGTACGAGGTCGCATTCAATCTAGACATATTAGTGGTAAAATATATTTTATTTATATTTTAGTTGACAACTCTCTCAGAGGCAAAGAAGCTATTAAACAATATTATTGTAATTGTATTGTAGGCAGGCGAACAGTAGGTTGCTGTGCCCATGTTATGGTAGTGATTTGGTACCTTAGCTGGGCAAGGTACCAAGATTCTATTACACCACCTGCACCTTTCTTAGATGATATTTTAATTGTTTATGACTTTGAGGATGAATAAAATGTTGAAAAGTTTTTATTTTGTTTTAATATAATTCCTAACCAACGTACCTAGTACCTTCTACCTACCTACCTACCCATACTAAAGAAGTTTTTTTTATCACAATCACATTTTTAATGACCCTACCAGTTCATTGGAGATCATTATTTTGGTCCTCAATACATTTCTGTGGAAAAAACTTGTCATTTTTACCGTTTTATCAAGTACTAACCTAACCTAACCTAACCTAAGCAAACCAAAAATATGTTTTTTCTCCTAATCCCCATTGAATTTTGAAAAAATTCTTTGAGATGCTAAAATGTGATATATTTACCGATTTAATAACACAAGAATCATTGCTGTAACGTATCATTGTGTATTTAGCCCAGAAATGTATAGACTTTTGGCGGTCTCCAAAATTCCATTCAGAAATGTAAGTATAGATAGATTACGTTAGGTAAGAGAATTATGGTCTATAACTTGGCAAAATGTCGGAACATTAGAGAGTATTTAAGTTAAGTTTATAAACATTTTAGCTGGATTCCACATACCTTTACCTACTACCATACCGCTACATATAACAAGCATTAATCGGGTCGGTCGGGTCGGGTCTTAGTTCCTATTATTTAAATATAAATCTGCGTCATTGCTGAAAAAAAGTTTTATATTAGCACTGTACGCTTACTCCCAGTTTTAACATTGCAAATACGATTGATCGACGTGAGCGTTCGATCGCATTTGCGTCAAACTAAAATGAACCTTAAGGGCATTGATTTAGAGCTCAATTTCGTGTATGCATTCACAGCCAGCGCTCCAAACGATACGTTTCGAAATTTAAATCGGTTGCACTGAATTTGTGGCTCTAAATCAATCCAATAAAGGTTCATTTTAGTTTGACGCAAATGTGATCGAATGCTCACGTCGATCAATCGTATCTGCAATGTTAAAACTGGGAGTAAGCGTACTTGACTATGATTTTGATTATGATCTCGTGTTAAATGAGTATGTAAGTAATTTAGATGAAAGCGGCCTAGAAGGAGTATGACAACGCTTGATAGCGATCAAGCGTTGTCATACTCCTTCTAGGCAAAAATTACGCAAAGCGAGCTGGTAGGGTGGTAACAAGCCACAGTTGATGCACACCGCTAAAGAAGAGCTGAGCCAAACCAAAAATTTACCCTCCCTTTTTAAAACTACACCACTCACCACTTTGTTAAAGCCTTCTAGGGGTCACCAAAACTAACTATAAAGACGTAAGTATATGAAGTTCTCATGAGGATTCACAAAAACCTAATACTCTCGAAACTGTTTTGTGTTCTGATACATAAAATGCCAAGAAAAGGTCAAGTAGTGGGTAATTAATGAACGTATGTTACAGAAGGATAAATACTATCGTCGCGTCGTCGCCACGTCGCATTGTAACGGTTAATGCCAGCTTGTATCTCGTCTATTTTATTATGGATAAAGGTTTTTACCTGAGTTGTGATGTCTGAAGCTTACTTTAATCGCTAAGATTACGTGATATAAAGTTTAACTATGTACAAGGTTCACTGATTGTCTCTTTGGACTTAGCCATCTTGAATGTAAAACATAATTTTAAACATGTGATATACGTAAATTTTTAAAAAATCCCAATAATGAAAAAGATTAGTAACTGTAGTTTAAAAATTATTGCATTCGATTAAGTTAAGTACTGATTCTGATATTAATCCACGCAGACCGAGCGAAGCGAAGGTCTCTGAGTCTACTTGAGTGAATTGGTACTTGTCCGTGTCCGTCCGTCCGTCCGTCCGTCTGTTAGAGCCTTATAACTTCTGAATTACTGAACGTAATTACTTCAAATTTAAATATAATATGTAAACCGATAGCTTCCCGCCGAAAATGGCTTAAAAAGTTATAAAAATCTTTATTTCAGGGGGGCTCTCATAGAAGCGAACGCGATGTAAAATATTTTTTAAAGCGTTACATAGGGTATATTATCATTTTAAAGATAATTAGGAATAGAGTCCAAAAATATTTTTTTTTTTAATTTTTCCCCTAAAAAAAGCAATAAAGCAGTAGACTGTAGAGAAAACAGTTATTGTCTGCAGATAATGTATACCATTTGGCGACTTTCGAGGTCCGCGTACCATTAGGCGTAGTGTGGGATGACCTTCAGCCCGCTGGACCGACGACATTTAAAAGGCGACGGGAAGTGGGTGGATGAGGAAGGCGGAAAACCGTATGGCGTTATGGCTTTCTTTCCAAAAGGTCTATGCCCATCGGTAGATAATTAGGTACAGGCTGTGTTCGGTCTATTTTTGTATTACAAAAAAGGGCAATACGTGCAATCTATAATTAAACACCACGTGAATCGCTTCTCTAAGCGATTACTTAATTTCTCTCTAGAAATTCAATGAAATAGGTATTCTTACAGTAGCCTCGCAATATATTTACAGTAATATATAATCTTCGTAAAATAGCACATTCACGATTACAAAAAAATATGCAATCTGCATGATAGGCAAACTAGAGGCCACAATAAGCTCCATCGCTCCGCCTCAAGAAAGTCCGAAAGTCGTTCGTGGGAATGAGTAGGTACTCTATTCTAACAAAATTCCACAACCTATTTTAAACTTGCCTTTACACAAGTTTAAGAAATCCATTAAAAGTATGCTTGTGAAAAAAGCTTATTATACTGTTGAAGATTACGTAAATGATAAAAGAGAATGGATTTGACTCGCTCCAGCAATGCCAAGGACAGCGGTTACCTATGTAATAACACAATGAAATTGTAAATTATTTTTTTCAAAAGAGCAACCATCGAGTTCCTTTCTGGTTCTTCATGGTAGGAATGGCATCCCGAACCATTGGTAGATTCACTCAACGATTCAAAAGCAGTTGTAAAAGTTTATTTGAATAAAAAACATTTGAATTTTGAATTTTATGACCGTTCAGTGATAGATTGATTGATTTATAATTTATTGATTGCTAATCAAAGTTGCTAATAGACTGACATTGCTAATAGTGCAATGAAAAGTAGATGAATGATGACGCGGCACATTGTACGGTTGGACTGTGAACCGAATAGGGGCCCTACTGCCAACACTATGCCACATTGTTTCAATAATGTTGACTTTCGTGTCTTAGGCTGTGTTCCGAAATACACTGCGAGCACTGTTCAGTGCTCTTTACTGTGGAGAAATTCGTTCCGTTATGACTGACAGTAAACTGCCGCAGTATCCTACGGAAATATATGATGTCATTAATCGACGCCATTTTTGTACTGTGAGCACTGGCGTTTTCGAGCTAAGGTGCTCTCAGTGCTTTGATCACGTGATCTACTGCTGGACTGCGTTCCGTTTTATACAGTAACCAGTATAGCTTACTATAAAGGAACGGCTTCGCAGTATACTAAATTAACGTCACACCTTACAGTGCTCACAGTGTATTTCGGAACATACCCTTAGAATTATAATCCTACACTGAGACCGTCCCTTTTGACTCAGTAGGAAATTTACCTTTCAACTTGGAAGGATATTATTACCGTCCAAAATTTTCTTCCAAACAATGTCTGCCTTCTATTTCGGTGGGTAATACGTACCTTCCAAATTTCGGTCGGAAATTCCTACTGAGTCAAAAGGGAAGGTAATTTTTGGAAGGAAAATAAATGACGGTAAATACCTACATACTTGGTCATATTTGTTCGGTAAATATAAATAACCTTCCAAACCTAGAAGACAAAATATTACCTACCTAAGGCGATGGCGAATACGGAGCGGGCTTTTGCAAAATTATAGGCTTTTAAAACGCCCTGTCCCAGCAAGGGTCCGTATACCACCTATGAATTATGCTGTTTCTGTTATGCGCTTTCAATGAATGCCCCAACTAGGTGGAAGCACCACTTGCCACGATGAAGGTACCGATACAAGCGGACTTGGCGATATATTATATGTGTTTGACCGGCGCCACCCTATACCGCGAGCCAATATACGCGTAGCGACATCTAGTGGTTGGGTCGGGTACTACATTCGGTGTTACAATTTCTATTTAATAAAACTTATTCGTTTTCCTTCCGATACCGAAATATTCCAATTTGTTTGGAGAGATATTATCATCTAATTTAGAAAGATGTTCCTTGTGTTATTTTCTCCATATGTGATCCATCTAATTTGGATGGTTATTCCTTCCAGCGAGCCTTTCTAATCCCTTCGTTTTTGATGGAATAGTAATGTCACTTAATTTCCTACTAAATAAGAGGGTAAATATCCTTCAATTTCGGAGGGTAAATATGCGTTTTCCTTCCGACACTGTTCCTACCGAAAAATTATAATTGATTTAGAAGGATACTCCTTGTGTTATTCCCTCCAAGTGTGATCCATCTAATTTGGATGGTAGTTCCTTCCAGCGAGCCTTTCTAATCCTTTCTTTTTTGATGGAATAGTAATGTCAATTTATTTCCCACTAGTTAAGAGGGTAAATATCCTTCAATATCAGAAGGTTAGCTGCGTTTTCCTTCCGACAACTTTGGATTTGAATTCAGAAGGACATTAACATCTAATTTGGAAGGATAAATTTGGGAGGAATTATTATAATGCATCCTTATTTAGTAGGAATATTTAGCTGGAAGGAAATTCCTTCTTGGTTAATTCCTTCCAACAAATTTCCTTCCTTTATGTTCTTCCGTATTAGACGGATAAAATTCATTACCTTCTAAATATCGGTAGGAATTTGGCAGTTCCCCGATTCAGAAGGTAATCGGTGGAAGGAAAAGACCCAATTTTGGAAGGAATCGGTTTTAGAAGGTAAAAATCGGAAGGTAAACAAGGAAATTTTTCTCAGTGTATAGGGACGTCAAGGTGCGTGACACCAAACTCAACTGTCATCTTGAGTTATATATTGTAGGCTGTTTAGTGGATGGATGTTTAATTTTCTGCTATATGATTAGCGATCGGAAGTAGGATAGAATAGAAGAATAAAAATTTACTAGTAGCTAGTAGTAACAGATAATACACAAAAGATTACTTACCTTATATAATAGTTATATGATTTAGCAGTGCATTGCTGAAAACAGTAGATTTCTTCCGATTTGTTTTGTAATCCTAATAATATAATATCGTTGTGATACTCAGTATAGCTGAACCCGCATTTTGGTGACAAAGCATTCGGCACAAAGGGAATCGTATTGCGGTATCGGCTTATATTGATGTGGTGTCGTGGCTTTGAGCCCGCTCGTGAACTGCAATCTACTTTAATCTCACACGTAGATATTTTGTTGGACTCACTGCGTATACTTACTAAAAGCCCTTACGCCCCAGTAGGTACTTAAGTTATCCTACGTGAAATAAATAAATCATTTATCATTGATGATTCATCATTTATTATTAAATAAGTAAATTGGATTATATAATTATTTATTTAGTACTAGATGATGCCCGCGACTTCGTCCGCGTGGATTAGGTTTTTTTTGATTCCCGGGGTAACTCCTTAATTTTCGGCGATAAAAAGACTGAACTACAGATGTTCTTACTCAGTTATTATATTATTTCAAAGATTATTTGTTCTTCATGGTGTTTATAAGTAAATTATTTGAAAAAATACTTTTGAAAAATAAACAGTCTAGCCACCAACCACACACAGTAACCAGTAGATAGACAGATTGTCTGTCTATCTACTGGTTAGTTTGTTAGTTAAAGAAGATTTCATGTACGAATTGTTTGATATCATGGTCTTCTTCAATTATAAGATACAATTTTTGTTTGAGATATATTATCCTTATTATATACTCTACCTATTTCTTATCTCTATGTATATTTTTTGTATCTTTAGTAGGTATCTACCTGGCTCAGATAGCCTTTTTAAAAATGTTTGAATGCAGATATTCTTATTTAAAAAAATAAAAGAATGTTTCCTTTGACGGGATGTTCATTATTTAATGTACTTTCTCTTCATGTCCCGGTCGTTTTTTCCACCCTGTATAGCAATAATTCAAGCAAAAAATTCACACATGTTGGTAGCCTGTGCCTACCTAGTGTTGAAATTTTTCCATTAAAATATTAAAAAATAAAAAAAAAACTGTGAGATAAACTTTAATCAGGCTGTGCAGCAGTTTTCATTTCACATTCATTATTTACACTCCCGAAGGAATTTTTGCAACACGCTGGATGCTAGTTCACGGCTGACATAGATTTCGGTATACCGGGACATTTCCGCTTGAAGGGTTATTTCTCTCCGGTAGTAGTATCTCAATTCTCCCAAGTAGACTCGGAGAACTCGCTTTGCTCGGTCAATCATATTATTAGGTTTGGCTGAGCGCACCCCGTTATAATCAGTCTCTCCTCTCTCTCTGCGACGTAGTCCTCATTACTGATCCCTTTCCATTAATCAAATAATGGTAGGAGTTTTCTTGGGATAATAACGCGGTGGGTTCCCACGTCCTTCCGCATACGACTCGACTAAGTATTTAAACTCCTATGTTTTTGTAACGATTAAGATGTTAGTGATAATAACCGGGTGGGTGATGATGTAAGTACCTACTCTGATGGTAGCGGGCAAACCTGTTAGGGATATATCAGTTATATTAAACCTATTCGACGACCTCCGTGGCGCAGTGTATAGCGCTGTTGTCTTAACGTGCGGAGGTCCCGGGTTCGATCCCCGGCAGGGTCAATTTGGGAATTTATAATTTCTGAATTTTCCCTGGTCTGGCCTGGTGGGAGGCTTCGGCCGTGGCTAGTTACCACCCTACCGGCAAAGACGGCAGTGCCGCCAAGCGATTTAGCGTTCCGGTACGATGCCGTGTAGAAACCGAATAGGGGTATGGGTTTAATATAACTGCCATGCCCCTAACAGATTAGCCCGCTACTATCTTAGACTGCATCATCACTTACCATCAGGTGAGATCGCAGTCAAGGGCTAACTTGTAGTGGATAAAATAAAAAAAAATAAAAAAAATACCTAACCATCAGCTAGCGCAAACCCAAGATTGACCACCAGGAATCGCCACTGCAATCAGAGGTGATTGCGATCGTTAGTTACACTGTAGCTATCATTTTTAGCCAATCGCCCTGCGGGACCGACGCGGACGGCTTAACGTGCCCTCCGAGGCACGGAGGAAACGATAAGGCCAAATTCGAACCTCCGAATTCGGTCACCCATCCAGTTACCGACTTGGGTCAACATTGCTAAAAATCGCAATCGACCCTCACTAATCAGTCACCGATTGTGTAAATCGTTATTCGTTTGATCGTTTTCAGTTTAAATCAGTCAATAGGTAGCCGTTTTCAACTAACAGCAAAGCACATAATATTCGGTTTTAAAAGTAGACTTGGAGAACTCGCTTCGCTAGGTCAATTGTTATAATATTATTAGGTAAGCATATAGCTAAGTGCACCCTGTAATAATCAGTCACCGCTATCGGTGGAAATCATTAATCGGTTGATCATATTTAGCTAAATCAGTCAATAGGTAACCGTTTTCATCCAGCAATAACGCACATTTAATATTATTCGGTTTACGAATTTGCGGTTGATGCACTCGGCCAGCTAATGCAATTATCAGCAACGCTCAAAACCATTTTGATGATTTCTATGCTTAAAACCATTTAATTGCTGTCTGGTGTTAACAAACATAATTTTATTAATCTGTCAATCTGAGTGTGGTCACTGTATTCTACCTCCATATGGATCCCGGGTTAGGTTAAACCGAATTCGGTCGACGTAAAATTTAAAAGGGAGGAGCACGAGCCGAAACGCCCGTTTTATTACTTTGTGGGCTCAAAGCATAGGACATCAAGCGGGATGCTTATACTCTAATATACATAGAAGACCCAATGCTTATACTCTAATATACATAGAAGCTGCTTCACTGACTCACCCTACGTGGTAATAAAAATACCAAACAGAATTTCCAAGTAGGTTAATTTCAAGTTAAATGGAAAAGTATTTAGCAAAGAGAAACTGGCTAGCTCACTCAGAAGCTAGTTCAAAAGACATTAAATGCTGAGCGCAGCGCCGTGCCAGCGAAACAAAGAAAACGCAACCTTGACCCCCTTTCTACCTTTTAATGTATCAGATATGCATATGATTGTAAATAATTAATGATATGTCGCCAACATTCTTTAACTTTTGCATTGAGCCAAGACAAGTTGAGACTAGATGATGCCCGCGACTTCGTCTAAGTGGATTAAGCTTTTTGATTCCCGAGGTAACTTATTAATTTTCCGGGATAAAAGTAGCTTATGTCCTCTCCCGGGATTCAACCTATCCATCTCATTAAAATCGATTGAACGGATGGGCCGTGAAAGCGTAGCAGACAGACAGGCAGGTCGTTGCTTAATGAACGTGTGATTGTAAAAAAAATACTTGCGATCTTCAGAGAATGAATGAGAGAACATTTCGTCGAAATATGGGTACGTTGGCTCGTTGGCATTATGCCACGCCATATCGGCGACAGCGTTACAAACAAATACGGTAAACAGACGAAATATTTAGCTCAACTTACCTTTAAACTACTGTTATAAGTAGATAAAGTTATTGTTTGTGAAGTCTTTAGTCCTTGAATTTCAGTTGAAGATGCCAAGAAAGTTTGGAATAGATGTCTATTATACTTTAATTGTCCATTAAGATTTAAGAACGGCCCATTATTCTTTTCACATTCAGGTATACCTATATGATAAAATAAACATAATTTAAAAATAGAGGTTTGATTAAAAAATTAAGAATAAAATTAAAAGTTAGACGAATGGAGTTACGCGACGTACACATACCTACACTATGTTATATGTAACTAGCAAACTATATATTTTACAAATTCTGTAACTTTAAATCATTTACGTGTACGCTAACGAGCTACATCCAGGCTGCAGCTCAGGTAATGACGCCTTGCGGCGATCGCCGGGGGCTGCAACACACAGGTTCTATATTTTACAAGAATTTTACTATCAAAATGCGGTAATAAAGCGATGAAAGCCTAGTGGTTTAGACACCCGGCTTCTTATTCGAGCAGTTGTAGGTTTAAAAAACCCAGTGTACTTGTACATGTATATTTTAGGTCAGTACTTATTGCTAAAGTAAGAACATGCATGCCTACAAACAGTGGAACGAAAAACAGTAAAGTAAACGGCCCAAGTATACAATTTATGAATTAGGTATCGGTCACTCACTCCGTAAAGATCTGACGATAAGAACCTATAACAAATGTAGGAGCTCTAGAACTTCTAAACTAAAGCCATTACGGTAAAATATCCCGGTTTTATGTGTTTGCTCAGTCGTTTCACAGCGAGTTATTGCTAAGGATTTAAAGTTACGAAGTACCACTTACGCGCAAATATTTTGACAAGCATGATTAAAACTTTAATAATTATTATGTTACCTTGACCACTTTGACTTGGACTTTATCCGTAGATAATCCTTTGGGAATTCTTTAATTTTCCGGGACAAACGTACTCCATGTCCGTTTTCAGGATGCAAGTTAAATAAGTGCCGAAATTCGTTTTAGCGGCGATTGAGCCGCGAAAAGGTAACAAGCAGGCAGACAAACTGAGTTACTTTCGAATTTATAATACAAATATTGTAATAATATTGTTAGCCCGACAAAGTATTTGTTTAATAATACCTACTGATTAATACTTCGTTAGAAGGCTAGGGTCCAAGACTCATCACAACAACTGAGTCAATCCATTAGTGCTCTTGGCTATGAAACAAGAGCACTGTCTGTTAGTGAGGACAAACATAAACTTAGCAATAATAATATTATAGTAGCCAATGGGGCTGATTCTGTATAACACAATCTCTAAACTAAACTAAAATGGCAGCTTTAAATCTAGTTCTGTCCCTTTCCGTAGGAAATTATGAAAGGGTTAGCAATATTTGTAATGCTCTAATTTGAGTTTAGTTTAGACTAATAATAATTATTGTATAGTATAGTATAGTATTGTGCACTACAGAATCAGCCCCAATGTTAGATTTATGAGGTAAACATACTTAAACACTGGGAGGGGCATGTATTTTTTAGCCATTAGAGAGAACACGTCGTAAATCAACGCCCGACGCGCTCCCACGTACGGGTAGGTATCATTTCACAAAAAAATAAATCATTTAAAAGTAAAACACAAAAATGAACAGATTATTACTAAGATTGCATGTGAAGAACACACTTTTTTGTATAATATGTGTACACGTTGCATCTTGGCAGTAATAAGCTATTGATGACCTAGCAGTACTCACAAATTTATCTTCTCTCAATTGTTAGTAATATTATTATGTATTCTTGTACTACAAACACCCAGATGTGACAAAACTGTCGGGTTAATTATAAACAAGGAAACCAACACGGTGCTTCTTCCCAATTCCCTGCACTTTGATGATTACATAGAAAAATAATAGACAACAATAATAATAATTAAGTATTAGTACTAGGTACTAGTATCCTTCATCCTACACCTAGCACAATTTGTGTATATGATATAATATATAGGACCAGGCAAACGTGCCCCAGTCGAATACGAGCCCCACTCGCAAAACTCAAAGATGCGTTTTAAATTTGGCGCTAATTTGATCGTAATAGGTTAGTGTCACAAATATGGCGGCGATGTGAACAACACAGTGCCGGGTTTTATTTCGTTTTAGTGAGAAAAAGTGAATAAAAGGTTTGTAAGACTATGGGAACTTGTTTTGGACCTAGTTTTACGTTAAGTTAATGTATTTTCTCGGTATAATATAGTTGATTTAAAGTTTTATTCCAAAACTAACCTCTTTCAACTTATGCTTGGTAACAATTACGTTTCGTTTTTCGTAAAAAAATCAGTAGTCTTCAAGTGGGGCACATTACACTGAACTTTGGCTAATTTGCCATGAATTTTTTCGGGTAATGTGCCCTACCTGGAGATTGTTTTTAAGATGTTACTTTTATGAGTTTTTAATTAAATTATGATGTTCCGGGATATGGGGAAGGTTAAAGCTGTAGACCAAAGGAAATGGACGGAAGAAAATATGAAAAAAGCGGTGGAGGATGTAACAAGTAAGAAGATAGGAGTAAATGAGGCGAGTCGTCTTTATGAAATACCGTCACGAACACTTCGCAGACACATCCTCAGAGGTTGGAGGTGCAAGCAGAGCATTGGTAGGCCTTCAGAATTAGGGCATGAGAATGAAAGGAAACACCAACTAAGACCTTGCAAATATTTAGTCCATTGCCTATCATTCAACAAAAAATAAGCAAAAGAAAACAAAATGTTTTAAGGTTTTGACATCAGAAACTCATTTAACAACTCGTAAATTGTTTGAAGAAAAGAAGAAGTCACAAGAGAAGAAGTTGATTACTGTGCCACCAAAGCGTAAGAAGAATTTCTTGAAGGATTTTTCTTCTTCATCAGAAAGTGAAGAAGAGTTGAAGCTTAGCGAATCTAGTGAAGAATGTACCGATGAAAATGAGAACACTTGTGTAGAATGTCTCGAGTCTTACTCTAAGAAGAACAGTGACTGGATTCAGTGTATGCAGTGTTCTGGCTGGTTGCACGAAGACTGTACAAGTCATGCAGAGAAATGCAATAAGTGCTGTGCAAAAAATAAAGGGAAAAGAAAAGGAAATAATACGTCAAAATGAGAGGCTTAGCTGGGGGCACATAAGACTGATGTATCAGTCTAATGTGCCCTACCCTACATTTAAAAAAAAGCTTGATCTCAGTTATTTTTCATGATATTTTAGAAGATTTTTTTAGTTTTTGTTATGTCAATTGAGTCAGAGGTTAAGACTGATTACTTAAATAAACACTTTCTAAATAAAAAAATCTTTTTATTTCAATTCTTCGAATTGTGGGGCACGTTTGCCTGGTTTACCTATAATTTTTCTAATTTTCTTCAAACGTAATATAAATTTCAGTTTTATTAATGCAAAGACTTAGAAAAGAATATTTCGTACAAAAATTCATATAGGTATACTTTTAATACTGCAGGTAAAAGTTTTATTTGCCGATTTATCTGAATAGGAAATAGCTTTTCTCAAAAGCACCTGAGGCGTCTCTCACGAATGCTACTTTAAAATATCATTTTATTTTCGGTTTAACTTCGCCGTAGAAAGTTCCGAAGTTCCGAACAGGTTTCAGGGGAACATTCTAATTAAACGAATCGCTTACGCTTCCACTTTGCCCATTTTTAAGAAAAGCTTTAAGGAAGCCTTGAATTTAGCTGGTTAATTTAAATACACCAACTATTACATATTCGCACATTTAAAAAAGCTGCTCTTAGATATCCGAGTCTATAGGACCAGACAGGAGGTCTGAACGACGTAATATCAAATATGTGATCCGCAGGGTCACGGGATACGTGTCCCGTCGCGCTAGTATGTGCGGCCCCACATCAGGCGAACATTTTGTCCCTTGTGTGGTTGAGCTCTAAATATACAAGCAGGCCCTGGTTAAATACCTGGAGGCTGAGACATGCTTATTGAGTTACAGCTGTCATTTTAGATTCCACGTTCATTTTCTCTGCATCCCAACACTACGCCGCGCCGGTTAGGTGCTAGGCTATCATATTCAGACAAACAAACACGGAGCTAAATACAGATATATTACGAGTACGGAGTATGTTTGGTATAAAATATCGTTAACCGTTTCTTCCAACTCTCAATCAAAGAATCGAAATCTAATTCGCAATTTCGTGATAAGAAAAAGCTTTATGTAACTTTACATAAGTCCTAGACATGAAAGACATTGTCTCAAGACATTCGCAAATTCTTAAGTAATAATAAAAAGTTTAATTTAATTTTTCCTTAAACCTATCAATACTTTCATGCATCAGTGTTAGACACCAAATGCACCAAAAATTCGCGAAAGCGCCGCAACTCGTAACCAAAGGTTGTAAATTTAATGTCTCTTCACGAGCTGTTCTTTTGTCATGAAAACAGACCTAAGTTTCCATCACCAAGACGTATCTTCCGCAAGGGAAGCGCGCTGGATGTATGTGGCGCATAAAGTTAAATAAGTTTTGGTAAAGTTATTTCCGAAGCAAACTGGCTCTCTCAGCCTTTTGTTTATGAAATTTTCTAGATTTATCTCTAAGTTTTTACAAAACCAATTTAACTTTAACATTAATCCATTATGAGGAGGCAGGGTGTATTATTTTCAAAACGAATGCTCCTTTTTTTTTTGCTTTTATTTTTCTCGATCTTTTTGACTTCTTCTGAGTATTAAATTGTATCGTCCCCATTAGGTAGGTACACTTATTTTTGATAGAGATACATTATTTGATTGCAAATAATCTCAAAAGATTTAAGATTTATGAAAGTTCACGAAAATGTAGTCCCCTGTGGATTACGCTTAGGTAAGTAGGAATATTACCCCTGACCTCACAAAGATACAAAAACATTTCGTATTGCGTAACAAAGATGGCAACTTTCTGACTTCGCTTTCAAACTTTCAGACACACTAATTTAAGACAGTTCCCAAGCGTCCTAAATATCCCATGATATAATATTTTATACGTTACTATCCTAATATCACTCAGATTCGTAATTACGAGTGTTTTCGAAAAATCTACTTTAGCCTTGCAAATATTGATGTTTATTTTACTAGCTAGACCCTATTTCGATGCTTTCAAAACACAAAGAAGTTGGTGAAGTTGAAACTAACAAAACAGTTTTAATAATTTTCTTTCACAATATATTATTAACATTCATTCATGTTCCTAATTGTTTTGTTGCATTGTAATCGCCGTAAGAATATCGTATCTACTAACTACTTAGATATCAGGTTTGTCTCTAAATAGGATATGTGTATTGTGTACACTGTACAGTGCCTATTGGAACTTTGTATCCGAGTCTAAGTATGAAATGTAGGTAAGATGACTCGTTGGCATTCTGCCACCACATAACGGCGGCACCGTTACAAACAATGACTTGAAATAGCTCAACTTAGCTTTCTAACTACTGCAAAAGGCTAATTTTTACTATGTTTTAGTGCAGTTTACATCCTGTTAAACAACAGTTAATAGATGCTAAATCTGTATTTCTCAAAAGCAACCGTGATGACCTTTAATCCGAATCATAGTAGTAACTCATAATGCATGTACCTATGTCGTTCATTTGACTATTTACAAGACTATTTAGTATCATCAATGAAACATAAGTGTTGTGGGACACATTTTGTAAAATACATCTTGGAAAAAAGGTTTATTATATTTACAGCGGTCGTGTTTAAAATTCTGTATGAAGAATAAGTGCTGCTATATTTTGCCACAGCTAAGCAGTATAATACTGACAGTAATATTACGAAAAGCTTTTTGCCTTCCTTACTCAAGCATTCAAAAAAGGTCGGACGCTGTCTTCACACAATTCAGGAAGCAATCCAAACTGAGGAAGAAAATAAAATCCGTATACCGTTTTGAGCTGCGTAACTTCATTCAAATTAGAGTTTCTTTTTTAATTTTTATAAATTACAGTACAAGTAGATACTTCGCAAAAGGTTCGTCGCGATAAATTCAAAATAAAAGGTAGGTACACTTGAGTCGCTAATGGTAAAGTCAATACACAATAAAATCAAAAATTTTTGATTTAGGCCCACCTGTCCTGCACAAGGCCATATATAAATGAGTTTTAGCTAAAATTTGTAAATCTGTCTTTTCATTTAACCCTGGAATAAACTTTCAAGTTACAGCGTTCGGCTATCGATTACGTTCGATTTCGGCTAATAACGAAAGAGTGTTTGTGCGGTCCATTCAGAGCTGATGCGATCGTTATTACATTGCGACCGTCCAATGAGATGTATCGCGCCTTTTGTGTATCCAGGCTCTAAGATATTCTGCATGTAGACTGAAAATGAGTAAGCTTTCTTGTATGACGAACACAGCTAGTCTGAAGTGGGACTTAAGTTTTTCATGCAAAGCCCACTAGATTTTTTTTATATTCACGCTAAGTATAATTTGTGGCTTTTAGCATTCTGTGCATACAAGGAAATATACCGCATTTAAAATATTAACTCTAGTTTAATACAACGATATTTTTAATGAATGTAGGAATGTGCCAGTCATTAAATAAACATTATATTAAGTAAAATATATACATTATTATGACCATACTTCGAGCAACATTATTTTACACCAATTTTCCTTATAGAAATTGCTTGTTCTTAACCTATTAAGAAATAATTTTTGGTACAATTTTTGGTAAAAGCTTGAATAACAATCAACTCAGGTTATTGAACTGAAATTTATGTTTCGGTACTAATCTCTAAAATATGCAAACGATATGAGTAATTTTATGCGCTACGAGCTGGCTACGAAGCGAGGCTACAAGAACGTGTACATCGCTTAGCGTAGGCACTTTTTCACGTCTACACTGATGAGAAATATAATTTGCCTGTTCTTCCTTCTTTGTTTCGTATTGAAGGCAACTAATCTTTTGGTCTCTGCAGTACACTTTGAGTCAGTCAATATATTATGAGCATCAAAGAACAAACACAATCAGTATGAGGGCGGGTTTCCACCAAAGCGAATAGGAGCGGAGATATGTTTTGTAAATATTCAATCAGATAACGGTATTTACACATGTCATGTCATGTCCTCTTTACTCAGCTTTGGTGGAAATCATGCAAGCGGGGAGGAGAAGAGACGTCTTATTTTTCCATGGGCAAATTTAGCGGAGATGTGAGCATTGTGCGGCGAGCAGGCGTCCACGCTACCCGGTACCCGCGTGCCGCACTCAGCCGTTCTTTGCCTCCATTCGAGGACAGCATTGCCTTGTTCTAGCAATCTCACTTTTCCACTCCTCATTGGTGGAAATAACCTGCCCGCTACACGTACAACCGACTTCCAATGGAAGTTAAAGTGCGAAAACCTGCCCAGTAGGAAGAAAGATAGAAACTACCCGCTACGCCACGCATATCTTCTCTCTGCTTTGGTAGAAACGATTTCTTGTGACTTTTTCATCGCCAAAGTTTACTATACATTAGTGAAACTGATATAGGTCTCGCTGACCCGGCTTAACTGTCGTCTTCTCTACAAAGTAACAAGGTTTTCAGATGCAAACCCTATAATGACATAGCTGATTTTAAATTTTAACGCGCTCCATTTACATAAACGTTGAATACCGCCTGATTACAAAACCATTCGAGAGAGTGAGTCGTTAATTTACAGCCGTAGGCTTTCCTCCCGCGGCTTAACTGTGCTCTGAAAATTACGCACATAAACCTAGAAAGCCCTGAAACCCGTAAAAATTTATGATGCATTGAAACTCAAGGTGTTTCAGCTACACGATTACGTGTAAGCTTTAGTTGTTAAAAGCTTTTATTTAGCTTATTAATATTTACGAATCTATTTAGGTCGAGTCGAGATCTTGTAAAATTGATTTAATTTTCATTGTACAGTAATAGCATAACGGCATACCAAGGTACATAAACGAACGGCTCTGTTTTTGTACACTGATGCTACTTACCGATTTAAAGGAAAACCATGAAACATTTTACTCATGATGAAAACTGCAAAGAAAACTGTTTTACTAAGCTTGAGCTAGATGAAAGCTTGGTAAAATAGTTTTCTTTCTTCAAGGAAACTCAATTTACGCTCTACGAAGCGCTTCTGATAAACTATTCAGCAAGGTACACACAATTCCACGTGACTTCATAAGTTTGCACGAAGAGGATAGCGTTACTCGCATGCACTCGACCGCCCTCGAGAAAACAAAGGATGAAAAGCAAATAAAATACGTAGCACCTGTATGTATGCTGTCAAATTATAAACGCATCAGAGCCTAGCTACAGTACGCGCGCGAGTTGAATGCAAAGCTTATGTATGTGTTACCATACATAAGCTCTGCATTCAACTCGCGCGCGATCAATAGGTAAGTTGCCTTGAAGCCTAAGTGAGACCTTTTTAATTTTATACGAAAACATCCACACCCTTTTTAAAGCTGTAAAAAAATATTATATTGCGAGTACCCATTATAAATGGGAAAGTAACATGAAATTATTACTTGTAAGGTGAAACGACTAGCTATGAAAAATTGCATTCACTTTTTGCTACATGTAGGCGTGTAACATAATTGTTAAAGGCACATGTTAAAGGGCAACCTTATATTTAAGGAGTGACAACCTCCGCCCACAGTTTGATGAATAATATTTTGTTGCTCGACTTAAGCCCGCATTGCGTCCTACAGTTACATAATCTTGGATTAATGTGTCCCAACTGAGCATGTTAGTAAGCGGGTCCAACAATTGCGACAAAACCCTGTTGAGAAAACTTTCGAGATAAGTAGTATTTATGGAATAGAAGTGTCGGCAATTACGTTAGAGTACTTTACAAGTGCTTTTGAATCTTCATTTGAATCTACCACTGGTTCGGGACTTTTTTCCGAGAAGAACCACGTTACGTGATTTATCAACGTGCATATTTTATAGATGTTTTGGTCGAGGTTCAGTGCTGGTTATGTATTCATTGCCAGCTATCACTGACTTTCCTACTCAGGGTTTACTTCATTTGAACAGGACTTACTTTACTATTGTTAGAGGGAAACTTTAACAATTTATACATGGTATCATTGCCTGATTAATCTAGGGTGGCAATACTGCTCTGGGGAGGGATGACTATGGCGTAACGCTATTGACGTGTGTCTGTGTTTGGATTGCTGAATTAAAGTATTAAAATGCATAAACCGTGTTTGGATTTAATACTATGAATCAAACCTTAAGTTGGAATACAAAATATTTTTTATCATCACCGCTATTATATTGCTCTCAATATTTTAAAGAATTATTACCTAAATAAAATGAGGCATTTATTTCTGAGGAGCTTCGAAAGCGTAAAATATTTCATAACTATGAAGTTATGAAATATTTTACGCTTTCGAAGTTATATGCTTCAGCTCGATTTGGTTTCAATATTCTTCTCACATACACGTTATCGGAAGTGACCGATATAATGTTATGTACGCATATATTCTCGATGTTCAAGGTGGTAGGTAAAAGTCCTTGTCGGATATCGATTCGTATACAAAAGTGTATCTATTTTAAAAAAAATAGGTATAATATGTACCTACTTACCTATTTATTCGGTCGATGGAATTTTTCTTTTTCATGCTGCAGTGTCATATTAGGGCTTTTCGCAGGTTAACATTTTGGTGGCCTACTGGGTTCCTAGATTCTTCTGTGCGATTTCTTATGACAATTTTATATACAAAAATAAAATAAAAAATAAATGCAGTAGAAGTACCTACAGCTCAACTGTTCTTTACAGCCTCGCCGTTGGATCAAATTTCACTGGACTTTGAGAGTAAGGGATACTTAAATAGTGAACCTGTGTTTGCGTACATATTTATGCACTATAATATCAAATTAATCAGAATGAAAAAACAATGAGATCATAGAGATTTTAAATGAATAATGATTGGATGTGATGAATGATCGGCGAGTGGTAACGTTCAGATAATGACGATCATATTTTACCCTCGCACCAAGATTAATGTGACGCTCAACCCTTTTTAACTATGCAGGCTTTATTTTACGTTCATCAAATTTTTAATTTCGTTCTCTAATTTTAGAATTTTATGCGATGAGAATGCGTATGATGAATGAACGAAATTTTACTCAATCTTAAGTTTTAATCTAAAATAAAACGTTATCGAAACGTTAATAAAGATTATTTATTTATTTATTTATAAGTAAAAGTAAAGTCGAGTTTATATTGTATTGTTGTCATCACCATCATCGGCGCTACAGCCTTATTTTTAATTATATTTATTGTTTAGATATGTATAATACTGACGTATCTTATTACTGAATAATTTGTTGCTTGTACCTTGTTGCTAAGCAAAGTTCAGAAATGAAGCAGTGTAAGGACACGTTACAAGAAAATACAATGAAGACAAAACACTAGTATGAAATTGGATATACAAAATAGAATCTATACACATGTATCCTTTAGATATGCGATGGTCTGTCGGTACTTCTTACTATAATATACGAGTACCTATATTAGTACTTTATCTACTATTTACGCATCAATACGTGTTATATAAAAAGGGAGTCGAAACCTCGCTCATAAATCTCAACCAGCTGCTCAACGCAGAAACATAAATAACGTAGAGATATACGAGTAGGTCAGTACTTTCACTTTCGATTAAAAGTGTGTGCGCCTGAAAACTTATTCGTTTAATTTTAGCCTGTTTCAAAGTTATGAGAGCTCTAGTCTTTTCAATGGTAGTTGAACATTCTATAATTTTTTTTCTATTACTGATTTTCTTTTTGCTTTGAAATAACACCAATTATAAACTTACTTTCCTCACCTAGCTATCAAAGCCACGACACGGCAGTGATTTTCTGCATTTTCAAAGTTGCCGATCCATTACATTCACCAATATAATTTTTCAATACATAATTAATAAGCATCTTTTAGAATAAGATTTTTTTCTTATTTTACCTTGTCTGCAGCATGGCCTGGTAACCCGAAATTGTGTTTCTAAAAAAAACTACTTTCTCAATTTATGATCAAGCTTGTTATCTTCTCTTAAATAACTTAGCCAATTACGTCTAAGATTTAATATAACAACTCTCAAGTCTCATCCCGCAACGCTGAGAAATCATTTCGAACATAAATCACAAGAGGCACTCCACTCCCGAGGGTCCCAAAGCCGACTGGAGTTGCGAATTCGTAGAGATTAATCACAACCGCAGGGATAACACTCCACCTGCAGGGTTAAGGCGGACGCGGGGCCACAGGCGGGGCCTTGGCCCACTGGCGGTCATCTATTTTTAGCCTGCCCAGCTTCGCGCGATGCTCATCAGTGATGCTATTTAAAACTAAACTGCCTTTGTATTTCGGAGGAGTCGTTTTCCGCATCGTTAAATGGTTTCAGCCGTTACTGTATCGGAAAACACTTCAAATGTTTCTTTTACATACAAAATGCTAAAATAAACGTAGACATCGGAATTTCAACGTGCTTAAATTGATAATATAAATATCTTTTCTACATCCAACTATCAAGGTTATTTATGGTTTTAATAAAATTTTACCTCGGTTCTCCTATGCAGAAAAAATCCGCCATGAAACATTTTAAGGTATGTAAAACGAGTGCTTGTTAAAGCACTCGCTGCTCTGTTCCAACGCAAAAAGGATGAATATACCATAACATCGGTGAAAAGGACCACTTAGGCTTGATGAAAGGGCAAAGTAGAAAATTAAAGGGGGCGCACGGACCCGAGCCGAAAGAGCCGCGTTGGAAACTTTGAAATGAACAGAGAGAACAATTATTGGCTTCAATTACATAATTTATAACTTTAACACTTGCGCTTATATCAGACTAATATTTTAAATGCGAAAGTGTGTGTTGTTTGTTGGTTTATTGGTTTGTTGGTTTGTCCTTCAATCACGCCGCAACGGAGCAACGGATCGACGTGATTTTTGGCATGGGTATAGTTGAGGACCTGGATATATCTTTTTATCCCGGAAAATTAAGGAATTCCCGCGGGAATCAAAAAAACTTAAACCACGCGGACGAAGTCGTGGGCATCAGCTAGTTAGATATCATTTATTACTTACACTGAATTCTGTAAAACAGTTTCATATTAAAATCATTCTTGTTTCTTAAAACTAGCTAAGTACCTACTAAGTAGGTAAGTATATATAAGCGGTGAGGAGTTAACAATCGCATATTCACAGTAAATATTATTTTTCGATTTAAATCGGGCCTTATAAAAATATATTAAAATGTTTATAGGTAAATGGCTGTTAGCATCTAGCAATTTATAAAACCTAGCTGCTGCCTTTGCCATCAATCTAGCAATACAAGGGATGGGAGAAAGGCCACGCTGCCCGTGTTTTTGGGCACGTTGCCATGGCACAATGGGGTCGATTAGGTTTTGATCACTTTCCAAAACAAGATATAACTATATTGTGCGAAATTAAATTTGAATCTATCTTAGTTACAATCTACTTTGAATTTTGTTGATCATAAGATTATATTACGTGTTTTAAGTGAGTATATAAAAGCTCACAGTATCGGACCTAAAGTAGCCATCATTTGTAGAGGTAACATTCTAATAAATCACGTCAAAAAAAGGAAAAATACCTGAATAACTTTCCATATATTATAATGATTTATCCATCAGTAACTAAAGAGAAAATATTAGTTCTAATTTCCTTTACTGAAATCTGAGATCCCTGCCTACCTGCCAAGTGTGTGTCTACAAACATAACGTACATCCATACCTCTCGAGACATCCATTATAATAATTATACAAAACGAGTTTTATTATTGTTATCTGATCTTGCTATCTCTCTGCGTACCTATACCTCGTTGTGATCTTATCTATCAAACACTCAAGTCTTTGTTGGAAGGGCTCTTGGAATTAAAAAAATGCGGTGGGCTCCCTGCAGATCTTCACATTAATAAGATTACTGAGAATGTCATTAATATAATGCAGGAGAGGTAGAGTCCATAGCCATTGGACCAGAGACGGCCAATAATCCAGTTAGATATCGAATTCAACATTTATTAACCAGCATAAAATATCTATATCTATTATGTACCACCGCCAGTAGCGCGCTAAGCAGAAAGTGATGATATATAATGGTTAAGTTCACTTCCTATTATTGAATATCTCTTCGGATCTTAGGTGGTCCGAATGATTATTATCAATATCAGACATGCATGCCAGTAAGCAGTTAAGCAAGCGACAGTGCTGTGGCACGACCCTGTGCAGAATCAAATTAGGGTATACCGCTAATTAGGCTTCTCGACTTCATAATAATTAAACTACTGCCTAGCGGGTAAACCGCTTTGATATTGCGTGTCCATGCCGACGTCTAGACGTGGTAAATAAGCTCATTATGCCTCATTACTTACAAGTCTTGCAACATTTATAAATCGCTGCACATTTGACATATTTATCAACACCTTAATAGGTAAATTAGGCTACTTATATAAGACAGCTAATTTTTTTATTTTTACAATACACATACCTACTAATATGCAGTGTTTGTATTGAAAAGTGTGGTTTTTTCAATACAACCTCCTGAATGAAGTTTATTTACCTACCGACTACAAGTATGAAAAATTATTTTCCTTTTTTTCTGGAAAAGTGCCTGAATAAATAAATAAGTGCAGCCACATCGTCAAAATAAAAATACTACAGTGCCATTAAATTTAATTAATAAGGCCTTTGAATTTCTTTTGTCCGTTCAAGCATAATTTGATTGATTGGTTACGTTACCTACATTATTTTAAAAATAAATTGCGAGTCCTGAACTTTGAGTACCGCTATAAATTGGACACCCGAGACCCTAATATTATATTCTCCAAAGTACCTGACTGAATTTTTTATTATCGGACCTTATCCGTGCCTGAGGAGTAGTTGGCCCAATTTCCCGCACCTACAGAATTGGAACAGAATAAATTCAGGCCGGCAACACATCTTTACAAACAAAATACAAATACAAAGTACAATCTGCTTTTAAAACGAGCAATCTCTTTGAAAAACTGTTAAAAGCTTTTACTTTCCCCTCCGGCCTTTGAACTTTTAAAGTACATTTCAAAAATATAAAAAATCTTTTAATTTGATCGTGCTTCAAGGAAATATAACGTGACCAAACTGAAAGTTTCGTGAAAAGTTGTTGCTTTCTATTTCGAAATACAGTGAACGTTTAATACAAAAGCGAGACATTTCAATTTACATAAATTAACCCACATTAAAACCGAACTGTTGATTTCGTAAGAACAGTTCGTTTTTAAATGTCTCTAAAAGACCGCTGACACTTTTCTTCCAAAGAATATAAAATGATTGATTTTGATAGTGATTGATCGCTAACAATATTGATGTTTGTGTAAGTTTATTTTAGACATATTTAGGTTCTTGTGAATTAGCTGCGACCATGGAACTAGGAATCTGGTTGCGACTGGTTGGATTATGTCAATCTCAGTCATTCGAGATGGTTATTAATGTTGACTGAACGAAATCTGTAATGAATATGGCAGCGAGTTTGGACTTTGGAAGTCCGATTTTGGCCTTGCAGATTTTGTAAATTTTGTAACATTTTATGGTCATCATAAAATTATCCCGCTGCACTGTTAAAACGAATTGCCTCGACTCGTGACATTTGTCTGGCTAACATGGAAGTCGTAAACAAGTCATGGCAAGCCATCACTCCACCTCTCAACAGATGCAGCCATAAACGGTATCATAAACCAACCGAATGTGTTTCTTAAAATCAACTAAGAATTTAGCCTCCCTTTTTTTTACAAATAAGAGGTTATTTGATGCTCAAAACCTTCAATGCTCTTAATTATGTTTACAAAGATATTTAGACAAAGTAAAGGGATAGTTGCTACGTAAACAAAGAGAATAAATAAGAGTAAAATAACAAAATAAATTCCTAAACCTTGCCATAGTTCTCTGTAGGCCGTACCGAAGTTTCTAGCCCCAATTCCGTAGGTATGCCAATATTCTTAGGCTACATTTAAGGTAGAAAGTACAAACAAGAGGGATCAAATGAAGTATAAGTATACTGAAACCGGTGATCATTTATTAGATATATTTGAACCAAAATGTTATTCTTCGCCTCTACCGAAGTCTAGGCCACCCCACCTTCTGGCGCCAACGTGTCTAAAAATAGTAGGGCTAAAGATATCGAACCCCTCAAGGACCGCCGTTTTATATCTCGAGACTATTCTCAATTCCGAGATGTTACCAAAAGGTCTGTCTACACTGTGAAAATATTTGATGCCGATCTACAACTTTCTATTTTTAGCCCCCAATGTAAAAAGAGGGTCGTTATAAGTTTATCGTGTATCTGTGTATCTGTGGCATAGTAGCTCCCAAACGGATTAACCAGTTTTGATTTAAATTTTTTTTTGTTTGAAAGGTGACTTGATCTAGATCAATGTTCTCAACTATGATTCAAGATAATCGGTTGAGCCGGTTGGAGATCATCAGCTAGTTGAAGGAAGTGAGCAACTGCCACAGGCCTGATGGAATCGAAATAGGTATCCTGGTGCTTTAATATGTCCGGAGTTATTTTAATTTATACTTGCATATTTTAGCGTAGCTTTCACTGTGCTAAATACATGGAATATATTATATTACTAGCTGATGCCCGCGACTTCGTCCGCGTGGATTGAGGTTTTTCGGTTCCCGCGGGAACTCTTTAATTTTCCGGGATAAAAAGTAGCCTATGTGCTATTCCAGACTATAATCTATCTCTGTACCAAATTTCATCCAGATCCGTTCAGCCGTTGGAGCGTGATTGAGTAACAAACATCCACACATCCATACATCCACACATCCATACATCCAAACTTTCGCATTTAATATATTTATATTTGATTTTGTATTTCCCCTCACATAAGTATATAATATCAGTCTTCACCTAATGTGGTGGTGCAAATAAAGATACTTACATTTATTTAGTCGTAGTCCAGTAAGTAATAATACATCGAAACAGATAGTATCTAACTGTTCGAAAACAAAAATCATTCAACATTTCTACAAAAAACAGCAGTTTGAAGTAGGAAATATTATCATTTAAATTTAGAGCTTCCCAAATACCTTTCCTAAATTTCCCGCTGTGAATGCAAATCCTGTGTAAGACGCAGATGGCCTAATTTCTCGTTCAGAATACGAATGAAATGAATCCTATACAGCTCTAACCGAACAGACAAAATACAGAATAAGTATCTACTTTCAAAGCGAGCGATCATTTCCAGAAAGATTTTGCTCTGAACCTTTAGAGTTATTATAAAAATATTTTAAGAATATTTTAAGAAGGAACTTAAAAATATTTGTATAAACTTTAATTATTTACTTATTTTTATTATTATGTAGATTTAATTCACCTGGGCTATTAATTCACAGGCGAATTAAGTAGGTATATCTACTCTATAATATGATCCAGACATGATCCGGGTTCCAGTGACCATAAATTTATATCGATTCCATAAGTAATATATTATTTTAATAAATATTTATCCCGGGAAAGAAAACTAGTTCCCACGGGACTTAAAAAAACAAAATCCACGCGGACGATGTCGCGTGCATTAGCTAGTGTCCAATATGTCCAATAGTTCCTTGATCAAAGGAAAATGTTTTTGCAAAAGAAAATAAATTATTGGTACAGAACAGGCCGCGTGGGTGCACGCGATCATAATCATAATCAAGTTTACTCGATCGCTCTCTTCGTTTTTAATATTGCCACTGAAACTTGAATATTGAATTGCGAGACATCCTGACGTTGAATTTAATATACTATGCAATCTATTTTGTTCTCTAAGTACACCTTAAAAGAACATTTTTGAGGAATGAATTATTTCATGGGTAATCTCATTGCCATTTACATCCGGATCCGTTCAGCCGTTCCAGCGTGTTTGAGTAACAAACATCCATCCATCCATCCATTCAAACTTTCGCATTATAATCAAATAAATATTATAAATGCGAAAGTTTGGATGGATGGATGGATGTATGGATGTATGGATGTATGGGTGTTTGTTACTCAATCACGCTCCAACGGCTGAATGGATCTGGATGAAATTTGGCACAGAGATAGATTATAGTCTGGAATAGCACATAGGCTACTTTTTATCCCGGAAAATTAAAGAGTTCCCGCGGGAACCACAAAACCTCAATCCACGCGGACGAAGTCGCGGGCATCAGCTAGTATTAGTATAAGTATAATTATTCATTCGGGTCAAGTTGCGGGCATCATCTAATATAGGTAGGTATCATTGGGTAACAACTTTAACTGCAATAAAAATATCTGCCATAGGTACAGAAAATACTGTTTCTGCAGATCTCTACCTACGAGTAAATAAATATTCTGTACGCATTTAGGATCACCATCAACACTAACTTATTTTTCTTTTTATAACAGCGGTTCTACCATATCCGGTAAAGATTCATATTATGTTTCACTACTCGCAGATTGGGCTAGCAGGTGCGACGTGAACTTTATGGAACATTAACCAAATGTTAAATGAAGCGGTTCAAATGAGCCATTGCTGACTTTGACAAATTATCATTTTTTATTTACATAAATGTAATACTAGCGATCATCATAAAAATGGTTATTGTGAGTCAACCTTAAAAGATAGATATATGCTATCACGGACTTTTTTTAGAACTTTTTATGAGGAAAAATTCCACTTTACATTGTTTTCGTGTAACTATAAGTATTTACGCAGCGCACGCTACGTAAGCTCTCAAAAGAGATGTTTTTTCCGACTTAGTTCACATTATTGCAATTTTAGTAAGGATCTCAAATTTTTTTAAAATAAAATATAGCCTATGTTACTCGCTGATAATGTAGCTCTTTCTATAGGTGAAAGAATTTTTAAAATCAGTTGAGTAGTTTTCGAGTTTATCCATTACAAACAAACAAAAAAACAAACAAACAAACAAACAAATCTTTTCTCTTTATAATATTAGTTTAAGTTTACATGAACATCTACAACATATTATGTACATCCTAATCGGTATAATATATATTCGAAAATTTATCGGTATAATATATATTCGAAAATTTGTAGGTATAATAATATGTTTCTGTCGCCTTTTCGTCGTTCATCCATTCGAAAGATTTTTTCCAAATATGGTACAGTGATGAGAGAAAGCTTGCATCCCGGAGACGTAGACTATTTTTTATGTGTGTACTAGCTGATGCCCGCGACTTCGTCCGCGTGGTTGAGGTTTTTTTGATTCCCGCGGGAACTTCTTCATTTTCCGGGATAAAAAGTAGCCTATGTGCTATTCCAGACTATAATCTATCTCTGTGCCAAATTTCATCCAGATCCGTTCATCCGTTGGAGCGTGATTGAGTAACAAACATACATCCATACATACATCCATCCATCCAAACTTTCGCATTTATAATATTTATATGGATTCAATATAAGTACTTAAGTCGTTGATCTAGTGCAGGTTAGCATGTTCGACTGCGGCCGATGGGGTCTCGGGTTCGAGTTCCATCATAGCAGATCCGGTTATCAGATGCAGTGTACTAGAACAAAAATATTTAGGGGCCCTTGTTATATCAGTAATAAAATTATTTTTTGAATTTATTTTGGAAAATATGATTTCCCTCAGCAACAGTACTTATAATAACATTAGAAGAGATTAATGGCCCGTGAACAAATTTACGATTATGAGAGTTCTTCCGTTCTGTCCTCCGAGTGAGGGCCACGCTATATGTATTTAATTTGGTACAAATACCGACTCTTGGTTAGTATTTTCCGTATTATTCTAATCGTATCCCATAGTAGGTATAGGTATACTAATAGGAAGGATGGAAGAAAATAAACATAATTAAAATTCTTACTTTAAAAACTAATGTTAAAATCTCACGAACCAACCACGTGGCTTGTTTTTTTATACACAAGTACAATTTTAAACTCCCTAAGCTGGCACAAACGTAAATTAGGAAGGTACATGTTTAAATACTTACATTCGCCTGTATACTTACGCTCATTACCAAAAAATTAATCCATATAAATATATAAGAAAATATTGGCAGTCATAGGGACTGCCGATAGGAGTTTTTTAATTAATATTTTTTTTTAATTTTAATGTTTAGTTTTTATTTTTTAATTTAGATTTAATGTATTAAAAAAAATAAAAAAATATTTGTTTTCACTTCTATCGGCAGTCCCTATGACTGCCAATAATTGTTTTAATCTGTGAATCTACATATTCACCAGAGCTCGCTCCTAGCGATTAATAGGTACTTATTCCAGTTATAAGAACGCATCCAAGGCACCAAATTCGAGAACAATGGCGAGGTGATGACTGCGAATTTGTTTTTTGACAAGATTTTTTAGCCGGAATACTTAAAAAGCGATGTTCCAAATGTATTGGAGTAGAAGGAAATAATGATGAATTTTTTTAAATATTTGCTATATAGTTCTTATGGTTTTTATAAATTTCCGGATACTTTTTGATCGCCTTAATGAAATAGGTCTCACTTGTTGCGGGGAAGGACCCAAGCAGCCGTTGGACAGAGTTCTAGAGAAAGGAAACTCTTTAGAATTTTACCCTTTATTCAACACTAGCTGATGCCCGCGACTTCGTCCGCGTGCTTTAAGTATTTGATTCCCGCGAGAACTCCTTAATTTTCCGGGATAAAAAGTAGCCTATGTCACTCTCCAGGTCCTCAACTATACCCATGCCAAAAATCACGTCGATCCGTTGCTCCGTTGCGGCGTGATTGAAGGATAAACCAACAAACCAATAAACCAACAAACCAACAAACCAACAAACCAACAAACAAACACACTTTCGCATTTGTAATATTAGTATGAAGTATGATAAGAAGTATGGTTAAGTTGATTAGGTATTATTATTGTTTTTATCACCATATATTATACCAGTTTATACCAGTGTGAAAATCACTGTTCTATCAAATTTACCCATTTGTTATGATTTTTCAAATAAATAGGTAACTAGGTAACGCGGAGGAACCACTAAATTCTATGCATATAAAACGAAGCTTATGTTAGATTTAGGGCAAATGATAAAATTTCTAGTCACGAACTCATAATACGTCAGAATGGATAAAGTTTTCCGTCCGAACATCCTAATGATATCATCTGGTACGTAGCTTCAGGCACAGTCTCAATTTTACCAGTCTGAGTCTCTTTAATTAAAATATTTATGAATTTCATAATTTTAAAACATACAGCATACATAATAAATAAGTAGAGCTAACATTCCCGCTGGGATTTCCACAAGATGATAAAAAAATCTTAATCTACGCAGACGCCGGCATCATCTACGGCTCTGCTTATACAAACATGTAGTATGTTTGTATAGGCAGAGCACATACTTATAAAAGTCCATGTAAAGTACCATGTGATAGTGCACTACTTGGTCATGACTACATACTGCAGTGACGTACGTACTGCGGAACTCGCGCACCTCTGCTAAACGACGAACGATCAGATGCGAACCGCAGCTTCAATTTAAGCCTGATTTATGCTGACATTCAATGTGCTGTAGCTGGATATACTGACCATTTCATACTATCATTTTATCACTGTGTTCAGAAGAGGGCAGAGTGCATGTGAAATGGTTTCATCGACAGCTGATATAAGTTACTGTGAAATGGATTAAGCCAAACTCGGGATTTATCACATACATTTATAATTAGTTGGACAAAAAAGAACGGAATAAAAATACACGTGGTGATTCAAAAGATCCGGCAGACATGCAGGGAAGCGATAGAGTTTCAGGGCAATCATACCAATGGAAACCGATTAGGGTGATGGGGTCATGGGTTGAATTCAACTGCGATACCCTTGCCAGGTTAGCCGGTACTCATGTTAGACTGCATCATCATGTACCACCATGTGAGATAGCAGTCAAAGGGCTAAGTAGCTTGTAACGAAATAAAACACTCTTGCCCAGGTTTTCCTCGAGATAATTTAGGTACGATATTTAGGCATAATTTTCAAGCCCTAGGTCTATAAATTCCGGAGCTAAGATGAAGCTAACTAGCCGATCTATATTTTGTTATTAACTTTTAAGCTTAACCTAGCAACATAATAATTATGAGGAATCAAACAATTTTAATAGCTCGTTTTAAAACTTTGCAAACCTCCCGATAAGATCTGCTCAGCACTTATCTCGACTTTACTGGAGTGCTACAGTGCCGCGCCGTTAACATTTTATAAGTTCATGAACTTAGCAAAACTTAATTCAAAAAGTGTGGGCTTGAAGTTAAATAAAGGTCAAGTCGCCATTTTTTAATCAGCTGCTTACTAACCATTGGAAATCAAAAAAAGAAATATTTAACACTAACAAAAGCACCTACCTTCTAACTCAGTATACCTACGGGGTCTACTGTTGAGCTGGGTGAAGTTAGCAAAGTGGCGTTTAATCATGACGCGTCGATTTCTAAGCTGCGAAGTCTTTGTGAAGAGGAACAATGTGACATTACACTTTATAACCGCACTAGAATTTCACTACTCTACCATTTGTATAGACTATACCTACTAGTTTCACGATAGTAGTTCAATAGTAGATTGTTCAAGGGACTAAAATAATTCATTTCATACGAGATGTTTTGCCTCGATGCTATAGAATCGAGTAGAATGGCTTTTAGTCATGTACCCTTACTCTGAGATTGATCGAATTTAAAATACGGTCTCACTAAGTGAAGTGAATCACATTTGAGTCAAACTAAAATGGACCCAAAAACTCTTGATTTAAAGCCACAAATTCAGTGCAACCGATTCAAATTTTGAAACGTATCGTTTGGAGCGCTAGCTGTGAATGCATACACGAAATTGAGCTCTAAATTAATAAAATTAAGATTCATTTTAGTTTGATGCATATGTAATTCACCTCACTTAGTGAGACCGTATTTTAAATTCGATCAATCTCAGAGTAAGGGTACCGATGTAAGTAAACGCTCTACTTTTCACTTTTCAGCTTTACATTTTTATTATGGAAGTGCATATTAATTATTCCCGTACTATTGAGCAGACAGGTAGTAAAGGCTTATATGATAGCACCACACGATATTCAGAACATTTTCCTCGTTGCTACACGCGGCGACCAGACCCTTACGATAAATCATCTCATTCGTCGTATACTACGAGTATCTGGTCTTCTAACTTATGTATAAATCTTTGTATTGTAGTAGAAAAGGTTTGTTGTAGTAAAGGTGTAGGTAGGTGTAAAAGGTAGGCAGTAGTAAAGGTGTAGAAAACGGAAAATGATTACATTTACCAGGTAATGTAAACCAAATTTATGGGATTGCGTAAGTTTGTACAATATCATTGGATCTTTACCTACTCTTGAATCTCGTTTAAGCGCGATTGGCTCCAATCAAGTGGAAACGATTTGACCAGTTTTGCGACTACCAAATGGATTTTACTACGACTTCTGAATGGTTATCGTTAGAAATGTAACTAAATTTATCTGAGAAGATAAAGAAAATCGTTTAAGAGGGCTTGCTACTAAGAAAGCAGAATAAGGAAAATATATAACAAAAACAAAAAAAGATTAATGACAAATTATTGTTTTTCTCTATTAGTAGTACTTACTAGTAAGTTTACATGTGTAAAATCAAAATAGTTTGAAAATGACTCTCCAATGCGTAGAACTCAAACCCACATAATATCTTCTGACTATCATAGCCGGAATACCTTGATCAATTTATTTCACTCTTCGCTAAGAACTCAATCTTACGAAATGTGGTATCTTTTAATATCGGACCTTACAGTTTCATCGGCCGCAAAAGCCTATTTAAACGGAAGCGTTTGAATTTTAGCCATCTATCAATCTCTAAAATGAACGGCGCATGCGTTATTACCCATTTACCCGGGCTTATTGCCCTGGACAATTTCACGGATCCATTGAACGAATACATATAGGTTTGATTGTGCCATTGCTAACCTCGAACAAACACTTTGAACCTTCACTCTGATACGGTACGGTACGTTATATCCGCCTCGATAACGCTTTCCAATCGTAACAACTTCGCGGCATGCGTGTACTGTATTGTTGTAGGCGCGTGTGTAGTAACTTTGTACAAGTTACATAGTAGGTATAATTATTATTGGCATTTGAAAATTTTATTATTGTATATTGATTTTGGTGCGAGCTACGACTGCTGATTTTAGAAATAAAATGTGAAAATACAAAAAAAAACTATCAGTAAACCTTTTTATTAACCAAACAAGTTAAATATTAACTATTTATAGTTACTTTTATTAAGTAATGAATAATAAAAGCTATTTAATTTAGTAAATATCAAGGTATATACGCGGGCTTTTATTAAAATATGACATAAGCATCTTTAGAACTGCAATAACTTATTACCCTGCCATTTTCAAGTCCAAGTGGAACGAATTGCATAGAAATTAAAAGTATTATTCTAAGACTTTTTATCAATCTTCTGTTTTAAAGAGTAAGCTTTCGCAACGCTATTGAAATCGAGATTAATGCCGAGAAAACAATGGATTCGCTGGCTTCAACGAAAACTTTATTCGCTGTCATTATTATTTTTACTTAGCTTTTTCACTTCTTTGATTTTATTCTATGAAAACGTTCAGCAAATACATATATATCACGCATTCAACGGATAAAGCTTTGTAACAAAATAAAGTGCTGAAAAGAGATTATTAATCTTTAAAAAAAACTTACTGAATGTTATTTTCCTACAAGAATTCTATGCTTTTAGCTACTGAAATTAATTTTATGATGACCAGTGAGAATAAACATAAAAGTTGGTACAGGTATATAGGTACTAGTACCTATATACCTGTACCAACTTTTATGTTGATACCTGGCTATGCTCGGCAGTTAAATAGCCATCGAGTAAACCTACATGGAAAAAGCTCTTAAAACTTTTAGCTGTTTTAGCTGTCAGTTGATTTCTTACCTTGTTGATGTTTAAAAATAGTTAAATCATTAAAAAGATTTACTTATATTATCTTTCATTCATTAAAAATATATAATACATCATCCAAACTAGGTACATCCAAACGTTCAACCTTGGTAATTAATTTATTCAAGCTTATACACACGCGAATTAAATTTGTAGGCATATTTTATTAATATCCATCCAGCCATCATTTAACATACTCCATTCCATCGATATGCTCCACTAGCTGATGCCCGCGACCTCGTCCGCGTGATTTAAGTTTTTCTGATTTCCGTGGGAACTCCTTAATTTTCCGGGATAATACGTAGTCTATCACCTATGTCACTCTCCAGGTCCTCAACTATATCCATGCCAAAAATTTGCTCCGTTGCGGCGTGATTGAAGGACAAACCAACAAACTTACAAACCAATAAACCAACAAACCAACAAACAAACACACTTTCGCATTTATAATATTAGTATGAAGTATGATAATATGATTCGCATTAGAGATTCCTATAAATGCATTCGTATTTCATACGTGCCTAAACTATTTGTAACTTTTATCATTTTCAAAATTTATTAGGAGTTTCAAACTAACATGGTAGTAGTTACAATTGGGTATTTGACAAATAGTCAAATCCAGGTCAAATCAGCAACTTTTTTTCAAATGTCAAAACGCGTCCTATGTATGGAATTTATATGAAATTTTAAAACGTGACGTCACGTAAAGTTCGACGAACTTTAATCTTTAATCGATTGTTTAAAATGGTTATTCAACATAAAACTTTTATTGTACGTGGATATTACGACTCTTGGGTGATCATCTATTTAATAATCACTAAAAAATAATTTATTTTAATAGTAGTCAAATACCCAATTGTAAGTCAGCCCCACAGTAACAGAGGGGACCCTAATTTAGGAACACGCGTGATGTTCACTGGAGGAATTTAATAACGAAAATGTATCTCGTCTTTGTTTCCAAGACGTTGCAATAAATTACAAGGGTATTATTACATTAATGAATTTGGCGAACCGATCCTCGGGGCAAATGTATATTAATTTAGCATCACAATTAATTTATCATTTACGGGGTAAGAGATTTGTGTCGAAAATGTTGGAACATTTCCAATTTTAAAGGTTGCTTTTGCGTTTGAAGGTATGTTGCTAATATTTTGATAAGTAAGACGCATTGATCATTTTATACGCATAACTATTTTATTCTACTTATCTATTAATTTTTTTTTAAATTCATAATCCAAAAATTCATTGAGAAATTCCGGAAAACTCATTTTTTCACCCTTCCAATAAAGCGCCTTTTAAGCAAATTTAGACAACTTCGTAAATTACCGGTAGGTAAGTAGTCAGCTAAGTAGAGAAATGTTGACAAAGGTATTTAGGTAACTAATCGATTTAAGTCAATGTGCTAGTATTTTTTGTTGGGGTCACTACCCCAACTATCTAATCTGGTAGTACTTCGATCTATTTGGGGGTCCAGATAGTCTAGGCAATAAAGCTAGTGGATCCCAACAATAATAATTCCTCAGGCGACGAAACTTTACAGCATATTAAAGTATCATGAGTTAAACGTATATTATAAATATTCAATAAAAAATCAGAAAGGAAGTAAGGTTTTTTATGCTATACCTACCTACCCAATTGTTAAAGGAGGAAGACCGTACATCATCGCGTAAACGCGGTTTAGGTTTGATAATAAAATCGGTTTTAATATCGATGTTCTGCGTGATTATTTCGTTTGATATTTTGGTTTTGAGTGTAAATATACGGACTACTTAAATACCTAACTTCCGCATGGATTTTTTTTTTGATTGTTTTGTATAAGGTTATGTTCATACCATAATAGAACCTTGCCAAGTTTCAACGACTGAGGAATTGATGCGGGGATTGATACAACGAACCGCCCCATTGCCTAGACTAAGCGTACAAACCCCAGACATGGGGATTGATACAACGAACCGCCCCATTGCCTAGACTAAGAGTACAAACCCCAGACATATAGGTAGACTAGATCTCTTTCTTTCATAGATGTACCTATCTATGAAAACTTAGATATGCGTATCTGGGGTCACACATCCTGGAAACTTAGGAAACCTGCAAGTCTGCCAGTTTTCTATAATATTCTCAAAGGGTTGTGAAGTCTGCCAGTCCACACTTATCCAGCGTGGCACATCACACATGGCTTAAACCCATACTTAAGCCCGTATTAATAAACCAACACCAGCTAAGATTTAAGAATATGTTCTCACCACTACAGTCAATTAACGTCCCACTGCTGGGCACAGGCCTCCGCTCTCATAGGAGAGAGGGAATTAGAGCTTAGACCCACCACGCTGCTCCAATGCGGGTTGGCGGGTTTAACGACTATTATCATGTTAGTGATAATAACCGGGACCGACAGCTTAACGTGCAGTCCGAGGCACGGGCTCCCCGTAGTAACTTTTTTTTTTTTTTTAATTTATTTTGTACCAAAAAGTTATACAATATGTAGAAAAACAGAAACATAGTGGACAAGGAAACACTTATCTCTATAAGAGATCTCTACCAGTGACCCTTGGCAGTGAGAAAGGTTGTGAAGGAAGAATGGGTACAACAAGATATGAGATGGAATAATATTATGTTCCTTGGGCACGGGTGTGACTCACCACCAACTTCCTAACTCTGGGCTAGTACTGAAAATTTGTAGTCAGAAAAATCCAATAGATACTTAATTATGGCCCGACCCGGGACTCGGAACCCGGGACCTCGTCGGCCGCAGTCAAACATGCTAACCACTGGGCCGACGATACAGTTTCTCAAGTCTAGGTCAACCTATTCTTGAGACCGGTCATTAGCATAGATTGACCGCTACTTGAGAACTTATTCTTACTTGATGTCGGTTTATTAATACGGATCTTGGAGTGCGGGAGATGAATTAAGTTATTGAAAAAAAAAAAAACAGCGTGGATTTGATTCGCTCCAGCTATGCGTGGGACTGCAGTTACTTGTATCATTATGATGATTGTAAGTTTTGATGGAAAAGAGCAACCACCGAGTTTCTTGCTGGCTCTTCTCGGTAGGAATGGCATTCCGAACCAGCGGTAGATTCATATTATAACGATTCAAAAGCGCTTGTAAAAGCTTATTTGAATAAAAAACATTTTGAATTTTGAATTTTGAATTTTAATGATGCTGACTATTTTGTTGTTGGGCAGGTCGTGCGATCGAGCGCGTGTGCACAGGTGCGGATGGCACGGGCGCTGGCATGGTGTCGGCGGCGCGCGCCTTGCTCGCCTCGGTAACCAGGGTGCTACTGCTGGCTGACATGGTGGTCGTCCGGCAGCTGTTGCTCGCCAAGGACAAGGTAATCAGGTCCTGTTCAACCTTATAGAACAATCTTACCAGTCAAGCTCCCTCATTCGCTCACATGCATTGCTTAGAATCGCTACAAATCTTTAAGGAAACATATTTTAAGCCTTAAACAACAACAATAACATAATTTGTATATTTTACAGTGCTTCACACACTAGGAAAATTTCTAAACCTGAAAGATAAATTAAATTAAAGACGCACATTGCATATCTCAAATTTCGGTCAAAGGCATTCCGGGAGCGATTCCCAGAGAGACGCAGGTTCAAATATTGCTGGTTCCGCAAATTTTTGATATGTATTTAAGTAAGTTTAGAAACAATAACATAAATTATAATCATGACAGTTTAACAGTGCCAGTATGAAGAGGTTTATTGGAGGTATGGACGGAGAGGTTTAATAAGGCCACAATTACACAGTAGGTAAGTTTTACTTGCGTGAGTAGCTTACGTGTTTTACTTGTTTTAACGGTGAAGGAATCCTGAGAAATGAGTGAGGAAACCGGCATGTCGATTAGTGTTCTCAAAAGTGAGTGAAGCCTGCCAATCTGCACTTGGCTAGCGTGGTGGACTATGACCAAACCCCTCTCATTTTGAGAGGAGACTGGTCTCAGTAGTGAGCCGGCAATGGCTTGAAGTGAAACAATGATCTACTTACAAGACTGTTTACATTTGCAAGTTCATAGTCTAATAAATAAAAATAAGTCTGGTTTTCCTTCCTGACGCTATAACTCCAGAACGCACGAACCGATTTCCACGGTTTTGCATTCGTTGGAAAGGTCTCGGGCTCCGTGAGGTTTATAGCAAACAAAATTCAGGAAAAATTTCAACAGAAAAGCGGGAAAATCTTAAACCACGCGGACGAAGTCGCGGGCGTCAGCTAGTACCTAATAAGTTACTTACTTAGGTCAGCTACTTGAGTGAGTAAAACTTACAGATGTAATTGAAGCCTAATGTTTAATTAATTGGAATAACACATAGGCTACTTTTTATCCCGGAAAATTAAGAGGATCGTCTAGTTGTAAATTTTCATACAAAAAGCGATAACGTTTTCTTCCCGTAAATGTTGTCCAATTTTCATAATTTTTAGAAATGTTGCAAATACAATGAAGAACTATGCTCGTACGTTTTAATTTTAAAGAAATATTGCTTATGTTAAAAGTTATTAGCGTCTAAATATCCATATTTTTGACCTAAAAACTTCCTCGAGTATTTTAATTTTTTTTAATGTAACTAAACTAAAATACTAAAAAAATAAAACTTACTAGCCTAGATTATGGTGTACTGAATCTAATGAAACCAAAATTGACTAATTTCGTAAACGTTTGGGGGGGTACAAACGTTATCACCCGAAACAATATTTCAAGAATAAAATGTAGGCATATGCCTACTGGACTTGCAACTCTCTCTATCGCACGATACGGAGAAGGCATTATTGAAAATACCTACTCACGTCGCGTTTCGTCACTCTTAAAGAGTTCCCGCGGGAACCAAAAAACCTCACTCCACGCGGACGAAGTCGCGGGCATCAGCTAGTGTTTTTATAATTAATTTATCTACAATACACTAATCGCAAACACTTTGGAGCGAACGTTACGAAACATTACTCGGTAACAAGTTCTATTAAGTTTGCTCATAACTTGACTAGGTACTTATTATCAGCTATGCAGGAGCTAAAATCAGCGTCCAACTTTGCAGAATTTATGCGAGTTCTCCGAAAACTTTGAGGCGTCGATATTATCCATACCAATCTATAAGCACTAATATTACAAATACAAAAGTTTATCTGTCTGTCCGTCTGTCTGCCTTCTTTACCTATAAATTAATCAAAGCGTTATAAGACAACAATAATTCGCATTATATATAAAATAATTTTACTTCATTTAGGCCTTTTACTTCATACAAGTTAAAAAGTTCCAGTCGTGAGGTCGTACATGGCTGGCACCTTCTTTATCATTTAAATTCCAAGCAATTGCTTTGTTACCTAGTGTTGCACCATAACACTGAAAATAATTGGATTTGTCCCTAGACTTAACTAGAAATTTTCCATGCAGGTGGCGCGGTCGTTAGATCGTTTAGAATCAGTGTCCAACTTTGCGGAGTTCGTGCGAGCTTTCACGGAATTCGGGGGAGGAATGGTTGAGCTTGCAAGACTGACTGCGGAGCGGCGGGCGGACCTTCGAGATGAAAGGAGAAGAGCTCAAGTAGCCGCAGCAAGAAATGTCCTTGAACGATCAACACTTATGCTTCTTACCTCATCAAAGGTAAAAAAAACATTTAATGATAAATGATTTATTTATTTCACATATGACAACTTGTGTCCCTTAAGATACGTTAAGACTCTACCACCGGTTCGGAAAACTGATTCTACTGAGAAGAGAAGGCAAGAAACTCAGCAGTTGCTCTTTTCTTGAAATAGTACATTACACATCTAGGGCAGTAAAATAAGAAATGTCTCAGATCACATGTAATTGTTGTCCGAGGCGAAGCCGAGGTCAATAAACATGTGATCTGAGGCTTTCTTATTTACTGCCCGTGGTGTGTATACTATTTTTCTCCTCGACGGAGGCGGAAAGCGGCATTTTCGTTTAGCGCAGCGGGAGGAAAATTGACGCTTTCCGCCCGGAGGTGAGAAATAGTATATTACACATCTAGGGCAGTAAAATAAGAAATGTCTCAGATAACATGGAATTGTTGTCCGAGGCGAAGCCGAGGTCAATAAACATGTGATCTGAGGCTTTCTTATTTACTGCCCGTGGTGTGTATACTATTTTTCTCCTCGACGGAGGCGGAAAGCGGCATTTTCGTTTAGCGCAGCGGGAGGAAAATTGACGCTTTCCGCCCGGAGGTGAGAAAAAGAATATTACAATAAGTAGACAATACAACACATACAATAAGTTACAAGTATTACACTGACTTGTGGGTCACTCGATGCGAGGCCGGTTGCGTCTATGCAACTTTGTCATTCAGAAAATCATCGATCGTTTAATATAACCTCGACTTAACAAATGGTGTTTAACACAGTCTTTAAATTTATGTAATGGCAAATAATAACATAAATAATAACGAGTTAAAAAAATACTATATGATTTAAAACGAAGGTATATTTTTGATATAGGTAAGAATATTTGTAGTATGGTGGCATGTTGGCACATTGTTCGTCGATTTTAAGCTAGGTGTACCTAGCCGAGTGTGAAGATAAGAGAAATTGTGCCTATGACTATCATGTTTGGAATGTATCTAACATAGAGCTGTGAAATAGGTCAACTATTTCAGTTTAGTTAATCTGATAACGACGGAGTTAAATAAATATGTTGTTGGTAGTTGTATTTTAAACTATTTTCTAAGTATGTAGATGAATCATTCATTAGCCGGGTATCCTTCTTCCGATAGTCTGCTTTTGTACTATAGTAGAATTAATAAATAAATAAAACGCTAATTGACATTGTAACAGAAATGATTCTTGCTATATTGAGCTTGAGTTTTCTTACCTGGAAAATAAATCGCTTTATGTTTAGTAAACAATTAGGTACTCAACCCTGAAATTGCTTTCATTTCCAGTTTAGCTTTCTATAATTAATCTTAGGAAGCCTTATTAAGTGAAACGGATCAACTGAGATTTAGTATCGAAATGTCCGACGTGTCTCGAGAATAATTATCTGAGCATGTCTTGGGGAGGCCTTGCTCCATCTATTATGTAGCTTTTGAGCCGGGGGACTATTTATTATAACTTTAGTAGACAGATGGGTAGACGGGTTGCCTTGTGTTATAAACAAATTATATTATTTTACATCGTGTAGTCGTAGGTACTTCTATTAATACCGGTGCCTATAAGCTTGAGAAAGTTAATACATTATTTTCGCCATTCCTTCGTGAATCGTGATTGTCTTAGGTAAGAATCTTCAATTAACATCGGAAATCAATATAGGCATCTGCCGCAGATCATGTCTCCGACATAAAATAACATTAAACATACCCATTAACTACGTAAGTTGGATCATAAATATTGTGGAAATACAATCGATTTGCACCTAAATAATTTCAGCCAAAAAATAAGCATCATCAGACAATGATGTAATCATCAATAATATAATAATCATCGTAATATAATCAATGTGTTTTCGACCTATTGTTTTATCACAAAAGTTGAATCTGATGATTATTACTGATTGGGACCGTCTTTGTGGTCTCATATCAAAGTGATAGATTTGTGATAATAAACAGACACACCCCAAATGAGGCTCTAAACACAACCTTAGAAAAGAATTTTCACGTTCTTGGACTTCTTGGCCTGCCTTAATGAAAAGTTTACACGCTATTGCTTACGTAAGTAGGTATACGAAGTTTATGGACCGTTTATTAACAGTCAAAACTGGCTTTCTTACAGCAACAAATCTAAATTTAACTTGCGCAAATCGAGTTACGTTATGGAATTAGAGCAATTTTATGGTTATTGCCTGCAATTCCTTCTGCATTTAGGTACCCAAATCCAGTGGTAGGTATTGATATTGGTTTCCTAATGTAGATAAACTTTGTACATAAATTATAGTAAAGTGTATGTAGATTAAATTATTTATTGGTATAAGTATGCTATTTTTTATCAAAATAATTATTGTTCAATACACTTGACGGAAAAATGCACTTACAGAGGTTGTAAACAGGGCAGCAAGTTAAATTGACTGCCCTCGTGCTATTTTTTTTGCAGAATTTACTGCCCTCGTGAGAAAAAAAAGGCGCTATTAATAGCCGCCAAAACTCTCGAAATAAGTCCAATGGGCGTGAGAAACCATTTTCTAGTGAGTACCTACTCGAGCTTTATTTTCAAGTTTCAAATGTATTGAAAAATACACACAATATTTTTGTGCTATGGTTTTAACAAACTCGTGACAATTAGTCAACTCGTATGTAAAAACCTACTTACCGCTCTTATATTATAACAAAAAACTACTATTATGGGCTAACTAAGCCGCTGACAAACATATCAGTCATTTTATTAGGCAGCTCTGAACGTTCCAAGATATTAAGTAAACCTTATCCTTAATTTTCTTCCGAGAATATTAACTGAACCTTGCACGTTCAACTTCCAATAGCACAAAGGCAAACTAGAACTATACTTTCACAAAAGGTTTCTTTTCTGGAACTATTGAATCTTGAATATTTAATAGAATTTGAAAGGTATTGCACTCGCTGGAAATCGTTGTTCTGTGATATCGATTGTATGTTATTTGACTAGGTTTATAAAGACCGCTCAAACACATACCGCCCCGTAAAATTATAAGCGGGGTGGCGTAGTAGCTATAGATCACTTGGGCTCTCTGTGCTTAGTGAAAATATATCTGACAAAGCGAATAACCCAGGAATTCAGGTTCTTGGATACAAGGATATTAATTCCTGGGATATCATGGACTTCCGCAAAGTAGCTTTAAGTAGCTGCAGCTTTTATCTGCAAACAAAAAGTATCCGAGTTTTTTCCGCATCTACACAAGTTTGAGAAATTTTGTAGTAAGTACTTAGTAGCAGAGTGAACGAAACAAAATGTGATTTATGGAAAGTGTTTTATTTAAATAAATTCAGCACTCTTAACTTTAGCGGTTCTCATATTAGTTTTCTCAATAATATTAAGCTATACTAATATTATAAATGAAAATGTTTGGAGTGATGTTTGTTACTCAATCACGTCAGAACGGCTGAACGGATCTGGATGAAATTTGGCACAGAGATAGGTCAGATAGATAGTCTGGAATAACACATAGGCTACTTGTTATCCCGGATAATTGCAGAGTTCCCGCGGGAACCAAAAAACCTCAATCCACGCCGACAAAGTCGCGGGCATCAGCTAGTACGAAACTCAATCTCAAATCTTTTTTATTCAATAGACTTTGACAATTACTTTTGAATCGTCGAGTGAATCTACCACTGGTTAGGAAATCGTGTAGACTGTCTGTCTGTTTGCCTGCAACGCTTTAACGGGCAAAATCTTTTCAAACAATTTTGATGAAATTTTGTATAGAGGTAGGTTACATCCCGTTAAAGGATATAGGCTTTTTATCCCGGAAAATTAAGGTTTTCCCCTGGGAGTTCAAAAAACTTAATCCAAGCGGACGGGCATCGTGTAGTAAGTTTATTTACACCATTATGCACAAAAGCAAAGAACTATAATGTATTATATTATACCTTTAGCTTTAATGGACAAAAATCTTTTCATACATGAATAGGGTAATATAACAACGAGCAAGTATAATTTCGCCACATAAAAGATGTTTGTTCCAGACATGCATGAGGCATCCAGGCAGCGCGTCCGCACGGGAGAACCGAGACACAGTATTCTGCCAGATGCGTCGCGCTATGGACCTCATACACTACGTGGTACGGGACGGCCTCCCTGGCCACGAAGAAACTGCACACGAGGTCGGGTTTTAACTTTGCTTTAATCTAGACCACCACCACCACCTCCATAGCCCATTAACGTCCCACTGTTGGGCGGGCCTTCACTCTCCTATGAGAATAGAAGAGAGGGAATTAGAGCTTAGACCCACCACGCTGTGAAAACCGGGACCGACGGCTTAACGTGCTCTCCGAGGCTCGAGAGTGAAACACCGCCAACTTCCTAACTCCGGGCTAGTACTGAGAATTTCTAGTCAGAAAACCCCAACACTTAATAAATGGCCCGACCCGACACAAACCCGGGTCCCGGTTAATCTAGACATTTAGCTCTTATTGATCGGCTTAATTCATAGAATGACGAAAGGACCGCCGTACTACCATCTCATAGGTACTTCTAGGTATACTACTCGTACTACTCTTGTCGTAGGACTATCATTAGGTGCCTATTTCATGAGTAGTTTTGTGAAAATCCTAATTTTCGTCTACGGTATATTACAGCAGAAACGCACGGGTGGCTTGTCCGGCACTCAAATAGCTGCCTTGATTGGTCATCACGTGGTCGTGGTGCAAAGTGTGATTAATCGAAGCTGCTATTTGACTGCCTATCATGGTTTATCTTCAGCCCCCCTAGCATGGGCCGAGACAATTTTCTCCCCAAGGAAAGGATAAAAAATTTATTCCTAAATAAATAAATAAAAAAACCGGCCAAGTGCGAGTCGGACTCGCGCACCGAGGGTTCCGTACAAACCTGTAGCATGTTTTACGATTTATGACGTATTAAAAACAAGACGTAATGAACCGCAAAACTAACTTTGTTTGTAGAGGTTTACTGTTAATATCAAAAAAACTATGATAGTTAGAGCCTTGGCTATAGTTTTCCTGTAAAATATACATAAATTCCTATTGACCATAATTATTTCAGATTTTTCGATTGGTAAACTCCGGAGATAAGGGGGGGGAACGGTATTTTTTTCGACATTTTGCCCGATAAATCAAAAACTATCATGACTAAAAATAATTAATAAAAATCTGTTTTAGAATGTACAAAGTAAACCCTTTCATATGATACCCCACACAGTACAGTTATCTCACTTTTAAATTTCAACCCTCCGATTTTCCCCCCTTTTTAAATAAGAACAAAAATAATTTCCAATTTTTTTTAATTCCAGTGTCTTTGGGCCACTAATATAAATAAATAAATAAATAAATAAAAGCTTTACTGTCTCTTATTGTTAGAATAAAACATAAAACACTTAACGACTAAATCCTGCGACTACATAAAATGAGATAATCTAACAATATACAATAGGAGGCAAACTCAGCATTACTGAGCATTGATAACAATGCTCAGCGCTGGTTTTCAGTTTGCTCCGGTTCAAAAACTGATTGTACAAAAAAATTATTACGCTGCGCCCTTTGCCTTATATTTAAACTATTCATATTACTTAACTAACTTTAAAAAAACCAAAATAAAAACATGTAAAACTTAAATTATACACAAAAGAAAATAAAAATTAATATTAAAAAACGTGAAATTATCAAATAATCAAACAATAAATGAGATAAAACGAAGTATGAAATATATAATTGTTTCATAACTTATACAGGTTTAATTAATTATTGGAATATATAAATTTAGCTGCCTCTATCTGGACATTTAAATAAAAAATTCTCAGTTTTTTCTTTAACTTGATCTCGCTAGTGAGTTTATTCCATTCGCGGAGAGGTGGTGGGAGATCATTCCAAATTTTTGCTGCAGCAAAACGGGAACAACCCCTAAACCCGGCCTTCTTATGAGCAGGTATAGCCAGCTTTCTTTTCTGTTGCACTCGAGTCGTACTTCTGTCTTTACGCCAGTGCAATCTTTCATATAAGTACGGTGGTCGCTTATTGTATATAAGCCGGTGAATCAGCATTGTAAAGTGTAAGTTTCTGCGTGATTTCATACTAAGGATTTTGTGACTATTAATAATCGGTGTTATATGACCTCTCCGAGGGACGTCAAAGCAAAATCTAGTGCACGCATTCTGTATTCTCTGAACAGCTTTTTCAGATTTTTTTAATAGTCTAGGCCCATACACAGTGTCGCAGTAGTTAAAAGCTGACAAAATGAGAGATTCCACGAGTATCTGACGAACTCTCTCCGTTAAAAAACGTCTCACACCGTACAATACTTTTAACTTATAAAATGCGTTTCTTATCTTAATGTTTAGATGTTCAATGAACCTTAAGTCTTCGTCCATGTATAGCCCTAAGTTTTTCGCTATAGCCACACTCTCAATGGATTCGCCATTCATAATTATATTTGGGCTCCTCGCCTTTATGTTAGCTCTTTGATGTTTACTGCCCAGAACCATGAATTTGCTCTTTTTGGCATTAAGAACCAGCCTGTTATTTGCAGACCATTTGGCAATAGCAGTCAAGTCCTCATGTATCAATTCTACCGCTTCAGTTGTGCAGTTTGGGTTAAAGTGGTAGTAGATTTGAGTGTCATCGGCGTATAAGTGGGAACTGCAATGTTTTATGTGTTGCATAATATCTGCGGTGTAGATTATAAACAACAAAGGACTAAGGCTCGATCCTTGCGGGGTACCACGTGGGACAACGTTTACCTGGGATAAAAGTGGTGCTTTCCCATCTGCGTCAATAGCCACATATTGTTTCCTACTACTCAGGAACGAGCTAAACCAGGTACACGCGTTCGAGTCAACCCCGTAGTATTGCAACTTCGCCAGCATGAGTTCAACATCTATACAATCGAATGCCCTCGAGAAATCTAACAGTGTTAGAATGGTGCCCTCCCCCCTGTCTGATGCTGAAAGAACGTCATCCGTTACCGCTGTCAGTGCAGTTGCGGTGCCATAACCTTTTCTAAAACCTGATTGTACTGCAGGAAGCAATTTATTTGTTTCTAAGTACATAGACAGTTGGCTGCAAACCAGTTTTTCGATAATCTTTGACATAGCTGGCAGTATGCTTATTGGCCTTAGGTCATTGTATTCTGCAATATTAGCAGCTTTTGGTAACGGTATAACCTTTGCAAGTTTCCACAAATCAGGAAAAATATTTTGGATATTGACGTATTTAGTATGTAAGTGATGATTGGTAAAGTCCGAGGTAGTGTTAGTTTAATCATGCCAATCGAGATGTCATCATGTCCTGCAGCATTAGTCGTTATGCCTTTAATAATCTTAAGAACGTCCTTCTGCGTACATGATTTTATTGAGAAAACGCTGTTTGTGCACCTATTTTCTAAAAATGTCTTAACAATCTCTGGTGGGACTGTTGTACCACCTGGTAGTGTTAAAAAGTGGTCATTTATTTTATCGGGATGTTTTAGATGATCTGGTATGATGGGCTGGCTGCTATGACCAAACGGGGATATCTTTTTAAAGTGATACCACATTTTCAGTGGAGATTTTATATTATTATTAACGTAAAACGTGAAATATGCAGTTTGCTCTCTTCTAATGCTGCCGTTTGTGTAATTTTTTAGGGTTTTGTAATATGACCATCTCGATTCCTCGTCGTACTTGTGCGCTTTCTTTAATGCGCCATCTCTTAAAGTCATCATAATTTTAACAACATCAGTTATCCAAGGGTGGGGCTTTTCATTAATTTTAATGTGCCTTGTAGGTGCAAGTTTGTCAAATAACCCTAACACGTTCTTATTAAATTGTTCTATCATCATATCTATACTATCAAACAACATTATATCATCCCACTTGATGGCGTTAAGATCTTCTGCAAAACGTTCCTCGTTAATTTTGTTTAAGCACCTCTTTCGCGCGTACTGTACTCGTGTTTTTGGTTTCTTAATATTAAATTCAGCGATAACTAGGGCATGATCACTTAGGCAAGTGTTATGTACAACTTCTACATTTATGCAGCGTGTGGGGGCATCTGTTATAATTAAATCTAGAAGAGTTGAGGTCGTTTCAGTAACTCTGGTTGCTGAAACGAATATACACAACTATTCCAAATTTCATGTCGATAGCTTCGGTAGTTACTGAAATAATCGAGTGTGACGGACGGACAGACAGACAGACGGAGAAAGGGTTATATTTTAGATTAGTTAGATAAGGGTTCCATTTTACCATTTTGGTACGGAACCCTAAAAACGCTAAATAACGGTGGATAAATAGTCCCCCGAGTCCCCGTGAAATGTCAAACGTGGATAAACTTCTCCTCTCCCCTGTTGCCGTGCTCTGAGAAGTGGATAAGTTAATTTTACCTCTTGTCAGTGGATAAAATCGGGGGATAAAATTTTTATCTCCGGCCCATGCTAGCCCTGCTGGGTGGTAATAATAGACAGAAATATGAGAGGTGTATAGCAATAGTAAAGGGATAGAGTGAGTCAAACTATGCAAATGGCATCTGCCAAAATTATCATCCTTTTGACAAACCTTAACTGCTCGTGCTTTCGTTCTGTCAGCTTCTTTTTCAAAATTGTTTTGAATTTTAGGAAATGTTAAATAAGAAATGAAATGTTATTACAAGTGTTATTAATGACGTTTTTAACTTCTTTCTGTGGCTGGCTTAAAGTAAACAAAATCCTTAAGGTTATCCCATTCCGAAGGGAACACATTCAAAAGGATGGGCGATGGAAATACATTTAGACCAGTCAATTTAGTTTAGAGATTGTGTACTACAGAATTAACCACAATAATTAATTAGTTGAGAAGAGCTTCCTACACATTGGAACTTGGAATTAGTGATTCGTCGCGCTAGCTGAGAGAGCTACAAAAACTATAAAAATTATTCAAATTAAACCTGCTTCTGGAAAATATAATTTTATGTCTACATTTACGATCCTTAAAACAAAATATAACAAAAATTAATTAAGTTCAACTCGTTACAATATTGTAGGTTCTACCTTCTGGTTGTTTGTTTACGATTTAGTTAGGAATTCCTCTTTTTTAGACAAAAAGAATTAAAAATTCATTATTATAACATTAAGCCAATCTAAAACAATAAGAATTAGTATATATTACGGAGAATATGAACGCAGTGTAAAATGTTAATTTAAAGTAAGTAATAACGTGACTTGGGTGCGGATTTCAAAGGTATTTTATTCGTTGGAAGTTGAAAAAAGGTACGCATAAATTATAATAAAATATTCCCTCATCTTTACATTTTTTTTGTTTATTTTTCTGTAGTCGACAGCGTTTTACTAAAATATAATTTTACATTTTGTCTTAATACTAAAATAAGGCAAAATACGATTACAAACAGTACATTTTTTTAATAAATAGGTATACTTATAGTATTACAAGTGCAAGGAAGTGGGTGTGTGCGCTATCGCGCGCGTGTGTGTATGTTTTATTTACACAACTAGGTGATGCCCGCGACTTCGTCCGCGTGGTTTAAGTTTTTTATTCCCGCGGGAACTCTTTGTTTTTTCGGGATAAAACTATGTCACTCTCCAGGTCCTCAACTATACCCATGCTAAAAATCACGTCGATCCGTTGCTTCGTTGCAGCGTGCTTCAAGGACAAACAAACAGACTTTCGCATTTATAATATTAGTATGATACGTACAAATTTTATAAGTGTTTTACATCGTGGTATGTACCCGTTTTAATACATAATAATATGTTTTCAAACCACGAAATAAGTCTCAAATCATTAGTTTATAAGTACCTCATAATTTTATCATAATATTGTACATTTTATTTTATTTGGTACACAATTTAAGTAAGCCTAGACGTTTGACCTCCATTGAGATCAAACGAAAGTCGAAAACGCACTTGAGTCAACCTGTACGTTTTAAGTAACTAAATATATTAATTATTGCTTTACGGTGAAAGAAAACCTCGTGAGGAAACCGGAGTACCTCAGATTTCTTCATAACATTCTCAAAGGTGTGTGAAATCTGCTAATCAGCACTTGGCGAGCGTGGTTGGCTATGGTTAAACCCTAATCTCCGTCTCAGAGAAGACTCGTGCTCAGTAGTGAGACAATAGGGATGATGCCTATATCAAAAAAGATACGCGCCGAATAGAGAACCTCCTTCTTTTTTGGAAGTCGGTAAAAATAAATTATTTCTAACTGATTATTAAATAGAATGTCTTCCAAAAGACCTAAAATTCACATCCTCGGTTAGTTTTAAGTTTGATAACTATTTTAAAATATAGATTAAAGAAAAAAGTGCTTTGAAATTTGATGACGTCACAACTGCGAATTTCATACAACTTCCATACCTACTAGAAGTGCGTTTTTAAGTTTGATAAAGAGATGCTGATTTGATTGAGTTGTTTTAAATGTTTAAAATATACATCTTCCACAGAGGGATGTGTGTGTGGTATTTTAATAGAGTATACTTTACACTTAACAATTTTTCTTAAACTCACAGTCTACATAATGAACTTTTGAAATGTTTAATATATATTATATTAATAATTTACTACTTATAGGTACATACACATGGTGGCCGGCGACTTTGTGGCCCGGAAAGCTTTGCCGTGAGGTTAAAATTCCGGAATAAAAAATAAACTAGATCATCCCGTTCAAATTTCAAAACCCATCAAAATCAGTTTAACTGTTTTTGGCACTTATTCGTACATTTTATTAATTGACGCAGGTAGAGTTATTTTAGCCTGTGTTTCAACAATTACCACTCTGTATTACTGTCAGGAGACACACTGACGGATCTGCGAAATTACGGTAACGCTCCGGTAAATATTGGCTACTTGCCAAGATAAATAATTTATAATAATATGAATTTCCATAACCTAACGTATCATGAATTTAATTAAACAAGCAATAAATTAATATATTTGATGATAGGTCTGTATCTATAATATTAACAAGTAGGAAATTCATATTTATAGTGCGAAAACATTATTTATGTAGTTATTTGTATTTATTACTATCGACCTTCATAATATGTAACCAGTGGTATATCCCTGGCACAGTGTGGTCTTATAATGGGAGGTCCTGGGTTCGATTCCTGGCAGGCTCAATTATTTGAGAATTTATAATTTCTGAATTTTCTCGTCTGGTCTGGTAGGAGGCTTCGGCCGTGGCTAGTTACCACGCTACCGGCAAAGACGTACCGCCAAGCGATTAAGCGATCTGGTACGTTGCCGTGTAGAAACCGATTAGGGATATGGATATTAATATAACTGCCGCACCCCTAACAGGTTACTGGTTAGCATCAGCTCAGAACGTTAGAGGTTATTAGTCTATTGGTCTATAACCAATTAGAGGTTATTGTGGTCATTACACTGTAGCAATAATTGGGTATTTGAAAGAAAGAAGGTAGACAAATCAGCAACTTTTTTCAAACGTCAAAACGCGTGCTTAGTATGGGATTTTGTATGAAATATTGAATAGTGACGTCATCAAAGTTCGACGCACTTATTTAATTTAATCGATAGTTTTAAATAGTTATTCAACATAAAACTAACAGTTGTTACAGATGTTACGACTTTTGGGAGATCCTCTATTAAATAATCACTAAAAAATACTTAATTTATTTTAATAGTTGTAAAATACCCAATTTTTACGTAAATAAGGCTCCAGTATGACTAGCATGCGCACTACGAGTAAAATTATGTCTACCCGTCATCTCTCTCTGTCTACCGAAGCTAACATGGTTACTTGTCTCGTTACGTCAAAAGTAGAGATAAAAGTAATATTTCCTATATGTTTTCTCTACGAACCTTTCATCATCATCATCGGGTGCCATCTTCAAATTGAAGTTTGGCGGTCAGCAGGTGTAATGCCTTTCGATTTTGAACGAACCTTTACGTGTCGACTATTTTTTTCGTGTAATATACCGCATTTTGTGCATGTTAGGGTAAATGAAAAAATTTGCCGGCAACGACAACATCTCTCTCTCTCGTCGCGAGATAATCTCGTTGTGCGCATGGCTAAGTCTGTTTCTTGCTCTATGGCGCAGTGCAATCGTAAAATATAGAGTAGGTACTTGCTGATACGAAGTTCACTGCAAAGTTCATGCGATTTTAGAGAAAATGTAATTCGTATTTCAGCATGCTTTAATTGCGTGCCCTGGGGTAACTTGCATGGGTGTACTTTTTTGGACAATTATAGGTTTAATGATTTCTACATTATTGCGAGTTTGAATTTCTGAATTCCTCCAGTATACATTAGGTAACACGATTCATTAAGCGTCCAGTAGTAAATTATCTTAAACAAATCCATATTAATATTAAAAATGCGAAAGTGTGTCTGTCTGTCTGTCTGCTACGCTTTCACGGCTCAACTGCTCAACCGATTTTGATGAAATTTGGTACAGGAATTACTATACTACAGTACTATATCCTTCCCTGGTCTACTTTTTATCCCGGAAAATTAGAGAGTTCCCGGGTGAATCAAAAAACCTTAATCCACGTGGACGAAGTCGCGGGCATCATCTAGTTTATAATATATATAATATAAACATATTCTGTTCCCATTAATTTGATTTGTCCACACAACATGACGCCTAATTCTATTGTTACGGTCATGCCATTAACAGATGAATCGTGTAGACAACACACCACAATGCATTTGAAGCTCTAATTAATTTATGCGGTTAGACATTGACAAAGCATAGAGCATTTAATGTACGTGAAAATTGAATAATACCTACATATTACTGAAGACTCAGCTGAATTGTCATCTCAGCCGAAAGACTTGAAAGGGAGTTTTTGAAGGGATCTCCACACACGGACGGTCTCGTATCTTGCCACTCGTTTGTTATCATCCTGTCCAGCTAGTTGTAGGCTACCAATATTAGTTTTACCGATACGGTAAACATTTACCGTGATATAATTACAGGGTTAATTAATAATATTAACAGCCTGTTAAGGGCAATTTCCCTACATAACTACTGAAAAAATGTACTAAAAAACGTAAAACTACTCACTGTACACTCTAGACACTTGGTGTTAGGAGGCATTATAGTCGGCTAGTAGAACGATAACCGGTACTCCACGCACCTACTGCCTGTCGCGAGGAGTAGGTAAATATGCTATCTGAACAGTCAATTAAAAAATAATTATTCGCTTTCATCTAAAGCAAAAAACGACTTCAAAACTATACATATAAGTACCAACTTAAACTAAAAAGTAAAAAACTTTATCTGGGTATTTATTTTGTTATTTTTGTTGATTTTTCTCAAAAGCGCTTAATCAATTTCGATATAATTTATTTGGGACCACCTCTGAAGTATGATCTACGAAACAATAAAAGAATCATCAAAATTGATTCATAATTGGCGGAATGATCACGTAACATACAAACAAAAACAAAAAAAAAAACATATAGATAAATTGACAACCTCCTCCTTTTTGAAGTCGATTAAAAAATTGATTTTTAAAAAAAAAAAATTACTGATAAAATTTATAAAAGTTGTAGAACTAAAGTTACCCATACGTAAGCACGGCTTACGTTTGCCGTACACGTAAGTACGTATAATACCAGTAATACGTGGTAACACGCTCCAGTAAGTGTCGTTTAACTCGATTCCTCTGCTGCGATAAAGTTCAGCGGCTCCCACTATAAATGAGAGAACGAAAATTATGCACACGCCACATTAATTATGGCATAGTACTACTACGGCAAACGTTAAGCTAAGATACCTTTTTTTGTTTATAATAATGTTAACTTGATTAAAATGCAATCCTGCCCAGTCAGATAACCAGGTGGCGAACAGTTTCTACATCTTTTTAATGTAAATTATTCTCATTAAAACTCATATATTAGGCTTTTTAATTATATGAAACTCCAGGAATGTTAAAAATCAGATAGATATTATTGATGCAAATAACAAGTGTTTTTTCAATACACTTGCTCGAAAAATGCACTTACAGAGGCAGTAAACAGTGCTTGTAAGTTAAATTTACTGCCCTCGTGCTTTTTTTTGCAGAATTTACTGCCCTCGTGCAGTAAATTTGCAGTTTTTTTTAATTTTTCTAAGACCACTTTATTTCTAAATAAAAAGTTTTCTCGCAAGAAGGTTCATAATGATATTGACTTTGTATGTAGAAAACCTAATAGATGTGAATTGATGAAATTAATTCATGAAATAAAAAATTGTCTTTAATATAACTAATTAAAATTGTTTTAAGTTTTATAAATCAATAAATTAAAGGCTGAATAGTCCAGGCTGGGAGTTAAGAGCTAGAACCTGGAGCCATGAAGCCAATTAAAAAAAAAGCAAGTAACAACAACGCGCCGTAGATACTAAATCTTTAATCTGTGCGCGCTATTTTTAAAAGTTTCATTCAGTTTTATAAATTATTAAATAATATGAGTGGTTTATGTGATGTGGAATACTAAAATTAAATCAACAATTAGGTATTTTAGATGAAAGAAAAAAATCGCGCTATTAATAACCGCCAAAAATCTCGAAATAAGTACGGGCGTGAGAAACCATTTTCTAGTGAGTACCTTGTACCTACCTACTCGAGTTTTATTTTCAAGTTTTCTCACAAATGTATTGAAAAATATTGTATGATACACGGGCGTTAAGGTTTTAACTAACTCGTGACGATGGTCAGCCCTCGACTGGCGTCATCGGGCTGACATTAGTCAACTCGTATGTAAAAACCTATTTACCGCCCTTATATCACAAACTACTATTACATACTTCAATAGCAGGGTACACCGAGTAGTAAACCTATATTATGGTCTGTGGTCCAGAATGAACAAGGTATCCGATGCGATGAAGTAATCGATGGAGTAGGTGCGTAGTATGAGCCAGTCCTCCTTGTAAAAAAGATAGCCACGGTGTGGACGGCTCAGTGTGATTGAGCAGTTCAAACTGTGGTGCCTTTAGCACGGTCCTCGTACCGACACAGCATGGCTTGTGAGTCGTGGTTGAATAAGGCCTTGCAAAGCAATGAGTGCCCGAGGCAGCCCGAACCACGCTACACCTAAAAGAATATTGGCTTCAAGTCGTGCTTGGGCCGCGCTCGGTTGTCTGGACATGGCTAATAATAAAAGTCAATTCAATCAATAATAATCCTTGTCTATTTATTCTAGGAGCTTGGTATACAAAATCAATATTATATAATGCCTATTAGGTATAGTTAAGTAGAAAAAAACTCATTTTTATGCTCGTCTTATGTAAAAATCGGGTCAAGTCATTTCTATCTCGAGTTCGAGTGTCCGATTTTCATCAAAGTTTGAGTTATCTGTATTTAAGACGATGAATAAAGACTAAGCTTTCCAAAATCCATTCTAACTGTACATAACTAAATTATAAAATTTCAGAGATGATGCTTAAATTAGATATGTAAGTACTTAAGTACTAACCAATTAATGTTGCAACAAAGAGCTTTATTTTATTATCGAGCCCCGAGTTATCGCATTTACCTACGTCATATAGCAATTTCCCGCAAAAATTTATACCTACAACCTGTCTAGCTAGATTGTGTTAGTAAATCATTTAAGTCGTTTCCTATTTCCGGCGGGTAATTTTAGTCGGGACACGATTAAGACCGTCAGTCGTCACGCTATCGCGATGGGCAGCCTTGGGCGTGCCCTATAAGTCTGAAATACACATAACGTGTGAACTGTGAAATGGAGTTTCATGATGTTGTGAATATCATATTTAACGTAACGGAAGTAAAATATAGATTAAAACTAATAAATCACTGGTTTATTTTAAAATCCATCAATAATTAATGACTAAGAAATTAATTATGTAATAAGTTTAATTATTTGTACCTACACCGATTGCTGTGTCTTACTCGAGTGAGAAATTTTGTGAGTGAGTTTTAGATTTAATACTTCAAAATTATCTTCACACACAAATTAAGTGTTTTTAATTCAATTAAGTAAGTCACGTTAAGTCCATTTCTTTCTTTTATTCGGCTTTATAAAGTCGATTGTTAAGGTCGTGTGACGTTACACGACCGTAATACAAGCGCAACTATAAAGTTCCAGAACTTTTTGATTTGTTGAGATATTTTAATGATTCTTTCATATTTTTGTTTTATTTTATCTTAATTTTCATAATCAATTTTTTAAAAAAATGGAAACTTCTCCATTAGATGGTAATATCACAGAATAGGTAATAGTACGGTAATATGTCACATTTAAAACGCGCACATAATATGCGCAAACTATATGTATATGAATTAAAAATATTATTTAGTCTTAAGAAAATGGATAGGTAAATGATTACACCACTTTACATTACCTAGTCCATTACCTAAAGTATCATACCATGAAACTGGATCCAAAATTATTTTAAAAATACAATAGAAAGTACCCAATTTCTTAACATAAGCTATGCCATTAGAGAGTCTCATATCGTAGGAGAGCCTCTTTGTAACCCCAAAGTTTTGTTTCCCCGCGCTTTTCCATTACTAAAAAGAACATAAACGAGGTTTTTTATTTCTCTTGTAGTTGCAACCTTACTCGGATAGTCACGAGCAGGTACAAATGACACACGTAGGTAGACGAGTGCCTTTTACCTTTGTAATGATATTTTACACTTTACTCGCAATGCATTTTAGAGTCTTTCTGACCTATGCTTCATTGAGATAACTTTGAATGCCTCATTAGATTATAGTAGGGGAGCCCAAGAGGGGATTTTTGGATTTACTCCGGCGCGTCTGATATTGATAGCGTATACGCCCCACGTGTCTCAGTTATCGAATGGTATGTTTGCCTGCCGGTTTGAATGGTGGGGTTGGCCGCACGGAAGTAAAAATATTGGTTAAAAAACATAAAAAATCGAGCGCGTCAGATATTCAGAGGAGATGTAAAGTGGACCCAAAGGAAGCTCCTATTCAATAGAGACTATTCATTCTGATTTTTGAATTCGGTTTTTTGAAAATGCAAAGAAAAACCGCCATTTTGAAATACTCGAGCTCGACAGATTTTCATACAGACGGTTCAGCTTCATGTCCCTAACGTGCTGACCCTTAATCTGATGATTATCTCGAGAAATTTTCTTAATCTGTTGATTTGAAAAAAAAAACCTCTAGACGCTGCCCCCACCGGTGAAAGGTCATCATCATCATATAACCTTTTTTACCACCTAATCTTCAAATTCCATTAGGTCTCCACAACGCTCGAGTAAATCCATATTTAGCATCATTGCCTCCCCTACCATTAGGAGCTTTTAATACTTTCTCGTTCTATCAATAACGCGGTATCATCAGATAAGAAACAAATTATATTAATGAAAAAACATTCTTAGTATAGTAGATAAGGATGTTCTATTTTAAAGTAACATTATTTTATTAATTGGCATATATTCTTTGAAATGTAGTTACTTGTAATGCGGTCTAAACTAAGAGTAGGATGGGCTTTCCGTTTAAGATAAATCAAATTTTGATTAAAAATATTTTCAATAGCTGATGTTGTGATTCTATAAGTTAGTAAATACTGTAGAAAAACTTCATATGTATCTTATGTATGCTAAGTATTTTTTTTACTAACAGTCAATACATAATTGGGTAAGTATTTGATAATTAATCAAATAAATGATTCTTTCGTGATTATTAAATAGAGGATCTCCCAAAAGTAGTAATATCCACGTCCCCTGTTAGTTTTATGTTGAATAACTATTTTAAACCATCGATTTAAGTAAAAAAGTGCGTCGAAATTTCATGACGTCACTATGCAATATTTCATACAAAATCCCATACTAAGCACGCGTTTTGACGTTTGAAAAAAAGTTGCTGATTTGACTAGTTGTCAAATACCCAATTCTAACAGAGTCAATGATAAATTATTATGGTCATATTCTTAGTTTGAACGCATTATACCTAGTCAATGGTATATAATAGATCCCATCTAAAATAGAAAATTCTTAATTTGCTTATCTACATTATTTTTCTGATGTCAAGCCATTTAGTTTGAGAATGGATATATTTATTTATGTACTGAGCACTAAATATGAAGTCAAGCTTTGTATTTTAAATTAAGTATATACTGCCGATATTAATTAAATCCAAATTATTAAGTAGTTACGTAATTTCAACACTAAGCAACGCTGCATTCACGCTGAAACTCGCCTAGGAAGATTTAGATCCGCTTAAAGAATACTTAGTTATTTTTGAGTAAAAATCCAGTCTTGGAGGGTCAGCAAACAGCAGCACAGCTTGTTTGGCAGCTAATAAATTGTACCATGCTACTGTACCTAATCAGCATAGACTCTTTTTAATATATCGCCACATTAATTATTTTCTTTTAGTGGGTAAGTATTTATTTCGTAACACCCAATGAGCCATGCCAACTTATCTCAATTAAGCCAAGCAGCATTATTTACACTTTTATGGACACTGCATAGTTTACATAATAATAATTATGTAAGTTGTTATTTTTTTTTCATAGATACAGCTAAAATTTATATCAAGGCACGATAGGTATATATACCTACCAGTTATTGTGATTAATTAGAGTCTTCAATCTTAGATTGCCATTTAAAAAGATGTCTACATCTATTATTGTCTTGCTATAATTTATACTGCGTCTAAGTAACGAGCCTTAAAACTTCTAGATATCCCTAAAACCCAAGATACACACTAAGAGTTGTTACTCCAAAAATATAAAATTACTTACCTAGTTGTACATTACAAAACAAATTACAACTTCTAAGGTGCTACCTTGACTGTATAGAAATTTATTTTATCTTTAAAGGCTGTTTAACTTGGGTTTTATGAGCTTAATTAATTTAATTTATAATATAACGAGTATTTCACGAAGAATTAATTGATAAATTTGGCATAAATTGTTAGGCAGCGCAATGGGAAGCTGGGACTGCGTTAGGCGCGCTACGCGGTCTGTCTACGCAAGTGAGGGCGGCGCGGGCACGAGGCGGCGCAGACTCGGCCAGGAGAAGAGCTCTCGCCTCAACGTTGCGGGCCCTTGTGGAGAGGACGCACGACTTCACAGACTCCGCCTACACGTCGCACGAGCACAGACAAAGGATACTGGCCCTGGCCGAAAGAATAGCATACGAGCTGGAAAGACTAGTAGCGGTCGCTGTGTCTTTAGTGAGAGTCCCAACATTTTTATTTAAAAGTAACGACTGTTTACAAACATTATAATATTTACCTACTACTAGCTAAATTATTTTTCAGTCAGCGCTGTACATCGAAATAATTTTCCTTATCACGCATTATACCTCTCTTGGTCTCATCATTTAAAAGAGGTCAGTAGGAAAACTTTTGCAGCCATGGGTTCACTCAGGCGTATGCGTTCTTTTCTGCCTATTCCTACTAAGATTATGTTAGCACAATCCCTACTGCTCTCCATTCTCGACTATGCGGACGCAAGCTATCTTGATTTAACTGAGGACCAACTAAATAAACTTGAGCGAATTCAAAATGTAGCTATTAGATTTATATTTGGTTTGCGCAAATATGACCACGTCTCCGAATTTCGTCCAAAGCTCAAGTGATTACCCATTCGATTTCGCCGGAATCTGCATATTGTTTCTCTTCTGTACTGTGTATTGTTCAATCCCATGTGTCCTGGTTGTTTAATGGATAAGTCTATATATCTCGGGCATGATAGACCAGATATGGTTCTTCGGTCGGCCGGTAAACTTATTCTTGAGGTGCCTACGCATCGGACTAAATATTTCCAAAGTTCCTTAGCACTCAGGCCCTCAGGGCCACTAGTCTATGGAATGAACTTTCCTCACAATATATTCATCGTGCTAAAACCTTTGATTATGTATATAGCAAAATCAAAGGCTAAAACCTTAAAATTGACGTTTAAAACACAGGTTTAAAATTATTACCTATCTCTTTGTTATCACATATTTATTGTTTTCTTTCTTATATTTTTATGTATTTATTGGTATATGTCTATTTAGTCTATGTATGTCTATTATTATTATTTTGTTTAAACATGTTATATATATATATATATATATAATATATAAATATATATATAATATAATATATATATATGGTATTGGTTAGTTTATTTAGCTATTAGTATTTAAGTTTATTATTATTTTCACACCACCTCCCTTTATCCTCTTCTTCATTTTCTCCCTAGCGTTAAGGTTGTCTGGAAGAGATCGCTACTTAGCGATACGACCGCCTTATTGTACCTACTTATTGTTGTTTTCTTGTTTGTAACATGTTTATTTGTATATTTGTGGTGTACAGTAAACATACCTGTACTTAGTTACAATATACCTACTTCAACATTCTACCCGAGTATATCAGTCATAACAGTAGGTACAACGTCTGTGGGTACAACAATAAAAGCAACAATACGTGTGACTTGAGTAGGTAGTCCATTTTTGCACCAAAGACAATATAACCACTACGTTATTTGCACGGCGCGGCTGGGGTTGACAGATATAATAAGCATTACTTTGGTGCAAATTTAGTTCACGTATACAATTAAAATACACCTAATCTACGTTCAGATACAAACTATATTTTAGGATGCGAATAATACATTTTAGGAAGAACAAAATGGAAGCAGCGGGGCGGCACTAGAAAGCGCATGTACGGGAGCCACCAGTGCAGCTTCGGAGCTTGAGCGAGCACTGGTGGTGGCGGCGAGAGACCAGGCCAAAGACCTGGCGCGTCTCGCTGAAGAAGCGAGGAAACTCGCTTCAGACCTTGCGCACATAGGTAACCGTCAACGCAAAATAGGTATAGTCGTACTTGTATGAAATGCGAACACTTACATGTATTAATGCAATTGATTAATTATTCTTAAATTAGCTATCTACTAACCACTAAATATATGTTTTTGTGTTGTTGCATTAGCGCTGCTCCCTTGTGTTACGAAACTTTGACGTAGGTACCTAATCAATGCGTTTATCGCAATCATAATGTTGAGTTACACTCTAAAATTGTATTATTCATCGATATATAGGTATATAGATTGGCCCTTTCATAGAAAAAAGTGTGGCGTCCGACCTGTGGAGCGCGCTCCACACCTTTATAAGCCAGTCCTTGTCTCCGCCATAGCGCTGTCCCGCTTTACAGACTAGATGGCGTTAGTAAAATAGGTCCACATTCTTTGTTTGACAGGGCCCGTCTATGTTAATTGAGGTCGTTGGTATTATTAAATAAAGTTTTATACTTCCAAAGCAACAATAACGGTAACCATACTAAGATTAGACCGTATTAATTAAGACTGCCGCAATTTATTAACTAAAAGTTTCGTAATACAAAAGCTGGTTCCAACTTGTTTATCAAAATGAAACTGTAATACAAAAGTGTTCGCTTGCCTTAACCAGATAATATTTTACACAGTCCATCTAGTGTATGTTTAAATTTCAGCTAGTTCCTGCGGAGAGAGAGAATCAGAGAGACTGCACAGTATAGCGAGCCAACTGCACGAGCAATTAGATCATATAATTGAGGCAGGTTATTTTCTAATTGTCGCCCACTCAGATTTCTTTAAGTTCTAATTGTGAGGTCGTCAACAGGTTTGCAAATTGCTCAGGCACATAGCGCTATCGGAGACGTTACAAGTGAGTGCGAAGTTCGCGGAGATCAACTTGCGAATATATGGGCCGCAAGTGGTGACGGCCGCTAGGACGTTGGCGGCCCACCCCAGCAGTGCGGCGGCGAGAGAAAACCTCGATGTGTTCATAGATATGTGGGCGTGGCTGCTGGCCGATGCAGCGCGCCTCGCGAAGGAACTGTTAGATTTAACGGACGAAAGACCTGACAAACAACAATATAGTAGTTTACCTAGACCCGGAGTAAGTATAAATGGCACACTAGCAAAATTAGCGGAGCAGTACTGAAACACTTGCATTTATTATTTAACTAGATGATGCCCGCGACTTCGTACGGTTTTTTTATTTCCGCGGGTACTCTTTAATTTTTCGGGGAAAAAGTTTTCATCAAAATCGGTTGAAAAGATGGGCCGTAAAAGCGTAACAGACAGACAGGCACACTTTCGCATTTATAATATTAGGTATAAGTATAGATTGGTAATCTGCGAGGTTTCTTTTAAATTTGCCGCTAATTCAGCCAGTGTAAACTTATCTGACATACCTATTATAATAAATTTTTAATTTACCTACCAAAACTATCTAATCTAACTTCATTGCATAAAATTTAAAGGTTTTGATAAGTTTACAGTACCATTGTCTTTTATTATTGTATCTACATAGAAACATGGAACGACAAGTAAGCCATTAAAAGCTGTCCGATTAGATTCTGACGAGCAAGCAAAAATTGCGAAGTCGGGATTGGAAATGAAAATGATGTCCTCTGAGATGGACGCGGAGACTGAAAAGTGGCAGGGTGCCGATGAGAACAACGACATTGTGAAGAGGTTTGTATATTTCTACTTGTTTTTAAATACCAAACTTTTTCATGGTTTTAAAAAAATACATAGACGACTATTACACTACTAGATGACGCCCGCAACTTCATCCGCGTGGATTAAGGTTTTTTGATTCACGCAGGAACTCTTTAATTTTCCGGGACATAAAGTTCTTGTCTGCATAAAGCATATGTCCTTCCCCGGGATGCAACCTATCCCTACACCAAATTTCATCAAAATCGGTGAAACAGATGGCCCGTGAAAGCGTAGCAGACAGACAGACAGACACACTTTCGGATTTATAATATTATTAAGTTATGAAGACGAATTATTATTACATTATTATGTATATTTGCCTTTTTTCACATGAATCTAAATATGGGAAATGAATAGCTAACATCAACGTTAGTACGTTTTGTTGTTTGTCCAATAGATTTTCAATGTAGATTTTCTTTACATCGACCATCGTAGACCTCTTAAGGATCTTTAAAAAAATCCCCCGAGTAAACCTAGGGTAGCATTAGCTTTTAAAGTTTTATCTATTCTATTTGAATACATTTCTTATAGGTACCTACTAGTACCTACTACATTTCTTATAGTTATTAGATTAGTTGATGCCCGTCATGCTCTGCGATACGACCCGCACGTTATCTATTAAACGTTGATAGTATAGATAGTTCAATCCACGACGACGCGCCCCACTATTTATCGCGAGGGGAAACAACGGGGTGCGGGGAGTTCAGCCCGAACATTAGTCTCGAGTCGACCACGGCTCAGTATACACGGTTAAGTTGGTTTGCTTTGCTGCTTATCGCGACCCACCGGAAAGTTGCTCTACCTACTTTAATTTTTTGTAAAATATTATTTTTATTAAGTATGTCCAAAAAAACGGAACGAATTGTCCTTAAAAGCCAGGTAGGTATTTTGAAATTTTATCACTGGGTGTTCTATAAACAGAATTTATTATAACAATTAAATTGATTTTTCTAGGCAAGAGCAATAATTTCGAAAGTATACGATTTTAAGAAAAAGGAAGCATGTAATAATTATGCAGAAAAAATAACCGATGCACGCTGGAGAACAGCACAGGCTGTTGGAGTGTCTGAAAGCACGGTCACTAGAATTTTACGCGAAAAGAAGGGGCATGGATTATAGCAAAATAAATGTAAATTTTTTCTTGCTACATTATTTCTTGTTATTAAAATATTATTATTAACCAATATCACAATTAATTCATTCGATGCAGGACCATCACGACTTATATTTTATTTTTTAAAGTAGGTGAAATGAAGTAGAGCATACTTCAAGTTAATTATGACATTTCTCGCTATTTAACTTTGTGTGCGTGTGCCCACATTGCTACTCGCTGCGTAGTAATAGAACTCACATTCTTGTAGTTTACATTGCACACTTGCACTGTAAGCGATTGCGGAAAAGAGTGGGGCGCGTCTTCGTGGATTGAACTATCTTATACTATGTATACCTTTCCGCAAGTTGCAACAATAACTATATTAGGTACGAGTACCTATTGAATATTTCGAAAAATTAAAATTTCAGGGCGAAAAATATGTCTTCCATGGCCTTCGCTATGTACCAGTTCACAAAGGGTGAAGGTCGTCTCAACACTACACAAGACCTCTTCACACAAGCTGAATACTTTGCAGAAGAAGCTAATAGACTATATAAAATCGTTCGGCAATTTTCCTATCAGGTAAAAACTTTTATAAATTTAATGCAAACTATACCTAATACTTATTTAATTTTATGATTCTAGAACTCCTTAATTTTCCGGGATAAAAAGTAGCCTTTGACACTCTCCTGCAGGTCTTCAACTATAACTATGCAAAAAATCACGTCGATCCTCTGTTGCGGCGTTATTGAAGGACAAACCAACAAACACACTTTCGTATTTATAATATTAGTATGATATCATCATCATCGCGTGCCTTCTTCAAAACGAAGTTTGGCGGTCATTATCCGAAAGACTTCTCTATTTTGCGCCACATCTTCGAGCTTTGGATAGCTAAGCCCTGTCCACCCCCTTATATATCGTCCAACTACTTGCGCCTTTGGCGACCTGGAGCTCTATTGTCTGTATGATGTGTAAAACATATTTTAAATTTAATTTTCTGTGTGAAGGTCCCTGCCGGAACGATAAAAAAGGAGCTGTTAGAACATTTAGACAAGGTCCCTACGTATGTTCAGCAGCTGCAATTTACCGTGAAGGAGCCGACCGTGGGAAGGGCGGCGACCTTCAGCAAAGTTGACAATGTCATCCAAGAGACCAAACACCTCATGAACGTCATCAGCAAAGTCGTCACGACTTGCTTTGACTGCGCGAACAAGGTGACCTATTCTACCCTTTATTGTTGTGTGAATAAAATTTTCAACCTTTTACAAGCAACACATGGCACATTTTTGAAAGTATAGACTATTTTCTAGGAATTATTAAAATTTTAGTGCATCGGAACGGTAATGTTCCTTAGGTACCTTTGGCGTGGGAGACGAGTGTGGGAGTGATAAAAAGGCACCAGAGTGTTGCACCCGTTAAGTACTTTAAAGATTATATTTCGTTCATGACTGTTAGACTTTCGGGGGTCAAATGTACTATTTTCGACCAAAGATTTATTCTTGTTAATTGTATAAATATAACTAAATTTGTTTCAATTTAAAATATGATTATTATCTTATGCTTAGGTAAATGAAAAACAAGAATAGATCTTCCTAGTAATTAGATGTTAGATTGGTATAGTCATAGAATACTTGAACTTAATCAAAGTCCCATTTTATTTCAACTGTATGTTATATTGATTTTTATTTCTGTTTTTCCTATCGCCTAACTCTGGGTTGTTCTCAACACTCAGGGTCTTATACTGTTGGACAAAGCGATAAACAAAACCTCAACAAATACAGGGGGCGATGCGGTCTGTCTCAGTCTTGCTCTATCAAAAACACCAATATTTATGTAACTGTGTGTACCTGTGTATGTAGTCACTTAAGCATGCATTGTGTAATTCTTCTTGACAATTTTGTATACCTAGTTGATCAGATTTTTGTTAGAGAACATTACTTTGTAATTTTTTCTGATTATATACACAAGCAACGTAAGCTAGAGAGCTAGATTAACGAAAGACATTACCATTAAATGAAAATTGAACAAATTCTAAAAAACTTCCCCAGAGCAACATTTCCCCTTATCCCAACGAGACATGCTGTACGGACGATATATTATTGAACGTTTTATATTTTGTGGTCCCTTTTAAGTTCCTTTTTGTTTTCGTAATTTCAGTATTCCCTCTGTATGCCCGAGAGAGTTCCTATGCATTGGAAGCCAAATTTACGAAATGCATCCACATTTAAGAGTGAAAATAGTGTATTAAATGGATAAAGTAGGTATTTGTGTGGATTTCAATTGTTGGCTTTGGCATTTAACAAACATTGATACTACAATCATGTACTTAATCTTGAAAATTTGACGTCGTGGTATTTATTGGAGTTTAGTGTAGAAATGTTTGATGGAGTATCTGATAGTTAATATCTGGATGTTGTTTATGTGATGTTGCAATTAATGATTTATACTATTCTTAGTTTAGATATCTGTGTGACTAACCATTAATTTAAAAACCATTAAAGTTTATAAAGTGCCTATCGGTCATTTTATAACTTTAAGTCATACGCTATCTCTATTACACGGAGTTAACCGCTAGCAATGATATCAGCGCCTCAAATGGCGCTACCATTGAAAAAAATTCGTATTGTCAGAATTATTGGTTTGGTTATATTAGTTGTTCATTAAGAGAATTGATCAGCGTGCATGGTGTTTATTGTCATTTCAATGGGTGCGGTAGCAGTGTCGTAGGCATCGTTTGTGGGCTTCGGTCTCTATTATAAAACGCGGTCATTCAGTGTACGTACGACATTTAGCTCTACATATTTCTTTTGACTAACAAAAGTTAGCTGTAGTGTGGTTTTCAGGCAATTTAATTTCAAAATTAAGTAAAACTTTTCACGAAATTTGTATAAAATTTGTTGGTAAAAGTTGCGTTGCGTTTTATTTTCGAGCCGCAAAGCCTTCGGATGGCCGGATTACCAGTGGGTTGTTGACGTGAATGTTGTTATACAGTACAAATTGGACTTCACGGGTCTATCGGCGGCGGGCGCCGGGCGGGGCAGCGCGCGCGACGAGGAGGCGGCCGGCGGCGCGAGCGGCGACGCGAAGCCCGGCGGCAGCTCGTCCGACACGGCCATGTGACAGTACGGCATGGGCCGGCGCGGCAAGGGCGACGCGCGCCGGACCAGGGTCAGCTTCCTCTTGTTTTAAGAAAAACGTCTTAGAACAACTCGTCGCCACCGTCGGCTGGGCAAGCTGTGGAGTGGGCATTACATTGTCAGTAATCGATTTTCTCAATTTTAATTATCACTTTTACGTACGTTGAGAATAATTTGGAAAGTTTCTGTGGTGTGGTGAATATCGCAAGATTCACACTGTACCACATAGATTTACCTATTGTGGCGGATTATAGCGAATTAAACTTCAAGTTCCTTCATTATCATGGACTTTCGCAAAATAACGCCTGCTTCTATCCAATATCATCACTTTTAGGTAATTTTATTTCACAGTATGTACATATATATAACTATATTTAGAGAGGATATTAATCACTATGTCTTGCTTTATGATTACTTTTAATGATGGAAACAAACACGCCTTTTCACCGCTTGCCCTGGGCGCCACAGATGATATTTAGATAAATTAGATCTTTGCAATATTAATATCTAAGTTGCAAAAGAAGGACGTAAACTTTCATATAGGTATACATAGGTGCAAATATATGGATGTCACAAAATAAGACATTTGTTAAAAAATAATTTTATCCCATCAATAGTTATGCGCGGGAGCGCATCACCAAGTGATAACATAGTTTATGTCACCTATTCTGATTCATGTGTCAGTATACCTATTTATGTGGCGCCATATCCGACCTATAGTTGCCAATGTGTCCAGGAATTCGTACACAATTTGCGATTGTTGGATGGATTGCGACTTCTCGTAGTTTAAGATGGTTAGTACGATATTAAAGTAAGTTTTAGCAGACCACTTGCGACACACAAAAGAGAACTTTGTTTTCACATAATACTTAGTACCTACATAAATAATGCGCGAATGTAACGCGTTTGGCTGTGGGTCTAAAATACTAGATAGGTATTTTAATAGTTAATATAGAGAATGAGATACGCCACGATTCATACTTTTCTCACAATCGTTATCAATATTTTAGCTAGCTAAGAAATAAAATTATGATAACCGTTGATACACTCTCGTTACAAATATTTTCTTGTTAAAGACATTATTAATATTTTGAATACTAAATATATAAAGAAAGAGTGAAATCGTACAATAATAAATACGAAAACTTGTTACACTAATAATGTTACACATCGTTACAAGGAATACGTAAGCAACAATACAAAGATACATATTTTTTATGTTATCCCAGGCCTGTATATTATACACCTATATAATAATACTTATTATATATATTTTAAATAGTATGTACCTATAGGCTAATAAATCCTACCAAACGTATAATTATTTTACCTATAAGCGAACTCTAATGCACCTTGCACTTTCCGTGTCCTGTTTGCACACTGTTTATAAGTTATCTACATGCACGTTGGCTTCCTTATTTTATTTTCGCATTGGTGTTTAGCATAACTCTACATGCCGCGTCGAAACATTCAACATTTATAAATACACATTGTACTCGTGCATTCAATGTTTTGCATACCTAATTAGACGTTCTCTTTCAAAAATAAAATGTTGTAAATATAAAACTTTTTGGGGGCATCTTGCTCGAACATGCTTGAACTGTCAGTGACGAAAAGATCAGTCATTGCATGAAATTGTGAACGAAACATAGAGATGTGTGTTGCATGTGTGTACGTGTTAATCGTAATGGATGTCGTACTTCATCTTTCCGACGGCAGGATGTTTGGTATTAAGATGGGGGAAATTGACTCTGGTTGCTGAATTAAAGCACCTACGTCGCCCGGAAACGTTCAGTGTTATATAGACCCCGCGGCATCGAAGCACGGACCAGTGACACTATCGCAAGCGGCAGCTCTTTTGTTTGTCAAAGGTCAAATAAATAACCCTGTGATCGATATTGAAAAAAAAGCAAGAGGTTTTATTTGACAAAACACTATAGAAGTATTTTCATAGAATACCCTTTGATTATATATTACATAATCAAAGAGAAAAGAGAATACCTAATAGTTAGGTGGATCCTAAAAATTGAATATTCATTAATTTAGAGATTAGATAGTAAATTTATTTGGCATTGGACATTAATTTATGTTAATGAACTACGAAGCCCTGTGATACGGCCACATAACATTATTATGCCACTGTCAATCTTTTGCACACGTCTTTGCATGCTGTGTGTCTTGCGGCTGCTACGACCTGCTACGGCCTGCTACGTACTGCTACGTGCTGCTACGCAAACATATCGCTACTAGGCCTACTAGGCATGTCGCCCACGAATAGCTGCAGTGTTAGCAAATAACCATCCATGGCAATAATAAACATATCAATCGACTTAAATAAGCCGCTACTATTATAAGAAGCGACGAATTGTTATTTAGTATTTAAGTATTTCATTGTTTAGTAGATGACGCACGCGACTACGTCCGTATGGACTAAAAATGCCATAGGAGTTCTTTAATCTTCCGGGATAAAAATCCTGTCACTTTCCAGATCTTAAACTCTAATAGGTACATGCAAAAAAAGGTCAATCCATGCCTCTGTTGCGGCGTGAATGAGGGACAAACCAACTAACAAACAAACTTACGCATTTATATTATTACTAGTAGGATCGAAATAACATTAGATTAATGACAATAGTGAGTATTCGAATCGCACCAACATGAAGTTAGTAACAAATAAGTAATAATATTTTTGTTTGCCGTTAATCGGAAATAAAATCCTATTATTTCCATTTTAAAGTAAGATTTCACAGACTGCTTAATTAAGTACAAAGATGACGTTAAAGGATGTCACTTATGTACATATAAATGATTCTGATATAATTTAAGTTAGGTAAATTGGTACTTATTCAGCTTAAACCTAATGGTACTAGAGTTTAAAGACGTATCCTATTATTTATGAATGGTACTAATTAAGGGTTTGTCCATTTAACTATTTTAGAATTTGTGTTTTTAAAATCAAATAAGCGACTTGTAGATCGGGCACTATAGTATGTTTAATTATTTATACCTACATGCAGATTCTCTACTACTTACTCGTACCTCTTGGAAGTGATTACTCGATTAGGTGAGCGTAAGGGTACGATTCTGATGATCAGCATAATGTTTCACTCGCTTTACTTTTGTTGATATTTCCATTGCGTTATATTTGTCTGTGGTTTGGATTCGAGCCCTAGATATGGCCATTGGTCTATATAACACTTTCTGTTTCACGATGTCGCATAAATAAATCAAGACATAATTGCTAAACGCTCACGAACTGATTTTAAAAGCTTAGTTGAATGATTTGAGATTATAATATTAACAATAAATTGGAACTTGCAGCAGTCACGTGAGCGCTTAGATTTAGAATTAAATTATGAATATAGGCAATGGGGCTGATTCTGTAGTGCACAATCTCTAAACTAAACTAAAATGGCAGCTTTAAATCTAGTTATGTCCCTTACCGTAGGGAGTATTATAAAAGGGATAGCAATATTGGTAATACTCTAATTTTAGTTTAGTTTAGAGATTGTGCACTACAGAATCAGCCCCAATATACCTTCTAAATTGTAGAATTTCTGATAATATCATTATAAATTAAATAAAAATCATAGTAAATTGTTCATTAATAATATAAGTGAAAAATGTAAATTATTATTTATTAAGATCTCTCTTTTTTTACTTGAAATAGATAAACTATACTCTCACCTAATGTTTATTTACTTAATATTTTTAATATCAATCGGTCCGCATTACATAATAAGTACGATGAAATAAATATACCTAATTAAGGCTTAAATTAATAATTAACAATATTCGATTAATTTAAAGAGCTTAATAAAGCTTTATCATAAGAGTTGTGAATCAAAACTTGTGGCCACGTATTGATATAGACTCGAACAATACTTATGTAGTAAGTCCGAGTATAAACCGCTTTCAAACAAAGAATAATTATTATAAGGATTGCGTAAATAAGTAACTAGAAGATGAGAATTAAACGTGCATCATTAAGTCATCATCAAGCTGAATTTCCTCATATAGCTAAAAATGGATAGGAAAGGAAAGGGAAAATCATTACCCGCTAAAACGACTGTAAGAAAGTTAAAATTTTAATTTCGACACTCGAATAACAATTTCAACATCTCGTACCTATCTAGGTACCTACTTTTTCATAATGCCAGCTTATCTGAGCGTAATTACTTATTTCAACGATCTATATAATTAATTAACAAATAGGGAGAAAAGTAAGCACTTGGTAATGTAAGTTAATCACATCCAATCCAACTTTTATTATAGTATCATCTGAAGGATACAATAGGTAAAATCAGGTGTCCACTATCAGGTTCTTTGACCTGCTTCATTATCAGTCATAATATTATGAATAAACTCGTCATATTGTATGCAATAGCAGCCGTCGTGCCTCCTAACGTAGATTATTGTATAAAACAAAACTGTTACCTTGTAATGGCTGAAGGCAATAAATCGCACATTATACTACAATAGCTTATCGGAATTAGGTATTTAAAGCTTTCATATCAGAGCTCAGGCATCGAATAATGTACCTAATAGGCATACTTATTACCTTTTTTCTAACCATTTTTTCCTATACCTATTGATAGGAAAAAATTAAGGATAGAGCAAATTTGCAACGCTGTTTCTTGCGGCCATTTAGGCTTCTCTTGATAAGTACGCAATACAAAACTCGATATGAACTGAATAGAAAAATAATAATTATGTAGATAAGTACATCTACTCAGTGGTAGTTTTTGTAGCAATCTTGCTATAAAAATATAATCCTCCTTCGGGTAATAAAATAATAATTAATCTACTGAAATCACCGATTAAAATCGATTTGTAAGTACTACCTAAATAGAATAACTGACATCGCGTCAATGATTATCATTGTTTTACTATTAAATAATAAGTATAGTAACTAGAGATACAGAGATTTGTGATATTAAAAAATACTTTTTTTAAAGTTACTTAGTACAACGTCCTTACGTTTTCAGAGTTTTTTAATATACCTAGAGACCTTAGTAGGGAAAGAGAACACCAATATAATAGTAACTATTAATATTAATACTTACCTAAGGTTTATATTGCTAGTTGATGCTTAGTTCGGGACAGGGTTGACAGTAAAGATGGATGCCTAAAACTTACAGCTAAAACTAAACATTTGGTTGGGGCGTACTTGACGCAAGTGAATTTTGACAGAAGCCTACTGTAGGAAGTTTTACCTTTGACAACTTTGACTCTTTAAATGTATCGGTTATAGCAATTATTTGAAAATAAATTATTCTTAACATCCAAAATTCAGTAGGTACGCATACTACTAAACCCCCACTATGGCTATATGTATACATGAAGCCTAAAGCTCATCTACTTATCTTATGTATAAATTATATAGGTATTTTTTTCAATGATTTAGTGCCCCAGTCATATCGATAGTATTAAAATTAGGTTAAATTCGGTTTTATTCAGTTGAGCCCTTTATTTTTTACTATAACCTACTTACTTGAAGGCAAAAATGGATTGTAAGATAGAACGAATCAAGTGACGTTCGCCTTAACTTTTTAGTATAGAGACATCGATGATAAGGCAAATTATAATATAGGAACTTTTATTCTTCTCTTAGGCACCTCCTAGACGATAGAATTGCAGTTAATTTTCTTTAGTGATTATGGAATTATCTACAAGGTAGAATTCGTCTAATGACAACATAGTTATGCAAAATTATTGACAAGAATTCGCAATTTCACTGCATCATTATATTCCGCGCTTGCATATTATGTACTTAAGTACCTATATCTAATATCTAATACATACCTGAACGTATTGCTTGTCTTAGATAAAGTATAATAAGGGCATGTTTCACAATCGCTAAGTAAATCTTATCGGACGAATCAATGACATTAGTGAAAATAAAATATATTAAAATATAAGTATATTACATGTTTAAGTGATGAATAAACTTGATGTTTTGAAAGAAGTTGTTTAAGAATTATTGTGTAAGTGAAAATGTCTTGTCAGATAAGGTTTACTTGGCGGTTCTGAAACAGGCCCTAAGTGTACGCGCACGAAACTAGCGGTAGCGGGGCGACGGCGGTAGCGGGGCGATGCGACTAGTCGGAGACCTGGCGACGAATTTCGGGAACAACTTGAAAGAGATCTGGTAATACTTTATAACCGACAAAAATGTCAGGGATGTTATGATGATATTTTATCGAATTCTGAATTCGAATTTTGAATATGTTATATGCTGCGCAGTAGCGAAATAACCGCAAACGCTCTACCAGACTGGCATAACTGGATTCGCCAATGAACGAAATTATATTTTTCCCCAATTTCAGCTCGCCTAAAGGACCTTCCCGAAATTTGTCACCAGCTCTCGGTTTCCATCGCCCCGCGCTGTCGCCGTCGCTCGGCCGTCGCTCGTTTCGTGAGCGCCCCCTAAGAGTTTAGGCGCAGAGTCTAAGGGGGTGCCTTATTATGTACCTAAGTTATGCCTGAAGGAGTTAAAACCCCGAAAATTAATGTATATAGTTATGTACGTAAATCGTAATAGCATATAAGTCATCGATTGATAAAGGATTTAAAGTCTAAGGGTTTAAGTAAGATAGTCTCTGCGTAGATACGTATAATCAAATCAATACTATGTTAATTTGTTAAGATTGAATAAAGTATATAATATTATAATAGATGCATCGTCAAGAAACTGTTGTGATTGTTATAAATATATTCGAAGTTGCGTTTTCATTATAATAAATTAGAAATATATTTTCCATAGTGCTGCCAAAGATTTATTATAATAAAATAGAATGTAGTCATGTTGTAACGGTATATTTTGAGGTTGTAAGTGGATTTTTGGATTGTATATCGATGTGACGTATGAAATATGAATGTATGATGAATATGTACAACCGCCGATGATAAGTACCTACTTGGATAAAAGGCATGAAAAATGTTCAAACAGATACTGTAGTGTGTGGCATGTACATGATCGAAAATACATTAGATACCACAAATAAATTCGTACGAAAACCAACTGTTAGTTTTCTTATTCCTTTTTCGACATCATACTGTTTTACGCTGCGTAAAATACGCAATAGTCCATTCATTTTAGATTTTTTCGCGGCAAAATTTATAATTTTTTGAAACCACTGTGGTTTTATACCTATGAGTGAGTAAATTAAAAAACACAACTCTCCCCTCCCCTCCGGTGGTGGCTTCCCCCCTCCCCGCCTTGAAAAGTGTGCCATTTTGCAGATTTCCTAGATTTTCCAGAAAACTATACAAGCTAGGACAAAACTGTCAAAGAGAACATTGTTCCTTAATAAATTACCTACCAATAAGTTCATAACATTTATGGTGATAGGAGTTATAGTTTACAAGCTATGATCCGTTAAAAAAAAAGTTATTAAAAAAGTTATTTATTATTATTACAAAGTAGCCTATGTCCTTCCCCGGGATACCTACAACTTACACCTCGATGGGTCCCTGGAACAAGACCGCAATATCCATTGCAGCAGTATTCCGATCAAGCCATTTTCGTAATCTACGGACCCCAATACACCTTGTGAATTTTTTTCAGAAATTTAAAATGAAACCTGGCCGATTTACCAAAATCACTATGGTTATTGCTTCGTTATTTCCCGTTCATCATTCGAATTTTGTTTACCGGAATAATCGTACTATGTCCAATGATACAAGTTTTTTTTCAACCTTCTACAAGTAACGGCCATTCTGGCTTTGTTCCCGGAAATAAACTTTGTATGTCGATTCATAATCAACATTGCTGTACAAATATATGTATATATATTTTTTACACTTTCACTAATAAGATGGTGTATCTTCTTGAGAATGATCTCCTTACATTAAATACAATAATGTTGTTATTTATTTTTAATACATACTTCAACATTGTAATATTGTTTCTGGTTTAATTTACATGAGACTGATGATGAATTATTATAATATTAATAACTAGCTGATGCCCGCGACTTCGTCCGCGTGGATTGAGGTTTTTCGGTTCCCGCGGGAACTCTTTAATTTTCCGGGATAAAAAGTAGCCTATGTGCTATTCCAGACTATAATCTATCTCTGTGCCAAATTTCATCCAGATCCGTTCAGCCGTTGGAGCGTGATTGAGTAACAAACATACATCCATACATACATACATCCATCCATCCAAACTTTCGCATTTATAATATTTATATGGATTTACTATTATGATAATGATTTATTATCAAAGTCTCACGTAATTTAAAACAGAAACAATATTACAACCCTTAATAATAATGAAAAAAGTCCATAATAGTATTTTAACAGGTGGTAATAAGTTAAGTGCCTTTAATGGTTGGGTTATGCCTTTACTCACACACCTTTGGCATCCTAAAGTGGACCCAAACTGAACTGGATACCCTGGATCAAAAGGTTCGAAAACTGTTGACCACATACCGTATGCATCACCCGCGCTCATCTGTTATGAGATTGTACATCCCACGCAAGTATGGAGGACGTGGTTTTTTGAATATCAAGAACCTCCATAATCGTGAGATCTGCAAACTCAGAGATTATTTTCTCAAGGTGAACGTGGGTATACATAGGGATGTGGTTGCAGTTGATAAGGCTTTCACCCCGCTTTCCTTAGGCAAAGAGAACTGGCGCAAACCAATAGTACTTAATACTTCGGATCGCATGACGGTATGGGAGAGCAAGGAGTTGCATGGTAGATTCTACAAGGCCCTAGGGCGGATGTAGATCCAATAGCATCTATATTTTGGTTACAATTCGGTGACCTCTTTGGGAAAACCGAAGGTTTTGTGTGTGCAATTATGGATGAAGTTATCAAGACGAATAACTATCGGAGACACATACCTAATGAAAGATGGCACTGTTGACATATATCGTGCGTGTCACCTTCCTGGGGAGTCCCTCAGACATATATTGTCTCCGGTTGTTCTCATCTTGCTAATGGAGAGTACTTGCACAGACATAATCAAGTAGCCAAAATAATCCATCAACAACTGGCTCTCCAGTACGGTCTTATTGATACTGAGGTACCATACTATAGATATAACCCTGTGTCAGTTCTCGAAAATAGTAGTGCCTTGCTCTACTGGGATCGGTCAGTTATCACTGAGGTTTATTGTTGCCAATAGACCTGACATAGTGTTAGTCGACCGTTCAGCGCGCCGAGCAATAACTAATCGTTGATGTTACTATTCCACATGATGATAACCTGGTGAAAGCAGAAAAGGGAAAAGTATCGAAATACTTGGACCTTGCTCACGAGATTACCGCCATGTGGAATGTTGACTCAACGATTATTGTACCGATGGTTGTATCAGTTAACGGTCAGTTTATTGCGAAAAGTTTCAATCAACACCTCCAGAAGCTTTCGCTTGGTTGTTGGATTAAGGGTCGGATACAGAAGGCAGTTATTCTTGAGACGGCGCGAATTGTGAGAAGTTCCTCTCTTTGGAGCCCTGACCACTGGCTGCTTGGGTCTTTAAGGCCCCGCAGTGGGTGGAAGTTTTATAGGATTATTTTTAAATGTGTTTGTGTAGTATTTTTATATATTTATGTAAAACATGTTTAGAAATAATTTTATAAAAATCTGTAGAAATAAATGAGAGCGAAAAATGTAAAAGGGTCACCGTCGTACAAATTTTAGATCGTACAAACATTTTAATAACCAAAGACTAACTATATTATATATTATATTATATTATACAGGACCAATAATATAATTTATTATGATTATTAACAAATTAAATATAATTACACTACATTATTTACAGATATTTACGTAAATATTCAATAAAAATGTACTCATTCCAGTACAACAATATTCATACAATGTACACAGCATTCACGAGTACATTATCTAGTCGATCATCAAAATTCATGTAATATCACAGCAAAACGCTATTACTGTATTCGCCATACATACTTCAGAACAGCGCACAACGTTGCAATAGACTATTGCTGTTTGATTGATTTCGCACTTTTTACCGGAATATAACCACAATGGACTCTTACGGAAACGTCTTTCAATATCTGTAGCGGCAATATCGTTTTTGTAGTTTTTTAGTTCTTTCCTAAGCACTATAATCTTGTGTACATTTATATGTTACTCCAAAAAAAATAACGCATCGTTTGGTATACAAACCGTTTTGATGCGCCTCGTAATTTAGCAATTATTCAAGATTTTCACTAAATCTTTTTTCCTGTAAAATTGTGTTTTGTCGATTGTGGCTTTGTTCCCGGCACCCATCGACCTGTACCAAATTTCATCGGTTGAATGGATGAGCCTTGAAAGCTTAGCAAACAAGACAGACAGACAGACACACTTTCGCATTAATAATATTAGTATGGATATGGATTTTCATGCATTTGGTTTCTAGATTAATTTCTATTTTTTACGTGAATCTTTGCGATATTTAAAGTTATTCTGCTATTCGGGGCGGAGACAATATCAGAGATCATTTAAATCGGTCCAGCCGTTCTTAAGTATTATATGGTGTAGGTACCTAACTAACCCGAATTTGTTTTATTTATATAATACTAGCAGATGCCCGCGACTTCGTCCGCGTGGATTAGTTTTTTTGATTCCTTAATTTTTCGGGATAAAAAGTAGCCTGTCCTTCCCCGGGATATAACCTACCTCTATACTAAATTTCAGCAAAATCGGTTGAAAAGATGGGCCGGGAAATCGTAGCAGACAGACAGACAGACAGACACACTTTCGCATTTAAAGTATTAGTATGGATTTGATTTGATTTGAGATAGATAGATAAGATATATTGAATCAGCCTTGATTTTATGGTCGCGCGAGGTGTGAAAAGTAGAGTATTCAACGCCGCTGGGATAATGCCGTCTTCGTTTTGTGCGCCCATATACCCCGCGCTTCACTCAGAATTCTAGATGCAACACCCTCGCTCGGGAGTTACTCTAAAATACCTCGTTACGCTTGGGATTTATCCCGGCGCCCGTTACGTAATTCAAACGCCCGTTCAATTTCTCAATGGGTAAGTAGGTAATAATTAAAAATGCATAAATTTCCTATATATTACGTATTTATTTTTATTCAAAGGTACAATATATTACATCGTCTCAACTTTGCCCTCCAACATACAATCACATCCTTCGTGACTAAGCAAAAGATCGTATGGTAAAGTGGGTCGTGACCCTACACAAAATACAAAATTAAGCAATATACTTAATACTAAAAATACCTAATTTTAACACGGAAGTCAATACTGTAGTGTAGGGAAATAATACAAATAACCATGGCATATCGATTAAATAAAGATTATGCATTTTGTTATAAATTGCGAGTATTTATCAGCTGTTCTAACTTGAACTTGATAATACATAGGTTTTATATATTTTGTATTATGGTTAATGACTAAAAAAATATTTACAGAAAGTCGCAGTAGGTCTAGGCAATAATATAATAGGATACGTTATTTTACGCGAGTTATACAAAGTAACATAATAAAGTTTATTTATTTATAACAGGATAGAAATCCAATTTACAACCTACGAATAAACAATGAATAGAAAAACCATCGTCGATATCTGTTGAGCAGTGCAGCTCCTTCACTCCTTTACGATATTATAATGAACTTAACACCTAGCTAGAGCTAAGGCCTATCTCACACCTGAACTATGAGCATATTAATATCACTAAGCACAAAATATCGTAGTATCGCATCGAACGCCGTGCCACAACTCGGTCAGGTATCCGATTGCACCGAATAAGCTGAACTTTTAAAACACCATAATTTTATAAAGAAGTAAAAAATATCTAATCCTCGTTTGTTTAGAGTCGTCGCGATGGTTAAGTTTCAATACAAATTCAGGTGAGGCTCGTACCGAGAGAACTAGCACTGACAGAATTCTTACGAAACGTTATTTCTACGATGATAGTAATTTAAATAATTTAATATCACTATCATCTTTATATCACTGAAATCGAGTTATAATTATTACAACTCTTGCTTAACACGGCTCTTGCTTCTTTTTATATTTCGGAATAAAAAATTTCGTTGTCGGAAACATTAAAGATACATAATGGGGCTGATTCTGTAGTGCACAATCTCTAAACTAAACTAAAATGGCAGCTTTAAATCTAGTTCTGTCCCTTTCCGTAGGGAGTATTATGAAAGGGTTAGCAACATTTGTAATGCTCTAATTTTAGTTTAGTTTAGAGATTGTGCACTACAGAATCAGCCCCATTATTTATTCAAAATGTAATTTATATAATGTAACCATCATGACCACTCAGCATAATAATTTTAAAACGGTGAACCTATTACCTACCTCAAAAAACTACAATGCGTAACATCTAGTATCATTAAAATTTCAACGGAAATTCCTCGTGACGCCTAGCATTATTAAAAATATGCTACCAATACCACATTAAGAAGAAAAGTGTCTACCAAAATACTTCACACATTTTTGAGCTGGATTTCATCACTTCGTCAGCCGGTTTCAATTATAACCTTTGCAAGAACCACGGCATTGCAGAGTTTTTATTACACAAGTGTCGAAACCTGAAGCACACGTGCTACTTTTTGTTTTGATTTGTTTAGTCAAAAAGTTAGAAAGGATTAATTTAGACAAACACTATATAATATAAACACATCTTACATCCTACAACTTATGAATTTTCTTGGACTATGCCAATTCTCGACATTCAATTAGTCCTCAGTACCTATGCCTATTAGAATTAATCGGAGCGAATAACATCCGATGTCTATAATTGAATTAACTTTGTTTATTATGCAATACCAATTTACGCGGTGTTTCAGTCTTGATTTGTATTAATGCAATCACGCGTTAAAACTTGCTAAAAGCTTGAATCGCCAAATCTTGTGACAAAAAGGAGCATGTCTGCTTCTTCTTTGTAAATAAGTTACTGTTGCCATTTATTTTTACAAGCTACTTTGGCAACTTCCTGGACGTTATGAAGAGTAAAGTCGTAATAGAGTAATACATCGAAATTATATCATCGCGAAAATACGGTGCGATGAATCGCGTCGTGAAATCTACTTACTCGATGTTTGTGGCCACGCAATAATAAAATTATTGGGCTTTATTCATAGCCACAAATTTTTACTATTTCAATAGTAGAGAAAATTTTATAAAATGCATGTAGATTCCTTTGAAAAACATACAAAATTAGGCCTCACTTATTAAAATAAATGCTTTGTCATGGAAAAATTCTTATACGTAAATATACAGTAAAAATAACATAATATTAAATACTGCACAGCTTCATACGCGTAAGGCCTGATACCACAAAAACATAGATCTATCGTTTACCTCATTGGTCTGCAGCGCATATTCTTCTCCCGTCTGCTTAGATCTTACAATGGCGTTAATTATCAAATAAAACCTGAAACACCTACAACGTATCTCTCTCTCTGCGTTGTATTCCTCATTACTGAGGGGCGTGACCCCTTTCCATTAATCAAAATATAATGGTAAGGTTTCTTGGGATAATAATGCGGTGGGTTCCCACGTCCTTCCGCATACAACGTATACAGTGAATAAATCTATCATTCTCATATTGTCTCGAGCGACGAGCGCGTTGTGTGCAAACTTCGTGCGCAGGTGTGGATTCACCTTTAAAGTTTGCATACGTTGCCTTGGTAAATAATCGAAATGCAGTGTTGTGTTTCAGGCTTTAAGCGTGTGAAGCTATACGCTAGTATCAGTTCCTTCGAATGTTTGTTATAATTTAAAAACAACACTCTTTAGTCTTTTGTTATCGTTGCTCCATTGCGATTACAATCATTGGTCTACAATATCCTTCAATTAGATAAATATACTTAATATTATTATTTGAAGTTCCACTTACGTTTATATACTTATTCCCGATGTGACATTCTTAAATGACCAATCTGAAATTTGTAATAATTCAAACATTCAACACAATATAAGATGGTATGGTTAAAGGCAAATCAAACTTAATTTCAACAAAAAAATGAATAAAAAATCTATTATACAACATAGAAAATACGTTAAGACTGATAAAAAGTTTTAAGGGTCAATGGCGTACATTGAACTGTACCAAAAGTCATAGTAGACCTTATTTGTCTCAATATTGTTGAAAGTTAATTCATTTTACGTCATATCGTCCTATGAACGCCATTGATCACAACCATAGACGTAACTAGTTTTCAAAGAGTATGGCTGCACCTTAAACCATCAACTTAGGGCCAGTTTTACCTCGTTAAAGTTTAACCCTGGAATTCATAAACGTTGGGTAACCAGTCTCTGGCAAAATGCCGTTCACGATTCGCGTAGGACTTGAATGTAGAATCAACCTTTGTTGCAATTCATAAACGTTCGCCAAACAATCTCCTAGCTGAATGGAGAAGAAATGGAGATGTACAGAATATTGTCTATTGATTGACATGTTATCTGTGGAAATTCTCTATGGATGTCACTTTGACGCACTGAGTCACTCAAGTGAACGTCAATGTTTGTTTACAAACAAACATTGACGCGGTTTTCAATTTCCAATGGTTTCCAATTTTAGGGAATAATAGAAAGCAAAGACCGAAGAGAATTCGAAATTTACGTGGTAAAACGCTGACGAATACGAACACAACTTCATGATTTGTATATCCTGCATAAAGTCAGAGACGGCGAAGGCTGACGGTACATCCTGGGCACGTATAAGAATCGCTCTGGAGCACCTTTGCAAAAATATCGCGAAGATATGTTTGTTCGCAGATAACAAAAGTGCAGCTTACTCTCCATAAACTGAAGTCCAGTAGAACTACTTCAGCTCTTACGAGTACGTTCTAAACTGTTCCGGCATGGTGCAAAGATGTGTTCATCAGTGCAGACTTTTGGCCTGAGGGCATAGTATACCGTCGTTACAGGGAAGCGAGAACAAGAATTCCTTCTGCTTCATAAGACTATAATGTACTTATTTTTAGAATTGTATTTATAGTATTTTATGAATTATATTGTATTGTGTTATAATTATGATTAAATATTGTTGCCTGATTTAAATAAATAATTCAATGTTAAGATCAAAGTTAAAGCAAGAACATGATAACTTTGATCTTAACATTGAATTATTTGGTATCCTATTACTTAATAGGATACCAAATTTCGAATCTATCAAACCTGTATTGGTAGTTGCTCTCATACTTTCTTCAACATATTATGATAATCTGCAAATAGCTGAAGAGATTTTCTTGAATCATTGCTAAGAACACTTTCGATCAAGTCCTCTAAACCAAAAAAATAAATCAAAATCGGTTCATCCGTTTGGGAGCTATGCTGCCGCAGACAAATACACAGATGCACAAACACACACACCCTCTTTTAGCGTCGGTAAGTAGTCAAGACTGAAAGACCATGAAGGTACTTATAGAGCTAGTTTTATGGCATTTATACATGGCTTTATATAAAAATTCTATTTTTATTTATGAATGAATAAGTACAGAAAACTACAAAATGTTATAATCCATTTAATATTATTTTAACAATTAATACCAGGCTGAAGAAGGACATTGTTCATATTTTTGACTGCTATTATGATTCTTGTATTGCTAGCCACTTCCTTTTCGCCTCAAGAAATGCACATATCATATGAGGTCATCCAACCAAATGAATTAATCCACGACCTTTATTCTAACTTCTTCACACAAGATCTTGGCTCAAACTGAGGATAGTAGAACAACGTATGTTCTGGAATTGCCTTTAGGTACTGTGTAGTACATACATTAACTGTAGTTCCTTTATTTTGCGCTCGATATTATGTATTATTCGTCAACATCCTATGTCCTATGAGATAAGTACAGAGTCATTATAAAAATTTTCTTCTTTCTTGTTTACCTAGTTCTGTATACCATCAATTAGCCTTTGCGTCTACTAGCCTTGCATCTTTATGTAGGCTGGCCGATTGTGGTATCTTTCAAGAGTCCGTCCTCATGCGGCACTTCTTTCTTCTGGACATCGTTTCAATCCCTCCCCGGTCCACTATTAAATACTGAGCACGTGCCTCTTCTTAGAACGAGAAGGGTAACTTCCGGAAATACCCGTCTGTATCAGGACAGCATAAATCGTCGTAGTTTTATATGCACTGGCTGTAATTAGCGATTTCATCATCAATGTAAAGCCATCATTCGCTTTACACTACACTTTGGATAATTGGTGGATTTATTGGTTTTACCACAAGTACAAACTTAGAAGAACATGTTGTATACGACTCAAATCACATTTTTTCTTCGATTTTTTATTAAAAATCAAGATTTATTACGCACAAATAGCCCACAAAATACAAAAATAAAGCTATGTCAAACTCATGTCATAGCAAAAGCCTCGTTTGATTGTGTCTGATTCGCGGAAATCGGCGAATCAGTATTCAGCCGCTGTTAGCGACCGCATGGAGAGTCTCTTTCGACTATGAAATGCAAAAGAGAGTCTCTTTCGACTATGAAATGCAAAAAGCTTGAATTCGATACATAGCGCTTGAAACGTCTCGGAAAAGAGCCGTTCAGTCGATTATGAATTCCACTGTAAGATACCCACCAAAAATCAAGCAACATGGGTCGCAAAGATAATGTTCTTACCTCCAAAATAGTTTATTTTAGTAAAAGGTGAGCTTTTTTTATTAGTCATCAAGCTTACCGTTAACAGTATGAGCTTGTTGTACAACTGGCCCACAGTATTTGATGGTCACATTTTCACAAGCATGTCAGCTGACAAGTAGAACATGTAGCCACATTTACTCCTTATTACTTGAGAAGGAATACCAGATTTCCAGAATGTTCAATAAAATTAATCATAGTTATGCTTATGGTCAAAAGTATTACTTACTTATACTAATGTTTCCCTCAAAATGATTTCACAATAATTCAAGACATAAATTATATACAACAAAGGCATAAAAGGTAATATGATATACATATTTAATTAGTGAGTGAATTTTAGAATACAACTAATAATAATAATAGTATTCTATATTTTACAGAAAGTAACACAGAACCCATGTCAATGTTAAAAAAACGTCCCAAAAGAAAGTTAAAGAAGGAAACAATAAATACCTTTATTACACAACAAAAAAAAATAGCGACATCAAAGATTTAATTTGAAATGGCACTACATTTAAATAAGATACATAAAAAAAACACCAATCTCGCGTAATCTCAAAACAGTATGGCCATGGCATTGCTTAATTTAATAATTTATAAGGTACGTTTCTTGAAAATATTACCATATATCAGGTACATACCTTGAAAATGTAAATAAAATCTCATTAAAACCTGTATAAAAACATACAGAAAGATGGTTATAGCCATTTTGATGTGGAAGCACAATTACATGCCCCGCTTCAGTGCTTTCACTGGTACAATTTAAAGTATCTATGGAATTTAGTCAAATCTATAATAACTTAGGCCCGCATAAAAATTCCCTATCAGAGAGCTAAATTTGAGTCAAAATGCGAAATTAACAATTTAATGATAAAAATGCATATTTTTCTAAATACTTTCATTTAAAGTCAAGACATTTTACATGTTTCATTGGTGTTTTTTTTTCTCTTGAGGGTGATTTACACAGGGCCTAAATAGTTAGTCAAAAGATTCCCCCGAACATATCCTGAAAGAAGCATGTAGACAGTCAACTCGATGTTAGTCACGCAACAGTTACGGTGGGTGCGAAGCCGACGCGATTACACGCGAATTTAGAACAAACCTTTCTTTTTCTTATCCTTCTTTTCCTTGCCATCGACCATCCTGAAAGCAAATGAATATGTTAGGACCATATATATTGTAACAGGTAAATAGAGGTTAAATCAAGAGGACGTAATAAATCATGTTTAATATTATAGAGAAGCTGCATGTAAAATATTTATGAAAATTAATAATATTTACAAAGTTCAGAAAAATGGCATTTAATAATATAAAAGTAAATACTTCTTTTGCTTGAAAACACTTATTTTTTAAGGTTATGTTTGACTATTTTGTTATGACACATGGTGATACGATTATAGAAAATACAAAAGTATAGCATGATTGCGATTGGCTCACAGCCTCAACGGATATAATGACGTCACGACCAATCACAAGTCGTTTTATTTCATTCATAATTTAACAATTTTTGATTAATTATTACTAAAACAAATGGAAATAATTATTTAAATTTACTTTAAATGTATTATTCTTTCATTTACATGTATAAATTTGTGGCAAAAAAAAAATTAATTCAACTTCTCTATTGTAATTAAAACCAGTATCAAATTGGCCTTCGGCCTCTTTTTTTCTCCGATTTCAATCCCCACTCCCACATGCGTTTTAAGGAATTCAATTTGACTAGCTATAACGGGGAAGGAAAACATCGTGAGGAAATCTACATCATGTGAGTATTCCGTAATAGCAGAATTTCCACGCCTTTGTGGGGTCTGGGAATCCGCACTCGTACAGAATAGAGGGCCATGGTCTTCACCCTACTTATACTGAGAGGAGACCCGTACTCTGCAGTAGGCCGGTTGATGATGATGTTAATCATGGGTAAGCAGTAAGCATATAAGTATGCGAGAACGCAGCGCAAATGTCCACCTAATATTTTTTCAAGTGACTTTTTTGAGCATGTCGACCAAAAGTCATCGTATATCGTATTGTATACCATCGAGCGCGTTCCGCGTAGCCTCGAGCGCGTGTCGCGTAGCCTCGAACGCGTGCCGCGTAGTGTCGAGCGCAAACCGCATAGCCTCGAGCGCGTGTCGCGTAGCCTCGAGCGCGTGCCGCGTAGTGACGAGAGCATGCCGCATACCCTCGTGCTACCGCGCCAGCTCCGCCTCCTCCATGCGGAACACCTGCGAGCATGCAGTGTACTCACTCCTTGCTGTTGGCCTCGAGCGAGCGCCGGCGCAGGTCGTCGAGCGACAGGCCGGTCTCGCGCTCCCAGGCGGCCTGCTCGGCGAGCAGCGCGCGCTGGCGCTCCTCCAGCTCGCGCGCCTGCGCCTCGAGCGCGCGCCGCGTGGCCTCGTGCCGCCGCGCCAGCTCCGCCTCAGACTCCTTCAGCTTAGCTCGCTTTTCACGCACCTTCATATCGAACACCTGGAACCATACGTGATGCGTCTGTTGAGCGTTATGTGGTTGATGACGAGCTTTGCCGCCTACCACAGAATTCAAAATAGCTACTGTAGTGGTAAAGTTTGCATGGCATACTCATATAAGAGAGGAGATAACATTTGCATCATCATCAGCGCATTTCCCAGCAGTGGGAAACGGGCTCATGATGATGATGATGAATGATGATAGAAGTGGTAAGGGGGCGTAAAGTTATTGCAGCGCAAATGGTTAGTAAAACAAGATAATAATATATTGTCAATCGTAAACACCAAAACCAACCAAACACAACCAAACCAAAAGCGGACCGACGACGCAAGTAATGTGAGTTGCCACGAACACACGACTTTTATCTCGAAACCCACTCCATGTAACGAGAAAAGGGAGAAGTTTTCGTCTTTTCAATACCTTGGTTAGTTGTTCTCTATTGAGTCTATGGATTTTATTGTATTTTTTCTTTTATGTGCTCTGAATGCTAATTTCAAATAATTTCAAATTAAATTCTCATCCAGAAACGTCTCAAAAAAATGGTTAAAAATGAACGACACGCTTTCCCAAAAGATACCATTTCTAATTACCTTATTTAGAATTCTGTGCTGACTACACATCAATTTTAATTTGTGTAAAATTTAAATATTTTTAATGCATATGCAACGACGGCAGTCTAAGAAAATTGTTGTTCATGCGACTTTAAAGGTGAATGTGGTAGGATTACGTAACCCAAACGACATACCTGTTCCATTTCTATTTCCATCTTTTTCATTTTTGAGTCGTGTTCTCTCTTTTCTTCCTCCATTTGTGCCAATGGATTCCTGAGAACAACATATTTACTTATATTAATATATGTAACACGAAGAAGACCTCAAATCATATTGACTTTTATAGAGGTATATATAATTTATTATTTATTTTCTAATCACTCTACATCTTCAGATAGTAACGATTAATAGTTATTTAGATTTAAAAATATTCAACATTCTCATGCAGTCAAAAGGGATAGGTAAATGGCAAGCAACACAATTGTTTGAAATCCAGATTATTTAATTCATTTAATTTTAGACGGTTAAAAATTGACTTACTGGCGGAACTAAGTATATAAAATGACTGTACAATAAAATGTACTGTAAGTAGGTACTCAAAACATGAAAATGTGTTTTATTCAACCTACAAGTTTGTATTTTATTATGTTGAGGACGCATTTTTAAGAGGCCATAGCTAGGTTTTAACAAAAGGTAGCTCAAAAATCACCACAAACCAAAAAAAAAATTGTCAAGATAAAAACTGTTTATGAAAAATAAATTACACCAAATTTTATTTGTGCTTCAAATTATTTTGGGGATTCTATAATATTAAAGAAGTTTAATTTTATACTTATTACTGTGTATAAATAAAATGTGTATAAATATCCCTTTCTACAAAAAAAAACCAAGATGCAATTTTGTATAAGCTGCAATAAATAAAGCGGTGAATATCACTACTCCAATGCACTTACAGTCTACAGATAAATAGTAAGTTAAATGCAACAGTACTTTAAACTAGTGAGATAAGTTGCACTACTTTCTAATTGCGATTCAAAACCCGTGCTGTAATGAATAATGTAGCAAATGGATAAACGCACGCAACGACGTGTCTGCGTGCAATGGAACTTACCACACGGTCATGAAACTGTTCATCAGTCCTTGCGGGCAGAAACTGAACACCAACACAACTGTTGTTAGCGTACAACACGTGGCTGCTCGCATACGCTACAGTGGCATTAGCAACCGGCACGTACGAGATATAAGATCGGGAGATAGTTACAGAAAATCAAAAGTCGTTTAATGAAAGAACTGGGAGTTTAATCATACTAATATTATAAATGAGAAAGTGCGTTTGTTTGTTGCGTTTTCCTTCAATCACGCCGCAGCGGAGCAACGGATCGACGTGAATTTTGGCATGGGTATAGTTGAGGACCTGGAGTGACATAGGCTACTTTTTATCCCGGAAAATTAAGGAGTTCCCGCGGGAATCAAAAAAACTTAAACCACGCGGACGAAGTCGCGGCCATCAGCTAGTTCGCTATAATCCGCCACAATAGGTAAATCTATGTGGTACAGTGTGTATCTTGCGATATTCACCACACCACACAAATCTTGCAATTTCTCAACGCACGTTTCACTCCGACACCGGAGCATCTTCAGGAGATGTAGACTCTACAATGCACGATTGTAAAGAGAAATTAGCGAATTAAGCTTCCAGTTCTTTCATTATCATGGACTTCCGCAAAGCAACGCCTGCTTCTATCCAATGTTCAAAAGTCGTTTGTTATAAGTATGGCAGCCCAACAGAAGTCGAATCACGTAATTACGCGAATTTACGCCGAAACGAAAAACCGGCCAAGTGCGAGTCGGACTCGCGCACCGAGGGTTCCGTACAAACCTGTAGTAAGTTTTACGATTTATGACGTATTAAAAATAAAAATTACGGGTGTTGTATGGGAGCCCCCCTTTAATATTTACTTTATTGATATTTAATTATTTATTTTGAAAGGTAATATACAAGTTAATATTCTGTGAAAATTTGAACCGTCTACCGTTTTTAATATTGAGCAAAAAATTACGAAAAAAACACGTTTATTGTATGGGGACCCCCCTTAATATATATATTTTTTTAATTTTTAGTATTTGTTGTTATAGCGGCAACGGAAATACATCATTTGTGAAAATTTCAGCTTTCTAGCTATCCCGGTTTATGAGATACAGCCTGGAGACAGACAGACAGACAGACAGACAGACAGACAGACAGACAGACAGACAGACAGACAGACAGACAGACAGACAGACAGACAGACAGACAGACAGACAGACAGACAGACAGACAGACAGACAGACAGACAGACAGACAGACAGACAGACAGACAGACAGACAGACAGACAGCGGAGTCTTAGTAATAGGGTCCCGTTTTTACCCTTTGGGTACGGAACCCTAAAAATGGCACTGGTCGTCGAGGCTGGATTAATTAATTGAACTTGTCGGATAAATTACGGGTTCCAAATGATTGGCTAAAAAAAGATTCTTGTAAATTTCAGTAGTAGAATAGATAGTAAGTCGACGCTCGCGATTTGTAATACTTATCTGGTGGGACTTACAGTCAACTAGCGACCGCCCGCAGCTTCGCTTCAAAATTTCGAAATATCCGGAATTATTTATTGTCTATATTATAAAAGCAACTTCTATGCCAACTTTCAGCCTTTTAGGTCCAAGGTTGGTTGGACTGTGTGTTCAAAAGTGTGTCCGTGTCAGTGTGTGCGTCAATGAGTGATTCAGGACTTTTTTTACAACGAGATTAGAAAACATTAACTATCCTTTTTAAATATTGACACATTTATTTTCGAGTCGCATTACCGCCCCCAAATTTTTATCAACTACCGGAAAATGCTAAAATATTAACGCAAAAAATAATTTGAAAACTTCAATTATTTATTGTCCTGCTATCTCATATCTGAAGAGTCGCCATACTACTAGGTATTTTCTGACACTATCATCCATTCTAAAATGAACTAAGTGCGTCCGACATATTGACACATTTACGTGGACAAACAAAACTAGATGCAAATGTGAATCTTAATACACATTAAAATAAGATTCATATTTATGCGTGTGTAATCGATTTTACAAGCGACTACCTCTTGCGTGTAATGAAAATGAGTTCGACGCCGTTTGAATCGATTGTATTGTCCGAACAATAATATCAGTGCATGATTGTGACACACGCAAATTAGCATCTTCGCAAACGCAAAATGTAAATAATGTGCGATAAATTGTTATTAATGCCACTGCACAAGCGCATGAAACGCAAAGTTATTATGATTAATGACGTTGAGTCATGGATATTTTAAAAATTCAAACTCGGCGCCAAGTCTTATTGCGTACATTAGATTCTTGATTTCCTTTTTAATATCCATTAGGAAGTAATTATTTATTCAAGAAAATAATTTAATTATTCGGCAATGATTAATGAATATTTAAAATAATCCACGACAGACACAAATTCATTTCTGCATGCCCAAGCACAGAACATTCGAGTAGTATAGAATGTAATATGCAACTATAGCACTAAAATTAAACTTCAGGCCTAATAATGCAAGAGTTCGAAAAGTATTCCATCGAGTTTAAGGTGACCAGACATGCAGCAATGAATATTAAAACATTTTTAGTATCAATTCAATTCTAAAATTAGTTTCGTTATAAAGTTAGATAGTTAAGAAGATAATAATTTTCAATATATAAATAAGAAGTCTGGTCACCTCGCAACGGTGACGGCAGTCTTATAAATACATCAAAGTTATTATTTTTAGTCATACCAACCCCGTCTACTTAGGTTGTTAGTCCATGCCATTAATGTCAAAATCAAACATCTATTTGATAACGAACTGGCAGAATGTAATAGTAATATTTATTTAACATTAATTTAGAACATTAACAAAGAAGTTGAAAGGGAAAATGAAGTTAATAGAGTATTTGACCTTTTCAGAAAACAAATTCTGTTATTTTTTTTTTTAAATTGACAATTTATACTCTTTAGAGGAAAATATTTGAAAATATCCAAATAAGTCAAACAATTTATGGTCAAATATTCTAATTACCTATCTAGAAGGAAAACAACTGAAACAGTAAGAAATAAGGATGACGTACTTGTTCGAGTTAATCCTGTGTGGTTTTCCGTCGTGCGAGAGTCCCGCAAGCTTGCGGCATCGGTAGTTCTCGTAATGTACGGAGCTGGTCACGTCTTTAAGGTCCTGAAGGTGTGTTCTGATTACCATGTTGCGGAGTGCCAAGAAATCGCAGTGTTCTAAGTTTTCAACTGGAATTAATAAATATCACATTAAATTTTCTCTAGTCAAAGCTTAGACGTCGTTAATCCATCCAATCGGTCTAGAGTTCTGCGTTTCGCATTTACTGTAATTCATATAAAGGCTTATAGTTCCCTATGATATGACAAAATGTACTTGACCCCTGGCATTCAAATAATGAGCTATTTGAATATATCTATCATAGAATTATGGCCTGTCTATGATCAATCAGTTTTAAAAGTGAAATGTGGAACTCTTTACTGTTGGACGTTATAACGTTTCAGGCCCAATTTTTTTGTCCATTCTTTGTTGTCATTCATTCTTCTTTGTTTGAGTTCATTCATTCTCGTCTCTCTAACTTTTGTATTACATAAAAGTATACCTATAATTCTATAAGCATATTTTATTCTATCATTCTAGTTTGCTACCGTTTATTTTAACTGGTTGTTAATTTCGAATTAGCATTAGCAAAGAATATTAGGAAGAAATAGTAGAAACGTAGAACGTAGAAATTTAACTTGCAAAATCGTATGCAAAAAAGCCAGCTCAATGACGATATCATTTACAAGCTAAATTATTCAAATTAAGTGGCAAAAATGCATGAAGTACGCAATTGAACAAAGCAAATTGATTGAAACTCAATCTACATGAATTATTCGAGTAATGCATGCGCATATAAAGTAAAAATGTTTGTGACATGAATTTTTACTCTGGATACTGATTTGACGTTAGAGTGACAAAATTTTGTATTGAAGATTCTGCCAGTTCCTCCGTTTCGTCCCTGTCACCTCGCAAATTTGCTCTGTCTAGACCCCTTCGTGAACGACTGATAAGATAGAACGTATAACGTATATCTCCTTAGACTATGGTAAAACTATCAGAACACAAGTAAAAAGTTGTTTGAAGCATCAATATTTTGAAGTTAGACAGCCTTTCTAACATGTTCCTAATGATACTAAATTGTATGTTGTTTTCTTAGGAATGCATAATAACATCGTAGCGCAAATGCAAATGCGTAGGTTTTACACATCCATATTCCATAATGTACCGAAATGTAGCGAAAGTAATTTTTTTTTATTCCATTACAAGTTAGCCCTTGACTGCGATCTCGCCTGATGGTAAGTGATGATGCAGCCTAAAATGGTAGCGGGCTAACCTGTAAGGGTATGGCAGTTACATTAAACCGACTAGGGGAGTCGGTTGGTTTGTGCAGAATGGTACTTGTAATCGCAGATGCTGGGATTGTCTCGCTCAATAGCAAAGCAGAAAGAACATACGCCGCACTTTCTCCTTTGCTCGTGATCCAACAGAATCTGTTAATCTGTTATTAAAAGCTTACCTTCAGCTATTCCCCAGGGGTACTTTCGGCCCCGGATCCGGCGGCCATCTTGCTCGATGACCGTGTTAGCGCCAACTACAGCGAAGGGCACACGCCCCCTTAATGCTTTAGTGGTCTCCGCCCCGTCACCTTCCTCTCCCGTGCTCTCGGGAAAGTCGTAGATTTTGATCTTGTGTTGTGCTATCTCTTTTAAAATCTGAAAACGAAAGGTTTTTCGTTTAAATTGAGTCACTTAATAACGAAAATCTCAGAATGAATAATTATAATTAGAGATTAGCTTAGCTTTTGACTTCACCAATTTATGATACCTAACAAAGTTTATGATAATGATGACTAACATTTTAATAATGCATGTTATTATTGCTAAATTACTAAGTCTGAACAGTAACTGCTGAGGAATGTTTCCAGTTTTACATCAGCAGTCATATACTTTACGTAGGTACTTTATAAATTTGCTTTACTCATATTAAATAAGTATTATAGTTATTTCATTACATTACGTCCTTCTCAACTTATCACGTGAGACGAGGCGATCGATCTTCACATTTTTGAGCGATGCCGACCATTGGGCCAGGTTCATATCAGTTAGGACCCCAAAACATCAACATATTGGATCAGGCTTACGTGCGTCGCAAAACGATAATATTATTAGGGCATTACGTATAAGTCTTAAGCAATTATGATATTCACAAATAACCGTAAATTCTTTCCTGTGATTTGTAGATAAGTATGAAACATTCCTACTTAAGTATACCTCTACCACCAATTAAGGACTATTAAAACAAAATTAAACCTACCTGTTCTTTGAAATCCTTGCATTCTTCGGGCGTCATGGTATCGGCCTTGGCGATAACGGGTATGATGTTGACTTTATCGCTGAGCCGCTGCATGAACTCTACATCGAGGGGTTTGAGCCCGTGGCCGCTCGGCGCGATGAAGTACAGGCAGCAATGGACGCGCGTGTCCGGCGGCGCAGCCTTCCGCGTCACCCGCGACTCCGCGTTCAAGAATTCCTCATACTTTGATTCCACGAAATCGATGATGGGTTGCCAGCTATAATGAGATTTGCCCATTACAAATATGTTAAAACGTAAAAAAAAAGTTTAAAAAGTACCTAATATTAACTAGGTCTTCTAGTGACTTGAAGTTATAAAGATATATTGGTTAGGATACAAAAACATAAACAATTTTATTTATTTCTCTCTATACCTTCACATTTTAAAATACTTTCTGAATTTACACAAAATATGTATGAGAACTTTCATCTTACACCAAATTCTGTTTTTTTTTAAGTATAAGAGTTAAGTCGCCATTCGCGGGTTATTACAACAACACCATGAAGCCATGATAGTTTGCAAAAAAGCAAAATGATCAGATGAATCGGATAGGATTGTTAAGCACTGGTAAGTAGAAAAACCGTAACAAATTTATGGCAGTCATTGAATCAAATTATAACAAAAAAGAACGAGTTCAATACATATTGAAACAAATTAGGGCATTTGTTAAGCAAACTCGTTTTAAAGTAGTAGCAGCAAAAAAGTGGGTTATTATGCTTTTATTTATTTAAGTGGTCAACAAATTACATTGCAAGATTTTAGTTGCTGATAAATTACAGCTATTTTTTAGTCTGAACCCAAAAAACTAATAAATGATTTTATGATGACTATAATTTTTCTTTTTGTAAGGAACTATAAAATGGAATTTCGAACTGTGCAGTGTGAACCACGAGGCATTATTAACAAGGCCCTGTCATCAACCCTGTCTTTAATTTTTCATGTTCATAGCTAAAACATATCTAAGCATTATTTTAACATCTCGACTAAAAATTCCATACACACCTCTAGCTATACCTAATATTTTAACCATAACATTGAACATTCAATTGGAATAGAAAATATTTATCAAATAGGAACATACCAATTACTATTGTCCACTGCGTCACCGAAACCAGGTGTATCGACGATTGTGAGAGTGAGATTGACGCCATTCTCTTTGAGGAGAACAACACTAGTTTCTACGCCCACGGTTTTCTTGACGCGCAGGGAGGGGCCCGGATGCTTATCTTTATCGTACACATCCGTAAGGAACAACGAATTTATTAATGTTGATTTGCCCAATCCTGTCTCACCTGAAAAAAAAATTGGTTTCTTCTATCAAACACTCAACTGATCTTGTACAGTTTGCATCCTGAAGACTGGCAATACTTTTTAAGCTGGAAAAAGAAAGCGTTTCTAAGGGATTTTTAATAAACCCGGATGGGATGCGGATGGAGTCGTAGGCGAATGTCATAGAGTTTTTTTTATCCACTACAAGTTAGCCCTTGACTGCGATCTCACCTGATGGTAAGTGATGATGCAGTCTAAAATGGCTAACCTGTTAGGGGCATGGCAGTTATATTATTATATAACTGTATAACTACTCATACCCCTATTTGGTTTCTACACAGCATCGTACCGGAACGCTAAATCGCTTGGCGGCACGTCTTTGCCGGTAGGGCGGTAACTAGCCACGACCGAAGCCTCCCACCAGGCAAATTACATTAAAAACTGCATTGCTTTTTGTAACGTTAGAAAACTCGTGGCAGTCCGGCAATGTGCGTAATTTGCCTGCAATATTGGTTTCGTACATCCGATCACAAAAACCACTGTCAATGTAATTAAACGTAGCAAATATTATTTTGTTTCACGCTCCTTGTTAATAGAAACAGCCCTGTACAAAGGAATCATACTTAATATTATAAATGCGAAAGTGTGCTTCGGTTTGCCCTTCCATCACGACGCAGCAGAGCAACGGATCGACGTGATTTTTGCATGGGTATAGTTGAGGACCTGGAGAGTGACATAGACTACTTTTTATCCCGCAAAATTGAGGAGTTCCCGCGGGAATTAAAAAACCACGCGGACGAAGTCGCGGGCATCAACTATAAGTTTTATCTATTGATGTACTAGTTCGTATTTCTATTTGATCGTGACCCGTGACAGACGCTTTCAATAGTCACGCCATAATGTCGAACAGAGCCGACAGTAATTGAACGTCCGATAAAAGTTATACCAGTAGGTACATAGTTACCTACTTAGAACTCAAAGCCCATTGTTTTGCAGGAACCATTATCATTCAGCCGGTAAACGTGCCGCAGATGTAGAAAACGTAGCTAATGTTTGAATGTGTAGCATTTATTTCGTCGAGAAAATAAGCCCGGTCGCATACTATCAGTTTCTGTCAGAAATAATTCGGACGCGCACCGAAAAGCACTCTGCTGACTACTCATACATTTTAAATCATCAGAACCGTCAGATACGCCGAAGACTGAATTTTGCTCCGTCGTCGGTCGGTCGGACGTATGCGCATGATGTTATTAAAGTGAGACCTAGGTATTTTTTTTCTGACAGTTTCTGTATGCGGCCTGGTTTAAACTCAGTGAAGTAGTGCTTACCTACAACCATTAACGTGAACTCGAAGCCTTTTTTAACTGCTTTCCTGTACACCTGATTTGGTAGATTCGCAAATCCAACGTATCCATCTAATTCTTTGGTCTTGGGTTTTTCTATCTTAGGTAATTCAGGTTTTGGCGCGACTGGTGGGTGATCAGATTTCTGAAATTTTTGAAATCTGTTAATTGTGCGAGCATATATTATGCAAATAACGAAAAATTAAGACTTTAAAGGCAATCTTGAGATAGTACTTGTTTTGTATTTGCAATTGTTCGTTGTATACTATGTTATATATATGTATATATTATGTTCATTATATGTATATAGTCCAAACTTAAAGCCGAGGTGCTTGCGCATCGCAACAACGGGCGTTAACTGAAAAGATTGAAGTCAGTGCTAAGATTATGTTTTACTTCTTCTCTACTTCTACTAGGAATTTAACGACTTCCCTAGCGCAGTGGTGAGCGCTGTGGTCTTATCGTGGGAGATTAATATTTTCAGCTATACTTTTAGTCACTAGCGATTAGTCGACGTGTGCCTTACCTTACACGTCGTCATGTAAGGATGAATTACCTTCATAATATTCTCGGTACTCCTAAGCGGAGCAGTTCCAGGTGGTGCAGTCATCGGCACGGGCGGTGCGGGCATCTGTGGAGGCATCGCAGACGCTTTCCCCGCGTCCACTGATACACTGTTACTGAGTTTGGCAGATAGCGCGGTGCCGTTTGGTTCGTGGTGGCTGTTTTCTTGCGGGTCTGGCAGAGTCGCGGAACGCTTCGCGAGAGCATCTTTGAGGGCTGATGGGGCTACTGGCGGTGGAGGCGGAGCGGCGGTCGGCAGTCCCGTGGCGCTCACTCCGCCGCCGCTCACCGTGTCCGATTTGAAGAACAGCTCGCGCTTACTCTGCAACTGAAACAAATTTACATAATAATTTTCATTTTCATTGAATTTAGATTTAGATATCGTGTACTTAAGTATTAAAACCTAATGTTGTTGTTCTGTAAAACATAAGAAAACGTTAACCAAATTTATGTTATCAAAAACCTTATCCAACATCAGAGATTTAGATATCAAGTAGGTATGTACTTCAAACCTAATCTTGGTGATCTGCAAAAACATACTAGGTTTGTTGGGGTAGGTGCTAATGCAAAGGCGCCATATTTTTTTACGAGGCCAGTGGGGATAAGGTCTCCGTACCTTTCGACTGTTGTCGTACCTAACCACATACAGTATCTATCTCTACGGTTATTGTGGCAACGCACCTTTTAATTTAACTGCGTGTGCCTCATGTTTAAGTAGGTGAAAAATTTAAGTACTAAAAGCCCCTTGATCATCTAGATTCTAGATTAAGCACACTGAGTGAATTAATTGCATTAAGGAGGCATAAAATATAAGCTATGTAAGGGTTCTGTGAATAGGTTCTATTACTATATGGAGCAAATTCTGCCCAGGGCTATTAAGGTATACAATTTTTTACCTTGGAGCAAACTACCAAAGGAAAATCAAATACTTTCGAGATTTAACAAAATCTCTCGTAGGTACATGAATAAGTAAATGGGCCTCTACAAAATGGTATAAAATCTGGGAATGCGCGAGGCAGCTAGCTAGCTACTATAGTGGCGCTTGTCGACTTATACATCTGTAAGTTAACAGACGGCTCCAAGTTCCAACCACGGCGTCATATTATGACTCACCGATATCAAGGCAAGTATGTAACAATACCCACTTAGGTATACAAATACGCAGCTATACCACTCTTAATATAATGAGCTCTTGTAACTTATACTTAGGCCTATTGTAATTTTTAATAACCAAACGGTGACGTCTTAAGTATAAAGGATGTTGGCCTAATTCTTGCTATAACCTCTATTAAACAAAGTAGGTAATTGGGTGAAAACATGGATTATGTTCACATGCACTCCTATTGTTCAAAAATCGGTTATGGGACTCAGGTGTAAGAGCAGCCGGTTCACTACCATCGCTCAAAGGAGTATTACTTCAAAATGACAGTTCTATGGTACGACTCACGAACCTTGAAGTCCCTAAAAAAGGGATTATAATTCTAAAACACGAACGCCAAAAATATTAAAACAGTACGGCTTTAAGTGATGGTACTATGGCCCGTGAACAACAAAGCATCAGCTATTCTATTCCGTCCAAAAATAAGAGCGTCGTCGTCGGCAACTGATAGACATCGAATACAGGACATAGGTCTATTGTAAAGACTCCCACACGTTGTGGTCTTGAGTGTCTCTGGAGCTTATTTATGAGGCCCATTAAGTTAGTAACCATGTCTCGGGTCCGTAGGTAGGTATATCATCAGTCATCTCTGACAACGTGTAGTAGTTCAAAGACTATATACAATGCTGAAGCACAGCAAATAATATCACTTTATTGGAAATCTACAGATATTATAAAAGGAGGATTACAATATAGGGGATGATTCACCCGTGTCGACGGTCGACACGCACTCAAGCGAACCATCTACTCAGGCACTATAGCTTGCACACGTGAAATGTGAATCACATCCAAACGTGTTGTGCTAATGAGCCGAACTGCGATCCAGTTTACAGTAAAGGTACAAACGTATTAAACATACATACTATGTATTCGTGTGCGGCTATAATTTGGCAAATAATAAAAAAATATCCTTCACGAATTTACCGTTACGAGTTCCGAAGTATAGGTTTTTTTGTATAATTTGACTTATTCAAACGTTGTATGTAAATGTGCTAAGTTTTTAGTGTACATAATGTCGTATTCCTTTCTGAAAATCAACAACTTTTTCATGTTTTAGTCGACTTCATTTTAAGGCAAGCGATACCCCATACCATTATTTTTAAAGGTAGAGTCGAGAACTCGAGGCAAGTAATTAGCTATATATTATAACTAGTATGGCGCGTGGCTGCGCGGCCCGCTAAAGCGGACCGCGTAATGGACCGCGCGGTCCACTGTCTACTTACTCGCTGTCCTTCTATCCTGCCCCCCGATTATGTAAGAATGGCCGATCAAATCGTCAAAGTTCGGCGTCAAAGTAAAATAAACCATAACAGCATTAAATTAGAGCTCAATTTCGAAACACGAAATTGAGCTCTAATTCAATGCTGTTATGGTTTATTTTACTTTGACGCCGAACTTTAACGATTTGATCGACAATTCTTACATAATCGGGCAGCTGGTTTACTGTCTACGTGTTCTGATCTGAACAACACACTGCTATGCTAGTGAGCACAGTGGAAGCGCCAGCACGCCAAGCGTCCGTAAAAGAAAATTCTCATAAAGGAAAAACATAAAACAAAGACCACCAACCCCCCGCCCCTCCCTTTTTGTTTGAGCAGCCCCTAAGTAGGTACCTATCTTTAATACCCTGACCGTGCTCCTCACCCATCATCCGAACCTTCGATCATCATCTCTCTCCATATTTTTTTCTCCGAACCATTCGTCAAAATGAGATTTCTTCCATAAAAACAAATCTTGAAAAGGAACCGTAGCCTCTTCAATATACGCCATACATTTTCTATGGAAAATAAATTCCGCCATCTTGAATTTTTTTCCTGTTCATCAAGTAGACCTTCATGTTCTGATCATCTTTTGCCAAGAAACCACTCTTCCATCTTTTATACTCTCCGAGATAGACACCGACGAAATTTGTATGGCTGCCATCTTAAATCCGCCATTTTGAAATTTTTTTTCAGCTCACTGTCAATTGGATGAAGTTTCGAGTGACATTTGTTCGAGCACCCCCCACCTATCTTCAATACCCTTTTCTATGGAAAAATAAATTCCGCCATCTTGAATTTTTTTCCTGTTCATTAAGTAGACCTTCATGTCCTGATCATGTTTTGCCAAGAAACCACTCCTCCATCTTTTATACTCTCCGAGATAGACACCGACAAAATTTGTATGGCGGCCATCTTAAATCCGCCATTTTGAATTTTTTTTCAGCTCACTGTCAATTGGATGAAGTTTCGAGTGACATTTGGTCGAGCACCCCCCACCTATCTTCGATACCCTGGCTGGTGCTCTTCATCCGTCTTCGAAATCCTCAATCATCAGCTCTCTTCGTATTTTTCCTCCCCATGAATTTTTGTCTTCTATACGAAACGATGAGTGAAAAAAAAAGTTTTCATACAAAATTTTACAGGAGAGGTGATCAATCAGTCAATCAGCACGAGCAGCTATATATATATTAACTAGTATGGCGCGTGGGTGCGCGGCCCGCTAGCGGACCGCGTAGTGGACCGCGTGGCCCACTGTGATCCACTGTCTACTTACTCGCTGTCCTACTATCCTGGTTTACTGTCTACGTGTTTGACGACCTCCGTGGCGCAGTGTTGAGCGCTGTTGAATTAACGTGCGGAGGTCCCGGGTTCGATCCCCGGCAGGGTTTGGAAAATTTATAATTTCTGAATTTCCCTGGTCTGGCCTGGTGGGAGGCTTCAGCCATGGCTAGTTACCACCCTACCGGCAAAGACGTGCCGCCAAGCGATTAAGCGTTCCGGTACGATGCCGTGTAGAAACCGAATAGGGGTATGGGTTTAATAAAACTGCCATGCCCCTAACAGGTTAGCCCGCTACCATCTTAGACTGCATCATCACTTACCATCAGGTGAGATCGCAGTCAAGGGCTAACTTGTAGTGGATAAAAAAAAAACTGAACAACACTGCTATGCTAGTGAGCACAGTGGAAACATCAGCACGCCAAGCGTCCGACGTAAAAGAAAATTCTCATAAAGGAAAAAACAAAACAAAGCTGGCTTTCCTAATGGCAAACCGACAATAATTCTTCCATAAAGAACAAATCTTGTCAAAACCATATCAAAATCATTCATATTTCCTAACTTCTTCTACTCTCTTCAATGTTCGTAGATTCTGCCATCTTAATTTTTTCTGCTCATCAAGTAGACTTTCAGGCCCTGATAATTTTCTACCCAAAAACCACTCTTCCATCTTTAATTATACTGTCTGAGATAGCCGCCATCTTGAATTCGCCATTTTGCATTTTTTTCAGCACACTGCCAATTGTATGAAGTTTCGAGTATTTTTTGTTTGAGCAGCCCCTACCTATCTTTAATACCCTGAGTGTGCTCCTCACCCATCATTCGAACCTTCGATCATCATCTCTCTCCATATTTTTTCTCCGAACCATTCGTCAAAATAAGAATTCTTCCATAAAAATAAATCTATAAAAAGGAACCGTAGTCTTGCATATTTCTACACTAATCCTCTCTTTTCTTCTTCTTCAATTTCTACACTAAGCCTCTCAATATTCGCCATACATTAACTATGGAAAAATAAATTCCGCCATCTTGAATTTTTTTCCTGTTCATCGAGTAGACCCTCATGTCCTGATCATCTTTTGCCAAGAAACCACGCTTCCATCTTTTATACTCTCCGTGATAGACATCGACGAAATTTGTATGGCGGCCATCTTAAATCCGCCATATTGAAAATTTTTTCAGCTCACTGTCAATTGGATGAAGTTTCGAGTGACATTTGGTCGAGCACCCCCCACCTATCTTCAATACCCTTTTCTATGGAAAAATTAATTCCGCCATCTTGAATTTTTTTCCTGTTCATCAAGTAGACCTTCATGTCCTGATCATCTTTTGCCAAGAAACCACTCTTCCATCTTTTATACTCTCCGAGATAGACACCGACGAAATTTGTATGGCGGCCATCTTAAATCCGCCATTTTGAATTTTTTTTCAACTCACTGTCAATTGGATGAAGTTTCGAGTGACATTTGGTCGAGCACCCCCCACCTATCTTCGATACCCTGGCTGGTGCTCTTCATCCGTCTTTGAAATCCTCAATCGTCAGCTCTCTCCGTATTTTTCCTCCGAATGAATTTTTGTCTTCTATACGAAACGATGAGTGAAAAAAAAATTTTTCATACAAAATTTTACAGGAGAGGTGATCAATGAGTCAGTCAGTCAGCACGAGCAGCTATATATATATTAATTAATGACACAAGTTGCCCTAAATGAAATAAAAGAGTTCGCGCACAGAATAGATAATAAGTAGTAGGTACTAGTAGCGTAGTTCGAGTTTAAACAGAGTCTAGAAGGAATCTAAAGGAAGTTTCGCCCATTTGCTATACTTGAAGATGCAAATGTAAACTGTCTGGTCTGTCAACATGGACGATACGATAGTCGATACTCATAGGACCTCCTATGAATTTGGATAAAAGCTGAAAATAAAGTTGTACTTTTGCGTTACCTGATGTGCGTAAGGACTAAGGACTACCTGCGTATGATCAGATCTGCCAGCTGAAACGCGCTGGTTAATTTGGTATGCGAAAAAGAGAGAGTTCGTGACAGAGAATCATAAAATGTAATCTATAAAGTTACGAGTAAAATGTTTAAATTATGCATCAGTGAAAGTAAAAACAACGTGGCAGGCGATTCTGTCAGGATCTCATAGGCATAGTACTATTAGTGTTGAAAGTTGTTTTCAAATAAAACAGAAGGGGTAGGTCTAGGTAGTAGGTAGTAGGTAGGTACGCTAAATAAATTGGAAGTTCAGAGCACCAATTGAACTGTTGCAATGGTACAATAATAGGTAGTTCTGTAGTGCTCTGACGAACGACCAGTTCTATTTCTATGTTTGTCAGAGACCCACAGCCCAGCCGGCAACTCAGTTTGACACAGTCCATCATCGCAAAGACCAACAAACCAGACCAACTCGTAAATACCTCCTCCTTACGGTCAGTCATCAGGTCAGTAATCTGTAACCTTTGGTTTTTTAATGAGGACGCAAGTTCTTACTGGCAACTGATCGGGTTATTGGCGTTTCACATCGTCATCCGGTGTTTACCAGAGAACACATTTTACTGGTGTAACATAAATAATGTCAATGGCATCCAACATCCCAAAGGCATTTGTTTGTTTACAAAGGCGCGTATAAACAACCTACTTTTAACTATTGATCTACAATGACTCAATGCAGATGGTTATAAGTAAACAAAGAGTGAACTCAATTAATCTCTTTAGTAGTCATAATATATTTGCAACAAGTAGTTATCGTGTGCCTGCGGCTCTGTCTGCATTATTATTAATTAAATCAGACAAAACTGAATAGAAAACAAACTATTCAGACAATTTTCATTATTTTAATATAAATATAATATAATAGAACTTACATTATCGAAGTCTTTATATTTGCTCTTCTCTTTTCCATCTTTATGTGAGAAGCAATGCTTGATATTTTTGAACATACCTACTCTTTCAATAATAATAATCACTTTTCATGATTTCAATAAGTACAATTGGTAGGAATTTATAAACTGCTAGCGGTCAAGTCCCGAGGCAAACTGTACACGAGTGTGGTTAAAATAGACCACAACAGGAAACTAGGTAATAATTTAAGTAATGACAATACTCGTAATTAATAATTATGAATCAACAGTGGATGTCATCTGGCAAGTTTCGAAATTATGTCTCGTACCTGTATTTAGCTAAGTGTAAAATTCAATTTAGTGTTACGACAGCAGTTTTATGGGAATATTGGGTGTTGGGAATGGGACAGTAGTGTTTTTTTATAGATGGGTTATGAACTTATGATTCTGCGACCTTTAGAAGTTCATTTCACCCCTTCGTAGAGTTATTGTGACAATGTCTTAAGGTGGACTACACGGGTCTGCCCGCGAAATTCAAATTTAATTTGGTTTTTCGCAATTTATAAACTAATACGACAAAGTAGGCTTATGGCATTCTAATTGCGCCAATGGCAGTATCATCTTTACAGGGTTATATAAAAATCTTTACTTGAAAGTGTCCAGTTTAAGAAATTAGTCAGAATATCGAGTTGGATGTGAGTTACTCACAAATTAGTCGATAATCTGATTAATTACTTAAACTGGACACTTTCAAGTAAAGATTTTTATATAACCCTGTGAAGATGATACTGCCATTGGCGCAATTAGAATGCCATAAGCCTACTTTGTCGTATTAGTTTATAAATTGCGAAAAACCAAATTAAATTTGAATTTCGCGGGCAAACCCGTGTAGTCCACCTTAATGTATAAAAGTATAGTAGGTACTATATATTTGTAAAAATATATCTTAGAAAAGTAGGTAAGTAGGTATATTAATTGACACTAGGCAAGTGACAAAATGTGATGAAGCATAGAAACGAACGACACGCAACATTAGCTTCCGTCATGGACGGGTGGACACTATGCAGGGGACACTGCACTTCGGCTATACTTTTAACATCAAACATGTTCATAGAGCACAATATTCACAGACATTTGAGTTCAATTATGTTACTCGAGTACTTGCTCGTTTCCATAAACTAGCCGTAGCAAAACCCTGCCAAACAAAATCCTCACATTTCCACCTGCGCCAGCGAAGATACGCGTCATTCAGAGTTCAACGTGAATAATTGAAAACTGCGTGTATGTAAAGGCCAAATCGATACAAAAATGTAGGACCACTACTCGTCGCCATCCCAAATCTTGGATGTCCATTTTTTTTTTTTTTTAATGGTAATCTTTTACCTTTGACGTAGTCAAAGCCCTTTTTTTATGTTTTGTTTTATATACGAGTCATTGTTATTTATGATAAAATTTCAATTTTGTGTATCATCCTATTAGTTATCATGTTTAAGCTATATATATTTGTTCTCATATTATTATAATACATGGATGTCCATTGTCCACTGCTGACCTCTCTATCCCTTGTAAGAGTTGTAACTTGTAAGGATTTCCACGAGAAAACATTTTTGTGCGGCTTGTGCTTGAGATCATCTGCCTCGTCCTTTTATTATAGAACATTTTAATATACATAATTAAGTACTTCTACATGTACATAGTAGGTACGTACATACCTCCATTCTGTGGTCAATTGGCTTTGATTGCATTTAAATTAAATCATAATTACATAAAACTTTGTTTAGTGATGACATATTGATAAAAGTACTCGGCTAATTTTCTTAAGGTTTAAGTGGAGTCAAAGCTTATGATGACACCGGACTTATGTGTGTCAGTGCACCTGTCAATTAACGGCTCACTACAGTCTACAGCAACTTACGCAACCACTGTATGAATCATTCATTGTATAACAACCTCAACTCCTCCGAACAGTACTTCTCACGTTAAGTTCATAGAAACCACAAATAACGGTGATAGAAACCAACGAAGTAGGTACCACATACTTAATATCTAATTAGATGGTGTGGCCTAGTTGCAGCAGCGAGTATCAAATTGTTGTGCTTGTAACTTGCTTGTTACAATATAACCCGATTATGATAATTTATTTGGTCTAACAATTTTAAGCTCAAAAATAATATGCGAAGCACAAGACCAAAATGGTCAACCATCGATAAACTGACTAGAAATAACCAAATTCCCGATTTTGTTATGTATAAAAGAACACCTACAATTTGCTAAAAAGGAAAAGACAAGGCTTGCATATGGAATACAAAAGAGTAATGTAGGTTACATATCCGCTCATAACTATTTATGTATAGCTAATATTCTGTACATGTGATAGTGAATGAAGAAGCAATTCACGAGTTTCCGGCCGTCTGACGCCGCTCCTCAGACTCTATGACTGGATGAGCTACGGTATGAATGTCTAAGTAAAATCATACTAATATTACAAATGCGAAAGTGTGTTTGTTTGTTGGTTTGTTGGTTTATCCGTCAATCACGCCGCAACGGAGCAAGGGATCGACGTGATTTTTGGCATGGGTATCTATAGTTGAGGACCTGGAGAGTGACATAAGCTACTTTTTATCCCGGAAAATTAAGGAGTTCCCGCGGGAATCAAAAAAACTTAAACCACGCGGACGAAGTCGCGGGCATCAGCTAGTTAGAAATAATTGTTGCGATCATTATACGAATGATTGGGTTCGATTGCATAGGTAGTAATTTACGGTATTTCGATAGCCGATTTCGTCCAAGGACTATGCGAAATCAGATCGTAGCACTCCACTATTATGAAAATTATTTTCACTATAGTTAGACAACAAAACGCATCGAAGGGGAAAACCTTAGATGTAAAGCAAAGAGTCATTAAAAAGTTACCTATCTATTAAATACCACTTAAAAAGTCTCCAATCTGAAGAAATCTCCGTTTGAGGAACTGACATCGCAAATATTGTGAGTCGTGTGAGCGAAATAGCTTTTTAGTAACTCATTGGAACAAAAAAGGTATATGACGGGAATATTCATGCTAAATAAAGCAAAATACAGAAGCCTACTCAGTACTCAACCTGATCAGGCAAAGAAGTCGGCTAAAAATAGCGCGGAAACATGACTTATCGAGTAAGCCACGGCATCTTGGTATGACGAATCATTCACCTTCTGCTTTTAGAATTTAAAAAAAACGAACCAAATAGTCACAAAATACAGAAAGGCAAGTATACAAAAGGCCTATCAGTATCAGCCGATTATAGAATTTTGGACAGTCGTTTTTCGTGACTGCCGTAACAAGTATTGACAGATTTTTCAACAGATTTTTATGAATTTTGGTACAGAGATAGGTTGTAACATGGGGAAGGACATAGGCTTTTTATCCCGGAAAATTAAGGAGTTCTCGCGTGAATACAAAAAACTTAATCCACGCGGACGAAGTCGCGGGCATAGCATAATCTAGTTAATTATAATTAGGACGGATGAAAAATAAAAATAAGGCAAGTGGTTTAATTTAAACATCAAAGTTTTATCACAACTAATTTATTGTCCAATCTGGACATTACAACCACCATCATGATTCATGAGGAATTGTTGCATCTCATTAGTTTCATAGTCATTTTTAGTTTTTACCCATAAGTTAAAAGTTCTGCTCCTTATCTTTTTCAGCGCAGGCTAACACATATTTTTAATTTTAAGTCTTTCTTAATTCCCCCACGAATAATTCATATTAGGTAAGTACTAAGCATACATGAGAAACTGTGTCTGTCTGTCTGCTATCCTATTCAGGCCCATCTTTTCAACTTATTTTGACGGGTGCAAAGATATGTTGCCAGCATCCCAGAAGAGATGTATGTATGTATGTGTGTGTGTAGGTTGGTGTTGTTGTAAGTTGTTTCAACGCACTTTTGGCATCATCTGGTAGTTCAATAATTCGAACATTGTAATGTACATTTAAACCCTCATCATAAATAAACACGAGCATACCCATAGCATACTTGTTATACACCGATATTTGTTTCCAAAACAAAACCACCGTTCCACGGGAAGTAAGCCTTAATGGGCATGTGCACGTGCGTTAACGTCTACGCTTGACCGTTTAGCAGTTCAAGCGGCTTGCACGTTTAATCTAGCTTATTTCTTAGGCTTCTTGTTCTTGTGGTAACTGGCAGCGCTCTTTTATTATTTACTAGGTGATGCCCGCGACTTCACCAACGTGGATTGAGGGTTTTTGATTCCCGAGGGAACTCTGTTTTCCTGGATAAAAGTAGCCATGTGTTATTCCAGACTTTAATCTGTCTCTGTGCCAAATTTAATCTAGATCCGTTCAGCCGTTCTGGCGTGATTGAGTAACAAACATCCATCCATGCAAAATTTCGCATTTATAATATTAGTATAGATTTTCTATATTCATTCTCCTATTATTCGTTAAAGAAGAATGTAAAATTGCAAAATTTAATACGAATTTCAGATAATATTGTATTTTGTTCTCAAAATGACTTCCCATGGGGTAGGTATGAGTTTATTTTGAGAACCTCTTTTGGCATAATGGTACGGGTCCGCATACTGGTACGTCGATGTTTCATATGGGCTACCCAAGTCTTCTAGCATTTGACCAACCCCAAGTACATGACGTAATTTGCGCTTTTAATCTCTTTTAAGTTTTTTCCCCAAAGCTATATTTCGTTTTATCCGTTCATTTCAGGACGCATGATGATACTCATACCATAATATGTTAGTAATTCTAAAGAAAGCTACAATGTTTTAACAAAGTACACGGCACATCACTGCTCAATATTAATACGTTGAAATAGATTTAAAAATTAAGGCTTGTGGGCGAACAAACAGATAACTCTGTCAAATAGTCTCGAGTCAATAAAGCTATAATGTAGTCTTGTATTTTGCTAGCAAAGATAAAGGAGAACAGATAATGAGTGCGTTCTTACTTCTTAGTCATGTAGTTTCTTAACAGTACTTTGAACAATACGAACGATGACTCAATATATGAAAATAAAGTACTAGGTATATTATAATATGTAGTATATGTAGTAGTAGTCAGTGTAAATTAGGCAATCAGAAGCTACTAATTTTGTCAGTGATCTTTTGAATAAGGATATGCAGATGATAAAATTATTACTATCACTGCAACGATTTCACTGCCAATCCAAAGACGATAACGTAATTTGGGTCGACGTCGATTCATTTAACAATACTTTCTCCGTGCGATTCTTGCTAACTGTTGATTGATCACATATACTCTTTCAAAAGTAATCATTTTCTCAAATGAAATTATTTTGATTAAGTAACAAATAACGAATTAAAATCATTATTAACCAATGAAATTGCTAACATAATATTATAATTATGTTAAACAAATTCAATACGATCCCAATTCCCAATATGATTGGCCTCGCGTCTATCTTCCTGCACTATTCCTAAATGAGCGCGCATTTACAATAGTGGGTGTAAAGATGCCCAAGCGTAGGCAAACCAGAGTGGAAGAAAATTCAACGGGTTGATTGAGATTTGAGATGTACCAACTCCCAACTCCCACATCACAGGACACATTTATAATTTTGAAGTTAGGGCACTTAAGTTATTCGTTTAAAAAAATTATACTTAACCTGTTTATGGAATTTTACGAAAAACCACCCCAAAGGGGTGAAATGGGGTTTGGAAGGTAACATGAAAGTTCTATGTTTTTGAAGTATAATATATAGACATGAAAAACAGCATTTGGGTTATTAGTATTAAATAATAAAAACCTGCATAAACTATATATATGTATAGACTTTATAGATAGGCCTTTAGCATCGGGAAAATTTCATATTCCCATAGGAAATCAGAAATTGTACGCGGACACTAATAATAATTAATGATTATCATAGCAGGTAAGTTGTCCAATAACAATTAAAATTGAAGTCTAGAATATAATTATTTTAGCAGGCATACTGCGAACTCATGACGACAACAATGACAATTATTGCAATAAAACTACAGACGTAGTAAGTACTCCAGTGCATACAAATATTGATCTTGTGGAGCATTGAACTTTTTTTGTACGCAGGCACTAGTGCCACTGGCATCTCTACTGGTTTACAAAATCACTACTGTTAAGAGGCCATATACCAAACGCGCCTCGGCTAATTTTGGAATCTGTAGGTATACCGCACAGTAAGACCGTTAGCTGCACTCACACATAGACGACATAGGCCGGTAAAGATACTTTGATACTTTGCATATTCAAGTTCAAAATATTTTCACATGTTAAGAGCGTACATACCCTGAGCCTCTTTTGAAGTTTAGGTATTTATCTCGGGTTTAGGTATATAAAATCCTTTGTCTCGGATAGTCCTTTGTTTGAGCTAGTGAACAGAAGGCGTTGGGTGCAAAGTAGTTTGACAAACCGTTTTGATCCTAATCCCATTTTCAAACGGGCAATTATTTTTTCAATATTTAAAAGAAATGTTTTTAATTCGCTTAACATACGTTTCATATAAAACTTTTTTAAATATAGGTGTATTCATATAATGAGAAGGTTGCATGATTGTATGTATAGATGTTTTTAAGTAGGTACATCCATACTAACATTATCTTTGTTTGCTTATTTTCTGTTAGTTACTTATAAGCCACATTTTGTACAAAAATAAACAAAATAGTAAAATAAAATATTAGTATTATTTTGATTTTTACTTAACATTATTTACAATATAAAATTATTAGAATTTATATAGTAAATGCTACTATCCATACTAATATTTTAAATGCGAAAGTGTGTCTGTCTGTCCGTCTGTCTGCCTGTCTGCTACGCTTTCCCGGCCCTTCTTTTCAACCGATTTTGCTGAAATTTGGTATAGAGGTAGGTTATATCCCGGGGAAGGACATAGGACTTTTTTTCCCGGAAAATTAAGGAGTTCCCGCGGGAATCAAAAAACTCAAATCCACGCGGCCGAAGTCGCGGGAATCATCTAGTATTTACATACATATCACTACGCCAGGTCTTAGTTTTTACCATGCATCGATTGACCGTAACCGTTCGATCATATTAGCGTTAAAGTAAAATGAATCTTAATAGTATTGATTTAGAGCTCAAATTCGTGTTTGCATTCACACTGCTCCAAATGGAAACGTCTCGAAATTAAAATCGGTTGGAATTTGTGACTTTAAATCAAGCCCCTTTGGGCACATTTTACCCTGACTCCAATGTGATCGAACGCTCGATTACGATCAACCGAATTTTCAATGTAAAAACAAACTAAAAACGGGTGTCTCTTATTGGCACTGATCTCCATTTACGAGGATCTACTATTTTAGGCAAAATACATTTTTTTCCAAAATTGATCGTCCTTTATAATCTCTTCAATTTTCAAATTAAATTTTTTCCGGTTCAAACCGCAAGAAGACAAATTTTGATTTTGATTTTAATTTTGAACCTTTTGATTCCTTGCCTTCGCTAATTGTTCACTACGTAAATATTTCTTTTTTTTTTAGAAAATCGGAGTTTTTAGAACCCATTTCTGAAAAAAAATATCTTATTTTAATTCGCACGCAATGAATCCTAAAGACAAAACAGTGCAATAAAACTGATAAGCACGTGCAGATGCAGGTGTTTCACCAACATAGGTTTTTGTTTATCATGGTAGGTACCTAACAATAGACTCGCGGGTCAATAGCGATACAATAATAAAAAAGGTCCGGTTCGGAAAATATAAAACACAATCATCAAGTGCCGCTCTGTAAACGATAATCACTTGCAAAAGGTAATAAAACTATGTAATCCTGCAGGTGTTGCGATAGTGTACGCAGCTTACCAAAATAACAATAGAAATTTACTGCGCGCGTGGTAGTAATAAAATACAGCTTAGCTACCAATTTTTCAAATAACTTTTTGCCGTGCTAATGAGTGTATGGTTATTTGTAAGAAATTAATAATTTTGCCTGACAGTAAAATAAAAACGCGATGCCAAACAGCGCATAAAAATACCATGAAAACCTAATTCAACTTTTTTCGTGATTGACTGACCGACAACGCACAGCCAAAATCGATGAACCTAAATATTTGATTCATTGAGTAGTCTAGGTGTGAACTGAGGAAGTAGGAAAAGGCTGATAGGCTTTATCAAATGTGCAACATAAATAAGTTATAGAAATACTGATTCACATCAGACAATGCCTTTTCAAATTCCAAAGCAGGCAATAAAACTGATAAGCACGTGCAAATTGCAAGTATTGCACTAATGTAGGGTTTTGTTTATTATAATAACAATAGCGATCACGGGTCAATAGTGATACAATAACAAAAAGAAAAGTCCGGTCGACAACCATACTCGTAAAAAAACAATAATCTAATGACGCTCTGTAAACGAAATACACTTGCAAAAGGCAAAAAATACATAATTACAGTTGCGCTAGTATGTATATTCGATTTACCAAAATAACAATAGAATTTACTACGCGGGGTACAATAAAGTACAAGCTGCACTTTACATAACTTTTTGTTGACGTGATGAGTGCATTGTTTGGAATAAGTAACTTTGCCTGGCAGTAAAATAAAACACGCAATGCCAATAAAGCGCGAAATAAGGCCATTTGGCTGACCAACGCTCAGCCAAAATCGATGAACCTAAATATTTTATTCCTTGAGTAGTCTAGGTGTGCACTGATGAAGTATTTTGAGTTGACAAACCGACAAAAAAACATGGCTTTTTTGTCAGTGAAATATCCCATATTGGATTTGCCGTGACGTCATACTATGGTCTTATAATATCTCAGTACTCAAAATATGTAGGTTTGCAATAAAGAGGGAACCAACAAAGAAAAACACATATACATACATGATTGCTAACGACCAAGCCTTCCCCAAGTCGGGCAAAGAAAGGTTCAGTTCAAAACATAAAACAAAACCTATTCATCAAAAAGGTCCGTAAGCGTGGTAAATAATAATAACTACCCAATTGTTTGCATAGCTACCTGCTTTTGCTATCGTGACGACTGTATTTTCATGGCCATAAATAATATCTATCCAAGTGTAAAAACAAGCAAACATGCGAGCCAAACAAATAAAATTCTAATTTCTAATTTATTGTAAGTGCACAGTAAATTTGACTATTCGAAAGCTCATTGCATAAGTTTACTAACGTCCAATCGTGTGTCTCGATACGAGTCGCTTCACTAGGTGACTCCCGCAACTTCATCTGCGTGATTCATGATTTTTAAATATCTCATGGGCATTCTTATTTTCCGGGATAAAATACCTATGTTTGTCTCCAAGAAAGTAGCTATCTCTGTACCGAATTTCGGGAAAAATTGGTAGATAAACCTTGCATGTAGACAGCTGACAGACCGACAAAGTAACACACTCGCATGTTTAATATTAGTAAGGATTACAAATTCAAAATTTATATAAACTTATTTATTTAATAAATATAACACAATATCTAATCGCGGGCAGTATCATTCAGAAGTAATTCAAGCCGGAGGTAAACGATCCAAAAGGATACAATAACCAAATCATAATGCAAATCACACCAATAAAATGCCAAGTCGTCATAAGGAAAGAGAATTTCACAACCAAACACAAGATACCGCGCTAATATGCCATGAAAGACAATAAACACGTAACTTTTTTTTTTTGAAGTGCTGGCTCATTTTTTGCGCAAAGGATCAGCCTGGCTGTCCAGCGCGGAAATGCAGCCAGCATTCTCACCACCATTCCACGCGGGCATGGCATTATTAGGTTAGGCTAGCTAGGTTTATTGTTTCTATTGTATTGTTTTCAATAAATTTTACCAACGAGTGATTATCATTTCAGTACATGACATCGCATTAATATTAATAAGGGACGGAGTTGCCAGTCTAGGTAGAGATTGTTGGTCAGCCTTTAAATAATAGTTAATTTAACCACAAGCTTTATAAGGCAAGTTTAGTAAAGTAAATTATTTTATAACTGTCTGAAACACACGACCTTGTCTGAATTGAATATTCAAATTCTTATTTACGAGTAAATAATTAAGTAATATAACTATAAATATCATACACGTTTAATATAAAGTATAATATACAAACCTTAAACTGTTTAAAACAAAATAATTTTCAACCATCAATAAGAAAAAGCAGCCAGTATTAAAAATGCCTACTATTGAGAAGTGACAATCACACTACAATCTCAGGTATATGCTACGTATATCATTTTGAGTTGCGGAGACAAAAGGCGTTACGTCCACCCTCTGAGAAGCCTCGGCTACGACTAGTTTTCCTAGTGCTTGATCACGCAGTTTTGTAGTGTGTTACAAACTTATTTTTGGATGTAAATTATTGTTAATTATATTTTTTTTTTGCTTAATATAATTGAAAATATGTCTTACTTTTAGGAGTACTAATTTATTTTTACAAATTAAGCCAAATAACCTCCTAAAATGAAGGTTATATGTGTCCTTAATTTCGTCAAATTAAATCTTCTTTGTTTTGAATTTTATAATACAAAGGATAGCAAATTAATAATTTTTATCTTCAACTATAGTAGTTCAGGACCTTATACTCAATAAAAGTATCTCTTTGTGTGACCACAACGAGTAAATTTGGATGTTCGCTAACGTCAAACTTTACACAAAAATCAAGATTAAATAACAGCTTCTTGGTATTTTCGTAATAAGGAACAATCTATTAATTAATTTCAAAATGTTGTCAGTCATTATAGTAGATCAGAGAATTCCCTACAATTTGGTATGAATAAGTTTTGGTTTAATGCAGGGAGTAACAAAATATCAGGGGGCAAAAAAGCTAAATATAAGGGTCTACCCTTGCAGCTCAAGCTCAGCTCGAATGTATAGTCTTAATACAATTTTATAATCTTAGTTATTACTGAAATATTATTTTCCCTATTAATAAATGTTTATTTGGCATACATATACTTTTATAAAATATACTTACACACGTGTATAATATGTAAGACTAAAAACTAGATACACCTACATGTTTTTTCGTTTACTTACTTATGATTAAAATTGAAGATTTTTTATGTTTTAAAACCTATACGGCTATCTGACTGTTACTAATAATTAAGGTACACGATTATTGACCAAGTTTTACAACATGGGTCATTAGAGTAATTAGGTTGTCTCGAAAACACCATTGTTATTTTGATATACAACCAAAACGACTCACAGATAAGCGTTTGGTATTGTGTATTACGCAAGTGTAGTTGGCACGTGCAAAGGATTAGTCAAAAATAATATCACACAGACACGCAACCCTCTCAGGTATCAGGTAATGTAAATGTTACCATACTTCACGCGGACTATGCAATTGCATCAATTTAGATAGACAACTAAAAGTCAAAAAAACTTATCGAGTCAACATCTCCTGAAAGTGCTCCATTGTCGAAGTGAAACGTACGTTGAGAATAATTTGGTAGATTTATGTGGTGTGGTGAATATCGCAAGCTACAAGTGCAAGTCTATACACACTGTACTACAATGATTTAGAGATGGGCGATTGCGAATGATCTGAATAATCGAAAAATCTACTACCTACTACTAACGAACACTTTCGAATGGAATATTAGTAATATACTAATGCTCATAATCGAGTGACGACTACTAATTAGTAATTACTAATCGCGTTTCGACTCCATTGTTCGCGACTCGGAATCATTTGCCGCTCGCGTGTGACTGCACTACTAATTTAGTAATTACTAATTAGTAGAGGCGTTTCGCTTTCGACTGGATTGTTGGCAACTCAATTCTCGGAATCTTTCGCCGCTCCGTTAGAAGTGGGTAACTTAGCTTATGCTTTCAGTTGTACGATTGAAATTTTAACCTTATTTTTTTAAGTATAAGACTCAATTTCAAAATTGTCAGGTGGTTTAATAAGGTTTAAATTCAATGAAACAACTTTTTATATTTTAATAGTATTATTGAAAATTGAAATGTAACCTTATATCCTTACAAATAAGACTCAATTTAAAAATTGACACGTGGCTACTAATTTAGTAGGTAATCGAACCAAATTAGTCGCTATCAATAATCGATAGAAATTAGTAGTGAAGCAAGTTAGAACTAATTTTGGTAAATCGTTCGAATGATTCGAACGATTTGTATAATCGAATAATTCGAATAAAATCATTCATAACCGCCCATCGATACAACGATTTGCCTACTGTTGCGGATTATAGCGAATTAAATTTCTTGTTTCTTAATTAAAAACTTTATGACCATTGACCTTACTCAAAGTAAGTTTGAATAAATATATTGTGTTGAACTATGTCTTGCAAAACATACCTTATGCACTTTATGATAAAGTACAAATTAAATTGTTATTATGATTAGTTAAAAGATATTTGACCACTGCAAATTGACCACTGCAAGGTCATTTCGGGAATTTGCAATTTCCGAATCTTGTATTGTCTGTTCTAGTTGAAGGCTTCCCTTTGGCTATTTATCACCCTATCGGCAAAGATGTGCCGCCAAGGGATGTAGCATTTCAGTACGATATCGTGTAGAAACCGATAAGAGTTTTGGGTTATATGGTTATAGGTTATAACCGATTAGAGATATGACTGCCACACCCCTAACACTTTTGAAATTGAAAATGTTTATATTTTTACTAATCATCTAATTCTAATATGACCCTTTCAGAGATGCCAAAGTCATAAAAACAGTAAACTGTTATGGTTTTGTCGGAAGCAGTTGGTACCTCAATTGTTGAGCGGCAAGAAAATACGTTACAGTCAAAGCTTAGTTGAGAATGTTAAAAATCTAGACATCTCTATCCAGAGATCTTTTATATATAAACTGGTCTGTATCTCTACCTACGTACCTACTACCTACCTACGTATTGTAATATCTTGTTTAAAAAAAAGAGCCACTGCTGAGTTTCTTGCCGGCTCTTCTCAGCAGAAACTGCTTTCGGAACCGGTGGTAGAGTCAAAACATAACGTAACACCTGTATGTCCTACATGTTTTTTTAAATAAATTGAGTTTACCATTTGCAATTTAGTTGATTTGAAAATACAATTGTAATTTTGATAAACAATAAAAACAACTTTCAAATAATCGATAGATGGGTTTACTTGTTTATTACGCAGGTGTAGTTTTCACTTGCAAATGATTCAGTAATAAATTATATTAAAAGCGACCCTTTCAAGTATCAGGTAATACAATACCATACTTTACGTGGACCATGCAAATGGATCAATTTAGATAAGAAATCAAAGATAACTAAAAGTCAAAAAAACTTCCTGTTGATTTCAATAATAAAATGTATAAACAAACTCGTCTTGTTTACCAGAAACGAAACAATACGTTATAAATAAAAACTTTATGACCATTGAGCTTTTAACTCAAAGTAAATTTTAAAGTGAAATAATATTGTATGAAAATGTATTGCAATATATACCTTATGCAGCTTGCAATAAAATACAAATTAAATTGTATTCATGAATCATAATGAGCTTCTTCGTTTTAGAATTTCAAATTGTTGCGGTAATGTTTTATGACTTATAATATTGTTTGTAGTATTTTGATCGAAAGACAGTGCTATTTACACGTTACTATTGTCAAGAGGTTAAATAATAAATAAAATCTATGCTAACACTGAAACCATTTTATAGTAGGTACCTTTTATTGATTCGTAATAAGTAGTTTACGATCAATTTGGGAATTTATAATTTCTGAATTTTCTCCGGTCTGGGGATCCGGGAGGCTTCGGCCGTGGCTAATTACCACCCTACCGGCAAGTAAAATTAAATTTGGGCTCTATTGGATCTCTTGTCTAGTTTGATTGAACCTGTATAAGTACTTTTTCGAAAATCTACCCCAAAGAGGGTGAAATGGGGGTTAGAAGTTTGTATGAAAGTTCTATGTTTTTGAAGTTAGACACTTGAAAATCGGGATTCAGGTTATAAGTTTTAAATAATGAACACCTGCATAAGTTTTAGCATTTACGTGAAAAACAGTATGAGATTATAATAATGTATCGTACAAAATGATTTAATAGTTATAAAAAAATTATCCTTATTAATTAAATGCGTATCACGCATTCATTCGATAGCAATTGAATCGGATCAAGAACCTAACATTCTCTGCTCATCAAACTAAAGGCAGTCGCGCTATGTATTGTTGCAACACGTTTTTTACAAAGGCTTGTGAGAGAGCTCACGCACACATACAAAAGAGCCCGTCCAGCTACACGTCCTCCCTCGAAGAGAGCTGGGCTCGGTATGGCGGTCGTCCGGTCTGCAGTACCATTTTACACGTGAACTCTATGAGACTTTTGATATTTTTTTTGGTCATATAGGTATTTTATAGAACTTTATTTTTTTACAATTTATGTTACATAAATACTAAACATTCATGGGAAATTTTATTTTTTCAGTAAATTCGCCAAACTTTTAAGAAATACAGGTTATTGTGACGCGTAAATTTTGATAAATCGTGCACATTGATTTGATTTTTTTATTAACTAATTTTGTATAGAACGTATAAAAACGAATCGCAACAGTCCAATTTTAAGAGTGTGCTTATCATATTAGTATTTTTTATAAGTCATTTATTATAATTTTTCGTGGATTTATATGGGTGAAAAGTTTCGCCCAAAAGTGTAAAAATGGTAAACGTATTCTGCAAGAATGAGAATTTCACTATTATATTTCAATAAAATTAATATTTTTTTTGCAACAGTCTACTAAGGAGGGATTAATCTTTAATGTTTGAATTTTTTTTTTGTTATAATACTAATATCTCATGCACAACGCTCATGAAAAGTTCTTAAAATGTCGGTTAGCGGGTTTACGGGTTCTTAATAATACAAAACTTTACGGATATATTCCATATTTTTCAAAACAATAAGGCCTATTGTACCTATTGTTTAAGAGCAGAATAAAAATAAACATTTAAAAACTAGAATGGTTGTACAACAAAAATTAATAAATTTTTCCACCATAACGGCCAACCAACATAGAAATAGTAAAAGTGTGATTCCTATGTAACTAATGCTAATGTCACAGTAAACAAGCCCGTTAATCAGATCGCTCTCGAATGCAACTCACCGCTGTGCATGTTAGTCTCTGTTGCATTATTCATTTCATCGTATAATGTGTGAAACGAAGATTGAACAAGCAGTGATTTTTAAATAGCTAAGTTACCTCTCCATCTAAGTATTCTGTGATCTAACCAAGCTTTCCGAAGAAAATACCATTTCTACAATTAGAGTACACATTTTAATTAACTTATTTGCATAATTTACTGGCTCATTAGATTGATGAAGGGACCCTGAACTTTTAAATTGAGGTTAAATTCATTACAACACATTAATAGTTCGGACTAGTAGCAGAAATTAGCCAGGAGTACTACACAATGAAGGTTAAAATAGGTATATTCAAAGCATCAACAGGTTGATAGTTGTTAGTTGTTACATAACCCAAAATGTGTTTAAAAAGAAATCAAAGGAACTATTAGTGGAGCAGATGAGAACGTCGAAAATATTACAGACAAGCCGACGCCTCTATATTTCTAACAGGAGCTATTTATAAGTTTTTAACGCTTAATAAATGTTACGTTTAAACCGCCTACCAAATTCCCAATTAGGCTAGTATTCAAATAAACAAAAATAGTTTTATATTTGTACAGGCGACTACACACTTTCGAAAGTGTCGAGAGAAATGATGGAAAACTTTATTAACGACAAGCTATTGTTCATTATCCCATATAAGTGCATGATTCTATCAAACGAGTTCATAAGATACATTCACTTGTAGATAAAACGGCAAACTGAGACGCCAAATGCATTTGTGACTTATTACAAGAACCGAGTCAACGACCCAGGCACCAAGGATAGAAAATGGATACGCGCTGATTTATTATTTATATACGACAAATATAAGGGAAAGTGAATCAAACATTCGAGGCAAATCTAGCTCTCCAGTATTCCGTTTGTTTGTTTTTTAACAAATAACAAACAAATGTTTGGGAAAGTTATTTGTGACCAGTAAGAAATTTTGTTTTTTTATTGTTGAGAAATAAAATTGACGTAATTAAACCAATGCAATCAAACAACTGCACATGCCTTTATAGCATTTAAAGGAATCGTTTAATTATAACTGCCACAACGTTATCTGCACAGAATCTAGGCGCCAATGAAGTCGGACTTAACTGACGCTCGTCGCTCACGTGTCGCGTCACCCTGCTGATAGCTAAGTAAGTAAATCAATATGCCCTTCTTCTACCACAATAACATCATCTATATTTCAGTCTCTTATCTGTTTCGTACGACTATAATTACCTCGGCTTTCCTGCGCAACGACAAGTTCCTCCATATCTCTCGAGGACTTGTCCATCCAACTTTTGTTTTATCGATTCCACTATCACCAACACTGCTAGCACACCTATTAAGTTTTGTTGGATGTGCAGACGTACCGTTAGTTACTGCTCGATTTGCCATTCTGAGCACATCCAATAATGAAAAAAACTACTAAAATCAAAATCACTCTTTTGTACCCAAGTTTTTCACATACACCACTTTATAGACATCTTCAATGAATTTTTCAAACGAAACACATTTTCAACACTATTTAGATGTATAATAATTTTATATGGCTTTTTTAGATTAAATCACACTGAACGTTAAAAATATAAATACGTAACATTACTACGACGTTATCTACATGTCATGTGATTATGCTATTGATAATATGCATACTTTGATAAATAGCAATAATAGTTTTAGCGATAAATGATCGATGGTGTAAACCAAATAGACCGTTTTAACCTGAAGCACACTCACGTCTGTATCAGTTTGAGGTTAAGTTACCGGCAATACCGGCTGTCGGTCGGGCAGGGCACACAAACTCCCCATCGAGGTCCCTTCACAAGTTCACACAAGGTGAAAAAAACCTAACAGATGTTAGCTTACATTTGTTTATTGCACCTTTGAAACTACTTTCGCACTTAAGAAACAAAAGTGTATTCATACAAAACATGGGTTGTAATAAAATTATGATTAAGAACAGAGGAGAACTGAAACTGAGATTAACTTCACCTGGTTTGCAAAAAGATACTCGAGAGAGTATAATAATTTAATTAAAACAATTTCAAGTTTGGATATTCAGATCTTGTACTAAAAGTCGATACGTGTGGTAAAACCCGCGTTAACCCAGTCAGGTACGAGTTTATTATGGCTATACCTACGACTATAGCCAAAGGATCCCGAGACCACTATACCCACCAAACATACAAAAGCAAGGACAGCTTGATCATTACAAGATAAGTTAAACATCTTTTCAAGACTAATTTAACCTTTAAGATGACCGCAAGAAAGTTGAAAATTGATTGCCATCGTTATGTTAATTCTTACGTTCCTACAGAGATAATGCAAGCGGAGAACGTGCCCTAACCGCTTTTGCTGGTTTGTGAAAAAAATTAAACTTCAACCAATTCAGTTGCGTAAACTTTACTGGAGACTTATTTGCTAGTGTCTTGTGTATTTAAACAACTAAATACCTAATTGAGAAAAGAGGTCAAGATAAAATATAAATAATTTAAGTTTAAACACAAGCCTTATCTTTCACACGTTTAAACACAACGCTTGCTGTCCAGTGATATCATACAGCAGATAAGGAGCATTCTTAGTATAGAAAACGGTACCTTGATCAGTCTGTACGACTTTGTACACAAACAAATGCACCTATTCATTTGTAAACAGACAAGTCGTTGCCAACTTTTCTTACAGAGGTCAGTGGAGAGCATGCAAGTTATATTGCATATTGTTCATATGCATTGAAATGTACCAACCTTTTTTAGTAACTTGAAAATGCAAGACCGGTCATAAAATGGTTATATTTGTTAAAGACGCACCATTTATAAGACTTCTCCGAATTTTCAGGTCATGGTATGGCCGTGAAACAGTTTGTGTCTGTTTAGTGAATTCGACACATGCGAGCAGAATGGCCGACGCTGCATGGTTATTTTTAACCCCGTGTAGACATAGGGTCAGTCACCCGCTTAGTCCTCCAGTGGCACGGACCAGTCTTATCTCAGGAGGAACTTGCGTGGGAATATGCCAGCTATAATATCCTTATGGATAGAATAAAAGAAAACGACCCAGATGTTCCCGGCGACAGTGTAAAAATATGTATCTTAGTTACAACTATGACAAATAATAAAAAACGATTTGTACATGTTACTTTATTTGAGAATTAGTACTGTGAGAAAAGGCTTATTAAATTTTAAACTCAAGTAAGTAAAAGGATATTGCACCACATAATGACTACATCACACAGCTACTACATCAATCAGAATTCAGAACTCAAAAGAGCCTCTTGTAACAAATTGTTATACATACCGATTTATTTCACTTATGTACATATTTTAAATGTATTTTACAACAATTCTCATGGTTTATGCGTGAAAACTGTTGTCATGCTTGATGATAGCATGAATTCGCTTACATAATTTCAACACGGAAACTTGGCATTTCAATGTCGAATCCATCAAAACTATTGTGCCATATTTTTGTGCCATATATTATTTTTCAGTAATATTATGTATTCAAAATTTTCCGGCGTTCGCGCATCTTTGAAACTTTGTACCGTTGTTGATGACACTTCCGTGAAAGTATCCGAGTTCTGACAACACCATGAACGTACCATACGAGTACGTGGCGCATTATTATGTCGTCCCGTTGATTACTGTTAATTTTTTTTAATAACAATCAACGACGACATAATAATTGCTAATATTTTTTACAGGAACGCATAGTAAGTATAGCTTATAACTTCTTTGAGAAGTGATATCTAGTAAAAGACCCATCCCCATGCGTCAGTTTTTATTCTGTTTACATATAGGTACTGCGCATACTTTAATACTGTACAAGAATCAGCTTTTCTAATTATCGTTCATTTTTGGTAACAATAAACCGTCTTTGAACGGCCATATCTAGCGAAAGACCCATCCACATGCAGGCAGACTGCAACTTTTGTGATCAGTGGAGAGCTCTACATCCACCTAACACTGAATCAGCCTTTCAGGCGATGGTTACCAAAAGTGCAGTTATCTCTTGGTCTATACGCTGTGCATCAGCTACTTAGGCCGGCCTCACACAGCCGGAATGCCTATCTGAATTCAGAATCTTAATTCAGAATCTGAATTCAGAAAGCACAAAAATGCATACAATTTCACTGTTCCCCACACACATTCTGGTTTTTTCAGATTCTTAATTTTTCAGATCGATCTGACAGAATGTGTCGACGAGCGTTCTTAATTCCGGATCTGAAAGTTTCAGATTCTGAATTCAGAACGCACATCTTTCCATACATTTCTATAGAGCGGACACACACACTCTGAATTCAGATTGAATTACTTCAGTCGTCACTGCAACCTGGTACTGTATAGACGTGTTGCGCCTTGCAACCCGTCGCGTCGTGATGTGTGACACGGAAAATTTAATTATGTGTGTCCAAAGACATCCGTGTATTTGGGATACATCAATAGAGGACTAACATAACAAGAAAATAAAAGATTTAGCATGGTTGGATGTATGCAAATACCAACCATGCTAAATCTCGCATATATTATATAATAACTAGCTGATGCCCGCGACTTCGTCCGCGTGGATTGAGGTTTTTCGGTTCCCGCGGGAACTCTTTAACTTTCCGGGATAAAAAGTAGCCTATGTGCTATTCCAGACTACAATCTATCTCTGTGCCAAATTTCATCCAGATCCGTTCAGCCGTTGGAGCGTGATTGAGTAACAAACATCCATAAATCCATACATCCACACATCCATACATCCATCCAAACTTTCGCATTTATAATATTTATTTGATGCTCGCCGTAATAATAATAATAATGTCCTCCCGACCGAATTTCGGCCACGGCGGCCAATCTCCAGAGAGATTAGCCATCTGCGCGGGAGATATTATAGTGCACAAGTGTGTGCGCAAACACAGGTGCACTCTCTGTTCCTTTACTCTCATAGCCCGATGGGACGGAAAATCCGACACGACCGGAGAGAGATCAGGCGCAGGACCGACGGCTTAACGTGCTCTCCGAGGCACGGGGGTGCAACACCGCCAACTTCCTAACTCCGGGCTAGCACTGAGAATTTCTTGTCAGAAAAACCCAGACTTGTTGTGACCCGACCCGGGACTCGAACCCGGGACCTCGTCGGCCGCAGTCGAACATGCTAACCACTAGACCAACGAGGCAGTTCGCCGTAATAATATGGTACTGGCTCTCCCTTAATCTGTTTACATTAATTGGATGAATCCAGTGTATTCGTTTGTATTTCTTTTTATTATAAAAATGAAAAAGAAGCGCGATGAGTATTAATAATTCTTCTTCCATATTCAAAGACGTCCGCCTGAGCCGAGAATAACGTTATTAGTGATCAATCGACAAATTCATAATCTGAATTCCGGTATATTGCCTCACACAGTACCGGAATTCAGATTCTGAATTAAGATTCTGAATTTAGAGAGGCATTCCGGCTGTGTGAGGCCGGCCTTATAGTTCGCGCACGAGTTGAATGCAGAGCAAATGTATGGCGACACATACATTTACTCTGCATTCAACTCGCGCGCGAACTGTATATCTGCCAGTACTTTTTATTCGTGATGTGTTAACAAACACAAAATAGTCCATTATAACATATTTTACATAATCCAACTTTAAAATTGCTTTTTTCTTCGCAAACTTGAACATAGGTATTTAAATTATAATGTATTAGATATTCATAATACATTTATTAAACCTCGCTTCGTTTACATGCAAGTCTGGATGCCTGTTTTTATTACGGATTCTTCGGCTTGCATCGATCGTTTTTTTACCGGTTACTTGGTAGGTAATTTTCCACGGAACTAGGGATCTGCTTAAAATTTCAATTTGAATTTATTTTATTTATGGTATCCAATTCAATAATGTAGGTATCTTCAAAAAACTTAGAGTACTTCGAAAGTAGGTAAAATATAATGCAAGTTGAAAACAAAATATAAGTCAGTGTTGAGAAAATAGTGAAGTCATAGGATAAAGTCAAAAATACAAGATATGCAACACAAACGTTTACCTTTCAAATGAAATTCAAGTGAACTATATTAAAACGATAGAGCATCGAGAGTACAAGGGGTTAAACGTACGACTAAAATAACGTAGGTACCTCCCTATTTTGGGGTGTGCTTACTTCGATTAGGGGAAATGTTTGAGGGTGCGTGTGATGTACGGTAAGGGGACTTACCGTTGCCGTATCGGTAAGGGTGACGGTAGCAAAGGTTGGTCCAGTGTTTGTTCCAGAGGTACTGTTAGATGTCACGCTCCCCACCTGGTTATTTGAGCTCTGTTCAATAATACGCTGTCGGAGTGCCAATCTTTCGAGGCTAGCGAGTCGATGAGATCCACCTGTTCCTTCTCTGTCGCGTTCTCTGAGTCCTGTTGCACTGAGAGTGCTCCCTGCACTAAACGATCCACTATATTTTGGAAGTGTCGGTGGTGGAACCGGTCTAGCGGAACCACCTCGACCAAGTAAAGAACCGCTGGACGTATATGCGTAACTGTTTGGTGTTCCAAGAGTCGCTGTTCTCGGAGCTGCTCCGATACCATTAAGGGGTCCGTTGGTACCATTGACGGCGCCGCCATTCACCGTCGTCGTACTGCCGTTCATCTCCTTCAACTGCTGTCCGTCATGCGAGTTAACAAATCACACTATCACTAGCCGTGAACAACAAAACAATCGCGATATGGTGCGATACGTAGGAGCGTTCGAGCCGGGTGCCTGTCGGAGGCGGTTTGACAGCTCGCGCGGTTCAGACGAGGCGCGCGGGCGGAGGCTCAGCGCCCCGCACTCGACGTCGTCGTCGCCATTCGCCATCGCCGCCGTCCCCAATGAGTCCCAGGATTATTGCCACACGACTGCTCGACTAGAGGGTTGAAAATGCATTGATGCATCTCTGTCAAGGTCAACTCATGGATTCTTGGCGAATTCAACATATTGCTTTTCCTTAATATGGTTTGATTGCGAGAACTTCGTGGAACTTTAAGTTTTATTGTGCTTACAAAAGTTTGCCGTTTTTCAGATGGTATGCCGGTCTTGATCCAGTGCACATTTTTCTTGCACAAGTAAAATAATGATTTTTCAAGATACGTTTCTTCGTCTTATTTTGATCCATTGTTATATTTCAATAAGATTCTTATAAGTTTTCCTCTAATACCAATAACTATAATCTGTACCTACCTAAAGGGAGATAAACTAGCTAACTAACATAGCAGCTATTGTAACAAATACGTTTAGACTATCAGCTGTCTTCAATTCCTAGCGAAACAATATCGACAGTTTCATGAATGGTTTTCAATTGGTGAAAGAAGGAAATGACGTCCAGTTCATTGGCCCGACTGTGCCAAGAAGTGAGTCGTCTACAGTATTATATTGATATTGAAAGTGGCAATAGGGAAATAAGACGAAGAGAGCGTGCAATTGTTCGTAGATGCAGTAATTAGGACACCGTTTTTGCTCTCTCGATTTTATAAAAATTCCATGTAAATATTCTACTCGTAACTAATGTTCCTATACATAATATACATATCTGCTGACTGCATAAGCTGACTTCCTAATAATCATGAGCATGTAGAATTGGGCAAATGCGGTAAAACGGGTCGATAAGAATGGAACCATAAAACATTACGGTTAAAATATAGTATAGTAAAGTAGTAAAACTAAACAACCAAAAGTGAATATAAATTGAGTGCAGGCTCGATAAACCATCTGAATCTCTATTTTTTGCGTAACTGATGAATAGGACTAGGAGATTGTGACTCTAACAAATAGATAAAATCCAAGTCTAGACGATGCAAGCAGTGCACAGCAGAACACGTGTTTGTCGCGTGTTACGGTGTGGTCACGGTCATGCCAATCGACCGGAGAGCACAGCGCATGCGCGTCATACAGCCCCTCGGGCCTATATTTCACCAGCACAACCCTCCGGCATTCCCGTATTAAGAGATGTGTGTATTCTTTATACCCACCTGCTCTAATAACTTTGATGCCATTGACTTACTTTCAAGTTTGTTGGATAGACCAACTTATGGAGTTGTAGTAACCTGATGAATTTGTTTTGAAAGAATATCAAACCAGCAATCCCATTACAAAACTATTTTTTTAGAATTTCAAAATTCAACCGGATCCTGATAATTGACCGAGATTGGACTTGCGTCTCAGATTAGCATAGATATTATGCTCTTCAAACTGTTCATTTCTCCGTTCATAACATGCAGTTATGAACGTTTAGGGAGAATAACGACGTAGAATATGAATATGCCAATACAGGAAAAAGAAAGACATGAAAAAAATTGTTCGACGCAAGTGGCTCAGGGCCCAGGTTATCTTCAATCACCTCACCAAAGACTTGGTAATAATATTGTAAATGACTCCGATCTAAACTTTCAAAGATGCAATCGTGCAATGAGTCAACAACTCCTGAAGATTCTCCGATGTCGGAGTGAAAGGTTATATTTTGGACTAGAGGATATTGTGTAGTTTGCGTGGTGTGTTGTATATTGGTGGTTGTCGCATGGAAGTGGTGGTTGACGGTGGTGCAAGATTCTCCTGCAAAGGTCGAACTCATAGTATGCATTTTGTACTATACAGACTTATCTAGTTTAGCATATCGTTCCTGTCGTAGACGGAATAGTTAAGCATTCATCATCAGTTGGTCAACAGATTCTTAAATAATAAATATCATAGTTACTATGACAAAGCTGAATGTAGAATTACAATCAGCTTTATAAAGTCCTCGTAACTCCTCGGATGCCAATTATTGCGGATATTTAGATGTACACAAGTGCTCTCCACTTCAAAAATCTTAATAATTATTTTGCCCTTGTGCATTACTCCCTCGAAAGATCTGTAGGACTCTCGTATTTCAATGACTTGAATTCTGTACTATAAGTACATTCTATAGCTTTGATGGTCGAGCATTGAGACGTGAGTCGTGACATGACGAGAAATTATTTTTCATAAAAAAATGCAAGTGATTTCGTTAAAAAGATTAAACGTTCATTGCACTAATTCATTCATACTAATATTATAAATACGAAAGTGTGTCTGTCTGTCTGTCTGCCTGCTACGCTTTCACGGCCCATCTGTTCAACCGTTTTTAATGAAATTCAGTATAAGGATAGTTTGTATCCCGGGTATAAGTAATTATTTAATTAGAGGTTGAACATTGATTGTAGTACCTATTTCCAAAAACACAGTTTTGGCATATGGATATTCCATTGATGTTTATGTAATAAAAGTATACACCGTAAACTGTGGTTAGGGTCTGTCTTACTTTGGAATACGCGTTTTACAACAAACAACGCCATCTATTTCAAAGTTAAAGCGGTGCATTGATAACATACGTCACAAGAACAACTCTCAAGCTCATTCTCTCCACGTACAGTTAGCACGTTCAAATGTTCGCCTTATTCAAACAGCGTACGTTAGATGGCGTTCGTAGAATATATGTAGAGCACATACGCAGAGTGTACACTACTTCATAATAAGAAAATGTAAAATAGTGAGCCAAAACGCAATTTAACATGATTGCCATTTAATCCTGATTCTAGACCTGCAGTCAAGCCATCAAAATATGTATCCAGGATTTCCGACCTGGTTAATTCAAAACATGGTCAAAGATGAACTGTTTACATTTACAGATTCGGAAGCTGTTCCACTAATAAATATAATGTGAGGGGATGAGGATTTAATTAAGTTACATACCCTTTCAGGGTTCTCGTTATTGCGCGTTTATTTTAAAATGCATCGTCGTGCCCGTAACATTATTATTTTATCGAAATATTTTATTTTCTATCTACATCTTCCACATCCTTCCAGCCCCCCTAGCATGGGCCGAGACAATTTTCTCCCCGAGGAAAGGATAAAAACTTTATTCCTAAATAAATAAACTAGTGGTTCGCCCCGAACTGAGACCTCGCGGTTTCACAGAGCGCCATCTATTGACATCAGTGTGAAGTTCTGTTAAAAATATCATCATCATTAAAAATTAAATAATTTCGTTTCCTTATAATATTTATCTAATTTTAGTATTTGTTGTTCAAGTACAGGATATAATTCAAATAATTGACCAAGTTTCAGGATTGAGAGTTCAGAAAATTGAGAGTTCAGAAAATTGAGAGTTCAGAAAATTGAGAGTTCTGAGGTCAACTTTGGACGTTAGAAAATCGCTACTTTGAAAGCCCCCCCTTTCGTCAATTTTAGGGGAAAAATTCAAAAAAAAATATTTTTGGACTCTATTCCTAATTATCTTTAAAATGATATACTGCAACCCTATGTAACGCTATAAAAAATATTTTACTTCGCATTCGCTTCTATGAGTGCCCCCCTGAAATAAAGATTTTTATAACTTTTTAAGCCATATTCGGCGGGAGGCCATCGGTTTACATATTATATTTAAATTTGAAGTAATTACGTTCGGAAATTCAGAAGTTATAAGGCTCTGACAGACGGACAGACGGACGGACGGACAAGTGCCAATTCACCCAAGTAGACTCAGAGACCTTCGCTTCGCTCGGACAATAAAAACGCTAAATAACGGTGGATAAATAGTCCCCCGAGTCCCCGTGAAATGTCAAACGGGGATAAACTTCTCTCCCCTGTTGCCGTGCTCTGAGAAGTGGATAAGTTAATTTTATCTCTTGTCAGTGGATAAAATCGGGGGATACAATTTTTATCTTCGGCCCATGCTATGCTACTAGCCCTGCTGCACAAGATAAATTAAAAACTACAGAGATCTAAAAGTAGACTTAATATTATAATTTTTCTAAATTTTTAAAGAGTCAATCTATTAGATAGTTAGATTCGCATCTGACCTCCGAATTAAATACAAGAAGCAGAGCTAAGATACTTTAAAGATAATATAAAAAAATACTACTTAGCAAAATATGAAGCTCGGCCCTCCGGAGTGCAATATTTGCATGTGATCGCATCAGTGTGGAATCGGACCTTGTTTAAAGGTATCTTATTAACAAAGCTATCGATTTACAACAAATGAAAGTATAGACTGAAAGTGAGACAGTCTCGTGGATATTTTGTTCTCATTTCATATATATATTAGTCATGATTACGATTTTGATCTATACTTAACACAAACTTATCCATACTGCATGTACTATATCAACTAATCAAATAATCAATTAAATATTATAAATGCGAAAGTTTGAATGGATGTATGGATGTTTGTTACTCAATCACGCCCCAACGGCTAAACGGATCTGGATGAAATTTGGCACAGAGATAGATTATAGTCTGGAATAACACAAAGGCTACTTTTAATCCCGGAAAGTTAAAGAGTTCCCGCGGGAACCGAAAAACCTCAATCCACGCGGACGAAGTCGCGGGCATTAGCTAGTTGGTTTATAAATCTGAAAGCTTTTGTTTGATTGACCAAGTAATGTTTACACAATACCTAAATCGATCTTGAGATAATTTTGCGCGATCCACGGAGATGTCTTTGATCCTGGAGACAAACTGTCCTGGAAACCATTCATCTGTTTTGTAATAAGTTTAACGTTCTTTGCGGGATTTGGCTACATGTATGATGTAACATGGTTCTTGCCTATACCCCTTATGTAAGGAAGCTTGAGGTCTTAAAGTTACGTATTAAATGTAGGCAGTTAACGTTTTGTCTTTTGAGGCAGCATTGTTTTAAAACAGGTCTCTATTATTGGGTGAAAATAGCATCCCGTGCCCACTTCAATAAACAATGATTTGATAAGGTACTAAGAAAGATAAGCACTAACATTACCAGCTCGGTGTAGATTTAGGAACTTTATATTCTTAACTAAATAAAAATAGGTACCTAGTACCTACTTATCATCGCAATTATTTGCGATTATTATTTAATTATTTATTAAAATCATACAAATGCGAAAGTGTGTTTGTTTATTGGTTTGTCCTTCAATCATGCCGCAACGGAGCAACGGGGCGACGTGATTTTTGGCATGGGTATAGTTTAGGACTTGGAGGGTGACATAGGCTTCATTGTTATCCCGGAAAATTAGTTTCCGCGAGAATAACAAAAACTAAAACCACGCGGACGATGTCGCGGGCATCAGCTTATTGTGTATGAAATGTATCCACGTCGTCACCTTCAACATACCAACAAGATAACCTAGCTACATAATCTCATATTGCGTTTAGAAGTCACGTTAATTACAATTATGAGAAAATATATTCTAGCTAGTCTATTGTTCTATTGATATAGTACCTGAGACAATCTTGCCATGGTTACAGTACCGATTTCTAAATAGCTTTTAATTTTTTTTCGTGTTGGTCGATTTCATTTTAGTTGGCTCACAAACTGTAACTACTCGTGGTATTAATAATTCATATTATCTACTGATGGGCAGCCCCCATTCAGTAGATAATATGATACACGCTAACTTGAAACTAAAATCTAAATAGGTAATGGGGCTGATTCTGTAGTGCACAATCTCTAAACTAAACTATGATTAGAGCATTACAAATATTGCTAACCCTTTCATAATACTCCCTACGGAAAGGGACAGAACTAGATTTAAAGCTGCCATTTTAGTTTAGTTTAGAGATTGTGTTACACAGAATCAGCCCCATTAACAGGCAGAGACCTCCTGTTTAGCTTCTACACAAGTAATACTGTACCATGACGACTTTTGCCGTAAAAGCGAAAAAGATACTACCTACGACATACAACATTCATTAAAAAGAAAATAGTAGCTACCTACGCCCTTAACAGTAAACAGAAAACATACCTAGTTATTCTGTTATCAAATAACAAGAAAGAAAAGGACTTCCGTGTTCCAAAAATAAGTCACATACTATACTAGCTGATGCACGTGACTTCGTCGTTCGTGGATTAAGTTTTTTTAAATTCCCACGGATACCCCTCAATTTTCCGGGATAAAAAGTAGCCTATGTCACTTTCCAGGTTCTCAACTATACCCATGCAAAAAGTCGATCCGTTGCTCCGTTGCAGCGTGATTGAAGGACAAACCAATAAACCAACAAACAAACACACTTTCGCATTTATAATATTAGTATAGTGTGATGATTTGTTGTGTACTTAGATGAAATTGATATAATCATTAACTTAATAAATATGACGTAGGTATATATATGACTTTAATAGAAATTAATTTATTAACATTTCTACTAAACACTAATAAAATTGCACAAATAGGTAGAGAAAAGTTTATAACGCAGCAGCGTCTTTTGCGTGATCCTCTATTTGATAATCGCTATTTAAACAATTTATTTTTGACATAGGCAACATCCCAACTCAAGTTCAGAAGTTAAAAAGGGTGCACAAAACTCGTAAAAAGATAGCATAAAGGGAATATTTAAACTCATCTCAACCCTATCGCTAAGCGTGCTCTAGTGCGGGGGTAGGTAGGCCGTGGGAATAAAGAGCTACGCGATGATACACTGGATGATTCGTGACACAGTTTCAAGATGCCTCAACTTGAACAACGCCCACTGTAGTGACTTAAGAAATTAGAACGAACAAAGTTTGGAAGAGAATACCTCTAGGTATTAAGTTCGCCTTTGTGCATTATAATATGTGCAATAAAGAATTTAAAACAAAAAAAAAAAGTTTGAGGGACGGACGGCTTAAAAAAATAATGCCTTTATAATGTGGAGCTGGTATCATTCTGATTTTGACAGCTTGGAATAGGAAGCTACCTAAAGTACAAATATTTCTTTTAAACCAAAATATTTTTAAAACCCTGGTTAACGTGTCTCTTAATTCTTTATCATTAAAAAATCTGACACCAGGTACTGAAGTAGCCGGCAATACATAAATTACAAATCTAGGAACAACTTGCTTATAAAAAATCAGTAATCACAAATGTTAATTACAAAAACGCTACGTATAAACGTGAAAGTATGTACGTGTTTCAGTTAGATACGGAGATACGAGTACGAGGAGTTCGCACTCAGGACAGGGACTTCTATAGCGGGGTTTTTGTAAGGCCAGCCCCCCTAGCATGGGCCGAGACAATTTCTCCCCGAGGAAAGGATAAAAATTTTATTCCTAAATAAATAAATAAACGCTAAATAACGGTGGATAAATAGTCTCCCGAGTCCCCGTGAAATGTCAAACGGGGACTCGGGGGACTATTTTATCCACCGTTATTTATCGTTTTTATAATATTTAAGAATAAAATTTTTATCCTTTCCTCGGGGAGAAAATTGTCTCGGCCCATGCTAGGGGGGCTGCAGGAGTAGAGTATTACCTAATATTATACATAGGTATAACGCTCTCCTCTGATGCCTGTTTTTAGCAAATGCGAGTGAGTTGTGAAGTCACCAAGCATGCCTATATTTACTGCAACAAAGGCGTGTTAGCGGTCAGTAAAATGGTACATAGTTAAAACGTTTTGACGTTAATGTGTTTTGAGGTAACGTTGTGAATCGGAGTTCCATGTTTTAGAATTTCTGCTAGTAAGCGCATCGATCCGTTTAAAGTAAACAAACATTTAACATGGTTGTAACCGAAGAGCCCGTAGTAAAATTTAAAGAAATTCTTTCTATATGTACCTACCTTAAAATATAAAATGAGTTTTTCTCCTACTTGCTCGGAAATTGCTTCATTATAAAAAAACAATACGTACAGTGGTTTCACGTCTCTTCCGAAATAGCAATTCACGGCCTAGTTTACTTAAAAAGGTCTCGGCTTGCGCCTGGTCCTATTAAAATCACTCAGGAAGTCATCGACTTCGCTTCGTCCTTCCAATATAACTCAGCCGTGAATTGCTTTATTTCCAGCCTAGGCAGTAATGTACTATTATATCATACTTGCTCAGTAACTAGGGATTACTATGGTGGAAAGTCTCCTTGTAAGTTGGTGTTTGCAATTCAAGGCAACATTACGTCGCACTATGCTTGAATTGTAATGTTCACATTACAGTTCAAGCTATGCAAAACTCCTTGGTAAACAATCTCTTTTCTTATAAAATGGTAACAAAACTTTTTACTGAAAAAAAACACTGAACATGGCGGCATTTAATTTCCATACATTTCAAACTATGCAAAACTCCTTGGAACTCAGAGCCGTAAAAAAAAAATGGAAAACTATTTACGAAAAAAAAATGGAAATGGCGGCATTCCATTTGATCTGAAAGTTTGTGAAGTTTGTTCGTAAAGTGATTTATTTACCTCGCAAGAATGATATAAAATAGAATGCTTACCTCGGTTGCAAGTAGCTATTACACCCTCGAACTATATTCACCCTCGCTCGCTGCGCTCGCTCGTGTGACTAAATATCTCGGGTGCACGCGATCCATTAGCGCCCTATGCGAGCTTTTTTTTTTTTTTTAAATGTATAGGCCAGCGCTTGGCTGCAATCAGACTTGCTTGCAAGTGGTGATGCAGCCTAAGGTGGAGCGCGCTTGCCTAGAAGATGCCTATTCACTCTTGATTTGAAGGTACCTATATTATAAGAGGAGGGGAAAACGGAAGCCGGAAGGGCATTCCATATCCTAGCAGTTCGAATTAGAAACGAGGAAGCAAATCGCTTCGTACGAGCCCGCGGAATTTCGACTGCGTAAGGGTGCAGACCTTGTCGATGCCTTGCGGTTCGATAATAAAAAGGTGACGGAGGAACCAGATCGAACAGTTCTTGGGCACACTCTCCGAAATATATCCTGTAGAATACCGACAGACAGGCAACTTTGCGCCTATGTTCCAAGCTTTGCAGCTTCGAACTGAGCAGCGCTTTGTTACCAATAAGTCTCCTGGCGCGACGATCCACCGAATCCAATGCATCAAGCTGGTACTTGGCAGAGCCATCCCACAAATGGCTGCAGTACTCCATGCACGATCAATTTGGCGCCAGTGCGAGCTGCGCTCGCACTGGCGCCAAATTGGATCTTGTTCTGTAATAGCTTACTTACGTCCCTTGTGTAACAATCTACTAATTAATACAAAAATAATTGGCCGAAACCTCATAAGAAAGATAAATTCATTTTATCGACGACATCTGCAGATAATCTTTAACCCTGATACAAAATTCAGTCAAGTTTAAATTTTTTAAATGCTTGCTGTAGCGGTGAGATGTACCGATGTGTTATGTTCCGTCATCTGTGTAGGATGAACCAGCCGATTGATTGCCTTATTGATTGATTAAAGCCGAGTGGAGCACAAATCGGCTCCCCGAAAAATAAGCTATTTTAGTAATTTAGCAAGCCGCGGTTTTAGTTGCAGCCCGGCTTCGACTATATTACACATACACGAACACAGTAAGCAAGGCCGGACGTATAGCAGGCATATTTAAATGGGTTACTTTTAAATAGTTACATCAAGTAAGACTTATACACCTTTGAAGGTTTGTTGAACTGTAAACAAGTTGAAAGATGTTATAAAGATGTGAACCTGCCACGCACAGAACATATAATAGAGGTTAGAAAGGCCCTAGTGCAAATTATGTACGGAAACCGCTGTCGCCGTTTTGATCCCACCATTCTTCACTACTACTAATCTAAACGAATACACACGAGAGTTCCCATGTGTGTGTGAGGCAGAAAAAAGCGCTGCGATTGGCGAAGCTACGCACACTAGTGAAACTTTAAACTTGCGCATGTTGTCGTGTAAAACAGCAACATACGCTAGGGATTGACTAAAATATTCTTTATCGATGTTTATTTTTCGTACGGTCGACAGCATGTCAATATTCATATTGTTAACTTAAGTTGGACTCTATGTCTGTAGATTTTACTATTTTATTTTAAACTAGCTGATCCCCGCGACTTCGTCCGCGTGGACTAAGTTTTTTCGATTGCCGCGGGAACTCATTAATTTTCCGCGATAAAAAGTATGTAGGTATGTATATTCTTTATAGCTGATGCCCGCGACTTCGTCCGCGTGGAATAAGTTTTTCAGTTAATTTTCCAGGATAAAAAGTATCCTATATTACTATCCCACGGTATAATCCCCCTATAATGGTGAAACACGTACTTCTTCATATTTTAACGAAAGCCCAAATGCTGTTTCATGGCTATAACTTGAGAAATTAAGGATTTTCATACAAACTCTCAAATTCCTATTTCACCCCTTCGGGAGTGGAATTTTGAAAAACTGTGAAACACATATGTTTTCATTTTCAACCCGCAAGTACCAAGTTTCATGGCTATAACTTGAGAAATTAAGGACTTTCATACAAACTTTCAACCCCTATTTCACCCCTTCGGGGGTAGAATTTCGGGATAAAAAGTATCCTATGTCCTACCTCGTAGTATGGGCTCAAATCGTGCCAAGTTTGAATTCATTCAGTAGTTTCGGCGTGATGCGCGGCCAAGATACAGACAGACAGACAGATAAAAATGAAAAAAATTACAGATTTGGCTTCAGTATCGAATAATGAGTGACCTGTAAAAAAAAATTTCAAAATATCTTCAATGTACAGAATTGGACCTGTTACAGTTTTATTATAATTAGTATAGATTAAAAAATGTATGGAGACATAATGATATTTCTTTTGCTTATAACTACTGATTCTTTATAAGAAATAAATAAAATAAAAAAACAACTATGGTTTACAAATGGTTTTTATTTGAATACATCAACAATATTTAAAACACACTATACAACAAAACCAACAAACACAAAATACTATAACAATATTTCAAACATTTATGATTAAAATCTAAATCTGTAACTATCATTAAAAGTTCATAATAATAAACTCAGAAACAAATAAACTATTTATCGATACGGTGGAAAAATGCTACTCAGCCCTATCGACAAGTTACTCTTATTGGGTAATACCAGGTAACAAGTGGAGTTGATCGTTCATACGCACTACGCTTTACATTGCCGCTCGCGTACATGACTCTGTTGGAGCGCGTTGTTCGCACCAGCGATGTACATACAAATTTGCGATCCAGTCACACTAGTGAAGGAAAACATAATGTCTTTAGTATTTTCAATGAAATCATTTAAAATCAAGGTTTAATGTACTTACCGATGAAAAGATATCTTGCCATTAGTCACATTGACATTTTGGCTTCTAGCTCTGCAGGTTATTACCGCGCAAGAAGGCATTATAAACACTTTTTTGCGCGTAAAACTTCCCAAGACAGTCCGCGGCCGACTGAGGTATGTTTTTGGTACGTTTGAGCGTTCGCTCAATATAGTGGCGCGCGTGACCCGCCCACATCGCCTTTCTAACCTCTTATTATATGTTCTGTGCTGCCACGTGCCTTACTATACCGTAGCACTAGGCAACCTTTTGATCTATTCAGGAACATACGACGCGTATTTTTTGTTTTTATTTTTAAGTAGGTAGGGGGAAACCTAATCAAATCTTATCGTTGTTAATCTATATGCCTACGATATACGCTTATCTCCCGACTCGAAAATAAATTAGGAAACTTGATGAGCTCCACAAAATTATCTACAATTTGGAACGTGTAAATGTAAGGATTCTTACTAAGATATTATTATGTACGCAGCATTTTGTCGACTAATGTCTTGCAAAATTATATGTAGTAAATATTATAAGCAGTTTAACAGTAAAGAAGCGGGAAATGCTCATAACATCAGAGGCACTTAATCTAAACTTGAAGTAAGGAAATACTTTAAGCGCATATTTAAAATAGCAACACGCGAGCGGTCCCTAGACGTTCCATTTTTTTTACACTTGTATTAATTTTATAACATTTTTTTTACAGCTTTTTAAACACAGGCAAATTATGACATCACAAACTTGCAAGGGGCGAAAACCTATCCTTAAATAAACGTTATTAATTACTATCTTACTAGAAGCTAATATGGACTACAATTTGGCCTCAAAGAAACACTTGAACGACTCTAAATTCCCTAATGGCCAGAGAGGCCATAGTAATTTTTGAGGATATACTCGTACCAACTTGACACTAAAAATAATTATACGCCAAGCCGCAGAATTTTGTTTTGGCCACCGAACCTATCCTTTTACTTATCACCTGCTCATAACGTTCTATCTGTAGTCTATAGTTATACGCCCTATGGGACCTCAGGCCATACTAATTAACACAACGTAGAACAATAAATTATTGTAATTTCCACTTGAGAGTGTACATCATTCAGTTGACCTGCTTTACCGTGACCTGCAGATTGACCATGGTTGGGAGATGCACGATAATTTTAAGATTCGCTAGAGCTAGTACAATAAGAAACCGTTTTTGGGTCTGATTTTAATCAGTTATTTCATTTTGCCTAGTTTTATTTTGCAGGGCAAGCTCGCAATAAATCTTTTATACGCGCGATTTTGTCTTGGAATATCTATGTCTCGTCGAATTTGTATCAAACAAAAAAATCGTACGAGTTTTTAATGTCCAGTGCGTGTGTATAAAAATACACCACAGTTCATGCATCACAGAATTGCAATAAAATTACACACCGGAGTTTCGTAGTTTAATAGAAGTGTAACAATAATGCAAGTAAATTATTGTTTTATTTGCCATTTTATATTCATTATATAAGATTGTAGTATTTAACATTATTAACATTCATTATATAAGAAGTATGCGAACTTTCGTCTCTCAACATGCTACGTGTTATAATCCTATGCTAATTATGATTTCATTTTTAATTACATTTGATGTAAACAATTGTTTTGATGACCTAATCTTATAATAACCATATATTATCGTGGACTCTACAACATTAATTTACAAGTTTTCATTATTATTTTACTACCATAAAATATGATTTCCGATTGAAAGTACCTGTCCATTGCCAAAAGGCCTATGCTAACCATCACGTTGTCAAGTAAAAAGGATATCCAACAATTTATAAATGAATGTGCGCTGATTATGTACTCCCAGTCCCAACACAATAATTGTCTAAAGGGGAGACCTACAGGAAAGAAAATTAACTCTTTCAGTGTCTTTCATAATTAACTTTTAGCCATTATAGTTGAACATTCCATAACTACCCTAAGCAGTTATTTATGGAATAATCAGCGATATCAGCCAAAAAACAAGACGAGTCTTTAAAGCGAATGAAAATTAAATGAGTGAAAGATCATCTCAGGAAATTTCAATAGAACGGTCAATAACAGGATCAAAGTATAAGTACGTCATATTTATAGGTAATATTTTATAGTCGTGATAAAACATTATCTTCAAGAAATAGTAACACTAACTAAAGACTTTTTTTAAAGTAAACATGCACTCTTTATGCATTACGATTATAAAGCTATAGAAATAGAAATGATTTATTTCATGTAGGACCACTTGTGCCACTTATGATAAGTCGTAAGAATCTACCACCGGTTCGGAAAACTGATTCTACTGAGAAGAACCGGCAAGAAACTCAGCAGTTGCTCTTTTCAAAAACAGAAAAATGTTACAATTTGTATATAATATTAAATGCATACGCTACGAAACAAGCAAGTTAGTAACAAATATTATTATACTAGTGGCCACCTGCGACTTCATCCGCGTACAATTGCTGATTTAATATGAGATTATGAAATTTTCCCGCTGCAAAAAGCCTATCTATAGAGAGAGGCTATGCTTAGCTTAGGTATGCAGGTTTTTATTATTTAAAACTAATACCCTAAATCCCGATTTTCAAGTCTAACTTCAACTTTAGGGGTGAATTTTCTCAAAACCGTTTCTTAGCTGGTCTACACCATAGAAGGAATTTACCTTCCAAATTTCAAGTCTGTATGTTTTAGAGTTCCTGAAATATCGTGATTAGTCAGTCAGTCAGAGAGTGAGTGATATTTCGCTTTTATTGTATACTAGCTGATGCCCGCGACTTCGTCCGCGTGGACTAAGTTTTTTCGATTCCCGCGGGAACTCATTAATTTTCCGGGATAAAAAGTAGCCTATGCATATGTATGTACAATGTTTATTCTTTATAGCTGATGCCCGCGACTTCGTCCGCGTGGAATAAGTTTTTCAGTTAATTTTCCAGGATAAAAAGTAGCCTATATCCCACGGTATAATCCCCCTATAATGGTGAAACACGTACTTCTTCATAATTTAACGAAAGCCCAAATGCTGTTTCATGGCTATAACTTGAGAAATTAAGGATTTTCATACAAACTGTCAACCCCTATTTCACCCCTTCGGGGGTGGAATTTTGAAAAACTGTGAAACACACATGTTTTCATTTTCAACCCGCAGCTCATATATCAATTTTCATGGCTATAACTTGAGAAATTAAGGACTTTCATACAAACTCTCAACCCCTATTTCACCCCTTCGTGGGTGGAATTTCGGGATAAAAAGTATCCTATGTTCTACCTCGTAGTATGGACTCAAATCGTGCCAAGTTTCGTTTGAATTCATTCAGTAGTTTCGGCGTGATGCGCGGCCAAGATACAGACAGACAGACAGACAGACAGACAGACAGACAGACAAAAATGAAAAAATTACAGATTTGGCTTCAGTATCGGATAATGAGTGCCCTCCAAAAAAAATTTTCAAAATATCTTCAATGTACAGAATTGGACCTGTTACAGTTTTATTATATGTATAGATAGATATAGATAGATAGATTATGCACTTGACTACTAACCCTAATTATTGACCGAGCGAAGCGAAGGTCTCTGAGTCTACTTGGGTGAATTGGCACTTGTCCGTGCGTCCGTCCGTCTGTCAGAGCCTTATAACTTCTGAATTACTGAACGTAATTACTTCAAATTTAAATATACTATGTAAACCGATGGCCTCCCGCCGAATATGGCTTAAAAAGTTATAAAAATCTTTATTTCAGGGGGGCTCTCATAGAAGCGAATGCGAAGTAAAATATTTTTTATAGCATTACATAGGGTTGCGGTATATCATTTTAAAGATAATGAGGAACGGAGTCCAAAAATTTTTTTTTTTTAATTTTTCCCCTAAAATTGACGAAATGGGGGGCTTTCAAAGTGGTGATTTTCTGACGTCCAAAGATGACCTCAGAACTCCCAATTTTCTGAAAGGCTGAGCCTGAAACTTGATTAATTATTTGAATTATATCCTGTACTTGAACAACAAATACTAAAATTAGATAAATATTATAAGGAAACGAAATTATTTAATTTTTAATGAGCATACGTATTTTTAACAAACTTCACAATGTTGTCAATAGATGGCGCTCTGTACAAATTTATTCGTTTGTGCTTAAAAAGAAAAGGCTGAGCCTGAAACTTGATCACTTATTTGAATTAAATCCTGTACTTGAACAACAAATACTAAAATTAGATAAATATTCTAAGGAAACGAAATTATTTAATTTTAGCTTCACTATTTTTAACAGAACTTCACATAGATGGCGCTCTGTAAGTTTATGGATACCGCGAGGTCTCAGTTCGCGGCGAACCACTCGTTAATATGAGTTAAGTAGCTGTACGTACTTATGTTAGCTCATATTACTATTTGCGTCATATTACATACATAATATCTAAGAGGAAAATAAAGGATACAATACATTATTAATTATAAGTCCGAACAAAATAATTATTACCTATAATTTAAAGCGACCACACATTTACATAGCAATACGGTAAATAGAAAAACGTTAATGGGAAAACCGATTTTAGTATTTGGACAAATTTTTCCCGTCTTATTAGGTACAAACGAAGTCTTGTTGTTTGCAAGCGAAAACTATACTTGCAAGTCCTTGCGATTGTGTATACGTGGCTGGCAATGAAAAGGGAGGAAAACAAAACAAACTTGAAGTCGCAGTGCGCACGGAATAACAAAAATCTTAAAGTGCTTTTTCAGCGAAGTTAAAACCTAGTATGCCGTCGTGGTATTTTCATTAATACTATACGTAAAATGTTATATATTAATACAGTTTACAAATAACAATAACAAAATCTGGCGATTAGTAAAGTTGGCTGCAGTGGACTGCTTCGTTACAATAGATTGTTTAAATAAACGGCTCCGTATGAATCGGTTAACCGGTTAACCGGAATCGTGATTTATCAGTATCACTGTTAGTTCTAAATGTTAGTCTTTAATCGTCTTGTAGTACCTATAATGTTGTTTAGTCAAAAGGCACGTGCGATCCGCAAGCCGACGTGCGTTCCTAAAACAAATCACAATACATACCAAATCATAACTTTTGCAACGTAACTTTTGTAACTCGCGCTTTTAATAACGTTGCGAATAATATAAGCACGGGGCTTTTAAAGAAATTAAAATTAAAACCTTGAAATATAGACCTATTGAAGTCCAATGAGCGTGGAATGATAATCGGAATTAGGAATATCCCTAATGTGATACATTTACTTACTATTTTTTGAAAAACTAATTTATTATATTGAAACAAGGGAAAATTTACTGAGTTTGAATATTGTCAAAATTGCTATCATGATGTTATGTTGCGCATGTTTTACAAAAATTCATACCTACAGTAGTTTCCTATGTATACCTACTCTGAAGGATCCCCACTTCGATTTGCAAAAGATTTTTGGTTATTTTAGAAAACAGTGTCTGGAATGTAATGCTGTAAACATTTATAGAATCAGCTCGTGGCGCCCTTTTATTTTATACCCCACTCAATGGGACTCGAAATATATTCTTAAAATTCCATACAAAAAATATTATCGTGTCATAAATTTTTTTCGCACTACAAGATTTTCTGGCAACATCAAAACTTTATATTATAAATCTTAATGACCTTATGAATACAAATAGCTGTCCTTATATTTTGCAAACGGAATTGCAGCTTCTTGCAGTCTTGTCTTCAATCTTTAATATTCTCTTTATAAAAATTATTGAAACTGACCTACGATTATATATAAATAAATTATTATTATTAAGTAAATCACCATTGATTAACGAAACTGTAGTTATAATATAACTAAAATACATGGCATTTAAAAGTACCTAGTCACTTTTATATTTTGATGATTGTGTTAAAAATTAAAAAAGTTAATTTTGTATCTAAGTTATGAATTATGATTTATGATATTATACTGGACACACCTAAGACAAATGAGGTATTAGCTATTAGTAATCGGTATCAACTAATGTTAAATACACAGTACGACCCACTTACGGATTGGTTGACTGATAAGATAATAAGTACATTTCACTTATACAACACGGGACTTTAAAACCAAAAGAGTATTCTGGTAAACCTAACTTAAAAATTAGCATCTAAATAAACTGCTTACCTGTTCCGTACTACCATTTAAAGGCTTGTACCGGGATAAAACGGGCCTATTTCGAGACCTATTCAAAGGCGATTCTGATACAGAATTCATCTTGCTTAATCACTTAGCTTGCTTAATCACTCGCACTAAAAACGTAAGTTTAGCTGCGGAATGCAAAAATAATTTACGTGGCCCATCCGCTAACTGCATGCGAAGGAAGCATACTGTCACGATTACAGCAGTGTACCACTAACAAACATGATACCACATTTTTCCGTCGACAAATCACATCCGGAGGAGAGTCGACTGAAGTCGAGTGAATCAACGCCAAACACCACTTGGCTTAAAGCAACCTCTGATAACAATTTAATGGTGTTTTGCCACAAACAACGAATCTATCTGACTCATTAAAAGTACAGACCACTCTATAGTTCATACATATCGCGCCGTACGATTTAATTATTATGTGCCTTAAATAAATGTAAGATACGAATAAAACATTCTGCACGTTTTAAACGTCTACTGCCCCTTTTACGAGAAGCGAAAATAGTTATCGTTTCATTGGATTGGAATGAGTTTTTAGGAGCGAAAACACAACAGCGGCACACACAACGCATAGGGACAAAGTTAACAATGTATTTTATGGTAATGTTAGAAATTGTTTTTAGACCCAAACCCAACGACCACTCCGCGATTACAATTATTTTGCGCACTGAAACAATAGCCAGCACGTCGTGGATTACAAGCGCACTCGTCACTACTATTGGTTTTGTAAGTACAAGTGTGTACTTCAAATAAATAGTTGACCATTGGGACGCCAATATTTGTGTCACGGTGTCTGATGGTCTTGACGCCTGACGCACTCACGCGGGGGCCATATAGCGGTCGCAAATTCCTACTCGTAATACCAACGAGGCATGCACAGTACGTGCGCTATGAACAAACGGTCCTGGTGACCTAATAATTCGGTTTTCGATATCACTTCATTGCATACATAAATGATATCCTTGTATGTGTTATTAGTTATTACATTCGCCTACTTATACTTGATTTCTCTAGCCCAGATATTTTTGTATCTAAAATTATTGGACGTAATAGAATATACTGTACGTCCATCGTACGTACGTACTAGAACCTGACCTGACCTGATCTGAGTCTGTGACTTGTAGCAATTAGTATCTTGATTCAGTTTTGGCAGCGGAACCCCAAACTTTGAACTCGAGAATAGGGATCAACGTCTAGTCCTACTTATAAAATACTTAGTTCTGTAGGTAGTTGAAGCAACACACTTACCGCTACATTTGATGATTACGGAACAGCACATGAAACAAAAATAATTAAAATTAGAATTAGCATTAGTAGCTATTATAGTAATTCCAAGCCAGAATACGGAATGCTGAAACCTACCTAGGCATGGAAGACAACAAGTGCCCACATCTTCGAGACTTTCTGAGCTAATATATCGCAAATCGTATGACATTTATTGAACACAACGTTCGTTGACATAGCAAAATAATAAAGTGACAGAGTTATGAGCGGGAAAGCATTCCGCACAAAAAGTCCACTCACGATTCTGTGAGTCAATAGACGTTACACTGTGCTACACTATTGTTTTTATAAATTCAGATTGTTTTCAAATGTTGGTTAAACGGTACAATCATGCAAATAAAACAAATGATGTGACCTCATAACGTTCAATTAATAACAATATCGTTAGCAACCTTATTACAAAGTTTACCTACTAAAGAGCTCACTGTCTGATGAATAGTGATACTTAAATGATAATAAAGAGGTTGGAAACAAAATTACAGTTGAATATTATTAATATGTTCATAACAGAATACGTAATTGCGTTGATGATTAAAAATTCACAACACAATTTTAATAACAAGACCAAAATGTAATTTACATAAAGAAAGCACTTCTAACCATTTTATGAAAAAATAAATGGATAAAATAAGCTTGGTTTCTTACATGAAGCGAGCGGAGTATCTAAAGATTCCATAATAAGATAAACTAAATAAAGCCTTTTTTGTCATAAAACATTTGGTATAACTTCAAAACAATCGCACTGAACTCAGCCCGTCCAACGTTTGAGTACCAATCAGTGAACAAATAGTCCGTCGTCCCAATTACCCGTAAATATTGACTATAATACGACTTGGGTATAGCTAGGTGTAGAATATCATCGCATCACTAGATGTTTACGTGTGCGAGATAAATAAATAACTACGGTTCGTGATTCGTGCGGAGACCAGCGGCATGCGCACAAGTTCGCGGGAACTAAACGCCACCGAAGAGCGCCGGCAGTACAGCAATTCGCATGCAGTTGCACTTCAAGCTATTTCAATACGCGTAGAGAATTCGCAACATGGCAGATTCCAAGACGTCAGGGGTAAGATCCCCGGGCATTGCTGCAATCTGCCTGAGGTCAATTCTTGTGAGGTGCACACGAATGACATTTTTGTTTACTTTACTTTGTCTTTTATTATATTTTGTTCTCAATCTTGAAACGGATTTTGCAGTTTCTGAAGTACTAAACTTATTCTGATGAAATCTCACACATGAATTTCGGTACCATGATTAGCCCCGGCTTTAAATTCAATCTGAGTTGACTCCTGCAGGGGTATTGTTTTATTGCTAACTATTGATTGATATTGCATGGGATATTAAGTATATTCTTTCATTTGAATTTGGGTCTAAACTCCTCAATAATGCAATAACGTACAAATTACCGAAGGATCCATCGATTATTCATATGTTTAAATACGAGACCTACGAATAACTACAAGACCCTTATACGAGACCCTAGGAAGCTGTAAAGACGTAGACGCACAACTTTAGAAGTTAAGAATAAGAAGATAGAACTGCTACTAAGTGCAACTATAATATTATAGTTTAATGACCTAATATAGAATGTAAGGAACTTTAACCGTATGATAAATAATTGATAGCACAAACGTAAGTAAGTTGATGCACGTATTAATTTAATGCGGATTGCGGACTTCGAACCCCGTTCCCGTAGTCCATACTTACCACTACGACGACATTCGGTTTTTTTTTGTTTTTATGGATTCTCTATCGAAAATCTCTGGAAAAACGGAACCTATACACCTTGTTGTCCGTATGTTTGTCTGTATGTCAAGGCCCTTTCCGAAACGACTTGGTATCAAGTTAAAAATTATACTAAATTAGCCGATAGTCGATACCCGCGACTTCGTGCGCGTGGTTATAATTTTTAAAGATCCTATGGGAACTTTTTGATTTTCCGGTATCTGTAAACGGTAACAAAGAATAGAGATCTTATCGCATATCTGTATAAAAAGTGATTCCCATAGTTTCTCCAAGCTACTTGAGTTAGAACTTGATTTCCGGAAGTAGGTTTAACTGAAATCGGACGGGGAACGCTAAAAGCGATATCCCAAGCGTAGGGCTTGGGATATCCCACACTATTACTTCGTGGGGCTCGCGGGCTTTCGCAGGTGTAGACCGGGCTTGAAAATTGGTGTCGATTACAGTAACAGGACGTCGTTGCGGTATGTCATGACGGGCAGGTTCCGCAAGAGAGCCCGTCTTTAGTTGTAGAGAAGTTACGCTCTATGAGCGTTAAACAATAAAACATCGAACATAAAAGGAAGGAAGGATAGTCCAGCTGAAAATCTTGTTCACGCAATTAAAATAAGTACTTAATTATTTAGTAAACTATACGTACAAACTAAAACTCCATTATGTTAAGACAATTAAAATGTATTGACAATATCTCAATGCAAGCCGCAAGGTAGAGGTAGATTCAAGATGATAATGTTTATAGATTTTCTTATTATTTGCTTTTTAGCTTTGATTTGAGCTCTTGTAAAAAGCTGAAATCAAAGCAACTTAATATGAAAATTCAAAACGAAAATCTAAACTAATATTATAAAGAGAAAAGATTTGTGAGATCCCTACGAAAATTGCAATAATGTGAATGTAGTCGGAAAAAATCGTCTCAATCTGAGACCTTCTGTGGCGGGCGCTTCGTGAATAGTAAAAGTTACACAAAAACAATGTATGATGGAATTGCTCCTCTCAAAAAGTTCTAAATAAAAGTCTGCTAGAATATATGATCTATCTTTTAAGGTTGTCTCACAATAACCATTTTTATGATTTTCAAATTTGGTCTAAAACAAAGCTTTACTTTCGAAGGTGTTTTACTGACATTGTCTAAATCCTTATCAAAATAAAATGGTTCTTCATCAGTATCAGATCAGGTCATCTTAAGTATTTAATATAGAACATATTCGCCTTTTACACCTTTTAATTCAGATGAATATCTTAGAAGATACCATACAAATAAATTAACGTTCAACAGAAATAGGGGTGGCTGCGACCTGCGTATGTAGATATCGCAGTGCTAAGCTAATGTAAAACCTGATGTGCTACCCAGTGCAGACTGACTATTATTGGGTATGGATGATTAAGTGCTACCCGTGCGAAGCTAGGGCGGACTGCTAGTTTAATATAAAAATATTTGCAAGTAAACTAACTACTAACTATACTATACTAACTACTTGCTAACTATTTTAAAACTAAAATGCTTTTTGAATATCACACAGTACAGAAGAGAAAGTACATGCTAAACATGGTGACAGAAAATGGGAGCTATTTGAGCTTTTCATGAAATTTGGATATGAACCAAATATGAACCTGATTGCAAGGATTTGGAGTTTTTCAAAGTTGTAAAGCTTGTAGTTAGTCCAACTAAGGTAGCTTGTGTCTGCTTAATCAAGAATGGAAAGAAGGAGTGAATGTGCTTCATTAACTTGGTTAGGAATTTAGGATTGGCAAAACAGAGCCCAACAGTCACAAAGAGTTCAACATCGTAAATCATTACAAGGAGCTAATGGTTAACACAATATGAAAATACTTAGAGTTGTTCCCTTACAGTTATTATTGGAACATCGTACAGTACACACAAGTAGGTAATATACTTAATTTTTTAAAATGTAATAATAATAGATAAGTAGTAATAAACTTAATAGATAACTACTATGATACATAGGACCAGGGCCTTTGCACTTAGAACATTTTTCGGTTGTATGGGGGTGTTAGTTCCACAACTCCCTAAAGGATGGCGCTCATGGCGCTAATCTTGTACTGAAAGTGTGTGTACCAAAAGTCTGTGATCAGGTCTGTGATGGCGCTGAAGTAAGTGTTCATTCAGAAGTTTATGTTTTAGATCAATTTAATGCTTTTGCCATTTAAATAAACACATAGCTAATAATATGTAAAACAATTTTTTTGAGCAGAATATGAGTTATCTTAGATAATTTATAAAGATTTATCTGTTATAAATTTAGTGAGTTAGAAGTTTAATGAAACATTGGTGTTTTAATTTCTAAACGTGGCCAGCCGCCATTTTAAAGTTTGACAAGTTTGACATTAACGTGTTCTGGCATGCCGGATGCCGGATGGACAAAATTGGACAAAATTATTATTTTTTTGTTTTATAAATTCGTTGAAATGTGAAACAATATATTATTTTAAGTGTGTATTATGTGTGTACGATGTGAAAAACATAAAACTGTGGAATAATTGTTATAATTCATGTGTATTCTTTGTAATTGAGAATATAAGAGAAAATAATCAACATGCGTTTCATTTAGTAACATCTGAACACCATCTTTTACAATTTGTGTTTATCGTATAATAATTTATCTTAATTATTACAAGGTCACATAATTCTATAGTTGCAGAATTAGGTGATCTTGTAATAATTAAGATAAATTATTATACGATACACAAGGACTATAATATATAGTACCTACTATAGGACTGTAGTAGTGTGTGTAGGTATATACATATTTTAGTTGGACAACTTCCCGATAGATGTCGCTGTAGATGGAAAGTCGAGTAGCAACTCTATACCAGTATATATAATGTACTCTGTGCATAGGACTTACACCAGTAGTAACCTGCTTGTGTTTTAATTATTATCAATAGTTTCTAGAACCATGATATGCCTAGGAGGCTGTTATTTGTGATTAGGCCACTCTGTAGGTAGGTCCTACATATTGAATGCCTGTTCATAGAAATACATATAAAAAGTTTCCTGCGAAAACAGCTTGCGATTACGAAGTTACTACGAGACACACATTACAGTACATTTAGTACCTACATTATAAATAATTTAATGCTAGTTATAACACACTCCGATTTAATTAAAAATTGATTATGTATCTACCTATTATTTAATCTTTGGAAGTTTTATAAAAATCCTGAAATACCTGATCAAATTCATAACATCACGTAAATACTTACCATAAAACCTAGAAAGATATAGATTTTTACTTTACGATGTTTTGTAAAGGGACCCATGGAACTCTTTTTACAATTATTGGCGCGAAGTAAGTACATTTATCGAACAGAGAATAATAGTGAATATGATTTAAATAAAAAATTGCATTATTACCTGATCTCTGCATTATGATAACACTCTTTAAAACTTAGTTTAGATCAGAAACATGACTGCTTCGGCAATTTCAAACGGCACTCCACTTTACACACAAAGCTGTCAAAAACAAGCAACACCCGCCCTTGGACCAAAAATTGATTTTTGAAATAAATATTGCCAACTACAAAAATAGTCAATTGATAAAGTTCTCTATAGACGATCCAATTTGTATGTGTGACACAGTCAGGTCTGTGACGTGTAATATCTATTATTATATATTCTACAATAATATTAATACTTACCTTACCACAGACTTAAGGGCAATTCTTGTATATATATATATATAGATTATATATAGATTTCAGATTATATATATTAATATATATATAGATGCTCGTGCTGATTCACTCATTGATCACCTCTCCTGTAAACTTTTGTATGAAAATATTTTTTTTCACTCATCGTTTCGTATAGAAGACAAAAATTCATTCAGAGGCAAAATACGGAGAGAGCTGATGATTAAGGATTTCGAAGACGGATGAAGAGCACCAGCCAGGGTATCGAAGATAGGTGGGGGGTGCTCGACCAAATGTCACTCGAAACTTCATCCAATTGACAGTGAGCTGAAAAAAAATTCAAAATGGCGGATTTAAGATGGTAGAGTGGTTTCTTGGCAAAAGATGATCAGGACATGAAGGTCTATTTGATGAACAGGAAAAAAATTCAAGATGGCGGAATTTATTTTTCCATAGAAAAGGGTATTGAAGATAGGTGGGGGGTGCCATAATATGTCACTCGAAACTTCATCCAATTGACAGTGAGCTGAAAAAAAAATTCAAAATGGCGGATTTAAGATGGCCGTCATACTTTCGTCGGTGTCTATCTCGGAGAGTATAAAAGATGGAAGAGTGGTTTCTTGGCAAAAGATGATCAGAGCATGAAGGTCTACTTGATGAACAGGAAAAAATTCGAGATGGCAGAATTTATTTTTCCATAGAAAATGTATGGCGAATATTGTAGAGGCTTACAATTAGTGTAGAACAATGCAAGACTTTGATGCGGTTCCTTTTCAAAATTTGTTTTTAAAGAAGAACTCTCCATAATTTTTCGGAGAAAAAAATATATGGAGAGCGATGATGATCGAGGGTTTGAAAGATGGGTGAGGAGCACGGCTAAAATTTCATAGGTGTCTATTTCAGAAAGTATACTAGAAGGAAGAGTGGAAGTAGGAAATATGCACAACTTTTCTTCAAGTATACTGATACGCTCTTGTGTTGCCATGTCATTGCTGTCTAAACATCTGTCATAGATTTTCTGCTCTAGATTTGCAACTTTTTTATTATTACTATCTTGTAGTATATATATATATATATATATATAAAATCTGAAATATATTAACTGAATCTCGGAAACGGCTCCAACGATTTTCATGAAATTTAGTATGCAGGGGGTTTCAGGGAAGATAAATCGATCTAGCAAGGATTCATTTTTTTTTTATCCACTACAAGTTAGCCCATTACTGCGATCTCACCTGATGGTAAGTGATGATGCAGTCTAAGATGGTAGCGGGCTAACCTGTTAGGGGCATGGCAGTTATATTAATCCCATAGGTATCCCCTATTCGGTTTCTACACGGCATCGTACCGGAACGCTAAATCGCTCGGCGGCACGTCTTTGCCGGTAGGGTGGTAACTAGCCACGGCCGAAGCCTCCCACCAGGCCAGACCGTGGAAAATTCAGAAATTATAAATTTCCAAATTGACCCTGCCGGGGATCGTACCCGGGACCTCCGCACGTTTAGACAACAGCGTTACACACTGCGCCACGGTTGTATTTTTAGAAAATGTCGTTTTGTCCGCATTTTCAGGCAATGAAAAACTGCTAGAATATCATTACAATACGAAGGTAAATTTCGCCACCTTCTAAAAGGTTATAATAGCTCAGGTGGGAAACCCATCATCATGGGATATCCGTCCCATCGGGCTATGAGAGTAAAGGAACAGAGAGTGCACCTGTGTATGCGCACACACTTATCTCCCGCACAGATGGCTAATTTTTCTAGAGATCGGCAGCCGCGCCGTGGCTGAAATTCGGCCGGTTAACATATTCACAGATTAAATATTTAGATTTTAAACAAAGGTACTAATTTCCTACCTCCATGGCCCATGCTAAGAGTAAAAATGTCTGGTTAGCTCTGTGGGTTAGCTGGTCTCATCTGTGGGTCTCATGCTGGTCTGTGGTATTTATTATTGGGTCGTTGTCATGGACCCAATGACGAAGGAAGTAGTATGGACCTAAGTCGTTGTCGTATTTTTGATTTTTGCAACCGTTATCCCGACGACGAAAACGGTTGCAGAAAACAGTCGTCGTTGCAACTGGTTTGAAGATGGCTTATAGCCGTCCGGTTGCGACGACAACCGTTCTTTAGAACGAAACTTATTTGATATGGAATAGAATTGCGTTTTGACGTGACAACGTCTTATAAATTGGTTTGCCGGGAGACACTTCAAGAAACTGCGTTACGCTCCGCGCGTTATGCGCTTACAATGAGAGCGAGTGAGAGGCACGCGTCCCTTCCACTCGGGCATGGTTAGCCCGCCTAAGAGCGAGAGAGACAGACATAAAAAGTGAAAGGCACGCGTAAGTCGTTGTCACGTAAAACTTTCGCCCGTATATCGACTTTACAGGCAACCAATTTTTTTTTTAGTTAAACGGTTGCAAATATAAACAATTTCAAATATAAAAAATCGTTTCCTAAATTTGATCGTCGCTTCACGAACGACAGCATAGGTTAGTCTACTGGTAATACATTATCGACTGTATATCATGAGCAAAAAGTTCAGTTTTTATTGTAAGAACTAGGTATTTTGAGAACGAACGTGGAACGATAAGGACGACGACGCGACGTTCGCGACGACGTGTGTCGTTGCATCAATTGACTCTCGACTGTATTTTCTTAGGCGTAAAATAAAAAATCGCACCAAGTTATTCGAAGACTGGTTTGTGCAACGAAGACTGTTTTTCCCAGGACGTAAAAACGGTTTCACCGTCCTAGAACAGAAAACGGTCTTTTGAAACGGTTCGTCGTCGCAACGCCCACCACTAGTGGTATTTGTTATTCATATTCAATGTGCTCTGTGTTATTCGCTGTCAAAGTTCGCTGTGGTCAATGAGTAAAGAACTAAAGTCTCAGATCAAGGAACCACATTAATTAATAGTATTTCCTTCGTCATTGAACCTATCACCGACACCGACCAGAAACAGAAGGAACCTATTGAACTAATTGTTTTAGCGTTTTATTTACATAATGAACAGTAAAGTTCTTCCTACAGGGACACTTATTTTTAGTTTTTATTATGTTGGAAAAGTATTTAGAAATTTTATATTGCAGGGAAGTATCTTTCTAATATTCATGTGTTTAACAATCTAACAATAGCAAGACAGATGCTGGACAGATGTCTCCTTTAAATAGCCTCATTTTATAATAGGTACCTTCTTTTTAAAAAAAAGTAGCACAAGTTGGGTAGTAAAGTTAATTTGAAAAATTGTGCTGTTCCACTACTATATGGGCTAAAATATAATGATAATGGCTGTCTATGTTTTACTCTTAGCTAAATAATGATAAATGAAGTAGGTACCTAATAAGTAGTTTTGTATACATATTATATAGATATATAATATTTCCCAGTCATTTTGCATTTTAGGCAAGAACTTTGTATGGGAAAAAAACAAGACTTCAATTTCAGAGTGCTTGGTTCATGTTCTCGTGGCCTACGATAATCAAGCATATAAATTCAGACAAGCATCCAACTGTAGCACCCACAGTATTAGATACTTCTGATGGAGTATTTGAAATGGGCAGATATGAAGAATGTTATAATATTCTTATCAACTCAAAGGTGCTTTTTTTTGTAAATATGTTTTTATTTCACTACAAGTTAACCTGTGACTGCTATTTCACCTGGTAATAGGTGATGATGCAGGTGAATGATGCATCTAAGATGTCAGGTGGCTTACCTGTTAGATAAGGGCATAGAAGTAATGTAAAACCAGTATGGGGTTTATGTTACTAATAGTAAATCTCTTGGTGTCAAAAGTATGACATACTGTGGTAAGTAGCCACAGCTGAAGCCTACCACCAGACCGGACCTGAGAAAAATCAGAAATTTCAAATTGTTCCTGGCTGGTCTTGCCTATAAGACCATATTGCTCACCACTGCACAAGAAAGGTCTTCCCTTTCACACCTCTTCCAAAGTTTTACTGGGAGATAAGGCTCTCAAGCTTTAAGGCCGCCTATTGCACATAGTATTTAGTTCTGGTTTTGCAATATAGTTTTTAAAAAGATAAGAAGGTTGTCAGAATGTTTTACTCTAATATTATATCTCTGTTGTAGAACACAGAGGATATAGAAGTTAAATGGCGCCTCTGTCGTGTTTTGTACAATATGGCAAAAGATTCAAAATACGATGAGCAATATAGAAGAGACATCATATCTCAAGCCTATAAAATAATTGCCCCTGAACTGGAAAGAAATTGGGACAATTTTGCAGTACACAAATGGTATGCTTTAACCTTGGATGCCAAAAGTACTATTGAAGGTATAAAAGAGAAAATAAAACATCTTGAAAATGTGAAGAAGCATATGGATGTGAGTTTTCTACTTATATTTTATTATTTTTTTATTTTATAATTTTTATTTTTATTTTATAATTATAAGACTATTTTTTTGAATTGTACACTGTATGCAACTGCTTGACAACAGCTGTTATGCCGAAAATAATCAAGGCAGTAGGCAACACATTATCTTAGCCTACATCCTGGCTCAGATGATGTTGTCTAGATTCTAGAAATTGTTTATAAACGAAATTATTGTTCTTATATTACAAATTACAATCTACCTGCTGCAATTTTTAAGTATGCTATTAATTGACTATGTTACACTTAACCAGGGTTCGAAAATATCCGATATTTATGATATAAGTATATCGGATATAATATATCAAGTTTGATATATATCAATTTTGTATGAAAGCCATATTATTATTTTATTGTATTATTTATGAATACTATTTGCATATTATGTTACATAAACATACTAAAATTATCAAAAAATAAAAAACTAAAATGTTTTTAATCTTTTATTTATTTAGGTAGGTACTTAAAATCGGACAAATGAAACCAAAACATAAAATCTTCTTTTAGATAAGACAAAATCAACTAAAAAACATAAAATCTTTTAGATCAGGTAAAATCAACAAAACATAAAACCTTGTGATTTTTTAAACCATTTTTGTATTGCAATATGTATTAATAAAAAAACATTTGATATATACCTATCGTCGAACCCAGTTTGATATATTATATCCAATATATTGTCAGCTTTGCGTTTTAAATTAAGATATGATTTTTAGAAATGAAATGAATTTATTAACATCTTTGTTTAATTGAGTTTATTTAAACTGATACTTGACTCATTCATTCCATGTATTTCACTCGATCCATTCGTTGGCGCGATCGCCATATTGGAATTGTTTACATAAATACGAATACTTTGACGTTTGAAAATAAGTCTCTACTGGGGCCTGTTACATTATCAATACCGTATCACGATCCACGGATCGTGATATTTTTATCGTGACAGTATTGATGGTAGGGTCTCAAACCATCAATATTATCATCATCAGTACTGACATCGAGTTCGTAGAGAATAGTTGTGCTCTCAGAGTAAACATACTCTGTGATTGTGCCATATACTTAAAAATCCTTAAAAAAAAGAGTCCACTTTGGTCTAAAAATTAATCTGTGTCAAAAATCTTCAACACAGACCCTTTCACAGACCATTAATAATTAAAAATGGATAACAGAAAGAAAGCACTAAGCAGCTGTCGCTAACTTAACGCAAGAAATGCTTTTAGGCGATGACTTGGATGATTACGAAAATTATTTTAGAATGAAAGACGATTTGTTTAAGGAACTATTGGCCTTACTGCGAAGACTAATAATTTTTTTTTAATTTATTGTTAAAAAATCTCGAGTCGCATTTGATTTTATTTTACTATATAATACATATAACTAGCGGCCTGTCCAGCTCCTCATCCCTCTTTTTAAAATTCATTTATGTAGCTGACCCGGCGAACTTTGTTCCGCCTTAGAGGCAATAAATGAGTAGATTTTTGATTGTATTAAGTTCAATTTTTTATTAGGATAATAAATTTAAATAAAAAAAATTAAGTATTTTAATGATTCTTTATTGGCCATGTACATTTTGGTGCATGGATTTTGATTTGCATAGAATCATTGGGATTCCAAAGTGCCTGGTACGTTTCAAAGGTATATAAAAATCCTTTTAATTCTACTCCAACATCTTGCGAGGTCTACGAAACGTCGGAAGCAGTCGGAGATCCATATTCCCAAAATTCCTCATCCTGCATGTTCCGTTGAACTCTGTGACGTTCCGTCGTCGGCTGTCGAACACGTACTGATGGTACAGCGCGTTTAGCAGTGCTGCCACCCTCTGATTTAGGTTTTCCCCTAACTCCTCGTGAAATTCCCCTAAAATAAGCACTTTTCAAAATGTTTTCCCCTAAAAAATTTATTCTAAGAATAAAACACAAATGAAAGTGCATTAAACTTTTATTTAACTTTTTTTATTATATTAAACTAAAAAAAAACTACTAAATCAATACCATCTGTACCATATCTAAGTACATATAATATAATATGTAGGAAGTACACTACCATCAGATAAGTTTTGACCAATTAATAAGGTGAAGATCTAATTATGCAGCCATAAGTCATTAACATAACATTAATTTTAGCGATCATATTACACGCCTACCACAAATCTATGAGGATTTTGAAAAGAATTTTCATCATCAATCATCAGCTTTTCGAACTTTGTTAACCATAGATCATTTATAGAGGAGTCCTCTAGTATATATAATGTACTCTGTGGTCCTCTATAAGTGACCCATGGTTAACATGGCATCATTGTCCTTTAATAGGACAATGGTGCACAGCGTACCTACATTTGGAACAAGCCATGAACAAGCGAAAAACACACTACCTAGATTAAAAAAACTCAAACAAGAGTACCTAAACATAACGTGTAAATCCATGTAAATCAGTTTACCTCGCACACATAAAGCAGCTTTATTCGTATTCGACTTGTCTTCTTTCCACGTACACAATTCTATGACCGCGAAAGAGAAAAATATATTTTGTTTGGTACTAGCCATAGAGAAATGTAACATGATAGTCGTAATTCCTTGATTCCTACTTCCATGGGTAACATCGGCACACCAAGTTACGTTCAGTAGCATAAGCACGAATATTTTGAATGTCAAGTGAAGTAATCGTATCGAGTGACGATAGCGATACTTACTCGATACTTTAACGCAGACCTTCCTCAGCACGAGCCTAAAAAATTTACTCACGTTACTCGATACGATTACTTCACTACCATTTGCTGCACGTTCAAAAATTCACTTTTACCGGTTTTTAACTTTTTGCAGATTTAGGAAAAAAAATACGAAATTATGCAAAAAAGTAACTAGGTAATTCACATAATTCATTTTTATTCAAAATAAAGTGCATTTTAATATTTTTTCTATAGTTTTCAATAAAATTACCAATGAATCGAAACAAAATTTAAATTTGTTTTTCGACGTATACTCGTCAGTTGTTGTTACTTGTTGTCTGCGGTCATAAGTTCACGCGCGCCTTATTAATAATAATTTTTAAATTTCCATAAATTTTGTTATTATAAATTTATAACTATTGGAAATATGGCATTAAGTTAAGCGCAATACGTTACCTTGGTGGATATTATGGAGAAGTAAGTAGGTACGAGTAATTATTTAGGTATTATTGTTATTTATACCTTTGTACTACTTTATTAGTTTCAAGATTATTATTAGTAGGTATTATGTATCAAGATGATAGTAAGTAGGTAGCATATAATTATAAATACAGTTAACACCTTTTTAACTTAACTTATTAACTTATCTTCAGTTTATTTTGCAGAAACGGTGACTTATCTAAGCCCACAGGTGGACCTAGAGGCTGGCCGCCAGTGGTGCAATCTAAAATGGAGGGAATTGACGGAGCCGGGGAGTCTTGCACTGAGGACAGGTGTTGAAAGGTGACCTACTAACATTTTCTTTATGAAATTAACTTTACCTAGCATATTTTCTCCGCATTTCGATAATTTTTCTTTGCTTTGTTTAAGGTTTGGAGTGATCTGAAGAATAATACAAAGAAAAAATGGACGAAGATCAATAAATCTGTAAAAGGCACACAATACCTGTATGATAAGATGGTATACCTATATCTATTTTGTGTTTATGTTACTACATACTTCATAATAATACTCATATTTAAGATTGAATCATTATAATTATTTCTGAATAGGATATTTGACTGCATTAAAAATATTATTTGCACTGCTGTAATCCTAAAAGATTACTTTAAACATGATAAAATTTATTTCATAGCAATATTTATTCATAATAATAATAATTATTATTTTTGGACTTAATTATCATCATCTTATCAGTAACCTAACTGACTTGTCAATAATAGGTACCTACTTATAGAATTTAAAAAGAAATGTAGAGACCACACCACCTGTGGATAGCTAAATAAAAACCATTATTTCAATTTTGTCGTTTTATTTAACATATTTTCATAAGCGAGTATACATATGTTATATAGCTTGTGAAATGCTTTTCCAATCATTTAATTTGACACACACCAAAATAATATTTAAATTAATAACAGAATGCAGCTTAACATATGGAACGGAACACTCTTAAACCCCTTATTACCCTTTCAATATAAATTTTTAGATTAACGATTGTCTTCACATCAGTCTTGGAAAGTATTAATGCAGAACCTGTGTGGGCTTAAAAGTTTAACTCCATCATGATGATGTTTTGTGGTAGTTCTGAAATATCAAATAAACTTGAATAAATATACATATTGTGGGGATATAAATTGTAATTTGGTGACAACTGCCCTGGTATGTTGTACTGGGTTTGATTCCTGGCAGAGATTCCCTGAATTTGGGAATTTACAATTTTATCTTAATCTGATGGAAGCATCAGTTGTAGCTAGTTACCTTCCTACCGGCAGTGTTATGCCACCAAGTTTCATTTCCTGCATAATGGAATGTAGAATCTGATTAAGTGCCTATATGGTTTTGATTTTAACTGCTATACTGCTTTCAAGTTAGCCTGCTTCGATCATATACTGTATTATCACTTAGGTACCACTGGGTGAGATCACATTACAGGGCTAACTTATAATTCATTTCAATCAATTATAATTAATTAAATATAATAATATAAGTACCTATCATTTCAATGCTTCAGGAATTTTATAATTACACACTTTGATTTAACAGCCTCCTCTAGGTATATTGCAGTCAAGTTGGTTATTGGCTACAGTGGTGTTTTTCAAAAATCTGGCCAATCTAATCAATTAACTGAGTTTGGTTCATCACATTCTTGAATAAGGTTTGCCTTTCTATGTAAACAGCTTGAGAAGTACCAGCGTTACAATTTTTTCCTGCTATCATCATCATGCAAACTTTGATGGCAAAACTGCTTCTCTAGTGATGAATAAATCTTGGGCATCATGTCTAAATTATAGTAAAGTGTAAGTATGTACTTGAAGTAAACAAGATCTTCCTCTATCTGTAACATTTATATACCTAATTATTAAATATTATACTTAGGTAGGTAGGTACTGATAAAGTATGTTTATCTCACTCTTAATCATACCTAAACAACATATATTATCCATATTGATCTTATAGAACCAGGCTGGAATACTTTTTACTAAAATAGTTATAAATTAGTAAGTATTCGTAGTGGATAATATACATCAATCAACAAACGCACATTATTTGTACTGTACCTACTTAACCTCAAATTATTAGGCTAGTGAAGGGATAAATCAACTTGTGAACTTGTAACCTGCATCAAAAGGATCCCTAAAGGGAAAAACACTTGACGTACGTCCACTATAGCTTTTATTTAGCACAGCATTTAGCAATTTTAAGGTACCTTTTGGCATTTTTTGGAACACTTCCTTTTCTAGATATCGACATCGTACAACACAGATTAGGTACTAGCTACTACGTACAAAATCACACTCGGTCATTGACTTTTTATACTTGCTGTCAATGCACTCGGTAGACAATTTTACTTTGAGTTTAATCACATTATTCATTACATTAATCATTTCTATTATTTATTATTTGTCACAATACATAAATGACGTCGCGCATCGTCAATTCGTTATTGGTCGGTGGTTGAGTTACAAGTTAAAGGGATCGTCACCGCGGCATTTTTGAATTTATTTGAATTGAATGTTATAGGTAGGTACATACTAAGATTGTTTTATGTTATTATTATTATTGTTAGGAGTTATATTAATAATAAAATTGTTTTATGTTTCTAGCAAACCCACTTACTTTTAGTTCTAAACTAGTTAACTTCTTGCAACTTGCATGCGCCAAGCGAAATAATAAAAAGCCGCCGAGCGATTTCTAGGCTCTCTATCTCTAAACATTAAAAAAATGTTATAGTATTAATTAAAATACTAATTTAATTTATTTTATACACTTATACAGCAAATAGTATGATGGTCACGTCAATGTTCTCACTTCAAAAAGTTCAGTGAGCTAGGTTAGGTAATTCTCGATAGCCAGCTTTCGAAAACTCTCGATACCGAACGTCAAAAAAATATTCGTGCTGCCGATTTTTTGAATTTGTTCGGGAAAAACGCGGCGAAACCGAACAGTGACGTCATAGCAGCGTCACGTTTAACGTAACGTAGTTGCAGTTGATTCGTGCTGCCGAATTTAACACCAAAAACGCTCACCAGGAGCGCTGCAGTCGTTTTCATACAAAATTTCATGTCGGCGTTAACTTTACCTTTACTATTCGAAAGTTGAAAATATTCGTGCTTAGGCTACAGATACACGCAGTCACCGATTCGAACCGAAAGTTAAAAAAAATTCCCTAAAAATATCCCTAATAATTTTTTTTCCCCTAAAAATTTCCCTAAATAATTGTTTACCCTAAAAAAACCCTAAGTGTTTAAAAATCCCCTAAATCTAGGGGAAAATACCCTAAGGTGGGGACACTGGCGTTTAGACTGTCAGTATTATTGAAGCCACGCCCCCCGGGATCGCGGATTTCAAGAACATCCGGTGATCCATCAATATTATCGCAAAACCATCAATATTTGGATCGAGTATCGCGGATCGCGTGATAATACTGATAGTGTAACACCCGCCACTGGCAGACTCAGCGATTATTGAATACTTTTGTGTTTAGATCGCAATTTGATTTTGAGCTTAGCAGTAGCAACTGCAGCCTGATCAAATGATTAATTTATTGTTGTAATGTTTTGGCCAAGTTTTTATAATTAACTGTTTAAGTACATTAAATCTCTCGTGAAACCGCTACACGTTGTGACCATTCGCTCGTGCACGTTTAAAAGAGAGTACAAACATAATATATTTAAAACTAATTTAATTATTTGCCCACTTCTGGAATCATGCTTACAATATAATGGATATAATATATCCCTGCACTTAACTCATTTTCAATATTTTCAATTCATTTAAGAAATTAGACTATTTATGAGACTTATTAGATTGCAGCAATTAAAGATTGTAGAATAGGACGGAGAACACAGCAAGGCTGAGCAGGATATGGCAAACTCTGTCGAGTCTTTTCGATGCCTATAATATATAATGCCTGAAGACAAAAGTCTTCAATCAGTGTGTCCTGCCAGTTATGACCTATGGTGCCGGTGCCGAAACGTAGACACTGACATCGAGACTAGTCCACACACTTCAACCCCCCGATTACGTAAGAATTGTTCATCAAACGGTAAAGATTTTTGTCAAAGTAAAATAAACCATAAATGCATTGAATTAGAGCTCAATTTCGTCTGCCTATTTTTATACGTTTAGGTATGAACGATACTCGAACGTATAAGAATGGATACACGAAATTGAGCTCTAATTTAATGCTGTTATGGTTTATAAACTTTGACGACGAACTTTAACGTTTTGATCGGACATTCTTACATGATAAGGGGGCAAGTACTCGGCACGCTATGGAAATAGCTATGCTCGGAATTTCTTTGAGGGATAAAATCCGAAACGAAGTAATTCACCATAGAACTAAAGTACCTAATCGACATAGCTCTTAAGTCTAGCGCATTAAGGTGGCAGTTGGCTGTTCACGTTTGGCTCAGGACCGACGGCCACTGGAGTCGTAAGGTCGGAGTGGAGACCGCGTCTCGGCAAAAGGAGTCCGCCCCCCGGCTAGGTGGAGTGACGACATCCGGAGATGGCTGGCATCAAATGGATGTAAATAGCCAAGGATAGAGACAACGTTGGCACAATATAAAAGAGGCCTTTGTCCAACGGTGGATGCATATTGGCTGGTGATGATGATGATTATAATTAAAGATGCCATTTTAGTCATTGGAATAGTTTTATATATACCTCTATTTTAGAAGTTATGATGATCACTTATCCCATTTCAGGGGGAAGTGAAAAAGACCATAATTTGACTGACTTAGGGGTCATTTTATAAAAAAAATAGTAAAGTATGTTCACATACTCCCCCTGACCTTACGTGAATTATTTTTAAACATGTTCTTATGAGATTTTTGTATAATAAATTGAATTGATTTTTATTTCAGTTGGCAGTTACATTAAATCCAAATGATGCCAGTCTATTGCACATACTAGGTGAATGGTGTTTCCAAGTTACGGAATTACCGTGGCATCAACGTAAAACAGTTGAGGCTCTATTTGCAAGGTTGCCATACTCCACATATGAAGATGCACTTGAATATTTTTTAAGAGCCGAGGCAGCGCAGCCCAGATTTTACAGTATTAATTTACTTAGAATTGGATGTTGTTATTTAAAACTTGACAAAGAAGATCAAGCAAAGTATTATCTTAAACTTGCTGCAAGCTATCCTGCAAAATCTAATGATGATCATCGAGCTAATAAAGAAGCAGCAGAGTTATTAAAACAAATATTTTAGCATATAACGTAGGATGTACAGCTGGAAATTTTACTATTTCGTGCTCTTATCAATGATCTACACAGTTCTGCATCCACACTTACTATGAGCATCAATGATCTACACTTACTATGCATCTATATTATGTACTAGCTGATGCCCGCGAATTCGTCCGCGTGGACTAAGTTTTTTCGATTCCCGCGGGAACTCATTAATTTTCCGGGATTAAAAGTAGCCTATGTATGTATGTATGTACCTATGTATATTCTTTATAGCTGATGCTTGCGACTTCGTCCGCGTGGAATAAGTTTTTCAGTTAATTTTCCAGGATAAAAAGTATTCTATATTACTATCCCACAGTATAATCCCCCTATAATGGTGAAACACGTAGGTACTTCTTCATATTATAACGAAAGCCCAAATGCTGTTTCATGACTTTCATACAAACTCTCAACCCCTATTTCACCCCTTCGGGGGTGGAATTTTGAAAACTGAAACACATATGTTTTCATTTTCAACCCGCAGCTCATATATATCAAGTTTCATGGCTATAACTTGAGAAATCAAGGATTTTCATGCAAACTCTCAACCTCTAAGTACTTATTTCACCCCTTCGGGGGTGGAATTTTGAGAAACTGTAAAACACATAATATGTTTTTTATTTTCAACCCGCAGCTCATATATCAAGTTTCATGGCTATAACTTGAGAAATTAAGGACTTTCATACAAACTTTCAACCCCTATTTCACCCCTTCGGGGGTATAATTTCGGGATAAAAAGTATCCTATGTCCTACCTCGTAGTATGGGCTCAAATCGTGCCAAGTTTCGTTTGAATTCATTCAGTAGTTTCGGCGTGATGCGCGGCCAAGACACAGACAGACAGACAAAAATGAAAAAAATTACAGATTTGGCTTCAGTAGGTATCGAATAATGAGTGCCCTCCAAAAAAAATTTTCAAAATATCTTCAATGTAGAGAATTGGACCTGTTACAGTTTTATTTTGCTTCCCAATAAGGTGAAATCGCAATTCGCAGTCAAGGGCTTGTTGTGAAATAAATAAAATTGAGGTGAAAATAAAAGTCAATCAATCATCATAGGTATGCTGAATTAGTATATTGTGATACAAGGGTGGAAAGTAGGTTATTGCAAACGAGCTGTCATTAATAAGCCCGAGCCGAAGGTGAGGGTTTTTAATGTCACGAGTTTGCAATAACCTTCACACCCGTGTATCACACGACGTTTTTCAATACAGTTGTGGGAAATAGTAATAAACAAATCAAAGAATTAAGTACAAGTTTATTTTTAACATACATACGTACATAGTAATTAATTCTGAAAATTGAGAGTAAAGCTTGAGCAATTACTAAAATTCAGTAAAATTTGCTGCTGTGCACGGGTTGAAGATCGCTCAAATCCAAATCGATCGCAAAATTCCATCTTGCGCAGTTTTCGCCTCAGATAAAATATCTGGTGAAGCTAATTCCATTTCATCGTTAGTACTAGAACTCATATTAACAAAAATATAATCAATTTAACACATAAAAAATAAAAAAATTCAGCAAATGGCGCGTATAAACACCTGGACATATTTTTTTTTTTCAACGAAACTAGGCTACTGGTTCGTACCTACGCGTATACAGCCTATTCGATTTTTGTCAAATGTTGAAAATAATTAAATTAAAACTGGTAATTAAATATAATCAACAACCATTTAAAAGAATTTTGGAAATTCAATGCTAAAACGTACGGATTCATTCATTTTTCCTCGTAAAAAGCCTATCCGATTATATTCTATGTATGAAAACTCCTTGCTACTAAACTTTTTTGACTTGGAAAATTTAAAACTAAACTGCAAAAGTAAGTGTCGAGCTTGTAAAAGTAAGTCACGACCGTGTAAAAGTAAGATGCCTATGCGAAAGATTCAATTTTCGAATCATAACTACAGCCTCTGAAAGTGCGCCATGTTTGATAACTGTATTGAAAATAGTATATTACACATTTAAGGCAGTAAAATAAGAAATGTCTCAGATCACATGTAATTGTTGTCCGAGGCGAAGCCGAGGTCAATAAACATGTGATCTGAGGCTTTCTTATTTACTGCCCGTGGTGTGTATACTATTTTTCTCCTCGACGGAGGCGGAAAGCGGCATTTTCGTTTAGCGCAGCGGGAGGAAAATTGACGCTTTCCGCCCGGAGGTGAGAAAAATATTTTTTCTGTGTGATCTGAGACATTTCTTATTTTACTGCCCTAGATGTGTAATATACTATTACATTTTTTTCACAAAATGTTTAGGTATTGTAAAATAAAAGTAGGTACCTACCTACAATTACAAACAACACATTTCTTGTTTTATTGTCTGAAATAAATTTTAAAATAACTAATCCATACTAATAATCAATGCGAAAGTGTGTCTGTCTGTCTGCTACGCTTTCACGGATTTTTCGTTCAACGAATTTTGATGAATGGGGTACAGGGGTAGGTTGTAGCCCGGGGAAGGACATGTGCTACTTTTTATCCCGGAAAATTAAGAGTTCCTGCGGGAATCAAGAAATCCTATTAATCTACGCGGACGAAGTCGCGGGCATCATCTAGTTTAAATATACATAGGTAGGTACTACTAGCTGATGTCCGCGTGGATGAGGTTCTTATGTTCCCGCGAAGCCGCGGGAAATTGAATTTTTTGGGATAAAACGTAGCCATGATATTCCAGACTATAATCAAACTCTGTGCCAAATTTCATCCAGATCCGTTCTGGCGCGATGAGTAACCAACATCCATCCATGATCCATACAAACTCGCATTTTGAATTAAAGAACTTAACTAGTACCAGTATATATAATGTACTCTGTGTTATCTAGCTATTCTATGTACTATAGTCCGTAGACAGAGAAAGAGAAAATATTAATAGTAGGTAATCAAAGAGAAATGAGAATATAACCACTACGATGCGACGATATAAGGCGAGGCACATGAGTAGATAAACCTAACGGAACAGAGACAAAGCTTCTATGGAGCGAGCATTTATACCACAATTTATACCTATTTTGGTAGGGTTGGCACAGGAGGCACAGATGTAGTAAAGAGGATACAATTTAATAAACAATAGTTATACCTACTTATTTGTTGAACAAGATGGCAAGGTTTGTTTTTGTTGTGATTGCCTAGTTTAAATCCCGAGCTAGTGAAGCATTCGAGTTAGGAAGGATTAGGTAAATTAGAATCCTGAGTCTAGTAAGGAATTCCAAGGCACAAGAAACAAAAATCTTTGCTATCGCGTGATACAATATACAACTTTTCACTTCAATTGCAAGAAAGTACAAGATGTAAGAGAAATATTTATTGAAACATTAAGGTATTTTTACATTTAGGCACATAGGTACTTACTCATTTAATATCAGTCACGTTCCTACCGTTGGCTAGTGTGGTCGTGTAGTGGCGAGCGACTACGCAATATGCCGACCCAGTTTTTGCTTATTTTGTGAACATAAAGTAATATGTAACGATGGCGCAATCTAAGCGCTCCGATACAATAATTGTGAACGAGTGTCTTGCCTTCGTGCAAAACAAGATCGACGTGATGGATGAGGTGAGCCTGGGGCAAATCTGCACGTCGAGTTTTACGGAAGCTGATATTTCGACAGCCAAGAAGACTTTGGCCGACTCCGCCGTGACCACCATTCGCTTGGCGACAAGGTAGCAGAATGGACGCGGCCTAAAATACCTCCAGGATATCATTCGGGTGCTGAAACAAACCGATCCAGATGACGTCCCGACTTACGTTGCGCAGGATCTCAACAAGCTACCGCCTGTGAATTTCGACCATGTGGATGTCACGTGGCTGCTTAAAGACATACAATTGTTGAGGGCTGATGTAACAGAAATAAGAAAACAATTTGCTTTCGAACGAGTTGGCCGAATTTCGTAAGAAAGATGCTGACCAGAAAAATACACCGTCGCCGTCATAAAATGTGAATACGCGTCGCGGCGGTGCCCGTATGGATCCAATTTCGCTACTCTGCTCAAATGCTACAGTATCGTCCGTGGAGTCGCCTGAGGTTTTTGACCGCCCTAATAAAACGTTAACGTGCGTGGAAACAATAGCCCGACCTGTGACTGCACCTACTGTTGCTACTTCATGCCAACAACAAAAAAATTACGCTGAAGTTTCTCGGAAGCGGAAAGTCCTACCGAAGTCTACACGTCCTGCGCCTATTCAGATCTTAGAGGACAAGAAGGGTGACGCTGATGGCTTCACCTTAGTCGAAAAGAAAAGGCGTAAACCGAAGCAGAACCGAAATAAACGTGGTACAGCGCCTACAGCTGATTCAACGTTGAAAGCGGCGATGCCAAACGTGAAGATTTACGTCTCGCGCGTGAGCCCCAAACCATCTAAGGGGGACGTCATCCAGTATATCGCGGATACGTACGACGAACGCTATGGTACATCTGCAGATGGAAGACCAACTGAAGAAGTGCAGATGAACCTGGAAGAACTGAAGTCGAGTAGGACGACCTATTTTAACTCCTACGTACTGACAGTTCCAGCTCGGTGCAAAAATGTGTTCCTCATTGCGGACTTTTGGCCTGAGGGCATAGTGTTCCGTAGTTATAATAGGGAAGCGAGAAAACAATCCTTGCCTTGTTTGTTTGTTTGTTTAAATTCTTTATTGCACACATTATTACAATGCACAAAGGGAATTTAAATTTCAAAATGGCGCCGACTTTTTTAAATTTTGGTAACAGTTCCTGTTTTGAGATCCCAGGGACCCCTAAATATCGATTTTTTATATTAATAATATGTAAAATATATTCTTCAAAATACATTACAAAGTCATGGAAACATAAAAAATAATTATTTTCTACAATCAAATTTTGACAAGTGCTGGCAGCTGGGCAAGATAAGTTGCGCACGAACCGTAACAGAGAAAGATTGATTTTAATATCATCCACGCGCACAGAAAACACAAACTAAAAAGCTTAAGCCAGCTGCGACGCGAATTTGCCAACGCTACGGCTTGCCGGCGAACCGCGCGCGTGTCATTTTAGTAGAATTAGATGGATGCAGTTACAGAATTTTACAATTATTAACATCAAACATGTATGAGGTATTTATCTACCCTACACATTAAAAATAATAAATTATAATCAAGTTAGTACTACTTACCTAGTAGAGTCTTTGGGATAGTTAAAAAATGATGTTTTTATTCTTTCTATTATTGTTCATACACAATGTACAGTAAAACCATATTATATATTTACACTTTTATAAAATTACATTAAAACACTATTTAAATTATTAAATTATTATTATTAACATTAAATTAAATGAAAACACGACGCGCGACGTGTACTGCAGCCCCTGAGCTTGAGCACTGGCCGAGCCGGTATAAACCGATTTCTCTCCGTACGCGACGTAGCGCCAGTGCTCACGTACACACGCGCCTCAAGCTTGTAGTAGTGTACCTATCGTAGCGCGCTTGTATGAAGCTTTGTCTCTGATGTGGCCAGGGGCTTAGCGAAATCGCTTCCGCCCGTAACAGAGAAAGAGATACTAGAGACATGGCGTCAGCGTAGGTGATAGCGATAGTAATAATGCGATATTTTCTTAATCATACTAATATTATAAATGCGCCGCAACGGATCGACGTGATTTTTGGCATGGGTATAGTTGACCTGGAGAGTGACATAGGCTACTTTTTATCCCGAAAAATTAAGGGTTCCCGAGAGAAACAAAAAAACTTAAACCACGCGGACGAAGTCGGGGGCATTTGCTAGTGGTAAATAAGTATTTTTTTTTGTTATTCCTATATTTTGTAGGATTCATGCGAGTCTATAAAACAAATGTAACCTGTTTTTATTTTATCTGTAACAATCAGGTAATAATAAGTTCAAAATTGTAAACTTACGTATTAGGTTACGTTTTTGTATTTACGTTCAGTTCGGCTTTTGCAGCCTAACACAGCAATACACCATCGTCTATAAGTTAAACCACTTTTTACGGATATGGGCGAGTAACAAAAACGACACAGGATTGTCTGACCTAAACTGTAGAATAGGTCAAACAAAAAAAGTGATACGCTGAGCAGGACAAGAGACAACATTTTCTCGCTCTGACACTCCTTGGCATATACTCATTTCGCTCACCTGTTATTATCTATATATATATAAATCTCGTGTCACAATGTTTGTCCTCAATGGACTTCTAAACCACTTAACCGATTATAATAAAATTCGCACACCATGTGCAGTTCGATCTAACTTGAGAGATAGGATAGTTTATATTATATAGATTAGGATTATTAGTGCTACCCGTGCGAAGCCGGGGCGGATCGCTAGTAGTATATATATAATCAAAGATTAACTACATTGTCTCCTCCAATACTCTTTGGTCTCCTCTTGTTTTAATTACTCTGTCTCTTTCTCTGTCTACGTTGCAGAGCGTTATCTGCATCGAGATTCGAGCGTATTTGGCTGAATTATTTAAGGTATTTTTGCTGCGTCAATGGATTTTGGCCAATAGTGGAAGAATGATAACCAATCAGATGTGATTGCGATCGTTACATTCTAAGCCAATCGTCGCCTCCTTCAGTTAAGTTTGAACTGATTTTGAAATTCGGTTGCCCATCCATATAGAGGTATAATATTATAGTAGGTACGGTTGCCCCTCATCCTTGAGGGGACCCTAGACGGTCATGCGGCATGACATGCGTTACGTGCTGTCATGCATGCATGACCGTTTAATTGTATTGATTGATGTGATTTGATGTGAATGACATGCAAATTTGCATGTCATTCACATCAATCAATACAATTAAACGGTCATGCATGCATGACAGCACGTAACGCATGTCATGCCGCATGACCGTCTAGGGTCCCCTTTGGAATTTGGATTGACCACCGCTTTTAAATCAAAATTGAGGCCAATAAGTTATTCTATCTTGCTGTAGGTAACTTGTTAGTTTATGTTCCCTGTTCCAAATCACAAATGATCACAGAGTACATTAAAATACTTATTAATTTTAAATATTGTTCCAGAATTAATAATATTAATATGGCTTCAAGTCCCGCGGAAGAAGTTTCTAGTGAAGATGAAATATTTTTCGGAAAAATTACGATGAAAGAAATTAGAGCTCGATTTTTACCCAAAGAAAAACGACGAGCTTTGAGGTAAGATGTTATGTATATTATAAGATGCCGCTAGCGACTGCATAATATTATCATAATATGATATTATTATATTATTGCCGTGGTGTGTGATTGCAATCTAGGAAATCAAGTTGCAGCACCATTAGAGGTAATGTATCATGCTTCACTGAGATAAGATTAGGTTGAATGTGGCCTAGGACAAAACCAGAGCACCCAGAATCACTGAGCTCGCAGTTTTGTCAGCCCTATTCAGCCAGGAGCCAGGAACTCAAACATGAGGTTGAAAATCCAACTAAACTGCTTGAAAGTTATTCAGAAATGTTCAATAGGTACTTATCATATTCCTAATAATTGCTTTGATATTTTTAAAAGATAAATAGGTAACTAGGTGGGTGTTCCGATATAAGCACTGCGAGCACTGTTCAGTGCTCTTACTGGGGACTTACAGTGCTCGCAGTGTATTTCGGAACACACCCTTAGTACTTACCTACTGAATTTTTATTGTGATCAAAAATTTGTTGTAGGCATGCTAACAGGAAGGACGTAGAAATGAATGGAAGTGACGCTAGTATAAAAATAATTGAAATGCATTCTGAACCTGAGATGAATATTCAAAATGATTGGACTGACTCCTCATATAATGGGACAACATCATCAACCAAAGCAGATAATGATAATATAACAGATGTAGAAAACAGTAATTTAAGAATTTTACCAGATGACAGTTTTTTAAGACTTGAAAAACAAGTGGCTGATTGTTCTATTTCAAGTGATATTTTTCAGAATCATACTTCAGAAATGAAATTTTGTTTTGATACACCTTCAAATAAACAACCTATATCTGCTAATGAAAATGTCAAACAAGTAGCAAAAACTGGACAAAGTCATTCATTTTGCAAGAATAACAGAGATGATTTGTTCCAGTTAGAACTAGATTGCGAGCCCATAATTCAGGCACAAGATGATTCTCCTCCTCATAAGCATAACCCATCAACAGATGAAAATATAAATCAGGTAACACCTGATGTGCCTAGACAATATCATGAAACTGCAAAGAGTGAAAGAACTCCAATAAAGAATAATAATTTTCTTGAGACTCCAGTTACTGAAGTAATATCAACTCCAAGACAAAATGCAAATAATACTGATATTTTTAAAACTCCTAAGAATACCCTGTCTAAAAAGCATCAGGCTTCTTCTGTTACAAAGTCTCTAAGAAAAGTTAATACTTATCAACATGTTGCAAGTCCAGTTGCACTTTACATCAAGCACAGTCCTCAGGCTTCCTTAGTTCATAGTGTGAATCCAAAACCACAGCCTATCTCACATATTCCTAAATTAATAAAAAAACCAGTAAAAAAAGTTAGTTATAAAGAAAATACACCATTGCCAAGAACAGTCTATCGGACTCCTAAGAAAACTATAGTTGTAAGTATTCTGCTAAACCAGTAGTGAAATTCTTACTAATATTATGTACAAAATCATGCCATTTTTAATTTCGAAATATTTTCAGTTAACCTGTGATCAAAAAAAGATCTCAAAGGATCAACACAGCAACATAACAGCTTCAGCAACAGTTGTTATAAGAAAACATGCACCTAATGAAGGAAATCTAAAGAAAGAAATTGTGTTCCAAGATGACACCATTAATGAATCACTGATATCTCAACCAGATTTCTCTATCCACATTGAAAACTCTACTTTATTTAAGGGCTAAATCTTCATACATTGTATAAGGCAACTTGACTTGATTTTCAGAACTTGTCATTAATTTATTAGTTACAATGATGAGATTATAGATAACTTATTGGAATAAATAAATCTTTTAAAAAGTAAATAAATATAACAGTATCTTTTATTTAACCTAAATTACTGTCTAATGACCTTTTGGTATAAAACTATTGGAGTTGAATAATTATAAAATAGTGGAGTAAATTAAAAAGACTATCAGATACTAAATAATTAAATGTTTATTGTAATAAAATATCTTCATAATAAAACATCATTGGACAAGACATATTTAACATAAAATAAACCTTGTGAATAAAAATAACACACAAAATGGTACTAAAAATAATTTTGAAATCTTAGAATATTGTTTCGCTATGAATTATTACAAAAGATACATACAATTTCTAAACAAAACAAATGTTATGGTCTAAGATCCGAATCTAAATCGAAACGTACCGGTTTGATAATAGAATCAAATTTATTTTATAATAAATTTCATATATTAGAAAATAAATTAAAAATGGGTAGACAACAGAAATCCTGGACAGAATATTTTTAATTATTTTTTGAAAAATGATTTTTCATAAAATGTTGCAAAATGAAGATAATAATAAAATTTTATACTGGACTTAAAGTATAGAGCATATAGAATGTGCAATCGTAGGGTAGACTATTATTTACCTGGATAAATAATGGAAATAATAGTCTACCCTATTATTTACCTGGATAAATAATGGAAATAATAGTCTACCCTACGATTGCACATTCTATATGCTCTATACTTTAAGTCCAGTATAAAATTTTATTATTATCTTCATTTTGCAACATTTTATGAAAAATCATTTTTCAAAAAATAATTAAAAATATTCTGTCCAGGATTTCTGTTGTCTACCCATTTTTAATTTATTTTCTAATATATGAAATTTATTATAAAATAAATTTGATTCTATTATCAAACCGGTACGTTTCGATTTAGATTCGGATCTTCTACTATTATCCAAATAAGATTTCAAAATGTTGAAGTAGCCAATACTAAATAAATCAGCATACTAAAAGCTTTTCACAATAACTAGGTACATAATAGTTGACCACTTACACAGATTATAAAGTACCAGGCACCTTTTGTAAAATACATGTATTTATATGAGTAACTACAACTTTTAAATGCATTGAGTGCTACTAATATTATCATGATATTAGGAACCAGAAATTATTGTGTAGAGTTATTAAAAAAAGCTATTTTATTAGACTAGCAAAGGCGAGAGTAGTAATTACATAATTCATTCACAATAAATGCCAATAAAATAAATAAAAAATGATCCTGCTGCAGATTGAAGTCTTAGGAGTTACAATCGGGCAACCACCATTTCATGAAGAACATATTAAGTAGGTATATAGGTACTTATTTAAGTTTTTGTGCAAATAAATGCCTCAACAAAACTACATCTAAATCTAAAGTAATATTATAAAGAGAAAAGATCTGATTGTCTGTATGTTTGTTTGTAATGGTTATACTAAAAAACTACTAAACCAATTTTAAAAATTCTTTCCCCTGTAGAAAGATACATTACGAGCAAAAAACATGGGCAGTTTATTATTTTCAAACAAAGAGATCTACACGAAAATTGCAATACTGTTAAATTAAGACTTGATATCATTAGAATTGTTCTATACTATAAAATAGAATATCAAACTGGCTCTGTAAAATAAATCACAATAGTTAATCATAATATTAATATGAAAAATACATTTTGAAATAAAAACTTATGTAACAAACGCGACCTTATTTTTACTGGTTAGTGTACATAACAGCTATACAAGCATCATAAGAATATAGGTAGGTAGGTACTTAAAAATAAAATTACGTTAAATTCATCATTTGAACGCAGTCTAGAGGAAGTTTGTAAAGCATGAGTGAAAATTACAAATGTTTTGTCACTGAATTTCATGAACTACATTAACCATAATCCATAAACAGTGTACCATAGGGCTCCCACACAAAACTGCAAATTCGCATCGCATCGCAAAAATCTGCGAGCTCGCGGGACGCATCGCAAAAACTTCCGATTTGATTCGCATCGCGTTTTAGTCCGCTCTGAGACAGCGTGTGGGCAAGACGCCGCCGTCGTTGTGTGGAAAAATGGCAAACGTTGACGTGGATTTTTTAATAACGTTAATTGAGGAGCGGCCCGTCGTTTAGGACAAATGAAGATATGCTCACGAATAAAATAGTTCCCATCAGCGTTCATTATTGAAATAAGTGGATGAACCCAAATTTTTTTTTCTCTATATCTATTTAACAATAACATCACTGAGACACGCTTCTATCGATCCATGTCACTACTTCTAAAAACACGTCCAGTACGGTTGACTACCGTCGAGCGTATATTTTTATGTATGGTCACCTGAACCAACACTTTGCCGCACGAAATCGCATCGCATCGCATCGCAGTTTTGTGTGGGAGCCTGTCAGCTTACAATTCTTACATCTATCAAAATGCGAAAAATTATTATATAAGGCTGTGTAAAGTTTAAAGCTGGTTATATTTACGAAAACATTGCATACAAAACAATTTTATTAATATAAGTGTAAATAGTATACTGTATTATATCATAACACTCCATTATAAGACTTATTCTTAAATACTTTAACTCTAAAATAGTAGTCCGTGAGGCGATAGCTCAGCCTTGCGTTTGTGTGTGTCAATGTAATTGTACCTCTAATGTAAATAGGATTCGTCAAAACAATCGAAATGGGCTCCAACTCGAGGGGGCCATTGAAGAGTTCCATTATCCACCTCCTGGTTCCATCGTCAGATCAGCTTGATGGATCCATGTTATTGTGTTGCAAAGTTTCAAATAGTTACTACAATTATTATAAGTTGGTTAAATTCAACTTGCAAGATTTTTTTGACATACACAATACCGTTAATTGTACTTCCCCGTTCAATCTTACAATCATTTGTACGATTGAACGGGTTAACGGAACCTCGCCCGCCTCCGCCTCCGTAAGTGCGGAACTTTCGCAAGAGATCGTACCTCCGCTTCCGCATCCGCCGTTTTTTTGCGGAGTTGTAACGGAGGTTTATTTACGTTGACTTACAATGCGAGAGGAGCGATGCGTCCGCTCGTGCTGTATGTTGCAAGCAAAATGGTGTTGCTGGCTTGTTTAAATCGCGCGATGTAGCCGAAAACAAATGAAATTTGGCAGCATTTTTTTAGAAATAGATAGCAATTTTGCAAAATGCGTATTTTTTCCACCTCCGCCTCCATTAACCTCCGCATCCGCGGAGGCAAAGCCCCTTCACCTCCGCATCCGCCTCTGCTTCTGGTAAGAACGCCTCCGTTACAACCTTAGTACAAATACAGTGCCGTGACATTTTCGTGAAACATTACAAAAGCGACCTAACAGAGTGCACACTCACACAAATGCAAAGCTGACCTTACGCCTCCCGGACCTACGAGATTCCTAATTATGTATAGGGTTGTAACATCGTATCGGATCTTATCAGATTTTTATATGTCATAATTTATTTACCTATCAATGGTGCAAGGGTCCGTTTGCACCACTGGTTAGGTAAATAAATTATGCTTTATCGCTTACGAGATTCCTCATTATGGATAGGCTTGTAATTTGTAACATCGTATTGGATATTATCTGGTTTTTATTACAGTATGTTCATAATTTATTTACCTATCAATGGTGCAAATTGGTTGTATAAAAATCTCCACTTCTACTTATTGTCAAGTCTAAAAGTAATCCTATCCATTTCCACCGGGAATGTTGTGAAAAGACTACTTTCAAACCTGTGTACATACAAATTGGCAACATTACTAATTAGGCAGTTATGAACACTAATTAAAGTGTGGTTTTCGTCCCACTTATTATTTTATAGGACGAATAGAGCTCATAATATAAAGTTTCTATTATAAAATTTTAGAAAAACTACAGTAAACAATTGTTGCAACCCTAATCAAGAATAACCATTAATAGCAATAATTACATTGTCACGTTTACAAACTATGCTAATGTATAAGTAACATTTTTGTGTTTACATAATCTGTGCGTATGGTTTTTAAAGCATTCCAGGACCGTCACTTTCTTGGTTGCCAGATTTCTCGAAGAACATAAAGTCCTGGAAAAGAAAAATATATTTGTACTAGCTGATGCCCGCGACTTCGTCCGCGTGGATTGAGGTTTTTCGGTTCCCGCGGGAACTCTTTAATTTTCCGGGATAAAAAGTAGCCTATGTGCTATTCCAGACTATAATCTATCTCTGTGCCAAATTTCATCCAGATCCGTTCATCCGTTGGAGCGTGATTGAGTAACAAACATACATCCATACATCCAAACTTTCGCATTTATAATATTTATTTGACTAGCTGATGCCCGCGACTTCGTCCGCGTGGTTTAAGTTTTTTTCCCCACAGGGGCTCCTTAATTTTCCGGTAAAATTCCGGTAGCCTAGGTCACTCTCCAGGTCCTCAACTATATTCATGCAAAAAATCACGTTGACACGTTGCTCTGTTGCGGCGTGATTGAAGGACAAACTCTATATAACGTCCTTGGGGATCGAATTTTCAAAAATGGTGAAACACGTACTTCTTCATATTTAACGGAAAGCTCAAATACCAAGTTTCATGGCTTTATTAACTTGAAAAATGAATGACTTTCATACCAACTTTCAACCCCTATTTTACCCGTTTATGGGTGGAATTTTGAAAAACTGTGACACACGTACTTCTTTATTTTTCACTGAAAGCCAAAATACCAAGTTTCGTTGATATAAATTGAAAAATACCTTGAGAAATGAAGGACTTTCATAGAATCTTTTATCCCCTATTTCACCCCTTTGGAGGTCAAAATTTCAAAAAATGGCGAAACACGTATTTCTGCATATCTAACATGAAGCCCAAATGCTAAGTTTCATGGCTATAACTTGAGAAGTGATGGACTTTCATACAAACTTTCAACCCCTATTTTACCGCTTTGGGAGTGGAATTTTTAAAAACTGTGAAACACATGTTTCTTAATTTTTTACCGGTAGTTAGTATACCAAGTTTCATCGATATAACTTGAGAAATGACGGACTTTCATACATACTTTCAACCCCTATTTCACTTTGTAACTGGAATTTTGAAAAATCCTTCCTTAGTGAGCGCCTACGTCACAAAAGAAACCTACTGTGTAAATTTCAAGTTTCTAGCCCCAGCGGTTTAGGCTGTGCGTTGATATATAAGTCAGTCAGTCAGGACTTTGAATTTTATTTATGTAGATAGATTAGGAGCTGTAGAGTTTTTCCTATATATAAAAACTAGAGTTCGCCCGCGATTTCGTCCGCGTGATTTCCTGAGATAATAAGATTTCCCGCTCCCGAAAAATATCGTGTGCTAAAGAAAAAGAAGAATTGTTGAGTCTGATAGACATGTACAAAGACATGCTTTATTTGTGGAGAAAAGAGCGTAAAGACTATATGAATAAGGATATGAGGGCTGAGGGTTTCAAAGTTTTGCTAGAAATTTATAAAAATTTAGCTTTTTTCGCTTCGATAAACATAAAAGATACGCGTACGACTCTATTGACGTTCGCGTTCAGACTGAGTTAAGGCCCTGATGGCTGATTGGTAGAGCAGAGCAGGGCCCTCAATATCGTGTAATGTAATAGGGGGTTTCAGAGTAGCCACTGAAAGTTTAAGGAGGTTCACAGCACGGTTTCTTCCCTAGGGTATATTATAATACCAGATGCCCGCGACTTCGTCCGCGTGGTTTAAGTTTTTTTTGATTCCCAGGGGAACACCTTAATTTTCCGGGATATATCCCTGTACCAAATTTCATCAAAATCGGTTGAACAGATGGGCCGTGAAAGCGTAGCAGACAGACCGACCGACAGACAGACAGACGGACAGAGAGACACACTTTCGCATTTATAATAATAGTAAGGATTCTCCGTATTTTAAAGAGATAATGGGGATGATTCTGTAGTGCACAATCTCTAAGCTAAACTAAAATCAGAGCATTACAAATATTGCTAACCCTTTCATAATACTCCCTACGGAAAGGGACAGAACTAGATTTAAAGCTGCCATTTTAGTTTAGTTTAAAGATTGTGTTATACAGAATCGGCCACAATAACTAAAAAGATAATGTGAATACTTACAATCAAGAAGCACGCTCCAAGTAGAACAGCTTTTATCCTGACATCCAAGTCCATCGGGAACGTGATCCCGAAATAGTCGGAGTCTGTGAACATCTCCCGGGCGAGACCCGACCACTGCTTGGTAATTTTGCCCACTTTCGTCTCCCCATCTCTGGAGTAAACCTGAAAACATTGACATTTACTTTTTAATATAGTTACTTATTAAATAGTTATTTATTAGTAGTTATAAAATACTACATGATGCCCGCGACTTCGTCCGCGTGAATTAAGCTTTTTGATTCCCGCAGAAACTCTTTAATTTTCCGGGATAAAATGTAGCCTATGTACTTCCCCAGTATATAAGCTATCTCTGTATCAAATTTCATCAAAATCGGTTGAATAGAGAGGCCGTGAAAGCGTAGCAGACAGACAGACACACTTTCGCATTTATAATTGACCGAGCGAAGCGAAGGTCTCTGAGTCTACTTGAGTGAATTTGCCTTGTCCGTCCGTCCGTCCGTCCGTCAGAGCCTTATAACTTCTGAATTACTGAACGTAATTACTTCAAATTCAAAAATATAAAATGTAAACCGATGGCCTCCCGCCGAATATGGCTTAAAAAGTTATAAAAATCTTTATTTCAGGGGGGCTCTCATAGAAGCGAATGCGAAGTCAAATATTTTTTAAGGCGTTACGTATGGTTGCGGTATATCATTTTAGATAATTAGGAATAGAGTCCAAAAAAATTTTTTTTTTTATTTTTTTACCTAAAATTTACGAAATGGGGGGCTTTTAAAGTGGCGATTTTCTAACGTCCGAGATTGACCTCAGAACTCTCAATTTTCTGAAAGGCTTAGCCTCAATTATTTGAATTATATCCTGTACATGAACATCAAATACTAAAATTAGATAAATATTATAAGGAAACGAAATTTTTTAATTTTTAATGAGCTTCAGTATTATTAACAGAACTTCACAACTATGTCAATAGATGGCGCTCTGTACAAGTTTATAGATACCGCGAGGCCTCAGTTCGGGGCGAACCACTAGTATTAGTATGGATTTGCGGCTGTTTAGTGTCCTTTAAATTACTAGTTACGTGTGCATATTAATGGGGTTAGTCTGTTTTGCGTACTAACAGTATAGAGTTACACGGATTATGTGCACGAGGAGCCATTGATACGCAGCAAAACGCCGCCAGTCACGTTCTTGACGACGTAGCACAAATCACAACAGTGCCAAAATAATCTAATGAAAGTAGACTTGTCTGGTGGGAGGCTGTGCTTCGGCCGTGGCTAGTTACCACCCTAACGGCAAAGACGTACCGCCAAGCGATTTAGCGTTCCGGTACGATGCCGTGTAGAAACCGACTAGGGGTATGGGTTTAATATAACTGCCATACTAACAGGTTAGCCCGCTACCATCTTAGACTGCATCATCACTTACCATCAGGTGAGATTGCAGCCAAAGGCTAACTTGTAGAGGCGTAAAAAAAAAATTACTTACATTAAATTCGACGTCACCGCAGATGGAATATGTGCACAAGGGGCCCTTGATACGCAGCACGACGTCGCCGGACGCGTTCTTGATGACGTAGCAAGGCTTGCATATGGACCACTCCTGCTCGATGGAGCCGACCACGGTGCCGGGCGGCGCGGTCACCTCCATGCTCTGCAGCCAGCACGGACACCAGCACGAATCGCACGCCAGCGGGCGATGTAAGTGGATCACCTGCCAAATTCACAATCACATATCAGCGAAACTGTATCCATATTGGATAGAAGCAGGCGTTACTTTGCGGAAGTTCATGATAATGAAGGAACTAGAAATTTATTTCGCTATAATCCGCAACAGTAGGCAAATCTATGTGGTACAGGGTATCTTGCACTTGCAGCTTGCAATATTCACCACACCACATAAATCTCCCAAAATATTTTCAACGTACGTTTCACTCCGACACCGGAGCATCTTCAGGAGATGTTGACTCGACAATTCACTATTGTAAAGACAATGCACTTTATATAATACCAATTTAGACGCATTTTGGTACAGAAATTGCTTACAACTTTGAAATTGACATCACTACAGCCCATCAACGTCCCACTGCTGGGCACAGGCTTCCACTCTCATAGGTGAGAAAGAATTAGAGCTTACACCCACCACGCTGCTCCAATGCGGGTTGGCGCGCTTTACCGATTATTATCATGTTAGTGATAATAACCGGGACCGACGGTTTAACGTGCTCTCCGAGGCACGGAGGTCACCCACTTTCTAACTCCGGGCTAGTACCTACTGGAGATTTCTAGTCAGAAAAACCCAATATGTACTTAATAAATTATAGCCCGACCTGGGACTCGAATCCGGACCTCGTCGGCCGCAGTCGAACATGCTAAATACTAGACCAACGAGGTAGTTGACATGTTGGGGGAGATTGACATAGGCTGTCTTTTATCCTATGAAATATTATCATTACCTCATTCCTAAAGTTGTCCATAATCTTCATGTCGAATGGACGCATGGGGCCGCAGCAATTGCGAGTGCAACAATCGTTGTCCTCAACAGCGTAGTACACCTTCTGTCCGAGAGCGTTCTTCACTGTGTACTTGTTGTTTGTTTCGAATCCGACGAAAGCTTCCAGAAGCTCCACCTTCTGCTTTACAAGCAGTTGGTCAATCATAGATAGGTATTCCAAACCTGGAGGGCAATTGGCGGGAGCTTGCGGAATAGTCATCCAGCCACCTGGAACCAGATTGACAAACTTTTATTTTCCAACGAAGTATTCCAATCGATACTAATATTAAAAATGCGAAAGCGTGTCTGTCTGTCTGTCTGCTAAGCTTTAACGGCCCACCTGTTGAACCGATTTTAATGAAATTTGGTACACGGATAGTTTGTATCCCGGGGAAGGACATAGGCATCCTTTTTATCCCGGAAAATTAAGGGGTTCCCGCGGGAATTGAAAAAACTTAATCCACGCGAACAAAGTCGCGGGCATCATCTAGTAAAAGAATTTAAGGTATGTGGTAGTGATGCAACAGAAGTGTCTTAACGGAAACAGAAACGGAAACAGATGTGAAAAGTAAATTTTTGCGGAAACGGAACAGAAACGGAAACGGATGCGGAAGTGTAAATACTATGAAACAACTTTTTTACAATACAATTTTTTAATTAAAAAATTACCTAATAAGTATTCGAAATTAGGTAATTACTTAATTCCTGCTTTTAGTAGGAATTAATATACTTAGGTATGCGGCCTTTTCGCGAATATAATATTGTGTCACATAGTTTACATCTGGCTCTTAAATCGTCAATATCAACGAAATAGTCCCAAATAGGAGTTGTTTTAGGTTTCATAATTGCACTTAAGTTACACACACGACTCAAATTCAATTACTAAAATATTTTTTTTTTATCCACTACAAGTTAGCCCTTGACTGCGATCTCACCTGATGGTAAGTGATGATGCAGTCTAAGATGGTAGCGGGCTAATATGTTAGGGGCATGGCAGTTACCTATATTAAACCCTTACCCTATTCGGTTTCTACACGGCATCGTACCGGAACGCTAGATCGCTTGGCGGCAGGTCTTTGCCGGTAGGGTGGTAACTAGCCTGGGCCGAAGCCTCCCACCAGGCAAACTACAACAATATCCAACAATAGAAAATCTTACGCGCTTACACACACAATATCACTTTGTACCTATAACGAAGTAAAAAAAGTAAGTAGGTATGCAAACAAACGCGTTGCGACAAGTGAGGAAAACTCGTGCCTGGCTCGCTTGTGGTTGGCTGTAGGTAATACCCCACCCGCGCGTGCTGTACCTATACCTACCACCAAGCTCGTCCACCGCGCCCGCGCTTTGCCCCCCTAAACTGTCGTAAAGTTCCGATCTAATTTCCGTTATAAAAGTTGCGGAAACAGAAGCAGAAACGGATGTCTAAAAACGTGCAGAACTTCCGCAGTTGCGGAAGCGGAAGCAGAGGTCTGTTGCATCACTAGTATGTGGGCTGTGGCGTCATCAATTTCATGGTGATGTCTTCATAATATGGCGAATTATTAGTTATGTTAATTGCAAATTAAATATCAAAAGTCACCTTTTCAATCCAATCTTATTTTAGCAAAACATTAAAATATTGTATAAATAATCAATCAAAGATTAAGTCTTTACTAAGTATATACTTATATGTACTACTAATTAAAAATGCGAAAGTTTCGATGGATGGTTACTCAATCACGCCGGAACGGCTGAATGGATCTGGAGAGATTTGGCACAGAGATAGATTAATTATTATCGATTGAAGAGTTCCTACAGTAACCGAAATACCTCAATCCACACGAACGAATCCGCTAGCATGAGCTAGTTAAAAATAAACATTACACTATGATTACATTTTAGTAGAACTCACAGAACACATAACATGTATTTACAACCACAAAACAAATATATATGTATTAATATATCCCCTCCACCCCATGTTTATAGTCCACAACATCAGTTAACCTCCTCTCTTCATCTGTTAATAAGCTCTCATATCCGCTACGGTGATTGCCAAACAGCTTTCTGTAAAATCTCTGGATAGTTCTCCTTACGCTTGCTGCAGTCAAAGTATCGAAATAAACTTGTTTATCTTTTATACCCACAATCTTTGTACATTGTTTATTTATATACTTTCTTAATTTGGAACTCTCCCTAACATTTGTACTAGCTTGATGTAATATTATGTCCTCATGCAAACTTCGAAACTGATTCTTCGACCCATTGTTGAGGATTTTCATATTCTATTAGAATGAAAATCCGATACACTTAGAAATAAAACTTTAATAGTTACACCACAACTTTTAATAATTAAATGATAAAATTCAAAATTTAATTAAATTGCAATAAACAGGGCAGTGATGAATGCACACAAGCTTAGTAATAAAATCACTAACATTACATATCAGCAATATGTCTTTTAAAATGTAGCCAAAGTAAACATCTTTATCTCAGTAAATAGAGTCATTAACTCACATCGTACCCAATGATGCAAATAAAAGCATACGCACAATAGACTATTTTATTTACTTACCTACTTATGTACTTATCTATATTACCTAATATGTAATATACAAGGAAAGATGTCCTTAAGGCTTAAGCAGTAATTGAGAGAGCTCAAACAATAAATTTATTATGTTCAAATAGCCTTAATATACTTAACATTTTTTGTGTGCATATTTTAAAACCCTGATGTGACAGAAAACACAGCCTTACCTCAAATAAGGGGATACAATTTTTATCTCCCGATTCTCAGAGCACGGCAACAGGGGAGAGGAGAAGTTTATCCCCGTTTGACATTTCACGGGGACTCGGGGGACTTATCCACCGTTAATTAGCGTTTTTATTTATTTATCTAAGAATAAATTTTTTATCCTTTCCTCGGGGAGAAAATTGTCTCGGCCCATGCTAGGGGGGCTGCTGGTGGATCTAGATTCTAGAAACTTGAAATTTTACATTTTAGTTTTTCTTTACAAAGTTGACCCACGATAAATTGGAAAACGAAAATCCGCGCGGACGAAGTCGTGGGATTTAGGCATCAGCTACTATTCTATGTAATATGCAAGCGGAGCTAGTAGCGACATGTTAAAATAATTTAGGCGCTATAGAATCCAAACGAATTACGCATCTATCTATGTGTGAACTATAGTTGTGAAGATCAGCTATTTAAAAACTAAATTGGTATAGGCCAGCCAATTAGGCTGAAACAATTAGAGGATTTGACCTTCATCTCTTAAACAAACCGTCGACTGCCCACTTTACACAATCGAATATTAGGCTTGTCGTGTTCATTCAGCCCACGCGTTTTTTTAAAAATACGATTAACAGCTAGGTAACAATCCTATCGTACAGTCGAATTCAAACTTTATGACTTCTCTGAACATCGCGCGTGCGTTACATACATATAATATAACTAGGTACCAGCGGGACGGTTCCAGTTGACTGCACCTGCGCGAACCTACACTCGCCGCTAACTTCCGAGACGTCATAAAGTTTGAATCGGACTGTACTACCCACTACCCTACGGGTACACGTCCCGCGACTCCCGCCAAGCTATGTACAGATGTATACAGTGATGTGATTAGGGATATCATACTAGGTATAATAACCTAATAACTTTAGTTGCAAGCTGGAAAGTTTTCATTTTATATTTTAAAAATGGCGCAGTGGTCAGCTCTGCGGTCTTATAGTGGGAGGTCTCGGGTTCGATTCCCGGCTGGGTCATTTTGGCAATTTATAATTTATGAATTTTATCTGTTCGAAGGCTTCGGCCGTGGCTAGTTACCAGTCTACCGGCAAAGACGTGCCGCTAAGCGATTCAGCGTTTCGGTACGATGCCATGTAGGTAGAAACCGATCAGGGGTATGGGTTTAATATAACTGCTGTACCCCTAACAGGTTAGCCCGTTGCCATCTTAGACTGCATCATCATTTACCACTAGTTGAAATCGCAGTCAAGAACTAACTTGAAGTGGAATTTAAAAAACTGAAATGACAATCACTTTTATCAGGTGAAATCGCTAAACGCAGTCAAGCATTTCAAAACAAGCAATACAAGAAAACAAAGAAAAAATATGCTTTAAGAGATAATACCTAATATTATACACACTTGTTATATGACTATCCATATAATATTTATATCGAGAACTAGATGACGCCCGCGACTTCATCCTCGTGGTTTAAGTTTTTTTATTCCCGCGGGAACTCCTTAAATTTCCGGGATAAAAGTAGCCTATGTCCTTTCCCGGGATATAACTTACCTCCATACCAAATTTCAGCAAAATCGGTTGAAAAGATGGGCCGGGAAAGCGTAGCAGACAGACAGACAGACACACTTTCGCATTTATAATATTAGTATGATATGATGAGAGATATTAATATAATATAAGAATTGATGTCTGGCGCATATTCTACCTCAATAATACGAGTCTCTAGATTCGAGGACTAAGATTTTGGCTATATCTAGTCCACCACAAGAGAAGAACCCCTAGGCCACTTACATCTTAGCTATCCTAATACTATTCGTAGCCCACGACTGCCTTACTAACCTTACATGGAGGAGTCGAACACTCGTGTCACATATCTGAAACTTGCGACTACTTTAAGCCGCGACTGAAGTACGAAGTTCTCAATTCTTACATCGAATTGTGATTCGTAGTAAAGCGATAAAGCAGGAAATTTGGATGCCTAGTTTTTGAGCTGACCATTGACAAACGTTTTCATTGATATGTGACGAATGTAGCGAACAGTATGCAAATTAGATACTCCAGTCTCCATTGTATTATTTGTAACCAGGTTACGTTGAAGTAGCAAATATAATATAGACAGTTAAAATATTTATTACCTGGACCTTGTGGTGCAGGCTGCTGAATTATTGGAGCTGGGTAACCAGGCTGGGGATGCGGGTAACCAGATTGCGGGTGTGGGTAGCCAGGGGCAAATCCTGGTTGAAATCCAGGTTGGAATCCAGGCTGGAATCCAGAGTGCATGCCAGGCAATGGCTGAGCTCCTGGTGGAAGCGCCGGTCCTGGTGGGCCTGGGTAGCCTCCTTGAGCATGCATTGGATAACTTTCATTCTTTTTGTCCATTTCCTCTGGCGGGGCGTAACCTTGACTTGTCGGGAAGTTCGGGCTGTATGGTGATTGTTTGTGAGACATTTTTCTGAAAAGTGAATACAATTCTCATTAGGAATATAGTTGCGCTAGTCCTGGATATTAAAGTATATTACAATAATTTAAAAAAAACGAAAATCTAAAAGCAGAATAGTGCAGCGAAAATCCCTAACATTGAAATCGTGATAGTGTGATAAGATCTGCGTGAAAACGACGCCAGTGTGAGCGTTTTTAGGGTTCCGTAGCCAAATTTGGCAAAAACGGAACCCTTATAGATTTGTCATGTCTGTCTGTCCGTCCGTCCGTATGTCACAGCCTCTTTTTTCTGAAACTATAAGAACTATACTGTTGAAACTTGGTAAGTAGATGTATTCTGTGAACCGCATTAAGATTTTCACACAAAAATAGAAAAAAAATAATAAATTTTGGGGGTCCCCATACTTAGAACTGAAACTCAAAAAATGTTTTTTCATCAAACCCATACGTGTGGGGTATCTATGGATAGGTCTTCAAAAATGATATTGAGGTTTCTAATATCATTTTTTTCTAAACTGAATAGTTTGCGCGAGAGACACTTCTAAAGTGGTAAAATGTGTGTCCCCCCCACTGTAACTTCTAAAATAAGAGAATGATAAAACTAAAAAATATATATGATGTACATTACCATGCAAACTTCCACCGAAAATTGGTTTGAACGAGATCTAGTAAGTAGTTTTTTTTTTAATAATTTAAAACTTAACTTAATAATTCTTAATTAAGCGCTTAATATTCTTAGCGCACCGAGGGTTCCGTCCAAACCTGTACGGAACCCTCGGTGCGCGAGTCCGACTCGCACTTGGCCGGTTTTTTACGTAAAATTTGTCCCAAGCCAAAAACAAAGTTAAATTGCAGCTGGCCTTGCACAGAAATTATTAATTTCCCACTAACTACTTAGTGTTTATTTCACATTACGGCAGCCTGGCGTTGCGCTGCGGACTGCGGATACCTACTGCAAGAAGGAAAGAAAGGATCCTACATGAAAACCAATTGGACATGACACAGCTACAAATATATAAAAACTCGCCGGTCTACGCCATCTCACTGGGGCGACTGCAATCATCGACGTATAGGTATATAGCCCCGACCTTAATAAAATATATAAGACTCATCACAAATTGAATATCCTAACTTGCAAATGTTGTACCTATCTGTCCTTTACATATTATAATGTGAAACCATGGTTTTGACGCACCGCCAAAAGGATAGGATGACTGCCATGCCCTTAACAGGTTAGCCCGCTACCATCTTAGACTGCATCATCACTTACCATCAGGCGAGATCGCAGTCAAGGGCTAACTTGTAGTGGATAAAAAAAAAAAATGTAGTTTTCGACGTGGCTCCAGTAGTCTCTCCACAAGAATCCGGCCTCAGGCCACCTCAGGCACTAATTTAAACCAAAACTATAACAATAAGATGTTTTCTCGAGCAATATTTAATCTTTGAACTTCTAAAGAGAGGTATCAACTCCTCTGAACACCTGTATTGAAAACATAGAAGCTTCATACGTTCAGCAGTTGAGAATTTTGAGAGTATAATGAATCGAACATATGGATTCTTTAAAATGTAAAAATAGTTTCAATGTCAGTCGGCAGTCGCACTTCCTCATACATATTATGTACCTACTAATAATATGTAATACTATAGGTATAGAATTAGGTAAGTAATAATACTACAAGGCAGCTGGTAGACATATGTTTTTGTTTCAAATTGTGTCTTTTTACCCGAATGTGGAATGCACGCATGCACAAAGTTGTAAAGGGTTCATCAGCTTGTATATTTTTGTTTGTTGCTTTCCGGAAACGCGTGGACCAATTTTGATGATTCTTGCACCAATACAGGTTCTTCTCTGTAGGAATGTCATTCCGAACCAGTGGTAGGTTCATTCGATCTTCCGAATGTCACTACCTTTCGAAAATCAAATCAGATACAGACAGAAATGGCACAGGGTAGATAAACCTCCTAACGGAATGGTGCTCACTAGACGCCAAGTAATGGAACAAATTAACAAATGAAAGTCGATTGACTACGGCAAGAGGGTTGAACTTGAATAGTTTTAACTTACGAAATGTAAACGGTCTCGTAAGTCCCGTATGCAAATGTTATGTAAGTTACTCACGTGTTCTACTTACGTAAGAACTTACAAGTGTAATCGTGGCCTTAGAATACGACTTACGATGTTGCAAATGTTGATTTTTTTAGTTTTCCTTCACGAATGATTCCTTCAGTTTTGATACTTCACGTACCTACCAATTTGATTTGTCAAGTGTCTTGCGAGTGGATGGAAGCCATATCGAATAATACTTTTTTTAAGTGTTTTAAAAAAACTGACCCCAAAACACAAAAATCAACTTATATTGTACCTACGTACCTAGTTTTTGAAGAAAGCTCCAAATTAGTGGTTCTTGTCCAAATGGTACTTACCTTAGTACCCACTACCCACATAGGTAGGTACTAAGGTAAGTTAAGATATTATATGAATATTATTAAACCTTACATTTCAATATCTACTTAGAATTTTTCCGTATGGTTTGGTGTCGCCTTCAAAAACTTTTGTTTTGATTTTTTGTTTATTGGCTCAGAGTACATTGGATAAAAGTAATTAAAAATTGAATTTTTAATTACTTTTCGCCAGATCATTTAACAAAAAAAAACTGCTTTATTTTAGCCTTTTTAGTGTCTCGTTTCTGCATTACAATTAATTTGTTAATCTCCACAACATAGAAGTGTAGTACAGCAGCCTGCAGCATCAGGTTTCAGGAGTAGGGACTTGGAGTTCAATGATAATTGACAAGCCTGTAATCTGTTCCTGGTCACTGGTTCCAATTCACTATCTACAGGTAATCTTGCAGTGTCAGGATTGAGAAGTCGGGACTTTAAATTCAATAATGCAGTCTAAATATACTTGGTATGCAATATTAATTCAACATCAAGATTCCTAAATACATATAAAGGTTCAGGAGTGTGCTGTATCATGCATCATCAGGGTTGAAGAGTTGTGACTTCAAGTTCAATCATTAATCAGAAGTCGAGTAGGATGACCCATTTTAACTACTACGTACTAACAGTTTCTGCTTGGTGCAAAATTGTGTTCCTCAGTGCAGACTTTTGGCCTGAGGGCATAGTGTACCGTCGCTATAGGGAAGCAAAAGCAAAATCTTTACCATAGTATTAAGATTGTATTTTATTTTGTTTTGTATTGTATATTATGTATTTTATTAAATGGGCCTTGTGGCCTGTAATAAATAAAATGAATGAATTAAGTTGTTGCTAAATTCCCCAACAACAATTCCTGAATCTCCATAACTTAGGCAGGCAGTAAGTAACCCTGCAGCATCAGGACTAAGGAGTTGGTTGCAGGGATTCTTATAGAACCATTTTGCGAACAACTTCTATCAAGTAAAAAGAATCAGGCAAATCGGTCAAGCAATCTTGGATAAATCGGTGAACAAATAAAAAATATTGGTGACATGACTGAACATTTATGTTGAAAAATACCTAGGTGTATTATTACACTAAACCCTTCCTAAAAGTATGTTGATTATGACAGTGAAAAAAATCATTAAAATTGGTCCATTGGTTTTCTTTTATCCACTACAAGTTAGTCCTTGACTGCGATCTCACCTTCCAAGAAAATCATTAACAAATATCATACTATACATTTGGGTCAAAAACAGAACCTCCTTTTTTTATCTCACCTTCCAAGAAAATCATTAACAAATATCATACTATACATTTGGGTCAAAAACAGAACCTCCTTTTTTTAAATCAGTTAAAAACAATTTAAAAATAATAAGTCGATGGAGTATGGCAATAGGGGTATCATTGAATAGGTCTTTTAAAATTATAGTTACCAAGGTTCCTTTGTGGTGCACTACAGACAAAATGGCTGGACCGATTTTGATAATTAATACACCAATACATTCGTCTCAATCTTGCGTGCGTAACTACGAAAGCCAAATTAAATTAAAAATAAAATCACACTCACTATAAGTCACATTGGTACAAAAATAAACTTGTTGGAATATATTTCCAACAATATGGCACGTGAAGTCTCACTGAATAGGTTTTTTAAATTCCTAAAAAGCAATTTAGTTTTAAATAGAGCATTGAGCCAAATTTTTAACCCTATAGGGATGGGAAATATGTTGTTAAATATTTTTAAATTTCCAGACTCAAATCAGCAGCAAGAGCAGCAAAAATAGTAATATAATTAGAGGTGGGCGTTATAACGAATAGCATTTAAATTATAACACATTAAAACACATTTAAAACTAGCACTATAACATGTTGGTTGAAAAAAGTCTATAGTTATTGATTGGTATTATTAATTATAATAAATTGATTGCTATATATTATAAGTTCTATTTTTTCGTAATTGATTGCTTCTTGTTTCAACATTGCTGATTGTCGTGACTCGTGACTGTTCACGATAAATTCACAAAATATAAATAGTTTAGTCTTGTTATGGGTTTCAAAATTTTGGTAACAGTGTCCGCTTTTGTGATCCCAGGGATCCCCTTATTTCGATTTTGAACGAAATCGGTACTTGCATTCGCATTTATTAATAAGTATTACTAGTTAGGATTACAAACGAGAGAAACAATTCCATTGAAAATGTTATACAGACATTCCTAAGTCCTAACTTCCTGCAAAGTACGACGTAAAGTTCATTGAAATAGTTCAAATAGTCAATAACTCAATAACCGTTAAATTATTATGGTAAGCAAACAACGAAAAACAAAAATAGCAAGCAGTTAAGGCGCGATTCCATTATGCAAATCTTGCATGCAAGTATGACGTCACATTTGCGTATAAGTTGCTTGCATTGGAAACATATTTTTGAGAGTGTGCAAATTGCATGCCGGTTTTACTTGCTTTTACACGGTTTTATAAGAATGTACAAGTTCAAACTATACCTCATGCAAGTTCTAGCTTGTATGCAGGTATGTTCAAGTTGCACGCAATTTGCAACTTGCATACAAGTAACTTGCCTAATGGAATCGCGCCTTTATTGAAAGTGACTATTGAAAAAAAATATAACGAAAAAGTCTGCTTATCGTTTTAAGCCGTTATGCCCACCTCTAAATATAATGCACTTCCCAGAGTGTGTTGCATACCTCCTAGGTACTTTAGGGTTCAGGGTTAAAATAGTACTGGACTCCTACCAACCACAAGCACTCTACATTCTACAGTCTCCTTTTGGAGTAGCTACTTTCTGTGTGGACTGCCAAATTTCAAGTGGCTGGGCTATAGTATAATGGACGCGGCGGAGGGGGGGGAGGGGGTGGGGAAGGGGGAGGGGGGGAGGGGGTCTACCCCCCCCTCCAAGGCAAACTCGTCGATTCCTAATAGTTTTCGAGATATTAATTTTTTAAAATTTTGAGGTTAGGTTCTCAAAATTCCTGCTTAACACTGATAACTATGACGGAGAATGGGTAAAAGTAGCTTGGGGGGAGGGAGGGAGAGGGAGGGGTGAGGGCGGAGGGAGGGAGGGAGAGGGAGGAGGGGTATTACCTTTATCCCTTGTAATTACACCTACTTTAACGTACCCTTATATCTTTTGTTTCAGATAGTGGGAGAGGTTAATTTCTGAAATAGAATGGGCTACGCCAGAAGACTCGCTTCGTCGCCCCTGAATGAAGCTTCGCCTACTCGACCTTCGTTTCGCTTCGGAGGTCGCCGGCTCGCTTCGCTCGCCATCTCCCCCCTTCGCTCCACTCGGCCTCGTAGGCTCGCTTCAGTCAGGACCTCCTACGCGAGCTTCTGGCTTCGCGCTTAAAAAAAACACTCTAGGGGTAGGGCAGACAAGACTGCGTGGAGTCGGGGCGTGCCGATTCGGTTTTGTGTATCAAGTACCTAATTATACATATAATAACCTACCATTGTACCTTTTTATTTAATTATACCTATTACCTATAACATGTATATTACTCGATTATTAACATTTTGTAATACCTACTTTATAAGTTTCGAACCATTTTCGAACGGAATAAAATACGTAAAACGAAACTTTAGTTCTAAATAAATGTCAATGGGTCTGTAATCTATGGCAAAAACGTCAATAAGTCTGTAATCTATGGCAAATGTGTCTGTAATCTATGGCAAAAACGTCAATAAGTCTGTAATCTATGGCAAATGTCGTAAGAAATAGTGAAAAGTGGTGAACATTTTCGAATTTTCAAAAAATTATTTCTCGAAAAGTATTAGAAATCGACGTAAAATATTTTAGTGCAAGGCTTACCACATCAAGGTCTTTCTGTAAAAAAAATATGAACGTCAAACTCCGCGTCCAGTATTCTATAGCTGAGCCCTGAAATTTTTTACAATCTTCCGATTGCTAGATATACTTACTACGCCCCACTATTGTAACATAAGCTATTGAAATTTATATCTCAATTCAGTCACCACATGAAACAAGACATAGTAGATCGTAAATTAAAGTAAATATTTACAGTAGCACTTACCAAATAGGAATAAAGTGTAAACAGAATACGTTTCACCGGCTATCAACCCCCTATCACAACTAGGGATCCGCAAAAAGTATCGATACCTGAGTAGTATCGATACTTTCGTTTCGATACCTAGTATTTTTGTACTCGATACTTTTATTCTAGTATTTTACTAAGTATCGATACTTTCCCAATTACTCGATACTTTTGTCAATCACTAGATTAAGCCTCGATGAGACGGGGCGAGTTTACGAGCTGCTAGCGAACTCGCTGGCTTGTAACTTGTAAACTCGCCCCGTGTCATCGAGGCTTAACAAACATAATTTCTATACTACTTCTCTTTTCGATGTATAGCGTTGTCTCCCTTGATGGAGTGGTGGTACAGGCTACAGCTTTCGGGGAATACCCTACTATAGTCTATATATTGCTTGTGTGACCAGGTAAATAAAAGTGGCAATTAAGTATTTGGTTTATGGCAATGATAATAAATATATAATATCATTGGTTTAAGGTAATTGTAAATCGAATCAAATTGCAAAACATCTGAATTAAAAAATAAAACGTGATTTATTTACGTTATAAAATAACATACTTAAATTATACCTGTAATCCAATGATAGCTGTTGTTGTTTGATAGGTTTTAAGTTCAAAGCACAGACATATTACGGGAAGATCCCTTAATATGTCTATGCAGGTGCCCCCCTTAAATTTTTTTTGTGGTTCAAAGTTATATATAAAGGTCTGGCTCTATCTAGTTTACTTTACTTCTTTAGTAAATTTCGAAAACTGATACATCTTGACGCAGAGCGGTCATATGACTCATGAGTGTTGTGAGGTGTTTTGTGGGCACCGGGCACGTCAGTACCGTCAGAGAGATTATTTTCTAAAGCGGGTTGCGATGGTAACTGCGGCACGCAATCGATTAACGGGATCACGGATAGACAGATTATTATTCATGTTGGATTGCACTGAAGAAGATTGGGGGCTTGGAGGTTAAAAGTTGTTTTTTTTAATTTGCAGACTAGCGCTTGGTTGCAATCTGACTTGCTGCCTGCTGGAAGTAGTAATGCAGCCTAAGGTTGAGCGCGCTTGCCTGGAACTTTTCTTGTGGAACGAAGTTCCACAAGTTCCTTATGGGACGATGCGGAGGGGTACCCTAGCCTGCAAAAAAGTCCGTAGCGAAAATGCGTGGAGTAAGATTTTTTCGAAATTAAACCTTAACACTAAAGCATTAAAGTTTAATCTCGAATGTAGTAAATTTATATTTAAGATCTTTTGTCTTCTTACCTCAACTAGAACTTAAAATAAATATTTATGTTATAAGGATCTTCGTTCCTATCTGGTGTCCCACGACACCACACGTTTTTTTTATTAATTTACATAATCACTAAATAAATCATTTCCAATTATTATTGTTGTTTTTCTGTTACTTCAAATTTCTTCAAAATATTGTTCGATACCTATTCGATACCAAGTAGTATCGATACTTTTGATTCGATACTTTTATCGGTATCGATACTTTTCATTCGATACTTGGCATCGAGTAGGTATCGATACTTTTGAAAATTTGCGGATCCCTAATCACAACTCACTGCTCACAGGCCACGAATTGACTTTGACCCCGTTAGGGTTATATTATTCTATGCTCTGGATACTTATCTATGGACTCTGGGATCACACTCCTTTTCATTCCATGTGATTCATGGAATGAATTTATTATTATTTTTCAAAATGCTGGGCCGAGCGCTCCGCAGAATGCACAGCATAGAACATTTATGTGATAGAACCACAGACTACAGTGTTAGAACACATTATTGCACAGCTCTCAGATGTCTCAGATTCTGAGTGATTCTGAGGCACAGTACAGAGTAGGTACTAGGTAGGTACAATACAACAATACCTCTATGGGTACAGACCATAGAGGAAAAGAAAAGTGTAGGTAAAGCCATAGATTCAGAAACACTCAGAAACACAGAACACATAATATAAGTTGTATGTAAATCTGTGATGTAAATCCGTGCATAATAATCATAGGCAGTCGTAATTCCTTCCTCCATGATAATAATATTATATACCTACCTACTCCTAGCGGAGCTCAGAATCAGAAATCTGCAGGGCGCTTTATAACCCTGCTTAAATCATTATTAGTCTCAATTGTTTGATTGGCTGAATTTATGGTATTTTTGCTGCGTCAATGGATTTTGGCCAATAGTGGAAGAAAATTAACCGATTAGATGAGATTGCGATCATGTTGCGATCGTTAAACTGTGTCGATGATCGTACAGCAGAGCGATCGGCTATAAATTGTCGCAATCATTTAAAAGGACTGCATCAATGTCAAAACATGGTTTTGGCTTCACGTATCACTGCGACTGTCCGTAAAGGATCGTTGAGGACAAAAAAATGTTTTGACATTGATGCAGTAACTATCGATAGAATTATTTGCTGAAAATTGGTATCACGTAAGACTTTTGAAGTAAGATGTCGTTTAATTAAGGATCATGACAAACGTCACGTCAAACTAGGCTTTCATTGATACATGGTGGGAGGTGTTTTTAGCGGTGACTTAGGGTGTCCAATAATCGTTTTACGACTCTTTATTATCCAAAATAAATATAATATAAGGATTAAAAAGCTCGAATAGATCATTTGGTAAAAATAGAAAATACTATTATTTTAAGCAAGCAGGTATGCTATATTGGAATGGCTTCAAAATGTTATTTAATTTAAGACATTCTATTGACAATTTTGGTATATTTTATTAGGTATAGGTAGGTACCGTATATCTATGTCTAGCTAATAAAATATTCTCATTCGCAGTATTGCCAACTCACGCTATTAAAAAAATATAAAAATTGTACGACATACCAATGCTAAGAAAATCTATACTTATAATAAAACTGTAACAGGTCCAATTCTGTACATTGAAGATATTTTGAAAATTTTTTTTGGAGGGCACTCATTATTCGATACTGAAGCCAAATCTGTAATTTTTTTTATTTTTGTCTGTCTGTCTGTCTGTCTGTCTGTCTGTCTGTCTGTCTGTCTGTCTGTCTGTCTGTCTGTCTGTCTGTCTGTCTGTCTGTCTGTCTGTCTGTCTGTCTGTATCTTGGCCGCGCATCACGCCGAAACTACTGAATGAATTCAAACGAAACTTGGCACGATTTGAGCCCATACTACGAGGTAGGACATGGGATACTTTTTATCCCGAAATTCTACCCCCGAAGGGGTGAAATAGGGTTTGAAAGTTTGTATGAAAGTCCTTAATTTCTCAAGTTATAGCCATGAAACTTGATATATGAGCTGCGGGTAGAAAATAAAAACATATGTGTCTCACAGTTTTTCAAAATTCCACCCCCGAAGGGGTGAAATAGGGGTATAATATAAAAATGAATCCCTATTTCCCTTGGTCACGGCATTACGCGTGAACGGCTGGACCAATTTCGCTAATTCTTTTTTTGTTGGGTTTGTCTGGACGCCGGGATGGTTTATATTCACAATTGGACCCGGTAGGGGGCGCTGCAATCGGGTTCGAGGTTCAGAACGGGACACAGCTGGACCAATTTCGCTAATTCTTTATTTGTTGGGTTTGTCTGGACCCCGGGATGGTTTATATTCACAATTGGACCCGGTAGGGGGCGCTGCAATCGGGTTCGAGGGTCCCGCCAAACCACGCGGACGAAGTCGCGGGCATCAGCTAGTAAGTAATAATATTACATCCATACTAATATTATAAATGCGAAAGTGTGTCTGTCTGCCTGTCTGTCTGCTACGCTTTCATGGTTCGTCTGTTTAACCATTTTTGGTGAAATTTAGTACAGGGGTAGTCCCGGGGAAGGACATAGGCTAGTTTTACCCGGAAAATTAAAAAGTTCCCGCGGAAATCAACATATCTTAATCCACGCGGGCGAAGTCGCGGGAATGATCTAGTTATTCATAATTAAAATTAACGTTAAAAAAGAATTACGTTATGTAGGTACCTAGTACCTACGTAGTACAACTTTATGTAGGTAGGTACCTACTACTTTTTTTTAAACCTTTATTGAAAACAATACAACAGAACTTAAAGCTAGAAACATGCCCGCGTGGAATGGTGGCAAGAATGCTGGCTGCATTTCCTCGTTGGACAGCCGGGCTGATCCTTTGCGCATTAAATTTTAATCAGCTGTGATTATAATGAAAATATCCATAGACAATTTCGGTATCTCGAGATATCTCTAGCTTATGGTATCTTTGATTGCATCGTAAAAAGAAAATCTACTAACTTATGCGCATCGCTTCTTATATTTATTCTTAAATTATATTTATTAAAAAACAAAGCCAATTAATAAATAGAAAATCACAAGAAACCACAGACTCTAAAATATTACTTAGTTAAATAGGTAACGCAGTTAAATTTGGAAGACTGCTAAGTCTACATAAATTGCTACATTACCACATGATTACCAGAGACATTCAAATTAGTCGGATTATAAATAGCCATAGGTCTGCACTACCAAAATATCGATATTCAGAGTTCGTGACTAGTAATCTGTGGTTTGTGACCCATTGCTACAATCCTGAAAAAGCTTACGTGAAGCCGGCTATAATTAAGGACTGTAACAATGGGAATGGATATTCATTAGGACATTTTGGGATGTGATATTGCGACAATTTATAGCCGATCGCTCTGCAGGTGTTTTTCTTGGTGTTTTTAAAAACGTTCAGGTGCTGTCAAATAAGTTCAAATGAAGAAAACCTGAGGCTTTTTTCGAAATCAAGATTTTCCACTTCTGGGACCTCTAGGTTGTTCTATCTCTGGGTCAAGATTATTTGAATATTTTCATTTTAAGATGTTTTTTATTCAACTAGTGGTTCGCCCCGAACTGAGACCTCGCAGTATCACAGAGCGCCATCTATTGACATCATTGTGAAGTTCTGTTAAAAATACGGCAGCTCATTAAAAATTAAATAATTTCGTTTCCTTAGAATATTTAACTAATTTTAGTATTTTTTGTTCAAGTACAGGATATAATTCAAATAATTGAGCAAGTTTCAGGATCAGCCTTTCAGAAAATTGAGAGTTCTGAGGTCAGCTTTGGACGTTAGAAAATCTCCACTTTGAAAGCCCCCCATTTCGTCAATTTTAGGGGTAAAAATTTAAAAAAAATATATTTTTGGACTGTATTCCTAATTATCTTTAAAATGATAAACCGCTATAAAAAATATTTTACTTTGCATTCGCTTCTATGAGAGCCCCCCTGAAATAAAGATTTTTATAACTTTTTATGCCATATTCGGCTGGAGGCCATCGGTTTACATAATAATATATTATTTAAATTTGAAGTATTTTACGTTCAGTAATTCAGAAGTTATAAGGCTCTGACAGACGGACGGACGGACGGAAAAGTGCCAATTCACTCAAGTAGACTCAGAGACCTTCGCTTCGCTCGGTCAATTAAGTACAAGTGAAAGTATCTTTCTTTCTATCATGTTCGATAGTCGATTTGATAGGTTTATAAAACTTGTCGTTTTATTCAGACATCTGATTTCGAAGAACTCGTTTTAAATAAATACAACCAATTACTATCAGACAACCACCAACCAATTACTATCAGCAACAACACGTGCGACACCCGTGAACGTTTAAAAAAAATGTGCGGGACAAACAAGGGAAAATGTGAATATGTTTTCCATCGGGAACGGAAAGCTAAAAAAATTTCGATATACACAAAAAACGTCAAAAATGTGTGCACAAACGGTGATTTGTGTAGAATTTCGGGAAAAACACTCGCAGGAGTCCCGGATGCTCCCGGATGTCTATGCTTTTACGAGCTGATGTCCCTCTCGCACTTAGATTCTATCCCATGGATGAATCCACAGAAGACACGACCAGTAGAACCCAGGGCTAAGGTTAATATGTCTGTGTAAGGAACTTAAAAAAATCGTTTAGTAATTAGTGGTATTTTTTGTTTTATTTTTATTTTATTACCGATAGATCAATTAAACCAGTGGGTTGAAGTGAAATGTGCCTACTGTTTACCTACTAGGTACTTGTAAAAAAGCAAAATCTGCTGTAGTATCTCTGAATGTGAATGATATTGCAATATATATTTCATTCTTCAAAGGTTTTTATTTTCTGAACGAATTTCAATGTAGACAACCTAAAGAAAAGTTAATTAGTATTTCCTGTACAATGTTGCTATACTTCCTATTTACCCATTATTTTAGAAATTCTGAATAGTTTTATTTCAATTTATTTAATGAAAACTTTCATCCCATCTCGAAGGAACATTACTGTTTTTCAGAGTTAAAAAGATTTCTTTTTAAGGTGTGTGTTACGTTTATCAAAATACTATCCATGAGAAGCAATGATAGACAGACATCAAGACTGACAAAAATTAACAGGACTCGGTATGTATTATGTACCTATTGAGAATATTCATATGATCTGGTTTCCGAACCGGTGGTAGAGTCAAAATATGACGTAACATAAGAGCCACGTCTTGTAAGTACTTATGTCCTACACGTTTTAAATAAATAAATTGAAATTGAAATAGTAAAGCTTGACTTCAAATTAAATTTTCATCAAATATTCAATACAGCATTTCTATTAAACGTAATCAATAGAATATAGACAACATGGTGCTAATCCACACAAATTTTATTAACATTGAGCCTGCGACATCGGCAGCAAGCAATGTGCAGTGTGCTCATTTGATTTGTTCTGCTTTGAGTTGAGGTATTAGTTATTTTAGTGTTTGCAACACTAATATCCGGTGAACGAAACTCCCGTTCTCCAAAGTCCAATCAAATTATTGCAATAGAGTGCATTGACCAACCTGCTGCTGGTAGTGCCAATTCCAGGCTCCAGCAAAGAGCGAGTCAGTTGGATTGATGTTGTTTCCGCGTTAAACTAGTGAGTGTAAAGTGTATAGAAGAGCCCCGCGATGCAATCAAAGTTGTTTTGCCACTCATCTAACTAAAATGGCGTCGCTGTTTATCATTTAGTTATCTTTTCTTTATGTGGACGTCTCCTAGTGATCGCATCCGAGTGAGTCATAAACCAACATAGCAATGACATTTTTATAGCACAAAGTGAGAATACGTTTCCGAAACGTTTATAGAAGACTGGCAAGTGTGATTTCAACAGCATAATAATGCGCGAATTCAAAGTGGTGGTGCTGGGCTCGGGTGGGGTCGGGAAGAGTGCTTTGACAGTGCAATTTGTGTCCGGGTGTTTTATGGAAAAATATGACCCCACCATAGAGGATTTCTATAGGAAAGAAATAGAAGTGGATAATTCCCCATGTGTATTAGAAATATTGGATACTGCCGGCACAGAACAATTTGCGTCTATGCGGGATTTGTATATAAAGAATGGCCAAGGCTTCGTAGTTGTATATTCGTTAACGAACCATCAAACGTTCCAAGACATCAAGCCCATGAAGGAATTGATAACGCGAGTGAAGGGGTCGGAGCGGGTGCCCATCCTGCTGGTCGGAAACAAAGCCGATTTGGAGCACCAGCGCGAGGTATCACAGGCGGAGGGCTCGGCGCTCGCGCAGATGTGGGGCTGCCCGTTCGTGGAAGCCTCCGCCAAAAGCCGCACCAACGTCAACGAAATGTTCGCGGAAATCGTGCGCGAAATGAACGTTAGCCCTGAAAAGGAAAAGAAAACTTATTGTTGTTGTACAGTGCTTTAATATTTAGTGTGTAATGTGGCATTTATTTCTCGTAAGACTGCAAGGGCGAGGAGGGAGTGACCCCTCGGCCGAGGCCGCTGCTCCGGCGGGCCGGGTGCGCCGGCCGCGACGCTGGACCCTCGGCGGCCGTACGCGCGTCATATCACGTTGTTAATATCTTTGATACATACCATTGTCCAATCGAGGTGCTTTATCTTATATTTTCATACTTTAGTACTGGTAGATACTCCCGCAGTAACAGTTATTTCAGAATAAACAAAAATCATTTCAAATCAGAATATGTTATCTTTAGCTTTGTGTAAAGATCGTGATTAAGTTAACTTCAGTCTCGGAAGTCGATGATGAATCAAAAGCTGTATCAAGTTTTATATCGACAACAGTAACGTATAATGTAAAGTAATATTAGTAAACTTTGTATATAATTTCATGAGATTAATGAATAATGATGTGGAAGGACAAGGACGGTTTTAGAGAATAAAAAAGCCATCCAAATATGCAATAATCTTATATGATTGTGTAGAGTGAAGTGCGATGAGTAAGAGTTTACACCTAAGTCATGCAGATTGTGTTTTATTGTGTAAATTATGTTTATATATGAGAATCAGTAATCAAGGAAATACAGACAAAGAATTGTCAGTTGCGTGATTGTGTTTTAAAGTCTACCAGGATTTGTGATAATACCTATAACAAAGTATCTATAATAAAAGTTTTAAGTGGGAGATTAAACAGGAAGTTTTATTCATCAGAAACCAAGGTAACCACAACTTTACATTACATTAAACACTTGCAGTATCATAAATAAAACTTGTTACACTTTGTACTAAGACTCTAAGCCTGAGTTGAAAATTGTGTACAAAATTTCAAATTTAGCATATGAGATATAATAGATACAAAGAAACAATTTTTATTTATAAGACCATTAGGTTTTGTAGAATACATAACAATATTGGCTTTGCTTATTGTAGAACTTTGAAATTTAGAAAATGAATTTTGTAGATGATGTTCTCCAATTGCCATGACATTTTTTTAATGATTTATGTAAGTAAGTATTTATATGTGACTAAGATGGATGCCTAAAAAATTTATACACTTTATGTGGCATTGCAATGCACGCCAGGTACGGCTAGTTGAGAATATATGACTTTCTTAAGTACTTACTATAATTTACAACCAAACTGATAGGTTACAGACAGGCAGAGGATAGCTTTCTACTCGCTAGCATTTGTCAAGTATTCTAATTGACAAAGGTTAGAGCTAAGATTTCAATATCTTACTTCCTGTCTAACCCATGGGTCATTTATACTATACCTGTAGACCATTGATTACAATTTGATAAATATTTTAGAATTCTAATTATGTAATTAAATCGATATACAGCTTTACCCCGTAGTTAGGTCTAGAAGCTTGACATTTTCTCCAAAACATAAAACCTCTTAGAAATTTTAACTTCAAGATCTAGGGTCCCAGTTGAGTTTTTCATTAAAGTGTTACAAATGTGACTAAATAAATAAATACATAATAAATATGATTTGTCAACAATGTCTCTTAATATGTTTTGATATCATACTTCCTATAAAAGTTTGTATGTTTGGATGATTCTAACTCCTTCACACCATAATGACTAACTACTACTAATTTAGCTGGAATTTGGAATGGAGATACTTTATAATCTGAATTAAGTAACACAGGCTACATTTTATCCTGGAAAATTAAATAGTTCCCATGTGAACCAAAAGACCTTATTCAATGCAGGCAAAGTTTGCACGCTTCATCCAGTTTAGCAATATTTTAAGTAGTGTTATGGAAAATTCCATACAGGTAGTTACTTCATAGGGAAAACCTTGAACATACCCGAGTCATGCCTATTAATGTTTTGAAAAATACTAGACATCCATCCATGCTAATATTATAAATATGATAGACGTGTCTGTCTGTCTGCTACGCTTTCTTGGCCCATCTTTTCGACATTTGAAATTTTCTACAGAAGTACCAATATGTACCAATATACCTATGTCTTACCCTGGGGCATCCATCCATCCATCCATCCTGGGGCAAACATAGGCTACTTTTTGTCCCAGAAGATTGGGGAATTCCTGCGGGAATAACAAAACCTTAAATTCAAATTCAAATGTTTTTTTATTCAAATAAACTTTTACAAGTAGGTACTTTTGAATCGTCAAGTGAATCTACCACTGGTTCGGAATGCCATTCCTACCGAGAAGAACCAGCAAGAAACTCGGTGGTTGCTCTTTTTAAATAATTCATTTACAATTATTATTATATCAATGTGTACATAAGTAACTGCTGTCCTTAGCATTGCTGGAGTGATCAAATCCAAGCTCCTCTATCATTTACATAATCTTCAAGAGTATAATAAGCTTTTTTCAGGAGCATACTTTTAATAGATTTTTTAAATTTGTGTATATGCAAGTCCAAAATAATCTACATGGACAAAGTTGCAGGCATCATCTTGTTTCTTATTAACCCATGATTTCAAAATACATACTTGCTTAATATTAACAGAATCCATAGTTACTGATAGGTACTATAAATGCTAAAGTCAGTCTATCTTTTCAACAGATTTTGACGAAATTTTTTTCAGAGATAGGATGCATCCCGGGGAAGGTCATAGGCTAATGAAAGAGTTTCCAGGATAATCAAAAACCTTAATCCGGTCGGACAGTCTCAAAAATCATTTATTCATTAAAAAAATGTATGATTCATTTACAATTTATTGAATTTACATATTGCACATGCATTTAAATTTTAAATAAACAGCAATCAGGAATTATGCTATTATTTATTGAGTAATAAGATAATTTTCTGTATAAGTTCTTGCATGAGCCGTTCTGGTTTACTACATGGATCAACATGGAGTTAGGAATTTAAAATACCGTAGGAGCTCCTTGATTTTCCAGGATAAAACGCAACCCATGTCCGTGCTCTAGCTCTAGATGTAAGCTATCTCTGTACCTTAAATTTGATATGACGGTTTTTTTTATCCACTACAAGTTAGCACTTCACTACGATCGATCTTGATGCGATCTCACCTGATGGTAAGTGATGATACTGTCTAAGATGGTAGCGGGCTAACCTGTTAGGGGCATGGCAGTTATATTAAACCCATACTCAATCGGCATTCTACACGGCATCGTACCGGAACGCTAAATCGCTTAGCGGCACGTCTTTGCCGGTAGGGTGGTAACTAGCCACGGCCGAAGCCTCCCACCTGGCCGGACCATGGAAAGTTAAGAAATTATATATTCCCAAATTGACCCTGCCAGGGATCGAACCCGGGACCTCCGCCCGTTACATCCAAAAAAACTGGGATTCTCAAAATTTTTTTTTGCTAATGTATCGAGTGGGATATCAATTATAAGAGTAGAAATAGTATATTACACATCTAGGGCAGTAAAATAAGAAATGTCTCAGATCACATGTAATTGTTGTCCGAGGCGAAGCCGAGGTCAATAAACATGTGATCTGAGGCTTTCTTATTTACTGCCCGTGGTGTGTATACTATTTTTCTCCTCGACGGAGGCGGAAAGCGGCATTTTCGTTTAGCGCAGCGGGAGGAAAATTGACGCTTTCCGCCCGGAGGTGAGAAAATTATTTTTTATTGTTGTTCAAGTACAGGATATAATTCAAATAAAATTGATCAAGTTTCAGGCTCAGCCTTTCAGAAAGTTGAGAGTTCTGAGGTCAACTTTGGACGTTAGAAAATCTCCACTTTGAAAGCCCCCCATTTCGTCAATTTTAGGGGAAAAATTAAAAAAAAAATATTTTTGGACTCTATTCCTAAATTATCAGGGGTGCGGTTTATATTAAAATGATAAACCGCACCCCTATGTAACGCTATAAAAAATATTTTACTTCGCATTCGCTTCTATGAGAGCCCCCCTGAAATAAAGATTTTTATAACTTTTTAAGCATTATTCAGCTGGAGGCCATCGGTTTACATATTATTATATTTTTTGAAGTAATTACGTTCAGTAATTCAGAAGTTATAAGGCTCTGACAGACGGACGGACGGGCAAATTCACTCAAGTAGACTCGGAGACCTTTTCTTCGCTCGGTCAATTACCATTTCCTTACTAAATTCTCTTTTGAATTTAAATCACTTCTCTCTTCTCTAATCTTTTGTATTTTAGTAGATAAATGGCTGATTCGACATTTTCTTGATAACTGGCAGATTTACGTAACAGCGGTATGGTATCACAATATCTTCTACAATACTTTACTTTTACTACTCTTGGGCGAAAAAATAGTACCGCACACTTACAGGCAGGCCTACAAAGCCGTGCGGTAATGTTCATGTATATACCAGTACCGCCATAACTACAAAAGAACAAACACAGACAGTTGGTGGTATCGAAACAGCTGTTGTTTTGTTGGTGAACATTATATAACCGCACTAGTGCGAAAATTAATATTACCGCCATTGTCATTACCGCACTCTTTTGTAGACGAATAACTGCGGTGGAAAAACTACTTTATAACTGTTTTAATAGCTTTGAAATAAGAGAAATTTGACGAGCAAATGTATCCATACATCCATATCTATACTAATCCATACTTCCATATTTCGCATTTATAAATTTTACTTAATTTAATGCGAAAGTGTTTCTTCGACTTTTTATCCTGGAAGGTCAAGAAGATCCCGCGGGAATCGAATACCTTACCCACGCGGACAAAGTCGCGGGCATCATCTAGTTGTAAAATAAATAAGCAAATTAGCATCGAGATGGCATGCCACCATATTTGTTTACTTAGGCAATTTCTAAATGGCAGAGAAAAATACGCAAACGGTAGCGTGAAAAATCTATTGGACCGTAGCGAGGCGCGCAACCATCGGCCATACAACACTTAGCACGCGCATTATTACTGTAAATTAAAATAGACAATCATTACAAAGTCTGATTTGATTTTTTTTCCCTTCTAGTGTGGTAACGTCCAATATAGTAATTACTAACTGATGCCCGCGACTTCGTCCGCATGGATTGAGGTTTTTTGGTTCCCGCGGGAACTCTTTGATTTTCCGGAATAAAAAGTAGCCTATGTGTTATTCCTGACTATAAACTATATCTGTGCCAAATTTCATCCCGATCCGTTCAGCCGTTTTGGCGTGATTGAGTAACAAACATACATCCATCCATCCAAACTTTCGCATTTATAATACTAGCTGATGCCCGCGACTTCGTCCGCGTGGATTGAGGTTTTTCGGTTCCCGCGGGAACTCTTTAATTTTCCGGGATAAGAAGTAGCCTATGTGCTATTTCAGACTATAATCTATCTCTGTGCCAAATTTCATCCAGATCCGTTCAGCCGTTGGAGCGTGATTGAGTAACAAACATCCATCCATACATCCATCCAAACGTTCGCATTTATAATATTTATATTAATTGATTAGTATAGATTCACTTACCCATCTATTCGTTATATTTACTTGTTCTTATTATTATTTATTGTATTTACTACATCTGTACAAATGAGTAGCCACTACTAACCCACTAAAGTAATAATGAATCCGTCAATCTAATGGCTACTAAACTAGGTACTCAACTAATAAACACGCTCCTAAGCGTTTTAGTAGCTAACTAGCTAAAGCCCGCGACTTCGTCCGCGGGGATTAAGGTTTTTCGGTCCCCGCGGGAACTCTGTAATTTTCCGGGATAAAAAGTAGCCTATGTGTTATTCCAGATAATAATCTATCTCTGTGCCAAATTTCATCCAGATCCGTTCGGTTCGATACGGGGCGTGATTGAGTAACAAATATCCATCCATCCAAATTTTCGTATTTATAATATAAGAGAAGTATATATTAGACTAGCTGATGCCCGCGACTTCGTCCGCGTGGTTGAGGTTTTTTTGATTCCCGCGGGAACTTCTTAATTTTCCGGGATAAAAAGTAGCCTATGTGCTATTCCAGACTATAATCTATCTCTGTGCCAAATTTCATCCAGATCCGTTCATCCGTTGGAGCGTGATTGAGTAACAAACATACATCCATACATACATACATCCATCCATCCAAACTTTCGCATTTATAATATTTATATGGATACTAGATGATGCCCGCGACTTCGTCCGCGTGGATTAAGTTTTTTGATTTCCCGGGATGTATCATGTAACCTATCGATGTACCAAATTTCATCCAAATCGGTTGAACAGATGGGCGGTGACAGCATAGCAGACAGACAGACAGACAGACACACTTTCGCATTTATAATATTAGTATGGATTGATTATTATCACACATCCGCTATTTATCGTCATCCAGGATAAGCGAAAGATCCTGGAAGGCTTGTTTTAAAAAAATATTTTTTCAGTATAAAAGACGAACCTGCAGTAGCCACTGGTCAGTAGGTACACCGTAACTTTGTTACAACTTTCGCTGTACCAATTTCGAACCAAGGACAAAGATTTGTTTACTATTTTACAATAACTATCACAATAGCCCGGCTTCGCTTGCGCTTCTAGTCGCTTAATTGAACTAGGTTTGTCTAGTGACAACTAATGTTTGAATTCATTTCTGGTTGAGAAGCAGTGTAGTTACATAGAGTTAAGGTCATGGTTTGGTTGCTTTAGTAGTTTGGAGCGCTACTAGTTAGTGTTTAGGTGCCGTTACCGGCCCAGATAAGGCCAATTTACTAACGCTGACGGGTGATATGCCATTGCAGAGTTACTATGTTTATTTAAAACCTATGTTACAAGTGCCAATTTAAATAAGATAAGTATGTTTTAGGTAAGTATATCAAGAACTGATCAGTGAACACCCATTTTGAAATCTTTACTTTTTAGGGCGCGCCATGAACAGGGGGGTCACTATCAACATTTAGAAAACCATTATGATAGAGGAACATCTTGTTTCAATCTCTTTGTAATATTACTGAGAAAGCTACCATGACATCACAAAAGTACCTAATATGGTATGAAGTATGAACTATGAACGGTATGACTTAATTCTGAGCAATAATAATGCGGATAATTATCTAAGCTATAATTTGATCTATACTACTTAATATCTATACCTACTACTTAATCTATGCAATTAGTAATATTATAAATGCGAAAGTTTGGATGAATTTATGGATGGATGTTTGTTAGGTACTCAATCACACCAGTCTGGATGTTTTGCATAGAGATAGATGTGTTTGGAATAACACATAGGCTAATTTTCATCCCGGAAAATTATTCCCGCGGGAACCAAAAAATATCAAACTACGCGACCGGAGTCGCGGGAACTAGCTAGTTCTTTATAAATGCCTGAACAAATTTGGATCCTCACATCCTCCCGAGTGACACTGGCTACAATTTTTTTGGGAAAAAAATCAATATGGCCAAAATCATATCACGCCAGAACGGCTTAACGAATCTTGATGAAATTTGGCACAGAGATAGAATATAGTATGAATAACTGTCATAGGCTACTTTTATCCCGGAAAATTAAAGAGTTCCCGCGGGAACCAAAAAACCTCAATCCATGCGGACGAAGTCGCGGGCATCAGCTAGTTTAAGATACAAGTACGATGTATATTAAGTACTTACATTTTTATCGAGCCTATAGGTAGTTATCTGTGTCTTAAACTCTTAGATTATCTCTTTTCCACGTTGGAACGCCGGAAGTCCAACTGGCAGCGTCAATTCTATTTTGGTCATAGGTATTATGGTAAAATGTTGCACTCCTGAAATATATTTCAATATAGAGGTGCAAACGACCTTATATGCATAATAATACCATGCACTTGAGCTTCGTAACTTGTTATGCATTCAGATGTAATCGAGTTTCATTGTAGGTACCTTTTCATTTGTATTCAGCTGTATGTCCTTCGACCTCTAAGACGCTTTTAGAGGATAAACGCAAATCTTTGGATAGTTCTATGTAACTATCTTGTTGCCTGCGTTAAATTTCTGCCTTGCCTTGTGAGTTGCGACTAAATTCCATAAAATAGCCTTTGTAAATTTTCCAAATCCGGTGAAAATTAACCTAGATCCCAACTACTTACCTGCCTCTTCAAATTCCCGCCAAAAGTTGGTCGGCTGTTTAGAAGAATGTTTTATTTTGTAAACTGTCCGTTAAATCCTAGATCCTGTATTCATTGTACAGAAATCATCCAGTTTACAGTTCTGTTATAATGAAGACTTAAGATATAACTAGGTACATAATATTATCAAATTATTCTGGAATAACTAATAAAAATTGTATGCTCACAAAAAAGAGTGATTGTACAATCATAATGCAGATATTTAATCTGCTATCGATCTTACCGCAATCTATTGCTTGTTGCCAAAATAATTACGTGGAAGAATGACACTCAAATAACAAAACTACTAAATAATAAAATATATAATACCTAATTACTTACTTACCTTATGAATATTAATTTTATGGCCTACTGTGAACTGTGCCCCTCGTTCGAAAGCCTCACGAAAAAGTTTTGGGTTCGACGCTATTATAGCTGATTTTAGTTTCTTTTCTAATAAAGTAGTCCAAGGTTGACTTGGTTGGATGGAGTCGGGTGCGGCTAATCACCATACCAACGTATACCGGACTGCGAGTTGCGAACCAGCACATTATGGAGTACAGTCCAAGTTCTGGTAAGTTATTAAGGTAAGTAAAAAATACTTAAGGTTCAAAGATGGAGGTAAGCAGTGGTAAAGCAGGTCGAGTACAATTGCAATAATTAAGGGCTAGCTCCAGATGCACGGCGCGGCGCAGCACGTAGGGGCAAATATTCTTTGTATGATTTTGTATGGAGCTGGGCCCGCACCTAAATGCACTGCGACATACCTACCTAATTGTACAAAGAATAGTTGCTGCTACGTGCCGCGCCGCGCCCCTGTAGTGGGGCTAGAATTTTACGGTTTACTAACTGTCCGCCAGTGCTGTTTGGATCGTAGAGTTCTTCGAGTTGTGCAATAACGCAACATTTTTCAGTATTTACTGGAAATTCGCGCTGATGACGAGTTCAGCGTTGATAGTTTCGTGATTCGTATTTATTCGGGCTCTGGTAACGAGCGTTTAGTCACTAGTGGTTTAACCTCCCATTGGGTTGACCCGTCCCATTGGGTTGACCCGTTGATGCGACTACGGGTAATTTAATTTTATTTACCATAGCGTAGACCCATTACCGGAGTCCTCAAATTTAGCTATTTCACCGGTTCATATTATCATAGCTTGCCGCTCCACCATAACCCAAGAAGATTTATGGCGATCGTGCGTGATTTACAACTTTTGTTTGCAGACTCGTCCCTCAGTGTGCATTAACCTTAATATTAGATTAACGATGAGTACCTAGGTGCTATCTGTGAGCTGTAAAGTGTAAACCATTGATGTTGATCGAATGAGCAAGGTCCCGCTTGGAATAGCGGACGCGTCGATCGGCATCGTCTCCCGCGCAACTCGCGCACACGCCTGCGTGTGGGGCGCGGTCGGCTATAAATAAATATAAAACGTACCTACGCCCTGCGTACCATATTATACTGTACTATAGGGCCACCGCGCACACACGATCGTTTTAGCATCGGTGTTTTGGTCATTTGCAGCTGCTATTGAACTACGCTAGGTTACTCTGCACATCCATCATAGTTATCGGAATTCGGTGTTTTGGCAATGGAACGCCTGCAGTCGAAGGGATTTAGGAGCGAAAGCTTTTTTTTTAAATCAGCTACAGGTTAGCCTTTGACTGGGATCTCACCTGATGGTAAGTGATGATGCAGTCTAAGATGGTAACGGGCTAACCTGTTAGGGGCATAGCAGTTATATTAAACCCATACCCCTAATCGGTTTCTACACGGCATCGTACGCTTGGCGGCACGTCTTTGCCCGGTAGGGTGGTAACTAGCCACGGCCGAAACCTCCCACCAGGAAATTACTCAATAGCGCGACAAACTGTTCAACGATGCAGTCATGCAACATCGAAGCAATCCCTGACTGATCGAGTCGCTAATCATTACTTAAAAGGAACTCTTTAGTAGACTTGTAATTTTTCCTTAAGTTATGATTAAGCGAGTCTGTATGCGGCAGTAAGACACAATAAATATCTTTCTTGTGACATAAACGCGCGATTTCAATATCGCGATGATAGAAGAAGTACCTACTTAAAAGCATCGTCTAGTTGTAAATTTTCATACAAAAAGCGATAAAGTTTTTCTTCCCGTAAATGTTGTCCAATTTTCATAATTTTTAGAAATGTTGCAGATACAATGAAGAACTATGCTCGTACGTGTTAATTTCAAAGAAATATTGCTTATGTTAAAAGTTATTAGCGTCTAAATATCCATATTTTTGATCTAAAAACTTCCTCGAGTATTTTAATTTTTTTAAATTAACTAAAATACTAAAAAAATAAAACGTACGAGCCTTGAGACCAAAATTGTCTAATTTCGTAAACGTTTGGGGGGGTAAAAACGTTATCACCCGAAACAATATTTCAAGAATAAAATGTAGGCATATGCCTACTGGACTTGCAACTCTCTATCGCACGATACGGAGAAGGCAGCGAAGCGTTGTGAAACAGATAGCATTATTGAAAACTAGCTGATGCCCGCGACTTCGTCCGCGTGGATATACCAAGTTTCATCGAAATAACTTGAGAAATGACGGACTTTTATACAAACTTTCAACCTCTATTTCACCCCTTTGGGGGTGGAATTTTGAAAAACTGTGAAACACGTATGTTTTCATTTCTAACCCGCTGCTCATTATCCAAGTTTCATGGATATAACTTGAGAAATGAAGGACTTTCATACAAACTTTCAACCCCTATTTCACCCCTTCAGGGGTAAAATTTACGAAAACTGTGAAACACGTATTTCTTCATTTTTAACCGGTAGCTTGTATACCAAGTTTCATCGATATAACTTGAGAAATGAAGGACTTTCATAGAAACTTTCAACCCCTATTTCACCCCTTTGAGGGTGAAATTTTGAAAAACTGTGAAACACGTATGTCTTCATTTTTAACCCGCAGCTCATATACCAAGTTTCATGGCTATAACTTGAGAAATGACGGACTTTCATACAAACTTTCACCCCCTATTTCACCCCCTTAGGGGTGGAATTTTGAAAAACTGTGACACACGTACTTCTTTATTTTTTACCGTAAGCCAAAATAAAAAGTTTCGTTGATATAACTTGTAAAACATCTTGAGAAACGAAGGACTTTCATTCCAACTTGCATCCCCTATTTCACCCTTTTGGGGGTCGAATTTTCAAAAACTGTGAAACACGTATGTCTCCATTTTCAACCCGTAGCTCATATATCAAGTTTCATGGCTATAACTTGAGAAATTAAGGACTTTCATACAAACTTTCAACCCCTATTTCACCCCTTCGGGGGTAGAGTTTCGGGATAAAAAGTATCCTATGTCCTACCTCGTAGTATAGGCTCAAATCGTGCCAAGTTTCGTTTGAATTCATTCAGTAGTTTCGGCGTGATGCGCGGCCAAGATACAGACAGACAGACAGACAGACAGACAGACAGACAAAAATGAAAAAAATTACAGATTTGGCTTCAGTATCGAATAATGAGTGCCCTCCAAAAAAAATTTTCAAAATATCTTCAATGTACAGAATTGGACCTGTTACAGTTTTATTATAAGTATAGATACCTACTCGCGTCCCGTTTCGTCACTAGACGATCCTCTTAACTTACTTCTTTCTTACTTCCATCGGCGCTACAGCCTAGCCTTTGTGGGTCTTGGCCTCCTCCACAATTTCTCTCCACGTGGCTCTATCCTTGACCACCTTCTTCCATGAAGTGAGCTTTCCAACTTTCTACAGATCTTCTACACCAGTTCTTCTGTGGTAGGTATCCATTGTGATAAAAGATGAATAACAAAATTGTTAATAGTTTATGCTAAAAGTAGCCTGTAGTAGTGTTTTGGCTCTTAAAACGTTCACCCTGCTAACCCATCCATACTTTACTTATCGGTTAGCCTGTTATGTAATATAAATTGAAAAGCCCACAAACAATGTGGTAGAGTCTTAACGTTTCATAAGTGACACAAGTTGTCCTACGTGAAATAAATAAATCATTTCAAATCATTTCATTTCAAATGATTATACTCGATTCCTTAGAACAAGCGCAAATACATCAGAGCTGTAAACTTCAACAGAGTTCAAAAGAAACTATCGTTCGAATTCGTAAAACATACAAAGAGACCACTTGTAAAATGCATTAACAAATTAATTTTTGAACGGAGTTACAATAAAAATACTTGGACACAGTGGTCGCTATAGTACTTAGTATAGAGTATGTTTTATTTGTATGTTGAGTGTGCCCACTGCCCAGCCATGAATGGTTTGATATTATTACCCTCTTTGGTTGTTCTTCAGAACAACCAAAGAGGGTAATAATAGATATAAATAGAGAGAAGTAGAGGGTATACCTAAATAAATAGGTAGAGTGCCACCTTTATTGTTAACCTGCTGATGCTTTAATTTATAAGAAGGGGGACTTCTGATTAAAACGTAATACACAAGAAATCATATTTTAGATTCGGAATAGTTTGGTTGGGTCGGTAGATTGGTAAGTAGGTAACTATGTGGCTAAACTGGTGCGCCCCTAAAATCTAGGTCTCAGATAAGAATTGTATCATTGTATGTTCACAATTGATATTATAATACGAAATAAGGAGATAACTAAAGGAAATTAGTGCAAAACGATAACATTGTGGTAGACTTCGCCGGGTACTTAGGTACTTAGCGCTACTATTTAAATACAGATTAGTACGGCGAGTGGCTGAGACGTTGCGTTGATATTATAATAGGTTTCCATTGAATTGTATGACGTGAATAAGCATGGTTAACGATGCCCGCGCTACATATTAAGAAAACTTGGTACATGCTAAGGGTGAGTCGCGGTCCGCGGCTCGTCATATATTATGATATTTTTTCTATGGACAGATTGACGCCTGTGCCACGTGTAACTAGCCACAGCCGAAGCCTCCCACCCGACCAAACCGAAGACAGTTCAAACATTATAAATTCCCAAGTCGTCTGCCAGGAATCGATACCGAGATAAGACCCCTGTGTGCGGTACACGCATACGCGCGCGTTTTGTGTGTCATGAGTCATCCTGCCATTTTTTGTCCCAACTCGCAAGTCACGCCACTCCACGTCTCCTCTACTCGGCATACCCAGTCATAGAGCGAGTCTAGTAGTCTAGACTCTAAACTTCTAAAGAGTATATAGCTGCCGGTTGTCTTGCTGCCTGCAATCCTTGGCGGCGAGTTGCGCATAAGAATGTCTACCTTGACTTGCATTACTTGTAAGTCGTAAGTCGTAACCTTACATGGCCGGCTGATGCATGTCATGCTGCCTTATCCACTGAGATGACACGTTCTGCTTACTAAGATTTCAAGTGTTTTAATTGAGCTCATTACCTTTTATTTATGGACCTACTATAGTTACTACCAGAGAGTCATTAATGTAATACTAGAGCAGCAATTTAGCGTAGGTATGTGCAGTGAATGTCAACCTCCAGCCCGATGGTCCGAAGGGAAGCGGTTGGGGGAAGGCTGATGATCATGTGTAGTGGCATGCGTTGGAAAAGGCCAACGTTCAGCAGCTGTACACGCTAAAAAATTTCTTCTAAAGGTTTACTTATTCGGTACTGGAGATTCTGAGTTTTAAATCGTAGTTATCATCAAGCAGGGCGCTTTTTTATAACGTGTGATAGTTATATTATGAAGTCTGCTGCTCCATGGTCTAAACTCTAATCTAATCCTAGTAAGTATGTGTATACAGAAAATAGAAATCCATACTGATATTATAATTAATGCGAAAGTGTGTCTGACTATGTGCTACGCTTTAACGGCCCATCTTTTCAACCGATTTCGATGAAATTTGGTATAGTGATAGTTTGCCTCCCGGGGAACTGGGAAGGAAATAGGCTACTTTTTATCACGGAAAATAAAGGAGTTCCCGCTAGAATAAAAAGACTAAATTCACGCGGACGAAGTCGCGGGCATCATCTAGTTAATCATATTAACATTAATACTTAGCTAGGTACCTTTAGCATACTGTAATATCTGATTTCCTACATAATAAGTCCGACTGTCTGTAATCCGTACCTATCGATGTATCTATGCACAAAAGAACGTATAGTATTTATCTACTCATGTGATAGTAGTACGTAGAGTTGAATGCAGTCGGTGCCTGAGGTGACACATACGTCATAAGCTCTTCAACTCGCGCGCGAACTGATAGAGAGACGATGTTCAGTTCATAGCGCGTCCAATACTTCGATTAACTAAAACCCTCATATTGTAAAGGTTAAAGCTGTTTTAGAGTGAGAGTAACACTTGGACAAGTGTATTTAAATAATTAAATTCCTTATTGACCTCGCCGGAATCGACCTCGTGACCTCTACTTGATAAGAACCTTTGGTCTCATCAAGTAGGCATTGCTATCTCAAATGACTAATCACCAAGGCAACGCCAAGGAGTTTATAACTAGTAAGTTAATTAAGTTCCTACCTATAGGTACGTACTTATCTATACCGTTCAAAATAAATTTTCCGCTAAGAGGTACAAGAGCAGTGGCCACAAGAGACAAAAACCAAGTATTCGTGATTTTTGTAATTCAACAGTAAACACCAGAAAGCGGAGAAAAAATTACGTCCTCTGTAATTACTGTCAGGTAAGCCAAAACATCTTTTACTGGGTAAGATTAATGCCATAATAGTAGATTATACATCAAGGGACTAAAATTAGCCATTTCATACGAGATGGTTATCTATATATTATTATCTATATTTATTTATTTATTAATCGTTATTTATTTTAATTTCTCGCAATCTAAGTGAAAAGTAGAGTGTTTACCTTGGGACTAAAAGCCATTCTACTCGACTCGATAGCATTCCTCGCTACGCTCGGGAGGCTAAACGTCTCGCACGAAATGACTCGTTTTAGTCCCTTGATGAACATTTTTAATTCTTCACGACCTCCCTGGCGCAGTGGTAGCCCCAGGTAGCCCGGATTGGAAGTTGGTGCCCTTGCAGCGTGCCCGAGAGCACATAAAGCTGTTGGACCTGCCCCTGATCACTTGCCGGTCGTGTCGGATTTTCCCGAGCCCGACCCATCGAGCGAAAAGCTAGTACCTAAGGGAATATAGAGTGTGTTTGCGTCTTGTGAACTATAATATTATCTCCCGCGCAGATAGCTCTTTGAGGAGATTGGCCGCCAAAATTCGGTTGGCAGGAGGAAAGGTATCTACTACCTATCACCTACTTAAGTAATGTTACTTACTCATGTGCCTACTACATTTGGACATCGGGCAAGTAGGTAGTTACCACGTACTTCTGACACTGTCATTATAAAAACAAATAATTTGGTTTAGCTAAAACGATTATTTTTCCTTAACATGTGGGTACCTAAAACGAAATATCAAATACCTACTATAACAAACAATAGAGGACTTCGCTATGGCCTGGTATGGCATCTTCCTCAACAATGTACCTATACAGGGCTTCATTAGCGCTACAATTACTAGGTACTTATAAAAAGATCTTCTTTGTTATAAGTTTGTAGTTTCCTGTTATGTGGAAATGTATTATTGTCAACGAGAGATACAAATTACAATTATGTGTTTTATGGCATGTGGTTAAGTTATAATTTTGAGTAATCCATCTCAAGTTGGCGGGTGGGATGCGCAAGTGAACACGTGCTCAGCTTCCTAGCAGTCGACACAATGACAACATGAGGGGCATCAGATGCGTATTGTGTTCGGTGGCCCTCTGTGTAAAATACAGCCACGTGTTTAACAGGTTCAGTTTTAGGCACTTTTAACACTTTAAATCAGACTGCATACTATTTGTACTATGTGGAACTAAGTTAGTATACGAGGGAACTCAATACTAATTTTTCAAATCTGATTTTTGTAGAACATACCTACTTACCTCGTTCTTATTGGCAGGATGAAACGCGGAGACATGGAAAAATCGTAAGTGACTAAAAGCGTTAAACTTTGTCGCTCTTAATCTAGTAGGTATAGAATATACTTAGATGAAGTGGCAGGGTACCACATACAGATGTACCTAATTATTTTAGGTACCTAACTAGTGTTGAACATTTTGAACACTTCCAAGGAGCTCTAAGACCTCAGTGGCTCAGGTGTAAGCAGGATGCACGAATTGAACTCCCTCAGCTAGCCGGACCATCTTGTTGGTGACTTGGTGAGCGGCTTCTCTCTGTCAGGTCAGTTCAGATCAAAATCGAGCAAGCGCATGTCGCAAAAAATGGATGAAATAATTTGTAAAAATAAAACATTAAAGTACCTATGGTAAATCTGAATACTTATATACTTATAGGTACCTACCTAAAAGGAAAAGGTGACTGACTGGCTGATCTATCAACGCACAGCTTAAACCACTAGAGACTAGACTAATCGGGCTGAAAGCCATGCAGACAGCTATTATGACGTAGACATCCGCTAAAAAAGGATTTTTGAAAATTCATCTCATCAGGGTATAACATGAGTTTGAATTTTGTGTAGTCCACGCAGGCGAAGTCGTTGGCATAAGCTAGAATAGGGATAAAATGACTCAAACATCATAAGATACTTACATCTTATTTTATTTTGTACAGAAAACTTACAGCTACAACAAACGTGGATAGATAAATAGAGAATAAGTATAACGCCAATAACAAGTTTTCACAGATAGAATTTACGTAAGATAGAAATAGCTCACAAAGGTGGAAAAAGTAAATATTAATATATGCTACATAGGAAGTACTTAATTAAAATATAAAAAGCTTATACCTAAATAGGAAGATGGGTTAATACAAGAGAAGAACCAGAGTACCTAAACTAATATTTGGGTTATTTTAGAAATTAATAATTATTTAGATTAGGTACTTATAGCCAGCAAACAATTTCAACTCGGGTAGCGGGAGTCAAAGAATTCACTAGCTAGAATCCTACGCATGGAGGTGGCCGTGGTGCAAAAGAGATCTGGCTTGGTATTCTTGTTTACCAATTTATTAAATGATAGAGAAGATCTTGGCAAATAGGAGTTCCGACGAAATCTGGTGTGAGCAGATGGTGGGCGGAGAATAGAGTGGGCACGGGGATGGGTATTTTAGGCACTTTGAGGGATATTTTTTCAAGAAGTGGCGGACAATCGACTGTGTTATTAGCGATATTGATGAGGTAGGTTATGTCGCTGACGTTTCTCCTAACGGCTAAATTCAAAAGGTGCAAGTGAGTACAAAGAGCATAATAACTTAGGTTAGGATTTAGATTATACCTAAACTTAAGAAGCCGAACAAATTTTCTTTGGATTCTTTCAATACGACGAATATACACGTCGTACTGAGGATTCCAGATTTGCGACGCATATTTCAGATTACTCCTCACTAGGGCACAATAAAGTAGGTAGGTACTTTAATTGTTTTAAGTTTGGTGAAATCTTAGACAAAAGATAGGTAGAGTTACTTATTATTATTAATAATTATGACCCAAGAGTTAAAGTATGCGTAATACATTATGTATGTAGTGTAAGTGCCTTGTTTTAATGCACACCATACTTATATGCGTCTGTTAATTATGGTCACAGTCGCATCGATTGTTAACTTCCGTTCGAGTTAGCTTTGGTCTTTGACCGCACCAGTTTTATATTCTTTATATTGTATTGTAGACCACTTACTTTGAATTAAGTACCTAACAAAAAAGTCAGTAGTTAAGAAGAAGCTTCTGTTTGTACCTAATTTCTTGCTACCCGCGGCCGTAAGGAATGTGAATATTCATAATATGTATATACCTATTCATTCATTAGTTAGTCTTTTTTTTTTTTATTCCACTACAAGTTAGCCCTTGACTGCGCTCTCACCTGATGGTAAGTGATGATGCAGCCTAAGATCGTAGCGGGCTAACCTGTTAGGGGTATGGCAGTTATAATAAACCCATACCCCTAGTCGGTTTCTACACGGCATCGTACCGGAACGCTAAATCGCTTGGCGGTACGTCTTTGCCGATAGGGTGGTAAATAACCACGGCAGAAGCCTCCCACCAGACCAGACCAGAGAGAATTCAGAAATTATAAATTCCCAAATTGACCCTGTCGGGAATCGATCCCGGGACGTCCCACGTTAAGGCAACAGCGCTCAACACTGCGCCAAAGAGGTCGTCAAAGAGTCATACTCATAAGTATGTAATATGTACTTGCATAATTTCATTTCTCTCTCTGCGTCGTATCTCATTCTCATTGAGGCCGGCAGGGGTTTTCTTGGGATAATAATGCGGTGGGTTCCCAGATCCTTCCGCATACGACTCAACTAAGAGTACTATTTCAACTCTTAGGTTTCTAACAGTTATTATCAGGTGTTAGTGATAATAACCGCTGTCCGAGGCACGGAGGCCTTTGGACTGCCAAATTCGGTCACCCATCCAGTTTACCGACTTGGGTCAACGTTGATTAACAATCGCAATCGACTGATATGCGTTGTCGCAACTAGGCCACTCGTCCTTCAATTAATTCAAGTCCCTCAATTTCATTTATGACATGATACTAAATACATACCTATATTATAGTATTATTACCTAGTAGGTACCTACCTACCTACTTATCTTTGGCTTCACGGTCATGCAGACTGTGCAAGGAAAAAGTCCATGCAGCCGTTTTTAATATTATGACCAAAGTTAAACCCCAAATGCAAAGGTTTCTTTACACGCTACGCCTAAATTCTTTGCCTAAAAACTCTTGAACAAATTGCGAAACCCATAAGAAACTATGAAGGGCGTTAAATCTTGAACGCTGTTATAGCATAAACAAGACGTGATAATAACTAGGTAGGTAGGTACGTAGGTACGCAGGCATCGCCGGATAATGAGAAGATTAATGGATAAGCTTGAAACTGAGACAAATACCACTATCCATCCATCCATAACGCGTAGGTACCCACTTACTCGTAATGCTAACTATCGCTAACAAAAATACTGATCATGAGAAGTGAAACTATATCGAATCGCTCGTCACGAAAGCGATCTTTAGGGCGAAAACACCCTACGGACAGGACAGGCAGCTGCAGAGACTACCGCTCGATAAGTCCATAGTGCGCACGGGGACTTTTTACTAGACCAAAATATATTTGTGTGCTAGACAAACAAATTTTTGTCCATAGTGTGTTTTCGCCCTTATGTTTGCGTTTTGTGTTTATAAATTTTGCGTGCGTGAGCCATGTACTTGTGGCATGCGACGCGACGTCGAAGTCGGTACCTACCAATAGAATAATAACCACGTACCAATCGTGTAAGAAAGTGAAATCAAGAATGCCACTGAAATGATTTTCACTCAGATTCAGGTAGGTAGACCTATCTAGTTATCTACTCGCGTAGCGATAACCTTCATGCTACATTTACTACTAGCACAGTAATAAAGTAAAGTATAAGTAATGGCCTTCTAATGTTGCTGGTCGGCTAAGGGTTTTTGTTGGGGAGGCCAGAAACAAGATATCTATTGTTCCACTGTTTGTTGGCAACACTGAATTTTACTTAAGAATTAATGTATACCTATTGTATCCATAGAAATACTTATTTAAGTAGATATGCTCTATATCAAATAAATATTATAAATGCGAAAGTTTGGATGGATGGATGTATGGATGTATGTTTGTTACTCAATCACGCTCCAACGGATGAACGGATCTGGATGAAATTTGGCACAGAGATAGATTATAGTCTGGAATAGCACATAGGCTACTTTTTATCCCGGAAAATTAAAGAGTTCCCGCGGGAACCGAAAAACCTCAATCCACGCGGACGAAGTCGCGGGCATCAGCTAGTTTGTAATATAATTAAGTAATTAATCGCTTCAATTCAGTAATCCAATCAGTTTTTGACGACCTCCTTGGCGCAGTGTTGTGCGCTGTTGTCTTAACGTGGGTGTCCCCTGGTTCGATTCCCGGTAGGGTCAATTTGGGAATTTATAATTTCTGAATTTTCTCAGGTCTGGCCTGATGGGAGGCTTCGGCCGTGGCTAGTAACCACTCTACCAGCAAAGACGTGCTGCCAAGCGATTCAGCGTTCCGGCACAGAATATATTATAATAGTACAGGTTCCGGTACGATACCGCGTAGAAACCGATTAGAGATATGGGTTTTAATATAGGTAACTGCCATACCCCTAGTCAGGTTAACCCGCTTCCATCTTAGACTGCGTCATCACTTACCACGCAGGTGAGATCGTAATTCGCAGTCAAGGTCCAATTTGTACTTAGTGGATAAAAAAATCTCCATGTGAAGATGATAGAGTACCCCCAGAGAATGTAGGTATCTTTGAAGACGACGATTATCTACCTATCTCTGATTTTAGTGATTCGTTCTTTAACTATTTGCCAATATCTAAATTGTCGCACCTAAAATACCATAATAATCACAACTTTTTATTTATTTTTATGCCGCTCAGTGGCGATTCCTGGTGGTCAATCTTGGGTTTGCGCTAGTTGATGGTTACTTAGGTATTTTCTCATTAAAATACATTTACCTCATATATCACTGATTAGGGGTAAGTATAGGTATATCCCTAACAGGTTTGCCCGCTACCATCTTAGAGTAGGTACTTACATCATCACCCACCACCTGGTGACATTGCAGTCAAGAGCTAACTTGTACTTACGAGAATAAAGAATACTATTTTTATTTATTTTACACTAGCAGATTCCCGCGACTTCGTCCGCGTGAAATAAGTTTTTTAAATTCCCACGGGACCTCCCTAATTTTTCGGGTTAATCTCGGTTCTCGTACCAAGCCTATGACACTCACAAATAATGTGACTTTCTACTGGTACCAGAATTTTCAAAATCGGTTCAGTAGATCCAGGGGGTCTACTCTCTTTCTCTAAAACGAAACTTCGCAAACAAACGAAGGAAATTTCGTTAACTCCTCTCCTACATAATATTATCTCTATGCTCCTCTCTATTTCGTTTTCGTACACGCAGACGAAGTACGGATCCATAGAAAATTTTCGTGACCGATTGGATTGAACGATTTTGTGTGGGTCTAACCATGTTATTTTGATAAGGATTAATACTATGTTGGTAAAAACACCTTCGGGAGTATAGCATTGTTTTAGACCAATTTTGAAAATCATAATAACTGTTATTATGAGAACACCCTAAAAGATAGCTATATGCTGTCGCGGACTTTTTTTTAGAACTTTTTGAGAGGAACAATTCCACCATACATTATTTTCGTGTACCTTTTACCATTTACGCAGCGCACGCCACGGAAGCTCTCAGATGAGACAATTTTTTCCGACTTCATTCACAGTATTGCAATTTTCGTAGGGATCTTTAATGCTTTTGAAAATAAAATACAGCTTATGTTACTCGCTGATAATGTAGCTTTCTATAGGTGATTTTTTTTTAAAAATCGGTTGAGTAGTTTTTGAGTTTCGGCAAAAGCGAGTAGCTCGCAATGCGCATCTCATAGTGCATGCCTTCGGCCCGTAGTGAGCGGGGAGAAAGCGGGCCGACGGAGTTCGAAGATTCTCGCAGTACGAGCCACGTGGCGATGCGGCGCACGTCACAAGTCACAACTCACAACCAAGGTGCGAGGTGGTCATGGAGCGTGCGTGGTTTTAAATAATTATCGATTAACGCAATCATTTAATTGATAAACTTATATGTTTTGTTAATGGTACCTATTTCATGTTATAAAATTTTAGTATATTACTTAAATAGATCTAGTATAATTGGTAAGTAACTTATTCATAATTATTGGTATTGCGGCGCAAGCTGCGCAATCTTAGAGGAATCGCCGCTGATGCCGCTACATGTTAGCCCGTGACCACTGATAACGTTTCGGTTATCTCATATTATCTGTGCCCATGACTGCCATCTCTCCTGTTGGTAATGTGATGATGCAGTCTAAGATGGTAGCGGGCTAACCTGTTAAAGGTGCAGCAGTTATATTAACCCATACCCCTAATCGGTTTCTACACGGCAAAGACGGCATCGTATTGGAACGCTAAATCGATTGGAGATATGTTTTTGCCAGTAGGGTGGTAACTAGCCACTGCCGAAGCCTCCCGCCAGACCAAACTATAGAGAAAATTCAGGAATTGTAAATTCCCAAATTTACTCTGCCGGGAATCTTATTAAACTGATGCAGCCTGCGAATTACGACTTCGTCTGTGTGGATTAAGGTTTTCAAAAACCCTGTGGAACTCTTAGATTTTCTGGATCAAAAGGGAGCGTATGCCCTTCTTTAGGTCATTAACTACATATCCATTCATATCAAAGGAATCACGTCTATCGGTTGCTGCGTTGCGGCGCGGCCTGATCAAAGAATAAGCAAAAAAAACACAATTTCGCATTTATTATATGGGTAGACTGTATAGATAATGATAATTTTGTTAATTAACTAGGTAATAGCACAGAATATAATAAGTAAGTCGGTCAAATGTCTGGTATCCGAGCGTTATGAGCAGCTAACCTACTCAGCACGTCGAATTGTAATATTACAAGATAAATCTATTGTTCTTTCAATACAATTGTGTTGAGTCATATATTCACATTAGATAAGCCATCATGCTTATTAGCATTTGACTTACCTTTACCATTTACGAGTACCTACTTGTCTCATATTTGGTATTTTTAAAGATCGTCGTATGCAACCGTTACCTACTTGCGTTAGAGATTTACAAATTGTAACTTGTTTTTTTTGTTGTTTTCAATGTCACCGATACACTACGATAAGACCACTTTATTTATTTTAGCCAAAGGAGATATTAGTACTTAAGTATTTCTAAGTCCGATTTTATATCTCTAGTAAGTACCTAGTAATCGATGCTTTTAGGCAGCCCATCAGATACTGTAGTACCTATGCAGATTTCGGTCGCAAACATTTCGACCGTGTTCCATTTTTATGTAACAACAATATTCTACATGTTCTAAAGTTTCGACACTGGTAAGATACATACAAGATAATGCAATGATATAGAGATGCTTTGCTATGCTAGGTTTGCAATAAAAGTCGAAGATAGAGATTCTATGCAAATAAAATTCGGGGGGATCATTTAAGTATATTTTATTTATGTATAAGAGATAAAACCTTCAGATAAGTTAAAAGCTAAAAAAATTGGAAAGGAAAATTTAAAGTATGATATCACTGATGCTTGCTCTACAAAAAGGAACTAGACGTTCTTCCGCTTTGGAAATTGTTTTTACAGCTTAACGATAAAAATTGAATACCATCCTGCGATGCCGTTACATATCCTTTACATAAGGAGCTTAGATTTAACACGTCTAAATATGAGCTTGATGCTGTTTGTTGATTTCAGCGGTTGGGGCAGTGCCAAACGCATGTCATCTCTTCCCCTTTAATGTTTAATATCACTGATGCTTGCTCTACAAAAAGGAACTAGACGTTCTTCCGCTTTGGAAATTGTTTTTACAGCTTAACGATAAAAATTGAATACCATCCTGCGATGCCGTTACATATCCTTTACATAAGGAGCTTAGATTTAACACGTCTAAATATGAGCTTGATGCTGTTTGTTGATTTCAGCGGTTGGGGCAGTGCCAAACGCATGTCATCTCTTCCCCTTTAATGTTTAATATCACTGATGCTTGCTCTACAAAAAGGAACTAGACGTTCTTCCGCTTTGGAAATTGTTTTTACAGCTTAACGATAAAAATTGAATACCATCCTGCGATGCCGTTACATATCCTTTACATAAGGAGCTTAGATTTAACACGTCTAAATATGAGCTTGATGCTGTTTGTTGATTTCAGCGGTTGGGGCAGTGCCAAACGCATGTCATCTCTTCCCCTTTAATGTTTAGTCTAAAGTTCAATGCCGCTGTGAATGTGTTTTGCAAACTTGAAGCCTCGTAAAGAAATGTTAAAGTTTAGTTCAATGCTTGGGTGCTTGGTTTTTCTTTAACCAAGTTCGGGAAAGTGACTCGGAAGGCATTGTAAAGAAATTGGACAATTTGCGATCTGTATGAAAGGGCCTTGAAATGTCGTTGACCCAGTTCACTCTTCTAAAAAAATTGTCAAGAGCAAGTCTCACCTCTCCCCTAGAATACATACACTCATTTTAAATTAGAAGTAGCTGGTGTTGTTAAATAAAGGAAAAGGTGTAACTTGGCAGCTCTGATGATTCAGAGTTATCGATTTTATCATTGTCACATACACGAGTACGACATTTAACCTACGTATTATTTGTACTTACCGACATATTTAAATCATTTATAGTTATCAAACCATATCAAACAAAGTAGAAAAAAAGATCATCAAACGTAATAACGAGAACTAATTCTTGTAAGCAATGTTGTTTTCTAGGGCTAGCGCCGTATCTAAACAAATGTCATTGGGAAGTGGAGCAACTTTTTTCTGTTCTTTATCCGGTGTTGAATCAAGCGAAAGGTATCATCGTACAGTCTTGTTTCCCGGTGAAATCGCGTGTTCACAGGCGGCAAACAAAAACTGGCGATATTCTGCTACAAGTTGCTAATTGTATTGAAATATTATGTGCACTACAAGCTACAAGGCGGTCGGAGTCGAGCAAACATCGCGTTTACGACTATAGCCTGACTCACGCTTGCCGTGATGGCAAGCGGCCAATGTTCCTTACGCTCGTATTTAAATGACTAACAGTTAAAAAGAATAATAAATAATGTATAATCAATTACAGGAAAATAAATCAGGTCGAAAAATATAACTGTAGCTAGTCTAGGTCTGCGAGTTACATCTGTTTGTTGATTTGCGTCAAACAATGCATAGGTAAGGTGCCTTTCGTAAAATATACAATATACCTATTATCTATTTTTATTGACGTACCTACGTTCATTTGTTTGACGTAGTGGTGGGATTAGTCACTAACAAAGGTCCCTAGACTGAGATTGGTTTCTCAGGTTGTGTTAGATACAAGAAATGAGTTCTTTTTTAATTTATTGATATTCAATTGGTGGAAGTTCAGCATTGGCACATTCTTTCTTTCCTATCTTAAGCGTTCTGTGGTTGTAACCATAAGTGGTCAGATTTCTGGGATATAAATACATACTTTACCCCCAGCTAGGCTAACGCATCCGATTTGTTGAGTATCTTGGCTCTATCTGCCCTTGGGTTTTCTCCTGATCATGTCATAATTCTGCGATGCCAGATGGCTCGCCTTTCGACCCAGGAATAATGGCACGGTAATTAATCCACAATCTGAAAGACTTTGTCCATATTACGTACGGCGTTTACGTCATGCTTTATGTATCGAAGCTAAACGTTTATTTGCAAAGTTGTGGTAAGTAGTGTCAAAGTTTTGGAAGTTGGCATAATACATATATCATTTAATATAATTATTAGAACAAGAGATGTAGAGCAGAACTAGAGCAAGTGATATAGTTAAAGTAGAGTTCGCGCTATTATTAATAATAAGCAAAAAGTCTACGTAAAAAGTACATACCTATGTACAGAATATTATGCTTTATATTCTCATATATATATACGAGTATATAATATACCTAACTGTAAAAGTGAGTGTCGTAGAATAATTTTGTATTACAGATTACGTGCTCGGAGATCGCCCATAGAAAGTGAACGTGGGATCTTGTATAAAAGCTTTACTGGAGCCGTGGCGTCATTAAGTAAACTGGACACCTTTTTTCACTATTAGATATTATTATTACTGAAATAGAAAACAGAAACAGCTATTAATATGCTACTATAAAAAAAAAGGTAAGGCAATATAGTATAGTAGGCACAGGCTATAGTAAGGTACTGCCTAGTAAAATGTTCCCAAGACTTGCAGACAAAATATGATGCAGATCTCGTATAGACTAACATTGTGCTTTTTATTGTTTTACCTATTACCTATTCTGTGGTTTTACGAAGAAAAACATCCCATTTCCGTACAAAATGAGCTGATTGAACGAAACTTCAAACTAACTAGTGTCTAGTCGTAGTGTCTAGTCATCTGTTTATTGATGATTCAAAGCAGTGGGTATTGTATAATTTTCAATCATGTGCTTCTTTTTAAAGAAGTATGATTGTCCAAAAAGTCCAAATTTCATTAAAATCGGTTCGAAGTGTATTGATCAACCTCGCATTATATGGGTTCTAAAGCTATTATTATATAGCGCGACACAGTATACTAGTGCTGCCATCTATTGCTGCAGGAAATAACTGTAGCATTGAGCGTTTTAGCCACCCGAATTCTGTGGTTCTTTCAATCATCAGAGTCTTCCACAGCTTGAATAAACTATACCTTTAGATTTTAGGGTTTGTATGACTATTGACTACTAAATCTATCTAAATATAAATTGTCTGAAATCAAACTTTTTATCACTTTACTTTACTTGGTAGCTGCTCTTTATTGAGGGAATGAATTGGATCCGTATCGCTGTTTTTATTGGACTGATGGATAGAACCTGTTTTGCCTGGTTGTTAGGAACTTTTTTTCTTTTTATAAGTGCTAGCTTCCCTTTCTATATTATAGCTTGCTTACCGCCTTATATACGGTTTACATAAACATCTAGCATTCAAATTACCCGAGGAGCGATACGATTGCTCTACCTAGCGATTAATCAAGGTCAAACATTTGATGATTTGAGTGAGTATTTTCTGAGTAACGAAGTTGTCGGTCAATAAAAATAATTGAACGTCAGTTTTTGTGCCATGATGGGTACCTACGTAGCTAATGAGGTTCAGGGTTCTATAGGTCAAGTCACGAATTCGTAGTATATTCAATGAGAATTCTTGATAATGTAAGTGGAACAGTGTTAAGAAAGGTCGGAAATAATCGGGTGAAAAGGCCAATATACAGAATAATAATATGTGTCTATTGTGCCTGCATAATTCAATTATTTATTGCATTTGTTTTTATATATCTAAGAAATAATACCAGCCATGACCGCGAATATAAGGAAAGGAACAATTAAGGTAAGAAGTAAGTAGGTAGTTCTTGTCTTACTTATTTCTGTGATAATTCCTTGACAAAAAAAATTTAACACTCATACCTACGTAGCTAACGAGGTTCAGGGTTCTATAGGTCAAGTCACGAATTCGTAATATATTCAATGAGAATTCTTGATAATGTAAGTGGAACAGTGTTAAGAAAGGTCGGAAATAATCGGGTGAAAAGGCAAGAAAAATATACAGAATATTAATATGTGTCTATTGTGCCTACATAATTCAATTATTTATTGCATTTGTTTTTATATATCTAAGAAATAATACCAGCCATGACCGCGAATATAAGGAAAGGAACAATTAAGGTAAGAAGTAAGTAGGTAGTTCTTGTCTTACTTAATTCTGTGATAATTCCTTGACAAAAAAAATTTAACACTCATTTAGCACTGATAAAACTTTGCACTTAGGTTAATGTGAATAAAGCTGGGTCAAAAGTACGCAGTAGGCGGGTGCAGTTACGCATTTACGTAAGATAAGTCGTCTTATCATAAGTTAACCAAGACAGTGTACTTCTTTAAACCGGACCCGTTATTTGTGTGTGGGAACGGAGATTTTTGGCAATCTATTGGACCTTATCAACACGATTTCGACAGTCATAATAATATACTTAGATAACTTCTTCCAAAATATAGCCACATAATACAATAATAGTAGATAATATATAGGACCCGTTATTTGTGTGTGGGAACGTAGATCTATTGGACCTTATCAACACGATTTCGACAGTCACAATAATATAGATAACTTCTTCCATAATACTATAGCCATTTAATACAATTATTGTAGAAAAGGGCAGATGCCTAACTAACGCCTTAACGGAGTTCCACCTCACGCCCTAAAAACAGAGCACAGGGATCAGCTATATACTACTTGACACTTGAACATTTTTAAGCATCAGATGCAACCAACTCGAGGTAAGTTCTAAGTATAAGCGACGAATGGAAAGTTCTGATACTACCTACCTTTTTAAATACGGAAGTTAACGTAACGGAACTTAACACCCTATAACGGATCTCCCTAAAAGCAAATAACGCATTGCCTGTCATCTTTCCTGGATCTTTCTCCGCGGCACTAGTCCACAATTTAGCTTTGTGAAAACGTAGTGCGTGAGTTTATGCTTAAATCTTAAACTCAGCACTTGTCCAGGTAGAAGAAGATGTTTGGCAACCCTAGCTCATCAAGGTAGAGACGTAACGCCAACGTAGAAAGCGATTCAAAGAACGATTTGCGCAATATCACATCGAGGAGGCAGTTGCATATTATGATTAACAAAATTTAACACACGTTCGATTATCGCAATTCTTTATTAAAAATTATATCGTAAATTTGTGTATTACAATCATATACAAATTGCAATACTAAATTAATAAATACCAGCAATACAAAAACTCAATGATGCAACGAAGCGCGTCGCCAAATCCTTAGTAAGTACCTAGTTATATGTAGGTTTTTACTTAACTTAAATCGCATACCTACGTTGCAATTAATTTGTTCAAATTGAAAGAAAATTGAAAGATGAGACGCCGAGTGCACTTGATCGTTTAATTAATGACATAACACTGTTGTTCTTACATAATATTTTTATAATGGAATTTGTCCAGAAAGGCGTCTACTACAGCCGGCGAATGTGCACCAAAACGGCCTCAATCTGACTGGTGAGGAAGAAGCTCGTTGGTTTTTGTCATTTAGTAAATTAACTCTGTACCAGCTTTAATATCCGCAATTCTTATGTTATCCATACTATCCAAACTAATATTAGAAATGCGGAAGTGTCTGTCTGCTACGTTGAACAGGGATAGTACTTTGTATCCCGGGGAAGGACATAGGCTACTTTTTATCCCGGAAAATTATAGAGTTCCCGCGAGAATCAAAATATCGTAATCCACGCGGAGGAAGTTGCGGGCATCATCTAGTTAACGATAGAGTAAAATGAAATAAAAAAATATTATTAGGTAGGTAGTAGGTACCTACTTACCATATAACCTATGTGTTTACTTAAAAACTGCATACCTAAGTTGGAGGCGCTTTTTTGATGACGACGAATGCAATTTCTGCACTCTGAAAATTACTCAATGAAATTTTCGTAGTAGGATTTACTAAGCATATATCATTACAAAACGTTTATGAATAAGCGTTGATGACATTTTACAGATACGAGGTATCTCTTTTTACATTGCTTGGGTAAGTTATTGGTGACTCAGCTGGTCCAGTCAGACGAATAAATAAAGTTAAATATGTAGTAGGTACATAACACCTACGTAAAATTGATAAGACAACGTTAGTGCGTAAGTAGTCAATAATACTTGTGTAGTAGGGATAGGTACCTTACGTTATTGAGATTTCTTTAATGCTTCTCTAATTTATATCGAAAACCATGAACGTACATAAGTACCTATTTAAAAATAGAAAAACATTGTGTGCACTGTATAACAGAATACATAATAGTACAGGTACTCGTACCTACTGCATTCGAATTTCCAAGTATATTTGCTATTATATTACTATAACTAGCTTTAGCCCGCGGCTTCGCTGGCGTTAGGTTCGATTTTTATATGAATATATTTGGTTACGCGATAGTTTTAATTTTGCGATAACTCCTAAAATATTATTTATAGTTGTATGGTGTAAAGGTCAATTATTATGTGCATGAAATGCATAAGGTACCTAACTAACGTATTTAATTTGATAAGAATTAATATCGTATCCGTCAAAATAGTTGTCCAATTCCATTTTTTTTAACTTTAAGGTGGGTAGGTATTTCTATTTACTAAGCTATGCGTATTGCGTACCTATTTTAAAGATATTTCAAAAAATAGGTATTATACCTATGCCATCGCAGACTTTTCTGTAGACCTGTAAAAGAGGACCAATTCTACCATATATTGTCTAGTTAAGTATATCTCAAAGGGATTAGGCAGCGTTTTTGATGAAATCTTTCAGTCGTCTTGATTTTTTCCCATCTTCAACAATCATCGTCATATTTCAATCGAGTAGCACAAAATATTAATGAATTTTACACATAAACCTTCCTCTTGAATCGCTCCGTCCATTGGTATAAAGTAAAAACCGTATGAAAATCGGTTCGGTAGTTTTTGAGTTTATCGCGTTCAGACAGACAGACGCGGTAGAAGCATCCCAAGCAGCAACCAAGCGTAGTGAACACCTAAAAAGCAGCCAATATAGCACTTAACGCTGTTTTACAGCTTTATAAGAACGTTAAAAAGACATCATAGTGTTATAATGTTGGTTTAGGAGTAATTATTCAGCTCTAACTGTATTAAGTCTGTATTAAGAGTCAAAGTACGCTTAAAGTTCTAAATCAGTGTATGATAACTGTCATGTACAGCTTTAAGTGTCCTGTAACGCTTTAATCTCATTTTAGTATTAAAGCTGTACAATAGCTGCATTTTGCATACCGTCACTTACTTACTACAGCTTAGAGCTGTATCATGGTGGTCCTCAAATCTTATTTCTGTATTATGACGTAGGCAAACTCTCTTCTACAGCTTCTTTTTATGGTGTAATTGTACACCCTTTTACAGACGATAGCTGTCTAATTTCGGTCTTTGAGAGTAATAAACAGCAATAAAAATAAATGACGCCTATAGTACAGCCTTAATCTGTATAACCGCTAAAAGCTGAATACTAGTATCCATTACCTACATAGTACAGCTATTAATGCTATAAGACCATCAAAATAGAATTTAGGCTGCTTAGCAAATTGTCGCCATTTTATTAATTACAATACAATTAAATCAAAGATTACGAACATGAGTACATAAAAATTAGACTAATGTTTTTATGTTTAACAATATTTTCAGTTTGTCCAATAACCTACTATGCACCAATGAGGCTCTACGTCCATTAATTCAAACATTTTGAAATTCTAACCTATAAAAATGATAATAATATAATCTATATTAATATCTCTTCCTTGGTTATTTTGCTGGCGCATTTATTTTTTATCACAAAACATATATATGTCCACAATCAATTTATTTTTGCACGATAATACACTGTATTCTGCGCCTATCGATCGAATCTCCAAATCTTTAAACACAATTAAGCGTTTATAATAAATGTCACTTTGATCAATATAATTATATTATAAATTAATAAACGCCATCATTAATATTATTTTATATCTTCTGTTTCGTTTTAATTCTTTTGTAACTCTGTTCAACAGACTTTTTACAACGTAAAGCATTACAATTGAGTTAGAATGTAGTAATTGGAGTGTATTGGTTTCCTCGTACACCGTAGTTCAGCCGCAAAGCAGCTATTATGCAGCCTATTTTATGCTTATACAGCTACTGTACAGCTAATATAACGCAAAAGGCTGTATAATTTGTGCCAATTTCAGGGGTATAAGGGCTGTATAAGCGCTTATACAGCCTTTATGCGGCCAAGAAATACAGCATTAAGAGTATAAACGAACTTTAATAGAGCTGTTATACAGCTTGTGATGCTGCTTGGGATGGTAGAAGGGACTTTGTTTTATAATAGGACATAGGTATGTAGTGATAGTGATATCGTTGATTTAAAATAGCTGATACATAGGACCCAGGTAGACTACCTAGTTTATCAAAAGAAAATATAAGTCGGTAGACTAGGTACCTATCTATCATTTAAAAATAAGTTATTTAAATAGGTAGTAGGTGCTTTTATACAGCTCTTAAAAACCCTGTTCAATTCGCTTTTCAAGTCGACAGACAGCATTTCTAGTTTCTACCTCTATTTACTAAGTATCATTACGTTGATTGATACTATCGACTACCAAGGGTGCAATTCATACAAAATTCAACACATCCAACGATGCAAGATACCGATGACATGGCATCACTTGTATTCCTTATAACGTTGATCTCAGTCTGTCGCCTCTTCAATATGCATCCGTTCTCAAGTGCGAATGAGAGATCGGAACGTCCATTAAGGATAAACATCCACATTCAAGAATAGGGGCTCAATTAGGGCTCTGGGCAGACAATGCGCCGGCAGCAAGCGACTACTGCACGCCTTCGGGTCGCTGTCTAGATTGCGGTGTCAATATGTCTCAGTTAAAAGTATACGAATAATAACGTTTTTAGTAACGTTAAATAATTAAGTAGTTAGTCTAGTTTTTTGTTATATCTATTAGGTTATATGAAAAGGAATTGTATGAATGAAGGCGTTGCTATCGTACTATGTAATAAAAGCAAGATATTTTGAATTTTATGGAAGCGTTCATGTTACTGAGAACGCGCAGTAGTAGCACTACCGTTACCTTCGCACTATGCAGTGTAACATGCTTCATAGAGTTCCTTGCATTAAAAATTATGCACGCCTTCAGTGTCACGTTTTGTCGTGCTGGCCGTTCCGCAACGCTGTCTTCCCGCGTTGTATGTGTCCAAGCCCCTTGCGACGCGCGTGCGTGGTCCTGCGCGTGAGTCACTTACACTACGCTGATTGGATCATCCGGCTTTCTTGTGGACATTTCAACTTAACTCTAGAAATTAACTTTATTTAAATAGCTATTGCATAATTATATCTATTGGTAATTGGAATACCTATAAGTAGGTAACTACCTACCTACCAGCTCCTTTATATAAGAGAATAGATAGGTATATCTACTATTATTATACAATTGCTTATACACGTACTATCATAGAGATATAATATAACCCGTACTATGCTATGCTACGAGTACGTACAGGCTCCTTAAATTCACAAGCATTGAGTTATTATTTGTTCACAAGACGGTGCGTGTATGAATCTGGAGTGGTCGAAGACGTAGAGCATGTTATTAGAACCTGCCCTCGTTTTGGAACGCTTAGGCAAGATATAGCCGCTGAAACAGAACTAGATATCACGAGAAGCAATTTCGGCACTCTTATTACAAACGATAAGCTTAAGAAAAAATTCAATAAATATTGTGAGGTTATTGCCAAAGCAGCAGGCAAAGCGAATGGTAGCACTGCAAAATGGCTACCTACATTGATCAGCTAACAAAAATAACTAACAAGGTTTGCTATTGTAGTGCTACTATTTGATTCCAGATGCGAACGGAGGGGCCAAGAGGGGGGAAAAAAAAAGAAAAGAAAAGGACTTTAATATACTAACGGGTTACTAGTTAACTGACGTATTATATAACAAAAAAAAAACTAATGACAAAACTTAAATAATTTAAATCTTATATTCTAATTATTATAATCATACTTCAATTATTGACATTTTAATAAAATATTATGGAATACTAAGCGAATAAGCCATAGCATGAAGCATCATAACAGATAATCCTCTACGTGTCTGGTAGGTAGAATATGGTAGAATGGATATCAAAACTGTCGTACCCTAAAAATACTTGTACCAAAAAAAAAAAATGACAACATGCTACTAGCTCAAATACGACTAACTACCCGAGCCGGCCGTGGTAGGTGGTCCACAGCTATATAAGATTACCAACAATATTACAAATTATTGTTATGCTTATGGGCAGCACAGATGGGCAGTATTTTACGCGTAAAATCTAGTGAAGTAATTAAAATATAGGAAATTAATGCATGTTGAAGTAGTTACATAATATTATGATAATAAAAATAAATAAATAATGCTTGGATAATCAACTAAATTACTTATAAATTAATAATTGTATTATAATATTACCTATCTATTAATATTTAATATTATTATATTTTAATAATTGGATGGAGCACTCAGGTGTCTGAATTTAGGGCCGCTACTCACACTAACATACACACGAAAAAAAAAAAAAAAACCGCTCACAAAATTATATTAAATATATAAATATTTACTTACTTATATTAATTATTTAAATACCGTTTGTAAAAAAAAATACATAGGTAAGTACACCACTTTACGACCATCGTGAATGGCACCTAATTCACAGCAAAACTCGCATTAAAAAGGTCTCTGACATCATGTCAGAGCCTCAGAGGATAACTGGTGGTGCGAAACATTTAAATTAAAAAAAAAAAAAAAAAACTATGCTATGAGGTCAATGAAGGACAAACCTATCGAGCTTTTGTTATTCGTCCAAGTACCTACCTATCGAGAACTGCATCCTCAAGCTTACATTCAACATTGTTAAAATTTTGCCACTAACTTTAGGTACCTACCTACTAGGTAACTAGTTAACTACCTACTGTCTAGTGTCTACTACCACTAACTTATATTGGATAACTATAATATTATTAGCTAACTACAGCACTTATCAAATTCAGACACTGTAAAGTGTAAACTGTTAATGTCGCGTCGTCTTATTGTTTATTTTTTCATTTCTGGACCTAACTACCGTTCGTTCTAGTACTAAATAGGTACTTACTTAGTAACTTATGGTTTATTTTTAATAAATTAAATGCAAATAGGAACTGTCTCTGATTTACCTCCTTTCAATTACATTAGTACTATCTTTAGATACTAATATTATAAATGCGAAAGTTTGGATGGATGGAAGGATGTTACTCAATCACACCAGAACGGCCGAACGGATCTGGCCGAACGGATCAGCCCCCCCGATTGTCTAAAAGTTGCCGATCAAATCGTCAAAGTTCGGCGTCAAAGTAAAAAAACCATAACAGCATTGAATTAGAGCTCAATTTTGTGTATCCATTCTCATCCATTTAGGGTATCGTACATACCTAAACGTAATTATTAAATTACAAAAAAAGGTATAATACTTAGTATAATACCTATTATACCTCTATGTTCACAGTTTTGTTACTATTAATTCGTCGAGTTTTACAATAATGTAATGATAAATAATTACTTAGTCTAATATTGTCAACATTCTTCATGTACCTACCTAGTTCTTGCAAATATTTTTGTTATATGAGAATTGAGAATCTATTCATTTCAAAATGTGTATTATTAAAACGTAGTTAAGAGCATGCGCCGACTCATCTCGGGTTACGTTCAGACTAACTGCTTTTTTTTATTTTTACGTTTTATGCCTTTCGCATCCCAGCTAAGTGCAAATGCAAATGTGAGTCTCGTTTACAAAGATGCTTTTATACACTCAACTGGTTGTTTATTGAGGTATTTGCCAATGATTTCCCTGACCATGTAGAGAATTAAGACAAATATCGAACATGAAATAACGCCACGCCATGTTGAGCCGTAAGTTTTATGTTTTAAATAGGCACAAAGTAAGTAATTTAATTCTACAAATAAGGGCCAGTTAAATGTTAAGAGCTTGGAATGTGCAAATTATATGATCTTGACTACTCACTGATTTGAAGACAGTTCTTCAGTGGGTGTAAATTTTACTAGTCGGTACTCGGTAGTGTTCAGTAGGCACTTTACAAAATGAAACACTGTTTGCATTACAAAATGTTACATAACTATATGTTATCATGAAGATAGATTAAATGATAAAAAGTTGTAGGTAGCGTTGCAGGCAAAAGTTACATTATTAAAAACAACAGCTGTTCGCAAGAGTTACCTACCTACCTAGGTCGTGTGTAGGTATAATAAATGCACTGTGGGCAGTATGCATTATTAGAGGCATAATCATAACTTCAGGTAGCGAGCGTGCTGGAGATAAAAATCAAAGAGTTATGCGAGTAGGCGGTGGATTTTCATGGATCAGCGGGTGTTGGCCCAGCAATGGTCCAGCCTTGTGAGGTGAGTTGATGACCTGTTATTGCGGACTCGCAAACTTGTTCTAGACGGGTCGAAAGGGCCTGTCGTTCTAATAAGTGAATACTACCTAAATGCGATATCTAACGTCTACGTGTGCACTTGGTAAGTATTTAGTTTTTTTATTTGACAATGCACGATTGTAAAGTCAACAATCGTGCATTGTCGAGTCAACATCTCCTGAAGATGCTCCGGTGTCGGAGAATTTGGAAGATTTATGTGGTGTGGTGAATATTGCAAGCTGCTGCAAGTGCAAGATAAGCTGCAAGTGCAAGATAAGCTGCAAGTGCAAGATACACTGTACTACATATATTTGCCTACTGTTGCGGATTATAGCAAATTAAATTTCAAGTTCCTTCATAACGATTATTTTTCAGGAAATCTTTCTGGAGATAAGCAAGCTTATCTAAACTATCGCTTATCGCAACATTGACGACAAAATCATTAGAAATGGATTCTTATGATTAGCATATTTATGAACAAATAGTTACTCAGGAATCGTACAAAATTCCAACTATTAAGTCTACATACATTACTACGGTATAAGCTTCATTAACGACAATACGTATTGGTTGTCGTTTGGAATACCCCTTGCATACCCATCAACCAGTTTTATTGCATGTTTGATGAAACCGATAGACCGAGGGGAGCAAATTAGTATGTCAAATTACAACAACCTTACCCGACTTGAAATAGAGAACCTGTTTCTACTTATACGAATATAAATTGCTTCGTTTGTTAATAATGCAATTAGTGCCAAAAAAATTAACGCAAGTAAGGAAAAATAAATAGAATTGTATACGTTATTATATGTTCATATGAAAGCAGATACCGTCATAAGCAGCTATTAACGCGGTTTTAACATAGTACAGAGCTTAGATTCAATGTATTTAAACGATTAGCCTCTCAGACCGTCAGCTTATTATAGCATACCTTAGCAATATAAATGAGGAGGTTAGTTTCGTTATGTGAAGATGTCCTGGTGTTAATTAGAGATAATATCAGTGACCCGTTATTTTCATATAGCTGGCAAACAACGCAGCGCGTAGAAATTCTCCTGAAGCATGGATGCCTGCGCCCGCGCACGCAGCCATATGATGCACGACACGAATAATAAACCAAGCCACTTCCTGCCGAGCGATAAGCGCTTCACACAACGTACATCACAACACACAAATCATGTATTACACAACCACACATGCATAGCTGCCTGCTTGACAAAAATATGTGATATATCTCTGTATATAGGGTCCGCTTTTCGAAGCTATTTGCACACGAAGGTACGAATGGAAACATACATATTTATTGATTCTGCTAAGTTCATCTCTATTTAAATATCAAGCGTTGTCAAGGTTTAAAAATACAATAGGAGCAGTTAGTTGGGGATAAAGATTAAGATTTAAGTAGTGCTCAGTGCTCACTGCTATGGTATTTACTAACAATTTTGAAACATATGAATTAAGTAATGATATAATAATGATATATAATATGGATATATACGTATTTGCTTCGTAAGTCGGTTGAGTGCAAAACAAAAGAAATTCAAGTAAAAATCGTCTGGTAGCGTTTCAGAGCGGAAATGCAGCAAGCATTCTTGATAGCAATCCACGCCAAGTGCCAACATGATTTATGTAATACGTACCTACTTAGCAAAGATGAATTTATTACATACTAATTAATAAGGTCCAAACAAAAAACTAAAACGGTAAGAAAGTTAAAGGTGAGAACAAGACGTTGTTCTAGCATACGATTGTTATTGTACAATCTGTATCCAAAACTCCATCCAAAACAATACTGTGTCCAAAATTTAACATAATCAAAGATTAGTTCAATTTATTCTAATATCTACAGTGACTACAACTCTACTGGTAACTTTAGTTACTTTGCTCGTAAACCAGTTGCCGGGAAAATCTGTGGGTCCTCTGTATACAGTTTACAACAAAAACATCTAGCTCAAGCTGTGCAATGGAGTAAATCCGCTGATTAATAATTTCTTTAGAATTACTTATGGTTTGTAGAGAATGGGCCTGTTTGAAAAAAATTCTAAAATAATACTTGGTCATCTTGTAATTATGGCGTCCATCAGACGACCGGCAGGTTTTGCATTTCCGTGTATTCCAACTGTCGGTAATGATGTTTGATGGATGCAGATATTTGCCATACAAATATCACTCATCTCTTTAGACGGTAGATTATCCATCGGTAGGTACAGAAGCAAAACTAACTACAAAGCCTATCAACTAATGGACGCCTAAGAGGCAATTTAGTGATGACTGTCTGTTTAACCACCTTGAAAGCCTATTACGTATCTAACGTCATTAACGATGAATCATCGACAGATTCGAACGTCGCTCGGGAACTTATGCCACAGCTTATAATATGCACTGCATGCTTATGTAGTAGCAGACATATTTCTAAGAACTGTTACCTACTGAGTAAAATATTGGAATTCACTGCAGTTCTGACGGAAGTTGTGGGTTTAGTGACTTACAATGACCTCGTTTGTTAAATTAGTTTCTCATAATACTCCTAAGTAATCAACTGATCGGTCGGTCAGCAGACGGCTGCAAAAACTTTGGTTTTTTGCTCGACGATAAGACTTGGGAGTTAGGAGTCAAAGATTTATTTTATTTGTAACATTGCGGTGTTTGATTATATTATTTAATGTCCAGACCCGGACGGTCTGATACCCGCCCATACATAGGCTATAGATATGTACTTGCAAAATGTATTAATAAACTTTTATTACAAAAACAAAGTAGATAGATGCACATAAAAATTGATTTCTTAAAAAATCGGCTAGAAATGTTTAGTTCTTACTGCTTATCTACCTTACTATTACCTATTTCAAATGCAAAAATTGCCAAGTACTTAATATATTATTACGTATTACGACGATAAACGGTTGCGACGAAAGATAAGTTGGAATAAGACGGAAATAAAATCTTATCGTCTTGCCTTTATTAGTTGATAACGAACTGTTATAGGCAGAGATTATACTTTTCTAGAACATAATAATTATGTTAAGACATTTGAAACAGACTGCACCGTCCGCGTCATCTGCATTACAAAAGTAGTACCTAACTACCTACACATAATATTATTATGAACCCCACGGTGTGGCCTCATAATGTCCATCAGGCGTTTACTAAACAGGTGAAAATTCACGCCTATCTTGAGGTTTGTTTCTTGGACATAATATTGCACCTGTGGCAGCGGGTAGAAGTCTCTACATTATAAATAAAGATCACCTTCTACGCTGCTTCTTCTGTATTTGCATTTATTTGCTTTCCAGCTAATATCTCGGTCATGCCTATTTTTCGTCATTAAAGGAAGAAGGAATAAGCCACAAAATGACCTTTAGTGTTAAGATATTTACCGTAATTAATTGTTACCATCACTTGTTTTATAATATTGATAAAAAATACAGTGTACCCACAGTGTACCTATCTTAATAAAGATCTTTTGTTTGATTAATTGACTGACTGAATTAATGTATAGGAGCTGTTCAGATATCTGGGTATTTAGATAGGTAGATACTACAGCAGCTGTATTTTACAGTCTCATAATCTTCCTATTGCGATATATTTATTGTGCATGTGTTAGGTCAAGGCTATTTTCTTGCCGACCATGATTACGTATGAAATTGAAATTAGAAGAATTGCGTGCATAAAAAGATTACATAGACAATATCCGCAAATGTGCAATGCTCGATATTAACAGTTGCTTAGTTATGGAGTAACAACTATCAACAAACTAATTCACACGCCCGAGTTTTGTGATCATAAATAGCCTTATAGCGACCAATTTAGTCGGCAATGACTAGCTACATCTGCTTTCTATCCGACTACTTATTCTTTACAGACATGTGTTAAATATCTGTCGCTAACTCTCAATTATTGACTGCCTTGAAGTTGGTCCTAGGCTCGACAGCGTTTATTTGCAATTTCGGCCTCGTAGATTTAGGTTTTTAAAATCCCGCTGTAACTTTTAGTTTTTTCCAATATAAAAAGTAGCCTATTTCCATCATACCTAGGTACTCTACTAGTTATATCCTAAAAAGCAATATTTCTATAGTGGCTCAACATCCGTGACCGGCACCAATGATGCATGGCACAGTTTCATTGCTGTCATACTTATTAGGGCATCTGTTAAGATGACCTTAGTTGAAAAGGGTATACCTACCTACCTACTTACGAATAAAAACAAGTTTTGGTAGCACCGAAGTATTGCCGTAACGAGGACGCGATGACACATGTCTAACGGTAATTCAATTTTTACTCAGGGTTTTTTTTACAAGAAAAACCTCTGATGACATGCTTTACTAACTGTTGTACGTAAACAGTCAGTAGAGTATAGTAGTAGTACTATGATTCCAATTTTTGGTCAGCATAAAACGCTATTCTTTTAGCACCGTCGCGTCGTCCTATCTACGGCTTATCACCTCAAAACTGATCCGATGCTCCAAGGTTACCAAGTAGAGTGGTCATCCAGTGTTTCCTTTATTCATTTATTTTTTATTTATTTATATATTTTTATTGCACACAAAAAATATACAGTATACAGTTAAAAAGCAGTAGTAAGACTACATAGAAATGTGGAAAGGCGGTCTTTGTTTTTACAATAATTATTCTTTCAATAAAATGTGATGTTCATAAAATATCTGTGTTTAAATTCGAACCTTCAAATAATTGTGTAATCTCGATTATTTGTAATCGACTGAACAGAGTACAGGTCTGTCATAAACTCTTATGTAAATTAATATTGATAAGATCTTGTGGTCATTCGAACGGTGCCCCGTGCCAGATTCAGAGGGGAAGGCAAGTAGACTAATTGTCTATAGACTATAGCTCGTAAGATGCTAAAGGGGTCAATAAAATCGATTATTTATAAGATACGATGAGCCACTGAAAGTGATAAAGAAAAGTTTCGGGATCTATCTATTATTATTCTAATATTATTTGTTTAAGTTAAATTTATATCTTATACAATACAAGGCTGTAAGGTCGATGAGGTTAGGTGACCTTTGCACAACGAACGCATTGATACAGATTATTGCGGTCACATAGTGAGTTTGAATCGAGAGTGGACTGGAATTAATTTCCACGACTTCTGGAGAACCCGCATAATTCGGAAAATTACACAGCCTGCCAGATTGGTCAGATAGATAGTCTTTCCAGTAACAAGCTCGTCAGACGGTGTTGCAAGCGTCTGCGGCGACGCGACGCCGCGCCGTGAGCTACACAATAATATTAAACATGTGCGCCGGCGAGTGCTTTCAATTGATATACTTATTTTTGAAACCGGTCTTCGTTTTCCAAACATGATGATAGACCGTACTGCTAAGCGGTTTGTCTGCAGACACAGCTCGTACCTGCGTGTTTAATATTAATAAGATTTGTGCTATGATCGCTCATCGCGTAACCATAGCTGAATGTGCCTAGAGTACTTATTGGGACAGGTTTGTATTTGAACAACCAATTGTTGATACCTACTAATCAACTGTGTGCCAGCGTTTGCTCGGTAGGTAGTTGTGATTGATGCAGGACTGGCACGGGTGCACAATGAAATTTGCTTTGTAGGTCAACATTTGTATGCCTTTTTAGATAAACTTCAAGATATATAAGTTACTGGAAAGCGTATGTGTGTGGTGTGTGAGTGATGTCCTACATTTGCTCGGCAGGGCGAAGGCCAAATGACAATTTGGGGCGAAGACGGAGGCTGCGCGCGGTTCGTTCCCCGACCGTAAATGTCACGCCGCACGCGCAATGTCTCATGCAGCTGAGTAAATTACTTAATATTGGCGCAACAATAAAGTAATAAATAGCCTCATTTTAAATGGAAGATGAATGGATGGATTTTATATAGGAAAATGGAAACATTTTGTAAATTTTCGTAAGTACCTACTAAATGTTGCTTGTTGAAAAGGGTAGATTGCCTTAAATTTTCGATTGAAAAGCTAAATGAGTTGATCTTTTATCTGCCTATTTGATAGGGTTCTTGCCTTCTCTCTTATCTGCCTATTATAGTTCTAATATACCTAATGCATGGTAGGAAACCTCATGTAAATTGATTGATGTGCTTTTTATGCGTTTCAAGCTCGCGTGGATGGATATTTCGGGCGTAATGGCCGCATTGACGTAAACCAATTCAACAGACGTGGGAAGCGCCGCGGAATCCTCGTGTTTGTCCGCGAATAGTTTTACGTTGCATTAAGCGGCACACAATTCCAAAGCCAATTAAAATAAATTCAAAGTCACCCAAATTGAGTGCATCGCGTAATCGTTGATGAACGCCTTGAACGAAGCAGAAGCTGGAATGCGAAGCGTGTGCCACGACCACAAACGAATAGGATTGCGTCTTGCAAAATAAATGATATAAAAATCTCACGCTACATGATTTCTTTCATTAAAGTGGCGATATTGTTTATTATCAACAAAGGTCGTCTGAATGAAAACAAAAAGAACGTATCTCTACGTTCTTTTTGTTTTCATTCAGACGACATTGTAATTAAACAAAGCGTGTGAACCCTAGAGTTGAAAGTATGCGTTCGTGCGTCAGGATTTAATAAACTTTAAGTCTAACGCCATCAGTATTGCAAACTGGGACTTCTGTATCTTTGGTGGTTCGGAGCTAATTTTCTTCCCCCGTCTATTTAGTAACCTCCAAAGTGGTGGCGGACAGCTTCGAACACTTACAAGTTACAACTATAACTAAAACATGGGTTCTGTCTACATAACTATTATACAAAAGTGTCAATATTACTCGCAGCTATTGTAATAGATATGGATTAAAGGGATAACAATAATATTTTATCGTAGACGAATAGAAACACAGTAGCTTCGTGAATAATAAGGGTTATAGCAGATGAGTTATGGTGTTTTCTATCACCCATTGTCCAGTGGAAGCGTTTTGTCAACACTAGCAATGACAACATAGAATGTGTAACGGTAGGTAAGTATAACTAAATCAAAGTAGGTATAGCTACTTACAACATTTGCGGTTTTTATACTATCAGTTCAAAAGTCAACTCAAAATATGATGTCAGTAGGATATTATGCTTATTATTCCGTGTACAGTACTGAAAACATAAATTTTACCTGTTGCTCATCCTATTTATTTATATATTTTACCTGTTGCTCATCCTATTTATTTATATATTTATCCTGCCTGAATTATATACCATTTTATTCAGTGACTATAGGTACATCGTAGGTCTGGGATGCGATCTTTTCTGTTAGTAAACCATCGTAAACCCACTGAAGGTTTTTCTGAACCGTGCGTGTAAGCAATGATTATACATACCAAGCACGATGTTCTCAATCTCAATAATTATTTTATTCTGGAAATAATGATGAGTGATGACACAGCTCAACACTTTGTACGTAGGAAAGAAACTAACCTAAAAATAAGTTAAAAGTTTAAAACATAACGTAATAAATTTATGATAAGTACGTAGAAATAACATTGAATAGATAAACATACTAAATGACATCAAATAAATATTATAAATGCGAAAGTTTGGATGGATGTATGGATGTATGGATGTATGGATGTTTGTTACTCAATCACGCTCCAACAGCTGAACGGATCTGGATGAAATTTGGCACAGAGATTGATTATAGTCTGGAATAGCACCTTGATTCTCTTATCTGTGGGAATAGCACATAGGCTACTTTTTATCCCGGAAAATTCAAGAGTTCCCGCGGGAACCGAAAAACCTCAATCCACGCGGACGAAGTCGCGGGCATCAGCTAGTTAATTATAAAATAGGTAGTGAATGTTATAAACGTGTGTAATAAATTGTGTGCTATGACTAGGAAATTATTGTTCTAGTCCGCTAATGAAACGCATGAAATGATCTCATCAAATCTATATGTAGATATCACTACTTATGCATAAAAAGTCGCTGGTAGATACGAGTATAGGTTTATTAATCAAACATGGTATGAATCATTAGAATTTCCTAAGAAGGATAAATGTACATAATCCACTTTTAATGGCACCGCAAGCTTCTTCATTTATGGAAGATAGATACCGGCAGAATTATGGGGACATTAGCATAATCAGGAGTTATGGTTCGAGGCAGTATTGAAAAGGATTGCACGCGTGAGCTATGCCTTATTATGTAGTTCCTTCCTTCACTTTTGTACTGGCTAATGAGGAAATACTTGTAAAAAGGATGAGTCTAATTAAGCATCTTGACTAATGTAATAAGACATACATCGCTATATATCGTCTTTCGATGTTATGCATTATCTTCTTCAATACGTTAAACTAGCTTATGCCCGCGACTTCGTCCGCGTGGTTTAAGTTTTTTTTCCCCACATGCACAGGCACAGGCACTCCTTAATTTTCCGGGATAAAAAGTAGCCTATGTCAATCTCAAGGTACCTCAACTATACCCGTGCAAAAAATCACGTTGATCCGTTGCTGCGGTGTGATTGAAGGACTGTATTTAACGGCCTTGGGGATCGAAATTTCAGAAATGGTGAAAACGTACTTCTTTGTATTTATACCCGAAAGCTCAAATATCAAGTTTCATGGCTTTAACTTGAAAAATGAATGACTTTCATACAAAGTTTCAATTCCTATTTTACGCTTTTGGGGGTGAAATTTTGAATAACTGTGATACACGTACTTACTTCATTATTTTTACCGAAAGTCAAAATACCGTTTCGTTAATATAACTTGAAAAATATCGTGAGAAATGCAGAACTTTCATACAAACTTTCATCCCTTAATTCACCCCTTTAGGCGCCGAATTTTTAAAAATGGTGAATTAACTACTTCTTCATGTTTAACTGGAAGTCCAAGTGCTAAGTTTCGTTGATATAACTTGAGAAATGAAGGACTGTCATACAAACTTTCATCCCTATTTCACCCCTTTGGGGGTCGAATTTTCAAAAATGTATTTAAAACATGTGTTTCTTCATTTTCCTTCATATAACTTGAGAAATATCTTGAGAAATGAAGAACTTGGATACAAACTTTCATCCCCTATTTCACCCCTTCGGGGGTAGAATTTTCAAAAACACGTGTTTTTTTCATTATTATCTGGTAGCTCATATACCAAGTTTCATGGATATAACTTGAGAAATGATGGAGTTTCATACAAACTTTCACCCCCTATTTCACCCCCTTAGGGGTGGAATTTTGAAAAATCCTTCCTTAGTGTGCGCGTACGTCACAAAAGGAACCTACAGTCAAAATTTCAAGTTTCTAGGCCCAGTGGTTTTAGGCTGTGCGTTGATATATAAGTCAGTCAGTCAGGAAGAAGAAGATTGGTATTGGTTTTTAATTTTTTATGCTCGATCTAGGTGTATAGTCGCAGTCTGAAAATGTTTACCACCTCAAGGTTTATAATTGCATGCACACATCTGTGTCAGAAGGTCGATATGTGATTGGATTAGGCATAGATTTTTTAACATGTATTGGTTGCTACAGTAGTAAAATCTGTGGTAGAAACCCATGTACATGAGAAAACCTTTTTAATATTATACATTTATTTTTTAAAAGTGTCGCATTAACGAATACGATGATGCTAATGTGGAAATCTGTGGATTAGTGGAGGATGACAATCTTAGGAAATGAGTTTTATTATAAAAAAGTCCTTGGAAACCATGTTGAAAACTTTTGATAAATTTGAAACGACATTGACTGAGACCGATCTCTGAGTCTACTTGATTGAATTTGCACTTGTCCGTCCGTCCGTCCGTCCGTCTGTCAGAGCCTTACAACTTCTGAATTACTGAACGTAATTACTTCAAATTTAAATATAATATGTAAACCGACGGCCTCCCGCCGAATATGGCTTAAAAAGTTATAAAAATCTTTATTTCAGGGGGGCTCTCATAGAAGCGAATGCGAAGTAAAATATTTTTTATAGCGTTACATAGGGTTGCGTTAAGTGTATCATTTTAAAGATAATTAAGAATAGAGTCCAAAAATATATTTTTTTTAATTTTTCCCCTAAAATTGACGAAATGGGGGGCTTTCAAAGTGGAGATTTTCTAACGTCCAAAGTTGACCTCAGAACTCTCAATTTTGTGAAAGGCTGAACCTGAAACTTAACAATTATTTGTATTATAATATCCTGTACTTGAACAACAACCGTAAAAATCGTGATGTGATTATTGCAGAAGGTATTGGTATAAAATAGTCCACAAGTATGAAAGGTTTGATGACCTTATAACTACATGATATCATTTCGGAATATATTAAAGAAAACTAAGGAACCACTTTAAACTGAGTCTATAATTATTGAAATGTTTTATTAGCAGTCGCTATTAAAATTTTAGTTGTAAATATGAAAAAGTAGGTTGGAAGAGTTTGTTTGCCTAGACCATGGCAATATATTTATTTTCATGCGGTTATACTGCCACGGGGGGCATGTTTTCACATCTGCTGCTGACGGTGGGGAAACTGGCATTATGTTTCCACTCACTCTGTTTGTTATCATGCTTGTCTCATCATTTTCGCTTTGTTTGAGACTTTGTACTTTTGACTTTTGTTTGTTTGTTTTTTCGTTGTTTTTTGTTTTGTTTGTGATTTTGATTAGCCTTTGCTTTTTTGGGAGACCATTAATTTTACGGCATTAGAACAAGAAACAAATCTATAGCAAGCAATACCCTTCTTGATGATTCATGAATAACGCTAAATTCGTAAAAATAGCACCAAATTTTGCATTAATTATATTATTGACAAGTTTAAAAAATTGAAACTTATTGTTCAAATAGTTTTATTCGACCAATGCACGGAGCCAGTTTGTGTTATGGTCGTGAATTTTGTACCAAGTTGTAGGTACACCTATCTATTACAAAACAGATTTTCCTGTTACGATCATCATACCTACCTAATTTTAATATAATTAACAATATTATATACCTAAATATTTATGTTTAACTCAAATATAGGTCATGCCGATTATAACCAAAATGTGTGGAACACTCGTCCATTATAGTACTTACAGATTGGGGGCCAGCTTCGCGCGTCTTGAGAGCTTCATATGGTCACCAGTTCCCGGCGATTTCCAGGATTTATTTTGCTTACTATTTATTTTTAAGTCATGCATACAATTTGCAAGGAACAAACAAGCGTTTTTATTTGGTGAGGCTAAACTTTATGGTTATGGTGGTATTTATATTCGGTTAAGTATTCGATTAATCGAGTAACTTAATTTAGAAGGCCTTAACATACTAATATTATAAATGCGAAAGTGTGTTTGTTTGTTGGTTTGTTGGTTTGTCCTTCAATCACGCCGCAACGGAGCAACGGATCGCCGTGATTTTTGGTATGGGTATAGTTGAGAACCTGGAGAGTGACATAGGCTACTTTTTATCCCGTAAAAATAAGGAGTTCCCGCGGGAATCAAAAACTAAAACCACGCGGACGAAGTCGCGGGCATCAGCTAGTTATTAGATATAGAAGAGTTATTCTATAGCAATATGACCTGCCTTAAGCTTATATTACCTTCGCAATGCCTTCGTATGACTGGTTGGATGTTTTACATTTCAGAACTTAGGTAGGTACTCCTAGGTAAGGTAAAAGATTTCCTGTCAGGGTATGCTTCAAATGGCAGTGCTTGGTTTAGGCCCGTAATACCCATATGGGTCCCGTAAATTGAGTTATATATCTGGCAGCCCTAGGCTTAACTGGAGTAGTGGGACGGTTTAGGATAAACCGAGTCAATGGCCGGGTCACGACGCTATTTGCGTTCAGAGCCGCCCGCGCCCACCCTCCCCTGTTCAACTACCCGAGACCGACTAATTTTGGTTACATCTGTTGATATGTGTTAAGGCTTCAAGGAACTGTTGCGGTTTTATGACTACATCTGTTGCTTTGTCACAAATTATCTACTTTGGGCTAAGGAACGGGCATTCTGCTGTTCTCTTAATTGTCATAAGGGATTGGATATATTATTATATTCTACTGAACCCCAATATCATTCATATCAAATCATCGAACTCTAATTTGTAGGTATCAGTGTTGTGTGTTGTAGTTAACGTCTTTGTATTTAATACAAGCATGGTACTAACAGCAGCGTAGTTAGCGCAGTTGGTTTTAAGGCATTTAAGTGAAAAATATTATATTCTTTTTATGATTGAGATCTTTCATAGACGTCGCCATTGTAGCTATAGGCGTCCATGGATGCTTGTGATATTTATCGATTGCACCCTTCTCTTTAACCATGGACGAATAAAACAGCATTATATTGCGAATAAATAGCACTACATCTAAATGGTTATTGCTCTATATAAATTGTCCAAACAAACGTTAATATGTGCCCTAAATAATTAATCTAACTAATTTATCGTTTCGAATTACTGCGTTGATACTGGACACTGGTGTAAGGGGATAGTTAACGAGGATTAATTATTTCATTTACTATGGCGTTATTATTAGCGCACTGAGCGACCAAGCGGACGGACTTATCTATGAATTCGCTCAGTCCTACCCAGACGCTGATGTCGGTTGCGCATTAGGTACTACCTATTTGTATTTTATATACTTACCTTTTTTTTTGTTGACGGGGGGGAAATCTTCCTTATGTAGGATTTCTACCTACTAAAACCCCCTCGGTGGCCGACTTAATGCATGTTGGGGGCTCCGAGATCTCTTAAAAACGCATCGGTGCCCCCTTTGTGATATGCCCATAGAGCTCGACATCCCGGACTCCTGGAGAAGTCTCCTCATTACCCGGACCTGTACATGAGGTATGGCTGCTTGTTGGCCACAGAAGGCTGCCAAGTGCCATCTTCCCAGGGCCGTAATGATTGTATTTTATATCTACACACTTATATACCAGATAAAGATAGTTGGCGTCCTCTGAGTAGAAGTGATCAGCTTCACCTTCGACAAAATACCGATATAAGCATACCTATAATGTAGTAAGTTTAAGAATAATGAAATAGTTTTGCTTTAAAAGACATTCACAACTTATTTCTTAATCATGATACATTTTTTACACAAGACTTAGGTAGTAGGTACCTACACTAATTATACAGAGGATTTATTAACTTCTCAAAAATATTTCAGTCTTCAATATAATATTATACCTACTTTACGTAAATGAAGAAAACATCAAAAGAGTTAAAATTAAATTTCGAACGTTATATTAGAGCACCCATAGATAACAAGTTCAACGACCTTCCAAACAATGAACGTACCTATAAACGCAGGTAGACGACATTTTGATAGGGTTCACTGAATAGCTGTGAAAATTTATATGAATTTGTACCTTATCTATTAGGAATACATATTGTAATGTATGATTAATAATAGCACTACTGAAGCGCAAAATAGAACATAGGTTTGAATAGAACCAGAGTTTTAACAATCCTTCCAAGCCTTCTTCTAACCAACTTCTTCATAATAACAATATTGGCTCTCTTTCCAAGCTCTTTTGGTAGGAATGATATTCCAAACCAGTAGTAGATTCACTTGATAATTTAAAAGCACTTGATTTTTTTAACTAAAGTAAATAAAAAAAACTAAGAGGATATGGCATCAACGGGAAACTTTGAGAATAGGTATTGAACAATTATATTGCCGTCGCGCTGCTCATCAAATAGAATCCTATGGGATTCCATTTCTGCACCCGATAGGGACAACTGCAGCTTGGAACGATAATACCTATGAAAAACAGTCGTATTCTTACTCTCGTATTTTTCTGTTTCCTCCTCCAAAACTAATTTTAATTTTTTCAAGAATAATTTAAGAAGGACTCGTGCTATGACGGTATGCTTTTTTTGATTATATTGGTCAAATTTATTTAAGGGATGTCTGATGGCGCGAAAATTGGGCCATTTTTTGCATTTTTGAAGGTTCCTTGTTCTTAGACCATTGCGAGCTATTTCTATCTCATGTAAACTCTATCTTTGAAAACTTGTAATTTGCTTTATACTTGTTCTTTATTTGTCTATCCATATTTGTTGTAGCTGTAAGTTTTCCGAACAAAAAAATTATTAATTTATTGAAAATAGTAAAACATAGGGGCATGGCACAGACACATATGGATTTTATTGTGTAAAAATATTTTCTCCATTGTAATCCTCAACGGAGAAAACAGACTAATACGATTGTATGGGGAAACCGCCCTCCCGTATCGTCTTAATAAAACTAGATTATATTGAACTATTATATACATATTTATTATGTGACACAAATTAGCTTGTATGTTGTTATTCCTAAATTATTTATTGATTGATAAAATTTTTCTTGTGAACCGTCGAATGCGAGTCGATTATTTAGAAAAAAGGTAGTAGACATACTAAAATATTACTTAAGTTACTAAGTACCTACTAGGAAGCTTTCACTAGCATAGGTAATGAGTTGTATGAAGTTGTAGAGACTAGAGACCGCGGGAATCCGCTAGACTCGGGAAGGTAATGATAATGGCGCATTGTTGTTCGACACAATCCGTGTTTTAATGAGTTGCAGCCCGCCTTCGCCTCACCGCGCCTGCCACTTGACCATCCCGTTGTATTCCGCTATAATCGCATTAGACATCTTAATAACATTTTTATAGAGTTTTGACTTGTTTGTTGAAGACGAGTTGTTAGATTAGTCTTCGGAAGAAGTTTGAATTGTCATCAGTAGATTTTTTTATAATACAAAGTTATTATAAAATATGGTTTTACTAGCTAATACCTGCGACTTCGTCCGCGTGTATTGAGGTTTTATGGTTCCCGCGGGAACTCCTTAATTTTTCGAGTGCTTACAACGTAGAATTAGATAATCTTCATTCAGTTCAATAATTAATTCAGTCAGCAGTAAAATGTATCGTATCTCTATGATACGTAGTGTACATACTGAGGCATAAATACTCAAACTAACGATTGTGTGTATACCTATGTATGAACATCCTTAGGTGTCTGGGGTACGGTTAAATCCCTTTTAAGTATGTGGCTATATTATAGTTAAATCCGTTACATCGTCTGCTTACTACAATTTGCAGGGTACTTACATACACTTGTTAAAGGGGTTACAATGCTTTTAACAATATGAGGGGTGTAAAATTAATGCTGCCTAGACAGCGTCACGTCATCTAAACATCTTTATGCAGGTATGGGCTGTACTACATTCGTTCTATAAAAGATGTTTCATTTCATTGGGTAGGAATATAAAAAAGCTGCATTGAAGCAATAAGCTTCTTGGTGAAATCGTTTTAGTAGTGGTTAGAAGTTAGAACCACTTACAGACATACCAACATCTTATGGAATATGGAGATTAATAATATGGAATGTTCTATTTGACTTATACTTAGCTTAGGTATTTGTATGTATTGTTTCATTGAGATTCGATAGACCACGTGCTTATTTGTTCCAAGTTTGATCGTTGCTAAGAATATATACCTAAAATATTGCTTTAAAGTGTCAGTAATACTTTGACAGCGGCGCTTTCAAAATGCAGTTTTGCAGGGCATCAAAGAGTACACTCGATGGAGCTCGAAGACAAGATACGCTGCTGGTTCCATTGTTCCATTATTAAAAACGTCTTTAATCTTAGCAAGAATATTGCCTGCAATGCCTTCAATATCATAAATTAAATGATGAATTATTGGTACATACCTATCTAACTATCTACTATCTAGTCTTTTATTTCCGCAGCAGGTTTGAACGGGTATAGGCACTGTACAGGCACGGTAATATTGTACAGGTAAGTTATCGCTATTATTTTTTTGTATAGAAAAACCGGCCAAGTGCGAGTCGGACTCGCGCACCGAGGGTTCCGTACAAACCTGTAAAACCTGTAAACCGTAAGTTTTAAATTATTAAAAAAAACTACTTACTAGATCTCGTTCAAACCAATTTTCGGTGGAAGTTTGCATGATAATGTACCTACATCATATATTTTTTTTAGTTTTATCATTCTCTTATTTTAGAAGTTACAGGGGGGGACACACATTTTACCACTTTGGAAGTGTCTCTCGCGCAAACTATTCAGTTTAGAAAAAAATGATATTAGAAACCTCAATATCATTTTTGAAGACCTATCCATAGATACCCCACACGTATGGGTTTGATGAAAAAAAAATTTTTGAGTTTCAGTTCTAAGTATGGGGACCCCCAAAATTTATTGTTTTTTTTCTAGTTTTGTGTGAAAATCTTAATGCGGTTCACAGAATACATCTACTTACAAAGTTTCAACAGTATAGTTCTTATAGTTTCGGAAAAAAGTGGCTGTGACATACGGACGGACACACAGACAGACAGACAGACAGACATGACGAATCTATAAGGGTTCCGTTTTTGCCAAATTTGGCTACGGAACCCTAAAAATGACCTACTTTCTAAGTGTGTCTGAAGATACCACCAATAGGTGCACCCTGCAGATCAGGAATACACAAATGAAAAACATTTGTTTTTTTTTAAATATTTAGTGATGTTACCCACTATTATGAGTAAGCTGCATACAATAAAGCCTTAAAGGTCCTGATTTTAAGCTGAGGTCCCGGGTTTTGTCAGATCTAGTAAGAACTAATCTGAAACTAACTACAGTGGTTAAAGCTATACGCCGCCGAAACCTATGGAATGCAGATGAGCCATCCGCAGGCCAAGGCCTTTCTTTGAAGAAAGTGTGGTATAATATTATATAATGTTGTGATGTGTGTTGAAGTGATGTTTTATTTTGTCGACCCAACGATCTTTGTGTGTAGAACAACTTGCCAGTTACCTATGACTTTTATGGTACGCTTATGATAACTATATAAGTCAACCTCATTAGGTAGGATATGAAAGGAACTTGGAAAGGAACCTAATTAGGTACAGACTTTTTTCCTGATTCCAACTTCGTTGGGTGCTATTTCACATATTTCTTTATGACAACGAAATACACAAATATTACTTCTAAAATATAAGTTAAGTACTTATATAAAAATATGGATATTATGAAGTACTGGAGCGCCCATATACTCTATATGGGCTTAAGCAGCGAGTGGGTGGCGGACGACCATGAGCCGCCGACTTGCACGATTGGCTAGGTAGGCCTCGCCCCACTCATTGCGACACCACCTAAATAATTAGCCATTATACTAATTTTCACATTACAAGTGAAGAGTTATCGCAGCATATCGTTCCAGATGGTAGGATATTTGCGCCATCGCTGAATAGCGCACTTGTTACTGTGTCAATCACATACCAGTGCAGAGACGCAGAGTGCAGACGAACTTGGAGTCATAAAAACTTGGGGGATGCGATGTTTTCGATAATATTAATTTATATAGATTTATACGATTTATACCTGAGAATGTCTTGCTTAAGTACGCTGCTATTATGAGAAAATGAAAGATTACAATACGATAACAATTGAGCCAAAACAAAAGGCTGATTGATTTAAGGATAAGTTTTTAAGGATATGAGTATGTTCCACTACAGCCCATTAACGCCCCACTGCTGGGCACAGCCCTCCACTCTCATAGGAGAGAGGGATTTAGAGCTTAGACCCACCACGCTGCTCCAATGCGGGTTGGCGGGCTTTAACGACTATTAAGTATTATCATGTTAGTAATAATAACCGGGATCGACGGCTTAACGTGCTCTCCGAGGCACGGGGCTGAAACACCGCCAATTTCCTAACTCCGGGCTAGTACTGAGAATTTCTAATCAGAAAAACCTAACACTTTTAATCATGACCCGACCCGGGACTCGAACCCGTGACCTCGCCAACTGCAGTCGAACATGATAACCACTAGACCAACGAGGCAAGAGACCAATGAGTATGTTCAAGATTTAAAAAATATATCATAAAATAAGTACTTAAAGGACAAATTAATGTAATCTTATATGTAATATTTGATTCATATGAGAAAAATATAACTGAAGAAAAGTTGGAAATGATGTAGGTAACTCTCCGGGTAGGTCCATATAATTTATTTACCTATTTGCTCACAGAAGCTGTTGAAGATTGATTGCAATGTAGTCCAGTAGGTAAATGCGCAAGCTGTTCACAGCGGGAGCGCAGTGCATGCGTCTCAGATTTGTGATAGCCTGGTTGTGATCCTGACAGTTGCGTATTGTGCCCGAGTCCGACCCTCGGGGTGAACGCTCGGCCCGGAGTCGTCGACACAGGCGATAATTACTGTCCCGGCGACATCTACCTACGCCTCGCCTGACGCCTGCCCTCCGACCAACCAGCTGCCTCCCGTAAACCTATTACACTAATCATTTCAATTTTAATATTCTCTTAAAAATCCTGGAAACGTTCTCGTTCACAATTTAAACTAACGAAGCTTATTTTTATTTAGGTAAGTAGGTTTAACTTTAATTGTTTTATTTACACAGGGTGGATCCTTTACAAATCTATATGTAAATCTGAGGTAGGTAAGTACGGTACATATAGTACCTACTATGGAATATTGGAAAATTTACTCGTTTGTATTGTAAAAATTCGCGAGAGAGTTGTGCCGAATTCTTTCTCTTCCTTTTAAGACCCTTTGAATCATCATATTTGGTGTCAAAGTGAAAGTACTTTCATTTATTTTTTGCAAAGTTGGCCACTGCAGCTACTCAAAGATTAATGATACATTAACTGGCAATTCTAGCTTCTATCCTTTTCACGGTCGAGCTCAATTATTTATAGAAGTGACCCGGGGTAGTGTTTGTGGATACATAAAAAGATCGTCTTGGAAGTTCAGTGGGGTGAATATTTATGATGTTAGAATTTCATTGAATACGGATACCTATTTCCCTAGTGTTATTTATATAACGTTGGCCCTTTTGGGTAAAAAGTTTGCGAAACTTCCCTGAGGAGTTAAGGACTAAATTGTACCAGCTAAGCGTAAGCTAAGTTTTCATAAAGTTACCATATGATTTGATAAGTTGGCAGATACTAGGTATGTATCATATTATTGTCCTAGACGTAGAAAAATGTGTCTCACATTTACCTTTAATTAAATTATTAAATGTTGGTAAATGCTGAGAAGCTATAGAAAGATCAATCGTCAATCGTAATATAAAGACAGCTGGTACCTATTTTTTAATTTTCACTTTTCGCATAACTTTCTTTGGACTGAAGATCAATGAAAGAGCTTTCAACAAAAGTGTTAATCCTCAAATAAACTAAAATAAACGATTGAACATGTCTTAGATCTTCCAACACAAACTCCCGGTAAACTGAACAAAGTAAAAGCCAATGGTATAAATTTGAAAATGAAAATGAAAATGAAAATGATTTATTTCATGTAGGACAACTTGTGCCACTTATGATAAGTCGTAAGAATCTACCACCGGTTCGGAAAGCTGACATTTAACATTTAATTCTAGATCGGAAGTTATAAATCGGTAAATAATGGTGTCCTCCGCGCTCCGTGAATTGACTAATTACTATTGCCCCATCAAACAAAAACCCTTGAAAATAAGTGACAAATTGGACCAAATTGTTCCTTAACTCCGAGAGAAGCTTAATAAACTTCAATTTATTCGTCTATTTTAGATTTAGATAAAATACCTTGAAACTTCTGCTTTTGTGAGCATTTTAGTTCCTCTTTCACGAATAGTTACTTCAATTAAATCTATATTGCTATCATTAGGTTAAGTGTTAAACATTTGTTCGCAAAACAGTCCAATATTATAAATGAGAAGAGTCGCAACACCAATTGTTATAAACTACGATATTGGTTATGAACACAGCTGAGTTTCTTGCCGGCTTTTCTCAGTCATAGATTTAGGACAACATGTGCCACTTATGATAAGACAAGACTCTACCACCGGTTGGGAAAAATATTCTACTGAGAACATAGATTTAGGATTGGTCTCCTGAGAGACCGGAGACCAATCCTAAATCTATGTTCTCAGTAGAATATTTTTCCCCACCGGTGGTAGACTCTTGTCTTATCATAAGTGGCACATGTTGTCCTTCGTGAAATAAATCATTTCATTTCACAGTTTCAGTCTAACGTTTTAAGATTTCAGACGCTCGTTTTAAACTTACTCGTCTATTTTAGCAAAAACAATGTTTGAGTAATCTTTGTAATTTACTTAGATGCTTGCTTTTTCTCATCTGTTGCTATTAGCTAATATAATATTACCATCAAATGTGAACTAAGTTATTATCTCCACATTTATGTATTTTGTCAAATGTAACTTAAGAAGATAACTAGGTAGGCAATAACCTACTCGTATGTTTTTAAACAAGTTTTCATTTCAAAATGAGATTCAATTTATCATGGAGGCAAGAATTGTTTTCAGCTCGTAACTCCAGAGGCAACGCTTGAATCCTTTTGCAACTAGTTGAAGGTCTGGAAACACCATTAAAATTTACATTGATGTGAATGTCTCCTGTTTGACGTTAATAGTACTAAAGAGGCGAGTCGGGTTCACTTACATGGAGCCTAGTGCACGATAATGGAGCCCGCGTCCAACGGGATTTAAATAATAGGTCTCGAAGCTGAGGCGCCCCAGCCGTCTCTGTTCACCTGCTAATGTAAAATGACGTATATCCGGCCGAATAATGGCCAGAAAGGCGTTGTTTCACGGGTCACGGCACGACATCACGATTCACGGCAATTTGCAGATTTTCGTCACGTACGATTCATACAGCAAGTGGATGTGGTACATATTACGTTATAGGTACGTAACGTGGCAAAAACTCGTGTCAATAGCGGTACGTTCGTAAAACGTGTGCCGTGTTGTGTGGTGTTGTCCCATAAGTAAACAGTTCTGAATCGTAGGCTATAATAACACAAGTTCAATTTCTAAGTAGTTAACTGGTGCTCAGACTTTCGTTACCGTATTATATCGTATCGTGCGATGGTCCGTGGAAAAACAACCTAATGGCATAGCTGATGGTCAGACTAATGGAGGTAGCCCATAACGTTATAAATCATACGACACCAATAGTAAAATTGTATTTGAAACAATACAATCTCGGTGACGGACCATCTCTTTCACCTGTTTCCGGATTGTTTATTTCGTTCATTAGTAAATGTTATAAAAAACATAAATGAATAAAATTTTAAGTCCGTAGCAATTAGCAAAGTTTTCTTAGAACAAAAGCAAAAGACAGTACCTACTTATGTAAGTTTATATACAGGTGTAAACACAGGCATCTACATGCATCTACTAGGTACTAAAAGCATTATCTATCTAGTGTAATATTAGGTAAGTAGTTACTCTTCAATGATAGTTCTTGATTTTAAACTTAACGTATAAATTATCGAATGTAATTGCTATATATATTGGATGATAATGCAAAATTTGAGTGTTGATATTGTTAATACATAACAGGAAATAAAATACTTGTTAGTATATACAAAACAGAGGATGTTTAAAAAGGAACTAATAGTTAATTACATTGGAATAGAGTAATCACAAATTACTTTCAATGAAATTGCGATTTAAAATCTTATTCAGTGACTTTATTTGAATGTTTGTTGTTGAATGTGTGATTATGTTTTAACTTTTATGTATGACTGTTGTGATAAGTAAATTGAAACGATTGTAAATGTACCTACCATATGTCTTTATAAGATAAAATCTACGCACCTAAGCCCGGCTACTAAGATGACAGAAAAAATAAAGGAAGGGACCTAGCTACCCAATATGTGAGATGTTCAAGCACAGAGACAGAATAGGTTATTAGTTTATTACCTATTCTGTCTCTGTGTACGGTTCAAGTCGGTAATTATGGAGAGGCTGGTTACTGGAAGCAATGCGTAAGTCTTAAGCCTTAATCTTTATTTAGAAAAAGCGAAAATTACTGACTGATTGTATGTCTATTAAGGAAGGTACATCTAATAGCGGTTGGTCTAAAGTCTAGATGCTAGTTAGTAGTTACCTACTCTTACTAGGTATGTAGATTTTAGATGGTGCACCTTAAGTACTAGAGTGAATAAACTATTAACCTACTTACGTTGTATTGTATCAGTGGCCATCCATCAAGAACTTTTGACGGGCGCGAAACAGACAGTGCCCTAACGGGACCAATCCGTCCTAAAGGACGACGATGTCGAACTTTTGTTACTTACGGTAAAAAGTTATATTATTCGTTACACCGTTGCGCACTGCACAATCCACCATTATCTCTGTAGTAGGTACACAATCAAAATTACCCGTTAATAATAAGTAAGAAAGACCAATTATTTCCATCAATATGGACTGCAGTTGATGAAAAGATGTAGTAGGTACTATTTACCAACTACCTACCTAGTACCCCTTTGTCTCAATTTTCTACATGCAAGTTCCTACTTTAAATACCGGGATATACTAGACGTATTTTTTTAAATTCCACTACAAGTTAGCCCTTGACTGCGATCTCACCTGATGGTAAGTGAGGATGCAGTCTGAATGGTAGCGGGTTAACCTGTTAGGGGTACGGCAGATAAATTAGGTAAACCCATAGCCCTAATCGGTTTCTACTTTCTACAAGGCATCGTACTGGAACGCTAAATCGCTTGGCGGTACGGTAGGATGGTTAGTGCTAACTAGCCACGGCCGAAGGACCTCCCATTATTAAACCACGGCGGTCACCACTGCGCAAGGCATGCGTCAAAATGAAGACTTCCAATTAAAAGAGAGAGGCGGGAAAAAAATACTTGAGTAAGATTTTTGAAGAAAATTAAAATAAAGTAGACGGTCGTTTGGAGGAGATTAGCACAATTATTGCCATACTGAGAGGGCATAAGTGTAAGCTACTAAAGAAGAAGAAGTAAAAGAACAAGTAAAGGAGAACAGACTAACGACAGTGTAAGACTACGCGCCTAAAATCATATCGCGTTGTGTTCCATTATATTGAAATTGATTAATTGCAATTTGAGTTGCGTAGTTTGCAATCCGACCAGCAACTACAATCGTCAAAATCATACTTAGTATATTATTATACTATAATTATATATATATCCAGTTATTTCTCCAGTTTTCGCTATACAATGCTGCTTCTGCTGGATCCGAGTAAACTGAAAATGTTCGATTAGTCATATAAGCAAAGTTTTGCTAGAATATTATTCAATCTCACTGTATATAGTCTACTAACCTATTTAAGTGTTGAGTTAGTGGCCATTTGGATAATATAACTCTGCTTATGCTGGATCCGAGTAAACTGAAAATGTTCGATTAAGCATATTAGCAAAGTTTTGCTAGAATATATTCAATCTCACTGTACTCGACTAGCTGATTCCGGCGGCTTTGTAGCAGACATGAGACAGACACACTTTTGCATTTATGATATTAGTATGGATTAACCTACATAAGTGTTGAGTCAGTGGCCATTCGAGCATTCATCAGGCTGACGCCGAACGAGTTGAGGTCATGCCCACCAGTGCAGTCGGTGCCCAGTCACCGGTGGCCAGGTTGTATTTACGTAACTAGATTGTATCTGACATCTGTTATGAAAGGTGAAGTGGGTTGTACATGTAGTAAATGAGTACTACCCATAGGATTTTGTTTGGCTTGGTGGGCAACCTGAACAAAGGCAAGGATGTTTTTCTGAAGGATAATAATTAATAATAGACTAATATTATAAATTATGCGAATGTGTGTTGGTTTGTCCAACAAACAAGAACGACATGACGTGTGCAGACAAGCGGACAGACACACTGCCCATCGGCCTTTATAGTTTACACCCCACTGTTTGCTTCGTAGCCCAGGGGCTATTTAAATTAACTGTTGTAGCGTGAAGAGACGAAAGCGTTTGCTAATCCTCCTGCCTAGTGGGCACTAAACAGGGGAACAAAGGCGCTCAGCCGTGTAGACTGTAGACGGCAAGTATCAAAGATGCGCACCACTCTTACATTCCAATCCTTTCCATCATGCGCACGACCTATATGAGCCTTGGATCAGTGACCATTGTGCGTCAACAACCCGCAACTGGTAATTTAAGAAAGACTCAGCAAAAGTTTTATTTATTACAACGCGAACGTTTTTTACGCTCTTACACAAAAGTTAACAATACGTGCCTTTTTGTGATTTATCCAATCAAAAATAAACACGTATGGGTAAAGTGGAATCATTATATTTAATTTATCAGCAGATAGAGTCGATTCACAGTATTCGTCGTCAAAACTGAACTAACTAGACCAATCTGCCCTGAAGTATGTTTTTATGATCCTATGCTATATCTATAAAGTTTATTTTTGTAAATCGATGTAAGTAGTAACACGAGTAGCATCTCCGTCTGTAACTTTAAAACCTCAAATCATGAAACAGTTAAGACTTCAGAAGTTTAATTAACAGAGATAGACTACAAATTGATCAATATTAAAAATGTTATGATGTCTTAACCTAATGGTCTTATTCGCAAACTTTTGATTAAAATATAGAAACACTTTATACATTAATGGTAAAGGCAGAATCAAACACTTGAGTACATAAAGATGTGAATAAACTATTAACCTACATTAGCAGTGGCTATCTGTCAAACAGTTACGGTACCAGCAGCGGCAGCCGTAGTAAAGCCTGAACCAAATACAGCCTACAACGTCAACGCGGCGTGACTGCAACTGTATGTCGTAATGTCATAACGATAAAACTGAATGGCACACGAGCTCCTTGACGCAAGCAGGAATGATACGACAAGATTGCTATTTGGTATAAATAGTGTAGGTTGGGAATTGGGACCCGGAGTCGTATCCGTTGCGTGTTCTGTTTGTTTCAGCCTTAAAATTTCGTTCACCAAAGAGGCCGGTGACCGGTGACCATGATGTGCTGTGACGCAACGGCTGACCATGACATCAGTCCTATACTGCTCGAATAGGCGCCATATCCGCAACACCTTTGATTAATTAGCCCGCAATCCTTTCTATTTCTATGCATTTATAGTCTGAGCATTAGCATACAGTTTAGATTAACTCTGATAATAATTACCGTTTGGTAGTCATCTTATATCTACATACAAGTATGTTCGAAAGAATTGTTTTTTGTAAGCTTGTGTACGCTTCGATCACCTGATTGTAAATGATGAATGATGATGCAATCTTATAATATCTAAAATGGAACGCTCCAAACACTGCAGGGTCATGGGTGTTATTTCTAAAGATCCATACTTTTAAATGCTTCTATTATTTAAAATCATTGTGCTTGTGTGGATTAAAATTTACCGATTGGTGAAGGGGATCTCAATTAAATTGTATCCTAATTACAAAAATATGTAAGTTGTAACTGTGAAAAACAATCATGGGACACTTCCTTACTTCTGTGCATTCTATAAGCTGTATTGAAGAGAAAAGTTGGTTGGGCTTTAGTATACTGTCGGTGACGGAGGGGGAGGAGGAGCGGGGAGGGGGAGGGGGGGGAGGGGATATACCCCCCCTCCAAGTAAGACGTTCCGAATTTTATTACTTTCCGAGATATTAATTTTTTAAAATTTTGAGGTTAGGTTCTCAAATTGGGTAAAATTTAGTATCGTTTGGCAGGAGGAGGGGGGTGGGGAGGTTTTGGGGGAGGAGGGGGGTGCCCCCTACCCCCCGACACTACTCCCATTACAAGGTAATGCACCGTTTTTTTTCTATGAATTTTTAAAAATCTCATTTTGAGGTTATGTTTTTGTATATTTTTTTGATATCATGAACCTCATTTATGGAGGAGGGGAAGGGGGGGAGGGGTAGGAAGGGAGGGGGTGAACCCCCCCTCCAAAGGAAAAAGTACTTTAGAGGGGGAGGGGGAGTTAGACTTCACCCTCTCCCTCTCACCCCCTCCAAGGCCGGTCGACGGAGCCCCGCTTCGCGGGGCTCCTTTTTCTGGGACGTAAACAAAGTAAATAACCACAGAAGAGGATGGCGGGGTCTTACAGACCCCGCCATCCTCTTCTTAACCTAACCTATCCGAGTCGGAGTGCCCCCAAGTCCCGAGCTCGCTTCGCTCGCTCTTGATAGTGGGAGCGGAGGAGGAAAAAGTACCACCGCTATGCTGTCAGCAAAGCAAGGAGAAAGTGGGGACGCTAGAAAAACTCCTTAGACTTCACCCTCTCCCTCTCACCCCCTCCAAGGCCGGTCGACGGAGCCCCGCTTCGCGGGGCTCCTTATTCTGGGACGTAAACAAAGTAAATAACCACAGAAGAGGATGGCGGGGTCTTACAGACCCCGCCATCCTCTTCTTAACCTAACCTATCCGAGTCGGAGTGCCCCCAAGTCCCGAGCTCGCTTCGCTCGCTCTTGATAGTGGGAGCAGAAGAGGAAAGAGTACCACCGCTATGCTGTCAGCAAGGCATTTCTGGGTGGAAGATTTGAAATTTGAATTCAATAATGTCATTTGTCAATTTAGCGCAAAAAAATTTGGCGCGTTCCGTTTTTGGTATACTATCTGTGTTTTATTCGAAAACGTCAAAAAAAAAGGGACTTTAATGACAGATTAGGTACTTTAGGTACTAGTTTACGTAAAACGAATCTCTATCACGCCAACTAAACGTCAATGAGTCTGTAATCTATGGCAAATGTCGTACGAAATAGTGAAAAGTGGTGAAGAATTGCGAATTTTCAAAAAAATATTTCTCGAAAAGTATTAGAATTCGGAGTAAAATATTTTAGTGGAAGGCTAACCACATCAAGGTCTTTCTGTAAAAAAAATATTAACGTCCAACTCAACCGACAGTATTCTAAAGCTGAGCCGAAAAGTTCCTTTCAAAGATCTTATCTTCTAATTCAAACCTGGCCTCAGAACACTGTCTAGTACCTATTGTAGAATTTTTAGAGCACAATGAAGTAGGTAACTAAGTAGGCAGTATTCGTTGAGTGCATAGAGGTAATGAGGTTGAGTGCTACGCTGACTCTGTTCAAAGTTATCTACTAGGGAGAAGAAATATAGAGCCGATATAAAAAGAGAAAGTATTTATCAATAAATGAGGCTCATATCCCAATTTCTTGTGTTGCGTGCAACCGACACCTTGATTTGTGAGTTTCGAGCAGGAAGTGCGCTGTGATTAAGAACAAACCGAGTGTGTACGGGTGTATTTTACTTCGGCCACGATGTTATGGTTAACTGCCTACACATCATTAGATGGAGGTTCCGTTAGAGTAGGTATGGACATTGAAATGTAGGTTATATAGGTATGAAAACTTTGTACAATAACTATTGTAAACGTCATTATATCAAACTTGATAAACTTGCTTCTTTCGTGTGACTTGTATCAAGACTGATAGATCGCTTAACTATTAATTTATTCATCAATATCGTTTAGGTTTGGCATGAATGATAGTTCCAACTTCCAATCTATCCTTTTCATGCTTTGATTCGTTCAAGTTTTCTTGTCAACTTTTATTTTCCAATGATAGGTAGGTAGTGGTACCTATGTGATTAGGCCAAAATGGCCTAGTCATATATCATGGGGTTCTCAGGCAAAGTTTAAAAAAATAAAATTAAGTAATAGTTAGACAAACAAGATCAAAGCAAATAAAATACAATATCTTTGATGTCCCGACCCGATTACAAAAATAATATTTGGGGTATGTTTACTTATGGCGACAGTAGCATGTCGTGTCAACGGTGTTATCACAGCCTAACCCATGGTGGAACTGATGGACAAGGCAATTGACCCCAATATCTGATAACCTACGGTAAGTTCTGTTGCTTATCGACCACATTATCGACTGTTGCGCCTCAAATTTATTTAGGGGAAATATTTTCATTTTCAAGACCAAACTCATGATGAACTGTTTTTACTGCTCAAATTCGATGTTTGCACGCCTCTGAATACTCTCGCTCTCTCACGTTCGTATTCCTCATTGGTCACTCGCGACCCCTATTAATCACATAATGTTAGGGGGTTTCTTATAAAAATAATGCTCGCAGATCTTTTCCAATGCGACTCGATTAAGTGTCTGTATTCTGTGTATTTCGACTAAGAGTACCTATTATAACGATTACTAGCTGATGCCCGCGACTTCGTCCGCGTGGACTAAGTTTTTTCGATTCCCGCAGGAACTCATTAATTTTCCGGGATAAAAAGTAGCCTATGTATGTATGTATGTATGTATGTATATTCTTTATAGCTGATGCCCGCGACTTCGTCCGCGTGGAATAAGTTTTTCAGTTAATTTTCCAGGATAAAAAGTAGCCTATATTACTATCCCACGGTATGATCCCCCTATAATTGTGGAACACGTACTTCTTCATAGTTTACCGAAAACCCAAATGCTGTTTCATGGCTATAACTTGAGAAATTAAGGATTTTCATACAAACTCTCAACCCCTATTTCACCCCTTCGGGGGTGGAATTTTGGAAAACTGTGAAACACATATGTTTTCATTTTCAACCCGCAGCTCATATATCAAGTTTCATGGCTATAACTTGAGAAATTAAGGACTTTCATACAATCTCTCAACTCCTATTTCACCCCTTCGGGGGTGGAATTTTGAAAAACTGTGAAACACATATGTTTTCATTTTCAACCCGCAGCTCATATATCAAGTTTCATGGCTTTATCTTGAGAAATTAAGGATTTTCATACAAACTCTCAACCCCTATTTCACCCCTTCGGGGGTGGAATTTTGAAAAACTGTGAAACACATATGTTTTCATTTTCAACCCGCAGCTCATATATCAAGTTTCATGGCTATAACTTGAGAAATTAAGGACTTTCATACAAACTTTCAACCCCTATTTCACCCCTTCGGAGGTAGAATTTCGGGATAAAAAGTATCCTATGTCCTACCTCGTAGTATGGGCTCAAATCGTGCCAAGTTTCGTTTGAATTCATTCAGTAGTTTCGGCGTGATGCGCGGCCAAGATACAGACAGACAGACAGACAGACAAAAATGAAAAAAATTACAGATTTGGCTTCAGTATCGAATAATGAGTGCCCTCCAAAAACATTTTCAAAATATCTTCAATGTATAGAATTGGACCTGTTACAGTTTTATTATAAGTATAGATTATCAGGGACTTTAGATCGTATTCGTCGTCATTAAGATCGTTGTTAATCGATGTTAAAATCTGATAAGTTAATACTCTTCCGATATTGGCCGAAATCTACTGTCGCAGCAAGAATATCTACCTTACATTTTTATCCAATTACAAAATTGAGATTGTAACAATGATTGAAGCAGTATTTACATAATAGGGCTACAGATGTTCATGATAATGACTTGAATGGACTGATATGATGGCTTTATACGTACTCTCTGAAGTCATTAAACGCTACCTAATATTATAAGCTATAATTTTAAACACGCCGACCTTTGGGTAACCTATTCCCATCTAAGCTCATCTTAGTAAGCTATTTTGATGCCTTTAGTTCTTCCATGGATCTCTTTAACCTCACAGGTATTATGTAATTTGATCATGTAGATATATTTCGAACATGTCTATAATTATTTAATCGTTGACAAATAAGTAAATGGCTTAGCTTATATTAATTCAAATATTGTAAGTAAGTGGTTTTTTGTTTTTGAGACAATTTATGCTTAAAACCGCATCATCTATGTTTCGGATATACATAAAATATCCGATAGTTAAATAGAGATGGGTCGGTGTGACGGAAGTCTGGCTGCTCTTTTACCGAGAACTCTGGTATCACAGGAAATAGTGGTCAAGCCGCTGCCCGCAGCTATTCTACATATTAACAGCCAGTTTGTGATAACTGTGTTAATGTTATTGAACCATAAATCATTGTTTGTAGAGTTTGTTGCGAATTGTGACTGTCATGATAACAATATAGAAATTCATTTTTTAGGAAAGTGATCGGAACATGTAAAGTCATTTAGAAAAGAATGGTGCCAAAATAAGGAATAAATATTACAAGGAAAGTACTCCTTACTCTACTTTAATCTTATCATTCAGGCCTTGACTTTTTGTTAGTTCCGAAAGCACTTTCTTCAAAGACTGTAGAAACCGAGCCATGAGTTGCATTGCCTAGCCTTACAGCAACAAAAGCCGACGATAAAAGACCTGCGGTGATGTTCCTCATGTTTGCTTTCTTGCGCGCTGACATTGAACCTTCCCAAACGCGCTTGTATCAACTGCCGGCTTCTCTTAATCCTTGAGGCTTATTACCTTCCCACTACTTCATTTTCCTTAACCTAAGGTGAATTTTCAAACTGATTAAGCAGTGCAGGCTCGTTACCTCTAATGTCAAAGACCTCGGTATCGGTAACATCAAGTATCTCTCTATGGCTTGTACCTACTGAGCCATGAATTGGTGGTGTAAAGAGTGAGCAAAAAGTTACTCATACTTGTAAATCAGCTCGGGTTTTGACATGTTTACCTACTCGTGAGCAACATAATTTAGAAACTACGCATATCATTTATTGGTGGCAATTTCAGTTATTCGTGATGCTGATCTACTGACCTGATTATACAATTGTGAAACTTTGGTATTGAATTTCCCTGCTAAATTCGTGCGAGTGAAACCGTTCTATTTTGGTTTAATGGAGCCAGTACGAGCGAGACAGTAGCATCACATCACTCTATCGAAGGGTCAAAGGCTGCAGCGTTTACGTCTATGATTTATAATGATCGAGTAAACATGGCGGCGGCTTATCGGCCGACCCGTAGTTTCTTCACCCCTGATTTAGTACCCAACACGTGTCCGGTGTCCCGTAACCGCTTATTGTTTCCAATTTCGAAAAATGCAATTCCAATCGCCTTACTCATTCTCCTAAAATAAAAGTTCCGTGCTCAAAGCTTTCGCATGGAGCTTTATATTTTTCTTTGTTAACCTTTAGGTCCTACCTATCCCACCCAGCATAGAGTTGGGGACTGGGGTTATTTGGAATAATTAGGTAATATTGTAGCATGTACCTAAATGAATCTGTTTTCATGTTCTGTGGTTAACACGGTAGAAAGGTCTATGCCCTATGGTCTTTGTGAGAGGAAGGCTTTGATTATAAAAGGAGGAAGAAGTTTTTTTACTAGTAGAGTAATATAAAATGTGTAAAAAACTAAAAGAGTAATAAAAAAAACCGTTCATAAGATAGGTATATTTGATCCACATATTACTATGCTATTATATTATTGCTATTGTAGCTATCTTGATTTAACCGAGGACCAACTAAATAAACTTGAGTGAATTCAAAATTTAGCTATTAGGTTTATATTTGGTTTGCGCAAATATGACCACGTCTCCGAATTTCGTTCAAAGCTCAAGTGGTTACCCATTCGATTTCGCCGGAATCTGCATATTGTTTCTCTTCTGTACTGTGTATTGTTCAATCCCATGACTCCTGGTTATTTAAAGGATAAGTTTAAATATCTAGGACATAATAGACCTGATAGAGTTCTTCGCTCGGCCGATAAACTTATTCTTGAGGTGCCTATGCGTCGGACTAAATATTTCCAAAATTCATTTGCAGTCAGGGCCACCAGTCTATGGAATGAACTTCCCTCACGTATTCATCGTGCTAAAACCCTTAATAGGTTTAAAATTGACGTTAAAAATCATTACCTATCTCTTTGTTATCATTAATAGCGACATATTTATTGTTTTCTTTCTTATATTTATTTATATATTAATTATTGGTATGTTTATTTAGTCTTATGTATGTCTATTATAATTATTTTGTGTATATTAGTTTATCATAATATGATATATATGGTATTGGTTAGTTTATTTAGCTACTAGCTGATGCCCGCGACTTCGTCCGCGTGGATCGAGGTTTTTCGGTTCCCGCGGGAACTCCTTAATTTTCCGGGATAAAAAGTAGCCTATGTGTTATTCCAGACTATAATCTATCTCTGTGCCAAATTTCATCCAGATCGGTTCAGCCGTTGGGGCGTGATTGAGTAACAAACATACATCCATACATACATACATCCATCCATCCAAACTTTCGCATTTATAATATTTATTTGATTAGTATTTAAGTATATTATTATTATTATTATTTTTTTTTTACACCACCTCCCTTTATCCCCTTCTTCATTTTCTCCCTATCGTTAAGGTTGTCTGGAAGAGATCGCTATTTAGCGATAAGACCGCCTTATTGTACCTACTCATTGTTGTTTTCTGATTTGTAACGTGTTTCATTGTATATATCTGTGGTGTACAATAAAGTATATACATACATACATACATACCTATCTAGTATATACAGACTACAACTAGTAGGTAACTACTATGTAGTATCCACAGTCCAGACATCATTATGAACATACAATTTTACGTAAGTAATTAATTAATTATTATTATCTGAGAACTGGTATAGAACTTAAGCTAAAGGAAAATACTGTACCTATTACATATTATGTAATATTCATTATTTTAAGTTTTAAAACACAAAGCACATTATACATCTAACATCATGTATAATACACACATGTATAGGTACATGTTTAATAGGTTATACGAATTGAATGAAAACCAATATTCTTGAGAAATATAAATTAGTAGCGTAAAGTGTTGGTGGGACCGCAGTCAGGTCAAAGGTGACTTAAGCATTAAAAGTCGTAAATGACTTGCTGCTTTAATTATTGTGATGATTTGTTTATTGTTGCCACATAAACCTAACTCCTGATTGATATATGGCCTACAATCGCGATGACAACAAAAGAGTGATTTACGCAAGTAACATTTGCACCATTGCATTGAAGCGCTTATCATTCTTTGATTAATGTTTCCACGATACCTACTTGGTATCGCTTTTGCACATACTGAGATACCATTACGCACGTGTATATTTCATCAGCAATTTCTATGCTTCATCCTACATATGCGGCTTGCATATACAATACAATAGTTTTCTGGTCTTTCTTTGGTAATCTATGACCTAGTAACATTTCTTTATTTATTTATTTAAGTAAGTATTATCTCTGCCAAAATTGGCTGTTGGTAAAGAGACGACCATAGTTTTACTGTTTATATAGGTTTAGGCGGAAGAGTACCTCTGTCAAGCCAAGGAAAGTATTGTATCCAAGCTCTTGCGTCATTATCACTATTAAACATAATATTATGGTCGGTCGGTGGATTGCTTCAAGATAAAAAGTAAAAATTAGTTGCTTATGCACATACAAAGAGAAGCATCCCGGGTGATTCATCAACGTCGCTCCGAACAGCTGCAGCCAAAAACGAGGAATTAGTTAGGAACAGTATTTTTATTTTATGAGCTAAATTATAGGGGCGCGTAGTAACGTGTGGTAACGTTTCTGGTAATACATGAGAGATCATTTTGGTATCACCACAATCATTACTCGAACGTACACAATCGAGGCGCAGATTCAAATGATTTTAGTTTAATTTAATTTAGGATGACCTGTGCCACTTAATTATTATTAAATGCTTTCAGAGAACAGATTCAGATTTAAAATTTAAATTGAGTAGATATCAATTAAATTCAAGCGGTATTGAGATCATACCCAGACTCTATATCGAGTGATATTATATCACTCTATATAGAGTCTGGGTATGATCTACGTCACTTATAAAATAAGAAATAATATTAGGTATGCGTGAACGCATTGAACGCGTTTAGTCGAGGAGCCAATAGCAACAATTCGTGAAATATGCACACCGCGTCGGTTAGGTAGGTATCTAGTCAGTAGTCATACCACAGAATACTTAATAGTACAGGTCATACCGCCACTGCTCGGCGAACCTTTACAGACGTGCATTGCTTCATTAATTTGATCATTATTATTGTTCGTAATGCCTAAGTCTTGCCAACTCCAACATTATTGCTTCTGAAGGCCGACTGTGTTCACGCCTAGACTTGGTTAAGCTGAATCAATATTGGAATGAGGATACGGAGGTAACGCTTTCGGCATATTAAAAGCTATAATTTTGAGTTTTACGACTCGTGTGGCGGTACAATGGAGAATGTTATGTTATGCGCAGGCGCATCGGTCTACGGGCGCGCGGACGATCGAATGATTCAGACTCTGGTGTGACGTCATCGATAAGGCGCGTCCGCTTCTCCTTACACAGTATCCCAACAAAACACCTTATTAACAATGTCCAATGTCCATACTATTATTCACTTATTTAATAGATGAAAAGACTGTCCGTTTTTAAGTTGTACTTAACGCAAATGTATGATGTTAGGTATTTTATTCACAAAGGCAACTGACAGCTCACCAATTCTAATGAAAGTATTCACTATTCAGTCACGTTTTATGGTTAGCAATAAAAATTATGAAATGTAAAGTACCTAGTCGGAACTACAGCGAGATTTCTTAAACGCCTTGAATTAAAATCATAGTAACGATAACAGCGTTAATGAGAATCGACCTCTCTACATCCGACCCAGATATTAATTACATGGTTTTCCTTAATGTTTTGAGTTTGTTACTTTTTTAAAAAAGAATCAAGAGCGTGGTTGCAGTATTGTCAAATCTGTGATAAATATCCTTACATAAAATGTTTATTTGAATCTAACTTGATCGTTTTAGCTATTAGTCTGTTAAATTGGCAAACCGTTTAAACAAAAGTCAAAGATTAAATAAAAATAAAGCTATTTGTAGTCTCTAATTTGAAAGAATAGTAAAAGATAAGTAACTACCCCTACAGAGAACTGCATACCATGCTGTGTTCAAAAATTGCTGTAAGTACTCCTACTACATTTTAAATGGCAGCAATTTGAGAAATCGTGTAAACTGTAAGCCAAATGCAACTATCGAATAAACGAGTTGTTCTTGAAGGCTTTTAAAATAATTAATACTATTTTCGCTCTATAATTCTCGTTCGCTCCCTGCAATTCTGACGAGACAGGATTTACAGGTTAGTTGTAACCTGTCTGCTGTTTCTGTTAAGAAAGTTGAAACTAATGCGTAGGTTTGTTCTCGTACTAAACCTACATAATTGTTACAAACATGAATAAATTTCCGTTAAGATTGGATTCGGATGCTGGATTTAGTAGAAACATTTTTTTTTGTATTTCTGGAAGGGTAAACATCTTATAGCTTCTTCTTTGTTTGCTTAGTGTATTTTTCGTGAGATGGTTGATTTTTCGGTAGTTTTCAGTAGTATATTCGGCGTTGCATGTTTGAGATACTTAATACACCCGTTTAAACTGCAACATCAAAATAGATAGGCGTCCCATTATCAGTTTGTATTGTCTTGATACACTTCTTTAACATATCTACAAGATCACATAGCTACATTTTACCCAAATTGTATTGCATTGCAAGTGACTCACTTTTATTTAGAAATCAAATATTTATAATTCATGTAGAAATCAAAATTCTACGTAAAATGCATTGAGTCACTTGTATCTGTTTGCATTTTACCAATTCAATTATCCTCATACATAGGTACAGGTAGGGTTAACGCCTTGTTTGGATAATGATCGATATTTCAGAAGCATGGAATAATTAAATATTTTCAGTCGACTGGTAATCGGTCTGGTTATATGTCTGGCTGCACGTGGTTGTTGGCTGGCACGCGTCATTGGGCGACTTGCCAAGTCAACGGGAGACGAGAACGCCACTACATATTATCCTCGAGCGTCGGATTTGTTTTCGTTCAATGTCGCCAACTTCGTCCCTCTCATATAAAGAGGGATAGACAAGGAGGGTTGATGTTTATGTCCCCGTGGTCGGGTGTTGGTAATCCCTCGGGTGAATGGCGTCGCATCGACTGACCGGGAATGGGAAGCTCGTCCCCCACATCGAGTTAGTCCACCACCCCCTGCGTTGCAAAGAGAGTAAGAGTTTTTACATCGAAGTTCAAATTCTTTATTTTACATGCCTGTAGTACCTACACAATAAACTATATTGCATTTTATAAGGAACCAGATCTACCTACTTAGTACCTGTCTACTTTACGCAACCTACTTAGGTACCTACATATTTAGTTATTGTGAGTCTTACCGATAACTTGATGCTCAATATAGAGAGGCAAAAATAGCTTTCCGTTTTCGTGTACGGTTTCACTGGAAGTATGCTTATAGGTACCTACTACCTATATTACTACCTACCATCAACTATAGGGCCATGCTGTATGGACTTAATTACGGATAACAAATTCCCTTTTTAGTTTCAACTCAAATGTTTTCTTGAAAATACTCAAAAAGCAAAAGTAACTTATTCGATGTAATATATTCCGGAAACTTTGAATATTTCATTAGGATTAGGTACACATCTTTAGGTATTAATTCCTAATGCGTAAGCTAGGTATTCCTTATAAGGCATAACTACGGCATAACTAATTATTTCCTTCTAAGTCATACATAAGGCAATTCCCTCTTCTCACTAGGTATATAACCTGCTGTAACCCATTGTAGAGTCTTGACCTGCAAAGCGTATAAAGCATGGCCTCCACACAGGAAAAAATACAGAAAAATAGGACACATCAGTTAAACATATTAATTACGCTGACAAAGTGGCGTGATTAATATTCATAAATAAATAAATACTTTTAATTGCCGCCGATAAATATTTTGAAAAAAAAAATTTGGGTAGGTAGGTACCTACCCTACCGGTGATGATGTGGGAGGTGTCTTTGCATATTATGTCATTCAAAAATATTGTGAAAACCAATTTTCAAATCTGGGTCAACCTCTGCCAGGCTGCGAGCTTAACGGTTGTTTTAGGATATGTGAAAAAATTAATGGCAATAGTACCTAATAACGAAGTTAAAAGAAAAACTATCACAGCTAAGCAGACTTTACAAGTTAACGAGTAATAGTCGATCAACTTATAAAATGTCCGAATATTGTGACGGGCAACTACGGATAACGGAACCCTATACTGCGTGTGGCCTGACACGCACTTGGCTGGTTAACTCACAAAAATCACCCTAATATAGGAATGTAGACGCTTGTTGTGTAATTTTGTACTGTACCTACCTACTCTTATTAAACTAGCAATTGATTATAAATACGGCAAACCTCAGCTATGTAAACATGAAGTGACGCGGAAAATCAACACATTCCAGGAATAGAACATTAATTAGTTACCAGGCAATACGTAGCTAAAGCTACATCATACAGTTTAGGTACGTATAATACTATAACATTAGCGTTCTGGCAACTAAGAAACCGGAGCTGTACCTATCATATATTATGTAGGTGATGTCAGATATGAACGAATACCCAATTTGCTTAAAATGCAGGCTCTTGTTTCAGTGAAGACGCAAGTTGTAATAGCTAGTTGATTTTACGTTAATTTGTTCCACCCACGTTCATAAACATTTGTGCTAGAAATGCGACGGATATTAGCACCATAGAGAGTCGGCGCGTGTACTTAATTTAACTTTAAGAGTCCATGTCTAAAATATTCCATCATTTTGAATTTTTAAAATAATACATTACTATACAGTCTGGTTTTTGATTTGGTAGTATTTTTGTTGTCACTCCTGGGATAAATGAATTAAAGTGTCGCCTTTATTGAATAATTTGAAAATAAACAATTTAACAATGTTTCAGTGAGTGCTTAAAGTTCAACTTCATACCTACTTAACTACCTATCCATACTTAATATTATAAATGCGAAAGTGTGTCTGTCTGTCTGCTACGCTGATTTTGATGATATTTGGTATAGGGATGGGTTGCATCCCGGGGAAGGACATAGGCTACAATTTATCCCAGAAAATTAAAGAATTCCCGCGTGAACTAAACAACTACAATCAACGCTGAAAAAGTTACGGGTCATCATCTTGTTTTAACTAACACCGATAAATCATTTATGTGTTGAAATTTTTATTTTTTTAATGTTCTAAGGAATTATTGCCGCTGGCTCTCAGACTACTTACTATGTCATGTCAGTTTGTGTGACCTCAGATTGTTGTCACATTAGCGGACCGATTAGCGCTGACCGTGCTGGGGCTAGCGCTGGAAGCAGGCTTCATTACAATATACATAATAGCACAAGGGCCTTGGCCTTGTAGCACTTTGCTCTTGGTTATAGGCATGACTCAATGCACATGCAGATCTATAAGTCTGAGGGCTATCACGGAATTTATGATAGCCACATTGCGACATTCCCAAACGTTGTAATTGACTGTATTTACATTTTACACGCTGACCGTGCTGGAAGCGGGCTTCTTTACAATACATAATAGCACAAGGGACATGGCCTTGTAGCAGTTTGTTCTCGGTTATAGCATCATATTATGTCATGTACTTACATGGAGATCATCATGGTATAAATCTGGAGGCTAGTGCCTAGCACAGCAATTGTTATAATCACATTGCGACAGTCCCAAAAGTTGAAATTGACTGCAAGTATAATAATAGATATATAGAAAACCAACTATCGACTACTGCAGAGGCGCAACTGCATTTTAGCCAATAGCGAGAGAGTAGCAGTCATTCGGAGGCACAGTTCGGAGGTGATTGCAATTATCACAATATAACTGACTGACTTTCGCACTAGTATAGATTGCAAATAGAAAAATAATGCATCCTAAGGTGAAAACTATATGCAAAGGTCTGTGTGGACTGTGGTCATGTGTCGCAAGTCGCATCGCATTCTCACGGACCTAGAACGATAACATCTTCATCTAACAGGTTACTACTTACTTGCTATGCACAGTTGCTAAGGTTCGTCCCCTTGTTTTTGTACGCACTGTATGCCCCATAGAGGTAGGTATGCCTATGCCCCAAATTAGGCAAACTTCAAACTAGATGAAGCCCGCAACTTGATTCAATTTTTTGGAAATCTTGTGGGAACTGATTTTCCGAGATAATTAAAAAGGGCCATGTCCTTCCCCAGGATGAAACCTATCTATAATACCCGTCATAATCGGTTGAATAGATGGGGGATACTTTGGACCCTGAAGACTCGTAGAGTAACCTTCGCCATTTATAAGCCCTGTACGGTCACACGAGTATGTCTGTGGTCCGTACCACAGACATACTCGTGTGACCCCATTGAGGTATAATGTAGGTACTAACTTCAATGCCTGTACCCACAGTTCACAGATTAACTGATCTGTGCCCTGGGTATGGGTAAACTTGTAGACGCTCCCTCCACCGGTGAAAGGGTATACACATGAAATAGGTATTGTAATTTGTAGATACACGTATTGTGACATTCTACCAGTCAGTTCTACAGGATAGGTTGTGTGAATTAACTGTTATTATAAAATTGGAATTCCATATAAGGATATTCGGTTGTATCACTTGATTGTAAGTATGTATTTAATGATTCACGCATAATACATATGATCATACAATGAAAAAACACTGCATACCTTCTTGAAAACAAGTTTTAAAATATAGGCATTAAACAAAAACAAAAATAAAGAACTGTAATGCTGAATACCACTACTGGGTTTAATCTGTGGTATAATCGTTCAATATCGCATATTTACAATCGTCTTCGAAATGGTTTTTAAACTGTACTCCGCAATAAACCTACCTATTGTGGACCGGAACGCATCGGGCTGCAAGGCAACCATTTTTTTAGGAAAATACCTAGTTGGTCCTAAAAAAATTGTTTAAAATAGATGACCGAAACTCGATTTTCGCAACGGTAAACAGTCAAAACACCCAAATAGTTCAAACGGTCTATCAACATCCGAAGGAATAGGATAACTTTCGAATTCGATTTTTCCGTACGTCCGTTCCGTACGTCAAGAGGAAAAAAGGAAACCCTGATGACGATGTCCGTCTGTCTGTCTGTCAACCGCCTTTTTCTCGGGAATGCGTGGAGGAGGTACCAAGCTGAAAATAATATCAAATACTTAGGTCTATGGTCCTTTGGAGCTGTAAAAAAATCAAGCTTTAGAAGCTGAGTCAACGCAATCAAAAGATACGGCCGTTTATTCCGCATATTTTGCAGATCTTGACACTCGCCAAAAAGCTTAATGACGCCTAGGTAAGCCAGATAATTCACAGCTGAATAAGTAACTAGGTACGTGTTGTTATGACATTTTTTTTTGTTATTTACTAAAATAATTTATATTGTGTGGTGACACGGAACCCTGTGTGAGCGAGTCTGACTCGCACTGAACCGGGTTTTTTAAAAATAAAAACGTTGTTTATGCAATAATTAAATTCCTGAGTAATATAAAATGTTTAACATTTCTAAGTAAATATTACTAGATTGATAGAACATAATTAATCTGCCTAACTATACATGTGACACGCTTATCAGTTAGCATTGGACTCTAGGTAGGTATATGTAGGTATGAACTTATCAAATTGTACATAATTATTACAATAGTAGAATAGAAAGTATTCATTTAGGATTTTAGGAGGTCGGTGCTCTATTCCTTTCATTAATGGAAAAAAACATCGTTTATTATGGTAAGAAATTACGAACATGATTGTACTGTACGGTACCCACTGACACATTACCGTCATAGTTGTAATTTAAAAAAAATTAGGTATGTAGTAGGTACCTACTCGCTTATAGATTACTAGCTGGTCCGTCATTGAATGAGCATAATAGGATGAGTCAGCCATTAACTCGAGTTCTTTAGGCCCAATGCCAACTTTATTGTTTAGATAATTATTGGATTATTACTGACCATAGAAACGTAATCTGTCACGTGTCAGCTGGTAGCTCATGTAGCACTAATCTATTATACTAGGTAAGTCAGTAAGTAGCTACATACCTATTATACCTACTAGCAGATGCCCGCGACTTCGTCCGCGTGAAATAAGTTTTTAAATTCCCACTGGAACTCCCTAATTTTTCGGGTTAATATATAGCCTATGACCATAGACTTATTATACCTATGCCTATGGCACTCACAAATAATGTGGCTTTCTATTGGTACCAGAATTTTCAAAATCGGTTCAGTAGATCCAGAGATTACCCCGAACAACCTCACAAACTCACAAAGTTTACCTCTTTATAATATTAGTATAGATTATGTCACTTGCAGAGTTTCACGCTATAGCGGTGTTGAATTTCTATCGTTGAGTAGGTGTACGTAGGTACATAGTTTGCCTGGCCAAGGTTTCCACGTAATGCTATTATGTTGTGAACTAGCCACTGAATGAGATACTATCGTTTCATGGAACAATACGCGCTGATTTTAAAAGATAGGTAGGTAGTAGGTCCCTAGGTAGTAGGTCAACTATCAATTATATTATTATAATATATCAACTAATACCTTTTTCTATATAGAAGTGAATGAATGAATGAATGAAATATTCTTTAATGTACACCAATGATAATTATTAATCAGAAACAATCAGTGGCGATTCCTGGTGGTCAATCTTGGGTTTGCGCTAGCTGATGGTTAGGTATTTTCTCAATAAAACACATTTACCTCATATATCACTGATTAGGGGTTACATAGGTTTAATATAACTGATAGGTATATCCCTAACAGGTTTGCCCGCCATCTTAGAGTAGGTACTTACATCATCACCCACTACCTGGGTGACATTGCAGTCAAGGGGTAACTTGTACTTACTAGAATAAAGAATACTATTTTTATTTATCTTACACTAGCAGATTCCCGCGACTTCGTCCGCGTGGAATAATTTTTTTAAATTCCCACGGGACCTCCCTAATTATTCGGATTAATCTCGGTTCTCGTACCAAGCCTATGACACTCACAAATAATGTGGCTTTCTGTTGGTACCAGAATTTTCAAAATCGGTTAAGTAGGTATATCCAGAGATTACCCCCTACAACCTCACAAACTTTACCTCTTTATAATATTAGTATAGTGCGCGTTACATTATTACTATGTTATCTTCTAAGATATTCATCTGAATTAAATGGTGTAAGGGCGAATTTGATCTATATTAAATACTTGAGATGAACAACCATTTTACTTTGATAAGGATTAATACTATGTTGGTAAAGATCTTCGCGAGTAAAGCATTGTTTTAGACCAAATTTGAAAATCATAATGACGGTTGTTGTGAGACGACCTTAAAAGATAGCTCTATGCTGTCGCGGACTTTTTTTTAGAACTTTTTGAGAGGAACAATTCCACCATACATTGTTTTCGTGTAACTTTTACCATTTACGCAGCGCACGCCACGGAAGCTCTCAGATGAGACAATTTTTTCCGACTTCACTCACATTATTGCAATATTCGTAGGGATATTTAATGTTTTTCAAAATAAAATACAGCCTATGTTACTCGCCGATAATGTAGCTTTCTATAGGTGAAAGAATTTTTAAAATCGGTTGAGTGGTTTTTGAGTTTTGAAAATAATACAACACGGCACATGCGCAACTCATAGTGCACGCCTTCGGCCCGTAGTGAGCGGGAGTAGATAAGCGGGCCGACGGAGTTCGAAGATTCGCGCAGTACGAGCCACGTGGCGATGCGGCGCACGTCACAACACACAACCAAGGTGCGAGGTGGTCATGGAGCGTGCGTGATTTTAAATAATTATCGATTAACGCAATCATTGATAAACTTATGTTTTGTGAATGGTTATATTTCATGTTATAAAATATTAGTATATTACTTATATAGATCTAGTATAGTTGGTAAGTAACTTATTCATAATTATTGGTATTGCGGCGCAAGCTGCGCAATCTTAGAGGAATCGCCACTGGAAACAATAAAACAAATACAAATCGGTACAATTGGCGGCCTTATCGCTTTCAAGCGATCTCTGCCAGACAACCGAATCACATGAGAGGGATATGTAATGGGTGTACGTTAAAGTAACAGATAAATAACAAATCTAGCACCTTACTAACAATATAATATTATTAGATATATACACACAAACATAAATAAATACCACACAAATAATACATAGCAATACATTCATACATATATACATATATAAATACACATATAAATTCAATAGATATAAATATTATAATTATACTATATATAGCTCGATTACCACTGACTGACTGACTGACTGACTGACTGACTCATTGACATAATTGTTCTCCTAGAAAGAGACAGAAAACGATACAATGATGTACGGGAGATGTGTTCGGGTGCGGGATTCGAGTGGGGAAAAATTATGACATTTCGGAAAAACAAGATGGCGGCCGACGTGATTCTTGCAACTCTTTTGTTTTCCAACCGATTTCGTTAAAACTCGCAATTATTGAAGAAATTAGGAAACGATTTATAGAAAAAGTGGAAAAAATTGGAAAAACAAGATGGCGGCCGAGCTGTAGTGTTTTCAAATTTATGATTTTTCGACCCCGAACCGCGGCGCCACAGATCCGAAACGGCGTGGTCGAGCATGATATTTTTTTCTTTTTTCGCTTACAATTATCCTGTATTTTGACAGAATGGGTGTGGTTTTTAAAAATTAAAGATGGCGGCTGTCGCGGCGGCCGTTCGGTTTGAGGTACGAAAAAACGCAATTTTAAAATTCAAATTTCTCACAGTTGGCAACGTCGGAGCGTTTCGACTTCTTCGGGGCGATTGTGTGTACAGACTCGAGGTATGGATTGGGGAAAAAAAAATACCCCATTTCTCGGGAAATTTTCAAGATTTACCCCAAAAATAAAAAAATCGAAATACGGACTTTTTGCAAAATTCGAGTACGAGCAACCACGTGTCCCACTTGTACGAATGACATTTGGGTATTTTCGTCGCCGAGGTCTGGCAACACTGAAATTTATCAAAGTAAAAGTGATTTTCGACATGGTCTTTTTTCAGGGGCGATCATTTCGGCTGGGTGCGAGCGAGATGAAAAATTTAAACGTCATCAGGAGCGGTATATCCTGTAGTTTACGAGAAAATTATGAAACTGTGTAAAATGTTTCTGTCTAACGAGGTGGCGGCCATTTTGTATTCTTTTTGTGTTTTTGAAAATTTCGAACACTTTTTTGAGGCAGTTGGCAACATTTGGGAAAGTTGACATGTATAAATCGATTGTGTAACTCAACCAGCGGTATCGAGATATCTCAACAGTGTTGCCACATTTGGGGTAGTTTTCGAGATTTTCCCAAAAATGTCCTCCTGTAAAATTTTGTATGAAAAATTTTTTTTTCACTGATGGCTTCGTATACACGTTAGAAAATTAAACTTGAACAAAAATATGGAGACAGCTGATGATTGAGGATTTCGGAGACGGGTAAAGAGCACGGCCGAGGTATTGAAGATAGGTGGGGGGTGCTCGACCAAATGTCATTCAAAACTTCATCCAAAAGACAATGAACTGAAAAAAAATTCAAAATGGCGGATTTAAGATGGCCGCCATACAAATTTATTTGGTGTCCATCTCAGAAAGTATAAAAGATGAAAGAGTGGTTTCTCGGCCAAAGATGATCAGGGCGAGAAGATCTATTTAGCGAAAAGAAAAAAATTCAAGATGGCGGATTATTTTTTTTTCATACCAAATTATATGGCGATTAGGACTCATTGACGTAATTTATTGTTCTCCTAGAAAGAGACAGAAAACGATACAATGATGTACGGAAGATGTGTTCGGGTGCGAGATGGGAGTACGGAAAAATTATGCCATTTCGGAAAAACAAGATGGCGGCCGACGTGATTCTTGCAACTCTTTTGTTTTTTAACCGATTTCGTTAAAACTCGCAAGGATTGAAGAAATTAGTAAACGATCAATAGAGAAAGTGGAAAAAATTGGAAAAACAAGATGGCGGCCGAGCTGCAGTGTTTTCAAATTTTTGATGTTTCGACCCCGAACCGCGGAGCCACAGATTCGAAACGGCGTAGTCGAGTATGATTTTTTCTTTTTTTCGCCTACAATTATCCTGTATTTTGACAAAATGGGAGTGGTTTTTAAAAATTCAAGATGGCGGCTGTCGCGGCGGCCGTTCGGTTTGAGGTACGAAAAATCGCAATTTTAAAATTCCAATTTCTCACAGTTGGCAACGTCGGAGCGTTTCTACTTCTACGGGGCGATTGTGTGTACAGACTCGAGGTATGGATTGGGGGAAAAAAGAATACCCCATTTCTCGGGAAATTTTCAAGATTTACCCCAAAAATAAAAAAAAACTAAATACGGACTTTTTGCAAGATTCGAGTACGAGCAACCACGTGTCTCACTTGTATGAATTACATTTGGGTAATTTCGTCGCCCAGGTCTGGCAACACTGGAATTTATCAAAGTAAAAGTGATTTTCGACATGGTCTTTTTTCAGGGGCGATCATTTCGGCTGGGTGCGAGCGAGATGAAAAATTGAAACGTCATCAGAAGCGGTATGTCCTGTAGTTCACGGAAACATTATAAAACTATGTAAAATGTTTCTGTGAAACCAGGTGGCGGCCATTTTGTATTCTTTTTGTGTTTTTGAAAACTTCGATCACGTTTTTGAGGCAATTGGCAACATTTGGGAAAGTTGACATGTATGGATCGATTGTGTAACTCGACCGGCAGTATCGAGATATCTAAACAGTGTTGCCACATTTGGGGTAGTTTTCGAGATTTTCCCCAAAAATTCCCTCCTGTAAAATTTTGCATGACAAATCTTTTTTTCACTGATGGCTTCGTATACAAATCAGAAAATATAACTTGAAGAAAAATATGGAGACAGCTGATGATTGAGGATTTCAGAGACGGGTAAAGAGCACGGCCAAGGTATTGAAGATAGGAGGGGGGTTCTCAAACAAATGTCACTCGAAACCTCATCCAATTGGCGGTGAGTTGAAAAATCTCCAAAATGGCGGATTCAAGATGGCCGCCATACAAATTTCATCAGTGTCTGTCTCGGAGAGTATTAGAGATGGAACTGTGGTTTCTCGGCAAGAGATGATCAGGACGAGGAGGTCTATTTAGCTAAATGAAAAAATTTCAAGATGGCGGAATATTTTTTTTCATACCAAATTAAATGGCGATTAGGAACTATAAAAGACGTCATTGTTCTCCTAGAAAGAGACAAAAAACGATACAATGACCGGTACGGGAGATGTGTTCGGGTGCGGGATTCGAGTTGGGATAAATTATGACATTTTGGAAAAACAAGAAGGCGGCCGACGTGATTCTTGCAACTCTTTTGTTTTTTAACCGATTTCGTTACAACTCGCAATTATTGAAGAAATTAGTAAGCGATCAATAGAAAAAGTGAAAAAAATTGGAAAAACAAGATGGCGGCCGAGCTGTAGTGTTTTCAAATTTTTGATTTTTCGACCTCGAACCGCGGCGCCACAGATCCGAAACGGGGTGGTTCATGTCTAAGAGATAGTATGTTTGGGTGTGGGATGGGAGTAGGGAAAAATTATGACATTTCGGAAAAAAACCATATTTAGGGCTCCCTGGGATTACAAAACAGGAAACTGATACCTACCAAAGTTTTAAAAAATCAGCGCCATTTTGAAATTCTTTGTTAATTGACCGATTTCGTTCAAAATCGATATTTAGGACTCCCTGGGATCACAAAACAGGAAACTGGTTCCAAAATTTTAAAATAACAGCGCCATTTTGAAATTATTTGTTAATTTACCGATTTCGTTCAAAATCGATATTTAGGGCTTCCTGGGATTACAAAAAAGGAAACTGTTACCAAAGTTTTAAAAAATCAGCGCCATTTTGAAATTCTTTGTTAATTGACCGATTTCATTCTAAATCGATATTTAGGACTCCCTGGGATCTCAAAACAGGAAACTGTTATTTAAATATATTACAATCCCTGGGATCCCTGGGAATTCAAAACAGGAAACTTGTACCAAAATTTTAAAAAATCAGCGCCATTTTGAATTTATTTATATATTGACCGATTTCGTTCAAAATCGATATTAAGGGCTCCCTGGGATTACAAAACAGGAAACAGATACCAACGTGTTAACAAATCAGCGCCATTTTGAAATTCTTTGTTAATTGACCGATGTCGTTCAAAATCGATATATTGGGCTCCCTGGGATTACAAAACAGGAAACAGATACTATTTACTAACTTTTTAACAAATCAGCGCCATTTTGAAATTCTTTGTTAATTGACCGATGCCGTTCAAAATCGACATATTGGGCTCCCTGGGATTACAAAACAGGAAACAGATACCAACGTTTTAACAAATCAGCGCCATTTTGTAATTATTTGTTAATGGACCGATTTCGTTCAAAATCGATACTTATGGCTAACCACATCCCGTGAGCTGCTTTAGCAGCTCGCGCACAGAGCGAAACACTAGTTAATATATATATAGCTGCTCGTGCTGACTGACTCATTGATCACCTCTCCTGTAAAATTTTGTATGAACATTTTTTTTTTCACTCATCGTTTCGTATAGAAGACAAAAATTCATTAAGAGGAAAAATACAGAGAGAGCTGATGATTGAGGATTTCGAAGACGGATGAAGAGCACCAGCCAGGGTATCGAAGATAGGTGGGGGGTGCTCGACCAAATGTCACTCGAAACTTCATCCAATTGACAGTGAGCTAAAAAAAAATTCAAAATGGCGGAATTAAGATGGCCGCCATACAAATTTCGTCGGTGTCTATCTCGGAGAGTATAAAAGATGGAAGAGTGGTTTCTTGGCAAAAGATGATCAGGACATGAAGGTCTACTTGATGAACAGGAAAAAAATTCAAGATGGCGGAATTTATTTTTCCATAGAAAAGGGTATTGAAGATAGGTGGGGGGTGCTCGAACAAATGTCACTCGAAACTTCATCCAATTGACAGTGAGCTGAAAAAATTTTCAAAATGGCGGATTTAAGATGGCCGCCATACAAATTTCGTCGGTGTCTATCTCGGAGAGTATAAAAGATGGAAGAGTGGTTTCTTAGCAAAAGATGATCAGAACATGAAGGTCTACTTGATGAACAGGAAAAAATTCAAGATGGCGGAATTTATTTTCCATAGAAAATGTATGGCGAATATTGAAGAGGCTACGGTTCCTTTTCAAGATTTGTTTTTATGCAAGATATCTCATTTTGACGAATGGTTCGGAGAAAAAAATATGGAGAGAGATGATGATCGAAGGTTCGGATGATGGGTGAGGAGCACGGTCAGGGTATTAAAGATAGGTACCTACTTAGGGGCTGCTCAAACAAAAAGGGAGGGGAGGGGCGGGGGGTTGGTGGTCTTTGTTTTATGTTTTTCCTTTAGGAGAATTTTCTTTTACGTCGGACGTTTGGCGTGCTGGCGCTTCCACTGTGCTCTGCACTAGCATAGCAGTGTGTTGTTCAGATCAGAACACGTAGACAGTAAACCAGCCGCCCGATTATGTAAGAATTGTCGATCAAATCGTCAAAGTTCGGCGTCAAAGTAAAATAAACCATAACAGCATTGAATTAGAGCTCAATTTCGTGTTTCGAAATTGAGCTCTAATTTAATGCTGTTATGGTTTATTTTACTTTGACGCCGAACTTTGACGATTTGATCGGCCATTCTTACATAATCGGGGGGCAGGATAGTAGGACAGCGAGTAAGTAGACAGTGGACCACGCGGTCCACTACGCGGTCCGCTGTAGCGGGCCGCGCACCCACGCGCCATACTAGTATAATATATACTTACATACACGTTTTATGCAATTATTTTTTTTATTTATAATTAAAATAAGGAGTAAATACTTAAAAATAGAAGTTTTAACGTCAGACAATAAAGGATGGATTTTTTGATTTAGGAATTTAGGGAGGAAGAAAGTGCGCTTTTATGAGTCTTTTGAATGATGCAAGAGATTGCGCACGCCTAATATGAAGCGGTAAGGAGTTCCAGAGCCTTACAGCTTCAACAGAGAAGGATTTGGAGTAGAAGGAAGTAGTATGAGGAGGAATTTTTAAGATAAGATTGTCATTGGAACGAAGAGAGCGACCGTGAGTGTCATTAAGAAACTCAAACCGCTCTTTGAGGTAAAGTGAGTAAGTTTATTGTACATACCTGCTGGTTGTCAAGTACATCAAATTTTCAATAATTGATACTCGTAGATACCTACCTAGTAAGTACTTTTGACTCTATCATTTTAAGTCGTCTAAGTATCAAATCTTGCCCGAGAGGAACTAGGAGGAATTTCCTCTCGTAAGTAGGAAGCAGACCTCCTAGTTCCTCTCCAGTCGATGTCGTCCCTTATAACTACTAGAGTACCTATTTACTTAAGGAACTAATGAGTGTTCATGTGTTGGCGCAGACATTTGTGAACAGTGAACTACAATATTTCCCGTAGAAATGGCTAATTTCTGAGGAGATCACTTTCTCAGTCGGAGGGATACTCTACTTACTTACCACACCTACAAATAAACCGTACCTAACACAAAATTATTGGTACCTACCCAAACATTTTCACCTTTGTAATACATTACATACTACATTCAATCGATTCCTATATTTTCTGTAATCCAACCATGGCATTACGTGAAAAGTTCCATTGAAATGTGCATAGTTAAAATGTTCAAATACAATGTTCAACTCTTCAGTATGCATTTTTGTAAGCTAAACTGGACCAGTTCGTCAAATGAAAAATATTTTCCTTCTTTTCGTGCACAATTTTTTTTCATTTTTCATTCGCGTTTCATATTACAAACAGTTTTTCCATGTTATCGTTTTAATTAATACGCAAGAGCCGTCAAAGGCGCCCATTATAAAGCCATACCTACTAAAAATATGAACATACTTACATCCGCATGACATAACACATGCTGTGGAAATCTATACTTATAATAAAACTGTAACAGGTCCAATTCTGTACATTGAAGATATTTTGAAATTTTTTTTTGGAGGGCACTCATTATTCAATACTGAAGCCAAATCTGTAATTTTTTTCATTTTTGTCTGTCTGTCTGTCTGTCTGTATCTTGGCCGCGCATCACGCCGAAACTACTGAATGAATTCAAACGAAACTTGGCACGATTTGAGCCCATACTACGAGGTAGGACATAGGATACTTTTTATCCCGAAATTCTACCCCTGAAGGGGTGAAATAGGGGTTGAAAGTTTGTATGAAAGTCCTTAATTTCTCAATTTATAGCCATGAAACTTGATATATGAGCTGCGGGTTGAAAATGAAGACATACGTGTTTCACAGTTTTTGAAAATTCGACCCCCAAAAGGGTGAAATAGGGGTTGAAAGTTTGTATGAAAGTCCTTCATTTCTCAAGTTATATCCATGAAACTTGATATATGAGCTGCGGGTTAAAAATGAAAACATACGTGTTTCACATTTTTTCAAAATTCCACCCCCAAAGGGGTGAAATAGGGGTTGAAAGTTTGTATAACAGTCGGTCATTTCTCAAGTTATTTCGATGAAACTTGGTATATCCACGCGGACGAAGTCGCGGGCATCAGCTAGTGTATAATAAGGCGGTATCAAGTGTACAGCACCATTCGGAAAAATTATATTATACGACCTCGTCCGCGTGGATTGAGTTTTTTGGTTCCCGCGGGAACTTTTTAATTTTCCGGGATAAAAAGTAGCTTAAGTGTTATTCCAGACTATAATCTATCTCTGTGCCTAATTTCATCCAAATCCGTTCAGCCGTTCTGGCGTGATTGAGTAACAAATATCCATCCATCCATACAACCATCCATCCGTCTAAACTTTCGCATTTATAATATTAGTATAGATTTCATACCAGTTAAAATTTCAACTGAATTTCAGATTAAATTATATATGTCTCTCACTGAACTTTCTTCGCCAAAAGTGATTATCAATTCTAATTTAGTCCAACGAGTGAGTTTTGAACCAACGATCCTTGAGATTTCGATCTCCTACAGCGTTGAGCTATTGAGACATGTCACGGTGAGTTTTCTCATAAAAATGAAATAAAGATCCATTCTTAAAGTATATCATTGTCTACTTACTTGCATCTGTACCTACCTACTCCTCAAATACTACCACGGACGGGCAATAATTCGTAGGTGTTTTTCCTATCATCATCATTCATCATGATCTCGCGTGCCTTCCTCGATACTACTTTATACCTACTTTACCACTACCACCCATTTCCCCCTTTTTTGTTAATATAAGAAATTCCTCATTTATACCACCAACTGGCAAGTCTGTCTTGAAGTTGTGTGACCTGTGGACTTAAATCATTCTCCGTTCTCCGTTCCCGGTATTGCACTTAGCGTGGTTGTTGTTATCTGTGTACCCAATTCGTCATCTTCTCGTGCTAACATTAGATATAAACTTTACATATTTTTCCCACTTTCCTCATTTTTGAGCATTATTGCTATTCTATCTCTATTGGAAAGAGGATATCGTGAAAAAATAAAGTAGACTCGTAAAAGGATAGAGAACACAACCTATCATTTACCTATTAACATAATTAATATTATCATTGGATAGAAAAAAACTTAGCTAATGGGAATAAGGATAAGTAGGTACAATCGCATGGTTAAATCCACAGGTTAAATCTATAAAATCCAATAGCAATAATGCGCAAAACATAAGAAAATATTTGAACGAATTGGTAATCAAGTTCCGTCGATCTAAATTGTTCAAATAACTTCGTAAAGGGCCAATGTCCAGCTGTATACCGATGAATCACGAGGCAAAATTGTAAAATATGTACCACCTATTCAATATTCATTCCTTGAATAACTGACTATTGTAATGAGTTGCTGTTAGATAAAAATTGTAAGATAAACATCGAGAGCTTGTAATAATCGATAATAATTATATTTTACTTCTAATATAATAGTTGTCACAAATCATGCTTTGCTCGATCTTGAAAATCCCAACGTCAATGCATGTACTTAGAGTAGAAGATGTCTCATGTCGCTTAATAGAGGGATTCTGCCGGAATAATGATGAAATGGCACTTCAAGTAAACAAACTGAAAAGGCCATCCAGCTTTTCTGGGAAGATCTAAAATAGTAATTTCGCTGCGCCAAGTCGAATTGTTGAAGGTTTTAAATTTTTGCCTTTAAATACAAATTATTTTTTAAACTAATTTAACTTTTCAAGTTAGAAATGAGTTATGCAAAATCTACGACAGCCAGCAAATTATTAATCGGTACGGTAGGTATTTCTTTGCACTACAAGTTAGCCCTTGACCTACGATCTCACTAATTGTTGTTCAAGTGATGATGAGTAAGATGGTAGCGGGCTAACCTGTTAAGGGTATGGCAGTTATATTAAACCCATACTCCTAATCAGTTTCTACACGAGACAGTACCGTATTTAATTTGTTTTAATTCAATATAATTAAACGCCTACAAAAGTTGCGCTGGCAATTATTGCGAAACTCTCATTTGACGTACCTATATAAAATAACGCGGTAAAACCGGCCGTCAAAATAATATGATTGTTGTTTAATTAATTTAATACCGACCGTTATTACGTGGGATGTTATTCTGAAATAATCGGTTTCATTAAATTTAAAGGCATTATTAAGATCATTCAATAAAGAAAAGTGATTTAGGAAATTCGCAGGAAAGCAGCAAAAGAAAATTTTAGGATTTTGTCACGCATTAGTTTATATTAACAATCATATTATTATTTTAATTTTATAAGCATCAGTACTAAAAAGACTGGCCAAGTGTGACGCGTCCATCGCGGGCTCCGTAGCTTGGAAAGGTACATACCTAATTAGAAACAATTTAAACAAATAATCCACTGTCACAAACACAATAAGATCCTTCTATTTGTGACCGTAAAGTAATTTATTTAATTTATTTATTTATTCTGTACAAAATACAAATTAAAACTAAACTTAAATTTAGAAAGGACGTGTACAAGGTACGAGTAATTATTGTTTGTAAAGGTTTTGTGCATATTTTTCATTAAATGTGCTAGTTTTTAAACTCTATTATTTTCATTTTTCTGTATAATGACAAAGTTTACACAATCTCTATCAATCAAACTATTATTTGCTTTGCAATCTTTGTCTATAAAAGTTAGAGTGGTATTTTTTACTATTTTTCGTCTTGTTTCAACTAAAAAAGTTTAAATTTCGACCCCCACATTTCGGCACCGAAACGAGTGATTCAATAATAAATAAATTGAATTTATATTTAATTGCAATAAGTATTGAATATTTCTTATTCGCAATAAAATTATGCAAGCATTATTTAAAATAATTACATAATTATGTATTGTGTAGCATAACGTCAAGGGTGACCTACATGAACATAAAATTATAATCCAAATTCACGCTAACAATAAAAACATAATATTATACTTATAGATACTTATAAATAAGATAAGATTAATAAAGGTCATTATACCAATTTACGTAACCGTATGATGGTGGAGGTAAAGCTATTTTCAACGGAATATTTTGTACGCAATTTCCAGATTTCCCTGAGGTGGTTTTTTATTGCTTGTTTATTTCACCCCATATTATGCAAAAAATCCACCTTACCCATACTCTCGTAGGAATAGACTTTGTTTTTAGAACAGGTTGATGTTTTAGTGATGAATGATGATGTTATCTTAATGTAAGTGTGAAGAAATCAAAACATTAATAACCGGCCAAGTGCGAGTCGGACTGGCACACGAAGGGTTCCGTAGTCCATGCCACCGTAAACGATTTAACATTATGTACCTTCACTGCACAACTTCACAGGGTGCACAATACACCACACCTGGTTCACGTTAAACTGCCATAGGGTCTTAGCAGACAGACATATTATTAGTATGAAAGAAGAAGACAGAAAGAAAGAAAAATCATTTATTCATCTAGGGCCTCGTACATAAAATCAAACTTTAAAATTAAGCTATGGCTTTTGCACCCACATGTCATAAGATGAAAAGGCCCCAACTCAGCATTAATGCTGCAGGTTTTGAAAGCAAAACCTGAGCGCTGGTATTCTGCCGGATCCCAAACGAGTGACACGCACGAGCTCGACAGTCTTCGCAGCCGTCCGCAGCAACCACGCAGCAACGGGATGAATGAGATAAAATGGAGTAGAATAAAAGTATGGATTATAATATGTCATGATAATATAGATCGCGCGCGCGAACTATATGTTTCTACTCCTTAATAAGGGTAATTATATTGCTATTTACATTCCAACATAGTATTTCGATATTTATGAAATATAATATATACATCCTTATACATAAATAGCTACAGCTGAATCTATGGAGTTGAACTAAGTAAAAATTCTATTTGGTAGTCGTCTGTGTGTATAAACTTCACAGAAGGGCGGAGAATATTCTAACATCTGACATATCGTGGCCATCAAGTATACTGTCGCCTGGTCCTGCATATTATCTGATGAGCCATCCAGTAGCACGTACGGCACATATTTAATATCCATCTTGTGCGTTTCTTCGCCAAAATGCCATAAAAGGTTTGTGCCTCGCCTGCTGAGAGCACAGTTCCAAACGCGTCGAATTGGCACCTTGTATTTTGTATCCGCACTGAAACAAAATGGAATTCGATGAATTTTGCGGTACTCTACACTCTTTACAAAACGAGAAAAATACCCCGCAAGAAAATTGTGAAAAGCTCCCTTTTGTAAAAGTTTTGTACAACATAATTTATGTCAGTGTGAACTGTTCGGATATCGTCCAGCAGTAAAATATCACTGCAATACACAAATGTATAGTAAGACGTTTTGAAAATATTGTTTCGTTCCGCCGATAAATTCTCGGAAAGTTGATATTAACAGTAATAATATTAACTTTCTGCATATATCTCATTTTGCATTATTTATGAGCTATTCAACTCTTGAGCAACTCAGTTTGAAGTTTCGGAATTAATTGGATGTTTCATCTTCTGTGGAGTTGTCATGCGGTTCGAGCTTTGAAGTTACTCTTATTATATACTAGCTGATGCCCGCGACTTCGTCCGCGTGGATTGAGGTTTTTCGGTTCCCGCGGGAACTCCTTAATTTTCCGGGATAAAAAGTAGCCTATGTGCTATTCCAGACTATAATCTATCTCTGTGCCAAATTTCATCCAGATCCGTTCATCCGTTGGAGCGTGATTGAGTAACAAACATACATCCATACATACATACATCCATCCATCCAAACTTTCGCATTTATAATATTTATATGGACTAGCTGATGCCCGCGACTTCGTCCGCGTGGATCGAGGTTTTTCGTTTCCCGCGGGAACTCCTTAATTTACCGGGATAAAAAGTAGCCTATGTGTTATTCCAGACTATAATCTATCTCTGTGCCAAATTTCATCCAGATCCGTTCAGCCGTTGGGGCGTGATTGAGTAACAAACATCCATCCATACATCCATCCAAACTTTCGCATTTATAATATTTATTTGATCTGTTATGTTACAGGCTGATAAATAAAATTTGGCTGTAAAACTACCGTAACAATACAGTGTTAATGGCACTGCATAAAATTTACGCACAGTTACGCATAGAGTCCTTTTATCATTATTCTTAGTTGGACAATAGGTATTTCTCATCAGTCATTTTCATTTTCTCTTCAGTCTTATCTCATACACTCCGCATGAGATAATACTCAAAGTATTCCTAGAAATTCTCGTTTATCATTTTCGAAATTTGTTTGTTTGTCTGTGTCTATTATCAAATAAATCAAATATAAATATTATAAATGCGAAAATTTGGATGGATGTTTGTTACTCAATCACGCTCCAACGGCTGAACGGATCTGGATGAAATTTGGCACAGAGATAGATTATAGTCTGGAATAGCACATAGGCTACTTTTTATCCCGGAAAATTAAAGATTTCCCGCGGGAACCGAAAAACCTAAATTCACGTGGACGAAGTCGCGGGCATCAGCTAGTCATTTCATATATCAAGTTTTTTAAGTTTTATTATAGCCTGTGAGTTGAGATTGCAAAGCCCAGCTGTATCTACCCAGTTTAAAGCGGCGGAGAAATCAATGCCCGAGTCTACGCTGTTTTTAGAGTATTTCATCAAGCAGGAAATGTAGAATACAGCCTTTGTATTGTTTTTTATAATATCAATGGCGCAGGCGTGCAATTTGTTGCCGTAACATTCTTCAGGACCATGTTGGCATAAAAATCTGTAGGAACCCCGAAAGCTCTTTGTCTGAAATAAGAAATTAATAATGATTCGTTTATTTTACATCTATTAATTATTAAGTATATTTCAACTGATTAATTTTATCCCTAAAAATCTAAGAGTTCCCACGGGATTAAATCAAGTCACATTGATGAAACCGCAAGAATCATCTAAATTCAGTTTAATAATAACCACTAAATTCAGTTCAGTTAAATAAAAAACATGAGTTCAAAACAAATGCATACCTCAGCATTTCCGTAAGGAATGAGTATTACTTTCATAAGGGATCCAAAAACCTCAACTGTTGGCTGTAACTGATTTGTGAAGAAGTCTGCACTTGCTGGGCAAAGCGTTTCATAATACACTTTTAATTCTACTTTATTTTGGTGAAAATTCTGAAACATGTTTTAAGAATATATTATGCTGTTATTATTATGAATAATATGCTGTTGTTAATATAGGTAAGTACCAATGATTTATAAAAGTGCAGTTATTTTCGGAAATGTACTATTTGCTCATAATATAAGGGTCAGTGTACTTACTTTAAAATTGTGGTTTTCCTTCAGTCCTTGCCTTTTTACAGCTCGATACCCTAAAAGTACACTCTTATTCTTTTTAACATATCTAACATTGGATAAATATACTTTCTTTTTTCCTGAACTTACTTTTAAATGAAGCATTAGTGTTAAGTGGTAAACAAATAATAAAATATACGACGTAAAATAAAATAACATAATTAGCCATATTTGCAGCACTCGACCGACAATTTTAGATGATAGGGTGAAATGAAATGTAACATAATTAAAAAGATGCGAATATAATTATTTATGTTACCCTAACGACCTCATTATCTCGAATAGGTACTTCCTCACAACAATATTTTTAGGGTTCTCGAGCCACTAGTTGAATAATTGTTAATTGTTTTAGATGCAAACTGGAAATAATATGCCGGTGGAAATACACTGTGTTAACATTATAATATCTAGGTATACTCCTCCTAACTATTAGCAAAAGATTATTGCATTTTTTGATACAAATTAAAAATAATTGAAATAAGTACCTACTTAGTTTTTGAAACTGTTAAACTTATTTTTAAAATTTTTAAACTTTGGCACAGTATTGGTCAGATACCATTACTTTACTTTGGTGTTTCAATTTGTTTGTTTTAGCTTACAACTACGAGTACAACCGCTTGCGGCGTAACTCATGAGTCCAATGGGAATTTTGAAAAATCTGTCTCATTACTCTTATTCCTTGTAAAACTTCTATATTAATATTATAAAAGCCAAAGTTTGGATGGATGGATATTTGTTACTCAATCACGCAAGAACGGCTAAACGGATCTGGATGAAATTTGGCACAGAGACAGATTATAGTCTGGAATAACACATAAGCTACTTTTTATCCCGGAAATTAAAGAGACCCCGCGGGTAGGTACCAAAAAATCGCAATCAATGCGGACGAAATCGCGGGCATCAGCTAGTACGTTATATGCGGAACCTCTGTGCAAAGTTTCAGCTTTCTGGGTCCAAGGATTTAGGCTGGGCGTTGATAAATCATCAGTGAATGAGTGAGTCAGGAGTCAGGACCATGAAATAGAGTGGTCAAGACAGTTCTCATTATATGTAGTCTAGAGATTGCCAATCAACAATTACTACTCATACAAGTGTTTTTATCCCTTTCAAAAAGAAAGTGAAATTTTTTTTTTATTGATTAATACGGAAACAAAGGCATGACGGGTAGCTATTAGTACAACGAATACAAATAATGATAAGGAGTATATATAGGTATACTAGCGATCCGCCCCGGCTTCGCACGGGTAGCACTAATAATCCTAATCTATATAATATAAACTATCCTATCTCTCAAGTTAGATCGAACTGCACATAGGTATACTAGCGATCCGCCCCGGCTTCGCACGGGTAGCACTAATAATCCTAATCTATATAATATAAACTATCCTATCTCTCAAGTTAGATCGATTGTCACGGATTCACGATGTCACGGACCACCAGCAAGGCCTTTAACTTGCCCAAATTTAATGTGTGATCAAACGCAAACAGGAAGTCAAAACCAGGTACCCTTCGAAATTTTATTATCCAAATATAGTCAAAATATTCCTTTAATAAAACGCATTCCGCGAGGGGCAAGAATATCATTGGCTAGATCCTTATCACATACAATCCAAAATGTCTTATCAAATTCACTTCTGGCTTGGCAAAATCTTTTTTTGTTTTCATATAAACATTTTTCAGTAGATAAATCAGAAAGCGGGTCGTTATGTTCAAAATTAAAAAAAAATTGTTCGGTTGATCGCGTTTTCCAAATTCCTGACTGCTCATTTCGAACGCAAAATTACAATTTAAAAAAAATTGTGGAAAACAAGGTTATGCAGCCCGCATTTTGTTTTCTAATGATACGCTGGCTCCATTCAATGATGAAACGCTAGAAGCCTTACGTGACAAGCATCCTTTACCAACTCCCGACTCTTTGCTTCCAGACCCACCTTCAAACGTTTCATTTTTACAGATAAAGGATGAAGAAACTTACGCTGCGATAATGTCATTCTGCAGTGGCTCTGCTGGTGGCATGGACGGCATAACTCCACAACATCTGAAGGATCTTGTGGGAGTTACTGCTGGGGACGCCGGCAGGGCGCTTCTGAGTGACATTACCAGACTTTGTAATTTGATGTTATCTGGCGAGGTAAATTCATCCTTTTTGCCATTCCTTTACGGTGCGAGGCTCTGTGCTTTTAATAAAAAGGACGGTGGGATCCGGCCCATCGCTGTTGGCTGCACTTTTCGCCGTTTGGCATCAAAATTAGCGTGTAGACACATAGTTTCGACCCTAAAGGATAAATTCCAACCTATTCAAGTTGGATTTGGCAGTAAAGGTGGTTGTGAGGCAGCAGTGCATTCGGCTCGTACTTTCTTATCGAATGGCGAGGTTGAGGTACTGCTGAAAGTAGACGTAAAGAATGCTTTCAATTCATTGGACAGGGCAACTCTGCTTAACGAAGTTTCAACACAGCTTCCCGAAATTTACCCATATGTTTGGCAATGTTACAGCTCTGCTTCCAAATTATTTTTTGGAGATGGCGATATTAAGTCCTCTGTAGGTGTTCAGCAAGGGGATCCTTTAGGTCCAGCCCTGTTCAGCTTAGGGATCCATAACCATATCTCAAATTTAACATCTAAATTTAACATATGGTATCTTGACGATGGAACCATTGGAGGCAACGTGGATGACGTTCTAAAAGATCTTAACAGCGTTAAGCAACAATTTAGCAAAATTGGTTTAGAACTAAATTTTTCCAAATGTGAACTGTTTTTCACAGAAAAACTATCGCAAGATAGAATATTATCGGCCTCAGAATTATTTAACGGAATTGCCCCTAATATTAAGATTCTTGTTAAACATTCACTTTGTCTTCTTGGTGCTCCTCTTTTTAACGAAGCCATACAACCAATCTTGGACAAAAAAATCAGAACATTTTCGGCACATTCTGACAAATTGGGCGCTCTAAATTCTCACATTGCATTTTCGATCCTAAAATATTGCCTTTTTGTACCTAAATTAATTTACATTCTCCGTGCGAGCCCAATTTGGAAATTTCCTGGACTACTCGATATTATGGATGCCACCTTAAGAGATACGCTAGGAAAAATTCTAAATTTATGTTTTGATGATCAGTCCTGGAATCAAGCTACTTTACCGGTCAAGTATGGTGGCATCGGCGTGAGAAAAATTTCCAGTGTTGCTCTTCCGGCTTTTCTGTCCTCTGTGCATAGTATAAAAGAGCTCAGTTCTCAAATTCTTAATTCTAATTCAGTTTCATTGACCTATGCCACAGAGGCCCTAGAGAGTTGGAAGGTCAGGTGTCCCAATGACGACATCCCGAAGGAATGTTTCACACAAAAACTTTGGGATGTGCCGTTGGTTCGGCTGACACATACAAATTTGGTTCAAAATCTTACAAGTGAAAGAGATCGAGCAAGGCTTCTAGCCTTATCTGAAAAAGAATCCGGGTATTGGCTTCATGCCTTGCCATCCAAAAATCTAGGCACGCTTTTAGATAACGAAAGTTTTCGTGTGGCTCTAGGTCTCAGATTGGGAACACCCCTGTGCTATGAGCACAGATGTCCGTGTGGAAAAGAGGTCGATAAATTTGGAATTCACGGACTCTCTTGCCAAAGGAGCGCTGGTAGGCTTTTTCGGCATGGCTCTCTCAATGATACGATCAAAAGGGCTCTTGTCACCATAGATATTCCTGCGCTCATTGAGCCGGCAGGGATTAGTCGGGATGATGGCAAGAGACCTGATGGATTGACGCTGGTTCCCTGGGAACGGGGACGGGCGCTAATGTGGGACGCAACATGCGTAGACACTTTGGCCCCGTGTCATATCAGGGAGACAGCATCAAGGCCGGGAGCCGCAGCAGAAAAGGCTGAAACCGGCAAACGGCGGAAGTATGCCTCTCTCATAGAGAGTTACATATTTGTTCCGTTTGCCGTGGAGACCCTGGGGCCGTGGAGTCTTAGTGCCAAAAATTTTTTGCGAGCTATTTCACCGCGGTTGGTTGCCTCATCTGGTGACAGAAGGGCTGGCTCATTTTTTGCGCAAAGGATCAGCCTGGCTGTCCAGCGCGGAAATGCAGCCAGTATTCTCGCCACCATTCCACGCGGGCATGATTTATATAGTAATTAGGTTACGCTAGCTAGCTTTAATTTCTATTGTTTTGTTTTCAATAAAAAAAAAAAAATTAAAAAAACTGCACATGGTGTGCGAATTTTATTATAATCGGTTAAGTGGTTTAGAAGTCCATTGAGGACAAACATTGTGACACGAGATTTATATATATATAGATGTAAATAAAGTCGATGTCCCCATTTCGTGATAAGCTGCCTTATCTGAACTTAGCTTTTTCAATAGGAAAAGGCCAAATAAAAAAACAAAATTTTCTATCTTCATTCTATTTAAAAATCTAAATCTAGTCTTCAGTCCTACACTCCACGCAAGGTGGTGGTGAAACGGCGAACGCTGCGCAAATGTCCCTCAAAAAATTACTCCCGTCGTTCTCTTGGCCATTTATTATGATGTAAGGCACATATGAGAAATTCGCCTTTTTACTCTCCTCACCATAATATTCTAGAAGTTCTGTCCCTCTGTCGCCTTTAGCACAGGTTTTTATTGGCGTTGAATCAATACCCAATGCAGCTGCACACTAAAATAAAAAAAAACTGATTTTAAGAAAGTGTAAAACTTCCATACTACTGTAAAATCTAATAGGAATTTGAATGGTTATTTACACGCGCAAGGTATCGCACCTTTCATTACCTATAGGAGTGGCTGGCGAGCCTACGTTAAGTTCTCTAGTAATTCTGTATTGTTTTTAGTTTTTTGAAATTTCTCCATATCAGTTGTATTATGCTTGTGAGTTGTGAGGCTTGTACTCACGTCACAAATGTACATATTGCTGGACTTTTATAAGCACAAGTTAGCCTAGCTATCTTGAGCTAGCTATGCAAAGATGTGTGCCAGTAAATCATATATTATTAGCTTGAAAGTAAGTATTGATGTAGCATAATACGCCCTAGGTGGACAGACGATGTCAAGCCGATCGAGCCATCAGGAATCAGGATCCAGGCGGTGGAAGACCGCTGCATGTGGAATTCCCTGAATCTATGAGAGACCTATGTCTACGTCTAGCAGTGGAGGTCTATCGAGTGTCGATGTCATGCTGGCAAACAATTCACCACTCTAAAGAAGACAAATAAATTATTAAAGCATAGCTAAAGCCTATAAGTACCTAAGAAGTTTTCTTGAAGATTTTTTTCTTTACCTGCATCGGCGCTACTAGTAAACAGTGATGTCGTTGCTACAGTTTTTACTACAGTTATATATTTTAGTAACTAGTTTATATTAACCCTGTCAGCAGCTGCATCATTAGAGCCACGATGTTCTCCACCCATCATGCAGGAATTGAACATGACAGCTTCGGTGATATTCTTCAGGTGGTCGATAGCGCACGCATGCAACTTGTTACCGTAGCATTCTGGTGGACCATGCTGACATTGAAATTCGATCACACCGTTTTTTTTGATAGTCTGAGGAAGAGAAATTGGAATGTTGCCTAGGTATATCATAAACTAGTGGTTCGCCCCGAACTGAGACCTCGCGGTTTCACAGAGCGCCATCTATTGACATCAGTGTGAAGTTCTGTTAAAAATATCATCATCATTAAAAATTAAATAATTTCGTTTCCTTATAATATTTATCTAATTTTAGTATTTGTTGTTCAAGTACAGGATATAATTCAAATAATTGATCAAGTTTCAGGCTTGAGAGTTCAGAAAATTAAGAGTTCTGAGGTCAACTTTGGACGTTAGAAAATCGCCACTTTGAAAGCCCCCCATTTCGTCAATTTTAGGGGAAAAATTCAAAAAAAAATATTTTTGGACTCTATTCCTAATTATCTTTAAAATGATATACTGCAACCCTATGTAACGCTATAAAAAATATTTTACTTCTCATTCGCTTCTATGAGAGCCCCCCTGAAATAAAGATTTTTATAACTTTTTAAGGCATATTCGGCGGGAGGCCATCGATTTACATATTATATTTAAATTTGAAGTAATTACGTTCAGCAATTCAGAAGTTATAAGGCTCTGACAGACGGACGGACGGACGGACGGACGGACGGACGGACGGACAAGTGCCAATTCACCCAAGTAGACTCAGAGACCTTCGCTTCGCTCGGTCAATAAATATTTTTTTTGTGTTTATTAAAAAGAGGATCTTCGAACAGACGTAATATCCACGTCCCGCGTTAGTTTTATGTTTGATAACTATTTTAAAGTATCGATTCTAGTAAAAAAGTGCGCGATTTGACTAGTTGTCAAATACCCAATTGATTGAACTGATGCGTATGAATATAGTGGATGGGGATTTTTCATTTCATTCAACTCAAGTTGAATCTCAAGGGGAAAAAGTCATTTCAACTCATTGCGGTCTCACTGCTGAGCACGAGTCTCCTCTCAGAATGACCGTTATAGCAAGCGATATTTAATTACTTAAAACGCACAAAACTCAGAAAAGATAGAAGTGCGTGCCTGATGATTGAACCTCGTCAGCTCCGGCCGAACGTCGTCGCCACCACCACGCTATCACCACTCTAAGGTTAGTGAATATACCTAAGGTTAATAGTTAAACTTTAGATCCGTTTTATTAATCTTTACCTAGACGATTGCTGGTGTTTACGTAAAAGTTATACCTCTTGGGATTTTGTTATTCCTCTAGAGTGTAGATATTACTTACTTCTGCATTCCCGTAAGGATATATATGGAAATCCACGTATTGACTCAATTTTTGGACCGCAGGGCTAAATTGTTCTTTATCAAACTTAATACAATCTGGACATAGAGACTCGTAATAAACCTTCACTTTCACTTGGCCTTCATCTTTGGCAGTACTCTGAAACATTAGACTAGTCCTTATTTGATTTTAATATCTAGTCTTAATTTTATCATTAGGATATAAATAGAACTGCTTTGATTAGGATTCTACTAACATTATTGAACATTGACTATACTTAGCATGAGAATGGATCATCAGTTTAATTTAAACTGATACTTAGGTAGGTGCCGCATACACGAATAGCACAAGATTAAACGGGATTGTTATCTTAATTCTATAAAATCACCAAAATATAGTGCATTCATTTTCGTGTTCGTATGTGTGTGCAATATAATATTATGTGTATGATAATTATGAGCATTAGCAAATATGTAAAAATAAATATTCGCTTACCTCAACCTGGTTATTGGTCCAATAAGTATCACTGTCTGAAAATACTGTTCTCGTATCTTCGGACTCATTTGCTATTATAATAACATCTGAAAAAATATTTAAACAAAATTAAATACAGATAATAATAATATGTTCAATTACGTAACTATATCTTCCAATACGATACATATGATACCTTGTTGTGATTGTCCATAAGCGCTGCTTAGAACGCTAATGAAAACCAATCTAATTAAATGTCTGAGATAAAACATTGAAGCGACCGTTTGGTTACAATTTTACTCCAAGACTGTATTAATAAATCGGAATACATGCGTCACTTAATTCTCCGTAATATAATATAATACATACAATGGCACATTCAATAATATTAAGTAAATAAAAGATTATTTAACTGTGAACAGGCAAGTTTAAAACAATGTAAAGTTATAAGTACAAGCTATGGCGATTGTAATTTGTAACCATAGGTTAATGGCTTGTCTGAAAATATTGCTTTTGGTGGTTAGAAATAAAAAGGACGGCCGAAGTGCTAAGAATCTGAAAAAAATATGAATATAAGAAATTAAGATATATACCATATTATTATGATTATTTTACTTTTTTTTTATTCTTAATTTTTGGAGTTTGTTCCCTACGCCACTCCGTAGGGTTTCAAAAATTCCACACAAAATCCCAATATCAACCTAAATCTTCGTAGGGCTTTCTTGAGCCCTACGAAACAACACGACTACGAACAGAGCCCTAACCTCCTCTGATTACTTATGAAGAAAATTATTGTAAGTATAAAACTTACAGACCTAATCAACATCTTAAATCAAATATCAAATATAAATATTATAAATGCGAAAGTTTGGATGGATGTATGGATGTATGGATGTATGGATGTATGGATGTATGGATGTATGGATGTATGGATGTATGGATGTATGGATGTATGGATGTATGGATGTATGGATGTATGGATGTTTGTTACTCAATCACGCTCCAACGGCTGAACGGATCTGGATGAAATTTGGCACAGAGATAGATTATAGTCTGGAATAGCACATAGGCTACTTTTTATCCCGGAAAATTAAAGAGTTCCCGCGGGAACCGAAAAACCTCAATCCACGCGGACGAAGTCGCGGGCATCAGCTAGTTCAGAATATATTAAGTATCACAAGCCACAACGTACCTACTCAGCTAGCCATAGTTTTGTTACAATATTAACAAACATTTATTCAGATGTTGATTTCAGTCGATGAGCCTGACTTAATAGTTTGCTTCAACTTACAACAACTTAAGATCTCAAAATGAAAAAGACCCTATTACCCAGTTCATGAAATTTAATCTTTATATAATCTTCCTTAGCAATAAGCTACACTCCTAGACCGGATTCAACGTCTATTGTAAAGCCTCAGGCTTCCGACATTGATAACTTTTATTCCGTAGCTTTCAGATTTTCTCAAAGAAGTATATTGAATTGTACTGGAACAAAGCAAAGTAGAAGTCAAAAGCAGACGAGAGTTGTTTAGTTTGTGGTTGATATAACAGACAAGCGCAACTGAAAATGCAATTTGAAACGTGATCGACCTCTGAGTTTGATCGCTGTCGCGTATCGGAAAATTGTACGTAGATACGAGTACTATGATATGAAGACCATCAAGTATGGAGAACGTGCATATTTTCAGGAATTTTAGGTATATCAAGGAAAGTTTGCATCATAGACATATATATTTTTGGTTTTGGTTTTGGCTATAGTTAAACTTTGATACGATTAAAAACTAATAATAAAAAAAAACTAACAGTGATCGATTCGTGCTATAAATTACGTATACACACGGTCTATTTTTGAAATGTAAGTGATGTGCCTATGTTTTTCGTTCGTTACATGTTTCTCCTAACAGGTGTGAACTCTCACGCCATTCGAGTATTCCTTCCTTTGTAATGAGGGCACAATTGAGGGGTTCTCGATTCTCGTTAAATATTAACACGATATCCGTGACCTCCCTATCCAACGACGATTCCAACAAGTCGATATATTATTTACAAGTCGTATTTTAGATATTCGAAATGATTTCATCATGATACACTAATTAAACAATACATACTTTAACAGAATATATATGATTTAATTCTCCGTTTAATTTTCTCTATTACACAATATTTTCCTACTCTAGTATAATGTGACCCCTGTGTCCGCCATAGGGTCGAAGGAATCTCTACTATGATGGAAATGAGCTGGCAATTGACAACGAGCGTTACCGTGGTTGCGTGGAACGCAAAATATTTTAATTATTGCAATTTGCATTAAAGGACGCGTTTTGTGTGGAATTTTGTATTACTCATGAATATAATATAATAATAATTAGAAGGTGCTTATTTTTATTTGTGGTTATTTTATGCAAATATTACTTTTTAAAAAAGATGTTGAATGTGTCAAATTTTGAACGACCGCATACCAGGATGACCACGATGACAAATATTTTATGTAATAAATAGCTGTATTACCGTTTTTTTTGTAAAAACAAGTTTTTTTCCATCATTTGGACAGGTAACGTTAGTACACCAAGTTAAAACGTATAAACGCGTTCTTTTAAAAAATATAAAAGGCAATTTTCGCTTCCACGTGCCTCTATATCCTCTAATGAAAGGAGCGTCCCAGACTTTGACGCTCAATGAAAAATTCAAGTACACCAAGGAGGCTCAAAGTAGGTAGTAGGTACGTACACGGCCCTAGTATCCGCAATTTATTGCACCTCGAATAGAGCCTGAAGAATAAAGGTTTAACGCTATTCGAAAAGTAAAAACCGCGACAGCGACGGCCGCCACCCTCCTATGTATTATGCATGACATTCGTGATTCGTTATACCTAACTCTCGAATAACTCACGAAGAGTGAAGACTCAAAAGTTGTGAAACGTTTTTAATTGCATTTTTCTACTGCAGAAAAAATCGTAGACAGATCTAACAATATTAGACTCTGGATTTTCTACATTTGGGTGGTACCTTTAATAGTTTTGCATACTTGATATTATTATAATAAAGATCTGCATACGTATACCTATACAACCCTGGCGCCTGCTTGGCTAATAAATCAAACTGATTTAGAAAGGTATATACGAGTAGTATTGCAAACTCAGAAGCTTTTATAGATAGCGCAAACTTATTGCCTTCATATTATCTTTGTTACGCTCAGTAAGTTGATGGAATACATTTGTGATTTCTAGCAGTAAATAAGGGAATACATATTTGATGACCCTTCAGGTAGATACGTATACCTAATAATAGTCATTATTCTGTACTTCAGGTAATAACCGTTACCTTGATACAAAAAGGACACTATAATTATGTTATTCTGAACCACAAAAGATCTTGCCTATTAGGTACAGGTCCATCATTATCACCATCTTATCGGCCTGCGGACGTTCACTGTTGCTGTCCTCAGCTTTCACCATTCAGCCACTTCCTATCACCCTCTTTATATCATGCCGGAGCGCGCTCCACGCTTCGCTTACTAATACGCGGTCTTCACTTTGGATCTTTGGAAATAACAATTATTAAAACAGTCAGTAACACCAACACCAACAATGTGCTTGTCGTAATCGGTAAGTGCGCATAGGTCACGATTTATGGCGTTTATGTTGGCTATATTTCGTACTGGTGGTTGCAGTTATAAGGTGTGTCTATATGTATTATGTGCATAAGGGTGATACTTCAAGAAATAGTTTATATAAAATCAATCTTAGAGTCAGACAAGTCAGGTGGTTAGGAGTCTAGGAGGATATTTAACTCTCCAGCTTGAACATAAAAATTGATACAAATTGCACAAAGGGTTACCCTTTTTCTTACCAGACGGTGTCACGAGTTCACGCCGGAGAATGCTGGAGGTCGACTACCTTTGTGTTTGACCTTTCTGCAGTCTGGAGCATCTCTCACCTCTTGTCTAAGGTAAAGGGTAGAGGGTTTCTAACTTTCTATCTTTCCAAATCCATACTAATATCCATACTAATATTATAAATACGAAAGTGTGTCTCTCTGTCTGTCTGTCTGCTACGCTTTTACGGCCCATCTGTTCAATTGATTTTGATGAAATTTGGTACAGGGATGTTTTGTATCCCGGGGAAGGACTTAGGCTACTTTTTATCCCGAAAAATTAAAGGGTTCCCGCGGAAATAAAAAAAAATTCATCCACGCGGTTAAAGTTGCGGGCATCATCATCATCATATTATTTACTAGCTGATGCCCGCGACTTCGTCCGCGTGGATCGAGGTTTTTCGTTTCCCGCGGGAACTCCTTAATTTTCCGGGATAAAAAGTAGCCTATGTGTTATTCCAGACTATAATCTATCTCTGTGCCAAATTTCATCCAGATCCGTTCAGCCGTTGGGGCGTGATTGAGTAACAAACATCCATCCATACATCCATCCAAACTTTCGCATTTTTATTATTTATTTGATACATGTGTAGAATAATTATTTTGTATCGCAATCGGGTTAAATGTTGGATCACTCTTTGCTTAAGGCAAAGCGTAGCCATCGGGCCTCAGAAATGTCTGAATCTCTTGGGTCATTTGATGCATGGATGGAGTTTCAGCAGATGTACTCCGGACAATTATTATCTAAGTTCTAACTCCTATCTAAATATTAATATGACTGGTGTTCGAAGAGATTGAAAATAATAAAGAACTAGACTACCAAAGATTGGATTGAAGAGATTCATTATGAGATCATATTTTTATCCAAGTTTAATATTCTTTCAAGTCTTTTCAAGTTGACGCGATAGGTATGGTTATAGCAATAACAAGTTTTGCACGTTTGCTACGAGAAATTCCTGAGGGATTTTCTTTATTCCGACAGACAGAAATGTTGGCAACCCTGATACAAATAATTCATGTTCAGACAGATTATTATTGCTTAATTTTTTATATAAAATTTAATACTTCTTACTTGTGTGTATTGCGACATTATGTTAACGCAAAGTTGAAAGTAGGTATTAGCGTCTCTAAAACTGATCATTATTTCAGTACGCATTGCCGGCTCATTACTGCGCACGAGTCTCTTCTCGAAATGAGAAGAGTTTGGCCATAGTCCACCACGCTGGCCATGTGCGGATTGGCCGCCTCCGAGAATATTATGAAGAACTTTTGGGCATGCAGGATGTTTTCTTTCACCGTTTGAAGCAAGTGAAATTTAATTTCCGAAAAGTCAGATGTGCGTGCCCGGGTATCGAACCCACGACCTCGTATAGGAGGAGGCTTTTAAAATGTTACTTAGGTCTATTGCTATGCATAGCCATTGAGGTATTATGTACTAGTACTTTAGTACATACCTAGTTATTACTTCAATGTGTATCTAAGCCCGCTTAAAATACCTAAGAAAATCGAAAATCCTATCATATTGTTTGACTTTTTTTATCTAGGTATCTAAAGAAAGAAATAACCGAAACATTTCCTTTAAGGAGAACATACTTTTTTCATAATTTCTTAAATTTAATTTATTTTAGGGCTCGAAACTTAGCATACCTATTAATAAAGTAATGACGTGATACTGAAGAGCCGCTTACGTTAAGCCGAGGTCAAGAGGCAGGGTCGGATCTAGTTATTAATGCATCGTTGGCTAACGTTGAGCTATCAAGATACTTAGCTCCCACATTTCTTGTGCACTTTAAACTTCTATTTTTAATATTTTGCACTGTAAGCTTTTCCCTACACCAAGATGGTAAGAATGTCTATGAAATTGTGTTTGTTTGTCATTTAAAATCAGTCTTCTTCCTCTTTCAAAACAATTCATTAGATTTTGATTATCGAAGAGTAAGTTGATGGATTCGTCGCGTTACTCGGGAATTAATGTCATAGCTTAAGGGACCGGCGACCACCGCTCGCAACTTCTACTCGAACCGCAAATATAAATTTGCCGGTATATTGCTATCCCTATTTGGCTGAAGACACATGATCGCGTGCAAGCGCGATAGCAATATGAGCGTACAGAATTTGTTATACATTTAGTCTTGTTCCGTGAATACCAAAAATGATGAATGAAAAATTGTTGTGTTTTTAACTTCGTGTTGTTATTCTGTAACTTGACAATATAGGCTATGTTCCTGATCAATTAGTACGTGAGATATCGTTGGTTTTAATATGAAACAAATAAGGAGAAAACATGTCGTTTATGTCGCAAAAACATGCAAAACGCTATGTGCTTACATTTAATTTTGGGAAAGTATTTTGGAAAAATAATTATCCAGGGACCTAGATAAATACAAGTTCAATTTTAATAATCGCATAATATGGAGGAAATATGCTCGAATTACTAATTATTTTGGTATTACGTTTGTATGAGCAATTCACCCTCTGCTGGCGCCTTAACTATGTATTGTGTTATTCAAGACAAATCTTTATTATTTTAGATTACTATAATAATAGTATAAATGAAAATCCGTCAGTGGTGGTAATTTTAGTTGAGAGTACCTAATAGTCAGGTTGCAGGTGCTACATCTATCTTGTTATGTATTTAACAAGTTAACTAAAAAACATAATCACCGCAGAACTTTGAAAATAAGGTACGTATATCTAAGATTTTATAACTCATTCAAACAAAGGAAAATTCGTATTAAGATAACAAACATTTCTCTTTAGAAAATTGTGATTGATCAATGTGTTAAATATTTTTTTAACATTTATAAAATTAGGCAATTTAGCTTTAAATTTTATCATAGCGTGTACCAATTTGTAAGTGGTCTTTTCTCCGGTTCTTCTCTTCAAGTGCAACACTTATTTAAATTATTAAAAAAACAGTTTATTCGAACGCCTTTATGACACGAAACATAAAATGAAAAGCAGCGTAAAACATAGGCTACGTTCCAAGTTTCAACGACGTACCTAGGTCCGTAGACGTTGTAGCAACTAGCAGCTCGGTCACAGCGTTCAGCAGACCGAACTGCGCCAAGCCGTCTAAAATCTACAACTCTATACCCAGTGCCACAGCCCACACCCCCACAGTGCTACACCCGCCGTCTCCGCATAAAGTTGATTGTATACCATGAGACGACTTAAAAGCCGCAATAGCAGCACGCTAAACACTATTGAATACGGCACTCAATTCATGGAACGAAAGTATGATTATCACATAAGCCTACAAACGTTCACAGGCCACAGCGTTCAGCAGACCGAACTGCGCCAAGCTGACTACAACTCTACACCCAGTATTACACCTGCCGTCTCCGCATAAAGGTGATCGCGTACCACGAGCCGACTTACTAAGGCCGTAAGAGCCGCAATAACAGCACGCTTAACACTTTTCAATACCGCGCGCAAACCATTTTATGGAACGTTAGGCATTGAAAGTTTAATTATCAAATGATTACAATCACCATTTATTGTTGTGACGAGCTGATTTTATCGTATTCTTCCTGCAACAGCCGTGAATAGCCAAATAGTACGCCAATAGCACTAGTGTCTTAAGTCAATCGATGCTCAGCATGCATGTCAGCTGTCAAACAGAGGTATTAATGAGAAATGTTCGACAATCGACATCACCTCGTCTCATTTTACTATGGAAGTCTAAAATGCGGCTCTAGCGCCTTCATCGGAATTGTGCAATCTCCAGGACTATCTGTCAGCATTTCATTTTCCGCTAAATGCCGCGGGATGCCGCCGCAATAACGAACGAAGGTACAATATCCCTCGTAATTTCAATTTTCATTGCACGGCAAATTATTTTCGCTTTGCTTTATTTCAATGTTACTATTTTATTGTTGAAATGCTATTCACATTATCTTTCATAATATTTTGTGTGTACTTCGTATCGATTTGTTAATACAAAAAATAATTTACGAGTAGGTACTTATAATATCGATCGTCCCCGTACCGGAATTTAAGTTAACAAGTCGCATAGTGGTGAAGTATTCAAACTGCCAGGCGATTCAAAAGAAACCATGAAGACGTAATCATTTAAATAGTACATGAGTCCTTGAAACTATTTTCATTAGCAGGTATGCTCGAGGAAATCGCATGGGAACATTTCATTTTCTTATAATAATTTAGTACTTATGTATAACTCTATGTCTGGTGTTAAGTAGTTTAGTTTGTTTGTTTTATTTTGTTTTATGTTGTGTCTATTTTTATTTTTAATTTTAAGGTATTTGTAGCCTGGGCAGACGAATTGGGCAACTGTAATGTCTCCCCAGGCATGTTTCACAAATAAAGAATAAAGAATAAAGAACCTTCTCTTCACATGAGTGAAGTTGGGGATGAAAATATAGTAGGTATACAGAACTAGCCTACTAGGCTGTCCAAAGCACAGATTAGTTAATAAAGATACGTCGTCGTCCCAAAGTAAAAGTTGTGTAAACTAAATTGCAAAAGATAGGTAGAACTCGCGTATTTCAAGCGGAAATAAGCCCACACCCACCCGTCCGGGAGCTGTAATTGAGTTCAGTCTGCACTCTTATTAGTTTACGTTATACGATACAGGAAACATCCGGAAAACTCGCGTCGCCAGTTTTACCGTAGTTGCACGAATGCATCGGTGGAACAAAGGCGACGAGGAACATTGAAAATCAGAGAGCTTTATAAGTTTTTATATATTTTTTATTGAAATTCAAATTTAACTGCGAGTAGAGTTAATTCACATTGCCTTATTTATATTATTAATGCGGAAGTGTGTGTTTGTTTATCTGTCTGACAGTCGTTTTCATTATCATGGCTAAACCGATGAATAGATCATCAGAGAATCTCCCGACCGATTTTAAATAAATACCAAAATATTATGTGACAAAAAATGAAATAACCGACCGACAATTTTAGATGTTACGTAGGTAAGTAGGTAACTAAAATCCATACTATATTCTATTCTACTAGTTTGGATGTTTGTTTCATGTTTATTACTCAATCACGCCAGAACGGCTTAACGGAGGATGAAATTTGTCATAGAGATAGATAAAATTCTGGAATAACACATAGGCTACTTTTTATCCCAGAAAATTAAAGAATTGTCACGGGAACCACAAAACCTTAATCCGCGCGAACGAAGTCGCGAGCATCAGCTGCTCGTAGTGTAACATAAATAAAAAGATACGAATATAATTTAAGTTAACCTAACATTTTGACCTTATTATCTCGAATAGACCGTGCTTTTTTACAACAAATTTTTATTTTATTTGGTAATTACTAGCTGATGACCGCAACTTCATCCGCGTGGTTTAAGTTTTTTTGATTCCCGCGGGAGCTCCTTAATTTTCCGAGATAAAAAGTAGCCTATATGTCACTCTCGGTCCTCAACTATACCCATGCAAAAAACCACGTCGGTCCGTTGCTCCGTTGCGGCGTGAAGGACAGACCAACAAACCAATAAAACAATAAACTAACATACCAACAAACAAACACACTTTCGCATTTATAATATTAAGTATGATTGTTCATTATTTAAATGCAAAATAGAAATTATATGCCAGTAGAAATAAACTGTGCCAAGATTCAATCTACATAATATAGGTACTCCTCCTCCTATTAGCAAAAGATTATGGGAAGTAAGTATATAGGTATAATATATATAGGTGTATAGGTATATAGGTAATAGGTATATAGTTATATTATAATTGCAATTATGCATAAAACAAATTAAAAATTATTAAATTTAACAGTTTGGTTAAACTTATTTGAAATTTTTAAACCATATTTTTTTTTGTTTTGTTCAATTCAAATATAACTTTGGTGTTTCAATTTGTTTAGCTTACCACTATAGCAACCGCTTGCGACACCACTCATGAGTCCCATGGGAATTTTGAAAAATCTGTTAGATTCCTTGTGAAACTTGTGTGTCAAAATTTCAGCTTTCTGGGTCCAAGGATTTACGCTGGACGTTGATGAGTCATCAGTGAATGAGTGAGTCAAAAGTCAGGACCATGAAATAGAGTGGTCAAGATTATTCTCTGTATACATATGTAGAGATTGCCAATCAACAATTACTAGATACTCATACAAGCGGTTTTTATCCCTTTCAAATAATATAATAAAGTGGAATAAGTTTTTTTATTTTTACGGAACCAAAGGTTGTGAGCAATATGATGGCTAATTTACTTGGAGTTGGGTACAACGAATACAAAATTATGATAACTTGTATGTAAATAAAGTCAAATGTCCCCATTTTGTGATAAGCTGCCTTCTCTAAGTAGCTTTTTCATTTGGTAAAGGCCCAATAAAAAAATTAAATTCTGTATACCCATTTTATTTAAAAATAATCTAAATCTAGTCTTCCAATAAAACAGTCCTATGCTCCACGCAAGGTGGAGGTGAAACGGCGAACGCTGCGCAGATATCCCTCAAAAAGTAATCCCCTTCGTTCTCGTGTCCATTTATTATGATGTATGGCACATATGACAAATTCGCCTTCTCACTCTCCTCTCCATAATATTCTAGAAGTTCTGTCCCTCTGTCGCCTTTAGCACAGGTTTTTATTGGCGTTGAATCAATACCCAATGCAGCTGCACACTAAAATAAAATAAAACTGATTTTAAGTGAAAGTGTAAAATTTGCATACAGTTACTGTTAAAACCTAAAAGGAATTTGAATGGCTATTTACAGGTGCAAGGTATCGCACCATTCATTACCTATAGGAGTTGCACGGGAGCCTACGTCATGTTCTCAACATAATTCGTTTTGATTTCGTTTTTTAAAATTTCTCCATTTCAGTTGTCTATCGAGTGACGACAAATACCTACTGTGGATTTCATGCTGGCAAACTATTCACCACTCCAAAGAAGACAAATAAATTAACGCATAGGTAAAGCATATAATCCATAAGAAGTTTTCTTGAATGTTTGATATTTTGGTATCTCGTTTGAGATTTGTTTCTAAACCTGCATCGGCGCTACTGGTGATGTCGTTGTTATGAATACAATTATTACGGTTAAAAATATATTTAAATAACTAGTTTATATTAACCCTGTCGGCAGCTGCATCATCAGAGCCATCTTCAACCATCATGCAGGAATTGAACATGACAGCTTCGGTGATATTCTTCAGGTGGTCGATAGCACACGCATGCAACTTGTTACCGTAGCATTCTGGTGGACCATGCTGACATTCAAATTCGATCACACCGTTTTTTTTGATAGTCTGAGGGAGAAAATATCAATTAAAGCCAACAATTGAATTGTTGCCAGATGTCATAAATAAATATGTTTTTGTGCTTAATAGAAAGAGAATCTTCCAAAAGATGTAATATCCACGTCCCATGTTAGTTTTATTTTTGACTAGCTGATGCCCGCGACTTCGTCCGCGTGGTTTGGCGGGACCCTCGAACCCGATTGCAGCGCCCCCTACCGGGTCCAATTGTGAATATAAACCATCCCGGCGTCCAGACAAAACCAACAAAAAAAGAATTAGCGAAATTGGTCCAGCCGTGTCCCGCTCTGAACCTCGAACCCGATTGCAGCGCCCCCTACCGGGTCCAATTGTGAATATAAACCATCCCGGCGTCCAGACAAACCCAACAAAAAAGAATTAGCGAAATTGGTCCAGCCGTTCACGCGTGATGCCGTGACCAAGGGAAATAGGGATTCATTTTTATATTATACCCCTATTTCACCCCTTTGGGGGTGGAATTTTGAAAAACTGTGAGACACATATGTTTTCATTTTCTACCCGCAGCTCATATATCAAGTTTCATGGCTATAACTTGAGAAATTAAGGACTTTCATACAAACTTTCAACCCCTATTTAACCGCTTCGGGGGTAGAATTTCGGGATAAAAAGTATCCTATGTCCTACCTCGTAGTATGGGCTCAAATCGTGCCAAGTTTCGTTTGAATTCATTCAGTAGTTTCGGCGTGATGCGCGGCCAAGATACAGACAGACAGACAGACAGACAGACAGACAGACAGACAGACAGACAGACAGACAAAAATAAAAAAAAATACAGATTTGGCTTCAGTATCGAATAATGAGTGCCCTCCAAAAAAAATTTTCAAAATATCTTCATTGTACAGAATTGGACCTGTTACAGTTTTATTATAAGTATAGACATCCATTTTCAAGTACCCATTGATTAAGGTAAAAAAGTACGTCGAATTTTGATGACGTCACAAGAAAGTATTTCATACAACATCTAATAAACAAGACTTCGACATAAGAAAGACTATAGCGTAAATTTTGACGTCTGAAAAAAAAAAGTTGCTGATTTGACTAGTTGTCAAATACCCAATTGTGCGTATATTGAATGAATAATTTAGTATAATATAATATAATATAATAAATATTATAAATGTGAAAGTTTGGATGGATGGATGGATGTTTGTTACTCAATCACGTCGCAACGGCACTCGGCAGAACGGATCTGGATGAAATTTGGCTCAGAGATAGATTATAGTCTGGAATAACACATAGGCTACTTTTTATCCCGGAAAATTAAAGAGTTCCCGCGGGAACCAAAAAACCTCAAACCACGCGGACGAAGTTGCGGGCATCAGCTAGTGAATAATATTCATTGAATATGGTAAGTGGATGGGGACTTTTGATTTTAGTCATTAAATAACTCATCGCCGGCTCACTGCTGAGCACGACTCAGATTGACCGAGAGCAATTATTGTGATATTTAAATCGAAAATTTAGAAGTGCGTGCCTGAGAATCGAACCTCCGGAAGAACGTCGAAACCACTAAGCTAGATCACCACTCTAAGGTCTATCAAAGTGAATATACCTAAGGACTAAGGTTAGTAATTTAACTTTGGATAAGTTTTATTGATTACCTACAATGTAGGTAATCAATAGTGTAGGTCCTACATAATCTTTGCCAAGACCTTGGCTGGCGTTTATTTTTAGAATTTAATTTAGGAAAATTTAGTAAAATACCTCTTGTGATTTTATCATTCCTCTAGAGTGTAGTTATTACTTACTTCTGCATTCCCGTAAGGAAATACATGGAAATCCACGTATTGACTTAATTTTTGGAAAGCAGGGCTAAATTGTTCTTTTACAAACGAAATACAATATGGACACAGAGACTCGTAATAAAGCTTCACTTCCACTTGGCCTTCATCTTTGGCAGTAATCTGAAACATTAGACCAGTCCTTATTAGATTCTAATAGTCTTACTTTTATCATTAGGATATTATATAGAACATCATTGATTAGGATACAAAATTTGTCGAACATTGACCATACTTTACATGAAATGAAATCAAATGATTTATTTCACATAGGAAAATCTGTGCTACTCATGATAAGTCAAGACGCAAGACTGTACCACCGCGCCGGTTCGAAAAGCTGATTCTACTGAGAAGAGTTGGCAAGAAACTCAGCGGTTGCTCTTTTCATAAAAAGAAAAATGTTACACTTTGTAAATAATGTACAATGCATACGTTACGTAACAAGTATTACACTGACTTGTGTGTTTTGCTGGATGTGAAGCCGGATGCTTCCATGCGACTTTGTAACAATATCATTATGAAAATCATACTAATACTAGTGGTTCGCCCCGAACTGAGACCTCGCTATTATATTTTGTTAGCACAAACGAATAAACTTTTACAGAGCGCCATCTATTGACATCATTGTAAAGTTCTGTTAAAAATACTGAAGCTCATTAAAAATTAAATAATTTCGTTTCCTTATAATATTTATCTAATTTTAGTATTTGTTCTTCAAGTACAGGATATAATTCAAATAATTAATTGATCAAGTTTCAGGCTCAGCCTTTCAGAATTTTCTGAAAGACTGAGCCTGAAACAAGAGAGTTCTGAGGTCAACTTTGGACGTTAGAAAATCTCCACTTGATAGCCCCCCATTTCGTCAATTTTAGGGGAAAAATTAAAAAAAAAATACTTTTGGACTTTATTCCTAATTATCTTTAAAATGATATACCGCAACCCTATGTAACGCTATCAAAAATATTTTACTTCGCATTTGCTTCTATGAGAGCCCCCCTGAAATAAAGTTTTTTATAAATTTTTAAGCCATATTCGGCTGGAGGCCATCGGTGGAAGTAATTACGTTCAGTAATTCAGAAGTTATAAGGCTCTGACAGACGGACGGATGGACGGACGGACGGACAAGTGCAAATTCACTCAAGTAGGCTCAGAGACCTTCGCTTCGCTCTGTCAATAATATACCATAATAGATGACTAGATGATGCAAGCGACTTCGTCCGCGTGGATTAAGATTTTTGATTCTCGCGGGAACTCTTTAATTTTACAGGTTAAAAAGGAGCCTATGTCCTTCTCCAGGATACAACCAATCCCTGTACCAAATTTCATCAAAATCGGTGGAACAGATGGGCCGTGAAAGCGTAGCAGATAGACAGACAGACACACTTTCGCATTTATAATATTATTAGCTGATGCCCGCGACTTCGTCCGCGTGGATTGAGGTTTTTCGGTTCCCGCGGGAACTCTTTAATTTTCCGGGATAAAAAGTAGCCTATGTGCTATTCCAGACTATAATCTATCTCTGTGCCAAATTTCATCCAGATCCGTTCATCCGTTGGAGCGTGATTGAGTAACAAACATACATCCATACATCCAAACTTTCGCATTTATAATATTTATTTGATATTTGATATTTGATGGTATGGATTATAATATAGATATTATTATCTAATATATATTGTAATATTTTCAGACCTACTCAACCTTTCAAATTCAGAATATTATCACAAGCCCTAACGCACCTAGTTTGTCCTATTTTTGTTAAGTACTATATCTATTATTTATTATATCTTGGTTGCGCCATATGCGCATTTCTTTTTATATTTAAAATAGAATGACTCGTATAAAACCATAATCCTAGCTTCCTTCATGAATGTTCCATCTTCCTTTAAACTGACCAATCACGGATCAGTATGCTGCCGAGAACGCACGAAGATAACACGAAATGAGTCCTCAATGGCTACCTGTGCTGGACGCATCGCCTCTTAGCGAAAAACCATACAACGTGGAACACCGCCCGCTGCTGTTCCGTTCGAATTATACATAATATTCTAAGGACATTTCGCCGCATTCTACCAGTTAAATTAGCCAATCATTGACACTAAACAGTGAAAGAGTGAAAATAGATGTTGTGGCCACAAACATAGTGAAATAATCAGTGTGCGTGCATCAAACACTAAAGAACATTCTCGCCGACGACCAAAGGTCAGTGTATACCTAATTTACCCCTTACCTAATATCATTTACCTATGGAAAATCGAGTCATTCTATCATCAAAGTTACAGTCCACTAAAATACGTTTATAAGTCTAGATTTTGTAAAGAGAAGTCTAGAATACAACGCCCCGCGCCACCATTTTGTTCCAATCGATCCGGATCTTGAACCGTAATCGTAATCGCGATCGATCAGTTTTACTTCAAGTGATATTCTGCGCCTTAGTTTACGTTATACTACCTATTGATTGTTGATCTGCTAAAGTATAAAAGGTCTAAATACAGTACTATATAGGTAGATAATAGTTGATTAGACAGTAGGCACTCGTAGGTCCGAAGCAAATCGAATACGTGTCAGTCATACGATCTGAAGGTTACGGTCGGCCGTCGGCCTTTCACTGCAGTTGCATAAATATCCTTGAATACGCTCAATATTATTGTTTCGACGGAATGGTTTTAACTCGCATATTTAACCGCCCGCATATTTAACCGCCCGCTAATAAATAAGAGTTGTGTGTTTTCGCCTAAGTAAGTATATTATTACGCATTTTATAGCTGTTATTAATATTTTACGCATTATAATAACGCATTTAGCTATATAGTATTTACGCTAATATATATTAATTGTGTTCGATGTATTAGATACAATATATTTAAATTCTCAAAATGAGTACTAAAGGTGAATCTAGTCTGTCACGTACTAATGACGAATGCCAGATGTTATTATTGGAGTCGAAACGCGATGTAATGTTTGCTCGAATGCAACGAATTTTTGATGCTGCCTCACAAGTAGAAACAGATGTAAGTAAATTGCCTAGTCTTTTGAGTCAAACAGGTAATCTAGATACCTTGCGAAAAGAATTCGAACAAACATTAGATTTATATAACGCTACTCAATTAAGATTGAATCCTAAATTTCCAATTAGCTATCAATCGTGGGCTTCCTTTGAGGAACTTTTCTGCTATGTTAAGCAAATATTAGCCATTAACAGTAGTGATAAGGAATCTGAGACTATACAGAGTTCTTTGTCAAAGTTCCCCAAATTAAAATCTCACCTCCCGCCAATTAATTTAATTTCTTTTGATGGTGATTTAACGAAATGGCCGTTGTTCTACCAGCAGTTTAAGAGTATGATACATGATAACCCAAACTTAAATAATAGTGAAAGAGTATTTTACCTTGTCGGAAAATTAACCGATAGGGCTGCCGCCGTATGTGCAGGGTTGCCAGCAACCGCTGAAAATTATTCAATTATTTGGGACGCCCTGATACAGAAGTACGACGACCAACGCTCGCTCGCTTCCGCTTATTTAAATCAAGTGTTGCAATTTAAACCGCTCATTAATAATAATGATAACGCTCTGGATAATTTCATAAACACCTTCGATTCGTCGGTGGAAGCACTTAAACAATTAAAGATAGACTTAACTGACTTTATATTCTTTCATTTAGCCACACTTAAGTTAGACTCAGATACAGTTAAGATGTTTGAACTAATTAACCGCAAAAAACAAATTCCCTCCTATAAAAGTCTTATCGACTTCGTGAAAGAACAGAGTAAAGTGTTGTCTAGGGTCAGCAATACTAGTTCCCTAGGTGCACAGTCTAATAATAAGTCGCACTCTAAAAATGTAACTGCATCTACCACGAAGTCTACTAAGTCTACTAAATCTTTTGTGAGTATAGATGACTCTAGTAGCTCGAATGAAGGTAATAAGTGCGTCGTGTGTAAGAGTGATTGGCATGACCACTTATACAAGTGTTCTGAGTTTATGAAGTTGACCCCTAAGGAGAGGTTCGAAATTGTTAAGAAGCACTCCTACTGTACGAACTGCTTAAGTATCTCTCATAAGAATGCTGCCTGCTCCAGCAGCAGGAACTGCTCAAACTGCTCATTACGGCATCACTCAAATTTATGTTTTTCTAGATCTAGTAAATCGAACTGCAGTGTCGTTGTCAATGCGCCATCGTCACATAGCTGTCCGCACACCTGTACGCATCCCGCTAACTCAAATGATATGACTCGCACTGTGCCAAGCCATCATTCTGAGCATAATATAACTCAACCCGCTACTCAACCCGCTTATTCACCCGCTAATAATTCACCTGATAATTCACCCGCTAATAATCAACCCGCCAAAATAAATAATTCTGAATCGCCCAATGATTCCCCCGCTCATAATATTCCCGCATCTATATGTACTATATCTCGTGATCATCACAACCGCACCGCTATTACAACCTTGTTAGGTACCGCTAAAATTAAAATATACGATAAGTATAACCGCCCTCACTTTTTACGCTGTCTCGTGGACCCAGGGTCCCAGCAAGACTACATTAGTGTAGCCTGTTGCAACCGCTTGTCACTACCGATTAGCTCGCAAAATCGTTTCGCTGAAGTACAGGGTATAGGTGGATCTTCACAAAAGATCTTAGGTGACACCGATTTAAAATTTAAGTCTCGCTTCGATGAGATAAAGGAATATTCCATTCGCCCGCTGGTTGTTGAGCGAATTACGTCACAGCTGCCCGATGCGCGTGTCGACGTTGCAACCATGAATGCTCTGATACGGAATATCCCCCTCGCAGACGATGAATTCTCGGAACCAGGATCTATTGATTTATTATTGGGAGTAAATCTTTATTGTGAAATTTTACTCTTCAATAAATTAACAGGTAGTGACAACTCGCCTTCCGCTATAGAAACCACTCTTGGTTATATTATTATGGGCGACGCTCCAGTCGTTCCTCAGCTCCCGCGTACCGCTGCGCTCTGTTCATTTACACAGCGCGAACCGCTTCATAATTTAAAAAATATTTCGGCCGTAGCGGAAATACCTAAAATAGAAATTTTAAATCCCGTTGAACATGAGTTTGACATTACACACACTGCGATAAGTAACGACCCTGTCGATAACTTATCAGTCGATCTTCCTTGTACGATAAGCCTATCAAAGGTTTATTCTGATGAATGCAACTCATTAGGTTCCTACCCTTCGCAACATTCTGTCAAACGTTACGATAAATCAACCACAACCGCCAGAAGCGTTGATTCAGATTACGACTCGCATACTGGGATTTATAATATTCTGCTAAATAATAAGTATTTCAATATAGCTTTCCTCGCCGATGTAACGCACATATATTTATATATTGATTTGCATTCCCCGCACCGCAAATATAAAATAATCTTATATAGATTCGACAACCCGCTTTATACCTATATGTTTAATCGCATCACTTTCGGATCGCGCTCCTCTCTCTTCTTAGCGCTTCGTAGATTGCCTGAAGTCGTTAAGCAAGAAAGAGAGAGATGGCCTCCTGTAGCCGCGGTTCCTGAAAGGAACATCTATGTGAACGATCTTGCTTCCTCTGCATCCTCTAGTAAGGAAACAGTTGTGACAGCAGATCCAGTAGTCCAAACGTTAAAGCCAGGAGGGTTTAATTTGGTCAAATTAACTAGCAACTCGTCTGAGCTGATACGCAATAATATACCGCAAGCGCACCGACAATCTCAAGTTATATCCTTTCATTTCTTCACGATTTTAGGTTTACAGTATAATATTTCCGCACATAATATTTTAATCGTGTTTGTATCTCAACCGCCGCTAAATTGGACAAATCGCTTTTATCTACCCGCAACTGCACGATCTTATAATGTTTTTGATCTTGTAGGTCCCGTAATTCTTTGCGTTATTTATGTCAAAGAATTATTATGGATAATATTTACATGGAATGAAATAATTCCCGCGTACGCTATTGAGACTTGGAATTTTATCTCCGAGTTACCGCTTCTATCGGAGTTTCGAATTGTACGACATTTCGGTGTAGAAGAGAGATCGAAGGTTTCCTTTCTCGCATCCTCTGAAGCCAGCGATGGTACATACGGCTGCGACACCTATATTATTATCACTAACCATAGTTACTCGCCGTCTCAATTATTTTTATCGTCTGACTGCTTAAATAACATCCCCGGCGTTAAAATTCCCGCTGATAACTTTTTGCACGTGCTTTTACCGTTGCAATTATTTTACCATTACTATTGGCTTACTAGTCCTTCGCGGTCATCGTTACGTAACGATGAACCTCCTAGTCAAGAAGTTTTACTCTCGGATGACTCCGCTTTGTTGAGACGGAAAACTTCGACTTATACCGCTCAAGATTTTGAGGAAAATCTGATACTTGTCTTAAGTAAAAGGTTTTCATCATTGTTAAACAATATAAAATATGATAAGTATGTTTTAGTTTTAATAAAGGGCTGCCTGGATGCGTTATTATATCCGCAGTTATTGTGTAGCTTTTTATTATTGTACGCTATAGTTCATTCCTTCTGGATACGCTTTAAGTCGAAGCACAATTTGCAAGCTCGTAAAGGGTTTCACATCGCTTCGCGTCCAGTCAAGGAAAGACCTATCTTTAGGTACTTATTTATCGAAAACGCACCACTCTTACGTTGGCCACTTGGTATCGATGCCAAGATGTTGCCTAGCAAACATCGTTGCCCGTACAGCGCAAGTTATAACGCGTTTCCGCAACAATGACTTTTGTTTAGTTTAATAATTAATTCGTTCTATAGGTGGTATAACGCATAGCTTAGTACTTACGCATATCTAATGTTAGGATAGTATTAGTTTTACAGTTTAAACGCGTTATCCGCGCTTCAACTGATAAAGGCATCTCCACCCTGTAGATCGCGCCTTTCGCTTACTATAATTAGTTTACGCAAAAAACGCAATTTAAGTTAGAGTAATTTACATTTTTATAAATATTACGCTAGAATCTTCGTGTAGATCTCATTATAAATACTTTTCGCATATTATTCATTATAATTTTTGAAGGTTCCTTCAAAGCCCGGGAGCATGGTTGCGCCATATGCGCATTTCTTTTTATATTTAAAATAGAATGACTCGTATAAAACCATAATCCTAGCTTCCTTCATGAATGTTCCATCTTCCTTTAAACTGACCAATCACGGATCAGTATGCTGCCGAGAACGCACGAAGATAACACGAAATGAGTCCTCAATGGCTACCTGTGCTGGACGCATCGCCTCTTAGCGAAAAACCATACAACGTGGAACACCGCCCGCTGCTGTTCCGTTCGAATTATACATAATATTCTAAGGACATTTCGCCGCATTCTACCAGTTAAATTAGCCAATCATTGACACTAAACAGTGAAAGAGTGAAAATAGATGTTGTGGCCACAAACATAGTGAAATAATCAGTGTGCGTGCATCAAACACTAAAGAACATTCTCGCCGACGACCAAAGGTCAGTGTATACCTAATTTACCCCTTACCTAATATCATTTACCTATGGAAAATCGAGTCATTCTATCATCAAAGTTACAGTCCACTAAAATACGTTTATAAGTCTAGATTTTGTAAAGAGAAGTCTAGAATACAACGCCCCGCGCCACCATATCTATTATATATATTATCTATTATTATTATATTTGTTTAATATATAAATATTTATCTATTTATTATTTATATGTACCATAACAACATTTAATATTCGTTCTATGTAGACAGTTTCAAAATTTCCCTATACTATTCTATTTAAAACAAAACTTTTCAAAATGTACCTAGTAAATTCTACCTTGTCTTAAACAATCCCTGGCCGAGCAGCTAAAACAATTTGGAAAGCGTTATCTGGACCCCACGATACAGGTCTCCTAGTGTGAGGTCCACAAGTAACCAAAAAGGGATGAATACATACATACATACATTGCATACAGTTTGCAATAAACCCTTGTAATAAATGTACATAAGTGTAACACATAATTTATGTAACCTGTTTATGTAAGAGCACCCAAATGTAATCTTTTCGTATAATAAAGAATTTGTATATTGTATTGTATTGTACTCGTAGATACTACAGAGAACGTAGCTACATTATATATATTTTCAGGTATTTTTTAGTAGTTGCTTTAGTTAAAACCTAATTAGATAAAAAATTAATATAATAAAATCATAGACTCAATATAATAAAACATTTACAAAAAAGTGAAGACTTCAAAAGCACTGAAAAGCATAAAATAAATAAATTATAGCATTAATTACTTTCAATTTACTCTTAGCCAATGAACAATAAATCAAAACTTGTATTGTAGATAGTTTTTGAAGGCGGCGCCAAATTAATGGTTCTTGTATAAATGTTACTAAAGTAAGTATTTTTCTGTATGGTTTCTCGCCTTTAAAAACTACCTACAATATACGGTAAGAAATCGTATAATGGTGACGTATTTGAACCATCACAAATACACTGCCAGGCGATTCAAAAGAAACCTGACAAATTAAAAAGAAACCATGAAGACACTCATTACATAATAGTACACGAGCCCTTGAAACTCTTTTCATTTCAAGGTATAACGACGAAATCGCATTGGAACATTTCGTTTTCTGAAAATAATTTAGTATTTAGGTATATTATTTTGACTTCACACGAGTTATGTCGGGGATGAAATTACAGTAGGCATATAGAACTAGGCTGTCCTAAAGCACAGATTAAATAAAGATACCAAATTAGTAGAAGTTGTGTAAATTGCAAAAGAACAGTAGAATTCGCCTAGTTCAAGCGGAAACAAGCCCACACCCACCCATCCGGGAGCTGCATAATTGAGTTCCGTCTGCACTCTTATTAATTTACGTTGCGATACAGGAAACATCCGGAAAACTCACGTCGCGTCCCCAGTTTTACCGTTGTTGTACGAATGCATCGGTACAACAAAAGCGACGACGAACATTGAAAATCGGAGAGCTTTTTTAAGATTTAATATAATTTTATTAAAATTCACACTTAACTACGAGTAGAGGTAATTTACATTGCTTAATTTATATTACTATTGCGAAACTACTGCGACTTAGGCTACATAGTACATAGTACATACCTACCTGTCTAGCACGTCATTCTCACTTGACGATCAATGTTATTACCTAGTTTTATTGTACAGGTGCGCTAGGTACGTGTAAAAAGGTACTTACTTCTCTTTATCTCTCGGGTATGAAAAATAGGAAACATCCTTATTGTCTTTAGAGCTTTTCAAGCAAACTGTGCAAGTATTCGGCATTTTTGTTGAAACAGAACACTATATTTACTTATATAAATCTAAATAGTTTTATTTTTAATACAAAATCAGTAAACTTATAGTAATGAAAATAAATTGAGGAACAATTTCGTGATTGAACACGAAATTGTTCCTCTATTTATTTTCATTAAACGCACGACCGTCAGCCACAGTCAGCCCTTGCGTTCTAACCCAGACAGTGTCTCGCTAACCCGGACGATCGTGTCGGTGAATGTGTCGGTGAGAGCTCACGCACACATCGTTGCGCTATGTATGGGTGAAGTCGCCGCGAGCAGTTTGTATGAAGCTTCCTCTCTGTTCAGTTCTCTGTGCCTGCACTTCCGATCCAGGTCCCAGGTAAGTATGTATACTTGGAGGACTGGAGAAATACGAGAGAAAAGGAGTTTGAGCCTAGGCCAAAAATGTCTGAAACACTATTGCTTCAGTCCGGCACATTGATCCGTTACTCAATACCTATTTAAAAACCTCTCTCTCACGTGACATTGGCAAAGTGGATTGTGCTGGTTTGGCATTAAGAAAAAACCGGCAAAGTGCGAGTCGGACTCGCGCACCGAGGGTTCCGTACAAACCTGTAGCAAGTTTTACGATTAATGAATTTAATGAACCGCAAAACTAACTTTGTTTGTAGAGGTTTTCTGTTAATATCAAAAAAACTATGCTAGTTAGAGCATTGGCTATAGTTTTTCTGTAAAATATACATAAATTCCTATTGACCATAATTATTTCAGATTTTTCGATTGGTAAACTCCGGAGATAAGGGGGGGGGAACGGTATTTTTTTTGACTTTTTCCCCGATAAATCAAAAACTATCATGACTAAAAATAATTAAAAATCTGTTTTAGAATGTACAAAGTAAACCCTTTCATATGATACCCCACACAGTACAGTTATCTCACTTTTAAATTTCAACCCTCCGATTTTCCCCCCTTTTTAAATAAGAACAAAAATAATTTCAATTTTTTTTAATTCCAGTGTCTTTGGGCCACTAATATACACAACTATTCCAAATTTCATGTCGATAGCTTCGGTAGTTACTGAAATAATCGAGTGTGACGGACGGACAGACAGACAGACAGACAGACAGACGGAGAAAGTCGCACCATAAGGGTTCCATTTTTACCATTTTGGTACGGAACCCTAAAAACCATTAACCAAAAGAAGAAGATGAAGAAAAACCTCTCATAAGAAGATGAGCGCTTACTCTGAGTCCTGAAAACCTCTGTTTTCAGTTTGGATAGTTTCTACTTTCTAGTTCTACGATTTAGTATTTTGCAACCTGGTTGGCCTACTTTAAGAGAATGTTATTAAAAATAGTACAAGCGAATTGAATTCATATTTATAGACAACAAAGTGAAAGATTATTTAGGTCATTGAGACATCGATTCGCAAGCTCCAAATTGAATCAGCTAATAATAATTAATTGGTCCTCGTATGATCTATTCGATTCAGACTTAACGGCTCGGTTCAGGTTCCATCGAGCCCTGTTTACGACCCTTATCGATAGATAAGGGCTCAATCCGTACCCTGTTTTGTTACTGTAATAAAGAACCCTGAGGATCTCTTGCTAGTTTTCAGGTCAAGGACCGCATGTGATTGCATACATGTACCTACTATTTGTATTTTGTATGCATTTAGAATAAGGAAAGGAAAATGTAGTTTTTATTGCTTCATATTATATACGAAAAAAATTCAAGAAAAATGTTTTTCTGCACATGCACAATCCTCAATTTGAGTTTTTATCTATATCCGATAAAGCCGTTATTAAGTTCTTCTTTATGATAGTATTTTCGATTTAATTAACATCGGAACTATAATGCCATGTTGAACAAAATCAGGCATCGTCGCCGTTTTTCCCGAAATAGCTGTAATCTGTACAAAAAATAGGTTTACTTGAAAAATTGGATCTGTGCTGCAGAACTGAGTTAAATTTTTCATTTCGTTACGGACAAATAAAATCGTTCTGCACGCAGACCACCTGACACGTTTTTATTAATAATAGGGGTTAAAGTATGAAATTGCCGTTTTATTGTAATAGGTACTTCGAATTGACATAGAACCTTCATGGTTTGAGATTTTTGAGTGAAACTTTTTTCACGTGGTACCTATGTAGTTCTTCTTTAAAAAAATGTCCAACATTCGACTATCGACTTTCAGTTGTTTTTTTTATTCAGCTTAGACAAGAAAGATGGATACTTCGAAAATTCGAGTGATTTTTAGGGTTCCGTAGCCAAATTTGGCAAAAACGGAACCCTTATAGAAATTCAAAATTCAAAATTCAAAATGTTTTTTATTCAAATAAGCTTTTACAAGCGCTTTTGAATCGTTATAATATGAATCTACCGCTGGTTCGGAATGCCATTCCTACCGAGAAGAGCCAGCAAGAAACTCGGTGGTTGCTCTTTTCCATCAAAACTTACAATCATCATAATGATACAAGTAACTGCAGTCCCACGCATAGCTGGAGCGAATCAAATCCACGCTGTTTTTTTTTTATCATTTACGTAATCTTTGATTGTATAGTAAGCTTTTTTCACGAGCATACAATATTCAATACACGCCAAGACTGGCAGACAGAGGCAGCCCCATTTCCGACGGTGGCACCCGTTCACGAGCATGACGCATGATCCAGCCATTGCTTCGCTCAACCATATTTGAGGGAACGTAACAACCCGCACCACACGACACCACCACAGAAACGTTAAAGAGAGTGTGACATACCCGACTACCCATATCAATGCATAGAATTGAATACCGTTTAAGGGTGCAAATCGCCACCTATCGGCAATAATAATATTAAAGTTTGTATGTGTGTATGTTTGTTACTCCTTCACGCGGCAACTACTGAACCGATTTGGCTGAAATTTGGAATGGATGTAGATTATACCCTAGATTAACACATAGGCTACTCTTTATCGTGGAAAAATCCATGGACCATTAACTTTACACAATTTGTGAAAACCAAAATTCACGCGAGCGGAGCCGCGGGCAACAGCCAGTCGGAAAAAATTGTAAAAAAATATTGATCTTTATGTTTTAGTTTATCGTTTAAATGAATATATTATCATAGAAATGCTCTTTTGTCATTTACGTAATCTTCCACAGTATAATAAGCTTTTTTCAAAAGCATACTTTTAATGGATTTCTTAAACTTGTGTAAAGGCAAGTTTAAAATAGATTGTGGAATAGTTTTAAAGTAGATTCGTCATGTCTGTCTGTCTGTCTGTCTGTGTGTCCGTCCGTATGTCACAGCCACTTTTTTCCGAAACTATAAAAACTATACTGTTGAAACTTGGTAAGTAGATGTATTCTGTGAACCGCATTAAGATTTTCACGCAAAACTAGAAAAAAAAACAATAAATTTTGGGAGTCCCCATACTTAGAACTGAAACTCAAAAAAATTTTTTTCATCAAACCCATACGTGTGGGGTACCTATCTATGGATAGGTCTTCAAAAATGATATTGAGGTTTCTAATATCATTTTTTTCTAAACTGAATAGTTTGCACGAGAGACACTTCCAAAGTGGTAAAATGTGTCCCCCCCCCCCTGTAACTTCTAAAATAAGAGAATGATAAAACTAAAAAATATATATGATGTACATTATCATGCAAACTTCCACCGAAAATTGGTTTGAACGAGATCTAGTAAGTAGTTTTTTTTTAATAATTTAAAACTTACTACAGGTATGTACGGAACTGTGTATGACTGCTAATGAACGCACCGTGCGATTTTGGTTTAAACGCTTTCGTGATGGAAACTTTGTAGAACGAACCACGTGGAAGACCGCCCACACAGGTGAATAAAAATGAATTGAAAGAGATGGACCCAGGAATTAGCGGCATAGTTTAACGTTACCTTATCAACAATATTGACTCATTTGCGTCAAATCAATAAAATAAAAAAATATGAAAAATGGGTGCCTCATGGTTTGACTGATCTGCAGAAAGAAACGCGTGTTGAAACTTGTGTTGCCTTGTTGAATCGATACAGAAATGAAGGAATATTGGATCGAATTGTGACATGTGATGAAAAGTGGAGTGTCAGGATGGATGAATGCTTGTTACACTTTCACGCAAAAACTACACGACGGGTTTTGATAAAACTTCATGATGTAATAGCTTATACATCAGAATAGCACATAAGCAATATTTTATCCCGGAAAGTTAGAGAACTTCAGCGGGAATCAATCATCAGGTAGTCTTTAATCGTTGTGTTCTACAAACTGTTTAAATTTTTATTATTTTATGAATAGAGTCGTTATTATAACAATTACTAGCTTCACTTACATAATCGATTAAACCACTCTTAGTTAATTCTTAGTTAATAATAATCTTTAAATACATAGTTTTGATTACTCTGTACGTTACTCATACATTATTAAGCTATTTGGTTTGAAAAGGCTGATCTCAATTGTTAACTGAAGAAAAGTTGATAGTTATCATTTCAATTGTTATTAAAAGTGAAATTTTGTTGAATTTATGAGTAGAGTTGATTAATAGATTGATAAGTGTTTTTTTTTTTAATATTTAATTTTGTACGTCTGATAGAAGAATCTTAGTGTTTCAGTAGTTTTGTTGATTACTTTTCACAGTTCTAATAAAAATAAATGTTTATTTGTTGGTTTCCCTTTACTACTACTGGCTAAACTGGATAAAATAGGTATCAGAGGTATAGCACTGGACATTTTCAAAGATTACTTGACTAACCGTACTCAGCAAATTAAAATAAATGAATGTCTAAGTGATGATATGCCTCTCACCTATGGTGTCCCTCAGGGAAGTATACTGGGACCAACGCTTTTCCTTGTTTATATAGTCAATCTTTGTCGCTTGTCTATTCCAAACGGCAAAATTATATCTTATGCAGATGACACAGTCTTACTTATAACAGGGGAAACGTGGGAAAACACTTTTCAAAATGCTGAGTTCGCTTTAAAAAAGGTATCAGATTGGTTGGCCGCAAATTTGCTTAGCTTAAATGTGAGTAAAACTAAATTTCTTACCTTTTCACCTTCCGCTGCCTCTCAACCTCCTATTGATAAATGTAAAGTGAGAGCGCATATCTGTAGTGATTTTGATAATGACTCAAATTGTGATTGCCCTGCTGTAGAATACGCTAATAATATAAAATATCTTGGACTTATGATAGATAATACTTTGTCTTGGAAATTGCACATTTCTAATTTAACATCAAAAATAAGGAAATTAATATATGTATTTAAAAACCTTAGGTCGTCGGCTGATAGGAGTACTATCTTTATGGTATATTACGCTATAGTGCAATCGCTACTTAAGTATTGCATATCAGTCTGGGGAGGTACAAATAAGACAACAATGCTACAGCTAGAGAGAGCACAAAGATCTGTTTTAAAAGTTATGACAAAAAGACCTTTTAGATTCCCCACAATAGATCTGTACAAAGATTGCAAGATTTTATCGGTCCGTCAACTTTTCCTATTACAAATTATAAAACGTAAGCATAGCTCTCTCAGCTACGATAAAAATCAAGTAAAGAGAAGGGTGGACCAAACCTTTCGAACAGAAGGACATAAAAGTAAACTTGCTGGGAGACAGTACTATATTATCAGCTCTAGAGTTTATAATAAAATTAATAAAGCAATTAACATAAACCCTCTTAATAAAAATGAATGTAAAAAACGTGTTAAAGAGTGGTTGCTTACTCAATCATATGCCGATACTGAAAAACTGCTTGAAGTGCTAGTTTAACTAAAATTATTTTTATTATAATAGTATAACCCATATTTATTTATCATATTCACACACACACACACACACACACACACACACACACACACACACACACACACACACACACACACACACGCACGCACACGCACACATTCATATTATTTGGTATCTTAACTTCATTAGGTAGATAGATAATGCTTAAACTTGTTCATACCAATTTACCTGCAGATTGCATATATTATGTAATTATATTGTGTTTAAAATGCGCCATTTATTTAAGGAGAGCACTGTCGCCTAAAACACAGGTTTATACCTTCTTTAGGGACAGTTGGTTTTTTCTGTATGTACCTATTATATTATGTTAGTACTTACTATATTTAAGAATATTATGTAAGATGGTTAAATGCAGAGGATATTTTGTTTGTTTGTATATTTCTTTGATAAATAAACATTTTATTTATTTATATTTATGCTTTTAGTAAGTATTTTGAGGTGTTTTTTATTATTCTTACTTTTAATTTTTTTAAGGAAAACAAGAACATATTATTTATCCGAATAACTATGAATAATTTTAATTACATTTTAGCAAAGCATTTTCAGTTTCAGCTTTACGGGTACAAAAACAACGTCCGGCCAGCGCGGCGTTCATCAAATAAAGTCACTAGGTATACGTCCGGGAGGCCGGCCCGCCTCACCGAGCGCAGTAGGGGAGACCGGGGATGGTAGACTAACTTTTCACTTAAGCTCGTATATCTCAGATGTTTAACATAATATAATAAAAACAACATTTGATACAGATAGATGAACTATTCAGGTACCTAAAATACTAATCTATAACCTATATATTTTTCATTATAATACTTATTTAGTCGATTTTCTAAACCCCTGACGCTTAGTCAACCTACCCCATATCCGGGGTAAGTTGACCATAAGCATGGGGTAGGTTGACCTAGGCAGTCATTAGTGTAAATAAAGAGGATAAGTATAAAATAAAACATTAAAATGTACTAAATGATAGAAACTTTTTATTTAATTATAAACAAACTTAAATTTGAGATCCATTCTCGGTTAATAAAGAAATTTACTAAAGGTAACAGTCACTTTTTAAACTATTTAAAAAAAACTTAAATTAACAATAAGTAGGTAAGATTAATTTTTGTACTTTCTGTTTCAAACTTAATTGTAAATAATTATCATCTTTGAATTAGTGATTATCATAAACTTTTATTTTTATGTACCCCACCGCGCCGTGTCCAGGATCAAATCAGCTCTCCTGAGGTTCGAATTACTTTCTAGCTTTTGTTTAAGTTTAGTTATATTACGATGCAACGTTTTGTATGGAATATGATATTTCTTTGATGTGGCGTTTATGCTATTATTATCGAAGATTACTGCGTTGAAAGCCCTTCTAGGATATCTTTTGGTACATCACCCCTTTCAGATTTTCTTATGTACGTCCTCATTTTCTGTAAAAATACTACTGTAATTTAGTATGTGAGAGAAGACCATAATAGTGTTTACATTGATGATGCACATTTACCATTAGCCCACACAATTCTTTAAAATAAGTATAAACACTCCCACAGGTTAGCCCGCTACCATCTTAGACTGCATCATCACTTACCATCAGGTGAGATCGCAGTCAAGGGCTAACTTGTAGTGGATAAAAAAAAAAAAAAAATTTATACTTATTTTAAAGGGGTTGGTTGACTAATAAGTCTACCTACCCCGAAAAAAATTGGTCAACCAACCCCTGACGCCATTTTGAATTTTACCTGCGTATCATATGCAAACTCTGGCACTTACATGAAAGCAATACTGTGTAATATAGAACAAAACTATCATATTCACATTAGGCATAACAACAACATTGTTTCTAACAGATCCATAAACACAATAACAAAAAAAGTACGAACGAAAAAAGTTACTTACCGAGACCAAAAATACAAAATGTGATGCCTCTCAAGAACGCCGCGCGACTGCGGCGGCTCACTTCGCACAAGTTAGCGGGTCGCGGGGAGGCATCGTCACTCGTGTTTAGTTGATGAAAAACACGTGATAGTGGCGAGTTATTGTTACTTAGTCTACCTGCCCCTATAGCCAACTTACCCCGGTCTCCCCTAAACAGTAAACTTTCAATTAATAATTGCAAAAAGGATTTGCACGTCCAACGTTACCCTTTGACGGGACAATATCCTTTTATAGAGACCCATGTGTAGTTTAATATCATTAGACCTACTACTTCTAACCTATTGCGTAAAACAAAACTAAATTTCGGTACATAGTGACTTCTCATTCGATGATTTTGTTGAAAAGAGCTAGTATAACTACTACATAGATATACTATTCAGAGTATGACCCAGATTGATAATAATTTGGAATCAATAGTGGTTTCCAAGTAATTGTTGTTTTTTAAAAATAATGAATTAATCAAAGACTTATAGTCAATGATAGCCGTACTACACTTAAAAAAATTAAATCAAAGTGCACAACTGTCACTGGATTTATAATGATACTAGCTGATGCCCGCGACTTCGTCCGCGTGGATTGAGGTTTTTCGGTTCCCGCGGGAACTCTTTAATTTTCCGGGATAAGAAGTAGCCTATGTGCTCCAGACTATAATCTATCTCTGTGCCAAATTTCATCCAGATCCGTTCAGCCGTTGGAGCGTGATTGAGTAACAAACATACATACATATTTGTAACTAGTTAAATACATCTTGTATTTTAGTAAGTAAGCTTAGTTAGTAATTATCTTGTAGTTATAATTTTTCATTTTTGTATCTTTAGTCCGTGTAAAGCTAAATAAACATTTTTTTTTTTTTTTTTTTTTTATTTATACATCCATACATCCACACATCCATACATCCATACATACATACATCCATACATCCATCCAAACATTCGCATTTATAATATTTATTTGATTATACCTACCTATCATTAAAAACTTTGAACGCAGTGAAGAAAGATAAAATAGAAAAGGTTTTCGTAAAGCTCCAGGTATTTCCAACAGGAAATAGGCAAGTTAATCTTTATAATAAGGCACATTCATAAACATCAAAGTAAAAAACCTTTCAAGCGTCAGTCGTTTAATCAAGCCTACTGTTATGACACGAAAGCAGGATTAGACCATAATCGCTGTGCTTTGGGTTGCCTTTAAAGTATTGTCTATCTTAAACAGCTTAAAACATTATCACCAAAGCATACCTACTTACCTTAAAAATAATATTGCACAAATTATATAATTTTTATTATTTATTTTATAGTGTTTACACTTATGCCCGCAATCATCATCATGCTTATATTATAAATGCGAAAGTGTGTTTGTTTGTTGGTTTATTGGTTTGTTGGTGTGTCCTTCAATCACGCCGCAACGGAGCAACGGTTCGACGTGATTTTTGGTATGGGTATAGTTGAGGACCTGGAGAGTGACATAGATTTTTTATCCCGGAAAATTAAGGAGTTCCCGCGGGAATCACAAAAAACTTAAACCACGCGGACGAAGTCGCGGGCATCAGCTAGTTTTTGATATGTATTTTAGTTTGTTTAATATTGCACAAGTTATTAACTATATTTTTTAAATTTGTGACTTACTTGACCTTAGCACTGTGCTTTTTAATTGACTTCCAAAGAGGAAGAGGTTCTCGATTCGGCGCGTATCTTTGTCATTTTGTGGATATCGACTAGAGCTTTCATGTAGCGCAATGTGTAGTATATTTATAATAATATATTCTACTAGCTGATGCCCGCGGGTTCGTCCGCGTGGACTAAGTTTTTTCGATTCCCGCGGGAACTCATTAATTTCCGGGATAAAAAGAAGCCTATGTATGTATGTATGTATATTCTTTATAGCTGCTGATGCCCGCGACTTCGTCCGCGTGGAATAAGTTTTTCAGTTAATTTTCCAGGATAAAAAATAGCCTATATTACTATCCCACGGTATAATCCCCCTATAATGGTCAAACACGTACTTCTTCATATTTTAACGAAAGCCCAAATGCTGTTTCATGGCTATAACTTGAGAAATTAAGGATTTTCATACAAACTCTCAACCCCTATTTCACCCCTTCGGGGGTGGAATTTTGAAAAACTGTGAAACACATATGTTTTCATTTTCAACCCGCAGCTCATATATCAAGTTTCATGGCTATAACTTGAGAAATTAAGGACTTTCATACAAACTTTCAACCCCTATTTCACCCCTTCGGGGGAAGAATTTCGGGATAAAAAGTATCCTATGTCCTACCTCGTAGTATGGGCTCAAATCGTGCCAAGTTTCGTTTGAATTCATTCAGTAGTTTCGGCGTGATGCGCGGCCAAGATACAGACAGACAGACAGACAGACAGACAGACAGACAAAAATGAAAAAAATTACAGATTTGGCTTCAGTATCGAATAATGAGTGCCCTCCAAAAAAAATTTTCAAAATATCTCCAATGTACAGAATTGGACCTATTACAGTTTTATTATAAGTACTAGCTGATGCCCGCGACTTCGTCCGCGTGGATATACCAAGTTTCATCGAAATAACTTGAGAAATGACGGACTTTTATACAAATTTTCAACCCCTATTTCACCCCTTTGGGGGTAGAATTTTGAAAAACTGTGAAACACGTATGTTTTCATTTTTAACCCGCAGCTCATATACCAAGTTTCATGGATATAACTTGAGAAATGAAGGACTTTCATACAAACTTTCAACCCCTATTTCACCCCTTCGGGGGTAAAATTTACGAAAACTGTGAAACACGTATTTCTTCATTTTGAACTGGTAGCTTGTATACCAAGTTTCATCGATATAACTTGAGAAATGAAGGACTTTCATACAAACTTTCAACCCCTATTGCACTTCTTTGAGGGTGAAATTTTGAAAAACTGTGAAACACGTATGTCTTCATTTTTAACCCGCAGCTCATATACCAAGTTTCATGGCTATAACTTGAGAAATGAAGGACTTTCATACAAACTTTCAACCCCTATTTCACCCCTTCGGGGGTAAAATTTACAAAAACTGTGAAACACACATTTCTTCATTTTTAACCGGTAGCTTGTATACCAAGTTTAATCGATATAACTTGAGAAATTACGGGCTTTCATACAAACTTTCACCCACTATTTCACCCCCTTAGGGGTGGAATTTTGAAAAACTGTGACAAACGTACTTCTTTATTTTTTACCGTAAGCCAAAATAAAAAGTTTCGTTGATATAACTTGTAAAATATCTTGAGAAACGAAGGACTTTCATACCAACTTTCATCCCCTATCCTTTTGGGGGTCGAATTTTCAAAAACTGTGAAACACGTATGTCTCCATTTTCAATCCGCAGCTCATATATCAAGTTTCATGGCTATAACTTGAAAAATTAAGGACTTTCATACAAACTTTCAACCCCCATTTCACCCCTTCGGGGGTAGAATTTCGGGATAAAAAGTATCCTATGTCCTACCTCGTAGTATCGGCTCAAATCGTGCCAAGTTTCGTTTGAATTCATTCAGTAGTTTCGGCGTGATGCGCGGCCAAGATACAGACAGACAGACAGACAGACAGACAGACAGACAGACAGACAGACAGACAGACAGATAAAAATGAAAAAAATTACAGATTTGGCTTCAGTATCGAATAATGAGTGCCCTCCAAAAAAAATTTTCAAAATATCTTCAATGTACAGAATTGGACCTGTTACAGTTTTATTATAAGTATAGATAGATAGATGATACCATGTATGAAGTACAGTCAGATTCAAACTTTATGACTTCGCGGAACATCGTGCGTTTCGAACTAACCTACACTTGCGGCCAACTTCCGTCATAATGTTTGTTCGGACTTATATTATGAAGTATAATAAGTATAGGACTTCACAGAGCATTATTATTATAATATTTTAGTATAAAGTGTACCTAATGATTTGTTACTTTTGGCCGTTTGGCGATATTTTATCTTTCAAATAATTTGAACTGGCCTATGTAGGTATAAGGACTTCACAGAGCATGGCATGTAAATATTATTTTTCATAATGATGTCATGTAAGGAATTCATAACAGTCATTGCTCCAGATTAAGTACGAGTATATAAACGACATCCCACGTTAAGTATTTTCTTTCTTAGAGAATAATAATTGTCCGCCTTGTTTGTCGATTCTGAATGTTTTTCAGGGTACCTCATGAGGAAAAACCCTTAAAGGAAGCCTTATAGGATCACTTCGTTATCCGTCTCTCTGTCTGTCAACCCCCTTTTTCTCGGGAACGCGTTAATCAATAACGCAGTATCAAGTTGAAATTAATATCAAATACATCGGTTTACGGTCCCTTGGAGCTGTAAAATATCAAGCCTCTAAGTCGACGGTCAATCACAGGATATGGCCGTTTATGCAGTATTTTGCATATTTTGACACTCGCCAATATATCAAAACCTATAGGGTACTGCCCGTTAACCTAGAATCATGGGCAAGAAGCAAGGTCTCACAGCACGAGTACATGGAAAATCCGAAAATCGGTTTCCGTACTCATACGGCGCGGTCGAATTGTTTATCAGGCGCTACCAGTTTAGCGCCTTATTATTATGTAAGCCAGTTATTGCACATCTGATAACGTGTTGGTATAATAATATTACATCTTTCTTGTTATTTACTAAAATAATTTATATGGTATGTGTGGTAGTACGGAACCCTTTGTGCGCGAGTCTGACCGGAGTCGCTCTTGACCGGTTTTTTGTCATCATGCGTCAATAAAAGAGAAGGCAGAAACCAAATTAGGTAGAGCTTCCGAGTCACGCATATAAGACAGTTAGTAGCAGTTTATTTCCCAATTCCTTCACAAGATTCGCCACTCTTCACTTTACCTCAATTTCTCCCGTCTCAACAAAGACGAATAGTTCGAGTAACAAGTTGAGCTTTAAGTTGAGATAAGTCTCAAAGCGGTTACAGCTGCTCAGTCTAGTAGCGAGTGAGCTGTTGGAATTCAGGAGTTTCCTATAACTTTCCAGTATTACCGTCTGTATCTTTCTATATTATTTTCTGACTGTGCTTTTTATGCCGGATAGTGAAAGAGTTCAACGGGATTCTTAAACAACCAACGTCGCGAGTATTGTTAGATAAGTATATAGCCGTTCCCTGCGCTTCATGTGTTTGTTTTTAAGGCAAACAGGAACCCTTATAGGATCACTTCGTTGTCCGACTGTCTGTCTGTCAACCACCTTTTTCTCGGGAACGCGTGGAGGGAAGGGATCAAGTTGAAATTAATATCCAATACTTAAGTCAACGGTCAGTTATTTCACAGCTGATTACGTGTTGTAATCTTTCTTGTTATTTACTAAAAGAATTTATATTGTGTGGTACGGACGGTACCTACGGGTGCCTACGGAATCCTTTGTGCGCGAGTCTGACTCGGACTTGACCGGTTTTTTTTCATAACACGACTACATCCGAAAAACTCGTATATATAAAAAACACTGTTTATATAGGTAAACAAGTGACAAGTGGTGGTTACGTAAAGTAGTCATGACGAGTACACCTGTGTACGACTCCTGTGTGCTTAGCATGCGCACTACGAGATTATCTCGCGACGAGAGAGAGAGAGATGTTGTCGTTGCCGGCAAATTTTTCATTTACTCTAGCAACATGCATAAAATGCGGCATATAACAAGAATAAAATAGTCGACATGTAAAGGTTCGTAGAGAAAAATACCACAGATAAGAAATATTACTTTTATCTCTACTTTTGACGAAACGAGACAAGTAACCATGTTTGCTTCGGTAGACAAATAGAGATAACGGGTAGACATAATTTTATCGTAGTGCGCATGCTAGCCATACTGGAAAACGTATGGCGGTAGTCTTAACTACTAATTTCACATTACACAACTCTTTCAACGCCACGTCTTAACCAGCTGAAATTTAAGTGTGAAAGTGGGCTTCACAGCTTTGAATATTTTGAAATGAATGAGACTCGCAAAACATTAACGAAGTTACTTTCCTCCTACCAGTAGGCACAGAACTGTCGGTACCTACCTATAAGTTCATGCTCCTCACCGATATCACAGCTGGTGTTGGCGAATCCTACGTAGTTAGACTAGACTATTAAATTAAATAAAAAATTAAATGATAACGAGAACAAAATTGCGAAAATATTGTTACTATTAAAATATGTAAGTACCTACTAGCTGATGCCCGCGACTTCGTCCGCGTGGATTTAGGGTTTTCGGTTCCCGCGGGAACTCTTTAATTTTCCGGGATAAAAAGTAGCCTATGTGCTATTCCAGACTATAATCTCTATCTCTGTGCCAAATTTCATCCAGATCCGTTCAGCCGTTGGAGCGTGATTGAGTAACAAACATCCATACATGCATACATCCACACATCCATAGGTACATCCAAACTTTCGCATTTATAATATTTATTTGATTAACCTTTAGTTTGTCAAGCTATAAACTGAGACATCCGTTAGTTTCTCTACGAAAATATCATTACAATCGGGTTTGATATAAAATGTTGATGCAAAATGTATGAACAATCTTTTGAAACAATATCCCGGTTGTGAAATGTAATGCAAGTGCATTATAGAGTGAGTGCAAGCAATTTTCTGTGTCTGGCGGAAAACTGTGTGGAATCCTTACGTGTTGGAAGAAATGTACTTGTTGTTTGAATTTTCAAATCGAATAAGTCCCTACATACACTATTAGTCGCATTTAATATAAAATTTATTCCAGGCGAGTATACTCTGTAGATCTAGTAATATATAATCGGTAGGTACTATATAGTTTATTATATATGTTACGCTCAAAGATCGAAAACGCTCATTGAGCGGAAAAATAGCTCACAACGCGATGTGGTCACAGTAAAACATCCACATAGCGAAATTCGTGTTATGGCTCTAATGAAAACGCGCACGACGCGTTGTGGCAATCAAAGAAAGACCAAAATTTCGCTATTTGGTCTTTCTTTGATTGCCACAACGCGTCGTGCGCGTTTTCATTAGAGCCATAACACGAATTTCGCTATGTGGATGTTTTACTGTGACCACATCGCGTTGTGAGCTATTTTTCCGCTCAATGAGCGTTTTCGATCTTTGAGCGTAACATATACACACTTAGTTAGTTTAGATATAGCTAGTTCAATCCACGAAGACGCGCCCCACTATTTATCGCGAGGGGAAACAACGGGGTTCGGGGTTCGGGGGAATTTTTCGCTATTTAATTTTGTGTGCGTGTGTGACATTGCTACTCGCTGCGTAGTAATAGAACTCACATTCTTGTAGTTTACATTGCACACTTGCACTGTAAGCGATTGCGAAAAAGAGTGGGGCGCGTCTTCGTGGATTGAACTAGCTATACCCATTATATAATTTAGAAGGAGTCAGGACTCATTTCCATGTTGTAGGTACAATATGTTGTCATGTACATTCATTTAACTATGTACACAGGAAAAATATATGTTTATGTAGAAATAGCTTTTATACAAAAACCATACAAAAACAATGAAATTTCAAGAAAAGTACAGTAGAAACCAGCACGACTATTAAATATATGCCAGAAGCAAATATAAGATATAACAGTAATATTCTGAAAAATGTAATCTTAACCGTAATGCATATTTCTACCCCGAGGGTAAATCTCGCCAAAGCGATTTATCTCTCTTAATGTGAAAATGTAGTGGCGGTACTTGCATATAATTATTATGCTGTGCAAGTGTGTACGTCAGGTTTCCGGTACGTAAATTACATGCGTTGCAAAAAATTTTCTAAGTATATCAACCTGCTAAGGTTTATACTTACTTATAATGTGTTCGTGCAAACGCTTTGCTGTCTACAAGACGTGGTATGATCTTAAGAAATAATTACCACAGTTTCAAAGGGCTCGCTACTCGCTAGTGTTAATGAAAAAAATGTAGCTCTATTCACAAAGAACAGCAATGCCTTTAAACAGTTGGTATTTGACAAATAATAATTCTCTATTTATATATGTCAGAGATTATAGTATGTCTGCTATGGGAGGAACTAGCGAATATCTGAAAGATCCTAAATTGTCCATTGCAGGGGCGATCACAAGTCACAACTGTAGGTATTGGAAGTTGGAACCGTATCCGTTACAGGTTTTCTCTTTTGCGACAGATGCCCATAGGTTCACTTGTAAATGGGTACTTCTCAGGCGCCTCATTATTTGATTGACTTCGGTGGCACAATTTTTTTTTTGTATTTGAGACATACTAGCAGGAAATATCAAATCTAGATTTAATTTAGTTAATATTGGTAGTAAAGGGAACTTTATAGGCCCAGCGGTTACATCGTAATTCGATTTTCAAAAAATTGTGTCCACCGAAATCAATATTTTAGTCACCGAAATCAAAATAAAATTATTTATGGAGGTATTTAGTATTTTGAAGACTAAACGTAAAGAATTTCAGGTTAATTTTTCAATAAAATATTTTAAAATATTATTTAAAATATTACTTACAACATAACATATTATACCTACTTTAATTACTTAACTTAGATTTAGGAAAATTTACGAAAATCAACTTTGTACTTATGTATGTATTTTAAATAAATGACATACTAAATGGAATTAAAAATAGTAACCATAACAAAGAAGGAACTTAAAACAGTCTCTATTTAGATCTATCATAACACACATAGTCCAGTCGCTTATTTTAAAGCGAAAAAAAAAACAAAATTGTTAACAGGATGGGAACAGTTGGAAATGGTAAAGTGGCATATAATAAACGTAAAAAAAAATGCGTGAGCAGAGGTTTTTCCAGATATATTTGGGGGATGAAAAGGGGTGGAATTTTGGATTATTGTGATATCCGGCGAAAGTTGACTTCGGAGAGAAAAGTGTACAATAGAAAAGTTGTAGATCATAAAAAGATCTACCACTTTTGTATGAATGGTTTTTTCACATAACCTCAAAATCTCCGAGTAAAATGCGAAAAACCGCTTTTATCGTTTTTTATTTTTCATTTACACAATAATAATTTTATTTTAACGAAACTTGGTGATAGTATACATTTTTGTATTTAAAATATTCACAAAATTTTTCAAAAATATTAAGAGACTTCCGAGATAATCACGTTTTTCGGCCCAAAAAATATTTTTTATATAAATTAAAATTCTCCTTTGGAAAATTGTCGTAGAGACTTATTTCAGGTCGCAATTTTATAGTTTTAAGTTAAACTTTCTTGTGAAATAATAAAAAAATACAGCCGCCATTTAGAAACATGCTCAAAAATTGGAAAAATCAAAAAAATAATTTTGCAACCATCTTTTTTTTACTAAATAGATTAACTATTTCCACCGAAAACACTGAGATCAATCCCACTGAAATCAAAATAATGAGCAATATCCAAATTATGAAGTGCTAAGCTGCGGAGTGTTATATTGATATTTATTTCGTGTGCTACCATTAGAGACATAGATTAAGCTATAAATATAATCTTAAAATACCTGTACCAAGAGTTGCGTGCTAATGCGCCACTCTGTGCCTAACGGCTTATTGTGTTGCGATATAATAATCAAATTATTTGAAAGCTTTTTGAAAAAATAAATGTGTTGCTAGCCAATAACGCACTCTACTTTCATTTCGATTACCTACGTAAGTTCCCCCATTACTCTAGGCGCGGAAGCTAGTGGACCCAACAATAATTCCTCAGGCGACTAAAATGAACAGAAAAAATTTCTATACCTACTAATATTATAAATGCGTAAGTATGGATGAATGGATGGATGTATGGATGGACATTTGTTACTCAATCACGCCCCACCGCAACAGCTGAACGGATCTGGATGAAATTTGGCACAGAGAAAGATTATAGTCTGGAATACCACATAGTCTACTTTTAATCCCGAAAAATTAAAGAGTTCCCGCGGGAACCAAAAAACCCTCAATTCACGCGGACGAAATCGCGGGCATCAGCTAGTATAAATATTTTTAAAAAGAAATTAGAAAGGAAGTAAGGCATTTTTAAACTATACCCATTTGTTGAAGCATGAAGGTAGGTACATATTACATAATCGCGTATTGATATTTTGGTTTTGAGTGTAAATATGACTTCCTACTATTATTTAGAAAAGAAATCAAGAAATTATTCAGTAAAAAATATTAAGTTTTAGGAATAAATACTTAACTAACTTCCGCATGGTTTTTTTGGATCTTTGAACCAAAACTTATATAAAAGTTTTGGTTTATACCATACTACAACCCTGCCAAGTTTCAACGACTGAGGATTTATAATTAATGAAGGGCATACGACAAACCGCACCGTTAACTAAGCCACAAATAGGTATGATTGTGGCCTTGATACGGTCATAATCTCTTTAAAACTTCGTAACCATCCTCTAAAGGTGGCCACTACTGGTAGAATCAGAGCTTCAACATGAGGCATCGAAGCATGAGGCGATCAAGAGCAGTCGAGCTCCAGTCGGATGAGCAGATGCATCTAAATAATTGGAACAGCGTCAGTAAGGTTCAAGTCGAGGCTGAAGCATTACACGAGTAGGTAGGTATAGGTACACTTTACGTATACAAATGCAATGCAATAAAATGTAACAAAAAACTTACGTGTTTAATATATAAAGCTATCACAAATACTACTATAAGCTTCTGTATCTATGTTTTATCCGATAAAAATGCTGAAAGCGGATTTTGCATGAATCATAATAACCGGACTACACGTAAATCCGATGTGCTTTCAGCCTTTCACAAATACCAGCACAATATTAAGCTACTATGGGGTTTAATTTGATATAGTGATTTGGAACAATGGGCAGGTCCGTATTACAGTTATATTCAGTCCAGCGGACAATAGATAAAGATCATAAATGAAGCCTTAATGAACGAATAGCGATAGCTTTCATATTTTTATCAGATTACGATATATTATGCATGAGCATTAAATAGGTATAAGGCACTGATTTCAACTGTTGAAATTTATTTTATCTATGATCAGGTTTGAGTTCTTGAAAATCTATATCTATATTTATAAAAGCGAAAGGTCACTGACTGACTGACTGACTGACTCACTGATCATTACGATATCTCAGGAACTATAAAACATACATACTTGAAATTTGGAGGATAGGTTCCTTCTATGATGTAGACGTCAGCAAAGAAACGGTTTTGGGAAAATTCACCCCTAAGAGGTTGAAATGGGGGTTGGAAGTTTGTATGAAAGTCCTTTGTTTTTGAAGTTAGACACATGAAAATTAGCATTTAAGTTATAAGTTTAAAATAATAAAAATCTGTATAATTTTTTTTTCGAAAATCTACCCCAAAGAGGGTGAAATGGGGGTTGGAAGTTTTCATGATGATTCTAAGTTTTTGAAGTTACAGACTAGAAAATTGGGATTTAGGTTATCAGTTTTAAATAATAATAACCTGTATAAGCACTTTTTCGAAAATCTACCCCAAAGAGGGTGAAATGGGGGTTGGAAGTTTGTATGAAAGTTCTATGTTTTTGAAGTTAGATACTTGAAAATCGAGATTTAGGTTATAAGTTTTAAATAATGAACACCTGCATAAGCTATATAAAAAGCCTCTTTAGATAGACTTTTTGCAGCGGGAAACTGTCCATGGGTATGAACTATGAACTACGAAGTCGCGATATTTACCTACTAGCGGCAGGACTTTTGTGGATAGGCCTCTTGCAGCGGGAAAATTTCATAATCTTATAGGAAGTCAGAAATTGTACGCGGACGAAATCGCGGGCGACCGCTAGTTATATATAAAATTCAAAGTCCTGACTGACTGAGTGACTGACTGACTTATATATCAACGCACAGCCTAAACCGCTGATTCTAGAGACCTGAAATTTGGAGAGTGTGTTCTTTGTGAAGACTAATTATCCAATAAGAAAGGGTTTTTCGAAATTCCACCCCAAAGGGGTAAAATAGGAGTTGAAAGTTTGTATGAAAGTCCGTCGTTTTTCAAGTTGTAGCCATGAAACTTGGTATGTGAGCTGTGGGTTAAAAATTAAGAAAGACGTGTTTCACAGTTTTTGAAAATTCAACCCCCAGAGGGGTGAAATACTGGATGAAAGTTGGTTCATAAAGGCCTTCTTTTCTCAAGATATTTTTCAAGTTTTATCAACGAAACTTTGTATTTTGACTTTCGGTAAAAAATATAGAAATATAAGTATTGTGTGTCACAGTTTTTCAAAATTTAAAAATAAATAGGGGTTGAAAGTTTGTATGAAAGTCCTTTTTTTTCAAGTTATAGCCATTAAAGTTGGTATTTGGGCTTCTGGTTTAAAATAAAGAAATACGTGTTTAGCCATTTTTGAAAATTCTACCCCCAAAGGATTGAAATAGGGTAGTCCTTTATTAATAAGAAGATATTTTTCAAGTTAAATCTACGAAACTTGGTATTTTGGCTTTTGAGGAAAATACAGACGGATGTGCGTCACATTTTTAAAAATTCCACCCTCAATAGGGTTAAATAGGGGTTGAAAGTTTGTATGAAAGTCCGTCGTTTTTCAAGCTGCTTCCGCTAATGATGAAATACGGATTTTAAAGTTTTTTAAATTTCTATCCCCAAGGACGTCAAATAGAGAGTTTGTCCTTCAATCACGCCGCAACAGAGCAACGGATCGACGTGATTTTTTGCATGGGTATAGTTGGGTACTATTGGAGAGTAACACAGGCTTCTTTTTAGCCCGAAAATTAAGGCGTGCCTGTGGGAATTAAAAAACTTAAGCCACGCGAACGAAGTCGCGGGCGTCCTCTAGTATATTATAAATAACAATATAATGCGCTAATCTGGAAATTTTTTATTCTCAACCTAGTAGCAATAGGCAGCACTTAACATAAAAGCTAAACTGCTTAACGAAAAAGACTAGGTACCTACTAGGTGTTGTAAGTAACTACTCTAGAAACAACCAAAGCCAAATTAACAATAAACTTAGCTTGTTACCTGAAATTAGGACCACATATATCATAAGTAAGAGAACAATAAACAAATCAGGTACATTATTATTAACTATAATAGAATAAACATAAAGATTTACGCCGCACATATAACCACTTAACCATAACTATGTACTTATTTGAAATTCCACACCAATACCATGCTCTTGCAGCAAAACATCGATACAGCTTATTAAGGTCTGAATTATAGAGTGGGTAGACCGATATCAGATTAATATTTAACAGGAATCGAAGTAACCCTCGCGATGAGTTAATTCTTGGATGGCGTGAGAGTTAACACCTGCTACAAAGAAAAATATATGATTTATTATTATTTAAAAATACGTCGCAATTCTCAAAAGCTTAACCTCCTACTTACTAAATAAAACGAAAATTGAGAACCGAAATTCTGTGAAAAATACTGGCAACTATATGATGTTGCAACTAGGTATATTCAACCTGTTTACGTCCACTGCTGGGCATACTTCCACTTGAGCGCGCATCCACGCACGGGTAGACTCCGTCCTGATTCAGACACTCATTCAGGGCGTCGCGTCGGTCCAACGAAGTCGCTGGAAGTCTCCCCACGCTGCGCTTATTGGTACGCAGTCTTCACTCCAGAACACGTCCACCTGGCGGCCATTGTTTCTGCGACAGAAATTGCCTGCCCAGGCAGCCACTCCCACTTTAGCTTGCTAATCTGTTGATGTACTAAATTAAAATAATTTATATACCCGTACTCGTTATAACCATGGAAAACTGAAAAATTGAAAATATACGGCTAAAATATTGGTTTACAAAACTACGCCCGGTTTGTTGCAGTTAGATGAGTTCACTTTTCACAGCGCTACGGACAAATGGAAGCCTGTCATCGTTCTCCACACAGACCACCTCACTGACGAGCTCTACACTCTTTTTTATTGAAGCTCCAATAAAAAATTAAAAAAACACAACGTGCTGCAGCCACTAAAAAAGTCATGAGATGACCCAATTAATTTCATTTAGATTTAGGTTTTTTGAAAATCCCGAGAAAGTTCTTCGACTTTCTGAGGTACAAAATATCGGTTGAATATATGCAGGGCCGTGAAAATTTAGCAGACAGACGACGGACAGATAGACAGGCACACTCCGCATTAAAATTATTAGTCTTATTAATATGAATTTTGCCAATTCTGACTTAGCTCAGCGCTGTGCAAAATATCACTTGTAATGATTTCTTGCAAACTTCATTTATCGTGAAGGGAGGCGACGCGCGACGTCTATATCTATCCGAGGGCAGACTGCAACGCAATAACTAAATTTTCTTTGCAGTTGAGAAAAGTAATATTATGTGAGGTGGGTGTAACAAAGGGTGATAGCGAGCGGGAACGCTATTGTGCGGATCAGACTGTGGCGGGTAGCCGACATCCGCACTGATAGTGTTGTACACGTACGCTTCTACAATGAGTTTGTGCGAGATGCCACTTAATAAGTTATTACACGACTGCCCAAAAAAAGGAGTGTAATGTTTTCAGGGTTCATGTATGTGAGTTTATTTATAAGCCTGAACAGATTGGATGGATGGGTATCGTATCGTTAGAATTCTTACATCTTCCTGAGTGACAAAGGCTATACATTTTTTTTTTAAATCAATATGGCAGGGCAGTCCTGTTTATAATTTTTATTAATTATTATGTGCACTTGTTCTATCTTAATTTTAGTGTAAACTGTTACGTCTAATGGGGCTTGCTGCCACACTACTACCATTATAGGCATATCATTACTTAGGAAACTCCTAATCATTAAGCGACTCTGGGTACGGCGGTTAGTGTGCAATGTAACATATGGTATCTGACAGCTATAGGAACCATGGCCACAAGACAACCGTCGCGTCGTCAGTTTTAAGCTTTTTTTAAGCACAAACATTTGATGACAGTGATATAGACAAAATTGCGAAGCTTTGACTGAGTACAGTACATCCAGGGAAGGGCTTTTTAATAGTTTGTGCTCTAGTTCTAGATCTCTAGTTTTACTTTGAGTAGGTATGAAGTATATATTGGTAAGAGATGACGCAGACTTTGGTAGCCTATAAGATGGAATGATTTTCGCTTCACTCCATTGTTCTATGAGTATGATATTATAGGCATTGTAAAGTTAAGTGGGAAATTTACTTTAATTCATCTTTGCGAATTAACATGGTAAACGGTTAACGTGGTAAAACGGTTGAACATTTTTTAATTCCTAGTCAACACTATTGCAGCCTCCGCGAGCTACAGAAGTGCGGAGCTACGAATCCGCCCGCCCGCCGCGCCGCCCGCCTTTCTTTAGCTTTACGAAATACATTTCCTTTACTATTTGTTTGTCTAGCAAAACATTCTTTAGCTATTCAAAACTATTTATGTGCAAATACTTACATGTTAGTGCATGTTTTGAAGGCATATTTGTGCATCGCATATACCTACCTCTGGAGTCTGAATACCTATAGTTGGTTTTTTTTCACAGGAAGATTGAAGTGAAAAACGTATACAATAATTCGGTCAAGTACGAGTTGGACTCTCACACGAAGGGTTCCGTACCATCGTAGAAGATTTAACACTAATGTGTACTTTTTAAATACAAGTTTTGAATTGGGACCCCGTTTAATTTATAACTTTTATGTTTTGACATACTTTAAGTATCATAATTTCAATAATATGTGTGCAGGAAATTAGTACCAATGTGACGGAATTGTGCGGTGAACCGACCAATTCGCCCTATTTGCACTACCACCGATACTACGACAGATATACAAGTATAGAACATCTCTGAATACACGCCCCGGTATCATAATGTCACCATATTAGGTGGTTACAACAAATAGCAGTTGCAATTGCTACTAACATTAAATTAACTTTCTTGATTGTTATTTACTTGCTACTTTATTTAAATTGGTCTGGTGGGGGTTCGGCCGTGGCTAGTTACCACCCTACCAGTAAAGACGTACTGCCAAGCGATTAAGCGTTCCGGTACGATGCCGTGTGTGCATCTTCACATACCATCAGGTGAGATCGCAGTCAAGGGCTAACTTGTAGTGGATAAAACAAAATAAAAAAAAAATACATTCAAAAGCTGTTGTTTGAAATTCTGAATTCGTACCTATTTACAAAATAAACTTTTCAGAACTGTAAATGATGTAGTTACTAGTTAGGTAGTTATAAAAACATTCCGTGATACAAAAACATATAAAAGTTTCGCCTTTGTTCAAATAAATGGTTTTATGTTACACTAGCTAATGCCCATGGTCCTTCGTCCGCGTGAAATAAGTAATTTTCATCCCAACATTCCGAGACAAAAAAAAGATTAGGTCCTCTACTATCAAAAATTTACGTCGATCCGTAGCTCTGTTGTGATTGAATGACAAACCAACAAACAAACACATTTTCCCATTTATTTAATATAAATTAATTATATAATATTAGTATGATTATAATTAACGTTAGATAGGTACAATACGCAGCGTGGTGGGTAAATTATTTAGGATTAAATCCGTCTATTCTGTGCTAATATTATAAATGCGAAAGTGTGTCTGTCTATCTCAGTCTGTGTCAGCATACCGACAGACAGACAGACAGACTCTGTCTGTCTGTCTGCTACGCTTTCACGGCCCATTTGTTTTTAAACGATTTTGATGAAATTTGGTATAGGTGTAGTTTGTATCCCGGGGAAGGACATAGGCTACTTTTTATCCCGGAAAATTAAAGAGTTCCCGCGGGAATCAAAAAACCTTAATCCACGCGGACGAAGTCGCGGTCAACATCTAGTTATTTAAAAAGTCGACATACAAGGCGGGAGGTAAGTGGTGTACCCACAGAACACTTAATAAGAGGTGTACCTATACCTACTAATATACGAGTAGGTACATCAAGTGCGTGAGGCACGCAACTAACGCGTTTATTTTCCATTCATAGTTCATAGCATAAAAACGATGTTCACCGTTATTTATTTAATGAATGCAAGGGCATACCGCATAACATTATCATAATAAGCATTATACTGTACATGTACATCTTAGCAAAATGAAGGTGTACGTACGGTCCATCGAAAATGCTTGAAGCTACGGTCGTATGTAACTATATTTTTTTTATCCACTACTGTGATATCAATATAAATAGAACTGTCATTTTAGTTTAGAGATGGTGTACAACAGAATTGGCCTGACAAGGTTACTAATTTGTTTGTAATTAATTTTGCAGTCTAATCAATTTTGCAAAGTTACAAATCGATACGTCAATAATAGAAGTTTATTAAATTCGACTTCCAAGAGTTGTTTACATATTATGTATAATATTATGATATAGTTGGCTAAAACTTATTTGAATAGTGAAACCCCGAGACAGATTGTTAGTAGTCGGTTTAGTTGTCGATATTATCGCTTCCGGCATCGAAACTATGATGGTGAAATGGTGAAGTCAAGAAACTCGCGTGAACAATAAGTAGAGTCTGTTAGTCGAAACCACTTAAAGTTATACAGACTCTACAAAGAGATTTCCTTACTACAGACAGGAGTTAAGAAACTACAGAAGAAGGAAGCAAACCGGTCACAAAGTGAGTAATTGGCAAAAGAGTGGTAGATCTCGCGTAGTTCAAGCGGAAATAAATCCACAGAGTATTCGTCCGTGAGCGGTAATTGAGTTCGGTCTGCACTCCAATTAATTTACGTTGCGAGCACATAAAATAGGTAGCATCTGGAAAACCTACGTTGTCGGTTTCATAGTCGCCTCGTTGGACAAATGTAGATACAAGATATCAGATAAAATTACCTATTATGAAGAGGAAGAAACGGTTCTATTTACAAGTATAGAAACCTTATAAATTATAATGGAATAGACCGTACACAGAGGTAGAAGGTGCCTTATAGTTAATATAATTTGCAATGAAGAATATAGTAAAACTCTGTTATTTGCTTAAAATACACCTATTCTAAATACCTTCCCAAAAATCTATACCTACTAATAATATTATAAATGTGAAAGTTTGGATGGATGGATGGATGGATGTATGGATGGATGGATGGATGTTTGTTACTCAATCACGGCTGAACGGATCTGGATGAAATTTGGCACAGAGGCAGATTATAATCTGTATGTCTATATCTATAATCTGAAATACCACCTATCCTACTTTTTATCTTGGAAAATTAAAGAGTTCCCGCGGGAACCAAAAAACCTCAAACCACGCGGAGTGGACTAAGTTTTTTTTATTCCCGGGGGAACTCCTTAATTTTCCGGGAAAAATACCCTATGTCCTTCTCCGGGATGTAACCTACCGCTATACCAAATTTCATCAAAATCGGTTGAATAGATGGGCCGTGAAAGCGTAGCAGACAGACAGACAGACAGACAGACAGACAGACAGACAGACAGACAGACAGACAGACAGACAGACAGACAGACAGACAGACAGTCAGACAGACAGACAGACAGACAGACACACTTTCGCATTTATAATATTAGTATGGATATCCAAAATTAGTTTTGATAAATCTTTATTTTTTTGGTGGTTTAAAATCTGAACGAGTATTTAGATATAGCCACAGATGTAGTACCAGATACCGCGCTCGGAACACGGCAGACGCGCCAACAAAGTGAATACAAAACGAAAAGCAAATACAATTCTCAGTTAGTTGGATGCGACGCGTCGAGAAGTTTTGACGTGACGTGTGTGTAGACAAGTTTCTCAAAATAATGCCGTCTTGTGTCTTGAAACACTGTAAAAATTGTTCCCAAAAATTAAAAAAGGAAGATGGTGTTTCGTTTCATAGGTAAGAATTTATATTTGTGTTATATGGGGCCAAAGAAATTTTTGTTCCCCCAGGGCGCTATTTTGAATTCAGAGCGAAGTGAAGGATACCAAAGTAGCCTACGTACCTCCAAAGTAGCCGGCGTACCTCTAAAGTAGCTGGCGTACCTTAAAAGTAGCCTGCGTACCACCAAAGTAGCCTACGTACCTCCAAAGTAGCTGGCGTACCTTAAATGTAGCCTACGTACCTCCAAAGTAGTCTACGTACCACCAATTTAACTGGCATATCTGGAAACTATTCGTCGTACAGTAGTACAGTAATATGCGCATCTCCTTTTCCAGGATACAAGCTATTCTCCTACCATATGTCGTTGAAATCGTAAGGCCTAAAGAAAGAACCAAGAAATAGATTTACTTTCATTAATTTGGCATTTTTTTATTAATCTGGCAACATTTCACGCACACTGATGCATGTGTTCAGACAGTGCTGTCACGCACACTCGAATAAAATTTGGCCGCACTGCCGTGTTCCAAGCGCAGTAGGTATCTGTTTAATACTACATCTGTGGATATAGCTATACAACTTAAATAATGTTCCAACTAACTACCACAATCGATTATTTATTCGTGAAAAAGAGCAGGTTTGGTTAGTACATATACATACTTATGTATATAATATATATATTGTGTGCCTGTATAAGTAAGTATGAGAATTTTTAGACCAACTTGTCCTGATCCTTGGCCAGACCTTGTCCCTAGAAACTGCAGCACCCAAAGATGATGACTTCAATTAAATAATACCTATCTTCCTAAGGTACAAGAATATGCATGTTCTTGTATCTAAGTATACCTATCTATAGTTTCTTTGCCTTTATTGACACCCCACAAAACACCTTGTTTAAGCCAGTAAATAGTTATCATGGTCATATCTAGGCATAGGAACTTATATCTTCTATGATCGATCGTGTAGGCGATTATATTTCTCGCCTGAAGACTCAATCTCGTGAGAGGATAATCTCTTAGGCAGACTTCCTCATCGATATTCCAAAGCATATTATGAAATGTGGTTCCCCTTACAACGGAATTCTTTCCGAGAAGGATTTCTCGAGGACGTATTAAATACTAGCTGATGCCCGCGGCTTCGTCCGCGTGGATTGAGGTTTTTTGGTTCCCGCGGGAACTCTTTAATTTTCCGGGATAAAAAGTAGCCTATGTGCTATTCCAGACTATAATCTATCTCTGTGCCAAATTTCATCCAGATCCGTTCAGCCGTTCGGGCGTGATTGAGTAACAAACATCCATACATACATCCATACATCCATCCAAACTTTCGCATTTATGATATTTATTTGATTATGTTCGCGGATTATAAGAATCGACGGAAATAGAGCACGTCTATTTTTATTTGCTTACCAAAATACAGATACCTACCTAAGTAGGTGCATAAGATCTAAATATCTAGCGTACCTAAGTACTATATTTCATATCTTAAATTAATCAATATGGAGACATACCTATTACCTATCATGTTGCTAGTACTTATTGAAATACCGATAGCAAAAGAAATGGCAATATTTACTATATTGGCTAATGGATACAGAATGTATTATTATTAAAGAAAATGGATAGGTCTTCAATAGTTTCGGAAAAAAGTGGCTGTGACAAACGGACAGACAGACAGACAGACAGACAAACAGACAGACAGATAGACAGACAGGCAGACAGACAGACATACAGACAGACATGACGAATCCATAAGGGTTCTGTTTTTTGCCATTTGGCTACGGAACCCTAAAAACTTATTCCACGCGAACGAAGTCGCGGGCATCAGCTAGTTTAAAAAATAACCGTTTTTTACTTAAATAAATAGTTAAGCGTGAAATTCGGACAATCGTCATTAAAAGAAACCGTAAATCGTCTGAAATAAGATATCGCCTTCCTAATCCTGTAAAATTTACCGAGTCTGAAGACCTTCCGATGTTTTCCCCGCCAATCCCGGCATTTGCAAGTTAAGAACGTGCACTTTTGTGACTTCACACTTCACTCTAACACAGATATTGTCATGCCTTGAAGTTGAGACTTAAACAATCTCAATAGATGACGTCCGCGTGGATTTAGGCTTTATTAGGTACATCCTGCGCGAATTTCGTGATTTCGGATAAAAATCCTATACCTAGGTTTGTCCCAGGGTTGAAGCTATCTTGGAACATAAAAATATGGCAAAATCGGTTGAATCTAGATGATATGGCAGGTGGTCGGCGGTTTCGGGCAGGTAGGCGGGTAGTGGATCAAGAAGGAAGTGCAGTCAGTATCTATCTAGGTACAATTTATATAGGTACGGCTATAAATCCTTTGTTCTCGTGGCTCGGTGGATGCAATGTTTGAGGCGGCCGGTCGCACAAAACAATGAGCGATCTAAATGAAAATGCCAATATAACTCGGTAGTGTTTAAAAAAATTGTAAAGGAAACAATTTTGTGTCTTGGTAAATAAGCAGGTCATTGACGACCGCGGCGTACCTATGGATGAAATTAGATCATACCCATTCTGTGTCAGAACTTCCAAATACAAAGAGTGAGTGCTCATAGTATAAGTTTATTATAAACGAGTCTGTTTTTCAGAAAATATTACCTAAACCTAGAACCACGGAATACTTAGATAATATTCTATGGTTCTAGGTCCTCCCGACCGAATTTCGGCCACGGCTCGGGCGGCATCTGCGCGGGAGATTCCATAGAGCACAAGTGTGTGCGCATGTAACACAGGTGCACTCTGTGTTTCTTTACTCTCATTGCCCGATGAGACGGAAAATCTGACACAACCGCAGAGAGATCGGCCTGTTCCACTAGTCCCTACCAACGTATCCCCCCTGGGGGGGAAGAGTGGAATTTTTTTCCACCTATCCCTACGGTAGGGATGAGTGAAAAAAATATTTACACTTATCCCTACCGAATTGAATGTGGGCCGTTTTTATTAACAATTCCATGTATGTACATACATACATACGTATCTAACCTTCTAGTTTTCCAGGTAAATATGAATTATGAACCTACTTAGTAATAACAATAGTAAATAAACATTTTTTTTGGATGCGTATATTATACTTTCACGGCCCACCTATTCAACCAATTTTTAATGAAATTTGGTACAGGGATAGGTTGTATCCCGGGGAAGGACATAGGCTACATTTTATCCTGGAAAATTAAAGAGTTCCCGCGAAAAATACTTAGTCAACGCGGACGAAGTCGCAGGCATCATCTAGTTCTATATAATTGCTTGCCATAATAGCAATACAGTATTTTTCTCCTCTACACTCAAAAAATACTAAAATCACTTGGTAGGGATAAGTGTAAATATTTTTTCCACTCATCCCTACCGTAGGGATAGGTGGAAAAAAATTCCACTCTTCTCCCCCAGGGGGGATACGTTGGTAGGGACTAGTGGAACAGGCCGAGAGATCAGGCGCAGGACCGACGGCTTTGGGCCGATAATTGGCGTAGAATTTATAATACCTACACACAGAAAAAGGAGTGGTCAGCCATTAGGTACGTCGATTTCATAAGCGTGGATCGCGTAATAATATTGACAATGTAATGGCGCTATTGTCTCGTGCACGCGTATGCGCGCGTTCAGAATGGTTCCGAGGCGCGTTTTGTGTGTTACAGACCTAAGTGCGAAACGACATTAATGAGAAGGATCGGTTTAGACTCCCGCTAGGCGAAAGCTGGGCTTAATTAATAAGCAGGTGAATTGTCAATTGCAATTTAGCAATTCCTATAAATTACTTACCTTTTGTAGAAAAATTTACAATTATTTAACTAACTCGCAATTGGAAATATTCAATGCTTTGTTCTTTTTGCTATTTGTTTAAAGGTACGTGGTCGTATTGTTGATAATTAAGGTAGGTAATTAGTTTGTACACTCTACTAGAGTGACTCTAGAATCATATTATCTACCTGTGGCGGATGCCTGATACCAACTTCATATAACTAAAGATATAAGTAAGTTTTTGAAACCGTCTACCCCATAAATCGATGCGAAAATGCAACGCAAGTCCCGTCTAATAATTATACTAGACTCTAGACACGAATCATCTTTTGACAGCGGTTTAATTAATAAAACGGGTTACTATAATTGCGTTTTGGTACTTATCCCACTTATAACTCTACTTAGTTTATATTACGTATTAACTATTAATATACCCGCGTGGATAAAGTTATTGTGTTCCCGCGGGAACTCCTCTTTCCCGTGTTACAAGTACAACCTACCTCTGTACCAAATCAAATTCACGTTCATCGTTCGGTTCAAAAGATGCGAAAGTTTGAATGGATGGATGGATATATTTTGTTAGGTACTCAATCACACCAGAACGGCTGAACGGATCTGGATGTTTGGCACAGAGATAAATAGTTTGGAATAACACATAGGCTACTTTTTATCCAGGTAAAATAAAGAGTTCTCGCGGGAACCAAAAAACCTCAATCCACCCGGACAAAATAATATGCAAAGTGCAAACTTGTTTAGGTATGCACCTAGTATGTAAGTAGGTACTATTTTTTTTTCAATACAGTTGCTCGAAAAATGCACTTACGGAGGCAGTAAACAAAAAAAAACAGTAAACAGGGCTTGTAACCGTTTACTACTGCCCCCGTGCTATTTTTTTGCCGTTTTTTTTTTAATTGTGTACGAGTGTCATTTTATACGAGTGGGCCCGGCAGACGTTGTTCTTCCTTGAACCTAGAACCCGATTGCAGCACCCCCTACCGGAACTAATAATTGTGAATATAAACCATCCCGTTACCCACTCAAACACACACACAATATAATTCCATCAAAAGCGGTCCAGCTATAAGCTATTCTGAAGTGATGTGAGAATAGACAGATTTTATTAATTTATAGATTTTGTTTATAAGACTTAATATGATAGATTTGCATGCTTGTTACACATGATAAAAGATTTTTGCTCAAGTCACGCTGCCTTCAACAATCAGAATACTAAGTGAATGTTAAAGAGCGACATCTAGACAACGTCTGTTGAACTAGCGCGATGTTACTACTTAGTACTTACTCGATATTCCGATAGAGGTCACTTTAAGTAAGTTATTCATGGAAGTTATTTATTTTGTTTTAAATAATTTCATGAAAATACTATAGTAAGTAGCTACTCTATTTATATGAAATACTTACTATTTCCAACCCGACCGTAAACAAGACTATTAACGAAGATTATTTCTTGTATGAATGGTTTAGATTGTCTATGAAAAACTGCTGCAAGGAATTTTTTTTCGAATTTTAGGAATTGTAAATTAAATTTTTATAAAAATATTACAAAATAAACCATTTCTAAATTATTTTTAATCTGTTACAAAAATTTCACCGGTCTGACATATGACGAGGTGGCCGAGTGGTTAAGGCGTTGGACTGCTAATCCAATGTGCTCTGCACGCGTGGGTTCGAATCCCATCCTCGTCGATAGTTTTTGTTGGCCTTTAGCATTATTATTTTCATATACAAACTAATATGATGGAACAACCGAAGTAATGAGCAGTTTTATGTTTTATAGTTTACCTATTTTGGCTAAAGTAGTATACTTACTTCACATTAGACAGTACAACAAATAGATTAGTAATTAGTATTCTGTAGTAGGCTAGTAGGTACACATATTCTGTCTAGTCTTATAGATGAACTCTTTCATGCTTTTCTACAGAGAAGAACCTATTTTTAACCGACTTCCAAAAAGGAGGTTCTCAATTCGGCGCGTATGTTTTTTAGGGTTCCGTACCCAAAGGGTAAAAACGGGACCCTATTACTAAGACTCCGCTGTCTGTCTGTCTCCAGGCTGTATCTCATAAACCGTGATAGCTAGAAAGCTGAAATTTTCACAAATGATGCATTTCCGTTGCCGCTATAACAACAAATACTAAAAATTAAAAAAATATATATATAAAGGGGGGTCCCCATACAATAAACGTGTTTTTTTCGTATTTTTTTGCTCAATATTAAAAACGGTAACAGGTAGACGGTTCAAATTTTCACAGAATATTAACTTGTATATTACCTTTCAAAATAAATAATTAAATATCAATAAAGTAAATATTAAAGGGGGGCTCCCATACAACAAACGTAATTTTTATTTTTAATACGTCATAAATCGTAAAACTTACTACAGGTTTGTACGGAACCCTCGGTGCGCGAGTCCGACTCGCACTTGGCCGGTTTTTTTTAATGTATGTCGGTGCATATCTCCGTGATTTCTAAAATGATTTGAAAATTTTCTTTTCAGTGGTTAGAGGAAGCTCGCGAGGTGGTCCCATAAAAAAATCTGACTCCAAATCTTCAATCCTGATGCTGTAGGTGTACCGTACTACATGAAATTCTCAAGACTAGGGAGTTAGGAAATTTTGATGGTGAATTCATATAATAGGTATCAAGTCACGTGTATACGATTCAACTCTTGAGTCCCAACTCCCCAACCCTGAAGCTGCAGGGTACGGAACTCCTTAAAATTAAAAATAGCGATTTAGGATTTTTTATGGTGAATTCATATTGCAGGTGTTGACACCTACAATATGAATTCACCATAAAACAATGTATTAATTACCTACGATAAAAATTGTAGAGATTTCGCGGCAATCCGCAATAGACAAACCTACTTTATTTTTCTCCTTATTTAACAATAAGGAGAAAAATAAAGTTGGTATTGAAGACAAGAAGGAATTTAAAAAAAAATACATTATGAACCATAGACTGTAGACATGAGCTGTAGGTGACGATGGCTAACATCAGCACATTGACGCATACTTACATTCAAAAGGATAGCGTGCAAATTATTTCAAAAATGGAACATAGTTAGTTGTGCATGCTAGTTTCATTCTTTACGCCCCTGTCACCCCGCAGCTTTGCTTTGTCTATACTTATACCTTCGTTGAACGACTGGTAGGAAAGAACCTATCTTCTTAGTCTGTGCCTGTGACATTAGTTTGGGCTGTTCTTTGGGCTGTTGATATTAACCATAGACTATACATTTTTACACTTTTACTACCCATTTACCTATAACGCCAGCAAATAGCAATTATTAAAAAAAAAATAACGCCAGCTGCAATTATTAAAAAAAAATTACTTTAACCCCTAGACCCTAAATACCTTTCTAAATACTAACTTTAACTATTGGCGCCAGCGGAGGGCTAATTGCTCATACAAACGTAATACCAAAATAATTAGTAATTCGAGCATATTTCCTCCATATTATGCGATTATTAAGATTGAACTTGTATTTATCTAGGTCCCTGGATAATTATTTTTCCAAAATACTTTCCCAAAATTAAATGTAAGCACATTGCGTTTTGCATGTTTTTGCGACATAAACGACATGTTTTCTCCTTATTTGTTTCATATTAAAACCAACGATATCTCACGTACTAATTGATCAGGAACATAGCCTATATTGTCAAGTTACAGAATAACAACACGAAGTTAAAAACACAACAATTTTTCATTCATCATTTTTGGTATTCACGGAACAAGACTAAATGTATAACAAATTCTGTACGCTCATATTGCTATCGCGCTTGCACGCGATCATGTGTCTTCAGCCAAATAGGGATAGCAATATACCGGCAAATTTATATTTGCGGTTCGAGTAGAAGTTGCGAGCGGCGGTCGCCGGTCCCTTAACTCTAATAGGTAGGTACTCTTCGTTCGACTGCACGTTACTTTGGCAGAAAACTTAGAAACGAAATAATTTTTCGCATCGTGTGTCGAACGTCGACACCCGGCAGGTTTTTTTTTTTCTTAATCTAGGTGAGCCACAACTTTGTTAATTATTATTATTCGCAGTTAGTATAACGTTATTTACAGTATTTGTCCTTACCGTGTCCTGGGGCTGGTCGAATTTCCGCTATTTGATACGTCTGCTCCCCAGCTCCATGTTAAAAAGAGTATAATTGAACTTAAAATTAATAGTAGATTATTAACCAAGGGGATAAAGCAGTGTCTTCTGTCGCGGGTGACGATTTAAATCGCGAGCGTAACGTAGGACTTGAGGTTTACTCCCGAGCGTAGCGAGGGTGTTAAAAACTTAAATCACGAGCGAAGCGAGGGATTTAAGACGAGTCCTGAGTGTAGCGAGGGATTTAAGTTCACCCAAGACTAAGACAGCTTTATCACCGAGGAAAATACTCTACTTTTCGTACCATTTGCGAAAAAATTAACACAATAATAATATGAGATAAGCATTTAGGTAGGTATATAAGATGATTACAAAATGAGTATAAATAGACTTAAAACTATAAATAGGTATATACTAAACATAGAGGTTTTTTTTCCCCTTTCTTTTCCATATTCTATAATAATTATAAGGTAATTAATTACTAAATATTTCTAAACAATAAGATTTTTGTGGCGCGCTCTCGAAAAGGCCTATGTCCAGCAGTGGATGCATACAGGTTGATGGATGGAAAGATTTTTTTACGCTGATGAGATGTACAACAGAATAGAACAGCCGCTGTCCTAAGTTCCGCTTAATATAGATAGGTAAATGTAATTAGGTCAAATAATACCTGATACATTTTATGTAGGCGTGCATGTTTTTCTCTTCGGAAAACTCACGGTAGGTATCGCCACAACATAATCAATGTTACCTATCGGTGTAATCGCCACCTAAAAACAGATAAGTATACCTACACCTAGGTAGGTACGTGTACCTACCTAGTTATCAACCCAGTACGGCTATCATTCGTTACAAATTTATCTAGACCTGCTTTCATTATCTTATCGTGCATTACTGCCCTTTATTTTACAAGTCTTCGCGAGGTATGCATTGGGTACGCCCGAAGAACAAAGTGTACTGTTTACCTAATTATTTTGTAGTATTTTTTTAAATAAGTAACTTTGATTTTTGTATCATCGACAGAGAACATGTGATTTTTGTTACTCAGTGAAAATTCCGTGATAAGCCAAGTGATTTTAGGTACCTACTTACCTACATAAGTAACTAATTTGAGTGCCCTACATTACCATACCAAACTGGATTCTTCAAGGACATTGTGGATTTCGTTAAGTATGCGTTTAAGAGGTAAATAGTACATACCTACCTACCTGCTTACCTTATCACCATAAGTATGTACTGTGATACCGAAGATATTGAACGTACCTACCTAACTACTTAGTTTGTTAGATGGCGACTGACTACGTGCGTATCGTTAGGAACGTTGACATGTCGTTCCCAAATCGTAGAATTATTGATCATTTCATAAAGTAGTCGAACATTTCATGAAATGGTGGAAAATTCTACGATTCTTGCACGACAGATACCTAATGTACCTAATATAGGCAGGGCTGGGCAAAATACATGCTTTGCTGATTGAAATTGAAATACAAATTACAAAATACTTTATCGCAAGTAATTAAAATACGAAATACAAAATATCTTTAAGTAAGGTATTTGTAATATAAAATACAAAATACAGTATTTTAGCTATTTTTAAATGAAATACGAAATACAAATTACAAAATACAAAATAAGACGTAATCGTAAAACGTATTTCATGTTTTTTGTAACTTGTCTCTAAGGCATGAATGGCAAGATTTTGACGTAGGTAAGTACCTACAGTCATAGCGTACAACAACAGTATTATACATAACAGGTGCAGTGTTGCCAACTCTTAGCTGCTTTACCATCATTATACTCTCGGCTCGCACTCACACTCACGAAGGTAAAATGTATTTTATTAAAATGTATTTTGAAGCCTCAAGTATTTGAAATACTAATTACAAAATACCTCGGTGTCAGGTATTTGAAATACCAATTACAAATTACATTTTAAGTAAGTAATTGAAATACAAGTAGGGTCGATGTGCCGGATATCGGCCTTTTAGTGCTCCCATCAAATTTAGGACATCAGAAAAAAATGTTACAACCTTAATATTGCTATGCTCTTTAAGTTAGGTGAAAGCCCATATACTGGAGTTTCTTTTTTAGAAACCGTCTTGCGCTTAAAGCTATTAGTTATTTTTATTTTTTATGTAATCCGGAAAAACGCTAAAAATTCAGTTTTCAGCCTCAAATTTCAGTTTTCGGCCATTGGGTATTCTATTTTCGGCCACTGGATTGTGATGGATTTAAAAAGAATTTATAAGTTTAAAATTACATTAAAACACTTTTTGTAAGTTAATTGTTGTTTTAATATGTATCCAAATGTTATTAAAAGTCATAATCAACATAATTTTAAATTAAATCAAAAAATTTATGGCCGAAATCTGAAATCCGATATTCAATTTTCGGCCACATGCTTTCTATACAATTGTAAGGCCGATAACTGAGGTAGGTACTGTTTCTTCTATGTTGTGGTTTTCGGCCACCCCCAAAATGGTCTTCACTATTAATCTTTATTCTAATAAATTGACGGCCGAAAACTAATGGCGCGAGTTTTCACATCAGGTACAGTAATAAAAGAAAGAGTCGTGACATAATATATCATTTGGCCAATTGAATAAAACAGACAAAAGCGTGGAAGACTTGATACGCCACATATCGGCCCCTAGGCCGAAAAACAAAGTTTTGAAAAATATTTAATGTTAGATCGCGGCCCCCAATATTATTGTTGTTTTGTGCAAAATATTCACTATATGTTAATAAGTTATTTTGGAAGGGTATTACATGCCTATTACCATCATTCATTCGAAAAACAACAAAACGCTTGTACTTGGAGTGAAACGCGCGGCACTATTTTTTTTTCTAATTTCCGCAGGTTGCGTTACCTCGGATGCCCCCCGTCGAACTGAATAAATTCACTAAAATCACTCGAAGATGTTACCTGACCAAAATTGCTGTCAGATACAAAGCAAATATTTTCAAATGTCTCAATAAAGATTTCATTTGGAAATAGTATTTCTAAACGATATTCTCGCAATTTTACAGCATCGAGTACGCGTAAAGGCTGAAATCCGAAGGGGGCCGGCGAACCGGCATAACAACCCTACTAAATACGTATTTGTATTTCAATTACGTATTTTAATTACAAGTAATTCAAATACTGCCCAACCCTGAATATAGGTATATATTAGGTACATTAGGTTATACTTCTATTAGACTTAACAGATCCTCACCATAACAAAACTTTAAAAATGCGTAGCAGGTATTACGTACTTAAGTAGGTAGGTACCTACTTTGTTTACGCCCAACGAATTTATGGTCTAAAAGATAGATCATGATTCATGACTCGGCGGAGTCAGGGCCGCGCCGCCCCTGTGTGCGAAGTGTGCGGCGCACACAGGCGCCAAGACAATAGGGGCGCCGCCAGTGGCGTGCAGATTTAATACTCAACTAATTTACATATAATTTGTACAAGTAAAAAAAGACAACTAGAATAAAATCTTTAAAACGCCATCTATAGTAAATCACTACACTTCTGCTAACCCTAGCTTCGAAGTTCGAACCCAGTGCACGCCTTTGGGCGCCGCCATCGAAATTATTTTGGTTACACTTACACAACAACATACCTATTCTTTGTACAAGTATCGATAATTAAGTAGGTACAATGGGCGCCTTGTTAATAACAAAACATAATATAATATTGCGCTTATTGTACAAGTCTCCCAAGATAATATTCACGTTTGTGGTTTAGTTTTACGCTTTGGGTTTTGTTTACATAAATTACGAGCTCAGCGTTAAATTCAAAAGAACCGCCGTGAGTTTGTTTGAACTTTGAATGAGTTTATGAACGCAACCCGATGCGATGCGCGCGCGCAAGCGGTGTACAGTGGGGTCACGGGGAGGCCAGAGGAGAGCCAAAACAAAACAATTTAACAATTAATAATTATTCATTCGAAAGTGTGTGCAAGGTGCGCATTGATTTTTTATAATAAGAATAAGTTCTAGCAATAAAAACAATTTAATATAGTTTGTGTGTTACTGATTGTTTTAAATTGTTTTCACGATGAGTGATAGTAATCAAGATAAAAAAAAGAAATTATCTGGTAACCAGAATTTAATAAGGGAAAGAAAACAAGAAAAAGAACGTGATAAAAATACAACTAAAATAACCATCCACTTCCAAAAAATCATAGAGACAGAAACCAGACTTTTTATCGATGAAGGCAATGAAGGTGTTAGGTATAAAATCTGATTCAAAAAACGCTTCATGTAGTGGTAGATATGTGCTTTTTATGTAATTTTCTATACAAATAAATATAAGTAACTTTAGTCTGTTTGTAATGTCAAAATAAAAAAAAAACATTTTTTTTTTAAATTTCTGTCTGTTTTTTTTTTATCTTCGAAACGCCTGCACCGATTTTGATGTGGCGGATAGATGACGTCAGATAGAATAGATAATGACAGTCGTTTTATTTTATACAAGTAATCGCTGCCGGAGCCATGGGTTCGATTCCCACAAGGAATTAGATATAACAGCATAAACAAAGTACTTTAAATGTAAAAATTTAATTCGTGTTTTACTTTTCGCAGTAATTGGCAAGCGGAATTGAACTGGTCTTACCTATGTAGGAAAATATTATCTAAATAAGTATATAAAACTGGAGAACATTTATTTCGGTCGAAATTAACAAATAATAAAAAAAAAAAGTTAAAACATGAAGATTCGTGAAAAAAAGAGGCGCTTCATAGGTTTCGCACACAGGCGCTGTGGGGGGTCGGCGCGGCCCTGGGCGGAGTATAAATACCAAATTATGTAGCCTACCTACCTAGTACCTATCTAAGTACTTAAGATTATAATTTACTTGCTAATAGCGAGATAGCATCGACATAGATAATCTTAGGAATAAAACACTTATAAAGCCTTACTAGGTAGGTATATTAATGCGGATTATTGATTCACATAATAAACTTACACAATTGATAATGCTGACTGAAGAGTTGACTCAAAATACCATCACACATTCGTCATCGACGCATGTAAATATTATCACTTCGTTCAGTATCTATTTCCTTCTTTTCGTGGCAGGCTAAGTACCTTTGACTAAGTAAACGTTAGTCATGATTCACTAAGGTTTATCACTTCCATTGATTATGAATTTAATGATTTTGAATATGACGCAGGCTTGAATAACCTTAACAAATTTACAATTAATTGAGGTAATTAGTAAGGCAACTTAAAATACAGCCCGACTTATGATACTATGTACTATTATTAACTAGATGATGCCCGCAACTTCATAAGCCCGCATAAGATTTTTTGATTCCCGCGGGAATTCTTCATTACCCGGATGTTACCCGGTATAAAAAGTGAAACCATTGAAATAATATAAACCTCCTTTTTTTAATCATGTCAGCTTAATAAAAGTAAAGTAAAAGCTTAGTTTGTTATTATTTTCTTACAGGAACTATCAACATGTTTTGGTTGGCTATGATAATTTTAGCCACGCCAAGTTGTGTGCGTGCTCAAGCCACCGCTCAAACTAACGTAGCTCCAGAACTGAGAGAATGTTACACAGACCCAAGGCTGTTGGACAGAAACAATCTACCACCAGCAACTATGTCCGTCCTTATAGATATCATACAAAGCATTGAAGATAATCCAAATTTTAATTTACGACAACTCAGCGTATTGATTCTGCAGGCGTAAGTATATTACTTACGTTGTTAATTAAATGATCATTCTTACGTAGTTTAATTTTATTAATAAAAAGTGTAGCCTAATCATATCATAGGTACTAATATTATAAATGCGAAAGTGTGTTTGTTTGTTGGTTTGACCTTCAATCACGCCGCAAGGGAGCAACGGATCGACGTGATTTTTTGGCATGAATATTGTTGAGGACCTGGAGAGTGACATAGGCTACTTTTTATCCCGGAAAATTAAGAAGTTCCCGCGGAAATCAAAAAAACTTAAACCACGCGGACGAAGTCGCATGCGTCAGCTAGTTATTAATAAATCCTTGTTCGAGATTTGGGTAGCCCTAAAGTAACTATGTACCTGTACTTTTCAGTATTGCCCGCTATTGCGAGGGCGCGTTTTTAAGTCCGCGGAATGGCGGGGTTGGAGAGGGGTGAGGGGTCTAATGAATATCTCTTGAACGTGTTGAGTGATTCACTATTAGAATAAATACTGAGTTTTATTACAATCGGCTCATTAGTCCCTGAACTATCATCAACCAAGCAACTTAATCGGGAAGACAGCGTTCACAATGGAGAAAATCGAGCACTGCGCCGTTATAAAGTTCCTTACCAAGCAAGGAAATACGTCCAAACCATTACAAAAAATATGTCCTCCGTTTACGGAGACTCTTGCCCTTCTAAAACCATGATTAACAAGTAGCATCGTCTATTCAGGCAAGGACGAGAATCACTTGAAGACGATCCGTGGCCTGGACACCCCATCGAGGTGATCACACCTGAAATCATCGCTAAAGTCGAAAAATTTATACTGGATGATGCGCGTCGAAGAAAAAACAGCTTGCAGAAATGGTTGGAGTAACCGATGCAACCATTTTTTAAATTCTTCATGACCATCTCGGTATGACTAAGATCAGTGCAAGATGGGCGTCTAGAATGCTCCCGCCGCCGCAAAAGCAACATTGTGTAGAGAGTGCATGTGCGTTTTTGGACCTCTGTAACGAAGATCAAGAGGGTATATTGAGTCGAATTGTTACTGAAGATGAAACTTGGGTTCATCATTATGAACCTGAGCCTAAACAAGACTATATACAGTGGCATAAAAAAGGCATACATGATACAACCGCCTAAGAAGTTCAAGGTGTCGCAGTCAGCCGTAATACTCATGGCGACTGCTTTCTGGGATACTGAACGAATCCTGCTGTTCGATTATAAGGACTAGGGCGTTTATATAATTATCGGAGAATACTACGCGTTAATTCTGGAGCATTTGAGGGAAGCAATCAAAGAGAAAAGACGAGGAAAATTGACGAAAGGCATCTTGCTCTTGCACGACAATGCGCCTGTTCACAAGTGCCGTGCTACCCTGGCTGCCCTACACAAGTTAGGCTTCGTATTTGATTAATTACCCACCATATAGTTCAGACCTGCCCCCCCTGCGATTTTTACAGCTATTGTCAAACATGAAAAAAGAGCTTCTTGGCAAGAAATATTTGAGTGATGAAGAAGTAGCAGATGAATATATATTAAAAGAAAAATATTTGCGAATTTTTATTTACCCCCCTAACTTCCCATTCCGCGAACTTAAAAACGCTCCCTCGTACCTCCTAAACTTTATAATTTTAACTATTTATCACACTAACATGTTAAAAACTAAGTATAGAGATCCGAGTGGAAACAATTTATAAATTCACAACTCTTTACAGATTTAGACAAGACGGCATAGAATTCCACCAGCCAGATAGTACTATCGGCACCACAACAAATGTGCTGCCTTTTGCACCGACATTCCATTCTTTCTACCGTAACAAATTGTTGCTAAGCAGAATCCTGCCAAGCAATTTTCAAAATTTGCCTAATAACACTGTCAATTCTCCTGTAAAGGTTTGGTTTGCTTTATAATTTTATTAAATACATTTTAAGGAAAATTACCAATTTCAATACAATATAATATTATATCAACAATTGAACTGGCAGGAATTAAACCTGCATCACTTTAGCTATCGCGGCATTGAAGTGGCTTCTTTAGTCCATTAGTCCCTTCGCTGTCAATGCCCTAATTTTTGAAAGATTTTGTTATGATGTGAGTCACACAATTGGGAATCCTCATGACAATTGTAAATGGTCATATTATTTTAAAATAGAGTGCCCTAGGTGAAATATAATCATATAATTTCTGTGTTGTATTACAGTGTGCACTTCATCGAATGCTTTCCACAACAGTGGACGCTCGAATTCGTGGTGATGAAAATAATTGCAACCAGCTGTCGCAGTATCGAGCTCTGAGAACTGCTCGTGGCTTGAGAGAACATTTGCTTAAAGACGATTTCGAAATGTTGGATGTAGCAACACTGTAAATATTTTATCCCAAAACTTAATAACTTAGTCAAAAGAGTTTAAAACTTTGATTTCAATGCGGTTTTCATCATCACTAAAGAACATTTCACGAGACGGAAAATTTAAAATTTAATTTATATTCACATTTTAGTTCATTAGTAGTTAACCTCTATGAAGGAAGGGCGAATCTGCTAGTATATATTTTAAATTTCGTGCTATTGCTACAGAAATTCGGCAAAGAAGACAGGTCAAATGAGGCAGTACAATCCAAACGATGAAGTTGAATTTTCAAATCTTAATCATCGTGATTTATCTGAACGTCAAATATTGCAACAAAGTCAATGTCCGATTTTGGATGGTGTGGTCAGCACTCGATGGGGGGCAGTTTCAGCGGGAAGTGTCATAGCTGGAATAGCGGCTGGAGTACAACCTCAGCGTATACCGATCGCAGAGTTAGCTAGAGGCTCTATCATCAGCCAGCCCAATGTTCAATCATTTGTGACTGCGTTGTACCCGGCTACATTATCAGGTAAAAGACTAATTTTGGACATTACGATAAATTTGGATATACATTACATTTATTCTTAACTTTGAACATAAGCAATGTTTCTTTCAGTTTAGTTTAACTACTACATAATACTATTAAAAACTAAATTAAATCTAACTAAACTACATTACATACAAATAACGAAATTATATGGTTTTTGGTTAGAGTAAAATATATATAATCTGAATTTTGACAGGGGACTTGGCTGAAGCGGTGCTAATACAAAACTCAGAAAGAGGTAGTCAAACAATATCTGTGGGCACTGCTGGTAGTTGGAATTCGACACAAGCGCCCAGATTTTTCATGCTACATGCACCGAACGGACTCAATAATATTGAAATGACAGATCCAGAGATTCGCGGTGGAATCGACGGCTTTGTTTTAGGCAGTTCTATGACTACTTTATTACAAAGTGTTAGTCAAATAAGGCTATCCCAAGTTATTGATATGTACTATAATTCAAGGGTAAGCTGCCCTTTAACTTATTTCTTCATACGGTGTATTTATAACATAATGTATTGAGCATCCCATATCGCAATAATGGCTTTAATGGTTTAGTCAACCTATAATTAATTTGTCTATCATCAGAAGGACTTACTGAATCTAATTCTTTTCATTTCAGAATGGTGCATTTGGTCCAACACTAAGAGCATGCAATCGTCAAACTCTAAGCCAAGAAGCTATTCCAATCGCTAACTTAGTAGCGGAAACGTTAGCATTCACTGCGGCATTAGACACAAATATGCCTTTACGTGGTACAATCATAGGAGGATTAGAACAGCCTGTCAATAGTGCTGTTTCGAATTTCCAATCTTATGCAAGTTAGTATATTAAATATCTAAATCCTCAGAATAAATCCTCAGTGATTGTTATATATTTAAATTTTAATAAATTCATAATTATCACATGCAATATTTAATAAATATTCTGTAAAATTTCAGGAAACAATATGAACGATCTGAACTGTGATTTTGCAGAAAGCAATACAGTTGATTTTCGTCTAAAAACGAATCTCTACCTAGTTCTTGATGTATCGTGGCCGTACCAAACCATATACCCAGCAATTTCGTATCTTCTTGATAAAATAGAAGTTGGAAAACATGGATCAAGTGTAACTCTACTAACTGCCTTCGATGGCAGCATCGTAATTAACAAAACCTTCTCTCAAGCAGATTTTCATAGTGAATATACATTATCAAGGCATCAATCAAGTAAGTTTAGCGAGGTATTTTTATCTTATCAAAAATAAGTAATAAACAAAACGTTTTGTGAACCATAATGTTTCTAATGATTTTAGTGCTTGGTGGAGTTAATCTAGAAACTGCATTGACAAATATCCGCCTGATGATGCATAGTGAACTGGACAATGAAAGAACAGCAAATTACGTTGGTGGAAACTCTACAGTTCTTTTGTTTCTACTAAACTCTGGCGTACAAAGTAATCCTGGAGTTTGGGAACAAGCTAGAATATTAAACGAAACTGTTCCAGGTAATATAAGACTGTAGACTGACTAGACCTTGACTGTAAACTCTGTGTGTCTTGAAATTGTAATGTACAACAATATAGAGCAAGATCCCGCGACGATCAGACCTTCGTTATTTTATTAAAGCTGAAAGTTTTTCTATGTATGACTCTAATAGAGGTATAAACGATCCCCGACTATGAAATTTGGATCGCGGTTGCTTTGGAAGGTATCAGGTAAAAAAGGTGGCATCTCAAATTCGTTAAAGTATTAAGCTCAGTTTTTTTTTATTTTTCTTTGGAATAATATTAGAAACCACGTTGTCTATTGTCAGACACTTAGTACGGTTGCAACCCCCTGTCAGACACCCTGTTGTTTTATAATTTAAGAGTGTCTGACAGTTTTTACCTGATACCTTCCAAAGCAACCGCGATCCAAACTTCATAGTCGGGGTTCGTTTTATACCTCTATTCGAGACATACATAGAAAAACTTTCAGCTTTAATAAAATAACGAAGGTCTGATCGTCGCGGGATCTTGGACCAATTATTAGTACAATGTGACAATATTCTTTATATTTGATTTGAATATCTAGGTCTATAAGAACTAATATTCTTGCAGATTTAAGGATTTTATTTGCTAGCTCCACGAATCAGTTCGACGCTCTGTGGCAATTAGTCCGTGATATGCATAATGATATTTTGACAATATCATTAAGTTCCGATGGCACTAATGTTGAACGAAACATGAATTCTCTACTTTCAAGAGTTGAGCTTGGTAAGAATCTTGTTTACTATTTTATTTTATACTCAGTTAATTTAGGATCAATAGTATCTAGATGTAAATTGCTCTAACACAAGGATGCTGCAAAACAACAAATTGATAAATTGATATCGATATTTTTTAAAATACAGTACCTATACTTACTCGTGTTTACTGTACCTAACTACGCGCTATTGCTATACTTTAATGACTTTGTGTGGCTTTTACAGTTGGAAGAAGAATCATAAACCCTAAGTGCGGCTCAAATTTCCCAACTGGCACATCATCTGGCGAAGTAAATTTTCTCGATCATGTAGAGCCCGGCTATACCAATTACTACTCTATTAGCCCTAATTATTTTTACAATTATAATGACAATAGTAAAGTTCGCATCACACGATCTACCGTTGGTATTGGCAATCTGGTAGTTTGTCAATCAAGATTATGGAGCCAACCTAGGTGAGCTTATTCTTATTGAAGATGATTTTCTATAAATATGATAAGCTCGACGAGTCACAAAGCTTAAAAGATAGTGGGTGAGGAACAGAGAGTTCAGAGACCGATTCATTAGGTAGACTGATTAAATCAAGTGGGTCACAAAGAACCGTAGAAATCTCCGGCCATTGGATTCGATCTGTGGATTCGATGGACCGTCGATCTAGTAGACCCATTGCTTAGTAGTTCTAAGCTTCAAAGTTTTGAACATCAAAGCAAAGTTTCTCTCTTACTTTTCCGAAATGTATAGTCGAAGTTTTCATCCGTATACGTAGCCGAAAATCGAAATTACACAGACACATAAAAAGCGTGTCTAATTCCTTTTTTCTAATCCGAATCTGTACGGATATGAAATAACCTTCCGGCTGCCGTTATCGCTTTCTCTTTATCTTGAAAAAAAACAAGAGTGAATAGGCATCTTCTAGGCAAATCTAGGCAATCTCTGTGGTCCACTTTGGTTATATTGGGTTATACTCACCTATCTTATCAATTACAGACAAACAAATATAAGCGTTGGCGCTGAAGAAAGTGACGTAGTTTGTCAGACCATACCAACTTCTGGTACTCGAGATGTTGAGATCAGTTTACGAGGTGCCTGCAATGGAAATATGCCAATAAATTCATGTCCATTCTTCCACATTTCTGTGCAGTCAGTCTTACCCACCACCACCGCTGCTTTCACTGCAACTTGCACAGGTAAGAAGACCTTTTCTTTAAGTTTCTTTAGATTATCTAAGTAATAAAAATCTTTGAATGGTTTAAAATCCATATTTACATATACCTAAAAAGAAAGGTTGTAGAGGTGAGGCGTACCAAATCAATCAGCTTCGATTAAGATATTCGGCGTACATTTTCTCAATTATGTTTTCACATTTAACTTCTTGTTTTGCAGAAAGGGATTGCAGATTTCCGTACGACATCAGATACCAAGTGCAAATAGACGAGTTCGGATGCTTCAGCGGATGCGGTAGCACGACAGTCAGCGTTACTCTCTTAGTTTTTGCATTTCTCTATAACCTTCTTTGAAATATTTACACACCACCGAATTATTTAATTTTATTATAATGTTTTTATTGGCTGCATTTATTGTTTAAAGTCAGGAAAAATACCTACGAGTATCCGTAGGTACCTACTCGTGTAGTTAGTACATACTGCCTACCAACTATTATTGTTCTGATATATTAATTTGGTTATACTCGTAAATTGAGATTTCATTGAAATGTGCAGGATTTGGAATAAAGAGGTACCTACAAACATATTTTATATAACAATTAAAGAAGTACCTCGTAGTACAGTATACTAATATGTACTTAGTTGTTATGGTGTACTATAACTTCAAAGTTCAAACCACCTGATAGATTTACTTACCTTTAATAATTATCCTTAACATAGATACTTAGGTATATAGATTTAGTTGGGCATTATTATTTTAAGGTGTAAAGTTTTAAGTATTAGTGTCTACCTATATATTTTTAACGATGATATATTTTTGTATCTTACTTATATGTTAAAGTCTGAAAACTCGTTAGGCAAAAGCGGAAGTTTTAGCTTATGATCAAGCGCTCTGACCATTTATGAGCATTTTCTAGGCCAATCGCGATGCGCCCACACATCGGCTTTGGACTATAACCTATTGCTATAAACTATTCTGTGCTATTTATAGACGGCTAGTCCACAATCCACATAATATTATTGTGTACCATTGTACGTACGTACCTACCTACCTACATTTTAAATTGATTCCAATCATATGTATAGTTTGTCAAACTTATCTGACCCGGTGGCTAAAATTAGACGAATTTATTATGTTAACAGTTTTAGGTACAGTTCCATAAATATATATTACTAGCTGATGCCCGCGACTTCGTCCGCGTGGATATACCAAGTTTCATCGAAATAACTTGAGAAATGACGGACTTTTATACAAACTTTCAACCCCTATTTCACCCCTTTGGGGGTGAAATTTTGAAAAACTGTGAAACACGTATGTCTTAATTTTTAACCCGCAGCTCATATTATACCAAGTTTCACGGCTATAACTTGAGAAATGAAGGACTTTCATACAAACTTTCAATCCCTATTTCACCCCTTCGGGGGTAGAATTTCGGGATAAAAAGTATCCTATGTCCTACCTCGTAGTCAGTGGCGATTCCTCTAAGATTGCGCAGCTTGCGCCGCAATACCAATAATTATGAATAAGTTACTTACCAAATATACTAGATCTATTTAAGTAATATACTAATATTTTATAACATGAAATAGATACCATTAACAAAACATATAAGTTTATCAATTAAATGATTGCGTTAATCGATAATTATTTAAAATCACGCACGCTCCATGACACTTCGCACCTTGGTTGTGAGTTGTGACTTGTGACGTGTGCCGCATCGCCACGTGGCTCGTACTGCGAGAACCTTCGAACTCCGTCGGCCCGCTTTCTCCCCGCTCACTACGGGCCGAAGGCGTGCACTGTAAGTTGCGCATTGCGAGCTACTCGCTTTTGCCGGAACTCAAAAACTACTCAACCGATTTTTTAAAAAAAATCACCTATAGAAAGCTACATTATCAACGAGTAGCATAGGCTGTATTTTATTTTCAAAAACATTAAAGATCCCTACGAAAATTGCAATAATGTGAATGAAGTCGGAAAAAATGGTGTCATCTGAGAGCTTGCGATTCCGTGGCGTGCGCTGCGTAAATGGTAAAAGGTACACGAAAACAATGTATGGTTGAATTGTTCCTCTCAAAAAGTTCTAAAAAAAAGTCCGCGACAGCATATTATAGGTCTATCTTTTAAGGTCGTCTCACAATAACAGTCATTATAATTTTAAAAATTTAGTCTAAAACAATGCTATACTCGCGAAGGTGTTTAAATTACCAACATAGTATTAATCCTATACTATGTTGGTAATTTAATCCTTATAGTTTATATTAAACCTATACTTACCCCTAATCAGTGATATATGAGGTAAATGTATTTTAATGAGAAAATACCTAAGTAACCATCAACTAGCGCAAACCCAAGATTGACCACCAGGAATCGCCACTGCTCGTAGTATGGGCTCAAATCGTGTCAAGTTTCGTTTGAATTCATTCAGTAGTTTCGGCGTGATGCGCGGCCAATATACAGTCAGACAGACAGACAAACAAAAATGAATAAAATTACAGATTTGGCTTCAGTATCGAATAATGATTGCCCTCCAAAAAAATTTTCAAAATATTTTCAATGTACAGAATTGGACATGTTACAGTTTTATTATAAGTATAGATTAGGTAACTAGTAACTACCTACCTACTACCTACCTTATACCCTTATACCTAGATCCTAGCACAAGATCTTAGATCAGCGTACGAATACTACTCTGGTTTAGGTATAGGTACAATTATAGAATAATTAGGTACTATAAACTAGTTTTCCTTTTTTCTATCCAGAAAAGTAAACAAATTACAGAAACCTTCTTAACAAAACGTGTAAGCGACGTTCTTTGCCCGACGCTTTTTCACGTTCTCGAATTTCGAGTATACCTACCTATCACTAGTATACATACTAGTTATAGGTAGGTATATATGTATCACGTTTCAACGTTCGCGGTGAAAACGTCCTATCCGCCGAACAAAGTACGCCTCTTACGTGTTTCAGCGAGAAGATAGGTACGTCTTGTTTTTCAATTTGAGGAAAACCCATAGAGTACTAAGTAGTTACATAATATACATAATACATTATTAGTTATAACTAGGTTAGTACTTCGGTGTACTTCGGTGGACAAGCTTATAAAAATGCAGGGTAAAGTAATATTATTATGATGTAAATGTAGAGCACCAATCCTAGGATTGATCATTTCATACAATAGTTAGCCGAGCAGTTCATGAAATGATGGCGTTTCATGAATAAATCAATATCTGACTGATTATTATTATCAATGAATGTTCAACGTTTGTCTATTTGTGGACGTTTGACCATACCATTAATGTAAAATGTCCATACAAAAGTTGTAAAATGGATTGGCTAACAGAAGACGGGCTTCGCGCTAGGTGCTCGGACTTCGTGGTAGGGCAGAAAAGACAACGAGTAGTCGTGTGCTTTGAGGAATTATGTACCTACAAATAATTCAATGGTCGTGTGTCCTTCTTTTGATTTTGGGACAGATATCTACACATTTTTGAAAAATATTGTTACCCTTTTATAGCGAGAGATTTTTACACCGCGGCATGTAGAATCGCAAATTACGCTCTATCAGCGCCGCCAGTGGTGAAGAATGTAGCTATTTTCTATTTTCTTTCTCTTATTAGGTACTTATAAGCACAGAATAGGTGATAGTACACTTTTATGGTCGATTTTTTGTAGGCGGGTTAATACTGTACCTAATATGATTATACTTACAGTATTTGGCCATATCGTGAAATAGTCAGGCATTTTTATATCGTCAAAAGATTTTCATGCATTCATATTAGGTATGGTCAAAACATAATATAATGTTTCAACAAACAACAAACATACCTACGTAGTGTACCTACCTATCATAATATTAATTTATGAAACGCCACCATTTCACGAAATACCCGAAAACTTTATGAAATGGTCAATTATTAATTGTACGATTTAACATAAAATTAATTTATCTACGACGTGGTGCGTAGGTACCTAGGACCTACCTATGCTGTACTTAACAGATATTTTAAAAAAAAGTAGTTAAATAGGTACTTATGTATAAGTAATTATTATTCCATGGGTAATAGTCTTATTGGGAAATGCTTGCTAGCTTAAGCCATAATAACTCAATGGCATAAGCACGGAATACTAAATAGGTAGTCATAAATAATTATATCATGAAGTAGGTACCTAAGTACCTACCTATGTATCGTGATCAGATTGTAGCATTGATCATTTTTCATGATGTAGTAATTTTATATCATTGAATGATCAAACGATACTAACATCTAAACGCAAGGTACAGCCTGGTACTTATATATGTGTTTTATTCCATGCTGTTACCACTTAGGTACCATAATATATTATGTTCCATGCTGTTTATTAAACTGTAAAAGGGGGTACGGGAACACCTTGCTATTTAAAAAAATGGATACATACCTACTTAGTGTTATTATTAATAATCATCGTCATAAAATAAATAGGTATTACAATGCGTGTAGCAAGCGACATTTTTATGAGTCTTTCTAACTGTGCTTTCTAAATAAAAGTATACGTAACTACTTTGAGAAAATATATTTTTTATTGTGACATAATATTTTTTTTAATTGCGTAGAGCAGGTTTATCAATACAAAATATATAGGTACTAATATTAAGAATGCGAAAGTTTGGATGGATGTACTTATGGATGAATGGATGTTTGTTACTCAATCACACCATGGTGAACGGCTGAACGGATCTGGATGAAATTTGGATTTTTACTTTTTATCCCGGAAAATTAAAGTTTCCGCGGTAACCAAAAAACCTCAATCCACCCGTACGAAGTCGCGGGCATCAGCGAGTATTATTAATAAAATATAATAATACCTTCTTAATATTATGCCTGATATCAGATTTCTATACCTACTTATCTACTTACTACTCAGCGTTCACCAGAATATCGCAGTTTTTTGTTAGGGTTCCGTAGTCAACAAGGCACCCCTATAATTTCGCCATGCCCGTCCGTCCGTACCTCTTTGATTATGTAAGTATATAGTCAATCCGCGGTTTAGCCTTTGATTATGTATAATATAATCAAAGGGTTTAGCTCAGAGGTTATTGGGCTCGTGTACCTACAGTTTATTAAAATAACGTAAATGGCTAGAAGTCAGAGCTGTGAATTAGTTTAAAAAACTTTTTTGTCTGTGGGTATGTTCCGAAATACACTGCGAGCACTGTAAGCCTTAAAGTTAGCTATACTGGTTACTAAAACGGAACGCAATCAGCACTGAGAGCACCTTACCTCGAAAACGTCAGTGCTCACAGTACAAAAATGGTGACGATTTAAGACATCATATAGGCTGTGTTCCGTTATAGACTGCGAGCACTGTTCAGTGCTCTTACTGTGGAGAAATTCGTTCCGTTATAACTGACAGTAAACTGCTGCAGTATCTTAAGGAAATATATGACGTCATTAATCGATGCCATCTTTGTACTGTGAGCACTGGCGTTTTCGAGGTAAGGTGCTCTCAGTGTTTGTCTCAGTGCTGACAGCGTTCCGTTTTAAGCAGTACCCAGTATACCTAACTATAAAGGAACGGCTTCGCAGTGTACTGAAGTGACGTCACACCTTACAGTGCTCGCCGTGTATTTCGGAACACAGCCATTATATTTCCTTAAGATACTGCGGCAGTTTACTGTCAGTCCAAAACGGAACGAATTTCTCCCCAGTAAGAGCACTGAACAGTGCTTGCAGTGTATATCGGAGCACACCCTATGTCATTGTCACTGTCAATGTCACAAAACGTCATTAAATATTCAAGTGTCAGTCATTGTCAAACGAAAATCAAAACAAACATTGCAAATTGCATTAATTTTTAAATTTATTAAAAAATACTTGAAAAAGTGCAAGATAAAGAACTTAAAAATATGTCCGGCGAGGACTGTGAGTCCATTGATAAAGGAGATGGTGATGGGCAAAAGCCGGATAAAATGTTCACGCTGAAGAAATGGAATGCTGTGGCTATGTGGAGCTGGGATGTTGAATGTGATACTTGTGCAATTTGCCGCGTTCAAGTAATGGGTAAGTACATTTGACGAGAAACTGCCCTCTTTTCTCGCCTTACGACAGCCCACAAGGCACAAACGCCGCGAAACATTTAGTGTGGATCTCTGCAACATACCCTTTGTCGCGGACAACTAAACCGATAGGTATCGCATGGGATACGTCTCGAAACGTGTTACATGTGAAATCCACACCAATGTTTGTGTGCACGATGAACAACTTCATCTGTGTGTATAAAGGTTTCCAGCAGGAACTTTTTAATTTTCTATGATAAAATGTCTATGTCCTTCCCTAGGATACAACTTATCCCTGTACCAAATTTTGTCAAAGTTGGTTGAACAGAACAAATTTGTGAAAGTATAGCAGACAAACAGACACAATTTCACATTTCGCATTATTTATAATATAAGTTACTTTAGTACTTACTATGTTGAAGTTGAACCTTTGTTCTTTTTGGAAAATACACCTGCTAAAATTTATGTTTATGTGAGTTGTCAATTTTCAAACTCTTTACGTCATCTGCCATAATCATATTTTGGCTTTTAAATATACATTTATGTAAGTAAATATCAAAGCATTTATGTATTTGTTGGATAAACTCACAAATTGGGAATTTGTTGTGCTTGTGGTAATTACCTGCTTACCTGCTATTTCATTCATTTATATATTTTCCTAGTAAGTAATAAAACCTACTCTACAAGTTTTACTCTATAACTAACTTTACTCTGTTTAACTAAGCTACTTGATGTAAATTAGATATCGCCTTGAAAGAAGATAAACATAGCTCCATACAGCCCATGCTTTAATAATATTTGTTTGTTTTATTTTTATTTGTGGCTCAATTTGCAGTTAAATAGTTATATAAATGCGATAAATTCGATTACAGGTTGTATTATGGAGGTTCAAAGTTAACATCGATAACTACCTAAAATCAATATCCTTTGAATGATCCAAACCGGTTTGTTTGGATGAGTTGATTTTTTGGTGGAAGCTTTGAAAAATATGAAATAAAATCTTATGGACATGTACCGAAGGCCCTAAAACAAATTTTCATGGATAAAACACTAATATCAAGCTTACTACTTGACATCAGCTAAAAATAAGTATATTTAATGAACTTAGCAACCACTGGGAAGTGGTTTTATATTTGCAATTGAACTCATTCTGCGACTCCTTGGTGCAATTCGGCCAGTCATTTTATTTTCCATTTGTTCAAGACTTTTGCCTCTTGTTTCTGGGACACATATAACAACAAAAAATAAACCGACAACCAAATAACCAAAATGTTCCCGCGGGTCCTATACTGACTAATATATTGTGAAAGGTTTTGGTTACTGTGAATTTGCATAACCAGTTAAAAGCGGTACAAATAGATGCAGCACCCCCTCTGACTTTAGCAGGCAATATTTCACCCATCATTAGCCACGGTATAGGACCAAATGCTTATGAAAATCCAAGTAAATAAATCATTATACTTGTAAGGGGAAGCCATCACAATTTCGATACATCTGAATTTAAAGTATCACGTGCGTAAAAAAATGAACATAAAACTACAATTAGTGTAATAGTCATAGTTACAGATGAAATATAAAGCAACATTTTACGTCCAGCTCTGTCAATGAGAGCTGTAGCAAAAAATGTTGATACAAAATCAACAAGACCTACAATTATTGTGGATAAATTTTCATCAACAGAACTTCCAGATATTTTAAATATTTTGACCATGTAAAATATGACTACATTTATTCCAGACATCTGTTGAAAAGCCATAAGGCCTAAGCAAATTAAAATCGATTTCATATATTTCATGTCCAATATTTCTCTGATGCTAGATCCGTTTTCTATTTCTGCGTCTGATAGAGCTATGTCGCGCATCTTGTTATCAATTTTAGTAAGAACCGCGCAGCCACTGCAAAGCTTTGCGAGCTTCTTCGTTTCTTCCACGAGATACATACCAACGAGGCGTTTCTGGGATCATTAACATAAGTGCTAAGAATGGAACAGGCAGAGATGCACCAAGGTAGGCCAGTTGAGACCAATCAAGATATTTTCCAGCAACGCGACGTAACAAATAAGAATACCAATATTTCCAATAGCGGTAGGAAATAATCCTAAAGTACCACGAACTTCTGGTTGAATCGTTTCGCCAAGATACACGGGAAAGGCTAAGGTACCAATACCTACACATAGACCACAAATTGCTCGTCCTGCTAGAAACAAGTGAATAATTTTGGCGGTAGCTATTAACATCCAGCCAACAAAGAACGGGACTGCTGTGAAAAGAATTGTTCTTCGTCTGCCAATGTAGTCCACTAAAGGTCCTCCGAGAACTCCTCCTGCTAATGCAGCTAACGGCATGAGACTGCCAACCCAACTTGCCTGTGAAGACAAATTATGATATTCTTTATATTTGGTCACGTTTACTCCCCTACAACATTTCTCGAGAAATATTAAGTACAAATTAATAACATGTTATTTAATCGATTTTTGACTGGTAAAAATATCGATTGTTGCACTATTTTCAATCTAATCTATTCTAGTGGTTCGCCCCGAACTGAGACCTCGCGTCTTATAATTTCGTAGACTTACCTATCTTCAGAGCTTAATTATAAATTCAATTATCATTGAACAGCGCCATAAACGCATACAGAATAAGAACCAGGCACCTAAGTATATGTACTACGGTTACTTCGGTTAAAATGGCGGATAACGAATATTAATAATTGTACTAAAAGTTTTGCAACAAACAACGACGTGAACTTTTTAATGGTTTTATTGCTGTTTGATATTTGAATGACATATTTAATTAGCACAATGTATCATCGTCATATTTCAACCAATTTATACAAAAAATTAATGAATTATACATGAACCTCCTAAAATTCCTCTTGAATCACTGCATCCATTAGTGAAACTGAAAACCGTATCAAAATCGGTTCGGTAGTTTTTGAGTTTATTGCGTTCAGACGGACAGCCAGACGCGGCCAGGGTACTTTGTTTTAAATCTCAACTAATATTATAAAGAGGAAAGATTTGTTTGTTTGTTTGTAATGGATAAACTCAAAAACTACTCATCCGATTTAAAAAATTCTTTCACCTATATAAAGCTACATTATCAGCGAGTAACATAGGCTATATTTTATTTTCAAAAAAATTAGAGGTCCTTACGAAAATTGCAATAATGTGAACGACGTCGGAAAAAAATCGTCTCTTTTGAGAGCTTACGTGGCGTGCTCTGCGTAAATAGTTAAAGTTACACTAAAACAATGTATGGTGGAATTGTTACTCTCAAAAAGTTCTAAAATAAAGTCCACGATAGCATATAAATCTATCTTTTAGACATCAGCTAAGAAACGGTTTTGAGAAAATTCACCCCTACGGGGGTGAAATGGAGGTTGGAAGCATGTTTGAAAATCCTATGTTTTTGAAGTTAGAGACTTGAAAATCGGCATTTAGTTTATATTAGTTTTGAATAATAAAAACCTGCATAAGCTCTGCCTTTGCAGCGGGATTTCATAATCTCAGGAAATCAGAAATTGTACGCGGATGAAGTCGCGGGCGACCACTATAGTATACTATACTCGCTGAGTTTAATACTTATTCTATAGAACAAATGTAAAATATGTGTTAGAAATATTATAATTATAAACCTTTATGAGCTGTTCCAAATTATGACGATGTCGATAAAAATTGCATAGTTATTGGTATCATCAAGTAACGTGTTAAGATAAATAAATAAATAAATAAATAATTTTTTATTGACCAACAGTTGAGATGTAACAAGTACAGTAATAAAGCTTTAGGTCTCGGATACACGGACAGCTTGAAGCAGTCAGAATGGACTGCTTCAAGCTGCGACTGCATAGTGAACTACAGTCTTCTACGTACACACATACATACATGTACCGCTCGAGCAGTTGCGACTGCTTCGGGCGGTTGGCAGCAATCAATCAATGGTACTCGTAGCTTCAAGCTGTAGAATATGACTGCTTGAGCGGTCCATGAATGGTGATCACTGGCAAGTGTACAAGGAACTTTCAGCTTGATGGGTGATTGCATCTTTTGAATTAATTGGATATGACGGCATGTTTTGGAGGTGTGTACGGACTGCGTACGAACAATTTATGCAATCATGAACTATCATTGTTTCCACTTACATACCTACCACTAAATCACTTCATGTAATCGATATCATTGTAGGTAGATACTCGTATCATGTATCTATACTTCTATACTATAATATTTACTTTTACTATTCACATAAAATATTATAAATGCGAAAGTTTGGAAGAATGGATGGATGTTTGTTATTCAATCACGCTAGAACGTCTGAACGGATTTGGATGAAATGCACAGATATATATTGTATTTCTTGCTGCTGTTATACAGGTATCATTTAAAGCTTTGTTTTAAATGATGTATTCACTAATGTTAAGTGTTGTACCTATTACTTAGTGAAAAACTTTGAGTTAATCTGTAAAACTGTATCGTATTACTTTTTGATTACTGTGCGTTTGTCGATTGTATGTTCTTGATTAAACAAATAAATAAAAATATTCTGGATATCGATGTCGATTGTCGATATCGAAATCTATATTGCAATAATCCTCAAAATGTAGTCTAGTTGTGATAGTGAAGCTTTGAATGAAGCGACTCGTATAATTCTGATAGAACTTCACTTTGTAAGTTCGTTTAATCACTATACTTAAACTATGCTTAGACAGTAAAAAGGTTATTTATGGTAAGGGTATGGTAATGTTATCCCTAGGTTCTCGAGGAATCTCAGGGATGACATCTTTAATTACAAATCATAGGCTAAGAATCTCTATAAAGCATGGCACATGTTGTTTGTAAATCTATGAGCTCCCCGTAAAGAAAATTTATGGATGTAATCAATTCACGTAACGTGAGCATAAAACCAACCGGTACATCTGATTAGACGCAATGCTAACAACACGGCAACGTGTTGCATTCATAGCTGTTACTATGAAGTATGAGGTAATAATACAATACTGCCCAGGCTGGAAATAAAACAATTCACGGCTTATGATATAATTATTCAAATGAGGAGGCGCCAGCCGAGGCCTTTTTAAGAAAACGAGGCTGTGAATTGCTATTTCGGCCAAGACTTGTACGAGTATATTACTTTTCTCTAATTTGCGAGGAAACAATAAACTATAATAATTCAGGAGCACAGGATTTCATATTAATAGTTCCATTGCAGTTAAGTAGTTATAAGTATTATAGTATATTTTGCACATATTTCTTTAAGTACAGACTGTACAGCTATTATGCACCCCCTATAGGAGGGGTTGGCAGGGAAAAAATTCAGATTTCTTAACTTTCCGTAGTTTATATGCAATCCCTAGCCTACTTACCGAATTTCAGCCTCCTAGGGCATTAAAAAGTACCGTAGAGGTTTTGATTATCATCAGTGATTTCGGAAAAGCATGTAGAATTTTAGTACAGTAGGTACTTTAAATGTAAAAGTCAAAATTACGATATCGATAATCGATGTATTTCAGGTTAAATTGACGTATTATCAATCTAGTCACGCCGCGCTGTCACGACGAAGACAAAATCTAACAACACCTTATATAATCTTATGACCTGTTTATAGTTTATATACCGATCCAGAATGTTGGTCCCACTGCTTAATCCCATTAGTGGATCCAGTAGGATCTTCATGTATTATCTAATAGTCCCGTCTCACTCGTCAAAATACAATTTTTTTAACTTATATATTTCATCGAAATAAATGGGTATTAGATATTCATAACCCTCTCCTGGTAATAAATAAATAATTGACCGAGCGAAGCGAAGGTCTCTGAGTCTACTTGAGTGAATTGGCACTTGTCCGTCCGTCTGTCAGAGCCTTATAACTTCTGAATTACTGAACGTAATTACTTCAAATTTAAATATAATATGTAAACCAAATACCAATGGCCTCCCGCCGAATATGGCTTAAAAAGTTATAAAAATCTTTATTTCATGGGGGCTCTCATAGAAGCGAATGCGAAGTAAAATATTTTTTATAGCGTTACATAGGGTTGCGGTATATAATTTTAAAGATAATTAGGAATAGAGTCCGAAAGTATTTTTTTTTAAATTTTTCCCCTAAAATTTACGAAATGGGGGGCTTTCAAAGTGACGATTTTCTAACGTCCAAAATTGACCTCAGAACTCTCAATTTTCTGAAAGGCTGAGCCTGAAACTTATCAATTATTTGAATTATATCCTGTACATGAACAACAAATACTAAAAGTAGATAAATATTATAAGGAAACGAAATTATTTAATTTTAATGTGCTTCTGTATTATTAACAGAACTTCACAATTATGTCAATATATGTCAATATGTCAATATGTCAATATGTCTCAGTTCGGGGCGAACCACTAGTATAATTTATTTCGTAACTTCGTCTTCTGCAGAGCGATCGCGTAACTTCTGCATCAATCATTGATACATCGCAATCACCTCTGATTGGTTAACACTCTTCCACTATTGGACATAATCCATTGACGCAGCTAGAATGCCATAAATTCAGCCAATTACAACAATTGATACTGTAACAATGATTGATGCAGAAGTTACGCGATCGCTCGGCAGGTTTAAAATTAAATTATCATTTAACAGCGTCATCTAGCTAGGTAGATAAGAACCGTTTACACCGTGACTTATTCAAACCACCTTCAGGCACAAACGTACTACGTTCTATACAACGCGGTACTATTAATTAGGTACCTATTCTGTGGTTCTACCATCGACCATACAGTCGATGGGATCTACGTAAGATGGCGCTAACGGTTAGCGATTAATTGTACTAAACTTTTGCAAAAACAACGACGTGAACTTATTTTTATTTATGTTTGTTTGAATGACATAATTAGTACTTTTTGTACAAGATGATGATGGTTGATACAGAAATGTTATTGCGATACTTGAGGCGATACTTGACTATGTTTTGAAGTAATGTATGTACCTATGTAATGTATCATATATGTTCACTTTTTTAGAAGTTAGGTACTCGATGATGCCCGTGACTTCGTTGCGTGGATTAAGTTTTTTTTTATTTCCGGGGGAACTCCTTAATTTTCTGGGATAAATACTTAGCTTATGTCCTTCCTCGGGATACAACTTATCCCTGTATCAAATTTCATGAAAAACCGGTTGCACAGATGGGCCGTGAAAACGTAGCAGACAGACAGACACACTTTCGCATTTATAATATTACTAGCTGATGCCCGCGACTTCGTCCGCGTGGATCGATGTTTTTCGTTTCCCACGGGAACTCCTTAATTTTCCGGGATAAAAAGTAGCCTATGTGTTATTCCAGACTATAATCTATCTCTGTGCCAAATTTCATCCAGATCCGTTAAGCCGTTGGGGCGTGATTGAGTAACAAACATCCATCCATACATCCATACATCCATCCAAACTTTCGCATTTATAATATTTATTTGATTATAGTATGGATAAGGCTCTGACGGACGGACGGACGGTCGGACAAACGGACAAATGCAAATTCACTCAAATAGATTCAGAGACCTGGTTTCGCTCGGTCAAAAAGTAAATGTTCAATTAGTTATTGCACCGTTATATTTTGTCAGTCTGTAGAATATCAGGTGGAAGAAGAAAGCGAGGAGGTCATAAAGAAAATCTACACGTTACTTCCATATATTATATTAAAATAATGTAACAAATTGAATAATAACGTCCGTAATATACGGAGTCAATTTTCATTAAAAGTAATTACTAATGCTAATGATTTTTCACTATGCTAAATCAATGACTATTGACTAAATCACAAAATATAATAATTTGTTTATAAATATATTTGTCATGATCAGTAATACATTTGTATATAAATATATTTAGTTATATTATATTACACAGATCACGTTTTTATTTATTATTCTAATGTAGCTATACAAATTAAATTATTATCAAAATGAGTGAATATTTTGTGTCTATAAAGTGCGCCTCACAATAAGTACTGGGCTGATGAGTTACTCGAATGTTATCATTATAATTATTTAAACACAAACAATATTTTACTAAACGATACATAATATACGATAGGGAGGAACTATTTATCACTTAAATATTATTCTATTGACTTTCTATATTTACAAACTTTCATTCTATGAATACAGTCCAAATCAGTCTTCAAAGTGCACGGTGAAGTATCAGCGTGCCACACAAACCTCACATTTTGCCCTCTAGTAGCCTACCCATACCTACGTTTCAGCGAGTAGTAAGACATGCAATCACTGCATCCTGGAATGTATTACGCAGCACGTTTAGTAAACGCGCAGTAACATACATATTATCTAACAGCTATTGATAGTTGGCTTATTACTGCTGATGCTACGAACTCTCCGTGAACCACCCGTCAATTTCTTTTCAATTTCCTCTAAGCTCTTGCCCTTAGTTTCAGGCACGAAAAATATCACGAACAATAGTCCAATTATACATACTACAGAATATAACCACATTGCCCCGGACATGTTAATCAATTCTACAATTTTGTGGAAAGAAGTAGTAATTATGAATGTGCATGTAAAGTTTAGGCCGGTAGCTAGAGATGCCGCTGTCCCTCGTATCCTGGACGGTAAGATTTCACCTAACATCAACCATGGAATGGGACCAAATCCAATGGAGAAACCCAGTACATATAACATCAGACATGCCAGTGGCAACCATCCATAGCCACTAACATCGACCTTCATATCTCTAATGTAAAGATACGATCCTAGCACAGTTAAAGTTGTAATCATTGAAACAGATGAAATGTAGAGCAGTATTTTTCTTCCCAAACGGTCAATAATAGCAGTTGCAATGAATGTAGACACAAAGTTTACTACACCAACAATGATACTGCACAAGTCCTTGTCTAAGGTACTGCCGGCCATTAAGAAAAGATCGGATGTATAAAAAATTATTGCATTAATACCACACATCTGTTGGAATAACATAAGACCTAGTGATATCAACACTGCCGGAAGGTATTTCTTTGAAAAAAGCTGACCAAACGTATTGCTTCCTTTTGTAATATCCGATTCAGCCTGCGAACGCACGAGGTCTCTCATTTCCTTTTCAGTATCCACATTTTTTCCTCGTAACCATTGCAGAGCTTTTCGGGCGTCATCAGCACGACCTTTCGAAATATACCATCTTGGTGTTTCGGGGGCAATTATCATTAACAGAAATACTGGAACGGTCAATGCTGCGCCGAGAAAAGCTAAATTGTACCATTTCAGACCAATTCCAGCACTAAATGCGAGCAGAATTCCAATGTTACCGAACGCTGTTGGTAATAGTCCTAATGCGCCACGTACTTCAGGTTGTATTGTTTCTCCAACATAAACTGGAAAAGCGAGGCTTCCAATTCCAACGCAAATACCGCAGAGAGCTCTTCCAGCAAACACTAACATGATACTAGCTGCATTTGCAATCAGCATCCAGCCGATGAAAAATGGAATTGATATGCACATAATCGTTAATTTTCGTCCGCCGTATTCTATTAAAGGACCACCAACGATGCCACCCACCAGAGCAGCCAGGGGCATCAATCCTCCAACCAAGCTACTCTGTAAACAATAGAAAAAACAACATGTTAATACTTATACATAGTCCTATTTTCCAACACATAGTATTGTATTGCTTTGTATTGAACCTATTTATTTGACGTCAACATGTTAACTTTTAAATAAATTATGTATTCTTTTTAACAGATACTCTTAATTTCCGGGATAAAAAGTAGTATATTATGTCCTTCCCCGGGATACAACCTATCTCTACACTGAATTTCATTCAAATCTATAAATAAATCGGTTGAAAAGATGGGCCATGAAAGCGTATAAGCAGACAGACAGATAGACGGACAGAAAGACAGGCACACTTTCGCATTTATAATATTAAGTATAGATTTTTGACATACATTAAACATTTAACGTGTATATAAATGCATGTTTATAAAATGATAAACACTGACAGGCATTATCAACGCATAGCTTGAAACTGGGGCTCGAAACTTGAACCTCACTAACAAAGGATTTTAAGAAATTACACCCTAGCGAAGCCGGGTCGGATGAGACGCTTACTTTGTTTCGGTTGTCATTCCCAACCAGTGGTAGATTTATTCGACGATTCAAAAGCACTTGTAAAAGTCTGTTTGAATAAAAAAACATGGGTATGAGTATATATTTATAGTTGCAGTATAGAAACTCTGGGCCGACACAGTTAGAAATTATTCTTATATTTAGGTAACTACGCTGAAAGGTTTTCCCATCATTGTTATTCGATAAAATAAAACTATGTAAGTTTTATTTCATGAAATACCTAATAATAAATTAGAGTATATCAGTATAACATTATTAAAATGGATGTACCTGCTCTTTTGTTATAGACAACGTTTCGTTCATGCTATGGAGTGCAGGAGACGTGTAGCCTGACGTAAAACCAACAATTAGCGATCCCATTGACACAGCAAAAGCTGCGAAAATCTGTAACAAAAGCAAAATAAATGATTAATCCACCTCTTCGTAATTACTTTAATGTAAACTAAGGACACACCTGACATTTTTTTGTCTTTAACATATTTTTAAAGAACTTTCTATTTAATGTTCTCTGCAAGAATTGCTACTACACGTTTTATGCTGACCGAACCTAGAAATTTCTGAAGTTCAGTGGGCGATTCGAAGTTTTATGTGGTTTTATGTTGTTATACAGTGTATGTATTCAGTGCCTTTATGCCTGTAGCCCTTACCTTTAAGTAAACGTACGGAGATTATGACCCCATAGTTTACTTAGTATCTACGAGTACGTTTTCCATAAAGTTCTTATCGTAAAATACTCGCTAGCTATTTTCATGACTGCACCATATGTTTTTTTCAATCAGTGCAAACTGTGGTCAAATTGTAGGATATCCCTTAAAACAAATGTAATAAAGTTGTCATCAGTAATGAAACGTAAACTAACCTGGGTCCACAGATAGATACTCTGAGTGGTTGGTCCATATGGTTGGGCATCTCCGTTAATTGCGAAATTAGCATCCGTCTTAACTTTATTACTTTCCGTGCTTAATTGTTTTACAAATGGTACAGAATTGCGTATATTTTCTTCCTTGGCGCTCTTGATCTCCATCTCCATTTTATATTTAAATTCGTTCCCTAGACTGATTTGGCGTAGTTGTTGGAAATGCCGGCGAGTTTTTTCGAAAGAGTCTTGTTCGTCCTCACTGCTACTTTCAGTAGTTACAATCTCAGGGATAGTGGCGTAGTTGGGAGCAAGAGTTCCTTGAGAACCACAGGATGTTGCGAGGGATGTACAGGTCGTCGATGCGGAGAGCGTTGGCCGTGATGGAACTCGAGCGTATTTTGGACCACGCGTCGAACGGTACAACCGTTCCTCGTCGGGTTGCACACGACGACTTTGTTCGCTTCCACTCTGGAATATTAACATTTATAGATTTTATATAATCATTTTATTCCGCTTATGAATTTACTTACAGTTATTTAAATCAAATACCCACAAAGTTATTAGCACCTTTTAAATAAACTGGGATGGCGAGGAGTGGTCAAACAAGTTCACTAAACATGCAATACTGGAGCAGGCATCCGCAAACAAGGTCCATTTATTACATATCCACTATCTTATGTGCGTAGACAGTAATAGTACATATTGATAACTTAGGGTCAAATTATAAAGAAAACATTGCTAACGATTACTTGAAATGTGCATAAGTGTAAGTCGCCGCCAAATCGTAAAATCAGCCGTATTACAAAACGGCGCCGTTTTATGATCTGGCGGCTAATCGACCGGATTGTAGTTGCTATATGTTCTTCAATACGGCTGTCCTCGTGCAGTCGCATTGTTATCAAGTTCCATTGTAGGGTTGCTACCGGAATAAATGGGCTACGCCTGAAAACTCTGGCGTAGCGCTTTACAAAGACACTCTAGTGGTAAGGGCTAAGGCACACAAGACTGCGTGGAGCCGGGTGCCCTGATTTAATTCTGGTCCTGATTTTGGAGTTTGCCATAAGGTGTCTTGAGTTCGTGACATAAATATTTACAATGCGACGGTTCATTTCATGCCGTTTTACGAAACGGCGGCTCATGATTCGCCCAATTATAATACAGCTAGCCGCATTGAAGGGACGCGAAACTTTGATTCAATGTGGCAGACGTTCCTTCAGCTGCATTACAATCTAGCTGACGCGGACGGTCAAACCGCCTTAACTATTGCAAAATTTTGTAATACGGCTAGCCATTCGGCTGGAACATAATATGTATGTTCGTGATAACCATGTGTTTATGCATGAAGACCACCCTGACCTTATTGACACGTTGGTTTAACTCGTAGACATAACTCGGGATCAAAAGGAGTGGGTATAATAATTATTATTATCTACTTCCACACTTTACACCAATTAGGTAGGTACTCGAATAATACTTTTTATTGGTCGCGACGACTCTACTATGGACTTCTAGAAAGACTTCGATACTGTTTCAATCGATTGTTGATGTTATCTGTACTCTTCGTGTCGGCATAATGATGTTTGTCTTAAATATATAACATAAACAAGTTCTTTGACTGTCGTACGAGTTACGACAAATGAGACATCCTTTCCCATTCGTATTGATATTATAGAAAAATTTCACTGTCGCGTTTAATCTTTCGTGTCCAGAAACGAATTTTTTATCTTCACTGTCAAAACGTATCATCAAATAAATATTATAAATGCAAAAGTTTGGATGGATGTATGGATGTATGGATGTTTGGATGTTTGTTACTCAATCACGCCCCAACGGCTGAACGGATCTGGATGGATGAAATTCACATGAGGCTACTTTTTATCCCGAAAAAATTAATGACTTCCCGCGGAAACCAAAAAAGCTCAATCCACGCGGATGAAGTCGCGGGCATCAGCTAGTGATAGGTACTATAAACACCACAAATGTTTGTAATTAATACGTATTGCCATATCAACAAAACTAAATAATTTACAAAAATGTTATGAATTACCTCAAAAACATCCCAAAAAGTGTTGTAATTTTTCATTTTCATAAATGAATAGGCGGTCTACGTTATACTTATATTAAACTTGTATTAATTGTTTATATGTTGACCAGAGGTTGTCCATGGGTTGTCCAATGTCCACAAATGATTTTTGAAGATTATATATTTGACAAAAAATTGACTTGTGTAAAAGAAGGTCATGTAGGCGCTAGATACCCAAGAAGTTTAAATTAAAACTTTACAATAATTATTCGCGGGCTTTACAATTTGGGTCTTCTTTGATTATTATTGAAGTTTATGTAGAGTTATATAATAAGATTGGTCTTATTAAAATATAAATGACACAGATTATTGCGAAATTATTCTGACTTAGTTTGTTTACTTGAAGTTATTGAACTATTAGAGAGAAGCTCTGAGCAATTGACCTGCAATTTCTCAAAAGAGAAAAGAGTTAAGTAATGTCACGTCACGTGGTATCGCCAAGGAAAACAATACTAATCGAAAAACGAATAGTCATACTAATTAAAATAAATGTGGGTAAACAGCTGATAACGATTTGTCGTTTATTGTATATTATGAAATGAGCAATGTTTTAGGCATAAAAAAATATTTTTACCATGGAAATATTGTCCACGATTAGATTCGGATTGGTGGGTGCCATAGGTACCTCGACCATAATCACAATCAAACAGATATGTGTAGGTACTTAACGTATATACATATATCAGTTAATTTCAGCTGAAATGTTTTATATTTAAGGGACCGGCGACCGCCGCTCGCAACTTCTACTCGAACCGCAAATATAAATTTGCCGGTATATTGCTATCCCTATCTGGCTGAAGACACATGATCGCGTGCAAGCGCGATAGCAATATGAGCGTACAGAATTTGTTATACATTTAGTCTTGTTCCGTGAATACCAAAAATGATGAATGAAAAATTGTTTTGTTTTTAATTTCGTGTTGTTATTCTGTAACTTGACAATATAGGCTATGTTCCTGATCAATTAGTACGTGAGATATCGTTGGTTTTAATATGAAACAAATAAGGAGAAAACGTCGTTTATGTCGCAAAAACATGCAAAACGCAATGTGCTTACATTTAATTTTGGGAAAGTATTTTGGAAAAATAATTATCCAGGGACCTAGATAAATACAAGTTCAATCTTAATAATCGCATAATATGGAGGAAATATGCTCGAATTACTAATTATTTTGGTATTACGTTTGTATGAGCAATTTACCCTCCGCTGGCGCCTTAAAAGGTATCATTAGATTACGTTACTACTATAGTTTATTGATCAGGTTTAAATATAAAAATGCTACGTTTAAAATGTTTGCAAATAAATCCATTCATAGAAAAGTAATAAAATAAAAAAAAATATAGGTAGGTACCTACAATCAGTGTTCTCAAAAATCAAGTCGAAAGAAAGATTATTTTCTTGTCTCAGACTTATTTATCAGTCATTAAGGTATATAAATATATACATAGACACACAGGCATCAATTAGGTACTATTTACCACTTATATCCAACTAGCTGTTGCCCGCGACTTCGTCCGCGTGGATTGAGCTTTTTTGGTTTCCGCGGGAAGTCATTAATTTTTTCGGGATAAAAAGTAGCCTCATGTGTTATTCGAATTATAATCGGTCTCTGTGTCAAATTTCATCCAGATCCGTTTAGGCGTGATTGAGTAACAAATCTATATTTTCATTATTCATCCATGTACCTATACATCCATCCAAACCTTCATTAGTATAGATTTATATTATACAATAATATTAGTATAGATTTGTGAAGTCAGATTTTTGTTTATCTCATTTAATTCCATTGAATTATATGTACAAGTTAGTACATAATACCTCAATGTTTAATTCCCTTTATTATATTTACTTATTCCCTCATAATACTGTTAAAAATAAGTTCTCATAAATATTTAATTAAGTAAGTAGGTACAGGTAGGTAGGTAAAGATTAATTTAATACACATATAACTTTACAATATGAAATAAATGAAATAAATCAATAAGTACTTAGTACTTAATGTTTTTATGCAAAATTTGAAACTATTACGTATCTCAAATTACATACTGCACCCATATTTCATAAACATATTGAAAGGAATTAGATGGTGCCATGCCATCTATCGGAATCCTGGGGAACAACGTTCACACTTAGCGCATGGCGGTATACCGCTCACTGCTAAGTTTATTTCACACGATCTATTCGCATCTCCGAGCAAGTAGTTAGAGAACGATGGCGCCACTGACGCACTTTATCAGACTGAAACTGAAATACATTTTTACAAGTGATTTGCAATATCGCAGTTTTGATTACATTTTACATTGTAACACTGAAGTGAGACATGTTTTCCGAAACAAGAAACTTCTACTATCCATAATTATAGGCGATTGTGTGTACCTACCTACTTGAAATTAATAAATATTCAATCATGGAAAGATTAATTATTTCAATAACGATCATAGTAACAAAATGCCATTTTGCACAAAGTTTTTGTATTGTTATTGATATCATTTCTTTTATAACGGTTAGGTTGAATTTATCGTAAATGCTGAAATTCGGGTGAAATAGGAATATAGGTAGGTACGTCTAAAATTATTATTCATCTGCGTTCCATTTTTACCGCCATAATGGAGTATCGTTTGCATTCTGTAAGTTAATGTTTATTTTTATCTATCTGCAACAGGCTACAGCTTTTAAGTAATTAGCTGATGCCAGGCTATAATCTATCTGTGTGCCAAATTTCATCCAGATCCGTTCAGGCGTTCTGGAGTGATTGAGTAACAAACATTCATCCATACATCCGAACTTTCGCATTATATAATATTAGTATAGAAGTAGGTATAGATATAGATTGTGTACTCCTCGATAGTGGTTGCCAGGCAACCCCCTGAATTGAACCCCACGCCGCGCTTTTCTTTTTCTTCTAGAGCTTTCCACGAAGATTCTGAGCTTTTTAACGAATCTATTTATTTTTTAATTACCACTAAACTTTACGAGGTACTAACATCATAGTTTAAAATACACTGTCAATAGTGCTAATAACTTTATTGGATTTTGTTTAAATTCATTCATTAAACTTACCATTTCGGTGGAGAGCTGTTTCAAATATCCCATAATCTTCCCCACAGCGTTGGGGTTATTCTTATTAAAACTCATCTTGAAAACTTCACTTCTTCCTCTTCCGTGTCAGGAAATTATATATATAATAGCTATCACTTCAAAAGTTTTCTTTTTATTTACTATATACTTCAGTTTTTTCAAATTCACTTATTATTAGTCACTTATTAAACACATCACTTACAAAATATAGTTTATTTGCAAGTGTCTGCCTAGACACACAACGACTCTCCAAGCCTATTGAAATACAGTCCAATTTGACACACTTTGCGAACGTTCAAAAACGTAAGAGTTTTTTTATAATATTTATTTCAGCGCAATACAATTTGATGTTTCCATTTAGGTAACTTTTCTATTTCGCGCGCCGTTGTCTTGTAAGGGTGCACAACATTCAGAAGTCCAATCAAAGAACGTAAATGTTGGCAGCGCGTACCGCCTTCTTCAGAGCTCAAGTTATCTATTGAAACTTGCAGATGGCAGCGCAGTATTTTATAGGTTTGCGGCGCTGATTGCCGCCACCACTGCCCCCTCGCGTACCCCGCAGGTTCTCCGCTCGTCGCGTTTACAGCTTTTCTATGTGTGCGAAACCTTTTCAGTGTGTGTTCACGCACAACGAAACCTTCACCGAGTCTGCACCTGAAATACGAATGTGTGAGAGCGTTAGTTAGAATTGTTTGCTTTTGCTAAGAATCGAACTAATAGTTGCCTGTTACAAATCCCTTTAGATTCCTTTATTAGTCTATAATATGCAAAAATCCCATAACTAAGCTATTTATATTTCATAATTAAAACAACAACGCACAACGAAACAAGGAAAATTAACCTAAAATGATACTTGTTATTGTAAATAAGAAAAATAGTCCAATCGACAAACGGCATTAATAATTTGTTATTCGGGAATTGGATTAACCCAGAGAAAAATATGTATTTAACATTACCAGCTTTGAGTTTATGTATATAGGTAAGTACTAGTTACAAATTGCGCCATCGGTTAAACCTCAATCTATGATGAACACACCCATCTATAAACGCCATCACCACACACAGTACACACCAGTCACCACTCACCACCCATCGATTTTCATGATAATGTTATAATTGTTAAAACACTGCAATCGTTGCAAAGTTTCCTGGAAAGTTTACTAATGTTTCTAAAGTCCTGAAAGGCTCTACGTATGTAACACGACCCGAGTCACGTGCGATCGTAAGGTCGTGTTTATTAAACCGCTCACTGTCATACACTCAATACATTTCCAAAAAGTATTTCGCGCCCCTTATGAAGGAATTAGGTACAGATCTTTTTTTAATTATTATTTTAATGGTTAAGTCATTTGGCAACGTACTATTATTATGCTTAGGCCCGCTTGCAGAAACGCCGGGTTATCTTTTTAACCCAGAGTTAGTTCCTACTTTGACTTTTCAAATTATCCTGGGTTTAACGTAACCTGTCGTGTCCGCAAGCGGGCCTTAGGTATTATAGGAATTTCGCAGTAAGTACTACTTACTTTGATGTTTTCTTATTTTTTTCGGATTTCAAACCTCTTTCAGGTTGAATTAAAAATTCTTAAGTAGGCAATGATGTTCTCCTACATACTACCTGCTTTAGAATACTAAGTATATTGTTAATGATACTAAGTACGCTATCGATAATATTTGTTATCATACTAATATTATAAATACGAAAGTGTGTTTGTTTTTTTGTTTGTTCTTCAATCACGCCGCAACAGAGCAACGGATCGACGTGATACCCGTGGTATAGTTGAGGACCTGGAGAGTGACAGAGGCTACTTTTTATCCTGGAGAATTTAGGAGTTCCCACGGGAATTAAAAAAAACTTAAACAATGCGTACAAAGTCGCGGACATCAGCTAGTCAATGATCAAATTGCGAAGAGCTGTATGACAAAATGGCAATAGTCTGTGATTGGCTTAATGTCAGAGATATGTAAAATGTAGGCGGGTCGTGAGTCGTGACGTCACAACTCACAATGACGTCCGCCAAGCCTGCAAACAATTTGTCCTCCTCAAGTGTTTCCAGCTAGGGCTGGCTACATTCAAACGTTCATTTAGCGTATGTACTTTTAAAATTCGAGAGTAGCAAAGATGCAAAAGATCAAAAATGAAGGTGTCCGTTTGTCTGAAATCGAATCTGAAAAGCTAGTGACGTCGATGTTACAATAAATAACTGTTCTTTATTACATCAGTTCTTTGTGCAATTTACTGCTGCTCTATCAGATGCAGGGGATCAATAAGATCCAATAATAAATAGTGAATTCGTGTAGACACTTGAAGTTTAGCGTATGTGAAAGTAATGAAATTTAATCTTAAAACGACACCACGTATTTCGTATTTATGTGGATCGAGGTTTTTTGGTTCCCACGGGAACTCTTTAATTTTCCAAGATAAAAAGTAGCCTATGTGTTATTCCAGACTATAATAAATTTATCTGTGTGACAAATATCATCCAGATCCATTTAGCCGTTCTGGCGTGATTGAGTAACAATCATCCATCCGTTCATCCATCCAAACTTTCGCATTTATAATATTAGTATAGAAGTACAGATAATTAAAATTTGGGATGTAAGTAATAAGATTGTACAAAATTGAAGAAAATTCTTGCTCATTGTTGGCAACCCTATGTTTATCATCTTGTTTAAATGAATTGGTCACCTCAATTCGTTTGTCGCTTTACGCGAGAAATAAGTGGTGTAAAATCGTCTGCATTACGATCAGATAGGTAATCTTTGTTAATTTGACGTCAAATCGTCAGGAAGAAAATAAAACGATGAATAGTGGGTAATTAAATGTAATTATTTTACGTAACAAACGTCTTAAACGTATGCGGCTGTCTTCCAGTTCCTACATACAAGTTTCTTATAATGAATGACGTGTATTGAAACACGGAAATTGCAGAATTACTTAACTATTTCAATGTCATTTCAAGTTAACTGCATATAAAAATCTTACGTTACTATTAGCACTTACCTATCCTAACCTAACCTTAATGGCAGTTAAGTAGAGGGAAAATCGGTTATTTGTGAGCACGTCGCACCCTTAGAATGAAAGTGACCTAACTACAAATTCCTATAATTTCTGATTTTGTTATAAACCCTGTTGTTTTATAATTTAAGAGTGTCTGGCAGGGGTTTGCAATCGTACTAGGTGTCTGACATTGGGCAACGTGGTTTCTAATATTATTCCAAAGAAAAACATAAAAAAACGGTGCATAATGCTTTAACGAATTTGAGGTGCCACCTTTTCTACCTGATACCTTCGCGATCCAAACTTCATAGTCGGGGATCGTTTATACCTCTATTGGAGACATACCTACATAGAAAAACTTTCAGCTTTAATAAAATAACGTAGGTCTGATCGTCGCGGGATCTTGCTCTATAACCTTAAAAAGCCTACTCTAAAACCCTGTGATAAAAAGAGCCAGAATAAGTAGGTCCAAATAAACGGTTCATTATTGTTTTCATTTTAAATACCTACCTTTTTAATTTAACTCTACATTAATGGTTTTGTCATGAACGCCATGACAGCTGTATTCTATTTTGTCTTAATATTATTTTTCATTTTAGAAAAACGTTCCGACGAACCCTTACCACAGAGGTTTATCTACCCTATGCCCTTACGTCCTGTGCTTTTTTTGAAAGATGACAAGTCATCTCATGATCTTACCTGATCTCACCTGAAGGTCAGTAAAATTGCAGTTTAGGTTGAAAATATGCTATTCTAGGAGTTAGATAGTTTTATCAAATCTATACCCCCTTCGGTTTCTACGTTGCATCATATCGGAACGCTGAATCTTACCACGGCTGAAGTCGTCCACCGACCAGTAAAATTATGTCTACCCGTTATCTCTATTTGTTTACCGAAGCTAACATGGTTACATGTCTCGTTACATCAAAAGTAGAGATAAAAGTAATATTTTTATTAATTTTTTTATTTTTTCTCTACGAACCCTTACATGCCGACAATTTTTTTCTTGTAAAACATATACTTACCGCATTTTGAGCATTTTAGGGTAAACGAAAAATTTGCCGGCAACGACAACATCTCCCTATCGTCGCGAGATAGGTATCTCGTTTTGTATTCTAAGCCTGCTGAACAAATACAATTTAGAATTTATAAAATCCTACGTTACCCCTGCCACAAATCTAACAAGAGCTTTCCTCAAGCACAAATTGGTAATTATCCACCACCACTACAGCCCACTAACGTCCCACTGCTGGGCACAGGCCTCCACTGTCATAGGAGAGAGGGAATTATTAATCAGGAGTGTCATTACTCATTATCCTCATATCAGAATTACGTACAAAACTTTGCGTCCCTATCTTATCTTATATATATATATAAATCTCGTGTCACAATGTTTGTCCTCAATGGACTTCTAAACCACTTAACCGATTATAATAAAATTCGCACACCATGTGCAGTTCGATCTAACTTGAGAGATAGGATAGTTTATATTATATAGATTAGGATTATTAGTGCTACCCGTGCGAAGCCGGGGCGGATCGCTAGTATAACTATAAAACAACCCATTATTACGGAAATCTGACAATTCACCGGTACAGATAAAAATGTCGTCTACAAAAATCGAGTCTGCAAAATTTCATTGGGTTTGGTTCGTCACTCATGTTCAAAGGACAAGCAAACTACGTTTGTACGCAGCGTTCGAGGTGAACTCTTAAAAATCATGATCGCAAATCTCGAAGTTTTGGGCTGCGTGCACTACGTCACGTCGTCCTGTCATTAGGATGGGTACGTGCCCCCGTGCCGAAAGCTGCGTGCACTGCCACGCCCTCGTACGCACACATACATAGACTAACAGCTATACGATGAGCTTTCGTAATATCATACAAAAATGCGTCATAGATGATCCCAAACGACTTAAAATAAAACGAGCGTGCGCCCGTGATGCGCCCTACTCTACGTTAGCCGCTCTTCGTCTTCACCCAAATTAATTAATATTTAGGAGTCAGTGAGCCACTAAAGAGTAACTCCATTGTACGCAATCTATAAACTAAATTAAAATGTACCGCGCCTGGAAAAGAATAGCACTAGACTTAGTCAATTTAGTTTAGCTTTGCTAGAGAGTGTGTACAACAGAATTTCCCACATTGAACATTTTATAAGCAAACTAGCTGATGCCTGTAATTTCGTCTGCGTGGATTGGTGTTTTTTGGTTCCCGCGGGAACTCTTGAATTTTCCGGGATGTGTTATTCCAGACTATAATCTATTTTTGTGCCAAATTTCATCCAGATCCATTCAGCCGTTCTGGCGTGATTGAGTAACAAACATCCATCCAAACTTTTGCATTTATAATAATATTAGTATAGATAATGTAGAGTGTTGTACTAAAGCTCAATAGGCACTTGTACTAAAGTACAAACGGAACCAGCTTTCTGGGTAAATGCTCTCGAATCCGAGCTAACACTTTCCTACGCGTTTCAGTGACGAAAAGCTTATCAATATTGATAAATCACACCTACATTCTGTGAAATAATAACTTCAAACAGCTTCAAACCCATTTTACCCAGGTCTCCTACAGTCTGGGATTTTGTCGTCTAAACAAAAAAAGTTTGTGTGTGCAATTCACACACGGCAGAAGTAAAACTTCAGAAAAGTAGCCTACGAGAGAATGAAATAAATATAACTTGTATTCTATCTCATTCTCTCGCAGGCTAAATCCTATTATGAATATGTTTGTCTCTTTTTGGTGTCGCTTTTTCGTTTCATCGAATTTTCAAATCACAACGATTCTTAAGAAGTTTCACTTCATTAAGACTACTACAATAAATAAATCATACACTTTCTTTAACAAAATGATTCGTTAATGTGTCATTCATTAATACGAGTACAGTTGAGTTTATTAATTATGTCTTCTATAAAATGTTGCCATTAATTGAGCGACCGGCGCGGCTTCGACTGCCGTCGACCGTCGACCGTCGGGAGTGCAACACGCAGACAGCAACGAAGCATTCTCAAACACACACATGCACATGAACATCAGTTCAAAAAGCCAGCGGAATATTACTAGCGACCAGAGGGCCCCGTTCTCGAACGTTCGTTCGTCGATGGAATGCGCGGTTCCACGCTGCTGAAGAAAGCTGCACTACGCTTGATAAATGATCACATCTTATGTCATTTATCAAGCCTCGTTTATGACTTATTCATGTGCAAATGGCCTTTCATGTTTGTTTTCTTAATTAATTTCATGTACTTACCCATAGGAAGAAATATATTTTGTCGCTAGATGATACCTTAAAAATCCGGTGGGAACTAATTTATTTTTCAGGAAAAAGCCCACGACAAGGGCGGCACGGGCCTATCAGTTTAGCCATTTTGACCTAATTTTGTACAGACAAAATTTGGTCAAAATGGTTAAACTGATAGGCCATCAAAAGGTAACAGACGTGACCGACAGACAGACATACTTTCACATTTATAATACCAGAGATTATATTATTATATATTAGCATTTATAATACCAGTTATCTATCATTGCACTAGCCGGCACCTGCGTTATTCATAGTTCTTTTCCATACAAGTTACGAAAGGAAACTATAGTAACTATTGTCACATTTTTGGTTTATTTCCGAGACAAACAGATAAAAGATTATTATGCAAATGCTTATGTCTCACGCGTCTTGCTTGCACGGGAGTGTCTTATCTTATCAAAAAGTAGATAAAACACCTGTATTAAAAGTTTCCACTTCAATGATTTAAGGGGAAAAGTTACGACATGACAGTTAACTCTTGGATGATATTGGAACTGGTACCTACCTACGGTTATTCGGAAGTATTCGTGTAAACAAGTTCATCAAAATTTAATACTGCGAAGCAAGTCTGCTTCCAAAATTAGTATGTGCAAAATCACTGTTCGTATTTCTGATAACTGTGATTTGTATGGAGCCAAATTAGATTTCGTAATCATGAAGTTATAATAAACTAGCTGATGCCCGTGACTTCGTCCGCGTGGTTTAAGTTTTGTGATTCCAGCGGGAAATCCTTAATTAGCCTATGTCACTCTCCAGGTTCCGTTGCTCCGTTGCGGTGTGATTGAGAGACAAAGCAGCAAACCAATAAACCAACAAATTCACTTTCGCATTTATAATATTAGTATGATACGATCTCATCCCAATAATCTTAGCTGATGTTATTGGTTGTGTCAAACGGTGTACTCGTTCAAAACCTTGGAGCTATTTGATTTCTCGAATCTGAGAATAAAATAGGTAATTTTATCATTCAAAAAAAATGTAGTAGCTACTGAAGAATTGATGAAAAAGCTTTCTTCATATACATGATTTAAAATAAATTCATAAATTCATATTTTCATGCTACTTTAATAATAATTATTGTAGATTCATAACTCATAACAAAGTCGTTTGTGTAGAGACACAAATGCGTCAATTTGATAGAGATTTTTCCTTCCTGGTATTGTTTCGACTTAATTTTAAAATAATTTTAGTAAAATAGTTTAGGTATTATGTTTTATATGTACTTAGGTACATTTAAGTATCTAATTTTATTATTCCCCACCTACGAGTAATAAAGGCTTAACTGCAGTAGTGTAAGAACTAGATGCGTCGTATTGTTTTGTGGCTTCATCTTAAAGTAGGTACCTATGGGACTTCCAATCAAAGAGCTGCAATGATATTTTCACAAAATTGTTGTGCTACGAGCATTTATCTAACTTTATGTCGATAAAAATATATATTCTCGTGAAGAATTCTAACCTAGCTCGTTATTCCTTCCTGATCGTACTTCTTTAGTAATCTTCTCTTTAATAAAAACATTTCACAAAAATGTGCCTTGTGAAATGTTTTTACTAAAGGTAATTTTTTAAACTGCTAGTGTAAATTAAACCAAAGTTTAAGCTCATGGCAGATGATCAATCTGACGATGAGTATGTCATGGCTATTTTTTATTGCCGTTAATTACAGTAGAAATAGCGACAAGTAGGTACATATCTTTCAGTGATTATAATATTGTCAAGGGTAGCTCATTGCCTTGATCGTGCTAGATAAATAAAGCAATTAAATTTTTTTTCACCTACAATCGTAGTGATTCAAGCGAACCCTTCCGAAGACTGCAGTGACTTTCCAAGTCCAACTGGCAAAATTGTACCTACCAAGTGTCACCTATAAAAGGTCTCGGATCATCATGTCGGAGGACAAAAAGCGGACACACTAATAACAAATAAAAACTATAATATGCATATTTGTAGGCGGGTCGATATGAAACCAGTTTTGATAATATTATACGAACAAGGTCGAAGGCTACTGCCTATGCAAGTTGGTAACTACGGTTACAAGTGATAATGTCCGTCCTTGCGTAACGTAGTTATGTAATCCGAAGGTCAGATTAAGCTTTCCAGCATAACTTGGAATTTTACATAGAAAGTGACCACGAAAATTCATAGGTACATGGTAGCTGACAGCTGTCCATAATATAAGTTTGTTTTTTTAGAGGTTGGAATATGGTTCTTATATTTTAGACCCGGGAAGGCTCCACCAGGCGCAAAGATAACACGTGTTATTTGGTTCCATTCTCTTATACATAGTTCGTTCTTCCTTTATTCATTGTTGCCATTTGTTGTTCATACCAAAAACAAGTTGTTAGAGAAGTTTTATGGCAAGACGAATATGGCTAAAACCCTAGAACAAACATGAGCGGCTGAAATAATGGTATTCATTACAATTTTGACATTTGACATGTTTAGTCGATATAGCCCATATAGTCTATCTAGTCAACAAGTGCTTTTTGGGTCAAACTTTTTTCTCCGCCTCCGAAAAATATGAACGAGGTATCATTCGATTCGGAATAGGAATGTGTGGTCTTGAATTTTCGAACAAAATTCAAGACCCGCTTGCAAAAATTGCAATTATTAACAATCATTATTAACTGAAAAAAAATGGGGTTTGGTTTCTTGCAAATATCTCAAAAACTGTTTGATATTTTTCAAATTTGAAATTTGATATTTTTCAAATTTGAAAAAAAGATTCAAAAAGAGGAGGAAATTTCCCAAAAAAAGTTCTGCTTCCCGGAACTGTAGGATCAATATTTATAACTAGATGATTCCCGCGACTCCGTCCGCGTGGATTAAGATTGTTTGATTCCCGCGGGAACTCTTTAATTTTCCGGGATAAAAAGTAGCCTATGTCCTTCCCCGGGATACAATCTACCCGTGTACCAAATTTCATAAAAATCGGTTGAGCAGATGGGCCGTGAAAGCGTAGCAGACAGACAGACAGACAGACCGACAGACAAACGGACAGACAGACAGACACACTTTCGCATTTATAATATTAGTATGGATTTCCCAGAGGGTTGATAATACGGCTAAAAACGGGGACTCTGGCTTGCGTAAGCTTTTAAAATATTATTTAAACCTATTGCATATAAAAATTAAGAATTGAGAAAATTCATGCATCTACTGGATAGATGAATGAACAATTTATTTCAATTTCATTTATTTGGTCAAAAATAATCCGTGGTCAAAATTTTTTTATCGCGATATTTCTATTAATTATGCATTAGTAAATTAATAATTTTTTCCTACTTGAACATGAACATAGGAAGTGCGATAATTTTTAAATAACAAATCTGAGATTTTTTTCCTTTTTTGGAGCTATTTTGGAAATACTTCAAAAAAGATACACGTTGGAAAAGTTTAAAAATTGTTATTGTTCAATTTTTTATCAACAATTTACATATAAAATTAAGAATTGAAAAAATTCATGCATTTACTGGATAGATGAATGAACAATAATCCGTGGTCAAAAATTTTTTATCGCGATTTTTCTATTAATTATGCATTAGTAAATTAATAATTTTTTCCTACTTGAACATGAACATTGCAAGTGCGATAATTGTTAAATAACAAATCTGTGTTTTTTTTCCTTTTTTGGAAAGGCTTGAAAAAAGATACCCATTGGAAAACTTTAAAAATTGTTATTTTCCAATCTTTTATCAACAATTTACTTAGGTTAAAAATTAACAAGCAACAAAAAAATAAAAAAATTTCAATGTTTTTTTTTAAATTAAAATAGTGGTTATTGTTTTATTATGTCGAAAAAGAAAATAAATATACTTGCAGAAAAAATTGAAATGTTTATAAAATTTTGACCCAAAAAGCACTTGTGGACTAGACTAATAGAATTATTATATTTACTTTATAGCATACTTACTACTATATATACTGAACTATTATACATAATATTAGTGTAAACCAGGGGTAAAAAACATAGGTATTTTTTTCCCAATGCCTACGAATTTAATAAAACTAGATTAGGTGGAGTGTTTACACTTGATTCCTAGTAGAAAACTACTGGGAAGCAAATAGCAATATTATTGGTGTAATCGTTACGTCAACCACAGATTAAACAATAGTTAGGTACTTGGTATAACTCTCGACGACAACCGTTGCAATCGGCATTATTATCACCCAAGCTTGCTTCTTTAAAATATTTACATTGCAACCGACGAGCTTCATTAGTAGTAATCATTAAGGAATTGTCTGCGAGTCGCTTGGCTGGCGGCGATAATAACAAAAACCTCGCTCCTCCAGGCTCGTTCTTGTAAACTTGTAGGTGGCGACCGTTCTTATGTTCAGAATTAATTTTAGCCTAAGAATAAAGCGAGCCATCTCCATCGTTATCTAGAAAACACTTAAGTTTTTTTAAACAGATTATTTCCTTACTCAATGTAGAGAAATATTTGCAATTATAACTCGAGTTTCCTATCTGACGGTTCCAGGACATTTTTTTATGAATTCAGGTCATTTTTGTAAATCCTGGGGTTATTCTAGTAAAAACAATGGCATCAAAAGAAGGCATACATAAAATTTATATTTACACGTGAACAGTCTGTGTAATGCCGCCGAGGTCATGCTGTTAATAATTATTTTACTCCACTCCCGAAATTTTCTGTGAAATTAGGATATTCGAAGATGCAAACGTCTTTGTTTGCTTTACTTGTAAGTATCTAATGTAATGTCTACTTGTCGTCGTCGTCTAAACCTATAGACGTCCACTGACGAAGGTCTCCTGCATGGATCTCCACAACACACCGTCTTGTGCCGCTTGTTTCCAGCGGCTCCCAGCTACTCATTTGAGATCACCTTGGGACCCCAACGCCGATCGGTTTTCCCCGGTTTTAAAGTATATACCCCGCCCATTGCTTAAGCTTGGCGCGTATGTCGGTCACTCTGGTTCTCTTACGGATCTCGTTATTTCTGATTTGATCACTCCAAGCATAGCTCTCCCCATCACCTGTTCCGTTAATTGGTTCAATTTGAAACTAATTGATAGTATTTGGAAATTTGGACCAACAGCAAGCTCGTCTCCAACCTATCCTCACTTGTATTGTAATCGTATTTTTTAAATTTTCCACAGCTCAAACGGTAGTAAACACTTAGTTATCTAGTAAATATAATATGTATTATTTAAGTCTAGGTTTAAGTAGTTTTTATATTACAGTAAACATCAACTTTAGCCAGTGATACGCATCGTTTTAAATACGTAGGTATTAGGTACCCGTTTGACACAAATGTGGTGTTTCTATTTCTGCTGCATTCCCTATGTTATTTTTAGCTACCTCGGTATGTTGTAATAGCCGAGGTCCTGGAACATTGAATAATACTTTTTTATATATAGCATACAGAGTTGACTGACTTATTAACCATGTAGTCGTTTTTGAAATCTTGTAGATACGAGTATATACCTACCACATACGCTTTAACGAAAAGCTTTTAAAATAGCAATTACTTCTGTTACTAGTTACTACCTGTTTTTGCAAGAATAAATCGTCAGTGTTCAATCTATTTCATAAAGCGTTCATGGTTGCATAGTCTGTTCTGAACTCTGAAGCTGACTTGACTGTCATAAAATTTTAGTTAACCATGTGAAGAAGTTTTCCATACAATTTAAATTTTATTACTGCACAAATACACAAGCCTCTACTCAGGTTTTTACACAAAGGCTACAAATAATAAAGATATAATTCGTCGCATAACGGCATATAAGTATTCTGAATAAAAATATTTAGAGCCTTGAATAAATCTTGTGAATATTTTAGGTGGTAGAAAATCAATAATAGCTTGGCATCGCAGCCCCAAATAAGAAATCGATTTGTGTTTTCTTCTTGAATATGAATAACTAGCGATCGCCCGGAGCTTCGCTTGTCTGCATTATAAAGGGTTCCCTACCAAAATTTCAGCTATCTAGGTCCAAGAGTTTGGGCTGGGCGTTGATAAGTTTCAGTGAATAAGTCAGGACTTTTCATATTAGATATTTTATCGAAAAAAAGTTTTGCAATTTCGGCGCTGGGAAGTGTCGTTGCTTTCATAAATAACTAAATAGGCCATAACCTACATACACAGTGTACTCATAATTGTTGATAATGGTATTTCAAGCTGCTCCAACCAATCATTACCTACAGCTTAAAATAAATATCATTGAAGGTTTCCTCGCGGTGTTTACCTTCGCCGAATAGCACGTGATGAATTGCGTTATTACAACGAATAATAGGCGTAAATTCTCTGAGGCAGTTAAAAGAAAACTATTTTTCGCGTGCGAGCATGTAGCGCGTTGATCATGCGATATATGGTCTCATCGTGGCGCCATTAGCAGGAATGCTTATTAGGAATTTCTGTTACGTCCACATTGGAAGAACGTGCCTTAAGATCGTGCGCAGTAAGGGTTGCATATACATGCATTGTTAGGTATATGTTATTGCGTTTGTTAATTGAAAAACAACAGCGCAATTACGTATTTACAATCATACCAAAATCATCCATGGTATCTGTCTGTCTGCACAAGTACTACATACTACATACTAGATACTAGACTAGACAGTACAATAGGCTAAGGGCCTGTTTTTCAATCGTCAAGTAAACCTTAACTGTCAAATAACTTTGAGCTTTTGACAGGATCCCTATACCAACAACATCAGCTGTTAAAACTGTGTGTTAAAACATCATAATTCGTCAGATAAGGTTTACTTGGCGATTGTGAAACAGGCCCTTAATGTGACAGGAATACATAGTTAAAAGGTACATTGACTGCAAAAATCTCTTTAATGGGGAAAATTCTATCTTCAAAATATTTTCATACTAGCTGATGCCCGCGACTTGTGCGACTTTTGGATTGAGATTATTTGATTCTCGTGGGAAATCTTTCATTTTCCGGGATGAAAAGTAGCCAAATTTCTTCCGTTCAGTTCCGATCCGTTCAGCCGTTCTGGCGTGATTGATACATCCATCCAAACATTCGCATTTATAATATTTAGTATAGATTCAGTTAAAATTATATGACAGTAATTTTACACTAACACTAACTGACAGTAAAATGAACAGACTTCATTTTAGTCCTACCACTGCTGAGACAAAACCCCGTTTTCATTTATTTGATGTCAAATGTGTTGATAGTTTAGCATTTTCCATTAATATTTAAACTTTTAATCAGTATACATAAATATACCGTAAGGTGCCATCAACCTTTTTTTTTAAAATATAGGTACCTACATATTTAGATAATAATCGTATTTATTTATGAAAATAAATACAGCTTGATTAGTGCTTCTTACCTTTACTTTCTGAGCTGTACACATTAGTTTGACAGCTGTCAGTCTGATCAAGATAAATTTTAAGGACTATTCAAGAAAAGAATTTCTATTCAAGAAATTCCCTTAAATTTAACTATTTGCTAATGCAGTGTTGTTTAACATTGATTGAAGACGAACATACGAGTACATTCAGAACTTTCGAATTATGGATGTGCCAAGGTATGAATGGAAAAGTACTGGAAGAAAAGCGCGCAAATGATTCATTCGTTGCTGTTTTTTCCAGGGGGTTTAAACATTTTAATGTTTTAAAAACCGCAGCGCGTTGTAAACTACTCAGGTATTATTTAATTTTGTCGTACACAATAAACTAACACTTAATTTAATTTCATTGACTATACCTACCTACATTTTACTATTGGTAGAATAACATTTTCGTAAAAGCTTCCTAAAACGTCCGCGGTCGAGCACCTATCAATATAATCAACAGAAACGTACCTACCCGTAACCCTTTCATATCATATACTAACTTAGGACTAATTTTGGTGTAGAAAATGACCTTCTCGTTGTTTTCAGTAAGGTTTGGCACCACTGATGAACCTGAATATGTTAGCTTACACCAACATACATATACAACATACGGCACACCAATATACAACATACGGCACACTCTTACACTATTTATATTGCTACACAACACACACTTTGAAAGTAAGTGTACCTATGCATTTGTGTGAAAGAATAAGCAGAGGCGCCTTCGATGTTTAATTTACCCACACATATCTATCTACATTATAATCGTTCTTGTAAGTAAGTCTGAATGACCGGATGATACTGAACATTTTTTAAAGAACAGATATTATGTTATACTTAATTACTTACAGCAAATAATAATTAATTAGTTCTCGCATATTTCTAAATCGAAAATCCTTCTACTAATGAGGTACCTAACTACCTATACAACAAGAACGCAGAATCTTCAGACATTATAATATAATGGCCGTTATTGAAACTCCTCTAGTGCAGAGGGCGACTATGTTTTGACCAAGTTCCAAAAAGGATCGCTATTCACAATAGGGATGATGATAACTCAATCAAATCAGCAACTCTTTATCAAACTTAAAAACGCAATTCTTTAACGTATATTTTAAAATGGTTATCAAACTTAAAACTTACCGAGGATGTGAATTTTAGGTCTTTTGGAAGACCCTCTATTTAATAATCAGTTAGAAATAATTTATTTTTGATATAGGCATCATCCCTATTAGGCCGTTCTTTTTAAATTCATTGAATGCCATACACTTGAAATATTATGTTTTACAAAACAAAAGATTATTTTAAACTACATACTTGGACTGGGTATTGGATAATTTTAATTTTAGGAATGTGATTTATTGAATAATTCAGACTTTCAAAGGAAAACGTTTCTCATATTTTTCTTTACTTAAGCAGTTATTCATTCAAAACTTTAACCCGACTACGGAAAAAATATCAGAGACCCCCACTCTTTTGGATGTAACATCCGTCATATCGATATTGTTCGTGTAAAATGTATAGCCTAGTACTACTAGTAACTAATGTATTGTGTGGCACCCGGACCATAATAACGAATCGATTGACACCTCATTCATCAAAATCGGCTCAGTAGTTACCTAAGATAAATACAATCATACAATTATTACATTCATACATAGACTGCTAAAATTTCTTTCGGCCCCTTTCTTTCGGCTTTGCCGTAGTCGGGTAAAAGCAGACTTATTATACATTATGTAATTTGTAATGCCTACTGTTATTATGCCTATATGTAATTTGGTTTGTTTGTATCCCCTTTATCTGTGATAGGGACGTGAGAGTAACTAATACGAAATCTAAAAATAACTGAATCAGATCAATCACCGGCAAGCATATATGCGGCTTCGTAAACGGCCGAATATTCGGGCAAAGCGTCATGTTTCAGCGGACGACAACTCTGGGCTTGAATAAAATCTTACGAAATGTTCTTGAGCTTAATTTGTTACCTATAATAATATATACTTCCATAAAAATAATATGTATTTTAAATGCGAAAGTATGGCTGTCTGTCTGTTTGTTACCTTTTCAAGGCCAATTTTTTGAGTCGATTTTCGAAGACGAACGACTACTTTTTATATCGGAAAAAACAAATAGTTTCCATGGGATTTGAATCATGTAGGCGCGGGCATTGTCGAGTATGCATTAAGATTGAAAGTACTTAATGAATGAATGAATGAATGAATACACTTTTATTGTACACCACAAAGGAAATTATAAAAAAGAAAACTTAGCTACTAACAAAGTAAGTATACAATTTGGCGGCCTTATCGCTACATAGCGATCTCTTCCAGGCAACCAATGGTGTGAAAGGACATAGCTACAAATACAACCGGTAGATGGTGCTGAAATAACAAAATAAATAAAAAATATTTATATAATGCTACAAATTATAATACATATTATATAAAATAAATATAACATAAATACTACAAATATAACATATAAATATACATATATACTCACAAATAAATAAATATATAAATAACTAAACGTAAACCTCATAAAATAAAATATGGGACAGTAGGTATCAAAATATAAAAAATAAATAAACTACTATACAAATAATATTATTATTGCGACAAATAGTAATTTTTTACAAGCCTTTTAAAGATATTTATCGATTGAGCCTCTCTGATTTCAAGAGGCAAAGCATTCCACAACTTAACAGCTTGTACAGAAAAGGATTTTAAATGGAAGAAAGAAGAATTATGTGTAGGCGTCCTTAAAACAAGTTTCCTTGTAGTACGGAGAACTTCTCCTGGACGGCCAACGAATTCAAATTTCTCCTTTAAATAAGGTGGAGATGAAGGATTAAATAACACACAGTACAGAATAGAAAGGATATGCAAGTTCCGGCGAAAACGGATGGGTAACCACTTGAGACGAGAACGAAATTGAGATACATGGTCATATTTGCGTAATCCAAATATGAACCGAATGCTAATATTTTGAAGTCTCTCAAGTTTATTTAACTGTTCTTCAGTTAAGTTAATATAGCTTGCGTCAGCATAATCAAGAATAGGAAGCAGTAGAGACTGTGCCAACAACAATATTATTATAAAAAAGGCAAAGGTGACTGACTGACTGACTGACTGACTGATCTATCAACGCACAGCTCTAGCCACTGGTCGGATCGGGCTGAAATTTTGCACTCAGATAGCTATTATAACGTAGGCGTCCGCTAAGAAAGGATTTTTGAAAATTCCACCCCTAAGAGGACCCCCGAAATAGGGGTCGAAAGTTTGTATGAAACTCCGTCATTTCTCAAGTTATAACCATGAAACTTGGTTTACAAGCTACGGGTAAAAAATTAAGAAATATGTGTTTCACAGTTTTTAAAATTTCTACCCCCGAAGGATTGAAATAGGGGATGAAAATTTGTATAAAGTCCTTCATTTCTCAAGATATTTCTCCAGTTATAATCAACTAAACTTGGTATTTTGGCTTATAGTAATAAATAAAGAAGTATGTGTGTCACAGTATTTCAAAATTCCACCCCCACGGTGTAAGATAGGGGTTGAAAGTCAATTTCTCAAGTTATAGCCATGAAACTTAGCATTTGGGCTTTCAGTTAGATATGCAAGAGTACGTGTTTCACCATTTTTGAAAATTAGACCCCCAAAGGGGTGAAATATAGAGTTTGTAAGGACAAACTCTATATTTCACCCCTTTGGGGGTAATTGAAGGTTTGTTTGGTTTGGTTTGCTTTGGGTTTTGCGGCGTAATTGAAGGCAATTACGCCGCAACAGAGCAACGGATCAACGTGATTGCATGAGTATAGTTGAGGACCTGGGGAGTGACAGGTTACTTTTTAAATCAGAAAATTAAGGAGTTCCTGTGGGGGAAAAAAAAACTTAAACCACGCGGACGAAGTCGCAGGCATTAGTTAGTATTATTAGGTGTAATATACTTACCTTGTTTGTTCCTGAAGTTATTACTTGGAAAAAACTTAACATTTATTTAGCCAGCTTTAAAAGTAACCGTAAGTGCTCGTTTGTTGTAGTGTTTTTTTCACATTCTTCTCAGAATGGTTATCGAACTTAATAAAAAGAGCCGTTGATTTGCATGGCTCATACTACATAACATGCCTCATTTCCACGTTCAACCTCAAACTCAAAATATGTATTTTATTCAAATAAACTTACAAGTGTTCGTTACGTCGTGGTAGAGGCACTCGACTGAATCGTCGAGTGACTCTACCACGGGTTCGGAATGTCATTCCTACTGAGAAGAACCAGCAAGAAACTCTGTGGTTGCTCTTTTGAAAAATTAATTTACAATTACATCAATGTGTAGATACATATTACGAGTATGTAACCGCAGTCCTAAGCATTGCTAGAGCAAGCGAATCCATGCTTTTTTATCATTTGCATCATCTTCAACTGGTACAAGGTGGGAGGCTTCGGCCGTGGCTAGTTACCACCCTACCGGCAAAGACGTGCCGCTAGGCGATTTAGCGTTCCGGTACGATGCCGTGTAGAAACCGAATAGGGGTGTATTTAATATAACTGCCATGCCCCTAACAGGTTCGCCCGCTACCATCTTAGACTGCATCATCACTTACCATCAGGTGAGATCGCAGTCAAGGGCTAACTTGTAGTGGTTAAAAAAAAAAAAAAAGGTTTGTTCAGCAGCATATTTCATTTTAAATTGGCCAGGCTTTACAGTTTACACATTACTGCAAGAAAACTTTTCAAGGACTGATTAATTATTTTCTAACGTTCATATTTTTAGTGGTGGGAAAACGGGAGATCGTAGGTACTTGCTGAATAACTCGGTTAGTAAGATACAGTTGTACAACTATTGATGTTGAATTTTTGTTTCAATATAGTAAGTAGGTATATAGGGAACATAAATAATGGTGTCTAATTAAATGGAACACAACACTTTCGGCGAAGTACTTAACTATTATTTATTCTGACTTTCTGTGCTTTCGGGTCTATTAACGAAGTTCCACCTGGCCTATAGAACCGGACTATTATAGTGTTAAAACATTTCTAAACAAATAAAATATAATTATGTAAATATATATGTATCTCTATCTTTCTTATATGTAAGAAACTAGATGATGCCCGCGAATTCGTCCGCGTGGATTAAGTTTTTTTGATTCCCGGGGGAACTCCTTAATTTTCCGGGATAAAAAGTAAGCCTATGTCCTTCCCTGGGATATAACCTACCTCTATACCAAATTTCAGCAAAATCGGTTGAAAAGACGAGCCGGGAAAGCGTAGCAGACAGCATTTATAATATTAGTATGGATTAAATATCACTTGCTTCAAACGGTGAAGGAAAACATCGTGAGGAAACCTGCACGCCCGAGAGTTCTTCATAATGTTCTCGAAGGTGTGTGAAATCTGCCAACCTACACTTGGCCAGCGTGGTGGTCTATGGCCAAACCCTTCTCATTACGAGAGGGCACTCGTGCTCAGTAGTGAGCCGGGAATGGGTTGATAAGAGAGACAGAGATATGTAAATATAACTTTTTAATCTGATCTGAATCAAATGAAGATATTATATTATGAGATGATAGAGGCGATTGGCGAAGTCACAAACAAAAACTATGATAAACAAATAAATATTTTGTATGTATACGGTTGTACAAAATATTAATTTGTACCTCTTTTTTATATACAGAACATCATTGTAGTAACCACTAGCTTATGCCCGCGACTTCGTCCTCGTGAATTGAGGTTTTTTGGTTCCCGCGGGAACTCTTTAATTTTCCGCGATAAAAAGTAGCCTATGTGTTACCTATTCCAGACTATATAATCTGTCTCTGTGCCAAATTTCATCCAAATCCGTTCAACCGTTGGGGCGTGAATGTGATTGAGTAACAAACATCCATCCATACATCCATCCATCTATCCATCCCTCCATCCATCCATCCATCCAAACTTTCGCATTTATAATATTAGTATAGACATAGAGTATAGATTTTTTGAGATTTTTGTATAAAATAACAAGCATTTGAACTTTTGTGAACTGCAACGAGATACCTAAGTACATAGGTAATATTACGAGTGTATAAGTAGGTACGTCTTGTTAATTTTTTATACAACCCATAAGACCCATTATAATTTGTACCTATGTTCTCAAACAAGGTAAAATGCAAATTGAGTTAGCGACATTTTATTGATTTGAATTTGTTATGTTGTATGTTGGTTCATGGTTGGTTCCATTGATGACGTGCGCCCACCTAAGTAGGTAGGTAGGGGGTAGGTAGGGGCTTCGTCTGCCTGGATTAGGGTTTTTTGATTCCCGCGGGAACTCCTTACTTTTCCGGGATACCTTAGTTTATGTCCTTAGCCTATGTCCTTAACCGGGATATAACCTACCTCTATACCAAATTTCAGCAAAATCTGCTGAAAAGATGGGCCGGGAAAACGTAGCAGACAGACAGACAGAGACACACTTTCGCATTTATAATATTAGTATGGATTCACGGTAACTATGGAATAAATTATTCCATTATCTTCATGTATCCGTATTATTGTTTTCGAATCCTTATGCGTCTTATACGACTTGACACGGTTGTCTCCGCTATGAATAAAATATTGAATTACAATTTATGAAGATATCAAAGTTTTTTATTACCTATTGATTCATTAAAAACATTTATATAATGATAAGTTCTAATATCTAACAATGTTACTTAAATAATATTATTGTTTTTATGACAATAATATTATCTATCTATTATTAAAGCATTCTTGCATTTGTAATTATTGTTTACCGATCGAATTGCGCCTCTAAACTACGACTCTGATGAATAGATAAGTAGGTACGTAATATTAAGTTGGAAAACTATTATGCATTATTATAAGTACCTACTTACTTTTTTATAGGCTTCAGTTGTTAGTTGTTCAGTTCAGCTGCTGGGAGCAGTGCTCAATGTGAATTCTGATTCTGCAATTGACTTTATCTCCACTAAAATGAGTTAATCAGTTTAGGTTAAGAAGGTTTATGTTTTTAGTTTAAGATAATTATGTTTTTTAAGCCCAAGTCCGAAATATAAAATCATTTCATGTGACCACTTGCGATCACCTGCTAGTTACATAATATTTATGCATAGTTAGTCTTAGTACATAATAGTTCATGATAACTTACAATTTCACCGTGGAAGTGGAAATTTTACCAGCGGAAATGTTTCTAATCAGTTACATTTTTATCTCTACTTACATGGTTATTGATTATTATAATTGTATTGATTACCGCAATCAAATTAATATCCATACTAATATTATAAATGCGAAATCGTGTCTTTAACTCTTTATGTCTGTCCGTCTGTCTGTCAGTCTGCTACGCTTATACGGCCCATCTGTTCAACCGATTTTGATTCCTGTACTAAATTTAGTTATTATCCCGGAAAATTAAAAAGACCCCAGGGGAATAAAAAATCTTAATCCACACAGACGAAGTCGCGGGCACCATATAGTTTTTTCAATATTTTGTTACAGTTTTGCGTGCGCGAATCTTTCCTCAGATTGAGTTGCTTACTTGTTTGACATTAATTATATATTATTGACTCTTGCTTGAGATTTTCTTACATTGTACTATCAATGAATACAATAGGTAGCGCGCAACTTACCTCGTATGACGTATCCTTAGATACGTCATACGAGGTGTATGAATCTTATACAAGGTAGGTATTACTTAAGGTATCACAGCGGCGTATCACAATATTATGATCGCGTAAATTCTGCGTCCAACCTAGCGATCATGATGCACGTCGGTGCCACGCGATCGAGATACGATACGTCAAAATGATCAAATGTGGACATAGCCTTTGCTAGCTCTTGATACAGGCAAACTTTGTTCACAGATGCCTGTCTAAGATGCCAGGGTGAAAGCAAGAAGGACTCGTACGGCAAACAAGATTGCGTGGTAGTTTGGGGGGAATGCAACCACAGTTTTCACTTCTGCTGCATGTCTCTCTGGGTGAAGCAGAACAATCGATGTCCACTGTGCCAGCAGGAGTGGTCGATACAGCGCATGGGCAAGTAGTGACTTGCAGAAGAGTAAAATAAGGACCTCCTAGAACTTGCGTTGGTCATATATCATGGTGTCAATATGTATGCCGTTCTTAATAATACAAGATATATTAATTTTTAATTAAAGCTGTTGTTTTATTAAAGCTAGCAGCAATTTTAAGCCCAACAGAAAAACAAGACCTCTTTGACTGTGGCATCGTAGTTCTCGAATGGACCCATGCAGTTTTAGGGTTCCGTACCTCAAGAGGAAAAACATGAACCCTTATAGGATCACTTCGTTGTCCGTCTGTCAACCACTTTTTTCTCGGGAACGTGTAAATGTACCAAGTTGAAATTAATACCAAATACTTAGGTCCACAGCTTAGGTCTATGTCCCTTGGAGCTGTAAAAAATCAAGCTTCCAAGTCAACGCAATCAAAAGCTTCGGCCGTTTATGTCGCATATTTTGACACTCGCCAATAAATCAAAGAAAGAAGCAAGGTCTTTTTTTTTTTTTTTTTATCCACTACAAGTTAGCCCTTGACTGCGATCTCACCTGATGGTAAGTGATGATGCAGTCTAAGATGGTAACGGGCTAACCTGTTAGGGGCATGGCAGTTATATTAAACCCATACCCCTATTCGGTTTCTACACGGCATCGTACCGGAACGCTAAATCGCTTAGCAGCACGTCTTTGCCGGAAGGGTGGTAACTAGCCACGGCCGAAGCCTCCCACCAGGCCAGACCAGGGAAATTCAGAAATTATAAATTTCCAAACCCTGCCGGGGATCGAACCCGGGACCTCCGCACGTTAAGGCAACAGCGGTCAACACTGTGCCACGGAGGTCGTCAAACGTCTTACAGCTTACAGCCTATAAGTATAGGAAAAAATCCGAAAATCATTAATTAGGATTCCGTACTCATAGAGTGTCGAATAGGGATGATGACAGTAACCAAGAATCAATGAAATTATGAATTTATCTAATGAAATAGGATTCATGGATTATAAAAAACGTATTTATTTTTCTATTTCGAGTGAGATTGTTATTTATTTTGGTAAAATAAAACTATAAAATACAGCAATCCGCCATATTGGATAAAACGCCGCTGAAGCGATGACGGCACAATCACTTTCGAGTTTCGAGCTTTGACAATCGACAATCTCTACAGGTGTTTTAAGTGTACGGGCACGAAACTAGCGGTAGCGGGGCGACGGCGACAGTGGGGCGATGGAATCCGAGAGCTGGCGACGAATTTCAGGAAGGTCCTTTCGGCAAGCGGAAATTGTGGAAAAATATAATTTCGTTCATTTGCGAATCCAGTTCTGCCAGTCTGGTAGAGCATTTGCGGTTATTTCGCTACTGCGCATAAATGCAAAAAAACAAATCGGAAGAAACATTTTTTTTGCAACTTTTTTTTTTAATTTTAAATTTTGTAGTTATAGAAATCGAAAAAATAAATCCCAGGCGTTTTTGTCGGTTATAAAGTACTAGCTGATGCCCGCGACTTCGTCCGCGTGGATTGAGGTTTTTCGGTTACGCGGTTCGGTTCCGCGGGAACTCTTTAATTTTCCGGGATAAAAAGTAGCCTATGTGCTATTCCAGACTATAATCTATCTCTGTGCCAAATTTCATCCAGATCCGTTCATCCGTTGGAGCGTGATTGAGTAACAAACATACATCCATACATACATCCATCATCCAAACTTTCGCATTTATAATATTTATTTGATTACCAGACCTCTTTCAAATTGTTCCCGAAATTCGTCACCAGTTCGCCGACTAATCGCATCGCCCCGCTACCGCCGTCGCCCCGCTACCGCTAGTTTCGTGCCCGTACACCTGTTTATCAAGTATTTTCGTGTTTTTGTGTTTCCGAAAGATCATTTCCATATATTCTAGTTTTGTTTTGCTGAAACCAAAATCAAGAAATTATAAAACGTTAGCCATGGAACAAGGACAAGGCTACTAGCTGTAATTTGCCCAGAGGATTGATTTGTTGATGCTGGGTGAGTTTCTTGCATTGAAAAAAGACTTTTGTTCAGCAGAATTTCGTAATGTCAAAACTTCCATGTAAGTACAATCTTTGTATACATAATCAAAGAGTACAATAATAACATAATAATTTAAAGGTCTTAAACCCGTAAAATCTGCAAACAAACATTAGACAAACAGTTAGAATGTAGTTACAGTTAGTTGTAGAGTTAGTTAGTATGGATTTTTAAGAGATAAAACCTAACCTCAAAAGGATCGAATTTATTATCGAGCAAGATTATTAATTAAGCATATTAAAATACAGCAAAAATTTACGTCAAAGTGGTCTTCGCAGAAATAAATAGTAGAATTTAGCCCTATAGCTGCAGGATCTCGCCACTTATCGCATTGTTTTTGTATGTGACACGTAAATAAGTAACTTGCTTGGAGTTAATTTTGATGTGTTATCACACTGGGGGACCGCACACGACTTACACACTTTAGAATTCATATTATTCACACAAAATATCTAACTAAATTGCTGTACGAAGACCTATGTTTACTTCACAGAGTACATTGGTAAAAGTAATAGTGACGTCACAAACGACGCCATGACACCGGCGAGCGTTTTAACGTGAATTTTAAAATTTAAATTTCAAATGCCAATTTTATCTAAGTAGCCTTATTTTTCTGCTGAAATAAGATATTTTTTCGAAATAGTAGATACTTCCGAACATAATCTAACAATTTTTGAAAATCAGTCATCATGCCTATTGTTTGTCAGGCGCTACCGGTTTAGCGTCTTATCCTTTGTGCGCGAGTTTGACTCGCACTTGACCGGGTTTCATTTCAAAATTTCGATCTTCCAGCTAAAGTCCAATCTTGCTTAGCCATTTGAGGATTTTATCAGCAATTTACTCAGCCAGTGTAGGGATTTAAGTCATAGATTTCTTAATTAGATAAATAAAGCTTCTCTTGCACTTGTCTAATCGGCTCGAAATTTGGTAAGCACCCAAGGTATCTACTTAATTGCAATGAAATAATATGGTAATCTTGACCTGAGCTGCAACCAGGATACTTAGATTAGCTAGGTATCTGAAAACTTTCAGTAGATAATATATCCTGAAAATGTTTGTGAAAGAGTTTGCTTACTAAGGTACTCATCCTGATGAGACCCTGATGCATGAAGGTGAATTGTTAGATTTGTTTCAAAGAGTAAGTAGCCAGCCACCGAGTAGTAAGCCTAGCCAGCAGACAAACAGTGATCAAGGCCTGATGTTGGAGAACAAATCAAATCTTTTGAAATACTTACCTAACCTAGTTTGAATATAATCGACTGTTATGTAAACAAACTAACGCATAAAATAACTAAAAGAATAGTGCTTACGACATAGGTACAAGTTACCAATAAATCAAAACACCGAGTACTTTCATACGCGATCTAGATAAAAATATACATTCTAGTCAAATCCGTTACAAAACCGATCATCAAGCTTCTTGTATAATTTTTACTTACGATTTACGGAAGTTCATATACACCTTTTAAATTATACTTTATACTTAGTTGCTGCTGACTAATAGTAATCTAAAATACACAGCAAAAACAAAATACATTCAGCATAAAGGTACAACAACAATTGCGCTGATTGTATAATGTATTCCCTTCCTGCCGAAAAGCTTTTGAAATTACTGAAAAGTGTGTTTGTGTATCTATATACTATGCTTGCCAGATATTAAGTCACCTGTCCACCCTACCTACTCTTACCTATACGAACAAGAATGATATAAATAATAATTAATTCATCACGGATGTTCAAACACTCGTACGTCATGTTCTGCAAAATGGCCATGTCTCCGTTGTTTGCTCTCATATAATTGACTACATAGCAAACTTGCTGGCTATTTTCACCGCAATCGATCAATGTTATCATAATATAATAGTAAGTCATGTGATTTCTCGTAATTACTTAAAGTAACGTCCTATAGTAATTAAAACTAAAGAGAACAACCAGCAGATCCCAGAGATTTTAACGTTTAAACTGCATTATGTATAGTTATAATGTATATTTAGATCCCAGAGAGAGAAAAAACTCTCCTTCACTGAAAACATTGAGTAGTCTGTAATACATAGGTAATGATAAATGATAATGATAAAATCTTTATTTGTTCCAAAAACCATAGTACCCTGGAGTTGGACCCCCAAACAAGGATAGCCCGTGTCTTGAGGGTCAGTCTCTTCTCTTTCCAGTGCAATGTAAAATAATATCAGAAGGGACTGAAGTAAGGTTAGTAGTAACTAACATTAATTAATCAAAATTATTCGAGTATACTAGCAAATAATTAATCCTTAATATATTTATATAGTGTGTGTGTATGTGTATAGGTGTGAGTGTGTGTGTGTTTGTGTATGTGTGTGTAGGTATGTGCTCTCTTTGCATGAACGTACAAGCTTAGTACTTATATTGATTTTTGATAAGCTTTTCAGTAGTTTCGTAATTAAGGTATCAACATGTGTATAAGTTTTTTTTCTAAGGTGCCTCTCTCAAGCTTAATGCTGCAAGATTATCCTTATCTAACCTTATTGGAATGGTTAAAGGGATAGAGTCTTATCTACTGCCGCACTTACTCACATAAGGAACTCTATAGATTTCCATGTCTAAATCTATACTATAAGAATATAAGGAGTTCCTTAATTGATAAAAAGCGACTCTGAATGCGCCAGTTCGAGATTTAAGTATATTCCGATTAAAAACTTCTGCCATAGACAACGGCCATAAGGTATGGTAATTGCTGTGGTGACGAATAGATAAGTAAAAGCTATTAAGTACAGTTATCCGAGCTTTGGAATGTGGATGCATTAGCTTTAAGGTACGAGTTCACACCCACCTCAACATCACACCTGTATTCGCCTGGTCTATTTATACACACTATACCACTTCGATATAACGATCCTTATGGGTGATTTAAACGCTAAAATAGGCCGTGATACCAACACTACGATAAATGTATGGGAAAACACGCAATCGGGGAGCGGAACGAAAACGGGGAACTTTTCGTAGAGTTCTGTCAGAATCAAGCCTTAATTATAGGTGGTTCACTTTTCCCGCACAAGGACTGCCATAAATACACATGGACTTCGCCTAATGGCCAAGCACGCAACCAGATAGACCATATCGCTATCAGTTCTAAGTGGCGTGGTTCTCTTCTGGATGTTCGTAACCGAAGAGGAGCGGACATAGATAGTGACCATGAACTTATTGTTGCTCAATTGAGACTAAAGGTGGCAGTGCCCAGTACACCGGCCTCAAAATCGCTTGGCAAAAAGTTTAATGTGGCGAAACTGAAGGATCCTGAAACTCTAGTAAAGTTCCGTATGGAGTTAAGGAATAGTTTTGCAGCATTGGATTCAATGACAGGTGACCTAGATGCAGAATGGAATAATATCAAAACCGCTTACACAAAGGCTGGCTCGGTAGTATTAGGGCATTCGCGATCTAAACGTGAGGATGAAATATCGCAAGCTACCTGGGATCTTATTGAACAGAGGAAAAACACAAAATTGCAACTTATTTCATGCAGTGACGAGGCGACTAAGAACGAGCTAAGACTACGTTATAGTGGCCTACGTAAAGCAATCTATCGTAGCAAGCGTAGGGATCTTCGGGCACGTACTGATCTTTTGGCAGCGGAAGCACAGGTGGCTTTCGAAACGGGTAACATAAGTCACTTGTATCAAGTCACGAACACCTTGGCTGGTAAATCACGCGTGAGAAAGAAACCGTTGCGTTCAAAACAAGGCGAATTGATAACAACATCGGCTGAACAACTTAACCGGTGGTGCGAACATTTTAGAGAAGTTTTCCGTGATACCGCGTCTCAAAGCAACGAACAAGTTCCATCTCGCTTGTCTGGTGAGGCTCCAACACTCCTTAATATAGATGTCGATCCTCCTTCTTTTGATGAGATATGTAACGCTCTGTCAACCTTAAAGGACGGTAAGGCTCCTGGTGCAGATTTAATATCGGCGGAAATGCTTAAAGCAGATATTCCTCTGGCTGCACAAATCCTTACTCCCTTTATTCATCACATCTGGGATAGCGAGAATATTCCTAGCGAATGGAGAACGGGTCTTCTAATAACAGTCCCCAAAAAGGGTGATTTAAGCATATGTAATAATTGGCGTGGCATAACTTTACTTCCTGTATCATCTAAGGTTCTTTGTAAAATCATTTTGAACCGTCTCTCGAAAGTGGTCGAGCCATTACTTCGTAATGAGCAGGCAGGTTTTCGCCCCGGTAGATCCTGTGTTGACCAAATCAATACGTTGCGCATCATATTAGAACAGGCTTCCGAGTTCCAACGAGAAGTTTACTCCATCTTTGTTGATTTCGAAAAAGCGTTTGACACGCTACGCTGGGATGCTATTTGGTCAAGGTTTAATGAGATAGGTGTGCCCCCAAAGATTGTTAATATTATAAGAGCAATGTACAGGAAATATTCGTGTAAAATCACGCATGACGCCTTAGTCTCAGATGAAATTCGAGTTCATTCCGGAGTGAGACAGGGATGTCTACTTTCACCACTTCTTTTTCTCATAGTTCTGGATGGGGTACTGACGCGGGTTAACTCTGAAGGCTCGAGGGGTATAGAATGGAACTTATCCAACAGTCTTTTAGACTTAGACTACGCTGATGACTTATGCTTTTTAAGCCACCGCCGAGCCGACATGCAGTCTAGATTGAACGACCTTGTGAAGGAGTCAGCCAAAGTTGGTCTCAAAGTCAATGTAAGCAAAACCAAGGACATGCGTGTTGGTACGCCAAATGATAATCCTATTTTAATAGGGGAGAGGGAAATAGAACGAGTCAAGGAATTCACATATTTAGGTAGCATAGTGTCCCCCACTGGCGGAACAGAGTTAGACATCGACTCTCGGTTATCAAAAGCCCGTGGTGTCTTTGCGTGTCTCTACCCCGTCTGGCGGTCCAAGCACCTCTCCCGGAGGGTGAAACTTAAAATTTTTAATACAAACGTTAAATCTGTACTGCTATACGGCTGCGAGACATGGAAGGCAAGGAAAGATCTCACGCACAAAATTCAAGTATTCATCAATCGTTGTCTTCGCTATATTCTGAGGATATTTTGGCCGGAAGTTATTTCTAACATAGACCTATGGAAACTATGTCATGAACAACCCGTAGATCTTCAAATCCGACGCCGAAAATGGAACTGGATCGGGCATACACTGCGTCGAGCACCTGACCATATACCCAAGCAGGCGTTGGATTGGAACCCGCAAGGTCAAAGAAAACGCGGACGACCAAAACAAACTTGGCGGCGTACTATACTTGATGAAGCGAAAAAGATCGGCCTTACGTGGGGCGAGCTGAAGCATAGAGCCGACAGATCGGCCTGGAAAAGAGTATAAGTGTCTGCCCTCTGCCCCGAAGGGGGGACATAGGACTTAATGATGATGATGATACCACTTCTACTAATAGATGGTACTAAAATAACCTTCAGGTCAACCGTCATCCATTCTATATCGCAATTGCATGTATCAGCATATCCATCAGTTTTATTTATTTACCTTGAAAAATAGCATTCACAAGACCTCTTACAAAACCTCGAGAACTGGTTTTGTTTGTGTTTTGGAGCTTAGGTTACTATTTCCTGAATTCGACTGTGTAAGTAGGTACTTAAGTACCTACCTATAATAAATCATAATTTAAATAACACTACCTATTTTATTTTACCTACCTAAAACCCCAGTTATCTGAGTTGACGATGATACATATCCTAGGATGACCTAAGACGTATTCTAACTCTATGGGGTGGCTCGACTATATTTAACCACTCGCTTTTGTAAAGAGAAGCTAAAATGGGACATAATAAGTTATTTCCTGTTTGTCTATGGTGTACCTACACTGATAATAGATAGGATGGGTAGAGTCCGTATAACGATAGAAGCCCCCTATTTGAGAGGAACAATTCCACCATACATAGTTTTCATGTAGTTTTTAACTATATACGCAGCGCACGCCACGGAAGCTCTCAGATGAGACGATTTTTCCGACTTAATTCGAATTATTGCAATTTTCGTAGAGATCTCATTTTATTTCAAAATAAAATATAGCCTATGTTACTCGCTGATCAAGTAGCTTTATATAAGTGAGAGAATTCTTAAAAATTGGTTGAGTAGTTTTTGAGTTTATCCATAACAAACAAAGAATCAAACAATCAAATCTTTTCTCTTTATGCGAGTAATATTAGTTTAGATGTACCTACAAGTTTCACTTATTTTCGCGGGACTTCTTTCGTGACGTAGGTACCTATACGGATTACGGACTCTACAATAGCATGTTTATGACATTGATGCATGATCCATCCGAGAATCATCTTCATCTTTGTCTTATCAACCTGTTGCCGGCTCACTATTGAGCACGAATCTCGTCTCGGAATGAGAAGGGTTTGGCCATAGTCCACCACGCTGGCCAAGTGCAGATTGGCAGACTCCACACAACTTCGACTGACCGAGAATAATATGGTGTTATAATTTTTAATGCTAACGCGCAAATAGAAGCTCCATAATAATATATTACTCGGCTTCTTATTTATTTATGCATGCAAATAATATTACCAAAGCCATGTTTGCACCATGATTACGTATAGTATTGAAACATTAACATGATACACAAGCTACTATGTTTTACTAGGCAAATTACTACTGCGCATTTTATACAGGTGCCTACTTATCAGTTACAGACTTATGGTTTATTTGAATTACTTATGAGTTCGCTTTCAATTTGTACAATTTGCCTAGGTCCCTAGGTAATTTCAATGAAAAAGCTGGAACTGCTGAAAATTGGAATCTACCAGTAACTATATAATATTATAAAGATACTTACCGATAATTTGGTGGTAAGACTAAGTAGGTAGGTAGGTGGTAGGGTACGTTGAACCAATTCATAAAATGTGATCTTAGGTAGGTACCTATGTATGGTGACACATACAAAAGCTCTGCATTCAACTCGCGCGCTTACTATATTATAATATGTATAATCTACGCATTCATAAAGTATTGGAGAGTAGTAAGGGTTAACTAATGGAAATCGCGGCGGGCGTAATAATAATACGAAGTGTTAACAGTAATTAATACCTAGGTACCACACGCAATGACGCAATGGTGACGTCATATATGTACCTACCACATGGCCATACCTACTCTCTTTTCAGTTGCGTAGACTTGAGCTTTTGAGAATAACACGTAGATTTACTCTGCATTCAACTCGCGAGCGAACTATTGGTATAGCTATACAATAATGAACAAAAAGTGACCTAAATAATATAAATAATAAAAAAAACTGAATTACTACGCTCTACTAATATGAAATTTGGTACAAGGATAATTAGCTTAATTTTATTGCATTACGGACTTCCGGAGACGGACGGACTGGGATTAAAAAAACAATCCACATGGACACATTCGCGGATAACGTCTAGTATTTTATATTTAGGTATCTGAATTGGTATCAGTTAAGTTTATTGTACCTAATCGCACTATACCTATCCTAAAACAAACTGATATTTATTGGTAGATACTTAAATAGTACATACCACAGATGTAGTAAACTACTGTATGTTTACTACATCTGTGGTACATACTATCTGCGTGTTACATTAGATACTTACTTAAAGTACTGCAGTAATTAGATACCATAAATAAATCATGATTGAAGCTTTTAGACGAAAATGTCTGTTCAGGTACCTATTAGAATTACTTAACACATTTGAATTCTTTACAGTGCCCTGAAATAGTTTTTATTTTAAAATAACTGTACACACTTCTACAGCAATTTGTAGCAAATATAACGTGACAATCACAACTTTGCGTTGAAACTGCAAAGATTGTAGGTATATTTTGCTTATTTGCATAGTACCTATCATGTCTTATGGAATCTTGCTGTGGGGTAAAGCGGCAGATATTCAAAAAATGTTTGTATTACAAAAAACCGGCCAAGTGCGAGTCGGACTCGCGCACCGAGGGTTCCGTACAAACCTGTAGTTTTAAATTATTAAAAAAAAAACTACTTACTAGATCTAGTTCAAACCAATTTTCGGTGGAAGTTTGCATGATAATGTACATCATATATTTTTTTTAGTTTTATCATTCTCTTATTTTAGAAGTTACAGGGGGGGGGGGGGGGGACACACATTTTACCACTTTGGAAGTGTCTCTCGCGCAAACTATTCAGTTTAGAAAAAAATGATATTAGAAACCTCAATATCATTTTTGAAGACCTATCCATAGATACCCCACACGTATGGGTTTGATGAAAAAAAAATTTTTGAGTTTCAGTTCTAAGTATGGGGACCCCCAAAATTTATTGTTTTTTTTCTATTTTTGTGTGAAAATCTTAATGCGGTTCACAGAATACATCTACTTACCAAGTTTCAACAGTATAGTTCTTATAGTTTCGGAAAAAAGTGGCTGTGACATACGGACGGACAGACAGACAGACAGACAGACAGACAGACAGACATGACGAATCTATAAGGGTTCCGTTTTTGCCAAATTTGGCTACGGAACCCTAAAAAGGGCAATACCTACGTGCAATTTATAATTTAAAACCACGTGAATCCCTTAGAAAGAAATTCAAGGAAATAGGTATTCTTTATTCTATTTTAGGTATTCTAGGTAGCCTCGCAATATATTTACTATTAGTTAATTATTTATTAATTTATTTAGTCTTCGTAAAACAGCACCTTCAGAGCTACAAAAGAATATGCGATCTGCACGATAGGCCAACTAGAAACCGCCATAGGCTCATGACTCCATCACTCCGCTTCAAGAAAGTCCGAAGGTCGTTCGTGGGAATGAGCATTATATTCTATAACAAAATTCCACAACCTATTATAAACTTGCCTTTACACAAGTTTAAGAAATCCATTAAAAAAATGCTCCTGAAAAAAGCTTATTATCGGAGATTATTTAAATGATAAAAGTGCATGGATTTGACTCGCTCCGGCAATGCTACTGCGGTTACTTATTGTATCTTTACATTAAAAGGTAATTGTAAATTTTAATATTTTTCAAAAGAGCAACCACCGTGTTTCTTGGTGGCTCTTCTCGGTTCCGAACCAGTGGTAGATTCATTCGACTATTCATGAGCACTTGTAAAAAGTCTATTTGAATAAAAAACTTTTGAATTTCGTGCTTTTCGACCATTTCGAAGAACAAACGCAAAATGTCAAAATCAAAAGAGATTCCACACTTTGTGAAAATATTTACAAAACAATAACTACAGTAGGTAATCCTTCTTAATATAACGCTTTTAAATTAGGTACAGTCCAGTAAGTGGCCTAGATCTGGCTAAATAGACAATGAATCTAGAAGATCTAGGCCACCCGGTGACAAACTGTACTTATTGGCGCCAGGCCTATAAAGTATAAACACGTGGTAACAAAGTTTGCTCATCTTCGACCTAAAAAAAATATAACGGCGTTTTTACAATGTCTAACTAACCGTCTGACGAAATTATTTCGCACCTCAGCTAAACCTAGCTCTAATGTAGGATAAGGATATGTATTATGTACCTACTTATTTAAGTAGAATACGTAACGTTCACGAAATGCCTAAATTCAAACCTCAATCGTTAGAAGCTTTTTAGCTAATCTACCTACCTGTTTTTCGTCTCTCCCAAGTCATATTAAATGGGTAAGTAGGTACGTTAACTTAAAAAATATTCCTTTTGGGAACCTTTCAACTTAGTATAATATGTAGATACTAAAAGCACAGCTTAGTGTATAACATTATGGAGTTTTTGTTTTTTTTATCCACTACAAGTTTGCCCTTGACTGCGATCTCACCTGATGGTAAGTGAAGATGCAGTCTAAGATGGTAGCGGGCTAACCTGTTAGGGGCATGGCAGTTATATTTAACCCAAACCCCTATTCGGTTTCTACACGGCATTGTACCGGAACGCTAAATCGCTCAATCGGTTAGTAACGTATCCCATAATAAAGTACCTAATGTACGAAAATCCAATCCATCCATCATTATGACTAGAGCCTTCATACAACCTTTCGAATTTTAGTCTTCCCTTCGTGACGTCATTTTAAAAGCATAAGGATAGTTATTAGCCAATATAATGATATTGTTATTCCCTAGATTTTATAAATATAAACTATTGTATCCGTGTCCGAGACTCAAAGGCACAGGTTTCAACGATTCTGCGGATTGCTTTATTGGCTTTATGAAACGTGACTGCGGGAATGTATGACATTTTGAAAACTTGTTTTTCCTGGTATTATCATTATCTTTTGTATCCTCATTATACCTACCTTGAAACATGAGCGGTATTTTGAGCGATACGAACGAGAACAGCGACTTGTTTCGCCACACCCAGCCAGGCCTCCACCGGCGACCAATCGCATGGCTCCACCGCGGAATGTAATCAGACTTTCAATACATTAGACTTCGGTCAGCCTTGGATGGATACAATCATTGCGTTATTGCAAGGTTCACAGTATTTTATGATGACGAATTTTCCGATCAGTCTACGTAATTTTGTTTTTTGATTTATTTGCATTGAAGAATTCTTATTCCTATTTTTTCCTTATTACATATTTTAATTTATTTATTGAAAAAAACAATTTTACATTCATATTAAGGCTCCTGAGCACCGACTTGTAGGCCGCACTTCCTTTTATTCCTTATCCAATAGGATGTGGAGTGAAACATATTATGTTATTATTGAGGGTCCATTGGATCTGCTCGAGTCCAAACACAACCCCACTTAGGTTGATCTTTATTTGTAGATAATAAGTACGAAAATATTTTCGATATTGTGCTTAGAAATTTTCCACCTACCGCATAACAAGTTAATGTTTATGAAACCATACGCTAAAGTACTTAGAATTCTCATGCGTTGAATGCTTGCAATGTGAATCCAGCACTCGAACATTCGCAGTGGAAATAAATATTTACAAGTAAGTAAGTAAGTATACGCAGGATTGGGCGGTGGAAAATTTCCTGCATTGAAATAAACACAATTTTTTGGAACTTTGATCGATAGGTATGGCATAATATGTACCAGTTCACTTTTATGATATAGGAAACTTGTGAGACTGACAATTTGACATTATTTTTATTTTTATTGTAATTAGTTAAGTAGATACACGTAGGTAGATTAATTGAAATGTAATCATGTAATGTGTTATAAAAAGAAGACTTACAGAAATTGTTAATTTATAATTGTTTATTTGTTACTTAATTTATTGTAATTATTTATTGTAATTTATTGTATTAATAAGTTATTGTTTAATACTAATATACAAATTGCAATTCCCTGACGGGGTGTCCCGTGTCATGTCATTATAATTAATTCAATATATTGTATGTACATGAATGCAATGAATAAATGAAATGAAATGAAATGAAATGAAATGAAAATAGGTATCTAGACTAGGTAGTTCCTTCTTTTCGAGTAGTGTATAAAGTCGATTCTGCAGCACCCATAGAAAAAAAAGAAAAAAAAAACTGGCGCAAAAAAAAATGGGGGAAAAAAACAGTGGGCAAAAAAAAATTACTGGGAAAAAAAAAGTAGTGTATAAAGTCGATTCTGCATCACCCATAGGAAAAAGGAAAAATAACTGGCGCGAAAAAAAAAAGTGTAACATAGACATAAATAACTAAATATAAATAAATATAAACTCATATATAACAGAAGATACATACAAAAGAAAATAGGTAGGTACTTAAATATTCTATAGCATATTATTAGAAAGGTAATATTCCTTTACACGACTCTTAAATATATTTAAAGACTTGGCTGCCTAATGTCGCTCGGTAATTCATTCCGAATGAATGAATTACTGTACGCCCCTGTATGACTAGGAGGGATTTTTAACTTATTGTCGTTTTTCGACCGTAAACAAAAAGGTACATCATAACTGCCAAGAAAGTTGAATCGCTCTTTTAGATAAGGTGGCGTCTGAGGATAATATAAAATAGAGTACAAGAGAGAAAGAGCGACGAGATCGGATTGGCAGCCATTTCAACTGAGCACGAAATTCGGACACATCATATTTCCGTAAACCATATTATATGAAACGTATACATAAATTTTGCAATCTATCAAGCTTGTTGAGCATGATCTCTGATAAATCCAGATAGCAAACATCAGCGTAATCTATTAATATAAAATATAGGTAACAGCAAAGTAGGTACTTATTAGCCAAAAGGATTTTAGTTTTTACCGGTAGAAAATGCATCGTATAAGCTTATCTTACGACTCTTACGAATCTTACGAATCGTATCATACTAATATTATAAATGCGAAAGTGTGTTTGTTTGTTGGTTTGTCCTTCAATCACGCCGCAACGGAGCAACGGATCGACGTGATTTTTTGCATGGGTATAGTCGAGGACCGAGAGTGACATAGGCTACTTTTTGTCCCGGAAAATTGAGGAGTTCCCGTGGGAATTGAAAAAACTTAGTCCACGTGGACAAAGTCGCGGGCATCTGCTAGTTAATGATAATCAGGGAATTTTAGAGAAAAGAAAAGTGGCCATGTTTTCTTTGACCAAATTTTTTTACACTGATAGTTTAAATGGCCTCACTGACCAGCTACAAAAACCACGCTACTACGAGTACCTACTCGAGATATCACAAAATTATAACAGGGCAAGTGTCTTAAATTTGATGATGGTTGAAGCGGAAACGTGGACAGCTAGCCTTCAATATTTTAAAGTCATTCAGCGGGCGAAGTACAAGGTGTTTCTCTTAGGTCATAAAATCCGCCACGAGGAAATGCGTGAAAGAACCGAAGTAACTGTCAAAGCCCAGAAGATGACCTAGTAAGCTGAAGAGACAGTGGGCACTGGGCAGGCCATGTCTGTTCACTCTCGCAGAAGTAGAACCAATCGCCATTGAGGCAGACGCTATACATCGGGAGAGGACACCACACTATGTAGAGGCACCGAATACGAGACCGAAACCGGTAGTTTTTCTTTCTTAATTAACCAAGAAGATAATTCCCTACTCTCTACTCCATCCAGTATCCACGTAGGGATTCCAAGTCTCCAAACTAGAAACTGGATTTTTACAGCAGAGATTGACCTTATTCAGTAGGCTGTAGGCACTTAATCGTTTTACCTTGATACCTCAACCCTTTTCCAAGAAAAAGGGCCTTCTGTGTATCACACAAAGACAGAAGTATAACCACAGAATAGGTAATGGTAAAGGTAATGGTATAACTAAGAGATGCTGTAAAATATGTTCTGTTTTTCCAACATAACAGTTATTGAAAAATATTGAAACTAAATATATAAGTACTTAAGTAAATAATACATACCTATCTATCTATTGTAAAAATACAGATAATTTGGATATCTACCTACCATAATATTTACTACAAAAGTTTATGTGTACCTACCTATATTTCGATTAACTGTTTGTTTATCTAAGACAGGACCTACTATTGACGACCTAATAACCGTCCAACTAATATGGCATCTACCTATTTAACATTTGATATTATAAACAATGAGAATATTCATAATGTTACTCTACCTACAGTAGTGAATTGAATACATGCATAACATTAAGGCGTTATGCAGATTAGAAAATTTTGAACACGTGTAATTTTTCACAATTATTGCTAGCTAGCTTCTGAATTAGATAGACTGGATTGAAAAAATTTACTCTTGGCCTACAACGTAAATTCTTTCCACCACCTCTTCAAAAGTTAGATAACATTAAATTATTACATGACGTAGGAAAACTTGTAGATTATTGTACCTAATACTTAATCCACACTAACATTATAAATGCGAAAGGGTGTCTGTCTGTCCGTCTGTCTGCTACGCTTTCACGGCCCACCAACTAATTTTGATGAAATTTGGTACAGGGATTTGTTGTATCCCGGGGAAGGACATACTTAGGCTACTTTTAATCCCGAAAAATTCAAGAGCTCCCGCGGGAATCAAAAACCTTAATCCACGCGGACGAAGTCGCGGGCATCATCTAGTATGAAAATATTTATTTTAAAACTTGTTTGCAAGTGGATTAAAAATTGGGCCGTGTGCGTTCAAGTCACTGATAAGTAAATATAATGCAAAAATTACCTACTCGTATTTCGACTGCTAATGTACGCTCGCTATTATACGTTCCACTTTAAAAACAGTCGGAAAATTCCGCTTGGAATCAATGACAATTAGATCCATCTAAGTACTTGTGGCAGAGGACTGTCTCTTGATTTATCATCTCCATTTGAGACGCAAAATTGTTAGGCCATTGTTATAGGCCACGATTACACTTGTAAGTTTTTACGTAAGTACATACCTGACTAACGTTTGCACACAATACGGGACTTACCAACAACTTACAAGACTGTTTACATAACGTAAGTTACTTCATTTAAAAGCGACTTACGTGAGTAAAATGTACTCGTGGCCTTACTTGTAGCTACCTTAAGTAGTTTGTTACCGCGTTCACAGAACTGATGTCTTACATACTTCATACATTGTATAAATTAATATGGAATTGAGAGACACATACTTAATTTATATTTTTTCTCATACAAACCAGAAAACATGAGAAGGTTGTTTGGGAGAATTGCCATAGAGGATAAGAGACTTTGCATACTGTACCTACAGTCCTAATCGTGGTTTTAAAATATCTTTTGTTACTATTTTAATTTGTGTGCTTTACAGATTTATAAATAAATAAATAAAAATTGCCCATTTCGTGGCCATATGAGCATGGCGTGTTCTTACTTGTCTATAAGTAGGAACTTAATATTACTATGAAATGTGCATTTAATTATGTGGCTAATGCTAAACAGAACAAATCAAACGCAAGGCTAAAAACATGTTCACCTTTATAAAGCTAATAAGGATATAAAAAACAAGCCTCAAAGTTTTCAATAAGTTTGTAAATGCAGATCAGAGTGCCTAGTGGGAGATTATCTTCCCATTCGATCGCGACAACGTTAACTATTCGATTTGTATGGAATTGTCAAGCGCTTGACGGCTGGCGCTCGATCAATCTTCTATACTAATAATAGCTGATGCCCGCGACTTCGTCCGCGTGGTTTAAGTTTTTTTCCCCACAGGGGCTCCTAAATTTTCCGGTATAATTCCGGTAGCCTAGGTCACTCTCCAGGTCCTCAACTATATTCATGCAAAAAATCACGTTGACCCGTTGCTCTGTTGCGGCGTAATTGAAGGACAAACTCTCTATATTACGTCCTTGGGGATCGAATTTTCAAAAATGGTGAAACGCGTACTTCTTCATATTTAAAACGGAAAGCTCAAATACCAAGTTTCACGGCTTTAACTCGAAAAATGAATGACTTTCATACTAACTTTCAACCCCTATTTTACCCGTATGGGGGTGAAATTTTGAAAAACTGTGACACACGTACTTCTTTATTTTTTACTGAAAGCCACCAAGTTTCGTTGATATAAATTGAAAAATATCTTGAGAAATGAAGGACTTTCATAGAATTTTTCATCCCCTATTTCACCCCTTTGGAGGTCGAATTTTCAAAAATGGTGAAACACGTAACTCTGCATATCTAACATAAAGCCCAAATGCTAAGTTTCATGGCTATAGCTTGAGAAATGAAGGACTTTCATTCATACTTCAAACCCCTATTTTACCCCTTTGGGAGTGGAATTTTCAAAAACTGTGAAACGCGTATTTCTTATTTTTTTACCGGTAGATTGTATACCAAGTTTCACGGATATAACTTGAGAAATGACGGACTTTCATACAAACTTTCAACCCCTATTTCACCCCCATAGGGGTGGAATTTTGAAAAATCCTTCCTTATTGAGCTTTCAAAAGGAACCTACTGTCAAAATTTCAAGTTTCTAGCCCCGTTGATATACCTATTTAAAGTCAGTCAGTCAGGACTTTGAATTTTATATATTTACATGCGAAACTTTGGATGGATGGATGGATGTTTGTTACTCAATCACGCCAGAACAGCTGAACGGATCAGGATGAAATTTGGCACAGAGATAGATAGGTAATAGTTTTTTTTTTATCCACTACAAGTTAGCCCTTGACTGCGATCTCACCTGATGGCGAGTGATGATGCAGTCTAAGATGGTAGCGGGCTAACCTGTTAAGGGCATGGCAGTTATTTATTTTGGCAGGTAACTAGCCACGGCCGAAGCCTCCCACCAGGCCAGAACAGGGAAAAAACATTCATCCATCCATCCAAACTCTCGCATTTATAATATTAGATAGATATATTCACATTATTTGTATGGATATTGAGAAAAATAGACAGATCTCGTTGGCACAAAGCCATAGGCAGGTGAGGAAAACATGTGGTCTGCAGATGTGCTGAGGTCGATGACGTCAATGTTTAGAAAGTGTTTCGCAATAACAGATGTCTATGTGGCGCGGCTCGTGGAGGTGTGGCCGCGCACGTACATTCGATAACGACGCGGATGGTTGGCAACTCGCCGATACCCCGATACTCGATAGGCCGATATCACTCTCTCAAATTACCTTCATAGACATCGGTGGACAACATTGCATCAGAAATGTTTGTGTACGTGGGCAGATGCCTGCCTCCTCTCTATCCTGGTACTTATCTCATAACCACATAAAAGTTCAAAACATCCTCTCTGGCATTCCCAGTTAAATATACTGTTAACATAATGCTATTTGGCACATTACATATTGTACAATAATTACACTATTTTCCGTTTGTGACGCATGCCGCTCTGGCGTCTGCTGATTGGTCTAATCCACCAAGCCCCCTCACGAGTCACGTCATATTTGTATCACGTTGCTACAGTATTAAGTACCTCGTAATTGTACAGTACAAACCATGTTTGTACGTTAACACGGTTAATAATTGCTGGGATATTAGGAAGGTGTGCAAAATTTAAAAGATCTTTGTGTTCATGTCATTTTAATTTATGCACCTACGGTTGACCAACTTACCTCATGTATTATGTGCAGTAGGTAAATACATTTTACAAACACACAGGCCGGAGGCGTCAGAAATCCTTGAAATTATTTTAATTCCATTTTACCATTTTGGTACGGAACCCTAAAAATTAAAGCCTACTTTCAACGCGACTTGACTTTTAAATATTTATGTACTAAAGTCTAGAATGGATGATGTCCGCGACTTCTTCCGCGTGGATTAGGGTTTTGTAGGTACCTACTTCCCCAGAGGCCAGAGTGCAACCTATAGGTACCTACCTGTTAGTCGTCGTACCCAATTTTCGTAAAAATCTCTTGAACAGATGGGGTGTGAAAGCGACAATAGTAGACAGACAGGAGACAGAAAGACAGACAGTTTCGCATTAAGTAGTATATAAATTCTTATCAGTTGTATTATTGTGCGTAATTTCTAATTTCATTCAAGGAATCACGGGTCACGGAAGGATGATCAGTCATCATTCCAAGCTTGCGGGATGAGTTCAAAAGATTTTCAAGTGAATTGTACCTACATATAATGATTTTTGATTAATTGTGATACTCGCGTGTAACGTGTGCAAATCATCTACACGTGAGCGGCTGGCCTTGGAGATATCCGATCCGCTACCCACAAAAAAATGTGGGTGTGTCCTGTTCAACCACAAAAAAAAAAATACAGCAAAAAAATTTATAATAATTTATGATGCCTGACTTTCCGATCTTCCAGATGCCTGTAGTTTTACGAGGCCGTTCTAAGTTGTACCTACCTGTTTTTAGCTGGATTTTAAAGATCTCTCAACGCCATTCCACAATAAAAAGACAATTTTCAGTGAACTACCTAATACAGATTTTTCAAAAAAAGGGAAAAGTTAAAACAAAATCCAAATGAAGTGGTAATTCAAGGGTGGATTTGGGAGATGGAAGTGATTAAATAAAGTATCAAACTAGATCAAGACGTAGCTAGTAGCTGCACAAAAGTTAGAGATAACCATTCAGAAATCAATAACATCTTATTTTATTATGTATGACAAAAAATTTTAATGTGTAACTAGGTAAATGTTCTAATAAATTGTTCGCTATGCATAATAACTGAGTTAATTAAACGTAAAATCACACCTCAGATTGCATAGCGATATAATATGCGTGCTCAAATGCTATCGAGTTTCACATACTTAAGCAAAACTAATATTAGCCATGTTCTTTCAAGTATCTTTCTATACCTACTTGCTGATCTTGATGTATCGAAATGCCTGAAGAGATCTTCATTAATGTTCTCGAAGGTGTGGCCAATGTGGTGGACGATGGCCAAACTTTTCTTATTCCGAAATAAGACAAGTGTTGACTGACGAGTAGTGAGCCGGCAATGGGTTGAAATTTGAATATATGATGATGATGATGAATGCTATAGGTATAGATGCTTAATTATATGCTAAACTGAGAAATTAAAATGTTGAATTTGCATGACATTTTTTGACATTGGATATGCAGGTAGATATTAGGTATAACCTGCGAGACTAAAAACTTCCGTATAAACTTATGGATCCAAATTATAAAGTTAAAGTTTTTAATGGGCTTTACGTTCCAAGAATATGACGTGACAGTTGACGGTGCGCAAACGAAGAAGTTACTCCTAAAATTATTATGGATAGGTATCGTAATATTTGTAGCACGTTGGCCGCCTGATATTGGCGTTGGTTGGCCTGGTGGGAGGCTTCGGCCGTCTCTAGTTACCACCCTACCGGCAAAGACGTGCCGCCAAGCGATGTAGCGTTATGGTACGATGCCGTGTAGAAACCCCCTAACAGGTTAGCCCGCTACTATCTTAGACTGCATCATCACTTACCATCAGCTGAGATTGACACGCAGTCAAGGGCTAACAGTAGTTCGTTCTGGCATGGAGTACTGCTGCCACCTTTGGGATGGATCCGCCAAGTACCAACTCGATGCATTAGACTCGATTGATCGCCGGGCCCGAAGAATCATTGGCGATCAATCACTCACGCAGGCGAAACTGCATTGCTTACAGCACCGACGCAATGTCGCTTGCTTATGGGTCTTTTATCGGATATACTTTGGAGAGTGTGCTCAGGAACTTTTCCACCTTGTTCCCCCTTCACCGTTCTACCACAGAACAGCAAGAAACCGTTTGGGTTGGCATCCTTATGTGGTTGACGTCCAGTCAGCCCGAACGAAACGGTTCTGCTCTACGTGTCTGATTCGAACCGCCAGGATGTGGAATGCCCTTCCAGCACATGTATTCCCTGCCACGTATAACTTAAGTACCTTCAAGGCAAAAGTGAATAGGCATCTTCTAGGCGGGCGCGCTTCAACTTAGACCTCATCATTGCTTTGTATTAAGCGTGATTGTCGTCAAGCGCAAGCCTATAATGTAATAAAAAAAAAAACAGCTGGTAGTGGATAAAAAAAATGTAGGTACTCGATCACATTGAATTGATTTGTATAAGTATACATACGCATGTTGGGTGTGACCTCTTATTATATGTTCTGTGGGTGTGACTTTGCTCACGCGCGCCACTGCAAAATTGGAATAGGGGTCAATTGATCCGAAAAGTTCACAAAATCTTAATTGAGAATAATAAAGAATTATTATTGAACATAAGACGATCTGCGTCAACAGTTTTGACGTCACTGATTCAGCATTATTGATGCAGTATAAATTACCAAGGCTAGCTAGATGATTAAAGTATTGCCCCCGCAATGGACTTCAGACTTTCACTATGAAATTTAGTCCATAAATATAATGTGCCTATGCCTTGTATATTTCTGGAGAATCCTGTTCCTTGAATTATTTTAGTTAGATTTTTTTAGTTACCTAATACCTATCTTACGAGTTAAGACATCAATTAAGAGTAGATACTTATATTACCAAAATATTTTAATAAATTTTAACACAGCTAGTTACCCTACCTACGATTAATCGGGATTAATTGCTTATTTTTATAGTACATACAAGTACTTATAGCTTGAATTGTGAGTACCTAACTAACTATGTATGTAATAAAATCTTGAAAGTCAAATTTAACCAACTTCTAAATCGTATAATCCATCATCCATTCAATCATTTATAGATCAGCTCGATGGAACAAGGAGGTTGTTAGTGGAAATTTTCAATGGTTAAGTAGTAGTAAACCTCCAGAGTTTGGGCTCATTTGGTTTGGTCTAACGAGTTGAATTCACATCACACTTAGTGGCGACTGGTGAGGGTCTGTTGATGAAGATGGGAAGTGTATAGAGGTACTCCACAATTATTGTTACAAGTAAATCCCTCGAGTATGGGCTCAATTTGATTGTTTTGACGAGTCCTATTACATCATACGTACAATAATTGGTGAAGCGTGTTTTTTTAGTTTTTACATTTACATTACTTTACATTATTTTGAGATTTCAAATAAAGAATTCACTTCTTTATTTTAAATAACTTTTGCCACAACAAGTTGCAAGTATTTATGAATAGCACAATACTTATGTTAGCCGCGTAGTTTAACGTTCTAATAAAAATGTCCATTGCCATTCCAATTTACTTATCACGGAAAATTTTACTGCCACGAATTGCTAAAATGATCCAATCGCTGAAAATAAAACAATGATAAACAATCGCCTGCAAATTTTAAATGTAACCATTGTAATAAGTGTTAAATATAATGACCGTGTAAAGTTGAGTCGAATGTTGATCAAGTACTTACTTAAATTTTTTTACTTGACTGTACGATCACTGACGACCTCCAAGATGAACACAAGCAAAGCTGTCCACCCACACATTCAAAAGTTGTAGGCGTGTTCGCATACGTACAGGCGATTCATTGTAGCTACAAGGAAAACCACACAGTGGCGTTTGCGCATGTAAGCGGTTTGAAGAATGCGATTCGTTTGCAAAGGCGCCAGCAGCCACGTACGCCGCACGCCGGTCACCTGACTGTCTCAGTTATAGAATCTTTAGAACTAAAACGTCACCACTGAAAAACATTCCGTACAAAAATATACTTTGTAACCAACCTACAATAACACGGAAAATCAAATTCAACCACTCCCTGGCAGTAGTCCACTATATCTTGGTTAAGAATGATGATTTTCCAGTTAAGATTTGTAATTCTATGCCCCTATCATTAAGTTATTCAGTAGGTAGGTAGTTATAACTCGACTTAGCTATTCTATAAAAAGCCAGACGGGCATGGCATAAAATGGATAAAAATAAAAACCATCGCTCGGGTGGGTTTCTATTTTTATCTTTCTACAGCAAATTAGTACCCAGTTACTTACTTTGTTTTATTTACAATTATTCGATAAATGCATAGTGCATACTTTGAAGATTATGGCGTTTACCAGGCTAAAAACGGCAGTTTGTTTTTGAATTCATTACATAACAGTACGAAGGACTGAAGGAGTAGGTAGGTCTGGAATCTGGATCAAGTAAGTATGTTAGACAATGGCAGGTCATTAATGTAAACTAAAAACAATGAAGGCCTTAAAGTTGACCCTTGTTGAACACCTATTATTAATAGTATAGAAGCATGCATCATATTCAGATTGTTTGCATCAGATTTCCAGCTGGGTGCGGATATAAATGAGTGGTAAGGTACGCACTTTCCAGTTTCAATAAACTCTTGTTTACAGTACCAACGTACTTAGGAATACATTGTTCTGTAGGAATTCGTGTAATAGTAGATCGTATATCGTTCATCCAATTGAGTTGAAACTTTGTACGTAAATGTTAAATTGTTGTTAGTGGCATTCGCTTGTAACTAAATGTCGTTGAAGTGACTTCTCTGAAGGAGGGGGCTGGCTGGCCAGTTCAGTGTTGATGACGATGAAAATATGATGATCACGATGAACGCGTACAATGCAAAATTTCAGCCCAATCGGTTGGGGATATCTGTTTTAAAAAGTTGTAAGATTTGACCTAAACATACACACAAACATTACAAGTTAAATAAAAGCTTGTAAAAATCACCTACTTATTACTATATTAATATTATAGACCATTAGACCCATCACCCAACGATGTCAGTTGACAAGATGACCGATGTCACCATCGTCACTGTCAGTCGTCACATCGGGAAACTCTTCCGATGCTTAAAATATTTATCTCTTGAGTCGCTGATGAAATAAATTAAAAAGTTGGTTCTTTGATTATACAATTCATAACTGATATTTATATTCCAAAGCCGTCTATAAAATATTTATGCACCTTAGTTAGTATACGCGGAACCCCTAAGCGGAAATTCAATCTCAACAGGAGGGTGAAGGCATCCCCAATTTTTCGAACTCAAGTTTGAATGATCGATATAACGCCATCAAGGTTTGGCCAAAGGATTACAAAAAAAAAAACTTAAAAAATGTGTTAACTTGTAAGTATATATATTTAATTATTACTTGTATATATTTTATTTATTTATTTTTAATGTGTTTTTGTTATATATTTTTTAATTTCAAATTTTGAAAAAAAATTTGGTCAAATTGGTCTGTGTTAATTTAATTTATGTTTAATAATTTACTGATCGTTTTTAAAATAGCACCCGGGACAAAATTGGTCCAAAATAGCAATTTTGGTAGTTCCTAAATCGTCAATTTGTGCAGTAGTATTATAAGAAATATTTTTGTACTCAGGTTGAAACCAGCTAAATAAAATTTACCTACTTCTCATTTGCTTCTATGAGCGTCCCCCGTAAACAAGGATTTTTATTTTTATGCACTTTTCGGCTTTAGGCCATCGTTTATAATGCTTTGAAGTAATTATATTCATTAATCTCACAGAAGTGTTGAGCCATTGAGCGCTGTTGCCTTAACGTGCGGAGGTCCCGGATTCGATCCCCGGCGGGGTAAATTTGGGAATTTATAATTTCTGAATGTTCCCTGGTCTGGCCTGGTGGGAGGCTTCGGCCGTGGCTAGTTACCACCCTACCGGCAAAGACGTGCCGCCAAGCGATTTAGCGTTTCGGTACGATGCCGTGTAGAAACCGAATAGGGGTTTGGGTTAAATATAACTGCCATACCACTAACAGGTTAGCCCGCTACCATCTTAGACTGCATCTTCACTTACCATCAGGTGAGATCGCAGTCAAGGGCTAACTTGTAGTGGATAAAAAAAAAAGACGGACGCCGGACGGATGGACAGACGGACAAATGCCAATTCACCCAAGTAGGTAGACTCAGAGAAAGGCGCTTCGCTCGCACGGTCAAAAAAATGAAAATAAGCTGCACTGAGATGTTTCAAGTACATAAATTACGTATTATGTAAAAATATTTAATCTGTTATTTGTGACCAAGTTACACAGACGATTTGCAATAAGAATATTATGATCTGCGCATCCATCAGCCTGTTCTTATTAATAAACTAGTGAGTTAAACAATTTATTAACTAAAAGATTATTTAGATAAAAAAAAAATATCACATTGACCCCGACGTGATTTGAACACGCAACCTTCTGATCTGGAGTCAGACGCGCTACCGTTGCGCCACGGAGTCGATGAAAATCAATGTGAAATAATTATAGGTACTAAAGCTATGCTATGCTTTAGTTTTTTAATTATTAATAAAAATTCTATATTTTTGAGCTTATATTTTTCAATAACTTGGCAGATTTACAACACTGAAACCGGTCAAAACTGTCATAATTCGTTCATAATCATAATCCCAAGCCCTCAATTACCTTCTCAAGTAATGTTACTTGTGGTAAAAAAACGAATTGATTAATGATGAAAAAATAATCACCATTTTTTATAGTAGTTTGATAACAAAACAATAATGTATAGAAAATTCGACCCATGTTGCAAGAGCCCCTGTGGCCTAATGGATAAGGCATCGGCCTCCTAAGCCGGGGATTGTGGGTTCGAGTCCCACCAGGGGTAAATAATTGTTTTTTTATATATTCCAGCTAATCAAGCTTTTTTTTAAAAATCATATTATTTAAATATCAACGCTTTATTTATATTTTAGATATAACTGTTAATTTTTGCTGTAAATTGTAATTATTAGGTAAAGAAGCATTTCATTCTCACAATAAATGCTGCACTGAGGGGTTTTCAGCCTAAAGTGGCTACTCCACGGGGAGGGTATCCACGGCTTAGTACAAAAAAAGTAGTAGTAGAGTCTGTCAATAGAGGGCGCTAGAGTTAGCGATTTGAAATTTATTTGATGAAATTCAGCTTACTAGCGACAAGCGGCAATTATTAGAACTACATTGCAAGATGAAATTATGAATAGTTATGTTAACAGATGGCGCTTTAAAAATTATAGATCAGAAGATTAACAGATGGCGCTTATTAAAAATTGATATTTTATTTTATTTATTCATTTAATTTAATTATTTACACTACATCCTCGTGTATACCTAGCTGCGGTAGCCCCGGGTTCTCTATGATATTTCGAAAGATACAGAGATTTTTCAAAATCAGTCATTTACGGCAATATATATGCCGTATAGCATAGAAGTTAAAAAATTGCTAGGGATGGGTTTACTTCTGAAATGACAATCGATATTTTAAAGATATTCTTTATTAAAGACACAACAAATTTAAGTGTATAAATCAACATAATTCTTCATAATTAGTCAACATAATAATTACTCTTACAAGTACCTATCGCCAATTATTTAAAAAAATATATTTAAATATAAAAAAAATTAAAATAAAAAGCAGTCACTCATGTAAGTTTAGTACAAATACACTGATTAATAAATAAATAATAATAAATACAAATAGGTTTTTTAAATTTTGATTCATATTAGGGTACCAAATTATTATTGACCGAGCGAAGCGAAGGTCTCTGAGTCTACTTGGGTGAATTGGCACTTGTCCGTCCGTCTGTCAGAGCCTTATAACTTCTGAATTGCTGAACGTAATTACTTCAAATTTAAATATAATATGTAAATCGATGGCCTCCCGCCGAATATGGCTTAAAAAGTTTTAAAAATCTTTATTTCAGGGGGGCTCTCATAGAAGCGAATGCGAAGTAAAATATTTTTTATAGCGTTACATAGGGTTGCAGTATATCATTTTAAAGATAATTAAGAATAGAGTCCAAAAATATTTTTTTTTGAATTTTTCCCCTAAAATTGACGAAATGGGAGGCTTTCAAAGTAGCGATTTTCTAACGTCCAAAGTTGACCTCAGAACTCTCAATTTTCTGAACTCTCAAGCCTGAAACTTGATCAATTATTTGAATTATATCCTGTACTTGAACAACAAATACTAAAATTAGATAAATATTATAAGGAAACGAAATTATTTAATTTTTAATGATGATGATATTTTTAACAGAACTTCACACTGATGTCAATATATGGCGCTCTGTGAAACCGCGAGGTCTCAGTTCGGGGCGAACCACTAGTAATTACTTTTTATTTTTAATCTATGATGAGATCATATTAGGAACTTTAACGAAATAAAATAAATTTTAAAAAGTAGGTAATTCCCTTACTCATATCATGTTTTTAGCGTTTTGTCGCGTAGTTTTTTGCATAAAAAATATCGAGCACTTACGGCCAACACTAATGCAAACTGCGAGGCCGCGCGGACGCATGCAGTGAGGCGCGGGGTTGGGGGGGTACGGCAAGATAGTCGCCGTACCGCACTGAATAAAAATAATTACCTTGCTGTGCGTTACGGCAACTATTTTGCCGTACATTATTAGTATACAATATCATTATATTAAAAGCAACCATATAGAAAAAATCACTGTCTCTTTCCTACACGTACGGGAACATAGATAAATCACCCCCGCACCGTGCGCAAAACAAGGAAAACTAGCTGCCGCACTGGCTGACCGTCAAATACGGCAAAATACTTGCCGTAACGCAGCGAAAGTGTTAATAGCTTGCGAAATTGCGAAAAACGAAATAATTGTAATCTAGGACGCGGTCACTACGCGATATTGTTCGAGCTGGCAACCTCGCACTACGTTCTATATCGTATACGAAAAGAGACACTATTTCCATTTCTGTTAGAACGATATCGCTGTGAAAAAACTTTATACTAAACTTAATATTTTAAACTTTTATAATTTTTTACTTTAATTTCCGTAAAGAATTTGTTTTCAATTTTATTTAGTTTTGTTAAAATATGCAAAAGTTTTGTTAAAATATGCAAAGAATAAATATACAAAATTAGTTCCGAGTGAAACGTTAATTTTCCATTACTGGTAGGTACTTGCATACGCCATCTATTAGCGTTTTCATAACTGCAACTACTACCAAAGCAACGTCATCTATTGGGGCTCGATCAAACTGTTCCCTAGAGCGCCATCTAATTGTAATCATATTAACTGTTATGAAGCTGCTCGCTACAACAGCGCCATTAATTCCCGTTTTAGCCATCGGGTGGACCACCCCACCAAATTAAGACGCGTCGTTTTCTTTCTTCCTCGTGGTGTATCTGTACGTGTAGTATTATTATATCTGTGCCACGGGTGACTTTTTGTAGGTCCCATATCTTTTTGTAGGACGTGAGTCTCAATCTCAATAAATAATCCAAAATCTATAGGTCTAATAGAATATATAGGTTTCAATATTGCAATATGTATGTTTCATCTCCTATCGACAAAAAATTGGCCACCCATTGTCTGACGTGGGCCTAAAAAGAAACAAAACTATCAAAAACTGATATTTAGATATTTTATTTAAAAAACATTTCTAACCTAATGCAGTTAAATCAATATTAAAATATAATACGGATTAATAGTGAGACCATAAAGGAAAGTACTAAATGCACTTTCCAAATTGGTGAAAATGCGGTCGCAGAGCCTAACAGCGGCAGGCAGCGCAATCCAGAATGGTGTATGTAGTATCCTACTTGATTAGGCAGAAGACACTCGTCATCTGTAATAAATATGTAAAATATATAGACTGTTAAACACGTCATGATAACCCTGTGCGTTCCACAGTCGGGTAAAAAGAACACAATATTATAAGATTCGTTAACATTGAGCTGCTTTGAATCTAGTTTTAATTTTCGACTTACCACGCATCGGCGCCGTGGCTTAGTTGGTTAAAGCGCCTGTCTAGTAAACAGGAGATCGGGGGTTCGAATCCCCCCGGGGCCTTGAGTTGATGTAAATTTTTCTTTATTATTATATTTTTTGTCGACTTACGTGCACATAAATTAGCTGTTGATATAGCAGTAGCAACAAACTGCGCTGGTGGGCAGAACTCTGGCGAAGGACATGGATCTGTCAAGTTGAAAATAAAGATCTCTCGTTCGACGATAGTTTGACAGGTGCGAGACACATCTGCACCACGCCACATGCACACCAGTATCTGTCCTTGGCCACCATTGCGGAACTAAAAAAAATGTTAAGTAGGTACGTGAACCGGGTTTCATCAAGGTTTTGATTTTTCGTATCTAGTTATTTGCGCCCAAGGTATATTTTGTTCTTACTAAGCTTCGAATTAAGAAATTGTAGTGACACCTAGTGTCGTATTTATTAAGCTCAAATCAAAATAACAGCGCCATCTTTATGAAAAAATGGCGTCAATTCATTTTCATAATTCGTCACTAGATAGCGGTAATCTTTACCATAAACCATTGTCCGAGAAACTTCCACGTTTTCCTTGGAGGCTTGGACTCTTCAGCTTGACAGTCACCAACGATTTTTTTAAATAGCTATGTAAGTAATTTTTTGTAGTTAAATATTTTAATTATAGAAAATATCGATGTTGTTATTTAACTATTCATAAAAATAGAATGAATAAAATAACTGACTTAGTCGATGAAAATTCCTGATTATTTTTATCTTTCATCTCCATTAAAATTGTTAATCTATAAGTAAATATTTAAAAGGTAGGTAAGTACATGTCAATAGTTACATAAACATAGTCATAATCAAATAAATATTATAAATGCGAAAGTTTGGATGGATGTATGGATGTACTTACATGGATGTTTGTTACTCAATCACGCCCCAACGGCTGAACGGATCTTGATGAAATTTGGCACAGAGATAGATTATAGTCTTATATATATTATATAGGCTACTTTTTATCCCGGAAAATTAAAAAGTTCCCGCGGGAACCGTAAAACCTCGATCCACGCGGACGAAGTCGCGGGCATCAGCTAGTATTACAGATAAAGGTAGATTAATTCGACTCTTCTTAAGCACTTTTTGAATTTTTTTTGAAACGTAGGTTAAACCTACCTGGACGTGGATGGTAGGTTGTTGCTTTAAATAAAACGGATGGATTCGATAAGTTTGTTTGCGGCCAGGCAGTACGAAATCCTCGTATTGCACTTGCAAGAATTTTGTGCCATTGACCTCACATTGAGAGCCGAATATTCTTGATGGGATTTCTGTTTTCACCAAGTTTGTATAAATCGCGTCAGTTACATCTTTCATGACTTTTGAACTTACCTGCAAAAATATAAAAAAATAAATATGTAATGTACCTACTTATTATTTACATAAAATATAACGTTACCTATATTAAGTAGGTAGGTACTATGTACCTACTAGCTTTATCAAAATAACAGAATGTGGAGTAGTAGCATAGAGTAGCAGGAAACTTGGAAGCACTACTTAGGTAGGTACCATATAAATTTATTTACATTTATTGGAAACAAGTCCAAAAAGCATGCAGAAGACGACAGACGACGATGGTAAAAATGTTGTGTACCTAGTCTGATCACAGAATAAAATAACTGTATTAGCGAAGGTTGGTAGGTACTTACGGTTATAAACAGCTCCGAATAATCTAGATACTCGTTATTTACGTACTTAAAGTCTGTCGTATCCTGTGCCACGTAAGCAAAGTACACGTCAAAGAAGCTCCTTCGCAAGGACTGCATGAGAACCCTAGATCGCTCCAGCTCATCAGACGAGAGACGGTCCGTGGGGCTGATGATAAGCACAACTGTGCTGTGACCTGCACTAGCCATTGACCCGATCTCTTCTTGAGTTCTATTGCGACTGTGTTGAATCATCCGGGATATGACGTTCGGGAGATTCAGGCGGTTTGGCCCTGCCAAAATAGCATTCAATTTAGGTAGGTATTACAAAGTCAGTTTCAGTCAGAAAGGAAGAAATTGTAAAAAAGTACTCAGGTCATTTTTTGAGTCATCGAATGATATCAACATTTTGTTGTTTTGGTATTAGAGCAGTTGATTCGTGTTTTTTTACGACTTAGGCAATGGAGTTCTTACTTCTTAGCGATGAGTAGGTAAACTCTACATAGTGATCGAATTTTGGGTCAGGACTTCACTTGAAAAATAAGTTGAAGGAGGCTTGGTGGACTGATTGCTGAGGCCCTTTGAGGCCAACCATAATGATCTTAGTGAGGTTGTCCCGTCAAATCATGTCAAGGCAGAAACCAGAGACAGGAGGATAATATAGAAACAATACTACCTGGTTATGTTATGTTTCTCAGAGCAATAAAAGATCTCAGTCGTTAACATCAACAAAGTTAAAGTCGTCAACATTTTAACTGTTATTGCGCTAGAATTCCAATGAAGACCAATTTGCAAGAAACAAGAATACGGCGAAAATACGAGAAACATATCCATGCGAACGAAGTCGCGGTCATAATCTGGTAAGTATACCTATATGCCATAGATTTATTATATATTTACTACCGTGATACCCATCATACTTTATACTAATATTATAATTGCGAAAGTGTGTTTGTTTGTTGGTTTGTCCTTCAATCATGCCGCAACGGAGCAACGGATCGACGTGATTTTTGGCATGGGTATAGTTGAGGACGGAGAGTGACATAGGCTACTTTTTATCCCGGAAAATTAAGGAATTCCCGCGGGAATCAAAAAAACTTAAACCACGCGAACGGAGTCGCGGGCATTAGCTAGTGTATAATAAAAGGGTTAGGTACGTACATTCGGTGGTGGAGTTACTAATGGTGGAATAGAAACTAGTAAGGTTGGAAGTAGGCGGCACGATCCACTGTCCATTGTTTCCGTGAACTAACGCGATGGTGCTTCTGTGTGCTTCCACTTCTAGGGCGTTTGCAACCCATCTATAGGAACGGAAGACCAAATGATTGATAAAACACTAAAACTATTAATATGGATACCAAAGAGTATTTGTATAAAAATCTGTACCTAGGTATAGATATTAGATACCTACTTACCTATCTCCTCAGGTTAGGGCTTAGGCCCTAGGATACATGAATGCTTTCTTAAGAGCTATTAACGTTTTGGATAGAAGTAGGCGTTACTTTGCGGAAGTCCATGATATTGAAAAAAACTAGAAGTTTAATTCGCCACAATCCGCCACAGAAGGTAAATCTATGTGGTACAGTGCGTATCTTGAACTTGCAGCCCGCGATATTCTCCACACCACATAAATCTTCCAAAATACCCTCAACGTACGTTTCACTCCGACACCGGAGCATCTTCAGGAGATGTTGACTCTATAGACAATGCACGATTGTGAACAAATCACACACTCACATTAATTGATTTATTAAATTTATTGAAATTAATTGTGTGATTCACAATCGTGCATTGTAGAGTCAACATCTCCTGAAGATGCTCCGGTGTCGGAGTGAAACGTACGTTGAGGGTATTTTGGAAGATTTATGTGGTGTGGAGAATATCGCGGGCTGCAAGTTCAAGATACGCACTGTACCACATAGATTTACCTTCTGTGGCGGATTGTGGCGAATTAAATTTCTAGTTTTTTCAATATTAACGTTTTGTTTTGAACATGAATTTTTAAATTGATGAAATAAGGAGGTTTATGTTGGAAAACTCATTCCCGCTTACCAACGATTTAAACGACTCTTGATCTTTCAAATAGCAAAAAAACAATTAAGTACAAAACCTTGCCTGTAGACGAGAGTGCAATGACTAGGTATTTTTCCGATCAGGCTTTTCACTCAATTGTAATATTCGGAATATACCTACTCCTAACTCCTAGAGGAAGTAGGTAGGTACTTACGACATAAACTGCTCAATCTCATAGCCCTTCCAAGAAGCATCGGTGGCCACTATTAAGTCCATCGAAGGGACATCTGAGAACATCTTTTGGCATTCCTGGTGGTTTATTCTTAGGATTGTTGCTGTAACGTTTTAATAAATAAGTAGGTAGGTAGGTACATCACTATAACTAACCAGTGATTGCTACCTAATTGTTTTTACTTTTGTGTCACGAACGAATTTGTGGAGAAGTCGATTTCTAGGTTATTTTAATGGTTTATTCAAACTTTATTATGCGATACACCTAGCCTTTAAATTAATTTTATATCTTATCTACTTAGATGATTCCTGAAACTTCATCCGCCTGAATTCAGGTTTATTTTTTTAAGGGACTCTTTGGCGTTCCAGGATAAAAAGGAGCCATTTTTCATGTCCGGGATGCAAGCAATACCTAGGTACTAATCTGTAACAAAGTGAATGCCATGAAAAGGCAACAGACAGACCGTCCGACACACTTTCGCATTCATAGTATGGATTATAAATAATAAACTAAATAATTTTAATTTGATTTAATATCTTGAAGGTTTTCTTAAGTTTTGAGTGTAGGTTCCTAATCACTTTCATTAGTGAAGGTACAAAATTCTTTTTTTTTAATTTAAATGTTTTTTGACCGAGCGAAGCGAAGGTCTCTGAGTCTACTTGAGTGAATTGACACTTGTCCGTCCGTCCGTCCGTCCGTTCGTCTGTCAGAGCCTTATAGCTTCTGAATTGCTGAACGTAATTACTTCAATAATATGTAAACCGATGGCCTCCCGCCGAATATGGCTTATAAGTTATAAAAATCTTTATTTCAGGGGGACTCTCATAGAAGCGAATGCGAAGTAAAATATTTTTTATAGCGTTACATAGGGGACCAGATATCATTTTAAAGATAATTAGGAATAGAGTCCAAAAATATTTTTTTTTTAACTTTTCCCCTAAAATTGACGAAATGGGGGCTTTCAAAGTGGAGATTTTCTAACGTCCAAAGTTGACCTCAGAACTCTCAATTTTCTGAACTTTCAAGCCTGAAACTTGATCAATTATTTGAATTATATCCTGTAGGGTAGGGCGGGGCTAGTTGAGCATAGGGGCAAGTTGGACAATCGAAATATCTCGCAAACTATTCACCGTACGCATAGGCATCTTATGGCGGAAATAAGGGGTTGCGGAAGGGATAATCACCGCGCTATCGCTAGTGGTGGCTCGACGAGCGAGGTAAGCGCCCGGGCGTTTTGTTTATTTTGTAACCAAAAAGTAAAAACGTCGTTTATCGCAAGTTTTCGTCTGTATTAGTCAAATGTTATCTGTTTTCAATCAGGTAAGTGTTAATCTTCCAGAAAGTTATTGTACTTTTGATATGTAGAAAGGTCCTGGGTATAATTCTTACGATTTTTTTATAACTTCACTTTTGTTTTAATATTCCGGGTTGGGGTTAGTTGAGCTATAGTTGCTCAACTTACCCCACGACGCAAACAACTAAAGTAATGAATGTTTTATTTTTTGTTAGGATGCGGACTTACAAGAGGAAGACTACGAGACTTTCTTACATTACTGAAGACTTAAATTATTCTGTAAAGGCTGTCAACGATGAGGGGAAAAGTGTGAATTTTTGTCAATTGCAACAGTGACAATGACCATTAAGTTCCAAAAATCTTATTAATATTTTCTTCTAAGATATAAGCTATAGGCCTTTTGGAGAGAGTGCCACCACACACGGTCCTCCGCTTTCCTCATCCACCCACTTCCCGCTACCTTTTTAAGGTCGTCGGTCCAGCGGGCTGAAGGTCGTCCCACACTGCGTTTACCGGTACGCGGTCTCCACTCCAGAACGCGTCTGCCCCAACGGCCATCGGTTCTGCGACAGACATGACCTGCCCACTGCCACTTCAGCTTACTAATTCTCTGGGCTATGTCAGTTACCTTTGTTCTCCGGCGGATTTCCTCGTTACGGATTCTATCCCTCAGAGAAACACCCAACATAGCCCGCTCCATAGCCCGCTGAGCGACTTTAAATTTGTAGAGAAGGCCAGCTGTCAGTGTCCACGTTTCCGCTCCATACGTCATCACAGGTAGGACACACTCGTTAAAGACTTTCGTCTTTAAGCTTTGGGGAATCGACGAGTCGAAGACCTGACTAAGTTTTGCAAATGCTGCCCAACCCAGCTGGATTCTTCTGTCAGCTTCCTTATCGAAGTTGTTCCTACCAAGTTGTATAACCTGACCAAGGTAGTTGTATTCCTGAACAACTTCGATGCTGACATTTTCGACGGTAATGTAAACTCTCTCCAAAAAGCCTATGTCCAGCAGTGGACGAATGCAGGCTGATGGATGGATGGATGGATATAAGCTATATGGGTAATAATATAAATATTTAGGTCTGATTTTAAACAGAAAGACTAAATCTAATTCTGAAGTTAATCTTGAGATACGTTAATGTTTTGTTGATTCTAGTTTCGGTTAATTATTCAAAGAGAGTTTGTTGTTCTGTCACTAAAAGACTATAAATAAAGAGCTGATTGTCAAATACATATTTTACTTCATCTCTAGTCTACATTGAACCCATGGTTTGGCTAGACATTCTTAGTGCTCAACTTGCCCCATACCCTTGCTCAACTTACCTCACCTATGGGGTACATTGAGCATACTTGACTTTCTGCATTTAAACAGCTGTAGCTCTTAAATTCGACGTCTTACAAAAAAAATACTATGGGCACTTTTGCTAAGGGATAAATTACTAATCCATCAGGCCACATAACAACTCATTGAGACTTATGATCGAGGAGCTATATCCGCTTAAGTGAAAAATTGCTCAACTAGCCCCGCCCTACCCTACTTGAACAACAAATACTGAAATTTATCTAATTTCAGTATTTGTTGTTCAAGTACAGGATATAATATTATAAGGAAACGAAATTATTTAATTTTCAATGATGATGATATTTTTAACAGAACTTCACAATGATGTCAATAGATGGCGCTCTGTGATACCGCGAGGTCTCAGTTCGGGGCGAACCACTAGTTTATTCAAATTAACTTTTACAAGTAGGTAATTTTGAATCGTCGAGTGAATATACCACTGGTTCGGAATGCCATTCCTACCGAGAAGAACCAGCAAGAAATTCGGCGGTTGCTCTTTTGAAAAAATTAATTTACAGTTCCAATAATGTGTAGTTACTATACACACCGGCTATAAGTACATAAGTACTTAACCGCTGTCCTTAGCATTGCTGGAGCGAGTTTTTCCGAAGCGGTGGTAGAGTCCTGGCTTATCTAAGTGGCAGAAGTTGTCCTACGTGAAATAAATAAATCATTTTTCAATGACATAAGAACTTAAATTTATACTTTCATTACGAACTTAAACATTTATCATTTACTTACGAACATAATTCATAAAGGCCGTGGCGGCGGCATCACTCATCCTTTCCATCTCTTCCCTTGGAATATAGACAGTTATCTGGTGCAGTGACAGCATGTGTGAGAATCGAGAAGTTTCCCTCATCAACCGCGAGCCGTTGACAATTTTGGAGTACAACGCCTGTCTGTTACAGGCCCGCACTGTCGTATCGAATGATACCCCTTCTTTAGAGTAATACATATCTAATACTTGTGATAAGCGTAAGGATCGTCTTTGTGCTATCCATGTGGGTAAGTAGCTTCCTAATATAAGACCTGCAATTTGCAAAGGAAAGTCACCTTTATGTCGTGTACATCTAAGTTCCAGAATCTAGCTGATTCCACTATATCTAGGTACTATCAGTTATCACACTAATATTATAAATGCGAAAGTGTGTTTGTTTGTTGGTTTATTGGTTTGTTGGTTTGTCCTTCAATCACGCCGCAACGAAGCAACGGATTGACGTGATTTTTGGCATGGATATAGTTGAGGACCTGGAGATTGACATAGGCTAAATTAAGGAGTTCAAGCGGGAATCAAAAAAACTTAAACCACGCGGACGAAGTCACGGGCATCAGCTATCCCACTAATATTATAAATGCGAAAGTTTGGATGGATGTATGGATGGATGTTTGTTACTCAATCACGGCCCAACAGCCGAACGGATCTGGATGAAATTTGGCACAGAGATAGAATAAAGTCTGGATTAACACATAGGCTACTTTTTATCCCGAAAAACTGAAAAACCTCAATCCACGCGGACGAAGTCGCGGGCATTAGCTAGTTAAGTATATAATTGAGTCAGTCATAAGACTAATTATTGAATTGTTATTCTACTGTGTACGATTCTAAGGCTAGTTTGATGATCGTGGTTTTCTGTGACCTGCAACTAAAGATGTAACTATGTATACCTACGTAAACAACTCTTGGAAGACTAACACCAGACCAGACCAGAGTTTTTAAAATCTAGAGACTATTATAAAAGCCCAAATTTTGCTACTGCCGGGAATCGAACCCGGGACCTTCGATCTATAAGACAGCGCTCACCACTGCGCCAGGGAGGTAAACAATTTAACGCCATCTTCTAGTTCTAACTCCGCCTTATAAAAACTTACCGTCAATTCCAGCATATTCCAGCTAAAATCTCTGCATCAGTAAAGTGCCAGTTAGGTAGGGTCCCGTTTGGTGGGAATAGGTAATGATCCCGTGGTAAAAGTGTGTCATTCCATCTATTACTGCTGCCTACCAACATACGATGCTCAGAAGCCCCCACTCTTGGGCCTTGGTTTACAACAACCTCCGCTAAATCACCTTCAAATCAAAATTTAATAGTAGTTAACTTTTAAAAAAATGCAAATAGGTATAATTTGTATCTATTAAACCCGATCTAAAATTTTCTTATGGGTAACAACAGCATCGGTGGTTCAGTGGTAGAATGCTCGCCTGCCACGCGGGCGGCCCGGGTTCGATTCCCGGCCGATGCAACAAAGACTTTTGGTTTTTGTTTATTTTTTATTTTTCGTAATTGATAATGTAAGTAAATAAATGTGTATGCACAGCTTTTCTTGTTACGTTCTTTATAAATTCAAGCAAGTCTAAGTAGGTTAGGAAGAAAGAGCTAATATTTTTAAGAAGACCCATTGAAAAACTAATGACCGACGCGTTAGTTACTTGACCTACATAATATAAAACCGGTTAGATTAGATGTTAATCAACTTACCTGCCAGTGTAGCAACCCACAAATTGCTAATATTATTGCTCGTATCACTACTTTGCTCATCAATATCGAATTCCTCGTGCTCCGTGTACCAATCTTCTATCGCAGAGTCCACTAGAGCCTGCGAAATCTCCTCTTTGAAGATATCCGCTTTTAGAATATCACTAATTGTTACTTGTTGAGGTTCTAACGCTGAAGCTAGTGCTGCTACTAGGGTTCCAGGCGATATGGTGCCCCAGTCAGTTTTAATTACTCCGTCTTCTATGGGACACCTGCTGAATATTCTGAAATATCGTTATAAGAGAATTTGTACCTAATTCAAAATTGCATGCGTAGTAGGGATAGACCTGGAAAAAAATTCCACTCTTCCCCCCCAGGGGGGATACTTACGTTGGTAGGGACTAGTGGAACAGGCCGGTACTCCTTGCTCTCTTCCACCTACTATTACCTATTCTGTGCTTCTACCCACCAACAGTTTTTTAATAAGTAAAAAACATAAGGTGAAAGAAAGCGAAAATTCATTATTAAACTTATTACTCAATGTCAATAATTATTACTATACTTTTATGCAATACAGTATCTATACTTAATTTGGAGGAATACTTATAGTTACCTATTCGGTCCCTAGCATGGTTTCGTCCTAACACATTCTTTCAAAGTCCAAGCCATTCAGGTAGGCTCTAGTAGGGAAAACAAATACCTAAGTAGGTACTTAAGTAGTTAGGTACTTTAAAATATTTTAGAAAAGACGCGGCACTTCGCTTTTGCTCTACCGCAAAGTCTTTAGGTACATTATTGAAGTGAAAACTTCTCTATCCGCGTTGAGCACTTTTTGGTAGGGGGTAAAATTGTGGATTCGCGTCACCGACACCTCGTTCCGACATGCTCGCGAACACCGACATGCTCGAGTTGTTACGAAGACAAAAGGTCTTAAATATAAATAAATGTACTACATTCGTAATTAAACTTGAATTCCTTAGTTTTAAGGTTTATATTTTAATTTTTTTTTTCAAATTTTAATACTAAAAATCGAATTTATAAGTTTTCACTTCTACTGTTACTTTTCTACTTCTTTTCTTCTTTTGTTCTACCTACTTTGTTTTTTAAATAGATACCTATCACTGCTTAGCTTACTTACCTGTTAGCACTTTGGCGTGTCATAGTCTGTCGACGTTGAGCTGACAGAGGGCACACAACATTTTCATCGCCTCTCTCCCACGGCTGCACCGAAGAGCTTAGCATTTTATGAAGCAAGCATTTCTCGACTAGCGTTAAACTCTCATCCACGTTCAACAGACCCGGTAGACTTGGCAGAAATAATTCCATGAGCAGTTTATATTTGTGGAATTGGAATGCAGACGCTCTGAACGGTAAAACGTAATCAGACTCAATTGTGTTAGGAGATTCTTCTATGCCGTCAAGCCGTAGGCTGTGAAGAATATCAGGAGTCTAAGTTACATAACATAGGTACTTACTGTCTGATAAACAGTCATATACTATGACAGAAAACATCACGCAAGTAAAGTAGTTATCGAGTAGGTAACCGTAACTGATTATCACCATCATGTTTTATACTCGTAAGTAAGTAATTTTTAACGTCAATAATTGTACCTAACTATATTGAATAAATGATTTGATTGATTGATTGATTGATATGTGCCGATACCACATAGGTACAATTCCCACATAGACGTAAAGTCCATATTACCTTCTGAGCAAAGCCGAGCCAAACAGCCTCATGTCAAGTCGAGAGCTTAGCTCAAGTCTTCGTAAAAGCGATAAAAAGACATCGAGCCTGCGAGGAGCCGCTAGGTCCGGCCCTCCCCTTCGGTAACAGTCCAGTAGATGCGGTGGCACGCTTGATAATATTGCTTCTTCTGATGCTGATATAAAAAAGTCTCTTATTAGTAGTAGCAGAGTAAATTTTAGCTACCTAATCTCTAGTAGTAGGGTATTTATTATTTAACTAACTAGTACTTATGTTCATATAATTTTTCATTTTATTTTTAAATCTTAACAAATGTAAGCAAACCATGTACCTATCTATTAAATGATAAGCTTAGCCAATAATCATTTTGTACTAAGGAAGGCACAGACTTTACTTTTTTGAGAGTTAGACGCAAAATTATAATTTTGAACCTTGTAATTTTGCAAATAAAGATTTTATTTATTTATTATCTATCTATCTAGTTAAATTATAAGTAACCTTTGGTGTGTAGGTACCGTACATTACCTATACCTACCTACATAAGTTGTATACCCTGTAATAATTATGTCCATCCGACCGATTTTCGGACACGGCGCGACGCGACGGTCAATTCGCAGAGAGAGTAATAAATAGACATCTGCGTTATCTGTTATGGTGCACAAGTATGTGCACTCCTTATTCATAGCCCAATGTGACGGAAGATCCGACACGACCGGGCCACCTTCCTAAACACCTTTGGGCCTTTCCTTTACTCGCGCTAATAACTAAGAATAGGTAGGTACCTACCTAAACCTATTTAGTTTTAAGTAAATAGGGTCTAGGGATATGTTTCAATGCCTAGGTATGTAATCATCAAAGCACTACCTAACCGTAACCCTCCTCAAAAGTCCACAAAAAAGACCCATACACAGTACAACATGAGGTACATAATACTCACGACTGGCTAAAGCACAAACTAACACAAAAAATAACAGTTCCTTCATAGTTAACGAAATAATCATCACAATAACATTATGTACCCATTATATTCAGAGAAACTACACTAGTTGTATCGCGGCAAGAAAAGTGTGCGCGATACAAACAGATTGTTTCAGATAAGATAATGGTTCATTGTGCAAGTGGGGCGTAGTCATTCAGGAATGATTTATTTAATCAATAGACTCAGTAATTAATTATAATGAAAGTAATTTCAAAATTATTTGCTCACTTTCCCCTCCAACAACAGCTACATTTAATACTAGAATGTACCTACCTATGACAATAGTGCCAAGGGTGTTGCATGAACGACATTTGGAAATTTATTCCGCCACCCTCACAGTTCTATAGGTAAGATAATATGCATGAGCTTAGACTGTAGAACTGGCGAATTTAAATTCAAGTTTGCAGGTCCGAATCTCACCAAAATCTCAGGTCTAAAATCGTAATAAGTGGTAGGTCTCTCCTTCAGGCAGAAGCAAATAAGGCATACTTATTTACATTTATCTATTCTACCTTGGACTATTCTAATGTTGGTGTCAAAACTCTTAAGCGGTTATGGGTGGGTTTCCACCAGAGATGTGCTTTGTTGCTAAGCTGCAGATGTATGTCAAACCCACCAATAGGAGCGCTTGATTTTAGTAGCAATTAAGGGTGCGTTCCGAAATACACTGAGAGCACTGGAAGTCCCCAGTAAAGAGCACTGCCAGTGCTCGCAGTGCTTATAACGGAACACACACTAGATCGCTAGATCAAGTGCTCCTATTGGTGGGTTTAATTTGAAATTAAATGTTTATTGCGTGGGTGTTCCGATATAAGCACTGCTAGCACTGTGCAGTGCTCTTACTGGTGACTTACAGTGCTCGCAGTGTATTTCGGAACACACCCTGCATGTACGACAACTTGTGCCACTGTCCGGAAAGCAGATACCACTGGAAGAACAGGCAAGACTCTCAACAGTTGGTCTTTTTTGCTTGTTGCTAGCACATCTCTGTTGGAAACGAAACCTAAAACTTATTTTGATAAGCCTTTATAGTCAAACCATAATAATGGATATCAGATTCGGTAGGTACTTACCTACTCATAAGAAAACTATTCTAAATGAAAAAGTATAAGTACTTACTTAAAAATTAAACATTTTATTGACATCAATAAATCAGCAAGTTTATTTTACTTCAATTAAAATTAGACATCACAATCGCATCCACCATTCTTCATATTACAACCTTTTTCAACTTATTGTATTTATAAATAATATTGTAATCAAAATAATGCATTATTTGGTATGCAAGTAGTCCCAGCGATTGAGTAAATGCATTATAGAGAGAATTTTCAGAGATGTTTTAAAATTATAATTATGCATCACTGATATTATATATATAGATAAATATAGGCCATAATATGTCTTTTTGCTTGTATAGAAAGCACACTAGTGTTATCTTTTTTATGTGGTGATCACTGATCAGTATTTGTGAGTCTGTAGTAAAAATAAATAACAATAAAACTAAATGCTTGTTCATATTGGAATTAATTCAATATTTACTCACACATAACTTCTAGTGAAGTAAATTAAAAATAATGCCACATAAAAATTTTGCACATAGTTCTTTGTAGCCTAGCTATGTATATGTGGGTATACATAATATACACAATTATTGTAGTAGTAACTTTAGAAAAGTTTTTTTTGATAAAACTATAATATTATAAACTAAACTCTAATAATTATAAGACTAGTTTAGTTGGTTCAAATTTCTGTATTTTTGTCTTTGTCATTATTTTACGAAACCCCCTTACCACTACGTAATTAATAGAAGGGGCTTCGGCTGTCAACATGGGATAAGACTCATAGAAAGATAGTACTAGATATATACATATATATATCTAGTACTAGATAGTGATAGATAGATATAGTGATAGATAGATATTGTAAATGATTAATTATTTGCTATTAGTGTAATCTCTATAACCACAATGGAATTCTTAAATACTTTGTGTTTGTTCAATTTAAATGCTATGTTATGTATACAATTATTTTACACCTTCACTAATGAAAATATAGGAGTTATTGTAGTACCAGCTTTGCTAGTTTTCCATCAACCTGTCGTGATGATCCATTTTTCAGTGTAAACTCTCTCTTGATATGTGCGAATAATAAGTCTGTAATGAGGAATATTTGTGCAGTCGCAAAGGACAGTGTTACTCCAAAGAAGAAGTTCGCATTCGCTGATCCTGAATAAATCCACAGGTGCCACACAGTTGGCCCAAGTGCTGATGTTATTATGAAAGCGCAGCCCACAATGAATTTCTGCTGCATAACTGAAAAATGAGATTTTGAGCTCTTTAACATAAATACATTTAAGTATTGATATTTTAGTATCTTAGGTCAATTTAAATTAAATCAGGACAGATATTATGCCTACACAAAAATCAACAGATGTCAAGTACTAAAGTGAAGCCTGCGTGGGTTCAGGTTTTGGAAAAATCCCATGGGGAGTCATGGGAATTTTCAGGGGTAAAATTTAGCCTAGATCCTTCTACCTATCAATCTATCCTTCTTCTCAGATCTTCATCCTCCAAATTGGACCTACCTCTATTATTATTTTTTTGTTAAAATCGGTTAAACAGATGTGTGAAGTCATAGCAGACAGAACACATTTTTGCATTTATAATATTAGTTCTTGTAAAGGAATAGAATAATTTATTTCAAAAGTTGCACTAAGCTAAATGAAAAAGGAATACATAAAGTACTTACAAACAAACAAATGTTTCCACAAAGGTAGCAGTGCCAAATAGAATCCAACATCTCCAACACACGGGTAAGATCTGAATATAGTAGATAGTGCAATAAGTACTGTAGCTAGCAGCACTGGTTCCTTGTGAAATCTTAGCGTAAGTGGTAGCAAATATAGAGCCAATGCGTTAATTTGAAATGCACACACAAAGAGTAATCTAAAGTGCTCAAACATCTCTGTGAAGAAATACCAAAAGAGGCCAATATTTGGTTTCAGATCTGGAACAGTCAATCTGCAAATGAGAAAAGCCAAATGTAATATTTAAAGTATAATATTTGCCAATTCATTACTTATGTATACTAATAAAACTAGAGTTACTTGTTCATCTTTAACTGAAACACTTGTCAATTCTTTTCAGAATAATAAGCATTTCTTAGTTGCCAGAAACACCTGTGTTGATTGATTAATTACAGAAACAATGCAAATCAATATCAGTTATTTATACTTACATAAATCCATATGTATTATAGAAGTAATCATATGATCCATCCATTATAAATGCAGATATAAATATACAGAATCCCCAGCACAGTACAAAAACTAGAAGTGTTCTTATGTAGGAACACTTGTTGCACCCTTGATTGACATTTGCTAGTAAAATAGATATTGGGACCACTAGTAGAATTGGGTACAGAGCCTGGTGTGTTGCGAGGGCAATAAACACAGATGCCAAAATCTTTTGCCCACTCGAAGCTCCCCACAGTGACATAGCTAGCAGCAAATTTTGTATTACTGTGGTAGTCATCCCCACACAGTTCAACACAGAATACGGATTGAATAAATACACAGAAAGAACATAATTAGGTACTTCATTCAACTGAGAATCTTTCAAAAGCATGGTCTTTGAATCATCTGCAACATCTCCCCTCCCCCTTTCTTGGGATTCTTTAAATATTCGTATGAATGCTTTCGATGTCAAGTACAGAATGTGAGCAGTTAGAGCGTCTAATACAACAAAAATTGCTGGTAATAAATATGGTACTTTTTTCAACAGTAAGTGGAATAAGATGAGCATGATAGGCGACTCATGAAAGGAGTCCCCTTCATAAGGATTTATGCCATGGTCGTACAAATAAACCCCCTCAATTAACCTCTTCCATGAGTTTAGCGGTGTCGCTATTTCAACTCTATTCGCAATCGTTTGCCAATAATCCGTGTGAATGAGCCAATATCTTACTAGGCCGGCTACCAAATATTTCGGTATTAAAGCCATTGGACATTAGGATAATTTTAATTAAAAATGATTTTGGTTGATTGTTTACAAAAATTCAATTTTAAAATTCAGTTTGTAGTCAAAACTGTCATCTGTCATCACTCTTACCCATATTAATCTGTGATATTAATTCATCACAGACAATAGACAAATAGTAATGTAGGTTTTACACTGTGGTTTTACACACAGAGTTACTATGTCTGTGGTTTTACACCGCTTTACACTTTTGTGTCTGTTTGTTTCGCCGAGAACCCACCTGTGTATGTACCTTTGATTATGTATATAGGAGAATTTACTACCAAACAAACCTTTTTCACGCAGTATGTTTTAGTTTTAACCGTTTTAACCAAAGATTTTAACCGGAGTCCACCCGGATTCGTTAACGGAATTGGCCGGGTTAAATCTTTGGGTTAAATTAAGTCATTGACCGAATGGGCGCTTCTTCATTGCACGGCCCGGCCCCGGCCCGGCACCGACACCGACATTAGTGGACGCATAATTGTATGAAGTTGTATGGCACGCTGTCTCACTAGCCCGGCCCGGCACCGACATGTCGGCGCCTGCGCCGGCATGTCGTCGACAGCAAGGTTCCCACTGGTGTCGGGCCGGCACCATTATGCATGTGTTGTGTACGCATACAAACGTCCATGTGGGCGTGCGAGTGGCGTGATCAGTGACCCTGCCCTGCGCCCCCGTCGCTCTAGTACACAATTAATTTGCATTTTTATTTTTTCGATTAAGTTCATTAGTAAATAATCAAAGCTGTCTTTGCTCATACGGAAAAACTTATCCGGGTTATTGGTTAGTTTTTGAAATAAATTGTAATACACGCCGTCTAAATATCTTACTTCGTTTACTGATAGTTCTTTTTTTGCGTCTCAAACATAATTTTACTTTTCTTATTCACTACAAGTTAGCCCTTGACTGCGATCTCACCTGATGGTAAGTGACGATGCAGTCTAAGATGGTAGCGGGCTAACTTGTTAGGGCATGGCAGTTATATTAAAACCCATGGCCATACCCCTATTCGGTTTCTACACGGCATCGTACCGGAACGCTAAATCGCTTGACGGCACGTCTTTGCCGGTAGGGTGGTAACTTGCCACGGCCAAAGCCTCCCACCAGGCCAAACCAGAGAAAATTCAGAAATTATAAATTCCCAAATTGACCCTGCCGGGGATCGAACCCGGGACCTCCGCACGTTAAGACAACAGCGCTACACACTGCGCCACGGAGGTCGTCAATTTGTTATACGCTGCCATCGCTCTTGCTCACGCGGTTCGCAGCTTGTCGGTGTCGGTGTCGGTCAATGAAGAATGTAGGTGCCGGTGTCGTGTCGTTGAATACTGTCGGTGTCGGTGCCGGTGCCGGGCCGGGCCGTCCAATGAAGAAACGCCCAATGCGTCAGACATTTAATCGGATTTAATAGGTCAACAGTAAGTTTCCATCAGTCCATTATGACTGAATACGGCCAACTGTAACAACTTTTATATTTTTACCATACATTTAATAAAATACTTACCTACCTACTTACTAGCTGAATGCTGATGCCTTATGCTAAATCTACGTGGACGAAGTCGCTTTAGTCGATTTAGGTTTTTGGTTCCCGCGGGAACTTTAATTTTCCGGGATAAAAAGTAGCCTAGTAGTAAATGATTCCAGACTATAATCTAACTCTGTGCCAAATTTCATCCAGATCCATTCAGCCGTTCTGGCGTGATTGAGTACCTATCAAACATGAAACATCCATCCATCCATGCATCCATCCAAACTTTCGTATTTATAATATTAAGTATAGATTTTACTACCGTAAAGTACACTATCAAGTGCGTTATTCGAATGCGGCCAACCCGGGCCAACCGATGTACTACCGTACTAACGATGTTATTAGGATGACAGTTAGCATTCTATCCTTTTCTCTCGAGTGATTCGATCATAAGAGGAAAAGAGATAAACCTATTCTTATAATCTTAACAGCATCGATTGGGTTAGTTGGTGACTGAAGAATGCTGCAGTCGAATAAGTACGGCCACAGAGTACTTTTTATTTAATACGGCCAAACCACCCGATATTTGGCGACGCACGCACGTCTTAAGTCTTTTGAGTTTTGCGCAGACCAGTGTTGCCAGTATAATATGAAAATCCGAACATCGTCCGTCCGTTCCGTCCCTAATAGTAAGTAACATTTATAATTTCATACCCTTATCGGTACCTAAATAAAAAAATAACTAGGTACTTATCCCAACATCTTTGGGAGTCCGCCATATTGAATTTAGAATGACGTCACTTGTCATCCAAAATAAGCAAAATGTCAGCTCAATCGGAAACCGGGAAGTGGGTCAAGTGGGTCAAATTGGAATTCAAGATTTAAATAGACAGGCACCGGGACATGTGAAATTAAATAAAAGCTTGTAAATAAACCAAGACAAATAAAATTAGAAGACGTAAAATTTTATTGCACACAAAAATTAAATAAATACTGACATTATTTAGATATTTTTATTAATATAATAAATAGTAGGTAAGTAGGTAGGTATAGGTACATAATTACCATTTTAGAAAACAATTTCAAACAATTATTTAATTATATATTTTAGTTATTGGGAAACAACTGTTTGTAAGGTACCTTTAGAAAAAATTTGTTAGCTATTTTTGTACCAATTTTATCCCAATTGTGCACGGCAAAGGGTAGCAGCTCCCTGTACAGTACTTTCCAGTTTTCGTTAACTAGCCTCACGCCGAGCTCAGCTGAAAGAAAAAGTTCAAATAAATTTTTCATAACAATCGGAATTGATGTTCTTAGTTAATGAGAAATACGATCTACTTATCACCCAATTATTTTGGGATAACTAGGATTCCGTACCTCAAGAGGAAAAACCCTTAATATGGCTTATAGGATCACTTCGTTGTCCGTCTGTCTGTCTGTCAACCATCTTTATTGGGAACGCGTGGAGCTGTGTACCTATTACTGAACTTTGCCAGCAATAATATAACTACATACCTACCTAATTATAACATAAGTAGCTGATGCCCGCGACTTCGTCCGCGTGGATTGAGGATTTTTGGTTCCCGCAGGATCTCTTTAATTTTCCGGGATAAAATTAAAAAGTAGTTTATGTGTTATTTCAGACTATAATCTATCTCTGTGCCAAATTTCATCCAGATCCGTTCAGCGGTTCTGGCGTGATTGAGTAACAAACATCCATTTCAGGTCTTTTGGTTCCCGCGGGAACTCTTTTATTTTTCGGGATAAAAAGTAGCATTATTCCAGACTATAATCTATCTCTTTGGCAAATTTCATCCAGATCCGTTCAGCCGTTCTGGCGTGAAAGAGTAACAAACATCCATCATACAAATATTATAAATGCGAAAGTGTGTTTGTTTGTCCTTCAATCACGCCGCAACGGAGCAACGGATCGACGTGATTTTTGGCATGGGTATAGTTGAGGACCTGGAAAACAAAAAAAAACTTAAACCACGCGGACGGAGTCGCGGGCATCAGCTAGTACATCTATACATCCATAGTCCATACATCCATACATACGCGTTTATAATATTAGTAACAAGTATCTAACATAATACGTTTTGTTTAAAAGTCCTTGACCTTGTTTGGCTAAGTTGTAATTTATTTTTTATTACAATACGTATTAGGTATAGGTAAACAGCCTAACAGGCAAACTTATTTAGTTATAGACGTTTTTGACCGACGAAAAATACGAGTATTTAACTAACTATATTACGAAGAAGTAGTTTAACCCGTGAATTGGAAGGGCTAAGAATAAAGAATTACACGACTCAAAGAGAAAAAGAAAGAGATTTTTTACTTACTTAATTCTTTACTGTGAGGATCATCATTGGTCAAATGAACCTTCATACTACTAACATCGGGTCGCATGTAGAACGACTTGATTCGTATAAAAACTTCATTATTAATAGTCTCAGGTTTGCCATCCAGTTTCCAAGTATAAACGAGATCAGCTGAAATAAAAAATATAAGAAGTTAGGTAGATAATTTAAGTAATCACCCATCATACGAGATCACAAATAGGTATGTAGGTAGGTACATAATTAATATCTAGTTACTGGTTGGTGCAAAATCAGACTTATCTAAGTGTAGCGTCTACATATGAGTAGGTAAACAAGTGGATATATTTTAAAATATTCCAAAACACGACTGCCCTGCCATATTTATTTTTTACAAAAAAAAATTATAGCCAGTGTCACTCGGGCGGGATGATGATTTCTAACGATTCCCATTCAGGCATTTTTAAAGAACTAGCTGATTCCTGCGATTTCGTCCGCGTGATTGATATTTTGTTGGTTCCCGCGGGAATATTTTTCCAGGATAAAAATTAGCCTATGTGATAATCCGACTATAATCTATCTCTATGCCAAACATCCAGATCCGTTCAGCCATTCGGTGTGATTGAGTAACAAACATCCATCCATCCAAACTAACATCACATTTTTAATACTTATTAGTATAGAAGTATCGATGAAGAACCATACATATACATTCATTAAGTTACCCTCCAAACTTTTAAATACTTAAGTACCTACCTAGTCCTTTTTTTGGGCAGTCATTAATTTCATAATCTACACCTATGAATTCTAAAGACCCATTCATTAGGGGGTATGGGCTTAATACCTTTAACTGCCATAATGCTTGATGGAGGTTACCGCGCTATCATCTTCACCACGGCATCATCAGTCATCACTTACGGTTACGGTAGGAAGTGATGATTGATGACTGAGAGCAAGCAAATTATCTGGTTGAGAAGTCTCTAGAGACTTTGCTTCTCGTGTCACGGTCCTCGACCATCTTAGACTCACAAGAGGCATTATCACTTACCACCAGGTGAGATCGCAGTCAAATGCTAGAGGCACTAAAACGGTGTTAGACAGAATTTTGTAAAGTGCTAAGCATAATATAATCTAATAATGATGTCATACCTATTCGCAATTGGTGTAAAAACTTTGAGATTTTGTACCTACATCTAAGTTATTTTATTGAAGCATATAAATAGGTACCTACTTACTTTGTACATACAAGTAGGTATAGGTATGTATTTTTGGCAAACTGGTGCTAACGACTGCTTCGTTGGTCTAGCGGTTAGCATAGTCGACTGCGGATCACGGGTCCTGGGTTCGATTCCCAGTCGGGCATAAAAATTGTTAGGTACTGAGTTTTTCAGTTAAGAAATTCTCAGTGCCAGCCTGGAGTTGGAGTGGGTGTTTCACCCACGTGCCTCGGAGAGCACGTTAAGCCGTCGGTCTCGGTTATTATCACTAACTTGAATAGTCGTCAACGCCTGCCAACCCGCATTGGAGCAGCGTGGTGGATCTAAGCTCTAAATCTCTCCTATGAGAGTGGAGACCTGTGCCCAGCAGTGAGACGTTAATGGGCTGTAGTGGTGGTGGTGGTGGTGGTGCTAACGTCTAGAAGAACTTTTTTATAGTTAAGGCTTACGTACTCATGTCGGTCTTATAAGTGCCGCTTGCAGTGATGTTCAACGCATTGTAGCTCCCGCCGCCTTCGAATTTTCCACTGACAGTCACGGCGGGGCTGTACATATCCATTTCCAGATGAAAACTATCCTCGTCGGCACGCAATCTATATTATAATAAGTTATTTAATCTCTAATTCAATTATTTATAATTTAATTTCTATGTAATGGAGTAGAATGTACTTAGTATATTATATATTATGTATAAATATTATGGTAGATATCTATGTGTATTATTAGTATGTAGTGTTTATGTAGTCTATCTTATTCTATAAAAACTAAATCGATTGCCACACAATGAGACACAACCCCTGTTTTCGCCTTTCCGATCACCAAAGGTTGTCTGGGAGAGATCGCTTTAGCGATAAGACCGCCTTTGCACGCTTCACTAAGATTAAGCTTCTTTTTTTGTATTTATGTTTCTATGTCTCTTGTGTGCAATAAAGAATACAATAATATAATAATAACACCATCTGAGGCGGCTGGGGTTCCGTGGCAGTTCGCTCGCAGCCAGGATGCAGAAGGCGGTGTTGCTAGACTCGGCTAGGATAGTCCGCCGGTTTCTCAACCCAAGTCCCCGGGCCGTCTGGTCTCCCCTGCCGGGGTGTAATCCTCCGCCCGCTACAACTGTTTATTTGTGTATTTGTGTATGTAAGTTTATTCATTTCTATTTATTTACGTAAGTTTATTATATCTACTACTTTTGGCCTTATATGTACCTATTTATTTTGTATGCGGGCGTGAGCGTTAAATTCATATCGAAAATAATAATAATAATATTTTAATCTACATAAAACTGTAAAGTTCAAGTTAGACTTGCCAACCAAGGGTTCAGCCAGTGGCGTGCACGACATAGAGCCATACAAGCATTGCTTACCCTAGAACCTAACCAATGCCTACCCTGGCTCTGAATACTGTGCACGCCACTGGGTTCAGCTGTAGCTTGCAATCCTTTCCAACAAACAAACTACCCTACCTTCCTTCCTACTTTGGTTCCTACAAACTTCCCTACTTACCTAAATAATTTTCTATCTAAACAACAAATAGGTACTTTAATTTGTGACCACAGGACTAAAGTTTGTTTGTAAAGGTCAGTTTGATAGATTCTGTAATCGATTTTTTCTATCCACTACAAGTTAGTCCTTGCCTGCGATCTCATCTGATGTCATAAGTCATAAATATTTATTCAATTTAGGTAGATACACTACACTTATTGACGTCCAGTCAGTCCAGTCCAGATTGATGGTAAGATGATGACCAGTCTAAGATGGTAGCGGGCTAACCTGTTAGGGGCATGGCAGATATATTAAACCCATATCCCTATTCGGTTTCTACATGGCATCGCACCGGAACGCTAAATCGCTTGGCGGCACGTCTTTGCCAGTAGGGTGGTAACTAGCCACGGCCGAAGCCTCCCACCAGGCCAGACCAGGGTAAATTCAGAAATTATAATTTCCCAAATTGACCCTACCGGGGATCGAACCCGGGACCTCCGCACGATAAGACAACTGCAGCGCTCAACACTGCGCCACGGAGGTCGTCACGGAGGTTTTAGAATGTGCAACAGAAATCTTTCGTATTATGATCCTATACTTACCCCACTTGATTTAGTAACGCCACTTTAAAAAATCTCAACTCTCCCATTCCAACCAGTTTTCCAGTAATTGTAATATTTAATTTAAACAAGATTTTTTTTTAAACCCACCGCATCCATTGTGATATTATAACTTTGAAACAACAGTTCTAGAACTTCTCAGAAGTTTACATTATAATGTAAAACACAAAACCGCATCTTCGTCTTCTCAGTAGTTTTTTTGACCAGCGTGGTGGATTATGGCCAAACCACTCTGATTCTGAGCTAGGATTTATGCTTAGTAATGAGCCAGCAATGGGTTGAAATGATATATAATGTTAAATATATGTAAGAACCTTCTCAGAAGTTGTGGTTTTTTATTTTAGGTATTATCTCTATAGATAAAACAAAAAACCACATCTATATCGGCCCAGTAGTTCTTTGACCAGCGTGGTGGACTATGGCTAAACCCTTCGCGTTACGTGAGGAGACTCGTGCTCAGTAGTGCCAGCAATGGGTTGAAACTTGAAATAATGAGTAAAAAATAAAACTACGATTGCAGCGCCCCCTTGTTGTTGGCAAGTGTGGAGGACTATGGCTGTACCCTTCGCGTTCCGTGTGGAGACTCGTGTTCAGTAGTGGTCACTAGTGAGCCAGCAATGGGTTGAAATGATGAGTAAAAAATTAAACCCCGATTGCAGCGCCCCCTTGTTGTTGGCAAGCTTGGTGGACTATGGCTGTACCTACGCGCAGCGGCGTGCACAGTATTCGGAGCCCGGGTAGGCATTGGTTACGTAGATACCTACGTTCAGGCAAGGGAATGATGAAAATTATGCATTGAGCTTTTTTTAACTAGGGTAAGCAGTATCTTTATGCCTCTATGTCGTGCACACCTCTGCGGCTTCGTGTTCCGTGTGGACTCTCGCGCTCAATAGAGAGCCAGCCGCGGATTGAAACTATGAGTAAAAAATAAAATCACGAAACGCCCCTTGTTGGCCAGCGTGGTGAAATAAGGTCTAAATAAATATCTAAGAACCTTCTCAGAAGCTATTTTTATCTAAAATAAAAACCGCATCTAAATCAGCCTAGTACTTTTTAAGTAACAAGGTAACATATTAAAAAATAAAAAATAACGATTGCAGCGCAGCTTGGTGGACTATGGCCTTTAACATATCTAAGAACCTTCTCAGAAGATATAATATATATCTACTTAATGCAAAAAATCGCATTATAATCGTATTTTCCAGGAAAATGGTCACAAAAAGTGCACAAACATACAAACAAACAAACGCACAACACAACCTCTTAGGTCAAACACTCATATTTTAAAACTGCTACTTTCAAGGCGATAGCAGCAATATAAGCATGTAACCTTCTACAAATTCTTAAGGAAGTATGGAACCCTGAACGCATATATTACAAACCTAACCCATATTTTACAAAACCTTCGAAACTTATATTTTCAAGTATATAATAAATAATATATTATATAATATAAGTATGTACTTGAAAATGCACATACATAGTACGAATAATTGTTGTGATACCCTCCTTATTTTTTTATGTCGGTTAATATTAAGTACCTACCTACAGCGTAATTGTATAGGTAGGTAGTCTAGGTACTAATGAGGTAAATATGGGTACTTCTCAGGCGCCTCATTATTTGATTGACTTCGGTGGCACAATTTTTTTTTTGTATTTGAGACATACTAGCAGGAAATATCAAATCTAGATTTAATTTAGTTAATATTGGTAGTAAAGGGAACTTTATAGGCCCAGCGGTTACATCGTAATTCGATTTTCAAAAAATGGTGTCCACCGAAATCAATATTTTAGTCACCGAAATCAAAATAAAATTATTTATGGAGGTATTTAGTATTTTGAAGACTAAACGTAAAGAATTTCAGGTTAATTTTTCAATAAAATATTTTAAAATATTATTTAAAATATTACTTACAACATAACATATTATACCTACTTTAATTACTTAACTTAGATTTAGGAAAATTTACGAAAATCAACTTTGTACTTATGTATGTATTTTAAATAAATGACATACTAAATGAAATTAAAAATAGTAACCATAACAAAGTAGGAACTTAAAACAGTCTCTATTTAGATCTATCATAACACACATAGTCCAGTCGCTTATTTTAAAGCGAAAAAAAACAAAATTGTTAACAGGATGGGAACAGTTGGAAATGGTAAAGTGGCATATAATAAACGTAAAAAAAAAATGCGTGAGCAGAGGTTTTTCCAGATATATTTGGGGGATGAAAAGGGGTGGAATTTTGGATTATTGTGATATCCGGCGAAAGTTGACTTCGGAGAGAAAAGTGTACAAAAGAAAAGTTGTAGATCATAAAAAGATCTACCACTTTTGTATGAATGGTTTTTTCACATAACCTCAAAATCTCCGAGTAAAATGCGAAAAACCGCTTTTATCGTTTTTTATTTTTCATTTACACAAAAATAATTTTATTTTAACGAAACTTGGTGATAGTATACATTTTTGTATTTAAAATATTCATAAAATTTTTCAGATAAAAATATTAAGAGACTTCCGAGATAATCACGTTTTTCGGCCCAAAAAAATATTTTTCAAATTAAAATTCTCCTTTGGAAAATTGTCGTAGAGACTTATTTCAGGTCGCAATTTTATCGTTTTGAGTTATACTTTCTTGTGAAATAATAAAAAAATACAGCCGCCATTTAGAAACATGCTCAAAAATTGGAAAAATCAAAAAATGAATTTTGCAACCATCTTTTTTTTACTAAATAGATTAACTATTTCCACCGAAAACACTGAGATCAATCCCACTGAAATCAAAATAATGAGCAATATCCCAGATTTTTACAAAAGTATCCTAAATTTATAATAATAACCTCCATAATTGCAATCTAGCACTCATACGATATACGTTTGTATAAATTAAATAATAGTAGTTTAAATAGATATGGATAGAACAGTTCCACCGAAATCAAGTTTATGGGTATACCAAGCCACCGAAAGCGATTACTTATCTTAATAAAAGGGACGCACAGAGAGGCACAGACGTGTTGCCTTTAACCACCGATGCGGCGTGACGGATAGTTTGTCTTACTCTTACTACTATTCTCGCAGTTATTAAAGTACAGAAGTTATAAGAGAATTGGAGCGCGCCACCGGTATCAATTCTAAACGTCGGACGCGAAAACAATTTGTTGTAAGTTGTCAACTAAGCCCTATTATTGATTATAAATTTTATAATTTGAGCTAGTAACTAACTAGTTTCTTGTAAGCACCTGCAAAATAGTGGCATATTTTATAGAAAAAAAGAAAAAAAATAATTTTCAACTCAATATGGGGTGCGGGACACGGCACCGAGGTCAATATTTCCGCGATTTTCTTTTTTTAACTTAACTTACATAATGTTTACCTAAAAAAGGACATAGGCCCCCCCTAATATTTTGATCATATCTACCATACATAAAATTATCAAGAGGCTAGCAATATATTTCATACAGGTTTTCGACCCGGACACGCTTTTTTGAGCCGTTTGAGAATGACCCATATGTGGATACTAAATTATTTTCATCACAAAAGATGGATGTTTATGAATAAACATCATTTTAGTTGGTAATATTCCACAGAAGGTTTAATAATATCCTTGCCACTGTGAATATAAAAGCGTAAGTGTAAAAAAAAATATACAATATGCAAAGTGCAAAACAAAATTAAATATTCACCTGGCATCACGGACTGTTGAAGATTTTAATCCTGACACACGAATATCTCTATTATTCATTTTGACTTGTACCTGTGAAATAACAATCGAAATACAGTCGGGGTCTCAGGGGGTCTACTCTCTTTCTCTAAAACGAAACTTCGCAAACGAACGTAATTAGTCTGTTACCCACACAAAATCGTTCAATCCAATCGGTCACGAAAATTTTCTATGGATCCGTACTTCGTCTGCGTGTACTTACGAAAACGAAATAGAGAGGAGCATAGAGATAATAATATTATGTAGGAGAGGAGTTAACGAAGTTTCGTTCGTTTGTTTGCGAAGTTTCGTTTTAGAGAAAGAGAGTAGACCCCCAGCCCCCTAGCATGGGCCGAGACAATTTTCTCCCCGAGGAAAGGATAAATTTTTTATTCCTAAATAAATAAATAAAAACGCTAAATAACGGTAGATAAATAGTCCCCCGAGTCCCCTTAAAATGTCAAACGGGGATAAACTTCTCCTCTCCCCTGTTGCCGTGCTGAGAGAAGTGGATAAGATAATTTTATCTCTTGTGAGTGGATAAAATCGAGGGATAAAATTTTATCTCCGGCCCATGCTAGCCCTGCTGGTCTGAAAATGTTTACCACCTCAAGGTTCATAATTGCATGCACACATAATATTATGTGTCAGAAGGCCGATGCCCGTTATGTGATTTGATTATGCATAGATCATAGGTGTTTTAACAGGTATTGGTCGCTGCAGTAGGTGGCTATTCGAGTAGTCTACGAAAGAAAGTAGTGGGTCCAAACAGTAAATCCTAGGGCGACGAAAATTTACAGTGATAAACTAGAACCATCTTAGACTGCATCATCACTTACCATCTGGTGAGATCGCAGTCAAAGGCTAACTTGTAGTTGATAAAAAAAAGTAAGTTCGGTATTTTTATACTATACCCAATGGTCAAAGTATGAAGGTACATTATCGCGATAACGCAGTTAAGGTTTGATAATAATATGATCACTTTGTACCTACCTACTTACTTATGCATGATTATAATTTTTTTATATCTCGGTTTTGAGATATATTAAAAATGAACCTTCGAAACCTCGTAAATCCTAAATGATCATTAAAATGAAAAAAATTTCAAGGGAACCTAACTATGATTTTGCAAGACCGATACCCCACATGCCATAGTCTATAGACTTTTATTTTTTAATTTGTTACATTATGGCTTCTAGAGGGCGCTATTTTGATTTTTCTCAAATTCGGTTTAAACAGTGACACTCTAATAATATATTCGGCACAAACTGGTGCAAGAATCATCAAAATCGGTCCACGCGTTCAGGCTGTAGCTGTCCTGCAAGGAACATACAAACATATATAGACTGATGAACACATAACCCTGTGCGTTCCGCTGTCGGGTAACCCTGTGCGTTCCGCAGTCGGGTAACCCTGTGCGTTCCGCAGTCGGGTAATAAGTGCTTCTATCCCTGTAACAAGTTGCTGGCCTTAAAACTCCTCAGTCATAAGACCAAACTTCTTCTCTACAAAACACTCATGTACGACCAGTGTTTACCTATGCTTGTGAAACCTGGACACTGACTGTGAAAGAAGAAAACAAGTTAGCAATTTTTGAAAGAAAAGTACTGCGCAAAATCTTCGGCCCAGTCAGAGAAGATGGTGGAACATATCGCCATAGAATGAACTTTGAATAAGAACGTCTGATTGATGGGGAAACAATAGTAAGATATTGTAAATCTCAGCTTCTGCGATGGACAGGACATGTAGAGAGGATGTTACCAAGCAGAGGAGTTAAAGTGATGACACAATGGATACCACAACAGAAACGACCCAAAGGAAGACCACGAACAAGATGGATCCATTGTGAAGAGGAAGACCTGCAGAAGCTTGAAATGCTCCCTTCATGGAAGAAGGAGGCCAAGGACAGAGCCAGGTGAAGAGAAATTGTGGAGGAGGCCAAGACCCACAAAGGGTTGTAGCGCCGGAGGAAGTAAGTACCTAAGTATGTTTGTACTTTTAAGTATAAATACCTATAATACAACTTCCACGTGGATTTTTTGGTTAAATTTTCATACCATGCTACAACCCTACCAAGTTTCAACGAATGAAGATGCAGGGGTCTCCATACATTAAACCGCTCTGTTTTCTAGACTATATTGTATGAGATACCTACGTTTCTTTCGACAGTTTAGAATCTCGTAAAGATAGATTATAATCTAACGGTATTTACAATTTTACGCTGACATGTATAAGGTAAGCTCTATAATCGGTATCGGTAATAATATCTATATACCTATTATCTTTATTTTTATTGAAATCAATTAAAAAGCTACATATGGGGAAATGGTATTGGAGCGTAGATCATAGAGATTAGGGTAAACAAATAGGTAAATGTCACCATTAATAAGGACAATCATGTTAAAAAGGACGATCATTAGTTTTGAGTCCAATTAATTATTTGTTGCGACAAAAAAGGTGAAAGAATCTATTTCCTTAATAGTTTCGTGATGTTGTAACAATTCTTCTTACACCTAGATAAATAATAAACAACTACAGCAGTTCTATCAAGCAATCTCATCGTAGTAAATTGAAGGTTGAAAACAGCGAATCATTTCGCTTGAAACATATAACTAGGTATTCTTGTTTCCATGAGACTTGCTTGATACGCAGTTATGTACTGCTTTCAATTAAAAATAAACATCAACATTCAACAATCATGGTTTAGTAGTTATCATTTGACAGCTTAAAACGTAGGTATTACTTGAACTGTTTAAGTAGTTCATACATGCTTTTTGACGTACAGGCATCTATGGACTTCTTAAACAGGTCGAATTATACGATGGACAAACTATTACGATTACGATTTCCTTTCACAATCGGAGGGCTGATCTTACTTGATTATTCTTATATTCCAATCGCAGTTCCTTTTGGATATAAGGATCCAGAGGGGGTACTCCCAAATCTTTTATGCCGTTAGCCATCACAGATATTCCGTATTGTACGGCATCTACGAGACAATCGTTGACATCCGGCGAGTTTCTGGCACATACTTTCAAATAATTTTCTGAAAAAACGGATTATTGTTGATAAAAGTTGTATTGTCCTACAATGGTTCTAAGCAGCTATCGACAGATTACAGATAGATTGATTGATTAGTAATATCGGCCGTAAACTTCACTAACCAAAACGATTAAGTAATTAAACTTGTCCTCAAACTATCATCAATTTTATCAAAGGTAAGTAAGTAATTATTATGTCATATCAATACTAATAAATTAGGCTAATAATAGGTACAATCCAGAGTCCAGACATAGGTAGGCAGTAGGCTCGTCACCACAATGAAGTTAAACATTATACGACAAAACTTTGACTCAGGTAAAGATTTTCAACCGAAAAATCGCATTGGTTTTATCTATGTGCTGTCCAACCATTTATTTTACTTTGACATAAGCACGCATAAGAAGTGTCATAATTATTGACAGGCAACCATCGTGATGGTGGGTGGTAACCATCGAGAAAAAATGCAATATCGTTTTTACAATAGTGAAGCGACGTGCCCTGTTATCCGGTATTTCGTAACTCGTCTAGTAATTACAAGTACGACTATTTCTTTTTCAAAATAGTCACGGAGCTGCAACGCTAGCTAGCTAGCTTTCTTGATAGTCCTTTAAGCACCATGCATCTTTGGCGTTGGATGGTTTCTTTGACCTGACGGATTCATTTAAGTACATTTACTGGTGTATAAAAATGTTATTTTTAATAATAATTTTGAGTTCCTGCTACTATTTATTTTGAAGCATGGATATGGTATGTTTATAATAGGTACATTAAAATAATGTTGAGCTAAAATAAATATCAATGTAACAAATCGATTAAAACTTCTTCTTAAAGAAAGTCGATTGTTATCAAAAATCGAATCAGTAACGCATTAGATATTTTAAAACATCACTGAATCGAGCTGCTAAAAGTAAAATAAATGATTGGACAGAGAATACATATCCTACTCTCTACTAATATTATACATGCGAAAGTTTGGATGGATGGATGGATGTGCTCGTGTTTGTTATTCAATCACGCCAGAACGGCCGAACGGATCTAGATGAAATTTGGCACAGAGATAGATTATAGTCTGGAATAACACATATAGGCTACTTTTTATCCCGGAAAATTAAAGAGTTCCATGCGGGAACCAAAAACCTTCAATCCACGAGGACGAATTCGCAGGCATCGTCTAGTATTATATAAATCGTTTATCATAAAACTACCAGTTGCCCTCGACTTTGTTCACCTAAAATCAAGGTCTGCAACTCTGCACGGATCGCACAAAGTATTATAAAATATTTTTCTTATTTTAATCTTGAGTTTTATAGTTTGCTAACATTAGTATGAAAGCTAGTATAAAACATTCACAATTTTCTTTGTAATTACATAATAATAATATCAACATTCGACGGTTCTTTTACGTATTTGAAAGAGATCTTAGTATCTTACTTTCGTACATTGTTTCTAGCGTACCTCTACCTACATATCAGGTTAAAACTTTCAACTATCCGATTGGTTTGCAACAATGCGACTAAATTATGATATGATATAAGACAGCGAAGTTTGCATAATTTTAAATTATCATAATACATTATATCATATACAAATTCTACTATTAGGTAGGTAGTAGGTACTACATATTATTATGAATAAATAATAATATGTATGTGGAGAGCCATGCAGGAGACCTCGTTAAATAGCAGTGGACGTCTTTTGGTTGAGAGAATGACAAACTGGTTTACTCTAAATACATACATATATATACAAACATAAAAATCACAGTTCAAATGCCTGCCTATTTTTATTAAATCATAACTTACCTACATTTACCGCATCAGCACAATTCAAAACTAAAGCTATCAACAAACTAAGTGACCGTAAGACCATTTTTATTTTATTCCTAAAATTAAGATTATGATATAAAATCTGACTAATATAAGACGGGTTGTCCGTCAGAGAGTTAAGAACACTTTGCGGCTCAAAACAACTATACAGGTATTCCGTTCTTCGGCTGCTGTGATTGCATCAATATATAAAGCGCGTTCAATGTCATAACTAGCTGGTGGAATATAAGTAAGTACTAAGTAGGTATATCATGTACTATATATTTTTTATAATATAGGAATAAGAATCTCAACTCACTTTATTAAGTTGTTAGTTAACGTTTTTAATAAAGTTAAAAACATAAAAGCCAGCCAAGTGCGAGTCAGATTCTACCATCGAGAATTCCTTAGCTTGGAAAGAGACATAACTAGGTACCTATTTATTACAAAATTCAAATGCGTTGTATTCAAATCAACTTTATTATTGTATAAATTAACAAGTGCTTTTGAATCGTCGAGTGAATCTACCACTGGTTCAGCCCCCCTATTACGTAAGAATTGTCCATCAAACGTTAAAGATTTTCGTCAAAGTAAAATAAACAATGAAAGCATTGAATTAGAGCTCAATTTCGTCTGCCCATTCTTATACGTTTAGGGTGTCGTACATACCTAAACGTATAAGAATGGGCAGACGAAATTGAGCTCTAATTCAATGCAGTTACGGTTTTATTTTACTTTGACAAAAATCTTTAACGTTTAATGAACAATTCTTACATGATTGGGGCCCAGGTTCGGTAGGAACCGAGAAGAACCAGGAAGAAACTCGGTGGTTGCTCTTTTGAAAAAAATTATAATTTACAATTTCATTAATTTGTAGATAGGTTATGTAACCTAGATAAAGTTAATCTAGGCTCAAAAACAAATAACAGGTTTATAGCTGACACCAAACTATACGTATTTAGTGAGTTAGCAAAGCTATAGTTAGAGCATTCATTTTATTTTTTCCTGTAAAGTTTCCCTAAAGGTCTATCAACCATAATTTATTTCAGATTGTCGCTTCGCAAACTTCGGAAATGAGGATAATTTTTTTGTTACTTTCCATCATAAATTTTAATGAAGTTCTTGCATAATATGATAGGTAGTAGGCAGAGGTACCTAGTTACTACCTACCACTCTTTCTCTAGTAACCCCACTTTGAAATTTCGAACTCTTCTGTAGTTGCCATGATATTTTAATCTATACTAAAATTATAAATGCGAAGGTTTGTATGGATGGATGTACGGATGGATGGATGATCGTTACTCAATCACGCCCCAACGGCTGAACGGATCTGGATGAAATTTGGCACAGAGATAGATTATAGTCTGGAATAACACATAGGCTACTTTATATACCGGAAAAATAAGAAGTTCCCGCGGGAACCAAAAAACCTCAATTCACGCGGACAAAGTCGCGGGCATCAGCTATAGTTGATAATATTTTATGAAATCTTTCATTTGCAAAATGGGCAATATCGAGTCAGGAGAGTATTACCTTATTCATGCCTTATTCCATGAACAGTGGTATAACCACGTATTACTGAGCATGTGCGCCAGACTGGACCCCTACATAGTCGCACTATACGGGTTACTTTTTAAACGAGTACTTAGGTACCCTAAAATGATGGCTTATCAGTTTTTTATAAATAAATCTCTGATAATAATAACCTTGGTAGTTAAATAAACCTTGGTAGTAGAGGAGAGGAAAAAATCTTAGCGAGTCAGAAGTCAGATCCTGAGTTACCTAAAAAGTGCCAGCGCGAGCGGACAATTGAGCTATTATCACAACTGAGGTGCTATCTCCGATAGACGATAGCTATAGCTATCGGGTGTGGAATACAGCTAGATATGGTACGTACCACAGTACAGTCGCTGTCTGAAAATGTTAACCTGCCTGCCTACATCTGTGCAGTCAGAAGGTTGATATTGTAATTTGTTAAGGCATAGATCATGCATTTTTTAACGTAGTAACTATCGGTCGCTGCAGTACAGGTGACAACTAAAGGATTTATGTTTTTTAATATGTTCAAAAACTCACTCGATGTTGCTAGTTAATGTGTCAAACTTGAAATTAGGAAATGAGTTTTATTATAAATAACTCATTGATGCTCTTTTTGTTGAATTCGATACTTGAAAACTTTTAATAACTTTGAAATGTAGGAACGTTTTAGACCTTATGTGCGTCTTCAGTGTTATTTAAATTATCTAATTTGAAAACTGGTAAACATTTCAGACCGCGACCGTACATGTATCTGCCTCTCAGATGGTTATAAAAACGTGCTATTTGCACAAGAGCATACTCAAAACGACGTAACCTCTCTCGAACGTCGACGTAATATTAATAGAAGATTGGTGACAAGCCATTTCATACGAGATGTTTAGCCTCCCGAGCGAATATTTAATGTTCGCTATGAGAAGTGCAGGCCTCCCAAACGATTTTATAAACACTTGCGTTAAATATTTGTACAGGCGTTTACTGTTACGACTCCGCCTGTAGATACAATAATTCTTTAATTCCTAAACTCTGTCCTGAGTCGGAGAAAAGTCAAAGTCGCTCTAGATAGATAGACCACCTCAGTTTAAATGCTCTAAGACCTATTGCGCTTTATAAGAAAATGATATTTTGCATGCGCGTGTCTGATCCAACTCAAGAAAAAATATCTTGTAATATGTATGGTCTTTTAGAACAACTCAATATGGTCTCAATATGGTCTCAGAATTTCTTATAAGACATTACTCATAAGACACAAGAATTTTTCTTATAATGCGCAAAAGGCCTAAGGGTCTACGTTGTCGTCACTATGATCTGAGTGAACGACTGTTTAGCCCTATGAAATACCTACTTAGGTATGTAAAATCAGCATCAATCATTGTTACAATCAGCTCAATTGTTGTGATTGGCTGAATTTATAGAATTCTTGCGGCGACAATGGATTTTTGACAATAGCAGAAGAGTGTTTACCAATCAGATGTTATTGCCATGTTAAGTTTCTTGCCGGATCTTCTCAGTGGAATCTGTTTTCCGAATCGGTGATAGAGTATTAACATGACGTAGCATAAGAGGCATGTATGTCCTACATGAAATAAATAAATTGAGTATTAAGTATTTTATTTCTGTTACCTATTTTGACGAAAGGACATGGTCAATAATGTATGGAGCTATAGGCTGACAAAGTAGGTGGTACTTATGTGCAAAAAACTCGTTACCAACTTGGGATATTCATAACTCCGGTGCTAAAATCAGTCATGCTGTTGATTATACTGCTTAAATAATGTCACTATAGACGGACACTGAACTGTGAAAACACAAAAAAAATACTTGCATAAAATAAAATACAAATTTGCCATTAGTGGGATTCGATCCTGCGATACCTTGCTTACAACGTGACTCCTGTCCGACTGAGCCACTGAGAAGTGAGAACTTCTTGGAAGTGTTCAAAATGTAGGTATATTATTAATTAAAATAATTACAATGCACCTATACTTTGTCTCTCTCTATCTATACTATAGGAGGGAGACATATTATGCTGAGATCTTTGTATAGAGCGAACTTTGACTTGGCTCAGACTTTACTTAGAGTTAAAACGAGATGGACTTATGTGAGTACCATAAATCTGTCTCATTTTGACCATGTCTTAAGTCTAAGCAAAGTCAAAGTTCGCTCTATAGATCTCACACTTAAATGGCGTTTTTATCACTTGTGATTTTTCCAGTGCGTTTTATTCTGCCATATGCCTTCCATAAAGAACTTACGCTCTAACCACAGTTCTAACACATGCAGATAAAGTCGCGTGCATGGCTATGGACATCAACTTACTTAATATAACTAACGGGATAGCTTGTAAAGAATGACAGAACTAGTGCATCCAAATATTAACAAATTAAATATTGACCTCGAACACAACTCATGTGATAAATGTTTGCCAATTTATGTGTATCAATCACATGTCACATAAGAACAGAATTAATGAGGGTATTTTATTTCCAACAGGTCATCGACATTAAATTGGATGCTTTATGTAGTTCGCTAGCATACCTATTTAGATCGTTAGATACGGTACTTTATAGTTTACTTATACTCATTTATCAAATATCAAATAATCAAATAAATATTATAAATGCGAAAGTTTGGATGGATGGATGTATGTATGTATGGATGTATGTTTGTTACTCAATCACGCTCCAACGGATGAACGGATCTGGATGAAATTTGGCACATAGATAGATTATAGTCTGGAATAGCACATAGGCTACTTTTTATCCCGGAAAATTAAAGAGTTCCCGCGGGAACCGAAAAAACTCAATCCACGCGGACGAAGTCGCGGGCATCAGCTAGTAAATAATATAAATGCGAAAGTTTGGATGGATGTATGGATGGATGTTTGTTACTCAATCACGCCCCAACGGCTGAACGGATCTGGATGAAATTTGGCACAGAGATAGATTATAGTCTGGAATAACACATAGGCTACTTTTTATCCCGGAAAATTAAGGAGTTCCCGCGGGAAACGAAAAACCTCGATCCACGCGGACGAAGTCGCGGGCATCAGCTAGTGTTAAATAATTAGTAGACTACATAAAATATGTTCTATGAAATTACCATAAGTCATACTCATAACGCACTAACACTTATAATTTTGGAGCATAAGTAATACATTTTTAACTTATAATAGATCCTTCTATGAAATTACAAGCAATAATAGTGTCTGTCTAACGTTTCACAGCCGATCCACTTCTTTCTTCTTTCTTCCTACTGGGCAAGGACCATTACCTTTAATCGCCTAGCAATTGATTATTATCAAATTATAACTGTCAGATTGAATATAAAGGCGATTCTGCATTTGGCCATTAACAGTGAAGGAAATGAGGACCTTAATAACCTACGGGAGATTTTGAACCCCTCATACCAAAATATGATTGTCGTTTAAGAATGTTGTTCGATACTCTAGGTGCACCAGTTGTTTGCACTTTTGTTTGTTGCTGTTGTGTGCAATAAAGATTAACATGTCTATCTACTACAGAAAGCTACATTTGTGATATTTGTATATGTACTTTACATTCTCTAAGTCTAGAGTCTAGACGGTCAGATTTTAAAACAACAAGAGACCTTTATATCATGCCAAATTGAGCTTAGCCTCAGACGTACCTATTCTGCGAGCACAGCTTGCCTTGCTCTTGATGAACTTAAAATTCACAAAAATAAGTTTTCTACTTTTTAGTTTATTTTATTTTACTACGAGTTAGCCCGTAATTGCGATCTCACCAGTTAATTAGGCACCCGGTAGTTATATTAAACACACAGGTCTTAAATATTGTGTTACCTCTAGAATACGGACATCAAATGCTAATCTTGACATTTTCGGGTCCGATAAGTTCAACTAGCAGATTTCTGAATGTTAAGAGTAACCGCTAAACCGTTAAATGGTGGAACAGCATTTTTGGGTACAAGTAGATATATTTATAGCTACGTAAAAAGAAAACAGTACATACCAAAGAAACAGACGTTAAGTGGATACAGAGATTATTACGGTATGACATGGGCTACGCCAGTGGCCAGAATAGTCCAGTCAAATAAGATCTGAAATCAAAATTTTGGCACAACTTTGCATTTTTGCATAATGTAGTTTTAATGATACAAAAACAATGTGAAAAGGTTTTCGTGTCTGCAATTCCCCCGGCAAGGGTTGAAAAAAAATTGTCAAAAGTGTTTTTTCGCAATTACTCGAAAACGGTAAAAATTAAACCAAAAAGTTCTGAGAAGAATATGTAGAGCTTAAAATTTTACGTTATTTGCATAGACATAGAATTTTTTCGCTAGTTACGAGTATTTGTGACTGGTCTAAGAGTAAGAAGACTCGTTCCGTCTCTTCTTCAATCAGCTCAGAGCCACAGACTGCTTTCGCGGGCTTCTGGCTTCGCGCTTTACAAATCACTCTAGAGTCTAGGTCAAATGAAAGATGAATATACTCTAGGTATAACTACAGGTCAGGCTGCAAGGTGTCTGGGTTCAGCTGTTCGGGAGACAATCGACTTATTCTTATAGGTACATCATATTATAATATGAACCTAATTATGATTCATTATATCATAGTCATAATATGATTTCATCTGCGTCATAGTATTTGTAATTTGTATGTCAGCGTATTCAATTTCCATTATCAAATGTTTAATGGTTATACCACAGAATAGATAATAGTACTGCAGATTACGGACTCGGTACTGGTAGCATACTTACTTATACATAAGTACCTAATTAGTTTATGAGAAGTACGTTAGTACATAATACCTCAATGATGAGAAGTTAGTTTCTTTTTTCCAGTTGAAATCTCACTCACTACACTCAAGTATATCATACTAATATTATAAATGCGAAAGTGTGTTTGTTTGTTGAGTTGTTGGTTTGTCCTTCAATCACGACGCAACGGAGCAACGTATCGACGTGATTTTTGGCATGGGTATATTTGAGGACCTGGAGAGTGACATAGGCTACTTTTTATGCCGAAAAATTAAGGAGTTCCCGCGGGAATCAAAAAAAACTTAAACCACGTGCACGAAGTCGCGGGCATCAGCTAGTTGAACAATACATTGTATTATACAAGTTGGATCGAAAGTGGGTGGGTATCCACTATCCTTATTTTATCCTCATTAAAAAGGTTTGAGCAGTAGGTAACCAAAAACTGGAAAATAATATAAATATTTAGATACTGTACTTTGTAGCTTTTGTACTTGTTAAGCCGTCGGTCCCGGTTATTATCACTAACATGATGATGATAGTCGTTAAAGCCCGCCAACCCGCATTGGAGCAGCGTGGTGGGTCTAAGCTCTATTTCCCTCTCTCCTATGAGAGTGGAGGCCTGTGCCCAGCAATGGGACGTTAATGGGCTGTAGTGGTGGTGGTGGTGGTTGTACTTTTTAACTGGTTACAAAAATAATCACACTGATAGATAAAAAATAATAGGTATTAAAAGTTTAATGTAAGTAGACTATAAAAATAATTATAATTACTACACCTCATTTGTTTGAAACGATAATTTTTAGTTAATTGTAGGTATTTTATATTTTAATCTTCAGAGTTCAGACCCCAACTTTGTTTTTAATACCTCAATATCAATAATACCAAAATAACGACCTCAAACCGAATGTTAATAAAACGATGGTTCAGTGATCTCTTAAAATTTAACGCAATATATTATTATTCGGCGTGCGTGCACTAATCTGTATGAGTCGAAGATAGCCGTTGATACTGAACCGTAGTTCGTCATCTTTTAAAAGCTAAGAGCAAACGTCGGATTCAAAACAAAAGAAAAAAAGCTCTGTTATTTATTGAACCTAATGTAGAGCGAGTTCGTAAAAATATTATAAAGGCGCGAAATCAAGTGGACGCAGCATTTTGCGAAGTGACTCCTTGCGGGTCGCACATCCTCGCGACGCGCACTCGTTTACATGCTGAGCTTTTTTAACACAATCAGTGAATGCATTCTTTTTTTTGATTTAAAATGTTGAGATTACAATGTTTAATTTTTCTTCTGAGTTTGATAGCTGCCGTATCTAGAAGTGACTCTATCGACTTTGATGAAAATGGATTTTCAGCGAAAAATGGAGCTTTTTACACGGACGATGCAGTTATCCTTAATGGTGAGGCTACCTTCTTTTTTAATTACAATTACAATTTGAAAAAAAAATAGCTTAATAGCTGAGGTCGACTATTGTTTACGTTGATGGTACAGAAACTTTCCCGAAAGTTCCAACAACAAAAGTGCAAATTTTTATCACAATTGGACAAACTATTTGCGAACTTACAAGTAACGAACAGTTATTTTCATACACAAGACCGTTGACATACATATATATATAAACAAAAAGATTTAGTAGAGCCAATTGTTAGTGTATGGTTTTTCAATGTTAATATCGTAGGGAAGTGAAGTGAAGTGACATCGTGTATTCCTATAGCGAGGTCTCAAAACAATACAACACTTATAATATGAGGTTTTGAGGCTAGAGAAAGTAAAAATTTGCACTTGCTATGTCCGGCAGAGACACACGGATGAGGATAAATATTAGGCTGATATATTATCTTTACTCTGTGATAAGCTGATAACTACTTTCACGCTTACACCTAACTTAAAAAGAAATATATATACATTAATTATAAACATAAATTTAGAAGAGGTTTAATTGTATTTGAGAGCACATTTTGGTAATCTATTAAAAGTTTATTTCTTTATCATGTGGGTTATCATAATATTAAAAAAAATGATTTTCGTCGCCCATTTTTAATGAAGCAAAAATAGTACATGACACACGGAATAAAGAGAGCCTATTTTCGTGCAAATGCCGGTTAAGGCAATTTATTCTTTGTACCGTACCTGTGCCTATACCCAGCGCATTTCTTCATAAATCGTATTATCCTTGCTTACCATAACCTGAGATCCATACTCGATACCCAGTCATCGATAAAAAAAAGTAATTCCAAACGTTGTTTCGCGAAACACGTGGGTCTTTATTCGGAAGATGTCGCGATATCAATTCAATGCAAATCTTACTCGCCCACACTTACTGAGATCACATCAATCACTCATTGTCCGTAACCCGTTCCCTCAAAGATCGTCGAGCGCCCGCTTGTTACGTTTTTTGCAGCTTACGTTCGTGTCGTTAATTGGAGCTCTATCAAATCTATCAAAGAACATTGCTAAGCCATTGACATTTTCTATCACTGGTCCGCTGAACCCGGAATCCCGACATTAACAAACTGTACATGATTGCTGGCGACATTTTTAAATGCTAAGCCGATGATAATGCTGCTAGAGATTATCAAATGCATCGAAGTGGCATTTATTTTTAAATGTAAAATGAAAGGCCAATTGCAGTAGCTACTCGTATTATAGTGCTCTATGATTGTATGATTGCACTACCAACACGTTGATCACTTTAAAATTTAAACAGTAAACATATTTAGAAAAATTAAAACTAATTTTTTAACCAAACCGTCCGAAATATCCAATGACCAACCGTTGAGAGTCAAAGAAAAATTCGGATTATCGATGAATTTTTAAGATGTATTCAGAGCACAAGTTATCATAATACTATTATTTTAAGTGATCATAATATTATTTAATTGGAAATACGTTGTTTGCATTATAAAACATTCTTATACCATTACTGGTTTATGAACGTTTTTTATAATGACTGAATGAGATATATTTAATGATGCAGTAAGTACTTAGTGCTTACTGCATTATTTAAATGCTATATCGAGGAATAATTTAAGCTGGTACACGCTCAATTATTGTTGTAGAAAATCCACCTTAATCACTGAGATGTTTTGGTTCGAAGTTGCTCTTATTATAGGCCTACTGACATCTTCAAGGGCGGTTATTTACATGGAGGGTCTCTTTCAGCTATACATTCGTGTATTTACCTGTATAATGCCGATTGAATTATTAGTTCTTTAACCCAGCTACGAGTTCACATATTTATAACAATAATAAAATCTCGCTCTACTTGATTAATACACCTATAGGTACGCTACCTACCTACCCATAGGTACCTATAGGTAGGCTGACGAGGTCGTACCTACGTTTGAGTCCCGGGTCGGGCCTTAAATATGTATTGGGTTTTTCTAACAAGAAATTCTCAGTAGGTACCTACTAGCCTGGAGTTTAGAAAGTTGGCGGTTGGCTCGTAAAGCCATCGGTCCTGGACCTTTTCTCTCTCCGGTTGTGTCGGATTTTCCGTCCCACCGGGCTATGAGAGTAAAGGAACAGAGAGTGCACACACTTGTGCAGTGTGCACTATATTAATTATCTGCCGCGCAGATGACTAATCTCTGGAGATTGGCCGCCGTGGCCGAAATACGGTTGGGACTGGGAGTATATTATTAGTTAAAATATGCTATTGAACACTTGGACTGTGCTTGGACATGACTGTAAAAATCAATAAATATTCTCGTACAAATTTAATATTTCTATTCACCGTGTCTAGATAAATTCTAATCTATTATGTACAAAATATAAACTAATAGACACAAAGATATATTTTGTTAGCTAAAAAGTACTAAGTTTACAAACATAAAATGGATAAACTGTGTAGAACTCGGCCTGGTAAAAACTTAAAAAGCCGAAGGTCGTCATAGTACTCGTCGTACTTGTAGAATAAATATACAGAAAATCTCACATTTGATCGTTGTAGACCGTAGGTATTGTTTTCTTTAACAAAAATTCTTTTAACCTTTAAAAGGATTTTTTAAAGGTTTTTGTTCATTACGCATGCCATAAAAGAGCAGAGCCATTAAAACGAAATCAAATTCTAATACGTGGTGGGTACTAATCGAACACCGTTATGAATCGATACAAAATAACATGTTTGCACGTTGAGTGTGTTCGATCAATGGTTTTTGGACGTGCAATGAATAATAAATTAGCATATCCTATTACTAACTTTACTTACCTAACTTATAAAAATAAAAAAATAATGGTTCCTAAAAAAATTGTGATGTAAATTATTATTGATGCGTTTATTTTGGTTATGTGACGAGCCGTGATTGCGTTGAAGTCTAAACTACCGCGCAAGGAAAATTAATACTGACATAAATATATCGTTTACGACTTCGTCCGCATGGATTGAGGTTTTTTGATTCCCGCGGGAACTCTTTAATTTTTTGGGATAAAAAGTAGCGTCCAGTTTCATCCAGATCCATCCATCGATCCGTTCAAACTTTCACATTTATAATCTAAGTAGGTATAGAGTTAGACTATAGAGGTATAGATTAAAATTAATATATTATTAAGATCATATTATTTATCCATAAAAAAGGCAAATTTACCATAAACGCATTATAAAATTAAACCGGCTAGAATTTAAACTTCAGTTCAGTCTGATTACAAATACAGAATTATGCTTTTACTTATAAATATAACTCTAAAGTAATATTATAAAGAGGAAAGATTTGTTTGTTTGTTTGTTTGTCAATAAACTCAAAAACTACAACCTATTTTAAAAATTCTTTCAATAATAGAAAGCTACATTATCAGCGAGTAACATAGGCTATATTTCATTTTCAAAAAAAATTAGAGATCCTTACGAAAATTGCAATAATGTGAACTAAGTCGGAAATAATCACGTCTTCTGAGAGCTTACGTGGCGTGCGCTGCGTAAATAGTTTGAATTGTTCCTCTCAAAAAGTTCTAAAAGAAAGTCCGCGATAGCATAATCTATCTTTTAAGGTTGACTCACAATTACCAATTTCTTGATTTTCAAATTTGGTCTAAATCAATGCTAATTAATTAATTGCGAAGGTGTATTTGCCGACATAGTTAAATCCTTATCAAAATAAATATAATAGTCATTTCAAGTATTTAATTAAGATAAAAATTGTCCTTTACACCATTTAATTTAGATGAATATCTTATGAGATATCATAGAAATAATGTAACGTGCAAGGGAAAATAGCGCGACTGCGGCCGCGGCGCTCAGTTAATTAAATACCTATAGTCTGAGGGCTAGTGGCAGTGGCAGGTGTAGTGAGGGCGGGACTCTTACAATGTAATATTAAAACGTAAAACCTGCCCACGGCCCCCTGCCCACTGGCTATATTGGGTATAGACTATTATGATTATTAGTGCTACCCGTGCGAAGCCGGGGCGGATCGCTAGTTAAATATAAATTGCCTTTAACTAGCACATATTCCCCACACATACATATTACACATACTTATTACAAGTAATAACTATCCATCGTGGGTGTGAGGACTGCAGAATATATTTTCACGGACACTTTTTGAGGACCGTCGCGTCGTCTGTCACTACTCACTTCTCAATCAATATTAAATAAATCATCAATATTATAAAAACAAAAGTGTCAGTTCGTCCTTGATGTTGAAACCAATGAAATTCTCTTCACTATTTACATGAAACACGTAAATAAACATACAAACGCAAGGTTCCTGGTTATCAGAGGTTCTCAGTTCTCACCTAGGAATGGAATGAACTGCAAAAAGTACCTAATGCCATTAGTGCAGTTTTAGACCTAGAGTCGGGTGGTAGGTATATTTTCATTTGGCCTTCATGAACTATCGTTTGCGCGCGAGTTGAATGCAGAGCTAATGTATGTGTCAACATACATAAGCTCTGCATTCAACTCTCTCACCAAACTGTAATAACGTTACTTATTTACTATATTATGTAAAAATTCCTATTTACTGGCTTTGAGGTATTGCTGCACAGTTTATTATATTTTATTTTGTTGATTTTTAACAACTTTTTAAGGAATTTGGTGAAAAAGCCACGCGGATGACGTTGCGGGCATCAGCTAGTTCAGTATATAAAAAAATGTCTAGTCGACTATTTTTTATCAGATGAAACGGTTTCATCAACTTAACACATTCGCTGCGGCAGCATTGGATCCTTAACCTACGGCTCGTGCGGTACGAGACAAATACTGCCCGTATCTATATTTCCTGATATGCGTTACGACCTCTATTTTGCCGTACCGGAACCTGACTTTCAAAGTCCATGGAGACGTGGAAACTCATCATATCAATGGTTTTTTTGAACAAATCGATAGGCTACATCCTCGTGTATACCTAGCTGCGGTAGCCCCGGGTTCTCTATGATATTTTGAAAGATACAGAGATTTTTCAAAATCAGTCATTTACGGCAATATATATGCCGTATAGCATGGAAGTTAAAAAATTGCTAGGGATGGGTTTACTTCTGAAATGACAATCGATATTTTAAAGATATTCTTTATTAAAGACACAACAAATTTAACAGTTTATAAATCAACATAATTCTTCATAAAATTAGTCAACATAATAATTACTCTTTCAAGTACCTATCGCCAATTTAAAAAAATATATTTAAATAAAAAAAAAATTAAAATAAAAAGCAGTCACTCATGTACTTAGTACAAATACACTAATTAATAAATAAATAATAATAAATACAAATAGGTTTTTTAAATTTTGATTCATATTATGGTACCAAATTATTATAATTACTTTTTATTTTTAATCTATGATGAGATAATATTAGGAACTTTAACGAAATAAAATAAATTTTAAAAACTAGGTAATTCCCTTACTCATATCAAGTTTTTTACGTGAAAGTCTCGTCGCGTAGTTTTTTTGCATAAAAAATATCGAACACTTACGGCCAACACTAATGCAAACTGAGAGGCCGCGCGGACGCATGCAGTGAGGCGCGGGGTTGGGGGGGTACGGCAAGATAGTCGCCGTACCGCACTGAATAAAAATACTTACCTTGCTGTGCGTTACGGCAACTATTTTGCCGTACATTATTAGTATACAATATCATTATATTAAAAGCAACCATATTGAAAAAATCACTGTCTCTTTCCTACACGTACGGGAACATAGTTAGATCACCCCCGCACCGTGCGCAAAACAAGGAAAACGAGCTGCCGCACTGGCTGACCGTCAAATACGGCAAAATACTTGCCGTAACGCAGCGAAAGTGTTAACTGTTATTATTTTAGGATATCCTTGCCATTAGTGTATTGTTTACATCAAAACGAATTCATTTTATGTTTGGAATAAAAAGGGTACGATAATTGTATGCAAATTGCCTCCGGTGTACGATATTATTCGAATCGTGATGTAAAATTAAATGAAGCGATCGTAGGCGGGAAAGAATTTCTTCCATTTGCAATTAAGTTGAATTTATGATTAGAATTAGGTACATTAGATATTATTTAAACAAATATACAGTCGACGCTCTATTTATTACATATCTAAACTACTTTTTCACCTCTCATGCTTTAAAAAGATGTCATTATAGCTTAGCGTAGGCGGACTAAAGTTAGCATTTAGGGTCTAGGGATTAAAGTAATTTTTTTTTAATAATTGCTGGCGAGTAGTAAATGGGTAGTAAAAAATTATAGTCTATGGATAATATCAACAGCAACAGCCCAAACGAATGTCACAGACACAGGGTGTGTTCCGATATAGACTGCGAGCACTGTTCAGTGCTCTTACTGTGGATAAATTCCTGACTGACTGACTGACTGACTTATCTATCAACGCACAGCCTAAACCGCTGGTCCTAGAGACATGAAATTTGGAGGGTGTGTTCTTTGTGAAGAGCAGGTATCCACTAAGAAAGGATTTTTCGAAATTCGACCCCCAAAGGGGTAAAATAGGGGTTGAAAATTTGTATGAAAGTCCGTCATTTTTGAAGTTATATCCATGAAACTTGGTATTTGAGCTACCGGTTCAAAATGAAGAAATACGTGTTTCGCCATTTTCGAAAATTCTACCCCCATAGGGCTGAAACAGGGGTTGAAAGTTTGTAGGAAAGTCCGTCATTTTTCAAGCTGTAGCCATGAAACTTGGCGTTTGGAATTTCGGTTTGAAATGAAAAAATACGTGATTCACAGTTTTTGAAAATTCTATCCCCAAGGACGTCAAATAGAGAGTTTATCCTTCAATCACGCCGAAATAGAGCAACGGATCAAGGTGATTTTTTGCATGGGCATATTTGAGGACTTGGAGAGTGACATAGGCTTCTCTTTATCCCGGAAAATTAACCTGCCAGTGCCTGTGGGAATCAAAAACTTATGCCACGCGAACGAAGTCGCGGGCGTGCGCTAGTTAAGTTATAGGTAGTAAATGGGTAGTAAAAATTTATAGTCTATGGTTAATATCAACAGCCCAAACTAATGTTACCCAACCCATCGTCACCTACGCGTATAGGTCACGCGTAGGTACAGCTCAATGTCTATGGTTCTTAATGTATTTTTTAAAATTCCTTCTTGTTAACAATAAGGAGAAAAATAAAGTCGGTATTTCGGATTGCCGCGAAATCTCTAGAATTTTTATTGTAATTAATACATTTATTTAGAGGGATGTTTATTTAATCCATTTCGGATTTCGATGCACAATACGTAATACAAGGTGAAGGCATAGGGTAAAGTGAATGGGACTATTTATTTGTATCAAGTGAAAATAAAGTATTACTACTATTAACATGTAACAACAGAATGGCAAAAAAATAATTAAAAATCGTTATTTATTTTATTTTCTCGCAATCAAAGTGAAAAGTAGAGTGTTTACCACGGGACTAAAAGCCATTCTACTCGACACTACAGCATACCTGTGATACCTCGCTACGCTCGGTAAGCTAAACATCTCGTATGAAATGGCTCATTTTAGTCCCATGATGAACAATCTACTAACGCGCCGACATGCTCGCGTTGTTACGAAGACAAAAGGTCTTAAATATAAATATACTACATGCGTAATTAAACTTTAACCCCTTAGTTTTAAGGTTTATATTTTATATTATGATTAAAAAATAATTATTTTAAATATTCGTTTTCACTTCTACCGACAGTCCAGGGACTGCCGATTTTTTTTTCTATACACAAATATTATCTACTTAAATGTTCTTCAAAGACTTCAGTATAATATTATGAGCTGATGATGTCCCGCAAAACGGCCAATTTACCCGATGAACAAGATTACTAGTCGCAATTTCTATTGTGGCGGAACTTTAGCAGTTCCGCTGCTTTGGTTTTGCGGCGGAAATATGCTGAAGGTGTGAAATATCATTTTTATAAAAACAAAACCTTTCAGGCCCTGTGCAACGAGTGAAGCGCGAAGCAAATACCACACAAGATGGAAAACAACTATTGTTATTACGCCCCAGACAAGTAAGTTTTATTTCTGTCCTCGAAGGCAATCATATATTTTTTATAGCGACCGTCTTATATTTCAAGAGTAATTATTCTCAGCTAATCGAATTTAGTGATTAATTTAAGTCACTAACTAGTGGCCATACCTTCGGTTTCATTCTATAGCTTTGTATTAATTAGAAGCAGAGTATAGTCGGGATAGGTATACCCTTGCATCTTGACTTTGCTAGTACGATGTTCAAGTGGAGATACTGCCGCAATCCCAGGCATGATACACTCAGTGGCGCGCAGGTCATAGATATAAAAGCACTGCTTACCCAAGTTGATAAAGCTCAAGACTCATTTTTAGATACAACAGGCAGACAAGTCTTACGATATTAACTAATTTGTTTAAATCGGAGCGGAGATAGGTATAACCTGTGGTATAACGGCCGGACAAACGTATCGAAAGGGTACCTAGGTACTACGGGAGCCACATAGTAGGTACCCCTAGTAGGTAGGTACTCTAGATAATGCCGGTATCACTGCTTCATCACTTACCATCAGATGAGATCTTACTTCGCAGTCAAGGGCTAACTTGTATAATGATTGTATAATGACTTAGCATATCATGCTACTTTGGTGTCGCTTTTAAAACAACCATTTTCCTCAGGGCAACGACGCGGATGCGTTTGGTGTGGACTGCCAAACAACGCTCGGTAAGAAGGGGACGTGCAAGAGTTTTCGCGATTGCTACCCGCTTTTCAAAGTGGTAGATGTCTCAGGATACGACGGATGGGTCATGGGCCACTACGATACCTGCAGTTACATTAACAACGACAATACGGAGGTTCGCATAATTCATGTATTAGAGAATAGGTAATGTTTTTATGTGCCTGTTGAACATAATCTCTCTGGGTAGGAAAACTTTTACTTTACTTATACTTTTTTCTAGTAGTGCTGAAAAGCGTGTATGAAAGAATATAAGTATGGGTGCGTATAATCTACCATCATTTTCATAGCATTTCTTTGTTCTTGTCCTGAGGAGCTATAAACTAAAACCTAGGCCTCTCGTTCGCCTCTCGTTGCGCGTCCTCGAATGTCCGAATACCGTGGTGGAAAAACAACCCAATTAAGTTTTACACCAGCGTCGTAGTTCCAAGCTAAAAACAAGAGTCTCTACATACATACCTTTAGAGAGAGGTATAATAAAATAAAGTAAGGTTGTTTTATTATAAGTAGGTACCTACTATATAGGTAGGTAGGTACTTACACAAGCCCGCAAAATACGACTAAACAACAACATAAATATGTTAGTACTTACAAAGATTTATTGAATAAGTTATAATAAGCCGAATCATTTTGATATCATGAATTCTTTGGGACTCGCGACAAAACATGAGCCAATTAATGTTGTTATCTTTTTAAACTTGCAACTCGTTTGCCTTGTAAGGATGCTGAACCGGGCGTGTCTAGGAAGTTGTACCTACATACCGATGATATGTCTAGGTATAGGGAACGGTAGAGTGCTCAGTCTAACATTTTAAAAATTAATTTAAATTTTTAATCCATAACTAATATTATAAATGTGAAAGTGTATATTATGTTTGTCTGCTACCTACGCTTTCACGGCCTACGATCCAACTCTTTGAACAGAGCTACAGAGGTAGGTTGCATCCCGGTGAAGGACATAGGGTTTTATCACGTCAAATTAAAAAGAGTTAAACCGCCGCAGGAAGCAAAAACCTTAGTCCACCCGGACGATGTCGCGGGCATCATCTAGTTCACCACCACTCACTCACTGAGTAATCACGATATCATGTGAACTATAAAACATACAAAGGAATTTGGAAGGAACTTCTATGGCCTAGGAATTACTGTAAGAAACAGTTTTAAGAAAATTCACCCCTAAGGGAGTGAAGTGGGGGGTTTTTCAAGTACCTAAGAAACATGCATTTAAGTTTTTTTGAAATGATAAAAACCTGATTTTCATCCCGGAAAATCATAGAGTTACAACTGGATTTATGGAAAACTAAATTCATTCAGTCGCGGGAATCATAGTAACTAGGTACAAAATAAAATAAATTCAAAACATTACTACACTAATACTACGTAAGCACGTAGGTGAAATTGAAAGACTATAATCAAGTTTTAAGAGTACCTACTATTTATTTTCCAGGTGTTCGGAGTGTGTTGCACACAGCCTGTGGGAACTCCTCCACAGCAGGAGCCCGATGTACAACGGTTGGGCGTACTACAGTCATCTTTCCCGATACCATTCTCTAAGTACGACAAAGCAACGTCTTGGATTATTATAAGAAAGATTTTTTTTGAAAAGAAAGCAATTTTTCTCATCCTCCTAAAACTCATCTAAAAACCTTAAATTCAACGAGATTCTTTGCAGGATTAGTTTTTGTGTATAGGAACCATATATTGAAATGCATACGCGGAAATTTTGCAGGCTATCATGATAAGAAGAATATTACAACATGCAGGAACAATAATATAGCGCCTAATGGGATTTTTTAGAACAAATAGAAAGATATATGTAGGTCAAGTGAAGGAGGAGGGAAAGAGGTTTTTCCGTTGGCCCGCATTCCTTAATGGAGTCACGCATGCCTTAGGCATGCGTGACTCCATTAAAATAAAAATAAAGGCAAAAAGTTGTCATTTTGACGATCATCTACTTAAGCACTTCAAATTTAAATTGACCTTGAAAAAAATGGTTTCTCAATTTAGTCTTTTATTGACCAGCTATCCCAGCCTGGTACCGTCAGCCCTGTCACCGCAGTTTGCGTTCAACAACCAACTCAATCGTCAGATACCCGCGGGGTGGCCGCCGGCTATACCGCCCCTTCCCACGCACCCGCCAAACCACGCGGCGCCCACACATCCACCCTCATTGGGTAAGTACAGTCAACGAATCTTGAAAGAGTGGCGATTGCTGCGCTGCTTCAAGCTGAAGCTCTTGATGCGCCCCATACTGAGACTAAGTATGACCATTTACATAAAATTGTACCTACTATTATAGTAGGTACAATTTTATGTAGATGGTATATCGATATCTATATATATATACTAGTATGGCGCGTGGTTGCGCGGCCCGCTACAGCGGACCGCGTAGTGGACCGCGTGGTCCACTGTTTACTTACTCGCTGTCCTACTATCCTGCCCCCCGATTAATAATAATAATAATCGGGCAGCTGGTTTACTGTCTACGTGTTCTGATCTGAACAACACACTGCTATGCTAGTGAGCACAGTGAAAGCGCCAGCACGCCAAGCGTCCGACGTAAAAGAAAATTCTCATAAAGGAAAAACATAAAACAAAGACCACCAACCCCCCGCCCCTCCCTTTTTGTTTGAGCAGCCCCTAAGTAGGTACCTATCTTTAATACCCTGACCGTGCTCCTCACCCATCATCTGAACCTTCGATAATCATCTCTCTCCATATTTTTTCTCCGAACCACTCGTCAAAATGAGAATTCTTCCATAAAAACAAATCTTGAAAAGAAACCGTAGTCTTGCATAGTTCTGCACTTGTAGCCTCTTCAATATTCGCCATACATTAACTATGGAAAAATAAATTCTGCCATCTTGAATTGTTTTCCTGTTCATCAAGTAGACCTTCATGTCCCGATCATCTTTTGCCAAGAAACCACTCTTCCATCTTTTATACTCTCCGTGATAGACATTGACGAAATTTGTATGGCGGCCATCTTAAATCCGCCATTTTGAATTTTTTTTTATCTCACTGCCAATTGTGCCTATGAAGTTTCGAGTATTTTTTGTTTGAGCAGCCCCTACCTATCTTTAATACCCTGACCGTGCTCCTCACCCAACATCCGAACCTACGATCATCATCTCTCTCCATATTTTTTTCTCCGAACCATTCGTCAAAATGAGAATTCTTGACGACCTCCGTGGCGCAGTGTTGAGCGCTGTTGCCTTAACGTGCGGAGGTCCCGGGTTCGATCCCCGGCAGAGTCAATTTGGGAATTTATAATTTCTGAATTTTCTCTGGTCTGGCCTGGTGGGAGGCTTCGGCCGTGGCTAGTTACCACCCTACCGGCAAAGACGTGCCGCCAAGCGATTTAGCATTCCGGTACGATGCCGTGTAGAAACCGAATATGTATGGGTTTAATGTAACTGCCATGCCCCTAACAGGTTAGCCCGCTACCATCTTAGACTGCATCATCACTTACCATCAGGTGAAATCGCAGTCAAGGGCTAACTTGTAGTGGAATAAAAAAAAAACGAAATCACCCTGACACTTTTTACTCTCTGAAATTATTATCTTAAATTGTCGCTGTATTGTGCAAGCCCACTTATCATTGTAGGCATATTTTAGGTATATATAGATTTATATCATTTTAGTGGACGTTTGTAATTTTTAATATTATTTTATTCTATAGAACCTTTTTTATAATTTAACTATTTCATGGCCTTTGACTTCTAACGCCATTGAGTGTTCGATGAAGATACTAAATTCTAGTTCAATCATATCCATACTTCCATACTAATATTATAAATGCGAAAGTGTGTCTGTCTGTCTGTCCGTTTGTCTGTCTGTCTGTCTGTCTGCTACGCTTTCACGGCCCATCTGCTCAACCGATTTTGATGAAATTTGGTACACGGGTAGATTGTATCCCGGGGAAGGACATAGGCTACTTTTTATCCCGGAAAATTAAATAGTTCCCGCGGGAATCAAACAATCTTAATCCACGCGGACGGAGTCGCGGGAATCATCTAGTTACTTAATAATTAATGAATACTTGTCAGTTGCTATCATTCAGCTTTATTTAAATTTTTTTATACTTTCCGGGATAGACACCTATGAAATTTGTATAGCCACCATCTTGTATCCGCTAATTTGGAGTTTTTTTCAGCTCATTTTCATTTTTCTTTGAGCAGCCCTCACCTATCTTTAATACCCTACTCTCTAGCTAGCTAGCTCTTCACCCATCTTGCAAACCCTCGATCTCCATATTTTTTCTCCGAATCATTTGTCAGAATGACAGTACAAAGATACAAACTTTGAAAAGGTATTGCATTATTTCCAAATCCCAGTCAACATTGGCCATACATTTTCTATGGAAAAATAAATTCCGCCATCTTGAATTTTTTTTCTGTTCATCAAGTAGACCTTCACGTCTTGATTATCTTTTGCCAAGAAACCACTTTTCCATCTTTTGTACTCGCCGAGATAAACACTGACGAAATTTGTATGGCGGCCATCTTAAATCCGCCATTTTGAATTTTTTTTCTGCTCACTGTCAATTGGATGAAGTTTCGAGTGACATTTGGTCGAGCACCCCCCACCTATCTTCAATACCCTTTTCTATGGAAAAATAAATTCCGCCATCTTGAATTTTTTTCCTGTTCATCAAGTAGACCCTCATGTCCTGATCATCTTTTGCCAAGAAACCACTCTTCCATCTTTTATACTCTCCGAGATAGACACCGAAGAAATTTGTATGGCGGCCATCTTAAATCCGCCATTTTGAATTTTTTTTCAGCTCACTGTCAATTGGATGAAGTTTCGAGTGACATTTGGTCGAGCACCCCCCACCTATCTTCGATACCCTGGCTGGTGCTCTTCATCCGTCTTCGAAATCCTCAATCATCAGCTCTCTCCGTATTTTGCCTCTGAATGAATTTTTGTCTTCTATACGAAACGATGAGTGAAAAAAAATATTTTCATACAAAATTTTACAGGAGAGGTGATCAATGAGTGAATCAGCACGAGCAGCTATATATATATTAAAATCTCGTGTCACAATGTTTGTCCTCAATGGACTTCTAAACCACTTAACCGATTATAATAAAATTCGCACACCATGTGCAGTTCGATCTAACTTGAGAGATAGGATAGTTTATATTATATAGATTAGGATTATTAGTGCTACCCGTGCGAAGCCGGGGCGGATCGCTAGTCGACTATAATAGTCGATATCAACTGGATCTGACCACAGGGAATGGACCTGACTAGTAAGTATAACCACCAATCTGACCACTGAGAGATCGAATGGTGCTAGTGTCGGCACACGTTCTTTTACGGCTAAAGGACTTCTAATGTTGATCCTGTGCAGTGGGTGGTTTATCCATCTGTATGTTGGTACGAAGTGAAGAGCAACGGCAAAAGATCTATTCCGCTGTGCACTGGTTCGTTCAATAACCTATTATTTTTGGGGCTTTAGTATAACAATATCCACATACTTACCTATACCTATATTTTTAGATTATAAGACGTTTTAATGAGCTGCACTGTGTATTCTGATAAGATACTTTTATTTAGTCGCTGGCGTCACACAGCCACCTGCAAACCCCGGTAGCACTCCCCCCACAACGACTTGGGGTACTAAGCCTCCCAGCACTACCAAACAGGTAAGTAAACCTTTAGATTACTAATGTTTATATTTATGTTAAAGTACCCCATCCATACTTCCATACTAATATTATAAATGCGAAAGTGTGCCCGTCTGTCTGTCTGTCTGTCTGCTACGCTTTCCCGGCCCATCTTTTCAACCGATTTTGCTGAGGTAGGTTATATCCCGGGGAAGGACATAGGCTACTTTTTATCCCGGAAAATTAAGGAGTTCCCGCGGGAATCAAAAAACCTTAATCCACGCGGACGAAGTCGCGGGAATCATCTAGTACCTACTAAATAAAATGGCAATGGCTTGAGCACATATTAAGCTCGAAGAACCGATAGGCGTTGGGGACGCGATTAGGACCTTGTATGGTGCACGGAAATACTAGCTGGACGGATAACGTTTCACGACATCCCAGACCCACGACTGGACAAAAGCAACCTTTGTGGAAATCCTTGTAAATATACCTTCGGTTAAGAGCACGTTGGACGAAGACCCTATAATAAATACTACCTACTTAATTGTTTAATGACCACATGCAACGACCACCCTTAGGAGTATATAAACGACGAAAGTGTTGTGCGATTAGGTACTAGTTATTTGATATACTCGTAGCTAAGCAATAACTCTAGGTTTGATTTTATTATAAGTTGTCTAGTTTTTAGCTCAGAAGTCAGAACTTTATACTTACTTTTTGTTTTGTTTTCTATTTAGACTTGGCTTCCCGCGAATCCAACACAGCCCACCAGACCCACTGCACCTGCTGCTGTAGATTCTTCGTGCGGCATTAAAAATGGACCACAGGTAAATGATGATTAAATACCTCATTCTTATTCTTCGGCTCTAGGTACCTAGGTACTACCTAGAGTACCTTGGGTACATACTTACTTATTAGATCTAGTTAAATCTAAACTAATATTATAAATGCGAAAGTTGGGATGGATATTTGTTACTAAATCACGCCAGAACGGCTGGACGGATCTGGATGAAATTTGGCACAGAGTTACATTATAGGTTGGAATAATACATAGGCTACTTTTTATCCCGGTAAATTAGAGAGTTCCCGCAGAAAAAAAAAATCACTCAATCCACGCGGACGTAGTCGCGGGCATCAGCTAGTATTTAATATTTATAACATAACTACCATCGCTGCTTTAATAAAATACCACCACCAATGGAAGGTTAGGTAAAAGAACTAAGTAGGTATACTTATTAGCTGTGCCTGAAGTCTAAACTCGTGTAAAAAGGAAGACTTTTCGAACCCGTAGTTTAATCGGTTATAAGTTGGAATGCTACACACCTACCATGTTTATATTTTAAGAACAATGTTTATTTTTTACCTTCCAGGCATACGGTAGCGCATACGAGTCACGGGACGAGGAGCGTATAGTGGGCGGGCACAACGCCGAGCTCAACGAATGGCCCTGGATCGTGGCGTTGTTCAACGGCGGTCGCCAATTCTGTGGCGGGTCCCTCATCGACAACAGCCATGTGCTGTCTGCTGCCCATTGTGTCGCACAGTATGTATCATGTGTAACTTAGGCAAATATTGACTGTTAGTCTCACCTCATGTCGTCTAGTTTGATGACGAGTCGTTGTCCAACTATTCAATTGCTGGAGCTTTCCATGCAAGTGACCACTCTTAGAACTTTTCGGGGATAGAGTACCGAGAGAAAGTTAAGAATTATTATTGTTTTCAGTATGACGTCTTGGGACGTAGCGCGTCTCACCGCGAGGCTGGGTGACCACAATATCCGCACCAACTCGGAAACTCAGCACATTGAAAGGAAGATCAAGAGAGTTGTCAGACATCGTGGATTCGACATGCGCACTCTGGTAAAGTAACTTGCTCATATTATAAGACTTTTCGATGGGTGGCCGTTCGTTGCTCATTAGACTTTATACATGAAAACGTTTTGCGGATTTATCGTGAATGGTGACAAGTAGGTACCTACCTACTCAAAATTTAGATGTAAACGAATAAGAGACAAACATACATGTATAAGAGACAAACTGTACTTACTTGTACAGGATTATATTCAAAAAAGTAAAGTTAACATTGAGTTAACATGATGATTTTTCTCTTTAGTATAACGACGTATCAATCCTGACGCTGGACCAGCCGGTGACATACACGAAGACCATTCACCCCATCTGTCTACCAGGCGGAGGCAGAGCTTATTCGGGCCTCACAGCTACTGTTATTGGGTGGGGAAGTTTGCGAGAGAGTAAGTTATGTTTTTACAGCAATTGCGATCTAACCTCTATGTGTGATGATGCAGTCTAAGATTTAAGCGAGCTAACCTGGCATGGAAAGACAGTTTTAAAGCCTTTAATTGATTTCGTATCTAATGTATAATAATGGTGGATAAACAGAGTTTCTCTCTAATAATAAGTACCTACGCAAATAGCCTTGATCATTAATTGACCGTTTGGTTACTTTAAGGTGGTCCTCAGCCCTCGGTCCTGCAAGAGGTGTCGATCCCAATCTGGACCAACAACGAGTGCCGGCTCAAGTACGGCTCGGCGGCGCCGGGCGGCATCGTCGAGCACATGCTCTGCGCAGGCCAAGCCAGTATGGACTCTTGCAGTGTAAGAGCCATATTTTTTTTTTTTAAATTGTAGGTCATACCATTTACCTTCTAAATATAATCGGTGAGTTAACAAACCATCTATATTTTGAAGCGAACCTATTTTAGGGCGCCTTCAAATTTGCCGCAAATTGCCGCGCGGAAGCAGCGCGGCTGCAGCGCTGCGGTCGCGCTGCTTTGTAAATCCATATAAATAAAAAACACGCGACTGCAGCGCTGCACCCGCGCTGCGGCCGCGCATCAGTTCATCGATCGACTAGTGACGGGACTGCGCACGTATTTTTGTTCAAGTCTAAACATGAACGAAAATCATGTAGAAGAATTTATCGATGAGGTTGAGAGTCGTCCAGCAATATGGGATTCGAAGTCCGACAAGTACAGCAATAAAATCGAAAAGAAAAAGGCTTGGGAAGAAATATGCATTTTTGAAAGAAAGAAAGAAAAATCATTTATTCACCTTGTGCCTCGTACATAAAATCAAACTTTAAAATTAAGCTATGGCTTTTGCACCCACATGGCACAAGATGAAAAGGCCCCCGACTCAGCATTAATGCTGCAGGTTTTGAGAGCAAAACCTGAGCGCTGGTATTCTGCCGGAGCCCAAACGAGTGACACGCACGAGCTCGACAGTCTTCGCAACGGGATGAGTGATCTTCCCTTGAAAATAAAATGGAGTAAAATAAAATATGTAATCTGTGCAGTGAGTGTACCTAGTGTGTATAACTAAATATTACAGATAGCGATTTAAAAGATAATAATAAAATATAAATAGATTAATATGTCTAATAAAATATAATAGGCATATTATGTGAGTACATATAGCAGCTTCAAACCACCAAGCTAAATAACCTGGAACTAGTTGTAGTTTGTTGTTTTTGATCGTTTAAAAGTTTCTTTTTTAATGTGCTCTTAAACGCAGGAACTGAGCTTAGATTCCTCAGCGGAGGAGGGATATTATTCCAGCATTTAGTAGCCAGATATCGAAAACTTCCACGAAAAGCTGCTGATTTATGACGTGGCCAAGTCAGCCTATTTAGTGGCCCTCGAGTATTAAAAATTTATTGACAATTTCACAAACAACACTCCAAGTGAAAAAAAATGAAGCATGTAAGTATAATATTATGTATTGTTACCACAACTACTTTATATTTTCGTTGTTTCGCATTAATAGTAACACAGAGCAGTGTTTCTTCGTCAGAGTCCATCGTGAAAATAAATATAGGTACAACCCTATGATGTTCGAACCTCGCGACAGGAGCGCGGCCGCAGCGCTGCAGCCGCGCTGCAGCCGCGCTACGCTTTGCGGCAAATTTGAAGGCGCCCTTACGGTTGTTAAGCTCCGCAGCAACAGAGAGTGAAATGAGATAAAAATGTCATCGATGGCATCGGCGTAGGAACTCCCCCGAGACACACGAAATGGCAACTTCAAATTTTTCTTGACTTCTTCATGTGTACTTGACTGGACTGATCTAGACTTGATTGGACGAGATTGGTCCGGTCATGTTCGGTCCAATCCAGTCCGGTCGAAATTTTCTCAACGAATAATGCGTAGGAACTTAGTTTGTCTGGCCAAAATAATGCTTTAATGCTTAGAGTGCACTACCTACACCCACCCCGACTTGTTGTAGAGTGTTTTGTTTTTCTGGTAATAAATGCTAAAAAATATTATATCTCAACCGAAATTTCTTATAGAGAAGTATCTAAGTAATTTAATTTTTATTACCGCCGAGTTTCTTGCTGGTTCTTCTCGGTAGGAATGGCATTCCGAACCAGTGGTAGATTCATTCGACGATTCAAAAGCACTTGTAAAAGTTTATTTGAATAAAAAACATTTGAATTTTGAATTTTTAAACTTTCCGTTCTTTAGGGTGACAGCGGTGGCCCACTCATGGTGAACGAAGGCGGTCGCTGGACTCAAGTGGGTATTGTGTCGTGGGGCATCGGTTGCGGTAAAGGACAGTACCCGGGAGTCTACACGCGTATCACGGCATTCTTACCCTGGATACAGAAGAACTCTAAATAGATCGTCTTTACGTAAACCACGCAACTAAGTCGGAAGGGAACTTTTTACTCAATACTTTAGCTTTTAATTCAATTGTTTCATTGGGGTAGGTAAATTAAGTATCTAGTTATATGTAGAGAGCGTCTGTAATGTTAGGTATAGGTAAATGTTAAAAACGCTCTCTCCAGCGAAAGAATTCACGCTTCTTTCAAATCATTTTCCACGATGAAAACCCAGTTTTTAGAAGAATTAAATGCATATTTTTTTTACTCTCCCGACTTTTAGCTAAAACGTTCAAGGATTCCACTGCTATGTAAAAATAATGGCCTCTGTAAATCAATTATTTTGAGAAAGACAACTTCTAATTCCTTGTCTTTCTTAATCAATTGATAGTTATCAAACTTTTCTATAATTATTTTTACGCCATGAAATTGTGCCAATATAGTAAGTAATAAGGACTATGAATAAATAAACGAATACCTTGACATGTTGTTTATTTTCAAATAGAATGCATCGATAAAATATAATACACTCATTCACACTTGGTCGAGTCACAACGAAATGCAGCAGGTCGGTTTAACTTACGAAATGCAACTAATCAACAATTAATTAATAAATTAAATTAAGTAGCTAATAATCTTAATTCAATTATAATGTACTTTTTACCTAATAACTATTCATTTTTAAGTAGGTATTTCGGAATTCGACTGCACCATTCGAGGAAAATCCGAATACGTAGTCGCAAAAATATGGCTTCTGACAATATAATAAATATCTAATAAACAAAGGCTTATTTTTATCGAAGTTTATGAAACAGTGCATTCATATTAATAGACGTACTTTTGCGTTGCGGTGTGGCCCGGTAAGATGTGTGCTAATCTTTTTAAAATTATTCAGTACATAAAATTGACACGGGTCAAAGAAATACGAAATATTTTTCTTTGAAAAAAGGCTCAAGGCACTTTGCCCTTTGGCTTTTGAGGCTTTGTGTTGCACGAAATGACGTATTTTCTAAAACGTTTCTTAGTGAATAAAACTTTTATCTGATAAATAGAACTCCATGGCAACGTGTCTTGAGCCAATCAATGCGAATATTTAACACCACAAAAACTGTACTTTTAAAACAATAAATAAGAATATTAATTCATATTATTTAATTTTTGGTATTATCATACAGTAACGCCTAGAGTTAAAAAAATAAGCTCTAATATAGGTAATAATTAGCTAATGAATAATATTATTTCGCCCGATTTAACTTCACATGTCAAAGTTGGATACATGGAGATGCTGCAGGATGTTCCGAGCTATAAAAACAAAGTAATTTGATCATTTATGCGTATTTTTCAGGGCTCAATACGATGCCAAAAGCGTGAGATGGAAAGATTTATATCATAGAAATTAGGATTGGTCCAGACTCCAGACCAATCCTAAATCAATGATTTATATATTTGAATAAAGATAATATATTTAGATATGTTTTTGACAATTTCAATTATTTACCTAATTTAAAAAAAAAATACAGAAAAACTTCAACTGTTTCCAAATAAAACTTTAAAAAACCAAATTTTATTTCAAACAAATTTTTGTGCTTTTATCAAACTATTAATAAAATAACTCAATTCATTACATATCAAAGTTATTTTATTAATATTTCAAATAAAAAGCTTTTAAAAATCGCAAAAAAAAACATTTGGCTCGCTAATATTATAGCTTACCAAAATTATTAGGAAATTAAAATTACCTTGAAAGTATCCAGTATCGTAGATATCATCTAGGGTTGGCACGAAGGGCGGTTCGGCGTTGAGTTGGTTTTGCCAGTCCACGTTACGGAATACAGGCATGGCTTTGACCGCGGCGGCGACGGGACGGCTGGCGGGCTCCATCGTCAGCAGCGCTTCGATAGCGCTTACCGCTTCTACTGACAGCGCCTCGTCGTCTTCGGGCCATTCTATATCTAAAACCATCACAGTTGAGTTGCCTTAAAATGATATTGTATATATGATGTTTTTTTTATTATTTGATTTTAAAGCCGCAATAGCAATAAACACTGAAAATTTCAACTGTCTATTCCTATTTCGGTTCATGAGACACAACCCGCTGACAGCCGAAGGAACGGAGGCTTAGTAATAGGGTCCCTTTGGGTACGGACCTCTAAAGAGTCGTGAGGTGGAAAACCGCACAAAAATAATGCTAAACTTTGGCTCACCACTCATAAGAGCAAAAATACGCACTGCCCTGTGGATAAGGCTGCGTTCGTTAGGTTGTTTCACTTTTTGTCATCGAGGTCCATGGGTTAGGTTAGGTTAGGTCGTGTTTATAACACGATTGATGAGAGGTAAACCCTAAATCTACAAAGACCAAGTCGACAAGTTAGTATGTGATTATCTTTAAAAGAAATATGGCTTACTTCTAGACAGTATATTGTTAAAGACAGCTTGCACAGATTCATCGTTGAAAGGAGGCACGCCCGTCATGAACTCGTACAGACACACGCCCAGCGCCCACCAGTCCACAGCTGGGCCATGCTTTTGTCTGAGGGTGAAGGGAAAGTGGAAGTAGTGAGTATAGTCGTTTTTAAGTGTAGAAAAGGTTAACAAATCGCAGAAACCTTAGCGTAACGCGTAAGCGGCGTACTTTGCACGGCGTTAGACGTTCTCGAGTTGGTTCTTCACTCAATATTTCTCGTCGTAACTACAACGACAACATATTTATATGACCCTAGATCATGTAAACATGTTCATGTAATCGGATGCATTTGGAATGCACTTTTGTATTTAAAAAATCCCACAAATCCAGGATCGATTTTAGCGATGCAATAAAGGCGCCAATAACCCAGAACAAAAAATGTGGCCATGTACGTGCCTGAGCAGCTTTGACAAAATTTGCCAATGCAGCGCCACTCACCTTGTTATACTCGTACGAAGATCGAAATTTGAGTTTGGCTCGAAATTAACATCGCAATATGATACATACTGCAATAAGAGTTCCGGAGCTAGGTAGTCCGGCGTGCCGAGTATAGGTTGGTCGGACATTTGGTTTCCGCGACGGACACTCTTCGGCGTCCTGTACGGTGTCTGTGCAACTGCTAGCGGCGTTTTGCATTCTGTCGGTGATCTGCTGCCTTCTCCCTATAGTAGGAAAGTCATTTAAGGTCGTTTAAGGCTGCGAAAAAGCCTCGCGAAATTCTGCGCACGTAATTTATTTTCGGTTTTAGAAAACAAACAAGTATTACCTAACAATTTCATGAATTTACATTGGATTAAAAAATATATGTAAGTAGGCAAAATTCTATTAGGTAATTCCCAGCTACAATAATCTATTAATTCCTAGTTTGGTTATACTCATTTGTTATGTTGATGATAGGTACTAATAATATTATTAATGAGAAATAATTGTGTCTTTCTGTCCGCTACGCTTTCACGACCCATTTTTTCAACCAAAGTTGATGATTGGTGCAGAGATAGGTTGCATCCCTGGGAAGAATAGACATTTTACCCCGAAAAGGAGTTTCGGCGAGAATTCAAAAACCTAATCCACACGGACGAAGTCGTGGGCATGTTCTAGTATTTAAATAATTAGGTATAGGAATTCTATGCGCAGAATTTCATTAATTTCTTTCTTGCTTGGGCATTTTATTCTAGTAAAACGCTAATCGAAAGGAAGCCATGCGACGAGTTGATTCAAATGAAATAAAGTTTAAATTGTCAAAAATGCAGAAAACCTTCCCTTAAGCCTTATAACTTCTAGACTACTGAACGTAATTACTTCAAATTTAAATATAATATGTAAACCGATGGCCTCCAGCCGAATATGGCTTAAAAAGTTATAAAAATCTTTATTTCAGGGGTCTCTCATAGAAGCGAATGCGAAGTAAAATATTTCTTATAGCGTTACATAGTGTTACGGTATATCATTTTAAAGATAATTAGGTCCAAAAACATTTTTTTTTAAATTTTTCCCCTAAAATTGACGAAATGGTGGGCTTTCAAAGTGGAGATTTTCTTGTTGACCTCAGAACTCTTAATTTTCTGAAAGGCTGAGCCTGAAACTTGATCAATTATTTGAATTATATCTTGTACTTGAACAACAAATACTAAAATTAGATAAATATTATAAGGAAACGAAATTATTTAATTTTTAATGACCTTCAGTATTTTAACAGAACTTCACAATGATGTCAATAGATGGCGCTCTGTAAAAGTTTATGGATATCGCGAGGTCTCAGTTCGAGGCGAACCACTAGTATACAATAGACTCGGAAGAATTATATTTATTGAAAATCTTGAAAAGTGTGTAAGAAACTGAATTATCGGGATTTCACCTTACTCAACCTCCTTGCAGGGAAAATCTCTAAACTCGTAGATATATGCTTTCCAAAAGTGGCAGACTTTTCCCTGTTACTTAAAACTGTGTCATCGAGGGGCAAATTGAATCTCGTCGCTTTCTTCTTTGTCTCTGGCGAATTGTTTGACACGGGCGTAGAGAATATGACGCCGACATTGAAGTGATGACTGTCGTTCTGTGATGCCCATCTAAATACAACAAATTCTATTTGGTACAATCGTTAGGAGGTATAACATTTAATTTTTTAGTGCACCCCCGTCTCTAATACCAGCTTGTTTTCTAAAGAAGAGTCATATGAACCTTGTACACAGGCGCGTTCCACCATAAACTTTACCTATTCTTTAATGTGATTGTTTATTGTTTATTGTTTATATGGTACACAAAACAGGAAATAACTACAACATTTCAGGTAAGTATAAAATGATAGGATCGGTTCTAAGTTATAACCCAAAACATGAACATGATTGTAGTCAAGCTCAAGACTATAGGTACATAGAGGTTTTAAAAAAACACACACACACACACACATATACATTAAAACAGAAATATTCAAAAACAATAGATATTTAATAGTTCAAAACCAAAAATGTTTTTAAGCAATGAAAACTTACCTTTTCTTTAATACTCCTTTTAAGGGATTCTTACGTCTATCTGGCGTGGGATGTATGGCCATCCTTTTGGGAGTATTTTGGCTGACTTCCAATTCTAAAGCCATGATTTCTTGAGTAAGACCACTGTGGTTTTCTTTAGACTCTGAGAGACTGACCACTCCTGTGGGAGTGTCTCCATCGCAGTCTAGTATTCTCTTTCTCTTCTTAGCACGGAAACTAATGTAATTCAACAATATAATGATAATTCATCTCATATTATTATAATAAGAGGTCCTGCTAACTTCACTCATAAATAAAAATAATGTTGGTAAGTTTAGTTTTATACAGGCCATAACTTATTTAATTAACTGTGACTATTGACCCCAAATTAGTGGTCTTGGTATTGGTAGTGACCAGATAAGCCACACCAAACTCATTACATATTAAAAAAAAATTGGTTGTCTGTAAAGTCGGTTTACGGACGATAGTTTTACGGACGATAGTTTTACGTGTTCTCGAAGAAGCTCGCGTGGCGGCGTTCCAGTAGCAGATCTATTCGAACGGCTAGCTCTGACGTCACGCAAAAAGAGAGATAAATGTGTCATAAGCCAACGCTTGGGCCGATCGTGCCTCTATCGCTTGTTCCGCGCTCTTACTTGCACGCTCAGGCTCAGGCGGAACGTGACACTTTTTAGTGTGTGCAGCCGGTGTTCATCGATTTATATGACTTATGACGTTATCACGTCAAAAGAATTTTTAGATGCTAAATGGAAACATACTTCTAAAAAAAGAAAAATTATAATCTTCTGCGGCTTCCATACCTAGGTATCCTCTTCAAAGACTGCCCTCTACACAGGGGTGAAGTGGACTGGTCGTGATGCGAGTCTGTGAATATATTGGACTCGAGGGAAGAACCGTTAGCACTGCTTATGTCGGTAGATTTGTTGCTGCTCTTTGTGTTATTGGTGCTGTTTTTAGAACTCTCGCAAGTATGGTATGAGCTTAATGATTCAGACCCGGAATCCTGACTCTAAAAATAAAATAAAATTACAGGCTAATAATTATGTATTTCTCAACATATAAAATGGGATAGAAACATTAAAGTCTATCTACAGTAAATAGATATGATTAATTGAATCATTTTAAATATAAAATTTAATATATAACTTAACTTTATGTGTATGTGTATAACTGCCTCGTTGGTCTAGTGGTTAGTATGATTGACTGCGGCCGACGAGGTCCCGGTCCTCGGAGAGCACGATAAGCAGTTGGTCCCGGTTATTATCACTAACATGGTCAAAGCCCGCCAACCCGCATTGGAGTAGCGTGGTGGGTTTAAGCTCTAATTCCCTCTCTCCTATGAGAGTGGAGGCCTTTGCCCAGGAGTGGCACGTTAATGGGCTGTACTGGTGTATATATACTGTGTGTGTTAAATTGATAGTGTAATTTATTAAATACTTGCAGAAAGTTCATCTAGATTTATGCTTTCGGCGCTCATAAAGGGATGTATCCCTGACAGTTGTGAGTAATCCAACATAGGGGAGTCACTTTTCTTAGCTGAAATAAAATCAAAATATAATAAGTCTCGAAACCATTATAAAATACTTTACTGAGTGACGACAGTACAACTTTGATTTATAAAACACTACGAGTATTTTACATGATAATTCAATAAACAAAATAAATAAAACCAACCAACCAAGTAAAACTCACACTAGAGCTTCCATGGAAAGGAAAAATTTAATGGAAAGGATAATTAAAGTAAGAAGTTAGATAGTTTTTAACTCCAGTTCTATGAAAGGGCTTCATTGCAGTTATTATTTTCTCTTCTTAATAAAATACCTTTATGTTATTTTACATCATAAAGAATCCCACATGCAGTATCGGCTATATCAAACAAAATGGTTTACTTAATTAGTTTTTTACAAAACCCTTGGTATGTGAGTCTGAACTGCATTTGGTTAGTTTTAGTATTGACTGCAGTGTTATTGTCGTCGTCACTCAGTGTTTCATAATAAATCCATACTAGTCTCAATAAGTTGATCAAGAAGATTCTCACAAGTATCGACGACTGAGTTGCGCGCATTGTCTCCACCTCCAGAGCCAAATGACAGGTGTGACGTCAACGACAACAACTGTCCTGGTGTTCGCATATTAAGGCTCGGCGTACAGTTCACAAAATCTGATATTTCTAAATCTGAAAGCGTTATCAAGGTTATTTTGGAAACAGTATAGTTAGAAAATAGAATAAATTGTGTGCTTATTATTATTGTGTGTCTTTCCTAAATATCCATTTAGAATTGTTTTTGAGTCCATGTTTAAACTTCAACGTAAAGTCAAGCTTACATTATTTTGCTTTAAAGATTAATCTTCAATGTACACAGAGTTTATTTCTATCAAGGAAGACATAAATATGTGTATATTAAAAACCAATACCTTTAAAGGCGTCTAGACTCGTAAACTATGAAAATGTAATAGTCTAACAGTGGCAATCAAGACCCTGGAATGGTAAACCCTCACTGGAGGCATTGTTGATAGACGAAACATTAAGTTTATGCAGTTAGATACAATCAAAAGCAAATAAAAAAATATAAGTGATCACAAACCTCTATGTACTTCAATTCTAGACAAACCAAAATCTGTTAATTTAACATGACCTGTTTTTGATATCAACATATTGTCCGGCTTAAGGTCTCTGTGGATAATGTGATGTTTATGCAGATAGTCCAGTGCTAAAGTTACTTCTGCTGCATAAAACACAGCCATAGGCTCTTCCATAAAACCGTAAGTGCCTAGCAATGATTTTAAATCACCGCCAACCATGAATTCCATCACCTGAAATGTTAAAAGTAAAACAGTCAAATGAAGTAAGTATTAAAGTAGTTAAGACCCAATACAGAAACTTAATAATATATGAGCATTCTAAGAAACTGATTCATCACAAAAATGCTGTATGAACCAAATCTCAACAGTGCGATGTGCTAAAACTTGTTCAGTATTCAACATTGTAGGTGTGTTCCGAAATACACTGCAAGCACTGTTCAGTGCTCTTACTGTGGAGAAATTTGTTCCATTATGGACTGATAGTACACTGCCGCAGTATCCTAGGGAAATATATGACGTCATTAATCGACGCCATTTTTGTACTGTGAGCACTGGCGTTTTCGAGGTAAGGTGCTCTCAGTGCTGACTGCGTTCCGTTTTAAGCAGTAACCAGTATACTAACTATAAAGGAATGGCTTCACAGTGTACTAAATTGACGTCACACCTTACAGTTCTTGCAGTGTATTTCGGAACATACCCTGTATATTATGTTCAAACTGCTAAATATAGCTGTGCTGTATCATGTGACACCTGCTTAGTTTATTGAGGTGCGTTTCATTGCTGCTTTAAATTGTTAATTATTTATTTGCAATCTAGGTCCCCTTCTTTCTATAGTCTGGTTAACAAGCTCTATTCCCCAACAAGAAACATGGTGTAAAAATAGCCTTATCACTAAGAATGATTTACTTTTCCAGAAAACTTCATTCTTAGGCAATAGGCTGCCTTCATCCTATGATGTAATTACAGTGGAACTCTGTCTAGAAATAAAACAATGCATGTATCTCAGCAATCTTCTTCAGTTGCTATTACTTAATGGGTATGAAAGATTAAAAGAACATATTGCAGGCTCCCTTATGACTAGATGCTGCATTTTCAAACATAATGGTAGAAAGAAAAATGATAGCACAACTTTAATGCTATTTTTAATGAGTACCTATAGCTGAATTAGGATCAATATCAGAAATAGCATACCAAATAAACAGATGATGCTGACTGCAATGAATAAAACAAATGAACACAAAACGGACTTCTTGATAATGCCAGCGCATTTCTCTCTGTAACAACTTGTGCGACCATATTTTTGTTTATCATGTCAGACTTCTTCATCACTTTAATTGCATACATCTGGTCTTTATTATTCTTCTTATGGGCAAGAAAAACTTTCCCAAAAGCACCCCGACTGATAGGTTTAACAATAGTAAAGTCATTAATGTCTGGGGCCTGAAATAAAGAAAGAAAATTAGTCATTCAACATTCCTAAACGAAATTACGTACTTAAATTTACAATTTAGTGCATTTAAAAGAAAGCTGCATGAATGGCTCATAGACAAGTGTTTTTACTCACTGAATTTTTAGAGTGAATTATTTAGTCTTGTCATTAAATTATTGAGAATTATAAAATATTTATTTGTTTTGTTTAATTTAATAAGACATTATTTCTATATACATTATTCATACACAATTAATCATTATCTGGTATAAATTAAGTTTGTGGTTTAAATGATATGGTTTTATGAATTACTTTTAATTAATGATTTCAACTCATAACAAAACTCATGTTTTTAATTTGCACGCCAGTAACGACGAACCATTTTTGGTCAAATTTAGTCTTTGTAATCCTAATAATAATACCTTACCTTGCTTGATATTGAATCCTGACATGCATTAATTTTTTCTAAAATTGTGTGGCTAGATGATTTATCAAGAAACGAATCGTTTGAAGCCATGGCTAAAGTATCTGAAAGATTCTTAGGCTTCTTTACGGTGGTTACTACGTTCAAAGTTTATGGTAACATAAAACATATTAAACTGACTGTATTTACCACCTATTGTAGTATCGAATTCATTTTAACATTAAATCGAATCACAATTAAATATATTTTTAACACTTCCAATTACATTTTAAACTCAAAAACAGCCAAACTTAATATTAAATCTTCGTCGTTTGAAGTTTCTTTTAACTTCTTCTTATTTTGTTTTATGGCGTTTATTAGTGCCGCACCAGCACAATGCACCACCAATGCACTTTGCCAATGTCAGGTGGAGTGGAAGATCCACAAAGGAGACTGTGCCAAAAAAAAAAAAAAAATAAGCTATAATCATGAAGAGATTAAAAATAACAGTCGAAAAACTTTTGTCAATGTCATATTTTGACAGTATGTTACTTGGGGTGCGTTCCGAAATACACTGAGAGCACTGTAAGTCCCTAGTAAAGAGCACTGCCAGTGCTCGCAGTGCTTATATCGGAACACCCACTTGATGGTTACTACCATGGAGGAAGGTATGGTTACTACCATGGAGTATTTGTTACCTCCATGGTTACTACTACCACGTATCTCTGTAATCTATACTCTCTGTACAGTTGGCACATCCTGCTTTTATTCAATGTGGACATAGAGTAATTCATAGAATAATGAAGACTATAGAAGTAAGATTGTGTTTTTAGTTTGTCACTAGGTAGGATTTTCCTAGTGATGGGTGGCAGTCGTTTATATTATTGTCTAACATACGTAATCTGTGAAATATAAATGATGATTTTTGTATAAAACAATCTTAAAATAGAGAATGCTTTAGTATCCATAAAGAGCCTAAAACAGTATCCATACAGTTACTTTTTATTTTTGGCTGCCTGTTAGCCGATCACGTTCAAACCAGTAAATACTTACTATCAAGTTGCAATATGGATTGATTGCAACTTGACATACTTTTCTGCCCTGGGATACCTAACTTAGAGAATATTTTTATCCCAAAAATTATAGGGTTCCTTCGGGATAGGTGATGACAGATTTTAACAATAATTATAAAAATATACAAGCCATAGGTACTATAGCTTGGCAAAAAAGTCGTGAAATAAATAGGGGCGCCACTGTCGCAAAATTTTCTTGAATCTAGCAACCCGAACTAGCCCGCATAGTACGACAGATTAGTTTTAATAATTAACTACTTTACTGAAATCAAAGTAGTACATTTATTGATTACAAATTTCTTGTTATTTATTTATTTAATACTAAAAATAATAATAAATAACCTTATTTAAACCCAAATAGCAACTAAATAATTTATAAAAGAAGGGAAAATTTTAACTATATTACTAGTTACTAAATTAATTAAAACTAAAAAAAATCATTACGTGGTTGGCACCACACTCCTTATACTAATTACGCACGGGGTTATTGATTAAAATGCAGTTTAGTTAGTAAGTTTCAATATATTTTATTTTATTTACATACTACATGTACAAAGAATATAATTTGCCCAAAATATCGTCTTCCAAATATCCCATTTCAAAATGAAATGATGACAGTATAATACCGCAAATATCTAATGTTTTAGAAAAAAATTAGAAAAAGAATTCTAATTAGAAAAACTCGTATTATCTAAAAATTATTGCATCAGTGTAACAATCGTGATGACCTCTGATTGGCTGCACTTACGGCGTTCTTGGTGTATTAATGCATTTTAACCTTTAGCGGGAGAGTGGAAGCCATTGCGATCGTTACACCAAATCAATTTTAGAGAATACCACCAACTTTCGTAATTATTTGATTATGATTGCTTCATGAAGGTGTAACGGAGGAACATTCGTAAATAGCTAAATACCATCGACAGCTAAAATCATACTCCAGAACCCTTCCTTTGGGCTTTGTCGTAGTCGGGTAAAAATTGGTACAATATAATATCCGATCTTATATAAGTATATAAAAATCTCGTGTCACGATGTAGGTATGTTCGGGATAAACCCTGAAACTACTGAACCGATTTTGATCAAACTTCGTAACTATCTGTAATTTGGTCTAACTTAAAAGATAGGATAGTTTATTTGTTTTATTCTTATAGATAAGTTGGCGGTACGAAGTTAACCGGGTCAGCTAGTTAATTTATAAATATTAAACTTTCTTGTCGTGATAACGCCTATTTCTTGGGGTAAATTTATAGTGGGTATAGCATTTGATTTCAGTCGCCTACATTTGGTGTATTCGTTTGGCAAAAATGAGTCTTCTGTGAAATGTTTTGAGCAAATACGACTGTTATGCCGCGGTATCCTATTAGGTCTTTTTATCATTTCTATCCATTTCCTTTTTATTAGTTCATTTTTAAGGAAATCTACAACATAGAGATTAGAGAGTAAGTACATAATACTCGTATGTACGTACTAGTGCAATAATTATCAATAATCTATTTCACAGCACTAGTAACCTAAAAGCGTTTTGGCGAAATATCATTATTATTATTAAATAAGTATGTAATTGAGTACTTAAACATATTTATTTACTTTTTCTTACCTTTGCTTACCTATTTACTAGTAAAATCCTTAGTCTTAAACAAGAACCATTGCCAAAACTCACCGATGAAACCCGACAGATTCTGTATCATTTTATTTTCTTAAACTATTGGATTTACGTCCCTCAAAGGCACAATACATTTTTTGTGGACACTTGGCTTTGATTTTAGAGCTTTATGCACCTTAGAAATTTACTTTAAATAAAGAAATTCTTAAAAATCTTTTCTGTAACCTCGAATGTAAACAAACAAATACTAAGCAACAAAATTATGTGTACAGTTAACGACCCGTATTATTCGTACAAGAATAGGGTATTTTGAATTTGACAGTATTAAAAGATAAAATATATAATTTGACAATCTGAACCTTGTGACCAGTTGCTAATCGAATAGACACAAACAGCGATATTTTGTTTCACTCACACTTACGTGATGGTAAGAAACAGAAATTGGATAAAATATAGTATTCTTAGTTTTTATTTTAGTCCTACCTCCTTAGACGGCAGTCGTAATTCCTTCCTCCATGGAGTAATTAGTGGTTATGAAGAGGAGTAAATGTCTGTGTGTAATATTAATAACACAATTAATACCACAGGTGAGCGAAATGAGTATTTGCGCTAATGCACAGCCTCCTTTGCTAATGCCAAGGAGTGACAGAGCGAGAAAATGTTGTCTCTTGTCCTGCTCAGTGTATCACTTTATTTGTTTGACCCGTCGTAATTCCTAATTCCATGGTTTGACCTATCCGACAGTTTAGGTCCGACAATCCTGTGTCGTTTTTGTTATTTACCCATATTCGTACGAAATTGGAATAGGACAAATTAGAAAAGTTTAGGTCCGACAATCCTGTGTCGTTTTTGTTATTCACCCATATTCGTACGAAATTGGAATAGGACAAATTGGTAACTGTGCTCGTAGCTAACGAAAAAAGTGGTTTAACTTAAAGACAATGGTGTATTCACGGTGTATTGCTGTGTGTTAGGCTGTAAAAGTCGAACTGAACGTAAATACGAAAACATAACCTAATACATAAGTTTACAATTTTGACCTTATTTTCACCTGATTCTTACATATAAAAATAGGTTATAATTATTGTAGACTCGCATGAATGCTACAAAGTACTTATAGATAAAAAAAAATACTTAATTACCAAATATTGCACTAAGACTATCGCTATCGCATACTGTATTGTATATACCTCTTTCTCTGTCTACGAATGTGGACAGGAATCATTGACAACTTTTAAAAATCGCTTATTTTTTATTATACTTTTGGCAGCTCGATTCAATGCTGTTTTAATGCGTTACTCATAGAAATAAATTCCATGGCGTTACTGATACGATATCGATTAAAAAGACAAGTTTTAACGATTTGACACATTGATATTTATCTTTTCTCAACTTTTTTAAATTGTTTTATAAACATACCCATGCGTTTAACTTTCAAGTATATGTATTGAAATAAATTATACAAATAGGTATATATCAGTACAGTAAACGTCCAAGAATCCGTCATAGAAACCATTCACCGCCAAAGATGTATGGTGCCTACACAGGGTGCCTAAAGGACTATAGAGAAAGCTATTGATGCAGCTCCGTGACTATTTTGAAAAGGAAAATCGTACAAGTGTAATAATTTTACTAGATGAATAAGTATACGAGTTACGAAATCTATATATATAAAATTCAAAGTCCTGACTGACTGACTTATATATCAACGCACAGCCCAAACCGCTGGTCCTAGAGACATGAAATTTGGAGGGTGTGTTCTTTGTGAAGAGTAGGTATCCACTAAGAAAGGAGTTTTCGAAATTCCACCCCCAAAGGGGTAAAATAGGGGTTGAAAGTTTGTATGAAAGTCCGTCATTTTTCAAGTTATATCCATGAAACTTGGTATTTGAGCTATCGGTTCAAAATGAAGAAATACGTGTATCGCCATTTTTGAAAATTCTACCCCCATAGGGCTGAAACAGGGGTTGAAAGTTTGTAGGAAAGTCCGTCATTTTTCAAGCTGTAGCTATGAAACTTGGTGTTTGGGATTTCGGTCTGAAATAAAAAAATACGTGATTCACAGTTTTTGAAAATTCTATCCCCAAGGACGTCAAATAGAGAGTTAATCCTTCAATCACGCCGAAATAGAGCAACGGATCAACGTGATTTTTTGCATGGGTATACTTAGTTGAGGACTTGGATAGTGACATAGGCTTATTTTTATCCCGAAAAATTAAGGAGTGCCTGTGGGAATTAAAAACTTATGCCACGCGAACGAAGTTGCGAGCATCCTCTAGTATCGAATAAAAGAGCAAGTCGCTTCACTATTGTAAAAAACCCGTCTATGGAGTATTCACAGACATATTATTGCATTATTTGCATTCTTTTACCGATGGTTGCTTACTTAGGTACTAAATAGTATATTACACATCTAGGGCAGTAAAATAAGAAAAGTCTCAGATCACATGTAATTGTTGTCCGAGGCGAAGCCGAGGTCAATAAACATGCCGCTTTCCGCCTCCGTCGAGGAGAAAAATAGTTTAAAATTCTACATAAATGATGGTTGCCAGTTTGGTTGCCAGTCAGCATAGAGTATTATGTCTGTCTACGGTGCCAGTCAATAATTGAAATAGAAATAGAAATGATTTATATTTTCATGTAAGTAGGACAACTTGTGCCACTTATGATAAGTCGTAAGAATCTACCACCGGTTCGGAAAATTGATTCTACTGAGAAGAACCGGCAAGAAACTCAGCAGTTGCTCTTTTCAAAAACAGAAAAATGTTACAATTTGTATATACCTAATATAAAATGCATAAGTACGCTACGTAACAAGTACCTAGGTATTACACTGACTTGTGGGTTGCTGGATGCGAAGCCGGTTGCTTCCATGCAACTTTGTCATCGAGAAAATCATCTACTAGAATAAACTATAATACCCTCGACTTAACAGATGCTGTTTAACAGTCTTTAAATTTATGTAATGGCAACTCCAGAAACTCCTTTGGAGTTTGGTACCATGTTAAAAAAGCGTATACTCGACCCCACAAAGGATTTCTGCACCTTGCGCACACGATATGACGCTGTTACAAGTTTATGGCGGTTTCTAGTACATCGATTGTGAGCATCACTTATTTGCTTATAAAGATTAATGTTTTTCCTGACAAAGACTAAGACTAATTACCTATCAAAAGTAAAATAAAATGGTTGGACAGTTAAAATAGTTATTTGTGTTATATGGGGCCAAAGAAAATTTTTGTTCCCCGAGGGCGCTATTTTGAATTCAGAGCGAAGTGAAGGAATCCTGAGCGTAGCGAGGAATTCCATATACGCCGCCCGAGAACAAAAAATTTGGCCCCGAGTGACACACTATTTTTCATCATTACGTATGAGAAAAAGCTAGGAGTATCAACCTACTATGTATGGACATTACCTATACCTACGTTTAAAAGCACCAATCAGAAGCACGAACGCGGACCAACCAGAAGATACTCCTATCACTAAAGCACGAACGCGGACCAATCAGAACAGAGAAATAAAAAGTCCTGTGGGCCTAAAAATTACATTTTGCTCCCGCTATCCTCTGAAACCAATATTCGTTTTTCGAATAGGTATGATGAAAATGATATTTTTACCTCACTGATGAGCGAAACCATTGCAGTGCAGCAAGCAGACTGCAGACAGTCTGTGCAGACAGTGCAGGTCCATAACTCTGAATGTCCTAGAGGAATTACCAAAGTTGTATGACGGCAGGCTAGTAGAGACTTTTTTTGGTTGTTATTTTTATGGTTCTTTCAGGTAACGGAATCTTGGAATGACAACCACTTTCCTTCTGTTTACGCAACCCATGGACGTATGACGCAACCAACCACACAGTTCAGTGACACTTAACACTTTTTTTAGGTACTTTCACTGTAACTTAGTCCCAACCGTAGCTAACTATCGACTCCTGCCCCCCAATCATGTAAGAATGGTCGATGAAATCGTTAAAGTTCTGCGGCAAAGTAAATAAACCATAACAGCATTAAATTAGAGCTCAATTTCGTATAGGTACCCATTCTTATACGTTTAGGTATGAACGATACTCTAACTCTAACGTATAAGAATGGATACGTGAAATTGAGCTCTAATTCAATGCAGTTATGGTTTATATTACTTTGACGTTGAACCATTACGTTTGATCGACAATTCTTACATAATCGGGGGGCTGTTTATTTTACATACTAATCTTGTAAGTTTTTATCACCAGATTCCCTGTTCCATGGTTTTTATGCAGCGGGGTTAAAAAAACTGAGACTTTCTTATTTGTAATTTAAGCTACAATAAGACAATTGAATGAACAGTCCTTTGATTATATATAAAGGAACAGTCAGGGCAGGGCACATTTTATTTTATTGCACATTCTTTATAGATAATATAATAATATGTATGAAATATTTAGGTGTTTTATATAATAGAAGATTCTCTTTAAATCGTAAGGTCTGTAGATTAATCTTCAAGTTGGCACGATGATACACAGTTGCTGAAAGCTTGTACTAAAGCTGAGCATAATAGAGGTTGCCGAGGATTTTCTTCGTAACATTTTAAAATCTGCAAAATATTAAAATTTTTTTAAGAGTATCGACTCATTATTGAAATACTCTATTTATATAAAAATATATACCTTTGCTCGCCAATCAAAACAAGGTTTAATTTTTTGAATTTTTTCTTGTGTAATTTTTGGCGGATGAAATAATTTATTAGTATCATCGATAGTTTTTTGATACTCTTCTTCTATAATCTGACTTATTTCTTGATGGTCATTCCTGAGAGATTCTATTCTGCGAGCCCAATAATCATAGTCCTCATCTTGTAAATTAATTAATCTACTGCTAGTGTCTTTAAGATAGCTTATTTCTGACGACGTGTTCTGAAGAAAAATATAAGTATTTTTATTCACAAAAACACGAAATACCGAAAACAGGCGTGAATTGAAATCACCAGGTGCTTACACACAGGCATGGCGGGGCGAGAAGTGGATGTCCGGCGTGAAGTGTGACCCTTACCGAAAGATGCTGATGTACCTTCACGATATCGCGCCTGATTATTATGTCGTCCCGTTGATTGCTGTTAATAATTTTTAATAGCGATCAACGGCGACAAAGTTATTGCTAATATTTTTTTACAGGAACGCATAGTAAGTATAGGTTATAACGTCTTTGAAAGCTGATATCTAGAAAAAGTCCCATCCAAATGCGTCAGTTTTTACGCTGTTTACATAGGTTCTGCGCATACTTTAATACTGTACAAGAATCAGCTTTTCTAATTATCGTTCATTTTTGGTAACAATAAACCGTCTTTGAACGCCCATATTTAGCTAAAGGGCCATCCAAATGCAGACAGACTGCCACTTTTGAGATCAGTGGAGAGCTCTACATCCATCTAACACTGAATCAGCCTTTCTGGCGATGGTTACCAAAATTGCAGTTATCTCTTAGTCTAGAACGGGAAGTCGATCGGAAGTCGGCAGATACATCCGTTTTACTAAAAAAAAATGCCAGTCATAGGAACTGCTGAGAAGTGAAAACGAATATTTAAAAAAAAAGCATGACGGTGACGCGAATCTGGTAACGCGAATCCACAAGTTTATCCCATACCAAAAAGTGCTCAACGTGGCTAAAGCACTAGCTCTCTGGGCTAAAGGACTTGTCAATTCAAAAAGTGTGTGTCTGCCATTCACACACGGCAGAAATGAAACTTCAGAAAATTAGCATGAGAAAATGAGATAAATATAACTTGTATGCTATCTCAGTCTCTCGTAGGCTTAATCCTATATATGTTTGTCTCTTTTTGGTGTCGCTTTGTCGTTTCGTTGAATTTTCAAATCACAACGATTCTAAGTAAGAAGTTTTACTTCAAAAAATATCAAAAAACAAGTACCTTTTCAAAATGATCCATTGCGATAATATTATTCTTATCTTCAATTGGTTTTGAAATGAGGGCTGGAGTCATAGCAAACGTGTTATCGAAACTTATACGTCTTGTATCTTTGCTTGATAATATACCCATTTCATACGATATTTTATTTGCTTATTCCAAAAAATGTAACAATAATTTAGATATAACGTAAAATATTATAATATTTAGTGGCCTAGTTTGTACAAAAACAGTTTAAAATCAAGACCAAAATATTACTAATGAACTGGGTTGAAAAAGGGTGAAACATGGTGAAAATTGATTTGACTTACAAAATGACAGGAAATAAATAATATAGATAGTCGTATACAGAGAAAGGAATATTTATAGTGGTGGTATATAATAATCAAATTAATACTTTAATTAATGCGAAAGTTTGGATGGATGTATAGATGTATGGATGATAGGTATTATCTATGTATGGATGTTTGTTACTCAATCCTTTGACTCAATCACGCTCCATCAAGGCTCCAACGGCTGAACGGATCTGGATGAAATTTGGCACAGAGATAGATTATAGTCATACCTCTATGGTCCTACTTTCTCTGTCTATGGTCAATAGCAAAGTGGAGGTAGATTTATTTAAAATTCTAATTAGACAATTCTGTGTTAAAAACCTTATATAAACCTTTGATTAGTGCAAGGATTATTCCTTTTAAAAACCTTTGATTTGCTCTTTATACATAATCAAAGGATAATATATTATACAAAGTAATAGACTATCAAAGTTAAAAACACAGAAAAATTACGAAATCATAGAGAAATCTATGTTTAAAAATGGTCTTGTCTGTGTTTCTCGCTGTGGTTTCTCGTAACTGGCACAGAGTTATTGGTTTCTGCCTTCTGGTTTGTATGTCTGTGGTTTCTGCACTCCTTGGACTTTAGGTCTACGTTGGTCTTTGGTCTACGTCACAGAGTACATTATATATACTGGGTCGTAATTCCTTCTTCCATGGAATTATATATACTTAGTCTTCCTATTTCTATGATGGAATAAAAACATCAGAAAAAAAAAATTGTTGATAGAAATCTGAATAGAAATAAATTTATGAATTTAATAATTTACATTTTACCTGCTTTTACTAGGTAGGTTTTAAGTACTTAATTACAAAGTTTGTGTGTAAGCAAGTTACGTTTGAGTGTAATAAATATTGTTTGCTGTAATGAAGTAGAAGTTTTGCTGTAAGTAGGTACCTTATAGATTGAATTATTTGTAGGCATTTTATAGATTGAATGTTTATTTATTTAATACTAGCTTAAGCCCGCGACTCCGTCCGCATAGATTTTTTTGATTCCCACGGGAATTGCTAAATTTTCCAGGATAAAAAGTAGCCTATGTCCTTCCTCGGGTTTCAAACTATCCAAATTACCTATGCCAAATTTCATCAAAATCGGTTGAAAAGATGGGCCGTGAAAGCGTAGCAGACAGACATACAGACTCATTTTCGCATTTTTAATATTAGTATGGATTAGTCTTGTGTGTTATTTGTACTTACTGACATTAAATCTCAGAAGTCAGAGATATTTCAATTTCATGCATGATTTAAAATGTTGTCTTTATACGACGACCTTGATACAATAAAAGCTCGTACAACAGAAAAAGTAGCAGGATGGTCTTCAGGAATCAAACTTTTACAATCACAGTTACAATTGAAGAAAGCAGCTGTAACTCAACCTAAAAGGGAGGCACTGCGGAGATCTAACCAAGTATGTTACTAAAGTATTCTATGCTTTTAAAATTATTACACATACAGAGTTAATTTTAAAATGCTTATAACCCTATAGTCTTAAGTTTTATCTAACAATTTTTTTTTAACTTTTTGGTGTAAGTACATGCACTCTTTACGTATAGACACTCTGCAACTCAAGTGTGTTCATTAGAACAGTAGTAAGTCGTACCACAAAAAGTGTCATTTTTATACACAAAAGTTATCCAAAGCTTATTTGTTTTTTTAAATTAACCCTGACTCCATAAGTTCATTGTATAAAAATATAATTGTTGTGTAGGTGTTGACGCCTGTAATTGATTTAAAAAGTAAGCAAAAAGATGAAGATGAACTGAAGTCGGATAGCCCAAAAATACAACCTAAAACATTGGCTTCATTAAATGTTCATGACTTTGATTGGAATGTTGCTAACGAGTATGATCCTATGTGGCCTAATGATTATGAAAAAGTTGCCAAAGGTATGCTCTCCCAAATATAATATTACCACTACTACTACTACTATATTATATTACATAATATGATATAGTACAACTACAATATAGTAAAAATAACTTGCTTGAATTTTACATATTATAATATGTAATACTTAATTGCAATTATACCTAAGTTAAGTTATATATGAATTTGGTTTTTGTTTCATGAAATATGCTTCATAAGATTTTATATTTAATAACTTACACATTTCTAGAAATGCAAGCCAAAAGGCTAAACCTTGATGGCAGTGACAGAGATAACAGGGCAGAGAGAAAACGTAAATCTAGATTTGGCGATGAAGAGGATACAACCCCAGAGAAAACTCTAGTCCCAATGGTATTATATAATATTGATTTAGTACATTCTTCTGTTTGTTTTTATTTTCTATTGTTTTCTAGCAATCTGGCATTATTCTAATTAATTATTATTCTATTCCTATTCATTCTTTAAATTTTATATTAGGTACTAATTTTAAACTATGTATGTGAAAAGTCTTAAAATATTGATATTCTTGTTCAAATGTACTCCTTTGTTGTTATAACAATACAACTCCAATGGCTATCTCTGTGGAGATTTGCCGCCATGGCCAAAATTCGGTAGGGAGGACATTATTGTTTAGATAGTTAGATCAGCTAAGGGATTGGTATACACTATACAGCTTGTGTTAAAATGACTTAAATTTTTATGATTAATAAATAAAGTTTAAATTGGTAAATGATATTAACATGATTTTATTATATATATTTAGAGAAGAAAATGTTTCTTTTTTAGCAACCTGAGGAAGAAGAAGCAGAAGAGATATCAAAACGTGCAACTGGAGTGGCTATTGCACCTCCTCCATCCCTTACAATGGAGTCATTATCACCACCTCCACCAGCTGTTCCAGCTGCAACTCCTAATGCAGGCTTCTCAATTGGAGGATATGGTGCTAGTTCTGTAGCTGCAAAAATTATGGCTAAATATGGTTTTAAGGTTATTATGTTTGACATACATTGGTTTTTTCAGTTCTCAATTATAGTATACTAGCTGATGCCCGCGACTTTGTCCGCGTTTTTTTTTTGCGACTGCGATGAGCGATCTCACCTGATGGTAAGTGATGATGCAGTCTGAGATGGTAGCGGGCTAACCTGTTAGGGGCATGGAAGTTATATTAAACCCATACCCCTATTCGGTTTCTACACGGCATCGTACCGGAACGCTAAATCGCTTGGCGGCACGTCTTTGCCGGTAGGGTGGTAACTAGCCACGGCCGAAGTCTCCCACCAGTCCAGACCAGGGAAAATTCAGAAATGATAAATTCCCAAATTGACCCTGCCGGGGATCGAACCCGGGAGCTCCGCACGTTAAGACAACAGCGCTACACACTGCGCCACGGAGGTCGTCGGCATGGTATAAGTTTTTTGATTCCCACGGGAACTCCATAATTTTCCGGGATAAAAAGTAGCCTATGTCACTCTCCAGGTCCTCAACTATACCCATGCCAAAAATCACGTCGACCCGTTGCTCCTCTGCGGCGTGATTGAAAGACAAATCAACAAACCAATAAACCAACAAACAAACACACTTTCGCATTTATAATATTAGTATGAAGTATGATTATGACTACACTCAATTTTCTTGTAAATAATATAATCTACAATATATAAGACTTCAAAATTATTGTTTTGTATTACATTATTTTGTGTAAAACCAATACAACAATGCATGCTGCATTTATAAATCTTCGTTAAAATCAGGGAAAAATATTCTTGGTTTCAAAAACACACTTATTACTGCAAGTAAACATTAGATTCAGATTCATTTATTTAATACTAGATGATGACCGCAACTTTGTCCGCGTGGATTTACGTTTTTTATTTCTGCAGAAACTCTTTCATTTTCTAGGATAAAAAGTAGCCTATGTTCTCCCTATGAAACCTATCGCTGTTGATAAACCAAATTTTCTTCAAAATCGTTTGAAAAGATGGACCGTTAACTTTCACCTTCATCTTTGTAATACGAGTATGGATGTAGTTACGTGCATTTTGATTTATAAATCTTTTAAATAAATATTGTAACAATTATATTCCAGGAAGGCCAAGGCTTGGGTAAAAAAGAACAAGGAATGTCAGTAGCATTGCAAGTGGAGAAAACTTCAAAGCGTGGTGGACGCATCATTCACGAAAAAGATAATACTGTAATGCCGCCACCAGGTTTTGCTATGCCCGTGTTACCTGGATCAGGTATGAATGAATTTTATAGTAGGTATAAAGCCTACTAAGGGTCATGTGTAGTGTCCGACCGAAAGTTCGATTTCGGGTTCGGTCGAGTTTCGGCAAAAAAACGAGTTTCGGTTTATTTTCGGTTTCGGCGGAAAACCTGCCGAAACTACGACCGAAACCGAAACTGCACTACGACCGAAACCGAAACTTGTGAGTTTTCGTGTGATTTATTTTGAATTTGGTAAGTTTTATTACGTGATATATCATAAGAGTAGGTAGGTAGTCACTACCTTGTAAGGAAGTTTCGGTTTCGGCCGAAACTGAGACTGTTGCCGAAATTCGGTTTCGGTTTCGGTTTCGGTCGTAAAAACCAGTTTCGGTCGGACACTAGTCAAGTGTAATAATAATGTGGGTACATTAATAATTAAGATCATGAATCATACTAACGTTATAAATGCGAAAGTATCTGTTTGTCTGCTATGTTCTAGTCAAAAAATACATTAATTGCAAATAAAAATGTGACTACAGCCCAGCTAGTAGAGAATTCTGTTATGAAAACACTCTTCATCTTTACCAAGTGTCAAAATCGTTTATTTGGATATGTATGGGTCGGTTTAGTTTGAAGGTCGACGTTAACATGACTGAGGTTAGTAATCATAAAGTACGTCACTCACTGCTATGATATAGGTCTGGCGTATGCAGGCTCTTGAACAGTAATAAAAAACTGTTTTTGTCACAGAATCTCCGAATGCATCAAATTCACCTCAAGCTTCTAAGCAAGAACCTTCAATTACAGAAATAATGAAATCACCAAGCAAAGTAGTTTTATTGAGGGTAAGTGTTTATATGGTATGTTCATACATTCTATAAGAGATTCGACGCTGCTGGGGCATGTGTATTCAGCAACGCGTGGTTCTGTCAAAAACTTCGAGCGGAAAACCGAAGTGATCTTGATTGAATGTTACACTGTCGATCCCAGACCCCAGACATCATGTCTCGCGAATTTTGCATGTTGTTTTCTGTCGCCAGACTTGTCGTGCGATGTCAGACGAAGTTGAGTGATGTCGCCCAACATCTCTAGCGACACGTGTCGCTGGACATTGGTCCCTAGTGAATATGACACCTTACGCACGATTCACATCAATTTCGCTGCATCGAATCGCACCGCAGCGCTTTTTACACGCGGTAAAGGAAATTAAAGTGTACATTTACATGTTTGCATGGACATGCAGCGTCATAGATAGCAGCCGGAACGTGTTACTTGTTATGCGTGTTACATGCAAATATGGACTTACAGACTTCATACTACAGATCCACAAACTTATCTGACCCGGTGGCCAAAATTAGAATAAATTTTTATGCCTGTTTAGTTTTTATTTTATTTTATACTACACACGCTCGGAAAGTACCTTACCTAGGTACCTTCTTAGAGCGTCTACATACGGCCCTAATATCAGAGGGAATATCGGGAGAGTGATGGTGGGGATGAAATCGGCTACTTCTCTACACAGGTCCCTGCCAGTTAGTACGTAACCCACCGTGCAACAAAGCGCTCGTCGATTCAAGATGCCACCTACACTCTCAAAACATCAAAAAATAGCCATCGCTTTGGCACTTGCTTCGGTGCGACCAAAACATTTTAAACGCCTCCTGCCTCATGTCGCGGTTAAAATACTCTTTATGTTTTTAATCCCACAAATACGACAACTCCTTGAAAAGATCAATTGTTTTCGTCCAGGCCTCTCGCTTCTTCTCCTTCGCCATATCTCCGCACGAAATAAAAATTAATTTACAAAAACAAGTCCTGTTGCCACTACACTCGCACGCATACTGCGTTGAAATCGGTCCCGATTTCGCTACACACGCACGGACAACACTCCCTAGACGATAATCGGCCCTAAATCTTGAGCTCGCCCGAACCAATGTCTGAGTTATAGGGGGTTTACACGGGTCGATTTTCGCTGCGCGGCAAGTTACACGTTCGCATCGCTTATAAAAATCGAATCGCCACCCCATTTACACCGACTTTACTTTCGACTAAAACAGCATGCGATTTGTTCAGTTCCAAAGAAAGTGCTGAGCAGAGCAGGTATTTTACGTGCCGGCATCGAAATGGTTCGTACTTCAGTTATTCAAGAGTTGCTTGAGAAACAATTAGAGAGAAGAAACAGAAGGAAAGAAGGAAACGTAAATTTTGGTAACGTAAAAACGTAAAGTATTATTTTTATCCCTGGTTTTTAACGATTTTAACGTAGCGGAACAACACAGCGCATTACACACCTCATGCGGCGAGCGATCGCCTGCAACTGACCATTTACATGGTCAATTTTAATCACATGCGGCTCGTCGCCGCACGGCAAAAGTCGGATGGCACCCAACTTTGGGGCTTGCGATTTTAGTCACTTGCGGCGTAAATGAATTGTCATTTAGACGATCGAAATCGACCCGTGTAAACCCCCTATTAGTGGTAATAATAATAATTCTGATTACGATTTGCCTACACACGAGGCGATCAAGAGAGCGATCTAGGGCGCTCCCCACCACTTACCTGATATTGCCTCTGATATTAGGGCCGTGTGTAGACAGACGGTCTTAGTTTTTTCAAATCGAGGAAGAAAGTTACTAAAATTCTACATCAATGAAGAAAGTACTTCATTGCTACCAACCAAATATGCGGGCGGAAAAAATGTATGGAATTTCATTGTTAAATTAAATAATAATTATATTTTAATACTAAATTAAATATTATTGGTCCGCAAAAAGATATCGGTCAGTTGTGAGTTGCGCTATTTATACGTCGTTATCTTAGTAAATAATAAGAAAAATTAGAGATCGCGCGAGATCTTTTGTTTTATTTGAATTTTTAATTTATAAAATAGATCCTCAAGATGTAGTCTAGTAGTGATAGTGAAGCTTCAAAGTATTATCGCTTATTTTCCTCGCAGGTGTAGTATAAGGCGCGAGATGCGCAAATGGCAAAAAACGGAACCCTTATGGATTCGTCATGTCTGTCTGTCCGTCCGTGTGTCACAGCCACTTTTTTCCGAAACTTTATGAATTATACTGTGAACCGCATTAAGATTTTCACACAAAAGTAGAAAAAAAAACAATAAATTTTGGGGGTTTCCCCATACTTAGAACTGAAACTCAAAAATTTTTTTTTCATCAAACCCATACGTGTGTGCTATCTATGGATAGGTTTTCAAAAATGATATGGAGGTTTCGAATATCATCCCCCCCCCCTGCAACTTCTAAAATAAGAGAATGATAAAACTAAAAAAAATATATGATGTGTACATCATAACAGGTTATGTACGGAACTTACTACAGGTTTGTACGGAACCCTCGGTGCGCGAGTCCGACTCGCACTTGGCCGGTTTTATTTATATCCCGCGCCTAAAGCACTATGTAGTATGTATCACTCGGGAGAAAGTACGTCTCCTAATACGCGCGTATTGAGGGCGAGGCCCTTCGGAATACCCTCGTTACTAATCGGTCACTTTCTTCCCTCAGTGAACAATGTACTATTTCATATCTACTAGCGACGCTGCCACCGGGTGAATTAGGTTTGTGGGTCTATGTGTGGACAGTGGACAGTGGTACGATTCGATGCGACATAAATCTGTGTGTTTGCCTGCACTTGCCTGTTTTGGCCCATAGTGTGAATGCAAGATGTTACCTAAATCTAAAGGTTATTTACACAAATCGAACTCATATAATGACGTAGCTACATAAAAATAGTTAGGTATCACGCATCAAAGATTGATCAGTAAATATATTTTATAAAAAACATCAATGTTTTTTTTATTATTTTTGAAGTGAAACTTCTTTAGAATCGTTGTGATTTGCAAAATTCGATGAAACGAAAAAGCGACACTAAAAATAGACAAACATATTCATAATAGGATTTAGCCTGCGAGAGAATGAGTTACAATACGAGTTATATTTATCTTATTCTCTCGTAGGCTACTTTTCTGAAGTTACACTTCTGCCATGTGTGAATTACAAACACACACTTTTTTTTTAATTACAGAACATGGTGGGTCCAGGTGATGTTGATGAAGAACTTGAACCTGAAGTGAAAGATGAATGCAACACAAAATATGGTGATGTCATAAAGGTGTTGATATTTGAATTACCAAATGTTTCACACGAAGAAGCTGTAAGAATATTTGTTGAGTTTAAACGAATTGAAAGTGCTATAAAGGCTGTAGTAGATTTGAATGGTAGATTTTTCGGCGGTAGACAAGTCAAAGCCGGCTTTTATGATGTAGAAAAGTTTAACTCCCTACAACTGACTGAATAAAATGAAGGTGTTGTGATAAAAGTTTGTTATTAATTTTACAAGAAAATAAATATATGGGATGTGGTAATGTTGAGGTTGACTACTCAAATAATACTAAGCATCAAGCAATATATGAATATACTACCACAGAATACGTCTTAAGATTACCTTTGATACTACGACATAATAATAGTATTCTGTGATACTACTCTCTAGTGCAAGCTGAGCACTTTTGTTATGTTTCGTCTGATGAAGAACAGGAAGGATACTATGAAGCTAGAGTCTGTCTTGGTCTAATACAAGCCTAGTTAAAAGCGCTGATTGGTAAATGGCGGTAGTGTATCCATACATCGTATTGACGTGGATGATGCTTGAAGTATGCTCGAAGTGATATTAAACGCTTAAGAATAGTGTGTTTTTGGGCTCATAAGGGCTGGAACCCAGAGCCTACAGAAATAAAAAATGTTCTTTTTGAGGTTTCTGGATTTAGTTATTAGAGCATAGAATAATTTATTAACCTCTAGAATTAAGGCCAGCCTGTAACCGAAAGAGGTATGTAACTTTGAAACACCTCCCAAGCGTCATAATTTGTTTGGCACAATAAATGGCCCATCAATGCTGGCGTTCCGCAAGGATCTGTGCTTTCACCCACGCTGTTCATACTGCATATCAATGACATGTTACCTACATAGTAACAATGTTCATTGCTACGCGGACGAAAGTACGGGTGATGCCTTCAAAGGGTGGATAAACAAATTTCTCAAAAGTTAGCAACGCATTGGCGGTTCCTTTGGTGCTGCAAATGTTCATACGCGGCGGTAAGCACTTGCCATCAGCCCCCCGATTATGTAAGGAAATCGTAATCGTAATAGTCTGTCAAACGTATAACTCGATCTGTTTATGGAGGTCATAAATGCTTGCACGTCAAAACGTATGTATGTATCAAGTATGTACTTACCATGGATGTAATAAGTACTGTACGTAAGTACCACAGAGTTATAAAGAGAAGCAGAGGCAAGATAACGTACAAAATAGCGTGGCAATTACAAACACACGAAAACATTACGCACACATACACAAAACTCAGGGCCGAACCTTGTTGCTGCATAAAACAATATATTAATATGTAGGGTTAGGTTGCGTGAAAAAAATTGACCTAAAGACACCTATCATTTGGACGCTATAATTTGTAAGGATTTTAAAAATAATTATTATTGGTACTTTTATAATTTCCTCATCACAAGCGATCACAACTGCAATATAGTAACACTAGTAATGGTAATCATCACCACGTGCGGGACCCTAGTCAATGTGGTGAATATAGATGTGAGCTCCGCGCTGCGTGTGATATCGTCACCGTCGCGCGCGGAGTTATAACTCCTGTTACAACTCAAATCCTAAGGACTCCGTCAGTATCATGGCCAGTGGTTCTCGCGTCGTTCTCGCTCTGCGTCGACGCGCAGGTGATGGGGATATTATTTAGAAGAACAGTACCAACGGATATCGTGTAAATACCGCCAGATTTTAGCTCAAAGTTCCTATTGACAATAATTTCTTGGCAGTAAGCCAAATAAATGTTGTTAAACAATCGAATCGAATCGTTATTCCAAAAAGAGGTTAAATAAAAAATTACAACAGGTGTTTTAAACTCACATGTTTTTTATTCAAATAAACTTTACAATTAGTGCTTTAGAATCTGTATTGAGGTTTTCAATAAAAAATAATGAAATTCATCCACCTAATGGAAGATAAGGAAAATTGGTACCTACTTAGTATAAGACCTCAACTAACTTTTCTTTGAAAATGGTCGGTATTGCACCAGGAGATAGAATTGTACGGAATATATTACGTTCTTAGATTATCTGTAAAATGCTTGGAGCATATAGCACTCCATGAGTTGGTCTGCCAGTCTTTTCTATTAATATTTTTATGCATAGGTCTCTCAGATATTCATCCTTTGGAAACCTGAAATTAAAAGTCGAAGTTATATACTTAAAATAAAAGAGTCGTCGAGTCCGGCCCTGTAATTTGTTAAAGTTCTCAAAATGTCAAAAAAGATTATTCAACAACTTAAAGCATGTATTTCTACAGAAAACCATAATATTATAGTTTTAATATATGCATGGCTACATATTTCGTCTTATCAACTATAAAATATTAGATATCTTAGCCTTGATACGATGCGATACGAAAACATTCCAAAGCTACATGATAGCATGAATTTTACTTACCGATAGAACGTTACTTCTGGGGTTTTCCTGTACGAAGCGTTGTAACACAGGGGGACAACACTTCACCATTTTATTTCAGTAAATATTCATATAAATCTCCAAATTTCACAAAAAACTTATGACACCCAAGACAACACAATGTAAACAAACGCCATAGGTCTCATAGATGTCTTATAATGACTGCCACGCATTGAATTTTTGTCAATGTGTGCGTTGGTGTAGCACAGTGTTGCAGCAAATTAATACATACACATTTTTGCTTGCAGGGACACGGTCACACTAAGTCACACTGATTCGCATACACTTGTCTATGTGGGTGTGAAATTTATGTTGTGTCTGCTTCTATTTATATGTCTGTGGTAAGTACTTATTACATCCATGGTACTTACCTACTCCTTAAAAAGTTCGAGTTAAATGTTATGAGCTGTCAAATGAATACGATTGGCTGACAATTGGGCCTGTGACCCGCCTGCTCGTTTGCTCGCTATATTAAAAAAAAACAATAGTATGCAATAGGCACAAAACCCGTGACACGCAGAAAGGGATAGAATAAACCATTTTTTTCTCATTCTATCTTGTGTAACATCCCAACACTGCATTTCTTTCATGTGGGAGTGAAAAGGAGATATGGCTTGGTCTATTTAACTTTCTCTGGCTACGTCATAGAGTAAGTACTCTGCGTACTCTGTACTCTGCCTACACAGACATAGTCTGCCATGGTCTGCCTCTTTGATGATCTGCCTCCACAGGATATGTGCGATAATTTAGGGCCACAGAGTTATAATTATTAGGGTATGTTCAATGACGAAGGAAGGTTCCGATAAACAATGCGAGCACTTCAGTGCTCTACTGGGGAGAAATTCGTTCCGGGACTGACAGTATACTGCCGCAGTCATAGTACAATAAGAACTATATATATACTTCTTTATGTACTATGGCAGTATCCTAGTGTAATATAATATGACGTCATAAATCGTCGCCATTTTTGTAATGTGAGCATTGGCGTTTTCGAGGTACACTTATTATGTCTGTGCGGTAGCGTATTGCCCACAGCGTATTGCCCATGGAAGAAGGAATTTAGTCTTCATATTTCTATGGTATTGCCACACGTATTGCCATGGACTTAATATACAATAATAGAACTGAGTACTCTAGATAATGTGTCATACGAAAATGAACCTTAACATTTGGACATTCAGATTAGGTTTGTTAGGCTGTCTCAACAGAGGGAAAACGAGCCGAGAGAGATAGTCTGAAGGTGGGTACTGTGTCCCTTTTACTCAATTGCCAGTAGAAAAAAATGTTGAAAGTGGCAGAAAACATTTTTCCAAGTAGAAATAAAACAAGAAATTATAAATATTTTTAGCTTTTAGAATACTTTTATATAATTTATTTTTTATGTTTACAATTTAATTTTTTATATTTACCATTTTTTAAAGTAAATTGTCAAAATAACATAATTGTTTGGTAGCTATATAGAATTACCCTGGTAGCACTGAAATGTGCCATCACCAGGGTGTCCATGGACCTGCTGTTGTTTTGTGGAGACGCATTAGTTGTGCTTTTAGCTAGTGTTATTTTCAATTCTCAATTATGCAAAAATGGTCAAAAATTGTTGCATCAAGAAATGTAAAAGCGAATCATATGCTGGTTGCGGCATTTCTTTTCACAGGTAAGGGGAATAACAAAGATAATTTGTTTATTATCGTATGCGTCAAAGTAGTTTGACCATGCTCAAATACAACTACAACTTTTCTCCAGAACTCAATCATAATATTATATTTCTCCGTAAGAAACGTTTTTTCTCCGACTTACTTTGCAAATCAGACGACCACGAAAAAGTATTTTTATTATTCGAGCTGTTATAATGTGGCTTCATATTGGTAACATAATTTTCGAAATCGGGTCAGTAGATCCAGAGATTACCCCTTACAACGTCAACGTCGTCTGGTGGTGGGACCAATAGCACAGATCACTCATAAACTGACCAATAGTGGCAATTTTACTTTATCAAAATATTAAAATTTAAATACGCGATAATCCGACTAATTTGGATATATTATGTATGTTGTCGTGGTCGTGGAGTCCTAGTGGCAAAAATTTTTTGCGAGATATTTCACCGCGGTTGATTGCCTCATCTGGTGACAGAAGGACTGGCTCATTTTTTGCGCAAAGGATCAGCCTGGCTGTCCAACGCGGAAATGCAGCCAGTATTCTCGCTACCATTCCACGCGGGCATGATTTATATAGTAATTAGGTTAAGCTAGCTAGCTTTAATTTATATTGTATAGTTTTCAATAAATGTTAAAAAAACGAAGCAAATAATCATAGTTACTCGCCAGACTTCTGATATTTTTGTGTTAAAATATTAATTATGTTAAATAAATGTTAGTGACAGACGCTTTGTTTTATTTCCCATTGATTCTTTTAATACTCAAACTCCGCAGCCAACCTGACAAGTGATAGGTATTTGCCAAAATGAACTTTCCTGTGTGTTAAAAAATGTTTGGTCACCCTATTAGAACGAGATAAAATCCTCCCTTCAACATATCTCTCTCGGCACGTTTTTTGTAAAGGAGAGCTCAGTCCTAATAATGTATATTATATATTAAGTCCATGCGTATTGCTAACTTGTCTCTGGCGTATTGGCAGAGACAAGCTGATTAACTTGTCTCTGGACTTGGAGACCTCTTTGGAGACAAGTAACCACAGACATATATAACTCTGTGCAAGTAATATGTAATGATCATAGAAATAGTATGTATATTCATACAACTAGAAGGATCACTTAGCGCACGAAACGCGAGCCGAAAGAGAGCTAATATTTCTCGCGTTGTCTCTTTCTTACCGCTACACTGGCATGACACCATAATTATTATTAATTGCACGAGACACAATAGTGAACACGAGAGTGAACGAGACGCGCGAAGAAAAAGTGAGTCCTTGTCGAGACCGAAATTCCTTATGAGTGAAAGGTAATCTAAATTGAACTTTATTATTTAAGGAAAAAGGTGTGAATTTGTTTAACAAAAACACATAGTGATCCTTCTAGTTGTAATACATACTATTTCTATGGTAATGATCCTCTCTGGTTAGTGGTTACTAATCTTTTGTTTTTGGTCGGTGGTTCTTTGATGTATTGGTTTGGTAAACAGTGGTAAACAGTTTGTGACGATTTGATGACGATTTTGCTAATATTTTGATTTTCAGCTAAAATTATTATTCCCAATTTTGTCACGATTACTGTGGTTGATAATGTGAAACTTAGTAGATAAAAATTTATAACATTCTGAACAGAATATACCTATACTTAATACTTACAAAATGGCTTTTTACTCTTGCAATCGGTTTAAATTAATTGTTTTTATTATGTTAGCATTAATTATATGGCAATGTTTTCGAATAATATTACCTGACAAATCTAGAACTATATTTTCCGAGGTAAGTTACTGAAATGGATCACCTTTTTACCTACTATTATCTATTTTTTTATTATTTACTAGCTGATCCAACCCCGCTGGACTCGGGTGGAATTTCTTGAAAAAATAGGGATATCATTTTTTATCTTTTTATCCTGGAAAATTAAAGAGTTACTGTGGGAATTATAGTAACTTATTCCACGCGGACAAACTCGCGGGCAGTAGTTATATAAATAAAGAAAACTTAACCCTAGATTTGTGGAAATGTTTTGATTTTCCAGGGTAAAATAATTTAGCCTAAGACTGTTCCAAGGATGCAAGCTATCTCTATGTCGAATTTTGTTATGGTTAGTTCATCTGTTGAGGTTAGGTGAGCCAACATAGACTACCTTTCACATAGTGTAAGTCACCTGCAGTAAGTATAGTATGTATTAAGAATTTCCCCTGGATCCTTGCCGGAGACCTAACTAATATAATAAAGTCCCCATAGCCTTAATTAATAGTGGGCTATTAAGGTTATTAGTCCAGTCAAATGGATAGTTTATGAATGAATTTTTAATTTTTTAGCATACTTTACTGCAATTAGAAGATGATAGTTATAATAAGCACAAACAAGATAAAGTAAAAATAAGGGTTTACTATGAAGCCCTTTGTCCTGACTCCAAGCATTTCTTCATCAAACATTTATGGCCAGTGACTGAAAAGTTGTCAGAGTTCATAGATGTGACTTTAGTTCCCTATGGAAAAGCTAGTGTAAGTAGTACTTACTTACCTAAAACTTTTTAAATTAATCTATGATAATATTTTATTGATTTAATAAGTTTAATTCAAGTATAATATGGTTTTTAATTATAATTAAGTATATACTTAATAATATAAAAAAGATTTCTCTAAAACTATGCTGTGATACTTATTGGGAATGTTAAAATTTGTACAATATAGTATGTGTTTCTTACAATAAAGAATTTTTCATCAATTTAAAAGTTTTTAAACCCTTATTCACTGTTGAATCGAAGCAGGCATTACTTTGCGGAAGTCCATGATAATGAATAAACGAGAAGTTTAATGCGCTATAACCATTCATATAAAATCTTACATAAATGTATTAAAGGTTTCGACTGCGTTTGGGAGCAATTAAAAATAATTAAACACAATAACAAAGGATTTGAGTTGCTAAATGAACGAATAAATGTATCAAATTCACCTTTACTCAATTTATACAGTAATAGGCGGAGGGGGCGGGGCTTCAGTATGAGTCATGCCAAAAAGGTATAAAAATATAGGTATAAAAAGGTATAAAAATATTTACAATTGTGCATTGTCGAGTCAACATCTCCTGAAGATGCTCCGGTTTCGGAGTCAATGTATGTTGAGAGTGATTTGGAGGATTTGTGTGGTGTGGTGCAGAGCCGGTGCGAATTGCTGGGTGGTGGGTGTTTGCATGCTATTGGTGAAGGACACGCACTGTACCACATAGATTTGTCTACTGGGGCGGATTATAGCGAATTAAACTTCTCATTCATTCATTAACCCTTATTCACTGTTGTTTGTTGAAACTTGAAAGTATGATGGGTTTTGTGTGAAGCTTTAGAGACACATTTTAATTCTGTTGGATTTACGAGGTTGTGTCCATTGCCACCAACATTCTTTGATTGATTCATGGATAGTTAATAGTTAAATCAGATAATAATATTAAGCCCTCAAATTAATTAAATATTATTATATATTAATATATATAAATTATTTATTAATTTGGCTTTATATTATATCACAAACATAATATTATATTGTCACAAAATGATCAATTCTAAGATACTGCCTGCGACTTTGTTTCTAAGGATTTAGATTTTGTAAAAAAATCCATGGGAACTATTTGGTTTACCTGGATATATATATAACACAATATATCTCTCAGGCAAATTTTGTTAACATCTGTTCAATGATTCAAACAAAAAGGTAATTAGTAGACATAAATTCAGAGATCCTTTTGTATGTATATTATACTAGTATGGAATCATCAATTATTCATCATATTGTCATGTTTAAAAACCTGAAGGTTTTTTATATTACAGACCAAAGAAGAAAATGGACAGTATTATTTTTCATGTCAACATGGTGAGGAAGAGTGTTATGCAAACAAAGTTCATGCATGTGCTATTGATTCATTGGGCAACATGACTGCTGCTGTCAAGATTACCAAGTGCATGATAACTGATAATTTCGATGCTGATCAAGCTCTTTCTCGGGTAAATGATTTTGAAATAAATAGGTAGTACTTACTTACATAAACTTACATAAAGTATGTTTGTAGTAAAAGATAGCTAACAATGGAGGAGATGTGTCTGTAAATAGGGGTATATAGTTGTTACTGCTGTTATGTACAGTCGCTGTCAGAAAATGTTTACCACCTTAAGGTTCATAATTGCATGGACCCGTGGATCCATGGACTGTGTCAGAAGGTCGTCATGGTGTTTGATTAGGCATAGATCATAGATTATTTAACTTTTTCAGCAGGTGGCAAATGTGGCAACTACTTAGATAAAATAGATGTAGAAAACCTCTTTCAATGATTTTAGTAAATATCAATTTAACAAATGGGATGATGCTAATGTGGACTTGAAATTAGGAAGTGTATTTTATTATAAAAAAGTCATTAATACTCTTTTTGTTGAATGTGAGGTTTGAAAACTTACAGCCACTGATGCTCTAAGTCTAGTGAGATAGTGCCCTTAGGGTTTGGCATAATCTTAAGAGGAAACAAGGATAAAATATGTCCTAATATTATGAATCTACAGACAATCAACTTTGTTATAATGTTGTTGTCTTTTCTTTTCAGTGTTCTAAAGAAATGGGCATCTCTCCAGAACCAATTAATAATTGTGCTGTACATGCTCATGGATCAGCTTTACTAAAGCAACATGGTGATGACACGAATATTATAAAACCGTCGTTTATTCCAACAATAACAATCAATGGCTCAAAGGACAATCAGGCGGCAATATTGAAAAATTTCCATTTAGAGATTTGTAAATTGATTGATATGCCTTTACCTCCACCATGTTTGTGACAGTCAATGATGCACAGAGAAAGAGTTAAACATATTTTGCTCTTTAGATCGGGATATATGTAACAACTTGTACAAACTTTTTAGAATGTAAACTGTTGTGAGTAAATTTATCTTCAAACTTGGAGACAACTTTTGCTTAGATATTTGTTGCAAGTAACAGACAGCATTGTAAGTGTATTTTTGAGTCTTTTTCACATAAATTTCGTTTTGGAATCTTTAACAAGTTGCATCTTAGCAATACAAAAATCATACTTCTATACTAGTTAGAAAAATACGCTATTCTATTGATCAAATCTGCTTCAAAACCAGCACAGAGTGATTATGGTCACATCCAATCAATTTTTGCACTGTTGGGCGTGCTAAATATTTAGATTTTAACCATCATTTGTGTGTAAATTTAGGTATATGTATAATCGTTCCATTCTTTCCCTGTGTGTGATCTGTGGAATAATGTTTTAAAATTGTAAGAATCACGCACACATAGTTTAATGAGAAAAAAACGGTTTCCTATGTGTATTATAAAAAAAGATACGTGCCGAATTGAGAACCTCCTCCTTTTTTGGAAGTCGGTTAAAAATAGAATACAACATAATATTAGGGTCCAAACGAACTTGCGCTGCATCTATTTTCTCAACTCTAACGAATGCTTGGTCGTTAGACTCCTTATTACCTAAGAAATGTGAGCAAGAAAACAATAATCACAACTCTAACGGATTCGATACGTTAATGTTAACATTACCGCGTTAATGTCAACATTAACGGTTTTAGCATCTTTATCGGTAACATATTCATGGTATGAGTTTGTATGGAGCAAGATTCACTTACCCGACGCGTTAGGCAACGCGCGTAGTAAATAACGTACAGCGCCGCGTCCCTTCGCGCAGCGCAAGTCCGTTCGAACCTTTAGGAATATGCGGAAAGACATGGGAACCCATCGTATTATTATCCCAAGAAAACTCCTACCATTATGTGATAAATGGAAAGGGGTCACGACCCGCAGTACGACGCAAAGAGAGAGAGATAATAATATTATGCCATAATGTCCACCACTACAGTCCATTAATGTCCAACTGCTGGGCACACTCTTACGAGAAAGGGAACCCACCACGCTGCTCCAATGCGGGTTGGCGGGCTTTAACGACTAATAATAATCCAGGGACCGTGCCTAGGCACGGGGGTGACTCACCGCCATCTTCCAACTCCGGGCTGGCACTGAGAATTTCTTAAATGAAAACCCCAAATACAACTCCATATTTTTATGCAGTTGTATTGCTTCCTGGTCAAAAAACCAGGACCTCGTGATCCGCAGTCGACCATATTAACCGCTAGACCAACGAGGCAAGTTATATCATAATATAATGACTGATAATATGGTGAACTTACCTAAAATAATTGGTTCCTAGATAAGAGAAAGTATTAATCAACAAAGTCAGAGTAACCGGACGATTCTGCTTTCATACTATTATGACTTCTGTATCTTGTTTTAGGTATTAAGAACTTAATTTTTTTATTATTAACTTGTTTTTAATACCTTGGTTGTGTATTTGACATTTCTTATCTTTAGTTGAATCCTATTGTATATTTCATAAGAGTCAAATGAGGCAAAAAACTGAGATTTTAATAGCTCAAGAAAGTTGTTTTTAATGAACTAAATATTTAAACTAGGTATTATTTTATGCGCTATATATTATCTTTTATTTATTATGTAAGAATATATAGTAAAACTATTTGATTTTATATGTATTTACACTTTGATTTTCAAGTTATTTTAGCTACCTATAATATGTTGATTTAACTATCGTTAAAATTTAAGGGGTATTCACATGATTCATTTTTTTAAAAATGAGGCATAAATTATATTGGACAACTATTCTAGGTTAGCACTCCTAGTTTGCACTAAATAAAAATAAAGAAATAGTTTTCAACAAAACTGGGCAAGCTTAGTGTCCAACTTTTACTGTTTTTGTTTCATATTTTAATTGTCAATTGTTTTAGGATTTTGTGGTGCAATAAAAATTTATTACAACAATTTTTACAAGTTAGGTACACCGTTTTTTAAAACTTTTGTCACAACTCACTCATGTTATTGGTGCAAACTAAAAATAATTAAGAAAGTACAGTGCATACTGCATGTTATATGTTTACATGTACAGGTAGTATGCATTATGTTAAATTGTTCCTAATCATGTTTTAGATCTTGGTGTAAAAATGATGTTAATTATCATTTAATATGTTGGTATAAGTTGTGAAAACATTGAACAAAATACAAATTATTTGATAAACGATTAAAGTTTTGGTTGTGAGCTTTGATTTAAATTGCATAATATTGCTAGTATACGATCTCATGGGCGATACTTAGGTCGTTGAATAAAAAAATGGATCATAAAAGCAAGCCAACAATTAGATAAAAAGATACGCGCCGATTTGAGAACCTCCTCCTTTTTTGGAAGTCGGTTAAAAATATCAAAAGCGTTTGGCCCCTTGTTATCCAATAATTGCTTTAGAATAATAATTTGTTTTCTAAAAACAGTCAATTAATATCCTATTGGTATTTTATAAATGTTTACAGTTCGCGAGGCGTAGATAAAATAGCTGTGTGATCTGGCGTACCACTCTTACATCTACACCCATATAAAAATGTATAGCTGAGCTTACACCTCGCGGACTCCATGGTTCTTTAAAAGGAAACTGTTACTGTAAAATAAACGATATTCTTCCACTGTAATATTTACGTGTTTATGTAACGAAATGTTGTGTTTTGACAGCTTTTTAGTTTTAATTTTATAACACTTAGTACAATATAATTAGCTAATATACAAATAATAATTTTACCTTTGTATACGTTTACCTTAGGTCTTTAAACTTATTCCTTAGTATACTCACTTTATACGATAAACAATGCTCCGATAGTAAGAGATTTTATGAGACTTACATGTATCCTTTACCTAAATAATATATTTTTAATGATTATTTCTGTTTTTGATGGTTTGATTATTTATTCTATTTTTCGTGAAATATAAATGTTATATTTTAAAATTCAGTTATTATTTATTAGTTTAAACTATGTAGGGTAGGAGGTATTAAAATTGTTTTGCATTTAAGTGAATACTTGCTTAATTATTTTCCAAGAACTTGCCATTAGGTACAGTTGCGGTCTGAAAATGTTTTTCCACCACTTAGGTTGATAATTGCATGCATACATGAGTGACAAAAGGTCAATACTCAATATTATGTGATTTGATAATTAACATGTTTTGCTGCAGTAGCTGGCAACTTGATAGGTACCTACAAACCTTTTTTATATTTTCAATAAATGTCACTCTAACAAAAATGCTTATGCGATCACATAAGTGCAATATCTGAACGATGATGCTAATTATTATGTGTCGAACTAAAAATTGTTTTTTAGTTTAGTAAAAACGGAATTTTTATTGTAATAAAGTCATTGACACCCTTTTTGTTGAATTCAATGCTTGAAAACTTTTGATAACTTTGAAACGTAATAAATACCTTGCTAAGGTGTTTTAGACCTATATATATAATCTAATGCAAACTGGTAAACATTTTCAGACAGCGACCGTGCAACGAGGTACCTACAAAATAAAATTGTAAGAAGATCAAAATATGGTCAATAAGTAGTTTTTAGGTATAATTTTGGGCCATGAAATACAACAATATTACCTACAAATATACAATTTTTTTTCGTAACCTTTGTGTTTTAAGTTTTCTCTAACCTGAGCAACCATCAATGTGTGTCAGATCCCTTGTTTCTGTGATCTGTGGTCAGATCAGTCAGGGAAACGGTGTCCTAGAGTAGCCTTTGACTGCAATATCACCTGGGTGGTGAGTGAAGATGCAGTCTAAAATTTTTTTTTAGTTTTTGTAGGAGATTTCTGACGGAGTGAGTGTTAAATTTTTCTTCTTATTTAGTGCATTTTTTTGAACTTTTTTTTGGCGAACATGCTTGCTGCTAAGTGTACTACTTTGCATAAAATAATTACCATCTTAACATAAGTGAAAAGTTTACGTCAGACAGAGGTAGAGTCGAATTTTCAACACTTAAACCTGTCATCGTCACTTCCGAATAATTTTAAAAACTTTTGGGGTTCCTAAGCTTCCCTTCTAAAAATTACGAGGTAGGTACGAGGAATCAAATTTTTTTTTGACGTCACTATTTGGACCATCCTGTACGGCCGAAGCCTTCCATCAGATCGGACTAGAGAAAATTCAAAAATTTTAAATTCACAAATTTTCTCTGCCGGGATCGAACCCGGCACCTCCTACTATCCCGCAGCGCTCACCACTGCGTCAGGGAGGTCGTCGACTCAGGACTTATGGCCGTTCGTACGTTTGGCTGTCATACTTGCTTATTTAATTAATATACTTTACTATTAACTAATGCTTGGATTAAAATCTGGAGATATTTCTCGCTTTATTTTAAGTAGCTGATGCCCGCGACTTCGTCCGCGTGGTTAAAGTTTTTTTGATTCCCGCGGGAATCCTTTAATTTTCCGGCACAAAAAGTACTTAGCCTAACTATGTCACTCTCCGACCTCAACTATACCCATGCCTAAAATCACGTCGATCCGTTGCTCCGTTGCGGTGTGATTGAAGGACAAACCAACAAACAACCGCACTTACGCATTTATAATATTAGTATGATATGATGCAAGAATCAAAAAAATATCTACTACTTTTCCAATTGCAAAAGGGCAACGCTACACGCTACTTGCAAACACGAACCGTCAATTCGATTTAAAAGTCAGTCGGACGGTATCAATTTTCCGACGTCTAAATGGCTACCTTTGCTCCGAAAACCATTTCAAGCACAACAATAAATCTTCACTGAAATCACGGACTAATTTCGTAAAAGCCCCGTCTCGCTTTGCTAATTAATATGAATGGAATTTGCATCCGGCTTTTTCTCGCGTAGACCATTTCCAACTATTGTTTTGCAAAGATCCTCACAATTTATTCCTATTTTTATCATACTGCACCGCGGCGGAGAAAGTCATCGAGAACAATAAAGCATCTTTTCGGTTAGGTACGTTGAAATGAAAAGCTTTTGTTCTCTAGACGAATTAGTGTTATTTGTTCAGTGTAATTACATATTTTTGGTGGAGTTATGAATTATGATGATTCATTTTTGTACAAATGAAAACAAAGGGATATTTTTAGTGTACCTACCTAGTACCTATACCTATTAGGTATATAAAGAGGAAGTAGAGTTAGGTACTTAATACAAACCTTCAGCATATGGTTAAATCTCTCGCAACAATCATTGCAAAGGCATTTGACAGCATTATTAAATAATGACAATAATTATCTTGGTAAGCAATTTGGGTTTCGTCGTGGACTCTGCTGCCAATACTCAATCCTGTCAAATAGGTAAGTAGTTACTAGGTACAATGATAGCAAAACGACCCCAATCCATATGCTTGTTTTCTCAACCTTTCTAGGCTTTTGATCCGGTTTTCTAAGTATACCTACTTAGGTATGATTCTCTGTGTATTAAGTTAGAAAAGAAAAAGATTAGTTCGCCTAATTGTGATGTTTGTGGCACGATAGACGATTTGCTACACATATTTATAGAGTGTCAGAAGAACGTGATCGAACGACGGTCACTGATGGCAAAATTTAATTGGAATAGACTTGATGTGGGACTCTTTCAGAGCGTTCTGGCAAGTCCCACATCAGAATCGGCAAAAAGCTTGGTTAATTTGGTCACTGCTTGCCATCGGTGACCGTCGTAGTAAGTAGAAAGTGTGTTTTCGTAGAAAGTGTGTTTGTTTGTTGGTTTGTTCTTCAATCACGCCGCAATGGAGCAACGGATCAACGTGATTTTTTGCATGGTTATAGTCGAGGAACTAGAGGCTACTTTTTATTCCGGAAAATTAAGGAGTTCCCGTGGAAATTGAAAAGCTTATTCTACGCGGACGAAGTCGCGGGCATCAGCTAGTTAGTAACTAGTAAGTTATTCATATTTTACAAGGTTGCACTTAAATAAGTTGTCTGCTTTAATTTTCGTGTGTAAAAGTGTAGATAAATTGTTATTACACAGTACTTAAGTGTTTCGTAGCAAAAAATCTCACTGTAAGCCAAAATAAAAAACCAAGTGGTTTTTCGTATAATCTATCCGAGGTATAGGTACCTACTTAGCTCCTATAAAAATTTTAGGACAGGCAGTTATAAATTACCCTATAAAAAGTTCAATAAAGTGATATAAAAATACGAACTCCTCTAATATGTTATGTTTAATATCTATCGGTGGAGCGCAAACCGTGTACTCTCATTAAAACTTTCCTCAGGCTGGGCTTGCACGTGTTTTTAATTTTTATCGAGAGCACTCGTCGTTAGCGAGCGAGCGGGCGCGGTACGCTTGCTGCGGCTCCATGCTTTGATTGCGGTAATGACGTCGTTGCCGAGCCGCGTCCTCGACTCGTCTCTTCACTATCTTCAAATTATTTCTTTACAAATTGATACATCTTTTTAATTAAGCGACTTTATGTCCATAAAAACTTATGAGTATGACATAAAGTTCCTGCTAACACATGGCGCTGGCGAGCGGTCGTTTTCTAACGTCTAATAACGAGATTGCGACACTCTTTTCATACTTGCTGAATGGAAGTTCACGTACCTACAGCGTACCTACCTACAATAGACTGCATTTGCAGCGTGTCGCGAATTAATTATTCAAGCACCGACATCTATTTAGCTTTAGATTTAAGTTTATTTTATTTACTTTAGTCTTAAACCCTTGAAAACAGCTGAATAATAGTACATTATGGTACAAGTGTGTAATGTTGGTGATTGCCGCTGAGGCGCCATTGAGACACGAGCCGTTAGGTGAGGGTCTTAAGATAGCCGAAGACGGTAATCATCAATACACACGTGTATCGTACGACGTTTTTCAACACACTTGTGAAGAAAATAATACTAAAAAATAATTTTATTTCGTAGATAAAAAGTTTATTTAGAGAAACAATTCTTAGCAATCTCATAGAATGGACCGTGTATAGTGAATGACCTCGGTATTTTATTTTTCGTGATAGGTATCTTCACTAAAAGCATCGGGCCATGGTTCTCTACGTCTTTTACAGTTATATTTGTTAATTCTTGTATCCTACTAGCACCAGTTACACTAAATATTAAAGCAACCTGGAAAAAAGAAACAATAATTAAGTTCAACACACAACACAGGCTGAAGTCGCGTAGATATTTAAAATTATTTTAACTAACCTTAGTAGCCAGATATTGGTTATCTGGAGCATCTTTTATAAATTTTTCAATATCGTCAGACGATAAAACCTTTGATTTCTTGCTTCTAAATCCATCGGATAATCTCTTTAGATATAAGCTGACAAATTAGAGTATGTTTTTAAGTCCACTCCATTCTTTGTTCGGCCTTTACTTTTTAACATTATACTATATATAGCTCGATTACCACTGACTGACTGACTGACTGACTGACTGACTGACTCATTGACATAATTGTTCTCCTAGAAAGAGACAGAAAACGATATAATGATGTACGGGAGATGTGTTCGGGTGCGGGATTCGAGTGGGGAAAAATTATGACATTTCGGAAAAACAAGATGGCGGCCGACATGATTCTCGCAACTCTTTTGTTTTCCAACCGATTTCGTTACAACTCGCAATTATTGAAGAAATTAGTAAACGATCCACAGAAAAAGTAGAAAAAATTGGAAAAACAAGATGGCGGCTGAGCTGTAGTGTTTTCAAATTTTTCATTTTTCGACCCCGAACCGCGGCGCCACAGATCCGAAACGGCGTGGTCGAACATGATATTTTTTTCTTTTTTCATCTACAATTATCCTTTATTTTGACAGAATAGAAGTGATTTTTGAAAATTCAAGATGGCGGCTGTCGCGGCGGCCTTTTTGTTTGAGGTACGAAAAAACGCAATTTAAAAATTCAAATTTCTCACAGTTGGCAACGTCGGAGCGTTTCGACTTCTAGGAAGCGATTGTGTGTACAAACTCGAGGTATGGATTGGGGAAATAAAATTACCCCATTTCTCGGGAAATTTTCAAGATTTACCCCAAAAATAAAAAAATCGAAATACGGACTTTTTGCAAAATTTGAGTACGAGCAACCACGTGTCTCACTTGTGCGAATGACATTTGGGTATTTTCGTCGCCGAGGTCTGGCAACACTGGAATTTATCAAAGTAAAAGTGATTTTCGACATGGTCTTTTTTCAGGGGCGATCATTTCGGCTGGGTGCGAGCGAGATGAAAAATTTAAACGTCATCAGGAGCGGTATATCCTGTAGTTTACGGGAAAATTATGAAACTATGTAAAATGTTTCTGTGCAACGAGGTGGCGGCCATTTTGTATTCTTTTTGTGTTTTTGAAAATTTCGAACACGTTTTTGAGGCAGTTGGCAACATTTGGGAAAGTTGACATGTATAAATCGACTGTATACCTCAACCAGCGGTAACGAGATATCTAAACAGTGTTGCCACATTTGGGGTAGTTTTCGAGATTTTCCCAAAAATGTCCTCCTGTAAAATTTTGTATGAAAATTTTTTTTTTCACTGATGGCTTCGTATACACGTCAGAAAATTAAACTTGAACAAAAATATGGAGACAGCTGATGATTGAGGATTTCGGAGACGGGTAAAGAGCACGGCCGAGGTATTGAAGATAGGTGGGGGGTGCTCGACCAAATGTCATTCGAAACTTCATCCAAACGACAATGAGCTGAAAAAAAATTCAAAATGGCGGATTTAAGATGGCCACCATACAAATTTATTTGGTGTCCATCTCAGAAAGTATAAAAGATGAAAGAGTGGTTTCTCGGCCAAAGATGATTAGGACGAGAAGATCTATTTAGCGAAAAGAAAAAAAATTCAAGATGGCGGAATATTTTTTTTCATACCAAATTATAATATGGCGATTAGGACTCATTAGCATAATTTATTGATCTCCAAGAAAGAGACAGAAAACGATACAATGATGTGTTCGGGTGTGGCCAGATACCGCGCTCGGAACACGGCAGACGCGCCAACAAAGCGAATACAAAACGAAAAGCAAATACAATTCTCAGTTAGTTGGATGCGACGCGTCGAGAAGTTTTGACGTGACGTGTGTGTAGACAAGTTTCTCGAAATAATGCCGTCTTGTGTCTTGAAACACTGTAAAAATTGTTACCAAAAATTAAAAAAGGAAGATAGTGTTTCGTTTCATAGGCAAAAATTTTCAATTCAAAAATTTCATTCTGTTAGATTTTTTTTCCATGATAATTAATTGCTGATGACTTGAAACACAAAACCTCAACGATATCTATCAGTGTTGCTAATTTACGTTGAAATATTTTCCCTTAAATTAAAGAAGGTGTAAATGGGCTGTTAGTAGATAGTTTTTTTTTGTGAAACAGCTACGCTGCCGGCTTATTTCGAAGTACGCCGATTAATTTATTGGTACGCCAGCTGCTTGGTACGCAGATGGTACGCAGGCTACTTTGGTGGTACGTAGGCTACTTTTAAGGTACGCCAGCTACTTTCGAGGTACGCAGGCTACTTTGGTGGTACGTAGGGTACTTTGGTGGTACGCAGGCTACTTTAAAGGTACGCCAGCTACTTTCGAGGTACGCAGGCTACTTTGGTGGTACGTAGGGTACTTTGGAGGTACGCAGGCTACTTTTAAGGTACGCCAGCTACTTTAGAGGTACGCCGACTAATTTGGTGGTACGTAGGCTACTTTTAAGGCACGCCAGCTACTTTAGAGGTACGCCGGCTAATTTGGTGGTACGCAGGCTACTTTTGAGGTACGCCAGCTACTTTAGAGGTACGCAGGCTACTTTGGAGGTACGTAGGCTACTTTGGTGGTACGCAGGCTACTTTTAAGGTACGCCAGCTACTTTCGAGGTACGCAGGCTACTTTGGTGGTACGTAGGGTACTTTGGTGGTACGCAGGCTACTTTAAAGGTACGCCAGCTACTTTCGAGGTACGCAGGCTACTTTGGTGGTACGTAGGGTACTTTGGAGGTACGCAGGCTACTTTTAAGGTACGCCAGCTACTTTAGAGGTACGTTGACTACTTTGGTGGTACGTAGGCTACTTTTAAGGCACGCCAGCTACTTTAGAGGTACGCCGGCTACTTTGGTGGTACGCAGGCTACTTTTGAGGTACGCCAGCTACTTTAGAGGTACGCAGGCTACTTTGGAGGTACGTAGGCTACTTTGGTGGTACGCAGGCTACTTTTAAGGTACGCCAGCTACTTTAGAGGTACGCCGGCTACTTTGGAGGTACGTAGGCTACTTTTAAGGTACGCCAGCTACTTTCGAGGTACGCAGGCTACTTTGGTGGTACGTAGGGTACTTTGGAGGTACGCAGGCTACTTTTAAGGTACGCCAGCTACTTTAGAGGTACGCCGACTACTTTGGTGGTACGTAGGCTACTTTTAAGGCACGCCAGCTACTTTAGAGGTACGCCGGCTACTTTGGTGGTACGCAGGCTACTTTTAAGGTACGCCAGCTACTTTAGAGGTACGCCGGCTACTTTGGTGGTACGCAGGCTACTTTTAAGGTACGCTAGCTACTTTAGAGGTACGCCGGCTACTTTGGTGGTACGCAGGCTACTTTTAAGGTACGCCAGCTACTTTAGAGGTACGCCGGCTACTTGGAGGTACGTAGGCTACTTTTAAGGTACGCCAGCTACTTTAGAGGTACGCCGGCTACTTTCGAGGTACGCAGAGCTGTACGAGGTACGTACGTACCTCTAAGGTAGCTGGCGTACCTTAAATGTAGCCTACGTACCACCAAAGTAGCCTACGTACCTCCAAAGTAGCCGGCGTACCTCTAAAGTGGCTGGCGTACCTTAAAAGTAGCCTACGTACCTCCAAAGTAGCCGGCGTACCTCTAAAGTAGCTGGCGTACCTTAAAAGTAGCCTGCGTACCACCAAAGTAGCCTACGTACCTCCAAAGTAGCCTGCGTTCCTCTAAAGTAGCTGGCGTACCTTAAAAGTAGCCTACGTACCTCCAAAGTAGCCTGCGTACCTCTAAAGTAGCTGGCGTACCTTAAAAGTAGCCTGCGTACCACCAAAGTAGCCGGCGTACCTCTAAAGTAGCTGGCATACCTTAAAAGTAGCCTACGTACCACCAAAGTAGTCGGCGTACCTCTAAAGTAGTCGGCCTACCTCCAAAGTAGTCTACGTACCACCAATTTAACTGGTATATCTTGAAAGTGTTCGTCGTACCGCTAAAGTACTCAGCGTAGCTCCAAAGTAGCCAGCGTACCACCACAGTATCAGGGGAGATCGCAGTGAAGGGCTAACTTGTAGTGGATAAAAAAAAAACAATAATATGCGCATCTCCTTTTCCAGGATACAAGCTATTCTCCTACCATATGTCGTTGAAATCGTAAGGCATAAAGAAAGAACCAACAAATACATTTTCTTTCATTAATTTGGCACTTTTTCATTAATCTGGCAACATTTCACGCACACTGATGCATGTGTTCAGACAGTGCTGTCACGCACACTCGAATAAATTTTGGCCGCACTTCCGTGTTCCGAGCGCGGTATCTGTTTGTGGGATTCGAGTAGAGAAAAATTATGACATTTCGGAAAAACAAGATGGCGGCCGAAGTGATTCTTGCAACTCTTTTGTTTTCCAACCGATTTCGTTACAACTCGCAGTGATTGAATAAGTTAGTAAACGATAAATAGAAAAAGTCGAGAAAATTGAAAAATCAAGATGGCGGCAGAGCTGTAGTGTTTTCAAATTTTTGATTTTTCGACCTCAAACCGCGGCGCCACAGATCCGAAACGGGTTAGTTCATGTATAAGAGATATGTTCGGGTGCAGGATGGGAGTAGGAGAAAATAATGACTTTTCGGGAAAACAAGATGGCGGCCGATTTGCCGAAATGAACCGATCGAAGCATTGAAGATAAGTGGGAGGTGCTCGACCAAATGTCATTCGAAACTTCATCCAACTGACAGTGAGCTGAAAAAAATTCAAAATGGCGGATTTAAGATAGCTGCCATACAAATTTATTTGGTGTCTATCTCAGAAAGTATAAAAAATTGAAGAGTGGTTTCTTGGCAAAAGATGATCAGGACGAGGAAGTCTATTTAGCGAAATGAAAAAAATTCTAAATAGCGGAATATTTTTTTTCATAACATATTATATAACGATTAGAACTATAAAAGACGTCATTGTTCTCCTAGAAAGAGACAGAAAACGATACAATCATGTAGGGGAGATGTGTTCGGGTGCGGGATTCGAGTAGGGAAAAATTATGACATTTCGGAAAACAAGATGGCGGCTGACGTGATTCATGCAACTCTTTTGTTTTCCAACCGATTTCGTTACAACTTGCAATTATTAAAGAAATGAGTAAACAATCAATAGAAAAAGTGGAAAAAATTGGAAAAACAAGATGGCGGCCGAGCTGTAGTGTTTTCAAATTTTTGATTTTCGATCCCGAACCGCGGCGCCGCAGATCCGAAACGGCGTGGTCGAGCATAATATTTGTTTTCTTTTTTCGCCTACAATTATCCTGTATTTTGACAGAATGGGAGTGGCTTTTAAAAAATCAAGATGGCGGCTGTCGCGGCGGCCGTTCGGTTTGAGGTACGAAAAAACGCAATTTTAAAATTCAAATTTCTCACAGTTGGCAACGTCGCGGGATCGTTTCGACTTCTATGGGGCGATTGTGTGCAAACTTGCGGTATGGATTGGGGGAAAAAAATACCCCATTTCTCGGAATTTTCAAGATTTACCCCAAAAAAAAATCGAAATACTTACGTATTTTTTGCAAAATCCGGGTACGAGCAACCACGTGTCTCACTTGTACGAATGATATTTGGGTATATTTGTTACCGATGTCTGGCAACACTGGAATTTATCAAAGTAGAAGTGATTATAGACATGTTCTGTTTTCAGGGGCGATCATTTCGGTTGGGTGCAAGCGAGATGAAAAATTGAAACGTCATCAGGAACGATATATCCTGTAGTTCATGGGAAAATTATAAAACTACTTATGTAAAATGTTTAGGGGCCGTCCATTAATCACGCGAGGCTTGAAAGGGGGGGGGAGGGGGTTTAACAAAAATCACGAAATATCACAAGGGGGGAGGGGGGGGGGGGGGGGGGGTGTAGTAAGATATCACGTGTATTTATTTTTTTTTCGTCAAACGCGCGATTTCTAAACCGAAAAGCGGCGTGTAGTGTGACCTTGACTCACCGTTGCCAGGCAACGAACGAAGTCACCGCGCGCCGCGCACCGCGACGATCGCCCGGCTCGGCTTCATTGCCAGTCGCCAGTTATTCTGTTATTTTGGCGCCGAATACACGCGTAAACCGTTTATTACCTCGTACGTGTTGCATTAAAAAAATATTTAAGATTCTTTGTAGGTAAGGTCAAGGGGAGTAAGAGAAACGGTGGGGTAAGAGAAACACAAAGCCATAACTAACAAACTATGTAGTTTAACGATATTTGCTCTCAGTCGGTACAACAGTATTGACGAAGTGGTTTAAATTTTTTAACATAGATGTCGCTGCGATAATTCTACAAGATTATATTAAAGAAAGAAATTTGTCATTTTTCAAAACTCAAAACACGAGTTAGACATGCTTTTATTTATTGCTTGTTTTAAAGTGAATTCATAGAGTTTTCAACAGTGTTTTGCTGTAAGTACTTAGCATAATGTATAGATTTAATGTTCCAATTGTTTTTTCTGTCTAAAACAGTTTAGTTTATTAATTTAAGACATGGTAAAGATTCTAGTCACTAAAAGTTCCGAGTGGGAAAGTGAAACAGAGATGAGCGGGGTAAGAGAAACATATGTTTCACTTCCCTCATTTCAGAGATTACCAACCTTCTTTTAATTATATCTTATTTAAAAAAAAACTACTATGTACCTATTTGATTATAGGTCATCTTGTGTCTGCCACACCAAACTTATTAATTATTAGAAATTATAAAACTATTGTTAGTAGTCTGTTTGTTCAAGCGTCATTCAAAAACAACTGTACTGATTTTGATAAAACTTATCACACATATTCGTTATATAGAATATGTTTTTTATTAGGAGTCATAGTATATTATTTAATTTTATTCCCATAATTATTATGATAACATTTGAGGGAGCTACTAGCTATAAAAGTGTTAATATATTAAATATAATATAAAAAGAAAAAGTGGCTGACTGACTGACTGGGTACCAATCATGTAAGAATGTCCGATCAAAACGTTAAAGTTCGTCGTCAAAGTTTATAAACCATAACGGCATTAAATTAGAGCTCAATTTCGTGTATCCATTCTTATACGTTCGAGTATCGTTCATACCTAAACGTATAAGAATGGGCAGACGAAATTGAGCTCTAATTCAATGCAGTTATGGTTTATTTTACTTTGACAAAAATCTTAAACGTTTGATGAACAATTCTTACGTAATAGGGGGGCTGATCTATCAACGCACAGCTCAAACCACTGTACGGATCGGGCTGAAATTTGGCATACCGATAAATATTATGTCGTAGGCATCCGCAAAGAAAGGATTTTCGAAAACAACCCATATAGAGGTAAAATAGTAATCAGTAGATAAAATATGAATATTTATTGGTGAATAGAAGAAGACTTACAAATACTGTAAACATGGTGTTAGCTATTTTATTGAACTAAAAAATTAATAAAAATTTAGAACATACTCAATTTTTGTTTTGGTTTTACTACCCCTGACTTGGCGACTATGTTTCACTTACCCCATTTTCAGTTTTTTCCATTTATTTAAGAAATTAGACCATATAGCCATTCACTGAGACTCGTAATCGATTGAGGCAATTAAAGATGCCATTTTATTTGTTGAAATAGATCTATAGGCCTCATATTTACCGAGTTCTAATCATAGTTTCACTTACCCCATTTCGGGGGTAAGTGAAACAAAACCATAGTCTACTTTTAATTAGTAATTTCATCGTTATTTGCACGATTAGAAAGCTTGAAGATCATGTCTTATGAAAGCCGATTTAATGAAGAGTATATATCATTAATCGTTATTCAAATTGACAATCATTTTACTGACTTACAGGTCATTTTATAGAAAAAACAGTAAAGTATGTTTCACTTACTCCCCCTGACCTTACTAATTTTAATACACGTGATTTTAGGTGGGGGCGGGGGGTTAGTCTTAAACCTCACCACGTATCACCAAGGGGGAGGGGGGGTTAAAAAATGCTCAAAAAACATCACGTTATTAATGGACGGTCCCTTAACTGTGAAACGAGGTGGCAGCCATTTTGTATTCTTTTTGTGTTTTTGAAAATTTCGATCACGTTTTCGGGGCAGTTGGCAACATTTGGGACAGTTGACATTTATGGATCGATTGTGTAACTCGACCGGCAGTATCGAGATAACTAAACAGTGTTGCCACATTTGGGGTAGTTTCCGAGATTTCCCCAAATATTTCCTCCAGTAAAATTTTGTATGAAAATTTTTTTTTTCACTGATGGCTTCGTATACAAGTCAGAAAATATAACTTGAAGAAAAATATGGAGACAGCTGATGATTGAGGATTTCGGAGACGGGTGAAGAGCACGGCCAGGGTATTGAAGAAAGAGGGGGTGTGTTCGACCAAATGCATGAAAAAAAACATTTAAAACTACCAACATACCCGCCTACCTGCATACCCGCCTACCTGCTTATCCGCCTACCAACATACCCACTTACCGACATACCTGCCTACCAACATACGCGCCTAACAACATACCCACCTACCAACATACCCGCCTATCACCATACCCGCCTACCATCATACTCGCCTACTAACATACCCGCCTACCAACATACCCGTGCGTACCTACACCCCAAATCGCACACATCCTGTAATTATATAAGATCTGTTAATTTTGATGAAAAAGTTGGTAATGATTTGCAATCATAATCATGATTTGGCTCTTTAACAGAATTTTAACTTTAATGTTTGATTAATAAGGTTACAATTGCATTCAATTGCGGCATTTCCGAAAATCTTCTATGAATAGTGTCGACTCACTGAGTTCATCAGTTATGTTAGAACTTATATTCTCTCACTCTGATGAAACGCGGCCATTTTGTATATTTTTTTTAACATTGCTTAGTTCTTTTAAATATATATGCTTTGACTTTATATTACTTGCATAACAAAGGTTGGAACCCAGAGCCGTAAAGCCAGTTAATATAAAAATAATATTATAAATTTATGCGTATGATAGTATGACATAAAACGTGTTCTGTGCTTTTAACTTTTTAAGTTTTGGTTCTACAAGAGATCACGAATCACGCATTTGGAATTTTTAAAAAAAAGTCGTGTGGCACTCCGCACTCGGAGTCTCGGAGACTGCCGCGGTAAAGCTTATTGTATAGGTAGCATTTTTTATCAACTTATGTTGGACCTACCTAAGCAAAAAGGAACCAATCCACTCACATGCCAAAAATGAGATAAGTAATACAGAAAGCTTTTAAAATGCACCTTCAATAGCATCACCCGATGGACTTGTTGGAGAAAATGCCTTAGTGGAGGTGAAATGTCCATTTAAACACAGAATGAACACTGCTGAAGAAATCCAACAAGACGTTAAATACTGCTTCGATGCTGGAGGAAAATAAAAACAAATCCTATTTATTATACCACCAAATACACGGTCAATTATTGTCAATTTTAGATAGGTCAATTCTGTGGGTCAATTTATTATTTTATAGTATGGACCACAAAGGAAACTCATCTTGCCAGTGGAAAGAGACCTGAATTGGAAACTAATCATAGATATCTTACTGAAATTTTACCAAGAACAATTTATTAATTGATTGATGTCCTAAATTTGAATGTGCAGAGGGCTCAATAAATGAAATTACTTGTTTTTGTGGGGAGTTGTTTTCCATATTATGACAGTGTAAAATAGGTATAATAAAACCATAAAAAAAAGTTTTTAGTTTCATTTATTACAATTTCACATTTATCTGAGATATCATTGATTATACTACTGTATGACTATGCAGTAACTAAAAAATAAATTAAAAACTAAAATCTTAAAATGAATCCTTGTTGATGTCCAGTGAGGCATAGTGATAGGGATAGATGTTGCCAGCATTGCCCCATTGGATGGCCAAACTTATTCTTTGGTCTATCATTCCATAAAATATGCTCTATTTTTTAGGATCTTCATTAGAAAAACTGTTCATTTTCTTTTAATAAAGAATACTGCATATTAACCAGAGCTGCACATGTCTGTATAATTTTACAAGCATACACTCTCATGTTGGGTATTAAGAAATCGAGAATTCTAAATGATTTCAGTCTTGATATTGCCCTCTCTACATGAATCCTAGCTCTTGCAATTTGGCGTGTTGCAAGAACCTGCTCTTTTGAAAACTGTTCAGTGATTAGAAATGATGGAATATTAACATTCACACCAAGTGGTGCACAAAGGTCTGATATGAGGAATCCTTTGTCACATAAGATTAGATATCCTGCTACCATATGTGATAGGATTCCACTATCTTTGGCGATTACCTTGTCTGATGAAGATCCAGGGAACAGATCACTGACATAATATGTGATAGTTGCATTAGGAGCTATTCCTTACAACACTTTAAATGTATATCTTTGCTTGTAGTGTGAGAAGACTGCTTTTTGTTCTTTCATTGAAGTCGGAGTAGCTACTTTGATTTCTGTGCAATCGTTGGTATAAAGAAAATATTCTTTTCTCTACTGGGAATTGTTTCCATCATTCCTTTAAATAATACAGAGTGCAAAACATATAGAAATGTTATAAATATGTTACAGTACAGTAGTAGAACTGATCTTAAATCAATATGCTAAATCAAAGATTGAGCCTAAGCTTCATTAATGTGCATAATAATTAATCATCATTATTAATTAAGTACTTCCACCTTCCAACCTATGAAATAATTGATTTCAAATCTACTTAAATGAGATCCACTAAAACTTGGAAATGAGCAATTGTAGGCAATCCTGTATACTGAAACACTAGCAAGTCAACTGCCTTGGTTTTCTTGAAAGACAGTCTGCATTCACCTTTGCAAAAAATATTTCTCTGCAGTAGTCAAAATATCAGTACTTCCATTTATTTGGCTCATTGTTGATTGTTTGACTAATACACCTGTGACTGAAGTTTCCAGTTCGACTGCAACATCTTTAGTCATCTGTTTTTTGGTTCTAGCACTAGAAAATTAATTTTGTATCAATCGCTAAATAAAAATATATAAGAAACTTAGGGACCATAATAATATGCTTCTGTAGGGACTAGAGATATTTATAGGTGTATATTGTTAATGTTTGCATAGAACTTGTTTCTGGTCTATGTGATTAGGCAAGACATAGTTACACAGACTTTCAGTTTCAAGACAAACAAATGGAGACTTCCTAAAGTATAAGATAAAATCCACATAATATATAGGTACCTTCTCCGTTCTGTAGGATACGAAAACTCGGAAACTATTGCTACTACTTATTGTGTGCAAAAATTTATGGAATAACATCCTTTTCAATAGCAAAATGGCAACTACAGAGGCGGTCTTCACGAGTAGGGTTTCTATCCTTACGACTGAAATTTAAAACAATGAGTTATAGTTAGTAGGACAATACAAGTTTATACAACGCAACTTGAATGAACTACCTATTTAAGTTATTTTATTTTTACAAAGTACAAAAAATAAGGACCCAGTAAACTTACCGGCTTATCGTTTTCAACTTTTTAAAAGATATTCTCATTCGCTGGGAATCAAAAAACCTACAGGTACAGGTTTCTCTTTTCAAGACATGGTTGAACCCGGGGGCAAAACAATACAGCATTTTTTATATTTCTAACACCAAAACTAACTCTTTACTTTATATAAAATATAAATTTTCAAGTTTGTTCTCATGTTTGTTTTTACAACAGAACCACAGACTACAGTTGAACAGAACTTTCGTTTCTGGTCGGTGCCACAGAACACATTAAATACGGGTATGTTCCGAAATACACTGCGAGCACTGTAAGGTGTGACGTAAATTAATTAGTATACTGCGAAGCCGTTTCTTTATAGTTAAGTATACTGGTTACTGCTTATAACGGAACGCAGCCAGCAGTTCAGTACTGACTCACTGAGACTGAGAGCACCTTACCTCGAAAAAGCCAGTGCTCACAGTACAAAAATGGCGACGTTTATGACGTCATATATTTCCCTAGGATACTGCGGCAGTTACTGTCAGTCCATAACGGAACGAATTTCTCCACAGTAAGAACACTGAACAGTGCTTGCAGTGTATATCGGAACACACCCACAGTAACTATAAGTCAGAAATGTAAAGACTAAAGAGCTAAATTGCCCGCCAATCATACTGATTTGCGGGCATTTGAAAAAAAACCGCGCAATTTAGCGCCAAAACCGCTAAAATGGCAGCCGTTATAGGGAGGTTAACGATTAAGAGTTAGACTAACGAAATCATTCGAACTATAAAGATCTCTCGAGATATCTCGATTATAACAGATGATTAGTTAGTAATTTAGTAATCGTGAGTGAATCGACGCAAACAGAAAACGTACATGCATTAGGTTAATCCGTTGTTTGCATGGTTGCCTGGTAGAGATCGCTTTAAAGCGATAAGGCCGCCACTTGTACCATAGCTTAGTTTTATTGTTATTGTTTATATGTATGTGTTTCTTGGTGTACAATAAAGAATTTTTCATTCATTTCATTCATTCATGCATGCGTCTTGCCCTAACTATCTAATCGCATAGTGTGTTATAGTGGCGCTATTATAATTCTTAAAGAAACAAGACAAGTTTTGGATTTGTTTGACATGACTTGTCTCAGGATTCAATATTTACACGTTATGTATTTACAGGTTTTGATGGAAACCTACAGGTTTTTAAACAAACATGGAAAATAAAAATCTACTAATTATTGATACCTACTTTATCATTTATAACTAAAGTTGTTTTTGCACCTATTAAATGAAAGTATCAGGGATAAAAAATCAATACCATCTTGAAAATCTGAATTAAAAATGTCATAATTCTCAGTGCTTAATGTCGAAGCCTGTAAAAAAGCAATGGCCTGCCCAGTCTACTAAGAAAATTGTTATTTCTTTAAATGTGTTTTGATCGTACTATAATTGTTAACAGAAGAAATTGAATCTCGATTTTCTAGCGTACAAAAACATACATTTTTTGATCTATGAAATCGATTTTTCGATTAATCGATCTTAAGACCAGCATCATTGCACATCACTACGTAGCGTCATTTTTTAATTGAACTTGGAAGGGTTAACTTTTCATGCTAGCACTTCACGCTGGGACGAGGCGCTCGGGCGCGGCACTCGGCGAGTGCTGCCGAGGCGAGAAGTACCTCTCCACACGCTCGGGTACCTTAGTTGCCGGCAAACCGTCGAAGATGCAGGTTGACACTGAAAAAGTCGCTGCTGCAACAGCTTTGTGCGCGCTTACTCATTATAAATTATAATTAAGTGTGCGTACCTATTGCACAAAAAAAAAATTGAAATACATATACTTCTTCATATCTAACTGAAAGCCCAAATGCTAAGTTTCCTGGCTATAACTTGAGAAATGAATGACTTTCGTACAAAATTTCAACCCCTATTTTACCCCTTTGGGGGTAGAATTTTGAAAAACTGTGACACGTATTTCTTTATTTTTTACTTTAAGCCAAAATACCAAGTTTCGTTGATATAATATCTTGAGAAATTATGGACTTTCATACAATCTTTCATCCCCTATTACACCCCTTCGGGAGTAGAATTTTCAAAAACTGTGAAACACGTATTTCTTTATTTTTAACTGGTAGCTCGTATACCAAGTTTCATGGATATAACTTGAGAAATGACTGACTTTTATACAAACTTGAACCCCCTATTTCCCCCCCTTAGGGGTGGAATTTTGCATAATCCTTCCTTATTGAGCGCCTACGTCACAAAAGGAACCTACTGTCATAATTTCAAGTTTCTAACCCCAGCGGTTTAGCCTGTGCGTTGATATATAAGTCAGTCAGTCAGTCAGGACTTTGAATTTTGTCCGTGCGCACTCAATTGGTTTGCTCTGAACACTGACGACACGAGCGTATGGAAGGGCCGCTCGCGCTCGCCACTCGTCACTTTGATCTTTCGTCGAAAAACCGCCCATCAAAGCGAGCGGCGGCGAGGCGAGGCGAGAGCGCACGAGACGACCCGAGCGGGCCTTCTTCACACTGGCGCTCGCCGCCGCTCGCCTACACTCGCCCAACGTGAAGAGCCGGCATCAAAGATCAAACAAAAAGTGATACAGCGAAGTTGAATGTAAGTGGTTTAATATTTAAACTAGCTTTTAATATTTATTTATTGTTGTGGAGTGCTCTCAAATACCCGTGGTTAGTAGAAAAATCTTTGGCGCTTACATAAAGGTGGAAAAAGTTCTTTCCAATGAAGACTAAGATATTGGTTGCTAATTGCACTTCTTCTTTCCATACTCAATTACGCCGATGCCTGGCTGATCTTGCCTTGATCTGTCTGAAGACCTTTAAATAAGCTAGAACGTTAACAAAATTTGTGCATTAGATTCATATTGGGTCTGAGCAAGTATGATAATGTTTCGAATTATCGCAGGAAACTTAACTGACTTCGTATCAGGCAAAGGCACACTCTGTACCACGCATGGTCGGCCCCCTATCTAAAACAGCGCTTCAGGTTTCTTGGCTTCTTTCCAATCCAGCATACAATAAGCATAAGCATAGCATAAGCGTTCTTTCAATGATAACAAACTTAAAATTACCAAACACAATACCCAGGGCTACTCTGACTCATTTACCCTAAAAGCAGCAATATTGCAGGACACATTCCCAGTTGGTATCAGACAATCTCATCCTTTAGTAATCTTTAACGCCCGAAATTAATAATCAATCCTGATCCATTTATTCCTATCTAAGATTGATATTTCAATCCTTTTTTTGGTTATAGCATGCCAATATGCGATCCATAGATTGAGTTTGCTATCTTAAGATTCTACTTATCTTTGGGAGGGCGGATCACAGATTAAAGATCGGCCTCTGTTCGAAAATGACAGTTTGAGCGTGCCAATAACCAATCCGTCCATTTTGACAATTAGTTCGATCGGTGTAAACAATCTCGGATTGCAATCCGAGAAATACTACGGTTTGCTGCAACCCTATCCACGATTATGATTTTAGTTTTTTAAAAGTTAGGCACTGTAGGTTTCAGAAACAAAAAAAATGGCAATGGATATAATTAGTGATGGTGACGACAGTGATTTGGAGGTACCTACTTGCTCTGTTTATCGGATGAACGATAGCGAAGCTGAAGAGGCAACGAGCAAGTAGTTAGTCGGAGAATTAAAAGGGTAAACTTTATGGATCCAGTCTGGATGATGCTGAGTTCACGTTTAGGTTTAGGTTATCAACCGGCAGTGAATACTCTACTCAATTGATGCCGTTTGTCCGTGTAACCTCCACAAGGTAAGTACTTACCTAGCTAGTGAATCTACAGACTTTTTTTATAACAAGTAAGACCTACCTATGTATATGTTTTTATTTTACAGGAATCATGGCGTTTCACCACTCCATCAGCTATTGCTAACATTAAGGTTTTATGCATTAGGATTTGAGATTCATGAATGTAGTTGCTCGATGGCCAGGTTCAACACATGATGCCACAATTTTCATCAATTCTGTTCTTAGAGGTGAGCTAACAGTGTTTTAATTTGCTGTGTTAAGTAATCTTTTTAAAGTTGTAACAAAACTTAATTAGTAAATATTTTATGTATTTGTCTACAGCTCTACAGCTCAATGTGATGCAGGTCTATTTGGTAACCGTTGGATGCTTGGTGATAGTGCTTATGCAAAGAGATCTTATTTATTAACACCACTTTTGAATCCAGTTAAATACTGAAGCAGAACAGAGATACAATAAAGCACACATTAAATCTAGGAATACCATAGAGAGGTAATTTGAAAAACAACTTTAACTCTAGATGACTACGATGATGTGATGACTTTAAATAAGATTTAATAATTATATCATGCTATAAATAAAATTGGTTTAGGATCTCAGGGTTATAATAATAGTAGTTTGTTAAACAAATAGATTACCATAACAGTGTAGAGTTCTAGCATTCATTCAAAACTAGCTGATGCCCGTGACTTTGTCCGCGTGGATCGAGGTTTTTCGGTTCCCGCGGGAACTCTTTCAGGATAAAAAGTAGCCTGTGTTATTCCAGACTATAATCTATCTCTGTGCCAAATTTCATCCAGATCCATTCAGCCGTTGGGGTGTGATTGAGTAACAAACATCCATACATCCATCCAAACTTTCGCATTTGTAATATTTATTAGGGACTAGCTAATGCCCGTGACTTCGTCCGCGTGGATTGAGGTTTTTCGGTTCCCGCGGGAACTCTTTAATTTTCCGGGATAAAAAGTAGCCTATGTGCTATTCCAGACTATAATCTATCTCTGTGCCAAATTTCATCCAGATCCGTTCATCCGTTGGAGCGTGATTGAGTAACAAACATACATCCATACATCCAAACTTTCGCATTTATAATATTTATTTGATTAATAGTTTGATTTGCTAGAATGCAATAGGTACTACTTTGTTAAGTATACATAATATAATAAGGCTAGGGTACCTATACAAAATCTAGTTAGTGAAACTGAATTTCTCTGTTATTAACTAATATAAATTTCTGCTATTTCAGAACTTTTGGCATTTGGAAACGATGCTTTCCAGTAGTGGCACTAACATTGCGCTTATCTTTACCCAAAGCACAAGCAGTTATTATTGCCACTACTGTACTTCACAATATTTGCAGGAACTACAACTTAGATGAAGTTCCTGCAGAAGTGGATCTACCGCCAGATGATAGCACTGAAGATGTAATGAGTTCCAGTAGTGAAGTCCAAGATGTTCAAGAAAGAGCCCACTATAGCCCATTAACATCCCACTGCTGGGCACAAGCCTCCACTCTCATAGGAGAGTGGGAATTAGAGCTTAGACCCACCACGCTGCTCCAATGCAAGAAAGAGCAGTCCTAATTAATAATTATTTTCGGTACCTTTTCCTTTAATAATATAGGTAAAATAACATTATGTACTTATATGGGTAATAAAAAATTAATAAACAATAAATATCTTTTGATTCACTTTTTTTAATTAAAATTATCAGAAAAACCTCTAGTAGGTACCTACTCAATAAAAAATATTTCTAGGTTATTTAAAATATATTTACAAAGTACCTAGCCTCTTAGTTAGGTGTTGATTAGTTAAAATAATTAAGTACAAATATTACACTGTCTTGTGGGAGATGATGATGACGATGAATGCTGTATGAGATAACACTGTGGACTATAAGCACTATAACTTCTTCAATTTCTCTAACTCTAATATGCACTTCACTGCATTGCACTGCACTGCTGTTTTTTCACCGAGAAATATTCAGTTAAGGCAGTGTTCTTGGCATTCCTGCTTTCTTCTAGCCTTGATATTTTCTTTCTCCCTGAAAAATGAGAACATATTATTAAGCTAATGTAAGTATACATTTACCATCATTATGGTGGTAGGTACCTACCTACTAACAATTTTTTTTTGTCAAATATTGACACAATTAGTACTCTTATTATTTTTAATGTACATATTATGTAATAGTTAACTGAATGATAGATAACTCATAGTTATTTCAAACTTTTTTGTACCTAGGTACCTATATCTAATTAATCTATTACTTTGATCATACTTGATTTTGAATATCAATATCAGTAGGTAATGCCATAGTTAAATTTTTAGCCACATGAGAAATGATAGCTAAATATAAAATCACAAAATTGTAGTTGACTCAATTCAATAACAACGGAAGGCGTCACTATAAGAAATAACAAAATATATGTAACTACTTACGATTTCGGAATCCATTACTGACTATTGTTGTAAAGCTGGTACAATAAATCAATTGAAAAAATTAAATGAAATCATTTGAATACCTATACTAGCGGCACGCTATGATGGCCGGTTGACACATTACAATAGGTCAATTTATTCTCGAACAAAAAACAATTAAGTTTTTTTAAATTTATGAATCTCTGCACATCACTATCGTCATAGCTATCGTCAATAAAGTAATACAATTATTTCCTTCAAAGTCGTTATCAATTAATACGGAACGTTTGTCCAACCGGCCATCATAGCGTGCCGCTAGTGTAGTAAAATATTTTGTTACAAAAGTAAGATTAGATAGTCAATAACAGAGAGACGTCACCGGCACAGGCTAGAGCACACGTTCCATTTCTGCTAAAGTATTCACTTGATATGATATTTTAACTATTAATGTAATATTATTTCCAGTAGAAATTTTACACGTTTTCAGACAAAGATCACTAATTTTTAGTATGAAAAATATTTTGGGTACTATTTAAATAGTTTTAAAACTGGTTTGAAATTAAAAATATACGAGTCAAACGCATTTTATAATCAAACATACTGCTAAGAACGGAACGGTCAAGAGGGAAAGGATCGCTAGCGATCCGGCTTCAAAAAAAGATCGGACTGCAGAGTTTTGTTATTGGCATGCGGATTAGAGATCGATCGACAGATACGCAATAATCCAAGATTGCTTTTAATCGTGGATTGTAGATACATTATTAATTTCGGCCGTAAGGGGACTCAGGCCGGTACCTTCTTCATACAAACGAAAAAGCGTAATTACTACATTATTTGATATTGTACGCCCAAAACTAAGTTTTATTTCGATTTGTCTCGTCATTATCTAGGTTTATTGATATATAAAATATTGAAAAAAATATTGATTTTAAAGTTACGAGCCTCGAAAGATTCCAATTTTCACACTAAATTGATGACAACTTTGGGCGCAAATAAATAAGATTAGGAGTGTGAAAATTATAAAACAATTTATCAATAAACATAGTTTATTTATTCATTATTTGAAATAACTTTACTTAGTAAACATACATTTAGTAGTTTTTACAAACAAACGCTTTTCCCAAACGACTGTTCAACCCTTTTCGCGCGCTTGATTTCGGTAAAAACCATCTTGCCTCGCATCCGAACATTCGACACCTCCGGGTGGCGGGCGGGCGGGCGGGGGGAAGGGCCAACCAGAAAATCGGCCGCTCGCAGCCTACATAATACTACGTAGCTACTAGCTAAATACTGCGAGCTACTTATTGCAACGTAATTAGAGTGCTATTCGTGTAATTCGTAATTATGTACCTACATCGTGTGTGTGGTTTATATTTATAATTATTATTATTGTGAATAAGTGTTGTCAAATGCATATTGTTATTATTTTATTATTACACTAGCTGATGCCCGCGACTTCGTCCGCGTGGAATAAGTTTTTTTAATTCCCACGGGAATTTTCCGGGATAAAAAGTAGCCTATGTCACTCTCCAGGTCCTCAACTATACCCATGCCAAAAAACATGTCAATCCGTTGCTCCGTTGCGGCGTGATTGAAGGACAAACCAACAAACAAACACACTTTCGCATTTATAATATTAGTAAGTACCTATGATTGTTTCACTATTAGGGTTTATCTTGATCTAGATCACAGTTAGATCAGCTGAAATCGCAGTCAAGTGTCCAGGTCCTCAACTATAGTTGAGGACCTGGACGGACCTTGACGGACGTGGCTATATGCTATGCTATATGCTATGCTATATGCTATGCTATATGCTATGCTATATGCAATGCTATATGCTATGCTATATGCAATGCTATATGCTATGATATATGCTATGCTATATATGCTATGCTATATGCTATGCTATATGCTATGCTATATGCTATGCTATATGCTATGCTATATGCTATGCTATATGCTATGCATATGTCATGCTATATGCCATGCCATATGCCATGCCATATGCCATGCTATATGCCATGCCATATGCCATGCTATATGCCATGCTATATGGCACATAGTTCGAAGAGCTGATGGTCGTTGGGGTCCCAACTCCCAAGGTGCTGGAGTGGCGACCCCGAAACGGGAAGCGCAGTGTTGGCAGACCCCCACTAGGTGGACCGACGACATAAAACGAGTCGCAGGGAGGCGCTGGATTCAGGCGGCGCAAGAACGAGGCCTGTGGAACTTGTGGAAGTCCATGAAGACCTTTGTCCAGGAGTGGACGTCTATCGGTTGACAAAGAAGAATATTATACGAGTTGTTTACACGCTGAGGTATACTTATAATAGTAGGTAATAATATAATAGTTATGTAGGTTACATTTTGTAGTTTCATAAAAGGTAAGTAGGTACCTAATCATTATCATAAATCATTATACCTAATTATTATAATTCATCAGTGATAATATCAGATATCGCATCGGTCCAACTATAATAGGTATAATCTGTGAGCGTAACATCATCTTTATACCGGGACTGCCGTGCGCGCGGTTGCACTCGCTATACTGCTCATCACTGAGTCTGTCTCTTTCTCACACAATGTTAGGTGAAACAGCAAATAGGTTACCCACGTGCGCCGGCAACTTCAGTCGCGCGTACTGAGCTGCCTTAAAGGTCGCATTAAAAAGCACTATTTGTTGCAGTAATTTTTGTATGTATGTATATATAAAATATAAATGTATGATATAATGTTCATGTATATCTATTGTTCATGTATATTATATTGTTTGTAGTATTTAATTTTAATCTATTAGTAGTATGTATTTGAATGTATGTTTATGTAATAATATGTATTTATCATCTCATATCGCAATAATTATCTGTCTCATAGTAAGTAAAATTCATTAGTTATAGGTAGGTATAGGTTGCCTGGCAGAGATCACTTTAGTGATAAAATTACTTTTTGCTTATACCTTTAGAATATGTTTTTGTAATATTATCCTTTTTATGCAATAAAGAAATTTAATAATTAATAATAATAATCTCTTTTATATCTTTCTACTATTCTTTTTTTTTTTAGAATGTGTTCATCTGTCAAAAAAATGACCCAAACTGTAAGTGGAGCTACTACAGCCATTGTTAAAGGTAAATATTTTCTTAAATGAATATAACCTACCTATTATTGTAAAAATTTAATGTTTGATAATAATAAAAGATTTTTTTCTTTCTATAGCTAAAATAAAATTAGATATTTTTTGGAGTCTTGTTAAACAAAGTGTCCTTCCAAGGTCATATAGAAGTGTTTAAGTAAAACTTAAATTTTATAAATAATAATTAACTCTGCAATAAGACAAAATTACAGCAAAATTTCAAAACATGTAGTTTCCTATCATAAATAATGTTAAAATTATTACTGTTTACGCAATACACCTTTGTATTTATAATAATTATTGCATGCATCATAACATTTTTTACCCACGACGGAACAAAAACGGTATATAAGTTTGCCCTAAGAGGTTGTGCGTTTGTTTGTTTGTTTGTGTGTGCACTTTTCATTTTCCTGGAAAACTACTAGACCGATTGTAATGCGATTCTATACATTATTTTATACTATATATAGCTTCTGATAAGACTTAGATATATTTAAGGGTAATAGTCCACCAAGCTGCGCTGCAATCATCGTCTTTAGGATTCCATATCCAAAGGGTAAAAACGGAACCCTATTACTAAGACTCTGCTGTCTATCTGTCTGTCTGTCACCAGGCTGTATCTTATGAAGCGTGATAGCTAGACAGTTGAAATTTTCACAGATGATGTATTTCTGTTGCCGCTATAACAAGCAATACTAAAAACAGAATAAAATAAATATTTAAGGGGAGTTTCCATGTACAACAAACGTGATTTTTTTGCCGTTTTTTGCTCGATATTAATATAGGTCGATATTAATAGTATCAATAAGTCTAGCTACTAAGAAGGATCTTAGATATATCTTAGGGCCATAGTCCACCACGCTATGCTGAAATTATGATTTATATATTTTTTAATATGTTACAATTTTTCTAAAAAAGTACTGGACAAATTTAGATGCGGTTTTTTTACCCACGACGGAACGGAAATGGTGTATATATGATTGCCCTAAAAGGTTGTGTATTTGCTTGTATGTTTGTGTGTCCACTTTTTGTTACCATTTTCCTGGAAAAATCCTAGACCGATTATAATGCGATTTTTTGCATTTTAGATATATATATAACTTCTGAGAAGGTTCATTGATATATTTTGGGACCATGGACCACCACGCTGCGCTGCAACCGTGGTTTTTCTTTTTAAATATGTTATCATTTTTCTGAATAAGTACTGGGACAATCGAGATGCGGTTCTATGAAACTGTTACCAAAATTAAAAAAAATCAGCGCCATTTTGAAATTCTTTATTAATTGACCGATTTCGTTCAAAATTGATATTTAGGGTATCCTGGGATTACAAAACAGGAAACTGATACCAAAATGTAAAAAAGTCAACTCCAATTTGAAAGTCTTTGATATCGTACCGATTTCGTTCAAAATCGATAGCTGAGGATCCTTAGAATCACAAAACAAGAAACTGTTACCAAAAGGTTAAAATTTCAACGTTTTATAAGCTACATTATAAAACAAAGTGTTACTTAATATTTTATTTAGATTTATTTATCCAGTAAACAAAAGAATAATAACTGTTTATTTATTATGATGGCCTTCCATGATCCACCCACCTTATATTTAAAGGCTATACGATACGGTCACAAAGTTTAAATTGATTTAACAAACCTATTAACAACCTTCATTCAGTTATAGTACGTATCTCCTAAAAAGCGTGCTATGGTATAAACCATTTATTTTTTCAATATACAACTAAAAATATTTGGTAGACTTTTAAGTATCGCATTTCAAATCAAAATTTCAAAACATGTGGTTTTCTATCATAATTAGAATAATAAAATTATTACTATTCACGCAATACACCTTTATAGTAATTGCATGCATCATAACATTTATTTATATTTATAGGTTCGATGCATCAGGGACAGTTGCGTTGTGATGCATCAACTGGCGCAATGGTTAACGCGCAATGTGTTGCTATCTCAGCATTCGCGTCCGTCTATTCAAGTCTCAAAAGGAGACTCGATTTTACCTCCCGTGAAATTGATTCACTTTTATCTTGCGGAGATGAGTTGTACGTGCGCATTATAAATGACTTGAAGAATACTAATAGATTTCGGAATGATTACTTAGATCCTGATTCAGAATTGCCTTCTGATATCCGCGTCGGTAATTTTTTGGCTCACATAACCAACATCTGGGTTACAAATGGTGTATTTCCAGATAATGGAGATATTTTTAACGTGGAAAATTCAATACTTGCGTTAAAAAACCTTTTAAATCGTGAAGTTTTTAACGAAACTCATGTTGACGCTACAGACAACTATTTAATTACAGGCCAACTAAAAACAATGTCGTTTTGGCGTCACAACGGCAAGTACTACTTGTTTAATAGTCACGGAGTAGACGAAACGAACAAAAGAAACAACGTCGAAAATTTGAACGTCGCGCGACTTTTTTGTTCAGAAAATGTAGAAGCCATCGACCACACAACCAATAGACGCCTAATTACTATGCTTTCGTAATGCAAACAATTCAGTCAAATGACTCATAGTAAGCGGGCGCGGGGTACTAAACGCTGATTGGTCTACTCAAGGTCAAAAAAATCATAAATCAAATGGGATGGGGTCCTAACTCCTAATAATTATTTATCGATAATTAATTATCGATATACTCTAATTAATATTTAAATAACTCGGTAGGTTTTGTTACAAGGGCGTGGAATTATATAAGACCTATTAAGTCTGATGTGTTGTCTGAAAATGTTCGCCCTAATGAGGAGTCTATTAGTTGTATGGTCGATGGTAGAAGCATTAGCTACATTAATAATTAAAAGTTACACACATTCAAACGATCAATATCAGATTAATAAAATCCGAATTGTAAATCTATCAGATTTTAATGAGAATTTACCTACAAACATAGAATTACAGTCGTTGCCAATAGATCCAAAATTCACGATTTTAAAACCAGTCGTAGTTCTGGAAAGATTAGACACGCGTACAATTAATGCACCACAAATTTCCAAAATAAGCAGACCTCGAAAACGAAAAGCGTCAAACGATAAAAAGGTATCCGCGAAAAAAATTACAATTGATAAATCAAACGATGCAAAATTAAATATGAACCCAGTTGTTATCGTAAACAAAATTGATAGTGCTGTTTGCAAAAAACAAGTCGGTCGGCCTAAAAAACAACAACGGGGACGTAAATCAACAAAACAAAATGCGCATTTAGATGCATCAAAAAAATATAATAAAAATAACCCAGCAGTGAATAGGGACGCAGTAAAAACGTATACAACTAGAAACCCGGAAATTCATCAAAAAGCGGTAAAACTGTATACGACTAAAAACCCGGAAATTCATCAAAAAGCGGTAAAAACGTATACAACTAAAACCCCGGAAATTCATCAAAAAGCGGTAAAACTGTATACAACTAAAAACCCGGAAATTCATCAAAAAGCGGTAAAAACGTATACAACTAAAAACCCGGAAATTCATCAAAAAGCGGTAAAAACGTATACAACTAAAAACCCGGAAATTCATCAAAAAGCGGTAAAAACGTATACAACTAAAAACCCGGAAATTCATCAAAAAGCGGTAAAAACGTATACAGCTAAAAACCCGGAAATTCATCAAAAAGCGGTAAAAAGTTACTCGATAAATCATCCGGAAGTAAATACAGCTTCCGTTCAACGGTATAATACAACAAACAGAAACGTCGAGCCTGAATTGCGAGGATCAAATTTAATTGCCCAAAAACGCGATGAAGAACTTAATATAATCAAATTGTTTTCGTTGAAAAAATCGTCACTGTTAGGTCCTGATATACACGTGTGTTCAATCTGTCAAACTCGACTCTTTTTTGAAGAGAAAACTCGCACAAAATGGTGCTGCGGACAAGGCGCCTACAATGTCCAAAATTTAGAACCCCTTACCGAGGAATTTTATAGCCATCCGTCGTTTTTAAATAGACCGCGCGCTTACAATAATTTATTCGCTTTCTCTGCGTTAGGCGTTTCTCACGGATACCAGCAACCTAACACTGGAATAACATTTTTAAAAATTCAAGGTCGCGTTTATCACCGAGTATTTGATTTAGGATATTCAGATAGTGCTAATCCTATCGGAATGTACGTGCACGACGACAATGAAACTCGCGAACGACAAGCCCGAAACCTAAATCTAGATATGCAAGTGATTCGTTCAATAACCCATTTTATGCATACTGTAAATCCGTATATTGAATGTTTTAAACGGTTAAATCGTGAAACTTCCGAAAATGCTCACATTATTTTTGAGCAAACGTCACGCCGCTCGCATGGAAATATTTTAGGAGATTCGCCATTAGGCAGGGAAGTGGCCGCCATTATAAGAACAGAAGTAGAACAATTCACTCCTCATTGTATCGCTATTTGGAAAGAAGGCCACCGTAGACCCCACACTGTTGATATTTTACATCCGTGTTTTGAAAGTTTTCAATATCCTTTACTGTATCCATATGGAAATCCCGGTTGGTACCCAAATAAATTAGACAACAAAGGCAGTAAATTGACACAATTAAAGTACATTAGGTGCTTGCTACTATCACAATCGCGATTTTCGGAATTTAATCGTCTCTCAGAGGAGTGGATTATAGATATGTTTAATAGGATTTCTGACGAACGGTTACGCTATATTAGCAATATGCAGACTAAAAATTCCGACTCTGCTGTAAGGTCAGCGCCTCTTCATGAAATTGAAGCATTAAATAATGACGAGACTATTCAAGGCGAAGGCGGTATTGTCCCTGGAAAAATATATCTCCCGTATAGTTTTACTGGGAGCCCCAGGTACATGAAATTAAAGTATCTGGATTCTATAGCTTTAGTAAATAGATTAGGTCAACCTTCCTATTTTATTACAGTCACTTGTAACCCAAATTGGGTTGAAATTAAACAGTCGGTCCCTTCAGGACAAAAGGCTAATCCACTAATTTGTGCAAGAGTTTTTAATTTAAAATTATCACAATTAATTAAAGATATCCGTTCCGAAAAATGGTTTGGAAATTTTGTTTATCTTATGTACGTAATTGAGTTTCAAAAAAGAGGCTTACCTCATGCACATATTTGTTTTCGAGTGGAAGGCGGAGGCCCGGTACATAATACCGATATTGACAAATTTGTTAGGGCTGATATACCTAATCCGTCTGAAGCTCAAGGGAGGTTGCGCAAAGCTGTTCTTGATCACATGATCCACGGTCCTTGTGGCCTTTCTAATAGAATTGATCTTCCTTGTTGGGATCATGAAAATAAAAAATGTACTAAATTTTTCCCAAAACGCGAAACTGACACTACGTTCTGCGATGATAGAGGCTTCGTTAATTTAAAACGCAACAGTCAAAACGAAGCTGAAATAACATATAGAGGTAGAAAAATTAAAATCAATGATCGTTGGGTAGTTCCATACAACGCCGCCTTACTCCTTAAGTACGATTGTCATATTAATGTCGAAGTGTCCACAGCTACTGCCGTTGTAAAATACCTATTTAAATATATTACAAAAGGCGCTGATCATTCTCGCGTAGCAGTTGTTTTAGAAGAAAACCGTAATGACGAGATTGAAAATTACGTGACTAAAAGATATTTAGGTTCCTGCGAAGCGACGTGGCGTATCTTAGAATTCGATTTAGTTTGCCGCGAACCTAACGTTAAACAACTCGCTGTTCACCTGGAAGGGCAGCAATATGTATATTTTAAACCCGGCACTGAAACGGAAGCTGCAAATCGAACATCCTCAGATCTTATAACTTATTTCAATCGGCCTGCTGGGATACATTTTGACGAATTAACGTATCAAGATTTTTACGAAAAATATATTGTTCACGCCACACGTCCCCGAACTAAAAACGTGGAAATTTTAGAAACGTCAAATAACCGGTTCGTAACCCAGCGACAGCGGGGTGAACTCGTGGCGCGATTATTTTTCGTTGCACCAAATAGAGGTGAACAATTTTATTTGCGTCTTTTATTAGCTTCACATCCCTGTCGTAGTTACAGAGACCTTTTAAATTTGGGTGGTCCAGATTGCATAACGTTTCAGGAAGCTGCCAAAACGATCGGTCTCGCGAACGATGAAGCTGAGTACGAAAAAGCTATGACTGAGGCTTGTGCTTTTTTCACTGGACCGCGTCTGCGTAACTTTTTCGTTCTTTTAGCCGTGAACGGTATTCCAGTCGCGTCTCTCTGGACAAAATTCCGCGATCAAATCAGTGAAGATTTCATACATCGTAAACCCGACAATATTGACAGCGCGTATCATTCGTGTCTCATAATAATCGACCGCCTTTTGAGAAGACACGGTACATGTCTAATCGAGCAGGGTTTGCCAGACGTCGCCGATGAAACAACCGAGTTAGGGCGCGAACAAACAGAATATAACAGGAATACTTTAAGAGACTTCGTAAATGATTGGTTACCTAAATTATCACCGGAGCAAAATGAAATATTCGAATATGTACACAAACTGGTAACTAATCAAAGTTTTCGAGAATCTCAAAACAGCGCAATTTTCATTGACGGCCCCGGCGGCACCGGTAAAACCTTAATTTTAAACGTTATTACTGCACACGTTAGGGGTAATTTAAATGGAATCGTTTTATGCACCGCATCGTCAGGTATCGCCGCGCAAAACCATGAAAATGGTACAACCGCACATAGCATGTTCCGGTTTCCACTAAATCTTGTAGACGATCTCGGGTATTGGAATATTACAAACGGTTCACAAAGAGCAGAACTCCTATATAATGCAAGTGTTGTAATTTTCGACGAAGCTCCGATGGCTCACAAATGGCTCATTCACTTATTAGAGAGATCTTTACGCGATTTAATGAAAAACGACAAAATTTTTGGTGGAAAAATTATTATTTTTGCAGGCGATTACCGCCAAATTCCACCAGTAGTAATTGACGCAAAACATAATTCAGACGTTTTCAATGCCTCCGTCAAATCTTCACCTATTTGGCAAAAATTGAAAACATTCTCTTTGGTAACATCACAAAGATGTAGAGATGATCCCGAATTTTCCGAATTTTTACTAAAGTTGGGATCAAATCAATTAACTTCTGTAACTTTGCATACAAACCGAACTGTTCAAAATTTAGTAAATCTCTCAATGATTTCATTTGTTTCTGAATTAGATGATTTGATTGATTTTGTTTATCCAAATGTCGTATTAAATGAACCTGATATTTGCGTTCATAGGCCTATATTATCAACTCATAATGCAAGCGTATACGAAATTAATGCTAAAATATTAGAACTTTTACCTGAGGACCCTTTACATTTTTACTCGATAGACGAAGTAGTAAGTGACAACGCGGACCAGATCTTTCTAGGTGTCGACGCTTTAAACCGAATGCAGCCAAAAGGAATACCGGAGCATGATTTAACTTTAAAAGTAGGGTGTGTGTGCATGGTTATGCGAAATTTAAATTTTTCCGATAAATTAGTTAACGGGACCAAAGTCATTGTCGTAAATACGTCTCCACGTCTAATAACCGTTCGCAAGCCAGGACTGTCCAATGATTATTTGATACCGAGAATTATTTTTAAAGCGCCCGTCGAGCCAGGTAGTCCTATCGAAATGTGCCGCCGTCAATTTCCATTACAGGTTTGTTATGCCATGACTATTCACAAATCTCAGGGTCAAACAATATGTCGTGTTGGGGTAGACTTGCGTTCCGATGTTTTCAGTCACGGCCAACTTTACGTCGCTCTTAGCCGTGTTCAACATCGACAAAATATCAAAATACTTGTAAATAAAGAACGCGTTATAAACGGCAACCCGCTCGCAAATAATGTAGTTTATCCGCCGTTATTGTAAATACACGCAGCTTTCTGAAAATTGTTCACCTCGTCAGATGGCAAATCAATAATCATGGTTATATTATATATTTTTTTTAATTATAAAATCAAAATCATGTTGAAATAGCAACTATATTGCGCGTTTTTTTATTTTATATTTTGCATAAGTAGTTAGTTTATAGTTTGCATTTACACACATGCACTGTGTTACTATTCATTGAAATGAAATTAAAGATTTGAGATTGAGTCAATTACTGAAGTAAATTACTTTGCTTGTGTATTTGTGATTTGTTTGTATTTTTGTTTAGTTTAGATTTTGTTTTTCCGGTGTTGTGTTGATATTTGACAGAAAACGTCAAAAAATATGAATCCGCCATTGTTACCCGCTCCTGTTTAGTGTTGCTTATCGTGGAAAGATTAAATAAATACACCATTGAAATTACGATGAATTCGTAGATTTAAACGATCAAAACTGGTTTAGTATATTTTTTTCCTTCATTTCTCTACTTGTAAAAGGACCGGACCGACGCTCCATACAAATCTGGACCGTCTCCTTTACCTCCGTTACATCCCTGATTTCAACTCATCTTCCTCAAATTTCCCGGTCTGTTACGTCCTAAGAGGTACTGATTACGCTTTTTCACTGGAGATTCTCTCGTCTACAGTCTTCCATCGCCTCTCAGATGCGTCTCTACAACCAGTCTCCTCATCTTTTCGACTCAAATGAGTTTACAATTCAATTGCTTTACAATTGTTATTATTATTGATTAACGCATGATTGACGAATATTTCTATTCACATATTCAATATACGCTACAATAAATCTGAGTAAAATGCCTTCACTATACCTTTACCATTTACATACACTACATATACACAGATCAAAGTATTTTACCAAGCAATTGATGTATATTCAAATATTTTTTTTCCTTTCATACATCAATCATTTGCACTAGAGGACATGTAGTTGTATTTAAGTAGTTCAAAACATATTAGTGACTTATAATAACAGATGGACTGACTATTTTGTGTGTTTAGGATTTTATTTGTAATTTTATTTTATTGTTCTTATTCTTATAATTTAAAACAGACAGACATTTTATTGTTTTGTATGTATGCTTCATAATCTATTTATAATTTTTTTTGCATTACTAATAATAATAATAATTAATAATAATATTTTTGCATTATTAATAGCATTTGTTTGCTTTTTTTTATAAATAGTGACTTTTAACTCACATACAGACTTTTTACTGTTTTATATGTATACTATGTATGTTTTATTTAACGTGTAAGTAATCGTTTTTATAAATTATATACACTAGCTGATGCCCGCGACTTCGTCCGCGCGAAGTTTTGGTTCCCGCGGGAACTCTTTATATTTTACGACCTATTAAACCTACCGAATATACACAAAAAATTTCATTAAAATCGGTCAAGCCATTTCAGAGAAGTTTGGTGACAAACACCATAAGTTGTGACACGAGAATTCTATATATTAGATTGTATTTAAACTGTAATTATTTTTATAAATTATTTATATTTATGTTATATTTAACCTGTAATTATTATTATTGTAGGCTGTAAATAGAATTTGTTAATTTACTTAGTAATATTTTGTAGGTATAGACAATTCAACTAACTAACAAACTGACATTTTTTTACTATCTCATAAACACTCCACATCCTTATCGTAGGTACACTTTAGTCATGTTGACCGTATTTAAGTAATGCTTTTATTAGTTAAGTATTTTGGCATTTCGCTTGCTTAGTTTAGATGTAGTTAGATGGGGAGTAAAAGTCGCTCGGATTAATCAGTACCTATCAATTGCCGATCCATTAATTGTTGATTACTCCGATCGTCATATTGCCAACCTCACCTGCCCGTGGTGCTCCCCGCTGTTAGGGCGTAAACATGTAGAAAGCTGGCTACCATCGCCGGTAACCAGCGCTGATCGACGCAGGTTGAAACCTGTTATTCGCATTCGGCGCTTAAAGGAGCTTATAGGCGCGCTGGTTTGTCACAGAGTATAGAAACTCGCAACTGACAACCTGAGCTAATCTGCGCCGACCAGCGCTGACTAGCTGCGTGGTTGCCAACTTTCTACGTCTATACGACCTTATACAAACGAGGCAATGGCAGAACAGAAATTTAACTCATCTTAAAACATCTCAAAACATTTTTTCCATTTAAAAATCCATTTAATAAACATCCATTTGCTTATTTCATTTATATGAAAAAAAAGTACCTATTAAAATAACACATGAAACCATATTACAAATTTAATACTTGATATGCTCTTGAATGTATTCACAAAACAGAAATTAAAAAATAAATACAAAGATAAGTTAAGTATATTATAATTTTATTACTAACGCAAACACGCATAAATATAATACTTGTTTGTTTTAACAGACTCAACAATAAGACAATCATAGTTTCCATTGCAGATTGGTCAGTCTACGTTACCAACTAATTTCCTCACAGACCGTCGCACATAGCTCAGGATGCACCACAAACATCACGTAATATTGATGAGTATTCATAACATTTGCAATATACTTTAGGCATCTTTAGGTATTGAAAGTATAAATTCAATTTACACCTTCCTTAAAAAAACAGAAATGACATTTAATCTCAGTATCGATCCAGAGTTATTTTTTATTACAAGTTAACAGAATTGTAAAATTTACCTATACATATTTACAACACTTAATGACAAGCTAGCGTTTATTTAGCCCAACGGCTTAGCCTGGCCATTCAACATGGTAATAGCGCCAGTGTTTTGGGCACCATACCCATTAACGATCACTTGGACGGCGTTTATTTTTTATAAATATTACATTTTATTACAACACCCATAAAAGTTATATATTTTATTTTTCACATTTTTATGATTTTATTCAATAAAATATACAACGTATTCAAAATGCCGGCTGCATATCCGCGTTGGATAGCTAAGCTTATGCTTTGCGCGTAAAATGAAACAACCCTTCTGACACCAGTTGAAGCTATTAGACTAAAAGAAATTTCCCGTACCTAAGAATATTTTGAAAATAGGACTCCCATGGCCCAAGAGGTCCACGGCAAACGGAACAAATATGTAAAACTCAATGAGAAATGCATACTTGCACCGCTTGCCGGTTTCATCTATCCGGCTACGGCTCCTGGTTTTAATGCTGTCTCCTGGCAATAACAATATGTGTATGTGTAGAATTATAATATGACACAATTGTTGAAAAAAAAACATTGCTTTCTTTTTTCATGTGCAAGTACAATAATATTCAATGTATGTACATAATATACCTACCTAATCTAACTACATACATATATAATACTAGCGATCCGCCCCGGCTTCGCACGGGTAGCACTAATAATCCTAATAGTCTATACCTATTATAGCCAGTGGGCAGTGGGGAGGTTTTACATTTCAATATTGTAAGAGTACGCGCCTTCCTCACCACAGCCGCCAGCCCTCAGATTATTATATTCCATTTTCCCTTGCACTAAACATTATTTCTATGATATCTCATAAGATATTCATCTAAATTAAATTATGTAAAGGGCAATTTTTATCTTAATTAAATACTTGAGATAAATAACATATTTATTTTGATAAGGATTCATACTATGTCGTTAAAAACACCTTCGCAAGTAAAGCATTGGTTTAAATCAAATTTGAAAATCATAGAAATGGTTATTGTGAGTCAACCTTAAAAGATAGATATATGCTGTCGCGGACTTTTTTTAGAACTTTTCGAGAGGAACAATTCCCCAATACATTGGTTTCGTATAACTTTAACTATTTACGCAGCGCACGCCACGTAAGCTCTCAAAAGAGACGATTTTTTCCGACTTGCTTCACATTATTGCAATTTTCGTAAGGATCTCTAATTTCTTTGAAAATAAAATATAGCCTATGTTACTCGCTGATAATGTAACTTTCTATAGGTGAAATTTTTTTTAAAATCGGTTGAATAGTTTTTGAGTTTATCCATTACAAACAAACAAACAAACAAATCTTTCCTCTTTATAATATTAGTTTAGATAATACTACATTTTATCCACATAGTAAAGTATTAAATAAATTTTACATCTCTCATATTCGGTAAGTAGGTCCTTATTACCCCCAAATGGAGCTTGTAGGTGACCAATTAGCGCTCTGGGGTAATAATGTAGCTAGAAAAGCCCTAGGGTGGTAAGTAATTAAAAAAAGTATGATGGTTAGATGTACGCGAACTTTTTGAAAGAGTGAAGAGTTTTTTTTTTAATTACTTACCGCCCTCGGGCTTTTCTAGCTACATTATTACCCTAGAGCGCTAATTGGTCACCTACAAGCTCCATTTGGGGGTAATAAGGACCTACTTTACCTCACAATCGAGATGTAAAGCAGAGTAGTTAGCTCGGGTGTAAGCATCAATTGCACCCTCGAACTATAGGCGCCCTCCCTGCGCTCGCGCCTAAATATCTCGGGCTGCAATTGATGCCTTACAACCCTTGGCTACTAATCTACTAATTATGTATCAGTTCAATTCAATTTATTTATTTTGCTTTCACAATAATTCAAAATCATCAACCATACAGTCGATGTTCAAAATACACCTGACGCCCCGGCAGAACACTACATGAAGGTGAATTATGTATTCAAATAGATAAATACAATAAAGTCAAGTCTGTACTGCATAAACGTCTAACCCATGTCTAACCACATCCCGCGAGCTGCTTTAGCAGCTCGCGCACAGAGCGAAACACTAGTTATACTATATATAGCTCGATTACCACTCACTCACTCACTGACTGACTGACTGACTCATTGACATAATTGTTCTCCTAGAAAGAGACAGAAAACGATAAAATGGTGTACGGGAGATGTGTTCGGGTGTGGGATGGGAGTAGGGAAAAATTATGACATTTCGGAAAAACAAGATGGCGGCCGATGTGATTCATGCAACTCTTTTGTTTTCCAACCAATTTCGTTGAAACTCGCAATTATTGAAGAAATTAGGAAACGATTAATAGAAAAAGTAGAAAAAATTGGAAAAACAAGATGGCGGCCGAGCTGTAGTGTTTTCAAATTTTTGATTTTTCGACCCCGAACCGCGGCGCCGCAGCTCCGAAACGGCGTGGTCGAGCATGATAATTTTTTTCTTTTTTCGACTACAATTATCCTGTATTTTGACAGAATGGGAAGTGGTTTTTAAAAATTCAAGATGGCGGCTGTCGCGGTGGCCATTTTGTTTGAGGTACGAAAAAACGCAATTTTAAAATTTAAATTTCTCACAGTTGGCAACGTCGGAGCGTTTCGACTTCTATGGGGCGATTGTGTGTACAGACTCGAGGTATGGATTGGGGAAAAAAATTACCCCATTTATCGCGAAATTTTCAAGATTTACCCCAAAAATAAAAAAATCGAAATACGGAGTTTTTGCGAAATTCGAGTACGAGCAACCACGTGTCTCACTTGTACGAATGACATTTGGGTATTTTCGTCGCTGAGGTCTGGCAACACTGGAAATTATCAAAGTAAAAGTGATTTTCGACATGGTCTTTTTTCAGGGGCGATCATTTCGGCTGGGTGCGAGCGAGATGAAAAATTTAAACGTCATCAGGAGGGGTATATCCTGTAGTTTACGGGAAAATTATAAAACTATGTAAAATATTTCTGTAAAAAGAGGTGGCGGCCATTTTGTATTCTTTTTGTGTTTTTCAAAATTTCGATCACGTTTTTGAGGCAGTTGGCAACATTTGGGAAAGTTGACATGTATGGATCGATTGTGTAACTCAACCGGCAGTATTGAGATATCTAAACAGTGTTGCCACATTTGGGGTAGTTTTCGAGATTTTCCCCAAAAACTCCTCCTGTAAAATTTAGTATGAAAAATTTTTTTTTCACTGATGGCTTCGTATACAAGTCAGAAAATTAAACTTGAAGAAAAATGTGGAGGCAGCTGATGATTGAGGATTTCGGAGACGGGTAAAGAGCACGGCCGAGGTATTGAAGATAGGTGGGGGTTGCTCGACCAAATGTCATTCGAAACTTCATCCAATTGACAATGAGCTGAAAAAAAATTCAAAATGGCGGATTTAAGATGGCCGCCATACAAATTTATTTGGTGTCTATCTCAGAAAGTATAAAAGATTAAAGAGTGGTTTCTCGGCCAATGATGATGAGGACGAGAAGGTCTATTTAGCGAAATGAAAAAAAATTCAAGATGGCGGAATATTTTTTTTCATTCCAAATTATATGGCGATTAGGACTCATTGACATAATTTATTGTTCTCCTAGAAAGAGACAGAAAACGATACAATGATGTATGGGAGATGTGTTCGGGTGTGGGATTTGAGTAGGGAAAAATTATGACATTTCGGAAAAACAAGATGGCGGCCGAAGTGATTCTTGCAACTCTTTTGTTTTCCAACCGATTTCGTTACAACTCGCAGTGATTGAATAAATTAGTAAACGATAAATAGCAAAAGTCAAAAAAATTGAAAAAACAAGATGGCGGCAGAGCTGTAGTGTTTTCAAATTTTTGATTTTTCGACCTCAAACCGCGGCGCCACAGATCCGAAACGGCGTGGTCAAGCATATGAAAAAAATTTCAAGATGGCGGATTTTTTTTTTTCATACCAAATTATATGGCGATTAATACTCATTAGCATAATTTATTGTTCTCCTAGAAAGAGACAGAAAACGATATAATGATGTACGGGAGATGTGTTCGGGTGCGGGACGAGAGTAGGGAAAAATTATGACATTTCGGAAAAACAAGATGGCGGCCGACTTGATTCTTACAACTCTTTTGTTTTCCAACCGATTTCGTTACAACTCGCAATTATTGAAGAAATTAGGAAACGATCAATAGAAAAAGTGGAAAAAATTGGAAAACCAAGATGGCGGCCGAGCTGTAGTGTTTTCAAATTTTTGATTTTTCGACCCCGAACCGCGGCGCCGCAGATCCGAAACGGCGTGGTCGAGCATAACAATTTTTTCTTTTTTCGACTACAATTATCCTGTATTTTGACAGAATTGAAATGGTTTTTAAAAATTCAAGATGGCGGCTGTCGCGCCGGCCGTTCGGTTTGAGGTACGAAAAAACGCAATTTTAAAATTCAAATTTCTCACAGTTGGCAACGTCGGATCATTTCGACTTGTACTGGGCGATTGTGTGTACAGACTCAAGGTATGGGTTGGGGAAAAAATTACCCCATTTCTCGGGATATTTTCAAGATTTACCCCAAAAATTAAAAAATCGAAATACGTATTATTTGCAAAATTCGAGTACGAGCAACTACTTGACCTACTTGTACGAATGACATTTGGGTATTTTCGTCGCCGAGGTCTGGCAATACTGGAATTTATCAAAGTAAAAGTAATTTTCGACATGGTCTTGTTTCAGGGGCGATCATTTCGGCTGGGTGTGAGCAAGATGAAAGATTGAAACGTCATCAAGAGCGGTATATCCTGTAGTTTACGGGAAAATTATAAAACTACATATGTAGGTATAATGTTTCTGTGAAACGAGGTGGCGACCATTTTGTATTCTTTTTGTGTTTTTGAAAATTTCGATCACGTTTTTGAGGCAGTAGGCAACATTTGGGAAAGTCGACATGTATGGATCGATTGTACAACTCGACCGGCAGTATATATAAACAGTGTTGCCAAATTTGGGGTAGTTTTCGAAATTTTCCCCAAAAATTTCCTCCTGTAAAATTTTGTATGAAATTATTTTTTTCACTGATGTCTTCGTATACAAGTCAAAAATTAAACTTGAAGAAAAATATGGAGACAGCTGATGATTGAGGATTTCGGAGACGGGTAAAGAGCACGGCCAAGGTGTTGAAGATAGGTGCGGGGTGCTCGACCAAATGTCATTCGAAACTTCATCCAATAGACAATGAGCTGAAAAAAAATTCAAAATGGCGGATTTAAGATGGCTGCCATACAAATTTATTTGGTGTCTATTTCAGAAAGTATAAAAGATGGAAGAGTGGTTTCGTGGCAAAAGATGATCAGAACGAGCAGATATATTAAGCGAAATGAAAAAAATCGAGAAATATTTTTTTTATACCAAATTATATTAAGGCGATTAGGAACTATAAAAGACGTAAATGTTCTCCTAGAAAGAGACAGAAAACTATACAATGATGTATGGGAGATGTGTTCAGGTGCGCGATGGGAGTAGGGAAAAATTATGATATTTCGGAAAAACAAGACGGCGGCCGTAGTGCTTTTTGTAACTTTTTTGTTTTCCAACCGATTTCATTACAACTCACAATTATTCAAGAAATTAGTAAACGATCACTAGAAAATTGGAAAAACAAGATGGCGGCCGAGCTGCAGTGTTTCCGACTGTCGAGCTCGTGCGTGTCACTCGTTTGGGCTCCGGCAGAATACCAGCGCTCATGTTTTGCTTTCAAAACCTGCAGCATTAATGCTGAGTCGGGGCCTTTTCATCTTGTGCCATGTGGGTGCAAAAGCCATAGCTTAATTTTTAAGTTTGATTTTATGTACGAGGCACAAGAATGAATAAATGATTTTTCTTTCTTCTTTCTTTCTCTTTCAAATTTTTGATTTTTCGACTTCGAACCGCGGCGCCACAGATCCGAAACGGGGTAGTTCATGTATAAGAGATATTATGTTTGGGTGCGGGATGGGAGTAGGGAAAAATTATGACATTTCGGGAAAACAAAATGGCGGCCGATTTGCCGAAATGAACCGATCGAAGCATTGAAGATAGGTGAAGATAGGTGAAAATAGGGGGGGTGCTCGACCAAATGTCATTCGAAACTTCATCCAATAGACAATGAGCTAAAAAAAAACCAAAATGGTGGATTTAAGATGGCTGCGATACAAATTTATTTGGTGACTATCTCAGAAAGTATAAAAGATGGAAGAGTGGTTTCTTGGCAAAAGATGATCAGGACTTGATGAACAGAAAAAAAATTCAAGATGGCGGAATTTATTTTTCCCTAGAAAATATATGGCGAATATTGAAGAGACTACAAGTTTAGAACTATGCAAGATTTTGATTCGGTTCCGTTTTACCCACGACGGGGCTCCCTGGGATTACAAAACAGGAAACTGTTACCAAAATTAACAAAAATCAGCGCCATTTTGAAATTCTTTGTTCATTGACCGATTCGTTCAAAATCGATATTTTGGACTCCCTGGGATCACAAAACAGGAAACTGTTATTTAAATATATTAAAATCCCTGGGATCCCTGGGAATTCAAAACAGGAAACTGATACCTAAATTTTTAAAAATCAGCGCCATTTGAAATTATTTGTAAATTGACCGATTTCGTTCAATATTTTGGGCTCCCTGGGATTACAAAACAGGAAACAGATACTAACGTTTTAACAAATCAGCGCCATTTTGAAATTCTTTGTTAATTGACCGATTTCGTTCAAAATCGATGTATAGGGCTCCCTGGGATCACAAAACAGGAAACTGTTATTTAAATATATTACAATCCCTGGGATTCCTGGGAATTCAAAACAGTAAACTGGTACCAAAATTTAAAAAAATCAGCGCCATTTTGAAATTATTCATAAATTGACCGATTTCGTTTAAAATCGATATTTAGGGCTCCCTGGGATTACAAAACAGGAAACAGATACCAACGTTTTAACAAATCAGCGCCATCTTGAAATTCTTTGTTAATTGACCGATTTCGTTCAAAATCGAAATATATAGCTCCCTGGGATCACAAAACAGGAAACTGATACCAAAGTTTTAAAAAATCAGCGCCATTTTGAAATTCTTTGTTAATTGACCGATTTCGTTCAAAATCGATATTTAGGGCTCCCTGGGATTACAAAACAGGAAACAGATACCAACGTTTTAACAAATCAGCGCCATTTTGAAATTCTTTGTTAATTGACCGATTTCGTTCAAAATCGAAATATATATCTCCCTCGGATTACAAAACAGGAAACTGGTATCAAAATTTTAAAAAACAGCGCCATTTTGATATTATTTGTTAATTGACCGATTTCGTTCAAAATCGATATTTAGGGCTAACCACATCTCGTGAGCTGCTTTAGCAGCTCGCGCACAGAGCGAAACACTAGTTATACTATATATAGCTCGATTACCACTCACTGACTGACTGACTGACTGACTGACTCATTGACATAATTGTTCTCCTAGAAAGAGACAGAAAACGATATAATGATGTATGGGAGATGTGTTCGGGTGCGGGATTCGAGTGGGGAAAAATTATGACATTTCGGAAAAACAAGATGGCGGCCGACGTGATTCTTGGAACTCTTTTGTTTTCCAACCGATTTCGTTAAAACTCGCAATTATTGAAGAAATTAGTAAACGATCAACAGAAAAAGTGGAAAAAATTGGAAAAACAAGATGGCGGCCCAGCTGTAGTGTTTTTAAATTTTTGATTTTTCGACCCCGAACCGCGGCGCCACAGATCCGAAACGGCGTGGTCGAGCATGATTTTTTTTTTCTTTTTTCATCTACAATTATCCTGTATTTTGACAAAATGGGAGTGGTTTTTAAAAATTCAAGATGGCGGCTGTCGCGGCGGCTGTTCGGCTTGAGGTACGAAAAAACGCAATTTTAAAATTCAAATTTCTCACAGTTGGCAACGTCGGATCGTTTCGACTTTTACGGGGCGATTGTGCGTACAGACTCGAGGTATGGATTGGGGAAAAAAAAATACCCCATTTCTCGGGAAATTTTCAAGATTTACCCCAAAAATAAAAAAATCGAAATACGGACTTTTTGAAAAATTCGAGTACGAGCAACCACGTGTCCCACTTGTACGAATGACATTTGGGTATTTTCGTCGTCGAGGTCTGGCAGCACTGGAATTTATCAAAGTAAAAGTGATATTTGACGTGGTCTTTTTTCAGGGGCGATCATTTCGGCTGGGTGCGAGCGAGATGAAAAATTGAAACGGCATCAGGAGCGGTATATCCTGTCGTTTACGGGAAAATTATAAAACTATGTAAAATGTATCTGTGAAACGAGGTGGCGGCCATTTTGTATTCTTTTTGTGTTTTTCAAAATTTCGATCACGTTTTTGAGGCAGTTGGCAACATTTGGGAAAGTTGACATGTATGGATCGATTGTGTAACTCAACCGGCAGTATCGAGATATATAAACAGTGTTGCCACATTTGGGGTAGTTTTCGAGATTTTCCCAAAAATGTCCTCCTGTAAAATTTTGTATGAAAAATTTTTTTTTTGACTGATGGTTTCGTATACACGTCAGAAAATTAAACTTGAACAAAAATATGGAGACAGCTGATGATTGAGGATTTCGGAGACGGGTAAAGAGCACGGCCGAGGTATTGAAGATAGGTGGGGGGTGCTCGACCAAATGTCATTCGAAACTTCATCCAAAAGACAATGAGCTGAAAAAAAATTCAAAATGGCGGATTTAAGATGGCCGCCATACAAATTTATTTGGTGTCCATCTCAGAAAGTATAAAAGATGGAAGAGTGGTTTCTCGGCCAAAGATGATCAGGACGAGAATATCTATTTAGCGAAAAGAAAAAAAATTCAAGATGGCGGAATATTTTTTTTCATACCAAATTATATGGCGATTAGGACTCATTGACATAATTTATTGTTCTCCTAGAAAGAGACAGAAAACGATACAATGATGTATGGGAGATGTGTTCGAGTGCGGGATCCGAGTAGGGAAAAATTATGAAATTTCGGAAAAACAAGATGGCGGCCGACGTGATTCTTGCAACTCTTTTGTTTTCTAACCGATTTCGTTACAACTCGCAATTATTGAAGAAATTAGTAAACGATAAATAGAAAATTGGAAAAACAAGATAGCGGCTGAGCCGTAGTGTTTTCAAATTTTTTATTTTTCGACCCCGAACCGCGGCGCCACAGTTCCGAAACGGCGTAATCGAGCATAGTATTTTTTTTCTTTTTTCACCTACAATTATCCTGTATTTTGACAGAATGGGAGTGGTTTTAAGAATTCAAGATGGCGGCTGTAGCGACGGCCGTTCGGTTTGAGGTACGAACAAACGCCATTTTAAAATTCAAATTTCTCACAGTTCACAACGTCGGATCGTTTCGACTTCTACGGGGCGATTGTGTGTACAGACTCGAGGTATGGATTGGAGAAAAAATTTACCCCATTTCTCGAGAAATGTTTCAAGATTTACCCCAAAAATAATAAAATAGAAATACGTGTTTTTTGCAAAATTCGTGTACGAGCAACCACGCGTCTTACTTGTACGAATGACATTTGGGTATTTTCGCCGCCGGGGTCTGGCAACACTGGAATTTATTAACGTAAAAGTGATTTTCGACATGGCCTATTTTCAGGGGCGATCGTTTCGGCTGGGTGCGAGCGAGATGAAAAATTGAAACGTAATCAGGAGCGGTATATCCTGTAGTTTACGGGAAAATTATATAACTATGCAAAATGTTTCTGTGAAACGAGGTGGTGGCCATTTTGTATTATTTTTGTGTTTTTCAAAATTTCGATCACATTTTTGAGGCATTTGACAACATTTGGGAAAGTTGACGTGTATGGATCGATTGTGTGACTGAACCGGCAGTATCGAGATATCTAAACAGGGTTGCCACATTTGGGGTAGTTTTCGAGATTTTCCCCACAAATTTCCGTAAAATTTTGTATGAATAATTTTTTTTTCACTGATGGCTTCGTATACAAGTCAGAAAATTAAATTTGAAGAAAAATATGGAGACAGCTGATGATTGAGGATTTCGTAGACGGGTAAAGAGCACGGCCAAGGTATTGAAGATAGGTGGGGGGTGCTCGAACAAATGTCACTCGAAACCTCATCCAATTGGCGATGAGTTTAAAAAAAACTCCAAAATGGTGCATTCAAGATGGCCGCCATACAAATTTCGTCAGTGTCTATCTCGGAGAGTATAAGAGATGGAAGTGTGGTTTCTTGGCACGAGCTGATCAGAGCAAGGAGGTCTATTTAGCGAAATGAAAACAATTTCAAGATGGCGGAATATTTTTTTTCATACCAAATTATATTATTATGGCGATTAGGACTCACTGACATAATTTATTGTTCTCCTAGAAAGAGCCAGAAAACGATACAATGATGTGAGGCAGATGTGTTCGGGTGCGGGATTCGAGTAGGGAAAAATTATGACATTTCGGAAAAACAAGATGGCGGCCGACGTGTTTCTTGCAACTCTTTTGTTTTCCAACCGATTTTTTTTACAACTCGCAATTATTGAAGAAATTAGTAAACCATCAAAAGAAAAAGTATAAAAAATTGGAAAAACAAGATGGCGGCCGAGCTGTAGTATTTTCAAATTTTTGATTTTTCGACCCCGAATCGCGGCGCCACAGATCCGAAACGGTGTAGTTCATGTTCAGGCTGCCATACAAATTTATATTTTGGTGTCTGTCTATCTCAGAAAGTAAGATGGATGAGTGGTTTCTTGGCAAAAGATGATGGACCTGAAGGTCTAATTGATGAACAGGAAAAAATTCAAGATAGCGGAATTTATTTTTCCAAGATTTTTCAAGATTTTGATACGGTTCCGTTTTACCCACGACGGGGCTCCTTGAGAGTACAAAACTGGAAACTGATACCAAAGTTTTAAAAAATCAGCGCCATTTTGAAATTATTTGTTAATTCACCGATTTCGTTCAAAACCGATATCTGAGGATCCCTGGGATTACAAAACAGGAAACTGATACCAAGGCTTAAAAAAATCTGCGCCATTTTGAAATCCTTTGTTTATTGACCGATTTCGTTCAAAATCGATATTTATGGCTCCCTGGGATTACAAAACAGGAAACTGGTACCAAAATTTTAAAAAATCAGCGCCATTTTGAAATTATTTGTTAATTTACCGATTTCGTTCAAAATCGATATTAAGTGCTTTCTTGGATCACGATACAGGAAACTGATACCAAAGTTTTAAAAAATCAGAGTCATTTTGAAATTATATTTTATCAATTGACCGATTTCGTTCAAAGTCGATATCTGAGGATCCCTGGGATAACAAAACAGGAAACTGATACCAGAATTATAAAAAATCAGCGCCATTTTGAAATTATTTGTTAATTGACTGATTTCGTTCAAAATCGATATTTAGAACTTCCTGGGATCACAAAACAGAAACCTGATACCAAAGTTTTAAAAAATCAGTTCCATTTTGAAATTCTTGGTTAATTTACCGATTTCGTTCAAAAGCGATATTGAGGACTCCCTGGGATCACAAAACAGAAAACTGATACCAAAGTTTTAAGAAATCAGCACTATTTTGAAATTCTTTGTCAATTGACCGATTTCGTTCAAAATCGATATTTAGGGCTCCCTGGGATCACAAAACAGGAACCTGATACCAAAGTTTTAAAAAATCTGCGCCATTTTGAAATTCTTGGTTAATTTACCGATTTCGTCCAAAAGCGATATTGAGGACTCCCTGGGACACAAAACAGGAAACTGATACCAAAGTTTTAAAAAATCAGCGCCATTTTGAAATTCTTTGTTAATTGACCGATTTCGTTCAAAATCGATATTAAGGGCTAACCACATCTCGTGAGCTGCTTTAGCAGCTCGCGCACAGAGCGAAACACTAGTTAATATATATATAGCTGCTCGTGCTGACTGACTCATTGATCAAAATCGGCATTAATATCGATATCGACAATCGACATTCACCATATTATTTGACTTTTCTATGTCAAATATGGTGAAGCTGCTTCTAACATTATATCCTTAATGGTAAGACATATTCAAATTCTTTTGATTTATTGGTGTATTTAAATATATTCTTCCCGAACCCAACCTAACCTAAACCTTCCCGAAAGTAGGTAGGTACGTTAATTACACAAGTGAAAAAATCATAAAAATAGGTTCATTGGTTTCCGAGAAAATCGTTAACAAACCTACATACATACCTACATACGGGTCAAATCCTTTTGAAGTCGGTTAAAAATGTTGGTGGAGCCAGGGGTAAATAGGAAACACCTGCCCCACGTTCCCTCAATCCACTAGGATCCACTTTTTGGATCCACCAGTGGATCGAATAGGACTCTGGTATCCATTATGATCCACCAATGGTCTGGGTGGATCCTATAACACTTCAACTTCTTTAGAATCCACCGTCTGGCTCCACCAGTGGATCACTGGGAGTTCACTGTGATCCACCACTGTTCTTAGTGGAGCCTTCAGCCTGCAACACTTCAATGCCCATTTCGATCCTCTAACTAAGCTTTTTTGCTTACTGACTGTAAAAAAACTTTTAAAAAAGCCGAATAACTTTTACGTGACCTTGCTGTCACTTAATCGAAAAATATCAACTATTTTTGTAGAAAATACTTTAAAAATTCAGAAATTTCCTACTGCAATCAGCTATAAAATTGTCAAAAATAGACATAACTCAATTTTAAGAATCAAATTTTAAGTTCAGAAATTTCCGCCTTACCACCTTTGAAGTCCGATTTCTTACCATGCCCCCTAAAGTACCAAATTTTTTAACGAATAACGGAAGCCTAGGAACCCCAAAAGTTTTTAAAATTAGTTGTAAGTGACGTGGACAGGTTTAAGTATTTTTAATCTAAAATTGAAAATTTGACTCTACTCTGTCGAACGTAAATTTTGCACTTACGACCTAAAATTTTCCGACTTGTGTTAATGTTAAGATAGTAAGTATTTTACGCAAAGTAAGGAACCTTCATAGCAAGCATGTTAACAAAAAAAAATCGGAAAAAACACTAAAGAAAAAGAAAAAAATTTATCACTCACTCTCTCAGAAATCTCTCGAAAACTATCAAAAATCGCTGAACATACATGGGGTATTTTCTGATAGGTCTAGGTACGAGTGATCAAATTATTTTCTTTGGACGTCACTATTTGGGTCACCCTGTATAGATTAGTAGGTAAATGAGGGTATTTGAACGAATTTTTAATATTACTGAAAGCATGCTTGAAAGTATATCTTTATTATTATCAAACTATTTATCACTTAACTGGGTCTTAGAGGATCGAAATGGGCATTTAAGTGTTACAGGCTCCACTAAAGAGATTGGTGGATCACAGTGAACTTCCAGAGTGCCATTCGATCCACTGGTGGATCCAGACAGTGGATCCAAATGAAGTTGAAGTGTTATAGGATCCACCCAGACCAATGGTGGATCCTAGTGGACTCCAGAGTCCTATTCGATCCACTGGTGGATCCAATAAGTGGATCCTAGTGGACAGTGCCCCCACGTTTACCCTATTTATCCCTGGGGTCGCAACTCGCAACTAGCAAAAAGTTCCTCCTACCTCTATACAAAGTTTCTTCAAAATAGGTTGAAAAACTGGGCCGTTAAAGCGTAACAGACAGACAGACTGACACATTTTCGCATTTATAATTTGGGGGGTGGACAAAGTCACACATTTTAGCCATATTAGGTACTTCGGGCATTCTACTATCTGAGCACTGTCTTCAAGTAGGTGAGACCGACTTAGGCTACATAGTACATACCTACCTGTCTAGCACGTCATTCTCACTTGACGATCAATGTTATTACCTAGTTTTATTGTACAGGTGCGCTAGGTACGCGTAAAAAGGTACTTACTTCTCTTTATCTCTCGGGTATGAAAAATAGGAAACATCCTTATTGTCTTTAGAGCTTTTCAAGCAAACTGTGCAAGTATTCGGCATTTTTGTTGAAACAGAACACTATATTTACATAAATAAATCTAAATAGTTTTATTTTTAATACAAAATCAGTAAACTTATAGTAATGAAAATAAATTGAGGAACAATTTCGTGATTGAACACGAAATTGTTCCTCTATTTATTTTCATTAAACGCACGACCGTCAGCCACAGTCAGCCCTTGCGTTCTAACCCAGACAGTGTCTCGCTAACCCGGACGATCGTGTCGGTGAATGTGTCGGTGAGAGCTCACGCACACATCGTTGCGCTATGTATGGGTGAAGTCGCCGTGAGCAGTTTGTATGAAGCTTCCTCTCTGTTCAGTTCTCTGTGACCACGCGCCGTACTAGTTATATTATACTATATATAGCTCAATTACCACTGACTCACTGACTCACTCATTGACATAATTGTTCTCCTAGAAAGAGACAGAAAACGATACAATGATGTAAGGGAGATGTGTTCGGGTGCGGGATTCGAGTAGGGAAAAATTATGACATTTCGGAAAAACAAGATGGCGGCCGACGTGATTCTTGTAACTCTTTTGTTTTCCAACCGATTTCGTTAAAACTCGCAACAATTGAAGAAATTAGGAAACGATCAATAGAAAAAGTGTAAAAAGTTGGGAAAACAAGATGGCGGCCGAGCTGTAGTGTTTTCAAATTTTTGATTTTTCGACCCCGAACCGCGGCGCTGCAGAACCGAAACGGCGTGGTCGAGCATGACAATTTTTTCTTTATTCGACTACAATTATCCTGTATTTTGACAGAATGGGAGTGGTTTTTAAAAATTCAAGATGGCGGCTGTCGCGGCGGCCTTTTTGTTTGAGGTACGAAAAAACGCAATTTTAAAATTCATTTTTCTCACAGTTGGCAACGTCGGAGCGTTTCGACTTCTATAAGGCGATTGTGTGTACGGACTCGAGGTATGGATTGGAGAAAAAAAATTACCCCATTTCTCGGGAAATTTTCAAGATTTACCCCAAAAATAAAAAAATCTAAATACGGACTTTTTGCAAAATTCGAGTACGAGCAACCACGTGTCCCACTTGTACGAATGACATTTGGGTATTTTCGTCGCCGAGGTCTGGCAACACTGGAATTTATCAAAGTAAAAGTGATTTTCGACATGGTCTTTTTTCAGGGGCCATCATTTCGGCTGAGTGCGAGCGAGATAAAAAATTTAAACGTCATCAGGAGCGGTATATCCTGTAGTTTACGGGAAAATTATGAAACTATGTAAAATGTTTCTGTGGAACGAGGTGGCGGCCATTTTGTATTCTTTTTGTGTTTTTCAAAATTTCGATCACGTTTTTGAGGCAGTTGGCAACATTTGGGAAAGTTGACATGTATGGATCGATTGTGTAACTCGACCGGCAATAACGAGATATCTAAACAGTGTTGCCACATTTGGGGTAGTTTTCGAGATTTTCCCCAAAATATCCTCCTGTAAAATTTTGTATGAAAAATTTTTATTTCACTGATGGCTTCGGATACAAGTCTGAAAATTAAACTTGAAGAAAAATATGGAGACACCTGATGATTGAGGATTTCGGAGACGGGTAAAGAGCACGGCCCAGGTATTGAAGATAGGTGGGGGGTGCTCGACCAAATGTCATTCGAAACTTCATCCAACTGACAGTGAGCTTAAAAAAAATTCAAAATGGCGGATATAAGATGGCCGCCATACAAATTTATTTGGTGTCTATCTCAGAAAGTATAAAAGATGGAAGAGTGGTTTCTTGGCAACAGATAAACAGGACGAGGAGTTCTATTAAGCGAAATGAAAAAAAATTCAAGATGGCGGAATATTTTTTTTCATACCAAATTATATGGCGATTAGGACTCATTGACATAATTTATTGTTCGCCTAGAAAGAGACAGAAAACGATAAAATGATGTACGGGAGATGTGTTCGGGTGCGGGATTCGAGTGGGGAAAAATTATGACATTTCGGAAAAACAAGATGGCGGCCGACGTGATTCTCTTAACTCTTTTGTTTTCCAACCGATTTCGTTGCTACTCGCAATTATTGAAGAAATTAGGAAACGATCAATAGAAAAAGTGGAAAAAATTGAAAAAACAAGATGGCGGCCGAGCTGTAGTGCTTTAAAATTTTTGATTTTTCGACCCCGAACCGCGGCGCCACAGATCCGAAACGGCGTGGTCTAGCATGATAATTTTTTCTTTTTTCGACTACAATTATCCTGTATTTTGACAGAATGGGAGTGGTTTTTAAAAATTCAAGATCGTGGCTGTCGCGGCGGCCTTTTTGTTTGAGGTACGAAAAAACGCAATTTTAAAATTCAAATTTCTCACAGTTGGCAACGTCGGAGCGTTTCGACTTCTATGGGGAGATTGTGTGTACGGTCTCGAGGTATGGATTGGGGGAAAAAAATTACCCCATTTCTCGGGAAATTTTCAAGATTTACCCCAAAAATAAAAAAGTCGAAATACGGACTTTTTGCAAAATTTGAGTACGAGCAACTACGTGTCTCACTTGTGCAAATGACATTTGGGTATTTTCGTCGCCGAGGTCTGGCAACACTGGAATTTATCAAAGTAAAAGTGATTTTCGACATGGGCTTTTTTCAGGGGCGATCATTTCGGCTGAGTGTGAGCGAGATGAAAAATTTAAAAGTCATCAGGAGCGGTATATCCTGTAGTTTACGGGAAAATTATGAAACTATGTAAAATGTTTCTGTGGAACGAGGTGGCGGCCATTTTGTATTCTTTTTGTGTTTTTCAAAATTTCGATCACGTTTTTGAGGCAGTTGGCAACATTTGGGAAAGTTGACATGTATGGATCGATTGTGTAACTCGACCGGCAGTAACGAGATATCTAAACAGTGTTGCCACATTTGGGGTAGTTTTCGAGATTTTCCCCAAAATATCCTCCTGTAAAATTTTGTATGAAAAATTTTTATTTCACTGATGGCTTCGGATACAAGTCTGAAAATTAAACTTGAAGAAAAATATGGAGACACCTGATGATTGAGGATTTCGGAGACGGGTAAAGAGCACGGCCCAGGTATTGAAGATAGGTGGGGGGTGCTCGACCAAATGTCATTCGAAACTTCATCCAACTGACAGTGAGCTTAAAAAAAATTCAAAATGGCGGATATAAGATGGCCGCCATACAAATTTATTTGGTGTCTATCTCAGAAAGTATAAAAGATGGAAGAGTGGTTTCTTGGCAACAGATAAACAGGACGAGGAGTTCTATTAAGCGAAATGAAAAAAAATTCAAGATGGCGGAATATTTTTTTTCATACCAAATTATATGGCGATTAGGACTCATTGACATAATTTATTGTTCGCCTAGAAAGAGACAGAAAACGATAAAATGATGTACGGGAGATGTGTTCGGGTGCGGGATTCGAGTGGGGAAAAATTATGACATTTCGGAAAAACAAGATGGCGGCCGACGTGATTCTCTTAACTCTTTTGTTTTCCAACCGATTTCGTTGCTACTCGCAATTATTGAAGAAATTAGGAAACGATCAATAGAAAAAGTGGAAAAAATTGAAAAAACAAGATGGCGGCCGAGCTGTAGTGCTTTAAAATTTTTGATTTTTCGACCCCGAACCGCGGCGCCACAGATCCGAAACGGCGTGGTCTAGCATGATAATTTTTTCTTTTTTCGACTACAATTATCCTGTATTTTGACAGAATGGGAGTGGTTTTTAAAAATTCAAGATGGTGGCTGTCGCGGCGGCCTTTTTGTTTGAGGTACGAAAAAACGCAATTTTAAAATTCAAATTTCTCACAGTTGGCAACGTCGGAGCGTTTCGACTTCTATGGGGAGATTGTGTGTACGGTCTCGAGGTATGGATTGGGGGAAAAAAATTACCCCATTTCTCGGGAAAATTTTAAGATTTACCCCAAAAATAAAAAAGTCGAAATACGGACTTTTTGCAAAATTTGAGTACGAGCAACTACGTGTCTCACTTGTGCAAATGACATTTGGGTATTTTCGTCGCCGAGGTCTGGCAACACTGGAATTTATCAAAGTAAAAGTGATTTTCGACATGGGCTTTTTTCAGGGGCGATCATTTCGGCTGAGTGTGAGCGAGATGAAAAATTTAAAAGTCATCAGGAGCGGTATATCCTGTAGTTTACGGGAAAATTATGAAACTATGTAAAATGTTTCTGTGGAACGAGGTGGCGGCCATTTTGTATTCTTTTTGTGTTTTTCAAAATTTCGATCACGTTTTTGAGGCAGTTGGCAACATTTGGGAAAGTTGACATGTATGGATCGATTGTGTAACTCGACCGGCAGTAACGAGATATCTAAACAGTGTTGCCACATTTGGGGTAGTTTTCGAGATTTTCCCCAAAATATCCTCCTGTAAAATTTTGTATGAAAAATTTTTATTTCACTGATGGCTTCGTATACAAGTCTGAAAATTAAACTTGAAGAAAAATATGGAGACACCTGATGATTGAGGATTTCGGAGACGGGTAAAGAGCACGGCCCAGGTATTGAAGATAGGTGGGGGGTGCTCGACCAAATGTCATTCGAAACTTCATCCAACTGACAGTGAGCTTAAAAAAAATTCAAAATGGCGGATATAAGATGGCCGCCATACAAATTTATTTGGTGTCTATCTCAGAAAGTATAAAAGATGGAAGAGTGGTTTCTTGGCAACAGATAAACAGGACGAGGAGTTCTATTAAGCGAAATGAAAAAAAATTCAAGATGGCGGAATATTTTTTTTCATACCAAATTATATGGCGATTAGGACTCATTGACATAATTTATTGTTCGCCTAGAAAGAGACAGAAAACGATAAAATGATGTACGGGAGATGTGTTCGGGTGCGGGATTCGAGTGGGGAAAAATTATGACATTTCGGAAAAACAAGATGGCGGCCGACGTGATTCTCTTAACTCTTTTGTTTTCCAACCGATTTCGTTGCTACTCGCAATTATTGAAGAAATTAGGAAACGATCAATAGAAAAAGTGGAAAAAATTGAAAAAACAAGATGGCGGCCGAGCTGTAGTGTTTTAAAATTTTTGATTTTTCGACCCCGAACCGCGGCGCCACAGATCCGAAACGGCGTGGTCTAGCATGATAATTTTTTCTTTTTTCGACTACAATTATCCTGTATTTTGACAGAATGGGAGTGGTTTTTAAAAATTCAAGATGGTGGCTGTCGCGGCGGCCTTTTTGTTTGAGGTACGAAAAAACGCAATTTTAAAATTCAAATTTCTCACAGTTGGCAACGTCGGAGCGTTTCGACTTCTATGGGGAGATTGTGTGTACGGTCTCGAGGTATGGATTGGGGGAAAAAAATTACCCCATTTCTCGGGAAAATTTTAAGATTTACCCCAAAAATAAAAAAGTCGAAATACGGACTTTTTGCAAAATTTGAGTACGAGCAACTACGTGTCTCACTTGTGCAAATGACATTTGGGTATTTTCGTCGCCGAGGTCTGGCAACACTGGAATTTATCAAAGTAAAAGTGATTTTCGACATGGGCTTTTTTCAGGGGCGATCATTTCGGCTGAGTGTGAGCGAGATGAAAAATTTAAAAGTCATCAGGAGCGGTATATCCTGTAGTTTACGGGAAAATTATGAAACTATGTAAAATGTTTCTGTGGAACGAGGTGGCGGCCATTTTGTATTCTTTTTGTGTTTTTCAAAATTTCGAACACGTTTTTGAGATAGTTGGCAACATTTGGGAAAGTTGACATGTACAAATCGATTGTGTAACTCAACCAGCGGTATCGAGATATCTAAACAGTGTTGCCACATTTGGGGTAGTTTTCGAGATTTTACCCAAAAACTCCTCCTGTAAAATTTTGTATGAAAATTTTTTTTTTCACTGATGGCTTCGTATACACGTCAGAAAATTAAACTTGAAGAAAAATATGGAGACGGCTGATGATTGAGGATTTCGGAGACGGGTAAAGAGCACGGCCAAGGTATTGAAGATAGGTGGGGGGTGCTCGACCAAATGTCATTCGAAACTTCATCCAAAAGACAGTGAGCTGAAAAAAAATTCAAAATGGCGGATTTAAGATGGCCGCCATACAAATTTATTTGGTGTCTATCTCAGAAAGTATAAAAGATGGAAGAGTGGTTTCTCGGCCAAAGATGATCAGGACGAGAAGATCTATTAAGCAAAAAGAAAAAAAATTCAAGATGGCGGAATCTTTTTTTTCATACCAAATTATATGGCGATTAGGACTCATTAGCATAATTTATTGTTTTCCTAGAAAGAGACAGAAAACGATACAATGATGTTTGGGAGATGTGTTCAGATGCAGGATGGGAGTAGGGAAAAAATATGATATTTCGGAAAAACAAGATGGCGGCCGTAGTGCTTTTTGTAACTTTATTGTTTTCCAACCGATTTAGTTACAACTCACAATTATTGAAGAAATTAGGAAACGATCAATAGAAAAAGTGGAAAAAATTGGAAAACCAAGATGCCGGCCGAGCTGTAGTGTTTTCAAATTTTTGATTTTTCGACCCCGAACCGCGGCGCCACAGATCCGAAACGGAGTAGTTCATGTATAGGATATATGTTCGGGTGCGGGATAGGAGTAGGGAAAAATTATGACATTTGGGAAAATCAAGATGGCGGCCGAATTGCCGAAATAGACCGGTCGAAGCATTGAAGATAAGCGGGGGGTGCTAGACCAAATGTCATTCGAAACTTCATCCAATAGACAATGGGCTGAAAAAAATTCAAAATGGCGGATTTAAGATGGCTGCCATACAAATTTATTTGGTGTACCTATCTCAGAAAGTGTAAAAGATGGAAGAGTGATTTCTTGGCAAAAGATGATCAGGACGAAGAGGTCTATTTAGCGAAATTAAAAAAAATCCAAGATGGCGGAATATTTTTTTTTCATACCAAATTATATGGCGATTAGGAACTATAAAAGACGTCATTGTTCTCCTAGAAAGAGACAGAAAACGATACAATGATGTACGAGAGATGTATTCCGGTGCGGGATCCAACTAGGGAAAAATTGAACCGCGGCGCCACAGATCCGAAACGGCGTGGTCGAGCATAGGGTTTTTTTCTTTTTTCGCCTACAATTATCCTGTTTTTCGACAAATTGGAGTGGTTTTTAAAAATTCAAGATGGTGGTTGTAGCGGAGGCCGTTCGGTTTGAGGTACGAAAAACCGCAATTTTAAAATTCAAATTTCTCATAGTTGGCAACGTCGCGTCGGATCGTTTCGATTTCTACGGGGCGATTGTGTGTACAAACTCGAGGTATGGATTGGGGAAAAAAATTACCCCATTTCTCGAGAAATTATCAAGATTTACCCCAAAAATAAAAAAATAGTAATACGAATTTTTTGCAAAATTCGAGTACGAGCACAACCACACGTCTGGGTATTTGCGTATTTGGGTATTTTCGCCGCCGAGGTCTGGCAGCACTGGAATTTATTAAGGTAAAAGTAATTTTCGACATGGTCTATTTTCAGAGGCGATCGTTGCGGCTGGGTGCGAGCGAGATGAAAAATTAAAATGTCATCAGGAGTGGCATATCCTGTAGTTCACGGGAAAATTATAAAACTATGTAAAATGTTTCTGTGAAACGAGGTGGCGGCCATTTTGTATTCTTTTTGTGTTTTTGAAAATTTCGATCACGTTTTTGAGGCAGTTGGCAACATTTGGGAAAGTTGACATGTATGGATCGATTGTGTGATGCGACTGGCAGTATCGAGATATCTAAACAGTGTTGCCACATTTGGGGTAGTTTTCGAGATTTTCCCCAAAAATTTCCTGTTGTAAAATTTTGTACGAATATTTTTTTTTCACTGATGGCTTCGTATACCAGTCAAAAAATTAAACTTGTAGAAAAATATAGAGACAGCTGATGATTGAGGATTTCGGAGACCGGTAAAGAGCACGGCCAAGGTATTAAAGATAGGTGGGGGTGCTCGAACAAATGTCACTCGAAACCTCATCCAATTGGCGATGAGTTTAAAAAAAATCCAAAATGGTGGATTCAAGATGGCCGATATACAAATTTCGTCAGTGTCTATCTCGGAGAGTATAAGAGATGGAAGTGTGGTTTCTTGGCACGAGATGATCAGAGCAAGGAGGTCTATTTAGCGAAATGAAAACAATTTCAAGATGGCGGAATATTTTTTTTCATACCAAATTATATTATTATTATGGCGATTAGGACTCAATGACATAATTTATTGTTCTCCTAGAAAGAGCCAGAAAACGATACAGTGATGTGAGGCAGATGTGTTCGGCGGCCGAGCTGTAGTGTTTTCAATTTTTTGATTTTTCGACCCCGAATCGCGGCGCCACAGATCCGAAATGGTGTAGTTCATGTTCAGGCTGCCATACAAATTTATATTTTGGTGTCTATCTATCTCTGAAAGTAAGTTGGATGACTGGTTTCTTGGCAAAAGATGATCAGCCCCCCGATTATGTAAGAATGTTCGATCAAATGGTAAAGGTTCAGCGTCAAAGTAATATAAACCGTAACTGCATTGAATTAGAGCTCAATTTCGTCTATCCATTCTTATACGTTTGAGTATCGTACATACCTAAACGTATAAGAATGGGTACACGAAATTGAGCTCTAATTTAATGCGGTTATGGTTTATTTACTTTGTCGCAGAACTTTAACGATTTCATCGGCCATTCTTACATGATTGGGGGGCTGGACCTGAAGGTCTAATTGATGAACAGGAAAAAAATTCAAGATAGCGGAATTTATTTTTCCAAGATTTTTCAAGATTTTGATACGATTCCGTTTTACCCACGACGGGGCTCCTTGAGATTACACAACAGGAAACTGATACCAAAGTTTTAACAAATCAGCGCCATTTTGAAATTATTTGTTAATTTACCGATTTCGTTCAAAACCGATATCTGAGGATCCCTGGGATTACAAAACAGGAAACTGATACCAAAGCTTAAAAAAATCTGCGCCATTTTGAAATCCTTTGTTTATTGACCGATTTCGTTCAAAATCGATATTTAGGGCTCCCTGGGATTACAAAACAGGAAACTGGTACCAAAATTTTAAAAAATCAGCGCCATTTTGAAATTTTTTGTTAATTTACCGATTTCGTTCAAAACCGATATCTGAGGATCCCTGGGATTACAAAACAGGAAACTGGTAACAAAATTTTAAAAAATCAGCGCCATTTTGAAATTCTTTGTTAATTGTCCGATTTCGTTCAAAATCGATATTAAGGGCTTTCTTGGATAACGATACAGGAAACTGATACCAAAGTTTTAAAAAATCAGCGCCATTTTGAAATTATTTATCAATTGACCGATTTCGTTCAAAGTCGATATTTAGGGCTCCCTGGGATTACAAAACAGGAACCTGATACCAAAGTTATAAAAAATCAGCGCCATTTTGAAATTCTTGGTTAATTTACCGATTTCGTTCAAAATCGATATTTAGGGCTAACCACATCTCGTGAGCTGCTTTAGCAGCTCGCGCACAGAGCGAAACACTAGTTAATATATATATAGCTGCTCGTGCTGACTGACTGACTGATTGATCACCTCTCCTGTAAAATTTTGTATGAAAAATTTTTTTTTCACTCATCGTTTCGTATAGAAGACAAAAATTCATTCGGAGGAAAAATACGGAGAGAGCTGATGATTGAGGATTTCGAAGACGGATGAAGAGCACCAGCCAGGGTATCGAAGATAGGTGGAGGGTGCTCGACCAAATGTCACTCGAAACTTCATCCAATTGACAGTGAGCTGAAAAAAAATTCAAAATGGCGGATTTAAGATGGCCGCCATACAAATTTCGACGGTGTCTATCTCGGAGAGTATAAAAGATGGAAGAGTGGTTTCTTGGCAAAAGATGATCAGGACATGAGGGTCTACTTGATGAACAGGAAAAAAATTCAAGATGGCGGAATTTATTTTTCCATAGAAAAGGGTATTGAAGATAGGTGGGGGGTGCTCGACCAAATGTCACTAGAAACTTCATCCAATTGACAGTGAGCTGAAAAAAAATTTCAAAATGGCGGATTTAAGATGGCCGCCATACAAATTCCGTCGGTGTCTATCTCGGAGAGTATAAAAGATGGAAGAGTGGTTTCAAGAAACCAAGCAAGGCAAAAGATGATCAGAACATGAAGGTCTACTTGATGAACAGGAAAAAAATTCAAGATGGCGGAATTTATTTTTCCATAGAAAATATATAGCGAATATTGAAGAGGCTACAAGTGTAGAACTATGGAAGACTACGGTTCCTTTTCAAGATTTGTTTTTGTGGAAGAAATCTCATTTTGACGAATGGTTCGGAGAAAAAAATATGGAGAGAGATGATGATCGAAGGTTCGGATGATGGGTGAGGAGCACGGTCAGGGTATTAAAGATAGGTACCTACTTAGGGGCTGCTCAAACAAAAAGGGAGGGGCGGGGGGTTGATGGTCTTTGTTTTATGTTTTTCCTTTATGAGAATTTTCTTTTACGTCGGACGCTTGGCGTGCTGGCGCTTCCACTGTGCTCACTAGCATAGCAGTGTGTTGTTAAGATCAGAACACGTAGACAGTAAACCAGCTGCCCGATTATGTAAGAATTGTCGATCAAATCGTCAAAGTTCGGCGTCAAAGTAAAATAAACCATAACAGCATTAAATTAGAGCTCAATTTCGTGTTTTCGAATTTGAGCTCTAATTTAATGCTGTTATGGTTTATTTTACTTTGACGCCGAACTTTGACGATTTGATCGGCCATTCTTACATAATCGGGGGCAGGATTGTAGGACAGCGAGTAAGTAGACAGTGGACCACGCGCTCCAGTACGCGGTCCGCTTTAGCGGGCCGCGCAGCCACGCGCCATACTAGTTAATATATATGTTACGCTCAAAGATCAAAAACGCTCATTGAGCGGAAAAATAGCTCACAACGCGATGTGGTCACAGTAAAACATCCACATAGCGAAATTCGTGTTATGGCTTTAATGGAAACGCGCACGACGCGTTGTGGCAATCAAAGAAAGACCAAATAGCGAAATTCGTGTCGTGGCTTACATGCTATTCGATCTCAACGCGTTGTGGCAATGAAGAAAAGCCATGACGCGTTCGGAGCATTCATTGTGTTAATTAACCATATCACGACGGACAGGTTGTAATGTCTCGGTGTCGGCTCGGGTGCAAAGACGCATTGAAACATCAGTTTTATTCATTTCTTTTCTGTTTATGAGAGTGAATTTTAATGTCAGCGCTAATTATGACGAATAAAAAAGAATTGTTTTACGATAAATTACGTGAGTTTGTGGAAACAAGCACTGATCGCAGTTTTATTATGACTACAGAAAAATATGAAATGTTACATAATGAAACAAAACAGTCTCAACTTCTTAAAAAGAAAAAGGAGTCTCTGTTCACTCTCATAAACAGAAAAGAAATGAATAAAACTGATGTTTCAATGCGTCTTTGCACCCGAGCCGACACCGACAAGTTACAACCTGTCCGTCGTGATATGGTTAACACAATGAATGCTCCGAACGCGTCATGGCTTTAATTCTTCATTGCCACAACGCGTTGAGATCGAATAGCATGTAAGCCACGACACGAATTTCGCTATTTGGTCTTTCTTTGATTGCCACAACGCGTCGTGCGCGTTTTCATTAGAGCCATAACACGAATTTCGCTATGTGGATGTTTTACTGTGACCACATCGCGTTGTGAGCTATTTTTCCGCTCAATGAGCGTTTTCGATCTTTGAGCGTAACATATATATAGCTGCTCGTGCTGACTGACTGACTGATTGATCACCTCTCCTGTAAAATTTTGTATGAAAAATTTTTTTTTCACTATTCGTTTCGTATAAAAGACAAAAATTCATTCGGAGGAAAAATACGGAGAGAGCTGATGATTGAGGATTTCGAAGACGGATGAAGAGCACCAGCCAGGGTATCGAAGATAGGTGGGGGATGCTCGACCAAATGTCACTCGAAACTTCATCCAATTGACAGTTAGCTGAAAAAAAATTCAAAATGGCGGATTTAAGATGGCCGCCATACAAATTTCGACGGTGTCTATCTCGGAGAGTATAAAAGATGGAAGAGTGGTTTCTTGGCAAAAGATGATCAGGACATGAGGGTCTACTTGATGAACAGGAAAAAAATGGAAGATGGCGGAATGTATTTTTCCATAGAAAAGGGTATTGAAGATAGGTGGGGGGTGCTCGACCAAATGTCACTCGAAACTTCATCAAATTGAGAGTGAGCTGAAAAAAATTTCAAAATGGCGGATTTAAGATGGCCGCCATACAAATTTCGACGGTGTCTATCTCGGAGAGTATAAAAGATGGAAGAGTGGTTTCTTGGCAAAAGATAATCAGGACATGAGGGTCTACTTGATGAACAGGAAAAAAATTTAAGATGGCGGAATTTATTTTTCCATAGAAAATGTATGGCGAATATTGAAGAGGCTACAAGTGAAGAACTATGCAAGACTACGGTTCCTTTTCAAGATTTGTTTTTATGGAAGAAATCTCATTTTGACGAATGGTTCGGAGAAAAAAATATGGAGAGTGATGATGATCGAAGGTTCGGATGATGGGTGAGGAGCACGGTCAGGGTATTAAAGATAGGTACCTACCTACTTAGGGGCTGCTCAAACAAAAAGGGAGGGGCGGGGGGTTGGTTTTATGTTTTTCCTTTATGAGAATTTTCTTTTACGTCGGACGCTTGGCGTGCTGGCGCTTCCACTGTGCTCACTAGCATAGCAGTGTGTTGTTCAGATCAGAACACGTAAACAGTAAACCAGCTGCCAAATTATGTAAGAATTGTCGATCAAATCGTAAAAGTTCGGCGTTAAAAGTAAAATAAACCATAACAGCATTGTATTAGAGCTCAATTTCGTGTTTCGAAATTGAGCTCTAATTTAATGCTGTTATGGTTTATTTTACTTTGACGCCGAACTTTGACGATTTGATCGGCAATTCTTACATAATCGGGGGGCAGGATACTAGGACAGCGAGTAAGTAGACAGTGGACCACGCGGTCCAGTACGCGGTCCGCTAGCGGGCCGCGCAGCCACGCGCCATACTAGTTGAGTATATAACTACACCACAAAGAGCTATTTTGAACTTTAGAAGATAATTCTTTAAAGTACGCCATGAACACATTTTCTGAAAAAAGACTGCGTATTCTTGTTGTTTTGCCATTGTATGAAATTTTGGTACGCTAATAGATATTTTTCCTTGGAGTTTTCAATGATTTTGAGTCTGTTTGTGACTTACAAATTATGATCAGAATTCAGAAACCTAACGCTTACTTTTTCTCTGTTTTTGAGGGCTAATTTTCTTAACCGCATAACCTGCTCCGCGGGACCTTTGCTAGTACAAAGTATGAGTGCTCTAGATAATATTATGCCAATCTATGATCTTTTTTATAAGACCTAAACTTCTTACTCGTAAGCAGTAGTCGATGATATATAATTTCAATTTGATATTAGATTGCTAGTAAAGAATAAATTTAAAAAATCAATGTCGCGTAGACCTTCGTAGAGTTTGATAATATTCAACATATAACTACATATTTTATTGTTTATTGAGAGACAATCGACTAAGAGCCTATGTCAGCTGACAAGGCCTTACAGTATCCAGTTATTCATGTGTGCAAAATCTACTAACGGAATAAATGCGGATGCGGATGCAGTCGATAGGGATGCAACAAATCCGCTCAACACGGTCACTGGCGCCGCCTGTGCCGATCCGCTACCGGCGTAGAGCCGTAATGGATTTTTCATGTCGATTGCACTTTGCATACCTAAGTGTGCGTGCGAGATTATAGAAAGGCTTGGAGAGATATTTTTAATCTTGTCGAATAAAGCGACGACCTGCGACTCCGCTTCTCTAAATTGGTATCAATTGATAGGACGCTAGGTGGTATCTACACGATTAAATTCTAGATTTAAATCGAAATAAAACACAGAAATGTGCAGATTTTACTGTCGATTTCACTGTCGAATACAAAATTAGAGCGTTCGATATTGTATGGAACATTATTATAAGTGGAACGTTATTTAGATACTGGCTATAAATAAAATTCTAATTTTAATGTAGGCAAATCAACCGATTGATATAGGTTGGTAAACTTTGTGCTAAAATATGAAAAGTAATTTGCGAACACTTTATAACTTGTAGTTGTGCTTGTAGGTACCTACTTAATAGCGGGGTGGAATTTGATGTAAGCGCAGCGTGATTTTACAAGTTGTCTTCACACCATTAATAATCATTAGGACTGATATCCTTTGGCTTATTGTGGTCGGCGGGTGCGGGGTGAGCGCCGCATATTTTGACGTTAATTTTATAATTATTGTGGAACACAATAGAGACCTCTCTCACGAAAACACGTTATAATAGTTGCTTTTGAATTTACGTCAGCGGAACAATAATTGATAAACGATTTTAGTTGTTTTAGAGATTCCTTTCATGATTAATAATATTTTAACCGTTATGTATTAGGTACTTTTAAGGTCAACAAAATAGTTTTATTTATTAAGATGCAGTAAAATTTACCTAATGTTTTATTTCATGTAGGACAATTTGCGTCACTTATTGAAATGAGACTCTACCACGGTTTTGCGAAACTGATTCTACTCTAGAGTTCAGAGTAGAATCAGTTTATTAGGTAGTATTTGTTTACCGCTGGGCACTGGATGACTGGGCGTGCGCGTCTTGAGGGGGACGGGAGCGCGCGGCAACGCGCTGCAGGGGCCATACTGCCAAACTTTGAAGCGTGGCTGGGGAGGAAAGGTGGTAACGTCACCTTTAGGCTGACGCAGGTGCTCACCGGACATGGTTGTTTCGGGGAGTACCTGTGTCGGATCGGTCGGGAGGTCACACCGCGGTGTCACCACTGTGAAGAGGACCGGGACACTGCACAGCACACGCTCGAAGAGTGCCCTGCCTGGGAGAACGAGCGTAGTGTCTTAGTCAATCACATAGGGAGAGACCTCTCACCACTTGCGGTTATAGCGGCAATGCTGGTGGAAGAAGAAGCATGGCGGGCAGTGATCTCCTTTTGCAAAAGTGTGATGCTCAAAAAAGAAGCCGCGGAACGGGATAGAGAGCGAAGTGATCCTGTTCGGAGACGGAGACGTCAGGGTGGAAGTGACCAACGCCCTGACTCATCCCCTCAATAACCCCGGCCGACGGAACTACGGGGTCTCAAGCGACTGCAGTGGGAGGCCCCATGCTCCTTCTAGTAGGAGACGATCCCGGGAGGACGGCAGCTCCTTATCACGCTGCTAAGCCTTCAGACAATTGGGGAGATCCCCTCCCCTGGAACGAGCCCATAATAGGCGCGCACAAGAGAGGGGCACCGGCGTAAGTTCTTTAAGAGTTCCCGGGGCCCCTTATTATGAGCTGAGGACGGTCACCGAGGGGGTTTTAGTGGGTAAAAATCCCACATAACCCGATTCTATGTGGTCGGGTATCTAAGGAAGATTTCCCCCCCGTTAACAAAAAAAAAAAAAAGGTAAGTATTTGTTATTATAAATAATGTAGTAAGTATTTATCCTGAAAGAGATGGAAGCTTATGTTAGTGAACAACTTATGTTTTTATATAACTAAACTGTAAGTTTGCCAGGATTAAACTACAACTAGGTACTTTTTACTAGCAGCCTGCATCCGCAGATACTTACCTCGCCCAATGATTATATTGGGTGACTTTAACGCGCACTCGAGATTGTGGGGAGATAGACGAGATGACCAAAGGGGCAATATTATCCAGGATTGGGCAGCGGAACTTGACCTCCAGCTTCTCAATCAAGGCTCAATAAGCACATGCGTGCGGTGGCAGGGGGAGTCGGTTGTGGATCTAACATGGGCGACTCCTTCTGCATCACACCTAGTGTCAGGATGGAGAGTGGCAGAAGAGGTGGTCACACTGTCTGACCATCGCCACATAGTTTTCGTCGTAGCACAGCGACCCTCTTGTTTATCCGAGCTTCGACGTAGCGACTCCCCGCAACGCTGGTCGCTTAAGCGGCTGGACCGCGACTTATTGGTTTCTGCGGCCCACGTTGCGGCCTGGCCAGAAGTGCCTCAAAACAGCGCCTCCGACCCTGAGGGAGAGGCAGCCTGGTTCAGAGACACCATGGTATCGATATGCAACGCCTCAATGCCACGAGCTGGACGGTCGAAGAGGAAGGCGGTGTACTGGTGGTCCGAGGATATAGCGCAACTGCGACGAGTCTGTATCAGGTCCAGACGCCAGTATTCTAGGACAAGAAGAAGGCGACGAGCCACTGCCGAAGAGATCTCCATTGCCTACGTCGCTTACCGGGAGGCCACAAAAGCACTCCAGGCTGCTATAGCAAATGCTAAGGCGCAGTGCTGGAAGGAGCTTCTGGAAAGTCTGGACAGGGACCCATGGGGGCGCCCGTATAAAATGGTTCTGGGTAAACTCAGACCGTGGGTTCCTCCATTGACGGAGACCTTGGATCCCAACCTCTTAGAGATAGTGATCGATACACTCTTCCCCAGGGTCCAGGTCTACACTTCAAACGCCGTGGCACCAACGGAACACACCGCCTGGTCTAGCGAGCTACAAGTTTCTGAGGATGAGCTTGTAAAAGCGGTTAGGCGTTTAGCAACTCGCAATACCGCACCTGGACCGGATGGTATACCAGGTCGCGCATGGGTGCTAGCCCTGGAGGGCCTGGGGTACAGGCTAAGGCGACTGTTTGACAGTTGCCTACGATTAGGCATCTTCCCTAGAGACTGGAAAGTGGGAAGATTAGTACTACTGAAAAAAAAAGGAAGACCTGCAGATTCCCCATCTGCTTATCGACCAATATGCTTGCTGGATGAGGTGGGCAAGCTCTTCGAGCGTATTGTTTCAGCCCGCCTGATCGAGCACTTGTCGCGTGTGGGACCCGATCTGTCGGAAAGCCAATTCGGATTCCGGCAAGGCAGATCGACAGTTGATGCTATACTACAGGTTCGGAACCTTTCGCAACGGGCAGTATGCATGGGTGGGGTTGCGTTAGCGGTGAGTCTGGACATTATAAACGCTTTCAACTCTCTTCCTTGGGCGGTCATCAAGGAAGCACTGACTCACCATAATGTACCTCCATACCTGCACGACGTAGTCGCTGCATACCTTTGCGACAGGACAATTCAGTATACCGGGCGAGATGGCCGTAAATATACAAGGGAGATAAGCTGTGGAGTTCCTCAGGGCTCGGTACTGGGGCCCCTCCTATGGAATCTAGCCTACGACGCTGTTTTGCGGGTAAATCTTCCCACTGGAGTCAATTTGGTGTGCTATGCAGATGATACCTTGGTGCTAGCGGAAGGCGATACTTTCGATGGGACGTTAAGGCTTGCAGAGATCGGAGTTGCTCGAGTAGTAGCCAAAATCCACGAGTTGGGACTCAAGGTAGCGCCGCAAAAGACCGAGGCCTTATGGTTTCATAAGCTTCCAAGGCGATTGGAACCACCCAACTTGTCGATTCGCGTAGGTGACACGGACGTCCAAGTTGGCCGGTGTCTCAAGTACCTGGGCCTGACCTTGGACGGCCGTTGGGGGTTCGAAGAGCACTTCGAACGCTTGATCCCCCGAATACAAAAAGTGGCAGGTGCTATGCACGGTCTACTGCCTAACCTCGGGGGGCCACAAGAAGGGGTACGCAGACTATACGCAGGAGTGGTCCGATCCATGGCCCTGTACGGGGCACCAGTTTGGTCTCAGAGACTATCGAGCGTACAGCGGCTCAGGATGAAGCTCAACAGCGTGCAGCGAAAGATGGCTATCAGGGTCGCTCGAGGATATCGAACAATATCCTTTGAGGCTGCTACTATTCTGGCTCGTTTTCCGCCACTTGACTTGCTCGCAGAAATGGATGCATGGGTGTATGCCCAAACTCACCGCGACGGCCAGATTAGTAGAGATGGACTGGAACCTGTAGGTTTAAGACGGCAAGCTCACCAACAAGCCCTAGCCAAATGGCGTATGCGCCTTGAAGAAGAAAAGAATGCACGCCAGCGCGCTGTCAGCGCCATCCTGCCGAGTTTTGAGGCTTGGTTGGGAAGGAAGAGTGGTAGCATCACGTTCAGGCTGACGCAGGTGCTAACCGGGCATGGTTGCTTCGGCGAGTACCTGTGTCGAATCGGTCGCGAGGCTACCGCGCGATGTTATCACTGTGATGAGGAGCGGGACAGTGCACAGCACACTTTAGAAGAGTGCCCTGCTTGGGATCCCGAACGCTGCATCCTAATTCGCCACGTAGGGATAGACCTGTCCCTACCGGCCGTGATAGCGGCTATGCTAAAAAATGAAGAAGCATGGAGAGCAGTGGTCTCTTTCTGCGAAACCGTTATGGTTAAGATAGAGACCGCTGAGCGGGTTCGGGAAAGAGCAGACCCGGCTCGGAGACGTAGACGTCGGAGTGACGGTATAGATCGCACCCAGCCGTCCGTATAATAATCCCTGGGGAAGGGACCTCAGGGTCGAGTGCGGCTGGAGTGGGGGCTCTAGTCGTGCGCCTAACAACACGACCCTGGGAAGATGGCAGCTTGCTGTGGCCAACAAGCAGCCATACCTCATGTGTACAGGTCCGGGTAATGAGGGGACTTCTCCAGGAGTCCGGGATGAGCCCTATGGGCATCGCACAAGGGAGGCACCGATGCGTTCTTAAGAGATCTCGGAGCCTCCCAACATGCGTAAGGTCGGCCACCGAGGGGGTTTTAGTAGGTACAAATCCTACATAACCCGATTTCTCCCCCAGGAAGTCGGGTATCTTAAGGAGATTTCCCCCCCGTCAACAAAAAAAAAAAAAAAAAAAAAAAAAAAAAAAAAAAAAAAAAAAAAAAGGTACTTTTTATTAGTTGTTACAAAGTTCTTGGTCCTAGTTACAAAAATTCATAAACATTATGAAGTAAAGTCCTCATTCAGCACAATAGACTAACTAGTTAATTACCAGTTGCAGGCTTAACGACGGTTGGCTGCTTATTCATTCATGCAGCGGGAAGTTTTCGCCTCTTGATTGCACCTTTGCAACAGAATTCTATGCCGTTGATGTGTTAATTAGCCCTGCTAGATAAGTATAGATTAGCGCTTTGCAATTCAAAAGTGATAAAGTGGTATAAAATAGCTGGCTTCACAAGTTCACAGTGTGATTCATTGAAGACGCCGCCATGACATCTGCAGCGCTGCTTGTGTTTTTGGTTCTGGTTTCCTACGGTCATGGAGCGAAAGAGAAACCGGTGAGTTGTGAAAATCGTACATTAGCATATAATATGTCCGGGAATTCATTCCTGCTTATCCGGAATTTATCATTATTGTTTATCCGGGATGAAAAGGAACTACACTTCTTTGCTTGAAGTCCTGAAAATTCGTTCAAAGTCGGTTCAGCCGTTCTTTAAATTAATGAAGATAATTTTATGAATTCTTAGTAAACTTCGGAGATAATGTGAGATACCTATCTAATGGTATTTATTTTTGATATTTTTAAGTAACTTTAGAAGATTGCAAATTACCTAAGCCCCACATAATTTGCAGTTATTTAGGGCAGTTTTGTAATTATTGTCAACATATTTTTTTGATTATTGTAAGGTTAAGCATTATTTATAACTATTCCAAACTTTAAATCGATACAATAAATAGGTATAGTTAGTGATTGGCAGGTAGCAGACATACCTACTTCAGGTTATCATTTTATGAATTTGGTTCGGAACACTTAAAAATGCAAACTCGAAATAAATTGCAGGCGGATGAGCCCACGTACAATGTCCCCCTAGCATTATGAGATACTTTCGTGAAGTCAATTTTTCATGATCGTGAACGCGTCGTGTTCGGTCTAGTTTATGAAACGTTTCTGCTCCGTTGATAGATGAGTGACGGTGCGAGAATGCAGGCGACACTATTGCTCAATGTCGTCTCCGAATAAGTACGTAATACGGAGGACGCATAGGTTTCATTGCCCCTTTGTAGAGTCATGGTAGCATGGTAGAGCCACCCTTTTTCACCCTATGACTTATGACTTTAGCGTTTTTGCATGTTTATCGGTTCGTCGGTTCTCACATAACTGCCAAACTATTCAAGATTTCTATAAAAGGTGCTTTGTCGGTATTGTCAAGAGGGCCTTATTTTTTATCTAAAACTTGTTCTCAGTGATGTAGACTCATCATATTTTGGACAGAGGTAAAAATAAATACTTAGAAGTCAGAATATTAAGGATACCGATTACTGAAATACACAAAAATAAGTTACCAATTTGGCAGCCTTAAACCATCTGCATAGCAATCTTTTCCAGCATCTAAGCAACCAAAGAAAAATCATAGTACGAAGTTGGCAGGTACGAGTATATTTGCCAAAGACAACACAACACATCCAATAAGTTGTGTCACTATCTAAATGTAGTCTGATATGATATAAAATTGAAGTGAAGGGAAATGGAAACGTTGGGAGCTGTTTAAATTAATATTTAACGTCTCGGCACAACTTGATGTGCATTGGGTTGGTCCCCGTGGAATCTCGACTTATAATTATTTTCTTTGAGAATGTTATGTCATTTTTAATATTGAAGTGACTTCTTTGCGTCGTTGTGTTCACAAAGGGAACGTACTCGTATGTAGATCAGAAAAGTCTAAGGGACTGTGTAATGAAACTACATTAGTAATGCGTAAACATAAGCTTGTTTATCTTTTTACAAATAGAGCACTTCGACTTGGAAGCCTTCATGGTACGAATATGATATGTAGATATTGGATATGTATCTAAAACAACCTATGAGATTAGGTATACCTAGTTAAAGAGATAAGATAGATAGAATCCTTTAGTATGAGTTTCGTTTATCGTGAAGATCGTATGGAAATGGAGCCTTAGTGCAAAATAAAATCGTACGAGACATTTCACCGCAGCAAATTGCCGCATTTGGTGACAGAAGAGTTGTCGCATGCAAACGTGGGCTTGATGTGTACAGATAAGTCTAGGTTAGCTATAAGTTCTAGAGACCTTAGGTACATTCAGTTATTAAAATAACTACTTAGCTGATGCCAGCGACTTCATCTGCGTGGTTTAAGTTTTTAATTTCAGCGGGATTTTCTTGATTAAAAAGTAAAGTAAAGTAAAGTGTCTTTTCCCGGCACACAACCTAAGTCTATGCCAAATTTCATCTAAATCGGCTGAAAGATGGGCCATGAAAGCGATACAAACAAACTAACATTTGCATATTTATAATATTACTAGATGATGTCCGCGCCTTCGTCCACGTTGTTTACTAAGTTTTTATTCCCGCGAAAACTTGTTAATTTTCCGTCCTTCCCCGGCATGCAACCTACCTCTATACCAAATTTCATCAAAATCGGTTGAAAAGATGAGCCGTTAAAGCGTAGCAGACAGACACACTTTCGTATATAAGTACAATATTAAGTATGGATAGTATGATAGCATTGTGTTTACATACTGTTTAAATGCAATTCAAATGCTCCGGATGATTGGTAATTATAATGCGTTACATAGATAGATTTCGCCTGACCTCGAAACTGTTTCTGGTCGAAAAAGGTCGTCTTTTGACGTCTATTACTTTTGTATTTATCAGAAATCTTTAAAGGCTATTGAAAATTGATTTCACGCTACCAAATTGTATTTTCAGGAACTAAGCGAGGAAATCAAAGAAATAATACAACATGTTCACAACGAGTGTGTCGGTAAAACCGGGGTGGCTGAGGGTGAGTTCGCAAAAGAAAATTTTATTTCTGTTACCTTTGTTCTTTATTCACTTGCGATATCGCTACGGCTTAGCCTCTATCAAAGTTACGTATTCTTTCAGAAACGGCAATTTGTGTAGGGTATCAAATTTTTACTAAGCGATGCCCTAGTAGTTAAGATCTCAGCCCCCTATTCAGTAGGTCTGGGATTCAACCCCCGGGCACACACCTCTAACTTTTTGGAGCTATGTGCGTTTTAAGCATATTATCATAATAGGTTGCTTTAACGGTGAAACGTGCTTTAACGGCTCGGATCACGCGAGTCCCTTCGTGAAAAATTTAAAGAAATTGGTATCCTTACCACGGTAATATTATATTACCGTGCCCTTACGGTTGCATCGCGGTACATATACGTTAACATAATGTTTGTGAAACAAAATATTCATCTCTATAGACAAAGAGGGGATACACAAAATCGACTTACTAGAAACCGGCATAAACTAGTAATGCCGCAATGTCGTCTTCGTAAGGTGCAGAAATCGTTTGTGGGGTCGAGTATTACCTTTTATAATATGGTTCCAAAAGAATTTTTGGACTTGCCGTTACACAAATTTAAAAAAAACCGTAAAAGAACACTTGTTGCGTCGGGGCTATTATACAATTGACGAATTTCTTAATGACAAAGTTGTATGGAAGCAACCGACTCTGGGTCAAGCTCCCCACAGGACAGTATAACAACTTACACTATTGTAGTTAATTTACATACTTAACTAAGTACCTACGTAATGTAATATATATATTGTTTACAAAAAAAAAAAAGAGCAACTGCTGAGTTTCTTGCCGGCTCTTCTCAGCAGAATCTACTTTCCGAACCGGTGGTAGAGTCAAAACATGACGTAACATAAGAGGCACCTGTATGTCCTACATTTTGAATTTGAATTTGAAACATCGTGAGAAAATCTGCACGTGCCGCTACGGGTTGATTTAGATGATGACCATTTATTGTAATTTCATTGTTCATTTAAAATTTAATAATTACATTACAGGCATAATTTTACATTTTATAGATTTTGTTGGCAATTCCTAATAAGCCACCATACATAAGCTGTGCATTCAACTCGCGCGCGTACTATAGATACCTACTAAACTAACACTAGGAACGTTTGTTTTCTTTAACAGTCTTTATCCTTACTTGTTCCCAGAGGACATTGCGAATTGTGAAAACGGCATATTTAAGGAGGACAACAAATTGAAGTGCTATATGTTTTGTTTATTGGAAGAAGGAAGTCTCGTGAGTTGGCTATCCTTTTGAATAAAATGCTGTTGTATCTTATAATATATTAAATATTATTTCCATTCCATTTCTAATATTGGCTTTATTATTTTTATTAAAGGTACTACAGATATTACATAGAATAGCAATTTTACCTAATGTAGAAGATTTCAATGATCAAAATTCATATTTCCATAACCAGACTTCATGGTGGTTCTAATCAAATGAAACTTCTAGGTTACAACTCAACAATTGAATACATAGAATTTGAATCTTCTTTATTTAGAAATCATCAAAAATGTTTATTTTATTCTTATAACAGGTGGATGAAGCTGGGAATGTGGATTACGACTTGATGGTCAGCTTGATTCCTGAGAAATATACCGATCGAGTCTCGAAAATGATAAACGCTTGTAAACATCTCGGTGAGGCTTATATCTTACTTACTTACTTACTTATATAACTTACCTACTTGTTGCATCAAGGTTAACTAATTTTAAACTAGCAAACTACAAAAAAAATCTTTATTAGATACGCCGGGCAAAGACAACTGTCAAAAAGCATTCGATGTTCACAAATGCTCATACGCAGCAGACCCAAACGTAAGTAATTTGTATATTGTAAACTTTTACCCGACTACAAAAATATAATAGTAAATCTGTTACGTCATAACTGACAAACTACTTATTCATTCGATTTCGATAGGTGGGGTAACGTTAGGTTGGTTATGTGGTTCCAGTGTCATATCTATTAATTACCTATGACGTCTGACAAATTCGATATGGCGGATAATTATGACAAAATATGGCGTTGGTATCGATAGATAGATCAGTCCCACCAACTTATCTGGCCCAGTGGCCAAAATTGGAACAAATTTTTATGCCTGTTTAGTTTTTGCTTTTAGGTATTTTATTGTGATGATTCCAAAGTATACTTATGTATATTAATAAACTGTTCGTCTATGTAGTGCAGTAATATGGTTGACTACTTAATTAATTGTTTACAATACGTAGTATAGTCCCACAAACTTATTTGACCCGGTGACAGCGTCGCTAGGGGGCCGTAGCCTACAAGACAGGCCCTAGCCGGTTTACTCGGCTTCAAGACATCCACCGGGGCACAATGTTGCCCCGCGCCCCACCCGGGTAATGGGGCCTGGCCTCGAAGCCCGTACCCGCGCTTGGCCCTCACGGGCCAACCGGAGAAGCCCCACACAGCAGCGTCGCTAGTATCTATGAATAATAAAATAAAATAAAAATAAAAACCTAACAGGCATAAAAATTTGTTCTAATTTCGGCCACCGGGTCAGATAATATGTTTGAGGGTCAACTGCTGATATTTTATGACATTTTTATATATTTATCGTTCAATTCACATTATTTTTATTTCGATTTAAGTTTCTAATAATGGTTTTATTTTTCTTTTTCAGTTTTACTTTTTGTTTTAGTACTAGGTATTTAACGCTAGCTGACTTTGGGAGGAAACGTATCTACTATTAAAATATTTTTTTTAAATAAATTATTATTGTTGCAATTATATTTATTTTGTGTTTTATTGAAAATCAAGTTAAGATATTTTATATTGTACTAGAGATAAGGAAAGTACAATCGTACCGAATATCATCTCTTTTTTCATAAGTACCTTCTCGTACTTGTAAATAAAGACGTAATTTGGTATTAGCCGCAGGCTCTCGGTTCGTCTATTTTTTATGAAATCTTTTCCAAGTTTATTCAAATTCTGAAAGAAGTATAATGCCAAGGAATTAATTTCCTTCACGAAAAATAATTTCTTACAGGAAAAATAAATGAGTTCGAATCTTGTAAAACGTGTAATTGTGATCTTTAGTGGTCTGATATTCAAAGAAATTTTCTCGTTATGAACTAATTTGAAAACAGAGATTTTTCTTAATAAAAAGTACTCATAAAGTCATAAGCAAATGTATTTAAATTTGCGGAAGGGAAGAAATGTGATATAATTTACTGACTTGATTTATTTTTATTTCAATTGTGTTCTCGGCCTTATTAATTTTAAAAGTAGGTGGGCGAATGTAAAGTACGGAATAACTATTTAATAGCTTAAAGACAACCTTTTGTCTGATAAAAGTAATTTAAAGCAGATTCCTATTTCTGTGGAAAAAATAGTGAAGTCTACTTGCCGTACCATGCATGCCACTACGACTCATGCATATATGGAGAATAAAACTTACAAGTTTAAAATAACAATAATAGAGTACAGTTATTTAACAGCAAAACGACATTCAAAAGACGGAAATACCGAGGGTCGGAACATCTGCACATAAAGAGGCAATTTGGAGATTGCCGGGGGCGCGCTACCGCCACAGAGAATTGTACTCAAATGTATTCAAAATTAAAAAACGAAGAAAATATTTCTAGAACATTCATTGCGGTAAAATAAACAGTGGCTTGTTACTGAGGACCAAGTATCGTACAGGCGGGCGGCTTGCTACTGAACGTTGACGCTATGACTGAGACCCGAACTCAATCCCCAATTTAATTGCAGACTATGGAAGTAATTATTATGAAAAGGATATTTTTATTCAGAAACATGCCGAGTTACCGTTCTTTTTATTTGACAAGCAGTTATATTTTGTAAATTAATGAAATTTCCCAAAAGTACTGTCTGTGTACCTACTTATAGGCCGCGGTTTCAGCTCTGCGTATATACTTCAAATAAATATTATAAATGCGAATGTTTGGATGGATGTATAGATATATGGAGATATGGTTGGATGTTTGTTACTCAATCACGCCCGAACAGCTGAACGGACCTGGATGAAATTTGGCACTTAAAACACATATAGGCTACTTTTTATCCCGGAAAACTAATGAGTTCCAGCGGGAACCAAAAAACCACAATCCACGCGGACGTAGTCGCGGGCATCAACTTGTAGAAAGGCATTTAATATAAAGACGAAATGGGCTGAATTGGTCAGTTAGTTCCAGTGCAGAGGTAGTGCAGCGAGCAAAGGATGCGGATGTCGCAATTTGGCGCGGAGCCGCCGTAATGACGGCTGGACGCCGCGGCCGTACGTGCGCCGGGTAAACTAATCCAATGCCTTCGTTTCAATAATCATTTTATCAATAGAGCCATTGCCGTGCTAGAGTCCGTCTGCTTCCGTTTATTTATTTCTTGTTTTAAGAAAGAGTCTATGTTTTATATTTAATATTTCTGGAACTGGAGTTTTTGTTAGCGCCTTGTTTAGTGTGCTGCTCGTATTGACAACTGGCCGCAATTTGAATATGCCAGGGGTACTAATGTCCGTGTCGACTATTTAGGAAGCTAACAATTTTAGTAGTTATAGTATTTGCAAGTACATATATATTACATAATATAACAGGCAGTATTTTACAATTTAGTGTACTGATAAACTTTGACGAACTCCCTGGCGCATTGTTGAGCGCTGAACTTAACGTGCGGAGGTCCCGGGTTCGATCCCCGGCACTGACAATTTAGGAATTTATAAATTCTGAATTGTCCCTGGTCTGGCCTGGTGGGAGACTTCGGCCGCGGCTAGTTACCACCCTACCGGAAAAGACGTGCCGCCAAGCGATTTAGCGTTCCGGAACGATGCCGTATAGAAACCGAATAAGGGTTAGGCTAGGAATAAGGGTATACGTTTAATATAACTGCCATGCACCTAACAGGTTAGCCCGCTACTACCTTAGACTGCATCATCGCTTACCATCAGATGAGATCGCAGTCAAGGGCTAACTTGAGTTATTAATGGTGATTGTATATGAAGATCCACTAGTTTCGCAAAAGCCGCTGGAGCCTGGGGGTCTACTCTCTTTCTCTAAAACGAAACTTCGCAAACAAACGAACGAAATTTCGTTAACTCCTCTCCTACATAATATTATCTCTATGCTCCTCTCTATTTCGTTTTCGTACACGCAGACGAAGTACGGATCCATAGAAAATTTTCGTGACCGATTGGATTGAACGATTTTGTGTGGGTCTAATAACCGACTAATTACGTTCGTTTGCGAAGTTTCGTTTGAGAGAAAGAGAGTAGACCCCCTGGAAGCCGGCAAAGCCGTTCAATATCAATCACTGAAATCAAAATAAGTATCACTATAAGAAACCTGAGATTCCCGCCGAGCCGATGACGATGGGCAGAATGTCCCCATCAAGTGCCCATCACCATCGAAAAGTCAGAAACCTATCATTTTGCACCTTATTGTAAAAGTATACCTATTCATATGTGTAGATTTATGCATTACTTTGTTCTTCGTATAATTGATTTGGATGGTAAAGCTAAGCACGTTCTCTTAAGAATTATTATCATAGGTTTCTATAAAAGTACTTAGATTGCTCAATATCACCGCCACTAAATAATCCAAAAATAACGAAATCGTAGTCAAGCTGGTAACGAATCTGTCACAATAAAAAGATCCGTTTAAAAACTCTTATAAAACCCGAACCGCGATTTCAATCAAACGTGGCTAAGGACCAACTCGCAAGCACTCTCTTTCAAACAAAACAAACCGCATAAAATCAATCCACTCGGCCGTCTACGTTTCCACAGCCACACAAAAAGAGAGTCATATCCAACTTTAAAACGTATGCGTCGGTTTTATGACAATCTCATTCATATAGCCCATCTATTAACCAATTATTAAAATATACCTAAGTATAAAAGCTAAATACCACTCACTGATCACTCACGCACTAATCAAAATATCTCAGGAACTATAAAGCATACAAACCATTGAATTACTTTAGTACATAATACCTCAATGATACAAACCTAAAATTTTGAAGGTAGGTTCCTTCTATAGCGAAGACATCAGCTAAGCAACGGTTTTGAGAAAATTTACCCCTAAGGGGGTAAAATATTGGTTGGGAGTTTGTATGAAAAGTATTCACATCAAAATCAACATTCAGGTAATTAGTTTTAAGTAATAAAAACCTGCATAAGCTATATAATATAGCCTCCATAGATATAGGCCTCCATAGGCCTTTTGCAGCGGGAAAATTTCATAATCTCATACAAAAAGTCAGAAATTATACGCGGATCAAAGTCGCGGGCGACCACTAGTAGTATATTAGTCTATGATATACCTAGTTCAAAAAATAAGTAGGTACAACTGCAGTGGTTGACATAAAGTGCCAAATAATTTGAATAAGGGGACTAAACACTTCAATCCACGAAGATCAGTTCAGAAGAAATTGTCTCACTGGACTTTCCTTTAATTTATACACTAGATATTATTCCCCGATTCAATTTATTGAAGATAGGTTTGGGGATTTGAATTTAATCCTTTAGATCAATATCAATTTGGCTTAACTAGTTGAATTGTAGGAATTTTTATTATTCGAAAATATTGAATTGTCTTTGTATTTTACTATTTGGTATAATATAGTTTTAAGAGGAGTTGCCAAAAAATTTGTATAAGAATATAAAGTTGTAATTTTACCAACTCTCGAAGTTAGACAATTATTGTTTTATGCTACGAGAGTCCCACTGCCTAAAACGCCTCACACATGAAATGGAAGCTATACCTAATTGAATTGCATTGTAATTGATAAATTCTAATTGAATTGTATACCTAATTGAATTGCTTGAAGGTCTTTTATTTTTCAAACATTTAAAGCATGTCTTGCTCATCAAAATATACACGTGGATTGATTTATCAAAGTGAATTAAGGTAATTATGACGTTTCTGTAATCCATACAGCGCTGCAGCGGCGTGAAATAATTTATAGGTGTAGAGCACGCTCGTGAAACAAGCCAATTATCCAAATAAATTGAGTTAGCCCCCTGCGGCATCGCGGCGACTCACCGTCATAGTTGCCACAAAGGAAGCGCGTTATGCTACTTCGGCAAGGTGTTTGTTTCGGAGGCGCGCCGCGAAATTAATATTGATGACTTTATGTGGGCCGGAGATGATTTGCTGAAAAATTAGGTTCTTTTCATCGTTTTATTGCCGTCGCTAGAGGCGAGGGTGATGAAGACTAATATAGGCGTTAATTTAACTTAGTAGGTAACGATAAAAGATGGATTTATGACCGTCATTAGCGTATGTTTGCGATAAGCCGATGCAATTAATTTAAGTAGTCAGTAGTCGAAGTACCTAATCGGTATTTGTTTTGTTTCGTGTATGTTATGCTTTCACTTTAAATATTATAATATGGACTTTAAATATTATCAAAAGTAGTGAATGGATTAGCGATTTATAAAGTGGGATACACTGAGAAAAATTTCCTTGTTTACCTTCCGATTTTTACCTTCTAAAACCGATTCCTTCCAAAATTGGGTCTTTTCCTTCCACCGATTACCTTCTGAATCGGGGAACTGCCAAATTCCTACCGATATTTAGAAGGTAATGAATTTTATCCGTCTAATACGGAAGAACATAAAGGAAGGAAATTTGTTGGAAGGAATTAACCAAGAAGGAATTTCCTTCCAGCTAAATATTCCTACTAAATAAGGATGCATTATAATAATTCCTCCCAAATTTATCCTTCCAAATTAGATGTAAGTGTGTATTGTGTGTGTAGATGTTAGTGTGTATTGGATTTGAATTCCTTCTGAATTCAAATCCAAAGTTGTCGGAAGGAAAACGCAGCTAACCTTCTGATATTGAAGGATATTTACCCTCTTAACTAGTGGGAAATAAATTGACATTACTATTCCATCAAAAAAGAAAGGATTAGAAAGGCTCGCTGGAAGGAACTACCATCCAAATTAGATGGATCACACTTGGAGGGAATAACACAAGGAGTATCCTTCTAAATTAGATGATAATATCCTTCTAAATCAATTATAATTTTTCGGTAGGAACAGTGTCGGAAGGAAAACGCATATTTACCCTCCGAAATTGAAGGATATTTACCCTCTTATTTAGTAGGAAATGAAGTGACATTACTATTCCATCAAAAACGAAGGGATTAGAAAGGCTCGCTGGAAGGAATAACCATCCAAATTAGATGGATCACATATGGAGAAAATAACACAAGGAACATCTTTCTAAATTAGATGATAATAACTCTCCAAACAAATTGGAATATTTCGGTATCGGAAGGAAAACGATTAAGTTTTATTAAATAGAAATTGTAACACCGAATGTAGTACCCGACCCGACCACTAGATGTCGCTACGCGTATATTGGCTCGCGGTATAGGGCGCGCCGGTCAAACACATATATATCGCCAAGTCCGCTTGTATCGGTACCTGCATCGTGGCAAATGGTGCTTCCACCTAGTTGGGACATTCATTGAAAGCGCATAGCAGAGCATAATTCTTAGGTGGTATACGGACCCTTGCTGGAACAGGGCGTTTTGAAAGCCTATAATTTTGCAAAAGCCCGCTCCGTATTCGCCATCGCCTTAGTTATGTAATATTTTGTCTTCTAGGTTTGGAAGGTTATTTATATTTACCGAACAAATATGACCAAGTATGTATTTACCGTCATTTATTTTCCTTCCAAAAATTACCTTCCCTTTTGACTCAGTAGGAATTTCCGACCGAAATTTGGAAGGTACGTATTACCCACCGAAATAGAAGGCAGACATTGTTTGGAAGGAAATTTTGGACGGTAATAATATCCTTCCAAGTTGAAAGGTAAATTTCCTACTGAGTCAAAAGGGACGGTAATACCTTCCGCATTTCGGAAGGTCTTTTTTCTCAGTGTACCTATATCAATTTGAATACAGGATAGAATTCGAAACAGAGCTCCACGGGACACAAATAAAACACACACATACGGTTATGAAACGACGCACTTAGCCACTAGCATTATTGGGCAAAAGATATTCAGAGTAGATTATGTTTATCTAAACATCTTATGATAAAACGAGGGATCAGTGGCCGGATCACGGAACAAAATTATGCTGGCGTCTATGCAATTATAGGGATGTGATAAACTTTTGCTTGGGGACATATTATTATGGACGTGTGTCATCTTGGTGGCTGTCTGACCGGAAGACACAATTTATATGCAAATTGAACACAAGATACAAAGTCAGTGATACGCTGCCGGGTGCTGTCGGCGAGAGTATGCGCAGGACGCACCTTGCATTAACACTTCTAAAATTACTTTCGCGATCTGAATACTATTTGCCTTTGCTCTGGCAGCAAAGGCGTATTTATTCCAGATCTCAGTCTGAACTAGTTTAATTAAATAAAACAATATATGCTAAACAGGCTTCGCTATTACAGAGATAGCTTTGTGAAAGAAAAAACAAGCCCAATATAATTAATATTACTTTCATGTAGAAACAAATACGACGAGGAATGTTTACTTTTATTTCGAGCTCATTTTGTCGCAGCAAACTTAAGTGTGTTTATTTAAATTTTCGTTTAGGAGTAGAGAGGTAGGTATACCTAGTTTAGAGACTGCCGCGGGCATATCCGAAATTACCTGACTCTTATTAGGGAAATTTATTTTTTCTACATCACGAGGATCCATACTAATATTATAAATGCGAAAGTGTGTCTGTCTGTCTGTCTGTCTGCTACGTTTTCCCGGCCCATCTTTTCAACCGATTTTGCTGAAATTTGGTATAGAGGTAGGTTATATCCCGAGGAAGGACATAGGCTACTTTTTATCCCGGAAAATTAAGGAGTTCCCGCGGGAATCAAAAGTCCTTAATCCACGCGGACGAAGTCGCGGGCATCATCTAGTATTTAATAAATTTTTGCTTATGCTGGTATTACATTGAAAATATCCATGTGTGATACCTATAAAACAACAATACCTTACTAGAGATCTATTTCAAAAGTAGGTTGCCGATTTAAATTGGGTTACTAACGCGTCGCAAAATAGGAGGGCAGACCGACGCACTTTCGTTTTTTTTATATGGACTTTCTGACAGTTTCTGAAAGAGACATTTTAATATGGACTTTCTGACAGTTTTAAGAAATGTTTGAGGTTAATTTTTTTTACTTGTTTTGTTTGCTTAAGCGCGTCTCCTTTAATACTAATTAAAGAAGACGTGCTTAGTAAAGTTTTGTCTTATAAGCTTAAGTCACGCGTCTTGTTAGTGATTGTATTTTCATTTAAGAGTCACACTAAATTGTATTTCTCAACGACACTTTTATAGTGTAGAAAATGGATGAGGCAATTTGTAGGATCATAAACATCTGATGCTAATCTTAATATAGCTAATCTTAATATATAATAACAACTTTATTACTACAAATATTTATACAAACTTAATTTACTTACACTTGTCAATATAATATGAACTTTACATCTGAAGGAAGAGCTGGTACCTATTGAAATACAGATAAACCTAAAACTGTATCTATTTAAAAAAAAAAATTGTCTTCCTGTCCGCGTATCATGCTGGAATATCTGAAGTAAATGCAACTTATAACTTACATGCTTAACGCTTATTTTGGTCGTTGAATATTGTCCGAGTGCGTCATCGTTCTACACATTATACCGGTACCTACCGTAGTCCGTAGAGCATCAATTATTTTCACAAAAGATTCTGTTGCAAAAATAAGCGTTAATAGAGTTTGAAACCTGAAAAATTGGACATGTACCGGACGGGCAACGGATCCGCACAATAAAGGTGATCAAACAGGAGTGCAAATTTTTCAAACGGAAGTGCGAAAAAAATAGCGAAAATACCTACCGTATCCATTCGAGCTGAGAGCTTAGATTGTTTTGTTTTGAGTGCGATGGCGACCGCTGGCTAAGCCAATTAGTGTCCACTTGGGTAAACACCGGCTCGTTAGCGGACTTGTGTGTTTTATTCAATTCAATTTGCTAACTCCACCGCCACTTATTGATGGGACCTGCTTTTCTTCATCCTTTTAATTTACGTAAGTTTGCTGAATTTCCCAGCATATTTCTGCGTAGCGTAGTATTTTTATCTTTTAGGTAAAATATTTCGTTATGAAAATCATATCATTTAAATAACGTAGTTTTAATGATCAAAATAACGAGAAGTTTCTGTGTATAAAATAGCAAAGTGTACTTGATGATTCGATGAGTCTGCAATTATGGCAAGGAGGCATGTTGTCAGTGCTTATTTTGCACCCGGGTTCAATAATTGGTATTATATACGAGAAATTTTTCATTTTCATTTGGTCTACTACGCTAAAAAATCTATGTAAAACGCTATGTAGTCACTTACTCTAGATACGATCTCAGTCAAGCGCTTGCCATAAGAAATTGTTATAGTAGCAAGACATGGTATGAGATAAATAGCGATAAAGTTGAGTTTTAATTTAACGCTGGATATGAAAAGGAGATAAGTAATTGAGCATCTGTTTTCTGGACCGATCGTGAGGCCCGACGTCGCGCGGTAATCTAGTCCGTGACTTGCAACTGAATCGTCCGTTATAATACCGCTTGCGACCCCAGGGCGGGGGGGAGATGCAGGCAAATCGTTGGCTTGGTACATGCACTTTTAATAAGATTTCATCTTGAATCACTCGTATTGCCGCATTGCTATGCTGCTTTTGGATAATCCAATCAAAAGTTATATTTTAAACATTTCACAAAGATAGTGGAAATATAAGTAAGGTACTTAAGTAGCTCTGTTTCTTGAGTTTAAGCTACTATTACCTATTCTGTGGTTTAAGTCAGCGAAAGTCAAGTGTTACTGCGAGAACATAAATGAACATCTTACTAACTTACTAATATCATAAACTAGGAACTAAGAAATAGTAATTATACTCGTATTTTGAAACTTTATCATCCTTTTGGTTTCGATTTCATGCAAAATGTAATTCTGCTTAATATTAGTCTATGCTATCACCAGAACTTTCTAGTCAGGGTAAGGGTCAGTGCAGTGAGGCAAATTTTATATTTTGTACCGTTACAACGTAGCAACGATAAGTTTTTCCGTAGGGACATCCATGATCCGAGGTCCTGTCAGCCACAGCAGCGCAATTAATGTCACTAGGCTAAACACTGATGCACATATTTTAAGCATGATCCTATTTTGAAATGGAGCGTAAATAGCGCATATGGTCATACCCAAACGATTTTGCTACTAGTCACCGGCCAACATATTTCACCCCAGAACTAGCTAAATTCGGGGGAGATTTTTTAGATTACACATCTTAGTCATTTACTTAGTCATTTCTTCCCGTTTCTTCTCAGTAGAATCTGCTTCCAAACCGGTGGTAGACTCTTGATATATCATAAGTAACACAAGTGGTCCTACGTGAAATAAATAAATTCATTTTCATTTTTCATTTTCGCACATTAGAAAAGTACCTAGATATATAAAACACACTGCACACATGATCAGTCTAGGTGATACAAATTGGCGAATTTGTATCGCCTTATATACTTTTGAGTTTTATCTACGTGACTCTATGTAATTACTAAAGTAGGTACTAAATAATACGAAAATCATGCTCCCAAAAATTCTCGTTACAAATTATATCCCTGAATGTTACCAAAACAGTCTTTTCGACTTCATTTATTGCTTTAGCGGCACAGTAAACGTAGCGTTTATTGAGTAGAAAATTATATGCAAAATCACGCCGGTAGTCACGGCATACCACAGGAGCGAGGGCGAAATAATTAATGTTGCCTCGGAAACTCTCAGAGATTTCGTTTTATAAAACGGGGCAAATTTTTTCGAAATAGATTATTCTAATTTTATGAAACAATATTGTAGTAGGGGATTAATTTGAATCGCGGCTCATGCGCTATGGAAAGCAGTTTTAAAAACATGGCGCCTCCATAATGATTGCTTGATGAGCGTCATGTTGCACCGCTTGTACCAACAACTTTCTATTACATAATTTAGCTTCGAGTTCTGAAATAAAGTATTTAAAAATATTTAAACATTGATTTCATAGAAGAACAGGGTTCGAAACATAAAAGGCGGGGTGAAATAAAAATAAAACTAGACAAGTGTTGACCGAATGCCCTAGGGTACAGTCCAATATGTCACAGGGGGCCTTTGCCATTCTACATTTTTGTACAAGTTTAAACAAAATTAATGTTGAATTACAAAAGTAACTATCAATAGTTACTAAAATGTGCAAAATTGGACCGAACAGACATAGTCGCACCATAAGGGTTGCAAACCTGCCTTTCAGTTAGCCCTAAAAATGAAAAGGTATCAAAAGCAGAATGCAAACATAGTACAATCGATATAAATTGAACACCATTAAACCCTAATCTATTTAAACTATAGTTAACTCGTTGTCTCGTTACTCGACACTATACGAAGTTAGTCGTGATACTAACGCGTGTTAGAGAAAATTAGAGGACAAACTAAGGAATACTTACCAGTTAGACATAGGCACTACAGGGGACGAGTTGTGAATATCCCAACAAGTAAACTGCTGGACACGTGCCGCATAATAATGCATAAAACTCCACGACAGCATTCACTGCTAACACTCCAAGCTTGTTCCGATATCTTGTTTTACATATGACTATGGGTCCTGCACATTTACCTATATAATTTCGGTGTACTGGTGTGAATTCATGATCTCAAAAATGTGATTCGTTGATGCGGAGATTATGTATAATGATGTAAGTCCGCCGATCTGTCGCGATGGAAACACGATAGGGTACACCGACGTGATACAAATAATATGGACCCATCCCATACAATTTATAGCTGTATACATATATGCCCCACAGGCAGTAAAACCCATATCCATATCCATATACTAATATTGTAAATGCGAAAGTGTGTCTGTCTATCTAGCTGCCTGCTACGCTTTCACGGCCTATCTTTTTAACCGATTTTGATGAAATTTGGTATAGATGTATAGATTGTATCCCGGGAAGGACATAGGCTACTTTTATCCCAGAAAATTAAGCAGTTCCTGCGGGAATAAAAAACTTAATCCACGCGGACGAAGTCGCGGGCATCATCTAGTTAGGGCTAAATGCGAAAGTGTGTATGTTTGTTGGTTTGTCATTCAATCGCGCCACAACGAAGAAACGGATCGAAGTAATTTTTATGATAGATATTATTAAAGACCTGGGAGAGTGAAATAGGTTACTTTTTATCCCAGAAAATCACAGAGTTTTTACGACATTTTTTTAAAACCAAACTCCACGAGGACATCATTTAGTATTCTTATAAAAATTCGTACTTTATCGTTTATTTAGGTTGGCACTACCATAAAGAGGCCTTAAACGCAACTCCAACTTTGAACGCATAATGATTGTTCGTATGTGAGCATTATAATTAGAGAATGAACTGAGGAATACTTCCCACATACTTAAGTACTAGAACTGGTCGAGTTAGGAAAGTCCTAACAAGTGAACTGTCGTACTCGCGGTGCATAATAATGGGCATAACGCGGCGACCTCTCTCACTCCTCACTGTGAATCATAACGACACTCGTCCTCGGATATGTCTTTGAGTACTGCGCGTCTGCGATGCTACGAATTTAAAGTTGTCTGTCTACATACCTACCTATTACTATAGATATTTTAATTTTTCAGCCGTAGAAGATTTTTTTCTGTTATATTTACAACAAGTGAACTATTACCAACCAAATAAATTATTACGTACTCAGTGTATAAACATGATACATTCAAGACGATTTCGGTGGCCCGTTATATAAATACTCGTTCTGGCTTGGCACAATTTTAGTATAAAGTTAAACAACACTGCTGTTTTGAAGATTAACTTGAAGTTGACTCTTACATTGATTTAGTTAAACATTTTAATGCTTTCACTTTTTGTTTTTAATATGTCCTTGTGCAAGTGGTCCTAAGTTAGGTTCAAATAAGAAGACGTGTCAGGTTAACTCACTGGGTCAACTTTACTAGAAGATTAAGACTAGACTAAGACTTAGAAAACAGAATACTTAATAGTACCTTACAGAAAACCGATATAGAGATAAGCACTTGTGTATATAGATTTAAGAATAGTAAAATTAACCTTCCACTACAAACTTTAATTTTTACTTGACTGTAAACTATACACTTAGTAGGTATCCTAACGCGTGGGAGCGGAAATTAGAGGGTAAGCTAGAAAATACAAGTTTAGTTCTAGGCACTTGGGTGGGAATAGTTGCCCATGTCCTAACAAGTAAACTGTCGGACCCATTGATGTAGAATTTTAGTACCTATATCGGACCCGTTGTGTATATAAATATGCTACAAAAGGGCATGCGCATAGAAACAATCTTTGTGTACGCATCAATCTTATCTACCGGTACACTAATGTTTGGCAAAACACGTTTAATAAAATATGATCATTTTAGTAAAAACGTTTCAAAATCTATTCAGGTGACAAACATTGTATTCAGAAAAAATATCATTTTACAAAGGATCACTTGCGAATACTTAAATTGCAAATCTCTTAGCATCAAAAGCAACATATTGATTATAAGAGATATTATGAGATTAAAATCCCAATCAGCATCTCACCTACGACCTCTTCGTAGAATGAGAAAGGTTTGGCCATAGTTCGTTTAGATTGGTAGACTTCACACCATCGATATATTTAGGTACTAGATGGGCCCTTTAATAGAAAAAAATTGGCCGTCCGACTTGTAGAGCGCGCTCCACACCTGTCATAAGCCGACATAAGCCTGTCTTTGTCCCCGCCATAGTACTGTCCCGCTTTTCAGGCTAGATGGCGTCAGGAAAATAAGTCTACATTCTTTGTTTGACAGGGCCCGTCTATGTTAATTGAGGTCGTTGCTTCACACACCTTTCAGAACATTACGAGGAATGGGCAAGCAAGTTTCCTTACGATGTTTTCCATCACCAATAGAGTACGTGATATTTAATTTCTTAAAACGCAAATAGCTGCGAAAAGTTAGAGATCTTTCCGGGGCTCGAACCCCCGTCCCAGAGACCTAGTACCTTTAAATAGACTTAAGACACAGTTAATAAAAAAAAACCGGCCAAGTGCGAGTCGGACTCGCGTACGCGAGGGTTCCGTACAAACCTGTAGTAAGTTTTACGATTTATGACGTATTAAAAACAAGACGAAATGAACCGCAAAACTAACTTTGTTTGTAGAGGTTTACTGTTAATATCAAAAAAACTATGCCAGTTAGAGCATTGGCTATAGTTTTCCTGTAAAATATACATAAATTCCTATTGACCATAATTATATCAGATTTTTCGATTGGTAAACTCCGGAGATAAGGGGGCGGGAACGGTATTTTTTTCGACATTTTGCCCGATAAATCAAAAACTATCATGACTAAAAATAATAATTAAAAATCTGTTTTAGAATGTACAAAGTAAACCCTTTCATATGATACCCCACACAGTACAGTTATCTCACTTTTAAATTTCAACCCTCCGATTTTCCCCCCTTTTTAAATAAGAACAAAAATAATTTCCAATTTTTTTTAATTCCAGTGTCTTTTGGCCACTAATATACACAACTATTCCAAATTTCATGTCGATAGCTTCGGTAGTTACTGAAATAATCGAGTGTGACGGACGGACAGACGGACAGACGGACAGACGGACAGACAGACGGAGAAAGTCGCACCATAAGGGTTCCATTTTACCATTTTGGTACGGAACCCTAAAAAGGCAAGATTATTATTGTTGTTTGATGGTCTGAAATGCATTGAAATGAAATGAAATGAAATAGTAGATTATTCACCAAGGGGATAAAGCAGTGTCTTCTGTCGCGGGTAACGATTTAAATCGCGAGCGTAACGAAGGACTCGAGGTTTACTCCCGAGCGTAGCGAGGGTGTTAAAAACTGAAATCACGAGCGAAGCGAGGGATTTAAGACGAGTCCTGAGTGTAGCGAGGGATTTAAGTTCACCCAAGACTAAGACAGCTTTATCACCGAGGAAAATACTCTACTTTTCGTACCATTTGCGAAAAAATTAACACAATAATAATATGAGATGAGCATTTATTAAAAACTAGAGGATGCTCGCGACTTCGTTCGCGTGGCATAAGATTTTTTTTATTCCCACAGGCACTCCTTAATTTTCCGGGATAAATCCTATATTATATATCACTCTCCAGGTCCTCAACTATACCCATGCAAAAAATCACGTTGATCTGTTGCTCTGTTGCGGCGTGATTGAAGGACAAACTCTCTATTTAACGTCCTTGGGGATAAAATTTTCAAAAACTGTGAAGCACGTATTTCTTTATTTTAAACCAGAAGCCCAAATACCAACTTTCATGGTTATAACTTGAAAAATGAAGGACTTTCATACAAACTTTCTACCCCTATTTAACGCCTTTGGGGGTAGAATTTTCAAAAACTGTGAAACACGTATTTCTTTATTTTAAACCAGACGCTCAAATACCAAGTTTCATGGATATAACTTGAAAAATGACGGACTTTCATACAAACTTTCACCCCCTATTTCACCCCCTTAGGGGTAGAATTTTGAAAAATCCTTCCTTAGTGAGCGCTTACGTCACAAAAGTAACCTACTGTCAAAATTTCAAGTTTCTAACCCCAGCGGCTTAGGCTGTGCGTTGATATATAAGTCAGTCAGTCAGTCAGTCAGTCAGTCAGTCAGGACTTTGAATTTTATATAAAATATAGATAATGACAATTAAAAGTAAAAGTTAACATTCGAAACATTGGTCCAATTATTGATAGATTTTTTTGTCGGAAAAGCAAAGGCAGCAAGCATATACGGCCTCGTCGGTTTTCGTCATTTTATTTAATAATCATAACTGCATAATAAATGCGTACTTATTCCTTTTTCAAAAAGATGTATAATGCTATACATACAAACTCAATGGTGTAAACACAGATGTAGTTCAGTATAAATTTCGGTAAGTATTCCAAATTTAAATCACATTCTCCCCCTAGAGGATGAATGAAATCCAGTACAATTTTCTTTCCCTGTTTTTAACAGATTAAAAATGACTATTGTTATGTTCGCTTTTTGTGGCATAGAATGTTACTTTTTTGAGCAAGTGGTACGAAATAGTAGATTATTAACCAAGGGGATAAAGCAGTGTCTTCTGTCGCGGGTGACGATTTAAATCGCGAGCGTAACGAAGGACTCGAGGTTTACTCCCGAGCGTAGCGAGGGTGTTAAAAACTTAAATCACGAGCGAAGCGAGGGATTTAAGACGAGTCCTGAGTGTAGCGAGGGATTTAAGTTCACCCAAGACTAAGACAGCTTTATCACCGAGGAAAATATTCTACTTTTCGTACCATTTGCGAAAAAATTAACACAATAATAATATGAGATAAGCATTTATTAAAAATAATGACAATTTTTTTTTTTTTATCCACTACAAGTTAGCCCTTGACTGCGATCTCACCTGATGGTAAGTGATGATGCAGTCTAAGATGGTAGCGGGCTAACCTGTTAGGGGCATGGCAGTTACCTATATTAAACCCATCCCCCTATTCGGTTTCTACACGGCATCGTACCGAAACGCTAAATCGCTCGGCGGCACGTTTTTGCCGGTAGGGTGGTAACTAACCACGGCCGAATCCTCCCACCAGGCCAGACCAGGGAAAATTCAGAAATTATAAATTCCCAAATTGACCCTGCCGGGGATCGAACCCGGGACCTCCGCACGTTAAGACAACAGCGCTACACACTGCGCCACGGAGGTCGTCAAAAAGTAAAAAGTCAAAAGCAAATTAAAAGTAAAAGTTAACATTCGAAACATTGGTCCAATTATTGATAGAGAGAGTTACAAATAACGTTTATGTATTTGAAGAAAACAAAAACGCGGCAAATTCCTAGACTAATATTTTTTTGTCGGAAAAGCAAAGGCATCAAGCTCATACGGCCTCGTCGGTTTTCGTCATTTTATTTAATAATCATAATATATTATTATGTCTGTGATCATAACTGCATAATTCTGCATAATAAATGCGTATTCCTTTTTCAAAAAGATGTATATTGCTTTATATACAAACTCAATGGTGTAAACACAGATGTAGTTCAGTATAAATTTCGGTAAGTACGAGTATTCCAAATTTAAATCACATTCTCCCCCTAGAGGATGAATGAAATTCAGTACAATTTTCTTTCCCTGTTTTTAACAGATTAAAAATGACTATTGTTAAGTTCGCTTTTTGTGGCATAGAATGTCACTTTTTTGAGCAAGTGGTACGAAAATATACTTTATTGTACACCATACATAAAAAACACATTTAAAGATCTCGCATTCTGCTTTGGTACTGCCAATCTTACCCTATTTAATAAATTTGGACAGTCAATATCCCCATTTATAATCTTGAAAAATAAAAATAGGTACAAGTAATTATAAAAAAACTGTGCAATAGGCGGCCTTATCGCTGAGAAGCGATCTCTTCCAGGCAACCTAGTAAAGGAAATAATAACAGAAAATTTGAATGAGGGTGCACACATAGTAGGTAATACAATTAAGGGATAAAACACTTAAACAAAGGTAGGAAATCTAAAGACTTATAATATACTAATAATATAATGCATTAACAGAGATAAACGAAAAACTTGCTAAAATATATAAAATGTATGTCTTCCCATTGATACAATACATACTTATATTACTTAGTTTGCCTCGCAAAAATTTATACATACAACAGTACAAGTTGAGTGGAGTTTTTCGAAAGTTTTCTTCTTTACTTATTTGAGGACGGTCGATGCGAACGTCGAACTCTCTAACTCGTGTTATTGAATTTAATGTACCCCTAGCTCGTAGCTAGTTTATTCCGTGCTGATAAAATCACTTGGATCAGTTAGACTTTGCTATAGGTACGTGGTAATGTCCTATACTACACATAATAAATGCCCATCTATATTGCACGTGCAGTTTGTCTGTTTGTAAGCTTTCCATGCCTTAATTGCTGACCCAATCTTGATGGTTGCTGAGACAAAGGCATTCTGGAGTGGGTATATGATATCCCGCAAAATTTTCCACTATATTTACTAAATTTTTTTTTATCCACTACAAGTTAGCCTTCGACTGCGATCTCACCAGATGGTAAGTAATGATGCAGTCTAAGTTGATAGCGGGCTAACCTGTTAGGGGCGTGGCAGTTATATTTAACCCATACCCCTGATCGGTTTCTACAGGGCATCGTACCGGAACGCTAAATCGCTTGGCGGCACGTCTTTGCCGGTAGTGTGGTAACTAGCCACGGTCGAAGCCTCCCACCAGGTCAGACCAGGAAAAATTCAGAAATTATAAATTCCCAAAATTTACCCTGCCGGGGATCGAACCCGGAACCTCCGCACGTTAAGACAACAGCGGTCAACACTGCGTCACGGAGGTCGTCAAAACATAACAAAATAAAAACTAATCTTCGCAGAATTACATGATGATTGTTGCACCTAGCTATAAATGAATTTGCACCTAAGTTAATGAGAATAAATTAATTTAATTATTAATTTGTTATTTAACAAGGCGACGAGAACATTAAATTTTCGAGCGAACGTCCAGGATTTTTAAGTGCTTTCCTAAATAAAATAAGCGAGACTGTAAAATATGTAGTTAAGTGTCAATAAACTTCAAACAAACTTTGTACTGCTAAAGGAACAAATATAAAAAAAGTAATAAACATAAATCAGAGTTACAAAAAAAAACAGACTCTTGAAATAAAGTTACAAAAAATTATTTAGATAAATGCTTTAACCATTGGAGTTAACTTTAAATCTAATATAAAATCCGTCTTGCTTGTAAATCATGTTTATTTGGAAGCATCGACGTTTATTCGTTATCAATTGAAGGCGTGTACTGTATAAACATTGAACATCTGCAACGTCCAAATTTTTCTTTGGGTCTGCCGCAAAAGGTTTTCTTAGAAAACATTTACTTTTGACGACATGTCGCGACGCGACGCCTCCTTACTGTTTGCAGGGAAAGCGGTTTAATCACGGCGAACAGGTGGAGAAAGCCGCTAAGCAATTTTCATATTGGGAGTGGTGAGCAAATACAGTTTATTACAGAAGTAAATAGAAATCGTAATTATAAATCCATATTATACCCATGTTATAAATGCAAAGTGTGTTTTTATTTCTGTTTGCTATGTATTCACGACACATCCCTTCAAGCGATATTGAAGAAATTAAATTGTGCCAAAACTTGCGACTTAGATATTGAGTAAAGTTTTAACTAAATTTACTACGTAGGTGTTTTTCGTAGGTAATAACCGTCACCGAGGAGAGCAGAAAGCGTTTGTAGTGAAACATCTAAAGGATACTGAAGTGACTGCGAATACCTGCACGTATTCAATTTTCCCGACAATATTTCACTCTACTGGCATTCGACGCGCTTTACGTGGTCTCCACAAGAATTTTGTAAAAACATATTTACTTACGTAGGGAAAGTTGCTGACGTTTTCGAATCTTGAAAAAGGTAAAGGATTCCTGGGGTTATACGATTAAAATAACCGCCTGCTATGTTTGTTTCGTATCGATATCCGGATTAGGTTGAATCAAATTTGGTTTGTAGGATGAGGATTTATGCAGCGCTCTCAATTTCCTGCGACGACAGCGGGACATCCGGTATGCAAGACCCCCCTCTCCCCCTGGACCCGCGACGCTCTTCGCAGCCATCGGCCCAGAGCAAAATGGAGCGCGGACATTTGCATACCGGCAGTGGTACCGACCAGACCGGCAAATTGTTGTCGCATCGATGACTCGTTCAATATGTCCATTCTGTCTGCCGCTACTACACGTTGTAAGTTTATTTCTAACATGGTTTTATGGTTCTTTTACATAATATATAAAAATATAGTTAATCATTAAATTATATAATAAAAGCTTTTTTAATGTATCCTATGTTAAACTATTAAAAAATACGTTGAAGGGTTGATTGGGAAATCCCGTATGAACTTTTGGATATTCCGGAGAGAAAAGTGAAAAGTAGTCTTTATCCGTTTCCGGATTGCAAGCTATCTTTGTATCCACATCCAATCAAAATCGAAAAGTTAATAGGTCACGTGAAAAGGAAACAGACAGACATGGATTTAGCGATGGCAGATTTACCATAATTTTACATCGATACTTCCATACTAATATTATAAATGCGAAAGTGTGTCTGTCTGTCTGTCCGTCTGCTACGCTTTCCCGGCCTATCTTTTCAACCGATTTGGCTGAAATTTGGTATAGAGGTAGGTTATGTCCCGGGGAAGGACATAGGCTACCCGGCTTTTTATCCCGGAAAATTAAGGAGTTCCCGCGGGAATCAAAAAACCCTAATCCACGCGGACGAAGTCGCGGGAATCATCTAGTAGTAGATAATTTTTATGTTGAGAGAGTTGATTTTCAGCTGGAGTGTGGATATTTAAGGCATTTTGTAAAATATACATGGATCACCAGTTCCTTGCTAGAACACACATGTTCCGTGTGGTTCGTTACGGCGCACATAAAATATTATACATAGGGTTGAAACTTATCATTGTATTTAAATTAATTTCTTCAAATTGTTTGTACTGAGTGATGCTATACTTATTGTCATTGAACTTTACACAAAAATTGCTCCTGTGACAATATAAAAGTATGATAATTGGGCTTCCAACTTCTCCAGCAATACCTATAGCTACATAATGCTGTAGGGTTACCAACCATCTAAACGGCAAGAACTGAGAATCTGCAGATTGTGAATTCTACTAACGCTTAAAATAAAATAATGGTAATCATACATATACCGAAACGGATTAAAACATTGTATAGATGACTTTCAGTTTTTGTTGTATCATACTAGACGATGACTGCGACTTTATCCAAACGAAAATTCATGTAAAAAGAAACCGATTTACTCTCTGGATTACATGCTATCTTACCGACAAACTATCACATTTATAATATTAGTATAGATTCGGGCAATTGACAGCCCTGCTTTATTAAAAGTGGCTTCTATTCGAAAGCACGGGGTCGATTTCGGTTCGTTTAAGTTTGACATCCATAACGCGAGTGTTTGTGTAGCAGCTCCTCGGTATGTGGCACGATGACAGAATTTGCAATGAAAATTTCCTTCCTCGGCGTGCGCTGCAACTGTGAACAGACATCTGCTGGCTTTTGATTGGTTAATATTAACGAATACGTACCGTTGCAGCGGCAAAATCAATATCATTTATAAATTTAAATTATTCTGTATATATTTCTTTCTCATACACAGAAAAAGAATATTCTTTTACTATTGATGTATACTTTTTAAGAAGCGATGAATTTTATACACTGATTTTGAAAACGAAAATAGCTTGACAAAGCGAGTTAATAATAAAATTGTTTGTTATCATAAAAGCGGCAAGCCGGAGCTCCTCAAATATTTAAAGCGTAAAATTTGTTATAGCGGCGGCGTGAAGGTATGTTTGAATTGTGATCCTAAACAAATAGCCGCATTTAATGAGGCCTGTGCGGAAAAGCTAACCAGTTGCATTTCTCAAGGGATATTATGGTATCGCTTAGTAGATAAGAATGACCCGATAAAGTTTAAATGCCTAATCAACTTTTTATATTTACCACGTAAGTATAGTCGTAGAGTTTAAAAGGCATAGGCGTAGAGTGATCAAGTCGCTCGCACTGCGCCAATCTAAACCATTTTTTAGCACTTGGAAACACATTATTTAGAGCGAAAGTACTCTGTACAGATGTTTTTGTCTGGCAGATAAAATATCTGCTTGTGCTGCTTGTGAGTTACCAGGCACCATGTATTATGATAGCCACATTCATCCGCGGGACAAACGTCGTTCTACTTCGACAGAGACGTTTATCGTAGACGTTTTGTCGTTCTTGGTTCCTAGTGTATTTTCGCCTTTGCCTCCAGGCACACAGTACCTGCAGGCCCAGTGGGAGATTTTTTACCAATACGATCGCGTTAAAAATGACTACTATTTGGAATTGATCTAGCGCCAGCTATCATTTTGTCTTCAAGCACTTGCCATTTCATATCGACAATACAAATCGTAGTTAACTTTAACGCGATCGAATAGGTAAAAAATCTCCCACTAGGCCTCCTATACGCTAATCACGTCGCGTCGAATGTTTTTGCGAAGAGCTGAGAGAGTTCTCAATTTTTTCTGATGCTGTAGCGTCACTGTTTTACGAGTACGTATCGACCTTACTAATTTTAGCTACTTTTTATTAAATATTCACAAAGAGGTAATTGTTTATATCAAATCCAATTTACTTAGTTGAAGATGAGAGCCAAATTCATAACGAAATATAGGGAGAGCAAATAATTAGGCAAAGCGGGATGCGCGAGCCGGTCAGCCGCAGAGAGCAGAAGCACTTAAAGGAACAGCCAGCTGTTGCGACCGCTGCAAGGAAGAATATGATATTCGTCGATTGATATTTCATGGAGTTGGTACAACTGCGAGTTGCGACTTAATATAATATAATAACTTATAATAGGTACTAAAATTCTACATCAATGCTCTGCATCGATGGATTTATAAAACTGAAGTCCCCATTACGGTCGCGCAGCGAATTGAAATCCAGTAGCTCATGGGTTCAGACTTCAGACCCCACTATAGTGTCATCTTATGTTAGTTATGGCTTGCACAAAAGTTACGCTTCGGAGGATAAAAGAGGTCTTTAGCTCATAAGTTTAACACTATAGACTGACCATAGATTTATAATTGTTAAACCAATCCTTGTATGATTCTTTGTTCATTGTTAGGGAGAAACAGGGTTGTTTTCTTTTATCCCAAAATTTATAGCATAATCATGAAGAAATCATAAAAAATTAATGTAATTAAAAAAATCCAGTCACAGGTAGTACCTAATGAGGAATTCGAAGCAAAGAGATTTACACTTATTTTTTCAGTCGGTTATATCCACTCCAAGTGTAGCTTAAGATGGCAGGCTTTCATTAAAATCTTTCGTTGCCCCGTTATATGAACGTAGTCTCTGAATACCAATGCACATAAGATTGCACAACTTTATATTAATTCTCTTCAAAACTTCAGTATTGCTTCTGATTTATTAGTATTCATTACGAGGATACGCTGTGTTATTAGCGTGAAGGTTGCGGTCAGCAGATAGGGGACCCACTTTCCATATAGATAGATTTTTCCGTGACAACAGCATTGCATAAATATACATGATTTACTATCTCTACAAAAACTGCTCGAGCAACCCTTTTTTGCTTGATGCGATAAACTTGAACGCATGAGGAGTTTTGTATATTAATGTTGTGAGAGATACATCTGTTAGAAAAAATGGCACAAAGAGCTTTGCGACTAATAATTTTATATACATTATGTATTAATACGAAAATATCCACATATGAGCAAATTTTTATACTATGACTAAGTGATCTGATGAATAAGAAATTTTGATGTTTGGAATTACATACAATTTTGTACATGATAACTGCTTTGCAATTTTATCATACTAATATTAAAAATGCGAAAGTGTGTTTGTTTGTTAGCTTGTCCTTCAGTTGCGCCGCAACAGATCAACGTTTTTTAGTTGAGGATCTGGAGGGTGACATCTACTTTTTATCCTGGAAAATTAAGGAGTTCCCGCTGGAATTAAAAAAAAACAATCCACGCGGATTAAGTTGCGGGCATAATTTAGTTCATAATATTTATAAAAATAATGCCACTTTAATCAAGTAATTTCCCAAGGATAAGAGATCGCAATCGGAAATTTTAATTAACCGGAATAGTGTCATTGAGGTTGTTCATTTTTGCGGCGAATTCACGAGACAAATCGCGAGTAGCACCGCGAACCCAATTAAAAGCATTCTACTACGTATTGAAAAGTCGGAGAAGTGCAATTTGCTCATTGCACACTAGCGACATACGCTTAGGGTTGGTATCTTTCCTGAAGCAAACAATTTTAGTACCAAGTTGTTGCTGAATAGGAGAAAAGGCTAGAGTTTTTTTTAGTTTAACCACAGAACAGGTTATAGTATTGGTTTAACAGTGATATAACATATAATACCTACTTAATAAATTGATGTAGATTAGATTAAGATTTTTGGTATTTTGGCTAAAGATTGTATAGCCATCTGAAGGCCTTTTTACCTTTTTTGTACTGTACATAAAATATAAAATTTTAACATAGGTACCTACTAGGTAGAACAAAGTAAGATGGCAACGAGCTCACGCGGAAGTGGATGATATTATAGTATTAAAGTTTTATCTTAAACAGTGCTTTCGAATGGCCAAGTGATCTCTATATCTACCACTATACTCTTCCTTTCAGAAAACTAGAAGAGAGATACATCGGAATCGACTATCAATGGACTCATTCTCGCACGAAGTCTCGTTGAAAGACAACATAGATATGAAACAGAAATCTTACAGGTTGGAATAGCAACGACATACAGCTTTCAGTGCCATTAAGCATATAAATACTTTCACTAAATGCTAGCTGTTCATTCAGAGCAAGTGCTGCAACATGTTTTAACAAATCAAGGTTAGCAGCCCTAGCAGCGTTTGCCACGATTGCATTCATTTTTAATTCTATCCAGTCAAAGTTTGGCACAAAACGCGTGCGCGCCTACTACGTGCTGGGAATAGTCGCATTCGTTCCTAATTTAGCAACTCGCGTCTTACTGAGCTGCCACTGTGTATATATTATGTGTAGTTTAATGAACAGAACATTTTTATAACATAGGTTTTTAATAAGTATAGATCTTAAGCTCTTATAATATTATTATATGAGATGATGCCCGCAACTTCGTCCGCGTAGATTAAGTAAGACTTAATCCACGCGGACGAAGTTACTTAACTCCATAATTTTCTGGCATAAAAAGTAGCCTGTCCTTCTCCGGGGTACACCATATCTCTGTACCAGCAAACTCAAACTAGCTTGGCGACGAGTGTCCATCGAGGGGGATGATCCCAAAAGAGGGTAAAGGAGAAAGAAGGAAATCTTGTATTTATTTACACAATTATATAATATTGATTTACACCATAGTATTGAACATAACAGACTAATAATATATTATAGAAGCACAACATACATACAACAAAAAAACATACACGCAAAAAAAACTTTTACTCAATCCTATTGATATTTATACAATTTTGACTTATATAGAATCAGATTTCATAATATTAATTATATACTAACGTACCTATTGATTGGACCCACTAATTAACTATGACTCATTTTGCATGTAATTAATATACTTAATGTAATTAATAACTTTTATCATTAATTTACAATTTTTATTTAAATTATATAAATACTAGCGGCAGCCCGCGACTTCGTTCGCGTGGCATAAGTTTTTAATTCCCACAGGCACTCCCACTTAGTTTTTCCGGGATAAAAAGAAGTCTATGTCACTGTCCATGTCCTCATCTAGATACTCATGCAAAAAATCACGTTAATCCGTTGCTCTGTTGCGGCGTGAGTGAAGGACAAACTCTCTATTTAACGTCCTTGGGGATAAAAACTAAAAAAATTGTGAAATACGTATTTCGTAATTTTAAAACGGAAGCCGAAATACCAGTTTCATGGCTATAATTTGAAAAACGATGAAATTTCATACAAACTTTCATTCCCTGTTTCAGCCCTTTGGGGGTAGAATTTTCAAAAATGGCGAAACACGTATTTCTTCATTTTAAACCGGTAGCCCAAATATCCAGTTTCATGGCTGTAACTTCAAAAACGACGGGTTTTTATACAAACTTTCAACCCCTTTATTTTACCCCTTTGGGGGTAGAATTTCGAAAAATCCTTTCTTAGTGGATACCTACTCTTCACAAAGAACACATTCTCCAAATTTCATGTTTCTCGGACAAGCGGTTTAGGCTGTGCGTTGATATATAAGTCAGTCAGTCAGGACTTTGAATTTTTTATATATAGATTTATAAAAATTGATGGAGGACTCAAATCTCGCTCACACAAAAAAAACACTACGAATATCACGACCATCATGAGTTGGCACCTATGATATTTAAAAGTCGTTGGTTGGCACCCTATTCAGAGCAAAACTCGCAACAAAAAGGTATCTGACATTTTTAGAGGATAATTGGGTGAGAAACCTCATACTTAATCTTCTTGCCCTTGTCCCACGCTACGTGGGGTCGGCACAACATGTTTTCTTCTTCGACTCACTTTTGTTATTCGTCAACCTAAACCTCATACGCACGACAAAAAATCTAAAATTATTACTAGACTTTTTTGTCAAGGCTCAAATTCAGCTCGTATGTCTACGACCGTTTACGACGTAGCACAGCCGTAGGCTGCCTTCAATTGTAGCAATTAGCCTTTTTCCTCTGAAGGTTTAAAAAAGATCCGCTAGAGCCAGCGCTAGTAGGGGGGTACACGTGATTTGATTTCCTTATAGACAGTAACGTTAAACGCATGTCTTATCATTACAATAAATTAATTAATAAAGTGAATAAAAATATTTAAAAAATTATTATCATGATTACCAAACATTGTGCATTTGCTAATTGTACTTCTGACAGCCGGTACAACCAAGATGGTATACAATTTGTGCCGTTTATAAAACCTCAAGTTGACACGAAAAAGTGTTTGAAGTGGATTAATAACGGATTCAGAGTGCTGTTGGGGTTGCCCCGATTCTGCAGTTCGTCACTGATGTTTGCTGAAGCTCACACAGGTGACTTCTATGGCAAAATGAGGAATAGAGCAGCATCAATGATGAGTAGGATGCGGGGGAGTTTCTCAATACACTTGCGGGAAAATTTGAAAATCCTTTTGTGAGACACTGGGTAGGCATGCACATGCACTCAAAGTGTTTCACAAACGGTAGATATCATGTTAATTAACTCCATTAATATAGTTATAAGTTCTTTTTTACTATTATAACTAACATTAGATATAGTTTAGTAGTATTGTATGATTATTTATGGATGATATGTCTGAAAATAAAGATTATGCTCGTATTATTATTATTATTTATCACGAAAAAAATACTTAAGTGTAAACATTTCAACTATTTCTAAAATTTCATAAATCCAAATGATCCAACAATAGAAAATCTACTAAAACTATATAATTTATAATCGTTAGTAAAGAGTAAACTCCTGTCGTGCGTCGGAACTGACACACCCAATTTTTTTTTTGCTATATTTGTATTAAAAATATTAAATACTAGATTATGCCCGCGAATTCGTCCGCATGAATTAAGGTTTTATGATTCCCGAGGAAACTCTTAAATTTTCCGGGAAAAAAGAGGCCTATGTCCTTCCCCAGGATACAACCTAGCCCTGTACCAAATTGCATCAAAATCGGTTAAACAGATGGGCCGTGAAAGCGTAGCAGACAGACAGATAGACACAGCCATAAAGGCAGACACACTTTCGCATTTATAAAATTAGTACGGATATTGGTTTAATTAATTCAATGTATTTTTTTTTCATTCCTAAAGATCAAATAAAACGAACTGAAAACGACAACTAACCTTTCTATGAGTACATTTTTGTTACCTACCTGAAACAGGTAAACCACGGCATGCAAGCCATCGTTTTAATTCCCTGACAAGATGATCTTGAATTTCTGCAAGTTTCAATTTTGCTCCAGGTACATCATCTTCCGTTAATTCAATTTTCACAACGTACATTTGACGTTCTGCCACGCACCTGCAAATTGTGGAACCAGCTTCCATCTTCTGTGTTCCCTAATGATTATAATATGGGGCTCTTCAAAGGGCGGATAAACAAATTTCTCAAAAGCCAGCAACGCATTGGCGGTTCCTCTGGTGCTGCAAATGTTCATGGGCGGCGGTAATCACTTACCATCAGGTGACCCGCCTGCTCGTTTGCTCGCTATAAAAAAAAAAAAAAAAACGTTACTCTTAATGGAGAAATCAAAACATGTAACCCACCACTAGTGCTGCCTCTAGCGGATCTTTTTTGAATCTTCAGAGGAAAAAGGCTAATTGCTACAATTGAAGGCAGCCTACGGCTGTGCTACGTCGTAGACGGTCGTAGACATACGAGCTGAATTTGAGCCTTGACAAAAAAGTCTAGTAATAATTTTAGATTTTTTGTAACATCTCAAAACATGAATTTTATTTCAATAGATCGTCAAGCGACACAAGGGATTAATACATTTTAATACAATTTCCCAGTTACACAAAGTCGCGAAAGATTCGAAAATACACGTAGATTTTTCTTTGGCAGCATTTCCCCCGAGTGTAGGTTTCCAATCGACGCTGACAAGTCAGGGAGATGTCATATACTAGAGGCGGCGATGTTTCGCAAAATGGTCTCAACTTGAAGGCATGTTCTCATGACAACATCTTGTTCTGTGCAAGCAGGATTAGGGGTATAGGTTTAATATAAGTGTCCATACCCCTACAATGTTAGTTTGCTACCCATTTAGACTGCATCGTTACTCATCACCCAGGAACAGATCGCAGTGAAGGGCTAACTTGTGAGACTTAGAATACAAAAAAAGGAACGCATTTATGCAAGATGCTCTCCCAGTAACCAGGATGGTTGTATGAACGCTAGTACTGGAACGAGATTCTACAAAGTACTTATGGTAGCCCTTTATGGTAAATCAGTCTTTTCAGTGCTTTTCGTTATTTCGAAAACCAACGGTAAACCTTGGCTGTGATCTCATCTGGAAGTAATGATGTACCTAATCTAAGATGGAAATGACTTAACATGGGATGGGTATGGAAATTTCCTATGTTATGTATCCTTATCGATTTTGACATGGAGCCGTACCGCTAAATCGTAGACAAGATGGAGTAGTAGGTACCTGAAAGGTACTATTAAGTATTAGGTAGGACGCTCAATGGTATGACAGTCCAGGAGAGGCGCGTGGGTGCAGGCTTCGGCCGTGGCAAGTTACCACCCTACCGGCAAAGACGTACTGCCAAGCGATTTAGCGTTCCGGTACGACGCCGTGTAGAAACCGATAGGGATATGGGTTTAATATAACTGCCGTACCCCTAATATTATAGGAGATAACTGCACTTTTGGTGACCATCGCCAGAAAAGCTGATTCAGTGTTAGGTGGATGTAGAGCTCTCCACTGATCACAAAAGTTGCAGTATGCCTGCATTTGGATGGCCCTTTCGCTAAATATGGCCTTTCAAAGACGGTTTATTGTTGATTGGTTTATTTTTTTACAGGAACGCATAGTAAGTATAGCTTATCACGTCTTTGAAAGCTGATATCTATAAAAAGTCCCATCCACATGCGTCAGTTTTTACGCTGTTTACATAGGTACTGCGCATACTTTAATACTGTACAAGAATCAGCTTTTCTAATTATCGTTCATTTTTGGTAACAATAAACCGTCTTTGAACGGCATATTTAGCGAAAGGGCCATCCAAATGCAGGCAGACTGCAACTTTTGTGATCAGTGGAGAGCTCTACATCCACCTAACACTGAATCAGCCTTTCTGGCGATGGTTACCAAAATTGCAGTTATCTCTTAGTCTATAATAAGTTAGTCCGCTACCATCTTAGACTAAATCATCACTTACCATCAGGTGAGAGCGCAGTCAAGGGCTAACTTGTAGTGGCAAAAAAAGAGTGGTAACTAGTCATAGCGAAAGGCTCCCACCAAACCTTTTCATTTACCTCACCCTCATTTTAAACATGAAAACTTAAACTCAAAGTGTGATGTGTAAGGCTTCCTATTCTTTTTTTTCTTTATTTGTTTAGGGGCTTTTATATCTTCCTATTCTTGGTCAATTCAACTCGATGCTGACGGGTCAGTCGGGAGTCAATGAAAATCGGTAAAGTGGTGCCGCGGCGCTGATTAAAGCCTGAAGCAATCGCCCCGGAAAGTATTTATAGGTACACCTGTTCGTTAGCGGCGCGAGCTCTGGCCAACTCCTTGATTAGGCGCTACGGGCGTTGCTTCTTCTTCACAACAAATAAAAGTATTTCTCGCTTTACGACCGACTTAAGATCATGTTGGATTAAACTGGTTTCTAGGGAAGTTTATGTGTTCAGTTCGGTTCTATTTTTTTTATCCACTACAAGTTAGCCCTTGACTGCGATCTCACCTGATGGTAAGTGATGATGCAGTCTAAGATGGTAGCGGACTAACCTGTTAGGGGCATGGCAGTTATATTCAACCCATACTCCTATTCAGTTTCTACACGGCATCGTACCGGAACGCTAAATCGCTTGACGGCACGTTCTTGCCAGTAGGGTGGTAACTAGCCATGGCCAGACCAGGGAAATTCAGAAATTATAAATTGCCCTGCCGGAGATCGAACCCGGGACCTCCGCGCGTTGAGGCAACGGCGCTCCACACCGTGCCAGGGAGGTCGTCAAAATTTTTGGATGTTTGTTACTCCTTCACGCCAGAATGTCTAAACCGATTTAACTGTTTGAGATCTAGATAGCTTACAGCCTGGAAAAACAAATAGACTACATTTTATCCCTGGAAAATAAAGGTTAATTATTATTAGTAAGTTAAAGTTAATTATAAATTAAAATTAAGTTCCCACGGCAGTCAAGAAACCTTCACTCATGCGGACAAAGTCGCGGGCATCATCTAATATTTTTAGGTATGATTTTTCTTAATACCTCAGCATCCTATTATCTCATGTATTATGAATAATTCTAGACCTAACAATGTGTCAAACAGAAATCACAAAGTTCGTTTTACATGTGAAAAGGCCATGTGCGAAGGAGATATTCAGGCCATACGTGTGCACGCCACAAGATCTCAACACCCGGTGACGAGACTGCCTAATAACATCACGTTTGATGTGCCTTTATGATTATTTTTACGTATTCAAAAGGGTCCTTGCGTGGTCTTTGGCTGAGATTCACGACTATAATGTATGAAATATCAAGTCCTTAGATTTTTAGTCTGGAATTTTGGTGTCATGTTAACAATAAAATTGGACTTAATATTAGGTCTATAAAACTATATAAAGTATATAACATTTAAAAGACCCAATTTATGGCTTAGAATATGGCAGGACAACACGCGGCGCCCTGGAAAACCGTAGATACGTGACAGAATAGCGTTAGTTTCTGACAGTTAAGTGTGTTAGGACTTAGGAGCCACATCATATTGTAAGATGTTGTATGTTCGAGTCTTTCTCATGGAATTTACCAATTTGTATACTTAAATTTAAAAAAAAATAGAACAGCGAAAACTCGAGCGAAAAGAACTTAAGTTCTTACGGGGTTTCCAACACAACCACACGGGGCTTGTTATTATTCTAATAAAACTCTACTGTTGTATTTACCTCATTGTTACTAACCCATAACAATGAGGAATAGTAGAACAGAAATAGATCGAATAAAACTAGAAGGTAATAATATTTCATTCATTTTTACGGTTCCGTACCAAAATGGTAAAAATGGAACCCTTATGGTGCGATTTTCTCCGTCCGTCCGTCTGTCACAGTCGATTATTTCAGTAACTATTAAAGCTATCGACATGAAATTTGGAATCGTTGTGTATAATAGTGGCCTTACATCATTAAAATAAAAAAAAAAACGAAAATTATTTTTAGTTTAATTAAAAAAGGGGGAAAATCGGGGGTTTGAAATTTCAAAGTATGATAACTATACTGAGTGGGATATCATATTATGAAAGGGCTATACTTCTACATTCTAAAACAGATTTATTTAGATTTTTATTTATTTTTATACATAATAGTTTTTGATTTATCGGGCAAAATGTCGAAGAAAATACCGCCCCCCCCCCCCCCCCCTTATCTCCGCAGTTTACCAATTGAAAAATCTGAAATAATTATGGTCAATAGAAGCTTATGTATATTTTACATGAAAAATAAAACCAACGCTCTTACTAGCATAGTTTTTTTGATATTAACAATAAACCTCTACAAACAAAGTTAGTTTTGCGGTTCATTAAATTCATTAATCGTAAAACGTACTACAGGTTTGTACAGAATCCTCGGTGCGCGAGTCCGACTCGCACTTGGCCGGTTTTATTTAAGTCTGCATTTAGTTGAGCGCGAACTCGCCAACAAACTACGTGTGTCAAAGCTAGTTTTGCGGTTCATTAAATTCATTAATCGTAAAACGTACTACAGGTTTGTACAGAAGCCTCGGTGCGCGAGTCCGACTCGCACTTGGCCGGTTTTATTTAAGTCTGCATTTAGTTGAGCGCGAACTCGCCAACAAACTACGTGTGTAGTTTGGCGAGAAACAAAATTTTGTATTTTTTTGTGCATTTTATAAAATATATAAATAAAAAAAAAATTATTACTTCATTATTCTACAATTATTACTTCAAACTAAGGAAGTCCAATTAACATTATGTCCAAAACAAGTAACAGTCCTTTGTGAACCCTTTTATATTCATGAATCTCCATTCTTTTGTAGTCATGTTTATCTGCAGTGTGAGCTGACTAACCAAGCTTCAGTGGAATGAAGGAAATGGATACTCCATTAAGTAAGCCACTCACGTCTCACGAAAGAAGACGCTTACCTTAAACTTTTCCTTCTCCTTAGCGCATTAACAGAACCAATGCTGAGTTTAACAACGCGCTTCCAATTCACAATGTGCTGTATCAAATATGATTTTAGTAACTTCTTGAAACAAACTGACGTATAAAATGAATATTCTTAGTGCTTTTCGCGATGTTTAATAATTGTACTCATGTTTTCTGTATGCTCCTTACTAATGCATAGCAATTTGAATTTACATATTTCTTACTTGATGATACCCGCGACTACGCCCGCGTGGGTAAAGTTTTTTTGATTCTCGCGGGAACAATATACAATACCAATCTATTTCTATTCTAAATTTCATCAAAATCGGTTGAAAGATGGGCCGTGAAAGTCTATCAGACACACAGACAGATAAACACACGTATTTATAATATTTAATAGCAACGTTAAATGACGTCCCATGTCTAATTAATTATAACTAGCAAATGCCCGTGACTTCGTCCACGTGAAATAAGTTTTTTGAATTCCCACGGGAACTCTCTAACTTTTCGGGTTAATATATAGCATATGACACTCACAAATAATGTGGCTTTCTATTTGTACCAGAATTTTCAAAATCGGTTCAGTAGATTCAGAGACCCTACAACCTCACAAACTCACAAACTTTACCTCTTTATAATAATATTAGTATAGATTACCACCCAGGTATTAGGTATATAATCTCCTTAACTGAAGTCTCCAAGCGATAGATATTATCTGAATAAATTTAGTAATAGAATTTACGAAGATGTCAAGCATTCTTCTATATCATGACAGCTAATTCCCATTTCCAACAAAAACATGTGATAATTGGTAATAATACTCGGATCCAGCTAAGCGTGACGTGTGTCGAATACTTATGTCACATCACTATATATAAGAAAATACTATACTATACTGTATATATAAGAAAATACTATATATAATACTGTACGTACTATATATAATAAAATACGTTTCGTACTGGAAAATTGCTTTGGAAAATTGCAGAACAACTAGTTATTAATAGTAAGTTTTGATGGAAAAGAGCAACCACCGAGTTTCTTGCTGGCTCTTCTCGGTAGGAATGGCATTCCGAACCAGCGGTAGATTCATATTATAACGATTCAAAAGCGCTTGTAAAAGCTTATTTGAATAAAAAACATTTGAGGGGGCTATCGCGTATGAATTTGCCGCTAGGGGCGCTGGTGTCGCGTGAGGTCCAATATCATTCACTTTTCACTGGTTTTGGCCACAGTTTTGGCGGGCTTCGTGACATAAATTATAATTTCTTTAATTTACCTGTTGAAAAGTGATCTCCTTCGTGAAATTATCGCAAATATGGATTATTTGGCGATGAATGTGAACGCTTTGAAAGCGGAATTAAGAAAAAGAGGCGCAAAAATAGGCGGCCTCAAAGAGCAGCTAATTCAGAGGTTAGTTTGTTTACTGTTTCCAAACTTATTTTTTGCCAAAAGTATGCTTGTTTGCCGAGGTAACAGCTATGTTTTTTCTTTTTACATATATTTACCTAATATAGGTATTATATATATTTACTTACTAAGACTTCTGCATGAAAGGTTAAGGGTTTCATGCACATCAAGGACACACTTTTACTACATGATATTGAAATATACCTATGTCTCTGGTTATGTACCCACAGTAGGTATCACTAACGAGAACACACCTATCTTGGGATCAGATTACTATGTGTGAGATGACCAGAATTTAATAATAGTAGGTATTTCTCTTGATTAATATTAGCTGATGTTTCATTTCAGGTTTCTCCAGAAGGATTAATTGGAGAACTAACTAACAGTATTGGAAGTGAAATGTACTTTCTCTATAAAAGATGAGTGTATCAGTGTGATAATTATTATAAGCACATAAAAATTATCAATAATGAATACTTATTGCTTGAAAGAAAGTAGCCCCTACTATCATACATACATGATACCTGCTATTGCTAGAAAATTTTCCAGGTTAATCTAGTATCTACCTTTGTTTATTAGTTTCAACTAACAACTCAACCATCTTTCAGTATCATATCCATTGTATGGATTTAAGTACAATGTTTAATATTTTTTTGTATAGCAGTGTGTTTTAAAGGGAAAGGGAAGGATAAATATAAGTTTAATAAGTAATTAATTTATTTTTATTTTATTTATTAAGTGCCTATATAATTAATTCCTCAGAATCCTGCGAATTCCTGCGAAACGCCACTAGCCACTGTTTAGAACAGTTTTATCTTTTGGAAACATGTGTTCTCCTTTTTTTCCGAACAAAACGGAACTGCACAACATTGCGGAACTAGCTACTCGATATGATGATAGTTATAAATTAATAAACATAATGAGATTCAAGATTTAAAACTTTGTTTCGGCGCCGATCTTTTATAGTCGCCTTTGACAGCTATACCTCGACCATAGTCAACAGTGGCGCCAACTGGTGAGCAAAGAAACGATAGTCCCCATTGCGCCGATTAATCGACTTTCAACCTAGTTACTAACTGGATGGATGGTGACCTTGGAAGTCCGAATTTGATCTATTATTTCTTCTGGGTCACGGAGGTCCTGGTTATTATTTTCAGTAACATTTGATCATAAGAATAGAGGTGTGAAGTAAAATTACAAACTTTATTTCTCGGCTTTGTAGTATTTGTATAAGGTAACGGCCCCAGTCTTGGACAAGGACCCAATAATGGACAAAATAAACATTAAGTTTAAAAAATAAGAGCACAAATTTGGTTATGAATAATGGCAACCCTTAAATTAAAAGTTTGACATATAAGCTGTCGAATTATGACGTTTCATTCGATTCGGCCGTTTTGTTTCAAAATGGTTAACGTTAAAGGAACCTCGCTCCGACTAGTTGAATAGAAATCTGTTTTTGTTAAGAAAATCCGTAAGGAAGTAAGTACACAAATTGGTTTTTAGTTTATAGTGCATTAGCCCAAATGTTATTTGGTATTATTTTATGTTTTAATGTATAAATGTGCGAAATATTTCACAATATTGCGGCATGATAGGTTATGGTATTTGAATAATATTTCATAGTGTCCATGACTGGATATTTTTTTTGAGCTGTGCCATTCATGGACATTTGTCGAATATTTTCTTTTAAGTTTTTTATGAGATACACTTTTTTGGTACCTAATGCTTTTTTACATATTATGGGCAAGCGCAAAACACTGTCTTGACGGTACAGTCCAAGATGGTGACGGGACATCCGTGAATACACATGAAATTCAGGACAATAACATACTTGAAGTTGCTCTTCTACAATCCGAAACAATGTCTACCGGCGAACAACAATCTGATCATGAATCTTCTAACTCTGCAAAAAAATCAGCGCTTCTAACGCTGTAATTGAAAAACCGAGTTACGACGATCGGACATACAACAGCAAGACCAAACCTGTAACAACACCTAACATACTGCAGAACGAGCCTGGAACTAGCAATTGTGACCATATGTATGTGTATATTCTTTATTGTACACCACAAAACCACAAAAGAAACAAACACAATACAAGGAAACTTAAAATATAGGTACAATAAGGCGGTCTTATCGCTAAACAGCGATCTCTTCCAGACAACCTTAGCGCTAGGGAAAAAAATGGAGAAGAGGACAACGGGAGGTGCTGCAAAAATAAAAATAAACTTAAATACTAATATCTAAATAAACTAACCTATACCATTTATATAAAACATAATTATGATATACTAATATATACAAAATAATTATAATAGACATACGTAAGACTAAATAGACATAATAACTTAATACATAAATAAATATACAAAAGGAAAAAAAGAAAATATACATGCCGCTATTAAAGATAACAAAGAGACAGATAATGGTTTTTGACGTCAATTTTAAACTTATTTAAGGTTTTAGCACGGTTAATATGTGAGGGAAGTTCATTCCAAAGACTGGTGGCCTTGAGTGCGAATGATCTTTGGAAGTATTTAGTCCGATACGTAGGCCCCTCAAGAATAAGTTTACCAGCCGACCGAAGAACCCTATCTGGTCTATCATGCCCAAGATATTTAAACTTATCCTACAACATACAACTTACCATACAACTTCAAATAAATCCCGTCTCTGCACATCCTACCAATCTGAAGATATCAGTAATATTTCGAAAACCGGAAATGATAATATTGTTGACTACGTGAACATGACACACAAAACTCCTGTAAAAATTACTTTGATCAAAATGAAAAACCTAATGTTTTAAAACAACCCCAGAAAGACGACGTTTTGGAATAAACCGACTATGAAAATTGGAAACTATATAGTACCATCACCTTTTAAAAGAAATTTGCACTGGCCGAAAGAAGATATATATCCAAGGGGAAAAAACGAAGACTTAAAGAAAAAATACCATTTGCAGTAACGGGTCGACAATGGAGAGAGTATCACATAAAAAAAGAAGCTGAAAAGATGCGTATACAGGAAGAAAAAGATAAAAGAGCTAGAGAAAGGAAAGAAAAAAAATTATGAAAGAGAAGCTTAGCAAAGAGAAGAAAAGGAAACGGTTGAGAAGCAAGAGGTTGAATAATATTAAGAAAGCAGAGGACATATCTACGGAAGAAACAAACACAGACGTGGAATATTGCGAAAGTGACTGTAGCAATTATGATATAGAAGCAGATTTATCTAAAAATGATATTAATGATGAAGAACAATCCAATAATTGGAGCGGTTCGGAATCTGAAAATGTGCCACTAAACAGATTAATGTCATCCAAAAAACAGATAGCTAAGGGAAATTATGTTATAGTCAGATATGAAGGTGAATATTTCCCTGGTGTTGTCGAAAAAGTCGAAAAACTGTCCTATGAAATAAGCACAATGTCATTTTCGACTGGGAACACATATAAATGGCCAGAAAAACCCGATAAGATCTGGTACCGTAAAGATACCATTATTGAAGTTATAGATGCCCCAGTACTAACTAACAAGAGAGGCTTTTACGCTGTAAAAGAGATGAGCAAGTATCACATGTTTACTACTTAAAATTTAGTTATAGTTTACTTTACTTAAAAACATTGATTTCGTTGCCATAAATTATATAATTACCTACTTTTTAATAATGATATCTTGAGACTGGCCAGTTAAATATTGATAGACTGGTTTAGTTAAAGGCTAATGATTCAATTGTAAAACAGCATGTGTGAATTTAAAAAAATCAATAAATAAGTATATAATATCATAAATACAGTTTTAGTTTCTTATTCCATATCATTTTAAGGTTTCAGCCGATTACAAAAAAATGTGCATAACTGGAGGTCTACCATTGGGTATCGTCCATAAATAGGTGTTTATAACTGGGTGTTGTTCATTATTGGGTGTCTATGACTAGATTTTTGGTGTCCATTATTGGTCCAAAAAAGAGGGTTTTTATTTCATAAATTATTTTAAAGTTTAAGTATTAAGAGCTATTTTCGAATTCCAATAACAATAAATAAACATTAAACTATAGGTATGACTAAACAATATCTGAAAATCTACACAAACCAATGAGGAATTTATTAAAACGATCAAAATTTTTCTTAAGGTGTCCATTATTGGGGTCGCTACCTTACTAGCAAATCCAGTTCGCTGTTTCGTCAATTATCCTGCCTACACTTATTCTATGAATTAATATTATAGTTTTATTTTTTAATATTTTCAATCATTCCCTTAGTAATAGGATGTATCTGTGAATAGCTGTTATTCTAGGTATTCAGCAATCGTAGCGTAAAGTTTTTGGAACTGTAAAAGAAGATTTAAAATCTCAATATGTAAACTGCAAGTCGAACTTCGGTTGTAACTTTAAAAAATGTAAATATTATTGTTGCATTGGAGCTATATTTACCCAATGTACGAACTTGTTGAAGCGAAACAAAAATTAGTGTCGAAATTTGAAACTGAGCTACTTTCCAGCAACATGCTACAGTATGGTTGGCAACTTCGACGAATGTATAATTTCAACTAAAATCCGATCAGTATTCTATGTAAATAGGTTTGTGGCATTGGAAAGCTTACCTTGTAATCTAACAATAAAATTATATTATGTAGCCATGGTAAAACCGAAATTTTAAAACAACAAGTCACAATCCAGAACCAAACTAAATAACAAGTACTTGGAAAATTTTAAGGAACGTTTTTAAAGATAGAAATATAGAAGTATAACTCGACTTTGTCGCGTGAATTTGGATTTCTAAAAATCTCGTGGATACTCTTTGATTTTCAGGGATACAAAGTAGCCTGTGATTCTCCAGGTCTTTAAAATATACATAAAGAAATAACAAGCACACTTTTGCATTAATAATAATATTAAGTAGGATTATCTGTAAACGCCTATAAACACTAATATTTTTCGATTTATTTACAGACAATATTCCAACTTAAAAGTCTGTAAATAAAATTGAACAGACTTTTAAGTAGTCTGTAAATAAAAATAAATACGAAAAATATTAGTGTTGATATAGGTGTATATTTTATATACGCCACACGCCAATATTTGCGCCACACAGAGGTTTTTGCGGTGTTATAGCATTCGCTAAGCAGACTGGTTAGCATGTGAATACGACGGTATTCACGACACGCGTGTGCGTGCGCGCCGCGCGATCTCAACTCCGGTCACGGAACTGCTTAATAACGTCACGTTTGATGCGCCTCTATTATTATATTTTCATCTTCAGAAGGTCCCATGACTGGGAGTTTGGGCGCCGAGGTAATATTATACGACTGCCTCTGCCTGGCTTTTCTTTGACTTTTCGTCACGTTTAAGTTTTAATCTGGAATCGAGCTTTATTACCATACGTTTTTTATGCTCAAGGCATATTATTGCGCCAGAGTTAAAGATTGGACGGGAGACTTTCCTTTAGTGTTAACTAAACTTTAACTCTGGTATATCGTAATGTAGTTCTACACAAATTTTGTAACGGGGAATTACCCCGCAAATACGTGCGTCCAAGTTTAGTTTTTCAACGGTCGAAGATTTCTTAACATAAATTACTGCAGTTTTTAGTGCTGCAATTAATTAAAATCTTACCATCTTATTGCCAATTTTTGTTGCACAAACCTATTAGTCAATCATAATCACAGAAATGAACTTAAAAGATCCTCGAGACTCCTTCATAGGGCATTTTTAAACATAATGCAGTATAGGCAGTTATGATCACTAGTAATAAAATATTCCTGAGCCAAGAGCGACCCTCGTGGCTCGTGAGCGGAGCGCTGGCGGGGAGTTCGTTACGTCCGCACCGCTGACTCCGCGAGTGACACCGGCGAAGCACTCGACGGCCAAATCTCACTCGTAAAATGTATTAAATAAAAAACACCTCCTCCAACTTTCTCAACAAGTTCAAGTGGGTTGAATATCATTATAATATAGTTGCTATCAAAACAAATATTTTGGCGATGTTGTTTGAGAAGTAACAAGATGGGTTTTTAAGTATGTTTTTTCATTTTCCACAGAACCCTTGAGCAATATAATAATAGTAAGTTTTGTCAGGCGAAAAACTTTTTGATTTGTGATAGTACTATAAGTTTTGTGTCCGGTTTATGTAGGTACATACGTTTGTGTGGAGGTGAAAAGGGTTAATAAATAAATAATAATATTATTGCGTATATAACCCAAACTTGTGGTTGAAGAATAATCGCCTGCGTGAGGAATTCCGTTTTAGAAAATGAGTCGGCAAAAGGTTTTTAATCATATCATGAAGTACCCACCCAACTAATAAATGTAAAAAAATAGAGCTTTCAATTAATGACCGTATTTGTTTGGTACTTTAAAACACCAGTACGTGTTGGTGGCCTCAAATCAGCTTTTATGTACGGTAACCAAATTGCGTAAGGATGGAAGTATCGTGAACGTTATGTTACGTCTCGTCAGCAAAAAGCTAACAGGTTCATAAAGAAAACAATGCAAAAAAATTGTTCCTTAATAGGTTAACGGGAAAGATTTAAAACAGAATAAAATTATAGTCTACCTCTCATGATAATAATATGTTGTACTTACAATGTTAAGGTATTAACAGATACATCTCGTAGTATATTCGTAGCAGAGTCGTAGAAGGTCGTCATTTGCATTGTGATAGAATTCCCTTATCATAGCCGATGGTTTAGTCTTCCGATTCACACATCAGCTAATACTCATTTCCAACAAAAAGCTCCGGAAATTGGATGTAAGGATTTGAGCTCTCGGTTCCGGCTACGTGACGTTTGTCAAACACGTCACTTCACTATGTGGTAATTTCCGCTGTGTGCTCGCGGAAAATTACTTTAGCCACGTTAAATTTCCGATCGCATATTACACCTACTGTGAAGTAAATACGTTTAGAGTCTCTTTCTCATTTTATGTTACTTTGTCACGAACGACGAACTATTTAAAAATTTCACATTCACAAAGCAGTTAAATGTGTTTAAGTTACATTTTCTTACCTATCCTTTTCCTTCATATTCCTATTCCTTTACCGAAACTTGTCAAAAAGTGACAGCATCACAAAATTTAACTGAATCTGTTTTGGCAGTGTTGTGCAAGTCGGTCTGAATCACAGTCCTCAGATTAGTCTCACAATCTTTAGGTAAGAGATGTTATAGTCACGTATCGACCAAGAAGAAAAAAAGCATCTAAAGAAAACAATAAATAAAAACCGGCCAAGTGCGAGTCGGACTCGCGCACCGAGGGTTCCGTACAAACCTGTAGTAAGTTTTAAATTATTAAAAAAAAACTACTTACTAGATCTCGTTCAAACCAATTTTCGGTGGAAGTTTGCATGGTAATGTACATCATATATTTTTTTTAGATTTATCATTCTCTTATTTTAGAAGTTACGGGGGGGGGGACCAACATTTTACCACTTTGGAAGTGTCTCTCGCGCAAACTATTCAGTTTAGAAAAAAATGATATTAGAAACCTCAATATCATTTTTGAAGACCTATCCATAGATACCCCACACGTATGGGTTTGATGAAAAAAAAAATTTTTGAGTTTCAGTACTAAGTATGGGGACCCCCAAAATTTATTGTTTTTTTCTATTTTTGTGTGAAAATCTTAATGCGGTTCACAGAATACATCTACTTACCAAGTTTCAACAGTATATTTCTTATAGTTTCGGAAAAAAGTGGCTGTGACATACGGACGGACAGACAGACAGACAGACAGACAGACATGACGAATCTATAAGGGTTCCGTTTTTGCCAAATTTGGCTACGGAACCCTAAAAACAGACAATTTTCGGAAAACATAAAGTATATTCATTTATTGCCCTTAAAAATTAGTCCGATTTTTCAAAAGTTTAAAGCTTTGAGGGTTTCAGTCAGCAGCGTGTTCACACAATGTCGATAAATACGAGTACGGTTCCATGACCGCCTGACGTGACACGAGGAAATAGTTTTCCTACATTTAATTTCGGCAGCTGCTGCTGCACACTTTGCGTAAATTCATTTAAATTTATGAAATTGCTTGTCGTTTCAGATGCTATTATGTTTAATGTAACCGTTCAACAGCTGTATTGGTTTAAACTTTTTCTTTAGGTATGTACGCATGTAGAGATAGGAAAGGCTCTACAGTAAGTCCCCATAAATCTACATATTCTATAAAAGGAGAATTTGACTGAATGTAACGTTAAGCACAAACTATTGATTCTAGAAACATGAGTTTGCTTAAAGTGTAAAAATTCTCTTTAATAGCGAGGACTTTTTCTACGAAGTAAACAAGTAGGTATTTTGAGAAATTTAAATCCACGCAAACCAAGTTGTAAAAATAAATTATTTCGTAAAATTAAAAAAAAAAGTACTTCTGCTCTTGGATTTGCGGTAAGTAGTTATTGTGGCTAGGTACCATATTATTATTTTATGGTATGTCATATTGGTCTTCTATTTTCATGACAAATATAGGAATAATATATTCAGATATCAGCATCTTGGAACTATTTTTCTACATCTGCCAAAAAATTTAAGCGCTAGCAACCTCGAAGAAATAAATCTGTATCTCCTCATTATAAGCCGGGTTATCAAAGTTTGTATACTAATATTACTGAAACAGAACAGGTTTCTCGGATTACCATAATTTGCTTCGATGCATTTGTATAATGAGAACGTGTTTCACTTTCACCCCGTCCCTGCTCAGCTCATACACAACTATAACCAGCATCTGTCATCAAATCTGCGGAGTTCACTCAGACGTGAATCACAGCCATTACCATTCGAACTATTAGCGGATGAAAGGGTCACCTTAATATGAACACAACGTTATTAAAGTGTTTCTATTAATTATGAAACAAGAGAAAATTATCAGTTATTTTCACTCCAAAGACCAGCGTTTTATTACTATAAGAAATAATAAATTGCATGCATAAAGTTAACTATTGTTCTAGGAAAGATATATATACATACCATACTTTACCAACATATTATCCATACCATATTATTATTATCTTACACAGGCTCCTAATATGCCTAAGTATCACAGTAAGTATTCATCTCTGGCAATTACATAATATATTGAACTATTCATCATTCATCATCATTGATCTCTGGTATATAAGAAGACAATTCTATCCAGATTTTGAAGTAATAATATAGTCGTATAGTTCCTAGGAAGTAGGAACCTATATAGTATAATTTGCGATAACTTTGTATGCATTGGCCCTCTCCACATTTTAGATTGAATATATTTTCTAACAACAGCTTCCCAGTGAATTATAGTTATAATTTTAATAAATCGTTGTACAAAATGAAGCGATGGCACTATCACATCGCAGCGGGAAGGGGTTATTGTGATGTAGTGTTCTCATATAGCCAGGAAATTTATGAGTATGGACGCCCTGCCTGATGGTCACGGTCGTGCCATCCATTTTGTCGACCTTGTTTATATAGAAAACTTCGGACATTAATTATACACGGATTTATAATTTGAAAGTGTATACTAAAAATATACAATACTAGTTTCGTCCGCGTGGAAGCTCTTGGAGTTTCCTGGGAAAAAGTATCTATGTCAGTTTCCGGGATGCAACCAATGTTAATGTAACAAATTTCGTTAAATCGGTTAAGCGGACGAGCCGTGATAAGGTAACACACATACAAACACACTTGTAATATTAATATAAATTTGTCAGTATTTTGTATTTGCACAAATTATGATAGTAGTAATTATGATAGTAGGTATTTTTAGTTGGGTATTTTTGTTATTATATAATAATTATGTAAGTAAAACATCTCCAATCCCACCTAATAGGTACCACAGAATAGGTAATTTACTACCGTCTAGTGATGTAATGTGGCAACTTTTATCGTGTGGGAATTTGAAATCCGTTTTTGGACACAGTTTTGTTAACTTATCGAATTTTGGGACTATAAAATGAATATTCTGGTAACAGACATAAAATTTGTAATAGGTATGCTACATAACTTTAACAATAACATTAAAAAGTTTGTGCTTAAAAAGAAAACTGCTGCATCAGAAAGAGATTACTTAAAACTTTTTGTTTTCCGATTTTTTCATGCCAAAAAGTGATTATTGCCGAAGCTGTCCCATTGAAAAGATACTTAAGCAGTATAATAATAATTTGATACAATCAGTTTTATTATACTTTTAATTAAAATGATACATCAGATTGCTTTTATATATTTATCATTTTGCAAAGATAATACTTAGTAGTAGTTATTTACTTTGCAGTCAAATTCGCATTATACGTAGGTACTCTGGAGTCTATAGTTGGGACACACCTTTACATTATGGCTAGCCGTGTCACAAAGCGGCGCTGTTTTGTAATACGGCTAGCGGTACGGCGGATTCTACAATTTGTTGGTGACATATACTTCATACTAATACCACAGCTAATACTAGTGGTTCGCCCCGAACTAAGACCTCGCGATATCCATAAGATAGTTTTAACTATATATTGTAATATTATTTGTAAGCACAAACGAATAAACTTTTACAGAGCGCCATCTATTGACATCATTGTAAAGTTCTGTTAAAAATACTGAAGCTCATTAAAAGTTTCCTTATTATATTTATCTAATTTTAGTATTTGTTGTTCAAGTACCTACAGGATATAATTCAAATAATAATTGATCAAGTTTCAGGCTCAGCCTTTCAGAAAATTGAGAGTTCTGAGGTCAACTTTGGACGTTAGAAAATCTCCACTTTGAAAGCCCCCCATTTCGTCAATTTTAGGGGAAAAATAATAAAATATATTTTTGGACTCTATTCGTATTTATCTAATGATATACCGCAACCCTATGTAACGCTATAAACAATATTTTACTTTGCATTCGCTTCTATGTGAGCCCCCCGAAATAAAGATTTTTATAACTTTTTAAGCCATATTCGGCTGGAGGCCATCGGTTTACATATTATATTTAAATTTGAAGTAATTACGTTCAGTAATTCAGAATTTATAAGGCTAATTTTATTCTGATAGACGGACGGACGGACGGACGGACGGACAGACGGACAAGTGCAAATTCACTCAAGTAGACTCGGAGACCTTCGCTTCGCTCGGTCAATTATAAATGCGAAAGTGTGTTTGTATGTTTGTTTATTGGTTTGTTGGTTTACTTTTATCCCGGAAAATTAAGGAGTTCCTGCGGGAATCAAAAAACCTTAAGCCACGGGGAAGAAGCCGTGGGTATCAGCTGTTTTTTATTCCCAAAGGAACTCCTTAACTTTCCGGGATAAAAATAGCCTATGTCACTCTCCAGATCCTCCACCTTATCCATGCCAAAAATCACGTCGATCCGTTGCTCCGTTGCGGCGCGATTGAAGGACAAACCAACAAACCAATAAACCAACAAACAACACACACTTTCGCATTTATAATATCAGTATGATATATGTATCTAAGAGCAATTAATACGATACGATCTTACTTTGTGTGGCTTTTCTCAGTAGAATTTATTTTCCGTACTGTTAGTTGTAATTTAAAATCATAGGAACATAAGTTGGCCTATTCAAAAGAAATAATTTAATTTAATTTCATGTTTCCAGTTCTAATATTTCGAACAACCTGTTTTCCTGGCGAGTCTAGAATCTTTATCTTGTTTACGGTTTTGGAGACGTCCTGGCAATGGCGGCGAGACGTCTGTGATTGCAAAACGTGGTTGACAAAAATAATATATGGCTTTTGTTTTACTATATTTTAACATTTAAAAGGTAATTATTTTATTTAATTACAACTAGGAAATAAACAAACTATAAATGAAATCTAAATTAAAACTAATATTACAAACACTATTAAATTAAAACTAAGTAAAATAAATTAAATTAAATCTAAAACCTCATCGAGACAGGGGGACCTCACCTATATTTTAATGTATTTTAAGGCTGTACTTATACGCTATATCTATTACGCTATAAAGGGCCAATCTCTTTAAATATTTCAAGGAATTGAATAGTAAAAAACCGGCCAAGTGCGAGTTGGACGTTTTAGAAAGTTTTGAACTAACGAAAAGAGAACAAAGTCAGTCATTTAGCGTAGCATATTATGTAGAATACGTCATAGTCTAACAAATTCACATTCAATGTATATATAAGTAAGTACTCATACGTCTAGTCAAAATCAAATTTTGTATACTGCATTTTAAGGATTGGCCGAAACATTTGATAGGTAAAAGTTTCGTCATCGACTGAATCATTTCGGAAGATAGCCAAACCTTACTAGTCAAGCCTCGAGAAACAAACGTTGTGTTTCGCCGGGTGTTTAAAACGTATATACCTACACAAAGTCATTTAAATGCGATGCTAGGGAACACCCTAGCATCGCATTTAAATGACATTGTGTAGGTGTGTGCCAAACATGGCATGTGAACTTGTGAAGTTATAACAAAGTTTAGTTGATATAATTATTAAGTATTAGGTTTTTTTAATTCCACTACAAGTTAGCCGTTGACTGCGATCTCACTTGATGGTGGTTAATGGGTGGGTCGGGGATGGTGGGGATGGTGGTTAACTAGCAAAGGCCGAAGCCTCTCAACAGACTAAACCAGAGAAAATTCAGAAATTATAAATTCCCAAATTGACCCTGCCAAGAATTGAACCCAGGATCGCTATTAATCCACAGCGCTCATCACTGCGCAAGGTAAGTCGTCTACTAAAATAGATGTGGTGTCTTATGTTCTTTCTGCGGAGTGTGCGGCTTTATCTTGTTTACGGACTCGCGGCGTCGCGGCGTCTCCAGCTACAATAAAGTATCTTTTACTCATAGTACCAATACAGACAGGTAAGTGGTGAAAGCCTAGTGATTCACATTTTTGCCTCATGTTTAGGAGGGCGGGGGTTTGATCCCAGGGCAAGTTATTCAACTTTTCTGAGCTATGATATTACTTGCTCACTTGCCATAACAGAGAAGGAAAACATCGTGAGGGAGGAACCTGCGTGCACGAGAGTTCCTTATAACGTTTTAAAAGGTATGTGAATGTATCAACCCACACTTGGACAGCCGACAGCGTACTGGCCATATTCTTCTCATTTTGAGAGTAGACTCGTGCTCAGTAGTGAGCCGGCAAAGGGTTGAAGTGATGATGACATTATGTCAAGTAAAAGTAAAATATACTTTATTTAATTTTTTTTCAGTATTATTACGGAATTTCACGCAAACACCCGCATTTCCTGTTCTGAAAATTGCTTTTCTGGCTTGCCTGCCATAATATTTTATATTATCATGAGGTCAGCTTAACGTGGTATGAATCCATTACAATTCACAAGGAAACCTTATATATCGTGACTAGGTAAGCTGCAGCTCTGTCGTGTTTACGGAATTTCGATGTCGCATCCCGAGTCCCGACGACGTCTCCGCCTGCTATGAGGAGCTGTCACAGATATATAGCCTCTACGTACCAAGACATAATTTAGGTCTTAAAAATGTACTTACGATAAATAAATTTTTCAAACTGGTAAGATTTTACTAAATATTTTATACCAATCAAGCAATATATTTGGTAATCAACTACATACTTCGTATTTAAATTTTTACATAACGTAACCTATAATTAAGCTATTCGGTATTATAAATCAATTCAATTAGCAAGAAGAGAACTTTATATTATGTATCATTGTCTCAACTCTTAAGTAATCGACGGATAAAAATGTACAAGAAGAACGTGGTTATCAGACCAGTGCTACATTCACAAACAAAATTCAGGGCAACATCGAATTAACGTAATGGCAAAAAGAATACGCACGATCCGATAATAATGTGGCGCGACGCACATTTTTGGCGGTGTGAAACGCTGAAAAGCCACCGATACCAACAAAGTGGCAACTGAAACTGATGAATAATTCATGACAACGGTGCGGTGCATGTTCTATCACGGTTTTATCTATTGCGGGGTTCACGGCGCGCGGCCCGCACCCCTCGTTCTGTGGTTTGTCCTCCCGCAAGGGTTAACTACCTTGCAACCACCAATTTTCTGCTGTTTGAGGAGACTAGATAAGCTCCATGTCGCAAATAAACATTACTTTAATGTGACCGCTAACGCAATTACTATTAAACAAAGAGTGTTTATTTATTCATTTGGTACTGTTTCGCCGCGCTCTAGATAATTATGTTTGCTTTTACGGTAAATATTAAAATATTAGGGGATGTTGTTTGAATTTTTATTACATAAATAATTATTTATTAATGTTTTATCGTTGCTACAATTAACATGAATAATAACCCAAAGCTAGGTCTATATGCCATCTCTATTCTCTAAGGCAGGTTTTGCTCAATTTATTTTTTAACTTTTATTTTCACCTTTTCGACAGGCTTTAAAGTTATTTTAAATTTAATTATTTATGAATTTTGACTACGTTTTTTACAGTGCAACCTATATTTTATGAATTAAGTACAAACATTTAGTCGGCTATGGTTATGGACAGTTAGTAAGGCTACGGTTAGGTTCGCGATAAAATCGACTCTTTTTTTCTCTCTCTTTCTTAGATTTCATTCATATACATCATCTGTATAGATATACTTATACATAATGGACAGGACCTTGCAAATAGCCAGAATATAATCTGGATGTCATTCAATGTGAAAGTAAGTAAGGCTAATAAAACAAGCTGTAACATTTATATCTTGCGCCTTTACAAGACGTAACGGCGTGTCGAGAAAGCCAACACTTACGGATTTGCACCGAGACGAAGCCGGGGAGGCAACCCCGGATTCGCCCATAATTTACGATCATCCCGAAAAATCCCGGGATGATTTTTATTCGATAACAATAAAGGTGCCGCTGAGGGTTACCTTTATTATCACTCAGTAAGAGACTTTTTACAACTTAACACATGTTATGACGGACGTAAATGTTTTGTGCATTATTTTTCATGATATTGCGAGATCACTTTAAACACAGATAAGTATGATTTTTGAATAGGTAAACTAGAAGCTAAATTAATTCTGAATCGATTAGAACTTGGCAGATCTTGTATCAATGAGAAATCTATAGTATACGGGTACGTATACCTGCAGTAATACCTAGTTAGTATCCTGTGAATACTTACAGGCTGAGGTCATTACACATCTGTACCAAGCTGTGCGACAGAATATCGTGGTGGCGAAAAGAGATTACGCTACGGAGCAAGTGTAGGGGTCTACCTACTGCAGTCGCGCTACATCTCCTTGCCCTCAAACTAAATGCGTTTTGAATGGAAATGTTTAAGGAAGCGTATTTATATCGATTTATTAAAACCTGGAACCATTAATAAGAGAGGTGTGAGTGTGACCACAGTGGGTGTGACCGAGATTGAGCGGCGTATTTGCTTGAGCGAGGTAGTCAGATTAGAGACGGCTGAAAGTGATCCGTTATAATTTCGAGAGTGGACAGTAACGGCTGGTACGCACAGATTAGCCCCTTCGATAAACAATAGCATTAGTATGCGAGGACGCACTGACCGGCGCCGATCAGGCCGCCCGTGCCGGATTAATTTGCCTTCTGGAAATTATGGCTGCTTCAATGTGGAGCGAAACGAGACTCGCAAGCCCTATTACATTGCTTTGTTTTCACTTTGTGGTTTTAGTAAATTAAGCGTTGGGCGTGTGTTGAAGTTTGTTTTAGCAATAAGAACTAGCTCTCGCCCACGACTTTTGACAGCGTGTATTAATTACGTTTTTGAATTGTCGTAAAAAACCGTTATTTTACCGAGATTCAAAAGTAATCTATTTTATTCCTTGCATAGCAGTCTGTTAACAAAAGTCCCGTCGTAATCAGTCAGCCAGATAAACATACAGTCAGATAAAATAATAATATGTATTTGATAAGGATTTGGTTTTACCTGGTGGGAGGCTTCGGCCTTGGCTAGTTACCAACCTACCGGCAAAGACGTACTGCCAAGCGATTTAGCGTTCCGGTACGATGGCGTGGAGAAATAGATTAACTGTATGGGCGCCGTAACCTTAACAGGTTAGCCTGCTACCACCTTAGATTGCATGATCACAATTACCATCTGTGTAGTGGAAGGTAGAAATAGGTAGGTATAGCCACATAATTATATTGTAAATGCGAAGTGTGTCTGTCTGTCTACTACGCTTTCACAGTCCGTCTGTTCAACCAATTTTGATGAAATTCAATTCAGGGATAGTTTGTATCCCGGGGAAGGACATAGGCTACTTTTTATCCCGGAAAGTTAAGGAGTTCCCGCGGGAATGAAAAAAACCTAATCCACGCGGACGAAGTCGCGGGCATCATCTAGTAATAATATAAAAAAGTTTTAACTAGTGGTACGCCCCGAACTGAGACCTCGCGGTATCCTTAAGATAGTTTTAACTATCTTTACGTTCATAGACATCAGTACTATCACTATCAGTAGACTATTTTTTTATTCCACGTAGGTAAGATGGTGCTAACGTCCATTATTTGTAAGCATAAACGAATAAACTTTTACAGAGCGCCATCTATTGACATCATTGTGAAGTTCTGTTAAAAATACCGAAGCTCATTAAAAATTAAATTATTTCGTTTCCTTGTAATATTTATCTAATTTTAGTATTTGTTGTTCAAGTACAGGATATACGAGTAATTCAAATAATTGAACAAGTTTCAGGCTCAGCCTTTCAGAAAATTGAGAGTTCTGAGGTCAACTTTGGACGTTAGAAAATCTCCACTTTGAAAGTCAATTTCAGGGGAAAAATTAAAAGAAAAATTTTTGGACTCTATTCCTAATTATCTTTAAAATGATATACCGCAACCCTATGTAACGCTATAAAAAATATTTTACTTCGCATTCGCTTCTATGAGAGCCCCCCTGAATTAAAGATTTTTATAACTTTTTAAGCCATATTCGGCTGAAGGCCATCGGTTTACAAATTATATTTAAATTTGAAGTAATTACGTTCAGTAATTCAGAAGTTATAGGGCTCTGACAGACGGACGGACGGACGGACGGACGGACAAGTGCAAATTCACTCAAGTAGACTCAGAGACCTTCGCTTCGCTCGGTCAATTAATTATACTGTAGTTCTGCATTTAATGACTAGTATAACCGGGCGCAAAGAATATTATGTCAAGCAGTTAATTTTTACAACATACTGCTAAACTTGTTCCAAAACAACAACAGGAACAACATATCACGAACTATCTAAGTATCTAGAGTAGATGAAGTAGTCCCCAAAGTTTTGGGTATAGAAATAGATCGATTTATAATTTTGTTAGCCGATCCGTGTCTCTCAGCTCTCTACACTTGCAAATCGTCGTAGTGTCATAATTTGCTGTACAAATTACAAGTAAAGTAACTTAGTGGAAAAGAGTTTATGTTCTCAGTAAAAAGTAAAAATACTTCACTTTAAATTACAAGTTAACTTGCCTTGGACTTTCATTTCTAGTTTAAGAACACGGCAGCCTGGTAAGTAGGTTTAAATTCCTATCTGCCTACGATTTCCTGCGGAGTGCGGAAATTCTCTACGGTAGGGTTACCAGAAGGTATTTAAGAAAGAAACAAAGAAAGAAAGAAAACGATTTTATTCGATCACAATATTTAGTTTAAGAAACTATCAAATTAGATAAAGCATTAAAGTTGTGTGACCAAATACAGGTCTCCAGCTCAGCATCATGCTACAGCAGGTTGCAGCGCTGGTTTTCAGTGGGAACCTTAAAATTGGTGAAGAATTTATTCAAAATTTCATAATATTATAAGCCTTTTAACATTCAAGTAGAACCCATTCCAACGCTTTAAGTTGGAACTAACTTAACTAAATAACATTAAATTCAACTCAAAAATAACAAATCATACATTTAATTTTTTTTGATTTTGGTGTTGAAATTAAATGGTGAAATAAATCTCACCCTTTTTTCTAATAAGTAGGTATATAAAAACTATTTGATTCAAAATAGGTACGCTTTAAATAAAGTCCTACTCTATAAAAGTTGAGTAAAATAAGCCACTAAAGTTAAAAAGAGGACTAAGAAACCGCCCTCAGCTTTTATATCGCAACTTTGTAAAACGTGGACCGAGTTCGGTGATTTGCTTTTAGATAAAAGGACCCTAATTTTAAATCCGAACGCTGAATTTAAGAGAAAATCTAAGGAACTCTTTAGGTAGTTTTAGCCGCTTTCCAAGCTGTTACAGTCGTTCTTATCTAAAAGTGTAAATTCTCTGTGTCTACAAATCAGACAGGAATATACGAGTAGTTCAGTGATGGAATGATAATATAGATGTCCCATTTTATTTACAACTGGCTAGCACCCTTGACTTAGCCAGGGTGGGTTTTAGTTTAAAAAATCCCTGTATTTTGATTTCTCGGGATTCAAAATGTGAATGACAAGAAATTAAAAATGACAAAAAACTTTTTTACTGCTGAACATATTTTGTTTCACCCTCCCGTACTGGGGTCCAGGGTATTCTTACCTAAACTTGATAAGCGTATATAATATTAATGATTCTAGTTTTATGTGTCGTAGTTAATTGTTTAACAGAAGCAGTAATTTGATATACCTACCTCCAATTCGTAACAATAAAAATATTCCACTAATCCCTTTTTCGAACAAACAATAAACCAACTGTCAACATTCATTTACCATTGGCATTCAGTAGCTAATCGGAAAAAGCGTTAATTTTATTTGAAGCCCGAACACGCCTACCTCATCGTTCACTAAGTAATGAGCCCACTGTTACAAATATTACCTTCTTCGACAAAAGCGTGTTAAGTAATATCCGCATGCAATTCTATTTTGAACTTTAAGAACAATAGAACAAGGGTCACAATTAATTAAAATAGTCTGTTAAAGATCGATTATAGAAATTATACTGACCAATATTTAATTTGTAATTGATATACGTTTAGTAACGAATAGCGGTGATGAAATGAAAATCATTTTATTAAGTGAAAAAGTAGTGTAACTTTCTTTGTTTTATTGTCACGGGTATTTGATACCAACTAAACTGAAAATGTTAACCGTGACTTTAAGTCGTTGATAAAATTAAAATACTTACCGAGTTTTGTACCTATATAACTCAGTAAAATTCTGGCGTAGCACAACGCTACGACGTAGCGGATATATTTTGTATGTTTGACTGGTAAAATGCAAATAATAATACCCAGTTTTAATTCCGCCTTATCTATGGCCTTATGCATATACTGTTATTTGTATAATATAACAAGTAAATATAATAACAATGCGACGAGCGCAGATGGATCTTCTGGTAGAATTTACTCGTTGCAGGAATTCTTCTATCTTAGCTCCCAGACCTGAGCCAATCTAGAAAATATCGTTTGCTTTTATCTTGACCGAAATCAAACCGTGGGCATCTTGAAGTGTTTGTTGACTTGTGACTGTTTTCAAATTAATTATAGAATAAATTCGATCGAGTATAAGCCAGGAAAAATGAACTTCAAAAAATCAAAAGCTAATTTAGTCGAAGATTTGGGGGGGTGGGTAGCAATGCGTGCCGTAATGTGTTCTTTACATCAAAAACACATTTAAAAGAAGTTTAGATTGGCTTTGAAGTTGGCGGGTGGCCATACGTAGTTGGAGCCTTTTCGGCGCCCCAAAGCCAGCCCTAATCTCTGAAGAAACGCCGCAGATTGTTTCTAAGCATTTCGGGCTATCAAAGTATGATGGATGCAAACTTTTCTTTACATAAATTTTGATTAACGCAAATCCGCTGCAAAGCCGTGGATGTAAACATAACTTTTGTAACATCAAAGTAATTGGCAATCTTAAGATACATAATCTGTATATATAAAGTTTATATACTCATATTTTTTTATCTACATCAAGTAGATGTAGCATGATGTACGCCAGTGTAATTAGAAGGTTGAAATAAAAAACACAAACTTAAAACAAGCTTTATTCTTTATTCTCTACTCGTTAATAGTATCATTACGTGTAGACACGTATGCTTATATCTCGTACAATGCACATTGTGAACAATCGATACACTCTGACATTAAAAACACTCCATTGTTTTGGCTTATTTATATTTACAACAATATCTTTTATTCTATGCAGCATCTCCTTACAAATTAGCATTTTGGCAACATTTTAACTTTAACATTTACATTTCGTACCTTATAAGTATAAACGTTAATTGACAGAAGAAATATATGTTAACTGAATTGTAAGTATGCAATAAAATAAACGTATGTAAATCGTGATTTTAAAAATAAAATGCGAACATTGTGCTCTGTCACATACTGACTAGACTTCTAAGTTACTAAAGTTGCAATTTAATTCCAGACTTTGGCATTTTGTTGGCAAAATATCCTATTTTCCATGTTCGCTCTTACACACAAGTACAAGTTCTGTTCGTTTTACTCAAACCTGAAAATTAAACTAGGTGAAATGTCACATTTTATCTTATTTTACACAGATAAATAAAAAATAACCGTAACATGATAATACGTGTTTTGTTGTTTCGGCTTCTGAAATATTGTTTTGCAAGTGAGGTTTTTCTAAATGTATCTTATCAGTTAAGCGTACTGTGTTATATGTGAAATAAATTAGTAGTTAAGAATATTGTAACTAGCATTGTTGGATTGTTTCTTATTGATGGTTTTATTTTGGATTAGTTACCATTTTTAATTTAATCAACATTTTATCACATCGAACATAATATGGAACAACTAATAATCCATTAAATTAAAAAAATACAAAATATAGTATTCAGTCTTAGTCTATTAAATAAAAAAAACAATAGTGCACATTAATAATATTATTTCACGTGCATTATTTTGTAAACATTTTCATGATTTAGCAGATTATTATAGTGTGAGTTGTGGTTTGGGATAAGTGACGTGAAATACGCCTTATTTTTTAATTAAAAAATACATAGAATAATAACTAGAGGATTTTTTAATCTGCTATATCGTGAGTTCGTTTCAAAGGAACTTTTTACATAATATAGTATATATGTCATAATTTGTAAATACCAACAATATTTATACACAATCTAATATATAAATATCGTATGCTTACAACTCCAGTGCTTATTCTCGTGTATGAGATCTAATCATGCCCCTAATTTATTAAAACTACATTACCTGTTTCCGAAGAGATTTCCAAAATTAATTAATGATTTTACTATTCCACTAAGTAATTCTGTTTTTCTGATTTATTAAATAAGTCCCCCGATTTAAGCTCATTGTAGAGCAAAACTCTTGGTTTCCTACGAGTAGAATAGCTGTATCAAAAAGCGCTCGCTGGCAAATCAAAGCATTCGGTTTATATAGTCAACGTTTCAGTTGATGTTATTTGAGGCTAAAGCACCTGCTAGGGTACAGTGCCGCTGTTCTACGAAATAAGAGATTAAGCGTCTTCTTAAATAAACTCCCTGATATACTTTAACGGTTAACCTATTTGTGCGCAAAAAAATGTACTACGACAGAACTCTACATAGTATAGTTTTAAGTGCATATAAATGTATATTTGTAAAAGTGTTGTTTGCCTCCAAAATCAGTATTCATTAATTATAAAGGGTTTCTTTATAATTAATGAATATTCGGTAAAACCTATTCAATATTCGGTACAGATAGAATTATTAAGCTGATCGTAAATATTTATCATGGACAGTGATTTTACGTTCATACCATAATAGATTATGTGCATTTAAATTAAGTCTAATAAATTCAATAGTGCGTAGATAATAACTAAATTCCTTGGATGGCTTCTTCTCCACGCGGCATTATCTGAAAATAGATTTTTATTATAATAGTTTTATAAAAATACCTTTAGGTATTGGTTTTATCATAAAACAGTTATTTTTTTAAATTACGTATTCTAATAAGTATTTTATGTAGTGATGTGTAACACTACTTTATTCCAATAAGTTATTAGGTAGTACTCAAATAATGATAAAGCATTGAACTAGAGTTTAAATAATTAAAAACATTTTTAAAAACAAGACTATCGTTCTCCATATTAAATTTAGTGTGAAGTCATTTTATTTTTCGTGTGTTCTTCCTTTTAATTGACATCCATATTATGGGGGTGCATAAAAAATAACTAGTCCGCCAATTTGGGAGTCCATGCATTGTCATTAAAACTAAACGTGTATGAAAAATTTCAGCTCAATCGGTTGGGGATGACTGATAAAATTCAGTCGCAAGATTCTACATAAACAAACACACAAACATTGCAAGTTCAATAAAAGCTTGTCATTAAAATAAAATTTATCAAAATCCGTTCAGCATTCTCTGAAATTTGAACTAAACAGACAGAGACAGACATTTTTCTTTATAAATTCAAATTGTTTATAAAAACAAAAATCTAACAGAAAAAAATATTTAGAAAAGAGTTTAGGTTTTTGCTTTTCGTGACTACCTTTCTGCCTAAAGTGTGAACACAAAGCGTGTGCAACGCGGGAGCGAATGTAATACGTCTACATATAAGGCTGAAAGCACACAAGGGAAAGGACAAGACAAAATAATATTATGTCCACGACGCATGGGAAACACGTTAAATCCTGTAGAGGTAATCTGGTGCAGCTACAAATAAAAGTGCACACGTGGACTTTTGTCCGTAGTTTGTTTTTGCCTATATGTATGTTCTTCTTTAGTGTATTGTATTACAACTTTGAGAAAACATATTATAGGATATTGAGTTTAACGTAGAGCGTTGTGTAGGTGCCTGGCTAAAATGGGGTATAATACAATAAAGCGAGGAACGTTAATAAAAGCCTGTGTAATTACCTGTAACGTGCGATGCACCGCCCACCCAGTTGAGATGCGTCTTCCCGCCACCCTCGTCAGACTTTTGCTTCCCCTTATCGATCTCGTTCAAGTTCGATTGATACTTCGTTCCTGCGAGTGGAGAGACATGTGATTGAATGTGGCTTTATTTCAATTGTTGGGATGTATTCGTTGTTGTCATTGGTTTGTACTGCCGGGATTTGTTCTTATTCTTAAATAGCTTTTACCTGTGATCTTGTCCAAGCTAATTAGAGTTTTTACAAATCCTATTTTCCTGAGATAAAAAGGTGCCTTGCTGGATAATAACCTACTAAGCGTTATTTATTTAGAATCGATGTCTTATATAATTTGAATAAGAAATTTATTGAATTTAGTAGATAAAAAGTCTAAAATTGTCAATTGAGACTCATGACACTCCTTGCATAGAATTCTACTGGATACAAAAAGTGTCGATAAAATTCGTAAAAGTCTTGGCCCGGACTAACAGTTATTTTTAAATCGAGTAAATTATAATGTTACATATATAAGTTTGCGTTAGTAAATTATATCAAGATTTCTTTTTGAACACAAGTTTTGGTGCCAAAATTTCAGTAGTCATTCTAAGTAAAATATGTAGTATGTATGGACTTGAAAATATGTGGTTATATTAACTAGTATTCTATGTCGGTAAAGTCAATATTTGTATATCATAATGAAAAATAAATAAAAATCAATTAGAATACAAATACTAAATATTAAACATCAAAGGAATACTTAAAAAATAATTAATTAAAGATAGAAATATTAAATTTGTGTAGATCCGCATTTTCCCGTTGGAAAGTATTCTTAAGCGAAAAAGATCCAATATTTAAACGAAACGACCGCAAGTAGATACAACACTCATTAGGGAAAGGAAAAGATTCAATATGGCAAGGGAGCGGACGGCGGCGGTCGGCGGCCGGCCGGCAGATATTGAAAAGTTGCGCAATATTGTCGAGTGGCTGGCCTAGCCGTAAATTCGTAATGGAAGCAAAAAATAAAACCGAAACGGCGGTCGATGTCCTAACCGCGCCGCGTCGCCGCCCTGTACAAAAACAACTCGCCGCAAAACTTACGATCCGCGATCCGTCGTCGTCTAAATGGATTTTTCCAGTTCATGTAAGTTGAAAACTGTTCTAAAGTCTTAACAATGTACACGTTCAAAAATATGCACATAAATTCACTTGCGTGACAATTTACGATTTTACCTTAAATTCAATTTGCAGGTATCCAAATAATGCAATGATAATTAAATGAGCTACATTAAAAAGTCTAAAATTAAAATAATATGTATTCCATGGGAAAACAAATAAGTTTATTACTGAAAGTCTTTGGTGACTTTGCTTTTTATTTACGAGTTTACAAAACCTGATTTTATCATAATACCAAACTAATCATGAAAACTATAAAGAAAATTGTTATTGTAAAGGGGAGGCAAAAGTTGACACTTGGCTGTAATAGGTTGTGGCGCAAGATGTTGTCGTTGTCCGACGCGACAGCATGTCCGGGAAAATGTCCAACTTCCCAATAACAGTGGAGTAATGACGCGCGCAAACTTATGACTCCCTGGTATTATGAGATTGGTATAATGGTATTAGATACGACCAGTTATATCGACATAAGTTATACTTATGGCTGGTTATTATTACCCATCAATGCAGTACTAACTTTTTATTGAGTGCCTGCTTTAAATTTTTTATTTTACTTAAAATAGTTTTAGTGCGGCATTAATATTTTATATTATGTCATATATCCTCCATTATTCTTTTACATACCTATATAAAAATTCATGTTTGGCCCGTCCGTCTGTTTGTTACCAATGCATTTGTGCACGGTGAATCGTTCACCCGATTGAATTGAAACTTTGTAGGTACTGTTGTTGTTAATCTTTTCTACATAAAAAGAGAAAAGTCCTGACTCACTGACTGACGTTGACTCGTCAACGCCCAGCCCAAATTCTTGAATCTAAAAGATTGCAGAATGTTTTTTTTGAAATTCCCATTGGAGCGAAGGTTGCTAGTACTTGTATAAAGGTTTCTGACATAATAACATCAAATTTTAATAGGCGACGCGTGAAATACACTGCAATGTTCGCAACGGAGTTTATAAGGCCTAGTTTATTACAAAACAAAGCAAACTTAGGCAGGTTAATCCTATCAATTCATCAATCCCAGCAACCCATCAATTTTCATTAAAAAACTTGGCAATTTATAAATAGCTAGTGAGTTAAGGCTCTTCATTTGAGCTGCAAGGGTTTAGTTCATTATTTAGCTTTTTTGCCCCCTTGATATTTTATTGTTCACTGCATTAACTCAAAACTTAATCATACCAAATTGTAGGAAATTCTCTGATCTACCATAATATCTGACAACATTTTGAAATTAATTAATAGATTGTTCCTTAAAGCGAAAATACCAAGAGAGATACATTTAATGACACCGACATATATTACATGTCGGTGTTTAATGAGTATAAGGTCCTGAACCTTAGTTGAAGATAAAAAATATTAATTTGCTATTCTTCGTGTTATAAAACTCAAAACAAAGAATATTTAATTTGACGAAATTAAGGACACATAAAACCGTCATTCTAGGAGGTTATTTGCCTTTGTAAAAATAAATTAGTACTCCTAAAAGTAAGACATATTATTATTAATAATAATTTACATCCAAAAATAAGTTTGTAACACGAAACGAAAAAAACGTTAACTATTGAATTGTAAAGTGTTCATAACATGTTCATTTATTATAGACTAGCGGATACCCGGTTTGTGCTACTACGCTAAAAAAAAGGAAATTTAAAAATAATTTTAGTGGTCTAAAACCATCTTCCCATTATTGCCTTTCTAATGAAACCGGTTTGGGGCACATCGGTTGGATAGTTTTAAAGTCCGTTATAGGACATAGGTACAATCAATTTTTGTGTTTTACATATTAGGATGGGCACGGAAAAGCAATGTTTCGTTTAGAACCACCTAAGAACATCCATAAACACGTCCACACTTCTTCCATAAAGCCTCTGTTTATAAATGATTTGTTTGTATTTTACGAGGACCATAATATTTGAAGTCTGTTAACAGCTTCACGACAAGCAAAGCATCGTAATAGTTTATGATCTATAAACATATATACGACCGCTAATAATAACTGAAACAGCAGCAAACAATGAAAATAAACCGAACGATCACCGGGGAACAACTCATAAAGGTATTATTATCTCTTAATAAACGAAATCACTGGCGTAAAAATTTTGTTTGGATGCATTTTATCGGCAACGATATCTGATATTAATGAACTCATTTAACCGCGATTTATTTATAGGAAGATAGGTATAGTTCGTAAGTTGCGTTCGTTACGTTGTTTTATGTTCTTTTATTTTATCCGTAGGAATATCAATGGAAATATAAAAACACGAAGCTGCTCAGTTGACAATAAAACTTAAAACAACTCCTTTCTATTCACGCCCATCAGTAGAAATATGATATTGGCATAATACTCGTATCATACCATAATTGAAGAGTATTCTATTTACCTTACATACTTAATATGTAACTATTGCATTTACCTTTATCTACGAGTGGCGTATCTCGACGTGGAGGTCTTGACGGCGCAGGTACGGTTATTGTTCTAGGGTCTGGAGTAGTTGTTGGCGGTGACGAAGCTAAAAATTACCTTGGGATGAGTAAGTTATTTAAAATTTAACCAATTTCATCGAAATGTAATAACAATGCTTACTGTATAGTCGTATAGTTCCATCGGATTCACCTCGAGGATTTTTTGCAACGCATTTGTACATCCCATAGTCTTCAGTGATAATATGCCTGATGAGTAGCTTCATATGAGTTTTATATTGTGGCGACCCCACTGTATTCTCCATGTGATATTTAGAGGTCTCGTGTATCATATGGCCGTCTTCGCGAGTCCAGTAATTCAGAGAAGTGGGATAGGCTTCCGTAAAACATTCTAATGTTACATTGTAATATAGAGGGGCACCGACTAGTTGATGGGGTATCCATAACATAGGTGGAACTGTAAAATGAAATTTATTTTTAAAAAAATCCTTTATAAAATATTTTAGTTAGGGCCAGGGTACACGCAGTGTAATTGTGAGATTCCACCAGTGTGCGGCCCAAATGTTTCTCTCGGTGGATTCGCACGACAAACATGTTTGCAATGTTTTTCCGCCTATTCACTTAAGATAAAAATATTCGTGCACAAATGTGTTGCACACGACATCGGTGGAATCGCACCATAAGGTCAACTTACAACTTCAAGAAAAGATGTTTAATAATAGTAAGTAACAATGGTACTGCGTGTCAGTATTAGTCTGAGGCTACGAGCGAGTTTTAGACATTTAGGTACATTCAATATTGGTTTTCTCTCATAAAAAGGTTAAAATATATTGTAGTAGTACGTATATCGAAGTATCGTTGGCGCTAGATATTGTTTGGTAACTTATCAATCAGACTTACAATCGACGCTAACTTTGACTCTCTTAGACACTGTTGGCGGCACTCCGTTGCTGGCTATGCATAAATAGGCTCCCATGTCCAGACGTGAAATTCTTGCCATATCCAGCACTTCGCCTTCCCATTCCGAAACTGAATAGAAAATATAACATAAGATAAACACACACACGCAACGCAAGCTTGATCTGTGATTTCTTAATAACTTCATAATATTATTTCAACTTTTCATACAATCACAAAATTGCAACTTCACAAAACGCCCATCGTGTACCGTCGTTAAATTCAGACTGTTCTACAATTAAAGCCGAGTGAACACATGTTTTTTGTAAATCAATATGTCTAACCTGAATGCCCTTTACTGATGGAGATTTTTGAATTGTCATCCCGTTTCCACTTGATGGTAGGCTTAGGAGAGCCATTAGCGCGACACGTAAGAGTGACGTTGGCGCCCTCTCGGACGATAACGTCGCTCGAACTCAACGAGTCGTCGATTGACGGGGGTACTGTAAACATTTTTTTAATAAAAAACAAAACTACGGGCCAATAAAACATCTGACTTATTATCTAAGTAATCTCTAATAAAAAAAGCTGTCTTAAAAATCTATTTTAAAAAGTCTGCGTCATTCTATTTTTTATGGGGCGCGCACACCAGGCAACAGGGCTTTGCACTGACGTTTTGTCCTGTCCTGACTGTAGTGAGTTTTTACTCTAAATTTGTCACTAGTTTTACAAATTCTAAAGAACATTCTTTGACTGATCGAAATCTACTTATACTTATTTCCTGGACTAAGTATGCATGGCTGTAAGCCATAACGTTATACGAAACTTAAACTACTCGTATCTCCGTACTAACACATACATATTGTTTTGGATAGAGTTGACGACGTTATTCCTAAGTTTTGGAAGAAAAGTAGAGCAACTTACGAATGTTATTACGAAATGTAAATAATATTGTTTTTGATAGACTTTTTCGGCAGTGAATAAGAATAAAAATGGGACTGAAATCAGTTACGAAACTTTCAGGAGTAAGTATCGTAATACGTTTCATAAGCCAAAGCAATCGATAACGATATGTAACTTTATTAGTTTTAGTGTGACATCTTGACAAACTACTCTTATACTCGTAAGTACCTACGCCAATTTCTCATAGTAGTAAACAAATTAAGAGATGAATTTGGCCAAGGTCAAGGTTAAAAACATCATGAACCCTGCCCTGCATGCCTGAGTATTCTCCATGATGTTCTCAAAGTTGTGTGAGTCTGCATTCGGCACTTGGCTAGTGAGGTGGACTTTGGCCTAATCTATATATATAAAAGCGAAAGGTCACTGACTGACTCACTGATCATCACAATATCTCAGGAACTATAAAACATACAGACTTTAAATTTGGAAGGTAGGTTCCTTCTATGGTGTTGACGTCAGCTAAGAAACGGTTTTGGGAAAATTCACCCCTAAGGGGTTGAAATGGGGGTTGGAAGTTTGTATGAAAGTCCTTTGTTTTTGAAGTTAGACACATGAAAATTAGCATTTATGTTACAAGTTTAAAATAATAAAAATCTGTATAATTTTTATTCCGAAAATCTACCCCAAAGAGGGTTAAATGGGGGTTGGAAGTTTGCATGATGGTTCTAAGTTTTTGAAGTTACAGACTAGAAAATCGGGATTTAGGTTAACCAGTTTTAAATTATAATAACCTGTATAAGTACTTTTTCGAAAATCTACCCCAAAGAGGGTGACATCGGGGTTGGAAGTTTGTATGAAAGTTCTATGTTTTTGAAGATAGATACTTGAAAATCGGGATTAAAGTTATGAGTTTTAAATAATGAACACCTGCATAAGCTATATAAAAAGCCTCTTTAGATAGACTTTTTGCAGCGGGAAAATTTCATAACCTCATAGGAAATCAAAAATTGTACGCGAACTAAGTCGCCGGCGACCTCTTCAAACCCTGTGCACGCCACTGTCCATGGGTATGAACTACGAAGTTGCGATATTTACCTACTAGCGGACTTTGCAGCGGGAAAATTTCATAATCTTATAGAATATAGGCAGTCAGAAATTGTACGCGGACGAAGTCGCGGGCGACCGCTAGTTATCTATATATATAAAATTCAAAGTCCTGACTGACTGACTGACTGACTGACTTATATATCAACGCACAGCCTAAACCGCTGGGGTTAGAAACTTGAAATTTTGACAGTAGGTTCCTTTAGTGACGTAGGCGCTCACTAAGAAAGGATTTTTCAAAATTCTACCCCTAAAGGGGTGAAATAGGGAGTTAATGTTTGTATGAAAGTCCGTCATTTCTCAAGTTATATCCATGAAACTTGGTTTAAGAGCTACCAGTAAAAAATAAAGAACCTACGTGTGTCACAGTTTTTCAAAATTCCACCCCCAAAGGGGTAAAACGGGTTGAAAATTTGTATGAAAGTCCTTCATTTCTCAAGTTATAGCCATGAAACTTAGTATTTGGGCTTTTGGTTAAATATGAAGAAGTACGTGTTTCAATATTTTTGAAAATTCCCAAAGGGGTGAAATAGGGGATGAAAGTTTGTAGGAACGTTTTTCAAATTATATCAACCAAACTTGGTATTTTGGCTTCGTTAAAAAATAAAGAAGATCATGTGTCACAGTTTTTCAAAATTCTACTCCCAAAGGGTTAAAATAAGGGTTGAAAGTTTGTATGAAAGTTAAGTTATAGCCGTGAAACTTAGCACTTGGACTTCCAGTTAAATATGAAGAAGTACCTACGTAATTCACCATTTTCAAAAATTCGACCCCCAAGGCCGTTAAATAGAGTTTGTCCTTAAATCACACTGCAGCAACGAATCAACGTGATTTTTTGCATGGGTATAGTTGAGGTACCTGGAGAGTGACATAGACTACTTTTTATCCCGGAAAATTATGGAGTGCCTGTGGGGAAAAAAACCTTAAACCACGCGGACGAAGTCGCGGGCCTAAGCTAGTTAACATATAAGTAACTGGCTGATGCCCGCGACTTCATCCAATTGGTTTAAGTTTTTTTTTATTCCCGCGGGAACTCCTTAATTTTCCGGGATAAAAAGTACTTCAACTATAGCCATGCCAAAAATCACGTCTATCCGTTGCTCCGTTGCGCCGTGATTGAAGGCCAAACCAACAAACCAATAAACCAACAAACAAACACACTTTCGCATTTACAATATTAGTACGATATAATTATGAACCAAACACGTCATTATTTTTGTAAATTTGGTCACGATAATTTAAGGGCATTTAAGTACCGTCAAAACAGTGTCGTTTGATTCAACAAATTAGCTTACCGACTACATGTAAGTAACCAAACTGAGTCTTGGCAGTGACGGTGTTGATCTGGCACATGTAGCGTCCCCTGTCCTCTTCGCGTACGTCCGATATGTGCAGGAACCAGGTGCGATGCTTGTCGTGGGTCACACTGACTCGCGGGTTGCGTGTTATCACATGGTTGTGTACAGTCAAAATGGCCGACTGCTCGAAATGCATCCATGCTACCTGTGTATAAAAATAATGTAGGTCATTTTTTTTTCTTTCGATTTACTATCAGAGTCGAGAATTAACAGTTTTAGAGTGAAAAACTGTATAAAGTATCAGCCTACCTTTGAAATATCAATGATATTGTTACATTAAGTACCTACTTATCAAAAACTGATTGGTTATTGCTTGCAACGCTACGATAGAAGAAAAATTTACGCAATAATAAAAAAAAGTAATGTAAAGTAAAGTAAAATATACCTTAATGTACATTTAAAAAAATAATAATAACATTCTCTAAGTCTTGTCATGTCACTTGTAGATGAATAAGTATAAAATCAATTTAGGAATAGCTACTTAATTTAATCATTACAAATGATCTTATTAAATAAGTAACAAAAAAAGCTCGACAAGTTATCAGCGTATCAAAAGGAATAAATATTAAGTTAAGGAAAATGAGACAAGAGGTGGGGAATGAAAACGTAGAGCATTGCTCCAACGATTTCCAATCGAGTCTAAATTTGACGACTGACATAACGGAAATTAAGGAATCGTTTCTTCTTAGACGACAGTTTTATTTTCAAATCTCAAGTAATTTATGGAGATCTTAGTAATTAAGATCAATTCTCCCAGAAGATTAATATGTTTCTTTGCTCACTTCTTTCTTCCAAGTTCTATTAACTTTAAGAATGTTGATATTCGTACGTAACGTTTATTACTTAATTATTCTAGGAGTAGCTGTATAAAATTAAAATTCATGAAAATTCATGATTATTAGTCAACTAGCTGATGCCAGCGACTCCGTCCGCGTGGATCGAGGTTTTTCGGTTCCCGCGGGAACTCCTTAATTTTCCGGGATAAAAAGTAGCCTATGTGTTATTCCACACTATAATCTATCTCTGTGTCAAATTTCATCCAGATCCGTTCAGCCGTTGGGGCGTGATTGAGTAACAAACATCCATACATCCATACATCCATACATCCATACATCCATTCCATACATCCATACATCCATCCAAACTTTCGCATTTATAATATTTATTTGATAGTGGTTTTTAGATCTTATTTTAATAAATTAATATTAACATTGACAACGAAATGATTTTATTTATGGAATAAATATTGACTTTACCTACATTTTATTTTACCACAATACCACAGTAGGTTAGTAGGTAGTAGATAAGTAAGCAGTGGGTATGGGTAGGTGGGAGGCTTCGGCCGTGGCTAGTTACCACTCTACCGGCAATGACGTGCCGCCAAGCGATTTATAGCGTTCCGATGATGTATAGAAACTGTGGTAGGTAGTAGTCTGGGTTTAACCCGACTGCATCATCACTTACCATCGGGTGAGGTCGCAATCAAGAGCTAACATGTAGTGGGTAGAATAAAAAATATACCTAAGTATAACAGTATTTTTATAATACTGTGACATTACGTGCCTATTCAGTCTAGCTCTGAGAGCTACGTGACAACCCTTTGCAAATTACCTAGCTTAAGAATACAACAAAGAAAGGCTAACAGTAGCAAAGCTAGCCTTAGTGGCTTCGTGGAACAAATGAAACAACATTAATAGCGGGCAAAATTGAACATTTACGGGTCGCCATTAGACGCGGTGCGGGCGCCTCTCGCGACATCTGTGTAATTGCATGAGCTGCCATCCCGTCCCCGCTTCACACCAATTTCCACGGCATTAACCGCTTAAAATGCATTTCACTGAGATTGTTATACTGGAAACAATCCAGCCACTTTTAATTTTCAGTCGGAAGCAATTTCGCGTAATGAACAGTTCGGTTGTTTTTTTTTTCACAAAAAGGTGTGTGCATTTGCATGTACCAATTTGTCTGGCACAGTTCTTTTGGATCGCGTGCCAGAGAAGAAAAATCACCTACTTTTTCATAACCTCGTTTTGCAATCGATTTATTTAACAACGTGCACCTATCGTGTTATTTCATAATTTTTATAGGCACTCTCGAATACGAATTCTTAAAAATTTATTCTTTCAAGTTTAACCATGCGGCGTGCTCCATTTAATTATATGTATTTAGATCATAGCAAAATTGCCAGTTCTCTTGTTAATATCTGTTGTCAAGAGCTAACTTGTATTGGATAAAAAAACCATAAAAAGTAATTAAATTAAATTAGCTCTCCTTGAATGTCGATGAGTTGAAAAACAATCATAGCTATAGACAGCATAGTATCTACTCGTTCCACGCTCGAGTTTGAATTTTAAAAGTTGCTCGCAGACCTCTCATCTCTTAATCTGGCTTTAAGTTTGATTCATGGATAGTTCTTTTTATCAAGATTGCTGAGGCAATATAGGGGAAGTTTGTTAGCTCAAACTCGTGCCGGGTCACATCTTACCTATCTTTAAGTGATACGGCTCTCAGCCGCTGTCTAATTTATAATGGACTTGAGGAAACTTCGCCCATTTTATTATGCAATGGGATGGTATCCCCTCTAATGACGGCGGCTTGACTCTCAGTAACCTGGAGCTTCCGGGTTATTAAACAGGGCTTAATATTACCAATGATTTATGTGGGAATAATTTCAGCGCATAGGATGTTAATGAAACAACTGCGTTAAAGTCGTATTGGACATCATCTTTCGTTTATAACTTCACACAAAATATACTCCAATGGGAATCAGAATTAGGTATTTTAAATTGACTCCTATACTAGCAAGTGAGCTCCAAAACAAACTTCATCATTGCTATCTAATAGGCACAATTTTCAACGCAAACCTTCTTGGTATAAAAGCAGCACATTTTCATTTAAACATTGGCTTATTTTACTTGAGTCTCCAAACAGCAGATAAAATTAGCTCAGAATGATACCCTACTCTATATAATATTACTCGACAGCCAAAAATTTAAATATGGATATATTTTACACTGTGTAGAGTAAAGGCACAAAATAAGGTACCTATAGGGGAGAGGCGATAGTGTTTATCAAACTCGTGGTCGGAAGTGGGGCGCGCGCCGGCGGATGTAAATCAGATCTGCGTAATTGTGGCCGGCGTCTAATCTAATAGCCGCGGTATGTCCGTCTGCGCGCAGCTGATTAAATTAGGAGCCGCAACTCGGCCACAGAGTACCTAATACTCGTGTGACTCGGCGCCGCTAACCTGCGAACTCTTATGTGTATAATATCAATATTTTGATAACCATAAAATCATAACTAATGGCCTATACACTAATGCCTATATACTCTAAACTTTAATTAAGGAAACCCAATGTAGGTACTCGTAGCTGTTGGAGGCTAAACGAATTCCGGCAAGTAAGATACATCCGTACCCACGGCAACCAGTGGCCAGGAGCTGAGGTGAATTGAATGACGCTTGCAAGAGCCCAGAAAAGCTGAAATAGAAGAAGAGCTAACTTGCTGTCCGATATTATGTTGCTAAGTAGGGCCTAACCTTGTTTAGAAAAGCTTATTTAGAAAAGATTTATGCAACATTTTCGCAAATACATCGCAAAGAAAATATTATAATCCATTCATACATATTAAGTAATATTGCCATTGATTCGCTCACTTCTGCTGAAAATTCAAAATTCAAAATTTTCAAATTCAAAATTCAAATGTTTTTTATTCAAATAAACTTTTACAAGTACTTTTGAATCGTCAAGTGAATCTACCACTGGTTCGGAATGCCATGACGTTACTTGACGATATTTTTTCATAATTATACCTAGGTAAGTACTTTCCGAACAACTTCTAGATTAATGTTAAACTTTCGAAGACAAACCGGCGAATTCATTCATGTCAAATATTACGTAACTTGAAACAACTATAAAACTTTCAAAGTTCCATTTCAAGTAATTAAGATAAATTTAAGGCGAAATCAAAATTTTACAAGCGGTTGAGAGATAAGCGTTAAGTGTTGAACTTAAGAGTTTCATCGGGCGGTCGGGTCGGCTGGAAATATTTCGCAACCAACAATCATCCCAAGTTAATTCCGTAGCACGATGTTAATAGTGTAACTTCATAGAATTCAGAATCGTAATTGGATTTTGTCATTCGAAATTATTTAGGCAAATTGAATTATTTTACCTACTTGTTACTTAAATCCAGAATCATGTAGACCTACTTTGCAGGCGCTATTCTAATACTCGTAGGTCACACCAGCTGCCCAACTACAATCAATGCGACACATCTATCTTACGGTTTTAGTTAGGTACGCTTTGTTGCTGAATAGTCGAGAGTACAGCGTGAGGAAGTCACACGGATTATTATATTTTAAATTAATTATGTAGTTCTACTTCTTTAAAGTAGCAGCATAGTCTTCTTTTTAGTAGTAGTAGGTACCTGCTGATGTACTCGTAACTACCGTTGGTACGTACGTAACGTACCTACAAGTTGCTCAGCTTTAATACTTTTAACTTTTCCAAACTACGTTCCTACATTTTATACACTGTACCTACGTAACTCGTAGGTAGTTGTTCAGTGCACTATCGTAATTGCATGCAGTACGAGTATGCTGATTGTTAAATCAACAATTTGTACTTCTGCTGTGTAAGTGATTGATTGCTTATTATATTACAAAATACACGTTGTACGTTTATTTTCAATGTTGTTAAAATAATAGCAATTACTTGCAAAGTAATCGGAGATAAAGGCATGGACAGACACTGCGCAAGACTGCATGGCAACAGCCTGAACATGAATTATAATCATTGCGATACAAATCAAACGAAACGAAAAGGTTGATTGTGCTGGAGCTGTACGACTTCATATAAGCGCACGCACGATTTGTAATACAAGGAACTGCATGAATTACGAGAAGCAGAGAGACATATCAAAGTCAACATGGTGAACGTTAAAGAGCGGGTCTAATGTAAGTTTCGTGCTATGTACCTGCCTTCGTAAAGTTATAGGTCTGATGTGTAATATCTGTTACCTTTTCAAAGCTCAACCGTTAAACCGATCTTCACGAAGTTTGGCACAGAGATATCTTGCATCCAGAATTATTCTTGACCAAGTCCGCTACTTGAAAGAGGCCTACGTCCAACAGTGGATGCACAACGGCTGATGATGATGATGATGATGAAGTCCGCATTTGTTGGCATTATATTTATCTACCTGACAAAGATAAATGGGACTTAATATACAGGACGTTTGCAAATTTATGGTGTGTATGTCCTATTTTGATACTAGGGTGTGGAGATGTTATCGCTAACTAGGTATATACCATGGTAAAGGGTTTTCATAAGATCATTAATCCGAGAAATTTCTAGGTTTCCTTAATCCGCGTGGTAGAAAATGGCATCCGTTAGTATGATAGTGAATACATAAGCAGGTAAACTTACCTATGTCTAATCTACCTTTGTACCAAATTCTTGCCAAGATTGGTAAAGCAAATGATAGTGAAAGGTTAAGCACCTAAACAGAAACACTTTTTTAATATTAGTACGGATATATGAAAAAAAATATTCTTTCAATAGAACTCATCAGCAGTTAGTTAAATATTTCAATCTAGGCAGCGTTAAATGTGCAAAGTATCTAATGAAGATGGCAGATGCAAATTTGATATTTGAAATGGCGGCTAACTAATTTCATTTGCTTGGATCCTAAACGAGTTAGAGGCAAGCTCGGAGACACTTTGCCAGTGGATGCTTGTCGGTTATACAAAACGCAGTTTATGTGCAAATTGACATTCCCGTTAGAAATTCTGTTCACACAATTTGTATAATAAATACCAAACCAATTTCTCGTCTTTATATTAACTGTGAAGTTTTGATAGAACGGGTGACTAAATGTTTTTTTAGTTCTGATAGGTAAGCGTTTAGGAATTCTCATATTTATTCCCCTTAATACCTATTATCTTAAAGAGCGTATTAAGTGAAGTATTCTCATTCGCCAAGATCACCTGCTTCAAGTTTTAGTACAAAACTTAGGGAAGCCTATTAATTCATTATCTTTAATCACCTGGAATTTAGACCCTTCATTCTTTTTATCTTAATTATAGAGGCATTAAAGAGGCAAAGTTGAAGTTGTGAGGCTCCGTGGGAGACGCCTGCGTCCCTCAAGACGTGCCTGGAAGGCGTCGTTTGATTTATAATGGACTCGTTGCGAACTTTAGCCATTCTGCCGCACCGCACCAAACCTCCGTAACGACGGACCCCATCGCCGGAGGAGATGATTCGTAGACGTGTTTAATAATATTACGACAGATTTAATTATGAAACGTTTAAGAAGTTTCATCTTACGCTATTATCTTTACTTTCCCTGCTCCAAGGTGCTTTCATATCTCGCAGAGATTTTACTGTAGGTCCTTTAAGTTATAATAGGTACTCGTATAGGGTGGGTTGAAAGAGCAACTAATTTCGAAACCAATTTAGGTAAGTTTTTGGCAAAGGCATTTGCTAATGCACGTTTTGGCATACCCAATAATAATACCGAATATTTGGTAAAAGCCTACTCTACTTTATACCATTATTGTTCTAGCACAAAAATCAAAGCAATACAAGATAGCATTTTCTTAAAAGACACGTGTATCTGTAGAAAAGCGAGTGTGGCAAAGCGACGGCCCACTAAGTAATGCAATCGCGCACACAGAAATAAGTGAACATCTTGCGAGAGACGGCTTAGCTTACTTCTACTAAAAGCCCACTTAGAGATCTCTTCGACTACGGATTTGTGTCGAGAGTCCTCTAACTTTGCGCCGATCTTCAACCAATAAGCTATTTTTGGAGTTGAAGTAAGTAGTGTCATCGGTTTATCAGGATAAAGTCCGTGGCTTTGGCATTATCTTAACCATTTCAGTAACTTTGATTTTGTCCTGCAAACACAACTTTTAACTACAATGAAATAAAAAAAAGTGTTAAAGTTGACAATTTTGTTGATGATTGTTTTATATTTTGATCGAATCCAGATGATGATAAGTAGGCTCACCGTGACTAAATACCGCGGAATCTATGCTGACAAAAACTAGCAATAATTCAGCAGAAAATGAAATGTAGGTATTCATTGTCCTCACTGAATAAACACAGTACAAACTTCGAGCACATAATACACAGATATCCCAATTTACAACAGAGTAAGTAGGTATATCTCTTTGTGGCTGTTGTTTGCTCTATATTAAAGAAGGGGAAATATGTCAGAAATTGAACAGGCGGCGCTCGTTTGCGCCCGAATGTAGCATAGCTGCGACTCGGTGCGGCATGTTATTGCAAACCACATACGTGCATGCCGACTATCTGACATTTATTTCATGCCAGTGAATAAGTTTCGTGCCGATACTTAGGATACTCTTAAAGTATTATTTTTGTGATTGTTATTCGCATTCTTGTTATTGTATTCAATGTGAAATGGGTTGATGATGATGATAATGATGTATATCTAAAATTGAATATATAAATTGGATCGCCTACACGTCAACCGACATCATTACCAACATGTAGAACGTATCTACCTATGCTATGAATTTAATAAACCTGACGTTCTACCAACGATCTTCTCCGTCATCGATGTCTTAATGCAAGCTTCTCATTGGAGCCTACAGGGCACATGTTTCTACACTCGAGCTGGGTATCCAAAGCCTGTTTTGTATAATATTGGCTCAATTGTTATTTATGGAATATGTCCTAGGGAACTTGCAGCTAATAAATAAAGTTCTTTGCGACGTCTTTTTTGTTTGACTTGGCGAAATTTTAGTCCACAAAAGGTTAAGAAATTGATTATTGATGTTGAAATGTTGAAAGTATAGTACGCGCGCGAGTTAATTGCAGTCGGGGCCTGAAGTGACACATACTTAAGCTCTGCATACAACTCGCGCGCGAACTATGGGTACATTAAAATGACCAATATTTTAGTAGGAAGTTGGGTATATCATGTTACTTTAGGTATAACGTTTTGTACGGGATTAATAATTTTACTTCAGTGTAATTACAATCCGCGCAGTTGATCGGTGCCGTCGTCATACGCACACGTAAAACCACCGTAAAACTTTGTGTAAACTAAGCCATAATCATAGAGGTAATATTATACCTCTATGGCCATAATTTATAGTAAGTTAACGAAAATAATTTTCACGTAGTGTAGGAATCGTTTCTAAAAAGCCATGAAAAAATTATTTTATTTCTACGGTTCTGCGTTGCTCATCATATTATTAGGAAACATGTCGCTCAATATTTATCGTCTGGTGAACACTGTGTGAGTAATTAAACTAAGCTGTTAAGAAAGTGTGGTGAAGATAGTAGAGATAAAGCTCCAGCGCAACAAATACGCTACAATTTAAACAGGGGCATATGTGGTATGCGTTTAACATAGCAGCGACTCGGAGCGGCATGTTATTGCGAATACATACAACATTCGTGCAGTGGCGGCTATCTGACATTTCATGCCGATGAATAAGCAACGTGTGCATATTGTGTAGCATTCTCCGTGTAAAAGAGAAGCTACTTGCTATTTTGGTATGCTCATGGTTTTTTAGTAGTCCGAGCGTCTTTGATGAGGACGAAATTTTTAACATTAGTAAATTAATTATTGCATTTAAAAAAAATTATTTAGTACCTAAGCATTTAATTATTTTTTTTTGGGTCATGGGGCGAAAATGCTAGATCCTTTTTTAATGATCTGTCTTTTCGTCTCACAGAGTCCACAGGTAATCTGGAGGGCTGGCAGTTACCTCGGCCTACATATAAGTTTGGCTATACAGCGGGGTAACGCAGCCAGCGTTCTGGGCACATTGCCTCATTGCAGCGGCATAGATGATATTTTTAATGTTTAGTTTTTAGCTTTTAATTCAGACAATACTAGAAATAAAAATTTAATAAATATTTTTTAAATTCATTTAATTTATATGTAAGAAAAAACAGAACTAATATTTTAACTGTTGTATAAATCTTTAGCTGACCGGCCCCAGCTTTACTCTTGAGTCTAGAGAAATTTCTGGAAATCCTTTTTGGTTGGGATCTGAGTTAAAGAGAAAACTCAAATTCTCAAGATTCTTATTAAAACTTATATCCACATGGAATTCGTTGCGGGCATAATCTAGCATTTAATGAAATGGAGACTAGTAGTCTCGCACATATTCGTAGAAATAACTTCTTATAGACACGTGTCTGAAAATAAGTAATAACAGTAAACCTCACAGAAAACTTTCCAAATAGCAGGTAAAGGGAAAAGAGTATGTTTAGGTTTCAATAATTCTTAAAAGTCAGTCGAAGAGGCAAATCTTTTTAACCGATGCGGAAAACTAATGGCAGAGGCGAGGCTTTCGAGAAAATCCGCTCCTTGTTGTCAATACAGGGCAACTGTGATGGTTTCGTCGGTTAAGCCTTTATTTCGAAAGAAGACTATTTTGTCTTTTATAGGATTTTATTGTATTAATATTGCTTTAGGCGACTTATATAAATGCAAGTCTCTATAGAACCTATTCAATGCTATCTTTAGTTCATCGTTGTATCTTGTAAGTTGTTACCTGAAACCTGGCGATGCACGATGATAAAATCATGCGAAGGTTTCATAAACTTACATTAAAAATGCTTAGGAACTTAGCTGACCTGCCCAAGCTTCGGTTGGAATTTTTGGAAATTGATTCTTAGATAGTTTCTACGTTTGAGTTAACATTTTAATAACCTACAAATTCAAATAAATCTTACTTTCTAGATCTTCAAATCAAGAGTGAATAGGCATCTTCTAGGCAAGCGCGCTCCACCTTAGGCTGCATCACCACTTGCAAGCAAGTCTGATTGCAGCCAAGCGCTGGCCTATACATTTAAAAAAAAAATCTAGTGGCATAAGCTGTATACGCTAATAAGTTTGTAAGGCCCAGTGGCTCAAGGCCCGTAAATGTGTTTAAAATTTTCTTTACCTGTCCTTTGCATTCAACCCGGGATAAACTTATAAAAAAATCATACTTCATCATACTAATATTATAAATGCGAAAGTGTGTTTGTTTGTTGGTTTATTGGTTTGTTGGTTTGTCCTTCAATCACACCGCAACGGAGCAACGGGTCGACGTGATTTTTGGCATGGGTATAGTTGAGGACCTGGAGAGTGACTTTTTATCCCGGATAATTAAGAAGTTCCCGAGGGAATCAAAAAACTTAAACCACGCGGACGAAGTCGCGGTCATCAGCTAGTTAACTATAAATCAGTTTAGGCAGTGTTGTGCAAGTAGGCCCAAGTATTATTTTATAGTTATAACTTTTATAGTTTCAACTACGACGGCATTTCAACACAGTGAATAGCCATTTGAGCGCTAGATATGGCTAGATATGTGTGTATTTAGTCACAAATGTGACCAAAAGTATATTCAAATACCTCACTCTCATAGCCCGATGTGACGGCAATACTTCGATACTACCGCGAAGACTGCAGGGGTGCAGGTTCAGTGGATTTGGGTACTTACGTAATTACTCTACAGGAAAACCCGATAGGTAGGTTTATCTACATATTATTATGTTTCTATAACTAGCAGACTACAAAGTATATTTAATATTCGTACGATTGCTTATCTATATATATATAAAATTCAAAGTCCTGACTGACTGACTGACTGACTACGTGAACACGGATAAAACGACCTTTTCTAAAAATGAATCTTAGCTAGTTCGATTTATCGCCCCCGAAACCGCCTGCATACGAAATTTCATGAAAATCGTTGGAGCCGTTTCCGAGATTCAGATTATAAATATAATATACAAGAATTGCTCGTTTAAAGTATTAGATTTGAACCTTAAAGATTTTTCAAAACGTTCGAACGAAGGTTTTGACGACCTCCGTGGCGCAGTGTGTAGCGCTGTTGTCTTAACGTGCGGAGGTCCCGGGTTCGATCCCCGGCAGGGACAATTTGGTAATTTATAATTTCTGAATTTTCCCTGGTCTGGCCTGGTGGGAGGCTTCGGCCATGGCTAGTTACCACCCTACCGGCAAAGACGTGCCGCCAAGCGATTTAGCGTTCCGGTACGATGCCGTGTAGAAACCGAATACGGGTATGGGTTTAATATAACTGCCATGCCCCTACCAGGTTAGCCCGCTACCATCTTAGACTGCATCATCACTTACCATCAGGTGAGATCGCTGTCAAGGGCTAACTAGTAGTGGATAAAAAAAAAAAAAAATAAAAAAAAAAGTGATGCTGAATCGTTGAAAAATGTTCGTCAACTTAAATCTACAATTAAAGCTATGACAACGGCAATACAATATTTTTTAAAGTACGAGTATTTTCTTTTTCGAGATAGTTAATATGGAAAATTGAAAAAGTTGATAAAAGAAAAATCAAAAACATGAAATGCAGAATTAGATAAAGCACGTATCGAACGCTTAATCTACTTGTAGGTACTTGCTGAAAGCACTAACGGTGCAAATGTGTACCTAGCCAGAGATTAGGAACCCATGCATGAATGGATAGACGTAAATTATTATCCTACGAGTATTGTGTTATTTTGTGCTACATCGATTTGTAGCATTGATTTTTCTTTTTATTAAACTTTTACTTTTTTTTTATTTTATTTTTACTTTTATTGCGATACTATAGAGAAAAAAGTTTATGAAAACCCCCGATAAAATACATTGGTTTTTAAAATCTTCCCTGTTAGAAGCGCGAGGTGCAAAATCGGCGTACGGGCTGTAAATCATATTTCCCTCCATTTATATGGACACTTTATTACGACGGCGCGTTCTAAATCAAATGATAAAATGCTTCTTATTTTATGTTTCCTTTCGCTGCTCTGCGCGTATTGTCGCCTTCCTGACTGCTTCTGGCGTCTGCTACCTAAGTGCTTTGCTCGCATCTTGTAATTTTGTATACTTTTGTCAGACACCGAGTTAAGTGCTAAACGTGACTAATATTTATTTATTCAGGTTGTTACATAAAACATTACCCATTTAATTTGAAAAAAATGCGCGTTAATAACATTGAAAGACACCGCGATTTAGCAATCACAATTTCTGCAGACATTGCGAATTATTAATAGCAAAATATTTACACCCAATTTTTTTTTATAATTTTCCTTCTAGCTCCTAAGTCTTCTCTTGAATCAAATCTGAACAACAAGCAAATAAACCTAAATATTAAGCTCCTAGAAAGCAAACTATAAAGCACTCAATAATATATTATGCTTTAAATGCATTTATACAATATGGCAATGCTTATCGATATATGGTGATAATTAAACATTAAGTACCTTGAAAGAACCAAGGTTTTTTACGGAGCACGCGAGACGAACGCTGCGACCAGCCGGTACCGTGACATTTTGTATCACATCAGTGAACTCCGGCTCTTCTACAACTGGAAATAAAGGAAAAAAAAAATTAGTAGGTTGAGAATAAATATTGATGAGCTACGAAGCCTCTCAAAACATTACATTCAAATAAATGACTCCAATCAGTCCTCCCCTTAGGCTTATCAAACTGGTAAGACGTCGCAGTTATTAGGACATTTTTGTGTCAAAAGATACGATTTGTAATTTTCAAATTATTATCAAAGCAGAATGCTTTTAAACAAATTGAGTGGGCGATAAGGAATAATGTCGTCGTTTATCAAGCTGCGAGATAGATGGCTGCTGTTCTACTCTACCCATTTTAAACGCGTTTGTCTTCGACTTGCCAAATTGGCTCTCTTTGTTATTTTTGCAAATTCGCACGTTAACGTTTGCAGTAATGACTTTATGGTTGGCTTGTATACGCGACGTCATATACCTAAGGGTGTAGCAATAAATTTTGTGGCTGACTTGTCGAGTGGTTGACTGGATAAACATTTGTCATTCTTTGAGCGGAGACGGTTGAAAGGGAGTCGCGACTCGCGAGTCTACGACATACCCGTTTCTTGCCCGCTCACGAAATCCGCACGTAGATACCGCATCGCACTGTTTGAACAATAAACTAGCTCAGCAACGATAGTTACCGCTTGTTTACGTATCACAGTCTCGTTCCAAGTGGCATTTCTAGTTTTCTTTTTCTTACATTTGTAAAGACCAGTTTAAAAGCTAATTATTAGGTATGCATTCCAAATCAGTCTTATTTCTCACTAGCTGATGCCCGCGACTTCGTCCGCGTGGTTTAAGTTTTTTTGATTCCCGCGGGAACTCCTTAATTTTCCGCGATAAAAAGTAGCCTATGTCACTCTCCGGGTGCTTAACTATACCCATGCCAAAAATCACGTCGATCCGTTGCTCCTTTGCAGCGTGATGGAAGGACAAACCAACAAACAAACACACTTTCGCATTTATAATATTAGTATGATTCCAAAAAATATTATACATAGGTAATACATATTGTTATGGTAATGCATTATTTTCAATTTTCATTTTTATTTTGTCGAATACTAAAATTAAAGCCACAAAGACGAATATACGCAGTTAAATAAAATAGGTATTGAATTAATTGGTAGTAAATAGGTACCTAATTTTAACAAATTTACCCTATATTTTGTATAAAACCACATAATACAGAAACTGCTTGTACTAATTGTTGGAAGAAATATTATTCTATGTAACAAAATATCTTCTCTATATTATTACACTAAGTATTACTAACTAAAAATTTATCAGACACCTATAACATGAAATCAGTGTCATGCTGTTGAAATGTGATTGAACATGAATGTAAGCAGTCTTCGAGATACGATTCCTGTCATCTTTACTTTTCCTCAGACGTCGGGGAAAGGTTCTCTTGCCTGATATTTATTAGATTAGATCGCTTCACCTTACATTCATATCTTATAGATATAAATACACTATTACCTAGTACCTAGTACCTAGTAGATTTTTTTAAGGCTTATTAATGAATGTGTGATATTGAACTGCGTACACTATAAATAATTAAACAAACGATTTTTTATTGCAAAATTGTACATGGCGGGATTATCATCAAAGTTTTTTTTACAATCTATCAATAGAATATTTTTAATTCTGAAACTGCTAGTATTAGGGATGATTCACATTTAACTGCAGTGCAAAAAATAAATCCCGTAGGCACATACTACGCGTCTAGAAATGAAACTTCATGAGAAGTAAGGGATGATTCTCATAAGGCCGAGCCAGGCACGAGCCATGTTTGAGCCTTCCGAGCCCTAGTTACTTTTAAAACTAAATGATGCCCGCGACTTCGTCCGCCTGGATTTAGTTTTTGTATGTGTACCCGCGGGAACTCCTTTATTTTCCAGGATAAAAGTAGCCTATGCCCTTCCCCGGGATGCAACCTACCTCTATACCAAATTACATCAAAATCGATTGAAAAGACGGGCCGTTAAAGCGTAGCAGACAGACAGACAAACTTTCGCATTTTTAATATCAGTAATTTGGTAAGGTATGGATTCCAATTCGTGACTTGGATGTGCCCCGGCATGAACGGCATGAATGTGAATCATCCCTTATAATCTCATCTTTGTTATTCAATTACAGTTGAGTCATGTTGAATGAAACAACATCATATACATCATCATAACATCATAACAATATATTTAGTGCATATAGTATCAATTTCCACATTAGTAATAACGTTAAGACATAATCAATATAAGTATTAATTCCTTCAAGTATGCGGTTAGGAGGGTGCGTTCTGGTTGGAAATGCGCGGTTAACATCAGTTGAGAGAGAGCAACGGGGTAGAAAATGAAGCACTGTGCTTAGCTAATACGATCAGGTGAGCAAACGCTATGAGGCTTTCATCTTCAGTCAGGTATCTGCTTCGTATGCACACTGGTGGATACGAGTACCGTTCAAGCATTTCTTTAAAAAATTAATACCGTCTTCCCAAATCACTTGAGTGGTTTGTTTTTATTGTTATGATCTAACTATCTACCCATTGAAGTAATTGTATATAATACTAGTATGGCGCGTGGTTGCGCGGCCCGCTGCAGCGGACCGCGTAGTGGACCGCGTGGTCCACTGTCTACTTACTCGCTGTCCTACTATCCTGCCCCCCGATTATGTAAGAATGGCCGATCAAATCGTCAAAGTTCGGCGTCAAAGTAAAATAAACCATAACAGCATTAAATTAGAGCTCAATTTCGAAACACGAAATTGAGCTCTAATTCAATGCTGTTATGGTTTATTTTACTTTGACGCCGAACTTTTACGATTTCATCGACAATTCTTACGTAATCGGGCAGCTGGTTTACTGTCTACGTGTTGTGATCAGCCCCCCAATCATGTAAGAATGTTCGATCAAACGTTTAAGATGTTTGTCAAAGTAAAATAAACCATAACTGCATTGAATTAGAGCTCAATTTCGTCTGCCCATTCTTATACGTTTAGGTATGTACGATACCCTAAACGTATAAGAATGCAACAATGAAAACATAAAACAAAGACCACCAACCCCCCGCCCCTCCCTTTTTGTTTGAGCAGCCCCTAAGTAGGTACCTGTCCTTAATACCCTGACCGTGCTCCTCACCCATCATCCGAACCTTCGATCATCATCTCTCTCCATATTTTTTCTCCGAACCATTCGTCAAAATGAGATTTCTTCCATAAAAACAAATCTTGAAAAGGAACCGTAGTCTTGCATAGTTCTACACTTGTAGCCTCTTCAATATTCGCCATACATTTTCTATGGAAAATAAATTCCGCCATCTTGAATTTTTTTCCTGTTCATCAAGTAGACCTTCATGTTCTGATCATCATTTGCCAAGAAACCACTCTTCCATCTTTTATACTCTCCGAGATAGACACCGACGAAATTTGTATGGCGGCCATCTTAAATCCGCCATTTTGAAATTTTTTTTTAGCTCACTGTCAATTGGATGAAGTTTCAAGTAACATTTGTTCGAGCACCCCCAACCTATCTTCAATACCCTCTTCTATGGAAAAATAAATTCCGCCATCTTGAATTTTTTTCGTGTTCATCAAGTAGACCCTCATGTCCTGATCATCTTTTGCCAAGAAACCACTCTTCCATCCTTTATACTCTCCGAGATAGACACCGTCGAAATTTGTATGGCGGCCATCTTAAATCCGCCATTTTGAATTTTTTTTCAGCTCACTGTCAATCGGATGAAGTTTCGAGTGACATTTGGTCGAGCACCCCCCACCTATCTTCGATACCCTGGCTGGTGCTCTTCATCCGTCTTCGAAATCCTCAATCATCAGCTCTCTCTGTATTTTTCCTCTTAATGAATTTTTGTCTTCTATACGAAATGATTATTGAAAAAAAAAATGTTCATACAAAATTTTACAGGAGAGGTGATCAATCAGTGAATCAGCACGAGCAGCTATATATATATTAACTAGTATGGCGCGTGGTTGAGCGGCCCGCTACAGCGGACCGCGTAGTGGACCGCGTGGTCCACTGTCTACTTACTCGCTGTCCTAATATCCTGCCCCCCGATTATGTAAGAATGGCCGATCAAATCGTCAAAGTTCGGCGTCAAAGTAAAATAAACCATAACAGCATTAAATTAGAGCTCAATTTCGAAACACGAAATTGAGCTCTAATTCAATGCTGTTATGGTTTATTTTACTTTGACGCCGAACTTTTACGATTTCATCGACAATTCTTACATAATCGGGCAGCTGGTTTACTGTCTACGTGTTCTGATCTGAACTGAACTGCTATGCTAGTGAGCACAGTGGAAGCGCCAGCACGCCAGGCGTCCGACGTAAAAGAAAATTCTCATAAAGGAAAAACATAAAACAATGACCACCAACCCCCCGCCCCTCCCTTTTTGTTTGAGCAGCCCCTAAGTAGGTACCTATTTTTAATACCCTGATCGTGCTCCTCACCCATCATCTGAACCTTCGATCATCATCTCTCTCCATATTTTTTCTCCGAACCACTCGTCAAAATGAGAATTCTTCCATAAAAACAAATCTTGAAATGAAACCGTAGTCTTGCATAGTTCTACACTTGTAGCCTCTTCAATATTCGCTATACATTAACTATGGAAAAATAAATTCCGCCATCTTGAATTTTTTTCCTGTTCATCAAGTAGACCTTCATGTCCCGATCATCTTTTACCACGAAACCACTCTTCCATCTTTTATACTCTCCGTGATAGACGCCGACGAAATTTGTATGGCGGCCATCTTAAATCCGCCATTTTGAAAATTTTTTCAGCTCACTGTCAATTGGATGAAGTTTCGAGTAACATATTTTGTTCGAGCACCCAAAACCTATCTTCAATACCCTCTTCAATGGAAAAATAAATTCCGCCATCTTGAATTTTTTTCGTATTCATCAAGTAGACCCTCATGTCCTGATCATCTTTTGCCAAGAAACCACTCTTCCATTTTTTATACTCTCCGAGATAGACACCGTCGAAATTTGTATGGCGGCCATCTTAAATCCGCCATTTTGAAATTTTTTTCAGCTCACTGTCAATCGGATGAAGTTTCGAGTGACATTTGGTCGAGCACCCCCCACCTATCTTCGATACCCTGGCTGGTGCTCTTCATCCGTCTTCGAAATCCTCAATCATCAGCTCTCTCTGTATTTTTCCTCTTAATGAATTTTTGTCTTCTATACGAAACGATGAGTGAAAAAAAAAATGTTCATACAAAATTTTACAGGAGAGGTGATCAATCAGTGAATCAGCACGAGCAGCTATATTATATATATTAACTAGTATGGCGCGTGGCTGCGCGGCCCGCTGAAGCGGACCGCGTATTGGACCGCGTGGTCCACTGTCTACTTACTCGCTGTCCTACTATCCTGCCCCCCGATTATGTAAGAATTGCCGATCAAATCGTCAAAGTAAAATAAACCATAACAGCATTAAATTAGAGCTCAATTTCGAAACACGAAATTGAGCTCTAATTCAATGCTGTTATGGTTTATTTTACATTGACGCCGAACTTTTACGATTTGATCGAAAATTCTTACATAATCGGGCAGCTGGTTTACTGTCTACGTGTTCTGATCTGAACAACACACTGCTATGTTAGTGAGTACAGTGGAAGCGCCAGCACGCCAAGCGTCCGACGTAAAAGAAAATTCTCATAAAGGAAAAACATAAAACAAAGACCACCAACCCCCCGCCCCTCCCTTTTTGTTTGAGCAGCCCCTAAGTAGGTACCTATCTTTAACACCCTGACCGCGTGCTCCTCACCCATCATCCGAACCTTCGATCATCATCTCTCTCCATATTTTTTTCTCCGAACCATTCGTCAAAATGAGATTTCTTCCATAAAAACAAATCTTGAAAAGGAACCGTAGTCTTGCATAGTTCTACACTTGTAGCCTCTTCAATATTCGCCATACATTTTCTATGGAAAATAAATTCCGCCATCTTGAATTTTTTTCCTGTTCATCAAGTAGACCCTCATGTCCTGATCATCTTTTGCCAAGAAACCACTCTTCCATCTTTTATACTCTCCGAGATAGACACCGTCGAAATTTGTATGGCGGCCATCTTAAATCCGCCATTTTGGATTTTTTTTCAGCTCACTGTCAATTGGATGAAGTTTCGAGTGACATTTGGTCGAGCACCCCCCACCTATCTTCAATACCCTTTTCTATGGAAAAATAAATTCCGCCATCTTGAATTTTTTTCCTGTTCATCAAGTAGACCCTCATGTCCTGATCATCTTTTGCCCAAAAACCACTCTTCCATCTTTTATACTCTCCGAGATAGACACCGTCGAAATTTGTATGGCGGCCATCTTAAATCCGCCATTTTGAAATTTTTTTCAGCTAACTGTCAATTGGATGAAGTTTCGAGTGACATTTGGTCGAGCACCCCCCACCTATCTTCGATACCCTGGCTGGTGCTCTTCATCCGTCTTCGAAATCCTCAATCATCAGCTCTCTCTGTATTTTTCCTCTTAATGAATTTTTGTCTTCTATACGAAACGATGAGTGAAAAAAAAAATGTTCATACAAAATTTTACAGGAGAGGTGATCAATCAGTGAATCAGCACGAGCAGCTATATATATATTAACTAGTATGGCGCGTGGGTGCGCGGCCCGCTGCAGCGGACCGCGTAGTGGACCGCGTGGTCCACTGTCTACTTACTCGCTGTCCTACTATCCTGCCCCCCGATTGTGTAAGAATGGCCGATCAAAGCGTCAAAGTTCGGCGTCAAAGTAAAATAAACCATAACAGCATTAAATTAGAGCTCAATTTCGAAACACGAAATTGAGCTCTAATTCAATGCTGTTATGATTTATTTTACTTTGACGCCGAACTTTGACGATTTGATCGACAATTCTTACATAATCGGGCAGCTGGTTTACTGTCTACGTGTTCTGATCTGAACAACACACTGCTATGCTAGTGAGCACAGTGGAAGCGCCAGCACGCCAAGCGTCCGACGTCAAAGAAAATTCTCATAAAGGAAAAACATAAAACAAAGACCACCAACCCCCCGCCCCTCCCTTTTTGTTTGAGCAGCCCCTAAGTAGGTACCTGTCTTTAATACCCTGACCGTGCTCCTCACCCATCATCCGAACCTTCGATCATCATCTCTCTCCATATTTTTTTCTCCGAACATTCGTCAAAATGAGATTTCTTCCATAAAAACAAATCTTGAAACGGGACCGTAGTCTTGCATAGTTCTACACTTGTAGCCTCTTCAATATTCGCCATACATTTTCTATGGAAAATAAATTCCGCCATCTTGATTTTTTTTCCTGTTCATCAAGTAGACCCTCATGTCCTGATCATCTTTTGCCAAGAAACCACTCTTCCATCTTTTATACTCTCCGAGATAGACACCGACGAAATTTGTATGGCGGCCATCTTAAATCTGCCATTTTGAAATTTTTTTCAGCTCTCTGTCAATTGGATGAAGTTTCGAGTGACATTTGTTCGAGCGCCCCCCACCTATCTTCAATACCCTCTTCTATGGAAAAATAAATTCCGCCATCTTGAATTTTTTTCCTGTTCATCAAGTAGACCCTCATGTCCTGATCATCTTTTCCTGAGAAACCACTCTTCCATCTTTTATACTCTCCGAGATAGACACCGTCGAAATTTGTATGGCGGCCATCTTAACTCCGCCATTTTGAAATTTTTTTTAGGTAACTGTCAATTGGATGAAGTTTCGAGTGACATTTGGTCGAGCACCCCCCACCTATCTTCGATACCCTGGCTGGTGCTCTTCATACGTCTTCGAAATCCTCAATCATCAGCTCTCTCCGTATTTTTCCTCCGAATGAATTTTTGCCTTCTATACGAAACGATGAGTAAAAAAAAATTTTTTCATACAAAATTTTACAGGAGAGGTGATCAATGAGTCAATCAGTCAGCACGAGCAGCTATATATATATAACTAGTATGGCGCGTGGGTGCGCGGCCCGCTAAAGCGGACCACGTAGTGGACCGCGTGGTCCACTGTCTACTTACTCGCTGTCCTACTATCCTGCCCCCCAATTATGTAAGAATGGCTGATCAAATCGTCAAAGTTCGGCGTCAAAGTAAAATAAACCATAACAGCATTAAATTAAAGCTCAATTTCGAAACACGAAATTGAGCTCTAATTCAATGCTGTTATGGTTTATTTTACTTTGACGCCGAACTTTTACGATTTGATCGACAATTCTTACATAATCGGGCAGCTGGTTTACTGTCTACGTGTTCTGATCTGAACAACACACTGCTTTGCTAGTGAGCACAGTGGAAGCGCCAGCACGCCAAGCGTCCGACGTAAAAGAAAATTCTCATAAAGGAAAAACATAAAACAAAGACCACCAACCCCCCGCCCCTCCCTTTTTGTTTGAGCAGCCCCTAAGTAGGTACCTATCTTTAATACCCTGACCGTGCTCCTCACCCATCATCCGAACCTTCGATCATCATCTCTGTCCATATTTTTTCTCCGAACCATTCGTCAAAATGAGATTTCTTCCATAAAAACAAATCTTGAAAAGGAACCGTAGCCTCTTCAATATTCGCCATACATTAACTATGGAAAAATAAATTCCGCCATCTTGAATTGTTTTCCTGTTCATCAAGTAGACCTTCATGTCCCGATCATCTTTTGCCGCGAAACCACTCTTCCAACTTTTATACTCTCCGTGATAGACATCAACGAAATTTGTATGGCGGCCATCTTAAATCCACCATTTTGAATTTTTTTTCAGCTCACTGTCAATTGGATGAAGTTTCGAGTGACATTTGGTCGAGCACCCCCCACCTATCTTCAATACCCTTTTCTATGGAAAAATAAATTCCGCCATCTTGAATTTTTTTCCTATTCATCAAGTAGACCCTCATGTCCTGATCATCTTTTGCCAAGAAACCGCTCTTCCATCTTTTATACTCTCCGAGATAGACACCGAAGAAATTTGTATGGCGGCCATCTTAAATCCGCCATTTTGAAATTTTTTTCAGCTAACTGTCAATTGGATGAAGTTTCGAGTGACATTTGGTCGAGCACCCCCCACCTATCTTCGATACCCTGGCTGGTGCTCTTCATCCGTCTTCGAAATCCTCAATCATCAGCTCTCTCCGTATTTTTCCTCCGAATGAATTTTTGTCTTCTATACGAAACGAAGAGTGAAAAAAAAATTTTTCATACAAAATTTTACAGGAGAGGTGATCAATCAGTCAGTCAGTCAGCACGAGCAGCTATATATATATTAACGAAATTGAGCTCTAATTCAATGCTGTTATGGTTTATTTTACTTTGACGCCGAACTTTTACGATTTGATCGACAATTCTTACATAATCGGACAGCAGCTGGTTTACTGTCTACGTGTTCTGATCTGAACAACACACTGCTATGCTATTGAGCACAGTGGAAGCGCCAAACACGAAATTGAGCTCTAATTCAATGCTGTTATGGTTTATTTTACTTTGACGCCGAACTTTTACGATTTCATCGACAATTCTTACATAATCGGGCAGCTGGTTTACTGTCTACGTGTTCTGATCTGAACAACACACTGCTATGCTAGTGAGCACAGTGGAAGCGCCAGAACGCCAAGCGTCCGACGTAAAAGAAAATTCTCATAAAGGAAAAACATAAAACAAAGACCACCAACCCCCCGCCCCTCCCTTTTTGTTTGAGCAGCCCCTAAGTAGGTAGGTACCTGTCTTTAATACCCTGACCGTGCTCCTCACCCATCATCCGAACCTTCGATCATCATCTCTCTCCATATTTTTTTCCCTGATCCATTCGTCAAAATGAGATTTCTTCCATTAAAACAAATCTTGAAAAGAAACCGTAGCCTTGCATAGTTCTACACTTGTAGCCTCTTCAATATTCGCCATACCTACATTTTGTATGGAAAAATAAATTCCGCCATCTTGAATTTTTTTCCTGTTCATCAAGTAGATCTTCATGTCCTGATCATCTTTTGCCAAGAAACCACTCTTCCATCTTTTATACTCTCCGAGATAGACACCGACGAAATTTGTATGGCGGCCATCTTAAATCCGCCATTTTGAAATTTTTTTCAGCTCACTGTCAATTGGATGAAGTTTCGAGTGACATTTGGTCGAGCACCCCCCACCTATCTTCAATACCCTTTTCTATGGAAAAATAAATTCCGCCATCTTGAATTTTTTTCCTGTTCATCAAGTAGACCCTCATGTCCGGATCATCTTTTGCCGAGAAACCACTCTTCCATCTTTTATACTCTCCGAGATAGACACCGTCGAAATTTGTATGGCGGCCATCTTAAATCCGCCATTTTGAATTTTTTTTCAGCTAACTGTCAATTGGATGAAGTTTCGAGTGACATTTGGTCGAGCACCCCCCACCTATCTTCGATACCCTGGCTGGTGCTCTTCATCCGTCTTCGAAATCCTCAATCATCAGCTCTCTCCGTATTTTTCCTCCGAATGAATTTTTGCCTTCTATACGAAACGATGAGTAAAAAAAAATTTTTTCATACAAAATTTTACAGGAGAGGTGATCAATGAGTCAGCACGAGCAGCTATATATATATAAATTTTTCAAAAGAGCAACCACCGAGTTTCTGGCTGCTTCTTCTTGGTAGGAATGGCATTTCAAACCAGTTGTAGATTCACTCGACGACGCGGTGACGATTCAAAAATTCTAATTGAATAAAAAGATTTGAGTCGAGTTCATTTTTAAAGTTGAGAAAAATAAAGTTAAGGTATTCACAAAACCATAAGTCGTAATATAACGTGGTGTACGCACATAAAAATTGGGTGCAATTATTGGTTGTGATAAACCTGAGTGTACCTAGTTTTTTCATGTACCTACTTGATTTTTAAATCAAACATCCTCTTGCATATACCTATCCTTCTCAAATAGCATACCTATTTCTAAAGTTTCATTGTATTTTTATTAACTTGGCGTAAAATGAAGATATTATTATCACCGTATCTCCGTAATCATCCCATTAATGACTCGTATACGAGCGTAAATTAAGTTAATAAGCGGCGAGACAAGAAGTTCTGTTTGTTTCAATAATACCTTGCATTAAAATTAACCAGGGGTAACGTTGACAATAATCTTACACACCGCACGTGGGCGCATACGGGGGGTATTTAGGGGTTAATTAAGAAACCGCAGACAGTGGCGCGAAGGGAGGTAATCCCGTTGTCACGGAGGCCAAGAACGGTGCCGTTCATTTCAAGCATCTATCCATTGTACGTATAATTCCGATATCATTCCGAATAAGTACCTAAGTATGCAACTTATTTGCATGATGATTTATTTATTTATGTGCATGAATGTTTGTTGTCTATTAATTAAAATATGAAAGCAGAAAGTATTTAACTATAGCGTTTTTCTAAAAGGCATCTGCGTGGAAATTGAAATTAAATATTGAGGGGCCCCGCTAGCTCCTCAACCTAGTACAATTTCAAATTAGGTAGACCTTATGCAAATCCGAAGCAGTCACTCGGAAGTCATCACGAGAGCCGGTGCGGGACAAACTGGCCGCAAATTGACATCTCCCCAACCACCAAATTGATTGTGGATACGCGCCTCGTTATAATTCCTGTGACGGTGACAAATATGTTTCTTTTTACGTGCGATAGGGGACTGTGTTGCAATCAGACCGTAGGTGATTCGTTTGAGCAATCACAAATAAAATTCAATATTATTTTGCTCTAAAATTAAGTTCTGTCATTGAAATATTATAACAAATTACTAATGCATGTATTTAAATGTGTTAAAACAGAATATTTTGAGCATAGCCACATTTAACAAAACATCGTGTTCATGAATACACAGACAGTCACCAGTGTATTTTACCGAAAAGCGAGAAAAATTAGTGACCGTTGAATAGAATACAGATCAAACACAAATCTTACAGACAAACGTTCACCTGGTTAGGCTAGGTATAACTTAGACATATACCTGTAAGTACTATGAACATTAACTAAAGATTATTTTAAACCAAATTGTTAGGCAAGTCCCTCATGTCAATATAAACTACCCTCTAATACAAATAAATGGCAAACCAAATGCTGAGAATAGGAACTACAAATTCCTAAACTAATAATGGACGAACCCACAGTGTGGCTCCTCGGAACAAGAGGTCCGCTCCGAATTGTGACATAATTTGACATTAAAGTTGGTCCAGCCCTTATGCAAATCAAAGTCAGTTGGTTGAAAGTCGTCTAGAGAGTTTGTGCCGCTGAATAAAATATTCTACCTTTTTACTTTTGAGGTAGTTTTATACGTCTGCTTAAAATCCATATAGTAATAGAAACGCCCTGCTTCCGACTATACGGAGTACTGTCTATAAGGCAAACCAAATGTAGTCTTCGGATTAACATTTATGTAATACGAGCCGATGCCCTCGACTTCGTCCGCGTAAAATAAGTTTTTTTTATTCAAATGGAAACTTCTTAATTTTCCGGGATAAAAGTACTTAACTTATGACACTCTCCAGATCCTGAACTACACCCATGCAAAAAAATTAGGTTGATCCATTGATCTGTTGCGGCGTGATTGAAGGACAAACCAACAAATAATACACACTATCGCATTTATAATAATTTTAAGAATGATTTAAATATACTAATGTTACGATTTAATTGCTTTGTCACAGACTTTCAAATATTTTTAGGTTGGCATAATGTGCAATCAACAAAAATATTTAAAAAAAACTTTTTTTTTTAACTTATCTCACAAAATGTTACATAAGTATATTATGGTCAGCAAAGAAAGTCCAATGAATGAACCTTGTAGCGGATATCGAAAGGGCGTTTCTAAAAGCGGCCTTGATAATACGGTGATAGGGGTGGGTACGACTGTCAACATCTGCTTCCGAGCTTCCGCCTAACTGACCATGACATGACCCTCTGCCGACTTACCGAGTGATATTCCTTTACAAGCACTATACGTTTATTTCGTGTGAGAAAAATAGAAGAAGATAGTTGACAAGTATTATTATTAATATGTGTAAGGTACGCGTATACTGAACGTAGCAATAAAGCTACGTTGCTAAAGCTGATTTATTCAAGTTAATTAAATATTGTGTGCAGAAGTCTGCACACAATATTTACTTGAAGAGAGTCGATTTCTGCAAGAAAACTGACAGAAAGAGCAACGGCGAACTTCCATACATCAATATAATTGAGAAAAAATAATTATGTACACGTGTGAAAAAAATATATTTTTCTAATCGTCTAATATGAAGCTCACAGCAGCTAGAATTTTTTTTTTATGAGGCTAGAAAGAAAAGATATTTCGTTCTAAAGTTTTGTAGGTTCTGTGATAATGTCCTTATAGGTAATATATCTCTATGGGTAATGTCACTTCTAAAAATGACAACCGGAAGAAAGCCACAGAAACAAAGACAGATGACAACCACAGACCAGTAAAACATTAGGCACAGCCACAGACAATCAGCATCAGTGCTGCCATAATATTCTTTTAATTATTACCATTCTGTTAGAGATTATTAAATAATGTATGCAAGAAAATTAACTTAAATACACTAAAAAAAAGAGCAATACTATTATTTAGGCAAACATTGATTAAAACGAAATAATTTCAATTTTTAAAACGATACAAAATAATCTACTAATTTAGATTTATTCTAGCTACTAGGTAGATTATACATAAAATGGTAACACTAAACTGAGAAACGGGAACTAAATAATCAAAAAAGATTCCCTAAATATTTTATTTTTTTACCTAGGTTCAATTAATTAAGGTGAATACTTGATAAAATTTAAAAAAATAAGCAAATTACTTTCGTCTTTACCTTACTTGTGTACAATCAAGATTTAGTAAATGTGGTCAATAAAAATTTCGCCGTTGCTCTTTAGTGTTTACTGTTTACCCGATGGAAATATGGCACAAGCGAGTTGCCAAAATTGATATCTGCAAGGTGGATTCCTTAGTGGACGCTTTGTTATATTATATTATGGTTAATCCTGAACAGTGGACGGCCGGTGGTTGTTAATGAAAATGATTAACGAATGATACCTAGAGCAAGTATTTGAATACATGGCCACATTTTGCGGATTACGAATTATTCGTTTTGTGCTACTTTGAGATTAAACAAAAAAATTATTTACACAAAAAGAAAAGCATAGCAAGCGAGCAAGCCATATATCTTAATAAACCTTAAACAAATATATTATTCACTCCTAATAAAGCTTAAAAACGAGTCAAGGGTCATAACAAAAACAAATAGTTATATCTCCCCAATCCGTCCAGTTGAGGATAATATGTTACTTTATTTCTATTTTCTGTATTCACTCAAGGTTTATGTATCTCGAATAGTCACGTCGCGTCCCGCGAAGGGTAAGGCATACAAATAAGTGAAAGTCCGAAACCATCCAAACACCCCACGCCATGTTCTTTATCTGGGGATCTCTTAAAAGAATTTGATCATATGAGAATATTACAAGAAACATCTGTGACAAGGGACGAATAAACTTAAACATCTGTTGTACTTACAAAGATGTGATTCAAGAAATCGGAAACTACACGTAAGATCAAAATACCACGGAAATTTAGAGACACTACTAGGTTTCCATCTCCGTCAAAATCCATACTAATGTAATAAATGCGAAAGTGTGTTTGTCTGCTACGCTTTCACGGCACAACTGTTCAACCGATTTTGATGAAATTTGGTACATAGATAAGTTACGTCCCGGGGAAGAACAAAGGTTTTTTATCCCGGAAAATTTAATAGTTCCCGCAGGAGTCAAAAACACCAATCTACACGGATGTAGTCGCGGGCATCATCTAGTTATAAATATTTGTCCCGATAAGGCACCAAATATTGAAATGTAGAAGTATTTGTAGGTAGTACCAGAAATATCTACAAACTAAAAAGCCAGGAAAGTATTTGCAGCATGCTCTACATGACGCTTTCCGAATAATGTTACCAGTGCGTGAATTTACCGCGTCGAGTCGCTCTCATGAATTCACAACTACGAGCATGCACGTTTTTTACAAATTGTCATACGGAATTATTTGCACAATAAAACCAATAAACCACGAGTAATTTTGCATCATAATAGACCGGGAGATGGTCGTAGGTGATAGTCTCCCATTTTCTACTGCATGCCTTTTTAAGAGTTGATAACTAACCCTAAAATATGAAAGATAGAGGGGTTACTAGCCCTTGCGCGCTTGCACGTCACAAACAAAATGGCTTCTCTTTGTGACAGAATTTTAGTTTTTGCCGTGACATTATACTGCATGCCTTTGTAATATAACGTAGTTGGAACAAATTTAAGCTATAATAATTGATGGCATGCAATTCGCAACGGCCGACGGGGCTCAAACGGTTACGTAGAAATGTAAAAAAAAATAGAACATTTCCGTGTTTACAAATTGCATGCCGTTGTAAAAAATTACTTTTTTTATCTCAAATATACTCTACGAAAACTGGTATGCACCCCTCGTATGACCAAGGGTGGAAAATATTAGGAAAATGTTGTGAAAATTCAATACAGCTTTTCCGTGATTTCAAACTGCATGCCATTTGAACAATACTTAGTTTTTATAATTACTTGACGTTAGCAAATTTGGCATGCACAACAGAAAGTTGTAAATTAGTGGCATGCATGACGAAAATTGCAAAAAACGCTGATATAATTTCCGTGACTTTATTTTGCATGCCATTCAATATTTCATTAAAAAACATTATTTAAAGTTGATAAAAAAAATGGCATGCATATTACACAAGCCTGACATAAAAAATGTGCAAAAATAAAATTAAAAAAAGGTTTTTTAACGAAAATTAAAAATAAAGAACATTTCCCTGTTTTTTTTTGCGCCCATTTGAGCCCATACTACGAGGTAGGACATAGGATACTTTTTATTCCGAAATTCTACCCCCGAAGGGGTGAAATAGGGGTTGAAAGTTTGTATGAAAGTCCTTAATTTCTCAAGTTATAGCCATGAAACTTGATATATGAGCTGCGAGTTGAAAATGGAGACATATGTGTTTCACACTTTTTGAAAATTCGACCCCAAAAAGGGTGAAATAGGGGATGAAAGTTGGTGTGAAAGTCATTCGTTTCTCAAGATGTTTACCAAGTTATATCAACGAAACTTTTTATTTTGGCTTACAGTAAAAAATAAAGAAGTACGTGTGTCACAGTTTTTCAAAATTCCACCCCTAAGGGGGTGAAATAGGGGGTGAAAGTTTGTATGAAAGTCCGTCATTTCTCAAGTGATATCGATTAAACTTGCTATACAAGCTACCGGTTAAAAATAAAGAAATAAATGTTTCACAGTTTTTCAAAATTTTACCCTCAAAGGGGTGAAATAGGGGTTGAAAGTTTGTATGAAAGTCCTTCATTTCTCAAGGTATATCGATGAAACTTGGTATACAAGCTACCGGTTAAAAATGAAGAAATACGTGTTTCACAGTTCTCGCAAATTTTACCCCCGAAGGGGTGAAATAGGGGTTGAAAGTTTATATGAAAGTCCTTCATTTCTCAAGTTATATCCATGAAACTTGGTATATGAGCTGCGGGTTAAAAATGAAAACATACGTGTTTCACAGTTTTTCAAAATTCTACCCCCAAAGGGGTGAAATAGGGGTTGAAAGTTTGTATAAAAGTCCATCATTTCTCAAGTTATTTCGATGAATCTTGGTATATCCACGCGGACGAAGTCGCGGGCATCAGCTAGTTATATTATAAATGCGAAAGTTTTGATGGATGTATGTATGGATGGATGGATGGATGTTTGTTACTCAATCACGGCTGAACGGATCTGCATGAAATTTGGCACAGATATAGATTATAGTCTGCTAAGTATATAGAATAGCATAAAGGCTACTTTTATCCCTGAATATTAAGGAGTTCCCGCGGAAACGTGGCTAGGTAGGTGATGGGTTAGCGCCAAAATCCAAATCTCTGATCTCTGTTTCACACTGGAAATGGTTCACATATTTTATGAAACTTTCATCAAATAAATATTATAAATGCGAAAGTTTGGATGGATGGATGTATGTATGTATGGATGTATGTTTGTTACTCAATCACGCTCCAACGGATGAACGGATCTGGATGAAATTTGGCACAGAGATAGATTATAGTCTGGAATAGCACATAGGCTACTTTTTATCCCGGAAAATTAAAGAGTTCCCGCGGGAACCGAAAAACCTCAATCCACGCGGACGAAGTCGCGGGCATCAGCTAGTTATTATTAAAAATACGATGGTGTTATTTAATACGCATGCCATTTTCGATATATACTTAAAATAATATGTTTTTATGAAATGCAAAACGGCATGCAAATTAAAAACACGGAAATTTTTATTAAATTTTTGCAACTTTTGTTATTATTTAAAATATGACGGCGTTATTTAATACGCATGCCATTTTCGGTATATACTTAAAATAATATGTTTTTATGAAATACAAAACGGCATGCAAATTAAAAACACGGAATGTTTATTAAATTTTTTGCAACTTTCATTATTATTTAAAATATGATGGTATTATTTAATACGCATGCCATTTTCGGTATATACTTAAAATAATACGTTTTTATGAAATACAAAACGGCATGCAAATAAAAAACACGGAAATGTTTATTAAATTTTTGCAACTTTTGTTATTATTTATAATATAATGATCATGAGCAACATGCATGCCATTTGTATTTCAGAATTATTTGGTCATTAAATTAATGTTTATCTTTATTAGAAGTAGTTTGAAATCACGGAAAAGCTGTATTGAATTTTCACAACATTTTCCTAATATTTTCCACCCTTGGTCATACGAGGGGTGCATGCCAATTTTCGTAGAGTATATTTGAGATAAAAAAAGTAATTTTTTACAACGGCATGCAATTTGTAAACACGGAAATGTTCTATTTTTTTTTACATTTCTACGTAACCGTTTGAGCCCCGTCGGCCGTTGCGAATTGCATGCCATCAATTATTATAGCTTAAATTTGTTCCAACTACGTTATATTACAAAGGCATGCAGTATAATGTCACGGCAAAAACTAAAATTCTGTCACAAAGAGAAGCCATTTTGTTTATGACGTGCAAGCGCGCAAGGGCTAGTAACCCCTCTATCTTTCATATTTTAGGGTTAGTTATCAACTCTTAAAAAGGCATGCAGTAGAAAATGGGAGACTATCACCTACGACCATCTCCCGGTCTATAAGTGTGGCGGTATTGATATAGTTAATTAACCGGCCAATTACATCGCTTATTTGCACATGGATCTTTGTACGTAATTCATTAAAAAAGTACAGTGACTGAATTCTTCATTACCAATATTTCATCGTGATAATGTGATTTGACAAACCTGTCATTACCCATTATTTATGTTTGCACTTAAACCATGATGACGTAGGTTTACTCATTCAAAAGGCGCAGTGATTAATGTCAATAATTGGCTCTCCAAGCTAAGTAACTAGTCATATGAAAAGCCTGCTGTTAGGGAAACCCTATAGAAACTAAGTAGTTTTTCATAAAACATGCATTGAAAGTGCGAGTTTCAATGCCTGTTGAGCCACCCGATATTAGTCAATTTCAGACGAATACGTCATTCTGCGGGCAGAAACCGATGATTTTCTGCCCCCTGAATGTCGTTGCAGCCCAGCTCCTTTCGATACTTTCGGAGTACCTTTTGTTTATTTCAAACCTTTTTAATTGTCATTTTAACCATCAACTAAACTGACAGATATCATATTTCTGCAACTTAATTAAATATGAAATACAATTTTATTAAAACTTATTATTTTATGAAAAATATGGTGTGTGACGCGGGATGAAATCGTCTTGTTTCATCCCTAGGCACACAATGAACTATTAATTCAAAGAAAACGTGGGAAATTTAAAAGTGTCTATAAATTAAATACTACAACTATCACATTCTAAACACTTCTACTAGGAGAAAGAGCTGCTTAGCATTATATTACTTAAGTCTGATCACTAATTGAACAAGTGTTTTGAGACTCACGGGCGCGTAAGTCGAGAGATCTAATTAAAGCATCTACTGCGGTGCGCCTCAGAGCCCCAGTCGGAGCCTATTATCACGCCTCCACCTCCTATTAGCATTGTCTCCTCGAGGGCGATACTTATCTTTATTTAAATTCACTTCTTGGTAATTGGGTTGACGAGTCGACAACGTGATTTGCATTGATGAGAATTGGCCGGTATATCCGGATCCCCTAACTTTCCTGCCCCTTATAATTAGTTTCATTGCATTTATAAAACTGGAACAATTTCACCGCTGACACCGACCATGAATAAACGCTATAACGATATAACAATAATACTGAAAGAGTCACTGAATCAAAACACTGCACTCAAAACACGCTTACGACACCATAAAAATACCGACGCGGTACAATTACGTTGTACATTGCACACAATGTTATGTGGCGCTGTTTTCAGAGCCATATAGAAATATGGAATTTATGAAACGTAAAAATATAAGAGGTTAATAATGTACCTACGTGCGCAGATATTATGGGTGAAGTTCACGCTTTATATGTATGAGTGGGATATGTTGAAGCATTTTTGATAGCGATTGCGTGTGAGTGCAGTCAAAGAGGATGCGCTTGGTTATTTCTCATTAAGGCACACGCGATAAAATCACACACAGTCGTTGCCTCATTAAAATCTTCTGGTATGCGGATCTGTAAGCCTTTTGTGAAGTCAGTAACGCGGCGCTCTCGACGCCTTTCACGTGTCATTTCGGGCACAATGCCGCATAGCTAGGGACGCCACGCCTAACAATTTTTTGCTGCGACACGCCGCCGTAGCTCTTTTTTTTAATAATTATTGAAGAATGCAGAATATTGCAAAAATATACAATTTGTTTCAGATCCCAGCTGTTTTTGTACAATAAAACAAAAAAACTGGATGTATAAGAAGTAACCGGAGGTACCTAGTACCATATTATTCTGTGTAAAAAATATCCGGGATGTATTATTAAAAAGACGCGTATTTTTTGATTTTCATAAAGTACATGAGCTTTGTACAGATGTACCTATTACCGCTTCTACATGGATATTATTCCACTTTACTCGCGCTAGTTAAAAAAGTTTTGAACGCACTTTTTGCTACGATATTCTTGTCCAATATTTAACGTAGCCACTTTGCATATCGATGGGCAGCTTGCGGTTGGCGGGCTACGACTATCCTACCAACTAGGAATCGTAATGTCGCCCATTGTAACCCATGCACCGCGCCGTCCAACTCACCGACCACTTTTATACTAGGTATATGGAATTTGTTTAGTGACATAGCTTTAATTAATTGGAATGATATCTGTGCATATAAATATGGGTTTAAAATTTGCATGAAATCGAATACAACGAGAGCAAAGCCGCGGACAAATAAGCTATTTAGAAAAATAAATTTAAATAATAGAAAGATAAGAAAAAGAATGATGAAAGATAAGATAAGAAGAAGATAAGAAAAATTGTAGATGCTTAGGGTAGGCTTTATGTCACACGTACCTACCTTGACGTCCCTAAAATAAGGATTATAATAATTATTCTAAACCAATATTTTATCAATACGGCTTAATGGCGCATTTGCAAAACAAATAGGTATAAAATCGCATTACTACACTCGCATCGTTCACACGCACACACATGTACTCGTACTTACAAGCTGCGTGAATCAACTTATTTCGATACTTCGGTATATTTTATCATACTAATATTATAAATGCGAAAGTGTGTTTGTTTGTTGGTTTGTTGGTTTGTCCTTCAATCACGCCGCAACGGAGTTGCGAGTAGTTGAGGACCTGGAGAGTAACATACTCGTAGGCTACTTTTTATCCCGGAAAATTAGGGAGTTCCCAAGGGAATCAAAAAAACTTAAACCACGCGGATGGAGTCGCGGGCATCAGCTAGTTTTTTTTATAAATGACTGACTAACTAAATTGATATTTAAGTTTTGAAACGAAATCAAACCAGTGACCGAGCAAAATCAAAATAGCCCTTATTTTCACTATGTTAAGATTTACGTTTGAAAGCAAAATATGCGAAAAAAATACAAGCGATTTTATTTTATTTTTTATACTTTATGTACTATTTTTAATATTTTTCTTTCCAAAATTTTTAGTTGAACATATATTCTAACAGATGGTATTTTTTAATGACAAAAAATCGGCATATATACGGAAAAAACTGTACCGATAGTTGCCCCTAAATCGTCAATTTTGTTTGAAGAGGTGTCGGAAAATCATTTTTATAGTACCTACTTTAAATGGAGATTTTTAACAAAGTCATTTCCAAAAATTGGAGATAAGGGATCAATCTATATGTATTAATTTTTAGTTCTATTTTATTTTGTCCGACTTAGTCACAAAATGTACGGACAATTCTATGTATTTTAAGGGATTTGCAAATACGTCCTTAAGTGATGGTAGTAACCCCCCCAAGTAGTCCCGGAGGATGTAGTTTTGAAGTTTAGTTAATTGGTTTTCATTTTTTTACATCAGTGATTTAACTAACAAAGACTTCCAAGTGAGCTTGTATTTTGTATTTGAATTTGTATTTTGTACCAACAACACGATAGCTCGATATTTAACATGCCCACTTTGCATATTCACGGTCGCTGCGTTGTCGGCAGGTTGCCACCTACCTACAGACTCGGAATCGTAATGTGGCTATTAGCCCCGCTCACTGTCACCAAAAGCTGGAGCCGTTTTAGATGTACTCGTAACTGCTGACAGCTATCATTAGGTAAAATTATCGATTCTCTAATTAAATAGCGGCCGCACGATATTTTCTCATGATATCATAATTTGCTGTTGAAAAAGCTTTCTGCAAATGCTTTTTGTGAGGCAATAGTAAAGTAAGTAATAACGCTGATAGACAAACTTGAACATTTCGATAAACCCAACGCTACAGTCCTTGGCTAAACCGTAAATAAGATATTACAAAAATAGCATTAAATAATATTTAATGCTTTTCATGTTTTTATAGCATTTTTTGGCTCTAAATTTTTATATCTTTGCCTAAATACGCCTTGCTCAAATACTCAAACAATTTCAACCAAACAAGGGACAGCAAAAACAAAGGATTCCGGCCGGATTTAAAAAGAAACAGTTATACAGCAAGCAAGCAGATGAAGTAGTGGGAAAAAGCAACAAGTATTGTATGCCTACGTACCTGAAACTGAAACGTGTCGATATAAGTCACATAAACCAAAATTACAACCATAATTTCGTAAAGTAGTTAAAGGCTGAGAAACAAAAGCGTGGAGTGCAAGTACTTATAAAATATAGCATCGAATTATGGTAAAATAATTGTCCTCGTGCATGCAATAATATATAGAGTGATAAGTCCGTAATATCTTTAATTAAAACATCGAACTATTATTTCGGTTTGATACTTAATTCTTTACCAAATTAATGAGGTACTAAAATTCTACATCAATGCCGAAATGCGTTGCAACGCTACTCACATGCCACCTTGTATATTATAGGTATGTATAAACGCCCCATGTATGTCTCTTTTTGATTGATATTATGACAAGATGGGGAGATAATGAAGAGAAACTCCTACGTGGGAATTATAAACCGGCCAAGTGCGAGTCGGACTCGCGCACCGAGGGTTCCGTACAAACCTGTAGTAAGTTTTACGATTTATGACGTATTAAAAATAAAAATTACGTTTGTTGTATGGGAGCCCCCCTTTAATATTTACTTTATTGATATTTAATTATTTATTTTGAAAGGTAATATACAAGTTAATATTCTGTGAAAATTTGAACCGTCTACCTGTTACCGTTTTTAATATTGAGCAAAAAATACGAAAAAAACACGTGTATTGTATGGGGACCCCCTTAATATATTTTTTTTTTAATTTTTAGTATTTGTTGTTATAGCGGCAACGGAAATACATCATTTGTGAAAATTTCAGCTTTCTAGCTATCACGGTTTATGAGATACAGCCTGGAGACAGACAGACAGCGGAGTCTTAGTAATAGGGTCCCGTTTTTACCCTTTGGGTACGGAACCCTAATAAAAGCGCGCAGGATTTTTTTATGTAAAAGCGGCTACCCTTACGATAACTGTACAAGTTCTGAACTAAGTCGGATGAATGGTGCGCGAACGCATAGACAACGTACAGATAGACACACATTAGGAAAAAGATTTATAATTTGTGCATGAAACTTCTTGATAAAAGAATGATTGAAAATGTAAATTGAATGAAAAATATTTTTTTAATAATATTACAATAGCCTACGTGTTGTATGTAAATATTATATTCAGTTATATGTTTTTAGTTAAGAAATGAAACTCATATGTTGCAATTACTTGTTGAATTATATCTTAATACATTTCTAGGAAGGTTGTACGCGTGCCCGTTGAACGAATTCCACATGCAATAGATGCAGGTCACGAGTGTGACACGTGGGTTGTTCCCACAGTGCAGACACAACAGCATAGCCACTACATACAAATAAGCAAATTGGAGCTTTTGTAGAGCTGTGTGATGACGCTTTTCGTTGAATTTTGTGTTGAAAAATATTATCTGCATAGTTCGAGATTTTTTTTCCAACTTTCTTCACTTGGCCCCCAAACCCCATTGCGCCAAGTATCAATATATTATGTGTTTTTCAAGTATTCAGATTGAAAACTCTATTACCTACTCATTCCACTGGTTGACATTATCAATTAATAGAAATAGAAATAGAAATGATTTATTTCATGTAGGACAACTTGTGCCACATAAGATAAGTCATAAGAATCTACCATCGAATAATACCAATTAAATAATATTAATAATAGGTAATATAAAAATTTATATATTTTAATATACTAGTGGTTCGCCCCGAACACGTATTTTACCTCGCATCCTATGAGTTGGGACCTACAAATACATACAGTAGGTATACAGTACTGCATAATCTATTTTTTCACGTCTTGTGTTATTACTTTACTAGCTTTTGCCCGCGAATTCGCCCGCGTGAACTACACTTTCAAACCCCTATTTTACCCTTTAGGGAGTGAATTTTCAAAAATCCTTTCCCACCTAAGCGGATGTCTAATAGCTATCTCCATACCAAATTTCTCTTTCTCAATCGTCATTTTAGATGACCTTTTTTATATTTGTCTTATTTCATTCTGCCCCTAAAAGAGCCACAATAATTGAAAATCGCTGATGTAGCGCCATCTACTTGTATGAACACAATTGTTTTCAGATAGATTTGGCCAAAGGATTACTTGTTTAAGAAAAAGCATGTTAAAATTGAATATCTATTTGATAATTCACTGATATTAGTATTTAGCGTTTAAATACAGGATATACCTGAAATTATGCGTCAGTTACAGCGTTTTAAGTAAAGTCATTTTTGAGATAGCACCCGGGACAAAATTGGTCTAAAATAGCAACTTTGATAGCCGCCAAATCGTCAATTTTTATTGTAAAAATTAAAAAAAAAAAATTTATACTTAAGTTGAAAGCAGCATATCGAGGATATCCCACAAGCCTAGGTTAAGCTAAAAAATAACTTACTTCTCATTTGCTTCTATGAGAGCTACCCTCAAATAAGGAGTTTTATAACTTTGTGTGTGATTCTCGGCTTTCGGCCATCGATTTACATATGATATTATGTAAATTTGAAGTAAAATTATATTAATTAATTCGGAAGTTCGGCTCTGACAGACGGACGGACGGACGGACGGACAGGTGGACAAATGCCAATCCATCCGAGAAGATTCAGAGACCTTTACTGCGGTCGGTATAATATACTTACCGTTAATAAGAAACTATATTTAGCCATCATAATATTATTATTTTCATATACTAGATTGAATTGTTGTTTTTAACTTTTGCCTCAATATTATATTATTGCTTTTTTTTTCTTTTCAAAATTAAAGTAAGAAAAGTAAAGTTCAATTTTTGTATAATTTTTGTGTTTTTGTACTTATAATTTTTAAGTTTAGATTTTTGCAGTGTAACTTTTAACTTTACGCACTTTTTTTTTTTTTAGTGAATGATGTGGCACCTTCAATAAATTGTGCATTTAACAAGTGTCCTAAATTTGTCTAGTTTTTAAGGTTTTTTTTAATGTAACAATTTTTGGTTGTCCAAATAAATAAATATAATATAAAAAATATAATTAATTAAAAAAAAAACAGATTTTATTTAAAATATATTTACTCACGTGGTTTTTTAACATAAAAACTACTTATTAAAAGATAATCTTTAAGTTAGTTCAGCAAAATGTTGCTTCAGCAGTAACCATTCAATAAAAAATAATTAGGTCTGAAAACTAACAAAATAACGAGCCATTAGGGGGTCAGTTTAAGTGGCTTTCAGTCAACAAACTTACCCTCGCAGTAATTATGTGGTAGCGGCAACAAGCCGCTGTCAATATTTGTACCTGACTCGTAACGATTGTGCTGTGAGGGTGGCATGCGTACCTGAGGTTACGAGTTTACGTGACACAGTGTAGCTAATGACGGATAGTGCTAAAGTTTCTAGGTTATGTGATTTAGCTGTGAACGCTATTAGGCTAGACAGAAAATAAAATATCTTATCATAATAAATATTGATAACTACTCAGCATATATTATTTACGTCGTACATCATTGTTTTGTAGGTCAGTTCATTCAAATGTTTAAGAAATACTTGGCAGAAAAATAAAATTTTATGTACAAATAGATCTATTATATATAAATAAATCTATGAATAATTTAAAATTACAATATTACCTCTGCCTTATTCAGACAGTACACACAAATGTTTAAAAAATACTTAGTAGAAAAATAATACTTAGTACAAATAAAATATTTGTAATATAATCCATAAATCATTTAAAGTTACAATATTACATCTGCCTCACCCAGACAGATTTTGTATCCAAAATAGAAATTGAAGGATACATTTTCCTATTCGCAAAAGAGATTTTGCGAATAAGAAAGTAGGGGCCCACACAGCGACAACACTGACGAAGCGCTTTCATTCCTTGTAAGAAAATCTGTTGTATTAGAAACCTTTGATAGGGGACTGCCGAGTATGTAGATCGATGCTTAGTGAGTGCACTTACGTATTACGTATACGTCTGTCGTCGGGAGCGGATCGTTATCTGTTTCCACTAAAGGAAACTGGCTTTTCCACGAAAGAACCACCCCAACGGTTTGCACCCCTCCCCCCACGGCGACTTTTCCTTTTTGCGTTATTTCATTTTTCTTTGCCCACGTGCACCTGCTAGTTAGCTGCCGCGGGCTCTCTCATTGCTCGTGTAATGATAACTGGACTTACATGAAGAAGTAATCTACTATATAAAAATAAGTCGGGTTTTCCTTCCTGACGCTATAACTCCAGAACGCACGAACCGATTTCCACGGTTTTGCATTCGTTGGAAAGGTCTCGGGCTCCGTGAGGTTTATAGCAAAGAAAATTCAGGAAAAAATTCAACAGAAAAGCGGGAAAATCTTAAACCACGCGGACGAAGTCGCGGGCGTCAGCTAGTACGGCATATATAGCATTTCGGTCGTTTTTAAGTTAAAAATTAGCAAACACTATCGTTGAGATCCGATGCGAGCAATGGGAACGCGAAAATAAGATAAATAATTAATAGTAACAATACATTATACTCGTATTCTAATTACTTATTTCTTTAATTTAGATAAGCAAGATAAAATTGATGTCATTCACAATAGTAGAGAATCAAGCAAACGTGAGTCGACAGATTGGGGTTCAGATGCAAAATGACTCTTTATGAAGTTTAATGCTAGTTTCAGTACGAAGGATGGGCATGGAGAAGCGGTGGAATACGGTTTCTTGATACATTTGTATTCCTCACAGACAAGTAATCAATATCCCTTCGAACGCTGGAGCGCGGACAGGGTGACTCTCAGGCGGGGTAATTTTTCTAGTGTACGTGCGCCAGCGCAGTTCACGTTATTTTTTATAATGTCGTGCAAATACGAGTCTATAAAACATTATTCAAAGGAGATTCTATTTATAGAATTGACTTATTTTTGAGATTCGACTGATTAGGAATACTTTTATTGGATAAAAGCAGGCGTTTCTTTGCGGAAGTTCATGATATAATGAAGAAACTAGAGGTTTAATTCGCTATAATCCGCCAAAACAAAATCCGTTTGAGCGTATTATAGCGAAATAAACTTCTAGTTCTTCATTAGGTATGCTTTTGTTTTACGATATAATTAATATTGTGCTACTAAGCTTGATAATATTATGAAGTTTCTTACCCATTGTCCTAGATAAGCGATAGAAGCGACGCGACGAGAGGCGACGCGATTCGACGCCATAGAAAATGACGTTACGTTTACGTTGCCGCGTAGATACGTCTGTCATTTTCTATGGCGTCGTATCGCTTCGTTTTCGTTGCTTCTGTCGTTCACTTAGAACAACGGGTCAAGGACCATCATGTGGATCATCATCACGAAGATGAATGAATTAAAATGATATGATTAATAAGCCAAAGCTAAGCCAGACTAAGAAATTGGAGAACTACTTTCTTTGTCTTAGCTTTGTCTTATTACATAATATAATAGAGATAGATGGAAGAATTAACAGTAACGGGTCCAAACAGCTGTAGAGCACTAAAGTCTCAGTAGAACCTGCTATCGTAGAGTCTAAACATGACGCAGCCTATGAGACATCTGTTTGTCCTATATGAAATAAACAAATTGCGTAAATAGTAAGTATTAATTATGACGGTGATAATTTCGGACAAACTTTTTAAAAATGAAATGAACTTTGTAGGTTAACCATGGCTTAACCATAATAATGTAGACAGGAAAAACTAGTGTCTGTAGCGGTGTGTACGTATTTTGCCAGTCGTATGAAATAAAATAACAACGCCTCTATTATAATCTATTCAAATATTATGTATCACGCCCCATGCATGATACATATTTGAATACATTACCAACTCGATGATAATGCTCGCGACATGTCATAGGTATTCATAGCGCACACTCGCGTTGCCACGTGAAAATAGTCATACGCGCCAACGACCAATTACTTTGATTTTTTTAAACAGTACACTTTTATCTCTACTCTGATTAATTATAGTCAAATCCAATCAAACTTATGAAAAATTGTATCATACGAGATCGATGTTTTCTATTAATCTAACTTTAAAAAAAAGAGGGAATAGGCAAAAGACGGGTTTGCCAAGACTAAGTTGGTAAATTAAGTGTTTTTAAATACCGATGCAAATCCTTGATTTTTCGGAATTAAATGTAACTTAATCTCCGAGATGCAGCTTATATATGTGCCAAATTTCGTCAAAATGGGTAAACGGATGGGCCGAGAAAATTTAGCAAATAAATTTAGTTATGATACCTACTCTCGTTTTTAGGGTTCCGTATCCAAAGGGTGCTAACGGGACCCTATTACTAAGCCTCCGCTGTCCGTCTGTCCGCCCATCTCTCTGTCAGCTGACTGTATCTCATGAACTGTAATAGGTAGACAGTCACTGAGTGTGTATTACTAACAAATAATAAAAAATAAAATAAAGGTGAGCCCCCTAAGGGGTCTAAGATTTTAGAGCGTCTCTATCTTTTGTCTTTAAAATCTTGTACGATGGTACGGAACCCTTCGTGTGTAAGTCTGACTCACAAATGACCGATTTTCTTGACATAAGTATACTAGTTGAGTAACTAACTACTAACACTTGGATGTAATGTTTGTTTTGGTGAAAATATTTTCGGTTGAGATAAACGTTTTTCCGCAAAGAATCGTAATGTTTATTATTTATAAACCAGGGATCTGGGTATATAGTGTCACGCGTATGAAATAAAATAGCAACAACTACATGGTTGCGTATGGCGCACAAAACGTATTTGAATACATTACTTCGCAGATAATGCCTGCGACATGTCATAGGTATTCATAACGCCTGGTCGCACCGCACTACGCGAATACAGATGTACGTATGTTTGTGTCAGATCAATACATTAATTTAAACTAAAGCCGGTGAAGCTTTTCTGAATGTATAAGCTAATCTCCGATGCTAATAGACTAGTGTGTGATAATATCACACACTAGTCTATTAGCATCGAAGATTAGCGATTTTACAACCGATGTTTCAGCATTTGAATGTAAGTGAAGTGAACCACAAACTAAGGCACAATCAAATATAAATATTATAAATGCGAAAGTTTGGATGGATGTATGGATGTATGGATGTATGGAAGTCTATGGATGTATGGATGTATGGATGTATGGATGTTTGTTACTCAATCACGCTCCAACGACTGAACGGATCTGGATGAAATTTGGCACAGAGATAGATTATAGTCTGGAATAGCACATAGGCTACTTTTTATCCCGGAAAATTAAAGAGTTCCCGGGGGAACCGAAAAACCTCAATCCACGCAGACGAAGTCGCGGGCATCAGCTAGTACCTATAGCTTAAAGTTAAGCGGTAATAAGATACCAACAACAGAACTGGAATTTATAGTCCGTCCGTTTTGCAGTTTAGTTTTAAATTTTCCAAGTCAATTAAAAAAGTTTAGTAGCAAGGAGTTTTAATACATAGAATATAATCGGATAGGCTTTTTACGAGGAAAAATTAATGAATCCGTACGTTTTAGCATTGAATTTCCAAAATTCTTTTAATTGGTTGTTGATTATTGACCGAGCGAAGCGAAGGTCTCTGAGTCTACTTGGGTGAATTGGCACTTGTCCGTCCGTCCGTCCGTCCGTCCGTCCGTCCGTCCGTCTGTCAGAGCCTTATAACTTCTGAATTGCTGAACGTAATTACTTCAAATTTAAATATAATATGTAAATCGATGGCTTCCCGCCGAATATGGCTTAAAAAGTTATAAAAATCTTTATTTCAGGGGGGCTCTCATAGAAGCGAATGAGAAGTAAAATATTTTTTATAGCGTTACATAGAGTCGCAGTATATCATTTTAAAGATAATTAGGAATAGAGTCCAAAAATATTTTTTTTTGAATTTTTCCCCTAAAATTGACGAAATGGGGGGCTTTCAAAGTGGCAATTTTCTAACGTCCAAAGTTGACCTCAGAACTCTCAATTTTCTGAACTCTCAAGCCTGAAACTTTATCAATTATTTGAATTATATCCTGTACTTGAACAACAAATACTAAAATTAGATAAATATTATAAGGAAACGAAATTATTTAATTTTTAATGATGATGATATTTTTAACAGAACTTCACACTGATGTCAATAGATGGCGCTCTGTGAAACCGCGAGGTCTCAGTTCGGGGCGAACCACTAGTTAATTACCAGTTTTAATTGACCGAGCGAAGCGAAGGTCTCTGAGTCTACTTGGGTGAATTGGCACTTGTCCGTCCGTCTGTCAGAGCCTTATAACTTCTGAATTGCTGAACGTAATTACTTCATATTTAAATATAATATGTAAACCAATGGCCTCCCGCCAAATATGGCTTAAAAAGTTATAAAAATCTTTATTTCAGGGGGGCTCTCATAGAAGCGAATGCGAAGTAAAATATTTTTTATAGCGTTACATAGGGTTGCGGTATATCATTTTAAAGATAATTAGGAATAGAGTCCAAAAGTACTTTTTTTTTAATTTTTCCCCTAAAATTGACGAAATGGGGGGCTTTCAAAGTGGCGATTTTCTAACGTCCAAAGTTGACCTCAGAACTCTCAATTTTCTGAACTCTCAAGCCTGAAACTTGATTAATTATTTGAATTATATCCTGTACTTGAACAACAAATACTAAAATTAGATAAATATTATAAGGAAACGAAAATATTTAATTTTTAATGTGCTTCAGTATTATTAACAGAACTTCACAATTATGTCAATAGATGGCGCTCTGTACAAGTTTATGGATACCGCGAGGTCTCAGTTCGGGGCGAACCACTAGTTTAATTATTTTCAACATTTGACAAAAATCGAATAGGCTGTATACGCGTAGGTACGAAGTACGAACCCGTAGCCTAGTTTCGTTGAAAAAAAAAATATGCCCAGGTGTAAATACGCGCCATTTGCTGAAAATTTTTATTTTTTATGTGATAAATTGATTATATTTTTGTTAATATGAGTTCTAGTACTAATGATGAAATGGAATTAACTCCACCAGATATTTTATCTGAGGCGAAAACTGCTTAAGATTTGAGAATTTTGCCCCCAAAATCTCGAGAAAGATATAATATGACGGCTTACAATAGTTTTATTTCATGGAAAAAACATAAAAAAACTAAGTCATTCTCAGAAAATGTTTTGTTAGCTTATTTTCATGAATTGAGTGGAAAATATAAACCATCTACATTGTGGTCAAGTTATATAAAAAAAATTTTGAGTTTCAGTTCTAAGTATGGGGACCCCCAAAATTTATTGTTTTTTTCTATTTTTGTGTGAAAATCTTAATGCGGTTCACAGAATACATCTACTTACCAAGTTTCAACAGTATAGTTCTTATAGTTTCGGAAAAAAGTGGCTGTGACATACGGACGGACACACAGACAGACAGACAGACAGACAGACAGACAGACATGACGACTCTATAAGGGTTCCGTTTTGCCAAATTTGGCTACGGAACCCTAAAAACTACCTCGTTGGTCTAGTTGTTAGCATGTTTGACTGCGGCTGACGAGGTCCCGGGTTCGAGTCCCGGGTCGGGCCACAATTAAGTATTGGGTTTTTCTAACAAGAAATTCTCAGTACTAGCCCGGAGTTAGGAAGTTGGCGGTATTTCACCCCCGTGCCTCGGAGAACACGTTAAGCCGTCGGTCCCGGTTATTATCACTAACATGATAATAGTCGTTAAAGCCCGCCAACCCGCATTGGAGCAGCGTGGTGGGTCTAAGCTCTAATTCTCTCTCTTCTATGAGAGTGGAGGCCTGTGCCCAGCAGTGCGACGTTATTGTCGCGGTAGCAACCACCCGCGGATTCCGTCCGTGGGAAATCGAATAAAATAGCCTTATTCCTTGTTTACATTATAAAGCTGGATATTATAGGGTGGTATAGGCTCTCTCCAATCTATCTCAATAAGCATAATAATGAAATTATCTGATAAAAGAATAAATTCACTAAATGACGTATAGTAGCTAAGACGGGCGGGGAGCGTTCTGTGATTCCTTGTAAACACGTACATTGTGTCTCAGACGTGTTGGCAGCGTTTATTCCTTTAATATAAGAAAATGTTAGGCATAAAATGTTTGTTACATTTCCAAATGAATGGGCGCCGAAACATTTTTACTTCTAACGCAGTAACTATCTACATTGATCTTCAACGTTATGTTGATTATATTAAAGCCCACTATATATATTTTTACTTTTATTTAAATGACATAATATGATTAATATTTTAATTTTATGTAGGATAACTTTTGATGAGTCAGGACTCTATCACCGGTTTGAAAAGCTGATTTTAATGAAAAGAGTCGGCCAGGAAACTAATTATAGGTCTACCAGAATCTGATTACAAAAAACCAGAAAGTACACCTAAAAGTACCAGTATACGGTGTATATTTTTGCCATTAGATTCTGGTAGACCTATAGTTACCTATACTCTTTTCAATACGCAAAATGTTACAATATGAAGATTTACCTACGTGGGCCATATTATATTATATATACTGTTACATATTATATTATATATGTGTACCTACACTATCTTGTGTTGTGGTCTACTAATTACAAAACCGATTGCTTCCATGCAACGTCGTCATTTAAAAATTCCTCAATTGCATATAATAATTTGTTAAGGTCGAGGTTACTGTGTGTCAATTTAGAAATGAGGATAAAATAATTAGTTGAATTTAAAAAAAGAACCATTTCAGGTAAAAATAAAGCCATTATTAAAATAGGTAATAGGTAGTCCTTTCTCTTGGATCTCAGAGTTTGTTATGGTATGATGCCTATGTATTTATTACCTAAAAACAAGGATAAATAAATGTACTATTAAAAACTATTAAGATGTTATAAGAAAAACTGGTCAATTAACAATATTTCATTGTTAAAAGTGTACTACAGTTTAAATACATCGACGGAAGAGGCATTAAGCTCCGGAGATTAGACGGAGCTTGTCACCTTACGAATGGGATCTCTTCAGCCGAAGTGCCTCTTGAGACAAGCCTCTTCGTCCCGGAGAAACGTTTGTGAGCAAACATAGCCCTGGCTAAATATGCAGAACAACGGCTTCAAATTAACTTTAATAGATGAGCACACAAAGCTCCTCGTCACAAAAACCGCGTATGTGATAAAAGGCAGAGCTATCTGCAAAAAGCGACTTTATTATCCCACAACTTGTCATGTAATGAACTTCGTTGGCTGCGACAGTACAGGCATACGTATTTTAATATTACATTCCTTGTGAGCGTCTTATACGTATGCAAATTAAGCGGCGTGTTCAAGGCGTCCCCGAAACGGAATTCGTAAAATCCTTTGAACAAATCCACATTACGACGTAAACATTTGATATAAATAAGTTGCGGCACACTGAATTCGCAAAGAATTTAAAATGCATATATATAAGTGCGTTCGGTATCATAGTGTCGGTACACCCGCAGGGGCTGCAGACACTTATTATTTTGCTTTTATTTTATTATTCTGCTTTTGTGTACTGTGTTTGTTAACTAAATGTTTTTCTATTCTAAGAATAAAAAAAGAATACTATTTTGTTTATTCTGATGGTTATTTTAATAAAATACGAATATAAATAATAAACACAAGTTAGGTAGAAAAAAGAATTTTAATGAAAAAGGTAAAAAGTACCTATACATAAACAATAGGTATATATATAGCAGATAGCAGAGTCAATAAAAACCACCTTTCACCGCGGCGCGGCGGCTCGATGTAATATGCGAAATTCTCCTGTACCTGTACGGTGGAAAGCGGTGAGCTTGATGTCATGGCGGTGCCTTTGACAAAATGAGGCACGTGCCCCGGCGGCACGGCGGCGGTGCGGTCAAAGGCGACCGTATGAAAACGAACAGACTTTACTACTTTTCTGTATCAAACAAGAAGGTAAGTATGCGACAGGAAACCTAAGGCGCAACACTAGAGCGCTAAGGAGCATCTTCTAATACTTTGTCTTTAAGCGCCTTGGTTTTTGTAACCTTGATTAATTATTACAAAGTCTAGATCTAATTTTTAGAGGCGGTCACACAAAACAACTATTCACTATTCAGACATAGTAGTTCAGTTAAAATTTTAACTGAATAGTTGTTTCAATTGTGTAACCGTCCTTCTAAGGTTTTTAAGTAACTTCTTAAGGTTGGTAAACATCAACAACAACAATTTTTTTTTTCAAAAATCATAATTCACATATAGTATAGCTACTTGTATAATTCCAAAGTGGGCCTATTTGTTTGTTTTTTGTACCTAACGTCTCAACCGATACAGAACAAAGGTTAGAGTACCTAAGTTAACGCTTACATTCTTACATTTTGGAGACATCTGAAGAATCCAGCCATTCCTTGGATTTTTTGTTTTTGTGGTCAAAAACTGGTTATAATACAACAATACTACAATTATTTGTTGTTATTACTACAATTTTGAAGTCTTACATAATAAAGAATGTGTGTCCACGTACACTGACAGCTAGACTAGTACACCGACTGCAGCCCTGCAGTCAGCTCAGCGTGCTATGGAAGGAGCTATGCTCGGAATTTCTTTGAGGGATAAAGTTCGGAACGAAGTGATTCGCCAAAGAACTAAAGTAACCGACTTATTATAGCTCTTAGGGCTGGCACGCTGAAGTGGCAGTGGGTTGATCACATGTGTCGGAGGACCGATGGACGTTGGAGTCGAAAGGTCCTCGAGTGGAGACCGCATCTTGGTAAACAGAGAGTAGAACGCCCCCCAGCAATGTGGAGCGATGATATCCGGCGGGTGGCTGGCATCAATTGGATTCGAAAAGCTGTGGAAAGAGCACGTTGGCGCTACTTGAAAGTAGCCTATGTCCAACAGTGGATGCATATAGAATACGCGTCAATATAATATGTAACTACGTCCTAAAATACCGGGCGAATAATTAGAAATGTTCAGGCGCAGTGTCCGCGAGTGATTGATGTAGTGGAAGGCGCTCTTCGCCGCGCCCTCTACGGCCCGGAGCGACACCGCGTCGACATTAAGAATATTTAAATTGTAAATTGCATCCGCGTACTGAATAATATTTGTAAGTTCGCTGAAAGTATTTGCTACAAGTTTGCCATTTTTTACAATTGCTACCGTAGCAACGTACCTAGATATTATTTAGGAACAGCTATACCTTCTTAGATAATTATAATTAGGTACTTATACCTACTTAGATAATTATAATTAAAGTATTTTGTTTCATACAAGGTATTTTGTCATAACCTTTTTAATACAGTAACTAGTAAGTAAATAGCATAAAAGTACGTTCACAAATTATTATCATAAAAGAGTTTACACTTATTTAATCAGTGTAATAGCAATGGAAATATAGCTATTGTCTATTACATGCTCGCCCCAGAAAATCGGCGTATTCATAACCTAACAGGCGCATTTTTATATTGTACCTACGCTATAGAGGTCCTGCGAGATGAATAAATCACACAAAAAGACAACAAGCTCGTAACAATAAGACTTATAGATGCCGACTGTAACATGAATATAACAAACTAAAGAACTGGCCTGATTGAATCATCCGGCTGTTCTTTGTCATAAATCCGACAACGGCCGGCCGGCCAACAATGCGTCCTGAAATCGTTCCATTTCTCATTTTGTTACTCCCCTTTAATCTCGCAACCGTAGAAAAGTGGATCAGCGTTGCAAAAGGGCACTGCAGTGTAGACTCGTTCTGATGAATGTATTGTGTAAGTAGGTATAGAATTCACTGCATTTGTCCTGCCTAATAACCTTTTTGAACAGGTTTTAAGTTCGCTTTAAAATGTCGTCAATATTATGATAGAAGAAAGGGTGCAATTTAGTTTTTATCTGTTAAGCAATCAAATTATTGCCACTGAGTCAAATTAATTTTAGATAACATTAGATATAAATGATGTTTTTCTACAAAAGTGAATGTTATTGCATTTTCTTTTCTAATAATTAATCTACGTTAAAAATTAAATGAAAATACCTCTGACTCTATTTACTAAGATTAGTCAGGCGATTCTGTAGGGAGAATAAAAACTGAAGGGAGTCTGAAGCGCCTTGACAAGAGCTAATAGACTACAACAGTTCTCAAGTGTATTCACCGTTCACCCCTGTCAGCCCGACCGACAAACAGGCCATTTTCCGACGCTACATAATGGTTTGTTTCTTGAGAAAATTGCACAGAACCGTGATATTACAATTTTGATAACATTTCTCGCTCGCGGGCCCACACACTTGCCAACACACGATACTTTAAAAGTAATTCAGTACTTATCATAAAAATTACAAATGTATAAACTTCGTCAGTATTGCATATCTATAGCTACATAAATATAAACACTTGTCCTGACTGACGATTGACCGACCCATCAAAGCACAGCCTATGAACTGCAGGTTAAAAATCTTAAAATTTGGACCAGGTTCCTCCGGTGACGTAGGTTTTAAGAAAGGATTATTGGAATTGAACCCCTTGAAATAGGGAATGAAAGTTGGTATGACGATCCGTCATGTTTCAAGTTATGTAGGTAGGTATATATATTATTATGAAAATTGGTACATGGACTTTTGGTCAAAAAAACTTGTGTCAGGATTCTTGGCAAATCCGCCCTTCACTAATTTTCAAAAATTACACCTGAGCGAAACCGGCATGGGTATGTTTGTTTAATATTATTTTGATTAACTTAGCGTTACAAAACACGTCATACACATATCCATACATACACATTTATTTTAAATACGACTAAGTAATGTTGTTGTCTATTACATACGACTAACGATTATATGTTGTCCTTTTCACCTTATTTTCCGCAGCACTATAATATGAGTCAGCTAGATACACAAAATAAATCTGAGTCTGATTTATATACAGGAGAGGTTGGTGGATAAAAATCGTCATAAATAACGCTCAACGGAAGAAATATGCGAAAGCACATAATTGTATAATTCCTGTTACAAGAGAAGAGAAAATCCGAATCAACCGAGATTACAGCCGCGAACCAACTGATCCCCGGTCCCCGGTCGGAAGAAAACGGAATGGCTCGTGAGTAGGATAATGGTAAATTTATTGCAACGCTTAAACATTTACGGATACCGTGTCCTACAGAAACTGAACAACCTTTACGAATTTTAACCATCAGTGGTAACTGGTAACCACGCTATTTAATTTTGTGGATTTTTTTATCATTACCAGCTGGATGCCTGGTACTATATTCCTTCGCTATTCTATAATATCACGTTTTAAATCTCGAACATGTAAAAAGTGGACATTTTCCGCCAACTGTGTTCCCTTAAAATTAGATAATAATTCGCATGCTCGTTTGCTCGCTATTTATAAAACATTTAGATATTTAACTTAATAAATTTTCTTTTATTTCTCAATACAAAACTGCTATTCATAATATGAAGACGCATTCGCCGATGCTCCCTTTCACCTGCGTGGAAGCGTATATACCTAACAATTCCCTCACTCGTGGATTTTAAACAAAAAAATCTCTGAGACTGATGAGGTTAAATTTATTGCAGCGCTAAAATGTTTACGGATATCAAGCGGGAACGCAAAGCGAGGACGGGCGCTCTACTCACCCTTGTAAACACGTTTTATTGGCTTTATAATATGTTTTACGCGTGACGTTTAACAAACGATCCCAGAAGAGCGTCGAATTATTTTTACGGCACGTACGTTCGCGCAGCTCGAAAACATTGGAAAATTTGGTACACGAGGGATTTTGTAATTACACTTCTTAAACAAACAGTTTTTAACCTTTGATGTTGACAAACTGAATGATTGTTTACTCATTTCATTTTTTAAGGTATCTTAGTAAAAAGTAACAGAATTTCATTTTATAAACATATTTTTCATTTTAATAATAAAAAAACATATTGTAAGACTCATCATTCATTTCAATCTGCTATACCTATCTACGCTATAAATACCTCAAGCGGCGGTGTCAAAGCTAATGTATATAGGTATGGTGGATAGGTGCATCCATAAACTGGCTTTTCGTAAACCTGCATCTAAGGAAGGATTGAAAAAAATCACAACAGTTGACATATAGGCCACTATTACTAAAATAATTCATTCGTCACGTGTACTTTCGTACGTGGTCATCTAGACCTAGACAAAAGTCTGAGTGAGTACAGATGCATAATACGAAATAACATACTGGGATCTGGCCATCAATTTTGAAAAGATTATGAAGACCAAAGTCCGGTTGCTGCTTAAAGTTATTGTCAGAATCGCAAGCAAAGCTGAGCCGGGAATCGAACCTCGATTACATTTAAGGAATACCATGAAATCCAACAATTCGTATTTAATATTTTCTCTACTTAAAATCCTATAAGCAGTAACTAATACTGACATCACTGTCCACCCTGTGTATCATACTATCATACTAATAAAATAAATGCGAAAGTGTGTTTGTTTGTTGGTTTGTCTTAACTAAAACCTAATAAGTTTTTAATAATGCATATTGTTAAGTTGATTCTAAGCTAATTTACCTATTTCTGTTACCTACGGAAGGAAGTGATTTCCGCGATACAGGGAATCCTAGTGCGGAAATCACTGTCCCACCTACTGATGTAATTATTTCTGTTTTGTGATCTCTTTATCTGAATAAATCTGAAATCTGAAATCTGAAATCTGAAATCTGAAATCTGTCTTTCAATCACGCCGCAACGGAGCAACGGATCGACGTGATTTTTGGCATAGATACGGTTGAGGACCTGAAGAATGCCATAATCTATCCCGGAAAATTAAGGAGTTCCCGCGGGAATAAATAAAACTTAAATCACACTTACGAAGTCGCGGGCATCAGCTCGTTTTTAAAATTTTAATGTCACATTTCACCGGTGGTCCATTGGTTAAATTTTGAAAAATCAGTGAATAAAATAATATGCATTGCGTTAGCAGAGGAATGCGACGGGACGTAGAGAAACAATCGGACACTGTAATATCAGTCAACCACTTGATGAAGGTCTGCTCGCCCTCACGCTCCCATCCCGCCCAGCATCACAATAATATAAGAGCCTAGTAATTGGTTACTGTCAAATAATACAAACGATAAAATTTTGCAGCTCATTTGTGATAAAAACATTAGTAATAGTCAGAATAATTACAATAATATTTACAATACAATAATATAATAGTACTAATAATTGCATATAATTCCTGCAGTTACAAAAATATATATGTCAATAGAGTACGATAATCGTTGAGCAAATCTCAACATTTGTACTAATAAAGTAACAGATTTCTGATCGTTTCTGAATTCGTTAAATCGCGGAACGGCCTTTTTTATGTATATTTATATTTTAAAGCTACGTAAAAAGAAAGAAAGCCACTAATTGATGACCATGTCTGTGGATATCATGATGATGTTGATAACTACGATGATGAATCTTAGATCATCTATTAATATATCCATATACATTAGCGCGACCCATAGAAATAGGAATTAGACGTAAGTCGTAATTCCTAATTCCATGGCGCGACCGGACAAACGAGGGTGGTGACGCATACGCTTTGTCATGTCCGGTTCCTACTTAGTTTGTTTTCGCCCTTAGTGGGATACTAGGCAAGTTCGTTTGAGAAATCAGAGAGTGAAATGTGTGTAGTGGAATGTAGCGTGGAGGAACAATCGCACGCTCTAATACCAGTCAACCACTTGATGAAGGTTCACTCACCCTCCCTCTCCCGTTGTCTCCGCATGTAAACGGCTAGGGGATTTTTTGCGAATGGCTCAAGATGCACTACATTTATTTTTAAACTGATTTTAAAATTCAATAAAGCAACTGGTATAAATAATAATAAAAATTACAGTGTGTCTGTCCGTCTGTCTGTTACGTTTTCTGTTAGATGTGTACTTAGATCGTTATAAAAAAACTGTTATCAATAAGTTTCAAACACGTTTCAAAAGCCAAGTTGTTGTCAATCAAATCTCTTGCCAGAAAAAAACGTAGTATTTACCTATTTACCTATGTATGAACCTAATGCAGAGATCATTGCACACTAATATATTTTATTTTAAGGTATTTGGCAATGCCAACAAAACATTGCCAAAGTTTTATGTGGAAGTGTGATATTTTATATTTTCCTCACGTTTTCATAGTTGGAATACAAAGTTTAGTTTGTCTGCTTTCATTTTCTTAATAATATTAAATGTCTTTGTGATGATGCTTTCTTGATATTAATGTTTTTATTGCAGCCAAATTGCTGGAGATTCCTTTTTAAATTCTCGACTAACAAAAAAGAATAACATTTGTAAGTGATATTTTTAATTAAATAGTTTTTCAATCCAAGTCAAACACCCAGATTTGATTCAAATGTTTTAGATATTACGCAAACTGTGCTGATCAAGCTTTTTATCACACCAGCTTTGTCATCTTTTTTGTCTTTCTCTAACTACAATCTCAATCTCTAAATACAATTTTTATGTAACTACAATCTTGATACAAATCAAAGCCTTTTCAACTAAAAAAGTGACTGTCACCGACGATACCACGTATATTAAAAGGTAGGAGATGTTTATATAAATGCAAAACAGATCGGCAGCTTGTCAGTTCGGCTCAGAGCAGATTCTGTCAATCGAATATGGATTTAGAATCTTCCCCATTTCGTACGGACGGGGCTCACCCTCGAACTCCATAGACGCGGTCGGACAGCCGAAAAATAATCTTTACGGAGGGCAATTTCAGAACAGGAATTTTTATTAGAAAATTTTATGTTAATTTTACCTTAGGTTGTTTTTCATAAAATTATTTATACATACAGAGCCTGTACGCCTGTATTGCAGGCATACCGCACCATTATTGTTAGCGTTATGTACAGGATGGCTACTGGGTACTAAAAAAATCACGACATTATCTAATAATACCTATGAGTTTTAGGGGACAAGGACACAAGGGGCCTTAAATGGTATCAAGTGACGTAATACTAATTGCGGACACAAATGGACGATTAATCTATTTCGACTATATTAAAAAATAATTTTAAAATAAATCTGTTATCTAAATTATTTTAGCAGTCCGTCAGAATAAAAGTCTTTGTAAGCTATTTCCCTTGTAATAGGATTAAGCCCCATAAACTCGTAAGTGCCAGGAGTAAATCTGCGGTAGTTTCTCAGGATTTAGTAAAACTCTTAGACCCGACGGAGCGGCGTAAAACGTAAACGCAGCACTCGGTAATCCAGTGCGTCTTAACCTTATCTTTGGAAATTCGTATTCGTGTTCAATGGTAAAATATTTCCTTTCAATTCCTCTGTACCTTCGTCCCTGTGGCAGAATCTAATCGGAGGGATATTAAAACTTTCCGCCCGCCCCGCGCCGTCCTTTGTGCTAACTGGAGACCGCCATCCACCCCGCAGCCCGTGCCCTCCCGCTTCATCTGTTTGCATCTTTTCAAACCCACAGGAAACTAATTTGAATAAATAGTAAAACCAATAATGATTAATCTTGATAGAGAATATTAAAAAGGTTTATATTAAGGTAAATTGTATATTTATATTAAATGTATCCTGAAATTCTTTTGAATAAATCGATGGTATTTGTCGTTTTATTTAGTTCTCGTCATCTAAAATTCTACATCGATGGTTTTCGTCCACATAATATGTACTTCTAAGCAGATACGTTTTAGTTTCAACTTTTCTTTCTTTTTGTTCGCGAAGTCGTCTGGAGAGGGTTTTAGCTTGCAGAGCATAAATTATTGAAGACGGCATTCACAAAGACCACCTCTGCTCACCTCGAGGACTACCAATTACAACTTTTTCTACCTATTAAGTTAAATAATATTATGATTGATGTCTTTATAAAAAAATAAGAAATATGTGACTCTGCACTACTCTATCTACTCCATGTGTCTACTCTATGTGTGATCTCTCTGTGCATGTGTGTGTTTGAAATCTGTTAAAATGTTAATAACTTTAAAAAAATTGGATAGCGTTGGTACAAAAATGTCCAAATACTGTACAGTATGACTGAACAGAACTGAGAACTACTATTTACTAAATAGCAACTTTTAATAAGAAATCGAATTATGCTTTATCTTACAGCATAGTAACATTAGAGTTTTTTTTACCTTCGAGCAAATAACTTTAAATAAGTGTAGGTAAACCTATGCTAGAAAGAAAAATACTTTCTTCCTTCATTAGGAGTTAGTAAAAATCAGTCGGCTGCTTAGTATTCAGCTCCAGCCAGGCTGCAGCTAAACAGCGCGCTACGCTTTAAACGTCTAAAAACAATTCGTGTATTAGAATGAAAATTCAGCTCACCTTTAATGCAGTAAGTTCCCGCTGTACATACTCTACTGCCTGGCTTTATTTTATTTTTAATAGACTTGTGCATGACTGCTTTCACACCTGATATTAATTGCATATTTTTGAAGTGGAAACTTCTTTAGCTGCGTTGAGCACTTTTTGGTAGGGGGTAAACTTGTGGATTCGCGTCACCGACACCGTCACCGACACCGTCACCGTTAGCCTTAGTTTTTTAACTGCCTCGTTGGTCTAGTGGTTAGCATGTTTGACTGCGGCCGACGAGGTCCCGGGTTCGAGTCCCGGGTCGGGCCATAATTAAGTACTGGGGTTTTCCGACTAGAAATCCTCAGTACTAGCCCGGAGTTAGGAAGTTGGCGGTGTTTCACCCCCGTGCCTCGGAGAGCACGTTAAGCCGTCGGTCCCGGTTATTATCACTAACATGATTATAGTCGTTAAAGCCCGCCAACCCGCATTGGAGCAGCGTGGTGGGTCTAAGCTCAATCCCTCTCTCCTATGCGAGTGGAGGCCTGTGCCCAGCAGTGTGACGTTAATGGGCTGTAGTGGTGGTGTTATTTATTGGTATTCATTATTTTAAATATTCGTTTTCACTTCTATTCGGCAGTCCCTATGACTGGCAATTTTTTTATATTTATGTATGTGCTATTTTACTAAGATTATATTACTGTAAATACATATAATTTCAACCATAGAATTAATGTAATAATTCCTGACTACTAATAAGGCTACACTAGTCACTACCCCGTGCACTGCAGGCCGCAACCGATATTATCAAAACATTCAGGTGTGTCCAGATAGAGCACGGTCTAGTATAAACATTTCCATCGCTCTACCATATTCTTAACCATCCTTCAACTACTAGAACCAGTGTGAGATAAATCCACCCCAAATATTTGAAAGGACACTTGGTACTTTCAAGTATGCCGTGTAATGATGTTAAAGAATCCTAAAGTTATGTGAAAGTAACATAAAGCCGGATGTTAAGAGCCGTAACAATAATTAAGAGGCGGTCGTTTTGAAACCGCACTGTCCCGCCGAGATTTAATTAGTAAGAGAACAATCCCACGGGACGCCCCGCGACAAACGATTCCGTGCAAAGACCGGTGACCGTATCGTACGAAAAGATGCCGTATCGTAGGATTATTTATGACTTTTTAATATATGGACCTACAAAATCATTTAGATTTGTTCTCGGCTATGAATTAACTAGATTGATGGTAAGTGTCGAAAAAGTCTACAAAGAAAGTGCACTGAAATTCTAGGCAGAAGCGATGAAAGTACCTATCCCACCAAATCAGACCCAGGCCAATAAGCAAATTACTGATTCTGTGTGAAATAGAACTCAGTTATCTAATTCATAAGGCCACAGCACTTACCGTTGAGCAAGAGAAGTCCCCGAAGTTATTTTGTTACGCACGTATCACCACAGAATAGGTAATAGTAGTAAGTATCACGTTGAGTTTTGACTCATTAACATTTTTCATAAATTTTTAGTTTTAAATAAAGTCTAACTTCTAAATTATTCGTTGAGTTTTGACTCATTAACATTTTTCATAAATTTTTAGTTTTAAATAAAGTCTAACTTCTAAATTATTAGAGTCCGCAGGTATTTGCGTTAAGAAGATACGATTAAACAATTCGATTGAATTAAACTCAAGTGTTAAATCTGATAAAGGTAATATTGGAAGGAGCTCGCTTAGAAACCGCATTCTGCCATCGTGATTTAATAAGGGAAAAAATATCCCTGCGGGAAGTCAGAAGTCAAGCGACATTTCACCTCGCTCTTGAGGTACCTAACCGGAATTATAATAAATCTAATAAATAAATATCATATTAAAAATGATTTGTTTAATTAGGTACGCTTCTTTGATACGTAACGTGAATTAGTTTATCTTTTTTACGTAGGAACGTACTGGAAATAAGGGCTAGGATAGTAGGCTAAAGATTTTAAAGTTCCGTTTAAATATAAATTAGATAGGTACAACCGGTCAGAGCGCGATAGTTCTTAAAATTATAAATTTAAACATTTGTCTCTCTGAAAGTTATCACCCGACACCCTGTAATAATGTAAAGGAATTTGGAGTTAAAATAAAAGTAAGTTCAAGCCGGATGTTAAAAGCGGCAACAATAATTAAGAGGCGGTCGTTTTGAAACCGCATTGTCCCGCCGAGATTTAATTAGTGAAAGGACAACCCTACAGGATGTCCGACGAGAAACTCCTCTTCTTGCTGCTCTTGAGATCACTTGTGACCTCGACTATGTTATTTTTTACCCGAATACCACAGGGTTATGAGTTTGCTGCCTGTAGAAATTTATGTTTGTTGTTTCATCGGGTCCTTCATATACCTAACTAGTTAATGCCCGCGACATCGTCCGCGTGGTTTAAGTTTTTTTCCCCACAGGCACTCCTTAATTTTCTGGTTTAAAAAGTAGCCTGTCACTCTCCAGGTCCTCAACTATACTCATGCAATCACGTTGATCCGTTGCTCTGTTGCGGCGTGCTTGAAGGACAAACTCTATATTTCACCCCTTTGGGGGTCGAATTTTCAAAAATGGTGAAACACGTACTCGTGCATATCTAACTGAAAGCCCAACTGCTAAGTTTCATGGCAATAACTTGAGAAATGAAGGACTTTCGTACAACCTTTCAACCCCTATTTTACCCCGAGGGGGTGGAATTTTGAAAAACCGTGACACACATACTTCTTTATTTATTACTGTAAGCCAAAATACCAAGTTTCGTTGATATAACTTGAGAAATATCTTGAGAAATGAAGGACTTTCATACAAACTTTCATCCCCTATTTCACTCCTTCGGGGGTAGAAATTTCAAAAACTGTGAAACACATATTTCTTAATTTTTTACCCGTAGCTTGTAAACCAAGTTTCATGGATATAATTTGAGAAATGACGGAGTTTCATACAAACTTTCAACCCCTATTTCACCTTCATATAGGGGTGGAATTTTCAAGAATCCTTTCTTAGCGGATGCCTACGTTATAATAGCTATCTGAGTGCAAAATTTCAGCCCGATCCGACCAGTGGTTAGAGCTGTGCGGTGATAGATCAGTCAGTCAGTCAGTCAGTCAGTCAGTCAGTCAGTCAGTCAGTCAGTGAAAAGAGTCAATATACCGGAAGAAAAAATATTATAAAAAATGAAATCGAAATTTCTGGAGTTTGGTAGCTAATAAAAGGTCTAACTATGTATGTATATTTCAAAAAAAAACAAATGATACTTACCGGATAAAATTAAAAAAAACCGGCCAAGTGCGAGTCGGACTCGCGCACCGAGGGTTCCGTACAAACCTGTAGTATGTTTTACGATTTATGACGTATTAAAAACAAGACGAAATGAACCGCAAAACTAACTTTGTTTGTAGAGGTTTACTGTTAATATCAAAAAAACTATGATAGTTAGAGCATTGGCTATAGTTTTCCTGTAAAATATACATAAATTCCTATTGACCATAATTATTTCAGATTTTTCGATTGGTAAACTCCGGAGATAAGGGGGGGGGAACGGTATTTTTTTCGACATTTTGCCCGATAAATCAAAAACTATCATGACTAAAAATAATTAAAAATCTGTTTTAGAATGTACAAGGTAAACCCTTTCATATGATACCCCACACAGTACAGTTATCTCACTTTTAAATTTCAACCCTCCGATTTTCCCCCCTTTTTAAATAAGAACAAAAATAATTTCCAATTTTTTTTAATTCCAGTGTCTTTGGGCCACTAATATACACAACTATTCCAAATTTCATGTCGATAGCTTCGGTAGTTACTGAAATAATCGAGTGTGACGGACGGACAGACAGACAGACAGACGGAGAAAGTCGCACCATAAGGGTTCCATTTTACCATTTTGGTACGGAACCCTAAAAATGGTTTGTCGGGTTCTTCTCGTGTTTTTGTAATCTTGTTTTTAGGGTTCCGTACCAAAATGGTAGAAATGGAACCCTTATGGTGCTACTTTCTCCGTCCGTACGTCCGTCCGTCCGTCGGTCCGTCCGTCCGTCCGTCTGTCACAGTCGATTATTTCAGTAACTATCAAAGCTATCGACATGAAATTTGGAATAGTTGTGTATAATAGTAGCCTAACATCATTAAAACAATAAAAATCGAAAATTATTTTTAGTTTAATTAAAAAAGGGGGAAAATCGGGGGTTTGAAATTTCAAAGTATGATAACTATACTGAGTGGGATATCATATGAAAGGGCTATACTTCTACATTCTAAAACAGTTTTTTATTTATTTTTATGCATAATAGTTTTTGATTTATCGGGCAAAATGTCGAAAAAAATACTGTTCCCCCCCCCTTATCTCCGAAGTTTACCAATATAAAAATCTAAATTAATTATGGTCAATAGAAGCTTATATATATATTTTACAGGAAAAATAAAACCAACGCTATAACTAGCATAGTTTTTTTTATATTAACAATAAACCTCTACAAACAAAGTTAGTTTTGCGGTTCATTAGATTAATTAATCGTAAAACTTACTACAGGTTTGTACGGAACCCTCGGTGCGCGAGTCCGACTCGCACTTGGCCGGTTTTATTTTAAACATGAAACACTTCAATCTTGGTTATCTATCAATAATGGTATGCTTTTAGTGTGTTAAAATCACAAACAACGCTATGCAAGGTTTTCGACTATACGGTAAAGGGCGGTAGTATTATGCGCAAGTATATGCATGTTCTGTGCGTATTTCTAATTATTATTTTATTGTGTGTTATTTATTTGGTAAAAGTTAAGTTAAATGAAGAAATAATTAATTTAATTAATTAATTAATATTTAATTTAAATTTATTGTGTGCTTAACTTTTCCGATAATACATGCAAGTGTCAGATTGTGCCTACGAGTGACTGTAGGTAGGTACTTGTTGAATTCCACACATGTACCGTTCAAATGGAACAGATGTGGGACGAATCCAAAGCCGAGAGAATTTAATTACAGCCATATTACAAACGTGTATATGGAAATTTATAGGCACAGTTTGTATCCATGAGATAAATCACTACAACTAAAAAGTTACTTCACAAATAAGTAATTGATGATGTCTCTTTGGTTATTAGAATCGAGTCAACTATACTATTGATGCATTATAATTTTATTTTTGCATATAAAAGCCATTCAGTATAAAAATACTAAAAGGGGCTTAGTTTATTCAAAACCGACACCATGGTTCTTGTGTGCAATAAAGAATACAATAATAATAATAATAATAATGGTTCCTCAGACCAAAATCCTATAATATCTGCAATCTATAATTATAATATCATAATTGTCTGTCAAATAATTGTCTGTAATAGTTATATGTTTCTTAACTACTTCCAAAATAGCACCCTATATGTCACTATGTCAGTTATTAGTAATCCATACTACTCGACTCGTAAAAGCGAAAATGCGCTTTCACGAGTCATCTGACCAACTGATTTTAGCGAAATTTTGTACAGAGATAGCTTGCATCCCGTGAAAGGGTACACCCGGTACATGCTACTTTTATCCCAGAAAATCATCTCTCAAATACCCAAATCGACGTGGATCTAGTCATTTGCATATAATTAAAATATTGTTGCATATATTATAAGAGACAGACGGATACTGATAAATACCCCTTAAAACTGTAGGTTACATAAAATGATGTATTGATATCATGTTTTATTAAAATGTGATATGTATCACAAAAAGAGTCCGATAATACGACACGTCTGGGACTACTGGTAAATCGGATTTCCCTATCTTCCCATATTTGTATTCGAAGCCAGATCCATCTAATATTTCCTTCCAACTCCGCCGACGCTATCTACGTTCCTTCCTGACACTGAATCTAATCGGAATAGATATTAAAAGTTGCTACAACTGACTCTGTTATTTTTCCGTATAAACATAATAAAAGTTATATTGCGCATATAAATAGGCATTATAAATCAAATAGTAGGGACATCAATAAGGTAATTTTCTATCCAACAGTATTTATGACAAACAATTGGCTAAGATTTAGCCCAATTAGCACTATATATTATATGTTAAAAAAATTAAAGTGGACCTTCTATCAGTGGCTTTTGCCCACATATTGCTTTAAATCCATACTTTTTTTGATGATTTTGATGAAATCTGATATACAGATTTTTAAAGTTATATGTAGTTAAGACAATATAGATAAGTTAGACATGCTTTCTATCCCGAAAAATCGATGAACCAAGTTTTGTCCTTCACCCGACAAGTCAAAAGAATTGTTGCATTCCTTAACTCCAGATTCAGTCATTAACTGCCCACCTACATTAAGTTCTAATAATGAATTATTGCAAAAGCCGTTTACAGTGCAAGAGTTAGAATGTTGTTTGAAAAAAAAAAAAAACGATGAAGACGCGGGCGGGCATAATAGGTACAATAGGAATACGATACAGAGATTGCAGTAATGTAAATAACTGAAATATTTTCATTGCTTTTATTGCATCTTGTTCAAAAGATACCCACGGAACTGAAGCATAATTTCATTAAAATTTCGCGAATAAAATTCAAAAGAATTAATTGTAAGAGTCTGCAAATATTTTGGTGAAATAAATACTCAAGAAACGAACCGTGATGAAATGAATCGACCAACTTTGCTGTGTAGGCACAAATATTAATTTCTTACCCACCCTATCCGTCTGCTGGTATTAAATGAAAACAGAAGTAAAACATTAAAAAAAACATTTATAAGATTTATATAACTTCTTATTTTTTTGTATATGATTTTGCCTTAAACCAAACATAAACATGCTTAAGTATCTACCTGTAAAAACTAAGATATAATAATTATGAACATAATTGAATCATTAGAACTCTTTGATCATTATGTAATAGTTTACGTGTACGCGTGTCTCTATTAGAAATTTCCATTTAAGAGGAAGTCTGTAGTTTTTATTTTTATTTCCGTTAGAAGGAAGTACTAAACCGTTGCCCGCAAAATTCCTGCCAACCTTTCTTTGGTGAACTTGCTTTCAACCTGACCCTCTCGTTTTTGTAATCCCCTTTCCTGAGCAAAAAAAGTTTACAAAAATTAAAGGACTTGGTAAACCCGGATCAGACGTTATTACAAAACAGTAACTATATTAGGTACGTTAACGTCCCATTACATTTTCTTTTAAGGAATACGGAACTAACTGATTTAAAAGGAGCAGAGTAGGTAATATACATTTCAAATATACTGTATGCCACCACATAATATTGATAATAAAACCATCTATACTTAATATTATAAATACGAAAGTTTGGATGGATAGATGGATGGATGTATGGATGGATGTTTGTTACTCAACCACACAAGAACGGCTGAACGGAACTTTATGAAATTTGGCATGGACATAGATTATAGTCTGGAATAACACATAGGCTACTTTTCATCCCGGAAAATTTGTCGCGGGAACCAAAAACCTTAATCCACGCGGACAAAGTCGCGGGTATCACCTAGTAGTATTATAAATGCGAAAGTGTGCCTGTTTGTCCTTCAATCATGCCGCGACAAAGCAACGGATAGACGTAATTATTTGCACGGGTAAAGTTTATGACCTGGAGAGTGACGTAGGCCTCTTTTTATCCCGGAAAATAAAGGAGTTCCCGTGGCGATTAAAAAACTTATTTCACGGAAGTCTAAGTAGCTAAAGGGAAAGCTTTTTATATTGCGTTTCATACGAGTTTTTGAACTAAGTTTAGCATAAAATAAATACCCTGTCTTTTAAGATGTTACACCTAATCAAGATCAAAGACGCAACCACTCACGTGTCTTCCACTTTTATTTAGAAGAAAATTTAGTGTATATCCGCAGCCCCATTACTTGTCGCAGTGTTGCAAGGCTAATAAAATATTTAACAAAAGGTTCCCGAATGCGCTCCACTCCCACGGGACACCACGACTGCTCTTAACTTCTTCTTAACACCTCACTGACGATTTTCGTTTAGATTGTACCAACTTTAGAAATATTTTACATTTAAGATTGTTACAGACAAAACTTTGGAAACGAAAACTCGTATGTGCAAGATTTTTGTTGTCTATTTTTATTTTGCAGGTTAATTTGATTATTAAAAGTCCTCTCCTCTCGGTTTTGCCACATGTTTTAAAATCAACTACACCATAAAAAGGCTAATGTTGTTTTTGCAATGTAATATAAGTACAAGTAAGCTTGTTCTGAATACCGGCCGCCTCGCTAGTCGCTACCTGCTCCTGTTTCCACTTGGCATGACAAAATAATGCAATTACAAAACTTGAATATTGCAGCGTGTAAAATCGTGAGTACCTACTAAGGTATAGCACAGAATTGCAGAAAAGTTGCTATGTCTGTACGTGTTGTGCGTACCTTTTGTTTTAATTTAAAGGTTGAGAGGCGGAAACGTGGTGCAGCGGAGCGACTGAATGACCATCGCTGTTGCTTTGTGCCTGATACTGTCTGGTTGAATGAGCCGCCGGGCACGCTGCTCGGTTTCATTTCACTTTAAGTAGGTATGTAGAATAAATTATTTCTGAAATAATATTTATTATGTTATGAAAAAATAACCCCAGGCGATTTAATGATAAATGATTATGCTAAATGATTATGATAAATGATTTATTTATTTCATGTAGGACAAGTTGTGCCACTTATGACACTTTAAGACTCTACCACCGGTTCGGAAAGCTGATTCTATTGAGAAGAGCCGGCAAGAAACTCAGCAGTTGCTCTTTTCTTAAAAAAGAAAAAGGTATTGGATAGAATCAGGCATTACTTTGCGGAAGTTCATGATTTAGCAAGAAAAGATTACAATTATTTTGCTATAATCCGCCAACAGAAAAAATCAGTATGGTCAAAAATGCAGTTACAAGCGAAGCACCGCTTACCTTGCTTAAGCAAGAAAGCCAAGTTCCCAAGCAAGCAATGCCACCACCACTCACATGCGCCACCACACAAGATTTTTATACTACTCTCAACGCACGTTTCGCTCCGACACCGGGGCATCTTCAGGAGATGTCGACTTTACAATGCAAGATTGTCTAATGTTGGCGGATTATAGCAAAATAATTGTAATCTTTTCTTGCTAAAGAAAAAGGTGACACTAAGTAAACAATACAACACATACATTACAAGTATTACACTGAATGATTTGTGGGTCACTGGATGCGAGGCCGGTTGCTTCTAAGCAACTTTGTCATTCTGAAAATCATCGATAGTGTAATAACCTCGACTTAACAAATGCTATTTAACACAGTCTTCAAATTTATTTAATGGCAAATCGAGAAACTCTTTGGCAACCATGTTATAAAAGCGTATACTCGACCCCACAAAGGATTTCTGTATCTTGCGCACACGATATGACGCTGTTACAAGCTTATGGCGGTTTCTTGTAAATCGATTGTGAGTATCACTTATTTGCTTATAAAGATTAATGTTCTTCCTGACAAAGACTATATTATTGTAAAAACTAATTTCTTAAAATAATTTAAATCTGTTTCTACCTATGAACCACGAAATGCAATAATCTCCAATTCCAGCAAGAAATGCAAAGTTGTCAGGAATAAACTGCAAATGGGAGTTATTGCGATGTTCCGACGATCAAGTTTGTTGCTGAGTACTCGCTCAGAGTTCATCTGTCCTCTTCGATTCCTCTGCTAAGAATAAATTGCTATCTTTGGATATCGCTCTTGTTGTTAAAGTTTGAGCACAGTAAAGTAGCGATGTATCAAGGCAACTTGTAAAAGTATCATTAATGTTGAGAGAATCGTCGCGAAACTAAAAATATGTAAGGAATCTTTCTTGTATCCAAGTGTTTATTTTCTACATAATATTAAAATATTTATCGAGTAATCTTTAATGAACTCATTTCAATTTTTGTCTTCTGTGCCACATCTGTGTCATGCCAAACTAATTATCCTAGCAAGATTCTGGTTAGAGCTTGCTGTATTGTCATGCTTTTGATTGGTTTTGGATCGAACTTATATTATGGTAACCCCAGATTACTATACCTATATTGTACTTATTATCTAGACTCAAAGATAATTATTGTTTTATAATTATAGCTTTTGTTTTATTGTACGTTGATGGTAATATTATGTCAGACAAAGGACTGCAGAGACCTTCACGAAAGTGTCAACAACCACTGTACAAAGTTTCAATTTTGTCTGCTGAACAACGCGCAAACGCATATAGGTAATGATTAAACTAATGAACTCACACATTTTGATTTTTTTATTATGAATGACAATTCCTAAAAAGCTATTTATAATTTTTGCAAAGGTTAATAATGAAGTATACTTATCAACGTTTCTTCGTAGCTTCATGTAACGAATGTCGCAAACTGCTCGTCTATTCAACCATCGGCCCTGAACTTTTTAATTAGTTTAACAACAATAATAGACGACCATCTTTTAAAAGAGTATTATCGTTTTAAATCAGGCCCTTTAATTCCACAGATTCTGATCGATTTTGTTACAAGTTTTAATGGTGTTTTATCCTCTAAAATTTTCTAGCGCCTACCTAGTTTTTATAGACGGAAACTGCATGTAAAATCTTAACCCACGGCTTGAGCTGTACGTTAAACGTTTATGTCAACCAGTTGATTGCTCCTTTTATATCAGGAATTGTAGCTAATGCTGCATAATGCATGAAACAAAAGTCAGCTAGTAACGCAGTTAAGGTCATGTGGGCAGTAGGCAGCGAGGTTCCGGCGAATGAATAGCCATCGGAAAGTCATCAGTTATGTAGAGCGTAGCGCCGTGCGCCATGTGGCCGGCGCTCCTCTCCGTAATTTTTCCGCAGGCTATTTTCCGTAATTTTCCGAACAACGGCCCTCCCTTCCCTGTACTGATGCTTTTTTTTAATGCTAACATTCATAACGACAGGACATTTGTACGCATAATAATTTATTTGATTGTATGCATGTTGATTTTACATCCTTTTATTAAAAATGCTGTGGAACGCCTTGTTGAATAATTGACATGGTTGGGTTTTTTTGGATAAATGTTATGAGGCGACGCTATTAATAGGTATATTTACAGCCCTATATCAGATAGTTTGTTTTTAATAGCAATTATTTCCTATCTGAAGGGATGAAAAGACGATAATGAAAAGCATTATCGTGAGTGATTTGTAAGGGCAGATAAAGACAGATTAGGCAGATTATTTCATTTTATATTTTAATATTTTATATTTCTGAATTCGTCATGAAGTATTCATGCCGAATATAAATAAAACCGCAGCTAATAGCAATAAAAGTGAGTGAGAGTTGAAGCACTCTGAAACGAGCTAAAATTAATGCAAATTGAACGAAATATATTGGTACTGATAGCAGTTTAAAAATATTTTCGGCGACAAAGTAAAATATGTTCGATTTATAAACACAATTTGCAAACACTATTTTATTCAATCATGCAGTATTTTAATTATTTATGTATATAACGTGTTGTTAAATGGTGGTTTATTTAAAAACATATATAATATTTAATGATTCACAGATAAATAAGTACCTAATGAAACTGAAGAATTTTAAATTCGAAATAGATTACTACCTGCCTACTCCTGCTTTTTATTCCAAATGGTGCAGCAAAAAATACAAATCGAACTTATTTTGCACGAAATGAGCATAAAAAATCTTAAGACAGTGCAAGTATTGAAATCTCAAAAATAAATATTCTTTGCTTTCATTTCACCCTCCCCTGTAAGTAGATATGTCTACATAATTTGTATTGTTATTTATACAAACGGGAAAATTTATATTAAGCAAAAGTAAACTTGGAAGCGTAGCCTCCATAAAAAGTTATGCGCCATTTAGTTACAGTGAAGGCACCTATAGTTTAGGAAACCGGTGCATCATATTGCCAAAGAAAATTAATAAAATGCTATAGGCAGAACAAGCTATGCTTTATTAATAAATATCTACTACTACAATACCACTTTAGAAGTTATGGTGGGATAAAAACACATACATACGTCATACTCTATAATTCTATACTAATATTATAAATGCGAAAGTTTGGATGGATGGATGGATGGATTTTTTATTACTCAATCACGCCAGAACAGCTCCCGTTGAGCTGGTCTGGCGTGATGTGGCACCTGGATAAATGACACAGAGATAGATTATAGTCGGGAATAACACATAGGCTATTTTTTATCCCTGAGAATTAAAGAGGTCCCGCGGGAACCAAAAAACCTCAATCAACGCGGACGAAGTCGCAACATCAGCTAGTACATACATACATATACCTACATAGTACATACGTGAACCCTGAAAACATTACTCTCCTTTTGTTGGGCAGTCGTGTAAAAATATCTCATAATAATAATTAATAATAGCTAATTGAAAATTTGAGTTCGAAATGTGGAGAATCTGAATAATTACAAACAAAATACTTAGTAACTATTTTCCAATTTATGATAAAGTCGTTACAAATGTGGCATTTAATGTCACGAACTCGCATATTATCTAATTTGTTTAATTTAAATATATACTGTGATAAGGGTTGTAGCACATTTTACTCGTAGTTCAGTAGAATTTAATATACAAAACAGGTGTACATAATAACCGGATCTGAATTGCAAATAATTGATCATAAGATTGAACAGTGTTCCAAAAAACTGTACTTACCTAACTATAGATAGTTGTGTGTGTGTAGGTTACTTGTATTTGTTATTTATAAAGAGGAACTGCATTGTCTTGGTCGATTATAACTAGCAAGGTAGTGAGCAATGTAAATAATACGAGCGGCTAAATTTCTTTAGTTAAGTAACTCCGAACTCGGAGGTCAACTAATCCATTACGTTAGTAATGCATAGTTAACCCCACGTTTCATTTTATACTTATTTTTATAGTTTTTTTAATTTGAGGCTGGTACGTCGTTCCCCAGTCAGGTTGAGATAGTTTTGCAGAGCATCGCCGCCTTTAGTAGGTATAGTAAAGCTCTGTTAAAATCAACAAAAAAAACCAACGCTCAACTTTAAATCGTGCTTTTAAATCAACAAAGTGTGGCATAATGTCACGCACACGCATATATAATTTGTAATATTGTCATGTAATTAATGTTAATAAATTAATCTCGCGTTCAGCAGACAAATTAGACGCAGGCTGCTCGACTAACGACGGACTATTTGGATTAAATGGGGGGGTTGATGTTTATGATTTACGGAGGTCGGTAATTGTGGCGCCTGGCTGACGCGCAGCTACGTAGTTCATACGACGGCGCGACGCGACGCACGTTTTAACACCTCTCTGTGTGTTACTTACCTAATAAAAATAAAAAATGAAATGAAAAATTATATCCGTATTCCGTACTTGATATTAATAATGCGAAAGTGTGTACCTACGTCTGTCTGTCTGCTACGCGTTAACGGTCATCTTTTTAACCGATTTTGATGTAATTGGATACAATGATAAGTTGTATCCCGGGGGAAAGGATATTAGATTTTATGCCGGAAAATCAAGGGGTTCCCGCGGGAATAAACAAACTTGATCCACGCGGACGAAGTCGCGGTCATCATCTAGTAATATATAATAGTAGGTCTATATTTGCAATGAATCGCATTTGATTTTAGCACAGATTTTAGGTAGAACTAAGTCGTCTATAATTAGTAATGGGTTTCATACATTTTGTCATACATTCAACATATTGTTTCATCCAAGGGCACATACGAGTAGCTTAAAAGACTGATAGACGCTGAGGTTCCAAAGTGCTAAAGTGGCAGCTCTAGTACGGGAAAATACAGTGTTGCAAAAATTTCTACTACATATATGGAGAAACGAACCCAAGCAAGTTGCTGGGAGATTTTGGTTCGAAAATGATCTACACGCTATTCCGAATCGAATGATACCTCGTTCATATTTTTCGGAAGCAGAGAAAAAAGTTTGACCCAAAAAGCACTTGTTGACTAGACTATAATGGAGATAACAAAAATTCAATCAAGGCCGCAGAGTTAAGCAATAATAACTTTAGTCCAATAACTGATAAGTATGTATATTCTGGCATTTTAACTTCTGAATCTGCATTTTAAAGTCTCACTTAGTTAGGAAACTAATATTTTGTAAAATCAACCTACTAGGTGATATTTGTAATCCATTTTAAAAGATTATCCAAGATGGCATGTGAGCAAACATCCTTAAAAGCGCTTTCCTTAATGAACAATTAATTTTCGCTTAGCAATTCATTATAGAAAGGTTATTCTAAATGTTCCCCTCGTGTTGTGTAAGTTGAGCATAGCGAAAATAGACGACGATAGCGGTAATAAAACATGATAATCAAGTTCAGGACGTGGAAACAACGCGACGTTGCCTCCATGTTGACTATTCATTATAACATCTCGCCATAAGACAAACAATCCTGTGTTATGTTATTAGATTCCCCCATAGTGGAAGCTATTCCGTGATCTGTACCTACTACCTACGTACGTTACCTTATTCTGTCCAATTACGTCGGACGTTATAGATTCTTTATGCAAAAGACACGTCTAGTAAAACTTTGATCAAAGTTTTAATAGATATTACCTATACTTCTATTTAACTTAATTAAATATAAAGTTTATTCTAAAGCCAATCCAGGGAACCCGAAAAAAATCCGCTGCACTAAGAAGGGTGGGTGCGAAGGATGTCACCGTAAAAATCCGTTAATTTTAAAATAACCAAATAAAGAATATCTTAGGCTTAGAAAGTCTTCTTGGGTCACGAATTTTTGAACCGAAAGCCAAATATCCCTGGGAATTTGGCTTTAACCTTTAGAATATTACCTGCAACTGAGACCATAAAATAATATTTTTTAATATGTTATTATTAAGAATTATCATATCATATTATAAATGTGAAAGTGTATCTCTCAGTCTGTCTGTCTGCTACGCTTTAACGGCCTATCTTTTCAATCAATTACGAGGAAATTTGCTAGGTGAGAGCTAGGTTGCATCCCGTGGAAGGGCATAAGCTTCTTATCCCGGAAAATTAAGGAGTTCCGGCGAGCATGAAAAAAACTTAATCAACGCGGACGATGTAGCGGGCATCATCTTGTTTTTAAATATTTCATTCTACTCTCTCAAAGTTGACTTTCCCAAACGAAGGAGGGTTCCCAATGCAAATAAGAGTAAATAAAATCGCTTGGAGTGCTACTCGTTTCTTGGACTTTAAAAAGCCTTTGCATATTATGTGGGTCCTGACTCCTGCCATATTATACTTAACACAAGTTTAAGATACAAGCAGCTGAACTAGAAGTTTGGACGACCTCAGTCAATTTGGGAATTTATAATTTCTGAATTTTCTCTGGTCTGCAGGTCTGGTGGGAGGCTTCGGCCGTGGCTAGTTACCACCCTACCGGCAAAGACGTACTGCCAAGCGATTTAGCGTTCCGGTACGATGCCGTGTAGAAACCGACTAGGTGTATGGGTTTAATATAACTATACCGTACCCCTAATAGGTTAGCCCGCTACCATCTTAGACTGCATCATCACTTACCATCAGCTGAGATCGCAGTCAAGGACTAACTTGTTAGTGGAATGAAAAGAAAAAAACAAAAGTCTTCACCCTTCAGCTACCAGTACAAAGTACATTAAGTACTGCCAACTTAACTGCCGCAATTAGATTAATCATTGACATTTTGCATATAAAACTTATTAACATAAGTAAGTATTTATTTTTTGAAACACCATGTTATATTTACTCACGACAGAATGCAAACCCGTTTGGCATATATAAAGTTTTTATTCATATTGTCAGAAGTTAGCCCTTGATTTCACCTGGTGGTAAGTGGTGATTCAAGCTAAGATGGAAGCAGGCTATGGCAGTTGTTATTAACAGTTGTAATTTACAGGTTTAGCTCATTCTTGTTTCGTAGCACTTAAATGTAATTAATTCGAAGTTATACAAATACATATGTACCGACTAAGGAGACAACTTGTTTGTCCTCGCAGACTAATTAAAAAGTTTGTTTCGACAACTTCTGAGTACAAGTGGCGCCAGCGTAAAGTTTCTATCAATTTGTTAAGGAATAAATAGATTGTCGGAGACCTAATACCGAAAATAGATGCAAGATCTTATTATTTCTAGTTAATGCCCACGACTTGGTTCGCTTGGACTTAGTTTTTTTTAATTCTTGGGTTGGCTTTTGGGAATTCTTTGTTTTCCGAGATAGAAATGGGCCCGGGATTAAAACTTACATTGTACGAATTTTCGCAGATGGGCGGTAGAAAATGTAACAGATAGACACACCTTCGTATTCGCGGTATTAATATGGAAGTATGGATCCGTTACTAGTAAAGTATAGCCATTTCAAAATTTTAAAATAAAATTAATTTATTCACCCGGTATTTTAACTTACTATGGTTATCGTAGTAATCAACCCGACAAAATTTCCGGTATGGAATATCTCATGCGTATTGTATCAAAAAATATTTGTAAAGCCTTTAATATAGTGATGTAGCAAAGGTATGAGTGGCTGAACCTCATATGAATATTTATGGGCCGGTTGGCACGATCCTACAGATAATGGAATATGCAGACGGTTGTAAATCCGATTAGTTTGCTGGCACAATTAGCGGATACTAGATATAATATGAGGAAAAGTTGTACATTCAGAACATTCATTCAGGCGTAAAGTGAATTGATAACATTTCATGCCAATTTATATTTTAAATGTTTGTAATTATATCGAAAAAAAGTTTATTGAAAATTAATGACTTTATATTGATTGTTGACGTTGATATATAATAATAAAACGTGTTTGGAATAAAGCAAACTGCTGGTGTTCTAGTTTTCAATTTAAAGTAAAAAGTTCATGTAAAATTACTTACTTAGTTCACAAGAACAAAAAATAAAAAAGGCTGTATTTATAGGTACCTACCATCATTTTACGATATGGATAAGTAAACATAATAGACCCACATGGGACACGGATAAGGATTTGTGAATATAAGGCACCAGGCTGAAAACGTGCGATAGTATAACCCTCTCATGAGCACGTACTTTAATCACATTTATGCAAGTGCAACTTGCTTTATAAACTAAATATTTAGTTTCTTATTAACATAAACAAACAGATATATAGCTAGTAACAACGTGCGACGGAAAGCAAAGCCATGTGAAGAATTTTAACGTGTCCTGCGTCATATTTCTCATTGTTGAGGGTCGTGAATCGTGGCCCCTTTCAACTCTATTACAGTTATAAACAGTTATTTATTGCTATCAGATGTTAGTTGTACTAATTAAGTAATAACCGTGACTGACGGCTTATAAACGTGCCCGTGCACGGGGAAAACTTCCTTAGAGCACGAAAAAAAACACAAAACCAAATTCCGACCTCTAAATTCACTTTCAAACAATTCTTCATCCTTTGAACTGTATGTTTTAAACAATTCGAGAGTAATAAATAACACCAAACAGGTTTTTCTCTGTTCGATTTAATTATGTGCGTCGCTTACAGGTTTGCTCTGGATATCAAACACTATCAGAAAATCCATTAGGAAAATTATATCGGCCTTAGTATCTGGAATATAAACGCAAACAATGAATTTTTCCGCTCAACATAACTTAGGAGTTTCCTCGGAAGTCAATTTCTTAATTAAACGATATATCGCCAAGTAATTAGATAAATTATTTAAGTTGTTTGCACAGTTGGCAGGCGGGCGAGGCGCGACAACAAAGCGTGCGTAGTGCGGTCGCAGCCGGCTGGCGGCACTCCACGATATGAAAGTGCCGCTCTTCTTAAACAAACCTTGGGAAACTTGGCCAATTTTATGTGAATCTTTAACTTACGATTCTAATTCATTATCTTCCTGTTTATAATACTTCGTTTTTATATAGTTTGAAACGTATAAATCGACAAAATTATACGCTGTTTTCACTTTTCATATAGTTTTTCATTATTATTATTTCTTGTGCCGCTTTATTTTAACATTATTGCTATTATATTATTAGAATTAAGTATAGTATAATATATTTGTTTGATATAAACATTAATTTAAATCAATCCATTTAAAGTAGGTACTATAGTTATTAGTTACTATGGATGAGTGGCAGGGTAAACCGACAAAGTGTGTACGATTTAGTAGAAAGTTTTAAATGAAAAATGATTTTTTTAATTTATTAAAAATATTATAATAATAGCGAGGCGGAGGTGGTTCTATACTTGATTATACATGTTGTGCAGCTGCGTTGCTTTTTCGGGATTCTCGTCAACTATTTTATTTTGATTATGATTACGAAAATATTTCAAGCAAATCTAGCGGAAAAATTATAAATACGAGTATAAATACATAAAGACAAGGTCTTCCACGCAGGTTTCATTTAAATTTCGATGAGTGTAGCTCGACTACGTCACTGCGTAAGTATGAGGCTGGCTGCCAGGCTAGCGCGGCGACGCGGAATGTCCAGGCGCGTCGGCACTAAGCCCGCTGGTGCGCCCTAATAAATTGCGATTTAACTTGTCTCTCGGATAACGCCAACTTTTCCGCGTTTGTTCCGCGCCCGACACTTTTTTCCGCCTCTTCATTTCCTATCTCTTACTTTTGTATTTTCTGCTCTTTCCTTGCCGAGATAAACAGGCGAGAAACGCTGAAAGGGGCTTTACAAATTCAAATTGAACTTATCACACAACTTTTTACATTTGTTTCTGGTCTTGAGTTCGAGGAAAAAGAGCGAAGAGGCATTTAATAGTACAATCTCGGGTAAGATTGATGATTTTGTATCACACCTCGCTTCGGGCGCTCGTAACGAGTTGGATGGCTCTCGACGTGGGTTGTGCTGCGTCTTATCTGGAATGGGATGCCGCTATCTCAAATTACATATATTACTTAAATCGCTCTTGAATCACTGGCTTTTACGTATGCCTTTTAAGAGAAACCTTAAGTGACATCAAGGGTGCATTTTTTAAAGATATCCGCAAAACATCTATTGTACGTATTTCTTGAGGCAATCCGCGTAAGTAATCACTCGCGATTGCGAGTTTGGATGAACAAGCAAAATATCATATCAGTACGTACTCTAGACTTGGTAAGGAAATAAATTAAATTGTTTTAAGATATTAGAATACTTTTAATTTATCTCTTGTAATTAAAGTAGATATTAATCGGTGAATACAACATTTTGATTGAATGAGTATCTAAGGAAGTAATTTTACCTAAAACACCAAAGTGGTATCGTGCAATGTGCATAATAATTCGAGATTAAATGTTTTGACAAGGTTTATTAATTAGCCACATTATGTGATGTCTATAAACTAGTGGTTCGCCCCGAACTGAGACCTCGCGGTATCCATAAACTTACAGAGCGCCATCTATGTGAAGTTCTGTTAAACATAGTGAAGCTCATTAAAAATTAAATAATTTCCTTTCCTTAGAATATTTATCTAATTTTAGTATTTGTTGTTCAAGTACAGGATATAATTCAAATAAGTGATCAAGTTTCAGGCTCAGCCTTTTCTTTTTAAGCACAAACGAATAAATTTGTACAGAGCGCCATCTATTGACAACATTGTGAAGTTTGTTAAAAATACGTGTGCTCATTAAAAATTAAATAATTTCGTTTCCTTATAATATTTATCTAATTTTAGTATTTGTTGTTCAAGTACAAGATATAATTCAAATAATTAATCAAGTTTCAGGCTCAGCCTTTCAGAAAATTGGGAGTTCTGAGGTCATCTTTGGACGTCAGAAAATCACCACTTTGAAAGCCCCCCTTCTATGAGAGCCCCCCTGAAATAAAGATTTTTATAACTTTTTAAGCCATATTCGGCGGGAGGCCATCGGTTTACACAGTATATTTAAATTTGAAGTAATTACGTTCAGTAATTCAGAAGTTATAAGGCTCTGACAGACGGACGGACGGACAAGTGCCAATTCACCCAAGTAGACTCAGAGACCTTCGCTTCGCTCGGTCAAATATTCTACTCGTTATACATATTACAGTCGGTAATATAACGTTAGGCAAACATGTTTTATTAATCAAGACGCGGGTAAGGAAGTTTCGCCGCGTGTAGCAAATAGCGTTCACTTAATTTGAGGGCCATGTGTGGGCATAACCGCAGCATATTTATCCCATTATGCACGGCACGGCAGCCGCTGCGGTGATGCGAGTCACGTCGTCTGAAACGAATCGCATGTGACATTATTTGTGAAGATCGTGCTCTATCTTCGTCGGCGACATGCTAGGGACGTGGAGGGATTACTCACAAAGAAGTACGATTTCAACGGTACGATAAAGAAGCGAGAAGTAACGCTGGGTATTCTCTTAGGGATTGACGCACGGTTAAACTTTTTCGCTTTGTACGTACAGTGTATTTGTTTAATTTATCACCGGTCCGTGAGTTTTAATAATATTTTTATATTCATGACTAGCAGAACGCTCTGGCTTTGCACGGGAGCCAGTAACGACCTATAGAGACGAAGTAGTTACAATGAGCGCTTGAAACGCGTGTTTCATGAGCACATGACATTCACTGTCAAGAGCAGATTATTGCGCTTATAGGTTTTTTGATCTAAGCACTCATGTTTCTTGTTCGATGGACGTAATATTAAAAATTTAAATAAAATTAAATTAAAGATGCTTATCGGTTTAGATCGAAGTTTTACAACAGACTTTATTTTATGGACAGGTACTAATGAATTATAAATAACGATAATGATGGTCGTTACCATTGATTGTGCATAGGTACCTATAGCTTGCGAAGTCATTGGTATTAGCTAATTAGGTATTATCTAGGTAGGTATTTGTACCTATTGATAATAATATCCTGTTGTAACAGAATATCGCGATCGGTCTCATGACCAGATATTATCATTTATATGTATTATCATACTGAACGTTGCAAATGCATGCAGCGTATCTATGATCACATAATTTGAATATCAAAACAAATTACTCAATCACAAATCACATCTTACTCGAATGTAATTCGAATTATTACAATAAACATTTACCCGACCTGTTATTATGTAAATAAATTGGAATAACTTATTTCATATAACATGTTTATATTATTAGGTGCTAGTTAGTTAGGTTTAATAGTAAAACATTATTCTTCAAGTGTTAATATATAATTGGTTATCGAGAACTAAGCTACAAACTATTTGTATAAGATCGATCATCAATTTTAAAGCATGATAGATAAAGACAATACAGACAATCTAATTTATCATCATAAAGACAATCTAATCCCACCAAAACCATTTCATGGATAGGATGCCAAAACTCGCATACAAGTCCAAATCATAATGCTTTCACTGTTAAAAAGTTATGAGATCTCTAGTAGAGCCAAGCCCCTAGTTGAGCTCCGATTTGTGCTGCGCATCATCATAGCCCATGGGGTCAGTTCCAAGTCCAAAGTGTACAGGTTTAAGTACTTTTGGCTGTACCACATTTACTACATAGAAGTCCTGACTCTATAAACTCTACATCTTGATAAAAAGATGTGGCTTGGCCGTTTCGTGATTCTCGCACAAACTATACCTATTCCACGAACATTAAATGATTGATTGGATCACGAAACAGCCAAGCCACATCTTTTTATCAAGATGTAGAGTTTATAGAGTCAGGACTTCTATGTAGTAAATGTGGTACAGCCAAAAGTACTTAAACCTGTACACTTTGGACTTGGAACTGGCCCCATGGGCTATGATGATGCGCAGCACAAATCGGAGCTCAACTAGGGGCTTGGCTCTACTAGAGATCTCATAACTTTTTAACAGTGAAAGCATTATGATTTGGACTTGTATGCGAGTTTTGGCATCCTATCCATGAAATGGTTTTGGTGGGATTTCATTTCTTTTTGGCAGGCGCACTAGATTTTTTAATTTTTTGGACTCTATTTCTCGCACTACAGTTATTCCTTTTTTCATTGCCCACTCTCTATCGTTGCCTCTTTTCTTTGTGGGTTTGCTGTATATGTATGTAATGAGCGGCAAATCCATACATACTTAAGTTAGTTCTTATTTTCGAGTCTGGTGCTCAGTATTAAAGATATTTGGTTGTATGGGCCAGCCGGTTTATATCTGCTTATTGTTGATTAGCGACCCGCCCCGCTTCGCAAGGCTAGCACTAATCATGATAATAGTCCATTATTTTTTACCCACTAAAGCCAGTGGGCACTGAGCAGCACATAAGATTTTACATTAGCACTGGAATGAACCTACGTGAAGTGCCGGAAGAATTTTTAAAATCGGTTGAGTTTTTTTTTATTTTATCCACAGCAAACTTGACGGTTAAATCTTTCCTCTTTTTAATATTAGTTTAGATCCATATAATATTATAAATACGAAAGTGTGTCTGTCTGTCTGCTGCGCTTTCACGGCCCATCTTTTCAACCGATTTTGATGAAATTTACAGGGATAGTTTGTATCCCGGGGAAGGACATTGGCTACTTTTTATCCCGGAAAATTAAACAGTTCCCGCTGGAATCAAAAACCTTAATCCACGCAGACGAAGTCGCGGGCATCATCTACTTTTCTATAAATTGTCACGCGTTAATTTAATTCAAACCAATGAACAGTGTTTAGTTCGAAGAACAGGGTTAGACGAAAATATCGTTGATTACTTATTGAACAATTCCTAAAGGGATGCCGGGTCATACGTGGACTCTTCGCCAATGATTACTATAGGTATATTTACCTCTGAAAAATATTTTATGTTGTAAGTACTTATAGGTATTTTATAATTTTTCAGTAATAAAATGAAAATAATGAGAATAAAAATGACAACATTACGTGATTATTATGTGCGACCTGTTTGGCCGATTGGTTACAGACCATGACTGTTGAGGTAGAGGTCGCGGGTTCGAATTCTGCTAGGGGCATAATGTTTGTATTCAGAACATTTGTACCTGAGTCATGAATTTTATATATATATTATTTATGTACGGTATTATGTATGTATACGGCATTTTGCATATATTACTTTTAGTACCGACTGTGCAGTTATTATGCACCCCCTATAGGAGGGGTTGGCAGGGAAAAGTTCCTGATTTCTTAATTTTCCCATTATTTATATGAAATTCCTAGCCCACATACCAAATTTCAGCTTTCTAGGGCTTTGGGAAGTACCTACCCTAGAGGTTTTGATTTTCATCAGCGATTTATAAGGCTAAATTACGAAACCGATGTATTTCAGTTATCGATAAATCTGAAACTATAAATGCTAGACAATTGATACTTGGTATGTTTAATAAGTTGGCCAACAGCATCTTATCCTGAAAATTTCAGCTTTCCAGCATCATCCGGACTGAAGCTATGACGGTTAGCAAATACGTGGAAACGCTGTCAAATATGCACCCCCAATAAGAGGGGTTGGAAAAAGAAAGTTTCAGATTTCTTAATTATTCCATTGTTTATGTGCAATTCCTAGTCTACATACCAAATTTCAGCTTTCTAGGACTTTAGGAAGTACCCTAGAGGTTTCGTGTTTCATGTGATTTAGTAAAAGTAAAAAACCCCCAAAAGTACGTATTTCAGGTATCAATAAATCTGAAACCATAAATGCTAGATAATTGAAACTTAGTATGTTTAATAAATGTGCCAACGACATGTTATCCTGAAAATTAAAGCTTTCTACCATCATCCGTACCGAAGTTATGACTGTTCTAAAATACGAGGAAATGCTGTCAGATTTGCACCCCCTATAGGAGGGGTTGGAGGGGAAAAGCTTCAGATTTCTTAATTTTCCTGTTGTTTATATGCAAATTCTAGCCTACATACCAAATTTCAGCCTTCTAGCACTTCAGGAAGTACCTTTTTCATGTTGATGACGGTCAGTGAGTCAGTCACGAAATCGACGTATTTCAGGTATCAATAAATCTGAAACTATATATGCTAGAAAATTTATACTTGGTATATTTGGTAAGTTTGCCAACAACACCTTATCCTGAAAATTTCAGCTTTCTAGCATCATCTGGACCTAAGCTATGACGGTTCGAAAATCCGACGAAACGCTTCGAGAAAAGGTAGGTAGTGCCCCGTTTCCTTTGGCTCGCTTTGGCGGGGTCACTCCCGTGACCCCAGATATTCAGACTTTTATAGAATATAGGATAATAATAACTAGGTTAATTAAAAAGTTTCGGATGGTAGGCATGGGAAGTAAAACGATAAAGGGGCACATTAGCTGGAGGTGTGTGACTCAGCGCAATATTGGCAAGGCCGAGCACCGCCTGCTTGGTATTCGCCACGCAGCATCGCCGCTCGCTCCACGATACCCTCGCGACTCCCACCTACCAACATTACCCATAACATAACCGCACACTTTACACCTTGTGTCTACATATATTTTTGACCCATCAGCTAACAATATAAACAACTTTGTCACCGAAACGTCCACCGAAAATATCTATAACAATTGTACACATTTATACGCCATATCTGACTGGGACTCGCAATTATTGCAAAATACCCATTCATTTTTCCGTCGGTTCGCGGCGCGCTCAACCATGCGTGATTTTGTTTTTGTGCGTTTGTTCAGTGTCTGGACGCTTTACTGTGGTTATTTTGTTATTTCGAAACCATTTGTCGTGAAATAAAACAGTTTTCTGATATTTGATCAGCAATTTGTAGTACGAAAACAGTACCGCACATATTTTATGTAATTGTTTGTACCGTGGCGTTCGGCTGTGTACCGATGTTGGCTTGTTTGATGAATCGACACAACAACGTTAATGACATTTTGTGTAAATGCTTGTATTGTAGCGAAAATTGCGATACGAGTGGGGTGAAAAGATTCAATGGATGCGATAGAGCAGTCCCTAAGTCCCAAATTAAATCTATACTTATAATAAAACTGTAACAGGTCTAATTCTGTACATTGAAGATATTTTGAAAATTTTTTTTGGAGGGCACTCATTATTCGATACTGAAGCCAAATCTGTAATTATTTTCATTTTTGTCTGTCTGTCTGTCTGTCTGTCTGTCTGTCTGTCTGTCTGTCTGTATCTTGGCCGCGCATCACGCCGAAACTACTGAATGAATTCAAACGAAACTTGGCACGATTTGAGCCCATACTACGAGGTAGGACATAGGATACTTTTTATCCCGAAATTCTACCCCCAAAGGGGTGAAATAGGGGTTGAAAGTTTGTATGAAAGTCCGTCATTTCTCAAATTATATCGATGAAACTTGGTATATGAGCTGCGGGTTGAAAATGAAGACGTACTTATTTCACAGTTTTTCGTAATTCCACCCCCAAAGGGGTGAAATAGGGGTATAATATAAAAATGAATCCCTATTTCCCTTGGCCACGGCATCACGCGTGAACGGCTGGACCAATTTCGCTAATTCTTTTTTTTTTGGTTTGTCTGGACGCCGGGATAGTTTATATTCACAATTGGACCCGGTAGGGGGCGCTGCAATCGGGTTCGAGGTTCAGGGCGGGACACGGCTGGACCAATTTCGCTAATTCTTTTTTTGTTGGGTTTGTCTGGACCCCGGGATGGTCTATATTCACAATTGGACCCGGTAGGGGGCGCTGCAATCGGGTTCGAGGGTCCCGCCAAACCACGCGGACGAAGTCGCGGGCATCAGCTAGTCATGAAATATTTCTCCACCTGTCCGCAGATTCGCGAGTCGCGTTTGCTCCGTCTTTCCTGTCGCTTCATTCTTGTATTTTTCCTGATTTAATCACGGTGTGTACCATAAAGTATAGTATGAGCGAAGTATCCATATCCATACTTCCATACTTCCATACTAATATTATAAATGCGAAAGTGTGTCTGTCTGTCTGTCTATCTGTCTGTCTGCTACGCTTTCCCGGCCCATCTTTTCAACCGATTTTGCTGAAATTTGGTATAGAGGTAGGTTATATCCCGGGGAAGGACATAGGCTACTTTACTTTTATCTCGGAAAATTAAGGAGTTCCCGCGGGAATCAAAAAACCTTAATCCACGCGGATGAAGTCGCGGGCATCATCTAGTTAGTGATCAATTTAAGGAAATAAATTATAAAATATACATTTTCTTATGTATAAGAAATTAAATATTAGGTAGCAGGCATAAGAAATGCATTCGGGGATTTTATCACAGATTTTTTTAGATAACTCTGTGAATAAAGCTAATAGGATGAGAAAAAGGTCTCTACTTACAACCTTTCGTCGAGTGTTAAGGATTTAGCCGTATGTCCGTTTCAAAAGACTACTATCTCTATCTGGACCATTGAATGTGAGAAAAAGCCACGGTTTTAGTGGAACAAATTTCTTTTGATTTTTTCACGTACTATCGAGATGGGCCTCTTAGCAGATTTGGTAGCGTGTGTTTAGGATTGGCTGTTCATTTTATTGAAAGGGATTGAATGAGGATACATAGAGTTTGACAAACTCGTTCGGTAAATCCATTTAAACCCTATCCAATAACCCATTATATCACACTGTATGAGCTCTATCCGCAAAAAAATATGAAATTTGTCAAATTCATACCGCATATTTGTTTACATTTTTTTTTTTTATTGCACTACAAGTTAGCCCTTGACTGCGATCTCATCTGATGACGATACAGTCTAAGATGGTAGCGGGCTAACCTGTTAGGGGTATGGCAGTTATATTAAACCCATACCCCTAGTCGGTTTCTACACGGCATCGTACCGGAACGCTAAATCGCTTGGCGGTACGTCTTTGCCGGTAGGGCGGTAACTAGCCACGGCCGAAGCCTCCCACCAGACACTGCTTTTTGTTAGTAATAAAAAATAATGATTGCAAATAATAATTTGAATCACTTTAATACTGAATGCCACATTTTGAATTCCTAGTAGGTACTTGGACTATGAACGGGCAGAATAAAAGATGATTTGTACTCGTACATAGGTACTTACTAAATTTTAATGTGTAATTTCAATTGTGTTCTTTTTGAGAAAAATGTCTTTTATCCGATATAGCTTGTTTCCATAGAATAGATACGCCTATTTTATGATCATAGGGTACGGCCTGTGCTACGGCGTAGCAGCTAAGTCTTACTGTTGACAATCATGCTAGTAGCATTCCGAACCAGTGGTAGATTCACTTGACGATTCAAAAGTACTTGTAAAAGTTTAGTTGAATAAAAAAACATTTAAATTTTGTTTTTTTTTTAATTTTGTATGGAATTGATCAATAAACTGGAGAAGCTACACACATATTAGTGGCAGTCACCGCCACCCACAAAATCAAGCGCTCTTCGCACATGATGATGATGAGCAAAGGACTAGATAAAATATCACGGCTTCCCTATAATTATAGTAATATATTGGGGCTGATTCTGTGTAACACAATCTCTAAACTAAACTAAAATGGCAGCTTTAAATCTAGTTCCGTCCCTTTCCGTAGGGAGTATTATGAAAGGGTTAGCAATATTTGTAATGCTTTAATTTTAGTTTAGTTTAGAGATTGTGCACTACAGAATCAGCCCCACTATGCAACTAAAATACTAGTTGTACGGGTCTTGTTGTGTAATTACAAAGAGCAGCTGACGCGTCGGCAGAGCGGCTGCACAGCAGCTAGAGAGATGGGACATCATTTTTGAATGGTTAGTTTACCCAAAGGAATTCAAACATAGCAACTGTTTCGGCAGAAGGATATTTATTTAGGAAAAACTAATACACAGAGGATGTTAACCTACAAAGAAAGCAAACCTTCCATAGATATAAATCTTTACTTCCATACTCCATACTAATATTTTACCGAGCGAAGCGAAGGTCTCTGAGTCTACTTGAGTGAATTGGCACTTGTCTGTCCGTCTGTCCGTCCGTCTGTCAGAGCCTTATAACTTCTGAATTACGGAACGTAATTACTTCATGTCCAAGATTGGGCCTTGAACATGAACCAAGATGATCTCTATTCACGTGTATTAAATGCACTTGAATAGAGATCCTAAAATATGGCTTATAGAATAATTTGCACATTTTTAAAGGACCCCAATTTGGAGAAAAATATTTTTTTATTTTGTGGCTTTTTTAAATCTTTATCTGAATCTTATCAACAGTAAAAAAAAGCTTGATTGTCTTTGTCACGTATGTCATTGGTTGATTGTCAAATGTCACTGTCAGTTTTGTACATTGGGTATGTTCCGATATACACTGCGAGCACTGTAAGGTGTGACGTCAATTTAGTATACTGCGAAGCCGTTCCTTTATAGTTAGCTATGCTGGTTACTGTTCAAAAAGGAACGCAGTCAGCACTGAGAGCACCTTACCATGAAAACGCCAGTGCTCACAGTACAAAAATGGCGACGATTATGACGTCATATATTTTTCTACGTTACTGCGGCAGTATACTGTTAGTCCATAACGGAACGAATTTCTTCCCAGTACTCGCAGTGTATATCGGAACATACCCTTGATAGACCTTTATATTAGAAAATGTTGCCATCCATCGAAAAATATTTTCTACAAACGATATTTTTCATAATTAATTTTTAAAAAAACGGGGTTTCTAAAATTGTTATTTATATGGCGTTTAATGTAATATTTTTTTCTCTTTCACGTGATGGCAGTTTGGTTCTGGTTCATTGACACTCAGAATAAAAAACCACCCTCCATACTGAACTGGGACATGTAATTTAAAATAATATGAACCCGATGGCCTCCCGCCGAATATGGCTTAAAAAGTCATAAAAATCTTTATTTCATAATCTCTCATAGAAGCGAATGAGAAGTAAAATATTTTTATAGCGTTACATAGGGTTGCGGTATATCATTTTAAAAGATAATTAGGAATAGAGTCCAAAAATATCTTTTTTTAATCTTTCCCCTAAAATTGACCAAATTTTAATTGGTCAATTTGTTAATTGACCAATTAAAATTATTACCAATTGGTTAATTGGTAATAAATTTTAATTTGGCTTTCAAAGTGGAGATTTTCTAACGTCCAAAGTTGACCTCAGAAGTCTCAATTTTCTGAAAGGCTGAGCCTGAAACTTGATCAATTATTTGAACCTGTACTTGAACAACAAATACTAAAATTAGATAAATATAATAAGGAAACGAAATTATTTAATTTTTAATGAGCTTTGCAGTACTTTTAACAGAACTTCACAATGATGTCAATAGATGGCGCTCTGTGATACCGCGAGGTCTCAGTTCGGGGCGAACCACTAGTATAAATGCAAAAGTCTGTCTGCCTGCTAAGCTTCTTCACTGCCCATCCATTTACAAACAATTTACCAAAAGTTCAACAACATGTTTCATCCCGGGGAAGGACGTGGGCTATCGCGGAAGTTTTTTAATGCAGCGAAGTTGTTTAAATTGTGTTTTGGGATTGCTTAAAGTTCTTAAAAATATCATATATTTGACTCAATCACTTTCTAACGGTTTTACGGACCAACTGCGCCTTAAAAAACATTTTTTTTTGTTTTCACGAATGAAATTTTATGTAACTCACTTTGCAATACGATGCGTTACTGCACAAATCTGATATTCTGTCGCTCAGCCCATTCATAGGTGCAGCCATATAGCCAATGGGCAATATTGTGCCAATATCACTAACAAAACTGGTCACTTGACGTATTGAATGTCCGCTATATCTGGCTTTATTAAATCATATTTTTTCAATCAGTTTTAATTTATGCTTTTAATTCACATTCTACGCATTTAGTTTGGACTGCTATTATTTAAAGCTAGACTGAACAGATGAACTATTTTAGGTTACCCAATATTGTACAGACGAGACAGATATAAATTCACTATCGGGAAGTATGCTTCTAAGCCAGGAGTTATATTCCAAAACTACTATCATCAAATAAATATTATAAATGCGAAAGTTTGGATGGATGGATGTATGTATGGATGTATGTTTGTTACTCAATCACGCTCCAACGGATGAACGGATCTGGATGAAATTTGGCACAGAGATAGATTATAGTCTGGAATAGCACATAGGCTACTTTTTATCCCGGAAAATTAAAGAGTTCCCGCGGGAACCGAAAAACCTCAATCCACGCGGACGAAGTCGCGGGCATCAGCTAGTACTTAATATTATAAATACGAAAGTGTTCGTTCGTTGGTTTGCCCTTCAATCACGCCGCAACAGAGTAACAGATTGATGTGATTTTTTGCATGGACATAGTTGATGAGCTGAAGAGTGACATAGGCTAGGAGTTCCCGTTGGAATTAAAAAACTTATTCCACGCGACAAAGTCGCGGGAGTCAGCTGGTTTTCTCTACATTGTGATGTGATTTCTATTATCAAGTAAATTATAAAAGATGTCATGTTCCTGTATTTTTTTTTTAAGTTTACGTTTCAATGGATAAGAAAACCAGTACCTATTTACATATTTAGTATAGGTACTTTAGTGAAATTCCACTAATTGTAAAGCAACAACTTTAAACCCATTTTACTCCGATGTCATAACACAAAATCGTTAAGATAAAAGTCTCGTGTAGAAGTGACACGCACACTACAAAAGTTACCTTCGGAGGTTCTGCAAACATTCGTTAGATACTTCTATTTGTGAAAAATTTTAGCCGTGCTAGGAAAACTTAACAAAACAACGTTATGGCTTATTTTAAGTTATTCATTCTCACGTCTTTTTATTTGGCAGCTACGAATCTTTTGAACTACGAATCTTAAAAAGCCGGGTGTTCCAATAAAAAATACTAAGCATCATATGCAGTAAGATTATTTAAATCTTCCATACATCCAGATATTAAATAGTGGTCTATCCTATCTGTAGATTTCATGAAAATACATTAATAAACTTTGTTTTATCATAAAATATTGTATTCATGACAATATGTCAAATAAGCATGGTTTTTGCGCTTCAAGGAGCTTATTCCCACCGAGGAATAAATTGGTACCTACACTACTTATAATGCAGGCTATGCTGATCTAAAAACAAATTTCTAACAACGCGACGTATGAAACTTTCAGTCGACGTACAAACATGGATAATTAAGAAGCGTGAAACCGTTTTGAATATTTAATATGTATGAGGACGTGGCTACTAGATGAATATTATGGAAATTAACATCCCTAATGAATGTTTGTAATATGACTTCTCTTTTTTTAAGGAGTAATATACTTAGTATGAATGCCTGGTTAATTACAAAAACATTTCACCGAAAACTTGAGCGACTATGTTTTACAATTTGCACTAAACAAAATCTAACGGATTTTTATAAATTGGTTCTCCCTCAAAATGTTATTCAGCTAACTTTAAAAGTTATAACCTACTCGTACATCTATTTAAACGTGGATACTGGATCCATACTAATATTATAAATGCGAAAGTGTGTCTGTCTGTCTGTCCGTCTGTATGTCTGCTACGCTTCGCTTTCACGGTCCAACTATTCAACAGATTTTGATGAAATTTGATATGGGGATAGTTTGTATCCCGGGGAAGGACATAGGCTACTTTTTATCCCGGAAAATTAAAGAGTTCCCGCGGGAATCAAAAAATCTTAATCCACGCGGACGAAGACGCGGGCATAATCTAGTACCATATATTTACGTAAACAACCACTAAAAGCAATGAGGTCTAGAGCGACATAAATTATTGTTTATTACTTTTGTTTCCATTTCAAAGTGCAGATCCGATTCGGTATTCAATTCGGTATAATTAAATCAACGTCCATCACATAGCAACCATACGAGTAGGAGTGGGTTCCCGCGTGTCATTCGCTAAACACAAGTTCGGTCGCAACAAAACCGTGATGCCGCTACATTGCGCGTGTAATTGCTGCCGACGAGTCCCCATTAATCTCGCTAAAGGTCCGTTTCTAATAATCATAAATATAATATAAAGTAAATGAAATGAAAATGAAAATATACTTTTCAACACACTTGCTCATAAAGTGGCTCTAATTTCACCGCAATTAGGCACATAATGGGGCTGATTCTGTGTAACACAATCTCTAAACTAAACTAAAATGGCACTTTTAAATCTAGTTCTGTCCCTTTCCGTAGGGAGTATTATGAAAGGGTTAGCAATATTTGTAATGCTCTAATTTTAGTTTAGTTTAGAGATTGTGCACTACAGAATCAGCCCCAATGACACCTATAATCAAACTGTGACTTTTCATTACTATTATTCACAAGTGAGTTATAGAGTTTTTTTTTATTTTATTGGTCGAGTTGCTTTGTTCTTAAAAAAGCTTCGTTACAAAAAAGATCGTGTTCAATAGTAGATACAAATAAATTAATGTACAGTATTGCTTGCTCATTTCATGCAACTTCGTATTTAAATAGATAATTTCAACTTGTACGTGTTTAATAAATAAAACTTTCACTCAAATTTAACTTTTGTTTTTTCTGTAATAAAAAAAACTTGAAATTCCCCATTTCGTACGTGGCTAAAACGCTATCCGCGAAAAGCCAAGAAAAAGAAACCTCATTCTTTTAGTCTATGGCCGATCGCAATTATAAGATGCGCGCGCATAGGAAAACTGAGGAATTCCCGCCATTGCGAAAAATTTATCTCGTTTTCATTATTGAAATTACAGTTATTTATTAAAATTAAAATGTCTACAAGTACTAATTATGAAGAAAATGATTTATGTTGTACACCGCCCGATATAAGATGTGAAGACCCTAACGTTATGGAAAGTTTACTACCTGAAAACTCCAAGGAAAAAATATTTTTTTGTATTAGTTTCTTCACAAGTGTGTTGAAAAACGTCGTATGATACACGTGTGTATTGATGATAACCGTCCTCGGCTATCTTAAGACCCTCACCTAACGGCTCGGGTCTCAATGGCGCCTCAGCGGTAATCACCAACATTACACACTTGTACCATAATGTACTATTATTGTACACCATTACACAAAAACACATTTGAACAAAAACAAGAATAAAAAAATAAAATAAAAACTTTTTCTCAAACATGCTTGGAAATTTGAGCATTATTTTGACAACCTTCTTCGAGATAAATCGAAATTGCTGTACTGGCCAAATACATGCGAGCAGCGGCCTTCTAAAGTTGTATGAAAATCCATATCTGTCGTGGTTTAGCGGCCAAATAAATTACATACTAAATTCATATCTGTCGTGTAGTTTAAAAGTGGAACGATCTTTTACTCCGAAACATGGCAACCAAGGAGGTAACTTAACAAAGGTTTTATTTAAATTTCGAACTAGCTTGCAAATAGAAAGCTGTTTATTGAAAAAAAAACAAATGAACACTTTGACACGGGAAAAATTATTGTTGTTCGTTGTTCGTCATTGATTTTGAAATGTTTTTGACAAAATGAGTTCAAGTGAAGACAATGAGTGTGATGAACACTTAGTTTTAATTTCCGCGCATTATTTAAATAAAAATGAGCCAGTCGTTCGAATTAAACTAAAATAGTTTCCACCTACTTTCCGTGAGGTTTGATTTTCGGATAATTTTTTGTAGCGTAAGATCTCGAGGGTGCTGTTACCGAAACGTACCTTAACATGCGATAAAATGCAAGTCACCATGTAATGTAATACACGATTTTCCCAACTTTGTGAAATCATCACACATTATTAAACAAATTTTGAAATACGCTGATTAAATTGAGGTGCGCTTAGTGCATGTTCGGCGCCGTGCCAAGTTCAGCTTAGCCAGATCCGCATATCGATTAGGCGGCCTTCTTATTAAGCTTAACTATATCTATTTCCTACATTATTTAGGTGCCGTGTTTAAAAGTAATAGGTACTACAAAAAGTTCTTTCATTCAGTTCTGTTTTCTCCATGATGTGAATACTTCAAGTAAGCATTTAAGATTAAAAGTGTCAGAAGGTAATCTTATTTATTTACTTATTACCGTCTGAAAATACTAAAAGTCAAAACGTTGAATTTGATAAGTTTTAATCAAATGGACTTCACGCCTGGATATCATAAAAGATGTTGGTATTATAAAACTAGACGATGCCCGCGACTTCGTCCGCGTGGATTAAAGTTTTTTAATTCCCGCGGGAACTCCTTAATTTTTTGGGATAATACCCCCGGGATATAACCTATCTCTATACCAAATTTCAGCAAAATCGGTTGAAAAGATGGGCCGGGAAAGCGTAGCAGACAGACAGACAGACAGACAGACACACTTTCGAATTTATAATACATGTATTAGTATGGATTAGAATGGAACATAATTTCATTTTATCTCACAACTCCGTGCCGTGTTCACATGCCGTGTTGAAACCGATGCCCACTACCATCTCAGACTGCATCATCACTTATCATCAGGTGAGACAGTCAGGGGCTAGCTTGTAGATGGATTAAAAAAAACAGGTTCTCAAAATGTATAAAATATTCCATCAACCTTGGCGTAATTTCGTACTTACTAACCCTACAGTGCTGACCCATCTCGCGACCGCATAGTAAAAGCTACATCTATTGCTGGTTGCAGCGTATATGGCGCTGCAGTCTGCAGGTCTACCTCTCCGGTATTATTGGCATTACCTATCGAAAGTACGCAATGCACGCTGACGAGCTGAGAATATATACTCGTAAGTAAAATTGAATTTGAACGAGAGTCGGCCACGAGCCAGTTTCCGCTTCTAACAAGCTATGACGTAAATGGAACTCTCGTCTTCAAATACTTACAAGACGACTTCTTGAAAAATCAGTTTTAATTTCGATTTAATAATAATATTGTACTAAATAAAAATAATCTAAGATTTCGATATTATTTTATATTTGCAACTTTTATTTTACGTACCAACCAACCAACTCCAACTTTTCGAAGTTTGAAGAAATTTAATATCACTTGCTTCAAACGGTGAAGGAAAACATCGTGAGGAAACCTGCACGTCAGAGAGTTCTTCATAATGTTATCGAAGGTGTGTGAAGTCTGACAATCCGCACTTGACCAGTGTGGTGGACTATGGCCAAACCGTTCTTGATCAATCGGCAATGGGTTGTTATGAGAGAGAGAGGCCCATAACATTGTCTGTTTTAAGTAATATCCAATAACAGACCCCAATTAAGGCAAAAGAGGGCGCCGCAACAGGCGCATTAAAAAAATCGCAATGCAGCAAAAATCTCTATCACTGATCGACTCTAACACTGTTGTCAATATCCACTCGTATTTTGAGTACTGGAAACTGCGCCCCTTTGGTGTAGGTATTGCAGCTTTCGCGGGTCTCGCAGGTCCTCTAGTATTTTGCTGCGCCCGTTGCAGCTAATTATTACTGACGTCTTTAGTATAGAAAAAATCCTTGTGGATATGATGCAGAGAAATGCAATATTCCACTTGAACTTGCAGTATTAAATATATATATGGGTAAGTAATATACCAGTTCTAAAGACGATGAAGATAATATACCTACCTAAACCTAATTCCTTATCGCATAAAACTATCGACAGCAGGCCTGAAACAAGCAAAGATCTAAAAATGAGGCCCGAGAGGCGCTGTGTCTACCAGCAGTCGAGAGAAAACACATTTGTCTTGTCCCGGGCCGTTAACGTATATTAGGCGCGCGGAGACATCGCCCGCTGCGCTTCTTAACTTCGTTCCTCCTACATTAAAGTATTGTACGTTCTTCTTCATTATAGAGGAAAGTTTTCGATGGCGTTGCTTAAAAGCTTTACTCACTTATTATATGAAAAACTTTACACCAAAATCTGGTAGCTACTTGTTAAAGGGTGCGTAAGCTACTATGAATAAATGTACGCAGAACACTGAAAACGCTATATAAATGCAGCGTTTCTATGATGGACATTACGCCGTAACTTTTTGTTATTCCACGAATCACGAGTATCAAGGTCTAGCGCCACTACAGAGGCGCGGAGCGGCGCGGCACGTAGAGGCAAGCGCGTTCTTTGTGTGAGGTTGTATGGAGCTGGGCCCACTTAAGCGACGCGGCACGGAGATGCACTGCGCGACGCGGCCCCTTAAAAAGTCATACTTAAAAATAATATTTACTGATACGTGCCGCGCCGCGCCATTGCCTACTACTGGTATCACAGAATAGGTATAATAGTCGTTAATGTGGTAGACAAGACATATATAAATAAAACCGGCCAAGTGCGAGTCGGACTCGCGCACCGAGGGTTCCGTACAAACCTGTAGTAAGTTTTACGATTTATGACGTATTAAAAATAAAAATTACGTTTGTTGTATGGGAGCCCCCCTTTAATATTTACTTTATTGATATTTAATTATTTATTTTGAAAGGTAATATACAAGTTAATATTCTGTGAAAATTTGAACCGTCTACCTGTTACCGTTTTTAATATTGAGCAAAAAAATACGAAAAAAACACGTTTATTGTATGGGGACCCCCCTTAATATATATATATTTTTAATTTTTAGTATTTGTTGTTATAGCGGCAACGGAAATACATCATTTGTGAAAATTTCAGCTTTCTAGCTATCACGGTTTATGAGATACAGCCTGGAGACAGACAGACAGCGGAGTCTTAGTAATAGGGTCCCGTTTTTACCCTTTGGGTACGGAACCCTAAAAAGAGACTCCGCTCTACGTCTATCAACTAATTGACGAACCCTTGAGAAACTCATCTATACTACCTATAGTTATCTATAGCTTATCTCTTGATAAGCTTCTTTACGTTTAATTCAATACGTTGTAAAACGAGGCCTGAGAGGCGTTTTGTCACAAGCAGCCGGGACAAAAAACATTTGTCTTGTCCCGACCCGTTAGCGTATATATTACGCGCGCGGCGACAACGCCCGCTGCGCTTCTTAGCTTCGTTCGTACATTAAGGTATGAGAAGCTACTTTTAATAGCAAATATGATTTTGGAAATCTGCCAAAATTTTTATATCTGCAGATTTTGTAGAATTCTATTTCACAAGAAGGTATTTCATTTTTTCACTGCGTAGGTATTCCAATCACGGGTGCGATGGCGGTCACTGAGTGTTACTAATCTACTAATTATTCGTCGAGCTAGCCTAGAATTAAGCCTAGCCCACAGATTAGTTAAAACTGATCAGTGGCCTAGCCCTATGCTAGCCTACCACTGCGTCTACAAAAGGTCCACACTCGCGCGTTCAATGTGAAATAATCATTACCAACCAACATTCCAGTTCCGTGACTAAAAAATATTAAGTATATTAAGTAATTGATTTCGTAGCCCGTATTCATTGACTACTGTAGGTTCACAGAAGGCGTGAAGTGGAAAGAAACAACATTCATAAACGTAATCGATGAGAAAATGTTTTGTCGCCCGTTATCTTCCTCGCGTGTAGTTGTTATAATACAACAAAGAAAGTAGCAAACGCTGGCGCCAAAAAGTCTCCTCACTTCTGTCCCCTCTAAATCTTATAGCAACACGGTGTCATAATGCAAGCACGGCACAAACATGTCTCCGTGCGCCAAGCTTGTTAAGTGGTTTGGAAGAAAAACATCAGAAAAACTTTTCTTATTGTTGTAGCCCGATTTAGCCATATGTACGAGTAGATAAATATATTTTGCAAATATTAGGGGAATACGGTCTAGATAAGCGATTGAATAAGGCTACTCGAGAAAAAAATTACTTAAAGAAAGCTGAATGTACACGGTAATTTTTGAACCAGTACTCAAATTTTATAAATAGACATATTTAGTAGGTACACGGCATGGTTGAAGTAACTACGCTGAGGGCAGATATTTGTGTTGGTGCTTATTAGATAATGCCTTTGACTAACAGCGCAAGTCTCAGAGAAAGGAAAAAGAATTAGAGAAAATCTATTGAAATCTTAAAGATAATAATACAAAAAAGATCAATCATAATAATTATATTTGCTAGATGATGTCCACGACTTCGTCCGCGTGGTTTAAGTTTTTGATTCCCGTGGGAACTTTTTAATTTTTCGACATAAAATCAATGTATTTGTCCTTCTCCGGAATGAAACCTACCTCTATACCAAAGTTCATCAAAATCGGTTGAAATGATGGGCCGTTAAAGCGTAGCAGACAGACCAACAGACAGACACATTTTCTCATTTATAATATTAGTATGGATATTATGGATATAATTTTAAAATATGGTTACGAATCGGTGGTAACTAATCAATCTGTGTATGTAGAATAGTAAAAAAACGAGCTGGATAAGCGGTTGTATAAAGGCTTCTCGGGAGAACTAACTAAACTTCTAAAGCAAGCTGAATATTGTAATGTTCTCACTGTTCTGTAAAGATATATTAAGTTAAGAAACAGCCACGAAGCGTCCGGTACCGCCCCTTAGGAAGTTAGCAAAACATCCCTCGCCCGCAGTTTTTGTTGAACAGACTTCGTAATAATAACCTTTGTAATTTCTTCAAGTAAACTTCACAAGTTTTTGAGTGTACCTCAAAGCGAGTTTTCTGTCACTCTTCATACATTATAAACGAATTGTTTCTTCCACCATTATTTTGGTTAAAACTGTATAATATATTTATGTGATACTTAAGTAATTACTTTTTTGTGTATTGAAGACTTATTTGATCTAATACTGCCTTTGCTGTTTTCTTATTGCAGAAATACATTAAAAATCACCAGATGGAAGCCTGGTTTTTTCCCACCTCTATTTATTCCAGGTCTTTTCTGGCACCTACCATCAAATTATGGAAATAGCTTTCACCGGCAGTGTTCCCTCAAAATTGAAATACACGTAACAGGTCTACTCAAGGGGCGGATAAGCAAATTCCTAAAAACTGACCGTGTTTCGTATTCGGCGCAGAAGACGTAATTAATTGTAAGATACGATTAAATATTGCTCCTCATGTACACTAGGTAATTATGTGAAGTTTTCAGTGCCACGCCATTTCGAAGCCAAAGCTTTCAAATCCCTAGCTATAACGTTTTATATAACAAAATAAAATCCTGCAAAGTTGTACCTAAGCATTTGGTTATGAATCACAAAGTTGCTTGGAAACCTGTCTAAGACGTCTGTCCTTCGTGACCTCCGATACCCGACTACATTTGCGTCACCCCTGTGCCCGACCCTAACCCCGCCACGGCGAATATTTTTTGTGGGGACATAATAATAGCTCTGTATTACTTCAGGAGAAATTCCAAGAAGTTTATAACTCGAGATGAGTTTCGTGTTCCTTGTCATAAATAATAAAGCGGTCGTCGACTACAACGTTGTTCAGATTTTAAGTTAAGTAAAAATTCAAGAAATAATTTTTCACTTTTGGGTTCCGAATTTTGAGTCAAAGGGAAGTTTCGTAACTTGAGACTTCAGGCAATATCGAGATTTCTTTACCGCGTGACAGACAATATTACTAAATTTTGTCTTTTAATTGTAAGAAATTATTTTACATCAAAAAATTACCAATTAAGTTCTTCCTCTTCTCTTGGTTTTTGGGATTTTAGTCTTTATTTTATTTCTATTGTCCAATTAAGTAAGTAGTTTTTTAAGTTTTCATCAGTAATATGAATGGATAAGTCTAATCACAACGCTAGTATTGAATCGAAGCAGGCGTTACTTTGCGGAAGTCCATGATGCGAGAAGTCCATGATGAACGAGAAGTTTAATTCGCTATAATCCGCCACAGTAGACAAATCTATGTGGTACAGTGCGTGTCGTTCACCAATAGCATGCGAACACCCACCACCCAGAAATTCGCACCGGCACAGCACCACACCACACAAATCATCCAAATCACTCTCAACGTACGTTTCACTCCGAAACCGGAGCATCTTCAGAAGATGTTGACTCGCATGCTATTGGTGAAGGACACGCACTGTACCACATAGATTTGTCTACTGTGGCGGATTATAGCGAATTAAACTTCTCGTTCATTCATTCACAACGCTAGTGTTGGGCAGACTATATTATTATCATTGAAAGATTTACTTCAGAGAATTAATTTGTCAGAGTCCCGTAGAAACTACATACATACAAGTTAAAAAAGGTAACTTGTAAGAAACGAAATGAATAAGAATATACCTATTCTAAAGACGACTTCTGTTAAGCATAAAAATAATACAGGTAATATTGTACGTACAGGAAGCTGGAAACGTGTCTCGCATGATCAAGTCGTTCGTTAGTTTCATAAAGTATAGAAGGGTGGTTCTACTCTTTACTTTGCCACCATCATACCACATTCTTTGCAAACCTTGTGAATAATCATATTCAGGCAAAAAATACTTGTAAACATCATTAACAGAGCATCGAATCGACGTGATTTTTGCATGGATATAGTTAAAGACCTGGAGAGTGCCATAACCTACATTGTCATCCCGGCAAACCGAAGATTTCCCACTTTTTTTTAAACCTCAATCCACGCGGATAAAACCACAGATCTCTTCTAGTAAGTAATCAAATTTTATAAAACTTAATCTCTTTATGAAAATCTTATTATTCGTTCGCAAGTCACTGACCTTAATATCACAAATTTCCTACAAAGTACCTAACGCAACTGGGAAGTAAGTAGAGGCACTATTCTCTTCTGTGCTGTCTACAGATTCTACTTAAGTTAATGGATAAGTTACGAAGGCACGGAGTTTACTTTGTGTTCTCAGGTAGACGGACTTGATCGTGAAGTTTTCTTCGTTAATTTGTACAAGTTGGAAGATTCACAAACCTGTCAGTGGAATTTACGGAACGATGTACCGAGACGTCGATTTGAATTATTACATTAAATTTACGTTTTCCGCTGTCTAGGAAACATTTTCATATCATCCGACTTAATAAACTAAAAGTGGATAGTATCCTTTAAAAAAAATACTTCGTACCAATTGCAATTATATCTTTCGATACGTAAAGACCTTCATTAAAGTACCTAGTTGAACAGCAGGTTTGAACTATTTTAAACCAATTAATAATTGTAATGAGCTACTGGACACAAGTGCTAAAGGAGTAAGTACTGTTAAAATTCTGAATCCATGCAATAGGTAGATATTCTATTATAAGTTTAGCAAAAGAGTCTATCGCCTGAGACAATATCGACGAATAATTAGTAGATAAGTATGTGTTATGTCTGTTCTATTATTCCCTCAAAAAATATTTAAAAGTAATCTTGATAGAAACTTAATATTATTACTTACGTAAGCAGTTTAAAATTCCTACACAATAATGTAAAATTTCTTAAAAGCATACTTTCCTTCATTAAATCTTACATTCATGACACGCAACGACAAATTACAATAAAGTTAAAAGTTATTTCCAAAAAAGCAAGTTGCCCAAAACTTCCCTCGCCTAAAGAATTATGAAGATTAGCATAACAAAGTAAGCTGGAACTGTGTACAGGGAATGCGCTGCCTTTAACAACCGATTCACCGATGTTGTATCTACCTTTTTGGGGCGTAAGAACAATGCAGGGAGCATCGAAGTACCTAACCAAAATTTTAATTCATAATGTGGATATAAGGATGATAAGGCTTACTTACAATAAATTATTTCGTCTTAGGTTTACGATCACAGTTCACGGAATTACGATTATATCAGACACTAGAAGACGCCCGCGACTTCGTTCGCGTGGCATAAGTTTTTTAATTCCCTATAGGGATAAAAAGAAGCCTATGTCACTCTCCAGATCCTCAACTATACCTACCCATGCAAAAAATCGCATCGATCCGTTGCTCTGTTGCGGCGTGATTGAAGGACAAACTCTCTATTTAACGTCCTTGGGGATAGAAATTTCAAAACTGTGGAATACGTATTTCATAATTTTAAATCGGAAGCCCAAATACCAAGTTTCAGAGCTATAACTTGAAAACGACGGACTTTCATTCAAATTTTCAACCCCTATTTACCCCTTTGGGGGTATATTTTCACCCCTTTGGGGGTGAAATTTTTAAATATTTTGACACACGTGCTTCTTTATTTTTTACCGAAAGCCAAATATCGAGTTTCGTAGATATAACTTGAAAAATATCTTGTAAAATTAAGGACTTTTTTACAAAATTTACTCCCCTATTTCAGCCCTTTGGGGGTAGAATTTTCAAAAACTGTGAAACACGTATTTCTTAATTTTTAACTGGTAGCTCATATACCAAGTTTCATGGATATAACTTGAGAAATGATGGACTTTCATACAAACTTTCAACCCTTATTTCACCCTCTTAGGGGTGGAATTTTGAAAAATCCTTCCTTAGTGAGCGCCTACATCACAAAAGGAACCTACTGTCAAAATTTCAAGTTTCTAACCCCAGCGGTTTAGGCTGTGCGTTGTTCAGTCAGTCAGTCAGTCAGGACTTTGAATTTTATAGATTAGTGATAATAACCGATACGGACGATGCAACGACCTTTGTGAATAAGGAAAGATGAGGGCCAAGCGTAGCTACCATAGTAGGTAGGTCACCCATCCATTTACTGACTTGAGTGAAAATATTTCGCCATCGCAACTAGGCCACACGATTTTTAGCCTGGAATAATAACTAGTACCTTCGTGTGAAATTTTAAAATATTATCAAATTACTGGAATCAATGAATATGCTTGGACGGAGAAGTTTGACAAAGTGCTCTGGACTAGAAGTGCTCGTAGTACATACGCGCATGTGCATTGTGCAAGCCAATGTAGATCCAACTACAAACTCAAGCTCGGTCACTTCCTTCACTTCCAATTACTGTAATGGAATTTTATTTCCTTTCAAACTAATACATACTTCTTCGATTAAATACGTCGCTATTTGCTACACTTTTGAAACTCTAGTAGAGGTAATCGTACTATGCAACTTTTAAATCATAAGCTTAGGCATAAATACTCGTACTTTCGTCAGTAAGGTTCTATTCTAATCGATGAATATTATAGATATACTTATCTACCACCACCACCACCACTACAGCCCATTAACGTCCCACTGCTGGGCACACGCCTCCACTCTCATAGGAAACAGGGAATTAGAGCTTAGACCCACCACGCTGCTCCAATGCGGCTTGGCGGTTGTGCGGGTTACGGGGATGTACTTATAGGATGGATATACTTATAGAATTTTTCCCATATATTTTAAATAGCGCAATCTGTTTCTTAAAATTACGAGTAAGTGTAAGTAACATTTACTCGCAATTGGGTGATTTCAAGTTTACATTTTATTTTGCAAATGTTGCTAGCAAAAGAAATCAAATGTAACTATGGTAAGTAACCACCTCAAATAAAGCTTTTAATTCACACAGTGTAGGTAGGGAAAATCTCAGATTAACTTACACTGAGAAGTTGCCAAATGTGATAAAATTTTAACGGTCAATTAAAGAAAGCTTAAAAGAACGGTAAAGGTAGCTCGAATCGTAGAAGTTTCTGTATTAAAACTTAAAAAGGCGCCTTTGCAGCTTGTACGTGTTCTTTGTCTCAAGTTTTGTGCTCACCTCTGAGGGAGCTCCCCCACAGAAACTAATATTAGTCAATTAGGTATTCAGGACGCGCGTCGCACACCCCGCTCTGCGTCTGGCGACTCCAGCCTACACTCGCTTCAGCTTCAACCCCATGTCCTGTAATGCTGCGGGCCATACGATATTGAGCTACTAACAATCAATTACATCCCTCGTATGTAATGGACGATTGTACGAGTACCTATTACATTAACAGTCTAAGATAGATGACAACACTTTGTAATTAGTTCCTCAACTATGCCTTCGAAAAGTGTATAGAAATTTTCCACTCTGATAGTCCTTTTAAATTATAATCAACGTATAATGGCATAACTTAACATATTATGTCCTCAATAATTTTACTTGACTATTCTCCACAAGTTCACATACGCTAAATATGACACTCGAATCAAACGGCATTTCCTATCATGCAAGTATAGTAAAGGCTCTTTTTAAAGCACTCTTGGGGTGTTACGACTTTTATCACAGGAAATCCCTCTCCTTTCTGCATAATTCATCGCTATGAAGTTGAAACCGAACCGAAGTCGTAAAAGAAATCGCTCTATGATTTCATGTCTTCGGGAAACTTTATACTTGTCTCTCTTTTGAATCAGTGGCCTCCGCGGCCCGTGCTATATTATTAGCGTGCGTCACTTGCATTTTAGGAGGTTTTCAAGAGTGGTTTGAAACGTTAAAAAATTGTGTTATAGGTACCTACACTGCTAAACTTTAAAACTTTTATTGAAATAAAAATATGCTGAGAATATAAAGAAAACTTTATGTAACCTGCAACAAAACAAGCTTACTTCTTCCTCTTAAATAAAAATACGTTCTTAATAAATAGACGAGATGCTCGGATTGAATTGTAAACCACAATCAGTCGAGAAGAATTTTATTCAAAGTGAATTGTTATGAACTTATTTTTTGCTTTGCATTTCCGAGGTAGCGGTTGGAGCTCTTTTGCTTTTGAATTCCAAAAATACCAGACTGACTATTCACAGAAAAACTGATGCAAGGATATAATTATTATGAATAAATTTAAGTCAATATCAACGGCTCTAGTTTATTTCATGTAGCAACTATAGTACTTTAGTATCTATAAGTATATCTTAGCAGAATTGATGAGTCCTGCGTGCTTTACGTTAGGACGCAGCATCTATTATTGTTTCTGTAGTTTTATTTTCGAATCGTAGCTATGACCACCTTTAAACAAATCACCGGGATAATTTTTTGTTTATGCAATGTGACTGTAATAAATAAAGCCAATCTTCCGCAAGAATGGACCATGTGCCAGCCTAATCTCCTAATAAATCATCATTTAGAAGGAATAATCATCATAAACCGACGCGGGTGGCGAGTGGCGAGCGACGACGGCCATACATCATGTTGTTATTACATGTATCAAAAAAACATTAAGCCAAATGCCTTTTTATTATTGCGTGAGTTTACGCGTGGCTTATCAATATTACGAGTATTATACCTACATTTATCATGTGTTTTTGCAAATATACATTAGCACTTCTATATCATTGTTTAGATTCAGAATTTACCAAATATCTTATTAGCGGCTTCGTCAAATAATATGATCATTCAGATGATTTTGTAATCACATTCAGATCTTTTCTTACGTATTACTGCGTGATGAATTGATGATTATTCACGATGATTCAGCCAGTGAATGAGTCCGGATTTTCCTTTTTACTGTATGAGACTAGCAGAAGCCCACGAATTAAATCGTGTGGAGTTTTCGGTTTCGTGTGGAAACATTCGTCAACAGGGCCAGACTGCAGGCTATCTCTGTGCCAAATTCCATCAAGATCATTTTAGCGGTTGAGCAGTGACAAGGTTGACCGACACATGCCCACAACTTCGTCCGCGTGGATTAAGGTTTTGGATTATAGCGGGCACTCTTTAAATTTAAAATATAAAAAGTAGCCTATATTATGTTTATTCGGCATAAAAGTCTCCAGCTCCATTCCAAATGTCAGCCAAATCAGTTCAGACCTTGTAGCGGGGAAAAGTAACAAACATACAAACCTACCTACGAACTTCGTCCACCCATCCATCGATCAGCCTGCACTCATCCACTGCTGGACATAGGCCTTTTGGAGAGTGCACCCACCACACACGGTCCTCCGCCTTCCTCATCCACCCAGTTTCCGCTACCTTTTTGTGCTATGTGTGATATGTCCTACGAACTTACAAATATTCAACAATATTTATTTATTCAATTTAGGTAGGTACACTGTACACTTATTGACGTCGGAAACTTATAAAACATGATGGTGATAATCAATTACGGTATCTTAAAACTAAAGCTACGAAGGTTTCAAACGCGCCCTGATCTGAAAAGAGCCCACAACAAATTCAGCCGGGTTTTTTGTAATAATGTCCTCCAATGTAGGTCCAGAGAGATTAGCCATCGCGCGAGAGATATTATAGTATTAAACACAGGTGGCCTGTCTATTCCTTTACTCTCATAGCGCGATGCGACGGAAAATCCGACATGACCGGTGAGAGATCAGGCGCAGGGAAGACGGTTTTACGTGCTCTCTGAGGCACGGGGGTGAAACACCGCCAACTTCCTAACTCCGGGCTAGTACTGAGAATTTCTTGTCAGAAAAACCCAATACTTATTAGTTAGTATGACCCGACCCTGGATTCGAACCCGAGACCTCGTCAGCCGCAGTCAAACATGTTAACCACTAAACCAACAAGGCAGTATATCTATAATAGTAGTAGACATTTTTATAATCATAGTAGTAAAGTAATAAGCAAGAATGAAAATTGACTTGGTATCGGGAACTTCGTCCGTCGCCGCGGAAGATTTCCGTGACTTTATTATAAAATCTATGCTATAGTCACGGCGATCGCCCCCGGCGGCGTCTTCGTTGCACAAACGACATCAACGTTTGCGATTAGGTATTCATCTTCGTATGCGACAGGGGTTCGAGCAATGTCGAACACGTCTTGCATCTCACGGGACGCGGCCAGCGGATGAATATCATATCTATTAAGTACTTACTAAAATTATACATCAATGTATCTATTAAGAACAATGTGTGGAATAGGGACGTGTTTTGGTTCTTGCTACGAGTGCTTACGAACAGTGCCGTTCACTTCTGCAAGTTAAATATTGCTACACACATACTTAGTGAATACTTCGTTAATGTTCGTTGATGTACACAAAATAGCTTGTGTTATACGCGAAATATGTACCTGCCCGTATCATTTCAATTATAAAAATATCATGTCTTCATAGTTTATAGTTGAAAACTTAGTAATAGCCCATGGTAATAGCTCGTACCTACACGTCGCGTCTACAATATTTTCTTGAATTTTGTATCATAGCATTTCTTTCGAATATTTTTGAAGTGAAAATTCTTTAGAATCGTTGCGATTTGAAAATTAGATAAAACGAAAAAGCGACACTAAAAAGAGACAAACATATTCATAGATTTAGCCTGCGAGAGAATGACATAGAATACAAGTTATATTTATCTCATTCTCTCGTAGGCTACTTTTCTGCAGTTTCACTTGTGCCGTGTGTGAATTGCACACACACACACTTTTATTTTTATTTTATAATGTGCATATAATTTAAATCTCAAATCCAGTGTTCTAACTCTCATCTTGCAGCCGCGGGGTATGCCCGAAGCATGTTCAGTGCACGAACGACATCAACTTTCTCGATTAGATATTCGACAGGGGGCTGGAATCATGTCGCACGTGTATTGTATATCGCGGCATGTCGAGACCAGCGGGGGAGTTTCTTAATTATATTCACGACCTAAATAACAACAAAAAAATATGATGTTAAATCAGGTTTAATACTTATATTATATTACTAGCGATCCGCCCCGGCTTCGCACGGGTAGCACTAATAATCCTAATCTATATAATATAAACTATCCTATCTCTCAAGTTAGATCGAACTGCACATGGTGTGCGAATTTTATTATAATCGGTTAAGTGGTTTAGAAGTCCATTGAGGACAAACATTGTGACACGAGATTTATATATATTAAGATTTTTAATTCTCAAAATGTCTCATAGGAAATCCCTGGATGATAACAACTCAATCAAATCAGCAACTCTTTATCAAACTTGAAAACGTACTTCTAGTATGGAAGTTGTATGAAATTCACAGTTGTGACGTCATCAAATTTCAAAGCACTTTTTTTCTTTAATCTATATTTTAAAATGATTAACAAACTTAAAACTAACCGAGGATCTAATTTTAGGTCTTTTTGCCTATTGCCTCATCTAGTGACAGAAAGGCTATTTTTTGCACAAAAGATTAGCCTGGCTTACCAGTGCGGAAATACAACCAGCATTTTTACCACCATTCCATGCTAGCATGATTTCTAATAATTAATTATTTAATTATATTCATAATTAGACTAGGCTAGGTTAAAGTTTTAATTGTAACTTTTTTAATAAAAAGTTAAATAATTGAAATGATAAAAAGTACCTAGCGAGTTTCTCCAGGTTCCATGCAAAAAATCACGTCAATCCTCTGTTGCGGCATTATTGAAGAAAAAACCAACACACAAACTCACTTTCGCATTTATAATTATATGATTCTTATTGGCAGGCTCCTCTAAATTATGGAAAAGAATTAGTTCTTTTTAAATGACGAACATGTTCGCTATTTAAATCTATAAAAACGGCAGCACAATAACGCACCCCTAATACTTGCAAATTAAAAGGCACGGTGTGCCCTAGGGACTTCTATTTTGTGTCGGTAAAGATTTGCGGAGGGTTCTGTCAGCTCCCTACTCCTGACACGCTGCAATCGATCATTAATTATATTTAGCATCTAATATTTATGCCACATGTTGCCTTAGCCGATATTACAATGACAATGCCCTTATTACTAAGTAGATATTAGAAATTGCATTTCACGCTAGTTTAGCCCTACTTCTCACATAACTATTGCTTCTATATAACTTTGTTTTTTTTAACATATTCTAAGAACAGCGCTTTTAAGTTTGCATATCAATTAAATTGAATTGCTATCGCTATTCAGTTTAAATACATATGTTGAATTCCTATGCGAGCTTTGGACTACCACCATGGATGACTGCCGCACATGGAGCATATGGAACTGCATAAACTACCGTGATAGAACAAATCGTGTTTCACCTTAGATGATGCATACGTTTTGTCCTATACTATCCGCGGTGAGTTTCCGTTTGAAAGAGCAATTTGTTTGTTGGTTTTTCCTCCTTTCACATGTAGTTAAAATGGGAAACATTATTTCGGAGTCACGTTCCTACCGTTGGCTAGTGTGGTCGTCTAGTGGCGAGCGACTACGCAATATGCCGACCCAGTTTTTTTTGATTTTTTTGTGAACATAAAGTAATATGTAATGATGGCGCAATCTAAGCGCTCCGATACAATAATTGTGAACGAGTGTCTTGCCTTCGTGCAAAACAAGATCGACGTGATGGATGAGGTGAGCCTGGGGCAAATCTGCACGTCGAGTTTCACGGAAGCTGATATTTCGACAGCCAAGAAGACCTTGGCCGACTCCGCCGTGACCACCATTCGCTTGGCGACAAGGCAGAAGGATGGACGCGGCCTAAAAGACCTCCAGGATATCATCCGGGTGCTGAAACAAACCGATCCAGATGACGTCCCGACTTACGTTGCGCAGGATCTCAACAAGCTGCCGCCTGTGACTTTCGACCATGTGGATATCACGCGGCTGCTTAAAGACATACAATTGTTGAGGGCTGATGTAACAGAAATAAAAAAACAATTGCAAGAGTCGGATGAAACTGTTAAAGTGCTTTCGAACGAGTTGGCCGAATTTCGTAAGAAAGATGCTGACCAGAAAAATACACCGTCGCCGTCACGAAATGTGAATACGCGTCGCGGCGGTGCTCGTATGGATCCAATTTCGCCACTCTGCACAAATGCTACAGTATCGTCCGTGGAGTCGCCTGAGGTTATTGACCGCCCTAATAAAACGTTAACGTGCGTGGAAACAATAGCCCGACCTGTGACTGCACCTACTGTTGCTACTTCATGCCAGCAACAAAAAACTTACGCTGAAGTTTCTCGGAAGCGGAAAGTCATGCCGAAGTCTACACGTCCTGCGCCTATTCAGATCTTAGAGGACAAGAAGGGTGACGCTGATGGCTTCACCTTAGTCGAAAAGAAAAGGCGTAGACCGAAGCAGAACCAAAATAAACGTGGTACAGCACCTACAGCTGATTCAACGTTGAAAGCGGCGATGCCAAACGTGAAGATTTACGTCTCGCGCGTGAGCCCCAAAACATCTAAGGGGGACGTCATCCAGTATATCGCGGATACGTACGACGAACGCTATGGTACATCTGCAGATGGAAGACCAACTGAAGAAGTGCAGATGAACCTGGAAGAACTGAAGTCGAGTAGGACGACCTATTTTAACTCCTACGTACTGACAGTTCCAGCTCGGTGCAAAAATGTGTTCCTCAGTGCGGACTTTTGGCCTGAGGGCATAGTGTACCGTCGCTATAGGGAAGCGAGAAAACAATCCTTGCCTTAGTATTAAGATTGTATTGTATTTTGTATTTTTATTTTATTTTGTATTGTTTTTATTTTTAAGTGTTATTGTATTTTATGTATTTTATAATATGGGCCTTGTTGCCTGAAATAAATGAATAATAATAATAATAATAATAATTATGCTGCTTTCATCTTGATAAATCGGGTTTTTTGAAATCTAAACTCACGCGCAAAATATCGCAGGCAAAAGCTTTTTCAAATAAATACCTATTAGAAAAGTCAAGAATCAGCATCAGTAAACACCCTTGTTCCATAACGTCCTTATCGCATCTACATGTGTGATAACTAGTAGACGATAAACCTGCAAGCCAACAATAATTTCCTGCAATCACACACTCCCAGCGAGAGGCAGAAATCCTAGCGAGCGAGTGCGAGTGTAGATAAGCATCTGCTGAGTGGTCCCCTTGTGTTTTCCGATCGACGCACGCTCTGTGTTGCTATTAATTTCTGAACCCTGTCACAAAGATAATACAGAAGCTTGGACATAATGTGATTATATTTGCAAGTAAAATTTGGCTAACGATATAATTCTACGCAGATATATGGCATTCCAGGAAAATATAGGCATACGTATCGGTAGATAACAGATTGCCTTTCGAATAGGAAGTGATGAGTTCAGGAAAGAGAACCGACGTACCTATTATGTTAATCAAAGTGCTTACTTAGGCCAAGCTTTGCAATTTGCAAGGTAATTAAGCGCGTTTTGTAACATTAGCAAATTAAGCGTAGGTACCTTTTAGTGTTCCATAGTAAATTAGGGAACCCTTATACTTTCATCAAGTCCTTCTATCCATCTGCCCGTCTGTGCATCACAAGCATTCTAAAAATGAACTATAAGAGGTGTACATTTGAAATTTGTTGCAATTACATAGAAACCGGTTATCGCTATACAGAGGCCATCTAGGTACAGGGCTAGCATGGGCCGCAGATAAAAAAGTTATCCCCCGATTTTATCCACTGACAAGAGATAAAATTAACTTATCCACTTCTCAGAGCACGGCAACAGGGGAGAGGAGAAGTTTATCCCCGTTTGACATTTCACGGGGACTCGGGGACTATTTATCCACCTTTATTTAGCGTTTTTATTTATTTATTTAGGAATAAAAATTTTATCCTTTCCTCGGGGAGAAAATTGTCTCCATGCTAGGGGGGCTGAGAGCCAAAAAATTTTTTTGATATGAACCCTCGAAAAAGAAGTTGAAAAAGTATTTCAAAATCATTATGAGATTTATTTTATAGTTCTTGAAAAAATTCCGATGGCAAAATTATGACCATCAAAATTTTTAATGAATAACTTGACAACGAAATCTTACCTTATACCTTATAACTTTACCTCGAGCTGCAGTTACTTGTTACGCAAAGAATTATTAATGTTTTTTTTCATGCCACTACAAGTTAGCCCCTGACTGCAATCTCACCTGATGGTAAGTCATGATGCATTTTGAGGTTTCTACACGGCATCGTACCGAAACGCTAATTCGATTGGCGGTACGTATTTGCCGGTAAAGTGGTAACTAGCCACGGCCGAAGCCTCGATCCCACCAGGCCAGACCAGAAAAAAAAACAGAAATTATAAATTCGCAAATAGACCCAGCTGGAGATCGAACCCGGGACTTATAAGACCACAGCGCGCACCACTGCGTCAAATGATGATGTTTATGAAAAATGTAGTTACGAAGCTCTTCAATGTCTGGCTTAGTTCCTATGAGATTCAAAACGTAGCGCAGTCAAGTACCTATATTTTACATTCTCAATACAGTTCTCAAAGTTTCTAGAATTTTCATCGAGAAAATGCATGGGACAGAATGTGGAAGCTTTTAAATCCATATGATACTGGACGTAGTCCGTAGATACCTGTAATGATATATGTATGGATGTACTAACATAATATATTATTGTGTATAATTTGTTCGTTCATACCTTTAACATTCCATCCAACATCGATTCAAATACATGTCGACCGCAGAATTCAAACCAGTTGGCCATTGCTTACGAGTAGGTACCTATGTATGGGAGTATAAGCATTCAATGACTACGTACTTATATCAAAATGTGAACTGAACTGTGATACTGAACAATCATAATAATGATTCATAAACAAAATATAGAAACTTCTGCCGCACCTTGACTTCCAACAACAGATCGTTCCAAAAATGTAAAGTGAGGGGAAACGTTAATAAAAATTCCACGCTGAAACAACAAATTAAACGAAGCCGAGCCACTCGAAAAGCCATAAGTACCTACTCGTCTCAATTGCCATCGATAAGAAATCCAAGCCGTGGCAATGTATTCCAGTCACGTTTCGGCTTACGGTTTTTTTTCGCTATGCTACGGTGGCCTTTAAAACGAATTGACTCTAAAATTCTTCAGAATGAAATGTTGTCGGAGTTTTATTAAATCGAGTGTAACCATTCCTAACATTACGCAAATGGCGGGTCCTCCCCTACATCTGTCGCAGGGATGCACCCCCTTAATAAGTGTTAACGCTCGCCGGCTGCGATGAACACTCCGGGCTCAAGCTAAATCTCTACAAATTCTTGATACAAATTAATGCCGCAGGAGAACTCCGCGCGAGTTTCTGTAATTTCGTTTTGTAATACCACTTGCCCTTTATTAGTTGTGTTAAATTTCCAGTGATCCTACCTACTATATATTTAGAAACGAATTTATATTAATGTGGCATGCTGTGTTCGTATATATGCACTTGTGCAAATAATAAAGTTCTTACCACATTGCGTCGCTGCGGCTTGGCAGGTGCGCGTAGTACGTGGTAGTACTTACGTTCAAATTTTCAGATATGCACGTTCCACATTCTGCACAATCGCGTGGAGCGCAAACACACCAGGACAAACAAATTTGTCTATCGGACAAAATATCCGCGTAACCCTGTTTATAATATGGAGTCACAATAACGCGGCCGGAAAAAACGTCTTCCGCGCCGGACGCGGACGTTATGCGCAGGCGTTTTGTACTATCCAGTCCCTAGTGTGTTTACGCTCTTATTAAATACCTTTAGGTGGCAGTAAAAGGACTCTTTCTCGTGATTCTATTTAGCAATGATCATTTTTGACGACCTCTCTGGCGCGGTGGTGAGCGCTATGGTCTTATAGTGTGAGGCCCGGAGTTCGATTCCCGTTAGGGTCAATTTGGCAATTTATCCATACATACATATTATAAATGCGAAAGTGTATCTGTCTGTCTGTCTGTCTGCTACGCTTTCACGGCCCATCTGTTCAACAGATTTTGATAAAATTTGGAACAGGGATAGGATATATCCCGGGGAAGGACATAAGCTACTTTTCATCCCGTTAAATTATAGAGTTCCCGCGGGAATCATAAAAACTTAATCCACGCGGACGAAGTCGCGGGCATCATCTAGTACTTTCACAATTTTCTCTGGTCTGGCCTGGTCTGGCCTATGTCCTTCCCCGCACGGGATATATCTTATCCCTGTTCAAAATTTTATCAAAATCGGTTGAACAGATGGGCCCCGAAAGCGTAGCAGACAGACAGACAGATACACTTTCGCATGTTCTGCATCAATCATTGATACATCGCTATCACCTCTGATTGGTTAACACTCTTCCACTATTGGACATAATCCATTGACGCAGCAAGAATGCCATAAATTCAGCCAATTACAACAATTGATACTGTAACAATGATTTATAATATTAGTATGGATTCATCAACCATACACATACTCATACACAACATCACTACTTTCATCAACACAGTAATGACAACCTGTCATTGGATAAAAAACACTTTCATTTTATTAATGATAGACAATGAATCAGAACCGGCGCCTGTATGAGGACTTAAGCCGCCTATTTCACAAGCCACGCAACATTGACATTGCAGATGTAGCAATTCATTTCCATTTTTCAGACCATTAAGCTTCGACTATAACATGGGCACGAAGCGGACGCGGACGGTGTAAAATAAAAGCCGGGCGAAATAGTTCGGAACTGGTATCATCGCTGCAAATGTAAATGAACAATTAAAGCGTTCGCAGTGGCCAGGACAATGATGATAATTATTTTAGTTTGCTGTCGACGCGGTTGTCACTCGACGCCCGCTCGCTGGCTGGAATGCTCCTCGAACCCCATTTTCGCCATTAAACAGCGACACTTCTGCTGTTCGTAAATTATTATCAGCTAGCGCTTTCATTACTTGGCTTCGTAACAAAGGAACTCTACAAATGTAGGCACGTCGTGATTTAACTTCAACAACTTTGATTCCACTATGCCTTCGCCTCTATTGTTCGGCGGCTATAGTCATAGTTCATATTAGGTGAGGTGAAATCTTGATTAATTAATTACGTTGTTATCGGTTCCGCCCGAAGAACTTGTATGAAAGCCGCTGTTACCTATGGAGTAATTGCATTGAGAAAGTTGCTTGTAAGACATCAACTTTGATTTGCTGAATTATTTAACTATACAGTTCTATTTTCTTGCTATATGCACAATATTACAGTACAACCTACGAATAATACAGATGATAATATGTACCTACTTACCTATCATAATTCGTAGTTACAAATACATTTTTCAAACAGTTGGCCTACTTAATAGTAACACATACTTGAAAAGTGTGCCAGATACATATATGTGAGATTACAGTTTCAGTTAAATATGACAAGTACCAAATAGGTCACTTTGCGTTACGGAAGTGTTTTGAATAAAGCTCCCTAAAAATATCAGATTTAAATATAAAACTTTTGAACAAAAGTTGCGTTAACTGCCTTTAACTGACCCCAAGTAAAAAGTGGAACTTTTTAAATTATTACTGCAATTAATCTATCTTAGTAAAATATTATTTATTTATGACCGATATATCTTTTCGGCGAGTACTTGCGGAGTGGTGCGTCGGGACATGAGACAACGTAGTAATGTTGCCTCTATGGTTCGCGTCCAGAGAAGTGCAATTTCCTTAACTGTCAATCAATCTTACTGTTTTGTACTGTTTTGTATACCTTTTTAATAAAAATAAAATAAAAATAAAATCAGCAACCCAATCAATGAACTTTAATTTCCCATTTCCTTCTATGATATAACACAATTAGTTTTTATTAAATCCATTATCTATATTTTTATTTTCTTGTAGAGACTGCTATAAAGGTTTGTAGAATCTAAACGAACCTTAAAAAAACCGGCCAAGTGCGAGTCGGACTCGCGCACCGAGGGTTCCGTACAAACCTGTAGTAAGTTTTACGATTTATGACGTATTAAAAATAAAAATTACGTTTGTTGTATGGGAGCCCCCCTTTAATATTTACTTTATTGATATTTAATTATTTATTTTGAAAGGTAATATACAAGTTAATATTCTGTGAAAATTTGAACCGTCTACCTGTTACCGTTTTTAATATTGAGCAAAAAAATACGAAAAAAACACGTCTATTGTATGGGGACCCCCCTTAATATATATATATTTTTTTAATTTTTAGTATTTGTTGTTATAGCGGCAACGGAAATACATCATTTGTGAAAATTTCAGCTTTCTAGCTATCACGGTTTATGAGATACAGCCTGGAGACAGACAGACAGCGGAGTCTTAGTAATAGGGTCCCGTTTTTACCCTTTGGGTACGGAACCCTAAAAAACGAGTGTGCTTCAGACCACACGACTGAAGTAAAACTTTTTTAGCTCCATCTATATATGTATGTATATATATATATGCACTGGCTATGAGAGAAAGAGAGAAAGAAGATGTGTGCTCGCACCTCTCTCTCTTGCCCCTACACGAAAACGATACTCTACTACATATACGAAACGTAACTCTCTCTCTTTCTATCTTCACTATCTTATATGTCCCTCTCAACTTCCGTTCGCCTTGCCCGATCACACTTTTCGTAACGCTCTCTCACCAGCTTACTCCCCAAGTCAAGACGTAAAGTAACGTAAAGAAGTTTTACTTCAAAAATGCAGAACCTGTATCATATTAACGTGTGACGTTCTCTTTTAAGTAGAATGGGATTTTGACGAAATGATTAGGGATAACGCAACAGCGAAGTGACACGTTAATTAAATTTCATTGATTCAAAGCTCATTTGGGAAGTGCGTTGAATGCCTATATATCGGACGCGCGAGAGGTCCTAGGGAATGAAAATGGTTCGCAGTCGGCACTCGTGGAATGCTTTTAGCGCGCGTAATTCAGTTAAACGTGTAATTTATGACTAGCCAAATTACTGACATGACCGTGTATGCTCTGATATCCAGCTTACCAATAATGTATCAATACCTACTGTATTATTTTGAATCTAATAACAACTCTATATATTTAGGATGGGTATCATGAATGTACTCACCCTGCAACTGGCCATACTCATGGTGTATCTGTACCTGGTGTACCGTACTTTACAGTAGGTCCACATAATGTACCCATGGTTATCTGTCTGGGTTACCCTTTATTAAATGGCTTGAAAATTAAATTTGAAATACTAAGGCTTAGGTAACGGGACTTTTAGGTAATTGCTTTTAAATTAATAAAATGTTGTTATTTGCATACAAATCTTTAGGTTTTCTATCTTGAAGACACAATGATATTACGGTATGCGTAGGTACCTAAAGAGATATTACGAAAATCATTAATTTCGTAGCTAGTGACGTAATATTCGCGATTAACTGATATTAGATTATGTAACTAGCTGATGCCCGCAACTTTGTCCGCGTGGAATAAGTTTTTTAACTCCCAAGAGCTCTTAAAATTTCCCGGATAAAAAGCATAAATCAATCCCCATGTCCTCGAGGTCCAGACGAGAAGTGCATTCGATTTGGAATTTTGAAAATCGGGTTAATAAATTTTTGAAAAATTTTGAAGAGATTTTTATTTTTTAAGAATCAACAAAAGTTGGAGTGATTTTATTGACCGATCGTCATGGTATCTAATGGTGTTAAAAAAATGCCTTGTAAGTAATGTAGTTGTGTAATTTTAGGGAAGTAAATCTTAATAAAAATGTCTTATTATTCAACTTGTAATGTTGTTAATAAAATAAATATTTTCGTAAATTTTTGTATTCATTTTCAATGCTCCGATTCTTGCGGGGACTGTGAAATCTGTGAATTTTTTATTTAGTTATAAAGAAAACATTGAAACTGATTTTAAGGTCTAATGAAACAGTGAAGGGTCTGAGACTCTGAATGATGAAAAAGTAAAATGTATTCCGTATCTGGTTAAGTATATACAAAATAATTTGTTTCTTACAAACGCGAACGTAGAAATTCGGTAGGAGTTGTTCAATTTTGTCGCCGCCCACCAGCCATATTAATGAAATAATGAAGGAATAATATAAAATCCTTCAACCTTTACTGTTACTTGAAATAACGTAGAGCCGCATTTATATAAGAACTTATATACATACTTAATAATAAGATGCCTCAAAACGCTGTTTAGTTAACTTATTTTTTATGCAGTATAACTAATAAAATATTAATAGGCAAGTATATAGTTACCTCTTTTACTCTACTCTGGTCACTAAAATAGGTCACTAAAAGAGGTCATGAAAAGTAAACACTTCCCTATAGCAGCCAAAAAGAAAGTATTTAATATTTGCATTCTCCCTTGCCTTACTTACGGGTGTCAAACTTGGGTCCTCTCGCAGAAAAACCTTCAGAAGCTTAGAACTTGTCAAAGGGGAATGGAGAGAAGTATGCTAGGGTTCACTTTAAAGGATCGGAAGAGAGAAAGTGACAAGAAATACCACTAAAGTGCAAGAAAGTTAAAATGGAGGTGGATAGGGCATATGACAAGGGAGAGTAATGAGAAATGGACGCAGAGAATAACTGAATGGCTACCTCGAGTTGGGCAAAGGAAAAGAGGTAAACAATATAGAAGATGGGAAGATGATAGGTATTATGAAAAGTAGGAGGACCAACATGGAAAAGGATAGCAAGGGAAAGAGAAAAATGGAAGACGCTGGAAGAGGTCTATGTGTCGGGAGGACACGCTAATATTTATAATAATTTAGTTAGATTTAGATGATAAGGAAAAATGTTGTAGTTATAATATAAATATTAATTAAGATAGATTTAGAATTTAGATGATAAGGAAAAATATTGTACAACCTGTCAGCAATATAAAGGCTTTATTATTATTAGATAGGTACCTATACTAATATATATATTATATAAAAGCGAAATAACACTCATTCACTCACCCACTCACTCACTCACTCACTGACTAATCACGATATCTCAGGAACTATATTATAGCATACAAACTGGAAATTTGAAAGGTAGATTCCTTCTATAGTGTAGCCATCAGCTAAGAAAAGACTTTGAAAAAATTATCCATATTGAATAATGATTGATATGATTTACTAATCATTAATTAGGTAACAGATACTATTGTCTAAAACACCGGAGAAGAATATAAAATTTGAGAAAATTATGTGTACCATAGGTAGGATGTATTACTAACCAAAGCAACCATTAACTTCTCTACGCCATTAAGTTATTGCGCTCTACGTCAGGGAATGACCATCCAAAATTTCATTTCCTAATAATCCTTCCAATAGTGAAATGCATACCGAATATAGGTTATAGATATGCATAGGTATCTACTCTTGGATGTATTTATTGGAGAACGGCCAGCAGAAACGCAAGTTTTATTCGTATTTTCAGTTACATAACCTTATTAATGATTACGAAACCGGGGCATATTCTACGGTATGGGGTTCCAGGCTCCTAATGAATGGAAAACGCTGGCATATTTAGATACTAGATTGATGTTTTTTAATCCCGCGGGAACTCTTCCATTTTCCGGGATAAAAAGTAGTCTATGTCCTTCCGCGGGTTACACCTTATATGCCTGTACCAAATTTCATCAAAATCGATTGAACCGGTGGGCCGTGAAAGCGTAGCAGACAGACAGACACACTTTCGCATTTATAATATTAGTATGGACTTCTTCTAGCGTTTCTGGACCTATTTCCTGCCTTAGACTAAGAATTAATGTTTGCCTATCCGTCTTCGTAGGTGTAGGTTTATTTTCTGGAGATTGGTGACAACCAGAAACATTTGAAATGTGTGTAAAAATATTTGTACATGAGCTGTTGTTCTGAGGATGGTTTCTATTAAATTTCCATGAATTTACAAATTACAAAAGGTGGCGCGCGAGTCAGATACCATAGTATGCCACGCGTTAGCTAAAGTGGTTGATAGAATAATTCGAATCTTCATCGTATCCTTATCCCACGCATGTGAGGTCCGCACAACGTTTAGGTATGTCTTCTTCTTTTTCCTTTTTTCCTTGCACATGCATATTGAGCATTCTACTAGTAGGCACGCCAATAACAGAATAGGTACGCCATGAATAGATCTCTCATAAATAAACAGCTCAAACGATTTGGATGAAATTATGTACCTACTAGCTGATGCCCGCGACTTCGTCCGCGTGGTTTTACTCCCGCGGGAACTCCTTAATTTTCCGTGATAAAAAATGTCGCTCTTCAAGTCCTAAACTATACGCATGCCAAAAATCACGTCGATCCGTTGCTCCGTTGCGGTGTAATTGATGGACATACCAACAAACAAACACACTTTCGCATTTACAATATTAGCATAATTATGTTAATGTTTTACTTTTCAAGTTTATCTAAATAAATGCCATGCACCAACACTATAATTCCGTGCCAGCAGTGAGTTTCCACGACAGTTAAAGTAGATATTACAGCAATCACATCAAAAAACACCGGGCGAAGCTCGGTTCATCTAGATACCAATACCTACATATGAAACGTTGCAAGTAAAATCATTTGCAAATATTAGATTGTTAGACTAAGGGGAAGTAACTTAACTTACTACACTTCACTTGCACTACTGTTTGTATGCACGAGCGTAGCGAGGACATACGCAGGGTGGATTCTTAGGGTTCCGTAGTCATTCTTCTAATAATGAAGTCTAGATAAACATTTATATTTAACCAGGAAAATTTCCTGAATCCCTATAGTTGAAGAGTGTTGTACCTTGCGTCATCGAGATTGAGGAATTGTGATTTTGAGCTTAATCATGAATTCGTTGCATGGTGAGTACCTAACTACAATATCAATTCACCATCAACAGTTTCTGTAACTCCATAATACAGGCGGGCAGTAACCCTGAAGTGTCAGAATTAGAGGAGTTGGATCGAGATGGTTTTTATCGAGCTGCTGGACAACTTCCTCTATTGAGAAGATAAAATCATGAAAATCCGAAAAACCGTGTACATACCTAAAGTCCAACACATTTAAAAACATACGCATCGGATTAAGAATGAAAACTTCCCCTTTTTGAACCCCGTCATAAAACATTTAACCTTAAACCAAGTTATTTTTGTTATGATTTATTTCTCTCATGTACCTACCTATTGTTACCTAAGTTCGAACACCACACCGAACGAATTATCTAGGTCGATTATAGCAGCACCGGTCAGCTATTTGTCTCAAACTATCCTGACGCTACTTCTGTTTCAAAAAAAGTGAACTTCCTTTCGGATTAGAAATTGAATCGGAATACCTACTGGGAATTCCTATAGTTCCGAGAGTGGAGTATAGTTAGAAGAAGAACATCTTCAGGAAATCTCACTCTGAGCAATAGTCGTGATAAACATGTCGTGATTATTTGGTTTTTACCTTCACACTACGGTGTGAATGAATTCAATACATTTTCTTGATACCACCACGACCATAATCTGTTAGTCTGTCAGTCAATACCTAAATCAATATCTGTTAGTAATAATTATTAGTATTATGTTTATCTATGACGTTTAAGAAGATGGCAAGCATTTATAGCATTATACATTCGACCCACTAAAACCATAATCATTATTTCTTTTGGATCTTACTAATATTATAAGTAAAGATGTGAAAGTTTGGATGTTTGCATGTAACTGAGATGTTTGTTACTTCTTTATGCCACAGTAATTGAACCGATTTGTCTGAAATTTGAAATGAGATAGCTTATACCCTGAATAAACTGTATAGGCTACAATTTATCCCGGAATGTTCAAAAGTTCCCGCAGGAATTACTATAACCGAATTCCACGGGGACGAAGTCGCGGCCATCATCTTGTTTGTCGTAAATCATAACTTCCAGCATCTAATGTAACCTACCTGAATTGGTGAGTGTATTGTCTCCATTGCCGGTAGAGGTGTCAACGTCGGCGTGCGCGTTCGCGTTGACGGCCACCAGTGCGCACGCACATGCGCAAACCGGCAGTACCAGCCGCACGCATTGCAAGACTCCCCAGTCTCTTAGCGCTTGACGCTTAGCCATCGCACATCACCAAATCTAACTTCAGTCAAACTTTTATTAAATAAAACACTAATAATTTATATAATAATATTTTATATTTAATTCATAGTCATATTCGTAACGCAAAATGTAAATATTTTATATATACTACTTTTAAACTATCGCTACAACTTCAAAAGTTTAAGGTTGTTAGTTTACGGTCGCAGTTTTAAAGTTCGAACGCGTTGTACGTGTGGCAAGTGCACCGAGTGACGACGATATGGCAGCGTAGTCGCGACTGCACTGTCCGCGGGTCCACATTGCGGCCACGACCGGCTCCTCCGGAGTCCCATCGTCTCACACCCGACTGTGAGGAGGGCCACTGCGCGCGCAGCGCCCTCAATGGCCAATGGCACCGCAGGGGAGGGCCCGCGCGTAAGACGCACCGAAGTATATGCGAAGGCCTATGTACAGTGATGATAGCGGACAGGTGGTTTCGCGGCTGTAATTAGGCGTCTGTTAAGTTATTGCTAGCTAGATAAATATATTTTAAAAGCTTAGCGATTAAGATAACGCTTAAAACCTTTTCTGCGTTCTTCTTTACGTCTCTTCACACTCATTTGGAAAACTCTACCGAACTCCAGCTATTCAACCTTCACGTAAACTTTTCGCACCTTAATTTAAATAATAAGGGTAACTTGGTACGTATAATATGAGGTATAACAACGATTTAATTTTTCGTTTATTTATTACTAAGGAAAATGCTAAAAGTTACCCACGACTTCATCCACGTGAATAAAGGTTTTTTTAACATACTCTTATCTTATTTATCTTGGTTTGACAAACAGTCATTACTTACCTACTTACGAAAAAAACCGCCCAAATGCGAGTCGGACTCACGCACCGAGGCATCACCGAGGGTTGCGTACCTACCTTGGAAGGATTTGGTTTAATTATTCGACCTCTAAGTAATCAAGAGGGTGCTGTAGAAAGTAAAGGAGTTTAAAAAAGTTATATGTTATGGTTTACCGCTGATTTATAAAAAAAACTGTCCTAGTTAAAGACTTTTTTTATTTTTCCTGTAAAGTCTGGATTAACATAAATCTCTGAAAAAATCCCATTTATTTAGGCAAAACTAATCTTGTTTGTAAAGTTTTATGGCTGATTTCTCAAAAATTATCCTGACTAATTTCAGATTTTTCACTTTGCACAAATCCTTGGAGATAAAGGGGGAAACGGTGTTTTTTGTCATTTTTCACCATAAGTCAAACTAAAAGACTTAAAAATAAATAAAAATCTATTTTTAGAATGTGCAAATGAATCTTTTTCATATGATACCCCACTCGATATAGTAACACCACATTAAAATTTTGGCACCCCCATTTCATGCTCATTTCTCAAAAACTTAGCTGGCTAGAAAGTTCGTTATATTTCTCGTGTAAAATCAGCATAAACTTCTATCAACTCAAATTACTTCAGATTTTTCACTTTGCAATCTTCGTGGATAAACGGGAGAACTGTTTTATTTTTTGACATTTTGAAATATCGTAAATCGTTTATTAAAATAAAATTGTGAATCGTGATTGGCTGTTCCAAATACCATTACCAATTATTAACATATATAGTACTTTCCAGCCGCAGTTTGGATGAAGAATCCCTATTTTTCGAATGTGAAATATGAAACTTAATATAACCAATCGCAAAAAACTGTTTATAACTGTTTAATTCCAAGCTACGGAACTTTCGGTAGGCGACTCAGGCTCGCACTTTGCCGATTTTTTTTGGAATACCTAGTCATATAAAAAATAAGACCAAATAATTATTTTCATAGATACATAATAACTTATCGGGCGGAAATCCGGATGGTATGCCTTGTCGTAGACTCTACGTAGCAGCTACGAATCCGTAGACCCATACTTTGGGCCTACGAGTTCGTCTCCTAAACCACAAGGTACCTTTAACGAAAATAATCGCTATGATGATTTTTTATGGGATACTGTAAATGTAAAGGATGCACGTATTTCATGCTGCACTTTCTGTATTATAACTTACTAGCTGATGGCCGCGACTTCGTGCACGTGGGGTAAGTTTTTTTGGTTCCCGCGGGAACTCCTTAATTTTCCGTTACAAAAAGAAGCTTAGGTCACTCTCCAGGTCCTATACCCATGCCAAAAATCACGTCGATCCGTTGCTCAGTTGCGGTGTGATTGAAGGGTAAACCAACAAACATACACACTTTCGCATTTATAATATTAGTATGAATTATGATATGATGATAAGTATGATGATTATATAATACTCACCTATTTTAATGATATTTTCTCAATATTTCCAGCCTCAGAACAGCGGCAATTATCAAAATACCTCACTCACTGCGCTCATGTTTGCAAGCCAATCTTGTTACAATAATTATTGCTTAATAACTTATTGTACCTACGTGATATTTACACAAATAACAGTTTTGAATGGGGACTTGCCCCAAAAGCAAGAAAAATAAAGCAGGAATGTTATTTGGTGTTAGACAATACAAGTCTAGTGGAAGAAATCTCTTCAAGAGATAAATTGGCCTTGTAAATGTCCTTTAAATTTTTGTTTAGTTTTTAAGTTTGGTACTAATCATTGGTACTTGGTACAAATGAATCAATCATCATCTATTTTATTGCACGCACCGGGCGAGAAAATGTCCTCGTGAAAATGGACCTTGTGTCCAATCATTCGCGCGGCAAGTGCGCGGCAATAACACGCGGCGTTAGCAGGACACAATTCTGCCGCGAACTTGTAATAGCTGGTAGACTAACTATACCCGCGAATATAATAAGCGCTGCAGAGTGCAGACGTCCACGATTGCCACTTTATGTCAGGACACACAATTTAAAAATTTTGAAAATTTTAAAATTTGACGATTACAAAAATTACAATAGATATTTTTATACTCTAAGAGATAAGTGGGTTTACAAAAATCGAAAACATAGTATGTAGTAGCATAGTTTAAATAAAAACATTCATTCATAGTATGAACCGGACTGGACACTAAAGTGCGCGTTACTCACTTTTGTATGGAGCGCCCACTACAAATGTGTACGCTAGGCAACTGGACAAAAAGTCCCCTTCGACGTGGACGTTTTGTCCTGTCCGTTCTGTAGTCCGCTCTATGCTACCAGATCTTTATTAGGCGAGCCCACTCTATCGATATGCGTAATTCAACGCCTCTCTAGTATCTCCAAAGGATATCGCAATTTTTTTTTTAAACTTTAGTAACTAATTAATAAATACTTAATCTATTTCTATTCGTGCTCTATTTGTTGGGAATTTTTAGGGTTCCGTAGTCAACGAGGAACCCTTATAGTTTCGCCATGTCCGTCCGTCCGTCCGTGCGCGGCTTAGCTCAGTGACTGTTACTACTAGAAGGCAGTAATATGGCATGGATATGCATAAAAGTACATAATATGGATCACGCCGACAAAGCGGTAAAACAAAAATTTGAAGAAAAATATATTTTAGGGTACCTTCCCTACACGTACCTAAAGGGGGATGATTTTTTTTTCTTGTCTATCCCATAGTGTGGGGGTGCCGTTGAATAGGTCGTCAAAAATATTGCGGGTGTGGGACAACCACTTTTTTCAATTCAGGGGTCCGTTTGCGAAAGCTTTAAAGTGCTAATTTTTGTTAAGAGTCCAGTGTCCCGTCCCCCCCCGCTACCAGCAAAACGGTTGTATATGGATATGTGAAAAAATTCATGGAAGTAGTAGGTATAAATTATAACGTTAAAAGGAAAACTATCACAGCTTTACAAATTTACGAGTAATAGTCGACCAACGTATAAAACGTCCGCATATTGTGACGAGCAACTACGGAATCCTACCTACGCTTGGCCCGACACGCACTTGGCCGGTTTAATTTTTATAAAACTACTAGTAGATATTATTTTTAATTATTATTTTTTAGGAGACTGGATTAAACTAGTAAATTATTGAACAATCTTACATACTAGTTTTTGAGCCATTCCATAGTTACGAGATGTTTCTAAGACTAGTTACATCAAGTAAAATGGACATAAGTATGTACTTAGTCCAAAGATTAGTACTTTTCACTTCGATTGCAAGAAATTAAAATAATGACTTTGCCATTCTGCATTATTTTAATTTTTCACTTGATGATATTCTCAAATAAATAGTCACGTTCACCTTCACCTCAACTTGTAGGTATTAAATACTGCTATAACAGGAACAGAGATTCTAAAGATTTAGCGGTAATTCAATTTTTTTAAATTTCGGCTTGCTGGCTAACGCATTAATACAATTTGCAATAAGTAAGTAGGTACATCCAAATGTCTCAAGAGGCGCAATTTCAGTCATTGGCCTATATTGCGCAGAGTATGCTCAGGCCGGCGCTGTATGGGTTTTTAAAAAAGATGTCCTTACCATCGTTAACGAGTTACCTTAGCTATTTTTTTTGTATTTTAGGGAAAAATCCGGGCGATCTCTATCCCTCTTGCGATAGTCTTCTATAGGATAGAGATAGCATATAGGGATTTTTTTTGTTCAGAATCTTATGTAGGCCTTACGAGTAAGTGTGACCTCACCTGGTGACAAGTGATGATACTCTTACTTGGAAGCTGGCTAACCTATACTTAAGCGTTAACGCGTAGGGAGTAGTTTTTCAAAGAACTACCTGATCTATACGATGCGGCGTATAAACCAAAATAAGGGGTAGATAATATATACATAATACATACATAAATAATACATTTATAATTAATAATACATAAACATAGTTACGATAGAAATTTAATTTAGTTATGGCATGATGTGGTTAAGAAAATAATCTGTGAGGCTATTTTTAAAAATAGGTAAGGATTTGGAGTCTAATATTTTTGGGTAGAGAAATCCATAACTGCACAGCTTACACTGTGTACGATTTGCTGTAAAATTTTGTCCGACTGCGAGTTTTATTATGGCTTATTTTGGTTTCTATGCCGCCGCGTACCAAAACGCTACCTAAATAAATCGCTTGGCTAGGCTTGGGTTCAATAGGTATTACCCACTGCCGTAACTAGCCACGGCCGAAGCAGTTTGCCTCTGCGGGGAATCGAGCGCAGCCAAGTCGTAACGAACAATGAAAAACAGATCAAAAAATAGTTGCATAAGAACAGTAAAATTAAGATTTTCTTCATATTATCCACAAGGACAACAGTTCTAAGAATTGTTTTTACTTTAAGGCCTATTCACAAAACAGCAGCATGATTCATGGATGTGGGCGGTGTGTTTAACATTTAAGCGTGACATTTTCTATTATACATTTTCCACATAATTCCTCAGCCATTTTTCATTATATTTTTTCCACATTACATGCCATGATGCCCCATATCATTGATTTGAATAGTGTCACATTTCTGCTTGGTTTCTGACAAGAGACTGTACAAATAACTACCAATCAAATCAGTTTATTACTTTTGGGCATTACTACTTTCAAACCAAATCACAGCAGGCTGGTAATTATTCATAAGGTCTGTTAATAACTATTATCAAATTTTTCAAAAAATCTAAGCAGTGAGTATTCAAGCAAAACAATACTCTTATTCAATAAAAATTTATTAAGTCATCATTAAACTAACTTATCCTAAAATTACACTAGAACTGTTACACACTTTATCCACCTTTCTTCCACTTTTCTCCGGGCGTATACTCGGTCATTGGTTTCCCTGATATACCACAAGTACCAATTCCAACTCGGCCAGCCAAATTGTCAGGTGATGCAAATATACTTTTTGTTCGCACTCCAGGTTTCTTCGAAGCTTTGGTATGAAATGAGAGCCATTTATTTTTCTCACTCTCTCGTTCTTCTTCGATTTGTTTAAATCTTTGCTGCTTTTTTTGCTTTTTCTTTTTTAAATACTCTCTATTATAACCTTTGCCATGCCTGCAAAAAAATAATCTTACTTCAAGTCCTCATAAATGATTAATTACTCTGTCAGAGCACTTCCTTAGTGTGACCCCAAGGATAGTTACTTATGTTAATACTAAATGACACCCGCGTCTTTACTGTATTTTTTTAAAAAATCAGTGAAAATTCTTTGATTTTTTGGAAACAATCCTTTTGTGGAGATAAGACTAAGTAAGGCCCTAGGATGCAACCTATTTCTGTACCAAATTTTGTGAAAATTGGTTGATAGATATACAAACTCTTACATGTATATCTGTATGGATTTTTATAATATTATCTGCATATTATATATGTACTTAATTATAATAATTAACAGCATTATTTTACTTACTTGCTTTCATCACCAAGGAGGGGCCTTTTAGTGCCTGATCCCATAGATTTAACATCTAGAATAGAGACAGTTTCTAATGTTGTATAACCATCAAATTTTACTTTGAGACTACTTTCTCCTATATCTTCTATGGTGGCCTCATAAAACCTGTAAAAAACAATACAAATACAGTACAGAACAGTAGCATGGAAACAAAATGTCACAGAAACATAAATTTACCATTTATTCAAAAATGGACACTAAATTGATTAAGGCTTAATTATTATATTTTATGACATTTATGATAATTAACATAATTTGTAGGACAATAAACTGTATATAAATACATAGCGACACTGTAGGGACTATTTTATGGTTGTAGTTAAATGGAGTGAAGAAAAATCAATATTTTTTTACTATTTTATTAATATTTACTATTAAAGTATAATATTTACAACATTATATAGATAATGCATAACAACCTAGAGACAGTCTAGCAGCTGGGGTAAACATGTACAATTTAATCACAATAAACAAAAGACCAAATTTCTTAGAATCTCGGGTATTATGATACTGACAGTAGAAGTAAATACAAGCAACAAAATAATGTACACAACTGCTGTTCTTATTAATTTCGGATACTTAGAAAGTATTGTTTATCTATACTAATATGTATTATAAATTCAAAAGTTTGGATAGATGGATGGATGTTTGTTACTCACGCCAGAACAGCTGAACGGATCTGGATGAAATTTGGCACAGAGATAGATTATAGTCTGGAATAACACAAAGGCTACTTTTTATCACAGAAAATTAAAGAATTCCTGCGGGGACCAAAAAAACCTCAATTCACATGGCCTAAGACGCGGGCATCGGCTAGTTGCTTAGTTGACGTATTTCTGTCTTTATTGAGTGGGTGTGATGCTACATTGAATGTATCATTGTATGGACAAGATAAACCAACCAGAGTCAAGTAATTTCAACGTTTTAGGAAGTTTGATGTTAAATCTAGTTGTGTTAAATGGAGTTTATACTGTATATAAAAAAGCAATCCAATTAAATGTATTATGTACATACATGTTATCTGTCTTCCACTTGGCCAAGCATTTCTCACCAATCCTCCACTTTGGGTCCGAATCTCCGCCTTCGCCTTCCTCCGCAGCCAACAGGGAAGCTGCAACATCATCATCATTACTAGAACTATGAATATTATGAACTTTGGATTCACCCTCCTGAGTTTTTATAAGATCGCGTGTCAACTCAATTACTTCTTCTAAATCCGTTTTCAATTTTAAGAGTTCTTCATTCTGTGGATCCGTCAGTAATGCTGCTTCCACCTTAAATTAAAACTTATTTTAGAAAACAACATAGACAGCTGCTTTGGTGCAAAATTAGGGCAATCAAATTCTAACCTGCTGTAATTGTAGTTTATAGTTCCTTAGATCATCGGCCATATTTCTAGTTTGATAAGTTCTAAATTCTGAATTCGAATACTTAGCACATTAATCAAAATTAAATAAAACACGAAACAAACAGAAGATTATGTCTGTGATGACACAGATATAATAATACTACACGTGATGAGAAATTACAGAAATTCTACAAAAGTAAAAATCACAAACCAGTCACAACTCACAATTAACTTGTCTCTGTCTTTTGTTTCTGGTCGGTGGTCTCCGTCACCAGACTGTCACAAACCACAAGGCAAAAAACGTAGACTGAGTAAGATAAATAGACGTCGCCATATCTCCTTTTCACTCCCACATGAAAGAGATGCAGTGTTAGAATGTTACACAAGATAGAATGAGAAAAAATATGTGTTTTTATCTGCCTTTTTGCGTGACACGGGTTTTGTGCCTATTGCATACTATTGTGCCAGACAAATTATGACATTTGTATGACGTTTGGGAGGTGTTTCATAGTGTGTGTGTTCCGTTATAAGCACTGCGAGCACTGGCAGTGCTCTTTACTGGGGACTTCCAGTGCTCTCAGTGTATTTCGGAACGCACCCAGTATTTACTTTACCTATCCCTTTCGGAAGGCTGACCCTGATTCTAGAGGTTCCTTCTTCTATGGCACAAAATGAAAGCAAACGTCAGTCAAGGAGTATTATAGTGGTCTGTGGTCATGGAACCATAGACTAACTATTAAAGTTCCTGAAATCCGCCACAGACCACAGTAGACAAATCTGTGTGGTACTGGGTACAGCGTGTCTCTTGGTGGCCATTTTACGCACAGATTTTACGCAAACGTTTTATTTTTGTAACTGGATAAACGGCTCTGGAATCTTGCCTATAAGAGCCTAAACTTTAATAAAATTCAAATTATTGTTACGAAGATACATCTAAGCTTACCTCAGCTCCTCCAATCCTACATCATTCCTAGTTCCTACATCCATGTAACGGTAATAAAAAAGTACTCTGTGCGGTAATAAATATATATTAAACTAGCTAATGCCTGCGACTTCGTCTGCGTGGTTTAAGTTTTTTTGATTCCCTCGGGACTTCCTTAATTTTTAGGGATAAAAATCAGAGCGCGTCAGAGTAAATTCGATCCAACCATGAAACCTGAACTCTACCACACATAGCCAAAGAATCCTAAAGGTTCTGTAGTTGAATGGAGGATGGTGCTGTATTATAATATTTAGGAATCTGTTTGCGAAATATTATTAACTAGATGATTCCCGCGACTTCGTCCGCGTGGACTGAGTTTTTTCGATTCCCGCGGGATTTCTCATTTTCTGGAATAAAAAGTAGCCTATGTCCTTCCCCAGGATTTAACCTATCCCTGTACCAAATTTCATCAAAATCGGTTGAATAGGTGGGCCGTGAAAACGTAGCAGACAGACAGACACACTTTCGCATTTATAATACTAGATGATTCCCGCGACTTCGTCTGCGTTGATTAAGATTTTTGATTCCCGCGGGAACTCTCTAATTTTCCGGGATAAAAAGTAGCCTATGTCCTTCCCCGGGATACAATCTACCCCTGTACCAAATTTCATCAAAATCGGTTGAACAGATGGGCCGTGAAAGCGTAGCAGACAGACAGACAGACAGACAGACACACTTTCGCATTTATAATATTAGTATGGATTAGTATGGATATTGGATATTTTCCTATATTTTCCTATTTAAAATCATATCTGCACTGCACCACGTGCAAGTCAACTTTTTTTAATATTTTAGCGCAAAATAAACACTTAATTTAGCAAGTAGTAGAAAATTTATTACAAAAATAATCCTTTCTAATCTCAAATGATTAGCTATTGACTAATACACAAAAAAGATACAAAAACTAATTCTTATTCAATAATTCATTAGCAGTTTTGTAACAATAGGTACTAAAATATATGCATGCATATCACGTAGGTAGGTGTCTACTTAAAGGTCATAAAATCGCAAGCTTGTCGGACTACATTTTATTAAAAGGAAGATTTAACTACGAGTAGGAAATGGGGACTTAACTTTCCATTAAATAATATTTTAGATACCTACTTCGAAAGAAATTAATTTAATAAAAATAAAGTGTGTGTGCAATTCACACACGGCAGAAGCGAAATTTAGAAAAGTACCTAGCCTACGAGATAATGAGATAAATATAACTTGTTTTCTATCTCATTCTCTCGCAGGCTAAATCCTATATTAAGTATATTTCTTTTTGGTTTCACTTTTTCGTTTCATTATCAAATCACGATTCTAAAGAAGTTTCACTTCACTAAGCAGCTGGCACTGGCAGCTGCAAATATGCGAAAACTTTATAAGGCGGAACATTTTAATGAACCGCTTAGCCGTTAAAATTTCATAATGGGCGAAACGTCGTGGGGACACTCCACGTCTTCCGGAAACGTTTCGAACCGGCGCATATTATCAGAAAAAGTATGTCAGAAAAAACTATTATTGGCCGTATTGGAATCAGAATGATCGGATTAATGCTGTATCAGAACGTCGGAAAGCGCGCTCTTCATACATTTAAGACTAGACCCTGGACACCGTCGTTTGAAAATCAAGAGAGCAGCTGGTGTACAATCATGATTTGAGCTGAGATCAGTTTGACTACAGTTTTGGATTGTATGCGAGCTGTGCTGGCATCTCTCAAGAGTGCTTCAGAAAGTGTTCTGGCCTATATTTTATAAAAATAATATGTAGCACGTCATGTAATTGCTAATCGATTAAAATATATACTCAGGCTTTTCATTTAGGTCCGTCAAACTTATCTGACCTGGTGGCCAAAATTGGAACTAATATTATGCCTGTTTATTTTCGGTTTTTATTTTATTTTTAATGTATTATATACAAGCGACGCCGTCACTGGGTAAGATAGGTTTGATGGACTGTATCTGGATCTAAATTTAAACTTCATATTAAGTAGGTGATAATTTACACGAATTCATCTACATGGTTTAGAATTTAGATATTAAAATCCAGGGGGATTTCTTTGAATTACCAGAATAAAAAGAAGTCCACACTCTTCAGGTCCTGATATATTCTCAGGCAAAAAATCACTTCAAAGTTCGATACGTTCGTCGCATTGTTCTACTGGGATGAGACTGAAGGACAATCCAACGCACTTTCGCATTAATTGTGATATTAGTACGCATTTAGCGAACTGGTACTTAACGTTTTGCATTCCATCTCATACGTAATTAATATTGCACTATTAAAAAGTTATTACTTGCTAAGAAGTAAGAATACCTAAAGCATTTAATTTTAATAAAATTATCACAAAGAACGAAGCAAATATCATCCAAATCGTCGGTCAATATCATTCAAGCTCTAGAGTTTATCTAATATTATCAATTATTATTATTATTTACTACATTATAAAAATGTTATCAATAAATACGATTTTTATAGTCATAATAAATGTTTAAAGTATCGAATCACAATACTCCTATGATTACTTAAATATATTTTATAGTTACAATTAAAATAGTTAAATAAATTATGAATAACAGTAAAAATGGAAACATTAAACACTGACAAGATGGCTCTGCAGAGCTGTGGACTGGTGGTAGCGCCTGCGCGAGGCGAAGTCTTCGTTGTCGTCGTTGAGCCTCTCTTGTTCCACAGCAATGTCAGAGTGCATCGGCGTCACAACCAATTGTTCATATTCTAACGGCCGCTTTCTGCAATGAAAACGTTCAACATGTACATATTATTTGTGTATATATGTATAATATCGATGAAATACATATCCATACTAATATTATAAATGCGAAAGTGTACTATCTGCCTGTCTGTCTGCTATACGCTTTCACGGCCCATCTATTCAACCGATTTTGATGAAATTTGGTATAGTGGTAGGTTACATCCCGGGGAAGGAAATAGGCTTTTTATCCCGGAAAATTAAAGAGTTCCCACGGGAATCAAAGAACACCAATCCACGCGGACATCGTCTAGTAATACTATAATTATGATGATGGTCTACTAATAGTATAACAGGACGGAATAGACGATACAAAACAAGACGAGAATCTGTTCAAAGAGAGAACTGTGGCAAGAAGTTAACGGTTATTGCTACACGGAAATTGGAAACCGACACGCGCTACATGACAATGTCAGCAGCTCAGCTTTGATGTCCACTATACTTTATTACGTTATTCTGTGAACTAGCATGTTATTTCTAGTGATATTTATTTAAAAAAATTACGAAACCTTTCTTAGGCCACGACTACGCGTGTCGGTTTTTACGTAAGTAGAGCACGTAAGTAAGTAAGTACGTAAGTACGTAACTAACATTTGCATACGATAAGTGACTTACAAGACTGTTTACATTTCATAAGTCACTCATATTATGCGCGAACTAAGTACGTGAGTAAAACTTACAAGTGTAATTGTAGCTCTCGCTCACGTGACGGCTTTCGTTTTGTGCTTTGCTCGACTCTATCATAAGTTACACAAGTATATCCTACGTGAAATAAACAAAAAGTTTCAATATCCAGGTAGCAATTTTACTTGTTGGGTCAAAGTTTGTTTGCATGGGTTTAGTTGAGGACCTGGAGAGTTGCAAATTGCAATACATTTAGACCTATCATTTTATTTTCGTTTAGATATAGTGTCTATCAGAATTAAAATTCAAGCTAGATCGATATTTTGATAATCTGATTCAACCCTTACCCTATAGCTTGAAGGAAAGCTATTTTCAGCCAGTGGAAGAATTTAAACTCTGAAGCTCGGCCGGGCTTCACAGCAGGGTTGGCGGCGCCGATGTATAACCACAGGAGCCACAGTATAGTTAAACAACCGAGGGCGTATATCCAGTTTACTAAGACCATTAGCAGCAGCTTGATTGCCACCTGACATATATACAAAAAAAATAATTTTTCAACAAATTTACATCGATAACTACAGTCCGCGCGCGAGGTGCGAGGAATCGCGGACTGAGGTAGCGGGCAGGTGGGCCCGCGCCCGACCGTCGCTTCATACCCCGCACGCTCCCATACTAGTGCCGACCTTGACGCGAGAGTACGCTTTATCGAGTCCTGTTTTTAAATTTGCGATAGTAGTGTTATATTGTACTATAATTAGTACTAGACTTAAAAGTATCTTTGTCTGTGCAAATAGCTGTTTAATTTTTAAATTCCTTAAAGTGCTGATTATTCTGATTGCGACAGTGATTAATTAGATTTTACGTTCATTTTGTATAGTTCATTATAATTACATTTTATAATACAATTTGTTTTTTCTTCCTTATTGCACATACTATCCTCATAGAATAATTTTATAATTAATTCAATGCTAGCGCACAGATACTAATGATGTGTTAGTATCGATAACGTAATATCGACTAAATCACAACTCTATCTCATTTATACGTCAACATTCCTTATGATTCCTCGGACCTCGTGCGTGGAGTGTAGATGGGTAACCGAAGTCCGACTGGCCTTTTCGTTTCCTCCGTGCCACGTGGAGCACGTTAAGCCGACGGTTATTATCACTAACATCTGCATATAATAATCGTAAAAACCGGTAGAAATAATGCTTCTAGTAGAGTTTCGATGATTTTTGGGGGCCCCCCATATTAAGATGTCTTCTTAACAACAAATTTTATTTTTATAACTAAGTCCAACATTAATACCTAAAATCACAAAAAATACAGGTATTATCCTTACTCCAATTAACGACAGCCATCTATTGCAGAGGTGTGAGTACCAATTTTTATTTTTTGAGTGTACACTGACATCCTCTCGCCTCGCATCGCTGTTTGCCATCCGCCCATTCATTATCGCTGAATCCGTCGGGGATGGCGTGAAATCCTGAGACACAAAACGAATGCCATTGAAACATCGCCCTACCGGCAAAGACGTGCCGCCAAGCGATTTAGCGTTCCGGAACGATGCCGTGTAGAAACCGATAGACTAAGAGATAACTGCACTTTTGGTAACCATCGCCAGAAAGGCTGATTCAGTGTTAGGTGGATGTAGCAATTATTATGTCGTCCCGTTGATTGCTGTTATTAGCAATCAACGACGACATAATAATTGCTAATATTTTTTTACAGGAACGCATAGTAAGTATAGCTTATAACGTCTTTGAAAGGTGATATCTAGTAAAAGACCCATCCACATGCGTCAGTTTTTATACTGTTTACATAGGTACTGCGCATACTTTAATACTGTACAAGAATCAGCTTTTCTAGTTATCGTTCATTTTTGGTAACAATAAATCGTCTTTTAGCGGCCATATCTAGCGAAAGGCCCATCCACATGCAGGCAGACTGTAAATTTTGTGATCAGTGGAGAGCCCTACATCCACCTAACACTGAATCAGCCTTTCAGGCGATGGTTGCCAAAAGTGCAGTTATCTCCTATAATACGAATAGGGGTTATGGGTTTCATATAACTGCCATGCCCCTAACAGGTTAGCCCGCTACCATCTTCGACTGCATCATCACTTACCATCAGGTGAGATCGCAGTCAAGGGCTAACTTGTAGTGGATTAAATAAAAATGAGAATGTGTGTCTGTCTGTCTGCTAAGCTTTCACAGCCCATCTGTTTAATCGATTTTAATGAAATTGGGTGCAGAGGTTCCATCCCGGGAATGGGCATAGTCTAGGTACTTTTTATTTCGGAAAATTAAAGAGTTTCCGAGAGAACCAAAACCTTAATCCACGTAGACAAAGTCGCGGGCATCATCTGGTGGTTTAATAGTAGAAATAGATGAAGCAAAAATGTGATATTTCGATAAAATCTATGAGCTAAATAATTGACAGGTCTTAAAGTGGAATTCTTTCCACGTTCCCTGTGGATGAGACCTACTTTTAGACCTGTCAATTTAGTTGAGATATGTGTTCAATCGAAACAATATAAATACGTAAATGCATGTAATGTATTTGTATTGGTTCCTATTATTTTTTATCTAAACGATGGCCGCGACTTAGTCCGCGTAAATTAAGTTTTTTTGATTCCCAGGGAAACTTCATAATTTTCCAAGATCAAGCCTATGTCCTTCCCTGGGATATAACCTACCTCTATGCCAAATTTCATCAAAACCGGTTGATTGATGACAGATAGATACACAGACAGACACACTTTCGCATTGATAATAACTACTAGTATGGAAGTATTGATGTCTAATACTTACTCCCACGGTTTTGTGACGTATTCTTTCCGGAAATAGCTTGTCTAAGTCACTGCCTGTGGCGCCGTATATGTGCGTATCTCTTTGAGACTGTCCTTGAAATCTGGAACCATACTAAATATAATTTTGGAAACTGTTCGCCTTCAATTTTCTGCACAGACATCTATAGAATGGAGGAGATAATACCAATCATTAGTTTTATAGATAAAGGTTTTTAGGCTGTAAAAAGATAAAAAAGATTGAACTTTTTCATTTAACAAAAACTACATAAGCTACAAAAGAAACTAACATCAAAATCCAATTTTATCCCTGCATTCGTGATTCTGTACTGAGTTGATACTTTTAGTCGATATTTTAAGGATAGCCATAGTTTTCCCACTTGGGTTTTTAAATACTTTCGTTTTGTAGGTATAATATTACAAATAATCATACATTAAATATATTAAAATATTGTGCAAAGATATGAATGATAAAAGTACTTAGATAACTTAAAAGATTATACTAATGTAGTTTGGGCATGATAACAAAAACAAAACATACCTCATTTCTCTTTTATGTTGCAAATCAAAAGTTTGGGCGAGAGCAAAATAAGAGTAGTCAATGCTAGCATAGGTGATCAGAAAAGGCATAGTGACTATTGGTGCGAGCTTGTTAATATCTCCAATGATGATGAATGTTACTGTCACTACGGCTACTACTACCATTGAATGTATGGGCACTTTGTTAGGACCTCTCTGTGAAATAAAAATAATAAATAATAAGAACCTTTAATAAAAAACTCTACAAACGCTGGTGCCATAGTCCGATACGAATTAGAAAAAACCCAATAGGAAAAAAATTGCAAATATATCCGAGATCTATCATATTTCGAAAATCTAAGGCGTCAGAATAAAATGAACTAACAATTTTATTTTAAAGCTTGAGACACCGATGCAGAAAAATGCAGCGTTGGCAGACCCCCCCCCCCCTAATACAATATATAAATAAAAATACCTTATACCATCATGTTAATAATACTCATATCAATGATAGACAGGTGAGGTGGCAATGTGATGTTTTTTTATATACTTAGATCTTGCAAAGATACCTAGTTCTCATAAAATATATGTTATTTTATAAGAACATAAAATATTACTTCATTGCGCCGCCAGCATAAGTCAAACCTAAATTAATTATTGTTTAAAAACTCATAACTCATATTACATATTGTTTTGATGGCACAAGGAATTATTACCAGGAAATAAAATAAAAAACATAAATAAGTGTACTTACACCATGGCCAAGGACCTCTAAGCCAGGAATGACTTTCTCATTCGCTATACTCTGCAAGACTCTGGGAGTGCCGTACATAGCTCCAAGACAAGAGCTCATGGAGCTCACATACAATCCAGCGAGGAGTAAAACTGTAACAGCTGAGATATCAGCTGTTATTGAAAAGTTTTTCAACAATGCATCTCGACTGACTGTTGCAGCTAGTGTTATTATAAACATCAGATACAGAAAAGTTCTGAAAAGGTATGAATTATTGTTTTATTATGTTCTGTATAATATTATAATTGGGTGTTTGACTACTATTCAAATAAATAAATTTTTAGTGATTATAAAATAGAGGATATCCCAAAAGTCGTAATATCCACGTCGCCTGATAGTTTTATGTTGAATAACCATTTTAAACAATCGATTAAAGTAAAAAAGTGCGTCGAACTTTAATGACGTCACATTTCAGAATTTCATATAAATCCCATACTAAGGACGCTTTTTGACATTTGAAAAAAAGTTGCTGATTTGACTATATAACAAATACCCAATTATGTTGGTAGGTACAGCTGTTGAGTGAAAAAACACTTGGTATAGACTCTATACCAAGTGTTTTGACAAGGGTGTCTGTTACCCATCTCTATAATCAATGACCATTTGATACGAACAGCCAACTAACTACACACGATATATTATTATAAAATCTCTATTACCTCTCTCTACAATCCGATTTGGTAGGTGGGGGTTTTGGTATTAGGTCCCATGGACCCAGGATGAAATATAATTATAATCATATTATATATTTAAGGAACACAGAAACTGAACGAAGACAATGGTGGGAAACTGTTAATATTCTATTAAGTAAATATATACCTTACCCTGTCCCTATGGCAGCCAGAGAGCCATTGGGTATATTAATAGAAGGATTTTTTAAATCCCCACTCATATTTATGCCTGCCAGGATCCCAGTGATGGTTGGGAAGAAGACACCAAAACACTTAAACCATGTATAGTTCTCTTGATAGTCAGCCCAAGTATTGTTGGCCATTGTTCCACTGAGCCAACCTTTAAATTCAGCATCTTAAATGAAGTAAATTCACTTTTAAATAAATCAATATTATTATCAATTTATAATCTAATATTATAAATATTTTCGTTCATTATTTATTTTAATCCCAGCCTCTTGTTAGAGATTTTGAAACTAAGAGCATTTAAAATAATGGCTGTTTGTTAACATATGGTTTATGTAAAAAAAAAAAAATGCAAACGTTAATTAATTTCATCAATCAAATATTTTTAGCTTTAAATTTAAAATTATTTTTTTTTTGAATGCCAAATTGTGGCCATAACCAGCTGTCTTTTAATAAAATCACATATAAACCAATAGTGACAAAGATACCTGTCAGTGGCAGTTTGCAGTAAATATAAATTTATAAAAATATAAAAATGGCCTGGCAGCTTACTACCATGGTTTAGAGTAGTATTATTTTAAAATTGTTGATGCCCTTGTTTCAAAATTATAATCTTTAATGTTATATCACAACTGCCTTGACGGCAGTTGTCATATAAAAATGCTATTTGAAAATTTATTACTGCTTCAAGAGATGGTAGCAGGTAGGTGATGGAAGCTTGCATTAGAAGATTGTATTATAAAAGATTTTACACTGAACAGAAATAGAACTTTTATATTTTAAATAGTTTAAATATTTATTTACCAGGTGTAGCCGTAAATGAGCCAACAAAGAAATCTAGGGCTGCCATCAAAATGATCAAAAGAAGAGCAAACTGTAACTTGATAACCCATTTTACTCCTGCAAGATTTATAGTGCCCAGTAACAATACAGCAGCTATGGAAAACCCACGGGCAGCCCATGGCGAATAGTCATTAGCACCTACTAAGTCCGCCATGGATTCTCCAAATCCAAACACATTTAGGGCGCATCCTACAGCCTGTAAAAATTATGAATGATGATGCCGGTGACTCTCTCTGCGGGAATTAAATTTATTGAAATACTGGAGGTACTCTTAAATTTCCTGGGATAAAAATAACCCTGTGTCCTTCCCCAGGGTCTAACCTACCTCTATACCAAACTTCATCAAAATCGGTCGAAAAGATGCCTAGATGTTGGCCTAACAGACAGACAGACACACTTTTGTTTTTATAATACTAGTGGTTCGCCCCGAACTGAGACCTCGCGGTATCCATAAGATAGTTTTAACTATCTTCACATTCATAGACATCAGTACTATCACTATCATTTTTTATTCCACGTAAGATGGTGCTAACGTCTATTATTTGTAAGCATAAACGAATAAACTTTTACAGAACGCCATCTATTGACATCATTGTGAAGTTCTGTTAAAAATACTGAAGCTCATTAAAAATTAAATAATTTCGTTTCCTTATAATATTTATCTAATTTTAGTACTTGTTGTTCAAGTACAGGATATAATTCAAATAATTGATCAAGTTTCAGGCTCAGCCTTTCAGAAAATTGAGAGTTCTGTGGTCAACTTTGGACGTTAGAAAATCTCCACTTTGAAAGCCCCCCATTTCGTCAATTTTAGGGGAAAAATTTAAAAAAAGAGTATTTTAGGACTCTATTCCTAATTATCTTTAAAATGATATACCGCAACCCTATGTAATGCTATAAAAAATATTTTACTTTGCATTCGTTTCTATGAGAGCCCCCCTGAAATAAAGATTTTTATGACTTTTTAAGCCATATTCGGCTGAAGGCCATGAGTTTACATATTATATTTAAATTTGAAGTAATTACGTTCAGTAATTCAGAAGTTATAAGGCTCTGACAGACAGACGGACGGACGGACGGACAAGTGCAAAATGCAAATTCACTCAAGTAGACTCAGAGACCTTCGCGGACGGACGGACAAGTGTAAACTCACTCAAGTAGACTCAGAGACCTTCATTAATCAGTTCATCGCACAATAGTTTACTCTTTATCGCTTTCCCACACAACAGACAGCTCAGCTTTAATAAAATGCTAGATTGCAGGGTCCACTTTCTCAATAGATCTCAGAATCTTAGTACTTAAGTAGCTTCAAGTTCAAATGCAATTGACCATGAAGCTACTGAGCCTACCACAACCTGAGACTGTATGATGGTAGATGTATCTAACTTTTTTGTAAGCTATCCTCCAAGTTTTGTTCTAGAAGACAAATACCCAGTGAGAAACAAAATCTTGGGTATCTGTCCTTCCCTAGTGATAGATAGCATGATAAAAATGTATGTTGCTGGCAAAAAGTTTTGATACAACCATATCACAAACTTGAAGTTTTTATTCAACAGATGCATCCTCTCAGATTTTTTACAATATCCATACTAATATTATAAATGCGAAAGTGTGTATGTCTGTCTGCTACACTTTCCCGGCCCATCTTTTCAACCGATTTTGCTGAAATTTGGTATAGAGGTAGGTTACATCCCGAGGAAGGACATAGGCTTCTTTTTATCCTGGAAAATTAAAGAGTTCCCGCTTAGAGTTTAAGGGAATCAAAAAATCTTAATCCACGTGGACAAAGTCGCGGGCATCATCTAGTAATATAACTCATTGAATGAATTAATCAATGTATGCATTTATGCCTGCCTTGTTGGTCTAGTGGTTGGCACGTTCGACTGCGGCCGACGAGGTCCCAGGTTCGAGTCCCGGTTTGGGCCATAATTGAGTATTGGGCTTTTCTGACAAGAAATTCTCAGTACTAGCCCGGAGTTAGGAATTTGGCCGTGTTTCACCCCCGTGCCTCGGAGAGCATGATAAGCCGTCGGTCCCGGTTATTATCACTAACATGATAATAGTTCTTAAAGCCCGCCAACCCGCATTGGAACAGTGTGGTGGGTCTAAGCTCTAATTCCCTCTCTCCTATGAGAGTGGAGGCCTGTGCCCAGCAGTGGGACGTTAATGGGATGTAGTGGTGGTCTTTATGTGCCCATTTAGGTTAAACTATATTGTAAAAATATTCTCTACTCAAATATTATCGTAGTAACTTTCATATTATGTCATCATCAAATCCTATGTCCCCACTTCGGGGCTGCGGGTAGGCACTACTCTTTTCAAAAGCCGATCTACTGGACTCCATATGCTTCAGCTCGCCCCACATGAGGCAGATCTCTTTAGTTTCATCTAGTATCGTACAGTGGCAAGTTTGTTTTGACCATCCACACTTTCTTTTCCTTGCATATTTTGTATATGAAAGAATTTCAGTACATACCTGACCAAAACAGTAAATCATTCCCAATGCTCCACCCAGCCGGGAGCCTAATGTATGTGCTAAGATAAAGTAAACACCTCCACTTTCTATTCTGCATCTTTCACATATCCCTACAGCTGACAGCACTGAGATTAAAGCTACAAATACTGCAAAAAAATTTTTTTATGTCAAACTTCTTGAGCTGTTAAGCAATTTGGATAAAATTTGATACAGGTACAGGAAGTAGCTTGCATTCTTGGAATGGGCATGGACTTTACTTTTTATCGTGAAAGATTATAGACTTAGGAATTTATTTACAGATAAGGTAAGCTAAAATTTTAAATTTCACATGCAATTCACTATCGTTCCTTACCTGTAAAAACGACTATTAACACTGCATTCACTAAGCCAGCTTGACCAACCATCCAACCAGATCGCAAGAAAACAATAACTCCAAATATATTTATAAGACATGATGTAAACACTCCATCCCAGGTTCCAAAAAGAACTGGTTGCGATATGAAAAAATTGGATTTCCACCAAGGCACGTCACCCTAAAATTTTGCACCAATGATTAAATTATTTATTAGACTACCTATTTCAAAATAAAAACTAAGAACTAAGTTACTAACCTGTACGTCAGCAAAAATTTCGTTTGCACCAGATGCTTGATGTCCACCCGTTCCATATTGTGATTCATTTCCCAAATCGACGAAACCACCAGATTGCCTTCGCATACGAGCTCTATCATACTCTGGTTCATCACTTCGGAAACTATCTACATCCAAATCAATTCTTCTAGACCGATTAGTATGATCCATTGTAATCACAGATTGTAAATAAGTAATAACAAATTAAGTTTTACCTACTAAATCATTTATGTACATATTAGATACCTACCTACTAATAAAATTACTAGATTTTAGAATGATAATGATGTGACTGAGTGTGTGTTCCGTTATAAGCACTGCGAGCACTGGCAGTGCTCTTTACTGGGGACTTTCATGCCCGTTTGCACTAAACTCAAGTTAGGCTTGTCCTAGTTAAGATACACCTACGCTTAAGAACGGCCTAGCAAAAAAATTCGTTTGCACTGACAGTCTTGTCCTTGCTGTGTCGTAACTTAAGCATTGCCTAGTTAGGCATCTCTAGGAACGAATGGAATGAATGATTGTTTATGGTTTTTTTTTTTTAAATATATCTTGCAAAGTAATGTAAACACTAGAATATTTTTTTACCTTATCTTGTCATAACCTCAGGCATGAGTTGAATAGAGACAAAAGCTAAAACATTGGTGTATTTTATTTTATTGGTTTATATATTGCACAGGTGACATTAAGTACGTGGAGTTGAAGGTTATTTATTTTAGGGGATTTTATAAATCAGCAATTAAAATGGAAAGACAAATAAATAAACGAAAAAGAACTGCCAATTTTACGGCAGAGGAGAAGTTGCGGTTTGTACGGTTGTTGTGCGAAGAGGGGCAGTGCATTATTTCCAAAGTAACAGCACACGATACTGCATCAAATAAAGAGAAAGAACAGGTTTAGGCAAAAATCACCCAAATTCACAATTCCAGTGGTGACATAATGAGAAAGAAGGAGAAAGAATCTAATAAATCTTGTGCCATTGTTGCTTGTGATCAGTGTAGTGTTCTACTTAATTAACAATCACAATAACAATGTAGGTACTCTGTGGTTGTGATACCTATCAACCACAGAGTACATATCAACCGTGAGACCAATTAATGACAACAAAATGGTCCACAGACTACAAAAAATTCAACTTAAGTATCGCCTACGCTTGGGCGCTTACTAATCGGGCTCATAAAGTTAGGCATCTCCTAAGTGGATTTAGGAAAGGCCTAAGGTTAGTGCAAGCTTTTTAAACGCTAGGATAAGCCTAAACAAGTTGGGCAGGAAATTAGGCGATTCCTAAGTTTAGTGCAAACGGGCATCAGTGCTCTCAGTGTATTTCGGAACGCACCCTGAGTGTGTGTTCCACAGAACTGAGAACAGTGTGTTCCGTGTGCGGCGGTGTGCACTGCGAGCACTGGCAGTGCTCTTTACTGGGGACTTTCAGTGCTCTCAGTGTATTTCGGAACGCACCCTGAATGGGTCATGAAAGCAAGGAATCGGCAGTCGTAATTCCTTCCTCCATGCAAGGAATATTCTACTTTATAAATACAATACTTATCTATGCTCTCTACCGAGAGCATGAAAGTAATTCGTAGACGGTAGACGTTGATGGAGGATGGACAATAGATTTGCTAGTAACGTATACCGAATGAAATAGCGATAGTCTATGACGTCATATAAAGATTACTAGATTAAAAATTTTACCCATATTGATGGTTTATTACCCATCAGTATGGGAAAGTTTCAAATAAAAACCCATTGATATGGGTAATTCTAACATTTACCTATGGCACGGAATAAGAATGAAAAATAGCCGAAAAAAGCGGATGGAAGTGGAGTCTGATAGGCTAAAAATACAAAAAAACAGTTCAATAAATTAATATTTTATTTTATTTCCAAAGTAAAATCGTCACTGGCCATTAAATAAAATTAATTTATTATAAAAGTTTCGAATCTTGTTATCCTCTTCAGATATTTTCTTTGCAAAAATTTCGAATTTTCAGTTTTTTTGGAAAGCTGGAAATGAAAAATAGCATCAATATATTATGTGAGAATTAGTATAGGACAATAGGATTTATGGGTAAATTTGACTTGAAAAGACTGGTATCCCTAACTCTATGAAAACCCAAACAATTTAAGAAGAAGCATTGAAAATGGCGGTCACGATATATAATAGTAATATTCACTCTGGTCGGGTAATATAGAAAAGAAAATTGCAAAAAATACACTTGTTTATTAATCGGCAAATACACGCAGTAGTTAAGAACAAATTTAATGAACGTTTTCTATTAAATTTATAGTAAATACTTCGATAAAATTGTAACACCAAGCATACTTACCGATGAAAGGTTATGTTTTCAATTTTTCGTTCTGGACGATTCGTACAACCTTAAACACAACAACGCCCCATATTATATTATGATTTCAGTTCAAAAATTCACATAAATTCACTCAATTATATTATTACGCGTCACAAACACAGTTTTTTAAAGAAATCTTATGTAAACAATGTTTGACAGCTAATGTTTGTTGGGAGCCGATGAACTGGGTCCCAACAAAAAATTCGCATACGTGAAAGAGCCAACAGATATTATATTTCATCTCGTTTACTCTTCCTACAGATATAATTTATGGGTCTCACTCACACTATTATTTTTAATAATTTAGTGCCGGATCTATTGTCCATCCTCCATCAACGACGGTAGATGATTGTACTACGATTTGGTGGATTTGATCAATGTTTATTGTAGGTACCCTGTTGATTTGTCGTAGACAGAGAAAGAGATACTTACTCTATGCCATAGATTATACTCTATAAATACAATACTTATCTATGCTCTCTACCGAGAGCATGAAAGTATTAGGTAGACGGTAGATGATTGTACTACCTCACAGTACTACCTAGTCGATGATTGTAAGATTTGATCAATGTTTAATGTACCCTGTTGATTTGTCGTAGACAGAGAAAGAGATACTTACTCTATGCCATAGATTAATACCAAGTGTGGAGTGTGGTGCCAACCACTTATAGATTTAATTTAGTTTTAATTAATTTAGTATTAATTTTTACCTTCTTTTATAAATTACTAGCTATTGCCCGCGACTTCGTCCGCGTGAATTGAGGTTTTTTGGTTCCCGCGGGATCTCTTTAATTTACCGGGATAAAAAGTAGCCTATGTGTTATTCCAGACTATAATCTATCTCTGTGACAAATTTCATTCAGATTCGTTTAGCCGTTCTGGCGTGATTGAGTAACAAACATCCATCCATATATCCATCCATCCATCCAAACTTTCGCATTTATAATATTAGTATAGATTTAGTTGCTATTTGGGTTTAAATAAGGTTATTTATTATTATTTTTAGTATTAAAGAATAAAATATCAAGAAATTTGTAATCAATAAATGTACTAAGTACTTCAATTTCAGTAAAGTAGTTAAGTATTAAAATCACGCCCCTATTAATTTCACGACTTTTTTACCAAGCTATACCTACTTAGTACCTATGGCTTGTATATTTTTTTAAATTGTTAAAAACTGTCATCACCTATCTCGAAGGAACTCTATAACTTTTGGGATAAAAATATTCTCTAAGTTAGGTATCCCCTGGGCAGAAAAGTATGTCAAGCTGCAATCAACCCATCTTGCAAGTTGATAGTAAGTATTCATTGGTTTGAACGTGATCGGATAACAGGCAGCCAAAAATAAAAAAAAACTGTATGGATACTGTTTTAGGCTCTTTAAGGATACTATAGCATCCTCTAATAAATGAATTTTATATACAAAAATCATCCTTTCATATTTCATATATTACGTATTTAAACATTAATTCGACTCCCACTCCCATCACTAGGAAAATCCTACCTAGTGACAAACTAAAAGTGGTGGTAACCCGTGGTAACCATAGACCAATAAATTATTAATTTTTCTGATTTATCAACTGGCTTTACCACAGACATATAAATAGAAGCAGACACAACATAAATTTCACACCCACATAGACAAGTGTATGCGAATCAGTGTGACTTAGTGTGACCGTGTCCCTGCAAGCAAAAATGTGTATGTATTAATTTGCTGCAACACTGTGCTACACCAACGCACACATTGACAAAAATTCAATGCGTGGCAGTCATTATAAGACATCTATGAGACCTATGGCGTTTGTTTACATTGTGTTGTCATGGGTGTCATAAGTTTTTTGTGAAATTTGGAGATTTATATGAATATTTACTGAAATAAAATGGTGAAGTGTTGTGTCCCCCTGTGTTACAACGCTTCGTACAGGAAAACCCCAGAAGTAACGTTCCATCGGTAAGTAAAATTCATGCTATCATGTAGCTTTGGAATGTTTTCGTATCGCATCGTATCAAGGCTAAGATCGGTTTAAAGACATTTATTACTCAAAAAGAACATAAAAACGTTCACTTATATTGAGAATTAAACATTTAAAATTTAGTTAGTATCTATGTACATTAGTTCTGGGTTAGTGTCACAAGTTACAAAAATTATTAAATGTGAAAGTTACAGATTGTGAAGGTAGTAAGAAAAACTTTAGCATAAAATGTTCATGTGCTTACAAAAACTGGTTAGGAAGGCGCGAGGTTACATTAACATAAGCTAAGCGGGTTTTCGTAAATGTTCAATAAGTTGTTTTTTTTTTTTTTTAAATAGGGAAGATTTTGCTGTTTAAATTAACTTGCTGAAATATTTTTCGAAATATGATCAATGGTGGATTTTGTAGTTTTAGTTTCTCGAGTACAAAAATCATCGCTTAATTTATTGAGAATTTGATAGCCAGCTTCATCCAATACAGATTTGTAATTGCTTGTACTGCGATCGTTATTAATCAAATTGAGGTTGAAATCACCGAAGACTAGTCCTCTTCGCTTTTTTCAAGCTGTTCACTATAGATTTCTAGAAATTCATTTACATTGGTGTTTGGCGGCTTATATATTATTTAAGGCATATTTTTCTAAATATACCCAGATACATTCATTATTCAGTCGCTTCAAATTTTAAACTTTTGTGAATAAACAAAACTCCTCCAACACGACCCTTTCGGAAGATAAATACATGAGTATAATCAGGAATTTGCAGTGATCTTGCTTCCAGGACTGATTTAATCCATGTCTAAGTAATCAAATTCATATGTATAATAGTATTCATGGTTTTTAAATATGCATTTAAGCTCATCTTATTTATCAGGTTTGACCAGGCTTCGTATGTTTGTACAAAAGAATTTTAAAGATTTCTTGTTTGTGTCTATGTCCGTGTAACAATGCAAAGTTTGGTATGTAATTTGTGCATCGCCATTTTCGTTGGTCCCTATTTCATCGTTGTTGATTTCCGGGGTGCTTCGTTTTTTGAGTCTCTTTTTATTATTTTTGGAATACCCTTGAGATATTTTATTGTCAGGTCAGTTTCTCCCTTTTGCTGTCGGGTCTGTAATTCCGTGCGTAGGTTTTTCATGTGCTGTTGCTGGTATGGAGTTTGGTCGGCGTATATGAGAGCTGTAAGAGTAGGATCTTTATTTTTATTCTTTAGTATGAATTTTGCCGTGTCACGGCTTTCAAAACACAGTTTTATTGGTCTAGTTTTGTTTTGGTTATACTTTCCCAATCTAAGAACTACGCAAGGGTCCGGGCATTCGGGAAAAATCGTTTTAATTAATTTCATTGCTTCTTTTTTGTCATGCTCGCGCCTATAGGCACTGTTGGAGTTTTGTGGTTCAAGTATTCCCGCAATGACAACATTTTTTTCACGACGAGCACGGTCTTTAATTTCCATAATGGTGTCATCATAAGAAATAAGGTTATGTGAGAGTGTAGCATTGTTATCGTAATTTTTTAACTTATATACGTCGTCTTCGACTAATTTTAATTTTTGTTGGATTGAATTGGTAAGGGTTGTCATGTTTTCTAATTCAGACTTTAAGTGTTTCTGTTCCTCTACAACCGACTGTAAAACCACACTGTTACCTTTTATTTCACTTTTAATTTCCTTTATCTCTTGATGCAATGTTTCAGACCTTTCATCCTGTGTTTTAGTGAAATCTTGAAGAAAAGACAACATCTCCTTCCGAAAATCCGCTAATATATCAGCACAGTCACATTCGTATTTTCTTTTTCTGAGTGTAACATCTTTGTCCTCTAATGTCCGCAAATCCGGCGCAGAGTCACTCCCGCTGCCGCTTGTGACTTTTCCGCTCTTTGCGAGCGAACGTGAGCTCATGTTTAGGTTGAGTCACAGCTACGATGTATTGCAGGCGTGTACGCTATGTGTGCGAACGAGCCGAAAAATAACAACTCTCTCGTTTACTCGAGGGGGTGAGGGGCACTGCACCAGGTTATTTATTTTGAATAGTAACAACTTCGATGTGCACGAGTTAATTAAATATGGGTTACACGTTAATGCACATTAGGTTGCAATTTGCACTTCCTATATTTAGTAAAATTTAATAAAGTTTTCTACTACCAACGACACGTCTACTCCGTGAGACACTCCGCGAGTTATCTAATATTTTATAGTTATTATGACGAAATATGTAGCCATGCATATATTAAAACTATAATATTATGGTTTTCTGTAGAAATACATGCTTTAAGTTGTTGAATAATCTTTTTTGACATTTTGAGAACTTTAACAAATTACAGGGCCGGACTCGACGACTCTTTTATTTTAAGTATATAACTTCGACTTTTAATTTCAGGTTTCCAAAGGATGAATACCTGAGAGACCTATGCATAAAAATATTAATAGAAAAGACTGGCAGACCAACTCATGGAGTGTTATAATATGCTCCAAGCATTTTTCAGAGAATGCAATAGAACGTAATGAATTCCGTACGATTCTATCTCCTGGTGCCATACCGACCATTTTTAGGGTTCCGTAGCCAAATTTGGCAAAAACGGAACCCTTATAGATTCGTCATGTCTGTCTGTCTGTCTGTCTGTCTGTCTGTGTCTGTCTGTCTGTCCGTCCGTATGTCACAGCCACTTTTTTCCGAAACTATAAGAACTATACTGTTGAAACTTGGTAAGTAGATGTATTCTGTGAACCGCATTAAGATTTTTACACAAAAATAGAAAAAAAACAATAAATTTTGGGGGTCCCCATACTTAGAACTGAAACTCAAAAATTTTTTTTTCATCAAACCCATACGTGTGGAGTATCTATGGATAGGTCTTCAAAAATGATATTGAGGTTTCTAATATCATTTTTTTCTAAACTAAATAGTTTGCGCGAGAGACACTTCCAAAGTGGTAAAATGTTGGTCCCCCCCCCCCCCCCCCGTAACTTCTAAAATAAGAGAATAACAAAACTAAAAAAAATGTATGATGTACATTACCATGCAAACTTCCACCGGAAATTGGTTTGAACGAGATCTAGTAAGTAGTTTTTTTTTAATAATTTAAAACTTACTACAGGTTTGTACGGAACCCTCGGTGCGCGAGTCCGACTCGCACTTGGCCGGTTTTTAAAGAAAAGTTAGCTGAGGTATATACTAAGTAGGTACCAATTTACCTTATCTTCCATTATGTGGACGAATTACATTAATTATTGAAAACCTCAATACAATTACTGTAATGTTAAGATTTATTTTTATAACTTCGGAAATACTGCATGTATTAAAGTGAAATAAAAACGAATGTATACATGATCTACGCTCCGATTTTAGGTGTATTTGATAATAATATTTATACCCTTTTGGGTTTTCCAATTTATTTGAATAAAAAACATGTGAGTTTAACCTGTTGTAGTTTTTTTATTTAACCTTATAACCTAATTTAAAATGATCGTTCACACAACTTAACCCTACATATTAATATAATGTTTTATGCAGCAACAAGGTGCGGCCCTGTGTTTTGTGTATGTGTGCGTAATGTTTTCGTGTGTTTGTAATTGCCACGCTATTTTGTACATTATGTTGTCTCTGCTTCTCTTTATAACTCTGTGGGCTTTACGGCTTTCGGTCACAGCTTTCGGTTCAGTCAATAAACTTATAGTCAGGAATCTGTGTCAGGAATAACACTGCACAAAGGCTCCTAGAAAAATAATGAGTTTCCGCGGCCCGCGGGAACCAATAGACCTTAATTCACGCGGACGAAGTCGCTGGAATCAGTCTATACATATACTAATATTAAAAATGCGAAAGTTTGGATGGATGTTTGTTTTAAGTACTCAGTCACGCCAGAACGGCTGCCGCTAGTAAAAAATAATGCGAAAGTTTGGATGGATGTTTGTTACTTACTCAATCACGCCAGAAAGACTGAACGTGAACGGAACTGGTGGAAATTTGGCAAAGAGATTATGGTCTGGAATAATGGTACCTATGATACTTTTTAGCCCGGAAAATGAAAGAGATCCCGGGGGAACCAAAAAACTTCCATCCACGCGGACGAAGTTGCGGGTATCAGCTAGGTAGGAGGCTAGTTAATAGGAGGCAATAATATTGTAGGCGGTCAGTTTTTAATTATTTAATCATATTTGCTGTATTTTAATAAGTACTTACATACAATTCTTTAAACAAAGTTGTACCTAAAGAAATTAAGAAGATATCGTTAAGTAGATATTGACAAACATTTTAGGTCACATAGATAATGATCACAATTATTATAAGTAGACCTAAATCATAAAATTTAAAAACAAAAACAGCCTACAAAATAAATTAATAAGGTAGTTAAGTAGGTAGGTACATCACTTTAGGTTTTGTTACAAAACCATTTCATTTCAAATACTTAGATAATATTGTAAGCTTGTAAAAAAAATATTCACAGGGTAACAAGGTAAGGCCAACGTAAGGGTAGTGCTTATAACTCTGTTCATATGCTTAGTTACCTAGACAAAATTATCTACTCTTTACAGGAACTAGATCATTAAGTAACTTTAAACTGATCTATCTATATATACTAGTGGTTCGCCCCGAACTGAGACCTCGCGGTTTCACAGAGCGCCATCTATTGACATAATTGTGAAGTTCTGTTAAAAATATCATCATCATTAAATCTTAAATAATTTCGTTTCCTTATAATATTTATCTAATTTTAGTATTTGTTGTTCAAGTACAGGATATAATTCAAATAATTGATCAAGTTTCAGGCTTGAGAGTTCAGAAAATTGAGAGTTCTGAGGTCAACTTTGGACGTTAGAAAATCGCCACTTTGAAAACCCCCCATTTCGTCAATTTTAGGGGAAAAATTAAAAAAAATATATTTTTGGACTCTATTCCTAATTATCTTTAAAATGATATACCGCAAGCCTATTTAACGCTATAAAAAATATTTTACTTCACATTCGCTTCTATGAGAGCCCCCCTGAAATAAAGATTTTTATAACTTTTTAAGCCATATTCGGCGGGAGGCCATCGGTTTACATATTATATTTAAATTTGAAGTAATTACGTTCAGCAATTCAGAAGTTAAAAGGCTCTGACAGACGGACGGACGGACGGACGGACAAGTGCCAATTCACCCAAGTAGACTCAGAGACCTTCGCTTCGCTCGGTCAATAAAATTCAAAGTCCTGACTGACTGACTGACTTATATATCAACGCACAGCCTAAACCGCTGTGGCTAGAAACTTGAAATTTTGCCAGTAGGTTTCTTCTGTGATGTAGGCGCTCACTAAGGAAGGATTTTTCAAAATTCCACCCCTAAGAGGGTGAAATAGGGGGTGAAAGTTTGTATGAAAGTCCGTCATTTCTCAAGTTATAACTATGAAACTTGGTATTTGAGCTTCTGGTTTAAAATAAAGAAATACGTGTTTCACAGTTTTTGAAAATTCTACCCCCAAAGGCGTTAAATAGGGGTTGAAAATTTGTATGAAAGTCCTTCATTTTTCAAGTTATAACCATGAAAGTTGGTGTTTGGACTTCTGGTTTAAAATAAAGAAATACGTGTTTCACAGTTTTTGAAAATTTTATCCCCAAGGACGTAAATAGAGAGTTTGTTCTTCAATCACGCCGCAACAGAGCAACGGTACAACGTGATTTTGTGCATGGGTATAGTTGAGGACCTAGAGAGTGATAAAGGATTTATCCCGGAAAATTAAGGAGTGCCTGTGGAAATTAAAAAAAGTTATGCCACGCGAACGAAGTCGCGAGCATCCTCTAGTTTTAGAATATGGAGTTTCATTGATATGAACTATAGGTAAGTTAGGTAAGACAGCATGTTTTAAGATTGTAAGCAAATTAGGCAGTCCGCAGTAAGTAGGTACCTATATACTTAATCGTACCTACATTATAGCTACGTTTAAAAAGACAATTTAATAAGTAGGTCACTTTTTAAATTTTTTATCGAAATCAAGCATTCTTGATTTCCTTTCTTACTTAAACATATTCCACACTTCCTTGCTAGTTTTTTTCGGAGGGTTAATATTATATCACTTTAGCTTTTATTCACAAAACAAAATTATAATAACAATATAACTACCTACCTACCTATTTACCCAATAAATATTTACTACTTTTCAATTCATCTAATAACTAGCTCAAAAGTAGATAATAATATCTATGAAGTAGGTATGTGGTAACGGTAGATTTTTTTTTTTTTTTTTTTTTTTTTTTTATCCACTACAAGTTAGCCCTTGACTGCGATCTCACCTGATGGTAAGTGATGATGCAGTCTAAGATGGTAGCGGGCTTACCTGTTAGGGGCATGGCAGTTATATTAAACCCATACCCCTATTCGGTTTCTACACGGCATCGTACCGGAACGCTAAATCGCTTAGCGGCACGTCTTTGCCGGTAGGGTGGTAACTAGCCACGGCCGAAGCCTCCCACCAGGCCAGACCAGGGAAATTCAGAAATTATAAATTTCCAAACCCTGCCGGGGATCGAACCCGGGACCTCCGCACGTTAAGGCAACAGCGCTCAACACTGCGCCACGGAGGTCGTCAAAAACCTACTTACCTAGAATAAAATATAACACGTCATCGAGATGATATTTTTCATCTTAATATAATATAGAAATAGGTTAGTAACCGCCTCGTTGGCCTAGTGGTTACCATGTTCGACTACAGCTGACGAGGTCCCGGGTTCAAGTCCCGGGTCGGGCCATAACTAAGTGTTGGGTTTTTCGAATTAGAAATTCTCAGTACTAGCCCGGAGTTAGGAAGTTGGCGGTTTCACCCCCGTGCCTCGGAGAGCACGTTAAGCGCGTCGGTCGGTCCCGGTTATTATCACTAACATGATAATAGTCGTTAAAGCTCGCCAACCCGCATTGGAACAGCGTGGTGGGTCTAAGCTCTAATTCCCTCTCTCCTATGAGAGTGGAGGCCTGTGCCCAGCAGTGGGACGTTAATGGGCTGTAGTGGAGGTTAGTAAATAATCAAAACGTTTAAAACAAAAACGATTAAAAACAGGTGATATCATTCATAGTTATAAAAAAATAGGTAACTGGGTGTAGATAGGAAATGGTAACTAGGATAGTTAGGTACCTACTTATTATACATAAACTTTCGAAGAATAGTGCTTAATCCATACTTTTTTACATTTACATTATAAATGCGAAAGTGTGACCTGTCTGTCTGTCTGCTACGCACATGTCTTTCCCCTTGTAGCGGAAGGACATATGCGTAGCAGACAGACATAATGTTACTTTTTATACCGGAAAATAAAGGGTTTCAAAAAATCCACGCAGTCGAAGTCGCGGGCATCATCTAGTACTAAATAAATCTACGTATTGCATTTTAAGGTAGTTTTATTAAGAAAATATTTTTAGGTAAGTTATTATATCTACAGGCTTAAATTGCAAGTATTTCCTATGAGGATAGATTAAAAAGATTTATATATATATAGCTGCTCGTGCTGACTCATTGATCACCTCTCCTGTAAAATTTTGTATGAAAAAATTTTTTTTTACTCATCGTTTCGTATAGAAGGCAAAAATTCATTCGGAGGAAAAATACGGAGAGAGCTGATGATTGAGGATTTCGAAGACGGATGAAGAGCACCAGCCAGGGTATCGAAGATAGGTGGGGGGTGCTCGACCAAATGTCACTCGAAACTTCATCCAATTGACAGTAAGCTGAAAAAAAATTCAAAATGGCGGATTTAAGATGGCCGCCATACAAATTTCGTCGGTGTCTATCTCGGAGAGTATAAAAGATGGAAGAGTGGTTTCTTGGCAAAAGATGATCAGGACATGAGGGTCTACTTGATGAACAGGAAAAAAATTCAAGATGGCGGAATTTATTTTTCCATAGAAAAGGGTATTGAAGATAGGTGGGGGGTGCTCGACCAAATGTCACTCGAAACTTCATCCAATTGAAAGTGAACTGAAAAAATTTTCAAAATGGCGGATTTAAGATGGCCGCCATACAAATTTCGTCGGTGTCTATCACGGAGAGTATAAAAGATGGAAGAGTGGTTTCTTGGCAAAAGATGATTAGAACATGAAAGTCTACTTGATGAACAGCAAAAAAATTCAAGATGGCGGAATTTATTTTCCATAGAAAATGTATGGCGAATATTGAAGAGGCTACGGTTCCTTTTCAAGATTTGTTTTTATGGAAGAAATCTCATTTTGACGAATGGTTCTGAGAAAAAAATATGGAGAGAGATGATGATCGAAGGTTCGGATGATGGGTGAGGAGCACGGTCAGGGTATTAAAGATAGGTACCTTACTTAGGGGCTGCTCAAACAAAAAGGGAGGGGCGGGGGTTGGTGGTCTTTGTTTTATGTTTTTCCTTTATGAGAATTTTCTTTTACGTCGGACGCTTGGCGTGCTGGCGCTTCCACTATGCTCACTAGCATAGCAGTGTGTTGTTCAGATCAGAACACGTAGAAAGTAAACCAGCTGCCCGATTATGTAAGAATTGTCGATCAAATCGTAAAAGTTCGGCGTCAAAGTAAAATAAACCATAACAGCATTGAATTAGAGCTCAATTTCGTGTTTCGAAATTGAGCTCTAATTTAATGCTATTATGGTTTATTTTACTTTGACGCCGAACTGACGAGTTGATCGGTCATTCTTACATAATCGGGGGGCAGGATAGTAGGACAGCGAGTAAGTAGACAGTGGACCACGCGGTCCACTACGCGGTCCGCTAGCGGGCCGCGCAACCACGCGCCATACTAGTTTTTTATATACTTATTCAGTGGAATTAAATAAAAATATTTAATCAGTAGGTAGTATTTACCTAAGTAGGTAGATATGAACTAAGTATTAAAATAATTTTATAGTGATTTGTAATTATTATAATATAATAAGTAATATATATAATATTGGACCATTAGGTTTACAAGTCGGTGTTTCAACGGTATTATCTCTATTATTATGATGTTAACGGCAGTCTATAATTCAAACATTGCGAACTTAGCTTATAAGTTTTTTTTTTTTTTTGGAGAGGTGTCTCGCATAGATTTCCATCGTAAAGCTTTATTAGTCCAATATTATTATGGGTAAACGCTAGTTTAGGTACCCATACTAATATTGGGATAGTAATGCGTAGAAGTACTTAAGTATATTATGTAGCGCGAACCGTACCTATACCTAATCCATTTATCCACTGAAGAGTGGATTTGTCAGACAATAATGTAAGAAGAATAAAATTAATCAAGTACAGTACATGTAGGGAAAAGTAGAAGGGTAGTTTAGATGCAAGCCTTTTGGCGTAGCACATCTATAATACGTAGATGTGCTACGCCAAGAGGCTTGCATCATCGTTCCTTGATTCAGCTTCACCCACTGAATGACCGCCTAGACCTGGCTGAACTTCTGTCTTCAAGCTTCACATTTAAAATACTCTAGTTGGGGTAGGGAAGCGACCAAGTTAGACCGAATGCCTAGAGGTGAAGTGATCAACTTGAACTAATGAACTTAACAGATTTTGTTCAGGGTTCTTCCCACTAGTTCAACTAATTATTAGTTCAACTACCTGATTGTAATAGGTACTCTTATGCGATGTTTTTTAAATTACGATGTAAGTAGGTACTTTCATATTTTCTACATTGAGTACCTAACTACTTACCTGATGTATGTTTTTCATGGTAGGTTAATTAGTATTAGGTACATAGTAATCATGTATTTCAAACATTGTTTGGATTATATACATTGCCGCTAACTAAATACAAATTCAATCGCACATCTTACTTTGACAATAATAATATTATTAGAATTAGGTACATTAAACTATTTATAGGCAGAACTAGGTCCCTTAATAGCTGTTTATCTGAACGCTGAACTTGGCAAAAAGCCCTAAAATTCAAGAGAAGGCCAGTGTAAACCGTGGCTGCATTGTGTATTTACTTAGATATAATAATAAATAGATACTTACAATTAGGTATTCTTTTGATTGTCAGGCAAGTATTTACCCTGCGTTTTTTAAATACATAAATGTGTGCAAAACTTTTAAAATTGGTTCTGGTTTTAAAAGTTCGTAGTTAGGATTTCCCGGGAAATAAGTTCGTGTGTAATAAATCTGCATCATACGAGAATTTAAATATTTTCTAAGGAGCAGGAATAATTTTGACTGGGCTGTGTGATAGATAAGTTATGTTAATAGGTATGTTGTATAACAGGACGATAGATCACGCTGGCATTGAAACGCTCTCCTCAAATAAGTACGGCTCTATCGATATAAGTAGGTACAATATGAAAGCCTCTGAGGTTTAAGGAAAAGTAGTCATTCGATCTAAGGCCTAATAATTAATAATTGGTCTGTAAAACGGAATTCGTTTTAGATTACGCCTAAATAAATTTATGCTTGTAAAACTTCATAGTAACTAGGTGAGTACAAGAGATTTATAATGATTAGGTACTGCTACCTACAGTACATGGACACGCAGGTTACAGTAGGTATTAATTAAATAAATTAGATTTTTTTTTTAAATGACTATAGGTAGATGTCTACACTAACTTTTACTGTGTTTGTGTAAGCTATGATGCAGTTTTATCACAAAGAGAAGTATCAAAACTCTAGATTAGATACTATTTTTATTTAAATGTTTTAAACTTTTGTGTCGTTTAGTAAACCACACAGTAAAGATTAAGGCTAGGTTGCCTTGATAAAAAAAATACTACTTATAGGTAAGTACCTAAAGTACTAAAGTAAAATGTAATGTAGGTAAGTAATTATGTTGCTAAGCGGCACTAAGTTTTTAACTATAATAATATTATAATTTACTTACTATTTACGAAAATATACAAAAATATCTAACTAATTAGGTAAAAGGTTCATGAAAAAGTAGGTAACTTAAATATGATAATTATTTTCGACAATTTATTATTGAAGATTATTATTATTTAGAAAAAAATTGTGTGCATTGTTAAAAAAGATTGTATGAATTCATTTTCTGTGAATTAAACAGTAGGTAAATGCGTACGTTAACGATTTACGAATGTTGCGCAAGCGGGCCTAGGTATTTGAATATATCTACCTACCTACTTAAATTTTTTGTTTTGACTTTTTTATACATAATATCTAGAATAACGCTGATGGTAGGTACCTATAAGTAGAACTGTGATATCCTGTATTTTGTAAGTAGGTTAGTTAAAACATCATGCAGGACCTACAAGCGAGGTACGTGTAGGTAACAAGTAATGATGCTAAATGTGGATTTACTCGAGCGTCGTGGAGACCTAATGGAATTTGAAGATTAGATGGTAAAAAGAAAAAAAGGTTATATAATATGATGTAGGTATATCCTTTCACCGGTGGGGACAGCGTCTACAGGTTTTTTTTAAATCATCAGATTAAGAAAATTCCTCGAGATAATCGCCAGATTTAAGGGTCAGCACGTTTGGGACATGAAGCTGAACCGTCTGTATGATAATCTGACACGCTCGAGTATTTCAAAATGGCAATTTTTCTTTGCATTTTCAAAAAACCGCAGTGACTTAGCGTTACGTCGGGATCGTTAGTCTTTTGAATAGGAGCTTCCTTTGGCTCCACTTAACATCTCTGAAAATCTGACGCGCTCGATTTTTTTTGTGTTATTACCAATATTTTTAATTCCGTGCGGCCAACCCCATCATGCAAACCGGCAGACTTGAAACATACCATTCGATAACAGAGACACGTGGGGCGTATACGCTATCAATATCTGACGCGGTGGAGTAAATCCAAAAAATCCCCTCTTGGCCTCCCCTACTATAGGTCTATTCTGTATCTTTGACAGATCCAGGTGGTCACTGAATTGAGTAATCACTCATTTCTGTTTAAATAACGATGACGTCACACGTCTTCATATTCATTCACTAGTAATTAATGTCTATCCCTTGGGTGACTATCACAGATAACTATGAACAACCAGTGTCAAAGGAATAAAAACTTTCAATTAGAATAATTTTGGAGACTATTAAGTAATTATTGTTAAAGTCAATTATTCTTTTACCATTTGGTACTCTCGTATTAAAATGAAATTTATATTATAAGTAGGTAGATATTTGTGTGGTGATGCATACCTATAAGGCGTAATGGATACGAGTAGGTAAGTATGCCTGATATGACACTTAGGTAATACTTCCTACATTTCTTAAATTTTTACGTGGCATGAATTAGGTACATTTGGTCGTTAATCCGCTATGCAATGCAGTATGGGCTGGTGACCAATGAACGATGAACTGGCAATGAAGAGTACCGTAACGAAGCAGGTTTTGGACAAGTTCTACCTATTCGGTATTCAAATACGCCCAAATTCGGGTTAAGTGGGTTACCCAATTCCAAATACCTAAGCGCTAGCGAGTCTAGGAACGAAAATATGTTAGGTATTATACCGAACCTATATACAACAATGATTTTAGTAGGTAAGTGTCTGGCATGAAGTTAATTTAAAAGTTACTCGAGCGACATTAAAACTAAGGTTAGGTAACCGTTTGTTACAACTAATATAATAGCAAGTTATACTTAACTGAAAAGTATATCACAGTTGAATCGCTAATATAAATCAATAAAACACATTATTAAGTTCTCGGAGTATGGTAGGTATAATACCTTCATTATTTTACTAACTATACTTAAAGTATGCACCTATATAATTATAAATTGATCAATTTTAATAATTAATTTCTATTGCACCTAGGTACCTACTAAGCAGGCACGTAAATGTACTTATTGCAATCTGATTAAGAACTACTTACTTAAATATAACTCTAACACTTCAAGCACGCTTATTTCACCAATATTTCTAAATATACATTCTGATTTACCTAGATAATATATATCTCACAAGATGACCTGTACAGTTAAGCTTTGTAAGTAAAACGAAGCGTGTATGCTATAGCTGTGCAGATTTTCAGGATTTCTTGGTCCATTTTGTACAGATCAGACATTAATATAGTCGTACATCCTTTTTGCACCCAAAAATTAAATTACATTAAATGCCAGGCTTCACATTATTAGATGTAAAAGACAATTGTGGTTATTGTACATTGTTTAAACATACTAACTTGAGAGGCCTTTATCTAATGCAATCCACGGCAAGCATTTACATAGGGATAACAAACAAGATAATATTTTAAAAACACCGGTCAAGTGCGAGTTAGACTCGCGCACAAAGAGTTCCATATCACCACACAATATAAATTCTTAAAACAAAAAGATGACATAACAACACGTAATCAGCTTAGAAATGACTGGCTTACATATGGCGCTAAACTGGTAGTGCCTATTATACCTACAATTCAGACACCCTATGAGTACGGAACCCTAATTATCGATTTTCGGATGTTTTCCTAAACTTGTGCTGTATGGTTTTGATTTATTGGCGAGTGTCAAAATATAGGTACGGCTTAAACGGCCGTTTCTTTTGATTGCGTTGACTTAGAAGCTTAATTTTTTTACAGCTCCTAGGGACCATAGACTTGATATTGAATCGAAGCAGGCGTTACTTTGCGGAAGTCCATGATAATGAATGAACGAGCAGTTTAATTCGCTATAATCCGCGATAGTAGACAAATCTATGTGGTACAGTATTGGTGAAGGACACGCACTGTACCACATAGATTTGTCTACTGTCGCGGATTATAGCGAATTAAACTGCTCGTTCATTCATTATCATAGGCTTGATATTAATTTCAACGTATTTGAAATAATTTTAACTTGATACCTCCACGCGTTTCTGAGAAAAAGATGGTTGACAGACAGACAGACGGACGGACGTACAACGAAGTGATCCTATAACGATTCCTTTTTTCCTCTTGAGGTACGGAACCCTATAAAACAAGCTTTTATCGTCCGCCTTAAAAAAATTAGTGTGACGTCGTTTTATTTTTCGTATTCTTCTCAGCAAACCCTTTTAATTGATATTTCCTATCCATAGTCCATACCATGGATGTGCCTAAAAAATAACTAACTTTCCCATCTTTGAGAGTCCGCCCTATTGGATTCAAATGTCACTTGCTAACGATGTCATCCAAACTAAACGCATAGATTTAAAATTGGTCTCCTAAATCTACGACTAAAATATATATTACATATATATGAAAATTTCTGCTCAATCTGTAGGGGACCTAAACAAACATACAAAAATTACTTAATTAAAATAAAAGCCTGTAAAAAATTATTGAGCTATCATTATAGGTACCTAGATAGTTTAGTTTAGAGGTTGTGTACAGGAAATAGGAATTAGCCACAATTTCTACTTACCTATGTACTGAATAGATAGTGAAAAAAATAGAAAGTGATTGGTTTCTGTCTAATCAAGATAGAAACCAATCACATTTACTATGTAGGCTTAAGTAGGTATATTTAACACTTAAATAAATAAATAATTAGTAGCCTTCCTCATGTAGCATTTAAAGCGTACCTAATCACTATTTTAACATTATGAATGTGCGAAGTTGGTAATTTTATTCAGGGTGAAGTTATTTAATCCGACAAGAATAAAATTACCACGACTTGCACATAGTACTTTTTAATACTTACATGTGTGATAAAAAATTAATAATTGTTGGATAAAAAATAATAAATAACTATTGGTCATTAAATTCATTTGCTAGCCATTTTTAGGGTTCCGTACCAAAATGGTAAAAATGGAACCCTTATGGTGCGACTTTCTCCGTCTGTCTGTCTGTCTGTCTGTCCGTCCGTCACACTCGATTATTTCAGTAACTACCGAAGCTATCGACATGAAATTTGGAATAGTTGTGTATATTAGTGGCCCAAAGACACTGGAATTAAAAAAAATTGGAAATTATTTTTGTTCTTATTTAAAAAGGGGGGAAAATCGGAGGGTTGAAATTTAAAAGTGAGATAACTGTACTGTGTGGGGTATCATATGAAAGGGTTTACTTTGTACATTCTAAAACAGATTTTTAATTATTTTTAGTCATGATAGTTTTTGATTTATCGGGGAAAAAGTCAAAAAAAATACCGTTCCCCCCCCCTTATCTCCGGAGTTTACCAATCGAAAAATCTGAAATAATTATGGTCAATAGGAATTTATGTATATTTTACAGGAAAGCTATAGCCAATGCTCTAACTAGCATAGTTTTTTTGATATTAACAGAAAACCTCTACAAACAAAGTTAGTTTTGCGGTTCATTAAATTCATTAATCGTAAAACTTGCTACAGGTTTGTACGGAACCCTCGGTGCGCGAGTCCGACTCGCACTTTGCCGGTTTTTATAGCTTGAGTAGGATGATTCTACGAACATCATGCCGACTTAATGGGAACTTGTTGTACTAGTATGTAGGTATTTGGAAAAACTACCGTACGGCGGTCTGCGCGCCGCGCCTTTAGTGAGAATACAGCTTGCGAGGTGTACACTGTGTTTCCTTTTAAATCCTCACCTAAAGAACGAAATAACAGTTGGCGACGATTTACCTAACGCGTGTGATCATGGATAAAGTGTCGGTGGGGTTGTTAACCATATTTAATCACGAAACACAAGAATGGGAGTTATATAAAGGTCGCATTGAACAATGGTTCCTAGCGAACGAGATTAACGATGACGTCGACAAGTCGGGAACAAAACGGCGGGCAATTTTATTGAGCAGTTTTGCCGAAACCACCTATAAACTCATAAGGGATTTAGCATTACTTAGATGAGGTTTCTTCCCTTTCGTACGTGCAGGTTGTATCCTTACTCGATGGGCATTTTAAAGCAAAGAAATGTGGATTTGCAGAGCGTTATAAATTCCACAGTGCCCATCAAGAGAACAGTGAGTCCTTGAGCGTGTGGGCCGCCCGAGTTCGTGGATTAGCAAAGGATTGCAGTTTTCCGGCCGCGATTTTGAATGAGATGCTGCGCGACCGGTTCGTCCTTGGTATGGTGAATGGAAAAGTTCGGGAGCGACTCTTCGAGAAGCCTCTGGAAGGGCTTACAATGGAGAAAACCTTGCAACTGGCGGAAAGTGTGCATTGTGCACAAGAGGGAGCACGGCAAGCAGCCGTACCGACGCAACCAACACAAGATTTAGCCTTATCGCCTTTCGTCGAGGTTCACAAGGTAACGGCCCAACCGGGGTCGTCACAAGGAAGACAAGTGAATAGTGCTAAGAAAGGAAGTGCGTCTCGTTCAGTGTCGGTTAATAAAACAAAGTGTGTTGTGTGTAGTTCTTTCAGTCACGACAGCGGGATGTGTAGATATAGGTCATATACTTGTAGGATCTGTGGGGTCAAAGGTCACATTCAGCGCGCTTGTGTGGCTAAGAAAGGACGTGACAACCAGCATTTCCTACAGTATCGTTTGGATGACCAGGTTGATGGCGATGATGGTAAGCGACTAATTTTTAACCTTCGTAGCTATCACGGGGAACCGATGCGGGAGACGATTGTGGTGGATAGTGTATCATTGAGTTTTGAGTTAGATACAGGGTCAGCTGTAACAGCTATTTCGGATTTTACTTATTATAGGTATTTTTCCAAACATGAACTGTTGGAAAATAAACGAATACTACAAAGTTACAATGGCAGCACAATTCAGACAATAGGGTTTTTACCTTTAGATTTTAAATACAGAGATAAAACGGAAACAATAGATGTGTATGTGGTTAAAGGGGGCGGGCCTCCGCTGCTAGGCCGTGATTTTATACATAAAGAGCAACGGCGAACTTCCATACATCAATATTATTGAGAAAAAATAATTATGTACACGTGTGAAAAAAATATGTTTTTATAAGCGTCGAATATGAATCTCACATCAGCTAGAATTTTGTTTTTATGACCCTAGAAAAAAAGATATTTCGTTTTAAAGTTGTGTAGGTTATGTGGTAATGTCACTTCTAAAAATGACAACCGGAAGAAAGCCACAAATACAAAGACAAATGACAACCACAGACCAGTAAAACATTCGGCACAACCACAGACAATCAGCATCAGTGCTTCCATAATATTCTTTCAATTATTACCATTCTGTTAGAGATTATTAAATAATGTATGCAAGAAAATTCACTTAAATAATATAAAATACACTAAAAAAAAGAGCATTACTATTATTTATGTAAACATTAATCAGACGAAATAATTTCAATTTTTAAAACGATACAAAATAATCTACTAATTCAGATTTATTCTAAGTACTAGGTAGAATATACATAAAATGGTAACACTAAACTGAGAAACGGGAACTAAATAATCAAAAAAGATTCCTTAATTATTTTATTTTTTTACCTAGGTTCAATTAATTAAGGTGAATACTTGATAAAATTTAAAAAAATAAGCAAATTACTTTCGTCTTTACCTTACTTGTGTACAATCAAGATTTAGTAAATGTGGTCAATAATAATTTCGCCGTTGCTCTTTAATCTAGAGATATGCCCCATAAATGTATGCACAGCAAAAGCCGATTATGTTGAAATGTTGACTAATAAATATCCAAAGCTTTTTTCTGATTCCTTAGGTTGTTGTAAAGACATTGAAGTGACTTTGAATTTAAAACCAGATTCAAAGCCCATTTTTTTTAAAGCTCGGTCTGTGCCTTTCGCCCTGCGTAGCAAGCTAGAAGCTGAGTTGAATAGGTTAACTTCTTTAGGCGTTATTGAACCCGTAAAGTTTTCGGAGTATGCTAGCCCTATAGTTCCAGTTTTAAAAAGTAATGGTGACATAAGAGTGTGTGCAGACTACTCAGCGACGCTTAATAAACAATTATTAGTTGAAAAATATCCACTTCCACGTATTGAGGAATTGTTTTCTAAGCTTCATGGTGGCCAAAAATTTTCTAAATTAGATTTATCTAATGCATACAATCAGTTAAAGTTAAAAGAAGATTCACAATTGTTGACGTGCATAAATACTCATAAGGGCTTATTTAAATACACGAGATTGGTATTTGGGTTGTCAAGTGCACCGGCCATATTTCAAAGAACGCTAGAGATTATATTAACAGGGATAGATGGTGTCCTTCAGTTCTTAGACGATATTTTGATAACAGGTAAGACCGAGCAAGAACATTTAGATAGATTAAACCAGGTTTTCAAGAGGCTAGAAAATGCTGGGCTTGTTTTGCAAAAAGATAAATGCCATTTTTTTCAAGAGTCCGTATCATATTTAGGTTACACTATCGATAAAAACGGGACCATTCGGAGGCTTTTGAATTAATTAAGAAACAGTTAGCTTCTGAAAATACTTTAGCACATTTTAACCCAGATGCAAAAATAATTTTAACCGTGGATGCGTCCCCTTACGGCCTCGGTGCAGTATTATCGCAGATAGAAGACAGTGGCGAGGAACGACCCGTGTCGTATGTGTCAAGGTCATTAAGCGCGGCCGAGAAAAATTACAGTCAAATACAAAAAGAAGCTACGGCAATTATATTCGGGGTGCGGCGATTCCATCAATATTTATATGGCAGAGCAGAGCCGTTCATATTGAGAACCGATCATAAGCCGTTGTTGTCTATTTTTCAACCGGGCCGGGGCATACCTGAAATTACAGCAAACCGATTACAGAGGTACGCGTTGTTTTTAGCAGCCTACAACTACAATATTGAGTACGTTACTAGTGCAAATAACTCAGCCGATTACCTGAGCCGCTCCACTGTCAGCGGTGACGGTGAGTCACCGCCGCCGACGGGCCTAGGTACAAGATATTATACGAATCAAAGTAAACGGATTCGAAGTGAAAGTAATGCAGTCGATCATAGCTCTTATTCCTATTATATTTGGGATGCAAAGTCAATGCCGGCAATTTTTAAAGATGTGCAACAGTGTACGAAGTTAGATAAAACATTAGCCCAGGTTGTTAATTATGTTTTGAATGGTTGGCCTAGGAATGTAATGGACAGCAATCTTAAGCCTTATTTTAACTGTCGGTATGAATTGTCGGTCGAAAACGGGTGCGTAATGAGAGGGGCTAAGCTTGTAATACCCGAGGCAATTCAGGGCGCAATAGTTAGGGAGTTACACGCGGGTCATTTGGGTGTAGCTAAAATGAAGGCCTCGGCAAGAATGCGTTTTTGGTGGCCGAAGATGTCCGCTAGTTTAGAGAGCGCAGTAGCGGCATGCGAGGTGTGTACGCAGCTTCGCGCCGCCCCGCCGCGCGCCCCTCTCACTCCGTGGCCGTACCCGCCGGAACCCTGGTTCCGAGTGCATGTGGACTTTTTAGGCCCGTTTAATAATAGGGTATATTTTATAGTGGTTGATGCTTACTCTAAATGGGTGGAAGTTTTTGATGTGAGTAATGGGTATAGTTCTAGAGTAGTTATAGAAAAGTTAAGCGAAGTAATGTCTAGATTTGGATTATTTAACACGATTTGCAGTGACAATGGAAGTTCTTTTACATCGTCCGATTTTAAGAATTTCTGTAGTTCTAATGGTATTTCGCATTTAACTTCACCTACTTATCACCCTGCAAGCAATGGCCAGGCAGAAAGCTTTGTTAAAATTATTAAAAAGGCCTTGAAGGCTATTATTTTATCAAGGACGTCAAAAAAAGATATTAATAATAAGTTGAATGAATTTTTGTTTCATTACCGTAATTCTACACATTCCACCACAAATCGGTCACCTGCCGAGATGTTATTTGGTAAAAATTTACGTTGTAGATTAGACTTGCTGAACCCTCCCGTGCGGCCATCATCGCCATCCGACCGTGAGTTATCAGAAATTGTAAAAGACAATCAGTGTTCACAAATTAGGAACTACGGTGGAAAAAGGAACGTAGACTTTGTGGAGGGTGAGGTCGTATTGGTAAAAACATACCAGAAACAGCATGATGCTTGGGCTAAGGGTATTATTGTGAAAAAAATTGGTCGATCCCTATATTTAGTTTGGTTAGTGGACAATAAGGTTCAGATAAAAAGACACAAAAATCAAATTTGCAAATTTGAGGGGGGAAAAGGAACGTTGTTGGTAGACCAGAGAGATGAAGCATCTAATAATTCTGAGCGAGATAACAATGCCTCAACTCCGTGCACTGTTTTACCGCCTGTGCTCCTGAAGTCGCACGGTTCAGGCCGACAATTGCAGACTGCATCTAGTGCACCGGCGCCTATACAGGCAGACGCCGAGACCGGGACAGACTGTCCCGGGGCACCGGAGGAACTAACGACCCCAGCCGCCGAACCCGTTCCGGGCCCGTCGCGCTCCCCACCTCCTTCAGCCCAGTCTATGCCAGATAAGACTCAAACGCCTCGACCTCAGAGGCCTCGTAAACATTTTGATTATAGGAAATATTTTTAATTGTGTTCCTTTTAGTAGATAAGGGTCCCTAATTGTCAAAATATTGGTGGAGGGATGTTGTACTAGTATGTAGGTATTTGGAAAAACTACCGTACGGCGGTCTGCGCGCCGCGCCTTTAGTGAGAATACAGCTTGCGAGGTGTACACTGTGTTTCCTTTTAAATCCTCACCTAAAGAACGAAATAACAGAACTAAAGGGACTTTTTAGGCACTTTTAAGGTCTTAGTAAGCTAAGTAAGCAAATGTATTGAAAAGTTATCTAGTTACTTAACTCTTACTTAATTACCAAATGACAACGTCTAGTGTCTACATCGAGTCCTTGGTCTTTACACAGTATCTTAAACGATATAAATAGGTAGAGGTATAACGCCCACCTCTATAAATAGGTACCTATTAGTTAAAAGAGGAATCAATACTTAAATTTCACAGTATATATCTACATCGTTGTATAATTAATAGGTAAAAAGTCACGCACTGCACCAAACCTTTTAAATGCTTTTACAATAGTTTTCATAAATTTGTGACATGACAGCAAACTTTAATTAAGCGAGTTTTGTGCGAATGTAGGTAAGTCGGAGCACACACTATACTATCGTTCGGAAAGTCAACATTCTTGAAACTAATATTGGCGGGGCTCATACGTCTGGGCGTAGAAGATGTAGGTCGACGGCGACATCTCTTCTCTGAGGTCGCAATATTCGGGGTTGGTGGTCTGGTTGCACAACGTCACCTAGCAACGCAGCGTCCTCAGCCAGCGAGTCGGCGGAACCGTAGCCCCGCTCATCCCCCGGCTCGCCTTCACACCAAGATGGAGACCCGGAGCTGTCCGACCTCGTGCCTCCCACCTCTGCTTCGGTTTCCACTTCTATTGAACAGCTCGGACAAACCTCTGTAAAGTATATCAGATTCTTCAATATTTCATATCGTCATGTAGGCGTGTGGTTTTACATAATTTGCCTTATTATGCATAGAATTATAAAAACAATTCAATCATAATAATTGCTGATAGTGAGAACTCGTAAGTCTCAACTCCAACAAGTCTAAATAATATAACTTCGTGAATTAATTGGTAATTTCCATCATACCAAAAGTTTAAATGTTTATATAGATAGCTATTATTTATTATTAGCTATTATTATATTTATTTGTAGCTACTTAATAACATAACAAAACATGCTTAAAGTGAAAGAACGTTGTGAAAGAATGAAACAAAAGAATCATTAAATATGTTGCTATCACAATTCATTGTAGTACCTCTACGAACTTGCTACGAACTCATCAATGCGCTTCACGTTTAAACATTACAAACAGTTTTTGTTTATCAAGATTAATATTTTGACAAAAATTTCAACTCAATTTGGTTGTAGGTACTTAGTGGGAAAAATGGGTAAAGTATTTTTTAAATGTCATACGAAAATATAAGAAGATAAAATGAGAAAAATGGTAAATCTAAATACAACACCATCATTATTAGCATTCATGGGGAAGGAGCGACTGGGAGGATACAGGAACAGGATACAGAGAGACTATAATACGAGTACACATTCCACACATCAAAAGGGAATGGTTCAGGACTCACGCAGCCGTCGGGGGCCGATAAGAATGGGGCTGTCCCAGGATGTCGGTCAGAGAGAGGTCGACGACGAATAGTCTTCATAAGATGCTGCAATTTTGTAATATTCGCACATTTATACCTATGGCAACGACGTTAAATTGGTTAAATAAGCATATATATCTCCTATAAGCATCCTAAATGAGCATTTAACAATTGAATTGACCTTATAACACTACAGAGTCATTGTATTTAATAGGCAGAAATACAATGTGCATAATACATTTTGTATGAATCGGAGGTGAAATTTGAACTGGTAACTTGATTAGTAAAGCATTATAATTGAGTATGCAGGTAGGATAGTTATAGGTAACCTTTTTAAATGAATTTGTTTAAATGAAGCGTATATGCTCTTTATATACAAATAATACTATTCAGCGTAAGTATATATTATATATATATATAAAATATACATTTAATATAACAGCATAATATCCTTTACATTGCTCTCAATTTTTCCGCCCACATAAAGTGAACCTTTATCTCTTTTTTTTACTAGAGTTACCTGAACTATCCGTCACGAGCCGCGGTGGTGTATCTTCACGGTCTGTTGGCACCACTATGACTACTTCATCATCCCGCGGCGATTCGTTGAAACGGCTAGAAGACGTTCTGTTAAAAATTATACGTGCATTTATTTTTATTATTATTCTGCATTATTGTCGTAATATGAACTACTTTGGTTATAATATAGATAGCTTAAATGGAGCGCTGAACCAGCAGAAGCAGCCCATAGAATAGAACTTTCCGGAATGACGAAATAAATGTCTTATATTTTTTTGTGAGGACGAGCTAAGTAGCTACTTATCGTAAAAGTGGTGAAATGATTAAAAAAACCGGCCATATTAGGCCATATTAGGCCGGTTATTATATGACTAGCTGATGCCCGCGACTTCGTCCGCGTGGATATACCAAGTTTCATCGAAGTAACTTGAGAAATGACGGACTTTTATACAAACTTTCAACCTCTATTTCACCCCTTTGGGGGTGGAATTTTGAAAAATTGTGAAACACATATTATGTTTTCATTTCTAACCCGCTGCTCATATACCAAGTTTCATGGATATAACTTGAGAAATGAAGGACTTTCATACAAACTTTCAACCCCTATTTCACCCCTTCGGGGGTAAAATTTACGAAAACTGTGAAACACGTATTTCTTCATTTTTAACCGGTAGGTTGTATACCAAGTTTCATCGATATAACTTGAGAAATGAAGGACTTTCATACAAACTTTCAACCCCTATTTCACCCCTTTGAGGGTGAAATTTTGAAAAACTGTGACACACGTACTTCTTTATTTTTTACCGTAAGCCAAAATAAAAAGTTTCGTTGAATATAACTTGTAAAACATCTTGAGAAACGAAGGACTTTCATACCAACTTTCATCCCCTATCTCACCCTTTTGGGGGTCGAATTTTCAAAAACTGTGAAACACGTATGTCTCCATTTTCAACCTGCAGCTCATATATCAAGTTTCATGGCTATAACTTGAGAAATTAAGGACTTTCATACAAACTTTCAACCCCTATTTCACCCCTTCGGGGGTAGAATTTCGGGATAAAAAGTATCCTATGTCCTACCTCGTAGTATAGGCTCAACTCGTGCCAAGTTTCGTTTGAATTCATTCAGTAGTTTCGGCGTGATGCGCGGCCAAGATACAGACAGACAGACAGACAGACAGACAGACAGACAGACAGACAGACAGACAGACAAAAATGAAAAAAATTACAGATTTGGCTTCAGTATCGAATAATGAGTGCCCTCCAAAAAAAATTTTCAAAATATCTTCAATGTACAGAATTGGACCTGTTACAGTTTTATTATAAGTATAGATGTAACTAAAAATGCATGCTTTTCGCAATTTTTCCTTTATTTGTGCTATAAGATGGTGCTTCGTACCAAATTTCAAGATTCTGAGTTCACGGGAAGTACCTACCCTCTAGGTTTTGATTCCCTTGCGAGTGTCGAAAATTTGCAGCATAAACGGCTGTATCTTTTGATTTCGTTGGCTTAGAAGTTTGATTTTTTCACAGCTCAAAGGAAAAGTAGACCTGAGTATTTTATATGAATTTCAGCTTGATACCTCCATGCGTTCCTGAGAAGAAGGGTCTTGACAGACAGACAGATGAACAACAAAGTGATCCTATAAGGGTTCCGTTTTTTCCTTTTGAGGTACGGAACCCTAAAAAGAACATAATATGAGTATTATTTTGCGTAATTAGTATAATAATTTTATACTTACTTGACAATAACTTTCTTTCGCATAAATCTAGATCCTAGATCAGAGTAACCTCTATTCATTGGTCGCTTATGGACTGGTGGGGCTGATACTTGGGCCGGTGGTTCAAATGTGCGGGAAATGGGTGAATTTGGTTCGGAACACTGTTTCTCTGTCAGGGCTGGCCGCATCCTGTGCTGCATATCACCAGACGCCCCACTATCTGCGCCTCCATTTAATTCTTTACCTAGCCTTCGCATAGAGCGTCTATCTTCTTCATACAATTCTAATAAATGATCCAACTTACTTTCTATATCATCTACCTGAAAGCCAATCGGAAAATATAGTACCTACTTACCAATCTAAATACTTTCTTACTAACATAGAATTAAAATTTTAAATACAAAGTTTACACAGATGATGCACTTCTAGAATACCACATACAAAATATTATAAGCTTTCTATTGCTTACTTGTCTTTCAATTTTTACTACTCTGGAAGCTAGGCTGATTTTTGATGCATAAACGTCTTTTGCCTTGGAACCTTGCTTGCCAAGAATTTGGTCTAACCTGTGAATTTTAACATCAATATAAAAAATATATCCATTGCTTAGATATACGTGATGAAACTATTGGTAATTACGAAAAATAAAATTTTAAATGATTGTGTAGATGTGAAAACATGAGTAATAATAACATTTTGTTTACTTTTCTATGCCAAAACTAGCCACAAAACAAGAGCTCCTTGAAAATCCGATTTCATTCTGACTACGAAAACAATAACAAAGTTTTCAATACACGAAATAGAATTGTAGGATTTCACTTTTCAATATGAGCGCCAAAACAGAAAATATTTTCAAATTTTTTGTACCGAAAGGTATTTTTTGTATTTCAATATATCACTACTTAAAATATCTTATAGTCTAACTGTCTAAACTTCATTTATAATTTTGTAGTGCACCTTTAAACACATTAGTTAGGGCAATTTCTTTGGGTAAGTTGGTAGGTACAAGCTAATAAATAATCTCAATAGAAGAATTCAACTAGAAGAAATTCAAAGAATTTAATCATTTAAATAATACCTAATTATAAAATATAATATGCCTAGATGATGCCCTCGACTCCGTCCGCGTGAATTTAGGTGTTTTTTAAATCCCGTGGGAGCTCTTTGATTTTCCGGGATAAAAAGACTATTTGCTATACAAAATTTCGTCCAAATCGGTTGAACAGAATGATCCATGAAAGCGTAGCATACAGAGAGACGAATAGACAAACAGACGCATTTATAATATTAGTATGGATGATTTAACTTTCAATATCACAATTAATCAGTAAGTATATATTTTTGTATGATATTTTAAGTGTTCCGTAACACAAAGTTTAGAGGATGAATGATTAATGCGTTAGCAAAAATATAAATGATATGAAAATTAAATTACCTATTATTTTATTTGTAATATTGCTATAATTAATTCATGAAACCACGACAGTTACCACCATGATTTTTCGTTAAAATCTGTTTCAGCAGGTATCTTTTTATTGGAGACTTTAAACTTTAAATTTATTACGGAACACTATAAATATCACCATGAAGATATTAAGTAGGTACACAGTAGGCACGTGCGCGAATTTAAGGCATTTTTTCAAGACCAAGGCAAGAGCTACCTAAACCTCGTTCCGTGTCTCCCTAAAACTACTATTACTTATTCTGTGCTAGAACGCCTGAAAAAAAATAATGTCCATACGTACGGAATAGAGTACACGGAACGAGGTTCACACTGATATAACTCAGGAGTCAGGACCCAGCTGCATTAAATTTGCGCGCGTACCTTTTGTACAATTGTGATCTAAACATTCAACACAATATGCAAAGAAAAATTACAACCCAAGCTGAATAAACAAAATATCAGTAGGTGACTCGTATCCGTAACTTAATAAAGCAGTGTTAAAAGAAAAAAAGCAATAATAAATAGTGAGTAGACAAGCGAAAGGAAATGATAGGTAAAGACTCCGGGTTTTTACACCGATAAATCAATCTGAGAGGAACTAGATACTATGATAATATTGATGTTGGCTAAAAAAGTTTCTACGCGTAATTGGTGTAAGCATGGCAAATCTAATAGCTTCTGTTACGATTTAGGTAGGTACATACCTACATTCTATAAGAAGTAGGAACAAACAAAGTTTTTTACTTATTAGTTTTTAGTTGTTTTATTTAATTTTAAGAATATTTACTTATCTGTTTATTTGAGCTACGTAATATTGTATTCTTTAACAACAGACTAAATGTATAAAAATGTGACCGCATGTGACAAAGAATATTATTAGATTTTTTAGGGGCGTAGAGTAGCCGCGGTGCACAATAATTAATAATTATTATTCTACACGCTTTACCGTACCTGAATAACAGTTTCAGTAAATTATCTCACCTGTATTGCAGGTTCTTGGTTCGGTTTAGGAGGTCAGCGTGTCCCGATGAGTATTGTTCTATGACGTCTTTCACGTCGTAAGGTTTCAAGGCTTCTCTAAACCTCTTGCGTGCGACAAAATACTTGAGCTATACGGAAATAAAAAATTCCTCAAGTCGAACTTAGTAATAGAAAGTTTACTTAAAAATTTGAACATTTATGTAAGTAGAAGTAAAAATACAATTAAATTTTTATTAATTTAAATTTTCCAAATAATTACGAAGGTTTATTTTTATCTAATTCATAATTGGAAATCATGACAGTATATATTATATTATGTCGCTCGTACAATTTGAATACGACCATTGTTCTCTAGGCTACTTCAAGCTATTTCAAGCTCACAGTAATGAGCGATATTTAATGTTTGTGCCTACTTGCAAGCTGATCATGGGTAGATAAATTATTGTGTTGTGTTATAAAGAGTGACTAATTTCTTTTTAACCCTAGCGAAATAGAATAGTCATGCGTGTTAAATGTAGCTATACGAAGGTATAGTAAACGCGATGTCATGTACGAAGAGATTTAAGAGTTGCGAGGATTAAATTATTGTAGATATGTTTGAAACTTATTTCTATACAAAAACGACTAACTATCCATAATAAACGCCGCAGATTTTTTATAGACGCTATCAATTTTAAGTTTTAACTAACCAGAGTAAATAAGTATAGTACCTACGGACCTAAAGCAAAAAGTTTCAGGCTCAGCGGTGTTTATTTTGAAGTAGTTAATTATGTTCATTGTAATTAGGAACTATCCTGAATTATCGAGCGTCACACACACTACAATTTAACTACAAAGATAGGTAGATAATATTTTAGTAGGTTTTAGAATTAAAGCAAGTCGCTCTACAAAGGTAGCGAGACATATATAGTCCAGACGAGCGAAAGATACGAATGTAAAATATAGATAACAAGTAAAAAGTGCAAATACGTATAAGTAGGTTTTCACTGGGCAGTGTTATGAAGGGGCGCTAAATCAATACGCATAAAACAAATGTTTTTCAAATCAATAGTAAGTACTTACAATCACTGACAAAATTACCTATAGTTAGAAACGTTAAATAAAACTTACGATACTTTATTATTTAAGTAAATACGTAATTTCATAGACATTTTAATTCATTTACCATTGATTTGCCAAACGTCTAAACGTATAAAATAAGAATACTATTGTTAACCCTACGTTGTATTATATACTACCTAGTCTGGACGTTTTTCACTCGGCCCAGGAGATCGACGTGGCCCGCGGAATATTGTTCTATAACGTCCTTAACGTCGTAGGGCTTTAATGCTTCCTTAAATTTACGTCGGGCCACAAAATACTTCATCTGTTAGAATTCCATAACACAGACTTTATGTATGACATTTAAGAAAATAATTATAGAATATGAGTAATAAAATATATATATATAACTAGATACCTACACAACATTCATGAGTATCTCTACCACAAGAGCAATGCAAGAGCATAATCTAAAACTCAGTGCATTTATTTTTACCTCCCAATTCAAACGAAAATTCGGTCATAATCGATTTTAGTTTGATAATAATGCTAGTTTGTTTTGCTTTATCCGCAATGCACTAATTATAACACATCGGGCGCACAAACGGGCTTACTCGTACGCTAATAGAAATAGTTGCGACTTGCGAGCTACGAGACTCAACGCAGTTTTTGATGAAAAGCTAATGTTTAAACTTATAATGTATCCCAGTGCCGTGAAAGCCAGCTGTAAGATTAAAAACAAACTTGGGTCAAGCTTGGCTAAACTTTGGACATTGTAAACAGCTAAATAATTCAGCACGGCTCGATGACTGCTTCACTTCGCTTGGTAGGTACTTCACCCATCTGATACATTAGATATTTAAAGGTTAGAAGTTGAGCAGAATTCTTCAATCGTTGGTACACCAACCTCCATTCTCATATATTTGTATTGTGTACCAAAGATAAAACACACATGTACTTATTCCGTAAGTAGTACATAGTGCTAATATTTAATGTTATATCACTTGCATTGCAAACCACACATTATTTATTGAGCAGGCTTTAAAGGAAACAAATTCCTTATTATAATAATATGACCTAAGTACTTTCGTTAAAAGCATTAGCTTTATCAGCCCCATTCAATTTCAGTAAGATTTTACCTATCTACTTTACTAGTTACTAACATGCTCTACATAACTCAGATTAAGTACCTACTTATAACGATGTTTAGGGAATTGATTTGATCAGCCTTACGAGTAAGTAAATAAAGTAAGTAGGCAGAGCAGATTAAATTATATTGAGTTAATGTATATAATACTGTATATAGCACACTAAATTGTTATTATTGCGTATGTAATAATTATGTATCTATAGGTCTAATAATGTTTCGCTCAATAAGTCATATTTTAGATATTGTTTGTGTAGATAATTATGTAAATGCTGTTATTGCGTAGATGTAAGACACTAGATAAGTATAGTATTGATTATTGTGAAATTCATTATTTTGATATTCTCCAGAAGATAGTTACTATTCGCAATTAATTATATATTACCTACAAATATAATATAACAAATAATAAAGAAAGTACATACATATCTCTATAATTTCACATATTTAATCAAAATGCGTATGAAACAATAATCACATTGAAAATAATACGAATCGAAAATCGTTCATTATTCAAAACTCATTTAATAAGCTCACCAGCACATTAAGTACATCACGCGCCTTATTTCAACGCATTTTTGTGTAAATACTGGAAATGTGCATTTACATGTGCATGGTCTGGAGATTATCCATTATTATTATTTCTTTGGCTGCTTTCTAGCACAGGATCCTACGTGCTAGAAAGCACGCTGAAAGAGATGTAAGTGTAAAATAATTCCTATTTCCTAATAAAGTGTAATTTAATTTTTAATAAAATAAAAAATAATCGAAAATCCTTTATTAGCGGATGCCTACGTCATAAAAGCTATTTGTATGCAGAGAGTAGGTATATCTACTCTCTGCTGTCTGGCATGTCAAACAGCCCGATCCGTCCAGTGGTTTGAGCTGTGCGTTGATAGATCAGTCAGTCAGTCAGTCAGTCAGTCAGTCAGTCAGTCACCTTTTCCTTTTATATATGTATTTAGAAAATTAATAAATAATAAACTCTTTCTGCTATTTATTAATTCTCGTTTGTATATAGTACCTACCAAAGTAATTATAAATCTATGTTTTTTAAATCATACATACATATTTAGTTCGTCAGCTCCAAGCAAAATCTGTCAACAACGTACCTTTCTTATAAAACGAATGGCAGCTTTGTGGCGCGGAGTCAACGTGACGCAACGCGGCTCCTCGTCCTCGTCTGCATCAAAACGTAATATTCAATTAAACTTCTGAAACAATATAATGGACTTGGAAAGTCAAGGGAGGGTACGGGCGCGATACCTGTGTTCTTGTGAAATGTTAGACGTTCGTTTACCCCCGTTCACGAAGAACGATAATATTATGAATTTCTGCCAACAACACTTTGCTTGGTATAATAATACTGTAATGTACTGAAACTGTTACTTCTTTCAAGTGACAAATCTTCTTAATTGTATGCAAAAATAAAAAAATAACAAAATTTTAGGTGTGCAATTTATAACAAAAGTTAAATTATTCAGGTTTAAACATTGACTTATTTATATATGTACCTATATGGATTTAAAGGGACAATTTTTCACACAATATTAATGTTGAGTGCAATCAAACAATATTATATGAGTGATCTTTATAACTACAATCCAATAATACTATTCCTTTCAAAATACTTACATATTAAAAAAATACTATCAATAACACCTATGTATAAGGATAACATTCGTAAATCATAATAATCGATATTTTTAATGAGGAACAGTAAATAGGTACATAAGCAGGAAATAGATCATAGGCCTTAAAGATATAATAAAAATAGTAGGTAGGTAGATACGTTTATGATGTTAACATTTATGCGTATCTTTATTTACTTAATTAAAATTCCGTCGTATTAAAATACTTAAGTATAAAGTATCACCGGTTGTAACTCACTTGTTTTGTCGGGAAATGCCCTTGTTTGAAAATGAAAATGACTTGTTTGGAACGAACCACTACTCAACCCCACGTCTGGCAGCCCGCAGTCAACGTTCAGTACCCTTACTCTGAGATTGATCGAATTTAAAATACGGTCTCACTAAGTGAGGTGAATTACATATGCATCAAACTAAAATGAATCTTAAGCTTATTAATTTAGAGCTCAATTTCGTGTATGCATTCACAGCTAGCGCTCCAAACGATACGTTTCGAAATTTGAATCGGTTGCACTGAATTTGTGGCTTTAAATCAAGAGTTTTTGGGTCCATTTTAGTTTGACTCAAATGTGATTCACCTCACTTTAGTGAGACCGTATTTTAAATTCGATCAATCTCAGAGTAAGGGTACAGATGCCGTGTCGCGCGAACAGGCATATATGAAGGGCCCCGAACGGGTTCGAAACTAGTCGGGCATTTTCCGACCAATCAAGTGAGTTACAACTGGAATATTCATACCTCCCTAGCTAGGGTCTATTATTCAAACGTCGTTAGTGTCCTGTATCATAATAAGGAACAAAAGCATACCCAAAACATTTTAAACCGCTAACTAATTAAACCACTATTCTCAATCCAATAAACACCAATGATTTAAATGATGGTGAGTCAGCAAGAAAAATCAAAGACGCAGTAAGTCCGGATTGATTACAGAAAGTATTTCTCCTACCTCCTCCTTTCTATATGCGAAAGTGTTAGTTTTGGTGTGATTGAACGGTCCGGTATAGATAAACCTGGAAATGCAGGCTACTTTTTATGGTAGAGTCCCACAGAATTTGTAAAAACCTTATTCCAGACGAACGATGTTGTGGGCATCATCTAGGAATATGAATCAATATCAGTTTACGACATTGCAGTTTTCAACATATTTACGAGTATGTAGGTACTGTACACCAAAATGTCTGAGTTTGGTGTATATGTACCTATACTAGAACTACTGCAGGTTCGCCTCGAACTTAGCGTCCTATCTATTCAGACCTACCAATAGACGAACAATAGAAGCTATTTTTTCGCGCCTTGTGGTATTATTCAAGCTTTTTATATTTGACTAGCTGATTCCCGCGACTTCGTCCGCGTGGATTGAGGTTTTTTGGTCCCCGCGGGAACTCTTTAATTTTCCGGGATAAAAAGTATCCTATGTGTTATTCCAGAATATAATCTATCTCTGTGCCAAATTTCATCCAGATCCGTTCAGCCGTTCTGGCGTGATTGAGTAACAAACATCCATCCATCCATCCAAACTTTCGTATTTATAATATTAGAATAAGTAGATTAATTTTATTCTGCCCAAAACAGGTAAATTGCTGATGTAGCGCCATCTACGAACACAATTGTAAAGGCCAAAGGATAACTTTGCTTTAGAAAATATAACTGTGTTTATTTTATTTCTGTTTGATAAAATTGACTGAATATCAGTCAATTTCAGAAAAAACTCAACTTCTCCTGAAGACGCTCCGGTGTCGGAGCTTGTAACGTACGTTGAGAATAATTTGGAAGTTTTGTGTGGTGTGGTGTTGTGCCGGTGCGAATTGCTGGCTTACTGGGCGGTGAATATCACAACCTACACGTCAAAGAGTATAACTACACGTGCAAGATACACGCTGTATACCACAAAGATTGGTCTGCTGTGGCGGATTATAGCGAATTAAACTTCTAGTTCCTTCATTACGTTTGTTTCTACACGATAATATGTTTTTATTTATTCAATAATATTGTGGTGATCTTTTGTAGAGGAAATCCTATCTTCCAGCTTGCCCTTTATCTAATTTGTTAATCAAATAATAGGAAATATATCTGCAAATACTTGCGTAAAAGATTGTTGGTTTATTAATTTTATTTAAGAAGAAATAATATTGCTAGTAGGGTAGAAATGAAGATTAATATTATGTATGAATAACGTATATATGATTATGATTAAAAGACTATCAAATAAATATTATAAATGCGAAAGTTTGGATGGATGTATGGATGGATGTTTGTTACTCAATCACGCCCCAACGGCTGAACGGATCTGGATGAAATTTGGCACAGAGATAGATTATAGTCTGGAATAACACATAGGCTACTTTTTATCCCGGAAAATTAAGGAGTTCCCGCGGGAAACGAAAAACCTCGATCCACGCGGACGAAGTCGCGGGCATCAGCTAGTAGGTACTTTATATTAAGTATTCCTTTTAAAACTGATTGCAATTGATGCAATTGATGTTCTCTAAATTCTAACGAAAACTCAGGGAGGACACCTTATGAACTTGGAAACTATTAAACACTCTCAAAATTAGTACAAAATTTTATCCAGCTTGTTAGAGCCGTTTCCGAATTCCGAGTAATCCTTGCATATATATATATGCAAGGATTACTCGGAATTCGGAATATATATATACAGGCCTCTACTCTCATAGGAGAGAGGGAATTAGAGATTAGACCCACCACGTTGCTCTAATGCGGGTTGGCGGATTTTAACGACTATTATCATCTTAGTGATAAATACCGGGACCGACGGCTTAACGTGCTCTCCGAGGCACAGGGGTGACTCACCGCCAACTTTCAACTCCGGGCTGGCACTGAGAATTTCTTAACTGAAAAAACCTAATACCTACAATTTTTATGCCCGACCGGGAATCGAAATTAAGACCTCGTGATCCGCAGTCGACCATGCTAACTGCTAGACCAAAGAGACGGTATAGGTTATATAATAAAATAAAAATATTTTTCTATTTATTTTATGTCATCACTCTACAGTAAAGGACCATGCATATACAAATGCATATATATATTAGTTATCATCGTGAAAGACACAACTTCAATCTTATTAATTACATACATCTTATGTTATCAATTTGCATGTCTGTACCACATTGCTGTACTTACCAGGACTATTGAATAATTAACTAGTCACATAATGTTCATAATTACGTTCAACAAGGCATCCATAGGTAGGTATATTAATTATTCCATTATCCACAGGAATCCATATTACTTACTATATTTTCCTAAATTAACATATATTATTTTCATGATGGAAACTCCACACACAAGGTGCACAAAAACACATAATAATATAAATAGAAAAAGAGACGGTATTTATAAAACGTCTAAAATATCTGCGGACCTCGTAGGAAGGAAATTTCTTCCAGCATCTATACAGATATTTTCGACGCTTTATGTCAGTATAAAGTCGCTCCTGATAGTCAATCATTAGGTCTTGTATAATGCAGGTATTAGACACACCTAGATACTAAGGAACTTTACACATTGACTACAAGTTACAACATAACTATGTACAACACATAAATAGAACAAAACATCGTGTTGTGTTATTTTTATATCTGGGTTAGCAAATATACAACGATACGAAAAGTATGTTTTGGTCGTAATAGGAATAGTGACTAGAAAAAACACCTAAAGAATGAAATATGATCGCTACGCCCATTATACCTACATCTGTACACATTTAACACTTTTAAGTAATTAACTACTCGGAAGCGACAGTGAGAGCATGTCATCAGACGAAGAGGTTTTGTTTAAATGGAAAGGCAAATATTTTTAGCCTCTTATAGCTCTTACCGTCGGAGTTTTTCTTGGAGAGCGCCGTCTCGGCCACCGAGTCCTCGCTGTAGGAAGGGTTGATGGCTCGAGTGCGCCCTGAGCGGCCGTTCGTCGCGCCTGCCAATCCACACACACGCTCACTTCAACACTGCACCCGCTCTCTAACAAACCTAATGAGCCGCCCGGCATACCTACTTCCAAATGTATGGTAGAGAATAGAGATGCTAATTTTACTATAACATTGCTATATCTTGTTACATTTCATAGTAGTCGATCCCGATTCCTATTAGATCAGCCCGTCTGCCTGTCAGTTAGCTATTTCTGTGTACATAAATAAACGCTGCTTTTGACAGAAGGATAACCTTGTGATATCAGTTTAATTTTGGCATGAGCTATCTATGCTAAGTGTGAATGATAAGTGAGATGATAATTAGTGTAGAAATGGCTACAAAGTTATACGAATCTTATATAGAAGACATTGTAGAGTTGATTGCCATATTATTAGTTCTATAGTATTATGTAAATCAGTATAAACTACTGCATATTTCACAATTAATTAATGGTTTGATGATTGTGACAGATTTTAGAATAATCAAATCATTAATATAATCCCTTGAAAATACTAGATCATATCAAATTTGAAGGCATTTACTATGCATTACATGTACCTATAGGTGTATAATAAAAAACTTATTTTTTTAATTTAATTCCAATTATTATTTGCTTGAAATTCAATCTTTTTTAATTACTTTACCTAAAAGTATAGGTAGGTAGGCATACATAATATGTACAAAAATAGTAAAAGGCGTGAAAATTTATATTATAGACGTTAAAAAAACTGTCCTTATTGATTTTAGATAGACAGGTTGGCAGGGAGGCTGAAATTAGGAAAGTGCGTGACAAACACACATTACCTACTTAGGTACTCGTGATTGTTATTGAAGGCGGCAGTAATAAGCATGTGGTTAGCAGGATTTTTGTTTGAGGTATCCTTTTACATTGAAATAGCTTCTGCGAAAAGCAGATCACTTGCAGTCGGAAGAAATTCAGAGTTCATCGATGTTGATGTACGCATACGCAGTAATATCAAATTCAATCGAATTAGTAAAATTCTGACGCGAAACAATTAACTAAGTACTTTAAAATTATTGTTGTTTTTAGCTTTAATTAGGAAAATATTTTTTCTGATCATATTACTGAAACTTGGGAATGCTACTAATGTAGTGAATGAAAACTATATAGATAAGTAAGATTTATACTGGAGTGCTCACAGTGTTCTTCAAATCTCATAAATTAATAATTATTAGGTGTATTAATATATAATGTTACCGGAATCATAAAGATTTACCTTATTATCCATAACCCCGAATGTATAAAGGGTACTTAGCCTTAACAGAACACCAACTAACATCAAACAAGATGACAATTAGACTGGCTGCAATATATTCATAGCAACAATTATAAACATTTATGATACCTACCTATAGGAAATGTTCAAAGAGAAGCATTCTTTTAGGATAATAATTAATGTACGTATTTTTAGGGTTCCGTAGCCAAATTTGGCAAAAACGGAACCCTTATAGATTCGTCATGTCTGTCTGTCTGTCTGTCTGTCTGACCGTCCGTATGTCACAGCCACTTTTTTCCGAAACTATAAGAACTATACTGTTGAAACTTGGTAAGTAGATGTATTCTGTGAACCGCATTAAGATTTTCTTACAAAAATAGAAAAAAAAACAATAAATTTTGGGGGTTCCCCATACTTAGAACTGAAACTCAAACATTTTTTTTTCAGCTAACCCATACGTGTGGGGTATCTATGGATAGGTCTTCAAAAATGATATTGAGGTTTGTAATATCATTTTTTTCTAAACTGAATAGTTTGCGCGAGAGACACTTCCAAAGTGGTAAAATGTGTGTGCCCCCCCCTGTAACTTCTAAAATAAGAGAATGATAAAACTAAAAAAAATATATGATGTACATTACCATGCAAACTTCCACCGAAAATTGGTTTGAACGAGATCTAGTAAGTAGTTTTTTTTAATAATTTAAAACTTACTACAGGTTTTTACGGAACCCTCGGACTCGCACTTGGCCGGTTTTTTTTAAATAGGGAGTACCATGATGATTGATTACTCTCGTAGTACGAGTTCACCCTTTGCTTCTAAAGAATCTCCTGCCCCCCTAGCATGGGCCGAGACAATTTTCTCCCCGAGGAAAGGATAAAAAATTTATTCCTAAATAAATAAATAAAAACGCTAAATAACGGTGGATAAATAGTCCCCCGAGTCCCCGTGAAATGTCAAACGGGGATAAACTTCTCCTCTCCCCTGTTGCCGGGCTCTGAGAAGTGGATAAGTTAATTTTATCTCTTGTCAGTGGATAAAATCGGGGGATAAAATTATTATCTCCGGCCTATGCTAGCCCTGCTGCGACATTAAAAGAAAATTATAAATTAAGATTTTTTTATTAATATTACAACACGCCTCCTCATGATCAAAGTATACTTCAGATAAGCCTTAATCTGAGCAATACCTTTATACCTGCACAAAAATGACTCAAGTGGTTCTTCTCCTTACGCTTACCATTATTATTATACCTCAGATCTTGATACAAGATCAAAACATTAAAAAGCCAACTGAGTAGGTACGTTTCTTACACAATATACTTAATAATTAATAAATAATACTTATAGCCGAATCCGTTTTTATCGGAATTTTATGAGTAATTTCGATTAGGTATGCGGGCAAAGAGTATTTCTTGGAATTTCTAAATTACCAACACATGGTAAATAATTAATTCAAAACGGAATCTGTTAATTGATTTTACTGCAGTAAAGAAACACCTAAATAATGAGGTCAATACTCAATGCAGTGGTTGCCACTTAATGCCCAAGCAAACTATCGATCGATTTGGTATCTCTTTCTTACACAGGTATACCTACGTAATCTTTAAGAATTAACTTTTCAAAGTTGTAAAATATAAAAAGCTCCTCGTATATTACATAAATTGAATTGTTTTTCACTAAGCACCTAATGGTATCTAACGCTTTACCGAGTATTTAATGGAACTCTATAATTGGGTATACGGTAGCTATCTTATAAATTATTTCATACTATTCAAAGGAGACACAAGGTTAAGTTGTATCATAGGAATACTTACCCATATTATATCAGCAAGCAGTAATAGGCCTCGAAGTACACTTTGCCAGTATTGCACATAAAATGTGTCCGTTGAAGTAAGATTTACGAGGAGTGCAGTCTGGTTATTATCTTGAAAATACATTATTTATTTTCTCAATTAAGTAGGTTCCTATTTTCTTATTTTAAAAAGTTTTTCTAATTTACGTCATTTATATTGTTGTCATATCTCAAAACTGCATAGTTTTCAAAATATTTCTTTAGTCTGTAATTTCTTATGCTATGGAGTTTATCAGCACCGCGAGCTTTTCTATTCACTTGCAAAAGCTGTTTCATTCTACCCTCTCATTAGTATCTCAGAAACAATATTTGAGGACCTCCTACTTTCTGGAAGGCGATAAAAATTACAAAGATAATTAATTATAAGCCTACTTTTCTCCTACTTGCTAGAAAATTGCTTTATAATTTTTAGAAAACCCGGTCAAGGCACAAATTCATATAAAAATGCTCGGAAAATCCTACAAAAAAAGAAAAGTAAATTAACACTCAATCTCTCAAAAATATCACGATAAAACTAAATCCATACTAATATTATAAATGTTAAAGTGTGTCTGTCGGTCTGTCTGTCCGTCGGTCTGTCTGTCTGTCTGTCTGTCTGCTACGCTTTCACGGCCCAACTACTCAACCGATTTTGATGAAATTTAGTACAGACATAGGTTACATCCCGGGAAAGGACATATACTTCTTTTTATCCCGGAAAATTGAAGAGTTCCCGCGGGAATCAAAAAACATCAATCCACGCGGACGAAGTCGCGGGCATCATCTAGTAAGCTATAACTCGAAAATTAGCAAAAATCGCTGAACATACATTGGGGAATTTTCTGATAGGACTAGGTACGAGGAATCAATTTTTTTTCTTTGGACATCACTATTTGGACAATCCTGTATTTTGTAATACAAGAATGACTGTTTTTATTATAATGCCAAATCGGAATACAGAACCTAGATCTAATTTACGAACAGAACGCTGACAGAGGGCGCTACAGTTGTGTTATTTGTTTTGAGTTTCAAGCGTTCAATTACTTCTCCTGATTCTCATATGACTTTGCACATGAGTTGCATTACCATGGAAACGTAATAAAATGCTACTCCGTGACTGACCGTGAGTGCTTAGGATCTGCCGCTTGTGAATAGATTTTGTGGCAACCATGTGCAAGCTTTTCAATGTGCAAGGAATCTTCCAGGTTCCAACTCTACAACCTCGTGCTGCAAGGGTATACTGCCTTCACAGGTATCATCTCAGAACAAGTTTTTTTAGATAGGTATGTTTTAAGGTTATAGAGTAGGCCGCTAGGAAGCGCTGCAACTCCTCATGAGGTTTTAGAAATTTTATTTTTATTTCTTGTTGATGTATTTTAATATAGTAAAATACTCTTACACCAGCTAAGAAAGCCATTGTTTTTATACGAAAAGAAGCAAAAAGCATCCATACAAGTGGTAACTTATTCTTAGCAGACCAATTGAAAGAAATATTTGTTTAAACAAATATTTACTATTTCATTTTCCACTAAGCCACGTGATTTCAGGGTCCTTTAAAGGCGCATGTCAAATTCAGATCCCACGTAACAAAATGTCATAGGAACAAAGGCTAATTGGTCAATTCTGGCAAATGGTAAATATAGGTATAGGTAGTAGTAGTAGTATTACTTCATTCTACCTATTCATAAGATCTTTCTTGCAGTCAAACTTCGAAAAAGGTTTAAGCTTTAAGTAGGTGTAGCATATAGGTATAAACATAAATAATACAAAATACCGTAGCCTAGCATCGTACTTACCTACTTAATACTGTTAGCACAGGTCTATTTGACAGGAGAATATATAGATAAATATTTGTAGTATCTAATATAAATAATTAACTTTTGTAAAACTTGCCTGTTTATTAACATAGGTATAGACAGTTAGACATAGCGTATAGACAGGCAGACATTGACATTTTGATTTAATTAAAGGAAAAAATGAATCAGGGTCCTGTCGGTCATCATTGTCAACGATAACAAAACCTACTATAGATTTTATTAGCTGTTTTTGAAATGGAGTTATAATATTTTACATTACCTATTAGCTAGATCACATGCATAGGTAACAAATGCAAAGCAGTGATAATTGAATTACTTAGTTAGGTAAGTAGATTTTATGTCAATTGAATGGAATAAAAATAAAAGCTTAAAAGAAAGCCATTCCAATAGGTACTAAATTCACTTTGTATTTTTAAAAGTAGAAAGTGTGATCCGCGTACTATGATGCTAAACGAACGCAGATTTTATGCATTCTTTGTAAATGAATATTACTAAATATTTATAACCGATAGGCATTTACGCGGAAGCGATCATAAGGTTTAGAAGCCACTTATATATTTTTAGGTAGTGGATATAAAGCTTCTGGCTGCAATCATTTTTTACATAATTTCGAAGCGATGTTATAACTACGCGGGTGCATTTTTATTTAATAAAAGTGAAAAGAAATAAATAGAAGGTAGAATCAGCAATGGTGTCTTCAACTAAGGACGTAGCCATTATCGCCGGAAGTCGAATATTTTTCCGGTATAAATAGTGCTACGCCGGTTACATAATAACTCAGTTTCCGTGTATTCACATTCCTGTAAAGTTGTCTTTTACTAATAAGAATTACTTAATAAGAAACGCAGCAAAGTTTATCGACTGTAACTGTCATGCCATAGTGCCGTCTAAAAGATGAAGAATAGAACCTTGAAAGCAGCTTTTCCAACAATGGAGTAGACAACACGCATGGTCCCCGCTCGCTGTACGATTATCTATGAAACAGGGCAATATCATGTCACGCTCCATTTTACCAAAAAATAATGTTGCTGTCGAACACTGCAGTATTGTAATGTGGCTTACTATCGCGAGTGAAAACTGTTGCTTCTGTGCGTGTCTGCTCGAATTGGAGATGTTTTGCGTCCCGGGTACGAGTAGGTATGTGATTGTCCATAACCTGCGATGAAGTGAATTTTTCCGCATAGGTAGGTGCTTATATGTACATAAATTGTGTTATTGTTGTGTAGCAACAAATTAATAGTAATTTATTCGTTTATTATTTTAAGACTAAAATTAAGGCTATAAGTTCATATAATTGATTGTTCTATGGTTATTAATTATAATATGACTAAATAAATATTTTAGTTATATTTTACATACGTTTGTTCAGCATCAATATAGCTTAATACGTGGCACTATAATATTTAAGTAGGTTACAGTAATATAATTTTATAGTAAAATGGTTTACTCTATTGATTTTACAGTGCGCTAAAGTTTGTTAATAAAGTCACTGGGGTATTTAGTCGACTAAAGTTAAATTGCTGGTAGTTATAGGTATATGTGAGAATGTGATAAAGATAATAATAAACAACTAAATATTGAGATGTGTACAAGCTTATTAGAAACCACTCACTACATTGACCGTGCCCTTAACGTAGCTGATTGTAAAATATATTTATCTAGCTAGTTGATTACTTGAAATTCAATTGCGGTCCTACTTCACTGATTTGTGGTAATTATTTCTCTTTAAGATCAAAAAAAGCTTGCTAACTAACGCCATAGAATGAATAGTACCACATACGATATAGTAGTATGGTATAAAGACAATATTCGTGGGAGTTAATCAGCAGAGATTAATGGAAATGTCTAACTTTCACTTCAGGTGGGATCATTCGATTAATATTGTTGTAGACTCAAAAACACTGCGGAATTCGGACACTTTCGGTTTATTACTAAATCTCACATTTTAATGCACAATTTAAACCAAGCCCGAGCGAAATGCGTAATTCCATTAAACAGCGTAGAGCTTCTACTATTCAGCCTACTTATACTTAAAAACAATATAATTATATGATGTATAGAGGGCAAAATAGGTACCTATAGTTTATTTTTGTTTAATATACATAAAAATCTATCAACGCTCCATGTAAAACTGTGCAGTTCCACCCGAATGAAAGCTACTTTATTTAATAGTTTATTTAGTAGGTATGAAATACGTCTGAAGACGAAACATTTTTTTAGAATATACCTACTTATATTCTACACATCTACACTCTATATATATATCTATCTATTGGTCTATGGTCACGGCACGGTCCTTTGTAGCAAGTGAAAATTTTAAAATTGTATTAATGAACACTTATTTCATTGTGAACACAATAACAGCAAGCTAGATAGTAAATGAATGAAATTCACGTTAATTAAGCTTACCAAGGTTTTCTGCACTAGCGTTGACGTCGTATCGATGCGCGGGCTTGGAGTGCGGCGCGGGGGAGTGCAGGGAGGTACTCTTGTGACGGCGGATTGTCGGCAACCGCGACACAAAGGAAGCATTGTTCTTGAATGATGCACTCATCACACGACTGTCAAACGAATATTAGTCATTAACATCCTATTAAAATCAGTCATTTTGTTCTATTAGAAATAGTTCCTATTTATAATTACTAACGCGTACGATAATCATATTTGACGTTCTCAGTTCTCAAGTCTAGTTTTTAATATTATAAATGATCTCCAACTCCTGTGAGTAGGTACTTTCATTAATACACCTGTCGTATAGAGAAACCTTAAAAATAGTTTTAGTTCCTAATAAAAGCTTTTAGGTAACTATTAACTTAAGTCTTACTTAAGCACTCGATTTGAAAAACCTTATTTTTAAATCCATTAGCTAGTAAAAGTACAAAAGCTCTAAAGCACGTGATCAAATACTTAATATGTAATATGTATCTACCTATATTATTAGAGCCTTGATAACCGTATATTTCCTATTATATTATACTTGTCCATACGAAACTACCTAATTGTAGGAATATAAGAAAATGTCCAAAATAAAAAAAAATAAAAAAAAAATAAAAAAAATGTCCAATCAGTATGAACGAAAACTGAATGAAAAAGTACTTTTTGAGATGATATATAGATAGAAAAAAACCGGCCAAGTGCGAGTCGGACTCGCGCACCGAGGGTTCCGTACAAACCTGTAGTAAGTTTTACGATTTATGACGTATTAAAAATAAAAATTACGTTTGTTGTATGGGAGCCCCCCTTTAATATTTACTTTATTGATATTTAATTATTTATTTTGAAAGGTAATATACAAGTTAATATTCTGTGAAAATTTGAACCGTCTACCTGTTACCGTTTTTAATATTGAGCAAAAAAATACGAAAAAAACACGTTTATTGTATGGGGACCCCCCTTAATATATATATTTTTTTAATTTTTAGTATTTGTTGTTATAGCGGCGACGGAAATACATCATTTGTGAAAATTTCAGCTTTCTAGCTATCACGGTTTATTCTCATAAACCGTGATAGCTAGAAAGCTGAAATTTTCAGACATTTTGAGACATTTTGATTTTGACATTTTGATTTTTTTGGAGACAGACAGACAGACAGACAGACAGACAGACAGACAGACAGACAGACAGACAGACAGACAGACAGACAGACAGACAGACAAGTCTTAGTAATAGGGTCCCGTTTTTACCCTTTGGGTACGGATCCCTAAAAAAAGATTCTTTTAATCAGCCAAAATGCAAATTACTGTACAAATTAGGGTTGGTCCTCCGTGCTAGTTAAAATAACATTAGCTGATGCAGTCACGTTTTTTCTGACTTGGAAAAAACATGACTGCATTAGCAAAACATAGGAAAGCAATCAAACCAAACAATATTAGGTTAGGTGATCGTTAAACAACATTGGCCGAAGTTAGGAAGTTGGCAGATTTGCGGTTGCATATATACCAACAATGCCTATTCTCTATGGTTTTCTCATCACATCTGAAATGCTCAAAACCGCTAAAGTCAAAGCCGAGACACAAGTCCTCTACATATTTTTGACCGAGCGAAGCGAAGGGCTCTGAGTCTACTTGAGTGAATTTGCACCTTTATTTGCACTTGTGCGTCCGTCCGTCCGTCTGTCAGAGCCTTATAACTTCTGAATTACTGAACGTAATTACTTCAAATTTAAATATAATATGTAAACCGTTGGTCTCCAGCCAAATATGGCTTAAAAGTTATAAAAATCTTTATTTCAGGGGGGCTCTCACAGAAGCGAATGCGAAGTAAAATATTTTTATAGCGTTACATAGGGTTGCGGTATATAATTTTAAAGATAATTAGGAATAGAATCCAAAAATATATTTTTTTTAATTTTTCCCCTAAAATTAACGAAATGGGGGGCTTTCAAAGTGGAGATTTTCTAACGTCCAAAGGCTACCTCAGAACTCTCAGTTTTCTGAAAGGCTGAGCCTGAAACTTGATAAATTATTTGAATTATATCCTGTACTTGAACAACAAATACTATAATTAGATAAATATTACAAGGCAACGAAATTATTTAATTTTTAATGAGCTTCAGTATTTTTAACAGAACTTCACAATGATGTCAATAGATGGCGCTCTGTAAAAGTTTATGGATACCGCGAGGTCTCAGTTCGGGGCGAACTACTACCACACTACTACTAATATATAACTTTAGATTTTGAAAATAAGATAGGTTAAGATAGGAGGATAAGATAGAATAGGAAGGCTGGAAGAGATTTCTTTTTAGAGATAAGCTTTACCTTTGTCCACTTTTTTCTATTAGTTTTAAGACAATATTTTGTACAAAAATAATAAAAATAAATAAATAAATAAAAATAAAATAATTCCAATTTTTATCCGAAAGGAAATCCAATTCGCATTTTGTGGTAATGCTACTAAGATAATAATAACAAGTATATATATTACTAAGACTAAATAGTTATAAGTAGTTATATTACTAAGATATTTGATGTTGCCAAAAATTTAAATTGATTTAAAAGTTTGCTTGTGATAGCTGTTTTATAATTTACCTATCCAAAAACAGACTGTATCGTAGATATAGACATAGGTAGACAATTGCAATTTCCACGGAATGTGTACTTATTTCTTTGGCCGCTGTAACAGCAAATAATAAAACAAAAAATGTAAAATAAAGGGGGCATACAAGGAACGTGTGACTCTCTTGTTCCTTTTACGAAAGTATTTAAAAAGTAAATAGTGTTAAATCTTGTACGATGGTACGGAACTCTTTGTGTGCGAATCCAACTCGCACTTGGCTAGTTTTTATTTATCAATAATAATATAAAATAGTATATTGGCTAGTTAATATAACCTTTATAAAGTTGAAGATTCAAAAAATCTCAAAGAATATTTGGCTTGATCCGCTTACCTCTGGTAACCGCTCAAGCAATTAATATTAAATGGGTATTTCAATGTTTGAGGAGGCGAACTACGAATAGGTGAATGCAGGCCAAATAGTGTGATTAATGGGGTTGAAATTTTAATAGTTCACACGAGATAGGCTTCGTTAGATCGTAACTGGGTCTCATCTCATTGGTCTTGTCACTTGTGGCTAGGCGGCTGCGGTGCATGACGCGCTGGTTTACAGCACAGAATACTTAATAGTACAGGGTAGTAACAGCAAATTAATAGGGATGATGACAACTCAATCAAATCAGCAACTCTTTATCAAACTTAAAAACGCACTTCTAGTATGGAAGTTGTATGAAATTCACAGTTGTGACGTCATCAAATTTCAACGCACTTTTTTTCTTTAATCTATGTTTTAAAATGGTTATCAAACTTAAAACTAACCGAGGATGTCAATTTTAGGTCTATTGGAAGACCCTCTATTTAATAATCGGTTAGAAATAATTTATTTATATATAGGCATCATCCCTATTGCGATCAGTTTAATAGGTCAATAGGTACAACGTATTTTTTTAACTTACCTTGTCTGTGGACTCGGCAGAGGAATTTGATGAATCTTCCACGTCGCTATGCTCATAGAGTGTTCGTCAGCCGCGTAACATCTCCACAGGGCCTGGATGAGAGTAGCAGCCGGCTGTCGTCTTCTGATCATATGCTTTTGTCGCTGCTGCTGTTGTACTTTCAAAGCGAAACCTGAACCTAAAATACCCTGCCAAAATCATAATATACCTATTATTTTTTATTTGTTTGTAACATACTAGATGATGCCCGCGCGACTTCGTTCGCGTGGATGAAGGCACTTTGATTCCCGAATTTTTTAATTTTCCAGGATAAAAAGTCCGGGTTCCTGAAAGACAAAGCCTATGTCTTTCCCACGGGGACAACCTATGGCTATCCATGTACCAAATGTCATCAAAATTGGTTGAACGGGCGGTGAAAGCGTGGCAGACAGATAGGCACACTTTCGCATTTATTATGTTACTACCTAATGCCCGCGACTTCGTCCGCGTGGATTAAGGTTATACGGTTCCTGCGGGAACTCTTTCATTTTCCAGGATAAAAAGTAGCCTATGTGTTATTCCAGACTATAATCTATTACTGTGCAAAAGTTTAAACAGTTCCGTTCAGCCGTTCTGGCGTGATTGAGTAACATCCATCCACCCATCCATCCAAACTTTCACATTTTTAATATTAGTACAGATAATTATCTTTTAGGTTTAAAAAAAAGTTTCCTTTGTGCGCGATCCATATAAGCAAAGTTTGATTATTATTTGTGTAACCAGTGCATAATATGAGACTTTCAAACTACATAGTAGATAATTGTTTTAACGGAATACTGATTTGACCAAAGACACAGATATTACACTGATGTTAATTTCAAGAGCGTGCATATGCATAATATCATTGTTTAATAGCTTAATATTCAAACAATAATAAAAAAAAAACCGGCCACACCGAGGGTTCCGTACAAACCTGTAGTAAGTTTTACGATTAATGAATTTAATGAACCGCAAAACTAACTTTGTTTGTAGAGGTTTATTGTTAATATCAAAAAAACTATGCTAGTTAAAGCGTTGGTTTTATTTTTCCTGTAAAATATACATAAGTTTCTATTGACCATAATTATTTCAGATTTTTCAATTGGTAAACTTCGGAGATAAGGGGGGGGGAACGGTATTTTTTTCGACATTTTGCCCGATAAATCAAAAACTATTATGTTTTTGTTTGTTTTAATTTCTTTATTGCACACATTATTACTATGCACAAAGGCGAACTTAATACCTAGAGGTATTCTCTTCCAGTTAACCTTTGGTAGTGGGGACAGGGTTGAGAACAGTGCGTATAATTTAAAGAGAAAAATTGGGGAAAGAAGAAACATATTAAGGTAGTAGGTAATAAAGTGAAGAAGGTATGATAATATTACACAATGCAGTAAATTTGGCTTATATAAAGAATTTAAGTAATGAAAATATGTAATATACAAAAATATAATATACTTAATATAATATTATACAAATTAAAGTAATATAGTAATACAAAGTATTAATAGATATATAGTATAAAAATACATTATGCTTAAAAATAAATAAAAATCTGTTTTAGAATGTAGAAGTATACCCCTTTCATATGATATCCCAATCAGTATAGTTATCATACTTTGAAATTTCAAACCCCCGATTTTCCCCCTTTTTTAATTAAACTTAAAATAATTTTCGATTTTTTTTTATTTTAATGATGTTAAGCCACTATTATACACAACTATTCCAAATTTCATGTCGATAGCTTTAATAGTTACTGAAATAATCGACTGTGACAGACGGACGGACGGACGGACGGAGAAAGTCGCACCATAAGGGTTCCATTTTTACCATTTTGGTACGGAACCCTAAAAATCAAATTATGTATCGGGTAAGTAGGTAGGTATGCTTGAAGGAAACTCCTTTGATTTATTATAGCCGAAAATCCGTTAGTACTCGTACCTATACAAACTGGAAAGGTCAAACGGATGATTTGATTAGCAGTTATTGTTTGGTTAACTAGTTTAAACTTATCTACTTGAAACTAACCTCGAGTAAGGTCAAACTACTTTACTTGACTGAAAATTTACGAAACAATAGCGAAAGGACCATCAAAGATTTTTCAAGAAATTATTAGGGTTCCGTACCCAAAGGGTAAAAACAGGACCCTATTACTAAGACTCCGCTGTCTGTCTGTCTCCAGGCTGTATCTCATAAACCGTGATAGCTAGAAAGCTGAAATTTTCACAAATGATGTATTTCCGTTGCCGCTATAACAACAAATATTAAAAATTAAAAAAAAATATATATTAAGGGGGGTCCCCATACAATAAACGTGTTTTTTTCGTATTTTTTTGCTCAATATTAAAAACGGTAACAGGTAGACGGTTCAAATTTTCACAGAATATTAACTTGTATATTACCTTTCAAAATAAATAATTAAATATCAATAAAGTAAATATTAAAGGGGGGCTCCCATACAACAAACGTAATTTTTATTTTTAATACGTCATAAATCGTAAAACTTACTGCAGGTTTGTACGGAACCCTCGGTGCGCGAGTCCGACTCGCACTTGGCCGGTTTTTTTATTAATCTTATGGCAGACCGTCGATCACCTATATACTTATCAGGAGCAGCTAAAATCTATCGGAATGGTGTGAATAAACATAACTCATTTAATATTGATAGATAACATGATTCCGAAGAAGTTTTTTTTTTTTGTGAACTTTGCAGAAGATGGGATAAGCTTTAAACAGCTTTGCATACCGGTCAAATAGCAAAGCCGTCACCGATTTAACTTTTTTTACTTTGGCTTTATATCACCAAATTAATTAAATACAGAAGCAAAAGTTGATTAAACTTTGAGTGTTCAAAAATCTCGTCGGCGAAGCGGTGTGTTCAAGTTTCGTCTCAAATAAAAAACCCTGCTGATAAGATTATGTATGTATCATTACTCATTATCATAGAATTATTAACTACCGACTCAGTTTTAACACCTTGTCTCAGTCATTCGTGAGTGACTGAGACAAGGTGTTATAAGTATGACTCATTAAACAATCTATGGCTCTAGTGTAATTGGTAAAAGTGCCTTAAGTTTTAGTTTTCACGTTACCCTGTTTTAATTAATTGTATGAGTGAAACTCACAGCGGGGAGGGCAAAGAATGATATCCCGAGTAGCGCGCAGAAGGAGGCGATGAATTTGCCCTGCCAGGTTTGCGGGACCATGTCGCCGTACCCCACCGTGCACAGCGTGATCTGAGGCAATGGACACACCACTAGCATTAGATTTATTATATAGAGTGACCGGCATACATGCAATGTCAACCGAACCGAACGAATACTAGTAAGTTGAATCTCAAGCCTACTCGTATCAAGAGAGGTTAACCTTAGAATTCTGCTATATTTTGAGTAACCGAAGATAGGGGGTATATTAGGAGCTGGGTACTCCGGCATCCTAAGTAAGGTTGCACCCTAGAACCCTACATGGCATGATGAAGCACCCCACAACTAACTTTCGCATATCGATAAGGCACCTACTTCTTTCGCCGCGTGATGGGCCGGTCAAAAAGGCATAACTGTAATAAAAATCGTTGGATGCAGAATCCTGTACATAAGATAATACAAGCAGAAACATTAAGAAAACTTAACGTTGTGAGATATTTACTCTCCATGTACCTACTCCTCTCACCCCCATCAATTACTCAAAATAGTGTAAGATTAACGTCACTCGATGCAAATTCCGATTAATTCACATTCAAAATATCCGACATACCTAATATTAAATATTATATGTCATATATTATTATTAATGTTTTTTTAATCTTTGTCGTTAAGTTAGGTAAGTATTATTATATACGAGTATATCTACTATGGCTCCACCGATGTAACCACAGAAATATAGGAATTAAACAAACTCTGATCTTAATGTAAAGTATATGCATGCACGACGTTAGTTATTATTTTACTTATATAACTTCTAAGATATGTGAATTTAGTATAAAAATAACAATTCAATGAAATTACTAACCAAACAATAATTATAAGAGGTAACTTACGACTCCCCACCACAGAGCTTCAGCAAAATTTTTAAATTTTGTATCGGCGACATCTTTTTCCGCTAAATAAACTAAAAATGATGCGAATATTAGCCCCAGGAAGCCTATGTAAAGCGTAGTTATCAATTCCTGGAAATAATAAAACTTGTTAGAGCCTACTTAATTAATTTACATACATATAAGAAAATTCCATACAATAGGTAGGTACTTATTAATTAACATGCTATTGAGATGGCTAAAGTTCCCTGAGATGTTTTTAGTTTACAGACAGACTTGTTTTTCTGCAGCTTTATTTGCTGGCGACGAAGCGCAATTTTCCCTATTCAGAAAAACGGTATCAACCAAACAATAGTATCAGTGTTAACTCAGGCTATTCATACTGTATAGAGTATATAGACAAATAGAGAATCTCACGACGATTAAGCCAGTCTCGAACGAAGTAGGAAGGTATTTGAAGGTATTTAGTGGCTTAGTATTTTTTATATTTGGTGTAAAACCTCTTGATACGTTTACTCTTCTAAGCAACCAGCTAAGTGCGACTAAGACACGCGCACTAGATGGTTGCGTACCTTGGATGGATGTAAATAAAAACACTATTTTAGACATGGAACTAGGAATGTGCTTATTACTAAGGTCATTTTAGATGCATAGCAAATGGAGGTGACGAAAAACAATGCACTGTGGTTACACATTTTCTGTTATTTGTCGTATTAATATAAAGAATCGTAAGTGTGAAAATGTCGAACACATGGTACATTACACGAGATGAAAAAAAATTAAGTTGTGATTTATATAAATAGAGACCCTCAGATCATTGTCATGAAACGTAGTCTATAGGTGAACAATTAATGTGGCGGGTACTTTCTTTCGTTACAATCTAGAAGATTACTTCAGCAATAACCTGTAAAATCGATACATATAATATACGAATAAATATATTTGTCTCACCAAATAACGCAAGTATACTTAAGTAAAACTTTGTTTTTCTACTCGCACCGTATAGTTGGTATAGTAGTACCTAGTAACATAAATATCGGAGAGTTCTAGTCTCAGGAGCCCGTAGGCAATTTTGACGAGATGCTTAATACAAGCTGAAAGTTGTAAAGCCGGCTGAGTTTGTTGTGGGCTCTTCTCAGACCAGGGCGCATTTGGAACCCTCGTAGTTTTAGTTTTAAGATACCGTAACTAATTATCACCATCATAATTTATATAAAAGTACCTACCTAACTGGACGGCAATAAGTACACTTATCTAAACTAAAAACTAATATTATAAAGAGGAAAGATTTGTTTGTTTGTTTGTTTGTAATGGATAAACTCAAAAACTTCTCAACCGATTTTAAAAATTCTTTCACCTATAGAAAGCTACATTATCAGCGAGTAACATAGGTTATATTTTATTTTCAAAAATTAGAAATCCTTACGAAAATTGCAATTATGTGAACTAAGTCGAAAAAAATCCTCTCTTCTGAGAGCTTACGTGGCGTGCGCTGCGTAAATACTTAAAGTTACACGAAAACAATGTATGGTGGAATTGTTCCTCTCAAAAAGTTCTAAAAAAGTCTGCGATAGCATACATCTATCTTTTAAGGTTGACTCACAATAACCATTTTTATAGCTATACTGGGTATAGACTATTAGGATTATTAGTGCTACCCGTGCGAAGCCGGGGCGGATCGCTAGTTGTACCTAAATTTAATAAATATATTTTTCCTTTTTTTACTTTTGTACAAATTTAACGCAGTAGTACCACAGAAAAGGTAATAGTAGTACTTTAGTATTTGTAAACTAGACCTGCTGGCCGAGCCAGACTACAGTAAATCCGCGAGTTGCAAAAATTAATCCAGAAAAATAATGGAAAATTGTGACTTCAGTATCGACCAGCTGACATGTCTGAATTCCTATAATCTGAAAACGCAGAAGGACCAACTGTATTTACGAGAAGATACAGCTTTTATCAAACATATGAAAAATCTCTACGAACTCTCGAGCGATTTGAAATAGGTAGGTGAGTATTTTATTTTCTTAGTCAATATTGTTGAGGGAGCGAAAGTGCGGCTGCCGACTTCGGTTTATTTGCTCTGCATTGTGATCATGCAACTTTAACCTGAACCGATTGTGAGGGGATATTGAGTCCCGCCTTGTTTTGTGTTTAGCTATATCTACAATATCTATATCTACTCGGCCATCGTAGGAAATTGCGACTACTTCACTATTGCTTACTCATCATACTTAGCACGAACGAATCTACTTGAGGCTAGAAATCGTTTAGTCAGAAACGTATCAATTTATTTATAGAAATATCATATTGCTGTCAATAGGATTTAAATTATATTGCCAGTCGTGCAATGTAGAAAAGAATAACCATTTTGTTCATTTTACCTCGTGAAATACGTTACTTAAAACATTAACCTACTACTAGATGATGCCCACGACTTCGTCCGCGTGAATTAAGATTTTTGGTTCCCGCGGGAACTCCTTGATTTTCCGGGATAAAAATATCCTTCCGCAGGATACGACCTATCCCTGTACCAAATTTCATCAAAATCGGTTGAACAGATGGGCCGTGAAAGCGTAGCAGACAGACAGACACACTTTCGCATTTATAATATTAGTATGGATATTCTGTTTTCTATGTGTAAAATAAGCCATCTTGACCTAGTTACCATTAATTCATTAATGTAAACTTAAATTACACATAATCAAAACCAATCATGGTGTCAAAAGGTATCCGCTATGTTTATACGTAATATATTATGTAACGTAAAAACAACAGATTTGCGTCATCCTTTGTTTATTGTATATAGCGATTTTGCATACCCATTAACATTCTCCATTACCTGATTAGAGAGTGAATGTTACGTTAATATTTTTTATCGCCAATATTTTATTATAACAAGTGATTAATCAGACGATTAACAATGTAGAGGAGAATACTTCACCTGTCTATGTGCGTAAACAACTGAGCCTAGAAGTTTCCAAGTGCCGCCGCGCCGATCCATCCGAACCATGCGCAAGATTTGAAAGAAACGTAGACCTCGTAGTGCCGATGCTGCAAACACCTGGCCCGAGGAACCCATACCCAGCACAACCATTGAAGCCAGGATTGTCGTGACATCTGTACACAGAAAACCATTAAATATTATAATATACCCATTATCAACCGCTATAATAACAACAACAGTCAACAAGAAATCTAATCACAATGATCTGATATTAGTAGAGGTCGCCCACAACTGCGTCCGCGTACAATTTCTAATTTTCTATGAGATTATGAAATTTTCCCATTGCAAAAAGGCTATCTATAGAGGCTTTATATAGCTTATGCAGGTTTTTTTTATTTAAAGCTTATAACCTAAATGCTGATTTTCATATCTAAAAATCATGGAACTTTATGTAACCTTCCAACCCCCACTTCATCCCTTTGGGGTATATATAAACGTATATAAATAAATAAGTTATTTATTTCTCAAACTTACAAATGTGTCTTAGTAACTAAGGGCACAACAAAGTTGAAATGCAATGGCTTGTATAAATATACACACAGATTGATGCGAAGACTCTGCACTAAGTTAAACTTGTATTGCAGAAGTCTGCATAAACGTGCTAATAACTTAAATGCCGATTTTCATGTCTCTAACTTCAAAAACATAGGACTTTCTTACAAACTTCCAACCCCCATTTCAATCTCTTAGGGGTGAATTTTCTTAAAACCGTTTCTTAGCTGATGTCTACACTATAAAAGAAACCTACCTTCTAAACAAGTCTGTAAGCTTTTTAGTTTTTGAGATATCGTGATTAGTCAGTGAGTGAGTGAATGAGTGGCGTTTCGCTTTTATATATTTAGACTAGAGTCCCGGCCCGGATCGCTGCGTCCCTGGTCCCGACATCTATGCGCTTCTATTTTATTAAATCAAGATTATAGGGCGGAAAAGTGATGGGCAAACTGTACGACCCGCGGCCCTTGAACCGTTTCAATCCGGCCCGCGGCCCATCTACATCCTAAAATCGTAGATAGTTAAATACCTATCGACTATATTATTCTCGAAAATAAATCTAAACTCCCGTTGCTTTCACTTTGACAGAAAACTATGTAAAGATGCCGAAATCTACATAAAAACTGCCACAATAGGTAGGTAGTGTGAAGTGTTAACATCTGGTCTCGGCAGGCGAGGGGCTGGGGTTCGGGCTAACGGGAGGTAGTGCTTGGCTCAGACCCTGGTCAGTAGGCTTTTATGATTGCCATCTGGCAGATTGTCGTGCATTCTACAAAGCACGCTTACTATGTTACCGTGACTCATTCAGTTGAACCTTGGGAAGAAATAAAACAAACCTCAACGCTCGCTGAACGAAACTTGATTTCAAAGCAAAGCAACAAACAATTTAAATTTAAAAAAAAATTGGCAGATAGAAGTGAAAAGGAATATTTGACCGAGCGAAGCGAAGGTCTCTGAGTCTGCTTGAGTGAATTGGCACTTGTCCGTCCGTCCGTCCGTCAATCCGTCCGTCTGTCAGAGCCTTATAACTTCTGAATTACTTCAAATTTAAATATAATATGTAAACCGATGGCCTCCCGCCGACTATGGCTTAAAAAATTATAAAAATCTTTATTTCAGGGGGGCTCTCATAGAAGCGAATGCGAAGTAAAATATTTTTTATAGCGTTACATAGGGTTGCGGCATATCATTTTAAAGATAATTAGGAATGGAGTCCAAAAATATATTTTTTTAATTTTACCCCTAAAATTGACGAAATGGGGGGCTTTTAAAGTGGAGATTTTCTAACGTCCAAAGTTGACCTCAGAACTCTCAATTTTCTGAAAGGCTGAGCCTGAAACTTGATCAATTATTTGAATTATATCCTGTACTTGAACAACAAATACTAAAATTAGATAAATATAATAAGGAAACGAAATTATTTAATTTTTAATGAGCTTCAATACTTTTAACAGAACTTCACAATGATGTCAATAAATGGCGCTCTGTAATACCGCGAGGTCTCAGGTCGGGGCGAACCACTAGTTAAAATATTTTTAAAAAAAATTGTCGGTGACGGTGTCGGTGACGCAAATTCACAAGTTTACCCCCTACCAAAAAGTGCTAAGAAGTTTTCACTTCAAAAATACCAGCGTGGAAGCCTCTGAAGGTTAGTAATTTTTATTTTTATTTAAATTGTTAAAAGCAAAAAAATTTTGTCTCGAGTGCGTACTATATTGTATGTATTAAGTCCCTAAGAAAACAAAATTATTCAAATAATGTTTAAATCTTAGTAGGTACTTGAAGGCTATGTAACAAAAATCTGGCCCGCACCAGATTTCCTAGAATTTTTTGACCCCCGAAGAGAAAAGTTTGCCTACCCCTTTAGGCCCTTTATGCACAAAGCAACTCTAAGATTCGACTCAGCGACTGAAGCATTACGAAATTATACAGTAACCTTGTAACGCCTCATCAATATTACACCTTAGATAAACCTAGCTGGAAAGCCTAGGTGAAATCCAAGTGGCGTAGCACTTTCGTAGCTAATATAGCTACGGAAGTAATTTCGTAGCTAATAGTGCTACGAAGTGTAGCCACGAAAGTGCTACGCCGCGTGCGGCTTGGACCTTGCACGTGTAGGGGCGGATCTACCAAAATGCAAATATGTAACTACATAAGTTTCAAGTCTCTTTTGAAATTGATTAATAATTTCTATAAATTAAAATACATGCATTTACCTCATTACTTGCATAAACCTAGGTTATGTAGGTATATGATAAGTTCCAATCTTATCTCGCGATAGTTGTGGGTAATTAAAAGTTAAACGACCACAACGTCGACGACTTTTGATGGTTTTATTTTGACCGTAAATTATATGATCGGTGGATCGCTAATCTATTCGTCTACCTAAATACTATTTTAGGATCTTTGTGATCAGTATGAACCAGTTAAACGTAATTTAAGCTAACTTGTACTTGTAACTTGTTATTTAAGTAACTCAATCTTTCAAAATAAAACTAAAACAAACAAACAAAATATAAATGTTATTCGTTTTGTCAACAAGTAAAATTTCCCATAGCATCCAGGAACCAATTTTTTTTATTTAACTGTAATCATCGATAATGCCGTGTAAAAAGCAATTATAGTTAAAGAAATGCTGGCCTTTTATTGCTAAGGACAGAACTTACTAGAATTTTCCTAAAATTAGAAGTTATATCACATTCAATAAAATAAAGCTATGCCAAGTCGCAATCGACACCGCTATTTGTGAAAGGTATGCAGGTAAGCAAAAAATGTAGAGCGCCGGTATGTTGAACTCATGGACTTACGTCTAACTCATACATAATTCAATATGTTCAATCTTATAATATTACACTTGTAGGTACGTATAAGTGAACCATAGATTTAAATTGGTCCAATTTAAATATATGAAGTGAACAGATACCTATGGCTGGATCCTACGAACCTTAGGCCCAATTGTCTAAGCAAATCATAATCATTTGACAGCTTAAAACGTATTACTCGAAATGTTTAAGGAGTTCATAGTGGTTCATACATGCTTTTTGACATGCAGGCATCTATGAACTCCTCAAACAGATCGATTTATCCGTTTGACAAACGATTACGATTACGATTTCCTTACACAATCGCGGGGCTTAACTGCTATTAAAATGTCATAATAAAACAATTATTTTAGTGAAAGTTATCTTTAACAAAAATGTGATCTGTAATGAGGAACTTTCCAGCCTACGTTCCTTAGAAACATCATAGATGGCGCTCTCTAACACACCTAGGATATAAGATTGCAATGAGGTGCTACTTGTGTATTGTACCATAGTCGTACTCGTAGTAATCTCTATGGCCTAATGCCTGAAAAAGTTTTTACGAAGAAAACTAAGGCCAGTCACTCACTATTTCGTTTTGCGATACGGTTGCGTAATTTGGTTGCATTCATTTAATTTTTTCGGCTTTGTATCGAATTTGGACTCTGATTACCACTGTATATGAAGACCTGCCTACGAAATTTGGATACCGATTCTCCTGCATATTGAAGACCAAGGAAGTTTCCAAATTTACGTATTAGGTTATGTTTTCGTATTTACGTTCAGTTTGGCTTTTGCAGCCTAACAAGCAGAGCACCATCGTCTATAAGTTAAACCACTTTTTTCGTAAGCTACGAGCACAGTTACCACTTCGTCCAATTCCGATTTCATACGAATTACGAATATGGGCGAATAACAAAAACGACACAGGATTGTCTGACCTAAACTGTCGGATAGGTCAAACAAAAAAAAGTAATACGCTGAGCAGGACAAGAGAATATTTTCTCGCTCTGTCACTCCTCGGTATTAGCGTATATATACCTACTCATTTTGCTTACCTGTGATATTATTATTACATTATAAAACAAAGTCCCCCTGCCGCGTCTGTCTGTCTGAACGCAATAAACTCAAAAACTACCGAACCAATTTTCATACGGTTTTCACCAATCGACGGCGTTATTCAAAGGAAAGGTTTATATGTATAATTCATTACCTAATGATTTGTATAAATTGGTTGAATTATGAGGATAATTGTTGAAAATGTCGGAAAAAATCAAGCCGATTGGAAGCTTTCATCGAAATCGCTGCCTTATCCCTATGGAGATAAAACAAAACAATGTATCGTGGAATTGTTCCTGTTTTACAGGTCGACATAAAAGTAGGCGATGGCATATGACTAACTTTTAAGGATAGCTACTATATGCATATAAACTGACCGATATCACCCGCGTCGGCTAGTTAGAATCGACTGGGTGACGTGAGGCTGTGACGACCGGCAACGTGCCAGACAATTTGGAAACGCAAGGGAAAATATATCGAAGTTATGATTCATAACTTCGTCATTTGTGAAGGAAATTAAAAAAAACCCACCAGTATGGGTAGGTAGCATGCGCACAACGAGTAAAATTATGTCTACCCATTATCTCTATTTGTCTACCGACGCTAACATGGTTACTTGTCTCGTTATGTCAAAAGTAGAGACAAAAGTAATATTTCTTATCTGTTGTTCTCTACGAACCTTTACATGCCGACAATTTTTTTCTTGTAATATACTGCGTTTTGTGCATGTGAGGGTAAACGAAAAATTTGCCGGTAACGACAACATCTCTCTGTCTCGTCGCGAGATAATCTCGTGGTGCGCATGCTAAGCACACTGGTCCAGTTTCATTGCAAGCTTAGCTTTACGTTTATAAGTTAAATAAAAAATTGGAAACTTCCTTGGTCTTCAATATGCTGGAGAATCGGTATCCAAATATCGTAGGCAGGTCTTCATATACCTACAGTGGTAGTCGGAGTCCAAATTCGATGCAGATGAAAAAATTAAATGGATTCAACCAAATCACGCAATCGCAAAACGAAACAGTGAGGGACTTGCCTTAGTTTTCTTCGTAAAAACTTTTTCAGGCATCAGGCCATAGAGCATCACTATTACGACTATGGTACAAGTATCACCTCATTGCACACTTTAAATATCCTTAGTTTGTTAGAGAGCGCCACCTATGATGTTTCTAAGGAACGTAGGCTGGAAAGTTCCTCATTACGAAGAAGGTACGATTTAAATGACAATACGACTGGAGGTAAAGCTCATATCATAGCTCATAGCAGGCATAGTATTTTAATTGTGTAATGTTTTGTACATTAAAAAATTGTGTAAAATAATTAGTACGCAAGTAGATAATATATTGTTCGCTCCACTTAAACTCGGTATTACTGTTTATCATTAATCTGTGGTATTGCTTTGCGCGCCAACTATTATTTCCGAACCTTAATCATGTAGTGCGGCCCTCTAAGATTATAATAAGATCAGAATGTTTTTATAGATAAGACTAGGTTAGTGCATTTATTGTAATCTGTTTTGGTTGCCAAATAAATAAAATTTAAAAAATATAACACTGAAAACATTAATAGGTCAACTGTCTTGACAGTTGGGTCACAGAATACTATCACTACGTAGTTGGGTACTGCAATATGAAGCCAAGTAGACGAATTGTGCGGCAATGTTTGCCAGTTACGGGCTACGACCCGGTCGCAGGGCGGGCGGCTCCCCAGAGAGTTGAATGGCGGTGGTGTCGCATGAAACTCTTTTCAGGCCTCCGAAAATGTTAAGGTCACACGAATAGTTATATTAAGGCTACGTAAATGAAAAGCTATTTATAAGTTTAGTGGTATTTTGTTTTTTTTTTATCAACTACAAGTTAGCCCTTGACTGCGATCACACTGATGGTAAGTAATGATGCAGTCTAAGATGGTAGCGGGCTAACCTGTTAGAGGTATTGCATTTATATTAAACCCATAGCCCTGATCGGTTTCTACACGGCATCGTACCGGAACGCTAAATCGCTTGGTGGCACGTCTTTGAAGGCAGGGTGGTAACTAGCCACGGCCGAAGCCTTCCACCACGCATATCTAATATAATACATATTACAATTTTACCTTATGGTTAATTTTCAGCATTTTTATGCAGTTAATCTGTATTGCCCCACATTAAAACATCAAAATAAAAACTACGCGATTTGAACCTTGTTGAGCGTAGGTACACTTTCGTACATTATTATTTGGTTTGGTCTGCTTACGAAGGAATAGTATCTATAAATAAAAATCTCTCAGCATATCTACTGTTTTGACAATACAGTAAAAACTGTATTGTTGAAACACTGTTCTGTGTTACAATAGGTACATTGTTGGAATTACTAGTGACTGGTTCGCCCCGAACTAAAAACTCGCATTCTGTGAGTTTGGATACTATTTTGTGCCCTGTTCATTACGGTCCAAGACACGATAACACCAATTTTATTGTCTATCTTCCATCTGCCATATATCAAAACACAAGTTTAATATTTTGGCAAAATGTCTTTCTTGCAGAATATACGAGCTAATCAGGCTCATTCTCTCGCGTAGGGAAAAAGAGTAATAATATTAATTTCAATTGATACTTGAATAAAACAAGTACTTGTTGGCCATTGATTTACGTGATATTCCTGAATTGAAAGTAAGTGAGTAATAACTGTGAATTGATTTTGAAGTTATATGGCTCTACCATAGATTTAAAATGGTCTCGCCGCGCTCTGCTAGATACCACCGGCGTACTAGCAAAATGCGGCCATTGACTTGTAGCCAGGTTGGCACATGATTTGTCTATGTGATAGTCTCCGTAGCACACACATAGAAACAGATGATTGAAGCTGACAAGTTTGACGCTTAGTTTTACGCTCACGCACACACGTATCTTTTCAAATAGGAATACACACTACAATAATTAGTTGCCTCATTTTTGCAGCTATTGTTTTTAGGAAGGGCGGTATCTAGTAGAGCGCGGCGAGACCATTAATTTATTTGTCTATGTGATAGTCTCCGTAGCACACACATAGAAACAGATGATTGAAGCTGACAAGTTTGACGCTTAGTTTTACGCTCACGCACACACGTATCTTTTCAAATAGGAATACACACTACAATAATAATTAGTTGCCTCATTTTTGCAGCTATTGTTTTTAGGAAGGGCGGTATCTAGTAGAGCGCGGCGAGACCATTTTAAATCTATGGGCTCTAGCAGACGGACGGACAAATGAAAATTCACCCAAGTAGAGTCCAAGGTTTAAACTTACCTATTATACAGAAAGGTCGTCTCAAGAACTTGAGGCGCCCCATGGATCCTTGGTACCGGGACCGGCATCCTGACGACCATAACCTTTTTGAAAATTGAATAATTTTAATTTTATCTTTAACTAGCTGATGCCCGCGACTTCGTCCGCGTGGAGTGAGGTTTTTTGGTGCCCGCGGGAACTCTTTAATTTTCCGGGATAAAAAGTAGCCTATGTGTTATTCCAGACTATAATCTATCTCTGTACCAAATTTCATCCAGATCCGTCCGGCCGTTCTGGCGTGATTGAGTAACAAACATCCATCCATACATCCATACATCCATCCAAACATTCGCATTTATAATATTAGTATAGATAAGTGATTTATGTGATTATATTGATGAGACAAGAGTAAAACCAAGTATACCTATATGTACCATCTCATTAAAAAAACTAATCGCGTTGGTGTTCAACAAAAATCAAAAAACAAAATCTGATATTATAAGGTGTCCGAAATTATCCAAATTAGTTCAAGATTATGTAGGTACTCATCACATTTTTCGAATGCAAATAATACCTAAAGACACCTGCTACCTATAATATTTTTTTAGATAACATTTCAAGCGAATCAACTAAATCAACTAAATATTAAAGTTGCGAAAGTTTGGATGGATGTATGGATGGATGTTTGTTACTCAATCACGCTCGAACGGCTGAACTAGATCTAGATGAAATTTGGCACAGAGATAGATTATAGTCTGGAATAACACATAGGCTACTTTTTATCCCGGAAAACTAAGAAGTTCCCACGGGAACCAAAAAACCTCAATCCACTCGGACGTAGTCGCGGGCATCAGCGAATAGTTAATGTGTAACACCCCATGTTTAACCTAGTTTTGCATAGCTAAACAAAGTGTTGTTAAGTTTGCTTGCAAACTGTCCCTAGTGCACGAGAATAGTAAGTAGGTAGGCAAGGAATAAATACACAGCATAATAATATTATCTTCAACGATCTAGCATGTCGTAGATACATAATTAGGTATTAATGCGGTCGCTTGTCCGGCCTATTACGTAGGCTTTGTGTATATTTTCCACTAGCAGATGCCCGCGACTTCGTCCGCGTGAAATAAGATTTTAAATTCTCACGGAAACCTCCTAATTTTTCGGCTTAATATATAGCCTATGGCACTCACAAATAATGTGGCTTTCTATTGGTACCAGAATTTTCAAAATCGATTCAGTAGATCCAGAGATTACCCCCTACAACCTCACAAACTTTACCTCTTTATAATATTAGTATAGATAAAGTTTTGATGTAGTAAATACTTTTATGAAGTACCTACTTCATACATGTAAAATAAGATTTAAGAATGAAAATAAGAAAAGGAAAGACAAATAGGTGTACTCAAATATAACTTTTCGTACCACTTGCTCAAAAAAGTGACATTCTATGCCACAAAAAGCGAACATAACAATAGTCATTTTTAATCTGTTAAAAACAGGGAAAGAAAATTGTACTGAATTTCATTCATCCTCTAGGGGGAGAATGTGATTTAAATTTGGAATACTTACCGAAATTTATACTGAACTACATCTGTGTTTACACCATTGAGTTTGTATATAAAGCATTATACATCTTTTTGAAAAAGGAATACGAATTTATTATGCAGTTATGATTAATAAATAAAATGACAAAAACCGACGGACGAGGCCGTATGCCTATGCGTATGCCTTTGCTTTTCCGACAAAAAAATATTAGTCTAGGAATTTGCCGCGTTTTTGTTTTCTTCAAATACATAAACGTTAAGTTTATTTTAATTTATTTTTATAAATAAGTTAAAACTCATCAACAATAGATGTACCAAACAAAAATGTAACTCTCTCTATCAATAATTGGACCAATGTTTCGAATGTTAACTTTTACTTTTAATTGTCATTATCCATACTAATATTATAAATGCGAAAGTGTGTCTGTCTGTCTGTCTGTCTGCTACGCTTTCCCGGTCCATATTTTCAACCGATTTTGCTGAAATTTGGTATAGAGGTAGGTTATATCCCGGAGAAGGACATAGGCTACTTTTTATCCCGGAAAATTAAGGAGTTCCCGCGGGAATCAAAAACTCTAATCCACGCAGACGAAGTCGCGGGCATCATCTAGTTTTTAATAAATGCTTATCTCATATTATTATTGTGTTAATTTTTTCGCAAATGGTACGAAAAGTAGAGTATTTTCCTCGGTGATAAAGCTGTCTTAGTCTTGGGTGAACCTAAATCCTTCGCTACACTCAGGACTCGTCTTAAATCCCTCGCTTCGCTCGTGATTTAAGTTTTTAACACCCTCGCTACGCTCGGGAGTAAACCTCGAGTCCTTCGTTACGCTCGCGATTTAAATCGTCATCCGCGACAGAAGACACTGCTTTATCGCCTTGGTTAATAATCTACTATTATAGTTTATACATTATTGCTATATAAAAGTGACTACACCTTCACCTTCACTCAAACAACCAAACCTCGTCATACAAAGAAACAATACTCCTTCAATTATTTATTATACATCTAAGAAAAAATATTGATTTTAATAGGAATTCTTTTGTAATAGGTATAGTACGTTATAAATTACTTGGCGCGGGAAAGCTCTACGTTATGGTTTATCTACATTCACGTTGCCTTAGTAGCCTGTGGTGGCCTGAACGTGTATCATTAATCATTATTAAAAAGCTCTGCATAGGGTACTTTGTAAAGATTATTAACAGAATGGGGGATATTGCTATTGCGAAAGATAAATAATAGACTTACTCGCTACAAATTGACTACGTCTTGTATTTCAGAAGCACATTCCCATCACAATTGAACAATGCAATAATTAGTCATGGAACTAACTTTAAAAAAAAAGATAAACAATATAAAAAGAAGATGTCCGCGACTTCAGCCGCTTGGGTTTATGTTTTTAAAACTCTCATGGGAACTGTTTGGTATTCCGGGATAACAAGCAGCCTTTATCAGTCTCCAGGTCTATAACTAAAACCTTGTAAAAGTGAAGACTATCTATTGCTCCATTTCGGTTTGCTTGAAGGACAAACCAACTAACAAATTAATTTTCACATTTTTTAAATATGGGTATAGCTGTACTTAATGAAAAGCTACGAAAGTTTAATACGCGCGCGAACTATACCTACTTATGGTGTAATAATAATAATAATAATATGTCAGTTAGTATATAAAATCGAGACGTGTTTTCAATAGGTAGGTAACCTGTAACCACATTTATATTGATCGGCTTGAAGTGGGCATTTACTGGCTGATATCTATGGCCTGTGTGCAATGACGAAGCATTGTTACTTGCATTGTTTAATGCAACATTATAAAGGTACCTACTTTGTAATTGTATAATGCTAACTTTATTTATTAATACTCTTCTATTCTACCGTTGAAGATAATTTGGCTATGCTACCTACCAAATAAGTAAAAACAATGTGGCCTATAATAATTATGTTTAACACAATCTCAAAACTAAACTTAAATATCAGTTCTAAATCGAGTGCTGCCCCTTTCCGCAGAGAGTATTATGAAAGGGATAGCAATATAAATAGAGGTGTCATTTTAGTCAAATTTAGAGATGCTGTACAACAGAATTGGCCTTTCCTCATATACCTAAATACATAATTTAATATTGGGTTATGGTACCAACCTTAAAAAAAACTCTATTGCGAACCAGACGACAACTACAGTCTCCATGTAGAATAAAATGATTCCCGCCTTGGCCTCGTATTCTTCGATTGTGGAGAATACCGACAGCGACAAACACATGAATACCATCAGGAACCTGTTGAAGTAAACAAAACACACGCAAGATAGTTTACAGTTAACACCAAACTTATGCGATCAAGAAATGATCTATTGTGGTATTTAAAATATTCATATAGCAGTCAAAACTATAAAATTCCCATCGACAGGACGGGTTTAACGCTGAATTGTCTGAAAGTTTAAATGCAAGCGGTAATTTAACCTATACGTATACAGGGTTAATTTTAAAATACTATAACCTCTGGGCAACTTCTCTATATGATTCTGAATACTTTGATACTTACACAGTAATTTTTTATTAACCTTTTCGCTGTACACTCTAAACATTTTACAACTACGTGTTTTAGTAGGCAGTAGACGACTAGTCGAGTGACAGCCGGTCCTACGCGCGGCAACCCCGTGTCGTGTGATTACTTAATTCTGTCTTAGAGCTGGCAATTTAAATCGTTTTATTTTTGTATGAAAAAAAAATATTTTTCATCCCACCATCTCGGAAAGAGTATTTTTACTCTTCGATATCTGTAGGTAAAATCCGTTATTATCCTCTTGAGGATAAAGTAAATTGAATTTAGAACATCGTGTGCACGTTAGTAAATATCACTCGTCTATGAAGTTTGTGAATTCAAAACATCATTAAAACCTATTTACTTGTACCTCTATGGTGCCGAATTTCCATACAATCGTTTTTAATTCCCTCGCTAACGCTCAGGATTCTAATTTTAGAATCCTTCGCTTGCTCGGTCATCAAAATTGAGCACGCGGTTAAAAAACAACTTTTCACTCTTGTATAACAAATAACTATTTACCCGAAAAGTCGTAGAACAAAAGTTGTTTGAAGGTTCAGTATAACATAATAGTTATAGGCTACCCCTTAGATTTTCCAAAGTATTTTTAAATTCGCCCTGTAAAATCACAAGACTCTATGATTCTTATGATTATAGTTCCGCTAAAATGTTAATGCATCAATTGTTTGAGATGTAGCATTTAGTTTGATAGTAGAAGTAAGCAGTAATATTATCTACTTGGTGAATTCAACTTTGATGGTATTGTTGGCATTTCTTTGTTGTTCTGAAGAGATAGCTAGAATAATGTAGACCTGCTATGAAAACGGTCCGTGAGAGCAAGTTAATCTCATTTCTTCTTGTATTTAAGTTTCTCGCTATTATAGTTTTCATATTATTTTCAATGAGTTATGTTTAGAAAATTCTAAGAAAATCGTGAAAATCATACTTCATACTAATATTATAAATGCGAAAGTGTGTCGGTTTGTTGGTTTGTCCTTCAATCACGCCGCAACGGAGCAACGGATCGACGTGATTTTTGGCATGGGTATAGTTGAGGACCTGAAGAGTGACATAGGCTACTTTTTATTCCGGAAAATTAAGGAGTTCCCGCGGGAATCAAAGAAACTTAAACCACGCGGACGAAGTCGCGGGCATCAGCTAGTTATATATATTTCATAATCATGAGTTTCTAAGATTTTTCTGCTATTTTTAATCAAAGTATTAAAGATACTATACCAATAAACTACTACACTATATAATTATTGTAATACCTAATCGGTTTAAACAAAGAAAAATTCAATTCTTGAATTTTTTTGATACACTTCTGTGTAGTCATGATGTAAAAATAACTCCATCATCGTCATAGTTGTCCTCGAATCTGTCACTAATGTAATTTATTGATAGTAAACTAACTGAGCAATAGTCTGAAAATATTTGTCTTAACAAGAAAAAAATGTATGAATCATATACCTAGATTTTGTAGATAAATCTCGATTTTATCGTTTACGAATCCGTTTATACTGGTTATCTGCAGTATATTATGTGTGTCTACGTCATTTTTAAATGATAATTCATAGAAGACAGATTTTAAGATGACCGCTTAGTTACGACCCAAAAGTGAGACGCAAGAGCCGGTTCAGCATTCGGCGGATTCTGTCACGGATCATCACCATCAGCATTGAGAAAATACGGCTTTTGTGTCTCCTACGGATCTTGCAGGATTGGCGGTTTATCAAACGTTGTGAAAAATATGTCACTCTTTAAGTAAGTTGATAGAGACTCACACAATCATATGATATAGGACGGCCTTTACACCCCTTGGCCGTTCAAGAAAATTATAGAACTTGGATTGTAGGCGTCGGTATCGCGCGTCGCGTCGCGTAGCGCGGTAGCTGAGCGGCTTGCCCAGCAGCGACATCCGAGGCGTCGCCAGCCGGTCGCCGCCACGCTTACACTCACTGGAACCAACCACACCACACTCATCTCAAGTTATTTCATGGACTTACCAAATTTATCAGGCTTAAAATTCCAGACCTTTTCAATACGAATAAGCTATAGGATACAAAGCGAGGCCTTTGTATTTTACTAATTCACCAATAGGATTGCTTCGTTTTTATAGCGTCGCTTTTCCTACTAGAGCTAAGTAACCTATGCTATATAATGAAGCGAGATTTTATTGCGATAATCATTATCACATCTTTTAGCTTGTCCACAAAACACTTTTGCGCTAACATCACACTAGCAGCTGACTATTAATTGAAACTGTATTTTGCACCCCACTTTTTAATTTCCCACAAATAGGTGTTTTATTTATTTCGTTCTACAAATTAAAATGCAACTTTTGTATGGGCCCTACGCAACTTTTGAATAAGTACATTCTACTACCTTGAAATCTTATTAATCATTATAATTATTAGCGATGTGAAAACTTGCTACGCCTTGAAGGCTAATAATGAAAAAAGAATGTTAGGTAAGTTCTACTATGTAAGAATGTTAAATAAATAATTTATAGACTCAGTTAAATTGAAAGTCAGTAAAGAAGTTGAGTAGGTATATTTAGTGTGTGTTAGTGTTTAGTTTACTTATAACCTGTGTCTATATCATTTTTGTACATTTTATACTTTTTTGTTTATTCTCTTTGAAGTTTATGTGAAAACTTGCTACGCCTTGAAGGCTAATAATGAAAAATGAATGTTAGGTAAGTTCTACTATGTAAGAATGTTAAATAAATAATTTATAGACTCAGTTAAATTGAAAGTCAGTAAAGAAGTTGAGTAGGTATATTTAGTGTGTGTTAGTGTTTAGTTTACTTATAACCTGTGTCTATATCATTTTTGTACATTTTATACTTTTTTGTTTATTCTCTTTGAAGTTTACTAAAACACTTACAACCTTGCATTAAAGCAGAGTTGGGTCAACCTGCGGCACAATTTTCCTACCGAATTTGCGTCGACTACGACCGTGCGCTGTTTTCTTTTTTTAAATGAACCGCCTGCACTTCAGTAAAAATATAAGTGCCACAGTAACTCTGAATTTGTAAATGAGTTTCCGGCCTACGAGATGAGTATGAAATAACGAAGTAGGTACGTAAGTATAGCAACTATATCCAAAATATACTCTTTTTAAATTCAAGTAGCTAGAAATCTAGTTAAACCAGCGTAGTGGAGGTACATTGCACAATACAAACCACTCGTATGTGCGATGTTAATTGTTATACTCGACGTGAGCCTTGTTAGTCATTTAGCGAGGCGTTTTTATGTCCAACCCACGGAAAATCAGATTGCTCAAATGTGTATTTTTGCATCTCAAATATTATTTCAGTGCGTTAGATTTTGTAAGTTTTCTCATTTCATACTACATGTTTTTCACGCAAGAAAGAGATAAATAATTTTCCATTTAATAAGAAAGGAAATGTTTTCATCAATCAAAATAAATTGAAAGTACTTACTGGTCAATATAAAAATCAATTAGACAATATTTTATCGAGCAAAAGGCTTTTCCATTTCGAAAAAGAGGTGGAAGCATAAGCCTTTTACGTTCCTCCAATGTACTCGTAGATGAATTTACAGCCGACTGATTATGTGCCTTATAATTTTGAAGCGTTCCGCCCTTTTCGGGCGAGCGGTTACGTCGGTTATTTTCTTTAACAAAAACGACAATATTTTTGCTGTTACGAATATTATTTTGGCTGAAATATCTGAGCAAAAGGCTTCATTAATGTCCCACAGCCTAGCCTCAACGAAACGACTTGGAGTTCAATATTGATACCTACAATATCAATTCACCATCCACGAGTCTGAATCCCTACAGCTTATAAGTGATGTACACTGCAGCGTCAGGATTGTGGAGACCGGACTTTGATTTCAACAATGCAGTCTATTATTATTATTAAGCAATTAATTATATTCCTAAATACATATTATTTAAAAATGCCGTATCATGCACCATCAGGGTTGAAGAGTTGTGATCATGAAGTCGTTGCAATACAATATATATTTAAATAATATCTACAATATAAATTCATCAGCAACAGTTCCTGAATCTCCATACCCTACCCGTACCGTGTGATACTTAAATAAAAAAGTACATGCATACTTATAGTATTTTAATTATTAGTGTACTGTATATTGTGTTATAATATACATCTTTATTTTATGGGCCTGAAATAAATAAATTAAGTATACCAAGTACAAAATTAGCCAAAAAGTAAAGTTCAATCATTCTACTTTCATCGTTTTAAATAATGTATTTAACTTTTTTAAAGGACTCACACAGCACGTCATGCAATATGCAAATTGCAATAAATCTTTCATATCATAAGAGTAGGTAGTAATATCTAGGTACTATCATCTTTCTCATAACTGTAGGATAATAGAATGTTGGAAGTGTAATTAAACAATATACGCTCTGTACCGTATAATTTATTCGAGGAATTCTTGTATAAAAATATATACCTAATATTATGTATGTATAACTGGTTTATCGGAAACGGATTTTTTTTATTTCGTTTTCAAGCTTACGATAGGTCCCATCTTTGAGTTCCAAGAAAAGAAGAAGTGGGAGATAGCCGATTCAATAGCTAAAGTCGCTTTAGCTACTGATGATAATAATGATACAGGGTACCATAATTTGAATGTCATGGTTTTATATTATTATTATTAGGGGTTAAAGTATGAAATTGCCGATTTGTATCTACTGAAAAATTGAAATTTGTTTTTTTTTTAATTTATCATAATATTTATTTAATCAAAATAGTTACCATTACTTATTATCTTTACATTGCTGCCATCTAATAGGAAGGTTGCCTTTGCGATAGAACTCTGGTGATCTAGATTCGCGACAAACTGTCTGAAAGCATTTTGTACTGCCTCCTGAGAAGAAAACTTTTTATCACGTAGAAAATTGTCCAAATCACGAAAAAAATGGTAGTCCGTTGGAGCAAGGTCTGGCGAATACGGAGGGTTACGAATGGTTTCTAATAGCAGTTCCTGTAGAGTTAAAACGGTTTCTCGTGCTGTATGAGGTCTCGCGTTATCATGGAGCAATAATGGTGAAGATGGATTCATGATGGACACTGTTGCGGCGTTTGACCTGGGGTCAGCCATTGCATTTTATTGTAAAGAATCCACTTTTCATCACATGTTACAATTCGATCCAATATTCCTTCATTTCTGTATCGATTCAACAAGGCAACACAAGTTTCAACACGCGTTTCTTTCTGCAAATCAGTCAAATCATGAGGCACCTTGGAGGCACCCATTTTATGCCCATTTTTCATATTTTTTAATTTTATTGATTTGACGCAAATGAGTCAATATTGTTGGTAAGGTAACGTTAAACCATGCCGCTAATTCCTGGGTAGTTTGGCTCGGATCGGCTGGGGTTGCATTTGAAATACGCATCTGGATGTATGGGGTGGGGGTGGAGGGGGGGGTGAGGGGGGAGGGTAGGAACCCTCCCCACCATCCCCCGCGGCGCGGAAACCTATAATTTTTTTTTTATTATTTTTTTTTATTTTTTGATGTTGTGTTAACTTTATATAAGAATTTACGACTATAGCCTAAGAAAAAGTGGGGGACCTAGGAAAACTCCTTAGCCGTCACCCTCTTCCCCTCTAAGAGCATGTCGACGGAGCCCCGCTTCGCGGGGCTCCTATTTCTGGGTGGTCAAAAAAGGAAAATAACCTTAACCTAATTACCTATAGGTGCACCTTGTTGGTTGGATTTTTTGATGTTGTGTTAACTTTATATAAGAATTTACGACTATAGCCTAAGAAAAAGTGGGGGACCTAGGAAAACTCCTTAGCCGTCACCCTCTTCCCCTCTAAGAGCATGTCGACGGAGCCCCGCTTCGCGGGGCTCCTATTTCTGCGTGGTCAAAAAAGGAAAATAACCTTAACCTAATTACCTATAGGTGCACCTTGTTGGTTGGTTGTTGGTAACTTCAAACACAATAACGTTCCGTTACACGTAACTTCAAACACGTGTAAAAAAAAACCACGCATCTCCGCGGGATGGGGGGGGGTGTCGATTGAAAGGGGTAACCTACCCCTATAAAAATCAACCCTTATCAAGTCCAAATTCCAGATGCGTATTTCAAATGCCAACCCGATCGGCTTCCACCACAGAACACATAATTATGTGTTCTGTGGCTTCCGCCATCTCTTTCAATTCATTGTTATTCACCTGTGTGGGCGGTCTTCTACGTGGTTCGTTCTTCAAATCAAAGTTTCCATCACGAAAGCGTTTAAACCAAAATCGCACGGTACGTTCATTAGCAGTTCCCTCTCCAAAAGCAACACTGATATTGCGAGCTGTTTCTGCCGCGTTAGGTCCGCGTCGGAACTCGTATTCAAAAATCACTCGAATTTTCGAAGTATCCATCTTTCTTGTCTAAGCTGAATAAAAAACACAACTGAAAGTCGATAATCGAATGTTACACGTTTTTTAAAAGAAGAACTACCTACATAGGTAGGTACCAAAGGTACCATGTGAAAAAAGTTTCACTCAAAAATCTCAAACCATGAAGGTTCTATGTCAATTCGAAGTACCTATTACAATAAAACGGCAATTTCATACTTTAATCCCTATTATCTTCTGCACTACGAATGATTCAAACTAAGGTTCAAACGCTTTCACAACGAAAAAGCTCCCAGCGTGATAGCTTGTACGAAACTTATAGGTACTTTTAGCGTTGCTACAATTCTCATAAGCACAGGTGTGCATGGTAAGACCTATTGGACCTATACAACTTTCCAAGTTCCAGGCAAATGCCATTGAGACTCTTTACTCGACATCTGAAAATATTGGCAATGTAACTGAGAGCTATATCTACAACACGTGAATAACAAACAATTAAAAAACCGTCAAGTGCGAGTCAGACTCGCGCACAAAGGGTTCCGTATCACCACACAATATGAATTATTTTAGTAAATAAAAGGTATCATAACAAGACGTAATCAGCTATGAAACATCTGGCTTACATAAGGCGCTAAACTGGCCAACAACTGGCCTGTTGGTCAGGCCAACAATTCGACACCCTATAGGTACGGAGCCCTAATTACAAATTTTCGGATTTTTCCATATAGTTGTGCTGTGAGACCTTGCTTTTTGCCAATTTTCATTATTCTTGGTCAACGGGAAGTACCCTATAGGTTTTGATTTATTGGCGAGTGTCAAAATATGCAAAATATGCGGCATAAACTCTTTTGCGTTGACATTAGAAGCTTGATTTTTTTACAGCACCAAGGGACCGAAGAATTTAGTATTTGATAATAATTTCAACTTGATACCTCCACATGTTCCCGAGAAAAAGGTGGTTGACAGACAGACAAACAGACGAACAACGAAGTGATCCTATAGGGGCTCCTTTTTTCCTCTTCAGGTACGGAACCTGAAAAACGTCTATACTCGTATAAAATTGGTATACAATGACTCAACAACAAAAACAACACAAAATTCATTTTAAAAAAAAACTACAATTTAACTAAACCTTAATTTTTACAATGATAGAGTCACATGCTTTTTATTCCAGGCATTTTTTTTGCTTGCAAATGGTTCATTGGATTTAGGTATGTGCTGGGTTCATAAAGTACTTACCAAAGCAATTCAATTCTTATTTATTTACAATGTAATTGAACTTGGATTGTTATAATATACACCGAAATAGATTTATGTAAATTATTCATGTTGGTTATTTTTTTTTAGATGAAAGCTAAGTTTCACAGGAAACACCAAAGTTTTTTGCCATTAAGTACTCTAAAATTCTCGCTCCTTTAAATAGGTACCTAATAAAACGTTTTCAAGTAAGTTTTCTATGAATGAGATTTAGATGAAGCCTTGCTTGTAAATGAGTTACGCTGAAACTATTTATGGTGCATGTATAAGTAAGTAAATGGAATTTGATAAGCCCCCAATCCCCATATGCTGGCCAATCATATTCTTTTATTTATCATATTATACGTAGTACAAACTACAAGATGTACCTTTCCCCGCATTAACATAATTTATAGCTAAAACAACGAATGGCGATGTAAGAATGTGTAGATAATCAAACATTTTTAGACAGGATTTTTTTAATAAAACCGTTACCCGATTTTCAGTTAAATTCGGTAAGTAAAGAGTTAAAGTAAAGTTTAAAAAAATATACTAACTTAATATACCATATGTAAAGACTAATCGTCACTACTATAGCTGCCATGATGTGACTCAACTAAAGTGAGCTACAAAAGTGTATTAAATATATCTTTTTTTGAAAAAATTGTTACTGTATTTATATACTAAATATTATGTACATTGAAAAAGAGTTTGAGTATTGCAGATAATATTTTCATTCATGTGAAGACGGTGAAGGATCAAGGAACATGACTTAGCTCAACCCATATAATCGATCTTTACGGCGCCACTCAGATAAAACTATACGCGTATCTGCCTACCTACATTCTACCTTGCTTAGCTTACTTTTAAGGTTTTTGTTGGTTTTCAGTTTCCCTTTTTGGGTTCGCTCATTCACTGATAGATATTGTCTAGGACTTATCCTTGAAGGCAAGGGCGACGCGAAGGGAGGGGCAGCTGTCCCCTCTAGAGATTGCGAAACTATCGCCTAATTTTATGATTTACCGAATATAAAGAATGAAATCGAACTTTGGCAGCAACTGTGGCACGATACGCCTAACCCAACAAGTCTAACAGTTTTTGATGTCCTAAAAGAAGCAAAAACCTTCTTTCCCGAAACGGGAAAAGCGTTGAAAATTTTGATCGCTCTACCGTGTACAACCTGTATACAGTAGAGCGATCGTTTAGCAGCCTCAGGAGATTAAAAACATGGCTAAGAAGCACTATGGGAGAAAGTCGTCTTAATGGTCTGGCCATGATAAGTGTAGTTCACAGAAAACTTATAAATAAAAAAATTCCAAGATTTCCATAAAAAAGTGGTCGAAATATTTACAAAAAATCCCCGAAGATTATGTTTTAATTAACTTCAATTGCAATTGTGCCGTAAATTATTTTTGTTCGGTTTTTAATAATTTATATATCTATACATATAAAAAAGCGAAAGGTCACTGACTGACTGACTGACTCACTGATCATCACGATATCTCAGGAACTATAAAACATACAGACTTGAAATTTGGAAGATAGATTCCTTCTATGGTGTGGACGTCAGCTAAGAAACGGTTTTGGGAAAATTCACCCCTAAGGGGTTGAAATGGGGGTTGGAAGTTTGTATGAAAGTCCTTTGTTTTTGAAGTTAGAGACATGAAAATTGGCATTTAAGTTATTAGTTTAAAATAATAAAAATCTGTATGTGTAATTTTCCGAAAATCTACCCCAAAAAGGGTGAAATGGGGGTTGAAAGTTTGTATGATGGTTCTAAGTTTTTGAAGTTACAGACTAGAAAATCGGGATTTAGGTTATCAGTTTTAAATAATAATAATCTGTATAAACACTTTTTCGAAAATCTACCCCAAAGAGGGTGAAATGGGGGTTGGAAGTTTGTATGAAAGTTCTATGTTTTTGAAGTTAGATACTTGAAAATCGGGATTTAGGTTAAAAGTTTTAAATAATCAGCACCTGCATAAGCTATATAAAAAGCCTCTTTAGATAGACTTTTTGCAGCGGAAAAATTGCATAATCTATAGGAAATCAAAAATTGTACGCGGATGAAGTCGCGGGTGACCTCTTCAAACCCTGTGCACGCCACTGTCCATGGGTATGAACTACGAAGTCGCGATATTTACCTACTAGCAGTATGACTTTTGTGGATAGGCCTCTTGCAGCGGGAAACTTTCATAATCTTATAGGAAGTCCGAATTTGTACGCGGACGAAGTCGCGGGCGACCGCTAGTAGGTATATAAAAGCGAAAGGTCACTGACTCACTGATTCACTGATTCCGAGATCTCACGAGATCTCAGGAATTATAAAACATACAGACTAGAAATTTGGAAGGTAGGTTCCTTCTATGGTGCAGACGTCAGCTAAGAAACGGTTTTGAGAAAATTCACCCCTAAGAGGTTGAAATGTGGGTTGGAAGTTTCTATGAAAGTCCTTTGTTTTTGAAGTCAGATACATGAAAATTAGGATTTAAGTTATTAGTTTAAAATAATAAAAATCTGTATAAGAAATTATCCGAAAATCTGCCCCCAAGAGGGTGAAATGGGGGTTGGAAGTTTGCATGATGGTTCTAAGTTTTTGAAGTTACAGACTAGATAATCGGGATTTAGGTTATCAGTTTTAAATAATAATAACCTGTATAAGCACTTTTTTGAAAATCTACCCCAAAGAGGGTGAAATGGGGGTTGGAAGTTTGTATGAGAGTTCTATGTTTTTGAAGTTAGATACTTGAAAATCGGGATTTAGGTTATAAGTTTTAAATAATGAATACCTGCATAAGCTATATAAAAAGTCTCTTTAGATAGACTTTTTGCAGCGGGAAAATTTCATAATCTCATAGGAAATCAAAAATTGTACGCGGATGAAGTCGCGGGCGACCTCTTCAAACCCTGTGCACGCCACTGTCCATGGGTATGAACTACGAAGTCGCGATATTTACCTACTAGCGGTAGGACTTTTGTGTATATAGGCCTCTTGCAGCGGGAAAATTTCATTATCTTATAGGAAGTCAGAAATTGTACGCGGACGAAGTCGCGGGCGACCGCTAGTAAATAATATACATAATAACTTTGTTTCAAAGTTTTATTTATTGTGCTGTCAAGAGCTCGTGAAGCTTTACACATTGAAGTTGGAACCATTCTTATTACAATCGTCATAGAGGCAAAGGCGCTACAAGTGTCAGGGGCAGCCTTAGCCATTGCGAGGCTCTGGGCGGTAGATTTTTGCGAGGCCCTTATGCTTTGTGGAATTTATGTGAATTGCCCGCGACTTCGTCTGCGTGGAATTAGGTTTCTAAAAATCACATACAAACTTTCATCGTCTATTTAACCCCTTTAGGGGTGGAATTTTCAAAAACTGTGAATCACGTATTTCTTCATTTTAACCAAAAGCCCAAATAAACCCCAAGGGAACCGTGCTGAATTTCGGGACAAAAAGTATCCTATGTCCTAAGTTACGAGGTATGAACTCAAATCATGCCAAGTTTCATTTGAATTAATGCAGTTGTTTCGGTATAATGCGTGGTCAAGATACATAGAAACAGACAATAATGAAAAAAATTACAGTTTTGGATTGAGTATCGATTATAGAGTGCCCTCCAAAAATTTTTTTCCAAATATTTTCAATTTACAGCATTAGCAGCAGCTAAAGACGGCTAATTATTTATTAATGACTAGATGATGCCCGCGATTTCGCCCACGTGGATTAAGATTTTTTGATTCCCGCGGGAAATCTTGAATTTTCCGGGATAAAAAGTAGCATGTGTCCTTCCCCAGGATCTAACATATCGCTGGACCAAATTTCATCAAAATCGGTTAAACAGATGGGCCGTGACAGCAGCAGCAGACAGACAGACAGACACACTTTCGCATTTATAATATTAGTATGGATATTAGTATAGATTAATGATGATAAACTTACATACAACAACAAATATAGGGATAAGGTACATAAAATGTCTTAAAAGATAAAATAAAAGCATAATCTATTCCTACATATATAATGGTTTGTCCTGCTGATTGACTGGTCTATCAACGCACAGCCTAAGCTGCTGGGGTTAGGATCTTGAAATATTGACAGTTTTTTTTGTGACGTAGGCACTCACTAAGGAAGGAATTTTCAAAATTCTACCCCTGAGGGGTGAAATAGGGGGTGAAAGTTTGTATGGGAGTGCATAATTTCTCAAGTTATATCCATGAAAATTGGTATGTGAGCTATCAGTTAGAAATAGAAAAATACGTGTTTCACAATTTTTGAAAATTCCACCCCTAAAGGGGTGAAATAGGGGATGAAAGTTTGTATGAAAGTCCTTCATTTCTCAAAATATTTTTTAAAGTAATAGAAAGTTATTTATTTTTCGGGTTACACCCATGAAAATTGGTAATTGGTCTTTCGATAAAAAATTAAGAAACACGTATTTCAGGATTTTTGGAAATTCCACCTCCAAGGAATTTTTAGAAATATGACGCCGAACGAAGCAGGGGCGGGTCCGCTAGTAAACTTTAGAAAAAACAGACGAACAGTGAACAGACTTCAAACGTACTGCAAAACATTAAATAAATTTTGAATTTTCATCCAATTGACTTCGACTTTCGTGTTTTAGAATTTTATTCCTTATTTGAGGAACGTCAAGGTAACGTGACATCAAACTGCTCGTGACATCAAACTGTCATTTTGAGTAATATTGTATTGTGTTTTGTAATATCGCGAGGGCGCGAGGCCCCCGGTTGCCCTGCTCGCCACCCCCTAGGGCCGCCACTGACAAGTGTATAGCTTCATGCTCTTGACTGTACTTACAATAATTGATAATTTTCTCATCCTCCATAATATTAATTTGCCCCCCCTGGGCCATACTTTTTAAAATCAAAAATACAATCTGCTACATCTTAATAAATCCATACTTATTTATATAACAATAACTATGGATTTAACAGTGAAAGTGTCTGTTACACTTTCATGGTCCATCTGTTCTTAATCGATTTTACACATAGACAGGTGCTACTTTTTATCTCTGTTTAAAGATTTCCCACAGATTTTAAAAACACCTAGTTAAATCCACGCGGACGAAGCCGTGCTGGTGGTAAACAAAACGCTCTTCCGACAGAATTTCGGCCACTGCCACCAATCTCCACAAACACTAGACTCATTAGCATTAGGTTTAAATAGTACACAAGTGTGTACGTGTACAAATTTAACTGTACATGTGCACTTTCTATTCCCGCAGTCACATATAAGATAGGACCATGAATATATAGAATCCTCAATAAGACAGTTCCTTAACTCTATGGATGCCGCGGGAAAATAGTAATTGGATAAAAGCAGGTGCTACTTTGCGGAAGTCCATAACATTGAAAAAACTAATTAATTCGCTATAATCCGCCACAGAAGGTAAATCTATGTGGTACAGTGCGTATCTTGAACTTGCGGCCCGCGATACTCTCCACACCACATAAATCTTCCAAAATACTCTCAAAGTACGTTTCACTCCGACACCGGAGCATCCTCAGGAGATGTTGACTCTACAATGCACGATTGTGAAGTGACGATTTTGTCGCAAAGTCTGTCTTTTACACCTTTTTTAGCATGACTCAAACTATAGCCCCGCCCCATCCCCTCTACTACTATATAAATTGAGTAAAATAGTAATGGGTCAACCCCTTTTGATACAATTTAAAAGCATAGCTTATTTAACTGTTCCAAAATACTTTGTACCTGTGTACCAGTGAATAGTACCAGTAGATCTAAAAATTGTACATTCACAAACCAACTTTTCCTCTACAATATTATAGAATAGTTGGGCATCGAAATCATTGATCATAATTCAAAACCCTTCTAATCAAGGGTTTTTATTTAGGAATCTACCTACATGGTAGGTACATACCTCCTTCGAGCATGCAGTAGACACCTGCGGAATAAACTGCGTCTGTATAGACAAAGAATCTAGCTTACTAATGAAATAACGCCTTTATATTGTACCTACTAGCTAATACCCGCGACTTCGTCAGCGTGGAATGAGGTCTTGTGACTCCCGCGGGAACTACTCAATTTACCGGGATAAAAGTAGCCCATGTGTTATTCCAGACTATAATCTATCTCTGTGCCAAATTTCATCCAGATCCGTTCAGCCGTTCTGGTGTGATTGAGTAACAAACATCCATCCATCTATCCATACAACCATCCATCCAAAATTTAGCATTTATAATATTAGTATAGATAAAGATGACAGATAAATAATGATGTCCCTTCTAAAGAAATTGTTCAAATACTAGGATATGAGTTTTAAATAAACAAGCAGTGGTTGAAATACCTAAGTCATGTTCTTTCCAATAGAAAATCAAAGTACCTAATGTGTTGTGAAAAGTGTTAAGAACAACTTGAACATAATTGGTGTTAAAAGAACATCCTGAAGTTATAAAGAAACAATCGGGCAATAAGAAAAGGTATTTAAAGGAATATTCATTAGAGTTTTATAAACTGCCTGGCTACCAGGGTAATATTAAGAGGATGTTCTAAGTATTGGGTTTTATCATCTAAGGGCTCATATACACGAGAGGCACGTTGCCAACGGTAGAGGCAACTGCAGCCGTCGCCGGAAGTCGTCGATCCGTCGGCAGCAGCCAACAATCCGTCGGCGGCAGCCGTCGACATGACAGCGACAAAGACGCTAAAACTGCAAGCATCGCTGCATCGACGGCTGCCGCCAAAGGACGGCTGCATTTGCTTCTGCCGTTGGTAACGTGCTGCTCGTGTATGTGAGCCCTAACTACGATTGCAAATACCTAAAGGGACGTTGCAATTAGTTTGGTTTTTATAAAGATAAAACAAGTAGAATAAAATAATCTTCTAGTTACTTCAATGTTCTACGTATATATTGAAATTATAACAAAAATACTGTAATGTATTACCTATGACGTATAGCATCTTCATGTACCCGAACACGCCTTGTTGATTTCATTTCACCTGAACATTTTATGCCAATCAATAGGTAGGTATGTTAAGTTAAATTACATGGAAAATCATTAATTTCAAGTTGGAAGTTGCTGATTCTAACTGGCCAATAAACAAATAACAATTCATTGTAGTTTAAGATAGGTAAAGTGGTACCTAGGTAAAAAAGTCATAAAGTACCTATGAGATAAACCTAACTTGTATTATTGTTGTAATAAGTATGTAGTTGTAGTTTGTACCTATATGGGTGTGTGTACTATTTGAAAATAAATAAACTGCGAAGTGGATAATTAAAACAACATAAATATACAGGTATCTAATGAAAATATAATCCAGTAGTTAAATCATTATGTCAAATACTAACTGTTTAATTATACAGGTATATTTTAATATCATTATACATTAAATATACCTAGTGCTTAAAAAAATACAAACTACCTACATAGTCGCAACGGCACGGCTCAGTTAGCCGTGTTAATTGTCATAATAATTTAATGCGAAAAATCCTTTGAACCCAACACTCCAATTTAATAGTAAACTATCGATCCAAATAGAAGGGCACATTATGCGCAATCAAATGAACTTACAGCACCTAATTTTCTCATAAAAGAAAACAGTGAGACATAAAAGGCATGCTGTAATTTACCAAATTCATATTACTTGAGTATACAACTTTTTCAGCCATTTCAAACTAAGTATTAAGTTTCTAACATAAAATCGTCATGAAAATTGTAAATGCCAAACATTAGCTGTTCTTACATACCTTGAATGTCACAGCCAATCTAAACAACTGAAAACTGACATCCATAAATATTTACATTCCGGTGTATAGACGTGAAACGCGTAATCCTGTGCGTTACGAGTAAGGAGCAGCGCGCGTTGTCATCGGTGTCGGGGCAGCGCGCGACGAAGGCGGGCGCGCGACGCGTGGCGAGCGGCCCCGGAGCGCCGGCATACTAGCCGAGGGCGGGCGGCGGACGAGCTGACGGCGAAGCGCGGGCTCCGAGCGCCGACTGCCGAGTGACGCCGCGCGCCACCGCCACCGCCGCCCGCCCAGCGAGCCGCCCTCGCCCGCCCGCACACCTCTTTGTAATTGCTGGCCATCTCCTGCGATCCAGGTCATCTTGCCCCTACTTAAATTCCTTCCCGATACGAAAAATTCGTTCCTAACTGGAATATTCATAATCTATGCTGTTTACTGTTCCAATTTATCCGTAGAGTTGCTACACGGTAATGGTATGTTGCTAGTACTTCGTGTAACATAACAAAATTTATTTCCAATCAACTTTAAGGTGGCGCTCACCAGCTTGTATCGACGATTCATGTTTTGTTGGATTTTCGATAAAGTCAACTGCAAATATTCTTTCTGCAAATATTACCCAAAGAATTCAGTCTCGTAGTTAATTATGTATTATAATACGTACCTGACATGTATACAGTAAATCTGCCAAAAAAACGGGAGGAAATCATGCTTAGTGCAAAGCAATAATGAGGTCTAGGTTGGAACGCGCTAACCTAACTAAACTAACTAAACCTAAACAGTATTGTATTTCTGGGTGCAATTTTAAACATATTTTCATGAGAAATAACAGAAATAAGATTTTTAATCGACTTCCAAAAAGGTGGTTTTTTTTTTATCCACTACAAGTTAGCCCTTGACTGCGATCTCACCTGATGGTAAGTGATGATACAGTCTAAGATGGTAGCGGGCTAACCTGTTAGAGGCATGGCAGTTATATTAAACCCATAGCCCTATTTGGTTTCTACACGGCATCCCACCGCAACGCTATATCGCTTGGCGGTAGGTACGTCTGTGCCGATAGAGTGGTAACTAGCCACGGCCGAAGCCTCCCACCAGGCCAGACCAGGGAAAATTCAGAAATTATAAATTCCGAAATTGACCCTGCCGGGGATTGAACCCGGGTCCTCCGCACGTTTTAAGACAACAGCGCTCAATACTACGCCACGGAGGTCGTCACGGAGGAGGAGGAGGTAGTTCTCAATTCCGCGCGTATTTGTTTCTATGTACACCGATTTCTGCAAAAGCTGTTATTGCTCACTCAGTGAGAAAAGTGGTAGTTTGAATTTAGAACGTTGTATTGGTAATTTCTTTTCATTGGCATAGTCTGTATACATCAATTTTTATTTTTAACTTTTTATAGCAATTAAATATCACTTTCTTTAACGGTGATAAAATTCGTGACTAAGTTTCTGTAATAACTAATCATACAACCAATTATTTAGGTACTATGATTAGTAAAAATTATACTCAACAACACGTGCGACGCCCGCGAAAATTAAAAAAAACAGTGCCTCTCTACCCCCGCCGCGCCGGATGAATGTGTACAATGTTTACCAAGGAACATATTTGATGTTTTCCATCAGGAACGGAAAGCAAAAACAATGTTGATATACTGAAACATAAAACGTGAAAAAGACGAACGGTGTCTTACGTTACGGGCGTCGGGAAATCCCAAGCGTAACTAGGGAATATAGAGTAACTCCCGAGCGTAGCGAGGGTGTTGCATCTAGAGCCCTGAGTGAAGCGCGGGGTTTAGGAGCGCCCAAGACGAAGACAGCATTACTTACCCCTGCGTTGAATACTCTACTTTTCACACCCCGCGAGACAATAAAATCAAGGCTAATTAAAACATTATTCAATATATCTTATCATAAGTATCTATTTTCAATAACTAAAACTGCCATTGAATCCATACTAAGTATCCATACCACAGATCCACACTAATATTATAAATGCGAAAGTGTGTCTGTCTGTTTGTCTGTCTGCTACGCTTTCACGGCCCATCTGCTCAACCGATTTTGATGAAATTTGGTACAGGGGTAGATTGTATCCCGGGAAAGGACAAAGGCCTACTTTTTATCCCGGAAAATTAAAAAGGTTCCCGCGGGAATGAAGAAATCTTAATCCATGCGGACGAATCATCTAGTGAATAAAAAAATTGTTGATAGTTCTTAAAAGTAAATAGCAATACGGCTTCTGAATTCAGCCAATTGACACCTTTTGTACTTTTTTATTTGCAGGAATCTTCGTATGCTTTTAAATATCTGTCTTCAGAAGTTTCTGGGAGAAAATCGTTAATTATACTTTGAGCATCTATTTTAATACTTTACTGAGTTAAATTACTATCGTCGTCGTCTTATAAAATAAATAATCAATTTTAATAACACCACAACTTAATAAGTTTCGGAGATAAGTGTTTGAGGGAAGTTTCAATAATCTTTAGGTACTCTGTGGTTCGTGCTTCGCGGGCTCAGGCAAGTGAAAGGCGAAAGGAGTGAAAGCAATACTTGAATCTTAGATTTGAACTTTGGAATGAATGAAAATTTTATTTGAATCGGGATCTTTCTAAATTTTATTCAAATCACATTACATCCCATGGGGGTAATGGATTTTAGTAGAACATTGGCATTTTAGTAGAGCATTATGTGGATTACAGCCATTAGATACCTGTAAGCCTTTGTTTAAGAAGTATCATGTTCTTCCCTTACCTTGTCAATATATCTATGAATTGTTATTGCTAGTCAAAAAAAACCCAAGTTATTTTAAAAGTCACAATGAACTGGACGAGATGAGATCTCGGAGAGCTCAGAGAAAGAATAAACTAATTGTACCTCCTAAAAGACTGCAGATGTTTGGAAAGAGTACACACTACATGGCAATAACTATGTACAATAAACTTCCTGACAGCTACAAAAGTAGTACTTTTAATGCATTCAAAAGGAAGGCTTATGAGCTGCTTTTAAATAAATGCTATTACAAAATTTCTGAATTCCTTAGTGATAATCTCAAGTAAATTATCTTAAATAATATAATATGTTTTGATTATGATGACGTGAATAAATGGTTTTATAGTGCAATAACTGAGTATCCCCTCTTAAATGTAATTTGACACAAGTAATTGTAATTATGTAGTACTATTGTTGTATTATCATTTGTTATTTTCTTTTGTCTTTAATTATTGTAATTTTGTATGACCTATTAATTTAATTAACTCATTTTCTTTTATAACTGTAATAGATATAATTTTGATGATTGTATACCAAATATTCATACACCATTAATTGGTAGAATGTATAAGGCTCACAAACTGTAATCATGTCAACTTTATATCACCTACATTCTCATGAATAAATGATTATTTATTTATTTATTTTTATTTATTTATTTATTACAACCCCGCTAAGCCATAAGAATGTAATGACGTACTTTACCTTTATGTAACAGGTCTTGTAATAAGGCATTGTTGAGCGAGTGGTGTGAATTATTCAACGTGGGGGTAATGCAACGTCTTACGTTACGGGCGTCGGGATAAATCCCAAGCGTAACGAGGAATTTTACAGTAACTCCCGAGCAAAGCGAGGGAGAACTTGCATTTAGAATCTTGAGTGAAGCGCAAGGTTTAGGGGCGCCCAAGACGACGACAGTTTTGTATTAAACATAGACGGGCAACGAATGGATTAATCGAACTTGTATATATTATGAACTAATTAATGTAATCTAAGTAGGTGCAAACCTTTAGTTTTGCATTTAGATTACTTAGTCTAGTTCAAAATAGATTGTAACATAGGGTTGTGTGTGTTCTTCATAAGCATTCGAGCTAATGAGCTACAAAGGTTAGGTACCTACCTACAAGCCCTCTCGTTACAAGTGGCTGGCGGCCTGTCGCCTGTTCCCACTAATAGGCTGATACTGCAGCTGCTACTAAACATTTCCAATCAGCAATGTCGATCCATCAAGTTGCAAATAAACAAACAAGTTAACTTGTATTATTATTATTAGCAACGGTTAGGTTTACTATATAGTTACTATTTGGGGGTTTGGGGTTCGCATCTTTAACTTTTCGGAGTTATTTGTGTTTACAGTAATTAAGAAAATATCACTTGCTTTCGCTGTATCAGAATCAGAACCAGAATTTATTTATTGCATGATACATATAAAAGTAATATTTCATACCAACAGGTGGAACACCGTACAATAGCAAAGACAAGTGTATTAGGTACCAATATTATGGCGTACAGTCATTGACTTAAATCGATGCGTGCAGTACATAAAATTATCAACGTAACAAATTACAGTGAACTAAAACATCTTGAGGAAACCGGCTGTGAGTTCTCCATTACGTTCTTGAAAGTGTGCAAAGTCTGCCAATCCACACTTGAACAGCGTGCTGTAGCCATAGCCCTTCTCATTCAATATTCAAAATTCAAATGTTTTTTATTCAAATAAACTTTTACAAGTACTTTTGAATCGTCGAGTGAATCTACCACTGGTTCGGAATTCCATTCCTACCGAGAAGAACCAGCAAGAAACTCGGCAGTTGCTCTTTTGAAAAAATTAATTAAAAATTTCATTAATGTACCTATACCTACTATACAATTAATTATTAATACATTCATTACTATACATAAGTAACCGCCGCACTGTCCTTAGCATTGCTAGAGCGAGTCAAATGCTCTTTTGTCATTTACGTAATCTTTAACAGTACCTATAATAAGTTTTTTTCAGAAGCATACTTTTAATAGATTTCTTAAACTCGTGTAAAGGCAAGTTTAAAATAGATTGTGGAATTTTGTTATAAAATAGAATGCTCATTCCCACGAACGACCTTCGGACTTTCTTGAGGCGGAGCGATGGAGTCACGAGCTTATGGCAGTTTCTAGTTGGCCTATCGTGCAGATCGCATATTCTGAGAGAAGATCCGCGTTCAGAAGTGGACGCGGCGATGAGCTAAGATGGTGATGATTTTTAAAAACTGCTGGACATCTAGGCCTCTTTAAGTAGCGCCAAGGTCATTGGCTTCTCGTATGCAATCCACTGCCAGCTATCAGCTGGATATCGTCGCTCGTCCACTACGCTGGGGAGTACCCTACGCTCCATTTGCTAAGATGGGGTCCTCCACTCGAGGACCTTTCGACTGCAACGTCCTTCGGTAACTGTATACGTTTTTCTAATCTCCCAGAAGACATATTGGAGATGTCTCTCAACAAATTTAAAGTTTTTGTAAAACGCAAACTTATTGAAAAGTCATATTACAATGTAAAGGATTATTTATATGCAGTGGCGATTCCTGGTGGTCAATCTTGGGTTTGCGCTAGCTGATGGTTAGGTATTTTCTCAATAAAATACATTGACCTCATATACCTATCACTGATTAGGGGTATAGGTTTAATATAACTGATATATTATCCCTAATTACAGGTTTGCCCGCTACCATCTTAGAGTAGGTACTTACATCATCACCCACCACCTGGTGACATTGCAGTCAAGGGCTAACTTGTACTTACTAGAATAAAGAATTCTATTTTTATTTATCTTACACTAGCAGATTCCCACGACTTCGTCCGCGTGGAATAATTTTTTTAAATTCCCACGGGACCTCCCTAATTATTCGGGTTAATCTCGGTTCTCGTACCAAGCCTATGACACTTACAAATAATGTGGCTTTTTGTTGGTACCAGAATTTTCAAAATCGGTTTAAGTATATCCAGAGATTACCCCCTACAACCTCACAAACTTTACCTCTTTATAATATTAGTACAGTGCGCGTTACATTATTACTTTAATATCTTCTAAGATAACTATTCATCTGAATTAAATGGTGTAAGGGCGAATTTGATCTATATTAAATACTTGAGATGAACAACCATTTTATTTTGATAAGGATAATACTACGTTGGTAAAAACACCTTCGCGAGTAAAGCATTGTTTTAGACCAAATTTGAAAATCATAATGACGGTTGTTGTGAGACGACCTTAAAAGATAGCTATATGCTGTCGCGGATTTTTTTTTAGAACTTTTTGAGAGGAACAATTCCACCATACATTGTTTTCGTGTAAATTTTACCATTTACGCAGCGCACGCCACGGAAGCTCTCAGATGAGACAATTTTTTCCGACTTCACTCACATTATTGCAATATTCGTAGGGATCTTTAATGTTTTTCATAATAAAATACAGCCTATGTTACTCGCCGATAATGTAATAGATGAAAGAATTTTTAAAATCGGTTGAGTGGTTTTTGAATTTCGAAAATAATACTACACGGCCATGCGCAACTCTTAGTGCACGCCTTCGGCCCGTAGTGAGCGGGAGTAACGGCACATGAGTATTTAAGGACCAGAGGAAAAGCTTCATACAAGCGCGCTACGATAGGTACACTACTACAAGCTTGAGGCGCGTGTGTGCGTGAGCACAGGCGCTACGTCGCGAACGGAGAGAAATCGGTTTATACCGGCTCGGCCTGTGCTCAAGCTCAGGGGCTGCAGTACACGTCGCGCGTCGTGTTTTTATTTAATTTAATGTATAATTAATTTAATAATTTAAATAGATTTTAATGTAATTTCATAATAGTGTTTAATATAAAAGTGTAAATATGGCTTACTGTACAGTGTGTATGAACAATAACAGAAAGAATAAAAACACATCATTTTTTTTGCTATCCCAAAGAATCTACTAGGTAAGTAGTACTACCCTAGTTATAATTTATTATTTTTAATGTGTAGGGTAGATAGATACCTCATACATATTAGATGTTATTGTGATATTCTGTAACCACATCAATCTAATTCGACTAAACTGACACGCGTGCGGTTCGCCGGCAAGCTGTAGCGTCGGCAAACTCGCGTCGAAGCTCGCTTAAGCTAGATTTAGTTTGTGTTTTCTGTGCGCGTGGATTACATAAATTAAAATCAATCTTTCTCCTTTACTGTTCGTGCGCAACTTATCTTGCCCAGCTGCCAGCACTTGTCAAAATTTTATTGTAGAAAATGATTATTTTTTTATGTTTCCATAACTTTGTAATGTATTTTGATGAATATATTATATTATATATTATTAATATAAAAAATCGATATTTAGGGCTCCCTGGGATCTCAAAACAGGAAACTGTTACCAAAATTTAAAAAGGTCGGCGCCATTTTGATATTCTTTGTTAGTGTACCGATTTCGTTCAAAATCGATATCTGAGGATCCCTGGGATCTCAAAACAGGAAACTGTTACCAAAATTTAAAAAGGTCGGCGCCATATTGAAATTATTTGTTAGTGTACCGATTTCGTTCAAAATCAATATCTGAGGATCACTAGGATCTCAAAACAGGAAACTGTTACCAAAATTTAAACAGGTCGGCGCCATTTTGAAATTATTTGTTAATGTACCGATTTCGTTCAACATCAATATCTGAGGATCCCTAGGATCACAAAACAGGGAACTGTTATCAAAATTTAAAAGTTGGCGCCATTTTGAAATTTAAATTTTTTCATAAAGGGGTTGTTTCAAATTTATATGGAGCCTGGGCCAGGTATTTGTACGGTATTTCAAAATGTTCGGGGTCATAAAATAGTAACATTTTTTTCTTTATTTCTTACTAAAAAGTTCAATTTACGAGGTACAATGCGAAATTATTTTGCAAAATAAAAGCGCAACAACATGCGTCCATTTTGACTTTGACGTATATTACACGTGTCATGATGACATTTGGCATAAAATTACCTGGGAAATGTGAATTAACCTTAAAATATCCAACAGCAGTCAGATTGATGGATGGATGCGCTGCGAGAGTTGCTATTCTAGAGTCTGGCCACGCTAACTCTGCCACGGAATAAAAGGGCAACACTTAAAACAAAGTAAAAACATTCGTATAATCTGTGTTCTTACATTTGTCACTGATTTGTCAATTCAGCTATCAGGTTGTTTATGTTCGTTTTAATATTTCGAAAATAAAAGTGAAAATAGTGAAATAATGGTTAAACCTATTCAAAATAATGTGTGCGAGTTATTTTATAACATGATTCTTAAATTCTAAGAAGTAAAGGAAGATCACGATGCTGTCCTAAGCCAAAAACAACAATGTTTACAAGAAATTGAAGAGTCGACAAGTAAGTTGACCAGACGGTTTTGATATTTTGCCTTTCGATCATTGAATACAATACTAGATTATTTATATAAAACGTTTCAACGGTTTATATTCGCCATATCGTATAATTATGATGGATAATATGCGAAAAAAACTGACAGCAAAATCCTATCAAGTTTTAATACTTTTATTAATTATTGTATAAATTCAAGGTGGAATAAGCGAAGAGTTAAGGGACCGGCGACCACCGCTCGCAACTTCTACTCGAACCGCAAATATAAATTTGCCGGTATATTGCTATCCCTATTTGGCTGAAGACACATGATCGCGTGCAAGCGCGATAGCAATATGAGCGTACAGAATTTGTTATACATTTAGTCTTGTTCCGTGAATACCAAAAATGATGAATGAAAAATTATTGTGTTTTAACTTCGTGTTGTTATTCTGTAACTTGACAATATAGGCTATGTTCCTGATCAATTAGTACGTGAGATATCGTTGGTTTTAATATGAAACAAATAATTAGAAAACGTGTCGTTTATGTCGCAAAAACATGCAAAACGCAATGTGCTTACATTTAATTTTGGGAAAGTATTTTGGAAAAATAATTATCCAGGGACCTAGATAAATACAAGTTCAATCTTAATAATCGCATAATATGGAGGAAATATGCTCGAATTACTATTTATTTTGGTATTACGTTTGTATGAGCAATTCACCCTCCGCTGGCGCCTTAAAGCCTCATCTCCAGGATGTCCTTCAGAAACTTGGAATAAGTCAATCCATCCATCTCAAATTGAAATTTGGTTTTTTTTGGGGTGGTATTTTAGATTTAGAAACGTGCTGCCTTGATCAAAAGCTGTCGCGTCTAAGGAGGGGTCAAGAGAGTCTAGACGGAACCCCCAACATAATTATTATTTTTTGCCGAAAATGCGAAAAAAAAAAATTATTTTCATTTATTTCCAGGTGTAAGCGAACGAACCTTAAGAGTTATTAAAAATGAGGGCCAAACTAATCAGGGAATCTGGAGGACTCCCGGCAAAAAGCGTGCAGCACGGGAAACAAAAGTCAATATTGATAATTTTTATTGTTTTATTTTAATTTTTGTTTTATTGATTCTGATTATTAATGTTATGTCTTTGGTGTACAATAAAGAATATTTCATTCATTTCATTTTATGTTTTAATTCATTTATGCTCTCCTTAAGTAATTCAAAAGATCTCCCCTGATCAAGTAATAATTTGTTGTTAATCTTTAGCGTCAGTAGATTCATACTAATATTAGTAGTAGCGAAGAATAGTTAGCGAAAGTAACCGTTTGTCTGTTACCTTTTTTGACTCATCCCCTGAACAAAAACATATGGTTTCTGTGTGAGTTTATAGCCGAAATCCACGCAGACGAATTCACGGCAAATATTATATATAAAATTTATATAAATACGGGGATCATGTATGCTCTACCTTATTACGCTGTCAAAATTGTGCCCTCTATTTACATTTACTCTTTGAAATGTACTAAAACGAACAATGACCACACTCCCAGGAAAGCAGATTAAAAACAAAAAACACAAGTATCAAGTGCATTTTTTCGCATTACACTCTGTGTTGTCATCAACAGATTTTCAAATTCTACCATTTTCTTACTGCTGCAGACTTAGCTTAGACAGTCTATACAAATGTACCTAATTAAACATTTTATTTTTGTACCTCTTAATCACTGTAAAACTGCCAAAAACCATATTTTATTTTGTTTTCTATGATTTTATACTATTTTTTGGAATACTGTACAAGTACCTGGCCCAAGATGAAACAACCCCTTTCTTTACTTTATTTTTTGAGCTTGGCACAAATATTATAAATTATCAAACATTATAATTCTTAATATTCCTGATACTCTGTAGTTATCTAATTCTCTCATAGGTTACTTTTCTGAAGTTTCACTTCTGCTGTGTGTGAATTGCACATACACAATTTTTTTTACTACATAATGCCAAATGATTGGTGTTTGATTTGAAATTTGTAGGTAATACCTACTTACTTAGTGATTGAATTGTTATGTTTATCATTGATTAATAATGTTTATAAATTAAAATACGTAGGCTCATGTTAAATATTTATTAATACAGTGTACGCATATAAAACCTCTAAATAGGTAAATATTTCTCTAACACAAATAACTATTGTTTATTAAATTATTGTATCCTCCTGTGCCAACCCTACCAAAATAGGTATACATTCTGCTCGCTCCTTAGAAGCTTTGCCTCTGTTCCGTTAGGAGGTTTATCTACCCTGTGGTAACGGGCCGACGGAGTTCGAAGATTCGCGCAGTACGAGCCACGTGGCGATGCAGCGCACGTCAAAACTCACAACTCACAACCAAGGTGCGAGGTGGTCATGGAGCGTGCGTGATTTTAAATAATTATCGATTAACGCAATCATTTAATTGATAAACTTATGTTTTGTGAATGGTACCTATTTCATGTTATAAAATATTAGTATATATTACATATAGATCTAGTATAATTGGTAAGTAACTTATTCATAATTATTGGTATTGCGGCGCAAGCTGCGCAATCTTAGAGGAATCGCGACTGTTTATATGATAAAAAAGCAAGGGGTTCTAGCGGCTGCTGATAAAATTAATTGACCGAGCGAAGCGAAGGTCTCTGAGTCTACTTGAGTGAATTGGCACTTGCCCGTCCGTCTGTCTGTCCGTCTGTCAGAGCCTTATAACTCCTGAATTACTGAACGTAATTACTTCATCTATACCTACTTATAATAAAACTGTAACTGGGACCATACTACCAACGCTAAAAGCCACATTGTTTCATAATTGTTGACTTTCGTGTTTTAGAATTATAATCCTTTTTACAAGAACGTCAAGGTACGTGACATCAAACTGTCAATTTGAGTAATATTGCTTAAGTATTACTTTAAGCGTTGGCAGTATGGCCCCAGGTCCAATTCTGTACATTGAAGATATTTTGAATTTTTTTTGGAGGGCACTCATTATTCGATACTGAAGTCATATCTGTAATTTTTTTTCATTTTTATCTGTCTGTCTGTCTGTCTGTCTGTCTGTATCTTGGCCGCGCATCACGCCGAAACTACTGAATGAATTCAAACGAAACTTGGCACGATTTGAGCCCATACTACGAGGTAGGACATAGGATACTTTTTATCCCGAAATTCCACCTCCGAAGGGGTGAAATAGGGGTTGAGAGTTTGCATGAAAATCCTTAATTTCTCAAGTTATATCCATGAAACTTGATATATGAGCTGCGGGTTGAAAATGAAAACATATGTGTTTCACAGTTTTTCAAAATTCCACCCCCAAAGGGGTGAAATAGGGGTTGAGAGTTTGTATGCGGACGAAGTCGCGGGCATCAGCTATAAAGAATATACATACATACATACATAGGCTACTTTTTATCCCGGAAAATTAATGGGTTCCAGCGGGAATCGAAAAAACTTAGTCCACGCCATTGAGGTATTATGTACTAACGTAGTCCACGCGGACGAAGTCGCGGGCATCAGCTAGTATTTAAATAAAATATGTAAACCTATGGCCTCCAGCCGAATATGGCTTAAAAAGTTTAAAAAAATCTTTATTTCGGGGGGGGGCTCTCATAGAAGCGAATGGGGCCTGTTACACTATCAATACCGTATCGCGATCCACGGATCGTGATATTTTTATCGTGACAGTATTGATGGTAGGGTCTCATACTATCAATATTATCATCATCAGTACTGTGTTCGAGTTCGTAGAGAATAGTTGTGCTCTCAGAGTAAACATACTCTGTGGTTGTGCCATATACTTAAAAATCCAAAAGAGTCCACTTTGGTCTAAAAATTAACCTGTGTCAAAAATCTTCAACACAGACCATTATAATTAAAAATGGATAACAGAAAGAAAGCAGCTGTCGCTATAATATTAGCGATGGCAATTCAAACTAATAAAAAACGAAGGCGTTGGGTAAAAAATTGGATTTTAAAACGAAACCAGTACAGTCATTTGAATCTAACGCAAGAAATTCTTTTAGGCGATGACTTGGATGATAACGAAAGTTACTATCTAGCAGCCTGTCCAGCTCCTCATCCCTCTTTTTTTTTATTCATATTATTATAATTAGAATCATTGGGATTCCAAAGCGCCTGGGACATTTCAAAGTTATATAAAAATCCTTTTAATCTTGCGAGGTCTGCGAGACGTCGGAAGCAGTCGGAGATCCACATTCCCAAAATTCCTCGTCCTGCATGTTTCGTTAAATTATAGAACTCTGTGACCACAGAGTATCTACTGGTATCTGTGACGGTTCCGTCGTCGTCGGCTGTCGAACACGTCGTACTGACGGTACAGCCATATGAGTATTTTTCAAAAAGTTGTCCACTTTTATAAAATTAAGGTGTCCCCTCATGAAAAACGTAAATGTAGCAAAGAAATAGTTTCTGTCACGAATCATGTATGATTTGAATGTTATCTGGGTCTCTAATATTTACTTTAAAAGCATCATTACACCGGTACGTATTCATTTTACTTATAAAAATCAATTTGTTTAGGTTAGTGAAAATGTTCTTCCATACAAATTTCCGTTGTCCCCTTTCTACCTACGGGACTAAAAAACGTTGTGCAACTATATTTTCAAATATTACAAACAAGGTTTAATAACTTTTCTACTCCTTAATAATAACAGACGCTATTAAAAAGTCTAATATAGCTTTAAGTACCTGGTTTATAATTGAAATTTAAAAAATAAAACATGTCCCCGATATTTCGCGTAATTTCGTGACACGATTTCTTGACGCCTTATACCACATAGGAACTGGAATGTCTTTGGTTGATTTAATTTTTTGTGCATGGCAGCACAGTAGCATTCCATAGACATTGCCAAAATACCGCTGCCATTTTGTTTTGGCTTGTCAACACCGAAGTAATCGGAGCATCTTAGTGTGTGACGCTGAATAAAAATATTTCCTGACGTGTTTTCAAGACAAAAAGTAAGTAATAATACAATTAAATATATTTAAAACCTTCTCGTGAATAACGTCTTTGCTTTAGAGACTTGTAATATGGAATTCAATAGATTGTTTTGATGTTGTTATAAAATTTAGAGTGCATCATAAAATTTCCTCACAGATTTCGTGACAATTTCTTGACGTCAAGAAATTTTGGATGTGTTCATGCAAACGCCGTGCCAATTAGGAATCTAACTGCCAAATGCCAATTTACTTCGCTATAGGCGCCACTGTGTTATGCCGAAAACAAACATAGGTAGTGATTTAAATATAATATGGTTGGTGATTTAAATCACTACCCAAGTAGTACTTGGGTACTATGGGTACTTGGCAAGTACCCATATTATAAAGGCAGAAGTGTGTTGGTTTATTGGTTTGTCCTTCCATCACGTTGCAACGGAGCAACGGATCGACGTGATTTTTGCATGGGTATAGTTAAAGACCGAGAGTGAATTAATAGGCTTTTTATCCCGGAAAATCAAAGAGTTCCCACGGAATTTTTAAAAACATAAATCGACGCGGACGAAGTCGAGAGCATCAGCTAGTATAATATAATAATGTTGAATGTTACCCGTATTTGTTGTAGATGTCAATGACAGCTGCTGAGCGACAAAAAAAATATATCGAAAAATTTAAACGTGAAAACCCTGAAAAATATGAAGAGAAAAGAAAAAAGCACTTACAAAAAGTGAAAGAACGGCAAAAAAACGACCAACGATTTAACCGATGAAGAAAAAGTAATACAAAGAGAAAGGATGAAAAATGCTGCCAAAGCTAAACAGACCAATTTTTTTGTAATAAAAATTTTTGTGTAATAAAAAAGCGTTTAATTAATCACCTACACAAAAGCATTAGGTAGGTACCTACTTAATTTCACCGGCATGTGGTATTAGCCCATCCACTGTATTGATTATTTCCTGACATTTCTTGACGAACCTATTTCTTGACAATTTCATGACGGGACAACTTTTTGAAAAATACTCATAGCCGTCTCTATCCCTTATAGGGGATAGAGACGGCTATGGTACAGCGCGTTCACACTGTCAGTATTATTGAAGCCCTGGATCGTGGATTTCAAGAACATCCGGTGATCCATCAATATTATCGCAAAACCATCAATATTTGGATCGCGTATCGCGGATCGCGTGATAATACTGATAGTGTAACACCCGCCATTGTGAAGTAAAATATTTTTTATAGCGTTACCTACATAGAGTTGCGGTATATCATTTTAAAGATAATAAGGAATAGAGTCCAAAAAATTTTTTTTTAATTGACGAAATGGGGGGCTTTCAAAGTGGAGATTTTCTAACGTCAAAAGTTGACCTCATGTACTCTCAATTTTCTGAAAGGCTGAGCCTGAAACTTGATCAATTATTTGAATTATATCCTGTACTTGAACAACAAATACTAAAATTAGATAAATATAATAAGGAAACGAAATTATTTAATTTTTAATGATGATGATATTTTTAACAGAACTTCACAATGATGTCAATAGATGGCGCTCTGTGATACCGCGAGGTCTCAGTTCGGGGCAAACCACTAGCTTTATAGTGTTATTACGGTATATCAATATATAGATAATTAGGAATAGAGTCCAAAAACATATTTTCTTTAATTTTTCCCCTAAAATTGACGAAATGGGGGGCTTTCAAAGTAGAGATATATAGATAAAACTATACCTACCTATCATACGGAAACCGCGAGGTCTCAGTTCGGGGCGAACACAGACTACAGTGTGAGGCGAACCACTAGTACCTATTTGTTAGTTTTTAACAGACTTCCAAAAAAGGAGGAGGTTCTCAATTCGGCGCGTATGTTTTTTTTTTTAGAGTCTATTTTTTGTGTCGGGGGGGTTCTTAAAATTTTTAATTTTACTTTTGTTTTGTCCTTTTTAAAGTAGGTATAATTGAAGTAATACGTACCTACTACATCTGTGTAATACGGTATGTACCAAATTTCGAATCGATAGGACATAATATTATGGAAGGTAGTGAGATCCCCTCATCAACTATTGAGCTGATGATCTTCAAACGGCTGAACAGATTTTCATGAAACATGGCTAAGAACACTCGGGATAAACTTATCTATGACACAATAAAAACGAAACGAAAATCGGTTCATCCGTTTGGGAGCTACGATACCACAGACAGATACACAGACGGACACGTTAAACTTAAAACCTCTTAAAACACCCCTCTCATTTTGCGTCGGAGGTTAAAAATGTCTGTGAAGTGTGGACTACACTGAAAAATCAAAGGAAAAATCAAAGAGTATTTATATTCGTAGACAGAGAAGGATAAGTAGGTACTTACTTTGAGCAAAGCTTTGAGCTTAAATCACTACTCAGATTAAGTATAAACTTATTAGGTCTCTGTCTACATGCTGTCTACCAAAGGAACTGACACGGTTCACAAGTTTTATAGAGTGAATACCTATAATATATTTTATGTTTCTCTTTTTTATTATAGCAGACGCTCTTAAGTAAAATAAGATGTCACTAATTCAATGTTTACTATTATGACAAACTGTAATCTTGCTATAGCTTGAACGTGCTAGTCCGCCATATAAGTACACATCATAGAGTAAATATATAGGAAGAGGTGACATTGTAATAATAATACAACCGGTGAACGAAATGAGTATATACGCTAATGCCAAGGAGTGACAGAGCTAGAAAATATTTTCTTGTCCTGCTCAATGACTAAGGAAGTATTTAGTACTTCCTTAGTCATTGAGCAGGACAACTCGACCGAACTCGGAGGACTTGTCATACCTACGAAAAAAAGCTGTATACCTACCTAAACATTAAGGGTAGACTAAAATGGCGACTTACCAAAGTGCGGCCCGATGACTATCGATAATATTTATCGATGTTGATTTGCTGTGATGCAGATGACGCAACCTAAACCTAACCGCAGCCATTCTTGCATATGCCTTAACTGGGTGACATGTCAATTATTGTACAATTATTGTTCATGTTAAATGCAAATAAAAAATCTATCCGATATATCTATCTAAATCTGCCGGGACCTGCTCAAGATACCTGTCTGGTGCTGTTATATTAAGAGTACAAACTACATGGTGGCATTCCGTGGTCCGACCTGTAAGACACATTGGTAGGAATATGGACTCAACAAGGGGTGAAACTATTGGAAACAAATATAATGTTGTGTTGAATTAAGGAGCAATGAAATAAAACGTACAAATCGCTGAACAATACATTTTTTCTCTCATTTATTTTCATGGCATTGTTTTTACAATGTTTACTAGTAGGTATGTAGAAAATGTAAAAAAAAAAGATTTATGAATATTAAAAAACCCATCGTAGGCATAATTATTTTGTTAACATTTAAGTATCACTAGTTGACCCGGCCCTTACCCCTGCTTCTCACGGTGGGCCTACCTAGTGCATAGACAACAAGTGAATATAACTCAAAGAATAAAATTAAAAAATACGACTGCCATAGTTAAATGATATTTTTTTGTGAATCACTGGATATTGAAATATAGTCTTATATATTTTTGGAATCTACTCATCATTTTCTTGATGATGACAATATAGTTGATCTCATTTTGGAAAAAAAAATTCAACTTTAGTCTTTGATGCGGGACCATGGTCACCATATCAATTTTTTTTTAATTTTACTAGCCTATGTCACCCGGAATAAGCTAAGGATTCTATCGATACCTCATTCATCAAAAGAAGTTAAGGTGGAATATGCAAACTCACATACATACATACATACATGAACCCTGAAAACAATATACTCCTTTTTTCAGGCAGTCGTATAAAAAATCGTCCAAGTGTTGAACTCGATGCACATTGATCTTCTATAGGCAGCGGTTGTCCCTCTTTTGAAACAGCTTGGTTTTCTAGATACGAAGATGGCTGTAAAAAGTAAATCTTAATATGTACAAAACAAAAACTAAACAACACTTAAAAATTAGTTGATAGACCTAAGCGAGATCTCTGAGTCTACGAGTACTTAAGTAAATTTGCACTTGTTCGTCTGATGATCTGACCGCCCGCCCGTCCGTCAGCCTGTCAGAGCCTTATAACTTCTAAATGAGTGAACATCATTACTTCAAATTGAAACTTAATATGTTTAGACCGATGGTCTTAAGTCCAAAATTGCTTAGAAAGTATGAAATATAATGAATAATAATTTTGATAATAAAATACTATTACTCATTATATAAGCAAATATCGATATCGATGAAAATTTCCCCTTATGTAATCTCTAGTAGGTACTTATCAACAGGCAAAAATCTATCTTAAAATCAAATATTTACAGTAAACTAAACTAAAATATGTTTCTTCGTAGTTTAGTAACTACTTTAAAGAATACGTGAAAAATTGTTTACATACCGGTGAAATGTTAAATTTGTCAGATTTTTCTTTTTCTTGCGCCACATCACACAATATTACAACTAGGCATTGTTGCAAATTGTTATTGACGCCATACTCAAAAGTAACACTAATTTATTCTCCGTAACGAATAAATCTTTTTGATTTATTCGTTATTTAATTTGATAATTCTTTTTAACACAACTTTTCAACAAAACACAGTTTCACGTTACCAGGCGATGACACTTGAAGTAAGTACTCAAGAAATTATGCACTAAAATGGCAGATAGGCACGTTCAAGCTATAGGGCGATTACAGTTAATGCCAGTTCCTTATAATTCTTTATTCATTGGTCCTGCTCAGCGTGTCACTTTTTTTGTTTAACTCATCCGACAGTTTAGGTCAGACAATCCTGTGTCATTTTTGTTATTCGTCCATATTCGTACGAAATCGGAATTGGACAAAGTGGTAACTGTGCTCGTAGCTAACGAAAAAAGTGGTTTAACTTATAGACGATGGTGTACTGCTGTGTGTTAGGCTGCAAAAGCCGAACTGAACGTAAATACGAAAACATAACCTAATACGTAGTAAGTTTACAATTTTGACCTTATTTTGACCTGATTGTTACTGATAAAAACAGGTTATATTTGTAAAGACTCGCATGAATGCTACAAAGTATAGAAATAACAAAAAAAATACTTATTTATTCATCATGTAGATATGATGTCTTAACTGTCAAGTTCTATGATCATATTTATATGATGCAGTTCTTCATTTTTACTTATTAAACTATTGACCCACATATTATGATCATATAAACGTCATATACTATCAAGATGGATAACGATTTTAGCCGTGTTTTCCGATGCTATGAATTCAATTTTATTAATTGCATTAAAAGAAAAGAAAAGGGTGAAAAATAAAACTAGAAAAAAAAGGCGAATTTGGGTTAGAACATGGGTAGCAAGGCGATCAGTTTATTATATAAACACTTATTTTCCTTGTAGAGGCTAATTAGTCTTTTTGTACTTTCGACGTTTTGGAAGACGCCATCTTTTTTGGTTAGACGGATACACAGAATAAGTAGAGATTGCTACGCACTGCTACGCATGACGGTTAACATCCTACTTGTACGCTAGCTTTCAAATAGGATCCCATAACTATGATCATAGACAAATGTAGATATTACACTGTCATATGTTCTTCATATAAAAATGACTCATACATCTATGATCATATATATATGATAGTGTAATATCAGCCTAAGAAAATATCGCAATATAAGAAGAAGACTATCGCTATCGCATACTGTATACGCTGACGCCATGTCTATAACTCCTCTGTCTACGGTACTCGTTTTTAATAAATAGTGAATCATAGCCGTCTCTATCCCCTTTGGATAGAGACGGTTAAGTAGGAATAGGTATAATACCTACTTCAATAATTATTGTCATCGCCTCTTCTATCCTGTGCTTCTATCATACTGTTACTTGTCTCTGGTTTAGTGCACAGACTACAGTGTATAAACGGAGAGTTTAGTGAGTAGAATCATTAATTCAGTAGAGTAAAATGACGTTTACAGTGTTGTCAGTTTCTGATGAAAATGAAATAGTGTTGTGACTAAAGTGTGTAATGTTGAAATGTGTATATAGTGAATATTGTTGTCATTGACTTATATGTATAATACTACTAGACAAGTTAGCGGCCTTCAATAATTGCCCACAGAGTTTCGGTTAATGCTCCGTAACTCGTTTAGTCCACTGCAAGCAAGCGAGAAGGCCAGTGCACTGTTTTGTAAACTGTGAACGTTGTTTTCGACAAACTAACACCGATTTTGTTTAAAGTGACCAATAAAACACTGTTATAATAATAATTTATGTGCGTAGTTTTTCCAGGTAATTTGAAGTTTATTTCAGTTTATTTTACTTACCTGAGTAATTTATTTCGTATTTGTCTAAAACAATAATTATCGTAAATATAAATACACAACTGCCATGTTTGTCCATCACGCTTACTCTTTACTAGAAATATGCGAGAGCGAGCCGTACTACCGACACGTTGATAAAGATTATGATAATTATTTAAACAGATATGCCCAAGTGGAATAGGGTAAACCAGTAGAAAAATCATTTTAATTGTTATATAAATAGGTACTTTATTATATTTTTTGTGTTTTAGATATTGGATATTAATTGAATATTTACGAAAATGCCGAATTGCATAGATATTGCAAAAAATATTCGGTAATTCCGTAATTTTTACGCACCGTTAACATTATAAAGTTGTGTATATTTCTTATCTAATATTTAAGACTTAAGATATTTGTATTAATAATAATAAAAATAAACGATCGGTACAAGATTATCTGCATTTAATTTATTAATTGAAGTCGCATCTGCGTTTGCAAGGCATATTCACCATGCATGCTCCCCTCTCTACCCGCGCGCGCGATCCTAAATTGTGACAGATTTTTATTTTTTATTATCAAAATAAAAATCGATACAGCTTTGGTGGGTAGCACTGCGAAAAACCACGTAGGTTTAAATTGCGTGCTCAACAAATCTTCCGTCAACATATTAGAATTTTAAACTATTTATAATTAGCTATTAAAAAAATGTATTATTCCAAATTGCTTGTCTAGTAGTATAAATATAAGTCAATGATTGTTGTAACTCTTTTTCTTTGGAGAAAGAAAGTCTTGTTGGCGTGATGTACTTGGAATATCCATATCTTTCTTATTGATTAGGTACAAAACAGTACAAAAAACAGATTAACAAAACACAAAATCCGTCGTAAAAGGTTGAATCCGTCGTAGGTACCTATGTGTTTGTTTGTCGTACGAAAGAATATACAGCGTTGTTGTTCGTCAATTTCTTTAAGTAATTCTGCATTATTAATAATTCTTTACAAATAATTAATATCCCTATTGCAATCAGTTATTTATAAAATTGTTATTAGTAACACTTAAATATAATAGGTACCTATTTAGAATTATTATTATTAGGTATTAGGTATTTTTCCATTGCCTTTGTGCAAATTATCGGAATCAATACCATAGAGTACATAAAATGTACTAATGGTATAACTACCAACTCAACTAGAACATCACTATTACAATAAATACATGGAAGAAGGAATTACGACTCCCGTCAATAAATATGGCAATATTGGGTGCGTTCCGAAATACACTGAGAGCACTGGAAGTCCCCAGTAAAGAGCACTGCCAGTGCTCGCAGTGCTCATAACGGAACACACACATTATTTTACAAAGTGACATTAGCAACTGTCATTTCACTCTACTTTTTAATTATTGATTCTACTTTTTTATTTAAGTATCTCTACCTACTATTCAAAGGTTTGTGCTTTGTTGAAAAATTATTGTTCTCAATGCGATAATTTTAATAACATTACAATAATTTATGAGCAATAATACATTTCTAAATTACCAAAACAACTTAGGTGCACTATGCCTAGCCAATATGAAGATGAGCGGGTTTGGGAAGGTTCAAATCACCAATATGAAGTAAGTTTTCATCAGAATATTTCTAGTATTTAAAAATAAAACGAAGTGTTAGGCTCAATCCATTTTTATACGAGATACCTACTATAACTGAGGACTATAAAATTGTACAATGCTGTTTTGGAAATTTTGTGTATTTAAAATTGGTAATTGTAAGAATCTTTTGGAATAAATGAATTTTATTATTATTTGACGACCTCCGTGGCGCAGTGTGTAGCGCTGTTGTCTTAACGTGCGGAGGTCCCGGGTTCGATCCCCGGCAGGGTCAATTTGGGAATTTATAATTTCTGAATTTTCCCTGGTCTGGCCTGGTGGGAGGCTTCGGCCGTGGCTAGTTACCACCCTACCGGCAAAGACGTGCCGCCAAGCGATTTAGCGTTCCGGTACGATGCTGTGTAGAAACCGAATAGGGGTATGGGTTTAATATAACTGCCATGCCCCTAACAGGTTAGCCCGCTACCATCTTAGACTGCATCATCACTTGCCATCAGGTGAGATCGCAGTCAAGGGCTAACTTGTAGTGGATAAAAAAAAAAAAAAAAAAAAAAATTATTATTATTATTATTATATTTTAAAAAATCAAGTAGACTGGCAGGCGCGAAGTGGCGCGCAGCTTTGTGTCTTATTTTTAATACCACTCTGAAAACTAACTAGCAGAACTTAGAAGGACTTACAGCCTTCATCAAGCCTTCATGGTATATGAAGAACTCCGAAATATCTTGATATAAAATCTGTTTTTACATAACACCAGGATGAAGGTACAGAAGATGTCATTGATAATCCTGAAGAAGTTCTGCAAGAGTGCTTGGAAAAGTTTAAAACTCCTGACTATATAATGGAGCCTGGTATATTTGGTCAGCTCAAAAGATATTTTCAAGCAGGAGGAAATCCGGAGCAAGTTATTGAACAGCTGTCCATTAATTATAATGCAGTTGCTCAGATGGCTAATTTATTGGCTGAATGGCTTATTCTTGGAGGTAATTTAATTTAATCTGATAACACACAAACGAACATAACACACAACAGGACACAAAGAAATTAACAATATGTATTCTTAAAAGGTTCGGATCTACAATGACAAAGGTTACGTTGCTGTGAGGTCATGGGAATAATTAAAAAATTTAAATGTTTTGGTATATGAAAATGCTTAGTAAAATAGTATTCTGAGTTGTCATTGACATCTTCATGGCTCTGCCTGCTTCTTTTATTAGTATATGTATGTATGTACAAGGGTGTGTTGTAAGAACATAAAAATACCAACAGTAATTAATTATTATTTTATTGTTCATCATCCGCTCTGTGATCCTGATCGATCGATCCCGATTCGGATTAGCTTTGTGTGTGACTGCAATGTGACTAATGTGCAAAAAAGACAGTGTATAAATACCTATGATGACATGGTTATTCAAGAATTTTTATACAGTGAAAGAAAAAATATCGATTTATACTGTTTTCTTTAGTATTTAATACATTTTTCCCATCAATTTTAAATCAAATATTTATATATACTGAAAGTTTACAATATTGTCTTTGATTTAAAACTATTTAGGTTAATGTCATTGTTCAACATTTCGCAAAGCGAATCAGATTATGCCCGTTTACCTTTATCATACTTTTGTTACTAGTTTACTGTTTTATAGGTGATAGATTTAAGAAATGTACATTATAGAACATTATCTTTATTTGTTCTCACAATAAACATAATTATTAATAAAAGTTTTTTATGTTTAAAAAGGAGTTAAAGTCACAGAAGTACAAGCAATGGTTGAAAATCACTTAAAGGACATGATTTTCAAAACATTTGATCCTAAAAAAGCAGATACAATATTTACCGAAGAAGGTGAAGTGAGTATAAGCTAAATCAGATTTTAATTTGTGGTATAGGTAACTGTAATTATTACTGTCCTACGTTAACTTTTCCCAATTTAGTACAAGATCAAGTAAAATGTTGATTTTAAAGTCCTATTTCAGAAATTTAATGTAAACATGCTTGATAGACTTTATGGTCAGCAGTTTTACAAAAGCACTAGGTAGTACTTATTTTACAACCAAGCTCCATTATGTAAAACAGCTTTACAATATTTAACCCAATTGTCACTGCATTAATTACTGTAAGGGGATTGTACAATCCATCTGCAATATGTTAAGATAAATATTTCTGGCGTTACTAATATTTTCATTTTTGAGAATGTTTACCAAAGACGATATTGACTGTTTTAGACACCTGCTTGGCTCACCGAAATGATTGAACACCCAACATGGAGGTCTTTGATTTACAGATTAGCAGAGGAATATCCTGATTGCCTTATGTTGAACTTCACTATAAAGGTTAGATTTCATATCACAATACTATAGTATGAAAAAAAAACTTTGTCATTTACATGGAGGAGAAACATGGACAATTATTATTTTAATTTGGCACTGTTTTGTAATGTTAAAAAATCTTCATTTCACCTCTTTTTTTGAAAGTAAATATAATTAATCAAGTAATTCTATCCTACCTTAATAATTAGTGTAATTGGCCTGTGCCATTCTAATTAAAAACATAAATATAAATTTAGTAGGTAATTATGCATAGATTTAAATAATAAAATAAATAATAAATACCTACCCATTTAATTTTGGTTATGCAGTTGATATCAGATGCCGGATTCCAAGGTGAAATAACAAGTATATCCACAGCTGCACAACAGATAGAAGTGTTTTCTAGAGTTTTGAAATCAGCAATTGTTGGATTTTTGCAGAGCTCAGACGATTGGCAAAATAGTGTTACTGAATGTTCTGTAAGTTGTACATGTGTTATTTGAATTTACTTCTTCAGCAATTCAAACAACTACAAACTTATTATAATAACTAGCTGATGCCCGCGACTTCGTCTGCGTGGATGGAGGTTTTTGGTTCCCGCGGGAACTCGATAATTTCCTGGGATAAAAGGTAGCCTATGTGTTATTCCAGGGGGATGCCCCGTCGCTTGGGGGATGCCCCGTCGCTCACGTCCGCAGGAATTGCTAAGCGAGCGACGAACCAGGCGGCGTATCAATAAGCGTGTTTTCGTTAATACGCTTATTATGAATCAAATGCCATAGGATTAAATAAATATTCCAGACTATAATCTATCCCAGTGCCAAATTCCATCGAGATCCGTTCTGCCGTTCTGGCGTGATTGAGTAACAAACATCCATCCATCCATCCATCTAAACTTTCGCATTTATAATATTAGTATAGAGTTTGTCAAAAATTGAAGTTGTGGAAAAATTAAATAATGATTAAAGTACTTAACAGCTAAATTTAAATTAATTTTTTTTATTCTTCTAACAGAAAATGGTATGTCATGGTGCACACACATATGTGTATAGCCAAGTAATTGTTCACATTCTATCTCAAGAGCCAAGAGGTGGAGCAGTTATGAAAAGACTTAGTCAGGAAATTACCCGCTGTGCTCAACAAAGGTAAACTGAAATATTAAATTGAATAATAATAATTGAAATGAAATGAAATGATTTCATTTCATTTCATGTAGGACAACTTGTGCCACTTATGATAAGTTGTAAGAATCTACCACCGGTTCGGAAAACTGATTCCACTGAGAAGAACCGGCAAGAAACTCAGCAGTTGCTCTTTTCAAAAACAGAAAAATGTACGAATTTGTATATAATAATATAAAATGCATACGCTACGTAACAAGTAGGTATTACACTGACTTGGGTTGCTGGATGCGAAGCCGGTTGCTTCCATGCAACTTTATCATCAAGTAAATCATCTATATGTACTCTACTAATCTCGACTTAACAGATGCTGTTTAACAGTCTTTAAATTTATGTAATGGCAACTCCAGAAACTCTTTTGGTACCATGTTATAAAAGCGTATACTCGACCCCACAAAGGATCTATAATAATTGATTAAATATTATGTTACAACAAATGCCAATGGAGACTTAAAGACATTGTGCCTAGAGGTTCAATATTTTGCTGGCATAAAACATTATATTTTACTTTTTAATATTAAGTCCATTTTGGACTTAATAATGCTGAATGATGGCTCTTGTAAACAGTGTACCTAGCCAATTATATTGAGTACTAATAAACAGTGGCGATTCCTGGTGGTAAATCTTGGGTTTGCGCTAGCTGATGGTTAGGTATTTTCTCAATAAAACACATTCACCTCATATATCACTGATTAGGGGTTACATAGGTTTAATTTATCTGATAGGTATATCCCTAACAGGTTTGCCCGCCATCTTAGAGTAGGTACTTACATCATCACCCACCACCTGGTGACATTGCAGTCAAGGGGTAACTTGTACTTACTAGAATAAAGAATACTATTTTTATTTATCTTACACTAGCAGATTCCCGCGACTTCGTCCGCGTGGAATAATTTTTTAAAATTCCCACGGGACCTCCCTAATTATTCGGGTTAATCTCGGTTCTCGTACCAAGCCTATGACACTCACAAATAATGTGGCTTTCTGTTGGTACCAGAATTTTCAAAATCGGTTAAGTACATCCAGAGATTACCCCCTACAACCTCACAAACTTTACCTCTTTATAATATTAGTATAGTGCGCGTTACATTATTATTATGATATCTTCTAAGATATTCATCTGAATTAAATGGTGTAAGGGCGAATTTGATCTATATTAAATACTTGAGATGAACAATCATTTTATTTTGATAAGGATTAATACTATGTTGGTAAAAACACCTTCGCAAGTAAAGCATTGTTTTAGACCAAATTTGAAAATCATAATGACGGTTGTTGTAAGACGACCTTAAAAGATAGCTATATGCTGTCGCGGACTTTTTGAGAGGAACAATTCCACCATACATTGTTTTCGTGTAACTTTTACCATTTACGCAGCGCACGACACGGAAGCTCTCAGATGAGACAATTTTTTCCGACTTCACTCACATTATTGCAATATTCGTAGGGATCTTTAATGTTTTTTAAAATAAAATATAGCCTATGTTACTCGCCGATAATGTAGCTTTCTATAGGTGAAAGAATTTTTAAAATCGGTTGAGTGGTTTTTGAGTTTCGAAAATAATACCACACGGCACATGCGCAACTCATAGTGCACGCCTTCGGCCCGTAGTGAGCGGGAGGGCCAACGGAGTTCGAAGATTCGCGCAGTACGAGCCACGTGGCGATGCGGCGCACGTCACAACTCACAACTCACAACCAAGGTGCTAGGTGGTCATGGAGCGTGCGTGATTTTAAATAATTATCGATTAACGCAAACATTTAATTGATAAACTTATGTTTTGTGAATGGTACCTATTTCATGTTATAAAATATTAGTATATTACTTATATAGATCTAGTATAATTGGTAAGTAACTTATTCATAATTATTGGTATTGCGGCGCAAGCTGCGCAATCTTAGAGGAATCGCCACTGCTAATAAAGAAATAGGGATGATGCCTATATCAAAAATAAATTATTTCTAACTGATTATTAAATAGAGGGTCTTCCAAAAGACCTAAAATTCACATCCTCGGTTAGTCTTAAGTCTGATATAACCATTTAAAAATGTAGATTAAAGAAAAAAAGCGCGTTGAAATTTTATGACGTCACAAATGTGAATTTTATAATTATTTTTTTAACTTCCATACTAGAAGTGCGTTTTTAAGTTTGAAGAGTTGCTGATTTGATTGAGTTGTCATCATCCCTATTAGCGTAGCTGCATAATCATTTACGTTATAGTGGTCATGATGTCACACCCATAACGCTGGCTCTAACCCCGGGGGAGTGTTGGCGAGGCGCGCGCACTGCTCTGGCGGCCATGTTGTCTCGAGGCGCGCTGAACCCGGCCGATATATCAGTTCTGTTCCGAGCGTACACGCAACCCGAACCGCCTCCTGTGCACTTGCTCAGAATACCACACTTTTTAGGTAGGTAACTCTTATAATATATTTTTCACAGTCAAATTCTTGTAACATTTGTCGCATCTTCCTCTCGCTCCCTTTTATATTTTGTTTATCAATTGTTTTATTTGTCGCCCTTAGGAAAAGCTATATAAAAATACCTTATAAATATTTCTTATGATGCAATTTATTTAACCCTGTAAAGTTAAGTAACATTTGTAAACTACATAAAATGCTATTTTATTACACTACACTTAATTATTTTATGAAATAAGTTTCATGACAGGATACTGCTTGACAGTAAAATATGATGATGCAGTCTAAAATGAATCTTTTACCTTTAAAACGCTGCTAATATAGTTGCTTGTACGATTAAAATAGTATTAATAGTCTAAGATCCCGATATAAAACGACCTTCACCGAGATGCTTATTTAATGAAACGTATTTTATATTTAATTTAATATGTCAATAAATATAATCCATATGGGTTGCCTAGCAACATAAGGATTATATTTATTGACATATTAAATTAAATATAAAATACGTTTCATTAAATAAGCATCTCGGTGAAGGTCGTTTTATATCGGGATCTTATACTATAAGAAATCCTATCCTATCCGTTGTTCACAGAACTTCTTGTGGACTCGCTATTTAAATTGGGTAGCAAACTTAATCCTGAACACAAATCGAAATACATGTATTTGTTGGCTTACGCTGCAAGTGTCTGCGAGGGTGTCGCCCCGGGCAGGCCGGTCAAAGATGAGCTGAAGGCGACCATGCAGGCCATCGAGAAGATCCATGCGGTATGCAGCAGCTCGGCTAGCTCCAGTGAACTGATAGCTGAGCTGCCTTCTTTGTACCACTGCATTAGGTCAGTATTCTAATCAAAAAATTTAATCATCTTGAACTGCCTGCGCTAGTAAAAGTATTTAGGTATAATTTTCCACTTGTACGTTTTACTAAGTATGAAAAGAGCAACTGCTGAGTTTCTTTGTTCAACAGCTATCGAGATTTAATAATACTTGAGTAGGTCAAAGTTATGTTTTTGTGGCAACTTTTGTTTTAGAAATTAATTAGGTGCTAGAAATTTTAAGTAACGAAATAAAGGGGTTCGGGAATTTTCCGTTTATATCACGATTTTACTGGTATAAATATTCCCGACGGACGTCAGTCAACCCAGAACATTACTACGGAAAATATCTCTTTATTTCCTAGTAAGTACCTCGTACCTCATACTCTCCGAACTCTACTACACTACCTGCCACGGTAGAGGTGCACAGGACGGAACGCCTACCAGTGCAGCATCGGCGAATGCTAGCCGACGGGTCCCGATATCTGCCCGCCCGCTCACAGTGTTCGTCAAATATTGCGGGACAAGTTCCCTGGCGTTTCAAGGGTCCACACAACCGAGGCGCCGCAACACGCCTCTAGGCTTATATATAGTGAAGGTAGGTACTCTACAGGGTCCAAGGAATCCCCCCTTATATTAATCCCCTCTTGGGCTCCCCTACTATTAGAGGTAGAATAATAAAAAAAATAACTCGTTTGTTTTAGATTCCCAGTAGTTGGAATGGGTGTTCTTGTGTGGGTAGAATGTGTGGTAACAGAAAAGTCGTATTTCAAACTGTGCACTGAGCACTGCCCTGTACACTTGGCGTTACTCGACGAAGTGGCGTCCTGCCATCCATTGCTACATCACAGATTACTGAAATTACTGGTCCAGTTATTTGAATCTCCGCAAGATGAATTGGAAATATTAGTACAGGTTGGAATAGTTTTTTTTTATAGAATATATAACTTACCTACTATGAATACTGCTTTCACCTCTTTCGTCGACTTTATCGCTTGCTATTAAAACAACAATAAGGGTAGGGTTTGTAATATTTGAACCTAACACCCATATACTCGTACCTACTTAGACCTTACCTTTTACATTTAAGTAAAGCCCCTTATTTAGGTTTTGAACCAAGTTGTAGTATTATTTCTTGATCGGTTTTGTTTTAAATTTTAACTCGTAGATACCTACGCGCGTAATAATACGACGATTATCTGATTTCAGCCCAGTTGCATGTATCCCTTTATCTAAACTAATATTATAAAGAGGAAAGATTTGTTTGTTTGTTTGTAATGGATAAACTCAAAAACTACTCAACCGATTTTAAAAACTCTTTCACCTATAGAAAACTATATTATCAGCGAGTAACATAGGCTATATTTTATTTTCAAAAAAATTAGAGATCCTTACGAAATTTGCAATAATGCGAACTACGAGTAAGTCGGAAGAAATCGTCTCTTCTGAGAGCTTACGTGGCGTGCGCTGCAAACATAGTTAAAGTTACACGAAAACAATATATTATGGTGGAATTGTTCCTCTCAAAAAGTTCTAAAAAAAAAATCCGCGATAGCCTATATTATGGTGGAATTGTTCCTCTCAAAAAGTTCTAAAAAAAAAATCCGCGATAGCCTATTTCTATCTTTTAAGGTTGACTCACAATATGATTATAAATAACCATATGATTTATAAATAATAATAATATAAATATGATATATATATGATTAATATATATATGATTTTCAAATTTGGTCTAAACCAATGCTTTATTTGCGAAGGTATTTTTACCGACATAGCATTAATCCTTATCAAAATAAATACTATGTTAGTCATCTCAAGTAGGTATTTAATTAAGATAAAAATTGTCCACACCATTTAATTTAGATGAATATCATAAGAGAGATCAAAGAAATTAAGTAACGTGCAAGGGAAAATGGCGCGACTGCTGCCGGCGCGGTACTCAGATAGATAGAGAATACCTATTGAGGGCTGGCGGCAGTGGCAGGTGTAGTGAGGGCAGGGCGTACTCTTACAATGTAATATTACTAGTGGTTCGCCCCAAACTGAGACCTCCCGGTATCCATTAACTTTTACAGAGCGCCATCTATTGACATCATTGTGAAGTTCTGTGAAAAAAACCCTGAAGCTCATTAAAAATTAAATAATTTCGTTTCCTTACAATATTTATCTAATTTTAATATTTGTTGTTCAAGTACAGGATATAATTCAAATAATTGATCAAGTTTCAGGCTCAGCCTTTCAGAAAATTGAGAGTTCTGAGGTCAACTTTGGCGTTAGAAAATCTCCACTTTGAAAGCCCCTCATTTCGTCAATTTTAGGGGAAAAATTAAAAAAAAAATTTTTTGGACTCTATTCCTAATTATCTTTACCTAAAATGATATACCGCAACCCTATGTAACTCTATAAAAAATATTTTACTTCGCATTCGCTGCTATGAGAGCCCCCCTGAAATAAATATTTTTATAACTTTTTAAGCCATATTCGGCTGGAGGCCATTGGTTTACATATTATATTTAAATTTGAAGTAATTACGTTCAGTAATTCAGAAGTTATAAGGCTCTGACAGACGGACGGCGGACAAGTGCAAATTCACTCAAGTAGACTCGGAGACCTTCGCTTAGCTCGGTCAAAAATGTAAAGCCTGCCCACTGCCCACTGGCTATATTGGGAATAGACTATTAAGATTATTAGTGCTACCCGTGCGAAGCCGGGGCGGATAGTACTTAATACCACAAAGCAAATCTTATCCAACTGAAACAAAGCCATTGATTTTGTTTCAGTTGGAGCTTAAGAAAATGTTGCTAGATCGAATGGTTAATTTACTGAGCCGCGGCTGTGTGGTGCCAGTCCTGCAATACATCAAACAGTGCGTCACTCGGGGCGACACGGATATTTCACTCATCAGATACTTCATTACAGAGGTAATATTTGAAGTTTTGTGCTCGCTTCTTAATTATGTATGTACGCTGACTATTGTTTTATTGATCTAGATCTTTGTGGCTCAATTGTGGATTCAAATAGATAGCGCTCTTATCCAGTTTGTGCGGCGTACCTTCAGCATTTATTGTATGGCGACGGTTTTCGCGTTGCAAATGTGAAGCATGATGTGCTGTCGACTTTACACCAATTAGTTATTTTATAACCTTGTTTCAGTTCTTTTTGTCAATTCTTAGTTAATTGTCCAACATAATATTTGAAACTCCTCGATTGGGATATAACGCAGCACTCTTGTAATGAAATATTGCAAAAATTTGAATATAATATTATGAGCTGTCCAATAGTCACTAAAATAGAAAATTCATTGCTAAATCATTTTTAATTTTACCTGCGCTCGTTTAAATATTACCCGTTTTTTAGTAATTTTAATTTTATTACTTGTTTATAAAGATGTTATTTTTAGGTTTTAGATGCAATAGCTCCACCATATACCCCAGAGTTCGTTCAACTAGTTTTACCAATGGTGGAAAATGAAGAAATCACAGGAACAATGAGGGCGGAAGGCGAAAATGATCCTGTTTCTGAATTCATAGGTAATTAACTAAAAAAATATTAGGTATATATCATAATTTTTTTTTAATTCTGTACCCCTAAAATCATGAGTTATTTTGTTTCAGTTCACTGCAAAGCGCATTATGTGGTGGTTTAAATCATAGATGCACAAAATAAGATCCTAAGTTTATGGATTAAATAAATGGTATTTTATTTATAGATTTTAAAAAGGTGTTTTTTTTGTGTTTCCGGTCTAATAATTTTGCTGAATTACATATTATGTTAAAATTCAAATGAGATAAATAAAACTCCGTCAAAGCTGTGATTAACGCAGTTGTTATAATATTGCAATACTCAAGTTCATAATATGCTCATTAAACCCCACGAGAAGCTTTCCTTTCATAATATCTCTTTAAGGCCTGTTGAAATACTTCTCCTATGGTTCTTTTTCCCCAAATATCTACTTTAACTTTTATCTCTTCTAATTTATTTTTATTACTTATTGGCACTTCTGTCATAGTAGCGGTATTTGTTTCATTAATTGTTTCTTTTTCATCTGGCTTTTCAACTTTTAAACATTCACTTGTAGCATCCTCCTTGGCCTCACTGACTTCATCACTTGAATCATCAATAGAAAAGTCAGAGTCAGCATCAATATTTTCTTTAGTATGTTTAGATTTTTTGAAATTTCTGATGTCATCGAGATTAGAGAAATTTATTTCATTTTCAGAGTCTTCGATTTCGCCTTCAGACAACTTTTTATCACTTGAAAAGTTACGCTTCCTATAATTTCTTTGATTACTATCTTTTAATTTCTTAGAAACTTCATCTTGTATAACTTCAGCAGTTTTAATAAGTTCTTCATGATTTTTTGGAGTTATATCTTCTATATTTTGTATGCTTTTAGAAGTCTTATCTGATCCTAGCTTCTGTTCATATAAATGTCGATAAAATCCACCTTAAAAATATACATACTTAATTATTATTTAAATGTAAAAACCGGAGCATCTTCAGGAGATGTTGACTCGACAATGTTTTACAATCGTGCATTGTCGAGTCAACATCTGAAGATGCTCCGGTTTCGGAGTGAAACGTATGTTGAGAGTGATTTGGAGGATTTGTGTGGTGTGGTGTGGTGCGGTGCCGGTGCGAATTGCTGGGTGGTGGTTGTTCGCATGCTATTGGTGAAGGACACGCACTGTACCACATAGATTGGTCTGCTGTGGCAGATTATAGCGAATTAAACTTCTCGATCATTCATTGCTATTATAATAATTTATCAAATAACTAGCAAGAATCACGAATTAAAAACAAAGACTAATGATTTATTGGGTGTTTGACATATAGAAATAGAATGATTCCAAAGAGATGTGACATGAAAAGTGAACCATAGACTGAATGATAAGAGCGGTTTAATCGATTGTAAAAATCGAAAATCGATTACCACATTCTATGATTATGAAATTACCTTGTGATGTTGAGGACGATATTATAATTAAACCTTTCACTAACATCTTAACTTGATAATAGTCGTTAAAGCCCTCCAACCTGCCTTGGAGCAGAGTGGTGGGTCTAAGTTCTAATTCCCTCTCTCCTATGAAAGTGGAGGCCTGTGCCCAGCTGTGGGACGTTAATGCTGTGTAGTGATCAGTGATCAAATACCCTACATTATGAAAAAATTGTGTGTGTCAGCTCCGACGTACGACTGGAGTTTACTCTTTACGAACGATTATCAAATATCAAATAAATATTATAAATGCGAAAGTTTGGATGGATGTATGGATGGATGTTTGTTACTCAATCACGCCCGAACGGCTGAACGGATCTGGATGAAATTTGGCACAGAGATAGATTATAGTCTGGAATAGCACATAGGCTACTTTTTATCCCGGAAAATTAAGGAGTTCCCGCGGGAATCGAAAAACCTCGATCCACGCGGACGAAGTCGCGGGCATCAGCTAGTAAGATATAAAGATTAGTAAATGAGGGTAAATGAACGCATTTTTTATATTACTGAAAGCATGCTTGATACATTTATTTATATTAATTATATAATCAAAATACATTACATAGTCATGGAAACATAAGCAAGTGTTACTATGGAAACATGTACATAACGTCACGGAGAAAGTTTGATTTTACTCCCCATAAATTTTCATACCCGGGCTTATGAAAATCGATTCGATAATTGCGTGGTTATATAAGTTTATTGCATTGTGGACTGTGGTACACGCAAAAAGACTAACAAAAGTCTAAATCCTGCATGATGACTTTGGCATGATATTAATATCGGTCAATCTATGGTTATAACCGGCTAGTTATTTGATAAATTATTAGAATCGCTCCGTAGAAGCGACTGTATGTGGTAATCGATTTCAGAAGTATTCATTCAATCGTTCAGTCACAACTAATCTGTCAATGTTTCCATCACTATAATATGTCTAATGAAAATTATAATCACGTGATCTGACGCCATATTTGTTTACATATATTACTCTGCCTCTTCAAGTAGACTGTACATTAGTATAACCTAGGGGAGGATATTCATTGGAATACCGCTCAATATATCACTAGCACACCAATTCCTAAGATCTGATTAAGACTAGAAAGCCGATCGCAGATAGATGAAATGGAAAAAAACCACTACATTAGCCCAACCACAATTTCACCTGGAAGTACTTACCTAATGATGCTGACACAGATGGTAGCGGGCTAACCTGTTAAGGCATGGCAGTTTTTTATTAAAGCCATATTATGCATACCCCTAATCGGTTTCCAGTTTTCTACACGACACCGTACCTACCGAATCGCGAAATAACTTGGCTTATACAGCTGTCTCCAGTTCTCTAGGTATACAAAGGTACGACATCGATAGAAATAATCCAAACAACAGACAATGATTGCTGGAAGTGCACCCTTGCATACCTTCAATTAATGCACTATGAAACTTTGTGGTTTTGGACAATTCCATACTTATTTTTTTACTACCATTAAAATTAAATTACCATAAATTTATTGGTATTTTGTGGGTATTTTCATACCAATCTATACTTATAATAAAACTGTAACAGGTCCAATTCTGTACATTGAAGATATTTTGAAAATTTTTTTTGGAGGGCACTCATTATTCTACTGATACTTGATACTGAAGCCAAATCTGTGATTTTTTTCATTTTTGTCTGTCTGTCTGTCTGTCTGTATCTTGGCCGTGCATCACGCCGAAACTACTGAATGAATTCAAACGAAACTTAACACGATTTGAGCCCATACTACGAGGTAGGACATAGGATACTTTTTATCCCGAAATTCTACCCCCGAAGGGATGAAATAGGGGTTGAGAGTTTGTATGAAAGTCCGTAATTTCTCAAGTTATAGCCATGAAACTTGATATATGAGCTGCAGGTAGAAAATGAAAACATGTGTTTCACAGTTTTCCAAAATTCCACCCCCGAAGGGGTGAAATAGGGGTTGATAGTTTGTATGAAAATCCTTAATTTCTCAAGTTATAGCCATGAAACAGCATTTGGGCTATCGTTAAAATATGAAGAAGTACGTGTTTCACCATTATAGGGGAATTATACCGTGGGATAGTAATATAGGCTACTTTTTATCCTGGAAAATTAACCGAAAAACTTATTCCACGCGGATGAAGTCGCGGGCATCAGCTATAAAGAATATACATGCATGCATACATAGGCTACTTTTTATCCCGGAAAATTAATGAGTTCCCGCGGGAATCGAAAAAACTTAGTTCACGCGGACGAAGTCGCGGGCATCAGCTATCTGAAATATTTTTGTACGTACCTGTCTTTAATGTAATAAGAATCACAAATGTCAATACATCAATAAATCTGTGTTATGTATAAAATAAAATATGCTTTTGTTGCAAATGTGTCTGTATGCTACGCGCCCATTTTATGGCCCAACTTTTTAACCGATTTTGACTTTTGACCTACTGAGATAAGTTTCATTCCAGGGCTACTTTTATCCTAGAAATCCTGATCCTAATCCTGATACCTGATCCTGAATATATTTCTACAACCTAAATTCACGCAGATGTAAGCAAATAAATACCAACCTAAATCTCTCTGCTTAGTTACATCTCCTATACTTTCTAAATATTCTTCACGTTTTTCTTTTTCTTCTTCTTGGCGAATCTCTTCAAGTTTTTTCTTGTAAGCTGAAGTAACAAAAACTTCTTTGTCTGCAAACTCATTACCTTCCTTTTCCCTTTCTTTTTGTACCTATAAAAAACATTTATCTAAGATTATTTTTAATATACTAATAACCTCTGAGAGGGTAATTTCTCTTCATATGAAGAGAAATTACCCTCTCAGAACATGTAGAACATGTTCTACAACTTTTCATGATTTCAACTTATTAAACCAAATACAATTATGAGTGTCTACAGTTTACATCTACATCAGTTCAAAATCTTTAAAATGTTTATATAAACTCTAGACACTATTCAGCTGTGTTATAAGAAGGCACTAAATAGGCTAGTCGATCGATGACAGGCCCTATTAAAAGTTACAATTTGATCCAGCTCTGTGTTTTTAGAAGGCACTAGTCAATCAATAATACAGGCCATATTATTAAATGTTACAATTTGATTCAGCTCTGTGTTTAGATAGCACTAGTCAATCAATGACAGGTCCTATTATTAAATGTTACAATTTGATTCAGCTTTGTTTTTAGACAGCACTAGTAAATCGATGACAAGCCTTATTATAAAATGGAATATAATAAAACGAGCGAATAAAAAAACAATTGGCGACTGATGATGACATACTGTTTTAATAACTTGAGCGGTATGAATTTGAGTAAGCAAAAAATTAACTAAACTAACGACAAATATTGATTAATAATAAAATCCAGAATGAGCTTACAAAAAGTGGATTGTGATTAATCCATTTCAGATATTAAAATTTTATCTGAGCGACTACATTACTAAGTGAGCGACTGGAAATACAGAGAGGGCACGATTTTTCAGGACCAGAGCGGTTTAATACTTAAGTGTCAAAAGTTTAGGTTAGGTTAGGGTTGAACATGAATATTCAGGAAGTACCCTTAGGGCACTTAGGTTCTTATGGGGTTAACATACCGAACTTAAGTAAAATAACATTGGAAAGCAAACATGTATTAGTGTATTTTTCAAAGTGGTTTTTGTTTTCAAAACACTTCATTTAAGCTAAAATGCTGCTCAGTAAATAAATACATTTGCCAAATATTGAAAAAAATGCAGGACGTAACGTTGACACTCAAACAAATATTAGGTCGCTCAAATATTAAGAAGCTGCTCATTTTGTATTTTAAGTAACTCAAATTAATGTTTGTAAGTTGCTGTTTTGTTGATTTCTCGTCACTCGCAGTCAGTCGCTCACTTAGTAATTCTTTATAAATAAATAAATAAATAATAAGCCTTTTATTTCTAATCCCATGGTATTTACAATTGTATATTACTACTTTTTAGATGAAATAAGTGTTAGTTGTGTTAGTGTTTGTCTTATTCTAGTTAGTATTGTTATTTGTTGTAGTATTTGTTGTAGATGTAGTCCCATATCGGGTAAAGGCCTCCTCCATCTGCTTCCAATGCTCCCGGTCTTTGGCAAGGGTCAGCCAGTTTGTGCCAGCATTCTGGGCTACGTCGTCCGCCCACCGTTTGTATGGTCTCCCAACCTTTCTTTTCCCTGGTGGTCCTTTCCAGTTAGTAGTTTGTATCGTCCATCTATCGTCAGTGAGCCTTGCGATATGTCCTGCCCATTGCCACTTTAGTGATAGTGCTTGTGTTAGAGCATCTGTCAGCATTGTCTTTTCCCTGATTTTTGTACTTCGCACTTTGTGAATTTTTCTTATTCCTAGTATGCTCCGCTCCATTGCTCTCTGGGTAGTTGTAATTTTTTGTTTGGTTCTGTTAGTGTAAACCCATGTTTGGCAGCCGTATAATAGGCAGGGTAGTATACAAGTGTCCATTACTACTTTTTTGAGATTTAGGGAGTAGTGGCCTTTTAGGATTTCTTTAAGTGACCAATATTTTTGCCATGTGATGTTTACTCTCCTTTGTATTTCCTCTTCGTTATTTGTATTGCTAAATGTCACTTGTTTTCCTAGATATGTATAAGTTTTAACATATTCTATGCATTTGCCCTTGACCCATATTGGTTTTTCATAGCTATTCGTCATTACTCTAGTCTTGTTTGCATTCATTTCCAGACCTATCTTGGAGCTTTCGTTGGCTAATGAGCATATTAGTTCCTGTAGTGTGTTTGGTGTTTCAGCCAGTATGACAATATCGTCTGCGAACCTTAGATGGTTTAGATATCTCTTGCCTATTTTAATACCTTTGTGATCCCAGTCCAGCTTCCTAAAGATGGTTTCCAAAACAGCTATGAAGAGTTTTGGTGAGATGGGGTCTCCTTGTCTCACGCCTCTTTCAATCTTGATTGGATCACCTCTTGTTTCCAGTTTTACCTTACTAGTACTGTTAGCATATATGTTCTTTAGAATGTTTATGTATTTTCTATCGACATTGAAGAGTTTCAGTGCTTCCCAGATTGAGTTATGACTAATTGTATCGAAAGCCTTACTGTAATCGATGAATGCTAGATATAGAGGTTTGTTAAATTCCTTGTACTTCTCCATTGTTTGTTCTAGTGCCTGTAGATGGTCAGTTGTACTAAAACCCGAACGGAAACCTGCTTGTTCTATTGGTTGTGAATCATCAATTGTAGGTGCTATTCTGCTTAGGATGATAGATGCGAACAATTTATATGTACTTGCCATCAGACTGATTGGCCTGTAATTGCCTATATCTAATGGATCTCCTTTTTTATAAATAAGTGTTATTTCTGAAGTGCACCATTGTTGTGGCACTATCTCAGCATCTAATATCATGTTGAAGAGCTTTGTGAAATGTTGTAGTAGAACAGGTGCCCCTAATTTAATAGCTTCGTTAGTTATACCGTCGGGTCCTGGGCTTTTTTCATTTTTTAGCTTTCTAATGTGGTCATACACTTCTCTTTCAGTAATTGGGTCTACTGCTGTTTTAGAATTACTATAATCTTGTGTTTGTGGGGTGTCATTATGTATCTGTCTCTTGTACATTTCTCTGTAAAAATGTGTAGCATGGTTAATAATATCTTTTCTCGTTTTTGTTTCCCTTGTGTTGTCTTCTAACTTCTGTATCCACGTTTTTTGTAGTTTTAAGTCTTTAAGTGCTCTTTTTGTACTTCTATGATTTGTAAGGTTTCTTGTGATTATGTCCTGTCTGTGCTTTTTATAGTCTTGACTAATAGATTTGTTGGTAGTTTTGAACGCTTCACTTAGCTCTTTTCTTATGATATTATCTTTAGGTTTTGTTTTTATTAGCTCAGTGCGTTTCTTTATTAGTTCCTCAGTTTCTTTACTAAATATTTTTTTATGTTTTCTCTCTTGGTTACTTGTGCTTAAACTGTGTACTACGGATTCCTCTAAAATGTTGTAATAGTTTTGGATGCTCAGAGTCTCTTTAAAATTGTTTTCTAGATGTGAATGTAGGCTATTCATATAACTTTTAATTTCATTGTCAGTTTTTGGACTTGTAACTGAAGGTTTGTAGTTTTTCCTATCTTTTCGTGGCTGTTTTAAATCGAGGGAGGCTCTTAAAAGTCTATGATCGGAGGGGAATTTTATATTGTTGAGTACTTCTGTGTTTGTGATGAGTTGGGGGTGGCTTGTTAGTATGAAGTCTATTTCATTTGTTGTTTTTTGGTCAGGTGAAATCCATGTCCATCGCCTGTTTTCCCTTTTCTTAAAATATGTATTCATTATAGACAGCTTGTGTTCTAAAGCAAAGTCGATCAGTAGGTCGCCCCGATCATTTCGTTCGCCATATCCGTACTGACCCATTATTAAGTTCTCGCCTTCTTTGGGATGTCCTATTTTCGCGTTAAAGTCGCCCATTAATATAACTTTGTCGGCAGCTTTAGAAAGTGCTTCTGTGATGATGTTGTAGAATGTATGTATCTCTTCTTCACTCGCTTTTTCTGTGGGTGCATAGGCTTGTACTAGTGAGATGTGCAGGTTTTCTAGTTTCAATTTTAGCAGAGCAACCCTTTCTGACAGTCCTGTGAAATTAATTATTTTGTTTTTAAATGTTTTCTTCAGTAAAAAGCCAACCCCGTGTTTTCCCTTGGTTTCTCCCATGTAACATAGAATGTAGTCTTTATATTCCTCTATATTGCAACCTGTTCTTCTAACTTCGGAAAGACCCAAAATGTCGAAGTTAACATTTTCAAGAGCATATGTAAGTTCAAGATATTTTTCAGTTGTAGAGAGGGATCTCACATTATATGTGCATATTTGTAAAGATTCACTTTTTGTCTTACTTGTAATAGATGGAGGGTGGTGGTCATTATTCCCCACGGGGACCAGCCGGCTTGGGGAATGTGATTTGTTGTTATTGTTTGTTTCTGTGTTTTTTCCTTTATTCGGCTTTTGTGGGTAGGTTTTGATTGATTGCTATTGCTTGTTGTTTCCGTTTTGTGAGTTGTGTCTGGAGCGGTTCATGTATTCGAAAGCATTTGTTTTGTTTATTTTAGTTGGCGCCTTTGGTTGTGGGCTATTATCGCTGTTATACTGAGGCGGTGTGTTTGACGGGGCTCGTTTTCTCTTTTCATTTCCTTTTTCTTGATTTATTTTCCCTTTAATTATTAATTTATCATATCGGATAATTGCTAAGTTTCCATTTTTCTTTTCTTGTAGTTGTTGTTGTTTTAACTCTTTCCTTATTTCCAAAACCTCTTTAGGAAAATCTTCAGTGGCATATGTGGATGCTGGGAAATATTTGTTATTTCTTAATATTTCAAATTTTCTCCAAGCCAAAGTAAGTTTCACTAATATTGGTCTCCTCTTATTGTCTTCTTTTTTCCCCAACCTTTTAATCTCACTGATTTCCCACATATCAAATTCCCGTATTCCTCTCTCAGTTACTATTTTGTTTAGGAAATCCACAACCAAACTCATAAGTTCGTTGTTATTTTTCTCGGTTTCTTCTAGTCCATGCAGTAGTATATTATTTTTCTTAACTTCCCTTTCCAACTTACTGATTTTCATTTTCAGTGTCGAAACCTCACTATTGAGTTTCAGGTTCTCTTCAACCAGTGGGTTCAGCTTTTCTTCTATTGTCGATGTAATACTTGAAGTTATTGTACTGGTGTGTTTCATGAAATCTTCTTTTAATTCATGCATCTTCGTGTCAATCTTCTCATCTATTTTCTGTAGAAATAATTCCATCTGTTTGTCCATTTTCTACTATTTGTTAGAAAAATTTATTATGTGGCAACTTTTTCCGAGCTCTGGCAACCCTATCTTATGGTGGTGAAACTGACAGCAGTTGTCATTGTCAAGTAACAATTTTTTGTCGGTTGATGATTTATTAAAATTTGTGGGGGTAGAATTTTTTCACTGAGCGATTTCAAGTTAATTGATCGCTTTTTTTAGGTTTAATAGTGAGTTTTAGAGCTGGATAACACTATCACCATGAGATGGACACTTTAACTGCACTTTGGTAGTATTTTTAGTACTTAAATCATAGTTTTTCTTAGCAAATCACGAAATTATTGGAGAGCACTGGTGCTTCTGACAACAGTTGACAAGCCGAATCGTCGTTTTGTAGTAGTAATTCTTTAACCCAAATTAATTAATTTTGACACTTAAAAACTGTAATTTACAGTCACTTGTTTTATTACTACCCTTATATGTTACAATTTTGAGAAGCAACAGTTAATTTAATAGCCTGACCAGAAAAAGAAAAAAAAAAACCTGCTCGGGGTTGCCACTGTTGCATTTTCTCATAGTTACACTGTTGTAGTATTCAGGTTCTCTCACCTACTCTCACCTTGTGTTATTGACACAGAGAGAGAATATGCGTACAATCTTTACAGTTTGAATAATTATGAATAGAAGCTCCCGGCTACAGGCTACAGGTTATTAGTATTTTAAAATTAACCCTCTATCTATAGGTACTCATATTGTAAATGTGAAAGTTAGAATGTCTTTAGAATATCTCTCTCCATCTACTTTATAATATATGTAGTTACCTTTGTCCATTTAACATCCATAAACAAGTGACCCTTAGTTACTGACATTATTCTATGTAATCACTATTTGTATTGAAAGTCTAGCAATTTACAATAATATCAATTACTGTTACAGTAATTTATTACCTGTCGTTCAACTCTGCGCTCATTTTCTAATTTCCGTTTATTAGCTGATTTAATTAAATTTTCAATGTACTTAGGCTTCTTTTCATCTTTTTTTTTCTCTCTTTTGCTTTCTTTTTCTTTACTCATAGAATCATAAACTTCATCATATTGATATACTGTTGGATCTTCTATAATAGCTTTTTCTTGTGAGATTTTTGACTGCAACAATAACACAATACCTATAAGTTTTCTATTTATTCTATGGATATTAACATAACACAATAGACATGTGGTAAAATTATTTAATAGGGTACAATGGTAAATTAAAACAGCTAATTGAGAACCTCCTCCTTTTTGGAAGTCGGTTAAAAACTAGAATATTACTGAATGTAGCTTCTTGCACAAGAGTCCCTTTCAACCTAATTATGAATTATTATTTAGGTACTGTTTACTCTGAAATGAATGATAGTAAACTTCACTATACATAAGCTGTCGCCTGTCATTACCAGAGTGAGGGGTTTAGTGTGTGTTCCGTTATAAGCACTGCGAGCACTGGCAGTGCTCTTTACTGGGGACTTTCAGTGCTCTCAGTGTATTTCGGAACGCACCCTTAGACTAAGGAAGGCACATCTGAATCAAACATGAAATCTGTCGTGTGCATCCACAGTGATGCGACTAACATGGGTGTGACAAACTGTCCAAAGTAGTATGGGCATTGCTCTATAAAGTTTATGAAAATTGAAGAATGAAAAAAGGGAAATTTTGCAATTGAGTAGGTACAACTTAAGCAAATCATACCTGTCTATTTATATTATCACTTGGTTGCAAGAGAACAGGTTTCTTTCGCATATCATCATCCGATTCTGAATCATTTCCAAAGACATTGTGTGAAGCTTTGAAAGTCGGTTTCCACTTTGACTTATCACGTAAAATAAGTCCATATCTAGAATGTATACAATTGAATTATTAATGATAACCATCCATACCTTTTATTATAATAAATGTATAATATTTGGTATTGGAAATTTGTCCTATAATATCACGCCGTAAAAAAGAAACTGATCAAAGTGACCTATTCAGGAACACAGGATGAAGTACCTACTACATAGGCCAGTTTGTATCCCAAGAAATAGAAATGTAGATAATATATCCCCTTGGATTTCTAAAACCAAAATCTTTAGCATGCACAAGCATGTACAATACATCGATGGATTTACCCATAGATGTGATTTAGTATCAAAATACATGCAGCTCAAGTCGCGGGTGTCAACTAGTTTATTTTATTTTTTAATAAACTAATCAAAAAACTTACTTGTTTTGATGCGACATAGCACTATAAATTAAAAACAAACTTTAAAATCAAAATCACGATCACACTATTTATGATTGAAGCCAAAGAGAATAGGTAATAGCACAGAGTACATTATATGGTAATAGCCAAAGAGTATAGGTAAAGAGGTATATATGATTGAAGCTACACCATGGAAGAAGGAATTACGACTGCCGTCTAAGCTACACTGTACTATATAAGTATTGTTTAACCTGCCGAGCGATCGCGTAACTTCTGCATCAATCATTGTTACAGTATCAATTGTTGTAATTGGCTGAATTTATGGCATTCTTGCTGCGTCAATGGATTATGTCCAATAGTGGAAGAGTGTTAACCAATCAGAGGTGATTGCGATGTATCAATGATTGATGCAGAAGTTACGCGATCGCTCGGCTGAAACACTGTAGTCTGTGGATTGAAGATGCAGGTTATACAATACATAACTATGGTTATCTCTAGTTGTCTCCTCTGCAGTCTCTGGACATATTCAATGTACTCCATAGATAAGTATTGTTTAACCACAACCTGAATCATGGAGTGAATGTACTCTGTGCTCTGACTTCTGCTCTGTGGACTTCTGAGTCATTCCTTTCCTTCTATGATTTCCTTTCCTTTCTCTGTTTAAGACATGGAGGAAGGAATTACGACTGCCGGTTTAAGATGTGTTCTCTTTGATCATCTGTATTAATCATAGAAGAAGGAACCTCTAGAATCAGGGTCAGCCACAGAAGATAAAATGCCATAGCTAACCGTCTACACCATGGAGGTACGTCCCACAGGGTTATAACTTATATTATTCTATGCGTCCCCATGCGTCCCACTCTGTGATACGTCCATGCCTGTACCAGCATGGTACCAGCAGGTATAATATTAATAGTGGATAAATCAGGCTATACAATACATAAATAGGGGATAAATTATGCCTATATGTGTACCAGTGACGCTATACATTATACAATACATAACTATGACCAGTGATATGTGTACCTATTAGCTACCTAGATTAACACTAAAATCAATAAAATGGAAGTACTAAAAAAGAAGTTTCCGAAAGGAGCATTATCATTTTATATTGAATTATATTGCAAAAGGAAAAGTAAAACTGAAAACAAGGTATTTATTACGTAGCCCATTGATGTAGAATTTTAGTACCTGCCTCTATTTTAATCACTATTCACTAATTTATAGGATGTCGACAGTCGACACCTTTCAATACCTACAGAATTTTTGAACCCTTAAAACAATTTTGCATAAATTTTAAAGATTCTCCAATTCTAAGTATATTATCTTCTATAATAAGTTAAGCTAAGTATACAATTTTGTAAGTATAGTATTTTGAGCTTCAAATAATTGTAACTGCTTTTACCAGCTAATACATTTTTATGTTCTTACTAGCTAATGCCCGCAACTTCGTCCGCCTGAATTGAGGTTTTTTGGTTCCCGCGAGAACTTTTTCATTTTCCGTAATATAAAGAAGCCTATGTGTTATTCCAGACTATAATCTATCTCTGTGCCAAATTTCATCCAGATCCGTTCAGCCGTTGGAGCGTAATTGAGTGACAAACATCCATCCAGTCAAACTTTCGCATTTATAATACTAGGCTAATGCCCGCGACTTCATCCGTGTGGATTGAGGTTTTTCGGTTCCTAAACGGCTACAAATCGGTTCTGGCACTTTGCCGACACGCTCGTTGCGTGTCCGTAAAAATGTAGATTTAAAAAGATAGACTATGCCAGAAGATTCTAACTATAGGTAGTATACTGGCCGCGGAGTTGGACGTTCATATTTTTTTACAGAAAGACCTAATGGACGTTTTTTTTAATCATTCGAATAAAACATCTAGTTTTATGTGTACCGATTACCGTACAACGGAACGCGTGCGTTGGCGACAAATTCAAATATTTGAGTCATCGTTTTACGCGAAGAGCGAGCGAAGCGAGCTCGGGACTGGGGGCACTCCGACTCGGATAATTTAGGTGACGAAGAGGATGGGGGGATGAATGACCCCGCCATCCTCTTCGTGGTTATTTCCTTTTTATACCACTCAGAACAAGGAGCCCGCGAATCGGGCTCCGTCGACCGGGCCTACCTAACCTCAAAATTTAAAAAACTTAATATCTGGAGCCCGCGAATCGGGCTCCGTCGACCGGGCCTACCTAACCTCAAAATTTAAAAAACTTAATATCTCGGAAACTAATAAAATTCGGAACGAAACGAAACTACGAACTTACTTGGAGGGGGGAGGGGTATATCCCCTTGTCATTAAGAAAATCATCAATAGTATGTTATCCTAAACAAATGCTGTTGAACACAGTCTTTAAATTTATGCAATGCTTTATAATGTTCTCAAAGGTGTGTGAAATCTGCCAATCCGCACTTGGCCTGGGTGGTGAATCAGGCCCATTGGAGCCTAGTGCTCAGTATTGAGCGGGCAATGGGTTGAAGTGATGATTATGACATAAGGGTAATAGGTACAATTTTTTTTTTTCAGAGTACATTACAACAGGAGGCATTGAAATCGTGGATTTCACTTAAGAAATCAGAAAAAAAAATTTTTGAAACAAAGTACAATGAATATTTATGTAATTACAAGAAAAGTGTTGCTATGTGCTTAAAAAATGCTGAACCTTACATGAAATCAAAAATGTTAAATGATAGAAGAAATAGGTTTGTCTTACCCTACCTATTTAACAAACCAAGAGTTATCAATCATTTAGTCTTGTCTGAAGTTGACCGCAAGATACATCGCAATAGCATATTTTCAGCGTAGTATGTCCATTGACTTCGACAGTTTGTGTGAGAGCTGCCCAAACAAGCACTTGCACCTTAGCTCAGAGAGTTTTGATTGGCGCGAACTATACCTCTACCTACCTACATGACAATCATTTAATATAACAATTAAACAAACTTTTGTCTGCACTTATTGTATATTAATAAGGGTATTTGCCTCTCTGAATACCTATTTGTTGATTGGTTTGCATGTTTTATGAGAATTCAGGCTGTTTCCCAATTACCTACCTATTTCAAAATGAAGTCAGAATTCAGAATATTCTGCTTAGCTAATTTCATTTCAGTACATAATAGATGCAATACATTAAACAATAGGTAACAACCAACATAGATTAATATCATCAACCAATAGATTAATATAGAATAGTCAAGTAAAATGTATTTTTCTCTTCAGTTCACAAAATGCAAGATGTAAAAATGAAAAAATAGATGAAGAATATTTACAGAACAATTTGTCATCCTCAAAATTAGAAAAAGATGATAATGAGAATTGTGCCGACCACATTCCTGATACTCTAAATGAGACGAACACAGAATTAGAAATACACAATTATGATCATGAGACTTCTGATAATAAGACACCTGTACCAACCCCACAGTAAGTTTGAATGTCAAATATTTATCTTTAGAGAGAATACTTTTTACTACAATTTTCATTCATCTCTGTCCAATCATTTATTTTACTTTTGGCAGTTAGGTGGCAGATGGAGTCAATGATGGTTCTAATGCGATATGTACTGATTCCTATTTCCTGTTTTGATAACTAGGTAGGTACCTATCGACTTTTTGACGAGAAGTTTTAATCAATTTGACACATTGATATTTATCTTTGCTCAACATTTTTTATTGTTAAATAAACATACCCAAGCGCTTACTTATATGACTATGTATTAAAATAAATCATTTATATACAACAGTACAGTAAAGGATGATTCACGCTACAACGTGTCGCCACCGGGCCGTGCCCCGGCCGGGACACGTCCACCGTGCGCTGGCCGGGCCAGTCATTCATGTTACACCGGGTTGTTTGCACGACCGTGGCTGTATTATCTGCACGACTATATCTGTGTTATGTGGTTTTTGTCAGCTAATGATTTCATCTGTCGATAGACTTCACCCTTAAGTAAATATGCAATTTTCACAATTTGAATTGGCAGCTATTGCAATGGGGACTATCGTTTCTTTGCTCACCAGTTGGCGCCACTGTTGACTAAGGCCCAGAGGTATAGCTGTCAAAGGCGACTTTATAAGATCGGTGCCGAAACAAAGTTTTAAATCTTGATTCTCATTAAGTTTATTAATTTATAACAGCTATCATCATATCGAGTAGCAATGCCGCAATGTTGTGCAATTCCGTTTTGTTCGGAAAAAAGGAGGACACATGTTTCCAAAAGATAAAACTGTTCTAAAACAGTGGCTAGTTGCGATTCGCAGGAATTCGCAGGATTCTGAGGAATTATATAGTTAGGCACTAAATAAATAAAATAAAAAAGAAATTAATTACTTATTAAACTTTTATTTATCCTTCCTTTTCCCTTTAAAACACACTGCTATACAAATAAATACTTATTAAACATTGTAAATCCATACAATGGATATGATACTGAAAGATGGTTGATTTGTTAGTTGAAACTACTAAACAATGGTAACTAGATATTAGATTAAGTTATAAAACTTCTGAAATAAGCTTATCATTTCTATTTACATAAATTCTCTTTTCATCTTTATTTGTCCAAACAAAAAAATCACAATACTTTCTTTTAGTACCTAACAAGTTTTTGAATTTGAAAATAGTAGGGGCTACTTTCTTTCAAGCAATATTCATTATTGATCATTTCTATGTGCTTATACTTAATTATCCACACTGATAAACTCATCTTTTATAGAGAAAGGACATTTCTCTTCCAATACTGTTAGTTCTCCAATTAATCCTTCTGGAGAAACCTGAAATGAAACATCTAATATTAATAAAGAGAAATATTATTAAATTCTAGTCATCTCACACATAGTACCTAATCTGATCCCAAGATAGGTTGTGTTCTCGTTAGAGATACTGTGGGTACATAACCAGATACATATATAGTACCAGAGGGCAGAGACCTAGAGCAGACATCGATGTTTATCAATATCATATAGTAAAAGTGTGTCCTTGATGAGCATGAAACCCATTTAACCTTTCATGCAGAAGTCATATTAGGTAAATATACATAATATATTAGGTAAATATATGTAAAAAGAAAAAAACATAGCTGTTACCTCGGCAAACAAGCATACTTCTGGAAAAAATAAGTTTGTAATACAGTAAACAAACTAACCTCTGAATTAGCAGCTCTTTGAGGCCGCTTATTTTTGCGCCTCTTTTTCTTTTTCTGCTTTCAAAGCGTTCACATTCATCGCCAAATAATCCATATTTGCGATAATTTCACGAAGGAGATCACTTTTCAACAGGTAAAATATAGAAATTAAAATAATTTGTCCCGAAGCCCGCCAAAACCAATGAAAAGTGAATGTTATTGGACCTCCCGCGACACTAGCGCCTCTAGTGGCAAATTCACACGCGATAGTCCCCATTGCCATCGATGATGAAGTATTGGAAAAACGAAGCAAAACTAGCTAAAAGAAGATGAGGTGTACATCCAACCTGGAGAAAGCGAGAAGCAGAAGGAGAATTTGCTTTACTTTACAAAGAATTAATAGATGATGAGAACAAGTTTTATGGTTATTTTAGAATGTCTAAAGAATGCTTTACTTTTGGTACTTGGTACTTAATGGTACTTGCGCACACATTCTAATAATTTTTCATCGTCCATTTTGCTGTTGAGCTGCTCACTTCACTAAGATTTGACGTTGGCTGCTCTGTGGGCGCCCGGGCGCATATGTTCATGTTACAACGTGTAGGGGCCGGACCGTGCAGGAGCCGGGAAACAATACCTACCGACATTTCAACGCCGTGCCCCGGCCGAGTCCCGGCGGCGTACGGCCGGGGCACGGCCGGGCCACGGTCAGGCATGAATCGCTTCATACAAAAAGTACACCATAATGTTTGACCGTGCCCCGGCCGGGGCACGGCCCGGCCGCGCCACGTTTTAGCGTGAATCATCCTTAAATAGAAACCGTCCATCGCCAAAGATGTATGGTCTATCAAGAAAGCTAGTGTTGCAGCTCCGTGACTATTTTGAAAAGGAAAGTCGTACTTGTACCTAATAACTAGATGAGTATACAAGTTACTAATTATAATCGGATATAAGCCTGTGCGTTCCGCAGTCGGGTAAAAAGGGCACATCTCTTCACTATTGTAAAATTGTAAAAAACGATATGCGTCTATGGAGTACTGTATTTTTGTCGATGGTTACCTGTCAATAATTATTACACTTCATAGGTGTGCCTACGTCAAAAGTAAAATAAATCGTTGAACAAAGCTGTAGGTACCTGCATAATTTCCAGTTGATTTTCTTATGGGTACATCCTGGTACTGGTATATGGTACCTGAGTGTACGTTACACTTCAAAAATGATGAAATCTTAACAAACTTGTTGACCGAGCGAAGCGAAGGTCTCTGAGTCTACTTGAGTGAATTTGCACTTGTCCGTCCGTCCGTCTGTCAGAGCCTTATAACTTCTGAATTACTGAACGTAATTAGGTCACAGATGTAGTACCAGATACCGCGCTCGGAACACGGCAGACGCGCCAACAAAGCGAATACAGAGGAGCGATCGCGTAACTTCTGCATCAATCATTGTTACAAAATCAATTGTTGTAATTGGCTGAATTTATGGCATTCTTGCTACGACGGATTATGTCCAATAGTGGAATAGTGTTAACCAATCAGGGTACCAATCATGTAAGAATGTCCGATCAAAACGTTAAAGTTCGTCGTCAAAGTTTATAAACCATAACGGCATTAAATTAGAGCTCAATTTCGTGTATCCATTCTTATACGTTCGAGTATCGTTCATACCTAAACGTATAAGAATGGGCAGACAAAATTGAGCTCTAATTCAATGAAGTTATGGTTTATTTTACTTTGACAAAAATCTTTAACGTTTGATGAACAATTCTTACGTAATAGGGGGGCAGAGGTGATTGCGATCGTTACACTGTAGCTGTCAATTTCAGCCGATCGCTCTGCTGAACGAAAAGCAAATACAATTCTCAGTTAGTTGATATATAATGTACTCTGTGGTTAGTTGGATGCGACGCGTCTAGAAGATTTGACGTGACGTGTGTGTAGACAAGTTTCTCAAAATAATGCCGTCTTGTGTCTTGAAACACTGTAAAAATTGTTACCAAAAATTAAAAAAGGAAGATGGTGTTTCGTTTCATAGGCAAAAATTTATATTTTCATTCTGTTAGATTTTTTTTTCCATGATAATTAATTGCTGATGTGTTGAAACACAAAACCTTAACGATATCTATCAGTGTTGCTAATTTACATTGAAATATTTTCCCTTAAATTAAAGGTGTAAATAGGCTGTTAGTACCTAGATAGTTTTTTTGTTTTGTAAAACAGCTACGCTGCCGGCTTATTTCGAAGTACGCCGATTAATTTATAGGTACGCCAGCTGCTTGGTACGCAGATGGTACGCAGGCTACTTTGGTGGTACGTAGGCTACTTTTAAGGTACGCCAGCTACTTTCGAGGTACGCAGGCTACTTTGGTGGTACGTAGGGTACTTTGGTAGTACGCAGGCTACTTTTAAGGTACGCCAGCTACTTTAGAGGTACGCCGGCTACTTTAGAGGTACGCAGGCTACTTTTAAGGTACGCGAGCTACTTTGGAGGTACGTAGGCTACTTTGGTGGTACGCAGCCTACTTTTAAGGTACGCCAGCTACTTTAGAGGTACGCCGGCTACTTTAGAGGTACGCAGGCTACTTTTAAGGTACGTAGGCTACTTTTAAGGTACGCCAGCTACTTTCGAGGTACTCAGGCTACTTTGGTGGTACGTAGGGTACTTTGGTGGTACGCAGGCTACTTTTAATGTACGCCAGCTACTTTAGAGGTACGCCGGCTACTTTAGAGGTACGCAGGCTACCAAAATTAAAAAAGGAAGATGGTGTTTCGTTTCATAGGCAAAAATTTATATTTTCATTCTGTTAGATTTTTTTTCCATGATAATTAATTGCTGATGACTTGAAACACAAAACCTCAACGATATCTATCAGTGTTGCTAATTTACATTGAAATATTTTCCCTTAAATTAAAGAAGGTGTAAATGGGCTGTTAGTAGATAGTTTTTTTTTTGTGAAACGATAAGTTATGTGAGGCGAAGTACGCCGATTAATTTATAGGTACGGCAGCTGCTTGGTACGCAGATGGTACGTAGGCTACTTTGGTGGTACGCAGGCTACTTTTAAGGTACGCCGGCTACTTAAGAGGTACGTACGTACCTCGTACAGCTCTGCGTACCTCGAAAGTAGCTGGCGTACCTTAAAAGTAGCCTACGTACCTTAAAAGTAGCCTGCGTACCTTTAAAGTAGCCGGCGTACCTCTAAAGTAGCTGGCGTACCTTAAAAGTAGCCTGCGTACCACCCAAGTAGCCTACATACCTCCAAAGTAGCTGGCGTACCTTAAAAGTAGCCTACGTACCTTAAAAGTAGCCTGCGTACCTCTAAAGTAGCCGGCGTACCTCTAAAGTAGCTGGCGTACATTAAAAGTAGCCTGCGTACCACCAAAGTACCCTACGTACCACCAAAGTAGCCTGAGTACCTCGAAAGTAGCTGGCGTACCTTAAAAGTAGCCTACGTACCTTAAAAGTAGCCTGCGTACCTCTAAAGTAGCCGGCGTACCTCTAAAGTAGCTGGCGTACCTTAAAAGTAGGCTGCGTACCACCAAAGTAGCCTACGTACCTCCAAAGTAGCTCGCGTACCTTAAAAGTAGCCTGCGTACCTCTAAAGTAGCCGGCGTACCTCTAAAGTAGCTGGCGTACCTTAAAAGTAGCCTGCGTACTACCAAAGTACCCTACGTACCACCAAAGTAGCCGGCGTACCTTTAAAGTAGCTGGCGTACCTTAAAAGTAGCCTGCGTACCACCAAAGTAGCCTACGTACCTCCAAAGTAGCCTGTGTACCTCTAAAGTAGCTGGCGTACCTTAAAAGTAGCCTGCGTACCACCAAAGTAGCCTGAGTACCTCGAAAGTAGCTGGCGTACCTTAAAAGTAGCCTACGTACCTTAAAAGTAGCCTGCGTACCTCTAAAGTAGCCGGCGTACCTCTAAAGTAGCTGGCGTACCTTAAAAGTAGCCTGCGTACCACCAAAGTAGCCTACGTACCTCTAAAGTAGTCGGCGTACCTCTAAAGTAGTCAGCCTACCTTCAAAGTAGTCTACGTATCACCAATTTAACTGGCATAAAGTATTCGTCGTACCGCTAAAGTACTCAGCGTAGCTCCAAAGTAGCCAGCGTACCACCACAGTAATATGCGCATCTCCTTTTCCAGGATACAAGCTATACCTACCATATGTCGTTGAAATCGTAAGGCCTAAAGAAAGAACCAACAAATAGATTTTCTTTCATTAATTTGGCACTTTTTCATTAATCTGGCAACATTTCACGCACACTGATGCATGTGTTCAGACAGTGTTTCGTTAAACTGTGGTGCTGTCACGCACACTCGAATAAATTTTGGTGCTTCCGTGCTCCGAGCGCGGTATCTGTTTAGTATAACATCTGTGAATTAGGTACTTCAAATTTAAATATAATATGTAAACCGATGGCCTCCCGCCGAATATGGCTTAAAAAGTTATAAAAATCTTTATTTCAGGGGGGCTCTCATAGAAGCGAATGCGAAGTAAAATATTTTTTCTCACCTCCGGGCGGAAAGCGTCAATTTTCCTCCCGCTGCGCTAAACGAAAATGCCGCTTTCCGCCTCCGTCGAGGAGAAAAATAGTATACACACCACGGGCAGTAAATAAGAAAGCCTCAGATCACATGTTTATTGACCTCGGCTTCGCCTCGGACAACAATTACATGTGATCTGAGACATTTCTTATTTTACTGCCCTAGATGTGTAATATACTATTTATTGCGTTACATAGGGTTGCGGTATTAGTCCAGGCATATTAGGGGTTTCACCTCGGAATGAGAGATAGTCGGCTATAAACTTGTATATACCTTTATTTTGGCACCATAAAACTTGTCTCAAAACCTACTTATCGTAGGGTGTCGGCGTCTACAGATATTCCAAGGTCAAAGGTCAAAAAATCGTTTTTTTACACATTTATTGCAAATATCTCGTTTCCTATGGGTTTTGTGCTATTTGTATTTATTATAAATATTGTAGAGGATTAAATTCTCTACAACTTTTGTTTAATCGTTTTTTTTATATCTTGAACCATTTTCGAGATAGAGGGCAGCGCGCGCTATTTAGATTTTAGAGTATCATTCGAGGTCAACCTGTAGTCCCGATTAAAAACACGCCGTATAAAGTTTATAAATCTATACTAATATTATAAAGAGGAAAGATTTGTTTGTTTGTTTGTTTGTTTGTCTGTTTGTTTGTTTGTTTGTTTGTTTGTTTGTTTGTTTGTTTGTAATGGATAAACTCAAAAACTACTCAACCGATTTTAAAAATTCTTTCACCTATAGAAAGCTACATTATCAGCGAGTAACATAGGCTATATTTTATTTTCAAAAAATTAGAGATCCTTACGAAAATTGCAATTATGTGAACCAAGTCGGAAAAAATCCTCTCTTCTGAGAGCTTACGTGGCATGCGCTGCGTAAATAGTTAAAGTTACACGAAAACAATGTATGGTGGAATTGTTCCTCTCAAAAAGTCCTAAAAAAAAGTCCGTGATAGCATATATCTATCTTTTAAGGTTGACTCACAATAACCATTTTTATAGCTATATTGGGTATAGACTATTAGGATTATTAGTGCTACCCGTGCGAAGCCGGGGCGGATCGCTAGTTATTGATAAGTATATACTTCTAAAATATTTTCATTTTTTATTTACTACTAGCTGATGCCCGCAACTTCATCCGCGTGGTTTAAGTTTTTTGATTCCCGCGGGAACTGCATAATTTTCCGAGATAAAAAGTAGCCTATGTCACTCTCCAGGTCCACAACTATACCCATGCCAAAAATAACGTCGATCCGTTGCTCCGTTGCGGCATGATTCAAGGACAAACCAACAAACCAACAAACCAACAAACAAACACACTTTCGCATTTATAATATTAGTATGATTACTTACGCTATAATTAATATTTTTTTTCAATAATTCAGTATGTATTCATTTTATAACACTTCCTACTCGTGTAATTATAAAGTTATTTACGGAAATACTTTAATATTTTTTTAATTCTAATCTTATTTATACTAATTACTTCTTAACTTAATGAAAAGAAAATAATTAAGTAAATTTTTAATTAATGTTTTTATTGAAAAATACCACTTCATACATTTATGAGACGTTTAACGTTGAAATTAAAAAAGTTGATTGAAAGTTGTAGAGAATTTAATCTTCTTCAATATTTATAATAAATATAAATAGCATAAAACTCATAGGAAACGAGATATTTGCAATAAATGTGTAAAATATCGATTTTTTGACCTTTGACCTTGGAATATCTGTAGACGCCGACACCCTACGATAAGTAGGTTTTGAGACAAGTTTTATGGTGCCAAAATAAAGGTTTATACAAGTTTATAGCCGACTATCTCTCATTCCGAGATTCTTGCTATTATTTAACTAACTAGCTATTACCCGCGGCTTCGCTCGCGTGGCTCAAGGGAACAATAACTGAGTTTTATGTGAAAGATTGTCAATTATCAACTTAACTGTGACTGCCTGTTTGAGACATTTCACTCAGCGCTCTGAACTCTGTACTCTGAACTCTGAACCCTGCACTCTGAACTCTGAACTCTGAACTCTATACTCTGAACTCTGAACTCTGCCCTCTAAACTCTGCACTCTGAACTCTGCACTCTGAACTCTGCACTCTGAACTCTGCACTCTGAACTATGCACTCTGAACTGTGCACTCTGAACTCTGCACTCTGAACTGTGACCTCTGCACTCTGAACTCTGCACTCTGAAGTCTGAACTCTCCATTCTGAACTCTGAACTCTGAACTCTGCACTCTGAACTCTGCACTCTGAACTCTGAACTCTGCACTCTGAACTCTTCACTCTGAACTCTGCACTCTGTACTCTGAACTCTGAACTATGCACTCTGAACTCTGACCTCTGCACTCTGAAGTCTGAACTCTGCACTCTTAACTATGCACTCTGAACTCTGCACTCTGAACTCTGACCTCTGCACTCTGAACTCTGAAGTCTGAACTCTGCATTCTGAACTCTGAACTCTGAACTCTGCACTCTGAACTCTGCACTCTGAACTCTGCACTCTGAACTCTGCACTCTGAACTCTGAACTCTGCACTCGGAACTCTGAACCCTGCACTCTGAAGTCTGAACTCTGCACTCTGAACTCTGAACTCTGCACTCTGAATTCTTAACTCTGCACTTTGAACTCTGAACTCTGATTTTTGAACTCTGCACTCTGAACTCTGAACTCTAAACTCTGCACTCTGAACTCTTCACTCTGAACTCTGACCTCTGCACTCTGAAGTCTGAACTCTGCACTCTTAACTATGCACTCTGAACTCTGAACTCTGAACTCTGCACTCTTAACTATGCACTCTGAACTCTGCTCTCTGAACTCTGAACTCTGCACTCTGAACTCTGACCTCTGCACTCTGAACTCTGCACTCTGAACTCTGAACTCTGAACTCTGCACTCTGAACTCTGAACTCTGCACTCTGAACTCTGAACCCTGCACTCTGAACTCTGAACCCTGCACTCTGAAGTTTGAACTCTGCACTCTGAACTCTGCACCCTGAAGTCTGAACTCTGCACTCTGAACTCTGCACTCTGAACTCGGAACTCGGAACTTTGCACTTTGAACTCTGAACTCTGCACTCTGAATTCTGAACCCGAATATCTCTTCTATTCTATTTCTATTTTTTTAAGTCATTCTTATACTTACTATTTACCCCCCAAAAAGAAAATTTTTGTTTTTTTTTTCGTCTGCAAACTAAAAAACAACTGCCTTTGTTTTAAGGTTTATATTTAAAAGTGATGTGTAACCGTGACTGACACCATGCGTTGTTACGAAGACAAAAGGTCTTTAATTACGAATGTACTATCTTAGTTTTACGGTTTATATTTTAATATTAGTTTTCACTTCTATCGGCAGTCCTGACTGCCAATTTTTTTTACTTTAATGAGAACAACTTCCAAGAACACTTTAGCATTTATAATATTATTAGTATGATACGATGTTACTAAGGTGCTTTCCTTGTCCTAAAATAAATCTTAACGTTGGCTTACCTGAACGTGGGCTAACCTGAACGTGGGCTAACTTGACAGTCAGGTAACTTGGACGTCGGCTAACTTGAACGTCGGCTAACTTGAACGACGGCTAACCTGACCGACAACTAACCTGAACTTGTGCTAACCTGAACGTCGGCTAACCTGAACGTGGGCTAACCGGACGGGTATGATAACCTGAACGTGGGCTAAACTAAACATCGGCTGACCTGAACGTGGGCTAACCGGAAGGTTATGATAACCTGAACGTGGGCTAATCTGAACGTGTGAACGTGGTAACGGTGAAACAAATGCGAGAAAAAGAGCATACTATCCCACAGGAACTGTTAGTTTTTCCAGGATGAAAAGTGGCCTGTGTCACTCTCCAGGTCCTCAAATATACCCATGTAAAAAATCACGTCCATCCGTTGCGCCGTTGCCACCTAATTGAAGAAAAATGCGAGAAAAAGAGCATGTTATCCCACAGGAACTGTTTGTTTTTCCGGGATAAAAAGTGGCCTGTGTCACTCTCCAGGTCCTCAAATATACCCATGTAAAAAATCACGTCCATCCGTTGCGCCGTTGCCACCTAATTGAAGAAAAATGCGAGAAAAAGAGCATGTTATCCCACAGGAACTGTATGTTTTTCCGGGATAAAAAGTGGCCTATGACACTCTCCAGGTCCTCAAATATACCCATGCAAAAATCACGTCGATCCGTTGCGCCGTTGAAGCGTGATTGAAGAAAAATGCGAGAAAAACAGGCATGTTATCCCACAGGAACTGTTTGTTTTTCCGGGATAAAAAGTAGCCTATGTCCTTCCCCGGGATGCAACCTATCCCTGTACCAAATTTCATCAAAATCGGTTGAACGGTTGGGCCGTGAAACAGACAGACAGACAGACAGACAGACAGACAGACAGACACACTTTCGCATTTATAATATTAGTATGGATATGGATATGGAAGTATGGATATGGATTAGTATGATACGATGTTACTAAGGTGCTTTCCTTGTCCTAAAATAAATCTTAACGTTGGCTTACCTGAACGTGGGCTAACCTGAACGTGGGCTAACTTGAATGTCAGGTAACTTGGACTACGGCTAACTTGAACGTCGGCTAACTTGAACGACGGCTAACCTGACCGACAACTAACCTGAACTTGTGCTAACCTGAACGTCGGCTAACCTGAACGTGGGCTAACCGGACGGGTATGATAACCTGAACGTGGGCTAACCTAAACATCGGCTGACCTGAACGTGGGCTAACCGGAAGGTTATGATAACCTGAACGTGGGCTAATCTGAACGTGTGAACGTGGTAACGGTGAAACAAATGCGAGAAAAAGAGCATACTATCCCACAGGAACTGTTAGTTTTTCCAGGATGAAAAGTGGCCTGTGTCACTCTCCAGGTCCTCAAATATACCCATGTAAAAAATCACGTCCATCCGTTGCGCCGTTGCCACCTAATTGAAGAAAAATGCGAGAAAAAGAGCATGTTATCCCACAGGAACTGTTTGTTTTTCCGGGATAAAAAGTGGCCTGTGTCACTCTCCAGGTCCTCAAATATACCCATGTAAAAAATCACGTCCATCCGTTGCGCCGTTGCCACCTAATTGAAGAAAAATGCGAGAAAAAGAGCATGTTATCCCACAGGAACTGTTTGTTTTTCCGGGATAAAAAGTGGCCTATGTCCTTCCCCGGGATGCAACCTATCCCTGTACCAAATTTCATCAAAATCGGTTGAACGGTTGGGCCGTGAAAGCGTAGCAGACAGACAGACAGACAGACAGACAGACAGACAGACACACTTTCGCATTTATAATATTAGTATGGATTTTCCTGGACTATATATCATTTTAAAGATAATTAGGAATAGAATCTAAATATTTTTTTTTTAATTTTTCCTCTAAAATTGACGAAATGGGGGGCTTTCAAAGTGGCGATTTTCTAACGTCCAAAGTTGTCCTCAGAACTCTCAATTTTCTGAAAGGCTGAGCCTGAAACTTATCAATTTATTTGAATTATATCCTGTACATGAACAACAAATACTAAAATTAGATAAATATTATAAGGAAACGAAATTATTAAATTTTTAAGGTGCTTCAGTATTATTAACAGAACTTCACAATGATGTCAATAGACGGCGCTCTGTGAATGTGATACCGCGAGGTCTCAGTTCGTGGCGAACCACTAGTATTACTTTATTTTAAAGATAAAAATCGATGTGATTTTTTGCATGGGTATTGTTGAGGACCTGTATGGCTAGCATGCGCACTAAGAGTAAAATTATGTCTAAAAGTAGAGATAAAAGTAATATTTATTACCTATCTGCCCCCCTAGCATGGGCCGAGACAATTTTCTCCCTGAGGAAAGGACAAAAATTTTATTCCTAAATAAATAAATAAAAACGCTAAATAACGGTGGATAAATAGTCCCCCGAGTCCCCGTGAAATTTCAAACGGGGATAAACTTCTCCTCTCCCCTGTTGCCGTGCTCTGAGAAATGGATAAGTTAATTTTATCTCTTGTCAGTGGATAAAATCGGGGGATAAAATTTTTATCTCCGGCCCTTGCTAGCCCTGCTGTGGTGTTTTTCTCTACGAACCTTTACATGTCGACTATTTTTTCATGTCGCGAATTATATTTCGCGTACGGATTTCACAGGACTGCGAATGCGGTGAGCGTCATAAAACTCAATACAGTACAAAATATTCGCTCGAATATAATTCTTACCGCACTGCGTGTATCAAACCAGAATTTTTTTTTGGCGCTAATTTTATTCGCAAGTGCGTATACCCCATATGATGGACTAGCTGATGCCCGCGACTTCGTCCGAGTGGTTTAAGTTTTTTTTATTCCCGCGGGAACTCCTTAATTTTCCGGGATAAAAAGTAGCCTATGTCACTCTCCAGGTCCTTTACTATACATTTGTACTGTTACAGAATTACGAAAAAAATCGCGCGAATATTTTTCGCAGTGCGAACGTAAACTTAGCCCTATATTCTGTTCCTGCCACTTGTTCAAAAATTATGAAATGAAGGCCATCTAATCAAACTTGTAGGTCTTGTTGATATAATAGTTAACCATCCATATAATATATATTATATATTATGTATGTAGAAACCAGATGGGCCCTTTCATAGAAAAAAATTGGGCGTCCGACCTGTGGAGCGCGCTCGACACCTGTACACAATGCCTGTTTAAGTCTGTCCTTGTCCACGCCATAGCGCTGTCCCACTTTTCAGACTAGATGGCGTTAGTAAAATTCGCCCACATTATTTGTAAATTGTTTGACATTACGTCCCTTAACTAACAACACCGCATAAGTCATTTTTACCAACTTTTCAGGAGACGAAAAAAACATTTTGAAACACCGCCTAAGTTAAAAAAAAAGTTAGTAAACATCGCTTATGTTGATACCATTTTTAGGGTTCCGTACCCAAAGGGTAAAAACGGGACCCTATTACTAAGACTCCGCTGTCTGTCTGTCTGTCTGTCTGTCTGTCTGTCTCCAGGCTGTATCTCATAAACCGTGATAGCTAGAAAGCTGAAATTTTCACAAATGATGTATTTCCGTTGCCGCTATAACAACAAATACTAAAAATTAAAAAAAAATATATATTAAGGGGGGTCCCCATACAATAAACGTGTTTTTTTCGTATTTTTTTGCTCAATATTAAAAACGGTAACAGGTAGACGGTTCAAATTTTCACAGAATATTAACTTGTATATTACCTTTCAAAATAAATAATTAAATATCAATAAAGTAAATATTAAAGGGGGGCTCCCATACAACAAACGTAATTTTTATTTTTAATACGTCATAAATCGTAAAACTTACTACAGGTTTGTACGGAACCCTCGGTGCGCGAGTCCGACTCGCACTTGGCCGGTTTTCTTTATTATTTAAACACTATTTTATTATATAGCTTACCTCTTAATCTTCTATTAAAACTTCTTGGCAAGAAGTTCTTGCTTAGACCTTTCAGCGATAAAACTCACAAAAATATAATAATCACGGAGCGCGAAGTACATTTACGAGAAAAGTACAGACTATGACAGACTAACGACTTGTGCGGTGTTGAGAGGCCAACCAACTTGCGCGCTGTCACTACTTTTGGAATTACGGCGTCTGATTGGCTAAAATCTATGTCATGTGACCAATAGTTAGACGATGAGCAGCTCCATCTAAAGGCATTCAAATGTGAAAACCGCCAATTTTCGACTTGAGCGGTGTTGTAAGCTAAGGGACACTTATGTAAATTGAGGTTGTTGTAGTTACCCTATCTTTTTTTTGTAGGGATGAGGTGATCTCTATTCCAGAACCAATTGCTCCAAAGATAATGTAAGTTAAGATTATTAATTAATTTAAGGAATTATTTTGTAGTTTTGTTTCTAAAGTATTTTTTTAGATGGAGCATTCTAGTTTACTAAAATACTTAAATTAATTTTGCAGGACAGGTAAAGAACTGTTTTTTATAATCAATGAAAGAGAACAAAATGACTTAATGTGGGAGGAACTTACAAATCTTCAGAAAAATCGTTATGGAAAAGCTGCACGAAACATTAAGAAGAACTATTTAAAACAATATAGAGAATATTTAGAACACTTACCATCTGAAAAATTATTTAATCACTATAAAATCATGAGACGTAATAATTTGTGAAGATTGGTACACAAAGAAGAATACAAGTTCAAGAGAATAAGTATACTTTATTAATTAATGATTAAATTATATTACAATTTAAGAATAGGTACATTTTTTTTTAAACATCATTCAGCTAGTTTTCATTGACTTGATTATATTTATTCTACTACTTACTGGTTTTATGTAACTAGGTATTTAAATATAATACTAATAAACTACAATCTAAGATTAAAAACAATGTGAGATTTTCACCTAGAACTAGAAAAAATAAAACTTTAGATGATTATTTACCACATAGTAGGCCAATAGCCATACCTGCAACAAAAGATGCTAAGAACACATGAGTTTCTGTTGCACGATATTGATCATCCCCTACAAAGTTGCTGTACCATCGCTTAGCTTTATATTCCTTTTTCTTTAGCAATCCTTCTGCTTTATCAAGTTTACGATCAACAAACCTCTCAACCTGGAAAAAATAACTGATTAGCATATAATAGTAGGTATGTAACTGATTAGAGTGCAACAGTAACTTGGCACTGATGCCATAAAAAACTAGCAGTCAGTATCTTTATCCTACCTAGCTAGCTCAAATTTTAAAAAAATCTTGACTTGCAATAGTTTTACTTTATTTTACTCCTACCTATATAAACCGCTGCCTAAGAAGTGAGAACCAATTATTCAATCAACCAATCAATACATATTCATTCATTCAATTTAGGTACACTGTACACTTATTGACGTCCGAAACATATAAAACATTATGGTAATAATCAATTACGGTATTTTAAAACTAAAGCTACGTGGGTTTCAAACGCGCCCTGGTCTGAGAAAAATAAATGGTGTGTCTCTGTGGTGGATTTAAAATATTAATTATTATTTAAGGTAGAAGTTGTGAATAGCACAGATCCTAAAGGTCAAAACATAAGGCGACAATTTTGCGCGATAGGGTCGCATTAAACCTATCGAAGCTGAATACGGCTTGAGAGCCGCTCAGAAAAGCATGTATACGATATATTTTAAGAGTGAAAACGCGGCAAATGGCCGGTCCCGTGTTGGTAACGGTCGCGTCGCGTTATTTACACCCTATACTACCTATATTATATATTATACTAACTGATGCCCGCGACTTCGTCCGCGTGGAATAAGTTTTTTTTAAATTCCCACGGAAACTCCTGTTTAATGATAAACCTGATTAGTTTATATACTTAATATTATAAATGCGAAAGTGTGTTTGTTTGTTGGTTTGTCCTTCAATCACGCCGCAACGGAGCAACGGATCGACGTGATTTTTGGCATGGGTATAGTTAAGGACCTGGAGAGTGACATAGGCTACTTTTTATCCCGGAAAATTAGAGAGTTCCCGAAGGAATAAAAAAAAACTTAACGAGCTATATTATTTTTATTTTAACAGACAAACCCACCTTGAACACAAACATTTAACAAACTCGTCAAAAATTCTTAAATTTAATTCAAACAAAATAATTACCTATACCAAATTTTTGGCTGGCATACAAACTAAACAAATGAACAACTCAATTATTTTATTTGTATGATTAAAATAATTTATGTATATACATAATATCACTTCTGTATTTGACCTTCATAACATTTCATGTAAGTACCTATTATTTCTAATTGTTGACTCACTCTTAAAGCAAAATTATAAAAGAATTAAGATGACGCAATGCCAAAAAAGAAGCCTCCTGTAAACCCGGCCGAATAATAGGAATTATCTTTGAGAAATGATACAACCTGTAACAAACAAAAATAAATGTTGAATCTTTCTAAACCGGTAAAAGCAATTTTACGGAAATACGGGGTGTATTTGAAAATCTGGTGAACTGGGGGTTGCAACTTGGAAGCTTACTTGAAAGTACCAAGTTTTTAAAGTTAGAGACATGAAAATCAGCATATAAAAACAGTTCTCTTGCAGCAGGAAAATTTATGCCAGTCAGAAATTGTATGCGAATGAAGTGGCGGGCGACCACTAGTAGATGTATATGACTAATATATATTTGGTCAAATACAGATGTGATATGATAGATAACAAAAGATAAAACAAATACCTAAACTTACTTTGTCAAACCAGTCAGGTGATTTTCCTGTTGCTTCTTTTTCTATTTTATCAGTAATTTTATCGACCCTCTTGTTGATTTTATCCCAATTTACATCTATGTAACCTTTTTGACTTGCCACATGTAGTAATATTACACCCCCACCAATGCCTACAGCAGCAATTTTACCAATTTTCATAGTAATAAAGCCTGTAATCCTGAAACAGTGAGGAAAAAACTACTTTAAATAGAGAATGGGCAAAGTGGTCTACCTACTTAACACTAATGAAACCTATGTCAGTGGAAAGCTTATTTTTAGTACTTAATTTCAATCTATGGAAGCAACGCTGTAAGTCCTGGGGTTCAGGAGATATCCGAGAATAACAAAAAGCAGCCCCTACGTTATTTTTCTGGGTTTTACGGTCTAAGGTCACTATTGTTTATAACTGGTGCCTGCGGGTGCGAGCGAGAGGGCATGTAAATTCCATCGCACGCGCAGCATATAGTCGTAGAAGCCTTCTAAGGGCTAAGAGCAAAAACCGGCCAAGTGCGAGTCGGACTCGCGCACCGAGGGTTCCGTACAAACCTGTAGTAAGTTTTACGATTTATGACGTATTAAAAATAAAAATTACGTTTGTTGTATGCGAGCCCCTCTTTAATATTTACTTTATTGATATTTAATTATTTATTTTGAAAGGTAATATACAAGTTAATATTCTGTGAAAATTTGAACCGTCTACCTGTTACCGTTTTTAATATTGAGCAAAAAAATACGAAAAAAACACGTTTATTGTATGGGGACCCCCCTTAATATATATATTTTTTTAATTTTTAGTATTTGTTGTTATAGCGGCAACGGAAATACATCATTTGTGAAAATTTCAGCTTTCTAGCTATCACGGTTTATGAGATACAGCCTGGAGACAGACAGACAGACAGACAGACAGACAGACAGCGGAGTCTTAGTAATAGGGTCCCGTTTTTACCCTTTGGGTACGGAACCCTAATAAAAATTACTAATTAGATAATTTATTCCAAGAAATCGTAATCCTATGCACGTGTAGAGATTTCTTCGTTTACAGGTAACATAGTAGATTTTTATCTTTAAAACAAATTGTCTTTTGGTTGATTTTCACTCAGAAACATCTGGGCTTATTACTTTTCAAAGTGTAAAATCCTATTGTTAAACAGTTTTATTGCTCTTGGCCCTTAGGTGGCCACATTTAGAAGAAGAACACTTGATTCTCATCGCTTTGGGAACATACCATATCAAGATAGCTGCATTATACTGTGCTGAACATTTAAATAGCGGTTTATACATAATCGAACTATACAGAGAGTATGACCTAAATGATTTGAATGAGTTTGGCATAGAAGTAGGTAATAATATGTCTCTTCTGAGGGCCAGGATACAGTCCTGCCATACCAGAGCCAAACAGTATTATACCTATATATTAGTTGACAGAAATGTAGAAGGAAGAGATGCATTTATATAACTGGACGTTGCTTCGTACAATTGGTACTTGTGCACATGTCATTTCAATACTGTGGTATTTATGTTGGGCTAGACATCAGGACGGTTTCATACCACCTGCTGCTAACCTAAACAATGTCATTCTTGATGCAACTTAAAATTGATGATAAACATAAAAATATACAGTAAGTATTTTTAAAGCATTTTCTTTTTTATTTGAGAAAAACTCTCATCCATTTAGACATAAATGCTAGCCAAAATTTGATAATGGACTTATTAGCTCCTCGTTTCCATAGAGGGCGTTAGTGTTGGATAGGTAGACCTACTTTCATACATTTTGTCCCATTCCACTTTAATTGAATATCCACCCCTCAGCTAGTGAGAATCCAAAACTGGACATAATTGGAATTTTACTTTTGGAAAATATGCTACCACATCAGTCATTCACCTATTACACATAGTTCTCTGTTGTAACGACTTTTTAATAATATAGTGACGTTACACTCAAGTCCCTTGAATTACTTTCAGAGGAAATTTTCAAAGGAAACAGACTTTGGATGTAGCACCGATTTCCGGTAAGCAACTAAGTAGTTTTTATGAACCATTTGTCACAGGTTCCTAGAAATCCCGTGCAGATATTGCAAGCAAATATACAAAGACTATGGCTATCAACAAATGCACAAAGATTCATTAATAGCATCATTAAGCTTTCTTATCCTTTGTTTACATGCACAGATGGTCAGCAGTTTATGTAGTCAGATAGGTAAAGTTACTCAGTAATTTTGACTGTGTATGGCACCTAAGCATAGGTACGTTCACTGTTAAAGAAAAAGTGGGTCTAAACTAAAGCAATGCAATATGACCATTTCTTTTATGAAATACCCTTTATATTATTTAGTAGACTTAATCCATACTAATTCCATACGGGAACTATATTTCTTGTCACCAAAATTTATATTTGTCATCAAGTTGTATCACCTAATAAATAGATCTATCGCCACGAAATATTTTCGTTCTCAGATAAACAAAAAGTGTTCCCAGGTATGAATTATCAAATTAATGTTAATATATGTGTAAAATAAGAGATGGATTACCAATAAAATTGTAGTGCATTAGATGAATATATAAACTTCGTTCTTTTAATAGGTAATAGTTTTATTACTTAATAATAGCTTTGTGCTTAGAATGGTAGATCTGTCACCAAATAAATCGATTATCGATCCCTGACTGCGTTTTATTTCGTTCAGTTATTAAAATAATAGTATTTGTTACCAATTTAATACATCAATTTATAATTTTAATGAAAATATGTTCAAAGAGGCGGAGACAAATAATTTTCAAGAAAATAAGGGGTGGGAAGAAGCTAGGTTAGGTTAGGTTAGAACATAAATAACCAGGTAGTGCCCGGCCAGCGGCCGGGCACTACAATTAGGTTCATATGAGGTTAATATACTGAATTTAAGTAAAAAAAACCTGCAAAAATATATTATGTGAAAATTCACTAAAAATTGGTGATCTCTTTAAATTAGTTTGCTTAGATACTTATTAGGACAAACCTATTATAATATGTACTTACATACAAAAACATATATTTGGTACTAGATCCTATATCTCCATGATTTTAGGTGATTTATTGTGGAATTGATGTTATATTGTTTGGTGACTACATTTTGGTGACAAATCTACTATTTTGAGGGCAAACCCTATTATTTAAGAAACACAAAACTAATTAAATTGGCGATAGCTTAAATCATACCCATTCCATACTAATATTATAAATTCGAAAGTGTGTCTGTCTGCTACACTTTCACGGCCCATCTTTTCAACCGATTTTGATGAAATTTGGTACAGGGATAGGTGGCATCCTGGGGAAGGACATAGGCTATTTATTAATACTAAATATAATTAGAACAGGATAAAGATAATTTTTCTATTAAAGTAATATGCGATTTACTTGTCTCAATCTCACATTATTATGAAGAAAAAAGATTTAAGTAAGGAGTAAAAGGAACTGTAAAATGTAAATACCTCAAGAAATAAAACAAAGAATATAATATGAGTAACACATACCATCCTGACGCAGTTCCTAAAATTAGCTGCTTTGTCGCTGATGTAGAACCAATATCTGCAATAGCTTTTTCAATAAAATTCTTTGCATCATCTACTATCTTCTTTGCTTCTTCAGACGAATCATCTTTCTTCGGTTTAGCCATGTTTTTCCAAAATCTTTACAAAACGAATTACCTACGAAATACGAAAACCCAGTTTATACTATAAAATATAAATAATGTACTCTGTGACGAAAACTATCGAAATGATGTGATGTCATCATGTCAGTGATGATTAGGTACTTGTTTGTAGGGCCGCAGGGCGATTGTGTCATTCCTGCATCAATCATTGTTACAGTATCAATTGTTGTGATTGGCTGAATATAAGGTATACTTGCGGCGTCAATGGATTTTGTCCAATAGTGGAAGAGTGTTAACCAATCAGAGGTGATTGCGATCGTTATACTGTAGCTGTCATTTTTAGCAATTGCTGCAGAGCGATCGGCTAAAAATTGTCGCAATATCACATCCAAAAATGTCATAAAGGATATCCATTGTTACAGTCATGCTTTTTCAGGATTGTAGCAATGGGTCGCAAACCACAGATTACTAGTCACGAACGCTAAATATCGATATTTTGGTAGTGCAGACCTATTTATAATCCGACTAATTTGAATGTCTATGGTAATCATGTGGTAACACAGAGTTATATGTCTGTGTGTGGTAATCTAGCAATTTATGTAGACTTGACAGTCTTCCAAATTTAACTGCGTTACACAGAGTTATAAAGAGAAGCAGAGTCAAGATAACGTACAAAATAGCGTGGCAATTACAAACACACGAAAACATTACGCACACATACACAAAACTCAGGGCCGAACCTTGTTGCTGCATAAAACATTATATTAATATGTAGGGTTAGGTTGCGTGAAAAAAATTGACCTAAAGACACCTATCATTTGGAAGCTATAATTTGTAAGGATTTTAAAAATAATTATTATTGGTACTTTTATAATTTCCTCATCACAAGCGATCACAACTGCAATATAGTAACACTAGTAATGGTAATCATCACCACGTGCGGGACCCTAGTCAATGTGGTGAATATAGAATCATGTGAGCTCCGCGCTGCGTGTGATATCGTCACCGTCGCGCGCGGAGTTATAGTTCCTGTTACAACTCAAATCCTGAGGACTCCGTCAGTATCATGGCCAGTGGTTCTCGCGTCGTTCTCGCTCTGCGTCGACGCGCAGATGATGGGGATATTATTTAGAAGAACAGTACCAACGGATATCGTGTAAATACCGCCAGATTTTAGCTCAAAGTTCCTATTGACAATAATTTCTTGGCAGTAAGCCAAATAAATGTTGTTAAACAATCGAATCGAATCGTTATTCCAAAAACAGGTTAAATAGAAAATTACAACAGGTGTTTTAAACTCACATGTTTTTTATTCAAATAAACTTTACAATTAGTGCTTTAGAATCTGTATTGAGGTTTTCAATAAAAATTAATGAAATTCATCCACCTAATGGAAGATAAGGTAAATTGGTACCTACTTAGTATAAGACCTCAACTAACTTTTCTTTGAAAATGGTCGGTATTGCACCAGGAGATAGAATTGTACGGAATATAATATTACGTTCTTAGATTATCTGTAAAATGCTTGGAGCATATAGCACTCCATGAGTTGGTCTGCCAGTCTTTTCTATTAATATTTTTATGCATAGGTCTCTCAGGTATTCATCCTTTGGAAACCTGAAATTAAAAGTCGAAGTTATATACTTAAAATAAAAGAGTCGTCGAGTCCGGCCCTGTAATTTGTTAAAGTTCTCAAATGTCAAAAAAGATTATTCAACAACTTAAAGCATGTATTTCTACAGAAAACCATAATATTATAGTTTTAATATATGCATGGCTACATATTTCGTCATAACAACTATAAAATATTAGATATCTTAGCCTTGATACGATGCGATACGAAAACATTCCAAAGCTACATGATAGCGTGAATTTTACTTACCGATGGAACGTTACTTCTGGGGTTTTCCTGTACGAAGCGTTGTAACACAGGGGGACACAACACTTCACCATTTTATTTCAGTAAATATTCATATAAATCTCCAAATTTCACAAAAAACTTATGACACCCAAGACAACACAATGTAAACAAACGCCATAGGTCTCATAGATGTCTTATAATAATAATAATAATAATAATAATCTTTATTTAAAGGTAAAAACCCAGTACAATAAAATTCCAAATACAAAAAGACTTACAACTAAATATAAAATAAAATAAAAATAAAATAAAGAAGATATAAACGTCATACGTACAATCCATACGTAGTCTTATACAATATACTTAATTATAATCACAACATGACGATGCATGCTATCGGTCTATTTTTTATTCGCATCCTGGTGCACTGACAGCCAGTGCTTGAAGATGGAGCAACTCAGATCCTCTGCCAACGTACCGAGGATCTCGTTGTCGGAAGCACGCAAACGACTCCAAAAAGAAGCTATGCGTGATCTTATAATCGCAAAGAAATCTGGTACTCTAGCCTTGGCGAACATGTCCGACGCGCTGCAGTACCGTGGCAACTTCATCAGGATACGATAGGCGTTATTGTATTGCACCCTGATGTTGCTGACAGCACGCCTGGTGAACTTGACCCAAAGCTGACACGTATAGAAGCATAAGCAGTATGCTCTAAACAATGTCAGCTTTACTTCGTCACTGCACTTTGCAAATCTGCGTGCGAGCATGTTGCATCTCACGGATAGAGCACGACGTTCTCTCTCTATGTCTTCATCGTCAACGAGACCCTCAGTAAGTATATGGCCAAGGTATCTGAATCGTTCAACCCTCTCTAGAAGATTGCCATCAAGAAAAACCCCCGGGATCGTCTCCGGACCTCTGCCTGAACGGAAAACCATCGCAACTGTCTTTTTTACGTTGTATTTTAAACCATGCTCTGCAGCATAACGCTCGCAGATGGCAACCAGTTTACGGAGGCCCCTGATTGAAGGGCTGAGAAGGACCATATCATCTGCGTAACTAAAATTGTTCATGCAAGTAGTTCATAATGACTGCCACGCATTGAATTTTTGTCAATGTGTGCGTTGGTGTAGCACAGTGTTGCAGCAAATTAATACATACACATTTTTGCTTGCAGGGACACGGTCACACTAAGTCACACTGATTCGCATACACTTGTCTATGTGGGTGTGAAATTTATGTTGTGTCTGCTTATATTTATATGTCTGTGCTGCGTTACCTATTTCACTAAGTAATATTTTAGAGTCTGTGGTGTCTTGTGATTTTCAATTTATTATTTGGCTTTGTATAATAGTAAATATAATACAAAATACTTTAATTTAAGAAGCCATGCGCGCATGTTAGTAAATTTTCTTTTTACGATGCAATCCAGAGACTAGTAACCAGAGAGATGCGTGGATGCAATCAAAGATACCTAGAGGTATCTCGAGATACCGAAATTGTCTATGGATATTTTCATTTTAATCCACAGTTTTAATCACAGATTATAATTGAATGCCCAAAGAATCAACGCGGAAATACCTACCCCACCCCAGCCTGCAAAATATTGATATTTGTAATAAAAAAAATACTAATCGATAGATGTTCAATAGCTCAATTCAACTACGTTGTCCTTTAAAATTGCTCACCTTAAATTATTTAATTAAAAATCAATAAAGTCGTTGAAAACAATTTATTTATCCATACTTTCAATCTCGTTTAACTTTTGATGTATACAATATTATAAATTACTCAAAGTGTTAAAAAACTGCTCAAGTTGCATTTGCATGTTGCCATGGAGGAAGGAATTACGACTGCCGTCTATTCTATGGCATGTTGCATGCATTTTGTTCAAGTAGGTACATACAAGTTACAACAAATAGGCTACGCCAGAATTGATTGCGACAATTTATAGCCGATCGCTCTGCAGCTGGAGAGCGATCGGCTATAAATTGTCGCAATCATTAAAGGACTGCATCAATGTCAAAACATGGTTTTGGCTTCACGTATCACTGCGACTGTCCGTAAAGGATCGTTGAGGACAAAAAAATGCAGTTAAATTTGGAAGACTGTCAAGTTCTACTTAAATTGCTAGATTACCACATGATTACCATAGACATTCAAATTAGTCGGAGGTCTGCACTACCAAAATATCGATATTCAGCGACTAGTAATCTGTGGTTTGCAACCCATTGCTATAATCCTGAAAAAGCTTACGTGAAGCCGGCTATAAGGACTGTAACAATGAATATCCTTTAGGACATTTTTGGATGTGATATTGCGACAATTTTTAGCCGATCGTTCTGGGGTTAGGTACTAACACAGGTACTAAAGAAATAACTTCCTTCGTCATTGGTCTGATCATAGATGATCCACAGAGATTAACATATAACAAAGGGTTATCTATGTCCACAGAGTACGTAGACAGCTTTGTAGACAGAGCAATTCTTCTATGAAATAAAATAAAAAATCAATTGTACTGTGTACAGTGTAGTGCTGACTGCTGAGGTGTAGTGTCAAGTGTGTACATCATCTGTCAAAACGGCACATTCACATCACATTATAAACGAATAAAATACCTCTTAATTCATCCCATAGTATATAATGATATTCAGTACTATTTTATTCAGTATTATAATGATATTCAGTACTATTTTACCTTACAATAACAATGTTTAGCTGTAAAGTTAAGTATTTTTTCAGAAAGGCTGCAGTATTTTCTAGACATAAAAGCAGCCTAGGTCTATGGGTGAGTGTAAATGATTATTATTATTAAATTTATTTGTTATGTTATTTATTTAATGAGGTATTTTTTTATTTCGTCGTATTTTTTCCAGAGTCAGGACATAACCACAAATATTAAACTCGACATAGAAAAATATTGGGCTAAAGAAGTTTTATTTAATAAAAATGAAAACAAAGATACATATTATGTTCTGCCTATGTTTCCGTATCCCTCAGGTAATTTACACATGGGTCATGTCAGAGTGTATTCAATATCAGATACTATAGCTAGATTTCAAGCACTTGATGGAAAAAATGTAATACATCCAATTGGATGGGATTCTTTTGGATTACCCGCTGAGAATGCAGCCATAGAGCGAAACATTTTACCCCATATTTGGACTGATACCAACATTTCAGCTATGAAAGAGCAACTTGTGCAATTAGGATTTAACTTTGACTGGAACCGAGAAATAAGCACATGTAATCCAAACTACTATAAATGGACTCAATACATATTTCTGAAGTTATTTGAAAATGAACTTGCTTATCAATGTAAGGTAAGAAATTAAAAATGCTTTTTAAATATTGTAGCAAAGTTTCCAAATCATTTTTTTTTTAGTTTTTAGGGTTCTGTACCTCAAAAGGAAAAAGGTCTGTCTGTCTGTCAACCACCCCTTTCTCGGGAACACGTGAACATATCAATTCTAAATCCATATCAAATTCTTCCATGGTCCCATTGTAGCTGAAAAAAATTAAGCTTTTATGTCAATGCAGTCAAAAGATACTGCTGTTTATGCCGCATATTTTGATACTCGCCAATCAATCAAGACCTATAGGGTACTTCCCGTTGGTCTAGAATCATGAAATTTGGCAAGAAGCAAATTCTCACAGCACAAGTATAGGAAAAACCCAAAAATCATTAATTAATTTTCTGTACTCACTTGCTTATACCCCCTTAGCGGTTGAATTTTCAAAAATCCTTTCTTAGCGGATGTCTACGTCATAATAGCTATCTGCATGCCAAATTTCAGCCCGATCCGGCCAGTGGTTAGAGCTGTGCGTTGATAGATCAGTCAGTCACCTTTTTCTTTTATATATTTAGATAAAGTGTCGAATTGAACTCTGGGTACTATCAGTTTAGCACCGTAAGTAAGCCATGTATTTTCACAGCTGATTACGTGTTGTTATGACATCTTTCTTGTTATTTGCTAAAAGAATTTATATTCTGACTCGCACTTGACTGGTTTTTGTTAATATTGCCTGCTATATTATGAATAGAATTAATTGTAAACAGCAAAACATATTAAGGTAATATTATTAAAGGGATTTATTTTATATTCATCTAGAGTTAGGACAAAGTAATAAGATTATGAATTTGGTCCGATTTAAGTGTAAAAATTTAGGATTCCTAGTTTCTAATCTCATTTACCTACCTAATTAAAATAATAAATTATGATGTACAGTTTGCGAGCGAGTTGAATGCAGAGCTTATGTATGGTTACACATACATAGGCTCTGTATTCAACTCGCGCGCAAACTATAGGTACTTATATTAAGTAAATATTTTTAGGCTAAAGTGAACTGGGACCCTGTTGATGAAACTGTTTTAGCAGATGAACAAGTTGATGACAGTGGCTGCTCTTGGAGATCTGGTGCTAAAGTTGAACAAAAGATTTTAACACAGTGGTTTATAAAAACAACAAAATATGCAAAGCAATTGTATGATGGTCTGGACAGCAAAAGTTTAGAAAACTGGAAAGATATTATTAACTTGCAAAAACATTGGTTAGGAGAGTGCAATGGTATTATTGTGAATTTTCATATAAATGTTGGAAATAGACAAAGAAGGTTTGATGTTTGGTCTCCAGATCCTTACAAGTTTATACACGGTCAATACCTAACAATAAGCCAAGATAATTTGATGATAAAAGACATGACATTGGATGAAATACAAAACCTAAAATGTTATAATCCAATTACTAAAACAGATATGTTGGTTTATATAACAGACAATGTAAATTATCCTGAAGGTAGGGATGTATACCTTGCCTGCCCCTCTGTTGATTCAGAAGATTACAAGTTATCTCTCACCTTAAATATTCCAATTACAAACAAGAAAGATATTGTAGACGTACAGGCCGAAAATAAAAGAGCAATTGATATAGCACAAAAACATAACTGTGGAGGATACTTAGTAAGTTCAAAGCTCAAGGATTGGCTTATATCAAGGCAAAGATTTTGGGGTACACCAATACCTATTATTCATTGTCAAAACTGTGGGATAGTACCAGTACCTTATGAGGATCTACCTGTTGAACTTCCTGAAATTAGAATATTGGAAACAAAAATTTCAACATTATCAAGTTTTAAATCTTGGTTAAATTGTAAATGCCCCAAGTGCTTTGGAAATGCAACAAGAGAATCAGATACCATGGACACATTTGTTGACTCTTCATGGTACTATTATCGATTTCTGGATCCAAATAATGATGAGAAACCTTTTGATAAGGAAAAATTAATAGGTGTAACGCCAGTAAATTGTTATATTGGTGGTAAAGAACATGCTGTACTGCATTTATATTACACTCGATTCATGAGCTATTTTTTACATTCCTTAGGATTAACACCAACACAGGAGCCTTTCAAAAAACTATTAGTACAGGGAATGATTATGGGACAGTCGTACAAAACCAAGAATTCTGGAAAATATTTGCCTCCTGAAGATGTAGAAAAGGTTGGAAAAGAATATAAAGAAAGAAAAACGGGAGAACCAGTCCTAGTTCAGTGGGAAAAAATGAGTAAGTCGAAATATAATGGTGAAAATCCACAAAGGTTACTGTCAACTTATGGATGTGATGCAACAAGACTATTGATCCTTGCTGATGTTCCACCCGGCACTAGTAGACAATGGTCAGATGCCAGTAAGTACCTATAATATATTATTTAATAATATTTTAAGTTAAAATAAAAATATTATCTACACTCAAGACCAATCTATTTCTATAAATATTATTTCGTTGTTATATTTCACTTTTTTAAGTTAAAATTATTATATGTTTTCATTTTAAGCATTGCCTGGAGTCTTGAATTTTCAACACAGGTTATGGATTACAATCAGAGATTTTTTAACACATAAGCAAAACAAGGTATTATTTGCTGATGAAGAATTGTCTGAAAAAGAATTAAAAGAGTGTAAAAATAAGTTATGGAATTCCAGAAATTATTTCATTGCCACTGCTACATATCATTTCAAATACACTCAAAAACTAAGTGTAGGAATTTCTCGACTACAGAGTTTAACTAACGTATTAAGGGTAAGTGGGTACTTTGATACAATATAAGAATCTTTCATTATCAATAAAAATTGATTAGATAGGTCGTTGTTTACCAGATAAACTTTACTGGTGTACTCCTGCCCCCCGATTGTGTAAGAAAATCGTAATCGTAATCGTTTGTCAAACGGATAATTCGACCTGTTTAAGGAGTTCATAGATGCCTGCACGACAAAAAGCATGTATGAACTCCATAAACAGTTCAAGTAATACGTTTTAAGCTGTCAAATGATTACGATTTGCTTAAACAATTATTGGACCTCTGGTTCCATCTTGTCAACCTCATGCTGCAGTGGTAAATTGTAAGGACCAGGGATCGGCTGATTGTGAATTGATATTTTAGCTACCAGGTAAATTTTGCAATAATACTGCCTTCACAAGTAGCACCTCAGAGCAGGTTCCTATACATGTTATGATGCCCGTCAGGAAGTTCATTATTATTATTATTACTCTTTATTTGTACACCACAACACAAAAATATAAAAAACACAACAGAAAAGCCTAAGAAAGAAGTAGAATACAAAAAGGCGGCCCTAACGCTTAGTAGCGATGTCTGCCAGGCAACCTTTGGATTAGGAGAAGTTAAGGAGATTAACTTGCGGGTGGTGTATTAATATAAACATACAAACAAATACCTACGTAAGTACTAATACATAAACAGTTACACAAATAATATAACGCTTTTATTAAATACCTATAGGAAAATAAACTAATAAGTATATATTATGTATTTAATAAACTAATATATATTATGTACATAAACTATTAATAAAAAATTAAAACTAGTCGTCTGTATTACGGTGATAAATAGAAATTCTTGACAGATTTTTAAATATTTCTAGTCAAAGATTTAAATCTTTGTTTCTAGTGACTTTGATTGTCGTATGCTTACTGGGAGAGCATATTTTCATAATAGAACAGCTTGCACTGTGAAAGACTGCGTATAAAACTTTGTCTTGCGACGGTATGCTTAAAATTAATTTCATTGTATTTTAAAAAAAATTAATTTTACGCCTTGGTGAAATCCTGCCCCCTGATTATATAAAAAAACCGGCCAAGTGCGAGTCGGACTCGCGCACCGAGGGTTCCGTACAAACCTGTAGTAAGTTTTAAATTATTAAAAAAAAAACTACTTACTAGATCTCGTTCAAACCAATTTTCGGTGGAAGTTTGCATTCTAATGTGCATCATATATTTTTTTTGTTTTATCATTCTCTTATTTTAGAAGTTACAGGGGGGGACACACACATTTTGCCACTTTCGAAGTGTCTCTCGCGCAAACTATTCAGTTAAGAAAAAAATGATATTAGAAACCTTAATATCATTTTTGAAGACCTATCCATAGATACCCCATACGTATGGGTTTGATGAAAAAAAAAATTTTTGAGTTTCAGTTCTAAGTATGGGGACCCCCAAAATTTATTGGTTTTTTTTCTATTTTTGTGTGAAAATCTTAATGCGGTTCACAGAATACATCTACTTACCAAGTTTCAACAGTATAGTTCTTATAGTTTCGGAAAAAAGTGGCTGTGACATACGGACGGACACACAGACAGACAGACATGACGAATCTCTATGGGTTCCGTTTTTGCCAAATTTGGCTACGGAACCCTAAAAATGACAGCTACCTACAACGATCGCAATAACCTCTGATTTGTTAATACTTTAAACCAGAGGTGCCAGAGGTCTTCAACACGCGTCCCGCAGGCCACCTGCGTCCCGCGAAAGCTTTGCTGGCGGCCCAGTGATTGCTTGCCAAAATTTTTTTTTCTAGAATATCGTACAACTTTTAGGAAAACATTCAATAATTTAAAACCAGTGAGCAAGTTAGGCACCTTCTTACAAAATTTGTAGGTACCTGACTGTTGTTCAAGTAATAACGTAGGCCATTTGTTTCGAAATCTCTATTGTTTCACTCAAACATCTGCTTTCGGGGTATAATGCAAGGTTGGTACAGATGCACCGCACCCACTTTCGCAAGATGAATTAAATGTAGGTCTGCTCGAGTTTAATGCAAAATACGTCTCCATTACAGATTTTCCCAAAAAAACCAGACCATACTTTGAAAATTACGTTGACTTTATGGCACAACATAATATTATATATGCGAATAGCTATTTCATTCTCGAATCAGGATTTCAGGTTTTCATTCTCGAATGAAAAACTTAGCAAGGATCATCAGTCACCGATATTTGCATTGGTCACTATTCGGACAGATTAAAAAATAAGAATAAATTTGTTACGAGTAAACAATGGCGCCGACATCTCGTTGGTTGAATATTATGTGAATATTATTTATTTTTGTACATTAATTAAATTTTAATAAAAACCGTATCAATTGTTTTTTTTTTTCATAACCTAACGAAATAAAAATAGATAGAAAATATGTTTCGCTTGTATTGCGATTTGCGGCCCGTTAAACCAAAACCTAAACGTTTCTGGCCCTTGACATCAAAAAGGTTGAAGACACAGATGTAGTACCAGATACCGCGCTCGGAACACGGCAGACGCGCCAACAAAGCGAATACAAAACGAAAAGCAAATACAATTCTCAGTTAGTTGGATGCGACGCGTCGAGAAGTTTTGACGTGACGTGTGTGTAGACAAGTTTCTCGAAATAATGCCGTCTTGTGTCTTGAAACACTGTAAAAATTGTTACCAAAAATTAAAAAAGGAAGATGGTGTTTCGTTTCATAGGCAAAAATTTATATTTTCATTCTGTTAGATTTTTTTTCCATGATAATTAATTGCTGATGACTTGAAACACAAAACCTCAACGATATCTATCAGTGTTGCTAATTTACGTTGAAATATTTTCCCTTAAATTAAAGAAGGTGTAAATGGGCTGTTAGTAGATAGTTTTTTTTTGTGAAACAGCTACGCTGCCGGCTTATTTCGAAGTACGCCGATTAATTTATTGGTACGCCAGCTGCTTGGTACGCAGATGGTACGCAGGCTACTTTGGTGGTACGTAGGCTACTTTTAAGGTACGCCAGCTACTTTAGAGGTACGCAGGCTACTTTGGTGGTACGTAGGGTACTTTGGTGGTACGCAGGCTACTTTAAAGGTACGCCAGCTACTTTCGAGGTACGCAGGCTACTTTGGAGGTACGTAGGCTACTTTGGTGGTACGCAGGCTACTTTTAAGGTACGCCAGCTACTTAAGAGGTACGCCGGCTACTTTGGAGGTACGTAGGCTACTTTTAAGGTACGCCAGCTACTTTAGAGGTACGCAGGCTACTTTGGAGGTACGTAGGCTACTTTTAAGGTACGCCAGCTACTTTAGAGGTACGCAGGCTACTTTGGAGGTACGTAGGCTACTTTTAAGGTACGCCAGCTACTTTGGAGGTACGCAGGCTACTTTTAAGGTACGCCAGCTACTTTAGAGGTACGCCGACTACTTTGGTGGTACGTAGGCTACTTTTAAGGCACGCCAGCTACTTTAGAGGTACGCCGGCTACTTTGGTGGTACGCAGGCTACTTTTAAGGTACGCCTGCTACTTTAGAGGTACGCATGCTACTTTGGTGGTACGCAGGCTACTTTTAAGGTACGCCAGTTACTTTAGAGGTACGCAGGCTACTTTGGAGGTACGTAGGCTACTTTTAAGGTACGCCAGCTACTTTAGAGGTACGCCGGCTACTTTAGAGGTACGCAAGCTACTTTTAAGGTACGTAGGCTACTTTTAAGGTACGCCAGCTACTTTCGAGGTACGCAGAGCTGTACGAGGTACGTACGTACCTCTAAAGTAGCTGGCGTACCTTAAATGTAGCCTACGTACCACCAAAGTAGCCTGCGTACCACCAAAGTAGCCTACGTACCTCCAAAGTAGCCTGCGTACCTCTAAAGTAGCTGGCGTACCTTAAAAGTAGCCTACGTACCTCCAAAGTAGCCTGCGTACCTCTAAAGTAGCTGGCGTACCTTAAAAGTAGCCTACGTACCTCCAAAGTAGCCTGCGTACCTCTAAAGTAGCTGGCGTACCTTAAAAGTAGCCTGCGTACCACCAAAGTAGCCTACGCACCTCCAAAGTAGCCTGCGTTCCTCTAAAGTAGCTGGCGTACCTTAAAAGTAGCCTACGTACCTCCAAAGTAGCCTGCGTACCTCTAAAGTAGCTGGCGTACCTTAAAAGTAGCCTACGTACCTCCAAAGTAGCCTGCGTACCTCTAAAGTAGCTGGCGTACCTTAAAAGTAGCCTACGTACCTCCAAAGTAGCCGGCGTACCTCTAAAGTAGCTGGCATACCTTAAAAGTAGCCTACGTACCACCAAAGTAGTCGGCGTACCTCTAAAGTAGTCGGCCTACCTCCAAAGTAGTCTACGTACCACCAATTTAACTGGTATATCTTGAAAGTATTCGTCGTACCGCTAAAGTACTCAGCGTAGCTCCAAAGTAGCCAGCGTACCACCACAGTATCAGGGGAGATCGCAGTGAAGGGCTAACTTGTAGTGGATAAAAAAAAAACAGTAATATGCGCATCTCCTTTTCCAGGATACAAACTATTCTCCTACCATATGTCGTTGAAATCGTAAGGCATAAAGAAAGAACCAACAAATACATTTTCTTTCATTAATTTGGCACTTTTTCATTAATCTGGCAACATTTCACGCACACTGATGCATGTGTTCAGACAGTGCTGTCACGCACACTCGAATAAATTTTGGCCGCACTTCCGTGTTCCGAGCGCGGTATCTGTTTAGTACTACATCTGTGGTTGAAGACCTCTGCTTTAAACAATGACTGATGCCAGTTCGCAATGGGGAGGGACATGCAAAGCTAATCTCAGATGGCGCCACCCTCGCTGGTAACTGTCAGGTTCATTTGCGTACAAAATAATTGCGTCGTATTTTAATTGAATCTGGGAAAAAAACCAGTGTATGTGCTCTTGCCATAAAGATCGTCATATAATGGATTAATCCACGATTAATCTAAGAAAATTAAACTATCGCGTAAAAAAATTATGGTGTTTGACAGGTAAACTGTGCAGGTAAACAACAACAGCGACGATGCGAAACCTAGCGGGCAGTGTCCCTCCCCATTAGGCTACCGTATAGACTATAGTCCATTCACTCTAGATTTCAATGTGTGGGCAAAACGGCAAAATTAATTAAGATTTTAGGTATATTTGATAATAATATTTTTTACCCTTTTGTGTTCTCCATTGTTGTGATTGGCTCAATTTATGGTATTGTTGTTGTCAATGGACTTTATCATTATGGGAAGAGTATTAACCAATCAAAGGTGATTGCGATCGTTACACTGTAGCTCATCACTTTTACGTATTATGGCTAATATTCTATGCTTAAATACAGTTTAATGTTTTGCTGACGTACCTATTGTATGGTAACTCGCGATAATCCATTATTTTACCTTTTTGTTTTATGTTTCAGAATAATATACCACCGCAAATAATAGCAACAAGCAAGGAATACGAGCATTCGCTAGCTTGTTTGATCATAATGCTCTCTATAATAACTCCACATTTCTGTTGCGAGTTATGGGCTGGTATGCGATCTGCACCTAATAGAATATGCGATTTATCTGATGGAATAAATTGGAATAAAGAGGTGCTTCAGCAAAGATGGCCAGTTGTAGATGAAAATTATCCTTTATCTTTTCAATGTAAAGTAAGTTATGGCACTGTTGATATTTTGTAATGATTGTAGGAAAACTTCTTTTAACTGGGAAAAACTAATTATTGACCGAGCGAAGCGAAGGTCTCTGAGTCTACTTGAGTGATTTGGCACTTGTCCGTCCGTCCGTCCGTCCGTCCGTCCGTCTGTCCGTCCGGTCCGTCTGTCAGAACCTTATAACTTCTGAATTACTGGACGCAAAAACTTCAAATTTAAATATAATATGTAAACCGATGGCCTCCCGCCGAATATGTCTTAAACTAGTGGTTCGCCCCGAACTGAGACCTCGCGGCTCGCGGTACCCATAAAAATAGTTTTAACTATATAATAATTAACTTTTAACATTAGATGCTAAAGAACTAAAGAGTAGAATTGAGTCATACTTAGGTATACTTTTTTGGAACATTTAACAAAGCGCCATTTTTAATTAAACTATCTGTGCACAGCGCCATCTACTTATCGACACAAAAGCGAAACATTTGCTTTGAATTATTAATACCTAATTTAAAACTCGGAACTAATTAATTTATTACCTGGCAACCAACTAACTACATGCGCAAACTTGATATCTGTGTGTTATTTAATAGCTTAAATATCAGTAAGTACTACTATTCAACGCAAGGTGGCGGTAATAATCAGTTTGCATTAGTAATACATTGCAAGATATTGCAATAAGTTTATAGATATAATTAGTTCCAAATTTAGTAGGTATAATGAGCAAACGTAAAATAACAATGCATTAGATTAGTTATCAATTAATTATGAATCATCAAATATTATTTCAAAGTAAATTAATACCACTTCTCGACGCAAGATGGTATTAAAGAGCTAACCTAATTACATCGTAAGATTTAAAGGTGAACGCACACCTAGACGTACCGCATAGCCGCAGTTGGTTCTCATGGTTTCGAGCAGTACTACCTACATCAAAACTCGCAAATACGTGCGCTCAAGAACCTATCTTGACACGAATAAGAATTAGGTCATTCGCGCCTCCCGCATCGTACGCATTAAAACGCGCCCAATCTGATGACGTCAATCGTCATCCGACTGCGTGGATGGGATACGTATACCTACAGTATTTTACTAAAATGCAGCTCGTTCTGTGTTACGTAGCATACGATTTCATAATAAAAAAATTATAAAATGTGATTACTAAGACTGTGTGCTTGCGGCTCCTGCGGCGAGCATGTCAAGATGGGCGCTCATCTTTACGTTCATAGACATCAGCAGTGTGGCTCTTTAGGGTAAACTAAAATTTATTTTCGTCATTTTGTCATCGAAACAACGATGTGCAACCGACAGTACTACTTATCAGTAGTCTATTTTTTTATTCCACGTAAGATGGTGCTAACGTCTATTATTTGTAAGCACAAACGAATAAACGTGTACAGAGCGCCATCTATTGACATAATTGTGAAGTTCTGTTAAAAATATTATCATCATTAAAAATTAAATATTTTCGTTTCCTTATAATATTTATCTAATTTTAGTATTTGTTGTTCAAGTACAGGATATAATTGAAATAATTGATCAAGTTTCAGGCTTGAGAGTTCAGAAAATTGAGAGTTCTGAGGTCAACTTTGGACGTTAGAAAATCGCCACTTTGAAAGCCCCCCATTTCGTCAATTTTAGGGAAAAAATTAAAAAAAATATATTTTTGGACTCTATTCCTAATTATCTTTAAAATGATATACCGCAACCCTATGTAACGCTATAAAAAATATTTTACTTCGCATTCGCTTCTATGAGAGCCCCCCTGAAATAAAGATTTTTATAACTTTTTAAGCCATATTCGGCGGGAGGCCATAGGTTTACATATTATATTTAAATTTGAAGTAATTACGTTCAGCAATTCAGAAGTTATAAGGCTCTGACAGACGGACGGACGGACGGACGGACGGACGGACGGACGGACGGACGGACGGACAAGTGCCAATTCACCCAAGTAGACTCAGAGACCTTCGCTTCGCTCGGTCAAAAATTATAAAAATCTTTATTTCAGGGGGGCTCTCATAGAAGCGAATGCGAAGTAAAATATTTTTTATAGCGTCAAGTACATACCTTTTATATTATATCCTTTTAAAGATAATTAAGAACAGAGTCCAAAAATATTTTTTTTTTTAATTTTTCCCCTAAAATTGACGAAATGGGGGGCTTCCAAAGTGGAGATTTTCTAACGTTGAAAGTTGACCTCAGAACTCTCAATTTTCTGAAAGGCTGAGACTGAAACATGATCAATTATTTGAATTATATCCTGTACTTGAACAACAAATATAGGAGCCTATTCATACGGCGTATTTTCAACGCGTAGACGTGATATAAACGTGATTTTAACGCAATCCATACGCGAATCAGTTGCAGCCAGTAACTGTTGCACACGTTTTAATTTCAGTCATGACGCGTATTTATTTTTTTGTACTTATCGTTACATTTATTATTATGTAACCACTAACCATGTGACTGCTTTTTGGACTGAAACCGCGCGGTACCTGCGAGTAGAAATAAGCTGTGTGCATAGTCTTTAAACTTGCTCGGGGACATAGGTCCAACGAATTAAGAGATTTAATCAATTGTGAAATTGACACAACTATCGGGTTGTATCATTCAGTAGGTACATCAATAAGTCCATGGTGGATGCAAATCAGAGCCCCAATCATGTAAGAATTGTCCATCAAACGTTAAAGATTTTTGTCAAAGTAAAATAAACCATAACAGCATTGAATTAGAGCTCAAATTCGTCTGCCCATTCTTATACGTTTAGGTATTTACGATACCCTACGTATAAGAATGGACAGACGAAATTGAGGTCATTTATTCAATATAGGTACACTGTACACTTATTGACGTTAAAAATTACTTACTTATAAAACATGATGGTGATAATCAGTTACGGTATCTTAAAACTAAAGCTACGGGGGTTCCAAACGCGCCCTGGTCTGAGAAGAGCCCACAACAAACTCAGCCGGGGTTTTTTTTTTATTATCACCATCTCACAAATCATAACTAAGGAACTATCAGAGCCATTTGAGCAAATCATTGCCAAGCTTCCTTGTCGTTTAGGTAATCCTTTACATGGTAATAAGATTTTTCAATGAGTTTACGTTTTACATTAACTTTAAACTTGTTCAGAGAAATCTTCAACATGTCTTCTGGGAGCTTATTGTAGAAGCGGACACTGATTCCAACAAATGAATTGCTAATTTTACTAAGCCTAGAAGCAGGCATTACATGTTTATTTTTATTTCTATGTAGTATTGACATTATGACAATCACTTTTCTTCTTGAATTTATCAATGTGTTTATGCACGTATGCTAAATTTTCAAATATATATTTGTTGTGCACTGTCAATTGTCATAATATTGATTTCTTGAAATTTATCTCTTAGTGACTCTCTTGGTCCCATATTATATATGGCTCGAACAGCCCTCTTCTGCAGCACAAAAACAGAATTAATATCAGCAGCATTACCCCATAATAATATACCATATGACATAATGCTGTGAAAGTAACTAAAATAAACTAATCTCGCCGTTTCTACATTTGTCAACTGACGAATCTTTTTAACCGCATATGCAGCAAAACTAAGTCTGTTCGACAAGTCATTTATGTGATGGCCCGATTGGAGTTTAGCATCTAACGTTATTCCGAGAAAAACAGCGGTTTCCACCAAATCTAATTCCTCATTCTCCAGTTATACTGTGGTTTTAACCTGTTAATGTAAATTTAATGCACTTTGTTTTTTTTCTATTAAGGAGCATTATTAGCTTCGAACCACTGCACTAGTTTAGAGAGAGACTTGTTCACTTCATGAAGAGCTGTTTCGTATCGATTTATTTTAAATAATAACGAGGTATCATCAGCAAACAATACTATCCCATGATTATCCTTAGCGAGATAAGGAAGATCATTAATGTAAATGAGGAACAGGAAAGGTCCTAAAGTTGAACCCTGTGGAACCCCTATTTTTACAACTGACCCGGAAGACCGCTTTCCATTGACGTCAACCTTTTGTATTCTATTTTTAAGTAGGACCTCATTAACTTCAGTGCGACATCCCTAATTCCATAATGGTGCAGTTTTAAGCAGGTAAAAATTAAGGTATTTTTTTACATCCAATCCTAATTAATCAATAATCACTTATTTTAGGTTGATGGAGCAGATAGGTGCGACTTGAAAGTACCAGCGATTAAGTTAAAAAATTTAGATTTAGAACAAGCTTTACAAGTTATGGTTAGGGAGAAAACAGTTGCAGAAAGAATAAAACATGGAATATCAAAAACCAAATACGAACTGTATCCAGATTGTCGTGCAATATTACATATTTACACAAACAGACAGGCAAAGAAACAAAAAATTGCTTAGGTTTGCCTTTGAAAAAAATTGTAACAACCATTATTTATTTACAGTATGACATTAAAGCAATATCATAGATAATTTTCTGTATATTATTTAGATACTACCCTCAAAACTCTGCAAATGAATAATTTCTTTTAGATATATTCCATTGGGTATTTGACAACTACTTATTCAAATAAATTATTTTTATAGTATCCAAAAAGTCGTAATATCCATATCCCCTGTTAGTTTTATGTTGATTAACTATTTTAAAATATCGATTAAAGTAAAAAAGTGCGTCGAACTTTGATGACGTCACTATGCAATATTATATACAAAATCTCATTTCTCTGTCTACGCATACCTACTAAGCACACGTTTTGACATTTGAAAAAAGTTGTTGATTTGACTAGTCGTCAAATACCCAATTACGACAAATTTTGTACGCTCTCTAAACTTGAGCGGAGCGAAATAATGTCTATGCTCTAAACCATTTAAACTAAAATGACAGCTTTTTAAAAAAAAAAAAATATCATGTATTCAGCGCATGTATTAAATTTATTTAGTGAACAATAAAGAAATGATAAATTAAAAAAAAACTATTTCTGATTATATTTACAAAAAATACACGCCGTCTAAGTGATCGTTAATAATGGGCATGGTGCCCAAAACACTGGCGCTATTACCTCGTTGAATGGCAAGGCCGTTGGGCTAAATAAGCGCCAGCTCTTTAGTCACCAGAGGCGTGGATCAGTTTTTGGGACACGACATTTATAAAATTCTTCGTGTCCGATGACCATGGGCCCAGTCTCAAAAGCAAGCGCCACAAAAACGTAGTCCTTCGCTTTCGGTTCCAGTTGTGCAGGGACGGAGGCAGTGGCCACGGTGCTCTCAATGCTAAAGAGCGCGACATACTATATCATTGAGAGCACCGTGGCGATACAAGCGGCCTGCGCTCCGAATGCAACTGAGTTCATGGTGACCAAACTTATCCACGTGGCTGCCACAAAGATAGTAATGAGGCTCACATACCTTGATTCCCAAGCGCAAGCAAACTGCCACACGAAGCGCTGTCCGGTCGAGAATCGTTCCCAGGCTATGAGATGGCAGGGCGTGTATAGCCAGCTTTATATATATTGCTATCCTTTTCTTAATCAGCTTTGCTAACCGGTGGTAGATTCTTACGACCTATCTTACGTTATATTACACAAGTTGTCATAAATGAAATATTTCGTGTGTGTTCCGTTATAAGCACTGCGAGCACTGGCAGTGCTCCTTACTGGGGACTTCCAGTGCTCTCAGTGTATTTCGGAACGCACCCTTCATTTCAATAATCCCTGCGAAAAGGTCCAGAACTAGATTTAAGCTGTCATTTCAATTTAGAAGAGTTTGACGACCTCCCCGGCGCAGTCAGCTGAGCGCTGTTGTCATAATATGGGTGGTCGGTCAATTTGGGTATTGATAATTTCTGAATTTTCTCGGGTCTGGGATTCGGCCGTGGCTAGCTACCACCCTACCGGCAAAGATGTACCGCCAAGCGATTTAGCGTTCCGGTACGATGCCGTGTAAAAACCGAATAGGGGTTATGGGTTTAATATAACTGCTATGCCCTTAGCAGGTTAGCCCGCTACCATCTGACTACGTCATCACTTACCATCAAGTGAGATCGCAGTCAAGGGCTAACTTGTAGTGGATAAAAAAAAACATTAGCGTCAAAGTATAATGGACCTTTATGTCATTGTTTAAGAGCACAATTTCATGTACATGCAATCATAATTCATAAACATTTACGTATATGATACGTAGGTAGGTACAAGTGGGGCACAAGTGTAAAATATTCATTGATATATTTTCTTAACTAGATGTGGCTTATACCTACTACGATTATATAATATACGAAGCGAAGGTCTCTGAGTCTACTTGAGTGAGCACTTGTCCGTCTGTCCGTCCGTCTGTCAGAGCCTTATAACCTCTGAATTACTAAACGTAATTACTTCTAAATATAATATTATGTAAACCGATGGCCTCCCGCCGAATATGGCTTAAAAAGTTATAAAAATCTTTATTTCAGGGAGGCTCTCATAGAAGCGAATGCGAAGTAAAATATTTTAATAGCGTCAAGTACATACCTTACTTATATCCTTCTAAAGATAATTATGAACAGAGTCCAAAAATATTTTTTTTTTAATTTTTCCCTTAAAATTGACGAAATGGGGGGCTTCCAAAGTGGAAATTTTCTAACGTTCAAAGTTGACCTCGGAACTCTCAAATTTCTGAAAGGAGGAGAAAAATTTTCTGATCAATTATTTGAATTATATCCTGTTCTTGAACAACAAATACTAAAATTAGATATTAATAAGGAAACAAAATTATTTAATTTTTAATGAGCTTCAGTACTTTTAACAGAACTTCACAATTATGTCAATAGATGGCGCTCTGTGATACCGCGAGGTCTCAGTTCGGGGCGAACCACTACAGTTTTCATCTATTTTTAAAGTACCTAATTGTCGTCATCATTGCAACTGATTACCGGCCCATTGGTAGTCTTCTTCTTCTCTTGGTTTATGGCTTTTATTATGCTCACAGACATAATAATAGACTTCTCTATATAACTCTGTGATTAGGCTCTTTATCTTTGTGGGTAGTGCCCACAGAGTTATAAAGAGAAGGCCAAAACACACAAGACAAGGGCCAAAACAGCACAATGCACTTCGCCAGTGTCGAGTAACTTGAGGGAGGCACAAAGGAGATTGGCCGGTTACAGAGTGAAAAAAATACTGAAAACGCTCTGTAATAGAAGGCATAAATATATTTGTTAGTAAACTATTCTAATAGTCATACAAGAAATTAGAAGTCAACCGTAACGCTACTCGCGCCGCATCCGCATCCAAAGGAGTCCCGCGATCATTGACGTAAGTCAATGTCCGCGATAGAGAGATAAAAAAACCGGCCAAGTGCGAGTCGGACTCGCGCACCGAGGGTTCCGTACAAACCTGTAGTAAGTTTTACGATTTATGACGTATTAAAAACAAGACGAAATGAACCGCAAAACTAACTTTGTTTGTAGAGGTTTATTGTTAATATCAAAAAATTACGTTTGTTGTATGGGAGCCCCCCTTTAATATTTACTTTATTGATATTTAATTATTTATTTTGAAAGGTAATATACAAGTTAATATTCTGTGAAAATTTGAACCGTCTACCTGTTACCGTTTTTAATATTGAGCAAAAAAATACGAAAAAAACACGTTTATTGTATGGGGACCCCCCTTAATATATATATTTTTTTAATTTTTAGTATTTGTTGTTATAGCGGCAACGGAAATACATCATTTGTGAAAATTTCAGCTTTCTAGCTATCACGGTTTATGAGATACAGCCTGGAGACAGACAGACAGCGGAGTCTTAGTAATAAGGTCCCGTTTTTACCCTTTGGGTACGGAACCCTAAAAAAGACGTGTGGCACTCGGAGACTGCCGCGGTAAAGCTATTGCATAGCATTTTTTATCAACTTAAGGAACTTGTGCAAAAAGGAACCAATCCACACACATACCAAAAATGAGATAAGTATACAGAAAGCTTTTAAAATGCATCTTCTATCGACCCTGCCCCCCTAGCATGGGCCGGAGATAAAAATTTTATCCCCCGATTTTATCCACTGACAAGGGATAAAATTAACTTATCCACCTCTCAGAGCACGGCAACAGGGGAGAGGAGAAGTTTATCCCCGTTTGACATTTCACGGGGACTCGGGGGACTATTTACCCACCGTTATTTAGCGTTTTTATTGATTTATTTAGGAATAAATTTTTTATCCTTTCCTCGGGGAGAAAATTGTCTCGGCCCATGCTAGGGGGGCAGGAGTCGATAGAAGGTGCATTTTAAAAGCTTTCTGTATACCTACTTATCTCATTTTTGGCATGTGAGAGGATTGGTTCCTTTTTGAATAACTAGGTCCTATTCATCGAGTCGGAGCCGGTCGGAGTGGGGGGTGTTAGGTTATTTTCGTTACGGAATTTCTGGATTCGGTCTCCACGCTCAAGGCCCGCGATAGAAGCTATGCAATAGCTTAAAAATTCCTCTGATTATGTTTATACTTAATCAAAGAAAAATTCGTAGGTTTTAATAATTTTCACTTGCAGCGCTGTGCGAGCTGAACTGATCTTTATTACGATTTGACCAGAGTCGCTGTTTATTATAACGTCTTTGCGGAGTAAGATTTCTGTACAGCTGTACATATTACCTCAGAGCGTAGGGTCAGAGACAATAATCAGCAGAGCGATCGGCTATAAATTGTCGCAATCATTAAAGGACTGCATCAATGTCAAAACATGGTTTTGGCTTCACGTATCACTGCGACTTTCCGTAAAGGATCGTTGAGGACAAAAAATGTTTTGACATTGATGCAGATAGAATTAACTTCACACTGGTTATCCACTTATTTATTATTTATTTGACGACCTCCGTGGCGCAGTGTTGAGCGCTGTTGCCTTAACGTGCGGAGGTCCCGGGTTCGATCCCCGGCAGGGTTTGGAAATTTATAATTTCTTAATTTCCCTGGTCTGGCCTGGTGGGAGGCTTCGGCCGTGGCTAGTTACCACCCTACCGGTAAAGACGTGCCGCCAAGCGATTTAGCGTTCCGGTACGATGCCGTGTAGAAACCGAATAGGGGTATGGGTTTAATATAACTGCCATGCCCCTAACAGGTTAGCCCGCTACCATCTTAGACTGCATCATCACTTACCATCAGGTGAGATCGGTGCGGATCGGTGCATCAGGTTTTAGCGGTGACATAAGGTGTCCAATAATCGTTTTACGTCGTAATTCCTTCTTCCATGGTTTTACGACTCTATTAACTGAAATAAATATAATATTAAAGGATTAAAAAACTCGAATAGATTGTTTGTTTGGTAAAAATAGAAAATACTATTATTTCAAGTATTAGTAGGTATGCTATATTGGAATGGCTTCAAAATGTTATTTAATTTATGACAGTCTATTGACAATTTACCTATTTTATTAGGCCGTATACATAAGTCTAGGTAATAAAATATTTTCATTGGCAGTATTGCCAACTCACGCTACTAAAAAAATAAAACCGGCAAAGTGCGAGTCGGACTCGCGCACCGAGGGTTCCGTACAAACCTGTAGCAAGTTTTACGATTAATGAATTTAATGAACCGCAAAACTAACTTTGTTTGTAGAGGTTTTCTGTTAATATCAAAAAAACTATGCTAGTTAGAGCATTGGCTATAGTTTTCCTGTAAAATATACATAAATTCCTATTGACCATAATTATTTCAGATTTTTCGATTGGTAAACTCCGGAGATAAGGGGGGGGGAACGGTATTTTTTTTGACTTTTTCCCCGATAAATCAAAAACTATCATGACTAAAAATAATAAAAAATCTGTTTTAGAATGTACAAAGTAAACCCTTTCATATGATACCCCACACAGTACAGTTATCTCACTTTTAAATTTCAACCCTCCGATTTTCCCCCCTTTTTAAATAAGAACAAAAATAATTTCCAATTTTTTTTAATTCCAGTGTCTTTGGGCCACTAATATACACAACTATTCCAAATTTCATGTCGATAGCTTCGGTAGTTACTGAAATAATCGAGTGTGACGGACGGACAGACAGACAGACAGACAGACAGACGGAGAAAGTCGCACCATAAGGGTTCCATTTTTACCATTTTGGTACGGAACCCTAATAATAATTGTACGACCAAATACATACCAATGCTATTCATTAATATTAGGTAATAATATTACATCCATACTAATATTATAAATGCGAAAGTGTGGCTGTCTGTCTGCTACGCTTTCATGGTTTATCTGTTCAACCGATTTTGGTGAAATTTGGTACAGGGGTAGGTTGTATCCCGTGAAGGACATAGGCTATTTTACCCGGAAAATTAAAAAATTCCCGCGGGAATCAAAATATCTTAATCCACGCGGACGAAGTCGCGGGAATCATCTAGATTCTAGTTATTTAAAATTAAAATTAACGTTAAAAAATAATTAAGTAAGTAGGTAGACTTTATGTACCTACATACTAATTTTTAAAAATATTTATTGAAAACAATACACTTTAACTTTAAGCTAGAAACATGCCCGCGTGGAATGGTGGCAAGAATGCTGGCTGCATTTCCGCGTGGATTTTTTGGGCATTCAATTATAATCTGTGATTAAAATGAAAATATCCATAGACAGTTTCCGTATCTCGAGATATCTCTAGCTTATGGTATCTTTGATTGCATCTCTCTGGTTACTAGTCTCTGGATTGCATCGTAAAAAGAAAATTTACTACATGCGCGCATGGCTTCTTAAATTAAAGTATTTTGTATTATATTTAGTAAAGTAGCTGGCGTACCTTAAAAGTAGCCTGCGTACCACCAAAGTACCCTACGTACCACCAAAGTAGCCTACGTACCTCCAAAGTAGCTGGCGTACCTTAAAAGTAGCCTGCGTACCACCAAAGTAGCCTACGTACCTCCAAAGTAGCTGGCGTACCTTAAATGTAGCCTACGTACCACCAAAGTAGCCTACGTACCTCCAAAGTAGCCGGCGTACCTCTAAAGTAGCTGGCGTACCTTAAAAGTAGCCTGCGTACCTCTAAAGTAGCTGGCGTACCTTAAAAGTAGCCTACGTAACACCAAAGTAGTCTGCATACCGCTAAAGTAGCTGGCGTACCTTAAAAGTAGTCTGCGTACCTCTAAAGTAGTCGGCGTACCTTTAAAGTAGTCGGCCTACCTCCAAAGTAGTCTACGTACCACCAATTTAACTGGCATATCTTAAAAGTATTCGTCGTACCGCTAAAGTACTCAGCGTAGCTCCAACGTAGCCAGCGTACCACCACAGTAATATGCGCATCTCCTTTTCCAGGATACAAGCTATTCTCCTACCATATGTCGTTGAAATCGTAAGGCCTAAAGAAAGAACCAACAAATAGATTTTCTCTCATTAATTTGGCACTTTTTCATTAATCTGGCAACATTTCACGCACACTGATGCATGTGTTCAGACAGTGCTGTCACGCACACTCGAATAAATTTTGGCCGCACTTCCATGTTCCGAGCGCGGTATCTGTTTCCTACATCTGTGCAAAAGTCATTGCACTCAGGATATGAGCAACTTGGACCATATAGTGTAATACATTCTTATGTATTCAGTATAACATATTTCTAGGATGATGATCTATGGTGCGAAATAGGATCCTTTAATTATTATAGTGTATTAACGGCACAACGGCAGGGGTCAAAGATAATTGGCTATTTGACAGTTTTCGGAAATATACTTAAAAATGTACGTGGATTCATTTTATACCTCTTACAATGATTTTTTTCTCAAAAAAAGCGTTATTTATTAGAAAAAATTACATTTTTAATACATTAATTTTAAATTCGCGCTGAAACAGCCGGTCACGTGACATTTGCTAGCTGTGACGTCATAGCTCTAAATAAAACAAAGCTTACTACGACATCTGTGACTACGACGCTCCAAGTCTTAAGTAATTTCGAGTGGAAAGTTTACAGCTTTTTTTAATGAAATTGTGAAAATTACAAGCTACAAGACGTGTGTAGAAATACTATAAATAAAATAATTAATTAATTAATATCCTGACAAATTGTATATATCACATACCTACAATTACTTATGTCATAAACGTCGAAAGCAGTGGTTACAGTTAAATCTGCCGAGACCCGGAATTTAAAACGGATAAATCTGCGATATTACTTTGTGAAGACCACTTTGATGTTAGTAATTATTAGGAAGAAATCAACTTAAGACTCCATCTAGCAAAAATGAACATGATTTAACATTTTCTTCATGAAACATGACATAAAATTAAAATAAATTATTTTTCTGTCACTTTACAGCAGCACTTTCTTAGGTCTTAAACACGAGACCTAAGTAATATTATTTTGTTTATTTCGGTACTTACATGGAAGTTTTTACATTACGAAACTCGGCAGAGCAAAAGTTAGGATTACACTGTGGATTACACGCAAATAAATTTGCAACCATAAATGAATCGACTTTAGGCAGATTTCCACTATCAGCTTTTGTATAGCCTGCAGACTCCATTTCGTGAAACCTTTCACAAGCTCAAATCGAAATATTTTATGTTAATTTTCTCAACAAAACGAAAACGATTTATAGGTAGGTATAACACACGACCTCACAGTGACGTTTGTATGAGATAAAAAGTACCCTGTCTGTGGTTTGAGAGTTGTGACGTCACACGATGCTAACTAAATCAATGGCGCCCGCGTTTCGGGTCTTGCAATCCACAGATAAAAAATCTCAAATTTGTTTTGCATAAATAAAATATATACAATTTTTTTTAATGCAAAATACATATTGCATAATTATTGTTAACCTACAAGCTACCAAATCCAACATATTTCGTATTTTATAGTTACAGCTGTCAAGTAGCCAATTATGGGTACCCGGCAACTGAATGACCAATTACATAGCCGTCTCTATCCCCTCTACAGTCTATGTGTAGTGGCGAAGTAATTTATGTAAACAAATATGGTGTCAGATCACGTGATTATAATTGTCATTATACATATAGTGATGGAAACATTGACAGATTAGTTGTGACTGAACGATTGAATGAATACATTCTGAAATCGATGACCACATACTTCTACGGAGCGAAGTAAATCATGTAAATAAAACATACCAGTCACGTCATTTCAACTTCCTTATCAATATTTTAATATGTTGTATATCACAAAACGCTCACCAACGTCTTATTTCTTGAAGTAAAACATTTAAAGTTATACTCAAAAGTAATTCAATTTAAGCACTAAGAAGCTAATAATTAGCAAATAACTAGCAAGAATCCCAAAATAAAAACACAAACTAATGACCTAATGGGTGTTTGACATGTGTTTGACCAGTGAACCATAGACTGAATGAGAGGAGCGGTTTTAGTCGATTGTAAAAATCGAAAATCGTAAAATTAGGGTCGTAGATCTTTTAATCCCTTTATAACGGCAGGCGGTTGGCGGCCGGGACAAAAAAAATCTCGTCATTCGTTTCGCTGCTTCTATTGATGTTCGTAAAGAGTAAACTCCAGTCGTACGTCGGAGCTGACACACACAATTTTTTCATAATGATAACTGATCACTACAGCCCATTAACGTCCCACAGCTGGACACAGGCCTCCACTCTCATAGGAGAGAGGGAATTAGAACTTAGACCCACCACGCTGCTCCAATGCGGGTTGGAGGGCTTTAACGACTATTATCAAGTTAGTGATATGATGTTAGTGAAAGGTTTAATTATAATATCGTCCTCAACATCACAAGGTAATTTCATAATCATAGAATGTGGTAATCGATTTTCGATTAATTACAATCGATTAAACCCGCTCCTATCATTCAGTCTATGTGATATAGAAACTCATTTACCTATTCGTACCTATTCCTTTTTTCAAATATTTAAAAAGCTATTAGTTGTCAATGTATGAACATCAGTCCATGTATCATTTTTAGTCAATTAAAACCATAGACGGCAGTCGTAATGCCTTCCTCCATGATTAAAACCATATTAAAACTTATTATGTTTTAATGAGTATTTTATGTCTGTGATTTTATTACACTATGGTTCACTTTTCATATCACATCTCTATGGAATCATTCTATTTCTATATGTCAAACGCCCATTAGGTCATTAGTCTTTGTTTTTATTTCGTGATTCTTGCTAGTTATTTGATAAATTATTAGCTTCAAAGTGCTTGAATTGAATTACTTTTGAGTATAATAAGAACTTTAAATGTTTTACTTCAGGAAATAGGACGTTTGTGAGTGATTTGTGATAAACAACAGTGAAAATATTGTTAGCAAAGTTGCAATGTCGTGGCTGGTATGTTTTGTTTACATATATTACTTCGCCTCTACAAATAGACTGTAATAGTACTAATACACGCTCGGATTTGGTTCGAGCGGACCACGGATTTGGTTCGCTTCCGAACCATATCTGACCGTCTGTAGAGTAGTCCGGCGGACATAATTATTATTAATTGAGTCCGCCGCGGTCCGCTGGTTTGCACAGCGGATTTGGTCTGCTCCGTACCAAATCCGACCGTGTGGACGGTCGGGCCGGACAAACTATGACTAGTCGTGTTCGGAACGCCTCTTTGACCACTCGTGCGCTCATTTTGTGATAAACATAGAGGAAGTGGTAACCGAACGCGATATGCTAATAGAAATTATACAATTGTTTAGGGACTTTCCGTGTTTGTGGGATACATCCCATGAACTTTAGTGTAATCTAATAATTCTTCAAAGGTTTCGCGGTTCATTCGCAGATATATTTTAAAATCGTTTTCATCTAAGGTTCTTATTAACTTCATGTGACTAAATTCGTCGCGTTCTCTTAAATATAATTTCGCCCATTCTCTTCTTTTTTTTCGCCTTTTACGTGGTGGCTGTAATATTGCTGCTAGTGTTGCCGCTACCACCATAATTTCTGTGTCTAACGACATGTACGTCAATGCATTAGATTAGTTATCAATTAATTATGAATCATCAAATATTATTTCAAAGTAAATTAATACCACTTCTCGACGCAAGATGGTATTAAAGAGCTAACCTAATTACATCGTAAGATTTAAAGGTGAACGCACACCTAGACGTACCGCATAGCCGCAGTTGGTTCTCATGGTTTCGAGCAGTACTACCTACATCAAAACTCGCAAATACGTGCGCTCAAGAACCTATCTTGACACGAATAAGAATTAGGTCATTCGCGCCTCCCGCATCGTACGCATTAAAACGCGCCCAATCTGATGACGTCAATCGTCATCCGACTGCGTGGATGGGATACGTATACCTACAGTATTTTACTAAAATGCAGCTCGTTCTGTGTTACGTAGCATACGATTTCATAATAAAAAAATTATAAAATGTGATTACTAAGACTGTGTGCTTGCGGCTCCTGCGGCGAGCATGTCAAGATGGGCGCTCATCTTTACGTTCATAGACATCAGCAGTGTGGCTCTTTAGGGTAAACTAAAATTTATTTTCGTCATTTTGTCATCGAAACAACGATGTGCAACCGACAGTACTACTTATCAGTAGTCTATTTTTTTATTCCACGTAAGATGGTGCTAACGTCTATTATTTGTAAGCACAAACGAATAAACGTGTACAGAGCGCCATCTATTGACATAATTGTGAAGTTCTGTTAAAAATATTATCATCATTAAAAATTAAATATTTTCGTTTCCTTATAATATTTATCTAATTTTAGTATTTGTTGTTCAAGTACAGGATATAATTGAAATAATTGATCAAGTTTCAGGCTTGAGAGTTCAGAAAATTGAGAGTTCTGAGGTCAACTTTGGACGTTAGAAAATCGCCACTTTGAAAGCCCCCCATTTCGTCAATTTTAGGGAAAAAATTAAAAAAAATATATTTTTGGACTCTATTCCTAATTATCTTTAAAATGATATACCGCAACCCTATGTAACGCTATAAAAAATATTTTACTTCGCATTCGCTTCTATGAGAGCCCCCCTGAAATAAAGATTTTTATAACTTTTTAAGCCATATTCGGCGGGAGGCCATAGGTTTACATATTATATTTAAATTTGAAGTAATTACGTTCAGCAATTCAGAAGTTATAAGGCTCTGACAGACGGACGGACGGACGGACGGACGGACGGACGGACGGACGGACGGACGGACAAGTGCCAATTCACCCAAGTAGACTCAGAGACCTTCGCTTCGCTCGGTCAAAAATTATAAAAATCTTTATTTCAGGGGGGCTCTCATAGAAGCGAATGCGAAGTAAAATATTTTTTATAGCGTCAAGTACATACCTTTTATATTATATCCTTTTAAAGATAATTAAGAACAGAGTCCAAAAATATTTTTTTTTTTAATTTTTCCCCTAAAATTGACGAAATGGGGGGCTTCCAAAGTGGAGATTTTCTAACGTTGAAAGTTGACCTCAGAACTCTCAATTTTCTGAAAGGCTGAGACTGAAACATGATCAATTATTTGAATTATATCCTGTACTTGAACAACAAATATAGGAGCCTATTCATACGGCGTATTTTCAACGCGTAGACGTGATATAAACGTGATTTTAACGCAATCCATACGCGAATCAGTTGCAGCCAGTAACTGTTGCACACGTTTTAATTTCAGTCATGACGCGTATTTATTTTTTTGTACTTATCGTTACATTTATTATTATGTAACCACTAACCATGTGACTGCTTTTTGGACTGAAACCGCGCGGTACCTGCGAGTAGAAATAAGCTGTGTGCATAGTCTTTAAACTTGCTCGGGGACATAGGTCCAACGAATTAAGAGATTTAATCAATTGTGAAATTGACACAACTATCGGGTTGTATCATTCAGTAGGTACATCAATAAGTCCATGGTGGATGCAAATCAGAGCCCCAATCATGTAAGAATTGTCCATCAAACGTTAAAGATTTTTGTCAAAGTAAAATAAACCATAACAGCATTGAATTAGAGCTCAAATTCGTCTGCCCATTCTTATACGTTTAGGTATTTACGATACCCTACGTATAAGAATGGACAGACGAAATTGAGGTCATTTATTCAATATAGGTACACTGTACACTTATTGACGTTAAAAATTACTTACTTATAAAACATGATGGTGATAATCAGTTACGGTATCTTAAAACTAAAGCTACGGGGGTTCCAAACGCGCCCTGGTCTGAGAAGAGCCCACAACAAACTCAGCCGGGGTTTTTTTTTTATTATCACCATCTCACAAATCATAACTAAGGAACTATCAGAGCCATTTGAGCAAATCATTGCCAAGCTTCCTTGTCGTTTAGGTAATCCTTTACATGGTAATAAGATTTTTCAATGAGTTTACGTTTTACATTAACTTTAAACTTGTTCAGAGAAATCTTCAACATGTCTTCTGGGAGCTTATTGTAGAAGCGGACACTGATTCCAACAAATGAATTGCTAATTTTACTAAGCCTAGAAGCAGGCATTACATGTTTATTTTTATTTCTATGTAGTATTGACATTATGACAATCACTTTTCTTCTTGAATTTATCAATGTGTTTATGCACGTATGCTAAATTTTCAAATATATATTTGTTGTGCACTGTCAATTGTCATAATATTGATTTCTTGAAATTTATCTCTTAGTGACTCTCTTGGTCCCATATTATATATGGCTCGAACAGCCCTCTTCTGCAGCACAAAAACAGAATTAATATCAGCAGCATTACCCCATAATAATATACCATATGACATAATGCTGTGAAAGTAACTAAAATAAACTAATCTCGCCGTTTCTACATTTGTCAACTGACGAATCTTTTTAACCGCATATGCAGCAAAACTAAGTCTGTTCGACAAGTCATTTATGTGATGGCCCGATTGGAGTTTAGCATCTAACGTTATTCCGAGAAAAACAGCGGTTTCCACCAAATCTAATTCCTCATTCTCCAGTTATACTGTGGTTTTAACCTGTTAATGTAAATTTAATGCACTTTGTTTTTTTTCTATTAAGGAGCATTATTAGCTTCGAACCACTGCACTAGTTTAGAGAGAGACTTGTTCACTTCATGAAGAGCTGTTTCGTATCGATTTATTTTAAATAATAACGAGGTATCATCAGCAAACAATACTATCCCATGATTATCCTTAGCGAGATAAGGAAGATCATTAATGTAAATGAGGAACAGGAAAGGTCCTAAAGTTGAACCCTGTGGAACCCCTATTTTTACAACTGACCCGGAAGACCGCTTTCCATTGACGTCAACCTTTTGTATTCTATTTTTAAGTAGGACCTCATTAACTTCAGTGCGACATCCCTAATTCCATAATGGTGCAGTTTTAAGCAGGTAAAAATTAAGGTATTTTTTTACATCCAATCCTAATTAATCAATAATCACTTATTTTAGGTTGATGGAGCAGATAGGTGCGACTTGAAAGTACCAGCGATTAAGTTAAAAAATTTAGATTTAGAACAAGCTTTACAAGTTATGGTTAGGGAGAAAACAGTTGCAGAAAGAATAAAACATGGAATATCAAAAACCAAATACGAACTGTATCCAGATTGTCGTGCAATATTACATATTTACACAAACAGACAGGCAAAGAAACAAAAAATTGCTTAGGTTTGCCTTTGAAAAAAATTGTAACAACCATTATTTATTTACAGTATGACATTAAAGCAATATCATAGATAATTTTCTGTATATTATTTAGATACTACCCTCAAAACTCTGCAAATGAATAATTTCTTTTAGATATATTCCATTGGGTATTTGACAACTACTTATTCAAATAAATTATTTTTATAGTATCCAAAAAGTCGTAATATCCATATCCCCTGTTAGTTTTATGTTGATTAACTATTTTAAAATATCGATTAAAGTAAAAAAGTGCGTCGAACTTTGATGACGTCACTATGCAATATTATATACAAAATCTCATTTCTCTGTCTACGCATACCTACTAAGCACACGTTTTGACATTTGAAAAAAGTTGTTGATTTGACTAGTCGTCAAATACCCAATTACGACAAATTTTGTACGCTCTCTAAACTTGAGCGGAGCGAAATAATGTCTATGCTCTAAACCATTTAAACTAAAATGACAGCTTTTTAAAAAAAAAAAAATATCATGTATTCAGCGCATGTATTAAATTTATTTAGTGAACAATAAAGAAATGATAAATTAAAAAAAAACTATTTCTGATTATATTTACAAAAAATACACGCCGTCTAAGTGATCGTTAATAATGGGCATGGTGCCCAAAACACTGGCGCTATTACCTCGTTGAATGGCAAGGCCGTTGGGCTAAATAAGCGCCAGCTCTTTAGTCACCAGAGGCGTGGATCAGTTTTTGGGACACGACATTTATAAAATTCTTCGTGTCCGATGACCATGGGCCCAGTCTCAAAAGCAAGCGCCACAAAAACGTAGTCCTTCGCTTTCGGTTCCAGTTGTGCAGGGACGGAGGCAGTGGCCACGGTGCTCTCAATGCTAAAGAGCGCGACATACTATATCATTGAGAGCACCGTGGCGATACAAGCGGCCTGCGCTCCGAATGCAACTGAGTTCATGGTGACCAAACTTATCCACGTGGCTGCCACAAAGATAGTAATGAGGCTCACATACCTTGATTCCCAAGCGCAAGCAAACTGCCACACGAAGCGCTGTCCGGTCGAGAATCGTTCCCAGGCTATGAGATGGCAGGGCGTGTATAGCCAGCTTTATATATATTGCTATCCTTTTCTTAATCAGCTTTGCTAACCGGTGGTAGATTCTTACGACCTATCTTACGTTATATTACACAAGTTGTCATAAATGAAATATTTCGTGTGTGTTCCGTTATAAGCACTGCGAGCACTGGCAGTGCTCCTTACTGGGGACTTCCAGTGCTCTCAGTGTATTTCGGAACGCACCCTTCATTTCAATAATCCCTGCGAAAAGGTCCAGAACTAGATTTAAGCTGTCATTTCAATTTAGAAGAGTTTGACGACCTCCCCGGCGCAGTCAGCTGAGCGCTGTTGTCATAATATGGGTGGTCGGTCAATTTGGGTATTGATAATTTCTGAATTTTCTCGGGTCTGGGATTCGGCCGTGGCTAGCTACCACCCTACCGGCAAAGATGTACCGCCAAGCGATTTAGCGTTCCGGTACGATGCCGTGTAAAAACCGAATAGGGGTTATGGGTTTAATATAACTGCTATGCCCTTAGCAGGTTAGCCCGCTACCATCTGACTACGTCATCACTTACCATCAAGTGAGATCGCAGTCAAGGGCTAACTTGTAGTGGATAAAAAAAAACATTAGCGTCAAAGTATAATGGACCTTTATGTCATTGTTTAAGAGCACAATTTCATGTACATGCAATCATAATTCATAAACATTTACGTATATGATACGTAGGTAGGTACAAGTGGGGCACAAGTGTAAAATATTCATTGATATATTTTCTTAACTAGATGTGGCTTATACCTACTACGATTATATAATATACGAAGCGAAGGTCTCTGAGTCTACTTGAGTGAGCACTTGTCCGTCTGTCCGTCCGTCTGTCAGAGCCTTATAACCTCTGAATTACTAAACGTAATTACTTCTAAATATAATATTATGTAAACCGATGGCCTCCCGCCGAATATGGCTTAAAAAGTTATAAAAATCTTTATTTCAGGGAGGCTCTCATAGAAGCGAATGCGAAGTAAAATATTTTAATAGCGTCAAGTACATACCTTACTTATATCCTTCTAAAGATAATTATGAACAGAGTCCAAAAATATTTTTTTTTTAATTTTTCCCTTAAAATTGACGAAATGGGGGGCTTCCAAAGTGGAAATTTTCTAACGTTCAAAGTTGACCTCGGAACTCTCAAATTTCTGAAAGGAGGAGAAAAATTTTCTGATCAATTATTTGAATTATATCCTGTTCTTGAACAACAAATACTAAAATTAGATATTAATAAGGAAACAAAATTATTTAATTTTTAATGAGCTTCAGTACTTTTAACAGAACTTCACAATTATGTCAATAGATGGCGCTCTGTGATACCGCGAGGTCTCAGTTCGGGGCGAACCACTACAGTTTTCATCTATTTTTAAAGTACCTAATTGTCGTCATCATTGCAACTGATTACCGGCCCATTGGTAGTCTTCTTCTTCTCTTGGTTTATGGCTTTTATTATGCTCACAGACATAATAATAGACTTCTCTATATAACTCTGTGATTAGGCTCTTTATCTTTGTGGGTAGTGCCCACAGAGTTATAAAGAGAAGGCCAAAACACACAAGACAAGGGCCAAAACAGCACAATGCACTTCGCCAGTGTCGAGTAACTTGAGGGAGGCACAAAGGAGATTGGCCGGTTACAGAGTGAAAAAAATACTGAAAACGCTCTGTAATAGAAGGCATAAATATATTTGTTAGTAAACTATTCTAATAGTCATACAAGAAATTAGAAGTCAACCGTAACGCTACTCGCGCCGCATCCGCATCCAAAGGAGTCCCGCGATCATTGACGTAAGTCAATGTCCGCGATAGAGAGATAAAAAAACCGGCCAAGTGCGAGTCGGACTCGCGCACCGAGGGTTCCGTACAAACCTGTAGTAAGTTTTACGATTTATGACGTATTAAAAACAAGACGAAATGAACCGCAAAACTAACTTTGTTTGTAGAGGTTTATTGTTAATATCAAAAAATTACGTTTGTTGTATGGGAGCCCCCCTTTAATATTTACTTTATTGATATTTAATTATTTATTTTGAAAGGTAATATACAAGTTAATATTCTGTGAAAATTTGAACCGTCTACCTGTTACCGTTTTTAATATTGAGCAAAAAAATACGAAAAAAACACGTTTATTGTATGGGGACCCCCCTTAATATATATATTTTTTTAATTTTTAGTATTTGTTGTTATAGCGGCAACGGAAATACATCATTTGTGAAAATTTCAGCTTTCTAGCTATCACGGTTTATGAGATACAGCCTGGAGACAGACAGACAGCGGAGTCTTAGTAATAAGGTCCCGTTTTTACCCTTTGGGTACGGAACCCTAAAAAAGACGTGTGGCACTCGGAGACTGCCGCGGTAAAGCTATTGCATAGCATTTTTTATCAACTTAAGGAACTTGTGCAAAAAGGAACCAATCCACACACATACCAAAAATGAGATAAGTATACAGAAAGCTTTTAAAATGCATCTTCTATCGACCCTGCCCCCCTAGCATGGGCCGGAGATAAAAATTTTATCCCCCGATTTTATCCACTGACAAGGGATAAAATTAACTTATCCACCTCTCAGAGCACGGCAACAGGGGAGAGGAGAAGTTTATCCCCGTTTGACATTTCACGGGGACTCGGGGGACTATTTACCCACCGTTATTTAGCGTTTTTATTGATTTATTTAGGAATAAATTTTTTATCCTTTCCTCGGGGAGAAAATTGTCTCGGCCCATGCTAGGGGGGCAGGAGTCGATAGAAGGTGCATTTTAAAAGCTTTCTGTATACCTACTTATCTCATTTTTGGCATGTGAGAGGATTGGTTCCTTTTTGAATAACTAGGTCCTATTCATCGAGTCGGAGCCGGTCGGAGTGGGGGGTGTTAGGTTATTTTCGTTACGGAATTTCTGGATTCGGTCTCCACGCTCAAGGCCCGCGATAGAAGCTATGCAATAGCTTAAAAATTCCTCTGATTATGTTTATACTTAATCAAAGAAAAATTCGTAGGTTTTAATAATTTTCACTTGCAGCGCTGTGCGAGCTGAACTGATCTTTATTACGATTTGACCAGAGTCGCTGTTTATTATAACGTCTTTGCGGAGTAAGATTTCTGTACAGCTGTACATATTACCTCAGAGCGTAGGGTCAGAGACAATAATCAGCAGAGCGATCGGCTATAAATTGTCGCAATCATTAAAGGACTGCATCAATGTCAAAACATGGTTTTGGCTTCACGTATCACTGCGACTTTCCGTAAAGGATCGTTGAGGACAAAAAATGTTTTGACATTGATGCAGATAGAATTAACTTCACACTGGTTATCCACTTATTTATTATTTATTTGACGACCTCCGTGGCGCAGTGTTGAGCGCTGTTGCCTTAACGTGCGGAGGTCCCGGGTTCGATCCCCGGCAGGGTTTGGAAATTTATAATTTCTTAATTTCCCTGGTCTGGCCTGGTGGGAGGCTTCGGCCGTGGCTAGTTACCACCCTACCGGTAAAGACGTGCCGCCAAGCGATTTAGCGTTCCGGTACGATGCCGTGTAGAAACCGAATAGGGGTATGGGTTTAATATAACTGCCATGCCCCTAACAGGTTAGCCCGCTACCATCTTAGACTGCATCATCACTTACCATCAGGTGAGATCGGTGCGGATCGGTGCATCAGGTTTTAGCGGTGACATAAGGTGTCCAATAATCGTTTTACGTCGTAATTCCTTCTTCCATGGTTTTACGACTCTATTAACTGAAATAAATATAATATTAAAGGATTAAAAAACTCGAATAGATTGTTTGTTTGGTAAAAATAGAAAATACTATTATTTCAAGTATTAGTAGGTATGCTATATTGGAATGGCTTCAAAATGTTATTTAATTTATGACAGTCTATTGACAATTTACCTATTTTATTAGGCCGTATACATAAGTCTAGGTAATAAAATATTTTCATTGGCAGTATTGCCAACTCACGCTACTAAAAAAATAAAACCGGCAAAGTGCGAGTCGGACTCGCGCACCGAGGGTTCCGTACAAACCTGTAGCAAGTTTTACGATTAATGAATTTAATGAACCGCAAAACTAACTTTGTTTGTAGAGGTTTTCTGTTAATATCAAAAAAACTATGCTAGTTAGAGCATTGGCTATAGTTTTCCTGTAAAATATACATAAATTCCTATTGACCATAATTATTTCAGATTTTTCGATTGGTAAACTCCGGAGATAAGGGGGGGGGAACGGTATTTTTTTTGACTTTTTCCCCGATAAATCAAAAACTATCATGACTAAAAATAATAAAAAATCTGTTTTAGAATGTACAAAGTAAACCCTTTCATATGATACCCCACACAGTACAGTTATCTCACTTTTAAATTTCAACCCTCCGATTTTCCCCCCTTTTTAAATAAGAACAAAAATAATTTCCAATTTTTTTTAATTCCAGTGTCTTTGGGCCACTAATATACACAACTATTCCAAATTTCATGTCGATAGCTTCGGTAGTTACTGAAATAATCGAGTGTGACGGACGGACAGACAGACAGACAGACAGACAGACGGAGAAAGTCGCACCATAAGGGTTCCATTTTTACCATTTTGGTACGGAACCCTAATAATAATTGTACGACCAAATACATACCAATGCTATTCATTAATATTAGGTAATAATATTACATCCATACTAATATTATAAATGCGAAAGTGTGGCTGTCTGTCTGCTACGCTTTCATGGTTTATCTGTTCAACCGATTTTGGTGAAATTTGGTACAGGGGTAGGTTGTATCCCGTGAAGGACATAGGCTATTTTACCCGGAAAATTAAAAAATTCCCGCGGGAATCAAAATATCTTAATCCACGCGGACGAAGTCGCGGGAATCATCTAGATTCTAGTTATTTAAAATTAAAATTAACGTTAAAAAATAATTAAGTAAGTAGGTAGACTTTATGTACCTACATACTAATTTTTAAAAATATTTATTGAAAACAATACACTTTAACTTTAAGCTAGAAACATGCCCGCGTGGAATGGTGGCAAGAATGCTGGCTGCATTTCCGCGTGGATTTTTTGGGCATTCAATTATAATCTGTGATTAAAATGAAAATATCCATAGACAGTTTCCGTATCTCGAGATATCTCTAGCTTATGGTATCTTTGATTGCATCTCTCTGGTTACTAGTCTCTGGATTGCATCGTAAAAAGAAAATTTACTACATGCGCGCATGGCTTCTTAAATTAAAGTATTTTGTATTATATTTAGTAAAGTAGCTGGCGTACCTTAAAAGTAGCCTGCGTACCACCAAAGTACCCTACGTACCACCAAAGTAGCCTACGTACCTCCAAAGTAGCTGGCGTACCTTAAAAGTAGCCTGCGTACCACCAAAGTAGCCTACGTACCTCCAAAGTAGCTGGCGTACCTTAAATGTAGCCTACGTACCACCAAAGTAGCCTACGTACCTCCAAAGTAGCCGGCGTACCTCTAAAGTAGCTGGCGTACCTTAAAAGTAGCCTGCGTACCTCTAAAGTAGCTGGCGTACCTTAAAAGTAGCCTACGTAACACCAAAGTAGTCTGCATACCGCTAAAGTAGCTGGCGTACCTTAAAAGTAGTCTGCGTACCTCTAAAGTAGTCGGCGTACCTTTAAAGTAGTCGGCCTACCTCCAAAGTAGTCTACGTACCACCAATTTAACTGGCATATCTTAAAAGTATTCGTCGTACCGCTAAAGTACTCAGCGTAGCTCCAACGTAGCCAGCGTACCACCACAGTAATATGCGCATCTCCTTTTCCAGGATACAAGCTATTCTCCTACCATATGTCGTTGAAATCGTAAGGCCTAAAGAAAGAACCAACAAATAGATTTTCTCTCATTAATTTGGCACTTTTTCATTAATCTGGCAACATTTCACGCACACTGATGCATGTGTTCAGACAGTGCTGTCACGCACACTCGAATAAATTTTGGCCGCACTTCCATGTTCCGAGCGCGGTATCTGTTTCCTACATCTGTGCAAAAGTCATTGCACTCAGGATATGAGCAACTTGGACCATATAGTGTAATACATTCTTATGTATTCAGTATAACATATTTCTAGGATGATGATCTATGGTGCGAAATAGGATCCTTTAATTATTATAGTGTATTAACGGCACAACGGCAGGGGTCAAAGATAATTGGCTATTTGACAGTTTTCGGAAATATACTTAAAAATGTACGTGGATTCATTTTATACCTCTTACAATGATTTTTTTCTCAAAAAAAGCGTTATTTATTAGAAAAAATTACATTTTTAATACATTAATTTTAAATTCGCGCTGAAACAGCCGGTCACGTGACATTTGCTAGCTGTGACGTCATAGCTCTAAATAAAACAAAGCTTACTACGACATCTGTGACTACGACGCTCCAAGTCTTAAGTAATTTCGAGTGGAAAGTTTACAGCTTTTTTTAATGAAATTGTGAAAATTACAAGCTACAAGACGTGTGTAGAAATACTATAAATAAAATAATTAATTAATTAATATCCTGACAAATTGTATATATCACATACCTACAATTACTTATGTCATAAACGTCGAAAGCAGTGGTTACAGTTAAATCTGCCGAGACCCGGAATTTAAAACGGATAAATCTGCGATATTACTTTGTGAAGACCACTTTGATGTTAGTAATTATTAGGAAGAAATCAACTTAAGACTCCATCTAGCAAAAATGAACATGATTTAACATTTTCTTCATGAAACATGACATAAAATTAAAATAAATTATTTTTCTGTCACTTTACAGCAGCACTTTCTTAGGTCTTAAACACGAGACCTAAGTAATATTATTTTGTTTATTTCGGTACTTACATGGAAGTTTTTACATTACGAAACTCGGCAGAGCAAAAGTTAGGATTACACTGTGGATTACACGCAAATAAATTTGCAACCATAAATGAATCGACTTTAGGCAGATTTCCACTATCAGCTTTTGTATAGCCTGCACTGAGAAAAATTTCCTTGTTTACCTTCCGATTTTTTCCTTCTAAAACCGATTCCTTCCAAAATTGGGTCTTTTCCTTCCACCGATTACCTTCTAAATCGGGGAACTGCCAAATTCCTACCGATATTTAGAAGGTAATGAATTTTATCCGTCTAATACGGAAGAACATAAAGGAAGGAAATTTGTTGGAAGGAATTAACCAAGAAGGAATTTCCTTCCAGCTAAATATTCCTACTAAATAAGGATGCATTATAATAATTCCTCCCAAATTTATCCTTCCAAATTAGATGTTAATGTCCTTCTGAATTCAAATCCAAAGTTGTCGGAAGGAAAACGCAGCTAACCTTCTGATATTGAAAGACATTTACCCTCTTAACTAGTGGGAAATAAATTGACGTTACTATTCCATCAAAAAAGAAAGGATTAGAAAGGCTCGCTGGAAGGAACTACCATCCAAATTAGATGGATCACATTTGGAGGGAATAACACAAGGAATACCCTTCTAAATTAGATGATCAAATTAGATTAATTAGATTGATTAGATGATTCCTTCTAAATCAATTATAATTTTTCAGTAGGAACAGTGTCAGAAGGAAAACGCATATTTACCCTTCGAAATTGAAGGATATTTACCCTCTTATCTAGTGGGAAATAAAATGACATTACTTTTCCATCAGAACCGAAAGGATTAGAAAAGCTCGCTGGAAGGAATTACAATCCAAATTAGATGGATCACACTTGGAGGGAATAACACAAGGAGTATCCTTCTAAATCAATTATAATTTTTCGGTAGGAACAGTGTCGGAAGGAAAACGCATATTTACCCTCCGAAATTGAAGGATATTTACCCTCTTATTTAGTAGGAAATGCATCAACCATGCATCAACCATCCAAATTAGATGGATCACATTTGGAGAAAATAACACAAGGAACATCTTTCTAAATTAGATGATAATATTATCTCTCCAGACAAATTGGAATATTTCGGTATCGGAAGGAAAACGAATAAGTTTTATTAAATAGAAATTGTAACACCGAATGTAGTACCCGACCCGACCACTAGATGTCGCTACGCGTATATTGGCTCGCGGTATAGGGTGGCGCCGGTCAAACACATATATATCGCCAAGTCCGCTTGTATCGGTACCTGCATCGTGGCAAATGGTGGTTCCACCTAGTTGGGACATTCATTGAAAGCGCATAGCAGAGCATAAATCATAGGTGGTATACGGACCCCTGCTTCCACCCTTGCTGTGACAGGGCGTTTTGAAAGCCTATCATTTTCTGTTACCTCGTAGACCGTAATCTATAACCTCTATAAGGAAAATTTTGAAATTACCTTCCTATTATATCCGATTACCTTCGGTATTTACTTTCTAGATTGGGGGGGATTACTGAGATTCGCAGAAGGTAAATACTTCTAAATTAGAAGGATAATGCTAAAATACCCACCGCATTGAGCATGCAAAAGCCCGTTTTCCTTCGCCTTAGGTAGGTAATATTATGTCTTTACCTTCTAGATTTGGAAGGTTATTTATATTTTCCTTCCAAAAATTACCTTCCCTTTTGACTCAGTAGGAATTTCCGACCGAAATTTGGAAGGTACGTATTACCCACCAAAATAGAAGGCAGACATTGTTTGGAAGGAAATTTTGGACGGTAATAATATCCTTCCAAGTTGAAAGGTAAATTTCCTACTGAGTCAAAAGGGACGGTAATACCTTCCGTATTTCGGAAGGTCTTTTTTCTCAGTGTGACTCCATTTCGTGAAACCTTTCACAAGCTCAAATCGAAATATTTTATGTTAATTTTCTCAACAAAACGAAAACGATTTATAGGTAGGTATAACACACGACCTCACAGTGACGTTTGTATGAGATAAAAAGTACCCTGTCTGTGGTTTGAGAGTTGTGACGTCACACGATGCTAACTAAATCAATGGCGCCCGCGTTTCGGGTCTTGCAATCCACAGATAAAAAATCTCAAATTTGTTTTGCATAAATAAAATATATACAATTTTTTTTAATGCAAAATACATATTGCATAATTATTGTTAACCTACAAGCTACCAAATCCAACATATTTCGTATTTTATAGTTACAGCTGTCAAGTAGCCAATTATGGGTACCCGGCAACTGAATGACCAATTACATAGCCGTCTCTATCCCCTCTACAGTCTATGTGTAGTGGCGAAGTAATTTATGTAAACAAATATGGTGTCAGATCACGTGATTATAATTGTCATTATACATATAGTGATGGAAACATTGACAGATTAGTTGTGACTGAACGATTGAATGAATACATTCTGAAATCGATGACCACATACTTCTACGGAGCGAAGTAAATCATGTAAATAAAACATACCAGTCACGTCATTTCAACTTCCTTATCAATATTTTAATATGTTGTATATCACAAAACGCTCACCAACGTCTTATTTCTTGAAGTAAAACATTTAAAGTTATACTCAAAAGTAATTCAATTTAAGCACTAAGAAGCTAATAATTAGCAAATAACTAGCAAGAATCCCAAAATAAAAACACAAACTAATGACCTAATGGGTGTTTGACATGTGTTTGACCAGTGAACCATAGACTGAATGAGAGGAGCGGTTTTAGTCGATTGTAAAAATCGAAAATCGTAAAATTAGGGTCGTAGATCTTTTAATCCCTTTATAACGGCAGGCGGTTGGCGGCCGGGACAAAAAAAATCTCGTCATTCGTTTCGCTGCTTCTATTGATGTTCGTAAAGAGTAAACTCCAGTCGTACGTCGGAGCTGACACACACAATTTTTTCATAATGATAACTGATCACTACAGCCCATTAACGTCCCACAGCTGGACACAGGCCTCCACTCTCATAGGAGAGAGGGAATTAGAACTTAGACCCACCACGCTGCTCCAATGCGGGTTGGAGGGCTTTAACGACTATTATCAAGTTAGTGATATGATGTTAGTGAAAGGTTTAATTATAATATCGTCCTCAACATCACAAGGTAATTTCATAATCATAGAATGTGGTAATCGATTTTCGATTAATTACAATCGATTAAACCCGCTCCTATCATTCAGTCTATGTGATATAGAAACTCATTTACCTATTCGTACCTATTCCTTTTTTCAAATATTTAAAAAGCTATTAGTTGTCAATGTATGAACATCAGTCCATGTATCATTTTTAGTCAATTAAAACCATAGACGGCAGTCGTAATGCCTTCCTCCATGATTAAAACCATATTAAAACTTATTATGTTTTAATGAGTATTTTATGTCTGTGATTTTATTACACTATGGTTCACTTTTCATATCACATCTCTATGGAATCATTCTATTTCTATATGTCAAACGCCCATTAGGTCATTAGTCTTTGTTTTTATTTCGTGATTCTTGCTAGTTATTTGATAAATTATTAGCTTCAAAGTGCTTGAATTGAATTACTTTTGAGTATAATAAGAACTTTAAATGTTTTACTTCAGGAAATAGGACGTTTGTGAGTGATTTGTGATAAACAACAGTGAAAATATTGTTAGCAAAGTTGCAATGTCGTGGCTGGTATGTTTTGTTTACATATATTACTTCGCCTCTACAAATAGACTGTAATAGTACTAATACACGCTCGGATTTGGTTCGAGCGGACCACGGATTTGGTTCGCTTCCGAACCATATCTGACCGTCTGTAGAGTAGTCCGGCGGACATAATTATTATTAATTGAGTCCGCCGCGGTCCGCTGGTTTGCACAGCGGATTTGGTCTGCTCCGTACCAAATCCGACCGTGTGGACGGTCGGGCCGGACAAACTATGACTAGTCGTGTTCGGAACGCCTCTTTGACCACTCGTGCGCTCATTTTGTGATAAACATAGAGGAAGTGGTAACCGAACGCGATATGCTAATAGAAATTATACAATTGTTTAGGGACTTTCCGTGTTTGTGGGATACATCCCATGAACTTTAGTGTAATCTAATAATTCTTCAAAGGTTTCGCGGTTCATTCGCAGATATATTTTAAAATCGTTTTCATCTAAGGTTCTTATTAACTTCATGTGACTAAATTCGTCGCGTTCTCTTAAATATAATTTCGCCCATTCTCTTCTTTTTTTTCGCCTTTTACGTGGTGGCTGTAATATTGCTGCTAGTGTTGCCGCTACCACCATAATTTCTGTGTCTAACGACATGATGACAACTTTATGTTCCTTGATGACACAACGGTGTGCACTTGAAGGCGTACGTGAAGCAACTGTCCGGTCCGGTCGTCTGTAGCGAGAACGGATTTGGTACGGCGGATTTGGTCCGCCGTACCAAATCCGAGCATGTATTACTACTTTAAGGTCATAGCATAGCCGTCTCTATCCCCGATAGAGACGGTTAAGATCATAGACGCCCGAGCGTGGACCTTTGTGTGGACCACAGACAATAAACTCTGTGGTGTGGACTCTTCTTAATATGTCTGTGGGACAGAGAAAGGCTGTGGAGAAAGGAATACGCCAGAGACCTTTAATCACAGAGTACATTGAATATACGGCTTTAATCATAACAAGAGACAAGTAACAAATCAAGTACCAACCATAGGCTTAGAATGTACAAGACCAACAGTGACAGATTACGGTGTTACAAAAAATGAAATGTTAATGTGTGCGTGAAATAGTGTTGTCTTGACTCTAGCATAGTATTATCGATAGTCTTACTGGTGAAATCATAGGACTCTAATGAGTTAGTTTAAAGAAGTAAAATAAAACTATCTTTTAATTTTAAAAAAACATATACACAAATAGCAATAAAGCTGCAGCTAGGTAACAAATTATTTATTGATGAGACGACCATGTTTTCTCTAAAAAGTTTTTCAGCGTTACAACACAATGCAACATCATTAGCTGGATACATCAAATACTTATTGTCTGTTTTCGAATAGTCTCTCTTAATAATTAACGAACAGGGTATATGCATCTGATTTAAATATGGGTCAAATATTATTTTTTAGGGTTCCGTAGCCAAATTTGGCAAAAACGGAACCCTTATAGATTCGTCATATCTGTCTGTCTGTCTGTCTGCCTGTCTGTCCGTCCGTATGTCACAGCCACTTTTTTCCGAAACTTTAAGAACTATACTGTTGAAACTTGGTAAGTAGATGTATTCTGTAAACCGCATAAAGATTTTCACACAAAAATAGAAAAAAAACAATAAATTTTGGGGGTCCCCATACTTAGAACTGAAACTAAAAATTTTTTTTTTCATCAAAACCATATTTTGAAGACCTATCCATAGATACCCCACAGGTATCTATGGATAGGTCTTCAAAAATGATATTGATATGATTTAATATCATTTTTTTCTAAACTGAATAGTTTGCGCGAGAGACACTTCCAAAGTGGTAAAATGTGTATCCCCCCCCCCGTAACTTCTAAAATAAGAGAATGATAAAACTAAAAAAATATATGATGTACATTACCATGCAAACTTCCACCGAAAATTGGTTTGAACGAGATCTAGTAAGTAGTTTTTTTTTAATAATTTAAAACTTACTACAGGTTTGTACGGAACCCTCGGTGCGCGAGTCCGACTCGCACTTGGCCGGTTTTTTTGATATTTTTTTTGTTAACTTTATTATTATAGAATTATACTAAGACTACAATTATTTTTATTTCATAGCGATGTTTCCTTTGTAAGAAGCATTTCGATTCAAAATGCTTACTACAAACAGTAGGTACAATTCTTCTTTGGAAACCAGGAGCCCCTATCTATAATCCGTAACAATTTGTTACGTAGCAAAGAATTGGTTGGAAGCCTAGAACATAACATTATAAATATTATGAGATACTTATAGTTATTTTAGCCCCATAAAAGATTTTTTTTGATATTTCGAAAGAAAGCTTTTAAAACAGAGATGTTTTTTAAAAAAAATCTGCCTGAAAATATACACTATAATTTTTTTGAGAAATAGAGCAATTTTTTTGGATTTTTCATAAAAATTGTTAGTTTTCCGCCCCTATTTTTTTAAAGGGTGCAAGTAGTTTTAATTTGATTAATTACAATAATACTCTGATATAATGTATAAGTGACAAGTTAGTAAAAATAAATAATATAAGGCGCTCATGTCATAGCTAATGACCTCCCCTATAAGCACTTAAATACAGTAATGTACTGAATTACCAGTATATACAGTATACCCTGTATATATATTTCATATGGATACATATGAAATCTAAGACACGCCAAATAAAACAAAAATTAAGGAAAATATTTATTTCGTTCTTTTCTTTTACAGGAAAGTAGTGTTTTATATTGTACTCTACACACCTAAGCTTATGAGCAATCACGTCAAACCTACCGGCAGACACGATTATCGACTATCGATAGTTATGACGTCATCACTTTGTCAATCCCTATCGTAACCAAACGTTTTTAAGTTTTACACAAAATATCCAAAAATTCTTCATTTAGCAATGTAATTTGATGAAAAGTCTTAAAGGAAACCTATTATCTAAGCTTTCAATAGTTAGTTTGCCTCATTTTCAAACAACAATTAATGACGAAATAATGATTATGAATAATTCAGGAAAATATTCAGTAATTACCTGTGAAACGTGTATTTATGCGGGTTATTACGTCTTGTAACGTCACATTCATTCACTGAACAAGACACCGTGGTGGCAGAACAAAGATTTTAAGTTTTAATCGTAAGACTATTAATTAAATGCACAAAATTCATCTCGACTTTGAATAGGCTGAGACGCTATCGCCTCTTACTCGCGTAAAAAATGACATACTGGCCTTTTGTTTCGCTATCTCTTTTTCGCTCGCGGCAGTGTTTATTAACTAAATACCTCTCGCTCCCACGCTTAGTCAGTCTATTGAGCGTAGCGAAAAAATTCTATGTCTATGGTACCAACCGTGTACTATCGGTATATATAGAGAAAGTTAAGGACGCTATGGATCATTTATATATTCTGTGATCCTATCAAGATATAAAAAAATATAATTTTGTTTACAAAATATTTTCGATTTTTCTAAAGATTTCTTGAAGTGAAAGTGAATTTATTATGGATTTTAATATTAGGAAAATCTGACGTCTACAGAATCAGGCTAAACGTTATTACATTCCAGAAAGAAAATGCAAGCAAAAAAACGCTATTTTATTGTAATTCTATCATGTTTCCTGGGATTATACTGTTTTTTTATCAGTTTCTATTCGAATGCTCAACGAAATAATTACTCCCGACGGGGGCAGTTGCCAACCTTTGCAACTTTGGAAGAACTATACGAATCACCATCTCGACAAAAGAGAAATCCCCAAACGACTACAAAATCATGTAGAATGCTAACTTGTTTTGATTTTTCGAAATGTGGCAGTGATCCTAAAGTCTATGTGTACCCAACAGATGGACCTGTTAGTGCCACTTACCGTAAAGTTCTATCAGTGATAAGGGAGTCAAGGTACGCCACCCATGATCCTACTGAGGCGTGTCTGTTTATACCTGCAGTCGACACCCTAGATGCGGATCCTTTGTCCCCTGAGCATATTGCAGATGTTGCTTCAAGATTGTCCCGACTTCAGTACTGGAAAAATGGTCGCAATCATGTAATTTTTAATTTATATGCAGGCACTTGGCCTGATTATGCAGAAGGAGCTCTTGGGTTTGATTCGGGTGAAGCTATCATGGCAAGGGCAAGTGCTTCTGAAACTATTTTCCGTGATGGGTTTGATATATCCTTGCCACTATTTCACAAAGAGCATCCAGAGCGTGGTGGATTACCCCCTGCAGCCACAGGTAACCCTTTCCCAGCACCTCGCAAACATTTACTTGCATTCAAAGGGAAGCGCTATGTGCATGGCATTGGTAGTGAAACAAGGAATTCCTTGTGGCATTTACATGATGGCAACCAACTCATTTTAGTTACAACATGTAGACATGGTAAATCGTGGAAAGATTTAAGAGATGAGAGGTGTGATGAAGATAATAAGGAATATGATAAGTGAGTATATCTTAGTTAATGTTTTGAGATTGTTTTTGCTTTTAAATATTTCCAAAGAGCTAACTAATATATTTTTATACTTTTTTATACAATACAAATTTCCAAGGCTACCAAACTTGGAATTTATTAATACCACTGGGCCACAATTTCGTATGCCCTGCATCAATCATTATATCACTACATCAATGTCAAAACATCATTTTGACTTCATGTATCCTTGAGACTGTCCATAAAGCATGGTTGAGGACATACAGTCTTACATGATTCCAATTTTCAGTAATGTCCGTATAATTTATCAATAGTGTACTGCATCAATGTCAAACAATTTTTTTTGTCCTTATTGATACAGTCTCAAGCATACATGAAGCGAAACTAGGCTTTCATTGATCATGTATCAAGGAGGTGTTTTTAGCAATGACATATAAGGTGTCCACTAATTGTTTTACAACTCTTAATAACTAAAATAAATATAATAAAAGGATTTAAAAAGCTTGAATAGATTGTCTGTTAGGTAAAACAAGAAAATACTATATTTTCAAGTAGGTATTCTATTTTAACAGTCGACAGTCTAAGACAGACAGACTGTCGACGGCTATCGAACACCTTCTTCGCAGAGTACAAGCAGGATTTTGACCAAATTGTTCATGTACCAACCAAATTAACACACTACGCATTATACTCAAACAGCATCAGAATGGCAAAGGGACATATATATCTGACCTTCGTCAACTTCGAAAAAGCTTTCAATACGCTGTGCTGGTCAAACATCTGGACGCGACTATATGAGATAGGAGTACCGCCGAAGATAATGGAGATCCTCAAAGCCTTATATCGGAACTATTCCTGTAAAGTGTCACACAACGGTCTTATATCAGATGATATAAAAGTGCATGCGGGTGTGCGACAAGGATGCCTCCTATCGCCTCTTCTCTTTCTGGTCGTTCTCGACGGTATTCTACATCGAACAAACGACGTGGAATTGAGTGGGGGCTCTCTGAAGTACTTGAAGACTTGGATTACGCTGACGACCTTTGCCTATTAAGCCATCGACATATAGACATGCAAACAAAGCTGGACGATCTATAAAGAGAAGCTCTACGTGCAGGGTTGCGTATCAACATCCGAAAGACCCAGGAGATGAGGACTGGTAAAAAGAACCCGTCTACTATCCGCATCGGCAATGAAGACGTAGGGCGCGTGCATCGTTTTACTTATCTTGGGAGTGTTGTGTCAGAGACAGGGTGTACCGAAGAGGACATCGATTCGCGTATCGCCAAAGCTAAGGCAGCCTTTGCAGGGCTCCGCCCTATTTGGCAGTTACGGAAAATTACAAGAAGTCTGAAACTTAAAATTTTTCGAAGCAACGTGAAGTACGATGCAAGGAAGCTCCAATAGACAAACAGATTAAACGACTGGATCGGCCACACTCTACGTAGAGAGCCAGTCAATATCGCGAGGCAGGCTCTCGACTGGAATCCTCGGAAGTCGGAAGTACGGTTCTGGCGGAGGTCGCGAGGATAGGGATGACGTGGGATGAGGGCGAGGGCGTAGCTTCTAACCGGTCGAGATGGCGCAACACTGTAGACGCCCTCTGCCCCACTGGGGGGACATAGGACATTAAAACAACAACAACAACATCCTTTCATTAACAGGAGACTTATTTATCTGACATAACAGTTATTTGTCTTTTTTAGATTTGACTATGAGCAATTATTAGCAAATTCAACTTTTTGCCTTGTGGCTCGTGGTAGACGTCTTGGCTCTTACCGGTTTCTAGAGGCACTGGCTGCTGGTTGTGTTCCAGTTCTACTTAGTAATGGATGGCGGTTACCTTTTGATGAGCGAATAGATTGGCGACGTGCAGTCATCTGGGCTGACGAGCGTCTTCTATTACAGGTCCATCTTTTACCTATTATACCACTCCTTAATTTTCCAGGATAAAACATAGCTTATGTCCTTCCCCGGAATGCAACCTATCTCTATACTAAAGATCAAAATCGTTTGAAAAGATGGGCCGTGAAATATTCTAGCACAAAAATATAAATTTTTAACAATTACAAGCACACACACACACATATAGCGCCCCTATGAGTTGAAGTATCTGTAAATTTGTTATATTTCTACAGCTTTACTTAATGTACAATTTGCCTAATAGGTACTTAAAATATTCATGGAAAAGTCATAGTTTTCATTTTTGGCCGAGCGAAGCGAAGGTCTCTGAGTCTACTTTGTACTTGTACTTTGAATTTGCACTTGTCCGTCCGTCCGTCTGTCAGAGCCTTATAACTTCTGAATTATTGAACGTAATTACTTCAAATTTAAATATAATGTGTAAACCGATGGCCTCCAGCCGAATATGGCTTAAAAAGTTATAAAAATATTTATTTCAGGGGGGCTCTCATAGAAGCGAATGCGAAGTAAAATATTTTTTATAGCGTTACATAGGGTTGCGGTATATCATTTTAAAGATAATTAGGAATAGATTCCAAAAATATATTTTTTTTAATTGTTCCCCTAAAATTTACGAAATGGGGGGCTATCAAGTGGAGATTTTCTAACGTCCATAGTTGAAATCAGAACTCTCAATTTTCTGAAAGGCTGAGCCTGAAACTTGATCAATTGTTTGAATTATATCCTGTACTTGAACAACAAATACTAAAATTAGATAAATATTATAAGGAAACGAAATTATTTAATTTCAGTATTTTTAACAGAACTTCACAATTAAGTCAATAGATGGCGCTCTGTAAAAGTTTATGGATACCGCGAGGTCTCAGTTCGGGGCGAACCACTAGTTATCTGAATAAATGAAAGATAGTTGTTATTGATTGCTCATTTGTTTAGGTACATTTAAGATAAACTTCACAAATCAAACAATTATTTATTAAAATGTATTGTATTTATTTTTTGGTCAGGTGCCTGAGCTAGTGCGCTCAGTTCCTCCTGAGCGTGTTCTTGCATTGAGGCAGCAGACACAACTTTTGTGGGAACAATATTTTTCTTCAATCGAGAAAATAGTATTTACAACAATAGAGGTAAAATATGAAACATTGGTATATTGTTTAAAAGAACTCTGTGCTTCTGGTTTATTGTTCAAGATTACTTAAAGTTTTACTAAACTAGATTAACAGTTAACAATATAATGCTGTCCTATTCATCAGAGAGCATTATTAAAGGGAAATTAATACATTAAGGCCCACTTGCACAAGGACTCTTAAATTGATTTAGTTAAATATTTTAATGCTGTCCCTTTTTGGCAACTACAATATGCATTTGCCAAAAAGGGACAGCATTACAAAATTTAACTAAATGTGTTTAAATATCCTTGTGCAAGCGGCCCTTAGATTAGTAATTTTAGCTTAGTTTAGTTGGGAGATTGTGTATAACTATCAATCACAATTACAAAAACTTTATAGTGGATATGTACCTTACAGGTACCACAATATCCATTCATTCTTAATGACGTGACACATAATGTGTATTTCCTACAATTACAGATAATATTGGAACGCATAACGGCCCATAGATCGTCGCGACAGCGCGAGGCGTTGATATGGAACACATCGCCGGGTGCGCTGATGACTCTGGCGACGTACGGCGACTCGCGCGCGCACCTGCCGGCCGCCTCGCCCGCGCCTCCCGCGCCCCGCGCGCCCGCCCCGCCCCCCGCGCCGCTCCCCGCGCCCGCTCTCCCGCTGCCGGCGCCGCCGCCCACGCCCGGACGCTCCTTCACGGCCCTGCTGTACGTGCAGGCCACGTCACCCGCACTACACAAACTCCTCGCTAACATAGCTAGCAGCGAACACTGTGAGAAGGTAAACAAGCGCTTCTTTTAAATATTATCGCACATTACTATAAACATGCTTAGTGGAAAACAATGTTGAGGTCTAGCTCTAGTTTGGAGCATATTTGCCCATATACTCTTACTCGAATATATAAATATTTTATTTTGACATGAGAATATATTATAAGAGGATAAAATGACTGAATGGCATATTGAGGTAAAGCTTGGCTTAAGAAGCGAGGCTTCAAAACTTAAGGTTTTGCATGTAGATTTTACCTCTTAATGAAAGAAATGATAAGCATAGAATATAGATGGATGGGCTACCATACATACCTAATATATCAAAATACACCCTACACATTTATAACAATTGTACTAGTCATGCTCCAGATGTGATTTTCCATCATCCCTTATCAATTCCCTGTCTCCACCACGCGACGCAAAGCACAAACTGTATACAACAGCAGTTTTAGGTACTTAATTTTACTATCACACTCGATGAAACCCGCGACTTCTCCTGATTTATCCCGGAATTTTGGGACTACATTCTATATCATTGCTCACAAGCATGATCAAATTGTTATTAGAGAAGAGGTAGTTATAATTTGTATATTTTTGTTATTGTTTGGTCATTTAATCTAAATTTAATTAATAGTGTGTTTTTTATTGTTTTGTATTTTTGTGTTTTTTTTTGTTTTTTTTTTTTGTGATGTATGTGTAATTTTAATAATTCATATTATGTAATATTGTAGCCTGATAAGACGTATTGGGATACTGTAAAGTCTTATCGTATACGTCTTATCAATAAAATAAAAATAAATAAATAAATAAATAAAATATGTGTCCCAAATTTCATCAAAATCGGTTGAAAAGATGTGCAGTGGAAGCATAGCAGACAAACAAACACACTTTTATGGAGTACTAGCTGATGCCCGCGACTTCGTCCGCGTGGTTTAAGTTTTTTCGATTCCTGCGGGAATCCCTTAATTTTCCGGGATAAAAAGTAGCCTATGTCACTCTCCAGGTCCTCAACTATACCCTTGCCAAAAATCACGTCGATCCATTGCTCCGTTGCGGCGTGATTGAAGGACAAACCAATAAACCAACAAACAAACACACTTTCGCATTTATAATATTAGTATGATGGATTAGGTTATCAGGATGGCGCACATGTCGCGAGCTCTCTTTGATGCTGTTATTAATATAGGTAGTCCTCGTGTGGGACAGTGAACGTGCCGCACCCTCCTTGAAATCGCTTTCGAGAATGGCTGGAGATCTACGAGACCCTTTACCTGTAGTGGTTATCGACGCTACTACGCATTATCCAGGGTACAATTTTAACAATATAATTTATTACTAGCTGATGCCCGCCACTTCGTCCTCGTGGATTGATGTTTTTCGGTTTCGTGGGAACTCTTTAATTTCCCGGAATAAAAAGTAGCCATGTGTTATTTAGACTATACCTAATCCATCTCTGTGCCATATTTCATCCAGATCTGTTGATTGAGTAACAAACATCCATACATCCATCCATCCAAACTTTCGCATTTATAATATTTATTTGATTAGTATGGATTTATTTATTTAATCGTATGGCGTTTAGTATATATAAGCGTATACAATATTCAAGCTAATTAAAAATAACGCTTATTTCGCCTGCAAGTTCGTCGCTCGTTTAGCACCACCCAGGGGACACGTGCAGGGAGGTAGAAGGTAGTTCCTGCGGACGTGAGCGACGGGGCATCCCCCATTAGTATGGATTAAGAGGGACACTTTAATTACAGGGAAGGTGTGTCGGCACGTTGGCAGCCTCTTTGGGCGATTCCCACGGCTGCAGTGTTTTCTTTGGATGGAGACGCGCCCATGTTGGCCGAGGAGTTAGATTTCGCATTCCGTGTGTGGCAACAGTTTCCTGAACGAATAGTCGGATACCCAGCTAGAAACCACTTTTGGGATGAATCCAAGGTTTGTATTTCATTCAGCTTTTATAGAACTTTGATCTGTGATTTAATTTTTCTTTTTAGGTACTCAATATAGCACTTTGGCCTCGGATACACGGACTGCATAGTGATTAGTGAACTACAGTCTTCTACGTACATACATACATGGAACCGCTCGAGCAGTTGCGACTGCTTCGGGTGGTTGGCAGCAGTTTTCAATGGTAGCTTCAAGCTGTTGACTATGACTGCAAAAGCGGTCCGTGTATGGTCTGTGGTGGTGTACGGTCCTTTGATAGCAATTAATTTGATAATCGAAAGTTTTCCCGTTAAACAATTTTCCTAGTCAGTTTACGAGAAGTCTGACGTCTGACAGTCATATCGATAAATTACAAAAACAAGCAATGGCCGTATTATTTTAAAAACATTTAAAATAAACTTTTAGAAACTTTCCTCGTGTGTGAAGCACTGTAATATAAAATCATAAAACATTTAAAATGTTGATTAACACAATTGAAACAATTAAAGTCCAAGATTTACTTTATTTCTTAAGTAAGGAAAATAAAATAATTGGGATAAGTAGGGACGATTTTTTTAGTTAGATAAGAGTCATCGGTGAATCAAAATCATCGTTGTTAAATTTTTGTTTTTGTTACACGATTTTCCTTTTTTAGAAGGAGAACGAAGAGGCCCCTCTTTAGCTTCTTTCTGTATTACAGATTATGTTCTTTTTGATACTCCGGTATATCGACTCGCTCTTCCAAAAGAATTATTTAAAGGCAAGGTCAAAAAGTTATTTTGCCTTTCTTCAGCAGGTACACATATCCAAAACTTTTTTCGCCGTTTCGCGTGCTTGGCGATGAATAAAATCACGTTTATTGTTACTGAACCTGAAGAACTCAAATCATCATTTACACGGAAAACAACTTGTTAGATAAGTAATATTCTTTTCATCCCACCATCTCGGAAAGAGTATTTTTATTCTTCGATATCTGATGGTAAAAGCCGTTATTATCCTCTAGAGGATAAAGTAAATTGAATTTAGAACATCGTGTGCACGTTAGTAAATATCACTCGTCTATGAAGTTTGTGAATTCAAAACATCATTAAAACCTATTTACTTGTACCTCTATGGTGCCGAATTTCCATACAATCGTTTTTAATTTGTTAAAAACTCACACTCGTAACCTTCTTGGTGTACTTTTTTAATTTGCTTTGCGCGCACCATTTTCTTTCACGTCATATTGTTTAAAATTAAAACCGATTAAAAACAAGAAAATTGAAATTAAGTGTAAAACCTAAAATGAGTGATTCTAGTGACGAAGAAATTAACAGAATTGAATTTAATCTTGTGTTTTTTTTTGCATTTAGTCATTTCCTCGCTGAGGTGGGATGAAAAGTTACGTGTTGCACTCGAGTGAAAAGATTTTTCACCTCGTGCTCTTTTGATTCCCTCGCTGACGCTCAGGATTCTAATTTTTGAATCACTCGCTCCGCTCGTGATTCAATTTTAGAATCCTTCGCTTGCTCGGTCATCAAAATTGAGCACGCGGTTAAAAAACAACTTTTCACTCTTGTATAACAAATAACTATTGTGATCGTAATATACGGAGCGACATAGTCACTGAGTGACTAAAGCTCCTCAATAAAGAGAAAAGAAAATTGATTTGATACGTTAATGTTGACATCAACGCGTTAATGTGAACATAAGCGGTTTTAGCAACTTTAACGGTAACATATAAATCACTATACGTACGTACGTATCACGGGGAGGGAGATGCTTCCGCCCTTCACCTCAGGCCCCGACTGCATTCAACTCGCGCGCGTACTATACCAAACGTGGATTTTTGGTGTTTTGGTATTTTGAAAGATCCCCTATTTAATCATAGCAGAAAGAAATAATTTATTTTAGACATAGGGACAATTTCTATTTATAATAAACGAATTCGGCGTTAACTTGTTTGTGGGCGGATGGTCAGAGCGCGTGGGGCTACAGCAGCAAGTGGGGCGGCTCGTACTCCATGGTGCTGCCGGGCGCCGCGCTCGTACACCGCGCGCTGCTGGCGCTGTACGGCGCCGCCGCGCCCGCGCTGCGCCTAGCCGTGCGCCGCGCGCACAACTGCGAGGACATCCTGCTCAACTGCCTCGCCGCGCATGCCTCGCGCCGCCCGCCGCTCAAGCTGGCGCAGCGCCGCCGCTACAAGCCGCAGCATCACCGCTACAGGTGAGTGCTGTTGTTGTCCGTGTGCGGTCAGCCTTATACAGCTAACAGCCTAACACCCCGAATAAAACGCTCAGTACTTTACCTACATGATTTTAAATCGTACGCGACGTTGACTTTGGTGTTGAAGTAGGCCTGGATCACTTGGTCATGTGACGAAGATATACCAACGGCGCGGCGACGCGAGCCGCCGACAGCACTCGAAACAGTCGAGTGTCGCGCGTGCTCTATGTTTACATGTTCTCCTTACTCAAGCATGAAAAAATGAAGTCAGTCAATCTTTCCTCCCGCACATATACATCAGCCACCATGCATATTATACAGCTAACAGAGCTCTTTTTACCTGAACATTCTTTTTGAACTCTCGCATAAAATTTTAGGTTTGCAAATAATTTGTAAGCAAGTATATTTCAGTGTTGTGCCTTTTCTCAGATCGTCATGGAGTGATCCGGAGCATTTCGTCCAGCGGCAGTCCTGCCTGAATACGTTCGCTTCCGCGTGGGGCTACATGCCACTCGTGCGTTCCGTTCTGCGACTCGACCCTATTCTATTTAAGGATCCCGTGTCAACGCTCAGGAAGAAATATAGAAAAATGGAATTAGTGACATTTTAAAAAACTTTATTTTACCCATTGAATTATATGTACAGTACATAATACCTCAATGATTTTACCAACGTTTTTATTGAAACACTTCAGGCACGTTATTTTTATACAAAAGAAAGTTATAGCTACCTGCGTTCTTGAATACTTGTTCTAGTCCTAGGTTAAATAAAAATAAGACTATCACAATCTAATTTTATGTTTCTAATTATTGTTAGTGCTCAACATGTTTTGTTTTACGCTAATAAACTTGTATGCCAAAGGTTTTGTTTCATTGAACGCAATCCTCCATACACATAAATAAATAATGATTATGAAATATTTAAATTAGTTAAATAGTATCATATAATATGTACGTACTCGTAGTTACCATGCAATCTTTAAAATGTAAATTACATATATATTTCTATAAACTTGATCACTAAGATAATGCCCGTGAACCCGCCCGCGTGAATTTATGTTTTGGTCATTTTACTCCATAAATAAAAGTTTTGGTCCATTACCCTTCCTTTTTACTTCTGAATCCAAATAAATTCCAAGATCTATAACAGAGTTGTAGTACCTACATGTATATACATAGGGATGGTTCGCAAAAATCTAATGCATATAACTAAAATCAGAATAATTCAGACAGTTCCAAAACCCATAATTATTTCCATCCCAATCCCAATTTAGTCCAGTCGGACTAATTAACTGCCAAAAAAATTGATTTAATAGGAATTTCCGAGACCAATAGGGTCATCTATGTGCAATAAAATGGTAAGCATTGCATAAGTAGAACGCGGCTGACATAACGTAGGCTTCGCAATACAGCGGCCTTGGCCGAATCGCGCGGGGCGACCGGCTCCGCTCGCATGGCCGTGTTGTAAACATCGCATACTGCAAGTCGTGCGCACGCCGCCAACCCGCAACTCGTAGCTACGAGTCTAGTGCTGGCGGTAGCAGACATACATGGTACTTCCTAACTCATTAAGTTATCAAGCTTGATCATTTAAAAATCTGTTGCTTATAATACAATGAAGTACAAAGTTAAAGTGATTATTAATAATTAATTTATAGTACCTAAAATATTAAATACTAAGGTGAAGTTTCAGGAATACCATACAATTCAGTGAAGGATTTTGTTAGTTACTATTCAAAAGTGTATAGTAACTGGGTAAGAAATAATTGTTATGGTTGTTTGGTACTTATTCGAAAAATCGATATTATATCTTATTTACTAAAATTATTTTATTTTTACAAGATAAATAATATCTAGTTTATTACGGTAAGTATTTACATACATAAATTATATACTATACAATAGGTGTAATACATTTTTTTTGTAATATTGCATGGTAATTTGGTGAATGGTCAGTGTGACCTTTTAATATTAAAAACGTAACTATGTACCAACTTATATTGGCTGAAGGTAGTTTACTTCATATAACTTACCTCATATAACCGAATAAAACCTTGATGATACTTAGGTAATTCTAATTATAATATTATGATTTTTAATGGTCTAGGAGCCTATTACTGGTAGATATGTTAATAATTACCAATTATTTTACGTTGCGTATCTTATTGTATTATTTTATAGTTACATACAAAGTACTGTGCAAATGCATGGTCTGAACCTATAGTACAAAAGACATCAACGCGCTCACATGTGTTTTAGTCAATTTCTTTTCTTAAAAAATATTGTGTGTGTCTTCGTACTTCGCCATCCGATTGAGCTGAAACTTTGTACTGTTGTTGTTGGCGCTTAGAATAAAGTTTTCTGACTTAGAAGCATTTTAATAGTAGCGCGCTATTTATGTCGTAAAATTTAATTCAAAATTGTATGTAATATAGTAGGTATTATAAAGTAAAAAAACACGTTTTCGTAACTGTGCAGTCGTGGAAATATAAGTATTTTGTAAATTGTAATAGGTACAAGGTACATTCATAGTTCATACATACATTCTCACTAACACGATAACAATGAAGAAAGGTCAACACTTACAATAAATAGGTACATGAACGAGGATGCCTATGTTTGATGTTGATGCTATTAGCTATAACGCAGAAAAATTTACCAAGTTAAGTAGGCAAATGAAATCTTGTACGGACCTTTATAATTGGGATTTGTTATTTCTATTTAAATTACGAAGCGTTGGCCCTTACCTGGTGGGTTCAATCATTTAAATGAAAGTGAATGTTTTACCTAATTGATTTAGGCAGGGATATAATCATCATCATGAACATAATTATTGGTGGTAATTAATTACGCATTCGTCAACTAAGTAGTAGGTAAGTATATTAGGTACCTATAGATAAAGGGGTTTTATTGCGGTCAGTGCAGTGATGCCAAAACTTAAACTATCTGAGAGAAATTCACTCTATATATTTTAGAGTCAATACAATATGGCATTCATCCACCTTGAGAAAATAAAAAACTGCATTCAAAATTTTTTCATCTAAGCAGCACTTTTTTATAATATAATAGGTAGGTACTTTAGTAGTGTGGAAATCAGGAGAGTACCTATACTTAATCATGTAAGAAATAAATGCTGAATAGAGTAAAAGACATATTTAAGTTCGGGACACTGCGTGTTACCCAACCTTTGACACCTTTGATAGCGCGAGAATTAGTTTTTCCAAAATAGTATTTTTTCTATCAGAAAATCTGCAGTTCCTTTTTCGGAATCGGTAGGTGGCGCTAGTTTAAGTATCCAATTGAGAAAGATACAATGAAGTATTTGAGATAAAGAAATTGGTTACGATTTTAATTGTTGAGAAGATTATATCAAATCGTACGTAGATAAGTAGGTAACGTAGGTACTGAATTAACTAATATCACAGAAATATTCGATGATGTTTGTAAAAACGACATTGGTAAAATCGCTCATGATTTTTAGGATTCCGTACATCAAGAGGAGATAAAGGAACCCTTATACTTTATAGGATCACTGCGTTATTCGTCTGTTTGTCTGTCAACTATCTTTTTCTCAGGAACGCGTGGCTCCTATCAAGTTGAAATTAATATCAAATACTAATTAGGGGTACGGTTTCTTGGAGCTGTAAAAAAATCAAGTTTCTAAGTCAACGCAAATCAAAAGATATGGCCGTTTATGCCGCATATTTTGCATAGTAGGTACCTACCTACTTGGATGACCAAGCTTTTCTCGGTATTTTTTTTGGTAAATCGTGTTTCTTGGAAATTATATTAATTAAATACGAATTACATACTGATAAAATATGAATAATATTTTTCGATCTTACCGACATATTATTAAAAAAAATTGAACTGGTTATTCAAATAAAAAGTCACGTATTGGCAATTAACTAGTAAGATACGAATTAGATGCGTTGTTAAAGGGCTCCCAATAGTAGGTAGTTTTTCTCACAAAAGAAGGAACTTGAAAAAAAAGGGAAAAAAATAATCGGACTGGAGACATCTGGACTCGAACCTGGGTCTTCTGGTTTCGGGACCGCTCGATTTCCCACCTGAGCTATTATAACCTTGTAATGTAAATTGTAATGTAATTCTCTGGCTGTAATTCTATCTAAAAGGTAGTAGGTACTTACTTAGGCACCTTATCGAGAGAATGAATATTAATATTATTCAATTCATTTATTTTTCGATTTAGATTTGTGTAAACTTGCTTTCATGTTACCCATACCTACCCTATAATATTACACATAACTTAAGTGACATAAGTACAAAATTTTTATCCAACAGCTTTCCAGTTGGTAGGTAGTAGGTACTTTTGCATGTTATTATTCTAACACAGACATACCTATTATGCATGGGTCGCAGTTGTTTAATTAAGTACATTTCTGCATGTTAAATCCGCTAATTCTTTATATTTGTAGCTCTCACTAGTAGGTATATTGGATGTATCATCATCCAATATACCTTTTTACCTTCATTGCTGGATATACGATTTGAGTGCGCTAGTACACATTGGATCAATCCAGGTGACCAAAAGTATGAAGATGGGAAGTTTGAAGTATGAAATATTTGCTGCGTTTGTAACGGTTGCAGTTGTCACGCACCTAGTCGCTGCACAACCCGTTAGTATACATACATACGTAATCGTTACATAGGTATTATGTGTTCAATTTCCTTGTGATTAGGTGGAAAATGGGTATACCTACCTAGTACCTGCCTATAACATCCGTTTATGTCAACTAAGATGCATAAAAGCCATTTTTTATCGTGATGATTATAGCTTTTGTATGCAATTGCCTATTACGTCTAAGTACCTATGTTTGGTAATATTATAGGTAACCACATTAACTAGGTATATACCTAAATTATAACTATAAAGATAAACATAATTTATATGAACATCCTTATCCTTACTTAATATAATATTATAAATGGGAAAGTGAGTTTGTTTGTATGTTTGTTCCGCTTTCACGCCGTAACTACTGCACGGATCTGGATGAAATTTGGCACAGAGATAGATTATAGTCTGGAATAACACATAAGCTACTTTTTATCCCGGAAAATTAAGGAGTTCCCGCGGGAAACGAAAAACCTCGATCCACGCGGACGAAGTCGCGGGCATCAGCTAGTAATGTATAAGTTTTGAATGGTTTTGATAATTGAAACAATAGGTAAAATTCTTAATGTGATATTTTTGTAGCCACTTGCAGACGAATCCATTGGGAAGGATAAAGCTATAAGGCAATCTTTAATAAGGGCAGGAAAAAATGTAGCGACCAAACCTAAGTGGGGCTTTTTCGGTACAGTATTCAATCTTATACTTGAGGTGAGTCAAATAACATTTGGACGGTCCCTACGTACATAAAGACAATACCTATGTCAAAAACCGAAGTTTACAGGAGAGCGCAATTTATGTTCAAACTGCCCTAGAAATAATTATATGTACAAATATAATTTTTTTTTTCTATAATGTTTTATTAGCTTTAAGAACTTTATAATGGTATTTATACATATTTATTTTTTTTCTTTTTAAGCTATTGCATAGCTTCTATCGCGGGCCTTGAGCGTGGAGACTGGAGACCGAATCCAGAAATTCCGTAACGAAAATAACCTAACACTCCGACCGGCTCCGACTCGATGAATAGGACCTACTCATGCAAAAAGGAACCAATTCCTCCACTCCAGACCATTCTTATCGACTCCAGCCCCCCTAGCATGGGCCGAGACAATTTTCTCCCCGAGGAAAGGATAAAATTTTTATTCCTAAATAAATAAATAAAAACACTAAATAAAAACACTAAATAACGGTGGATAAATAGTCCCCCGAGTCCCCGTGAAATGTCAAACGGGGATAAACTTCTCCTCTCCCCTGTTGCCGTGCTCTGAGAAGTGGATAAGTTAATTTTATCCCTTGTCAGTGGATAAAATTGGGGGATAAATTTTTTATCTCCGGCCCATGCTAGCCCTGCAGGGTCGATAGAAGGTGCATTTTAAAAGCTTTCTGTATACTTATCTCATTTTTGGCATGTGAGTGGATTGGTTCCTTTTTGCATATAAGTTGGTCCAATTATAATTAGGTAGGTACATATTAAGTTGATAAAAAATGCTATGCAATAGCTTTACCGCGGCAGTCTCCCGAGTGCCACACGTCTTTTTTTTCTTAGAAAAACTGATAGATGACTTTCTACGCTGATAAGTATTAAAATGAAAGCATTTCAGACATAATGTCTATGATACCTTTATATACGTAGGAAAGAATAAAACTGTCTAAAATAGAATTTAAAAAAAATATGTTTTATGAAACAATTAACTAGCCACTTCATTGGCGCCACGTTTAGCAACTGTCTCATCCCACATGTAACACGTAGCTTCCTTTGAAAGCCTTTGACCCAGAATCAAAAATTGTAACATTAGGTATTATATACTGATAATTTCCTTGTGTAATATAGCACACTAATTTTGCCACGTGGAGTGCAAATATCAGAAGGACTTGATTGAGCTTGAATTTTAGCAACGTTTTTTAATTCCCTGGCAAGTTTTTGATAACCAAGTAAATGACATTATGTCAGACAAGACCGCGCTCGTACCGAGTGGCGCGCATTTTAAAACAACGTACAATTGTATGTATTGTATGTACGTACGATATCTATCTACGACATTTATTCGTTGTAATTCTAATACTTGTTCTCTTAAACGATTTTTAAATGAAGTTAAATACATAATATTTAAAAAAAATCTTATTAGGTGGTGTTCCACGTAACGTCCACGTAACGTTATTTTATCCAATTCCTAATCTCGTACCACCGATGAACGAAAGTTGGCACTCGTATTTAGTGCAATGGCAACACGCAGCTCTAATCAGCTGTCATGCACGACGTTCTCGTCAAAAATTGGAGCGAACGCAAGTGTCAACACGTCAACTGTCACCTGTCAAGCTCTCTTCGTGAAAAACCGTTGCACTGAAAACATCGCGCGCGAACATCTCAACAATAACCCAAATCTACCCAGCGAAAATCCCTGGACCGTGGTGGAAGTCATCGAGTGCAAGTAGCAGTCCAAGGTACGTACGTGCATTGTATTGTTATTGCCTATTTCGAGTGTAATATCGTCATCGTTGGACCCTACCGGTCATTCCCAGTGTAGCCCGGGCCACCAAGTTGCGAGTTGGCTACAGGTGGTAAGTATGTGCACAAGGAAAACCCTAAGCCAATTATGCAATTAAAAAAAATCCATTTTTGACATGACTTTATGTACGTAGGGACCGTCGATTTTTTTTAAATACATACCTATATAGGTATGTAGGTTCATTTGAATAATGAAGGCAATAAACTAATTACAATTTCTAAGAACTAATTTTTATTTTTAGCAAATTAACGACACAAAAAGTGCATATAATCAAGTTTCGGATTTGGTCAACAATCAATTTGTTGATGAAAACGTAAGTACCTACCTATACCTAATTAAAGTAATGTATGTGCAGTTAACATGAAGCTAACGCAATAATGTATTAACTATTACCTATTACTTACTTAAATGAAGTTAGATAGGTAGATGAATATTGAATTCATTCGAATGACAATTTAATTGACAGAAAAATTTCCATGGTAGGTAGGTATTTTTTTATCCATTAGGTACAAGTTAGACCTTGACTGCGATCTCATCGAGGTAAGTAATGATGCAGTCTAAGATGGTAGCGGGCTAACCTGTTAGGGACATGGTATTAAACCCATGTACCTACTCCTAATCGGTTTCTACACGGCATCGTACCTACTGGGTACGCTAAATGGCTTGACGGCACCACGGTTTGGCGGTAGGGCCAAAGACGTGCCGCCAAGCGATTTGAAGTAGGTAGCTACCTAGGTAAAATCCGTACGCGAAATATAAATCGTGAGAATAAAATTCGTGCGAATGTTTTTCGTAGTGCGAACGTAGCCTTATTGTATTAATGAACCTATTGTATGTTGATGGATCAGCTTATAAGCTACCCGCACGAGCTTATTCGTATTTTTAAATTTTCGATGTACTTAGGTATGTTAAATAGGTAAAAATACATAAAACCATACCTGAGTAGGTATACCTACTTATTTGAACAAATAATACTGAGTATACTTATTTGAAAAAATAATATACCTACCTAACGATTTCTCATTTCAGACTATCACCGGAATGCCAGATCTTTCAAGTAATGGCACAACGGAAACACCAAAAATCACAAGATCCGAGTTCCTTAAAATCCTTGACCGTAATCTAAAGGGTTTGGCGCGTCTGCGTAATTTGGAATGGCGCGAAGCAAGAAAGGTTGTTTTCTGTATTTTATTTTCTTTATTTTCGCTTCTTCTTTTCCTATACTTTATTTTCGCACCAAAGTAGGTAGCTAATGAGATGACTATTTCCCCTGCACCGAACAAAAGAATAATTAATTATATACATACCTACCTAGCCCGCCAACCCGCATTGGAGCAGCGTGGTGGGTCTAAGCTCTAATTCCCACTCTCCTATGAGAGTGGAGGCCTGTGCCCAGCAGTGGGACGTTAATGGGCTGTAGTGGTGGATACCTACCTACTTATTTTGAATTTTGATCAATGAAATTGTTCAAGGTATTTTTACAATGGGTTAAAAGCTGCCATACTCTGTTATTAGTACATTAATACACTTACTTATTTAAACGCTTGAGTATGTTTATAAAACAATAAAAAAATGGATGAGCAAAGATAAATAACTGTGTCAAATCGATTAAATAGTATCTATAAAGAATGTCGAACTCGATTGTTATCAAAAATCGAATCAGTAACGCATTAGAACATTATTGAATCGAGCTGCTAAAAGTAAAATGAATGGTTGGACAAATATAGTGAAAGCTGAGTGCTGGCGGGAAATTAAAAAAAATTAAATCAGGCAAATCTAGTTAAGTACTATCCGGTGTACCACGAGGTATATTATATAAGTAATAGGAACCTATTTTCAGCCGATCCCGTTTATCGTTATCCGAATTCTAGACTAGGCAATAAAGCTACTGTAGTTAACACATGCTAGTTAGCATGATAAAGTGTCATGAGTTTTAAACGTATATTATAAAATATATCCAATAAAAAATCAGAAAGGAAGTAAGGTTTTTTATGCTATACCCAATTACTAAAGCAGGAAGGTACTTGACATTATTAGGTTTAATAATAAAATTGGTTTAAATATCGAGAATCTGCATAATTATTTCGTTTGATATTTCGGTTTTGAGTGTAAACATACCACTTATGTACTATTATTTTAGTCATAAATTAAAATAAATAAATTAAATAAAATAAATAAAAAATTAAATAAAATAAAGTTTTATTTTTCAGTCATAAATTTTTAGTTTTAGGTATAAATACCTAACTTCCGCATGGATTTTTTTTGTATAAGTTTTGGTTCATGCCATACCAAGTACTAAATCCTGCCAAGCTTTGATTTATATACAAAATCAAAGCTGCCAAGTTTCAACGACTGAGGATTCAATGCGAGGGTCTCCATAGTCCATACAACGAACCGCCCTGCTGCCTAGAGTTAGATTATTCAACAATCAACTGCCGAGTAAAAGCTTTGTTAGTCGAAGTGGGATAGCGATAAGTAGGTATTTGCTTCAGGTAAATGTTATAGGTAAGCACTCCAGTCTTTACCAATAGCTTCGTGGACTCTACCCTTTACAGTCCGATGTGGTCCGATGCAAACTTTATGTCCCGCGGAAGTTAGCTGATTCTCTTATCTGTGGCCGCGAGTGAAGTTTGCGCTGGTACAGTCAACTAAAGAATGATTTGACTACTTTATATTTAATTAACAATTGAAATTAAACAGTAAATACTAATGAAAACTTAATCAATTTATAACAACAAAAAACTTAACGTACTTAACAAAAACTTAATAATGAACAGCAAATTATGAGAACGACTGTACTTTGACAGGATCGCGCGCGTGTATTGCAGTATACGGACGTAACTCACACAGAAAGCAAATACATTCAAAACGAGTGCGGGTGGCAGACCGGCGGCGGGGGGACGCGCGGGGTAACGCCCCGCCTCCGCATTCCTCCCGCGTCCCGCTGGACGGATTATGGATTCTATACTTGGATTCTAGGACATAAAGTTTGAATCGTACTGTACCAGCCGGGTAGACTCCGGGTACCTACCTCCTTAGCGTGTTTTGTCCTACACACTGCACAACATCTAAATCGTCTACACAAAACATTGCGTGCGTCGTCACTCGTCTCCTGCGGATGCGTTTTTGTAATGGTGTTTTTTAAAACTTTAAAACATTTACCTACTGTCAAAATAATTTTCAACAAAGAAAACGTTCCATAGAAGATTTGGTTTCGAGGAAATATCTTTGATTAGCTGGAATATAAATATTTTTAGCCCGGTTATAGGTTGCTCTAGGTCAAGATTATTCGCAGATTTGATCTAGAAAACTTCTGTTGTTTTGTTTAGAATCTCATTTCGAGAAATTAGTTTTAATAATGCAAATTACTAGTTATGATTGCTAGATATTATATCGCGTGTTGCCTACGTGCGACGCCCGCGAATGTTCAAAAAAACCCTACCCCTCTACCCCCGCGGGGCAAAATGTGTAGAGGTTTTCCATCAGGAACGGAAAATAAAAACATTGTTGATACACACAACGTCAAAAATGTGTAGACGAAAAGTGTTTTTTGTAGATGTTATTGTTGAGTGTTTCGGGAAAAACACGCGCAGAAACTAACTACTTACAGCATATTTTTAATCTCAATAATAATTTAATTCTAGGATTCTTGGTCAAATATACAAGGATACTGGAACGAGGTTATTGCAGGAAAGAAGTCAAGAAGAAGAAGATGATAAGAATGACAAGAATCTATCTGTGATTTATAATATTAAAGAGATAAGTTTATGAAAAGTGGTTTATTTGTACCTACCTTCATTAGATTTACAAAGCTAATTAAACTCTTGACTAAACTGTACCTAAACCTTGACCTTTGATTATATACTCCCTAAGATAGAGTAACGGCGGCTCAAAAGCGTCGATAAAAATATCAGTGAACTGTTATCCTCTAAAGCGCTCACCACTCCTCAGTGTCAATTGTAACGTCAAGAGATACGCACGCACGGCTCATTTTTTGCGTTGGATTATTTCGGTGAAAATGGCAAGCTGCGCGATCAAAATCTGCAGAAATTACAAAGGATGTTTACGAATAACTAACAAAATCTCCTACCATCGGTAAGTAACTCAAAACTAATAGCAATTTACGAAAACAAAACTATAAAATTCATAATTATTTTCACAAAATCAACGCGTCGTTGTTTGGTGTTGCCAGTCTTGGATTGCGAACTGTGATTGCGAATTTCCCCGTATAACTGTCTTAAAAACTGATAATATATGTTAATTTTTACCCGACTGCACCAGAAGGAGGAAATACATCAGGGAAGGTGTGTGTATGTAGGTATGTATGTGGGTGTGTTTTAAAAACTGTTTGGCTGAGCCTACAGCCTAAATGGATGGACCGATTGTTTTTGTTTTGCATGCTTCCGAGCAGTCGGATGTTTTTTTATTTAGTCTTAAATATTTTATTCTTTATTTTTGAAATAAAAGTTCTTTAGGCGCGGCTTGAGAGTAACTGAGATTATTTTTCGGATGTAAATAACGCTCTATAGCCTGTTGACGCAATTTCCGCTACTTAAAAACAGAAAAAAACTACCTATACGTCTCAAAGGTCGGTATACCTGTATAACAATATCTTTGGACGCAGTATGAATTTTTTTGTAATTGTACCGATTTCGTACAAAATCGATATCTGGGGCTCCCTAGGATCACAAAATAGGAAACTGTTACAAAAATTTTAAAAGTCAACGCCATTTTGAAGTTTTTTGTTATTGTACCGATTTCGTTCAAAATCGATATCTAGGATCTCTAGGATCGCAAAACAGGAAACTGGTACCAAAATTTTAAAAAATTCAGCGCCATTTTGAAATTTTTTGTTAATGCACCGATTTCGTTCAAAATCGATATCTGAGGATCCCTAGGATCGCAAAACAGAAAACTGGTACCTAAATTTTAAAAAGTCAGCGCCATTTTGAAATTTTTTGTTACCGTACCGATTACGTTCAAAATCGATATCTGGGGTTCCCTGGGATCACGAAACAGGAAATTCTCACCAAAATTTTAAAAAAGTCAGCGCCATTTTGAAATTTTTTGCTATCGTACCGATTTCGTTCAAAATCGATATATGGGGTTCCCTAGGATCACAAAACAGGAAACTGTTACCAAAATTTTAAAAATGTCAGCGCCATTTTGAAATTCATTGTTATCGTAACGATTTCGTTCAAAACCTAGGGAACCCCAGATATCGATTTTGAATGAAATCGGTACGATAACAAAGAATTTCAAAATGGCGCTGACTTTTTAAAATTTTTTTGGGGCTTTTTTGGAAGTCGGATAAAATAGGAAACATCCTTATTGTCTTTGGATCTTTTCAAGCAAACTGTGCAAGTATTCGGCATTTTTGTTGTAACAGAACACTATTTACATACATAAATCTAAATAGTGTTATCTATATATATAAAATTCAAAGTCCTGACTGACTGATGACCATGGAACTAATAAGTACTAGTACTTATTAGTTCCATGCTGATGACTGATATATCAACGCACAGCCTAAACCGCTGGGGTTAGAAACTTGAAATTTTGACAGTAAGTTCCTTTTGTGACGTAAGCGCTCACTAAGGAAGGATTTTTCAAAATTCCACCCCTAAGGGAGTGAAATAAGGGTTGAAAGTTTGTATGAAAGTCCGTCATTTCTCAAGTTATATCCATGAAACTTGGTATATGAGCTACCGGTTAAAAATCAAGAAATACGTGTTTCACAGTTTTTGAAAATTGTACCCTCAAAGGGCTGAAATAGGGAAGTAAAGTTTGTAAAAAAGTACTTAATTTTACAAGATATTTTTCAAGTTACGACAGAAACTCGATATTTTGACTTTCGGTAAAAAATAAAGAAGCACGTGTGTCAAAATATTTAAAAATTTCACCCCCAAAGGGGTTAAATAGGGGTTGAAAATTTGAATGAAAGTCTGGTTTTTCAAGTTAAAGCCCTGAAACTTGGTATTTGGGCTTCCGATTTAAAATTATGAAATACGTACCTATTCCACAGTTTTCAAATTCCTATCCCCAAGGACGTTAAATAGAGAGTTTGTCCTTCAATCACGCCGCAACAGAGCAACGGATCGATGTGATTTTTTGCATGGGTAGGTATAGTTGAGGATCTGGAGAGTGACATAGGCTTCTTTTTATCCCGGAAATGAAGGAGTGCCCGTGGGAATTAAAAAACTTATGCCACGCGAACGAAGTCGCGGGCGTCCTCTAGTCTTTAATACAAAATTATTAAACTTGTTCAATCACGAAATTGTTCCTCTATTTTTTTACATTATACGCACGACCGTCAGCCCTACGTTCTGACCCGGACCGAACCCAAAGAGAATATAACCACTACGTTTTTACCGAACCCAGACGTCGTGTCGGTGAACGTGTCGGTGAGAGCCAATGACAAAAGAGGTCGCTTCGCTATAGGTGAGAGCTCACCACAGGAGCTCACGCATCGTTGCGCTATGTATGGGTGAAGTCGCCGCGAACCGTTTGTATGAAGCTTCCTCTCTGTATAGTACTCTGTGGGTGTACTCTGTGCCTAATTATTTACTCATTGACTCTGTGGAGATCATTGTGGAGATACCTATGGTCAAAATAAAAAATACATATAATAATTAATAAGTGTAAAAATCTTTGAATATGTATATAGAGCAGGGAGGGAAACGGTCACACTGATTCCGATTCCCATACACTCGTCTATGTGGGTGTGAAATTTATGCTGGCACGACGCCCGGAGCGGGCGCTTCGTTCCGTCTCTCTATTACCTAATAAAAACTATACCCTTCCTTCTCCAACAATGTGTCCACCACCGTCATAAACCCATAGAGCACTATGGTACATTTCCGCCGTACGTCTTGAACAAAAAAAACGAGAAAACAAGCATAGACATAGACTCGACCCTGTTTGTGAGTCATCACACGGGGCAAGTGTTAAAAAACGATAACGTGTAAAAATGCGTTTAGAGAGGCTGGCTTGTCTATTTTTTAATTATAATCTGTTTAAGTATGAAGGAAATACAATGAAAAGTTTTGTATTTGTGGTTTTACTCTTAGTAACAAAAATATTTCAAATAGAGGAGGGAAAATTTAGCTCTCCTTACAATTACATGGGATTTAGCTTTATACACATTAATGTATTATACATTAAATTGTAGCTTATTTTATAACGATTTGATAGATTTATGGTTTATAGGTAGGACCTATTACAAATAAGAGAAATCATAGTTTTAGTAGTGCGCGGGCGAGTCGTTGGGACCACCCACGAAGAGGCCGCCATTTGCCGCCAGTTGCGTCATTGTTCAAAATGGCGGCCGCCGGTGTAAGGGCTAAGTTTGCTTCTTTATAGGCTTCTCATCATATGTCTGTGTTCTATCCATACCATGATCCATACTTAAAAGTTACTCTGAGAGTCTGAGTTCCTTCTGTTTCTGGTCGGTGCTGAGTTCCTATCTGTGATCTAAACACTCATGGACTTAATATAATATGTAAACACTGAGTAAAGAAGTAATCCTTCGTCATTGTATCTAAACCTTGCTAAACCTATAGGCTATAACTAAACTTCCCAGTAAACTTGTCTCTGCCTCTGCTGAGTTCTACGGTTCTTACTTGTCTCTGGTTTTCTGGTTTCTTGTCTCTGGTTTTGATGAAACGAAACAACAACTCTTTTTTTTCTGGACTCGACTTGGAGTCTCTGCCGAGCGATCGCGTAACTTCTGCATCAATCATTGATACATCGCAATCACCTCTGATTGGTTAACACTCTTCCACTATTGGACATAATCCATTGACGCAGCAAGAATGCCATAAATTCAGCCAATTACAACAATTGATACTGTAACAATGATTGATGCAGAAGTTACGCGATCGCTCGGCTGGTTGACTTGAAACACTGACAGAACACATAGACTGACTTGAAATCTTTTGTTTCTGGTCGCGCGGTGCTTGAAATTGAATCGATATTCGAGAAAAGAATAAAGGTAGTAATTTTAGGTGCTACCTATGTATTTCCTGTGAATTGTGCTTAATTATTACTGTGTTTAAAAGCGTAAGTAAATTACTCAGCTTGTTTTATTATCTAGTTTGGATAAACTTTTAAACCCTTTTTTTAAACGTACGTCAAACGTGGCGTCAAGACTGCGCAGAAATCTACTCAGCAGAAAGGTGGCCATATTGATTTTAGCTGCCGCCTGCCGGCTTCAGGCTTTGGTAGCATTATTTTAAAAGCGTGAGCAGTTTACAGAAACTTAAAATGAGTATTTTTGAGGTACAGTATCATTTCCCCTACATCTATGTCTATGATTTCTCTAATAATTCTGCCTACCTAGCTATTTAGTATGACTATAACCTTTCAATTATTTAATTAAAGATTAATGTTATGTACCTAGATGTCGTCTCGTGGCCGAGGCTATGGTGGGCGAGGCAGCTACAGCGGGCGTGGTAGCAACTATAGGGGTTCATACCGTGGCAGCCGCGGCGGGTATGAGGGCGGGCGTGGCGGCCGGGGCGGCGGCTACTCGTCCTACAATAATGACTCTAGATACAACAGCAGCAGTACTAATAGATATTCTTCGAGTCGTGACAGGATGGATGATTCTTATAAAAAACCATATAGAATGGTAATTAGGCCAAGCTTATAACTTAAACTTTTGGATTTTGATTCATGTTTCAAATTTTCTGACCTCAAAAGGAAATATTGGAAATACTTATATCGTAAAGTCTGTTTGCTCCAATAGAGTTATGCTATTACATCTGATCACGTCATCATATAAATGGCATATTTATATGAAGACGTGATCAGACTTAACCAATAGTGATGGGAGTATTAAAAGCTGACAAGTTTGTAGATATTCCCATCATTATTGTTCAAATGGGCGGAATGGTATATATGATGACTTATCAGACGTTAAGGAAATTGAAAAATGAAAACTATTGGAACAGACTTGACGGTAAATGTTTTCTTAGATTCTTCATCTGAAAGAGATATAGAGATGTTAACATGGAAAGGTAGTTACAAAGCCAATGCAAAAGAAAACGTTAAGCTCAATAATTAATATTTAAAGGGCTGAATGCAATAGAGGAAAAGTTTTTCATGTTGAGTGTGATCCTTGCAAGAGATGAATAATGCAATGATACAAACTAAATACTCTGAATAAAGTATATCATAACACTGGTGTTACATGTTAAATACTAAAGATTTAAAACAATGTAATTTTACTAATAGATGAGCAGTCACATATTTTGGGAGTGCAATATTTCTCAAATAATTATTATAATTCATTATGGACTAAACATATTAAGATTATGAAGAAAAACAATAGAAAAGTTCCTAAACTTTTCTTATTATTTTACTGAAAAAATAGCAATGTTCAAAAACTTACAAAGTTTCTTGATGTATTGACCTTTCAGGAATCTGCTAGTTATTCAAATCGGGACTATGGTAGATCAGGATCTCCAGAACGCAAAAGGATGAGAATGGAGGTTAGTTAATATTAAAGAGGGAAATGTTATATTTATAAAAGGTAAAAAGATTCAAATGAGTTTATTATAGGTAAATAAATCAGACCAAAGAATAAAATAGAGTGCCTAAATCATGGAATACTGCATTACAGAGTGATCAGTCCCAACATATGATAAGAGAAAACATGGAATGGCTTGTGGTGTAAGAAGTATTGCATGATTTGCATCCATCCATCATGGAAAAATTATGTAGTAATTATGATATTATGTGCACATAGGACATTTTATTTGGGTTATGAAAATTGAAAAGGCCAAGTATTCAAAGAGTCAGATCCAAATTATGTGACTATGTATGATTTTATTGACACACTGATTCTGAATATTCTTGAAGAAGTATGAATTACAATACTATTAGAAACGAATATTTGTATGCAAAAAGCTGAGGTTAGAGGAAACAACTTACATTATCAAAATATATAAGCTTACTGTTTGCTTGTCACCAATTCCCTCCATAAACATTCTGAAAGTACTCTTCATCTTAACAATCTATTGGACACTGCACTTGTCTATCCTGATTTTTTTGTGAATCTATTTACCAAATTGAACCAAATTGCTAGAGATCAAACTTTAAGTTGTTTTGACCTGTCAAAGTTTTGTCCAATCACACAACAATAATGTATGTGACAATATTTCACTATAACATTAAAGATGAATAAATCCAAGTCGCTCCAATGTGTGGTTAGTAGCTGCTTAAAAGAAGAAAGAGATTAGTGTCCTACCACCTAAACATTTTTATTCGTATATGCATCGTAAGATGCCATACAAGATCAAAAAAGAGTTGTGTACAGGGCTCCTCGAGCGATAGACGTAGTCACGATGGCGGCGGTCACTACGGAGGCTCGTATAGCAGTAGACAAGAGAGCTATGGCGGCGAGAGGCGGTCTTTCGCCAGCGAGGACAGAAGGCGGTCGCCGGCTCGAGAGAGCTACCGCAAGCCGAGCGGCATGGGCCCGCCGCGAGAGCCGCCGCGCATGTCGGTGCGGACGCGCGCGCCGCGCCGCTCCTACCGCGGCCGCACCATGCGCTCGCGCTCCTCCTTCCGCGGCGCGCCGCGCTTGCGTGGCTCCTACTCCTCGAGGCGATTCGGGGAACGTTCTCTGGGGTACACCCGACCATATAGACCCCTTAAAAGAAGGTAATAGAGTACGAAAGTAATGCTTATGTTTCATTTTTATACCTTGGATGTTGTCTCCGCTACGATTACTGAGAGTATTATAATGGAAACATTCGGATATTGCTGAAAATTGACACTTTTATTGCAAATTGAAAGATGGTGCATTTTGTAGAAAAATTATATTTTTACAGAGATAATATTATATATTTGAATGCAAATATATAAAGATGGATAAGTGGAAAAAAGTATTAAATATGTATCAGTGTTTAAACCATATCTTTTTGCTCAATAAACAAATGAATTGACAACATGCGTAGAATAAACCAAAGCTGTTACTAATTTAATCCAGAAAACACTCTGTAGCTGTGTTATTTCATTGGAAATGCAAGATTTAGATAGGTGTCAAATAAACAAGATCATTTACGGCAGGAACATGATTTTACCAATAAAATATGTTATTACTGAACTTCATTCATTATAAAAGTTATGACAATATAACAAAAACAACACGACTGCAAGGCATTGTGAACACAACCATCAACAAAGCAATGGCAGATTGGTTTATTATTCAGTCCAGGGACAAACCGGTGTTATGTTTGTGTAGATGATTACATCTCTGAACTTCATTGTATGTATAATGCAGCTGAATTCAGTGAGCAAAATTCCGCGCGCAATTTTTAGCTAGATGCATTCCTCGCCTTTTCAATATGCCGTTGTTAAAATACATATTATATTAAGAATTTCTCGTTTTGATTTTAACTATTATCTTACACTGTTATCTTGTTGCTGTTTTTTAACAATTGACATATGGCATTGAGGTGATTTTAATTATTTTAAGTACAATAATTAGTTTTCGTCATTCCACTATAACAAGAAAAAAAGCTTGAGCTAACATTCTGGTTTTATATTAGCTCTATAAAGTCAAAAGAAGAGGAAGACGAAGCCTCTTCGACGGAAGAAGATTGGGAAGCGGACGAGAAAGATGAAGCAGTAGAGGACAAAAAGGAAACTAAAATCAAGTCCCCCAAGGTAAACAACTTTTTACTGTCTTTTTTGTTGCGAGTGTTCAGTTTGATCCAAACTAGAGACTCGCAACAAAAACGGACTGTGCTATCTTGTTGAATAAATAACTATTTGATTTTATTGCTTGCCTGTAGAAGTTGAAAGTATTTGAATAAAAAGGTAAGTAATCCATTTCATATGAAAGTGTTCATGTCTGTCCATCTATTAATATTTAATGGCCCATCATAAATAATAATCTCTATATATAAAAATGAATCCCTATTTCCCTTGGTCACGGCATCACGCGTGAACGGCTGGACCAATTTCGCTAATTCTTTTTTTGTTGTGTTTGTTATTGTAAGGAGAAGGTTCTTATGAAAGAAAAAGCTAAGAAAGTTGCGCGGAACATTAGAAAATTTAAGAAAACTTGATGATCATATTAACTTTTCTAACCTTAATATAACCTTTTCAATATTCATAGTTAAGACAGGACAGCGTCTGTCGGGTCAGCTAGTCATAAATAAATAATAATCATTTATGAAAGAAAGATATTTGTTTATCCAATAAAAAAATATTTTCAAAACTAAAAAGTTCAAATTTCATCCAATTTAAAAAAAGCTAAAATGAGTCGTACCATAGGGATGATGCCTATATCCAAAATACAGTATTTCTAACTGATATGGTCTCCCAAAAGACCTAAAATTCACATCCTTGGTTAGTTTTAAGTTTGATAACCATTTTAAAACAGATTAAAGAAAAGTGCGTTGAAATTTGACGACGTCACAAGTGTGAATTTCATACAACTTCCATACTAGAAGTGCGTTTTTAAGTTAGATAAAGAAAAAAAAAAGTTTGAAAAGGTTGCCTGGCAGAGATCGCTACTAAGCGATAAGGCCGCCTTTTTGTATTTCTTATTGTATTACTTCTTTCTTAGTCTTTTCTGTTGTGTTTTTTATATTTTTGTGTTGTGGTGTACAAATAAAGAGTAATAATAATAATAAAGAGTTGCTGATTTGATTGAGTTGTCACCATCCCTATTGCTGGCAGGTCGAGGCGGAGGCGTCGGAGGGCGAGGCGGGCGAGGGCGGCGAGGACACGGACAAGGAGGCGGACGCCGCGTCCGACGCCGCGCCGCCGCACGCCACACCCTACGTGCATCTCTCCTGCGTGCACTGCAAAGAGAAATGCCCCACATTTTCTGTTAGTAGTCATCTGCTTTTAAATCAAACCAAAATATTTTTTACTAAAATACCAATGCTTTTTAGGCGCCGCGCCGACGGTTTTATTGAGGTTTGAAGTACAATCTAATTTATGAAATAGAAAAGTTCTACTTTTTACCTACCTCAACCCATGTTCACAACTTCCTAACATACTTTTATATTATACGAGGGTATCTGGTATCCACTGCCTCATTCTCTCAAGATAGTCAGATATTTAGATTAACTGCCTCGGTCTAGTAGTTAGCATGTTCGACTGTTTGTTTGTTTGTTTTAAAGTCTTTATTGCAAATAAAATACAATGTAAAACGGTAAACTTAATACCTAGAGGTATTCTTTTCCAGTTAACATAAGTCCTGAGTTAGATTCCCAGATAGGGTCGCGACAAATTTTTGTTGTTAAATATAAACGCTACTAGCCAAATGACAAGCATAACAGTTTTGTACGAGACTGTCTAAACGTCCGTTCCCCGTGGCAGAGCTACGCGAAGCACCTGCTGTCGGGCAAGCACCGGGCGGCCATGAGCGGCGTGGCGCGGCGGCACAAGGCGCAGCTGCTGCGCATGCGCATCGCACAGCGCGGCGCGCAGCGCGAGCTGGAGGGCGCGGCGGGCGCGGAGCTGGCGGCGCGCACCACGTTCTGCCTGGTGTGCCGCCTCAACCACCGCACCACGCGCCACGCGCACAACCTCACCGACACGCACCGCGCCATGAAGCGCTTCCTGATGCCCTTCTGCCGCATCTGCCGCGTCACCTTCCGCTCGCCCATGATCTACGAGCACCACATCTGCTCCATCGAACACCTCAAGGTACATTGCTGACAAGCTGCCATAAAGCTTTTATTACCCACCAGTTGATGCCCGCAACTTACGGGATTTTTTAATTTTCCGAGATAAAAAGTAGCCTATACTATATATACTACTACTATATATTCTAGACTATAATCTATCTCTGGGCCAAATTTATTCCAGATCAGTTCAGCCGTTCTGGCGTGATTGAGTAACAAACATCCACCCATACTTTCGCATTTACGAGTATAATAGTGGTATAGATAGATATAGAAGTAGATTAAATGTGTTAACATTGTTTTTCTATGGAAATTTTGTATATTTTAGAAAAAAGCGCACCGCACCGCCCGCCGTGCGAGCCCGAAAGCGGAGGCCGAGGAACCTAGCGGTGATGAGGGAATGGATGTCGACTTAGATAACTTCATGACACTTGACTCCGTGGGCGATGTGGATGGTGAGCATCGGAGATGTTTGAAATATTATTGTATAGTGGAAATTAATATTTTTTTGGAATTGTATGTGACAGTCAACAGTAATATCTGATAATATTTGTAGTTTTAATATTTATATGTTTTAATACATTAAATAATATATTAATCATGTTCAGAGGTCGAAGATGACGACTCAAGTGGCGATAAGAAAGAAGAAGTTGCTCCTAAGAAACCAAAAGTGGAGATCAATATTGGAAGTGAACACATAAAAAAGATGGAGGTAACAATTGAATTTGTCTTAAACAGACTGCTCAGCTATCAGCTCAGAGAACGGGTGTCTTAGAGTGAAGGTAAACTCCAAACACGCTTTAAATTCTAAACACCCACGGCTATTTAGAATTAAAAGTCATATAGTTCCTTCAACCCTCTTGGCGCACGGCGCTGTGTGCATGTGCTTGTAAACCTGTGCCCCTGTGGCATACCTAAAAGCCAACATCTGGATATTGATTTGAATGTGCTTTAGTTTTAAGATACCGTAACTGATTATCACCATATTTTAAAAGTAACTGGACGTCAATAAGTGTACCTAAATTGAATAAATATACTTTAACTTGTAAATATGCAATTTCGATTTGTATGGCACTATGGCAATGACGTGACCTTATTCGTCGTCCGAGAAGTGTATACTACAGTACAGTACAGTAGTGTATAGTACAGTAGTGGTACAATAGCAAACAACCTGTCGTCTGAATATCCTCTAATGAGGCTAAATATTTTGCAACGCGTTTATGTAATTCTGCATGCACAGGTGTGGTGGTGCGAGCTATGCCGCGTGTACTTGCCGCGCGCCGAGTCCGGCAGCGCGGAGGAGGCTGAGGCGACGCGGCGCCACTGCCGCCTGCGCGCGCATCTCGGCCGCTACGTGCAGCACCGCGACACGCGCACGCTGCGGCGCCACGCCGAGCGCATCCACCGCCAGCTGCACCAGCAGAAAGGTATGTACTTGCCGCGCGCCGAGTCCGGCAGCGCGGAGGAGGCCGAGGCGACGCGGCGCCACTGCCGCCTGCGCGCGCATCTCGGCCGCTACGTGCAGCACCGCGACACGCGCACGCTGCGGCGCCACGCCGAGCGCATCCACCGCCAGCTGCACCAGCAGAAAGGTATGTACTTGCCGCGCGCCGAGCCCGGCAGCGCGGAGGAGGCCGAGGCGACGCGGCGCCACTGCCGCCTGCGCGCGCACCTCGACAAAGGTATGTCGTCGTAGTCAGTCGTGCGACCTCATGTTATATGCACTCAGTTCGAAGTTTAAACGTAACATTTTCACATTATATTTTGTTTGTCCAACCATTTATTTTACTTTTGACATAAGCACCCAGTGTCATCAGCTTTGTACGCTCTGGTTGCCTTTAAAGCGCAAAACACATAGGACGCGGGCGCGGGTTGGGTGCGCGGCGGGTTGTTTTTCTTTTCTTTATATGGACGACATCACACAGCGTCACCCGGCCCGCGCCCGACCCGCGCCCTTTCCCTGTGTGTTTTGCGCTTTAAAGATCACTTTAGTGATAAGGCCGCCTTTGCGCATTACCACAATTTCCTGTTTTCTGTTTTGTATGCATAATTTTGTACCTATGTGTTAAGATGCAATAAGGACTTATAAAACGCTTGGGTGTGTTTATAAAACAATAAAAAAATGTTGAGCAAAGATACATATCAATGTGTCAAATCGATTAAAACTTCTTCGTAAAGAAAATCGATTGTTATCAAAAATCGAATCAGTAACGCATTAGAACATCATTGAATCGAGCTGCCAAAAGTAAAATAAATGGTTGGTATAACTGCAACATAAAGATGCAACTCCTCAATAAATCAATGTAGGTTGTTACTTGTTGTAAGTAGGTTAAATTAGGAAATAATAATATAACAATAGCACGTAAGGTTTCATTGTTAATTTTGTTAGTAACTAAAGACTTGTTAGTAACTAACGAAAGAGTAGATACTTAGACACCACAAAATAAAGACGTCTTCACTAACGTCTTATCGTTTAATACGAACCAACCAAAGCAACATTACTTTACTGATGTCTGAAGAAGACTGCCAAAGGCGATAGCTGCGGGGTTCATCCCCACGCACCGCACCATGCGACGCACAAGTGACAATGTCCCGCGTTTCCATAAATATGTGGTACCTTGCCATATGTTTGTCTTTGTGCGTGCGAAGCTCTTTATCTCCCTGATAGACCCCCTTGTGGTGAGATTCCACCACTGTACTGCACAAATGTCTCTCTTGGTTGACTTGCACAAGGGTAATTATTGCCACAAGCGCGCAGTCTCCGCGCCTACTTGGGTGAATTTAATTTTAAAGTTTTTTTCAATGGTGCCGATTCTGTATGACACAATCTCTAAACTAAACTAAAATGGCAGCTTTAAATCTAGTTCTGTCCCTTTCCGTAGGGAGTATTATTAGTAGAAGATCCGAATCTAAATCGAGACGTACCGGTTTGATAAGAGAATCAAATTTATTTTATAATAAATTTCATATATTAGAAAATAAATTAAAAATGGGTTGACAACAGAAATCCTGGACAGAATATTTTTAATTATTTTTTGAAAAATGATTTTTCATAAAATGTTGCAAAATGAAGATAATAATAAAATTTTATACTGGACTTAAAGTATAGAGCATATAGAATGTGCAATCGTAGGGTAGACTATTATTTACCTGGACGAACTACTGGGTAGACAGGTATAAACAGGTATGTCAATACTAGTTACTTTCACTAGATTCGATAATAGAAAAAAATTTATATCAGCATAAGCGCTGTTTTATTCTGAACACGATGATATAGGGTAGACTGCAAAAAATTTGGTCCTAATAGGGGTATACAAATTTTAAAAATTTCAATTTGAACGCGTCCGGAAATGAGTGACAGAGAGATCCGAGGTAAGTATACTGTGTGATAATAAAGGACCGAACATTGCTGTTGTGTCTCATGGGATCGTGAATACTACGAAAAATTTAACATATAATATCAAAAAAATATGTGAAAACTGTGAAATTTGCATAAAAAACAAATCTAGAGGGAAATATGATTATGGACTAATGTCTCACTTAGGTCCGGCTACTTACCCTTTCGAAATAGTATCGATAGACACCATTGGTGGATTTGGTGGGTCACGTTCTACAAAAACATATTTGCACCTTCTAGTGGACCACTTCTCGAGGTATGCCTACATTTTGACTTCGAAAACTCAAAATTCAAATGATTTTATAAAGTTGATCAAAAAAGTAACACATGGAAACAAAATTGGGCTGATTCTGTCGGATCAATACCCAGGTATTAACTCAAGAGATTTTAAAAATTTTTTATTTAAAGAAAATATACCCATTATCTTCACTGCAGTAAATGCACCATTTTCAAATGGTCTGAATGAAAGGTTAAATCAGACATTGGTTAATAAAATAAGATGCAAGATAAATGAAAGAAAAGATAAATTAGCCTGGACGACTATTGCTCATCAATGCACTGAAAAGTATAATGAAACGGAACACACCGTCACAGGATTTTCACCAAAATATCTACTGGAGGGAAAAAATATTGATATTTTACCTGAAGAATTGAAACAGGATAAAACCCATACTGATTTATTGCAAGATAGAAAAATAGCTTTGGAAAATACTTTAAAATCACACAATTATAATAAACAATACTTTGACAAAAACAGAAAAAAATGTGAATTAAGAGCTGGAGACTTGGTATATGTTGAAAATGGTAACCGCTTAAACAGAAAAAAATTAGATGAATTGAAAATTGGCCCATATGAAGTTTTAGAAAAAATATCTAACTCAATCTATAGAATAAACACAGGACATAAGAAGAATGAATCCAACCTTTTCCACATAACAAAACTGGTCCCCGTTTTGAATTAAGGGCTTCTGTGGGGGGGAGATGTAACTATGTATTCCTACGTCTATGAAGACATAGCTAGGGTATTATTGTTCTGTGGACCATAGAGTTTGGATACGTCAAATAAAATGAGGACTGTCATCTGTGGCTGACGTTAAGGAATATCCGTTAGAATAATTGTTGTGAAATAATTTTTATATTTTAATGTAAAATAATATGATTAGAAAGGTTACGGTGAAATAATAGCGTTAATTGTCGTTTCTCTCTTTTCAGGTAAGATATTTATGTAATTTGATCTTTAAAAATGTTATGCATAAGTATGTTTGCAAGGTCTTGAAATAAAATCTCTCTTTTCAGAGCAACACAAGTTTTTATTTCGCCTTAATAAGAAACATTATATAAGTTTACATACCGAGCATGCGCACTTTGCGCATGCTCGGTGAGTAGAGCCCAAGCAAAAATCAACAAAATCGAGTGCTGCTTTAGTTAGTTCAACTTCTTGATATTTAAAGTTTTTCTTTTTACGAAAAGCTAGCTTTGACGAACAATTTTTAAAAGTTTCATCTGTAAAATCAATTAAAGAATCGTCCAAGCCACACAAAAAACACTTTTTAGCCATTTTTTATCACAACGATACAGTACAACACGTGTTTACGACGCGATATAAGCAACTCCAAAATAACATGTACTGTTTACAATATGGAGGATAGCAGAGGTACTTACCTCTACTTTCTATGAAGTTTACATACCGAGCATGCGCACTTTCTTATATTCACGATCTCATGAGACACAACAGCAATGTTCGGTCCTTTATTATCACACAGTATACTTACCTCGGATCTCTCTGTCACTCATTTCCGGACGCGTTGAAATTGAAATTTTTAAAATTTGTATACCCCTATTAGGACCAAATTTTTTGCAGTCTACCCTATATCATCGTGTTCAGAATAAAACAGCGCTTATGCTGATATAATTTTTTTTCTATTATCGAATCTAGTGAAAGTAACTAGTATTGACATACCTGTTTATACCTGTCTACCCAGTAGTTCGTCCAGGTAAATAATAGTCTACCCTACGATTGCACATTCTATATGCTCTATACTTTAAGTCCAGTATAAAATTTTATTATTATCTTCATTTTGCAACATTTTATGAAAAATCATTTTTCAAAAAATAATTAAAAATATTCTGTCCAGGATTTCTGTTGTCAACCCATTTTTAATTTATTTTCTAATATATGAAATTTATTATAAAATAAATTTGATTCTCTTATCAAACCGGTACGTCTCGATTTAGATTCGGATCTTAGACCATATGAAAGGGTTAGCAATATTTGTAATGCTCTAATTTTAGTTTAGTTTAGAGATTGTGCACTACGGAATCAGCCCCAATACCCGCGGGAACTCTTTAATTTTGCGGGATAAAAAGTAGCCTATGTCACTCACACACAGGAGCTATGGGGCTATAATATGGCGCTCTTCAAAGGGCGGATAAACAAATATCTCAAAAGCCAGCAACACATCGGCGGTTTCTCTGGTACTGCAAATGTTCATGGGCGGCGGTAATCACTTAACATCAGGTTTACCCGCCTGCTCATTTGCTCGATTTACCTATATAATAAAAAAAGGTCAACTATACCCATGCAAAAAAACATGTCGATCCGTTGCTTTGTTGCAGCGTGATTGAACACGCGTGAGCACAAATCCACAAACAAACACACTTTCGCATTTATAATATTAATATGATTGCATATCTTGTCTTTAATTGTTTTTTATTTCCTTCTGTAGAAGAGGAAAAAGAAGCTGCTGGGGGAGCAAATGCTGAAAGTAAAGTAAAAGTTGAAAAAGCTGAACCAACTGGGGAAAAAAAAAAATTGGAAAATGGAGCAGAAGCTTCTAATATATCAGGTTAGTGCCTTACTGAAATAAATCTTGTTAATACTATTGTACCCAATCTCTAAACTATATTTGTCCAGCGATTTATTTTACTTTTGGCAGTTCGATTTAATGATGTTCTAATGCGTTGCCGGGTTGATTTTTGATAACAATCGACTTTCGTTTTGACACATTAATATCTATGAAGGAACTAGAAGTTTAATTCGCTATAATCCACGACAATAGGTAAATCTATGCGGTACAGTGTGTATCCCACACTTATATCCCGTGATATTCGCCACACCACAGAAATCTTCCAAAGTATTCTCAACATACGTTTCACTCCGATACTGGAGCATCTTCAGGAGATGTTGACGCGACAATGCAAGATTGTTACAATCTTAACGGACTTCCGCAAAGTAATGCCTGCTTCTATCCAATATTAATACTTATCTTTGCTCAACATTTTTGAAGTGAAACTTCTTTAGAATCGTGATTTGAAAATTCAACGAAACGAAAAAATGACACGAAAGAGCGACACCAAATAGAGACAAACATATTCATAAATAGGAATATCATATTCAATATTAAAAATGATTTATGCACAACAGTACAGTAAATGTACATGAATCAGTCAGGTCATAGAAACCATCCATCTCCAAAGATGTATGATGCTTAAAGGACTATCAAGAAAGCTGGTGTTGCAGCTCCGTGACTATTTTGAAAAGGAAACTCGTACTTGTAATTACTAGATGAGTATACGAGTTACAAAATATCGGATATAAGGGCACGTCGCTTCACTATTGTAAAAAAACCGGCAAAGTGCGAGTCGGACTCGCGCACCGAGGGTTCCGTACAAACCTGTAGCAAGTTTTACGATTAATGAATTTAATGAACCGCAAAACTAACTTTGTTTGTAGAGGTTTTCTGTTAATATCAAAAAAACTATGCTAGTTAGAGCATTGGCTATAGTTTTCCTGTAAAATATACATAAATTCCTATTGACCATAATTATTTCAGATTTTTCGATTGGTAAACTCCGGAGATAAGGGGGGGGGAACGGTATTTTTTTTGACTTTTTCCCCGATAAATCAAAAACTATCATGACTAAAAATAATTAAAAATCTGTTTTAGAATGTACAAAGTAAACCCTTTCATATGATACCCCACACAGTACAGTTATCTCACTTTAAAATTTCAACCCTCCGATTTTCCCCCTTTTTAAATAAGAACAAAAATAATTTCCAATTTTTTTTAATTCCAGTGTCTTTGGGCCACTAATATACACAACTATTCCAAATTTCATGTCGATAGCTTCGGTAGTTACTGAAATAATCGAGTGTGACGGACGGACAGACAGACAGACAGACAGACAGACGGAGAAAGTCGCACCATAAGGGTTCCATTTTTACCATTTTGGTACGGAACCCTAAAAACGATATGCATGTCTATGGAGTATTGCATTTTTTTGTCGATGGTTACCTGTCAACAATTATGACACTTCATAGGTGTGTTTATGTCACAATTAAAATAAATCTTTGGACAAAATATATAAACTGAGCATTAGATTTAGACCTGCTAAATCTTGTTATTATCCTTTTATTGCAGAGAGCATTATTTAGGAATGTCGAGTTTTGTTTTATCTCAGAAATTATTATTTAGTAGATGATGCCCGCGACTTCGTCCGCGTGGATTAAGGTTTTTTGATTCTCCTTACTTTCCTGAACTCCTTAATTTTCCGGGATAAAAAGTAGCCTATGTCCTTCCCTGGATTATATAACCTACCTCTATACCAAATTTCAGCAAAATCCGTTGAAAAGATGGGCCGGGAAAGCGTAGCAGACAGACAGACACTTTCGCATTTATAATATTAGTATGGATTTTTATTTTCAAAAATAAAAAAGAAATAAAATTATCAATTATTGGTTGCCCTAAAATGACTGCTCTAGTCTCTACGTGACATTAATAGCATTGATTTAGGGCACAATTTCGTTTAAATGCATTCATATATATACATTTACGTACATGATACGTTTCCAAATTAAAATCGGTTGTACTGAATTTGTGACTATAAATCGATGCTATTTAGTTTCATTTTACTTACTACATTTTACACTAATGTCTTCTTCTTCGTCGTCGTATCGCTCTTGTCAGAGCGGTCGTGGTCGTCACTTTGGTGTTGTGGCACGCTTAACGATCCGTCTCCACTCTTCTCTGATAGCAGCCTTGCGAGTGCATTTGTGTAAGGGGACGTCCACCGCAGCCCTCACTTGGTCTGTCCACCTCATGGTGCCCTCTACTCTTCCTTGAACAACCAGACTCTCAGTGGAGATGTTATCATCGCGTCTAGTTACGTGACCAAAGAAAGTGAGAATTCTCACTTTCTCGCAGTGTCCACGTCTCTGAAGCGTAGAGAAATATGGGGAATACAAGCGCTCTGACAAGCCTGGTCTTAGTGATGTTTCGGTTCCTCCATAATATGGAGATATTACCTTCCGCGTCGTGTCCATGGCAGACCTAGATATAGCCGTGCGTTGCTTGATTTCATCGATGCATCCACCGTTATTACTAATGTCACAATGAATTAAAACTTAATAAGCCGTCACACCGTTCTTATCTCAGTTGTGATAGCCGCGGCCAATATCGCATTAAAGTCCTTGGTTCATTGCCCAATATGATATTTGGAACACCTCGATTAGGATATAACGTAGCATTTTTTTGAAGTAAAATATATACATAATGTGAGCCATAACATTGTCCCTAAAATAGAAAATTGTTTGCTGTTTTATTAAACTGATCGTTCTGATTAACTAGTAACTCAAATTAGTATTTTCGAGTCGCCATTTTCAATATTCGTATTCGCCCACAGTCTCGCTAACTTAGTACTTCAGTTAGCTATATTCAGTATTTTGTGAATTTTACTTTCGCTTGTTTATATACTACTCAAATGGGTAGTATTACAGAATAACGCTGAGTTGCACGAAACAAATACAAAAATTTAAGTGGTACTTAGACTAATTTAATCGCAAGAATCGTATGGAGTCTTGTGATTAAATTAGTTTAATCAACACTTACATTTTTAAAATAGTTTCGTGCAACTCAGCGTAAAGCCACATTAAATTGTGCTATATTTTAAACTATGCATTTTGTAATGGAACAGGATTGTAGTGCAAACTTTACTTAATTTAACATTCTTCATAATTTGTAGGAAGTGAAGATAAACTTTGGGCTGATGTAGATAAAGACATAGGAGAGTTACTTCGTGAAGTGGACCCACAAGGCAATGAAGCCAGTGATGATGAAGAAGATCTGGGAAGGTAAATTATGTACAATCACCACTACAATTAGTATTAAAAAAAAGTCCTTCTGAGAATCTATGAAGATAATTAATTTGTCGAGTAAGTTGGTAAAAATCATTCCCAACATCCTAGCCCTTATATTTTCCACCATTGCTATATGTAAGACATTTCATTTCAAAAATACATAGTGTAGGGATATATCAGTTTATTTTGAAATATTTTATAACTAGATGATTCCCGCGACTTCGTCTGCGTGGAATAAATTTTTTGACTCCCGCGGGAACTCTTTAATTTTCCGGGATAAAAAGTTACCTGTCCTTCCCCGGGATATAACCTACCTCTATACCAAATTTCAGCAAAATCGGTTGAAAAGACAGACAGACAGACACACTTTCGCATTTATAATATTAGTATGGATTAGTTTGGATGTTAGTATGGATTGTGGTGAATACTTACCATAACAAAAAATATAATACTTTCATTGCAATACCATGCTTGAACTTATATTAGCTAATTTAACACTGAAACACGATTTTGACCCCTAGTGAACACCAAACATCATGACTCAAATAAATAATTTAATAATATGTATTTGATGAAATACTACGGGTACATCATTAAATAAAAAGGTAATCTTGTTACAGATATGACAAATTTCGCAAAAGCGACAAAAAATCAAAGACTGGTAATGTTGAAGAAGTTAATCCGAAAGGAGAAGACAGTACTAATGAGAAAGTAGCCAATACTGAAACAATTTCATCTGCCTAAGCTTTGCAATTTTTATTATAATAATAAATAGTGTAATACTGTATTATTTTTAGATACATTATAAAATTCATTCGACTATTGGTAAGAGATATGCTGAAATACAAAATAAATGTACCTACCTATTTTTTAGTTTCATTTTTAACCCCTATTATTATAATTTTTAAGTTGCATGGCAATAACCAGTGACTGCCCTCCGATTTGGGACTATGTGCAGGATTTCCGTTTTTACAGTTCAAGGTTTAAAAATTAAAACCGATACGCCTTGGCGGTACGTCTTTCCCAGTAAGGTGCTAACCACGAAGCAAGACCTGACCAGGGAAAATTCAGAAATTCTAAATTCCCAAATTGACCTTGCCGGAAACTCTCTTATTAAGACCACAGCGTTCGCCGCTGCGCCAGGAAGATCGTAGAGTTGACAATGAAGAATCGGGATAAATACGCACTCAAATTTGAGATTAGCATAGATTTAGGATTGGTCTCCGCTGCGCTACAACTAGATACCGTCGGCGTACTAGCAAATTGCGGCAATTTATGATCGGGCCAGAGCAGTGCATATGCGTGTGTCTCGTAGCAACAGATGTTTGACGCTGCCGTGTCTGCTATGGAATTTTGGTAGTGAACCAATACAATTGCTTAGTGAAACTGTCTATAGTTAGGACAGAATCATTGATGTAGAATTTTAGTAGACAGAATAGATAAATAGTACTGCGTTAGGCAGATTGCTTATCCTGCAATTGAAATAACGTGCGCATCAGAATGACTGCCCAAAGTGATGGATCAGCGTAAAATTTCACCAGCATTGAGTACTAATTGACCGAGCGAAGCGAAGGTCTCTGAGTCTACTTGGGTGAATTGGCACTTGTCCGTCCGTCCGTCCGTCCGTCTGTCAGAGCCTTATAACTTCTGAATTGCTGAACATAATTACTTCAAATTTAAATATAATATGTAAACCAATGGCCTCCCGCCTAGGGTTACCATATGTAAATAGAGGGATGCCTGTTTATGGTACCTAAAATGCCTGAATTTTCAGAAAAATGCCTGTCTAAAGCAAAACGCTGTAGGTAATAAGTAAAAGCCAACAGATAATAATGAAGAAGGATATTTATTACTGATATTTGTCAGAGGACATTATTTTTTTTAATAGTTCTTTCTTTTCTAATATATAAACGTAAAAATCTTCACTGGATACAGTTTTGTAATTTTCCTGTGTACCTAATCAATATTGGTTTTACTGATTCAATTGTCAGCCGATTTCTTTCTTTACTCCACTGGGCGTTGACGAGAGAAAACGTACGTTCTACCTATTACCTATTCTGTGGTTCTACGTTCGCATTGTGTGCCAAAATAGAGAACACAAACTGGCAGATTTTCATGAATTCTGTAATGTCACCATTCACTTCCCTACTTTTGAGAAAATTGCACCACTGTGTAGTTAAGCTTTCAGAAAAAAAATGTTATCTGAACTTCTACAATATTCTTTTAGAACTTCGTATTCGTCAAACAGTCAATTTATGCGCGCCAAATTTAAAAATGCCTGTCTCAGACCAATGCCGGCCGCACGCCTGTCTAAACCTTAAAATGCCTGTCAAATGCGGCAAACGCCTGTCATATGGTAACCCTACTCCCGCCGAATATGGCTTAAAAAGTTATAAAAATCTTTATTTCAGGGGGGCTCTCATAGAAGCGAATGCGAATTAAAATATTTTTTATAGCGTTACATAGGGTTGCGGTGTATCATTTTAAAGATAATTAGGAATAGAGTCCAAAAATATTTTTTTTTAAATTTTTCCCTTAAAATTGACGAAATGGGGGGCTTTCAAAGTGGCGATTTTCTAACGTCCAAAGTTGACCTCAGAACTCTCAATTTTCTGAACTCTCAAGCCTGAAACTTGATCAATTATTTGAATTATATCCTGTACTTGAACAACAAATACTAAAATTATATAAATATTATAAGGAAACGAAATTATTTAATTTTTAATGATGATGATATTTTTAACATATAATATATATAACTTCACAATGATGTCAATAGATGGCGCTCTGTGATAGCGCGAGGTCTCAGTTCGGGGCGAACCACTAGTTAGTTAGTAACTATTCAAATATTTACTTATAAAAATATACCCAATTATTTCCAAAGAAATATAATTTTAAAGTGGGCAGTCATTCTGATGCATAATTTAATTTGGTCTCGCTGGCGGTAGGGAGCGCAGAGGATGATAAATCTGTTCTGATGTTATAAATTCCGCTTATGGATTCCGTATTTTCGTAGGCAGAGTATCTTATTCTATGCGTATTTTGCATTTGTCTTTGCACAATAATTTAGTACCTATTTGATACCTACAGAGTATAGTGCACAGGTATACTGTCGCTCGCTGGCAGGCGGCAGCGAGAAATATTCAAAATGGCGGATGTCCCGCATGCCAGGCCTCATACAAAATCAAGCCTTTTAATAAAATAGCCTGTGAGACAACAGTGAGATACAGAGTAGGCAATTTGTAATTTAAAAAAAACTGATATTTTTTAGTTATATTTATTGGTCTTTCATCACTTCTTAGCTTTAGGTTCCTTTACTGTTGGTGCCTTAGTGACATCATCAGGGTTCTCTGCAGCATCCTTCAATCTCTTGGCTCTGATACCGACAAGTTTTGCAATAGAGCGCGCCTGAAAAAGGATATTTTTTTTAAATATCATACTAAGGAAGTAGACACCCAAATTATTTGCAATTTTTTTTATGGGGCAATAGTAAAACAGCTGTCAAAAAAAAATTTCTATAAGATGGTTCTCATGAGGGATGTTAGAATGTAATTACTATGTGAATTACCTATGTACATCTATACTAATATTATAAATTCGAAAGTTTGGATGGATGTATGTCAATCAATCAATCTCAATCACTCCATAACGGCTGAACGGATCTGGATGAAATTTGGCACAGAGATAGATTATTGTCTGGAATAACACAGACTACTTTTTATCCAAGTTCCCAGGGGAACCAAGAAACCTCAATCAACACTGACGAAGTCGCAGGCTTCAGCTAGTTGTCTATAAATATTGATTAAGTCTATTTTTGGTTTGTCATCATAATTGTACTTCTAGCAAATAAACAAATGTATTGGGTGTTATAGCTCATCATAATTTGAACCCATTTCTGGCTCACTAATGAGCATATTATATCTCTCAGAATGAGGTTTTGACCTTGTCCACCACACTGAACAAGTCTCAGGCATTTCCTCACAATATTTTGCTTCACCATATTTAATCTCTTAAAATGATGAACATGATGCATTTTAAAATAGTTCATTACAGGCCGGAAATAAAGCAATTTACGGCAGAGTAATCTTGAAAGGACAAGGCGAAGCCAAGAACTTCCAAAGTCATTTTAACCATTCATTTTAGTCATGTTTGTGTGGTTACTAATATTAATATAATAAGTACTAAATTATTAGCCCAGATAAAAATACAAATATAAAAAAATACAGAAATAATATTTTACCCCTCTGAGGTACTGATAAGCTTTGAAGTCTCTTTCTTCATCAGTGATAACACGTGCAACAGATTTAGGTGCTGGTTGCTGCACAGGCATAAGGGGACCTCGAAGCTGTGTGGCAACTTTACGCTCCTCCTCAGTAGCTTCACCCTTCAGTACCTGTAAAAGAAATTTAAATTACCTTATAAATCAATTGTAAATAAATCAATCTGAATTAAGAAAGATTAAAGAATTCTATAATTTAGCACAGCATTATTTTTATTAAATAGTAATAGTTGCACAATAAAAACAATCAGAGTTGATAAGTAATACCTTCTTGCCCTTAGGGAACAGGATGAGACGGGCACGATATTCTTTCAATCTCTGGACGTTTGTCTGCAGCGATTCTACAGACTTGTTACGTCTCCTGGGATCAACAGCAATTCCAATTGTCCTGGCAAAGGCAGGGTTTAATCCTGCAGCCTACAATTCAAAAATAAAGATTAATATTTGATAAAAATGAGAGGTTTTATATTCTATACATATAAAAAATATTAACTTGATTGAATCTGCCTTCACCTAAACTCTGCTAGGTAGGGTCTGTTTCACACTTAGCAGATATGTTTCCTGATAGTTGTGGATAGGCTATCTGGCATTTTATCAGTAAGTGGTGAAACATGCCCTTAGTATTCAAATTTATGTATATGTATGTATTTATGCATCAAAGTTCATACATAGCTTAAATGCTAAAACTGTGTGCAAGCAATCTAAATCACTCATCCACACAAACATAATCTGTAACAACATAAGGTTCAAACCTATACTAGTATATATATAAGTAGTATTGAATAGATTACTATTCAATACTACTTATATTATTGTCTTAAATTGTTAACAATCATACTAATATTAAAAATGAGAAAGTGTGTTTGTTTGTTGGTTTGTCCTTCAATCGATTGTCCTTGAATCGAATTGATTTTTGGCATGGGTATAGTTGAGAACCTGGAGAGTGACAGAGGCTACTTTTTGTCTCGGAATATTAAGGAGTTCCTGCAGGAATAACAAAAACTAAAACCACGCGGACGTCGCGGGCACCGGCTAGTACCATATACATTTTCAATTGTCTACAAGATGGAATATTATATTTATTTATGTTTGAGGGTGACTTTGTTACCAAGAAGCCATCTTGTTTGCTTATTCTATCTAGGCATATGGACTTGATGTCGAGCGTACTTATCACAGGTGTCTGCTATGCCAATCTAGCAGATTATGACTGATTAATAATTGAACAGCTGAACAGTTGTTATTTAGTAATCTTTTCACCATGAGGTAATACGTTTGCCGTTTCATACGTCTAAGCAAATCAGCAGAATCACTAGGTATTAATGGGACTTTCGCAGGCTACAACTACCGTAAAGAAAACAAACGGTTATCGACAAACTGAAAAGTAAGAAATCGCCGTTAAAGCTAAAAAATCAACACAAAATCTCACCCTGATTTCTCTAAGGGTGAAACCCCGCCCGGCGCGAACTTTTGTGTGATAACGGACAGTAGGACAGCGAACAACCGGCCGAAGAGGTCCAGCTACAGGACGAGGTGCAATTGCTTTCGCCTTCTTGATTCGATTTTGCCTTCTACGATGTTTCCTTGCTGGTTGGTTAAACCATGTCTTCACAAATCTCTGCCAATCCTTGTGGAAATGACCATTTGGTATCATATTATTTCCCTTCCCCATGATTGAACTAACCCCACTTCACCTAAAATAAATTAATATACAGTAAATATTACTTCTCGCTTATAGCACAATTTACATAGCAACTGCACATTACAATAACAATTTGAAATATAAGGTGATATTCATAACTTTTTAGGATTTAACAAAATAACTAACCACAGGGTTACACGAACAAATCAAAAAGAATTCATTAATTAATAAAAAATAATAAATATGTTGTTAGTCTGTGGCGGGCCCAGATTAAAGAGCATAGATAAGTATTGTTTATGGGCGTATTTTTCTTTTATACAAATGTAGGTACATGGGTTTTTTGCCCTGTCCACCAACTTTCGGATTTTTTTTCTCACATTTAGATTATGCTGATCCCAACATATTTTATGATTTTACGTCGCTTATTAATCCAGTCATATTTTCGTCTACAATAAACATATTGATTCCAATGATTCACATTTTAATAAATTACAGCATTATTAACCAAAATAAATGTGTGATTTTACCATGTCCTCACCTGATTCTATAACTTTCGACTTGAGATAGCAAAGCAGCCATAATAGATAGATCATTGATTTACCCATTATTAGATAGCTTATTTTATGTACTTTTGATTTGTTTATTGAATGAATTTATTTACTTATCCAGATGACTTTAATTATTTTTTTTATAAAAGTCTCAAATTTGGCTCTATGTGGAATTTCCATTGACGTGCGCTTTTTTGCTCAGAAATTATAAAATTACTACTATTGCAGAAGATTTTATTGGTTGCTTTCAACATTACTAAATGCTGTAAGACTGCTACCATGTTGTTTAAATAATCAGTCTTCCTGCAATCGGCGTCTAAGGAGTCAATTTTGAGTGAGTGCTCATAACACATCCATTGATTAGCAGCGGTTTTTGAAGGTAAATACTGAATTAATGTCTTTCATACATCATTTTTAACATAGTTTACTTCATATTTTACTAGAATGTAGTATTGTTTTCTAGTAAAGGTCGAAAATTCTTGAAATACATATGCAACAAAATATTTCTGGCGTGAATTCGTTACGGTCCCTTGAGTAACTCTTTCGAAATTGTCAGTCAATGGAACAAATTGTTACTCAATGGATTTCTAAAGGTTTGGACACGGTTAAGCTTTTTCGGCCCCGAGTTTTGCATAGGAAACGATTATTTTATATATGAAATTATTCAGGTGTAACAATGGCGCTGACATCTGCCGAAATAGCAAGGTGGAATAGATAGAAATTAAAGAGGGATTCTCAAAAGTTCAAACAATATAAAAAAAAACACTGGACCTCGTAAAATCTAAAACAAAAAAAAATATCTGAGGTGAGAAAAAATATCAGAAAGGGAGAAACGGAGAAGACAAAACGCAAAAAAAATTGTTACTTATAATCATTTTTATAATGTGATTTGACATACCTACTAGAAATTGGTTGGAAGTTCCACTTATATTTTTTAGATGACATTTTACATAATTTAAATACAAAATAAAGAATAAAGAGTTTAAAATACTCAAAAGTACCTACTACGACTATTATAGTTTTATGGTAAGAAAGTGCAATAATTCTTAACAATGTGATCAGTGCCCTTACTTTTCCCTTGAGTAAATAATAATATAAATTGAGTAAATTATAATATTGGTTATTTAACCTTTTTTTTGTTTTATCCACTACAAGTTAGCCCTTGACTGCGATCTCACCTGATGGTAAGTGACGATGCAGTCTAAGAGTACAGCTCTGTGTCGAGGTACGCAGAGCTGTACGATATCGCTCCGAGATCGTGGTCTTCGCACACACCCTGCATGGGTGCGGGGAAATCCGTTCGGGGCGATTTGCCCCCTGCGGATGGGTTCTTCCGCGTGCCGTCAAGACGGCACGGTCATTGGGTCGACTTATCGTCTAAGGACTATACCCGCTGATAGGCGGGGGAAGAGGGCGGGGGGAGCGGTCCGTCCGTGCGCGGTGGTTTCACCCGGCAGGGCTGGAGCCCTGCCGGGTGAAACCCGCTTGTGGGAGGCCCAGCAAGGCGACCTGCGCGGTCGGAGGACGAGCTGCCCAGGCTGCAAGGGGGTGGTGTTACTGTCTGAAGGTGGGTGTCTTCTGGGAGCGCTTCTTCTGCCACAATGGTGGCAAGAATTCGCACTCCCGTCATTAGACACTCCGAGGGCTCTTCCCCACGTTGCATGGCCATGAACGAGGCCTCCAGCGCGGAGAAGGCGATGCGTTTTATTTTCAGGATCTCCTCTGCGATTGATGGGACTCTCGCTGGGAGGCAGAGTTGGGCCGGCTCCGGCGTTTGTACCGGTTCCGGTACGGTCGGCGTCGGCTCCGCGGTAAAACTTGGGTTGCGGGCCGGCGATGGCCCGCGGGAGGTCCGATTTTTGACGCGGTCCGGAGAGGGCGCGCGGGAGTTCTGCGAGTCGTGGGCGGGCGAGGGCGCGCGGGAAGGCTGCTTCTTCCTGCGTCGGCGCCTCTTTTTGCCCCGGGACTGATCGGCGGTGGCCCCTCGGGGTTTCGGGTCATTTGCAGGGGTTCGTAAGTTGGACCCCTGCGGCGGTCTCGGTGCGCTGGTTTCTTCATTCGCGGCCGGCTTACCGACCGTAGCCGCGACGGTGCCTGCACGCTTGTTCCTCGCCTCCCTACGGAAGACGGGGCACCCGACGTGGTTGGCTGGGTGAGCACCTCCGCAGTTCGCGCAGGTGGCCGGCTGGTCACGTGGCCTCGGGCAGTCGCTCGCTTTGTGGGACTGACCGCAGCGGACGCAGGCTTGCGGTCGGTGGCAGTTGTGCGACGAGTGCCGGAAGGACTGGCATCGGTGGCACTGCGCAGGGCCCTTCTTCCCGCGCCACGCCTCGATGCGGACTCCCGGCATGCACAGCAGCTCGTCGACACTGTATATTCTTGGCGTCAAATCTGGAGTGCGCTGGAGGATGGCCAGGAAAAGGCAGCCTGGTCTACCCTTTCTTCCCTCTATCCGACGCACGTATTCCGGCTCGAAGCCGAGCCGACGGAGCTCCTCTGTGATTTCATCCGGAGGCGTATTGTATGGAAGACCGCGGATGGCAATCTTCAAACTTCGCTGGGCCGGCACGGAGTATGAGAACCACGAGATTCCTTCCTCGTTCTCCAGAGTGGTGAGGTACCGCTGGATGAGGCGGTATTCGTGGTCGTCCTTCGGCGCGAACTTTATTCCTTTTCCAAAAGGACGGGCGGCTGGGTTGCGACCGAGCTTCTGTTGGATGCAACGGAAGTGGTGTGCCCAGTTGGGGAAACTCTCGACTATTATCGGCGGGTACCTTAGCTTCCCGGTGTTAGCGGTCGGCGGCGGCGGCGGCGGCTGCGATGACGGACGTCCTGACTTGTTCGTGCCGTCGGAAGGGCCGGCGGCGGGCTTCGGCGAGGGAGTCGCTCGCGCACGGTCCGCGTACGTGGGCGGGCCGGACGACGGAGCCTGTGGGGCTACAACGTCGTCCTCCGCGTCCATCGCTGCGGCGGCGGGAGGCGTAGCGGCATGCTGACGCCTGGGCGCAGGGCTCGGGGTGGGTGAAGTTAGGGCGAGCCTCTTAGGCTCGGCATCTTCCTCGTCCGAGTCGTCCCTCGGACGGCGCGTGGGCAGAGGTCGGCGCACTAGGGAACTCCGCGGTTCGGCAATGTCGTCGAGCGACGGCATCGATCGCGCGGCGGTCATCACGGCCGTCGGCGCACGCGTAGCGAGCGCGCGCGACGGCGGCGCGGCTCCGGCTGGCGGTGCGACGGGGCTGGCGGGGCGAGGTAGGGAGGGCACGGCGGGCCTCTCGGCGGCCGCACGGGCATCGGAATGCGACGCGGCGGGGCGAGGGGCGGCGGCGGATCGGGCGCTGGCGGTGACGTCATCACTCGCCCGCGGCTTGGTGGCGACCTGGTTCTTGCGAACGCGAGGGTCGCGTGGATGGCCCTTAGAAGGGCCTTTGGAGGTAGATGGACGCGGGTCCATCTACGGCGCGGTAGCACACACGGCGCACGCGCGGGATGCAGTCGATGCGCTGCCTTCGATCAACCACGGACTCGTGGGATCGGGCAGGTCATGAGGTCGAGGCGACACCTCCGCGCGGAGCGCGCGGGCGATACTGTACGCGGTTTTAAAATTAAAACTGGAGCAGTATTCTCACAAAGGAAGAGGCACGTGCGCGTGGACGACTGCGAGCTGTCCCGATATCGCTCGTTGTTACGTGCGGGGTCTTATACAACTTACATAACCAAACGCTAGCGCGAGTCAATATACTATTGGCGCCATCTATTGGCAGACGGTGTGGTTACGTATGGTTGTTACATCCTCCCCCTCTGTCCTTGAAGACGTCCCGGCGAAATAGGACAGGACTATGATGATCGTTTTGGTCAGCACCGTCCTCTAGATGCTCGCGGAGTAGGAGGCTGTTTTTTGCGAGGTCGTTCTCTTCTACGTAATGGTATTACTGGTTGTGGAGTCTCTGCAGGTGATAAGTCTACTGGCGTATTCGACTGGACGTTTATCTTCGCCCTCCCCCTGCAGTAGAACTGCTCCGATGGCTTATCTGCTAGCGTCAGTCTTTATGACGTAAGGTTTAGTTTCATCTGCCCGTTGGGCTGACTGCTTTGTATTTTGGTGCGAGCCGTCCGGCAGGCCCTCTTCACTATAAATTTCGGCTGCGGGGAACTCCGTCTTCGGTTCGATGCATCCCGTGTTGAAATTTCACGTTGGGCGCCACGTTGGGCTCCACGTGTAGGTAGTGGAAGAGGTCAGGGCGGACGAACAAAATACGACTCGGGTTGTCAAAACAGGCGTTTTTAACTAAATTAAGTAGACGAAATCATAGGCGACCGCTAGTTAGGAATATATATGTATTTAAAAGCGTGTTAATAGTAAAATATTTAATCATTTTTTTCTTTCAGACATGCCTTTGACAGGAGCCGAAAAACAGAGAAGGTACCTTCAAAAGTTAAAAAATAATAATCCTGAAAAGCTTGAAGAAAGAAAAAGATTTAGAACAAATTTGTTAATAATCTTTATTAAAGACAAATCTTGATTTTTGTTTGTACCTATATTATGTATTTTTTTTATGCACGTTACAAGGCCAAATGATAATATAATCATTATGAACCCTCCTTTACAAATTCCTTTTTCTAACTTTATATTCCTTTCTGTGACAAAAATAATCATTTCTTTTGTATTACGTACAATTTTTATGCAATTGACTCTTAACTCTGTGGGTGATTTGGGCAAATATAAATAATTAGTATTAAAATAAAATAATATTTATATATTATGTACCTATTTAAATAAAATAAATATTATTACTTATTTATTTTTATTTTAGTATACATTACGTCCATGGATTTGGCAGCCTAGTTTGACAGAAATCTTTGTCGGTGGTGACTGACAGCTTCTTTCTTCTTCTTCTTTTGTCTTTTTCGGTCGGTGATTGACAGATGTTACGTCAGTTACTGTCAGGCATGGACTACATGTATACGTAAGTACTTATTACATCCATGCATGTATTTGGTCCTTATCATGTATTTAATACCTCCATGGTCCTTATCCTCCAGTGTGTAAAAAAAAAAAAAAAAAACACATTACCTTCAACTGGTGCAAAAATATGTTATAACTATTTATATAACTATCTATTTGCATAGATTTGCGCACGTTTCAAGCACCATTTTTTTGGTTAAGAATTTTTCCATATAAATGCTCTACTCAGGTGTATATATTGTAATTTATATTGCTAGCCAGCTAACTAAAGATTGTTTTTGAACAAATAAAAATAATGCTAGATCTGTGCTAGATCTTATGAAAGTATTTTATAGACACATTGGTTACAAAATTTGATCGACTTTCACCCTACGACTTTCACCCCTTTCACCTTGAAATACAGGTGACACAGGTCACGTGACAGGTGTAAGTAAAGAGCAACGGCGAACTTCCATACATCAATATTATTGAGAAAAAATAATTATGTACACGTGTGAAAAAAAATTGTTTTTCTAAGCGTCGAATATGAAGCGCACAGCAGTTAAATTTTTTTTTTATGAGGCTAGAAAAAAAAGATACTTCGTTTTAAAGTTTTGTAGGTTATGTGGTAATGTCCATAGAGGTAATATATCTCTATGGGTAATGTCACTTCTAAAAATGACAACCGGAAGAAAGCCACAAAAACAAAGACAGATGACAACCACAGACCAGTAAAACATTAGGCACAGCCACAGACAATCAGCATCAGTGCTGCCATAATATTCTTTCAATTATTACCATTCTGTTAGAGATTATTAAATAATGTATGCACTTAAATGCACTAAAAAAAGAGCAATACTATTATATAAGCAAACATTAATTAAACGAAATAATTTCAATTTTTAAAACAATACAAAATAATCTACTAATTTAGATTCATTCTAGCTACTAGGTAGATTATACATAAAATGGTAACACTAAACTGAGAAACGGGAACTAAATAATCAAAAACCGGCCAAGTGCGAGTCGGACTCGCGCACCGAGGGTTCCGTACAAACCTGTAGTAAGTTTTACGATTTATGACGTATTAAAAACAAGACGAAATGAACCGCAAAACTAACTTTGTTTGTAGAGGTTTATTGTTAATATCAAAAAATTACGTTTGTTGTATGGGAGCCCCCCTTTAATATTTACTTTATTGATATTTAATTATTTATTTTGAAAGGTAATATACAAGTTAATATTCTGTGAAAATTTTGAACCGTCTACCTGTTACCGTTTTTAATATTGAGCAAAAAAATACGAAAAAAACACGTTTATTGTATGGGGACCCCCCTTAATATATATATTTTTTTAATTTTTAGTATTTGTTGTTATAGCGGCAACGGAAATACATCATTTGTGAAAATTTCAGCTTTCTAGCTATCACGGTTTATGAGATACAGCCTGGAGACAGACAGACAGACAGACAGACAGACAGACAGACAGACAGACAGACAGACAGACAGACAGACAGACAGACAGACAGACAGACAGACAGACAGACAGACAGACAGACAGACAGACAGACAGACAGACAGACAGACAGACAGACAGACAGACAGCGGAGTCTTAGTAATAGGGTCCCGTTTTTACCCTTTGGGTACGGAACCCTAAAAAAGATTCCCTTAAATATTTTATTTTTTTACCTAGGTTCAATTAATTAAGGTGAATGCTTGATAAAATTTAAAAAAATAAGCAAATTACTTTCGTCTTGACCATTGAGGTATTATGTACTAACGTACTAGAGAAGACACCGCGAATGTAATCTGTGCTGCGTCGCGAAGCACGCGGCGGGTGCGGGACGCGCGGGGTGCGCGCTGGTAAGGTCATAGATGAGACACGCAGAAGTGACACTAAGTATTTTCTGCCTATTGGGTTATTCAATGAGACTATGTACTTTTGAATTTATGCAGTGTGAGACTGCATAAAGTACACATATGAAATAAGATAATAGTAGACCTAGTTTTATAGACGGAAAAAAATAATTAAAAAGTAAAAACAAAAAGATATGCCTTTTATACAACTTTAACCTTTTTATTAGGAACTGTTGACACTATAAAAGAAAATGTTATAACTTAACCAATCCTATCATGTTAAAAAATAATAGTGACATTTTTATCTTATTCTACCTTATCATTATAGAAATGAAGTGAATAAAAAACATCGTTTCCTATAATAGTTATTTGTGTAACAAGAGAGCAAAATTTTATTTGTTAAATTTTTAAAGTTTTACTGTAATTAATTACCGAGAAACAAAAGAAGTTTCAAAATGGCGCTGACTTTTTTAAATTTTGGTACCAGTTTTCTGTTTTGTGATCCTAGGGAGCCCCAAATATTGATTTTAATGAAATCGGTCGAATAATAAAAAAGTAAAATGTAAAATGTATGATCGTAGGTGTCTCATCTGTAGGTAAAATTCACTTTTAATCTATGATATTCCGAGAAATGGTGGAACGTGGGTGAATCAGTAGAAAAATATCTTCAAAAATTTGTTTTGGTTTGTTTTCGTAAACGTTTTGTTTACTTACCGATGATATGTCACGCCACAATATTTTTTATTTACAGTTGTATTATTTTTACACGTTTTTATAACGCACGACGGCATTTTAAAATTTTCGAGCGAGCACAATTTCGACACGCGGCCGCGAAGAGCGTAGGCGAGAGACTAAATAAATAAGGTGAAGCCGGCCGGCCGCAAAGCATGGCGCAAATTTTTTGTTTGCGGCGTCGGTTCTAGTACTTGTACATATAATTCAATGGTCTTGACCTTACTTGTGTACAATCAAGATTTAGTAAATGTGGTCAATAAAAATTTCGCCGTTGCTCTTTCAAACTATGTCAAACTGACATACCGAGAGACGCTTACTTTGAATTGAATGAATGACGATTGTTTATGGTTCGTTAGTTATCTGGCTATTATATTACATAGGACTTTAGACTCTATTATTATTAGAATAAAACTAAAAATCCAATTAAACGAGGCGCAGCTGTTTCGACACAGATCCGTGACAGCACAGACCGACGGCCCGCCCGGATCCGCGTCTACACACGGTAATGGAGGCTAGAATGCTATGCGACCTCTTTTGTCATTGATTTGGTCGGTTACGTCTTGTCTCCACTCTCCGGCTGACAAGTGACAGTTGGTTATGCGACCTCTTTTGTCATTGATTTGGTCGGTTGTCTTGTCTCCACTCTCCGGCTGACAAGTGACAGTTGGTTTTACTTGTCTGTGGTGACCGCTGATATTGGATTCGGCTGGAAATAAATTAATAAAATGGAAGAAAATAGGAGTATCCAATCTGGTGAATTTCAAAAGTCCAACGAAGATAGGAACTCTAAAAAGAAAAATAAGAACAAAAAAAAGCGTAGTGGCGGTGATGGAGATAATCAAACTTCTATTACTTCCGATGCATTAACCCTGCCTAATTCAGGGGACATTCATCAGAATATTTCTCTAAAAGACCTTAAAATGGCTATGGAAGTACTAAATCTGCAGCAAAAGCCAGCAAAAACTACGGAAGAAGCTTTACACAAATCATATCAGTTTTGGTCCACTCAACCTGTTCCGAAAATGTACGAAAAAATTATTAGTAACGAACCTATTGAACCGCCAAAGACTCCTGAAGAAATAAGATCAGAGCCATACACTTTGCCTGATGGCTTTCAGTGGGATACTTTAAATTTAAATGAACCACTTGTACTGAAGGAATTGTACACATTGCTTAATGAAAATTACGTAGAAGATGATGATTGCATGTTCCGTTTTGATTATCAAACAGATTTTTTGAAGTGGGCACTCCAACCACCAGGATGGAGGATGGAATGGCATTGTGGAGTGCGTGTAGTTAAATCTGGTCGGTTAGTAGGTTTTATATCAGCTATCCCTGCAACATTGAGAATTTATGATCATACTGAGACTGTAGTAGAAATAAATTTTTTATGTGTTCATAAAAAACTGCGTGCTAAGCGTGTCGCCCCTGTGCTGATAAGAGAAATTACAAGAAGAGTTAATTTAACAGGAATTTTCCAAGGTGTTTACACAGCAGGAATTGTATTGCCTAAACCAATTGCGACTTGTCGATATTGGCACAGATCTTTGAATCCTAAAAAGTTGATTGATATCAAATTTAGCCATCTTTCTAGAAATATGACAATGCAGAGAACTCTTAAGCTTTTTAAGCTTCCGGACTTACCAAAGACACCAGGATTTCGTAAAATGGAATCGAAAGACTCTGATAAAGTTGTTAAACTTTTGAATGACTATTTACAAAAATTTGATTTGGTTCCAATATTCTCTGAAGATGACTTTAAACATTGGTTTGTTGCACAATTGGATATTATTGATAGTTTTGTGGTGGAAGCATCTGATGGCTCTATTACTGACTTTGTTAGTTACTATACTCTTCCGTCCACTGTAGTTTATCATCCTGTTCATAAAACATTAAAAGCTGCATATTCATTTTATAATGTGTCTACTAAAACACCCTGGGTTGACTTAATGCTTGATGCATTGATAACAGCAAGAAACTCAGGGTTTGATGTGTTTAATGCTCTGGATCTTATGGATAACAAGGAATTTCTAGAACCCCTTAAATTTGGTATAGGTGATGGTAATTTGCAGTACTATTTGTACAATTGGAGATGTCCTAGCATAGCTCCTAACAAAATTGGATTAGTCCTTCAGTAATAATATGTGATCACAATTTTATTTTGTGACAGTGGTTCCATAATTTTATTTGTATTTTTCATGTGTAACGTTTTATTATTTGGAGATAATAGATTTAGCATTAAAAAATGGTCTAATAAATTATATATTATCCTAAAATCTTGTCTGAATTTTGTTCCTAATAATTCATGTGATTTGTAAATTCATACTTAACTGCTTGCACCTCTACATTTCATTGTCACTACATAATATTAATCTAACTTCATAATTCTAATATCTATATATATATAAATCTCGTGTCACAATGTTTGTCCTCAATGGACTTCTAAACCACTTAACCGATTATAATAAAATTCGCACACCATGTGCAGTTCGATCTAACTTGAGAGATAGGATAGTTTATATTATATAGATTAGGATTATTAGTGCTACCCGTGCGAAGCCGGGGCGGATCGCTAGTATGCTATAGAATTAAGTATTTTCTTTTGTACCTATGTAAGTTTATACACTGTTATATGTATATATGAGTTTATAGTTATTTATATATTATTAGTATGTTACATAGTTTAAGGACTATATTATTATTGCATGATTATCATTATTGTTGCTTTCTCACTCCTTTTTTCAGTTCCTTAAGAAACAGGTTGTGTGGAGGAGATCACATTAATTAGTGATTAAAAGGCAAAGGTGACTGGCTGACTGACTGACTGATCTATCAACGCACAGCTTTAACCACTGGTCGGATCGGGCTGAAATTTTGCACTCAGATAGCTATTATAACGTAGGCATCTGCTAAGAAAGGATTTTTGAAAATTCCACCCCTAAGAGGGTGAAATAGGGGTTGAAAGTTTGTAAAAAAGTTCGTCATTTATGAAGTTGTTTTTCAAGTTATACCCATGAAACTTTGATTTTGGGCTTTCAATTAAAAATAAAGAAATATGTGTTTCACAAATTTTAGAAATTCCACCCCCATAGGGGATGAAAATTTGTAAGAAAATTTCTGATTTTTCTGAGTTCAAAAATTGAACTTAACGTGAGCGAAGCCGCGGGCAAAAGCTAGTTAATGATAAGACCGCCCTTGCGCACACTTAGTTTTCTGTTTTTGTTTATTATTTAGTTCTATGTTATGTGTGGTAATAAAGACTTTATCTATCTTTTTATTATAACATTGGAGACGTCTGCCATGCCATCTTTCTTCCTACTGGGCAGGTTTCTGCATTTAAGAGCAATTGCCATCAACGGGCAACTTTGAGAATAGGTATTTAACAGATATATTGACGTCGCGCTGCTCCTGAAGAAGACAGAGTGACCAATCTCTCAATGCGTGAGTACCTTGCGCATGTGTGCGTACGCACGCCGCGGCTTGCACCTAAATAATATTAAAAATTAAAATATTTTTGGGCTAGTTGGCTTCACTTCACTGTCGGCAAATTGATAAGAAGTGTGTTTCGTTAATTATACCTAATATTTTTTGCTCCCTAATAACTCTGACCCTGGCTTCCTTTTATTAGACTTATTTCTCCGTTTTTGCACTACCAGTTAATCCTCGAGTGCGATCTCAGCTGACGGTAAGTGATGATGCAGTCTTAGATGGTAGCGGGCTAACCTGTTAGGTTAGGCATAAGGCAGTTAGTTACATTATAGCCTACTAAGTAGGTACCCCTAATCGGTAAATGTCTACCGGAACGCCTAATCGTTTGGCGGTTTGCTGTTAGGGTGGTAACCAGTCACGGCCGAAGCCTGCCACCAGGCCAAACCAGAGAAAATTCAGATAAATCCAAATTGACCCTGCCGGGAATCGAACCCGGAACCTCGCGCTGACATGACCATCAATCATCATTTATCAATCCACTACAGGCTCTTGACCACCGACCAGAAAGAAATCTCTTGACTGCGATCTACTATCGACTACTACTAGCGACTATCACTATACATTCTACTCTATGGGATCACTTTTGTCTTTTAGTGTTACGACTTACGACCGTCCTTGCGCACACCTACCCCACCCCAGCCTGCAAAATATTGATACCTATTTGTAATAAAAAAAATACTAAGCTCACCTTAAATTATTTAATGAAAAATCAATAAAGTCGTTGAAAAAACTTCATATCCATACTTTCAAACTCGTATATATCTTTTGATGTATACAATATTTTAAATCACTCAAAGTGTTAAAAAACTGCTCAAGTTGCTGCTGAACCGATTTTGATAATTCTTTTTTTGTATGGTAGGTCATACTTCAGAGGTGGTCCCATTTTAATTTGGTGAAGATCTGATGAATATCTCCGGAGATGGAGAACGGAACTCCTCAATGGATAAGAGTAAATTGCTCGCGATCAGTGTGATAGTTTTGTAAACAGTATGTTTTAACCATGCATAGCATATCTTTTTTTTTTTTAGGGCTCCGTACCAAATTGGTAAAAATGGAACCCTTATGGTGCGACTTTCTCCGTCCGTCTGTCACAGTCGATTATTTCAGTAACTAATAAAGCTATTGACATGAAATTTGGAATAGTTGTGTAAAATAAGGGGCCCAATATCATGGCAATCAAAAAAATTTAAAATTATTTTTAGTTTAATTAAAAAAGTGGGGAAAATGGGCGCTTCTTCATTGCACGGCCCGGCCCCGGCCCGGCACCGACACCGACATTAGTGGACGCATAATGGTATGAAGTTGTATGGCACGCTGTCTCACTGGCCCGACCCGGCACCGACATGTCGGCGCCGGCGCCGGCATGTCGTTGGCAGCAAGTCTCCCACTGGTGTCGGGCCGGCATCGTTGTGCATGTGTTGTGTACGCATCCATGTGGGCGTGCGAGTGGCGTGATCAGTGACCCCGCCCCGCGCCCCCGTCTCTCTAGTACACAATTCATTTGCATTTTTCGAATGTTCATTAGTAAATAATCAAAGCTGCTTTACTCATACGGAAATAATTGAAAAACTTATCCGGGTTATAGGTTAGGTTTTCAAATAAATTATAATACACGCCGTCTAAATATCTTACTTTTTTAATAGGATGCGCCCAAAACCGTTTACTGATAGGTAAGTAGTTCTTTTTTTGCGTCTCAAATATAATAAATACAAGAAATATAATTTTTTTTTATCCACTACCTACAAGTTAGCCCTTGACTGCGATCTCACCTGATGGTAAGTGACGATGCAGTCTAAGATGGTAGCGGGCTAACCTGTTAGGCATGGCAGTTATTATTAAAACCCATACCCCTATTCGGTTTCTACACGGCATCGTACCGGAACGCTAAATCGCTTGGCGGCACGTCTTTGCCGGTAGGATGGTAACTAGCCACGGCCAAGGCCTCCCAGTCCCACCAGGGCCAAACCAGAGAAAATTCAGAAATTATAAATTCCCAAATTGACCCTGTCGGGGATCGAACCCGGGACCTCCGCACGTTATGACAACAGCGCTACACACTGCGCCACGGAGGTCGTCAATTTGTTATACGCTGCCATCGCTCTTGCTCACGCGGTTCGCAGCGTGTCGGTGTCGGTGTCGGTCAATGAAGATTATAGGTGCCGGTGTCGTGTCGTTGAATACTGTCGGTGTCGGTGCCGGTGCCGGGCCGGGCCGTGCAATGAAGAAACGCCCAATCAGGGGTTTGAAATTTCAAAGTAGGATAACTATACCAACTGGGGTATCATATGAAAGGACTTTGTACTTGACTTGTACACTCTAAAACAGATTTTTATTTATTTTACATCTCTCATATTCGGTAAGTAGGTCCTAATTATTACCCCCAAATGTAGGTTGTACGTGACCAATTAGCGCTCTGCCCCCCTAGCATGGGCAGAGACAATTTTCTCCCCGAGGAAAGGATAAAAATTTTATTCCTAAATAAATAAATAAAAACGCCAAATAACGGTGGATAAATAGTCCCCCAAGTCCCCGTGAAATGTCAAACGGGGATAAACTTCTCCTCTCCCCTGTTGCCGTGCTCTGAGAAGTGGATAAGTTAATTTTATCTCTTGTCAGTGGATAAAATCGGGGGATAATTTTTTTATCTCCGGCCCATGCTAGCCCTGCTGGGGTAATAATGTAGCTAGAAAAGCCCTAGGGCAGTAAGTAATTAAAAAAAGTATGATGGTTAGATGTACGCGAACTTTTTGAAAGAGTGAAGAGTTTTTTTTTAAATTACTTACCGCCCTCGGGCTTTTCTAGCTACATTATTACCCTAGAGCGCTAATTGGTCACCTACAAGCTCCATTTGGGGGTAATAAGGACCTACTTTACCTCACAATCGAGATGTAAAGCAGAGTAGTTAGCTCGGGTGTAAGCATCAATTGCACCCTCGAACTATAGGCGCCCTCCCTGCGCTCGTGCGCCTAAATATCTCGGGCTGCAATTGATGCCTTACAACCCTTGGCTACTAATCTACTATTAATGCATAGTAGTTTTGGATTTATGGGGCAAATTGTAAAAAAAATACCGTTCCCCCATTGGAACTCTACCGTATTAAGCGTTCAGCACTCACAGCGCAAAAAAAAAAATTACAAGTAGGTAAAATAAATAGCAAAAACAGTGGGGCCACTAAAAATTGTGAAATAAAAAATTTTCAAAAAAAAAAAGAACCGACTTCAAAAACCACAAGCACTAAAAAGTAAAAATAATAGATGATCAAACGAACTTCCTGAAGTGAAGTTCGATCATTATTATATGAGTCGCTTCATTCGAAGATATAATTTTTACATTGTAGTTTCCTCAATCATGCAGCAACAATCGCACGATTTTTAGAGATGTTTTATTTTAGTATAATGATAAAATTCTCCCGCTTAAGGCATCCCTACCTGGTTACACATTCAATATTTGTTCGTCATTCTTTTTAGAGATATATAAGTACCTAATGTTATTGCAAAAATATATTTCGGGTTGGGTGGGTTGGGAATTTATTTATATATCTTCGAATGAAGCGACTCATATAATAATGATCGAACTTCACTTCAGGAAGTTCGTTTGATCATCTATTATATTTCGTCGCTTCATTCTTCAGATATAATTTTTACATTGTAGATGTTTAGAGATACAGAAAATATTTATTTTTGCAAGAACTGTATCCATGTTGAATAGATACTAATTATTGTTGTCAATATTTTTTTTTTTTTTTTTTTTTTTTTTTAATCTCTTATTTGAGTCGTAATGTTTTAAGCAGCTTTATGCTTAAGGTTGGAATCATGTGCGGATTTCTTGATATTCTCATCTACGTATAGTTATATCATATGTATAGTTCATGAGTCTAAGATTTTTCTTAAGTATTCATTTTACTTTAGAAATACAATGTTGCGCTTTTTACATCAGCGCCTGAGTAACAAGCTTACAGGTTGGATGCAAGCAAATGAAACCAATAATTATTGATGTTAATGCTGCAAGATTTATAATCTAATCAAAAGTATATTAGCCGGCCCAGTACTTGGTTGTATTTACACACAACAGACGTCCAATGGGACGTTTGAACGTTTGGAAACCTACCCAGAAGGGGGGAGAAAATTATTATTTTTCAAAACGCGGCGGGAAAGGAACGGGTTATTCCAGTCCTGTTGTAGAGGTCCTTTATTGTTGTAGAGGTAAATTATGTGCCTGTAGTAACAGGCACATATTTAATAAAATTATTAATAATGGTACCATTTTATGATGTTTGTCAAAAAATTATGCCATAATCAAGATTATGGAATACGACAAATACCTATTTGTGTATAAGTTCCCCGCAGAATATAAATGAAAAATGATGAATATACTCGGTCGATATTGTGATAGACTACTAGCAGTGGCGTAACTATAGGGTGGCAGGACTGGCAAAATGCCACGGCCCCCGACCAAAGAGGGCCCCGGCCCAAGAGGCCACGAGCTCAGAAATAACATCAGTGGTTTATTAAAATTAAATTCTAACGTGACTATTTTTACTGGGACGCCGGAGGGCCCCATCCGAAAAATTTGCCACGGGCCTCAGATGGTATAGTTACGCCTCTGACTACTAGGCAGTATTAATGTCGACTTGGAGGTGTAAGTCGGTCGGTTTGGGCTTTAAACCCCACTGACGTTAGAAGCTTTAAATTAAGTGAGATATCAGGCTACTATACTTTTTTAACAATGGACAACCTAGTTGTTCATGTCGCTAAAAACATGTGTCATCAGTCATTATAAATTATTTAATATTCATAAGTACCTACTTATTTTTGAATGAATGCGTTAAATCATTTCCCTCCGTCAATTATTAAGGTAGACGCGCTGAGAGCGTGGATCTATACTCTTTACTCTTTTTACAAAAAACAAAGTATTTTAATTTTGCATTAAGCAAGTTATTATGGAGTATGTTAAGGCGGAGTAAATTGTATGTTTTCCACGAGTGATAACGATGTAGGTATTATAATAACGACAGTGTCATGACGGTTTTTCAAAGATTGTTTCCAATATATGGACGATGCATAGATACTAAAGTTAAGATCCCGCTTCGGGCAGCATGAACTATGCATTATCCCGAGTTTGCAGTAATGCTTGCCCGCTAGCCCGCGAAAAATCTTTTTAAAAAAAAACAATAATACGATAAAATTTTACATTGTTAGGTACATCATACGAAGTCTACTTCCGGTCGTAAAAATACTCGCCGTTTAACCGACTTCCAAAACGGAAAAGGTTCTCAATTAGGTTTTTATTTTTCTGCCGTCTTCTAAGTTTAGTCAACCATTCTTACGCGTCATCGGATGTATGATATATTATGCTTCCAGCACGATGGAGATATAAAACTAGAGATTTGAGCCCAAGAACATGTGGGTAGGAAAAACGTAAAACTTGTGGGTAATTTTTGCAATTTTACCACACATTTTTGTTGCAAATTTTCTTTGCACACCACTATGAGGCAAAATACTAGCCGCTTTTATTTTCGTTTTCTGTATCTACAGTATTCGTAAATAAATTGAATTTATATAACGCTAAAGTACCTAGATAACTGATAAAAAGGATATATTCATTATCTCAGACCTTTTGTTACCTCTCTGACGGTGTATGTACGTTTGATACTGAGAGGTTTTATATTGTGAACAATTACATCTGGAAATTTTGAACCTGAGATCTTGACTATTTCATTCACTGAATGATTTACATTTCTTATAACAGCATTAAATTAGAGCTCAATTTCGGTTTCGAAATTGAGCTCTAATTTAATTCTGTTATGGTTTATTTTACTTTGACGCCGAACTTTGACGATTTGATCGGCCATTCTTACATAATCGGGGGGCAGGATAGTATAACAGCGAGTGTAGACAGTGGACCACGCGGTCCACTACGCGGTCCGCTGTAGCGGGCCGCGCAACCACGCGCCATACTAGTTTATTATATTTTTCACCAAATTTTGGATCATTTCCCGTCTCTTCTATCTCCGAGTACCCCGAGGAGTTCTGGATCGAGCTCTGGACAAACTTAGAGCATCTATTAAATCTGCGTGTTAACCCCCGGTTAACCGCCAGGTTTTTCGGTTACATAATATTATCGTATGAAATATACAAGGCGTAACTTCTAGCCTCTGTTAAACCTTCGTGATAACTCTCGGTTAACCACCAGGTTGTTCGCCTACACCCCATTGTTGTATGGAACGTACAAGACGAAACTTTTAGCGTGTATTTAAACCCTCGTGTTAACTCTCGGTTAACCGCCATGTTGTTCTGTTACATAATATTACAGTCTGAAAATGTAGGTACGAGACTATAAAGTTTTAGTCTCTGTGAAACCTTTGTGTTAACACTCTGTGAATCGCCAGGTTGTTCAGTTACACAATGATTTGTGATTTCTAGAGAAAAATGTTTGTTGTATGTTTTTCTTACACAGGTATGATGAAAAGTAAGGTAGACGGCCATCGTTTTAACTCTTGGTCAACCATCAGGCGTTTGTACGTTCGAATAAGCCGGTTTTCTGCTTTGAAAGCGATATAATTTAGCTGTATTTTAATGCAATATTATGATAGTGAAAAATTATTTTTATGCGAGGGTAGGAGGATGAATGCATACCGGGAGTCTGATGAGGATTCTATAATAATCCTTCGACGATTACGTTTCTGTTGTTCGCGTTTTGTTTCGGCATTTCACTTAAATATTCACTTTTAAGAGTTTTAACAAACAGTGCACGTGCGTTTGCTACGTCGCACGAAAAAAATATAATAAGAGTAAAAAGTAACCTTCTTTATAAGTAGGTAAATAATTAATTTACCTGTGTTCCGGATACTTCTCGAGTATTTGTGAACGAAACGAAATCAATTTGTGTTAGGCTTGCTAAGCCGGTCCTTAGTGACGAATCTGATATAGTTGGTCGTCTTTGACTCTTCACGACTTCCCCCTTGTTCAGAGAATGGTGAATTCGTCTTGTGCATGGTGCTCAACCTCATTTGTATCTCTAAAGAATACAATAAGTGAGCGGACGAATATGGAGGTAGTATGTACGAGTATGTACGCATTTTGCGTTAATTTTGTCTCGCGGACAAAAGCTTGCAGTTAATGTGCATATCTAGTCAAGGTGATAAGTATATATTCACTGCATGAGTGTCATAAGAATATGACTCATAATTAGCTCGCAGCTAATTATGATCTCGCAATTGACTCGCAGTCAATCCCGAGTTAAAAACACTTTTTTAGTTTGCAGTTAATGTGCATATTATCTAGTCCAGGTGGCACATATTCACTGCATGAGTGTCATAAGAATATGACTCATAATTGGCTCGCAGCCAATTATGATCTCGCAATTGACTCGCAGTCAATCCCGAGTTAAAAACACTTTTTAACACTTAGTAATAGAATTTTCGACTAACCTGCAAAGTTCTCGTCATCAGACGAGTCTAACGGGCGCCAATATTTCTCCTTATCCTGCTGTCGCTAGGAGTGTCTAGCTGGAAGGTTTGATTTGCGTCGTGTTACTTCGCTAGTAACCTCCCAGTGGATTAGCGTACTTTAACACGTACTTCGTGTAAGTACTAAGTAACTATAATTACTTAGGCGAGCCATGCTGAAGGGCTTAACCTTCTTCATGGTGCCTCTTGGGCAACCCGCCGGATGGACATTTAGAATAATTAAACGCTGCATAAAAGAATAATTTCTTAAGCGTGTTTTATGCTGAAAAGTTTACTCTCCTTCGTTGTTACCTCTCGGGTAAACCCTAGGAAAACCTTTAGTGAGTTAGATATTATAATTATTAATGTAATAAATACGCAAGAGTCACAATAAAAGTGACAGAACTGTTTTGTTTAAGTACCCACATACAACATAGTGTAATTTGACACTGCATGAAAATATAATTTAAGTATAATTTCTTAAGCCTGTCAGGCATGAAATAAATTGCTGAAATTGAAAGATTAAAGACTCACCGTTTTCCTGTAAGAAGCAGCGGCTGTTTCTTTTTCAATATTTTTTATTTAGATATAAAATAATAATATTAACTTTGTTGAAAGTGGGAACGTCCGATCGTTGCTACGCACGAAAAAAGAATGACGAACAAATATTGAATGTGTAACCAGGTAGGGATGCCTTAAGCGGGAGAATTTTATCATTATACTAAAATAAAACATCTCTAAAAATCGTGCGATTGTTGCTGCATGATTGAGGAAACTACAATTTAAAAATTATATCTGAAGAATGAAGCGACGAAATATAATTTAATTTATTATGTATACAAGAGTTAGTAGTTCTTTATTAACATTTTTTGGAGTCGGTGCCAATGTGGAGTCACGTCAACAATAATGAAGAGTAGGTAGACGGTTCATGCGGCTAATTGGTACCTACCGACTCCAAAAAATGTTACTAAAGAACTAGGTACATTATCTCTTGTACATACCTAATAAATTAAATTATTTTTTACTTTTTAGTGTTTGTGGTTTTTGAAGTCGGTTTTTATTGAATTTTTTTTATTCCGGGATAAAAAGTAGCCTATGTCACTCTCGTCCTCAACTAAATATACCATGCCAAAATTCACGTTGATCCGTTGCGGCGTGATTGAAGGACAAATCACAAACCAACAAACAAACACAGTATGATAAACTAGCTGATGCCCGCGGCTTTTTTTTTATCCACTACAAGTTAGCCCTTGACTGCGATCTCACCTGATGGTAAGTGATGATGCAGTCTTAAGATGGTAGCGGGCTAACCTGTTAGGGGCGTGGCAGTTATATTAAACCCATACCCCTATTCGGTTTCTACACGGCATCGTACCGGAATGCTAAAACGCTTGGCGGCACGTCTTTGCCGGATAAAATATACCTAAATAACTAGCGTAAACTGCGCACTAGGAGTGCGATGTTACTACTCTATACCTAGGTACTATGGTACTATATTATTATAGGTACCTCTATGTCGCTAGCTCATCAGCACAGCATCAGTGAGAAATAGTCACAGGGGACGGTGGAACCGGAAAAACTAAAGAAACTTAAAAATAAATGTTTTAGAATGTCCAAATGAAGCCCTTTCATAATATACCTCGCTTGATTTAGTAAACCCATTTTGAAATTTCAACCCCTTTTTAGTAATATGCGGCCATAACCAGACAGACAGTCCCACCATAAGGGTTGCAAACCTACGCAGGCAACCCTAAAAACAGCTTAACAGTAAAGCGGATAATGGGTTAAAATAAAACAACACGAAGTATTGTGAATATTCCAGAATATAATATGTAACAATAGTACAAATTAGTGTCAGTTTAGATTGGAGACCGTGTTTTCAATACAAGGTATACCCAATGCAAAACTGATATTTAGATAATAAAATAAGAAAATAAAGTTACAAGAACAAAAGCCAAGTCCATTGGGAGGATAAAATAAAAGTTTAAAACTAAACATAAATCAACTTCTTGGTCAATATATAAAGTCAAAATTGTAGCATAACTGTTTCATATAAGTAATATAGAAATGTTGATAGTTTCTTTATTTTTGTTTGCAGATGAGCACGTCCAACAAATATTTTGGATCAGTGCATTCCACATTTTCTTCATTTTTCAATTTTTATTTTTATATATTATTTTTATGACCGGGACTTATCAATACATATAATGATGTGAAAGCATTTAAAAATAAAGAAGAATACAGCAGAAAAACAATATCTATGTGTTGAACTAAACTTAATCTTTCTTTGTGGCTTGCTGTTTAGCTTGGTGAGCCTGCAAAACAGCAACAGCCTCATCCACCTTTGCTTTAAGAGACTCTCCATGCTCTAACATGTGAAGCAGTTCAGAATTGTCAATTTCCAGAAGCATGCCAGTGATTTTTCCTGCCAAATCTGGATGCATTCGTTGAATAAGTGGAAACAGACGTTCACCCAGCATTTGCTTTTGTTCTTGAAGGGGTGCTGCGGCCAGCATAGATGCAGTCAATGGCTCTTGTCCTTGGATGTGCACCGCTGGCTGCGGAGCTGGAGGGTTGCGCATGTTGGCAGTATATTTGTATCCTGCTGGACGACCACTGGTCACCAGGGGTGCACGGATAGAAGCAGCTGTAGCAACCCCTTGTTGCCCAGTTATTGGTCTTGCTCCCAGTGAAGTGCGTAGAGCTGCTTGTGTGGGTCCACGGGGTGGTGGACGGAAGGGTGCTTGCATGTTAGGATAGGCAGAAGCAGCTGTCTGAGCACTTGGTCTTACAGATGGCTGAGCGGTCCAGCGTGGTCTTATCTGCGTCATCTGTGCTGGACCATAGAATCTTTGTGCAGGAGGAATAGTTGGAACAAAATACCCACCAGCACTACCTGGTTGGAAAATTTGACCCATTTGCTGCATTCTCATACTTGCCATGCGCTGCATATACTGTGATGTCAAGTGAGCTTTACGATCTTCTTTGCGTTGAGCTAAAGCAACATATAAAGGCTTTGTTCCAACAATTCTTCCATTCATTTCAGTAACTGCTTTTGTTGCTTCTTCAGGAGAAGAGAAGCAGACAAATCCGAAACCTTTGCTACGACCATCTTCCAACATCACCTGTAAAAATTAAATTTTAATAGAATAAACATAACTACCTATATTCTGTATCATATTATACATCCTAATTATTAGTGCGATTATAATAATCTTAAAATATTAAGTGTAAAAATTCCAATAAGTTGTTTTTCACATTTATATTTTGTAGCATGGTGCAACATTGAGATGATTTAAAATTTTTAATGTTCCTCTTCCTAAAAACAAACAGTGAGACATTTTAAGTTTTTATGTAAGGATTACTTTATTGGGACCGTTTTCAAAGTTCTGTAAACTAAATTTAGTTTTAAGCAACGTCCAATTAGTATTTTAATATAATGCTTACCTTAGCAGAAGTAATTGTACCAAATGGAGCAAATTCTTTACGAAGTCTTTCATCATCAATTGTGTCGTCCAAATTTTTTACATACAGATTAACTCCCTGAAAGCGAGTTAAACGTTCAGACTTAAGTTGTTCAAATTTGCGTTTTAATTCTTTCTGTCTCTCAGCTTTCTTCTGAGCACGTCCGACATACAATGGCTTGCCTTCAACAAGTTCTTTGCCATTAAGTTCCATACAGGCCCTTTCTGCAGCATCAGGATCCTCAAATGCTACAAATCCAAAGCCCCTAGATGCTCCATCATCTTTATACATTACTTTATGGCTAGTGATTCTGCCATACTTTTCAAACATATCTTTAAGCATTTCATCAGAAAAATCTTCACCAAAGTTTTTTACATAAACATTAGTGAACAGTTTTGCTTTCTCTCCAAGTTCCTTTTCACGCTCTTTACGAGGAATGAATCTGCCTACGTAAACTTTCTTACCATTCAAAAGCATACCATTTACTTTCTCAATAGACTTATTAGCAGCTTCTTCAGTTTCAAAGTGGACAAAACCATAGCCTTTAGATCCACCATGCTCATCTTGAGCTACTTTACAGCTCAAAATATTCCCAAATGCTGTGAAGGTATCATACATGGCCTTATTATCTATAGTTTTATCAAGATTTTTGATAAAAACATTTCCTACACCAGACTTGCGAAGAGAGGGATCACGTTGGGACCACATAATTCTAATAGGTCTACCTTTAATCATATCAAAATTCATAGTATCCAATGCTCTTTCAGCTAAAACAAAGAAAAAACCTGTTAATGCCATTTATAATTCAATTTACTTTATTTACAAAAAAGGTGTAATTGAGCAACTAATATAAAGTAATAAGTTATCAGAAAGTTAACTACCTACCTAATGATAATGTTATTATCAAACTAAAAAAGTTACATTATATTGGGAAAGAATAGTCGCATAGAAACAGACTTCAAGGCCAATCCCCACTATCTTGATTTAGAAAGCAACACTTCATAACCTATAATTCTGTTACATATTAAAATATATTCCATAGGTATTACAACAGACGATAAACATTTTACAACTCTCATATTTATTACATTTCTACATTAAAATAACAATGTGGCCAGTTCTGTATAACACAATCTCCAAAACAAAATGACATCCATAAATCTGGTTCCGTCCCTTTCCACAGGGAGTATTATTTATGAAAGTATTATGAAAAGGCAATATTTTTAATGCTGTCATTTTAGTTTATAGATTGTGCACTACAGAATCAGCCCCAATAACTCTTGATGTTTCACAATATTACTGTGCAACCGACTCCATTATGCTCATGTAAAATATGTAATGAAATAAAATTAAAAAAATTATTACTTACCATCAGCAGGCTGCTGAAAATTTACGTACGCGTAGCCAAGAGATCTACGTGTTATCATATCCCGACATACGCGTATGGAAAGAACCGGACCAGCGGTAGAAAATTTTTCAAACAACATGGCCTCAGTAATATCGTAGTGCAAGTCTCCAACGTACAGCGAAGCCATCGGATAATTAGGCGGTCCAGGATTCATTTTGTTTGATTTATTGGGACCGTTTTAGAAAAAGCATTAATTATTGTTAACAGTTTGTAAAAAACTACTTCACTTTCTCTTCACGATTACTTATCGCATTCCTAAGACCACGTTGCACGCTTACGTATACTAAACTTAAAATCGAGGGATTCCCGTTATTTTTAAATATTTTACTATTTTTTTGGATTTTTGTTAATTTTATATTTTTTTTTTATATTTTACAAGAATATTTCACGAAATTCTGAGGATTGTGTGACCTATTTCGGAGGGACCACACAACCTCACGTGAACACACCTTGCTCACCAAAGAAAAGGTGACGTTTGTGATTTGTGACTTCTTGTGCAAGAATCAAAATGGCGGATTTTGTACAACCGGCAGTGAAAACTAAAAATAATATAGACCCCCTAACCCTAGAGTAACTTTTTTTGAATCTTTATAGAGTCGGGTAGAGGTCGGGTAAGATTGGTGTAATAATGACGTAGAAAATCAAAATACGCAAAGAGCAACGGCGAAATTATTATTGACCACATTTACTAAATCTTGATTGTACACAAGTAAGGTAAAGATGAAAGTAATTTGCTTATTTTTTTATATTTTATCAAGTATTCACCTTAATTAATTGAACCTAGGTAAAAAAATAAAATATTTAGGGAATTTTTTTTGATTATTTAGTTCCCGTTTCTCAGTTTAGTGTTACCATTTTATGTATAAGCTACCTAGTAGCTAGAATAAATCTAAATTAATAGATTATTTTGTATCGTTTTAAAAATTGTAATTATTTCGTCTGATTAATGTTTGCATAAATAATAGTATTGCTCTTTTTTTTAGTGTATTTTATATTATTTAAGTGATTTTTCTTGCATACATTATTTAATAATCTTTAACACAATGGTAAGAATTGAAAGAATATTATGGCTGATTGTCTGTGGTTGTGCCGAATGTTTTACTGGTCTGTGGTTGTCATCTGTCTTTGTTTTTGTGGCTTTCTTCCGGTTGTCATTTTTAGAAGTGACATTACCCATAGAGACCATTGTCCTCTATGGACATTACCACATAACCTACAAAACTTTAAAACGAAATATCTTTTTTTTCTAGGCTCATAAAAAAAAATTCTAGCTGCTGTGAGCTTCATATTCGACGCTTATAAAAACATATTTTTTTCACACGTGTACATAATTATTTTTTCTCAATAATATTGATGTATGGAAGTTGGCCGTTGCTCATTCAGACGAAGTTGTTAAACTACTCCAAGATGAAGGATAAAATCACAGGATAAAATAAACGAAGGTATCCACAAGGTACCCTACCTCCATGATTATCAGAATGATTATTGGATCATAGAGTAAGGTATATAAACAAGAAGAAGAAGAAGGTATATAAAGAGTATATAGAAAGGTTTTTCTCCTAATATCCTGGGTGTTACATTGGTCTTTGAGCCTCACTCCTATCTTCTTCCATGTTCTTTCCATTGCCCTCTGACATTTTGCGAGCTTCGATCTATGATATAAAGTCAGCGCCCAGCAGAGCGATTATTAAATTGACATTTTTTAACTTAAATTTTAAATCCTTAATATTATGAAAAATTTACAGTAATAAAAATACAAAAATGGACAGTGTGAGTGTTTGTAGGTGTGTGTGTGTGTGTGTGAGAGAGAGTGAGAGAGAGTGTGTGTGTGTGTGAGTATGTGTGTGTGTGTGAGTGTGTTTATGTGTGGTTTGTTAACTTTAAATTAATTTAGATAAGTTTTCCAAAAGTGCCTCTGTTTCTTCATATGTTTTAGATTTTAAGTGATAAGGCCGCCTTTACACCGCAACAAGTTGTAAATCCTGTCAACATTAGTTTTACCTATGTTTTGTTATTTGTTTGTGTGTAATAAAGTGTTTTTACTTACTTACTTACTTTAACCATACGGTCAAAGTTTTCTTTACGTCATACTGGGGTAGATATTAAGTAATTTGTTATCTTATTGTAAAGGTGTACAGATCTTTTTGTGTACTGATTGCGAGAAAATGATGTTTTTGATGCGGATACCTTTATGACATTAAGTTTCCTTCTTCTGCGTAAGATGGTGGCTTCAAATTCAAATCCAATAATCGTTTTACGACTCTTTAATAACTAAAATAAATATAATATAAGGATTAAAAAACATCGAATAGATTGTTTGTTTGGTAAAAATAGAAAATACTATTATTTCAAGTAAGTAGGTATGCTATATTGGAATGGCTACACATACATAATGTTATTTAATTTAAGACAGTCTATTGACAATTTACTTATAGGTATAGCTAATAAAATATTCTCATTGGAAGTATTGCCATCTCACGCTATTACAAAAATATAATAATTGTACGACGAAATACATACCAATGCTATTCATTAATCTAATATATAAAAATAAGTCGGGTTTTCCTTCCTGACGCTATAAATCCAGAACGCACGAACCGATTTCCACGGTTTTGCATTCGTTGGAAAGGTCTCGGGCTCCGTGAGGTTTATAGAACAGAAAATTCAGGAAAAATTTCAACAGAAAAGCGGGAAAATCTTAAACCACGCGGACGAAGTCGCGGGCGTCAGCTAGTTATGTAATAAAATATTATTCCATCTATACTAATATTATAAATACTATCCATACTAATATAAATGCGAAAGTGTGTGTCTGTCTGCTACCTACGCTTTCATGGTTCATCTGTTCAACCGATTTTGGTGAAATTTGGTACAGGGGTAGGTTGTATCCCGGGGAAGGACATAGGCTATTTTACCCGGAAAATTAAAAAGTTCCCGCGGGAATCAAAATATCTTAATCCACGCGGACGAAGTCGCGGGAATCATCTAGTTATTTAAAATTAAAATTAACGTTAAAAAAGAATTAAGTAAGCAGGTAGCCAGGTAAGTAGTAGACTTTATGTACCTACTTACTTTTTTTTTAAAATCTTTATTGAAAACAATACAATATAACTTTAAGCTAGAAACATGCCCGCGTGGAATGGTGGCAAGAATGTTGGCTGCATTTCCGCGTTGGACAGCCAGGCTGATTCTTTGCGCATTAAATTATAATCTGTGAATAAAATGAAAATATCCATAGACAATTTCGGTATCTCGAGATATCTCTAGCTTATGGTATCTTTGATTGCATCTCTCTGGTTACTAGTCTCTGGATTGCATCGTAAAAAGAAAATTTACTAACATGCGCGCATGGCTTCTTTAATTAAAGTATTTTGCTGTGGTATTTTGTAATATATTAAAAAACAAAGCCAAATAATAAATAGAAAATCACAAGACACCACAGACTCTAAAATATTACTTAGTGAAATAGGTAACGCAGTTAAATTTGCAAGACTGTCTAGTCTACTTATATTGCTAGATTACCACATGATTACCATAGATATTCAAATTAGTCGGATTTTATATAGGTCTGTACCACCAAAATGTCCATAGTCACGTGATAATCACGTTGCAAACGCGTTTGCGACCCATTGCTACAATCCAAAAAGCTTACGTGAAGCCGGCTTTAAGGACTCTAACAATGGATATCCTTTAGGACATTTTTGGATGTGATATTTAGTGTCCGACCGAAAGTTCGGTTTCGGTTTCGGCCGAGTTTCGGCGAAAAAACGAGTTTCGGTTTAGTTTCGGTTTCGGCGGCAACCCTGCCGAAACTACGACCGAAACCGAAACTGTATTCGGGAGTTCTCGCGCTGTGATCGGTCATGTTCGGCGCGTTAAATTCCATCCGAGCGAGTAAGCGACGAAGACATTTCGCCGCATCCACGTGCCTAATCATGTCGTGACAGGCTTGTGTTTGCAGTTTGTTTTGTTTGTTGTGAGTTTTTGTATGATTTATTTTGAATTTGGTAAGTTTTATTACGTGATATATCATAAGAGTAGGTAGTCACTACCTTGTAAGGAAGTTTCGGTTTCGGTTTCGGTTTCGGCCGAAACTGAGACTGTTTTTTTTTTTTTTTTTTTTTTTTTTATATTAAACAGTACACCTCTAACATGGTCAGAGCCTTTATTAGTCTATGTATCATTTATTTGCACTGGTTTATTTATTATTTGAAGGTATTTGATTTAAGTTTTTGAAATTGCAGTTCGCTATATATACGCTATCTACATTGTTCTTATATTCTTATAATATAAAGTAAATGTAGATCTTTGTTATATATAGCTTACGTTTTGTTTCTATCTATGGCTATATTGACAATTTTTGTGGCATATTTTAAAAATAGTTTTCTGGTTTTTTTGTTCATTAATATATTGGCCAGGGAGTCCTTACACAGACTCATTTGCATCTCCTGTTCCAGGTCTTCACGTGCTTTACCGTGCTGCGGACACTCGACTAATATGTGTAACACAGTTTCGTCACAGCTCGGGTCGCAGACACAGCTTGGATCGTCTTTAATTTTGAATCTGTGTAAGTACTCCCCGAAACCGCCATGCCCTGTTAACAACTGTGTGGTGACATTACCCAGAGTGATTTTCCGTATTAGCCTGTGCGCCTCTACCGCATCCGGTTTCGCCGAGTTTCGGCGAAAAAACGAGTTTCGGTTTAGTTTCGGTTTCGGCGGCAACCCTGCCGAAACTACGACCGAAACCGAAACTGTATTCGGGAGTTCTCGCGCTGTGATCGGTCATGTTCGGCGCGTTAAATTCCATCCGAGCGAGTAAGCGACGAAGACATTTCGCCGCATCCACGTGCCTAATCATGTCGTGACAGGCTTGTGTTTGCAGTTTGTTTTGTTTGTTGTGAGTTTTTGTATGATTTATTTTGAATTTGGTAAGTTTTATTACGTGATATATCATAAGAGTAGGTAGTCACTACCTTGTAAGGAAGTTTCGGTTTCGGTTTCGGTTTCGGCCGAAACTGAGACTGTTGCCGAAATTCGGTTTCGGTTTCGGTTTCGGTCGTAAAAACCAGTTTCGGTCGGACACTAGTGATATTGCGTCAATTTTTAGCCGATCGCTCTGCAGGTTTCACATCCGTAAGTGAGACAAGGTAGAACACAAGTGTTAAAAACTCTAGTCTTTATTGGCAGGCTGAGATCTCTACTTTTAATGCCTCCGCTACACTATGCTCCTCGCGCTGCCGCGTAGCACGCCCTCGCTCTGCCGCGTTGCTGCCCTCCGTGGCCACACACAGCTCTCCTCGCGCGATTAATCGCGACGCTCCGCACTAGGTCATTTGCACTTGCTACACGTAACACACAATGGAGGTTGAAACTGTGGCTGCGTGCGCGCTATCCTTGTTTAGCATATTTAACTATATAAATGTACGTCCTATTAAATTATATAAAAACTAGATGATGCCCGCGACTTCGTCCGCGTTGATTTACCTTTTTTGATTCCCGCGGGAACTCCTTCATTTTCCGGGATAAAAAGTACCCTATGTCCTTCCCCGGGATATAGCCTACCTTTATACCAAATTTCAGCAAAATCGGTTGAAAAGATGGGCCGGGAAAGCGTAGCAGACAGACAGACAGACAGACAGACAGACAGACACACTTTCGCATTTATAATATTAGTATGGATAATAAGCTCTAAGTTCAAAATCCATACTAATATTATAAACTAGCTGATACCCGCGACTTCGTCTGCGTGGAATAAGTTTTTTTAAATTCCCACGGGAACTCCTTATTGCAACGTGTTCCGGCGCAGACGCCTGGCCACTTCGGAACACTAGTTTATCACATACAATAATTGCTCTAAAACTTTAACAGGCGTTTGTCAACACTGTACTTGACTTTATTAATTATGCAACTTCATTCGTTTTACATCCATCGACGGATAAACATTAAAACCACTAATTGCTAAAGTTAGTGTTTTATTTGCCCCATTGTGTGCCTAAACATACACTCCGGGAAAAAAGTACATACATATATTTTTTATCCATTGAAGGTTTGCTATGAAGTAATAATAACATTTTCATAGCGAACATTCAATGGATAATAAATATGTCAGTGTCTTTCATTTTCTGATAGCCACTGAGTTAGAGAATAAGGGGCCAGGTCCTCAACTAGGTATACCAACCCATGCAAAAAATAACACATTATAGGCTTCAAGTTATTTTGGACGTTCATTGCTGTGTATAATGATAGTTTCGATACTTCTAAACATACTACTAAAATTCTACATCAATGCTTCTAAACTACAAACCCAATGACCTTGAAATTTTTACAGATCAATTTTTAAAGTAGGTAAGTACGTACTTTCGAACAAAAAAGAATGAATGAAATCAGACTACGCGTTAATGAATTACAACTAAGTACATATATTTTGACTTTCATCCCCTCTACCAAGTGTTTGTTTGTTGGTTTGTCCTTCAATCACGTCGCAACAGAGCAACGGATCGACGTGATTTTTTGCATGGGTATAGTTTAGGACTCGGAGATCGACATAGGCTACTTTTTATCCCGGAAAATTAGAGTTAATATATCAATGGTTCCCGTGGGAATTAAAAAAACTTATTCCAAGTGGACGAAGTCGCGGGTATCATCTAGTACTTTTAAAAAACAAGCTTCTCTATACTAATATACTTATGGAATAACATAGAGGCTAATTTATATCCCGGCAAATTAGAGTTCCCGCGGGAACCAAAGAACCTCAATCCACGCGGACGAAGTCGCGGTCATCAATAGATTATAGTCTGAAATAACACAATATAGACTACATACTTTTATCCCGGCAAATTAAAAAGTTCCCGCAGGAACTTTTTTAATTCACGCAGACGAAGTCACGGGCATCATAATGTAGGTATAGGTACCAACATAATATATTTAAAACATAAAACATCGGCTGGCGGCGGCGGCGACGGCATGATTGCGCGTGCTTCGGCTACGAGCGCTTGATTGCGAATGAGTAGCGGGCAGTGTGTGGCAGCTCTCTCGCGCTCATATCGCCAGTCCTTTGACTCGCGCCCAAAAAACCGACAAAACAGGGAGCGATGCGCGAGGACGAGGAGCGTGGCGAGAGCATGGCGAGTATCGTTGCCACACGACGTCTCTGCCTCCGTCCCACGCTACTTCCCACGTCACTCGGGCAGTGTGTGGCTGGGGGGTAAGAATTTCTTTAAGCGCCCAGTACTTTTTCCATCCATTGGCTATCCTTCTATCTATTTCCTTTGTAGTTTGATCCGAAGGTGATATGATCTGCCCTTAGTAATTAATGTATTCGTCAACATACTCTATGATTTTTCCATCTACCGCGATATTTATTTTTGTAGAGTTTGTCATTACTTTTGTCTTACTAATATTCATAGACGAATGAATATTAGTAAGACAAAAGTTTTTAAAATTTTTTTTTCTCGCGAGGAATAGCTTCAAGCTGAACTACCCCTTACAATCCTAGAGGTAACGGTCAAGTTGAACGCCTCAATGGAACTCTTTGGAGAGCAGTACAGTTGGCCCTTCGTTCAGCAAATAAACCAATAAAGCAATGCGAATACGTTCTTCCACAAGCTTTAATTTCTATAAGATCATTGTTGTGTACGGCTTCTCCGTGCACGCCACACGAACGAATGTTCACTTACACTAGAAGATCGATGAATGGAGTGTCTATTCCTTCTTGGTTAACTGAATCAGAACGGGTGCTGATGAGAAAATTTAATCGAACAAACAAATATCAACCTATTGTCGAAGAAGTAGAATTACTTCATGTGAATCCTGGACTATTCCTATGTTCGACTCACTGTCGGTCGAGAATCCTTTGTTTCAAATCGACACTTAGCACCATTAGGTCAAGATGGTCAGGTTGTCCAAGAAACACATGAAATTCAATGATACGAGAGGATCAACTGATGAAGAATTCTTGAGAACGACGCTTACCAGCCCATCTCGGCGATTACGTTATCAGCTGAGCTAAACTTTTCAGCTAGGAAGAATGTAGTGTAGAGCAGAAACTCCTTGCAGTTTCTACATTTAAAAACTATATATTCAAAATATAAGTTGTCATTCATAGAATGTCATCCATATTGTCATAGTAAAAATGTATCATGTATTCTTGTTGTTAAAACCATTATTCAAAGGTTTTATCTTAACTAACAGTAAATAAGTTTTTTTTTTGTTAATTCTATACCACCGACCAGAAACAAAAGTTCTATACAATTACATAATCAAAGATACTTTGTGCTTTGTAGCATTAGCACCATAGATTAGCATCGTAGACAGAGAGAGGTATATAGACCAAGCCCACAGACATATAAATATAAGCAGACACAACATAAATTTCACACCCACATAGACAAGTGTATGCGAATCAGTGTGACTTAGTGTGACCGTGTCCCTGCAAGCAAAAATGTGTATGTATTAATTTGCTGCAACACTGTGCTACACCAACGCACACATTGACAAAAATTCAATGCGTGGCAGTCATTATAAGACATCTATGAGACCTATGGCGTTTGTTTACATTGTGTTGTCTTGGGTGTCATAAGTTTTTTGTGAAATTTGGAGATTTATATGAATATTTACTGAAATAAAATGGTGAAGTGTTGTGTCCCCCTGTGTTACAACGCTTCGTACAGGAAAACCCCAGAAGTAACGTTCCATCGGTAAGTAAAATTCACGCTATCATGTAGCTTTGGAATGTTTTCGTATCGCATCGTATCAAGGCTAAGATATCTAATATTTTATAGTTGTTATGACGAAATATGTAGCCATGCATATATTAAAACTATAATATTATGGTTTTCTGTAGAAATACATGCTTTAAGTTGTTGAATAATCTTTTTTGACATTTGAGAACTTTAACAAATTACAGGGCCGGACTCGACGACTCTTTTATTTTAAGTATATAACTTCGACTTTTAATTTCAGGTTTCCAAAGGATGAATACCTGAGAGACCTATGCATAAAAATATTAATAGAAAAGACTGGCAGACCAACTCATGGAGTGCTATATGCTCCAAGCATTTTACAGATAATCTAAGAACGTAATATTATATTCCGTACAATTCTATCTCCTGGTGCAATACCGACCATTTTCAAAGAAAAGTTAGTTGAGGTCTTATACTAAGTAGGTACCAATTTACCTTATCTTCCATTAGGTGGATGAATTTCATTAATTTTTATTGAAAACCTCAATACAGATTCTAAAGCACTAATTGTAAAGTTTATTTGAATAAAAAACATGTGAGTTTAAAACACCTGTTGTAATTTTCTATTTAACCTGTTTTTGGAATAACGATTCGATTCGATTGTTTAACAACATTTATTTGGCTTACTGCCAAGAAATTATTGTCAATAGGAACTTTGAGCTAAAATCTGGCGGTATTTACACGATATCCGTTGGTACTGTTCTTCTAAATAATATCCCCATCATCTGCGCGTCGACGCAGAGCGAGAACGACGCGAGAACCACTGGCCATGATACTGACGGAGTCCTCAGGATTTGAGTTGTAACAGGAACTATAACTCCGCGCGCGACGGTGACGATATCACACGCAGCGCGGAGCTCACATCTATATTCACCACATTGACTAGGGTCCCGCACGTGGTGATGATTACCATTACTAGTGTTACTATATTGCAGTTGTGATCGCTTGTGATGAGGAAATTATAAAAGTACCAATAATAATTATTTTTAAAATCCTTACAAATTATAGCTTCCAAATGATAGGTGTCTTTAGGTCAATTTTTTTCACGCAACCTAACCCTACATATTAATATAATGTTTTATGCAGCAACAAGGTTCGGCCCTGAGTTTTGTGTATGTGTGCGTAATGTTTTCGTGTGTTTGTAATTGCCACGCTATTTTGTACGTTATCTTGACTCTGATAACTCTGTGGACCAAGCCATATCACCTTTTCACTCCCACATGAAAGATAAGCAATTGCAGTGTTGAGATGTTACACAAGATAGAATGAGAAAAAAATGTTTTTCTAAAAAATTATATGAAATGTGCACATTTCATACCCTGTAAATGAGTTCGAAAGTTAAACTTCCCGGCCTAGGCCAGTAAAGAATGTACTTAGATTCTTTACAATATCATAAGTTTGAATTTGGAATCTTTCTTCCTGAATATCTTGTAACTTGTTATAATGTTCTTTGGCCACCGTTTTCTTCTTTGTTGCAAATTGTTGGCAATAGGGATGATGCCTAATATAATAGTTTAAATTTGGAACTCTACCGTTCAGCACTCACAGCGCAAAAAAAAAATTATATTTCTTAAGTGGGTTGCTTTTTTATTTACTTTCTTGTAATTACTTAATATAATATATTAAAAAAAAGTCACTTGTTTCATTTTTTAGAAAAGCACTATACAGAGCATTTCTGGTCTCATATATAGTCTAACTAACACTCGACCAGTGGCAGTAAACGCGTACTTCCCGGTCTCGCGATGTAATGTACTATATCTCTATCCCTTTCTGCGTGTCATGGGTTTTGTGCCTGTGCATGGGTATGGGTGGGGTGTTTCAAAGTTATTACTAACCCTTTCGGTTACAGGCACAGGTTACAGGCTGGCCTTGATTCTAGAGGTTAACTATTTTATGATAATATACTACTAGAAGACTACTAGACCATAGAAGAATAAACCTAGACACTTTTGTTTCTGGTCGGATTCAATGAATAAATTATTAGTTTCCTTCGTCATTGGTCGGATTTTACGAGATTTTACGGACTTGAGCGGAAGAGGACAACCATATCCTTTATCGCAGAGTACCTACCTACATTGAATATAGGGCCAGGGGTACCTATCCTTTGGCTGGCTTTAGGTTACTTGTCTTTGAGGAGTGAGGACTATTAGTTAATACTGAAGTGATTGGGAGTGATCACAGAGTACGAGTGATATTTATGTACCTATTCAATCGAAGATTACACGAGTATTTTTTGCCAAAAAGTTGGTTTTGCGATCTTGACACGTCTATTAAAACTTAAAGGTTTGTTAGCATTTCCGCCACACAATAAATAATTACTATGAACAGGTACATAGCTTAAGTACGTAATGGCGAAGGATTCTGCCCGATTTCTCTTGCCTGCGCGCACGTTAAGCTTGAGTTATATTAAAACATTATTTGAAAATTTCTTCACAGACTTCCACTACGAATAATAGCAAAATCAAAATTCGACATGTAAAGTGCTTCAGAATAGACTTGCCTCGCTGAGGGTAGCGGTCTGCTGACGTTCAACATTGTAATTTATTAGCAGGTAGGTATTTAAACTTTTGATTAATAATTCAAATCCTTTTTCTGTAATTAAGTTCTTAAAAAGTGTGCCATACACAAGTGGCACAGCTGAGCGATAGAAGAATGTTAGTTTGATTGGACATGGCCAAATAACTATTAATATTGTAGTGTTGTAAATGATTATTTTAGACTGGTGTTCTAAGTCCCAATCCTAATATAACAGTACACTGAAAAACACTCAGACTAAAACTTGTAAAGTATTGTATAATGTACTAGCTGATGCCCGCGATTATCCTGCCTATTTGTGTTTTATATTAAATTATTATATTGTTTTAGTGATGGCAGATAAAGAGCAGGTCATTCAAGCTTTGAAAGCCACACTTATTTCAGTGAAAGGAGCTTTAACAATTAAACAATGTAACCGTAAGTGTGATATGATTATTATTTATAAGTTAATACCACTAAAAAAGTTTGATGATTCTCATCACACACTTCCAAAATAATTTAAATTTGTTGTAGGTGATTATCGTGAACTCCAAGGAGAATGGATTCCATACAAGAAGTTAGGTTATCCGACACTGGAAAAACTATTTCAAGATGTCCCAGGCTTTAAAATAACTCAAATAAATGGAGAGTGGGTTGTTGATGCTATAGTAAGCCAGGAAACCCAACATATAGCATCAATGGTTGCACGACAAAAAACAACTAAAAAGCAGTCACTGAAGTTAAATTATGCTGTAAGTTTACTAATTAAAGTACATATTTTCAATTGAGAGAGGCAAGCGCCGGTGTCTTGGGTACCATGCCCATGAATGATCAATCAATGATAATATCAAATACTTACGTTTATGGTCCTGCAGGGTAAAATCTATAATGTATTACCCATTGTCCTAGAATGCTGAAATTTGGCAAGAATCAAAAGCAGTTTGGTAACAGTATAGGAAAAAATCTGAAAATCGTTGATTAGGGTTTCGTACTCATAGGGTGTCGAATTGTGTGTCAGGCGTTACCAGTTTAGCACCATAACAAAGCCAGTTATTTCATAACTGATTATGTGTTGTAATGGCATTGTTCTTGATATTTACTAAAATAATTTATATTGTGTGGTTAACTATACAGAATTATCTGTATGTGAGTCTTGACTCGCACTTGACCGTTTTTTTTTGCTTTTTGATGACTCATTCTACATTATTATGTATGGTTTTCCTTCATATCTTGGAGTTTATTTTGTGTCTTCTGTTCTTTCCAAAAAGTTGCATGTACCTGATATGACTGAAAGCTATAGCAGGCATGCATAGCCACAAGTAAAGTTCTCGCAAATCACGTGCGTCGACTTTTGAGCGTTACTTTAATGGACATACAATTTATTGTTACATTACCATTCATGTTAATATTGCTAAACACATGAATTTCATTATTAGAATCGATTCCCGAAGAAACAAGGATCCTGGCGGAAACCTGCACCCTCATCGAACTATTCGTCCCTTTATAACAATCAATACTCCAACCAGTACTACAGGGCTAAATCCAACACTCCATTTAATAACAATAGCTATAATTATAAGGTAAGATTGAATAGACAATTTTTTATAAACACAATATATTAATATTTACTGAGAATCATCTAGTTGTCAATTTTCATACAAAAAGCAATAACGTTTTTCTTCCCGTAAATGTTGTCAAATTTTCATAATTTTTAGAAACGTGGCAGATACAATGAAGAACTATGCTCGTACGTTTTAATTTTAAAGAAATATTGCTTATGTTAAAAGTTATTAGCATCTGAATATCCATATTTTTGACCTAAAAACTTCCTCGAGTATTTTAATTTTTTTTAATTTAACTAAACTTAAATACAAATAAAATAAAACGTTCGAGCCTAGATTAAGGTGTACTGAATCTAATGAGACCAAAATTGTCTAATTTTGTAAACGTTTGGGGGGGGGTAAAAGCGTTATCACCCGAAACAATATTTCAAGAATAAAATGTAGGCATATGCCTACTGGACTTGCAACTCTCTCTATCGCACGATACGGAGAAGGCAGCGAAGCGTTGTGAAACAGATAGCATTATTGAAAATACCTACTCGCGTCGCGTTTCGTCACTAGACGATCCTCTTAAACTTCGTTATCATGCATTTGGATCATTTATAATAATTAATCAAATATTATTGGTTTTAGTATAATAAACATACCCAATTCAATAGGACTAATGGTTCAGTTAGCTCATCTCAAAGTATAAAAACAGTTGATCTGCAAGATAAAAGTACTTTAAATGGATCTAAAGGATCGGCTGAAGTGCCTGAAGTGCCAGAGAAGAGTGCCCTGAATGGATCTAAAGGTTATAACACTTCACAAGTTCTACGAGAGACAAGTAGCCTTCTTAATGAGGTATGTATCTGAAAGAATATTACTGTATCTATATTAATATTATAAAATATATGAAACGTCTGCTTTGTTTAACATTTTCAACCGATTTTGATGTAATTTGGTATTGAGATTTATATTTGGTATAGTATTTAAACTACTCTTTATCCCAAAAGAGAAACCCATGTGGATGAAGTAAATTGAACATAATTTAATAATTTTCATATTATTCCCCCTATTAAATAGTAATATTTGTTACAGGCAAAACATTCCATAAAAATTGAGAAAGAGACTGAAGTGAGAGGTAGTGGAAAAATATCAGCATCTCAAAGGCTTTCCAATTTGCGCGATAGACTGAATACAGTTGATCTGATACCCTTGCAACTTCCAGCTCACACTGATTATCTGGTTTGTGTGGAATCCTAAATAATTTGTGTAATAAATGTGCTACTTGGAAAAGTTATTTATAAATACTGTTTATTATCCTAGGAAAGTAATGTTTTGGTGGCACAGTCCACAGTCCCAGGCAATGGTCTAGAACCGCCGCCTGATTCAACATCTTCAGTTGAGAAACTGGAATGGACTTGTCGCAAATTAGGTCTGCCACAACCAGTGTATAAAGTGCATGACGTACGTGGAACAGTCGGCCACGCTTGTAGCATCAAGGTATTCTACATCACTCTACTATAATAATACACCAACCATTTGATAAACTAAAATTATTACTTTCTCAAATTTTGATACCTCTTTAATTTCCAAGTCTCAGTCCTTGTTTAAGAACTCCACTCCACTTCACTCAGTCCCATACTTACATTGAAAGGATAGCGTTATTATTTGATGTGCTTTAATTAATTCGACAGCGTCAAAAACAAAATAATATAATCTGAATGGATTTAGTTTCGCTCTATTTTATTTATTCTTTTTTGATGACTCGCCTTGTACTTATTCCTTGCTTTGTAATTAATGATTACTGGATTTTTCCCTTCACTGGTGCAACTTTAAAATTGTATTATGACAGAAATGCTTTATGGGTGATGGTGGCCATTGAGTCCTATTTCTTGTATGAAAATAAGCTTTGAATAGCTGTGACTTTTATCCAGTAAAACTAGAAACTTGAAATACACAATCTCTAAACTAAGCTAAAATTACCTAAATGTATTCATATCCCTTTCATAGTGCTCCCAACTGAAAAGGAAAGCACTTGATTTGGACCTGACAGTTTAAAGGTTTTGTTCAACAGAATTAGCCATAAATACATATCCAACAGGATATGTATTTATGGTTTGTTTGTAACAGCGTCATATCGTGTGCGCAGAAATCCTTTGTGGGGTCGAGTGTACATGCTTTTATACCATGGTACCAAAACAGTTGCATCAAAGTTGACTAAAAATAGTAGCAGGATGGACGTATGGATGGATGGATGTTTGTTACTCAATCACGCCAGAACGGCTGAACAGATCTGGATGAAATTTGGCACAGAGATAGATTATAGTCTGGAATGACACATAGCTACTTTTTATCCCGGAAAATTAAAGAACCGAATAACCTCATATCATCAATAATTATGATGAACCGAAAAACCTCAATCCACGCGGACGAAGTCGCGGGCATTAGTAGGGTGTAACATTTTTAGGGTTCCGTACCCAAAGGGTAAAAACGGGACCCTATTACTAAGACTCCGCTGTCTGTCTGTCTGTCTGTCTGTCTGTCTGTCTGTCTGTCTCCAGGCTGTATCTCATAAACCGTGATAGCTAGAAAGCTGAAATTTTCACAAATGATGTATTTCCGTTGCCGCTATAACAACAAATACTAAAAATTAAAAAAATATATATATTAAGGGGGGTCCCCATACAATAAACGTGTTTTTTTCGTATTTTTTTGCTCAATATTAAAAACGGTAACAGGTAGACGGTTCAAATTTTCACAGAATATTAACTTGTATATTACCTTTCAAAATAAATAATTAAATATCAATAAAGTAAATATTAAAGGGGGGCTCCCATACAACAAACGTAATTTTTATTTTTAATACGTCATAAATCGTAAAACTTACTACAGGTTTGTACGGAACCCTCGGTGCGCGAGTCCGACTCGCACTTGGCCGGTTTTTTCTGTTTATGAAAAGAGCACCTGCTGAGTTTCTTGACTTATCATAAGTGACACAAGCTGTCCTACATGAAATAATCATTAATTTTTGTCAATTTGATACCTCAATCTGTTTCTGAAAAACATTTAACACACTGACAGATACACGGAACAAACTGATCTTACAAGGATTCCGTTTTTCCTTAATGAGGAGTACCGTATAAATACCATAATATAACATTCGCGTCGTAGTTGGTACACAATTAGTGTAATATTATATTGTTAGGTGGGCAACACATACACGGCTGCGTCATACCCCGACCCGGCGCCGTCCGAGGAGCTGTCGCGGGAGGTGGCGGCCATGAAGATGCTGGCCGTCATCGAGAGCTCGGAGGCGGACGGGCTCACCACGTCCAGCGAGGAGCGCGCTCTGGCCGCTCTCAGCGAGCTGGTGGCCGCCCACGAGACTGGCCTCTGGGCCAACATGGTGCCTCATCTCTACAGGTATCATTATTCATAAACTGTCATCTTCGACAACCGATAGGAACGCGTACTCAAGTGCCAGTCAATGTATGCCTAATCTTAAGCATAGATAATCTGAACCTTATAATCGAAATACAATAAAAATTATTATAAGTTCTGCAGTGCATGCCGCCATAGCACGTTTTTCGTCTGACGTGCCGTGTCGCAGAAGAATGAGTGTTGTAGAATGTCCTCAATTCCCTCGAATAGGAAACCTTCTCATCATTCATAAGGTTTTGGTAATTGACATTGTTTCACTTTTATATTCATTGAATGTTGTCGTTTTCTCAAATAATGACGAATAACATTTATTTATTTATAGGCAGATACACGGCGAGAACTTGCCGAGCAACTGGTTGCGGTTATTAGAAAATTGTCCTCATATAATAAAGGATCGACTTGTAAATGGTCTTTTAGTGCTTTTTCCCAACAATGAGGTATGTCATAGGTACTTTTATGTTATTTGGAATCTATTGATAACATTAGTTTGAAACTACATATTTTTGAACTGTAAATTTAAGATCTGCAAAACGGCATTCCGAACCAGCGGTAGATTCGCTCGAAGATTCAAAAGCACTTGTAAAAGTTTATTTAAATAAATAACATTTGAGTTAGTGTACTCTTGTTCTGCCTGTTGTATTTACTAAACTAAAACCAACTGCTTAAATTGAATAATAAAGAAATATATGATATGTTGTTTTTAGGAAATGAAATCGCCTTTGAACGAAACCTTTTTGCCTACGAACGATACGATAGACAGTGATTTACCGCCATTACAATTTCCAGAGGACGATTTTTGGAGTGTATATATAACTGTTGCAAATTCTACATTAGAAGTCTGGCTAAGAATAATTGGACCACAATACAGTGTAAGTAGCTAATTTGCTTTTTCTAAAAAAACTGCAGCAATCGTTTTGTTCAATCAACTGTACCTTCTTGTGCTTTGCAGGATGAATTCGAAGTCCTTTTGGCTGCAATGACAGAATATTACACACACGGTGGAACAACAGTTGATAAAGCTATGATTATCAAAAATGCTTGGTGAGTAAACATAAAAAATCTGAGCCAACGTTTTAAATGTTAGCTTGAATGTGTAATACAAACATTAAAATTTACATTGGATCTAAAAATATTTAATTTCTGATGTTTCTGTGTACATTACATGTGGAATGTAACAGTCTAGCAAATTGTTATTATGAAATTTCTTATTTTCAAATGATATATGCTTTAATTTTAGTGTGGTCCTAGGAGTGAGCTAGGATCATTGTCATGTTTTTGAGCTGTTTCTTGATATGTCTATAAGTTAGTCAGATCCTTTTAAAAATATATAAGGGATCATCCAAAAAGTACGTCACGTGTTAGGGGGGGGGGGGGGGGGGGGGGAGGGGGTCGACGAAGTGTGACAAGGGTTGGGAGGGGTCCTAAGTTTCGTGACGTCACATTTCAAAATCTTATACATCTAAGTGTTAAATGCCAAATTTGAACTATTAACGAAAAACTTAAAAATATTTCCTACTCTATCTGTATCCGTTAGGTTTAAAACTAACTTCGGAAGTGCTGTTTTAATTTAATAATTTCTAGATGTAAAATTGCAAGATATGTGACGTCACACTATGGATGGGTGGTCTCACAAATGTGACCAACAGTGACAAGGACAGGGGAGGGGTCAAAAAATCACGAAATTTGTGTGACGTACTTTATGGATGACCCCTAATATATTGTAGATATTGGTGTAATTATTATTATATTATTATAGTATTTTTTTTTTCTGTTTAAAGTAATTTTATTGTTTTTGTAATTGATCTAAGTACTTTTAACTTCTTTTGCATGTTGAGTTAGCCTGTTAGTGTGTAATCAATGGTAGTCATAAGATTAATTTATAACTAAGTTGCAATAGAATAAGACATTGATCATTGTTTTGCCGTTGGCTTCCTATTAAATAAAATAAAATAAAATTATGTAGGTATGCGGTAAACCTGGACGATGGCGGATGGCTGCGTGCGAAAGTCTTGGAAATCGAAGACGACACAGCGACCGTGTTCCTGGGTGACCACGGAGACGACGATACAGTTTATATTAGGAACATCAAGATTCTCGAACCGCAGTTTAGAAAATTACCTGCACAGGTATTTACCTTAATTCATAGGTAATTAATTAATTTATTTGTGAATATGCAGCTTGAACTTTGAAGATGTTGTGAGTGGGTTAAATATCATGTATTCTACCACAGTGTGGTGTCGGATATTTAACAAAGTTTTCCTCTGTTCAGTTATCAGTTTAACCAAGTACTAGCTGATGCCCGCGACTTCGTCCGCGTGGATTGAGGTTTTTTTGTTCTCGCGGGCGGGATCTCTAATTTTCTGGGATAAAAAGTATCCTATGTGGTACAATCTATCTCCATTCCGCCAAATCTAAATATAACAAACCTGACTAGGGATCATAGGGAATATCGCAGAAAGTAGCAGTTCGCCTACATAAATGTGATGGAAACTGTATATGAAGTATGAACGCACATACACAGCGTGTATGTGGGCTGGTTCCGGTGTTCAGTGGCGAGTGTTGCAGGCAATCCTGTGCCGGCTGGAGGGCGCGGAGGAGCTGGCGGCCTGCGACGCGGGCGCGGCGCTGGTGCGGCGGCGCCTGACGGGCGAGACGCTGGTGGCGGCGCCGGGCCCGCGCCACGACCCCGGCGACCCCGCCGTGGCCGTCGTGCTGTTCGACACGTCCACGCTGCGCGACATCAACCTCAACAAGGAGCTCGTGCAGGACTTCTGCATGGCCGGAGCCTTCCAGCTCACGCAGGCGAGTGCTACCGCGTGCGGACTGCGGCGATCGCGTCCTCGAGCCCGGCCGTCTGACCGAGCGTGTGTCGTGCCTTGCAGAAGCCGTGCGAGGTGGAGGTGGGCTGCGTGACGGAGGAGGGGCGCGTGTGGGTGTCGCGCGCGGGCGGCGCGGACGCCGTGCGCGCGGCGCTGGCGCTGCTCACGAGCGGCACCTACCGCCGCCAGCTGCCCGCCGCGCCGCACGCGCCGCCCGCGCACACCAAGGCGCTCTTCATCGTGCGAACGCTCGCCGGAGACTGGTTAGTTGACGTTCATTTCCAACATGATAGTAATTTATACCTCTCTTCGACCACGGTCTGTTGCTGTTAGTGACTAAACTATTTTTTTACTGGCTATTACTTACATGTAAAATATAAAATAGGACTTATAAAAAACATCCTGGTGAAGATGTCAACGTGGAAAATTTTAGTGTTGTGTGTTCCGGCAGGGTACGCTGCTCGATTATCAGCGGGCTGGACGGCGAGGGCACGGTGCGCACGCAGCTCGTCGACAGCGGCCTCGTCCTGCGCGCGCCGCTCTCGTCGCTCGTGCCGCTGAACGCCTTCTCGCCCGCACTGGACGCCTACCCGCCGCAGGTGAGTAGTATGCTGATCATCTTTGGCTAGACGGCGCGGGCTAATAGTATCAGCCGCAGGTGAGTACACGATATCTCAGGAACTACATATTTACATACAGACTTGTAATTTGGGAGGTAGGTTCCTTCTAGTATGGTGAAGACATCAGTTAAGAAAGGGTTTTGAGAAAATTGACCCCAAGGAGGGTGAAATGAGGGTTGGAAGTTTGTATGACAGTTGTATGTTTTTGCAGTTAGAGACTTGAAAATCGGGATTTAGGTTATTAGTTATAAATAATTGGTCGGCGCGCAGGCAGTGGCGGTGCGGCTGGGCGCGGCGGAGCGCGCGGCGAGCGCCATGGTGCCGCGGCTGCGCGAGCTGCTGCTGGGCGCGCGCGTGCTGTGCCGCGCGCTGCCCGCGCCCGCGCCCGCCGGCGGCGCGCTGCACGTGGAGCTGTTCGTGCGCACCGGCCCGCAGAACATCCTGGCATCCGTCAACAACTCCATCCTCATGGAGTATGAGTACCTGCATTCGTGAGTATCGTCCCTTTGTTACGGCTTTCACGCCCGTTTGCTAAATAAATCCATAACCATACTAATATTATAAATGCGAAAGTGTGTCTCTCTGTCTGCTACGCTTTCACGGCCCATCTGTGTAACCGATTTTGATGAAATTTGGTACAGAGATAGGTTATATCCTGGGGAAGGGCATATACCTTTCCCAGAAAATTAAAGAGTTCCCGCAGGAATCAAAAAGACTTTATACACGCGGACGAAGTCGCGGGCATCATCTTGTATTACATAAGCCAAAATAGTACAGTCTGCGTGCATTAAGGTCTAAAACGCTTAAGCAAGGTTAACGTTTTAAAATTAACAATAGTTTTCAAATATCGATTTCAACAAAAAGAGTATTTTTTGTAATAAAATTCATTTCCTAATTTCAAGTTTGACACATTAGCATGATCGCATTTGTTAAAGTGACATTTACTAAAAGTATTGAAAGAGATAGTCTTCATTTAACCTATCTAGTTGCCACATTTTCCACATTTGCATTTGCTAAAAAAGTAAAAAAATCTATGATCTATGCCTAATCAAACCACATAACGACCTTCTGACACAGATGGGTCCATGTAGTTATGAATCTTAAGGTGGTAAACATTTTCTGACCGCGACTGTACATTACTTACTGCACAGGCCGGAAATAAAGCAATTCTAGGCTGACAGATATTGGAAGGACGAGGCGAAGCGAAGGACTTCCCAAGTGATTTTAAAAGGACGAGGCGCCAGCCGATGCCTTTTTAATTAAACTATGCTATGAATTGCTACTTCGACCGAGAATTGTATAGTACTTTTCTCTTATTTGCGAGGAAACAATAAAAGATAAATTCAAGAAACAATGGTTAAGAACATATTATTAATCGTTAAAGTGAGATTTGCGTAATCGGCAATATTTACATTATCGGCCTCTGGACTTTTTTTGGAAATTGACTATAAAAAATATATATGGCTATAAAAGAGCCAAGGTACGTATTGTTATTTTTAAATATTTGAGCAATTTCCGAGCAAGTAGGAGAAAAGCGATATACGTTTCTGTCGTGGGCTAAAATAAAGCATTTGACGGCAGAGTAATACTGGAAGGGCGAGATGAGGTTCACAGATTGCTCTACACTGGCAATTTTCAATTCTTGTGGCTCTGTATGGGGCAGAATAAAATTATAATATACTTTAAAATATTAAAAGAAACTTTGAAAAAAGTATCTAGACCTCCCAAATCATATTGGTTTGACTTTGACCTTCAATTAGGCCACACCAAGCAACAGATCGATGTGATTTATTGTACGATATAGTTAAAGGTCTACAGAGAGTTACGGACTACTTTTTATCCCAGAAAATCGTTTTTTTAACCAAAATCCATGTGGAAGGAGCAGCGTGTATGAGTTAGGAATAAAGCAAAATAATGTTTTGGAGGTACCTAATGCAACGGAGGTAGAAATGTGATACATTTTTTCTGGATGACTTTAAAGTAATCGGCTTTTTCACGTCCAAGCATGGTTTCAAATTTCAATAGCATGTTTTATGTTAGGGCCCTTTATATTATAAAAGTTTTACTGATTTTATACTAATTAATGTGAAAAATACCTAACTTCATATTTAATGATACCAGAACCGTATTACATTGACGCAAAGGCATCATTGTAATGCAATTAACTTGTTGTAAAATAGAATCAGACCGTGCCAATGCCACGACTTTCACTGCGGTTACACGCGAGCCGTGCCGGCTTAGTAACGAATAATATTAGTTCGTAAAAAAATGACGCATCTATAATAACTAAATTATGATTTTTTTTACATTCGAAACTCGGATATTATTAGATTTGTTATGTGAATTGCAGTCTGATTCGTATTTTAAACTCCATTTTTGAATCCGTACTTTAATATTATAAATGCGAAAGTGTGTCCGCTACGTTTTCACGGCCCATCTGTTAAAATAATTAGACGATAAGATGAAATCCCGGGAAATGGGAAGAGTGAAGTAGATTTAACAGGATAAAAAGTAGCATATTATGTTCTTACATATGCTACTTTTTATCCCGGTAAATCAAAGAGTTCCCAAGGGATTATAAACACCTAAATTCACGCGGACAAAGTCGCGGGCATAATTTAATATGTATAATATAATATGATACCCATCGAACCACATCAATCACTTCCATGGTTAGCAGCGTCGACGAAAAAAGTTCAGTTTTTCGTCTAAGGAAATGCTTGGCCACACTATACAAGAACAAATTCCAAAACTTAGTTTCTCGAATGCAACATTGAGCAAATCATTCACCGGCAGGACGTCGCGTCTGTACGGACGGTCTATCCTTTAGCGTTCCGGTACGATGCCGTGTAGAAACCGAATAGGGGTATGGGTTTAATATAACTGCCATGCCCCTAACAGGTTAGCCCGCTACCATCTTAGACTGCATCATCACTTACCATCAGGTGAGATCGCAGTCAAGGGCTAACTTGTAGTGGATATAAAAAAATATAAAATAAAAATAAATCCTGCCCCCCGATTGTGTAAGGAAATCGTAATCGTAATCGTTTGTCAAACGTATAGTTCGACCTGTTTAGGGAGTTCATAGATGCCTGCACGTCAAAAAGCATGTATGAACTCCTAAAACAGTTCGAGTAATACGTTTTAAACTGTCAATGATTACGATTGGCTTAGACGATTAACGCTGAGTTGCACGAAACAAATACAAAAATTTAAGTGGTACTTAGACTAATTTAATCGCAAGAATCGTATGGAGTCTTGTGATAAAATTAGTTTAATCAACACTTAAATTTTTAAAATAGTTCCGTGCAACTCAGCGTAAGCCTCTGGATTTTGTTAAAAAGATAGAATCGTCTCCAGTCTTTTGCTTGGGATTTTGATAATTGTATATATGTCGCATGGAGATGCAAAATACTTAATGAAATCCCTAACTTGACATAAGCACGCCTATGAAGTCTCACAATTAAAGGCAACCATCGATAAAAATGCAATACTTTACAGACGCAGATTGTTTTTTTACAAAAGTAAAGCGACGTGCCCTTTTATCCGATATTTCGTAACTTGTATACTGATCTAGTAATTACCAGTACGATTATTATTTCAAAATAATCACGAAGCTGCATCACAAGCTCTCTTGATTGTCCTTTGATCACCATACATCACAAGTAAAGTCGATTTCTTCATCATCAATAAATCGAGCTGTAATTAAATGGTTGGACGGAACATGAGTGCCAACACACGTACACACAAGCTAATTTAGTCTAATCTACGGCTTTCCATAACAGCGCTACACTGAAAGAAGAGGAAAAGGAGAACGACACATCAAAACACCTGGAGGCGCTGCACAAGAAGAAAGAGCGCATTTTCCGCACGGCGTCAGCGAACGCAGAGGAGCGCAGCGCGGCGCTCGACAAGCCCAGCGCGCTGCCGCCGCCCAGCCTGCCGGCGCCCGACCAGTGCTTCGACGTCTACATCGCTATGGCAGCCAACCCCTGGAACTTCGTCGTAAGTTTTACCTCAAGTTACTGTGCGATGCACTTTTTTTTTTATTCCGTTGAAATTTTATGACGTTACAACTGTGAATTTCACACAACTTCCATACTAGAAGTGCGTTTTTAAGTTTGATAAAGAGTTTCTGATTTGATTGAGTTGTCATCATCCCTATTATATTGATGAGTAGGTACGTTTCGCAAGGCCGACCGAATTGGGTATTTGCGATTGCGTAAAACAGCTGATGAAGCAGTGTTAGGTTACATTCAGTGTCCCAAACAGATACACACTCATTTTGGTAATGATGTTGATTAAGAGCGTTTTTGGATATTTTTTTAATGCTCCGATACAATATATTTTTCTGTCGATATACAACTTTGCGTATAATACCTTTTTTTGGATATAGATAGGTGAAATACAATTTTAAAATCTAAGCTGGCAGACTTTTTATAAAAAAAACATTAGGTTGTACTTTCAAAGGTGTCTTTGGGGTTGCGCGCTGATTACAAAATTGGTGGCAATTTTTTAAATCTATAATATGTTTGATGTATCGAAAGCAATATACTGCACATACTTATAAATTCGTCGGGATTTAAAAACAGATGGCATTTCCAATAACATAATATGACAACAAGTAGCCTTCGTCTTCATCTACCAAACGTTACTTGTTAAGATTTCCACACTGCAATGTTTAGTACTTTGTGACGCTAGGTAGTGTTATCTTTAAGATGAACTCGCATTAAAATATGATGAATTTAGAACTGTATTTGCCCTAAAATTGACCAATAGTGTGGTTTTATATTTTTATGAAATAAATCATAAATATTCTTCTGTATATTTATTTCTTCAAGGTACAGCCAAATTGCACAAGACATACTCTTCAAACGATGATGGCAACTTTGCAAGCAGAGTGTCCAAAGATACCGGAATCAGAAGCGCCGACAAATCCGGTTAGCGGCGAACTCTATGCGGCCTATTATGACAAAGACGACTCCTGGTACAGGTAAATGATGTTTTTAGTCAACAACTCTTAAAAAACACATTTATGTATTACAAAGTATAAAATTAGAAAGAAAGAAGAAAAGAAGAAGAACATTTATTTCCAAATTGTGCCACACATAAACAAGAGCAGCATACCTAAAGAGGTAGATAACCCCTGCACCTCAACGATCTAAACAAGATCTAGATATTAAGTAGTTTGAGTTCATTACCTTGAGTGCATATAAATAAACTAGCTTATGCCCGCGACTTCGTCCGCGTCGACTACACAAATTTCAAACCCCTATTTTACCCCCTTAGGGGTTGAATTTTCAATAATCCTCTGCATGCCAAAATTCAGCCCGATCCGTCCAGTGGTTTGAGCTGTGCGTTGATAGATCAGTCAGTCAGTCACCTTTTCCTTTTATATATTTAGATGATCAACTTTCTATAGTTAGAAAGATAACTCTAATTGATAAATTAGTTAGGACTCGGAGCAACGCTACTGACAGCAGCACATGACACATAATATGGCAACAGTCTTCAACAGGCTGTCTTCAGTCGAGACCAATCAAACGAGTACACACTCGGTAAACTACGTGTAACAGGGCTGAGTACCTGTTAAGACCTTCATGCTGCATCTGCGAACCCTGTAAACAGCTGTTCAGATTTTTATCTAATAAATTTCAACTGTCTAGCTGGCTACTGTCTGTTCATGAGATACAGCCCGCTGACACAGATAGAAGGACGGGCCGATAGCGGAGGTTTAGTAATATGGTCCCGTTGGCACCCTTTGAATACGGAAAAGGCGACATTTGGTCACTTTAAATTTTGAAAATTGTTTCTTCATTTGTAATAACTGAGAAGATATCGACTTTGAAAGGAGTAGGTCAAATAACAAAGAAAGACTAGTCCAGTGTGATGTCATTGTCGTAACTTAACGCGCTTATAAATATGTTAACTTCTCATGGACGGGTGTCGGGTGCATTGTATTGTTTTAAGATTCCAGTGCATTGTATTGTTTTAAGATTCCAAGTATGTAATTGAAATAGTAGTAGTCAACTCGTATGTAAAAACCTATTTACCGCCCTTATATCACAAACTACTATTTAAGAATCCACATCGGTGCAATAGTTAAATCGTGTTCGTAATTCGTATCATGTATTGTATTATTACCCACGACGGAATGGGGACGGTATATGTGTTTACCTACCCCAAGAGGCTGTGCGTATATTTGTGCACTTTTTTGTTACCATTTTCCTGGATAACATCGACCACACAACCAATAGACGCCTAATTACTATGCTTTCGTAATGCAAACAATTCAGTCAAATGTCTCAAGTAAGCGGGCGCGGGGTACTAAACGCTGATTGGTCTACTCAAGGTCAAAAAAATCATAAATCAAATGGGATGGGGTCCTAACTCCTAATAATTATTTATCGATAATTAATTACCGATATACTCTAATTAATATTTAAATAACTCGGTAGGTTTTGTTACAAGGGCGTGGAATTATATAAGACCTATTAAGTCTGATGTGTTGTCTGAAAGTGTTCGCCCTATATGAGGAGTCTATTAGTTGTATGGTCGATGCTGGATAACTATTGAACCGATTATAATGCAGTTTTTTGCATTAGATATGTATAGCTTCTGAGGTTGTATAAGAAGACCATACACCATGCTGGGTTGCAATCGTTGTTTTATTTCTTACTCATCATTTTAACACATTGCCAGGTTACTAGTGAGTAGGAGCCTCCTCTCGGAATCAAAAGGGTTCAGCCATAGTCCACCAGGCTGGCCATTAAAAGAGGCCCTCCGATCATGATTACCATTTTTAGATAATATGTATACTTACTTCTAATTTCTAATTATTGTTTCAAAGTTATATGCGACAAAGGAGTGCTGCAGTTCATCGTGGGTTTTTTAAAATTTTTGATTAGATTACTTGTTTCAGGGTAACGATTGCGGGCTCAGTGTCGTCGGAAATGGTGTCGGTGTATTTCTGTGACTACGGCGACCTGGCGCTGTTCGCGACCGCGGCGCTGCGGCCCGTGCCCGCCTCCGCGCCTCTGGCGCGCTCTCTGCCGCCGCAGGCCATCAAGGCGAGGCTTTACGGTAACGACTACTGCACTTAATAAAAGACTTGCGTATCACGAAACTGCCTCGTTGGTCTAGGGGCTGGCATAGTCGACTGCGGATCACGAGGTCCTGGGTTCGATTCCCGGTCGGGCATGAAAATTTGGGTTGTTCAGTTAAGAAATTCTCAATGCCAGCCTGGAGTTGGAAGTTGGTGGTGAGCCACCCCCGTGCCTGCCTTAGCTCTGATTCCCTCTCTCCTATGAGAGTAGAGGCCTGTGTCCAGTGGGACGTAGGCTGTAGTGGTATCACGAAAGCGAAATATGTTTTTTACCAGTCTATATGTACTCATATTATGTATGTGTTTGTATTTATGTATGTTCCACCGTTAACCGTAGCGCCTAAACTACTGGGCCGATTTTGATGAATGAGGTGTCAATCGATTCGTTATAATAGTGCGGGTGACATAGGCTACATTTTATAATAACATTGGATGTTAAATCCACAAAAGTTCCCCCACTTTTTTAAAGTATCGAGTGGGTAAAAAGAGGAGAAAATTCTGAGTTCATATTTAATTATGAATATATGTAGTAAATTTTTTAAGATATACCAAGGGACAGAAAAACAATTTTGCTGTATTATTTCTGTAGTCAGCTTAAAGATTTTTTTAACCTTTTTATTTTAATTATTGTTATATCATATTTTATTTCTTATTATTTGTCTGCACCAGCCATTAGTAAAAGTAAAACAAAACAAACCCCTTTTTCGCAGATGTTAAGCCTCTTCACCAAGACTGGACTGTAGAAGACTGTATTCGGTTTCAAGAGTTGTGTGTAGAGCAACAATTTGTTGGGATTTGTAAGGATGTTGGCAAAGATCCGCTCAACCCCAGCGAGCCCCTGCTCACGCTCAATCTGATTGATACGTCCACAGAAGAAGATGTTTACTTAAACCAACTTTTAGTTACTGAAGGCAGAGCTCGTCTTGCGTCTGCATTTTAAATGTTATGTTTGTGTTTATGTTGTTAAAATGGCGCTTATTCAGTGCAAGAAATGACATAATTGGCAGGTCTTATTAGTGTCCTTTTTACAATGTTTAAATGAGGGGAAATATAAGAGTACTTATAGGAACTGACAATTTTGTAACTGACTAGCGACTTGCTTACAATTAAGATAAAATTGCATATAATCAGGGCTCTAAGTAATGTTTATGGTTACCATTAAACTTTGATCACCAATAAAAGCAAAGTGGGTTGCACAAGTTATACTATATACTTGCATGAAGAATAGAAGCTAAAAAATATTGGTCCAATATTAACTAACCTTTATGTGTGAAACCATTTTTTTCCTATTGATGTTTAAAGTTTAATGGGAACTGTAATGTAACTTAACATCCTGAATATGCTGGCCCTAAGTTTCAATCTCTGAAGCTTTTAGTTCCCTGGCCAATAGGTATTCATGTAACTTACAAAGTGATATAACCTCATATATAAGACTTGTTATTAAATAATATTATGATTACTGTGGACGTTGCTATCTGTTACCATTATTTGTTTTTATTTTGTATCATAGTGTCGGAATGTAGCAGAAATTCTCAATACTCATGTTTCATTTCTGTAAGTAAATTCCGATAGTTATAAACATGTCAGGCTATCCTTGCACAATTCTCTTTACAAGTTGTCATATCGCTATGTCTTTGCACCTAGTGGTAAATGACAGGATGTAGAAATCTTTGATCACATGCATTTAAACTTCACAAAAACAACAATATCAGCAAATTGGTAGGTTTCTTCCTCATTCAGCAAAAAACTGATCTCATTGAAGTCAAGACGTAGTGTTTAAATCCTGGATTTTCAGTTATCTTATACTGACCATAATTTAGCAATGAAAACTACAAGCAATAAATATGTAATATACATATGACATTTTCAGGCTTAATCTCATAATTATAGCTTTTGTGATATCAAGTTTTCCTGTGATTAAAAGAGTTTAATTGTGCTTATTCCTTACTTTCACTTGTTATATTTAATAGGTTTAATAAGATAAAAAACAAAAACAAAAAAACAGCTTATAAAGACAGGTATATTCAAAATAAAGAATTACCATTATTCTGATCTTAACCTATTTTGCATTACTTTAGTAAAAAAAAACAATATTTAAAAGAAAGGTATAATGTTTTAATAGACCTTTGAATATTTTCTTTTAAAACCTGTAATTTATTCTTGTGCACGAGCAAATTAAAAACTATTATATTATAATCATAGTGTTATCATTTTGATAGTAAATTTTTGCCCACACCTATTACAGATTTTCCAGTAAGAACTTCTTATTTCCCTGGAATAAAAAATATCCTCCAAATTATACTCCATGAGAGGCTTCTCTGGGTTGTGCTTTGCTGTCCGGTTGTCATTGAGGATAATTTATATGAATGTTAACAAACAAAATAATTGGAGAATTTGTTATATTTTTATTTGCGAATTTCATCTGTTGATATACCATATTTCTTTTTCAAAGTATCTAATTCTTCTTGTTTCTTTTCAATATCCATACCCTTAAATGCTTTGTTAGATCTATAATATAAAACAACTAAATATCTGTTGCAGACATTGAATCCAGATAAGTGATCACATGCATTTTTAGCATCAAATATGTCTTCATACACCACAAATGCTGTTCCTCTAGTCTCAGGTGTATTGCCCCTGAAACAAAAATTATTTTAGTTAAACAGTAAAACACAAAAACATTTCAGTTCTATGTAAATTATTTACTTTGATTTGAATTTTTATAAATCCAGGAGGAACTTCATTTTGACCTTAATTTTTTTCTTGGGATAAAAGTAACCTGATTTGCACTGGGACTTTCATCAAAAGCTGTTAGGTAACTGGATAGGTAGTCAAAGATAACATGCAGTTTTGTATTTAGGATAATACATATGAGTACAGCCCTACACTGGTAATTTGCACATTGATACTTACACACGAATTTGCCTTATTGCCCCATATTTCCCAAATATATCATACATTTCTTCAGCTGATATTTTATATGGTAAATTTCTTATGTATAGAATTCTATTGACTTCTGGTGGAAGTCTCACCTAAAACGAAAAAAAAACCATTATAAACTATGGTTGTGAAGCGGTGGAGTCTTTAGTGTTATTGTTCTCATCCGTTTAGGGTATCTTACATACCTAAACGTATGAGAATGGATACACAAAAATGAGCTCTAATTCAATGCAGTTATGGTTTATTTTACTTTGACCCCGAACTTTGACGATTTGATCGGCAATTCTTACACAATTGCACCTCGCATACATCCATCCAAACTCTCACATTTATAATATTAGTATTAAGTATACCTAGAACTGTATAAATTCATGGCCTTGCTTGAAAAGATACTTAAAAAACCCTGACTTAGGGGGAAGAAGGCGGCAGAGGAAGATTTGCCCATAAAAACGTAATACCAAAATAATTTGTAATTTGAGAATATTTCCACCATATTAGCGATTATTTGGATTCAAATTGTATTTATCAATGTCCCTAGACATATATGTTTTCAAAATACATACATTCTGTATAGGTGTACGAGAATTTTAAATTTTTAAATGGGCTTCATTCCAAAACTGATTCATTTGGTCTCCTTCGTGAACTTCTGGCTTAGCGCTCTACGAAAACAAATAAGGGTAGACTAGTCCGCGTGGAGTGGGTGTGCACAGGTTTTGTTTGGGCATCATTCCATCCATTTACTCGGTATTGGCCAGTTTCGCAATTAGGCAGATTCGGGATTAAACAGATTCGCTGTACGGCAGAAATAGTACAGTCGAAAGTCATAAAATCTTTAAATATTGTAGATACACTCAAAGCAAGAAAATCACTTACGTTTGCCCGTCTTTGGAGAGCTAATGCCATCGTACTATTGCAACGATTATTGACCTAATCCTCTCCCAAATATTTCTAAGAATTTCCGAAAATTTTACAATTTAACGCTTCACAAATTCACTACCAAACTGGTTTCTGTTCATAAGTATAACATCATAGTATCTTCAACATCAAAATTAACCTCCGCGCTGCTTTGGGTTAGCTCGCCTCTGTCACACGTTAAGGAGGCCATACACGTAAGGGTTTGCATGATGGTTTTAGCCGTACATGCATAACCAACAGGTATAACCGAGTTTCATATTACACATACACGTTAGGGTTTGCATGCACAGTTTTGCCATAAACTCTCAGTTGGAGCTACGTGACGAACTGTGAAGGACAGTTCTAAGTACTGTGTACCGTGTACGGTATACCAAACTTAACAATGGACGACGACGATGTGATAGCTATACTTGGCATAACACTTGTTCTACAGAACAGAAGAAGAAAAATCATCATATTTTTTACTACGTAACGTACTAGTGGTTCGCCCCGAACTGAGACCTTGCAGTATCCTTATGATAGTTTTAACTATATATTGTAATAGTTAACTTGCGAGCATGTCTAGATGCGCGCTCATCTTTACGTTCATAGACGTCAGTACTATCAGTACCTAGGCTATTTTTAATTCCACATAAGTTGGTGCTAACGACTATATTATTTGTAAACTTTAACAGAGCGCCATCTATTGATATCATTGTGAAGTTCTGTTAAAAATACTGAAGCTCATTTAAAATTAAATAATTTCGTTTCCTTATAATATTTATCTAATTTTATATACATTTTATATACTATACAATGGTACAGGATATAATTCAAATAATTGATCAAGTTTCAGGCTCAGCCATCAGGTCATTTTCAGAAAATTGAGAGTTCTAAGGTCAACTTTGGACGTTAGAAAATCTCCACTTTGAAAGCCCCCCATTTCGTCAATTTTACAACAACAAACTGAGAACTGTGCAGGCAAGCTCGCCGGACGCCACACACGCTCGGTTATGCTCGCGCGCAAACGTAACCGAGCGGCAAAAAATATCAATTTTGATATTTGCTTGGTTGCATGTACATGCGCCGATAACTGTACAGTTTTATCACATACACGCTAGGGTTTGCCTGTCGGTTATGCATGTACGGCTAAAACCATCATGCAAACCCTTACGTGTATGGCCTCCTTTAGTGCGGGTGCTTAGGGACAGATCTGTCCGGCCTTCAATCGATCGTGTGTCGCTCGCGTTTTATGTAAATTTTAGATTTATTTCTTTTGAAATAGAGTATAAACTTGCTTGAAAAATTATCTGAAAGAATGAAGGAACCAATGACAACATTCACTCAATCGTAGCTTCATACTAATTTTTCATAGAAAAAGCATTCAAATTCTGTGGTCGTTACTCGTCGGTTACGCGCGCATCTATTTGAAGCGAGGCTGAAGCAAACTGTTTGTTTTATTCGAGAATACTAAATAAAGGTAAGTGAATGTATTATTTATCTATTATTTACTATATTTAGAAACTATATATACAAATAAAATATGTAAACTTCACCTAATTTTCGTAAATGCCTCGATCAAAAGTTTGACCTGATACAACCGTTATGCGAGTTGTATGTTTTCTAATTGTTTTCTAAGGATTTGTGCATTATTTTTATTGAGTGGCTTATATCATTTTGAAGAAAATTTTATCGGCATTTCAAAAACATTGAGATTTTTTACAATACTTTGTAAGGTTTTGGTAAAACTCAATATTTATCGAGTTGAATGCTCTAAACACACGCACACATGTGCAAAAACAATATGAAGCGAGATGGCGGCAACTTGCATATCTATATGGCGTCGTCATGGTGATATACAGCGTGTTCATAAAAATATTTTTCTCTCTAAATTTGTTTACGTTTTAATTTTATTACTCGTCTTTTATATAAAAAAATAATTATAAAATATATCATCCCACGCAGTACTTTTTTTAATAAAATGATATAAGTACTAAGTAGTGCCTTGAAATGTTTTTGAATAGTGGATTACGATTTTTTAGTTCTATTTAAAAAATAACTAGCCATCGTATCACGTTGAGCTATATTTGTCCTACTCATATTACACCATATTCGATTTACAGTTATTGCGCACAATTTTCATAATATTATTTTATAAGAATAAGAAATTATTCAATAAATTAAGTGGTTAAAAATATTTTTTTTGAGATTATATTTAATAAAAAAAGAACTGTATTTTATTTATGTGAAATAGAAGAAACGGCACCTATCCCCTCATATTTTTACCTAAAATTGAACAACCTGTATACTTGGACAGATCTGGGACAAGGCAGACGGTGGTTTTCTAAGCGCGCCCATATCTGTCCCAAGGCATCCGAGCGTTCGAGAAAATCTACGCACACATGCAAACAATGTTTCGGTCATTTATAATTTTAGAAATCTAGTTTATTTCGTTATTTTTTATTATGTAGATTATATATAAAGCAAATAAGTTTGATGTATAATCCGAGCTGTTTCATTCTTCTGTGTAATGACACCATTTTCGTAAGGCATAGACAACATAGAAATTCAGAAATTGAGTATGAAGTTTCAAGATTGAGTGAAATGGTGCTATTTTCAGTTTATTTCTCCGAAAATATAATATTTCTTTTTACTCTTTATTAATTAATTAAAGTTAATGACTCTCTTTAGTTATCTGACTTTCGATAACAATCGCTAGTTCATAGCATGTCCTGGAAATATATACGTAGAAACATAGAATTGTGTTGAAGGCGTGATTACGCTTCGTAACACGTCAAGTCCAAGCGTGATCACGGCAGCCCCAAAAACTAGCTTTTTCACATTCTGGGTCATGCTAGAGGTTAAATGCTCAAAACGTACTTGAACTTGAAATCAAAGCTCAAAACCACAGAGTACAATATACGGGTACTCAAATCAAAACAGCCTTTGCCACAGAACATAATAGGTACTCTCTACCGAGACTCGAGAGCAGAGAGTAATAAGTTATTATTATTAATATTATTAGTTCTCTCTTCGCCCATGCCCCATGCATAACCACCGCACCGACCAGAAACCATGGATGTAATAAGTACTTACGTAAGTACTTATTACATCCATGCCAGAAACAAAACAAAGAGAATTTAACCACTAAAGTCTAAACAAAAGTCAGCAACTAGCCAAAGAGAATATAACCACAGAGTTATAAAGACAAGAATATAACCACAACAGACCACAACTAGCAAGCAGCAGCCATGTCACCAATCAGTGACCAATCACCTCAGATCACCGACCACTTTGATTATGTAATTATTAGTGGTTTCCGTAGACTGAGTAAGATATATAGACGCCGCCATATCTCCTTTTCACTCCCACATGAAAGAGATGCAGTGTTGGGATGTTACAAAAGATAGAATGAGAAAAAAATATGTGTTTTTCTCTCCCTTTCTGCGTGTCACGGATTTTGTGCCTATTGCATACAAACAAACCATATATTGTGCCAGACAAATTATGACGTTTTTGCTTGCTAAGATGAAAACGGTTTGGCCATAGTCCACCAAGCTGGCCAACAAGGGGGCGTTGCATCATGTTTATATTTTTACTCATCATTTCACCCTGCCAGCGTCCACTACTGAGTAGGAGCCTCCCCTTGGAATGAGAATGGTTCAGCCATAGTCCACTTCGCTGGTCAACAAGAGGGCCTCCGATCGTGATTACCATTTTTCTGAAAAACTTCTGCCCCCCTAGCATGGGCCGGAGATAAAAAATTTATACCCTGATTTTATCCACTGACAAGAGATAAAATTAACTTATCCACTTCTCAGAGCACGGCAACAGGGGAGAGGAGAAGTTTATCCCCGTTTGACATTTCACGTTGACTCGGGGGACTATTTATCCACCGTTATTTATCATTTTTATTTATTTATTTAGGAATAAAAATTTTATCCTTTCCTCGGGGAGAAAATTGTCTCGGCCCATGCTAGGGGGGCTGGTCTGATAGAGATGCTGTTTTTTGTTTTAAATATGCATACTATGCATTGCATAGGTACTTCTGAGAAGTTCTAATTAATGTTGTAATGAGCACAAAGGAGCGTCGCGGGTTTTTTAATTTTATTACTTGTTTAATTTAAAGATCAATCTGAAAACGGAAGTAGTTTTAAATATAATATAATATTATCAATTGCTTTTATTTATCTATTTTTAGAAATAAACCATTTTTAAACTCAGTCTACTTTTATTATTCATATTATCACATTCAGTAACATTTTTTCCATAATATCTAGGTAATCCAACTAATATTATGAAACAGTTTTGTTTGTAAGGTTCACCTGTGGGTTCACATGACCCAATAATATAAATCTATACTATACCTACTAAATGTGAAATAATTAATGAAATACTACCTACTATAAATAATAAATGCGAAAGTTTGGATGTATGGATGGATGTTTGTTACTCAATCACGCCATTATAGTCTGGAATAACACATAATATTATGCTAGTTTTTATTGCGGAAAATTCAAGAGGAACCGCGGGAAACAAAAAACCTCGTCACGCGGACGGAGTCGCGGGCATCAGCTAGTTCATTATAAAATACAAATACTAGTTTTTCAGAATATTATGTTTGCGTAAGTAATTATTTATTATGTTTATTTGTGTTGTAATTTTATATTATCGATTATTTACTTATGTATCGATACTCCAGCCCTAGTGCTCGCTTAGGCTCCGCCCATACGCCATTTTTATGTGACCGGAAGCTTCAAAATAAATTTCATATTTCCTATCCTATCCATATTGCTATTAGCCCCAGAGTTAATATGTCTGTGGCTAATGCCCACAGAGGCTAATGCCAAGGAGTGACAGAGCGAGAAAAAGAAGTCTCTTGTCCTGCTCAGCGTATCATTTTTTTGCTTGAGCTATCCGACAGTTTAGGTCAGACAATCCTGTGTCGTTTTTGTTATTCGCCCATATTCGTACGAAATCGGAATTGGACAAAGTGGTAACTGTCTCGTAGCTTACGAAAAAAGTGATTTAACTTGTAGACGATGGTGTATTGCTGTGTGTTTGTGTGTTAGGCTGCAAAAGCCAAACTGAACGTAAATACGTAAACATAACCTAATACGTAAGTTTACAATTTCAACCTTATTTTAACTTGATTGTTACAGATAAAAAAGTTTATATTTGTAAAGACTCGCATGAATGCTACAAAGTATCTATAATCAAAGCAAAATATAGAAATAACAAAAAAATGTTTCAACCATTAAGAAAATATCGCATTAAGACTATCGCTATCGCATACTATATACGCTAACGCATAGTATTAATAGCTCAGATTATTGATCTGAGATTAATAGCAAGCACTGTCGCGACAACCGTCGCGAATCTGTAAATTGTGAAATAAATGTAAATAATAATCACTAATTTATACCACTTATACATGAACCTTGGCGACATCACGTATCTCAAAACTGGAACTCAGAGCCCGACGCTTATAAATCTATGGTGAGTTCACTACATCGACCACACAACCAATATACACCCACAGACACAGACCATACAATAGTTGTATGGTCGATGGTTCACTATGATCGTTACCTTTACCACAGACCAGTTAACCACTTTACATCTCTTATTAAAATGCGTAGTCGATTGTCTGTGGTACCTCTTCTCACATGGGATTTGGGAATCCCGCGGCCGGCGCCATTTTTGTTCGTGCGTTTAGGCAAGTAGCGTCGTACCGTGCTGGTTTGCTACCTCTCGCTGTATTCCTCAATTATGTGGCATAGTCTTTAAGATTACCCATTGGGAATGTTTCCATCCTACCTCACAGTTGGTGGGTTACCCACCAGTTCACAGGCTCACAGGCGCAGTTGATCCGACAGGATCCGTTCACAGTTGGTCTTTAGGACCCAATAAGCTAGCGATGGAACCATTCCTGCTCTAACGTAATATTTGTGTTCACTGATTGGTTTCCTCGGCCCGTTGCTGAGGAGGTCAACGCCCTGGTGGGTCTCGTCTGGCGACGAGACCTGCCCGTTGCCTTGCATTACAGAAAGCACGAAGTATTGGGGAACGTCAGCGGGCACCCTTACGGTGGAGCCGATCGTGATAAGGTCGATAAGCAAACGGTTCGTGACACACAGACAATCGGACTACGCTAGGAGGGCCAGGGTAAGAGTATAATCAAACATTCACAACACATTTCGAGACGTCTCTCTCTGCAACCCCCCTTTGTACCTAGGCAGTCATTGTATCAATATTCAATTGGGCAGAGCAATGCAGAACAAGGGGAGGCGCCCCGACAAGCACTTCGGCTTTTATAATTACCTATACTAACTGATGTTACGGCTCTGGGTTCCAGCCCTTCTGAGCTTTAGAGCATGTCTAGTCGACGCGGTTTACGCGCGAGTTTTATTCGCGCGTAAGCAGTCGCGCGATGATGAGATACTAGAGCTTCATACATTCCGTCCACATGCAGAAGCACGTTTTGCTGCTCGCGCATGAAACGCGTGCAAATCGCCAGAACCTCGAGTAGCGCGCGTTTGACGCGTGAGTCGAGAATCGAGATGGGAAGCCATTAACTCTGGTTAACTCTGATTGTTACAACAAGTAACAATCACGCCAATAACCAACAAACCTCAAATGGATGTTTGTTTCTCAATCACGCCAGAACGGCTAAACAGTATAGGTAGATGAAATTTGGCACAGAGAAAAATTATAGTCTGGACTCTGGATTAACACATAGGCTACTTTTTATCTCGGAAAATTAAAGAGTTCACGTGACTAGATGATGCCCGCGACTTCGTCCGCGTGGATTGAGTTTTTTCGGTTCCCGCGGGAACTCTTAAATTTTCCGGGATAAAAAGTAGCCTATGTGCTATTGCAGACTATAATCTATCTCTGTGCCAAATTTCGTCCAGATCCGTTCAGCCGTTGGAGCGTGATTGAGTAACAAACATCCATTCATCCACACATCCATACATCCATACATCCATACATCCATCCAAACTTTCGCAATATTTTATAATATTTATTGATTAAATTTTATTCTGTAGATATCTATAAGATCATTATATTCATAAATTAAATTATTTTAAATCTGTATTTGCTTTTTATTATTCCCCCTATTTAAACACACAGGTTTAACTTATTTTTTAAAATATCTGCTTTCTAGCATCATCCGGACCGAAGCTCGACGGTTCGAAAATACGACGAAACGCTTCCAGAAAAGGTAGTGCCCCGTTCCTTTGGCTCGTCTTGGCAGGGGCACTGCCGTGCCTCCAGCCCCCCTAGCATGGGCTGAGACAATTTTCTCCCCGAGGAAAGGATAAAATTTTTATTCCTAAATAAATAAATAAATAAAAAACGCTATTAAGTAATAGTTCAATCCACGAAGACGCGCCCCACTCTTTTCCGCAATCGCTTACAGTGCAAGTGTGCAATGTAAACTACAAGAATGTGAGTTCTATTACTACGCAGCGAGTAACAATGTGGGCACACGCACACCAAGTTAAATAGCGAAAAATGTCATAATTAACTTGAAGTATTCTCTACTTCATTTCACCTACTTTAAAAAATAAAATATAAGTCGTGATGGTCCTGCATAGAATGAATTAATTGTGATATTGGTTAATAATAATATTTTATTAACAAGAAATAATGTATCTAATAATTATTATCATAAAACACGACTTTATGGAAATAAAGTATTTATTAATAACATAAGTAAATCATTCAATTACACTTGGATATTACACATTAAAAAATGATTGAGAAATCATCACACAAAACTAAAATCTAAATCAAAGTATTTTAAATACTCTTCTTCTATTTTTCAAAATACCTACCTGGCTTTTAAGGACAATACGTTCCGTTTTTTTGGACATAATAAAAATAATATTTTACAAAAAATTAAAGTAGAGCAACTTTCCGGTGGGTCACGACACGCAGCAAAGCAAACCAACTTAACCGTGTATACTGAGCCGTGGTCGACTCGAGAGTCGAGACTAATGTTCGGGCTGAACTCCCCGCACCCCGTTGTTTCCCCTCGCGATACATAGTGATTAGTGGGGCGCGTCTTCGTGGATTGAACTATATAAGGATAAATAGTCCCCCGAGTCCCCGTGAAATGTCAAACGGGGATAAACTTCTCCTCTCCCCTGTTGCCGTGCTCTGAGAAGTGGATAAGTTAATTTGATCTCTTGTCAGTGGATAAAATCGGGGGATAAAATTTTTATCTCCGGCCCATGCCCGCAGATATCTCTTCATATGTCTGAGCCCATGTCGTAAAATTCCTTCTTCCATGGTGTCCCACACACTTTGTATGTCTGTGGCCCCACATAACGTCAAGTACCTAAGTACTGTCAATCCCAAAAAGCGGCTGTTTTGTCATTGTACCCCGGTCCGGTGATGCTGTAGCGGTCAGTCAATATAATCAATATGCAATCCAAAAAAAAGGAAAACTATTTTGCAGGCAGGTTCAGCTATTTTTTTTCGGATTATAAATCATTGATAAATATACTTTTAAATTGTGCAAATCGTGACGTCCTAAAAATCGATTGATATCGCCGTAAGCTACGTAAGGGGTTTTTTGTGTGTACGATATTGTTTCTCACGCTTTCGAGTAAATTTTTTTTTTAAACAAAACTAAGTTTAGGTATTCCTATTTTTTTATCAACAACCATTGCGACTGAATTTCTTAAAGGACACTACTCATAAGACACAAGATACCTATACTATATATAGCTCGATTACCACTGACTCACTGACTGACTGACTCATTGACATAATTGTTCTCCTAGTTATACTATATATAGCTCGATTACCACTGACTCACTGACTGACTGACTCATTGACATAATTGTTCTCCTAGAAAGAGACAGAAAACGATATAATGATGTAGGGGAGATGTGTTCGGGTGCGGGATTCGAGTGGGGAAAAATTATGACATTTCGGAAAAACAAGATGGCGGCCGACGTGATTCTCGCAACTCTTTTGTTTTCCAACCGATTTCGTTACAACTCGCAACGATTGAAGAAATTAGGAAACGATCAATAGAAAAATTGGAAAAAATTGGAAAAACAAGATGGCGGCCGAGCTGTAGTGTTTTCAAATTTTTGATTTTTCGACCCTGAACCGCGGCGCCGCAGATCCGAAACGGCGTGGTCGAGCATGATAATTTTTTCTTTTTTCGCCTACAATTATCCTGTATTTTGACAGAATGGAAGTGGTTTTTAAAAATTCAAGATGGCGGCTGTCGCGTCGGCCTTTTTGTTTGAGGTACGAAAAAACGCAATTTTAAAATTCAAATTTCTCACAGTTGGCAACGTCGGATCGTTTCGACTTCTATGGGGCGATTGTGTGTACAGACTCTAGGTATGGATAAGGGGAAAAAAATTACCCCATTTCTCGGGAAGTTTTCAAGATTTACCCCAAAAATAAAAAAATCGAAATACGGACTTTTTGCAAAATCCGAGTACGGGCAACCACGTGTCCCACTTGTATGAATGACATTTGGGTATTTTCGTCGCCGAGGTCTGGCAACACTGGAATTTATCAAAGTAAAAGTGATTTTCGACATGGTCTTTTTTCAGGGGCGATCATTTCGGCTGGGTGCGAGCGAGATGAAAAATTTAAACGTCATCAGGAGCGGTATATCCTGTAGTTTACGGAAAAATTATGAAACTATGTAAAATGTTTCTGTGAAACGAGGTGGCGGCTATTTTGGATTCTTTTTGTGTTTTTCAAAATTTCGATCACGTTTTTGAGGCAGTTGGCAACATTTGGGAAAGTTGACATGTATGGATCGATTGTCTAACTCGACCGGCAGTATCGAGATATCTAAACAGTGTTGCCAAATTTGGGGTAGTTTTCGAGATTTTCCCCAAAAACTCCTCCTGTAAAATTTTGTATGAAAAATTTTTTTTTCACTGATGGCTTCGTATACATGTCAGAAAATTAAACTTAAAGAAAAATATGGCGACAGCTGATGATCGAGGATTTCGGAGACGGGCAAAGAGCACGGCCAAGGTATGGAAGACAGGTGGGGGGTGCTCGACCAAATGTCATTCGAAACTTCATCCAATTGACAGTGAGCTGAAAAAAATTTCAAAATGGCGGATTTAAGATGGCCGCCATACAAATTTGTTTGGTGTCTATCTCGGAGAGTATAAGAGATGGAAGTGTGGTTTCTTGCTAAGAGATGATCAGGACGAGTAGGTCTATTCAGCGAAGTGAAAAAAATTTCAAGATGGCGGATTTTTTTTTTCATACCAAATTATATGGCGATTAGGACTCATTGACATAATTTATTGTTCTCCTAGAAAGAGACAGAAAACGATACTATGATGTACGGGAGATGTGTTCGGGTGCGGGATGGGAGTAGGGAGAAATTATGACATTTCGGAAAAACAAGATGGCGGTCGACATGATTCTTGCAACTCTTTTGTTTTCCAACCGATTTCGTTAAAACTCGCAACGATTGAAGAAATTAGGAAACGATCGATAGAAAAAGTGGAAAAATTGGAAAAATAAGATGGCGGCCGAGCTGTAGTGTTTTCAAATTTTTGATTTTTCGACCCCGACCCGCGGCGCCACAGATCCGAAACGGGGTAGTTCATGTATAGGAGATATGTTCGGGTGCGGGATGGGAGTAGGGAAAAATAATGACATGTCAGAAAATCAAGATGGCGGCTGATTTGCCGAAATGAACCGGTCGAAGCATTGAAGATAGGCGGGGGTGCTCGAACAAATGTCTTTCGAAACTTAATCCAATAGACAATGAGCTGAAAAAAAATTCAAAATGGCGGATTTATGATGGCTGCCATACAAATTTATTTGGTGTACTTACTCCGAAAGTATAAAAGATGGAAGAGTGGTTTCTTGGCAAAAGATGATCAGGACGAGGAGGTCTATTTAGCGAAATGAAAACAATTTTAAGATGGCGGAATATTTTTTTTCATACCAAATTATATTATTATGGCGATTAGGACTCAATGACGTCATAATTTATTGTTCTCCTAGAAAAAGCCAGAAAACGATACAATGATGTGAGGCAGATGTGTTTGGGTGCGGGATTCAAGTAGGGAAAAATTATGACATTTCGGAAAAACAAGATGGCGGCCGACATGTTTCTTGCAACTCTTTTGTTTTCCAACCGATTTCGTTACAACTCGCAATTATTGAATAAATTAGTAAACGATCAATAGAAAATGTGTAAAAAATTGGAAAAACAAGATGGCGGCCGAGCTGTAGTGTTTTCAATGTTTTGATTTTTCGACCTCGAATCGCGGGGTTCATGTATAGGAGATATGTTCGGGTTCGGGATGGGAGTAGGGAAAAATTTTGACATTTCGGAAAAACAAGATGGCGGCCGATATGCCGAAATGAACCTATCGAAGCATTGAAGATAGGTGGGGGGTGCTCGACCAAATGTCATTCGAAACTTTATCCAATAGACAATGAGCTGAAAAAAAAATTAAAAATGGCGGGTTTAAGATAGCTGCCATACAAATTTATATTTTGGTGTCTGTCTATCTCAGAAAGTAAGATGGATAAGTGGTTTCTTGTCAAAAGATGATCAGCCCCCCGATTATGTAAGAATGTTCGGTCAAATGGTAAAGGTTCAGCGTCAAAGTTATATAAACCATAACATCATTGAATTAGAGCTCAATTTCGTCTATCCATTCTTATACGTTTGAGATGTACGAACATACCTTAACGTATAAGAATGGGTACACGAAATTGAGCTCTAATTTAATGCTGTTATGGTTTATTTACTTTGCCGCAGAACTTTAACGATTTCATCGGCCATTCTTACATGATTGGGGGGCTGGACCTGAAGGTCTAATTGATGAACAGGAAAAAAATTCAAGATGGCGGAATTTATTTTTCCATAGAAAATATATAGCGAATTTTGAAGAGACTCCAAGTGTTTCTCTATGCAAGATTTTGATACGGTTCCGTTTTACCCACGACGGGGTTCCTTGATATTACAAAACAGGAAACTGATACCAAAGTTTTAAAAAATCAGCGCCATTTTGTAATTCTTTTTAATTGACCGATTTCGTTCAAAATCGATATTTAGGGCTCCCTGGGATCACAAAACAGGAAACTGATACCAAAGCTTAAAAAAATCTGCGCCATTTTAAAATTATTTGTTCATTTACCGATTTCGTTCAAAACCGATATCTGAGGATCCCTGGGATTACAAAACAGGAAACTGGTACCAAAATTTTAAAAAACCAGCGCTATTTTGAAATTCTTTGTTAATTGTCCGATTTCGTTCAAAATCGATATTAAGGGCTTTCTTGGATCACAATACAGGAAACTGATTCCAAAGTTTTAAAAAACCAACGCCATTTTGGAATTATTTATTAAATGACCGATTTCGTTCAAAGTCGATATTTAGGGCTCCCTGGGATTACAAAACAGGAAAATGGTACCAAAATTTTAAAAAATCAGCGCCTTTTTGAATTTATTTGTTAATTTACCGATTTCGTTCAAAATAGATATCTGAAGATCCGTGGGATAACAAAACAGGAAACTGGTACCAAAGTTTTAAAAAATCAGCGCCATTTTTAAATTCTTACTAATTGAGCGATTTCGTTCAAAATCGACATTTAGGGCTCCCTGGGATTACAAAACAGGAAAATGATACCAAAGTTTTAAAAAATCAGCGCCATTTGGAAATTCTTTGTTAATTGACCGATTTCGTTCAAAATCGATATTTAGTTCTCCCTGGGATCACAAAACAGGAAACTGATACCAAAGCTTTAAAAAATCTGTGCCATTTTGAAATCCTTTGTTTATTGACCGATTTCGTTCAAAATCGATATTTAGGGCTCCCTGGGATTACAAAACAGGAAACTGGTAATAGAATTTTAAAAAATCAGTGCCATTTTGAAATCATTTGTAAATTTACCGATTTCGTTCAAAACCGATATTTAGGGCTCCCTGGGATTACAAAACAGGAAACTGGTACCAAAATTTTAATAAATCAGCGCCATTTTGAAATTATTTGTTAATTTACCGATTTCGTTCAAAACCGATATCTGAGGATCCCTGGGATTACAAAACAGGAAACTGGTACCAAAATTTTAAAAAATCAGCGCCATTTTGAAATTATTTATCAATTGACCGATTTCGTTCAAAATCGATATTTAGGGCTCCCTGGGATTACAAAACAGGAAAATGGTACCAAAATTTTAAAAAATCAGCGCCTTTTTAAATTATTTGTTAATTTACCGATTTCGTTCAAAATCGATATCTGAGGATCCCTGGGATAAAAAAACAGGAAACTGGTACCAAAGTTTTAAAAAATCAGCGCCATTTTGAAATTCTTACTTAATTGACCGATTTCGTTCAAAATCAATATTTAGGGCTCCCTGGGATTACAAAACAGGAAACTGATACCAAAGTTATAAAAAATCAGCGCCATTTTGAAATTATTTGTTAATTTACCGATTTCGTTCAAAATCGATATTTAAGGCTACTTGGGATTACAAAACCAGGAAACTGCCCCCCAATCATGTAAGGATGACCGATGAAATTGTTAAAAATCTGCGGCAAAGTAAATAAACCATAACAGCATTAAATTAGAGCTCAAATTCGTGTACCCATTCTTATACGTTTAGGTATGTACGATACTCAAACGTATAAGAATGGATACGCGAAATTGAGCTATAATTCAATGCAGTTATGGTTTATTTTACTCTGACGAAAATCTTAAACGTTTGATCGGACATTCTTACATGATTGGGGCCCAGATACCAGAATTATAAAATATCAGCGCCATTTTGAAATTATTTGTTAATTGACCGATTTCGTTCAAAATCGATATTTAGGACTCCCTGGGATCACAAAACAGGAACCTGATACCAAAGTTTTAAAAAATCAGCGCCATTTTGAAATTATTTGTTAATTGACCGATTTCGTTCAAAATCGATATTTAGGGCTAACCACATCTCGTGAGCTGCTTTAGCAGCTCGCGCACAGAGCGAAACACTAGTTAATATATATATAGCTGCTCGTGCTGATTCACTGATTGATCACCTCTCCTGTAAAATTTTGTATGAACATTTTTTTTTTCACTCATCGTTTCGTATAGAAGACAAAAATTCATTAAGAGGAAAAATACGGAGAGAGCTGATGATTGAGGATTTCGAAGACGGATGAAGAGCACCAGCCAGGGTATCGAAGATAGGTGGGGGGTGCTCGACCAAATGTCACCCGAAACTTCATCCAATTGACAGTGAGCTGAAAAAAATTTCAAAATGGCGGATTTAAGATGGCCGCCATACAAATTTCGACGGTGTCTATCTCGGAGAGTATAAAAGATGGAAGAGTGGTTTCTTGGCAAAAGATGATCAGGACATGAGGGTCTACTTGATGAATAGGAAAAAAATTCAAGATGGCGGAATTTATTTTTCCATAGAAAAGGGTATTGAAGATAGGTGGGGGGTGCTCGACCAAATGTCACTCGAAACTTCATCCAATTGACAGTGAGCTGAAAAAAAATTCAAAATGGCGGATTTAAGATGGCCGTCATACTTTCGTCGGTGTCTATCTCGGAGAGTATAAAAGATGGAAGAGTGGTTTCAAGAAACCAAGCAAGGCAAAAGATGATCAGAACATGAAGGTCTACTTGATGAACAGGAAAATAATTCAAGATGGCGGAATTTATTTTTCCATAGAAAATATATGGCGAATATTGAAGAGGCTACAAGTGTAGAACTATGCAAGACTACGGTTCCTTTTCAAGATTTGTTTTTATGGAAGAAATCTCATTTTGACGAATGGTTCGGAGAAAAAAATATGGAGAGAGATGATGATCGAAGGTTCGGATGATGGGTGAGGAGCACGGTCAGGGTATTAAAGATAGGTACCTACTTAGGGGCTGCTTGAACAAAAAGGGAGGGGCGGAAGGTTGGTGGTCTTTGTTTTATGTTTTTCCTTTATGAGAATTTTCTTTTACGTCGGACGCTTGGCGTGCTGGCGCTTCCACTGTGCTCACTAGCATAGCAGTGTGTACTTCAGATCAGAACACGTAGACAGTAAATCAGCTGCCCGATTATGTAAGAATGGTCGATCAAATCGTCAAAGTTCGGCGTCAAAGTAAAATAAACCATAACAGCATTAAATTATAGCTCAATTTCGCGGTTCCTTTTCAAGATTTGTTTTTATGGAAGAAATCTCATTTTGACGAATGGTTCGGAGAAAAAAATATGGAGAGAGATGATGATCGAAGGTTCGGATGATGGGTGAGGAGCACGGTCAGGGTATTAAAGATAGGTACCTACTTAGGGGCTGCTTGAACAAGAAGGGAGGGGCGGAAGGTTGGTGGTCTTTGTTTTATGTTTTTCCTTTATGAGAATTTTCTTTTACGTCGGACGCTTGGCGTGCTGGCGCTTCCACTGTGCTCACTAGCATAGCAGTGTGTACTTCAGATCAGAACACGTAGACAGTAAATCAGCTGCCCGATTATGTAAGAATGGTCGATCAAATCGTCAAAGTTCGGCGTCAAAGTAAAATAAACCATAACACCATTGAATTAGAGCTCAATTTCGTGTTCGAAATTGGGCTATAATTTAATGCTGTTATGGTTTATTTTACTTTGACGCCGAACTTTGACGATTTGATCGGCCATTCTTACATAATCGGGGGGCAGGATAGTAGGACAGCGAGTAAGTAGACAGTGGACCACGCGGTACAATACGCGGTCCGCTGTAGCGGGCCGCGCAACCACGCGCCATACTAGTTAATATATATATAGCTGCTCGTGCTGATTCACTGATTGATCACCTCTCCTGTAAAATTTTGTATGAACATTTTTTTTTTCACTCATCCTTTCGTATAGAAGACAAAAATTCATTAAGAGGAAAAATACAGAGAGAGCTGATGATTGAGGATTTCGAAGACGGATGAAGAGCACCAGCCAGGGTATCGAAGATAGGTGGGGGGTGCTCGACCAAATGTCACTCAAAACTTCATCCGATTGACAATGAGCTGAAAAAAAATTCAAAATGGCGGATTTAAGATGGCCGCCATACAAATTTCGACGGTGTCTATCTCGGAGAGTATAAAAGATGGAAGAGTGGTTTCTTGGCAAAAAATGATCAGGACATGAGGGTCTACTTGATGAACACGAAAAAAATTCAAGATGGCGGAATTTATTTTTCCTTAGAAGAGGGTATTGAAGATAGGTTTTGGGTGCTCGAACAAATGTTACTCGAAACTTCATCCAATTGACAGTGAGCTGAAAAAAAATTTCAAAATGGCGGATTTAAGATGGCCGCCATACAAATTTCGTCGGTGTCTATCTCGGAGAGTATAAAAGATGGAAGACTGGTTTCTTGGCAAAAGATGATCAGAACATGAAGGTCTACTTGATGAACAGGAAAAAAATTCAAGATGGCGGAATTTATTTTCCATAGAAAATATATTATGGCGGATAGGTATATATCCTTTTCAAAGTTTGTTTTAATGAAAGAATTCTCATTTTGACGAATGGTTCGGAGAAAAAAATATGGAGAGAGATGATGATCGAAGGTTCGGATGATGGGTGAGGAGCACGGTCAGGGTATTAATGATAGGTACCTACTTAGGGGCTGCTCAAACAAAAAGGGAGGGGCGGGGGGTTGGTGGTCTTTGTTTTATGTTTTTCCTTTATGAGAATTTTCATTTACGTCGGACGCTTGGCTTGCTGGCGCTTCCACTGTGCTCACTAGCATAGCAGTGTGTTGTTCAGATCAGAACACGTAGACAGTAAACCTGCTGCCCGATTATGTAAGAATTGTCGATCAAATCGTAAAAGTTCGGCGTCAAAGTAAAATAAACCATAACAAGCATTGAATTAGAGCTCAATTTCGTGTTTCGAAATTGAGCTCTAATTTAATGTTGTTATGGTTTATTTTACTTTGACGCCGAACTTTGACGATTTGATCGGCCATTCTTACATAATCGGGGGGCAGGATAGTAGGACAGCGAGTAAGTAGACAGTGGACCACGCGGTCCACTACGCGGTCCGCTGTAGCGGGCCGCGCAACCACGCGCCATACTAGTTTTTTATAAAGCGCAATAGGCCTTAGGAAAGGGAATTTGTAAAAAAAATACAAAGTGGTAATTTATTATACCTATAATCCTATAATGCGTTAATTAGCTTCATGTTTACCAATATCCACAGGCCTTCGAGACCGCCATCTATTTAAAATTATTACACAAACGCACAATAAAAGCAGAAGGATAACCGAAACGCCGCACAATGCTAATACTCCACCATGTTGTCGTTTTTCATCTGAGGAAAATTAAACAAAATTAGAGAATTGCCGAGTACATATACCTATCTATAATCTAGGTAGGTAGGTACTCTAATTTTCACTAAAAATAATATTTGAAACAAATGCCGAAAAAATGTTACCCGTGACGTCCACGTGAATTACTGTTTTTTATTACGCTTTTATTTTCCGGGATAAAATATTATAGCCCAAGTGGGCGCCAGCGGAGAGTGAATTGCTCATACAAACGTAATACCAAAATAATTTGTAATTCGAGCATATTTCCTCCATATTATGTCATTATTAAGATTGAACTTGTATTTATCTAGGTCCCTGGATAATTATTTTATCAAAATACTTTCCCAAAATAAAATGTAAGCACATTGCGTTTTGCATGTTTTTACGACATAATCGACATGTTTTCTCCTTAATTGTTTGATATTAAAACCAACGATATCTCACGTACTAATTGATCAGGAACATAGCCTATATTGCAACGATATCTCACGTACTAATTGATCAGGAACATAGCCTATATTGTCAAGTTACAGAATAACAACACAAAGTTAAAAACACAACAATTTTTCATTCATCATTTTTGGTATTCACGGAACAAGACTAAATGTATAACAAATTCTGTACGCTCATATTGCTATCGCGCTTGCACGCGATCATGTGTCATCAGCCAAATAGGGATAGCAATATACCGGCAAATTTATATTTGCGGTTCGAGTAGAAGTTGCGAGCGGTGTTCGCCGGCCTCTGGGAGCTATCTCCATTCCAAACAGCCAAAGCGGTTTAGTAGGTATGGCGCGAACATTTAGTACTTAGTCGATGGGAGCGAAGGACTCGAAGGAGTACCCTTTGATTATAAAGGGAGTACCTAACCGACTTCCATACTCTCACATAAATTACACGACTGCCCAAAAAAAGAAGTGCCCAATGTAGGTATGTTTGAGAGTTTTTTATTCCACCATAACTTCTAAATGCCTGATCAGATTTTAATGTATCGTTAGAATCCTTACTTTCTGTATAACACAGTCTCTAATTTTAAAAATTAAAATCATTATGGCAGGACAGTCGTGTTTTTTTTATTTTTAACCGACTTCCAAAAAAGGAGGAGGTTCTCAAGTCGGCGCGTACCTGTTTTTTTTTTTTAAATTAAATTATGTTCACTTGTTTTATGTAAAATTAGTAGGATTTATGTATTTTTACCATTTGCAGTTATAACTTTTTCTGCTTGTTCATTCGAAGTAAGCGTAGAAAACAACCGGGGTAAATATTGAAGCCAAAAAGCGATTTCTTTACTTGATTTATATTTATTGCAATGATTGGAGTCTTCTTTATTACATATTTCATGAATGTAAGAGTCTCCCACCATGTATCGAGGCCATTCGTTCAGATTATCTGGTGACCTAAAAAAAGATTTTATCGTGTAGGACCTACACGATAAAAGTTTTATTTTATTTACCTACACTGTAGGTAAATAAAATAAAACTTACTTATACTATAGTAAAAAAAAGTTTGTAGTGCTTAGACTAAGTTAAGAATACTATTTAAAACTAACCCAAATTTAACAAAATTTGTGATATATTTCCTGAACTGTATCGATAACTGTTTCTCATTCTGAGACGCAGGTCGCCGGGCAACTTGGAGCATCAAAGCGTTGCCTAAAAGCGCTATTATTTCAGCACCGTGAGTTGCACCTGCAGCAAGGAAAATTAACAGTATTAATTAACAGAACCGCTAGGATATGGAATGCCCTTCCGGCTTCCGTTTTCCCCTCCTCATTTAATATAGGTACCTTCAAATCAAGAGCAAGAGCAAGCGCGCTCCACCTTAGGCTGCATCACTACTTGCAAGCAAGTCTGATTGCAGCCAAGCGCTGGCCTATACCTACATTAAAAAAAAAAAAAACAGTAATTCCTAAGTAAAGACTAATTTTAAGCTCCGCTCGAGTTTTATGGTGGCTATACAATATATACATATATTCATAGTTTAGTTAATTAATAGCATGCATGCGATGCAAGAGCAGTGTGTAACTTCATGGCTATCCTATTGCGAAATGTACCGAAAACGAATCGCATCCGATATTATCGACCGATAATAACGCACGGTCTGTGGGGGAGAGCCTGCAATTTATGGCTGAGTATCTAATATTGGAAGGACGAGGAGAAGCCGAGGAATTTCCAGGTAATTTTAAAAGGACGAGGTGCCAGCCGAGACAATTAAAAAATAATTCAAGAAGCAATAGCTATTTGTTCAACGAGAGAGCAAAGTTCGCCTTCGTAGCGAGTGCCGAATTAAGACTAAAAAAAACAATGAAAAGCAAGAAAATTAATAAAGAAAAAAAGGTCTGGTACAGTACAGCACCTTATTCATATTGTTTGCATTAAAAAAAGTAACTGTAGATCAATTTCTATTATTGGCCTGCGGACTGTAAAAAACCCTCGCATCTCTCCAGCAATGTCTATTATCATCCTGCGGACAATTATTGTAAATTGCTTACGAGCGGCCAGAAAAGAGCCAATATCGTTTACTTTATGGAAGCATTTGCAAAACAAATAGGTATAAAATCGCACTACTACACTCGCATCGTTCACACGCACACGCATGTACTTACATGCTGCGTGAATCAACTTATTTCGATACTTCGGTATATTTTTTTTTTTTTTATAAATGACTGACTAACTAACTTGATATTTGAGTTTTGAAACGAAATCGAACCAGTGACCGAGCAAAATCAAAATAGCTCTTATTTTCACTTTGTTAAGATTTACGTTTGAAAGCAAAATATGCGAAAATAATACAAGCGATTTTTATTTTATTTTTTATACTATATTATGTACTATTTTTAATATTTTTCTTTCCAAAATTTTTAGTTGAACATATCTGCTAACAGATGGTATTTTTTAATGACAAAAAATCGGCATACCTACTTATATAAGGAAAAAAATGTACCGATAGTTGCCCCTAAATCGTCAATTTTGTGTGAAGAGGTGTCGGAAAATCATTTTTATAGTACTTTAAATGGAGATTTTTAACAAAGTCAGTTCCAAAAATTGGAGATAAGGGATCAATCTATATGTAGTAATTTTTAGTTCCATTTTATTTTATTTTGTCCGACTTAGTCACAAAATGTACCGACAATTCTATGTATTTTAAGGGATTTGCAAATACGTCCTTGCAAATAGGAGAAAATTATCTTTCCACACTGTTGATTTTTGTTGACACAATCATTTATTTTTAAACGTTTTAGTTTTTACCTGTAAAATTAAGAGTTCGACCAATTAAATCAATATAAGTCGGAAGCGAGTAGCGGTAGACAAAAAGATGAGAAATTCGCCGAGCAAGTTTAGCTGCTAACAGGGCACAACCGGCACCAGATTTTGCTGACGTTTCCATTCTTCCAACGGTTTCTATTAACTTCATAATTTTATCATCACTTTTCATACGCATTTTTGGACCTAGGAATTCCCAACGAATTGCCTGCGCAAGCTGAAATAGATTTTGAAAGTAGCAGAATGTTTGGGATATAGATAATTAAATACAGTTATGCAATGAATAATTTTTTAACTTAAATAAAATGTTATTAGGTAGGTACGGCTTGAGATAAATGGATAAGTAAATATAATTTGAATTTAACTAAGTATATCAATAAGGAAATTTACTAGTGGTAATGTTTCTGGTCGATCTATTGACAATAACCGCAATATTTCTGGAATAACTGTCACAGTCGCGTGCTCGTAAAGTAAATCTGGACCTCGACGTGCCACGTCTTCATAATCATAATCTGTAAGGAAATATAAATTAATTTTTTTTTGTAACGAACTAGCAATACCAGTCAACAATATTGAGTTATAGACAAGACATATACCCACAGCAGTCTGACGAAGAAATTCGTCGTAGGAAAAGAAGGAATCAATAATATTATTGATAAAAAATTTACCGTAATTGATAGCATCCAGGTCAGTTGTACCCAGTAGAAGGTCCAGTTGGATGTTTGGTAATTTTGATGATCCTAAGGCAGTGGATAAGGAAGATGGTAAATATTGATCCTTAGCGGGTAAGAAATTATCCGCAATGGGTTGGAATACATTTGTCGAATTGTCCTGAAATTAATATTTCTTTTACTCAATCCATACTTCCATACTAATATTATAAATGCAATAGTTTGTCTGTCTGCTATCTACCCATAAACAGCCCATCTTTTCAACCGATTTTGATGTTTGGTACGGAGATAGGTTGTAACCCGGGGAAGGACAAAGCCTACTTTTTATCCCGGAATATTAATAATATAACTTAAGTAATCTACGCGGACGAAGACGCGGCCATCGTCTTGTAAAAAATACGCAGATAGCGTTTTGAGTTGGGATCACTTAAGTGTGTAAGTAAGTATACAACATAATACCGGAATTGAATTGAATATATCCGATACAGATCGAGTTCTTAAACATTGAAGCTTTTCATTTTCTGTGTCACGTAAGCAATTTAGAGATTTTGTCAATGTTTGAGACATTTTCTCAGTTGTGTCACTATTTTCGCTCTCCTGTTCTACCGCTTTCCAAATATTGTTCGGTGACATAATTATAGCACGTTGAAACATTCCTGACGAGCATAAAACGACGAATCAATCATAAATATTTAAGTTCTGATTTTCCTCAATAAATGAAATTCTTAAACATTTCAAGTACTAACCAACAGTTCGAGGTGAAACAATGTGATAAAGCACACTATCCGCGCCAGCAGAATGTCCTAACAAAGTGATTGTGTTAGGATCGCCACCAAATGCAACGATATTTTCTCGAACCCAAAGTAAAGCCATATACTGGTCCAACAAGGCAAGATTTCCACGTGCCTTTATAGATCTTAGCGTGAAGAAAGCCAAAACATGCAGTCTATAAGCTACAGTTACCACAACAATGCCCTCTGCTGCTAATTCTTGGCATGGCAGTGTTAATCCATTTTGGGTCCAAGAATTACTGTACAAAATAATTAATACTGGCTGTAATTTGCCATCCACTCGCTGCCTAAAAATAAGGAATAGCTACATAAACCCAAATATTTAAATTTTATAACATAAAATATGTCGTTTTCTAACCCGTGGTGTCCATATATTAAGATAAAGACAGTCTTCCTTGTAATTCTCGCTTTCATTAGCAGATTGACGACAACGTGGAGGTATGCGGTGAGCGAATAACGTCCTTCTCCAACCTGAGTGCCTTTCTGGGGGCTGGAAATTAATATTGTAATAAAAGCTGCTAAGTAATTAAGTATTAGACAAAAATGTACCTTCAACTGAAACTATAACCACTGAATAGTAAAGCTAAATTAGGTAATGGTAGGTAGGGACACACGCTTTGAAACTTACAGCAAATCTTAATCGGCCGATCGGTGGAGCTGCGTAGGGTATTCCATAAAACCCTTCAATGGTCTTCAGCGAGTTTTCCGTGAACACTTGAATCTGAATATTTTATAAACAATAGGAATTTTGAATTCTATGTATTATTTTAGAGAGCAGTTTATTTCACGTTCGAATGTAACGAAAATTAAGAAAAACCTGGGAGTAAACCGAACAAATCGATATCGATAACATCTTACCTAATATGTCGCCTCACTATAGAATATTTATTTTACTCGTAATTTTACTATATGGCTGCATCCCCGCCTTTATCAGCAGATCAGAATCAGTGGACAGTGATACCAAGTTAGGTGATTTTTTTCCTTTTAGGCTACTCGGAGGGTGTTAGACACCAAAAATTGCGACCCGAAAAATGAATGACCAAAGGAGATTTGTAGATATTCAATAGTACCTACTTAATATACATATTAATAGTGAAATACAAATAATTAATCATGCATAATATGCATTGGTCGATTGGTATATTCCCCTATGTCACATAACTATTATTATCTATCCTGTGTATCTATCTATAATAATAATCTACCTCAGTGAACGGGCACGAAATGAGAGAGGGGAAAATGGGAGAGCTCGCGACGAATTTCGGGAACAATTTGAAAGAGGACTGGTAATACTTTATAACCGACAAAAACGTCTGGGATTTATTTTTTCGAATTCTATAAGTATATAATATGTATATTAAAGATAAAAAAATCAAGTTGCCAAAAAAATTATTTTTCGTTTTTTTTTTGCAAATGTTATATGCTGCGCATGTATCGAAATAACCGCAAACGCTATACCAGACTGGCAGAACTGGATTCGCCAATGAACGAAATTATATTTTGCACAATTTCAGATTGCCTAAAAACACCTTCCCGAAATTCGTCGCCAGCTCTCGAATTCCATCGCCCCGCTGTCGCCGTCGCCCCGCTACCGCTCATTTCGTGCCCGTACCTACCTTTAAACGAGCAATTCTTGTATATATATATAATCTGAATCTCCGAAACAGCTCCAACGATTTTCATGAAATTTAGCATGCAGGTGGTTTCGGGGGCGAAAAATCGATCTAGCTAGGATTCATTTTTAGAAAATGTGGTTTTGTCCGTGTTTTCAGGCAATGAAAAAAATGCTACAATATCATTAGAATACAAAGGTAAATTTCGCCATCATCTACAATGTTACAATAGCTTAGTGGAAAACAGGTCGTTCTCGAAAGTAGAAGACCCCGGTTCGAGTCCAAAGGTACGATTATTTTTTCCCTTTTTTTCACATGTAATATAATATTTTATTTAGAAAAAATTAAATATAATTTACCTATTATTTACCTAAATATAATTTCCAAAAAACACGATTTACCAAAAAAAAGTGCAGAGCAAAGCTCGGTCACCCAGATATTAATATTATAGTTTGTAAGTATTATTAGTTTGACGACCACCCTGGCGTCGTGTTGAGCGCTGTTGTGTTAAGTGCGGAGGGTTCGATCCCCGGCAGGGTCAATTTGGGAAATTATAATTTCTGAATTTTTCCTGGTCTAACCTGGTTTTTTTTTATCCACTACAAGTTAGCCCTTGACTGCGATCTCACCTGATGGTAAGTGATGATGCAGTCTAAGATGGTAGCGGGCTAACCTGTTAGGGGCATGGTGAGAGGCTTCGGCCGTGGCTAGTTACCACCTTACCGGCAAAGAGTCAAAGACGTGCCCCCAAGTGATTTAGCGTTCCGGTACGATGCCGTGTAGAAATCGATTGAGTACTTAAAATGGATATTAAAAGCAATCATAAAAATCAATCTTACCCCAACAACACGACCTTGTGGTAAATTTGCAAAAGGGTCTTGTCCAATAACAAAATAAAACAGCGACATAAAACTTATCCTTTTTTGCATTTTCAGTGATTGATATTTCAGATTCGTAAGTAGTTAAGTAGGTAAATACCTATGATTTTTAAAATTGTGTCGTTTATTATATGAATTCTAACAACATAATAGAATAGATCACTCAACGCCTGCCAAAGTTAAAACTGATGGCAAACAACAAATGTGTTCGTATGGTACCTATTCTCATTATTTCGACACAATAAAACCAGACAGTACAATGATTACGCTCCAACCCATGACGAGACCATTGTAACGGCAATCATATTATTGTTCTAAAATAACCCATGCACTTCCTTTTGTAATTAGATGTGTAGGTAAGCTAAAATTGAATAGAATAGGTAATCAATGGCAAAAATGAGGGAGCATTTGCGAGATCATCAGTCGTTGTCGTTGATACTAAAACTGACCCGCTTTGGAACCCGAAGTGGAATTTCGGAAAATCCTTTTTAGATGGTAATTAGTTAGGTACGAGTACTTACCCTGTACCCATTTGGTTAATTAAGTAGTTGTTGTGTCAAATCGTAGGTAGGTTTGGTAACAAGGTGGACAAAACAAATGGGACATAGGTAGATGGAAAGTATCTACGTTAAATATTGAAGAAATTATAATAGGTAGACCGTATGATATTATTATTTATTATGATATTAATTTATCATAAAAAACCCACAGGTTTTATGGTATAATTAATGTTTTTTAAATGATTTAAATGTGGTGTCTGATTGACCACATAAAGTCATTTGTAAATCTTTAAATAATGTCCACACTATGTTTTTTATAAGTACTTATGTCTTGTAAATACGTTTAATAATGTTTTAAGTCCTCACACATACCTTAAGTCGTCACACATACCTTTTTCTCACCTCCGGGCGGAAAGCGTCAATTTTCCTCCCGCTGCGCTAAACGAAAATGCCGCTTTCCGCCTCCGTCGAGGAGAAAAATAGTATACACGCCACGGGCAGTAAATAAGAAAGCCTCAGATCACATGTTTATTGACATCGGCTTCGCCTCGGACAACAATTACATGTGATCTGAGACATTTCTTATTTTACTGCCCTAGATGTGTAATGTACTATTATATCATACTTGCTCAGTAACTAGGGATTACTATGGTGGAAAGTCTCCTTGTAAGTTGGTGTTTGCAATTCAAGGCAACATTACGTCGCACTATGCTTGAATTGTAATGTTCACATTACAGTTCAAGCTATGCAAAACTCCTTGGTAAACAATCTCTTTTCTTATAAAATGGTAAGAAAACTTTTTACTGAAAAAAAAAAACACTGAACATGGCGGCATTTAATTTCCATACATTTCAAACTATGCAAAACTCCTTGGAACTCAGTTACCATTACCAAGAACCAAGTAACCATTTTTTTCTATTTTTTCTCTAAATTTGCTAATTATTCTAATTAAAATTTCATTTTGCATTACCAATGTTTTATTTACCTCGCAAGAATGATATAAAGTAGAATGCTTACCTCGGTTGCAAGTAGCTATTACACCCTCGAACTATATTCACCCTCGCTCGCTGCGCTCGCTCGTGTGACTAAATATCTCGGGTGCACGCGATCCATTAGCGCCCTATGCGAGCTGCGCTCGCACTGGCGCCAAATTGGATCTTGTTCTGTAAAAGCTTACTTACGTCCCTTGTGTAACAATCTACTAATTTCACCTCACTACTTCAAAAAAGGTGCCTTTTATTTGTTGCTTAAAACCAGTAAGGAAAAGTATTTATTATTCAATCAGTGAGTGAGCAAAAGTCATTTTTGCCTCGGGTTCGATTCTGGGCAGGGTCAATTCCGATATTAATTATAATAATATCTGAATTTTCTCAGGTCTGACCTGGTGGGAGGCTTCGGTCGTGGCTAGTTACCACCCTACCGGCAAAGACTTACTGCCAATGGATTTAGCGTTCCAGTATGATGCCGAGTAGAAACCGATTAGGAATATGGGTTAACAGGTTAGCCCGCTATCTTAGACTGTATATCACCATTTACCATCAGGTAAGATTGCAGTCAAGGGCTTACCTGTATTAGCGTAAAAAAGAAGATCTTTTGAGAGCTGGAACGGTTGTATAACGGTTGTTATACTTAGTAGTTAATCTTAGTTATTTTATGAGCTGGAAATTGGAATGGTATACTACCTATTCCCTATTCTGTGATGGTAGGTAGGTACTTATAGATAAATCTCAGGTCCCGATGGCAACTCTCACGTCATAGTTACCCAAAATAAACGCAATAAATGGGACAAATTTAATAAAATTCTAACAAAATGTTAATATTGAACAAAACAATGCGTACGTATATAAAAAGAACCATGCACATCACATCATACTTTACTATGGCCTATGGCCATTTCAATTTTCTTCAAGAGAATTTTGTAATAATAATGCATAGGTTGATTATTTGCAAAACCTATAGTCGCCAGCATTAATCCATAGCCAAGAAGAATCGAAAATAGCTTATGTTGAGTGAGCCATTGTCGAAGACCACCAGCTAAAAGTAATAGGTAAATTAATATTATAAGAGTGAATAGGCATCTTCAAGGCATGCGTGCTCCAACCTAGACCTCATCACTGCTTTGTAGCATGATTGTCGTCAAGCGTTTTTTTAATTTTTAATAATAGATTAAAAAATAAAATACTAATATAACTACATAAATATTAAAAAATAAAAAATAAATGTTGAACCAAAGTTTAAAGATTAAATTTTTAATTCCGTTTTCGTCTGTAGATACTTAAAGACAAAAAACAAGAAGAACCCGACTGCGGAACGCACAGGGTTATGTGTTCATCAGTCTATATATGTATATTTCCTTTGTGTCGCACTACAGACAAAACGGCTGAACCGATTTTGATGATACTTGCACCACTAGATTTGTCTTAATTTTCCGAGTGTCATAACGGAAGCCGAATTTGAGAAAAAACAAAATGGCGCCCACTAGAAGCCATATTGTAACAAATTTAAAAATGAAAGTCAATAAAGTATGGCAAGTGGGGTATCGATGAATAGGTCTTGTAAAATCAGAGTTAGGTTCCCTAGACTATTTTTTCATTTTAACGATCATTTAGGATTTACGAGGTTTCAAAGGTTCATTTTTAGTGTATTCCTTTGTGTCGCACTACAGACAAAACGGCTGAACCGATTTTGATGATACTTGCACCACTAGATTTGTCTTAATTTTCCGAGTGTCATAACGGAAGCCGAATTTGAGAAAAAACAAAATGGCGCCCACTAGAAGCCATATTGTAACAAATTTAAAAATGAAAGTCAATAAACTATGGCAAGTGGGGTATCGATGAATAGGTCTTGTAAAATCAGAGTTAGGTTTCCTAGACTATTTTTTCATTTTAACGATCATTTAGGATTTACGAGGTTTCAAAGGTTCATTTTTAGTGTATTCCTTTGTGTCGCACTACAGACAAAACGGCTGAACCGATTTTGATGATACTTGCACCACTAGATTTGTCTTAATTTTCCGAGTGTCATAACGGAAGCCGAATTTGAGAAAAAACAAAATGGCGCCCACTAGAAGCCATATTGTAACAAATTTAAAAATGAAAGTCAATAAACTATGGCAAGTGGGGTATCGATGAATAGGTCTTGTAAAATCAGAGTTAGGTTCCCTAGACCATTTTTTCATTTTAACGATCATTTAGGATTTACGAGGTTTCAAAGGTTCATTTTTAGTGTATTCCTTTGTGTCGCACTACAGACAAAACGGCTGAACCGATTTTGATGATGCTTGCACCACTAGATTTGTCTTAATTTTCCGAGTGTCATAACGGAAGCCGAATTTGAGAAAAAACAAAATGGCGCCCACTAGAAGCCATATTGTAACAAATTTAAAAATGAAAGTCCATAAACTATGGCAAGTGGGGTATCGATAGATAGGTCTTGTAAAATCAAAGTTAGGTTCCCTAGACCATTTTTTCATTTTAACGATCATTTAGGATTTACGAGGTTTCAAAGGTTCATTTTTAGTGTATTCCTTTGTGTCGCACTACAGACAAAACGGCTGAACCGATTTTGATGATACTTGCACCACTAGATTTGTCTTAATTTTCCGAGTGTCATAACGGAAGCCGAATTTGAGAAAAAACAAAATGGCGCCCACTAGAAGCCATATTGTAACAAATTTAAAAATGAAAGTCAATAAACTATGGCAAGTGGGGTATCGATGAATAGGTCTTGTAAAATCAGAGTTAGGTGTCTTTGAACATTTTTTCATTTTAATGATGATTCAGGATTTACGAGGTTTCAAAGGTTGTAATCCTTTGTGTCGCGCTACAGAAAAAACGGCTGAACCGATTTTGATAGTACTTGCACCACTAGATTTGTTTTAATCTTCAGAGTGTCACTATGGAGGCCGAATTTGAGAAAAACAAAATGGCGTCCACTAGAAGCCAATTAATAAATGAAAGTCGATAGGCTATAGGCAAGTGGGGTATCGTTAGATAGGTCTTTTAAAATCACACCTAGGTTCCTTAAACCATTTTTCCGTTTAAATGATAATTTAGGATTTACGAGGTTTCAAAGGAAATGTTTAAAGTTCCTACATAAATCATCTATCTATCAAACTAGGTATGATACCTATTATAAAGAGAAAAGATTTGGATTATCTCAAAAACTACTCAACCGATTTTAAAAATTATATCACTTAAAGAAAGCTACATTATTAACATGTAAAATAGGCCATATTTCATTTTTAAAAAAATAAGAGATCCCTACGAAAATTGCAATAATGTGAATTCAGTCGGAAAGAATCGTCTCATCTGAGAGCTTCGTTGCGTGCGCTGAGTAAATAGTTAAAGTTACACGAAAATAATGTATGGTGGAATAGTTTCTCTTAAAAAGTTCTATAAAAAAGTCCGCGATAGCATATATCTAACTTTTAAGGCTGACTAACAATAAACATTTTTATGATTTTCAAACTTGGTTTAAAACTATGCTTTACTTGTGAAGGTGTTTTTACCGACATAGTATTAATCCTTATCAAAATAAATATGTTCGTCATCTTCAGTATTTAATTAAGATAAAAATTGCTCTGTACACCATTTAATTTAGATGAATATTTTATGAGATATCATAGAAATACAGTAACGTTCAACAGAAAATGACGCGGCCGGCAGCGGATAGAAAAGGGTGAAGGTGGGGCGCGTACCTACTCTCACAATATAATATTACGGTAGTAACTTAATATCATTGTAAAAGCTTAATGTGACGACATAACCAGTCTCAAAAAACTTGATGATTTGTACTCCTTCAATCGATCAGTCAAACAATCAATAAATTCATCAATGCCACATGCAGGCTGCAGCGCATATTCGACTTACATAACTTACGACTAAAATTTTTAATGTCTATTAAAATATTGGTTCCGACTTTGCTACGTACTAAATACGTACAAATTGTGTTTTTGAAAATACTTTTTTTGCATTGTTCACGGGCATTTTCGTAAGTGGCCGACGTTCATTGGCTTACGAAAGCGATTGGACGCGGTAAATGCCGAGGTCTCGTGAGGTCGCGTCGCTGCGATAGGACTCTCGAAAATTAATTCACTCTTTCTGTCGAAAAAATAGCAGATTCACGAACTTTACCAAACCAAATTTATATTAGCATTATAACATATTATGCAAATTTGATGATGGTTATGGTGATCACCATGGTAGTCATTACGAATAAATGAATCCGCTGCTTATTCACATGCTCTAAAATGCTACCACAAAATCTATAATAGTACAACTTCGGGCAGAAAAAACGTCGCCTGTTTACAATAAATACTGAACTAAAAAGTTTGAAATAAAAAAATAATTTAATAAAACAAAAAACCCGACTGCTTGGATACCAAAAAGTATAAAACCATTGAATTATATGTACAAGTACTAGAACCGACGCCGCAAACAAAAAATTTGCGCCATGCTTTGCGGCCGGCCGGCTTCACCTTATTTAGTCTCTCGCCTACGCTCTTCGCGGCCGCGTGTCGAAATTGTGCTCGCACAAAAATTTTAAAATGCCGTCGTGCGTTGTAAAAACGTGTAAAAATAATACAACTGTAAATAAAAAAGATTGTGGCGTGACATATCATCGGTAAGTAAACAAAACGTTTACGAAAACAAACCAAAACAAATTTTTGAAGATATTTTTCTACTGATTCACCCACGTTCCACCATTTCTCGGAATATCATAGATTAAAAGTGAATTTTACCTACAGATGAGACACCTACGATCATACATTTTACATTTTACTTTTTTATTATTCGACCGATTTCATTAAAATCAATATTTGGGGCTCCCTAGGATCACAAAACAGGAAACTGTTACCAAAATATAAAAAAGGCAGCGCCATTTTGAAACTTCTTTAGTTTCTCGGTAATTAATTACAGTAAAACTTTAAAAATTTAACAAAAAAAATTTTGCTCTCTTGTTACACAAATAACTATTATAGGAAACGATGTTTTTTCACTTCATTTCTATAATGATAAGGTAGAATAAGATAAAAATGTCACTATTATTTCGATGGGTGCCGGGAACAAAGCCACAATCGACAAAACACAATTTTACAGGAAAAAAGATTTAGTGAAAATCTTGAATAATTACTAAATTACGAGGCGCATCAAAACGGTTTGTATACCAAACGATGCGTTATTTTTTTTGGAGTAACATATAAATGTACACAAAATTATAGTGCTTAGGAAAGACCTAAAAAACTACAAAAACGATATTGCCGCTACAGATATTGAAAGACGTTTCCGTAAGAGTCCATTGTGGTTATATTCCGGTAAAAAGTGCGAAATCAATCAAACAGCAATAGTCTATTGCAACGTTGTGCGCTGTTCTGAAGTATGTATGGCGAATACAGTAATAGCGTTTTGCAGTGATATTACATGAATTTTGATGATCGACTAGATATTGTACTCGTGAATGCTGTGTACATTGTATGAATATTGTTGTACTGGAATGAGTACATTTTTATTGAATATTTACGTAAATATCTGTAAATAATGTAGTGGAATTATATTTAATTTGTTAATATATTATATTATTAGTCCTGTATAATATAATATAATATATAATATAGTTAGTCTTTGGTTATTAAAATGTTTGTACGATCTAAAATTTGTACGACGGTGACCCTTTTACATTTTTCGCTCTCATTTATTTCTACAGATTTTTATAAAATTATTTCTAAACACGTTTTACATAAATATATAAAAATACTACACAAACACATTTAAAAATAATCCTATAAAACTTCCACCCACTGCGGGGCCTTAAAGACCCAAGCAGCCAGTGGTCAGGGCTCCAGAGAGAGGAACTTCTCACAATTCGCGCCGTCTCAAGAATAACTGCCTTCTGTATCCGACCCTTAATCCAACAACCAAGCGAAAGCTTCTGGAGGTGTTGATTGAAACTTTTCGCAATAAACTGACCGTTAACTGATACAACCATCGGTACAATAATCGTTGAGTCAACATTCCACATGGCGGTAATCTCGTGAGCAAGGTCCAAGTATTTCGATACTTTTCCCTTTTCTGCTTTCACCAGGTTATCATCATGTGGAATAGTAAAATCAACGATTAGTTATTGCTCGGCGCGCTGAGCGGTCGACTAACACTATGTCAGGTCTATTGGCAACAATAAACCTATCAGTGATAACTGACCGATCCCAGTAGAGCAAGGCACTACTATTTTCGAGAACTGACACAGGGTTATATCTATAGTATGGTACCTCAGTATCAATAAGACCGTACTGGAGAGCCAGTTGCTGATGGATTATTTTGGCTACTTGATTATGTCTGTGCAAGTACTCTCCATTAGCAAGATGAGAACAACCGGAGACAATATATGTCTGAGGGACTCCCCAGGAAGGTGACACGCACGACATATGTCAACAGTGCCATCTTTCATTAGGTATGTGTCTCCGATAGTTATTCGTCTTGATAACTTCATCCATAATTGCACACAAAAAACCTTCGGTTTTCCCAAAGAGGTCACCGAATTGTAACCAAAATATAGATGCTATTAGATCTACATCCGCCCTAGGGCCTTGTAGAATCTACCATGCAACTCCTTGCTCTCCCATACCGTCATGCGATCCGAAGTATTAAGTACTATTGGTTTGCGCCAGTTCTCTTTGCCTAAGCAAAGCGGGGTGAAACCCTTATCAACTGCAACCACATCCCTATGTATACCCACGTTCACCTTGAGAAAATGATCTCTGAGTTTGCAGATCTCACGATTATGGAGGTTCTTGATATTCAAAAAACCACGTCCTCCATACTTGCGTGGGATGTACAATCTCATAACAGATGAGCGCGGGTGATGCATACGGTATGTGGTCAACAGTTTTCGAACCTTTTGATCCAGGGTATCCAGTTCAGTTTGGGTCCACTTTAGGATGCCAAAGGCGTGTGAGTAACCCAACCAACCCAACCCAACCATTAAAGGCACTTACCTTATTACCACCTGTTAAAATACTATTATGGACTTTTTTCATTATTATTAAGGGTTGTAATATTGTTTCTGTTTTAAATTACGTGAGACTTTGATAATAAATCATTATCATAATAGTAAATTATTAATATTATAATAATTCATCATCAGTCTCATGTAAATTAAACCAGAAACAATATTACAATGTTGAAGTATGTATTAAAAATAAATAACAACATTATTGTATTTAATGTAAGGAGATCATTCTCAAGAAGATACACCATCTTATTAGTGAAAGTGTAAAAAATATATATATATTTGTACAGCAATGTTGATTATGAATCGACATACAAAGTTTATTTCCGGGAACAAAGCCAGAAGGCCGTTACTTGTAGAAGGTTGAAATAAAACTTGTATCATTGGATATAGTACGATTATTCCGGTAAACAAAATTCGAATGATGAACGGGAAATAACGAAGCAATAACCATAGTGATTTTGGTAATTCGGCCAGGTTTCATTTTAAATTTCTGAAAAAAATTCACAAGGTGTATTGGGGTCCGTAGATTACGAAAATGGCTTGATCGGAATACTGCTGCAATGGATATTGCGGTCTTGTTCCAGGGACCCATCGATTTTTAAACATGATAGGATTGGTTAAGTTATAACATTTTCTTTTATAGTGTCAACAGTTCCTAATAAAAAGGTTAAAGTTGTATAAAATGCATATCTTTTTGTTTTTACTTTTTAATTATTTTTTTCCGTCTATAAAACTAGGTCTACTATTATCTTATTTCATATGTGCACTTTATGCAGTCTCACACTGCATAAATTCAAAAGTACATAGTCTCATTCAATAACCCAATAGGCAGAAAATACTTAGTGTCACTTCTGCGTGTCTCATCTATGACCTTACCAGCGCGCACCCCGCGCGTCCCGCACCCGCCGCGTGCTTCGCGACGCAGCACAGATTACATTCGCGGTGTCTTCTCTAGTACGTTAGTACATAATACCTCAATGTATAAAACAAGACATGTATTGAAGTATTTCATTATTATCAATTTACATCGTATAATAATATTAATAAAATTTATCAAGGCGCAGTCGCACGTCCAATAGCTAACATTTACCTTAACGTGCGACTGCGCCTTGATAGATTTTATTAATATTATTATACGATGTAAATTGATAATAATGAAATACTTCAATACATGTCTTGTTTTATACTTTTTGGTATCCAAGCAGTCGGGTTTTTTGTTTTATTAAATTACTTTTTTATTTCAAACTTTTTAGTTCAGTATTTATTGTAAACAGGCGACGTTTTTTCTGCCCGAAGTTGTACCAAAGGTACTATTATAGATTTTGTGGTAGCATTTTAGAGCAAGTGAATAAGCAGCGGATTCATTTATTCGTAATGACTACCATGGTGATCACCATAACCATCATCAAATTTGCATAATATGTTATAATGCTAATATAAATTTGGTTTGGTAAAGTTCGTGAATCTGCTATTTTTTCGACAGAGTGAGTGAATTAATTTTCGAGAGTCCTATCGCAGCGACGTGACGTCACGAGACCTCGGCATTTACCGCGTCCAATCGCTTTCGTAAGCCAATGAACGTCGGCCACTTACGAAAATGCCCGTGAACAATGCAAAAAAAGTATTTTCAAAAACACAATTTGTACGTATTTAGTACGTAGCAAAGTCGGAACCAATATTTTAATAGACATTAAAAATTTTAGTCGTAAGTTATGTAAGTCGAATATGCGCTGCATGTGGCATTGTTGAATTTATTGATTTTTTGACTGATCGATTGAAGGAGTACAAATCATCAAGTTTTTTGAGACTCGTTATGTCGTCACATTAAGCTTTTACAATGATATTAAGTTACTACCGTAATATTATATTGTGAGAGTAGGTACGCGCCCCACCTTCACCCTTTTCTATCCGCTGCCGGCCGCGTCATTTTCTGTTGAACGTTACTGTATTTCTATGATATCTCATAAAATATTCATCTAAATTTTAATGGTGTACAGAGCAATTTTTATCTTAATTAAATACTGAAGATGACGAACATATTTATTTTGATAAGGATTAATACTATGTCGGTAAAAACACCTTCACAAGTAAAGCATAGTTTTAAACCAAGTTTGAAAATCATAAAAATGTTTATTGTTAGTCAGCCTTAAAAGTTAGATATATGCTATCGCGGACTTTTTTATAGAACTTTTTAAGAGAAACTATTCCACCATACATTATTTTCGTGTAACTTTAACTATTTACTCAGCGCACGCAACGAAGCTCTCAGATGAGACGATTCTTTCCGACTGAATTCACATTATTGCAATTTTCGTAGGGATCTCTTATTTTTTTAAAAATGAAATATGGCCTATTTTACATGTTAATAATGTAGCTTTCTATAAGTGATATAATTTTTAAAATCGGTTGAGTAGTTTTTGAGATAATCCAAATCTTTTCTCTTTATAATAGGTATCATACCTAGTTTGATAGATAGATGATTTATGTAGGAACTTTAAACATTTCCTTTGAAACCTCGTAAATCCTAAATTATCATTTAAACGGAAAAATGGTTTAAGGAACCTAGGTGTGATTTTAAAAGACCTATCTAACGATACCCCACTTGCCTATAGCCTATCGACTTTCATTTATTAATTGGCTTCTAGTGGACGCCATTTTGTTTTTCTCAAATTCGGCCTCCATAGTGACACTCGGAAGATTAAAACAAATCTAGTGGTGCAAGTACTATCAAAATCGGTTCAGCCGTTTTTTCTGTAGTGCGACACAAAGGATTACAACCTTTGAAACCTCGTAAATCCTGAATGATCATTAAAATGAAAAAATGTTCATAGAAACCTAACTCTGATTTTACAAGACCTATTCATCGATACCCCACTTGCCATAGTTTATTGACTTTCATTTTTAAATTTGTTACAATATGGCTTCTAGTGGGCGCCATTTTGTTTTTTCTCAAATTCGGCTTCCGTTATGACACTCGGAAAATTAAGACAAATCTAGTGGTGCAAGTATCATCAAAATCGGTTCAGCCGTTTTGTCTGTAGTGCGACACAAAGGAATACACTAAAAATGAACCTTTGAAACCTCGTAAATCCTAAATGATCGTTAAAATGAAAAAATGGTCTAGGGAACCTAACTCTGATTTTACAAGACCTATTCATCGATACCCCACTTGCCATAGTTTATTGACTTTCATTTTTAAATTTGTTACAATATGGCTTCTAGTGGGCGCCATTTTGTTTTTTCTCAAATTCGGCTTCCGTTATGACACTCGGAAAATTAAGACAAATCTAGTGGTGCAAGTATCATCAAAATCGGTTCAGCCGTTTTGTCTGTAGTGCGACACAAAGGAATACACTAAAAATGAACCTTTGAAACCTCGTAAATCCTAAATGATCGTTAAAATGAAAAAATGGTCTAGGGAACCTAACTCTGATTTTACAAGACCTATTCATCGATACCCCACTTGCCATAGTTTATTGACTTTCATTTTTAAATTTGTTACAATATGGCTTCTAGTGGGCGCCATTTTGTTTTTTCTCAAATTCGGCTTCCGTTATGACACTCGGAAAATTAAGACAAATCTAGTGGTGCAAGTATCATCAAAATCGGTTCAGCCGTTTTGTCTGTAGTGCGACACAAAGGAAATATACATATATAGACTGATGAACACATAACCCTGTGCGTTCCGCAGTCGGGCAAAAAACAAGAAGAAGTTGAAGATTAAGTTCCCGTAATACCTACCTTCTCTATTCGAACTCGTGGTCGGAAATCTCATCGACGTTGGTTGTTTCGCGTAAACCAGTAAATATCGAACTCGAATTAAATCGCAATTTGTCACAACAAAACTGGGAATGCGAGCCTCTGTTTCAGCTGATAACGTTTTATCTTTTTCGTACACACCGTCCCCTGAAATACAGTGCCTTACAAAAAGTGATTGGAATACGAGTAAAGTCGACGCTGGACCTGACTTGTTTTTATAGTATGGAGGAACTCGAGCAGTTTGACAAAATCTCGTTGCCATTTTTTCTATATACCTACCTACTACGACTGTTATGTATGTAGGTATTCGACAAGGTCTCTAGAAAAAGGAACACAGACAGTTCCTCTAGACATTTCCTTTTTCTAGAGACCTCTAGAGACGACAAAAAAAATAATTTTGATTTCTACACACTATGTTGAAGTCGGGCGGGTATAACAAAGATATTTTTACCTTAAATGTACACTTGCATAATATATTTATCAAGAGAAACTGTAGCAAAATAAATGCCCTAATAAAAATATAGCAAATTTCTTTATCTTATCAAAAATATTTTTAAAACATTTTCATACGATAATAGGTAAATAATTAAATATACGACAAACTTGTGACCAATTTTGTTAAAGCAAGTCCCATCTCGCGTTCTACTGGTTACAGCATCTACTTAATAGGTTGGCACAAAAGTAATTACTAATGAGACACTCCGAAAAACTCGACACCATGTCCTTTTTCTAAAATTGACTATTTTCGAACATATTCTTTTATATTGTAGAACATTCTAGACACTTTTGCTTTGTGATTATAAGAGCTACCGCGATTTAACAATTCAGTGTTTAAAAAAAGGACGAGCGGCAAATTCAAACTCTATATACGAGTATTTGTTAGGCCAGTGCGGCCACGTCGCATCTATCACTCGCCAACAGCTGGAACACCTGGGCTGGGAGACGGTACCTCACCCACCATTATCCTCAGACATCGCCCCATCTATACCATTTATTTAGAGCCTTGAAGAACTAAGTATTTGATGGATAAACAATTTCATCATGATATACCTACCTGATGAGGTATAACAGCTAGACAAATTCTTCGATTCGCGGCTACCAGAGTTCTGGGCGAAAGGCATCCAAACTTTGCCCGGTCGTTGGCAAAAGGTCTTAGACGCTCATGGACGCAACATAAGTAATTGACTGAGCTTCTTTTACGATAAAGATAGGTAATAAAATATAAAAAATAATAATCTAGTGTCTCATTTCTTTTGTGCCAACCTGATATAGTTATAGAAGAGATGGAGCTACGAAAATTGTGAAGGAGGCGACTTTTTTTACATTTGCCTATAGACTAGAATACAAGTAACATTTCTAATCTAATTGCGACAAGATTAAATGAACACACCTTCGTTTGTGACAGATTGTTCTTGATAATTGATTCCCTCAGGTGCGTCGATGACTTCACACATTGCTATACAAGACAGATGACCTCCAATGCAACTTGCCCCCCAGCCAAATCCTCCATGACTGTACGGCAAACTTAAACTTAACTCCGAGGCAAGGTTTACACCGTTACCCGTTAAGTTTGTCTACGTGAAGATGTAAAAGACAAGGTTAAAAACAAAAGTAGAATGAAAATCAACTAAGTAGGTACGTTCGTCAAACGTCAGCTACTCGTAACTAGATCATAAAGAATTTACAAACCTTATGTAAATGATGTTGCAATCCAAAATTTAATATGCTATAAAAATTTTCGAGGCGATTTCCGTGGTAAGCATAAAACACTTTACGATTTTTTGATAGCTCTTTCCATTTTAATTCCGCGTTTGATTTGCATGAACTGACAACTTGAAAGATGTACTGTGGCTTAGACACTGCCAGCGACGATTGTGCACTTGTTAAAATAGCTTCATGCTAAAATTTATCGATAAAGTTAATGTTGAACTTTATCTTAATTCATAAGGAATGAAATGAAATATTCTTTATTGTATACCATAAACACGAGAAATAGATTTAAAAACAACAAAATTAAATTAAGCAATGAATAATAATCAGTACAAATGGCGGCCTTATCGCTTTGAAGCGATCTCTTCCAGCCAACACCGTTTTATAAAATTGAATCACTAGTGAACAAGGGTGTACGTATGTTAAGGAGGAAATATTATAAAAATAGCTAATGCTTTTATGTCAACTATTAATACTAATTTAATACTAAGTATAAAATAAAAATACTATACAATATTTTAATGGTAGATATATACACAAACATACACAAATATATTAAAAAATATATACATATATATAATATGTATTATATCAAAAAAGGGAGCAAAATAAAACCCAGAAGACGCAATGTAAATTAAATGAAGTCTTTTTATAAGATGTAAGGTAGGTAATTAAAGTGCGCTATGATGATCCTTTAAAATGCTGTAAGAGTTTGCGCAAGCCATAGATGAAGCGGTAGGGAGTTCTAAATAGCCTAACAGCGTCAACAGAAAAATATTTTGAATAAAAAGAAGTAACTAAGGGAATTCTTAAAATGAGGTTAGCATTTGCGAACAGAGCGACCATAAGTATCACTAAGAAACTCCAACCGCTCTTCAAGGTAAAGAGAAGTAGTAGGTTTGAATAGAACACAGTTTATAGGGGAGACCAGGGATGAAAGTAACACGGGATGAACGTAACAAATGAGTTTTTGAACGAGTTTTGTTGGTTACACTGATGGCTGTTTCACCAAAATGCTCAATTTTGAACCCCCCCTAACCTCAGTTGCGCTCACTGCGCTGTGCCGACGGTTGTTGACGTGACGAGTCAGTGCCGCAAAAATACCTCCGAAGTTAGTTTTGGCAATTTTTTTCATCTGCGTTTGTTTTTATTATGGTAGGCTTAAGCTCGCGTATCAAGTGCCAGTAAATTAGCATAAGTATTCATCTTTTGAAATTAGTATTTGAAACGGTATATTTCTGTCGGATTTTTAGTTTATAGGCATGTGTTTGCCATATTCGGTAAAATTTTTAGGTAGGGATGAAAGTAACAAGTTGTTACTTTCATCCCGATTATGATCGTGACATCTTTAGCATGTTTTATTGTGCCTTTTTATATTTCAAAGTATTGCATAGGTTCTTATTTTCTTATTCCAGAATGCCTAATATATATAAACGAAATGCCAGTAGAGGTTTAGTTACTGCAAAAATTATGGATTTGGCTACAGAAGAAATACTTCGCAGAAAAGTACACTCACCAAGAACCCCTTCTGAATTAACTGCGTAAAAAACAATGCATGGTGGATAAGTTCCTCTCAAAAAGTTTTAAGAAAAAATCCGAGATAGCAATAAGTATATCTATCCTTTAAGGTTAAAACCTTAACCATTTTTATGATTTTCAAACTTGGTCTAAATCAATGATTTAATTGCGAAGATGTTTTACCGACAGAAATAATCCTTTTCAAAATAAATATGTTAGTCATCTCAAGTATTTAATGAAGTTATAAATTGTCCTTTACACCATTTAGTTCAGATGAATATCATATGAGATATCATAGAAATAAAGTAAAGTGAAATAGGAAATGGCGCGGCTACGGCCGGCAGTGGGGTGATTTGTTTGTCTGGTTGATATCTAAGTTTTAATTAAGTATTTTAGAAGTTTTTTTTTCTAGAAATGTTTTTTTTGACATTTGTGATACTTATGTAAAACATAAGAGGTTGATTATGTTGATTATGAAAGTAACTTCGATTTTATTTGTAATGTTACAACCAACCCGTTACACTGTTACAACCAACCCTAGGGGTAGGGATGGTTGTAACAAATTCCACTCTTTTTATTTGGTAGTTTTTCTCAAAATCTATAACATCAGTTGCATTTGTGCTAATGTTAAAAGATAGCTGAAAGACCGATCTATCATATGTACTGATAAGAATTTTGATATTCAACAAGCTCTGTGAGATATTACGAGAAAAGTGAAAATTGTTACGTTCATCCCTGGTCTCCCCTAAGAAAAAGAATGTGAATATCAAAGGTGGATCAGGAGCCACTTGAGTATTTGAGTTTATAATGGTCATAGATATTTCCTGAGTCTCTGTCTAAATATAAACCGTATACCTACATTATACAAAGATTTTTAATGCGCTCAAGTTTATTAATCAACTCCTCATTTAAATTATGATAGCAAGAATCAATATAGGTACTTACCTACCTACTAATCGAGAATTGGCGAGAAGAGATTGTGCAAGCGGTAACTTAGTTAGTACCTACCTATCATAATACGTAATGTAAAGTTTTGTAATTTCGGCAAGATTAGTATTGGTAAGTACAAGTTTTTCTTTAAAACTTACAGCTTCTTGTGGCATTGTCTTTAGGCTAGGCTCTTTTAGTCTTACAAGAACGTAGAACAATAAATCAAGGATGTCGGTTATATGAGTAAGATTTTCAAGATTGTCCAATTGTTGTAAAACCAAATCTAAAGCTGGCACATCAGTGATCAAACTTAGCTGAAATCAATAAGTAATGATTAAGATGTTTTATTCGTTATTTTAGAAATGTATTTTTAAGTAGGTATATTGGAAAAAATTGCTTGTGATACCAATTCATCCATGTCTTTAATTCCATTTTTCATAAAAACGGGCGGAAAGGGTCTGAGGCAGCTTTCGTATCTGAAGCTAAAAGCTGCCGCTACGAACAAACTCCATTTAAAATCAGCCGCCTTAAAATCTTTTTCTAGGGTTAATCTGTAGAAATAACAATTTTGCTTTCAGAGAAATCGTTAAGCAATTTTGTGCTTTTCCTTTATGGAAACGCAACATTTATGTAATACGTCTACAACTTCCGTGTAGCGAAAGCGCCTTCGACATATTATTATATCATTCATTCAGGTATTATAATAATTAATCGACGTATCATCAATCAAGGATCACCAACTGGTAGATTCCGTTAGTCTACCAGAGTAGGTAGATTCCGTTAGTTTCAAATTTTGTCACTCGCATAAATAAGTTTGTCAGGCTCTTAAAGAAATATTACTAACAAATGTATTATTAGGTAATAAACATCGATTTAAGGTATTGGTATAAGTCAAGGGTAATAAATGATTATTTATTTGTTTGTTACTAGTTACTACCACAGGTAAATAGGTACTTGCCTAACTTTTGCCAAACTACTCAACCGAATTCAAATTCAACAAAGAATAGCTTGCAGCCTAGAGATGTCCTAGCACCTGGCACAGGTGTGCTGAGAAAATAAATAATATAATAATCAAGTAATGACCTTAAATGCACGGCCTTTTTCTCTAAGGAATCTAGTTTGGCTTGGTAATTATTATTATCGGATAGAGTTTCGGAAGCTGATGCTAAGTTACAATTTGTAGCTGTATCCGATAATGCTTCTGGCTCTCCGTCCATATTTGAACTTGTTGTTAAAATTTACGCATTATCATAATTTTGAATTCGTTGAAAATTATACTCCTGATTGGGTTTATTTATATTTAATGCAAATTGTCAAAATTTGAAACAATTATAAAACTAAAAGAACAATGCAACCAGTTCCAACCACATAGTAATAGACAAGATTTATTAGTTTAAAAAGTTTAAATATTATAGTTTTTGCCTTTTTCTTCCTTCTTGTAACGTTGAGCGTTGACTGAACATGAATCCCATAGCAACTAAATTAAAAGCAATTAAAAGTGGTATATTATAGATGAATCAAACTTGGTACCTACCTGACCCGGTGGCCTTAGAAGCCTGTTTAGTTTTTGAAGTGAAACTTCTTTATAATCGTTCAGCAGAGCGATCGGCTATAAATTGTCGCTATCATTAAAGGACTGCATCAATGTCAAAACATGGTTTTGGCTTCACGTATCTTAACACTGCGACTGTCCGTAAAGGATCGTTGAGGACAAAAAAATGTTTTGACATTGATGCAGTAACTATCGATAGAATTAATTGCTGAAAATTGGTATCACGTAAGACTTTTGAAGTAAGATGTCGTTTACGGACCATGACAAACGTCACGTCAAACTAGGCTTTCATTGATACATGGTGGGAGGTGTTTTTAGCGGTGACTTATGGTGTCCAATAATCGTTTTACGACTCTTTAATATCTAAAATAAATATAATATAAGGATTAAAAAGCTCGAATAGATTGTTTGTTAGGTAAAAATAGAATAGTAGATTGTTACACAAGGGACGTAAGTAAGCTATTACAGAACAAGATCCAATTTGGCGCCAGTGCGAGCGCAGCTCGCATAGGGCGCTAATGGATCGCGTGCACCCGAGATATTTAGTCACACGAGCGAGCGCAGCGAGCGAGGGTGAATATAGTTCGAGGGTGTAATAGCTACTTGCAACCGAGGTAAGCATTCTACTTTATATCATTCTTGCGAGGTAAATAAAACATTGGTAATGCAAATCACTTTACGAACAAACTTCACAAACTTTCAGATCAAATGAAATGCCGCCATTTCCATTTTTTTTTCGTAAATAGTTTTCCATTTTTTTTTTTACGGCTCTGAGTTCCAAGGAGTTTTGCATAGTTTGAAATGTATGGAAATTAAATGCCGCCATGTTCAGTGTTTTTTTTTCAGTAAAAAGTTTTCTTACCATTTTATAAGAAAAGAGATTGTTTACCAAGGAGTTTTGCATAGCTTGAACTGTAATGTGAACATTACAATTCAAGCATAGTGCGACGTAATGTTGCCTTGAATTGCAAACACCAACTTACAAGGAGACTTTCCACCATAGTAATCCCTAGTTACTGAGCAAGTATCATATAAAATACTATTATATCATACTTGCTCAGTAACTAGGGATTACTATGGTGGAAAGTCTCCTTGTAAGTTGGTGTTTGCAATTCAAGGCAACATTACGTCGCACTATGCTTGAATTGTAATGTTCACATTACAGTTCAAGCTATGCAAAACTCCTTGGTAAACAATCTCTTTTCTTATAAAATGGTAAGAAAACTTTTTACTGAAAAAAAAAACACTGAACATGGCGGCATTTAATTTCCATACATTTCAAACTATGCAAAACTCCTTGGAACTCAGAGCCGTAAAAAAAAAATGGAAAACTATTTACGAAAAAAAAATGGAAATGGCGGCATTTCATTTGATCTGAAAGTTTGTGAAGTTTGTTCGTAAAGTGATTTTGCATTACCAATGTTTTATTTACCTCGCAAGAATGATATAAAGTAGAATGCTTACCTCGGTTGCAAGTAGCTATTACACCCTCGAACTATATTCACCCTCGCTCGCTGCGCTCGCTCGTGTGACTAAATATCTCGGGTGCACGCGATCCATTAGCGCCCTATGCGAGCTGCGCTCGCACTGGCGCCAAATTGGATCTTGTTCTGTAATAGCTTACTTACGTCCCTTGTGTAACAATCTACTATTATTTCAAGCAAGCAGGTATGCTATATTGGAATGGCTTCAAAATGTTATTTAATTTAAGACATTCTATTGACAATTTACCTACCTATATATAGGTATATTTTATTAGGTATACCGTGTGTATACCTATGTCTACCTAATAAAATATTCTCATTCGCAGTATTGCCAACTCACGCTATTAAAAAAATATAAAAATTGTACGACCAAATACATACTAATGCTATTCATTAATAATAAGACGTAATAATATTACATCCATACTAATATTATAAATGCGAAAGTGTGTCTGTCTGCTACGCTTTCATGGATCGTCTGTTCAACCAATTTTGGTGAAATTTGGTACAGGGGTAGGTTGTATCCCGGGGAAGGACATAGGCTAGTTTTACCCGGAAAATTAAAAAGTTCCCGCGGGAACCAAAAAATCTTAATCCACGCGGGCGAAGTCGCGGGAATCATCTAGTTATTTATAATTAAAATTAACGGTAAAAAAGAATTAAGTTATGTAGGTACCTGGTACCTACATAGTACAACTTTATGTACTACTTTTTTTAAACCTTTAATGAAAACAATACAATAGAACTTAAAGCTAGAAACATGCCCGCGTGGAATGGTGGCAAGAATGCTGGCTGCATTTCCTCGTTGGACACCCAGGCTGATCCTTTGCGCAATAAATTTTAATCTGCGATTATAATGAAAATATCCATAGACAATTTCGGTATCTTGAGATATCTCTAGCTTATGGTATCTTTGATTGCATCGTAAAAAGAAAATCTACTAACATAGGCGCATCGCTTCATATATTAAAGTATTTTGTATTATATTTATTAAAAAACAAAGCCAAATAATAAATAGAAAATCACAAGAAACCACAGACTCGAAAATATAACTTAGTTAAATAGGTAATGCCGTTAAATTTGGAAGACAATGAAATCTACATAAATTGCTAGATTACCACATGATTACCATAGACATTCAAATTAGTCGGATTATAAATAGGTCTGCACTACCAAAATATCGATATTCAGAGTTCGTGACTAGTAATCTGTGGTTAGCGACCCATTGCTACAATCCTGAAAAAGCTTACGTGAAGGCGGCTATAAGGACTGTAACAATGGATATCCTTTAGGACATTTTTGGATGTGATATTGCGACAATTTATAGCCGATCGCTCTGCTGGTGTTGTGATTGTCATTCCATGGAAAATTCGATGAAAACGAAAAAGCGACATCAAAAATGCATCATTTCAGGCTCAGAAGAGCTGTTACCCAGAGCCGTAAAGCCAGTTAATAAAAAAAATCATTCTCATTCTCAATCGTAGACAGAGAAAGAGATACAGACAGGGCGTCAGCGTACAGTCTATTTGACGGGGCAAAGTAAAACAAGTAAACAAATGTGGCGGCAGATCACGTGATTATAATTTTTATTGGACGTGTAGTGATGGAAATATTGTCAGACTAGTTGTGTCTGAACGATTGAATGAATACATTCTGAAATCGATTACCACATTACAGCTTCTACAGAGCGAAGTCAAACGACCTCCGTGGCGCAGTGTTGAGCGCTATTGCCTTAAAGTGCGGAGGTCCCGGGTTCGGTCCCCGGCAGGGTCAGGAAATTTATAATTTCTGAATTTTCCCTGGTCTGGCCTGGTGCGAGGCTTCGGCCGTGGCTAGTTACCACCCTACCCGGTAAAGACGTGATGCCAAGCGATTTAGCGTTCCGGTACGATACCGTGTAGAAACCGTATAGGAGTATGGGTTTAATATAACTGCCATGCCCCTAACAGGTTAGCCCGCTATCATCTTAGACTGCATCAACTTACCATCAGGTGTGATCGCAGTCAAGGGCTAACTTGTAGTTGATAAAAAAAAGAAGTAAATCTTGTAAAAAAAACATACCAGTCACGACATTTCAACTTCGCTAACAATATCAAACTTTCTCTGTTATGTTATGTACATGTTTCCATGGTAACGCTTGATTATGTTTCCATGACTATGTAATGTATTTTGATGAATATAAATTATATCATTAATATAAATAAATGTATCAAGCATGCTTTCAGTAATATAAAAAATGGGTTCATATATATTTTATAATCGTTCGTAAAGAGTAAACTCCAGTCGTACGTCGGAGCTGACACATAATTTTTTTTATAATGTAGGTACTTGATCACTGATCACTACAGCCCATTAACGTCCCACAGCTGGGCTCAGGCCTACACTCTCATAGGAGAGAGGGAATTAGAACTTAGACCCACCACGCTGCTTTCTATATGTCAAACACCCATTAGGTCATTAGTCTTTGTTTTTATTTTGGGATTCTTGCTAGTTATTTGATAAATTATTAGCTTCTTATTCCTTGAATTGAATTGCTTTTAAGTATATGAACTTTAAATGTTTTACTTTAGGAAATAATACGTTTGTGAGTGATTTGTGTTATACAACAGTGAAAAATATATTGTTAGCAAAGTTGAAATGACGTGACTGGTATGTTTTATTTACATATTTTACTTTGCCCCGTCAAATAGACTGTATACAGTATGCGATAGCGATAGTCTTGATGCGATATTTTCTTAATGGTAAATAAGTATTTTTTTTTGTTATTTCTATAATTTGTAGCATTCATGCGAGCCTTTACAAATATAACCTGCCGAGCGATCGCGTAACTTCTGCATCAATCATTGATACATCGCAATCACCTCTGATTGGTTAACACTCTTCCACTATTGGACATAATCCATTGACGCAGCAAGAATGCCATAAATTCAGCCAATTACAACAATTGATACTGTAACAATGATTGATGCAGAAGTTACGCGATCGCTCGGCTGTTTTTATCTGTAACAATCAGGTCAAAATAAAGTCAAAATTGTAAACTTATGTATTAAGTTATGTTTTCGTATAAATACGTTCAGTTCGGCAGCTTAACACACAGCAATACACCATCATCTTTAAGTTAAACCACTTTTTTCGTAAGCTACGAGCACTGTTACCACTTTGTCCAATTCCGATTTCGTACGAATATGGGCGAATAACAAAAACGACACAGGATTGTCTGACCTAAACTGTCGGATAGGTCAAACAAAAAAAAAGTGATAGAAGCTGAGCAGGACAAGACGACATTTTCTCGCTCTGTCAGTCCTTGGCATTAGCATACTCCTTCTATTAATATGTCTGTGGCATACTCATTTCGCTCCAGTGGTATATAAACATTGTCTCCTCTTGATAAAATAATTACTCTATGTTCTCAATGTACCTATGTCATGCTCATCACTGACGTTATTAATATTCTGAGCTGTCATCTCTGGTTAGTGCCTAGTGGTCAAGTGGATAACTTGTCTCTGACTGTCATGAAAGAAAAATGGCGTTTGTATTAAATTGAGAAATTACAATAAACATACGATTCTGAACATCTATTGTAGTTTTAAGTGGTAATCAGTGTTAATTTTCATTTTTGACTGGAATAATAAATCGTGGACTAATGAGTTTATTGACCGATGTCTGCCGTGGCTCCCACTTTACCCGGTTGGTGATATTTTGTTGGTTCCAAAGGGGTTCCAAACTATTTATTTGACTTGGTTATAAATTTAGTTTATTTTAAAATGCAAACCGTAGAATGTTTATTTTTTAATTCAAATTCGTTTATAGATTTATGTTATTTCGATACTAAGAAAAAACGTGCACATTAAAATTTCTCGAGACGACCTATTTTCTACTGACGTTGCTCTTGCATTGCTCCGCGTGACGCGTTGTTAGCAAATTTGACCCACAAGTGCTAAAGATTTTTCCTCTAATTGAGAAACTATTGCTGCAGAATTATCGTTAACCTTACTTACAACATTATGAAGCTTTACTACCAAGCTATTATTTACTAACTTATTTAGTGTATTTGTGTCAATTTTAGCACAGTTCTTGACTTTACAAGCTCTCAGGAATTCTTCTATTTAGGAAACCTAAAGAATCTTTGTTCTTTTATTTACCTTTACAAAGCATTGATAGGTACTTGGCTGTTTAACTTGTAGTTATCCTGTAGGTACATCAATGATTTTCAATGTGATTTTCTCTTAAGTTGCTCATAAGTCAATAACCAAAATATTCAGTATGAGTTGTTAGAATGCTCAACCAAATTCTATAGTGAAGTCACAGACAGTTGTTATATTCTGTCCAACCATTTATTTTACTTTTGACATATAAAGTTTATAAGTTTGAAGTGGATGAATGTTTGAAATTATAAATGTGAAAGTTTGGATGGATGGATGTTTGTTACTCAATCACACCAGATCGCCTGAACGGATCTGGATGTAATTTGGCAACAAGATAGATTCTAGTCTGGAATAACTAAATCAACAAAAATAATAAACATTTAGAATTTCTAATTCAAAATTCAATATTCTTTGTAAGATCCTTCTCTCTCTCTCTCTGCGTCGTATTCCTCATTACTGAGGGTCGTGACCCCTTTCCATTGATCAAATAATGATAGGAGTTTTCTTGGGATGATAATGTGTTGGGTTCCCACGTCCTTCCGCATCCAACTCGACTAAGAGTATTTAATCTCTTAGGTTTTTGTAACGGTTATTATCAGATGTTAGTGATAATAACTTCTCCGAGGCACGGAGGAAACGAAAGGCCAAATTCGGTCACCCATCCAGTTACTGAATTGGATCAATGTTGCTTAACCTTCGCAATCTACTGATATGCATTGTGAGTTGTCGCAACTAGGCCACTTGTTCCTCAATTGTAAGACCCTTGCTGCTGTGCAAATAATTATGAACTTATTTTGGTTTTGTTTTGAATTCAAATCCTGGAAAAAATAATAACATTGTCTATTCCCACCTAATTTGACGTCAATTATTGATTTTAACTTTGCATTGCTTCATTTTATCTCTATTTTGGTAGAGTCAAAACATGACGTAACATAAGAGACACCTGTATGTCCTACATGTTTTAAATAAATGAATTGAATTGAATTGAATCCTCTATTTTACAAAAATGTGTATCAAAGAAAGATGGGATCCTTCAACAAGAAAAATTATTGTTTCTTGTCAATGAAGGACATTTTATTATTGTTGCATATGTCGTTAACTATCACATTTTTTAATCAAAACATCAGTTATGTGATCATAAACAAATGGCTTTGTGGTCAGAAAAATTATTATTTTAATATATTTTACCTATTTTTAATAATCACCCACCACTACAGCCCATTAACATCCCACTGCTGGGCACAGGCCTCCACTCTCATAGGAGAGAGGGAATTAGAGCTTAGACCCACCACACTGCTCCAATGCGGGTTGGCGGGCTACACATTTAATAATCAATAATTACCTATTATTTCAGGGGCTGACCCAACCAAGGACATACAAAAGCGTCGAGCAGGAAGTATTGGGTAAGCAATTCTTTCTCCCACTCTGTGGAATTCCTCATTTATGGGGGCGTCTCTCTCGCACTTCTTCCAAGTTTTCCATTAATGGCATAGCTGTGAACCCGGTGAAGGACATAAGCTATTTTTAATTTATTTTTAACCTATATGTCACAATGGGGACTATCGTTTCTTTGCTCACCAGTTGGCGCCACTGTTGACTATGGTCGAGGTATAGCTGTCAAAGGCGACTTTATAAGATCGGCGCCGAAACAAAGTTTTAAATCTTGAATCTCATTATGTTTATTAATTTATAACTATCATCATATCGAGTAGCTAGTTCCGCAATGTTGTGCAGTTCCGTTTTGTTCGGAAAAAAAGGAGAACACATGTTTCCAAAAGATAAAACTGTTCTAAACAGTGGCTAGTGGCGTTTCGCAGGAATTCGCAGGATTCTGAGGAATTAATTATATAGGCACTTAATAAATAAAATAAAAATAAATTAATTACTTATTAAACTTATATTTATCCTTCCCTTTCTCTTTAAAACACACTGCTATACAAAAAAATATTAAACATTGTACTTAAATCCATACAATGGATATGATACTGAAAGATGGTTGAGTTGTTAGTTGAAACTACTAAACAAAGGTAGATACTAGATTAACCTGGAAAATTTTCTAGCAATAGCAGGTATCATGTATGTATGATAGTAGGGGCTACTTTCTTTCAAGCAATAAGTATTCATTATTGATCATTTTTATGTGCTTATAATAATTATCACACTGATAAACTCATCTTTTATAGAGAAAGTACATTTCACTTCCAATACTGTTAGTTAGTTCTCCAATTAATCCTTCTGGAGAAACCTGAAATGAAACATCTAATATTAATCAAGAGAAACACCTACTATTATTAAATTCTGGTCATCTCACACATAGTAATCTGATCCCAAGATAGGTGTGTTCTCGTTAGTGATACCTACTGTGGGTACATAACCAGAGACAGGTATATTTCAATATCATGTAGTAAAAGTGTGTCCTTGATGTGCATGAAACCCTTAACCTTTCATGCAGAAGTCTTAGTAAGTAAATATATATAATACCTATATTAGGTAAATATATGTAAAAAGAAAAAACATAGCTGTTACCTCGGCAAACAAGCATACTTTTGGCAAAAAATAAGTTTGGAAACAGTAAACAAACTAACCTCTGAATTAGCTGCTCTTTGAGGCCGCCTATTTTTGCGCCTCTTTTTCTTAATTCCGCTTTCAAAGCGTTCACATTCATCGCCAAATAATCCATATTTGCGATAATTTCACGAAGGAGATCACTTTTCAACAGGTAAATTAAAGAAATTATAATTTATGTCACGAAGCCCGCCAAAACTGTGGCCAAAACCAGTGAAAAGTGAATGATATTGGACCTCACGCGACACCAGCGCCCCTAGCGGCAAATTCATACGCGATAGCCCCCATTAAGCCACTCGTCCCTCAAAGGCTGAATTTTCAAAGATTATGACGATAGATATTTTGACAGATTTCCGATACAAAAACTGGTCAAGTGCGAGTCATACGCGCACAAAGAATCCCGTAATCCATACCACGCAACCCAAATAAATTTTTTTGGAAACAAGAAAGATGTCATACGTAAATCATCAATACGTAATCAGCAGTGAAATAACTAGCTTACATATGGCGCTAAATTCAACGCCGATTTTCGGATTTTTTCCTATACTTGTGTTGTGAGACTGCTTCTTGCCCTGGGTCAATGGGAAGAACCCTATAGGTTTTGATGTATTAACGAGTGTCAAAATATGCGGCATGAACGGCCGTATTGTCGCTTTGAATGCGTTGACTTAGAAGCTTGATTTTTTTTAAAGCTCCAAGGGACCGTAGACCTATTTGATATTAATTTCAACTTGATACCTCGCGTTTCTGTGAAAAAGGTGATTCACAGACAGACGGACAACGAAGTTATCATATAACGGCTCCTTTTTCCTCTTGAGGTACGGAAACATAAAAACTGTCAAAACGTAAAAAAAATCAGATAATTAACAATTTAATAGTATTATTTGACAACATACAGTATGTACCTCTAACTTCTTCCTCGTGGATTGAGATTTTTTGGTTCCTGCGGGAACTCTTTAATTTTCCGCGATAGCCTATGTGATATTCCAGACTTCAATGTATCTCTGTGCCAAATTTCACCCAGATCCGTTCAGCCGTTCTTCCGTAGTGTAATTGAGTAACAAACATCCATCCATCCATCCAAACTTTCGCATGTTTTATAATATTAAATAAGTATAGATAAGTAAAATGTGACGTTTTAAGCAATTTATTATCACTTGCTATAACAGTGAAGGAAAACATTCTAAGAAACCCTGTAGTGTACACCTGAATACTGTGTAAATGTTCTCAAAGGTACTATAATGTAAAGTCTCTTAATCCGCCTTGGGCCAGCGTGGTGGTCTTGTTCGAAAGGTGTGTCCAAACATAGATCGGCAAGTACGCGGCAGCAACACGCGGCATTTGCAGGATGCAATTTGCCGCGCTCTACTAAGGACTTACGAACTATAACGACGAATATAATATGCGCTGCAGACGTCCAACAACCGCGCGGCAGCCACGCATAATTATTGACGCTCTATGTTTGGACACACCTTAAACATTAACAATCAGTCTCAGTACTTGCGTAGTAGTGTATTGCCGGGCGTCATAATTATTGGCCCTTGTAGTATAAACATCAGCTGCCCTCTTACATATCTGCCCCCCGATTACGTAAGAATTGTCCATCGAACGTTAAAGATTTTTGTCTAAGTAAAATAAACAATGACAGCATTGAATTAGAGCTCAATTTCGTCTGCCCATTCTTATACATTTAGGGTATCGTACATACCTAAACGTATAAGAATGGGCAGACGAAATTGAGCTCTAATTCAATGCAGTTATGGTTTATTTTACTTTGACGAAAGTCTTAAACGTTTGATCGGACATTCTTACATGATTGGGGCCCTGTTTGAATGTATGAAGCCAAACATTAACTAATTAATAACTTAAACATTAACTATCAGTCTCAGTACTTGTGTAGTAGTGTATTGCCGGCGTCATAATTGGCCCTTGTAGTATAAACATCAGCTGCCCTCTTACATAATATCTGTTTGAATGTATGAATCCAAAAGTGCTAACCATAATATGTTACTCATTCACTTTTACAGTGCCAATCCAAAGAGTTGCCAAGTCCATAATCTTTCTTTATTTTCTAGATAAATAAAAAAAATTCAAAAAAAAAAAAATCTATATCAAACATCGAAACTTAAGCGTTAATTATAATTGAGTAGTAATAGCGTAAAAAAATATTGAAATTATTTCTTTACAGTAATAAGCTGTTTCATGAGTAGCAGGATGCAAAATTTTATTATTTCAGCATGTTGAGTTGTTATTTAAAAAAATTTCAGATCCGATGAAGACGACGCAAGTGGTGGGAAATACACAAGGATGGAGGAGGATAACATTCAAGACAAAGAGAGATTCGCAAGGTAAGTTGACATTGATTGGAGAATTTCCCACATTTTATAATAGGGGAACAATAGATACCTATACCTAATTAACCTCTGCTTCAAGCTTGCGATTCTCATAAGATTGACATCAATTTGCGTAAATACTCGTACTTTATTGTGATTGAAAACGTGACCTATCACAGTTTACGCTCACCTTAATATTACCTATATTGGTGAATTAGGTTTCTTCTCAAGATATGTTAATTTTATGATTATAGGTAGTAGTACTTTTAAGGTTGTGTATAGCTATATATATATCTTTACTTTTCGCTATACAGGGTTTATAACCTGTTTTTGAGTTAATCGCTTTCAGACAGACAGAAGTGGCAGGGGGACTTTTTATAATATGTAGTGATTTTGTGCTTAATAACTACACTGCATTTTTTTTGTTTACAGTTTATTTTTAATTCCTGTAGCAATTTCATTATTGAACATGCGCATAGTTAATCAATATTCAATTAGCAAGCTGTATATTTATTTTGTAACAGTACATAGGTAAGTATAGGTTTGACAGTTGTACAATAATAGGTATTGGAACGAAAAAACCTTAATATTATGACAGTTAAATAATCAATAGTCTATTTTAAAATTCAATTAATTTCAATTACATCTTAATATATATAAATCTCGTGTCACAATGTTTGTCCTCAATGGACTTCTAAACCACTTAACCGATTATAATAAAATTCGCACACCATGTGCAGTTCGATCTAACTTGAGAGATAGGAACCGAAAAACCTCAATCCACGCGGACGAAGTCGCGGGAATCAGCTAGTTAATAATATGTATTTTTAGGTTTTGACCGTTTAGCAAGATATGTGTTGTGAAAAATATACAAAGTTGTTATATATAAAGATTGTGTTTGACCAAATTAAGTAGCAAAGTCAAATTATTTAGTTGTTTCCTATATTGATTATTATTAATATTAATTTATCTTATCATGCTGTTTTATTCATAGTCGCGAAAACCACTGTGAAATCGAACGCCGCCGAAGGAACAAGATGACGGCATATATCACGGAACTGTCTGACATGGTTCCAACATGCTCCGCGCTCGCGCGAAAACCCGACAAACTTACTATACTGCGAATGGCAGTAGCACATATGAAAGCATTAAGAGGTACCTAATCTGTATTATCTTATTGTTCATTGTCATGATGTTGTCTCTTTTTGTTTGTCTGTGCAATGTGCATTACATATGAAACACTGGACTCTACTGGAAACTGACCAATACTCTCCAACTTGATCAAAATCGCACTAGACCCCGAGACACAGCTTCACCTTAATCATACTAATATTATAAATGCGAAAGTGTGTTTGTTTGTTAATTTATTGGTTTGTTGGCATGATTTTTGGCATGGGTATAGTTGAGGACCTGGAGAGTGACATAGGCTACTGGAGAGTGACATAGGCTTTAGGCTACTATCCCGGGAAATTAAGGAGTTCCCGCGGGAATCAAAAAAACTTTAACCACGCGGACGAAGTCGCGGGCATCAGCTATAATAAAATATTACCCCATTTTTTAAACAGGAGACAAACTTTGCACTTACAAATTTAAAACACTCTATGCAGATATGTTATAAAAAATGAAGAATTTAGCAATACCTGCTACAGTGAGATGTTATTATTAATTATTTTCACAGGTACTGGAAACACATCTACCGATGGTACATACAAGCCTTCTTTTTTGACTGATCAAGAGTTGAAACACCTCATTCTTGAGGCAGCTGATGGATTTTTATTTGTTGTTAGTTGTGACACTGGACGTATAATTTACGTCAGTGATAGTATAGCGCCAGTACTTAACTACACTCAGGTAAAATATTTCACATGTTACTAAATTAATATACACAAGAGTCCCTAATAATTCAAGGAACTATACATAGTAATATATAACAATAGATCACACATACAGGATCAATTTAAAAATACTAATAACCTCTGAAGGGCAACTTCTCTAGATATAACACTGAAAAACCTTTGTTCTACAACTTTTTTAAACTAATATTCTTCAATATTTGCCTTGTTCTATATTTTAAGGGGGAATGGTACTCGTCGTGTTTGTATGATCAAGTTCATCCAGACGATGTGGAAAAGGTTCGAGAACAGCTCAGTACTCAGGAGCCGCAGAATACTGGACGTATTTTAGACTTGAAAACCGGCACCGTGAAAAAAGAAGGTCACCAGTGTAAGCATTTTTAATTTATTTTTTAAATATATTATTTTTGGTCCTTGTATCGCAGATCCGCTATGAACATAATCCTCATTAACTACGAGTCTGAAGAAACGTGAATAATTAATTATATTTGTTAGCTATGACATCTGTTGTCTTTACGGACACTTTGGAATAATCCTGACACAGTGTTTAATCAACACAGCCAGGCCGTCACCTGACACGAGAAACTTATCTTCGACGGCGGCGGTGCCTTCGAGGGCACTCGCCTTTTATGAGAAAAAGATAGTTAAAAATTAATTAATGATAAAATATTATTAATTTACTTCAAACATAAAGTAGAATATGTTTATTATGTGTGATGTGCTTTCCGAACGTTCCCCCTTAAAAAAAAACAATAAAATATGGCGGGGACCACAGACTACCAAGTACTAACTATGCACGGTTTAATTGTCATACTGTCAAATTTTTAACATTTTTTATAAAAATAAATTAAGTGAATCTAGTGGTCAAGATTGTAATTTAATACCATCGGAGTAAAAGTGTTGCAGTATATTTTTCAATTTTGCAGTCTTTTCGTATTTTCTCGCTATATTGAGGTGAAAAGTTACATGTATCACACGATAGAAAAGTTTTTTGTTTCTTGTGCCTAAATCTCTCGCTACACTCAGGATTCTACGCTCGTGTAGAGTCCTTTACTCGCTCGGGATCCAAACTAGGCACTCTTAAAAAAAACAACTTTGTTATATTGTTGAACAATTAACTATTGCTCTATAGAAACAAACGCGTTCATTAAATTTTAGGTCGCACCGCTGTGCAAGCCGCATTGCACTTTATTGCGTCGTGACAAAAATCGTATTTTTTTTAAACGATCTTTCTGTACCATTAAGTATACTGTTATACAGCGTCGATGCGACAAGTGATGGGGTCACGGCGCGGGTTCATCTGCCGCCTGCGCGTGGGCGGCACGGCGGAAAGCGCGCACGTGGGTCGCCTGCGCGCGCGCAATTCGCTGGGGCCGTCGCACGACGGACACAACTACGCCGTCGTGCACTGCACCGGATACATCAAGAACTGGCCGCCGACAGGTTAGTAACCCGTTTACGGTGTCTTAGGCTACGTTCGCAACATTATAAATCGCATGCAGGTATACGTACTTACGAATGAAATTCGCGCGAAAAGTATATCTCTGGTTTGATAAACATTTCACGCGGTGCGGTAAGAATTATATTCGAGCAAATATTTTGTGCTGTGATTTTGTGATAGAGTTGTATGACGTTCACCGCATTCGCAGTACGAAGTAGGTGAAATCCGTACGTAAAAGAAATAATCGAGAACAAAATTCGCGCGAATATTTTTCGCAGTGCGAACGTAGTCTAAAGGGCTCGTGCCGCGTGCCGGCGATATCGTGCGACGTCACAGTAACTTCCGAGTGATGAATCACAGTGCAATTTGCGGGCGCCGGCGGTCCTTAGTCGCCCGCACACTGCACTGGAAGTCGCTGCGACCGAATTTGTTTGATAAAGCCGGCACGTTGCGCGAGCCCTTGCGGTCAACTGAAGCAGAGCAACCGATCAGAATTTTGATAAAATTATCACATTATCTATAGGTATATTTTATCAATAATTATTATGTCAACATAAGAGACACCTGTCTGTCCTACATGTTATAAATGAATGTTATAAATGAATCCTACATGTTATAAATAAATTGAGTATATATTGAGCATACGTTTGGTATGCTTCACACCTTCGATCCGTTTTTCTTCAGTAGAAAGGCACCCATAAGCACCGCAACCAACGCATTTCGAAAATACGAACGCCGTAAAAGCACATCGCGCAGTTAAATAACTATAGTTGATCTCTCAGCGCCCATATCTCGAAATGGCCTCTGGGTAAGGGATGTCAGTCGTGCTTTTTGTTAGATCCCCATTCACATTATCCACAGTCTAATCGAACCGAAAAAAAAATTTGGAGACTTGATAATATCTCGTATCTCTTGCTAATTTGTCGATACGATCGACGCGTGGTGATACAGTTATTTGAAATTACAGTTGTATTAAATGCGTTGCATTCGGCGGTGCTATAGTACTTTAGCAAGCTAGCTCTTGACCAGTTTAAGCTGCAATCATATTGTCATGTATCTAACAGTAACAGCTTCAGTATCGCAAGCGGTTGGATTTATATCTTTTGCGTTAAACAGGTTTCGTACTCTCCAACGAGTTTTCTATAAAGCGTTTGCCTCACTTGTAATCGGCAGGCAAGCTACTAACAAATTCAAGTACCCAGCTTGCTAGATGCTAAGATTGCTTGAAACGTGTTAGAGACTTATCCCTCAGAACAATAACTAAAATTAAGTGAATAGTTACAACCGAAGATATACATACATATTTATAGTTATAATAACTAATATCAATCACGATAGTTATTAAACGTTAAAAAGTGAAATCCTTTTGAACTCTCGAGCTTTCCAAAAATTTATCTGAAGTTTAGCTTGCGATTCTTTAGTTATTGTTCGTCTTACCCATTCTTAACACTCTCTTAGAGCCAAGCAGTCAATAGATTAATAATGCAGCAAAGGAGAAGTTATAAATCTATTTTCTATTATTAACATGCACAATTTTATGTGTTTTGGGATATCAGATCTTTTTACAGGTATGCAGATGGATCGTCCAGTGGAGGACGAACTCCATGCTTCACATTGTTGTCTCGTCGCTATCGGAAGATTGCAGGTATTTTATATATTTATGACAAGTATTATTATAAGTTAGTATGCGGATTTCCCTTATTAGTTAGTGACGATGCTTGCAGTGGAGTCTCAAGATGAAAGGAATATCTTAAAGATGATATTTCAACTTTACATAATAATGGCAAAATTTGAGATCGCTTGTGTGTATCATGATTGACAGCCGTATGAGATTAAAAGGACTTCGTTTTGCAATTTGTGTGTGGAACCCTAAAAATAGTAAAATATAATCAGATTAAACGAATTAGTTGCGGATATTTCGGTCGTAAAAGTTTGATTTAACGCCAGTCCGGGTCGCTGGCTCTATCAAGTCCCATACTCACCATCCCCTTAGTAATTGGCGTGCACAGGAAACTAGGGAAGGCATTAGTTAGTTAGAATACCTATTTACTGATTGCCATGACTTGCTATGATAGAGTAGCATTTGAATTGCAGCATTGATGTATTTCCACTTGGGTAAGCAGTGCTTGGATAAGCAGTGCAGTGGAGTGCACTGCCCTTAGGCCTACTGCGCATATAAGAAAATGTCTTGTGTCTTTGTAATATCTTATATTTTGACTGCGCGTGCCTGATCCGACACAAGAAAAAATTCTTGTAATATTATGTTTAGGGTCATATAATAACCATTGCGACGGAATATCTTATAAGACATTTACTTATAAGACACAAGAAATTTTCTTATAATGTGTAATAGGCCTTACCCAGTGTCAACTGTGTGGCGTTGCGCAGGTAACGTCGACGCCGAACAGCTCGGAGAGCAGCCTGTGCGGCGGCGGGGTGGAGTTCGTGTCGCGCCACTCGGTGGACGGGCGCTTCACGTTCGCGGACCAGCGCGCCGCGCAGGTGGTGGGCTACGCGCCTGCCGACCTGCTGGGCAAACTGTGCTACGAGTTCTACCACCCCGAGGACCAGCAGCACATGCGGGACAACTTCGACCAAGGTGACGTGCTCATTCTAGAGTTGTTCTAAACTGCTATAAAATCATAGCACGCTACAGGCTATAAACTATAAATTTCTAGCATGCTTTTAAATATGCTATGCCATAGCACGCATGAAAGCATTTTTTATGAAAGCATGTGAGCGGCCGGCAGGATAAATGAGTGATGACGTACGCTCACAGCAGCGCGTTACGCGAGACTCGGTAAGCCAGCGCGCTACCGATCGCGCTATAGATACCGATCGATAGCGCGCGCGATCGCTCGATATTCGTAGCACCGTAGCGTCATAGAGGCTCCTCGGATAGCATGCTGTCCGTGCTATGGAAATAAAGCGTGCTATGCTTTTGCGCTACGTGCTATATTAACCACCTCTAGCCCATTCCACCCAGCCTTCTGCGTGTCAGGTGACGTCGACGCCTATCAGAGTTCGTGTCGCGCCACTCCCCTGCGAGCGGCGCGGTCGGACTCTGTCAGAGGCTCGTTTGTAGACTATCTCTTAAAACAGTATGATTGGTAGATATGTTGCTACTGCTACATAAGGTTCATTTCAAACCTTGCGAAAGAAACAGCGCTTCATCTGACGCAGCATCATTGAATTCACCCAAACCATTTCAATTCAGTGCCGGCTCATTACTAGCACAAGTCTCGCACAGTAGATTTTCCTATTTTATAGGTTTCTAAATTAAATCCGTTTTAAAATTCCGCACAAAATTAATTGCGGTTGTATTTTACGCTATTTGGATTTGTCGACAATATTAGCATATTTATTTTTGTTACAGTTTTAAAGTTGAAAGGCCAAATCATATCGCTCATGTATCGGTTTCGTACTAAAAGCAGAGAATGGGTATGGTTAAGGACGTCTGCTTTTGCTTTTCTGAACCCATACAATGATGACGTGGAATACATCGTCTGCACAAATACCTTGGCCAAGTGAGTATTTTATATTAAATCAGTTGATTTCGTATGAAAGAGCTGGGGGTCTACTCTCTTTCTCTCAAACGAAACTTCGCAAACGAACGTAATTAGTCGGTTATTAGACCCACACAAAATCGTTCAATCCAATCGGTCACGAAAATTTTCTATGGATCCGTACTTCGTCTGCGTGTACGAAAACGAAATAGAGAGGAGCATAGAGATAATATTATGTAGGAGAGGAGTTAACGAAATTTCGTTCGTTTGTTTGCGAAGTTTCGTTTTAGAGAAAGAGAGTAGACCCCCAGGTCTCCAGATCGCGAAACTTGCAAGTTGCAATTTGGATTATATTATAAGGGGTAGTAGACAAGGCTTAGCTAGCTAAAATTATGAGATGTGAATTCAGACAGCGAAACTTATCGCATAGTAATAGGCAAACTTCACTTCGAGGCAACAATAACGCAAAATGAGGATGGATCATGATCCAATCATGATCAAGTTGACTGTGGTAGTGACTGTTTGTGTGTGTGTGTGTGTAATAAACATACAGCAGAAGTGAAACATCAGAAAAGTAGCCTATAAGAGAATAACTTGTATTCTGTCTCATTCTCCCGCAGGCTTTATTCTATTATGAATATGTTTCTCTTTTTGGTGTCACTTTTTCGTTTATTTTCAAATCACAACCAACCATTCTAAAGAAGTTTCACTTCAAAAAATGGCATATGCAACATTCCTTTCCCTACTGGTAGTCCATTCATTTTAGATTTTTTTTGCCGTTTTGCCCATACATTGAAATCTAGAATTAATGAACTATGGTATGTTTTGTGCAGTCGGTCGCTAGCGAGCACGACGGGCGAGCCGGCGGTGGAGGAAAACTACGACTACCATCTCCGACAGCGCGACGTGTACCAGGCCGCGCCGCCCGCCATCCACCAGCAGCATCACGCTCCTCCGGGTGAGCACTGGACACATTTAGCATGCAGAACATCATCATCATCAACCGACAGACGTCCACTGCTGGACATAGTTCTCTTGCAAGGATTTCCACACGACGCGGGCTTGCGTCGCCTGGATCCAGCGACTCCCTGCGACTCGTCTGATGTCGTCCTTCCACCGAGTAGGGGGTCTGCCAACGTTGCGCTTCCCAGTGCGAGGTCGCCATTTCAGCACTTTGGGACCCCAACGTCTGTCGGTTCTTCGAACTATGTGCTCCGCCCATTGCCACTTAGATTCGCAACGCGTCGAGTAATGTCGGTTACTTTCTTTCTTCTGCGAATCTTCTCATCGAATGCAAAACACCCTTAACTAAATATCGCTTCATTGATAGGAAAGCTAATAACGACTTTATAAAAATATAATGTGTGTAGATTCGTAGAGTCACATTCCTGATAAGACGAAATAAGTGAGGCATTTTATCATCGAACCGCAAGGCATCGACAAGGTCTGCAAAGTCCGCGGGCTCACACGAAGCGATTTGCTTGAACCGCTAGGATATTGAATGCCCTTCGGGCTTCCGTTTTCCCCTTCTCTTTTAAAATAGGTACCTTCAAATCAAGAGTGAATAGACATCTTCTAGGCAAGCGCGCTGCACCTTAGGCTGCATCACCACTTGCAAGCAAGTCTGATTGCAGCCGAGCGCTATTTAAAAAAAGGGCGTGTCTTGGGTTGCCTCACTATTTAGTTGACTACTTATAACAGGTGGCGTGGGCGCGCGGTCACCGGGAGAGGGCGGCGCGGCGGGCGCGGCGTTCGCGCCGCACGCGCCGCACTACGCGCCCGAGTACTCGCCGCACCGGCCCGCCAACACCCCACCTAACACTACTTGGACAACGCTCCGTCCCGTAACTATCACCTTTTATCATCGATATATATATATTACTAGATGATGCCTGCGACTTCGTCCGCGTGGATTAAGGTTTTTTGATTCCCGCGGGAACTCCTTAATTTTCCGGGATAAAATGCCTATGTCCTTTCCCGGGATATAACCTACCTCTATACCAAATTTCAGCAAAATCGGTTGAAAAGATGGGCCGGGAAAGCCTAGCAGACAGACAGACAGACAGACCCACTTACGCATTTATAATTTTAGTATGGAGTATGGATGTACAGTGAATAGTCCGCGCGCGAAGTCCGAGGAATCTTAAGGAATTTTGACGTAATGAGATAGAGTTGTGATTTAGTCGATATTACGTCATCGATACTAACACATCTTTAGTATCTGTGCGTGTGCACTGAATTAATTATGAAATAATTCTATTGAGATAGTATGTGCAATAAAGAAGAAAAAACAAATTGTATCATAAAATGTAATTATAATGAACGAGTAGTCAAAATGAACGTAAAATCTAATTAATCACTCTCGCAATCAGAATAATCAGTACTTTATGGAATTTAAAAATTAAACAGCTATTTGCACACACAAATAAACTTTTAAGTTAAGTACTATTTATCAAATAAATATTATAAATGCGAAAGTTTGGATGGATGTATAGATGTATGGATGTGTGGATGTTTGTTACTCAATCACGCCCCAACGGCTGAACGGATCTGGATGAAATTTGGCACAGAGATAGATTATAGTCTGGAATAACACATAGGCTACTTTTTATCCTGAAAAATTAAGGATAAATTAATTAAGGAGTTCCCGCGGGAACCGAAAAATCCACTCGATCCACGCGGACGAAGTCGCGGGCATCAGCTAGTAGTAAAATATAATACTGCTATCGCAAAATTAAAAACTACAACTACTAAAGTGGTAAAAAAAACTTTTTGTAACATCAAATTGGTATAAAATCAATACTATTATGTCATTTTTAGGGTTCCGTACCAAAATGGTAAAAATGGAACCCTTATGGTGCTACTTTCTCCGTCCGTCCGTCCGTCCGTCCGTCTGTCCGTCCGTCCGTCTGTCTGTCACAGTCGATTATTTCAGTAACTATTAAAGCTATCGACATGAAATTTGGAATAGTTGTGTATAATAGTGGCCTAACATCATTAAAATAAAAAACAATCGAAAATTATTTTTAGTTTAATTAAAAAAGGGGGAAAATCACTGAGTGGGATATCATATGAAAGGGCTATACTTCTACATTCTAAAACAGATTTTTATTTATTTTTATGCATAATAGTTTTTGATTTATCGGGCAAAATGTCGAAAAAAATAAGGTCATAAAGGAACTTTATGACCGATCTATAAAGTTTTTTTTATTCACTACAACTTAGCCCTTGACTGCGATCTTACCTGATGGTAAGTGATGTTGCAGTCTAAGATGGTAGCGGGCTAACCTGTTAGGGGCATGGCAGTTATATTAAACCCATAGCCCTATTCGGTTTCTACACGGCATCGTACCGGACCGCTAAATCGCTTGGCGGCACGTCTTTACCGGTAGGGCTGTAACTAGCCACGGCCGAAGCCTCCCACCAGGCCAGACCAGGGAAAATTCAGAAATTATAAATTTCCAAACCCTGCCGGGGATCGAACCCGGGACCTCCGCACGTTAAGGCAACAGTGCTCAACACTGCCCCACGGAGTTCTTCGAAAGTTTGTGTTTAGTTTTAAATCACTCTCAATATACTTCCTCCATGGGTTACAAAAGAATGGTGAATGTTGCAGAGCGGCGCAACGGGCGCGGCGGGCGGCGGCGCGGAGAGCTACGCGTACAGCGGCGAGGGCGCGGGCGCGGGCAGCCCGGCGCGCTCGCCGCCCGCGCCCGGCTACCTGCCGCCCGCGCACTACCACCACAACCACCACGCCGCGCACCCGCCGCACGCCGCGCACCCGCCGCACCCCGCGCACCCCACGCACCCCGCGCACCCGCCGCACCCCACGCACCCCACGCACGGTAACACGCTACATCTTAATATGTTATGATAATATTATGTTGTACTGCCTCGTTGGTCTAGTGGTTAGCATATTCAACTGCGGCCGACGAGGTCCCCGGTCGGGCCATAAAACAAGTATTGGGTTTTTCTGACAAGGAATTCTCAGTACTAGTCCGGAGTAAGGAAGTTGGCGGTGTTTCACCCCATGCCTTGGACAGCACGTAAAGCAGTCGGTCCAGCGCCTGATCTCTCTCCGGTCGTGTCAGATGTTCCGTCCCATGGGGCTATGAGAAAAAAGGGACAGAGAGCGCCCTATAGGCGCACACACTTGTGCACTATTATATCTCTCGCGCAGATGGCTAATCTCTCTGGAGATAGGCCGCCGTGGCCGAAATTCGGTCGGGAGGACATTATTATTATGTTTTACTAACTGACTTTGGTCGAGTGGAGCAGTTGAAATTTAAAAAAAAACCGTTATTTCGTGTATCTTCGTCTATAATTAATCGACAGCCCTAAAGTCTGTTCGCGTTAAGAAAATAGTGACTCCTCATTGTCGGCATCGGTTGCCACGCCAAGCCCGACCAATGAAGTTGCAAGAAAGCTGAAAACTTTTTGGTCGTGGCTTAGCCTGCTGATAGTGATGAGTCAGTATTATCTAATCGTTGACAGATTTATTTATCAAGTGCAAGGATAATTTAATTAAAATGCATTTAAACCTTTGGGTGACTCAATAACAATAATAGAATCCCAGATATTTTGAGGGATGGGCAAAAAGTGAAACAAACAAACACAAGCAGGGATGTTATTCGCTGCACTGGCTGGAAATAACATATTGCTACCCACTAGCAAGTGGTGGTCGCCTGTTCGGGTGGTTCGAGGCTCACTTCTAACTTAAAATCAATTAAATGTCACTTGCTATAATGGTGAAGGAAAACATTGTGAAGAACTCTGCATGCCCGAGAGTTGAAGTGTGCCACACTTGGCCAGTATGGTGTACCATGGCCTAACATTGGCTCTCATTCGGAGAGGGAACTCGTGTCGTGCTGATGATGATGACGATGATTGGTTGCGTGCAGGCATGTGGGCGTGGCAGGGCGGCGCGGTGGGCGCGGCGGGCGCGGGCGCGGCGGCGGAGGGCCACGCCACGCACGAGCTGTCCGACATGCTGCAGATCCTCGACCAGAGCGGCGGCGGCGCCTTCGAGGAGCTCAATATCAACATGTTCAATGCTAACTTCGAATAGTGATGGACCTCTTCCGTAGCCTCTGCGGCTGTCAAACGAAACAACTGTCCGAGTGGTGAAAGATAAGTGTTGAGTTTTGTGCTGAAGATGGTTTCGCGTTTAAGGTGCGTTTTCGCTAGAGAGCTGTGTGGTGCGGTGTGGTAGCAAACTCTTTTTCGTCTGGGGTAAGCAAGCAGGGAGAGATGACGGTCTGCTGAGTCATGTGGCTATTTTCCGTCTACCTCTCATATACACTGTCCTTTGATTGGTAATCCAGTAAGTAACTTGATCAGCCATACCGCCTTATTAGTGATCCTCGCAAAGATCTCTCGCTTATTTAGTATGAACAAAGATTTTATTTCGCTAAGCCTGAGCTGGATTAAGAAAATGAAATAATCCTATCGGTGGACTCTTTCCTTGCGCACTGCTTAGCTACCTCGTACATCACTGGTGGAAACGCACCCTAACGCTCCCGCAGAAGCGATTCGACGCCAGCTTTGTAGTCCATTCATTCTAGATTTCAATGTCCCATACAACAAAACGGCAAAATTTATAATTGTTTGAAACTACTGTTGTTCGAACCTCTCCCTCTCTCAAACCCCTCGAGTATGGGCTCAATTGGTTTGTTTTAAAGATTCCAAGCGTGTTTTTGAACTAATTTAAATCTTATTTTACTGAGCTGCGATTTTTAGTCAACTTTAACGCACCATAGCTTGTAAACTATAACTCCTATCATAATAAATGTTATGAATTTATTTGTAGGTAATTTAATAAGGAACAATGTTCTCTTTGACAGTTTTGTCCTAGCTTGTATAGTTTTCTTGAAAGTCTAGGAAATCTGCAAAATAGGTATAAAACCACAGTGGTTTCAAAAATTATAAATTTTGTCGCGAAAAAATCTAAAACGAATGGACGATTATTGATAGGTACGATTACTTTTGTTGAAGTTCAAAATATAGAGAGTACCTATTAGTATGGAGTTCGTGAATCTTATGCGAAATTTAATGGTTACTTTGTATACTTACAGAAAAATCGCGTGTAAGTAGTACCATGAAATATCGATTGTATATAAATTATTTTTTTAGAATTAAAAAATCGCAAACCTTAAATAAAATTTATTCTGAATATTTTGAAAATAATGAATACTTTGTGGGCGAAAAGTCTGGTGTACAGTAAATGACCATAAAAATTGGTTTCTGAATATTTATGAGATTGTCATCTGACATTTAAACATGACATTTTTCTTGGTTCTGTTTCAATTATGTGTGTGTTCCGTTATAAGCACTGCGAGCACTGGCAGTGCTCTTTACTGGGGACTTCCAGTGCTCTCAGTGTATTTCGGAACGCACCCTATGTGAACCAAATTGAATTATTTTAAAACCATTTTGTATCAATGTATTTTCAATTATCGCAATCAATATTGGCATAGGACTACATTGAGCTGGTCTCAAATAACATTATTTTAGCTTCTATTCTATATTTATATCTATTTGTTAATGTTTGCTGTATACAGTAACTAGTAAATTCGCCCACTAAATTATTATCCATTTATATTTTCGAAGCAATATAAAACATCGAATTGCCTCATCTATTTAACTGTTACATACGTTTTCAAGCACAATTAGTGAGCACCATAATATTGATTTAATGAGATTAAGTGGCCTTCGTCAGGTATTATGCCATTGTTATAATATTTTCCCATGTGAAATTCCATACCAAGGCAACTTTTAATTGTTAATTAAGTTTAAATGATATATTTTTATTTTTTATTATTAGTTTTATGTATGACATAAGTTTGTTAACCAATGCAAAATAAGCTACATGAATTATTGCAGTTTTTATTTTATAAATTAGTTTTCTGGTTTATGATCTACTAGTTTGTAGGGTTCCATAGTTAAACAAGGAAGTTTGTTCCTTGTTTTAGTTTCGACCAGTTTTTTTATATGTTTTACAGTCATTTCAATAATACTTAAATTATTAAGGCCTACTAGCACAAGGACTTAAATTGATTCAGTTACATCTTTTAATGCTGTCACCTTTTGGCAACTGCAATATATGCTTTTGCCAAAAAGGGACATCATTACAAAAAACTAAAATAAGTCAGTTTAAATGTCCTTGTGCAAGCAGCCCTTAAGCTGTTAAAAATAATTCTTCAGGGTATATTCTGGACATGAAAAGTGAGTCAAAAATTCGTTTGCATTTAACATGAGTGGGACCTCATTGAATATTATGTATTTAAAAATCAATAGGGGGTTCATTTCTTGAACAAGTATCCGATAAAATAGCCGAATGTATAATACCATCATGAATTTCGCAGCTCTTAAACTAATATATTGAAAAAGCGAACAATTCCAAGGTAGATGTAGTATCAGGTTATAAAGTAAAATATCAAGACTTGTGTTGTGAGGCCAAATTACTAACCTCTTTATATAGGACAAAGATAATGCGATCCATGTGATGTAAATTCTAAACTGACACTGCAATGAGAATAGTATATTGTGTGTCTATACTTCGGGTGATGCCAGCCCAAGCGCTCAGGCAGACAACTTCACCCTCGTCTGAAATCGTCTTGTTTAAATAAATAAATAAATAAATAAATAAAATCTTTATTTGGGATAACACACGACACAGAACAGACAAAAGTTAGAAAAAAAAAAAAATTAAAATTTAAAAATTAGAACTAAATCTGTGCCACACATAATCCCAAAAAGGGCATCGCCTCAGCGTAATGCTGAAGTGGTGTTTAAGAACCACTCCAGCGCTGTTCTTCCGGCGAATCCTAAGTTTCCGACGTCCCGGACCGGCCCAGACTGCCTGTCAACCTAGTTCGCTTCATATTTAAAATATCTTATTACATACTCGTAAGAGCTATATTCGTTAAATAATGCAGACATTTATGGAGCCATACCTATCTATAATGCCTCTCCAGGAATTTGGATGAAGCGCGATGCAAATTAAATATAATATGTTAGTGCATTTACGCTTATCCCTGTTTTTGTTTATCTAACAATATCTTTTTGAGTTTAAATCTAAAAGTAAACACTGATTGTAGGTTTTGCACTGGCGGCGGGATGACATTCCAAATCCTGGAGAAGGCAAGCCTGAAACTGCCTCGAAATGCGGCGGTCCTATGTCTTGGCACAGCCATTTGACACGCCAACCTTCTCGGTGCATATTTACTGTGCTGCCTTGCCCACTTAATCTTCGTGAAGAGATATTCCGGTTTTCCAGTAGAGATAACACCAAATAACAATGTTGCCAGATGCAAGTTTCTACGGGCTGACATGTTTAGTAAGCATGCCTGATTAAGATAAGGGCTGATATGTGACCGAGGAGGAACAGGAAAACAGAACCGAGCGCAAGCATTTTGTACCCTCTGTATTAACTTTTTGGTTCTTTCTAACAAACATGGCCCATATGCTGTGTCTGCATAGTTCAGCTTAGATAAAATAAGTGAATCACATAGACGTATACGAACTTCTACACTCAGGTAAGCTCTTATCTTATATAAAACTTTCAACCTGTAGAAGCAGTTCCTAACAATATTTTTGATGTGTGCCTCAAAGTGTAAATTTGACTCAAAGATTACCCCCAAATTCCTTGCCTCAGAAACTCTCTCTACTATATTGCTCCCTATTCTGACTTGTGGGTCCAAACTTTCAATAGCTTTTGTCATTTTAGAAGTTCCTAAAATCATGCATTTAGATTTCAAAGGATTCAATAACAGTGAATTCTTTTCTGACCAGTTAGCTATTCTATTCAAGTCATCATTAATTTTTACTTCAGCATCTGCAGCATCCTGAGGCTTAAAGGAGAAGTATAACTGCACATCATCGGCGTAAAGGTGATATTTGCAGTTGGAGAAACACTGGATTATATCCGCTGTGTAAATTGCAAAAAGCAATGGACTGAGCGCTGATCCTTGAGGCACTCCTCGAGGTACTGGAGACGTTGTGGATATCAAATGGGTACCATCACCTTGGTCTATTTGCACGAATTGAGCCCGGTTACTTAGAAAGCTATTGAACCACTTTATAGTTGAAACGCCAAAACCATAGAATGACAACTTAGACAGAAGCAAAGAAGTATCAATCGAATCAAAGGCACGGGAAAAGTCAAGCAGTACCAGAATGGTTCCCATGCCTTGGTCCTGAGCTGTTAAGATATTATCGATTACATCCATGATTGCCGTTGCTGTACTGTGATTCTTCCTAAAGCCAGACTGATGAACAGGCAATATTTTGTTCTCCTCTACATAAGATGACATTTGTGCACATACAGCCTTTTCTAGAATTTTAGATATACAAGGTAATATGCTAATAGGCCTAAGATCTTTCATGCTGGTTGGATTATTTACTTTAGGAAGAGGTTTGACTATTGCAGTTTTCCATGCATTTGGGAAGGTGCCTGTTGTTATAGACTTATTTATAATAGCTGTTAAAGTCCCTAGGCTCTGTGGCAGTGTCCAATATAGCATTTGTAGCGTAATTTCATCAAAACCTTGCGCATTTGATTTTAACCCTTTCAGAATTTTAGCTACCTCTGCTTCAGTTACAGTTTTTAAGTTAAAAGTATTAGGCCCAAACCTATTGAATTCGAAGTAAGTAAGATTAGATAATGAGGACCTCACGCTCTTTGGAATGTTCAAAAAGTGTGTGTTTAACATCTCAGGGTCACATAAAGTTGATGGGATATCTGACTCTCGCTTCTTATTAACCCCTATATTTTTTTTTAAATGCTTCCACAACAGAGGTGGTTTATTTATGCACTGATTTATGTAAGTCTTAAAATAAGCACTTTTTTCTGCTTCCATAGCCTCCCAAACAAGTTTTTTAAAATCCTTATAATACTGTTTATGTGATTCCTGTTTTGACGCTTTATATCGAGAATGACTCTGATTCCTCAGTGCTATCATTTTCCTAATGGTGTAAGTAATCCAAGGACATGATTTCTCCGTCACCTTAATCTTTTTTAAAGGCGCATGGATGTCAAACAAGGTCAGAGTGTAAGCATTAAATTGAGAAACCATATCTTCAACTTCAGTCAAAGAGCTGATGTCACCCCAAGGAATATTGTTCAGGTCCACATTAAACTCCTCTGCATTGATATCTTTAAGTGGTCTAATAGTAATCCACCGGGGAACTATTTTAGCCTTCTTTAGGTTTAATGAAACTGTGACAATGGCATGCCCACCTAACTCTTTTATGTGATTCACTTCCACATCTCTGATGGAGGTATCCGTGCAGACCACATCTATCAATGTCTCACTGTGATCGGTAAAATGTGTTGGTTGCGAGACTACCTGCTTGAGGTTCATATAGTTTAAAAAATCATTAAATATTTTAGTTTTGCTGTCGAGTGGACTAAGTAAATTGATATTGAAATCTCCTAGAAGTACTAGACTATCATAACTTGAAAAAAGAGTTAGAGACTGGGTCATAGAGTCTATAAACAAGTCAACATCCTGCCATGGTGGCCGGTAAGCTGTGCCCACCATGATCTTTTTGCTACCGACTTTTAAGCTCAACCACATTTGTTCTACTGAATGGGGATTTGGGTGCTCACAAATAGTAAATTTTATGCCTTTCCTTACATAAAAACCTATTCCCCCTCCGCGCCCCCCTTTAATATTCGACGGCCGCGGTGAGTGAAGAAAGCGGTAGCCCGGTACCTGTGGAGCAAGCCCCTCCTCCCCCTCCTTAAGCCAGGTTTCGTTAATAGCTATAGTGTCTACTTCCATATCACTCATTGCCACCAAGAATTCCTCATGCCGCGTACCGAGAGAGCCCGCGTTAAATAATCCAACCTTGAATAGTTTAGACTTAACTTTCATAATCAAGTAGTGTCATATTTGTATAAAATTTGATTAAAAAATTGTTTCTTTTTGATTTAAGTACTTGGCTCACAGTTACAATGAGGCATACACTTGTGATCACAAACCTCATAACATCATACTCAAGCGTTTGAAAGTAAGCAAGTTTAGTAAAATCAAAGCTATTTGATGTACCGGTTTTAACAAAGAGTTGAGATAAAGTCAAAACTTTATTAATCAGTCGGGGGCAAGACAACACAGCAGCTGCACAAAATATTTTCAACGTACCACCATAGACCAATTGCGTTAAAATATTAACATGTTGTAACAAGTGTAGTAAATGACTATTAATAATTGCTAGTAATATTACAATGATAATAAGAATTAAATGATTATACATTTTTATGCTATTTGGATATTTTCCCTTAAAATTAATATGCCCCGTTCCAACACAGATACACTCAAACACACCATCTCTTGCTCTACATGATCTTACAAAATAGATACATGCAATGTAAAATCTTACACTACACAAATATCTTAATATATCCATAAAGTTAAAGTACCGGACCCGGGTATCCAGCCAGTTATTATGCCTAACGTTATTCCCACAATTTAACAAAGCACCTGGTTTTTTAGACTCCGCTAACTTGGGTGACGCCAAAAACACGATCAACGTCTGCCTCTACTTTGATGCTGTGAGCCGGCTGGCCATCCGCTTTCCGCGTGTAGATGCGTCCACGCTTAGTCCAGGTGTACTTCCACTGCATCCTCCGCGCCGCCTCCCGTGCAAGGTAGAACAGGTGCCGGTTCCTCCTGGTGAGCCTCTCGTTGACATAAAAGCGCTTGGGCGGCGCATCGAGGCCCATGTCCTGCGTGGTGGCGCCGCGCCGCACGCGCGCGCTGCGCAGAAGCTCGTCACGCAGGCCGCGCCGCGCCAGCCGCACCACCAGGCGCCTGCCTCGACCCGCTCCACCCGGCTGATCGGCGCTTTCATTCGCTCTACCGACCCTCTCTGCGAATATGACATCCTTACCCTCTAGCTCTACACCGAGTTTTGTTGCCAGGACTGTGATCGTGTGGATCGGGTTTTCGCCTTTCAACTCTGGCAGATTTGAAATCTCGATGTCGGCCTGGAGAAGCTCTTGGTCCCGTTCATTAAGGTCCTCTTGCAGTTTAGCTACAGTTTGCTCTAAGACACGCAGCTCGACGCCTCGGTCTAGCCCATCCTGCTGACCCGTTACGAAAGTGCCTGTCTCTATTGCCCCCAGCCTTCCTTCAATGGCGTCGATGCGCCGGTTACAGCCTGAGATGGCGCCTCGCATGTCAAAAAGCTCTGCACGGAACTCCTTCAGTTCCTTCCTGACCTCTCGGAGTTCCTCGCGGAAGAGGCGCATTTCCATGCATAGATCTAGTGGCTGAGTAGAGTCAAAAACCCTGTTTCATCCCTAGTCACACTATACTATTTCATATAACCTGCATTAAAAGTGCGTGTTTTATTAAAATTGTTATTTACAAATATGATATTTATAACTATGATATGTTGCTAGGTTGTTGTTTACAAATATGATATTTGTCAGTTTAGATGATGGTTAAAATGACAATTAAAAAGGTTTGTAATAAACAAAAAATACTCTGACAGGATTGAAAGGAGGGCTGGCTACGTCATTCAGCGGGTAGAAAATGCCCTAGGGCAGAAAACGATGATTTTCTACTTGCTTTATGACGTATTCGTATGAAATTGACTAGTTTCGGGTCAACAGGCATTGTAACTCGCACTTTCAGTGCAGGTTATATGAAAAAATAATTTACAGCAAAAATAACTTCTTGGTTTTCGGTAAGGTCGCCTTTTATTTATAAGCATGACTACGGAACCCTAACTAATTCTCACGGTTAAATCTGGTTTTCATAGCAAATATACTTAGAAAAATCAATATGTAGTTATATTTATTATTTAACAGTACCAGTACCTATTCTTAAAACGGATAAAACTAATATGTCAAATTCATTTATTAGTTTTTATTAGTGGGAAATTTAAGAAATGCTAAATTATAGTCTAGTCATATAAAATTTTTTCATGGAGATTATAGTATGAAAGTTTTGAAACATTTCAACAACATTCAGGAGTTTCTACCAACGAACATCCCCCAGATGATTGGGAGAAGTGGGTGTAAAAGGTCTTTTTTTTTTCTTACACAGGGTTATTTTTAGCGACTCGAAAAATATAAATATGTACCTAAGTGGAATAAAAGATATTTAAACACTGTTGTATATTATTATGTTTATATTTTCATATCTTTCGTTTTACTGTAGTCCAGCATTTCCACGAAACTAAAATACGGAGGTACGTTTTTATAAATCACTATTTGCGAGACGCAACAACCTGGGTACCAATCATGTAAGAATGTCCGATCAAAACGTTAAAGTTCGTCGTCAAAGTTTATAAACCATAACGGCATTAAATTAGAGCTCAATTTCGTGTATCCATTCTTATACGTTCGAGTATCGTTCATACCTAAACGTATAAGAATGGGCAGACGAAATTGAGCTCTAATTCAATGCAGTTATGGTTTATTTTACTTTGACAAAAATCTTAAACGTTTGATGAACAATTCTTACGTAATAGGGGGGCTGATATGGCGCGCGCGACAATGCTGTGCACAGATGTATAAGTTGAAAATTTAAGCCCGTTCATAGGGATGATGACATCTCAATCAAATCAGCAACTCTTTATCAAACTTAAAAAACGCACGTCTAGTATGGAAGTTGTATGAAATTCATAGTTGTGACGTCATCAAGTTTCAACGCACTTTTTTTCTTTAATCTATATTTTAAAACGGTTTTATCAAACTTAAAACTAACCGAGGATGTGAGTTTTAGGTCTTTTGGAAGACCCTCAAGTTTTGAGGTAGTTTTTCCGCATGTCAAAAATATTAGGAAAAATTAGCATACAAAGGTACATACCTACCTACCTTCTTCCATTTCCCACACCATCGCTTATCCATTATATGTGATGATGTTACGTTCCTGCTAAATGAATTATTGGTCCTGAACAACATTGCGAGGTTCCAAAACTTTTAGGTTTATCTCCCAAAATCCCCGAAAATATACTTAATTTGACTAGACTATTCTGTGTAATTGATTGGTGATTAACTTTTTACGTTTTATCATTATAGATTATAATTATTATATAGGTGAGTTAAGTAAATAGTTATTGAATTTTAGGCGCTTTCGATTTTATGTTCTTTTTTACAGTCAGCAGATTGTGTATTGCAAGTTTGAACATTGAAAAAATTTAATAATTGAATTACTTCAATCATAAAAAAATTGATTTCACTTTATTTTCAAACTTTATAAGATTTCTACCTTTTAGCTTAATTCTTAATTATCATGTAATTTTAAAATAGGCATCAAAAGTTTACCATGCAAACTTTTAAAGCTCCACTTTGTGTTCTTTGACTTTTTAATCAGATCTATAAATAGATAAATCATATTATTGATTGATTTGTGTGTATAAAATAAATACTACCTACTTTAAAAGCACAATTATTTTCATGTTAAATGTTCAACATAAACTATTTATGCTTTTGTAACATTCCGCAAACCATGCAAAATCCAAAGTATTTAGCTAGACTAATCATGTGACCTTGTTGTAATTTCTCTTTCAGTAGAAAGTGATAAAGTATGTTTTTTTACATAATTATTATATTAGTTTTCAATTTTATTCTTATACAGAATTTTTATGTATTTATGTAAGTAATGCATTTAAGATTTCTTTATGAATAAAATTATTTGAATAAAATGATGATTATAGGTATACCAAAATTTTGTAAAAGATTTTTTCATTAAATATAAGCAAGATGAAATTCTTTGTATTACATACTTCCACATACTTAGTATACTAAGTGATGATGCAGTCTAAGATGGTAGCGGGCTAACCTGTTAGGGGCATGGCAGTTATATTAAACCCATACCCATAGAATTAGATAAAGACCATACCCCTAATCGGTTTCTAGTTCTACACGGCATCGTACCAGAACGCTAAATCGCTTGGCGGCACGACTTTGCCGGTACGGTGGTAACTAGCCTCTGCCTCCCACCAGGCTAGACCAGGGAAAATTCAGAAATTATAAATTCCCAAATTTACCCTGTCGGGGATGGAACCTTGGACCTGCGCATGTCAAGACAACAGCGCTCAGCATTGCGCCAGGGAGGTCATCGTTTAGTTTGGCTGATTAGGTACCTATATACCTACCCTGAATTAACACAATACATAAGCTACATTAATTTATCCCTGAAAATTAAAATGTTGCTTGAATCAAAAAACATTAATCCACGCGGACGAAGTAGCGAGCGTCATCACTCCTGTAGTATTAATAGAATTTATTTTATTAAAGCCGTTGCCTATCCAAACTTTCACATTTATAATATCAGTGACTGGTTGATGTCTGAGTGGAATAAAGTTTTTGTCCACCGGCTTTGACACCGTCTCGGCGCGCGAGTGCGACCCCATTGCCCGCAGCGCCGAGACACCTGGATATGACACGAGTCCTGCACGCGGCGGGTAAGACGTCACCCGCGGTTCGCGGACCCAATACCGGAGACTACACCCGGTCTAGGGGCCCGGGTAGGCCCTAATCAACTTGGCTAGAAGATAACTAGTGGTTCGCCCCGAACTGAGACCTCGCGGTATCCATAAACTTACAGAGCGCCATCTATGTGAAGTTCTGTTAAAAATAGTGAAGCTCATTAAAAATTAAATAATTTCGTTTCCTTAGAATATTTATCTAATTTTAGTATTTGTTGTTCAAGTACAGGATATAATTCAAATAAGTGATCAAGTTTCAGGCTCAGCCTTTTCTTTTTAAGCACAAACGAATAAATTTGTACAGAGCGCCATCTATTGACAACATTGTGAAGTTTGTTCAAAATACGTAAGCTTATTAAAAATTAAATAACTTCGTTTCCTTATAATATTTATCTAATTTTAGTATTTGTTGTTCAAGTACAGGATATAATTCAAATAATTAATTAAGTTTCAGGCTCAGCCTTTCAGAAAATTGGGAGTTCTGAGGTCATCTTTGGACGTCAGAAAATCACCACTTTGAAAGCCCCCCATTTCGTCAATTTTAGGGGAAAAATTAAAAAAAAAATATTTTTGGACTCCGTTCCTCATTATCTTTAAAATGATATACCGCAACCCTATGTAATGCTATAAAAAATATTTTACTTCGCATTCGCTTCTATGAGAGCCCCCCTGAAATAAAGATTTTTATAACTTTTTAAGCCATATTCGGCGGGAGGCCATCGGTTTACATAGTATATTTAAATTTGAAGTAATTACGTTCAGTAATTCAGAAGTTATAAGGCTCTGACAGACGGACGGACGGACGGACAAGTGCCAATTCACCCAAGTAGACTCAGAGACCTTCGCTTCGCTCGGTCAATCACCGGGGTAATATAAGTATTATAATAATAATTACCCCGCACCCCATCCGGGTAAGTAGGCCAGGCCTCGAAGACCTTACCCTCGCTTGGCCCTCAGGGGCCAACCGGAGAAGACGTTCGCTCGCTCGACGCTGTCACCGGGTCAGATAAGTATAACGGACTATAGTTTAGAGCTTTTTATGAGGTCCTAAATAATAAATCAGTGGTCAGTTCCAAAACTTTTGTAGAATCCACAATCCAATCCATAGTTTCGATACGTATATTGTACCTACTAGCTGATGTCCGCGTGGATTGAGGTTTTTCGGTTCCCGCGGGAACTCTTTAATTTTCCGGGATAAAAAGTAGCTTAAGTGCTATTCCAGACTATAATCTATCTCTGTGCCAAATTTCATCCAGATCCGTTCAGCCGTTGAAGCGTGATTGAGTACCTAACAAACATCCATACATCCATCCAAACTTTCGCATTAATATAATATTTAGTTTTGATTCAAATTGCCTAGACTCTAGAGCTTATGAACGCTTTGAAGAAACCCGTACAGAGTAGTATATTCCTTGAAGAAACCGCTCCGGGGAGCGAGCACGTCCGAATACGCATTACGCAAGAACGCTGACTGTTCGCACTTCGCACGCTCTAGTGCCGTTTACATTAAGCGAGCGAGCATTTTTAGAATATTCCATAGAATCTTTGCGAACGTAGACAGAACAACGAAAGAATGTTCTGCGTCTTTTTACAGTATTATTACACTAAAATAATTTAATAGAGTAGGGATAGAATGAGCATTCGTTCGTATAGTGTAAATGCACCTTTAGGTGTAAATCATAATCCACAGATAATCTAAGGTTTGATGACTGTCGGTAGAGGTCGGTAGTTCTAAAAGAGTTTTGTTCATGAGATAAATCTGTGAGTTGAAGAAAGAATAGGTACCTATGTTTGTTTTTAGTTAGTTTTTCTAACTATGGACGGCACATACTTCCTAGGTATACCGTATATACTTACTCTGAGTTATCCTAGCTGTAGTTGATAATCATCCAGGGCCGTAAAATAAATAAAAAATAAAAAAATAAGTTAATAATCTGTACATCTGTGTAATTTGTGTGTTCCGTTATAAGCACTGCGAGCACTGGCAGTGCTCTTTACTGGGGACTTCCAGTGCTCTCAGTGTATTTCGGAACGCACCCAATGAGTATTTTGTGTGTGTTCCGTTATAAGCACTGCGAGCACTGGCAGTGCTCTTTACTGGGGACTTTCAGTGCTCTCAGTGTATTGCGGAACGCACCCTTTGTCTATGTCTAATGTCAATTTTGACGTTGACAGTTGATTGACGATTTGTTTGGAAAATAGAGGGTACACAATCTACACAATACACACACATTAGAGTACTGTATTAAAAGGTTTTTAATTTTAAGATCAGTTCAGTGTAATTTCTAATTACCTACCTATAATAATTTATTATGTATTCCTACTTTTCATAGTCGCATAGCTGTTTATTGTAATTTCGCAAGATTAACATGCGAATAGATAATATTGATTCACATCACTTCTAACACATTAAAACAAAATCCTATTGCTATTTCTAGCATATTATTTTCGAAATGAACAAAACTGTTCAAGAATTCATTCAAAATTCCTTTTCTCCAATCATCGCAACATTATGCAGTTCAAAAGTAGATAATGTAGTTGGTAAAAATAACTTAACCCTGTCAGAGTTACTACAACCGTTTACTACTGTGGATCGGGAGGGTAAGCTCTCATTCGATACTAATAATTATTGTAACTGTTCGATATAAATCTTTAAACATTATTAATTACAGTATACCTTTCAATATGTTTTAGGTCAATTTCGAGAGCCAGGAGGGGGTGTATGCACTATAAAAAAAATTGATCTAGTATTAAGGGATGTTAATTGGAAACCTCTGCAGCCTACTGAGGCAAGACGACAACTGAACAATGCAGTCTTATACAATTATGATGAAAAAACTGTAAAAGTTACCATAGGTCTGTAGAAACCCTTCCACATCACTTCAATGATTTGTAGGTTTAATTTTAAATATTCTTTTATTTTCAGAGGGACATACTTTAGACATACCTCAAGCCACACCTTGGTTTGATGCCTGGAGAGAGGCTTATTTTGAAGTTCAATTTCCGTCAGATCATGAATTCACTAAACATTTCCTGGCTTGTATTATTGTTGCTACTACTCTGGATGATAACATAATTGATGTTTATAATGCCTTAAATCAACAGTATGCACAACTACAGAATGTTACTCCGCCTAAACTACCTAAGTGGTTTAACAGTGCAGTCCTTAAATCCTATCTTCTTCTTCATGATGTATCAGCAGTTCCTCAGGAAAAGTAGGTATTAAATACTAGCCGATGTCCACAATTTTGTCAGAGTGGTTTATGTTTCTTTATTCCTGCTGGAACTCCTTAATTTTCCTGAATAAAAAGTAGCCTATATGTTACTTTACACTATTATCTATCTCTGTGCCAAATTTCATTCAGATCCTTACACCTACTCCGGAGTGATTGACACACATCCATCCATTCATCCATCCAAACTTTCACATTTATAATATTAGTATAGATAACATTATGATCTATTGCCAAACTTCTGTTTCACTCTGAATTTGAAACAGCTGCATGTTTGTATAAACAGATAAGCACAACACAATGAAATTACAATTTAGATTTATCTAATTTTAGTTAAAACTAAATATTTATTAATAATATGTATTATAAAAATTAATAAAAGACTAAAACTGTGACTGGATACTTCCTTTAGTGTCTACACAAAATAGAATTTTTGCAATCAGTCTAAAACCTTTTTTTTTATTCACTATAGGCTTAAGCTTGACCACAATCACAGGTAAATGGAAAGTGATGATAAGTGCGGCTTAAAATTGGACGCGCTTGCCTAGAAGATGCCTATTCACTCTTGATTTAAAGATACCCGGATTTTAGTTGGTGGGAAACAGTTTAATAAAATATAAATTTTTAACCATACTGTATAATACATAGGTAAAGGAGAATGGGCAAAAATGTATGAACGTTGGTCTACCTAATCAACAGTAACGCCTTCTATGGAATTAAGAAGCTAATAAGTAGTTAATCAAATTACAGATAGCGCTTACACCAAAATATATGGGAGGACCTAAAGCTTTGTTTCCATATAATAAAACTAGATGATGCCCGCGACATCCGCGTGGACTAAGTTTTTTCAACTCCCGCGGCAACTCCTTAATTTTCCGGGATAAAAAGTAGCCTGTCCTTCCCCGGGATACAACCTATCCCTGTAACAAATTTCAACAAAATCGGTTGAAGGGGTGGACCGTGAAAGCGTAGCAGACGGACAGACAGACATACTTTCGCTTTTTTAATATTTAGTATATATGTAGTATACTTAAGTACTAAAAATAAGCTTTTTATTGATATAACTTTCATTTTTGTTGATAGGCAAAGTGGTCTACACTTTGCCCATTCTCCTTTGTATGTTAATGTATGTAATAGGGTAAGCTCACCTATGCGATGCCAGGTGGGTCAGCTAGTTAATTTATAAAAAAGGTACCTAATTAATTTTGTTTTATTTCAGAGCAGATAAATCATTTGAAACTTTAAAATCGACATTTGGTGCTTCCAACTGCTTTATGTTGTCAATAAATTCCAAACAAGCTGTAGATCCTAAACTTCCAACAGATTTTTGGGATAGGTTCTTACGGAGATCTAGGGAATTAACTGTAAGAATGCTAATGTCAGTTATTACATTATCTTTATTTTTATAATTGTTATTATAATTAAACATTGCCCTTTTTTTGCTTCCAGAATGATTCCTTGACAGCCTCTCTCTATGTGCCATCATTTGAATCTCAAGTCACATTTCCTCCAGCAAGTACTGCTACTCCAGGTACTTGTAGTAGTAGTAGTTATGATTTAGCAGTCATGATATGATTTCAAACTGTTCAAAACTCAAAAGTCCTAAACTACTTCTTTTTAGGGTTCTGTACCAAAATGGTAAAAATGGAACCCTAATGGTGCGACTTTCTCCGTCCGTCCGTCCGGTCCGTCTGTCCGTCCGTCCGTCTGTCACAGTCGATTATTTCAGTAACTATTTAAACTATCGACATGAAATTTGGAATAGTTGTGTATAATAGTGGCCTAACATCATTAAAATAAAATAAAAATCGAAAATTATTTTTAGTTTAATTAAAAAAGGGGGAAAATCGGGGGTTTGAAATTTCAAAGTATGATAACTATACTGAGTGGGATATCATATGAAAGGGCTATACTTCTACATTCTAAAACAGATTTTTATTTATTTTTATGCATAATAGTTTTTGATTTATCGGGCAAAATGTCGAAAAAAACCGGCCAAGTGCGAGTCGGACTCGCGCACCGAGGGTTCCGTACAAACCTGTAGTAAGTTTTACGATTTATGACGTATTAAAAATAAAAATTACGTTTGTTGTATGGGAGCCCCCCTTTAATATTTACTTTATTGATATTTAATTATTTATTTTGAAAGGTAAATATACAAGTTAATAGGTATTCTGTGAAAATTTGAACCGTCTATCTGTTACCGTTTTTAATATTGAGCAAAAAAATACGAAAAAAACACGTTTATTGTATGGGGACCCCCCTTAATATATATATTTTTTTAATTTTTAGTATTTGTTGTTAAAGCGGCAACGGAAATACATCATTTGTGAAAATTTCAGCTTTCTAGCTATCACGGTTTATGAGATACAGCCTGGAGACAGACAGACAGCGGAGTCTTAGTAATAGGGTCCCGTTTTTACCCTTTGGGTACGGAACCCTAAAAGTTCCCCCCCCCCCCCCCCCCCCCCCCTTATCTCCGAAGTTTACCAATTGAAAAATCTGAAATAACTATGGTCAATAGAAGCTTATGTATATTTTACAGGAAAAATAAAACCAACGCTATAACTAGCATAGTTTTTTTGATATTAACAATAAACCTCTACAAACAAAGTTAGTTTTGCGGTTCATTAAATTCATTAATCGTAAAACTTACTACAGGTTTGTACGGAACCCTCGGTGCGCGAGTCCGACTCGCACTTGGCCGGTTTTATTTGTTTTGGCAAATAAATTGTAACCTGTGCCAATAATGTGCCACTTACTATACAATTAAGCTTCTTGTTCCTTGGTTATACATTGTGCTTTTTGTGGCTTAGATATTGTAATTGCTTATTTTTGAGAAACATCTTCCTAATACTAGTCAAAGTCTGGTATCCTTTTGTATATAGAGTATGAGAAATCAAATGCTCCAACAACATCGACAAATCTTGAAGGTGTGCATCCTCTTACCACTACGGATAACGATGTTTATGATAACGCAAACAGCTTACAGGTAATGTAATATTTCATTTGCATTTAGAATTCTTAACACTACTATGCAGTGTTTGATATCAACATAATATTATAAAGGAGATGACCAGTAACTGCCCTCCGATTCGGGACAATGTGCAGGATTTCCGTTTTTACAGTGAGGTTTAAAAATTAAAACCGAAATTACTATGGATTTATTATTCCGAATAAGGTCAAGGTTAAAATGTCTATAAAAACAATACGTTTATTGTTTAAATCTTGAGCGTCCGGTTTCCTCTTTATGCACTACTCCATTTTGACGTTCCGTTTTATCCATGCCTAATAATAATCTTGTTACCCTACATGAATACCATACACTTAAGTACCTTAGTCTTATGAGTTAATTATTATGAGTGATTTATTTTTGATCAATTAAATAGTAATGAAAAGGAAATGTATGTTTTGTTTTTATTATTTTTGTTAGTTGACAGGCCTCAAACGAACAAAGCATTTTCAAATAACCACTGCGTTTAAAGGAACGTAACGCCTTCTGGCATTGCATCTGTCTGCCATCTGTGGTCGAATAGTTAAACAAACTCGCTAACCAAAACGTTTAGCGCCATCTGTTGTCAAATAGTTGAAAAGACTCGCTAGCGCCATTTAGTGTGGCAGCAGTACAATGTAGCGTGATTTTTAAAGGAATTACATAATTCTTGCAAATATAGTTTTATTATTCCAGTATTATCCTCATCCATGCTTAAATAATGCATAGATTAATTATTTTCCTGAGAAACGTGGTTAGCAATACTTAAAATATTATTTTAGACTCGCTCACCACAACAACTAGTGCCATCTAGTGTGGGAAAGCAGTCTTTTGATAAAACTTCTTTTATTTATTTTCTCAGTTTTCAGAGCCTTCAGACTCCTGAAACTTTTTTATCTGAAAACTGTAAAATATAAAAATTACAATAATAAATAGTTCATTGCTGCACATTAATTTTTGATATCTAGGCAAGCTCCCATAGTTGCGCTGGTCAAGTCCTTTCACTAGGTTTGATAACTTTTGAATGGTGTTTATAATTCTGTTTTAGCCATATTCTTTTTCTGGCAGTTCCGAAAGTGTTAATGTGATAAAATCCTCAGAAAGTTTATCTGAACTTCATGGAGCTGCATTAAATGCGATGGACATTGATGCAATAAAGAGTTTCTTGCAAGAGTATGCCTCAAAAGCGTTAATACCGCACTTAGAAAAGCAGATTGCGCAATTGACCGAAGTTGTAAGTATAATTTAGTCCACAATATCAAAAGTGTGTCTATTAAGTTGTCACTTCTCAAAGTATTAAAAAACCAAATACATATCTTGAAATCTCAAAAAAGGATTTCAATAAAACACTAAAATTTGAAATTTTTTGCGAATTTTGGAAGCTATTTATTAGAAATCTATTATTACACTCACTTTGAAATACGAACAATATTTTGTTTAATTTAATTTTTTTAAGGTTGCAAATAAAAAAGGCGTGAGTAGATCGCTATTATCAGCTACAAAACGATGGTTTACAACTGGAAAATCAGGAGCTACAGCCGTTAACAATACAGTGATGTAAGTAATTTCCTTTCCTGTTTTCCGTGTGTGTATTACAAAATATAATAATGAAAGTTTTATAAGGAAGGTAAGTTAAGTCTCCATGATTGGGAAGTTGGCACTTCGAGCTTAGTTAGTTTAATTTAGTTTAAAGTTGTTGCTCGGTACCAACTGTATAAATTCGCCACCAATAGTTGCTAAATCCTGCAGTAGCATCAGGATTGTGGAGTTGGGATTTGGAGTTAAATTCTTCTTAGCCAGTAAAAAAACTATCAAAATCGGTCCCGATATCACTTAAGTTCATAGGAAAAAAATAAGCGCCGAATTCAAAACCTCTTTTTAGGAAGACAGCTTTTTTTTTAAAATATATAACCTAGCGCTTGGCTGCAATCAGACTTGCTTGTAAGTGGTGATGCAGCCTAAGGTGGAGCTCTAATATGCCCTTAAGTCATAGGCTGCTAGGTCTTAGTACAAGGCGAACCATTAGCGTTATTATGAGTATATTTATAATTTTAAGTTACTCGACCGATTGTGCGGAACTGCAGTTGCGGCGTTTGGGCGATCTTTGGTTTCTGTGCGGGCAATGGCAGCGGGCCTTCGACGCGTATCACACGGCCAAAAGGGAGTTTTACGCCGACAGCGCCTGGCTGTGTTACGCGGGCGCGCTAGAGATGGCCGCCATTAGCGCTTTCATGGCAGGAGAAGCCAATAGAAAAACCTTCGGCTATATGGAGGAGAGCATTGTCACTTACCTAAACACTTGCAGGTGAGACTGTCGTTGTGTAATTCTTTATTTATTTTTTACTTGCTATACTGTCCCGAATGTTCCCTTGTGTGATATCCGAAATCATGAAAATGAATGAATGAACGTAATAAACAAAGTAGACAGTTCTAATATTATAAATACGAAAGTGTGTCTGTCTATCTGTTTGTCTGTCTGCTACGCTTTCACAGCTCAACTGTTCCACCGATTTTGATGAAATTTGGTACAGAGATAGGTTGTATCCCAAAGAAGGACATAGGCTACTTTTTATCCCAGAAAATTAAAGAGTTCTCGCGGGAATCAAAAAACCTTATCACACGCGGACGAAGTACCGGGCATTATCTAGTTTATAATATTTATAGGATATATTTTCACAATTTTATTATGGTACTTTTACTACAATACCATGAAATTAAGTGTTCTAAAAATGTTTAGATAATTAATAGATCTTATCCAGATTTGCCGAACATGCTAAATTCAACAGGATATAATTAAAACGGACAACCTCTGTAGGAATGAGGGTAGTTAACTCCAAATGTGTATTTCACTTTTGACCACATTTTTAGGGTTCCGTACCAAAATGGTAAAATCGAACCCTTATGGTGCGACTTTCTCCGTCTGTCTGTCCGTCCGTCACACTCGATTATTTCAGTAACTACCGAAGCTATCGACATGAAATTTGGAATAGTTGTGTATATTAGTGGCCCAAAGACACTGGAATTAAAAAAAATTGGAAATTATTTTTGTTCTTATTTAAAAAGGGGGGAAAATCGGAGGGTTGAAATTTAAAAGTGTACTGTGTGGGGTATCATATGAAAGGGTTTACTTTGTACATTCTAAAACAGGTTTTTAATTATTTTTAGTCATGATAGTTTTTGATTTATCGGGCATGTCGAAAAAAATACCGTTCCCCCCCCCCCCCTTATCTCCGGAGTTTACCAATCGAAAAATCTGAAATAATTATGGTCAATAGGAATTTATGTATATTTTACAGGAAAACTATAGCCAATGCTCTAACTAGCATAGTTTTTTTGATATTAACAGTAAACCTCTACAAACAAAGTTAGTTTTGCGGTTCATTTCGTCTTGTTTTTAATACGTCATAAATCGTAAAACTTACTACAGGTTTGTACGGAGTCCGACTCGCACTTGGCCGGTTTTTTATTTTTTACAGAATGGTACAGTATGCAGTCCGAGCCACATTGCTATCAGTACCGTGTTTAATCAATGCGGGAATGTATGGCGAAGCTGCCAAGCAACTGATACGCATGACCTCTGAAGACAGCGATTTACGGAGTGCAATGCTTCTAGAACAGGCAGCTTTGTGTTTCCTGAAAGGCCCAAGTAATAAGGTCATGTCAAGAAAATACGCTTTCCATATGGTTCTCGCGGGGCACAGATTTTCTAAAGCTGGACAGAAGAAACACGCATATAGATGTTACAAACAAGCTTACCAGGTATTTAAAACTGCATACACATTTTGGGTATGTTCCGATATGCACTGCGACCACTGTAAAATGTGACGTCAATTTATTATACTGCAAAGCCGTTCCTTTATAGTTAGCTATACTGGTTACTATTTAAAACGGAATGCAGTCCAGTATACTGTCATCATTTTTTGGCGCTGTTTTGACATAAAATAATCTAAACTAATATTATATACTAGATGATGCCCACGACATCGTCCGGTGGATTAAGGTTTTTTGATTCCCAAAAATCATCCAAAAAATCACGTCAATCCGTTGCTCCGTTGCGGCGTGATTGAAGGACAAACCAATAAACCAACAAACAAACACACTTTCGCTTTTATAATATTAGTATGATAATTATAAATGCGTAAGTGTGTCTGTCTGTCTGCTACGCTTTCCGGGCCCAACTACTCATTCGATTTTGATGAAATTTGGTACAGAGACAGGTTACCTACTTCAAGTATTATAATAAATTAGATGATACCCGCGATTGTTTTTTTATTCCTCCGGGAACTCTTCAATTTCCTTCCCCGTGTTTACATCCGTAAACTATCTCTGATGTAAAATTTCACCAAAACGGACACAGACAGGATGTAAAATTTCAAAAAAATCGGTTGAGTAGTTGGGCCGTGAAAGCGTAGCAGACAGACATATACATTATCGCATTTATAATATTAATATGGATTTCGTTGGTTTTTTTAATATTTTTGGATGTTTGTATGATTGTTTGTCTTTGCGACCTCTGATATGGAAGTCGTTTGCCCTGGGCGCAGGTGTACGCGAGCAGTGGCTGGCGGCTGTCGACGGACCACGTGCAGTTCGCGCTGGGGCGGCTGGCGGGCGCGCTGAAGCTGCCGCACGCTGCCGCGTCGTGGCTGGCCGCGCCGCTGGCCCCGTTCTCGCCGCAGCCCGCCGCCCAGCAAGACGCCTTCCTGCGCGAGTTCATGCTCGCACATCAGGTCAGTAACCTTCTATCGTATAGTTCGCCATTAGACGGTAAGTCATGAAGGGATAGGCCGTGAAAATTAAACCAAATTGCTGATTAATTTGGATTTCATATGTGACATTTGACAACCAAAAACATAGATATACTTACATATAATTTAGCGTAATGTTGACAGTAAATGAAGCTCTAATAATATTATTAAATTTCAGGACACAGCACACATTTGCATTATCTCAGTATCAATATTAATTTTGCGCCGTTATTCGTTATTGAATCATTATATTATTATACCTACGCATCGTGAACTAGTATTTCAGCGCGCGAATTTATTTCTCATTAATTGAATAATTGAGAAGAATTTATGCAGTTCTTCTTTCAATAAAAATACTACTTCTTAGTTTCGGTTATTCGCAATATGTGTTGTACGCTATATTCTATGCCTTCTATAAATCAAAGTAACAGTAAAATTGAGAAATGAATGCTGAAGATGTTTTCCATAAGTATCTTTTTAACATAATATTATGTGTTTATGAAATGAAAAACAAAATTCGAATTATTGTGGAGTACATGTAACTAATTTTCAGCAATGGGTAGAGACATCAGAGGAGTACAAAGAGCATCTTCCAGTTTTGCCCGTGCCTTTGCTATCTAGTGAGGAAACCGCAGTATTATGCGTGGGGACCGCACCGCTGTCGTCCCCGGGGCGGACGCCCGCTTCGTCTCTCGCCTTGCCGCCCGCGCCTGACGCGAGCCAGGACGACCCATACTGGCACAAACTTGAGGAAATACTGCTTCAGGTTGCACAAGGCAGCGTGCCGATGATCTTTAAACCGACTATAGATTTGTATACACAAAAAACTGATAGCAATCCGATTGTTCCGCAAGGAGGTACGGTTATATTTCATTCATTTTTGTAAATCTGAAATCAGAAGAGCAAATTATGAATATTTAAAAATATTTAATTGCATTTTGTAATTTCTTTATGGATTACGTATTACAGCTGATTATTTTAATAGCAGAGTGATTTCTTTAGTTATTATCTGGACTCTTATTTTTTCAGAGCCTATCCAAGTTTCCATAACTTTATACAATCCATTAAAGATTTCATTACTTTTAAAAGAACTCGAATTGTTATGGCAGTTCACTCCAAATGTAGAGGAAACAGAAACAGATGAGGTCTTAAATAATGAACCCCTGTTGGCTACGGGACAAGTCCTTGAAAGCAACGTGATACACAGTCAGAAAATTAAGTCATTTTTGTTAGATGGAGATTCTAAGAAAACCTTGAATTTTAATGTGATACCCCTGAAGATTGGACAACTTTTAATTCAAGGATTAGCCTTTAAGTAAGTATGATATTTTAAACTAATATTATGTTAGTTGGGAAGGTCAGCTATGCAGGTCGCCCCTCTTCTGCATTCACTGTAACCACAACTTTTCAGTGACTTCCATAATCATTGTATTCTACTGTTATAAAGCATTTAAAAGTAATTGTAGGCGTACAATTCACATTTTTACAAATTACCCAACGCATGTTATTCGTTCTTGATAAATTTCAGACTAATAAATGTCGGAGAAGGTAAACAGAATGAAAACGGTGTGACGGTTTTAGGAAAATTAAATTTAGGAGGCGGTAATAACTTTTCGGACAAGCTTTTGCAAATTAGAGTTATCCCTCAAGCACCATGTTTGCAGGCAAGTATTACTGTTTTTTATTAACTTTTAGTTGTCTTGTAAGTTCTTAGGAAATGGTAACTAAAGGAGTAGTTGTGGGGTTTTAGTCCTGTTATTGTTGGTTGTAAAATAAGCGTTTCCACTGTAGAACTAACTTAAAAAGGAGGAGGTTCTCAATTCGGCGCGTATTTTTATTTTATTCGTATTATTTATTTATTTTATTTATTTATATATTTTTATTTATTTACATCTAATCAGAACGACGATGCCACTGATGGTTATTATCAAATTACTAGCTGATGCCTGCGACTTCATCCGCGTGGATTGAGGTTATTAGGTTCACTTTAATTTTCCGAGATAAAAAGTAGCCTATGTGTTATTCCAGACTATAATCTATCTCGGTGCCAAATTTCATCCAGATCCGTTTAGCCGTTCTGGCGTGATTGAGTAACAAACATCCATCCATCCATCCAAACTTTCGCATTTATAATATTAGTATAGATATAGATTAACTATGTTAATTATTAATTATGCTTATTATTAATAATTGTAATATGTTTATTAAGTTTTTAATGAATCGCTTTTGACGAATGCAATCATCTTTTATTAGATGACGCTGTCTGAGACAGGTGCCGACGTCATAAGCGGAGAAATATTGAACGTGGACGTAGAGTTTCGGAACGTTGGTCCTGTGCCAATGCGCAACCTATACTTGGCCGTGTCGCACCCCGACTGCATGAGTGTGGTCAGCGCCGACGACACTGTGGACGACTTCAAAGCCCTATATGATGACAAATATCGCCCGCCGCCTGATTTTTCGGGTACGTTTAGTTAGTAATGTTTTCTTTTATTCTGTGTTGACATTTTGAGGAAATTTCTGAATTACACTTGACAATGATCGATGATAGCAAATGTTGATCTACCCTCAAATAGTTCTTACATTACAATGTTCATGTACAAAAATATATTCTACTAGACGAGGCCCGTGACTTCGGCGGCACGGACGTAAGTCTTTTAAAACTGCCCGTGGAAACACATTGATTTTCTTGGCTAAAGAGTCGTAAACACAAAGTTCCAGTTAGTAGCACTGGGGATCTATGGACGAACTTTGGGGGATGTAGGTAGGTCTATTTTACTATGATGACAATGTGTTTAGACGCTAGAATTATTTAGGTCGTGCAACGTCGGTATTATTTTTTGACGACCTCCCTGGCGCAGTGTTGAGCGCTGTTGTCTTAACGTGCGGAGGTCCCGGGTTCAATCCCCGGCAGGGTCAATTGGGGAATTTTCAATTTCTGAATTTTCCCTGGTCTGGCCTGGTGGGAGGCATCGGCCGTGGCTAGTTTCCACCCTACCGGCAAAGACGTGCCGCCAAGCGATTTAGCGTTCCGGTACGATGTCATGTAGAAACCGACTAGGGGTATGGGTTTAATATAACTGCCATGCCCCTAACAGGTTAGCCCGCTACCATCTTAGACTGCAACATCACTTAAAATTAGTTGAGATCGCAGTCAAGGACTAACTTGTAGTGCACAAAAAAACGTGTGGTGTCGTGGGACACCAAGATATGCACGAAGTTCCTTATTACATAAAAAATATTAATTTCTAACAAAATTATCTTAACACTTTTATTATATTCACAATGATTCATAAAAATATAAGTATAATAACTAGCTGATGCCCGCGACTTCGTCCGCGTGGATTGATGTTTTTGGGTTTCCGCTGGAACTTCTTAATTTTCCGGGATAAAAAGTAGCCTATGTGTTATTCCAGACTATAATCTACCTCTTGTGCCAAATTTCGTCCAGATCTGTTCAGCCGTTCGGGCGTGATTGAGTAACAAACATCCATCCATACATTCATACATCCATCCAAACTTTCGCATTTATAATATTAGTATAGATAATTAGACACTGTATAGCGAACATACATAAATTATACATAAAAATCTTACTCCACGCATTTTCGTTACGGACGTTTTTTGCCGGCTGGGGCTACCCCTCTGCATCGTCCCATAAGGAACTTCGTTCCAAAAAACTTGTGGTAAGAGTGATGATGTGATACGCGCCAATACAGACGAGCGTGCGGCGCGTGCGGAGTGGCGAGCGCGCGCGGCGTGCCGGCGAGTGGCGCTGGTGGCGGCGGCAGGCGCGGCTGCGGGCGCGGCGCGCGCCACGCTGCTGCTGCGGCCGCACGCGCGCGCGCCGCGCCTCTACCTGCTCGCCTACTACGAGACCGGCCAGCCCGCGCGCCCGCACCGCCTGCTGCGACACGTGTTCCGCTTCCAGCCCACCGTCAGTATGCAACGACTCTTTTTAATGCTCACCACCACAGCCCATTAACGTCCCACTGTTGAGCACAGGCCTCCCACTCTCATAGGAGAGAGGGAATTAGAGCTTCGACCAGACAGGGTATTAGAGCTTCGACCCACCACGCTGCTCCAATGCGGGTATGGCGGGCTTTAACGACTATTATCATGTTAGTGATAATTACCGGGACCGACGGATTAACGTGCTCTCCGAGGCACGAGGGTGGAACACCGCTACCTTCCTAACTAGTACTGAGAATTTTAGTCAGAAAATCCCAATATACAATTATGACCCGACCCGGGACTCGAACCCGGGACCTCGTCGGCCGCAATTGAACATGCTTACCACTAGACTAACGAGGCACTTTGTCTAGTTAGTCAAGAGAAAATGGTAGACTCACGTGACATTGGCGAAGTGCATTGTGCTGGTTTGGCACTAAGAAAAACCATTAAACCAAAAGACGAAGAAGAAGAAGAAGAAAATGGTAGAATGCTAACTGTCATCCTAATAGCGTCTGTATATCAACAACAGTTTTGTTGTTCTATATTCTTGTTTACTGTCCAGCAGACTAGTATATTATAATACCTATTTTTTATGGAACTGGTTTTTTGTGGCATTTTAATAATGCCCGAATTCACTGTTTTTTTTTTTAAATATGTCCACTTTTTGCAGGAAGCAGTCGAGATTTTGGCGATACCGCGAAGAGGCTTAGGCCATTCTGGGAATCAAGTCTTAGAAAATATGCATCTATCCGTTGAAATCAAAAACATATGCAATGAGAAAGACGATAATATAACTCTAGAAGTATTGGAGGCTTCATTGCTGAGCAGACAGTGGAAGTTGACGCAGCTTACGACTGCAATTGACTCTGACAATACCTTAATTTCTCGAGAGCGAGCTCATCTTATACTAAAAAGCGCGAGAATTCTTGGAGATATACCAGAAGGGCAGGTGGAATATTCCTGTCTTAAAATAAGTCAAAATCACCCTGAAAGTAAAGACGACATCAACAAGCCTCCCTATTCAAAATTTGTTACAGACAATACGCCATCATTATTCGATATGGCCGATATTAGTGAAAACAAGGAAGAAAGAGAAGGATTGATACGCTCTATGTTTGTTTTGAGATGGAAAGCGCAAAACAAAAAGACTGGTCGTGCAGTCATCGGCCAACATTGTCTTTGGCTGGTCTGTTTCGGCAAAACTCTATCACATGAAAGAGAAAAAGCACCTCTTAATGCACCTAATGTTGACGATATTGGTACCCGCATCGATTTACACGATACGAAGGGAAAAAGTGAAAAGAATAATGTAGTCGTGTTTAGATTAGAGCATTCCAATCACATTAACCACGATTTCAATGCAAATAAATTATGCATGATACCGGTTGTAATTAATATTGTGAACTGTTATGGAGTGCCCGTGAAGGTTTTCATAGACATGTCGAGACAACAAAATAGGTATGAGTATAATAAAAATATCCATACTAATATTATAGATGCGCGTGTGTCTGTCTGTCTGTCCGTCTGCTGTCAGTCGCTACGCTTTCACGGCCCATCTATTCAACCGATTTTGATGAAATTCTGTTCAGGGATAGGTTGTATCCCGGGAAGGACATAGGCTACTTTTTATTCCGGTAAATTCAAGAGTTCCCGCGGGAATAAAAAATAATGACCTGTTCAACCGATTTTGATGAAGTTTGGTACGGGATAGGTTGTATCTCGGGGAAGGACATATACTACTTTTTATCACGGAAAATTGAGTAGTTCCCGCGGGAATTGAAAAATCTTAATCCACGCGGACGAAGTCGCGGGCATCATCTAGTTTAATAATAAGCTAAACTTAAACACATTAATAGAATACTGAATTGGTATTGTTTGTTTAATATTTGCAGAGACAGTTACGGGGAACTTGGTTGGGCTGGTGCTTTGAGCAACGGGCTAGACTCAGAGTCTAAGGAACTGGGCTTAAATGTTACTCTAGAGAAGTTTGAATCCCGTCGTGTACAGGTAAATATATTAAACTTTCTTCTTAGATTTGTAGCGTGCTCCTAGTATTTATTGCAGTTTTTGCTTTAAGAAGCCAACAACCGCCTGTCCAGAGAGCGTCATTCTAGCACCTTGGGACCCCAACGTTTATCAAGTCTTCAAACTACGTACACCGCTACCACTTTAGTATCGTAACCCGCTAAGATATGAGGTTACTATGGTTCTTCACCTGAAGTCTGATTTGATCACGTAAAGTAACTCCTAACATAGCTGTCTTTGTCGCCCGTGACTTAGCTGTCTTTTGACAGCGAAGTATAAACGACTCCCAAGTCCCAAAGTTTAATGTAATCGAAGAGAAAGAGTGTTATAAATCGTTTAGTGAACTGTTTTGCAATGCCCTTTCTGCCGAGAAGAACCAGCAAGGGTCTCGGTGGTTGCTCCTTAAATACGTTTTACCAATACTTAATATGCTGATTACATTTGACATACTTTTGAGATTATAACTTTAGCAGCAGCAGCATAGCAGCTCTCCGCGCATTGATGATTTGTGGTCTAGATTGATGTATTGTTTAAATAAGGGGTTGATGGGTTTTATGTAATAGCATTGCAACTAACGTTAGCCTGCTACCATCTTAGACTAGGTGAGATTTAGTCTTAGACTGCGTCAAAGGCTACAACTTTGTGAGGATGTATGGATATTTATTACTCATTCACCCAAAAAGTACTGAACGGATTTTGATGAAGGTATTAAAATGTACATTGGAATAACACATGCTACTTTTCATCCCGATATTCCTACGGGATCGGGATGTTCGCGGGAGACACCGCGGGGCAGAGCTAGTAGTAAAATAAGGGAATGATTTGCATTTGTTTGCAGGTCCGGGCCTTATGCGCATCGCCTGGTACGTACCTGGTGGGTTCCGCGTTCTCCGTAAGCACGATGCTCGGCACCGATCGCAGCGCAACTACTCGCTTCCCCAACAACGCCTCACTACTTGTCGTCCAACAAGTCGCTTGATACTCTCCATTTTGAAGATTATTATGGGTGAATAGCCAAACACCTACAGTTCGCGCGCGAGGTCCGAGGAATCTTAAGGAATGTTGACGTAATGAGATAGAGTTGTGATTTAGTCGATATTAGGTACGTTATTGATACTAACACATCTTTAGTATCTGTGCGCGTGCATTGAATTAATTATGAAATAATAATTCTATGAGGATAGTATGTACAATAAGGAAGAAAAAACAAATTGTATCATAAAATTTAATTATAACTGTACAAAAAGATCGTTAAATCTAATTAATCACTGTCGCAATCAGAATAATCAGTACTTTAAGGAATTTAAAAATATAACACTGCTATCGCACAATTAAAAACAGGACTCGATAAAACATACTCTGGCGTCAAGGGCGGCACTAGTATGGGAGTGTGCGGGGTATGAAGGGACGGTCGGGCGCGGTGCGCACCCGCCCGCTACCTCAGCCCCTGATTCCTCAGACCACGCGCGCGGACTATACATCTCTTGTTTTGACTTACTGACATTATGATATACGTGTATAATTAAAGGACTTGGTAAAACTTAGAAAGAAAATTATATTTAAGTATTTAAACCTATAAATTCGTTAATATTGTTTATTTGTTGCTACCTACTTAAAGTAAAATAATGTTATCATTATAATATTATCTTATTCAGTGTTTTTTTATATTTAAATAAGTACTTTTTCAGACTTCCGTATTAAAACTTTAAAGAAAGCTTTAAGCTAGAAATACGCTACTCTAAACGCGTCAGAACTCAGAAGCATGCCTAACTATCTGGCGTCACGGACCGTTAAGTCGTGTCTAAATGTATGAAACAGATAGATATGCTTCTGACGCGTCAGAGTATAGTGTATTTCTAGTTTTATGCTCACAGTATCACAGGAGTATGTTGGTATCACAGATCACAGCCATTAAATTCAGGCTTATCTATTATCGCCGTGAAAGGATCACCGTTCTAGGATCACTTCGTTGCCCGTCTGTCTAACCACCTTATTCTCGGGAACGCGTGGGAGGTTTTTATGTAGTTTTACTACTTCTTCATAACTGTTTACTTACTGTAGGTATGTGCAATAAAGATATCTAAATAAACTAATTAAAAGAAATTAGTTACTCTGTACGACGTGTATCGCATCTATAGATACATTATACCGTTACACGACATGCATTAAGTATTTCTATTTCAGAATGAGTATTGTAGGTAATAGGTATACCTATCAAAAATTTACGATCGCATCTGAAATCATGAAATCGTTTTACGAGTTATGTGGGTAGGATTGGGTATACCTATTTATGTATATGCACCTATACTGTGCAAACTACGCGACCTAACTACTAATGTAATTTATTGTTAAAGAACCAGTTTTATAAAATAAGATAGATTCATTCGACTATTCTTAAGCACTTGTAAAAAGTCTATTTGAATAAAATCTTTTGAATTTTGAATTTACATTGTGTTCACGTAGGTATCTATATTGATTGTTTTTTGGAAAAAAAATAACAAATATGTTCCGCTATGTTAAACAATATCCGGTGTGCAACATTGTTTTGGGTAAGTAAATGACTAGCACAGTTGTGCTAACGAATACTTAGTTTTGAGGATGGTACCTAGTACCTACTTACCGTTATTCTTTGAAGTTTGAGGTTTCCAATCCCAGCTGATGAACAAACTAAAAATTTTCGAGTGTGGTGGAGGGGTTTTAATTTCGACTTTTCTAGATTTTTGCTAGGTACTCGTAGTTGTCTTGAAAAATAATGGGAACTAGCTGATTGATGCCCGCGACTTCGTCTGCGTGGTGTAAGAGTTTTTTCATTCCCGCAGGACTCTTCAATTTTCCGGAGTAAAAAGTAGCCTATGCCCTTCTCCGGGACAACCTGTCCGTACAAAATCGGCTGAAAAGACGGGTCGTGGAAGCGTTACAAACTAACAAACCCACATTCGCATTTGTTAGGTAGGTACATACACCTGCACCATTTTAATATGTATCATCAATAGCTTTCGTAGCGCACGCGAAATAATGACTTTTATAGGTTACATATTTTGATACCATGGGTTCATTATTTAAGTATATTGCAATTTCATAGGGATATCTAAATTTCGATGCTAATTTTATTGAAAATAATATAGGTACAGTCCTTGTTACTCGCTGATAAATTCTCATTTTTGTAATCGGTTAGGTAGTTTTGAGTTAATCCATTACAAACAAACACAAAAAATCTAATCTTTAAGTATCTCTTTAAGATTAAAAGGTAGTTTAGATATCAGCACGCGGTTACTTCATCAATTAATATATATATAGCTGCTCGTGCTGATTCACTGATTGATCACCTCTCCTGTAAAATTTTGTATGAACATTTTTTTTTTCACTCATCGTTTCGTATAGAAGACAAAAATTCATCCGGAGGAAAAATACGGAGAGAGCTGATGATTGAGGATTTCGAAGACGGATGAAGAGCACCAGCCAGGGTATCGAAGATAGGTGGGGGGTGCTCGACCAAATGTCACTCGAAACTTCATCCAATTGACAGTGAGCTGAAAAAAAATTCAAAATGGCGGATTTAAGATGGCCGCCATACAAATTTCGTCGGTGTCTATCTCGGAGAGTATAAAAGATGGAAGAGTGGCTTCTTGGCAAAAGATGATCAGGACATGAGGGTCTACCTGATGAAGAGGAAAAAAATTCAAGATGGCGGAATTTTTTTTTTCATAGAAAAGGGTATTGAAGATAGGTGGGGGGTGCTCGAACAAATGTCACTAGAAACTTCATCCAATTGACAGTGAGCTGAAAAAAATTTTCAAAATGGCGGATTTAAGATGGCCGCCATACAAATTTCATCGGTGTCTATCTCGGAGAGTATAAAAGATGGAAGAGTGGTTTCTTGGCAAAAGATGATCAGAACATGAAGGTCTACTTGATGAACAGGAAAAAAATTCAAGATGGCGGAATTTATTTTTTCATAGAAAAACTATGCAAGATTACGGTTTCATTTCAAGATTTGTTTTTATGGAAGAATTCTCATTTTGACGAATGGTTCGGAGAAAAAAATAATATGGAGAGAGATGATAATCGAAGGTTCGGATGATGGGTGAGGAGCACGGTCAGGGTATTAAAGATAGGTAGGGGCTGCTCAAACAAAAAATAGTCGAAACTTCATACAATTGGCAGTGAGCTGAAAAAAAAATCCAAAATGGTGGATTCAAGATGGCGGTTATCTCAGACAGTATTTAAAAGATGGAAGAGTGGTTTTTGGGTAGAAAATTATCAGGGCCTGAAAGTCTACTTGATGAGCAGAAATGCATGATTTTGATATGGTTTTTTTTACAAGATTTGTTCTTCATGGAAGAATTATTGTCGATTTGCCATTAGGAAAGCCAAGTTGCCGAAGTTCGATGGCACCCAAAGGTGATATTGATACAAGGGGGTGAGGGGGGCTTTGTTTTATGTTTTTTCCTTTATGAGAATTTTCTTTTACGTCGGACGCTTGGCGTGCTGACGTTTCCACTGTGCTCACTAGCATAGCAGTGTTGTTCAGTTTTTTTTTATCCACTACAAGTTAGCCCTTGACTGCGATCTCACCTGATGATAAGTGATGATGCAGTCTAAGATGGTAGCGGGCTAACCTGTTAGGGGCATGGCAGTTTTATTAAACCCATACCCCTATTCGATTTCTACACGCATCGTACCGGAACGCTAAATCGCTTGGCGGCACGACTTTGCCGGCAGGGTGGTAACTAGCCATGGCCGAAGCCTCCCACCAGCCAGACCAGGGAAATTATAAATTTTCCAAACCCTGCCGGGGATCGAACCCGGGACCTCCGCACGTAAATTTAACAGCGCTCAACACTGCGCCACGGAGGTCGTCAAACACGTAGACAGTAAACCAGGGTAGTAGGACAGCGAGTAAAGTAGACAGTGGATCACAGTGGGCCACGCGGTCCACTACGCGGTCCGCTAGCGGGCCGCGCACCCACGCGCCATACTAGTACTATATATAGCTGCTCGTGCTGACTGACTCATTGATCACCTCTCCTGTAAAATTTTGTATGAACATTTTTTTTTTCACTCATCGTTTCGTATAGAAGACAAAAATTCATTAAGAGGAAAAATACAGAGAGAGCTGATGATTGAGGATTTCGAAGACGGATGAAGAGCACCAGCCAGGGTATCGAAGATAGGTGGGGGGTGCTCGACCAAATGTCACTTGAAACTTCATGCAATTGACAGTGAGCTGAAAAAAAATTCAAAATGGCGGATTTAAGATGGCCGCCATACAAATTTCGTCGGTGTCTATCTCGGAGAGTACAAAAGATGGAAGAGTGGTTTCTTGGCAAAAGATGATCAGGACCTGAAGGTCTTCTTGATGAACAGGAAAAAAATTCAAGATGGCGGAATTTATTTTTTCATAGAAAAGGGTATTGAAGATAGGTGGGGGGTGCTCGACCAAATGTCACTCGAAACTTCATCCAATAGAAAGTGAGCTGAAAAAATTTTTCAAAATGGCGGATTTAAGATGGCCGCCATACAAATTTCGTCGGTGTCTATCACGGAGAGTATAAAAGATGGAAGAGTGGTTTCTTGGCAAAAGATGATCGGGACATGAAGGTCTACTTGATGAACAGGAAAAAAAATCAAGATGGCGGAATTTATTTTTCCATAGAAAATATATGGCGGATATTATATCCTTTTCAAAGTTCGTTTTAATGGAAGAATTCTCATTTTGACGAATGGTTCGGAGAAAAAAATATGGAGAGAGATGATGGTCGAAGGTTCGGATGATGTGTGAGGAGCACGGTCAGGGTATTAAAGATAGGTAGGGGCTGCTCAAACAAAAAATACTCGAAACTTCATACAATTGGCAGTGAGCTGAAAAAAAAATCCAAAATGGCGGATTCAAGATGGCGGCTATCTCAGACATTATTAATTAAAAGATGGAAGAGTGGTTTTTGGGTAGAAAATTATCAGGGCCTGAAAGTCTACTTGATGAGCAGAAAAAATTAAGATGGCAGAATCTACGAACATTGAAGAGAGTACAAGAAGTTAGGAAATATGCATGATTTTGATATGGTTTCTTTACAAGATTTGTTCTTTATTTCTTTATGGAAGAATTATTGTCGGTTTGCCATTAGGAAAGCCAGCTTTGTTTTATGTTTTTTCCTTTATGAGAATTTTCTTTTACGTCGGACGCTTGGCGTGCTGACGTTTCCACTGTGCTCACTAGCATAGTAGTGTTGTTCAGTTTTTTTTTTATCCACTACAAGTTAGCCCTTGACTGCGATTTCACCTGATGGTAAGTGATGATGCAGTCTAAGATGGTAGCGGGCTAACCTGTTAGGGGCATGGCAGTTTTATTAAACCCATACCCCTATTCGGTTTCTACAGGGCATCGTACCGGAACGCTAAATCGCTTGGCGGCACGTCTTTGCCGGTAGGGTGGTAACTAGCCATGGCTGAAGCCTCCCACCAGGCCAGACCAGGGAAATTCAGAAATTATAAATTTTCCAAACCCTGCCGGGGATCGAACCCGGGACCTCCGCACGTTAATTCAACAGCGCTCAACACTGCGCCACGGAGGTCGTCAAACACGTAGACAGTAAACCAGGATATTAGGACAGCGAGTAAGTAGAGAGTGGATCACTCATCACAGTGGGCCACGCGGTCCACCACGCGGTCCGCTAGCGGGCCGCGCACCCACGCGCCATACTAGTTTATTAATATATATATAGCTGCTCGTGCTGACTGACTGACTCATTGATCACCTCTCCTGTAAAATTTTGTATGAAAATATTTTTTTTCACTCATCGTTTCGTATAGAAGACAAAAATTCATTCGGAGGAAAAATACGGAGAGAGCTGATGATTGAGGATTTCGAAGACGGATGAAGAGCACCAGCCAGGGTATCGAAGATAGGTGGGGGGTGCTCGACCAAATGTCACTCGAAACTTCATCCGATTGACAGTTAGCTGAAAAAAAATTCAAAATGGCGGATTTAAGATGGCCGCCATACAAATTTCGTCGGTGTCTATCTCGGAGAGTATAAAAGATGGAAGAGTGGTTTCCTGGCAAAAGATGATCAGGACATGAGGGTCTACTTGATGAACAGGAAAAAAATTCAAGATGGCGGAATTTATTTTTCCATAGAAAAGGGTATTGAAGATAGGTGGGGTGTGCTCGACCAAATGTCACTCGAAACTTCATCCAATTGACAGTGAGCTGAAAAAAAATTCAAAATGGCGGATTTAAGATGGCCGCCATACTTTCGACGGTGTCTATCTCGGAGAGTATAAAAGATGGAAGAGTGGTTTCTTAGCAAAAGATGATCAGGACATGAGGGTCTACTTGATGAACAGGAAAAAAATTCAAGATGGCGGAATTTATTTTTCCATAGTTAATGTATGGCGAATATTGAAGAGGCTACAAGTGTAGAACTATGCAAGACTACGGTTTCTTTTCAAGATTTGTTTTTATGGAAGAATTCTTATTTAGACGAGTGGTTCGGAGAAAAAATATGGAGAGAGATGATGATCGAAGGTTCGGATGATGGGTGAGGAGCACGGTCAGGGTATTAAAGATAGGTACCTACTTAGGGGCTGCTCAAACAAAAAGGGAGGGGCAGGGGGTTGGTGGTCTTTGTTTTATGTTTTTCCTTTATGAGAATTTTCTTTTACGTCGGACGCTTGGCGTGCTGGCGCTTCCACTGTGCTCACTAGCATAGCAGTGTGTTGTTCAGATCAGAACACGTAGACAATAAACCAGCTGCCCGATTATGTAAGAATTGTCGATCAAATCGTAAAAGTTCGGCGTCAAAGTAAAATAAACCATAACAGCATTGAATCAGAGCTCAATTTCGTTTTTCGAAATTGAGCTCTAATTTAATGCTGTTATGGTTTATTTTACTTTGACGCCGAACTTTGACGATTTGATCGGCCATTCTTACATAATCGGGGGGCAGGATAGTAGGACAGCGAGTAAGTATACAGTGGACCACGCGGTCCACTACGCGGTCCGCTGTAGCGGGCCGCGCAACCACGCGCCATACTAGTATATATATATAGCTGCTCGTGCTGACTCATTGATCACCTCTCCTGTAAAATTTTGTATGAAAATATTTTTTTTCACTCATCGTTTCGTATAGAAGACAAAAATTCATTAAGAGGAAAAATACGGAGAGAGCTGATGATTGAGGATTTCGAAGACGGATGGAGAGCACCAGCCAGGTTATTGAAGATAGGTGGGAGGTGCTCGACCAAATGTCACTCGAAACTTCATCCAATTGACAGTTAGCTGAAAAAAAATTCAAAATGGCGGATTTAAGATGGCCGCCATCGACGGTGTCTATCTCGGAGAGTATAAAAGATGGAAGAGTGGTTTCTTGGCAAAAGATGATCAGGACATGAGGGTCTACTTGATGAACAGGAAAAAAATGCAAGATGGCGGAATTTATTTTTCCATAGAAAAGGGTATTGAAGATAGGTGGGGGGTGCTCGACCAAATGTCACTCGAAACTTCATCCAATTGAAAGTGAGCTGAAAAAATTTTCAAAATGGCGGATTTAAGATGGCCGCCATACAAATTTCGTCGGTGTCTATCACGGAGAGTATAAAAGATGGAAGAGTGGTTTCTTGGCAAAAGATGATCGGGACATGAAGGTCTACTTGATGAACAGGAAAAAAATTCAAGATGGCGGAATTTATTTTTCCATAGAAAATGTATGGCGAATATTGAAGAGGCTACAATTATTAGTGTAGAAATATGCAAGACTACGGTTCCTTTTCAAGATTTATTTTTATGGAAGATTTCTCATTTTGACTAATGGTTCGGAGAAAAAATATGGAGAGAGATGATGATCGAAGGTTCGAATGATGGGTGAGGAGCACACTCAGGGTATTAAAGATAGGTAGGGGCTGCTCAAACAAAAAATACTCGAAACTTCATACAATTGGCAGTGTGCTGAAAAAAATGCAAAATGGCGAATTCAAGATGGCGGCAATCTCAGACAGTATAATTAAAGATGGAAGAGTGGTTTTTGGGTAGAAAATTATCAGGGCCTGAAAGTCTACTTGATGAGCAGAAAGAATTAAGATGGCAGAATCTACGAACATTGAAGAGAGTAGAAGAAGTTAGGAAATATGAATGATTTTGATATGGTTTTTTACAAGATTTGTCCTTTATGGAAGAATTATTGTCGGTTTGCCATTAGGAAAGCCAGCTTTGTTTTGTTTTTTTTCTTTATGAGAATTTTCTTTTACGTCGGACGCTTGGCGTGCTGATGTTTCCACTGTGCTCACTAGCATAGCAGTGTTGTTCAGTTTTTTTTTTTATCCACTACAAGTTAGCCCTTGACTGCGATCTCACCTGATGGTAAGTGATGATGCAGTCTAAGATGGTAGTGGGCTAACCTGTTAGGGGCATGGCAGTTTTATTAAACCCATACCCCTATTCGGTTTCTACACGGCATCGTACCGGAACGCTTAATCGCTTGGCGGCACGTCTTTGCCGGTAGGGTGGTAACTAGCCATGGCTGAAGCCTCCCACCAGGCCAGACCAGGGAAATTCAGAAATTATAAATTTTCCAAACCCTGCCCGGGACCCAAACCCGGGACCTCCGCACGTTAATTCAACAGGGCTCAACACTGCGCCACGGAGGTCGTCAAACACGTAGACAGTAAACCAGGATATTAGGACAGCGAGTAAGTAGACAGTGGATCACAGTGGGCCACGCGGTCCACCACGCGGTCCGCTAGCGGGCCGCGCACCCACGCGCCATACTAGTATAATATAAAGAGGAAAGATTTGTTGTCTAAAGCAATGCTTTACTTGCGAAAGTGTTGTTACCGACATACCTAGTAATAATCCTTATTAACAAAATAAATATGTTAGTCTTCTCAAGTATTTAATTTAGACAAAAATTGCCCTTTACACCATTTAATTTAGATGAATATCCTATGAGATATCATAGAAACAGATTGATAATGTTATACCTGATTTGCTGCCCAGTGCTTACTGCCCACTGGCTATTTAGGGTAGGGTAGTGGAACCAATAAATGAACGCTTAAGCGATTTTGGCAACTTTGAACAGTTCTGATTATACTCTGATTTTTAATTGCGTGGAATTCTGACGTTTGTGACGTTCAGTTGTGACAAACATTTTTCTATGCCTTTTTTATTTTAAGACTCAGGTTTTTTAAGGTTAAAAATTACTGTATGAAGCAAATTGATCACATGCACCTATTACCTGAAATACATAGTTTATCATTTGTCACAAGCAAAATCCAAATAAGTAGGTACTTATTACTGACTAAAGACTGAATTAGTCCTTTATTAGAATTAATAACTTTGCTATGAAAGGATAAAAGATAAAAGAAAGAAACAACAACCAATAATAATAAAGTTTATCCATACTTACTAATATTACAAACTAGATTCCGCGTGGATTAAGGATTTTTGATTCCCACTGGAACTTCTTAATTTTCCGGGATAGTGCCTATGCCCTTCCCCGGGATACAACCTACCTCTATACTAAATTTCGTCAAAATCGGTTGAAAAGATGAGCCGGGAAAGCGTAGCAGACAGATAGACAGACACACTTTCGCATTGATAAAATATAAGTATGGAAGTATGGATCCTTTTTTAAGGCAATGAACAAAACTTATTGCACGTGGATGAAGCCGCGAGCATCAGCTAGTTAATAATTAAGTATTGTAGTAGGGTAGAAGTAAAAGAAACGCCAATGACAGTAGCTCGTATGTATTGTACGGCTATCGATCTCCTAGCTTATAATAAGTAACGGAATCTAGCTAAATCCTAGGTTCCCTAGCTTTAGACGTGAGAATCGACTGCAGCGGCTTCTGATAGTATGGTCGCTAACTAGCAAATTGAGTTAATATCTTCGTCACGCTCGGGCTTATATAGGGCTCCGCCGCTTTGTTATTCGCAGAGACACGTTGGTCGAAGCGCTAAGAGCGAGAAGTTTAGTCGATTAAGCAGGAAAGTATTCGAGGCCGAGCCACGCGTGCAATGCTTGTTACAGTATTTAATAAAATCATCATGATCATCGTTGTCGTCGTCATCCTCATCGTCCACAGACACTGTCAATCAAATGGGTAATACGACATATTCTTTAATTACATGTTCTATGCACTCTAGCCATTTGTTTGAGGTGACGTTAGCTCCCTCAACCAAAAGCTCTTTCACTTCCACCATTTTGTTTTTTGCAACATCCAAATTGCAATCCAAGTTTGAGCCCAAATCAACTCAATTGGATTGAGCTCACAATGGTAAGGGGGTGATTGGAGTACCAACAGTAATCCCTTGTTCTGCTGCCAACTCGTCCACGACATTTCTATTACATTATTTTATGCTTTTCTTTGCTATGCCCAATAAATTTATCCTTAGGCTGCATCACCACTTGCAAGCAAGTCTGATTGCAGCCAAGCGCTAGCCAATATATATTTTTAAAAAAAAATTACCTTCAACTACAAATTGACTTAAAACTTAATCAACATAAAAGTATCGAAAATAATAATTTCTAATTTTCAGTTAAAAAGGTTTGTTACTCATGTTGGTGTGACCAGTTGTTTTGATTTGTTCTCCCACATTAAGTCATAAGTCATAAAGTCATAAATATTTATTCAATTTAGGTGTTCAATAATAAGTGTTTCAATATTGATATTTAATAACATTTAACAGATCAGCCCCCCTATTACGTAAGAATTGTTCATCAAACGTTAAAGATTTTTGTCAAAGTAAAATAAACCATAACCGCATTGAATTAGAGCTCAATTTCGTCTGCCCATTCTTATACGTTTAGGTATGAACGATACTCGAACGTATAAGAATGGATACACGAAATTGAGCTCTAATTTAATGCCGTTATGGTTTATAAACTTTGACGACGAACTTTAACGTTTTGATCGGACATTCTTACATGATTGGTACCCAGATCGGGCATCAGCTAGTAAAATATAAAAATTAGTAAAGGAGGGTAAATGAACGCAATTTGTATGTTACTGAAAGCATACTTGATACATTTATTTATATTAATTATATAATTTATATTCATCAAAATACATTACATAGTCATGGAAACATAAACAAGTGTTACCATGGAAACATAAAGTCAATAACGTAACGGAGAAAGTTTGATTTTACCCCCCATTTTTCATACCCCGGGCTTATATATGAAAATTGATTCTAAAGGAGGTAAACTCAAAAAAAAGTTCTTTTTAAAAAAAAGTTTTTTTTAAGGCGTCTGTCGGCCGTCATCCTGATGATCATATCATTCGACTTTCAGCTTGAATGTTCAAATGTGCTGTTGTTGCTACTTGCTATTGTCACTACGAAAAGTTGAACGAATACCAACAACGGGCTGGAAAAAGATTGATATTCAGGCATGGTTAACGTCAAAGAATTTAAATTATGATGAAACTATGTTGGAGGTAAACTTATTGGACATAGTTAGCAAAGAAAAGCATAAATATAATAAGTATGTTGTGGACTAGATGACAGCGGAACGAGGGATCACTGTGCTCCGATTACCCCCTTACCATTGAGAGCTCAATCCGATTGAGTTGGCTTGGGCTCAAGCCAAGGGGCATGTGGCAAAAAACAATAAAACTTATAAAATGGTGAAAGTGAAAGAGCTTTTGGTCGAGGGAGTGAACAATGTCACCCCAAACAAATGGCTAGAGTGCACAGCACATGTTATTAAAAAAGAGTACAAACTATGCCGTTTTGACCATTTGATTGACAGTGTCTGTGACACTTTCATTATAAATGTCAGTGACGATGACGAGGATGATGATTATTTTAATAATTCATTATAAAGTACCTACTGTAAAATGTTTACTGTTATTAGTTGTTGGATTTTTCTTTATCCTTTCATAGCAAAATTGTTCTTTCTAATTACTTTAAGACTCTTTCAGTCGTCAGTCGGTAATAAGTGTTTAATTTCTGCTAATGCATGTAATTACATGTGTGCACATTAAGTATGCAAATATAAAATGTTTGTAACGTTTGTCACTTGAAATTAAAATAGTGCTCTATTAATTATGTAATTAACAATTTAATGTAAACTAACACTGTTATAAATTTAATCTTTAGCATTCATAGCATTACTTATATTTTATTAGAATTTGTTACCCTTTTTTTGGGGAAAATGTTTTAACCAAGAAATGTCATGAAACGTCAGAATTCCACGCAATTAAAAATCAGCCGAGCGATCGCGTAACTTCTGCATCAATCATTGTTACAGTATCAATTGTTGTAATTGGCTGAATTTATGGCATTCTTGCTGCGTCAATGGATTATGTCCAATAGTGGAAGAGTGTTAACCAATCAGAGGTGATTGCGATGTATCAATGATTGATGCAGAAGTTACGCGATCGCTCCTCAGAGTTTAGTTATTTAATGACATTGAAGCTTGCTGGGTTTTTCTTTGTGATTCCACATATCCTCAAGATTTCACTGATTAAAAAAAGAAACTTTTATCTAATAGGTATATATTTTTTAAAGTTGCTTTTTGTAAGAAGTTAAGGGGATTACCCCTATAAATGAACACTGAGCCCTAATTATGAATAGTTTGAACCCAATAGTTGAACTAGCATTTTAATAGGAATACATTTATTTTAACATTATTATTATCTTATTACAATATGTCAGCGCGTTTTGAGCCCCGACTGACGACATCGGGAAAACAAATTTTTAATTATTAACTGGCTAATTCTCTTACCCTGGCCTGGCATGTGGGGGGGGGGGGGGGGGGCAATTTACTCGTTCAGTTTAAGACGCGATACCCAATAATGGGGACTATCGCGTGTGAATTTGCCACTAGAGGCGCTAGTGTCGCGTGAGGTTCAATAACATTCACTTTTCACTGGTTTTGGCGGGCTTCGTGACAAATTATTTTAATTTCTATATTTTACCTGTTGAAAAGTGATCTCCTTCGTGAAATTATCGCAAATATGGATTATTTGGCGATGAATGTGAACGCTTTGAAAGCAGAAAAAGAAAAAGAGGCGCAAAATTAAGCGGCCTCAAAGAGCTGCTAATTCAGAGGTTAGTTTGTTTACTGTATTACAAACTTATTTTTTCCAGAAGTATGCTTGTTTGCCGAGGTAACAGCTATGTTTTTTTCTTTTTACATATATTTACCTAATATATTATGTATATTTACCTAATATGACTTCTGCATGAAAGGTTAAATGGGTTTCATGCTCATCAAGGACACACTTTTACTATATGATATTGATGAACATCGATGTTTGCTCTAGGCATGCTCTAGGTCTCTGCCCTCTGGTACTATTTATGTATCTGGTTATGTACCCACAGTATCTCTAACGGGAACACAACCTATCTTGGGATCAGATTAGGTACTATGTGTGAGATGACTAGAATTTAATAATATTTCTCTTTATTAATATTAGATGTTTCATTTCAGGTTTCTCCAGAAGGATTAATTGGAGAACTAACAGTATTGGAAGAGAAATGTCCTTTCTCTATAAAAGATGAGTTTATCAGTGTGGATAATTATAAGCACATAGAAATGATCAATAATGAATATTGCTTGAAAGAAAGTAGCCCCTACTATTTTCAAATTCAAAAACTTGTTAGGTACTAAAAGAAAGTATTGTGATTTTTTTGTTTGGACAAATAAAGATGAAAAGAGAATTTATGTAAATAGAAATGATAAGATTATTTCAGAAGTTTTATAACTTAATCTAATATCTAGTTACCTACCATTGTTTAGTAGTTTCAACTAACAAATCAACCATCTTTCAGTATCATATCCATTGTATGGATTTACAATGTTTAATAAGTATTTATTTGTATAGCAGTGTGTTTTAAAGGGAAAAGGAAGGATAAATAAAAGTTTAATAAGTAATTAATTTCTTTTTTATTTTATTTATTTAGTGCCTAACTATATAATTCCTCAGAATCCTGCGAATTCCTGCGAATCGCAACTAGCCACTGTTTTAGAACAGTTTTATCTTTTGGAAACATGTGTCCTCCTTTTTTCCGAACAAAACGGAATTGCACAACATTGCGGCATTGCTACTCGATATGAAGATAGCTGTTATAAATTAATAAACTTAATGAGAATCAAGATTTAAAACTTTGTTTCGGCACCGATCTTATAAAGTCGCCTTTGACAGCTATACCTCTGACCTTAGTCAACAGTGGCGCCAACTGGTGAGCAAAGAAACGATAGTCCCCATTGAACGAATTCATATTCATTAGTTCAACTTTTGGACCTGAATTCTTAAACTGAACAACGCAAGATTTCATACTGAAATAAAACCTCAAAACACAAAATAATGTGTTCAACTTTTGGTAACTAAATTCCTAAATTAACTAAAATTAATTTGCGTTTTTTTGTTTCGGTCTCTAAGCATTAATATAAATGTTATGACCTGTGTAAGAATATGCCATTTCTCCATTAGTTGAACGGCGTTCATCTATTGGATCAAGCTTACGAAATCGAATCCATTACTTGAACAGTATTTTTTTCAAAAAATACGGCGAATAATGTGTATATGTATCATTATAATCAAAGACAGACATATCAAGATTTACTCCAACCAAAACTACTCAAATCTATCGTATATAATTGCTTTAAATTGCCGAAATCCTTAAGTTTGAAAAACACTTACCTTAGGAAGGTTTCCATATAAAACAATTTTTTGGCGGGAAACTCTCACAAAGCGTCGAACTACGAGCGCGTCATACAATACTTATCTATGGAGCGCGTCGAAGCTGTGACTGTTGATTTTGTTAGGGAATCAGGAAGAAATAATGTTGCCACGTGCGGAAAAAAATAATGCACATAAATAAATAGCGGGATGTTTTATTTTTTTTGAATTTTCGCTCGGCCGTTCATCTATTGGGTGTCGTTCATCTTTTGGTTCCACTACCCTATATGGGTTATTATGTTGATAAGTGCTACCCGTGCGAAGCCGCAGAGGGTCGCTAGTCAAAAGTAAACAAATAAAATTTTCTACGAATCGGGTTACATTTATTCGTTCCTCCTCCCAGTCAGTCTGTCATGAGTCTGTCAGTCCCACTACGCCAGACTGAACGTGAGCTGGTGATATGGCTCGACCGTAACAATAGGAAGAGATACTTTCCTCAGCTAGTCCAGTAATTAAGTCAGCCTCTGGCTCTAAGCTATGCCGCGGACGGACGGATATGGCAAAACTATAAGACTATAACTAGAAGATTATACTTTGATTACGGAACCCCTAAAAACGTCAATCATATCATATTTTGGCTGTTTAGTGTTTAGTAAAAGCATAGGTTGGGTTCAAAACGGCGGGAAGTTATAAAACGATAAGGTTGGGTTATTGCCCCACCGGCAAGGAACTCCACCGACCAGAAACAAAAGCTACTCTCTACCGGTACCGAGGTCCGAGAGCCACCGGTATGCCCCCTAGACAATTTTTTATTTATTAACTGGCTTTACGGCTCTGGGTTCCAGTCCTTCTCAGTCCCTAGACAAAGAAAAGTAGGTATGCCCCAAAGACAATTAATGCACCAAACCGCCAAAACATCGGAACCCCAAACTCAGATTAAGTATCAAACCAGTAATAATTAATCTATGATCAAGCCCCAAATTACGCCCTAAATCACCCCTAAAATCAACAACAACAAACAGGAAAATAATTCCTGTTTGTCCCCGAATTTGAATTTATAATAATTAGTTCATTATTGTATTTATTGTATTATATACATTTTTGAAGTTTTATTTAAGTAGGTACCTTTATTAAACTAGATCAATATTAAAAACTTACATTACAACACTTAAGTAAGTTTCGAACACCGCTCGCAACTTCTACTCGAACCGCAAATATAAATTTGCCGGTATATTGCTATCCCTATTTGGCTGATGACACATGATCGCGTGCAAGCGCGATAGCAATATGAGCGTACAGAATTTGTTTTAGTCTTGTTCCGTGAATACCAAAAATGATGAATGAAAAATTGTTGTGTTTTTAACTTCGTGTTGTTATTCTGTAACTTGACAATATAGGCTATGTTTCTGATCAATTAGTACGTGAAATATCGTTTGTAATATGAAACAAATAAGGAGAAAACATGTCGTTTATGTCGTAAAAACATGCAAAACGCAATGTGCTTACATTTAATTTTGGGAAAGTATTTTGAAAAAATAATTATCCAGGGACCTAGATAAATATAAGTTCAATCTTAATACTCGCATAATATGGAGGAAATATGCTCGAATTACAAATTATTTTGGTATTACGTTTGTATGAGCAATTCACTCTCCGCTGGCGCCTTATGTATCAATGTCAATAATAAGAGAGTACCTAAGGGCACCTCAGGCGCATCTTATAAGTGCACACAACTTCACAAGCATTGAAGAATGATGATTGAGAGGCATGATGAGGCATGTGAGGCTCATATTATGTTTATTATTATGTTCATTGTAATAACAGGGGGTCTACTCTCTTTCTCTAAAACGAAACTTCGCAAACAAACGAACGAAATTTCGTTAACTCCTCTCCTACATAATATTATCTCTATGCTCCTCTCTATTTCGTTTTCGTACACGCAGACGAAGTACGGATCCATAGAAAATTTTCGTGACCGATTGGATTGAACGATTTTGTGTGGGTCTAATAACCGACTAATTACGTTCGTTTGCGAAGTTTCGTTTGAGAGAAAGAGAGTAGACCCCCAGGTAATAAGTGTTATTAGTTTAAGATTTGCAAGGCCCTGACAGGGCCTCATGCCAGTGCAGACATGAACACAAATAAGAAATAAATGATATAAGTAGGTACTAATATTATAAATGCGAAAGTTTGGATGAATGTATGGATGCTTGTTAGTCAATCACGCCAGAACGGCTGAATGGATCTGGATGAAATTTTGGCACTGAGATAGATCATAAGTAGTTAGTATGGGATAACACAGGCTACTTTTTATCCCGGAAAATTAAAGAGTCCCCGCGGGAACCAAAAATCCTCAATCCACGCGGACGACGCGGTGGCGGGCATCAGCTAGTAAATGGAATAAAAATGAAACCTTTCACGAGTCACATGTTAAAAAAACGTGAATCACGAGTCATATTAATTATGTGGATCGCTAACACCTGTTTAAATAAGATCCGTGAAAAGAATCGATCTATTAAAACGAGTCGCGAAGCTGATATTTCGCGCGGACCACTTTATATATTTTCAAACTTAAACTCAAACTCAAATCATCTTTATTCAATTTCAAAATTGGTACCTACAAAGTACACCTTCTGATCGTCATGTTTACAAAGAAAAAGAGTTGATGGTGATAATTAACAACGGTATCTTAAGATTAAAGCTACGATTTGGTAAGGAAGCCCACGATGCCAAATTTGGATTTACTCGAACGTCGTGAAGACCTTATGGTTTTTGAAGTTGAGATGGTAAAAAGAAAAGAAGGTTCTGTACCCGACTTTTTTTACATTTTTCAAAATTTCATAAAAAGTTACCAGGCGATTTTCAAAATTCAAACGCTCACACGTGTCTCGATAAATTCCTCAACTCTTGGTACTATTTCCATCTCGATCCTCCCAAAATCCTCGGAGCTATGGCCAAAAATAGGTCTCAGGCGATTTGCATCAGCTAACCATTTTCATTGGTAAAAATCGAATACGTCAGATATTCAGAGTTGAAGTGATAAGTTGATAAGTGGACCCGAAGGATGTTCCTATTCAAAAGACTGACGGAAGCGTCAGTCTTTTGCGTAACGTCTGAAAAGACGTCACGCAGTCGCTGCGGTTTTTTGAAAATGCAAAAAAAAACGTTGAGCTCAAAAACACAACTTTTATCAACAACAAGAAATGGTGGGTCAAAATTTTAAAGTGGTGTCACTATATCGAGTGGAGTATCATATGAAAGGGCACATTCATTTGCACATTCTTTAACATTAATTTATTTCTTTTTATGTTTCTTAATTTTTTACTTATGGTGAAAAATGTCAAAAAACCAGTCACCTTATCTTGAAAAATTTGAAATAATTTGAGTTGATAGAAGTTTATGTTAATTTTACACGAAAAATTTAACAAAGTTTCTAGCCAGAGTAGTTTTTGAGAAATGAGTCATAAACCTTCACAAACAAATAAAATTTTGCGGTCGGAAATAAAAGAGGACAGCTTTTTATGTAACAGCGGTAAACCATAACATAATATTACATAATAAAACAGTTTTTTTTAACTTCTATAGTTTTGTTAGAGGTCGATTAATAAATTAAACCAAATCTTTTCAAGGTACGTAACCCTCGGTGCGCGAATCGGACTCGCTCTTGACCGGTTTTTGTTTGTATTTTGCACAGGTATTTTGGGCTAGCCTTGGGAGTTTGACACTACATCTGCCAGTATTAAACCGTAAACGTCTTTGATATAGTTAGTGTAACAATGAGAAATACAATAGACGTGGCGCCTCCGAGCGGGTTTTATATTTTCCTGGTCAGGCTATTCCTAGGTATTTTACCCGCCCCAACCACGCTGACATTGCATGGTTGTTGCCCGTTTGTTGTCGGGAACCTTTGATTATTATACATAATCAAAGTCGGGAACTTTGATTACCTTTGTAAAGGTCGTCTCTGAGTATACCTCAGAGTACGTTCCTGAGGTTTCTTGTCTGAGGTTTTATTAATATTTTATCTGTTTTGATGGGAGAGAGAGAGAAAAGAGACTGACAAAAGCAGACAAGAGTGGCAAATGGCAAATGGCAATGGTGGACGATCGGATGGGCGTCCATCTTGAATTTCGCTGAATTTGTGCCGGTTATGTGATAAAAGTGTAATTTGTTTATTAGACTTCCAATTATTTGTTAATTTTCAAGAAGTTTATGTATGCTTATACTATTTATTGTTTAAAATAAGATAATCTACAGGAATGTGTTAGGTATGGGAATGTGCCTCATTCATTTGATCATTTGACGAGTAATGGCGTGCGTTTTTCTCCCTCAAAACTTTCAAATTTTATTTCATGTCATCGTTTTGGCTTTTCATAAATCATATCTCTATTCAGAAAGCTGACGTAATTGTTATCTCCAGAGTATCAGAAAACCTTCCAAATGCCACTAAAAGGCTCTTAATTTGATCTTAAGTGATTCAGTTGGATGTCGTTTTTAGGTTATACATCAATACAAGTGACTCGTAATCGTTCGTAATCGCTAGTAATGATTCCCAGTGACAATTATTGAACAATTAAAATTACAATACCCAAGTGTTATAGTGAATATATCAAAGTGACGTCGAAAATATTTTTATTCACAGTATCATTACTCAAGACATATGCGATTTCCGGTAAGAGCCTCGTCGACAAGACCTTAGGTTGGCAAAGTTATAATACGATGGCAGTACCTAGTAGAGCTCGGGTATATGCCGACGTTAACTCACAGAAACCAAGAGAATACTGGGACTATGAAAGCTATGTTGTGGACTGGGGCAACCAGGAGGACTATCAGTTAGTACGCAAGCTTGGGCGCGGAAAATACAGTGAAGTATTTGAGGCAATAAATATCACAAATAACGAGAAATGTGTAGTTAAAATATTGAAGGTAAGTTGTTTATTGATTCTGCCTAATTGGCATAGACTTAACAAGGACATAATTATTATTATGTAGTTTTGTGTAGGCTCTAATCCAAGGTTCTTAGAAGACCTTGTTATAATTGGTTGTACTTATTTACAAAAAAAAAGTTTACTGTAACAAACATTTTTTGCAGCCTGTAAAAAAGAAGAAGATTAAAAGAGAAATAAAAATATTAGAGAACTTAAGAGGAGGCACGAACATAATAACTTTACAAGCTGTTGTTAAAGACCCTGTTTCTCGTACACCTGCTTTAATATTTGAACATGTGAACAACACTGATTTTAAGCAACTATATCAAACATTGTCAGATTATGATATAAGGTACAGTTAAATTAATTATAGTATTCTATTGATTTTAATGTACTTATACCAGATGGCTTGTTTGGTTTTGCTCTCACACATCCATATCTATGCATACTAGGGAAAGCAATCCCGGGATACCCAGATCCTGCATCCTTCTTGCGGGGCTAATCTTGTTCGGAAATTTTGCGGGATCCTGCCAGTACTGGCGGGATTACAGAGCAGAGAGATTACAAGTGTGGTATTCTTTCAAAAATATTCAAATAGTAATTTGAAATTTTTAGAGAATATTCCTTGAGCACTCTAGAGGTGAATCAAGGAAGGACTTTTAAATTGAAACCAAAAAAATAAAAGTTTGTATGGGATTTTTAGGAACTTAATTCCACACATATGAAGTGGTGGGCAAATGCGAGTCTTATTCTGTGTCAATTTATGTCTTAATCTTTGTCTAAAAGTATTAATAAACCATTTAAAATGTACCAAAAATCTTGTTTAATTTGGTTTAAATAGGTCATTATACGATTGATTTCAGAGGTCCACCCTGCTGGATCCCACAAATACCTGGATCCAGCGGGACTAAGATTGTTCAGTCCCGCAAATACCTGGGTTGAAATTATCTTGCGGGATTGCATTCTCTAATCTGTACTAATATTATTCATGTCAATGTGTCTGTTAACTTTTTATAGCCTATCTGCTTTCCCAAGTTGGATGAAATTTAGTACCTTTAAATCACCATCCTGGAGATGGACATAGGCTATTTAAAATCCCAGAAATTATAAAGACCCATAGGATTTTTTTGCAAACCTTAAACCACATGGGTGTTATTAGGGTATCATCTAGTTACTAGTATTATAAAAGCAGAGGTGTGTCTGTATGTATTTTACCATTTCACAGCCCATCTGTTTAATATATTTTGATAAAATTTGGCACAGATACAGCTTGCATCCTGTAGCACATAGGCTACTTTTTATCTTGGAAACTTAAAAGTGTCCCTACAACTGCAGCATTTAGTCTAGTAGAAATAAAAATGCATTTCTCATAAAAATTAAATCTTTAATCAATACTAATATTATAAATGAGAAGTGTGTGTTTATCTATCTGTCTACTATGCTTTAACAGCCCATTTTTTCAACCAATTTTGATGAAATTTGGTACAGAGATAGGTTGTATCTCAGGGAAGGACATAGGCTACTTAATATACACATCCCTGAAAATGTCATCTAGTAATAATTCAATGAAGAAAATTTTCCTCGCTTTAACCATAATGCTAATCAAAATTAAAATAGTTTTGATGAAAGGCATTGTTACTTGTGCGATTTGTATTTACTAAAGTTGTAAACATTCCAGGTATTATTTGTATGAACTTTTGAAGGCTTTAGATTATTGCCACAGTATGGGTATCATGCACAGAGATGTTAAGCCTCATAATGTTATGATTGATCATGATAATAGAAAGTTACGTCTTATTGACTGGGGATTAGCAGAGTTCTATCACCCAGGCCAAGAGTACAATGTTCGGGTTGCTTCTAGGTACTTTAAGGTGTGTTGGTAAATTGAAAATATATTAAATAATAAATAAATAATATTTTAATTGTGGTTTTTAGGTGTAAATTAATCTAATCTTTGATACTTTTTAGGGTCCTGAGCTCTTGGTTGATTATCAAATGTATGACTATTCATTGGATATGTGGTCACTAGGGTGTATGTTAGCATCCATGATCTTCCGCAAGGAACCATTCTTCCATGGTCATGATAATTATGATCAGCTTGTACGTATTGCCAAAGTGCTGGGCACTGAAGAGCTATTTGAATATTTGGATAAATATCATATAGAATTGGATCCTCGGTTTAATGATATTCTTGGCAGGTAATAGAAGTACATTTTCAGTGTCGGGAATCACAATGGCTAATAATAGCAATACTATTAGTCCTGGCAATTTATTTAAGTTGAGAGATTGTACTATAACAGTATTAGCCACAATATCTGACTTGTGATATCAATAATCACTGTTATCCAAGTTGTCTCAATGACCCAACGATCACCGATGCTCACCTCTGTCATAAATTGCGATAAACAAATAGCTTTTCTTCCTTGTGAAAACAAATTTAAAAGGGGTTCGAACTTTTTTGTATGGAAGCTGGCATAGCGAACCGCCGCCATTTTGATTTATTTTCGAAATCGCGGCGCACGATGAAATTGGTATGTATGGGTAGAGGACACATAGACGAACAATTAATAATGTCAAGTAACATAGTACCCCAAAGTGTCACGTTACCGAGATATTTGGAGGTAAAGATAGACATATGAGGACAACAACAATCATTAGAAATAGACTTATTACGTGTCTACAGGCGTCAGATTGTATCCAAATAATCGTTTCTAGGTTGATTATAATTATTGCTGTTTATTAGAAGAGAGTAGGTTAGTAATTAATTATAGTAATAGTTTTCTCGTGCTCTGAGTCGTGTGTAATGTACATACTCTGTTCTAATAAACAGTAATAGTAATAATCAACCTGGGAACGATTATTTGGATACAATCTGACACCTGTAGACACATAATAAGTCTATTTTTAATGATTGTCGTTGTCCTCATATGTCTATCTTTACCTCCAAATATCTCGGTAATGTGACACTTTGGGGTACTATGTTACTTGACATTATTTGTTTGTCTGTGTCCTCTACCCATACATACCACTTTCATCATGCGCCGCGATTTCGAAAAAAAATCAAAATGGCGGCAGGTCGCTATGCCAGATCGGTTCAATCCCCTTTTGAGTTTGACATAATTTCTTGTTAATTAAAAGGCTCTACTCACACATCTGCCGCAGGGGCAATCTAGGGTGCATGGCGGTTGTGGCGATATCGGGAGTATCTCTACACACTTGCCTGCCGTGCAGTGTTTCCGAGTAAGCTGAGCTGAGCACACGTATTGAGAATGGCACCCGTATTATCGACCAATCAAAAGATTGGAGTAGCCTTGGCGCTTTCTGTGGTGCTACCTCAAAAAAAAAGGAAAAGGAGGAGGGTAGAAGGAGAAGGAGACGCATATTTTCAAATTTTTTTTTGAAAGCCGGCAGATCCATGTTGGTTTTGAGTTCCCCAAAAATTTTAAACATTAGTGTGAATGTTTGCTGCCTCATGTCGCGGTTAAAATAATGTTTATGATTTTTATCCCACATGTGAGGTCGGTCTTGATAAACTTCTATAATTCGCGTCCAAACTTCGTGTTCGTTGTCGGCCGCCATTTTGATTGTACGCTATGTATACGTGCACTCCGTGTGACAGATACTGACAAACTGACTGATAAATTGCCCCAATCGCGCTACACACGCAGCGACGGCAGGGACGACTTAGGGATCAAGGATGGTCTCGCGCCCCTGCCGCCCTGCCGCAGGGCCAATCCTCCAAATTGCCCCTGCATGCCTACACACATCACAATTAAGGATGCAATTAAGGGTCATCCCCACTCCTACACCCTAGATTGCCCCTGCGGCAGATGTGTGAGTAGAGCCCTTAACATCAAAATACAATTTATATGATAGTAATAAGATTTTTCTTTGAAATGATTCAGTTAAATAAGTGGACCTATTATTAAATAATATGTCAACAGAATAATGCATATTATTTAATTAAATTTTTCAGGCATTCTCGCAAACGATGGGAACGATTTGTACATTCAGAAAATCAGCATTTGGTTTCTCCAGAAGCATTAGATTTTCTCGACCGCTTGCTGCGCTATGACCACTATGAGCGGTACACTGCTCGTGAAGCAATGGAACATCCTTACTTCTGTGAGTTAATTATCATTTCTACTGTTATTATAATCCTAACTATTATTATAAATGCGAATGTGAGTTTGTTTGTTCGTTTTTTATGCTTTCATGGCCCATCTTTTAAACAGATTTTGATGAAATTTGGTACAGACATAGGTTTTGTCACCGGCGAAACCACGCGGCCGAAGTTGTGGGCATCAGCTAGTTTTATTATAAACAAGGTTAAACAATTACCTCTGTGATCTCATATTTTATGTAAATTCTATCATAAAAAAGGATAATACTATGTTCATCTCTGTTATCTTGAACAATTATTACCTGACTATGCAGGTCAATAGATGTTAAGGGTATATTTTATCAATTCACCAAGGAAATTTTTGTAAAGTACAAAGACTGTAGCTAGTCTTCACATTCTGGTTGGTCATGTAAAAAAACTTGACATTCTTGGGCCCCTTTCTGTCGAATGAGTTGTGTCAGCTGTGTTACAACAATCATACTGATATTATAAAATATGTGAAAGTGTGTTTATTTGTTGGTTTGTCCTTCAATCATGCCACAACACAGCAACAAATCGACGTGATTTTTGTAAGGGTTGAGGACCTGGAGAGTGACATAGGCTACTTTTCATGCCAGAACAAAGGAGTTCCCATAGGAATTTTAAATAACTTATTTTACGCGGATGAAGTCTTGGGCATTAGCAAGTTTAAAATAAACAGAAACATATTTTATGTTCTGAAAGGTGTGTGGGAGGAGCTACTTATCTAATACCCTAAACCCTTCCCCTCTCCTCTCTACCCAACATAAGTAGCATGAATCAAAGTTTGTTGGAAGTTGTAGTTACAGTCCAAAGAAAGCCCATCTCCGTATCATACTTTCTGTATGTAATAAGGAGTAGCTTGTATAATACCCATATAGTTTGAAAAACACTATCCTTCTTTGACTCCCACCTCATATCAGACTTCTGATTAATTATTTATTTTGACCAGCATAAGTAAGGCTGGCTTTCTAGTAGTGATGTGCTATGTTGCTATTTCTAAGATATGAAAATCAATTGGCGAGTTTGACACACACATAGCTTAGCAACATAGCATATCACTAGTGGAAACATAATAACTCTAATTAATTTGAATTATAATAATTAAACTGATTCTAATTTAATTGATTTCTATTTAAAATATCATTAATGTGGTGTTGTAAATTTGTTTTCAGATCCGATTGTGAAGGAACAAGGAAGAATGGTATCGTCTAATTCTCCTAGTCCTAATGCATTGCAAGGACCAATAAATGCAGCAGAGTAATTGTTATTGAATTCTGTAATGCTCTTTATAACACTACCTATGTATTGAAATATGTATATTACCTGTACAAGAATTCCTGAAAAAAGAAGGGAGTTAAGAGGAACACCAAATATAGTCCAGTGATATCAAACCAACAAACGGGACACTGAGGAGCGCCATTTCGGTTCAGTTGATAACTCTCATGTAATTCCAATATTCTGCTGAAGTATAATTTGGAAAGACAATATAATTTAGTATTTAATGTTAGTAAAATCTGGTTTATCCATTGTTTTAAAAGTGTTTTATCTCTGGTACAAACCACCAAGTCCAAGGAAATGTATTCTAATGTTAATTTCGAGTACCTTAAGGGTATGAAATTTTAAGAGTTTTTAAGGTTCTCAACACATCCATCGTTTTGTGAGGTTCAATATGAATGATTGAAAAAACAAAAACCATCTGGAGTTTCATTGCACTTGATCTTTTGCATTTATTAACCTATGGTATTGTAATTACTTGTATGATATACTGATAACGCCCGCGTACCATTTGCAAATACTGGTTAGCAACTTTTGTTGGTACTTCTATTAAAATTTTGTATTTATGTTATAAAAATAAAATGTAGATATGTGTGATAAATACAAAATTTTAAGATGTAAAATGTTTCTTTCATTACATGATTTTTAAGATACCAGTAAAGTTTAATTCTTAGATATGTCAAATGAAATATTTGCTTCTATTAGTATATTTTTAGTAAGTTATGTTAGTGTCCCATAATATAGCAAAATTGAATCGATCGTCAACATTAAGTGGGCCTCATTCATTATAATTTATTTTTAGAGTGATAACTTAAAAGTTGTTGCAACAAAATTTTCTTAATAAACAGACTAACTTTGCCTGTATTTGGTTTGGATTTTTCGTTTGCTATACAGTATACAATCATAATATGTATTATGTATTGGTATATGAGATCCCATCGAATATTGTATTTCTAGTGTTTTTGAAATGAAAATAAAACATCCTGTATTTCGAAACACACAATATTTTGTATAACTCTAATGGGCCGCAGATCTGAGTTCATTTTTAAATATTTATTTCGGAATCGCTTGGTCTTAGATTATGCTAGTTGCTTAGATTGTACACAATCTCTAAAAACCGATCAAGTGCGAGTCGAAGTCGCACGAAGGGTTGGTTCCGTACCATCTTACAAGATTTAACACGATGTACTTTTTAAATGCTTTCGAAAAGAAACACGAGGAAAGAAACGTGATTTTTGAGGCGCTCAAAAATCACGTTTCTTGTACCCCCTTCAATATTTGTTTTATTTGAATTTTATTATTTGTTGTTACAGCAGCAATAGAAATATACACTGAAAAATTTCAACTGTCTACATATTACGGTTCATGAGATACACCGCCCGCTGACAGACTGACGGAACGACGGACAGCGGAGGCCTTTCCTAATGCTCTCTGCGGTTAAGGACTGCCAGCCCCCCTAGCATGGGCCGAGACAATTTTCTTCAGAGGAAAGGATACATTTTTTATTCCTAAATAAATAAATAAAAATGCTAAATAACGATGGATAAATAGTCCCCCGAGTCCCCATGAAATGTCAAACGGGGATTAACTTCTCTCCCCTGTTGCCGTGCTTTGAGGGGTGAATAAGTTAATTTTATCTCTTGTCAGTGGATAAAATCGGGGGATAATTTTTTTATCTCCGGCCCATGCTAGCCCTGCAGAGAGGAGATCACTAGATTTACAACGGCCAATGTAGACTAATTCTTGGTAATTGAAAAGACCAAGGCTGCATTTTCGGTGGGCAGTGGGGCGGAGGCGGATACGCTTGCATTGTACATTGAATGAATGAATAAACTTCATTGCACACCAAAATAGTAACAGAGAAAAAAAAATTGTATTAAATGTTTTTCGTGGCGAACGGAAATCACGGCGGGAACAAATTAGCGGTTATCGCTCATGTAGGGTAGTTGACATGGCGGGTCGGCGTGTCCCGCTACCGGTCACCGACGAAACAATTGCGTAACGCTGCGTATTTGGGCTTCCGCTCAACTCTGTTCATCGACAACGCATCCTGCTGTTTATGAAAGGTGTAGTATTATGAAAGGGATATGAATAAATAATATTTAGAACGGTAATATTAGTCGAAATAGAGATTGTGTACTAGCCATAATGATTGTTATAAATTATTGTTAATTATAAGAGACTTACATTGAAGTATCTAGGTAATTAAGGTTTTTTTTAAATCAAATAAGTATTTACAAATGAGCGTGAGGCGACTTTATCGTCTCCGCAAAATTTTCGACTTCCACAACCAGTCAAAAAGTTGCGACGCCAGGCGTCGTTATAATGTGTATCTACCTACAATTGCCATAGGTAGCCTCAGTGTAGATCGAGCAAAATATGTATATCCAATACATAGAGCGAATCATATCATCGGATAGAAACAGCGTAGTACCTATTAACAACAGATAAATTCCATTGAATTAGAAAGATTGAAATTATTATCCGAGCTCACTGCTCATATAATATGCTAGCGTTAATTGTTATACAGTGTACTGTGTAGGTACTGCGGTCAGCGCATAAGACGCGCTGACGTAATATGGACTTGTGGAATCCGAAAAACAAAAGCTTGCCTTGCCCTTAGGCTTTCATTTCAATTTATGGCATGGAATTCGGTTACAGTATTTGAATAAATTGTTTTTTACCAGGAAGAAATACAAAATAATTCCTTGGTTACTCTTGGATACTTTGCACATGACATTTTCATGCGCAGTCAACGCAGCGCGCGTTGTAAACCTTGCACGGGGAGCATCTCGACTACGCTCCAAGTCGCCATTCTACTAAGAATGGACACGCGTCATTCTATACTAGTATTATAAATGCGATAGTTTGGATGGATGTCACTCAATCACGGCTGAACGGATCTGGATGAAATTTGGCACAGTGATAGATTATAGTCTGGAATAACACATCGGCTACTTTTTATCCCGAAAAAATTAAGCGCTGGAACCAAAACTCCTCAATCCACGCGAACGAAGTCGCGGGCATCAGCTGGTATAACAAATATGAATAACAAATTACAAAGTCAACTTTATACCTCTTGCACGTGTTAGTTACCTACTTCTACCATCTCACGGCCTACTGATAAGCAATATTAAATAATAGTTATAATATTATTGATAGAGAAAAGTTACACATTTATCTGATCTGTGGTTAGTCTGACCAGCCCCCCTAGCATGGGTCGAGACAATTTTCTCTCCGAGGAAAGGATAAATTTTTTATTCCTAAATAAATAAATAAAAACGCTAAATAACGGTGGATAAATAGTCCCCCGAGTCCCCGTGAAATGTGAAACGGGGACAAACTTCTCCTCTCCCCTGTTGCCGTGCTCTGAGAAGTGGATAAGTTAATTTTATCTCTTGTCAGTGTATAGAATCGGGGGATAAAATGTTTATCTCCGGCCCATGCTAGCCCTGCAGAAAAATAAAAAATAAAATTGGGGGAAAAATTGGAGCAAATTTTTATACGACTGCTAAATTAGAGTTAAGGAATGCAACAGTGGCGTCACCGAGCAGGTTTTCATTTTTCTGGTCAAAATATACCTACAAATAATTGTGATGAAATTCGTGATGGGTTTGCCAATTACTAGGAGCAGCCGTCAAAAATAGCAATAAATAAATAATGTTTAGGTTCCAGTTGTGCGCAAATAGACGAGAATGTGAGTGTAGTCTTTTTGATAACTAGGTACCAAAACTCTGGTTTGCATTTTATAAACATAGGCTAACAGAAATCAAAACGCCGAGGACACATGCCAGGCTTAGCCGCAAACAGACAGTCCAATCTCCTTTGGCTATTTTAAAAGACTCTTGCTTTATTTACCTACCATTTAAATTGATATCTGTACTAAATCTACACGGAGGACTGAGCTGTCTGGAGGCACCTCTGAATGCCATGCCTCGCCGATATCTTTCTGCGTCGTATTCCTCATGTCTGAGGGTCGTGTCCCCTTTCCATTAATCAAATAATGGTAGTTTTCTTGGGATAATAATGCGGTGGGTCCCCAAGTGGGTCGACTAAGAGTATTTAAATTCTTAGGTTTTTGTAACGATTATTATCAGATGTTAGTGCGGCTTAACGTGCTCTCCGAGGTACGGAGGAAACGAAACGGCCAAATTTGAACCTCCAAATTCGGTCACCCATCCAGTTACCGACTTGGGTCAACGTTGCTTAACATTCGCAATCGACTGATAAGCGTTGTCGCAATCGACTGATAAGCGTTGTCACAACTAGGCCACTCGTTCCCTCCAGCAGAAGCTGCGACGGGGTATTTTGTAGAAAGGTGTCAGTCCTACATTACTCTTAATACCCTGCTAAGTTACCTATCACAATAATATGTATGTCACTTACGAGTATATCACAAAGTGCTTCACTGAAGAGAATCAACCCAAGTGTAAACCCATACAACAAAATACATAGCTTCATCAAAGCGTCTTGCCGACACGCCATTGCATTACCTACTTGAGTTTTGTACTTTTATTGAAATTTTATTTTCTTTATAAATATTACTAGATGATGCCCGCGACTTCGTCCGCGTGGATTACGGTTATTTGATTCCCGCGGGAACTCTTTAATTTACCGGGATAAAAGTAGCCTAGATTATGTCCTTCCCGTGATACAAACTATCCTTTTACCAAGTTTCATCAAAATCGGTTGAGCAGATGGGCCGTGAAAGCATAGCAGACAGACAGACACATTTTCGCATTTACAATATTAAGTATGGATCATAATGAACTAAATTTTTTGTATTCATTTTATTCATCATCATCCATCATCACTACAGCCCATTTACGTCCCACTGCTGGGCACAGGCCTCCACTCTCATAGGAGAGAGGGAATCAGAGCTTAGACCCCACCACGCTGCTCCAATGCGGGTTGGGGTTGGATAAACATAAATTAAATTTAGCTAAAAGGTATCACTACAATCTACATTCATTGACTGTTAGGCGGTACGAAGTTCGCCGGGTCAGCTAACTAGTCTATAAATAAATATATTAAATAGATATATATTTATTTTTTGTTGATTTCTCAAAAAGCGCTAAAATAATTTCGATACAATTTATATGGGACCACAGAGGTAGTATGATCTACCAAACAAAAAAAGAATAATCAACAAAATTGATTCGTAATTGGCGGAATAATCGCGTACATACAAAAAAAACAGTCGAATTGAGAACCTCGTCCTTTTTTTGAAGTCTGTTGAAAATGAATCCCTATTTCCCTTTGTCACGGCATCACGCGTGAACGGCTTGGACCAATTTCGCTAATTCTTTTTTTGTTGTGTTTGTTTGGACCCCAGGATGGTTTATATTCACAATTGGACCCGATAGGGGGCGCTGTAATCGGGTTCGAGGTTCAGGGCAGGACAAAGTCAGCCCACTAGTCTTCTCTATATATATCAAAATCAATTGCCTTTCGTTTGTCTCGCTAAAACTCGAGAACGGCTGGGCCGATTTAGATGGAATTTTTTGAGTGTGTTTGTGTGGATCCCGGGATGGTTTATATTCACAATTGGACCCGATAGGGAGAACTGCACTCGGGTTCTAGCTTCAAGGCAGGACAACGTACTATGCCGGGCCCACTAGTTTAAAATAAAAAATACTTGAGTTAGTTAGATAACATACCTGAAGAGACCTTACAGTTGCCCAATGTGTCTCTCCGGGCTACATAATTGAAGTGACAATAAATAAAAATATAATAATTTACTACACTTAGTCATTTTGTGGGACTAAAGGTCGTTGGACTATACGCCACTATCAAAGCCGCTATTTCTTAATGAGCGAACGCGACGAGTGACTTGGCATTCGAAAGGGCGACACCAAGTCGACGTGAAGTCAAAAATTGAACATACTATTTTTTTTACATCAGGTATTAACTTTTTAGGTACTTTGGGTTTCAAATAAGAAATAACTTACTGCTGCCTCTGCTACTCTTCAGGCAAATCTTTATTTTGAAAACCATTTAAAATAATACTAGGTATTTTGCAAATAGGTATCTAACTCTGAATAATTTCTACTGCAGCCATAACATAATGTTTCATTTATATTTGGAAACATAGGCTGTTTATCTTCACTGATACTTTGCATAAATTCAATTTTGTCATGTACATTAGCTTGGTTATTACACATTTGTCGTGAAAATATTGTAGCTTCAACTGCAGTCAACTTGGCACTTGGCAAAGTTATATTGCTCTGAAAATGAGAAATAAGATTTTCATTAATGGGGTAGTCAAAACACTTCGGTGCTAGGCTGTAAAAATCTCTTAAGCCATTATGTTATGCCTTTTTTTTGTTGATACCCTACTTTAATGCTAATGGTGGGGCACAATAGTAGGTACCTTTCAGGTACTTACAGAAGAATTATTACTCTGCAAAAATGATTCATCTCAAAGATAATTGATGATGATTTGATGATTCTCTGAAAGATTTTCCATCGCGTAACTATAGGTATAATTTTGGGTCACGTGACCAAGTGAGTCAGGGCCTGGTTGGGGTTTACCACAGTTTATCAGTCTACTGCTAAAGAGTGTATTTAAACACAACTCTACGATCTACCATCGACCTGCGCGGCACGCAGGCGATCATAGCGACGACGACGACGCGACACACCGGATTACACACTAACTCCGCGCGCGACGGCGACCCTATCGTCCGCAGCGCGGAGTCCACCGCCTCTGACACCATCTCGGCGCGCAAGAGCGAGCCCATTGCCCGCAGTCAAGGTTTTATGAAATAACCCTATTGCGTGGACACAATATGCTTAAATTGCCGTCGTCGCTGTCGGTCAACATCGCTGTGTGTACTCAGCTTAACATTTACACTAAACTACACACTAATGCAAATATTTGAATAGGGTAATACGATCCTTTTCACAATGTAACTCACTCACAAATTTACTTGTCTTCTAGTAGTAAACTAGAAGCAGAAGTATATATTATGTCCCACTAACTTATCTGACCCGGTGACAGCACCACTACCTTAAGCTATATTAAAAATAAAATAAAAACTAAACAGGCATAAAATATTAGTTCCAATTTTGGCCACCGGGCCAGAGAGTTGGTGGGACTATACCCTCATTTTTTAGTCATTTAGCAAATAGTAGGGTATTGAATCATTGGGGCTGATTCTGTAGTGCACAATCTCTAAAGTAAACTAAAATTACAGCATTACAAATATTGCTAACCCTTTCATAATACTCCCTACGGAAAGGGACAGAACTAGATTTAAAGCTGCCATTTTAGTTTAGTTTAGAGATTGTGTTATACAGAATCAGCCCCATTGTATTTGATAATACTTAATATAATTTTGTTTCCAATATACCTGACAAAGTGTACAACATTTTTCACCAGCAGTATTTTCATTTGATGCAATTTTATCAGCAGTTTTACATACAGTAGATATAGTAGAAGGATAATTTTCTTGAAGATCCACCACAAAGTTATTGATAACTGAATGTAGACCAATTTCCATATTACTGTGGTCATAAACAGGATTTAGTTGTTTCACTTTAACAAAGTAATCAATTTCCTCATTTGTTATGTCTTTCATAGGCCTTAATATTTTGACAGTTTTATCTCTTAAATCTGTAAATCCCTAGACAAAAAACAACATAAATAATGTAAAAAAATTGTTTTTTCTATGAAAATTACCCAGTAGTTAAATATAAAAATAAGTACTTACAATATCGTTTTCTACTTGTGACCCTCGCCCAATCGCAAGATTAGAAAGCAACTTCTTTGCTAGCTGTGTAGTAGTTTCACCAGTAAGAACAATATTACAGTTTAATTCTTTTGCAATTCTCAGAAATAAGTGTCTTCTTATTTTTATCATTACATCATAATAAATTGTGGGTGAAACATTCAACCTCATATTATTTAGGGCCTCCAACATTGTCTTGGGAATCACATTTGGATCTGATAGTATATTATTTGTTGAATAATATTCATTGATGTTAATCACATAGAGATTGAAATTATATTTTTTGCATTGTTCTATCGTAAAATTAGCTTTCCTTTGACCTTCCTGTGTAGTAGTTTCTACAATAATTTAAAAAAAAACATGAATTTAGTAGGTAAAGCGCCTTCTGCTCCAACTAAGAAATAGCATCCCTGGATTCACAGTGATTGAAAAACTCCAGGAAACAGTTAATAAATTTTAATTTATCAGAGTGCCTACTATTTAGAGAGATTTTAGAGAGAAAGTAAAGTTCGCTGGTAAAGTTACGATTTGTATGGAATTGTCAAGCGCTTGACAGCTGGCGCTCGCTAAATAAACTCCCACTCGGCCTGCAGACGGGCTATGAAACTATAGAAACCGTAACAAACACTATAGCAAATACAGCTTACCAATAATATGTAAAAAGAAAGGAGTAATCCTTAATTTTTTGGCGCCATTTAAGGTAATTCCGCTGTGAATTAAGTCCAATAATACCGTAGATTCTGCACCCCCCGTTAAACAAATCAGCACTTTCTCGTTCGATGACAATGTTTTACTTTTACCAAGACATGCTCGAAACTTATGATTTGTGTTAGAAATAAAGCAGGTATTACAATACCAGTACTCCTTTCGTATAAGTATAGTCGCAGACGTTTCACATTTTCTACAACTCATATTTTTATGCTCTCCCGTGTGTACTGTTTGCATAATTTTGTTTTTCTTGAGAGTTGAGACTGAGAGTTGTGAGTACCAAAAATATTAAATCACCGACCAGTACTAAATAAACCTAAGTACCAAAGAGTATAATAATATCTAAGTACCTATTGTGACTTCTGAGCATAGAACACTATAATTCTGAGTTCTGAGTAGGTACACTGTACAGTCCTACTACTCAGTGTTGCCAACCACTCAGGACCAGGTGTCGCCATTTTTCAGAGCTTGAGTAGCCTAAAGTAGCCGAATTTGAGCTGAAAGAGTAGCCTAAATGAAAAAACTAAAATAAAAAAACTAGGGTGTGTGGTTAAGATCGCACGGCAGAAGTGAAAAATTCATTAGCTATCGCAATCATAGACATAGAATATTTTCGCTTTGATGATCGCAATTGTGAAAAATACAGTTGGCTTACCTAATGGGGGCTATCGCGTATGAATTTGCCGCTAGGGGCGCTGGTGTCGCGTGAGGTCCAATATCATTCACTTTTCACTGGTTTTGGCGGGCTTCGTGACATAAATTATAATTTCTTTAATAATTTACCTGTTGAAAAGTGATCTCCTTCGTGAAATTATCGCAAATATGGATTATTTGGCGATGAATGTGAACGCTTTGAAAGCGGAATTAAGAAAAAGAGGCGCAAAAATAGGCGGCCTCAAAGAGCAGCTAATTCAGAGGTTAGTTTGTTTACTGTTTCCAAACTTATTTTTTGCCAAAAGTATGCTTGTTTGCCGAGGTAACAGCTATGTTTTTTCTTTTTACATATATTTACCTAATATAGGTATTATATATATTTACTTACTAAGACTTCTGCATGAAAGGTTATGGGTTTCATGCACATCAAGGACACACTTACTACATGATATTGAAATATACCTATGTCTCTGGTTATGTACCCACAGTAGGTATCACTAACGAGAACACACCTATCTTGGGATCAGATTACTATGTGTGAGATGACCAGAATTTAATATTATTAGGTATTTCTCTTGATTAATATTAGATGTTTCATTTCAGGTTTCTCCAGAAGGATTAATTGGCGAACTAACTAACAGTATTGGAAGTGAAATGTACTTTCTCTTTATAAGATGAGTTTATCAGTGTGATAATTATTATAAGCACATAAAAATGATCAATAATGAATACTTATTGCTTGAAAGAAAGTAGCCCCTACTATCATACATACATGATACCTGCTATTGCTAGAAAATTTTCCAGCTTAATCTAGTATCTACCATTGTTTAGTAGTTTCAACTAACAACTCAACCATCTTTCAGTATCATATCCATTGTATGGATTTAAGTACAATGTTTAATATTTTTTTGTATAGCAGTGTGTTTTAAAGGGAAAGGGAAGGATAAATATAAGTTTAATAAGTAATTAATTTATTTTTATTTTATTTATTAAGTGCCTATATAATTAATTCCTCAGAATCCTGCGAATTCCTGCGAAACGCCACTAGCCACTGTTTTAGAACAGTTTTATCTTTTGGAAACATGTGTTCTCCTTTTTTTCCGAACAAAACGGAACTGCACAACATTGCGGAACTAGCTACTCGATATTATGATGATAGTTACCTATAAATTATTAAACATAATGAGATTCAAGATTTAAAACTTTGTTTCGGCGCCGATCTTATAAAGTCGCCTTTGACAGCTATACCTCTGGGCCTTAGTCAACAGTGGCGCCAACTGGTGAGCAAAGAAACGATAGTCCCCATTGACTGATCATAGCGAATAAATCCTTCTTTTCAGACCAATACCAAGTAGAATTAGGTATTGAACTTAAAAAAGCGAGATTACGTCTTTCGATGAAACCATGAATATAGTCCTCGGATTGTATATTTTGCTCTTTAGTAACATTTGAACTTTTCCCTAAGTACATGATGCTTACCGATCTAACTAGGATTTATTTTTAGAAAATGTCGTTTTATCCCTGTTTTCAGGCAATGAAAAACTGCTACAATATTGTCGCGTAACTAAGAGAATTTACGTGTAACTTTTCTCATCTCTCCTCTCGCATCTTAATTTTCGTTACGTTATAACTACGACAAATACGGGGTATTCCCCAAAACTAACGAAGGGTGTGGCCATCTTTTTATCTTGATATTGCCACACTTAGTATTTTGCGTGGGTATAATTATTTTTATTTCTCAGGCTTATGCTCATTTAGATTATTTTGTCGCCAATTTCCATTACGAATAGCCTAAATGGCGAAAATCACCCACGTTGGCAACACCGCTACTACTGAGCACAGAGTACATAATTAGTTTGCTACTGAGGTTACCTACCTTGAGGTTACTTATCCTCTGACTGGCTTGCCTCTGTGACTCAAGTGGCTGTCAACTGTCACTGTTGTCAGCAAGGAACGTATTGGGTATGTTCCGATATACACTGCGTGCGCTGTAAGGTGTGACGTCAATTAATTAGTATACTGCGAAGCCGTTCTTTTATAGTTAGCTATACCTACTGGTTACTGTTTAAAACGGAACGCAGTCAGCACCTTACCTCGGAAACGCCAGTGCTCACAGTACAAAAATGGCGACGATTTATGACGTCATATATTTCCCTAGGAATCTTAGGATACTGCGGCAGTATACTGTCAGTCCAAAACGAAACGAATCTCTCCCCAGCTTTGATTATGTATATAGGAGAGTATATTTTGCATTATACGATGCATTTTGTTAACAAAACATGTAAAACTATGTTTTGACTTTTCTTACTTAATGAAAGCTACGTTATTAGAACGAGACAGGTAGATCATGTTCTGCGCGGCTTGTTCATCTTGATCGTACTTCAAACAAAAAGAAAATTAGAGTAAGTGATACCTACTTTACAATTTTTACAAGCCTTGTATCTTTTAGATTTAGGTTTGCTTTTTGTAACAGATTACATCATCAATCAAAAACATAAACAATGAATAATTTTATTGATACCAGCAGGGCTAGCATGGGCCGGAGATAAAAATTTTATCCCCCGATTTTATCCACTGACAAGAGCTAAAATTAACTTATGTACTTCTCAGAGCACGGCAACAGGGGAGAGGAGAAGTTTATCCCCGTTTGACATTTCACGGGGACTCGGGGGACTATTTATCCACCGTTATTTAGCATTTTTATTTATTTATTTAGGAATAAATTTTTTATCCTTTCCTCGGGGAGAAAATTGTCTCGGTCCATGCTAGGGGGGCTGGGGTGACATAGGGTGCCAAGTGCCAACCCTAGCCTAGGCAATGTTTGTTTGTACACATTCAGAAAAAGTTGCTAAACTTTGCCTATTGCAACATTTCTCAGTAAATATGCGTGTATTTCCATCGTTATCAATGACAAATGATAAATCTATCAACGTTTGATTGTATGAGTATAAAAAAAGTTAGGAATATAGGTATTATTTTAGTGACTTACTTGAAAAGTTTTTCTGCAACTCATATTGACCGCCTTGACGCACTTTCGTTTGACACACAACTGCCGAAAATTATGCATGCTATACTAATAAATTGAAAAAGATATTACATTTTCTATAAAATAGGCAAACATAGAACGCGAGGCAAGATTAGGGCATTTGACGGTAGGTTATACCTAAACGATTTTTTTATATTTGAATTGAATTGTTACATAACAGTTGTAAGAAACTGCAACCGTTTAACTCAAAAAAAAAACGCAATTCTATTGCTTATGTAACAAATAAGTTTCGTTTCTACAACCGTTTTCATTGTCGGGATAACGGTTGCGTTTCGTCCGTCAAAAATACGACAACGACCCACCACTAGATCAGAGCGGTTTTAATAAATGTCAAAAGGGAGTATTCCCCAGCTCCCTAGACCCCCTCCCTCCCTCCCCCGCGGCACATTTATTAAAGAACAACCAAAATATTTTTATTCGCTTCTATGAGAGCCCCCTTGAAAAGATTCTTAAAACTTTAAGCAATATTCGGTCATCGGTTAACATAGGTATTAATAACCTTAGATGTAAACCGATGACCGAATATTGATCCGTCTGTCAGAGCCACCAGAGGCTATGACAGACGGACGGACAAGTGCAAATACTCATGCAAGGAGACTCAGAGACCGAGCGAAAAAAGTGCCCGGCTAAACTGACTCTGACGACCACTGACTTTGACGACCTCCGTGGCGTAGTGTTGAGGGCTGTTGCCTTAACGTGCGGAGGTCCCGGGTTCGATCCCCGGCAGGGTTTGGAAATTTATAATTTCTGAAATTTCCCTGGTCTGGCCTGGTGGGAGGCTTCGGTCGTGGCTAGTTACCACCCTACCGGCAAAGACGTGCCGCCAAGCGATTTAGCGTTCCGGTACGATGCCGTGTAGAAACCAAACAGGGGTATCGGTTTAATTAACTGCCATGCCTCTAACAGGTTAGCCCGCTACCATCTTAGACTGCATCATCACTTACCATCAGGTGAGATCGCAGTCAAGGGCTCACTTGTAGTGGATTAAAAAAAAAAAAACTTTGCAATGCGGCTCGCGCGCCACCACACACAAAAATGTTAATGTAGGACAAAGGGCTGGGTGCAGAAAAGAAAGAAATTATGAGCTCTAGAATTTAATAAAATCAAAAGTTGTTTTCTTTGTTACACCTTATTGAATGCAGCAATATCAACACTTTGCACCTGAAATAAAAATTGTAGGTCATTAGAATCATCAGACTAAGGATGAATTTGGAATTAAAGTAATCAGGGCTTGGCATTTTTTTATAAATCTTCATACTTGTACCTACTTAATATTTTGATTGAAATACGTAATTATATTTGGTACTAGATGATCCCGCGACTTCGTAAGATTGTCAGACTACTTTCGTTAAGATTTTTGCTTCCCGCGGGAACTCTTTAATTTTCCGGGATAAACCGGGATAGAATATACCCCCGTACCAAATTTTATCAAAATCGGTTGAGCAGATGGGCCGTGAAAGCGTAGCAGCTAGACTAATATTAGTACTTATGGATTATTTCAAGTTCATAAGGGCTTTAAAATACATTTTCACTTTACAATAATTATTATCTATCATAAAAAAGTCAATGAAAAAAAATAAGCCAAATCAAACATAAAATTAAAATATGTACTAGAATTCAGGTGTCAGAGAAGAAATATAACGTCTTAAATTTTGGCTAGCCCTGGTATGTATCATAATCAGCAAAAACTAAATAATAATTTTTAAATAATTAACTGGTCTGACTATAAAAATAACTTACAAGGTCTTCCAACTTCTCAATTTCTTCAATCAGCCAATCAACTGATACCTTTTCGTCTTCAACAACACAAGATATTTGCAGTTTCTTGATACCAAATGCTAAAGGTACAAGTTTAGCTGCGCCCCATAGCAAACCATCACTGCTGATTTTTCTAACAGATTCTTCCATTGCTTTCATGTCAGTTTCATCATCCCATGGCTTTACATCCAATATGATATTTGATTTTGCAATAAGCACTGGTTCTAAAATAATAAAATAGATGACATAGTAAGTAGGCGCGGACAAGACATGATATTATTAAGGCGGGGGAGATTGTAGTAACACAGACAATACTGTGGTATGTTTACCTATTTAGTTTTAGTCTGTGACGTATTTGCTGACACAAAAGTTGTAGTGTTTAATTTATAACAATGTGGCATAATATTATTTATTTGAATAAGTTGTCTTAATTGCAATTTGCATACGCACAAAGTATACATTCTTGTGTTTGTATTAAATAATTAATCTATTACAGTAGTACTTACTTTTTGATTTTTTTGCATTATATGCTGCAAGTCGCTCTTCTCTTAACTTAGCTGCCTCAGCATTTTCTTCTTCATCATCTGATCCAAACAAATCAACTCCATCATCAGAATCTTCGGATGCTTTAGGTGCTGCTGCCTAAAACAATAATACCAAAACCAGTTATGACCTTAAAGTATTCATTATTTGGCATGGCATGTAGTGTTTGTTACTTCTTTACGCTGGAATTCCTGAACTTGGCTCAACTATAGCTTACATAATAATATGTAAAGGACATAGGATACAACCTGGAAAATAAAGGGTTCTGACTTCTGATAGATTTTTGAGAAACAAACTATTCTGCAGGCAAATGATTTAATTAATTGGTGCAAAATGTTAAAGGCTGATGTGGTACAAATGTGCTTTTGGCATTAGTTGCACATACCTTGGGTGGTTCTGATTTTGCTTTGCTAGAACCAGCCGTTTCCAGTGATTCAACTCTCACTTGTAGACTAAAAATTAGTTTACGTAGCTCATCGACAGCCATTTTCAGTTCTGAATTCTCTTTTTCTAAACTGTTAATTTTGCTAATGATTTCAGTGTTGGGCACTCCAGCCAAAGCAGCTACACTATCCATCTGAAAAATTGAATCTTGATAGTTAAATAAAAATGGGTGTTTAAATATGAATCTATGACTAGGGAAGTAATGATTTGGTCTTGTAAAAAAAGAACCAGACATGAATATGCACATTCTGTTTATAAAATAAAAATATAGCTGTTAACAACAGTGAATTTGATTAGTATGTCAACTCACACATTCCAGAGAGTTTTTGATATGTTGCCGTGCTTTTGCTACTTCACTAGCTAACATTGACCCTGTTACAGCCGGAGGAGCTTCTTTACCCTACAACATTGATAAATATACAATAAGTTACACAAATAGAAACAAAATTTTTTTTCTCTAGTTGGGCAAACTAAATTTTTTTTTTGGCAGATATTACTCTATTGAATGTATTACTTGCAAGTCAATTTTTTTTTGTGTATGTATAGTGTGATAGCTAAATGAAATGAAACCCGTACCTCTCATTGGTTTCTACATGATATCATACTGGAACACAAAATCTCTTTGTGGTAAGTGAGTAGGGTGGTAACTAGCGACTGCCGCAACCTCATAGACCAGACCAGAGAAAACCTGAATTATAAAAGCCCAAACTGATTTGCCGAGGATCAAATGTGGGACCATGCAATTGTAAGACCACAGTGCTTACCACTGTACCAAGGCCTGTGTACTGATGACCTCATCAACATAAATAATATAAAATAAAATATGTACATAATGCCTCACCAGAAAAATAAAAAACATAATTATTAAGTTGGTTCCATCGGTTTATGCTATATAATAAGGTTTTATTTTTTGATCAGGCATTAGATATTTTGTTTAATTATGTATACACTAAACTTCTGCAATTATTACCTTTGATTCGTAATAAATTTTTTCTGCATCTGCGTAGATGGTTTTTTCAAGCCAAACTTTTTCATATGCAAGAGCAGACATTTTTCTGAAACAAACACTTTCATCTGTACTTATTATTATGTAGTAGTTACATAAATATTAAGTCAAAGTTTCAAGTAGGTAGTTAGGAACTTAACTGGTACCTGCTACCTATATAAATAAATTACTCTAAGAACATAGGAATTAATACACTAGCTTGTAAATCTTTTAATGCCGCAAATATTGATGATATAACTATTTTACTAGCTATTGAATTGAAATCTTTTTTGTGTATATATTTAAACTAGCTGATGCCCGCGACTTCGTCCGCGTGGTTTAAGTTTTTTTGATTCCCGCGGGAACTCCTTAATTTTCCGGGATAAAAAGTAGCCTATGTCACTCTCCAGGTCCCCAACTATACTCATGCCAAAAATCAAGTCGATCCGTTGCTCCGTTGCGGCGTGATTGAAGGACAAACCAACAAACAAACACACTTTCGCATTTATTATATTAGTATGCTTTCAATTTAGGTTATAATTATTGGAAATGCGGCTAAAGAAATGTTGAATGAAATTATTGTAGGTAGGTAATATTTTAATTCTTTGACATGTTAAAAAAATTAAAGTAAATAGCCGAGTAGGTATTACAAGTCTTAGCAATTTTTGCAATTATACAGTTAAAATCTAAAATAAGAATTTTAAAGTTTAACTTACGTTACAAAGTTTTTTCTTGGCAAATATTCAAATAAATTTGAAAACGAAATAATGCACGAAGACGAAAGTACCAATGAGAAAGAGACACGACACGTATTGACAATTATTGACATTGACAGACGACAGTTTATGCCCCGTATATATCTATTTATATTATCTATGGTTTAAGCAGAGAGTATGGACCATGGAATTAGTAAGTACTTCGTACAACTGGAAGGCTTACTGTGTATCGAAAAACGCACCGAGAAAGAGGTCATGCATCTTGGTCCGTCTCTTTCAAACTAGTGTAACCATCTTCTTACCTGTATACTACCATTGTATCTAGTGTTGCCTAACGGAAAAGTTATAAAACTTCCCCATAATATTGAAATGTCGTGAAATGCGTGAAATATAAAGCCTGGCCCTACATGCTATTGCATTTATTGATAGTATACTTTAGCATTATTTACAAACATGTCGTATATAATATTCATGCCTAAATTTATTGTTTTCTGCGGAAAAAGCTATTTTGAATCTACTACCATTGTATTATTAAATATTTCACATGGCAATTGTGCGAAAGGGACACACCAAGAAAAAGATTTCTCGCTCACGCTCACTTCTATAAGGAGATATTGGTTAATTAAAAAAATACTTTGAATACATTTAAATAAGGTTCATTTTAATATGTCAAAATAATTGAAGTAAGCTTTCCAGTTGTACGAAGTAGGTACTTACTAATTCCAGTTTATTACGTCCATGGTCCATACCATATGGACCATGGACGTATGTCTATAATATGAATAATACGTCATGTCATAATATTTAGTTTAAAGAGTATAATAAAAAACACAGGTATAATAAGTTACCCCACCCCAGCCTGCAAAATAATGATATTTGTAATTAAAAAAATACTAATCGATAGATCTCCAATTGCTCAATTCAACTACGTTGTCCTTTAAAACTGCTCACCTTAAATTACTTAATTAAAAATCAATAAAGTCGTTGAAAGAAAATTCATTTATCCATACTTTCAAACTCCTATATCTTTTAATGTAGGTATACAATATTTTAAATTACTCAAAGCGTTAAAAAACTGCTCAAGTTGCATTAATAATTGCTCAAGTACATACAAGTTACTTATCAAATAGGCTACGCCAGAAGACTAGGTCGAATAGTGGGACAGAACCGAATTGGCTAAATTTGACTCCACGTAGTCTTGTCTGCCCTACCCCTAGAGTGTTTTTACGAAGCACGAAGCCAGAAGCTCGCGAAGGAGGTCCTGAACGAAGGTCGAGTAGGTGAAGCTGATTGAAGGGGCGACGGAGCGAGTCTTATGGCGTAGCCTATTTGATATTATGTAACTTTTATGTACTTGAGCAATTATAAATGCAACTTGAGCAGTTCTTTAACACTTTGAGTAATTTAAAATATTGTATACATCAAAAGATATAGGAGTTTGAAAGTATGGATAAATGAATTTTTTTCAACGACTGTATTGATTTTTAATTAAATAATTTAAGGTGAGCAATTTTAAAGGACAACGTAGTTGAATTGAGCTATTGAAAATCTATCGATTAGTATTTTTTTAATTACAAACTAGCTGATGCCCGCGACTTCGTCCGCGTGGATTGAGGTTTTTCGGTTCCCGCGGGAACTCTTTAATTTTCCGGGATAAAAAGTTGCCTATGTGCTATTCCAGACTATAATCTATCTCTGTGCCAAATTTCATCCAGATCCGTTCAGCCGTTGGAGCGTGATTGAGTAACAAACATACATCCATCCAAACTTTCGCATTTATAATATTTACTAGCTGATGCCGCGACTACGTCCGCGTGGATTGAGGTTTTTCGGTTCCCGCGGGAACTCTTTAATTTTCCGGGATAAAAAGTAGCCTATGTGCTATTCAAGACTATAATCTATCTCTGTGCCAAATTTCATCCAGATCCGTTCATCCGTTGGAGCGTGATTGAGTAACAAACATACATCCATACATCCATCCATCCAAACTTTCGCATTTATAATATTTATTTGATTATATATTATATAATAAATATTATAATGCAATCATATTATATATTATATAATAAATATTATAATGCAATCATATTATATATTATATAATAAATATTATAATAATGATATCAATATTTTGCAGGCTGGGGTGGGGTAGGTGGTGTAATACATGTAAGTCGTAATTCCCACTCTTTATAACTCTGTGGTAATTCCTAATTCCATGGTATAATACGTCCATCGGTGGTCCATCGCATCCACAGAGTTATAATGTCTGTGATCGCATCGTATGGACATCCAGAGACAAGCATAAGACACAGGCTTATGCCACAGACAACTCTGTGGCTTATGCTTTGATTGTAATTTTATATTATCGATTATTTAAGTATCGATACTCCAGCCCTAGTGCTCGCTTAGGCTCCGCCCAATACGCCATTTTTATGTGACCGGTAGCTTCAAAATAAATTTGATATTTCATATCCTCTCTTAGATATAAAATCAACGGTGCCGTATTCGTCATTTTGAATTCTATTTCTTGAGTACTTCAAGTGTCATCGTCTGGTAACGTGTAATTGTGTTTTGTTGAAAATGGTGTATTTATTCGTTACGGAGAATAAATTAGTGTTATTTTCGTGTATGGCGTCAAAAACAATTTGCAACAATGCCTAGAACTTGTAATATTGTGGGATGTGGCGCAAGAAAAAGAAAAATCTGTCAAATTTAACATTTCACCGGTATGTATATTGATTCTTTAAAGTAGTTAATACACTACGAAGAAACATATTTTTCTCACCTCCGGGCGGAAAGCGTCAATTTTCCTCCCGCTGCGCTAAACGAAAATGCCGCTTTCCGCCTCCGTCGAGGAGAAAAATAGTATACACACCACGGGCAGTAAATAAGAAAGCCTCAGATCACATGTTTATTGACCTCGGCTTCGCCTCGGACAACAATTACATGTGATCTGAGACATTTCTTATTTTACTGCCCTAGATGTGTAATATACTATTTGTTTAGTTTACTGTAAATAATTGATTTTAAGCTAGATTTTTTACCTGTTGATAAGCATTTGATAAGTACCTACTAGAGATTACATAAGAGGAAATTTTCATCGATATCGATAATATTTGCATGAATAATTTATCAAAATTATTATTCATCATATCAACTTTTTAAGCAATTTTCAGCTTGAGACCATCGTTCTAAAATTATTAGGTATGTTTAAATTTGAAGTAATGATATTCACTCATTTAAGGCTCTGACAGACTGACGGACGGGTGATCAGACAAACAAGTTCAGATTTACATAAGTAGACTCAGTGATCTGCTAGCTTAGCTCTGTCAACTAATTTTTAAGTGTTATGTTTAGTTTTTGTTTTGTACATAAGATTTACTTTTTACAGCCATCTTCCTATCTAGAAAACCAAGCTGTTCCAAAATAACAGCTGCCTATAGAAGACCAATGTGCATCGAGTTCAGCACTTGGGCGATTTTTTGTCTATGCAATAGGTAGGCCCACCGTGCGAAGCAGGGGTAAGGGCCGGGTGAACTAGTAATTAATAAATGTTTAAAAAAAGTTGTAATAATTAAAAAGCCTATGATGGGTTTTTCTATATTCATAAACAATTAATTTTTTTTACATTTTCTACATACCTAACGACTTGTAAACATTGTTAAAAAATGCCATGAAAATAAATGAGAGAAAAAATATATTGTTCAGCGATTTGTAAGTTTTATTTCTTTGCTCCTTAATTCAACACAACAGTATATTTGTTCCCAATAGGCAATAGTGGTTGAGTCCATATTCCTACTGGTGGGACCACGGAATACCACCATGTAGTTTGTACTCTTAATATCACAGCACTAGACAGGTATGTTGAAAAGCAGGTCAGGTTTATCATACTAATATTATAAATGCGAAATTGTGTTTATTTGTTGGTTTGTCCTTCAATCACGCCGCAACGGAGCAACGGATTGACGTGATTTTTGGCATAGATATAGTTTGGAGAGTGACTTATGCTACTTTTTATCCCGGAAAATTAAGGAGTTCCCGCGAGAATCAAAAAAACTTAAACCACTTGGACGAAGTCGCGGGCATCAGCTATTTGTACAATAATTGACATGTCACCCAGTTAAAGCATATGCAAGAATGGCATAATATTATGATGAAACAATATAATTATTATGCTGCGTCATCTGCATCACAGCAAAGCCACATCGATAAAAATATTATCGATAGTCATCAGGGCCGCACTTTGGTAAGTCGCCATTTTAGTATACCGTTAATGTTTAGGTATACAGCTTTTTTTCGTAGGTATGACAAGTCCTTTAGTTTCCTTTGTCACTCGTAAGGGCGATAAAAATATTATCGATAGTCATCAGGGCCGCACTTTGGTAAGTCGCCATTTTAGTATACCGTTAATGTTTAGGTATACAGCTTTTTTTCGTAGTTATGACAAGTCCTTTAGTTTCCTTCGTCACTTAAGACTTCGGAGCTTAAGAGCATCAGAGACTCAGAATATAATATAGAAATAGATTGAGGATTGTCTATGAAGGTTCTCACTAATTTGGATCTTCCTATTAAACGTTCCTAGTTCATTTCCTAGTGATAGGTGGGAGCAAGATGCGAGATTTTCAGCAACCCAAGGCAACGATTAAAATAAATAAGGGTTAAGTTTAAGGAACATCACGTGCCGTAGAATGGGGTGAGTAGGGACGATTAAAAACTTTGAAACCAATTGTAACTGTTTTTTTCTTGTTAGGACATGATTATATTTTAATAGATTTTGTTCCGGTAGCTTATATTTAAATTTTTTGAACTTATTAGGTCATTTGTGTTGATATTTTAAGCAATAAACACGAAAATGTGCGCGATCCCTACTCACCCCGTCATCGGGGTTATAAGGGACACTAGAGGGGAGAGTAGGAAATTCTGCTAGGGCTGTGAATTTTGAATGTGAACCAGAAACTTAAGCAGAAGGAAGGTAGGTACCTACTACTTACAATATTATGTAGGTACCTACTTAATTAAATGAAATAAAAAATATTTGAAAATATGAAAAAAAGGCAGAGTAATATCAGAATTTGAAATATTTTAATGGGCACTTAATACTCGACATAATAAACTACCTATTAGTATTAAGTATTAATCTTTTATAGGTAGGTAGGAAAAAATATGTAGGCTTACACAAGATTTTTTTTACGAATATAGGTACTTCAATTTTAACAAAATGTTGAAAAAAAAAACTGAATTTATGCACCCGGCGGTGTATATACCCTCGGCATCCTGTAAAGATTAATCAACATACCGCTAATTAAAAATTTAATTAAAAAAACATAAGAAAATTATGATATGTTAGGTACTTAAATTTAATTCTGCTAAACAAAATTTTGGACATTTTCTTTTCGTAATATAAAATTTTATACCTACCTAGGTGTAAAATTTCTATTTAATATTTTATTATTATTTTATTTATTTTTCTAAATTAACCTACCGTATAAAAAACATTTATGTTTACACTGCAAATTGACAACCCTACGTAAAGTAACCCAACACACCCCTCTAACGTCCCTAGAAACCTCAATCTCGAACCAACTCCCCCCATTCACGGTCCCGTTTCACCTCATTCCTGTCCCGACAGCCAGCGGTTCAAACGATACGTTTCGAAATTTAAATCGGTTGGACTGAATTTGTGGCTCTAAATCAATGCAATTAAGGTTCATTTTAGTTTGACGGAAATGTGATCGAACGCTCACGTCGCTCGATCAATCGTAACTGCAATGTTAAAACTGGGAGTAAGATCATACTAATACATATTATAAATGCGAAAGTGTGTTTGTTTGTTGGTTTGTCCTTCAATCACGCTGCAACGCAGCAACGGATCGATGTGATTTTTTATACGACTGCCTAAAAAAAGGAGTATATTGTTTTCAGGGTTAATGTATGTATGTATGTATATTGTATGTATGTATGTGAGTTTGTATATTCCACCATAACTTCTATACGCCTGAACGGATTTTGATGAATGAGGTATCGTTAGAATCCTTAGCTTATTCCGGGTAACATAGGCTAGTAAAAATTAAAAAAAATTAATAGGGTGACCATGGTCCCGCATCAAAGACTAAAGTTGTTTTTTTTTCCAAAATGAGATTAATTATATTGTCATCATCAAGAAAAGTAGATTCCATAAATATATAAGACTGTATTTCAATATCCAGTGATTCACAAAAAAATATCATTTAATTATGGCGGTCGTATTTTTTAATTCTTTGAGTTATATTCACTTGTGACATGGTTATTACTAGTTGAGGACCCGGAGAGTGACATACGAGCTACTTTTTATCCCGGAAAACTAAGGAGTTTCCGCGGTAATAAAAAAAACTTAAACCACGCGGACGAAGTCGCGGGCATCAGCTAGTATGTTCTAGTGCAAAGTCAACAATGTGCGGGCGCATTGCGATTGGCCTAGAGTCTAGACAATCCCCATAAAATATGGCCCAGGGCGCTCAGTCAAAATCTTCGGCTTTTGCCTAACGAGTTTTTAGGACTATCTCGACGTGCCTAAATTTCCAGTCTAAAGCCGAATTGGTAAAATTGAGTTTCGGCTTTAGACTAGGCTAATCCTGAACTACATATTTGAGTTTTCTAAGTCTAAACCTGACTCAGAACACAATAGATATGTGATTTTCAATCAGTCAATTTGGGAATTTATAATTTCTGAATTTTCTCTGGTTTGGCGGGAGCGAGAGGCCGGGGTTACTTACCACCCTACTGGCAGAGACGTGCCGCCAAGCGATTTAGAGTTTCGGTACGAAAGCGATTAGGGGTATGGGTTTTATATAACTGCCATAACTCTAACAGGTTAGCCCACTACCATCTTAGATGACATCATCACTTACCATCAGTGAGAATGAGATCGCTGTCTAGGGCTAGTAAAAAAAAAACGTTCCACCCGATTTTGACGAAACTTGGTACAGAACTACAGAGATAGGTTAAATTCCGGGGAAGGACAAAAGTAAAGGTAAAAAAATTATACGGAACTAGCTGTGCCCGCGACTTCATCCGCGTGGCTTAAGTTTTTTTTTCCCGCGGGAACTCCTTAATTTTCCGGGATAAAAAGTAGCCTATGTCACTCTCAGGTCCTCAACTATACCCATGCCAAAAATCACGTCAATCCGTTGCTCCGTTGCGGCGTTAAAATTAAGGAGTTCCCGCGGGAAACAGGGGATCGGAAAATCATAGTTTTTGGGTTTTTAGGGGGAGACTTAAGTAGTCGTACCCTCTTAAAAACAAAGACTTAAGTTTCGTTTTAGTTAGTACATTTTGTGAGTCTTATAATCACGTGTTCACACTTGCTGGAATGATGGCAAGCGAATGTTATGACTTTCTCATTTGATTTGAATAATCACAATTGTATATCTATCAACATCTGCGCAAAACTTAAGAATCCAGCTGTCACATCTGACACACTGTATTTTTTCTTTTTATAGACCGAGCGAAGCGAAGGTTTCTGAGTCTACTTGAACGAATTTGCACTTGTCCGTCCATCCGTCCGTCCGTCCGTCCGTCCGTCTGTCAGAGCCTTATAACTTCTGAATTACTTAACGTAATTACTTCAAATTTAAATATAATATATAAACTAATGGCCTACAGCCGAACATGGCTTAAAAAGTTATAAAACACTCTATTTCAGGGGGGCTCTCCTAGAAGCGAATGCGAAGTAAAATATTTTTTATAGCGTTACATAGGGTTGCGGTATATCATTTTAAAGATAATTAGGAATAGAGTCCAAAAATATTTTTTTTTAAATTGTTTCCCTAAAATTGACGAAATGGGGGGCTTTCAAAGTGGAGATTTTCTAACGTCCAAAGTTGACATCAGAACTCTCAATTTTCTGAAAGGCTGAACCTGAAACTTGATCAATTATTTAAATTATATTCTGTACTTGAACAACAAATACTAAAATTAGATAAATATTATAAGGAAACGAAATTATTTAATTTTTAATGAGCTTCAGTATTTTTAAAAGAACTTCACAATGACGTCAATAGATTGCGCTCTGTAAAAGTTTATGGATACCGCGAGGTCTCAGTTCGGGGCGAACCACTAGTTATTACGAATTACATTTAGGTACTGATTTTGATGACCGAGCAAGCGAAGGATTCAAAAATTAGAATCCTGAGCGTCAGCAAGGGAATCAAAAGAGCACGAGGTGAAAAATCTTTTCACTCGAGTGCAACACGTAACTTTTCATCCCACCTCAGCGAGGAAATGACTAAATGCAAAAAAAATCACAAGATTAAATTCAATTCTGTTAATTTCTTCGTCACTAGAATCACTCATTTTAGGTTTTTCACTTATTTTCAATTTTCTTGTTTTTAATCGGTTTTAATTTTAAACAATATGACGTGAAAGAAAATGGTGCGCGCAAAGCAAATTAAAAAAAACCGGCCAAGTGCGAGTCGGACTCGCGCACCGAGGGTTCCGTACAAACCTGTAGTAAGTTTTAAATTATTAAAAAAAAACTACTTACTAGATCTCGTTCAAACCAATTTTCGGTGGAAGTTTGCATGATAATGTACATCATAGATTTTTTTAGTTTTATCATTCTCTTATTTTAGAAGTTACAGGGAGGGACGACACACATTTTACCACTTTGGAAGTGTCTCTCGTGCAAACTATTCAGTTTAGAAAAAAATGATATCAGAAAACTCAATATCATTTTTGAAGACCTATCCATAGATACCCCACACGTATGGGTTTGATGAAAAAAAAATTTTTGAGTTTCAGTTCTAAGTATGGGGACCCCCAAAATTTATTGTTTTTTTCTAGTTTTGTGTGAAAATCTTAATGCGGTTCACAGAATACATCTACTTACCAAGTTTCAACAGTATAGTTCTTATAGTTTCGGAAAAAAGTGGCTGTGACATACGGACGGACACACAGACAGACAGACAGACAGACAGACAGACATGACGAATCTATAAGGGTTCCGTTTTTGCCAAATTTGGCTACGGAACCCTAAAAAGTACACCAAGAAGGTTACGAGTGTGAGTTTTTAACAAATTAAAAACGATTGTATGGAAACACAGTATGGAAATTCGGCACCATAGAGGTACCTACAAGTAAATAGGTTTTAATGAAGTTTTGAATTCACAAACTTCATAGACGAGTGATATTTACTAACGTGCACACGATGTTCTAAATTCAATTTACTTTATCCTCTAGAGGATAATAACGGCTTTTACCTTCAGATATCGAAGAGTAAAAATACTCTTTCTGAGATGGTGGGATGAAAAAATATTTTACTTCGCATTCGCTTCTATGAGAGCCCCCCTGAAATAAAGATTTTTGTAACTTTTTAAATCATATTCGGCTGGAGGCCATCGGTTTACATATTATATTTAAAGAAGTAATTACGTTCAGTAATTCAGAAGTTCTAAGGCTCTGACAGACGGACGGACGGACGGACAAGTGCAAATTCACTCAAGTAGACTCAGAGACCTTCGCTTCGCTCGGTCAATTAATTAGCTGTTGTTGGAAAAATACTTTATAAACTTAAGCTGTCCCCCGACGCGACGACGACGCGACGCTTGGAAAATAAAAATATTTGAACTTACATGATATAATATGTGACGATAATAATTATAATAGGTTTAAAATATTATTTGTTAGTTTTTAGAGTTAAATTTTTTGTGTCGGGGGTTTTTTATTTTTAAATTTTACTTTTATTTCTTTTCACGATCTTCTTTTTGAGTGGTTTATCATCGTTTCTAAATCGTTTTCATGTCTTTCAGCTAGCCAGTACTTTAGATCCAAGTAGGTACTTGTTTAAATGTCCTATGCGATATTCAAAGCTGCACATTTTAACCTTTATTCCTAACCCCTCAATCCACAAGGATCCACTTTTTGGATCCACCAGTGGATCGAATAGGACTCTGGTGTCCACTAGGATCCACCCATGGTCTGGATGGATCCTATAACACTTCCCCTCAATCCACTAGGAACCACTTTTTCGTACCGGTACGAAGTAAGATCAAAGGAGTGCGAATTAAGCGTACAAAAATAATTTAATTCTTCCGACAAAAAATATGATTCACGGTGGCCGCCTGTGCCTTCATGGAATAAACTCGTAAATGTATGCAGAATTTAAACATAAGTTGTTATTTTTACACTTATTAATCGACCAAAGCATTACATGAAAGTAGTAATATTTGAGTATTTTTTCACGGAGTTGCGAACGTTCCCACTAAAGTTAAATAATCTGGCGAAAAGTTACTTTTATTCGTTGTGACTGTCGCTACTGCAGTTCTCACTTCGGAAATAATGAGGAGGTACGATTAAGGCGCAGTTCAGGTACGATTTGGGCGAGTTTTCGTTACTTCTGCTGTGAGACCTTGCGTCTTGCCAAATTCCAAGATTCAAGGTCAACAATTAGTAACGTATAGGTTTTGTAAATAATATCGTATGCTATATATACAGGGTTTATTTAAAATATATGATTATAAATAAAATAATATCCTCTTAAGGGCAACTTCTCTAGAATCGCTTGCTGTCGGCATTTCCTGCCTAAATTCTGATTCTTAGTATCACGAGCGTTCTACTCGAATACTAAAAAATTCTGGGCTAAGGAAAGATTTAACTAAGCACTGACAGTGAAAATTTATCAGAATATCAAAAAAAGGGGAATTTAGTCATATACACAATACAGTATTAATACAACTTCATAAACCTGCCAGCAGCAGTAACTTAAAGTGGCTTATTAGTGCTTAAAATATTAATATGTTCTTTCAAGGCATCATTTTTGTAACTTTCATTTTGTTCGTTCGATTTAGTAAATGAAACGATGATAATGTTTTTCGATGAGGTCGCAGGGGCACCCTGGGCAACGTCCTCGGGTAGGAGGGCCAGCATGCACGGAAGATAAATTCGTCGTTTTGGTGCGTGCGAGAGCGCGGCGCGGGCAAGCGGGGAGGCGCGGAGGGCGGCGGCGCCGGCGCGCGGAGGCTGTTGCGCTCAGAGCACCTGCGCCCGCGCTCCGTAGCGCCGCTCACCGCGTGCTCGTATACCCGCGCCCGCGCACCGGCCCGCGCCGCCTGCAGCGTCGTGACGCCGCCCACGGTATGTGAGATCCCAGTGGCGCGTCGGGGTCGGTCGACTGCGCGTTCGTCACTGCGCCGCGCCGCTTCTTGGCGCACACTCTAGAGCTGCCTGGCCGGTTTTGTAATTTCGCCGAGCGGGCCGTGACGTCACGAGACTAGTTTGACGCTCGTGCGTGACAGCCTGCGCCAGGACGCTTGCGCCTTGCCGATGCCGCCCCCGACCCCAGTTTCAGTGCGATGACGTGCTCGTTTATCTTTTAAATTTGGATGTGATGTCATAGATAATAAATATGACTACAAGTCGAGTGATTAAAATTTATTTTCACATCAATGCATCTCGGTATAAGAGGCTTTCTTTGTTCCGCGGCAATAGTTTATTCATTTACAATCTTAAAGCGGTAGGATAGTGAGGTATTACAAAGTTTAAATAGTGTATGTACCTTTATCCGAACGAATTCACAGATAGCACACTTTAAAATGTTCGTGTGTGAGTGCGTTGCGTTCGTTTATTTCTTCTCGTATTGATGTGTTGGGCGAGCTTCGTATCAATGTGTGCGAGCGTACACTTCGACGTCCCAACTCGCGCTGGAGCCTTTTTGTTATTTTATTTTTCCTTCTCCATCGAGGCAATGATACTTATAAGCGTACCTGAAATGTTTCGTTTTAAGGGTTTTATTGTATATGGATGTAAAAATGATTATTTCTTTGTTCTTATGAATCGTTTCAATAATAAATTTAAAAATACTGTCATTGTTTTAAGATACTTACGTTGAGCTACCAATTAAGTAATTTAATCAGTTAGACCTTTGTTACTTACTATAAATGAATCCATAAAAGAATATTCTTAATAATTTCATAAACACAAGCACAAAGTCTTCACAAAGAGCGAACATTAAGATGGAAGTGGATACGAATGATCTGGATACTTAATACCTATCGGTCCTTTTTTATCTTGTGATAACATATTATTATGTGTAGGTACTCTTCCGAGCTTTTATGTTCTCTGTCTCCGTCACACGATCTTCGCTGCCTCCGCAACAAAACTAAACATGAAAGGTTCCATTCCAAAAGTTTAGTTTATTCATAAAAGTTTCAGATTCTAATCGTCATTTTCATGAACTAGCTGATAGCTGTTATTTGGTTGATATTGACTTCTAAATTGATTTCCGACTTTTGATATCAAGATATCATATAGGTAGGTAGGTACCCGGTACCTACATGCTATTTACGTTATATATCTATGTTCTATAGACGTTATTACTTGTTTTTTTTATTTGTTTGGAGTTTATATTATCATTTTGAGTCGATAAGCTGAAATGCGCGTCATGTCTTCAAGTATCCAGTTTGTACCGTTCGGTGGTGGTTTGTGAGCGCCAGGGGAGTGCAGTTCTTGAACGAGTTCGGGCACTTCTCGCCAATCAGGTGCCACTTGATACTTGTTCTGCTCTAACTGGACTCGAATCAGCTGATACTAATGCTTTGTTACCGATAATGGACAAGATTTACAACTCGTTATTGTTCTAAAGACGTTGAAGTATTGACCTATCTACATAAAAAAGGTTACGTATAAAAATATTAAGTTTGCTTTGTAATCTGTCTTTCTCTCTGTATAGTTTTCATGATGGCTGAGGGTCGATCCCATTCCATTGATCACATAATATGCAAATAATGATTTATATTATTGGACATAGGAATTTTCTTCATACGTTAGTTTTGCAATACGTCAGTACAATGTCCTATCTCTAATACCTATTTTTCTTTCTTTTTTCTGAGTAACTATTGTATCATCAAACTGCTGACTGCTATTGTATCATCGGACTGTTTTGATGACATTATTAGTTATTAGTTATTACCTCTCCAAATTATTTTCAATTATCTTAATACTTTATTAGGTAAACGAGCTTGTCGTCCCTTAAGGCTATATGAAGGTACTATTCATCAGGAGTTGAAAGTGAGAAGGCTTTATGAGATGACGTATATTTCAGCAACCAGATTTGGGGTACTCGAGCGAAGTGCGGGGCGCTCTGCAGCGGCGCCTCCGCCTGCCCTACGACGTCCTTGCGGGAGAGTCGCGCGGCGCCATGTCCGCCTCGCCGCAGCCGCCCGCGTGCGACGAGCGGTCGCGCACCCCCAGAGCTGCAGCGTCGCCGCCCTCCGTGCCGCGCTCGCCCGCACCCGCGCACGCAGTGCTCGCCACCATGACGCCCGTGCAGCCCGCGCACGACTACTACCCCCACAAGGTGGAGATGGATTCCGACGACGGCTACCCTTCGGAGGCGCACTCCTACCGGCACTCGCCGCACGAACTCGCCGCCTACGCGCCCGATAACAAAGTGCACGTACAGCCCGACGTCTACGACCAGGGCATGGAGTCGATGGACGAAAAGACTCCGATAGATCTCATTTACGAAGATGATAAAGAAACAGTCATTTATACTACGACGCCGGATCAGAAACGAGTTGAGATGATTAGTGGGCAATTGGAGGATGGACAGTTGGTGAGCGGATCTGGGCAGCTGGTGGACGGTGGAGTGTCGGTGGTGGTAGGCGCGCCCGGCCAAGGGACTGTACTCGTGTTAGCTGATGAACTCGGACAAGTTATCACAATACCCAGGTAATTAATAATCTTCTTTTATCATATTTTTTTCTGTAACAACAAGCGTAGCGGCTGAATTCCTATATCTATGATTTTAATCTAGCTCTCAGGTTTTCACTTTTTGCCAATTCTCTAAGGTCTTAAATAGTAAATACTGAATACAGGTTGGTACGGCGACCGACGTTCAGGTGCTTACCTTTGGATTAAAAAAATTGGTATTACTCGCTTATTTATTTTCATAAACAGTTAAACAACAAGTTAAACTTAAATTCCCTCAGCTAAGCTAGACCCTGAGCTGCTTACTTTTTGATCGACGAGCCGAAAATTATACTTACGCCAAACTTTAAAGAGCCACATAACCTGCTCTCGTTGTTAAGTTAATTACAAATGAGATTGTTGTAGTGTTGGCACCTCATTGTTTGATTAACTACAAACAAATGAGTGTTTGTCGAGGTGAGTGGTACGAACTCGCATGCATTTGGAGAGCGATTCGCGTCGGAGGTCCGACGCGGTGTAACGGTCGAGCGCTAGGAGCGGCGCGTGTGGGTGGAGCGACGTGCTTACCTTGAACTTGCCGCGAGAGTGCGAGCACCGCCGACCACCATCCGATTACATTTTGGTGTTGCCTTGTTCAACCGACCAGTATGTCTGTATGATTGGGTTATACATTATAATATCTTAACGGATTATATTATAATAAATTTCTTTCACATGCAATTAGTTTCATATTATATTCATATAAGGTATAGGCTAATAACCAAACTAGTTTTTTTTACTTGAAATAAGTTTTCACTATGTATAAACGACGAATTATGCAAACCGGCGAAAAGGTCAATGTCACATGAACAGAATTTAGAATAAAATAAATTAATACAGGTAGAAGTGTTAAAGCAGTGCAAGGGTAAAATAACCGCCAACGGGCAGGGCGTAAAATAAAAATCAAAAGATTTTTAATTCAAATAAACTTTTACAAGTGTTTTTGTATCATCAAATGAATTTACCACTGGTTCGGATTTCTATTCATAGTGAGAAGAACCGGCAATAAACTCGGTGGTTGCTCTTTAAAAAATACAAATTGTAGACCGTAGGTATGCTGTGATCAGGTGTGCTGAGTGCTGACCCATGAGTCCCGAGCATTGTTAAAGCCGGCCAAATCCACGCTCCTTTATCATTGACATAATCTTTGACTAAGACTATGTCAATGATAAAGGAGCGTGGAACTTAGACAAATCTTTACCTAATATGCCTTTTTCCGGAAAATAATTTTTTAATTTATCCAAATAGCATACTTAGGCATCGTACCTACTTTGAATTAAGTTAATAGGTCTGAACTCTGAATATAATTTCTGACTTAATACATTCATGTATTAAATAATAATACATTAAGTTATTTTATAGCTCACGTGTTTTTATTGATCAATATAAAAAATATGCTTAATGCCAACATCTTTTAGAATTGACGTGAATAAGGAAAATCTGCTAATTTATTTTAGAACTATAATAACACTAAGCCATTTATAACGAACAAAATGAAATTTAATAGTCAGTTAAGGGACACGGTCGTTTTTTGTAATTTGTTATCTCTAAATTACTCCTATATCACCACATGGTTTTGGTTTTCCCCAACATGGTCTGATCAAAATGTTGACTTCCCGTATTTATTTATTTATACTTTATCTACAAAACAACTCTAAAAAAGTATGTTGAGATCCAAATAATATATCTTACTATGGATATATTTTTATTGAATAGGTTCCCAATATAATAATGTCTGAACTTTAGAGTGTTGTGTCATTAGACATTTATTTATTAACACAATTATCTAAATTAATGGCTATTATTGGTATCACCGATAATGACAACGGCGGAAATTTCATTGACACAGTTAAGTGTTTATTAAATTATAGGTTACGTCATATTTAGATAACTAATACCTTATGTTAATCCAATTAAGAGATTTTTGTTAGTATAAGCTATAAATACAAATTTTAATGTTCTAAACCAATAATTTTTATCAAAAATAAATACATAATGCTATAATTTGTCTTTAAGAACACAATTTTGAAACTAGGAAATTATTTTAGGAAACACATAGAAGGTAGGTAGTTTTTACTAAGGTACATAAACATTGGTAAATAAGTTATTAATCACCGGACAACTAAAATTTTAGTATAGTAGGTAGTAGACCTACTAACTAGGTACCTAGTAACTGTAAAATACTATTAGGTTACACCAATAATAACTTCTCATATTCGTAGGGACGAATTGATATACCTACGTATTTTTTAAAAATCTTTATTTTAAAAGCTTGGTCGATTATGCGACTACGACGCGCTGTTAAGGCCACAAAAAACTTATTTTTTTATCTTCTGGATTCTATTGCACATGTATAGAAATCTATCAATTTTTTAAATTTTTTAAATTTTAAATTGTATGAGATTTTAATTGTTCTAAAACTATATTAATTCCGCCAGTGGATTTTAAAATACTAAAAGAATTGAACACCCTGTGTCTCACGATGGAAGACATCCTCCACAACGTCACATTGTGTAAAGTTAGGTGTAGGAGTCTTACGCTGAGTTGCACGAAACAAATACAAAAATTTAAGTGGTACTTAGACTAATTTAATCGCAAGAATCGTATGGAGTCTTGTGATTAAATTAGTTTAATCAACACTTAAATTTTTAAAATAGTTTCGTGCAACACACAGCGTTACACATTAAATAAGCGAATTTGTTTAATGGAATTACCTGGGGGGTTACTATCATCGCTTAAGGCAGTACCTATTATTTCCAAATGACAGTTTTATGTCACGTACCTTGACATCCCTAATAAAATAAAGATTATAATTCTAAAATACGAACGTCATCATTATTAAAATAGTACTCGTAGTATGCCCCCTGAACGAAGTCGTAAGATAGTAACAATTTCCCTTCTCATAAATGGAAGTTTGTTGAATCCAGGATGTCCTAAAAGGTTCAGCTTGTAAGGTCTTGTACCAGATGCCTTTTTCTTTTGACATTCTGTCAAAAAATTATATTTATTAATAATACAAAACACAACCAACAAAAATGTGAGTAGGTACTAATATTATTTTATAACTAGAAGTATCATATAATAAGTATAGACCACTCGACCGCTCGCATATAATATTTATTCTTAGGCATTGATACGATTATAGCGCATACATAATAATACTCGTAGTTAAAACATAAAAGCCGCAAACGTAATCCGTGCTAAAGATGCCACGTGCTTGTCATTCATAATATAAGGTTAATATCACTAAGTCTACGCAATGTAAATACATAATAATGTTCACCGTTCTTGGCAAGAAATATTCTGCTTCACACCAAAGCACGTTTGAGTTGCATGTTACTAAACATTTGTACCAAATGACCGACCTTGGTTTAAAGTTAAATTTTTCAAATTTTAGGAATATTAAGGAATACTTTCAAATCTTTTTTTAAAAAAATCTGATATATTGCTATAATAAGCTTACACGCAAAAAAGCAAAGGAAGTTAGGGTAAAAGTTAGTATCGGTATGAAATACAATATTCTTAAAAACTTTCCTAAGATTCAACTCATTGTTCTCTCAAATTTGAATGCACTAGTATACCGACATTTCCATTTACGATAACGTGTCAAAAATTTACACCGGACATTAATTATAACATACATGCTAATAGCCATTTGGACTTCAAAGTCATGAACAAGTTGTTTTTTTAGGTTGACAGACATTTTGATGTTCTATTTTTATTATGTTTTATTTAGCGTTGTTACAAAAATAATTTGGGTAAGTAAAGTAAATATAATATGATATCTAATAAAAGAAATATTTATGTTTGTGTGGTCGTTCGCTGAACGCTCGTTACCTTTGCGTTCGCACATCGCGTCGTTCAACCGATTTAGTTGAAATTTTGTCTGTTGTTTATTACACTTGCGTGAAAGTCTCTGATTATGGAGTATTTGATGAAATTTGGTATAAGGGTAGGTTACATCCCGGGGAAGGACATAGGCTACTTTTTATCCCGGAAAATTAAAGAGTTCCACCGGGAATAGAAAAAACTTAATCTACGCAGACGAAGTCGCGGGCATCATCTAGTTGAACATAAAAAGAGTATTTGAAAATTAGTCAGTATGTTAACTTTGGTTCTACATGATTCGTTGCAGATATTTCTAGTGTTGGAGGAACAAAATATGTATTATTAACTTTTATATTTTTGTATATTTATTATTTTATATTTTCAGCGAGCGCAATAGGTGAAAGGCGCTGCGTGAAAGTAAATTTTTCTTCAATTAAAGACATAGTGTCTTTAATTGAAGAAAAATTTACTTTCAGTCAGAGTTCCGAAATATAAAAAATTGCGTAACGTTTATCGAAAATATGAGTAGATAGGTAATCTAAACTCAACAAATAAGATTGATAAATAAAAATGGTATCAAAAGATCCGGTTTCTATCTTTGTAACATTTATTGTGAATTTTATTGAAATATTTGGTATCTAACAACGTAAAATTTGATATAATTTATAGTATCTAACTTTACCTATTTGGATAGAAAGCATTAATATGAGGTAAACATAGATTTAGGATTGGTCTCCGCTGTGGAGCGCAGCGGAGACCAATCCTAAATCTATGGAGGTAAATTCAAATATTGAAGTCATACAATTGGCATTCAGGTAACAGCATTGTACGGAGCTCATATTAATGATAAGGGTATATAAAATGAAAAAAGCTCGCGGTAAAAATGTTATAAGCTTGATATGGATTGGTAGGCAAGTGATAAAAAGTCGACTGAATCGTTTAGGATGGAGCGAGAGCTGTGCGGCCTCACCCGCCGCGCCTCTGAGACTTTAATGATGATTTTTTGTTGATCCGCGACGTTAACTAAGAGAGACAAGCGTATTGATAATTTTTTATGTAGTACCTAAGCAATACACACATATTATGTGAAGTAATTTTATTTGAATTAAAAAACATTGAAGTTTGAAGTATGCGCTTTCTAATTATAATAGCATTTATTAGCGTTACTTGACTTTGTATCGAGTGTACATATAGTTACAAAAATTGACTATTGTCAAAAAAGTGTGTAAGAATGTCAAATGATTCAAATCGTGATGGTTATCAATACGAAATAACAGATTCACGTATTTTCAAAATTAGGTATATTAACTTAAAATCGGGTAGAATTGAGTGCCTCTTTTTTGGAAGTTGGTAAATAGCACTTTGCTTATTTCCGTTCACAGAAACCTAATTAGTATGCGGTTTACTCATGCTTTCGTTTTACGTTACATTATTAACTAAAGTAAAAATATATTGTAATTTTCATAGGAATTAGCCGCATTTCAACTTTTGAAATATTACATCATTTAATGATTGGGTCCTAGCTACTAAAATTCAAAATTCATGCCATTATACTTTTATTGAAGACTTAAATCGCTTTCGCTTTTACCGTAGGCCACAGTGAAGTCCTCCCTGCCCCAGCACAGTCTTATTTTATTGCCTCGCACTCATTGCAGCGCGCGGCGACGGCGTCGGGCCCTCGAGATGAACTTACCATGAGGCTCAGACCATTATTTAATGTAATTATTAGGTCGGCAAACTTCTTTTTTGGAAGTCTTAACTGTTATGCATTACCCATTTTTTTGTTTTCGGCTCCAATTTTACTTGGATTTTTAAATTAACGTGTCATTATCGATGCCGTTTATATATTTGGTGTACAGTTTTTTTTGATATTGTTGCATTAATGACTCAGTTGAAGTCACTTTTAATAATAAATAAAATGCGTTAAATTTAAATATTGATTTATTTGAATTTTTTTAATAAAAATACACCAAAAAGATTATCTTTAAGGTACTTCTACTAACCATTATAATATAAATAATAAAACTCAAAAGATTTACGAGAAAGTTGCGAGCTTCACACAGCCTAAACAAAAGACATCAACGAGCTCGCATCTTCCTGTTCAAACCGCACAGTGACATCATCTTTTATGACGACACTCTAAACGTGGTAACTATTATGTGGTTTTGTACTTTTAATATGAATTAACATTAATTTAATGTAGCGTGCGTATGTACAAAAATAATCTGATTTTAAATCAGATTATTTTTGTTTTATAAAATATATTTTCGTCAGGTCATACTGAACGCACGTATAAACAAAGTTCAGTGTGTCCTTTAAAAATTAACGATCATCCTTTCTACCTGATGCCGCTGTCCGAGTGCAAATAAAAAACGGTTTCCCCGCATAAAGGGTTCACTTCCCATCACATGGAGGCTGTAGATAGCCTCGCACACATGAACGACACTCACACATGCAGAACGTCTATATTGTAACCAACAGAGCGGCAGGGGCCGACAGAAATCTCAACGGGGGATAAAATTTCTTTCGTACGTAAGATTAGTATGGAATTTACTTTTGTTTCTTTAGTACTTCACCAAAAATTCTACATTTTCAAATCTGTCTTCGCAATTCGTTATTAAACTGTAAAAATGAATTTAACAATATTTAGAGATACAGCCACAGAATAAATACCTACGTACATATATAATATGTAGTTACAGGTCCCTGTCTCTAATTGGTGATAATAAAATAAATTAATGGTATCGCATAAAATACTTGGACAATTCCTTAAAAAAAGAAATCCTAGTTATTCTTGTAAAATCCACTCTATTTTCTGTATAAAATAGGTAGTTTTTTGAATATCATCACAGACGTGTATCATCACATTCATTATAGAATTTTATTATCTTATATTGAGGCCCGGGACTGTAAGCCATCACCATTTTATAGTGGTCTTTACCATGTCCATTCAATACTCATTTTTATCCTTTTAAGAATAAGATTTAAAATGTGATCGCGGGCCCAAGATGTATTAATTATTCATAGCGATATGCAACCTTTTTATGTTTGGGGATTCCTTTGTGGTCAGAATCTCATGATAATCGGCTTTAATCGGCACTTTATTTTTAATACCATTCTCATTTCTATTTTCATAGTACTTTACATTACTTTTCTAATTACGCTTCAAGTGAGAATAGATTAGGTAGGTAGGTAAAAATCATAGATTTCGGATTAATATAACCTAAATCTATGGTAAAAGTAAGCTTTATAGTGAGAAGAAAAATATGTCTATGAAAAGTTATTTTTTGGTTATTGGTTTTATTATTTTGTTTTCGTATTGAACGCGCGAGTCATTGCCTCATCAAGAAATCCATGTATTGTTCGAGTATGTATGTGTATTCAATATTATATTATCTTACATTTTTAACAATGAAGTCGCGGGTGTATCTACTTATGTATAACGTAATATTCAACGTAAGTTCGGGCGTAAGTGATTCAACAATCTTAAATTATTAGCGACATATTTGAAAAAAGTTTAAATTTCAGGACAGGACAGGAGGATATTTAGTCTGTTTGCCTCCTAATGACCCTATCTCTGAAGACAAAATTCAGTCCCTTACATGCAGTCTACCCAGTATAATTATTGAGGACTCATTGACTGGTTATCATAATATTATTATATAACTGCATCGTTCGTGATTGCCCTTCACAATTTTTTTTCTTCTCCATGTTTTTAATGGAACTAAAGGCCGAAGATCGATGGTTAAATTGGGCTCTGTGGATCTATCCGTTGAAGCTTGTTTCTTTAATCTATATTATGTAATAAAGTATCGTGGCTGTCATTGTTTTTTTAACCTTATATAGTATGAGGGACGAGTGGCCTAGCTGCGACAACACATATCAGTCGATTGCGATTGTTAAGCAACGTTGACCCAAGTCGGTAACTGGATGGATGACCGGATTTGGTAATAATCCGAATTTCGCCTTTTCACGACCCTCAGCAATGAGGAATACGACGCAGAGAGAGAGATAGCAGTTATAAAGATAGTTTATTCCGTGTTTTTGTTAATGGCTGCCTGTTCTGTTCTGAGAGATGCGTATGAAACAACTCGATATTAAGACACCCAAATTACTATGTTGTCACTGTACACACCGTTATTTTCAAGACCGGCGGACGATTGGTCTGCTTTAGGACCTTTTTGGATTTAGGTGCTTTTCATTTTTTAACACAGGTAACTACCTACTTAAAGAACTATCAAAATGACGTTTGAAAAAGTATTTGTAAACAACCAGCTAACTCTAAAGAGTGTTCGGGAATATTAGTATTCTATGTATCAAACATATGTCTGGAATCTGGATACGTAATGCATCATAAATTCATAACAAGGAAGAATTCGTTACTATTTGAAATGATCGCACTTCGCACGTGGTGTGATTAAATGTAGCGCCAACAAATGATAGTTACCTTTGAGCGCAAATATTTCAAGGTGAAGTGCGATTATACGAATGTTATTACACATTTACTTACGCTGCTGCTTGTTGTATATTCTTGTATATGCTCGTATATGCAGCAAGCAACTTGCTAACAACGGCTAACATTATTGTGCAACATTTAAAAAAAAATTGATATAACTAGTTGTACTTTTTTTTAGATTATTAATTTTGTAACAAAAAGCTTGTTGAAAGCGTAAGTTAGATCACTTAAAGTTATTTGATGCTTTAACATCAGGAGTCTGTCTTTTGATGGGTTTACTTATAAAATTGTAATAGAGGTAGTGGTAACTAGTAACAGTCTCTTGGTTTGATCAAAGAATGGACGTATCCAAGAGTATGTACTATGTACCCCTACGTAATATGTCCTTGACCCCATCGCTTCTTAGGTTAATAACTGGATAGTCGAAATTATAGCAATAGGAATCTGCTGTGGTTGAAATACACACTCATAAAAATAGAAGTACATGCCTAGTTTACTACTTCGACGTTAATAATAGCATGACTTTAATCCAGAAGTCTACACTGACTTTACGCATAATATCTTAAAACCTGCCAAGTGCGAGCCGGACTTGCACACGAAGGGTTCCGTATCATTGTACAAGATTTAACACTATGTAATTTTTAAATACTTTCGTATAAGAAACGTAAAAGAGAGGCGCTCAAAAATCACGAATTTTGTATGGGGCATGTCTTTTTGTTGTTATTTGTTGTTATAGCGGCACTGGAAATACACATTCTGAGAAAATTTCAACTGTCTACCTATTACGGTTCATGAGATGCAGCTGGCTGACAGATAGACGGACGGATGAACGGACGGAGAGCGGAGACTTAGTAATAGTATACCGTGTGGTACCCAAAGGTGCCACTACTACGGCTGGCTACGGTACGGCTACGGAACACTAATAAAAATAAGCTTAAAGCTGTTAGTTGATTTTAAATGTTTCGTAAGAGCACTTTTGTGTTTCAAAATCATTAACCAACTTTGCATAGATAGGTATCTGTAATCATTGGATCGTAAAATCGGAGAAACTGTTTATTCATCGCATTGACATCATGTGTACACACAACCACAGGTTATTTTCGTGTGAGTAAGGTATATATACGTGTGTGTGGTCGTATAAGTGAGATAAAGATGGGGAACAGAGAGGTGATCTGTGCGACTGAGAGGAACAGTCGTCAACAAGGCTAGGTTTACCATATATATATGAATGTACAATTTTATTAACTCGATTCGTATACTGCACGACAATTTAATAATATATGGAATATAACGAGACTAATTATCACAAATCTGTTCTATTTCAAACGCAGGGAACTCCTAAATTATTGTGTTTAATGTTGCAAGCCTATTATCACAATTTTAAGTGTTTTGATTATGAGATCGCATTTGGTTTGTCGGTTAAAAACAACTTTTTAAGTTAAACTTAAGCATTGTAAGGTAAGATGTCGGTGATTCATATACATTGCAGTCACGATAAACGATCTATTCTATACCGTATAAGCAATATATTGCTTTTGCCTTGTGTTTTTTGTTAATATGGTTGTTGATCGCGGCATAAGTAATTTAAAATTTAAATTAGATGGAAATATGACGAAGATGTTATTTTGTATTCATGTTATATTAGAATATAGAATTTAAAAGTATTTAGTGATATAAAAAGAATTACTCGCTCGATATAATTAATAGGTACCTATCAGTATGGTTGCTAAGTTTATCTTTGTAAAGTGTTTATCAATTGTATGTATAGACAGGTAGGTACTATTAAGTTATTAACATGCTGTTAATATTCATCTAAGGATTAGAAGCTATCTACAATTTATATTAAATAAGGAATAAGATACACGAATCGGCTGTTACTAGATAAAAATTCTTTGGGCTTAAAGTTCTTCGGGCGAGTATAACAAAGATAGGCAAAGTTGACGCGTCAGGCTCGCCCGACTTCAACATAGTGTGAAGAAATCAAAATTATTTTTTACTTTACAGTCAAAATTACTTTACTTTACAGTTCTCTAAATCCACACGGCTTAGAAGTGCTACTAGTACCCTGCCGCATCAGAGTTGAGGAGTTGGGACTTGGGTTTAAGTATGAAGTCGTTGCTTGACATGCTTGAATTCAACATAAAAAATCCTAAATCGCTATTTTTCAGGAGTTCTGTACCCTGAAGCATCAGGGTTGAGGAGTTGGGACTCAGAGTTGAATCGTATACACGTGATTTGATACCTACTATATGAATTCACCATCGAAATTTCCTAACTCCCTAGTTTTGAGGATTTCATGTAGTATGGTACACCTACAGCATCAGGATTGAGGATTTGGAGTCAGAATTTTTTATGGGACCACCTCGGAGCTTCCTCTAACCAATGAAAAACAGAAAAACGTAAGTCGGTTAAAAAACAGAAAAACAGCTGCAAAGCAATTAAGATATTGATACTATGATAGGTACCTACCACCTACCTAATAATTGAGTTTAAAAGGGTGCATTGTTGGGTGGGTTTTTGTGACTTGAAACTTTGCTTAACTCTGAATACCTGCCATTATAATACCTACATACCTACTCATGGCCAAGAAATTGATAATTGTACCAACGTAAATGAAAAGCCTTTTATTTAGAAAATGTAATTTTAGTTTATCATATCATATATTTTTTTAAATAAATGTAGGTTTATCATGTACGTTTATGTTTCACTGCGGATTTTATGTTCAGCATGATCTTAGCATATCACTTAATGTGGCGCTCTACATTTACGATTTAATTTGCGATATAAAAATGAGTTGCAAAACCTCTGAGGTGTTATTTATACCTACCCAAGTCGATGTTTGGCTATAAGGTTGCGTATTCACTGTTTTCGGGGTGCGTGGACAGAGCCGCAACGACGTTGTTGTGGAAAGGAGCACTGCGAATGCCCGCACCCGCGACAAGGGCGCGCCTCTCACTCACGTCGCACCAATGTTTTCGGATGCCAATGTAATTATAGCACTTAATCGATATCAGCTACTGCAATTCCAATAATAATACATTAATGAATACTTTAATTATTTTTCAACCGGGAACCGTACGAGAATTTGCTTTTTATTCCTCCTACGAGCTTATGGTAGGTACCTACACTTGTTTACTTCGTAAAGAGAAGCACAATAGTAACGTACTTAATTATCCCTCGATGCTATGATGATAGCTCAGATGGTCAGGTTTATGAGACTCGATAAAAATAGCTCTAACCTTTTATTGTTCGGACTTCGGAGTGAAGGATTTTGGTGTACGTGGGATAAATTATATCTCGGCATCTCATAATTGTCTTATATTTTTTATTGAACACTATGCAAGGACAGTTTCTATAAGTACCCACTCGAAGAATTTACTGTTTATGTGTATATCAAAAAAGAAAAACTCGGACGTTATGGTATGTTTTTTGCGTGGCACAGTAAGTGCCGACCGTTCCACCGACTACATACAAGGAGTCGCAATCCGCCACGTCTCCGCCGCGCTGCGATGTAAATGATCCCTTTGAATAATGTATCCCATTCTTGGTCAGCTCTTCTACCATCATATAAGGTACCAGGCAATTAACCGTTACTTCCAACCGCTTTCTATCTACATAAACTTGCAAAGAACTGCGTTAATTGCCAGAGCTGTAGGATATCCAATTAATTTCTTAATACATAAAAATAAATACCGTACCCAGCATTTTCATATCTAAGAGCTTCTAAAATGACGTTGAGGCTATGTATATGAGTTTGTCTATATACTTGAGGTTTGGTCAAACGAAGCACGTGACGGTAGCAAGATTTTATCGAAACTGTGTCGTAAGCGCGCTTTCATGCCGTGCCTTTGCGTTTTGTAGCGCAGATTTTTTAAATTATTACTAAAAAAAACATTCTTCAACAGTCTTCTATTGAATTCTAAAAAGTGGATAAAAATCGATCAGATTGACTCGATTTGCGAAACGACTAATCAGCACTGTTTAAAGAGTTCATAGAATAAACGCTTTTGGATATAATAATATCCAGTCAATGTCAGTTCGGATACAGGACCAGACTACGAGGCCAATCCAACTGCAGCGGGGGGTGCGGCAGGGAGATGTAATCTCCCCAAAGCTCTTTACCGCTGCGTTGGAAGACGTCTTTAAGCTTCTGGAATGGAACGGATTTGGCATCAACGTCAATGGCGAGTACATCACTCACCTTCGGTTTGCCGATGATATAGTCATCATGGCAGAGACTCTGGGTGACCTTAATGCAATGCTCAATGACCTCAGCAGAGTTTCCCAACAGGTGGGCCTTAAAATGAACATGAGTAAGACGAAAATCATGTCTAATGCTCATGTTCCGCTCCACCCAGTAATCGTTGGGAGCTCTGCACTCGAAATTGTAGACGAGTATATATACCTGGGACACATGGTCCAGCTAGGTAGGTCCAATTTCGAGAAAGAGGTGAGCCGCCGAATCCAACTCGGCTGGGCAGCGTTCGGGAAGCTTCGAGATGTCTTCTCGTCCAAGATTCCTCAGTGCCTGAAGACCAAAGTCTTCGAACAGTGCGTGTTGCCAGTGATGACATACGGTTGCGAGACTTGGTCGCTAACTATGGGCCTCATAAGAAAGCTCAGGGTCACTCAGCGGGCGATGGAGAGAGCAATGCTCGGGGTTTCTTTGCGCGATCAAATCAGAAATGAGGAGATCCGCAGAAGAACTAAAGTAACCGACATTGCTCGACGTGTTGCGAAGCTGAAGTGGCAATGGGCGGGGCACATAGTTAGAAGAACCGATAGACGTTGGGGTCCCAAAGTGCTGGAGTGGCGACCACGCACTGGAAAGCGCAGCGTTGGCAGACCCCCTACTCGCTGGACGGACGACATCAGGAGAGTCGCAGGGAGCCGCTGGATCCAGGCGGCGCAAGACCGCGGCGTGTGGAAATCCCTGCAAGAGACCTATGTCCAGCAGTGGACGTCTATCGGTTGAGGATGATGATGATGAATATCCAAGCATCTATGAACTCCTTCTTTGACTTGCTTAGCGTAATTTTATTAACACTAACGTACCTACTACAGACTTAAAAAATTATATTCGCTCTGAAATAAAGAGACATATTTTAAAACTACTTTACCCGCCCCGGCTTCGCACGGGTGGGATTTCCATTTATATATTGTATTTTTGTACAGTATGGTTAAAATCTATCTTTTGTTAAGCTATTACACTGATCGCAATTGATTTGCTGTTATCCGTTGGAGATCCCCACCCACCATCACCGAACTACTCGTCTGATCTTCACGAAATTCACATGGGACTAACCTGACAGCATTAAATTTCTAAAGAAAAAAGAATTGTCAAAATCGAGTTATGGTGTAAAATCGACCAATACTTTAATTCCCTATCCCTCACGAACCCTTTTGTTTTTCGGTAGTCTATATATTATGTTAACCCAGGGTTAGCTATACTATAGGTAGGTAAGTGTGCCAAGTTGCAAATCCATCCATTAGTTTCGGCGTGGTGCCCGATAGTAAAGCTTAGGAAGATTAAGATTTTCAAAAAATATTCAATGTACAGAAATCGTTCAGTTACATTTTTATTATTAAAGATAAAAATAGATTAATCCAAGCCATTTTATAACATCTAAAGTTATACAAATAGTTATTATCCGCCTCACGTTAATACTGATAAAGATTATACAAAGGTTCAGTTGACAAATTGGTCTATGACCTCAACTTTACGCTATTCGTCTTAAACGGGTGGCGAACCTTATATAGATATTCTTGTGAGAGACTTCAGACTTGTGAGCTGGACGCGTAAATTTCAATTCGCAACGTATTAATGTACAAAGACGTAGAACGCCACCAATGTTACATAGTATGAAGCGGTGTCAAAAGAGTTAACAAATGATAATGAACTCTAGGTTCATTTGGCATGGCGTGTTATTTGTATTGTTGTGGTGTGCAGTTTGAGCGGGTCACGACTGGGTAGCACGCGCGTTCGTGACCTTGCGCGCCATCGCCCGCTCAGCCGAGGCTCGAGACAGCGAGAGGAAGAGGTCACTCTTGTACTAGTAACTAGAGTCGGCAGTAAGTCTAGAGTAAGCAGATCGGTCTAGTAACTAGACCGATCTGCTTTGGTCTTAATCATATTCATTACTTATCTAACTCCCACTCTATTCAAACACATAATACTATTTTTGTCCACTATTTAATAGGCCTGTTGGTGTCAATGTTACTTTTATTTCTGCAGGGACTTCTTCATTTCCCGGAATAAGAGCCGCTAAAATTGGCCTATGTCCTTCCTCGGGACCTATCTCTATACCAAATTTCATCAAAATCGGTTGAAAAGATAGTCCTTGAAAGCGTAGCAGACAGACTGACAGATAGACACATTTTCGCATTTACAATATTAGTATGGAGTATGGATATAATAAGTATATGCCTAGCCCTTTAAGCCGTAATGTATAGATCTCAAAGAAAGAAAGTCATAGTCCAGCGGATTGGCAGACTATGCACACCTTTGAGAACATTATCAAGAACTCTCGGGCATATAGGTTTCCTCACGATGTTTTCCTTGAAATTTTAAATTACCGAACCGCGCGCTGACAATCCGAATACCACTAGTTTATTATACTTACAAGGCTAGCACCGTTTACCAAATAGAAATACTTACTTATAATATGATATTCATTATTCACATTATAATTATGTACTTAATAAATTGTAATTAAGTATAAAATGTATTGGTACAGGTGTGTAGGTATTTTCATACAGTATATTCATACTTAAATTCTCACTACAGCCTCCCGGGAAAGGAGTCACGACCTTCGGCAATGAGAAATACCTACGAGTACATGTAAAGAGGGACGTAATAGGAATTGTCAATTACTTTTTCAGCCTAATAAAACTACTTAAAGATATCGTATTCGTATATTTTTTTATTATAGTTATGTTCAAGTACCTAATGCGAAGGAGACATATTTACTTATGTAATAAGGGGAAAAGGTTCTGTGGAATGAGAAATGCCGCCATATAACAGGGCGTGCTAAACTTTCTCTTGACTGACTCTCGCTCTGGCGTAAGTTAGCTCAGCCACGTCTGACTTATTCAAGTATATTTAAAAACGACTGATTACTTATTATAAAACTGGATGGTGCCCGCTACCATCTTAGACTGCATCATCACTTACCATCAGGTGTGATCGCAGTCAAAGGCTAACTTGTATTTGATAAAAAAAGACTTCTTCCGCGTGAATTAAGGTTTTTGATTCCCGCAGGAAATCTTTAATTTTCCGGGATAAAATGTAGCCCATGTCTTTGCCCGGGATACAACCTATCCTTGTACCAAATTTCATCAAAATCAGTTGAAGTTTCGCATTAATAATATTAGTATGGATTTAGGTAAGTAGGGTAGGGCGGGGCTAGTTGAGCATAGGGGTAAGTTGGGCAATCGAAATATCTCGCAAACTATTCACCGTACGCATAGGCATCTTATGGCGGAAATAAGGGGTTGCGGAAGGGATAATCACCGCGCTATCGCTAGTGGTGGCTCGACGAGCGAGGTAAGCGCCCGGGCGTTTTGTTTATTTTGTAACCAAAAAGTAAAAACGTCGTTTATCGCAAGTTTTCGTCTGTATTAGTCAAATGTTATCTGTTTTCAATCAGGTAAGTGTTAATCTTCCAGAAAATTATTGTACTTTTGATATGTAGAAAGGTCCTGGGTATAATTCTTACGATTTTTTTATAACTTCACTTTTGTTTTAAAATTCCGGGTTGGGGTTAGTTGAGCTATAGTTGCTCAACTTACCCCACGACTCAAACAACTAAAGTAATGAATGTTTTATTTTTTGTTAGGATGCGGACTTACAAGAGGAAGACTACGAGATTTTCTTACATTACTGAAGACTTAAATTATGCTGTAAAGGCTGTCAACGATGAGGGGAAAAGTGTGAATTTTTGTCAATTGCAACAGTGACAATGACCATGACCATTAAGTTCCAAAGATCTTATTAATATTTTCTTCTAAGATATAAGCTATATGGGTAATAATATAAATATTTAGGTCTGATTTTAAACAGAAAGACTAAATCTAATTCTGAAGTTAATCTTGAGATACGTTAATGTTTTGTTGATTCTAGTTTCGGTTAATTATTCAAAGAAAGTTTGTTGTTCTGTCACTAAAATACGGGGTGTCATGTCATTATAATTAATTCAATTTATTGTATGTACATGAATGCAATGAATAAATGAAATGAAATGAAAAATACTATAAATAAAGAGCTGATTGTCAAACACATAATATTTTACTTCATCTCTAGTCAACATTGAACCCATGGTTTGGCTAGACATTCTTAGTGCTCAACTTGCCCCATACCCTTGCTCAACTTACCTCACCTATGGGGTACATTGAGCATACTTGACTTTCTGCATTTAAACAGCTGTAGCTCTTAAATTCGACGTCTTACAAAAAAAATACTATGGGCACTTTTGCTAAGGGATAAATTACTAATCCATCAGGCCACATAACAACTCATTGAGACTTATGATTGAGGAGCTATATCCGCTCAAGTGAAAAATTGCTCAACTATCCCCGCCCTACCCTACCTAAGTATAAAAGATGAAGATGGCAACCATCGAACAAAATCCAAAGACAATCCTACCCTATTAATTTAATTAAAAGAATGGGGTTACCCTCAGTAATTATTTAAATTACGTAGAACGAAGTATTAAATAATGATTAGGTTCATAAATTAGGCTTTATTTTGTTTATAATAGCTAGAATAGCTGATGATGCTCGTGACTTCATCAACGTTGGTTTCCATTCACGAAAGTTCCATGAAAACTCTTTGATTTTCTGAGATAAAGTAGCCTTAGTTAAGATACGGGCGCATACAAAATTTCATCACAATCGGTTTAACAGTCGGTCGTGAAAATATAACAGACTGACAGACCCACTTTTAGCATTTATGAATCCTTGTATGGATTTAATAATATAAATAATTTTGCCTACGCATTCGATAGTTGTTGAATTATAATTTTAATACTTAATAATTATTATAAATCCTGAAAAAGTTCAGAGTAATGGTACCTTATTCAGATAATAATAGTCACCGAAGATGGAATAAATACTTAGTGCCAACACATCAAGCTCGCAACGTGCACAAGCTAATGTTCTACATAAATTAAAACAAGTTTTACCCCTGTTAAAAAGAAAATATTGTGTATGTAAAGTTTTTAGGATCTCATTATTTACAAAGATAGATCAGTACCTATCTTTGTATCTATATAGTGTGGTGCAGTGTAGGTTTTATGAAGTTGGTTGCTTACATTAATTTTTATATATTATTATTTTGTATAATTTATTCAATGTTGTTAAATCCTATGTTTCTCTTTCGGAGAAGAGCAATAAATCTTTTATTAGCAATTTCTATTTAACGACAAACTTTAAATCCAAGTTCTTATTTCTAATCATTTCATGGGTACTAAAATTCTACATCAATGATTTCATGCATGTAATTTTAATAACAGTGTTGATTGATGGTGGATTTAATTAATCACTTTAAAAAGAAGTACATATCAGAACTTGTTTTTCGATATTACGACTCACTACCGACGCAGTATGTATAGGGTATTTTTACATTTAAGTAAAATTATCTTTTTCTCTTATGTACAAAGATGTGTTATGTATGGTTACCAAAAATGAACAATAACTAAGAAGGCTGATACTTGTATAGTATTAAAGTATGCGCAGTACCTATGAGAACAGTAAAAAAACTGACGCTATTCATCGGGCCGTTTACTAGATGTGGCTGCTCAAATAGTGATCAATCATTTTTTTTAATCACGACATGATTTTGAGCGGCCATATCTAGTGAATGGCGCGATGAATAGCGTCAGTTTTTATACTATTCACAGAGATACTGGGCATACTTTAATACTATACTAGAATCAGCCTTCCTAGTTATTGTTCATTATTGGTAACCATAACACGTCTTTGAGCGGCGATAAGTAGCCAGATCTCCAGCCGCATGCGGGCAGACCATCACTATTTTAACCAGAGGAGAGCCCTACATCTACCAAATACTGAATCAGCCTTCCTAGTGATAGTTACCAAAAAGATAGTTAGTTAGTCCTAAATCTATGATACCGCTGTAACATCCGCAAATAATGTGCCTAATATTTTATTAAAGTCACTTGTAATAAAAAGCCAGGATATATCAGAGCACTTAACGTAAACCTAATTCGTACAACGACGTGACGGTACGAATTATAACAAACGGTAAATAAATTAGAGATGATATTTAGATTTTTATAGCTACTTTTGACTGTAGATTTGGTTCTTTAGGTCATGTAGGTAATAATTTTGTTTTTCTGCTTTAACAATCTATTTACCTAAAATTTGTTATAATATACTACAATTCTTGGTCGTAGCAAACTTTATGCACTAAATCCATTATTATAATAAATATATTCAAGTCATTTAAGTTTACGCAAGCGTTTGAAGTTTCCTTAGATGTCGATATAAATTTTTAATGGATATTTTTATTACACCTTGGAAGGTAAAAAAATCAATGCGTATGATAAAGTATAGGTATCGCATATCGTAGTTTCAAAGATTCATCACTATAAATAACCGCAATTTCGTCGGCGAACTAACGGTCTACCGTTTATGACTCTCCTAACTAATCTTATTGATAAACATTCCAAATGTTTTGCTGGCAATTTAAGTGAATGGCTACTAATTTTAAATTCACTTCCCATCAACAACTATTTTCGTTATAAGCTTTGATTATCCAATTAAGAGCATTAAATTAGCTAGTTCTTCCAATTTGATTTTGGGAATCTATATAGTAGAGTCGGTAAAACTTTTGTGTATTTTAATCTTTTTGAATGAAAAACGGATGCCATGCGAAACCATATTCTTACCTCAAATGACTAATATGATCATACTGATTGAACGCATACCTATTTAGCATTTTGATCGCTCTGTGTGTGCAACTTATACTTTTTAAGGATAATGAATTCCAGCAAAATCTTGCCGTTTCCTTAGCATAATGAACAATATTAAAAGCTCGCTAAGTGTAATTGGGACCTGAGCAGCAAAGTACTTGGTTTATGCTGCCACATAATTACATATAATAGTGCAGTTTGCAATGCACGCATAAACAGAATATTTTCCTTTTATTTTAGAACTTCAAAAAATGTATTAAGGAAAATGATTTCAATAAAATTAATGTTCTAAATATAGGCGTCAGATTTATCCTTATTTACAAACAGTATAATAGTGCGCCAGAAAAAAAATATTTTATCACAGTGCCAATTCAAACCGTTTTACCTATGTTTAGTAATAAACTATGTAGTTTTAATAAAAAAAATTGGTATGACGTATAGCAAAAGATGTTACTAGGATACATTCCACATCTTAAGTATTTAAATTTGTCATTAAGTAATTACAACATACCTACCATCAGACTCTTGTTGTCATGTTTATTATAATTAATAATCGTAAGCACTTTATAAAGTACTTACAATTAATTGCTAAGCAAAATAAGAGTCTGAACCCGCCTGTTCTACCTTGTCCACTTAGAGAGCTCTTATACTTATCTTTCATCTCCAACAGTAGCCTCAAGTTATTGTGATTTAAGTACTCGTAAAATAAAGCAAATATGATCCTTAATTCGACTGTTATCCCATAGCTGTACGATTCAATGTGCTTAATTCTGGTGAATCAACCATCTCTAAGCTCTCTAAACAAAAATTATACTTAGGACTTATTGGGGCTGATTCTGTAGTGCACAATCTCTAAACTAAACTAAAATTAGAGCATTACAAATATTGCTAACCCTTTCATAATACTCCCTACGGAAATGGACAGAACTAGATTTAAAGCTGCCATTTTAGTTTAGTTTAGAGATTGTGTTATACAGAATCAGCCCCAATGTCTTACTATCCCTTTCATAATGCTCGCTGCGGAAAAGGACAGCGCTAGAATTAGTGCTGTCTATATAGTTTAGAGATTGTGTGCAACAAAGTTAGCCACAATAACCACCTTAGGTCCATTCATCAGAGGACGACCTCCCTGGGACGCTGTTGAGCGGGAGGTCCCGGGTTCGATATCCGGCAGTTCTGTTTCTAATCTGATAAAAAAAACTGTCAGAATCAGGTACGAAAACCCCATGACTAACGAGACGGTAGATCCAGGTTCGCGATTCATTATTCCGAACTTCATTTGAAACAATAGTGAACGTGTTCGGCATACGGCGCGGCGCGTTCAGCGCGACAGCCAACAGGCATGTCTTTCTGGGACAGTCTATGGAACCTTATATTTCCCAGCCATTTATTATTATTTAGTCGGCTTAAAAAAATAATTTTCCCATTAAAATTAGATTTAAAAGTTCATATTCAAATATACTTATTCCCTTTTGTGACTTATTTACACCCAGGCCACGGATAATCGAAATCTAAATATAATCTAAACTCACTCGCAAATAAAATATTAACAAAAAAAAAACGGCCAAGTGCGAGTCGGACTCGCGCACCGAGGGTTCCGTACAAACCTGTAGGTATATAAGTAAAAGTTATGGTAATTTCATATAATAAAATTATTAAAAATATATTTATTATATGATGTAACTAAAAATGTATGCTTTTCGCAATTTTTCCTATATTTGTGCTATAAGACGTTGCTTCGTACCAAATTTCAAGATTCTGAGTTCACGGGAAGTAGGTATCCTGTAGGTTTTGATTCCCTTGCGAGTGTCGAAAATTTGCAGCATAAACGGCTGATCTTTTGATTGCGTTGGCTTAGAAGTTTGATTTTTTCACAGCTCCAAGAGAGAGTAGACTTGAGTATTTGATATGAATTTCAGTTTGATACCTTTATGCGTTCCTGAGAAGAAGGGTCTTGACAGACAGACAGACGGACAACAAAGTGATCCTATAAGGGTTCCGTTTTTTTCCTTTTGAGGTACGGAACCCTTAAAATAATGTCGTAAATTAAATTATTTTTTGTAATATTTGATCTAGAGGTAATTATTATATGTGTGCTCTCACGGGACAAGAATATGATTTTTCAAACCTGGAATCCGGAAATTTTGTGAACGGCAACCGTTGTAATCTAAACAACTAGTTGTTTAATTTTACAGAAAGGGTATACCGGTCTACATTTAGACATGTTCAATACGGTGTTCCACAGGGAAGTGTTCTGGGGTTTTTATTGTTTCTATTATATATAAATGACCTTCCATCAGTGATATCACCATCCATGGTAATCTTTGCTGACGATTGTACTGTGATATTCGAAGGAAGTGATATTACAAATTATGAAATGGAAATGAATAAGTCTTTAGGTCTCATAATTGAATGGCTCGAAAACAACAATTTAAAAATTAATCTAGAAAAAACCAAGATAATGCAATTCAATTGGGAAAGTTGTAATATGTTACATTGTGATATAAATTGTAATTGTGTGTAATACAAATCGACAAAACGGAGGAGACTTTAATTCCTGGGCATAATGGTAGATAACTAATTAAAATGGAGACAACAAGTTGATAGCGTTTGCGTAAAATTATGCAGATTCTCTTATACCCTCTATAAACTTAATAAAAGAGCCAGTATATACATACACTGCGTATCGCATACTTTGGTTACGTAAAAGCTACTCTTACGTATGGGATTATGTTTTGAGGAAACTGCACTGATCGCGAAAGGATTAAAGCCCAAAAAAGGTGCATAAGAGCAATTCGGAATTTACATAATCTAGCTGTAAGCCACATTTTATAGAGCTGCAAATTTTGACATTCTCTTCACTCTTCATCTATAAAACAGCTGTTTTTGTCCATAGTAACCTACCATTATTTAAAAATTTGTAAAATAATAGACTTCCTTTGAGGCTACGTGTTCGGCCATGGAAAACAGCAAAAATGAGAAAAAGCATATTTTGTCTGGCTATCACCGTCTATAACAAGCTATCCAACGATGTTAAAAAACTCATTGAAGCTATTTTTAATTAATAAAGCATATTATTCAATAAATGAGTACCTCAATGATGTGATTATAGTTATTTGTGTTACATGGGGCCAAAGAAAATTTTTGTTCCCCGAGGGCGCTATTTTGAATCCTGAGCGTAGCGAGGAATTCAATATACGCCGCCCGAGAACAAAAAATTTGGCCCCGAGTGACACACACTATTTTTCATCATTACGTATGAGAAAAAGCTAGGAGTATCAACCTACTATGTATGGACATTACCTATACGTTTAAGCACCAATCAGAAGATACTCCTATCAACCTTCTATGTAATTGTATAGACATTATTTAGACGTATATTTAATAAAATGTTAAGACGTATATTCCGATCAACAAATTGATCACGTGACTTCGGACCAATCAGAACAGAGAAATGCAAAGTCGTATATTCGATCAACAAATTGATGACGTGACTTCGGACCAATCAGAAGAGAGAAATGAAAAGTCCTATGGGCCTACAAGTTACACTTTGCTCCCGCTATCCTCTGAAGGCAATATGCGTTTTTCGAATAGGTATGATGAAAAATAAATTAATTTTTAAACTGACATCTTATGACATGATGATGATGATGTAACCGACATTACTATACAAGGTTTGTTAAATAGTTTATTAGGTATATAGAGCAAGATCCCGCGACGATCAGACCTACGTTATTTTATTAAAGCTGAAATTTTTTGTATGTATGTCTCTAATAGAGTTATAAACGATCCCCGACTATGAAGTTTGGATCGCGGTTGCTTTGGAAGGTAAAAACGTGGTTTCTAATATTATTTATTCCAAATCAAAATTAAAAAAAACGGAGCTCAATACTTTAACGAATTTGAGGTGCCACATTTTATACCTGATACCTTCCAAAGAAATCGAAACAACTGGATAAAGTATGTTTCGTAATAATGATTGATCTAGGCCCGTATTAATAAACCGACATAAGCTAAGAAAAGGTCCTCATGTATCGGTCAATCTATGCTTAAGACCGGTCTAAACAATAGATAGAGCAATACTTGAGAACGCGTTGGTGTCAGTTTATTAACACGGGTCCTAGAGTAAATTATTAAAAGAATACAATTTTTTCCATCTTAAATCCTGAATTTTGTGAACTGCGAGTGCGTTGTTTAAATTAAAAGATAATAGAATGTTTCGTAATAATTGATCTATAGTAAATTATTAAAAGAATACCATTATGCAAATCTGAAATCCTGAACTATGTATAATAATTTTGTGAACAGCAAGCGCGTTGAAGTCTAAAAACCTAGAAAAAGTATGTTTCGTATTAATATATTTGATCTAGAGTAAATGTTTAAAAATAACACAATTTTGCAAATCTGAAATTCAAAACTATAATTTTGTGAACTGCAAGCGCGTTGAACTCTAAATAACTAGGATAAAGTATGTTTCGTAATAATAATAATTAATTATTGAAAAAATAAGTTAACTATAGTTAGATAGTTCTACTTGATTATTTATTAATTATTGATCTCGAGTGAATTTATTAAAATTTCGCAAATCTGAAATCCTGCATTATAATTTTTTGAACTGCAAGCGCGTCCAAATCTAAATAACTAGATAAAGTATGTTTCTGTAATAAGTGATCTAGAGTAAATTGTTAAAAAGAATACAACTTTTCAAATCTGAAATCCTGAACTATAATATTTTGTGAACTGCAAGCGCGTTGAAATCTAAGCAACTACTCGTAGTTTGGAGCAAACGAGTAAATAGTCTATTTGGAGTCAGCTGAAGTACCGCTGGTAAATAATAATAAAAAGGTAGCGATCGAGCACTTGCCGAATCGATTGAGTTAATTCCGTGGCGCTAGATGTCACTGATGTAAATGCTTGCTTACTAATTTACCCTAGTGTCAATAGATGGCGCAAGGGTGCCGATTTAAAGTAAGTGTAAAATAACGTACTTTGCTCAAACTAGAGCTTGAATTTTCCATTTTAACTTCTTAAACGATTAGACTAGTAGACGATTAAATATTTACGAGTACATATATCAAGTCTATCAGTCATATTATATTTTATTCTATCAGTTATATATAAGTGTTCAAGAAACTATTTCTTAATAATTATTAGGTCATTAGATGACGCCCGCAACTTCGGCCACGTGGATTAAGGTTTTTTGATTCCTGCAGGCACTTTTTAATTTTTCGGGATAAAAAGTAAAGCCTATGTCCTTCCCTGGGATACAAACTATCCCTATACCGAATTTCATCAAAATCAGTTGAACAGATAGGCCGTGAAAGCGTACCAGACAGACAGACACACTTTCGCATTTATAATATTAGTATGGATATGGATTCCTAGCTTGATACGTAAGAGGGTATTTTCGTAGCAGTTATCATATTCATGGCATTATTGGCCTTAAACTTAACATTTAATGTTTTATAGAGTAGAATACTATAAAGGTTTTACTAACACTTAACAAGTAGTCTGAATATGAACCTTTATATAATACTAGCTGATGCCCGCGACTTCGTCCGCGTGCTTTAAATTTTTTTATTCCCGCGGGAACTCCTTAATAAAAAGTAGCTTATGTCACTCTCCAGATCGTCAACTATACCCATGCCAAAAATCACGTCCATGACGTTCGTGTATCACGACCTGTTATACAAACTTTCAACCCCCATTTAACCCTTTTGGGGTTGGAATTTTCAAAAATCCTTTCTTAGCGGACGCCTACGTTATAATAGCTATCTGAGTGCAAGATTTTAGCCCGATCCGACCAGTGGTAAGGGCTGTGCGTTGATAGATCAGTCAGTCAGTCAGTCAGTGAGTCAGTCACCTTTGCCTTTTATATATTTAGATTGTTAATAGACCACGTAGGTTCTTATTAAGCATAATACGTTAGTTGACGACGAGAGTCGTTTTACAATCAGTAGATCCTAATAAAGATCAAAGATAGGAAGCTGGTTAGGTATACTTATCTTTCCTGCGCGCAAGAAACATTAATATAAGGAAATTATTTAACTGCGTTACCTACATAAAAAATAAACGCATGTTTAACTTCTGAATGTGCCTGCCATTTCAACTACTTTAACTAAAAGCATCTCAGGCGAAATATGATTATCTACTCCGACTCCAAGTAGTCTTACCTATCCCACCCTTACTTAGTAAAGGTATTTTCAATACAGTTGCTTGAAAAATTGCACTTACAGAGGCAGTAAACAGGGCCTGTATGTAAAATTTACTGCCTTCGTGCTATTTTTTTTTTTGCAGAATTTACTGCTTTTTATAAATTTTCTAAGTTTGCACTTGACTGTAATCTCATCTGGTGGTTTGTGATGATGCAGTCTGATCATTACACCAATATAATAACAATAGGTGGTAACTGCTATATATATGTATATTGTCTACCAAACCGCACTTGACAAGCGTGGTGAACTATGGCCTAACCTTTTTCATTCTTAGGGGAGATTCGTGCTTATTAGTATGTGTTTCTCATTTCCATAGGTATCATTAGGTACTACTATTTAGTATTTCTACTAGTCGGATGTTCACTAGGTACGAGTAGATACATTAATTCCATGTAACGTAAACACTCAGTTATAATATGCACTATAAGTTTGGTTTACCCGCTTGACGCCACATGAGCTAAGTGTAACAAATAAAAAAAACCTGTAAAACAAGCTGGTTTATTTTCTTGACTTTAAAATTTTAAGTCGTTGGCAATGCAATTGCGCAAAAATAATTTTCTCGATACGATTTAAATAAAGACCTAACAGCCTATCTGCAATAATTTATCCATTATGAGTCGTATTGCAAAAGCATATGATTTTGCATTTTGAGACGAAAACAAACTGTTGGATACCAAGGTATTTCGAAAAGCAATCGGCGCCAATATAATCACAGCTGTAAATACGCGAATGTTTTCGAACATGCAGGGTCTTTACAGTATTATTATTTTTATAGTTTCGCTGGAGGCAATTCTGATTTGATAGTTGGTTCATGATAATTTACATATATAGCTTTGGCATTTACTTATCGTAACGAGGGAACCCATGTAGGCAAGATACGAGGAAGGCAATGCTCTATGCCGTTGTATTTGCTCCTTAATGCGAGCGGTAGTGGACTGTGGGGAAGTTTTATAATAAAGTTAGTGATCGCTAGTACGGTCACGTTCCCATTGTTCGAGCGGCTGATAAAAAGTTCACAGAGGGCTAATAATTAGTTTGAGTGTCCATAGAGTTGATTCGCGAAACAAGAAGCTTAATTATTTTGCCTTATAAATTCTTTGGTTATTTTTTTGTATCAAGTGAGTTTTCGGTATTCAGAATTACCACAGATTAAATACATTGGTATTACAAATCATAGGTATATTCCACATGGCACAAGACCGTGTTCTGTTGAGATTCATGCTGGAGAGATATATATCCCATGTTTAACTTTTGCTTATACCACGTCTAAAGTTTTGTAATAAGATGATATAATTCCATTAAATAATTTATTTATTATTTTAATTTATATATAATTTATTTAAATCTTTTGTCTTTAAATTTACCCTTTAAATTATTGAATAGGATTCAGGCGATTGTTTTTCCAAAAAAGTGTAGCAACACTGCTAATAGGCACACTGATTGAAAGTTAATTTCTTTTCACTTACAAATCACAATCGCTGTGAAGAAAATATTATGTGTTATATTTAATAACAAACAATTAATTCATTATTTCTGCACAAAATTATTATAGCGAAATACTATAGCAGTAGACGTGTGAGACATACTATTATTTGACGGTATAGTTTAATTACGAGATAAAAATAATATATGTGTACATACACAATTAACAGGAACTCTGGCGGCTCCACGGTCTCGGTGCTCACGGGCAAATTAGTTTCACATGTGAAGATTTACAGCTAATTACTTTTATAAGTAACTACCACTCTGCGTCTAAACGGTAATTTAATTATACGAGAGATAAAAGCTAACATTTAAGTTTTTAGAGTTCCTCAAGTATGTCGATAAAAATTAGGCAAATTATCTTAACTTTTATTTATAAGGTTGGATATGACCATAGACTTATTATATTTACTACAAGCTGATGCCCGCGACTTCGTCCTCGTGGTTTAAGTTTTTTTGATTCCCACGGGAACTCCTTAATTTTCCGGGATAAAAAGTTGCCTATGCCGCTTTCCAGGTCCTCAACTATACCCATGCCAAAAATCACGTCGATCCGTTGCTCCGTTGCGGAGTGATTGAAGGAGAAACCAATAAACCAACAAACAAACACACTTTCGCATTTGTAATATTAGTATATGATGATAATGATATGATGGATATATCACAGCTAAGGGCGAATACATACCATGGATAAAAAATTTTTGTATTTTCTTAATCATTTTTATGCACCAAATTGCTTTTGTAAGTGGAGCTTAATTTTAGCTGTAAAAAGAAGCCTATTGAAATGTCCTGTATGAAATACAATATAAGGTTCTAAATTGCCGTCTTTGTAAATATTGACTATTTAGAATGTTTGCATTAGATAGATACGTCTTGCTCTAAATAAATAATGTTGAAAAGATTAAAGTGTTCTAAGACATACTTTTATTTTTCTTCAATACCAAAACTTTTCGTAAAATTTTAGGTCTATTAAATTTATTTTCTGATAAATGACACAGTTTCGTTGTAAGTTTTGATTCTTCTCCTTAGTGTGCCGTCTACTTGCGAAGGTTGGCAATTATTAGGGCGATTTCAACTTTCTAGACCGCTGCTCTAAATAGTAATCTTGTGCTCTTTTCAAACCACTGGCGTAAGTTTTAATGCCACAATATTCTTCTGCGGCCAGGCCTCCTCCTGAGTCCTGCCTTCCACTTTTCCCTGCATGATGAGTTGAAGGAGTTCATATTTACTCTTGTTACTTATTACGTGCCCAAAATCCTCTAACTTTCGTTTCTTAATTGTAGTAAGTATCTCTGTAGCCTTCCCCATTCTCTGCACGGTGCTATTCCGTACGCAGACTGTACAAGAAATTCTTAACATACGCCTGTACCTACACCCACATAGCGAACGCTTCTAGTTTCTTAGACATTATTTCTGTCAGCGTACAAGCTTATACTCCATAAAGAAGTACAGAGAAGACATAGCGCCGCGTTATGCGTGTTCGAAATGCAATGCTTACGTTCCGGTTACAAATTATGTACTTTTTTCACTCTCGAAAAGGCGTTGCATGCTTGCTATTCTGCATCGTATTTCAAAGCTGTGATCTCCGGCGCTATCAAGTTGATAGCACCGGCAGGTGATAGCAGACCACAGCTTTGAAATACGATAGTTGATAGTATCAACCATTGTGCCTAGATACTGAAATTTGTCAATACGTTTCAGAATCCGATCATTGAGGGATAAAGACGTGATAAGTTCAGGTGTTCGGTTCAGGTTCGGTTACCATGTACTTCGTTTTTTTATAGTATTCATGTTAAAACCGTACTCAGCACTAACGGAAGCTACTGAATTGACTGGCCTTTGGAGGCTCTCAAGTCTATCCGCGATTTTAATATCGTATCGTCTGCGTACCTTAATATTATTGTTCAGTAACTTGTGCAGTAACTTAGAAGTTCTGATAGTTTGTATTACTATTGTTATCTCGTAGTACACAATGAATACTTATACATTGAAAAAGTACAATGAATACTTATACATTGAAAAAGGTATTTGCTATTTTTAATTCATATAAATGGCGATGTCAATTAAAATGAATTTAATTTAACGGTGCAGGTTTCAAAGTGTCATTTCGCGTATTATCCAAGTAATCGTCTATTATTAGACCATTTTGAGGAAATCCCTTTATGCTTTACCGACGCAAGTTTAGGAGCTTGCAAATTACATATATTTTCAAATGAGTTGTTTATATTATGGTCCATTCGATCGCTATCTCTAACGACTACGGCTCCAATAATATGGCACTGTGGGAGGTTCCATTTGTAATGTCAAACACAAAGTGCATGCAGGCGCATGTTGCGTATCAAGCAGATCACAGTGATAGGTCAACACGAGCACGCGTGCAGTGTTTTTCTATGTATTTTACTCATTGTCGCTCCGCCTTTCGCGCTAACTAAGTTAATAAGAATAAATCGCTTCTCAAAACTATACCGTGCCGCTAATTGTTACTGTTGTAACTGCCAGCTGAAAAACGGACGTGATTCGGTTTTTACAAAGCACTCTATGTACACTTACACGGTTCATTATTTTACTATGCTGTAATCCGATACAATACGATAGCATGTTTGACGCCACATGCCGTGGACGTGCGTGGCGTGGTTGTGATGTGAAGCAATTTGTTAAATTGATTTTGATTTCATTCGTTTTATCTATTTTAAAAGCTTTTATTTAACTTGCAATGTATGTACTCGTAGGTATGTAACTTGTTTGTTCGGGTGGAATCTTGCAAGTCAATTTTGAAGCAGATAATATCTTCAACCGATTGAGCTGAAATTTTTGACCGAGCGAAGCGAAGGTCTCTGAGTCTACTTGAGTGGATTGGCACTTGTCCGTCCGTCCGTCCGTCTGTCAGAGCCTTATAACTTCTGAATTACTGAACGTAATTACTTCAAATTTAAATATAATATGTATGTATGTAAACCGATGGCCTCCCGCCGAATATGGCTTAAAAAGTTATTTAAAACACCTTTATTTCAGGGGGGCTCTTATAGAAGCGAATGCGAAGTAAAATATTTTTTATAGCGTTACATAGGGTGGCGGTATATCATTTTAAAGATAATTAGGAATAGAGTCCAAGATTTTTTTTTTAATTTTTCCCCTAAAATTGACGAAATGGGGGGCTTTCAAAGTGGCGATTTTCTAACGTCCAAAGTTGACCTCAGAACTCTCAATTTTCTGAAAGGCTGAGCCTGAAAACAAGTTTAATTATTTGAATTATATCCTGTACATGAACAACAAATACTAAAATTAGATAAATATTATAAGGAAACGAAATTATTTAATTTGTAATGTGCTTCAGTATTATTAACAGAACTTCACAATTATGTCAATAGATGGCGCTCTGTACAAGTTTATGGATACCGCGAGGTCTCAGTTCGGAGCGAACCACTAGTGTATACACGTTTAGTTTGGATGACAAATGACAATGCATGGTTAACTGTATGACGTCATTGTTTATCCAACATGGCGGAACATCCACGATGGCGGACTAGTTATTTTTAATGCACTCCTACAATATCGGTATCAAATGAAAAAGTTTGCTGAGAATAACTCGAAAAATAAAGTGACGTCACTCTAAATTCAATATGGCGAACTTCTAAGGATGGGGGACTAAGTTTTTTATGCTTTCCTACAAAATGGGTATCAAATGAAAGGACTTGCTGAGAATACGACTTCTGACTTTTACTAAAAAGTAAAAAATAAATTAAAATGAAAAAACTTTTTATAAAACGAGCTTTTATTACCACTACAGCCCATTAACGTCCCACTGCTGGGCATAGGCCTCCACTCTCATAGTGGAAATTAGAGTCAAAGTGGGAATTAGAGCTTAGACCCACCACGCTGCTCCAATGCGGGTTGGCGGGCTTTAACGACTATTATTATGTTAGTGATAATAACCGGGACCGACGGCTTCACGTGCTCTCCGAGGCACGGGGGTGAAACACCATCAACTTCCTAACTCCGGGCTAGTACCTACTGAGAATTTCTAGACAGAAAAACCCAATACTTAATTATGGCCCGACCCGGGACTCGAACCCGGGACCTCGTCGGCCGCAGTTGAACATGCTAACCACTAGACCAACAAGGCAGTTTCCTTTAAAACTTTTACTATCAACTTATAACGTCACTACACAATTCATCAAATAAATATTATAAATGTGAAAGTTTGGATGGATGTATGGATGTATGGATGTATGGATGTATGGATGTATGGATGTATGGATGTATGGATGTATGGATGTATGGATGTATGGATGTGTGGATGTATGGATGTATGGATGTTTGTTACTCAATCACGCTCCAACGGCTGAACGGATCTGGATGTAATTTGGCACAGAGATAGATTGTAGTCTGGAATAGCACATAGGCTACTTTTTATCCCGGAAAATTAAAGAGTTCCCGCGGGAACCGAAAAACCTCAATCCACGCGGACGAAGTCGCGGGCATCAGCTAGTATGATATAAAAGCTTGTCGCGAGATTTACCTGTGTAGATAAACAAGTAAATTAAATAACTGATCAAGTTATTGATTGATTTAAATTTTTAAAACTTTCAAAGTAAGTAAATACGTCAAAGTAAGTAAATACGATTCATTACTTAAATCAGTCGCGCGTGAACCGCGTTAGCGAGCGTAAGTTTTCTAGGAAATTGTGCGTTAACGTGAAGCGTATTATTAAACTACCCACTTATAAAATTATTAACGATGGAGGACGATGTTATGAGTTATAATAGTGGGTGTAATGTTGTTCAAATTTATGGTGAACGCGAATTATGTGAAATACAAAATATTGAGTATAGAAATGTCGAGTCAACACCGAAAAAAGTTGATAAAAGACCGCGGGAGACGGAAGATAGTAGTGAGGACAGGTTTACAACTGTGACGAGAAGAAGACAAAAGAAACATGTTAGAAGCGAGTCTGGCGAAAGAGACAGGTCGTTCAATGAAAATAATGAGAACATGGGCGGTAGTTATTACGAAGTGAGTTTATTTGGATTAAATATTCTTCCGAAACAGATGGCTTTTGCAAGATTATTAAGAGACGAAAAAATTTTGAATGTGACGAAAATAAAATATAAAAGTCCATACAAAATATTTATACAATTTAGCGATAAAAATGAAGCCGAAAAACTATTAAATTTAAAGAAATTAATGGATATGGACATAAGAGTTCAATTTACAAATCAAGGTCACTTGTCTTACGGAATTATTAAAGGAGTCGATTTAGACACGAATGAAAAGGAGCTGTTAGAAAACTTGGAGTGTGACTATGATATTATTTCAGCTAAACGATTGAAACGTTTAAATAAGGAGGGTAAGTGGGTAGAAAGTGAAACTGTAAGATTATGCTTTAGGAATCCCGTTGCGCCTTTGTCGATAAATGCATATGGATTTAAATTTGACGTCGAACGATTTGAGTTCCCAGTGACCAGGTGTTCTGGATGTTGGTCTTTTGGGCACATTAAGAAATTTTGTAAACTTAATAAGAATATTTGCCCCAAATGTGGTGATACTCATGACAACTGTGAAACTAAAGAATTTAAATGTATTAACTGCAAAGGCCCGCATATGGCTCTTGATAAATCATGTCCATTTTTTAAAAAAGAAAAAGATATTCGAGTTATAATGAGCGAGCACAATGTTACATATAAAATAGCATTAGAGATACATTTGAAAAATAAGATGGAAGAGAAAGCAAACAACTTAAGAGATGAAGTTAATAAAGATCCTGAATCAAGCTACAAAGAATATCAGGCACCAGTGGATACAACGACAAAAACTTACAGCAGTGTCCTGAAAACAACGGCCTTAATACATGGAAATGAAAACCGGGATGAGAAATCAGATAAGATAATTAATCAGAGCAAGAGCAAAGATAAGAAGAAAAAGAAAGTTAAGAAAACTGATAGTACAAATGATTGTGAATCTCAGAATAAGATAATGGAATATGATGATGGTCAGGAAAGTGACTAAGACATAGAAGAAGACCCTACAGAAAAAGAGGAAAAAAGAAGACAAAGGAGATTTGATGTCTGGAATTTGATGAATAGAATTAAGGAGATTATATTATCTAAAGAAGATTGGTGTGAGAAAGTGATGTTAGTGGTAAGGGCTGTTTTCGAAGAGTGTAAGTTTTTTTTAGTTAATTATTTGAGAGAAGGAAAATTATTTGACATTTTTTCTAAGTTTAATTTTAATGGATAAGGTCTTTAACTTAAATATTATTCAGTGGAATGCACAAAGTTTGAAACCTAAGATATTAATGTTAGATAATATGTTACATCAGGAAAAAATACATATAGCTGTTATTTCGGAAACTTGGTTGGATGTAGACACTGCACTTCATATTAGCGGTTATAATATCTATCGGAAAGATCGACATGATTCTTATGGGGGGGTGGCCATTTTTGTACATAAATCTATCAGGTCGCATATTTGCTCTCTTGATTCCATCAATCCTGGTATAGAAGCGGTTAAAATTAAGGTGTTAAATTGTAAATATTTGGAATATATTGTATCTATATATTGCCCTTCTTCTATTCAAACCCGTCAATCAGATTGGGATAGTATCTTTTCAGCAACAAATAGAAAGACACTTATATTAGGCGATTTTAATGGCCATCATACTAACTGGTCATATAAAACAGATCAAAGAGGAATACATTTATTTGAAGCAACACTGGACAATGGATTCGTATCCCTTAATAATGGAGGGGCCACAAGAGTCAAATTAGTTAGCGGTGTTCTACAAAGCTCATCTCCTGATATAAGTTTTGCATCATCGGATATAGCAGTTAACTTTGGCGGCAAGTTTTTAATGAAAATTTAGGAAGTGACCATCTTCTCATCAAGATTTCGATGTGTTACAAGGATACTTTAAACTACTATAAAAAACTTAATTTTAAAAAAGCAGATTGGAAATCATATTATAATTATTTAGTTAATGCATTTCCGTATATTGATAGTTGCAGTTGTACACCAAGTGATTTGCAAACAAATTATGATTATTTTATAGAAAAGATTAATATGTCAGCAAATAAAAATATTCCTATGATCATTTTTTGTACCAACCCGACAGGTAAATTTAAGCCTAAAGAGTATTGGGGACCATCGTTATCTAAAAGTGTTACAGAACGTAGGCTAGCATTGAGTACCTTTAGAAGAAATCCTACTCCTGATAACCTTAGTAAATTAGAGGAGAAAACTAGTGAATCTAATATGTTATTACAGAAAGCTAGATCTATGGATTGGCAAAAATTTTGTACGAATATTAATGAAGCGACTTCTACGTCAGACATGTGGGATAAGATGCGGTGGTTTAAAGGTTACCGAAAATCCAAGTTTTGTCCTTCACCCGACAAGTCAAAAGAATTGTTGCATTCCTTAACTCCAGATTCAGTCATTAACTGCCCACCTACATTAAGTTCTAATAATGAATTATTGCAAAAGCCGTTTACAGTGCAAGAGTTAGAATGTTGTTTGAAAAAGAAAGACACTGCTCCTGGTAGTGACGGGGTTACTTATTCAATGATATTCAATTTACCTCCCGCTGGCAAGTTATACCTTTTAAATATTTACAATGCGACATTTAAGTTAGGAGTCGTGCCGGATCAATGGCGGAAAACTTTAATCGTGCCTATTCCCAAAGCCAATGTTAACGTAAATACAGATTCTAAACTCAGACCGATAGCACTTATTTCTTGTCTGTGCAAAATATTTCATAATATGTTAGGCAAAAGGCTTGAATGGTTTGTGGAAAGACATAAAATATTATCTCTACATACAGTTGGTTTTAGGAGGGCTCAATCAAGCCTAGATTGTCTGTCAAGACTTGTGACATATATACAGGTAGGATTTTCCGAAAAAATATCAACAGCGGCTTGTTTTTTGGACATCGAGAATGCCTATAATAATATATTAGTCGATAGAGTATTGAAAATCTTAGATGAATTAGGTGTAGGGAAATATATTTGTAAATATTTATGGTCATACTTGAGTGACAGGAGATTAATGATTAAATATGAGAATGATAATCAGTTAGCTGAAGTAAGACATGCAAATAGAGGACTTGCTCAAGGAGATCCCTTGTCTCCTTTACTTTTTAATATAACAACTCACATGATTTGTCATCAAATTAAAAATGTTTGTGTCTCGCAATATGCAGATGACTTTGTATTATATCTTCGTCATAAAGACTTAAAAATTTGTGAAAAGAACTTGCAAGAAGCCTTAAGTTCTATGGTTACAAGTTTGGATGGAATTGGTCTTCAGTTATCGACAAGTAAAACTAAATTATGTATTTTCAATAGAGGATACAGAAGAAAGCAGATAAAGTTGATTATTAACAATACCAATATGACATGTACAGATGAACATATTAAATATTTAGGTTTATGGTTAGATAGATCGTTACGATGGAGTAGACACATTAAAGAGCTAGTTGAAAAGATACACAGATTTTTAAATTTGTTCAAAGTGTTGGCGGGTCCTGGTTGGGGTATACACCCTAAGCACTTGCGGAATCTTTATATATCTTTAATTAGAAGTAGATTGGATTATGGGAGTTTCCTGTATGATGTAAGTGCTAAGACACATTTAGTTAAACTCGATCGAGTTCAGAATCAAGCCCTTCGAATCATTGGTGGATTTATTAAAAGTACTCCTATCCACGTTATGGAAAGTGAGGTGTGCATCCAACCATTGTTTTTAAGACGTTTATATCTTGCGTATAAATATATAGTTAAAAATATGACCTGGTCAAATAATATAACTGTTAGTGTATTAAATGATCTTGGCTCAAGCTCTCACGAGACATATTGGGAATCTAAAAAGAAGCCATAATTGTTAACCACTTATAATGAATGCAAACAACGTAATTTTTATTCCACTGATTTACTACAAATGTACCAAGTTAGTATTTGAGTGTCTTACATTAATGTGAATGCTATAATTAGAGCGAATTTAGATTGCCTAGTGGTAGCAAAAAAAGAAATTGAACCTGTCTGTTTAAAATACTTAGTAATAAATGAACTGCACGAAAAATATGAGGGTTGGGCACACATATATACAGACGGATCGAAAAATCGGATAGGTCTGGGAGCAGCTTTTTGGCATTATGAAAGAAAATCGGCTATGTTTAAAACAAATGAACAAATTTGTATTATGACGATGGAGCTCGTTGCAATCTCAGAGGCTCTCAAGTACATTTCTAGCCTAGGCGGGCAGAATTTTGTTATCTTTTCAGATAGCAAAAGTGCCTTGCAGCACATAGCTCGATGTGCCTCTGGATATAGCAGAGGTCTACCGATAGCTTTCGAAATCTTGGGACAATTGTATGATTTGAGTCATATAAATCTGAGGTTGCAGTGGGTTCCGTCTCATATAGGTCTAAGAGGAAACGAGGAGGCTGATAAATTAGCAAAATTAGCAATAACTGTAGGAATCGAGTCAACAATTGTACCGTATTTTACAGAAATCTTGAATAGTTTTAAAATTGAATGTTGTGATAAATTTAAGGAATATTTTGATTTAAGAAGTAGAGAAAAGGGAATTTGGTATAAGACCGTCCAATGTCAGCCTCCTCGATTCCCTTGGTTTGATAATATTAGGCTTAGTAGGAAATATATAGTAGTAGCTCATAGGTTGCGTTCTGGGCATTATCCTTCTAAGAAATTTGCATTTTTAATGAAAAAAGTGGAGTCTGCTAATTGTGATATTTGTTTAAAGATAGACGATGTCCAGCACGTCCTAGTCGAATGTAGCAAGTATAGCGCGCAGAGGGAGCTCCTTATGCAGAAATATCGTTTGAATAAATATGACGTAGGTAGTTTTACAAGCCTTCTCAGCCTACCATCGACAGAAGTTTTTAAATCGGTAGTTGAAATATTTCTGCATAGGGAGTATAATACCTGACCAATTATTGTATATTAATGATAGTTTGATTAAGTAATTTTTTTTTTTTTTAAATAATAATTTAGGTTACGATGGGGCTGGCGTGTCCGTGTGGACAAAAGTCCCAAATAAATAAAGATTAAAAAAAAAAAAAATTACTTAAATCTCGCGACAAGCTTTTATATCATATGAATTGTGTAATGACGAGTTTTAAAGGAAAAGTTTGTTCTTAATAGCGCATTTAATAAAAGCTTGTTTTTAAAAAGTTTTTTTTACTTTTAATTTATTAAGAAATATAATTTAATATAAAAGTAAGCAATTAAATGCTTTTCTTACTTACGGATGCATAATTATACCAATGATAAGAATAGTACCTACTTGAAATGTATATGGTAATTTGCATATAGAAATATTGCTTATGTTAAAAGTTATTAGCGTCTAAATATCTATCCATATTTTTGACCTAAAAACTTCCTCGAGTATTTTAATTTTTTTAAATTTAACTAAACTAAAATACTAAAAAAATAAAACGTAAGAGCCTAGATTAAGGTGTACTGAATCTAATGAGACCAAAATTGTCTAATTTCGTAAACGTTTGGGGGGGTAAAAACGTTATCACCCGAAACAATATTTCAAGAATAAAATGTAGGCATAAGCCTACAGGACTTGCAACTCTCTCTATCTCACGATACGGAGAAGGCAGCAAAGCGTTGTGGATCAGATAGCATTATTGAAAATACCTACTCGCGTCGCGTTTCTTCACTAGACTAGACGATCCTCTTAAGGGTAGAAAGTGATGGTATTCTACACGCTTAATGACGTAGCAGCCCTCCTTTCTATCCTGTCGCCTGTCGGAGTATCTTTTGTTTATTTCAAATCTTTATAATTGTCATTTTAACCATCAACTAAACTGACAGATATCATATTTTAAACAACAACCTAGTAACTAAAAATAAAACTTACTACTATTACCTATTCTGTGATAAAACTCGCACTTTTATGCAGATTATAAATGAAAAATATAGTGTGTGCCGAGGGTTGAAACACGATTTCAGACTGGGTGATGTACCCTCGGCTGAAATCATCTTGTTTCACCCCTAGGTACACAATGTAGGTACTATTTTTAGTAGGTTAATAAATATATAAACTTTTCAGCCTACGTTACCAGGAGTAACACTATTATGGCCTACACAGAAGCTATCAGAGGTGATCAGAAGTAACATTTACTCACTTAGAATAACAAAATATTTTTTGTAAAGATAGGTAAGTACTACACAGCTTTAAATTCTACGTATCAGTAAGTACTCGGTGTATTCATAACCATACATTGATGGTTACCTACTCGTTATTTCTCAATGGTCAAGTTCATTTTTTTTTGTCCTGATCGTATATCTCCGGTAGGTACTTATTCATTAAGTTTTATCTGAAGCATTAATGTACATTGTCTTCACTTCAATGGATTGCACATTTGGTTTTTGTTTAATTTATCATTATTACATAAAATTTATTGCCATCTTTAACTTGAAATTATTAAAACTTAATTTCTGAATTTCAGAGCTTGATGTTTTCTATATAAGTAGAGTAAAATTATATCTTCTTTGTTCCTAGATGTCCTTTGTTCACAGGACTTCAAAGTTTTGCTAGTTCTCTTCTTTTCTCTTCAAACTGTACATTATACTAATATGAGTACCGATTGTACATTATAGCCGAAGTAGGTAATAACTAATTGTTTTAGATATATTTATTTATTTGCTTCTGTAAAGCAGTTGATCACCACTGCTTCACAGAAGCATTACAGACAATGATATATACAATGTTTCACGTCACAACTAGCTGTGCTACTAGCCTCTTCTATGACTTTTTAATATATATATAGCTGCTCGTGCTGATTCACTGATTGATCACCTCTCCTGTAAAATTTTGTATGAACATTTTTTTTTTCACTCATCGTTTCGTATAGAAGACAAAAATTCATTTAGAGGAAAAATACAGAGAGAGCTGATGATTGAGGATTTCGAAGACGGATGAAGAGCACCAGCCAGGGTATCGAAGATTGGTGGGGGGTGCTCGACCAAATGTCACTCGAAACTTCATCCAATTGACAGTTAGCTGAAAAAAAATTCAAAATGGCGGATTTAAGATGGCCGCCATACAAATTGCGACGGTGTCTATCTCGGAGAGTATCAGAGATGGAAGAGTGGTTTCTTGGCAAAAGATGATCAGGACACGAAGGTCTACTTGATGAACAGGAAAAAAATTCAAGATGGCGGAATTTATTTTTCCATAGAAAAGGGTATTGAAGATAGGTGGGGGGTGCTCGACCAAATGTCACTCGAAACTTCATCCAATTGAAAGTGAGCTGAAAAAATTTTCAAAATGGCGGATTTAAGATGGCCGCCATACAAATTTCGTCGGTGTCTATCACGGAGAGTATAAAAGATGGAAGAGTGGTTTCTTGGCAAAAGATGATCGGGACATGAAGGTCTACTTGATGAACAGGAAAAAAATTCAAGATGGCGGAATTTATTTTTCCATATAAAATGTATGGCGAATATTGCTATGCAAGACTTTGATGCGGTTCCTTTTCAAAATTTGTTTTTATGGAAGAAATCTCATTTTGACGAATGGTTCGGAGAAAAAAATATGGAGAGAGATGATGATCGAAGGTTCGGATGATGGGTGAGGAGCACGGTCAGGGTATTAAAGATAGGTACCTACTTAGGGGCTGCTCAAACAAAAAGGGAGGGGCGGGGGGTTGGTGGTCTGTGTTTTATGTTTTTCCTTTATGAGAATTTTCTTTTACTTCGGACGCTTGGCGTGCTGGCGCTTCCACTGTGCTCACTAGCATAGCAGTGTGTTGTTCAGATCAGAACACGTAGACAGTAAACCATAACAGCATTAAATTAGAGCTCAATTTCGAAACACGAAATTGAGCTCTAATTCAATGCTGTTATGGTTTATTTTACTTTGACGCCGAACTTTGACGATTTGATCGACAATTCTTACATAATCGGGCAGCAGGATAGTAGGACAGCGAGTAAGTAGACAGTGGACCACGCGGTCCACTACGCGGTCCGCTGCAGCGGGCCGCGCAACCACGCGCCATACTAGTTAATATATATATAGCTGCTCGTGCTGACTCATTGATCACCTCTCCTGTAAAATTTTGTATGAACATTTTTTTTTCACTCATCGTTTCGTATAGAAGACAAAAATTCATTAAGAGGAAAAATACGGAGAGAGCTGATGATTGAGGATTTCGAAGACGGATGAAGAGCACCAGCCAGGGTATCGAAGATAGGTGGGGGATGCTCGACCAAATGTCACTCGAAACTTCATCCGATTGACAGTGAGCTGAAAAAAATTTCAAAATGGCGTATTTAAGATGGCCGCCATACAAATTTCGACGGTGTCTATCTCGGAGAGTATAAAAGATGGAAGAGTGGTTTCTTGGAAAAAGATGATCAGGACATGAGGATCTACTTGATGAACAGGAAAAAAATTCAAGATGGCGGAATTTAATTTTTCATAGAAAAGGGTATTGAAGATAGGTGGGGGGTGCTCGACCAAATGTCACTCGAAACTTCATCCAATTGAAAGTGAGCTGAAAAAATTTTCTAAATGGCGGATTTAAGATGGCCGCCATACAAATTTCGTCGGTGTCTATCACGGAGAGTATAAAAGATGGAAGAGTGGTTTCTTGGAAAAAGATGATCAGGACATGAGGATCTACTTGATGAACAGGAAAAAAATTCAAGATGGCGGAATTTAATTTTTCATAGAAAAGGGTATTGAAGATAGGTGGGGGGTGCTCGACCAAATGTCACTCGAAACTTCATCCAATTGACAGTGAGCTGAAAAAAAATTAAAAATGGCGGATTTAAGATGGCCGCCATACAAATTTCTTCGGTGTCTATCTCGGAGAGTATAAAAGATGGAAGAATGGTTTCTTGGAAAAAGATGATCAGGACATGAGGGTCTACTTGATGAACAGGAAAAAAATTCAAGATGGCGGAATTTATTTTTCCATAGAAAAGGGTATTGAAGATAGGTGGGGGGTGCTCGACCAAATGTCACTCGAAACTTCATCCAATTGACAGTGAGCTGAAAAAAAATTTCAAAATGGCGGATTTAAGATGGCCGCCATACAAATTTCGTCGGTGTCTATCTCGGAGAGTATAAAAGATGGAAGAATGGTTTCGTGGCAAAAGATGATCAGAACATGAAGGTCTAGGTACTTGATGAACATGGCGGAATTTATTTTCCATAGAAAATGTATGGCGAATATTGAAGAGGCTACAAGTGTAGAACTATGCAAGACTACGGTTCCTTTTCAAGATTTGTTTTTATGGAAGAAATCTCATTTTGACGAATGGTTCGGAGAAAAAAATATGGAGAGATCCAGAAAAAAATATAAAGATGATCGAAGGTTCGGATGATGGGTGAGGAGCACGGTCAGGGTATTAAAGATAGGTACCTACGACGCTTGGCGTGCTGGCGCTTCCACTGTGCTCACTAGCATAGCAGTGTGTTGTTCAGTTCAGAACACGTAGACAGTAAACCAGCTCCCCGATTATGTAAGAATTGTCGATCAAATCGTAAAAGTTCGGCGTCAAAGTAAAATAAACCATAACAGCATTGAATTAGAGCTCAATTTCGTTTTTCGAAATTGAGCTCTAATTTAATGCTGTTATGGTTTATTTTACTTTGACGTCGAACTTAGACGATTTGATCGGCCATTCTTACATAATCGGGGGGCAGGATAGTAGGACAGCGAGTAAGTAGACAGTGGACCACGCGGTCCACTACGCGGTCCGCTGTAGCGGGCCGCGCAACCACGCGCCATACTAGTCTTCTATATAGATGCGGGGTGTTTCGGGCTATTTGAAGAAAAAAAATGTAGGGTGATATTGTAATTTTTGAATTTTATGCAGGGCCTTAGATTTTTTCCTGTCATCATCTGGTAAAACAAGTATACGTAACTCATAAACTTAATATGACGTGACAACGTAAAGTAATAAGGGCTCTCACATTGGCTATTAAAATATTAACTTTCACGAAAGCTTATTTACTGAAAATTTGTACTTGAATTTTTATAAATTGCTCATCATCTTCGTTAGGTTTACTTTTTATCACTTTCTCACGGTCGAACTTTTTAATGATCATCACATTTTTAATGAATTTACTTTAAAATAGAGCCGCAATAAATTTTACAGCGATATCGAGGGAGCGGCTGTTGGCTATCGAGATAGATGCCAGGTTGTTGACATCGATTATGAATTCCAACATCGTTTATCACGCTGCTAAAATATTAACCAAGTGTACATAAATTTCACTAATTAGGTAAAAATGATTCATAATTAAAATTGAAAAAAAAGACATATAGGTACATTTATGTATGAAAGTTTTTAGTAAATAAATCGGCGCTTTTGTTTGCATTATTTTATGATATTAAATGTATAAAAAATAGAGGGCGGTATTACTCTAACAGAGTGTAAAGAGTTCTTATTTTATTATCTTACATAATTTGCCGGTTTTTATTAATTATTTAAGGTTGATTATTCTCGATATCAATGAGCAACTATTTCAATTTGTTAATTAAACGAATAGCTAGCATTGATATACAAACGATAATTAAATGTCAAACATTGAGAATAATTTACGATTTAGAAATTAAATATGCTATAGGTTCTACCAAGTTGTAACATGAATATCATTTTATTGTTAGACATTAAAGTGCTACCTATAATTTTATGTTATGAGGTTTATTTGAGTGTAAAAGGGTTGTGACGATGATACTAAATGCCTGTCTGATGCCTCTCATACTAAAGAGGTGTTGTTTTTATACTGATTTCCAAACGAATTATCTATCTACATAAATAAAAATCAAATGCTCTTTGTTGTTTGCGCTTAACTTGAGGATAGCTCGACCGATTTAGCTAATGTTTTTTTTTGAAATGTTCGTGATAACCAACCAAGTCAGGTTTTTAGGGAAAGAAAAGTTAAATAATTTTCTTAGAAAATTAGAAAATTCAGGAAAAACTGTGCCTAAGTGTTCTTTTTCTATGGATTTTTTGTACGAACTCGATTTATTGAGGACAAATCAACGTCTGTCGGGTGCGCTAACTACTAATATTTTACATCACTTCCTCAGTAGGAGAGACTTGAATGTCGGATATTTTAAGACTCATGATTAGCACCAGTCAAAAATCACACTTAATTACTATTATGTATTCTAAAAGGGGCCTATCCAAATTATTTTCTTAACTTAAGGAGATAAAGTAGATACTTATTACTACTTTATTATGGAAACTTTACTTTACTTTACTTCAATTTAATCAAAATAAAATACTTCTCTCTCTCTCTCTGTGTCGTTACTGAGGATCGTGACCCCTTCCACTAATAAGCTTTTTATGGGTGTCCCTCCCTTCTGGCAATGTGGCCGAAATAGTCAAGGATAGTCTGGAGACAGGTGGTTGATAGCCTTTTTGTGATTTTTAGTTGTTTGAGGATCGATGCTGATTGCTGACCGATGGACCGATGTGCGTCGGTTCTGTGCGCTGTCCATGGGATTCGAAGCATTCTCCTCCAGCACCACATCTCGTCAGCAGCTTTTATTGACCATGTCTGAGCTGCATACATGAATATTGGGAATATGAGCGTGCGGACAAGACGCATTTTGGTATTAGTTGATATCTGTATAAGATACCTACCTATAAATAATTATCAAAAATATACCAAAGAGATATTAAATGTTTTGATTTCTCCATACATACAGATACAAGTTTAAAACAGCCTATTTATTCAAAATGTTAGTATCTACACGTGTCATAATATAAACAATGTAATATAAAACACAGCGCTGTAGCAAACAGACAATTTATTTTGACCCCGGTCACAGTGTCTTCACGGATACGGGTCGTAGTAAAGAATATGTTTATATCACTCTGGCATCTGTCCATATAATCCTGCGATTGCCATTACGGATATGCCATACCATCTTCAAACTACCTCGTAAACGTGTTACACAGCTACTAGAAATGTAATTTAGCAGTACTAGGAAAGAAATGATGACTATCTTTAAATGAATGAGCCATTGCACTGCAATACTGTCACACATTTTTTTTCTTGTTAAGGTGTTGTGAAAACTTATCTTTCAAATCGTGCAAAATGTAGGTAATGTACGCCAGTAACTGTATTGACGATTATATCTTCTTATCGCATTCATTGTTTAAGTTTCTCTTTTAGGGTTGCATGCATGACTAGAATAGACTTAAAATATTTATTCCGACCCCTTTGTATAGACCTCTTATTAAATGCTGGTGGTTTTTGCACCCAAGTTGATCCACTTTTTGATTTTCTTCATATTTAAGAATATTCCAGTTAAAAGCATTAAATCTGACTCATGAACAAAGGCCAAACCTGAATTAGAGACCACCAATAAATAGCCTTGGGACAGTTTAACACTATACAGAGTTTGGGAGAGTTCCAGTAGCCAAAAACTTAAATCAGCAACTAGGTGCTAGTAATATATTTTTACCTTCCAATCAATCGTGATACTGAATACTTTGTATATAAATAATACATTAACTTTAATTGGTTCGAACGAGAGTGACATTCGAGGTTGTCAGATTTAAGTCGTGTTCAAGGTGATAGTCTCTCTCTTTCGTGTCGAGCTAAAATGGCGACTGAGTTGGCATTTAAATGCCATGCATTTTTAAATTCATACGACGTACATAATTATCAATTCAGCTTCGATTACTTTGTCGTAAACTCCCGCTTGGAAGTCAGTGCTACCCGTTAGGAAGCTACATACTATATTCACCATTCTAGATAATAGAGAGCAATAATTATAAAGTTAACAATTTCTATAAACTAAAGTAGAAACGTTGACCTTGATGAATGACTTGCCTTGACTTAAGTAATGAGTCAGTCCTGAGTTTGATGATATATTGAACTGAGGTATCCAGGTTATCCCATTACAAGGAGATGTTTTGGCCGCGGCCATGTATAGGATCTTCCCTACAAAGCCGTGTCCATGTTAAAAACTAGTGATAAGGCCGTGATTAAGCGTAATTTGGCTGAACTCGACTACCAGTACGTAGGTACACGCTTATCCAGGTAACATTGATAGTTGGATGAGGTTTAACTTAAAAATAAACCAGGTATCAATAAATAATAAACTACACGGTAAATAAAACGTAAGTGCATCATAATATTTGTGTTCAATTGGTTAGGATACATTAGAATTTCTCCCTATCGCACTAATCCCGTTTAATGTCACGTAGCGTTTATTGCTCATACGAATTGCAAGTTATTAAAGAATTCCTATCCTTATAAGCGCAACCGGTATAATAATAACATAATGTTACACCTCTCTTGTGGCATCGTAACTTTTTATTTCCACAAATAAAAGTAAGGTAAAAAAATTAAGTTGTGAAAGTAGGATAGTTAAGAATCTGATATTTTCTCTTAAACAACTAGATAGTTTAGTACACTGTGTGTTGCAATACGAGTTACTCTTGCTACAAATATACGTGTGTCATTTTCGCTAGGTGCATCGGGTCAATTTATCAATGCTTGTCAAATGACATGATTTACAGCGGCAGCTCGTGAACGAGAGGCTGCGTATAAAAATATGTTGGCCATTAGGAGTGGCTGTATGTACGAACTCATAACTACGCATAAATATATATACCTACTTATGAACTTGCGTCCGGTACTGTAAAAAGTAAATGATGAATTCGACAAGGACTGTATGACTAATTTGTTCCTCGTTGCCCTTATTATTATTAAAAATATTATTATTAATTTATTATTTACCACAGGCTAAAAACAGTGAAGTCTGCACTTACTTTTTAGGTAATAATTAAAATTCAACAAGTTTCTATCTAAGGTAGCGAGCAATCTTATAGTCGTTTATTTATGCAACAGCAATATGCAGCAAAGCTCTATACTAATTTGATATCAAAAGCTCCTTCATAAGTATGTGATGTAATTTCGCAGCCAATCAGGATAGTGGAGACACATCCCATTCCCTCCAACAATCAATTATCTGCGATCCATAATCACGAACAATTAATTTTTTCTTGGTGCACGTAGGACTTCGCTTTCGTTGGTTATTTTCTCGATAAGGGTCAAATTGATCTGCCCGAGGCCTGTGAACAAAATAAGCAATTTACGATACATTGCAGGTTTTCTTTTATTACTCTGTGTATCAATTTAGTTATACTGCATATATTATGTAGATATTTAGTATTAGCTAAACATAACAGCTACATTACTTTCTAAACTTACTTCGCCATATAGCACCGAAAAGCTTGTAGGATTTACAAAAATAATATTGGAAATAGTTGATTTCACTCTGACTTTACTTCAAGAATTAGTTAGCAATTTTGTGAAGGTAGAAGTCCAATTTTATGAAACATTATAAAGGCACATACTGCGGTTGTGTGCCTATTGCCCACTCTTTTTCACACAGTAAACAATGCGACATGACCACTGTTGACCCGACTATGACGACCTATAAGAAGAGATTAACGTCATGGAGACACAAAAGAGACTTTTTTGATAAATCGATGAAAAGAAACAAAGGGCACATAAATTTATCGTCTGGGAAGGGCTTATCATGATCGTGATAACGGCTACTTTCCCCAAGTGTCGATAACCCTTCTGTGCTGGACGTTTAGCACTATATATACCACCTTTGACTTTGGTTTGAAAATTATTTGTGAGAATACGGAAGCTGTAATGATAAAAATATCACGGAAGGGCTTTTAACTCATCTCTGCCTTCCTATTTGGATTTTTGTATAATCACATCCTTAAACAAAACAGATCCTGAGTAGGAACTTAGGAAGACGTCTTAGCTAGGAAAATCTTACGTTTTGTTTGGGCATGCTGCAAGCTTTAAAAAAAACCACGTTTTTATTGCCAAATAATATGTTTTTATTGATAAAAATATTGTTAATTGATCGTTGGATCTGGCTTATCTATAATTTTAGCTGGATGGTTCATGTTATATATTTTGAAACTTTTAATTGAAAGAAGCTTTAAGGAGTAATTTTGGCTTTAAGCCAAAATTACTCCTTTTTAATTTTTTTAACGGATTGGAATGGAACTTGGCGTATATAAAGCAAACACTAGATATTTTTTATCTTGAAAAACAATGTTGTTCCTTTATGATAGGTGGATATCTTTTTTTTTGACAATTTTACTCAATAATCTGAACCGATTTTGCAGTACCTTTTTCTTTATAAAAATTATACCCAGGTTGATCCCATGTTCATTACATTATTTTCTGACGAATATTTTAGAGATGGGAACTCTTCAACGGGTATCATCAAATCAATAGCGATTAGTGTAAAGCTTAGTAAAAAGTAGATTTTGAACCATACATTACAATTAGATAAAAGCTGTATTATAACCCATCCGTACAAAGCCAAGACTGGGGAATAAAACCAGGGTACGTTTGGAACCCTCTAGTCGTCGCATGTTTATGTATTTTTTGTATGCTGTACTAATTGCCGTGGGTCTTACCGTAATTAATTACTACCGTCACTTCTTAAATCTGTGCATTTTTGCACGTCAATAAATTATAAATCGTGATTTTGATAATAATTAATAGGTAACGGTATATTAAAACCAAAAGCTACCAGGATTCGAAATGCTCCCTGGTCTGAGAAAAGCCCAAAAAAGTCTGTTTTTTAGAACGTAAGTTCTTTATGGCAGGATCATCCATGATAAAACGCGGCGACCTATAGGCTGGAAAAACTGTTCCTATTCGTAATAGAAAAGCGTTTAGTCTCTGACTCTCTCCCATGAAGAGAGTCAGACTCATCATCATCATGCATGCATGCATTGCAACACTGATGTTACATGTTCGAGTCATCATCATCGTGTGCCATCTTCAAATTGAAGTTTGGCGGTTAGCAGGTGAAATGCCTTCCGATTTTGAGCAATCTTCTTTAATTCAGCGTAATTATGACGGGTCCACTCTATGTTCGACTCTATAACTTTATGTTTGAGTCCCACTTATGAAATATGCAAATTGTATAGGTAATTTCTATTAATTATTTTTTAATGTTAAAAAAAAAATAGGATACCGAAAAGAACATACGTTCTTACGAAGTGTCCGATACGCCACACGGCTGGTTTCATTATCACGATCTCATAAATCATCTTAAAGTCATTAGAACTTTAATTCAGTAATTTTGGACATTCTTGCTTTTTCCTGGGGGCGTTCTCTCTGGCTACCAAGTTTCAAATACCACGTGGCAAGTAGCGTGGCAACCTTTGCGTTTGTGTAATTTACAGTTATTACTATAATTTAATATACCTAATACCTATACCCTTAGTTTGCACAATTCGTGTGCTACAAAAATATGAGAAATGAAATTATATATATATATTTTAGAAGTAAATAATTAAAATCATTACGGGTAAGACGACCATTAAAAAATAAGTAAGATCTTATGTTGTCTTCCAAAAATAGATATATATGTAATAGATACATAGATATATATATGTATAGAAAAATAGAATTTATGTGTAATTTGCTTCTAAATTTTATTCATTAATAATCGTCCAAACAATACTGTACGGACACACCTGTGGGGAAAGCTCACACAAAGCTTACATCATGAATGGCGACCGTTTGTTCAATTGAAAGGGGTGTCTTTGGTGTCAGGCACCTAAGTACTGTCTTTGAAATTTTTTTAAAAGCTAAAGAGGGGTTGCTTTTTTATTATTGAAGACAATAATCAAACAAAACATTTGATAACCGCCGATGACCAGTATCCACTAGGGATGACTGACCAGTGTGGGAAGAAATTGTCTGAGATAGCTTGACCCTTCTTTTGTTAAAATATAGGTATAGATCCTTTATATTATAGAGAAAGGGGTCAGCAAGTAGAATGGAAGTTCGGTAGCGTAGCCATTTGTCTTGTTTTTTGCGCTATGTCCAACGGTTAGGCAAAATAACAACGATAAAATTCTCTGCAGCAAACTTCCCATGAATTTATTTTTCTACCTATAATTAAGTGCACTCGGCATGGACTCGAGATATTTTCGTGTGCACGACGTGAAGGGCTTACACAAGAACTGTTCAGGCATTTCGGAGAACAGTGATGTGATAAATCGGACCCACCAATTATTATTTCATTCGGTACGCGAAAGTACTCAGTTACTATACTTATGGTGATTATTGACCAAAATCGGTATCTGTGCTCGTTATGCCAATCATACAGTTACTGCCAGCATGTCTACCAATATTTTATTACATTTTCCGATTTATACGTAAATATACGTAAATAATAAGTTCTTGTTTGCTTCCTAGAAATATATTGAAGACCTATTTTTTGGTATCTTACCGATAATAGTATTGTAATAAGCGATAACACATACGGGCGATTCAACGTTTTGCTTCAACTTTATATCGTGAGTGCATTTTTAGGGTTCCGTACCCAAAGGGTAAAAACGGGACCCTATTACTAAGACTCCGCTGTCTGTCTGTCTGTCTGTCTGTCTGTCTGTCTGTCTGTCTGTCTGTCTGTCTGTCTGTCTGTCTGTCTGTCTGTCTGTCTGTCTGTCTGTCTGTCTGTCTGTCTGTCTGTCTGTCTGTCTGTCTGTCTGTCTGTCTGTCTGTCTGTCTGTCTGTCTGTCTGTCTGTCTGTCTGTCTGTCTGTCTGTCTGTCTGTCTGTCTGTCTGTCTCCAGGCTGTATCTCATAAACCGTGATAGCTAGAAAGCTGAAATTTTCACAAATGATGTATTTCCGTTGCCGCTATAACAACAAATACTAAAAATTAAAAAAATATATATATTAAGGGGGGTCCCCATACAATAAACGTGTTTTTTTCGTATTTTTTTGCTCAATATTAAAAACGGTAACAGGTAGACGGTTCATATTTTCACAGAATATTAACTTGTATATTACCTTTCAAAATAAATAATTAAATATCAATAAAGTAAATATTAAAGGGGGGCTCCCATACAACAAACGTAATTTTTAAGCAATTTTTTTTAATAAGTCATAAATCGTAAAACTTACTACAGGTTTGTACGGAACCCTCGGTGCACGAGTCCGACTCGCACTTGGCCGGTTTTTTTTTACTACTTTAATTTCGCGTTTAACGCTGTCTCAATTATTTTATCATTACTATCGATTTACATTTAAGGGACTGGTGAGATGAGGACCTCGGACAAATGCACTGAGATACATTTCTTGATGTTTCTTTTAATTTTTTTCTTTAGCGTTTTCTTTCATAACAGTGAACTTTTCCTTTCCCCATATCGGTAGGAATTTTGCAGTTTTTCAATTTGATAGATCAATTGGTAAAGGATTTTGCAAAATAAATCAGAAGGAACGTCAGGATATATTTTTTCTCAGCGTGATGGAAACATAATAATAATATAATGGGAACTGTAACTTAATTGACCGAGCGAAGCGAAGGTCTCTGAGTCTACTTGGGTGAATTGGCACTTGTCCGTCCGTCCGTCCGTCCGTCTGTCAGAGCCTTATAACTTCTGAATTACTGAACGTAATTACTTCAAATTTAAATATACTATGTAAACCGATGGCCTCCCGCCGAATATGGCTTAAAAAGTTATAAAAATCTTTATTTCAGGGGGGCTCTCATAGAAGCGAATGCGAAGTAAAATATTTTTTATAGCATTACATAGGGTTGCGGTATATCATTTTAAAGATAATGAGGAACGGAGTCCAAAAATATTTTTTTTTTAATTTTTCCCCTAAAATTGACGAAATGGGGGGCTTTCAAAGTGGTGATTTTCTGACGTCCAAAGATGACCTCAGAACTCCCAATTTTCTGAAAGGCTGAGCCTGAAACTTGATTAATTATTTGAATTATATCCTGTACTTGAACAACAAATACTAAAATTAGATAAATATTATAAGGAAACGAAATTATTTAATTTTTAATGAGTATACGTATTTTTAACAAACTTCACAATGTTGTCAATAGATGGCGCTCTGTACAAATTTATTCGTTTGTGCTTAAAAAGAAAAGGCTGAGCCTGAAACTTGATCACTTATTTGAATTAAATCCTGTACTTGAACAACAAATACTAAAATTAGATAAATATTCTAAGGAAACGAAATTATTTAATTTTAGCTTCACTATTTTTAACAGAACTTCACATAGATGGCGCTCTGTAAGTTTATGGATACCGCGAGGTCTCAGTTCGCGGCGAACCACTAGTAATTCTTATTGGAATCGTGGAGATGGTATCCATATACTTAGGTCTTGAACTACTCATGAACTTTTTGATGTTGGTATTCTCTCTCTGCGTTATTATTACCATTACTGACGGGAGGAGGACTTCTTCTTTTGAATACTTTTTTGCTGATAATATTGCGACATGTGGCAGTGATCGATCAGAAGGTCGGCTTATCAACGGGCGCTTTCGAAGTTACGATCGTACGAGACGAATGTCACAGCTTTGCATTTGTTTCAAACTTTGAGAGCGCTCGCTGAATGGTTTACACTTTTGGATTGGTTGACACTTTTACAATATTTGAAAAATGAAAAATGAAAATATTTATTCAGCTTAACTGTAACTTACATATTATAAATAATATCTTTTTATCGACTTTACACTTCTTACAGGTCACAAATTAATATTTTGCTATCAACTACACTAAGCGCAGCTTGTTGTTGTAGTTGACTGCTTACCCTCTTGTCACAATATTTTCTGCGTTAACTCGGTCTTTTGTTTTTGATAATTAATAAGTTACATATTAGGTACTTGTAAATTATTCTTATTCTAGTGTTAGTAGGGTTAGTATAAATTAAATAAAGTGTTTCCGTGAGTATGTGCGTGTGGATATGTTTAATGCGTGTGTGTGCCTGAGTGCGTGTGTGCGTGTGTGTGTATGAGTGTGTGTATGATTGCGTTTGTGAGTAGTAATATCTTAGTTGGTTAGATGATAGTTTTTATAAGGTTTTCAGTTTCCGTGTAATTTAGATTGGCTAGAAATTTGGAGGTTAACGTCTTAACTTGTTTTTTACTTAAGGAATATACTTGAATTTCTTTGTTCACTTTATTATAGAGATATGGGCCTATGAATTTGGAAAATTTATGAGCAGCGAAGGTGTTACAGCTAGGAATTCTTGCAACACGATAATAAGTTCTTTTATTTTTGTAACTGTTGTTGAATTCTAACTTGGAATGTTCTTTAATTATTGTTTCCAAAATAAAGAGCTGTCTTACGGTAAGAACTTTGAACTTTTTATATATGTCTGTGGTTGGATGCCGGTACGGTAGTCGAAGGCTCACTTTTATAAGTGCCCTTTGTGCTCTTTCCAACGGTAAAAGGTAGGTCTTAGGTGCGCCGCCCCAAACGTCAATTCCATAGGTAATTAAAGATTGGCCAATCGCATGGTAGACCATACGGAGAGTTTTGTAATCTGCCGTATCTCGTAATCTTTTAAATATATAAATAAGTTTACGTATTCTCTGTGTGAGTACTTTAATGTGTTCTTTAAAATTGAGGTTCTGATCTATAATTATACCTAGATATTTAAATTTAGAGGTTTTTTCTAACACTGGACAGGAACATAAATTACATGTGTCATTATATTTGCATCCTATTCCATGCGCCTTGATTTTATAGACATTAGGCGGTTGTGCAGACTCTGTCAGGGTAAAAGTAACCAATTTAGTTTTATCTGCATTTAAGGTAAGCAGGTTGTCTCTTAGCCAACTATTTATCTGGTTAAAATTGTCTTGGGCTGACTTGAACAGTCCATCCCATGTTTTATTTCGGACTAGTAAAACTGTGTCGTCTGCAAATACAATTATCCTACCATCTACCACAGGCAACGAACAGAGATCATTTATATAAATGGAAAACAGGGTTGGACCAAGGACACTACCCTGTGGAACTCCATAATGCACAATAAGTGAGCTACTTATGTATTCACCTATCTTGACGGACTGTGTTCTATTATTAAGGTAGTCTGTCAGGAGTTTATGGGGTAGGCCACGCACACCGATACATTCGAGCTTCCCTAGGAGTATAGGAAGTGACACGGTATCGAATGCTTTAGCTAGATCCAGCGATATAGCGAGACATTTGTCACCGTTATCCAGTGCATCGATAACAAATTGTGTAAATTCTTGAACCGCATCACTTGCTGACCTAGCTTTTCGGAATCCATACTGATTATCCGAGATCAGTTTAAAGTTTTCGAGATAGTTAGTTAGTCTTTTATTAATTAATCTTTCTATAATTTTTGACAAAGCCGGTAACATTGAGATTGGCCTATAATTAGTTAATTGGGTTTTCTCACCATTTTTGTATATAGGTTGGACTATTGATTTTTTAAAGGTATTGGGAAATATGCCAGAGTTAAAACATAGATTACATATATGTGTTATTATACTGACCAATATGTTTTTATGGTCTTTAATTACCTTTACGGGTATACCGTCCCATCCCGCAGCACTATCTGTTTTGAGTGAGTAATAGAGTTGACCTTGTGTGTATTTTGTGACTATACTAAAGCATTGGTTTTAACTTCTATGAAATTAATTACTACTATATGCCTCACTTCCTCTCGTACTATAAGAATGTCAAAAATATCATTACAGATTCTTCTTGACTGTTACTATAATGTATTTGCCTACTTAAAAAATAACATGACACATTATCTATGACAATCCATCTCGGTCAAATCCGCTTCTCTGATTTTCTTATTAGCCGCTTGTGAGTGGGCGCGGCGATGTAGGGTTGTCGATCTATTTTACATCATCTATACTAATATTATAAATGATAAAGTGTGTCTGTGTGTTACCTTTTCCCCTAATAAATATGGTGCATAGGAATCGTGGAGGGCTAGGCTACTTTTACACCAGTAATCCAAGGGTCTCATGAGATTTTTAAAAATTAAGGAATATAAGTTTTACTAAACCCCGTTTAAACTTTTTCATTTTCTGGGATAAAAAGGCTCCACCGTGGCTCTGAACTAAATTCCATAATAATTGGTAAAACAAATGGGCTGCGAATATACACTAATAACTATTACGCATTTTCGCATTTATAATATTAGTAAACGTGTAATAAGGAAAGTAAGGATTCACACTTCCCATTTAAATTTTCCCAAATTGAAAATCAAAATATCTTAAAGGAATATGAACAAGTAGATTTCGTAAGAAAATAAACAGCTCCATTAAATTTCAACCCTAGCTAACTACACGCCGCACCGCCACGTATTCTCGTCAATATAAGGCATAATTTTGTAATTATGTGAAACGGTAAAAAACCGAGCCTAAATTGTTTACTATCTATAACGCAATATAATATTAATGGCTGATGAAATAAACTGGTAGACATGAACTCTTTTCTTCTTTGGTTTACAAATGTTTAAAAATAAAGCTTAAACTGAATTCTGTATTTACGAGTAATAAGCGTATACACAGGCTAGGACCGTCAAAGGGGAAGGATGTTTTCTGCTGTCGCGCTATTGGGTGCAGCCCCATTAAAAAAGATGAGACACGCGAACTTTTACTCCACTTTTAACTTTTACTGATGTATTCAATGTTCAATTTGTTAAAAAAAATAATAATTTTGAGACGGTTTTCTAGATCTAATATCCAACTATTCTGTCATGATTTCGGTCAAAATACAACATTTAAAAATATAAGTACTAGATGGTGCCTGTCGTTGCATCCACGGTAGTTAGCTCTTTGTTTTAATAGCCATGGGAACTTCGATATTTTGGGATAAAAAGTAGTCCGTCCATTCCCGTCTGCGGGACGCAAATCTTAGTCAAAATGGGATAAGCGGTTGGGTTGCATTTAGGTATAATATAATTAGTATGGAATTAGTTTCTCGTGTCTAAGCTATAATAAGCTAATCAGGTAATGAGTTAAGTTTTGATTTTTTTAAGCCCAAACGTGTCTATGAGTTAAAGGTAATAATTACTTCACGTTTAATACTTAGTAGGTACATACCTAATATCAATTAAATTTATTATTACTTAATCAAACTTTCCACGCACACCGTTGTTATTAGCATTATAATAAACTAGCTAATGCTCGCGACTTCGTCCGCGTGGATTGAGGATTTCGGTTCCCGCGGGAGCTCTTTAATTTTCCGGGATAAAAAGTAGCCTATGTGTTATTCCAGACTATAATTTATCCCTGTGCCAAATTTCATTCAGATCCGTTCAGCCGTTGGGGCGTGATTGAGTAACAAACATCCATCCATCCATACATGCATCCATCCATCCAAACTTTCGCATTTATAATATTAGTTAATTAATAAATTAAAGATGTTAAGTAATTTTAAAAAAACGGTCAATTGCGAGTCAGACTCGCGCACAAAGGGTTCCATACCACCACACTATACATTTATTTGGTAATTAAAATAGTACATTGTTCACCGAGGGGAGAAAGTGACCGATTACTATCGAGGGTGTAGTTTGAGGCCCGAGGCGTAGCCGAAGGGACACAATACACGCGAGGTAGGAATCGTACTTTCTACCGAGTGATACATAGTGCTTTATACTACACCTGCGAGGAAAACAAGCGATAATTAGTGATTAAACGAACTTGCAAAGTGAAGTTCCATCATAAATCATAATTATATGAGTCGCTTCATTCGAAGCTTCACTATCACAACTAGGCTACATTTTGAGGATTATTGCAATATAGATTTCGATATCGACAATCGACATCGATATCGACAATCTATATCGACAATCGACTCGATACCGACAATCGACAAAGATAACGACCATCGACATCGATATCGTCAATCGATATGAGTATCAACATCGAAATCAACAATCGACATCGATATCGACAAACGACATCGACAATCGACAGCGATATCGACAAACGACATCGACAATCGACATCGATATCGACCATCAAAATCGGCATCGATATCGATATCGACAATCGGCATCGATATCGAAATCGACAATCGGTATCGATATCGATATCGACAGTTGACATCGATGTCGATAATCGACATTTACCATATTTGACTTTTCTATGTCAAATATGGTGAAGCTGCTTCTAATATTATATCCATAAGGTAAGACATATCCAAATTCTCAACGTCTGGATACCATATTTACTCAAAATTAAAATAAAACAGCGCGTTAGAAATGGATGTTCATACACTTTTTCTCCCCGCTTAGCACGTTAGAAATGAAATTTCATACATTTTTTCCTCCCGCATATTTGGTCTGTAGCAATGACGTACTTTCTACCTCGTTTTGACAAAAGCAAGAGGGTACTTTCTGAGCGGGTGTAGTATAAAGAAATATTATGTCATAACAACAAGTAATCAGCTGTGAAATAACTGGCTTAGATACATATGGCGCTAAACTGCTAGCGTCTTACAAACAATTCGACACCCCATGAGTACGGAACCTTGATTATCGATTTTCGGATTTTTTCCTATACTTGTGCTATGAGAAAATGTGGTTGACAGACAGGCAGACAGACGGATAATGAAGTGATCCTGTAAGGGTTCCTTTTTTCCTCTTGAGGTACCGAACCCTAAAATAATTCAGATTGAAGCAGTGGTTGGTACAAATTACGATATTTGATAGTTTCATGAAGTTAGGTTTTATTTATTAAACTTTTGTTTGTTTTAGTACATAGTACTAAACATTGTAGTAGAAACTAACCACAAGAGGCATTCAACTCTGGTCCCGACCTTTAGCCACCGTTAGCCAACGTTGAGCGTCAAAAACTTTATTGCCATTCGTGTATACTTTCTCTGTCTTATTGATTTAGATCTGAGAATTCATGTATTTAGAGTTTAGACCTCTACATATTTTCCTAATGTTAGACAAATTAAACTTTTAAAATTTTTATTTGGTTGAAAATTTACGCTTACGTTACGTTAGCCTGGTAGGAGGCTGCGGCCGTGGCTAGTTACCACCCTACCACGATTTAGCGTTCTGGTACGATGCCGTGTAGAAACCGATTAGGGGTTTGGGTTTAATATAACTGTCATGCTCCTAACAGGTTAGCCCGCTACCATCTTAGACTGCATCTGCACTGCATGAGTAACCATCAGGAGAGATCTCAGTCAAGGGCTAACTTGTAGTGGATAAAAAAAAAACGTTAATGTCTTCTCAATTTTTTATTAGGTACTTATTTTAGCAGATTTTGGAGAGGTGTCTCCTTTAGATAAATAATTGTTGTGCTTTCATTTCAAATATATAAAATAATGTAGCATAAAATGTAAGCGATAAGATAACCTGTAAGAATGTCATGTACAACTTTCACCTGGGATAATTAGGTGTGTGGATGGATAATGTGTATAAATCAAATCAAAATTTTTTCACGGCTTTAAGAGCTATACTCTAAGGCGGATATATTACATATAATTCATTGCATTAGATATGATAATTTAGATTTCTCTTTTATTTTGATAAAAACTCTATTAAGTTCCCTGAATTATCGAGACATTGAATTAAAATAAAGATTTTTGTGTAAATAATATATAGGTATAAGTAAATCATATTGTATAATAATCGCGGCGTGTGGAAATCCTTGCAAGAGACCTACGTCCAGCAGTGGACGTCTATCGGTTGAGGATGATGATGGTACTTAAACCATTGACTTATAAATCGATGACATATACATATACATATTTTAATTATATAGGTCAGTACATTTTATGAAACTGATTTATTTATACAATTATCGTATATTTCACAACAAATAGCAAAGCTTAGTTAATATCCTTTGTGGAAGCTATGAGCTACGATTGCAAGGGGTATATTTTTAGTTATTACAAAAGTTCCTTTCATTTAACGGTTTCAACCCTTTATGGTAAAGGACAATAAGGATGAGTTGCAATGTCACCCTTCTCCACACATGCCAACGCCAAGCGATGGGCGAGTGGTAAGCGGTCCTCAACGCAACGCAGTAGCGAGCTACGCCGCAACCGGACCGCACTATCGTCAGCCTCGTACTGACACTGTCAACTCGATAACGCACCATTTTTAACCAGTTCTAAAATCTAAAATCGCACCCTCGTAGGGTGGACCGGTCATCTTATTGTTTACTAGTGACCCTAACAATGTAACTTGACCGGTGTCCACTGTACAACGACGACATGCGAAACTCCCTTCGACGCTGAATCAGGGTGTCCGAGCGGTGGTCTGCCCCCTCGGCCTGCGTGACCAGTTTTCGACCCGTTCTACAGGTATTTTCGATTATTGTTAATCAGGCCCATTCTTGACCATCACCTGAAAATCGGAACAGTTTCTGCGGTAGCGCTTAGTGATTTTAATCTCTATTAGCATACACCTAAGTTACTTTGTTGCTTAATGAATAGATTTTTAAATTTTTATTAGTTAATGTTGTGTATGTGGTTACATGTTATTATTGTTGCCAGGTGTCGGAACTCTTGAATTAATTTTATCATTGATTTTTGATCTTGCCACTTCACATATTTTCTCAAACCATTGCATATTTACAGAAATAAGATGGCTTTTATTTAAGCTAATCACATTTTAATATCTAGTTTGTAAATACTAAGTACTATTCGTATTCACCTAGTTACTTATAAACTATGAAGTTATAACTGTCATAATTTTGGTTAAAGATAATGTCCAGTCCTAGTATTTTTCCAAGATAGGTATTAGGTAGGTACCTATGCTGAATTTTACCAAGTTTGTTACAATTCATTCTACAATAATTATCGACGTACCTGCTCTCATAATATTATGATATGGGTATAACAATCTTTTATTATCATAATTTATTTAGGTATTCTTTACGTAAATATTAAATTGATACCTATGTGTTATTAATATAACAATATCCGTATATTCAAGCATAAATATAGGTACAATAATAATAAAGGGCTCTATTAAATTAAGTATTGTGGATATTGGTTTTCAATAATAACGTTTTATGATTCTTGGGTTTGGACAAAAATAAGGTAGGCCTAGCGCATGTTTCCGCGTTGTGGCCTGTGGGCTGTGGCCGTCCGCACTTTGGTGTAGGGTGACAATATTATTCTATTTTACAATAAGGAATTTTCCAATTTTTTTATATTAAGCTTAAATTAATATAAAGCTAAGCTTGCTAACACAATGAAGAAGTTATGATACCTTTCCCTTGCGTTTCCAAAACGTTGGGCGCATGGCCGGTTGATACTGCCGTAACGCCACGCAGTCGGTTCCGCTAGCCATCGAGGGCGATATCGGGCAGTTTAATCTTTAAAATGGGTATAGTATAGTATGCTATCTTTAAAATATAGATATAATATGCCATTGCGGATGCTTCTGTAGAAGAGTAACAATCCCACCATACATTGTTTTTAATGAAGGATCTAGAAGTTTATTCGCTATAATCCACCACAGTAGACAAATCTATATTCTCCTGAAGATGCTCTGGTGTCGGAGTGAAACGTAGGTTGAGAATAATTTGGAAGATTTGTGTGGTGTGGTGTTGCGCCGGTGCGGTGCGAATTGCTGGCTTACTGGGCGGTGGTTATCGCAAGCTGCAAGTGCAAGATACACACCGTACAACATAGATTTGTCTACTGTGGCGGATTATAGCGAATTAAACTTCTAGTTTCTACATTATCATGGACTTCCGCAAAGCAACGCCTGCTTCTATCCAATTCATTGTTTTGTTATATCTCAAAGGGATAAGCAGCGTTTTCGATGAAAGCTTCCGGTCAGCTTGATTTTTTCCGACATCTTCAACAATCATCGTCATATTTCAACCAATTTACATAAGACATTATGTAAATTGGTTAATTTGGATTGAATTGTACACATAAACCTTCCTCTTGAATCACTCCGTCTATTGGTGAACCGTGTGAAAATCGGTTCGATAGTTTTCGAGTTTATCGCGTTTAGTGAGACAGACAGACGCGACCTGGGGACTTTGTTTCATAATATGTAGTGATTACCTGGAATCCTAAACCTTAACTACCTATAAATTCGAATGTGTTTGTTACGCTTTCATTGTTATGCTAAAAAACAGGAGTTTTTTTAGCATAATTAAAATATACAATATATTTATTAAATTTTTAAATTAATAACTTTACTTTTAAATTGTACTTTTTTAAAATAAATATTTAAAGATCTTTGACGTTTCGCGTCAAAACTGGCTGGGTCTTACAAAAAGATTGACTCAAACGGTAGTAGGTACCATATTAATATCAATGGACCCAAAGAACATTAATTTATATTGCTCTAGTATAATAAAATAACACGCAGGAGTAGATGCTTTTGTCAAATAAATCAAGCTGCCGATAAAGCTATATTTTTATTGATTTAATTTTATTTATGAAAAAATCAGTTTTCACTAATTTGAACTTAGTCGTCTCGTGATCAAATAAATAACTTCTATTTTAGTGATCCGCAAGCCTTGGCAACCCTACTCCACGCTCGTTATTAAATTTACTGCGAGTTTGACCGTGAGACTTCAAGCGTAGCTGTTTTTTGCTTAATGTGTTATTTATTAAAATTTGATTATAAAAAATCTAAGTTAATGTTGTGAGCCGGCATCTGTGTCAAAACTCAAAAAACCGAACATAAATAGTATCGCTTATTGGGTGTTTAATGAATATGTATCAAGATTTATTCACATTTTATCATTAATGAGGAACCTCGATTAAACTTTGATTTCAATCGTAATCGATACGATAACAAGCTAAAATACTGACAAGATGACTATTACACGAGCGGTAGTTTTATTGTATACTAGATGATGCACGCGATATCGTCTGCGTAGATTTAAATATTTAATAATCCCGTGGGAAGGCCTTGATTTAACATTTAACTTTTTCAATGTTCGTCTCCGAGACGCATGATACCTCTGTGCCAAATTTCGTCCATATCGGTTATACGGCTGGACAAGGTAACACTTATACAGACAGATAGACACACACACATTAGCATTTATAATGTGATATGGATTCCAAAAGTGCCGCTAAAGTGTCAAACGAAAAGTGGCAGGTAGAGTTCGTGTACGACGACATACATTAGAATAGAATTTTCGAATATCAAATATTAGTTGTGGCGGCGGTCGTTATGTAAACACGGTAATGTTTATTTCTTTAAAACGTTGACATCGGCGCGCGACCACTCACATTTTTTGTTTAGCTAATAATTATTTTTTATTTACTGTACTAGTGTAGCCGTATAGAGACATCACATTAGCAAACAGCTGGGTAGTAATTTTCTCACGAATCTCTTCCAAAATACTCATAAATTTTCCATGGAAAAATCTCATATCAGTATTATGTGTCACGTATTTCATAATAAATAGATAACGGAATCAACCTCACTGTAGCCTACGGTGTCATGTCAGATCGTAAATGCGAGATAAAATTAAATACTAATGTAAACTTAAATCTTTTTACAATCACCAGAGAGGGCAATAAATTAAGCTTCGGCGAAGAACTGGAGCAATTAATATGGGTGCGCCCGCGCCGGCTTACGTGAAAGTAGCCAACGCATATGAGTGGTCTACATGAGTGCTCTGTTTTGCCACGTTTGCTCTCTATATCTTACATGTTATCTCATTTGCAATATCTACTTGAGTCATAAACGAAGCTCAACGAGTATGCCTCAAGTCTCAACGCAGTGGTAGTATAGTATGCCTCAACCCACGCCGTTTATAGGGTTCCATAGCCAAATGGCAAAAAACGGTACCCTTATGGATTTGTCATGTCTGTCTGTCTGTCTGTCCGTCCGTATGTCACAGCCACTTTTTTCCGAAACTATAAGAACTATACTGTTGAAACTTGTTAAGTATTCTGTAAACCTGTAGATTTTCACACAAAAATAGAAATATAACAATAAATTTTGGGGGTTCCCCATACTTAGAACTGAAACTCAAAAATTTTTTTTGATCAAATATATGATGCAACCACCATGCAAATTACCATGCAAACTTCCACCGAAAATTGGTTTGAACGAGAGTAAGTAGTTTTTTTTAATAATTTAAAACTTACTACAGGTTTGTACGGTAACCTCGGTGCGCGAGTCCGACTCGCACTTGGCCGGTTTTTTACTTATCTTTAGGGAATCCAAAAGGTAGGTATGTATTATCAAATAAATATTATAAATGCGAAAGTTTGGATGTATGGATGTATGTTTGTTACTCAATCACGCTCCAACGGATGAACGGATCTGGATGAAATTTGGCACAGAGATAGATTATAGTCTGGAATAGCACATAGGCTACTTTTTATCCCGGAAAATTAAAGCGTTCCCGCGGGAACCGAAAAACCTCAATCCACGCGGACGAAGTCGCGGGCATCAGCTTGTATTTAAATAAAAATATAATACACATTATTGAATACCTATTCTATAGTTTTAGCTGTACTCATAACTGCAGCTATTTGCACTTTCTGTTGTGCCCCAATGCCCCTGTTGTGTAGGGTTCGTCATTAAGATTTTCACAAAAATAATATTTTGCAGATAGGTATGTCAATGGACTTAACATTGAACGCAAATAATATAATTGTTAAACAATAATAATTATACCTACCTTTTGTAAAATCTCAATCTCGTAGGTAAAATTAAATTGGTCACATCGCTATTCTCAGGAAAACACAGAAAACATTTAGTAATGTAATTATGTTGACGTTCATTGTGTCCTTACATAGTGCCAAGTTTTTTGTATACTTAGCGTCTTCCCGAGAATCCCATGCACGCTCCGTAAAGTTTTTCTAGGTACGTGCGTGAGTGCAGCAGGAATGCGGTGCCTCTGCCTGTGCACACATTCAAAGTAGAGTAACTAGTTAAAAATCTATTAATATTTTTTATCTCCAAGCCTAATCATATTTAAATCTTATTATATTATGTATTTCAATCAACTTGAGCGGTTTGCTGTAGCTTCGTGTTGGTTATAAATCTCAATAATCACGCATTCAATCGGCAGATTTATGAAGTTAGGATGAACTACTGGTAAATATCATCAGCGCAAAGAGTGGAAGGCTGATTCATACGTACTGAATGCATTGTAGCTACGGGCTACGCGCCGTAGATCATAATCGGACGAGTATTTATTGGTGCGCAAGCTTTCTAAAGTCCGTCCTGTGGCTTAGGGCGCCTTCAAATTTGCCGCAAAGTGCCGCGCGGAAGCAGCGCGGCTGCAGCGCTGCGGTCGCGCTGCTTTGTAAATCCATATAAATAAAAAACACGCGACTGCAGCGCTGCACCCGCGCTGCTGCCGCGCATCAGTTCATCGATCGACTAGTGACGGGACTCCGCACGTATTTTTGTTCAAGTCTAAATATGAACGAAAATCAGGTAGAAGAATTTATCGATGAGGTTGAGAGTCGTCCAGCAATATGGGATTCGAAGTCCGACAAACTGTACAGCAATAAAATCGAAAAGAAAAAGGCTTGGGAAGAAATATGCATTAAATTTATTGACAACTAGCTGATGCCCGCGACTTCGTCCGCGTGGATTGAGGTTTTTCGGTTCCCGCGGGAACTCTTTAATTTTCCGGGATAAAAAGTAGCCTATGTGCTATTCCAGACCATAATCTATCTCTGTGCCAAATTTCATCCAGATCCGTTCAGCCGTTGGAGCGTGATTGAGTAACAAACATACATCCATACATCCAAACTTTCGCATTTATAATATTTACTTGATTTCACAAACAAGACGTGAAAGTGAAAAAAAATGAAGCATGTAAGTATAATATTATGTATTGTTAGCACAACTACTTTATATTTTCGTTGTTTCGTATTAATAGTAACACAGAGCAGTGATTCTTCGTCAGAGTCCATCGTGAAAATAAATATAGGTACAACCCTATGATGTTCGAACCTCGCGGCCGCAGCGCTGCAGCCGCGCTGCAGCCGCGCTGCAGCCGCGCTGCAGCCGCGCTACGCTTTGCGGCAAATTTGAAGGCGCCCTAAGGCTGAGTACTCACAACTGTCAACTGATACGCGATGTTTCTTGCTATATTTTATTACATCTCCAGATCGCCAGCATTTTCAATGGGAATAAGTATGATTGACAGGTGAATGCATCGGTAGATTATACACTGATTTTGTTATAAATCCATTTTAGCATCTTTATTTGCATAATATTGATTTGATAATAAATAAGAAAATTAAAGTTCAAATCGTGCGAAATTATTTTTTCACCTCTCATGCTCTAAAAAGATGTCATTATTGAATCGAAGCAGGCGTTACTTTGCGGAAGTCCATGATAATGAATGAACGAGAAGTTTAATTCGCTATAATCCGCCACAGTAGACAAATCTATGTGGTACAGTGCGTGTCATGCGAACACCCACCCAGCAATTCGCACCGGTACAGCACCACACCACACAAATCTTCCAAATCACTCTCAACGTACGTTTCACTCCGAAACCGGAGCATCCTCAGGAGATGTTGACTCGACAATGCACAATTGTAAAGTGTCGATCGTGTCGAAAGTTCCGGCTTTTATACCTTTTTGGCATGACTCATGTCATTATAGCTTAGCGTAGGCGGACTAAAGTTAGCATTTAGGGTCTAGGGATTAAAGTATTTTTTTTTAATAATTGCTGGCGTGTTTAAGTTATAGGTAGTAAATGGGTAGTAAATGTCTAGTCTATGGTTAATATCAACAGCCCAAACTAATGTCACAGACACAGTCTAATAAGATACGTTCTTTCCTACCAGTCGTTCAACGAAGGCATCTAGACAAAGCAAAGCTGCGGGGTGACAGGGGCGTAACGAATGAAAGTAGCAGAATTTTTATAATACAAAATTCTATCACTCTAATGTATTTTTTAATACAGTTGCTCAAAAAGTGGCGTATTGCAGGGACGTATAGCGTTCGGGATGTGGGCTATTACATACTCGTGCTTTTTTTTTACCTTTCCCGAACTCGTGCGTTCTCTTTCCCAACTGTCAAAATAATGTCTATTAAAAAGAAAAACCAACCATGAAGTTTTTACTAAAAAAATTCATAGAAGTTTTTATGATTCATGCAAATACGTATATATTTCTGAAAAGAAGCTACTAATTTGTTTCAATATCAGATTTAATGATTTGATTGAATGAGTTTGGTTAGGTTTCATTTCATTTCATCTCATTAAATTTCATTTTCATTTCATATCAATAAAAAAAATTTACTGAAGACTTGGCTGTATGGGCATAGTTCCCTTTGCCTACCAGAATGGGTGAAGAAAAAAAAACTCTGCTTATATTCTACGGTTGGCGCCATTTTTCAGAAATTTTCTTTGCGAGTTTAGTTGTTTGTTGCACAAAATGAGTAATTTCGACCCTAGTTTTTTTGAATTAACACCACCGGAACTCAGTATAATTGCACAAAATGCTTCGGAGAACATTTTACCGGAAAAGTCAAAAAGTCGCTACATATCTACATACGACGAATTTATTGAGAATTTATTAGAGAGTTTGAGTTAATTTACTGAGAGAAGAGAAAAAAGCAAATAGTTTTTCAGAAAATGTTATGTTGGCAATTGGCATACTTCTCCGAACTCTCCAATCCACTCCATTAATTTAAGGTCCAGTCCGTCTCCTTCACATGTTGCAGAGAACGTTCGTCCTTCTACCTTCGTTGATAATGATAATTCATCAGATCCAACTCCATCAACTAGCAAACGCCATTGTATGACAAATATACATGAACAATCATACGAAATTAATAATAGTTTGTCTCAAACAGTAAATATGCAACCTAAAACTTCCCCAGTTAGTATAAAAAATTGTACCAATTTCAATGTAATATGTGAATTATAACTTTTAATTATAAGAAATAAATGTTAAGTTAGTTGAGTTTATTGTGTTTTTATTATTTTATTAAATTGCTTCATTTTTTCGCAACTGTATTAAAAATAGTCGTTCAGTACACGTGCGGAACCGTCATTGCAACTTGTTCCGACTGTCAACCCTCGCTTTCGGCTGCGCCTCAGCTCGGGTAGACATTTGTCGGAACTCTTTGCAATGACAGCCTTTCCACACTTGTAATGAAATATACTTTATGCAGTACCGTACATCTAGGACTGCTAAAACTGTCATGGTATGATAGTAGCCAGGTCTGACATTTGTGTGAGCGTCGACCCACTACGTACTGTATGAAATGAATAAATAGTTACGCTATGTTACGATCCACACAGAATGATTTTTACTTTTTTATGTTCCATTTTTGAAATAATTTGCACGCAATCCTTGTTTGAATGTAAGTATGCGTCAATGTGCTAATGTTACCCATCGTCACTGCAGCTCAGCTCAATGTCTGTGATTCTTAATGTATTTTTTAAAATTCCTTCTTGTAAATAAATAATAAGGAGAAAAATAAAGTTGGTATTGCGGATTGCCGCGAAATCTCTAGAATTTTTATTGCAATTAATAAATTATTTAAAGGGATGTTTATTTTATAAATTGCGGACTTCGATGCACAATTTACGTAATACGAGTACAAGGTGAAGGCATAGGGTAAAGTGAATGTGACTATTTATTCGTTAATATCATCAAGTGAAAATAAAGATCTTATTCCTAGTATTCAAATGTAACAACGGAATGGCAAAGACATAATTAAAAATCGTTATTTATTTTATTTTCTCGCAATCGAAGTGAAAAGTAGAGTATTGGATAGAAGCAGGCGTTACTTTGCGGAAGTCCATGATATTGAAAAAACTAGAAATTTAATCCGGTATTTCGATTATTCGCGAATTAAATTTCTAGTTTTTTCAATGAAAAGTAGAGTGTTTACCACGGGACTAAAAGCCATTCTACTCGATACTATAGCATACCTCGCTACGCTCGGTAAGCTAAACATCTCGTATGAAATGGCTCATTTTAGGCTCTTGATGAACAATCTACTATTTCACGTTTCAACATAATATGATGACATTTTTTTCATACATACCATACGTCCTATTATATCATGCACGTAGGTACATTCTAAATTAGGTATTTTGAAGTTTAACTTATTTTCATTTCATGTTGTTAATAATTTTTATAATCAATAAAAAGTCACTTATTAATAAAAAGGCCAATGATGAAAAAGGCTCCAGTTTTCGTCACAAAGCTTTTTAAAGGGTAAAAATAATCTGTCTATTTGGTGTTTAGGATCGATATTTTTTTTTTCGAAAAATAAATAAATAATCTGTATATGTATCTTTCATAATTACAAATAACAACTTTTTGAACAACAATAACAAATGCCGGTAACACATTATGACAATCAAATTAAAATATAGCTGGAGATTATTTTATCTTAATCGCAGATGAAGGTTGTGCAACAGCTCGAAGAATGTAAATTTATGGCGTTCTGTTAACTTTTCTAAATGGCTTTCAATTCCGAAACACGGCGTTGGTTTCAAGGCGACCACTAACACATGCCTCGCCTTTATGTTGGCTCTCTCTGTCTCGCATGCAACACTATTGGATTACAGGGTCGATTAATTAACGGTATAAATAAATCTGTATACATGCGGTTGTAAAAGTTAGTTTAAGTTAATATTTTTTTTGTAAATATACAATGTTAACATTTGTAATATAAACTTGAGGTTTTAACACATACGTGTTGACATAATTGTGTTTCCAATAATAAGAAAAGAGTGACAATATATAATTTATTAAAGTACCTACCTACTAGCTGGTTGTTTGGTTCCTGCGGAAACTCTTTAATTTTCTGGGATAAAAAGTAGCCTATGTGTTATTCCAGACCAAAGTCTATCTCTGTGCCAAATTTCATCTAGATCCAGCCGTTCTGGCATGATTGAGTAACAAACATCCACCCATCCATCCAAACCTTCGCATTTATAATATAATATTAGTATGGATACTGATTAAATTGGAGAATTGTAACACTCAATGTTATTCCAGACTATAATCTATCTCTGTTCCAAATTTCATCCAGATCCGTTCTGCCGTTCTGGCGTGATAGACTAACAAACATCCATCCATCCATCCATCCAAACTGTCGCATTTATAATTTTGTAAGGGTATAATATTAATTGACATCTCTATGTACTCAAATGAAATGTAGTACCTACCATGAATTTGCTATAATACATTAATTTAGTGTTGATTTATAATATGTTGCACGCCAAAATTGACAAATTGTAGGTGCCAATATTATAACTATTAGATAAGACCTTTACCGTAACACAGTTTATGCAATAAATGAAATGAAAAATTAATATTAAAATATAGCAATTGCAACGAAATCGCTAAATTTATAGCGACAATACATTCGATACGTTACTAAACATTAGTCGCCAATTTGTGATAATACTCAATAGAGTCAACTAATAATAATTATATTATTAGCAATCACCGTGTTTCAACAACACATACCTACTTTAGCGCGTCCATCAAATAGCGGGCCAAACAAATCTTGACACTTGCGTTCCTGATATTAGCTAATTTGATGTATCATGACATAGGCGGAGCAGTGTAACATACGAGCTCCGTTAAATCTGTATTTTTTTAACATGCGTTTAGTGTATCAAAATAATTCATGGGTATTTGATACTTCGTTAGATTTCGTAACTGGCAGACGCTTATAAAATACAGCTCAAGCCGCAGTACCGTTAACTTTTGATAGTATATTAATATGTACCAACAACTTGCTTCAAATAAGTGTGAGATATACAAAACGATAGCTGCGTTATGAAAGCATACATTACATATTTAAATAAAAACATGATTAGTTTTTTACCTCTAATTATGGTAATAAAATATACTTATAGTGTAAGTAAACTAACAAGATTACTAGAAATATTGGCTTTGTTTGCTTAGTATGGACAAAACGACAGCAATTGTTCATCTATATATATATAAAATTCAAAGTCCTGACTGACTCACTGACTGACATATATATCAACGCACAGCCTGAACCGCTGGGGTTAGAAACTTGAAATTTTGACAGCAGGTTCCTTTTGTGACGTAGGGGCTCACTAAGGAAGGATTTTTCAAAATTCCACCCCTAAGGGGGTGAAATAGGGGGTTAAAGTTTGTATGAAAGTCCTTCATTTCTCAAGTTATAGCCATGAAACTTAGCATTTGGGCTTTAAGTTAGATATGCAGAAGTAAGTGTTTCACTATTTTTGAAAATTTGACCTCCAAAGGGGCGAAATAGGGGATGAAAGATTCTATGAAAGTCCTTCATTTAATTCTCAAGATATTTTTGAATTTATATCAACGAAACTTGGTATTTTTGCTTTCAGTAAAAAATAAAGAAGTATGTGTGTCACAGTTTTTCAAAATTCTACCCCCAAACGGGTAAAATAGTGGTTGAAAGTTGGTATGAAAGTCATTAATTTTTTAAGTTAAAGCCACGAATTTTGGTATTTGAGCTTTCCGTTAAATATGAAGAAGTACGTGTTTCACCATTTTTGAAAATTCTCTCCCCAAGGACGTTATAGAGAGTTTATCCTTCAATCACGCCGCAACAGAGCAACGGGTCAACGTGATTTTTTGCATGAATATAGTTGAGGACCTGGAGAGTGACATAGGCTACTTTTTATCTTTTTTTATACCGGAAAATTAAGGAACCCCTGTGGGGAAAAATACTTAAACCACGCGGACGAAGTCGCGGGCATCAGCTAGTTTAATAATAAGGTGCTTTCATTTTCTAAGCAATTTTTCAGTATCAGGTAGGATAAGGTAGCTAATGCCCGAGACTTCGTCCGCGTGGATTGAGGTTTTTTGGATCCCGCGGGAAATATTTCATTTTCCGGGATAAAAAGTAGCCTTTGTGTTATTCCAGACTAAATTCTGTGCCAAATTTCATCTATATCCGTTCAGCCGTTCTGTCATGATTGAGTAACAAACATCCATCCATCCATCCAAACTTTCGTATTTATAATATTAGTATGGATACTGATTAAATTGGAGAATTGTAACACTCAAAGTTCTTAGATCGCAGTATCGGCAAACTGCGATGCGGCTTTAGCAAGGGAGCGCGGCAAGGGATGTAGCGCGGTACCTGCCGGGAGCGTGTGAAGTCCGGCGCAGGCAGGGGGTCCACACAAAGGAATATTCAAATGCGCTCCTGGACGCTCCTTGCATGAATGTGCACTACCCTATGACCATATTATTTTTAACATGTGAAGATAATAGCTCATCGGGGCGATTCTTAATTTTTTGCCGCTTTCTTACATAGCTAACCCTTTATTAGGGTCCGCAATGCTTAAGGGGTTTTGTGCAACCGACGTATGTTGTCATTATCGAATATTAATAATTAGATTCTTACCGCAGGCGTATTGAATTTCGTTGTGTTTAGTGTACTATTTGTTAAATATACATTATAGGTACAGTGCCTAATATTTTAAACATAGATATTATATTATGATTTTAAAGATATTTTTTATATATAACATGTAGGTTAGGCATCTTCTAGGCAAGCGCGCTCCACCTTAGGCTGCATCACCACTTGCAAGCAAGTCTGATTGCAGCCAAGCGCTGGCCTATACATTAAAAAAAAAAGGTACGATGTATCATCTTAACCATAACACCTTATCAACAAACAACACACTTAACAACCTTAAAAATGAACCTTAAAAATGAATGATGAATGATATTATGTGGTAAATATATAGTGTAATAGCAACTAGCAAGTATAGTTTAGTTTTTTTATCTGCTAAGTTTAACCGAAATTGAGAGAGTTTGGGTCATAGAGTCAGCTTGACCCAAAACGCGGCGAAATAAAAATTAAAAAGCTAAATTGGAACAGTCAGCTCATACTGCATCGTGCAAAAGGTTGCATCGTGTCCCAATGGTTATTGTGATTAAATGTATGCAATTCAAAATATAGGTATAATATGTATACCTATCTACTGATAAAAAATTTAATAAAATTATTCTTCGTTAATTTTAATTATCGTGTAACTTTCAATTTTGTTAATGTGGTTTACTATAATAAATATCAAACGTCGTCTAACAGTGGTCTCCGTAACCCATAATAATGACAGTTTACCCCGTAATTTGGCGATCAGCGTTCACCACTCCACTCCAAATCTATTGTAGAGCCGAGAGTACACGAGCTTGCCTGCTGTGACTGCAACCTATAATTTTGAGGCTATTTGCAGGTGTTTAACTCAGCACAGCTTATACCTTGATATTATAATTTTTAACGATCTATACTAATATTATAAATGCGAAAGTTTGGATGGATGGATGTTTGTTACTCAATCACGCCAGAACGGCTAAACGGATCTGAATGAAATTCGGCACAGACATATAGATTTTTATCTGGAAAAACACATAGGCTACTTTTTATCCCGGAAAATTAAAGAGTTCCCGCGGGAACCGAAAAACCTCAATCCACGTGTTCGGGACACTGCGTGTAACCGAACACCGCGTAATCAGCAGTTTACGCAACTGCCTCACGTTAAGGAGGACAGTGCGGTAAACTCAGTACGGTTTGATCGTCCGCGCGGATAGTACTCCAAATCAATCAATCAATTATCATTTAATATCAATTATTATTATCATTTATCATCATATCATTTATCAGCGAAATACAGTCCATATAAATATCATTATATCTATCATTTTATCAACCACAAAGAACAACACCCCACATCTTTTGGTCCTTCGAGCCTACCGTTATTGAGCGGGACCTCGGACTTTGTCTCGGGGTGAATCAGTGAACTCAGTGAAGTGTTTGTTCATTTGTGACAATCATTAATAAACATTTTTGAACATTACCCTTTGTGACCTCAATATCAGAAGAAGACCATCAAATATCAGCACAAGTATCAAGTATCAGTAAGCCGTTAGATCAAGTAAGGTGTTTTTATTTATTATTTCATAACGCATTTATATCAGCATAAACAATGGCATACTTCTACGAGTCGCAAGTTGAGCTGTATGCAGCTATGGAGACGCTGCATACCAACATGAAAAAGGATGGAAAGGAGCGAAAAGCTGTCCTGAACTATTATGCTCGCAAGCTCGATATTCTCGAAAGTTATTGGTCGGAATATCAGGGAAATCATAAACAACTTATATCATTGGGAGATCAAACTTTACCCTATTTTCAAGAAAATCAATACGAAAAAGCGGAGACTTTATATCAAAAAATTAAAGAATACATTAAACAGTTAATGGAAGCTCAGCCCAGTAAAATCCCATCAAATCAAGATCTTCAAACTCCAGGAACAAGCAAAGAATATCAAGCGCCAAGCTTTGTGGAACAGCCACGTGAGACTGCGCAGCGAGCAGAGACCAGCATAACAGGAGATAAAAATCAGGGTCAGGAATCAAAATCAAGTAAACAATCGCAAGGGTCGGACAGCAAAACCGATGAAATGCTGCATATGCAAAATGTCAATTTTAAAGCATTCATGCGAACGATTACGGGTATCAATTTAGAGGAAATTTCCGAAAAGTGGGAATTTGAGGATGTGTTGTCTCAGTTACAAGACAGGTGGAAAGTTATCGACACTCAGCATTGGAAGATCCAGGCTGAAATAGATGGAGAAAATGAAGAGTATGAAGATGCGTTTACTTATCATGAAAATATTTATAAACGTTTTAAAAAGAATATAAATTCAAAGCTCTGGTCTGTAAGCCATCGGGAGAAATCAACACCGAAGGTAGATATTCCTATATTCACAGGCAATTATCATCAATGGGTCTCCTTCAAAGACTTATTCAACGAAGCAATCAACCTAAATCCTTCTTTGTCAAAAGCACAAAAGATGCAGTTTTTGAAAGGTAAAGTCAAGGGCGAGGCCGAGAGACTTATCCAACATTTGCCCATAAGCTCAGATAACTACAATGCATGCTGGGAGATTTTGACGCACCGATATGATAACAAGAAACTTATTTTCACATCTCATCTTAACATGCTTATGAGCCTGCCAACGTCGAATTATCAATCTCTCGTCCATATCAGAAAAATGCATGACGTAACATTGGAAACTTTAAACGCCATCAAAAACCTGGGAGTGGATATCAGCACGTGGGATCCGATCATAGTACATATTTTATCGCAAAAATTAGACGCCGAATCCTACTCGGAATATCTTGACACATTGAAGAACTCTCGAGAATTGCCGATTTTGCAAGATTTTATGAATTATCTGGAAAGTAAATTTACAGCACTAGAACAAGGACGAAAATCACAAAACATACAGCAAAAACCTAACTACTCTTATCAAAACGACCAAAACGCAAACCCCAGGAGATCAACATATTATAATTACAACCAACATCAAAATAGCCCATCAAAGCCTATCATGAGGTCACTCCATGTATCATCGTCCAACAATGTACCAACATCGGCGGCAAAAAGGTGCCCTCTATGCAACCTAGAACACGGATTATTTTGTTGTAAAAAGTTTTTGAGCATGTCAAATGATGAGAAGTTAAAGATGATTACGAAAAACAGTATTTGCATCCGTTGCTTGTATCCTCATTTTGGAAAATCGTGCTTTTCGCAGAAAAAGTGCAAAAAGTGCTTCGTCGGCGACCACAATTCAATTTTACATGAAGCCTGCACACAACAGCAATTACCTACTTACAATAAATCAAAACAATTTAATGGCAATAAACCTGAATCACAAAACGTAACAAATGTGTCACACGTGTCTCGAAATGATGTGTCGCAAGTATTACTATCAACTGCAATTGTAAAGGTGAGAGCACACGATGGAAGTTTTATTAAAATGAGAGCCTTAATTGATCAAGGCTCCCAGATATCACTTATCACGGAACATGGAGCGCAAACTTTAGGTATCAAAAGACAACATTTTCAAGGAATTTTCTTTGGAGTCGGAGAAAATGAAAATAATTGTAAGGGAATGCTTAACATCAATTGCCTATCAATGTACAACGAATTTTCATTTAATACAGAAGTCTTTATCATGAACAAATTGATCACGAATTTGCCAAATATATCATTTAAAAAACCTACATGGGATTACATACAGAATATCAATTTAGCAGACCCGGAATTTTATAGCAGTAGACCGATAGACTTGCTATTTGGAGCGGACGTTTACTCAAATATCATGTTAGGAGGTATCATACGAGGAGCACATCAATCACAACCCCTGGCCCAGCAAACTCAACTAGGATGGTTACTGTGTGGAAATATGAGATCATATCATTGTAATGTAGTTTTATCAAACATAGAGAATATTCAGAAGTTTTGGGAAGTGGAAGATATCAATGAGTCATCAGTTTTATCAGAAGAAGATCAAGAATGTATCAATCGTTATATCAAGACAACAAAGCGAAGAGATGATGGAAGATATCAAGTAGAGTTACCGTTTAAAGAGAATTTTGAACAAGACCTAGGAAAATCAAAAGAAACTGCAATGGCTCAGTTTAGAAATATGGTAAGAAAAATGAGCAAAGATCCTTCATTATCAGCTGATTGCAAAGAATTTATCAACGAAAACATATCATTAGATCACATGATCTTAGCAAAACGTTCAAATGAATCAGACTGTTATCTCCCTCATCACGATGTACACCGCCGTGCCTCACCAAAAACATCGTCATACGCCAGTCCGGATGACGTCATATCACAAAAAACAAAAAGAGAATGCATGAAAATCAGAGCTGACTTGGAAAACATCAATCAAATTGAAATTCAGCAGTGGATAGGTAGTACTCGAAATAATGTCATAGAATTTCACGGATTTTGCGATTCGTCCATGAAAGCATATGCACCAACTATTTACGTAAGAATCAAAAAAGAATCAGGATATCATGTTACACCGCTAACTGCAAAAAGTAAATTAGTACCAATCAAGAAGATATCATTGCCTAGATTAGATTTATGTGAAGCTCAACTGTTAGCTAAACTAATGAATAAAGTCGTCGGGTGCTATCAAGAAAGCTTCAAGGTTATCAAGGTTTATGGCTGGAGTGATTCAATGGTGGTGCTTGGCTGGCTGCAAGGCGAGGCTACTCGTTACAAACCATTCGTAGCTAACCGAGTAAAGCAAATCAAAGAAATTATATCGTCAGAAAAATGGAACTATTTAAAAACAGAAGAGAACCCGGTGGACATCGCTAGTCGTGGTACCGACATATCACAGTTAAAGGGTCATAAAATTTGGTGGAGTGGGCCAGAGTGGCTACAATCCTTACCTATGAACGAAATTAGCAAAAATCATATTCAATATATTACCAATCACGAAATTAAAATAGGGCAATCAAATACGATTCAAAAGGCATCAGACATATCATATTATATCATTACGCAGCTATTAGAAAAACACACTTCATTCATTAAAATATGTCGTATATTAGCATGGATACAGCGAGCATTGACACGTAACAAGAAGCCTACATATATCACGTTACCAGAAATCAAACAATCGAAGTTAAGTGTCATCAAATTTGTTCAACAAAGTGAATTTGCACGCGATATAGAAAATTTAAAGAAATTTAACAAATTAAATAACAAGAGCAGTTTAATAAACTTATCACCATTTATTGATCAAGATGGTATTCTTAGGGTGGGAGGACGCTTACAGAATGCTGACCTAGCATACGAAATGAGACACCCGATTATCATACCCCATAATCATAGATTAACGCAACTATTAATAAGTGAAGCACATCTGTTAACTTATCACGGGGGGCCAAGGCTCACACTATCAATCTTAAGAAGAAAGTATTGGGTGATTGGAGGTAGTAGAGCCACTAAGAAAGAGTTAAGAAATTGCATCGTGTGTAGAAAAAACTGTCCTGAGATCAAATATCAGCTTATGGAAGACTTGCCAGCATCACGTTCTGACCATACAAGCGTGGATTGTACAGGATTTGTAGATGTGAAGGCTAACAACAACAGGATGATCAAAGATGATAATTCACCCGCAGGGCAATGGGCAAAAGAGATTGGTAAAGAAAACAATAACCTCTTAAACAGAAAGGACCCTGGCGGCATATCAAAATGGCATAAGTTTATATCAATGGCTCTAACATACTTTATTTTGCTTCTGAATATCATATCCCCGGCGAGCGCAGCATATCATATTACAAAATTCAATACCAATCAATCTTTGTATTTTGATTCCGTTTCCGAATTACAAATAATCCGGGATGAATGGACAATGGTGGTCTATTACAATATGTCACCCTATTGGGAAGGGATGACTACAATCCATAAATTCAATAATTATTTAGAAAAATCATGCGAGAAATTCCAAGAGCAAACACGATGCCATATGATCCTCCAGCAGTTGTATCACGAGAATAATGAACTCGAGTATTATAATAAGCTTTTGCTGCATCAGGTTTTCGATGCGCACGCGAGACAGCGTCGGGGCCTTATCAACGGAATAGGATACGTTGCGAACACTTTGTTCGGCGTATTGGACGAGCGATTCGCAGAAAAGTACGCAAACGATATACAACAGATACGAGTGAATCAAAGACATTTGTCAGATTTATGGAAAAATCAAACTTCAGTAGTGGAAGCTGAGTATAATTTGTTAAAACGAACAGAGGATTTAATTTCGAAACAACATAAAACCATCAACAAACATTTAAATACTTTGGATCAATCTACAGTTTACATTAAAGAACAAATACAGAGACTATCTAACATCGAAGAATTCACATTGTCAGCGATTACGGCTATAAACTTAATAAATAACTTAAAAAGAGCGCAAGACACGTTATTAGATACCTTGACAGATATATATCATGGAAAACTAAATATTCACTTGATAACCCCTGAACAATTGCGATCCGAACTACTCATGATTTCTAATCATTTATCAAAAGATTTAACGATACCCATAAAAAATATTTACGGTGAATTACTAGGAATTTACCACCTGTTGAACGTGAAAGCAAGGATGACCCAGGACTATTTTATTTTTGAAATTAAATTTCCACTTATTACTAGAGATAGTTATCAGCTTTACAACCTTATATCTATTCCACATCAAATAGAGAATAATATTATGATCAGTATAATGCCAATATCAGATTACATCACAATTAATATACAGAAAGATTCATACATACCTACAACTCACCTTGAACTTCAAGAATGTATAAATCATGAAAAACGATATTTATGTAAATTAAGAAACCCTGTCCGACATTTATCAGTAAATGAAAAGTTTTGCGACATCGATAAGACAAATAACAGCTGTAAAATCCAAAAGAAAGCTTGCGAGAATAAATTAGCCAAACTTACAAATACTTATAGTTATTTATATTTTTACTGTTATCCCTACACTTGGCGAATAATTTGCGACGATGGAGTAACAAACCAAAAACTTCATGAAGCGGGAATCATCCACCTGAGCGAAAAATGCATGGTGAAGGGAGACGATTTTTCCATTTTTTCACATAAATCATCATCCAGAAATATAATAACTATCAATCCGGAAATCATGCACCCCGAAATACCATCCATAAATTATATTCTAAATTTATCATTTCCGAACATAAAGCCTAATGACTCCACTGAAGAAAACAATATCAAAGAAAATCTTAACCATATCAAGAATCAAATACAGATTATGAAGGAGAATGCCAATTTAGCAGATGCCGACATAACAGGACACGACATACACCAATATATCATTAGCTATGGTTTATTAACATTAGCTGTAGCCCTGGGAGGACTCGCATGGTGGAGGAGGCGGAGGCGCATTCGAGTGTCTCCCTCCCCCGCCCCCGCCCCGTCGAACGTGAGCGATATAAGTGATCTATGTGAAGTGAATGTGAACAAGAATAAAGTGAAGGGCAACAATCATAGTGAAAAGTGCGAAAACATAGAAATGAAAGACATGGCTACGTCGCCAATTCCTAAAAAGTACATTCGGTTTTGTGAACAAAATTCAATGGTGTAGAGACTCTAAGACAAATTTGTAGAGACTAAGTAGCGTAGATTTAGATTAATAATAATCATAAGATAAAATGTATCATCAATTCATGCTTTTTGTTAATTGCTTTTCATCTCCATTATCATATCAATTTTATATGTTGTATCATTACACCCCTCATCTCGCGGTCGGGAGCATGTTCGGGACACTGCGTGTAACCGAACACCGCGTAATCAGCAGTTTACGCAACTGCCTCACGTTAAGGAGGACAGTGCGGTAAACTCAGTACGGTTTGATCGTCCGCGCGGATAGTACTCCAAATCAATCAATCAATTATCATTTAATATCAATTATTATTATCATTTATCATCATATCATTTATCAGCGAAATACAGTCCATATAAATATCATTATATCTATCATTTTATCAACCACAAAGAACAACACCCCACACCACGCGAACGAAGTCGCGAGTATTAGCTAGTATTCAATGTTTTGTAACTTAAGTTATTTCGATATTTTTTTAATTTTAATTACATAATAATTTCTAGTAGTTAAAGAATATCGTAAATAAGTTCTATTGTATGATGATGAAGTAAAGTACCTACTACTTGATAATTTAAATTCCTTCCCACTTCTTCTTTCCATTTACCTATAATAGGTATAAATGAATTATCTAGGCGTCTGCTCAACCAAAAATCTGATAGGGTATTTTTCTCTAGATACCTATTTCAATTTAAAAAATGAATATTTATATGTCAAAACGAATTCTGATTACTTTACTCCCTTTTAGTTAAGCTCCAGAGTTTAAGTTTTCTCATAGCTCTGTGGTTAGAGTAAAATTTTACAAGCTAGCTCTTAGAGTTTATTTTTTAAACGATTATCTATTACTAAAACATAGGTCTATCGTTCTTAATTTAAAGTTCCAAGTCAATAGATACAGTTTATAAGTTGCTAAACACTGATGTTTTTTAAATCTTAGTCTCTACTGACTACAGTAGTAGTGATTTTATTACTTAAAACTTAAAGAGATAAGTTCGCGATCACACCTGACCTTTTCTCGTTCTAAACAATAAAATATTGCAACCCTTTGTTGTAGCTACCCTTCTTCGGCCTCTGTCCATAAGTTTTATACCGGTCTATGATAATGTCTCACAGCTTCAATGGGGAGATATGTATTGTTTTGCAGCCTCCGAGGGTCCTGCCGCGAATTTATGCTCGCCTGTCATAACAGAATGAATTTACGCATTGTGAATCAATATAGCGATTTGATCTATAGACGGCCATTGTTTCTGGGTGTCGAACTTGCACAACGTATTGGGATATGATTGCAAACAAAAAAGAAATATTGCCCTCACTTTTATTAGACGCACAATGTATTGTTTATTTCGTAACGGTTTTTTCGAGAAAGTCAATTCATAAATTAGTTTATTAAGCTAGTAACGTGTCTTGCTGATCAGACAAAAATATATGAATTATAGGCATATAATAGGGCATATATAAAAAAAGGAATAACCCACATATTATTATTGAACTTTATAAGGTGAAATACTTAAGGCATATTAAGAAATAGATACAGGCGTTCCTCACCTGGGATTTATATCACTCTGGTCGGGGTAGCCAGAGGGGTGTGGATTCGATTCCGTCGCGTCTGCAATTTTAATAAATATTTTGCCTTGAAAGTGACAGCTTTACGATACTGCGTAAATCGCACGTTTAGCCTCCTATCAGCCCATGGTTGCCCTCAATACTGTAATTTCATAATTCAAGCGTTTAAATGCATAGCTTTCCGTGAGCGTTTCAAAAAAAATGCGGAGACTGGCTGGAGCGGCCATTACGGCCCTTAAAATAACATCGTACGTTTAAGATAATGACAGACACACCGGCAAAATGCACTTATAATTGCATGTAAGAAGAATTTCGCGAAAATTGTATGTACGTACTTTTGGTGTGGCTTTCCTGGGGGATGCTGGACGTGTTCTATATTTTATACACCTTTAGAAAATATAGATGTTTTGAATAAACTTCTACCTGCTTCTAATTGTTCATAGTATTGAGGTTTTATGAACTACGCCTACATTATATTATATGGTTTGTACAGCTATCAAATAGACAAAGATGTTTCACGCCATAGAGCTGATGAAGTTTTGAACCCAATTAACACCTAGGCTGTAAAAACATTTCACTTTAGACGCCTAAATAATAAGTAGTTCTATCATTTACGATGAAGTTGATTGCGGGTGTAGGTGGCTATGATTATCCTGGGTAATCCATTATATTTTTTAAATGGCATAAGTAATTAGCAACGCCTAGCTGAGTACATTCAGCCCAGCCGACCCGACGTGTAGTAAGTAAAACTATAAATTCTTGTAACTAGCCTGTGGTTACTAGGCCATAATCGTCGTTGCATATTTGCATAATTGTATCAGTTAAGTGTCCGTATCTACATGAAATTGCGGATTTTTTAATGGCTCCCCTATATTTAATCGCCATGTAAATCGATTATGTTAAAATTGTATATATAGTAATTTTGAGGAATAGTGTTTGCCAAATTATGGGCCCCTGGTGGATCGGATCCTTCAAGAGATTGTTATTAGGCAAAGCATATTTCTGTTAACTGTTGATACACCTACCTACTACTTAGTACTACGAGTTTTACTTATTCTGTGCTACTACGTAATATTTTAACGTAGCAACCAAAATTCCGTGCCTAAGTATACCTAAATACCTTAAACTACATCCACAATTCCATACTAATCCATACTATCCATACTGATATTATATTTATGCGAAAGTGTGTCTGTTTGTCTTTCCGTCTGTCTGTCTGCTACGCTTTCACGGCCCAGCTGTTCAACCGATTTTGATAAAATTTGGTATAGGGATAGGTTGTATCCCGGGAAAGGACATAGGCTACTTTTTATCCCGGAAAATTCAAGAGTTCCCGCGGGAATCAAAAAAAACCTTAATCCACGCGGACGAATTCGCGGGCATCATCTAGTAAACTACATTTTTTTATTGTATTTTCATCTCACTATGACTAAGCTTCCTAATAATTATTTTCAACTTAGTTTCAAAATCAATTATAATAATTATGTACCTACAGTAAAACTTTCATTATTAAAATCAGACGATTCTCACCATTATTAAATCTGTGGAAACGGAAACAGCGGCACATCCTCTTTTATTAAATAGACATACCTAATGGGAATCACCTTAGGCATTTAAGAGATAATGTGAGTAATGTCTACCGTCTCTTCGACCAATTTGACCCCTGAATGGCCTCATGCTTTCCTCCCATAAATTACTTTATACTTTGATATATATGTACAATTATTATTGTCTTACGTTATTAATAACAAAGCATGACTCGTTATCAGTTTTCAGTATTAATCAATATGTACCTATATCTGGTAAAGGTATACCTAAACAAAGTAAAATATTAATTGTACACGCAATGTACACAAGATTTATCCAGAGGGATAAAATATCATGTGTACAAATATTTTACTTTTACCGGCATTGGGTTGATAAGAGAAGTAAAATCTCTACTTCAGTTACTACTGAGCACGAGTCTCCTCTCGGAATGAGAACGTTTTGGCCATAGCCCACCACGCTGGCCAAGTGCGGATAGGCAGACTTCACACACCTTCGAGGACATTTTGAAGAACTCTCGGACGTGCAGGTTTACTCATGCTGTTTTCCTTCACCGTCTGAAGCAAGTGATATTTTTTTTAACGTACAAAAGTTCGAGGTGCGTGCCCGGGGATCGAACTAGCGACCTCGTACTGGAGGTCGCGTGTCTTAACCACTAGGCTATCACTGCTTCAGTTTGGTAACTTGGATTCTTTTATTCGCTGATTTTATTCAAAGTAAGAGCAATAAAATATATATGCACCTACTTACGACTAGCGAAAATTTTATCTCACCAGTGGTATATAGTTTACGTACCAACTAATAAACAGATAAACGATTACAATTTTATAATAGAGGCTATTTAAATGCAACATAATATGGAATCTTTATTGTATAAAGTATAAACATCGGTTTCACCGTTATTGGCACAAAGATAAAGCTGCTAAGCCGAATGAATATTTATATCAAGCAGAATTAAGATGTAAATAAATGTATAGAACCATTAACGAAGGTTCAATCTATATTAAACGAGAACATGCAAACGTGATTCTATTTGTATCGATTATCCTAAGTAACGTAATAATCCCTAGAACGTGCAGGTGACAGACAACCTTCGTGTGATAATTCTATGAGCAGTACGCTTACTCCCAGTTTTAACATTGCAAATACGATTGATCGACGTGAGCGTTCGATCGCATTTGCGTCAAACTAAAATGAATCTTAATGGCATTGATTTGGCATTGATTGATTTGAGCTTAAAGTTTAAAATAACAAAGAGCTCAAGCTCAAATTACTTATTCTAGAACTCAGATTCCAGGAGAAGCTCATACCCATAGAACCTTGGAAATATTTTTCTGACATAAAATCTTTATTTCGTATTAACTTGAATGCGACTTCATTGGGTGGATTCGATTTTCATGAAAAGTAGCATAATATCTAGAAGTCCATCAGAGTATATCGTAGTAGCAGTCTTCGGGATATATTATATGCTATTTCTGTACCCAATTTTGGCGGTAGGCCGTGAAAATGTACCTGATAGATAAACACACACTTTCGCATTTATAATATTCGTTTTATATATGCGATGTTAATATTCTAAGTTAAAGCCGGAGTTAAAGTTGTGAAAAAGCGAATAAGAATAAAAATATCTACTCAACATTTCTTATTAGCATGGATGCATTAGAATGGATTTTACTGTTGTCTATATAACTAGAATTAGCTGTTTGCGGATGACTGACTTGTATTTGTCATTATTTATAATTGTGAGATTTTTAATAATATTAATAAATACAGTTTACAAAAGAGAATACTCTTCTTAGAGAGACTCTTCCAGAGTCAAATCGGAATCTTCTTTCCTCATTTGAATTCCTATTCAATAATGGGCTTATTTTAATAACTAGTGGTTCGCCCCGAACTGAGACCTCGCGTCATCACAGAGCGCTATCTATTGACATCATTGTGAAGTTCTGTTAAAAATATCATCATCATTAAAAATTAAATAATTTCGTTTCCTTATAATATGATAAATATTATAAGGAAACGAAATTATTTAATTTTAGTATTTGTTGTTTAAGTACAGGATATAATTCAAATAATTGATCAAGTTTTTGAGAGTTCTGAGGTCAACTTTGGACGTTAGAAAATCTCCACTTTGAAAGCCCCCCATTTCGTCAATTTTAGGGGAAAAATTAAAAAAAATATTTTTTTGGACTCTATTCCTAATTATCTTGAAAATGATATACCGCAACTCTATGTAACGCTATAAAAATATTTTATTTCGCATTCGCTTCTATGAGAGCCCCCCTGAAATAAAGATTTTTGTAATTTTTTAAGCCATATTCGGCTGGAGGCCATAAGTTTACATATTATATTTAAATTTGAAGTAATTACGTTCAGTAATTCAGAAGTTATAAGGCTCTGACAGACGGACGGACGGACAAGTGCCAATTCACTCAAGTAGACTCAGAGACCTTTGCTTCGCTCGGTCAATTAAACTAGTGGTTCGCCCCTGTAACTAACCTGACGTGGTCCCTAATACCTTACTCTACCTATGAAATTCAATATCTCTCTAAAATGGCACGTGAATCATCCAGCAGTAAGACCCTCATAATGTTGTGTCCATAATAAACCAAGATCTTTTAGAGTTTCGGAAGCCTCGAGTTCAACCATCCCAACGACTTATACCGATAAGATTATATACCCAACGCTTATATACCGATCTATAGTGACGTGTTCAAGTTTTAAATAATTTATAAACGCTTTCAAGTATTGATTTAACGTAAAGTAAATGGTGATTGGTAGCTCCACCCCGCTCACCAATGATAGGCTTCGGCCCTCTCTTGGTATCCCATGAGGCATTAGCCATCGACTAATAGGTCTCATAAGTATACCAAAAGGCAGCAGCCTCCCCTCCTTAAACCACTAGGCCACCATTTGGGGAAATAGCGCGGACGTATGAAATTTAGTTAAATACAACGCGGAGACCACCATGGGTAGTAGGACGTCGTTCGTACGTTACATAGGTTGTGAGCCAATGTGACGCAGCATAGGTCGTGAATCTATGCATTTACAAGTAACATAGGTTGTGAATCTATGGAACCGTAAATAGTATAGTAGCACAGGTTGTGAATCCATGCAACTATGAATAAGTGTCGAGGCTGAGTCAGGCGTAGTGCAAAACATAGTTAGATATCCGGTATCTCACGTGTGATCCAACCTTCGGTAATAATAAACAGCGTCCTATCAACCATGGTTAGTTGTCGTTCGAATGTAACGATAGTTACGGGTTTACATAATGTAAGCATAAGTAATCGCATGGCAGAGTCAGGTGTACTGGAGAACATAGTAATGCACACGAAGTACATTGCGCACAGAGAGCAAGCCCTCTGGTTCAACAACAAACCAATCCCATCCAAACGTCCAACCAGGTAGACATCAAGACAGAACCAGCCGTGCTGAGGCATCGCCGAAGCGATATAACTTACATTCCGCAGCCCCAACTCAACCAGCGATGATTATATGTAGGTAATATACGTGTAAATATATTGTATTAAAATATGTATATAAATCCATCATAGGCGGATCAAATATCGTTGGAAGCCTCCAACGACATTATGCGTTCGAACGAGCGACGGACATCGTGGCACATACTGCACGCACCATTACACGAACAGCGAATCCACTTTGCTCAGCATCAGCCCGAGAACGACGGTGGACATCGTGACACATACTGCACGCATCAAGCGCATACACCACAGCACCGCTGTGCACCATCACATACACAAGCTACCACAGCATACAATCGCATCGCCGTCGCTTGTTCGGCGACCAGTCCGTTTGTCGGAAATCTTTCTAGCATGGACCGAGATCGCTCCTCCACTATATATACTATATTTTATTCTCTAATATTGTTTAAATATATATATATTTTGACTGAGAGGTACGAATCGTCACATTCAACCCCCTAAATTCTGTGATGCGTGCAAACAGTTGTAATTCTATGCAGCACGCAGAACAGAATTTACTAAACTAAAGAACTATTTGTAAATTTTATAAGTACCAACGTCGCAACCCCCCGCGTCTACGGTTTTATGACCGCTCTAATCTATTGCTACATCTACCTTTATAACCTAGAACTGTTATGACTACTTTGTTCCCTAAGCTTCTTCTACCCACGTATTTAACCCATAACCTGTCAATTTTCGTCGATTACTCATATCTATATCACATCAATAGCTACTGCAGCATCGCTCCTACCTGCCCTACCCATCCCATCCATTCTCGCACTTTACTTTCCATTCACCTTCTCCCATTCACACATAATGGCATTAAGTAAAACAAAACCTAAAACTCTGTATTCCTTACTGAGTTCCCATTTGTTTGTCTCTAAACTTATTTATTTATATCACTATATAAAGCCCTAAGCATTAAACCAACATCGGCAACCCCCCGATGTGATAAGTTTTATGACGTTAATACAGCTTTTGTTACCAAACTCAACGCATTCACAACACTTCTCATAACCTGCTAAACATATTATATCTCGATGTTGATCATTCCTCCTACCTCTAATACCATGACCATCTCCCTACACACATATTACATAACCATATCACTTACGTAGTGTCCTACCCACTAGACGATCATCGGCAACCCCCTGATGATATGATTTTATGACATAATAATGACTTTGTCATCGAGTTCAACTCTTGTCCCACGCTATTGGGGTCGGCACAACATGTTTTCCTTTTACCCTCACTTCTGTTATTCGTCAACCTATCACTCACCTCTTTTATACGCATATGTTCTCACACAAACCATCCATATTTTACATTCGCATTTCGGTCACATGTACTTTTCTTTCAACATTCTGAACCATACAATGCGACAAGTCTAACGACTGCTTTATAGATTTTCCCTTTTTGTTTAAGGCATTCGTGGGTCGCATATTACACTCGAGACCTGTCTTCGTTCGGTGGATCCTCAGGCCATTGCTCTACTTACATCACTCCATCTTACATTTTCCTCAAATCTTAAAACTGTTGTAACACCTCACAACTAGTTACCACAACCCCCTGTCCATAAGACATTAACACTCTCCATCTTGTGTTGCTTCATACCACCTTCCATACTCATCCTATCTACAAGTCGCTAAGCCTACTTGAACCCGAAAGCTTCCTCTGACTCTTTCCATTTCACGGACAACATATTGTAGGCTTTCGCCTACTTTGACCTACCTATCTTAACACCGGGACCCATTGAGATACGAGTAGTTGTGACTATCCTGGTCACGGCACCATATTGTAACTAACCTGACGTGGTCCCTAATACCTTACTCTACCTATGAAATTCAATATCTCTCTAAAATGGCACGTGAATCATCCAGCAGTAAGACCCTCATAATGTTGTGTCCATAATAAACCAAGATCTTTTAGAGTTTCGGAAGCCTCGAGTTCAACCATCCCAACGACTTATACCGATAAGATTATATACCCAACGCTTATATACCGATCTATAGTGACGTGTTCAAGTTTTAAATAATTTATAAACGCTTTCAAGTATTGATTTAACGTAAAGTAAATGGTGATTGGTAGCTCCACCCCGCTCACCAATGATAGGCTTCGGCCCTCTCTTGGTATCCCATGAGGCATTAGCCATCGACTAATAGGTCTCTTAAGTATACCAAAAGGCAGCAGCCTCCCCTCCTTAAACCACTAGGCCACCATTTGGGGAAATAGCGCGGACGTATGAAATTTAGTTAAATACAACGCGGAGACCACCATGGGTAGTAGGACGTCGTTCGTACGTTACATAGGTTGTGAGCCAATGTGACGCAGCATAGGTCGTGAATCTATGCATTTACAAGTAACATAGGTTGTGAATCTATGGAACCGTAAATAGTATAGTAGCACAGGTTGTGAATCCATGCAACTATGAATAAGTGTCGAGGCTGAGTCAGGCGTAGTGCAAAACATAGTTAGATATCCGGTATCTCACGTGTGATCCAACCTTCGGTAATAATAAACAGCGTCCTATCAACCATGGTTAGTTGTCGTTCGAATGTAACGATAGTTACGGGTTTACATAATGTAAGCATAAGTAATCGCATGGCAGAGTCAGGTGTACTGGAGAACATAGTAATGCACACGAAGTACATTGCGCACAGAGAGCAAGCCCTCTGGTTCAACAACAAACCAATCCCATCCAAACGTCCAACCAGGTAGACATCAAGACAGAACCAGCCGTGCTGAGGCATCGCCGAAGCGATATAACTTACATTCCGCAGCCCCAACTCAACCAGCGATGATTATATGTAGGTAATATACGTGTAAATATATTGTATTAAAATATGTATATAAATCCATCATAGGCGGATCAAATATCGTTGGAAGCCTCCAACGACATTATGCGTTCGAACGAGCGACGGACATCGTGGCACATACTGCACGCACCATTACACGAACAGCGAATCCACTTTGCTCAGCATCAGCCCGAGAACGACGGTGGACATCGTGACACATACTGCACGCATCAAGCGCATACACCACAGCACCGCTGTGCACCATCACATACACAAGCCACCACAGCATACAATCGCATCGCCGTCGCTTGTTCGGCGACCAGTCCGTTTGTCGGAAATCTTTCTAGCATGGACCGAGATCGCTCCTCCACTATATATACTATATTTTATTCTCTAATATTGTTTAAATATATATATATTTTGACTGAGAGGTACGAATCGTCACACCCCGAACGGAGACCTCGCGGTATCCATAAACTTGTACAGAGCGCCATCTATTGACATCATTGTGAAGTTCTGTTAAAAATACGGAAGCTCATTAAAAATTAAATAATTTTGTTTCCTTATAATATTTATCTAATTTTAGTATGTATTTGTTGTTCAAGTACAGGATATAATTTGAAAGTAATTGATAAGTTTCAGGCTCAGTCTTTCAGAAAATTGAGAGTTCTGAGGTCAACTTTGGACGTTAGAAAATCTCCACTTTGAAAGCCCCCCATTTCGTCAATTTTAGGGGAAAAATTAAAAAAAATATATTTTTGGACTCTATTCCTAATTATTATCTTTAAAATAATATACCGCAACCCTATGTAACGCTATAAAAAATATTTTACTTCGCATTCGCTCCTATGAGAGCCCCCCTGAAATAAAGATTTTTATAACTTTTTAAGCCATATTCGGCGGGAGGCCATCGGTTTACATATTATATTTAAATTTGAAGTAATTACGTTCAGTAATTCAGAAGTTATACGGCTCTGACAGATGGACGGACGGACGGACGGACAAGTGCAAATTCACTCAAGTAGACTCAGAGACCTTCGCTTCGCTCGGTCAAATATGATTTCCTCTATATATTATAGCCTTTAATATTTTTAGGGCTGATTTTTCAATCGTCAGATAAAGTTTATCGGAGGAATAAATTTGCCGTTTTGACAGGTTTTGTATTGAAAATCTGCCAAAACGTCAAATTTATTCCTTCGATAAAATTTATCTGACGATTGAAAAATTAGCCCTTAATATATAATATTTAAACTATTATTAATTACATAAAATGCTTCATGAGATTATTCATTTCTATAACTACTTATTTGTTGATGGGCCATTGATTGGACATTTGTACTGTTTTGTATAATAGCAGATATGTGTATATATGTAGAAAATTCAAAGATTTGAGTAGGTACTGCTCTACTTGATAATTTAATGCTCTCAACTTCAGCGTTATTTTTAATAAGAACCTATACCTGCTACGATGACGGAAAAATGAACGTGTGAAGGGAACGAGTCTGGAGGGCTTTTCTGCGGTAGACTGCATAACGGTTCTGACCGTTGGGCTGATTTATCATGGGCATCTACCGAACTAACCGATTTGCATTTAGATAGATAGCGAATCGTCGCGGATGAGGGTGCGGGCGGCCACGTTCTCATCTCAGCGTTTACACATTGCACGTAAATTAACTACAAGATTGATCACGGAGCTTTTTATTAGCTTAAAGCCTCAGCGTTATTGTATAAATTTTCCTACCGGCCTCGGCACATAATTTTTTGAATGTTGGTGATTAGATTGCATTTTTTTTTAAATTTGGAGTGTTGATAACTATTCTATGTACATATTACTCAAATATATTTCCATGTCGAAAATTTAACCGAGTGAAAATTTGTATATTTGTAAGTTTCTATGTTTGTTACTCCTTTAAGCCACAATGACTGAGCCGATTTTTCTGGGGATAGCTTATAGGTATACTTACTACTTACCCTGAATCTTTCATTTTCAGAGATTTTGCCTATGTTAACATAGGCAAAATCTCTGAAAATGAAAGAGTTCCCGCAGGAATCGAAAAAACATTAATTTACGCAAACGAAGTCGCGGGCATCATCTAGTATTTTATAATTCTGTTAATAAAGCTGGGTTTTGGTTTTGAGTTGATCCAACTTCAACTCGAACCGAAACCAACTTCAATATTTAGGTATAATCGTTAAAATGTTAAACTTTTCAAAAGATTTTACTTATAATAAGGTTTAATTGGTCTATAATAATTGCATTGGTTTGGGCGTTTGGCGGAAGGCTGGTGGCTTGATTCAGATTGCTTGTAAATTGTCAACCTCCGCAGGCGCCGATTTGGCGCATTAAACATCTGGCTTCTATAAGTTTCAAGACAAACAACACTAAATTTTAGAACTGTCTTAACCTATTTCAAAACCATATTAAAGGAGACGGTCCAGATTGATGGACCGTCGGTCCGGTCCTTTTACAAGTAGAGAAATGAAAGAAAAAAAAATACTAAACCAGTTTTGATCGTTCAAATCTACGAGTTCATCGTAATTTCAGTGGTGTAATTATTTAATCTTTCCACGATAAGCAACACTAAACAGGAGCGGGTAACAATGGCGGATTCATATTTTTTGACATTTTCTGTCAAGTGTCAACACAACACCGGAAAACCGTAGGGAAAACACGTTATTTTGACAGTGACTGTCAGAAATTACATTTGATACATTTCGCTCCTACTGCCATCTCTATGGCTAAAGGTTGCCCCATCTTGGAAACGTATCGAAAACTTGATATACATTTTATTTTATTTCTCTTTATTTACTTTAATATTCTAAATTATTATATTTTTAATACAATCTATGTATTTTCCTCTATTCATGGTAGAGTGTACAAAAAGTACACCGAAGGTGAACCTTCTCCTTTAAAATAAACATAAAATCGTTGAACTTTTCAAAATAGGTATTCCTATATCTACAAACTGACCGTATAGAAACTGGCACATAGGCTTAGTGCTCGCTCGTATTAAGTTACTAATTTGCAAGTTAAATTTTGACATGTAAATTTTATGGAGAAGATAGACATATTTTATACGTTATAATCAATGTTAAGTAGCTTCGATATAATGTTACTAAATATTTTACTAAACGGAAACACTTAAATGCTCACTGTAGGTATACGAACTGCGAAATATTCCGCTGACTCCGTTTAATCTTTCCGTCAAACAGATGTTATCCGTTGCAACAAACTGACTAACATCGTCGTATAAAAGGAATAAGCATACGCCCTTAATTGCGAGATATCCGTCAGTATCTCCTACAATATGCAAATAGGCGTCGGAGGTAATTAAAAGTTATCTCGCGCACTGCCATCGCGCCCCGCCATCGCCGCATCGTTGATTGCTTCTTAAAATGATTGACATGCTATTTTAACTGCGAACCGATAATGAAAACGTTCCCGGCTAGTTAATTCCTATTTTATTTATTGTTGACAATTACTATTTGCAAAGGGATAATTGATCGCGTTCTCACAATTGTCAGACTGCTGACGAGTTGTTTGCAAGTTTTGTAGTATTAAAAAGTTAGCGTTGTCGCAAGGCGCCGCCGACCGTCCGAGATACCAGATACTCGTTTGTAAATGAAATAATTTTTATTTTACTCCCAAGTTTTTCATAAAGCAGTTCCTATAAATTATCTTAATGCAACAAGTATTCATATTGCAGAATTTATATGTAGTTTTGTATGTATGTATGTATGTATGTATATTCTTTATTGTACACCACAAAAACACAAAAGAAACAAGATACAAGGAAACTTAAAATATAGGTACAATAAGGCGGTCTTATCGCTAAACAGCGATCTCTTCCAGACAACCTTAGCGCTAGGGAAAAAATGGAGAAGAGGACAACCGGAGGTGGTGCAAAAATAAAAATAAACTTAAATACTAATATCTAAATAAACTAACCTATACCATTTATATAAAACATAATTATGATACACTAATACTATACACTATACAAAATAATTATAATAGACATACGTAAGACTAAATAGACTATAACTTATATTATATTTTATATATAGGAACATTTACGCAGCTTTTGTAAACGTTTCGCGAATTTTTTAGACTTGTTAGAACGGTGCGCGGTGTGGGTATGTTGTTTACGTAGCGGTATATAAATTCCAAAGGAAAGATTTTAATAGGCTTGGTGTTCAACAATTTCTATTCTTATCCATGAGCACCGTCATAAATTTGAAAGCTAGCTAAATTATTGCGCTCTACTAATAAGTCAGACAGCTTATCTAAAATTCTTTAGTTAAACAAAGCGATATTACAGCTGGATGCATTAAATCACTTTTGCTCAAATCCGTGGGCAGTGTCTCCGATGTTTCGGGCATGCCTAATAGCTTTGCGATTTAATTATAGTTGCCGGAGTTCAGCATAATCGCTCATAAATCACATTATATAGATACCTGTCATACTGAACCTGTTTCAATTCGCAGGGCATAATGCGCGCTGCGACCGCGATCCGCTTTGTGCCAAAGTGTCGCACCTAATTTATGCCTTCATGCTCATTTTCAGATAGAATCCGAAAGTTTTAAAGTCAGAGGTATATTTCAATTTTTTACTATTCACCCTTTGCGAACGTGAATTCGATACTGTATTATTTATATAATTTATAGATTACCTTCCCATTGTAAGGAGCAGTTTTAATCTCAACATTATTATTTTACACACAATTGAAAAAATTAACATTTCCATTGATCCGCAATCGTATAATCGTATCGAAAATCCTTCAAAGCTACAGATGGTCTTGAAGCTTTTTGGGGTTCCGTAATTAAATTAAATAGTTGTGTCGGATTTTCTTTCTGCATGGTAGATATTTAGGATTATTATATTCCACTCCACACCTTCAGCACGTATTGTCAGAGCATAGTAATTAAATATCAGTGACAACTCGCGAAAGCCTCTGTTTTGCTAAATTGACTTGGATAAAATTAGTATCTTGTTATTTCTCTAAAAAATGTGAAGTTAGTATACTTAAAATGTATGATAAATAATTTACTTGAAAAATGGACCACACGCAAGCGACCAAATTAAAAAAGTATAATAAAACGGAAATGGAGTATTTAGATTTCGGGTACGTAACATCAGGCGCCGCGGGCGTTCCTCCTATCTAAACCCGTAACTCTTTTAATAAAAGACTTTACGCGAGCTTAACTAGAGCTCACTGCACATAACATTGGTCCATTGGATTATGTGTGTTTTGATTTGTTGTCAAGGACCTTAATATCAGATTTCAATGGTTAAGATGGTAATAACATTTGAATAGCTCACAATTTTAAATGTATACCTATTTTATCATTTGCGATCAAATGATAACATAATATTTAAGACGGTAGCGTAGACGCCATACAAATAAATTTCTTGGAGTGAGTTTTTGCCGTACGAACGGCAGCTCAAGATAATTTGTTTTAAAATGATCAGTGATAAACGTCTGTTGGTTTTTATCGTGTTTACTGGAGTAATTGCCAGCCCAATGAGCCAAACATTCAGCTGTGATCAATAGACAATGGGGCTCAGACGACCTTCAAAGCGAATTTTATTTCCTCTTTTAATTAATTATTGCTTTAATGCTGAACAAAAAGTCTCTGATAAACTACAATGTTATTAAATAACTCATTAAAGTGGGTGATTTATGTTGTCATCGGAGTTAGGTTTTTGTAGTTTAGTAAGATAATAAAAAAAAAAAAATATACTCAAAACTGTCAATTCTTGATTCTAAAGTCGAATGTTTTCGAAATTTGTTTAGTGATTATACCTACTAACGGTAACTAAAAAGATTTAGAAAATATGTAACTGAAAAATCATAAATTATTTTATTCATTAAAATTTTTAATGAATAAAATAATTTATGATTTTTCAGTTATTTCAATTACATTATTGAGAGTTACAAAACCCGTATCGCTTCAATAAACCTCTCTTTTGTGTTCCGTTTTATATCGCTTCAAAGAATTCTATGATAACAAATACCTTGACATAGAGTGGCTATTCATCTCATAAGTACCGCGGCCACGTCTCTGCGTTGGAGACAGCATCCAATGAATACAATGAAATGAACATTTTATAAGTCTAGTGAATAATTCAGATATTCTTCATTGATACCACGTCAAGTTCGCGAACTGTGTCAATCAATGGTCAACGGTTTTATAATTGTTATAAAATGCTTTTTGATAATCTTTTGTACGAATTATCTGCTTTTACAGAAGTAACTATGTAGTTACTAGACTATAAATACGAATAGGTACTGATTTGATTATATCATTCAGATTCTATAGTTTTTTTAAAATAAGTAGGTACCTACAATCCATGATGTTCTAGCTGATGCATAAAAACCTTTGATATGATATTGATTTAAAATATTCAATGCATTATTTTCGATGATATCTGCAGCAGAACTGCAATTTAAACGAACGCATGGAATTAAACTCAGAATTATTTGTCAGCTTGTAGTACATTTTAAATCCTAGAGATCTAAGTAGTAGCACAGAATAGGTAATAGTAGGTAGTAGTTTCAAGCTGACGAGGGACATGACTTATTTAGTGTCCATGTTGCGTTTCCATCTTTAATCTGCGTGGGTACATATTTCCAAGAAAACATTTCTTGTTCATCGTACTTAATGCTGCCGAGAAAACAGAAGTAATAATGTTAGCTATACTTATACGGTGAACAACTCCGTAAATGAATCATCGCATATGCGCTCCTCGTCAAACTGCAAAAAGAGGTTTGTCGAAAAATTCTTCTCGTTTGGTTTGTTCTGTGCTCGGCGTAGCTCGAGGCTCGAGCCGTATTCATCCTATATTTATTTATAAAGGTATGAAGAATTCAGTTTTTGCTGACCCATAACAGCGTGCGTTCAGCGCAACCACAATTCCAAATGAGCGATTTCTGTAATTATTGACGAAATGTAGCAACACGGCATTCCACCTTAAATCGTTAGCTAAATACTAAACACCTAGATAATAGGCAATTGTCGTAATAGATCATTCAGATAACGCTTATTATATTTTATCATATCACATTATCCTTATTAAATTATATTAGGTATAGTAAATTATGTAATTACTTGTTAATAATCCTTGTTAAAACTAATTTTTATAGATAACTATATATTCGTAGATGACGCCCGCGACTTCGTCCGCGTGGATTAAGGTTTTTTGATTCCCATTAACTCAGTAATTTTCCGGGATAAAAAGTAGCCTATGTCGTTCCCCGGGTAACAAACTAACCTTATACCAAATTTTATCAAAATCGGTTGAACAGATGAGCCATGAAAGCGTAGCAGACAAGCACACTTAACACATAAGTTTTGAGTTTTCCAAACGCGTTCAAGTTCGAGAAGGCCAGAACAAACTCAGCGGGGAAAACTAGCTCAAGAAAATTTATTGATATAGGTAAGTACTTGCTCTTATCGAGGAAGTCAATTATAGCTATTCCACTATGTATTACGATATCCGTTAAGAAAAAACCAATCTTTTAACGTTACATTTAATGTCGTCTCGGCTTTAATGAGTCATTAGCGGGATCGACGCCAGTTTCTCTTATCAGAGATGATAAAACTCGCGTAGATTTGAGCCGCTCCCTGCACTTTCCCTTGCGCCCACTGCACCTGCTGTCGGGTGACTTCTTAGGTGAAGCACTAAAGGCTTGGACAGACTGACTGACTGACTGGCGTGGGTACAACGATGTGCACTAGGGGCACCTACACGCGCCCCGCAGTTTAAGGGCCAAATTCACGTAGTTCCTGGTATCCATTATCCATTATTGGTAATGGATACCAGGAACTACGTGGTGGTACTTGACTCTGGCTGTTTCCATGTACCTAGAATTTTAAACAAATTAAAAACAATCCAAAGCAAGCAACATTTGAGGGTGATGATGGCCGAATTAAGTTAAATGATAAATTTATTTCATGTAGGCCATGTAGTGTCACTTATGATAAGTCAAGACTCTATAACCACTGGTTCTAGGTTAGTTGCCGTAGATACCTTTAAACTGTAATTAAGACACAAATTAAATTCTAAAAAATAATTAATGTTATAAATCTTATTGCTAATAACTTTCAAAAATGTCAAATTGATATTGGTGTCATTAGCAATATACCTATTGCAAGATTAAAATGGTTTCAAAATACATAAAAGCTGTGATATCCAATTCAGCCTTTAAACACCATAATATCCCTACTAGTATGAAATAATTTGTGATTTTATCACATTTTTTCCTTTTACTTAATCAAGTTTTGGTTTTTTTATTGATTGGGTGGAGTGTGATACAAATGTTTTTCTGCAACTTTAATTAACAATATTTTTATAAATACGACTGATACAGCGGCTATTTCAGTTTTAATACTTAATCTAAATCGGAGGCTTTGGTTGTTTTAATTAAAAGATTAATAATGAAGCAATCGAGTCGCGAGCAACGACCGGAGAGGATAAGCACGCCAGGCGGGCTCACGCAACCCTACGAGACATGCGTGTCGCTCCGTTACGACACCTACACCAAATTTTTCCACATGCCCGAACAGCCGAGATAAGCAACGAACGACGCCAACGTGTTATTTATTAACGAACCGAATGATCGATAGTTGGACGCGACACCGGACGTCGACGTGGACGAGCGCCTTTCGAAATACGCCGCCGCGCCGACACTTTGCTCACAACTCGTTGCGACTTCAGATAAAAATGACTCACAATTAATTAAATCCAAAATCACGTTTTTGATAGCAAATCATTTCTTAAAATATGTTCCTTCTAGGTGGGGTCCACTTTCCAACAATTTCCCGACCATTTTGACGCGAGCTGCGCTCACGACGATGTCCAGCCAGCGGCGTTTGCTTCAGCGGTCTTAAATCTTGGGAGTTTCCCCCAGGCATATTGAAACATTAGTTAATTATTGAAAAAAAAAATCGATTGCACCTAAGTTTTTAACTCCCATTCCAACTTTGCTTCAACTTCCTACTGTCACGGTAATTGTTGAAAATATTTAGGTAAAAGTTGAGAATGTTGAGCTTTTAAGCTTGGAGCATAATATGTAGAGAGCCATATTTTACATTTGCAATAAGTTAAGAAAGCGAGGTTTTATTCAGGTTCTGACTTTACCTATATATTACATACCAAGTACGCAAAGGGTCACTTACATTCTATGTTCAATTATTTCGAATTTCAAAGGTTTTTGTTGGGTTGGGTGGGTTTACATACCCTACAATAAAACATACTGTGTTACTTGTTGTTTGTAAACTGAAATAATTAAAAAATAACTGCTATATGCCATTTGACCTTAAAATGATGATCGAGATTTGGTAGATAATATGTTGCAAAAATACCTTACAGAGTTGTCTGAGAAACGGTTTAGATGAATGGCCGTATCGAATGCTTTGTTTGCGTTGCATCGATTCCTTCAACCCTTCGCTCGGAGCCATCCGTTCCGCTCTAGCATACGTCACGTCTTGGCGACAGCTGCGCGTGATACTTTCTAATCGATCTATTCAAACCCAAACAAACAGACGAGAAGGCAAATTGCGAAACCTAAATGGCATGAACAATTGACAATAAATAAAAGATTGATCAATTAATTATTTATAGATACTTCAAGAGACAATGCTTGATCGATTGTATGAATGATGCTGCGTCAAAAAATAATCTAAAAAAATATTTTGCAATGATGATAAAAAGCTAAAGCTGTTGTATAATATTTACTTAGCGGCTGTGATGTGAGTAAAAGTGATAGGAAACGATCGGAAATTCGAGGTTCATGTGCGCAGGGCAGGTTAGACCAGTCCCGATGGCCTCGCAAGGACCCCAGCAAACCTGTTAGATTCGTTGCACGATTTTTACGTGCGCACCTACCGGAATCTCATTCACGTGGTGCAACCGCGCCGCCCGCGCCACCGGCCTGCCAGTTAACTCGTCAAATGACTCACGCTTTGGCTGGTTAAATGCCAGAAGCTGGCTTTACCAGTTTTCTGAACCTATTCGCACATTCTATTCTTACTTGACGCTAACGTGACATTCTCAAACGCCTATGTTAATTCATTAATAGAGTGATGGCCTGCCAGGTGGAAACTCGTATGATGACGACATAACTGTTTGCTTTAGCCGCTGATGTACCTGTTTGACTTTTAGCATCTTTCTATCCTGTGTCACCTGTGTGTACTTATTTACCAAAGATATTACCTATACCTACCTACGTTCTAGCTCATGGTATTTGCATAATTCATTAAAAAAACTATTATTGAATGAAAAGCTTTTATTTACATTGCGTCCATTGCTCGCAATTGTAAATTGGATTAACAGATTGTGAAAATTTGTATTAGGTAGATACTTACTAGATTGCAAAATGTTGCAGCCGATAGTAAATACAGGCTTAAGATTATAAATAACTCAATGTAGCTGCAGTAAATATTGATATTTATTATCTATTTGGTCCACTGAGTAATGAAGTGACCTCGTATTATAAAGAAATAGCTAGTTTTGGTGCGGTTTGAGATTTAGCGCTAACTTTATATTACGTCATTAGTTAACTATGCGGAAAATGTAGTAGGTAACTATATGACTAGCATTTTGTGAAGCTATAATCAGGCTTACAGTGGTTATCATTACAATGTGATAGCTCGGATGTTATTATAATAACAATGAATAATGACCTCCCGTGATATCAACAAACCACCAGGAACAGGAATCAGGTAGAACTACGATCCGGTCAAACTCGTCCGACGCGTGCTTCCAACATTTTTTATTTATTTGTCTGCATCGTCGGATACCGCTGGCTGTGACGTCAGACAACCTAAACTGGTTGGCGAGGGAACAGGGATTTGCCTCGTATCCTTCCGGTTCTGCAAGTGGTACGGACCTGTTCTACATTCAGGTTATGCAGCAGCAAGCGACCCGACCCGTGTGACGTATGGCTGATCGTTCGAACAGCCTACGATCGTTAGCGAACTTCCGAATTAGGCTCATCGTTTAGCCTCGAGGTTGCTCAGTCGGTCTGTTAGCGGTTCTGATAATGAGCTAGTTTGGGCAACCGGCCACCGGGTGTGCTGACTCACGATTGTGTGCAACAATTAGCGTACGTATGTAGGTATTATATCGACGTATTATGCGATGACGACCACTGATGGATACCATCAAAGGTCAGTATCCGTACCAAAATGGTCACGCCTAATAACTGGTTCGTAAGATGTAGTCGGTCCAGTTGTAAAACTACAGGCTTGGGATACCAGTATTTTACGTTAACTTCATTGATACGACACACTCAATGGAAATTGGTAAGTTGTTTCATATTCGTCATCGTCAGGTTTGCACCTATGGACAGTCCGAGCAGCTTTATAAGATTTTGCATTGGATGTTGTATAGCGTTCATTTTTATATATTTTTTGATAGGTAGAGCAGAACAAAAAATATAACTTTTCATTTTAGATGTGAGGAATGGTAACTACTTACTGAGTTACTAACTCGGAATACTTTCAAGTAAAAAATGGCTACAAGTCAATTTGAAGGATCTTCATTAAAAGGATTAAGATTCTTCTATAAGAAACTTTCAGTTCAGTAAAAGTTCAGATTGTTACTTTAAGCATAACCTAAACTCAACAGAATCTTTCCTGTAGGTATGTACATGATGTACCATTTTTTTCATCAGAGATTCTGCTTGCATCAAGATTTTTAAATAGGTATCATAAGAGCCCTAAAGATTTTCTGAGATAAAAAATGTCTAGTAGATATATAGCTATCTGGCTCTAGATACCTCTTATTAAAACCTACTAAAACTAAATAGACATGCCCGCGACTTCGTTTGCGCGGATTAAGTTTTTTTGATTTCCGGGGGATCTCCTTAATTTTCCGAGAAAAAAAAGGCTATATTCCTCGCCACCACCACTATACCTCAAATATATAAATTTCATCAAAATCGTTTGAAAAGATGGGCCGTTAAAGCGTAGCAGACAGATAGACGGACATAGAGAGAGGCAGAGAGATTAGTATGGATAAACTAAAACGAACATACACACTTCGATCTTATAACTAATATTAGGCCACAGTCCCACCAGCAAGACATTTCTCAAGATGACACTTCACTTGCTCGCTATTTGAAGAAGGTATCCTGTAGTAATTATAATTAAATTGTTTGTATTTTTTTAACAGGAGACGCAAGGAGTTAATGGAGGTCAGCGGCGATTCCTGGCGTGCATACTACGCGGCAGGGTCGGAGCACCCTCTGAGCGCGGCCACCTCTGCCGTGCTGGGCGTTGCCGACGACTCCCAGCCACAAGCCCTGGTCACTGAGTACTATAAACTGCCTCCGTTGGCGCAGGACTCGCATCTCAACCTGCACAAGGAAGTTTGGCAGTGAGTATAGTTTTGTAGTATTTGCTACGATCAAGTGATTGTCTCCATCAACACTATCCTATCCTACTACTAATGTGAAAGTTTGGATGTTTGTTACTCCTTCACGCCACAATGACTGAACCGATTTGGTGAAATTTAGAATTAAAATAGCTTATATTAGGTACCCTGAATTATCACGTACGCTACATTTTATCCGGGAAAAATAAAGAGTTCCTGCCTTAATCAAAAAATTGTATCCACGAGGAGGAAGTTGGGGGGCATCATCTAGTTGGTAGATAATAAATTCAGGAGGTGCTATTTTGTGATTTGCGAATCTAATCAGACTAGATACAGCGGGCTGACTTTCCTGAATTGACCGTATTTTCTAGTGATATTATAATCTTCATTCACTTGTAGTATGCACTTGCAGGAAACGAAGGTCTTTATATTTTCACAGCAAAAAATAATAGCATGTTGCTTATTTGCTTGTTTTGATGTGAGGTGTTTTTGTTTCCGTAACTACATTTATGTGAGATAATTGGCTAAAATGAATATGCGAAACTATGAAAAACAATAAAAAAAATATTATGATAGGATGAAGTCCGAAGGTATATTACCAAGGCGGAAAAAAATAATTAAGGTAATATCAAGGTCAAAAAAACAAAATTATACGTTTATGAATTTGATCATCGTCCAGATTGAAGTCGATTCCGGAAAATCAATCATCGATTCTCACGGCCGTATATTACACCGAAGTTCGTGTATGGCGGCAATTATTATTATAATCGACAAATATCGAAGCGTTGTGAATACGAAATGAATTCGCGTAAAATTTATACGAATACTATGATAATATTGGATCTTTTATTTTTTGTACGAGCAGTTACAGTTACAGGCGGGGTGCTGTGCTGCCGAGTCTCACGGCCGAGTACACAGAGACAGAGGCCGCGTGGCTTCCGCCCCAAAGAAAGGTGTAAGAATAACAAATAATAAAAATGTTAATGTTCCACTCAATAAATCATAGGTGCTCATTTGAATACGTATAGCGGGATTATCGAAATAGGAGTTCGCAACTGCAGTGAGCGTCTTATCCCCTGCGTTGCTCCCACTTCTGTGTATATCATTTGAATATTACCATATTTTTGCATAACGAGCGCGAATATCTTGCGAGCTTTTATAATAAGCTATCAGTAATAAAATTGATATTTAATAAAAAATTAACTACATGCTGCAAAAACTGTATCGACTAAATTATATACTTACTACTACTACGTGCTACTACTCCCACTTATAACTCAGCTATAGTAGGCTGCCTATTTCGTATTTTACGATATCAATACTAACTTTTAGATTACTCACTTGAACTTCGTTTATAGGGTAATTTGATAAAAATAAAAAAGTTAAAAATGCGGAGAAACTGTCCACATTTAATAAATTCACTCAAAAAAAGGTTGTCGTACCTATTCTCTGCTATTCCCATAGAAACGTGACCCCGATCAAATTATGCTCGCTCTTTTCAAAGAGGTTGTTAACAGCATCCTTTCAATGGTGCCACAAAAATGAGCAAACTCCGTGTCACACTCCTGTTTACTATAAAGAATGCATAATGTTCACTTTACACTTTACGCTACTAATTCTTTTATTAAAATTTTATTATATTCCATAAACACATTTTATAATGTTAACGGACATTAATTCATGAAAATTTAAAACAGATTCAACAATTATTTATAGCTCTCGTGGAAGAAGTACTAAATTTTATCTTGCTTTGGCGTTTTAACGAGGTATCTTTCAAAAATTTTCGATGGCATAATAGTAGTTTATGCAACTGTCATATAATGAAGGGTATTAAAACACGAGTGTGAGTTTATGAAACGAGCGCAGCGAGTTTCATAATAGTAACGAGTGTTTTAATACCCGTGTTATATGCAGTTGCATACACTACTTTATCTTCACTTGCAATTTATCAAACAACAAGAGTAAAAGCTGACAATACAAAACACATTGCGAAACATTAAATTCACGCGTACGTGTATTGTCACAGTGAACTTGCCGCCATTAAAATCTAACCAATGAGAGCGCAGCTGCGCGCGCAGGGCCAATCAGGAGCGAGCGCGCGCAGGGCCAATCAGGAGCGAGCGCGCGCTGTTCGTTTTTTATTTAATTGGCACAAGATCTTACCAAAGAGTTTTGTATATGTAAGTTTAGTAGTTTCGACGAAGTTTTCACGTATAACCCAACTGTTTTCAAAAGCCAGCCTAATATCAAAATTTTATACAACTTGTATGAGGATTTTGACATAAGGCTCGCCAGGTTAATTGGTCGCGTTTTATTGATGTCATAATGAGATTTTACGATATCGATGTGGATATTATACCATCATGTGAAATTGCTTAAATTGAGTGTTTTGTTATCTGCGCTATAACAGTAGTAATTATAAGTCAAGTATTGGAAACATAAGTAGAATGTTATAACATTAGTGTAGATAAAAACTCTAATGCTATTTAAGTGTGTGACTGATTTAATTTATATCGGTGTTAATGACTCAAATGCAACTCTCAATATAATTGAAAAACATTCCATGTTCATGATATCTTTGCAGGTAGGTATTATATAGATTAAAATGTAATTAGATTAAGGGTGTATTTCCGCAAATCCGTTAAAATATATTAGAATGATGATTAGAACTGTCGGTACATTTTGTGACTAAGTCGGACAAAATAAAATGGAACTAAAAATTACTACACATAGATTGATCCTTTATCTTCAATTTTTGGAGATGACATTGTTAAAAATCTTTACTTAAACCTACTATAAAAATGATTTTCCGACACCTCTTCGCACATAACATCGCGACTTTCGGTACATTTTTTGCTGTATGTATACCGATTTTTTGTCTTTAAAAAATGCCATCTGTTAAGAGATATGTTCACCTCCAATTTTTGGAAAGAAAAATATTAAAAATACTTCAAGACTTGGTGAAGTGACGTCACTCCACCAAGTCTTGAAGTATTTTTAATACGTCCTTAAGGCACAATTTAGAAGTCCTGATGTAGTACCTACGTAGGTCTGCTTCCATGTAATAAAATTATGTGTAAGTATCTCTATGGTGATTGGTATTATCGAAATATCGAAATGTACTTAATTGTTCTTTATCGTTATTTGTAGAGATGCATACGACTCGTAGTTATCTTAACAATAACACATTTATCTGATCCGGTGGCCAAAATTGGAACTAATTTTTAAGCCTGTTAAGTTTTTGTTTTTATTTTATTTTTCGTATAAACCTACTAGCGACGCTGTCACCGGGTCAGATAAGTTTGTGGGACTATAATATCAGTGTGACCACCGTTGTGCCCACAGCTCAAGGATGACGGTTTTCGGCCTGTCATCCTCGTCACTGTTTACGGGAGTGCATAAACACATATAATGACAATAGACGGATGTGGCTGGAAGCGGCTCACATTGACAAGGACGCCCAGGACTTGTCTCAGCGCATTGTCGGCACGCGTCCCACGCGCCGGTTCAGACGTGTGCTGCTACTTCTCATTCATACATTCAAAATTATAACGAATGCTCCAACTCGCCCGCACCCATCCGTGAGCGCAGCGTCGCCGCTCGCGTTTGTATGCTAATCCGATAAATAGTTCAGTGCCATAGCATCGTCAGTTTCGGTGCAATGTGTTTGTTGTCTAAATCGCTCGTAATATTTGAATTGAATGCACGATAGATGTAGAAATTAACTAGTTCGAGCTGTATATTATGTTACTTCCAAACCGTAGGCGTGAAACATGTTTCGTAAACGCGCTGCGTAGAGCGCGGGCGCAACTCGCCACCTATATACCCAGGGCTGGGAAAATTATAGCCATCGAGCGAAAACGGCCATAACCATTAATAGTTGTCGGTGGCTCTCGAATGCTGTCTCGAAGATTAGCATAGAAACGCTCGCCGGGATGGCCCCGGGAGGGCCTCGACCTCGCGACCCTGTCACCGTTCGTGTCTGCATGCTTTGCAAATAACGGGAAAACAATCTTTGTCAACACACTTCGTAATAAAGAACTCCTTAAATGTAGAACTCCGCTAGATCATTGGAAATAGTAATCAGCCCCCCTATTACGTAAGAATTGTTCATCAAACGTTTAAGATTTTTGTCAAAGTAAAATAAACCATAACTGCATTGAATTAGAGCTCAATTTCGTCTGCCCATTCTTATACGTTTAGGTATGAACGATACTCGAACGTATAAGAATGGATACACGAAATTGAGCTCTAATTTAATGCCGTTATGGTTTATAAACTTTGACGACGAACTTTAACGTTTTGATCGGACATTCTTACATGATTGGTACCCAGGATCATTATCAATTCATATTTAAAATGGAGTTTCATTAAATTATGCGCTGTAATAAATTAGCAAATTAAAATTTTCTTTAGATCCTCGCGAAGACGCTTTGCAAAAACTTGAAGCTGGGACCGTGTGACCCATTTAGAACTAGAACCGGTTTACTCTTGAAGATATATCTGTATTGTAATGCCACAACAGTTAATACCATTCAGTTCCCCCCTATAAGGCCTACCCTCTTATTAAATAATGCATAAAAAGAAGCAACATCGTTATGTCCCCCACAATCGGCCGGCACATAGCGAAATATGAAATCGGGGCTTGACCATTCTTCTTGACCGTTCTTTATCTGCAGCACATATCCTATTCAAATGACGACAAGTTAAAATTACAATTAATCCTAGTATGGTGGCCGTTGCGAATTATTACTTACGGGCAGCTGTCGTTCGTGTAGTTACTTACTATCTAGATACAACGAATACCTGTAAGTTTGGAGCGATTGGATCATGCCGAATACTTCATTATTTGTTTATGATGTACGCAATCAAATATTTATTTTAATGGCTGAGACAAATGGCGAAATCTTTTTCAATTAAAGATTTTATTTTGATAATGTATTAGTTCCGTGAGAAAAGTAGCAATAAACCTACATTTGGTCGAATGATATATTCAAATAGAAATGGAATAACGTTTCTCACATCCGCTGCAAGCGCCTTCTTCATCTCGCTTTAATGCTCAATAGATTGTAATCTATTCGTCAAACGATGCATAAACTGTCGTCGCCTTTGATTTTGATCTGGCGCAACCCAACTCTAGGTAACTACTTATCTCGTGATTCCGTAGAATAAGAAATTATTATTTATTTTAGATTTTATCTTGAACGATTACAGAGTAGGTAGGTACCTATGTAGATGCGCAATAATTTTAGCGTTAATTAAATATTCAGACGTTCAACGTGGTTCAACCTATAATGTAGACAAGCGTTTGCATGGTTAATATAACCGTATATAAGATAACTATCAGTGAATATCGTGGAAAATTAATGTTCCAATACCTAGGCAAGTAAATGGATTTTTACTGGTGAACATTTAAGAGGTATGTACTTAATTACGAAATGCCCATTAAAAAAATATAGATAGTAAATTGAAAGTTGATAACTTCTTGATAATTTCGTACTAGTATAATTTCATACCTATAGTCGAGGGGTAACCTACCCTCTATGAACTGCATTGTCGATATCTCGTCATGTGTGAAAGGGTGTTAAGTAAACATTGCAAATAATTATAAAGGCGATTGCATACGCGCGATATGCGAGACACATTCGAAATGTGCATTCATTTAAAATTTTGTATTTGTATGCAAAAAGTAGCTCAAATGCTTGAAACGAAGTTCATTCTGACGATTATCACGGGCAGTGTTATGCTAATCCAAGGCAACGTGACACCGATATCAGATTATAGATGTTTGGGAAAGTTATCTTGTTATATTTGTAACGGTTTTTTATGTTTAGTATTACGTATCTACGTATGAAATAGGTACGAATGCGTATGCAACTAGGTAGGAATGTGCGCTGCGATATTATTTTGACTGACAAAACTCATTTAGGCCCCTACTACTTACCCTTAGGTAGGTAGGTTATCTTTGTAACTAATAAAATACTGGATGTGTAGGGTAAGCAGACCTAAGGAGTTATGAATAATTGCGGTGAAAAAATTTGGCAACTGCTACGCATTTCTCGCGACATGTAAAAACTTCTAATTTGAATTATTTTGAATCATGAGTTAAATAATATAGGGATAGAATATACACTGTCAGGAAAAAGTTGAAGATCGCTTGCATATTTTGTAATCTGAGAATATAAGAACTAAATTTACTAAAGCTGGGAATTTGTTGGAAACCTATTATGTTCGAAATGTTAAATTACAAGCCGCTTAGAACGTTAATTATTTCTTTTAGTAGTGATTTTAAATCAAATCTCCGGCTATCAGGAAATCGTGATAATTTTAGTCTCAAAAAATCATCCTTTTCGATTAATAAAACAATTAATTTAAACTCCATCATTGGACTATTATTAAGTTCTAGATAAAGGTCTCAAAAAATCTGTGGCAATGATAAGACTCGTGCCCAGCCCTGTATAAAAGGCTAAGAAATATCCTGTTTTATTGCTGGAAAAGGTTTAGTAGAGTCTCCTTTAACAATATATTTTATCTGTAGCACAGAATACTTAGTTAATAGTGCCTGTAGGTAAGTATGGATGTAAGTTTTGTATTAATAATAATTACTTAAGTAAATAGTAAGTATTATTATGCATATTTTTGGTTTTAAAATATAAATAACCTCTTTTATGGTCAAATTCTACTAGGTAAATGTAACTTAATACTGATAACTTAAAATTTAAACAAATTTATTTTTTAAAAACTTTGCCCTGTAGACTCTCGAGTCTAGAGTCTAGACTCTTCAATTCTGTAGATGTAATAGGCAGTAGTTGTTTGATGAACCGTACGCCAACTGCGCGTCGCGCGTCGCATAGAATAATGCCGTCTTAGAACAGCCAATTTTAGTATTTTTATTTTATTAGAGGTAATAGTTTCAGCTATCAGAATTCTTAACGTTGTCGCTTATTCTGAAGAGACTCAGACCGAGAAATAATCAATTTTTCATCGGAATTGTTTCTTAAATTATGATTGAACCAAACCCAGTCCTTGGCTAAGTGGGTAAATGTACACCGCTTTCAGAACAAAATAGCTTTAAACGCTCAGCTGTTAGCACAATACTCCACGTCGTCGTCATCGCAACACAACGCGAAGCAAACAATGAACATCGACAAGTAAACACGGCATTGTGCTCGGCACATGAATAACGATATCTACTCCAACTCGCCGCGGGCACACCGCGCTCGGATTAGTGCGAACTCAATTTGCATGCCTCACAAAAAATTGGCGGCATAAACCCTTCAATGTCATAACATTACGCAACCGTATGTTTTGGCCGTTATTTTAAACTCTGATTTTTCGTTTTGGTACAAGTACATTCGGGCATTTATTTTAGTATGGTTTTTTAATTGTTTAGCCATGCGCTCCTGTTTATGCAGATGCATCAGTCATCAGTCATCACCAAAATATCAAAGCGATCACCTTGAATAAGAAAGGTTTTGTGCATTGAATTCCTTTCAATTAATATTTTGTTTTTGATGGGATATATTCATATATTCTCAGAATTATTCTGAGCATATATTATTACTAGCTGATGCCCGCGACTTCGTCTGCGTGGATTGAGGTTTTTTCACAGTTATGTGTTCTGTGGGTTTTTTGGTTCCCGCGGGAACTCTTTAATTTTTTAGGATAAAAGTAGCCTATGTGTTATTCCAGACTATAATCTATCTCTGTGATCTCTCTCTCTCCAAATTTCATCCAGATCCGTTCGCCGTTCTGGCGTGATTGAGTAACAAACATCCATCCAAACTTTCTAATTTATGATCTCCACAGTCACGGTTATGTGCCGCTTGCTTTCAGCAGGTCTCAGCTTCTCGCTTGAGATCGTTCGTCCACCCAGTGGAGGGTCGTACCTACTCGTATAACGTCCTTCGTACCTTCCAACGCATTCGACTGTTTGACTCGTGTCGATATCAACGGAAACTAAAAGGGAATGCGTTACTTAGATACCATATTCATCTTTGTTTGTCAAATGAAATAAGACCACACAAAAGTTATAAGGAATCGGTTTTCCAATGCGGACTTAAATGCGACCTGGGTTGCTCTCCGATACCATCCTGAAATATTTATTGACTCAAACTTAACATTATCGTACGCATGATTTCACACTCATTGCATTCTTTTTGCATTTCGAATTTATAAATCGTAAATGAGCAATGCGAGAGTTGCAATCGGACACGGCCGGTGAAGCGAAGCTCACGGGAGGTCGCGCATCCCGGCCAATTCGGACGCATGAAATAGTGCCACGAGAGACCCTTATCTAAAATAAACATCTGAGCGCCAATGAAACATGTCTTCAATTATCATAAATCGGCCCGCGCTGACAACGGCCGACGAAAGCCGCGCCCGCGCCACTTGCGGAGGTGGTTGCGTTCACTCACATACAAACAAATCAAATGAACTTAATGTTCGCTGTCTTTGGAGTATTTGTAATAGTTGTAAACGAATGACTACTACAGACTGCGATCATTTAAGATTATTATCAAGTTATTGTACCTGCCTACCTACGCAATACACAAGCCAGTCGCCCCAGAGATGGTGACTTTGGTGAGGGTCTACAATTATGATATACCTATACGAGTAGGTATACCAGTGGTCGCCCGCGACTTTGAGTTTATGATATTTTCCCGCTGCATAAGGCCTATCTATAGAGGATTTATGTAACTTATGCAGGTTACCTATTATTTAAAACTAATAACCTAAATTCCGATTTTCAAGTACGAGTATATTTATCTAACTTCAATAACTTAGAACCTTCATGTAAGCTTCCAACCCCCATTTTTTCGTCTTTGGGATGGATTTTGAGGTGTTTATTATTTAAAACTAATAACTTAAAGGCCGATTTTCATGTCTTTTACTTTAAAAAACCGGCCAAGTGCGAGTCGGACTCGCGCACCGAGGGTTCCGTACAAACCTGTAGTACGTTTTACGATTTATGACGTATTAAAAACAAGACGAAATGAACCGCAAAACTAACTTTGTTTGTAGAGGTTTATTGTTAATATCAAAAAATTACGTTTGTTGTATGGGAGCCCCCCTTTAATGTTTACTTTATTGATATTTGATTATTTATTTTGAAAGGTAATATACAAGTTAATATTCTGTGAAAATTTGAACCGTCTACCTGTTACCGTTTTTAATATTGAGCAAAAAAATACGAAAAAAACACGTTTATTGTATGGGGACCCCCCTTAATATATATATTTTTTTAATTTTTAGTATTTGTTGTTATAGCGGCAACGGAAATACATCATTTGTGAAAATTTCAGCTTTCTAGCTATCACGGTTTATGAGATACAGCCTGGAGACAGACAGACAGACAGACAGACAGACAGACAGACAGACAGACAGACAGACAGACAGACAGACAGACAGACAGACAGACAGACAGACAGACAGACAGACAGACAGACAGACAGACAGACAGAGAGACAGCGGAGTCTTAGTAATAGGGTCCCGTTTTTACCCTTTGGGTACGGAACCCTAAAAACATAGAACTTTCATACAAACTTCCAGCCCCCATTTCACCCCCTTAGGGATAAATGTTCTCAATACCGTTTCTCAGCTGATGTCTACATCATATAAGGAACCTACCTTCCAAATTTCAAGTTTGTATGCTGTATAGTTCCTGAGATAGGTATCGTGGTTAGTGAGTGAGTGAATGAGTGAGTGCATGAGTGGTATTTTGCTTATAAACTCGTATAGTATAGATTATGTTGCAGGGAAATGAGGATGTCTGTGATTTCACTAATTTCCATGGGGCTTCTGGAAATCCTGGTCAAAGGTGAACTCTCCAATGGAAACTACATTTCTTGACCATGAAGCCAATTTCAAAAATTACGATTGATGCAGCATTTCCATAAATACTTCCCATTTTACATTAATTTTTACATTAGTTTGACAGATACAGTGTGACAATCAAAATCACCTCAAAGGGTCGAATGGAAGTTTTTTACTCACTCGATCGCGTTACAGTTAACTACCACAATTCCATACAAATCGTTGTAAACATTGACGTGATCTCCCACAAGGTACCTACTCAGAGTGCCTAGTGGGAGATTTTCTTCATCTTCCTCGTCATCTTTCTGATTGCTCTCACTCCCTTATTCCTACCTATTTGCGAAAATGCTCTGTTCCAGCGAGAATACAATAAATTCAGCTAATCACATCGCACTCAGGTGTGACAAATAAGCATCAATTTCATTGAGATTGCATAGCTGCAGTGCAAATTATCTCAAGTACTTACCGTGCTGGTACAGTTACGATGAATCAGTATTACACCTTATTCTTCGATTTTTGATGCGTATGATCGCGATATTTTGACACAGGATGTTGATTTATTGAAAACCGATTTAATGGCAACGAGTTTTTAAGAACAAGTGACGTAGGTATTCACTGGTTCATACAAACATATTACATAACTAGATACCTGTACGCCATAAAATAGCTTCCTAAAACAACTCGCGATATCGTTTAGTTATTTACTATCATTTGGCATTTTCCATTAATAAATATACAATATACACATTTTCCACTAGTGTAGCGAGTTTATCTACAAAGTAAACAATGGTTTAGAAAAAAGGGGGGGGTAAAAATTTAATGTGGGTTTACTATAGGTATCGAGTGGGGTATCATAATACCTATGAAAGGGCTTTTTGACTTCTGAAAAATGCTTGAGAAATTCTTGAATGCTTGATGAAAGTAAAATGGACCTTTAAGCTGCATTGATTTAGAGCCAAATTTCGTGTACCTACCTACCTATGCATTTGTTTCGTTTCGCTGGGAACATGAAATTGAGCTCTAGTTTAAAGTTGTTAAGGTTCATTTTAGATTCACGCTAATGTGATCGAACGCTCGATTTCGATAAATCGAATTTTCGAATGTGAAAACTTAGACTAGGCGTATAGGTCAACCACTGGTTCTAAGTAGGTAGTGGTAAATATCTATAAGTAATTATTGTTCTTAGAGCTGTAGGTAAACCAACGAAGATTTCATATGCCAAGATACCTAAGTAGGTAAGTATATTAACTTTAAAAGAGATTCTACCGTGTTTTAATTTCCCAAAATTTAGGTTGAAGCATAATGGAGCCCCATTAAGTAAATTTGATATATTATCTATTAATCGAAGCCAATTTAAGTAATAAAGTTTCATAAATCAAGCTAAGTATTTTCATTAATGGTTTTTTATAAAATCAGAGATTAGAATATTAAATTGATATAGATAAATATATTAGGTATAATTGGATTGGATGCATATTCTAGTGTAGAGCGACAAAATGTAGAGTCTACGACGGAGACATTGCGCGCGCTCGGCGAGGTCGGTCGTAGAAATAGCGGCGCGCGCGCATTGTCGGTGTCACCAATCACACCCGTCTCCCCTCCGCAGGGCCGGCGGAGCAGCGAAGACGGCCAATGGCGCGCACGGGGCGGAGCTGGGAGAGCTCTCAGGCCTGCTGCACGCGGGCCTCGTGAAGCGCGAGCCCGAGGACCTGAGCCGCAAGGTGGTCGACGAGCCCGAGCCGCACGCGCTCAAGCCGCCGCGACACAAGGTGCGTCACACGTCCGCACGCCGCCGTCGCGCGCGCACGCACTCACACACTTTCCTTACCGGTTATTCATGGATTGTTTATCGCTAGCGTACGATGTGCCGAGCATCCCGCTCGAGTCACACTGACCGCGCCCGCCCGCGCCCTAGCACGGCCGGCCAGCGCTGCCCGCCCGGTGCATGTCCGCTTAGGTGATCCGAAGGACCCCTCTGACGTATCAGGATTATATGTACTCGTATCGTGACTGTGTTGTAATAGAAAGAACCTAGTGTACGTGAAGCGGTGGTTGTGTCTCGACGCGGCATGTACGCGTCGACTTTGCGAAGCGGACAATTGTCGTGGGAGAACGCGTGTAACAGACGCGTGTGTCCGCAGGTGGCGGTCGGCGAGCCCAGCGAAGCGGCGTCGCCGTCTCCGGTACCCTCGCGGGCCTCCTCCGCTGGCTCGCTCCTACCGGACGCGGCAATGTACGCAGCGCAAATGTTTGCGCCCCCTGGCACCCCCAGTCCGACACCTTACGGCGATCAGTACTCGCGCCAGACGACGGCGTTCGCCGGCGAGCCCTACTACCGAGAATACTTCGTCGGCGAAGGCTACCAGCAGAGAGCCGCACCGCCCTACAGTGACACCGAGTCGGCGTCAGCGTCGGCTTTCGGTGATCGATATTCGGCGCCTCGATACCACAGCAAGAGCGTAATCGCGGCCGCGGGCCTCACCGTGGACCTGCCTTCACCGGACAGCGGTATCGGCGCGGACGCGGTCACTCCCCGTGACCACACCGCCGTTCAGCAGGTCGGTGCTACGAGAGACAAGGGCGCGGGCGGGCGGGCTTTTCACGATACACAAACACTATTACACTCTACATATTTTACTTTGCCATCAATGTTATTTTACATTTAGATTTAATTAGACTAGTTGTGCTTGTGGGAATATTGTCACATACATCACAGGCTATGTTCAATGGGGTGGTTTCGTATTTTTTACACATTTACCATCCAAATTACATGACATTTAGTGTACATAAACAAAACTACTACCAATCTCAGTTACAATCCACCTGAACTTTCTCTGGAAGTTTTGATATGTATTATGTATTTCTAATACGAATACAGTGACGAAAGCCCTCCTGCGCTCTTCATCTCTAATTTTCTTACCTATATAGGTAATAACTAACATATTATTTTTTATTATTAGGTACATAAATTACGATATAATTATGTAGATAGTACTTAGGTACTTGTTCCGATATGGAGTCTATATATTGAATACTTTGGCTAAACCTTATGAGTAGGTATATACATCTTAATATATATAAATCTCGTGTCACAATGTTTGTCCTCAATGGACTTCTAAACCACTTAACCGATTATAATAAAATTCGCACACCATGTGCAGTTCGATCTAACTTGAGAGATAGGATAGTTTAATATTATATAGATTAGGATTATTAGTGCTACCCGTGCGAAGCCGGGGCGGATCGCTAGTATAATATAGGTATGTACCATATCCACCTAATTTTCACTGAATTAGATAAAGCACTTTTCGCTTAATTTGTACACATCTAGGTATGTTATAATATCAGACTGTTCATTTTAGTTGGGTTTGTTTTTAAAAGCAAAATTATTTTTCTAAGTGGTTAAGTTAATTTTCCAAGATGTATAATTTGATGTTGCCACAGATTAAGTTAAAACTTGAACCGAATATGACAAAAAAAACAAATTATACCGTCAAAAATATGAATCATGATTTTGCTTAAACAATAGGTAGGTTACACGATATTTAAGTATATATAACCTTGGCTACTCAAGCTAACAAGATTCTTTGAATTTTATTAATAATAACCAATTAGTGTTTTGAGTAGCTATTTGTATTAAGTTTTGAATAAGTAAGTGTTATTAGATAAAAATTACAGTAATTAAATAATTAATTATTACTGAACAATAGTCGTGACGCAACGTCAGCTCAGTAATGCGACACATAGAAACGGTTGGCATTAGTCGTAAACTTAAAGGCTATAAACAAATGCTTACATATTTAAAATAACAAATTGACGTGACTCCCGTATAATCAGGCTGCAAACTAGGTAGGTACTTAAGTGGGTCTGAAGGACTTGTCATTCCTAGGTGTGGCGCTCACGAGCCAGCCACTGTATCAATCTAATTATTTTATCTATCATTGTGTCGCAAACAAAGTTACCTACATTAATATCTTAGAGAACTGTGTAATTGGACAGCTTCTGTCTTATAAGAATTCGTTATGTACATTTTACATACTCGTAGGTAACATGAATGTAGGTACCTCAAAAAAGCTTTAAAATTAATTTTATGTATAGGTAGGATGTAGGTACAATCTGTGGTCAAATATATGCTTTTTTCTTTAGTACGTATATCTCAGTAGGTATACCTAATAGGTAATAGGGCTGATTCTGTTGTACACTATTTCTAAACTAAACTAAAATGACAGCATGAAAATATTGCTAATCCTTTCATAATATTCCCTGCGGAAAGGGACAGAACTAGATTTAAAGCTAACTTGACTATTTAAACCTAACAACTAAAATGACAATTTTAGTCCAGTTTAGAGGTTGTGTAATGTGTTATACAGATTATCTGTTTAATTCGTTAAGTGCAAGTTTACAAATATATTTCATATAGGTACCTACTGCAAATAATTCGTGACTTGACGTGACGTATATAAAATACTATATGATGCCCGCGACTTCGTCCGCGTGGAATAAGGTTTTTGGGTTCCCGCGGGAACTCCTTAATTTTCCGGGATAAAAAGTAGCCTATGTCCTTCCCCGGGATATAAGCTACCTCTATACCAAATTTCAGCAAAATCGGTTGAAAACATAGGCCGGGAAAGCGAAGCAGACAGACAGACAGACAGACAGACACACTTTCGCATTTAGGTATAATATTAGTATGGACTAGATGATGCCCGCGACTTCGTCCGGTGGTTTAAGTTTTTGATTCCCGCGGAAACTCCTTGATTTTCCGGGATAAAAAGTAGCCTATGTCCTTCCCTGGGATACAACCTATCACTGTACCAAATTTTGTCAAAATCGGTTGAACGGTTGGGCCGTGAAAGCGTAGCAGACAGACAGACAGACAGACAGACAGACAGACAGACAGACAGACACACTTTCGCATTTATAATATTATATTAGTAAAAATTAGTAAATTAGTAATTAGTAATTAGTATTAGTATATTAGTATGGATCTATTTTTAATTTCCTATCGGGAAAATTTAGGCCGTAGGTACCTATACTCGTATTAATCACTTTATCATCTATGTCCATTCATTTTAGATTTTTTCGCGGCAAAATTTATAACTCTTTGAAACCACTGTGGTTTTATACCTATGAGTGAGTACATTTTAGTGACCGAATGGAGAGTCTCTTTCGACTATGAAATGCAAAAAACTTGAATTTGACACATAGCGCTTGAAACGTCTCGGAAAAGAGCCGTTCAGTCGATTATGAGTTCCACTGATAGACTATATAATAAACCGAAAAATTAGGGAGTTCCCGTGTGAATTTAAAAAAAAACTTATTTCACGCGGATGAAGTCGCGGGCATCTGCTAGTATTGTATATAATGTATTAAAATATCACGTCATATTGTCAACAAAGTAGTTATGCATATTATTTTATATAAGCCGAACTGCTAAAAAGTATTTTCCGTACCTAATAGGTATATAAATAAACTCATTAATTAAGAAACTCCTATAAAATCTGCTAATGTATGTATTAATGGCAATTTAAAATTTAATTTATGTTGCAAAACATTATAAAAATCTCATAGCAGCACTTTAAAAGTTTCCACATCCATCAAAATAACAATATTAATTTGCATTATCAAGTCTTTTTTATAAACCTCATAATTATAGTGATTTTATGTAGACTTAGTTGAAATTTAACAAGTATAAGAGTTTTAACAAATTTTAAAACCAGATACGTACCCCTAATCAAGTAATTATTATGCACTCTGTTTCTAATCAGCAGGTATGTATTATATATCTATTGGGAATTTTCATATCTATTCAGTGATTTGATAATAGGCCTATTTATTTCCTTATATGATACAACGTATGATTACATAGTAATTTAGAAAGGTAGCTAAGAATCCATACTAATATTATAAACTAGCTGATGCCCGCGACTTCGTCCGCGTGGTTTAAGTTTTTGATTCCCACAGGAACTCCTTAATTTTCCGGGATAAAACGTAGCCTATGTCACTCTCCAGCTGCCCTCAACTATACCCATGCCAAAAATCACGTCGATCCGTTGCTCCGTTGCGGCGTGATTGAAGGACAAACCAACAAACCAATAAACCAACATACCAACAAACAAACACACTTTCGCATTTATAATATTAGTATGATGCGAAAGTGTCTGGCTGTCTGTCTGCTACGCTTTCACGACCAACCTGTTCAACCGATTTTGATGAAATTTGGTACAGGGATAGGTTATATCCCGGGGAAGGACATATACTTTTATCTCGGAAAATTAAGGAGTTCCCGCGGAAATCGAAAAAACTTGGTACACGCGGACGAAGTCGTGGGAATCATCTAGTAAGTAAATAATTGAATAATGTCTGAACCTCGTTTTCTTATGTTCAAGTCAGCGTCATATTAAATGTAGGTAAGTCTAATTTGAAAACCGTTAAAAATAGTGTAGAAAAACTAATAAAATTTTAGAAGAAATACCCTAGTTTTATATAAAAAATACCTACCCAAAAATTATTATAGATTAGGTGTGCGTTCCGTTATAAGCACTGCGAGCACTGGCAGTGCTCTTTACTGGGGACTTCCAGTGCTCTCAGTGTATTTCGGAACGCACCCTATATAAATGTGTTAGGTTTCTATAACAAATAGTGTGACCAGAGCTGCAGTCGACTTTATTGTTGAAAATACCTAATTACACATGTTATATCTGATCATAAAATCATGGGTAAATTTATTTTTAAATCATGTAAACTGCGTTTTATATTCGTTTTGTTTAATAATATTCAACGTAATTAATTATACATACAATAGTTTTTATAGCGATTATACAAATAATATGCATAATTTACCTAATACATAGTCGAATAAGAAAACTTTGAACCCTTGACTTCCTAATTTTTTTGCTATTGGTCAATTAGGCAAATTATACGAAATGCAGAATGTTACGTGTATCCACTCCTAAAATAAATAAATTAGTAATAATTAAAATCCTAATTCAGTTAGATTGATTTTATTAAAAATGTATCTAAATTTTCACCTCTGGATAACCATACCTATAGCTTAAAGTACCTACCTACAGAGGTATTTTAATATTTTCTGTCTCGACTTATTTATCTATAATGGGTTATAGGTATTCTGCTTCTGGGTGGTTCGCACAACAGAAAAAACTAGGAATTGGTCAGGACAAACGTCTGCAAAAAAAACTCCGGATTTAAAAGTTAGTTACGCCACAGAATACCGAGGATTTCCCTAGTGTATAATAATCGTTACTAAAGACATCATAAATACGACTTTGTCGTTTGTCGTTATAAATATTAATTAAATTATAGAGCTAGCTAATTAAAAATTATATTGCAACTCTAACGAATATTCCCACAATTTGAATAATGGAAATTCGTCCCGAAATGTCCCTTGTGTATAATGCTTAAATGATTATGTTATATTAATAGATTATTTTATAGTTAGATTAGAAACACACTACGGATAGGACAGGACAAAATTTCCGTTCGAAAAGACACCGTCGAAGGGCAATCACGTTTTGTGATGTCGCTCTAGTCTCTGCAGCTCCATATAATAGCCTGCGCAGACGACGGACTAGGTATATTGTCCCCGGTGGACAAAAACAAACAGCAGCCTTACTCTGAGATTGATCGAATTTAAAATACGGTCTCACTAAGTGAGGTGAATCACATTTGAGTCAAACTAAAATGGACCCAAAAACTCTTGATTTAAAGCCACAAATTCAGTGCAACCGATTCAAATTTCGAAACGTATCGTTTGGAGCGCTAGCTGTGAATGCATACACGAAATTGAGCTCTAAATTAATAAGATTAAGATTCATTTTAGTTTGATGCATATGTAATTCACCTCACTTAGTGAGACCGTATTTTAAATTCGATCAATCTCAGAGTAAGGGTACTGAACTGCATCGCTTAACGCACACGATTGACTGCGAAAGACCGTAGTTTAAACGACGGACTTTTTTTCCTTCGCGGACTTTAGTCCCTCGCCTGCATTTGCCCTAAAAGTTTCCGCGCGGACTTTCAGTCCAACAGGCAATTTTTAATTGCCCGTAGTGTGTTTTAACCCTTTTAAGAAGTGCGGAGTAAATATAGGAAAGATCCATGTTATGATCCATACAGTCGTTCGAGTACACGGTAATCTGCCAGCAGCCCGTGGGCGAGGACGGGCGCGGCACCCCCGCGGCGCACCACTCGCCCGCGCAGCCCCGCACGAGGCCCTGGCACGACTTCGGCCGGCAAAACGACGCTGACAAGATACAGATCGCTAAATTGTAAGTATTTTGTATTAAGGCTTTGTATCCCTTTACACCGATTGTTATTATTACCCAGTTTACTCATATTATTCCTACATGGTGGCGAAAAGATGAACTGGGAAATGATGATTAATAATTATAAGTATTGCAACCCAGTCTTAGTTAATTCTCTAAGAATGTTAAAACCTCTGAACAAGTAGCATATTAGAAGATTTAAAGAATTTCTCGATCTTCAAGTTCGTTCGTTGCAGCATTGGCAAGAGTTAGAAAAATAAAATTCAAAAAAGTCGGTTATAAAGTTGCCATACCGATGGATAGCTCTACATTTTCGTAGAAGCCTACGCAATCCGTAGATCAAACACATTGAGCATTTTTAACATAGTTATAATATTATAGTAGGTATGTTAATCCATATTAACACTGCGCAATCTATAATTGGTATTTGATATCCCTGTGGATAGAGGTGCCTTTCTTCCAATATCTGTAGGTTTTTGAAAATGTGATTTTCCCGGATAAAAAGTCTCTGGGATTGATCCCATCGGATCGGGAGACTTTTTATCCGGCTATCTCTGTACTTATGGTAATAAACAAACAAATAGTACCTAGATTCCAAATTTTTATAATAATATTTGTCTGGCTAAGAGATTAATCGAAGAGATTCAGTTTGAAAAAAGTCACCTTTCACCCAAAGAATGTATGTCACTTTTTGCATTTCTTTGAGATAGGTTTAAATAAATAATATAGAGAAACGTATAGTCAATCGAAATATAACCAATTCGTAAACGTGAAACGTGAATGGCTAGTGTAAATTGTAAAAATAATTTAATAACCGTTTACCTACACGCATGACGCGCTGGTGTGAATAGACGAAAACAACCTACATCCCGTGCAACGATATTGACCTACCACTTTGCACCTCCAATCTGTGATAATGCGACCCTTTCTAGGAAAACTCATTTTGACCCGAACACACACATTGTCATAACCATTACTTTATAAATCTACAGTCCTTTTCTATGGCAGGTGGAAATTCCATCATAGATACGAAATTATAGTGTTATGTTATATTTAATTCGAAAAATATACATTGTTATAGATAGTTTACATAGGTAATCAAAACAACAACTTAGTTCCTTACAAAGTTTGCTGAAAAGTTGAAAATTTTAGAAAAGCTATTGATCAAAAACAATGGTCTGTTTTTCCACCTGCCCTATAGAAATGGACATTTAATAGTTACATCGATGTATAGTAAGTAAATAACCTATTCTAAATAACCTAGCGCCAAACACTGAAATGACACTTAGTTTTTGGTATAGATATGTGATATGTTGATATGTCATTTTCACTGGCGGCTGAATTAAGTTGGGTTAGAAGACGTCAACCCATTGTCGGCTCATTACTGAGAAAGAGCCTTCTCTTGGAATGAGAATGGTTTGATCATAGTCCACCACGCTGGCCACTTGGCCGCTTGGCGGATTGGCTTACTTCACATACTTTCGAGAACATTATGTACAACTCTCTGTTGTACAGGTTTCCTCGAGATGTTTTCCGTCACCGTTTGGAGCAAGTGATATTTAATTTCTTAAAAGGCACATAACTTGGAAAACTTGGAACTTGGAGGTGTGTGCCCGGTGATCGAACTCGCGACCCCGCACAGGAGGTTGGGTGTCTTAAACACTAGGCTTGCTCTACTTGCTTGCTCTTCTGCATTGCTTTTTTATAATGAATTTCATGATAATTCCACACAATGATTAGTAATTTTCAAAAAATAACTTAGTAGGTAGGTATATTAGGCGACATAGTTTATGGGTATAAGCGGATCACTACAGCCCATTAACGTCCCACTGCTGGGCACAGGCCTCCGCTCTCATAGGAGAGAGGGAATTAGAGCTTAGACCCACCACGCTGCTCCAATGCGGGTTGGTGGGCTTTAACGACTATTATCATGTTAGTGATAATAACCGGGACCGACGGCTTAACGTGCTCTCCGAGGCACGGGGGTCAAACACCGCCAACTTCCTAACTCCGGGCTAGTACCTACTGAGAATTTCTAGTCAGAAAAACCCATTACTCAATTATGGCCCGACCCGGGACTCGAACCCGGGACCTCGTTGGCCGCAGTCGAACATGCCAACCACTAGACCAACGAGGCAGTTATAAGCGGATAAAAAGTTTCATTTCAAGAATACGAATGCTGGTTGTACCTACTTAGTTTGTGTAGTGCCATCGTGTCTGCATGAGTTAATAACAAATTTATGTGTGTGTGTGTGTGTGTATATATGAGGTGCTAAGTTAAACTTCGTGGTTGTTGAATTCAACTGAAAGTGTATGTTATTTAATAATTTCCTATTTTACCCTAGCTAATTGACTTGTAACAAGCTAATTTTTGTTGTGCGTTTGAAGCTTTGCTGGCCTTATTAGTTAACCAAAAACGAACTTTAAATTCACTTTAAGGATAAAAAATGATTAAGGCTGATTTAATAATTATGTTTGTCCATGAATTCAACCGAAACTATTTACAACAGTGCAATATTAAGTCACTGAATACTTTTTAGATTCCAATGTGACTCGTTTATATATAAATTATATAAGTATCACTTAGCACGGCTGCTATTTAGGTACTTTTAGCGTTTAATTAATTAATTCCGCGGTTACTGAGAAATCCACATTAATCGCCATGAGACCTTTTACCGCTTAATCAATGGTAATTTTGAATAGTGTGCATTCTTTTGATTCCGGATTCCATGCTTTGTTTAACCTAATTTGTAGTTTTTAATTTTATATTTACATATTATGAAAATAGTTGTATTGAAATAAGTTAAGTGTTTAAAATAGTTATAATCGTACCTATAGTGCAAAAACTTTCCTGCAATTGAAAAAATATGAGCGCCCAGTGATTTATTGTATTATGGAATCTAATAATGAACGTATTGCACGCACCTTATTAGGTAACTATTGAATAATGAAAATCTATTTTATTTCCATGCCGCATTATGCCTACTCGGATAACATAAGAAATGTAAGTAGCAGTGTGATTTTAAAGTATGTTAAGGAATCGCTATAATAATTTAATAATCTATACTTATAATAAAACTGTAACAGGTCCAATTCTGTACATTGAAGATATTTTGAAAATTTTTTTTGGAGGGCACTCATTATTCGATACTGAAGCCAAATCTGTAATTTTTTTCATTTTTGTCTGTCTGTCTGTCTGTCTGTCTGTCTGTCTGTCTGTATCTTGGCCGCGCATCACGCCGAAACTACTGAATGAATTCAAACGAAACTTGGCACGATTTGAGCCCATACTACGAGGTAGGACATAGGATACTTTTTATCCCGAAATTCTACCCCCGAAGGGGTGAAATAGGGGTTGAAAGTTTGTATGAAAGTCCTTCATTTCTCAAGTTATAGCCATGAAACTTGGTATATGAGCTGCGGGTTAAATAGATTATAGTCTGGATTAACACAAAGGCTTTTTTATTCAGGAGAAATCAGTTCCCGCTGGAACTATAAAACCTTAATCCACGCGGACGAAGTCGCGGGCATCAGCTATATACTTATAAATTGTTTACTACCTGCTGCTGCTTATATTCAGTGTTAATTTATTTTTTAAACTTTGCTTTCGAGTTTGCCATGTTTCCAGAAGACTTCTAGTAACAAATTGTACCTATTATAAGTATGCATTTCAATTATAATAAATTGTACAATACAAAAATTAACTTATCTCAAATTAGCTGTTTTATTATATTTTATTAAACATGATCTTATTGATCATTGATCAGGTCCAATCCAAAACCGCAAGAATTTACAAAATAAATAATTGAAATCTTGTAGACAAACAAGCTAAACTTTTATTTAACAAATCGTTATACGAACCGTTTGGGTCGACGCGGCGGAAACAGTCGTCAACATGATAAGTGCATTAGCATTATTATCTCGATAATTACTCGCTTGCATTTGGCCCGAAAAACTCGGTCGCTTGAATGTCTTATATTACGTTCTTCGGCGATACGAGCCTGTGCCTATTCGATTACCCCGCGCTCGACATCTAGCGCACACAAGTTACGCTTACATATTTTGTGAGTTTGTACTATTACTTACCGGGCATTTAGTCTAAGGGCTCAGTCCGTGGATGCCTCCAATACACACTTTATTTACATGTCAATGTTTGACAGGAATGAGCTTTTTAAAGGCAGTAACTTAATCAACTAATGTATGCACAGTCGATTACCACTCGACAGAGCTGTCTAATTGCTGGAATGGTGTCTTTACATTACTGGTCCCGTTTTTCATTTCTGTATCTTTAGCTTAAACGTAAATATCTAGAAAAGGTTGATATCAGCATTATAAATGCGGTGTAAGTATCCGTTGGCCTTAATCTATCGAGTACTTCGTATACTTGTTCATGACAGATTCTAAGTGCAAAATTTAATGCAAGGCATTATAGTTGGATTGCTGCTTGCACGCGATCTGAACATCTGTCCATATTATTCCGAAGAATTAATTATATCAGATATTCCAATTACGTTGCTGTGCTAAAAGTATCTACAAAATACGATAGTTCTATGCTATAGGCGCCTACAACTATCGCATAAAAAAAAGGATTATACAATTTTTTTAGATTATATTAGATTATACTAGCTTTTGCCTGCAGCTTCGCTCTCGTTAGGTTCGATTTTCATACTTTTAAAGTTCTATTTTACCCTCTTAGAGGTTAGAGGTTGCATTTTAAAAAATCATTTCTTAGCGGATGCCTACGTCATAATAGCTATGTGTACCTTAGAAGTCAAATTTCAGACCTATCCGTCCAGTGGTTTGAACCACAGGAGTAGTTTGAACTCTGCGTTGATAGATCGTCTACTGTCAAATCTATGGTGAATAATAGTTAATCGATCTTCATTAGATAAACAACTACAAAAAAGGCAAAAAAACAACGGGTCGAAGGTTATGGATTGCAGAAATATTTCAATTATCGAACATCATTTAATCAAGTCGTGATTAATTTAACAAAATTGATACTTTTATATTCAAAATAAACTGCACAGTGATTAATGATTTTCAAAATTGACAAAATTGGTATTTAATAAAAATAACCTGAACATTTTCGACTGTAAATTACAATTAGTATTCATAAACAGTAAAGCTACTTAACCTCCTGCGCCCCAATGTTCAACACAACATACTTACCTACCCTTAGGTATACCCTACCAACCGCGTATAACATAACATACGTATGTTATGTTAAACGTTGTTTTAAAAGTTGATGTCCCAAATCAATAGCTATTGATAATTTTAGTCACGGGATTGGACTTAAAAAAAGATTGTTAAAGAGCGATTACCGTGAAATTTAATTGCAGGTACGCTTGGAAAATCCATTGCTACGGGTATTAAGTATAAAGAAAAATGTTGACTAGAACGTTGATAAAAATAATACTACATCTTGAGCGAAATGATAGTTATGCTGCGTGTCTTCCGTCAGCGTAGAGACCGCAATCAGCCAGCCATTATAGTTCCTTAAGTGTTCTCATTAACCACTGCCTCTGTTGTCGTGATGAGCCTGCATATAGTAGACTTTAGTTTTGTTTAGAAGTTAATTACTAAAAATACTACAAGTAATGGAAACCGTCGTTCACTCGTACCTATATTTTAATAGATATAATGCCACACAGTAGCATTTTTCAGATCTAATGTCATCAAGTTTTTAAATAAAAGCTCGTATTAAAAAAACTCATAAAGACAAGAGTATTCTTTCTAAACGTAGATACGTGTATGTCAAGTTTGATTAAAGGATGGATTATTTAACTTTGTTAAACAGAAAAGATAAGATAAAGCCACCATTAAAGGAGAATGCAGTGCAAAATATATATTTTACTCTTACGGTCCTCTGCACTGAACGTTTCATCAGTCTTGGCATTCGTGTCAGGCGCACAATGGTCCCTCAATTTACATCAGGGATTGATACGATGGACGTGCACGCACTTTTCTCCCTATATAGTGGCATAACAATTTATTTTCCTTTAAATTACAATAGTGTTTCAAGATCGAAACTTATACGTATGTTAATACCTTCACAGTAATTGTGAACGGATCGAAATAAAATAAAAACAATCACAAACTGAAGGTGTTCTGGAGTTTCGACAGTGCATTAACCTTATTTTGGTACCTTTTACTTATATAAGCTTAAAAAAAGTTTTGTCACTCGATTGAGAATATGAAGCAGGTATCGAGACTGCATCATTAATAATAAATAATTTATGATACAACTAGCTGATGCCTGCGACTTCTTCCGCGTGGATTGAGGTGGGTTTTTTGGTTCCTTCGGGAACTCCTAAATTTACCGGGATAAAAAGTAGCCTATGTGCTATTCCAGACTATAATTTATCTTTGTGCCAAATTCCATCCATATTCGTTCATGCGTTCTGGCGTGATTGAGTAACAAACATTCATCCATCCATCCAAACTTTCGCATTTATAATATTAGTATAGATAATATAGTAGATATACAATTAGTCAAGAAAAGTCGAAAGATTTGACAACTGTCTATTCATATGTATAAGTTTTCCTTCAAAATATTCAGTACTATAATATGTTAAAGGGACATATTCAAATATGTCCCTTTAACAAGGTGTGCGTAGCGCGAAAGCTCGGTCAGTAATAGTATTGTAAGTATAGAGTAGAGGGGTAGATTATGCGCATCTAATTTGGCGGTGCAGCGCAGACTCCACGGGACGTCGTCGCTCGTCGCAGACTGTTATCGGCATGCGTTTTTATTGCCAGCACTTTGTTGTTCGCGTTCCAAGGCTTTTTGTGCACCCATCAATTTCCGCGCCTTTATTCATGAAAGACCTTTCGTCTTCACGCAGGAAGTGACTTTTTTCGGATGCTGCGCTGCTGAAATTTGTAATGAAGCTCATTCGAAAACAATACGTTTTTTATTATTGAGTACGTTCGGATCGTATTTTCCCAGGTGATAAAATATATATACTTGTTTCTTTTGAAAAGAAAACCCAATACTGCAATAAAATATTGTACGCATTACGAATGGGATACCGGATGTCCTGTTCATGCTGATAGGTAGCTACTTATTTAGTATTTACACTAATTTGTTGGATAGGTATATAACACTGGTTAAGATAAATCTTTGCAGTTTGAAAGCATGTAGTTAAGACCTTACTAAGAGGGTCAGTGCCAAAGATAAAGTTTGTGATCTAACTTTTCCGATTGTGGATAAACCCGTCAAAGCATTTAAAAAGAAAAATATCCCAAATTTTACTGTAAAAATCGTATTATATCGGTCGATGTGCTTAAAAATGATAATACAAAATATTCTTATGTAGGTTTCTATATAACATATAAACTATATGTATAGGTAGGTACTTTATCTAATAAAGAAAATCAGAATTGTTGAAATGACAATACAAAGTCACGTCACAGATGGAAATTGCATTTGGAATAACTTGGAGAGAATCAGATAGGCGAGAACCGCTGCGACCGATCCGTCAATGTCCACTTGCGTTTGCATTACACGCCTTTATCTGCCCATGCTCGCTTCAAATCGCTAACATCAGCACGGCTGTTTACCAAATTGTTTTCAATAGGCTTTAGGAAATGATTCAGCTGCAATTCAAGAATTGTGTCGAACCTAAGTCGCTATCTACCTTACATTCCAAGGAACGATTTATCGTGGATTAAAATTTCTGTGTCGATTTATGGCTTTTTATCGAGTAACTTATGTAAACGGGCTCATGTAAAGGCGTGGTACAATAGAGTGCTCTGATAATGACGTTTGCTATTTCCTGGAGTGGTTGTATCATAGAGGTTGCGTGAAACAGCGCGGCGTGGGCAGAGATCGGCGGCGACAAGCCGGAGAGGCGCGCGTTGAGCCTTGTCGCCGTGTCGCAAGACTCACGTGCGTGTCCGCTAACGACCCGAAGCACGCAATGTATGCAACTAAATTAGCGGGGTTTTCCTTCCGTTAATCCCACGCGCAGGAAATCGCGAGAAAACGCAGTTTTTCATTGCGCACTACGAACTGGATCTCCACGCCTTTATGTAACTACGCCGGTGACAAGCTTTACTGGCCGCGCAATTAAGATTTCCACTTTTTGTGCACTTTTATTACTTTACTTCATGGAAACATTATTGTCGAGAGCATGTACCTATCTGTAGATAAGTATCACAAAGAAGAAATCGCGTATTTTCTAGATGGTTTCAAAACAACATTACTGAGCAGTTTGTTTGAAAGTATTATATATACTTAAGTACCTAACTAATGCCGAAAAATAAAGAAATGTTGCGAGGAGTCTCCTACTAAATTACTCAACAGCATCTTGATAAAAATCGAGAATAGCATGACAATAAATGTTTTCCATTCTTCCGTGATTATTTTAATGTACCTACCTAGAAAGTAGTTAAAGCCTTTCATAATATGTTTCGGTTTCCTGCAGATTCTCACCTTACGGATTCAAGTACCACCTCGAGACAGCGAGCAGCAGTTCCCAAAGGCGCGAAGATGACCGCATTACTTATATCAATAAGGGCCAGTTCTACGGCATTACGCTGGAGTACGTCCACGATCCTGACAAACCACTTAAGAATCAAACTGTAAAGGTAAGTCAACATCCGGATAATAAATAGGCACACGTGTCAGCGTATTTTACCTAAATGTTATTTTAATACCACAGGTAGATAGTACGGTAAGTAATAGTGGTGCCTAATGCCTATACATAATTATTACTGCTTATTTAAAGTTTCTTGCTGGTTTATCTCGGTAGGAAGTTCAAATTAAAAAAGTTAAGGAAATTCAGATCGAAATGACGAATCAAAAGCACAGTTTATAAAAGTTTATTTAAATATAATTTTTTTTTATTTCAACTTGACGTTGGCATTTGTAATTTTAGCCCCAGTGAGCATGAGGTGAGGCTATTTTTATTTCGTTTAAATTAACATAATACCTACATTGCAATTTACGTAATTTCAATGTAGAAATTCGTACGTACTTGTACCTTTACCACAGAATAATAACTATCTATTATCTACTACGTTGTTCGTATTACTAGCCGCTAATAGATAAACCTTTTTTTTCATTTACAATGCACAGTAAAACCGACGGTGGTTTTTGTGGCACTGTTTGTAACACTATTTTATGTCAATTTTTTTTTTTTTTTATATTTATACAGCGAGCAAACGAGCAGGCGGGGGTCACCTGATGGTAAGTGATTACCGCCGCCCATGAACATTTGCAGCACCAGAGGAACCGCCAATGCGTTGCTGGCTTTATAAGATTAATAATAAATAAATAAATAAACAATCTTGAGTAAATTTTTACACATGCCAATCTACGAAATTACAAAAAATACCTTTAAAAAACTTCGCAAAACGATAATTTTTAAATAAAATACAATAATGATTTGAAAATATACGAATGATATAAAATTACAATAATATTAGCTACCATTCACGGATATTAGTCACTGCTACTAAATCACTTAAAATCCTAATATTTTTGCATAATTTAATAACATTTACATTGCTAATATTAAAAAATTCTCCATTTCAATTACAGGTATAAATTTATTGATTACCTAATATTTAACTAAAATATACCTATCTTTACGAGATCACATTACTATAAATAACACTAAATTATGTACTTACGTTCTGCCAGTAGAATAACAACATGTTTTAGATAAAAAGCTAATGTTATTTTCGTTTTTAGTCAATAGTTTTTCCATATAACTACTTGTAAAGGTATTCTGACGGCATTTTATTTTCTGTTTATATAAAGAAAAGGCATATTAATATTGTAATATTTCAAGTGGTTCATTAATCAGAAAATAAATTATATTTACAATCTACGTGAAGGTAGAAGGCATTAGTACTTAGTAGATATTTGATTTAACTGCGCCTTAACGGTTAGCGGCCGGATGTTTGCCGGACCTTAGAAAGCTTCACGCACTTTAGAGGCATCTGTGGTACAACACACACACACACACACACACACACACACACACACACGCGCGCGAACGTGTCGTAACGTCTCTATTTAGTTTGTATTTAAACTCTAATTATAAAGTATAATAAAGTATACATGATTATTGCGAATCAACGCAATCAAGATTAATTTTATAGCTACTTTCTACTCCGTTCATTAGGTAGGTACATAGTACATACCTACTTGAATGGAGCTTTATTAATAAAATGTTTATCGAGGTTCAGGCTAACGAGCTAATTATGAGGTATCCCACAATAATCAGACAAAACAAGTTTCTAACTTTCCGAGACGTTCTTGGGGGAGGATTTAAAAAAAAACTTAATAGCCCGATCGAACTGAGTAGGTTCCTGAACTTTGCTGGCATATTACCTAGAAGTTTAAAAAATGTGAACAGACTAATATGCTTAATTGTTTAGCTGATATTTTTTAAAATTAAAACGGTATTTCTACCTTTAGTGTTCATAGTTACAATGGCGTGTTGTTAAAAAGTTGCGAAGCATAACACCGATTACTAAAGTGTATTTTCCGATATGTTCCGTACTTAGTAATAATAATTTATGGCATTAGTTATAACTCCTACTTCAAATTGGATTTGAAAAATTCTCTTAATAATTACCTAAAGCAGATTCCTATTTATTGCAGTTATCCCTATTTGGTGCTATTACCTAATTAGGATAAGGTAATTAGAGATATCTACCAAGTTTTTGAGAACATTTTGGTGTTTACCTAGGTACTTGTTCTAAAAACGCATCCGTCCAACCATTACTATATTTACTATCCCGTCCGCGTGGATTTAGGATTTTAAGATCCCGCTGGACAATGTCTTAATTCTTACCTAAGCTGTTTATATCTACATGTTAAAACTCTTGTTTATACAAGTCAGTCATTTTCTCGTTTTATATACATATTACTAGATGAAGCCCTACGTGATGGGACTACGACCATGTGGATTTAGGTTTTTAAAAACCGGTGGGAAATCTTTAAATTTTTGGGATACGCCTTTGTCACGCTCCAGGTCTTTAACTACATAATATTATATCCACAATATCCATGCAAATAATCACGTCGATCCGTTGGCCCGTTGCACCATGTTTGAAGGACCAACCAACAAAAAAACTCTTTCGCATTTACGATGACGTAGGTATAGAAGAACTAGAAAGAGGTAATGCAAATTAAAAAAAAAACATTATTTCTTAATGTCTATTTGTGGCTCTTACAATAAATCAAGACTTCCACCGCCGCGCCGGTACCGAAAGCAGACTACTGAGAAGAGTCGGCAAGAAACGAAAAAAGTATGTTGAGTCTGCAAACTTTGTAGGCAGGAGTAGGAAACTTGGAATTAAAAACTTTATTAAGCGGAAACGATGAGTTGTGTATGACATTCGAGCTAGTAATTTTATAGTTAGGTAAAATTCCTTAATCACACAGTTCTTATTAGCGGCAAAATATATTTCAAATGTCTTGTCTTTTCCGCGAAAATATGAAAATTTAAGAAAAAGTTTTTATGTTGGTATAGCTCTCTAGCTATTGTGTGTGTTACTGAATGGAATTTAGCTCTTATGTTATATAAAAGTATACTGTTATAGTCTTTTTGCTCCCTGTGCTCGTGACCACAGAAGCTTCGTGTCGGTTTCATTGTGCCCGGCTCCTGGATAAAGTTTCATGTTCACCTTCGGAACACTCACTTTCGTCATACCTTTTTTAAAATTACATAGTTTTATACACCAGATCACATGATCCGATTACAAGTTAAACTTATAAGGAAATCGATCATAAATTATTTGTTATTGAATTTAAATGTACCTACCAATCATAAATATAGGTATGTGTTTTTGTAAAATAAGGTTCTTTAAGCGCTGTCTAGGGCTCACATGGAGGGTCAGATTATACACATATTTGATAATATTATAATAGTTATTTGTTCAATAAGCTATAGCTTTCGTTTTTATTGCGAGTGCCTAGTTTGAATCTGTAAGGTACCTACCAGGATTTTTCTTACGTCTTATATTTTCTCGCTATTGAGGTGAAAAGTTGTATGAATTACACGATAGCAACGTTTTTGTATATTATGCCTTTATATCCCTCACTACACTCAGGATTCTAACATCCTTTATTTGCTTCGGACAACTTGTGTCACTAAGTATATGAAAAGTCGGGAGTCTACCACTTATTATACTAACTAGATAATTCCCGCGACTTCGTCCGAGTGGACTAAGTTTTTACGATTCCCGCGGGAACTCCTTGATTTTCCAGCATAAAAAGCCTATGTCCTTCGCCGGGATATGACCTATCCATGTACCAAATTTCATCAAAATCGGTTGAATAGGTGAGCCGTGAAAGCGTAGCAGACAGACAGACAGACTTTCGCATTTATAATACATATTAGTAATATTAGTATGAAGTATGGATTAACACCTATGTACTCGTAGTACGTTATCTATAAGTTTTGTGGTACATGAGAACTAATAGGTAGGTACATAAATTGTATCTACCTTTTTTTTATGTGTAGATATGGGGCAAAATCAAAATATATTTTACTCTATCAAAGTTCAAGCGAATAAATTTATGTACTCATCGGTACCCAATAATAATAATAATTGTGCAATAATATTGTAATTGGTTTAATAAACATGTCATAACTAGCGTGTTAGAATACTGTTATTAGATATCCTATGAGAAAATAATTATCTAAAGACAACAATAGATCATCGTAAATGAATGTAGGTACACACTTTTTTTGCTATGGAAATCGGAAATTCCCTTGCTTTATTACTTACTTACCGACACTTCCGTGGAAAACGATATTCCTACTTAAATTATAAACAAAGAGTTGCCACAAAGAAATTGAATTAAAACAACAGATTTAGTACTTATTTCTTGAAAAACCAGATTATAAACCCACTTCAATCAGGTTAATCCTGTTTCGATAATCACAAATATACCTACACAGCATTGTTATGAAATGGAAATACCTAACTTCCCATGGGTGTTTATGTCAATTATTACAGGAGTTTTATTTGTGTTTTTCTAATACCACATCACACGCAAATAATTATCATAAAACGCTATCTCGTTATTTATCTACATTTCCTTCGGTCATCCTCGGTAGAAGTAAAATGGAAACACACCTTATCTCTATTCAATGGGCTTAGATCGGAATAATCAGAAATACAATGCGACATACGTTTGAAGTTATTATTAAGGCAGTAAGTGGGCCGCGAGACCGGCGCGGGCGCGGGCGCGCATTCAATACCACTCCGATAGATATAGAGCGCTTATCTCGCCGCAATCGAGTCCGCATTGTATGGCCGCGCCCGATAATTAAGACGACGCTTTTGACATTCACCATATAGGAACACAATAACCGCCGCGGGTGCCCGCTGTCCGGTGCCGGCCCAGCCTCCCCGGATAATATCGCTCCCTATAAACAATAACCTCACTGTATTATGATAAAATAATTTCAATGCGGCAAACATCGTGTTTCCATAACGAGCTGTTCAATGAGAAAAGAAAAGCTCAGCCACATTCCTATGTATATTATGTACTTGGGCTACGCAAACGTATTATTATAAGCTACAAGGTTTGTTATATTATGAGAATTTATTCGCGCATAAACAAGCAAATAACTTAATTGCCAGACATTAAATAATATTATATCGCGTAAATAAAAAATTGTTGATACCATAAAAACACCAGCGTAGGTAGGTATATTAAAATAAATCGGAAAAATAATTACCTACCAAATAATATGTACCTACATAATAGCCAATTATGATCATTTGTTATACACCGTAGCTGACAGTTTAAAATTCACACGCGATGCGAATGTGTTTTGCGTGCCGAAAAGCGGTTGAGGATATGAGAAAATTCAGTAAAAAGAGAGATTCGGTGTGAGACCCGTGCGTGGTGCGGGTGTAATTACCTACGGGCGGTGCGGTGCCTTGTTTTGGCAGCACTTTGCCTGCCCGCGATAATATAATCGACCCGCAATTTCCGTCCACTCGCAACCAGTATTGGATTTTGCACCTAATTAAGCTCTATAATGCTATACTAAACACACAACGGTCTCATTTCAGATATTCGCACGATATATTGACGCTATCAGCTATTTGCATTTGAATTTCGCATGACAAATAGATTTTTAAGATGATCCTTTTGTGCTTTAGAAAGGATATCCTGTGAAGGGGTTCGTTTAAAGTACATATCCATACGAAGTATCATCAATCATATAATATGGTAGCAATTAATCATCTTTATGCAGAAGTTCCGGCAAGGGTGGTCGAAATCCTAGAATTTTATTATTTTGTTATCTTTAGTGGCAATCGAAAATGTCAACAGACAAATAAATAGGAACTCAGAAGTCAAGAGTAGGTACATAAATTATTTTTTTTATTTCGAGTTTATTCGTGAATTACTAAATTATACCTACTCGTTTATGTACAAAGTAGAGACAATATGTATACGTATATTTATCTTTTTTAATGTTGAATGTTGGTATTGAGGAATACATTACACATAAGCTACAGATAGAGAAGGCCTTTACATTACAATCTAATTTACATACTAATGTCATTCGATACCTTTTAAAGAGCCACTTATTCAGAGGAAAATTTCCGCTTATCTAACGATTTCCCCGGATTCTATGAATTGTTTTCGTTTCCGAGTGTCGTAGCTTACTAATATTTTACGTTATTAACATAATATATAGTCATGATACAAATATACCTATAATAAATAATTAACCTAACATAATTCTACGATAAAAAGGGAAAATATTATTACATAGGGAAATAACACAAATATTGTTATTGACAGACATTATATTCTTATTGTACGCCGAACATGTTAATGATTTTCAATTCGCCTCGTATCGTGTCTAAGCGCACATTTATTCAGATCATTTTTTGCTCTGCTTAGTTTTTATCACTATTATACTGACATCATTGTGTTGTTCACTTTCGTAGCAACGGAAACTCGAGTAACGAGTCATAGCGTTGTTTTTATTTTCTCTTTGCAATATTTTACGATTTTAATGACTGCTCTGGTTTATCTTTTTAAGGTAATCGTTAATGATGCCTTTTACACTTAACTGTTACGCTTGATGAGGGATTATAACGGTCGGCATTCGAACAGTCCACTGACGTATCTTTGGACCGACTACGCCGACGCCGGACAAGTGAAGGGCTGTCATATGAGACAGATTGAATATTTCTCACAGGGTGCGCCCATGTGTAATGCTCAAGTATTCGGCTCTAAAAAAAGTTTTTGTAATATAATGGTTTCCGAAAAAAGCGAGCATCAAAATTAGCATACGCTCCGCTGGTAGTTGGTAGATGCCAATCATGTTCGCAATCAATCACACGTTGAGATGTCTCAATTTAGCTTGCACCCTCGTCCGCGCCGCGCCGCACCCCGCTCTCTCGGCCCTGTCGCAGAAAAACACTAATGATTATAAATTGCGAAATTATACAACGGAAAGCTTTAGCTAACGGAGTTCCTTTATTAACATTAAAAATGTATTCTGCATCAACCTTTACACTAGGTTCATCAGTTCATATCTTACCTATAGCATTCAGCTATCATAGACGCGGTGTTGATTGTACGATGAGTATTTTTAAAAGTATCATGACATAAAGTAGGTACCTCATAAGAATATTAATTTGAGACGTCAGTCACGAATGTGATCGTATAAAACAAATTACGATTAGTTATGTCAGGTAATAGGTAAGTACAAAAAATAATAACTGATAATAGTTCGTAATAGTTAAAAAAATAGGAAAAAGTTCTGAGGATTTATTAAATTTTATTCAGTTCTTTATTTACTACCAGAATTTGAATACTGGTCACACTTAGCCTGAATTCGTTTTCGAGTACCTGATCTGCTTTTTATCTCTTTTGATTACTTTATTTAAAGAGTAATTTAATTCAAATTAAGGTAACTTTTTAAAGCACCCTATTTACTGGTTAAATAATATTTCAGAGGAAAAGAGTGATTTGAGTTTTGTGCCGTTATTATTTTATGATATGTGTATAGGTATCTTAAGTACTTAAGTCCGAGCCGCTCCACGGAGCGTGAATTTTCCACGTTCGATTTCAGGTTCGCGTAACACTACTCGATAACTATTACACTTTCGAAACGTTACGTATTATTCGGTAACCTCAACGTAATAGCTGAAATCATTTGTAAAATTATAATTACCTACCCTTTGCGTTTTTCACGATATAGTACGCGTGCCGTGTTTGAAATGTTCATGTAGATATTTAAATGAACTTTCACTTAGCTTTAATTCCGTCAATGAGTGACAGTGAGTCGGACGCAAATGGCGTTACGCAATGCAAAGTTCGTCATTGTTTCGATATTGGAACTGTCACAGTACGCGCGTATTTAGCGTCAATCGTCGATAGCATCGGCGACGGACAGCGCGCTGTAATCAGCGACATTAGGCGATCTCGAAACATTGTGCAACCCTTGGTTAAGCTTTATTCGAAGTGAAGCTTATTCATATACTATAGTAGGTACGGCCTCTATGCATACATATTAAGTCTACTAGCTGATGTCCGCAACTTTGTCTTCGCATGGTTTTAGGTTTTTTGGTTCCCGCGGGAACTCTTTAATTTTCCGGGACAAAATGTAGCCTATGTGTTATTCCAGACTATAGTCTATCTCTGTGCCAAGTTTGATCCAGATCCGTTTCACCGTTCGGACGTGATTAAGTAACAAACATCCATCCATCCTTTCGCATTTTTAATATTAAGTATATTAAGTATTAGTATAGAAGTATAGATTACTGTATCATTGTTTTTGTATGCACGTGTAGGTACCTACCTAAGTATTTGATCACATTTTACATATTTGGTTAAGTTATATTATTTGCATTTAAATCCACCTTTTTTGAGTCATTGATGACGTAACATTCGATTTGTGCTTAATTAAGACCAATTAAACAAACTTACTGGGATTCGGCAGATAACTTTGAATATCAGAAGCATTAATTTACCTCCACTGTAAGTTGATATTGAATTACTGTAAAAATAAATTAGTACATAAATATTTATATTATGTACCTACCTACTTAGGAATAGCTCTGGTATTGTAAGTAATAGTTATATTTTTTCATACCAAGTACCTACTCATAGACTCTTGACGGAGTGGTCGTAGCTGAAAGATATTCGTCTGATAGATATAATCATGATGTCAGTCGTTGAATCTTTATCGGTTCTACATCACTCGTCTAAGGGACGTTTACAGTAAGAACTAGAGCAAGAGTATCTATACTAATATTAAAAATGCGAAAGTTTGGATGGATGGATGGATGTTTGTAACTCAATCGCGCCAGAACAGTTGGGCGGATCTGGATGAAATTTGGAATAGAGATAAATTATAGTCTGGAATAACACATAGGCTACTTTTTATTCCGATAAATTAAAGAGTTCCCGCGGGAACCAAAAAAATCTCAATCCACGCGGACGAAGTCGCGGGCATCAGCTAGTATAATTTATAGTTTATTTTTTAATGTTATTTATACTTATAATTAATTTCTTATATACCTATTTCTTTAATCAAGGCTGACCGACTTCCTGGAATTCTTGAAAATCCTGAAAATCATGGCTTTGTTAGTCTAAATTATAGATTTTCACGGAATCTCAAGTTATTAAAGACTTATTTTACTAAGCAGCTGAGATTTCAGTCAATTAATTATTTTATATTACATCCCCCATGCATTGACTAAGAATGGTCTCCGCTGCTGAAGATTTTTTTGAAGGCTGTGCTGTGGGCGGTAGGTCTAAGCCGCATCACACTCCATACGAAGCCCTGCACTTTACAATCTGACGTTTCCTTTCGACATTTAAGCAGATTAGTGTTACGACGTGACTTCAGATGTTAATCCGACGGTAGACGGATCGCGGGAATCACTCCATTTAATCGAGGTTTAGCGCTTACTGCCCGCTCCTGTTAATGCAATTGAGCTTTACTGTGTATAGGAAATTAACTATTATCTTTGACCAAACTTTATCTTGGGTACCGCAAATTAGTGAGCTAAGCAGAAAGATGTTTGGCGCAATTGTCTCTCTTCGTAGGTTGCGCAATGTCCTTCCCATTCCTACTAAAATTGCACTGGCTCAGTCTCTTCTTCTACCGATCCTTGATTATGCGGACACATGTTATCTTGATCTCACTGAGGAGCAACTAAATAAACTTGAGCGGCTTCAAAATTATTGCATAAGGTTCTTATTTGGGTTGCGAAAGTATGACCACATTTCCGAGTTTCGCCGTAAGCTCAAGTGGCTCCCGATTTGCCTTCGCAGGAATACGCATATTCTTCACCTTCTTTACTGCATTATGTTCAATCCCACCACTCCTCATTATTTCAAAGATCGATTTAAGTATATAATATTTATTTCACACGCTTTTTCTCTCCGTTCCCAAAATAATCTAAGTACTCCTATACTCTTCTTACTCCTCTTCCTTCTATAAAAGCTCTTTTACTGTTACTGCTATACGGCTCTGGAATTCTTTCCCCTTGGATATTCGACTATCTCAATCACTTCCTATCTTCAAAACTAAGCTGAAACAGCATTATTTATCCTCTTAATATATTTATCTATTAGTCGTCTATAACTTTCATTACTACAATTTTTTTTATTTATAATTATTTCTATTATATCTATTTAGATACTTATAATTATATTTTTATATGACTCATTTCTGTATCTTTTTTTATATTACCTATTTTCTTCTCTTTTAGTACACCCTTTCCGCTTTCTATTTTAATGTGTCCTTTGCCCTAAGGTTGCCTGGAAGAGATCGCTATTTAAGCGTTAAGGCCGCCTGTTGTGCCATGTCCATTATATTATTATTTTTGTTGTATTTATTTTTAAGGTGTACTATAAAGTATATTTTACTTTTACTTTACTTTTACTTTACACCTACCAAATCATCATTAACAAATCGTTCATTCACGGTTGAATATTAAAACGTATCTATCAAACGCACACACACATTATCACAGAATATTATCACAGAATAGGTAATGCTTTATTACTGTTTTTGACATATTGTAGGCATGCAGGTTACTTTCGCAGGTCAATCGCCAAGCGATTTAGCGTTCCGGTACGATGCCGTGTAGAAACCGAATAGGGGTATGGGTTTCATATAACTGCCATGCCCCTAACAGGTTAGCCCGCTACCATCTTAGACTGCATCATCACTATTACCATGGTGAGATCGCAGTCAAGGGCTAACTTGTAGTGGAAAAAAAAAAAAGTTTTACGTACAGGTTATAAAGGCAATGTAAAAATGTGATATTTTATTACTAGCGTAGTAAAGTAGGAATTTGAGTGGACGCTCCTTGGGGTTTGAGTATTCAGCCGTTGGATATTCTAAAAATTATCTTTTAAATCAATGCTTTTAACAATTGACGATGCTCGTGAAAAGTTGACGAGACAAGCGCGCAAAGAGGTTCAGTGTTTGTTGTAATTTTATATCATTTCTAACTAATTTTTATATTTTAATTAAGTTTAGAATTTCTAACTAAATAACAGTACCATTCCTTGACATTCATTCGTGCATGTAAATAAGTTTGATAAAGACTGGGTGATTTTCGCGCAAAAAAATAAACCTATTAGAGAGCACTGTTGACAATTACAAATACTTATCTTGGTAGGACTTTAAATGGCAATAATATATTTGATCATGAATATCATAATACAGGTATTAGTATTAGACATTATAAGTAGTAGTAGACAACGCTAAACAAAAAACACAACCTCTCAATTATTATGGACTAGCTGATGCCCGCGACTCCGTCCGCGTGGTTTAAGTTTTTTTTGATTCCCACGGGAACTCCTGAATTTTCCGGGATAAAAAGTAGCCTATGTGTTATTCCAGACTATAATCTATCTCTGTGCCAAATTTCATCCAGATCCGTTCAGCCGTTCGGGCGTGATTGAGTAACAAACATCCATACATCCATACATCCATACATCCATTCAAACTTTCGCATTTATAATATTTATTTGATGAACTCAATAATATTACTATGAGGCTAAAAAAGCCTTTGAAATCACGTTCATGCGAATCACTAGATAATGAAATCATCATCATCATGTGGTGCATCTTCAAATTGAAGCTCGGCGGTCGGTCGGAGAAAACTTTTGCGGTCACGTGCTGTCTTCTTTACTCCTACATACCTACTTATGTCGAGTCCACTCCCCTAGTCGTCGAACCACTTCCTTCTTGGTCGCCCTGGTGCCCTTTTTCTATAATAATGAATGATAATGATAATGATAGTAACAATACATCTTACTGCTCATTGCTCTCTGAATTTGCTCAAGAAAGTTTAGACCTATCAACTATGGAATCAGACAGACTACAAGAAATGAAAGAGAAAATTATTAACTTATCGTCATTGTTACAAAGCACACAAACAGAACTGCATAATAATCAGAATTTATTATTCACAGATTAGTACGCAGAAGTAAAGGAAATTTACGCTTGACTGTTTTTCCAGGCCAATTGTATTTACTTCTTTGCATGGAAACAGACACAGACCTATTTATCCATACAACTGTACTCTATGTAGGTGTAATATGTAATGGGTTTACGTTTATATCGTAGGGACACCGTAGGCAAGTAACAGCACAGCAGTTACACCCACAGTTCCGCTCAGAATTTATTTCGAAACCAACATTCACTGCAAAGAACACTCGAAGCAAATAACCTAGGCGTTAAAACAACTAGCGCACTTAACAAACAGACGTATCCGTATCAGATATCGAGACAGCAGGGCATTACTTTTGCACTATCGATAAAGCTCAACGGTGAGCGGAATAGGTTTGCCTCGCAGAACATAAATAATTGTCATAAAGTAGATAGGGCTGATGGATGGGCGGTCGGCGCTAACGAGGAAGTAAGGCGACAAAAAGCGCCCGCCAACAAAGAAATCACGACCGCCGATAATGCTTTTTGCTGCCACGTAACTTATTATTTAATAAGCTAATAACATTATATTGTGCGTATCTAACTCACGTGTTGATAAACAGATGGTGCATCATGCACAGTGCACACCAAGTTACGCTGCTGTTGTTATTACACCTACAATGTTTTCCAACTAAGTAGGTGCATAAATGCGTAACTCGCGGTATACCTAATATTCATATTAATGAGGCGTTACGTCATTTTGAATTTATTCGGTGTTTAATACGCTAATGTTAGGTTATAACATCCAAAGGTTTTATGGTGGCGAAGGTTTTAACAATTTTTACGAAAAGCAGCTTTAAGATAGATAGATAGATAGATAAATTCTTTATTGCCACACATAAATTAAAGAAAAAACTTAATTATAAACAAAATACAGAAAACAACACGTGCGCAAGGGCGGTCTTATCACTAAAAGTGATCTCCTCCAGACAACCCATTTCATAAGGAAAATTAAAAAGAAGCGGGAAAGTGCAACAATAAACATGCAATAATATAAATACTACTTAAACTATACATACTAATAATACATAAATAACTAAATTAATAAATATAAACACATATACAAAAAAAAAATACTTAAATATTCTATAGCACATTAGAAAGATAATATTCCTTTACACGACTCTTAAATATGTTTAAAGACTTTGCCTGCCTAATATCGCTCGGCAATCCATTCCAAAGCAGTACAGCCTTAACTGTGAAAGAATTACTGTACGCCCCTGTATGACTAGGAGGGATTTTTAACTTATTGTAATTTTTCGACCGCAAACAAAAAGGTACATCATAGCTGCCAAGAAAGTTGAATCGCTCTTTTAGGTAAGGTGGCGTCTGAGGATAATATAAAATGGAGTACAAGTGAGAAAGAGCGTGCAAATTTCTACGAGATCGGATTGGCAGTAGGGCTTCCAATACCGGGATCCCGGTATTGGCCAATACCGGGATCCCGGACTTTTTTCGCCGGTTTTCAATACCGGTATTGAAATGTCTAATACCGGGATACCGGTATTGGTGACACTATAAACGAAACAGTGACTATTGCATATATTTCTTGGTAGATGCCACTGTATTTTATTCGGCTAAGTTTAAAACTTGTATCTTAAGCATATTAGCTCAAAAAGAGCGCTTTTATTGCTTAAAACCAGTGAAGAAAAGTCGTTTTTGTTCACCCAGATGGAAAAATTAGTGTTTGAATTTAGATCCCTGTGGCTTGGCATTTCTATTTCTCTCAAAACGTTCAGAAATCTGATTTATAAAGTCTAATGCATATTTTATTATGATATAATATTATTTTCTTTTAAATAATAACTATTGGATTTTAGATTCATTTGTGTTTTGACAAAATTATCGTTTCGTCTTCGACTTCGATCGACTTCTTTCAAAAATATCGTTTATTTATTAGTTATTTATCATTTAGTAGTTCCTCAACAGGTGGGCCTAAAAATGAATATGAGCAAGATAAAGATCATTTCTAATGCACACGTTCAGCCCCAACCTGTGTTAATTGAGAATTCTGCACTCGAAATTGTTGAGGAGTACGTATACCTAGGACATACAGTCCAGTTAGGTAGGTCCAATTTCGAGAAAGAGGTCAACCGCCGAATCCAACTCGGCTGGGCAGGGTTCGGGAAACTCCGCGACATCTTCTCGTCCAAAATTCCTCAGTGCCTGAAGACGAAAGTTTTCGAACAGTGCGTAATGTCAGTGATGACTTACGGCTCCGAAAAATGGTCGCTAACTTTGGGCCTGATAAGAAGGCTCAGGGTCACTCAGCGGGCAATGGAGAGAGCTATGCTTGGAGTATACCTGCGTGATCAAATCAGAAATGAGGAGATCCGTAGGCGAACCAGACTAACCGACATAGCTCGAAGAGTCCAAGCTTTAAATGGCAATGGGCGGAGCACATAGTTGGTAGAACCGATAGGCGTTGGGGTCCCAAAGTGCTTGAATGGCGGCCTCACACCGGGAAGCGCAGTGTTGGACGACCCCCCACTAGGTGGACGGACGATCTCAAGCGTGTAGCTGAAAGCCGCTGGAAACAAGGGGCACAAGACCGTGCTCTGTGGCGATCTATGCAGGAGACCTACGTCCAGGATGTCTATAGGTTGAGACGACGACGACGATAGTAGTTTAAATTACAATCTTCGACACTAATTTACTAATTATTTAAAACTCCCTGCCATATTTATTTAATTTTGTGTGTACGTTGAAAAAGTGTGTCACAAATATACTTTATATTAAAAGTTCAAAATTCAATGGAGGTTAAAATATATATTTTCGTAAGAATTCATCCAAAAATAGTTCTATTTTAAAAATCATATAGTTGATATTCTGATTGATATGAATAAGAAATTGATTATACGAGTATGATAATAATATAAGTATTACTTAATAAGATTGTATTTAAAATGATGAGATGGAGTTTCAGAACATTACGTGGTCCGTAATTTTCACCTTATGTAATACATGAAACAAACGATAGTTTCGTAAGAATTAAGTCAACGCGTAAATAACTATCTCAATACTCAAAATACAAATAAATCTAAAAATCAATACGTCTTGGTGATTTTTTTTAAAGAAAATACAATTTCATAAAATATTGTATGATATAAAATAGAGTGAAGGAATTACTTAACGGCTTTTCTTCACTGAATTTATGCAGAAAAGGCACTTTTTTGAGTTAATTTGGTGAAAAAATTTTTTTATGAAAAAACTGTTTTTTATGGTGCCGTTTGCTTCAGAAAAGACTAATTTTAAGTTAAAAAAACATCTACCACATTTAAATTTTTTTCCAATACCGGGATCCCGGGATCCCGGTATTGAAAAAAATCATTCCGGTATTAATACCGGTATTGAGAAAAACCGGTATTCGAAAGCCCTAATTGGCAGCCATTTCAACTGAGCACGAAATACAGACACATGATCATATTTCCGTAAACCATATATGAAACGTATACATACATTTTGCAATCTATCAAGCTTGTTCAGCATGGTCTCTGATAAATCCGGATAGCAAACATCAGCGTAATCTAAAATAGGTAACAGCAAAGTATTAGCCAAAAGGATTTTAGTTTTTACAGGTAAAAAATGTTTCCACCGCCTTAAGTACCCAACAGCAGCAAAAATCTTACGACTCAACTCCGATATTTGAGGAACCCAGGACATAGTATTATCAAGGATGAGACCAAGATCTTTGACTGAACTACTCAGGGGAATAACTGTACCATCTAAGAGAACAGGAGGTAAAGAATAATTTGAAAGTAAAGAAATGTAATAATTGCTACCTATGATAGTCACCTGGGACTTACCTGGATTTAAGATTTAGTTTTATTTACTGTCATCTTATATTTTTTTAATCCACTACAAGTTAGCCCTTGACTGCGATCTCACCTGATGCTAAGTGATGTTGAAGTCTAAGATGGTAGCAGACTAACCTGTTAGGGGTATGGCAGTTATAATAAAACCCATACCCCTATTCGGTTTCTACACCGGCGTCCTTGCCGGTAGGGTGGTAACTAGCCACGGCCGAAGCCTCCCACCAGGCCAGACCAGGCCTTTATGGACCCGTTCCGCAGTAAATTCACGAGAAGAGATAGTTAAGTCCAAATCAGGGCTACTGAAAATTGCATTGGTGAGAAGTGAGAACAGACACGTGGTAAAGAAGGGATCATAAAGCTATAATATACTCGTACATACCTAATGCGTGACGTCATAATATATGGGTGCATATCTATGTGAAATACGTGTACCAATCGTTTATTTATTTATTTATTTAAATAGAGTGATGAAACGAATACGGAGCGGCTGTCAAAGTTATCGGCGATATGAACGCATACAGTCGCTAGTGTGCGACACACGCCGGCGCGGGCGCAAGAGAAAGCGTGCTTAATCAGATAACTAAGATTGTCAACCGAACTCGGGCTCCTGAAATCGGGTCGAATGTCGATACACTCGATTAATTAATTGACGGTCCGAAAAGTGGAGGTAACTGGTCCAAAAAGCAAAACTGTTGTGAAACATGAACACTGTTCTTATGATAAAGCTGACAAAACGTAGGTAATAGTAGTTTGTGATATAAGGGCGGTAAATAGGTTTTTACATACGAGTTGACTAATGTCAGCCCGATGACGCCAGTCGAGGGCTGACCATCGTCACGAGTTTGTTAAAACCTTAACGCCCGTGTATCACACGATATTTTTCAATACATTTGTGAGAAAACTTGAAATTAAAAGTCGAGTAGGTAGGAACTAGGTACTCACTAGAAAATGGCTTCGTGTCACGCCCATACTTAGTCGAGATTTTCGGCGGCTATTACAAGCGCGACTTTTTTCTCACAGCTAAAATACCTTATTGTTGATTTAATTTTATTATTACACATCACATAAACTACTCATCTTATTATTTAATAATTTATAAGAAAAACTCAATGAAACTTTTAAAAATAGCGCGCACAGATTCAAGATTTTAGTAGTACCTATCTATAGCGCGTTGTTGTAATTGCGTTTTTTTTAATTGGCTTCATGGCTCTAGGTTCTAGCTCTTAACTATCAGCCTGGACTATTCAGCCTTTACTTTTTTGATTTATAAAACTTAAAACAATTTTAATTAACTAAATTAAATACAATTTTTAATTTCATGAATTAATTTCATCAATCTACATCTAAATGTTTAAATTTTTTAAGTTTTCTACATACAAAGTCAATATCATTATGAACCTTCTTTCAAGAAAACTTTTTATTTAGAAGTAAAGTGGCCTTACAAAAATTAAAAAAAAACTGCAAAAAAATAGCACGAGGGCAGTAAATTCTGCAAAAAAAAAGCACGAGGGCAGTAAATTTAACTTACAAGCCCTGTTTACTGCCTCTGTAAGTGCATTTTGCGAGCAAGTGTATTGAAAAAGAATATGTAATTGATGTTGATTAACAAGAGCAACGTGAAAAAATGTACATGTTAAGTATTTTCGTTGTACGCATAATACAAGAAGTTAGAAGACACTGAAATATTGAAGTTTTGAATAGATACATAAAAAAGGCTTGTAAGGACTGACTGATAGACTTATATCTATCAAAGCATATTAAAGCTAGGTATGTACCTACGTTCGAAATATAAAGTGCGAGTATTTGAGTTAATTTGATTTGTGCCGATTTTTACGCAATTGAAGAATTCAGAATAGTAAGATTTATACATTATGAACATTCGTTTTTATAATCTACTACAAGCTAGCCCTTAACGAGGCATGGTATAGTTATATTAAACCCATGGGGAATCGGTTTCTAGTTTCTACACGGTACCGTACGCGTCTTTGCCAGTAGAATGGTAACTAGTCACGGCCGAAGCCTCCCACCAGGCTAATATGTTTACAATATTTGTATTATAATAAAAAAACCAGCCAAGTGCGAGTCGGACTCGCGCACCGAGGGTTCCGTACAAACCTGTAGGTATATAAGTAAAAGTTATGGTATTTTTATTGCTAAATGAAATCCATAACATTACAACGTGGAAAGCTGGAGGTGCATAAATTTAAGACAACGGTCTCCTTATCGTTTCAGTAATCCTTTATTTTATACTAGCTTATGCCCGCGACATCGTCCGCGTGGATTGAGGTTTTTCGGTTCCCGCGGGAACTCTTTCATTTTCCGGGATAAAAAGTAGCCTATGTGCTATTCCAGACTATAGTCTATCTCTGTGCCAAATTTCATCCAGATCCGTTCAGCCGTTGGAGCGTGATTGAGTAACAAACATCCATACATCCATACATCCACACATCCATACATCCACACATCCATACATCCATACATCCATACATCCATCCAAACTTTCGCATTTATAATATTTATTTGATTTGATTAACACATAATATCATTTATTTTATAATAGGTGTAACTGAAATGCCTACAATAGAATAGCCTTGAAGCAGCCTTGCAAAAGTTCTTTTATCAAAGTTATTTATTTACAAAGCTTTTAGTCACTATTTAGAAATCTGGTTCAAAAATACTAATTAAGTATTAAATTTGAACCAGATCTGTAAATGGTGACTGAAAAAGGTATGCTTCTTACCAAATTTCAAGATTCTATGTCAACGGGAAGTAGCCTTTATATTTTGATTCCCTTGCGAGTAGTTGCGAGTTTCAAAATATGCGGTATAAATGGTTGTACCTTTGCGTTTTGCGTTTATGCGTTGACTTAGAAATTTGGGTTTTTTTCACAGCTTAAAGGCAATTCAAGGCAATTCAAGGCAAGGCAAGGCAAGACCTAAGTATTTGATATGAATTTCAACTTGATACCTCTACTCGTTCATGAGGAAAAGGGTAATAAGTATAAAATTATTAAAAAAAATATATTATGTGACTAAAAATTAAACTAACTAAAAAGTTAACTAAAAATTTAAGATTTTCGAAATTTCTCCTTTATGTGTGCTATAAAACGGTGCTTCCTGCCAAATTTCAAGATTCTAGGTCGACTGGAAGTATTCTTTAGGTTTTGATTCCCTTGCGAGTAGTTGCGAGTTTCAAAATGCTGTTTCTTTTGATTGCGTTGACATAAAAGTTTGATTTTGTTACAGATTAAAAGTATTATATACCTGAGTATTTGATATGAATTTCAATTTAATACCTCTACGCGTTTATGAGGAAAGAGGTAGTAAGTTTAAAATTATTAAAAATATTATTATATTATATGATGTAACTAAAAATTTATGCTTTTCGCAATTTTTCCTATATCTGTGCTATAAGACGTTGCTTCGTACCAAATTTCAAGATTCTGAGTTCACGGGAAGTACCCTGCAGGTTTTGATTCCCTTGCGAGTGTCGAAAATTTGCAGCATAAACGGCTGTATCTTTTGATTGCGTTGGCTTAGAAGTTTGATTTTTTCACAGCTCCAAGGGACAGTAAACCTAAGTATTTGATATGAATTTCAGCTTGATACCTCCACGCGTCCCTGAGAAGAAGGGTCTTGACAGACAGACAGACGAGCAACAAAGTGATCCTTTAAGGGTTCCGTTTTTCCTTTTGAGGTGCGGAACCCTAAAAATAAATCAATAACACAAACAAAAAGGTAATTATCAACATAATTTGCGTTTGAAATTTAATTTTGCATATTTTTTACAATTTTGTACTTATGTAAGTAACTGTTTTTTATAATCCAATGTCTATCATACCATCTATCAAATATCTATCAGTAAAAAATGTTGTATATTCAATATTTTTATGCTAATACATATCACTGGCTAATTTATTTATTTATGGCTAAATCAGGCTGCGTAAAGTATGCGTAATTTCGACCTTATCACACACTATACGTATTAATATGTGAATAATATTATGTCTAGGTATATCCAATCTTAGGTGAACAGGAAATGATTAATTTTCATCAGAGATTATTAAATTATATTACATTTCACTCCAAGAAATTATCTATTTTGGTATCCTGGCCTTAAAAGCTTTAATTTGATTTGGTATCATAGAACTGACTTTATTATCATAATAAATTATATACTTGCTAAATTGCTTTTTTGATACATACCTACTAGCAGACCAGTCAGACGTTGAATTGCCCCAATAAATCGAGTTCACACAAAAAGTCCATAGAAAGTCCACTTTCAGATTTTCCCTAATTTTCCAGGATTTTTTTAAAATTTTTCTTTCCCTAAAAACCGTAGTTCTAAACTTCTAACACGAATATTACCATGAACCAAATCGGTCCAGCCGTTCTCAAGTTATTCGCTTACCAACGAACCTCATTTCAATTTTATTAGGGTTCCGTATACACTTGGCTGGATGTTAGATGTACGTATAGGCCGATTATTGGCTTTAAGAACTGGGTATATATTAAATCTAGTTTGGCACTTAAATTTAAAAACTAATCCTATGAAAAAATTTGCCTATCAAAAACATCAGTATAATATTTATACCTACTTATTATTATATACCTAACGCCTCTTGTAAAAACGTAGCTCTATTTGTAATTTATTTGATGTATACACTCTTATTATAGGTACGAAAAATCGTATTTGGTTTTTGAAAATAAGAAAATATGATAAGAATCCTTGTTATACTAATTAGGATCGATAAACATTCAATAATTACACAAAACAATAGGTACAATGCAATTGTATCACTTATTATTCAACGACGACTTGCCTTTAATTGTTACCTAATTCAGACATTTAAGATTGCTGATTGCAGCAATGTATCTCTGTCGGGCGACAATGCTACATTGTTCGTTATCAATCGAAACTTTAAAATGGTTACTAAGTTACGTAAACCATTACCGGTTCGGTGCCAAGTATTTATGAGTAAGTCTGCCACTACCACACGTTCTGATTTGTTTGAACTGGGGTTGTTTCGATTTCAAGGGCAGTTTTTAGGATCTAGACTGAAAAAAAGAAACACCCTCTAAAATGTTTGTTTTTAGGTAGGTACTAATAACATCCAATCCACTACAGCCCATTAACGTCCCACTGCTGGGCACAGGCGTCCACTCTCATAGGAGAGTGGGAATTAGAGCTTAGACCCACCCTGCTGCTCCAATGCGGGTTGGCGGGCTTTAACGACTATTATCATGTTAGTGATAATATAATAACCGGGACCGACGGCTTAACGTGCTCTCCGAGGCACGGGGGTGAAACACCACCAACTTCCTAACTCTGGGCTAGTACTGAGAATTTCTTGACTGAAAAACCCAATACTTAATTATGGCCAGACCCGGGACTCGAACCCGCGACCTCGTCGGCCGCAGTTGAACATGCTAACCACTAGACCAACGAGGCAATCACTATAATCACTAATAACATATTTTGAAGTAATAGGTACTATTACTTTGAAGGAGGGAACTGAATAAAGAAGTTTATTCAGTACATACTTTTCTATAATTTCATATTATGGCTAGTTTCAGGTAAAATTAAATTAAAATAGGTTATAAATATTATAAGTTATGTTATCTGAGTCTTTGATTTTTTTACAATCATAAAAGCTTGGTTTCGGTACACTAATATAGTGTGGTAAACTTTTTTGTGATTCATTATTTCGTGTCTAATATTTATTTTTTATAATACAGTAAAATCCATATCGAATTCCATACTAATATTATAATTAATACGAAAGTGTGCCTGTCTGTCTACTACGCTTTAGCGGTCCATGTTTACAACAGATTTCTATGGGTAGATGTAGGTTACATTCCAGGGAAGAGCATAGCTAGCTATAACTTTTATCCCGTAAAATTAAGGAGCTCTCCGGGAATTAAAAAAATAATCCACGCGAAGTCGCGGGCATCATCTAGTACGTAAACAATAAAACATTAGGGCAATAAAACCATAATTGAATGGCTATTTAATACAATTACATGTGATACATGCCTACTAGAATCGTTTTTACAGTTGAACATGCATTAATTAAATAGTGTATTAACAATAAATGCCTGTATCCAATGTCTCTTAGGAATTCTAATAAAGCAGTGAATCTTTTTTAATCTCTTATTTATTTATATCGTGACACTTGCGTAAAGGCGGAAAGCACCGTTATAATATAATGCTCGGGCTATCTATTAGTATGCGTAGTTCCGTTGAGTTTACGCGACGCCAGATCTACGGAGAAAGCCTGTGTCCCCCTTATTGAAACGCAGAGCTATTCGCCGGCACAAATTACTCATAAATTCATCCATTCACAGTAAAACATTGTGTTTATTACCCGTTGCTAACACTGTAACCATGGGTCCTTGCGATATTTAATTGCGGTGCCAGGTTAATAGTCCATTTCTACGCCGATTACGAATATTTATTCACCTTATCACCTTTGCATTTATGTGTACACGGCAAGGAGGTAGTTAGGGCCTCATAACTTAATACGGTATGTAAGAAGGGATTGTACGTAAATCGCTTCGATAGTGTTGAGGATCATGGGTGCGGCCGCCGCGCGTCGTCGATCGGCGTACCGATCCATCAATCAGAGGCGACGATCGGAGGTGCTTTCTCGTCGTTAGCCCTATATGGGCAGCCTGGCACCACGCCTGGCGTATGCCACTTCTTTTTCACATCATTTTCTAACCAGTCTATTATAGAAATCGCTCTAACAGCATATTTCACGTTAACCATCTGAACGGAAATAGTACAAAAGGTTCGTGTGAATCTTTTATATGGCTAAAATGAAAAGTAAAATTTAAATACTCGGTGCAACAAAACGAGTGTAGTTATTTAACGTAATAGCTAAGTAATGCGCGCTACTAATCGCGTTTTACTTATTCGCAAAATGCTGGCGGCATACACTGTTATTAAGTTTTATACCATAAAAAGCTGGCGACTAAGTTAATCATGTTTCAAGAACTTATCTTCACATTGCACGTCTCAATTTATAGAAAAATTTGATTTCATAAGTTCACACACACAAAGAATAGAAAACGTATACTTAATACTTTTTTAATAATAAACATGGAAAATATATACATACTAGTGGTTCGCCCCGAACTGAGACCTCGCTCACAAACGAATAAACTTTTACAGAGCGCCATCTATTGACATCATTGTGAAGTTCTGTTAAAAATACTGAAGCTCATTAAAAATTAAATAATTTCGTTACCTTACAATATTTATCTAATTTTAGTATTTGTTGTTCAAGTAATTCAAATAATTGATCAAGTTTCAGGCATTGAGAGTTCTGAGGTCAACTTTGGAAGATTAGAAAATCTCACTTTTCGCTCCCCATTTCGTCAATTTTAGGGGAAAAATTTAAAAAAAAAATTTTGGACTGAAATAAATGTTTTTATAACTTTTAAGCCATATTCGGCTGGAGGCCATCGGTTTACATATTATATTTAAATTAATTACGTTCAGTAATTTAGAAGTTATAAGGCTCTGACAGACAGACGGACGGACGGACGGACGGACAAGTGCAAATTCACTCAAGTAGACTCAGAGACCTTCGCTTCGCTCGGTCAACTAGCTGATGCCCGCGACTTCATCTGCGTGAAATAATTAGTTAATTTTAATTCCCACGGGAACAACTCCTTATAGTTTTCCGGGATAGGAAAAAGCCTATGTCACTCTCCAGGTCCTCAACTATACCCATTACCCATGCAAAAAATCAAGTCGATCCGTTGCTCTGTTGCAGCTTGGTTGAAGGACAAACCAATAAACTAAAAAACTAACAAACAAAATATACACTTCCGCATTTATAATATTAGTATGATTGTACCTAAGTATTTTTGACCCATCTTTTTCTACCTCAATAGCCAAGTTTTAATATTCTGTCTTTCATTGTTTGTAGAGCGTCGTTATGCTTATGTTCCGAGAAGAAAAATCACCAGAAGACGAAATTAAGGCGTGGCAGTTCTGGCACGGGAGACAACATTCAGTCAAACAAAGGATACTCGACGCCGGTAAGTTAACACTATCTATATATTATGTCGTTCGCGTGCTATGTAGCAATTACAATGTGTTTATGTAAATAACTTTAATTGGAAAACAATGAACTCTGCGAGTGTAATGGTTAGACGGTAGCTAATGCGAGGTCTCGAACCACGATATATACAAAAACATGGTTAGTCGTGCTCGAGGCGACACAGAAACATGCAGAAGAAGTTGCGTGCGGCGGCGGCGCTCGGCACGCAGGACCTAATTACCGTGCTGCAGGCAGATAGCCGCGGAGATGCAACTGCACACCGCTACCCGCCATTATATGTCGTTAGGACATTTGCATAAATAACCCGCCGCACCACCACGCACCGCCTTCATCCCGACCTATCAATTCCCGACTAAAAATAAACCCCTGGCGCCATATCTAATGTCGTCTAACCTTCTCCAGTTTCCCTTAGAATGCATGTTGAGTACACCGAGGCATTCATATTAACTAATTAAAATCGAACGTTGGACTTCCCAGTAATGAAGCTAACTAAAACGATGTAATAGAGATACAGATAGCCGAGTTTATGAACAGAGAATAACAGGAAATCGTAAAAATTCGTGAGAAATCTAGTGAGGACGCCGTAGCACCTGTTGAAATTGTCGGTGTAAACTTAAAACATAATATTATGGCCGTTTTGAAGACCGTCCGAAGCATTGATTGCATGATATATGCTTGGTTGTCTAAACTGAGGAGGCGAGGTATAAGTTAGCGTACGATATAGAGGCGCGCGGACATAATTACTGCGATGATATCGGGGAGCGCGCTCATTAGCATGTTAATTGCGCGATGACTCCCCCCTCCCCGCGTCTCGCCTCGCCTTTTGCTATGAAGTCACTATATTTGTATTTGATATCGAGGAATTACAGACTTGCAATTATTTAATTAAGTTTTTTTTAAACCAACTGTGGAATCTGTAATCTTTCGAGACTAAGATTCAAGTAATTTTGTCATATCCGTATATTTTACGCACTCTATAACCGGGCTTTACATATAAGGTGACATTTTGTTTTTTAAAAGATTTCCGGGTGATTAAATTAAAACCATAATTTAACCTTGTCTAAATTTGCGATGCCTTGGCTTTAAGTCAGTTGTTTTTAGGTTTGTGCTACTCTCTTGCAGTCTTGCCCCTACGTATTCATAGAGGTTCATTTTCTTCATTGTCATCTGCTCTATTTCTTCATCTTATCATTACTTCTCTATAATCTCTCATCCCATCTAACTACTCTTCGATTCCATTGTATGAACTTTATATAAATTTAAACCGTGATGTAAGGGACAGTTAGATTAAAACATTGTTCTAAAATCGACCTGAATTACCATACAACAAAGCTAGATAAAAGCTTGCGTAATCAGCTTAATGGTAACTGATTAATCTTCTGACGTGCTTATTGAAATAAACAACGCTGATATATGACACTTTATACGATCTAACATTACTTAACTGAGACTCGTAGCATTTGTAATGAGTGACTCTCTGGCCACAAGCGGTGTCTATAAATTTAATCTCAAGGAAAATAAAAACATGGAAGCCATTAATTCGCGCGCCGGGCCAAGTTTAATGTCAAGGTTTCTAGCTTATCTCGATGTTAGTCAAGTTTTATTTTTTACTTTGTTGTGTTATTATGGAATAAAATAATGTCTAAACACGAAGGAATTCAGTTGCTCGTGCCCTTTGTTAACGACCAAGCGACAGCGGCCAAATGTTTTCTCGAATGTTAAAGATATTGGAGTAATAATCTTGTCAGGCAAATCTGAAATCATGAATTAGTTTTGCCTATTTGCATTTAAATTAATAGCATTATTATGTCCACGAATAGCATTAATTTATTACGTATAATTATTATTCAATAACAAAATATTCCCATATTATTAAAATTATTGTTTTCAATCTTGACAACTAAAGTATTGTAAAAACCTATGTTTACTAAGTATCATGATTCAATATATTATTAAAGTATTATGATGATAACATACTAGATTCAATATTTGTTCATAAAATGCTATTTATTTTGCTCAATTCATCTTATCTTATATCTAAATATATAGAAAAGGTGACTGACTGACTGATCTATCAACGCACAGCTCAAACCACTGGACGTATCGGGCTGAAATTTGCCATACAGATAGCTATTATGACGTAGACATCCGCTAAGAAAAGATTCTTGAAAATTCAACCCCTATGGGGGTAAAATAGGGCGTTGAAATTTGTATGAAAATCGATCCTAACGTGAGCGAAGCCGCGGAAAAAAGCAAGTTGAGTATAAAAACGCTGTAATGGCGGAGACGTAGAGACGCAGGACAAATGCAACGAACTTGGGAGCAGCGTCAAGGGCGATACCGGACACCTGTGCGCAGGCGTGTGAAAGCGCGGAGGCTCGCAACCTACGGGACGGCGCGGCGGCGGCGGGGCGGGAGGGCAGAGTGCCTGAGCCGCAACGCACCGCGCCTCCGCACAATACCTTCTCCGATTACGTACATATCTTCTTGTATTGCGTGTCCACAGGCCGTTTCAGGCGATGCAGCTCCTTGGTTTACCCGCGCAGGGCTTTTGTCAGTTTTCGCTCACTTTACGCTTCACTGATTTACCCTGCGATTAGTCCTTTTAATTCTGCTGAAAATGTTAAATTTCTATCTTCGTTTAAAGTAAATATATATACTTACTTAATTATCCTGCGTTAAAATTAACCGTTGATTCTTGTTTCACCCATAGGTACATTTATCCACACAAAGTCATAGGTGCATTTTAGTAATGGTGTCTGTCTGCTACGCTTCATGAATCGCGGTCAAAGCGGCGGTAAATCAATTGATTTTGATTTTTGACAAAGTAAAGAGATAGGTCTCGGGGAAGGACATATTATGCTACTGTTTATGTCGGAAAATCGATGAGCTTCCACGGGATATTTCAAAACCTAATAACACAGGGACGAAGTTGCGGGCATCATCTAGTGTTATCAAATAGCTTCCTAAATAGCGAATCGATTTCCTCGATGCCTTTGATAAAAAATAATTATATGGTAGTAGCAGTTCCTACACTTTTAGTTAGTCATGCTCATGTTATAATAACTAGATTTCGACTGATTGGAATAAACGGGTTCCAGCATCATTGGAACTGGATCTATCTATTAACAGAAATGAATATAAAAATTAGATCAAAATTATGCAAGATATGTGTAGGAAGGTGCAAATATCCATCAATAAGTGACATAGTAGAACTCGTAAATTTGTAAGAAGCTGTTAAACAATGTGTTGCGTGAGGGCGGGCGGCGTCCTCCCGTTGCTCGTAAACATTTCAGCGCGCCCGCACAGATTGCAGACCCACTGATATAGTTAGGGTTACCAGTTAGGAATTCATGTAATTTTTATTAGGTATAGATCTCTTCATGCGTCGTTCCCTCCCTTTGAGGATCGTGACACCCCTTCGATAACACTCTTCTCCCGATACTCTTCCATTTCCCTGTTTCCCGCAGCGTGGATGGCCTCGCAGATATTTACGCAGTAGGTATAGATACTCGCGACTTAATTGACGTGTAAACTGTTTCCGACTCCTGGAAGCATGAAATCTCTGTCAAATTTGTCAAACTCTGTCAAAGTACTAAATTTCGTCAAAATCGGTTAAAAAGATGTGCCGTGAAAAGGAAACAGACTTTCCCGTTTGTAATATTAAGCATGGATTTAATGTATATTTTATCTTATTTAGGAACTAAAAGTTCTAGAGCCAACAGAGTTCTGTACATGATAGCCGACTTAACTGTTGCTATGTGAAAGGTCAGAGAAATACAATACATACGTTTTGTTAAACTGGCGTCAGGCGTACCTACCTAAGCAGCCGCGTAAGGCCGGGCGGGCGTCCTCCTCGCGTACTTGGGTGCATGTTCTATAGAGTCTACTGCAGGCAGTCAGGTCTATCAACTCATATCTGACATCCAATATTATAAGAGAGATGTTTTTATAATGATAAAACGAATCAAACATTGTGCAAGCGAAAATTTTCTGTTGAAGTTTTCAGTTTCTCACATCTTCAGATGAAAATTTTCAGTTTCTCTCTGTTTCATGACGAAGAAAACATGGAAAATTATGGGTATATATTAAGAAAATACTTTTTCCTATGTTTATAATTTTAATTTATGCATTTTCTTGTTACGAAATGGTTACCCTGAGAGCCAGTGATAGTGCACCCACGCTCCATCTCTCCGCAACCCGCCGCGCCACGATTACTCACTAACGACCACCGCCTGTCCGTTAATGCAACCATCGTATTCCGAATGCAATAAACAACTGTAACAAAATACAAATCAACACGGTGACTTATTGAAGGCGGCGCGCTGATTTGCTTGAACACCTGCAAATATTAAGTGCAACTTATTGTTATGGCGATGCAAGAGTTTTATGAATAATTTAAAACATGAAATGCATCGTAAAAACTTAATATAAACAATGAGTCATCTCAATTTACAAAGCAGTTTAGTAATAAAAACGTTATATTATTGTGTTAACTGTTAAAACGATATAGGTAGGTATGCAGGTACAAAAAGCAATTTGCCTTTGCTATATTTGTGAGGTGGTACTGATTGGAATTTAGGTCCGGGCCTGCTAATTGCACGCTAACAGAAATGGAAACATAGCAGTCCCTGATGAATCGATGCTATCACGTGATTATTCACGCCCAGCAAATAAATTTCCGTCGCCGATGACGTATTGTGCGTTGATATCTTAATCGAAATCTCCGCAACCATTAGTACACAGTTACTTGAAGACAAGATTAATGCCAAGTTGTGGTCTTGTTGCAGACACCAAGAACAGCATTGGGCTCGCTGGCTGCATCGAGGAGGTGGCTCATAACGCCATCGCCGTCTACTGGAACCCGCTAGAGAGTGCAGCAAAGGTAAGCAGAAACTGATTGTAAACTATTTTCCTGCTACTGTATCCATTCCTATATACCAATAAAAATAAAACTGACAGATCCAACCACCGCGTTGAGTCTATATGAGTTCCCATATCATCTAATAAAGGTTTTGAAAAATTCAAATTCCATCAAAAACATAAATGTGAAAATGCGAGCCAAGTTTAATATCTTCTAAATATATAAAAGGAAAAGGTGACTGACAGACTGATCTATCAACGCACAGCTCAAACCACTGGACGAATCGGGCTAAAATTTGGCATGCACATAGCTACTATGACGTAGACATTCGCTAAGAAAGGATTTTTGAAAATTCAAAGTAAATTAGGGTTTTGAAATTTGTGTAGTCCACGCGGACGAAGTCGCGGGCATAAGCTAGTTAAGAATATAGGTGGTTAGCCGTCAAAAGTATTGATATCTTAATGGGTGCCAACAAAATCAAAAAACACTTAATCAAAAAGACCACCCCTGGATGCTCCTGGGCCAAAGGTACCCATCAAGCTTGCAGCATTGCCACGCTGAATGGCAATGGATAAACTTTAGGGATAAAATTGAAAAAGCATAACGCTCTTTTTAAGTTTAAAGTCTCTCCTAAGTTATGCTTAACTGTTTATGGGAATCCATCTCATAAGGCAATACCTCCGGTTGTATATAAAAGCCAATATAGCGTTAATTAGCTTATATATAACCAATGTAATTATTTAATATATAAAAATTCAGATCATGATTTGATTAAACTTATTAAGGGCTAATTAAAAAAAAGAGTAAAATCCTTTATCCTTATTTGGCCGCGCTGCAAATGAAGCAAAAAATTCAGTCGTTCTTGAACACTCGACGAGACAATGCCACCGGTTTCGGTGAACGGTATGCTTACTCCCAGTTTTAACATTGCAAATACGATTGAGTGACGTGAGCGTTCGATCGCATTTACGTCAAACTAAAATGAACCATAATTACATTGATTTAGAGCTCAGTTTCGTGTATGCATTCACAGTGAGCGCTCCAAACGGTACGTTTCGAAATTTAAATCGGTTGCACTGAATTTGTGGCTCTAAATCAATGCTGTTAAGGTTCATTTTAGTTTACGCAAATGTGATTCACCTCACTTAGTGAGACCGTATTTTAAATTCGATCAATCTCAGAGTAAGGGTACGGTTTAAAACTTAAAATATGTTACGGGAATCGTTAACTACATTTTTAACTTTTTCAATAATAGTCAGACAATTTTATCAAAACTTTAGGTATGTGCATAATGTAAAAAAATCCTTTTGAATACTACATTGAGTGTATTGAAATTTCATTAAATAACTTTAAGTGCAATTTTAACAGACTAGAATAGACAGCCTTAACTAAAGAGTTAAGGCTGTCTATTCTATACAGTGCAAGAGTACACCTACCTATATATTTTAACCTTATGTTTTTTTTGTAATAATCATTATATGTATTATAGTTTTACTCACTACATTGATACAAATTATTCAAGTATAAGAAGTACCTAAAAGTAAAGTGAAATAGGTATTTCATCGAAAATTTTTAACTCCGTGAAAGAACCAATACAACGTACCAAGTCCACAAGCTCATGGCCACCATTAGCGGTAATACTCAGTACAGAATCTAATCAGTATAATTCATGCAGATAGAAATTATAGCTTTAAGGCGTGAAACGGAAATTGTGTGTGTTCCTTGTGTGCCGTTTAAAATTCTAAAATTGGTTTCAACTTGGGCATTATTTATCCGTGAATAATCGGTTATCGATATTAATAATTATTTACGATTGCTCGCAACAGCCATAGCGGATGCGAGTAGTTTGCGACATAATGTAATAGGTGTAGTGTGCGCGACGTTGATCGGTAGCAAGTCGCGCGTCGGCGGGGAATAAAAACGCGTACGGTCATTTGCATAGACCGCAGGAGGCGTACTACCAATGCTTAAAGCCGTATTTTTTTAATATTGTTGACGTTCGTGTTTTAGAATTATAATCCTTATTATAGGGACCTCAAGGTACGTGACATTAAACTGTCATTTAAAAGTAATACTGCTTTAAGCGATGGCAATAGCCCCCCAGTAATGACTATGGTCCCCGGCCCAGCCTCGTCGTTGCCTCCCGCCGTTCGCTACGCTATTACACACTCACATCGAACCTTCAATATGTTTCATTATAATCAGCTCGTCACTTACAGCTTTTTACAATCATCTTAGTTATGACGTCGCACATCCGGTCTTATTGAGAGCGTATAAGGTGGAGCTGTCGCATGCGATGTTTTCCTCGCAAGTATAAAATAATGTTCGCCATAATTAGTAACTGGGTAATTTTATACGACGATGTAAAAAATATACTATTTTCGCATAGTAATTAACGTGTTATGCTTATTTTCAGATCAATATCGCTGTTCAGTGTTTGAGTACGGACTTCAGCAGTCAAAAGGGAGTAAAGGTTCGTATCTGTTTGTTCAAGCATCATTGTAACTAAATTATATTATAACGAATTTGTTTAATTATTAGTAAGAAAATAATGTAGCTTGGTATTTTCGTAGTAAAGTCGTAATTTTGGCGTCGTAGGTACTTACCTACTTTATAGATTAATGCCTCTTAAGATACCTAAACCTAAAGACCTAAACTCGTATATATACCTATCGGTTTTGTAGTGGTACCTAGTGCTTTATGTAGTACTTATGTATACATGGGAAGTAAAAATCTAAGTGTGTATCCAGACGCAGTGTACACACATCTATGTAATTACAGTTTTCTATTTAGCGGAACGTTAATTGAGTTTGTAGCACAGAATGTTTTTAAATAAAATGAAATTACGATGCGTCGTCGCCATGGAAGTAAGAGGTCGTTACCCGCGTTGTTGCCTGAGACAACCTGATAACCAGCGAATGACGTAAGGCTGTAAGCCTCTTGTATTATATTGCTTAGGCCTTCCCGCCGTGCGCTTGTGACTCGCGTTCCATTACCCCGTCTATTTCCCTGTCGCTTTACGTCGCTTACTGTCAGCCTTTTAATTAACACTGGATTGGGCGGGCGGATACTCATACACTGTTATATAAATTTATAATTCTGAAACTCTATCAGCGAACCTTTTAAACTCAAATGCGGAACCTTTTAAAATCAAACACACTACTGATAGGACATGAGAAAACGTCAACGTGAAACACTCGCGTCTCGCGTACTGCAGTGGAAACACGTTTCGTCGTGTCGCACAGGTCTATGCAGTTATAAAAGTGCAAGCGCCGGTAATGTGTTTTCACCATAAATATAAAGGCTTAAGATACGAGCGCAGTGGAACAACCCTACCCTTTTCCTAACCTAAGTTGGGTTGATAGGTACTTGATGGGTACTAGAAGGGACATAACAGTCGATGCGTTATAGCGTTGGGTAGGCAACTTTGGCACGTTTGGTAACTGGGTTAGCGAATGTTCACGTGTTACCTGTAACTTCAGAGAGTAGTAAGTCGTCAATCACGGTTATTATAACGATCACCTGATAATTAAATGAGTATCAGATAATAATTGTAAGACGAAAGTATCTCCTCATATCTTTCAGACTATCAAATCAGTTTAAAACGTTTGCAAGGCTTGGTAAGGTAAACGGAAAGATGCTAAGGCATAGAAAAAGAAGTTACAAGGTACATCCTGCAGGCTACGTGAGCTATAGCTATACGAACCTTTCAAAGTCGAGAATTACCAATTATTGTAACCCTCGCACTGACATCAGTATTTCCATCATTCCGTATTGTATGTTTCCTCGTCAATTTGGTATCAGAATCTCAATTAAATATCACTGCGTAGTGACGCCACCGCATCGATGACCTCGAACCGATGCAATTAAGACGTTTTACCGTCTTTCGATTCAGACACGTGCATATTTATTCCTTTTTCGTAAATTTTACGCAATTATCCCATATACTCGTATACGTTAATAAACCGTTTTTAAAACTCTGAGACAGTCATAGATTTTAAGCGTGAAATAACTTTAGTAATTTGCTTACCTATACATATCTCAGTAAATTATTCGGCAAAAACAAAACTTCGAATGTAAAAACTTTAAAAAGCGAAAGCCTATTAGCACGGCTATTTGTGATTTAAAGAATAGGCACATGCAAGTTCAATTATCACAACACAACTCAAGCTTATTTTATTTATTTACAGGGCTTACCACTTCATATACAAATTGACACCTTCGAGGACCCACGGGATACACAAGTTTATCACAGAGGATATTGTCAAATCAAAGTGTTTTGTGACAAGGTAAGAAACATAGTGTTATGTGATGACGACTGTTTTATTCGCTCGTAAACTGTTATTGTTATTTTCACATGAGCCGTATGTATGTGTGTGTATGTGAGTCGTATGTTTTTAACAACTTGACTTTTAAAATGTGTTTTAAGTAATAATAGATAATGTGATGCAACATTTTTAATTAATTAATTTTATATTTTAAAAGGGTGCAGAAAGAAAAACGCGAGATGAGGAAAGAAGAGCAGCTAAAAGAAAAATGTCTGCCACGAATAGGAAAAAGCTAGACGAAATCTATCACCCGGTGACAGAAAGAAGTGAATTTTATACAATGGCCGACTTAACAAAACCGCCAGTGTTGTTCAGTCCTGCGGAAGACATCGACAAATTAGCGGGGATGGATATACAAGGCTTCTACGGGCACGATGAGACAGCTCTAGCCGAAGCTCACCTTAAAGGAGCTTCTCCCTTCCTTTTGCACGCGGCGAAACCTCAAGCACCCGCGCTCAAATTCCACAATCATTTCCCACCTGATGCACCAGCGTAAGTAGCAGCAGTTAAATATGCACTCTCATAAGTCTCACTTGATATAAGTATCTAACTTAAAGCAACACGACTAAATTATTCGTATATTCTCATGTCGAGAAGAGAAGAGTTGAGAAATTTCCGATATTCTTGACTATAATATTTACTTACAAGAAGTGGCTTTCACGACATAAAGGCATAAAAGCATTGCTTACCCTAGTTAAAAGAGCTCCATGCTTATTTTTCATCTGCATGCGCTGTCTGAAAATAGGTATTTACCTAACCAATGCCTACCCTGGCTCCGAATACTGTGCACGCCACCTACATCCATAGCCAAAGTATATTTTACCGCGAAAATAAACAACCACTACGGTCAAGTAAAGTAGATCTCAAGATATAAATGATCTATTTGAGTTAATTTGATAATAGCCTGTATTGAACTATACCTAATCCTCACTTATATTAAAAAATGCAAAAGTAGGTAAAGTACCTTGTCTGCTACCTTTTCGTGGCCCTTCTGTTAACAGATTTTACGAAATTGTTAAAGCGGTGTAAAGATAGATTGCTTCCCAGAGATGGGCATAGGCTTATTATCCTTGAAAACTAAATTTTTAAACCTCTCTGCCTCTCTCTGCGTCTTATTCCTGACTTCTGACGGTCGTGACTCGTGACCCCTTTCTATGAAACATTATAATGGTTCATCGATGTTTGTCGGGATAATACCTACTTTAAAATCTAAAAAAAAACTAAATCGCGAGAATCATCTAGTGTTTTAATAAAAAGCAATTGATTGTCTACAGGTACCGATCGGACGTGGGCGGTCTATCGCCTTACAGTGACAGAAAAGACTCGCTGGAGTTAGAAGTGGTGTTGGGCAAGCGAGCGCGCACGTCCACGCCGCCGCTGAGCGAGCGCGTCATGTTGTACGTGCGTCAGGACACCGATGACGTGTATACTCCACTGCATGTCGTGCCGCCGACTACGCAAGGCCTGCTGCACGCTGTAAGTCACCATACTACCCTGCTAATCTATTGTTGCAAGCACTAGTACGAGTCCTAACCGAACACAACAAAACACACACTTTTGTAAACATATTTGGGATAGTTATTTTTTCGCGATTTAATATAATAATCATGGGTAAATGTCATGTATTTATAACAAAACACTCTCTGAAACTAAATAAATTCGTAATTCATAATAATTATGCATATTTTTTTTAGTATTTAAGTAATTTAAAGGTGCCAACGTTGCACCAAAGTATAAGTAACTAACGATATATTAATTTTGGAAAGTGTTAATCTATTTATATCGTGTTTTGTAGCGGTTCAATCGTACTAGTACTACTGCTTGCAATTCAAAACACAAATAACACTTGGCACGTCACATTGACCGGTCACCTGCCGGGTCAAAGTTACGTATCAAGGACTAGCCGCAAAACGCGGTAAGCACGAGAATAACCTTGGTGATGTCAGCTAACCGCAGAGCACGAGTAAACGAGAGCTCCTGGTTTACTCGTCGTTCCATGTTCGTTTATGAACCTAAAGTTTGAGATTAACGTGAGTTTGGAATCGAGACGCTTCGTCCGGGCGCGGGCGCCGGTCCCGCGAGGCGCGGAGCCGCACCCGCGCCCCTGTAACCGATGTGGCGCTTATAACCCCGTCTAATACAACCCACACGATCATCATAACTGCATGTTGTAATTAACACACGCGGCCGCCGCGCACCGTACCGGGTCCCGCACTCCTCGCGCGACTTACTTTTTTGTTCTTGTCAAACCGCTAGACCGGTCACGAGCCATCGTTCGATCCGTTAGACGAGACGTCTCGGTTGAAAGTCAAAAGGCCCATTGTAATTTGTTTTCTTTTCTCCTCATTTTCAGATTGAGAATAAGTACAAAATTTCAAGTTCGGCAATTAATAATCTTTATCGAAAGAACAAGAAAGGGTAAGTGGTTTTCATTGGCCTCTAAAAGTTTTGTTGGCGCATACCGGCCGCCTCGAGTCGCCTTGCTTGTTTGGAGGGCGCGCCACTAACTTCACTTTGCTTGTTTGAGAGACCCTAGTCCCTTCGTCGTCGCTTAGTTATATATTAATAATTATCATCACCCTCCCCGAGCCAACCTTAATTAATACCCGTAATTATTGCAAAGGCACAAGTAATATTCCTTACATTAATTGACACCAAATACAATAATATTAATCCTTAAATTAGATTGTGAATTAACTATGTCCCATAACAATAATATTTACCCTTATGTTAAGTTTTTGATGAATAGATCATTATATTTAATTATGTCCATTGTAGGATTACCGCCAAAATTGATGATGAGATGCTGGCATACTACTGCAACGAGGACCTATTTCTGCTAGAAGTGCGACCAGCGGGCGCCAGTGAAGACGAGCCTCTGTATGACATCACCTTCGTCGAATTGCCTCTGGAACACTAACTATAGGGAATCCGCATTTCTTCGTACATTTTCTATATGGTACATCTGCGCGGGTGATATTCTACTTAAGATCACTGTGTATTGTCAGATTGTTTTAAATTATTTACATGTCTAGATAAACTTTCATAATTGACAAGGAAACAATTAGAGCGTTTGTGGTATTTAACATAACAATTTTACGTTTTATAAATTAATAATTATATGAATTAGATATTTACGTTGTCAGCTCAATCACTAAATATTATATTCATATTAAGTAGATACTACTTAATTAGCGTTGCTTTATCTAGACAGGTATATAATCCAAGCAGATTGTATTATTATTTGCAATCAGTTTCGTAATTTCACTCGCGCTGAATATATTGTTCACCACGCACTATTTAATTACCCGCTTCACATTTCATAGTACCTACTTTAGAATTACACGAGTTATGTTTATCGTGGTGGACGTTGAAATTCCGTAACATTCCATTTTATACGCTCATTATTATTTATACGAGTAAATAAGGTTGTCTCTAAAGTGTCGATCTCAGATTGAAATTTACTATTAAGGAACATCACCGTTACGTTAAATATTGATAAAACGCATGTCACAAACCGTTTTTCGTCGTGTAATAAACGTCGATCAAAACCATTTTGTATATAACTATCTATCTTTTAGTGCCTTACAAAGTTGCATGTCACAAGATGCAGGTGATGGCTAAGAAAAGTGATTGTTGTGTTTAGTAGCCTGAACATTGGTTTCTTCAACAATAGGCCTCAAAATGATATTATAGCACGATGAAAATGTTAAATGACTTGTTAAAGAACTGCAATGATCAGCTGCTAAATTTAATGAAGTGCCATTCACTCGGTTATCATACTAGATTTATAATAATATGTAGTTATCGTTTTAACAGGTACCTTTAAATCTTGCCATGATGATAAAATAAGAAATTCTTGTCACAAATGTATTATTGTGGATAAATGTCTACAATAAGGAAAAAGTAAAGTGCCTTCGTCATAATAATTAATTTTTATCTTTTAATGTAGATAAGTGAGTTAAGTCAAATTAAATGCCATCCACTTTGTTAAGTTTTATATAAATAAGTTCGCTTTATAAGCTCGCTCAATTCATTCATCTAGTAAAGTTGATATTAGTTTTAAGCTGTGACACAATGCTGGTTCCATTTTATAAAAACTGTAACAGGACTAGAACTGTAATTTGAATTTTACATACAACTAATAAACAGGCCTACAGGTAGGATTTTATAAATTTCTATCACGCTATTGTACTTACTTAATTATATTTTAAACCAAATTAGGTAGGTACTTGTAATCTTCATCAGTTATTATGCTAGAAGCCTTTGAAATCGGTATGGGATTTGATTAAGAAAAATAATATGTATAGAAATAATAAACACGAATTAAAATTTTAAATGAGACACGATCGCTATTTTGCATAAAGTAGGAAACTAACATAATAGGCCACGTCTATACCTACAAATATACAAAATACATTAAAGCATTGGAACAACATTTACATTTTCATCCGCGGGAGTGGTTTTTGTACCTACAGTTTTAAATTCGTATTGATATAATAGGATTTTTAAATATATATTTTTTATGCTTACGATACATAAGTTATCGGGCCATGACAACATAGAATGTGAATAGTTTTACTGTTTCAGACGTATTTTTAAGATAAATAAAACATAATCAATTTTCGAACCGTGCCGATTTTTTAATATTAAATTCTGATTAAATCGCTCGGTTCATTTTAAGTGAATTGGTATAATCTGACAACGCAAAAAAATATGTTAGGTTTTCTCCACCGATTAATTCAAAATTCAGAACCAGGTTCTGTTCCTTAAAAGGATTGGTCGTAGACAAAGTCGCCCATGATATTATTATAAGTGCTGTGCCTAGTGCGGACGGTTCGAATAACTGCCATATTATGACATAGTTTAGATTACTTGATGATTTTAGATTTAGAAATTTACGTTTAGGTCATTTTATCGTCACACATGTTTCAGGTAGGGATCGAATTTTTATTAGGATAACGCTCTTAGTACGTATATTGATATTTACGTATTCTATCTAATGTGTTGTTTTGTTTTCTCATAAGAGCTGCGCCGTGACCCTCAGTCCGGTGCGATTTCGATATCTTCCATAGTATGTTGATGTTTTAATCACTCGTTGATGTCTTATCACTTTATTTTAAGAAATTTGGAATCTCTATTAATGTTATTTTTACGCATTTCATTGCTCAAAGTCTGCATTTACTTCTGGAGTTAGCGGACTCTAAGTACTTACATTTTATACGTTTATACTTATACGTTTAACGACGTAATGATATTTATTTATGTACTTATGGTTATAAATTGTTCAGCTTTAATGTTTACTCACATTGATGTTAGATCGTGATTCTGAATCTCGTCATAAGTCACAAACGTCAGTAGCAATAAAATACGTAATTCAGTTTAGTAGTTAAATGGGCGTGTTCGCGGGGCGTCGCGCGTCGCCAGCCTGTGCGCCGGAGCGGCGTTGTTGTGCAATGATTAAGTTAACAGAGTAACTATAGGAAGTGTGTATATTGACGTGGACTAGAGCTCAGGGTTGGGCCGGGGCTAGGTCGGCTTGTAGGATCGGCGTGAAGAGGAGACGCCGGGGCGCAGCTGGCGACGACCGCGCGAACGTTCTGCGCCTCGTGGAGATAGTCACACTAGTTATTACACACATCCCGAAAGTGGTCATTCCATTTTCGTTATTAAATTTTAATTTACTTAATTTTAAAATGAATAGATGTTACGTTATTCTTTTATATGAATATTTGTAAGTTGTCATAAAAATATTATTAATATAATTATTTTTATCAAAGTTTATAATCTAAATAAAAATGTTTTTCTTCAAAACATAGTAATGGTACTTTTGTTTTTATTACGATACCTTGTCCAAGTCTGAACTATTGAATTAAGGATTATTTTTATTTAGAAAGTAGGGAGTGAATTCCCTCGTTAGTGACTAAACAAAATGATCCCCCATTCAGTAAATCAGATCTAAAATAAGACATGGCTTTATTTTAAGTTTTAACCCAATTAAGCACATCTGTACTTCAGTGAGAAGTCAATTCGCCCATGCTGCATCTTGTAGTCTGATCAAATCTGTTAAGATCCTTAGTTATTAAGAATATCATCTGATTTGTTTTATTAAACCGTTTCTCTACCCGGTAGAGACGGCTCAAAAACGAAATTCATTCTGATAAAGGTGGGAAATTATGTATTTAAAGTTATCATACCACGCATTCGTTTCTGTGCTCGTAGGTGAATGAAAATTAAAACCAAATGATATTTGAAGTAATTAACTTTATTCTTACGATTTACAATAACGATTAACTGCACATTATGTAGATACATCAAAAGCAATATTATACGAAAGCATAGAGACAAGATAGAATTTATTTTAAGAAAAATCCTATTCCTACGACTGAGCAGACACGTCTTATTTCCTAAAGGTCTAAAAAGTTCTAAATAACAAGAGTATTGATGTATTTTAAGAGAAAAACAGTAAGTACATAAAAGGTAAGTATCTAGATGCGTCTACGTTGAAGGTCAGTCATTTTGTCTTAATAAGCTCCCTTTCCCCCGAATTTCTGCCTCGGCGGCCCATCTCCGGAGAGATTAGCCGCCGAGATTAGATTAGCGCGGGAGACATTATAGTGCACATGTACTCGTATATGCGCAAACACAGGTGCACTCTCTGTTCCTTTACTCTCATAGCCCGATGGGACGGAAAATCCGACACGACCGGAGAGTGATCAGGCGCAGGACCGATGGCTTTACGTGTTCTCCGAGGCACGGGGATGAAACACCGCCAACTTCGTAACTCCGGGCTAGTAATGAGAATTTCTTGTCAGAAAAACCCAATAGGTACTTGTTATGGGCCGACCCAGGACTCGAACCCGGGACCTCGTCGCCATAATAACTATATAATAACTAAGTAGTTTACGGCCATATCCGTACTGAAAAGCTCAGATCGTTAAAAAAATTCCCGATACCTTTGACTTTTTTTATCGCATAAACCATCGGCTTAAACTAATTTTTTATTCTTGTTGCAACGCGACCTTAGGCACGTAAATCGATTGATCGATACGAAAATCGTGATCGTGTTTTAGGTGGTAATTAGCTAGTTTTGACTGACTTTTACTAACAAATAAATTTTAATCTAAATTATATCGTAGTAACCATCTTCATCTTACATTTTGTGCCCCAACCATATATAGGTATAATGGTATTATACCTCTATGGCCCCAACAGAGTCACAGAGACTTCAACCAAAGCTTCAACCAAAAATTTGTTAAAAACAATGAAATAAGTATGTATTATACATATCAACAATTGTATGAATTTGTAGCTAAACCCATTAAAGCCTACAAAATGTAAATATTGAGTAATCACACCAACCATTTATTGTACCTAAATTTTATTTATATCTAAGACTTATTGCTATTTTAATATTTGGCATTTAAATAAACTTTCGCAAAATTATTACTAAGTCAATTTATGTTAAAAAAATAATAAAATATATAAAAATACTTAACACAAAAATAAAAACATGTAAAAACACACAATTTAAAACAATAAAATTAATAAAATATTATCATAGTTACTAATTGTAGATACAAATTTAAGTTACAGATATTTAAATATGTATATAAGTATTTAATTTTAATAATGTATGAAAAAAGAAATAAGTAGGTAGTATAAACAATGGAGTCAACAAATGATTGCTACAAGCATGGCTCTGCCCCCCGATCACCTAAGAATGACCGATCAAAACGTTAAAGTTCGTCATCAATGTTTATAAACCATGCTAAATGCTGTTAGCATTAAATTAGAGTTCAATTTCGTGTACCCATTCTTATACGTTTAGGTATGTACGATACTCTAACGTATAAGAATGGATACACGAAATTGAGCTCTAATTCAATGCATTTATGGTTTATTTTACTTTGACGACGAACTTACCGTTTTGATCGGCCATTCTTACATGATTGGGGGGCCTATTTAAAAGGCAATCATACGTAAACAATTTGTTTGCTACCGCGCTATGATCGAATTAACTAAACTTAAACAACAAAAAAATATAGACCTAATTATTATTAAAAGACTAAGCTTTTTAAACAAAGTTAAAAGCTTCTTTGAGATTTCCTTCCAATAATACCTACCTTTATCATTCAAGCCGCCTATTTTATACCACCTTTGTACCGCAGTGAATGCTCAATTTTCTAAATCTTCATATTTCTGTTGCAACATGGTCGCAGCGAAAAGCGTCACAGTGAGTATATCTAGATTAAAACGTCAATTGATGCTAATTCTATAATAAAAGTTTCGTAAGTCTCGATGTTAATACATAGGTATACCTCAAAAAATATGACCCTAGGTAGTTCCGTAATTCAGCTTAGAGGCGATGCGTTGGTATATTTTTTGGACTAGGTAACTATCGAAAATGTGTAAATCGGGAATTATGTAATTTTCCGCAAAACTTTAGCAGAAATTTTTTATCTGCGTCGCGACGAGATTCGAGTTGAGTTGGTAAAACCCTTTAGGGGTGCAAGCCTATATTTGTATTTTGAACCGTTCCCCATCGGAGCAGTTCGAGAATGATGGCTATTGTATCAGCGGGGAGCTCTGGCTGTCGCTGAAGTCGAGGGTGTAGTACATGTCGGTGGTGTCGAGGGCCGCAGGGGGCTGGAACGGCGCTTGGGCCGCGCGCTTGTCTTGCAGCCAGTGGTGAGGAGGCCCCGGCTCGGCCACGCGCGACAGCCGGGACAGAAGACGTGAATACGTTTTGTTAACTCTGCAGTGGCATGCTGTCACCTGTCACAATAAAATAACTATGTATGTTTGTGTTATTTGGGTTATGAAAATTCAGAAATTAGGTAGTTATTTGAAAACTAGAAACTAGTGGTAATGATAATGCAGCCAAAGATGGTAACAGGCTAACCCGCATAGGTAGGTAGACAAAAAGCTAATGAAGTCTGAGCAGATAGACAGCCCCCTTCCCGAAGTTATGCACATCGCAGTACCGGGAAGGGCGGCCAGAGAAGGCAGGAGGTTTTAGTCCGTAGGTCGCCGGGAGCATCCCAGTGAAGTCGGGCATAACATCCATGAGGATTTCCTCCTGCCTAGGAAAAAAAAAAAAAAAAAAAGGTAGGTATGACAGTTTTTATTAAACCCATACTCCTTATTGGCTACAGTATGCAGCATTTTACCCCAGATATTTTAGATCAGATATTTTTATCATCAGTAAGGCGTATCAGAACTTTATGATCGTTCCGGAACGCTAGATCGTTTGGCGTCACGACTTTGCCGGTAGAATGGTAACCATGGCCAGATAAAGGTGTGTGAAGTTTGTCAATCCGCACTTGGCCAGCGTAGTGGACTATGACCAAACTCTTCTCATTCTCATTTCTCATAGAGTAGACTTGTGCTCAGTAGTGCGCCCGGAATGAGTTCAAGTGATTATGATGATGTTTTTGTCGTTGCTCACAGCAGAGCAAGCATAGTGGCAACGGCATACATTTATTTATTTAAATCTTTATTGCACACAAGTACCTATACGTCATCATGAAACATAGTACATTGTACATGATCATAGTACATTTTTTTAAATTGTACGTCTTCATGAAAGAGTACAATTATACTTTCGCAACTTACGAGTACCTTTTACAGCCCGCATCGCAGCACGGGCTACAACGCAACGGTCACTTCGACGACCAATTAAACGATAATATTTGCTAAAACAGTTAGGCCTCTTACCACAACTCCGACGATTGCAATTGCTGCGCCGAGGGTCCCAGCTGCAATGTAAACGTTATGCAGACGGTCGTGGTAGAGGCCTAGGGGCAGACGTATCTCGCGCACAGAGCTACCTCCCTGGGACTCCGCGCTGGACTCACTCTCGCCGTCCATCACAGCTTCAAGTATAAAGTCCTCTGTAAAAAGATATTAGATACCACAAGTTATTTGGTGACAATTAAGTTTACGCACAGAGATTTTTATCTAACTTTTTTCTTTTTAATGCTATTCCATTTTTAAGTAATTTCTCTCCCTCTCACTTTGCGTTATGTTTCTCATTTCTGAGAGTCATAACCCCTTTCCATTAATCACATAGGTAACAAATTCTTAACGCATACGACTGAACTAAGAGATACTATTTTAGGTTTTTATTATCAGGTGTTTGTGATACTAACAGTTCTCCGAGGCACGAAGGGAACGAAATGACCTTTGTTCCTAAGAACATTCAGTTACCGACTTGGGTTATGTCTCATACCTTAAATGTGTACTATTCGATTTTTAAATTACTAATACTTTAATAGTATCGTTAAAATTATTAGTTATCGAACCTTCACAAATTCTGCCGGTGTACCCGGGTCTGCACGAGCAGTAGAAAGAATCGACGCCACTCCAGCACGTGCCCCCATGGGCGCAAGGGTTGTTGTCGCAAATCTGTAGGTATAATATTAATTAATACCTATAGGCTTTCTAGGAGGTAACACCTATAATGACATCGTTTTGTCTTTTATGGTGTCATCATATCAATGATAGTTCTATATATAAGAAGTGGGGTGTCAGTTCACCTATTATCCTGCAAAATCCATACTTAATGTTATAAATGCGAAAGTTAATATTACCACGCGGACGAAGTCGCGGGCATTATCTAGTACTTTTATAGGTACTTATTTAGAGTTGCAATAGAGTTACACTGGTTAAGCCATCGATATGCTAAACATAAAATAAATAAATACATAATTATAGTGTTCAACTAAAGTATGGACTTCTGCAAAGAATAATTAGTTCATCTGCTGAATAATACGAGTATGTTCGTCTGACATTTCTACTTTCGATTGCAAATTGCATTTTCCCGAAACATAATTAAAAATTTCCAGCCATATGGTGGTAAATAACTAAAAAAAGGCTGTTTGCAAAGGAGTTTGTTTGAAATTTTAGCTCGTTAATTAAATATTGTCCATGTGGTGAGTGTTGACTTCAGCCAGAAAATTGAATTGCTGACTTGCTGACCTGTAATTAATTTATTTGCTCAATCATTTCATTTTCTTTTTCAAGCTTTTGTTCCGTTTTTTTAAACTTTACTTCGTAAATACGAATGCATCGATAAATTCCTCAATATTTAGTACGCCGAAATATAAATTATACAGAAATGATTTCGTATTTTAGTAGATTTCAATACGAAAATTTACTACGCGCGCCATGCTCTCGCCCATTCTCATTCTCGAGCATTTTAAACCTCACCTAGATAATCACAAACAGATGACAGGATATTTATATTCATTGTATCTTGATATAGAATTAAATATTTCAAATTGCTTACAGTAGCGGCACTATTACACTCGTCGCCTACGAAGCCGCTAGGACATTCACAAGTGAAGCTGTTCCCGTGGTCTAAGCAGTAACGATGCTCCGGGCAAGGGTTGGTATTGCAGAGATCCACCTACATAATACACAAATTAAGTATAGTATAATATATCTGTGCAGGTTTTGTTAGGAAATATACTTTACAGATCGAATTGACGCCTAATATAATATATGATCTAATCTATATCTATATCTATCTATACTTATAATAAAACTGTAACAGGTCCAATTCTGTACATTGAAGATATTTTGAAAAATTTTTTTGGAGGCCACTCATTATTCGATACTGAAGCCAAATCTGTAATTTTTTTCATTTTTGTCTGTCTGTCTGTCTGTCTGTCTGTCTGTCTGTCTGTCTGTCTGTCTGTCTGTATCGTGGCCGCGCATCACGCCGAAACTACTGAATGAATTCAAACGAAACTTGGCACGATTTGAGCCTATACTACGAGGTAGGACATAGGATACTTTTTATCCCGAAATTCTACCCTCGAAGGGGTGAAATAGGGGTTGAAAGTTTGTATGAAAGTCCTTAATTTCTCAAGTTATAGCCATAAAACTTGATATATGAGCTGCGGGTTGAAAATGGAGACATACGTGCTTCACAGTTTTTGAAAATTCGACCTCCAAAAGGATGAAATAGGGGATGAAAGTTGGTATGAAAGTCCTTCGTTTCTCAAGATGTTTTACAAGTTATATCAACGAAACTTTTTATTTTGGCTTACGGTAAAAAATAAAGAAGTACGTGTGTCACAGTTTTTCAAAATTCCACCCCTAAGGGGGTGAAATAGGGGGTGAAAGTTTGTATGAAAGTCCGTCATTTCTCAAGTTATATCGATTAAACTTGGTACACAAGCTACTGGTTGAAAATGAAGAAATAAGTGTTTCACAGTTTTCGTAAATTTTACCCCCAAAGGGGTGAAATAGGGGTTGAAAGTTTGTATGAAAGTCCTTCATTTCTCAAGTTATAGCCATGAAACTTGGTATATGAGCTGCGGGTTAAAAATGAAGACATACGTGTTTCACAGTTTTTCAAAATTTCACCCTCATAGGGGTGAAATAGGGGTTGAAAGTTTGTATGAAAGTCCTTCATTTCTCAAGTTATATCGATGAAACTTGGTATACAAGCTACGGGTTAAAAATGAAGAAATAAGTGTTTCACAGTTTTCGTAAATTTTACCCCCGAAGGGGTGAAATAGGGATTGAAAGTTTGTATGAAAGTCCTTCATTTCTCAAGTTATATCCATGAAACTTGGTATATGAGCAGCGGGTTAGAAATGAAAACATACGTGTTTCACAGTTTTTCAAAATTCCACCCCCAAAGGGGTGAAATAGAGGTTGAAAGTTTGTATAAAAGTCCGTCATTTCTCAAGTTATTTCGATGACACTTGGTACATCCACGCGGACGAAGTCGCGGGCATCAGCTAGTCTATACTTATAATAAATCTATAATAAAACTGTAACATGTCCAATTCTGTACATTGAAGATATTTTGAAAATTTTTTTTGGAGGGCACTTATTATTCGATACTGAAGCCAAATCTGTAATTTTTTTCATTTTTGTCTGTCTGTCTGTCTGTCTGTCTGTCTGTCTGTCTGTCTGTATCTTGGCCGCGCATCACGCCGAAACTACTGAATGAATTCAAACGAAACTTGGCACGATTTGAGTCCATACTACGAGGTAGGACATAGGATACTTTTTATCCCGAAATTCTACCCCCGAAGGGGTGAAATAGGGGTTGAAAATTTGTATGAAAGTCCTTAATTTCTCAAGTTATAGCCATGAAACTTGATATATGAGCTGCGGGTTGAAAATGGAGACATACGTGTTTCACAGTTTTTGAAAATTCGACCCCCAAAAGGGTGAAATAGGGGATGAAAGTTGGTATGAAAGTCCTTCGGTTCACAAGATATTTACAAGTTATATCAACGAAACTTTTTATTTTGGCTTTCGGTAAAAAATAAAGAAGTACGTGTGTCACAGTTTTTCAAAATTCTACCCCTAAGGGCGTGAAATAGGGGGTGAAAGTTTGTATGAAAGCCCGTCATTTCTCAAGTTATATCGATTAAATTTGGTATACAAGCTACCGGTTGAAAATGAAGAAATAAGTGTTTCACAGTTTTTGTAAATTTTACCCCCGAAGGGGTGAAATAGGGGTAGAAAGTTTGTATGAAAGTCCTTCATTTCTCAAGTTATAGCCATGAAACTTGGTATATGAGCTGCGGGTTAAAAATGAAGACATACGTGTTTCACAGTTTTTCAAAATTTCATCCTCAAAGGGGTGAAATAGGGGTTGAAAGTTTGTATGAAAGTCCTTCATTTCTCAAGTTATATCGATGAAACTTGGTATACAAGCTACCGGTTAAAAATGAAGAAATACGTATATTACAGTTTTCGTAAATTTTACCCCCGAAGGGGTGAAATAGGGGTTGAAAGTTTGTATGAAAGTCCTTCATTTCTCAAGTTATATCCATGAAACTTGGTATATGAGCTTCGGGTTAAAAATGAAAACATACGTGTTTCACAGTTTTTCAAAATTACACCCCCAAAGGGGTGAAATAGGGGTTGAAAGTTTGTATAAAAGTCCGTCATTTCTCAAGTTATTTCGATGAAACTTGGTATATCCACGCGGACGAAGTCGCGGGCATCAGCTAGTATACTTATAAATGCGAAAGTTTGAATGGATGTATGTAGGGATGGATGGATGGATGGATGTTTGTTACTTAATTACGCCACAACGGCTGAACGGATCTGGATTAAATCTGGCACAGAGATAGACATAGTCTGGAATAGCACATAGGCTTTTTATATTCCGGAAAATTAGAGTTCCCACGGCAACCAAAAAACCTCAATCCACGCGGACGAATTCGCGGGCATCAGCTAGTACTTAGTAAATAAAATAAACATACAGATTCGGAGGCAATAAACAGAGCTTTTTAATAATGTTTTTAATAAGTAGGTAATATTACAATTTTCATACCTTCGTCTGACAAGTGTTTCCCGTGTAACCACGTCCACACGCGCACTCAAAACCATTAACGCGGTCGGTGCAAGTGCCGCCGTTCACACATGGGGACGACTCGCATTCATTATATTCTATATCGCAACTGTCACCGGTGTAACCTGAAAAATCATATATATATTACACAATAGTCATCGAAAATGCGAGGAGGTACGTAAAGATCGGGAAATGGTTCAATTATATTCAGCCCCATATCGTACAAAATCAAAAGTACGGCCTCAACAAATGGCAAGGACTTGCAGCAGTAAGTAATTGCCTACTCAAGTTATACTGCCGATGATTTAAAATACTAGGCCCTAATTCGATGCACGACTACGAATATTATTAAATCCATACTAATATTATAAATGCGAAAGTGTGTCTGTTTGTCCGTCTGTCTGTCTGTTACGCTTTCAAGGTCCATCTGTTCAACCGATTTGGATGCCATTTGGTACAGGTATATGTTGTATCCCGGGGAAGGACATAGACTACTCTTTATCCCAGAAAATTGAAGAGTTCGCGTGGGAATCATAATACCTTAATCCACGCGGACGAAGTCGCGGACATCATCTAGTAAAAATAGTAGTAATAGTAGTAGTAGTGTATTATTGATACTACTTGATACTACTTGTGATTTATGATATTACTAGACTAGTAATATTATCATAAATCTCACGAAATGACGTACTTACATTTAAACAAACCAATGATTTACCTAGTTAAAATAATATCTAAACCATAATATTAACTTTTATATAAGCTATTCCGTAATCGGTAGCTCTACTACACTCAGTATACTACACGTGTATTTCGATGTTTTAATCTCGAGAAAAAAACTTACTTCAAGTAAAACATACATTTAATGTCAGTGCAATTTTCTTCTCTAGATACTAGATTGCAAACAGCCCTACGTATACGATATAGAGTTGATGTACCTAACCCCACATGTGACCCAAGAGACTCAATATAAAGCTTGCCGTAATACATCCCGCACATAAAGGCGCTCTGTGTAAACACATTATGATAGAATTGCAAAGCTCGAAGCGGAAAAAGGGCAGCTAAAAGCCCATGTTATAAATGGGATCGTAGCACTTTCCTACGACTGTCATCCGCCAAATGTAGATATTTTTATATTATATGCGAATATATTTTCATGCGACGCAACATTGCTACGCTGTCCTTTTTGCGGTTGCTCTCATGGAGATTATAATAAGAACTTATTGACATTGCGGTTACCTACACAAAGAAAAAATATTCTACCTCAAAAGTAAATTTAATTTATGGTTTTATACAGTATAAGTGCATAATATGTATGTAAAAATACCTTCTTGCTTTTTTTAAAACTTATAAGGGATGAATTGCGCTACCCCTAATGCGTTTCTAGTTCCAACCACCATTATACTCGTACCTACCAGCTAAAACAATAATTAATTAGGAGTAAGAACAGCGGTTACTTAGTATACATTAATGAAATTGTAAATGATTTTTTTTTTCAAAAGAGCAACCGCCGAGTTTCTTGCTGGTTCTTCTCGGTAGGGATGGCATTCCGAATCAGTGGTAGATTCATTCGACGATTCGAAACCACTTGTAAAAGTTTATTTGAATAAAAAACATTAGAATTTTGAATTTTTTTGAATTTTGAATTCGCTTAGTCCGTATGCCATGCTTTCGATTTTCCCATCGCACAATAAAGTAGACATACAAATTCTCGCTCTAGTAAGACCAATAACTGTCTCTCTAAAAGATACTACACAGTAGAGGACATTAAAAAATGGCAGTAGGCCAGAAACACTTTATCGATTAATCGGGATTGTATACATCTTGAGCCACTGATATCGAATGACCCTTTTGAATGTGTTTAATGCAACTCTCTTGCTTTGTGAGAATTAACTTATCAACAAAGTAATGATGCATTAAATGGGAACAAACGAAAATCGGTTATCGTGAACTGAAGGATTTCTTAGATTAAATATCCCCGTGCACAATAGCAATTCTGAGATACTGTATTAAGTTGCTTTTGCCTATTCGACCCAAGAGACTATTTGCCCGATTCCATTATCTTTCTACGATGCCGGAAAAACAACTTTGTTGATTAATCCTCCCCAGTTTATTTACCTAGTAGTACGAGAAGAATGAAAAAATATTTTCGCGTTGAAAAATTATAAATGGTAAGCTTTTATTTTCCATTTAGCTTTTCAGGAATTTCTTTATTTTATGGTACTTACCATTACTGGAGAGAATGGATGGGTGCTCTTTATTCCATGCCCTGTCTACGCCGTGTGAATGTAAATGAAGGAAAATGAACATGGGATCTTACGAGAATGTTCTCCCGTCTGATCCCGCACTGCACTGCGCTGCATATAGACATTAAACTAACTTACATAATATACTCAAGTCTAGACACGTAGGTACTCAGCAAGCTAAGATCATGTATCTACCCGTCTATTTTTCTATACATTTTAAGATAAACAATACGTATTTAATATCAGCTGGAACTGGATGAACATGGAAAATAGGTAAAACTATCTTAGTACTTACAAAATTTCATCCAAATCATTAGGTACAGCATTTTCCGAGAACGAAACGAATACGAACCAAACTTGTGAATAATACTTTAAGCGCTTCAGGTATTAAGATTTAAGATCGGCGTGTATTTTTTGTAAATATAATTAGTTTTTTAATTTAGATTTTAATTTATTTCTTAATTTTATTTAAAATAATATGCCTAGTCTATAAAAATGTTATAAGCATAGATTAAAGATTGGTCCCATTAAAACAAATAAACTAAATAATTCAACCAAGCAATATTTTCTCCGAGAATCATAAGCAAGATGGTTTTGGCTGTAATTGAATAAGCTATAGGAATGATTTATTGCTCTGATAAATGGCCAAATGTTATGAAATATTGTACTTATAAAGACATTTAATAATGTACCTATACAGGACGATGACCATCTACGTACAAAATATAAAATGAGCTGCTATACTAATATTATAAAAGCGAAAGTTTGGTTGGATGTATGGATGTATGGATGGATGGATGTTTGTTATTCAATCACGCCAGAACGGCTGAACGGATCTAAATGAAATTTGGCACAGAGATAGTCTAGATATAGTCTAGAATAGCACCTATAGGCTACTTTTTATTCCGGAAAATTAAAGAGTTCCCGCGGGAACTAAAAACCTCAGTCCACGTGGACGACGTCGCGGGCATCAGCTAATAATAACATAAAAATCAAGCCAGGGTGACATTGGATCGAACCCACTAGACTAAAAAAGAGAACGTGAGTATGTACCTACTTTACTTATTTCAGAAGGAAATGAAATTGACTAAAATTATTATGACTGCGAAAGTGTGTCTGCCTGTCTATCTGTCTGTCATATGCTACGCTCTCATTAACTGATTTCGGTGAAATTTGGTACAGAGGTAGGTTACATCCCGGGGAAGGACATAGGCTACTTTTTAGCCCGGAAAATAGTTCCCCGGAGAGTCAAAACAACTTAATCCACGCGGACGAAGTCGCAGGCCTCATCTAGTTCATGATAAACAAAAGCACAGTTTCTTAACAAAAAAAGAGCATTGTCTCGTAATCCGTATTTCGATAATGGTCTAAGATCCGAATCTAAATCGAAACGTACCGGTTTGATAAGAGAATCAAATTTATTTTATAATAAATTTCATATATTAGAAAATAAATTAAAAATGGGTAGACAACAGAAATCCTGGACAGAATATTTTTAATTATTTTTTGAAAAATGATTTTTCATAAAATGTTGCAAAATGAAGATAATAATAAAATTTTATACTGGACTTAAAGTATAGAGCATATAGAATGTGCAATCGTAGGGTAGACTATTATTTACCTGGATAAATAATGGAAATAATAGTCTACCTTATTATTTACCTGGATAAATAATGGAAATAATAGTCTACCCTACGATTGCACATTCTATATGCTCTATACTTTAAGTCCAGTATAAAATTTTATTATTATCTTCATTTTGCAACATTTTATGAAAAATCATTTTTCGAAAAGTAATTAAAAATATTCTGTCCAGGATTTCTGTTGTCTACCCATTTTTAATTTATTTTCTAATATATGAAATTTATTATAAAATAAATTTGATTCTCTTATCAAACCGGTACGTCTCGATTTAGATTCGGATCTTCTACTATAATTACATTTGTAATCCAAATGAGATCCCTTCTAGGTGGTACATATCTACTTACTTATATAAGTAGGTATACAATCTTGTTACATTTAATCCCCTGAGGATTTTCCTTATCCTTTGTCGTGCCGTTTCAGTTAAATTCAGCGTATAAATTCAGTATTCGCTATATTCTATACCGTGCTTAACATAGAGAGGTAAATTGTCTTTAATCCTATTTAAGCTCTCCGGAATCCGGAGACTACATAATAGTAAAAAATATGTTTATATAATTAAGTACCAGTTGACCCCATCGAGCGAAGCCCGCCTAGCAGCTAGTAAATTTTAAATTAATTATCATTACATATTTTAATTTGGTATGTTTGTAATTCCACACGTACCTACTTATGAATTCGCTAGGAAAAGATATTTAATTAATTAAAATTCAAAAACAACAATAGAATTCATGGCCATATTATAAAATTCTGTATCATGGTCCAATATTTATGGCCATAAGTTTTATATACCTGATTATTTATCTATCATCATCATCATCATCATCATCGCGTGCCTTCTTCAAAACGACTTTTGGCGGTCATCATCCGAAAAACTTCTCTATTTTTATTTATCTATACTAAGTAATAATATTAGAGTTAAAGTTTGTGAGTTTATGAGGTTGTAAGGGGGTAATCTCTGGATCTACTGAACTGATTTTGAAAATTCTGGTACCAATAGAAAGCCACATTATTTTTGAGTGACATAGGCTATATAGGTATTAACCCGAAAAATTAGGGTGTTCCTGTGGGAATTTAAAAAACTTATTTCACGGGGACGAAGTCGCGGGCATCTGCTAGTATAAGTAATATGAAGTACTTATGGCAAATGCTGCACAAATTCAAACACAGGATCGCAAAATAATAATATTTGTTTTAAGTAGTTCTCGATTTGGTTTGAGACGAAACTCACCTGGCTCACAAAAGCAGCTAAACTTCTGTCCTTCCGCCCCGTCTTCCGTTTTTCCGCAGATTCCCTTGACGCAGGACTTGCCAGCGCAGTCGCCGCTGGTAGCCTCAAGCTCGCAATGCGAACCCGTCCATCCCTCAGCGCAAGCGCAATGAAAAGTTGTGGAACCATTCATTGCCATGCTCATACAGGAACCGCCGTTGATACATGGTTCAGAATAGCACGGGTCTTTTTCACATTTCCTTCCAGTAAAACCTAAAAAGTTCAGCAACGTTATTATTGTAAAGGTATTTTTTTATTTTATACCTGATTGACATGGCGTGGTTATTGACCTAAAGGGCAAACGGAGCCCTATTAAGTAATATTACTCTGCTGTCTGTCTGTTTGTTTGCCTCACAGAGAAGGTTTGCCTCACAGACATTGGTTTGCCTAAATATTTAACTAACTTAGTGGTATTATTGGAGAAAAAATGTTTCCAAAATAAGTGTTAGTAGCCACCGGATAGTTATCAAAATAATTATCGAATAGGTAATTTATTCTGGTTATTAAAAAAGAATATTTATTAAATTAACTAAGTAAAGGAAACCTCACTGAAAATGTGATGAAACAATATTTTAAGCATTCAGTTATTGAAAACACAAAGGGATGTTTTTTTAAAGCCTGCTTGTTACATTAATGAGATAGGTATTGTTAAATATCCCCTATTGATCCGCTTATAATAACTTTGAGAGCCTGCGAGCAATGCTGTGAAGTTTACCAATTTGGCAGAAAATTATACCTACCCAGATATATAAAAACTTTTGATCACCCCTTAAATTTCATGAAAATCATTTGAGCTTTTACGAAATCATTTGCCCTACTCAGCTCTTCCTAACCTGGGTAGGTACATACTTGCAAGTTGCAATAATATTAATTATGTATACCTACTACATACGTAGCAGAAAGCTATACCATACCTAATAGAACCCTGGTTATATTGAGTTTCAGATTGATCTTTTGATCACCCCTTGAATTTCATGAAAATCATTAGAGCTTTTACGAAATCATTTGCCCTACTCAGCTCTACCTAACCTGGGTAGGTACGGTACATACTTGCAAATTGCAATAATATTAATTATATAATGAGAAAGCATACTTAGTAGATCCCTGGTTATATTGAGTTTCAGGATGAATAGCATCGTTAATCAACATTTAATGCGGCTGCAGAAATCATTTATAACTTACAGGGTACCACGTAATACGTTAGTGAGTGGGTGTAACGTTACGCAAGACATGCTTTTCGCATAGGTTGAGTTCCTGATTACGTCACATTGGAGCTTAATTAACCGTAACATGTAATTTTTATTTGGGGTAATGGAATTTGGCCTTTTCAGGTAAAGCGAATATATTTTATGAATATTGTTAAATAAATAAACAGTAGGTAGGTACACGAAGAGATAAATAATTATTAATGTGATAAACTGTAAGTGAATTAAATACTGCGTATACTTATTGCGTAAGAAGTATTTTCAATTAAGTATTACAGCGCGATTTCATTATATCAGTTCAGAGCTGGAATTAATATACTTGATTATTGGTCTGGAATAAAATATGTGAATCGACTATAGTAGGTAGATAAAATCGATGGCCAATACATAGATACCTAGATATACATACTCTGTCAGTATACAAAGAAGTTAACGGAAAACGTACCGTATGGACATAGACAGTGGTAGTTAGCACCGTTGAGAGGTTGCGAGAGGTCGACACATATGCCATTATTCAAGCAAGGTGATGGATTGCAAGCGTCTCTATCCTCGCAGTGTGGCCCGACGTACCCCCGACAACACTGGCACTCGTAACCTTCCTACAATCAAACCACTTTAACATCTATGCTGACTACAGCGACAAACTACTTTCAATTGAAGATTACGCTACATAATTGATTGGCCCTTAAAGTTTACAATACCTACTCTACATAACACAGAACTTTAAATATCATAATCAAATGAATCTCAAATGCATGGATTTTTAAACCCAAATATTTTTAACGATATCACCTGAAGTAATAAGTCAAAAATGGAAAAATTTCATTTCAAGAACAATAGCCCCGTAGGATATACACAGAAGAATATTCTTACTTCTATGACAAGAAAACCTAATAATACAAATTAAGTAACTTTTGATCTCTTAAAAGAGAAATTAAATGTTGCCGTACCATAGAAACATTTGTATAGCAGACTCCTTTTCCTGTACAGTCTTGGGAGTCGCCGCAATTGTCTGACTTCACAGTTACCTTCAGCCGGACGCATTGTGACCCCCAATTCTCGGATACAACTGTAAATAAAATTTTTATTACCGCTAGTCAGACTTTTATGCCATACCGTAATATATCGCCGAATGGAAATGTAAACATCATTAACCGGCAAAGTTACATTTTCTACGAAAGACAAGACATTCATTGCATGTCAGGAAAATTTTATTTTCCTACTACTCCGCCTTATCACAGTGGTGTTGTCCCTTTTATACAGACTTCCGGTACTTAAGAGCTTACGTAAGCTGCTGTTCTCACGCAACAAAGCTCTAAATTTTTGCGTGTTTGGATGGCACTAAACAAAATTGAAAGTCACAAACCAAAAATAAATATATTGATAAAGACTTCCACGTGGTCTCTATGTATCAAGCTTTTGATGAACTTTTTGGGCCTACGTCGCATGGAAAGCTTGGATTTGATTTCCTGTTGGATTAATCCATTAATGTAACTTTCAAACGCTTGTTCTTAATCTAGTCATCACCTCACAGTGAATGATTACTTATAGAAAAATCTAAGAAATACCTATCAATAAATTAACGCCTTCAGTTAGATCCTTGTCGTAGAGCGTAAATATCTTCGCTCCGTTTTCGTCTAATGGTGTAATATCGAGCAACATGCCATCGGAGACATCACAGTGTTCGTGCCCTTGCCGGGTCACTTGGTACACAGCCGGTTGGGGAATTGTACGGTGCGACCTGAAAATAGCCCCTTCATAAACAATTATCTAATGAACCGTAGCAAAAGAGCAATTGACACGGGTTATTGATAATCCCGTAGGTAATAAATGGATCATTGAATTATTAATATGGCGGTGCTGCTGTTTATTTTAGAATATCGAAAATCCAGAATTGATTGAAATTAATATTGGAACAATCAATTAGAAAAAATTACAACGAAAGATTTAACATTCTGCAGTCCGCTATAAGTCGTAAAAATCTAAGACCCTAGTGTAACTTCTCATAACACCAGCCCAAGCACAATCAGAGGGACAAATGTTATGACTCGCGGCTGTTTCAGAGACGGGCACTGAAAAAGCCGCGAGAGAAACATATCGCACTGATGTGGCTTACAGTTACCTAATTTTATCAATTTTTAAAAAATTATCACGGCGAATCACGGCGTTACCTAGTAGACGTAAGTAGGTACCTAGGTACGATATCAGCTTTTCGGCAACGGTCATTTCTCGTTGGCTTCCTCGATAAGTTACACTAGAGGAGAAAGAAACTCAGCTAGTTCATTATTAGTTTTATTATGTTCAGCTAATTAAGATTGGCTAATCAATTTTCATAAAGGCCCACCTGTCCTCATCAACGTGTGAAGTGTTCGTGTCGATAGTTTCGTTGGTAGAGCCGACGCGATCAAAGGTGTCTAGCGGGGAAGAGTCTGCGATTCGTACGATAAGGATATCTCCGCTTTGAATGTCAGCAGCCCCCTCCCATGACACGATGACCGGCGGGCACTCCTCCTCGCCCCCTCTTCGAAACGTGCCCGCACACTCCTCCGACATCCATACCACAAAGGTCACACATTAATTATACTATAAACTATAGTCTATATAGCTTTAGCATATGCATAAATCGGGACAATATCTGCAATCAAATACCTAAATCAAAGTGCCCCTCCCATAGTACACAAGGATCAAGATATACCTATCTCGAATAATTTGTGCCGATAAACCAAATTACCTACTTATGCTTTTGAACTGCCAAAGTTTTGTCTCAATGGGTCCAGTAGTTTATATGATGCGAGCACAAATAAATAAACCGTCAAATTATCATCAATTTGTTATACCTATAGATATAGTAAGGTTAAGTCGCCGTAAACTTATATCCTCTTTAATAAATCAACCGTTAAAATGAAAGTGTGGGCGCTGCAATATTAGATTGTTTATTCAAGTTTTATAACTGTCGGAATGTCAAAGTTCAATATTGCTTTTGTTTTTATCGTTTACAAAATGAGCGTTAATATCACGGAACAGGGAATCTGCTTGTGGTTAATATTATACGCGTAAGTCATGTTTTTTAATCTCCGAATAAGTATGTTAGTTAAACGCGCTCGAAGCTTTCAATTGATATTTAAGGTAGACACTGGTTATGTCTTATGTTATCCTATACTACATAATACGTCATATACTTATAGTTCGCGCGTGACTTGAATGCAGAGTAAATGTATGGTGACACATACATTTACTCTGCATTCAACTCGCGCGCGAACTGTAGGTGCTTCTGAAATAGGAAATTTACTATTTCATATAAGTTTAAGGGGTGGAAAGGGTATAAAGTCCACGTGTGTTCTCAATCTAGAAAATGCCACTCTCAGATTATTCTGTACGAGACGTACCTACCAGACATTTTCCTTTTATAAAAGTAATGAACAGACTTGGACTGCTGAAGCAGAAAACGTTTTTCTCTTTTCCTTTTGCGCTAGTACGATTTATGGTTTATGTATTTGACCTCGCTGCGCCCTGTGCCGTCTCGATTAAAGTTATCGTCGAAAATGTTACATATTATAAAGTATAATATTCTCTCTGAAATATATTATTTTTTATTATACGTATTGTTAACCTCGTACGTAAAAGTATAGACTAAGTATATGTTATTAATTGTTTTATTGGTGTCCTTCATTAGTTACACATCCATTCTTCCGCGGTGTAAAAACTACACTTACACGTACACTATTTTTGACTATTGACGCACTAAAAAGTATGTACCTAACGCTTACTTTAGTGCATATTTAGAACACTTTAAAGTTACTAAGTGGGTGACTAAAGTCTATAATATGTTAGGTACTATCGTTATGTCACGCGAGCTTACCTACTTTAAAAATATTCGATACTTACTGGTGACTTGATAAAGTCTAAGCAGTTAAAGCAAGTAAAGACTCCTTAAGTTACACGCATCGTAATGTAACATCGCATGTCATTGCGAATTAAGTACATAAATTATATACATACCATACACACATACATACATTCATAATTATTTTTTTAATGAATGAGGTTGACCTTTGACCTTTATTAAAAGTGATCGTTAAGTTATATAACTAGGTACGTATGCTGTACAAACCAATAAAATAGAGAGCCGTAGCCAGGGCTGTAGCTAGAGTCGAATTTCAGGTAGGGCAGCATTGGTCACAGGTAGGGCGGAAGTAAAAAAATTAACATAATTACTGCCCTCGCAGCACGGGCTCCTAAATCAATCACATGGTATATCACTGACCTCTTAGGTCAGTGATGTACATTCAATAGCTAGGTAGATAAATAATTTCTGTGACAGAACATGAACATCTAAGAATTATTAAATCCTCAATGATGAAGGACAAGCGAACAAGATGGTTGAACTTCCAGATTTGGATATAAAGATCCACGTCTGAGTGAGAGTGAGGTAGTAATTAATTGTTGGGTGGGGTGATACGAGTAAATAGATACGACCAAAAATACTATTTAGATCATATTGTTTCTGCAAATTTATTATAATAATAAAAATATTTAAAACAGCTGAATTCTACGATTCGCCATGTTATTAAAAATGCGGTAATATAATTAAATAGACCCATCGCTTCACGTGATGGCGCTTCAAATGCCATCTATACACAGAACAAAGAATTATTATAATATGAAATAAATGTCACAAACTGTGGTAGGTATGTTCGGAAAAGTATAAAAAAACAATTTAATTATAATAATTTATCTCTAAAAAGTAACCTTTTAATTGCAAAAACTTGTCTTCGAAATGTCGTGAAAATCGGTCCCCACCTGTTTCAAATAATATTTAAACAAAAAAAAACCGGAAAAAGAGACACATATTGAAGACAACAAATTCAAAAATGAGGATTTAGGTTTTGGTAATGTCACAGTAACCGTAATATTAATAACCATAATGCGTGGTTTTTGGTGGTTTTTTAATTCCCACGGGACAATTTATCTTAGTTTTTGGTATTTTTAAGTTAGGGCATTGTGATTTCAAGGTTTGCCCCACAATGCCCCCCCGCCCTACGGCCGTGCCCGTAGCCCATATATTGACAGAAGTAGGTAAAGTCTCAACTATGCAGATTCCTTTTTCTATGAAGTCTCGCGTCTCCACAGCATCGTATCGGAATGCTGGGCTCTTGACGTTACAGCTTTGTGTATGTGGGAAGATATTACAATTTCCACAACTACGAACATGAATCTAGATGACCCCAGTGAACTAACGTAAGTAAGTACTTAGATTCAAGTCAATTAAGTAAAATGTTTACTAAGAAACTTACCTTTACAGGTAAATTAAGTTCATGGGTCTCGTTGCCGCGCCATAATCGAGATTCCCGTGGCAGAACTGGCAGCTCACAATCTATGGCCCCCAGGCGATCTTGTAAACGAGTTGACGAATGTATTGCACCGATTGTACTAGAAGTAGAATTGGGCTTTCGCCTTCTTACATATTTCAGCAAACCTTTTGTACTCGCTGCTGCTTGAATTTTCGGTTTGCGAATCGTGGTCGAGCGCTCCGTAGTAATGAATGACTTTGTTGTTTTAATGCTCTCCTTTGTTGTAGGAGCCCCAGTACTGGGAGGCACTGGAGCCGGTAACGCTTTTACGCTAGACTTCGTCGAGTGGATAAACTCTGTAGTTACAGACACGGAAGAACTGGATACGCCTTTAATATCAGCCGTGGAATTTAAAGTCACATCGCAGTTACACACTCCAATTATAAATAATAACACTAATAAAACTTTTGGCACTGTGTAGGTTTTACAAATTTTCTTTGTAGGCTTTAAATTGTTATGCGCTATTATTGCCATTTTGTATCATTTAGTTATGTCCTTGGTTTATTTGGCACTGTTTCAACTGTAAATTGTAGACCGCCTTGCCTGCCAAAACAATCAAAATATTGGTTAAATTCTATTATGATTTCGAAAAGAACTTTTTGCGTTAAATTTTCAGATGATGTTGAATATTGATTCCGACCAAGCAGTAGTACGCTCATAGCTTGTAATTAATTTAGTGGGTAATTTAGTTGGTAATATTTGGTTCTATAAGAGGACATCAGCTATTTCATACATAGGTATTATATCTCTTATACCTACCTACATTTATTTTTATCTATAGAACACATGAAAAGTATAAATTAATAGTTATGTGTGTACCTATTTCTCGTATTGTATTTTATCTATATAGATACATCTTAGGCCCTACAATATGAACGTGGATCTTATTTGTGACTCGGATGCACTAACAAACAATAGGTACCTTCGCTTTTTACAAGAACCCTCGAAATGTTCCACCGTATTGAAACCCACTTGTCATGAGTTTTAAAAAGGTGACCCGAGAGCTTTTATAAGTTAGGTACGTAGGTACTGCAAGAGTGCTCACTTCTTAGGGAAAACATCTATAATTGGAAAGCTGTAGAGCTCTCAGTACCTAAGTGGTGACCCTCTTCAAATCGAAGTATTGCCTGTTGTGAACCGAACTTACTAATTTTCGCTTAAAATGCGCATATTTCATGATTTGAATTATCGGGTGGACGCTGAAAGCTTTTGCATGTGGCATAAAAAACGTTTTTCGCACTGAAATCACCTGCAAAAAAACCTATATTTTAAGTACAAGAGTAAAGTTTCTTAGGTTTTTGAAAACCTAATTTTAACTAAAGCTTCTAAAAAAACTTTTTGGGTTCTATTTTATATATTATGTATGAAAACTGATTAAAAACTTGTATAGCTTTAGTTAACAAATAAATTATTAAAAAGTAATTCAGTAATTCTTGATACAATTCTAACAAAATGTCTTTATTCATAAGCTTATTTGCTTTATTTTTTTTTGGCTTGTACTAAAATTTATGCCTTTGCGTAAAATAACTCTCTACAGTAACAATGTAGGTAGTGGGTACCTAGTACCTACTACCTACCTAGTAATTGAAATATATAAAAATGAAATTTTGATCCACCCTCTTTTCAGCATGCCTTCAGCGTTGTAAAATAATACAGATAAAATGATAGTTAATATAATTATATACCAAAAATTTTTTTTTAATTTTCACGTAAGTACCTAAATACCCTCATTAAAACATTCAATACTAGAACTACTTAAAAGTCATATTACCTATTTATAAAGGTATAATGAATAATTAATACCAAGTTATTAAAGAAATAAATGTTAAAATTTACGTCAAGCGTATACAAAATCAAGAAGGATAAAATAATCAAATCTTTTCTTACTCTTTATCTAATGAAGAGCTCTTAATATTTAATTTCACACACTCCCTTATATTGCAGCATGAGAAATATAATCTGCCAAGATAAAAAACTGAAAATATTTTTGGAAAAAATAGAATGATACAGTGTTTTGTTTAACGTTAAAACGGCGCAGGGCGGGCGGCGTCGCTGCCCGCAGCCTCCGTGGCACTGAGGGCGGGCGGCTTGCACCTCCCCGCGCCGCTTTCGCAGTTCGCACCCCCGCTTGTATCTTTACCTAATTCAACTACATGCCTGTAATATCAACGATTTCTTTAATACGACAGGATCCCCAAGGCCATTGGCTGTTACGGTTGACTGATTCGAAACTTATTTCAAACTTTGTTCAGGATTGTTCAAACTTCTAATATTGGCGAATTCGAAACAAAATTTGTGGGCTGGGTTAAATTTACTGTAGAGGTTTGACATAACAATTTTATCAGATGGCTGGCTTCTAAACTAAAGGATAATCAATTTAGCTTGACCTGGTTTAAAATTAAATACCTATAGTTCGCGCACGAGTTGAATGCAGAGCAAATGTATGGTGACACATACATTTACTCTGCATTCAACTCGCGCGCGAACTGTAGCTATCGGTATAATGAAATGCGTTATTAATAATATTGGAATATATATTGAATTTATTTGTGTACTTATGTTATTGTAGTTTTAGCTACATAACTCGGATAGTGAGATAAATAAATTATACCGAGATATCTATTTAATTGTCCTATCTTTACAAAGTTTAAGTAAGCAAGTGCAGCATTTTTAGTTAGTAGGTAGGTAGTTAGTCTACTTAGATAGCTGTATAGACATACACCCCACAGTTTCACCGGTTTCAGCTCTACGAGCCGCTTTCAAAGTAATTACAATGACTGATTATTATTTTATTATTATTTATTTTATCCATTTCACTTTACGGAGTTGTCTGACTTTCGTAGCAACAAAATGGAGCGATGTCCCTGTCCCAACTGCCGAGAACCCGAGGGACTACCTACTAACTTGCTATATATACCTACCTACTTACTTCAGAAAATCATAACTATGTAGGTATATTTAAAAGGTAAGCCAGAGAAATTTGAAGATTAACATATAAGATTCCAGCTTACAGTTAATAGCTAACCTACTTTAAATGATGTAACATTAATACCGTTAGCTAGTTAGATATACTTATTATACTTAGTGTATGAAAACTCAAGCAATGAACAAAATCACGGGCGCAAGCTAAATGCTAAGTATTCTTTGATAACCCGTAATTAAGAGATCAAAGCACTTCTTCATTTTCCAATGGAAAATTAAATTGCCTGAATGCAAAACATTTAGTGAGTAGTAAGTAACAGCTCAATCATTATATAATTTCGCTTCTCCAACTACTATCGTTTCAATGGTATGTTCGAGACTCTGAGATAAAATTAATGTTATACTAATATAATAATGGTCTCAAAATATAATAATAAGCACTTTTAAAGCTTCGCAAATGGATCCCTGAATTGGAAAATTATTTACCCACACCCACAATAATTTTAAGATACCTACGTAACTTTTTTAAAATAGATTAGGTGCCTACTTACCTCAGTTCGCGCGCGAGTTGAATGCAGATGTATGTGTCACCATACATTTGCTCTGCATTCAACTCGCGCGCGTACTATAAATTATATTAAAAAGGAAACAGCCTACCTTTGATCCTAATATTATAATATAACCTGTTCATAACAGGTAGGTAGGAAAAGCACAACGTATCTAGTTGTAGAAGTACGACGTATCTACTAAGTATTACCTATTACCTAAGTATTATGTGCTAGAAGCGTAGACGCTTAAAATATTAAAATTTAGGTACACCGAGGTACTAAGCATGACTTAACGTTATGTCGTACTTTGATCATAATACTTCATAATGGAGTATAGTTGACATGAAAATGTAGAAAGTTCTAGACTTAGGTGCTTGGAAAATATATATTCGTTGCAATATTTTGTATTATTCACGTAGATATTCTGAGGTAGGTAGAAGTAAATTATTAGACGAGTCGAGAATACAGCCATGATTATAAAAATTGCCATTTTTATTGCAAAGTTTTTTGAAAACACCCTGCAGTTAATGCGCTAGGTAGGCCAACTTACCCTTTTTGAAATGTCTTGCTTTTTATACTACAACAATACGGCTCAACTGAATTTGATAAGTTTAAGTAGTGGGTACCTACCTATATAACTGTTGGTTATCTATTGTTGGAATATAGTACCTAAACCTAGGGATTGAAGAGATTTAATCCCAATCTGAAAGTTTTTGTACTAAGAGAGATTGAGTGCTGCTACGTTCAGCTACCGTGTAGAATGTAGATCGTAGGCCATAACATACAATTAGTTTTTTGATTAGAAGTTAATAAAACAAACAATTATGTACCTAGTAGGTATAATACCAGAAAAGTAAGTAATTATCATTCGTTCAGCAATGGTGCAGTTGTATATCACTGGTTTTATGGAGCATTGGTGATCGCAATTCGCACGTGCCGAAAGAACGGTATGAAAATTTCGTAGCGCATTTTAAAGCAATACTTATTACTTAGGTAGTTAAGTAAGTTAGGTAGGTACCTACTTATATTTCCCTACTCAGTAGGTAGGTACTAAAAAGACGGATATCGTCAAACTTAGCAGAACAAGCCAGCATTTTGAGCGAATTCGAAGCCGAGTGCGATTCATGCTTGTGACCTTGCACTCGCAGTTTTATTACGTACCAAACCCTACCCTTAAAAATGTAAAAAGTGACCTGAGGAAAAAATTGAAATCGGACGATTAATTTTTGCTTTCAACGTATTATTGACCTGCCGTTTGTAACAAGCGGGGAAACTTATACGCTATCTGTATTCCAGCGGCCACGCTCAGCGCTCCAAGTGGATTGGATGTGCGCGAAATTACCTTCGTCTACAAAAACTATAATATAACTGGACCGTAGCCGTATTTCCTAAATCCTTTGCATTCCAACTGATCCCTTCTTACTCAGGTAGGTAAAGGTACTTATTCGGTTGCTGTATCTAGCGTCAAGACAAAGTAAGATTACTTACTTACCATACCCACCAATCTGTTATTTGTCAGTTTACCTAATCGTTAGAGAGCAAAATTATAGACCAGCTTCCTTTTTAGACAAGACTTAGCTACAAAAAAAATGTAGGTACGTGCTCCGTCGTTTTATTCAAGACTAGCTGATGCCCGCGACTTCATCTGCGTGGACTAAGTTTTTTAGATTCCCGCGGGAACTCATTAATTTTCCGGGATAAAAAGTAGCCTATGTATGTATGTATGTATATTCTTTATAGCTGATGCCCGCGACTTCATCCGCGTGGAATAAGTTTTTCAGTTAATTTTCCAGGATAAAAAGTAGCCTATATTACTATCCCACGGTATAATTCCCCTATAATGGTGAAACACGTACTTCTTCATATTTTAACGAAAGCCCAAATACTGTTTCATGGCTATTCAACCCGCAGCTCATATATCAAGTTTCATGGCTATAACTTGAGAAATTAAGGACTTTCATACAAACTTTCAACCCCTATTTCACCCCTTCGGGGGTAGAATTTCGGGATAAAAAGTATCCTATGTCCTACCTCGTAGTATGGGCTCAAATCGTGCCAAGTTTCGTTTGAATTCATTCAGTAGTTTCGGCGTGATGCGCGGCCAAGATACAGACAGACAGACAGACAAAAATGAAAAAAATTACAGATTTGGCTTCAGTATCGAATAATGAGTGCCCTCCAAAAAAAATTTTCAAAATATCTTCAATGTATAGAATTGGACCTGTTACAGTTTTATTATAAGTATATATAAAATTAATAGAGCAAGTTAATAAGAAGCTTGACGAAGGCGATAAGCTATCGTGTGAACTATCAACGTGACGTAATGTAGCGTTTTTACTGCGTTATGTAATTTGTTAAATGGAGGGTTGGGTACGTGCGGCACGGATGGATGTTGGCAGAGCGCCAAGTCGCTGACGGCCGACCGCCCTTATCTACGCTTGGATCCACCGCCAATACTCGCTGGAAAAAATCTCTATTCACTTCACTCTCGCAGTACGCCGCATGTTACTGGCTTCAATCCAATACGCTGTGAATGCGCGGTACTTCATGAAAAGCACAGCTTCTAAATGTGTCACCAGCAAGAAGTGAAACTGTTCCACATCTCTTTCATGCATGAAAATTAATGTGCCACATGAAGAACTTACGCGATGAATGCTTGAAAAACTGAAAACTGGAAAATTAGGGTGGGAAAGTTTAACATACGTTTAAACTCGCTTTTACTCATTAGTTCTTTTGGTGTGGGTATTCACTAAAAGGGCTAAACCGGTTTAATCAAACTTTTTGTTAGCTGCTGCTTATACCTTTGTTAAAGTTTTAGCTTCTAAGAAATCGTAATCATTTGAGAGTGCAAAACTTATTACTTGAACTGACCTCCATAAACAGTTTGAAATAAGTAGGTATACGTTTGACAAACGTTTACGATTAAAGTCCCACAAACTTATCTAACCCGGAGGCAGCGTCGCTAGTAAATATTAAAAATAAAATAAAAACAAAGCCTTAACAGGCATTAAAATTCTGTGCCAATTTTGGCCACCGGGCCAGATATAAGTTGGTGGCACTATACGATTTTCGGGGCAGACGAGAGGAGGTAAATGAAAATATGTTTTATTGTAAATAATAATATTATAATGATAGCTGTTTAATAAACAAAAAATCATGATTAATACGACTTAAAAATATTTAGACAATTTTTTCTAATGATAAATAATAAAATTATTATTATTATTTAGTTTAAAGTATGTATATAAATATTATTGAATAGCGTCCACATCCGATTTCGCTATGTTCAGAGGCATGTCGTTTTTCATACTGTATCCCTGTAACAAATAAAAAAATGTTTTGTATCTCGTTAATGAATACAACTTGAACTCGCGTAAAAAACTATGGTAAGATATGATGCTATGGACCCGGCGCGCAATGTCAGTGGTCATGCGGTGCGTACAGCATTCATATTTTTTTTTAATTTGGTGAAAATTGGTACATTGGTATATTATGTACCTATGTTGTTTATGGTGCCCGGAGACAGGGACGACATTTGTCGGACATTGGGACGTGTCTGGACAAGGGTTGCAGCAGCAGATAGACTAATGGAGAAAGTTGGAAGAGACCTATGCCACCAGGCACGCCGAACTGAGTGATATTATTTAGAAAACTCCTATACATAACTTATAAACGCCTATAATAAGAGGAATTCTCCCGGCGATTTCTCCATACAAAAACATTTGTCTGTTTCCTCCGTGGATAATTACAATAAAGAAAATATTCTTGCTCCACAAAATCCTTATGTGTCCGTGCCATGCTCCTATGTTTTGCTTTTTTCAATAAATTAATTATTTTAAGAACAAGGAACCTTCAAAAATGGCACAAAATGGCCCAGTTTTCGTGCCATCATTCAGAGATCCTGCAAATAAATTTGACGGATATAATCAAAAAAAGAAAAACATACCGGCATAGCCCGAGTCCTTCTTAAATTATTCGTAAAAAAAGAATTAAAATCGGTTATGTTTTGGAGGAGGAAACAGAAAAATACGAGAGTAAGAATTCGACTGTTTTTCATAGCGACGGGTTCCGGGCTATTTGTATTAACCGACATTTTTGAAACTTTACACCAGAGCAGTTTAAAGTTTCGATTTTTAGAAAAAAAATAATAACTTTAGCAAATCGCATTATTTCTTTAAAAAGAAGGCTATTACTGTTTTTATAACATATTCCCCATAATTAGATTAATTTTTTTACTAATATTCCTATTTTTAACGAAGATAAATGTCGCTTAATACAAAATGACCCATATTTTACTTTTTTTTGTTCCAGGCTAAATGACTTAACCGCCTATGATTATTGTTTCTTATTTCAGGCTAAATGACTTAACCGCCTAGGCATGCAAATAATGGCTCTAAGCTAAGTGCTTTAATCAAAGAGTTGGTCATATTTCAAACCTAAGCTAATTGATTTAAATACCATATCTTAAACTTATTAATGTATGGCTAATTAGTTTATGCGACTGATTTTTTTATTAATAAATTGTTTGTAATCATACTTGAATAATGAAGTTTGCAGAAATTGGCGGTTAAAACATTGATAAATTAAAAGGTACATACATAGGGTGTACCTACCTATCTTGTTAATAATTATGAAATGAGAAATAAAACACACATTATAAATTGTATAAAGATAAGTTTTTTATTTAAAATGACAATCACCTAGGAACAGCAGTAACTTCTTAGCTTACCAAGGTAACAACTAAAGTTTTTATCACAATTGTATAGGAATCAGAAGTTAAACAGTCTTTTTATTACGTAGCCTACAGTCTTATTACCTGAAATAATTATTCTCATTCTTCTTCATTCCTAAACTTTAACATTTAAGTATATAAAAACTTCTTTTTTGAGATTTTTCTTTTGTTTTTAAAAAGTAGGTACTCGTTTTTAAAAAACAAATGAAAAATCTCTTCAATTACAAAAAAAGAATCACATAAAAAATTAAAATATTTACGAGCGTTTCTTTGGTTTTCATTTCTTTACTTATTTTCTTCTATATTTTTTTCTAACTTTCTCAGTAATCAAAATCAAAAACATCTCTCGTTAAAAAAAAGTTTAGAAGTTTTCTTACCTATTATATACGGGGTTATTTTTCAATGACCGGCCAAATTTTCAACACCCATGAATATGAACAACTTTCACTATGGGACTGACTCTGAAATCACGAAAAAAAAAAATCAGCTGTTTCATACATTTTAGTCGAGTAGGTATATCATGATATTTTGTAGGGAACAGCTGATTTTTTTTTCGTGATTTCAGAGTTGGTCCCATAGTGAAAGTTGTTCATATTATTCATGGGTAGTTAGTAACACCTGTGAAAATTTGGCCGGTTATTGAAAAATAACCCTTTAAATACTATCTCTAGTTTCTCTTCAATAACAAAAATAATTTTTATCTCCTATGACAATAATAAATTGTAGTTCACTACAGTAACAAAAAATAACAATCAAAATAATAAAAATAACATGTTAGTTAAAATTCAACCAATCTTTTCCTTCTTACTTTCTAATTTATTTTTCTTCTTCTTTATACTTAAACACTTGCTATTTTCCCATCAGACATAATGAAAATTGCTTAATTTGGCAGGTCTGTTTCGTCTTCAATATCAGTATCGATCAGTGTATCTTTGCCAGTATTGCTGGATGGTAGGTTGATATATTCAGAATGAAATATTCTTGGGATAGCGCCAGTGTCACATAGCTTTTTCAGGTCATTATATTTTGCTTTTGTGATAGGAAGCTTTGATTTATATTTTGCATTGAGTAGTTTCGGTTTTGCATAAATTTGTATGGACTCTTCTTTTGTATCATCTTGCATGCTATATTTGACGACCATCACGTTTGGCGTAGACTTCTTGAATGTTGCTACACGAATCTTGCTTATTTTACCGACAAGGTTTCCCTTGAAATATTTTTCGGACAATTCTTCATAATTCTTGAAGTCTTCGTGTGTAAGGCCTTCCACCTGATAGGGTCCTGGATCCTTTCTAGCTAGCTGACAAATTGTCAGCCACTGTAAAGGCGCCCACACCGTTGTGTGTCGAACAGAATTTTCTATTGTAGCGTGAATACTGTCTACTGTCATCTCTGTGTGTCCTGGCAGCAGATAATTCATCTGTATAGTCTCTAAATTTTTTGACATCAACAAAGCGTTGTGGATGGCTGCCAATACGATCTTGTTTTTATTTTGCCCGGGGCATGACTCCGAGTACAAAATTAAACTTTTAACGGTTTCACGTTCATCAACGTTTTCTATGTACTTTTGCAAAATTGTGGAAATCTCATTACCACCTCTTTTGGCTTCCGTTTCTCCCCAAACATAGCAGAAACCATTGCGGGTTACACTTTCGTAAAAACACAAGTTAAAAACTGTGTATTTTCTTGAATAAAAGAGTGTCATGCCGTTTCCATATGGGGTATTCAATACCTTTTGAAGGTCGAACGAGGTACAAATAATGGAACTATTCTTTTTTGGAAGTTCTCTATGACATTCTAACCTTTTCTTTGAGGCATCTTTCTCTTCCAAATGCTCCTTCATTTCTTCATTCTCAGTTATATTTTTGCCTTCAAATCGTAAACATTTAAGACATTTGTCCTTTTTCGGAACATGGAATCCGATATTGAACTCATCAGTAAAAATTTCACGGAAAATCCTCTCACTTACGTAATCAACCCCTTTGCTGGCTTGACTTTCTTTATATATGCGGTAGAGATTTTTTATGTTTTTAAATTCTACTGGCAGGTATAATCTCGTACTATCCTTCCTACAATAATGTGAAGGAAGTGCCGGTAATTGTTTTATAAAATTGACAGCTGAGGCCTTGACTGTCCTTGATGTCTTATTTTTTGGAATAACTCTTCCTCTAGATTCAGTTTTTGCTGATCCCATAGATGCATTTGAGAGTGTGTAGTAAACGTATCGCTGAGTAATATCCAGAGTTTTTAGCAAAAATTGTTGACATATAGGACGTCGACCCTCTCCATAATTTATAAAATATTTAAAAGTATTGTCTCTTGAATTACTCTCTTTTGTTCTTTTTCTTTTAATTTCTTCCTTTGACGACATTCCTACTAACCAATCTTTTTTTCTTTCAGCAGACAAGGCCCAAAAATGATCAAATAATCCTTTCCTTCTTTCTTCACTAATCTCTGCACAATTATTCCCACATTTTTTTCCAACGCAAGGGTTTTCATGTACTCTCTTTTCTTGAACGATTGATCCATTTTTTTTTGTATATTGCTGGCCAGATTTTTTCAATTGGTTATTAAGTTTTTTTTTGTTCTGTCTCTTTTTTCTTATACCATCTTCACCAACTGTTGTCTCTTCTGATCTTTTCTTATTTTTCTTCTGTCTTTTCGTTGGATTATCAAGTTCACTTTCGCTAGAAGATTCGTCACCAGTCTCTTTCCACGACGAGGAATCCCATACGAAATCTTCCTGATCAGATAAAAAATCCACATAACTTTTCTTCATCACAGCCCTTTTTCTTTTCTTTTTTTTAGGTTGTGCTTCTTCATTGTCAGGAAAACTTGGTAAGTCTTTATCTTCTGCATTTCCTTCTTCTAAAGACTTTCTCATAATATCCATATCTTTATCAGGAATAATTTCCATTATCGTAGGTGTGAGATGTTCCCTATTTTCTAAATATTCATCTTTTTCTCTTTCTTTTTCTTGATTGAGTTCACTGTGTAATTTTTCTTCTTGTTGACAGCGCACTACTTCAGTTTTAGAAAGATTTTCTGTGTCTTCTTCATTTTGTGTCCTATCAATATCCAGATTTTCAGTATCAGTTGCAGTAATTTCTTGTCGGCAGTGTACTTCTTCATTTCTGGAAAGATTTTCGGTGTCTTCTCTATTTTGTGTCCTATCGATTTTCAGGTTTTCAGTATCGGTTGCAGTCATTTCTTGTTGACAGTGCACTTTTTCAGTTTCCAAAAGATTCTCATTGTCTGTTTTTTTTGCAGTCTTATCAATTAGCGGGTTTGCAGTATCAAACACGTCAATTATTTCATTATCATTATCTTCTGTGTTCTGAAATGTGAATAAAAATGTTTGAATTATACCGTTATACATATTATACAGTTATTATAATATAATAATAAGTATTTAGTAGTAAATTTTGATTTAATTCTTTACTTTATGTTCGTTTATGATAGGATAGTGATACTAGCTTACATGTTTTAGGATAAGTAATAAAACTGAGCCTGTCTGAAAAATGATAACTAGTAGGTACATACCTCTTTTTCAAATTCGACCTCAATTTGGAAGACGTGCGAAGTGATTTTTTCATTCATTTCTGTCCTTATATTCTCTTTTAGTTCAGCTTTCGTCTTTTTGTATGGCGTTTTTATAATGAAGACCTGAAAACACAATATAATAGATTATAATACTCATAAAAAATAATTTTTTAAATTGGTTTTTGTATTTTTAAACTGTCTCAAACAAATAAAGTTAAGATAACTTTGGTGACTCTCGTGGAAATCGAACCCACTACCTTTGGATCTAGATCATACAACAGAACGTAAGTAATTTACTCACCTCATTATCTTTCTTTGCTTGTGGTGATTTTTTCGGAGTTTTATAGTTCATGTTTGCAATAATATCTAAAGGTACATTTTTATTCTGCAACTGATCTTCATCTTTAGTTTGTAGGATATTTTCTTCATTATGCGATAATTTTTCTCCCTCTAATGGTTGCAGCATGAGCAGATCTTTGTTCTGTTCCATGTAGGAATGACTACCTAAAACTGTTACTGTTTTAGGCATGTTTTTTAAAAATATTTTTGGTCGCAGACTGGTAGAATCACCTTGGTTTTTATTTCGCTCAACCGTTTCCTTTCTTTTTACTTTTTCTCGTGTTTCAGGTTCCGAATAATTTTTAATTATATTTTTAAATAATTTCCGTCGTCCTGGTTCCATTATTAGGTGTCAAACTGCAAAATAGTTAGGATAATATTAAATTTATTAAAATTAAATTAGGTAACCTGTTAAATTAGGAGTTATTTTTTTACCCGTTTGCAAAATTTCGAGGTCAATTCTACTCATAAATGTTAGAAATACTTTTACAGGAAAGAAATGGGGTAATTCTTTTCGAAACCGGCACTTTTACCCTATAATCCATAAAACTTGCACCTGTCACTTGCATCTATTTAATAGACTTTCAGATCTTTCCGAGTTTTAATTCTTCAGTAAGTATACTTAATAATTATTATCATCGTACAAGTAAAGTGTAATGACTCCCAGTTACTTAATAATCAATGTTTTTCTTCAAAATGTAAAAAACTAAATGTAATAAACTCACCATAAAATCCAAAATTGACGACAAATGCTCTGCGCAGCTCCCACAAAACACTAAAACACGTATGAACTTGCTCACGATTTGCGTCAACTAAAACGAGGTGGCAGACGCCTGAAGCGCCCGCGCGGGGTGGCGGGGCATTTAAACTCGCGCGGTTTATCGCGATGGCGCCAAAATCATTGTTTTAACCAACGTCATAATAGTCAATCCATATAAAATTTTGATTGTATTAATGTGTATACTATTCTTATTCCGTTTAAGAAAAACTGTTTGAAGTACTAGAACTTTACTTTTGATATAACTGAAACGACACTGCAAATCAAATATTGAATAAAAAAAATAGGTTTAACCATAATCTTTAAATGTTTACTGTTGAAATCCTAAATAGTTCATGCGACCGACGTATCATTATCTATTGCAAGCTAAATGGTTGAAGTGACAACATCTAACATTTCATGTACAGAGCTAAATGTATGGATCGACACTGGGTGTGAATTTGACAAAGAGGCTAAATGTATTAAACGACATTCTTGTATATTTACAAGGTAAAGCTAATTGTACTAAGCGACACTGGATAAGAATTTAACAAAGAGGCTAATTGTATTAAGCGACATTTCTATATATTTATAAAGTAAGGCTAAATGCTTTAACGTACGTTGCCTGTAAATTGTTGCTCCAGGAAAAAACGTTTAAACGACTGCCTGGTATTTGGTAGTCAGCTTAAGTACACAGTTCCTAAATTTGTCAATATTTTGTGTCGCTTCATACATTGCAGTCCAAAATGGGCCCAAAAATGCGGTTGTATTAAGCGACAAAAAAGTGCTCCGATCGTCACCAAACCCAGCTCAAATGACGCAGAAAAATTCGCTGATTCCAAATATGTATAAAAGTCTATATCGCTCAGAGTGTCGCTTAATACAATTAGCCCGGAACCCGTCGATAGGTATTATCGGTCCAAGCTGCAGTTGTCCCTATCGGGTGTTATGAAATTCTATTCGAGGAGCAGCACGACGGCAATATAACTGTTCAATACCTATTCTCAAAGTTTCCCGTTCATGCCATATCCTCTTAACGTTAAATTTAATGCCTAGTCATTTATAAATTACATTTAATGATTAGGTATTGTATTAGATAAGTAAGCAAGTTCGGAAATAAAAGGCTATTTTATGTTGTATTTCACGAAGTAAAAATAAAAGTAATTTTCTCTGTAGGACTAATTCTGTAGGGTGTTCGAGTTTTAAGCAAAATATGAAAAAGCGTGGTAAGTACGAGAAACGGTCGTCACACCACTATGCACCTGAACGAGTCGCACGAATAGATAAATGCCTGCTTACCTCTTGCATGACGACGTGTGTATTGTAGGAGGAGTACTGCACGGCCATCTTGTCGGGATGGCAGCGCAGACGGTGCGAGCGCAGCGTGGACGCGTACGAGAAACGCTCGTCACACCACTTGCAGGTGAGCGGCTTGTCGCCCGTGTGCGTGTACATGTGCACCTGAACAAATTACATAATAATACATACATAGTAAGTAGTACTTAGTAAGTAAGTTATACATAAAAGATGGCGACGTCAACAACTGTTCTGTTTGACGGCTATTTTAGTTACATTCAAAATATTGAGGCATTTATGCAATTAATCGTGTTGTTATTATATTTTGGCAGTTTTGGCAGCGCTAAATTTACAGCCACTTTAAGCACAAAATATGTATCTTAATAGTACATTACTGCTCAGGCTGGAATTAAAGCAATTCACGGCTGGGTTATATTGGAAAGACAAGGCGCATCCGAGGTAAGTAAACGAGGCCGTGAGTCGCTACTTCGACCGAGACTTGTAAAGTACTTTTCTGTAATTTGCAAGGAAACAATAAAACGAATTTGTTAGAAAAGCTTTCCTACATTGCCGATAGATAGATACGCGGTTCACTCAAAATACTTCAAAAGTTCGGTCAAAAGACTGGATTAAAAGATGCATATCTCAAATTTCGGCACTGACGGGTAAGTGAACCGTGGCCTAGCGGTCAAAGGCGTTCCGAGCGCGATTCCCAGAGAGACGCAGGTTCAAATCCTGCCGGTTCCGCAATTTTTGATATGTATTTAAGTAAGTTTAAAGAAGGTTACCTTCAGCGTCTGCCGCCGCTTAAAGGCCTTGTTGCAGTAGGAGCACACGTGGCGGCACTTGTCCTCGTGCACCAGCAGATGCTTGCGCAGCGTGCGCCGGCTGTTGAGCACGCGGCTGCACACGAAACACACGTATGACGTGTCCTCGTGCGTGTCCATGTGTGTCTTCAGATTCGAGTACGTTTTGAATCTGTGAACAACCATCAAAGACTAGTATCGGGCGGATTAGTAGTACGAGACCTTTTTATAAAAGAGAAACATGAGCAAGGGTATCAATACTTCTATTCGTACAGGTCACACACGTAGCTCCTAATCTCTATACGTGTCAGCAACAAACTCACGGCTTGGAGCAAGTATTGCAGACGAAGGGCTTACCATCGCTGTGTATGGCGCGGTGTTGACGCAGCTCGCCGTTGGTGCCGCACGCGTAGCCGCACAGGTCACACACGTAGCTCCTGATCTCTATACGTGTCAGCAACAAACTCACGGCTTGGAGCAGGTATTGCAGACGAAGGGCTTGTCGTCGCTGTGTATGGCGCGGTGTTGACGCAGCTCGCCGTTGGTGCCGCACGCGTAGCCGCACAGGTCACACACGTAGCTCTTGATTTTCTCATGCACTACGCGCTTATGTGACGCTGCTGACGACCGGGTTGTGAATCTGCATAATTATAAACGCATGTCGGTGGGGTCAAAACACAATGCAGCTGAATCGAAGCGACGTCAAATTGCTTGAAGCAATTTGTCAACTACTAATCCCAATTCTTATCAAATGAATGCGAATCACGAATCTATGAATGCGAATCACGAATCTACGGCCATAAGTAGAATCGCTTCACACAATAATTGTGTGAAGTGTGTTGTTTATCTTCACTATAAGTGTTTAAAATTATTTTAAACACTTATAGTGAAGATAAAATTTCACTATGCTTTCAAATATTTACAAAAAAATTGTGTAAGCTTAAATATCGTTTGTAAAAAAAAAAAAAAGTTTATTTGACTGTTTTAACCCCTGACGCAAAAAGAGTCAGAACTTACTTCAGATCACATATTTCACATCGGTATATTTTCCTTTCTTCAATCGGTATGTGCGACCTTTCGTGTGATTTGAGCGTGTCCTTAGAATTGAACACCTTATCGCACGAAGCACAACAGAACTTTCTTTCAGACTTTGGTACATGCCTCATTTTGTGTTTGTTCATTGCCGCTTCGGTTTTAGTTATCCGGGGGCATTTATCGCAACTGAAAATCACAAGATAGACCTACTAACTATTTCTCCACATATTCATTTTTTACTAATTGTTTGTGATACATATAACTTGACGCCTACGATTTCGTCCGCGTTGTTGTAGGTTCTTTTATACTGAGGGAACTCATTTGATTATCCTGGATAAATGCCGTTATAATTTCGCATGACGTTCTTAGTGATGCAATGCGACTTATCTCTTTACAAAATTTCGTCAAAATCGGTTACACAGATGGGCTGTGAAAGCTTAGCAGACAGACAAACATACTTTCGCCGTTATAATATTAGAATGGATATAAAGGTACCTTTCAACTTCTGCGTATTTTCTGTCTTCAGTAAATATTTTATTCCATGGCCTACACTAAACCCTCAACAATATTAGACCATATTTTATTAAAATACAAATTGATGACAAAATCGTGAGTGACTGTGAAGGATTAACAAACATTCAAATTTTCACATCCTTACTAATATTAGAAATGCGAAAATGTGTGTCTGTCTACTACGCTTTCAAGGCCCATCTTTTCAACCAATTTTAAACTGATAGGCTATTTTTTTTTCCAGAAAATTACGGAGTTCCCGTGGAAATCAAAAACCCTAAATCCACACAAACATAGTGGCAGGCATCGTCTAGTTTATCATATTATGAAAGTAAGATTTCATTAGTTTTATTAATAGCTTTTAAGTAGAGTTTTACACTCACCAGATGACATTGGGATTCTTGTGATCCTGCACATGCTTGTACAGAACAGATTTAGATTTTAAAGTAATGCCGCAGCTGCAGCGGACCACTGGTGTTGTTTTGTGTTTCCATTCGCAATGAGACTTCAAGCTGTACCAGCTTGAGCAATCCTTCCCACAGTATGTGCATGTGAAGCTGCAGGAGTGGTATATTGCATATTTATCATAATATTCTATTGTTATCTATTTAGTTGTAGGTACATATTAACATATTATCACTTTTAACCCTCACATGAAGTTTGGGTTGTGTGTTATAATCCATACAAATCCATACTCATCATATCATAAAGCCCAAAACACACAGGGAGCGGGCGCGGGTCGGGCGCGGGCCGGGTCGGGTGTCAGGCGGGTTGAATTCCTTGTATTTATATGGACGACATCACACAGCGTCACCCGCCACGCGCCCGACCCGCGCCCGCGTTCTGTGTGATGTCGTCCAAATAAATACAAGGAATTCAACCCGCCTGACACCCGACCCGGCCCGCGCCCGACCCGCGCCCGCTCCCTGTGTGTTTTGGGCTTAAATGTATGTCTGTTTGCTATGGTAACACATTCAACCAATTTTGACCAAATTTGGTACAGGACTAGGTAGCCTCCTGTTTCTTGGGTAAGGACATAGGCTACTTTTAACCCTGAAAATCTAACAATTCCCAAAGGTTTTTTTAATACCATATCACGAGCATAATCTAGTTATAATAAAAATACTAGCTGATGACCGCGACTTCGTCTGCGTGGATTGAGATTTTCCGGGGTAAAAAGTAGCCTATGTCCTATTCCAGACTATTATCTATCTCTGTTCTAAATTTCATTCAGATCTGTTCAGCCGATCTGATGTGATTGAGTAGCAAACATCTATCCATCCATACATCCATCCATCCAAACTTTCGCATTTATAATATTGGTATAGATGTTTAAGATCTTATATAATTGCATAAAAAGAGTATACATACTTAACAAAATCATTGACATTCAAACTTGAATACTTCGATTCTTCAGTTTTTTCAGAATCTGATTCATTGTTTTTAAGTTTGCGACTTTCTATCCGGTGATCTGACACATGTTTGTAAAGAACACTCTTTGACCGGATAACATAGCCACATAGACAAAACACCATGGGCTTGCTTTTGTGTACTTTAGCAAAATGAATTCTTAAAGCACTCCACGTTGACATGGCTTCCTCGCACGAATTGCATTCTAATCTAAAACATTCAAATACATTTGAAGTTTTAACCAAAATATTTAGAAAGTAATTTTTGAAGTGAAAACTTCTTTAGTTAAACTTGTGGATTCGCGTGACCGACATGCTTGCGAACAGCGACATGCTCACGAACACATACATGCTCGCGAACAGCGACATGCTCTTAAATATAAATATACTACATTCGTAATTGAACTTTAATGCCTTAGTGTTAAGGTTTATATTTCAATTAAGTTAAAAGAAGAAAATTATATATAAAAAAAAAAATAAATATTCGTTTTCACTTCTATCGGCAGTCGCCATGACTGCCAATTTTTATTTATTCTGATACAAGTTAGCCCTTGACTGCAGTCTCACTTGATGGTAAGTGATGATGGTAGACTAACTACTATGGTATGGTGATGATGGTGGATGACTAAGATGGTAGCAGGCTAGCTTGTTAGGGGTACGGCAGTTATATTAAACCCATACCCTTATCGGTTTTTACACAGCATCGTACTGGAACGCTAAATCACTTGGCGTCGTTACGCCGGTAGGGTGGTAACTAGCGACGGCCGAAGCCTCCCACCAGACCAGACCAGAGAAAATTAAGGAATTACAAATTCCCAAATTGACCCTGCCAGGAATCGAACCCAGGCCCTCCCACAATAAGACCACTGCACCAGGAAGGTTGTCAAATTCTGCAATATTGCTATTTAATAAGATTAAGTATACCTGACCATGACTATACTCAATCTCAACTCACTACTGTATTAGTTCATAAATTAGGTTGTTAGCTGGTTATTGTCAGTTACAGTCTTACATCTGCAAACTGAGTGCCTATTTATAAATGTCATAAATGTTTTTTTAAGAGCACAAACATTTCAAAAATCAAATATTTATTACTATTCTATTAAAACATCACTTACTTGACAAAATCTTTAACATTCAAGTTGGATTTCTTAAGTATATTATTAAACTTTATTTTTTCTTCTTCATTTAATTGCTTTCTTTTGGTCTTTTTCGTCTTTGTTTTCTTAAGCATTGCTAATGTCACAACATCGCTTAGATCACTGTCACTGTCTTGTTTTGTGTCACTGTTTCTGTAGTCATCTGCCTCGTAATCATCTCCATATGGTTCCTCATTGTTTATAGAATCTAGAAAAGTATTGTAATGACAAAAAACAAAATATTCCAACCACTTTTTTTTTATCAGATATTCCATTAATTTGGATGAACCTCTTTCAAACTCTATTTACTTATTTTAAAATTTTAATCAAAACAGCTGTGCTTAAAACAATTTAAGATATATGTAGGATAAAAAGCATTAATAGTTAATACTTCATAATCATATCTGATGTAAATAATACTTACCTACTAATTCGTCTGGGGTCATTTCCACTTTAACCTATGACAAGCAAAAATTGGATTATCACCATAAATATGAAATTAGCTCTAGCACAGGATTATGCTTAAAATGCACTACCAGATGATCAGATCTAAAGCCATATTGCAAATAGAAAATTCATAATTTGGAGCATAACAAAAATAAGAAAACAGATTTAATTTTAAATTTAATTGAATTTAACACTCTCCTGTAGTTCTTGACAATTACTGGGTATTAATAATTAGATGACTATAGTTAATACATACTTTTTACTTTTAACTTTTTTCAAACGTCAAAACACATCCTTAGTAAGTATGGGATTTTGTACAAAATACTTGCTTTTGACTTCATCAAAATTCAACACACTTTATCATGAATACTTTTAAATGGTTATCATACTAATATTATAAATGCGAAAGTGTGTTTGTTTGTTGGTTTGTCCTTCAATCATGCCACAACAGAGCAATGGATCAACGTGATTTTTGGCATGGGTATAGGACCTGGAGTGACATATAGGCTACTTTTTATCCTGGAAAATCAAGGAGGTCTCGCGGGAATCAAAAAACTTAAACCACGCAGACGAAGTCACGGGCATCAGCTAGTCAAACATAAAACTAACAGGGGATGTGGACGTCTTTTGGAAGATTCTGTATTGTATTTAATAATCACTAAAGAATAATTTATTACACAACTAGCTGATGCCCGCGACTTCGTCCGCGTGGATCGTGACACACACACGTACCTACAGAAGAATCTGTACTAATACTATCTACCGTACTGAAGGGACGAACGTCAAATGTTTGACAGGAAAGTAGCTTAGAACAGTTTATATGGGAAAATGAAATTGTTGTTTTTACTATCTTCCTCGCAATTTTTCCATATTTTCTCAACGTTTATACCTTCCCTGGACTACGACAAACATTTCAAAACCAAAATCAGCTAAATCGGCCCAGCCGTTCTCGAGTTTTAGCGAGACAAATGAACAGCAATTGATTTTTATATATATAGAGATATGCAACATCCCAATTGATGTTCATTTCTTCTAATCACAAGAGAACTTCTGTGTAGTTTCAATGGTGGAGGCACATTTCAGGTGCACGGTCAAGTTAAACTTCTATTTTCTTCTCAATCACTCTACAAAAATCTGACACTACCCAGCATAAAATGTTTGTCATTCATTCCTACTTACAATTTTATTACTTATGTTGACAAATTGACTTACCTCTGACTTAATGGGAGGCAGACCAAACTCAATGACACCTTCATACTTAATGGGTATTGTTTCACAAGCGCCTAAACACATTTTTTTTAATGTTTCCTGCACTTTCAGACATTCTAAGACAAACAGTTCAAATGATACCACCCTTTCCTCACAATTTAAACACAACTTGGTGGGTAAATTATCATTTTCATTTATCTGGAAAGAAAAATAATGCAAATATTTACTTAATACTTAATAAAATCAAAACTTATTTGATGGTTTTACTCTTTTGTTATTTCTGAAAATATTTCACAGTCAATTAGGAGAGAAAATCTATATGCAAAATTCAAGTTTTTAGGCTCAGCACATTGATATTTATGTTGGTACTTAAGTATGTCAGTTAGGAAATTACCCTTTTTTAATAAGTACACCTATCAAGATACCTAAACAGATAACAGCTGCAAGTCCTTTATTTTTGTGATGATATTATTATTTGTTACTAAAAGAATGCTAGATCATAATACTTGCAAACACATTTATCTTACTATAATTGGTAAGTACGCTATTTATAAGATAACTTTTACTTACGGATATATGTACATAATCCTGTATCATTTTGAGAATATTCTTATTACAATCATCTAATAAATCTTTGGCAAACCCTTCGCCTTTAGCACAGAGTCGACACAAATCTTTTATATCCAAAGCCATTTTCATTCAGCACAGTAAGTTTTCATGATACGATATTGCAAAGGTGTCAAGAATGTGTAACACTAATAGCCTTGTAAACTTTTCCTGTCTTTCATTTTATTTACTACATAAACGAAAGAAAATGTAGTTTTCAGTTCCCAATTTCTATGCATCAACAATGCTGCATGAAAAATAAATAAAAAAAAACGCTATACAGTAGGGTCTAGGGACACGAAGTTTGCTGCCAAACGTAGTGGTTATATTCTCTTGGGCCGAGCGATCGCGTAACTTCTGCATCAATCATTGTTACAGTATCAATTGTTGTAATTGGCTGAATTTATTGCATTCTTGCTGCGTCAATGGATTATGTCCAATAGTGGAAGAGTGATAACCAATCAGAGGTGATTGCGATGTATCAATGATTGATGCAGAAGTTACGCGGGGTGCGTTCCGAAATACACTGAGAGCACTGGAAGTCCCCAGTAAAGAGCACTGCCAGTGCTCGCAGTGCTTATAACGGAACACACACGCGATCGCTCGGCAGATTAGTCTCTGATTTTGACATTTGTTTGGAGTTTGACAATTGACATTAGGGGTGCGTTCCGAAATACACTGCGAGCACTGGAAGTCCCCAGTAAGAGCACTGAACAGTGCTCGCAGTGTATATAACGGAACACACCCTAGGTTTTTGACAATCATTTTTGACAAGACACAAGTTGACAACACAACGTCCATGACACAACACCACAACACAAACATCCTCAAATACGTCCTCAAAGCTCAGAGCCATAGTTATTAAAATCTCAACAATAATTCGATACCTCTGGGCTCAAAGGTCGTAAAGGACATTTGGGCGAAAATGAGTTTTTGACACGGTTTTACTCAGTTTTTAATTTTCTATCGATCTGTATATTCCGTTTTACGAAATTCGCAAAAAAAATGCCTTTACGACCCACATAATTTAATACGATAAACCAAGTGTACCGAGAAAATATGGATGTAAATAACACTTATTTAACATAGTATATTCATTTTGGTAGTATAGCAAAGTATAAAACAACTATTGGGCATAAAATACATTTAAATTGTCAATTGTCTTATACCACCTCAGGTGGTTATTATAAGTCATCTCAAAATTAGGAGGTAAAGGACATCATCTTTACAAATTGTCCTGTACACCCTTATAATTTAAAATAAAAATATACAAATGACCTTTACTACCTAGTTTCATTTATTATGTGCTTCCACTAAGGGCGTTAATAAACGTAAGTGAGGAATTGTGTCCCATAAATCCTAGAATATTTATACAACAAAGAATTTATAGATTTAGTGGGTGTTCCGATATAAGCACTGCGAGCACTGTTCAGTGCTCTTACTGGGGACTTACAGTGCATTACAGTGCTCGCAGTGTATTTCGGAACACACCCTTAATTCATCGTTGATAGACCTAACTTAATAATAAAAAATACAAAAAAACCGGCCAAGTGCGAGTCGGACTCGCGCACCGAGGGTTCCGTACAAACCTGTAGTAAGTTTTACGATTTATGACGTATTAAAAATAAAAATTACGTTTGTTGTATGGGAGCCCCCCTTTAATATTTACTTTATTGATATTTAATTATTTATTTTGAAAGGTAATATACAAGTTAATATTCTGTGAAAATTTGAACCGTCTACTTACCTGTTACCTAGGTGCCTCTATACTAAATTTTGTCAAAATCGGTTGGAAAGATGGGCCGGGAAAGCGTAACAGACAGATTGACAGACACACTTTCGCATTGATAATATTAGTACCTATGGAAGTATGGATCCTTTTTAGGGTTCCGTACCCAAAGGGTAAAAACGGGACCCTATTACTAAGACTCCGCTCTGTCTGTCTGTCTGTCTGTCTCCAGGCTGTATCTCATAAACCGTGATAGCTAGAAAGCTGAAATGTTCACAAATGATGTATTTCCGTTGCCGCTATAACAACAAATACTAAAAATTAAAAAAATATATATATTAAGGGGGGTCCCCATACAATAAACGTGTTTTTTAGGGTTCCGTACCCAAAGGGTAAAAACGGGACCCTATTACTAAGACTCCGCTGTCTGTCTGTCTGTCTGTCTGTCTGTCTGTCTGTCTGTCTGTCTGTCTGTCTGTCTGTCTGTCTGTCTGTCTCCAGGCTGTATCTCATAAACCGTGATAGCTAGAAAGCTGAAATTTTCACAAATGATGTATTTCCGTTGCCGCTATAACAACAAATACTAAAAATTAAAAAAATATATATTAAGGGGGGTCCCCATACAATAAACGTGTTTTTTTCGTATTTTTTTGCTCAATATTAAAAACGGTAACAGGTAGACGGTTCAAATTTTCACAGAATATTAACTTGTATATTACCTTTCAAAATAAATAATTAAATATCAATAAAGTAAATATTAAAGGGGGGCTCCCATACAACAAACGTAATTTTTATTTTTAATACGTCATAAATCGTAAAACTTACTACAGGTTTGTACGGAACCCTCGGTGCGCGAGTCCGACTCGCACTTGGCCGGTTTTTCGTATTTTTTTGCTCAATATTAAAAACGGTAACAGGTAGACGGTTCAAATGTTCACAGAATATTAACTTGTATATTACCTTTCAAAATAAATAATTAAATATCAATAAAGTAAATATTAAAGGGGGGCTCCCATACAACAAACGTAATTTTTATTTTTAATATAAATCGTAAAACTTACTACAGCAGAGCGATCGGCTATAAATTGTCGCAATCATTAAAGGACTGCATCAATGTCAAAACATGGTTTTGGCTTCACGTATCACTGCGACTGTCCGTAAAGGATCGTTGAGGACAAAAAAATGTTTTGACATTGATGCAGTAACTATCGATAGAATTATTTGCTGAAAATTGGTATCACGTAAGACTTTTGAAGTAAGATGTCGTTTACGGACCATGACAAACGTGACGTCAAACTAGGCTTTCATTGATACATGGTGGGAGGTGTTTTTAGCGGTGACATAAGGTGTCCAATAATCGTTTTACGACTCTAATATCTAAAATAAATATAATATAAGGATTAAAAAGCTCGAATAGATTGTTTGTTAGGTAAAAATAGAAAATACTATTATTTCAAGCAAGTAGGTAAGTAATTAGGTAAGCTATATTGGAATGGCTTCAAAATGTTATTTAATTTATGACATTCTATTGACAATTTACCTTTTATTAGGTATACCGTACCTATGTCTAGCTAATAAAATATTCTCATTCGCAGTATTGCCAACTCACGCTTGAAATGTAAAACCTGCCCACTGCCCACTGGCTATAATAGGTATAGACTATTAGGATTATTAGTGCTGCCCGTGCGAAGCCGGGGCGGATCGCTAGTTAATAATAAGTAATAATATTACATCCATACTAATATTATAAAATATGCGAAAGTGTGTCTGTCTGCCTGTCTGTCTGCTACGCTTTCATGGTTCGTCTGTTCAACCAATTTTGGTGAAATTTGGTACAGGGGTAGGTTGTATCCCGGGGAATGACATAGGCTAGTTTTACCCGGAAAATTAAAAAGTTCCCGCGGGAATCAAAAAATCTTAATCCACGCGGGCGAAGTCGCGGGAATCATCTAGTTATTTATAATTAAAATTAACGGTAAAAAAGAATTAAGTTATGTAGCCTGTAGGTACCTAGTACCTACATAGTACAACTTTAAGTACTACTTTTTTTAAATCTTTATATATAACAATACAATAGAACTTAAAGCTAGAAACATGCCCGCGTGGAATGGTGGCAAGAATGCAGGCTGCATTTCCTCGTTGGACACCCAGGCCTGGCTGATCCTTTGCGCAATAAATTATAATCTGTGATTAAAATGAAAATATCCATAGTCAATTTCGGTATCTCGAGATATCTCTAGCTTATGGTATCTTTGATTGCATCGTAAAGAGAAAATCTAATCTTAGGCGCATCGCTTCATTAAAGTATTTTGTATTATATTTATTTAAAAACAAAGCCAATTAATAAATAGAAAATCACAAGAAACCACAGACTCTAAAATATTACTTAGTTAAATAGGTAACGCAGTTAAATTTGGAAGACTGTTATGTCTACTCAAATTGCTAGATTACCATAGACATTCAAATTAGTCGGATTATAAATAGGTCTGCACTACCAACATATCGTTAATCAGAGTTCGTGACTAGTAATCTGTGGTTTGCGACCCATTGCTGCAATCCTGAAAAAGCTTACGTGAAGCCGGCTATAAGGACTGTAACAATGGATATCCTTTAGGACATTTTTGGATGTGATATTGCGACAATTTATAGCCGATCGCTCTGCAGGTTTGTACGGAACCCTCGGTGCGCGAGTCCGACTCGCACTTGGCCGGTTTTATTATTATCGCTATTTATATATATTATATTATTAGATATTTTATATTAGAGGTTTAACTACCCTGTGGTGTTCTATAGACTGGCTAAGCTAAGTCTGCAGCAGTAAGAAAATGGTAGAATTTGAAAATCTGTTGATGACAACACAGAGTGTAATGCGAAAAAACGCACTTGATACTTGTGTTTTTTGTTTTTAATCTGCTTTCCTGGGAGTGTGGTCATTGTTCGTTTTAGTACCTACATTTCAAAGAGTAAAATGTAAATAGAGGGCACAATTTTGACAGCGTAATAAGGTAGAGCATACATGATCCCCGTATTTATATAAATTTTATATATAGTATTTGCCGTGAATTCGTCTGCGTGGATTTCAGCTATAAATTCACGCAGAAACCATATGTTTTTGTTCAGGGGATGAGTCAAAAAAGGTAACAGACAAACGGTTATTTTCGCTAACTACTCTTCGCTACTACTAATATTAGTATGAATCTACTGATGCTAAAGATTAACAACAAAAATTATTACTTGATCAGGGGAGATCTTTTGAATTACTTAAGGAGAGCATAAATGAATTAAAACATAAAATGAAATGAATGAAATATTCTTTATTGTACACCAAAGACATAACATTAATAATCAGAATCAATAAAACAAAAAATAAAATAAAACAATAAAAAATATCAATATTGACTTTTGTTTCCCGTGCTGCACGCTTTTTGCCGGGAGTCCTCCAGATTCCCTGATTAGTTTGGCCCTCATTTTTAATAACTCTTAAGGTTCGTTCGCTTACACCTGGAAATAAATGAAAATAATTTATTTTTTTCGCATTTTCGGCACAAAATAGTTGGGGGTTCCGTCTAGACTCTCTTGACCCCTCCTTAGACGCGACAGCTTTTGATCAAGGCAGCACGTTTCTAAATCTAAAATCCCACCCCAAAAAAAACAAAATTTCAATTTGAGATGGATGGATTGACTTATTCCAAGTTTCTGAAGGGCATCCTGGAGATGAGGCTTTAACTCTTCGCTTATTCCACCTTGAATTTATACTATAATTAATAAAAAGTATTAAAACTTGATAGGATTTTGCTGTCAGTTTTTTTCGCATATTATCCATCATAATTACACGATATGAACAGGCGAATATAAACCGTTTAAACGTTTTATATAAATAATCTAGTATTGTATTCAAAGATCGAAAGGCAAAATATCAAAACCGTTTGGTCAACTTACTTGTCGACTCTTCAATTTCTTGTAAACATTGTTGTTTTTGGCTTAGGACAGCATCGTGATCTTCCTTTACTTCTTAGAATTTAAGAATCATGTTATAAAATAACTCGCACACATTATTTTGAATAGGTTTATCCATTATTTCACTATTTTCACTTTTATTTTCGAAATATTAAAACGAACTGAAAGCTGAATTGACAAATCAGTGACAAATGTAAGAACACAGATTAGACGAATGTTTTTACTTTTTTTTAAGTGTTGCCCTTTTATTCCGTGGCAGAGTTAGCGTGGCCAGACTCTAGTATATTTTTTAAACTTGACAGTGTGTCTATTGACAGTGATCTGAGGTGTGTCTACTTGTCAGAGACAAGTATGCTACTAATATTGTCTCTTGCTCTTGTCCTTTTGTTTCTGGTCGGTGCTCTTGTCTATTGTTTATATGTCAGGAGGGCTTTAGGTTCATACATCATTTACCTACAAAGTGTAACGAATAATTATAAAAAATTGTTGGCAATAACAATTGTTTTGCGCCTAAAAAGCATATTCTAACTACAACTAATCACGTCTACAATAAAATGAAACTTCAAAAGTGAGCCTAGACATGTGAAATGTGCTATAGAAATTTAGTTTTGTAACTTTCAAGACTTCCACTTGTACATTCGTAACAATATGGATATTCAGTCTGAATATATGGAACCTGTAACGCCAGGGCTAAGTTACGATAATGTTGGCTATTGGAAAACTGAAGATAGCGGTTACCATACTTCGTACACCCCAGGTTCATTGGAGTGCTCCGAGATATCCAGTGAAAACTTCAACCCTATATTCAAGGGCCAAATTGGCTTTACGGGACAGTTTCAAGTGGGCTGTTTTGATATTCCATCAGATGTCAATTTTCGACCTACGTTACAGTTTAGTGCAGGAATTATCAGATCACTGGAAAATTATACAGAATCGCCACAAAACCGAAGGGGTATCAAACGGGCATATAATGGAGAGCCAGAAAATAGAGATGTCAACTGTGGTTCTGTCCCAACTCCTACAACTATTATAGCCGGAGGATTGTGTAAACTAAGGTTTAGTGATAAAAAGTACAATGGATCTTATTCTTCTGTAAGTTTTGAATCTGCAGATTTCATAAGTGGAGATTTGTTTTCAAAAAGTGAACATATGCCCACTCCATACCCTACAACACCAATTAAAAAAGTATGTAGGAGTAATTGTAAGTTGAGTAGCCCTCTAAACCCTAGGAAACCAGTAAAGAAACTTAACTTTGCTATGCATTCTCTGTTGTGTGATACTCAAGCACTACAGCCAATCGTAAAGCCTGCTAAACCAAACAATAGCGCCGGGAGGCTGTATAAGTTTAGACCAAATCAGAAAATTGATATTATTAAGATGTTGTATCAAGAAGCAAATGTTGTGCCACCAATAATGAAAATTTTCAGTTATTTGTCAAATGAAGATATTTATAAGTTTACTCTAGTGAGTCCTTTGTGGGAAAAGATATGGGAGGATGTTAGCAAGGTAAAGTCTAAGAAACAGGACTATTTACACTACCTTAAAGATGTGAGGGACAATTGGGAAAACAAGATGTCCACTCCAAAAAGCAGTGATACAAATCAGATTAGACCTTTAATGGAAATTCATAATGTATTGAATAATCACAATATTTTAACAAAGACAACTGCTCCTATCAGCCCGCCAGGGACACCTAAAACCATTAAATTTAAAAGATTTGCTAAGGTATGTAATTCTTGTTTTAAATATATTATGTTATGATTTCTAAGACTACTTCACATATTACTTAATATTTAATCTGATATTACTTAAATTAATAATTAAATTAATTACTTAATATTATTATGTAAATAATTTGGTTTAATGTATTTCTAGGCTGCCTCATTAGATCTACGTAAGCAACTATCCTGTGCGAGATGTCAAAAACCTGCCAAAGTTACAGAAGAAAGTTCTGGAGAGGAATGGGCTGAATGCACCAGTGTGAGCTGCTCCTACCAGTTTTGCAGGTTTTGCAAGTGTGATAGGCATCAAGGTAAGAATTGCTTTAAATATGACCTCGATGGCCCTAGTCCTTCAAAGAGAAAGAAGAATACATGTGCTATAGGCACCAAAAAAAGCAGAAAAAACTTACGTAGACTCCTGTGACTTTAATATATATTTAAATTGTATACTGATATACCAGTGATTTACTTATATATAGGTTTTGTTTGCATTCCATACCCAAAGATATGATGATTTCTAAAATCATTTGTAAGAGATTAGTATGAAATAATTTCGATTTTATACAATTGGGGGATTCCCAGGTCTGATTTTGTGCCATTTTATAAATGATAATTTTAAAGTAGACAGCATTAACAATTTACTTTAATAACTCTTGTTATGTATTACAATTTTTTCAAAATTTTCTAAAGGAATCGACTTTGTTAAATCATTTAGAATGAAAGCAGACAACAAGTATATTCTTGTAATCTCATTCACACTCACAGTGATAATGCCCACTGTCCTGTTGCTGCTGGCATTGCCCTGATGATATAAACCTAAGGAAGGATAATATCTTTGAATATTTAGCTATGAAAGATTTTTCCAAGAAACAATGAGCTTGATTTGTAATAATCTGCTAAGCTAAATTATAGCAAATTATGCCTGTTGTTCCTTGTATATAATGGACTTCTTTAGTATCATCCACTTCTATCAAACAGGAGAATGAGTTGTAAACAAAGTTGTATTGTTTAATTATAACACTTTTAGAAAATTCTTGTTATAATGTCCTAAAATGTTCTCATGGAGGATTACCCAAAATGTAGGATAATTTAATAGACTGATTATTGCCATAAACAAGTCTAAGGTTGACAATTTTTTATTTTTGTATTGTATAAGTAAGTAATTTGAGCTCAAAATTAAAAGGGTGTTTTATATTTTTAATTGTAGCTAGTTATGCTGTTAGGTTTAAATTTTTTGGAACCTTTTGCCATAAAATTCAGTTAAGTAATACTAATAATTAATACTAATTACTATATTTTTAAATAGTACAAAGAACAGCAACTGTGATATTACAGGTAATACTTCAGTCATATCTGTTTTAACACTAAAAAGCGCACATGACTTTTTTGCACACAATCAATGTTTGACAATGTCTTACCTCACTCATTTAGGAAATATATTTTTGTGTAACATAGCTACTCATTAGTGTTATTAAAAATTACTACTTAGGTTTGCAACATCTTACATCACTGAATATGCATTTTCTAAGTCGATAATTAAGGTATTTTAAGATTTAGTATTGTAATTTTTTATTTGACTGTTTGAACGACTTTCTCAAATCACATTCATTGATACAAAAAACATGGTGATTATATAAATTGAAGCCTAGAACTGTACTGGCAAGTAAATAATTTGTATGATTTTTATGTTATAAACTCTCATTGAATAGAAGATAATGTGGCAGATGTAAAAAACAGTGGATAGTTTTAAAATACTTACGTAATTATTGCAACTTTATTATAATACTCTTACTTTAATTAGTCTTTAATAATTAGAAATTAATTTCATTTTAAAAAAAGATTACTGTCACATGATACAAAAGATAAATTACCCGGATTTAAGAAGGGAAAAAATCTAAAATGAATTCAATTCTAAGCTCTTTTTAGGGTTCCGTAGTCAACAAAGAACTGTTATAGTTTTGCCATGTCCATCCGTGGTTTTTTGTTGCAATGGAAGATATCAATCCCGTAAAGCGGGCCATTACCTTAAACTATTATCAAAACAATCTATCATTGTAAAGACTGAAAGATAAATCTATCCTCGAGTGCAGATCGTCAATAATGACAAATTATGAATTTCTTTTGATGAAATAATTGTACCGCTAGAGCCGTTACAAATTAGGAACGAGGATAGTACAAATTAATTAATGTGTCGCCGATCCCATACGAAATAATATGAAGATGGCAGTTATATCCGCCTTTAAGAACAGGCACATGATATTCGGTAAAAATATTTGCAAAAATACCAACTCAAGATGTAATCTTGTATTAAAAACCTGTTCTTAAAACGGTAATAGGTGCCAATATCCTGTTCAATTAGGGATTGTAGGTTGAATAACTTCGGTAGATATTGAAGGGTTAAGAACGGTGACACGCGAAGTTTACTTAAAAACTCGTGCGCATTTGCCGATGCCGAGTTTCAAACCTGTTCTTAAAACCGCAATATGTACGGCTTGACAGCAACAAAAAATATTTGTGCAGGTTTTGTGGAAATGTTCTTTCATTCGTATTACCATTAATGTTGACAATATTCTATACCTAGTTAGCGTCGATATATGCGCATTATAAACCGTTTTTGAAAAAACCACACAAACATAGCTTTCTAGTGTTCAGTATTAAGACGTGTATTTCAAATTGGGGCTCCTTATTTACAAATTCAAACGTCACAAACGAGATTATCGTCATTGAATAAGACTGTATTAAAATATGTCGAACAATACGAAACAACGACGTGTACGTGTAATAGTAATTTAATGATAAATAATGCTATCTTAACAACCCTTAAAAGGTTTTTGGGACCAATATACTGGACTACGTGTATTTTAAATTTTGTAAATATGTATTTAAATTCGTTTTATTACTTTTAACATGAAAATAGTCATTTTAGCGTTAGCGTTCTTGTAATTTTTACTTTGTTATAGTGTTTTAGGGTTGAACTATGTTTTCACATTAGTCCTTAAAGAAAACAATACCAGCACTTTACTTCCAGCATTAAAATTAATGAAAAAATTTCAGTTCAACTTTTTTTAAGTCTCCTGTGACCCAAATGAAGTTTTGCTGTGTTGCGGATTAAGGTATCAATAAATAATCGATATGATCTACAATTTTCCAACGGTCTAGTCCTAATTTTTAGGCATCCGTAGCAAAACAAGGAATGCTTTTAGTTTCGCTTGCAGACCATCTGTCCGTGTGAACAACCACTTTATTCACAAACTTGCTGTAAAGTGAAATTTGGCACAGTCTTGTTACTGTTGCACAGTGAAAGATCTGTCTTGCGATCGCTTTTCTACTTAGATGAGTACCTATTTATTTTCATATATTTTGAAAAAAATTGCTTTCATAAAAATTGAGAGCAAAAAAAAAATTCTGGCAGTCCCGCGAGTGGGATCTCGTTAAATTGGCATACATCTATATCTTTACTAATATTATATAAAAAAGAGGTAAAGTTTGCGAGGTGGTAGGGGGTAATCTCTGGATCTACTGAACCGATTTTGAAAATTCTGGTACCAAAAGAAAGCCACATTATTTGTGAGTCTCATAGGCTATATATTAACTCGAAAAATTAGGGAGTTCCCGTGGGAATTTAAAAAACTTAATTCACGCAGACGAAGTCGCGGGCATCTGCTAGTAAATAAAGTTATTGTGAGGTATTTAATATCGCTAAATTGTAGACCGTATCCATTTTTATTTGTATCCGATTTTCCATTTTCAGTTATATCACAAAGAATGAGTGTCCACTATTTGAACTCTACCTCATTAATTCCAATCTTAACTATAATAATTATTATATATTATTTTGTGCTTGTCTGTATTGTATTTTATGAAGATATTTGATTTTAATTGATGATTGAAAAATACTTATTACTTAGGTTGTACAAAAGAAAACTTATTTCAAATTCATATAATTGTCAAAATGCCAAAATGATTGTTTGTTTTTATAATGTGTGTGTTCCGTTATAAGCACTGCGAGCACTGGCAGTGCTCTTTACTGGGGAGTTCCAGTGCTCTCAGTGTATTTCGGAACGCACCCAATAACAATTTTATTATTTTATTTGAATATAGATTGAAGAAGAATTAAGTTTGCGACGTTAATAATTTCGTAATTGCAACAATTTTAAGCAAGATAATGGTTCTTTTTATTTATTTGTAAATATATTATTATCCAAAATGTTGCAAATTGACATTTTGTTTTAAAATCTCTTCATTCTATCCATTATTATATTAATTAACTATAGTTGATTGATAATATTTGCGCATTCACCTTTAATTGTTTTAGGTGCATCTACATGATGCAATGTAGATTTCAATACTTAATTGCAATTGAACATACGAATGCTTGAGAAGCTCTCTTTGTCTGTAATTTTAATAAAACTTTTTAGTATAAAATATCCCTTGTTTCATTCGTGTCTTTAAAATAAAACAAAAACGAATATCTTAATGTAAAGTTTTAATTACAGAATTTACAAACGATATTTACAAACTTACACTCAGTAGACTTTCAACATTAATTTACAAACAGTAAGGCACAGTAATGGTTCTTTAATATTATTAACAAATTATTTGGAAAGTTACACCTATCTGGTACAAAAGTTACTAAGGCTATTTGTATGTTTCTTTTTTCTGAAAATAAATAACTATCATGTTTGTTCTGGTAGAAAAGTCCGGTGGTGCAAACTATTATTGTCGCTGCTCGTGTCCAATTTCCCGTCTCAGCCGAGGCCCATCACATACTTTGGTATCTGGTAAGCCACTTGTGGTATTTGCTTTATCATCGACATTCTGTAATTAAAATTAATAATATTATAGTAGGAAACTATTATATACCCACTTACCTAGTAAGCTTATTATAGAGTACCTAAGCATTATCCTTAAGAACGTGGTTTCGTGTCTGTAGGAAGCAAAAGTTACAAATTTAACTAGACAAGAAAAACATGTGACTAGAGAGAGACACGTAAATATAGATTGTTGGCAACATTCGACATTTCTTAGCGATCTCTCAGGGAGGCAGGCACGTTTAGCCAACCTTTTTTCCAGATTAGCCATCTCCACGAATGTATCACGGCTATCACAGAACTGGGAATGTTCCTACGCTAAAACTCTGATGGTCTTAACATATGTACATTGAAACGCGTAGTAGTTATACGCTGACAGAAAATAACTATACGCACTGTAGTGTTTCATGTAAATGAAGCCTAAGTGTCCCAAACCTTAGATATTATTATGAGAACAGAATCGTGATTCGTGATACACTCGTTCATGGCGGTGTCCTCTTAATGCTAATATTATGTACAAAAACTCTTATCACCAACCTTTTTCCGTCCAGCACCTAAAAGATTTCCACCACCACTTACACTTGCTGTACACTAGGTCTGTGAGATATAATACAAAAACAGTTAATTACTTAGTATTAGCAAGTGTTAAGGTAAGTAGCCTACTCTACATTTAAAGCTTTGAGATAATATTATTATTCAATTACTACAACTACCTACATGGTTTACTTATGTAGATCCAATTGCAATAATAATCGAGCAATCATTTAAGAATTTGAATGATAATTGGAAATTAAAAGCTCAGGGTTTCTCGGGTCTATTTTCGTACACCAATCTTACTAACTCCTTGGCTTATGATATTTTGTGAAAATTGCTTACTTATAGCCAAATCGTAAGAAAATCGTAGGTAACTACGTTAGTACTGGTTGTAGGTAATACGTACAACTTTATGACGTCGTAAATACGCTAAATAGGAATTTCAAAATGGATTAAAAGATTCGATACGTCTATCACATCATATCGGTTCGATTCGGTGAACGGTGGAAACTAGTGATTGATTGTTATATTTTCAGAGAGAAAAAATAGTATGTTTTACACTCGTATATTACTTCCATACCTTCCTATCTAGATCCATTATGATTTTCGTATATAAGTATATAAAAAAAGGTTTGTTTGTCTGTCTGTGCGTTACTTATGCGTTTGCGCATCGTTCATCCGTTTGAGTTCAAGTTTCAACTCAACTTGGTACCTACTGTTATTGCGATGTGTGGGAAGATTTCATACCATCAAGGTACAATAGGTAGTATACGACTCGCATTTTTAGAAATTTGGTAGGTATGTTAGTAGGTAAATAGACTCTCTATAGACCCGCGCTAAGATTTGAGAATTCTTTAAAACCTAGTTCGAGGGAATGAGATTTATTTTAAGTAACTAGCTGATGCCCGTGACTTCGTCCGCGTGGATTTTAGGTCTTATGGAGTCCCGTGGGAACTGGCTTTTTTCCCAGCATAAATGTATATAATATCTCAAACTGAATAAATGACCGTCAGTCTGACAATATATTTGAAGATCTCTCTACTGTCTTGTCTCATTTACTTTTGTACTTATATGGAGTTTTTTTAACCCATTTTTTTTTACTTTTCCGTACAATTTTTCAAACATTTTCTTTCATAAGAACCTTCTCGTTACAATAACAAACACAACAAAAAAAGAATTAGCGAAATTGGTCCAGCCGTTCACGCGTGATGCCATGACCAAGGGAAATAGGGATTTATTTTTATATATAGAGAAGATTATTTATTAGTAGGTACCTATTGATTACATAAATGTACACTGATTAGGCTATACTTTCACCACAGTACCTACCTGCTACTATATGTTAAGCAACATGCTTTACTATGAAAGTATGAAAATGTAGATATGAGACATTTTTTTAAGAACCATAATATATAGTGGACCCGTGTAAGGAAATCGTAATTGTTTGTCAAACGTATAATTCGACCTGTTAAAGGAGTCCATAGATAAGCTTTCTTATGATTACGATTTTCTCAGACAATTGGGCCTCAGGACAGGATAGTTAATAAAACTGTATAAGGTCTAAGGCCGGTGGGGCGATAGCTCGTTACTCTACTAGCCCACAGCTCTGGCCGCCTGCGCTGACCCTTGAGTACTAATTTTTAGGAATAAAATTAAAAGTTAAAGTTACACATGCTGCTAGGTAAAAAGAGCTCTGGAAGTTTCAGCGCATTATAGTCATGCATGCAGGTACTTTGCTACTAATTACGTAGAAAGCGAAAGATTCACTATTAGGGACTAATCACAAGGCGGCACAGAATCCCGCTGTCGTCGCACCCCAATAAATAGATCGACACCCTCTGCGCATTTTCAAGGTAGATCAGAGGTTTTTTTTCCTGACGCCGTCTGTAGGTACGAGTAGGTAGGTATACCTAATTACATAGCGGCTGCGCCAGATAGGTAAGTCTGCGCTCAAATCGGCAGTAATTGGTTAGGCAGACATTTTTTATTTTATTAGGATAAAAAGCGAATAAACAGGCTTTATGTATTTTTGAAAACCACAAATTAGTTCCCGTCAATGCGTATGCCTTGCCGGAAAATAATGGCGCCATGGTCGCGCGCAGACTTATTTGACGGCATACGTTTAACTTTATACATAAAAAGATACTATGCACACGGCGTCTTCGCGATACAAACGCGATCCTAATAATAACGCAAACTATAGGTACGCGCGTCAGAGGCAGCCTTTGAACTAAAACGCGCGGATACTGCGCGTTCGTGATAAATAAACAAAATATGCATTGTGCATAGGCTCTAGTCTTACTTCCTACTCGATTGTGATGATAGTCTTCATTCTCATCGGGGTAAACCGGGGGCAAGTTGGGCATCGCAACACGAAGTCACGCGAAGAGATTTCTGTCTAGGGTAAAGTTGAAGACTTTCCCTAGAAAATCTATTTGGACCGCGTTATGTATAGTCGCTGTGCCTCGCTTCGCCGACTAAAAGCCCGCGTAACTCGCTTTTACATTGAACTGTACTACGAGTAGTGTGGTTAGTATAGTAGTGGTGGTACTACGAGTAGCACAACAAGACAAGGACAGGTTCTCAATTCCCATCAAATGGTAGAGTCAAAACAAGACGTACCATCTTCGAGCATTTAATCATCATGCATATATTATGTGGCATACGTCAGTGTGTCCTCTACACATGAAATATGCGGACATTTCACGCGGAAGTTTTATCCTGTCCGGTCCCTAGTGTTTTCGCTCTTATCACGACGAGAATGAAGAGCTCGTAAGTATGAAAACGGTGCAGGTAAGTTTTATACTACTCCTAGTGTTCTTGCAATTCATGAGCGCGCGTGCTTATGGTAGTGTTTGAGTCGCATCAGTATGCTGTTTCTTTTCGTGTAAATGTGCGTGTACGACTGTAGCTGTACGTGATTGCGCGTACGACGGATGTTCCGTTCCGACTTGTACACACACGCATTGTGCCTAGATACACGACATAACCACAAGTAAAGTGTACGGGCTTATGAATTGCAATAACTATTTGCTATACAAGTGGAAACAAGCAGATGTGGTGGGCGCGCATGATGTAGCAACTCACGAGACAGACAGGCCATTGTAGAGCCAGGCGCGCCAGGACTGCGGCGCGGGCGAGGCGCCGTCGATGCGCGCCTCGATGTGCACACAAAGCGCGCGTCGGTCGTGCGAGCGACCCGAGCGCGCGTCGCAGATCAGCCGCTTGCGGCACTCGCCGTCGCATGTGCCTCGCCGAGGACTGTTCTTCCAGTAATGTCTGCATCAGAATTACAAAAATGGTCATGGTAGACATAGTTAATTAGAGCATTTTTTTGTTTATTCCACCCCAAGTTAGCCCTTGACTACGATCTCACACCTAGTGTCTGTAACGATGCAGTCAAAGATGCTCTACAAGCTACAAGTAGGTATACACGGTATCGTACCGGACCGCTAAACCGGACCCTAATGACCCGGCTGTGGATTGACCCCGGGACCTCCCACTCCCAGACGCCCACAGCGTTCATCACTGCGCCAGCAAGGTCGTCTAAAGATAAAGGCAAAGTAAGGAGCCATATATTTTGCTTATTCTGGGTAGCACGTTGAACACTTTAAATGTCAGTAAAATATAAGTAGGTAATGGTAATTAACCAGGTTTCCATACGCGCTCTAGTCTGAGAAGAGCTCACAATAAACTCAGCCGGATGTTTTTATCACAATGTCACTAATTAACTTGCCTTAAACTAATAAGAACTATCAAACCCGTTAGAGCAACTCATTCCCACTCATTCCCAAGCTTGACATTTAGATATAAATAAAATAGAATAATTTATTATTCTATTTCGTTTATTCATAAAACTCAACAGGGGGCCTACTCTCTTTCTCTAAAACGAAACTTCGCAAACAAACGAACGAAATTTCGTTAACTCCTCTCCTACATAATATTATCTCTATGCTCCTCTCTATTTCGTTTTCGTACACGCAGACGAAGTACGGATTCATAGAAAATTTTCGTGACCGAATGGATTGGACGATTTTGTGTGCAGTGTGAGTCTAATAACCGACTAATTACGTTCGTTTGCGAAGTTTCGTTTGAGAGAAAGAGAGTAGACCCCCAGGAGTGCAGACTGCAGTCCTTCGAGCCGCATCAATGATATTATTCTTTTTCGATAGGTACATATATGAAAAATGGATTGAATAATGAAAAATACTTGTGATATAATGTGAAGATATCCTCCTTAGTAGTCATATCGTCTATGAATGCGTCCCAGTCTTGTGGACGAAGCGATGGCATCATATACGCGGACCGTGCTGAGTAGAGCTTATACCAAATCGGATAACCAAATAGATTCGCTTCCTTCAAGTTCATAATCCATGTTTCATGATCAACAACTAGCTGCAAAAGGTTAGATATAATTGAATGAAAGGTTTTATTAGATAGGTAGGTATTGTGATAGGTATCATCAAAATTGGGAGTAACTCTTTGTTATTGGCTAAAATTCACACTTATAACTTTGGAGTTAGGCCTAAGGTAATTAAGTTTAAGTAAGTCAGTTTTAAGTTAAAGAATTGGTACTTCTGACTTACTCGAGTTGTCGAATCATGATCTCCATCTACATAGTATATTCGATATCCTAGGTTCAAATCGTAGTAAGGTGTTACCGATGGACCCACATAAGCAATGCTCGTAGCTCTTCCTGGAAAAATAATTCTATGAAATTCATAATCCAGTGATCTTTTATGATTCGACAGATACCAGAGAAGCTATTTAATTCCTCAAATGAAATAATTTTGACGACTGAAAACAAAGACTACAAAGGCGACCGTCAAGTGATTCACATTGCAGGCTGCAGCGATCAAGTTCAACGCCGCGTGGAAACTTAAAGGTAAGTGCGTGTCTTACAACAATTAAATCTAAGCATCTACTAAATCAAGTTCCTTTGTACCCATTTTATAAGCTATTATTATCTTAGACAATATCGATTATCCTCAATTCATCACCGAAATCAGACTAATAACAATACAAATCTATAGGAGATGGTATAGTTAATGATATTCTAAAAACTTTGCAATGAAAAACTCGTCGCATAAAACAATACAATAATATTCATATACAAACCTAAATCATTTGGATCGTAGAATACTTCGAATTCATCGAAATGGGTATGGCCAAAGAACTGCGCTGTTATAGTAGATTCATAACGATTGATAATAGCATAGTAGTTCCTACTCCATACTTTAAGACAGTCTGAATGTCCAGGAGGAATATGACCGATTATGTGAACTTTTTCACCACTAAATTCGGCAGATTGCAATTCGTATATCAGCCACTGTAATTCTGTCGCTGGATCTGTACTATTTAGCAAAAGCCACCTAAAAAAATATTCACAGATTAAAAAAAAAATACATTTGACAAATTAAATAGAATAAATGTTTATAAGTAAGTAGTTTAAGTAGGTAGGTACCTACGTGTGGAAAATCTGGGTATTTTTATCTCTATAGACCGGTATCCATGACAACAGATATAGCGCTTGATCTACGACCGAAGTCTTATCTAGACACTACTTCAGTAGGCAATCTGCATCGCGATGACGAAAAGACCAGCTCCCCCGAGCATAACACCCGCTCGGACGATCTTCCTAATGCTACGGTAGATTAGCGCTAAAAGATCTACGACCGAAGTCCTAACTAGGACACTACTTCAGTATGCACCCTGCATAACACCCGCTCTGAGGAAGATCTTCCTATTGCTACCGTTGAAAACAACCCTCGTTCCCGTACATCCCCACTAGGTAATCCAAACTGAATATAGGCAAGAGGAAAATGAAATCGTTTTACCAGTTTTTGTTATTGCAATAGTTCATGTTGACCGATATGATCCGGAAACCAGGACGAACAAGGACGGAGTAGAATGCTCCACGACGTACTGTGTGTGACACTCCAGCAGGCAGCCATCTTCTCCACTGCGCATCCAGCTCATTGTACAGCCAGGCGATGTTCGACTCTGGCGAAGAGATATATGGCGGTGGGAAGCTGGAAAATGTAACAAATAAACATAAAAAAGTATCGGATTTATATGCTTTGTACCAATTGGTTCGCGTAAAATTTTCTCGAATTTTTCTGCTGGTACTTATTGTATCTGTTAGAAGATACTGTTTCGGACGGATTTCAATAATGCCCAACGACGACACGACTGCCCAAAAAAAGGAGTGTACCTAATGTTTTGATATTCATATTAACTATAAATAATATATACCTACCGGCTAGTTCGAACCCTTCAGTTTCTTTTTAGTTTCGTAGTTAGTTGTAGCCGGTATATATTTATAGTTAGGTTTTGATCTTTTACCAGTCGGAATTATTAGATACCTATTTACTTCGACAAAGATTTTTAAAATGTTATACTTAGATGCAGTAATGAGAATAAAATGTTAGTTCATTGCCTGCCTATAGGTATATAGGTAGGTACCTATCTACAAGTTCACATGCCATTACTACTATGACCTAATCAATCAATCATTAATTATGTATCTTAGTATTTTCCGTTTCGCATTCACTTACCTATTGACTGGTGATGATTCATGGTTCCCAAGAGCTGGGAAGATTGGAACTCCCGGAAACATATCAGACATTTGAGAAACTGTTTCTTGTAGGACCTTAAGATTTTCTTCCTTTGTTTGGTTCCAAACGTCATGTGGTGGTAAATCCCCGGTCCATAAAATATAGTCTATATCCTGAAATGTCAAGTTAGTCATGAAAATTAACGAAGCATTCTATAAGGTGTGAACAATGAATCATGTGATTTTTTTATTTTGAATGTGGAATTTTGAGCACGCGAAGCCGTCGGTCCTGCACCTGATCTCTCTCCGATCGTGTCGGACTTTCCGTTCGATCAGGTTATCTGACTAAGGGAATAGAGACTATGTAAGTGCACACTTCTGCACTATAAAACCTCTCGCGCAGATGGCTAATCTCTGGAGATGCGCGCCGTGGCCGAAATTCGGTCGGGAGGACATTATTGTTAATAATGGTGAAAAGAGTAATCTTGTTATAATACAAACAGTGTGTGTGTCTGCAATGTGTTTCAACATGTGGTCGATTGTTCTTTTTGGTGTGTCACACTTGCGGTAGTCACCCCAACGACCAGCACCTCCCCCCGGAGTCAAAGCTGGGCCGTTTGATGCCCGACAGCATAAAGGCTCGTTGCATTCCGCGTTAGCACCTGTGATAACAAAATACATATTTCGTAGTTGTATTTACACTTATTTATAAGTTTAATTACCTATTTGTTAGATTTCTAATCTTGTAGCTTCTATACCGAAGACATCAACGAAGTGTTATTTTATTGTATTTGGATAAAACAAATTAGTAATTACCTTCAGCATAATAAGGGTCGAAGTGAGTGTCTGATATTTGAAGGACTTTAAACGTCGGAGCTTTATCGACAGGCGCTTCTAAGTTCTGCACTTGTGGTTTCGGAACTGGAGGGAAAGCCACTTCCCACTCGTGATATGGATTGTAAACATCTCCACAGGCATCTCCAATCACAAAACTGCATATTTCATTTGGGCCTATGGTGATACGTTTTAAGACGTACACAACTTCACTCTGAAATAAAAAATAAACCTTCAATTAGCTTTTTGTGTAATTAATATAATCAGATTAAATTTTCTAAAATTTTCAAAACAAACCTTACCCCAAAAAGCCTCGTAATGCCTTCACAGACTCTTGCAGATTGTATATTTAGAGAGACGCAAAATTGATATATCATTTTATTAATTTCCTCTTTACTTTTTCCGAGTCTCATATAATGTTGTAGTAGACCAGCGCCTGCCTTACATGCTGTACAAGATACCCTGGACATTACAGAATGTTCCACTTCATAGTAAACTTGTTTTAAATTCAATAATTTTAAAGCTTTGTCCACGAAGAGAGGCAAATTTGAACTTTTATCACTATCCCACAGTAGTCTCGAGTAATTTCGTTTCAGAGCCGCCATGTGAGCAATCAGTTCTGTTTCGTTAGCGGACGGAGGTAGCTTGTGAGTAAAATTTGAAGGAATAAAGAATAGTTCATCATTTCTAGGTGTTTCCGTCCAATTCCACGTATCCATCGGCGGTTTCCATCTAATAACTGGTTTTATATTTCTTCCAGACTGTTGTAAAAATAATGGGTTACCTAAAACAAATTATCATTAATTAGTGTGAAAATATTACCTTTTTTCATTAATTTACCTAGTATGGAAAAGGAAGACGATAACAAAAATAAAATTGACTAATAGTTAGGTATAAGGTAGAAACAAACCTGATATCATCGTAATTAAAAGAGCTAGTGGTAGTAGAAGCCATCGTATTCTTATAATCATAACTGGAAACTGCGGGGGATGATAATCTGCAACAATACAATCTTATTAACCGACTTTTTCAGAATTATATTATGTAGGTACTAAATTGATCATGTGTAATTTTGTGGATACAAGTTAAAGTAATATTATTCGTCATATTTTTCAAAACGTTTTCCAAAATTATTTAATAATTCATAGAAAACAAAGAACAGGAATAAAGAATTTGCAAAGCTTTCCAACATTTCTGAATCTAAGTAGGTAGTCTGATATTCTATATATGCTATTGTAGCTAATACCTATGAACGGAATAGAAAGCCTATATATAGATAGAATAGTCTTTAGTGTGACTTAACTTTTTAGATATCAAAAGAAAGCTATGAAACACAATAATAACGTCGAAACTTGATGTTCATAACATCGCCTCATTTTATGAGGTGACGTTGGTCTTTCACTTCAGTAAAAATGTATTTACGTAATAAAATACCTTGAAGTAAGTACGACATAATAAATTATCCGTAATGAAGTAGGGTCGATGTGCCGGATTTCGGCCTTTTAGTGCTCCCATCAACTTTAGGACATCAGAAAAAAATGTTACAACCTTAATATTGCTATGCTCATTATGTTAGATGAAAGCCCATATACTGGAGTTTCTTTTTTAGAAACTGTGTTGCGCTTGAAGCTATTAGTTATTTTTATTTTTTATTTAATCCGGAAAAACGCTAAAATTTCAGTTTTCGGCCTCAAATTTCAGTTTTCGGCCATCGGGTATTCTGTTTTCGGCCACTGGATTGTGATGGATTTAAAATGAATTTATAAGTTTAAAATTACATTAAAACGCTTTTTGTAAGTTCATCATTGTTTTATTATGTATTCAAATGTTATTAAAAGTCATAATCAACATAATTCAAGAAAGTTATATTACTTAATAAAAAACTTGGAACCTTTGTTACTCACTAATTACAACACCTTTAAAACCTATCAAATACGTTCCTATTTTTATGTTATTTTTGAAATAACAATCTTGGATAATTGTGCATATAAATAAATAAATAAATAATGTTTGACTCGGTCAAAAACTCTATAAGTTCCCTGAACTAGTCTGATCGATTCTTCTGTTACTCGTGCTCTGGCCTTATTTATTCTAAGCTTCTGGCCCTATTCTTAAAAATAATAACATAGGTACAATATGTAATGTTACTTAGTTATCTTTAAAATAAAAACGTTAACTCAAAATTATTGTTGGCTTTAAACTTTGCAACTTTACGGCCGAAAACTATTACCGGTATTCAATTTTCACATGCTTTCCATACTATGCCGAAAACTGAAGTAGGTACTGTTTCTTCTATGTTGTGGTTTTCGGCCACCCCCAAAATGTCTTCACTATTAATTTATACTAACAAATTGACGGCCGAAAACTAATGGCGAGGGTTTACACATCAGGTACAATAATAAAAGAAAGAGTCGTGACATATATCATTTCACCAATTGAATAAAAGAGACAAAAGCGTGGAAGACTTGATACGCCACATATCGGCCCCTAGGCCGAAAAACAGAGTTTTGAAGAAAATTTAATGTTAGATCGCGGCCCCCAACATTATTGTTGTTTTGTACAAAATATTCACATAATCATATTATAAGTATGTTAATAAGTTATTTTAGAAGGGTATTACATGCCTATTAACATCATTCATTCAGAAAAACAACAAAAAGCTTGCCTTGGAGTGAAACGCGCGGCACTATTTTTTTTCTAATTTCCGCAGGTTGCGTTACCTCCGATGCCCCCCGTCGAATTGAATAAATTCACTAAAATCACTCGAAGATGTTACCTGACCAAAATTTTTGTCAGATACAAAGCAAATATTTTCAAATGTCTGAATAAAGATTTCATTTGGAAATAGTATTTCTAAGCGATATTCTCGCAATTTTACGGCACCGAGTACGCGTAAAGGCCGAAAACTGAAGGAGGCCGGCGAACCGGCATAACAACCCTATCTCGTAAAGTTTAGTCCTCTCCTACATACCTAACATAGGTAGGTAATAAATGTCTCGTAAAATTGGTATTTCTTGTAAACTGGATGATATTAATTCTATTGTTGGATGAACACAAATCCCAGAGAAAGTAGGCCAAAGAATGATGCTGGCCTACTGCGTACATAAATTATATTACTAAGTGCGTACAATAATAAATAGTTGAGTGCCTGCACATTATTGCATAACATTGGTTGATTACCACCACAGATTAATCCCCTATGATTTACTTACATAAAAAATAACACATGTGACCAATTGCTTTTCCTAGTAAACATTTATTTTCAGAAGACTGTCGTTAACATTATCAACTTAGGTGCTAGTTGAGTATATAAAACCATTATTAGTCAGCGAGATTATTGTAGGAAATTGAAAGCAATTAGGTAGGTACATAGAACCTTGGTATAGAAATACAGATTGTAGCGTGTTAATAAATCCTACGATATTTTTTACTAGCTGATGCCCGCGACTTCGTCCGCGTGGATTGAGGTTTTCGGTTCCCGCGGGAACTCTTTAATTTTCTGGGATAAAAAGTATCCTATGTGCTATTCCAGACTATAATCTATCTCTGTGCGAAATTTCATCCAGATCCGTTCAGCTGTTGGAGCGTGATTGAGTAACAAACATCCATCCATACATCCATACATCCATCCAAACTTTCGCATTTTATAATATTTATTTGATGTTAGGTTTAATATATTTTGTCCTTGCACTGTTGGCGTGTTTGCCATCACATAGAGGCCTGGACATAGTAGATGGTCGGGTTTTTGATTTTTTCTAAGTCACCACCGAAATTATTATATATCAAGATAAGGTTGAGAAGAAGAAGAAGGTTGAGCTGTTACCTGTAACACAAAAGTGGTATATTTGACTAAGCTACTCAATTAAAATAATTCCAAGTCCTTGGTTATCTAGATTTTCCTTTCAAGCATCGATTCTTTGGCCAAAGGAAGAGAATTTAAAGTTATTCATCGTACGAGTATAACAAAGACTATGTGGAAAAAAAGTGAACTGTGTGCTCTATTGGTACACCCGCATCTTTAAAATTCAATTCATATTTTAAAACGATGTGAAATTTAAAGCATAGATATAACTATATGTCTTTATATTAAAGCTACCCGTATTTGTAGAAATTCCTATAATTCATTGAATAATAGCTAGGTACTTAATCCCTATATATATTTACTACGATAGCACAGCATATCTAAGTTATCAGTTTCTCTTCTACTTCTACCAACCATTTTAGTGTATTTTACCTCGGGGTGTACCTACCTACCTAACGCGTTAGAAGCAATAAAATGAATCGAGTGTATAAAATATAGATCATTACTTACTAAATAATCAGGTCAACATAATACCTACCTATGCACCATACTAGCTAATGCCCGCGACTTCGTCCGCGTGGTTTAAGTTTTTTCTCCACAGGCACTCCTTAATTTTCTGGTTTAAAAAGTAGCCTGTCACTCTCCAGGTACTCAACTATACTCATGCAATCACGTTGATCCGTTGCTCTGTTGCGGCGTGATTGAAGGACAAACTCTATATTTAACGTCCTTAGGGATCGAATTTTCAAAAACGGTGAAACACGTACTTCTTCATATTTAACTGAAAGCTCAAATACCAAGTTTCATGGCTTTAACTTGAAAAATGAATGACTTTCATACCAATTTTCAACCCCTATTTTACCCGTTTGGGGGTGGAATTTTGAAAAACTGTGACACTACATACTTCTTTATTTATTATTGTAAGCCAAAATACCAAGTTTCGTTAATATAACTTGAGAAATATCTTGAGAAATGAAGGACTTTCATACAAATTTTCATCCCTTATTTCACTCCTTCCGGGGTAGAAATTTCAAAAACTGTGAAACGCATATTTCTTAATTTTTTACCCGTAGCTTGTAAACCAAGTTTCATGGATATAACTTGAGAAATGACGGAGTTTCATACAAATTTTCAATCCCTATTTCACCCTCTTATGGGTAGAATTTTCAAAAATCCTTTCTTATCAGATGCCTACGTTATAATAGCTATCTGAGTGCAAAATTTCAGCCCGATCCGACCAGTGGTTAGAGCTGTGCGTTGATAGATCAGTCAGTCAGTCAGTCAGTCAGTCAGTCAGTCAGTCAGTCAGTCAGTCAGTCAGTCAGTAACTCTAGTACTAACTCTATGTACCTATGCACCTTAATCTTTTAAACATTAATAGATAATTACTCAAGAAAAGGGTGTTAGGTTATCAGATGTCGAACATCAGAAACTTTTAACCTCCCAATCTAAATTGTTAATCATTTGAGTACCTACTTAAACTTATTAAATTTTTACTTGACATGACGCATTGCAAAACACATAATTGTTCGCTTTCATATAAAACAAAAGCCGACTTCAAAATATAAGTACCAACTTAAACTAAAAAGTAAAAAACATTATCTGGGTAATGGTATATATTATTTTGTTTTTTGTTGATTCTCAAAAAGAACTAAATCAATTTTGATAAAATTTATATGGGACCACCTCTGAAGTATCTATGATCTACCAAACAAAAAAAAGAATCATCAAAATTGATTCATAATTGGCGGAATGATCGCGTAACATACATGCAAAAAAAACATACGGTCGTATTGAGAACCTTCTCCTTTTTGAAGTCGGTTAAAAATTCGTTCAACATCAGACCTTGATCACTTTGACGACCTCCGTGGCGCAGTGTTGAGCGCTGTTGCCTTAACGTGCGGAGGTCCCGGGTTCGATCCCCGGCAGGGTTTGGAAATTTATAATTTCTGAATTTTCCCTGGTCTGACCTGGTGGGAGGCTTAGGCCGTGGCTAGTCACCACCCTACCGGTAAAGACGTGCCGCCAAGCGATTTAGCGTTCCAGTACGATGCCGTGTAGAAACCGAATAGGGGTATGGGTTTAATATAACTGCCATGCCCCTAACAGGTTAGCCCGCTACCATCTTAGACTGCATCATCACTTACCATCAGGTGAGATCGCAGTCAAGGGCTAACGACTTTTAATGGAAAAAAAAAACTGGCCAAGTGCGAGTCGGACTCGCGCACCGAGGGTTCCGTACAAACCTGTGGTAAGTTTTAAATTATTAAAAAAAAAAACTACTTACTAGATCTCGTTCAAACCAATTTTCGGTGGAAGTTTGCATGATAATGTACATCATATATTTTTTTTAGTTTTATCATTCTCTTATTTTAGAAGTTACAGGGGGGGGACACACATTTTACCACTTTGGAAGTGTCTCTCGTGCAAACTATTCAGTTTAGAAAAAAATGATATTAGAAACCTCAATATCATTTTTAAAGACCTATCCATAGATACCCCACACGTATGGGTTTGATGAAAAAAAATTTTTTGAGGTTCAGTTCTAAGTATGGGGACCCCCAAAATTTATTGTTTTTTTTCTAGTTTTGTGTGAAAATCTTAATGCGGTTCACAGAATACATCTACTTACCAAGTTTCAACAGTATAGTTCTTATAGTTTCGGAAAAAAGTGGCTGTGACATACGGACGGACACAGACAGACAGACAGACAGACAGACAGACATGACGAATCTATAAGGGTTCCGTTTTTGCCAAATTTGGCTACGGAACCCTAAAAACTGTCTGAATGCAACCATCCGTCACTAACATACCAAAGTAATGCCAAACTGACAGTGAAGAAAATAGAATTATCCGATAATAAACCCATTTGCAAAAAAAACGAGCACCCAAAACTTTTCTGTACAGCTTAATCTATGGTACAGCTATGGAAATCTTAAACAAAAGAGGTTTTTTATGCATTCAATTAATTAGAAACAATTGTCTACGTATATTAAAAAGTACTGGCAAGTATAATAAAATGTTCTAAATTTGAAAATTTCAAAGTTATTTAAAAATATCACAGAGAAAAATATTCTATTCGATTCGAGCATTTGCTCGCAGTTTGTGTTTAGATATTGTGCTTTAAATAAATAAATAAGGGTTTTTTGTTATTTTAATGAATTGATGATGATGTAAAATTGTTTAAATTGGTTTTTCGTGACAAATTTTATACTGTAATATGGCAGACAAGACAATTATCGCTGGTAATATAGTGACTCTTCTTCAAGAAGGCTGTACTCTATGTTATGTATCGGAACGGTTTGGTGTCAGTCGTTCCACTGTTCAGAGAACATGAACTAGGTTTCAAGAAACCGGTTCTTTGAAAATAAGACCGGGATCAGGAAGAAAACGATGTACTGAGCCCAGGGACGATCGATATATTGTGAGCCAAGCTTTACGAAATCGGAAGTCTACCTACAATAACATCAAAAACAATCTTGAAGATGTTAGAAATGTGAGTGTTAGCGTATGGACTGTCAGGAGGAGACTTCTAGAAGTCGATATACACAATCGAAGACCAGCTAGCTAATTACTCCGTGGGCACCGTATTGCAAGGTTAAGATTTTCCCAAAATTGTACGACTTAGACCGATGTAGAATGGAGTAAGGTTTTATTTTCTCATGAAGCCAGAATCTCTTTATTTGGTGCGGACCGACGTCGTAAAGTGCTAAGAAGACCAGGAGAGCGTTTTGCAGAGGTATGTTTTGAAGAAATTACTCCGTACGGTGGGGGCTCTGTCATGTTTTGGGCTGGCATAACTTCTGAAGATCGTACAGAGTTAGTTTTCGTAGAAAATGGCTCTCTAAATGCACAACGCTACATCACGGAACTCTTAATACCTCATGCACAACCAGCGTTAGCTGTTACAGGAAGTGCTGCTGTGTTTATGGACGACAATGCTCGAGCACACCGAGCGGGCGACGCAGACGCTTACTTATGTGAAGTCGGGATCCGCCGTTTAGATTGGCCAGCACGAAGTCCCGACCTCAATCCTATTGAGCATCTATGGGACTTTCTAAAACGACGTGTTAGAAATGTACACCCAGCCCCACAGAATATCCGAGAGCTTAAAATTGCTATTACGGCCGAATGGGAGCGTAGGTATTCCCCAAGAACTTATAAAAAACCTCGTCCGAAGCATGCCACGAAGAATTGCAGCAGTTATTTCAGCCAGAGGAGGCCACACTCTATATTAATTTTTTTTTTTATTGTTTATAACTTTCAGTAAATAAAGGAGAAAGTCAATTGAAGTTACCTTATATTTTTGTCAAAATGAGTAATTTCCTAAAAATCTAAATTAAACAAATTAAGATCGACTTAATTACCAAACAAAAGTGTTTTTACTGAATGATATTTATTTTATTTTGTTGCATCAAATCCCTTTTACAACTGTTAATACTAAAAGTACTCGAATAAATCAAAAGTGCCCGTTTTTTTTGCAAAGGAGTGTATGTAAACCGATGGCCTTCAGCCGAATATGGCTTAAAAAGTTATAAAAATCTTTATTTCAGGGGGGCTCTCATATAAGCGAATGCGAAGTAAAATATTTTTTATAGCGTTACATAGATTTGCGGTATATCATTTTAAAGATAATTAGGAATAGAGTCCAAAAATATTTTTTTTATGTTTTCCCCTAAAATTGATGAAATGGGGGGCTTTCAAAGTGGAGATTTTTAACGTCCAAAGTTGACCTCAGAACTCTCAATTTTCTGAAAGGCTGAGCCTGAAAATTGATCAATTATTTGAATTATATCCTGTACTTGAACAACAAATACTAAAATTAGATAAATATTTTATGGAAACGAAATTATTTAATTTTTAATGAGCTTCAGTATTTTTAAGAGAACTTCACAATGATGTCAATAGATGGCGCTCTGTAAAAGTTTATTCGTTTATGCTTACTAGTACGGGACTATTAGACATTGACCCTAAAATAAAAAATGTAAAGCTGATTTTTGGCACAAGTGTTCCTTGGGGTCTGAAAAGTACCTGTTCAAAAATCCCCCCCCCCTGCCTCCTCAAACGTCTCCCCGACCACAGTTTTTTGTAATTTTCTCAAAAATGATTAAAGCTAGAAAAAAACGTTCTATGGTGAAAATTATCTTCATTAAATTGTCTACAAAATATAATAATGGTTCATTTCGATAAGACTAATAGTTTAGGAAATATGTTAACCCTTTGTGCATGAAAAGAAAATATTTTGCATGTATCGCTTTTTGTAATGTACTTTCTTGTAATTTCCAGTGGCGATTCCTCTAAGATTGCGCAGCTTGCGCCGCAATACCAATAATTATGAATAAGTTACTTACCAATTATTCTAGATCTATATTTTAAGTATTATACTAATACTTATTTTATAACGTGAAATAGGTACCTACCATTCACAAATCATATAAGTTTATCAATTAAATGATTGCGTTAATCGATAATTATTTAAAATCACGCACGCTCCATGACCACCTCGCACCTTGGTTGTGAGTTGTGACTTGTGACGTGCGCCGCATCGCCACGTAGCTCGTACTCATACTGCGAGAATCTTCGAACTCCGTCGGCTCGCTTACTCCCGCTCACTACGGGCCGAAGGCGTGCACTATGAGTTGCGCATGTGCTGTGTAGTATTATTTTCAAAACTCAAAAACTACTCAACCAATTTTAAAAATTCTTTCACCTATAGAAAGCTACATTGTCGGCGAGTAACATAGGCTGTATTTTATTTTCAAAAACATTAAAGATCCCTACGAAAATTGCAATAATGTGAATGAAGTCGGAAAAAGTTGTTTCACGTGAGAGCTTCCGTGGCGTGCGCTGCGTAAATTGTAAAAGTTACACGAAAACAATGTATGGTGGAATTGTTCCTCTCAAAAAGTTCTAAAAAAAAGTCCGCGACAGCATATAGCTATGTTTTAAGGTCGTCTCACAATAACCGTCATTATGATTTTCAAATTTGGTCTAAAACAATGCTTTACTCGCGACGGTGTTTTTACCAACATAGTATCAATCCTTATCAAAATAAAATGGTTGTTCATCTCAAGTATTTAATATAGATCAAATTTGCCCTTACACCATTTAATTCAGATGAATATCTTAGAAGATATCATAGTAATAATGTAACGCGCACTATACTAATATTATAAAGAGGTAAAGTTTGTGAGGTTGTAGGGGGTAATCTTTGGATTAATTGGATCTACTGAACCGATTTTGAAAATTCTGGTACCAACAGAAAGCCACATTATTTGTGAGCGTCATAGGCTTGGTACGAGAACCGAGATTAACCCGAAAAATTAGGGAGGTCCCGTGGGAATTTAAAAAACTTATTTCACGCGGACGAAGTCGCGGGAATCTGCTAGTGTAAGATAAATAAAAATAGGATTCTTTATTCTAGTAAGTACAAGTTAGCCCTTGACTGCAATGTCACCAGGTGGTGGGTGATGATGGGTACCTACTCTAAGATGGCGGGCAAACCTGTTAGGTATATACCTATCAGTTATATTAAACCTATACCCCAAATCAGTGATATATGAGGTAAATGTGTTTTATTGAGAAAATACCTAACCATCAGCTAGCGCAAACCCCAGATTGACCACCAGGAATCGCCACTGGTAATTTCCATAATAACTGATAGAGCTACGAAAATGTTGTCTGAAGCAAAATGAAAGGTTTTTAAATTATCTATAAAATAATGTTTAGTTTATATTGTTAAGAATAATAGTTTTAGAGATATACCTACCTATTGTGTTAGATAACGAAAATAATATGCAAATACCGTGTACGTTGTTTTTAATTTCTGGGAAAAAAATAACAGAGTTAGGAAAATCTGATTGAAGCAGTAATAAATATAGTTAAATTACCTACAAAAAATATTTTGTTTCATTTTGATAGCACTAATAATTTCGAAAATATACCTGTCATAATTAACATGAAAACAATATTTTTCAAAATTTTACATGTTTTCTGTAATTTCTAGAAAACTATTAGAGCTAGGCAACAAACTCTCAGAAGTAAAAATAAACACCATTTAACCAATTATTTAAAAAATATTAGTTTATAAAGATAGGACTAATAATTTCGCATATATATCCATGTATTGTGTACGTAATAAAATTAAAAAATTGCTAGAATCCTGTGTTATTTGCAATTTGCACAAAAACTATTAGAGCTGGGAAAAATCCTCGAAAGAATAATTAATTTCATTAAATTACCTACAACAAAGTCTAATGGTGTTTTTAGATAAGATCAATAGTTCGAGAAATATCGTAACCTTTATTCCATGAATATTTTTTTTTTTTCAAAAACTGTGTAATATTTTAGAATTTTCACAGAAACTATTACAACTAGGAAAAAAAATATCAGTAGCAAAAATGAACTACATTAAATTATCTCCAAAATTGTTTTTACTGTATTCTGATAGAACTAATAGTTTCGGAAATATAGCTGCCTAACTGGCATAAAAAACTAAACCTTTGTAAAAACCCTAAATGTTTTTTGTAATTTCAAGAAAAAGTATTAGAGCTAGGAAAAAAGCTGTCAGGACTTAGTACAAAGTTTATTAATTTACCTATAAAATAGTGCTTAGTTTATTTTGATAGGACTAATAGTTTTCGAAATATACCTTGCTATTGTGTAAGAACCGGTGGTACTCATGTAGACTTAGCATAATACTATGGAATAAATAGAAATAAACCCCAAATAAATAACGTCTTGTTGATTTTAGGCACAAATGATGTCCTCTTTTCTCCCCCACAACCCTCCCCCACCCCCTCCCACCCCCTCTCAAACATCTCGCCGATTGTGCTTTTTTGTAATTAAATTTCAATTCAAGTATCAAATCAAATGTTTTTTATTCAAATAAACTTATAAAATGCTTTAGAATCGTCCAGTGAATCTACCATTGGTTCGGAATGCCGTTAAAAGTTAATCTGATAAAATTATCTACAAGATGGCTGTTGGATGTTGGTGGTTCATTTTATTAGGACTAGGTACATTGTTTTTGGATAAATGCATATTGCATACCTACAAATTGTTGAAAGTACTTCGACACGTAGGTATATCAGCATTTACTAAGACTATAGTGTGGTGTTGTTTTGTAGATAAAGATATGATAATTATTACTATTAGTTTATTGTATTATAGAATCGATGATTTTCAAATAAAATGAGTAGGTACAAAGACTAAATTATTGCAAAATATTTTTCTGTCATGCACGTTTACGATCGTTATATTTCCGAAAGTATTAAGTTTATTGAAATGAAATAAAAAGCATTTTGTAGGTGATTTCATGAACTTTAATTTTGTTTCTATCGTTTTATTCCTAGGTCTTATACTTTTCGTGTAAATCACAAGAAACATACACGATTTTTCAAAAAAACCAAAAATAACTCAAAATAAGCCGGCATATTTCCAAAAGTATTTGTTCTATCATAATGATCAAAACGCCATTGGGTAGATTATTTAATGTAGATTATTTTTGCCATAGACGGTTTTTTTCTAGCTGTAATAGTTTTCGAGAAAATTATAAAATACTGCGCTCAGGGAGACATTTTAGGGGGGAGAGGAAAGCCCGCATCCTAGGAGGGGGGATTTTTGAGGAATTACTTTTAGGACCCTAAAGAACACTTGTGCCAAAAATCAGCTTTACATTTTTTATTTTAGGGTTCCCATACAAAGCTTGCATAAGTAGCCTGGGCTATACATATTTAGACGTTAGCCTTAGCACCTTACGTGGAATAAAAGAATAGTGATCATGGACTTAATATATAATATTATTAGTATAGAAGTATAGACTAAAAGGCCCAAATATGCCTAAGATACGGTGCATATTTCTGTGATTTACAGTTATGAGTCAGCGGTTTTTACAGAGACGCTGCTAGTACACGGACGTGGAGGTCGCCACTTTCTCCCCGCTTCATTGACTCTGTTGGAAAGAAAGTGACGTGGTATCGCACACACGGTTTGCAGTTCGCTTCGGCTAAAATACTGTTGCACTACAATTAATTATTATTTATTAGAAACACATCCAAACTGCGGTAATTTAAAGCTTGATTTCAGTATCTCGAGACGGATTAGCGGTTAGCACACACGTAGAGACGATGAATACGTGCGTGAAAAATAAGATTATTTTCTGTTTCAGAATGTATTTTTTTTTTACATTTTTACTATTTGTCCGGGTTTCTCTCTAAGTACCTAAAAGTTTATATTTCTTTTGTATGAAATGAATTGCGGTATATAGACCCAAAAGAACGTACTATTTAGGGGCATACGTATCATACCATTGAATAGGTCGATATTTTACTGAAAGTTTGTATCGCTAGGATCTCTAGGTACCTACATTTTTTTTTTTAAATATATAGGCTAGCGCTTGGCTGCAATCAGACTTGCTTGCAAGTGGTGATGCAGCCTAAGGTGGAGCGCGCTTGCCTAGAAGATGCCTATTACTCTTGATTTGAAGGTACCTATATTAAAAGAGGAAGGGAAAACGGAAAGGGCATTCCATATCCTAGCGGTTCGAATTAGAAACGAGGAAGCAAATCGCTTTGTAGGTACGAGCCCGCAGAATTTCGACTGCGTAAGGGTGCAGACCTTGTCGATGCCTTGCGGTTCGATAATAAAAAGCAGATCGAATAGTTCTTGGGCACACTCTCCGAAATATATCTATCCTGTAGAATACCGACAGACAGGCAACTTTGCGCCGATGTTCAAAGCTTTGCAGCTTCGTACTGACCAGCGCTTTGTTACCAATAAGTCTCCTGGCGCGACGATCCACCGAATCCAATGCATCAAGCTGGTACTTGGCAGAGCCATCCCATAAATGGCTGCAGTACTCCATGTACGATCGAACTTGTGCTTGGTACAGTATAAGAAGCTGTTCCGGCGTCAAGTACCGCTTGACTTTGTTGAGGATGCCAAGTTTCTTGCCAGCTATTTTTGCCTTGGATTCGATGCACTGTCCAAAGTTGAGGTTAGACGACATGTTGATACCGAGGAGCTCGACACTGTCGGTAATTGGAACGGATATATTTCGGAAAGTCGGAGTGAGTGGGAATGAACCTATAAATATACAGTGCAAAGCTTACTTGCTCATAAAGTCATAACTATAAGATATTTAAGTAATATTATACCTATGCCAACACGTGTTTATCTTACTTTATTAAATAAAACACGTGTAGATAAGGTCATTGTATTTTCTAATCTCACCATTTCAACTTGTTTGGCAGGCGTTGAACTATTTATACCTACTTATATAGTATTATAATTTTACGGTCACATTAAATAAATACAGTTATACTTACCTAGGTTATTTTCAATTCATTTGTACGAAGGCGCTCTATCAAAACTATAAATTAGACCTTTACTACCCTTGGGCAACAAACATAACACGGCACAATATTATAGCCTACAAAGTCACAATAGGTTCTTAATATACTTAGGAGGGTCGCCAAACAGAATAGACAAGCCGAAACAGAGATCTGACTGACTGGTATACCTACCTAAATGTACACCCATCTAACAACTGGGGTCAAACTTCTGGATTTTGAGATTTGCATTTGTAGGTTTTATGTATAAGCTGGTATAATTAATTTAGAAACCCAAACAAAAGACTTGCTTAAATTAAAATCTATCGTCATTAAGAAGACGTATCTTAATAAACGGGGCATATTGTAGGTTCAGTGAGTAGACAGGATCACATAAGTATACCTACATATATTTTTAGTAGGATGAAGCTCCTACCACCTAAATAAGTATTGTATTTATATTCTGTGGCGAAAGTCATGGTTGAAATTTTGAACTTCGAAAACGTCTAATTAACTTTATCCCGCAGTAAAGGACCAAATAGGTAAGATTCAATTTGAAACGTAACCATGAAACAACTTTCTTCAAGTGGCTCGTTGCCAACTACATAAAGTAGCTTTTAGCTCTTCCACTTTCCCTTTTGTTAATTTTGAGGTCCTGTGTATGGACATTTCGGACAATACATACCTAGGTTGTTTTATTTGGGAGCAGTCAGTTAGTCAAAAATTTTAGGTAGGTAGGTACTAATAGATTTATTTCAATGGTAAAAAGTATTTATCTATGGAAAGTGCCTATGTAACTATATCAAAAGTTAAAGAATATGCAATCATTATGTTGGTATTTGGTAATAGATCTATAACACAGATATTACATTTTATTATATTTTTTATTTTTTTTTATCTACTACAAGTTAGCCCTTGACTGCAATCTCACCTGATGTTACCTATTAGGGGTAATGCAGTTATATTAAACCTATATACCCAATCGGTTTCTACACGGCATCGTACCGGAACGCTAATATCGCTTGACTAGTTTTTGACGACCTCCGTGGTGCAGTGTTGAGCGCTGTTGCCTTAACGTGCGGAGGTCCTGGGTTCGATCCCCAGCAGGGTTAGGAAATTTATAATTTCTGAATTTCCCTGGTCTGGCCTGGTGGGAGGCTTCGGCCGTGGCTAGTTACCACCCTACCGGCAAAGACGTGCCGCCAAGCGATTTAGCGTTCCGGTACGATGCCGTGTAGAAACCGAATAGGGGTACGGGTTTAATATAACTGCCATGCCCCTAACAGGTTAGCCCGCTACCATCTTAGACTGCATCATCACTTACCATCAGGTGAGATCGCAGTCAAGGGCTAACTTGTGGTGGATAAAAAAAAAAAAAAAAAACTAGTCTAGTCAACAAGTGCTTTTTGGGTCAAACTTTTTTTTTTCTCCGCCTATGAAAAATATGAACGAGGTGTCGTTCGATTCGGAATAGCGTGAAGATGATTTTCGAACAAAATTCAAGACCCGCGAACACCTCGTTCATATTTTTCGGAGGCAAAGAAAAATGTTTGACCCAAAACTAGACATTTAAAACCTTTTAATTAAAAAGGTAGAGATTAAATAACCATTACATTCAATATTGTTTTCTAGTGAGACAATTCTTTTCATTTTACATTAATCTTAAATATATGAACTGTTAATTTAGGTTCAAAGCCGAGTAAGTCGTCTGTAAAGGGGCCAGTACGCAGAATAACGGACAAGGCTGAGGCCAGTGTTTTTCTGGACCTTATACCTACATAGCGATTCAAAGGAGTTTTAAAGATTTTTCATAAATACGCAAGTAAAAACTGGTAGTACTTAAGGTAAGCCGGGCGGGTCAACTAGTAATTTTTAAGAACACATTTACAGTTCACACATGCCTATGAGCTAGGTAACACAACCCGTGCGAAGCGGGGCAGACCAACTTATATATTTTTAAGTAAGGTATGTTGGGGTAAGAACGGACGGATTTCAGACCAATTGAAAAGGTTTTGTAAAAACTCAATTTTCTCGATATTTGTTGAAGATAAATTACTAAAATATGGTGCATGTGTTTAATTTTTAAACGTAGCTTAGGTTTCAATTTTGTTTATTTTTGTAAACTCAACAGTTTCTGCTTTATACGCATGTAAAAACAAGACACACTTTTTTATGGCTATGGTTAAAAAATTGTCCTTCGGGGGCAAGATCGAACCTACTTTCAAACCAGCTTCTATGGCTTTGAGAACAAGGTGTATAAGAATAATAAATCCGATCTTAAACGCACTATATACAAAAATGAAATTTATGTAATTAAAAACATGAATGTTCCAATCGATTTTATTTTTTTTTACTTAAAGGCATCCGATCTTACCCCCAGTGATAATTTTTTTACATTTTGTGATTCTCAAACTTTGCTCTCATCATAAGATGAATTATCCTGATCCGCGGGAAAGATCGGATGAATCAATTTTTGCTAGTTATTAATAATAGCTAATTTTAAATTTGAAAAAGGGACAGAAAATGTTTTCAATGTCCGAAGTAAAGACATCAAAAATTCTATATATCCTTTTTTCAAAATTGTAACGTTGATCCCAAGCATGGAAATGGCTTAAAAACAATTTTTTTTTGTAAAGCATCTACTTTGTTACATAAGTAAAACGTGATAAAAATTTAAATTATAAAAGTAAAACTTCGTAAAGAAAATTATGTTGGTAGGTAAGGTACATTTACAGATAACTCAATCCGGATCAAGTCCGTACGCGTCTTTAAGACATATTTTCTGATGTAAGTTAACTTAAGCTATAGGTGACATAAATGTAATCAGAAATGAATATTTTAGCAACAATAAAATCATTTATTAGAATCTCGTAACTGGTACTCAGTCCATCATTCTGAACCACGTGGTATAGGTAGATTTAGAAATTACGAAAACAAAGGTTTTAACTTTTCACACCACCGCCGCCAACATTATCACCATCTGCAGTAGCAGATGGTAATAATGTTGGCGTATTTTGGTGTTGACCGTACGGCCGTTTGTATTAAACGTAAAAAAATTGGGCTCTTTTCTATGTACGCTTCTGAACACATTTCCATCAAAATCTCGAGATCAAAATAGAATAATCCTTACACTGTATTTTGGGATGAAAAATATTAAAAATATTCATGTTATAAAAGTTTGACAATCCCTGCCTCATTTTGTACAGGTAAAGACCGGATGGTTTTAATCCGATCTTTACCCGAAAGGGGGAACATCGGATATCTGCTAATAGACATCCGAGGCGTATTCTGATCAGATATATCTAGCTATTGCTACTTAAAACTTAGTATTCAGGCGAAATATTAGCAAAACAATCTGTATTTTCGCCAAAATATGAAATTAAAAGGGAAAGGGAAAGATCGGATAGAAGAAAAAAGACAACAATTACATAAATACGCAAGTAAAAACTGGTAGTACTTAAGGTAAGCCGAGTGGGTCAACTAGTAATTTTTAAGAACACATTTACAGTTTACACATGCCTATGAGCTAGGTAACACAACCCGTGCGAAGCGGGGCAGACCAACTTATATATTTTTAAGTACTTACCAAAATAACAAATGAACTAAATTGGAATGTCTGCCTGTAATTTCTAAAAAATTGCCTCATAATCTTGATTATTTAAATGGGTACATAATCTAAGCATGGTTTTAAAATTTTTGTTCGGGGTAGTCTTCGAAACAAAAGAACCGCAGGACTTTCACAGACAGGTAAATAGAGGATTATACAAGAAGTGAACTTACCTAATTAAATTAAATCCTTTGTTATTGTACTTAGTTCATCAAAATCATGAAGATCACCATTAGGGTCATGTAAACAAAAACCCATAGTTTACATGATCTTATTTTAATAACCTCTCAGACACAGAATGGCTCAAGGGTGTTAATAAAATAGGGGATGAATTAATCACTAATTGAAATTTGGAAATAGGTCCTTAGGGGCTAGGGCGCCCTTAATCGGCTAAGAAAGAATATATGAGACATGACTAGGTATAACTCTTGAGATTTGATATTGTATTTTAAGTTAGAGGCAAGCAAATCGACATTTGGGTTAATACTTTCAAATAATAAAATCCTTTATAATAATATTAATATGATGTTTGGCAAAGAGCTTCATAAAGTTGGTAAAATAGGGGATAAATATCCACGCGGATGAAGTCGCGGGCAAAAGCTAGTTTTAACCGACTTCCAAAAAAGGAGGAGGTTCACAATTCGGCGCGTATCTTCTTTTTTAATAAACGTACACCCAGTATTATGATACTGTACCAATAAAATGCATGGATAGAAAGACCAACAATAGGGCCTGTAGAGAGTTGCCCCTTTCGATTAGAGCCTTTTCCTAGTTATTGTTTCGCAATGTTGCATAAAGGAGCATTATACATTATAAATATTTTAAATTATATGTGATATATTGCGTAACTGAGACTGAGGATAATATATACAGTGAATTATATTATATACTTACATAAATCGAAGAAGTCAATGTATAGGTATCCATACTAATATTATAAATGCGAAAGTGTGTCTGTCTGTCTGTCTGTCTGTCTGTCTGCTACGCTTTCCCGGCCCATCTTTCCAACCGATTTTGCTGAAATTTGGTGTAGAGGTAGGTTATATCCCGGGGAAGGACATAGGCTACTTTTTATCCAGGAAAATTAAGGTGTTCCCGTGGGAATAAAAAAAAAACTTAAACCACGCGGACGAAGTCGCGGGCATCAGCTAGTAAATAATATATAAGTACTTATACAGTGACTTCGACGGATGCAATTGACATCTGATGTGCCATGTGGCCTATTTCTGTCCAGATTCCCTTTGTTATGAAATCATATCTACCTACTTTCATTTAGTTCATCGAACTTACTTTCACCTGCATACAAACATCCATTGTCGTTTGATCTCAACGGAATGCACTTCTATTATACTCTTTAGCATCTTCCATGTGAAGGCAGATGCTACTATAGGTATTAGGTCGTTCAAGCCACGAAGACGCGCCTCTTTCTTATTTATTGTGCCGATCGATGGCGCCATTTATCATGCAGAACACAAACACTCTTTTATGCAAAAATGTTGGTTTATAGATATGTAATTAATAGCATTTAATGTACCTACGTGCCTAATAACGAGTAACGACCATAAAACACAAAAAAATAAAAACCGACTTCAAAAACGACAAACACTAAAAAGTAAAAAATTATTATTTAAGTAATATGTATACAAGAGTTAATGTAGTTCTATAATAACATTTTTTGGAGTCGGTACCAATTAGCCGCATGAACCGTCTTACTCTTCATTATTGTTGACGTGACTCCACATTGGCACCGACTCCCAAAAAATGTTATTATAGAACTACATTAACTCTTGTATACATATTAAATAATTATTTTTTACTTTTAAGAGGATATGGCATGAACGGGAAACTTTGAGAATAGGTATTGAACAGTTATATTGCCGTCGCGCTGCTCCTCGAATAGAATTCCATAACACCCGATAGGGACAACTGCACCTTGGACCGATAATACCTATGAAAAACAGTCGAATTCTTACTCTCGTATTTTTCTGTTTCCACCTCCAAAACAGAACCGATTTTAATTCTTTTTTTACGAATAATTTAAGAAGGACTCGGGCTATGCCGGTATGTTTTTCTTTTTTTGATTATATCCGTCAAACTTATTTGCAGGATCTCAGATGATGGCACGAAAACTGGGCCATTTTTTGCCATTTTTGAAGGTTCCTTGTTCTTAAAATAATTAATTTATTGAAAAAAGCAAAACATAGGAGCATGGCACGGACACATATGGATTTTATGGATCAAGAATATTTTCTCTATTGTAATTATCCACGGAGGAAACAGACAAATGTTTTTGTATGGAGAAATCGCCGGGAGAATTCCTCTTAAGTGTTTGTCGTTTTTGAAGTCGGTTTTTATTTTTTTTTGAAAATTTTTTATTTTACAATTTTTAGTGGCCCGACTGTTTTAAAATACAGGGTGTAACCAGAACGAGATATGCTATGCATGGTTAAAACATACTGTTTACAAAACTATCACTGATCGCGAGCAATTTACTCTTATCCATTGAGGAGTTCCGTTCTCCATCTCCGGAGATATTCATCAGATCTTCACCAAATTAAAATGAAGATGAATGAATGAAAAACCTCTGAAGTATGACCTACCCAACAAAAAAAGAATTATCAAAATCGGTTCATAATTGGCGGAGAAATCTTTATTTAACTCTTTATTTGCACCACACAAGAAATACAAGAACAATGACATGAAATAAAATAATGAAAAAGGACAGGTACAAAAGGCGGCCTTATCGCTAAATAGCGATTTCTTCCAGGCAACCTTAAGATTAATCATCTAGATTATTTACATAAGAACTAAAAAGTTGGTAATTAGATGGGTAGGTACATAATCATAATCTCTAATCTCTTTAGCTGACTTGACTTTATCAAGTCGTTTGAAGGTTTGCAATATACTTACTATATAACTTGTTCGCAATTTTCTCGGAAAATACTTAATAAACCGGTTTTAATTTTTTTATTAACTACCTACTAGATTTGATCCTACAAGGTATAAGTTATGTAACAACTGCTAAACCCATTGTTATCAGACCACCGTCGCTTGCTTATTGTTGCATTTTAAATATTCATATAATTAGAGGTCTCGTCTAATCCATATTAATTGACCGAGCGAAGCGAAGGTCTCTGAGTCTACTTGGGTGAATTGGCACTTGTCCGTCCGTCCGTCTGTCCGTCTGTCAGAGCCTTATAACTTCTGAATTGCTGAACGTAATTACTTCAAATTTAAATATAATATGTAAATCGATGGCCTCCCGCCGAATATGGCTTAAAAAGTTTTAAAAATCTTTATTTCAGGGGGGCTCTCATAGAAGCGAATGCGAAGTAAAATATTTTTTATAGCGTTACATAGGGTTGCAGTATATCATTTTAAAGATAATTAAGAATAGAGTCCAAAAATATTTTTTTTTGAATTTTTCCCCTAAAATTGACGAAATGGGAGGCTTTCAAAGTAGCGATTTTCTAACGTCCAAAGTTGACCTCAGAACTCTCAATTTTCTGAACTCTCAAGCCTGAAACTTGATCAATTATTTGAATTATATCCTGTACTAGAACAACAAATACTAAAATTAGATAAATATTATAAGGAAACGAAATTATTTAATTTTTAATGATGATGATATTTTTAACAGAACTTCACACTGATGTCAATAGATGGCGCTCTGTGAAACCGCGAGGTCTCAGTTCGGGGCGAACCACTAGTATTATAAATGCAAAAGTCTTTCTGTCTGTCAGTCTACTAGTATAACTAGTAGACTGACAGACTTTTTATCCCGAGGGATTTTTCACGGATATACCTTACCCTTGCGGAAGAAATCTCGGGCAGCATCTAGTTTTCCTTGCGTCTAAAATGACCGTCGCTTTAGACAATAATTGCTAGTTATACCTATGCTTCCATAAGTATACCTACTCGGTAAGGGGCAAGGTTGGTCACTGAACGTGTAGATATTCTCATTTGATATTCACTACTCAGGACTGAGCGTCCAAGCTATCAATAAAACAGTCGCGTATAAATAGTGTATGTACCCGGCCTGGATGACAAGAGATACTAATGCTATTGTTAACCAAAAAGTGTAATACGGTATAGTTTCTAACTCTACTTCAATATTAACGCAAAGGTAAGATCAAATTTTATCATGTTGACTTATAAAGACAATGTTATTTAATAACTTCCAGCAAACACTGCCGCATTTTCTTTCCGGTTGTGTTGTATTCATTTAAAGCAGACAATATATTTTAGCGTGTGCACCTATATACGTATATAAGTGTATGTATTAGTCAGGCAAAATGTTTACCCTCAATTGTTTTTACGTACATACTCGTAAGTATAAAGTGGAAGTTGTTGGTTTTTAAACTCAATGCTCGAAACAATATAGTTTTTCAGTACGATTATTCGATAATTACAATACATTCTAACTTAACCCTTATTCCATCCATTTTACGAAGCCATACAGCAATAGTCTGTATTTTATATTTAGTAGGTATTCTGAGGCCATATCGAACTAAATCGATGTCGTTGCGCCTACTAGGTAGCTAGTAGCTACGATCAAACTTTATGATATCTCAATTTCTCAACTAAAGTAGGTAAATAAATTGTGATGTAATAGGCACAACAATAAACCCTGATCAAACGAAGAAGAAAAAGAAATAAACAAAAATTAACTAGCTCTTGCCGTTTATATCTGTACTTGTTACGCATAATATTGCTCGCCTAGGTACCTACCTAGGTATAATGACGCTCAGTATAAAATGAGACGATAATGTAATTGACCCCGTTGGCCCATAACACTGATATAATTAATATTCTCGAACTTATGTGCAATCAAGGTTATCGGACAAATATATAAAGATCATACGATATTTATATTATTTTATAAAAATATCTTTGTTATTGTAGTTCAGGATTGGTCCTAAATCCTATTTGACAGTTTTCGGAAAAATACTTAAAAATGTACGTGGGTTCATTTTATATCTCTTACAATGATTTTTTTCTCAAAAACAGCGTTATTTATTAGAAAAAATTACATTTGTAATATAATAATTTTACATTCGCGCGAAAACAGCCGGTCACGTGACATTTGCTAGCTGTGACGTCATAGCTCTAAATAAAACAAAGCTAACTAAGTACGACGCTCCAAGTCTTAAGTAATTTCGAGTGGAAAGTTTACAGCTTTTTTAATGAAATTGTGAAAATTACAAGCTACAAGACGTGTGTAGAAATACTATAAATAAAATAATTAATTAATATCCTGACAAATTGTATACATATAAACACATATCTACAACCTACCTATGTCATAAACGTCTAAGCAGTGGTTACAGTTAATCTGCCGAGACCCGGAATTTAAAACGGATAAATCTGCGATATTACTTTGTGAAGACCACTTTGATTTTAGTAGTTATTTAGGAAGAAATCAACTTAAGACTCGATCTAGCAAAAATGAACATGATCTAACATTTTCTTCTAACATGACATAAAATTAAAATAAATTATTTTTTCATCCCACCATCTCGGAAAGAGTATTTTTATTCTTCGATATCTGATGGTAAAAGCCGTTATTATCCTCTAGAGGATAAAGTAAATTGAATTTAGAACATCGTGTGCACGTTAGTAAATATCACTCGTCTATGAAGTTTGTGAATTCAAAACATCATTAAAACCTATTTACCTCCTACCTACCTATTTATTGATTGTATGGAAATTCGGCACCTCTATGGTGCCGAATTTCCATACAATCGTTTTTAATTTGTTAAAAACTCACACTCGTAACCTTCTTGGTGTACTTTTTTAATTTGCTTTGCGCGCACCATTTTCTTTCACGTCATATTGTTTAAAATTAAAACGATTAAAAACAAGAAAATTGAAAATAAGTAAAAACCTAAAATGAGTGATTCTAGTGACGAAGAAAATAACAGAATTGAATTTAATCTTGTGATTTTTTTTGCATTTAGTCATTTCCTCGCTGAGGTGGGATGAAAAGTTACGTGTTGCACTCGAGTGAAAAGATTTTTCACCTCGTTCTCTTTTGATTCCCTCGCTGACGCTCAGGATTCTAATTTTTGAATTTTAGAATCCTTCGCTTGCTCGGTCATCAAAATTGAGCACGCGGTTAAAAAACAACTTTTCACTCTTGTATAACAAATAACTATTCTGTCACTTTACAGCAGTACTTTCTTAGGTCTTAAACACGAGACCTAAGTAATATTACTTTGTTTATTTCGGTACTTACATGGAAGTTTTTACATTACGAAACTCGGCAGAGCAAAAGTTAGGATTACACTGTGGATTACACGCAAATAAATTTGCAACCATATTATTAATCGACTTTAGGCAGATTTGCACTATCAGCTTTTGTATAGCCTGTCTCCATTTCGTGAAACCTTTCACAAGCTCAAATCGAAATATTTTATGTTAATTTTCTCAACAAAACGAAAACGATTTATAGGTATAACACACGACCTCACAGTGACGTTTGTATGGGATAAAAAGTACCCTGTCTGTGGTTTAAGAGTTGTGACGTCACACGATGCTAAATCAATGGTGCCCGCGTTTCGGGTCTGGCAATCCACAGATAAAAAATCTCAAATTTGTTTTGCATAAATAAAATATATACAATTTATTTTAATGCAAAATACATATTGCTTAATTATTGTTAACCTACAAGCTACCAAATCTAACATATTTCATATTTTAGAGTTACAGCTGTCAAGTAGCCAATTAGTGACCGTAAAGATTTAGAAATCCATTTTAATTAAGAGAGGGTCGGCTGTAGTGATAGTTATCTCCTTTGGACACTATATTACTAATTTGCCTTTAATATGTTTTGTGTGGTAATAAGAATTTATCTATCTATGCAATCGATTACATTCGTTGATATAGGTAGGTTGATATAGGTAGGATACGTACTTATCTATAAATAATATTATTTTTTATTTTATACTTAAATTAAAATTTTATTATTGTTAAACAAACATTATTCCTCTTTGATAGAAAAATATATACAATTATCTGCTTATAGGTAATATTTTGTGTAAGTTGTGTTTCTACAATCTCGTGCACCTTTGCTTATAAACAATAAACTGCACTTGGTATTGACCGATTTATTAATTTAATAGTAGGTAGGTACAATATAAACAGCTAATCGTAACCATGTAGGTATGTTAGTTACTACATAAATAGTTACAAAGCACTGTTGCTTCGTTTGACTTTTATTTAACTTATTTTATTTATTGACTGTTTATTTACTGATATTATTTATTGATTAAATTTTGACGTACATATACCTAATATTAATTTGAGACTAGGTGAAACGTCAAATATTCATACACCATTTAGTTAATTATTGGGAGAATGTATAAGGCTCTCAAACTATTATATTCTATTCTTATTTATTATCTTACTTCTTACTAATATTATAAAAATGTGAAAATTTGGATGTTTGTTACTCCTTCACACCACAACAACTGATCCGATTTGGCTGAAATTTGAAATGGACGTAGCTTATACCCTGCATTATAACCACATAATATGCCGTAATATATGCAACATGTTACTCGTAACCCAAGACCACCCAAGACACCTAATCCACGCAGACGAAGTCGCGAGCATTATCTAGATTCTAGTAAGTGAGGACACAGATGGAAAATGGTGAGATCAAATTAATAAAGATTGATTGACAAGAACGTAGATTTTTTAATAGGTAGGTATATTAATTTCATCTGGGCCTAAGCGGACTGGGAATCACGCAATGCGTGAAATGTGTGTGTGGTGTAAATGATCTTAAATAACAAAATTCACAATAATCAGAGAAACATTTTGAGATTTAAGGCATACCTATAATACCTATCTGCGATAATAACTGCAAACAAAGTTATGCAACAGAGAAAACAAATCCGTTTGAAAGTTTTGCGAGATGAATCAGCACTCAGCAGGCTATATAAGTAACATAATACATACAAGTAGGTACTTAGGTATATTGGATGTATAAGATCTGTTCGTCTTCCATATTCAGATATTCTTAGTAAAAAAGTTTCACCGATCCTTGTGGGTGCATATTGGTTGTATATTATTCAATCAACCACATCTTTACCACCTTTTAGTTAGGGTGCGTCCTCTAAAGCTTATAATGTTCAGACTATGTAACATGTTACTTATTATACAACTTCTGACTACAAACATAATATCATTCTTTAAATATAATGTAATGTATGTTAGGTATATTATAATATTATGGTCTGGAGTCTGGACCTTCACTGTCGTCTGTCACGCATTAGACCAGATATTTAAATGTAGCTGTTTACAGCTCACGAAATTCGACTGAGGTTATTAGTTAACCATCCTTTTTAAGCCCGGGCTATAAGATTTGTAGGTCATCTCTCTCATAGTAGTTTAGCCATTCCATCGATATGTAAGTAAATAGTAATAACTAGATGATGATAGATGCCCGCGACTTTGTCCGGGTGGATTAAATTTTTTTGATTCCCGATTGATTTGTATTAATGAATTAAAATAAGAGAGATACAGATGAAAGTATTAATGAATTAAAATAAAAGAGATACATGATACATCGCACGGTCATTCGGTGGGCATATGCTTGCTGCATAGCAAGTGCAGCTTCTTAGAATTAGGTACTTATATACTAATCTAGAGCTGACAGGCAAGGTGTAACCATAACTAGGTAGTCTGTTCATAATTATTGGTCCACGACGGATAGCACATTATACCTACCATACTTGTGTTGCTTGTTGTCTTGTCTACCACCTGACCCCCGACACGCTTTCCTTTTGCCGTGTGACATAACACTTGGCTTATTATAGACGCCTTTGTATGTCCCACAGTTATCGATTACGTTTCATATTATAATATTATGTGCAATCATGTGTCGATGCCACGCGTTTACACATTGACCTTTATATTCCGCGTTTACAATGTCTACTTGTTCTGGGGGCATACTACCTTCGCTTAAATCCGTATTGCTTTAATATTCTTGACATTTGAGTTTTAGAATTATAATCTTTATTTTAGGGACGTTAAGATACGTGACATAAAACTGTAATTTTAAATAATACTGCTTTAAGCGAATGGTAGTAACGACTCTGAGCCTTAAAAAATACCTTAAAAACATCTATACTTTCCTATAATAAAATCAAGCTACCATAGCTTGATTATTTATAGGAAAGTCCGATATTTTTAAAGTAAGAAAAATGTAGTCAAGCGAAGCCGGGGCGGGTCACGCAGTTATTGATAAGATTATAATGGCATTCTGTTATTAACCGACTTCAAAAAAAGGAGGAGGTTCTCAATTCGACTGTATTTTTTTTTTTTTTTTTATGTTTGTTACCTCAGAACTTTTGACTGGGTGGACCGATTTGGATGATTCTTTTTTTATTTGAAAGCTGGTGCTTCCCGTGTGGTCCCAATTTAATTTGGGGAAGATCTGATGAATATCTCCGGAGATGGAGAACGGAACTCCTCATGGATAAGAGTAAATTGCTCGCGATCAGTGTGATAGTCTTGTAAACAGTATGTTTTAACCATGCATAGCATATCTCGTTCTGGTTACATCCTGTATTTTAAAACAATGGGGCCACTAAAAATTGTGAAATAAAAATTTATCAAAAAAAAAAAAAAAACCGACTTCAAAAACCACAAACACTAAAAAGTAAAAAATAATTTAATTTATTATGTATACAAGAGTTAATTTAGTTCTATAATAACATTCTTTGGAGTCGGTGCCAATGTGGAGTCACGTCAACAATAATGAAGAGTAGGTAGACGGTTCGTTCATGCGGCTAATTGGTACCGACTCCAAAAAATGTTATTATAGAACTAAATTAACTCTTGTATACATAATAAATTTAATTATTTTTTACTTTTTAGTGTTTGTGGTTTTTGAAGTCGGTTTTTTTTTTTTTTTTTGAAATTTTTTTTTTTATTTAAAAACACTGCTATCCTACCAAACTCAGCGTTGCCAAATGCTAACCCTAATGCGGAACCAAGAGTCTACCAAGAGTCACCAAGAGTCGACGTTATTGTCCCACTGTGGTAGGACAACTTGAAAGTTGAAGAAACCGATAGGTACGTAGGTATACTGCGAGTGCTAACCTGTGGTGCTAACCCACATAACTTATTTTTGTGTTCTGTGTGCTAACCTTATGAACTGCGCTCTATACCCTTAGCCTTAACCCTCATATTTCCCTATTCAGTGACTCTACCTACCTATTGTACCTACAGAGTGTAGTTCCACAATCAACTTTTCATACCCTATTTCTGTATTTTTAAATTAAAAGTGTGGTAGGTAATTCTTAATTCATATGTTTTGATGGCAAGATACTGTATGGGGTACTGTATCATTGTATGGATTAACTTGGGTAACTATTACGTACTTATTATAGTTCATATGTTTTCATGGCAAGATACTGTATGGATTAACTTGGGTTACGTATACAGTCCTTACAGTCCTTGCATTAGGTTCTTGGTATTCAGATCAACAAGTAGACTAGGTATTTATTTACCCACATAAAATATTATAATCTACTATTTATATGCAATATAAGTATACGCATAACAATCGGTCTCCACTTGTTATTCTATACTCATCGAAATTCGCCGTTAACCTACTTTGGGCTGCCGAAGAAAGTGGGTTCTCAAAGAATGGCATGGATTTTTCATTTGTTTAAAAAAAAAGAATTATGGCTATGATATTATTCAAAAATCCTTGATTATTACAAACTATTATAATTTTAATAGGTCTATAAAAGCCCGGCATGGGCCCCGCACATGATAGGTACGCCCCCCCAATCATGTAAGAATGGCCGATGAAATCGTTAAAGTTCTGCGGAAAAGTAAATAAACCATAACAGCATTAAATTAGAGCTCAATTTCGTGTACCCATTCTTATAAGTTTAGGTATGTACGATGCTCTAACGTATAAGAATGGATACACGAAATTGAGCTCTAATTCTATACAATTATGGTTTATATTACTTTGACGCTGAACCTTTACCATTTGATGGACAATTCTATACTTATAATAAAACTGTAACAGGTCCAATTCTGTACATTGAAGATATTTTGAAAATTTTTTTTGGAGGGCACTCATTATTCGATACTGAATCCAAATCTGTAATTTTTTTCATTTTTGTCTGTCTGTCTGTCTGTCTGTCTGTCTGTCTGTCTGTCTGTCTGTCTGTCTGTCTGTATCTTGGCCGCGCATCACGCCGAAACTACTGAATGAATTCAAACGAAACTTGGTACGATTTGAGCCTATACTACGAGGTAGGACATAGGATACTTTTTATCCCGAAATTCTACCCCCGAAGGGGTGAAATAGGGGTTGAAAGTTTGTATGAAAGTCCTTAATTTCTCAAGTTATAGCCATGAAACTTGATATATGAGCTGCGGGTTGAAAATGGAGACATACGTGTTTCACAGTTTTTGAAAATTCGACCCCCAAAAGGGTGAAATAGGGGATGAAAGTTGATATGAAAGTCCTTCGTTTCTCAAGATGTTTTACAAGTTATATCAACGAAACTTTTTATTTTGGCTAACGGTAAAAAATAAAGAAGTACGTGTGTCACAGTTTTTCAAAATTCCACCCCTAAGGGGGTGAAATAGGGGGTGAAAGTTTGTATGAAAGTCCGTCATTTCTCAAGTTATATCGATTAAACTTGGTATACAAGCTACTGATTGAAAATGAAGAAATATGTGTTTCACAGTTTTTGTAAATTTTACCCCCGAAGGGGTGAAATAGGGGTTGAAAGTTTGTATGAAAGTCCTTCATTTCTCAAGTTATAGCCATGAAACTTGGTATATGAGCTGCGGGTTAAAAATGAAGACATACGTGTTTCACAGTTTTTCAAAATTTCACCCTCAAAGGGGTGAACGTCCTTCTTTTCTCAAGTTATATCGATGAAACTTGGTATACAACCTACCGGTTAAAAATGAAGAAATACGTGTTTCACAATTTTCGTAAATTTTACCCCCGAAGGGGTGAAATAGGGGTTGAAAGTTTGTATGAAAGTCCTTCATTTCTCAAGTTATATCCATGAAACTTGGTATATGAGCAGCGGGTTAGAAATGAAAGCATACGTGTTTCACAATTTTTCAAAATTCCACCCCCAAAGGGGTGAAATAGAGGTTGAAAGTTTGTTTAAAAGTCCGTCATTTCTCAAGTTATTTCGATGAAACTTGGTATATCCACGCGGACGAAGTCGCGGGCATCAGCTAGTCTTACATAATCGGGGGGACGCGAGCGACGCGACGGTCGGAATCGGAACCGAGTCAATAGGTGAGTTAGGATCCGGAGCTAAGTTTCGACCGTATCCTCCGATTCGGAATTTTGAAGGCAAAAATATTGAGCCACACAAAATAATTTTAATACCTAGGGAAAAATTTCTCACGTAAAATTATAAATCTGAAATAATTTAAAAACTGTGTATTAATGATTTTTGAATTGATTTTGAAAGCGAAGTCTGAACTCTGATCCAATTATCTTAACTAGTTTAGGTAGGTAAGTAATTACGTATAATGAGATTCAACGAGCATTTGTACTGAAGAACCAGCTCAAACTGTACGCCCGCACAAACAGATTTCACCTTTTTGCTATCAGCTACTTAGCGATGTTTAACATTTGTATACATTCTACCCAGTAATCATAGTCATTATTTAATATTTATCAATTAATACAATTAATAATTATTTACCCCACATATTCATTACCATTATCAATAATCACATTAGAATTGATGACAGAGATCCGTATTCTCCCCAGCGGGGCTAGCATGGGCCGGATATAAAAAACTGATCCCCCGATTTTATCCACTGACAAGAGATAAAATTAACATATCCACTTCTCAGAGCACGGCAACAGGGGAGAGGAGAAGTTTATCCCCGTTTGACATTTCACGGGGACGCGGGGGACTATTTATCCACCGTTATTTAGCGTTTTTATTTATTTATTCAGGAATAAAAATTTTATCCTTTCCTTGGGGAGAAAATTGTCTCGGCCCCATGCTAGGGGGGCAGAGACGTGTTATTGGTGTTATACATATCAATCAATCAATCAATCAATTTATTTATTTTCCCAATTAAGTAGGTAAGTATAGAGTCTGGCCACGCTAACTCTGCCACGGAATAAAAGGGCAACACTTAAAACAAAGTAAAAACATGCGTTTAATCTGTGTTCTTACATTTGTCACTGATTTGTCAATTCAGCTATCAGGTTGTTTATGTTCGTTTTAATATTTCGAAAATAAAAGTGAAAATAGTGAAATAATGGATAAACCTATACAAAATAATGTGTGCGAGTTATTTTATAACATGATTCTTAAATTCTAAGAAGTAAAGGAAGATCACGATGCTGTCCTAAGCCAAAAACAACAATGTTTACAAGAAATTGAAGAGTCGACAAGTAAGTTGACCAAACGGTTTTGATATTTTGCCTTTCGATCTTTGAATACAATTCTAGATTATTTATATAAAACGTTTAAACGGTTTATATTCGCCTGTTCATATCGTAGAATTATGATGGATAATTTGCGAAAAAAACTGACACCAAAATCCTATCAAGTTTTTATACTTTTTATTAATTATTGTATAAATTCAAGGTGGAATAAGCGAAGAGTTAAAGCCTCATCTCCAGGATGTCCTTCAGAAACTTGGCATAAGTCATCTTCCATCTCAAATTGAAATTTTGTTTTTTTTGGGGTGGGATTTTAGATTTAGAAACGTGCTGCCTTGATCAGAAGCTGTCGCGTATAAGGAGGGGTCAAGAGAGTCTAGACCGAACCCCCAACATAATTATTTTTTGCCAAAAATACGAAAAAAATAAATTATTTTCATTTATTTCCAGGTGTAAGCGAACGAATAATAAGAGTTATTAAAAATGTGGGCCAAACTAATCAGGGAATCTGGAGGACTCCCGGCAAAAAGCGTGCAGCACGGGAAACAAAAATCAATATTGATAATTTTTATTGTTTTATTTTATTTTTTGTTTTATTGATTCTGATTATTAATGTTATGTCTTTGGTGTACAATAAAGAATATTTCATTCATTTTATTTTATGTTTTAATTCATTTATGCTCTCCTTAAGTAATTCAAAAGATCTCCCCTGATCAAGTAATAATTTGTTGTGAATCTTTAGCGTCAGTAGATTCATACTAATATTAGTAGTAGCGAAGAGTAGTTAGCGAAAGTAACCGTTTGTCTGTTACCTTTTTTGACTCATCCCCTGAACAAAAACATATGGTTTCTGCGTGAGTTTATAGCCGAAATCCACCCAGACGAATTCACGGCAAATATATATATATAAAATATATAAAATTTATATATATAAAATTTATATAAATACGGGGATCATTTAAGCTCTACCTTATTACGCTGTCAAAATTGTGCCCTCTATTTACATTTTACTCTTTGAAATGTACTAAAACGAACAATGACCACACTCCCAGGAAAGCAGATTGAAAACAAAAAACACAAGTATCAAGTGCGTTTTTTCGCATTACACTCTGTGTTGTCATCAACAGATTTTGAAATTCTACCATTTTCTTACTGCTGCAGACTTAGCTTAGACAGTCTATATACGAGTTTAGGTAGCATTACATTTTTACATAAATAATATTAAAACAGTAACAATGAAGGGACTTCATAAACCTTAGCTAGGTAGATAATAAACCTGTGTTTCCTAACAGGAATATATCTACCTAAATACATAGATTTCCTAACAGTAATAACACAGTTTTTCCGGTTCCGGCAAGAGAATAGTGAATACGTACGATTGCGTCTCTCGCGAGTTTTAATCGAAAAATCTGTAAATCCTTCGAACTGTGCACAAAAACTTATGTGAAGAGAAGAAACTACGTGCGAAGTGTCCGTTTAGCGAAAAAACACAGCACATAAAGTGAAATATTATCTGAAAATCGAACTATAAAATACAAAATAATACGTTGCAACTGAAGTTAAACGTCAAACACGACAATAGTGCCAACCTTCTGCCAACCAAACAAACTTGTCAGAGATAACTTCAAGCTACATTAAACCAAAGACAATCCAACTTGTATACCAAAATATTGGAACAACGGTGTTGCCATATAAAAAACTTTTCCCTAAAAATGGACATGAAAATTTTGCTAGAAAAAATCGATGAAAAAATGAGTGTACAAACAACCACAATAAGTAATGCAGTGACCAAAAATGTCATGGAAGCACTTGATGAAAAGATGAAATATCTTATGGAGGAGAACAAACACCTAAAAGATAAAGTCCAAAAACTTGAAGGAAAAATAAGTTCAATGGAAAAAGATAAGAGGGAAAACAACATTGTTATATTTGGACTGGATGAAAGAGAAAAAAATGAATGGGAACTAGTAGATCAAGCAAAGGAGTTAATTGAAGAGACAGGCGTAAACATAGAAAGTCAGGAAATCAACAAAGCTTATAGGATCGGCGGTAAATCAGACAGAGTGCGACCTGTGGTGGTGTGCCTTACAACTAGATGGAAAAAACGCCTCATTATGAGAAACAAACGACATCTTCCCAAAGGCGTTAATATTAAGGAAGATCTTCCTAAGGAAGTGCAGGCGATTAGAAAAAAGCTACAACCAAAGCTAGAGGAAGAAAGGAAAAAAGGAAATATTGCGTATATAAAATATGATCAGCTGATAGTTAAAAATGCTAACGACAATATTCGCGAAAAAAGAAAGCGAGAATCCTCGGACCCTCCTAAAACGCCAAAGATGCGGAATACAAAGGAAGATCTTAGAAAAGAAGAAACAAAGAGAGCAAACAGAACAAACATGGCAGACTACCTGACCCGATACGGATCACACTCAACAACCGTAACTCCAAAAAACTAATAAACAACCTCGGTAACCGGAAAATCAATTTAAAAATAACTACGAAAATTAAAAAACTAAACCTAATTCCTCCATACCGGCCGGTCACCGAGGAGGAAATTTCAGACCATCACCCTCCATCCACATTTAAGAATTCGAAACAGAAAATCAAAACCAAATCAGAATATCTCTACATAAATGCACTAAACACGCTCACATTGAGAACCGAGGAGAGCTTGCAAGAGTTGTTATTAGCCTTAGAGAACATAAAGTGGGATATAATCGGACTCAGTGAGGTGAGAAGAATGGGAGATCAGATAGAGGAGTATGATGAATTTATCCTTTACTACAAAGGGGAAACAAAGGGAAGACACGGTGTGGGTTTTTTAATAAAGAAGCACTTAAAGCACTGTATTGAGGAAATAATTGGAATTTCTGAAAGAATTGCAGTTCTAAACATAAAATTACCTTCCTTTAAGGACAAGTGGTCTATCATTCAGATTTATTCACCAACAGAACAGGCAAAAAAGGAGGAAATAGAAACCTTCTACCATCAAATAACCACAACAATAAATGAATATGGATCCAAAAATTTGATATTAATGGGCGATTTCAATGCTCAAATAGGAGGTTGTCTCCAGAGTGAAAAGAATATAATAGGACCATACGTAACAGGTAAAAGAAACAGAAATGGTGGAAAAATGGTAAATCTTTGTCTTGAAAACAACCTTACAATTCTAAACAGTGTATTTAAAAAGAGGAAAAACAAAATGTGGACCTGGTGTTCTCCCGACGGCAAACATAAGAATCAAATAGACTTCATTCTCTCAAATAAGTGCAAGGTATTTGACGATTGTGGCGTGATATGCAATTTAAATTTCAATACAAATCACCGAATGGTAAGAGCTAAGCTCAGAATAAATCCACGCAAAAACTCCAGAAAACATATAAAAATCGTTCAGCGCCCCACAAAAGAAACTCTACCACAAATAAACACAAAATTAAAACATCAACTTAGAAATTATAACACTGAAACTGAACGATTCGGTCTCCAAGAGAAGTACGACTATTTACAAAACATAATCAATAAGGTATTGACTGGGAAAAGAGACAAAGCGGAAAAGGAAAACAAAATATCAGATCACATCTCTAGGCTACAGGAAGAAAGAGAACGACTCATAAATATACATAATAAAACCAAAGCTATTAGACAGGAAATCACAAGTGTGTCGAAGCAATTGAGAACCCAGATGAGGATAGAACGCATAAATCAGCGACAAAAACTATTCGAAGAAAATATAATCAGAACTGGAGGTATTAAAAAAGCGATAAAAAGCTTAACGAACAAAAAAGACTGGATCCCAAAAATTAAAAATAAAACAGGAGCATTTAACACCAAAAGACCGGACATCATTAACATAGCTACTGATTTTTACAAGGAACTATACTCGAAGCAAACAGAAACAAATAGCATAACGATCGAAGACATAACTGAAGTTGCACCAATACTCGAAATGGAGGTAGAGAAAGCAATAACAACGCAAAAAATAGGCAAAGCCCCAGGGTCGGATAATATTACCAATGAATTTCTGATTGGAGCACGAAGTGCATTAATTCCAACCCTCACCTCGATATTTAACGAAGTACTGACATCTGAAAAAGTCCCCACTCAGTGGAAGACATCCACTATAGTATTAATACATAAAAAAGGTGACAGAACCGACGTGGGAAACTACCGACCGATAAGCCTGATGTCTAATTTGTACAAAATATTTGCTAAAGTTCTTCTAAGCCGCATAGAAAAAGTTTTGGATGAGAACCAGCCTAGAGAACAAGCAGGATTTAGAAGCAAATATTCGGTGGTCGACCACGTTCACGTTGTCAAACAGGTGCTGGAAAAATATGAGGAATATGGTCTGCCTTTTTACTGCTGCTTTGTGGACTATTACAAGGCCTTTGACTCTTTGGAACACGACAAAATATGGAACGCATTAAAAAAGCAAGGCTTAGAAGGTAAATATATCAGAATAATAAAGAATATTTACACTGGAAGCACAGCAACAGTAAAATTGGAAAGAGAAGGTGAAAGGATAAACATAGAACGGGGTGTACGTCAAGGAGACCCGCTGTCGCCTAAGCTTTTTACCGCAGTGTTAGAAGAAGTATTCAGACAAATAGAATGGAAGTACCATGGTCTTAATATAAACGGAGAATATTTAACAAATTTAAGGTTCGCTGATGACATTATTCTCTTTGCTAAGACTTCACAAGAATTACACGAAATGCTAGCAGATCTAGACGACCAAAGTACGAAAGTAGGTTTAAGAATGAACATACTCAAAACTAAAGTCATGACAAATAGAAAGGAAGAAACAATTACAGTAAATAATAATAAAATTGAGTATGTGAATGAATATATGTACCTTGGACAACTGATAACAACAATGGAAATAACAAACAAAGAAATAGATACAAGAATAGGGAACGCCTGGAAACAATATTGGTCATTCAAAGAAATAATGAAAGATCCCAAAATGAGCGCAATAGTGAAAGGAAAACTGTTTAACACCTGTATCCTCCCCATACTAACATACGGGTGCCAAACATGGGCACTCACCAAGTCTCATCTATCTAAACTACGAACCTGCCAGCGAAGCATGGAAAGAAGCATGTTGGGTAAGCGTAAATTGGACAAAACACCTCATGCCAACATAAGGAAAGTTACTCGAACCCAGGATGTAACGCTTAAGGTAAAGCGGCTTAAATGGCGATGGGCTGGCCACACCATACGGGGTGAGGATAGATGGAGCAAAGCGGTCACTGTTTGGTACCCTAGAGAGGGAAAGAGGAGGAAGGGGCGACCAAATAAGAGATGGCGAGATGAAATTGAGGCTATAGCGGGGAGAACATGGACGAGACAAGCAGCTAATAGGAATCATTGGAAAGGATTGGAGGAGGCTTTTGCCAAAGGGCACACGGACTAGCAATTAGAACTAGAATAGAATAATTACAATCACTGTTTAAAAATATTTTATTGTCCGATAAAAGCTTATAAATAAATAAATAAATAAAAAACTAGCTGATGCCCGCGACTTCGTCCGCGTGGATTGAGGTTTTTCGGAACTCTTTAATTTTCCGGGATAAAATGTAGCCTATGTGCTATTCCAGACTATTATAATCTATCTCTGTGCCAAATTTCATCCAGATCCGTTCAGCCGTAGGAGCGTGATTGAGTAACAAACATCCATACATCCATACATCCATACATCCATCCAAACTTTCGCATTTATAATATTTGACCGAGCGAAGCGAAGGTCTTTGAGTCTACTTGAGTGAATTGGCACTTGTCCGTCCGTCCGTCCGTCCGTCTGTCAGAGCCTTATAACTTCTGAATTACTCAACGTAATTACTTCAAATTTAAATATAATATGTAAACCGATGGCCTCCCGTCGAATATGGCTTAAAAAGTTATAAAAATCTTTATTTCAGGGGGACTCTCATAGAAGCGAATGCGAAGTAAAATATTTTTTATAGCTTTACATAGGGTTGCGGTATATCATTTTAAAGATAATTAGGAATAGAGTCCAAAAATATTTTTTTTTTAATTTTTCCCCTAAAATTGACGTAATGGGGGGCTTTCAAAGTGGCGATTTTCTAACGTCCAAAGTTGACCTCAGAACTCTCAACTTTCTGAAAGGCTGAGCCTGAAACTTATCAATTATTTGAATTATATCCTGTACATGAACAACAAATACTAAAATTAGATAAATATTATAAGGAAACGAAATTATTTAATTTTTAATGTGCTTCAGTATTATTAACAGAACTTCACAATTATGTCAATAGATGGCGCTCTGTACAAGTTTATGGATACCGCGAGGTCTCAGTTCGGGGCGAACCACTAGTTATTTGATTAATAGAATGTACCACTAAATACCTACTATACCAACCTAACTAACTAAATAAAGCCCGCGACTTCGTACGCGACGATTAAAATGTTCTGATTCCCGCGGGAACGCCTTAACGTGCGTGTTTCGGCCGTGGCTAGTTACCACCCTACCGGTAAAGACGTGCCGCCAAGCGATTTAGCATTCCGGTACGATGCCGTGTAGAAACCGAATAGGGGTATGGGTTTAATATAACTGCCATGCCCCTAACAGGTTAGCCCGCTACCATCTTAGACTGCATCATCACTTACCATCAGGTGAGATTGCAGTCAATGGCTAACTTGTAGTGGATTAAAAAAAAAAGAACTCTTTAATTTTCCGGGATAAAAGTAGCCTATGTCCTTCCCTGGGATACAACCTATCCCTGTACCAAATTTCATCGAAATCGGTTGAACAGATGGGTCGTGAAAGCGTAGCAGACATACAGACAGACAGACAGACACACTTTCGCATTTATAATATTAGTATGGATTTATTTTAAAGCTAAGGAAAGAACGCAAAGGCAGCCTTAACTCTTATCGTATTATGGCGCCCTCTACCAGACAGCTTTTCGAGAGAGAAGCAGACAATTATTATCCCACCAAAACCATTTCATGGATAGGCTGCCAAGACTCACATACAAGTTCAAATCATAATGCTTTCACTGTTAAAAAGTTATGAGATCTCTAGTAGAGCCAAGCCCCTAGTTGAGCTCCGATTTGTGCTGCGCATCATCATAGCCCATGGGACCAGTTCCAAGTCCAAAGTGTACAGGTTTAAGTACTTTTGGCTGTACCACATTTACTACATAGAAGTCCTGACTCAACAAACTCTATATCTTGATACAAAGATGTGGCTTGGCCGTTTTGTGATTGTCGCACAAACTATACCTTATGTAGGTACATATACCTATGTTAATATGTCCTGTAATAGTTCCACGAACATTAAATGATTGATTGAATCACGAAACAGCCAAGCCTTAAACCGATTTTGATGAAATTTGGTTCAGGGATAGTTTGTATCCCGGGGAAGGACATAGGCTACGTTTTATCCCGGAAGATTAAATAATCCACGCAGACGAAGTCGCGGGCATCATCTAGTTTTCTATAAATTGTCACGCGTTAATTTAATTCAAACCAATGAAACAGAGTTGGACGAAAATATCGTTGATTACATAGTGAACAATTCCTAAAGGGATGCCGATGGGAATCGGGTCTTACGTGGACTCTTCGCCAATGATACTTACCTTTACTATAGGTATATTTACCTCTGAAAAATATTTTATGTTGTATATTTTATAATTTTTCAGTAATAAAATGAAAATAATGGGAATAAAAATGACAAGATTACGTGATAATTATTATTGGCGACCTGTTTGGAAGAGTGGTTAGTTGGTTACAGACCATGACTGTTGAAGGAGAGGTCGCGGGTTCGAATTCTGCTAGGGGTATAATGTTTGTATTCAGAACATTTGTACCTGAGTCATGAATTGTATATTTATATTATTTATGTATGGTATTATGTATGTATACTGCATTTTGCACATATTTCTTTAAGTACCAACTGTACCTACAGCTATTATGCACCCCCTATAGGAGGGGTTGGAAGGGAAAAGTTTCTGATTTCTTAATTTTCCCATTATTTATATGCAATTCCTAATCTACATACCAAATTTCAGCTTTTTAGGGCTTTGGGAAGTACCTACGCTAGAGGTTTTGATTTTCATCATCATTTTCATTTATTAAGAGGCAAAATTACGAAACCGACGAATTTCAGTTATCGATAAATCTGAAACTATAAATGCTAGACAATTGATACTTGGTATGTTTAATAAGTCTGCCAACAACATCTTTTCCTGAAAATTTCAGCTTTCCAGCATCATCCGGACTAAAGCTATGACGGTCAGAAAATACGTGGAAACGCTGTCAAATATGGCCCATATTTGACAGCGTTTCCACGTATTTTCCCAATAGGAGGGGTTGGAAAAAGAAAGTTTCAGATTTCTTAATTATTCCATTGTTTATATGCAATTTCTAGTCTACATACCAAATTTCAGCTTTCTAGGACTTTAGGTAGTACCCTAGAGGTGTTGATTTTCATGTGATTTAGTAAAAGTAAAAAACCCCCAAAAGTACGTATTAATTACGTATTTCAGGTATCAATAAATCTGAAACTATAAATGCTAGATAATTGATACTTGGTATTTTTAATAAATCTGCCAACGACATGTTATCCTGAAAATTACAGCTTTCTACCATCATCCGTACCGAAGTTATGACTGTTCGAAAATACGAGGAAATGCTGTCAGATTTGCACCCCCTATACGAGGGGTTGGAGGGGAAAAGTTTCAGATTTCTTAATTTTCCTGTTGTTTATATGCAAATTCTAGCCTACATACCAAATTTCAGCCTCCTAGCACTTCAGGAAGTACCTTTTTCAGTTTGATGACGGTCAGTGAGTCAGTCACGAAATCGACGTATTTCAGGTATCAATAAATCTGAAACTATAAATGCTCGAAAATTGATACTTGGTATATTTGGTAAGTTCGCCAACAACACCTTATGCTGAAAATTTCAGCTTTCTAGCTTCATCTGGACCTAAGCTACGATGGTTCGAAAATTCGACGAAACGCTTCCAGAAAAGGTAGGTAGTGCCCCGTTTCCTTTGGCTCGTCTTGGCGGGGGCACTACCGTGCCCCCAGATTACATACCGGAAGATGCGCAAACTACAAAATATGCATCATATACCAAACTACCTACATGTAGCCTACATACAAACATATTATATTTGCTTAGATTGCTTAGACGAATTCATCCAAGTATATTTGATATACTAATACTTACTTACCACAGAACATATAATAAGAGGTTAGAAAGGCCCTAGTGCAAATTTTGTACGGAAACCGCTGTCGCCGTTTTGATCCCACCATTCTTCACTACTACTAATCTAAACGAATACACACGAGAGTTCCCATGTGTGCGTGAGGCAGAAAAAAGCGCTGCGATTGGCGAAGCTACGCACACTAGTGAAACTTTAAACTTGCGCGTGTTGTCGTGTAAAACAGCAACATACGCTAGGGATTGACTAAAATATTTTTTATCGATGTTTATTTTTCGTACGGTCGACAGCATGTCAATATTCATATTGTTAACATAAGTTGGACTCTATGTCTGTAGATTTTACTATTTTATTTTAAACTAGCTGATGCCCGCGACTTCGTCCGCGTTGACTAAGTTTTTTCGATTGCCACGGGAACTCATTAATTTTCCGCGATAAAAAGTATGTATGTATGTATGTATATTCTTTATAGCTGATGCCCGCGACTTCGTCCGCGTGGAATAAGTTTTTCAGTTAATTTTCCAGGATAAAAAGTATCCTATATTACTATCCCACGGTATAATCCCTCTATAATAGTGAAACACGTACTTCTTCATATTTTAACGAAAGCCCAAATGCTGTTTCATGGCTATAACTTGAGAAATTAAGGATTTTCATACAAACTCTCAAATTCCTATTTCACCCCTTCGGGAGTGGAATTTTGAAAAACTGTGAAACACATATGTTTTCATTTTCAATCCGCAGCTCATATACCAAGTTTCATGGCTATAACGTGAGAAATTAAGGACTTTCATACAAACTTTCAACCCCTATTTCACCCCTTCGGGGGTAGATTTTCGGGATAAAAAGTATCCTATGTCCTACCTCGTAGTATGGGCTCAAATCGTGCCAAATTTGAATCCATTCAGTAGTTTCGGAGTGATGCGCGGCCAAGAAACAGACAGACAGACAGATAAAAATGAAAAAAATTACACATTTGGCTTCAGTATCGAATAATGAGTGACCTCCAAAAAAAATTTTCAAAATATCTTCAATGTACAGAATTGGACCTGTTACAGTTTTATTATAAGTATAGATTAAAAAATGTATGGAGAGATAATGATATTTCTTTTGCTTATAACTACTGTTTCTTTATAAGAAATAAATAAAATAAAAAAACAACTATGGTTTACAAATGGTTTTTATTTGAATACATCAACAATATTTAAAACACACTATACAACAAAACCAACAAACACAAAATATTATAACAATATTTCAAACATTTATGATTAAAATCTAAATCTGTAACTATCATTAAAAGTTCATAATAATAAACTCAGAAACAAATAAACTATTTATCGATACGGTGGAAAAATGCTACTCAGCCCTATCGACAAGTTACTCTTATTGGGTAATACCAGGTAACAAGTGGAGTTGATCGTTCATACGCACTACGCTTTACATTGCCGCTCGCGTACATGACTCTGTTGGAGCGCGTTGTTCGCACCAGCGATGTACATACAAATTTGCGATCCAGTCACACTAGTGAAGGAAAACATAATGTCTTTAGTATTTTCAATTAAATCATTTAAAATCAAGGTTTAATGTACTTACCGATGAAAAGATATCTTGCCATTAGTCACATTGACATTTTGGCTTCTAGCTCTGCAGGTTATTACCGCGCAAGAAGGCATTATAAACACTTTTTTGCGCGTAAAACTTCCCAAGACAGTCCGCGGCCAACTGAGGTGTGTTTTTGGTACGTTTGCGCGTTCGCTCAACATAGTGGCGCGCGTGCCCCGCCCACATCGCCTTTCTAACCTCTTATTATATGTTCTGTGTTACTTACCATAATATTACCAAAGTAGGTACTTAAGTACCTATACTTTTTCATTTCTTTTGTGATGTTTCATTTGATTGATGTTATCTATCCCTGAATTTTAGCGAGGGACTCATGTATTGTAGATCTATGACATAATGATACTACCTATATAAATAAACTTTTTATGCAAATTGTTGGAGTGTATTGCACGTTTAATTTTGGATGTTGTGAAAATAAACTACCATCAAAGACTACAAGTTTTTCGTTTACATGTCACTTACAATATGAGCATTGGCATTTGTAAAACATTTATTCTCTCGCTTGTCGCCACTCAGGCACCAAGGCACAGATTTTAGCTCTTGGCCAGCAAAAACCTGTTATCATTAAAAAGTGAAGTTCGTAAAATCGAATCACAACGTAAGCAAAATCGCGAGCGATAGGTAGGTATAATGACTGTGAAGCGTGGTGAAGCCTTCACTTCAGTCGATGTCGTTTCGATTACTAGGTATCTAAAGTGGGACATAACTCCATTGGCCTACTCGCATTTTGACGACAACCCGTCACAACAAAGCACAAAAAAATATTTTTATGGAAAGAAACAAGAAATTTTAAATACTTAATAATTAATATACCCTACCTAGTACCTACTTAACCCATTCAAATAACGGTTGTTAAGTATGTAGTGTGAAGTACCTAAGTAGGTTATTCATCAGATTTGCTTACCTAAATCAAGCTTATTTACGAAATAACTTAATTAAAAATATAAGTAAATAATACTATTTATAATAATATAATATATCAATTAGCTATTCATATAATAGGTATATTATATATAAATCAATAACGTACCTATTAAGTAATTAAATAGGCAAGTACCTACCTACCTATATGCACCATTTCCATTGAGCATTCGTAGACAGCCACAAAACATAATATAATATAAGGTAGGTACTTTAACTTACCCAAGTCCTTTTTGACATACTTACCAAAATATATGAGTAGGTACATATATTGTGTAGGTATTTAGGTAAGTAACCCGTAGGTATTATGTAGGTATAAACTATAAACACAATTTATGGAATGAGATGATTTAGGTATTTGTATTTTGTCATCCTTGGTAGTTTATGTACCTATAGGAATATGAATCACTGATGTCTGATACCTAATATTATGATTTAGAATAAAAAAACTAATGTATTATATACCTACCTATAATAAACAATATTATAATAATATTATATCAAAACATAAAACCTAATATAATAGGGACTTACCTATCTTGCTGTATCCGCCAGTCAAATATAATAATAGGTAGGTAGTAGGTATTTAAACTACAGCATTATTTTTTACACATTATTGACCGTAGGTACTCTATTAATTATATGTCAAAATATAATATATGAATCGTATCTATTGGCAAAAAGTGTACCTACAATCTACATGTAATGAGTCGCAACTGTCGCGTATTTTTTTTTTGTTTTTGCGTGTTATAAGATTAATTTAAAGGTAATAGGTAAATGGTAACCACAATTGATGGTAGGTAGGTACAACAACGCGATGGCGGTGTCACGATAATGTTATTGGCGGTATACAAATGGGTTCTTCTTAATAATCCAATAATCCAATAAAACAATGAACAATACAAACATCAAATCGCTCTTCCATTATATCCAATTATCTAGCTCACCTTTGCAATATAAATAATCAACCAATCCCTCATGGAGTTTCAAGAGAGAAGTGAGTGCGCGACGATCAGTACGCCAACAATAACATTTCACTAGTTGTCGTGCAGAACAAATAAAAATTTCGCATTCACATACTAATTATTTTGGAGAGAAATTGCACGGTTTACGTAGTTACGCGCTGGCTGCGGGCCAGAACACTGTTATGTGAACGAACGCGGGTAACGGGTGAAGCCTGTTCACAACCAAACGCGGCGCGCGCAGTGAGAGTTCTGCCTTCCTCCAGTAGCGTGTTGAGCACCAGTCGCAATACAGCGATGGAGACCGCGGCTGCATCCGCGAGATGCACACTGCACATACTCCTGTGCCGCAGTGCCACCAAACAACACACGTGCGGCACGCACACGAGATTAGGTACCTACCTATTAAAAACTTCCTGTTATGTAAGATATTCACGACTATACCTATCATAGAACATGAGCTACAACGTTCATCGTCACGTCATTTAAATGAATGTTCAGTAGGCTTACTCACTATAATAAGTCAAACCGTCTATACATATACATAATAGAGTTAATTATGCATCACAGGTAAAAGCTAATCCAAACGGAAAATTACAAGAAAACAGCTACTTCTACAGAATGTATTTGCAAGCAAGGACACGATTTGAAAGCTTAATTCTTATTGAACTATAAATAATTAATACCTACATATTAGCATAGAGATACAACGATCTCGCAGTATAACTTTTTTGGAACTCTATTAACCGGTAATTGTAGACAAAACATCAATGAAGTCGATATCTGAAGTTCTAACTAGGTACCTACTGTGTAAGAGTATAAAAAAAATTGTGAGACAACCAGATATAAGCTATAACATATTTAGATTTCAGACGTGTCCTATAACATGGGACAAACAAACAATCAGTTTTTAAGTCAACAAATTAAGTAGAATTTTCTCCCTATACTTTTCAAGCAATTGCACCCTAGTCGAACAACATAAGTAGTATGAGAAAGTTGACCCTCATAGTCTCTTTTAGCCCCCGACGCAAAAAGAGGGGTGTTTTAAGTTTAACGTATCTGTGTATCTGATGTGTATCTGTCTGTGGTATCATAGCTCCCAAACGGATGAATCGATTTTGATATAAGTAAGTAAGTAGTTTCTTTATATTTGAAAGGTGACTTGATCTATGATTGAAGAAATTCGGTTCAGCCGTTTGAAGATCATTAGCTCTATTGGTATGTCTTGCGGTTGTATTTACGTATACTTACATATTATAGTTTTTGACTATCGAATTGCTCATATTTCGGATTTTTAGGAGAGGGAACATACCTACCTGAGTTTTTTTTGTCAACTCAACTAATTTAATTTCAACTAATTAATATAGCATTATATTATATTTAACCCATTTTAAAATACTATATCGTCGACTTGATACCAGCAACATTAACCTAAACCCAATTTTATTTGGGTATTAAGGTAGGTACTCTATTCATAGGTATGTTGTGCTCTCAATTAGATTTGAATTTTTAACTAGAATCCGATAAGAGCCAGTTAATATTTATCAACATAATTTATTTTCATTTGCATAGTTTGTTTTGTTTAATTTACTACGTCAACACATTAGATATAGAGTCAACACGTCAGTTGACGACGTTAGTCGACTTGCCGTCTTTAAAGTTATGTAGGCTCTTTGAAATTTACCTTTTTTTGACGAAATAACAATTTATATGCATGAAAGAAACATAATTACCATATGCTTAAAATATTTCTATTTCCCTATTTTATGCAATATTCCGATTTGTCAAAAAGTGCGTTTTTTTCAGTTTACGACCAATTTTCGTTAATTTACGACCACACTGTAGTCAGTTGACGACCATCAACAGCCACTGAAAAAGGATCTCTTGATATATTAGGTTAAGGTCGAAAATAAAAATAACAATTAATTGTCCCAAAACACGTTTATTTATTTCTTCTATGAATTATTAATTAATATTTATTTTAAAAAATAGCAAAAAAGTAATATTTTTTTTATCGAAAATAGAATATTATGGACTTAACTTGCATGCTTTGATTTTTTTTGATTAGTCTTCTTTTCTACATCTCTTCTTTTTTTCTTTTTTGATTAGTCTTCTTTTCCTCCATCTCTTCTCTTTTTCTTTTTTGATCAGTCTTGTTTTCCTACATCTCTTCTCTTTTCCTTTTTTTATTAGTCTTCTTTTCATACATCTATTCTCTTTTTCTTTAACTTTCCTATGTTTTTCCTTTGCTTTTAATTGTTGCTTTCGTGTTCTTCTAATTCTATTTTCTTTATCGCTTTTCAAATAATATTATCACAAAAATATTGTATTTTTTACAAGTTTTGTATGTAATTAATTCGATGGTCGAGAAATGTTTTACACTTTGTTTTACATCATCAAATATGTTTAGATTTTTAGGTTTGCTCTAGGTATATTATGTCGCAATCTGAAGTTTAAATAAACCATACATAATAGGATGTCAAGAAACAATAGCGCTAATAGTGCAGCATGTTAGAAAAGCTCAAAAATGATTCGTTACAAACCGCTAGTTTACGACCATGTGGTCGTAAACGGAAGGAAGCTCAGTTTTAGTCGGCCCATTAGCGACCACCATTTATTTAAATAAATACGCATTTTATGGATAAAATATGGATTCTAAGTTATAATTTAATCATATTCTGACACCACAAGCACAAAATATATGCACAAACTTTAATAAAACATGTTTTTTTGCCTCCTCACTATTTTTTTATTAGCATTTTGCTCCAAATTCAATGTGTGTGCTCTGGCTCAGATTCATCAGCTCACTAAGGGCCGGTTTTTTGAGACATAGTTAAGGCAACCAATAGTTAAAATTTGTAACAAATAGTTAAATTTCGGAAAAAAACGTTTTTTGAGACAAAGTTAGCCTAACTAATGGTCAATAAACCTGACCATTTGTTAAATATTTAACTACAGCAATGCCGAGGGTTATGCAGATGGTGGATAGTTAACTATTGTTAGAACATCTGTTCTTTTCAACTGTTTTTTGCTTTAAACAACATTTTGTGAACATTATTCGTTGAAGTGAGATTATATTCAGTAGAAAAATTTGTGTTTTTGCTGATTTTATGATGAACAATATTACCAGATATTTTGAGAATTCTGAGAGTTCATCTGATGATGAAACTTTCATGGAATACGTCCTAATGATAAGACCTAAAGTATTTTGACCACGAACCATTGGGATCACGTCGATTTTTGAAACGATCTCGGTTATCTAAAGAATCTGTTGCCTGGACAGTCGAACAAATAGGTGTAGAATTACAAACGTCCACTACAAGAAATCATGCAGTACCTACTACCCCTCGAGCAGTTGCTTATTACTTTATATAAAATAACGAATTAACATATTATAAATCACCGCACAAGTCACAAACATAATAATAATAATAACGTCGTCCCGACCGAATTTCGGTCACGGCGTCCAATCTGCAGAGAGATTAGCCATCTGCGCGGGAGATATTATAGTGACACGAAAAATCCGACACGACCGGAGAGAGATCAGGAGCAGGACCGACGGCTTAACGTGCTCTCCGAGGCACGGGGGTGAAACATCGCCAACTTCCTAACTCCGGGCATAAAAAACACATAAAAAACCCAATACTTGTTATGGCCCGACCCGGGACTGGAACCCGGGACCTCGTCGGCCGCAGTCGAACATGCTAACCACTAGTGACTAGACAAACGAGGCAGTCACAAACATAACGATGTCACGATAATGTCATCTGTCAACGTCATATTACATTGGACTCTTCAAGTGTTGCCATAAAAATAATGACTCCCTGCGAGAAATGATCTCGATTTACGGAAATAAAGTGTTCATAGCAATGGCAATACTATGGCTATTAGTTAATGCTAACTATAGTTAAAATCGCGATCAAAAAACGAAACAGTGGTTTACCCATTTGTTAGCGTCTTAACTATAGTAAACTTAACTAATTGTCAACTCTTTGTTGACTATGTCTCAAAAAACCGGCCCTAAGCGACACTGAATTATATCGGGTTGGCTAAATTTGAACCGAGAGTAATAGATAGATAGAGCACGATCTTCAAGAAAAAAGAGTGATCGTTGCGCTGATATTACAACTGTTTTTGGTTGTTTTCGGAAAAATGGTCGTGAAAGGGGGGTGGTCGGCGAACTGACGGAGTTATCACAGAATAGAAGATTTTACTTTAAGGTAGGTACGTCAACGCCCTAGCTATTACCTAGATTTTATTTATCGTAGATAGGTAGTGTTATGTTGGAACGTTTCTCCGGGTCACACTGAAATTTCCATCAGCTAGGACTGGACTGGAATTATTTTAGAGTTAGGTATGTCTTGTGAAGCTTTGGAGGCCAATCAGAGCTCATAGATCAAAAGATAATCTATGATGGATTTTTTATCGTAATTTCTCAAAAACACAAACTTTTGTACTTACTTAGTGCTTTATGCTTTTGAGAAAATTTAATTTTCGTAGGAAAACATGAACTCTTTCATTGTGATTTGTGATGTTTCCTAGGTTGTGTCACCATTATAACAATGATATACCTATACCTAATTGAATTAATATTGCTGGAATATTGAGGGATTTCAAATATAAACAAAAACTTTTAACAGGCATAAAAATTAGTTACCTAGTTCCAATTTTGGCCACCGCTGATAAGTTTGACGGACTGTAGTTATATGGTGCCTATTTCGATTAATACATGAGTCCAAACTCGAAACCAACGAATGGTGGCCACTATAATCCAGACTTAATCAGTTATTTTCTAAATTTGTCAAAATATAATACCTATTACAATCACATAATATGTAGTACTACATCTGTGATTACAATAATTAGCTGTTAATAACAAATTGACAAATAAACGCAATAGTTACACGCTCTTGCGAGTTTTGGCTACGGATCGGACTCTCTGGGCATTTCTGAAGATCGCCTAGGGCCTAGGCCAATCGCGCTCTTGCGAGTTTTGGCTACAGATCGGACTCTCTGGGCATTTCTGAAAATCGCCTAGGGCCTAGGCCAATCGCGAGGCACCGTTATTTTGCCTTTGGACTGTGACATTGGGGTAACCCCTTTTTGAGTCTTTTGCGTTTTACTTACAGTAGGTAACAAGACCAACCTGGTAGCCCTATGCAATCAACTTTGCATAAGTGCTCAAACATTTAAAATTACGACATACCACCACCATCAGCGACGTAATGATTGTACCTACTTACTATAGAAATTAATGTCCTATTGTATAGTTTCGTATATAAATTATAGTGATTAGTAGAGCAAATCACTAGACCTGCCTATCTACACTGGACAGGCCAAAGATACAAAGAAGTATGGTATAGGTATAATAATTGATAGGCAAACGCATAAATGTGCCTATATTTTAGGCAAGTTTATAAACATCATAAATGCGTCTTATCAGGAAAAGTGACTCTCCAATTGTGAACTATGTGGTCAAGTTGATGATAGGTATTTTACACTAGCTATTGTGAGCGCCACTTGACGACAGCGCCGCTCGATGTTAGTGCCGCTTGCTGACTACAGATGGCGCTGAACCTGTGGCGCGGCAAAGTTGTCTATACGCGTGGTTTTCCGCCATTAATGGCGTGTACATTATAGCAACTTCAAAGTCTTTAACCATTCGATACTCAGATTTGCCTTGAGTAGCAAGTGTTACAGAAAGTAGACCTATCTTTATACCTTGGTCGCGAGTGGTTATGGATCTAGTTGTTGTTATATTGTTACATTGCAATTAATTTAATATATCTTATATGTTATTGTGTTTCTTCCTTAATAAATGGTCGAGTCTGTGTATTACATATTGTTAGTTTGCATCTTAAAACCCTATCCATCACCACACGCAAGTAGGTCTATATCATCAGAAGTGTTGAAGAATGAAGACGCCCATAATTGGTTTGGTAATCAAAGGATAAACTGTAAGTTTTTAAACATTTCTTTACAAATTACAAATGTGGGTTAACGACATTAATATAGATAACAGAAGTAAACGCGTTGCACTGCGTCTTGGCAGTAATTTATTTATTTATTTTTCTTTTGAAAGTAGGTAGTTTACGTATGTACTTGTTTATAGTCAACGCTCGATGAGTATAATTTCCTTTAATAGAATTCGGTTAATTTATTTTTTTATTATTACCTTCATTTTTCTTTTACATCTTATTACGTATTTAACTAGAACCATAGGGAGAGTAGGTATATGGTTTCTTAGTGTGTTAATTGTCAGAGATGCCGAGCGGTACTTATTCAAGCTAAAAGTTTTATCTGTTTACTGTGCTTAAAAGTTACCTGAAAATAATTGCTTTTGATTTCAAAGTGACGTTAAAAACAAGCTCAAGTTTACATAGCGGCTTCCATGAATAAATATATTTTATTTTCTATTTCGAGAAGTAACAATAAATAGTAACGAATTTATTTCAAATTATACCTACAATGTTTAGTTTTATAACTTTAAAATATCGCTTTTCGAACTGAGTTTCCATTAATTACGAATCGTGTTGATACTTGAATCGATTCTTCTACATTGTATTAACAATCCACGTGCAAATAATATTTTTTCGGACTACCTACATTTCTAAAATATATAAACGGTGAGTAACGAAGGTACATCATAATTTACGGATTGTATTACTTGTGGGTTAAAATATTACTTTTGAAATGAAATTAATTTTTCACAAATTAAAGTTACACTTAACGAAATGATTCAACATATCCGAACTGAATCAATACTGAACAAATAATTACATTAACATTAAAGGTCATCAGTTAACTCTAATTTAGTTTACATTTATTGAGTTTTTCATTCGGAATGTTACTTCCGGTTTATGAACAAATTTGATTCGTTACATTTAACGAATTGAATATACTTACAATTTGGAACGTTACTTCCGGTTCACGAACAATTTTGATTCTTTACATTTAACGAATTGAATATACAATTTGGAATGTTACTTCCGTTTTACGAAAATTTTTAGACACTTTCAATTTGAATATTGAAAAATCAGTTTTTACAGTAATATAACGTTACGATTATTCATTTTACAATAATATCTCGTTACGGTTATTAACGCTTAACGCATTTTGAAACATTTTAATTTAAAACTAGCATTTTTGGAATCAAACTGTAAACTGTGTACAGCTTTTCGCGTACCATGTGGTATGTCGTAAACCCACTTTACTTGACAATTAACTGTGGCTATGTACATTACTAGATTTACACTACAAAGTTACTTAGTAATTTGTATCAAATGGTTTAATGATGTTTGCATGTACCATAAGGTCACGTGGTATGTAGGAAATCCACTTTGCACAATATACGGTACATTTGATAAAATTTACTTTACGAGCAGACACCAATGTTACTTAGCAATTTGTATCAAATGGTTTAATGATGTTTGCATGTACCATAAGGTCACGTGGTATGTAGGAAATCCACTTTGCACAATATACGGTACATTTGATAAAATTTACTTTACGAGTTGATACTTTCGCTTTACGTATCGGTTGCAATGTGAGGGATGAGTAGTACTTACCCTAAGCGGAGATGAGAGTTTACAAATTACAACCGCTTGTTAACGATACAGGGTACATGGTGTACAAAACTAGTGATACTGTATGTGTACATCACTTGTTATAGAAACCATGATACACAAGTACAACGTGTAAGTGGATTATGCCGGCGATTCATCTTGCACGTATTGCGCATTTGTCACATATGCAAGTCGAGAATGAAGCGAAAGGGATTGACATTAGTTATCGAATCATGAATACAACTTTATCATGCGTTGGACGGTGAGCAAAACAAAAGGCCGAGTGTGAGCGAAAAATATTAAGTTTCATAGTAAAGTATCTGCGCCTTAACTTGTTTTGTTTCATTTGTCTAATGTATTTGCTTTCGAACATAAGATTTCAATATGGTTTCAATCGTTAACATGTTTGACGACCTTTACTGGTCTTCAGATCTCAAGTGGTTTAATCCATATTGTGAATCTTACATTTGCGTTGTCACAAGTTAACCGTTTGTCCCGAATTCATTGTACACATTTGGGATGAACGGATGGTAAACAGAAATTGTAACATTTCATTTTTTGTTCTCAGCAAATACACCAGACATGAACGCGTTCGGGACGCACGCGTGGTCAGATGGCCGAATGTGAGCGCCACTTGACGACAGCGCCGCTCGATGTTAGTGCCGCTTGCTGACTACAGATGGCGCTGAACCTGTGGCGCGGCAAAGTTGTCTATACGCGTGGTTTTCCGCCATTAATGGCGTGACGTCACAATACTGCTTTGGAGTTTACATTATAGCAACTTCAAAGTCTTTAACCATTCGATACTCAGATTTGCCTTGAGTAGCAAGTGTTACAGAAAGTAGACCTATCTTTATACCTTGGTCGCGAGTGGTTATGGATCTAGTTGTTGTTATATTGTTACATTGCAATTAATTTAATATATCTTATATGTTATTGTGTTTCTTCCTTAATAAATGGTCGAGTCTGTGTATTACATATTGTTAGTTTGCATCTTAAAACCCTATCCATCACCACACGCAAGTAGGTCTATATTACTATTGGTATGTGTTCGTAACCGCAATTTGAGAGAAGCACTGATGTACCTATTCGAACTTAAATTAAATTTAATGAATATTGGTAATCTATGATATTGGTGTTAGCGAACCTCGTGTGTTTCGGCAGCGAAAGTATATAAGTAGGTATGTTATAAATTTGTCAGTGATTCTCTCAAATTGCTATAAATTTAGAATTCATCTTTCATCTTCTTTAAATATATAAAAGGCATAGGTGACTGACTGACTGACTGACTGACTGCCTGACTGACTGCTCAACGCACAGCTCTAACCACTGGTCGGATCGGGCTGAAATTTTGCACTCAGGTAGCTATTATAACGTAGGCATCCGCTATGAAAGGATTTTTGAAAATTCCACCCCTAAGAGGGTGAAATAGGAGTTAAAAGTTTGTATGAAACTCCGTCATTTCTCAAGTTATATCCATGAAACTTGGTTTACAAGCTATGGGTAAAAAATTAAGAAATATGTGTTTCACAGATTTTGAAATTTCTACCCCCGAAGGAGTGAAATAGGGGATGAAAGTTTGTATGAAAGTCCTTCATTCCTCAAGTTATATCAACGAAACTTGGTATTTTGGCTAACAGTAATAAATAAAGAAGTATGTGTGTCACAGTTTTTCAAAATTCCACCCCCACGGGGTAAAATAGGGGTTGAAAGTTTGTATGAAAGTCCTTCATTTCTCAAGTTATAGCCATGAAACTTAGCATTTGGGCTTTCAGTTAGTTAAGCAATCGTACGTGTTTCACCATTTCTTAAAATTCGACTCCCAAAGGGGGGAAATATAGAGTTTGTCCGTCAATCACACCGCAATAGAGCAACGTGATTGCATGAGTATAGTTGGGGACCTGGAGAGTGACAGGCTACTTTTTAAACCAGACAATTAAGGAGTGCCTGTGGGGAAAAAGCTTAAAACACGCGGGCGAAGTCGCGGGCATTAGCTAGTCATAATTAAGCTTAGTGTAAGTAGCGTGTAACGATAGGGCTGACATACGTATCTACCTACCTATAGGTAATCTATAAAAGCCCTATAAAAAGTAGATAAATAAAAATATGTGCCTATTTATATGCAACGTAATTTCCTAGTAGGTATTGCATTCGTCTGAAGGGTTGGTTAGGGAACATGTGTTCATTCAGTTACGAGCCTGTTACTCTTGGCTGAGCACGGGAGGACTTGCACACCATACTGCTAACCCCCATAGTTTTTCCCTTTCTTTATAGTATGTAGCTGTATTTACGTCTCTCTCGTTCAACGGTTACGGTATTCAGGGTGCTGGTGTTGGTGCAAAGTTGTTTAGACGTTGTCAGCGGCAACGGTAGTCTGATACACGCAGGCACGCCGATGTACAGCACCTACTCGTAGACGTGTTGAAACCTTCCTCTCGATAGTGACGTTTGCTTAAATTGAAATTTATAGTTAAACTTGAAATTGCACTCCATTTTCCACCGGTCACGTAAGTGAAATTATGTTTTGAACGCTTTCATCTAATTTCTTAAAAAGATTTCAATAATTCTCATTAACTATATACATACTTAGTTTACTTATTTGTTGAAAATTAATGAGTTTAAAGTGGCGTAGACACACTAGTATAATATAAAAGCAAAAATACAATAACTATGTGTTTTGAATTAACAGTTGGTTATATTAAAGTTTTAAAATAAGCAGACCACACTACTTAAGGCTCAATGATAATATTTTCTTTAGTAGGTACCTTTGCCTATAGGTAAAGCCAGCTTACATAAGACCTAGCATTGACAGTTGATTTTTTGTCAGCTAGTGATATGATAATGAGTTAATATATGGAACTTGATAGAATCGCAACTAATACCCACCTGAAATATTGAAACTTTGAAAGTGCCAATTAGTTCCATACTTCATGTACCTACCTATATAGGTAGGTACCTATACCTAGATGTAGGTTTAACCCGTTATGTGTTTTAGTACAGCTTTTATAAAAGTAGAAATCTTTAGAAAACCTGCTTGTGAGTTCTGTACCTGCATATTTGACTTTCGCCTAGAACGTAGAATATAGGTACCTACACATCTTATAGCAACTGTAACTCTCACTACGGTTCTACACTTAGCTTCCTTGCATCGGAGACTTCCCATATCTCTCTTAATAAAATTATATGCCTGTATACCTACATCATACTAACTACTAATACATAATATTATAAAATAGATGATGCCCGCGACTTCGTCCGCGTGGATTAAGATTTTTGATTCCCGCGGGAACTCCTTAATTTTCCGGGATAAAAATGCCTATGTCCTTCCTCAGGATATAACCTACCTCTATAGTCTATACCAAATTTCAGCAAAATCGGTTGAAAAGATGGGCCGGGAAAGCGTAGCAGACAGACAGACAGACAGACACACTTTCGCATTTATAATAATAATTAGTATGGAAGTATGGGTGCGAAAGTGTGTTTGTTTGTTGCTTTATTGGTTTGTCCTTCAATCACGCTGCAACAGAGCAACAGATTGACAGGATTTCTTGCATAGGCATAGGTGGGGACATGGAGAGTGATAAAGGCTACTTTTTATCCCGGAAAATGAAGGAGTTCCCGTAGGAATCAAAACAACTTATTCCACGCGGACGAAGTCGCGGCCATCAACTAGTGCTGTATAGAAAGAACGTAATGCCTAAACTGCTCCCCACTTCAACATAAATTGTAGGTCTGTTGGGTACTCAAGAGATTGCAGAACTTTTTAAATGGGGCACAGGTTCTCGTTCCATCGGAATCGACCAATTTAGGTATTTTATTGCACTCTACCCACTTATGTATATTGTTATTTGTTACAGACCTCGCTGTGTTCAGCAGTGGCGATTCCTCTAAGATTGCGCAGCTTGCGCCGCAATACCAATAATTATGAATAAGTTACTTACCAATTATTCTAGATCTATATTTTAAGTATTATACTAATACTTATTTTATAACGTGAAATAGGTACCTACCATTCACAAATCATATAAGTTTATCAATTAAATGATTGCGTTAATCGATAATTATTTAAAATCACGCACGCTCCATGACCACCTCGCACCTTGGTTGTGAGTTGTGACTTGTGACGTGCGCCGCATCGCCACGTAGCTCGTACTCATACTGCGAGAATCTTCGAACTCCGTCGGCTCGCTTACTCCCGCTCACTACGGGCCGAAGGCGTGCACTATGAGTTGCGCATGTGCTGTGTAGTATTATTTTCAAAACTCAAAAACTACTCAACCAATTTTAAAAATTCTTTCACCTATAGAAAGCTACATTGTCGGCGAGTAACATAGGCTGTATTTTATTTTCAAAAACATTAAAGATCCCTACGAAAATTGCAATAATGTGAATGAAGTCGGAAAAAGTTGTTTCACGTGAGAGCTTCCGTGGCGTGCGCTGCGTAAATTGTAAAAGTTACACGAAAACAATGTATGGTGGAATTGTTCCTCTCAAAAAGTTCTAAAAAAAAGTCCGCGACAGCATATAGCTATGTTTTAAGGTCGTCTCACAATAACCGTCATTATGATTTTCAAATTTGGTCTAAAACAATGCTTTACTCGCGACGGTGTTTTTACCAACATAGTATCAATCCTTATCAAAATAAAATGGTTGTTCATCTCAAGTATTTAATATAGATCAAATTTGCCCTTACACCATTTAATTCAGATGAATATCTTAGAAGATATCATAGTAATAATGTAACGCGCACTATACTAATATTATAAAGAGGTAAAGTTTGTGAGGTTGTAGGGGGTAATCTTTGGATTAATTGGATCTACTGAACCGATTTTGAAAATTCTGGTACCAACAGAAAGCCACATTATTTGTGAGCGTCATAGGCTTGGTACGAGAACCGAGATTAACCCGAAAAATTAGGGAGGTCCCGTGGGAATTTAAAAAACTTATTTCACGCGGACGAAGTCGCGGGAATCTGCTAGTGTAAGATAAATAAAAATAGGATTCTTTATTCTAGTAAGTACAAGTTAGCCCTTGACTGCAATGTCACCAGGTGGTGGGTGATGATGGGTACCTACTCTAAGATGGCGGGCAAACCTGTTAGGTATATACCTATCAGTTATATTAAACCTATACCCCAAATCAGTGATATATGAGGTAAATGTGTTTTATTGAGAAAATACCTAACCATCAGCTAGCGCAAACCCCAGATTGACCACCAGGAATCGCCACTGGTGTTCAGAGGCGGAAAATAAGTAATTTAACCTATAGGTATTATTATCATCTCAGATGTTTTCGCTTTGCTAACTTTTTAGTTAATAGTAAGTACCTAAATAGTTTGTCCTTTCCGGGAGGGTGCCATTGCTGTAGAAAAATCGTCAAGAAGGGAGGAATATAGACTCATAGAGTAATTATAAATTTTCTTCTGAACACAGAAAAAACACTATTGTTTGGTTTGGCAGATACCTACTTTGCTACTTTGGAAGTGTATTAAACCCTTAAAAGTGTTTAAAGACTTATAAGGGACCCAACTCCGAGTTACTACTTAGTACCAACCTAATTAATTATTGTAACATGATCGTATTGGTATTACAAACAGAACTTAAATTAAAGTTGTACCTATGTACTTGCAAAGTGAAACCAATGGTCATTTATCTTATCCAACCGTCAATAAAGTTGAACCAATAATCATAATATAACAATGTTTGTTGTCTATAAATAACTATAGTAGGTATGGTACACAGACTTAAGTACTTGACTATTCTTTTGTTTCAGATACGTACGAAAGAATTTCCTGAAAAAAATGATATCTTAACAACAAATAAAATGACAGTCACGAGTAACATTAGCGATAACCTAACACATTCGAGTTGCGTACTTGATGAATCTTCAAACTGGAATACGTTGTACTGCTCACATCTTTGGTCAAATAGCCATGCGAGAAAAGCAATTATTAATGCGCCTAGTAAGGAAAATAAAGTAATTAAATATTGCTATACATGTAGAGGCAAAATAAGAAATTATGGGATTACACCACCAAAAGCTAATTTTTTTCCAAACAATCATTCTACTCCAAAAGTAAATACATCGCAATCTGATATTGAAACGCAAACTGGAGGATTGGCGGAAAAAAACAACTTAGATAGCTTTAACTGTTTAGATAAATCTAAAAATAGACAAACATCTATTACTGATATTAATATAAATAATACAGAACTGTCTCAATACATTCCAACTATATCTCGACAAATTGATGTCAGTTTCCGACGTAAATATACGGGTACACAATATGATTTGTGCACTACAGATATAAGCCAACGAAGACTGACGAAATGCCTAAGAGGTATTGGATGCATAGTAAACTTTTCATTGTCTGAAAGTCCTAAGAATAAAAGAACACAGATTCAAGCATGTTCAATATGTGTGATGATTATTGCAATAGTAGTTATAAGTTTGGTTCTGGTTAACTATACAACTCTCAGTTTTATGCATGACGCGAATGTTACTAGTACAATAATTTTAGTGCCAACTGAAAACATAGACGTAAATGAAACATCTTCAGCTATCGTCAGTATGACTGAAAATATAGCCGCGATAACCGAAACCACTAAGAAAATTAGCACAGAGATTACATCAACTAATGACCCTTTATTTTCCACAACTAAATATACTACTCATATAAGCAACATAATATTAAAGATACGTAAGAATATTAAAACATATCCAAAAGATGCAAAGAAAGACCATGAAAGTAAAATGCCAAAAGAAATTATGAACAGAGATTTGTCTCAAAGATTTTGCTCGTGCCAAAAAAATGAAGTTTGTATGTTAGACGAGATAACTGGTGTATCAATTTGCAAAATTTCCCTCGACATGGATGATCCTACAGGTACTTAGGTACTTATTTCTAATTGAATGCATGGAAGTACTACTTATGTACCTATTTATAGTGACATTGGGGCTGATTCTGTAGTGCACAATCTCTAAACTAAACTAAAATGACATCTTTAAATCTAGCTCTGTCTCTGTCCGCAGGGAGTATTATTGAAAGGTTTAGCAATATTTTTAATGCTGTCATTTTAGTTTAGCTACTTAGAGATTGTGCACTACAGAATCAGCCCCAATGATTTCGTAATTAATAAATTACTCTACAATCAAAACCGGTCCGGTTGAAAACTACTATCAATTAATATTAAGGTTCTTTCTTGACCAATAAGTTATTTAGATTTATATTTTAAAGTACTTAAGTAATTTAGTATTTGTAAGATTTAATAAATCACTTGACGTCGCGTCGTCCCAATAGCATATTGCCAAGCGTACATAAAATATTACCTACGAGTTTTGCGGTCAAGTTCATGTCTTATTTAAAAATTATCAATCTTCTACAGGATGTGGTGGATTGTGTGCCATGGAGACGGAAGCTTGCCAACTCGTAGATAAAGCTCGCGGAGTGCGCGTCTGCAGATTGATAACGCAAGTGACATGCTCATCTGAAGACTGGCGATGTAGGAACGGTTTTTGCGTACCTTCTACAGCTCGATGTGATGGCTCTATTCAATGCTATGACCGTTCAGACGAAATGCATTGTGGTATAAAAACTAAACAATTATAATTTTGAAATTATTCAATTACCTAATAAATTATCAGCCTTACATGATAAGACTTTTTTTCAGATTGTGATTTAACAAAACAATTTCGTTGTGGACATTCTATATCTTGTTTTCCCAATAAAAAAATGTGCGATGGATTGATTGATTGCTGGGATGGCTATGATGAACTTAACTGCACTGCAGGTTAGTACCTAACCCGACTGTATCTAAGTGCGACTCAAACTGCCGCCGAGATTTCCATAGCTTGGACAGAACATAATATTAATTTATTATAATTACTAGCTGATGCCCGCGACTTCGTTAGTGTATAGTATAGTGAAGAGTTACCTACTAGGTTTATTTACAGTCTCAAAAAGAAACCCTTTTATTTGGAACCGCAAAAATAAGTTGGTTTGAAAAGGTTTATTTCTAACTAGCATGATAGACTTAGTCCGCGTGGATTTCAGTTTTTTGGTTCCCGCGGGAACTCTTTAATTTTCCGGGATAAAAAGTAGTCTATGTGTTATTATGAACTCTAAAAACAACAAGTAAAATGAAAGTTGGATACAGTACAATCGATGTATGTAGGTATGACAACATTTAGTTAAGTAATAAGAGTTTTGGTAAACACCTATTTCATTGACCGAGCGAAGCGCAGGTCTCTGAGTCTACTTGAGTTGCACTTGTCGTCCGTCCGTCCGTCCGTCTGTCAGAGCCTTATAACTTCTGAATTACTGAACGTAATTAGGTACTTCACATTTAAATATAATATGTAAACCGATGGCCTCCCGCCGAATATGGCTTAAAAAGTTATAAAAAAAAATATTTCAGGGGGGCTCTCATAGAAGCGAATGCGAAGTACCTAATAGTACATTGTTCACCGAGGGGAGAAAGTGACCGATTACTAACGAGGGTGTAGTTTGAGGCCCGAGGCGTAGCCGAAGGGCCGCAATACATGCGAGGTAGGAATCGTACTTTCTCCAGAGTGATACATAGTACTTTACTACACCTGCGAGGAAAATAACCGATAATTAGTGATTAAACGAACTTACAAAGGTTTAGGTTAAATAAAATAATAAATAAATAAATAAAAAAGCCATTTATTCCCATACTCCTTATTAAACTAATTTACAATTTGGAAGTTGTTAGTTTTGTTAGTTGTAACATAGTAATTTATTCTTAAAATGCTAATTGTTAGTAGGTACATACGAAGTTTATGTTTCAAGTCATTTGAAGTTAATATGGATAATGAGGTACATATTTTTAATTAAAGTTAATTATATTTTATAGGAGATATGGGCCCCTTTTTCGGGTAAAGGCCTCCTCCAACCTCTTCCGTTTCTCTCTATCAAGTATATCAAAATCACTTTACAAGGACAAGGCCTTTGGAATACTTATCAGTGTAGAATTTTAGAATTTTATCTTCATTTGAGCGTTCTGTGGGTGTGCATATGCCTCAATTAGAGAGATGCAAAGTTTGTCAAAGAGCTGAAGTAGGGCAACTACAAGTAGCTCACATAATACGTACAGATTTATAGAGATTTTTCTTCAAATTTAAGTAAGTATAGATCTGTTGTTCCTAGTTGGAGGGTTTTGGTCTAATTTCCCACGATGACCAGTCGGCTTGGGAAATGTTTGGTTTTACTCAGTTCTGGTTTTTTAAATTTTATTTTTTGTTGTGGGGGCTGGTAGCTATAATCCCTCTCATTACATCAAATGCGTTTGTTTTATTCATTTTTGATGTTTGTGACGTACCATAATGCTTGCGAGGCTGGACCATAGCTTCTGGTGACGTTGGCGAGGTTCTTTTACGTTTATCTTTACCCCGGACCCCTTCTTTGACAATCAATTTATCATATTTTATGATTGCGAAGTTTCCCTTTTTCCTCTCCTCTGCGAGTTTTTCTTTTAGTTCATTCCTCTTTTCGAGAACCTCTTTGGGGAAATCCTCTGAGACATGAATGTCTTTTAGTTTCTTCCTCTGTCTCATTATTCCATCTTTCTTCCACCAGTTGACGAAGGATATCATGACTGGTCGTGCTTTCTCGTTCTTGCTGTCTTTTATACCAATTCGACGGACCGCGTTTATGTCTCTGCTCTCCAGGCAAATATTTAAATCAGTTTTTATCTTCTCCGTTGTTAATTCTAGTAGATCGGTGGAAGATAGTTCGGTTTCTTTTAGTCCATAGATAATAATGTTATTTGCTCTGTTGGTTCTTTCTAAACGGGCTACTTTTCCCTTTAAGTGTTCGTTCTCGATCTTTATTTTTTCTAGTTCTTGTGTGAAGGGTACTAATTTCTGGTCTATTTGTGAAATAATAACTTTAGTTTGGTTCGACATTTCAATTTTCATTTGGTTGAATAATGCTTGTAGTTCAGCCATGTTGGTTAGTTAGTTATTATAACTTGTTATATACACTGAAGTCCAGTAAAAAATTTATGAAGTAAGTTTTTAATAAATCTAAGTTAATAAGCTTCACATAATATAGCGTAACGGCGTAAACAGTCCATTTCCTAGGAACTTGTCCAATGGATTGATTTCAAAATACCCGCACTTGCACTTTAAGTTATAATGTTCATAAAAATTATTAATAAGTATTGTTTGCTTATAATTATTTAGGTTGATATTTCGATTAGTTGCACTTTATTTCCAGTTATTTAATATTATATTAGTAAACTGATTACAAAATACACTTTCACTGTTCTGATTGTTCATGAATCCAGATAATTGTTTGGCAACGTTAGGGCCGAAAATATTTTCGGATTTTTTACGGCTATTTATGCACTTTATACTTGAATAACATGTGTACACATTAATCACACTAATCTGGATCCGTTTAACGTACGACGGTCAATTTATAGCAATTTTAGTTATTTTTAAAACAAATAATTTACGGAGCAGTTATTACTTTGACAGCTACCGCAGCGCCACCTCAAGGTTTAGGTTAATAGTTAATAATAGTTAATAGTCTATAATTAGGTTAGGCTAGCTAGCTTTAATTTATATTGTACTAGCTGATGCCCGCGACTTCGTCCGCGTGTATTGAGTTTTTTTGGTTCCCGCGGGAACTCTTTAATTTTCCGGGATAAAAAGTAGCCTATGTGCTATTCCAGACTATAATCTATCTCTGTGCCAAATTTCATCCAGATCCGTTCAGCCGTGGGAGCGTGATTGAGTAACAAACATCCATACATCCATACATCCATCCAAACTTTCGCATTTATAATATTTATTTGATTGTTTTCAGTAAATTTTTTAAAAGAAAAAAAAAAGAAAAAAAAAGTGGAGTTCTATCATATTATTATATGAGTCGCTATGAGCTTCATTTTCACAACTAGACTACATTTACAGGATTATTTAAATATAGATTTCGATATCGACAATCGACATCGATATCGACAATCGACATCGATACCGACAATCGACAACGATATCGACAATCGACATCGATGACAATCAACATTCACCATATTTGACTTTTCTATGTCAAATATGGTGAAGCTGCTTCTAATGTTATATTTCCTTAAGGTAAGACATATCCAAATTCTCAACGTCCATACCATATTTACAAAAATTAAAAAACAACAGCGCGTTAGCTACAAAGCGTTGCTACAAACCAAATATGCGGGAGGAAAAGATGTATGAAATTTCATTTCTAACGTGCTAAGCGGGGAGAAAACTGTATGAAAATCCATTTCTAACGCGCTGTTGTTTTTTAATTTTAAGTAAATATGTTAGGGACGCTGAGAATTTGGATATAGCAGCTTCACCATATTTGACATAGAAAAGTCAAATATGGTAAATGTCGATTGTCGACATCGATGTCGATTGTCGATATCGATTTCGATAGTCGATATCGATATCCGATATTGATAGTCGATGTCGATTGTCGATATCGAAATCTATATTGAAATAATCACAGGAAATAATCCTCAAAACGTAGTCTAGTTGTGAAGCTTCGAGTGAAGCGACTCATATAATTATGATAGAACTTCAATTTTTTTTTTTTTTTTATGAAGGAACTTGAAATTTCGTGCATCTTTACAATCGTGCATTGTCGAGTCAACATCTCCTGAAGATGCTCCGGTGTCGGAGTGAAACGTACGTTGAGAATAATTTGGAAGATTTATGTGGTGTGGTGAATATTGCAAGCTGCAAGTGCAAGATACACTGTACCACATATATTTGCCTATTGTTGCGGATTATAGCAAATTAAATTTCAAGTTCCTTCATAGTCATGGACTTCCGCAAAGTAACGCCTGCTTCTATCCAATATATATATATATTTTTTTTTTTTTTCAATATTGAAAACAATACAATAGAAATTAGAGCTAGCTAGCCTTACCTTAAGGACTATTAACTATTAACCTAAACCTTTGTAAGTTCGTTTAATCACTAATTATCGCTTATTTTCCTTGCAGGTGTAGTATAAAGCACTATGTATCACTCGGTAGAAAGTACGATTCCTACCTCGCGTGTATTGCGGCCCTTCGGCTACGCCTCGGGCCTCAAACTACACCCTCGTTAGTAATCGGTCACTTTCTCCCCTCGGTGAACAATGTAGATACTATTATAGCGTTACATAGTGTTGCGGTATATCATTTTAAAGATAATTAGGAATAGAGTCCAAAAATTTTTTTTAAAAATTTTGACTTGGTCCCATCTGCCCCGCTGGCTCTGCCCCGCTAACGGGGCAGTTGGGAAAAATAGTGCCATCGGCCCCGCTAACCTCGGCGTAGTCGCTTAACGGGGCAGATGAAACTTTTTCACACATATTTTGTGTCATTTGCCCCGCTACGCTTCCGTAAGAAACTTACGAAAAACTTTATTTTTGTTTTTTAGATACCTATAAATGAAAAAGTTTGAAGTTTGGCAATAAGTCAACACTATAATAAAACATTATAAATAATTTCCTAAACAGCTACATTGATTAGTCTTTTTATATCATAGTCAAAAATAAAATTACCAAACAAGATCATTATTTATACTAATATTATAATATACTAATATTATAAATGTGAAAGTTTGAATGGGTGGATGGATGTATGGATGGATGTTTGTTACTCAACCACGCCTCAACGGCTGAACGGACCTGGATGAAATTTGGCACAGAGATAGATTATAGTCTGGAATGACACATTATAGGCTTTTTATCCCGGAAAATTAAAGAGTTCCCGCGGAAACCGAAAAAACATCAAACCACGCGGACGAAGTCGCGTGCATCAGCTAGTAAAGTATATTTACTATCACTAAAAAAATCAACACTTTTAAATAATTTCCAAATCAGCTACATTGATAAGTCTTTTATATCACAGATTATAAATAAATAAATAAATTATAAAAATCAAAAATCTACAAAAGAAGAACATCATGAAGTAAATTTATTACTACCTACTTATTACATACTTCAGACTACTAAAATCCCATTTAGGATATAATTTGCAAACAACTAAGAGGTCATCCGTAAATTACGTCACACACAAGCCACTTTTGATCTTGTTTTGTAGGTAATGTTGATTTTTTACTGTGTTTTTTAACCTGTGATATACATGAAAAGGCTAATCAATGTTGCTGTTTAATAAATTATTTTATAATGTTTATAGTTAAGTGTTGAGTCTCTTTTTCTTAATATTATTTTTGTTCAAAAAATTAAAGCTGATTATAATATCTTATAAAAAAACTAATACATTATCTATAAACCAACTATACAGATACAAAACATGCATGTTAGTGAGAAAAATTCTTTCAAATTCAATTGACACACAAATTACTTTTAAAACTAAATCACATAAACTTGGTACACGTAAAAAACATAAATTACAATTATCAAAAGCTAGGACTAAAACTTATGGTACTAAAACTATACAGTTTGAGGGAGCACTACTGTACAATGGCTTACCAAATGAAATTGTTAATGAAAAATGTTTGATTAAATTCAAAAAAAGGTTACTCAAACTTTTTCAATGTGAAATTTAATATTATGATTAGTTTGTAGATAGAAATTAATATAAAGTCACCTGTTTTACTGTCTAAGCATAGTTTAAGTAGGTATTATTATTGTTCTCATATAAGTGAACTTTTGTTCTTCTTTGAGAAATAAATATCTTTGAACCTAATATTCAAACTTTTTCATTTATAGGTAAAAAAAACAAAAAAAAAATTGGCAGTCATCGGGACTGCCGATAGAAGTGAAAGCAAATATAAAAATATTTAAAATAATTAAAATAATAAACCTTAAAACTAAGGCATTAAAGTTTAACAAATGTTAGTATTTAAGAATGTCTTAGTAACAACGCGAGCATGTCGGTGTTCGCTAAAAGTTTAACAAATGTTAGTATTTAAGAATGTCTTAGTAACAACGCGAGCATGTCGGTGTTCGCTAGCATGTCGCTGTTCGCGAGCACGTCGGTGCGAGGTGTTGGTGACGCAAATCCACAAGTTTACCCCCTACCAAAAAGTTCTCCACGCGCCTAAAGAAGTTTTCACTTCAATAAGTTATTCGTAAGTTTCTTACGGAAGCGTAGCGGGGCAAATGGCACTTGATCGGTGTGAAAAAGTTTCATCTGCCCCGTTAAGCGACTACGCCGAGGCTAGCGGGGCCGATGGCACTATCTTTCCCAACTGCCCCGTTAGCGGGGCAGAGCCAGCGGGGCAGATGGGACCAAGTCAAAATTTTTCCCTAAAAATTGACGAAATGGGGGGCTTTCAAAGTGGTGATTTTCTAACGTCCAAAGTTGACCTCAGAACTCTCAATTTTCTGAAAGGCTGAGCCTGAAACTTATCAATTATTTGAATTACTTGAACAACAAATACTAAAATTAGATAAATATTATAAGGAAAGGAAATTATTTAATTTTTAATGTGCTTCAGTATTTTTAACAGAACTTCACAATGATGTCAATAGATGGCGCTCTGTACAAGTTTATGGATACCGCGAGGTCTTAGTTCGGGGCGAACCACTAGTTATTTATGTTTAAACCAAGGAAGTAGGATTATCTTTCACTCTGTATTATCATTATAGACTGAATGCCTCGTTGGTCTAGTGGTTAGCATGTTCGGTTGCAGCCGACGAGGTCCCGGGTTCGAGTCTCGGGTCGGGCCATAATAAGTATCGGATTTTTCTGGCAAGAAATTCTCAGCACTGTGCCTCGGAGAGCACGTAAAGCCGTCGGTCCTGCGCCTGACCTCTCACCGGATTTTCCGTCCCATCGGGTTATGAGAGTAAAGGAACAGAGTGTACCTGTGTATGCGCACACACTTGTGCACTATGATATCTCCCACGCAGATGGCTTATCTCTCTGGAGTCTGGAGATAGGCCGCCGCGGCCGAAATTCCATCCGTCCGGTCCGTCCGTCCGGTCCATCCGACCGGTCCGTCCGTCCGTCGGTCTGTCAGAGACTCAACTTCTGAATTAAAGAATATGATAAATAACTTCAAATTCACAAGATAATGCAAATCGGCGGCCTAAAGCCGAAAATTATATTTGTAGATAGATCGTTATTTGAGGGGGGCGCTCATAGAAGCAAATGGGAAGTAAATTATTAAGTATTTTTTGCTTGACCTATTGTCCCGGATCCTATCTCAAAAACGACTTTGCATCAAAAGCTGTAACTTGCGTATAATTATTTCCTGTAGTTTCCTTCTAAAACGAACACCAGTCAATCAGTGGCGATTCCTGGTGGTCAATCTGGGGTTTGCGCTAGCTGATGGTTAGGTATTTTCTCAATAAAACACATTTACCTCATATATCACTGATTTGGGGTATAGGTTTAATATAACTGATAGGTATATACCTAACAGGTTTGCCCGCCATCTTAGAGTAGGTACCCATCATCACCCACCACCTGGTGACATTGCAGTCAAGGGCTAACTTGTACTTACTAGAATAAAGAATCCTATTTTTATTTATCTTACACTAGCAGATTCCCGCGACTTCGTCCGCGTGAAATAAGTTTTTTAAATTCCCACGGGACCTCCCTAATTTTTCGGGTTAATCTCGGTTCTCGTACCAAGCCTATGACGCTCACAAATAATGTGGCTTTCTGTTGGTACCAGAATTTTCAAAATCGGTTCAGTAGATCCAATTAATCCAAAGATTACCCCCTACAACCTCACAAACTTTACCTCTTTATAATATTAGTATAGTGCGCGTTACATTATTACTATGATATCTTCTAAGATATTCATCTGAATTAAATGGTGTAAGGGCAAATTTGATCTATATTAAATACTTGAGATGAACAACCATTTTATTTTGATAAGGATTGATACTATGTTGGTAAAAACACCGTCGCGAGTAAAGCATTGTTTTAGACCAAATTTGAAAATCATAATGACGGTTATTGTGAGACGACCTTAAAACATAGCTATATGCTGTCGCGGACTTTTTTTTAGAACTTTTTGAGAGGAACAATTCCACCATACATTGTTTTCGTGTAACTTTTACAATTTACGCAGCGCACGCCACGGAAGCTCTCACGTGAAACAACTTTTTCCGACTTCATTCACATTATTGCAATTTTCGTAGGGATCTTTAATGTTTTTGAAAATAAAATACAGCCTATGTTACTCGCCGACAATGTAGCTTTCTATAGGTGAAAGAATTTTTAAAATTGGTTGAGTAGTTTTTGAGTTTTGAAAATAATACTACACAGCACATGCGCAACTCATAGTGCACGCCTTCGGCCCGTAGTGAGCGGGAGTAAGCGAGCCGACGGAGTTCGAAGATTCTCGCAGTATGAGTACGAGCTACGTGGCGATGCGGCGCACGTCACAAGTCACAACTCACAACCAAGGTGCGAGGTGGTCATGGAGCGTGCGTGATTTTAAATAATTATCGATTAACGCAATCATTTAATTGATAAACTTATATGATTTGTGAATGGTAGGTACCTATTTCACGTTATAAAATAAGTATTAGTATAATACTTAAAATATAGATCTAGAATAATTGGTAAGTAACTTATTCATAATTATTGGTATTGCGGCGCAAGCTGCGCAATCTTAGAGGAATCGCCACTGCAGTCAATTAACAAACAGAAATAAAATTAACATAATTTTTCCTAACTACAACAAAATATTATTAAATTTGTCATATTATGTCCAATCTTTACGATTGTACATACGAGTAGATAGATGGCGCTACATCGGCAATTTTCAATTATTGTGGCTGTTTTGGCCAGAATAAAATTAATCAAACATAAAAAGATCGTAAAATAACACAAGATGTGGTCTTAGGTCCTTTAATAGAACTACCTATAGGTACGTCTATTTTGGTAGGTCTGAGCACGCGAGGTCTAATTCGGGGAGAACCATAAGCATTTGTTTATCAAGTAGGTACTTATGTGATAAGTAATATGAAAGGTAGCCGTAGGTACGTACCTACGGTCTCCTTTTGATACGTTTTTGGAACATACCAGTTAGGTAGGTACTTACTTACCTGTTAATTATTTTCTTAGTCTCGTATTCCTGCAATCAAATAAATATTATAAATGCGAAAGTTTGGATGGATGTTTGTTACTCAATCACGCTCCAACGGATGAACGGATCTGGATGAAATTTGGCACAGAGATAGATTATAGTCTGGAATAGCACATAGGCTACTTTTTATCCCGGAAAATTAAAGAGTTCCCGCGGGAACCGAAAAACCTCAATCCACGCGGACGAAGTCGCGGGCATCAGCTAGTCCTACATATAGGTACCTATACTGCATAGCAGTTAGCTGTTAGGTAGTAGATATACCTTACGAATCTGGGTTGAAAGTGAATCGATTTAGTCAAACCTAAACGGGATTTTCCGCCGGCATACAAATATCTTACTTACACAAATGAATATAATTATTATTGTTACTAAAATTTGGCATTTGGTTTGTTTTTAGAATGTCCTGAAGATCAATTTACATGTACAGACGGGCAGTGCATAATGTCGTCGCGATTTTGTGATGGGTTTTCGGATTGTGGAGACGGCAGCGACGAGCCTCAAGGCTGTGACACGGCTTGTGGGACTCATGAAATACAGTGCAAGAACAACCGTTGTGTTCCTCGTGGTGTGCGGTGTAATGGGCAAGACGATTGCGGGGATGGTTCGGATGAATCAATTTGCTCTTGATTATATCGCATTTGACCTAGGCATCCCTATATTACGGTATTTGGCTGTTACGAGTAAGTAGGTAATTATTTATGGTAGGTACCTATTTTCTTACAAATTAAAAAGTATTCGGTTTTCAAACTCATTTGTTTAATTATTATTCTACTTTAAGTTATTACCTACTAGCTCATGCCCGCGACTTCGTCCGCGTGGATTGAGGTTTTTCGGTTCCCGCGGGAACTCTTTAATTTTCTGGGATAAAAAGTGTGCCTATGTGCTATTCCAGACTATAATCTATCTCTGTGCCAAATTTCATCCAGATCCGTTCAGCCGTTGGAGCGTGATTGAGTAACAAACATCCATACATCCATACATCCATCCAAACTTTCGCATTTATAATATTTATATTATTTGATGTTTAAGTTTATACCTACCTACCTAATAATATGCATGCTATAGGTATACACTGTAAGTAATAGTCTTTGATTTATACAATAGGTAGGTACCTAGTAGTTAGTACCTACTAGCTGATGCCCGCGACTTCGTGCTATATATATATTTTTTAATTCCCGGGGAAACTATTTGATTTTCCGGGATAAAAGAAGCCTTTGTCACTCTCCAGCCCCCCGATTATGTAAGAATTGTCGATCAAATGGTAAAGGTTCAGCGTCAAAGTAATATACACCATAAATGCATTGAATTAGAGCTCAATTTCGTGTATCCATTCTTATACGTTTGAGTATCGTACACATACTACATAAGGTATGTTGGGGTAAGAGCGGATAGGGGGTAAGACCGTATACATCAAATTTCCCGCGAATGAGACCATATTTTTTAAAGTTGGTATCATTATGTTCAACGCCATTTTGTTATGCGTCTACTTCAGTTCGCGCCAGTCACTCCCGACGGACCGAACGTGAGTTATGGTGAATTAAAAAAAACAAGGTAATTTTTGTCTTTTTTTCTTCTATCCGATCTTTCCCTTTCCCTTTTAGATTCATATTTTGGCGAAAGTACAGCTTGTTTTGCTAATATTTTGCCTTAATACTAGGTTTTAGGTAGCAATAGCTAGATAGATCTGATCAAAATACGCCTAGGATGTCTATTAGCAGATATCCGATGTTCCCCCTTTCGAGTAAAGATCGGATTAAAACCATCCGGTCTTTACCTGTACAAAATAAGGCAGGGATTGTCAAAGTTTTACAACATGAATATTTTTTACCTTAAAATACAGTGCAAGGATTATTCTATTTTGATCTCGAGATTTTGATGGAAATGTGTTCAGAAGCGTACAGATATAGAAAAAGCCCAATAACATTAGAATGTCTGTATATGTTCGTCTTATATCTTGGGTATTGTTTTTATTTTTTTACTAGCTGATGCCCGCGACTTCGTCCGCGTGGACAATTTTTTTTAAATTCCTACGGGAACTCGTCAATTTTCCGGGATAAAAAGTATCCTATGTCACTCAAATTTCAAAAACTGTGAAACACATATTTCCTAATTTTTACCCGTAGCTTGTAAACCAAGTTTCATGGATATAACTTGAGAAATGACGGAGTTTCATACAAACTTTCAACCCCTATTTCACCCTCTTAGGGGTGGAATTTTCAAAAATACTTTCTTAGCGGATGCCTACGTTATAATAGCTATCTGAGTGCAAAATTTCAGCCCGATCCGACCAGTGGTTAGAGCTGTGCGTTGATAGATCAGTCAGTCAGTCAGTCAGTCACCTTTGCCTTTTATATATTTAGAAGATAGAAGATTACAGCATTAATTTTTATTTGTCATTTATTTTACTATGTTATTTATTTATGTTTTTATATTTCTGTCTTTTAGTCTTATATATGTTGTTTATAATGGATATAAAAAATTGTTTTTAAGAAATTTCCATGCTAGGGATCAACGTTACAACGTTATTTTGAAAAACGGACAGATAGAATTTTTGATGTCTTTAGTTCGGACATTGAAAACTTTTTCTGTCCCTTTTTCAAGGTTAAAATTAGCTATCATTAATAACTAGCAAAAAATGTATTCATCCGATCTTTCCCGTGGATCTGGATAATTCATCTTATGATGAGAGCAAAGTTTGAGAATCACAAAATGTAAAAAATTCATCACTGGGGGTAAGATCGGATGCCTTTAAGTAAAAAAAAATAAAATCGATTGGAACATTCATGTTTTTAATTACATAAACGTAGTTTTTTTATATATTGTAGTGCGTTTAAGATCGGATTTATTATTCTTATACACCTTGTTCTCAAAGCCATAGAAGCGGGTTTGAAAGTACATCCGATCTTGCCCCCGAAGGACAATATTTTAACCATAGCCATAAAAAAGTATGTCTTGTTTTTACATGCGTATAAAGCAGAAACTGTTGAGTTTACAAAAATAAACTAAATTGAAACCTAAGCTACGTTTAAAAATTAAACAAATGCACCATATTTTAGTAATTTATCTTCAACGAATATCGAGAAAATTGAGTTTTTGCAAAACCTTTTCAATTGGTCTGAAATCCGTCCGTTCTTACCCCAACATACCTTACCTAAACGTATAAGAATGGGTACACGAAATTGGGCTCTAATTTAATGCTGTTATGGTTTATTTACTTTGCCGTTGAACCTTTACCATTTGATCAACATTTATAACATAATCGGGTCTCCAGCAAAAAATCGTTGATCGATTGCTCTGTTGCAGCGTCATTGAAGGACTAAAAACTATCCCTACACCAAATTTTATCGTAATCTGTTGAACAGATGGGCCGTGAAAGCGTAGCATTCCGTGATACCTATCTACAGACAGACACACTTTCGCATAAAAAACAACGACCTCAATTTACATGTTACATAGACGAGCCCTGTCAAACAAAGAATGTGGGCGTATTTTTAGTAACACCATCTAGTCTGAAAAGCGGGAACTTGCTTGCAACCTACGCTTGCAACATAATATGCGCCATCTTGAATGAAAGCTTGAAAACGTATGACTCGGTCATCGATAAAATAGGTAGGTCTAAGCAAGGGTATTATTGTTCTGTGGGTATAGGTCATAGCACAGACATATAAATAGAAGCAGACACAACATAAATTTCACACCCACATAGACAAGTGTATGCGAATCAGTGTGACTAAAGTGTGACCGTGTCCCTGCAAGCAAAAATGTGTATGTATTAATTTGCTGCAACACTGTGCTACACCAACGCACACATTGACAAAAATTCAATGCGTGGCAGTCATTATAAGACATCTATGAGACCTATGGCGTTTGTTTACATTGTGTTGTCTTGGGTGTCATATGTATTTTGTGAAATTTGGAGATTTATATGAATATTTACTGAAATAAAATGGTGAAGTGTTGGGTCCCCCTGTGTTACAACGCTTCGTACAGGAAAACCCCAGAAGTAACGTTCCATCGGTAAGTAAAATTCATGCTATCATGTAGCTTTGGAATGTTTTCGTATCGCATCGTATCAAGGCTAAGATATCTAATATTTTATAGTTGTTATGACGAAATATGTAGCCATGCATATATTAAAACTATAATATTATGGTTTTCTGTAGAAATACATGCTTTAAGTTGTTGAATAATCTTTTTTGACATTTTGAGAACTTTAACAAATTACAGGGCCGGACTCGACGACTCTTTTATTTTAAGTATATAACTTCGACTTTTAATTTCAGGTTTCCAAAGGATGAATACCTGAGAGACCTATGCATAAAAATATTAATAGAAAAGACTGGCAGACCAACTCATGGAGTGTTATAATATGCTCCAAGCATTTTTCAGAGAATGCAATAGAACGTAATGAATTCCGTACGATTCTATCTCCTGGTGCCATACCGACCATTTTTAGGGTTCCGTAGCCAAATTTGGCAAAAACGGAACCCTTATAGATTCGTCATGTCTGTCTGTCTGTCTGTCTGTCTGTCTGTCTGTCTGTCCGTCCGTATGTCACAGCCACTTTTTTCCGAAACTATAAGAACTATACTGTTGAAACTTGGTAAGTAGATGTATTCTGTGAACCGCATTAAGATTTTTACACAAAAATAGAAAAAAAACAATAAATTTTGGGGGTCCCCATACTTAGAACTGAAACTCAAAAATTTTTTTTTCATCAAACCCATACGTGTGGGGTATCTATGGATAGGTCTTCAAAAATGATATTGAGGTTTCTAATATAATTTTTTTCTAAACTAAATAGTTTGCGCGAGAGACACTTCCAAAGTGGTAAAATGTTGGTCCCCCCCCCGTAACTTCTAAAATAAGAGAATAACAAAACTAAAAAAAATATATGATGTACATTACCATGCAAACTTCCACCGAAAATTGGTTTGAACGAGATCTAGTAAGTAATTTTTTTTAATAATTTAAAACTTACTACAGGTTTGTACGGAACCCTCGGTGCGCGAGTCCGACTCGCACTTGGCCGGTTTTTAAAGAAAAGTTAGCTGAGGTAAATACTAAGTAGGTACCAATTTACCTTATCTTCCATTATGTGGACGAATTACATTAATTATTGAAAACCTCAATACAATTACTGTAATGTTTAGATTTATTTTTATAACTTCGGAAATACTGCATGTATTAATGTGAAATAAAAACGAATGTATACATGATCTACGCTCCGATTTTAGGTGTATTTGATAATAATATTTATACCCTTTTGGGTTTTCCAATTTAATTGAATAAAAAACATGTGAGTTTAACCTGTTGTAGTTTTTTTATTTAACCTTATAACCTAATTTAAAATGATCGTTCACACAACTTAACCCTACATATTAATATAATGTTTTATGCAGCAACAAGGTGCGGCCCTGTGTTTTGTGTATGTGTGCGTAATGTTTTCGTGTGTTTGTAATTGCCATGCTATTTTGTACATTATGTTGTCTCTGCTTCTCTTTATAACTCTGTGGGTCATAGCCATAGAAGCCGTAAGGCCAGTTCATTGATTTTATGGGCCAGTTAGTAAAAAAATCACACAATCACAGACTTATGAAGAGAAGAATATTAAGAAGTACTTACAAAAGTTCTACCGTAGAGTTCTACCACAGGTTCCAGCACAGGTTCCACAGACAGGTTCTACGGTTCAGTCCGTCCCACGTCCGTCCAGACTCCAGAGACAAGTTATTCTAAACCATGGAAGAAGGAATTACGACTGCCGTTTTTCTAAACAAGGTCATAGAGGTATAATAGTAGTCTCTCGGTGTGTCAGTGCTGTGGTCAGTGCACGTCACCCGCCAGGGCGCGCCGGGTAATAATGTCGTTTATGTGTTCTGTGAATATTGTTCTGTGGTAGTCACTAAATTAAAAACCATGTACCATAGAATAATGAAGACTATAGAAGTAAGATTGTGTTTTTAGTTTGTCACTAGGTAGGATTTTCCTAGTGATGGGTGGCAGTCGTTTATATTATTGTCTAATATACGTAATCTGTGAAATATAAATGATGATTTTTGTATAAAACAATCTTAAAATAGAGAATGCTTTAGTATCCATAAAGAGCCTAAAACAGTATCCATACAGTTACTTTTTATTTTTGGCTGCCTGTTAGCCGATCACGTTCAAACCAGTAAATACTTACTATCAAGTTGCAATATGGATTGATTGCAACTTGACATACTTTTCTGCCCTGGGATACCTAACTTAGAGAATATTTTTATCCCAAAAATTATAGGGTTCCTTCGGGATAGGTGATGACAGATTTTAACAATAATTATAAAAATATACAAGCCATAGGTACTATAGCTTGGCAAAAAAGTCGTGAAATAAATAGGGGCGCCACTGTCGCAAAATTTTCTTGAATCTAGCAACCCGAACTAGCCCGCATCATAGTACGACAGATTAGTTTTAATAATTAACTACTTTACTGAAATCAAAGTAGTACATTTATTGATTACAAATTTCTTGTTATTTATTTATTTAATACTAAAAATAATAATAAATAACCTTATTTAAACCCAAATAGCAACTAAATAATTTATAAAAGAAGGTAAAATTTTAACTATATTACTAGTTACTAAATTAATTAAAACTAAAAAAAAATCTTTACGTGGTTGGCACCACACTCCTTATACTAATTACGCACGGGGTTATTGATTAAAATGCAGTTTAGTTAGTAAGTTTCAATATATTTTATTTTATTTACATACTACATGTACAAAGAATATAATTTGCCCAAAATATCGTCTTCCAAATATCCCATTTCAAAATGAAATGATGACAGTATAATACCGCAAATATCTAATGTTTTAGAAAAAAATTAGAAAAAGAATTCTAATTAGAAAAACTCGTATTATCTAAAAATTATTGCATCAGTGTAACAATCGTGATTACCTCTGATTGGCTGCACTTACGGCGTTCTTGGTGTATTAATGCATTTTAACCTTTAGCGGGAGAGTGGAAGCCATTGCGATCGTTACACCAAATCAATTTTAGAGAATACCACCAACTTTCGTAATTATTTGATTATGATTGCTTCATGAAGGTGTAACGGAGGAACATTCGTAAATAGCTAAATACCATCGACAGCTAAAATCATACTCCAGAACCCTTCCTTTGGGCTTTGTCGTAGTCGGGTAAAAATTGGTACAATATAATATCCGATCTTATATAAGTATATAAAAATCTCGTGTCACGATGTAGGTATGTTCGGGATAAACCCTGAAACTACTGAACCGATTTTGATCAAACTTCGTAACTATCTGTAATTTGGTCTAACTTAAAAGATAGGATAGTTTATTTGTTTTATTCTTATAGATAAGTTGGCGGTACGAAGTTCACCGGGTCAGCTAGTTAATTTATAAATATTAAACTTTCTTGTCGTGATAACGCCTATTTCTTGGGGTAAATTTATAGTGGGTATAGCATTTGATTTCAGTCGCCTACATTTGGTGTATTCGTTTGGCAAAAATGAGTCTTCTGTGAAATGTTTTGAGCAAATACGACTGTTATGCCGCGGTATCCTATTAGGTCTTTTTATCATTTCTATCCATTTCCTTTTTATTAGTTCATTTTTAAGGAAATCTACAACATAGAGATTAGAGAGTACATAATACTCGTATGTACGTACTAGTGCAATAATTATATCAATAATCTATTTCACAGCACTAGTAACCTAAAAGCGTTTTGGCGAAATATCATTATTATTATTAAATAAGTATGTAATTGAGTACTTAAACATATTTATTTACTTTTTCTTACCTTTGCTTACCTATTTACTAGTAAAATCCTTAGTCTTAAACAAGAACCATTGCCAAAACTCACCGATGAAACCCGACAGATTCTGTATCATTTTATTTTCTTAAACTATTGGATTTACGTCCCTCAAAGGCACAATACATTTTTTGTGGACACTTGGCTTTGATTTTAGAGCTTTATGCACCTTAGAAATTTACTTTAAATAAAGAAATTCTTAAAAATCTTTTCTGTAACCTCGAATGTAAACAAACAAATACTAAGCAACAAAATTATGTGTACAGTTAACGACCCGTATTATTCGTACAAGAATAGGGTATTTTGAATTTGACAGTATTAAAAGATAAAAGATATAATTTGACAATCTGAACCTTGTGACCAGTTGCTAATCGAATAGACACAAACAGCGATATTTTGTTTCACTCACACTTACGTGATGGTAATAAACAGAAATTGGATAAAATATAGTATTCTTAGTTTTTATTTTAGTCCTACCTCCTTAGACGGCAGTCGTAATTCCTTCCTCCATGCCATGTACTCTGTGTTAAAAACGTAGTGCTAGTCACAGACTACAGTGTATAAACGCCGGAGACGGGAGAGTGCTAGTCATGTTCCTTGGTGCTAGTCACAGACATATAAATAGAAGCAGACACAACATAAATTTCACACCCACATAGACAAGTGTATGTGAATCAGTGTGACTGAGTGTTGTGGTGTGACCGTTTCTCTCCAAGCAAAAATGTGTATGTATTAATTTGCTGCAACACTGTGCTACACCAACGCACACATTGACAAAAATTCAATGCGTGGCAGTCATTAAAAGACATCTATGAGACCTATGGCGTTTGTTTACAATGTGTTGTCTTGGTTGTCATAAGTTTTTTGTGAAATTTGGAGATTTATATGAATATTTACTGAAATAAAATGGTGAAGTGTTGTGTCCCCCTGTGTTACAACGCTTCGTACAGGAAAACCCCAGAAGTAACGTTCCATCGGTAAGTAAAATTCATGCTATCATGTAGCTTTGGAATGTTTTAGTATCGCATCGTATCAAGGCTAAGATATCTAATATTTTATAGTTGTTATGACGAAATATGTAGCCATGCATATATTAAAACTATAATATTATGGTTTTCTGTAGAAATACATGCTATAAGTTGTTGAATAATCTTTTTTGACATTTTGAGAACTTTAACAAATTACAGGGCCGGACTCGACGACTCTTTTATTTTAAGTATATAACTTCGACTTTTAATTTCAGGTTTCCAAAGGATGAATAACTGAGAGACCTATGCATAAAAATATTAATAGAAAAGACTGGCAGACCAACTCATGGAGTGCTATATGCTCCAAGCATTTTACAGATAATCTAATAGAACGTAATGTATTCCGTACAATTCTATCTCCTGGTGCAATACCGACCATTTTCAAAGAAAAGTTAGTTGAGGTCTTATACTAAGTAGGTACCAATTTACCTTATCTTCCATTAGGTGGACGAATTTCATTAATTTTTATTGAAAACCTCAATACAGATTCTAAAGCACTAATTGTAAAGTTTATTTGAATAAAAAACATGTGAGTTTAACCTGTTGTAATTTTTTATTTAACCTCTTTTTGGAATAACGATTTGATTCGATTGTTTAACAACATTTATTTGGCTTACTGCCAAGAAATTATTGTCAATAGGAACTTTGAGCTAATATCTGGCGGTATTTACACGATATCCGTTGGTACTGTTCTTCTAAATAATATCCCCATCACCTGCGCGTCGACGCAGAGCGAGAACGACGCGAGAACCACTGGCCATGATACTGACGGAGTCCTCAGGATTTGAGTTGTAACAGGAGTTATAACTCCGCGCGCGACGGTGACGATATCACACGCAGCGCGGAGCTCACATCTATATTCACCACATTGACTAGGGTCCCGCACGTGGTGATGATTACCATTACTAGTGTTACTATATTGCAGTTGTGATCGCTTGAGGAAATTATAAAAGTACCAATAATAATTATTATTAAAAACCTTACAAATTATAGCTTCCAAATGATAGGTGTCTTTAGGTCAATTTTTTTCACGCAACCTAACCCTACATATTAATATAATGTTTTATGCAGCAACAAGGTTCGGCCCTGAGTTTTGTGTATGTGTGCGTAATGTTTTCGTGTGTTTGTAATTGCCACGCTATTTTGTACGTTATCTTGCCTCTGCTTCTCTTTATAACTCTGTGGTGCTAGTGGATAGACAAAGAGTATTGTGGATAGATCTTTTGTTTCTGGTCGGTGCTCAATGCTCATTGATCAGACTCTCATTTGTAAATTGTATTCTTCATTCTTCCGTCTCTGATTTTAATGATTTGTTGCTTCGTATTTACCACGTATTTACACATGGATTAGTCTTCCAACTCATCATAATTTGTGGTTTCAATCTATTTTATTTATAAATACCTTATTTCACAATGGCTGATAGTGATGATGAGTACGATCGTAAGAGACGCGACAAGTTTCGCGGTGAAAGAGGCGCTGCTGAGGGGAGTAGCTACAGAAGTAGTGATAGACGAGAAGAAAGAAGTCGGGGCCGAGAGGAATGGTCTGAAAGGTACTCTAAAATATTCCCTAAAAATTAATATTTAACCTAAAAAAAATATTAAAGAAATTGGGCTAATAGTTGCTGTATCATCTTGTATCAATGTGACATCCTTTTTCAGATCCCGTCCTCACCCTGTGGAACCTTCCAAATTCCAAATCCATGCCCCTAAAGCTATCAAACGAAATTCAATTGCATTAGTTGCAAGGTATAAATTAAACTTATATTATTATTTTACTAGCTGATGCCCGCAACTTCGTCGGCATGGATTAAGGTTTTTTTATTCCTGCGGGAACTCTTTAATTTCCCAGGATTAAAAGTAGCATTGGCTACATGACATGTGATAATTCAGAGTATATACTATCTATATCCCAAGTCGTGAAGGTACTCCTTATTATATCAAAACAACCAAATTTACAATCATCCAAACTTTCACATTTATAATATTATTATGAAATGAAATGATCAATTCTATGACCTGTTTGTTCACAATGTATGTTACAAAGTATTTAGTGTTAGAGTGGTGCATGTCACTATACAAAATCTTGTTTACATAATAGGGATGATGACAACTCAATCAAATCAGCAGCTCTTTATCAAACTTAAAAATGCACTTCTTCACTTCTTCTTCAACTTCTAGTTGTATGAAATTTACAATTGTGACGTCATCAAATTTCAACACACTTTTTTTCTTTAATCTATATATTTTAAAATGGTTATCAAACTTAAAACTAACCGAGGATGTTAGGTGTTTTGGAAGACCGTCTATTTAATAATCAGTAATAAGTAATTTATTTTTGATATAGGCTGTTAAAGTATAAAATATGTTTGTTATTACTTGTGTATTATAGTCTTCCAAAGTAATGTCTGCTACTTACAAACATGTTAGTAGTAAATATAATATATTTTAGTTACAAATATCAATATAATTTAATAGAAACAGCAAACTAATTTTAATTACTATGTGTTGCTAGATCTCGTGGAGGTCGTTCAGGTCCTGACTACAGAGATTACCGTGGAGGGGCAAGTGCCAGCAGGGGTTATTCCCCAGTCAGGGGAGAGGGACCACCAAGCAAGCGCATTAGACCAGAATGGCCTGTTGAAGACAGAAGATATGGGGGAATGCCACATGACTCTTACGGGTCATATGGCTGGGCTCATGATCACTTTGGACCACATCCAGCACATCAGGGATATGGTCAACCTATGCCACCAGTACCAGCAAGGTATGATTTTTTTCAGTTTTAACACAATATTCACCCAAGATTTATTAATTTATTTTCTATAGTGGCTGTGCAGGAATTGTTTGTTGACTGTAAAAATTTAGGATTGTGCTACCTCCCACTAAGAGTTGATGGGTGTACAGAAGTAGAAGATGAGAAAAGTAATAATTTATTATACTCATATTGAAAATCATGGCCTTCTCATCCATAGGAATATCTTTGTTTTCATTATTTCTGTTACAGACCAAAATCGTTTCCACAAATAGAAATACAGGTAATATGCTACATCTGGAAACACTATTGATCTCAAAAAAAAAACTATAACTTTCATTTTTTCAGTCCCAACTCTCAACTGTACCAGATGCATGTTTGGGACAGTACTCAGTCTCAAATGGAAGTCTCATCTACACGAGGGCGCATTAAAGAAGTATCTTGCCCTTCAGAAGGCTCTGCTGAGCCTGAACGATTTTTCCCTCGCTACTCATGGGAGTTGCTGGAGAATACCACCACCACCAACCACCACCAACAAGATTTTCCTTCCACCTTTGATGGAATCAATCCAGATGCGCAGAGGCTTGTAACAGCCTCTCCCAAGGTTGATAGACCTGTTCAAGACTCTGTCATACTTGGACCTAGCTCGCTCACTTTCGGGAGTGACCACGAGAACGAAGGAGGTGACATTGCCTTTGGAACACCCCTGGAGACACACCTTGTGAGCGAGACACAACCACACAAATCTGAATCTGGCCAGCAAAGACTTTGTGGAGCAGCGCGCAAGCGTCTGCGGCGTCTAGTAAATGATGCGGGAATGGATATGGAGGAGGCCCTCAGTCTATGCCGTACACCTTGGGCGCAATTAACTTCAGAGAAACCATTCTTAAAAAGAATCCACAAACTGGACCAATCTGAGGAGGTATCTCCAAAGGAGAACCAGAGCGAGAACGTCAAGACGTCTCCGACACCGAAAGAACGTACAGTTCCGCCTGACAGTTTTAAGGACGAAATGGATGCCGCCCGAGTGGGGATCCGAAACTCGGAACCTATGACGATGGAGCAGATGAACATGGTTCATGACGCCCTCGTAAGGACCTTGGGTCGCAAACGGAATCATATGGAAAACAAAGGTCGCGGACCAAGGTTCTTAGGATTTACCTTTAAAACAGGTTGGATGCTAATTACCTGCAGGAATCATGAAGGCCAGGAATGGCTGGTTAAGGTGGTCCCAGGTTTGAAACCCTGGCCTGAAGCACGGCTCTCCCTAATGGACGAGAGTGAGATGCCTAAGCCATGGGTCGCTGAAACCTTCATTCCCTCCCCAGAATCATCTCCTATTTCACGTGCTCTGAACATGATTTGGTTCCAGAATCCAGGTCTCAACCCGGAGTACTGGAGGGTTCTCAACGAAAAGGCTGGAGAAACGGGAACCTGGGTCACTTTCTCCCTGGATGAGCCTTCGGTTGAGACCCTCCAGGCTAACAATTTCCAAGTAGGCATTGGATTGCGCAACGTGCTGTTCAGGCTAAAAGGGGAACAACTCGCCCCCACAGCCAGAACTGCAGTAAGGGTTAGCACCTAAGCCACATGCTCCAGTGGGCTGGGGAGCGGAAAAACTGGAGGTCATTCAGCCATTTTGTATGTATTAATGTATGTAGTATTGTATAATATCTTTATCTGCATTGTATAATATGAATGTACATATATAATATATATGTACATTCATATTATACATATGTATTGTGTATATATTATTTGTATTGTTTTAGTAGTTAAGCAATAGTTATTTTTCTGTTTCCTTGAAAACTAGCATACATCCTTGGACCCTTTCTCAATGGTTGTTAAATCCTCTGAGGCTCTGTTGCATAGTTGCTTGGTAGAAGATCGTTTCGTAGTGATAAGACCGACAATAACACAGACATTGATTTATTAAAGTAATTTTAATGCTTAAATGTATTACATACTATTTCTATTTATTTATTTTTATTTACTGATATATTTAGTACCAAACTTAAAAACTAAACATAAAAATTTAAAGGACATGCCCAAGACAACTTATCTCTTGAAGAGATTTTTGGTTACATTAAAATATATTCCATTCATTGATTCACTGCCAATAACCCTGGACGGCTCGCAGGACGAGCGTACGCTCGACCGAGGCTATTACAGAGGAAATAGAAAAAGACTGTTAGGAACCCACTCCGCTCGAGGTCGCACGTCGCCTCAAGCCGAAAAAGGGTAAGGGGCCGGTCTCCTGCCCATCATAAATAGGGCCAAGTACACTCTGGGCACTTCGGTGAGGTTCCTACACGCTAACTTATACGTGCAATGCCGTTTCATTGAAGAATAAAATAACCTAGCTCTACTTACTACAACCCCCTATTTCTGACTCAACAGCTATTCTGGAGCTGAAAGCTTAGGTAAGTTACTACCTATCGAATGGCAGCGGTATCAGACTTGGAGCCTGTATTATTTTCAACAACTTTCTGCATGTTCCAGAACTTTGTCCGGATGATTTAGAGGCATGCTATAACCTCAAAGGTTGGGAACGGTCAAGAGTGCTTGTTTGCTCGGCCTATCTGCCCGCTGAAGTCCCATTGTGGAACTCGACTTGTTCGAATTCGCCTGGAGACAATGACATTGTTGGTGGGATGCGATTCTAACGACCACCACAAGACCTTGACAAGCAGTGACAGTTGACACCAATGACAGAGGTGAGTACTTGTACGATTTCCTCATAACAAACTTCCTCCAGCACTTGAATAAAGGCAGCACTCCTACCTTTGTAATATTGGACAGGAAGTTCTAGACATGACTTTCGCTACTACCAATATAGCCAGGTACGGGAACTAGGAAGTAAGTAACCAAGGACAATATCAATTATCAAGCCTTTGAATATAGCTGTACTCCCAAGGGTCCTCTTGTAGGTTCCCGATGTCTACCTCGTGGTACCTTTAGTAACCTGGTGGAGCTCCAATCTTGTAGAAAATATTATGGTAATTATACATCAGTTCTAATAAGACCCAGGAAACCAAAAAAAGACAGGAACTAAATACAGTACTTCAGAAATTACTGAAGACTAAAAGATCGACGTCGAGGAGTTTCTGCGAGGTAATAAGCAAGTGCGAGACTTCAAGCTGCTTGCGAAAGCTAAAAAACTGAGACTTCTTAAAAGACAAGCTTCCTTCACAACAAATGGGAAGAAGATACCATCAGGTGAGATACCAGTCAAGGGCTGACTTGTAGTGGATAAAAAAAAAAGATGCTGCAATTAATAGTGCAAACTCATTTTTTTAACGATAGTAAGGTAATAAATAATTCTAATGGAACCTCATCCGGGGATCTGGAGCAATGCCGCCATTGTCTTCAGACCAGTGGTGACGAAATGGGCTGTATGGCTTCACACCTCTCCTTTTACAGCTTTCTTTCCCTGTCAATTTCGAATCTTGTGAGGATCTTCAGAGAGCTAAGACGGGGGATACACACCACAACTGTGGACAAAAATCAAGGTCATATTTATGGGAAGAAGAACTACGCATTGCCTACAGCTTTTAGACCCATTAGCCTCTCTTCAATCCTTCCATTTTTTTAATTTATCAGTTTTGGTATGTAGTCGGGCAGCTGTAGTCAAGAAATATAATATACTGTATATTTCGGTTAATCGACTCGAACAGCGACCGCTCGTGTATTCATGCGTGTTGCAAGTTTTGTTTAGTGTTGTAGAAAGTTGCTATTTATACTTTATTTTTTTTCTATATTTTTGTCACATCTCAGACAAGTAAAATGAATGTTTTGGAAGTTCTGCCTGGACCCCATCACATTGAGGTATTCACCTCTATATACCCATCACCGATTGAGGTAGCACGATTTAAAACCCCACCCAAAGTCCTAAACAGAATCTGTGTGCTCAGTATCAAAATTGGTGGCGTTAGCACCATGACGATTGCGATCTCCTCTGATTAGCTGACATTCTCTTATTACTGGTAAAAATTTAAAATTATATTATAGCTGGAGCAAGAACATAAATGCAATGCTAACCAGAAAAATAGTGTTTGTAGCAAAGTGATTACAACTTTTGTGCTGTGAAATGTTTCATTTTGTTGTCAGGGATGCTGTGCTGCCCATGGGTGCAACAGATGGTCCGCCCACCATGATGACTTTCAAGGCATTTTTAGCTGCTCAAGATGACTCTATCACTGTTGACGATGCCATACAGAAATACAATGAATATAAACTTGAGTTTCGAAGGCAGCAGCTTAACGAATTTTTTATTGCTCATAAAGATGAAGAATGGTATGTATTTTATGAAAAATGTTTATTTCTGTGCTGTAAATAAAAGCATCTGCATAAAAGTGGATAGTTCAAAGCAATTTAATCCAACTGCTGAAATATGAAATTAAAATGTTGGTTACCAATTTTGAGAATTGCATCAGTACACAAGAAAGTTGATACCACATTAGATTGTTGGCAACAATTTGCTCGTAATTAAAAGGTTCTATGCCATAACTAACAGAATTTGTTGTAACAAATATTCCACCCTTTATAGCTTGTTAAAAATGCTAGGTTATGCATAGAATCTTTTAATATGCAAATTTTAATAGAAAACTTTTTTCCCTACAGTCTACAGCATATTCACAAGGATTTGCCGGACGGTGTAAAGAAAATATATTCAAACTTTATGCAAATGATAAAATGCTGTGTTGTAGCTAGTTTTATTCGCGTTGACCAGTAGCGCGCAATGCTACAGGTTTCGTTACTGTTAGGGGTAGGGTTAAACTATTCCACAAATGTGGGACAGGTGAGATTATGAAGATTTTTTAAGTATTTAATAAGCAATTTTAGTTTGTGTACTTTATTATCACAGGTTATATTTATGCAGATATGGTAGACCAATTTCCTCTTGATAATAATTATAATTAATTGAGGGTATGACATACAGATTCCAGTAGCCCTAAAAAAACGTTTTTTTCCAAGTAGGAACATCGGATGATGGCAGTTGATCAAGTGTCTCCTTCCAGGAAATTGGTCTCTAAAAAACACATTGTTGTTTGTAGTGTTATAATTATAAGATTATAAAAATTTTAACTAGACAAAACTTGCATCATAGGTTCAAGATTAAATATCACCCTGAAGAGTCAGTGAAGCGCAAAGAAGAACAACTTGTTGCATTAAAGGTAAGCCGTTAATCATTCGTTCACTAAGGGTGTAGTACCTTTAATTATACTTATTTGCCTGGACCGTATAACTGCTCTTGTCAACCCTCATCAGTATTTTTAAATCATCAAGTAAATGTAATGAAATTAATATTTTTTTAAAATCGACTTTCATTGGTATTTGACATAAATTTACACAGGGTTTAAGTTTTGAAATATATTTTAGAATCGTCTGAATGTCTTCCTTGATCTTTTGGAGCAAGGCGAACTGAACAAGGTGACAGTAGATGTGGATAAATCCGACAAATTGATACGTTTGCTCGACACGGTAGTTATAAAGCTAGAGGGTGGGACTGAAGAAGATTTGAAAGTCCTAGATGATCCAGTACCAGTAGAAATTACTAATGACAAGCAAGGTATGAAATTTTACTCAGTGTTTTCGCTAGATATGGGCGAGTGGTAGTATAACTTCCCACCAATAGCGAGGATTCATTTAATTTACATTTGCTTGCTAAAACCCTTTCCATCAAAGTTAAGATAACCTAAACTATTAAAAAGATCATTGGTAAGTTTCAAAAAAATTTCGTATCCTCTCACAACTTAAGTGGAAAAATTGAGTATATACTTATGTTATTCATTCCTCAATAAACCATAATCAATTTGTTATTATACTTTTAGACAAAAATGACACTGATAAAGCAGTTGTCATTGACGTTGATGCGGTAAAAGTAAAAGACGAAAAGGAAAATCAAGCCAAGGACAAGGTATGACCATTACTAAAACAAATATTAAAAAAAACGTGTGGTGTCGTGGGACACCAGATAGGGACGAAGTTCCTTATTACATAAATATTAATTCCAAGTTTAGTCGAGGTAAAAAGAAAAACAACGCGAGCATGTCGCCGACATGTTACGAAGACAAAAGGTCTTAAATATAAATATACTACATGCGAAATTAAACTAATGCTTTAGTGTTAAGGTTTAACTTCGAATAAATCAAATAAATATTATAAATGCGAAAGTTTGGATGGATGGATGTATGTATGGATGTATGTTTGTTACTCAATCACGCTCCAACGGATGAACGGATCTGGATGAAATTTGGCACAGAGATAGATTATAGTCTGGAATAGCACATAGGCTACTTTTTATCCCGGAAAATTAAAGAGTTCCCGCGGGAACCGAAAAACCTCAATCCACGCGGACGAAGTCGCGGGCATCAGCTAGTTATACATAAAAATCATGACAAAATGTCGCGTTGTTACGAAGACAAAAGGTCTTAAATATAAATATACTACATTCGAAATTAAACTTTAATGCTTTAGTGTTAAGGTTTAATTTCGAATTTAAAACTATACATAAAAATCTTACTCCACGCATTTTCGTTACGGACGTTTTTTCCGGTTAGGGTACCTACCCCTCCGCATCGTCGCTTATGGAACTTCTTTCCAATAAATCTGGAAAACATTGATGTAAATTACTTTTTGTAGAACTTTGTACAATGTACATGCAAGCCGTGTTTGAATTTCAAGGAATTGAGACACCTTGATATTGATTATTATTTGTTTTTGTTTTTTCCATGCAGCAAACTTTGAAAACTTTAAATGTCCTTACTACTTAAAGCGTCAAAAATATTGGGTAAGTACAATATCAGTCTTCGATTATAAGTATGTCTTTTTTTGTAGGAGAAAAAGGCGGAGTCTCCTAAACCCACCGCGCCTCTGACGATGGAGATCGACCCTCACTTGCGTCAACTGCAGGAGCAAGCTAAGCTGTTCTCCAGATTTAACTCTGTCCCGGGGCAAGAAGCGGAAACAGAAGAAGTGCCAGAGAAAGAGCCTCGTGAGTATTAAATAAGCCTATATCTATACTCGTATATGTATATTAATGAGTAATGATGAATGAAGCGAAAACATTTAAAATTATTATTTGGTCATATCGACAGCATAGAAATACAATTTAAAAAAAAAATTGTATTCGTGAATTTTTTTCGATAGCACCTCCTGGATCATCCTCAAGCTCGTCATCATCCAGCTCATCGTCCTCGAGTTCTGAAGAAGAGGGAGAAACAACAACTCGCCGTAAATCCAAGTCCAAATCTAAATCTAAGACACCAGACAAATCTCCCAAAGAAAAAGAGAGATCAAAGTCTCCCAGTGTTGAGAAAATTAGCGAAAACAAAGACAAGGAAGCAAGCAATGATAAATCTGAACAGGCAAATGATGTGACAGTTGAGAAGAAGGAATCACGTGCGTTACACAAAACTACGTCGATATTTTTGAGGAACTTAGCGCCAACAATTACCAAGGCTGAAGTGGAAGCTGTAAGTTGTATATGAAAATCTGTTTCTGTAGATTCTCATAACTCTTTTAAGTTTTTGATTTCATAAGTCTGGCGTGCGTAGTTGGACACTTTGCTGGACCTAGATAAGTTGTAGCCTGCCTCGTTGGTCTACTCTAGTGGTTAGCATGTTCGACTGCGGCCGACGAGGTACAGGGTTCGAGTCCCGGGTCGGGCCATAATTAAGTGTTGGGGTTTTCTGACAAGAAATTCTCAGTACTAGCCCGGAGTTAGGAAGTTGGCGGTGTTTCACCTCCGTGCCTCGGAGAGTAAGTAAAGCCATCGGTCCTGCGCCTGATCTCTCTCCGGTATTGTCGGATTTTCCGTCCCATCGGGCTATGAGAGTAAAGGGACAGAGAGTGTACCTGTGTATGCACTGTGAGCGCACACACACTTGTGCACTATATATTATCTCCCGCGCAGATGGCTAATCTCCCCGGATATTACGACCTCCGTGGCGCAGTGTGTAGCGCTGTTGTCTTAACGTGCGGAGGTCCCGGGTTCGATCCCCGGCAGGGTCAATTTGGAAATTTATAATTTCTGAATTTTCCCTGGTCTGGCCTGGTGGGAGGCTTCGGCAGTGGCTAGTTACCACCCTACCGGCAAAGACGTGCCGCCAAGTGATTTAGCGTTCCGGTACGATGCCGTGTAGAAACCGAATAGGGGTATGGGTTTAATACAACTGCCATGCCCCTAACAGGTTAGCCCGTTACCATCTTAGACTGCATCATCGCTTACCATCAGATGAGATCGCAGTCAAGGGCTAACTTGTAGTGGATGAAAAAAAAAATATATATATATTGGCTGCCGTGGCCGAAATTCGGTCTGGGGGACATTATTATTATTTAAATCATGCGTTAAGTTTACACGCAAAATTTTCCCTGTTAGATGTGTAAGCGGTACGGTGGGTTCCTGCGCGTGGCGTTGGCCGACCCGCTGCCGGAGCGTCGCTGGTTCCGCCGCGGTTGGGTCACTTTCCGCCGCGAGGTCAACATTAAGGACATTTGCTGGAACCTCAATAATATACGGGTAAGTTTCAAGATAAATGGACAGATCTCAGGCACATTTATAGAATGCAAACAAAAATCTATCTCGTTTTAAATCTTTCATAATTTAATCTTAAGAATTATTAAGATAATAATAGAATAATAGAAAATAATAGAATCAGGAAAGTCGCGGGAATCCTCCAGTTCCTGCAGGATTCCCGCGACTTTCCCGATTCGCGCTTAATTTTCCGGGATAAAAAGTACCTAGCATATGTCCTTCCCCAGGATACAACCTATCCCTGTACCAAATTTTATCAAAATCGGTTGAACAGATGGGCCGTGAAAGCGTAGCAGAGAAACATACACACATTATATTTATCTATAAAAAATCTAAAAATAAATAATCTTAAAAGCCAGCAACGCATTGGCGGTTCGTCTGTTGCTGCAAATGTTCATGGTCGGCGGTAATCACTTACCATCAGGTGACCCGCCTGCTTGTGTTTGCTCGCTATATATATTTAAAAAAAATTTGTTCGTACGATTGAGTTAAACCACAGTAAACAGATACAACCAGTACTGAAACTACTAGAAACGTTCGAAACAGCTCACTCACACAAACATGCGCATCCACGAGACCCCAAGCGCTCGTCGCAGTGCCGTCACACTCCGTCGTGTCGTCGCAGTCCGTCTGTATAGCACAGAGTACTATACAGAGAGGAAGCTTCATACAAACGGCTTGATGACCTCGTTATCGATACATGTTGGAAGGAGGGGACTCTTTGATCAAGACATACATTTTGTAGGACAAATATCTTTTCAAATAAATTAGATAATTATCTTGAGATTTAACAAAAAGAAACCCAGTTAGTAATTAATTTTTGGGAATCATCAAATCTACATATTTTATCCTTGCTACCTCTGTTAGCTACTTAGCTACCACAATCGAGAATTTTCGTACAGGAAATTGTTGGGCGTCTCATCAAAATGAAGCTACTCACGGAAAATTAGCTTGATAGTAATCAAGTGCAAAAATGGACCAGTGATTCTGGACTATTAGCTGTTTAAGAAATAATCCATTTGTTTAGCTGCGGGAGTGCGAGCTAGGCGCGATCGTGAACCGCGACCTGCAGCGTCGCATCCGGGCCGTGTCGGGCGTGACGCTGGAGCGCGCCGTGCTGCGTGCGGACGCGCGACTCGCGGCGCGCCTGGCGCACCACCTCGACACTCGCACGCGACTGTGGGCTGAGGAGGCCTCCCAGCCGGGCGACGCCTCGCAACCGCCTGAAAAGGAACAAGATTCTGGGGTGAGTATTCAGTTTTTTGATATGAAACTTCTTTAGAATCGTTGTGATTTGAAAACGAAATGATGAAACGAAAAAACGACCCCAAAAAGAGACAAACATATTCATAATAGGATTTAGCCTGCGAGAAAAAGAGATAGAATACATTGTTTTCTAAAATAAATAAATATAACTTGTATTGAATACAAGTTATATTTATCTCATTCTGTCGTAGGCTACTTTTCTGAAGTTTCACTTCTGCCGTGTGTGAATTGCACACACTCACTTTTATTTTTTAACATAGGCTAGCGCTAGGCTGCAATCAGACTTGCTTGCAAGTGGTGATGCAGCGTAAGGTGGAGCGCGCTTGCCTAGAAGATGCCATTCACTCTTGTTTTGACGGTGAAGGTTTTAATGGATATTAAAAGAAGAGGGGAAAACGGAAGCCGGAAGGGCATTCCATATCCTAGCGGTTCGGATTAGAAACGAGGAAGCAAATCGCTCCGTACGAGTCCGCGGAATTTTGACTGCGTAAGGGTGCAGACCTTGTCGATTCCTTGCGATTCGATGATAAAAAGGTGACGGAGGAACCAGATAGAAGTATTAACAGCCGAAATTGCCCGACCGTCCAAAAATATGCACACCACACTACTGATATTTATTGTTATGATTCCAGACTTCTATTTGACAGATGTTGCTAATGAATATTGTAGTAGCTCACCCCCCCTTCCCCACAACTGTTCATATAGTTACTTGTTAGTAAGAGTACTGCAAAGTTCAAAAGATTTTTTTTTTAAATAATGGAACTTTTTTTTCGTTTCGTTAAAAACAAAATATTGATTGAACAATTTTTCGATAAATCCAATACTTATTGACGTATGAAATGTGAGCAAAACTCACGGAAATATTTCGTTTCGAATTTCGTGTTAGTGTTACTAATGCTTGTTGCTTTGTTGTTGCAAGCTACTGTAATAGCTTGTTCAAAGGACATGTCCCAGTTCAGTATGGAGGGTGGTTTTTTATTCTGAGTGTCAATGAACCAGAACCAAAATGCCAAAATATAATATTAAACGCCATTTGAATAATAATTTAAGAAAATCCCGTTTTTTTAAAAATTAATTATGAAAAATATCGTTTGTAGAAAATATTTTTCGATGGATGGCAACACTAAAACTTTTTCTAATTTATCTAGATCTATCAAGGTTATGTTCCGATATACACTGCGAGTACTGTTCAGTGCTCTTACTGGGGAGAAATTCGTTCCGTTATGGACTGACAGTATACTGCCGCAGTAACGTAGAGAAATATATGACGTCATAATCGTCGCCATTTTTGTACTGTGAGCACTGGCGTTTTCATGGTAAGGTGCTCTCAGTGCTGACTGCGTTCCTTTTTGAACAGTAACCAGTATAGCTAACTATAAAGGAACGGCTTCGCAGTATACTAAATTGACGTCACACCATACAGTTCCCGCAGTGTATATCGGAACATACTCTATGTACAAAACTGACAGTGACATTTGACAATCACCCTATGACATACGTGACAAAGACAATCAAGTTTTTTTTTTTACTGTTGATAAGATTCAGACAAAGATCTAAAAAAGCCACAAAATAAAAGAATATTTTTCTCCAAATTGGGGTCCTTTAAGAATGTGTAAATTATTCTTTAAGCCATATTTTAGGATCTCTATTCACGTGTATTAAAATCATCTTGGTTCATGTTCAAGGCCCAATCTTGGACAAGTCCTTTAAGTATAAAAACCTAATTGATTTGATTTGACATTATTATTTTCCAAATAGAACTTCAGCCTGAACTCGAAAAATCCTGTGCTCCATAAGATAACAGAGCACCTTATTGAAGAAGCTTCTACGGAGGAAGAAGAACTTCTAGGACTCGAGGCGTCTTCTGAATCAACGGTGCAGGAACAACCGGATCCGGAACTAATGCGCGTGTTGGACCGACTAGTGTTGTATCTGCGTATAGTGCACTCGGTGGACTACTACAATCACTGCGAATATCCGTACGAGGACGAGATGCCCAATCGTTGCGGTATCATGCATGCCCGCTCTGGACCGCCCGTGAACAAGGTTATATTCATACTGAATTATAAATTAGTTTTTACATAATAGGAAGCACGTCGCAGGAACTACCGGATTCGGATTAGCCCCCCGATTACCTAAGAATTGTTCATCAAACGTTAAAGATTTTCGTCAAAGTAAAATAAACAATGACAGCATTGAATTAGAGCTCAATTTCCGCGCGAAGAGAGGTATGTACGATACCCTAAACGTATAAGAACGGGCAGACGAAATTGAGCTCTAATTCTATGCTTTTATGGTTTGTTTTACTTTGACAAAAATCTTTAACGTTTGATGGACAATTCTTACATGATTGGGGCACAGATCTGCGTGTTAGACTGACTTGTATTGTACCTGCGAATCGTACATTCTGAGGACTTATCGTATCGTCCAGAATCCCCGGGAGAATCGAAATAGCTATATAATATGCCTATATAATTTCCATCGAATATGGGCCTTTGAAAGTAGTTTCGATACTTTAATATATCGCTACTGGATGGCATAGACAGTCGCGTAAAAAGACTGGATTAAAAAAATGCATATCTTAAATTTTGCCACTGGCAGGTAAGTAAACCGTGGCCGAGTGGTCAAGGCGCTCAGGGCGCGATTCCTAGAGAGACGCAGGTTCAAATCCTGCCGGTTCCGAAAATTTTTGATATGTATTTAAGTAAGTTTAGAAACTTTCCTCGTGTGAAGCACTGTAATAAAATTATAAAGCTATATTATGTGGGAAATGCAACGCAAGATTGAAAGGGATGAATGTATAGGACAAAAAGAGAGGGCATATTATATAGAAAAAAAAATTTATAATAATAAGGAATATTTTAATTAGTGTAGTTAAAGAGTGCATTTTTCTTTGAGCTATTCCCACAATTGTATTATTCTATTAGTTCTACTTACTAGAACTAGTAATTATTAATATCAGCCCAATATTATGTGAAGATACTAAACTGTTGATTTTATGCAGCCTACTCAACAAGAAATCCAAGACTACATCAAAACATTCGAAGGAAAGATGGCGGCTTTCTTGCAAGATGTGAAGCCGCTCTCTGATGAGGAGTTGCAAAAACTTGGCATTAAAGTAAGTAAATTTTACATTGGGCTTTAAAATAAAGTAATTGATAATTCAAATTTTTTAACTATTCCACCAGGATCCTGAAGCAGAAGTGGAAAAGTTCATTCAATCAAATACACAAGAGTTATCGAAGGACAAATGGCTATGTCCATTGAGTGGAAAGAAATTCAAGGGACCTGACTTCATTAGAAAACATATCTTCAATAAACATGCTGAAAAGGTACGAAGTTTAATTTTTTCTACCAGTTTAATTTTGTTTATTTTGAACTAGCTGATGCCCGCGACTCCGTCCGTGTGGTTTAAGTTTTTTGATTCCCGCGGAAACTCCTTAATTATCCGGGATAAAAATTAACCTATGTCACTCTCCAGGTCCTCAACTATACCCATGTCGATCACGTTGATCCATTGCTCCGTTGCGGCGTGATTGAAGGACAAACAAACACACTTTCGCATTTATAATATTAGTATGATGTCAGAGATTCATTGTAAAACAGTTATAATCAGATATTGTTTTAGAAATAGCATTGAGATGTCTTTTATGATACTATAGAATCAAGGTACTTAAATAATATTATTATTATCAAAGATTTGTTTGTTAAATTTTTTTATCTAACAGTAAACTGGGTGCAACTATGATTACACACAAAAACATCTTTGATCCGAATAACGTGCAGGCTTTTAAATGTTTTGTTTTTTAATATTTTTTTATAGTTTGATGAAGAAGTGTACAATAATCTAAATGACATGCATTTTTTAGTCTTTTTAGAATGGCATGTGAATACGAAATGTCAAGGGTATCTATGAATTCATATGACTCATGGTATTATTATCTGTTATTTATTAAAAGTTTTAGAGAAAATCTATACTTATTATTATAAATGCCAAAGTATGTATGTAACTATGTACGCTACCTGCACTTTAGGAGACGGACATAGACTATTTGTTAACCTGGAAATATAATAACTATATTCACGCAAAGTCGCGTACTTCGTTTAGTCTACAAATAAAATAATTTAAGGTGATATTGGGGCTGATTCTGTAGTGCACAATCTCTAAACTAACCCTTAATTACTCGCACGAAGAAAATTACATAACTGCTCGCATGAGTCACAGGTGACCCCAAATTGTAGGAATAATTATCATTATTTATTAAATATATAAGTAAATACAACTTGTTTATTATTAAAGTGCTTTATTAATTCTATTATATTTAAAAGGAATAATATGAATTAAATATCTAATTAAACAAAAACAAGCTAAATTAAAATAATTATCAAAAATTAACAATTTGTACTTATACTGAGATCAAAATTAAAATTTTAGAATATTTTTAGGAATCCGAATCACTTTTATTACACTGTTGACAGTATATTTGAGAGTGATCATTGCACACAAACTTTGCGCATTTTGTGCATTTTTTTGGTACTTTCGATTGGTTTTTTGGTAAATTGTTAATTAGTCGCACGGGGTCACCGCTCACGAGTGCAGCGACGCATCCTTCCACTCCCGTGACTATGTCGCTGCTGGAATACAAACTTCGACGCGGGTTATGAAGCTATCGGGGGTGCAGGGAAATTCGGGCAGCTGCAAGTGCTTCATTTTTTAAAGCGAAACTGCTTTGACCCCATGCGACTAATTAAGGGCTAAACTAAAACTAGATCATTACAAATATTGCTAACCCTTTCATAATACTCCCTACGGAAAGGGACAGAACTATATTTAAAGCTGCCATTTTAGTTTAGTTTAGAGATTGTGTTATACAGAATCAGCCCCATTGTAGTTTAACATTTTCGAACCATTCGTAACTATTTACTAAAAATAAAAAATACAGAGTTCTCTTAGTTTTAAAGTTTGACAAGTTAATAAACATTTAAAATCATCAAATATATATACATATACATATACATATACATATATTATAAATGCGAAAGTTTGGATGGATGGATGTATGGATGTATGTTTGTTACTCAATCACGCTCCAACGGATGAACGGATCTGGATGAAATTTGGCACAGAGATAGATTATAGTCTGGAATAGCACATAGGCTACTTTTTATCCCGGAAAATTAAAAAGTTCCCGCGGGAACCGAAAAACCTCAATCCACGCGGACGAAGTCGCGGGCATCAGCTAGTATCAAGTAAAAATGGACTTCACGTTTCTGACGTCACATGTTCCTATTTCTTACAATATTCTATCATCAAAACGCACGCTAAGTATTAAGGGCGCGTTTTTTTTAATGTGTTCCTCCCTATTTTCCTTCGACATGGCGATCAGAGACTGTTCTAGGTACCTACCTACTCTTAATGTATTTTATTTTTCTTGCCTTTCTTTTTGCTCTAAATAAATCGGTGCTAAGGGCGTATTTTAATGATAGAGTGATGCTGATTGGATTAGTTAGCAACATCCCTTTCATATTCATAGTCATTTTTTTTTAAATTCAAATAAACTTATTACAAGTGCTTTTGAATCGTCAAGTGAATCTACCACTGGTTCGGAATGATACCGAGAAGAACCAACAAGAAACTCGGTGGTTGATCGTTTAAAATAATTAATTTACAATTATTATATAAATGTGTACTTAGGTAACTGCTGTCCTTAGCATTGCTGGAGCGAGTCAAATCCATGCTCCTCTATCATTTACATAATCTTCAACAGTATAATAAGTAGAGATGAAACGGATAGTTGTTTGGCCGGATACCGGATACCGGCTAGCTACGAAGCCGGATGGCCGAATATCCGGCGGCCGGATATTGGTCTCGTAGCAGGTTGTGACCAGTTCAGCGCCGCACAGGTACAGCGAAAGCGATCGGATCAATTCGGGCGATTTCGGGTGTCATCGTGAGTGATCTTGGCCGGCGGCATGAGTGATTAGTTGTATAGCTAAAATTAGTTGATTACTTGTTGCGTAACGTGCGTGATTTGAGTGCAATTTAAGACAAAATCATAAAAAATCTAAGTTTTTTTTGGAAGGTTCTTTGAACTTCCTTGTGAGTTTTGTAACTTTTCAGTTTTAAATAAAATCATAAATATTACCCGTTGTCTTAATATTTAGTTACCTCACAAAACTTATGTTTTAAAGTTGATTTTATAAAATTGTCGTATTTTTTGAACATCCGGTATCCGGCCGGATATTGAGTTACTATCCGGTATCCGGCCGGACAATAAATTTACGCTGGATAGGCCGGATACCGGATAGTTACCGGATATCCGTTTCATCTCTAATAATAAGCTTTTTTCAGGAGCATACTTATAATGGATTTCTTAAATTTGTGTATATGCAAGTTTAAAATAGGTTGTGGAATTTATGTTTTCAATGTCGTAACGTCCCTAAAGGTGGACGAGGTGCGTCGGGAAGTGTCATATTTTAACGCGTACGTGCGCGACGTCCGCCGCCCGCAGCAGCCCGAGCCGCCGTCGCGCGCCGTACCACCCGCGCAGCACGCGCCGCCGCCGCACATGTGAGTAACCAGCTATCTATACTGCCTCGACTGCCACCGACGACGTCCCGGGTTCGAGTCCTGAGTCGGGCCGTAACAACTATTGTGTTTTGCTGACAAGAAATTCTCAGTACTAGCCCGTAGTTAGGAAGTTGGCGGTGTTTCACCCCCGTGTCTCGGAGAGCACGTAAAGCCGTCGGTCCTGCGTCTGATCTCTCTCCGGTCGTGTCGGATTTTCCGTCCCATCGGACTATGAAAGTAAAGGAACAGAGAGTGCACCTGTGTATGCGCACACACTTGTGCCCCATAATATCTCCCGCGCAGATGGCTATATCTCTGGAGGTAGGCCGCCGTGGCCGAAATTCGGTCGGAAGACATTATTAATATTATTATACTTATCTATACTAATATTATAAATGCGAAAGTTTGGATGGATGTATGGATGGATGGATGTTTGTTACTCAATCACGCCAGAACGTCTGAATGGATCTGGTTGAAATTTGGCACAGACATAGATTATAATCTGGCATAACACACTGACTACTTTTTATACCGATAAATTAAAAGAGTTCCCGCGGGAACCGAAAAACCTAAATCCACGCGGACGAAGTTGCGGGAATCAGCTAGTTTCATATAAATCCCATACTTAGGACGCGTTTTGACGTTTGAAAAAAAGTTGCCGATTTGACTATTTGTCAAATACCCAATTGCAGCCTTAGGGAAGGATTTTACGCAAACCCTTTACCTGCTTATCCAGGTATGGCGGCGGCGGCGGCGGCGGCGGCGGCGGAGGCGGGGGCGGCGGCGCGCGCGGCTGGGGCTGGGGAGGCTGGGCGCCGCCCGCGCCCTACGCGCCGCGCCACCCGCGCTTCACGCGACCCAGGTGCGTATCGCGCGACACATTCTATACGACTTACACTTGCCTGCAGTAGAGGTGTGTCTACATAGAGCCTCCAGTGCGCGGCAATAACGCGCGCCGTTTGTAGGACACAATTCTGCCTATTATGCGTCCTAGTAAGGACTTAAGGACCCACGAGTATAAAATACGCGGCAGACATCCAATAACAGCTTAACGCGACCCCTCTACACAAATTCTTTTACTTTCAGTCAATTTAATTCAATTTTTTGCGATCTCAACTTTGTCAATGACGATTGCACAATCTTCTCTGATAATCCCGTGCAATTCGTTATTATAAATAACGGTAGGTGGTACCATTTAAAAAAACATTAGCGGGAGGTTTTTACTTTATTTTACTTCATTGCATAATAAAGTTTTAAAAATATTATCCACTAGATGATGCCCGCGACATTGTCCGCGTGGATGAGGTTTTTATTTATTCCCGCGGGAACTCCTTCATTTTCCGGGATAAAATGTAGCCTTGTCGTAGTATGTCATTCCCCGAAATACAACCTCGATACCAATTTTCATCATAATCGGTTAAAAATATGAGGCGTGGAAGCGCAGCAGACAGACAGGCAGACACATTTTCGCATTTAAAAAAAATTGCATGCATTCATTGTAGCAAGGTTCCGCCATTTTTCATTTATTGCTCAAACATATACTTATTGTACAAATGTACATGTATTAATTATACAAATTGCTCTGGACTAAATAAAATAAAAACTTGGCTGTTTACTGTCGTATAGAAACATAAATAACATAACTTGCTCCATTCGTCCCCTAACCCAACTCGTGACCTGCTTCTAAGGACCATATATGTGTATTTTTTATTGCATGACCTTAACATTTTTGCTAAATTAGATGTATTGTATATGCATTATTAACCTTGATTTTGTGCAGCTTTTTATGACTGATATGTTTTCCAGGTAGCTTATTTTAAATATTCGTAATTTTTGTTACTAATATAATATGCTTATTGGAAAATTATGTTTTGAGATCTATTTATGAGTTGAAGGAAATAATTTGCAGGGAAACCGTGGATCGATCCCGGCCTATTATTGCTTACAACGATCTCGACTTCCCGGATAGTGGCGATATATTTTAAGTAAAAAGGACATACAATATCAATGTTTACTTTTGTATAAAATTGATTAAATCGTTCGGAAATTATCATGTAATTGATAGGACTTCTGTTTTACTAAAATTCTTGATTGTATCTACCTTTTCTTTATAAATATTTAAGTCATATTATTTTGACGATATTTTTTACAAAAAGTGTAGAAAATTCTTTATTTAAAATACTTAAATAATAAGTAAGATTTTATTTTAACAAATAATACGTACAACAATTTATTATTGTTCTTTATTTGAATATACTTAGACAAAGTTAATAATAAGTTAGTTATGACAACGCAGAATAAGCGCATAGATTTAAAAAATCATAATTTTTTAATGTTTTTAGTGTATGGTGTAATAAAATAAAGTGTCCGAAAATTAAAACTTAATCTCTTTTTTTCTAATCCTTTATCCCTCCTTGCCTGCGAGTCGTGAGACACTCAATAGACTCCCGGGAAGCTGAGATTAATAATATGGCAATTTAAAAAAAATCGATGTGCTACAGACTGACACGGACGGACTACACGAAATTTTAAACGTCTTGTCCCTTGTCTTAGTATAGAATCTTTAACATATATAGTAATAATATATAATATTTAAAAGGTTTGTGTGTGTGTGCCAAGTGTGTCCAAACGTTTTATCTAATCGCCCTAAGAGCAGCCGTACAAGAGAAACTTGAGCAGTTGGTCGTTGTACAATGTACACGGACCGCTCGGCCTCGAGCAGTTGAGTGTCAACTGCTCAAGCAGTCACGTAATATGCACTATGCAGTCATAGCTTGAAGCGGTCTTTGGAAGCATTAGCTTGAAGCATGACCTCGTACCGTAAGTAATTAGTGTCCTGCGGCTGCGATTTTAATTCTGAAAGGTTGCAGGTGTAGTTATATAGTATTTTATTGAAGTTTTAGATCTTTTACGCCTATTATCGTTATTCTGGATGGACAAAACACAGCTCTGCAAACGACATATTTTTGCTTTTTCACTGAATTAGCCAGAGACCAATGAGATTTATTAAAATTGTGCTATATTGCTGCACCAAACGTCAATGGTTTGACTAGTCGGTCGATCATGACTAACACATTTACTTCACCCAGTGTAATTAATTTGATCCGAGATCAAGTTTTACAACTGCTTAAGGTGCCAGTGTATGGCCGTTCTAACGTGGTTGTGGTTGATTGTTAAAGGGGCGGAGGCGCCGAGTTCCGTCCGGTGATACACTACCGCGACTTGGACGCCCCGCGCGAACCTGACGAGTTCATTTAACGAGGACCAACCTCTTTCCTAAGAAGCTCCTTGAAAAGTGTACTTATGTTAAGTGGCCACTTGCAAAAAAACTTGCAGAAGTTATATCATTGGCACGTCAATATCAATTTCAGCAAGTTATAGAATACTAAACTTGTAGAAGTTGACTTTTTGTTAGTGTTTACATAGTGCAAGTGGCAAATCTTGCCAGAAATAAACTTCTGAAAGTTCAATGCTAGTGGTCCCTTAGCTTAAAATTAGTTTATAATTTTCAGTTTAAACTTTAAAGTGTACCTATAAGATAAAGGTTTAGGTAGAGTGGAATATTTTAAATACATATAGCTGTTAACTGTTTTGAGAATAAATGAATTCTAATTTATAAAAGCCGTTTAACTTTGAAACACACTTGACACATTTTTCCCAAATAAATAATCTTGAAGGCTACATTAGTAAAGTTACCAAGTTAATTACAATATTACTTAATATTTTCCTCGTAGTACTATGACCGTAACGGAAAGCATGGATAGTGTAGTGGCTTAGACGTACGGCCTACTGTTCAGGTGGCCAGGGGTTCCTCGGACACGCACTCTTACCTGAGGTTATTGTGCATCGTCTAGTGACGAAACGCGACGCGAGTAGGTATTTTCAATAATTCTATCTGTTTCACAACGCTTCACTGCCTTCTCCGTATCGTGCGATAGAGAGAGTTGCAAGTCCAGTAGGCATATGCCTACATTTTATTCTTGAAATATTGTTTCGGGTGATAACGTTTTTACCCCCCCAAACGTATACGAAATTAGACAATTTTGGTCTCATTAGAAAATACACCCTAATCTAGGCGTACGAGTTTTAATTTTTTAGTAAGTATTTTAGTTTAGTTAAATTTAAAAAAATTAAAATACTCGAGGAAGTTTTTAGGTCAAAAATATGGATATTTAGACGCTAATAACTTTTAACATAAGCAATATTTCTTAAGATTAAAACGTATGAGCATAGTTCTTCATTGTATCTGCAACATTTCTAAAAGTTATGAAAATTGGACAACATTTACGAGAAGAAAAACGTTATCGCTTTTTGTATGAAAATTTACAACTAGACGATCCTCTTATGAGATTAAATATCACTTGCTATAACGGTGAAGGAAAACATCGTAAGGAAACTGCGTAAGGTGAGTTCATACTGTTCTCAATGGTAAAAACTGTCAATCCTTTCTCTCAGTGCTCTGTAGTACTGGCGATTGAAGAGATGATGAAGATGGGTATAATAACGAAGCAAATAGGTTAAGACAGATCTACTTAATGCTGTCAAGCATTCTGAAAAAAAGTTTGGCCCCTTGAGTACTATTTTAGGTAAGTTTTTTTAACACATTCTAAAATAGAACATGCTAATCTGAAAACCTTGTCAACACAAGAAACTTATCATTTGCATTGAAATAAATTATTTACGTAAGCAAATACGTAAATGCACCTCGCAATGTTTCACGAAATGTATTAACGTAGTGCCTTACTACTTTGGAAAACTTAAGTTCAAACCAATTCAAAATCGTGTTATCCTTTCTATCGGTGAGTAAGCATTAACCTTGTGTCTGTATTGTTCTGCGAAATAGTATTGGGAAGAGATGAGGAAAATAGCACAATGTTCATCATTTGTGGGATCCGGTTCAATGACAAAGAAAAAACCTAAGTCCAATCAATATAAATTAAATAATTAAAATATAAACGTGTTTCTCTGAAAAAAAAAAGAAACATATACTTAATTATCATTAAAATAGAAGGTATATTTAAGGATAATTAAGAAAAGGTCATCTTTAGTGCAAAATAAACAGCTGCAAAGCAACTTTTTGGGGCATTGTTTGAAACTGTCGTGCACTCCAAAACAACTTGCGTCTTCTATACCTGCGATGCCTGCGATTTCGTCCGCGTGGATTTAGGTTTTTGAACTGCTAATTAATGCCTTAATGATATTCTTTCCTAATTTTTATCAAGAAAATCAAGATTATCAAATAAATATTATAAATGCGAAAGTTTGGATGGATGTTTGTTACTCAATCACGCTCCAACAGCTGAACGGATCTGGATGAAATTTGGCACAGAGATAGATTATAGTCTGGAATAGCACATAGGCTACTTTTTATCCCGGAAAATTAAAGAGTTCCCGCGGGAACCGAAAAACCTCAATCCACGCGGACGAAGTCGCGGGCATCAGCTAGTTCTTAATAATAATTAGTACATCTATCCTATATTCTTTCCCGGGATGCAATATTTCTATGGCCAAAATCCAATCGGTAGAATAGATGTGCCGTGAAAACGTAGCATACAAACACACTTTCACATATTTTATAAAATCGGCATGGATTAAGTTTAAATATAGATGGCGACAATAACGAAATTAAGTTACCGCATGTAACGTCATTTTCAATACATAATACAAGGTAGGTAGGTTATAAAATATACATTCTTGACCTCTAAAATAAACGTGACGTGTAACTTTGTTCCGTTTGTGTGTAATCGTTGTTATTATCGATGATTTACAGTTTAAGTAGCCTATTTTATTTACATTAAAACGTATATTTTATATGAATTCTTTAAGGCTCTATCAAATAAGGCTGCGACCAGACAGAACCGGGGATTATAAAAGCTCTTTTTGATGATTATAAACAAAACTGCAACAGCTCTTGCTCCTCACAATAATTGTATTTAAAACACGGCAGACGGTGGTCGGTGATTACAATTACTGATCAATCGCTTGCTAGACTAGATGGCCATCCCCAAACAAGCCAACGGCAGTGCCATTAAATTGATTTAAGTAAATTATTATTTTATTGGCTAACTTAGAAATATAATATGTTAAATGACCTACTAGCTGATGCCCGCGATTTCGTCCGCGTGGAATAAGTTTTTTTAATTTCCACGGGATTCCTTAATTCTCCGGGATAAAAAGCATATTATGTCACTCTCCAGTGTGCTTAGCACGCGCACAACGAGATTATCTCGCGACGAGAGAGAGAGATGTTGTCGTTGCCGGCAAATTTTTCATTTACCCTTAACATGCACAAAATGCGGGTATATTACAAGAAAAAAATAGTCGACATGTAAAGGTTCGTAGAGAAAAATACCACAGATAAGAAATATTTCTCTACTTTTGACGTAACGAGACAAGTGACCATGTTAGCTTCGGTAGACAGATAGAGATAACGGGTAGACATAATTTTACTCGTAGTGCGCATGCTAGCCATACAGGTCCAACCACAGGGTCCAACTATACCCAAGCAAAAAATCACGTCAATCAGCGGCGTGATTGTAGGATAAACCAACAAACAAACACACTTGCATTTATTATAATATTAGTATGGACTGTATTATCTATGCTAGGTAGGTACTTATATCGTTATTTATTTTAAGTTATATAAAAATGGTGTATTTTCGTATGTTTTACACTGGGTATAATACATGGGCACTTCATAGGTAGGTACATGAGTTACGGAATGACAGCAAGGGAAACCCTGTGATTGTAGTAATAACACCGTATATGTCAAGAATCAAGATCAAGTTCATGATATATCATGTAAGCTCTTACGATGGAATGTGATGATTGAGACGCTCTACCCGGATGTACTTACCTACCAAGGTATTAGGAACGTGGAACCTATGTACCTACCTACTACATGGTTATATCGTTTAAAGAGCCTTCAAAGTTTTAATGCTGTACTTAGTATAGGTAGATTAGCGAGTATTAGGTAGGTAGATATACCGATTTATATAGTTTAACTAGCTGATGCCCGCGACTTTGTCAGCGTGGAATAAGTTTTTTTAATTCCCACGGGAACTCTTCAATTTTCCGGGATAAAAAGTAGCCTATCAGGTCCCCAACTATACCCATGCAAAAAATCACGTCGATCCGTTGCTCTGTTGCGGCGTAATTGAAGGATAAACCAACAAACACAAAAGTGCAGCAATCTCTTAGTCTATTGGAACTATAAAAAAAATCAAGCTTCTAATTCAACGCAATCAAACGAACGTTTACGCCGCATATTTTGACTCTTGCCTATAAATCAAACCCATAGGGCACCTGCTTCCCGTTGACCAAGAATCATGAAATTTGGCAAGAAGCAAGGTCTGGTCTCTCAGCACAAGTATAAAAAAAACCGGCCAAGTACGAGTCGGACTCGCGCACCGAGGGTTCCGTACAAACCTGTAGTAAGTTTTACGATTTATGACGTATTAAAAATAGAAATTACGTTTGTTGTATGGGAGCCCCCCTTTAATATTTACTTTATTGATATTTAATTATTTACTTTGAAAGGTAATATACAAGTTAATATTCTGTGAAAATTTGAACCGTCTACCTGTTACCGTTTTTAATATTGAGCAAAAAAATACGAAAAAAACACGTTTATTGTATGGGGACCCCCCTTAATATATGTATTTTTTTAATTTTTAGTATTTGTTGTTATAGCGGCAACGGAAATACATCATTTGTGAAAATTTCAGCTTTCTAGATATCACGGTTTATGAGATACAGCCTGGAGACAGACAGACAGACAGACAGACAGACAGACAGACAGCGGAGTCTTAGTAATAGGGTCCCGTTTTTACCCTTTGGGTACGGAACCCTAAAAATCGTTAATTAAGGTTTCGTACTCGTAGGGTGTCGATAAGGAACCCTTTGTCCGCCAGTCTGATTCGCACTTGACAGGTTTTTCTTCATAAACATGTCATTGTGGTTATTTTATATTATACAGCTTATGTATGGTGTTATACATGTCCTTATCTTCATGAGCTATTTCTTGGCAAAGCTTCTAAATGATTTGTAATCAGTAATACCTACTTAGATATTTCTAAAGATAAGTTACGAGTACGTACCTACTTAGATGAGCTATAATATACATCCGGGTCAGTTCACAGGTGCTTTTGAATCAAATATCAAATAAATATTATAAATGCGAAAGTTTGGATGGATGTATGGATGTATGGATGTGTGGATGTATCCAGGATGTAAGTATGGATGTATGGATGTATGGATGTATGGATGTTTGTTACTCAATCACGATCCAACGGCTGAACGGATCTGGATGAAATTTGGCACAGAGATAGATTATAGTCTGGAATAGCACATAGGCTACTTTTTATCCCGGAAAATTAAAGAGTTCCCACAGGAACCGAAAAACCTCAATCCACGCGGACAAAGTCGCGGGCATCAGCTAGTATGTTCATATAAATGCCTAGACTCTAGAGTCTAGAGCCATGTCTGTGCCAGAAACGTGCCCATATGTCTAATAAGTAATAAAATAATACTTAGTTACTATTATTTTATTTTATTTTACCATGGCCTAACGTTAGGCCCTTACGCTTGTTACCAAGGCGAGCTATTCCTTATCGTTAAGGCCAGGTAAAGCTTAGTTTTTCGCTCAGAACTCAATAGGTATACACAAATAACTACGAGTACCTATCTAAGTATGTTTCTTTCCAAGCGTTCTAATAATTAATTAGGCACATGTCTGGGAGTGCGCACAGTGCGTGCGAATTTGTCGCGTATTAATAAGGTTTAAATTGCATTTGACTAATGTTAAATACCTACACACTTATAATTCGTATAATTCAGTATAATTAGATAAATTAAATTTCAAAATGATGACTAACGTCTGTGAAATACGGGTAGCTACCTAGCTACGGTAAAACTTGGGTAAACCCGAATGCGGAATCGGCAACTAAGTAAGTATCTAACCTGTGAACAATTCTGGCAAGCATAGGCTTATTATCAGAGAGTAGTATCTACTCTCTGCTATTATGGAAAGTGCAAAGAAGTGAGTAGGTACTAATGTTATCTTATTTTCTGTAAATAACAATAGGTGTCAGGATATTTTTTCTAGCCCAGCGAATAGGTACTTATCTTAATATGATCTCAGCCTATGAACTTGTAGGCGACCACTTTTATAGAAACCGAACGAACACCTTTGTGTATGATAATATGTCTACCATAGGACTCACTGCGTAATTATAAGAATAAGTGCATTTAATCGTATTATTTAATGAAGCATCGCAGTTCACTGTGGCCGGAGCTCGACCCCGGGCCCCGGCCTATAAGCAACTCATATATACAACGTACTATTGTTACCTATTCTGTAGTGACGTCACAGCTGATCGTACCTAATAACAAACATGTAAAAATACTACTTACCTAGTGCTGACTCCTGATTGACTGCCGGACTATAATATAGTCCTTACTAATACAATAAAATATAGCTCATGGACTTAATAAACGTTTTATCATACCATCATACTAATATTATAAATGCGAAAGTGTGTTTGATTGTTGGTTTGTCCTTCAATCACGCCGCAACGGAGCAACGGATCGACGTGACGTGGCATAAGTATAGTTGAGGACGAGAGTGACAAAGGCTACTGATATCCCGGAAAATTAAAAGGAGTACCCGTGGGAATCCGTCCACGCGGACGAAGTCACGGGCATCAGCTAGTGCCTAGTAGGTACATACACATTACTTAGTTCCATGATACAACTTGGAATTATCCTATTGGGTAAGTCGAAAATCTTTTTTGGGCTCGCATATAAGTAATTAGGGTTGTTATGCCGGTTCGCCGGCCTCCTTCAGTTTTCGGCCTTTACGCGTACTCGATGCCGCAAAATTGCGAGAATATCGCTTAGAAATACTATTTCCAAATGAAATCTTTATTCAGACATTTGAAAATAATTGCTTTGTATCTGACAACAATTTTGGTCAGGTAACATCTTCGAGTGATTTTAGTGAATTTATTCAATTCGACGGGGGGCATCGGAGGTAACGCAACCTGCGGAAATTAGAAAAAAAATAGTGCCGCGCGTTTCACTCCAAGGCAAGCTTTTTGTTGTTTTTGTGAATGAATGATGTTAATAGGCATGTAATACCCTTCTAAAATAACTTATTAACATACTTTTAATATGATTATGTGAATATTTTGTACAAAACAACAATAATGTTGGGGGCCGCGATCTAACATTAAATTTTCTTCAAAACTTTGTTTTTCGGCCTAGGGGCCGATATGTGGCGTATCAAGTCTTCCACGCTTTTGTCTCTTTTATTCAATTGGTGAAATGATATATGTCACGACTCTTTCTTTTATTATTGTACCTGATGTGAAAACCCTCGCCATTAGTTTTCGGCCGTCAATTTGTTAGTATAAATTAAAAGTGAAGACCATTTTGGGGGTGGCCGAAAACCACAACATAGAAGAAACAGTACCTACCTCAGTTTTCGGCATAGTATGGAAAGCATGTGAAAATTGAATACCAGTAATAGTTTTCGGCCATAAAATTGCAAAGTTTAAAGCCAACAATAATTTTGAGTTAACGTTTTTATTTTAAAGATAACTAAGTATCATTACATATTGTACCTATGTTATTATTTATAATAATAAGGCCAGAAGCTAAGAATAAATAAGGCCAGAGCACGAGTAACAGAAGAATCGATCAGACTAGTTCAGGGAACTTACAGAGTTTTTGACCGAGTCAAACATTATTTATTTATTTATTTATATGCACAATTATCCAAGATTGTTATTTCAAAAATAACATAAAAATAGGAACGTATTTGATAGGTTTTAAAGGTGTTGTAATTCGTGAGTAACAAAGGTTCCAAGTTTTTTATTAAGTAATATAACTTTCTTGAATTATGTTGATTATGACTTTTAATAACATTTGGATACTTAGTAAAACAATGATGAACTTACAAAAAGCGTTTTAATGTAATTTTAAACTTATAAATTCATTTTAAATCCATCACAATCCAGTGGCCGAAAACAGAATACCCGATGGCCGAAAACTGAAATTTGAGGCCGAAAACTGAAATTTTAGCGTTTTTCCGGATTAAATAAAAAATAAAAATAGGTAACTAATAGCTTCAAGCGCAACACAGTTTCTAAAAAAGAAACTCCAGTATATGGGCTTTCATCTAACATAATGAGCATGGCAATATTAAGGTTGTAACATTTTTTTCTGATGTCCTAAAGTTGATGGGAGCACTAAAAGGCCGAAATCCGGCACATCGACCCTACATGGGGAAGCACCACGCGTGAAATTTAATAAGTATAATGTTTTCTTATACTTATTTATAGTACTTAGGTTGAGACAATGTTAATTGTCCACTAGGAAATGCTCAAAGAGGTGGTACGATCATTCATCAATCATCATGCTCTCTGAGGAAGTTCTAAGTAAGCATGTATTTCGCTTTATAAGAACTAGCAACAACTTTTAAGTAAGACGCACAATGCTGCACAAAAACCCAAACATTAACATAAATAACAATCCGGAGGTTAGGGCGGACTGTGTATTTTCCAGTCACCGTCTAAGCCTCGAATGAATAATAATAGAGAAGCATGAGTAATACATTTTTGAGTGGCATGGTGACAGTGCCCCATTGCTATGTACTGAGTACAGTGGTAAGGCACGAGTACAACGGCTGCCTACGCGCTCACGAGCAAGCTCAAATTCGCAGTAAACGCCAACAGGTTTTTTCTAAAATACACGACTATTTGTGAATCGCTTTATAAAGGCTGTCAGTAACAAAACAATAACATTGTGACCGGCAAGCTTCGCCATGATGGAGCTCTCGGGTGTAATACTAATTGTGTTAGCCCTTATAAGCTGTGTGGCATGCACGCCTTACGGATATGGCGTTAAAGGTGGTGCTGCAGCAAAAGGTAAGAAATTTTACTTTTTGTTAGAAAAGAAGGAAAGGCATATATAGGTAAATATTAAGCGAAAAAATATGCAAATTAGGCTATTAGATAATATTGTCAGGGAGTTCAATAGCACTTGTTGATCTGTTAAAAGTCAAGTACTGATCAGTTTTTGATGGGACTTCCGCTGTTAAGTAGGTACTTGATAAAAACTCCGAAAGATCACATAAGTAGTTAGGTAGGTACTGCAGCCTTCTATACCTTTATTATATTTATACTTATCTATACCTACTAATATTATAAAGAGGTAAAGTTTATGAGGTTGTAGGGGGTAGGTAATCTCTCTACTGAACCAATTTTGAAAATTCTGGTACCAACAGAAGGCCACATTATTTGTGAGTGTCATAGGCTATAATATATTAACCCGAAAAATTAGGGAGTTCCCGTGGGAATTTAAAAAAACTTATTTCACGCGGACGAAGTCGCGGGCATCTGCTAGTATACTATGTAGGTACCTATATGATATAAATCAATATGCGTCTAAGATTTTATTATGCTCACGATTTATAAAAAAATATTTTATTAGCTATTTATAGGTTATTAATGATAATGATGACGAAATCTAAGTACATATTTGTATCATTGTGTTTTTGCCATTTGTTTTTGTTTTAGTAAGTATACATTATTACTTATAATGGTGACTGTAGAATACCTACCCAGTTACATATAGCTGACATTATATTTGATTATTATATTAAGTACGTGAATCGGAATATGCGCCTAAAGTAGGTAGGTACAAGGTAGATAAGTAGGTACTAATTATATTATGACCGAAACTATATTTATAACTACGGCAATCGGCTTCAACACCTGTATTTGCAAATTTAAGCTGCAACCGCGATTTAGGGACATATTTCTTATTCATAATAGGTAATATCTTAGGTACCTATCTACTAAATAATAATTAATTTATCGACATTGATTTACATTTTATTGAACTGAGACTTTTCTTTTTAGCTGACGCAAACGCAGCATCCAACGCATTCGGAGGCGCTCTACCTGCAGCTATCCCTCTTAGTATTTCAAGTGGTGGCGGATTTTCGGGGAGTTTCTCCAAGTCATCTTCATCAAGTTTTGCTTCATCAAGTGCAAGTGCAAGCTCAAGTTCAAGTTCATTCAGTATAGGCGGTACTGGAGTAAACGGTGTAGCGGGGAATAATATACCATCTTCATTATACGGTTTACCCAGCGCTCATAATGGATTCGGAGCTAGTGGATCAATTGCACAAGCTGCAGCTGGTGCCAGTGCCGTTGCAGGATCTTCAGCACTATCACATAATGTTGGTGGCTTACCTTGTGCAGGAAATAACTGTAACACCGCTGGTAATTCAAACGAATGCACATCAAATGAGTGCGGGTCGAGCGGCCATCAACATAATTTAAATGATAACAAGAATTGTTTATCAGGACATTGCCCACCATCTCCAGGCATACCTAATGGATATGGATCAGATTTACAAAAAGAAAATTCTCCATCAATTCAACAACAAACGGACTTGAACGATTTTGAAGTTTACATAGGAGGAAAATCAAAATCTAGCAACAATTTAAGCCATGGCCACACATCTGGTTTTGATGCAAATGGATCGCAGAATTCATGTGCTTACGGAAAATGTGGAATAAATACCAATGCAGCATCCGCGCTTTCGACCGATCATAACGAACCCTCAACGAAAAACTGTAACTCTCCCGACTCTGGATGCCATACAAACTCACAACAGCCTGCTACTCATTTAACTACTCCTAATATTGAACCCGCTTGTTCAACTCATAATTGTAACTCTGCTTTGACCGGATCCAATTTAAATAATGGAAAACCATCAAGTTATAATGTTCCAATTCTTGGTGGAAACTCAGACAAAGCATCCTCTAATTACAATAGCCATATCCCGCCCACCGGACCCTTGTATAATTTACCATCGGGTGCACCACCCAAATCCGTCATAACGCCTAAAATCCCCAGCTATTCGGATGGAATTTATTCTTCTCCATTACCAGCAAAGCCTATTGGATCTCCGGGTTGTATAGGACTAAATTGCGATTCTTTAAATAACCCATCCTATCAATCTCTAGGCAGCCCTTCATGCAACACTCCTAATTGTGGTGTTAGCCCTATTACTTCAGTACCCAGTTCACAAAATGGCTTTATCAAACCTGGATCTGTTCCTGCTTCAACACAATCAGTGTCCTTCGGAGTAGCAGGAACTGAAAATAATTCGGGCCATAATGAGTATTCCGGTCATTCTGATGGATTTTTAAAGCCAAATCCTGACCATTCTACTTCAAACGCTGGATCACTAAATGTTGTGGCTCATCCGGGACCTTCAGAAATACCAAAAACTAATATTTTGTCAACTAGTCAAAATACTCAGGGATATACAGGTGGATTTGGAGCACCTACTGCATCAATTGATGCTGGGAATAAACCTAACACTGGATCTGGAGCATCAGCTGCATTTGCACATGGTTTGAATAATGGTTTGAAACCGGGTTCGAGTGAACCCTCTAGTCAAAGTATTCCTTCATATACAGGCGGCTTTGGAGGCTCAGCGGGATCATTTGACACAAATACTGGATCAAAATACCAATCCAAGCCAACGCATGAAAATCCATCATCTGCCTCGAATGCTGTGCCACACAACACTGGAATTTTGCCCGGTCCTGGGCATGCTTCTCTCGGCTTACCAAAGCCAGATTCTAGCTTACATTTAGGTCACAGCTCGCCTTCGTATACAGGTGGATTCGGGAGACCCACGGGATCAGCTGATGTTCACTCTGAAGTAGGTTCACATGACAAACCACATATCGTTGGAGGAGCTTCTGTTACTGGGTTACATGGATCATTTGGCATCAAACCTGAATCTGTAGCAGTTCCGCTTAGTCAGAAAAATCCTTCATATACTGGCGGCTTTGGAGGTTCAGCAGGATCATTTGACACAAATACTGGATCATATTACCAATCCAAGCCAACGCATGAAAATCCATCATCTGCCTCGAATGATGTGCCAACCAACACTGGAATATTGGCCGGTCCTGGGCATGCTTCTCTCGGCTTACCAAAGCCAGATTCTAGCTTACATTTAGGTCACAGCTTGCCTTCGTATACAGGTGGATTCGGGACACCCACGGAATCAGCTGATGTTCACTCTCAAGTAGGTTCACATGAAAAACCACATATCGTTGGAGGAGCTCCTGTTACTGGGTTACATGGATCATTCGGCATCAAACCTGAATCTGTAGCAGTTCCGCTTAATCAGAAAAATCCTGCATATACTGGCGGCTTTGGAGGTTCAGCGGGATCATTTGACACAAATACTGGATCATATTACCAATCCAAGCCAACGCATAAAAATCCATCATCTGCCTCAAATGCTGTGCCACACAACACTGGAATATTGGCCGGTCCTGGGCATGCCTCTCTCGGCTTACCAAAGCCAGATTCTAGCTTACATTTAGGTCACAGTTCGCCTTCGTATGCAAGTGGATTCGGGGGACCCACGGGATCAGCTGATGTTCACTCTGAAGTTGGTTCACATGACAAACCACAAATCGTTGGAGGAGCTCCTGTCACTGGGTTACATGGATCATTCGGCATCAAACCTGAATCTGTAGCAGTTCCGCTTAATCAGAAAAATCCTTCATATACTGGCGGCTTTGGTGGGTCACCGGGTAACTTTGATACTGGTTCCAAAATCGGCACACATGTTAAAACAAATCCTACCCATGACGAAGTATCATCTGGTCCTCATATAGCACAAACCAGTGGAGAGCATACAGGTTCAGGAGCCACAGCTATCTCTGGGACTGGGTCATCAAATCACCACGACATACATAAACTAAGTGAAAGTCTTATTCCTCCAAATACTGGAATCTCTAACACTGGATACTTTGCGGGGGCAAATAATGCACTACAACCTGGTTTAGCTAAACCCGATGGTGATAAAACAAAGTTGCCTCCGTATTCGGGTGGATTTGGCGGTCCATCAGGAGTACTTAGACCAAATGAATATAGTGTATCTACCAATTCTCCTACATCACCTTTAGGTCATACGTCTTGTACTACCGGAAATTGCGGTTCTGTTAATTTGCCTAGTGGAAAGGAACATAGTTTGTCAAGTGATGCTAGCGCTGTGGCCAACGCGAAGGCAGTAGCTTACTCGGGAAGTTTCGGTGGCTCACCAGGTTTTTTGAAACCGTTTGACGAAGGTAAGCCTTCCAACAATGGGCACGATGAACATACTGGAAAAATTATAACAGGGCATGACAAGCCTGCAAGTGGAGTTAATACAGAATATGGCAATACACCTAGCGTTCTGAATAAGACACCAAGTAATTCAGTGAATGCAGCTAACGCTGGAGCAACTGCCAATGCCGCATCCTTTGCCAGCTCCAACGCATTTAGTGCTAACCAAGGTATAAGTTCATCTGGCTGCAATTCTGGATGTGGCTCAAATTATTCTGGAAATGACGGTAGCTATGCTTCTAGTCTAAACTCTTCAAAAACAGGTGCTTTAGAAGGACACGATAGTCCAGTTGGCAGTTTAGCTTCTGCCAATAGTGTAGCGGGTGCAGGCGCTGGATCTTTTGGGACAGGAAGAAGTTTTGCGAGCAGCTCAGCCTCTGCTCATGCATCTACGGGTGCAGCAGTGAAAGGAGGTAATTTTGGTTTTATTATCTAGACTAGTGATTCCATTGACAACGTGCGCAACAATTACAGAATGCACGGAAACAATTCGACACGTGATTTTTTTCGTAACTCATACAATACTATTTATTTCCATGTGTGTTGTGTGTATGTAAATGATAATAAATATTATTTCCTTTTAAAGTTGGTACAAAAATGGTATTTATATCGCGCGGCTAGCTCGGGAAAAGAATGATTTGTTCTAAGGCCGCTAAAAGAAAATAGTTTTATTCTTTCACTCGCGACTTCGTCCGCGTGATTTTAGGTGGTTTTAAATATCATAACCTTGATCACATGACACCTTGAGGAGCGTCTCGTTAAATTAGTTTCATTCGAAGGATCGGCAATCAGACACTTCAAATTTTGTTATAAACATTTTTTATTGTTTGTTACCTAAAAGTTGCATTATCTATTAATTTATAGGTAGGTAATAGGCTCTTTTATAATGTTCATTTTAATTATCGTGTATTTCGTTTACAGGTTACGGAAGGCGGTAAAGCATGGGATGGTAATATTAATTAGCTACAGAATTCGGCGTAGGTACGTCTCCTACTGAAACATGTAAAATGCATGTAAAAGACGAAAATCGTTGGTTTTATGTTGTTCCCATCGTCATGTAATATCGAAACAAGACTTATTTTTAATATGGCAATGTTGTGATACATTCTTTTGTGAGATAGATAGAAATTAGATAGTAAGCTTTTACAATATTTTAATAAGTTTTGTAAGGTATTAAATAAGTATTATATAAAATTTAATTTTTTTTTTTTTAATCCACTACAAGTGATGATGCAGTCTGAGATGGTAGCGGGGTAACCTGTTAGGGGCATGGCAGTTATATTAAATCCTAAACGCGGAACACTAAATCGCTTGGCGGTACGTCTTTGCCGGTAGGGTGGTAAGTGGTAACTGGCCACGGCCGAAGGTCTCCCACCAGGCCATACCAGGGAAAATTCAGAAATTATAAATTCCTAAATTGACCCTGCCGGGGATCGAACCCGGGACCTCCGCACGTTAAGAAAACAGCGCTCAACACTGCGCCACGGAGGTCCTCAAAACCACCACCACCTATCTACAGTGTGTTCGATTGCTTTGGGCGTTAATCGTACAGCCGAAGTAAAATTTACACTTAAAATAATAATAAGTAGTTAGTTCGTAACCTAAATGCCAGTGAGTGTTAAATGTGGACTATGATATTATCTAGTAGACATCTGAGTCAGTTCACATCCGTATTCCGTGTCTGTTTGCTATTCAATGTCATTGGTGACGAAGACCTCAGCTGTTTTAATGCCTCCTTAAAACAAATAAATTAAAATCAACAATAACGTAATATTCTATAATAGCTTGATAGGTAAATTTTTCCTATCAAGATAGGTATATAAGGTACCTATACATTTAAGTCGGGTAGAGTCAAGTACCTACATAGAATAGGTATAGTTCGCGCGCGAGCTGAATGCAGAGCTTATGTAGGTATGTGTTATAAATCCATACATAAATAAGCTCTGCATTCAACTCGCGCGCGAACTATACCTAAGTACAGACTTAGCCGACTGTTGTTTTCTCTACAAAAACTACTGTAGGTAGATATACCTACCTAGTCCCAACAAATAATCTGGCCCGGTGGCCAAAATTGGAACTTATTTTTATGCCTGTCTTGTTTTTATTTTATTTTTAATATAACCGGGTCAGATAAGTTTGTGAGACAGTAACTACTTAAGTACAAGTAAAGTAAGTAGTAAGTAAGGATAGACCGTAACTACAGTAGCTCTATATTATAAGTGCTGAAGACATTAATTATAGATATAGATGGCAGCGATATGTACTTATCCAGTAGGGAATATAGGTCCTCTCAGTTAGGTAGGTACATGACCATTAACGTACCACTGCTGGGCACAGGCCTCCCACTCTTATAGTAGAGAGGGAATTAGAGCTTAGACCCACCACGCTGCTCCAATGCGGGTTGGCGGCTTTAACGACAATTATCATGTTAGTGATAGATAATAACCGGGACCGACGGCTTAACGTGCTCTCCGAGGCACGGGGGTGACACACCGCCAACTTACTAACTCCGGGCTAGTAGATATTGAGAATTTCTAGTCAGAAAAGCCCAATACCTAATTATGGCCCGACCCGGGACTCGAACCCGGGACCTCGTTAGCCGCAGTCGAACATGCCAACCACTAGACCAACGAGGTAGTTAAAACCCCATAGCTTTAATATTATAATCATGATCAAACCCATACTAAAGATTAAATACCTACTAGATGATGCCTGCGACTTCGCTCGCGTGGATTAAGATTTTTTGATTCCCGCGGGAACTCCTTAATTTTCCGGGATAAAAAGTAGCATATGTCCTTCCCCGGGATATAACCTACCTTTATACCAAATTTCAGCAAAATCGGTTGAAAAGATGGGCCGGGAAAGCGTAGCAGACAGACAGACAGACACACTTTCGCATTTATAATATTAAATATGGATATGGATATACGAGTAAGTACAGCTATAAATTTGATAGGTAGGTACTAGGTAGGTAGTAGGTATTTGCATTTCACAAAAGCTGATATACTTACCTGATGAAGTATATCTACCTACTTAGAGTGCTTCGATAACTTGTGTCTGTATCTAGGTAGGTAGTAAGGTACCAATTTAAAGATTTCCCAACTGAGGATAGGTATATGCTCTAGAATTAGATCTTTGAGAATTAACAAACAGAGATCAGAATTGTTAGACAAATTATCCAATTAATGTAATATTATTCATTTTATGTTGACGACATAAACTGTTCATCTCTCGCGCTAATCATCCCGTAAATCATTCTAGCTGGCACAGATACAATCAAGGCTTGGACACTCACAACGAGTCAATGCAGCGACGAGCGGCGGCAACGGGGCTCCTTGAAGAGCTCTAATGCTAACAAAGTGAAAGTACATACTTCTTAACAGTATTAAAGTATCTATTGTCATCCCGACAAAAAAAAAACAGCCACAGCAGCCAATCTCCACACAGGTTAGCCATCTGCGCGGGAGAAATTGTAGTGCACAATTCGTGGGCGCAAACTCTCCATTCTCTTACTCTCATAGTCCAATTGGTAGGTAAGCCGACCGGTCGAGAAAGATCAGGCGCTAGACCGAAGGAAGTCAAACATGCTAATTGCACTAGATCAACGAGGCTATTCATACAGTAGATAAACATGTGGGTACTCACAGTGACGTTCTAGCGTGCTGCTGTCACGCTTTGCGGCCGCTATTTGTCTGTTCAGGCCTTTATTCCCATCTTTGTTCACGATCGCGGGGAGGATGCAGATGCGTTTGAAATAAATAATTCATTATTAGCTGATGTAATATTCCACCTACACCAGTAAGTAGGTAGGTGACATCAGTAGATATTCATTTAATTTATTCAGTTTATTCCTTATTAAACTGTTGTTTATTCTCATAACCAGAAAAAAACTTGGTTTGAGTAAACGATCGCTGCAAATGTTACCCATGCACACTCAAATGTAGAGCGTGTATGGCATGGTTTATAGAAGGGTAGCATGTAGCGTGACATCTAAGTAGACGCTTTCCCTTGCGCTCCGGGAAGGTCGGTTCCTATACTACCTGCCTATAGTTGACTTTGTGTGTGGAGTCACACTGGAGTGTGACATACCTTGGAGCGCCACATCTTCGCCAATCGTCTTTTTTTTGTTAATCATAGTTACCTAATAATATCATATCCAATCATTTATTTGATCAATAACATTAGAAATATAGATTTTGTTTGTATGGTTCACATTTTTTGAGTGTAGGTAGGTAGATGATAACTTGCGTTGGTCAGATCAAATCCGCACCGCTCTTGATAGCAAGGTCCACGAAGCCTTGCATGTCGCAAAAAACAGAGCAGCATGGCGCGACATCGTCCACAGAAGAATCATCTGTGGAAGGGGTCACGACCCTCAGTAATGGGGAATACGACGCAAGGAGGAGGAGATGATAACTTACCCTGCCGCATGGGTTTTGTGGTTACGAAGTAACTATTATACCATCAGGCAATCTGGCAATCTCGGTCCATCAGACCAAAATATTTTCAGGTAGCTATGCTGCATAGTGCACTGTACAGAACCCAAAGATCATCTCTGTAAAATTTACGCAATTTTTAATTTTACAGAAATTATGATAATGATGATTATTATTGATTTATTGATTTATTAAATAATATCCTCGGTACGCTTACAGCAATGCCAAAACGCATACCGAGTCAGGAATTAACTAATATTAAATACGTCTAGCTGTTGGTGCTGAGCAATTAGATCGTTGAGCAGAGTAAGTACTCGTAGGGTTGGCGCATTTTCTGCAAAATTTGTTCGCGTTACTTTCAAATAAAAAAAGGGCAATCGCCTACACGAACGGACAGTCTTACCCGGCGCCCTCATTGCCAATGCGCACCTAGACAAAATGTCGGGGATAACACTTATCAAAGAATTAATTAGGGGAAATTTACGCTCCCAAATAATTACCACAGTAAACGGTTTACTGTGTAATTACTTCCTTATTCCACTGTGCATTTCAATCATACCAAAACAAAAACTGCATCTTTAGCTTACCTACTAAAAAATCAAAATGGAATAGCAATTAAAAGATAAGTTTATATTGCTTAACTTTTACAACCAGGCGATGCTGGATTTTTTTATTCTTTGCCGTTTGTTGCTGCTCTACTAAAAAAAATATATTTCTTTTACCTTACTCCAATTTCCTAAAACTTAGGTAAGTACCTACTAAATTTTCACAAAAGCATAGGACATTGCTTCCGAAGGTCAATATTACTGCCTCTGATATGTGCCAGCCTGTAGGTATGTGTCCACAACCCACAATAGACGACATAAGGGTAGGTAACCATAATTACCAGTGGTCCACAGTCCATAATGCTGGAAAAAAGAGAGCGTGCCACCAAACGCGGGTCTTTGCCTTCCTCAGCTTCTGGCGTCCACATTCTAAATCTATACACTCTTACCTATCTACGTGGTCTCCACTCCTGAACATTCCATGAAAGCTTCTTTACATGCGGAGGATAAAACATATTCTACTAGCATTGCTGTTCACTTCAATATTATTTGCTCAAAAAAATGTTTTTTTTTTAAATCTATTTTGTACCAAAAAGTTATACAATAATATGTAGAAAAACAGAAACATAGTGGACAAGGAAACACTTATCTCTATAAGGGATCTCTACCAGTGACCCTTGGCAGTGAGAAAGGTTGTGAAGGAAGAATGGGTACAACAAGATATGAGATGGAATGAAATAAACTTACACAAATAATAATTGTATTGCATTAGGGTCTCCTCAATGCTATTGACGCTACAGCACCAGAATATTACCTATTAAGAGGATCGTCTAGTTGTAAATTTTCATACAAAAAGCGATAACGTTTTTCTTCCCGTAAATGTTGTCCAATTTTGATAATTTTTAGAAATGTTGCAGATACAATGAAGAACTATGCTCGTACGTTTTAATTTTAAAGAAATATTGCTTATGTTAAAAGTTATTAGCGTCTAAATATCCATATTTTTGACCTAAAAACTTCCTCGAGTATTTTAATTTTTTTAAATTTAACTAACCTAAAATACTAAAAAAATTAAACGTACAAAATTGTCTAATTTCGTAAACGTTTGGGGAGGTAAAAACGTTATCACCCGAAACAATATTTCAAGAATAAAATGTAGGCAAATGCCTACTGGACTTGCAACTCTCTCTATCGCACGATACGGAGAAGGCAGCGAAGCATTGTGAAACAGATAGCATTATTGAAAATACCTACTCGCGTCGCGTTTCGTCACTAGACGATCCTCTTAAATGTGGGTTTTTTTGTCCTTCAATCACGCTGCAGCAGAACAGATCGACGTGATTTTTTTCATAGGTATATTTGAGGACTGTATTCTAGTGGACATAGGCTACTATTTATCCCGGAAAATATAGAAGTTCCCGTGGGAATTAAAAAACCATATTCCACGCGGACGAAATTGCGGGCATCAGATAATTTGGAAACGAGACATAAACCGACACGACAACATTTCTCTCTCTCGTTGCGAGAATATCTCGCGGTGCGCATGCTAGGCAGGAATTACATTGGGCTTTTTGGCGACTTTGAGTTTTGTCTATAAATCGAATTCAATATTGTCAAAATCTGAGACAAGTTGGTACCTACAATTGTGATACAATGTTCTCCCTTGCATGAACCAGTACGGTTCGTTTATATAACTAAGCTCGACTAATACACATATTCAACACTCGGCTTAGTATTTGTAAATGAACAAACTTTTCACACATTTAAATAAATATGGTACGTAACCGATGCCCCAACATTCAATAGAGTGCGGTAGTTTTATAGTGCGCTTTGAATCTTAATGTGCCTTTTGAGCCTTGGTTACATATAACGCGCGACGAGTCGATGCTCTATGTTCAGCAACTCCTAAGATAGCTTCTGATAGTTGTAAGTTGTAACATATGAAATAGTATTTAGTAGCATCGCGCTGCTTTTGTTTCGTTTCGCAATGTGAGTTCATAAGTCATAACTACTCCCATACTTAAGCTGAGATCTTATTTAGTCCTATGATCTGTCTCGTAGCTCGTAAACCAAAAGTCCTAAAGTGTAAGTATCTAAAGTCTAAGCAAAGGCTAAGTACGCTCTTTGAGTAAGCTTAAGCCTTAGTTCCCTGTATTACTAAATTCAAGCTACTCCCATGGGGCGCCGTTGCTGAGTGCTGAGCGCTGACATGCTTCCGTTGTCTTATTATGTCCAGATGCCGCTGAAGCCCGCAATATCTTTTGCGTTTTGTTTGACCAGAGCTTTATACATACAAATACTTAGGATAAAAGGATTATTAGATATTCTAAACTTAGGCAGTTTTGTGTATTTGTAAACATAATATCTTGAAATAGGTTTGCCTATAGCTTTAAGTATTTTTATTATAATAAAAAATATCTAATTGGAGAAAATACCTATAGGTCACTTTTTGAAGATTTACTGAGCAATCGTTTATTTGATAATGTAAGTACATTAGGCAGACTAGAGAGATAAGTAGATTGTGTCAACTAAGTATATTCACTCTTATTTGCCAGGTAGGTAAACCTTGCTATACTTATTTTTGTAGACGAATAAATTAAATTGTAGATATAAAGAACTGATAATATTGCGCTAGAAGATATAAAAGGTACGATGACATACTTATTAGTATTGTTGAAAATGAGATAAAGGCATGAAATTAAATCTCGTTAACACAAATATATGGTACGAATTATATGAATTCTCCTGACGAAAATATAATTTATTTATGACAACGTGGCCCCGTATTCATACTCATCTTCTGGCATTGCTTCGGAACCTTTCTTAAAAGTTTAAACAGCTATTGCGAAATGAGAAATCGAATAAACCTTAAGATATAAACTTTTCATTGTATTGCTCATTAATAATAAAACGTACCCGATTACGTATTACTATAACATTAATTTAAACGTTGCCAAATATCAAGAATCCCGTTTAAGAAAATGATTACGGATAGACTTGTTTGTATTGTTGTTTTTTTTAACCCTGCGCAACGCAAATGATTATTTTTCAATCTTCTCTTCAAAATAGGTAGGTAAGCTTTGTGCACCTACTTATTTATTTATAACATAAATAGGTATTATAAATACCTTCCTTTCATGTGCCTATGATAATATGATAAGAAGTCAATATAGGCAACGCGTGTAACAAAACATTTAAATAGATAAATGAAATGTAATAGGTACGGGTAATACCTAGTCATCGACTCTACGGTTGATTACAAATAATCAGTTTACCCACCACAGCTTGCTCTAATTTAATAATATCAGTAAGTACTTATTATTTTACAGAATTACTGTGGCGTGTGTGCCTTCTTGATCCATCAGACCCTGGTTATCAAAATGTCAATGAGCCTAAAAAGGTATAATCTGCTGTAACCAGCTGTAAGATATCGAATAGTTCAGTAGTTTCCAGGTTTAGTTCAACTACTTATTTTTATTGCAGTGCGATGCCGATAGGACAGTAATTGAAAGTGGGTACCTACTACCTAGGTAGGTACTATATTGACGTTTAGCCTGAATAGAATTTCATCAGGCTAACCACCACCTTGATTAAACAGGCTTACGTAAAAAAAAACTTACTTAGATATAGGTAACTAGCTGATGCCCGCGACTTCGTCCGTGTGGAATAAGTTTTTTAACACGGGAACTCCTCAATTTTCAGGGATAAAAAGTAGCCTATGTCCCTCTCGGTCTTCAACTACACCCATGCAAATATCACGTCGATCCGTTGCTCCGTTGCAGCGTGATTGAAGGACAAACCAACAAACAAGTTCACACTTTCGCATTTATAATATTATTCATTAATTACGTGACAATCTGATGATTGTTTATTGACTTTTATGGCTTTTGTTGTGACAAGCTATGGTTCTCATTTCAACCGACATTAGGTTTTTAGTTTTTACCTTACCTAGCTCACAAGTGGACCATGACTGACAGGTAAGTTTCTTTTATGATGTAAGTATCCATACAGAAAATTCGATATACACCCTATAAAATTCGGCGAAAATCAGGCATCATTTTAATTATCTCATGGCGGTTAATAATAATGAGTCCATGCACACGGCGTACCTACTTTATATACCGAATAGGGGCATGGGTTTAATATAACTGCCATGCCCCTAACAGGTTAGCCCGTTACCATCTTAGACTGCATCATCACTTACCATCAGGTGAGATCGCAGTCAAGGGCTAACTTGTAGTGGATAAAAAGAAAAAAAAAACCTACGCGCAGACAACCCGTGTTTTCAGTTCAAACAGCAGATTGTAGCATTTGTATCAATACACAAAGTAAAGTTCTACGGGAACGGGGTACGGGTAAGTAGTATGGGAAGTTTCTACTTATAACAGCTGTTATTACCCACAATTTTGCAAAATAAATGATGTATGATTTAAAGTATACAAGCGCGCCCGTAACGTGCATACGGTTCTATTGGAGTTTGTAGGTACGTCTATTCATCCTAACTCATAGGAAGGTTCGGGACGAACCGCTAGTATCTAGAAATGGGATAAGTGTGCGTCCACAGCGCGACTGTATCGGCGTTTCTGATACAAACGCGCAGAAACGTTGATACAGTCGATGAATTTGTGGACGTGCATAGGTTTCTGCGCGTATAAAATACGCTGTGTGCATAGGTTCTAATACTCAGATAAAAAGCGCTCTTGTCTGCGTTCATGCTTTTTATAACCACTATAAGTCAGCAAACCTTTATTTAAGAGGGCAACTCTCACAGGTAGGCCTGTGCTGGCAAAACGAGTTTCCTATACTAAAACGACCTATTGACCACTTACCTAATTGGATGATCAATGTTGAACTTTAAGCTAGATCTAATGATAAATCCGTGATTAACGAGCTGTGAATACATTTGAATTTTTAAAATTTTTAAAAATTTGGAAATAGAATAGGCTTAGATTGCCTAAGTTCAATAGAAATCCTAATATTATAAATGCGAAAGTGTGTCTGTCTGTCTGTCCGCTACGCTTTCACGGCCCATCTATTCAACCGATTTGATGAAATTGTATAGCGATAGGTTACATCCCGAGGAAGGACATAGTCTACTTTTTATCCCGGAAAATTAAGAAGTTCCACCGGGAATCAAAAAAACGTAATTCACGCGGACGAAGTAGCGGGCATCAACTAGTAGAACCTATATCGTTTAAACTGGTTTTTGTTTTCAACTAAGCTAACTCTACCTATCTAGGTAAATGTCCATCTACTAGTCATTGCAATCAGTCCCAATGAAAAAAGTAGGTTCCTACGCTACAAGTCTGCAGAAATGTGCATTAAAAGTTACTTAATAAACACCTTAACTTATATTTACGTAGCTAGTGTTTACTTGCCAAAAGCTCATTGAAGACTTACTCGTACCACAGCTTTCCCTGGGAAACGAATTCGGTATTCAAGAACTTTTAGAAAACATATACCTACGAGCAACTGTCGAGTTTCTTGCTGGTTCTGCTCGGAAGGAATGGCATTCCAAACCGTGGCAGTGGTAGATTCACTGGACTTCAAAAGCACTTGCAAAAGTTTATTTGACTAAGAACATTAAAATCTTGAATAATAGTTATATAAAGTCATTTTACAATATTACGAATGACTTCAAGTAGGTTTCACTAGACTTCAAGTACGAGTAGGTCTACCAAACCTAAACGAATTTCATTCCAATTCCAGGTTTTGACTCCTCAATTCTGATGTTACAGTGAATTGATATACTAATTATTCACTGCAACATCAGAATTCAGAATCACCTATTAGTAAGTAGAAAAAGCTAGGTACTAAGTACTAATACATATTTAAGTAGGTATGCCTCGCTGCAGTGGAAACAATGGGTAAGTACTTATGTTTTTTTAAAACGATTTAAGATTTCAGTTTTAAATAAGATTTTAGTTTAGTAGCTATAAACAATTTATAAACAAATTAAGATATTAAGTATGTACTGATAAATAAAATATTGTATTGTTTAGTACTTACTATGATTAATTTTAATGATTTACTTATGATGACTTCCGATACGTAGATTTTAACTAGTCAGGTAGGTACCTAATACCTATTAGGTACTTGAAATGGCTGGAATTGGATCATACTAAGCAAACATGGACGTACCATACGTGTCCATGTTTGCAAATAACAGACAACTCATGTAAGAAAGTACCTACTTAATCTGAAAATTATTTCGCTAACACTGTAATGCCTTATATACTGACAAACGTATAGTAAGCATTAAAACACTTACTCATTGTCATTCATAACTATCTTTTCGCATTATATCTTTAGTTCGTGAGTGTTGTGAAGCAAATATTTCGCAAAACGCTTCTGCGCTACGAACGACAATACCGTGACAACTATCGAAGACAAATACTCGCTATCTTATGAATAATGCCGATTATGTTGGGTAAACACGCACGGACGCGTTCCAATGCATTTTTCACGAATAGATATCTTATAGAGGATGTACTTTTTTTAAATTTTATAATATATTGTTTTTCGTAACCGAGACTAGAGAAAAGATACTTACCGGACTAGAGAAGAGACTAAGGACCGGAAAGAACAAATGTCTCTGCGTGAAACGTCTGGATTGGACGGAAACGACGTATAATCACAATGCTGTCGAGGTAGTCTGTAATAAAAGCTCCAGTAAGGCAATTTTTAAAAGGAGCTTTTTACTTCTTTAATATTCCGGTTTAAATGTTTCCGGCTAACCTGATTATCACCAGATGATTGATAACAACAATAAATAACAGCCCACAGCATGCTATTTAAAGAGAAGATTAAGAAACATAGTTTTACATAATAATTTTTATAATAATTACCTACAGGAAAAATTATATACCTACCTGAGAATGTCATGAAGAGCGACTCTGTAGTCTGTATAATCTTAAATCCATGCTTATATGTATTATAAATGCGAAAGTGTGTCTGTCTGTCTGTCCGTCTGTCTGTCTGCTACGCTTTCACGGCCCATCTGTTCAACCGATTTTGATGAAATTTGGTATAGGGTTAGGGATAGGATGTATCGCGGAAAAGGACATAGGCTACTTTTTATCCCAGAAAATTTCTCGTGGGAATCAAAAAAACAGTCACGCAAACAGGGAAGTCGCGGGCATCATCTAGTTTCACAATAAAGGATGAACATAAAGTCACAATTAAAAAATAGCTAGATGTATAAAATTGCATAAAATAAAGACGTTACGCAACTTACGTAATCGAATCTTTATTATGTACCTGACATCTGCGATCGATCACGAAAAGTTTGTTTTCGGCGCGGCCTGTGAATGCAGAAGCCCGTCGTGCGAGTCACCTAGATGTCACGCCTATTGTCCACGCAGTGCCATCCGCTGGCCGCTGGGTGAGCCGCTACCATGCATTACCTCACACTTTCAATATTGGGTTACGAGAATTTTTCTTCAAGGTCCTCATTTAGGAGTAAACACAGCCGGTATAAAGGCTAAGACAAGCAACAATGACACACAGTTGAGGTTCAGTAACTCGTGCGAAAATGAATGCACCGATCATCGTTTTATTTTGTAGCATCGTAGGTAGGTTGTGCGACAAGTGCTTGTGTTAATTGTGATTTTAATTAGAAATTAACCTCTTATTTTTCCTCTAAATTTTTACTTTCAAATTAAAAATGATCTTAACAAATATTATAATTAGTAAAATAATTATTTAATTTAAATATTCATACATTCCCTTGGATACTTATTACTCACATACTTAAAGTTTATTTTTTAATTTACTGGATCTACATATTATTTTAATTTATTTTAGGTAGCGTTGTATGTTACAATGTGCAACGGGAACTACCCTACAACATAGACCCACACGATCCTTATGCTGTTGAAGTAGCCCGAAACTTCGGCTTTGAACCATCGCAGCAGTTATTTTGGGGGAATGGTGGAAGCAACCAAGTCGGTGGCAATGGCGGACTGTGGTCAAAAATCACCAATAAATTTCCCTTTTTGGAAAATATGTTCGGTCGGATGCAGTTGCCAACACAATATTATGGAGTACAACAGCAGTACAGAGTCCCAATTAGTCCCCAGCAGAACTTTCCACCACAGCAGTTTCAACCGCAGCAGTATTTTGCACCGCAACAGTTTCAACCACAGCAGTATTTTACACCGCAACAGGTTCAACCGCAGTTCTATCGTGCGCAATACCAGCAGCAGCTCCTGCCATCTGTTCGTGATGTTGGGTTTACGGACGACGCTGTGATTGTAACGCCACCCCAAGTACCTATTTTCCCGCAACCGGCACCACAACCTATTCCAGTGCCCGCGCCAGCACCTGCACCTGCACCTGAACCTGCACCTCAGCCGTCACCTGGGTACAACTACAATAAACCTCAGTACCGATTGGAACTACCTCACAAGTAAAATTTACTTAGTAGTAATTAATAATGCGTTTAACAGTAAGTAGGTCATTAATTGTTAATTTTTAACTCTTATAACTTATTAACATTGCAGAATTTTATTAATATTTTTCAAATATTACAATATTTATCTTTGTTAGTAAAATTGAAATAAATAAATAAAATTGAAATCAATCAAAATGCATACGGGTAATGATAAATGTAAATAAAATAAGGAGGCTCTCTCAGCAGTATTAATTTTTATAAAACTGTTGTTATTATCTTAATTAAAAATAACATAAAAATACTGTGTTTTAATTTTTATCATCACAATTATTCTTACTTATTTTATTTACCTATTAAGTTATAGTTACCACGAAGTATATCATCACTATAATGATTAAAAATGCTTCATATTATTATCTAAATATTATAAACTATTTTTCCACCAAGTAAATAAAAGGAGATCGGCCATTTTTTATGGACTTTGGTCCAAATTTATGGTTTAGCAAGTCCAAATAACAAAAATAAATATTTATTAAGTTTTAACTCATATATAACTTTTTTTCTCCATAGGCCAATTTTGTGGTGTCCTAGATGGACTAGGTTTCATCAGCCGACGCGCCATTTGGACCATTTCCGTCCAACCTCCTTTATAAATGTTAATAAATATAATGTATTTAGCAAAAGATGAATAGTGATGGTGATACTCGTTTGAAATAAGTATATATTAGCGGCTTATTATTTTTCGGTATTGTATTGCAGCTTATTCATATAAATTGGTATTCAATTTGAGACAGAGGTATATTGATCGTAGTATCCCTTGCCGGATGAATCGATGCCGACCGATGAGCTTGCAATAACTGACCGACCGCCTAGAATGGCTCCAGATTGACGACGCGTTTCTCCAGCGCTGAAATTCAAGTACAGGTCAGGACATAAAATCCTACATCTAACTAGATAACTAGGTACATGTATCTAGTTAGGATTCAAACCCACCCACCCACGCAAATGGCAAAAATATTGCATACGTATCTAGTAAGTTTTCTGGTATATTGTAAAATATCATATGTGTGTAGTTTTTGCTATACAAATCCTTACTTAATATTATAAATAAAAAAGTGTGCCTATCTATCTGTCTACTACGCTTTAACGGCCCATATTTTCAATGAATTTTCATGAAATCTGGTATAGAGAAAGGGTACATCCCGGGTAAGGACATCTAGGCTTTAGCGTTCGGGTACGTAGCCGTGTAGAAACCAAACACAGTCGGCAATTGATTTTTTATACATCACTAGATGCTGCGACTTCTTATGCGTGGATTAAGTTTTTTTAATTCCCGGGGAACTTCTTAATTTTCCGGAATAAAAAGCAAAAGTAGCCTTTCTCCCCAGGGATGTAACCTACCTCTACCTATATTAAATTTCATCGAAATCGGTTGAAAAGATGGGTCGATAAAGCGTAGCAGACAGACAAACACTTGCGCATTTATAATATTAGTATGGATTTGTTAGCATATTCACATTAGGTAAGTAATATAGGTAGGTATATTACATTATTTTGTTGAATCATTTCCCTAATTTAGGTTTCAATCATTTTCAAAATTAATCAATGAACGGATGACTAGCAGTTTAACGAAGTAACTGTCAATTTTAATCAAAATGCATAATAGGTACCTATACATAAAGTTAAGTAGGTATACGTATTAAAATCGAGGGAGTAGGCTTTATTTTACTCTATTTTACGTTAAAAATCAATACTGATTACTGAGTTTCATCTTATTCATATGAAAGACTTCAACGAGCTCAAAGCTCATATTATTATCACTACGTTATATCCTTACAACACAGCTTTTCTTTAATACAAAGTAAAACTACGTACTTAGGTACTTTGTTCTTAAAATTATGGCAGAGATAATAATATTAAGTACATTTACTTATAAAATATATATGTAATTTTAAATATTTTCTCTTTATCGGCAAAATAAAATATTCACTTGTTTATCAAAAACATGTCTTTTTGAGTTATAATTTAAAGTCTAATCTGCCCACTGATTAATATTAAAGGGCTGCAGTATCATGACTGTACAAAAGAAAAGTCTCATTGACGGACTGGACTCTCCTCTTCTAGCGGTTAGACTGTAGCCGAAACCCTTGGACTTAAAAAGCTGAAAGTTTGCACTGAGGTTCCCTTTTTAATGTAGAACACGGAATAAGGTAGGTGGTAGATTCACTCGACGATTCAAAAGTACTTGCAATAAGTTTATTTGAATAAAAAAATATGAGTTATGACTTATGAGTTAAGAACCTGAAAGCGAAGCTGCGGGCAGTCGCTAACAATTATTGACAATATTTCAAATATATATAATATGTGTGGCAATTAACAAACTGTTAAATGTGCTTAAAACTAAAAGAACGAATTGCGTAATATATGACAATTTATTCATTCAAAAGTAATGTAGTTACCTTAGTTTAGGTAAATAATTACTAGGTAAATAGCTATACTTTCTTATGAATAATATATTATGTTTTGAGTAGTGAGTACTTATGTGCGCTACAATAGAGAGAGATTAAATAAGTTAAGAAAATTTTTAGCACTCTACATTGAAATAGGATAAAATCAAACAAACCAATATTATATAACAAATAAAACACTTTATTAGTATAGAATGTTAATTACAATAAATAGCTGATCTTCCGGCAGTTGCACGGCGATGCGCGGGATGGCGGCGCGAGCTTGCAACTGGTGGAAAATGCGCGTCTGGATGGATGAGCCGACACCATGGAGTTAGTTTGTTCCTTAGCTTTCAGTTAGTGCCTATGAACACACACAAAATATATATGGTGAGTTGTTGATTTATGAATCCATATTATAAATGTGAAAGTGTATCTTATCTGTCTGTTCGTCTGTCTGACTGTCTGCATGTCTGTACTTTTCACAGCCACAAAATTTGTTATAGAGATAGTTCGTATCCCGGAGGACCGTTGGACTTGGCTAATTTTTGTCCCGGAAAATCAATGTAGTTTTTAGTTATAGCAATTTCGCTGTGTCCGTAGTTTCTGCTCCAAAAATATAAACTACTAGCTGATGCCCACGACTTTGTCCGCGTGGATTGAGGTATTTCAGTTCCCACGGGAACTCTTTAATTTTTCGGGATAAAAAGTAGATTATGTGTTATTCCAGACTATTATATAATCTATCCCTATGCCAAATTTCATCCAGATCCGTTCAGCCGTTCTGACGTGATTGAGTAACAAACATCCATCCATCCATCCATACATTCATCCATCCATCCAAACTTTCGAATTCATAATATTAGTATAGATAGTATAAATTTATTATTGAAATAAAATACTAGCCTTACCTAACAGTATTAGGGTTTGAGGAGCCGTAGTTCCAGGCAGGAAGCTCCCAGCCGCCAGCGCCATTCCCGCGCGCGTTTGCAACCGCGTGAGCGTTGGCGTGGGCATTCGCATTACCTCCCCCTGAAAACAGAAATCAATGTATATTTCAAAACATGCATATGTAAATATACTTCTTTATGTGATTATTAGCTCTAGCCCTTTTTAGCTATGAAGTGTAAGAAAAATGAAAATTAAGGTTAGTTCTGAATTTATGATAGTAACTTGAGTAAAAATTAATGTTTTAATTTAACTCAATACAATCAAGAACTGCCCAAAACAAGGAGTGTAAGGTTTTCATCGTTCATGTATGTGAGTTTCTTTATTTACCATAACTTCTAAATGCCTGAACAGATTTTGTTTTATGGGGTATCTTTAGAATCTGTAAGTCGTGTTTTTATTTTTTTTAATTTGTAATTATTGCACCTACTGTAAATTACTGTTACCCAGGAACTATTTGAAATAACCAGAATGTTGAATGTAGAAAAAAATACGGACTAAGTCGAACAAAGTTAAACCAATAAGATTGCTGTAATTGTATAGATATTAGCTATAATTTTTAAATTCAAAATTGAAATGTTTTTTTATTCAAATAAACTTATTACAAGTGCTTTTGAATAGTCGAGTGAATCTACCACTGGTTCGTTTATAACTTATAAGCTCAATGCATGTTTTTGAAGCACCAATAAGTGCTTGGAAATTTCGCTCGAATGGGTTGATTTTTATTTATAGATGTCAGATTTAAGGAAATAAATATGTGATTGCGAGTGCTCTAGATCTGGCAGCTTTTTATACGAAGAGTATAATCAGCGTCTTAACCGTTTACCGCTAATATTATGCTGTAGGACTAAAAAGCTCCAATCAATTCGGCTATAAGTGCTCCCGTTTCCGATAGAATTGATTACTTATTTTTTGCGTTACCAATAAACCTAATAACTACTGACCGGTACGTTGTAGAGTATGGACCGTTAGATGAACGGGGACAGACGCCGGCGGCGGTTGAACTTGCTCTACACGTTTAATTCTACTGTTACTATGGAATGTTCATTACGCGTTGTACAGGCGACAACCAACTGTACGCATACAAATCGTTGTTGTTCTTCGATGAATTTCAACTCATGCTGCTGCAGTCTGCATTCTATATTTACACAAAGCTGTTTACACACTGTATACCTACGAGAAAATAAGTCGAATGTTCTCGTATTGTTCAAGTTTTGTTTAGAGTAGGCACCAAAGTCATATCAAGTGTAAAACTTTGGTGCATGTGATTAAAATAAAATGTCAAACTACGGTTTTTATCTTAGCACTTAATCCATAGATACTAAATATTATAAATGCGAAAGTGTGTCTGTCTGTCTATCTGTCTGTCTGTCTGCTACGGCCCATCTTTTCAACCGATTTTAATGGGTATGAAGGTAGGCTACTTCCCACAAGAATCAAAAAAATCTTAACCCACGCGGACGAAGTCGCGGGCATCATCCAGTCTTCAATCAAAATGATTTCTATTTTAAATGAAAAAGCGATCAAATAATAACTAGTGGTTCGCCCCGAACCATATCCATAAGTCCATCCATAAATAATAAATATAGTTAAAAGTATCCATAAGATAGTTTTAACTATATTTATTATTTGTAAGCACAAACGAATAAACTTTTACGACTTTTACTAAGACGGGCGGACGGACAAGACGCAAATTCACTCAAGTACTTAGACTCAGAGACCTTCGCTTCGCTCGGTCAATTATTTACAACCGCCCGCGACTTCGTCCGCGTGGATTGAGTTTTTTTTATTCCTGAGGTACCTACTCCTTAATTTTCCAATTTTCCAAATTAAAAGTAGCCTATGTCCTTCCTCGGGATGGTTTCCTATCTCTATGTATGTATGTATAAATTAGTTGAAAAGATGGGCGGTTAAAGCATAGCAGACAGACACACTTTCACATTTATAAATATTAGTGTGGATTATGTGCCTAAATAAATCCAAAGTTTGAATATTTCAATTAGGTAAAAGACAATTTGCCCGATTAAACTGTACGTATGTATATTATACCCACCACAGATACCCACTAAGAATATACCTAAGTACTAAGTATAGTAACTAAGGATAGATCAGTCAAGTAAGAATCGAATAATCTTGTATTTTGATTAGATTAGCTAAGTAAATGTTGCTTTTTGGAATAGGTACCTATAGTTTCGTGTTAGATATTTATTTACCGTGAATCGTGGAATACATACATGATTTCTCGATTAAATATGTGATTATAATCATATAATATATATCCATATTTTTTCACTAGCCAAAAAAACTAGGAAGCACCTATGTTAGATGTTAATAAATTAACAAAGACGTAGCAAAAACCATGGTAGTTTGTATAAATGTTCAAGGAAATGTATAATTCATGATTTACAAGTTAGGTAAATAAATTGATAATATTTAATTACTCAATTAGTGAATTATAACAAATTGTTTTAAATTTTCAATTACCTACTAAAAATCCATTTCATATGCACATAACCACGGTAAAGTCCTTAGTATAATATTATAAACGCGAAAGTTTGTATGTTTGTTACTCTTTCACGCCAGAACGGCTGAACGGATATGAATGAAATTTAGCACAGAGATAGATTATAGTCTGGAATAACACATAGGCTACTTTTTATCCCGGAAAATTGAAGAGATCCCGCGGGAACCAAAAAAATCTCAATCCACGCGGACTACCTAAGTCGCGGGCATCAGCTAATCAGCTAATCTATCTATCTATACATAAAATAAAACTGTAACGAAACTACTGAATGAATTCAAACGAAACTTGGCACGATTTGAGCCCATACTACGAGGTAGGACATAGGATACTTTTTATCCCGAAATTCTACCCCCGAAGGGGTGAAATAGGGGTTGAAATTTTGTATGAAAGTCCTTAATTTCTCAAGTTATAGCCATGAAACTTGATATATGAGCTGCGGGTTGAAAATGAAAACATATGTGTTTCACAGTTTTTCAAAATTCCACCCCCGAAGGGGTGAAATAGGGGTTGAGAGTTTGTATGAAAATCCTTAATTTCTCAAGTTATAGCCATGAAACTTGATATATGAGCTGCGGGTTGAATATGAAAACATATGTGTTTCACAGTTTTTCAAAAACCACCCCCGAAGGGGTGAAATAGGGGTTGAGAGTTTGTATGAAAATCCTTAATTTCTCAAGTTATAGCCATTAAACTTGATATATGAGCTGCGGGTTGAAAATGAAAACATATGTGTTTCACAGTTTTTCAAAATCCACCCCCGAAGGGGTGAAATAGGGGTTGAGAGTTTGTATGAAAATCCTTAATTTCTCAAGTTATAGCCATGAAACAGCATTTGGGCTTTCGTTAAAATATGAAGAAGTAGGTAGGTACGTGTTTCACCATTATATGGGGATTAAATACCGTGGGATAGTAATATAGGCTACTTTTTATCCTAGAAAATTAACTGAAAAACTTATTCCACGCGGACGAAGTTGCGGGCATCAGCTATAAAGAATATACATACATACATAGGCTACTTTTTATCCCGGAAAATTAATGAGTTCCCGCGGGAATCGAAAAAACTTAGTCCACGCGGACGAAGTCGCGGGCATCAGCTAGTTATCTATAAAAATTTTCTTACCGTGTACCGTTACACGGTAAGAAAATTAGGTAAGTAAGTACCTTTAACAGTGCTTAGTGCTTTAAACATTCAAATAATAGATACCTACGTTTCTAAAAACGCGGTACAAAATAATACTAGGACAAATAAAAATAAAAATATTATCTTGAAAATCATGAACATAATGAATTTAATGTATAATTACGTAGGTAGGTAAGTACTACAACTTTTATTTGTTTGTTGACACCACCGTAACAAATATCTAACTTACAAAGCTCTTACTTTCAGCCTAGGTAGGTACTAGGTAGCTAGATACAGATGCACATACAACAATTAATTCAATTTCGCGTAAGTTACACTATAATACATTATTTTTAGGTATATTTAGGTATCCATAATTTACATTATTTTCAGAACCATAATTATACTATGTATATACTATACTTATATTATATTTACTAGTACCTATTACTTAATGCTTCCTTAGATTTTTGCTCCCAACTGTTTTATTGAAATCTTTGTCTAAAAATCAAGTACCTAGGTAGGTATCTGGTATACCTACAGTATACCCTAACAGTGCGGACATTACGTAAGATCCCGCAAATGATTTCATTCAAAGTAACATGGAAGCATAATTGAATAATTTTAAATAACTTACAACCTTGTGCTTCAGCGTTAGCATTGGCATTTGCAGAAGCTCCAGCGGCGTACGGCAACGGGTAGGGGTTCAGGGAGCGGCGCAGCCTGCGGAGAGGAACGGGGTCCGATGCGTGGCCCTCTGCGTCGATCACGTAGTACGAACGGGGCACGTAGTACTGACCCTCTGAAATTTAGGCCATTGAATATAAGTAGACATATAATATCGACTCTAATTTCTTCGCCTCAGAGTCAAGAACAGTGAAGTCAAGAATAGTACCTATATATGCACAAGTGTGTACAGAACACAAGGGCGCTCTCCATTGGCTATTCCGTTACTCTCTAGTCCGATGAAGAAAAATGTTCAGTTTACCTTTTAAGTAGGTACAGACCTAGTTATGTATTTGTTACTTTGAAAACTCCTAAGCATGAGTGGTAAAATGGAAACATTTTTAGGTAAGTCCCTAGTAAGTAGGTATAGGTTTACTACCTAGATAAAAAATATAGGTACTACCTAGGTTAGCAATCCGCTCTACATATAAAATTTAAAGCGACTCCCAAACGCTGATGTCTTTTAAGTTCAGTAAGAACTTTTAAGACATGTCAGGAAGTCACATAGGTAGGTAGCTGATCAGGTAGGTATGTACGTTCGTTAATCCATTTTAATATTATAAATGCGAAAGTGTATTTAACCGATTTTGATGAAAATTGGTACAGGGATAGATTGTATCCCGGGGAAGGACATACTTAGGCTACTTTTTATCCTGGAAAATTGAAGAGTTCCCGCGGGAATCAAAAAAACCTTAATCCACGCGGACGAAGTCGCGGGCCTCATATGTAGTTAAATATAATTGTGTATTACTCATCAAAAGATGTACAGTAGGTAAGCAACTCTCGGAAATGTTGAGATCATCAACGTTTAACAAGGGATAATTCGTGAGATTTAAAGAATGACCTTATATTTCCATGACTTCATTGATGAATCGATCTCCAATTAATAGATTGCTATACTTAGCCGATGGAAGTTCATTTTAACTTTTTCTTAAGACTTTTTTAAATTTTTTATCTACTACAAGTTAGCCCTTGACTGCGATCTCACCTGATGGTAAGTGATGATGCAGTCTAAGATGGTAGCGGGCTAACCTGTTAGCAGTTAGCATGGCAGTTATATTAAGCCCATAAGTACCCCTATTCGGTTTCTACACGGCATCGTACCGGAACGCTAAATCGCTTGGCGGCACGTCTTTGCCGGTAGGGTGGTAACTAGCCACGGCCGAAGCCTCTTATCAGGCGAACTATATACTATAATATTATAGTTACTATATACTGTAATATTATAGTTTATTTTAATATATTTTAGGTATTTCAGATTTTCACTTTTACTATCTTCGGAGATGAAGGGGGGTGTTATTTTTGACATTTTTCACCATAAGTAAAAAACTAAGTGACTTAAAAAAAAGACTTCAAGAAACAAATTCAAAAATGTAAGTGGTAAGTAGGTACTTACTTAAAAAACTAATTTAATAATAATTAATCTAATCTAAATATATAGGTATATAAAATTCAAAGTCCTGACTGACTGACTGATATATCAACGCACAGCCTAAACCGCTGATCCTAGAGACATGGAATTTGGAGGGTGTGTTCTTTGTGAAGAGTAGGTATCCACTAAGAAAGGGTGTTTTGAAATTCCATCCCCAAAGGGGTAAAATAGGGGTTGAAAGTTTGTATGAAAATCCTTAATTTCTCAAGTTATAGCCATTAAACTTGATATATGAGCTGCGGGTTGAAAATGAAAACATATGTGTTTCACAGTTTTTCAAAATCCACCCCCGAAGGGGTGAAATAGGGGTTGAGAGTTTGTATGAAAATCCTTAATTTATCTTTAGCCACGAAACTTGGTATTTGGGCTTCCGGATTAAAATGATGAAATACGGATTTCACAGTTTTTGAAATTTATATCCCCAAGAACGTCAAATAGAGAGTTTGTCCTTCAATCACGACCCAACAGAGCAACGGATCGATGTGAGTTTTTGCATGGGTATAGTTGAGTACCTAGAGAGTGACATAGGCTTTATCCCGGAAAATTAAGGAGTGCCTGTGGGAATTAAAAAACTTATGCCACGCGAACGAAGTCGCGGGCGTCCGCTAGTCTAATTGTAAGGAGTCTTGTCAACACTTATTTTTTTTTAATTGTTTCGTGCAACTCAGCGTAAAATATTACAAACTATTCCAAATAAGTCTATAACTAATAGTTACTAAAATATGCAAAATGTGACTGGCCAGGCATAGTCGCACATAAGGGTTGCAAACCTACCTTTCAGGTACCTACCTACTCAACCCTGACAATAAAGTTTGTTTAGACTTTAGAACCTTTGAGTAGATATATGGACAGTATGGAGTAGGTACCTAATAGACGATTATAATCATAGTACATAATAGATAATTCAACGCCGTCAACGTTTAAGAGCCGTTTTTATATTAAGTAGGTAGGTAGTAGGTACCTACTAGCACTAAAGCGTGACAACGTCGGCACCAAGTTACAAAAACTTGAGTTTATTTTCCAAAAAAAGGACATAATGCAAAAGGCCACAGGAAACTGTTCTCAATAGGCATAGCTGAAACCAATCGAATATTAGCCATACACAATGTTTGTAAAAAGGAAACAACTAAGTTGAGTCAGCTTGAGTGCTGACAAAAAATGGGGGGCACTAACCTGCTAAAGCCATGGCCACGATAGCCGCAAATACGATCAGAGTGACTCGCTGCATGTTGACGTTGTGCCTTCGCAGATGCTGACTCAAAACTGGCTTCTACGGACTCGTACATAGTGTTTATATACCTACTTTATATCTTTATACATTCAGACTTCGGAGGCTTTGAAGGCATCGTATGTGCAGCCGCGCGCATTTATGTGGCCATTCGTAATAACGGTCTTTAAACCTACCTACTGGTAGGTTTAAAGCAAAACAGTTCTAATCATATTTGGAAGATATTTTGGATAAATAAATAATTGTTATGTACAAAGAAAACGTCTTTTTTTATATATTATCTAAAACATTTATTACTGCAGTGTGCGTTTGTCTACACATTCATCATAAAAATATGAAGCTCATTCAAAATGATCTCCATTAGCTTTTATGCAATCCTTATAAATATGATGTGGCCATTTATCGATTGAATCACGCACGTTCTCCATGGGAAAATTCGCCACTACCAACCTTATGGAATGTTTTAGGGACTCCAAATTATCATGGCGCATACTCTCTAGGAGAGACCATAAATCATAATCAAGTGGATTAAAATCGGGACTACTTAGATAATATTATAGGAGATAACTGCACTTTTGGTAACCATCGCCAGAAAAGCTGATTCAGTGTTAGGTGGATGTAGAGCTCTCCACTGATCACAAAAGTTGCAGTCTGCCTGCATTTGGATGGCCCTTTCGCTAAATATGGCCGTTCAAAGACGGTTTATTGTTACCAAAAATGAACGATAATTAGAAAAGCTGATTCTTGTACAGTATTAAAGTATGCGCAGTACCTATGTAAACAGCGTAAAAACTGACGCATTTGGATGGGATTTTTTCTAGATATCAGCTTTCAAAGACGTTATAACCTATACTTACTATGCGTTCCTGTAAAAAAATATTAGCAATAACTTTGTCGCCGTTGATCGCTATTAAAAATTATTAACAGCAATCAACGGGACGACATAATAATTGCTAATATTTTTTTACAGGAACGCATAGTAAGTATAGGTTATAAACTTATAACGTCTTTGAAAGATGATATCTAGAAAAAGTCCCATCCACATGCGTCAGTTTTTACGCTGTTTACATAGGTACTGCGCATACTTTAATACTGTACAAGAATCAGCTTTTCTAATTATCGTTCATTTTTGGTAACAATAAACCGTCTTTGAACGGCCATATTTAGCGAAAGGGCCATCCAAATGCAGGCAGACTGCCACTTTTGAGATCAGTGGAGAGCTCTACATCCATCTAACACTGAATCAGCGTTTCTGGCGATGGTTACCAAAATTGCAGTTATCTCTTAGTCTATAACGGCCAGTCTTCAGCTCTGATGCAGTCAGAAATGTTCCTTTACAACCACGCTTGTGTGGATCGAGCGAAAGCTTGCAACGCACCAGTCATAAATGACCCGGTGCTGAGTCTTACTGAAAGGACCATTCTTGGTTATGGAACACCTCACCAAACCATCACTGAAGCCGAATAATGCCCACGTTGTACCCTACTTATTAATCGAGAATCATCTCTAGAGCTTTGAGCATAAACTCGGTCATTCAGCTGATTAAAATGTTGCTCGATAATTTAAAAAAAATCTAGTCAGTAAATAAAAAAAATCTGTGTTTTAATATTAGTACCCTAATCATTCTTTTTAAATTATCAGTTAAGTAAGTAATGACCAGTGCGTCTCTAATAAGCTAAGTCATCGCTTAAAATACGGAACATGGTTCTGGCTGCTACATTCATTTCCGTAGACATAATAAAGTAATCTTTTGCCTTCGGACAGGATTTCTTCGGATTCTTTCCTTCACTGCTTTAATCGCCCTTTTAGTACGAATACTACGTGGACCCATTTGTATATTGTACTTAATAACTATAAGTGCAAACCTACCTTTTAGGTACGCAACCTTAAAAAGGGGAAAAATTAGCTTGCTGTACCTTACTATTAGGTATAAAGGTAAGGTAAGATGACATAACTCGTGAAAAACATGATAGACATATTATAATACGTCCTAGATATGGCCATAATAGGTAAGTACTTGACAATATTATTTTAGTTGTTTTGAAAACCCAACAACAAGAAACTATTACAGCTATAACAATAGTCAATAAAGTTTAGATAATACTCGTCATAATGATAATTTATATTTGTTTTAAAATAAGTATTACTTACTCATATTACTTGACACATAAGTACCTACCTATTACGGTAATTAATTTTTTTACTTAAGTACTTTATCCTATAAAATAAGGTAGGTAGGTATTACTTCGTATTAATTATAACAACTTTTTCTAGAAGGATCGGCAGTAATGGCTTGAGCAGACACAAAACCCAAAGTCGGCAAAGAAGACGGCGTAAAGTTATTCTATCAAGAAATTTCAAGAAAGTTATTCTTCAAAGAAATCTCTCTCCGCTCATGTCAAGTCATTTGAATACAAAATATTTTTGTTTACTGCTTATGTACTAAGTAAACTGCATGTCTATAAATAATAATATATGTCTGCTGAAGGCTTCGGCTGCGGCTGGTTATCATTCTAGACATGCCGCCAAGCGTTTTAGCGTTCCGATATGATGCCGCAAACAAAACCATAATATATGAGTCTAATAATACTCCCATACTCCTATTAGTTTAGCTACCACAAATTTTGCCTACAACTTATTTCAATACAGTGTAAATCTAGAAGAAAAAAAATAAAAATATATAATTTATCTTACAAAATTTATTCAGAAATAAAATTATAACATCAAGCCTTTAAAATTGACAATCCTCGTGAAAATAATACAATTATTTATGAGCACAATTTCATTTAGGAAGAATTATTATAACATTACCATCTAATTCAGATTCAAGTACATAAAACAACAATCTGGAACATTCTCACAGTTCATTTCATCCCCAAAAACACTGAATTTGTTAGGTCCTGAACTATCATACACTTAATTTAGTCATAAAATATATTGTACAGTAAAATTGTAAATACAAGAGATGGAATAAAGCACCTAAATATCATTGAGATGTGCAATAGCAAATGTCTATTGTCATACAAAAATAGATATGGTTAAGTTATCCAAGTATACTATAAAAACATTATAAAAATAAAATATAAACAATTTTAAAAACAATACATTGGAATTCACGGTACAAAACATCAGTGTTAGAAATGCACAAAATAATAGTTGAATGGAATATTTTAGTTTTTTTTTTCGATGTGTACATATTACACATGTAAAATTCTTATTAATATACAACATTTTAACCTATACTTTAAGTTTTTTTTTTACATTTTAAAGAGATATTTTTACAACCCTGTTTCCACTATACGTTATTACAATAGTGCGCTTCGTAGTCTAACATTCGTAAGTTACACAAATACTTCGACACCACAAGTTAAACATTAATATACAGTTTTGTGTGGTTAAATAAAAAATGTCTGAAATCACACATACATCAATAATAAATATTAATATCAACAATCTCAAATAAAAATTTCGTCAGAACTTTATTATGACACTACTAAAAACAATATTTTTCTTACAGCTTACAGCACACAGTTCCGTTTGTGCGTGGAAATTTAAGTTTAAAGTATTAGAGGGGGGAAATAATGGAAGATGTGTAAGGTACTTTCGAATGGAAGGGACAACCTATTTTATTTCTAAGTAGAGGGCATTGTGCGTTATTACTTAGTCTTGACTGTGGCGGCTTGTCGCTGCCGCAGAGTCTTGTTGGTGTTCTGATCTACTTCAGGGAGGTCGGATTCCTCGCTGTGGACTTTCTTCACTGTAAACAAAAAATACATTATAATTTATAAACTAGATGACGACCACGTGGATTTATGTTTTAAAAATCCAGGGAACAGTTTAATTTTCCGTGCTAAAAAGTCTATGTCCAACTCCAAACTATCTTATAGCCCGGGATCCCGCTGCAAGATTGTTATATGAATCGAGTACGTGATCAAAAATTAATTATTGTTATGTTGTTTGTCTACAGCAGTAGACAAAGTACAAGTGGTGCCATCTAGGTGGCACAACGTAAACTAAATTACTTAGACGCAAACAATTATTTTAATTAAAAATACTAGCGGCTACTTTTTGATTGGCAACCTGGCAAGTGTATATTCCCCCATTTATTATACATATATTTAATTATACATAACAATTAGTTTTTGATCACATACTCGATTCATGTAACAATCTTGCAGCGGGATCTCGGGCTATTGGTACCAAATTTCGACAAAATTAGACAAGTATGTGTCTTGATAACGTGAAAAGACAGACAGACAAATTGACAAAATTTCTCAGTTTCGATTATAACTCGTATCATAGATCTTTAACTATCGGCAGATTTTGCTAGCATGAAATAAGGTTTTGAAAATAACATTACCCTTTTCTTTTTTAGGCTTTTCTTTCTTTTCCTTTTTCGGCCTGCTTTGAGCAAGTTGGCGCGCCTCTTGTCGCTGCTTGATAGCTTCCGAGATGAAGTTGAACATCAGGTAAACCTAAGGAAGTAAATATGTATATGCATTTAAAACATGATTTCGTTTGGAGATTTCTTTCTATATTTTCATTACACAACTACCCAAAAAAAGGAGTGTAATGTTTTTAGGGTTCATGTATGTATGTGAGTTTCTTGATTTCACCATAACTTCTAAATGCGTGAACAGATTTGGATGTATGGGGTATCGTTAGAATCCTCATCCTCCCGGTTTTTTTGAACAAAAGATCATTGTGGCAAGTTCAAAAAAAAAAAAGTTCAAAAAAGTTCAGTCTTGTCTTAGTTTTTTTAATTATGTTCAATTGTTATTACAGTTTTGACATAGTGGAATTAAAAAGAGGATTTTATAATCAGCAACCCGAAAAACCTTTAAATTTACTTGCAATTTGGTTTAACCTGGTGGCTGGGTCTGGGCGGCTTGCTAGGAGACTTCTGGAGTGAGATTGAAAGGCTGGAAAACCTAAGTGGGAAAATGAGTGTCGCACCGCCACGAACACCGCGCCGTTCAGCAGCCCCAGCACTGCACAAGCACACTCGTCAACACAACACTGACCTGGAAGGAGACCAGCAGGACGAGGGCGGCCACTCGCAGCAGCAGCGGCGCCGCGCCGGCCGCGCCGAAGTAGAACGTGAGCACGCCCAGCACCAGCGAGCACAGCCGCACCGCCACGAACACCGCGCCGTTCAGCAGCCCCAGCACTGCACAAGCACACTCGTCAACACAACACTGACCTGGAAGGAGACCAGCAGGACGAGGGCGGCCACTCGCAGCAGCAGCGGCGCCGCGCCGGCCGCGCCGAAGTAGAACGTGAGCACGCCCAGCACCAGCGAGCACAGCCGCACCGCCACGAACACCGCGCCGTTCAGCAGCCCCAGCACTGCACAAGCACACTCGTCAACACAACACTGACCTGGAAGGAGACCAGCAGGACGAGGGCGGCCACTCGCAGCAGCAGCGGCGCCGCGCCGGCCGCGCCGAAGTAGAACGTGAGCACGCCCAGCACCAGCGAGCACAGCCGCACCGCCACGAACACCGCGCCGTTCAGCAGCCCCAGCACTGCACAAGCACACTCGACAACACAACACTGACCTGGAAGGAGACCAGCAGGACGAGGGCGGCCACTCGCAGCAGCAGCGGCGCCGCGCCGGCCGCGCCGAAGTAGAACGTGAGCACGCCCAGCACCAGCGAGCACAGCCGCACCGCCACGAACACCGCGCCGTTCAGCAGCCCCAGCACTGCACAAGCACACTCGTCAACAACCACTTTACATTGACAACTTTTCATTACAAAGAACAACATTACACTCCAAAAAGAGATAGGATCGAAACTACTTGTTTCTATTTAGGTGAGAACACGCGCGGTCATTGGCCAGCTTTTCCTGTGATCATTTTGTGTTTGAAGACCATCCTTGGATATCAGGCGTGAGACTGTGACATGATACAAATCGATTCCATAAAAATTTCAGTAGTTTACATCCAGCTACAATATAGACAATAGTTTGTGATATAAGAGTGGTAAGTAGGTTTTACAAACTATTTGACGCTTGACTCATGAAAGCTTGGCTTTTCAGTGGAGAAGTGTAACCAGTATGGTTGGCGCCATTCCATATCTGGTACAGCAACTAAATTAAGCTAGTTAGATTGTATTGTAATATTTTTAATAAAAACTAAAAAAATAGTAGCCATAGGGACTGCCGATAGAAGTAAAAACAAATATTAAAAAAAAAATATATAAACCTTAAAACTAAGGCATTAAAGTTTAATTTTTTTTTTTTTAAATTATCAACATACAAATTTACAAAAACACATAATATTTTAGAATACATTGAAAAAACCACACAGGTTTGCCCTCAATGTATAAGCGTCTGCGCCTTGAGGTAAATACAAGCTTCTTAGATTAAAATAAATACATTAACTAAATAAATAAAAAAAACAAATAAATTAAAAATAGTAACAAATCCCACAACATAAATAATGAAACTAAAGATAACATTTAAAACAATTACTTGAAATACCTACTAATAAATTACGAATGTAGTATATTTATATTTAAGACCTTTTGTCTTCGTAACAACGCGAGCATGTCGGTGACGCGAATCCACAAGTTTACCCCCTACCAACCACTGCTCAACGCCGCTAAAGAAGTTTTCACTTCAAACATTTGTATTCAACTTACATTTTTCTAAGTAGTCTTCTCTTTCGCCCCTCAGGATGGTGTTCAGACGGTAGCAGTGAGCCACAAACTCAGCCAGTGCATGCAGAACAATAAGACAGACTCCTACTCTTTGGAACCTGTTTAAAAATTTTGTTTTCATGTTATCTGAATATTAATTTACCAAGCTGTAATTTAATTTAAGTAAGTAATAAAATACGATGTATATAGACACCAATAGACAGAAATGGAAAAGGATGGAGGAGGCTTTTACCCGCAGGGGACCACACATTTAAATAAACCATTGCATAAACATTGTACAGAATAATTTTGTAATGTGTGGGAAATAAAGCTTTAATAATAATAATAATATAATAAGTAATATATAGTAAGTATGGCTAAATAAGAATATTTCAAATCCCTAATTCTCAAAGAAAAGGCTGACACACACCAAAATTGCTCAAAGTCATGCATCAAGTGTATGCCAGCCTAAAATGTTAATTTAAAACTTTCACTCACAGCATACTATTGTATGAATATAAATTAAAAGCAGGCAGTCTTTTGACAATAATAGGAAAACCAAATACATAGTTTTAAACACAACAGAATTTTGAACTATGAAAATAATCTATACTAATAATAAAAATGCAAAAGGGTGTCTGTCTGTCTACTACGCTTTAGCGGCCCATCTATTTTAGCGGATTTTGATGAAATTTGGTATAGAGATATGGTGCATCCCGGGAGCTACCACGGGAATTAAAAAGCTCATCCACAATGACCAAGTTGTGGGTCATCTAGTATGTTCTAAAATAAGAAGTTATTAACAAGTCTTATTTTAATGTCCTCAATGATCAGCATTTCAAACTTACTTGAAGCCATATGCCAGGCCCACAAATGCAAAGGCAACCGCTGCTTGTGTGATACGACCTGACCACTCATCTTTCTTGATGCGCTGGAAATATAGCTCTGGAATTGTGTGGATCCAGTATGCAGCTTGAACCACCCACCATAACTTCAGCAGGAAACTCATTGGATGGTTTGGGTAGCCTAGAAAATAAGTTTTAGTTAACAAGATGACTTGAGAACATTCAGGGATAGCCAGGATGGCAGGGTAAGTCACTCTAACACTTGCACAGTCCAAGAGCAAAACTAAATTAAAATATTTTTGAAAGTCTTCAAAGAAAGTTACATATAATATGTTAACTTACTTGGAAAATCGTAACTGTAGTTCTCACTTATTATAGTGACTATGTTTCTGGTACTCTAATGATTATCACAATAATAATTTTTGAGGGTATGTTATGACTAGGGTTGCCAACTTTTTTTTTCAGCCTCAAGGGACAAACGGTTAAGAATCTTAAAAAATACAGGATGTATAATTTTTACCCGGGACAGAAAAAAAACCATTGCATTTTCAGTTAGGTATTTTATTTAGACTTAAAACTATACTTTGTTACAGACTTTACTGCACGCAACAAATCTTTTTGTGATTTAATATGTTTATAAAAGGAGACACAATTAAAATTGTAATTAAACATGGTAAGCAGTTCGGCTCTAATTAAATTTGGTGTGCATTTGTTACGAGAGTTACGGTAGTCCGTACCTAGTGTTAGGTAAACTAGGTACGCACTTCTCTGGTAAACTGGTCTGTGCGCACTACGCACTACCTACTGTACACTTAATTACCAAAATACGGGGCATGAGCTGTCCCGCCGGGATATTGAAATTTATGCATGAAATACGTGACGGTTGGCAACACTAGTTAGGACCCCCCATGCATTAGTTACTTTTTCAGAATCTTTGAATTCTGTTCCCATTTGAAGATAAGCTTTTAAACAACATTGGTATATTTTATTGAACAATGTCATTAAGAAAATGAAAACATTCAGGAATATTATCTAGTTTCCATACCTACCAGTCTTAGATAATGTATTATTTGATAGTTTGTTTATTATGTATTACAAAAAAATATTTTATAACAATATTGTTAACTTACCATCCCAAAGCTGTGAAATATTGAAAATAAATCCTTCACGGAGAATGGCATCTCCACCCCAAACTAGTGTCACAAGTTGGAACACAACAAGCTGGCCTGATTCATTCAGAGAACTTAATCTTGACTTTGATAGATGAAACTTCTTTGATATTTTCTAAAAAAAAAAAAGAAACTTTTACATAACATATTTGTGCTCTAGAAATTAATATTTACTTAGGAATGAACTGTTTATCATGTCATGTTTATATGACTTACATCTAAGAAGTACTCTTGAAGGATAGCATGCATAACAATGCAGACTAAGGAGTAGAAGAACACGGCACAGGCATCTTTCCAGCCAGCCTCATACGAGAAAGGCTCCCCCTTTGGTGTCTCGCGCGTCGGCTCCACACCAGTGACGTTGTGGTGTAGACTGATGAATAAACTGGCCACTGGACTTGTCGACTGTAAACAGCAACCAAATATTCAAATTTACCAAAACTTTAATAAAAAAAACGCCTAAATTTTGAAGATTACGTGGCATCCGCTTATCGCTTACCTGTACCATTAGTCCAACCAGGAAAACCATAACAATACATGAAACAATATCAGCATGATTTTGTATCACAAATTCGTGACTGAAAAATGGGGGGTTCTTGTTAGATTTTCTTCCAATTGCAGGTTTTACACCCATCTTCCCGGTTTTAACCTAGAACTGAAGATTTTATGTCAAATACGCAAACAGCAAGTGTACACTGGGGAAGTTTAATTAATATTTATATATTACAAATTTATGTAAAAGGTAGCAAAATTACCACAAAAGATATTAAATTCACCCGATGAAGCGAAATGTTTCTTAAGAAATTTGACAGCACTTCCACTTACGTGACACTTTCACTTGCTACGCGGTCAAACGTCAACGTTTGTTGACAGTTGTGTTGGCACTCAAATAGTCAATAGAGCGTCGTAAATTATAATTCCCTATTTTAGGGCTAGCAATTACGTATTACAGTGTATATAATTAAAATTTAATTTAAAATTACGTTTAAAATACACTTAATTAACTACTAGTTTTACTACAACTTCAAGATGCGATGAAATTACCTACCTACCTACGTAGTCTAAATCCGGATACTAGTCTCTGGTTACTAGTCTCTGATCCGGATTTAGTAATGATGTTACTCTATATTTAAAATTGTCTATGAATCTTGAATGTTGCTATCATTGATAAATAAAACATCCTTGATGTTGCTATGTTCAATGTTGACCAAGGACCTTTAAACCAATGGACTAGTAACGCGCATGTTACTATTTTACCAAGTTGACTTATCAGTTTTCCCCATTTAGGATGAGTGATAAATAATAATGGCATCGCTTTAATTAATTAATAATCCTAAACTATTCTTAAATACATATAAAAAATGCTGAACCGGCAGGATTTTGGGTACCTATGTATTTTTAACTTCCCTAGTGTTTAAGCACTATAAAAAAAGTTTAGGTGTGTGCAATTCACACACGGCAGAAGTGAAACTTCAGAAAAATAGCCACAATGATTAAGGAAGTACCTACGCAATTCACACACGGTAGAAGTGAAACTTCAGAAAAATAGCCTACGAGTTAATTAGGTACAATGACTTATGGAAAATTCTTTATAAGTATTATTACTAATTGTATTCTATCTCATTTTCTCGCAGGCTAAATCCTATTAAGAATATGTTTGTCTCTTTTTCGTTCCGTTTTGCGTTTTATCAACCAGCCCCCCTAGCATGGGCCGAGACAATTTTCTCCCCGAGGAAAGGATAAAATTTTTATTCCTAAATAAATAAATAAAAACGCTAAATAACGGTGGATAAATAGTCCCCCGAGTCCCCGTGAAATGTCAAACGGGGATAAACTTCTCCTCTCCCCTGTTTCCGTGCTCTGAGACGTGGCTAAGTTAATTTTATCTCTTGTCAGTGGATAAAATCGGGGGATAAATTTTTTATCTCCGGCCTATGCTAGCCCTGCAGCCCCCCTAGCATGGGCCGAGACAATTTTCTGCCCGAGGAAAAGATAAAATTTTTATTCCTAAATAAATAAATAAAAACGCTAAATAACGGTGGATAAATAGTCCCCCGAGTCCCCGTGAAATGTCAAACGGGGATAAACTTCTCCACTCCCCTGTTGCCGTGCTCTGAGAAGTGGATAAGTTAATTTTATCTCTTATCAGTGGATATAATCGGGGGATAAAAAATTTATCTTCGGCCCATGCTAGCCCTGCAGAGGTGGATTATATCATACTTTCTACTACTACATTTAGGTAAACAATCAAACAGAAAATTACAAAAATGGAACGCTTTGTATAGGTACACGTTCGTCCGGTTGCGCCACTTGTACCGTGGCGACAACATCCGTTTCATCATCGAATTTTCAAATCACAAAATATCAAAAAGTTTCACTTCAAAAATTACAATAGATAATTATTATACGTTATCTATCTATAACGAGCAATTCTTGTTTATATATTAACTACTTATGTACCTATAATCTGAATCTCGGAAACGGCTCCAACGATTTTCATGAAATTTAGTAGGTATGCAGGGGGTTTTGGGGGCGATAAATCGATCTAAAAAAATTTCGTTTTATCTGTGTTTTCAGGCAATGAAAAACTGCTACAATGTCATTAGAATACGAAGGTAAACTTCGCCACATTGGGAAATCGGGCGGTACCGAAACTAGAAGATCCTGGTTCGAGTCCATGTCTCCAGTCCGATTTTTTTGTTTTGTTTTTTTATTGTTTTGTTTCTAATAAAATGGTTAACTAATTGCACTGCAGACACCTAGTACGATTGCAACCCCCTGTCTGACACCCTGATGTTTTATAATTTATGAATGTCTGACAGAGGGTTGCAATCGTACTAGGTGTCTGACACTAGACAACGTGGTTTCTAATATTATTCCAAAGCAAAATATAAAAAACGGAGCTTAATTGCTTTAACGACTTTGAGGTGCCACCTTATTTACCTGATAGGTAGGTTTTCCAAAGCAACCGCGATCCAAACTTCATAGTCGGGGATCGTTTATACCTAGAGACATACATACAAAAAATTGCAGCTTTAATAAAATAACGTAGGTCGTCGCGGGATCTTGCTCTATAAGCTATGTTCCTGATTAATTAGTACTAGATATCGTTGGTTTTAATATGAAACAAATACGGAGAAAACATGTCATTTATGTCGTAAAAATAGACAACGCAATGCGCTTACATTTAATTTTGGGAAAGTATTTTGAAAACATTATTATCCAGGGACCTAGATAAACACAAGTTCAGTCTAAATAATTGCTTAGTATGGTGGAAATACTTTCGAATCACAAATTATATTGGTATTACGTTTGTATGGGCAATTCACCCTCCGCCGCCGTCTTAACAAAACTTATAGACTAAGAGATAGCTGCACTTTTGGTAACTATCGCCAGGAAGGCTGATTCAGTATTAGGTGGGTTTCCTATTTTATGTTAGTATTTAAACATCTCCATACTATTAATTTTCCTGTTTCAGATTGTATTTACGATTTTAGTATTATCTAAAAGGTGATATATTGTTTTATTTTGAATGTATTATGTAGGGCTCCCCACTGATGACGATAGTGAAACTCTGCCCGCATGCGGCACCACGGAACGAACCGCCAAAGGGTGGAATGCGCTTTTGCGTCGTGCCACATATTATTATGCATGAGCACCTTCAACTTTCAAGTTGCGAGTGAATTGGTCATCTAATGCACGTCCCACCCTCCATCCTAGATAATCAAATCATAGAGACTCCATAATCGCTTTCCATTGCATTATTGTCGTCAAACGTCCTTTTCAACGGCGTAAGAATAGGCCAGCAATTAATTTTAAGCCTTCATAATTTTTAATAGCAATCAACGTGACGCCATACTTAATAATCAGTTAACTATTATAAATGCGAAAGTTTGGATGGATGTATGTATGTATGGAAGTGTGGATGTATGGATGTTTGTTACTCAATTACGCTCCAACGGCTGAACGGATCTGGATGAAATTTGGCACAGAGAAAGATTATAGTCTGGAATAACACATAGGCTACTTTTTATCCCGGAAAATTAAAGAGTTCCCACGGGAACCAAAAAACCTCAATCCACGCGAACGAAGTCGCGGGCATCAGCTAGTTGCTAATAATTATTTATAGTATAGTAAGTTTATAACGTCTCAAGGTGATATCTAGTGAAAGGCCCGATGAATAGCGTCAGTTTGTATACTGTTTATTGTGTACTGTGCATACTTTTATACTGTACCTACAAGAATCAGCCTTCCGAGTTATGGTTCATTTTTGGTAACCATAACACGTGTTTGAGCGGCCATATCTAGTAAAAGGCCCATCCGCATGCGGGCAGACTGGCGGATTTCCCACCAGTGGAGAGCCTAGGGCCCACCAAAACTAAACTAACTAAATCAGCCTTTCTAGCGATAGTTACCAAAAGTGCAACTATCTCCTATATTATTATCAGATAAGTATCACCCCTGTGACCCGACCCCATTAACGAAAGAATCAATCATCATCATTACCTTCACGATGGTGATAATCTTGTTGGTGACTTCGCCAATTGTTCCATACAAACAATATTATTAGCAATGATGTTTTAAAACAAGAATCATTTGACTATTTCTTAATCGGTAAGTCCATGGTGGTGCGTACTGACCAGATTTATGTAACAAATTGGAATTACATAACAACAGGAAGTTTCGTTCGATCCGACGTAATCAACGATTTAACGCTCTCAATCAAATCCAATATGTTACATTACAAGCGAAAGTGGGGGATGCCCCGTCGCTCACGTCCGCAGGAACTACCTTCTACCTCCCTGCACGTGTCCCCTGGGTGGTGCTAAACGAGCAACGAACTTTCAGGCGAAATAAGCGTTATTTTTAATTAGCTTGTTAATAACGCCATACGATTAAATAAATAAACAAGCGAATGCCCTGTTCAATAAGCACTTTAGATGTAAAGGTACGGATTAAAAAACGATTGGTTTGTATTTTTAGATAATGTAATAAAAGTAGATTCATATAAATCACAATTTAACATTGAGTATTGAATATAAATAAACAAAGTTTATAAACAAGGGCTCAAGCCTCAAATACTGTTAGCGTAATAAATTTCAAGATTTTTGCAAATGATCAAAAATATTTATAAGAAACAATATAGAAAATTACCATAGTTATGATTATTCGCATGATGCAGAAATCATTATTTTTTACATAATATAAGAAATCGGTAGTCCTCATCAAAACTTAATAATAATTTCAAATAAAGAAAAATAGCAGTAACATAATATTACCTAGGTACCTATATTATTTATCATACATTTAGATAATAAATAATGTAAATTATATGCTCCGTTTAAAAGTCTTTAAAAAAATATAACTGTTATAAAATTATATCGCATCTAAAGAGGAACTAAAAAAGCTTACTCCTTACTATAAATATAATTATTTATAATTTATAATCTAACTAACATTATGAACTCGTCGAATATGTAAAATTTAAATATTTATAATATTATTCATCAATTACGTTCTAACGTTGTAATAATACTTTGTATGCCAGCAGCTTCAATAATTTGGGCAAAACTACTTTGCTATAGGCACATGGCAACTGCATCAAGTCGACACCTTAACACCAAACACTTTTCAATTTTGCAAATTGCAATACAGATAAAAAACTTGGACTAGTTTTTATTGGTTTAAATAACATTTTCGGAGTCAATCTCTCCTTGTTCGACTGTCATGTACATGCCTTCTTCCTCGTAAGTGGAATCGTGTTTCGCCAAAATACGCAGCAAAGGACGAAGCTTCATCCACCATTGTTGCTTAGGTACTCTTTGACTGAAAACAAAAATATGTTGTTTACGTAGGTACATTAATTATTATCTTTTAGTATAGAATCAATACTACAAATGCGTGTGTCGCTATGTGTGTCCTTCTACCTGTTTACTACGCTTTCTCAGTCCATCTGTTCAAAGGATATTGACGAAATTTGGTACAGGAATATAGGTTTCCACGGGGGTTTTCAAAAACGTTTACGAACCCCGCCAGTAGGACGAACCCCGCCAGTAGGATTTGAAATTTGAATGCAGATAGATCAACGAACTCAATTTACATAGATGGGCCCTGTCAAACAAAGAATGTGGACTTATTTTACTAACGCCATCTAGTCTGAAAAGCGGGACAGCGCTATGGCGGGGACAAGGACAGGTGAGCAGCATGCACCACAAGTCGGACGCCCAACTTTTTTCTATCTAAGGGCCCATCTAGTACCTACATATATATCGATATATAGATTTAAAAAAATTCACTCACGCGAAGTTTGTTTGTGACTTCAAGTCTTCAAGAGGAGTGAATCTGTACTGTCGCTTCACAACGCCCAGAAGACAGGCGGTGTCGGCTCCCCGCGCCGGCCCGTTGTGAATGGTGTCCACAAGCCAGTGCAGGCACTTGGCGGCCATCTTTGTTCCCATGTTGCGGTCGAACGGGGTTGGCGAACCACCTTGCTGCATGTGACCTACAAATTAAAAAAATTAAAAAACGTGCGGTGTCGTGGGACACCAGATAGGAACGAAGTTCCTTATTACATAAATATTAATTTCAAGTTCTAGTCGAGGTAAAAAGAAGAAATTTGACAGTCATAGAGACTGCCGATAGAAGTGAAAACGACGAAATAAAAAAATATTAAAATATAAACCTTAACACTAAGGCTTAAATTTTATTTTCGAATGTAGTATGTTTATATTTAAGACCTTTTGTCTTCTTAACAACGCGAGCGTGTTTTCACTTCAAAATCTTACGCATTTTAGTTACGGGTTTAGTCCCATAAGGAAGTTCGTTCCAATAAAAGTGTGTGTGTGCAATTGGGTATTTGACAAATAGTCAAATCAGCAACTTTTTTTCAAACGTCAAAACGCGTCCTTAGTATTATATCTATATATTAGGTCATTATAGTTCGATGCACTTTTTTTGCTTTAATCGAGTTTAAAATAGTTATTCAACATAAAACTAACAGGGACGTGGATATTACGACTTTTGGGAGATCCTCTATTTAATAATCACTAAAAAATAATTTATTTGAATAGTAGTCAAATACCCAATTCACACACGGCAGAAGTGAAACTTCAGAAAAGTAGCCTACGAGATAATGAGATAAATATATCTCGTATTCTATCTCATTCTCACGCATGCTAAATCCTATTATGAATATGTTTGTCTCTTTTTGGTGTCGCTTTTTCGTTTCGTTTTCCGTTTCATCGAATTTTCAAATCACAACGAATCTAAAGAAGTTTCACTTCAAAAAATGAATTTTTGTCTTTTTACAAGTCATATACATCAGGCACACAAAAAAGTATTGCCTGATTTTGTTTTACACCAACTTTTTAGGGTTCCGTACCCAAAGGGTAAAAACGGGACCCTATTACTAAGACTCCGCTGTCTATCTGTCTGTCTGTCTGTCTGTCTGTCTGTCTGTCTCCAGGCTGTATCTCATAAACCATGATAGCTAGAAAGCTGAAATTTTCACAAATGATGTATTTCCGTTGCCGCTATAACAACAAATAATAAAAATTAAATATATATATATATATTAAGGGGGGTCCCCATACAATAAACGTGTTTTTTTCGTATTTTTTTGCTCAATATTAAAAACGGTAACAGGTAGACGGTTCAAATTTTCACAGAATATTAACTTGTATATTACCTTTCAAAATAAAAAAATAAATATCAATAAAGTAAATATTAAAGGGGGGCTCCCATACAACAAACGTAATTTTTATTTTTAATACGTCATAAATCGTAAAACTTACTACAGGTTTGTACGGAACCCTTGGTGCGCGAGTCCGACTCGCACTTGGCCGGTTTTTTTTTGGACGTGAGTGTTACAATATTGCAAACTGTCAAAAAAATAGGTCTCCATTTGTTTGAAGTGGGCGGAGCCCCTCAACGTTCTGAACGACTTCACAAAACCAACAATATACGATCGGAAATATTATATTTATAACATAACATGCTACCTGAGTCTGAGCTAATGCTATGGATAGCATCTGGGTGGTCTGTTAAAAAGAAAACCATTCTAAAATGTCTTACCCAGGACATTCATTCTTGCAGTAAAAAGCCCCTTTCCCTCTTCAGAGTAAAGCCGATAAATGAACTCTGTGTTATAATTTTCATTAGCTTTCTCATTGCGCAGGATCAGGCCGCGTTGGATGCCACCAGTCATCTTGGACGCAATGTGATACACGTCTTGTTGCAAATCCTTTATGGAGAACTTTTCCTCGTAAATGTAAGCAGCGTCTGCACCGCCAGCTAAACCTGTGTAGAATAGATTATAATACGCTGTCAAAAGTTGGTGTTTTTTTAGGTATGTTCCGATATACACTGCGAACACTGTAAGGTGTGACGTCAATTTAGTATACATATATAATATATAAATATGTATTGCGAAGCCGTTCCTTTATAGGTAGCTATACTGGTTACTGTTTAAAACGGAACGCAGTCCAGCTGTTTATCATGTGATCAAAGCACTGAAAACACCTTACCTCGAAAACGCCAGTGCTCACAGTACAAAAATGGCGACGATTTATGACGTAATTTTTAGGGTTCCGTACCCAAAGGGTAAAAACGGGACCCTATTACTAAGACTCCGCTGTCTGTCTGTCTGTCTGTCTGTCTGTCTGTCTGTCTGTCTGTCTGTCTGTCTGTCTGTCTGTCTGTCTGTCTGTCTGTCTCCAGGCTGTATCTCATAAACCGTGATAGCTAGAAAGCTGAAATTTTCACAAATGATGTATTTCCGTTGCCGCTATAACAACAAATACTAAAAATTAAAAAAATATATATATTAAGGGGGGTCCCCATACAATAAACGTGTTTTTTTCGTATTTTTTTGCTCAATATTAAAAACGGTAACAGGTAGACGGTTCAAATTTTCACAGAATATTAACTTGTATATTACCTTTCAAAATAAATAATTAAATATCAATAAAGTAAATATTAAAGGGGGGCTCCCATACAACAAACGTAATTTTTTGATATTAACAATAAACCTCTACAAACAAAGTTAGTTTTGCGGTTCATTTCGTCTTGTTTTTAATACGTCATAAATCGTAAAACTTACTACAGGTTTGTACGGAACCCTCGGTGCGCGAGTCCGACTCGCACTTGGCCGGTTTTTTTTTTTTAAAGTTATATATTTCCCTATAGTCCATTCATTCTAGATTTCAATGTATGGGCAAAACGGCAAAATTTATAACTCTTTGAAACCCCTGTGGTTTTATACCTATGAGTGAATACATTAAGAAACACAACTCTCCCCCCCTCCGGTAGTGGCTTACCCCCTCCCCGCCTTGAAAAGTGTGCCATTTTGCAGATTTTGTAGATTTTCAAGAAAACTATACAAGCTAGGACAAAACTGTCAAAGAAAACATTTTGCCGCGAAAAAATCTAAAATGAATGGACTACTAGGATACTGCGGCAGTATACTGTCAGTCCATAATATATCGGAACATACCCTTAATCAAATAGGGTGGGTTATTAAATGAAAATTTTGGCAGGAGAGGATTATTAAATGAAAAATATTTCACAAATAAAATCATAAAAACGAAAAGCTAATTAAATAAAAAGGTTAAATTTAATAAGATTTAAGAAATCAGACTAAAGAATAAAGATTACTTAATTTAAAAAGTTATAGTGAGAAACGTAACCTGCTAAAGTGGCGAGGTATCCGCAATAGCCTCCCATAGTCTCCACGACGAATACTCGGCGTTTAGTACCCTGGCAAACACGATTTACATTAATAAGATATATATTTGAAATTACATATACCTACATAATTTTTTTTTATCAATCACAATCAGTGATCACAATAAACATTCCCTGATGGTCATGCATGAGATTTCCTGTCTCTCTTAGGAAGGAATGCACTCCGAACCAGTCATGGTATATTCACTTGACGATTCCAAAGCACTTGTAAAAGTTTACGTGAATAAAAAACGTTTGTATTGAATAATTGAATTTCGACTTACTGACAGCTAGCTTACAAACACCACCTGTATTATTATTATTTATTTATACGGCACAGGCCAATTACACTAATTATTTAGGTTCACATAGGTATAATTACAAGATACAATAAAAGATTAAATACAATTATTAGATACAAAGAATCTATACTTAATATTATAAATGCGACAGTTTGGATTGATGGATGGATGGATGGATGGATGGGTGTATGTATGTATGGATGGATGGATGTTTGTTAATCAATCACGCCAGAACGGCTAAACGGATCTGGATGGAATTTGGCACAGAGATAGATTATTGTCTGGAATAACACACAGGATACTTTTTTATCCCGGAAAATCAAAGAGTTCTCGCAGGAACCAAAAAACCTTTATCCACGCGGACGAAGTCGCGGGCATCAGCTAGTAGATAATAATTATATAGAAAGGACAAGGACACAAGGAATAAATTAAGAACTAAAAATAAGCTGCATTCACAGGGACTTCTCACAAAACTCCAGACATGCTCGCATAACTGCTATACATTCATCCGCAAACACATCAAGTTCAGGGGGTCTACTCTCTTTCTCTAAAACGAAACTTCGCAAACAAACGAACGAAATTTCGTTAACTCCTCTCCTACATAATATTATCTCTATGCTCCTCTCTATTTCGTTTTCGTACACGCAGACGAAGTACGGATCCATAGAACATTTTCGTGACCGATTGGATTGAACGATTTTGTGTGGGTCTAATAACCGACTAATTACGTTCGTTTGCGAAGTTTCGTTTGAGAGAAAGAGAGTAGACCCCCAGGTTTGGCTTGGACAGCGTTAATATTAGCGTTAATAGTTAATATAATATTATCTGCTCACCTGCGCTGACTGCCGGATGCGGTCGCAGATCTCAGTGATCTCGTTGAGTGCCGTGTCTGCGCCTAGAGAGAAGTCTGTGCCGGGCACGTTGTTGCTAATGGTGGCGGGAATCACTACCAACGGCAGACAGAACTCAGGATATTGAGAGCGGGATTCGTATATTTCCAACCCAGCTTGATATGCCTGCAATAGACAAAAAAAACTTATTACAAAACTAGCAGTTCCATTTTTGAGAACACTCAAAAATTAGCTCTATTTTTGTTGAAGATGTTCGCGCACCTCAAATCCACCGATGATAAGTAAGCCTTGTATGTTGAACTCCTTTATGCGGGCAGCTATCTCTGCTTTCTTGTCTCCCGGAAGCGTGCGTTTGGTTCCTAGGAACGCTCCGCCTTGAGCCACCCAGCCAGTGACATCGGACCTTGAAATAATTATAAATTATGCTGACGATTGCGGAAATTCCAACTATTTCCAAATCCAAGGCCGGCTTTTTTTAAAATCTACATGGCTGTCGTTATCAAGGTTTTTCAATCTGATGAAGCCCTCGGATGCCGCCGTGGATGCCGAGCTCGGTGTCACCGCGGTAGATGCAGTTGCGCACGAACGAGCGCACAATCGCGTGCATACCGCACGCGGGCGCATGTGCCCCCTGCCAATATTTGTAAGGCTAGTCGCCCTCATCACTCACCACTCCATTTGTACAATGTTGCCGCTAATGAAGCCCTCGACGCCGTCGTGGATGCCGAGCACGGTGTCACCGCGGTAGATGCAGTTGCGCACGAACGAGCGCACAATCGCGTGCATACCGCACGCGGGCGCATGTGCCCCCTGCCAATATTTGTAAGGCTAGTCGCCCTCATCACTCACCACTCCATTTGTACAATGTTGCCGCTAATGAAGCCCTCGACGCCGTCGTGGATGCCGAGCACGGTGTCACCGCGGTAGATGCAGTTGCGCACGAACGAGCGCACGGCCGCGTTCATACCGCAAGCGGGCGCTCCCACGTGCATCACCGCTAAAGTCAGACCTTCCTGCACGAAAACCGGATTTTTTCAGATTTTACTTTTGAATAGCTCGAAAATCTAGTCATTGTAATGTCTAAATTACCTTATTCAACCTTTCACCGGCCCACAACTGGGGGTCTACTCTCTTTCTCTCAAACGAAACTTCGCAAACGGACGTAATTAGTCGGTTATTAGACCCACACAAAATCGTACAATCCAATCGGTCACGAAAATTTTCTATGGATCCGTACTTCGTCTGCGTGTACGAAAACGAAATAGAGAGGAGCATAGAGATAATATTATGTAGGAGAGGAGTTAACGAAATTTCGTTCGTTTGTTTGCGAAGTTTCGTTTTAGAGAAAGAGAGTAGACCCCCTGAGCACGAGTCTTCTCACATAACTAGTGGTTCGCCCCGAACTGAGACCTCACGGTATCCATAAGATAAGTTTTAACTATATATTGTAAATATTGTAATAGTTAACTTGCGAGCATGTCTAGATGCGCGCTCATATTTACGTTCATAGACATCAGTACAATCAGTAGACTATTTTTTTATTCCACGTAAGATGGTGCTAACGTCTATTATTTGTAAGCACAAACGAATAAACTTTTACAGAGCGCCATCTATTGACATCATTGTGAAGTTCTGTTAAAAATACTGAAGCACATTAAAAATTAAATAATTTCGTTTCCTTATAATATTTATTTTAGTATTTGTTGTTCAAGTACCTACAGGATATAATTCAAATAATTGATCAAGTTTCAGGCTCAGCCTTTCAGAAAATTGAGAGTTCTGAGGTCAACTTTGGACGTTAGAAAATCTCCACTTTGAAATTCTCCATTTCGTAAATTTTAGGGAAAAAATTAAAAAAAAAAATTTTGGACTCTATTCCTAATTATCTTTAAAATGATATACCGCAACCCTTATATGTAACGCTATAAAAAATATTTTACTTCGCATTCGCTTCTGAGTTAAAAATTGCTGTTAAAATTTTTGAATAGCAATCAACGACGACATAATAATTGCTAATTTTTTTTTACAGAAACGCATAGTAAGTATGGCTTATAAGGCCTTTGAAAGGTGATATCTAGTAAAAGGCCCATCCACATGCGTCAGTTTTTATACTGTTTACATAGGTACTGCGCATACTTTAATACTGTACAAGAATCAGCTTTTCTAGTTATCATTAATTTTTGGTAACAATAAACCGTCTTTGAGCGGCCATATATAGCGAAAGGCCCATCCACATGCAAGCAGACTATCACTTTTATGATCAGTGGAGAGCCCTAAATCCACCTAACACTGAATCAGCCTTTCTGGCGATGGTTACCAAAAGTGCAGTTATCTCTTATAATATAAGGTGCAGCGCGCTTGCCTAGAAGATACCAATATTATGATGTTAGGAATTAATTATTTTAATTACCGAAGGTTTGCCAGACTCATCGAATGCTTCCTTGGGTGGCTTCAGACGAGTCAACATCTTGTACGTCTCCAAGTTGCGTGCAAAGCTGCGCCCGCGCAGTTGTACAGCTAGATCCCACTTTTTGTCAGCCATGGCCTGAATACAATATACGAATCAAATCATCAAAATATATCAAATAAATATTATAAATGCGAAAGTTTGGATGTATGGATGTATGTTTGTTACTCAATCACGCTCCAACGGATGAACGGATCTGGATGAAATTTGGCACAGAGATAGATTATAGTCTGGAATAGCACATAGGCTACTTTTTATCCCGGAAAATTAAAGAGTTCCCGCGGGAACCGAAAAACCTCAATCCACGCGGACGAAGTCGCGGGCATCAGCTAGTGTAAAATACAAAGAACAGTCGTCAAAACTCTTGAGGTTATCTTTTGGCAATACAAAGAATTTACTCCAGTTATCTATATTTATATCAACGAAACTTGGTATTTTGGCTTTCGGTGAAAAATAAAGAAATACGTATTTCACAGTTTTTCGAAATTCCACCCCCAAAGGGGTAAATTGGGGTTGAAACTTTGTATGAAAGTCCTTCATTTCTCAAGTTATAGCCATGAAACTTAGCATTTGGGCTTTCAGTTAGATATGAAGAAGTAAGTACTTCACTATTTTTGAAATTTCAACCCCCAAAGGAATGGAATAGGGGATGAAAGTTTGTAAAAAAGTCCTTCATTTCTCAAGATATTTCTCAAGTTATATCAACGAACCTTGGTATTTTGGCTATCGGTAAAAAATAAAGAAGTACGTGCGTCAAAATATTTAAAAATTTCACCACCAAAGGGGTTAAATAGGGGTTGAAAATTTGAATGAAAGTCCGTCGTTTTTCAAGTTATCGCCCTGAAACTTGGTATTTGGGCTTCCGATTTAAATTTATGAAATACGTATTCCACAGTCTTGGAATTTCTATCCCCAAGGACGTTAAATAGAGACTTTGTCCTTCAATCACGCCGCAACAGAGCAACGGATCGATGTGATTTTTTGCATGGGTAGGTATAGTTGAGGATCTGGAGAGTGACATAGGCTTCTTTTTATCCCGGAAATGAAGGAGTGCCCTGTGCCTGTGGGAATTAAAAAAACTTATGCCACGCGAACGAAGTCGCGGGCGTCCTCTAGTTTAACATATCATTCGGATATCTGCTATTTTTACATCAAAATTGGGTATTTGACAAATAGTCAAATCAGCAACTTTTTTTCAAACTTCAAAACGCGTCCTTAGTATGGGATTTATATGAAATTCTGAAATGTGACGTGATTAAAAGTTTGACGCACTTTTTTACTTTAATCGATTGTTTAAAATGGTTGTTCAACGTAAAACTAACAGCGGATGTGGATATTACGACTTTTGGGAGATCCTCTACTTATTTAATAATCACTAAAAAATAATTTATTTGAATAGTACTTAGTCAAATACCGACCACATTAAAGAAGGTTTAATATTTTACCTGCGAAACAGCCTTAGTACGCCGCACGCATTCCATAAGTGGCAGTCTCACAGCTTGGTTTCCATCCAAGGTCACCACACATGGCTCGGTTTCTGGAGTTGCCTCCATCAGAGCCATTACAGCCTCGGCTCCCATGCGACAACCCTTAAAATATGAACGGATAAATTGGAAATTGCTGTTTCAAGATTCTTCATTTTTGTAAGTTTCTCAAGGAGCTTAAATAAGGGTCACCGATGACTGAAATAGTCCAAGCCACATTATAGTAAATTACAGTCACATTGAGCCAATTCTTGTTCCTCAATCAAGGTGATTGCTAGGCGCAGTGATCGCGATTAGGTAAGTATATCAAATGCCTGATTGTGTTGTGATTAAGACACGTGTGTCTTAACGTAAAGTCCCAAAATTTAGCGCCCACTGATGATTACACATGAACATAGAAATGGTAAATTGTAGCGCTGTGATAGAGCGATAGAATCATGGCATCGAAATAAATAGGTTTTCACCTCTCATGCTCTAAAAAGATGTCATTATAGCTTAGCGTAGGCGGACTAAAGTTAGCATTTAGGGTCTAGGGATTAAAGTATTTTTTTTTAATAATTGCTGGCGTTATCAATTTATAGGTAGTAAATGGGTAGTAAAAATGTATAGTCTATGGTGAATATCAACGGCCCAAACGAATGTCACAGACACAGTCTAAGAAGATACGTTCTTTCCTACCAGTCGTTCAACGAAGGCATCTAGACAAAGCAAAGCTGTGGGGTGACAGGGGCGTAACGATTGAAACTAGCAGAATTTTTATAGTACAAAATTCTATGACTCTAATGTATTTTAAGCAGTACCGTACATCTATGACTGCTAAAACTGTCATGGTATGATGGTAGTCAGGTCTGACATTTGTGTGAGCGTCGACCCACTGTATGTAATGAGTAAATAGTTACGCTATGTTACACAGAATGATCTACTTTTTTTATTTTCCATTCTTGAAATAATTTTCACACAATCACCTACAGCTCAATGTCTATGGTTCTTAATGTATTTTTTTAAAATTCCTTCTTGTTATCAATAAGGAGAAAAATAAAGTTGGTATTGCGGATTGCCGCGAAATCTCTAGAATTTTTATTGTAATTAATTACATTTATTTAAAGGGATGTTTATTTAATCCATTTCGGATTTCGATGCACAATACGTAATACAAGGTAAAGGCATAGGGCAAAGTGAATGTGACTATTTATTTGTTAATATCATCAAGTGAAAATAAAGATCTTACTTCTACTAATGTAACAACAGAGTGGCAAAAAAATATTTAAAAATCGTTATTTATTTTATTTTCTCGCAGTCGAAGTGAAAAGTAGAGTGTTTACCACGGGACTAAAAGCCATTCTACTCGACTCTATAGCATACATCGCTACGCTCGGTAAGCTAAATATCTCGTATGAAATGGCTCATTTTAGTCCCTTGATGAACAATCTACTATTTTGTGTAGTGGCTGGATAAGGCACTGGTAGCCCTGATTGATAGAGATCTATGGAAAAATTTCAGTGTCACAAGCTAACAAGTAGGATTTAAATTCCGGCTACAGTCAGAATAGCGATAATCACATCTTTTACAGCTGTTTTATCAAATCCTAGGAAGTATAATTCAAAACCACCACCAGTACCTAACGATTTTTCTTTTAAAATGTCAAGCGATGCCCGTTAGGTCACGACAGATAAGTTAATTTCGATCAGTTTCATCATTCATGGGTCAATAACCTGAAGATTCGGTGACGAACTGACGGCATAAGAAATACGAACCTGACCTCGTGCACGTACCACTTTCTGACAAAACAGTAAACTGTAGGTATACGTGACTTGTGCTATGAACAGAATATGTACCGTGGGAAAGTAGGTACCTACGTATCTCATAACGTAAACACGACATATAAGTACAACATAATATCTGTGAAGATGTTCCTCTTTATCTGGGATAGTATGGCAAACTATAATGGAAATACAGAAAAAGTTTGTTGTAGCCTTGGTGGAAACACACCAGTCTATAGGTAGAACCTAGTTATTGTAATTTGTAGCAGATTTTTAGTTTTAATAATTAAAACGTGATTATTGAGCAGACATATCGCACCCCTAGAATGTCTTAAAAGTTAAACAGGCTTAACTCATAAAAAGTTTTGGAAATTCAGAAATATTTTTGCAATAAAAGGACTTAAGTAATTTAAAACTATATTTTAATGTCAAAATTCATATTTAAAATACATTTAAATTTATTAACCTGCCAAATATCAATCATTTCCAATGAAACACGGGAGAGATACATTTAATTAATATATTCAATACTATATACCTTTTTGAAATCTTTTTTGCTCATTTCCCACAAATTGCAATTTTTGAGCTAGGTCACTTTCATTCTAAGGGTGCGATATATAGTCAGACAAGTATTTGTCAACCAGTGGCGTGCAGGATATAGAGGCCCGGATTAAACCACCTATTTGAAATAGCTCAGTTTTCGTCATGCCGTTTGAAAATATACAACATTCTTAACTAGTTAATGCCCGTTCGTAACTCTGCCCTGGCTTCGAATCCTGTGCCCCCCGATCAGAAAGTCGAAGTTGCAAAACGTCTAAATACGTAAAAAGTCTAAAGCGCACTTACCAAAATCCTATCGAAAGCCGAAGGAGATCCTCCACGCTGCACGTGGCCGAGTACGGTGATGCGCGTATCCTGCTGCAGGTTGTCTACTACGACGTTCTTCACCAGCTCAGCCGTGATTGGCTTCCCTTCGCGGTCGATGGCGCCTTCCGCCACGATAATGATGTTCAACCGCTGGCCCGACTTACGCTCCTGGTCATTCGATATAATCATTTCATAAGCTAACTATGTATCAGACCCCGGCCAGCTGCATCTTATCAGAAATTGTCTGTCAGAAAAAATTCTGAGGCACGCCGGGAGGCACTCTACTGACACATTTTGTACTAGACGTGTAAGACCAACAAACTTTGCCAGATCCTGCTTTGGATGTTTGTAGAGTTAACGCCAAAATGTTTTTAAATGACAATTAATTAATGATACGGCTAGCCGTAAAGACGTAAGCGTGAAGAAATTAAAATTCTATTGTAAATATTTTATAGCACAAGAACAAACAAGTTGCACGATAAGGCTTCATGTACATGGAGCCTCAAGGGGATCAACTTAACTGCTGTCGCAAATAAATCTACTAACCCCATTTAAGAGTACCACCACAAAACTATAAGAAGCAGGCACTCATAATTAGAGTCAAAAGGACAAAACCCTTGCTAGTTAGTAAAAATAACATTAATGGCATGCATGGTTAGAATTTGCAGAATCTTTCCATTCTTACTTTATGACAAACACACATTTTAAATCAATGACCAACCATTAACCATTATGCAAAAAATTAAATAAGCTTAGCTTAAGAATGAGATACTTTCCAGTAGCAAAAAGACACACAACACACAATAGATAACTTTAAAAGAGCAGATATTTAGATAAAACATTCACATTATTTTCAGAGCTGACATCAGCTTATTTAAAGTGATTCAAAATATGTTCTTATTATAATTGCCCAATTGATGTTATTTACGAATCGATTGAACCAGCGAGAGCTAGAAGTGGATTTATTAAACATTGCGTGTTATATGACGTGATCAGTGCCACTCAATTAAGTCGGCATACCTGTGCTAAACGTTTGCAAAGTTTTTCAGCCCACTTATTGGGAACAGGGTCTTCAGGAATGAATACTTGATCAGCTTCGCTCGCCAGAGCGGCCACTAATGCCAGATAACTGCAACAAGCAGCACCCAAGCATAATGGACCATGCATATGATACCAATTTTGTATAAATAAAATAAAATTATAATTTTGACGTATAAATTTCCCACTTTATTGAAAGGGGTTGAGATGGATGGAATCAAGATGGAATCCATTAAAATTTTTCCTACACTAAAACACCAAAAGAAGTCGCCAATTCGAAAGGAAAAAAGAAATGAAAAATAACTTTAAAAATTTGAACATTTGTATGCCAAATGTCAGTGAATAAAATGAAAATGGAAATTTTAAAGTGATCCTGCTCCCACATGAAAAAAGAATATTGAATCTTGCCTCTTTGATTTTGACACACAATTTTTTATCCCAATTGAGAGGCGCTGGGTCTTCGCAAATAAAACAATATGTAGCATCCGTACTGAGTGCCGTGAATACTGCAAGAAAACTAAAGAAAGATTTTAATAATTATGTGTATAAAACGGAACTATACAGGGTAAAAAGAGAAGAGATCCACACACATACTAGGGCAAGGTGCATATAGATTAGAAAAGCTTGCCTGTTCTAACTTATAACATAGTTTATCTGGCCAGTCCACTGATGGTGGTGACTCTGGGATAAAGACAAAATCTGCTTCAGATGCCAAGGCTGCGACCGTAGCAAGATATCTATATATCAACAAACTTGTTATTTATTACAAAAATATTAAGTTCATAAACATAATCACGAATAACTGAAACTGCAAAAAAAAATTGGCTTCTTTCACACTTATGGTTAAAAACAATAAAATTACATTGTGAAATCTCTAAAACAAATTTCAAGGTGCCAACCATTTTTAAAGCAAATGTCTCAATGTAGTAAATTGAAAATAAAATTCAAATATTCTTTAGATTGTATTTAGATTTTTGCTATAGAGAAATTATTTAAAGGGAGTTTACAAATTTTATGATGATATTAAAGTATCATTTACAATTTCTTACCCACAATGTCTGCCCATAACCTCCATAATAAATGTCCTTTGATGAGAATATGCTGTGCTGACAATAGCATCAATGGCTTCTATAATGCGGTGCAAAGCTGAATCTGTACCAATGGTCATGTCTGTACCACAGAAATCATTGTCAATAGAGCCTACCTGTTAGAAAAAAATACAATCACAATATATTATTTATGTTCAAAAGAATAAATAAATTGACACAATATTGTTTTAATAGGGGGGTCTATGTAATATCAAATACTAAAGTCTATGGTCCCTTGGAGCTGAAAAAAATTTAAGATATCAATCAAAAGATAAGGCTGTATATCCCACATATTTTGACACGCGTCAATAAATCAAAACCTATAGGGACAGCCCGTTGACTAGAATCATGAAATTTGGCAAGAAGCAAGGCGTCACACCACAAGTATAGGAAAAAATCCGAAAATCGTAAATCAGGGTTCCGTACTCATAGAGTGTTGAATTTTTTGTCAGGCTCTACCAGTTTAGCGCCATGTGTAAGCCAGTAATTATTTATTAAATAGACACAAAGCTACAAAGATTTGCTTTAATATCAAATAATACTTTATAGTTGATCATTACCATTCCAGCAATATGTAAGTATTTGTATTTTTCTCTCTGGTCCTTTGTAATTTTATTGTTCTCTAACAATTCGTCAAGTAAGCTAGACCATTCCTCGCGGAAGAGATTAGCCCCAGTAAGTGAACCATCACCACCAATTACTACCAAGTTTGTAATACCTCGATTCACTAAGTTGTATGCAGCCTTCAGGCGACCTTCTCGCTTACTAAAACAATTAACAGTAAATCTTTTACAAAGCACCAACAGGATTGAATTGAGCTTTTAAAAACTTCTTCATCAACATCTTAATATCACAGACTACAAAAAAATATATTGAAAGCATAAATGTAGAATAAACTGTCATCCACAAAACTAATAGAGCAAGATCCCGCGACGATCAGACCTACGTTATTTTATTAAAGCTGAAATTTTTTGTATGTATGTCTCTAATAGAGGTATAAACGATCCCCGATTATGAAGTTTGGATTGTGGTTGCTTTGGAAGGTATCAGGTAAAAAAGGTGGCACCTCAAATTCTTTAAAGCATTAAGCTCCGTTTTTTTATATTTTGCTTTGGATTAATATTAGAAACCACTTCCATTGTCAGACACCTAGTACGATTGCAACCCCCTGTCAAACACTCTTATATTATAAAACAACAGGGTGTCTGACAGAGGGTTGCAATCGTACTTACTAGGTGTCTGACTTAATGGACAACCTGGTCTCTAATATTATTTCAAAGCAAAATATTAAAAAACGGAGCTAAATGCTTTAACGAATTTAAGGTGCCACCTTTTTTACCTGAGAGCTTCCAAAGCAACCGCGATCCAAACTTCATAGTCCGGGATCGTTTATACTTTAAACCTCTATTAGAGACATACCTACATACAAAAAAATCAGCTTTAATAAAATAACGTAGGTCTGATCGTCGCGGGATCTTGGTCTATAACAATATTTCGTTCCGGTGTTATTGCATAAAATAGTTTGTTTATATACGGCAAACACTCACATGAAATCCATACATCTAGCTGATCCTATGATTGTACCACCTTTGTGAATAATTGAGCTGACAGATGACCAGTTCGCTTCTTCGATATTATCGCCACCATCAACCATGCCCTGGTATCCTTCTCTAATAAAATAAACTTTACATCCCAAGTAGATTCCCATCCGAACTACAGATCGCACAGCAGCATTCATACCCTGAGAGTCACCACCACTTGTGAACACTGCTAGGCCTTTGCCTTTATGCGAGCCTCGCTCTATAAACCTCTGCGCGGCTGATACATCCATTTTTATTGAATTTGAAAACACCCAAATACCTAGATGCGACAAATTATTAATTAGTAACGAAATAGTGTAACGCTATTCTTTTTAAGACTAGAAAACTTCTTCTTGAAAGTTATAATTTTAATACGCCCATTTGTAACTGACGAACTAAATACAATTGAATATAAATAAATTATTTACCTAATAATAATTGAACGCCGGCGAAGGTGAATTTTATCAAGGTGACCTTTACTTGACACACTTGACACCCAGTGCTTGACACAATAAAAAGTACTGCCCTGTGGCTTGACACCACCGAAAAGACCGAATTTAGATAAAAAACACAAAGTAAATATAGCAAGAGGAGACAATATTTATTAATAATACCATATGTGAGTAGGGATCCGCAAAAAGTATCGATACCTGAGTAGTATCGATACTTTCGTTTCGATACCTAGTATTTTTGTACTCGATACTTTTATGCTAGTATTTTACTAAGTATCGATACTTTCCCAATTACTCGATACTTTTGTCCATCACTGGATTACACATCATATTTTTTAATCTTCTTCTATTTTTAACCGACTTCCAAAAAAGGAGGAGGTTCTCAATTCGGCGCGTATGTTTTTTTTTTTTTTTTTTTAATGTATGTCGGTGCATATCTCCGTGGTTTCTTAACCGATTTTAAATTTTTTTTTTTCATTGGTTAGAAGAAGCTCCCGAGGTGGTCCCATAAAAAATTCTGACACCACATCCTCAATCCTGATGCTGTAGGTGTACCATACCACATGAAATCCTCAAAACTAGGGAGTTAGGAAATTTCGATGGTGAATTCATATAGTAGGTATCAAGTCACGTGTATACGATTCAACTCTGAGTCCCAACTCCTCAACCCTGATGCTTCAGGGTACAGAACTTCTGAAAAATAGCGATTTAGGATTTTTTATGTTGAATTCATATTGTAGGTGTCAAGCAACGACTTCATACTTAAACCCAAGTCCCAACTCCTCAACTCTGATGCCTGCAGGGTACTGCACTCCTAAGCCGTGTGGATTTAGAGTACACTAAAAAGTTAAACATAAAAATTCTTTCCAAAAAACCGACTTCCAAAGCCACTGTAAAGTGAAAAATTATTTTGATTTCTACACACTATGTTGAAGTCGGGCGAGTATAACAAAGATAGGCAAAGTTGACGCGTCAGGCTCGCCCGACTTCAACATAGTGTGTGGAGGTCGGAATTATTTTTTACTTTACAGTGGCTTTGGAAGTCGGTTTTTTGGAAAGAATTTTTATAGACGAATAGCGTTGACTCCCTCGATGAAGTGGCTCAGGCTGGCACAGGCTACAGCTTTCGGGGAAACCCCTAATATAGTCTATACTTAAATATAGACTCTATAGATTGCTTACACAAGCAATCTATAGAGTCTATACCATAATTCGACCAAACACTTAATAACTACTTTTACTTACAGTCACACGACTGTAAGTAAAAGTAGTTATTAAGTGTTTGGTTTATGGTGATTGTTGAAATCGAATAAAACTGCAAAACCTCTGAATTCACAATGAGATTTTTTTTTTATTGTTAATTGAATCATTATATATAATAATTAAATGGCAAAATTGACTTATTGTTGTACTTTGATTGATTTAAAGTAAGATCTGGCTCTATCTAGTTTACTTCTTTAGGAATTTTGAATTTCGAATACTGATACATAGACGCAGCGCGGTCAAATAGTGCAAATATTATGATATAATATCACTGATAAAACACATAATATTTATAATTATATTTTGCCAAAATGCCACCTGGATCAAGTGATGTGTGAAAAGTTTTACAAAAATTGATGTAAAATCCGGCCAAGTTTAAAATCTGTAAGTGTAAATCAGCATAACCCCACCCCACGTAGTCTTTTCTGCCTTACCCCTAAAGTGTTTTGTAAAGGGCGAAGCCAGAGGCTTGTGGCGTAGCCCTTCCTTTTTACATCTCCATTTTTATGGACACCATTTTGATAGACGTTTGATCATAATTATTAATATCATTCAATAATATAGTTGATTATTTCATGAAATGATTAATTATTCTGATCTATAATTTCGCGATTTAACGATGGAGGGACCATTAATGTTGACTGTTCCTAGGTACCTACCTAGAGTTCATGAATCATATAATAATTAACGTAAAAAGTAGAGTTCTAACATATCGAAACCGTTAGTGTCAAAATTTCCTAGATTTAATTGTAACGTTAACGGTTTCCGGAATCGCTAAATAAATCATTACTATTATTGTTTTTTTGTTACTTCAAAATATTACGCGATACCTTTTCGATACCAAGTAGTATCGATACTTTTGATTCGATACTTTTATCGGTATCGATACTTTTCGTTCGATACTTGGCATCGAGTAGGTATCGATACTTTTAAAAATTTGCGGATCCCTATATGTGAGCGAAATGATACTTTACGCTAATGCCAAGGAGTAACAGAGCGAGAAAATGTTCTCTTGTCCTGCTCAGCGTAATCACTTTTTTTTGTTTGACCTAACGAGTTTAGGTCAGACAATCCTGTGTCGTTTTTGTTATTCGCCCATATTTGTACGAAATCGGAATTGGACAAAGTGGTAACTGTGCTTGTAGCTTACGAAAAAAGTAGTTTAACTTATAGACGATGGTGTAACCTAACAGGTACGTAAGTTTACAATTTTGACCTTATTTTTACCTGATTGTTACAAATAAAAACAGGTTATATTTGTAAAGACTCGCATGAATGCTAAAAAGTATAGAAATAACAAAAAAAAAATCTATCGCTATCGCATACTGTATACGCTGACGCCATGTTTATATCTCTTTCTCTGTCTACGTTATAAAAGTACTCTGTGAATCCGCAAATAGTGCGTCTCCTCAATGCACTGTCTGTGGCTGTGGGTTAGGTTCAGCCCCCCGATTATGTAAGAATTGTCCATCAAATGGTAAAGGAGCAGCGTCAAAGTAATATAAACTATAATAGCATTTAATTAGAGCTCAATTTCGCGTATCCATCCTTATACGTTTGAGTATCGTACATACCTAAACGTATAAGAATGGGTACACGAAATTGAGCTCTAATTTAATGCTGTTATGGTTTATTTACTTTGCCGCAGATTTTTAACGATTTCATCGGTCATTCTTACATGATTGGGGGGCAGGTTGGACCACAGGGTTGGACCTGTGGTTGGACCGTTCAAATATGTCTGTGGGACCGTTGGACCGTAATACTGTAATACTTACTCTGAGGGTTGGACTCACAGGTTGGACTATAGAGGTTAATAATTTTAAACTCTGTGTAATTTTATTCTTCTATGATATGTACCACCCACAGAGTTATAAAGAGAAGCAGAGGAAAGATAACGTACAAAATAGCGTGGCAATTACAAACACACGAAAACATTACGCACACATACACAAAACTCAGGGCCGAACCTTGTTGCTGCATAAAACATTATATTAATATGTAGGGTTAGGTTGCGTGAAAAAAATTGACCTAAAGACACCTATCATTTGGAAGCTATAATTTGTAAGGTTTTTTATAATAATTATTATTGGTACTTTTATAATTTCCTCATCACAAGCGATCACAACTGCAATATAGTAACACTAGTAATGGTAATCATCACCACGTGCGGGACCCTAGTCAATGTGGTGAATATAGATGTGAGCTCCGCGCTGCGTGTGATATCGTCACCGTCGCGCGCGGAGTTATAACTCCTGTTACAACTCAAATCCTGAGGACTCCGTCAGTATCATGGCCAGTGGTTCTCGCGTCGTTCTCGCTCTGCGTCGACGCGCAGGTGATGGGGATATTATTTAGAAGAACAGTACCAACGGATATCGTGTAAATACCGCCAGATTTTAGCTCAAAGTTCCTATTGACAATAATTTCTTGGCAGTAAGCCAAATAAATGTTGTTAAACAATCGAATCGAATCGTTATTCCAAAAAGAGGTTAAATAAAAAATTACAACAGGTGTTTTAAACTCACATGTTTTTTATTCAAATAAACTTTACAATTAGTGCTTTAGAATCTGTATTGAGGTTTTCAATAAAAATTAATGAAATTCATCCACCTAATGGAAGATAAGGTAAATTGGTACCTACTTAGTATAAGACCTCAACTAACTTTTCTTTGAAAATGGTCGGTATTGCACCAGGAGATAGAATTGTACGGAATATATTACGTTCTTAGATTATCTGTAAAATGCTTGGAGCATATAGCACTCCATGAGTTGGTCTGCCAGTCTTTTCTATTAATATTTGTATGCATAGGTCTCTCAGGTATTCATCCTTTGGAAACCTGAAATTAAAAGTCGAAGTTATATACTTAAAATAAAAGAGTCGTCGAGTCCGGCCCTGTAATTTGTTGAAGTTCTCAAAATGTCAAAAAAGATTATTCAACAACTTAAAGCATGTATTTCTACAGAAAACCATAATATTATAGTTTTAATATATGCATGGCTACATATTTCGTCATAACAACTATAAAATTTTAGATATCTTAGCCTTGATACGATGCGATACGAAAACATTCCAAAGCTACATGATAGCATGAATTTTACTTACCGATGGAATGTTACTTCTGGGGTTTTCCTGTACGAAGCGTTGTAACACAGCGGGACACAACACTTCACCATTTTATTTCAGTAAATATTCATATAAATCTCCAAATTTCACAAAAAACTTATGACACCCAAGACAACACAATGTAAACAAACGCCATAGGTCTCATAGATGTCTTATAATGACTGCCACGCATTGAATTTTTGTCAATGTGTGCGTTGGTGTAGCACAGTGTTGCAGCAAATTAATACATACACATTTTTGCTTGCAGGGACACGGTCACACTAAGTCACACTGATTCGCATACACTTGTCTATGTGGGTGTGAAATTTATGTTGTGTCTGCTCCTATTTATATGTCTGTGGTACCACCATAACTAACTTCTAAGGACTAGTGTTCTGTGTAAGGACTTCTCAAGTTCTCTTTGGGTGACAGCAAAACATTTGATTTTGCGTGATTGTCCTTTGGAGTTTTGTTTTTAAAGTTTTTTACAAGCCAAAAGGCTCGAAATATGTATTTGGGCGTATTTTTTTAAAAGTGTACATGAAATAAAATCGATGTTTTATTTTTTTTACCTTATTTTGTTATTTTATTGATAGATTTGTGTTTCCTAGTTATTTATCTTTATGAGAAATAGCACGGATTGTAAATATTATATTTAATTATAGTAAAAATAACCATTTTAAAATGAACTGATGAAGAATTTTTTCCATTGAGAAACAGAACTTTATCTCACAAATTCACTTAAAAAAAACATTTTAGATAAGATAAAAGAAGTTTTAATTAGTCTTACCAAACATACCAAACAGAAAAATGGGACTCCAAACATAACTTAACAGAAACACTATCAAAATTTGATAATTTTAGTTCTTTTGACTATCGTAATGGCAAATTTCTGTCATATTTTTCTATATAACTTCTGAAATAGACAATGCTTTTTGTTTTTGTTTTTGCAATTTCCGATAAAACATATCTTTTTAAATATAACACAACAATAACTTATAATAATGATAAATGGCCAATATTATAGGCATTTATGTAATATTTTTTGAGAGGACAATTTGTCAGTGGAACCTTGACAATTACTCAAGGGAAAAGTAAGGGCACTGATCACATTGTTAAGAATTATTGCACTTTCTTACCATAAAACTATATTAGTCGTAGTAGGTACTTTTGAGTATTTTAAACTCTTTATTCTTTCTTTTTTATACTTAAATTATGTAAAATGTCATCTAAAAAATATAAGTTAAACTGTCAACCAATTTATAGTATGTTAAATCACGTTATATGAACGATTATAAGTAACAATATTTTTAGCGTTTTGTCTTCTCCGTTTCTCCCTTTTGATATTTTTTCTCACTTCAGATATTTTTCTTGTTTTAGATTTTACGAGGTCCAAGTGTTATTTTTTTATATTGTTTGAACTTTTAAGAATCCCTCTTTAATTTCTCTCTATGCCGCCATGCTATTTCGGCAGATTTCAACGCCATTGTTACACCTGAATAATTTAATATATAAAATACTCGTTTTCAATGCAAAACTCGGGACCGAAAAAAGCTTAACCGTGTACAAACCTTTAGAAATGCATTGATTAACAATTTGTTCCATTGACTGACAATTTCGAAAGAGTAACTCAAAGGACCGTAACGAATTCACGCCAGCAATATTTTGTTGCAATGTATTTCAAGAATTTTCGAACTTTACTAGAAAACAATACTACATTCTAGTATAATATGAAGTAAGCTAAGTTAAAATGATGTATGAAAAATATTAATTCAGTATTTACCTTCAAAAACCGTTCCTACTCAATGGATGAGTTATGAGCACTCACTCAAAATTGACTACTAAGACGCCGATTGCAGGAAGACTGATTATTTCAATAACATGGTAGCAGTCTTACAGTATTTAGTAATGTTGAAAGCAACCAATAAAATCTTCTGCAATGGTAGTAATTTTATAATTTCTGAGCAAAAAAGCGCTCGTCAATGGAAATTCCACATAGAGCCAAATTTGAGACTTTCATTAAAAAAATAATTAAAATCATCTGGTTAAGTAAATAAATTCATTCAATAAACAAATCAAAAGTACATAAAATAAGCTATCTAAATAAGGGTGAATCAATGATCTATCTATTATGGCGGCTTTGCTATCTCAAGTCGAAAGTTATAGAATCAGGTGGGGACATGGCAAAATCACACATTTATTTTTGTTAAAAATGCTGTAATTTATTAAATCTATATGAATCAATATGTTTATTGTAGACGAAAATATGACTGGATTAACAAGCGACCTAAAAACATAAAATATGTTTGGATCAGCATAATCTAAATGTGAGAAAAAAAATCCGAAAGTTGGTGGACAGGGCAAAAAACCCATGTACACTTTTATAAAAATACGCCCATTTATGAAATACACAAGTACAAGTAAGAAAGTATCTGATCCGTGTGTTTATAAAACTGATGTTTTATGTTTTAGTATTTTGCATCTTTTTATAATTATAAATGTATGGCCGTCACTTGAGCAGCCAACAAAATGTCTGCTGAATCTGATATGGAATATTCGGACAACGACGGAGATGATTACGATTACTACGGTGAACAAGACGACTGTGATATGGAAGCGGTCGATCGGAGTAAATCAGATCCTGAATATTTCGTGTTTACTTGTCTTAGAGTCGAAGAAGTAGAAAAGTTGCTGAACGAATCTATAGAACTGCTTAGCAATAGCCTTCAAATAACGCCTTCTCTAGCTAAGGTAAAAACCTTTATCTTCTAACGTGATTATCAGTGTCGAAAGACCTTAATATAAACAAATTTTGAAATAAGTATTGATTTTTCAGGTTATGCTTCATGCATATGAATGGAATGCCCAAGAGATTATAAAGAAGTATCAAGAAAACGCAAATGAAGTATTAGTGTATAGTCGTGTGAAGCCCAGTTTGCCTGTGGTACAGGGAACCTGCAGTTGTTCTGTATGTGCTGTTTGTGCAAGCACTCCTCCAATAAACAAATACAGTGCCCTAGCATGTATGCACTACTTTTGTGATGATTGTTGGGCTATGCATTTTGAAGTGCAAATTATGCAAGGTTTGTATGGTCCTATTTGAAAAACTAAGGAGACCTTGGTCTTTTCGTTTTTTTAACTAAGTACCCTCTGTAAAATCTATTTTATAGTAGGTATGTGTTAATTAAAAGTAATAGCTTGAAGGTGTTATTAAATTTTTGTATGTGTCTCCTCTATAATTTTGCTAAAATCTAGTTTTGCAATAACAATGGTTGAATGTAATAATTAATATAATTTAGCTATGATGAGCAATGATAGCCTAGTAGTTTAGAAGTTCAGCCTCCTATTTGGGGGCACATTCCTCGGACACAGATTTTCAGATTTAAGGTGCATTTAAATATAATCTAATCTAATCTAGCCTGCACTGTCCCACGACTGGGCTTTTAAATAAACTAAATACCACTGGCCAAGGGCATTTAAGACTCTAGGCATTTTTAGAAGAAACTAAATATCATTTGCTTTATCTGTGAAGGAAAACATTGTGAAGAAACCTGAATGCCCAAGAGGTCTTCATAATGTTCTCAAAGGTGTGTGAAGTCCACCAATCCAGAGAAAAACTGAAAACTTAAGCATAGTATGATGTCCTCAATGCTACAACCTCTTATCTTTCTTAAATGCTGCTGTAATTACATTTACAAACAATTTTTTAAAATATTTTTTAAAGGGATTTTTGTTGTAGGTGTAACAAATACTATACAATGTATGGCCCAGGACTGCGAAGTAAGAGCTCCAGAAGATTTTGTACTATCTCATGTGGCTAAACCATCAATTAGGGAACGCTATCAGCAGTTTATGTTTAAGGACCATGTTAAATCTCATCCACAACTTAGATTCTGTCCAGGGCCAAATTGTCAGGTATGAATTATTATTCTATGTTGTCAATGTGGTATGCAAAAGTGAGACCTGGGGTCAAGTTACATAGGGTTCTTTTTATCCCTGTAAATCGGGAATTTATAAACCCTTATTTTGTTCATTTTGATGACAGCTATGTGAATATATGTATAATAATATATTTTTTATTCACTGGTGGTGGTATTTTCTTTGGTGGTATGTGATGATGCAGTCTAAGAAAGTAGTGGGCTAACTTGACAGTTATATGAAACTGATACCCCAAGTTTGCTTCTACGCAGCATCAGCATCATACCGGAACGCTAAATTGGTTGGTGGTATGTCAGAACGCTATATTGGTTGGTGGTATGTCGGAACGCTAAATTGGTTGGTGGTATGTCGAAACACTAAATTGGTTGGTGGTATGTCGGAACGCTAAATTGGTTGGTGGTATGTCGGAATGCTAAATTGGTTGGTGGTATGTCGGATTGCTAAATTGGTTGGTGGTATGTCTTTGCTGATAGGGTTGTGACGAAGCTGTCACAATACCTACCAAGACCGACGCATGCATGACTCAGCGCACAAACACGCGAGAACATTCTCGAAGCCCGTCGCGCCGCATACGAGAATGGCGTGAGGGAACATAGTGAGGGACAATAGGCACAGGCGAACTGCTGGCGGACGCTGGACGGGTGCGTTACATAGGCCAGCGTGTGGGGATTTGCGGTGGGGACCGGTGTGTGCGCTGCTTCTCGCTGATTGGTCGGTTTCCCTCACGCCATCCTCGTACGATGCGGCGCGACGGGCTTCGAGAATGTTCTCGCGTGTTTGTGCGCTGAGTCATGCATGCGTCGGTCTTGGTAGGTATTGTGACAGCTTCGTCACAGGGTGGTAACTAGCTACTGCTGAAGCCTCACTTGACAATTAATGTATGTATTACTACATATAAATAATTTATTAAATTATACACTAAAGTGACTAGACTTGGTACACCTTGTTTACCAGAAAACCTTTTATTGTTGCAGTGGATTTATCAAGCTTGGGTCCGTGTTGGCGCACGCAGAGTTGAGTGTAAAGGCTGTGAACTTCTTACTTGCTTCTCTTGTGGAGCTCCCCACCATGCCCCTACAGATTGTGCTACTATACGTCTTTGGCTCACTAAGTGTGCTGATGATTCAGAAACTGCCAATTATATCAGTGCACATACAAAGGTTAACATAAAATTCTAAAATTGTATTTCTTTTGAAAGCCATATGAGTAAGACCCTTGAAACAAACATGCAACTACCTGCCTAACTAGATGAGAAATCACAAAATTCATACTAATAATATACATGCAAAAGTGTGTTGGTTTTATCCTTAAATCACGCCACACAGAGCAACAGATTGACATGATTTTTTTGCATGGGTTTAGTACTGTTGACAACCTGGAGAGTAATAAGGCTTTTTATCCCGCAAAATTATCAAGTTCCCATGGGAATTAATCAGCATCATCAAATGGCATCAGCTAGTTGAGTAATAATTTTTTAGTTAAATTCATACAAATTTAATTTTTGTATATATTGATTAGTATTGTACTTATTGTAATTGTGCAACTCTACATTGATTAAGTTCTTCATCAAAATATCTTAAATAATTATTATGCAATTAATTTTTGTACAGGATTGCCCAAAATGTCAGATATGCATTGAAAAAAATGGAGGCTGTAATCATATGCAATGTGGCGCATGCAGACATGACTTTTGTTGGGTTTGCTTAGGTGATTGGAAAAGTCATGGGTCTGAATATTATGAATGCAGTCGCTATAAAGAAGATCTTAATTTAACTAATGATAGTCAACATGCACAGGTAATATTTATTATGTAATTTAGAACTGCTTGCATTAAAACAAAATACATATTTAGGACAACTTTTTGAGGTATAAATAAGTATAAATAAATAAAATAAATAATTGTTTATTGGTTCCATAATTATTTCCAAAAGTAAGTCTACTGTTACATTGTATGGTCAGTCTCTGTAGCTTATTTAGGTTACCCTGTGTTTTATGCTGCAGTGACTTTCCCTCCTATAAAAAGAATAACAAAATTACAACAATATTTTATATTGATTTTATAACAATTCATGAAAGATTTATGTGATACATTTTATACTAATAAGACAATTAATTAAGACAATTAATTAACAATTATGTCTTATTAGTATAGAATGTGTCACTGAGTTTGAAAACTAGCTCAGTTTCTGTAATATAAGGGAGTAACAAACATGCAGACACTCCAATTTCCTATATGGCAGAAACCATAATAATACATAAGTTTTCATTTACAGGCAAGAGAGGCTTTAAAAAAATATTTACACTACTACGAGAGATGGGAAAATCATTCGAGGTCTTTGAAGCTGGAGGAGCAAACCCTTGCCAGCTTGAAGAGTAGAATTAATCAAAAGGTATGAGTATATATTTTAATAAGTACTATCTTTTGCTCTCCACATCATTTTCACAGGTTTACTTTTAAAATGATCCTGTTCAAATCCTTTCTTAGCAAAAGTCTAAGTACGGTAGAATCTCACTAATCTGGCACTTCAATAGACCAACGGTACGTCCAATAATCCGGCACCCTACGCCCACGCCTCCCTCGCCCAAAAACAAACTACATTAAACCTATGTACTTAATTATTGAGTTGTGAGATATGTTACAGTTATAAAAAAGACGTTTAGTACATTAATATAAATATATCATATTCTCTTTATGAAATTCTTTATTTTATTTACATAATATTATATTTTTTTCTATACAGGGTGGCCCAAATAGCTGTAGGTATTTAGATATTTCAGTCAGTCTGCATGTTCACTTTTATATACACTTCATTCGAGTGTATTAAAGTTTAAAAAAATATAGAGCTCAAGGGAAGCGGCATAATTTGCCGGTATAAAATGCCAAGATGCAAGCTAAGTTATATAATAGCTGACACTTCTATATTTATGGGTTATTACTATTAGTAAGGATTAAAGCATAACAGTTCTGAACTGGAAACTGGATTTGAGTGTGGTTTTAAGATTTGGATTTAGTTTTAACCAAAACGCATAGAACACTAGTTTCATATTACATAACTCAGGAACGAAACTCAGGAATTGAACAAAACATTTTTTGTCGATCTTTTAGGTGATGGCTGGAGAAGGGACTTGGATAGATTGGCAATATCTCTGGGATGCAGCCAGACTATTGAAACGTTGTAGATACACCCTCCAATACACTTATCCTTTTGCATATTACATGGAAATTGGTCCAAGGAAAGAACTATTTGAATATCAGCAGGTATGTTTCTTAAATAACCAACTATATTATATATTATTATCTAAAACTAGATGAAGCTGCATCTTAAATCTCCTTGATTTTTTGAGTATAATTTGGGTATAAAACTAGGTTCTTCTTTGGGATGCAAGCTATCTCTGTACCAAATGTCTTCAAAATCAGCTACACAGATTGAGAAAAGGTAACAACAACCAACAAACTTTTCTCAATGTTTACCCTTTAACCTTTCCTCAAAGGTAACAACCTTTTCTCAGCCAATCTGTGTAATTGATTTGGAGATATTTGCTTAGCTTTAATATAGCACTTTGGCATTTATGATATTACTAGATGATGCCCGCGACTTCGTCCGCGTGGACAAACTTTTTCCGATTCCCTTGGGAACTCCTTAATTTTCCGGGAGAAAAAGTAGCCTATGTCCTTCCCGGGATCCAACCTATCCCTGTACCAAATTTCAGCAAAATCGGTTGAAAAGATGGGCCGAGAATGCGTAGCAGACAGACAGACAGATAGACAGACAGACAGACAGACACACTTTCGCATTTATAATATTAGCATGGATATAAGGAGACTGACTGGATATGAAGTTAAATCTACTGGAGTTGAAGTAAAATCCTATAATTTTCAGGCACAGTTAGAAGCAGAAATCGAAAACCTATCATGGAAAGTGGAGAGAGCAGAAACAACTGACAGAGGTGATTTAGAAAATCAAATGGACATCGCGGAAAAGAGACGGACGACCTTGCTCAAAGACTTTTTAGAATTTAACACTAATAGCGCCTCCAGTAGTAAAGTATAACGAGACTAAATTATTCTAAGCTGTAATAAAACAAAAGCAATGAAGAGCACCTTTGTGTATAACATTTCAGAAAGCTAGATTTTTCTTTGCCAAAGTATATTTATTAACACTTTGCAATAAAATAGATTAAAATGGCATTTGAGGTTTTCTTTAAAAATTACTGGTTTTCGCCTGCAACTTGCTTCTATACTCCAATACAGTGATCGGAGGCGTTACATTATTATTCCGCACTAACAATAATACTTGCAGAAGTCTAGTCTTCTCTGGTAAGGTAGTTTTTGATTGTTGTAGTTGCAGAAATTGACTAACTTGCTGCAAGTGTTGCTGGCTTGTTTTCGCCCAATCAATATTGACGAACATTAATTAATTGTAAGAACCTAAAAACCAGAGTTCTTTATTAGTGGCCTAAAGTGGCTCACAGACCTGCGGCCGCACGTGGGCCGCACCGACTCAATACTATGTCCTGTATGCATAATAATTTATTAATGTGCTGTATGCACTCAACTCTGTGTATGCACTATGCAGGAATCACAGTAAAATAGTTTTTTGTTTGACTACCTAATCGTGGACAATCGGACTTCTGGTTGGAACCTCATAGGAACACATCAATTAATAATATTTACTGTGGCCACTGTGGGCATGGCATTGATCTGCCGAGCGATCGCGTAACTTCTGCATCAATCATTGATACATCGCAATCACCTCTGATTGGTTAACACTCTTCCACTATTGGACATAATCCATTGACGCAGCAAGAATGCCATAAATTCAGCCAATTACAACAATTGATACTGTAACAATGATTGATGCAGAAGTTACGCGATCGCTCGGCTGAGGCATGGCACATCTTTGGCAACCATGCTGTCTTCGGTGGCAACGTTAATAAAATTTCTATCACTCTCTGGCACACTCTCTGGCAATTATTGCCCAAGAGAATATAACCACTACGTGATTATTGCCAGAGTGATAGAAAAGTAGCATAAATAAGTAGAATAGCGTAGAGTAAAGTATGATTTCTTTTACATTGAAGCCGTAGACAGAGAAAGAGATTGAAGCTAGAATCTCTTCTATACAGTTTACATCATGACTTACTAGAAGGATTCTAAAATTTGCACTCACTACACTAATATTATTAATACATTAAAGGTAGATTAATATAAAATAATACCATGTAAAACTCTACTATTGTGTGTAAATAGAATCCATAGACAAATAATTTCACCACAGATTACTAGGATCACAAATAAAAGCGGGTGTCACAACACAGACGTGTGTCACAATGACGAAGGTCTATAGTACTCAAGTCGTCACCAGTCGTAACTCCCTACATACCGTACTACATATTTACTCTGAGATCATCACATTGACTTACTCTGAGCTTTGCCTATAGGTTTAAGTCCTTGTATCAGTGTTACCAGGTACACGGTAATTACCGTAGATGCACGGTATTTTTGGCTAAAACAAGGTCTACGGTAATGGTTCACTACCGTGTACTTTTCTACGGTATTTTTAATTATGACTTACCTTGACAGTCAATATGTAAATAATTATTCAGAAGGATTAATTTTATTAAAAAAAGATACGTAAAACGAAACGAAAATCCAGCTCTATATGTCATGGCAACATCAAGTCGCCGCTATTTCGCTTCACTAACTACTACTGGGGAAATCCCTAAATATTTTATTCATCACAATACGTCTAAATGTAAAAGTATGTTAGCTTACATGTCCATTCAAACAATCAATGTTTATGAAAATTGGTTGCATAATAATGAATGAATGAATCGCTTGCTCACACTCTTTTTTTCTTCGATAATTTTGTTTGTTGCTGTTTGATGTATATAGCAAGTGCGCAGTGTATTTAATCAGTGAAACAATATTTATTTTTGTTCGACACAACATACATGAAATGGGTAGTGACACTGATAGCTATCCAAGATTCCGAAAACTGGACAAAAACATAAGCATTATAAACAAAAATTCAAAGATGAGTGGCGAAATAATAAAGCTTTTTCCCCATGGCTTCAGCATCATCCTAAAGACCAATATAAAGCTTTCTGCTCATTTTGCGACACAACGATGAATGCAGAATTAACTATCCTAAAAAGACATTCTGAAGGTACAAAACATTTACAAAACGTTAAAGCTTTACGTTCAAACGTTAAGCGTTCAGCCCAATAAAAAATATCGAAAAATTATAGCATTTTCTCTTTATTTTGCACGGTAATTTACATGGTATTTTTTAAATCTATGCACGGTAATTTGGAGCCGAAACACCGTTATTCTAACCTGATAACACGGTAGTTTATAATTATAGTCTGGTAACACTGCCTTGTATAATCATTAATCAAACCAAATCTTCAAATGGTCCAAAATGGCGACCACGAATGACTCAAAGGCGCCTGTGCGCCTTGTAAAAAGAGTACAATTCGGAATATTATCTCCAGATGAAATCGTAAGTTGGATGTATAATGTGTAATAGTGATGAAATAAATTGAAGTTATTAAATAATAGTTTCATTTAATGGAAAAATTGCAATGTTGTGCAAGGGTGCTTCTACCTCGACTGCATCTTGTTTCTCTGTTCTAGCTCTACTGCAATGTTAGATTCTCTTTTTGAGTAAAAAAATCATGTTTATAACAAGTTGCAAACTTTAATACCCTTTCTAAACGTAACTGTGCCAAGCCATCCTAGTGCTCTATAAGCTGTATCACTTTCACAAGCTGTGATGTTTGAAGGTTTTGCAAAATGTATGATTTAATTTCTAGCGACGTATGTCAGTCACAGAAGGGGGCATTCGCTACCCAGAAACGATGGAAGGTGGGAGGCCCAAACTTGGAGGCCTTATGGACCCTCGACAAGGGGTGATTGACAGAAGTTCAAGATGCCAGACATGTGCTGGTAATATGACAGAGTGTCCAGGACATTTTGGCCACATAGATTTGGCAAAGCCAGTTTTCCACATAGGTTTCATAACAAAAACAATAAAAATATTGAGATGTGTCTGTTTTTATTGCTCGAAACTGCTTGTTAGCCCGGTAATTATTGCTAATTTATTACTAAAATATATATTATAAATATTTTCAGTGAATATGTTTTGCAATACTTAATGCTCTGGTATTTACATTTTAGACAAACCCAAAGATCAAAGAAGTAATAATGAAATCAAAGGGTCAGCCTCGTAAACGTTTGACATATGTTTATGATTTGTGCAAGGGTAAGAATATTTGTGAAGGAGGTGAGGATATGGATATTGGGAAGGAAGGAGAGGAGGCTAAAAAGAGTTCAGGCCACGGGGGTTGTGGGCACTACCAGCCCTCCATTAGAAGGCAAGGCTTAGATCTCACAGCAGAATGGAAACATGCCAATGAGGATACACAAGACAAGAAAATTATCATAACTGCTGAGCGAGTATATGAGATTTTAAAACATATTACAGGTACACCCAACTAAATTGCAGAGTTTATTAGCGTTCTTGTACTTGTGATTAAATGGTCTAAATTGAAAACTAGCATTTGAATTGGATCTATCAAAATATGTTTAAAGTATAATATCACTACATAATTTCTATATTGAGAGTGAATTTAAAGTTATTCGTTCTTTTTTATAAATCAGTTAAAAGATAACACAGGGCTTTAATTTCAGATGATGAGTCGTTCATATTAGGTATGGATCCCAAATTTGCCAGACCAGACTGGATGATTGTCACAGTTCTTCCAGTTCCACCCTTAGCCGTAAGACCAGCAGTTGTGATGTTTGGATCAGCTAAAAATCAAGATGATTTGACACATAAACTTGCAGATATCATCAAAGCAAATAATGAATTGATGAGAAATGAACAGTCTGGAGCTGCTGCTCATGTACTCACAGATAATATCAGAATGTTACAGTTTCATGTTGCCACATTTGTGGATAATGACATGCCTGGAATGCCAAAGTAAGTAGATTTTTTTTTGTGTACATTTAAGTTATAATTTCATTTGCTTAAAATTTTCTGTCTATTTTAAGGGCTATGCAAAAATCTGGAAAACCATTAAAGGCAATAAAAGCACGATTAAAGGGCAAAGAAGGCAGAATCAGAGGAAATCTTATGGGAAAACGTGTCGACTTTTCAGCCCGTACTGTCATTACACCCGATCCTAACTTGCGTATTGATCAAGTAGGAGTACCCAGATCGATTGCACAAAATTTAACATTCCCGGAATTAGTTACACCTTTTAACATTGATAGGATGCATGAGTTGGTTCGTAGAGGAAATGCACAATATCCAGGAGCCAAATATATAGTGCGAGATAATGGTGAAAGAATAGATTTGCGATTCCATCCCAAACCATCAGACTTACATTTGCAATATGGATACAAAGTTGAACGTCATTTGAGAGATGATGATTTGGTTATTTTCAATCGACAGCCAACTCTACACAAGATGAGTATGATGGGCCATAGGGTAAAAGTTCTGCCTTGGTCAACATTCCGTATGAATTTAAGTTGTACTTCACCATACAATGCTGATTTTGATGGGGATGAAATGAACTTACACGTACCACAATCCATGGAAACCCGAGCTGAGGTAGAAAACATTCATATCACACCAAGACAGATTATTACTCCACAAGCAAATAAACCTGTCATGGGTATTGTGCAAGATACACTAACAGCTGTAAGAAAGATGACAAAAAGAGATGTATTTCTCACCAAAGAGCAAGTTATGAATCTGCTTATGTTTTTGCCCACATGGGATGGCAAAATTCCTCAACCTTGTATTTTAAAGCCTCAGCCACTTTGGACTGGAAAACAAATATTTACATTAATCATTCCCGGAAATGTTAACATGGTTCGAACACATTCCACACATCCAGATGAAGAAGATGATGGACCATACCAATGGATTTCACCCGGTGACACTAAAGTCATTGTGGAGCACGGTGAACTCCTTATGGGTATTTTATGTAAAAAATCCCTGGGTGCATCAGCAGGTTCTTTGCTGCATATATGCATGTTGGAATTAGGACATGAAACTGCTGGACGCTTTTATGGTAACATTCAAACAGTTATCAATAATTGGCTTCTGCTGGAAGGTCACTCAATAGGTATTGGAGACACTATTGCTGATCCACAGACATATCAAGAAATTCAGCGTGCTATCGTAAAAGCCAAAGATGATGTCATAGAAGTAATTCAGAAAGCTCACAACATGGAGCTAGAACCTACTCCTGGTAATACTCTTAGGCAGACATTCGAAAACCAAGTGAATCGTATATTGAACGATGCTCGTGACAAAACGGGAGGCTCTGCTAAGAAATCCCTCACAGAATATAATAACCTCAAAGCTATGGTGGTAGCAGGGTCCAAGGGATCAAATATTAATATTTCTCAGGTTATTGCTTGTGTGGGTCAGCAAAACGTAGAAGGAAAGCGTATTCCATTCGGTTTTCGTAAAAGAACATTGCCGCACTTCATCAAGGATGATTATGGTCCTGAATCAAGAGGTTTCGTAGAGAACTCGTATCTTGCCGGTTTGACTCCTTCTGAATTTTACTTCCACGCCATGGGTGGTCGTGAAGGTCTTATCGATACTGCCGTGAAGACAGCTGAAACGGGATATATTCAGCGACGTTTAATAAAGGCTATGGAGTCTGTAATGGTACATTATGATGGCACAGTCCGTAATTCTGTAGGACAGTTAATTCAATTGAGATATGGAGAAGACGGTTTAGCTGGAGAAACTGTAGAATTCCAAAATCTTCCCACAGTAAAGCTGTCTAATAAAGCTTTTGAAAAGAAATTCAAATTTGACCCAACAAATGAAAGGTATTTAAAGAGAATATTTAATGAGGATATAATAAAAGAACTAACTGAATCTGGTTATGTGATCGCTGATCTTGAGAGTGAATGGGAACAGTTGACTAAAGATCGAGAAGTATTACGGCAAATTTTCCCAAGTGGCGAGTCTAAAGTTGTATTGCCATGTAACTTCAGGAGAATGATTTGGAATGTACAAAAGATTTTCCACATTAACAAGAGACTACCTACGGACTTAAGTCCTATAAAAGTTATACAGGGTGTTAAAGAGTTATTGAACAAATGTGTGATTGTGGCTGGCGATGATCGACTATCTAAACAAGCTAATGAAAATGCTACATTACTTTTCCAATGCTTAGTAAGGTCAACTTTCTGTACCAAATTTGTGTCAGAGGATTACAGGCTATCAAGTGAAGCTTTTGAATGGTTGATCGGAGAAATTGAAACTCGTTTCCAACAAGCGCAAGTCAATCCAGGTGAAATGGTCGGCGCTTTAGCTGCTCAATCTCTAGGAGAACCTGCAACTCAGATGACATTGAATACTTTCCATTTTGCTGGTGTGTCATCCAAAAACGTAACTCTAGGTGTGCCACGTCTGAAGGAAATCATTAACATCTCAAAGAAACCTAAAGCTCCCTCGCTAACTGTATTTCTTACTGGAGGAGCAGCCAGAGATGCAGAAAAAGCTAAAAACGTCTTATGTAGATTGGAACATACAACTCTGCGTAAAGTTACAGCAAATACTGCAATTTACTATGATCCTGATCCACAAAATACGGTTATTGCTGAAGATCAAGAATTCGTCAACGTTTATTATGAGATGCCTGATTTTGATCCCACAAAGATTTCTCCATGGCTATTACGTATTGAATTGGACCGTAAGAGGATGACAGACAAAAAACTAACAATGGAACAAATTGCGGAAAAGATAAATGCTGGATTTGGGGATGATTTGAATTGTATCTTCAATGACGACAATGCTGAAAAACTCGTGTTGCGTATCAGAATTATGAATAACGAGGAGAGTAAATTCCAGGATAATGATGAGGAAACTGTCGACAAGATGGAGGATGACATGTTCCTCAGGTGCATTGAAGCTAATATGTTATCTGACATGACATTGCAAGGAATAGAAGCGATCGCCAAAGTGTACATGCACTTGCCTCAAACAGAAGCTAAAAAGCGTATCACTATTACGGAACAAGGAGAATTCAAAGCTATTGCAGAATGGTTGCTGGAAACAGATGGTACCTCATTGATGAAAGTTCTTTCGGAACGTGACGTCGATCCAATAAGAACATTCAGTAACGACATCTGTGAAATATTCCAAGTACTCGGAATTGAAGCTGTGCGAAAGTCAGTAGAAAAGGAAATGAATGCTGTCTTGCAGTTCTACGGTCTATACGTAAACTATCGTCACCTTGCCTTACTTTGTGACGTCATGACAGCTAAAGGTCATCTTATGGCTATCACTCGCCACGGGATTAACAGACAAGATACTGGAGCACTGATGAGATGCTCTTTTGAAGAGACAGTAGACGTTTTACTTGATGCTGCTAGCCATGCTGAAGTAGATCCTATGAGAGGTGTATCTGAAAACATTATTATGGGACAATTACCTAGGATGGGAACTGGTATGTATCAAAATGTACTGTACAAAATGTAGTGTGTTTAAATTACTGTATTTAAAAAAAGAGAAATCTTATGATTATTGTAATTATTTTCAGGCTGTTTTGATTTGCTACTTGATGCTGAGAAATGTAAACATGGTATGGAAATGGGTGGACTCACAGTGGGCATGGGAGTTGGAGGAGGAATGTACTTTGGCGTTGGCACTCCTTCCATGACTCCGCTGATGACACCTTGGTCTAATCAGAACACTCCTGGATATGGTAGCAGTGTTTGGTCTCCAGGTCAAGGTAAGCAGCATTAAAATATGTTTATACTACACCCGCTTGGAAAGTACCTTTTTACTTTTTCAAAACGAGAAAGAAAGTACGTAATTACCAGTATCAACCAAATATGCGGGCGGAAAAAATTTATGTACTTTCATTGTTAACGTGATAAGCGGGCAGAAAAAGTGTATAAAAATTCATCAGAAATTAATGTCATGTAAAAAGACACAGTGTTCCACAGGGTGGTGTGTGTTCCACAGGGTGGTGTCCTTTCACCCCTCCTTTTCTCCATCTTCATTAACTCCATCACTTCTGTAATTTTTTCCTCCTATCACTTCTATGCCGACGATCTACAAATATATATTTCTGCCTCTGTTGATAATATCGCTGCTGCTATTGCCACTTTGAACTCAGACTTAGGGCGAATCTGTGAATGGCGTAAATCGTATGGCCTCTCAGTTAACCCCATTAAATCTCAAGCCATTATTTTGGGCAACCCCAAATTGATATCTAGGTTAAATAATTTACCTGCTATTAGTTTCGATGGGGTGCTGCTACCGCTTAGTGACACTGTTAAGGATCTGGGCCTAGTTTTATACAGTTCGCTCTCTTGGAAGCCGCAAGTGGCTGAAGTGAGTCGCAAGGTTTTTGCTACAATTGGCTATCTTAGGCGGTGGAAGTACCTTCTGCCCATCAAAACTAAAATTGCCCTAGCAAATACCTTGCTACTACCATTATTAGACTATGGAGACGTTTGTTACCCGGATCTAACTCAGGAGCTTCTAAACAAACTCGAGAGGCTGCAGAATATGAGCATTCGCTTCATTTTCAATTTAAGAAAGTATGATCACGTATCTCAGTACCGAAATCAACTAAAATGGCTGTCAGTCGGCCAGCGGAGAAACTTACACCTTCTATCGCTTCTCTACGGTATACTGTATCATGCACAAACTCCAGTCTACTTAAAAGAACGTTTTCACTTTCTTGGAGCGAATAGTGCGTTTTTACTGCGCTCCAGTATGGATAATAAGCTTGAAATACCCCTCAGTCGAACGGAGTTTTATGGCAACTCGTTCACGGTAAGCTGCGCCAAGCTCTGGAACTCTCTTCCTGCAGATATCCGACAATCCAAATCACTTAATATTTTTAAAAGTCGTTTGAAGGATTTTTATCTATCTCAGTAGTTATTTAGTGAGTCATTCTATGTTAATATTTATTTATTCATGTTTATTATATATATAGTACCTATTATATTTATTTATTCATATTTATTTATTATATATACTTACCTAGTATAGTATTTATTTATTCATATTTATTATATAATATAGTATAATATTTATTTATGAATGTATATATGTAGGTAATATTGTTTGTAGTTAATATGTATGTACCTTTATACTTAAAGTTTGCGCACCATCCCGTTTGTATTCTCGTATCCTGTCACCAAAGGTTGTCTGGAAGAGATCGCCTTAGGCGATAAGACCGCCTTTGCATACTGTGTAGTCCTAGTTCGTTGTTTTAATGTCTTGTTTATTTTCGTGTTCTTGTGTGCAATAAAGATTTAATAAATAAATAAATAAAAGACTAACATTACAGTAAAAAAACTTAAACAAATAATAACAAAATAATCATAAGTTATTCAAATACATAATTATCATACTAATATTATAAATATGAAAGTGTTTGTTGGTTTGTCCTTTAATCACGCCGCAACGGAGCAACGGATTGACCTGATTTTTGGCATGGGTAGAGTTGAGAACCTAAAGAGAGACATAGGCTACTTTTTATCCCGGAAAATTAAGGGAGTTCCCGCGGGAATAAAAAAACTTAAACCACGCCGACGAAGTCGCGGGCAGCGGCTAGTTTTTTAATAATTAGTATTTACACAAGTGAGAGTCTGACAAGTGAGGCGAGAGTGTCAGTTGGCATGGAATGCCTTTTTTGTTTTAATCCCAGTTTTGGTAGCATTTCATTTCGTTCATTAATCTACTCTCAGCTTTCTTTAACAGATTTTAAAAACAAAAAAACAAATATTCGTAGGCAAAAAATATCGGTCGTATTTATACGTCATTAATCTTATTTTAAAAAATAAGAAAAATTAGCGATCAATCAAGCGTTTTTATGTTTTATTTTAAATTTTAGTTTATTTAATAGATCCTCAAAAAGTACTCTAGTAGCGATAGTGCAGCTTCAAAGTATTTTCCCGGGAGCATATTGAGCTTTGAGCAAACTACACCCTCGTTATTAATCGGTCACTTTCTTCCCTCAGTGAACAATGTACTATTTTCAATGTACTAAATCATCTGTAAATTCTGTGCGCTTACAATATCCTATTTGTTTTTTTCTTTCAGTTGGAAGCAGCATGACTCCTGGTGGTCCGTCATTCTCGCCATCTGGAGCTTCAGATGCTTCGGGTCTATCTCCAGCTTACAGCAGCTCGTGGTCGCCTCAACCTGGATCGCCCGGCTCACCTGGAGCTCCATTGTCACCTTACGCTTCACCAGCAGGGGCTTCCCCGTCTTATTCTCCTACAAGTCCAGTATATGTTGCGGCATCGCCTAGTCTTACACCTACATCTTCACACTACTCGCCAACTAGTCCGTCGTATTCCCCAGCTTCACCGAATTATTCTCCAACGTCGCCAAATTACTCTCCGACGTCCCCTATATATTCGCCTACGTCGCCCGGTTATTCACCGACATCGCCAGGGTACTCACCGACGTCCCCGTCTTATTCGCCAACATCCCCCAGTTATTCGCCTACATCACCGAGTTATTCCCCAACAAGTCCTGCATATTCACCTACGTCTCCCAGCTACTCTGCCACTTCACCCAGCTATTCTCCAACTAGTCCATCCTATTCGCCGACTAGTCCATCTTATTCACCTACAAGTGCGGCATATTCGCCGACATCTCCTGGTTATTCCCCCTCGTCTCCAAGTTATTCGCCAACTAGTCCTGCTTATAGCCCAGCATCACTTAGCTATTCGCCATCTTCACCGAATTTCACACCAGCCGCACCGGCTTATTCGCCTACGAGTCCGTCATATTCTCCACCATCACCGACATATTCTCCTACTTCCCCGAGTTACTCGCCGTCGTCACCGCAGTACTCACCGTCGCCGAGCTATTCACCGACATCACCATCACATGCCGGAGGAAGTCCTACATATTCACCGACAAGTCCACAATATTCTCCAAAGAGTCCTCAATATTCGCCAAATAGTACAGCATATTCTCCGTCATCACCGCAACATCCAGCAAGTACTAGATATTCACCGTCTTCACCAAATTACTCACCTTCGTCGCCCAATTACTCGCCTTCGTCGCCCAGCTATTCGCCATCGTCGACCAAATACTCGCCAACTTCACCGACGTCACCAACGTATACTCCAACGTCTCCAACGTATTCTCCTACTTCACCGGCTTATTCACCGTCGTCAGTTGGCCCATCAACTTATTCACCCACATCACCTAATTACTCGCCTACATCACCTTCACATGACGATGGTGATGATTAGAGCTATACAGTACAGTACATAGTAGCCTAAAAACTATAAGTTGATAATTTAAGATATAAATAAAGATGATGACTAAGCAACAAAAAATTGTGAAGAATTTTGACAGAAAATATTGATTTTAGAATGTTTAAATTTTCCCGAGTAACTGTTTTATTTTGTCTTTTAAGAGTTGCTCACAAATATTATTATATTAAGTAAACGTAATATAATAAGACATAATTTAGCGTCAGTTGCACCATCGATGGTTATGGTTAACGTTAAATTTCACCTCCAAAATGCACATGTCAGTATTCTTATAATCAACTAGCTGATGCCCGCGACTTCGTGCGCGTGGTTTAAGTTTTTTTGATTCCCGCGGGAACTCCCTAATTTTCCGGGATAAAAAGTAGCCTATGTCACTCTCCAGGTCCTCAACTATACCCATGCCAAAAATCACGTCGGTCCGTTGCTCCGTTGCGGCGTGATTGAAGGACAAACCAACAAACAAACACACTTTCGTATTTATAATATTAGTATGATGGGCTATAAGTAAAATTTTGATACCCTGACTTTTGCAACCCAAAAGTGGTTTTATAGGTGGTCAAATTTGACGCTCACCACACACCATCGATGGTGCAATTGACTCATAATATTTTTGTGTACTTGTAAGAATTAATAAGTTCTCAAAAAGGGGAATATGAAATATTCCAGGTTTTATAATGCTTACTTGTCCTAATTGGCGCTCTATGACGTTGATATCGTGCCCATAGAGTTATGAACGTCTTACTGACGGATAATGCCCGACAATGTCCAAAGCCCATTGGTTGTACGGTTGTAATATTAAGGTAATATTGATCCGAGCCATTTCGAAATGTAAGATTTGATAGTTTTTATGCAAGGATTTTCACAAATTTTAGTTTCGCGAATGTTATGGCTCGGAACAAGGAATATCGTTATACTTAATGGCTTTTGGCATAATTACCCAACAAGAAACGTCAAAAACGCTTTTTCATGTCTAAGCTTTATATTTGAGGCGCTTAAAAGTATCAAGCATAAGGTGGACTACACAGGTCTGCCCGCGAAATTCAAATTTAATTTATTTTTTCGCAATTTATAAACTAATACGACAAAGTAGGCTTATGGCATTCTAATTCCGCCAATGGCAGTATCATCTTCACAGGGTTATATAAAAATCTTTATTTGAAAGTGTCCAGTTTAAGTAATTAATCAGATTATCGACTAATTTGTGAGTAACTCACATCCAACTCGATAGTCTAACTAATTTCTTAAACTGGACACTTTCAAGTAAAGATTTTTATATAACTTGTATATTATTATGGATTAATTATTAATTGTTATTCTTATTAATTCTATTCTTAAACTGGACACTTTCAAGTAAAGATTTTTATATAACCCTGTGAAGATGATACTGCCATTGGCGGAATTAGAATGCCATAAGCCTACTTTGTCGTATTAGTTTATAAATTGCGAAAAACCAAATTAAATTTGAATTTCGCGGGCAGACCCGTGTAGTCCACCTTAAACTTATATTTTCTAGTACCAAGAGATGTTTCATTAGTCATCCAAAGAGTATCAGATAAAATTTTGCGCTTGAAGGAGGCTGGTTATTACCAGTTCTTATTGCGTGATTATTTTGCAGTGAACCAAAATGGATATTTAAAAGTTTATAAGGCAAATTATTCTGTATTGCAAATTGTTTTTATTTACTAAGTATTGTTATTAGAAAAACAGAATCTTTAATGTCCTAAATCTTAATATTATTTCTTTGTATTTTGTATCTTTCTACTTTCAAGCATTTTTGAAGATCAATTGACATTGTGTGACCAACATTGTCAGATCATTTTGAACTTTACAGGGTCGATAGAAGGTGCATTAAAAGCTTTTTGTATACTTATTTTTGGCATGTGTGTGGATTGGTTCCTGTTTGCATAAGTAGGTCCAATTGAGCCTTGAGAATGTAAAAACTAAAACTTTTAGTTTAATACAACAAACTGGTAATTTAAACAAGGCGTTAAAGTCAAGACTGAAAACAAAGTTTGTTAGGTCGATATTCGATATATTATGTGGATTCTCTTAATAGCTTACAATACCTATTGTAAAGGAAAGTGAGGAGCGGATATTAAGCAGATGCATTTTTTAAAGTATTTATGGATGAGGTGCCGAAATGGAACAATAATATTGTAATGCTCAATTGGTTGAAGTTCGATTTATTTCATAATCAGTACCTAACCGATCTACTTACTGAACATAATCGGCGCAATTCAATCTCAAACGATCCTGAAATATTTAGTCATACCTATCAATAATTATTTCTATTTGAAATTACCATCTTTTTTGTATATTATTATGGATTAATTATTAATTGTTATTCCATAGAATTTACGTGTATCTATTATATAGTTATTAGGCTCACGAAATTCAGGAAAGCTCGAGCGAAATTAGGCGCAGCATAATTATATAACGAGGTGGCTGAAAATTTAAATAGCCATAAACTTCTTACTGATCTTACCCGTCGTCCTAGGTGAGCGAGGGCGCGCCTCGCGGTGCTTTTTTGTAATACCCATCATTATTCTGCGCCCTTTTGCCGCTCCTGCTTCGCCTCGTCTAGACTCCCGTAGCCCTAGTGGGAGTTAGCTCTACGATTTGCATGGAAGTCAGTACCCTTACTCTGAGATTGATCGAATTTAAAATACGGTCTCACTAAGTGAGGTGAATCTCTGAGATTGATCGAATTTAAAATACGGTCTCACTAAGTGAGGTGAATCACATTTGCGTCAAACTAAAATGGACCCAAATACTCTTGATTTAAAGCCACAAATTCAGTGCAACCGATTAAAATTTCGAAACGTATCGTTTGGAGTGCTAGCTGTGAATGCATACACGAAATTGAGCTCTAAATTAATAAAATTAAGATTCATTTTAGTTTGATGCAAATGTAATTCACCTCACTTAGTGCGACCGTATTTTAAATTCGATCAATCTCAGAGTAAAGGGTAGGTACTGGCGCTAGATGACACGTGACAGGTGACGCTCGATCGCGTCGGGCGATCCAAGTATAAAGCGCAAAACACGGAACGGGCCCGGGCCCGCGTCCTTTGTGTTTTGCGATTAGGTACAAACAGAAAGTATTCCATCGCCGCGGTCTCGTAGCTCAAGTCAACATAATCTCAAACTTGCACGTGGACGTCGCGTCTCGCGTCTGGAGTCTGGACTCTTGATCTAAATTGACCATTAAAAGAACTTGGAAACGATTCGAGCATTTAACCAAGCTACATTAATTAGTTGAAATAGACTTAATATTTCAATGGGTATATTTAAAATCATTGTACCTAGCGATAATATGATTTATTTGTGGTGAATTAAATAAAGAACATTATAAACTTATTTTGTTTAATTTTTGGCGTTGTCCTTTTCCATTATCACCTAGAGGTTTAAGTAGGTACCCCTAATAGTAGATTAGTAGCCAAGGGCTGTAAGGCATCAATTGCAGCCCGAGATATTTTGGCGCACGAGCGCAGGGAGGGCGCCTATAGTTCGAGGGTGCAATTGATGCTTACACCCGAGCTAACTACTCTGCTTTACATCTCGATTGTGAGGTAAAGTAGGTCCTTATTACCCCCAAATGGAGCTTGTAGGTGACCAATTAGCGCTCAAGGGTAATAATGTAGCTAGAAAAGCCCAAGGGCGGTAAGTAATTTAAAAAAAAAAACTCTTCACTCTTTCAAAAAGTTCGCGTACCATCATACTTTTTTTAATTACTTACCGCCCTAGGGCTTTTCTAGCTACATTATTACCCTAGAGCGCTAATTGGTCACCTACAAGCTCCATTTGGGGGTAATAAGGACCTACTTACCGAATATGAGAGATGTAAAAGTTATAACAGTATTGGGCACAGTTCTAGAATCATATTATTGCCTAGCCAAACCTTGCACATAGCTTTGACGAAAGACTTACCTACTACCTAACTGTTTTTGGTTACAATTTGCATCCAGTTCCCCAGATAGTTGAATGGTGCCGATTTGCCTGGTGGGAGGCTTCGGCCGTGGCTAGCTACCACCCTACCGGCAAAGACGTGCCGCCAAGCGATTTAGCGTTCCGGTACGATGCTGTGTAGAAACCGAATAGGGGTATGGGTTTAATATAACTGCCATGCCCCTAACAGGTTAGCCCGCTACCACCTTAGACTGCATCATCACTTACCATCAGTCAAGGGCTAACTTGTAGTGGATAAAAAAAATAGTAAGCTCTTTTTAGGGTTCCGTACCCAAAGGGTAAAAACGGGACCCTATTACTAAGACTCCGCTGTCTGTCTGTCTGTCTGTCTGTCTGTCTGTCTGTCTGTCTGTCTGTCTCCAGGCTGTATCTCATAAACCGTGATAGCTAGAAAGCTGAAATTTTCACAAATGATGTATTTCCGTTGCCGCTATAACAACAAATACTAAAAATTAAAAAAATATATATATTAAGGGGGGTCCCCATACAATAAACGTGTTTTTTTCGTATTTTTTTGCTCAATATTAAAAACGGTAACAGGTAGACGGTTCAAATTTTCACAGAATATTAACTTGTATATTACCTTTCAAAATAAATAATTAAATATCAATAAAGTAAATATTAAAGGGGGGCTCCCATACAACAAACGTAATTATTTGATATTAACAATAAACCTCTACAAACAAAGTTAGTTTTGCGGTTCATTTCGTCTTGTTTTTAATACGTCCTAGATCGTAAAACTTACTACAGGTTTGTACGGAACCCTCGGTGCGCGAGTCCGACTCGCACTTGGCCGGTTTTTTTGATAGATAGCCACTGCCAAGGATGTTAAATTAAAAGTGCCTACCTTACTGCCTAATACAGCCATACCTACTTAAAGTGTGCTCCGCGGAGACATAAGGCTCCGAAATACTAACTGTCATAATGAAAAAAAACCGGCCAAGTGCGAGTCGGACTCGCGCACCGAGGGTTCCGTACAAACCTGTAGTAAGTTTTACGATTTATGACGTATTAAAAACAAGACGAAATGAACCGCAAAACTAACTTTGTTTGTAGAGGTTTATTGTTAATATCAAAAAATTACGTTTGTTGTATGGGAGCCCCCCTTTAATATTTACTTTATTGATATTTAATTATTTATTTTGAAAGGTAATATACAAGTTAATATTCTGTGAAAATTTGAACCGTCTACCTGTTACCGTTTTTAATATTGAGCAAAAAAATACGAAAAAAACACGTTTATTGTATGGGGACCCCCCTTAATATACATATTTTTTTAATTTTTAGTATTTGTTGTTATAGCGGCAACGGAAATACATCATTTGTGAAAATTTCAGCTTTCTAGCTATCACGGTTTATGAGATACAGCCTGGAGACAGACAGACAGACAGACAGACAGACAGACAGACAGCGGAGTCTTAGTAATAGGGTCCCGTTTTTACCCTTTGGGTACGGAACCCTAAAAATACTGTTGGGGCTAAAATAGAATCTAAGTAGACATCATCTAAATATTCCGATAAAGTAAAAAAATCTAACTAATAAGTAAAGGAAGTAGGTATAGTAGAGAAATGCGTAATAGGAGAGTCAACTTAGTTAACAGTTCAACCACGGAATATTACTTATTTACTTTTTTATTTTTCTTGTACCTACCTATAAAGGTAAGAAAAAGAGGATTCTACACGTTATCGCACAGGAACGCTAAATCACTTGGCGGCACTTGGTACCTACCTAGCCACGGCCGAAGCAGTCACACCAGACCCAGACCAGAGAAAATTGAGAAGGATTTATTTGCGTCAAGGTTACTGTGGCGGTCTCCACATAATATGCTAATAGATATACCTATGCTAATATGCTAATAGATATATTATGTATAACTAGCTGATGCCCGCGACTTCGTCCGCGTGGACTAAGTTTTTTCGATTCCCGCGGGAACTCATTAATTTTCCGGGATAAAAAGTAGCCTATGTAAGTATGTATGTATGTATGTATATTCTTTATAGCTGATGCCCGCGACTTCACCCAAGTGGAATAAGTTTTTCAGTTAATTTTTCAGGATAAAAAGTAACCTATATTACTATCCCACGGTATAATCCCCCTATAATGGTGAAACACGTACTTCTTCATATTTTAACGAAAGCCCAAATGATGTTTCATGGCTATAACTTGAGAAATTAAGGATTTTCATACAAACTCTCAACCCCTATTTCACCCCTTCGGGGGTGGAATTTTGAAAAACTGTGAAACACATATGTTTTCATTTTCAACCCGCAGCTCATATATCAAGTTTCATGGCTATAACTTGAGAAATTAAGGACTTTCATACAAACTTTCAACCCCTATTTCACCCCATCGGGGGTAGAATTTTGAAAAACTGTGAAACATATATGTTTTCATTTTCAACCCGCAGCTCTTATCTATATGGATCAAGTTTCATGGCTATAACTTGAGACATTAAGGATTTTCATACAAACTCTCAACCCCGTTTTCACCCCTTCGGGGGTGGAATTTTGAAAAACTGTGAAACATATGTTTTCATTTTCAACCCGCAGCTCATATATCAAGTTTCATGGCTATAACTTGAGAAATTAAGGACTTTCATACAAACTCTCAACCCCTATTTCACCCCTTCGAGGGTGGAATTTTGAAAAACTGTGAAACACATATGTTTTCATTTTCAACCCGCAGCTCATACAAGTTTCATGGCTATAACTTGAGAAATTAAGGACTTTTATACAAACTTTCAACCCCTATTTCACCCCTTCGGGGGTAGAATTTCGGGATAAAAAGTATCCTATGTCCTACCTCGTAGTATGGGCTCAAATCGTGCCAAGTTTCGTTTGAATTCATTCAGTAGTTTCGGTGTGATGCGTGGCCAAGATACAGACAGACAGACAGACAGACAGACAGACAGACAGACAGACAAAAATGAAAAAAATTACAGATTTGGCTTCAGCATCGAATAATGCGAGTGCCCTCCAAAAAAAATTTTCAAAATATCTTCAATGTACCTACAGAATTTTACCTGTTACAGTTTTAATAAAAGTATAGATATACCTACTTCACTTCCAAAGATCCAGCAGTTCCTCCAAGTTAGTAGTTCCGTACCCAAAGGGTAAAAACGGGACCCTATTACTAAGACTCCGCTGTCTGTCTGTCTGTCTGTCTGTCTGTCTGTCTGTCTGTCTGTCTGTCTCCAGGCTGTATCTCATAAACCGTGATAGCTAGAAAGCTGAAATTTTCACAAATGATGTATTTCCGTTGCCGCTATAACAACAAATACTAAAAATTAAAAAAATATATATATTAAGGGGGGTCCCCATACAATAAACGTGTTTTTTTCGTATTTTTTTGCTCAATATTAAAAACGGTAACAGGTAGACGGTTCAAATTTTCACAGAATATTAACTTGTATATTACCTTTCAAAATAAATAATTAAATATCAATAAAGTAAATATTAAAGGGGGGCTCCCATACAACAAACGTAATTATTTGATATTAACAATAAACCTCTACAAACAAAGTTAGTTTTGCGGTTCATTTCGTCTTGTTTTTAATACGTCCTAGATCGTAAAACTTACTACAGGTTTGTACGGAACCCTCGGTGCGCGAGTCCGACTCGCACTTGGCCGGTTTTTTTGATAGATAGCCACTGCCAAGGATGTTAAATTAAAAGTGCCTACCTTACTGCCTAATACAGCCATACCTACTTAAAGTGTGCTCCGCGGAGACATAAGGCTCCGAAATACTAACTGTCATAATGAAAAAAAACCGGCCAAGTGCGAGTCGGACTCGCGCACCGAGGGTTCCGTACAAACCTGTAGTAAGTTTTACGATTTATGACGTATTAAAAACAAGACGAAATGAACCGCAAAACTAACTTTGTTTGTAGAGGTTTATTGTTAATATCAAAAAATTACGTTTGTTGTATGGGAGCCCCCCTTTAATATTTACTTTATTGATATTTAATTATTTATTTTGAAAGGTAATATACAAGTTAATATTCTGTGAAAATTTGAACCGTCTACCTGTTACCGTTTTTAATATTGAGCAAAAAAATACGAAAAAAACACGTTTATTGTATGGGGACCCCCCTTAATATACATATTTTTTTAATTTTTAGTATTTGTTGTTATAGCGGCAACGGAAATACATCATTTGTGAAAATTTCAGCTTTCTAGCTATCACGGTTTATGAGATACAGCCTGGAGACAGACAGACAGACAGACAGACAGACAGACAGACAGACAGCGGAGTCTTAGTAATAGGGTCCCGTTTTTACCCTTTGGGTACGGAACCCTAAAAATACTGTTGGGGCTAAAATAGAATCTAAGTAGACATCATCTAAATATTCCGATAAAGTAAAAAAATCTAACTAATAAGTAAAGGAAGTAGGTATAGTAGAGAAATGCGTAATAGGAGAGTCAACTTAGTTAACAGTTCAACCACGGAATATTACTTATTTACTTTTTTATTTTTCTTGTACCTACCTATAAAGGTAAGAAAAAGAGGATTCTACACGTTATCGCACAGGAACGCTAAATCACTTGGCGGCACTTGGTACCTACCTAGCCACGGCCGAAGCAGTCACACCAGACCCAGACCAGAGAAAATTGAGAAGGATTTATTTGCGTCAAGGTTACTGTGGCGGTCTCCACATAATATGCTAATAGATATACCTATGCTAATATGCTAATAGATATATTATGTATAACTAGCTGATGCCCGCGACTTCGTCCGCGTGGACTAAGTTTTTTCGATTCCCGCGGGAACTCATTAATTTTCCGGGATAAAAAGTAGCCTATGTAAGTATGTATGTATGTATGTATATTCTTTATAGCTGATGCCCGCGACTTCACCCAAGTGGAATAAGTTTTTCAGTTAATTTTTCAGGATAAAAAGTAACCTATATTACTATCCCACGGTATAATCCCCCTATAATGGTGAAACACGTACTTCTTCATATTTTAACGAAAGCCCAAATGATGTTTCATGGCTATAACTTGAGAAATTAAGGATTTTCATACAAACTCTCAACCCCTATTTCACCCCTTCGGGGGTGGAATTTTGAAAAACTGTGAAACACATATGTTTTCATTTTCAACCCGCAGCTCATATATCAAGTTTCATGGCTATAACTTGAGAAATTAAGGACTTTCATACAAACTTTCAACCCCTATTTCACCCCATCGGGGGTAGAATTTTGAAAAACTGTGAAACATATATGTTTTCATTTTCAACCCGCAGCTCTTATCTATATGGATCAAGTTTCATGGCTATAACTTGAGACATTAAGGATTTTCATACAAACTCTCAACCCCGTTTTCACCCCTTCGGGGGTGGAATTTTGAAAAACTGTGAAACATATGTTTTCATTTTCAACCCGCAGCTCATATATCAAGTTTCATGGCTATAACTTGAGAAATTAAGGACTTTCATACAAACTCTCAACCCCTATTTCACCCCTTCGAGGGTGGAATTTTGAAAAACTGTGAAACACATATGTTTTCATTTTCAACCCGCAGCTCATACAAGTTTCATGGCTATAACTTGAGAAATTAAGGACTTTTATACAAACTTTCAACCCCTATTTCACCCCTTCGGGGGTAGAATTTCGGGATAAAAAGTATCCTATGTCCTACCTCGTAGTATGGGCTCAAATCGTGCCAAGTTTCGTTTGAATTCATTCAGTAGTTTCGGTGTGATGCGTGGCCAAGATACAGACAGACAGACAGACAGACAGACAGACAGACAGACAGACAAAAATGAAAAAAATTACAGATTTGGCTTCAGCATCGAATAATGCGAGTGCCCTCCAAAAAAAATTTTCAAAATATCTTCAATGTACCTACAGAATTTTACCTGTTACAGTTTTAATAAAAGTATAGATATACCTACTTCACTTCCAAAGATCCAGCAGTTCCTCCAAGTTATACCTACTAAACTGGAGCCTGGAGGAAAATATCTTCCTGCCATATCACCTGCTCCCGCAGTCAAGTAGGTAAGTACCTACCTAATTAAGTACTAAGCAACTATACTTACCCCTATATACGTAACTACAGTATATTATATTATACCTAGTTATATCTAAATAAATAAAAGGCAAAGGTACTGACTGACTGATCTATCAACGCACAGCTCTAACCACTGGTCGGATCGGGCTGATGCACTCAGGTAGCTATTATAACGTAGGCATCCGCTAAGAAAGGATTTTAGAAAATTCTACCCCTAAGAGGGTGAAATAGGGGTTGAAAATTTGTATGAAACTCCGTCATTTCTCAAGTTATATATCCATGAAACTTGGTTTACAAGCTACGGGTAAAAAATTAAGAAATACGTGTTTCACAGTTTTTGAAATTTCTACCCCCGAAGGAGTGAAATAGGGGATGAAAGTTTGTTTGAAAGTCCATCATTTCTCAAGATAGGTATTTCTCAAGTTATATCAATGAAACTTGGTATTTTGGCTTACAGTAATAAATAAAGAAGTATATGTGTCACAGTTTTTCAAAATTCCACCCCCACGGGGTAAAATAGGGGTTGAAATTTTGTATGAAAGTCCTTCATTTCTCAAGTTATAGCCATGAAACTTAGCATTTGAGCTTTCAGTTAAAACGTGTTTCACCATTTTTGAAAATTCGATCTCCAAGGACGTTAAATATAGAATTTGTCCTTCAATCACGCCGCAACAGAGCAATGGATCAACGTGATTGCATGAGTATAGTTGAGGACCTGGCATGTGACAGGCTACCTACTTTTTAAACCATAAAATTGGAGTGCCTGTGGGGAAAAAAACTTAAACCACGCGGACGAAGTCGCGGGCATTAGCTAGTTTAATATAATTATGTACCATACCATACCTATTAACAGGTTAGTCCGCTACCATCTTAGACTGCATCATCACTTACCATCATGTGACATCGCGCAATAAGAACGGTGGATATCTATTTAAAATTGCTAGCTGATGCCCGCGACTTCGTCCGCGTGGATTGAGGTTTTTCGGCTCCCGCGGGAACTCTTTAATTTTCCGGGATAAAAAGTAGCCTATGTGTTATTCCAGACTATAATCTATCTCTGTGCCAAATTTCATCCAGATCCGTTAGCCGTTCGGGTGTGATTGAGTAGGTAACAAACATCCATACATCCATACATCCATCCAAACTTTCGCATATTATTTGATTATAATAAATGAAGTGATACACAAGTATTTATTTTGGAAATTTAAGTATAAAAAAACAAGTAGGTACCTACCTAGGTAGGTGTATGTAGGTTCCTAATTAGATAGACCAATGTGAAGTAGGAATGTCTAGTCTGAACTAATACAAATATAACTATGTATATCCTTATCCAATTTTTAGACATACTTACTCGTAATTTACCAATTTTTTACAACTTTTAAACATAGTTTTTATCATAAGTACCTATCTACCTTATTATAAAGTAGGTCTAGGTAAGGTACCTAGGTAGGTAATAGGTAGGTATACCTATATAAACCGCGTTGGTTGCGGAAGCTGTGATTGGAAGATTCTTGTTACAAATTAATAATTATTGGTTTTATTAATTAAAGAACTAATTAATATTTATATTTTTTTAAATAAGTAAATATATTTACTACCTTTCTAAGTAGTTCGAGCTGCGTACCTACCGCTTGCCTACACATTAAGAGGATCGTCTAGTGACGAAACGCGACGCGAGTGGGTATTTTCAATAATGCTATCTGTTTCACAACGCTTCGCTGCCTTCTCCGTATCGTGCGATAGAGAGAGTTGCAAGTCCAGTAGGCATATGCCTAAAGGACATGTCCCAGTTCAGTATGGAGGGTGGTTTTTTATTCTGAGTGTCAATGAACCAGAACCAAACTGCCATTACGTGAAACAGAAAAAATATAACATTAAACGCCATTTAAATAATAATTTTAGAAAACCCCGTTTTTTTTAAAATTAATTATGAAAAATATCGTTTGTAGAAAATATTTTTCGATGGATGGCAACACTATAACTTGGGTTATGCGCATTAGGTGTGATTATTAATATTCCATTTCGTTATACTACCGATTTTCCACAACAATATAAGATTAATAAATAATTATTGAGTATTTAGGTCATTCGTAAAATAATTATTATACAACAATAAATCACTAATAAATTAAGATAAACAAAACTGACAGTGACATTTGACCAGCATTTGACAATCACCCTATGACGTGACACTAACAATCAAGTTTTTTTTTTTACTGTTGATAATATTCAGACAAAGATCTAAAAAAGCCTCAAAATAAAAATATATTTTTCTCCAAATTGGGGTCCTTTATAAATGTGTAAATTATTCTATAAGCCATATTTTAGGATCTCTATTCACGTGTATTAAAATCATCTTGGTTCATGTTCAAGGCCCAATCTTGGACAAGTCCTTTTATTCTTGAAATATTGTTTCGGGTGATAATGTTTTTACCCCCCCAAACGTTTACGAAATTAGACAATTTTGGTATCATTAGATTCAGTACACCTTAATCTAGGCTCGTACGTTTTATTTTTTTAGTATTTTAGTTTAGTTAAATTAAAAAAAATTAAAATACTCGAGGAAGTTTTTAGGTCAAAAATATGGATATTTAGACGCTAATAACTTTTAACAATAAGCAATATTTCTTTAAAATTAAAACGTACGAGCATAGCTCTTTATTGTATCTGCAACATTTCTAAAAAATATGAAAATTGGACAACATTTACGGGAAGAAAAACGTTATCGCTTTTTGTATGAAAATTTACAACTAGACGATCCTCTTAACTTAGAATAAGATATTTTTTTTGGTGTTTGGCCGGTAAATACCCTCTAAGGTTTATAAGATAATTATAGAATGAAAATACATAATATTTAATGATTATTTAGGTACCTAGGTATAAGCGAATACCTGCTTAAATTCATTGCAATTTTTTATAGATTTTTCCATACCTAACTAAAAAAACCTAGGTTGCGGTTATTGTTTTGTTCGCTAAGTTAGCTGTTTTAATCATACCTTCCTGCGACTATAATATGTATTTATAGTAGGTATACGTTTTAATACTTAGAGAATAACTTTGCTGCCATATTAAAATATACAAAATTACATAAAATTATTAATTAAATGGTTAGGTCTATTTGTGCTAAATTCTAAACATCAAACACAGCCATTTTATATATGTACTTATTATAGGTAGCTACTACATTAATTTTTATTTTGTTTTATTATGGAAGTTTAACTTTAACTTTCTTAGATAAGCATTGCTATAGGTAGGTAGGTATATACCTATGTGGGTAAGTATTTATTAGCCGCGGACTACCAGACATTCTTTAACTTCGCTCCTAAAAGACGAAACAATGGAAGAGCGGTTGCATGATTTGTATGAGTTCACCCACAGTACCCTTACTCTGAGATTGATCGAATTTAAAATACGGTCTCACTAAGTGAGGTGAATTACATATGCATCAAACTAAAATGAATCTTAATCTTATTAATTTAGAGCTCAATTTCGTGTATGCATTCACAGCTAGCGCTCCAAACGATACGTTTCGAAATTTGAATCGGTTGCACTGAATTTGTGGCTTTAAATCAAGAGTTTTTGGGTCCATTTTAGTTTGACTCAAATGTGATTCACCTCACCTAGTGAGACCGTATTTTAAATTCGATCAATCTCAGAGTAAGGGTACAGAACACATAGTGAGTTCACCAGAGTTATGAGACCCAATTTAGTTTTTCTGACAAAGTCTTGATTTTCAAGAATCTATTGTAATTTCGACATGACGAAAGTACCTATCTTAATATATTACCAGTCACAAAGAAAACGCTGCTTAATACGTCTTTCTCGTTAGTAGAGAATTTAAATTAAAACAAAATTTTACCCGTTTGGATACTCATTACACCTAAATTGATAAACTCAAAAAGGCATTATTTACGTTAAAGAAAACAAACTTATCTAGTAGGTATGTAACTTTCAAAAATAAAATGTGTTCTATTTTTTAAGAATATTCGTATTTGAATTCCGTAATTATTTAGACGGAAATAGATACTAAGTAGAACACAAGCAATAGCTTGTACAGTTCGCGCGCGAGTTGAATGCAGAGCTAATGTAAGTACCTATGGTGACACATACAAAAGCTCTGCATTCAACTCGCGCGCGTACCTACTATAGGTACAATGGCCAATCGAAATATTCGCCATTATTTCCATATATGTACTTAATACTTATTAAGTAAGTACCTAAGTTTATTGTTTTCGACATTGTCTATAAAGGTAGGTGTTGAATAATTATACTAAGAATAGTAATATTATAGTAGGTATGTGACCTGTTACTTAATGTACTTAGATCTGGATATATTTATTTTCCTCTATATATTTCAATTATGCGATCCTGATCAACGTATTCAAAGATATGCGGGGCGTCCATTAATATTCCCACTGTTCCGGCGGTTGTTACAATAAAAAATATGTAGAGCTGCAGCCTGTCGATCACCATCGCAACATACTTCCAATCTTCTCGGGTCTGAAAGAAAAAATATTATAACAAGAATTAGGTACAATCGGTTGATTCCTTCTAGTAATGAATCCACCTGTGTTGTGACATTCTACTTAGCTACTTGCTGCTGGCTCTACTTAAGGGTGTCTTTAAGATTTAAAATTCGGTTCGAAAGTTGTTAAAGTTTATTTGAAACAAAAATCTTTAGTATTTTGTTTTGAAAGACTAAGGCCTACAGTTTATGTTCCTAAAACTACTCGTACCTATTATTTCACCACTTTTGAAATTAGTTCTTTGCTTTTTCAAACAGTCTGACGGACAGATGAGACGGACAGAATATGTAGAAGATATAACTACTTACTAACACAGATAAGAGTATGTACCTATATTGTATCGGTACCAAAACCTACCTGTATATAGAGATCTTCATTACGCAAGTGTTCTGCTATAAATTCGACCGCTTCGGTAGCTTTGGCAGCTTCAGGGGACAAGAGTAATGAATCAGAGCTCTCAGATTCTCGTCTCTCGCCGAGTCCTAGGCCGCCGAGTGCTCCGAGACCACCCAGAGCACCAACTTCTCCGCCGCCACCAGATGCTCGGTTTATTTTGCAATTGGGATGATGCAAGTCCGATAACTCCATCGCTTCCATTTTACTCTGTTTAGATCCGATTGCGCTGTCAAACCAGTAAAATTAATTGCATTCAATATTAGGGAAATTGAAAAATTTGATAATAAAATAGAATTGATGAATCATAGTCATAGTCATAAATATTTATTCAATTTAGGTAGGTACACTACACTTATTGACGTCCAGTTACATAAAAATAAAAATGATTCAATTACTTCCTATGTCTGTAAAAGTATTTATCATAGTAGGTAATTGTAGCAAACTACCTTATATGCTTTGGTAAGTCGTGAGGCTGTTGCGGTGGAGCTCCCATTCCCGGCATTTCCATCATCCAACGTAGACGCGTCTTCCGAGGACGCCGCATGAGCAGTCCCGCCGGTAAATAGTGTAAAAAGACACTTCGGATCCAAAGTGGCATTCTGAAACATTAACGAAGGCATCCCTCTAGGTACATCATAATCCTTTATATGTAAGTATCAATAAACATATTATTTGAATATTTTAACCTTACCTGTGCGTCCTGGGCCCTCTGAAGTTCCAGTTAATAATGATGACTGTCACGAGTATACTTACAGTATTCATGATAAACGTAAACAGTAGATACTTGGCAATAAGTGGCAAGACAAGAGACGTTGGTGGAAGGATCTTTGAAACTAGCAGCAGAAACACCACCAGTGAGAGTAAAATGCTGATTCCTAAAGTAACCTGTAATCAATTAAAAATTTAAAATAACCCCCGACACATTGAAGTAGGTAATGTAGAATACCAATTTCATCAACTAGCAAAGAGCTGATTATCTCCAAATGGCTGAACCGATTTTTTTGAATTTCTTCATAGTTAACCTGGACACTTTCGATAAAGTCCCCTTTCAAACAAAACAAACTAAATATAAATCGATTCATCCGTTTGTGTTTGGGAGCTACGATCAACGATGCCATAGACAGATACACAGATACATAAAACTTTAACGTTAAACACTTAAACTTATAACATCCCTCTTTTTGCGTCGGGGGTTAAAAAAGAAGAAAATACAAAATAAGGTAGGATAAAGTAAAGTTTTGAAAAACTACTTAAGTAAATTATAAGGTGTTTGAATTTTTGATTTTTTGGACTTAGGTTTTTGTATGAGCTTACCTTTTCTCCAGCTTCAGCTGGTAAGTAAAAGACAAGAACACAGAGGAAGGAAATCAACACGGTTGGAAGGATCAAATTGACGGTGTAAAACAAAGTCTTTCTTCTGATAATTATGTAAAAAGTTATATCCGTTTCTGTTGGGTGGTTGCCTTCGTATATATTTAAATAAGCAGGTACTTCAATAATATCCCATGTGCCAGATTTCCAGTAATCGGAGAGATCTACAAAATTTTTGTTATTGTATAGAGCGAGTGACACTTGGTCTCCATTGAAAGTCCATGATCCGAACTTCATGATGCAAGTTTGTTGATCGAATGGAAAGTATGTTACGTCTATGGTACAGGAACTCTGAAAAAATACATACGTATATTATAGGTACTCATTACTCAGTAGGTACGTGGTTATGCCAAAGGCAGCTTATATTACATTCTATGACACTTTTAAAGGACTCTACAATATTCACCTGATATATAGCTGGTGGTACCCATAAAACTTCTCCGTTTGGATAAATTAGTACATTAGATTTATATCGCACCTCATAATTGCCATCGGCGCTGAAAAAAGTTAATATCTTAGTTTTTTACCTTCTACTTGTTTCAGATAAATTGTCATTTATGATACTTACTTGTTAAAAAGTACAATGTCCGGCTTCCAAACCTTGTCGGGAGGTAGTCTCAATACACCAATACCTCCGTAGTCTGCCTCATCCCACATCAGCTGATAGTCCATCCATACCAATCGCAACCAAACGTTAGATTTCATAATTTGATTCTTTTCATTCTGTAATTAAAAGTACATAAAAGCGCGTGTATTTTATTGGTAAGGAATAAATATATATTTTATCAAGTGGTTTTTAAAGAACCTTTTTAACCAGGAGTGTGGAATGCTGCATTCATTAATAATAAATGAATTTAAGCGTTGTTTAAAAAAATACTTACCACGTTAATCAATTGAACGAAGGCCAAGCCGAACCGGACATCTACTTTTTGTGTCATGTTTTGAACTGGCCGGATGAGTTTGTTGTATCCTCGAAACAGATCCCGGACAAGTCGCTCTTCGTCCTCTGAACACCATCCTGACAATACAATTTAGTTTATAATATAAGTAGTTTATAATTAATCTTATAGATAAGTAGCACCACGATCTTCAGCAATGAACGACAGATAGAATAGAATAATAAAACAAACAGAAGTCAGAACACGCACTAGGTAAGGTACAACAATAGATAAGGTAGTATTTCTCAGTCATGCTAGTTGCAAAAAACTTGAACGGTCATTATTTCCTAAACAACAGTTTCTTTTCCAAAAATTATAGTTTAATTATGTTTTTACCTAAATCAACAATTATTCGAGGGAGTACCTAAACCAAAGATTTCCGGCCCTTGCATTTCACCACGATATTTTTTTATCTCTATGTAGCGATAACAGGCTTTTTAAACTCAACTTATTTCAACCGTATACTTAGCTCTAAAAGTCTGTTTTTAAAATGGCGGTGACAAAGACAGATGAATAGATACACTGGACGAAACTAAAAGGGTCGCTTGTCTTACTACTTACCATTTTTCCGGCAGGTGCATATCGCACACCTAGTAATAGATACCTGGTCTATTTATCAGTTTTCACGGTCTTCTATTTTCGATTCCCAAGTATACAAGAATAATACGTAGGTACACGTCTTTATCTATTTAGGATAAATTCACTGATTGACATAATATCAAAGTTAATCCCAAACTGCTGAGTATTCATACCATTAAGTATCTTTATAACATTGACATTAGAACCCCTTGAAGGGATTTACAGAAATTTCACCAAAATGAAGCCGGGGCGGAACATTTTGTTGAATCGAGCAGCTATAGAGCCGCGTTCACTTTGACCCGCTGATGCTGCAGCCTACGATCAATAAGGACCAGTTTGCCAGATAAAATATTATTGTTAAGTTGTGAGTTTCATAAATCTAACATCCAGCCGCATTTCTTAAATTTTTGTATGTTTTCATATTAGTTATTTAAAAACATACTGATATTATTTTTGGTATCTAATTAAATATGGCCATTAATCTATTATTAATATATTATTGGTCTATTTAGTTCTAAGACATGGGAAATCTACATAGGTATTTCCACAATACGTGTAACAGTGTTAGAGAAATATAACCCGAATAATATTATTACACTAAATATCATATTTTATATTATAGTTACTTATGAAAGCAATGATAATTGTTACAGCAATATTATTTCGTGAACGTGATTTGATGGCAAAACGAAGCGTACGAACAAATTTATAATTTAGAGACTTTGAGTTTTAAATATTATAAGATTTAACTAAATCATTACCGCGTACCTGAATAAAGTGCTGCAAAGAGTGCGATGACAAGCAATGGGACGCGCGATCCTGCCTTCATGGCGGCAGGCACTACCGCACGGCAGAATATAATGTACTCGCAGCGCGCGGCGCGCCGCCCCGCGCTGCCGTTTCGCCCGCGCCCTAGCGCGTTACCGCCCGCCCAACTTTAGGTTCATTCAGATTATATATTACTGTTAATCTTTTTAAACTCTAGATTTCTTAGGCGGATTAGCATTTGTTTTAACGTATTTAAGCCCCAATCAATGATTAGAAACTTGAATTTAACGATTCAAGGAATCATTTAATTCAGCTTATTGACTTTCATATTACCATTTGTAAGTGAGATGCATGCTTATAAAGACACGAACGTTTTAATAAATAATACTTAAGTATTGCAGATTGCTAGCTATTATCGATATAAAATCGTCTTATGGTCGGCATAAACTTAAATCTTATAAAATTCCTTTTGATAAAGAGAAAATCTACTTGATCCTACTTGATTACATATTTTGATAACCTCAATTTGTTTAATTATTATAATAACTAGATGATTCCCGCGACTTCGTCCGCGTGGATAAAGGTTTTTTGATTCCCGCGGGAACTCCTTAATTTTCCGGGATAAAAAGTAGCCTATGTCCTTCCCCGGGATATAACCTACCTCTATACCAAATTTCAGCAAAATCGGTTAAAAAGATGGGCCGGGAAAGCGTAGCAGACAGACAGACAGACAGACAGACAGACAGACAGACACACTTTCGCATTTATAATATTAGTATGGAAGTATGGATTTACGTACGTAATTACGTAAAATAATTGTAACTAATGCTTTTTTAAAAGTACCTACTACTATTGCTATTACTTAGTACAGTACTTACTACTAATTAGTTGGTTTTGTATATAGTTTTTTTAATACTGCATGCATCAGTAATGACGAAGTATATTTCTCATCGTAAGTTTATCGTAAAGAAATGACTTCTTTATTTATTTATAAAATAAGAATTTATTTTAAGAAGAATTTATTGAATTCGATAGAAATACAGTGACACTGTGGTATATATACTTTACTATATTTTCTACTTACTTATTTTACTAAAGGTAAAAGTTTTAGTTTTCTTGTACCTATTTGATGTGCTCTAGCAACATGCGCGCATGTGCAGCTATTCCCTCGGGATATCATCGATTGTCTACAGCTATGTAGCCCTCTACCCAAGAATATTTAGGTCAAGGCCTACTTTGGTAGCTACTAACATGTGCCTCTTTGTCGCGTATTAGGAAAATACGATAAAATATGGGTAACGATTGCTTATGTTATCGTGTAAAATAAAAAGACATTTTCATTCGTTTATATTTAATAAACAAAGTGCAATTCAGAGTATTAACCCTAACAATTGAACAAATTACGGGGACAGACATCGTCCCAACGCCGGCGTGAATGCGGCGCATTAGCCCATCGTCCAGTACAAAGACAGTTGCACTAAACAAGAAGGTACCTAATGCGCCTAATTCCTCGCACGGCTCTCCTCGGCCTCGACAGCTTAGGAGAACTCATTATTTAACAATAAATAAAGAAAGGGATGATGGAAAACACTGGCACATAATCACATTCGCTCCGCAACTTCCAAAGGAACGCCTATGATTATTTTACAGCGGTGCCTCAGACAAGAAAAACAGAATTTTCAGGAGGCCTGCGAGGGTACAATCGTTTCAACTGAACGTATCCGCGCAGCTCCAAATATTAATTGTACGTTTTTCTTCTAGGAGGCTTACAATGTTTTCGTAAAATTAATATTTATTAGGTTAGATGGCCGATATAAAAGTATGGTGAGATTAAACGAAATCTCGCGGGTAATGTATAAAAAACAAGTTTTCATGAGCCCTTTAGTCATGAGGTTTAAGAAATCGGCCAAATTTAGGTTTAAGAAAATCGATATCGATTCATTGTTTTGTGGCGCCATAAATAAGTCGCCGACGTAACTATGAGACAACATGAATTGGTTGAACTATAAAATTATTATTGTTAATGAATGAAGTGAATCAACTGATTGTTGTAGATGTATGTATATATATTAAGAGTATGGCTATAACAATATCATAATATGTCCGTTTGATATATTCGCTGATTGAGAAACTTTAAAAAGCTACAATATTTCAGTATTAGGTATGACCGTATCGAAAGAAGTACAAGGTACAAACGTGATATCACCATGTTATGTATGTAATGTAATTATTTGTATACGTTAATCCGAAAGACTCGAGTATGATTTTAATAAAATAATATTTTAACTACAACTTTTAACGAACGTTTTATTAAGCTATAGCTTTGGATATTTTACCATTTATAACAATATCGACCCGTTCACAACGAGGCCCGTTCACAACCTGTACCAATTGAATCAACATTGTTTGTAAAGTTCTATACTAGCTACTGACACAAATACATCTGAAAATAAAGTTAGGGATCATAACCACGATTCACGGAATCGAATAAGAAGAAAACGAAGGGCAATTGCTCCACTGCCCAAATCCTCAACTGTACATAAATTTTAAGATTCGAGAAAGATATAACAAAGATTTAAATTTTTAAACGCGACAGGTTGATCAACGGTAAGAAGGAAGACGTTTTTGTGCTACGATTTTTGAAATTGACCTTAAGTTGTCATAGACCATGGTCTGAAATCGCGATTAGGTATATTATTATATTCTAGCATGGATCAGTATAATGCAAGCCTTGCCATCATCGGAACGCCCCACCGGCGTTATAAGTCACTAATATTGCCACATTAACAATTAATATTGCCACGTTAACAATTTTTCTGTAGAATTACAGGTTATTATGCATAGAATAACTTTTTAACTTAAAAGTATTCACTTGTTTTTGTGCGTAATACAGACTTCTGCAAGGTAAAAAATGTTTGTTGTACCTATTCTGTGAAACACAAGTTAAGTTATAAATTTTTGGAAGAGCATAGGCTAAGCCGTGGAAATAGAGGCCTCAGAAATAAAAGGACAAGATACAGGGCAGGCAGTATTTTGTATCAATGCGTAGGGATGGCAGTCAGCGGTAACTTATCTCTATAGGGGGGCGCGGGCGCCGAGGCGGGCGGCGGCAACTTCTTCGTCGCGGCTTCGACGCTCGCACCACTTCACACATCACAACTTAATTTATATTCGCGGTATCACAGAACGTTATGCATGCGCAGCCGCAGGCGGGCGGGTCGCTACGACACCATGATGTGCGGTGCGGACAGCAGCACGGCTAGCGTGGCAACGATTGTGAACAGGGTAAAGATAATAAGGCACAGTCTGTCCACGACCATGGCAGCGAATTTCCAGTCGCGCGAAACGTCCGCATCTTCATCATCTTTGCGCATCTGTAACAATTTTGTTTTGTTAATTTTATCGAATTCTTGGTAGGTATTAATAAAGAAGTGCCTTTATTCTACGGACCTGATCTGTGATGACTCGAAGCTCCTTTAGAATGAGCGAGAGCTCGTAGTCGACACCGAAACAGCTGTGTGCCGCTAGACCCGCGCCATTTTCTTCCCCACTCCTGCGAAAACATGGCTCTATAACTCTCAGAATACTAATGCGTTCTACTCTACAGGTTCAGCAGAGGAACGAATAGGGCGCTACGGGAGTTATGCTGATCGATGTGATAGAGAAAGACCCAAGACCCAGAGTAGAAATATTGATTTAAGTAGGTACCTAGATTTATGAAGTATATAAGATGTGAATTTAGATGAATTCATTTTGATGTTTGTTAAGCTGTTAGGGCCAGGTTGAACTGCGGAACGTTCGAGGCGGGTTAGTATTGTAACCGTGCTATTTACGGCGAGTAGTGTTCGTGTAGATCGTCGAGGGACCTGTAGTATCGGCAGCAAGGCGGCTGCTGCGCGTGGGTATGCCGAAAGTCGTCGTCGATGTCGAGTACATTAGCTAGGAGCGACTTGGACGAGCGTTCGCGCAACTCCAAGTCCGGTGGAGGAGGTGCGCGCGCTGGTGGCGGTGTTGTCGTGGGGCCTGGTCGTGACATTCGCAGGATCCAGGGCAGCCAGTAGAGAAACACGCACCGAATCTATAAAAAACATACACTGTTTCAATAATTACTTGATCGTTAAGTATTAATTAAGGATCAAGCAGATGTAAGTATAAAATACACAAGGCCTTAAAAGTAATAATTATCTCCGTTAATTGCTTAAATAGGTACGTACCCAGTCACTCATTTCGTGTGTATCTGCATGTCGGTGGTGGTAATTGAGGATAAGGATCGTAGATACGACCGAAGACGCCACCATAAACATGATGCAGTTGAAATATGTGCCCAAAAGTGGTACAGCATCTGAAGTTGCTGGCATTGTCTCTGCTACCATGTTCAGAAACACTGTCAGTGACAAAAGAATTGTAACACCTGCAAAATAAATAAAAATATGAAACAATACAAAAATCATAATAAATTCAAACAAATTATAGTTATTTTACCTAGTGAAAGTTTTTCGCCGGAATCAGGTGGTAAAGTAAAGCCCAATAAAGCCATTGAGGCTATAAGCACGCATGGCACGATCAAATTGAAAAAGTAGTATAAAGTTTTCCGCCTAATCACCACCGCGAAAGTAATATCAATGTACGGCTCGGGGCAACAGTTGTAGTAGATCTCGTTACGCTTGCCAGGTACTCCTGTGAACAAACCAGATATAGTAACAAATAAGGGAGTAAAAAAGCATAATTCTTGCAATATATTCACACTGCGTTCAGCCCGAACTTGGCATAGGGCACTGCGGTGCGCCCTTTCCTGGTAATTTTAGAACCATTTACCTTCCTTAATATGAAATACTATAATACATGGTAGTATGCCAGTAGTAGGAGGTAATGCCGCTAAGGCAGGGCAGGCATAAATATTGGTTAAAAATTATTCGTTACCTATTAGTTCCCATTCTCCGTTTGTAACAAAACTGCTAATATCTCCACCTCCTTCATCTTGTAGTTGAAGATCAAGCTGTAAAGGGAAAAGGTTTTTATGACCATCGAATATATGCTTTTATCTAAATCTGTGTCAAGCGGTTTTCATCTACAAATATTTCAGTAATCAAAGTAAATCACAGCATATGTTTTACTTACTTGATACCCATCATAAGTCCAGCTGCCAAATTTCATTTCGCATCTTTGGTCGTCAAATGGAAACCAGGTGATATCTATTTTGCAAGTACTTTTAAAAATTCCAGGTGGTACATAAAGACAAGAGCCGTTGTTTCGCACTACTACGTTTGTGGGGTAAGTGCTGTCAAATCCTTCATCCGCACTGTGTAAAAAGAAACGAGCTTAATAACTTTCAGTAGTGAGTAGTATGGGAAAATGTTAAGGTGTATTTTCAGTTGTGTTTTCTGTAATTATGACAAAAAGAAAATATTACCTGTTGTACATAAGAACATCTGGTTTCCATAGTCTGTGAGGCGGTACTCTTAAATCTTTGACTCCGCCGAAATCAGAAGTGTTCCACCTCAAGTTCATATCATTCCATTCCTAGGCGAGGTAAAATGAGAATTAATTATATAGATCACGAAAATGACATTATTGTATGAATTTTCTTATTACTTTCCAGTTTATTACAGACTTTGTCGTGCATAATTAAGGTTGAATCGATAGTTATGGTTAAGGGTACATTTTCCCACCAATAAGCTAGCAAGGTGAGTGGCCTAAGTCTAGGTAGGAATCTTAAGTATTTTTACGTACATCCATAATATGTAAGATTAAAAGTCAAATTTTATTTAAAAAGTTCTTCTACTTTTCTTCTACAGTATGGTTCTGACTTTTGCAACCCAAAATGGTTAATTTTAGGAGGTCAAATTTAACGATAACCATCGATAGTGCAATCGACCCTAAGCAATCTAAGTTCGAGATTACTTAGGATAGAGGATTTTATTTCATCTTCTGTTAGTAAAATTGCAAAAAAAATTAATTGATATAAGGGATGATAGCAGAATAAATTAATTGTCAGACGATAAAGTATTAATTAAGGCATGCCCAAAAAATTGGCTAACATTGTTGGGTCCTGTATAGATTGTCATAAAAAATTCAGTCCCTTAGCTCAATTAACATTTTAGACATCTTATCATATTTTATTTGTTTATTTACAACTTAAATCAAGTTAAGATAATATAATTAATTTAAGTGCCGATTTATTTCCCTAATACTTACTAGTTTAAGCCAGATGTTAGTTATTAGTAGCTGGTTCTTTTCATCCTGCGAAGAAATATTTAATTAAAGAAATTTAGTTCTGGTTTTAATTTTTTTGTTTAGTAACGACTGAAAGCTAAGCTTAATTAAGCCTCGTTTTCTTTTGTTAGAAATATTTTTTAATTAACCTAAAACATAAACCATTACAGAAGCGTAGCAGCTTTAATATTGCTAGTAATAACATCAAAAGGCATTTTAAGGGCTATAGCAATAGGTAGGTACAAACCTTTCGAGACATACACAATTGTCTCTTTGAAGGTTAATTTGTAAAAGTAATCGTGAAAACCCTTTGTACATTTTTATTTGAGCCTCATTAAAATAACAAGGCGATTTTATGGAAATTTAAGAAAGTGAGATACACAGAAAAAATATATTTGCATAAACAAGGCTTTGATTTGCATGAGCGCGAAGCTGAAGGATAATTGAAGCCTCCTTTTAATGTTATGATGCTTTCATCGATGCCGAAGCAACTGCAACTTATGTTACAGCATCACCAGAATGATTTAGCTACAGCTAACTAACTAGTAGGTGTATTATGAACAAATATAATATTATGTTTCAACACTTTACCACGTCTATGATCTGCATGAGCGTAAGGCCGAAGGAGAGCTGAAGCGGGTCACTCTCGTTGACCACGGGCCGCTCCAGCACGTTGTAATGGTCCAACAGATGATGTAGCAGCCGCTTTTCGTGGTGTCCACAGCGAACCTCTAAATATATATTTAATACTCATTATTTTTAGTATGTGTAAAATATGTTCTCGCCCTGTTAATTAAAATCTAAGAATGTGGTGTAATAAATTAAAACAAGAAGGAATGTTAAACTTGATCATCAGATTGCCACATTTATAGTCTTATTGTGCTGGGACTCGCCGGAGCGGATTCACTTAGATTTAAATCATATTATTATGTCCTCAAAATAGCGATCAGTAAATCGGTTCTAACAAAATATTCATAATGAGTAAAAATGGATATCATTTAAGCTATCGCCAATTTAATAAGTTTTGTGTTTCTTAAATAATAGAGTTTGCCCGCAAAATAGTAGATTTGTCACCAAAATGTAGTCACCAAACAATATAACATCAATTCCACAATAAATCACCTAAAATCATGGAGATTAGGGTCTAGTACCAAATAAATGTTTTTGTATGTATTATAATAGGTTTTTCCTAATAAGTATTTATGCAAACTAATAGAGATCATCAATAAATCATATATTATGTAACTAGAAAATTTCATAAAGTTCCAAAAAAAATTTAGGGTTGTCGTCATCAACGTTTCAACCAAAAGAGTCTACTACATAACTGGACATATGCATCCCCCAAGGATCTTAGTTTCCACAGGTAGTATAAATATATTTAAATAAAATTTCTAGCAGAATAGTAAATAATAATAATAGTATATTTATTGTTAAAAATAATAATCACTGAATAATCAGCGCTGGTTTGGATTTTGAAGGGCGCCCCCTTTTTCTTTTCTGGCCGATAAGCACATTTTTTGCTTCTGGTGGGGGGTTGGCCAGCTTTAAGCGTATGGCTAATCCGATAATATGTTTGCACATATAATTTTTGTAAAACGCAGGGCAGTTGCATTTCCCATGCATCCAATCAATATTGTGCGGTAGATCCACTTTCCATTTGCTGAACCATTGGACTTTGTAGTCATCAAAATCAGTCCATGCATTTTCAAAGTTTTGTATTTTGTCTGCCTTACCAGCCGGTACTTCGTAGTGTTTAAAAGCGTCGTCACTATACGTCAGTATTACTTCTTTATGCAACTTCGCCCATTGGTAGGCTTCTGTCCAGTCTTTCAGAGTCATAGTTGGTAATGTCGCAAATACTTCATCGACAGCTAACGACCATCTATTTACAAACTCTGAAGCAACTGCCAAGAAACGAGACAGTGGAAAACGTTCACGGAGCGTGTATTCATCTTTGATTACTCGGTTATGTGATTCTAATGCATTATTATAGTCGCTGGTGAACCCATGTGAGCCCCCAAATACCAGTTACGGTTTTGTATGAGCCATTGCTCCTTAAAATAATGGATAAAAGTTGTCTCATTCTCCCATTTCTTCAAGAATGCTTTTGAAGTTCGAGTTAGTCGAACGTTTCTGAATCAGTCACTGCTTGGAGAGAATCCACATCTGTCAACAAATCTTTGTGAACATTTTTTCGCGTCTCTTTCTCTACATGAGATTGAACTTTTTTTTAGCATGTGCCCAACACATACGAATTGTGACATCTTCACCAAATACCTCTATAAATGCATTTTGTATTGCTTTCGCTGCGTCACATACTAGAACTTCTGGTTTGAAGTTTTGCGAGTACAAGTTAAAGATATTAATCTTGATGGCATCGAACAACAACTTAAAGTCTTCTTTTTCCTCATTAGTTGCAACCCCAAGCCCGAATGGATGAAATCGTTTATTTTATTCTGTACTTCCAACGACGAGAACGGGGAATCCTTGCCGTACCAACTTGTATGTAGCATCAGCATGAATAACTTTTACGTCACGTGCTTTTTGCGGCAAATATTTTGTTGATAGTACAAATCTAAAGCGTGATGAACTAGTTTCTTTAGTCACTTCATACCCAATAACATAAACTTCATGTTCGTTGTCAGGAATCGGCGAATGAGACCTTAGCCAAGCTTCCAATTCACGTAGGCTGATCGTGGGCTGTCCACATTTACAACGGCGTCTGTCAATTAAGTCCTTAGTTGGAACATTTTTGGCACTTTAATACCATCAATTTTAGCTAAATTTGCAGGTATGGCTTTTGGTTTGAGATGTAAGTCGTATAATTTATTCTTCCTTCCTTTCGTTTATTTCTTCCTTTATTCTGTCACTAAGCCCATAAACAAGCGAGCGTTTTTGAATCGTGGTCATGATCAGAATCTGTCCGAAACAACAATACCTACTTCATCCGAGAATGAATACATGAGTAAATACAACTGAGCTGAACATTGTGGTCCCTTCCGCACCACTTTATTGCATCTAAAGAATTTTTTTCTCCCTTCCTCTACATCATGCGTTCGTAGAAAAGACCAAGAGTTTTCAGCCTTTATGTACTCCTCAGCACCATGTGTTTGTCTTCAAATTTTTTAACGAAAATCCAATCCTTGTTTTGCGACCGTTTCTTCTTTGGTAAGGTGCCTTCATCAGTGTCTGTATTTTCCTCATCAGACTCCAATATCGGCACTTTCTCCACGAATGATTGCTCGACGAACGACGATAAACTTTTTGAATGAATTGCATTACCTTCACCACTACTTGATGCCATAATCAAAAATAAACAGTTAAAAATGAACTAAAACAACAAATTATCCACAACGATAATAAAATGCACCCACAAACTTGTTACCTACAACCTACGACCCATCGTTGAGGCCGGATTGGTCAATTTTTAAAAGCGCGCCAATTTGTCTCCGCCTCTTTGAACATATTTTCATTAAAATTATAAATTGATGTATTAAATTGGCAACGAATACTATTATTTTAATAACTGAACGAAATAAAATGTAACTACTGTATTGGTGACAAAATAACAAATAAAAAGGAGTCGCAGTCAGGGATCGATAATCGATTTATTTGGTGACAGATCTACTCTATTCTTCTTGATTCTGAGCACAAAGCTATTATTTAAGTACCTAATAAAACTATTATTATAAGAACGAAGTTTATATTCATCTAATTTACTACAATTTTATTGGTAATCCATCTCTTATTTTACACATAATATTATATTAACATTAATTTGATAATTCATACCTGGGAACACTTTTTGTTTATCTGAGAACGAAAATATTTCGTGGCGATAGATCTATTTATTAGGTGATACCTATAATGATTTAACTTGATGACAAATATAAATTTTGGTGACAAGAATCCCCAATAAAAATTAGTAGTTAAACTAATTGTCTAACTGATATTTTTATATTATTATGTTTATCAAAAACTAAGGACTATCCTTGCGTTAGACATTGATTGTAGTTTAATTAAGTTTAGTCATGAAGAAAGGAAACCTACTACAACAGGTATAAATGTGAAAATGCGAAATGGAATATTCGAATGTTTATTTCCCTTTCAGGCACGAGTTAATGATCCAGATACACATAAAGGCCGCTTTTTATCTTGCTGCAAGCATAGATTAATTTGCATAGTCGGAAACAAAAGGTAAACACGTATATTATAGCATTCGCAGCAACTTTAAATAGTGTTTTTCTTTTGCTTCATAAAATTATTGCCTACACCCATTGCGATCCAAAGGGTCAAATTTATATAATGTATATTTTTTATTTGAGATACCTACCCTACCTAGTACCCAGAACCTTTTTTTTTTATATTATGGAATGTATTTCGATAAAATTATCTTATTTTTATTTATCCAACGATTAAAAAAAATTATGAAACCGAATCAGTATAATGTAAAAGACTCTTCCGGTACCTAGTAATATTTAGTTACTTGTTGTATTGTGATACCGGCATCCCATGTTTCCCATAACATATCTAGGACGTGTCTAGGACCTTCAAAGCAAGAGTACCTATATAGGCATATTTTAGGCAAACGTCTTCAAACCTAGATTTCATCACTGCTTGGTATTTTACACTTTTTGAATTTCAATACTATTAATGTTATTAATAGAGACACGATGGTGATAATTATAACTACGTTATCTAAAAGCTTAAACTACACTCAGCTAAAGTCTATTCTAGTCTTCTAATCTTTGGACTTTTGAAGGTATCTAACCGGATTTCGCTGGCTAACTGGACTGTTTCAGGCGGATTTCAAGTAGGCGAAGCCGATCGGCAAAGCTAGTCACTCATATAAAATGTCTATCTATTCCATGTATCTTTTTCTATTCTTTCACTTCTTGGCCGTAGTTCGTGACCCCATTCCATAATTTACATAATGGTAGGAGGTTTCTTGGGATTAGGAAAATGTTTCTAGATCCTTATAAAATATAGGCTTAATATTTGTTTATTTTTCCTACTAGTTTTACGTAAATTGTGATGATCTCGTGATTGAAATACTTTACTGCCTACTTTTAAAATAAACGAAAAGACTAAAGAAATAATATTTATAACATAAGTTGAGAGATTAACAATGTTCTATCCCAGGAGCTCGGAAAATCTCATATCCTTTGCTTCAGAGTTATTCTACTGACTGTGGGATGTGGCACATGAAATGCGGGGTGAACCAATATCAGCCAACGTTACCTATCTAGGCCGATGATGAGAGTTTGAGGATATTGCAAAATGTCTCAGTTTAGGTGCCGTTAATTACAGGCGGATACGTAATTATGTAATAGTGCAGACGCGAACCCATTTACTGTATGCACTATTATGTTTCCTAAAGTTTTGTTTTGACACAGTGAAACTGCTCAATCCTCAGAAGAAGCAGAGTCAGTAGTTAGAAATTATGCAAACGGCGTGCATATTATGTAAAAAAACAAGACTTTCTTTGAAATAATTTTGAAGGCGAAAACTGTATACCGTATAGATTAATAAAAGTGGTTCTAAAATTATTGGAGGCAATTTTTTGAAAAATATCAAAGATGAAGAGAAACATGTAGCCTTGCTATGCAGACCTTATACACGAAAGGGAATACGAGCTGAAGAAGACTATAAATAAAACCGGCCAAGTGCGAGTCGGACTCGCGCACCGAGGGTTCCGTACAAACTTGTAGTAAGCTTTACGATTAATGAATTTAATGAACCGCAAAACTAACTTTGTTTGTTGAGGTTTATTGTTAATATAAAAAAAAACTATGCTAGTTAGAGCGTTGGTTTTATTTTTCCTGTAAAATATACTCATAAGCTTCTATTGACCATAATTATTTCAGACTTTTCAATTGGTAAACTTCGGAGATAAGGGGGGGGGGGGGGGGGGGGGGAACGGTATTTTTTCGACATTTTGCCCGATAAATCAAAAACTATTATGCATAAAAATAAATAAAAATCTGTTTTAGAATGTAGAAGTATAGCCCTTTCATATGATATCCCACTCAGTATAGTTATCATACTTTGAAATTTCAAACCCCCGATTTTCCCCCTTTTTTAATTAAACTAAAAATAATTTTCGATTTTTTTTTATTTTAATGATGTTAGGCCACTATTATACACAATTATTCCAATTATTTCATGTCGATAGCTTTAATAGTTACTGAAATAATCGACTGTGACAGACGGACGGACGGACGGACGGACGGAGAAAGACGCACCATAAGGGTTCCATTTTTACCATTTTGGTACGGAACCCTAAAAATGCTGAAAAATCAAGCTCGCCTTATTTTGATCAAAGTAGATCCGATCTAATAGCACAGAATAGGTAATAGTAGTAACTAATAGATCATTTAGCCAAAATGTTGAGTATAACTACTTAATCAAAAGTTTAAGCAGACTCGACACTATTCTGTGAGAAGTTAAAAGCAGATCAATTTCTGAAAGAATATCACATACCTAAGTACTTGCAATCAAATATATTTTGCAACATTGTATCAAAAATTTTTCGTTTTGTGTGTGAATGAGGGTGTTAAATAATAGAAGGAACGTTGACATCGCCACTCGAGCATACTCGCGAACTCTCTACTTGTTACGTTATCTGACGATAAACGCTCTTGAGATTGCCTCCAATAAAATGCCATCGCTTAAAAGCACATTCTTTTGTGTGGAATTTTCACCACTTATGTTTCGACGGGCAGAATCTTTCACGGTATTTCGGTCCTCAACTAGGCGTTTGTAGGCGGGCTTAAATGTGCTAGACGTGGGCATTAAGCTTTCTGCGAAAAGTACATAATATAAGCTACATCATATGGTTTTTTGCAAAAATGAACATTATTGTAGTTCACTCGTTATCTATACTACTTTACTACTAATATTATAAATGCGAAAGTTTGGATGGATGGATGGATGGATGTTTGTTACTCAATCACGCCCCAACGGCTGAACGGATCTGGATGAAATTTGACAAAAAGATAGATTATAGTCTGGAATAACACATATGCTAATTTTTATTCCGGAAAATTAAAGATTTCTCGCGGGAACCAAACAACCTCAATTCACGCGGATGAAGTCGCGGGCATCGGCTAGTTTCCATAATTGAATTGTAGGTAGGTATTTAAAGGTAGTATGCATACTAAGTATATGTACCTTCTTGATTAAGTTTGTTTCTGGTAATGAGCTTACTTCTACTTAAACTTCTCGTAGCTTTCCGCTGTAATTTCGTCATGTAACATGACGTAAGGTAACCCTAACCTATAGAAAAATTGTGCAGTAACGCCACGCCACGAGCCACGTCTTTCTTCATATATACGCTTCTCTTTCTTTCGATTTTGCCCATCACGTCAGTCTGAAGGATGTAATACCGGTCTGTCTGAAAACATGTCCAACTCTCTGCATTTGATGGTCTAAATCAGATTTCTATCTTTGCTGGTACGTCGAAGGACTTAGCTATTTCTTAGATCTTATTACACAACTTTTAAGCAGTATTCTTCTCCCCACATTATCTTAGCACCACATCCCCAAGGCCTACTCACAAGCATACATAATCAATACCCAGATCTAAAAGTGGAGCATTTCTTATTTGCAGGTTATTATTAAGTATTTAATATTTGATTATTGCTGCCTTTTTTTTAATAATTCATAATATGTATAACAAAAATAACAAGAAACCCACGAAACAAATAATATGAACAATAAAGATAATGGTAATAAAATAACATAACATAAAAATGACATAAAAGTTGGACTTACATTACAATTTGGCCATTTGCGTGGGTGGTAGGTCTGACTCCTAACTAGTTTTCTGTATTTAGGATGTCATTCCCGATTTCCGCGGAGCTTAGGGCTTAGGCATAATTATTTATGCATTGCTTAAAATTCTGAACTTAATGCATCTTTAATTTAGACGTTCGTCACAATATAATAAGATATGAATAACAATAGTTACAAAGAGCAATAAATCTTCTAAATACTCCAGCGTGGTTAATGATTTTTCATATTTAGTTTAAATAGGATGAAAACTTGATAATTGTGGTAATCTTGATTAGTAGATCATTAGTAGATCTTGATGGCAGCTTATTTATTGAATGACTCTTTCTTAAAAATATTTTTTATTAAATAGGTACATGAAAAATAAATTATTTGTCAAAAAAAATGTTGTACAATATATACAAATTCGTTCTTTGAATTTTATTATTTAAACGATGGATGGTGTATCCAACAAAATACAACGACTACGAAATTACTGTTCAACGAGCACTGACCGACATTGGTGGAAGTAAATTGGGCCATTACTTGCAATGAGCTACGTTAACCTTAAGCTACGGTTCGATTACCTAACCCGAAAGGAAGAAGAGTGATACTGTGACAACTGACAACATAGCAGCCACCTGGTTAAATACATCTTGTCTGACATTGTGTCTGCCTCATATACGGATATAGCAAAGCCTGTGGCAAAGTACAGCCTCGTATCAATTTGAAATTTTGTCATTTTATGACGTAAGCCATATGTGAAGCAACTGTTGCCAGTTTTGTGGACTAATTAAGAAACGATTTTTGGAAATTTCACTAAAAAGGCTATGAAAGTTTGTATGAATGTTCGTGATTTTTCAATTTATATTTAAGAAAAATAATTGTCTTTGGGTTTTTGGTTGTAAATGCAGGGAAAATTCCACCCTCAAGGATACGTCATGGATTCCACTCGAACAAGGTACAACAAGAGGTGTGGGTTGATAGTGGTAGAACGTTTTAAAACTTAGGTTTTTTTAATTTTTAATTGATGTTTTTGCATATGTAATGTACCTATTTAAAAAATCTAATAGGTACACATTATAAGATAAATAATGATGGTGCATGGTATGATTTTCTGGATATCGGTACCACAGAATAGGCAATCGGTACCATAAAAGTATGCGATTTCCGTAATAAAGACAACATATGTAACCATTTCTAGGAGGATATTATCATTATTTAGAGATTATATATTATTGAATGCATGAAATACGGACTGCGGTATATAGCTGCATGTGATGTGGTAAAACTTAATTAAAATTTAATCTAACCAAATCTGGTACTTACTGAAAAATATAAGAATTTAGTACCAATTTGCCGATGAAGCTCCCCCTGTTGTCTAAGACAAGGGTAGTGGCGGTGGCTGGTGGTTTTGTTTGAGGGTGGGATGGCGGTGGATGGCTGGCGGTGGTGGTGGCAGCTTACCCCTCGGCCAGAGCAGGCCTAGCAGCAGCAGCACCGCGGGCGCCGCCTGCAGCGAGCGGCGCGCCCGGCCGGCCATGTCAGCGCCGCGAGCCCGCGCCGCACGCCGCGCCCGCGCGCCGCGCCATCTTCCCGATCCGCGACACCCGCGACACCGGCCCCCGCCTCCCGTAGCCGCACTCCCGCCCCTCTATTCCGATCCCTCGAATACGATCAGCTTAAAAATTAATTCTTTTACGGTTTTCATAAATCAAATCTTCTTCAGGACCGCTCGCCGACGGCCACGCGTGCCGTCCGATCCTCGAGCATCGCCGACTGCGCCGCCGCTGGGTCTGTCGAGTTAGGTTGTGTTTTTGAGCATTGTTGTTCAGCGGAGTGCGGCCGACCGTGGGGCAGCGGAGCCGCCGGTGTGCGGACTGGCGGAGGCGCCGCGGCCGCGCAGCCGCGCTGCCGCGCCGCCGCCCATTCAAGCGCCGCGCGCCTCGCGTCTAGGGCTACCATTGCTGTTTTCCAAATGCTTATCATTACAACACCAACATTGAGATAAACGAAGACAAAGTTTTTAACTCGCATCTACTAAGTAGACCGACAGTTATCGCGTTATTCGAGGACATATTTTAATTGAAATTACGAGTATGTTAAACTTTTACAGAAGATTTATTTCAAAACACTGGTACATTTTGCGACCATAGGGGTACATAGGTAGATATACATATAGGTAGAGATGAGATACAATTCTGATAAAATTGACTAGCAAATAAGACAATATACCTTATTTCATATATCCTCTGGTAGCCCTAGTCTCGTTCAGCGCAATGCCCGCGTCGCTGCTTGCAGCCTCAGCCGCACGCTCGAACGCCCGCACCTAAAACTCTTTCTCTCGTGCTCTATCTAATTATGCAAATTTTGTCCCTTTACGAAAGCTCTTAGCTGTTGTTTTCATCTAAAACCAGTAGGAAAGGTTTATTCCATTTTAATGTACTTACTTACTTACTTCAAATAATTTTGAACAGCTTAATTTATTAGCTTAAAGCTTTTATTAATAGCTTAAAATAATCCTGTCTGAATGGATTATGAGATAGCTCGTTACATCGATAAGTTATTCAAATTAAAAACCTTACAAATCAAATAATTTTTGAAACGAACCTATAGTAGAAAATAATATTTGATCACAGATTTTAGACACAACCAAAAACTTACTTCAGTTTAAAAAATATGATTTAGTAAGCTAGGGGTAGAAAGTAAGCCATTTTGTTGACGGTTACATACTTAACGTGCTTAAAGTGCTACGTCAATAATTGTACCTTTGGTCGACATGTACTGTACCTAATGGCTTATCATTATCAGAGTCAAATATATTTTGAATAAAATTAAAACTCGCATCTTAATATTTAAATGGCATGTGTGAAACCAAAATAAAAACTGTACGCTACGTTACATCCATTCCAATCGGTCACGACTTTAATGGGGTTAAGAATGAGATGAGCTTTCGAATTCCAACGATTGAAATTTTGAGTGTTGAATTTTGTGGTTGTGTCGAGCGGAGGATGCGGGAGGCGCGGGGATGCTGCGCGGCTTGCGATCAATGAGGGACACTGCCCTCTTCCTCGTTCCCTCCGCCGCGCGCCCCCATACTGCAACCTAGTACCATGAGCTGACGACTTTACTAATTCGCACATTGACTCCAAAGGATTACCAATAAAATAACCCTTGCGACACGTTCTCTTTGTATGAAGTAACATTGTTTTACGTATAACGCTTATTTAAGTATATAGATATATCAGTTAAAACTCGAAGCTCAAATTAGATGAACCGACTATATTTACCCCACTATGCACCTCAATATGTCCCCATTTACTATGTTATCCAGATGCTATTAGGATGACAGTTAGCATTCTACACCTTTCTCTCCAGTGACTGTAATCATATGAGGAAATGAGATAAAGCTGTTTTTATTATCATAATAGCATACATTGATGTAGAATTTTAGTACTCATTCTATTTCAATGATAGCATAATATGTATTGGGTTATCCATACTAATCCATACTAATATTATTATTAATGCGAAAATGTGTCTGTCTGTCTGCCTCTCTGTCTCTCTGCTACGCTTTAACAGCCCATCTTTTCATCCGATTTTGATGAAATTTGGTATGGAGTAGGTAACATCCCGAGGAAGGACTTGACGAGGCTACTTTTTATTCCGGAAAATTAAGGAGTTCTACCGGAAATCAAAATACTGAATCCACGCGGACGAAGTCGCGGGCATTATCTATTAGGTACTTAATAAAGACAGGTATTAACTAATAACATAAGAATTTAAAAAAATGAACTCTTGCCTCACCCTATCTTATTTTTTTTGCGAAAAAGATTGTCTACGAATATAATACTAGGTGATGCCCGCAACTTCGTCCGCGTGGACTAAGTTTTTTCGATTCCCGCGGGAACTCCTTAATTTTTCAGTTTAAAAAGTAGTATTTGTCCTTCCCCGGGGTACAACCTATCCCTGTACCAAATTTCATCAAAATCAGTGTAACAGGTGGTTCGTGAAAGCGTAGCAGACAGACAGACAGACACACTTTCCCATTTATAATATTAGTATGGATGTTATATATTTATAAAGTCAAAGCAGTACGACGTTTCTGATGATCTCAGTTTAACTAATAATTAAGATCCTATTTAATATCACAAACAATGGTAATATGGTGACACAGCGGAATCTGTAGCGTTCAGATTCCGCTGTAGACTGTACATAATGCAATCTCTACGTATAGCTATATATTATCGTCTACATTATGGACTAAGATCCCACTGCAAGATTGTTACATGAATCGAGTACGTGATCGAAAACTAATTTTTATGTATATTATTATTATAAATGGGGGAATATATTTGCCAGGTTGCCAATCAAAAAGTGGCCGCTAGTATTTTTGATTAAAATAATTGTTTGCGTCTAAGTAAGTTTAGTTCACTTTGTGCCACCTAAATGGCACTACTTGTACTCTAGCTCGCGTTTAGCGCGAGACAGGCAACCTGGCAAATATATACAGGTACATAATATTATTCCCCATTTATAACTAGATACATAAAAATTAGTTTTTGATCACGTACTCGATTCATGTAACAATCTTGCAGCGGGGTCTCGTACCATTAATAGTGCGGTCGGTAATAATTAATTGTATTTGATTTGGATGGAGAGTAGAACAATGCTATACTTGGAGTTCACGATCCAGTTCTACACTTATTGGGCGATCTGAATATATTTGGTAAATGGTAAATGTGTCTAGGAGTAGATTGCGAAACTTGGTGAAAGCGACCTACTTGTAGGGTTGCTGCGTCTTTGCGAGTGTATGCTAGATAAATGATAAATGATTTAATTATTTTACGTAGGACAACTTGTGTTACTTATGAAACGTTAAGACTCTACCACCGGTTCGGAAAACTGATTCTACTGAGAAGAGCCGGCAAGAAACCCAGCAGTTGCTCTTTTCTTATAAAAGAAAAGGTTACATTATGTAGACAATACCACACATAGGTACGTTACAAGTATTGACTTGTGGGTCACTGGATGCTTCCATGCAACTTTGTCATTTATAAAATCATCGATAGTGTAATAACCTCGACTTAACAAATGCTGTTTAACACAGTCTTTAAATCTATGTAATGGCAAATCCAGAAACTCTTTGGGAACCATATTATAAAAGCGTACACTCGTAGAATTTGACAGAGTAGGTTATCAGTTCCGATTAGAGATTTCAAGAAAAAGATTTGCCTAATCCTCGAACGTTGAACAGAAATCTGTCTTTGTAAGAGCCGCAAGCCGCTGCAGCTTGGATTGCCACTCTCCGCCGTAAAATGAAAGGTTTAGTTAAAAATAGAAAGATGGTTTTAAGTAAATACCTACAGTACCATTAGGTTTACCAATTTTGATTGGGAAGCGCAGCGTTGGCAGACTCCCTACTCGGTGGACGGACGACATCAGACGAGTCGCAGGTAGCCGCTGGATCCAGGCGGCGCTAGACCGTGGCATGTGGAAATCTTTGCAAGGACCTAAGTTCAGCAGTGGACGTCTATCGGTTGATGACGGTATCGGTAAACGAAAGATGGAATATTAGTGAGTGTTGGCGAATCAGGCAAATACTATTAATTAATAATTGTATGTGAATATGTGTAATTAACGAAATGGTCTTTTTTAATAGTTAAATTGTTTGCTTGAGAGGTTTTATCCTCATCGTAGAAGTTAGAACCTTTTGATAGAAATCATCGTAGAAAATAGTGACTGACTCATTTTATAATTTTTAGTTGGTTCGATTCCCAGCTAAGGTAAGATTTTTATAAAATTTTTGAATGCGTTTCATTTCATTTCATTTATTAAATCGTTTGACTGTTACATAGTTGAAGATCTTAAAATAATTTTACACAGTAGGAACAGTCTACCTCTAACAGGTATACGATATAACATTATGCTGAAATTTAACATAAAGCCAATTATTTATAACATTTGATTCAATTTAGAAAAAATAACAATATTTTAATGTACTTCCCTTCCATGTCCCATTCGTTTTTAGGGTTCCGTAGCCAAATGGCAAAAAACGGAACCCTTATGGATTCGTCATGTCTGTCTGTCTGTCTGTCCGTCCGTATGTCACAGCCACTTTTTTCCTAAACTATAAGAACTATATACTGTTGAAACTTGGTAAGTAGATGTATTCTGTGAACCGCATTAAGATTTTCACACAAAAATAGAAAAAAAACAATAAATTTTGGGGGCCCCATACCTACTTAGAACTGAAACTCTTTTTTTCATCAAACCCGAGTGGGGTATCTATGGATAGGTCTTCAAAAATGATATTGAGGTTTCTAATATCATTTTTTTCTAAACTGAATAGTTTGCGCGAGAGACACTTCCAAAGTGGTAAAATGTGTGTCCCCCCCCTGTAACTTCTAAAATAAGAAAATGATAACACTAAAAAAAATATATGATGTACATTACCATGCAAACTTCCACCGAAAATAGGTTTGAACGAGATCTGTTAAGTAGTTTTTTTTTAATAATTTAAAACTTGCTACAGGTTTGTACGGAAACCTCGGTGCGCGAGTCCGACTCGCACTTGGCCGGTTTTTTTCACCTTGTATCTAGGCGGTTATAATAGATAGGTACGATTGCCTTTACGTGAAGGGAACCACTACAAGACATTTTTGTTTATTCAATAACAAAATCTTTATTCTTAAATAAAACTCGACTATTCGTCCGTCAGTCAATGTCATACTATATGTCATATTTTCTAGTATATCTATGTATGTAACCACCTGATAGTTGTATCTCATACTTACAGAAACTGGAGAGCCAGCGGGTTCACTTCCTATAATTTTCTCAAGTAGGTATATTAGATAATTATTGATTTATTATGTTTTTAATATGCTTAAAAACAATCCATACTTACTTCCATACTAATATTATAAATGCGAAAGTGTGTCTGTCTACCTGTCTGTCTGCTACGCTTTCACGGGCCATCTGTTCAACCGATTTTGATGAAATTTGGTATAGGGATAGTTTGCATCCCGGGGAAAACATAGGCTACTTTTTATCCCGGAAAATTAAAGAGTTCCCGTGGTAATTAAAACCGGCCAAGTGCGAGTCGGACTCGCGCACCGAGGGTTCCGTACAAACCTGTAGTAAGTTTTAAATTATTAAAAAAAAAACTACTTACTAGATCTCGTTCAAACCAATTTTCGGTGGAAGTTTGCATGGTAATGTACATCATATATTTTTTTTAGTTTTATTATTCTCTTATTTTAGAAGTTACGGGGGGGGGGGGGGGGGGGGGGGGGCAACATTTTACCACTTTGGAAGTGTCTCTCGCAGAAACCATTCAGTTTAGAAAAAAATGATATTAGAAACCTCAATATCATTTTTGAAGACCTATCCATAGATACCCCACACGTATGGGTTTGATGAAAAAAAAATTTTTGAGTTTCAGTTCTAAGTATGGGGACCCCCAAAATTTATTGTTTTTTTTCTATTTTTGTGTAAAAATCTTAATGCGGTTCACAGAATACATCTACTTACCAAGTTTCAACAGTATAGTTCTTATAGTTTCGGAAAAAAGTGGCTGTGACATACGGACGGACAGACAGACAGACAGACAGACAGCCAGACAGACATGACGAATCTATAAGGGTTCCGTTTTTGCCAAATTTGGCTACGGAACCCTAATAAAAATCTTTATACCACACAGATGAAGTCGTGGGCATTATCTAGTAAAAAATAAAATAACTTTGCATAAACAGCATTGAGCAATACGATATTGTAAACGCGATGTCATACCGCAAATTCTATTGAAAATACACAACTTATAACCACATTGACGTTGCAATTTAGAAGAGCTTGTTAATTAAATACAGGCAAATCATCTTCCAACTCAAATGTCTTTTAATCACAAATGAATATTTTGTGATTAAAAGCAACTCATTGTGGTCATTGATGTAAAATCTACCGTGGTCATTTGTGTTTCAAATAATGATCGTAAAAAACTTCTTGTGAAAAAATGGTAGGATTTTATCTGACATCTTTGAACAAAGTAATATGGGGTTAACTTTTGTCATATCCACCTCTTCACTCTAAACACGTCATGTGCTTTAACGTAGGTTAAATTAATTCTGAAAGTTGAATCTACTTGACGTTGAATATATTAAATTTTGAATGTAAATTGAAAAGCATTCTAGAGATAGGGGCACTAGAATTTCCATACGGTAAACTCCAAAGTACCTATAGTTGTATACTAGTGGTTCGCCCCGAACTGAGACCTCGCGGTATCCATAAACTTACAGAGCGCCATCTTTGTGAAGTTTTGTTAAAAATAGTGAAGCTCATTAAAAATTAAATAATTTCGTTTCCTTAGAATATTTATCTAATTTTAGTATTTGTTGTTCAAGTACAGGATATAATTCAAATAAGTGATCAAGTAACAGGCTCAGCCTTTTCTTTTTAAGCACAAACGAATAAACTTGTACAGAGCGCCATCTATTGACAACATTGTGAAGTTTGTTAAAAATACGGCAGCTCATTAAAAATTAAATAATTTCGTTTCCTTATAATATTTATCTACTTTTAGTATTTGTTGTTCAAGTACAGGATATAATTCAAATAATTAATCCAGTTTCAGGCTCAGCCTTTCAGAAAATTGGGAGTTCTGAGGTCATCTTTGGACGTCAGAAAATCACCACTTTGAAAGCCCCCCCATTTCGTCAATTTTAGGGGAAAAATTAAAAAAAAAATATTTTTGGACTCCGTTCCTCATTATCTTTAAAATGATATACCGCAACCCTATGTAATGCTATAAAAAATATTTTACTTCGCATTCGCTTCTATGAGAGCCCCCTGAAATAAAGATTTTTATAATTTTTTAAGCCATATTCGGCGGGAGGCCATCGGTTTACATAGTATATTTAAATTTGAAGTAATTACGTTCAGTAATTCAGAAGTTATAAGGCTCTGACAGACGGACGGACGGACGGACGGACGGACGGACGGACGGACGGACGGACGGACGGACAAGTGCCAATTCACTCAAGTAGACTCAGAGACCTTCGCTTCGCTCGGTCAATCATAAAAGGTTAGTAAGCCTATTGAAATTGCATTTAAGTATACATCTTTTTTTAGGTAAGTACCTACATATATTCTGAGAGACGCACTGGGAAACTATAAGATCTCTTCAGGTATGATATCTAAATAAAAATAAAATATAAATATTGGATTTGAAGACCTCCCTGGCGCAGTGTTGAGCGCTTTTGTCTTAACGTGGGAGGTCCCGGGTTCGATCCCCGGCAGAATGAATTTGGGAATTTATAATTTCTGAATTTTCTCTGGTCTGGCCTCGTGGGAGGCTTAGGCGGTGCCTAGTTACCACCCTACCGGTAAAGACGTGCCGCCAAGCTATTTAGCGTTCCGGTACGATTCCGTGTAGAAACCGATTAGGGGTGTGGGTTTATATAACTGCCATACCCCTAACAGGTTAGCCCGCTATCATCTTAGACTGCATCATCACTTAGCATCAGGAGAGAGCATAGTCAACTTGTAGTAGAAAAACTTGTAGTGGATATATAGTATGTATGAAGGTATGCAGTATGTACGTCTGTACGTCGTCTGTCGGGATTCCTGACACTAAACTTCGAAGCATCCCAACGGCTGCATGGGTTTTAATGAATGTATATCAATTCGTCTAATTTGTGCATTGGTTTTTAGGTTTTCCTATCTAAAAAACCGAAATAGCGTTTGTAAAATACAAAATAGTGGTAGAGTTTAGTGGCGTATCACTGTGTAAGTCTTTCAAAGTTAAGATGGTGTTTCCTGCAATATTTAAAAGCCATAAGCTCCGTTTTTTAATTACAAAATATATTACGTGTACCTGCCTATATAACCAGAAAGCTGTATAGGATCTCAACATATTTCTTGTTGTAAAACCACCTGGACATAATTCAGTCCTACCACAGGCAGGTATTTGTTTTTTTTAAAATTAGTACTTGTTACTTAGCAATTTTTACTAGGTTTTTTTCAAATCCACTACAAGTTAGCCCTTGACTGCGATCTCACCTGATGGTAAGTGATGATGCAGTCTAAGATGGTAGCGTGCTAACCTGTTAGGGGCATGGCAGTTATATTAAACCCATACCCCTATTTGGTTTCTACACGGCATCGTACCGGAACACTAAATCGCTTGGCGGCACGTCTTTGCCGGTAGGGTGGTAACTAGCCACGGCCAAAGCCTCCCACCAGGCAAGACCAGGAAAATTCAGAAATTATAAATTTCCAAACCCTGCCGGGGATCGAACCCGGGACCTCCGCTCGTTAAGGCAACAGCGCTCAACACTGCGCCACGGAGGTCGTCAAAAGGTACTAGGAGGTACTTGCATAATATCACAAGTGGTCGAAGGCGCGGCCGCGGTCGTCGCGTGACCGCTAATGCGCGCTTGCAAATCGCATATTACACGCTGTTCAGGTGCAACCGATCATTAGTGCATTCTCACCGATTACTTCACTGTGAAACCAACCATGAAAACTGTAACGGCCATTTTGGATTTCGTTGAAAACAGAATTTCCGTACAAGCAATAACGTTGGAATATTGGTCTTTATTTTTTAATTTAATTTATAGGCTAGCATTTGGCTGCGATCTGACCTGCTAGCAAGTGATGATAAGGTGGAGCGCGTTTGCCTAGGAGATTTATATTTTTATGCAAGAGCCTGGTGTCTTGAAACACAGGTTTATTACCTAGCTCAAGCAGCAGTCCCTTCATTGTTACTGTTTTAATATTATTTAGGTATGTAAAAATGTAATGCTATGTGATTGGGAAAATAAATAAATTGAATGATTGATTGATTGATTGATTGATATTATCACTTATTCAACTTATTCATTATTATTTAATAGTTGTGCTCTATTGAAAGACAACTAATATTATAAATGCGAATGTGCATCTGTCTGTCTGTATGTGACCTTTCACGATCAATCCAAATTGGCTTCAAATTGGTTAGGTACTCTGTACCAAATGAATTTGGTAAGGACAAAATTATATGACATAAAAAAAGAACAAGGCTATCTAATAAAATACGAATTGGCAGGGCATTTATGAAGGATGGACATTACAAGATGGGCTAAACGTCTTACAGAATGGATTCCAAGAAACAGAAAAAGAAAGAAAGGACGACAAAGAAAAAGATGGAGAGATATCTTCAAACAAATTGCTGGAACAAACTGGATGACAATGCGAACGCAATACGCGGAGAAGGTGACTTCTACCGCACAAAACTAAAATTAACACAATATGTTACTAAACATAAACAACTAGAATTTAAGTATTAAGTTTTAACATAGTTAAGCACTAAAAGTAATATAGAATAGCTCATAATATAAACATATTTCTTGATAAAATATAATAATCAATGTTATCTTAAAGTATTTGTGGCTGTTCCTACTTGCAGGATACTTTAGCACCAAACAGAGCAGAGTAATAATTGATAATCAAGGACTGATTACAAACTGATGACGGAACATTACCATCCGACAATAATATTTGACCCAAATAGCACTATCGATTGAAGACGAAGATGGTTTCTAATGATACTTACTTTCGGTACTTTGCCGTTTTGATTAATTCTTATTTTATAAGTATCCAATTCAAATCAATCACCAGCTATCACAAGATAATCAGTTGACACGAAAAACTATTGATGAAGTGAATGAATTTTGTTGTTTATTTCATTACGTACTTATGGCATGGGCAGTACCTACTAATAAGCTCAGTAATATTTGTGTTACATATAAAATTAATTTTACTTTATACTAGGTAATAAATATGGATATTGTTTTTAAGTTCCTGAAACTGCTTAGAATTGTAAAATTGTTAAATATGTAAATATATACTTATGCTATGAAATGGGACGCCCATATAAATAAATAAATAAAAATGAAATGGGACGCCCATGTATAAGTCGTTTGAAATTTTTTGAATGGTAAAATCATACAGCTGAACTTCATTGAAATAAATGACTTTTAAATGTTTTTATAACGGACCGCTTGTAATCCGATTCAGGTTAAATTGTGAATCGTATTAAATTTTATCTTTCGGGGTGAACGGGTTCAGTTTTCAAGAGTAAGCCGAAGTGAACATTAAAAATACTTTTCACTTATATATGGTGCTTAATTATTATTTTTATTTACTTATAAGTAAATAAATAAATCCTTTATTGCGTTAAATTGTTGCATTTTTTTAAACTTAAAAACCAAATAAATATTAAATAAATAAAATTTTATTTATCGTTTCCCAATTATTTATGATTGTTCTTATCAAATTGAAACCCTGTTAATACATGGCTTTTACACAATAAAATATTTTGGAGCATGTATTATAGCAGTATCTCTTTACAATAAATTACATAACAATATTAACTGTGTGTGTGAAACTGTGAATATACATTAGAACCTTAATTAATATTTTCACTATCTAACGTTTCGGAATAAAATTAGGAATTGGTAGTGGTAGGTAAATACCCGTTAGTTCCAAGATTATTAAATTAAACGTATTACCACAGAATAGGTAATAGTATCTAGTATTACAAGACAAGTTTTGTTCAAAGTTTAATACTTTAGTACATGCAAGTTGCAACGAGTATTTCGTGATGAAAAGAGAAAGTTAGGGCTATGAATAAAATCATGAGATTTATTCGATCGGGAATGCAGTCACTTACGAGTATAACATCCATAGCTGTAGTTACTATGGAATAACTTGGTTGGTAACAAGTTGACATTCAAATCAACTTTGACCACTATCTAGCTAAGTGTATGATGTAACAGCGTTTTCACTTGCGTTTGCTAAAACTATTGTTGTATGATAAGTTACAATTCAGATATTGATGGACTGCCTACTAAATATTAATCTACAAAGACGACAAATTAAATCACCCAATTTGTTAATTTGTTCTCAAGTTAGTGTAACCTATGTACAAAAAATACATTAATCTATAAGGCTAGATACTTCGTTGGCGTGGATATAAGTTTTTCCTGATGTTTTCTGAAACTCAAAGAAAGCCTTTGTAGTAGTAGGTATTAATAGTTTTTCTTCGGGGTGTTTAAATTTAAATTACCTACTCTTAAATTTCGTCAAATATCGGTAACACTGCTCAATTGGGTGGGCCGGAAAAAGGTAACAGACACACCGATGGACAGCCACACTTTTGCATTATAATAGATACTAGCATTTGCTCGCGACTTCGTCCGCTTGGAATCAGGTTGTTAAAAATCCCATACAAACTTGCATCCCCTATTTCAACCCTTGGGGTGGAATTTTCAAGAACTGCCAAACACATATTTCTAACCAAAAGTCCTTAAACCAAGTTTCATGGATATAACTTGAAAAAAAACCGATCAACTGCGAGTCAGACACGCGCACAAGGGGTTCCGTACCACCACACAAAATAAATTCTTTTAGTAAATAACAAGAAATACATTATCATAACAACACACAATCAGCTGTGAAATAACTGGCTTACATATAAACAATTTAATACCCTATGAGTACGGAACCCTAATTATCGCTTTTCGGATTTTGTAAGGCCTTGCCAAATTTGCCAAATTTCATGATTCTAGGTCAACAGGAAGTACCATAGGTTTTGATTTCAAAATATGCGGCATAAACGACCGTATTTGATGATTGATTTTTTTATATCTTCAAGGGACCGCGTAGACCTAAGTTGAATTAAGATCCAATACTGATATTGGATCTTAATTCAACTTGATAGCTCCACGCGTTTCTGAGAAAAAAGGTGGTTGACACACAGACGGACAACGAAGTGATCCTATAAGGGTTTCTTTTTTTCCTCTTGAGGTACGGAACCCAAAAAATTACGGACTTCCAAGTTCCAAGCAAAAGTTCACCCCCATGGGGGTGGAATTTCGAAAAATCATTTCTTACTACACCTCTAGGGTGCTAAAGGATTTTCTCTCAAAATTTCAAATTTCTACGTTCAGCCAGTCACTCAGTACGAAGTCTTTTAAAATATGTAGTAGTTCGTTTTTCCGATAGTTTTCAAATATTGATTTAAATATTCTAATTTGTTTATCTTAATAATAATAATTATATATTTGTAGTAGGTAATTATTACAATCTATACGAGTGTGCGTGGTTGCTAAGCTTACAAGGTTCGCCGTGTTCAAAACCGGCCTTACGACGAGTTAAGTTCTCGTTCATGCCTTACTAGGCAATTAAGTGAACCTCTTGCTCTCCCATTATGGATGAAAGCGGTGATTTTCATTAACCTGAAATTTGAAAAATGTTGCTCTCGGGGAATTCGTACACGCTTTGGGGTCTGTTGTAACTTGTAACTTCAGTGCTTAATAAGTCGGCGAATGAGTTATATATTTTCCTAAGCCAAGAATTACCTTAATTTTGCCTTAATATTGGTTTAAGGTCTTTAGGAATTTATGGGATACTTTTAATTTTTTTTATTATCCCTGTTCAAATTAAGTAGGTACCTACTCTTATTTATGTAGAGTTCTTTGATGATGAGATGAGATGTTCTTTTTATGACGTACAAAAAAATTATTTTTTGAAAAATATCTTGTTCATGTCATTTACCTTTAGTTGCATGACATGCGGTTAAAGTTACGTTACGGTTGGATAATGTAATATATTAATAATTATAAAAAATGCCAATCGTCAGGGGTGGACTTTAGAACCAAAATTTACCTCAAACCTTAATCATGCAATTGTTTGATAATCTCCTCTACCCAAAGGTTGTTGGAAGAGATTGCTTTAGCAATAAGGCCGCCTTTGCACCCTTCTTTTTAATCTTTTAACCTTTTGTTTATTGTTTTTGTTTTAAGTGTGTGCAATAAAGAGTTTATCTATCTATCTATCTATCATGCAACCCACTTTGATTTGATGGATAATTTTTTATCTGTAACCGTAAGGTAATTTTAGTTTATTAAGGAACTGTTTATTTTAGACATACATATTTGGCAAATATCATATTTAAATTAAAGTTTATTATTATGTAACACAGAATAAAAATACGAGTAAGTATTTGTACCAGTAGGGGTTGTATTAAAGGTTAATAAAGGTTAGTATTTTATAGTAGGTAGTTGTACTTATTATGTAGGTAAAATTACTTATCATTACGGAAATAGACAATTGATGACTTTGTTATTTACCTTGCCAAGATCTTTCTACTTATAGGGCAGTCTCGTATCTAAAGTGGAAGTTTGACGCATTTCTACTGCAAGATAAGGTATATTTACTAACTAGATGATGCCCGTGACTTCGTCCGCGTGGATTAAGGTTTTTGATTCCCGCGGGAACTCTTAAATTTTCCGAGATAGAAAGTAGCCTATGTCCTTCTCCGGGACCTTAACCTATCCCTGTACCAAATTTCATCAAAATCGGTTGAACAGTTGGGCCGTGAAAGCGTAGCAGACAGACAGACAGACACACTTTCGCATTTATAATATTAAGTATGGAAATATTAGTATGGATTTGAGCATCCTAATTAGCAAATATTTTAGTAGTTTAATCACAGAATAGGTAATAAATAGTAGGTATGGCTATGGTATAATTTTTGATTTTTAATTTTAGAAGAACAACTCACAACAACTAAAAACAACATTGAAATACTGGCTCTGTTAAGAATTTAACATAATCCATACTAATAATATAAATGCAAAAGCGTGTTTGTCTATCGGTTTGTCTGTTACATTTTCACGACCCATTAGTTTAAACGATTTTTGACGTTTGCCCTTTTATCTATGAGATATTTATATATTTTACTGATTTTGAAGATACTACGGAGCTATTTGTAGAATGCAATTGAGATAAAATCATTCCTGTATTGTTTTTCATTATTATTATTATTATATACTTATACTCTTTATTTGTACCACTCATAACAAAAAACGAGGTGTCGGTGACGCGAATCCACAAGTTTACCCCCTACCGAAACAACGCGAGCATGTCGGTGTTCGCGAGCATGTCGCTATTCGCGAGCATGTTGGAGCGAGGTGTCGGTGACGCGAATCCACAAGTTTACCCCCTACCAAAAAGTGCTCAACGCGGTTTAAGAAGTTTTCACTTCAAAAAATAACAAAAAAAATATTTTCGAAATTTCTGAATCACTTTCGAATATGAGTTTAGTCGGGGCATTGACGCATTAGACTGGAGATGTAACACAATATTAAGAATGGAGTAACCGAAAAAACTAAAGGTATTGCGCGTGTTGTATTGATAGCTTCCGCTGTGGAAGGAAGTTATCTCAAGAACAGACTTCGTAATAGACCGGAGATGATGATGAAGAATTAAGAGTGATAGTAGCGGATCCATTACAATGTATGCATTTGTTAAGTATTTTTTTCAAGGCGAACTTAAGCGAAAAAATTGCAACACTAATTTGCGTAAAATTGAGATGCAACTCATCGAGCGTCGTTTCTAAATTCATCAGTAGGTACATTATTTTCCAAATTATTCTCAACGTACGTTTCACTCCTACACCGGAGCATCTTCAGGATATGTTGACTCGACAATGCACGATTGTAAAGTACAATCCTTACAATCAGTATTTACAGTCTTACTGGGCGGTGAATATCGCAAGCTAGAAGTGCAAGATACACACTGTACCACATAGATTTGTCTACTGTGGCGCATTATAACGAATTAAACTTTTAGTTACTTCATTATCATGGACGTCCACAAAGTAACACCTACATTATGGTGAAAGATACAAGATTTTTTCGACGAACAATTAATTGAATTAAATGTTGTTTGTCTTGCATGACAAGAATGAATAGAGATTGACAACTTATCTCACGGGTCATCTGTATGTGAAATGAATAATACTTTCACTTTAGTACCTATAGGTATAGCTTAGGTAGGTACTACTTCTTTCATAATAATATTATCAGGTGTAAATCTTTAGACGCAGCAGTCAAGTTCATGATAAATCAATACTCGGAAAACCTCTAGCGAGAAAAACCCGAAGCCAAATAGGTATGAACTCTACAATTACCTAATTCAATTACAATTGTTGACTCGGCTTCGTGTTCTGGCGCCAGTCGTATTAGAACGGCCGGGCGGCTGGAAATCGAGAGTAATTTCTGATTTTTGAATTTTTTGTCCATGTTGAACAAATGACATAGAAACGTGGAACTTTCTTCGAGATCGAACACGGTACGGTGTCAAGTGCGATTATAGTGAACATTGTGGCAGGGCGGCGGAGTCGGTGAGAGCGCGGCCCGGTTGCGACCGGTCGGCCCCACCGCCGGCGCGCGCGCACACGACGTCGCGACGCACCCGTGTGCGATACGCCGAACCGCACCGTCGCTGTCTTAAAACATTTTCTTACACAAATCCGCGGCTTTATCGATGTGCTAATAAAGATGTATTAACAAGTGCTATCGGACTTTATTTCCAGTGCTAACATACCGTGACTTGATATATTGATATATTGATGTATTGAAAGCTGAGATAAATCGGAGATTGCGATATTATATTAGGGTAAGTTTACTGTGATATAAAATATGAGTTGCCGGACAATATAAACAATAGCAAGGTGAGCAGGGTATTATGCGGGTTCCCATGTCAGAAACCGGGCTAAGGTCGAGGTAGGCGCCGCGTGCGTGTAATGAGATTAGGGCGGGAGCGAGGCTGCGGCGCGTCCCGGGCGTCCCGGGTGCGCCCCGCGTCTGCCCCGCCGCCCGCACCTCCTACCCGCACCCCGTCTGCTGTTTTCCACGCCACCTGCACCTAAACGTATCCTATTTTCTTTTTCCGCCCGCCTTACCGCGCCTATGGTGCTCAAAGTTAATCAGGGTATTATTAAGATATTATTTTCTTTAATATCAACTGACTATTTTCAATTTTATTATTAAATACAATTTTAAGCAATACAATAAACAAAAAAGGAAATTGGGAAAATCATTAATAAAAGCTTTAAAACAGAATTTCTACTTACATCTATTAGTTTTGTAAGTAATAATTAGGTATGCCGTTTACGTAGATGTATCTACGAGTAAGTTTTAGCGTTTAGTAAAAGATAAGCGCTATGGAATCCGGATAGAAATTTTGATAACGTGGCATCTGCAACCAAATAAATAAGCCTATTTTTCCAACGTTTCTTACAAATGAGATAAAATGCGTGCTTGTTAACTACTTTTATATAAATACGAAAGTAAGGAGGCTATTTGTTTGTTGGTTTATCCTTCATACAGACGGCAACAGCAGCAGACCGACCTGATTTTATGCATGTGTACTGCAGTATTAACGATTGGGGGAGTGACCGGAATTCAAAATTCCCAAAAGCTTTTCCATATTTTTTGTAAATAATACATTTATCCACGCGTACGCGGGTGCTATCTATAGTTATAGTTCATAAATGGTAAATGTTTATTATTAATGATATGTCGTAATTTCAAAAGATAGGCAATGTGGATATTTCTGTTGTAAGACGGAATTTCTAAACTTAACTTAATTCATAGGACTAAATTGTGCTGTCCTAACGTAGGAAGTATTGTATGAACTTTTGTATGAAAGCATGCAGTAAAATGAAGTCGCGTGACGTGCGTATTTTTGAATAATGTCTGTAATGATATTTTCAAAAGTTATTTGATTTCTATCTTCATATGAAAATAGAATAACTTTTGCAAAACTCATAAACCTCTATTATACCTACGTTCTCACAAGTAGGACAGACTTAATTACTGATATTTTCTATGATGAAAATTTTCCTTTTGTGAAATGAAAGTCATGTTCCTAGTCCAAGTAGTTTAATCACGTTGTATTCGTGAACAATTTCGATGGTCTGACATTTTCGACTGATCTCGAGATCCATTGCAAAACTAATTTATGCAAAATATTATAAGTAAAATATCGTTTGAAAGGATTGAATCTTTATTGTATAATCGGACATCATTGGGTATAAAGTGCATTTAATTGAGAATAGGTGTTATGATAGCGAGCTATGGCTAATAAATAGGTTATACGTTAAATACGGTACGGTAAATAGGTTATTTAAGTATACCTATGTTTTTGTCCAAAACTAACAGATTCGTCATTATTTTCTATTAACTTTCAAAATTGAGTTTTATTAAGGACTGTACACTATACGATGACGTAGAAACGTGGAACATAAAAAATTCACACGGCATTTAAAAACGGTAAAAGATATATTTTCGAGAACTATTAGCTAAGGTTTTATTTATGTTATTCAAAATGTATATCAAACTATCGTATTATTATTTTCATTCATTCTATTAGAGCGAAACCTGATTTTTTAGTATTCACATCAGACAAAACGTGATAACAAGCAATAATTTTCGTCCATTTGGCTTAGAGAATTTATTGGCTTTTTTTATTACATTTGGAAATCGATCTCATTGGTCAGCCATGCAAGGATGTTCACCTCTCGGAGCTTTGCAAAGAGGGTAGGGTAGCCATATAGTAGTCTATCGTCATTTTATAATATTCAATTATGTTAATTAGCATAACTGATTTAAGGTCAAGGGGAGTAAGAGAAACGGTGGGGTAAGAGAAACACAAAGCCATAACTAACAAACTATGTAGTTTAACGATATTTGCTCTCAGTCGGTACAACAGTATTGACGAAGTGGTTTAAATTTTTTAACATAGATGTCGCTGCGATAATTCTACAAGGTTATATTAAAGAAAGAAATTTGTCATTTTTCAAAACTCAAAACACGAGTTAGACATGCTTTTATTTATTGCTTGTTTTAAAGTGAATTCATAGAGTTTTCAACAGTGTTTTGCTGTAATTACTTAGAATAATGTATAGATTTAATGTTCCAATTGTTTTTCTGTCTAAAACAGTTCAGTTTATTAATTTAAGACATGGTAAAGATTCTAGTCACTAAAAGTTCCGAGTGGGAAAGTGAAACAGAGATGAGCGGGGTAAGAGAAACATATGTTTCACTTCCCTCATTTCAGAGATTACCAACCTTCTTTTAATTATATCTTATTTTAAAAAAACTACTATGTACCTATTTGATTATAGGTCATCTTGTGTCTGCCACACCAAACTTATTAATTATTAGAAATTATAAAACTATTGTTAGTCTGTTTGTTCAAGCGTCATTCAAAAACAACTGTACTGATTTTGATAAAACTTATCACACATATTCGTTATATAGAATATGTTTTTTATTAGGAGTCATAGTATATTATTTAATTTTATTCCCATAATTATTTTGATAACATTTGAGGGAGCTACTAGCTATAAAATTGTTAATATATTAAATATATAAAAGGAAAAGGTGGCTGACTGACTGACTGATCTATCAACGCACAGCTCAAACCACTGTACGAATCGGGCTGAAATTTGGCATACCGATAAATATTATAACGTAGGCATCCGCAAAGAAAGGATTTTCGAAAACAACCCATATAGGGGTAAAATAGTAATAGGTAAAATATAAATTTTAAAATATAATTTTAAAATTCAAACTATTGAATATTTATTGGTGAATAGAAGAAGACTTACAAATATTGTAAACATGGTGTTAGCTATTTTATTGAACTAAAAAATTAATAAAAATTTAGAACATACTCAATTTTTGTTTTGGTTTTACTACCCCTGACTTGGCGACTATGTTTCACTTACCCCATTTTCAGTTTTTTCATTTTATTTAAGAAATTAGACCATATAGCCATTCACTGAGACTCGTAATCGATTGAGGCAATTATAGATGCCATTTTAGTTGTTAAAATAGATCTATAGGCCTCATATTTACCGAGTTCTGATCATAGTTTCACTTACCCCATTTCGGGGGTAAGTGAAACAAAACCATAGTCTACTTTTAATTAGTAATTTCATCGTTATTTGCACGATTAGAAAGCTTGAAGACCATGTCTTATGAAAGCCGATTTAATGAAGAGTATATATCATTTATCGTTATTCAAATTGACAATCATTTTACTGACTTACAGGTCATTTTATAGAAAAAACAGTAAAGTATGTTTCACTTACTCCCCCTGACCTTATTAGAATACTAGCTGATGCCCGCGACTCCGTCCGCGTGGTTAAGTTGTTTTTGATTCCCGCGGGAACTCCTTAATTTTCCGGGATAAAAAGTAGCCTATGTCACTCTCCGTCCTCAACTATAACCATGCCAAAAATCACGTCAATCTGTTGCTCCGTTGCGGCGTGATTGAAGGACAAACCAACAAACAAACACACTTTCGCATTTATAATATTAGTATGATGATTGTTTATGAATTTACCCAAAAATTATTTTATAAATAAACTGAGTTGAGTAATTGCTGTCGTCGTCGTCAAAGAATAGGCTTCTTTCTACAGCGGGATTATATAGATCTCCCGCGACTTGCTTGATTGCTTGTCCATCAAGGGGGCTTGCCGACACTGCGCTTTCCAATACAAGGTGCCATTTCATTCTTTGTTCATAGCTTCAGTCTTCTAATTTATCATATTTTGATAACTCGGAGAAACCCCGAGCATAGCTCTCTCCAATATTTGAGTTGTTAAGTTAATTGCAAAAGAGTAGCGATCGTGACATTTATAATCAAATTAAAATATGAGATTCTCAGTAGGAAATGGGGCTAAAAAAGGGTTTCGAAATATAAGTATGTTTTGAAAAAAAATTAAAGGTTTTTTATTTAAATAAACTTTTACAAGTGCTTTTGAATCGTCGAGTGAATCTACCACTGGTTCGGAATGACATTCCTACCGAGAAGAAACAGCAAGAAAATCGGTGGTTGCTCTTTTACAAAAAAAAAAAATTACAATTTCATTAATGTGTAGATACATAATATGTAACCGCTGTCCTTAGCATTGCTGGAGCGAGTCAAATCCTTATATGAAACTCAATAAAAATAGCTAGTGGACAGTCAAATGGGAGTCCTGTAACGTCTTGTCACTTGGTAACCCTAGATGCGACCGTGGCAAACGATGTCTGATGTCATGCCTCAAACGCCCACTTCTCTCATAACTTGGCTATTTGTGTAAAACCAATTCCAGTCACAAGTTAAGTCGAATATTAAAATGCTTCTTGCTTTAATATAACTTGGATTGAAACTCTTCGTTTATTCCGCGAGTTTTCGATTTTATACAACATTTTTGATATTTGTTCTCGGGCTTTCGTTTTCAACAAAATTGTTCTTTAATGACACATCAAATCGTCTGATCTTTCAGATGATGAATGAGCTAAATACGATAAGGAAGTGGAAGAAATGAAAATCGCGTTGGAATTTTGATTACCTACAGTTTCTTTCGCAATTTGTTCGAATCATTTAAAAGCTGTAAGTACCTACATACTCAGTGATTAAAGGAATGTTGTCTACTTACGAATCTCTTGAAAAACTGCAACGGGGTCAAACAAATATATTAACGCCCATATAAACGTGACTCTATCAAACAAACATTCAAGTTTATGGTTGTGGGAAACATCAAAGATAATCTTTTCACATACATTTCCATTACCATTACTTTTCATTGACTTGGTAATATTGATCTATTACCAGCCATTAGCATGTACTTGTAAGTAGATAATAATAGAGTTTTAGTTAATCTGGTTAATCAATGGGGTCAAAACATATGAAATACAAATGATTACGACATACCTATACCTAATAATATTACGTGCAAATCCAACTGATCTCGTGAATAATTTACTTCCTAATAGTCATTCTTTTTAAAAATATAATGGTCCCATCCAACTTCATTTATTTATTTACATAACTACCCAATTAGCTTGCTGAGGTAAGATGAAGTCTTGACGTTTTAATTAGCCCGAAAGAAGAAATATATTTAATTTAATTTCTTCAAATCTTGGTAACCGGTATCTAGGCATTACATTTTTAATATAACTTTGGGTGAAACGGTGTGGGTCTCTTTACGGTGAAATCAGATTGTATTTGAAACTACATTAGGTTATAGGTATTATTTATATTCCTACAAAATGCTTGTTCAGAGTTAGGGGCAGACAATATGTTCTCGACGTTAAAAAAGTAGTTCACTTAATGAGAATTTACGTGATCAAATAATAAATATTATATCCAACATTTCGTTAATGTTGTGAATATCGATTTTAAATTCGAATAATTGCAATATTAAATATGTATCATAATAATCTATACTTATATAACATTATTTTTTCTTTAAAAAAAGAGCAACTGCTGAGTTTCTTGCCGGTTCTTCCCAGTAGGTTTTTGACGACCTCCGTGGCGCAGTGTTGAGCGCTGTTGCCTTAACGTGCGGAGGTCCCGGGTTCGATCCCCGGCAGGGTTTGGAAATTTATAATTTCTGAATTTCCCTGGTCTGGCCTGGTGGGAGGCTTCGGCCGTGGCTAGTTACCACCCTACCGGCAAAGACGTGCCGCCAAGCGATTTAGCGTTCCGATACGATGCTGTGTAGAAACCAAATAGGGGTATGGGTGTAAACAAAACCTGCCATGCCCCTAACAGGTTAGCCCGCTACCATCTTAGACTGCATCATCACTTACCATCAGGTGAGATCGCAGTCAAGGGCTAACTTGTAGTGGATAAAAAAAAAAAAAAAAAGTAGAATCTGATTTCTGAATCGATGGTAACTGCAGGTAAGTAGAGCCTTGACATTACATAAGTGGCACAAGTTGTCCTACGTGAAATAAATAAATCATAATTTGAGGTCCCGGGTGGCAAAAAGATTGGGTTTCCGGTCAAGAAATATTTCTCATTAACAGCCCGGGAAAACAAAAAGGGATAAAATGTAGCCTATGTGTTAATTTAGGTTATAAGCTATCTCCGTTCCAAATTTCAGCCAAGAAAGAGTAACAAACATCCAAACTTTCACGTTTAATATATTAGTAGTATTAACTAAATTAGTACGGATTAATCCATACTTAATATTATAAATGCGAAAGTGTGTATGTCTGTCTAGACAGACAGACATACACACTTTCGCATGTAGACACACGTCTGTATTTCTGTCTGTCTGTCTGCTACGTTTTCACGGTCCATCTTTTCAACCGATTTTGATGAAATTTGGAACAGGGGTAGGTTGTATTGCGGGGAAGGTTATAGGCTACCTACTTTTTATCACGGAAAAATAAAGAGTTCCCGCGAGAATCCAAAACGTTAATCCACGCGGACGAAGTCGCGGGCATCATGTAGTAAAAAATATTTTGATTCGCGAGGGATGGAAAAATCTATATTTAAATGCGTTTCACGAATTCTGTGATAGTTTGATTGTTCGCGACTTTAAAGCGACAAGTTACCTGGCTGCTATGTAAATGTCGCGTGCCGATGGAGTCATGGGTTCAACTTCGAGCGTTCGAAAGCCAGCTCTAATAAATTGCAAAATGTTTAGAAAACAGGATATTTTACATAATAACGGATGTGGCAATGTGTTCTCGTCATTTCTTAAAATATACTTAAGTACTTGTCTACATTATTTTGCGCATAATTAACGATAGGTAGAAAAATTATATAGGTAAAGCTTTGGCTCTAAATACATATGTGGCTTCCAATGAAATAAGTTATAGAGAATTCTAAGCAGTCTTAGATATCTTGTCAGTGTTATTTTCTCCTCTAATCATAAATACGATAGTATATCTGTCAGCTTGTTTGTTAGTTTGTCGTCTGTCTGCTACATTGTCACGGTCCATTATTTAATGAGTCAATTTTTACGAAATTTGGTAGGCGGAGGGATTGCATCCTGGGGACCGATAAGGCGATTGTTTATCCCGGAAAATCACAAAGATTTCACGTGATTTAAAAAAAACAAAATTCACACGTGAGATATAAATTAGCTTCAAATGCATTACCGGTAGTAGTGCAAACTGTACCATTAACTACCAACGTATATGTACTATGTACTTTGATATTGTCTCGAGGCTGGTTTTGTTGCTTACACAAGCACTATCAAGGATGGTCTAATTAGTCGTGCTACAGTGATCTGCCACTATTTGCTCGTACTACGAAAATTATGCCAAGATACCCACTGACTGTATTTCATGCACGAAAATGTAGGATGCATTGCGTGTAACGAACGACATTGTGCCTCTATTGTTTTTGTAGGGAACTGGTTTTGTAATTAATATCAGTCGTTGTTTACTTATTAAATGGGCGTTAAAATATTCTTAAAACGTTAACAGCAAGCTTGGTGAATAAACAAATCGAACTTACTCCGAATTTACCTGGGCAACTAAAGTTTTGATTTGTTTTTTAATTTCTGTAATAAATATCAACTCCAACCTAAGTCTTTCTTTTTATTACGCATATTTATTTGTCAGTTTTCAGGCTTCAGCAGGTTTCCTTACAATGATTTTCTTCATCGTTAAAGTAAGGAATTTTGCAATTTTGTGTTTGAGTATTTAGTTTCAGAATTCAGCAAACCTTGGTCCCTTTATTATATGAAAAGTCTCTAACTTTTCTACACATCCGAGATTCATGTCCCATGTGCCAAATAATAATGTTATGTAGTTACCATAGTATGTAACTATAGAAATCATACATGTTTATGAAGGCCTTGGCCAGTCTTCATAGATGTTGTGAGCAGCAATGACCTATTTGTTTTCGGTATAATTTGACAATCAAAATTTAAGCAGCGCAGCGCGGCGTTGCGTTTCACCTACTTGCGCACCCTACTGTATAATTACTATGCTTCTCAACTTAAAGCCGTTTTCGCTAGTACTTTATACATAGGTAAGTAGGTACATAATAACAATATGTAGATTTGATGTAATGAATCATAATGCTCCTTTAATTATATCAATGAACTCTAGTGAGTACCAACTACTTAGTGTTTGTTTTTATAATATTTTTTTTAACGGTTTTTATTAACTGAATAGTAAATTTATTAAAATGTTATAATTATTTATTAATTTATTTATTTTATAGTTAGTTTAATCTTTAGATTTTAGCATATTAATGTATAATATTTGTTTATTTTAGTTTTAATGTATGACTTTTAATAAATTAACCGAATTACAAACGATTATGTTCAAATTATACCTGCATAAAAATAATTTGCAAATGTCAATAAAAATATTCTAACGTAGGAACTGATACTTGCTACTAGACACTCTTTTTTATTTTTTTTAATAGGTTTGGTGTAAAAATTCAATTATGTGATATCGCGGAACATCTATATATATATAAATCTCGTGTCACAATGTTTGTCCTCAATGGACTTCTAAACCACTTAACCGATTATAATAAAATTCGCACACCATGTGCAGTTCGATCTAACTTGAGAGATAGGATAGTTTATATTATATAGATTAGGATTATTAGTGCTACCCGTGCGAAGCCGGGGCGGATCGCTAGTACTATATAAATTTATTAGGAATACTGTGCGGTTTCTTTTCTTTGTTTACTCAATAAGAACGGAAGTGTAACAAAACACTGAGTAAACTCTCCTTTTCGGATGAAAACAGTCATAGAAAACGAACCGAGGTCATTTTTATAGATCTGCAATGGTCTGTTGGGCAGCGATCTCTTTTAAAATAATTTTAAGAAATAAATGTCTATTATTGCAATATCAGCTATCTTTGAAATGTACATTAGAGTGTTATTATGACAATTAAGCGTTACAAATAAAAATCACTATAAGTATTAATACTTTTGAAGAAGTACAAACACAAACATGTATTATAGGTATAGCTTGATATACTTAAATCCAATTAATCTTTAGCTGCCATACCTACTATTTACTAGAAAGTTTTAATTATGGGCCTGCGTTAATATTAATTTTAGGTATAGGTAGGTACGACTGCGGCTGACGAGGTCCCAGGTTCGAGTCCCAGTACTATTACCTATTCTGTGTCCCAGGTCGGGCCATAGCAAGCATTGGGGTTTTCTGACAAGAAATTCTCAGTAGGTACTAGCCCGGAGTTAAGAAGTTGGCGGTGTTTCACCCCCGTGCCTCGGAGAGCACGTTAAACCGTCGGTCCTGCGCCTGATCTCTCACCGGTCGTGTCGGATTTTCCGTTCCATTGGGCTATGAGAGTAAAGGAACAGATAATGCACATATTATGTTTGCGCAAACACTTGTGCACTATAATTGACCGAGCGAAGCGAAGGTCTCTGAGTCTACTTGGGTGAATTGGCACTTGTCCGTCCGTCCGTCCGTCCGTCCGTCCGTCTGTCAGAGCCTTATAACTTCTGAATTGCTGAACGTAATTACTTCAAATTTAAATATAATATGTAAACCGATGGCCTCCCGCCGAATATGGCTTAAAAAGTTATAAAAAATCTTTATTTCAGGGGGGCTCTCATAGAAGCGAATGCGAAGTAAAATATTTTTTATAGCGTTACGTCATAGGGTTGCGGTATATCATTTTAAAGATAATTAGAAATAGAGTACAAATTTTTTTTTTTTTTAATTTTTCCCCTAAAATTGACGAAATGGGGGGCTTTCAAAGTGGCGATTTTCTAACGTCCAAAGTTGACCTCAGAACTCTCAATTTTCTGAACTCTCAAGCCTGAAACTTGATCAATTATTTGAATTATATCCTGTACTTGAACAACAAATACTAAAATTAGATAAATATTATAAGGAAACGAAATTATTTAATTTTTAATGATGATGATGATATTTTTAACAGAACTTCACAATGATGTCAATAGATGGCGCTCTGTGATACCGCGAGGTCTCAGTTCGGGGCGAACCACTAGTATCTCCTGCGCAGATGGCTAATCTCTCTGCAGGGCTAGCATGGGTCGGAGATAAAAAATTTATCCCCCGATTTTATCCACTGACAAGAGATAAAATTAACTTATCCACTTCTCAGAGCACGGCAACAGGGGAGAGGAGAAGTTTATCCCCGTTTGATATTTCACGGGGACTCGGGGGACTATTTATCCACCGTTATTTAGCATTTTTATTTATTTATTTAGGAATAAAAAATTTATCCTTTCCTCGGGGAGAAAATTGTCTCGGCCTATGCTAGGGGGGCTGGAGATAGGCCGCCGTGGCCGAAATTCGGTCCGGAGGACCTTACTTACGAGTATTTGTACGATATTTAAGTATGTTGATTGGAGATACCTATCTACTAAACTTAACGAAATTAATCACTTTTTTCCAAGATTAGGAAAAGAAAACTAGAACTAAGCGTTTTAACATGACTAAAATATGCAAAATTTGACCGGATACTATTAGCATCATAATTCATATATACGCATCCTAAATAAAGGAATTAAAAATAAGAGAGGAAATCTTTATAGGAATGAAAGAGAAGTTTAATTCGCTATAATCCGCCACAGTAGACCAATCTATGTGGTACAGCGCGTGTCCTTCACCAATAGCATGCGAACACCCACCACCCAGCAATTCGGACCGGCACAGCACCACACCACACAAATCCTCCAAATCACTCTCAACATACGTTTCACTCCGAAACCCGAGTATCTTCAGGAGATGTTAAGCTTGGCTTTACAATCGTGCATTATCGAGTCAACATCTCCTGAAGATGCTCGCTCCGGTTTCAGAGTGAAACGTACGTTGAGAGTGATTTGGAGGATTTGTGTGGTGTGGTGCTGTGCCGGTGCGAATTGCTGGGTGGTGGGTGTTCGCATGCTATTGGTGAAGGACACGCACTGTACCACATAGATTGGTCTACTGTGGCGGATTATAGCGAATTAAACTTCTCGTTCATTCATTATCATGGACAGCAAAGTAACGCCTGCTTCGATTCAAATCTTTGACCGAGCGAAGCGAAGGTCTCTGAGTCTACTTGGGTGAATTGGCACTTGTCCGTCCGTCCGTCCGTCCGTCCGTCCGTCTGTCAGAGCCTTATAACTTCTGAATTGCTGAACGTAATTACTTCAAATTTAAATATAATATGTAAACCGATGGCCTCCCGCCGAATATGGCTTAAAAAGTTATAAAAAATCTTTATTTCAGGGGGGCTCTCATAGAAGCGAATGCGAAGTAAAATATTTTTTATAGCGTTACGTCATAGGGTTGCGGTATATCATTTTAAAGATAATTAGAAATAGAGTACAAATTTTTTTTTTTTTAATTTTTCCTCTAAAATTGACGAAATGGGGGGCTTTCAAAGTGGCGATTTTCTAACGTCCAAAGTTGACCTCAGAACTCTCAATTTTCTGAACTCTCAAGCCTGAAACTTGATCAATTATTTGAATTATATCCTGTACTTGAACAACAAATACTAAAATTAGATAAATATTATAAGGAAACGAAATTATTTAATTTTTAATGATGATGATGATATTTATTAACAGAACTTCACAATTATGTCAATAGATGGCGCTCTGTACAAGTTTATGGATACCGCGAGGTCTCAGTTCGGGGCGAACCACTAGTTATAGGGTTTGAAGTCGAGACTGTGGTTTAATGTGAAAATTGTAGAGAAACGTGAGAATGAGAGGCCCTTAAACGGAACTCAGGTGTAACGGGTCGCAGCCCTGGGCGTTATGCTAATGCCTCGATCTCCGCGCGCTGGCTCGGGCGGTGTCGTTGGTGCCACTAACCCACATCTCTGCCATCCGATGATGTGTCTGCTTGTGGCCAATGCGTTCTCGAACACGCTCGTTATACTTTCATATTGATCGACGAAAGTACTTGCGATCGTGAGTAGGAAATAAGCACACGTTAGAGTAGGAAAAAATCTAAAATCAGTTTGTTACCAATATTTATGCATTTCCGGTTTCCACCGAATCTGTTGGTCAAAATTAATACTACTATTTGCAAACGCAATAAATACTAGTTGCTTTAAATATACTCAAATGCGTATTCGTACCGATCTTGGTTCTTCTTGAAACACGGATTCAAGCGCCACGGTGAAAGAGAGAGGCCTTGCGCAGTTCTCGCGTGCCTCTCGTCGTGCGCGCAACTTTAACCATTATTGCATATTATGCAATCTCATAAATACTTTTTGTCGACAGATTCCGACCCAGAAGCGGTTATTCAGACTGCTCGGGAGTGCGTCACTCGCGGTATGGAGACAGGGGCGGCGGTCCAGGAGTTCATAACTATAGTTCCGGTAGGCGATAAGCCTGCCGTGCAGGACTCGGCGTTCGTTACAGTACTTACAGTAGGTGCTGCGGCCGGTGCCACTAAAGTGGTTGTACGTAGACCACGCGGAGCACGACTAGGATTAGGACTTAAATTTGAAGGCGGTTCAGCTGCCGCTGAGAGAGTGAGAAGACTTTTGGTACAATCATGTGCAGAAGATAGTCCTGCTGCTAAAGCTTCTACGCCTTGGGGTAAACTTATACCAGGAGATGAAATACTAGCTATCGATGGAGTGACAGTTTCTGAATTAACAAGAATTGAATGTGTTCGCCGTTTAAAGGAATCAGATGAGAGTTTAGAACTTCTCGTAAGACATTTTGAAACTGAGAAACAGTGTGAACAAAACATTATGGACTTTAAAGAAAATGTAATAGATAACAAACAGAGCTCCGAAATTACTAGACCATCGACATTACCTCCTCCTGTTCCACCCAGAAAATTAGGGAAGAAAAACTCTTTCAAAGACAAATCTATTCTTCAAACTCTTGGCGAACAAAATGCGCTTGGTAACATAGATGCAGCTAAAGATCCTGAAAATAGCAAGGACATGTTGCTTAATTCAGTTATCCCAATGATAAATAAATTATCACGAAAATCATCTTTTGATAGTCACATACATAGGCAGAATAAGGAAAGTATTGCTTGTCTAAGAAAAGGTTCACCTGAAGAAGTCAGGCGTTTAGTACGAAGACTCTCAGATGGTAAAGCTATACCTCCAGAGGCCGAAGTTTATTTAGATTTGCTATCTAATGAATGGGAACGCTGTCTCGTCTTAGCAGATGCGGAGTCTGATGATACTGGTAGTTCTATATCAACAGTAGTTGATAGATTAGGATCAATGGCTAATTCTGTTGAGAATAGTATTCCATCGACTCCAATAATGCAAACAAAATCTATAGATATTCAAAAGGTGTTAAATAGTATTGAAAATATTGATTCCGATATACTAAAAGACATGACCAGAGCAAAACTTTTGGAAATAAGTGACGATTCTAGGAAAAGTGACATAAAACCATCAGATAACGAATTAAAAAATCACGAAACAGTTAGCCAGAATGCTTCAATTACAAAAATAGTGGAACAAAATGATAAAAATAATAATCTTACACAAACTAAACGTAAAACCGAAACAAATGACTCTGCGAAAAATAATGATAAACCTGCAAAGCAAGAAAATATTTCGGAAAAACCTAAACCAATGCCGAGGAATACGAAAGTGGAACGTTCGGCCAGTGAAAAAAAACGCCGTCCAATTCCCATTCCAGAACTACTTTCACCACCACTGTCCGAACCTCTTTTAACTCCAACAAAGAAAACGTGCATTGAAACTTGGTTGCAGAGATCAGAAATTGAAATGAATAACAAAACTGAAGATAAATTAGAAGAAAGTTCTGTACCCGAAATATTGCCTCGCCTAATCGATTTTGTGCCTAAAAGTCAATATAAAGACAGCAGCGGCAGCGAATCACCTACAAGTACCTGTACACGGCCGACTACTGCACCACCGCCGCCTCCTGTAGAGACTAGGGAAGATGGCTCCGGGGCATCACTCGACACAATAGGAGAGTTGGACGAATCCAGTGACGTCGCCGACACTGTGTAAGTATTTCAACACTTTGTTAAAGCTTAATAATTTACGTATATATCAATTCCGTTTCAAAACTATAATTTTTATTTATTTAATGATAAAAGTTTACACTACCTAACCTACTTTTTAAAACAAACTCTTCACTATTTCAGTTAGAAAAAATAATGTAACTTGTTGTTATTTACCGTTGACTTTCGACTTCCGATAAGTACTTGTTATAAAATGTTGTAAATTGGGTATTTGACTACTAGACAAATAAATTATTTTTTAGTGATTACACTTCGTATTCGTCCGAAGAGATTAGCATGATATACTTGTAGTACCGTGTACGTACGGCCACTTTCACACGTTAGTTGAGGTAGCTGGAAATAAAAACAAACGCTCCCTCTTACCGGCCGATAGCAGGCCGCTATATATAGGCCCCACTCCTGCACAACTAGTCATTCGTGTTTTCGTGCTCAGCCACTTCGCACGTCCGCAAATTCGGTGAGTTTTTATTTTATTTTTAAATTATTAAATTAAAAATTAATATTTTTATTATTTATTTTTGTGATAAAAACATAAAAGTGATTTCGGAAATTTGAAATTAAACCGATCACGTAAACGTTATCACCGAATAAGTTTGTCATCGAGTTTTTTGGAGTCTTCTACACCATCGAGCTTTTGTTTTTGAAGTCTTGTACACTGCTTGTCATCGAGTTCTTTGGAGTCACTGCAATCGCCAACACTGCCACCATCGAGTCGCAACATTGCTCGTCAGCCAACTTTCTAATAATGTGTGTTTGCGCATAGGATTTTTTTTTTTAGATATATACCTAAACTCAAACCGAAATTCAATTAATGTTTCTTACTCAAATAGACTTTTACAAGTCCTTTTTGAGTCGAGTGGAATCTTTCACTGGTTCGGAATGACATTCCTACAGAAAAGAATCAGCAAGAAAGTCTGTTAAAATCTACCTGTCTAGACGTGGATATTATGAAATCTTAGCAAATCGGATTGCCTATGGCTACCTATTGAAGTGTGTTTTCGCATGCAATCTCTTGCCTACAAAATAATAGACTTACAATAAGTCGTAGGCGAGGCCCCCCAGGCATTGCTCAAATTTGAAGTACGTTTTCGCGTGCAATTTAATGCCTACAAAATAATAGACTTACAATAAGTCGTGGGCGAAAGCCCTCAGGCATTGCTCAATTTGAAGTACGTTTTCGCGTGCAATCTCATGCCTACAAAATGATAGACTTACAATAAGTCGTGGGCGAAAGCCCTCAGGCATTGCTCAATTTGAAGTACGTTTTCGCGTGCAATCTCATGCCTACAAAATGATAGACTTACAATGAGTCGTGGGCGAAAGCCCTCAGGCATTGCTCAATTTGAAGTACGTTTTCGCGTGCAATCTCATGCCTAATAGACTTACAATAAGTCGGAGTACGTTTTCGCGTGCAAACTCATGCCTACAAAATGATAGACTTACAATGAGTCGTAGGCGGGGGCCCTCAGGCATTGCTCAATTTGAAGTACGTTTCAATTTGAAGTACGTTTTCGCGTGCAATCTCATGCCTTCAAAGTAATAGACTTGCAATGAGTCGTGGGCGAAAGCCCTCAGGCATTTCTCAAATTTGAAGTACGTTTCAATTTGGAGTACGTTTTCGCGTGCAATCACATGCCTACAAAGTAATAGACTTACAATGAGTCGTGGGCGAAAGCCCTCAGGCATTGCTCAATTTTGAAGTATATTTTCGCGTGCAATCTCATGCCTACAAAGTAATGGACTGGCAATGGGTCATGAGCGGGGGCTCTCAGGCGTTGTTCAATTTTGAAGTGTTTACACGATTATATATTATGAAATTATGCCTGTATTGCGTTGATTGTTTGAACTAACTATTGCAAAATCTATTTTTGAGAAGTGCGTCCTTTTACGCACTTTATTGGCACACCTTTTTTCGTACGACGAAAGTGCGCGCGCACGTGCTTGAATCTCAAAGCATCTTCGATCAGGTGCGAAAACTTATCCAAGCATTCATGTTGCCATAATATGCTTCACTATTGGGACTGCGTTCTAATGAACAATAATGAATGACTAATGTCATGAAGACCAACGATCTTACCTGCCCTGGGAGAAGTCATGATGACGCAGGCGCAAGTCCCGCCTTCACTCCCGAATCCCGACAGCAAGACGCTTTCGAGTTTTTTGTTATGATGTTTTGAGCATAGCTACTACAGCAGAGCTTTATAAAACGATACGGATCGTCGGATACAGCATCTTTTAATGGACGCACGACGCTTTAATTACGACATACAGCGATTCTTTAACAAGACGTTTAATTGTCCTCAGGATTAGTTATTGCATATTAAAACTAATTCTTATTATTTAGCAAGAATCTTTCAGAAACTTACAAAGATGCTAAGGCGATAATTAAATAGAGCGCAGAGTCGAAACAGCCTCAAGCCCAAACCGCAAAGGAAGTTTTAAATCAACAGACCTGTTATGCGAGCATTTCGGCTAAGGACTTCTCATCGCAGCCATCGTTGTCCGAGATTAGGAACACTGGTAATTTTTTTTTTAAAAATTTGTCAAAATTTTTAAAAAGCAGTGGTCATCCATAACCGATGACCCTACAGTGGTTAGTTGTTTTTTCCTATAGTATTCCTATTTTAAGTGTTTCTTGTTTTGCCTCGAAATTCATTCAAAAGGCAGTCGATGGTCCCTTAGCTATAGGAGCTATATCACAAAGTGAACCTGCAGTACATTAATTTTTGACTGCAGTACTCTTTTTCCGAGTCATACGGCAAGAACATATTTACTTTAATATAAAACAATGAAAAACATTTCAATATTTTTTTCTTTATTTGAAGAATTTAGAACAATAATTGTATTAGTGAGAACTGCTATATGACCACAACCAATCAAAAAGATGCTTAGTTTTCGGAATACATGCAGACCAGAAAGGCAACTAAATTAATTGCGCTTTTGTTTGAATATAGTTTTCCAAATATACGTTCCACAGTTATTTGGTTTATTTAAACCAAACTGCAATATTTTTTTTCTAAAAATTTCCTCGAGGCTAAGAAATTAATGTTACTCCTTTTAATCATAATAATTCTTTAATAATCTTTACAGTTTGGCAACTTAACAGTTTTATTTTATAATTAATTTTAAAACAAGTAAATAACTTCCGTATAAGGAGTTCCGACACTACCTATAGTTATTGTTCGATGATGATTGATTCTCTTTTTAAAAAGAAATCACAAAACGAACGTCTATATAACATAATATTTCAATGAAAAGAAACAATAAGTTGCCACCGAGCTCCTGCAACTTTATTTTTTGGAATACGTAATTTATTCTTATATACATAATAATTTTTTTTTTTGAACTTTGCTACATTAGTTGGCCTTATTACTTCATCGTGGCCGGCTAAAACAACCAAGTTTTAGAAGGTGTAAATGTTTTAAATTTAAAAAATGGTAATTAAGAAACAACGCATCTATATCCTGTTGTCCTTCAGATTTTGAGCGGCTTAATTCTGTAAACAAAATTGAAATGATGTAGAAATTGTCATAGGATTCTCAACTGCGGGGTTGGGGGCCGCTTGTGGTGAGGAAACTGCTAGCACCCAACGAAATGAGGCATTTCACATTAACCAGTTGGAAATTCTGCCAGCTTACTTCGGTTTCAAGTATTTGTTGAATACTTACACATTTTTTCAAAATCTTTTCAAGATCGCCAATACCATTGCAGTTGGTTTCATAACCTGCATGGCTGGTAGGTACTTCCCCTCTTGAGATGAGCCCACGAGATATATATTGAATAGATGCGATTACAAAGATGTTTGTATTACATATAAACGCTCTAGTCACGATACTAAAGCTATTAGAGAATCAAGACGAATCCGTTCAAAGGTATTTAGTGGGAACTGTCCAAATAATTCGAAAATTCTCCTTTTTGCGTCCCAATGTTATACCAATTATAAAAATTAATATATTTCGTGTAAGAATGACTCAGATGCGTACGCCATTAATGCGTTCATGGGTTTCAATCTCTTGGGTTTCCACTCTTCGGTATTATCAAGAAAACACAAGTAAAGTTCATAATTTTTGTTCCTTTATAGCCTACCATCATATCGCATATTTAATGGTTTACTTGCTGTAATTTGTCTTCGGACCCACTGGTCCACTGGTCTTTGAACCATCTGACGTGGTTATATATATACATAAGTATATATATATTTTTTTTTTTATTTTTTTTATTTTTTTTCTTTCTCTCTCGTTCCTGCAGCCGCAAATTACACCTCACATACCCTGGTTGGAACTACTGCTGGCTGCTCGCCGGTAGTCTTTATTGATAAGAGATTTCCCACTCTCATCTATAGAAATGATGAATACCTTTCAGTCAGTTTTATTTCTGTCCTTCTGTAAATTCATTTAAACAACACGATAGTTGATCAATTAAGTTGTTTCAATTCGGCAATCAATACTATACATCTCTTCCATGGATGTCTTCAGCAAGCATTAATTCAATTGAATTTGAGTTGTTGAAATTTATCACAACTTTACCAATAGTTGTAGATCTCGTAATATTAGAGATAAGTGATCTCTAAGTATAATATGCAGTTTCATTGAAAAAATTGAACATAGGTACTATAAATAGATTTTCTAAATTTTTTTTTTCAAATTCATACTGACTTTCTATGCTAAAATGTAACATCACTTGAGATCCTTGAAATGCATTAATTTTTTTTTTTGTGTTTTGTTTTTTCTCAATCAATGATCTGATGAAATTTCAACTATAAAAGAACTTTTGAAGCATTAAATATTTTTATGAGCTTCAAGAACATTACATAGAATGCAAAAGTTTTTCAAAATTGTAATAATAATAATATATAACATAGAACTTTCCTTCGAAATTTCTCGTCAATCAAAATTTTTAATTTTTAATTAAAACTTTCTGAACAGGTTTCTTCCGTATATAATACAATTTTTACATTATCGTAAGTGTAACCCTCAATAGTTATCTTGACAAAATTAAACACCTTCGACACAATTCCTCAATACAGCGCGGCCTCAAGAGCCCGCCATATCCACAAGAATATTTTAGTTGCAGTCACTTGGCATATCCACAGACTGGTCCTTGTTTTTGCCCAAAGTACACGACACTAAGTAGTTGCTCGAATACTTTTGAAATTATAATTTTCCCTATCGAAAATTCAGATTGTTGAGTTGACTCATTTCTTACAAATACTATGATCCTGTAATAATAAAATCGAGCATTATAAAAAACAAAGTTATACAGTACCTCGTAAATATCTATCAAAATAAATAAAATTGTTCATTAAATAAGAACATAATCATTATTATGTATTAAATATTGTGACGATTCGTACCTCTCAGTCAAAATATATATATTTATAACAATATTAGAAAATAAAATATAGTATATAATATAGTGGAGGAGCGATCTCGGTCCATGCATGCTAGAAAGATTTCCGACGAACGGACTGGTCGCCGAACAAGCGACGGCGATGCGATTGTATGCTGTGGTAGCTTGTGTATGTGATGGTGCACAGCGGTGCTGTGGTGTATGCGCTTGACAGTATGTGTCACGATGTCCACCGTCGTTCTCGGGCTGATGCTGAGCAAAGTGGATTCACTGTTCGTGTAATGGTGCGTGCAGTATGTGTCACGATGTCCGTCGCTCGTTCGAACGCATAATGTCGTTGGAGGCTTCCAACGATATTTGATCCGCCTATGGTGGATTTATATACATATTTTAATACAATATATTTACACGTATATTACCTACATATAATTATCGCTGGTTGGGTTGGGGCTGCGGAATGTAGGTTATATCGCTTCGGCGATGCCTCAGCACGGCTGGTTCTGTCTTGATGTCTACCTAGTTGGACGTTTGGATGGGATTGGTTTGTTGTTGAACCAGAGAGCTTGCTCTCTGTGCGCAATGTACTTCATGTGCATTACTATGTTCTGCAGTACATCTGTCTCTGCCATGCGATTACTTATGCTTACATTATGTAAAGCCGTAACTATCGTTACATTCGAACGACGACTAACCATGGTTGATAGGACGCTGTTTATTATTACCGAAGGTTGGATCACACGTGAGATACCGAATATCTAGCTATGTATTGCACTACGCCTGACTCAGCCTCGACACTTATTCATAGTTGCGTGGATTCACAACCCATGCTACTATACTATTTACGGTTCCATAGATTCACAACCTATGTTACTTGTAAATGCATAGATTCACGACCTATGCTGCGTCACATTGGCTCACAACCTATGTAACGTACAAATGACGTCCTACTACCCATGGTGGTCTCCGCGTTGTACTTAACTAAATTAAAGTATGCTTTCATACGTCGTGCTATTTCCCCAAATGGTGGCCTAGTGGTTTAAGGAGGGGAGGCTGCTGCCTTTTGGTATACTTATGAGACCCATTAGTCGATGACTAGTGCCTCTTGGGATACCAAGAGAGGGACGAAGCCTATCATTGGTGAGCGGGGTGGAGCTACCAATCACCATTTACTTTACATTAAATCAATACTTGAAAGCGTTTATAAATTATTTAAAACTTGAACACGTCACTATAGATCGGTATATAAGCAAGTCGTTGGGATGGTTGAACTCGAGGCTTCCGAAACTCTAAAAGATCTTGGTTTATTATGGACGCAACATTATGAGGGTCTTACTGCTGGATGATTCACGTGCCATTTTAGAGAGATATTGAATTTTATAGGTAGAGTAAGGTTTAGATTCTTAGGGACCACGTCAGGTTAGTTACAATATGATATACCTGATGGTTAAAGTGCGTTTTTCGCATAATAACTACGAGTAAGACCTGTTTTCATGACAAGTCTCTCAATATCTACAAGTATATCATGCTAATCTCGGAGGACGAATACGAAGTGTAATTAATGATTAAACGAACTTACCTGTAAGTGAAGTTCGATCATAATTATACGAGTATTCGTCCGAAGAGATTAGCATCCCACCCTCCCACGGGTTACCCCAGTGTCATGAAAAGGTCAAATTTCAAATTCAAGGTTAAATTTGTAATATATAAGAAAAAAAAAAAAAAAAAAAAAAAAAAAAAAAGGTCAAGCTCCGAACTAAATGACTAGTTGTGCAGGAGTGGGGCCTATATATAGCGGCCTGCTATCGGCCGGTAAGAGGGAGCGTTTGTTTTTATTTCCAGCTACCTCAACTAACGTGTGAAAGTGGCCGTACGTACACGGTACTACAAGTATATCATGCTAATCTCTTCGGACGAATACTCGTATAATTATGATCGAACTTCACTTACAGGTAAGTTCGTTTAATCATTAATTATATTAAATAATCTCCAAAAAGTCGTAATATCCACGTCCCCTGTTAGTAAAATGTTGAATAGCTATTTTAAACTGTCGATTAAAGTAAAAAAGTGCGTCGAAATTTGATGACGTCACAATTGAGTACTTCATACAAAATCCGATACTAAGTACGCATTTTGACTATTGAAAAAAGGCGCTGATTTGACTAGTTCTCAAATACTATTGTTACTTCCTCAAGAATGTCTTTTACTGGACTGCAGATATTGGATGTTAAGAATCAGAACGAACGTTCGTTTATGATATTGGTGTTTTAATTATTAAGGTTGATTTTCTTAAATATTGGGTGTTCAGGAATATAAAATTAAATTTGTTAGGTGTGCAAATTGCACGTGGTAGGTATATTTGCGAAATATTTGCGTGAAGAACCTATATAGGTACTGATAATTCCAATTATAACTAATATAAAATCGCAATATGAATCATGAATTTAGTAAAGTGGATACATAACAGGATCAGTAAATATTGAAAGTGATTCAGATATACGTTGTCACTTTTACAAAGAACGTTATTTACCTAGCGTTAAGTCTAGATAAGACCTAGCTATTTAAACAAGACTCGAGTGCGTTATCCTTTGCTGATTTTATAGCATGCAACAAAGGAAGCGTACATAGCGAACATTACGGCATACTATGTTTATTACGTTCTGTTACACGCATTTCTTTATATTATAATATTATGAAATGTACCATAAAACTTAACATACATAATAATTATTAAGACGCATTCAGGTTTGCTTTCAAATAACATTTTGTACAGGGCGGAAACGTAAATTTTGCGGAAGTGTTTATTCTCTCAATATAATAGAAATATATTATTTTAATAATTTTTGTAAAACCACTAGTACTGACCTGCCTGTGATATTTCCCATCATCCCCTATTCAACCTATATAGCCGTATACAAGTTTAATTGTAAAATATGCATATTGTCACCACGCATGTAAAGCATATTATTATTAAGTTTACTTACTGAAAAATAGAGGCACAGAATGCTATTTATTAAGGTGGTGGATTCTAAAAAAAACATTCTTAGTGCTCACCTGCGAAATACCACAAAATAGGTAATAGTACAGATAATACATACTTTAATAACGAATTATCATCGGATTTCATGCTTTTTTATAACGCGTTGTTTGTCAGCAACTAAATAGAAAGCAGAATGCAAATAGGAAATAGTAATTATTATAAAAAATTAGCCCTATTTGTTGTAAAAGTGCCGGCAGTCATCAGTGTGAGAAAGTTCATTTTCACCTCAGAAATAATCACTGCCTGCCCGCAATTGAAACCATCCATTTATAAACTCTAACCGGTGTAGTGCAGTGGTTAGAAATGGGCCTTTACTTCGAAACGGAAGCGCGATAATGTTTCTACTGTTTACAAATGTAAGAATCAGCTGGAAATTAAACCCATGAATTATGTGAAATGTTTCCGTTCAGGAGCTTAAAGTAGGAGTAAGGAAAGTTTAACTGTGGCTAACAGATTAGAAGTGAAGTGGAAATTAAAGCAACGTCCTATTAATAACGGCCGCCCAGAAGTGGGCTGGAGGGTCGTTGCACTTCTCATTGGAAAAAGGGATATTGATAATGTTGCCCCATTGATAACGTAATGCTACTTCGGACTCCACTCGGTGAACACTGAACCAGAACTTTGGGCTGAGTTTATTAATTAAAGAGTTAAAAACTTAAAAGTTATTTATGCGGGATTGGAATCCACGACATGATCAAAAGGAAAACATAATCTGCTATGAAAATCATGTCATATGATTGTGTGAGTATGATACAGTTGTTTAGGTGTGATGAATAACTATTATGATGAACACAGTTACTTTGAATAACGATGGACAGGGATCTAGTGTTTCACGTTTCGAAAAAGTTACCATTCCTTGTAAATTCGATAAGACTTATGTACTTAGAATGTAGCGTTGATAATGTACAAAGTAGTAAAATGTTTTCTCTGTGTCTGCCATAATATGATATTTCACCAGATATACAGAAACAACGGACTATGTAGAATAGTACATTGTTCACCGAGGGGAGAAAGTGACCGATTACTATCGAGGGTGTAGTTTGAGGCCCGAGGCGTAGCCGAAGGGCCGCAATACACGCGAGGTAGGAATCGTACTTTCTACCGAGTGATACATAGTGCTTTATACTACACCTGCGAGGAAAATAAGCGATAATTAGTGATTAAACGAACTTACAAAGGTTTAAAATAATAAATAAAATAAACATTTTTTATTTCAGGCAATTTTACAAACCCATATTCAAAATACAGAAACACAAATAAAAAAACAAAAAAAAAAAAAAAAAAAAAAAAAAAAAAAAAAAAAAAAAAAAAAAAAAAAAAAAAAAAAAAAAAAAAGAAAAAAAAAAAAGAAAAAAAAAGAAAAAAAAAAAGAAAAAAAAGAAAAAAAAAAAGGTTTAGGTTAATAGTTAATAATAGTTAATAGTCCTTAAATAGGTTAGGCTAGCTAGCTTTAATTTCTAATGTATTGTTTTCAAAAAATTAAAAAAAAAAATGACGTTTTATCATAACTATATGAGTCGCTTCATTCGAAGCTTCACTATCACAACTAGACTACATTTTGAGGATTATTTCAATATAGATTTCGATATCGACAATCGACATCGATATCGACAATCGACATCGATACCGACAATCGACATCGATACCGACAACCGACATCGATATCGATATCGACTATCAATATCGGATATCGATATCGACTATCGATATCGATAATCGACGTCGATGTCGACAATCGACATTCACCATATTATTTGACTTTTCTATGTCAAATATGGTGAAGCTGCTACTAATATTATATTTCCTTAAGGTAAGACATCCAAATTCTCAACGTCCATACCATATTTACTTAAAATTAAAAAACAACAGCGCGTTAGAAATGGATTTTCATACAGTTTTCTCCCCGCTTAGCACGTTAGAAATGAAATTTCATACATCTTTTCCTCCCGCTTAATTGGTTTGTAGCAATGACGTACTTTCTACCTCGTTTTGACAAAAGCAAGAGGGTACTTTCCGAGCGGGTGTAGTATAAAATAATATTCGTAAGGGTGACAGACACGGGAAGTTTTCTTTATTTTCAAATAAACTAACGTAACAATGTCAAGCAAAGGGTGGTAGCGGCCAACTGCACCCCTCCGCTCTTCCCTTACCCTTAAAATGCACCAGTGTAAGCCACCACCGTGTGTATAGTCACAGTTTTACGATGTATTGTGTAAACTCTTTGACACGTAGATATAGACCGTGTACGCGAACTATCCTGATAGAGCTTTGAACTGGTAAACGTTTATTCAGTTTGAACAAAGATATTGTTACGGGCTGGGGGTTATATGTTAACGGAGAGAGATGCTGTATGTTTCACAATAATTTATTGGTCTTACAAAGTTGAGGGCAGCTGGTAATCGTTACACTTTTCTTCTCTTGTCACGACTTCTTCCTTCATCTTTATGTTGTTGCTTCGTTGACTGCTGATTTTATAACTCTATTGTTCTTACTACGAATTCACTAAATCATTTTTAAACTTTGCAAAAATCTTATAAACAGAGCTTAGAATAACAACTTGACATGTCGGTTGTTTCCTTGGATACCGTTCATTCACCTAGTTACGCGACAATATTTATGGAATATTCTCGTGTGCACCACTGAGATTGTATGAACGACCTTTTACATAACCATAGGGACGAGTGGCCTAGTTGTGACAACGCATACGAGTCGATTGCTATTGTTAAGCAACGCTGACCCAACTTGGTAACTGGATGGGCGACCGAATTTGGAGGTTCAAATTGGGTAGGTATGTAGTAGGTAATCTAGGTAGGTAGGTATAGGTATATATTTCAAATCGACTAATAAAAACGAAATGGAATATAATGAATAAAATAGTCAAATAAAATAGACAAATCTCTCCTGATATAATATGAATAATGATTATAATCAGTATGATTTTTATTAGTGAGAAATCAATAACAACGTGCTACACTATATATGTAGGTATTCTGTGGAACATAGTGTAATAATATGTTTAAAAAAAATTATGTGTGTCAGCTCCGACGCACGACTGGAGTAATACTCTTTTCATCCCACCATCTCGGAAAGAGTATTTTTACTCTTCGATATCTGAATGCAAAAGCCGTTATTATCCTCTTGAGGATAAAGTAAATTGAATTTAGAACATCGTGTGCACGTTAGTAAATATTACTCGTCTATGAAGTTTGTGAATTCAAAACATCATTAAAACCTATTTACTTCTACCTCTATGGTGCCTAATTTCCATACAACCGTTTTTAATTTGTTAAAAACTCACACTCGTAAGTCGTAACCTCATTTCCTCGCTGAGGTGGGATGAAAAGTTACGTGTTGCACTCGAGTGAAAAGATTTTTCACCTCGTGCTCTTTTGATTCCCTCGCTAACGCTCAGGATTCTAATTTTTGAATCACTCGCTGCGCTCATGATTCAATTTTAGAATCCTTCGCTTGCTCGGTCATCAAAATTGAGCACGCGGTTAAAAAACAACTTTTCACTCTTGTATAACAAATAACTATTACGAACGATTAAAAAATATATAGATTAGTAAATGAGGGTAAATGAACGCATTTTTTATACTACTGAAAGCATGCTTGATACATTTATTAATATTACCTAGTTAAATAATTTATATTACGATCAAAATACATTACATAGTCATGGAAACATAAACAGGTGTTACCATGGAAACGTGTACATAACGTAACGGAAAAAGTTTGATTTTACTCCCCATAAATTTTCATACCCCGGGCTTATATATGAAAATCGATTCTAAAGGAGGTAAACTCCAAAAATGATTGTTAGCTATCTAAACATGGCCGATTTAGATATGGACTAGAAAAATATTGATGGTCAACAGCATTAGTCGTAATTCCTAGTTCCATGGTCAACAGTCAATATTTTTGACATGTTTAACCGTTATGTGCCTAAACCAAACGCGAGACTAGTATTGGTTTTGAACCCCACTGAGCATTGGCTTTCATGCAAAATGATTGACACCTGACCTTCTTGACTCTGGAATAGGGACTGTGGTAGGTGTGGTAGGAAATTCTTGTGCATCATTCGCATACCGATACATTAAAATAATATTATGGTCTCCTAATAAAATGATAGTGTTAATAATGTTAGTAATTAGTGTAGACAGCTTTTGTCTGCTTAAAAATAAGCTAGCTAAGTAGGTATATATATGTAAAACATCTAGATGTAATCAGAGATAGGCTTTTAGGCGAGGAGATAGCTATTGATAAGAAGTGGAAGATATCCCGGGAATATCTTCGGAGTATCATGGGACTTTAACTATGTTTTGACATCGTGCTGTTGATTCATCTGATCAAGATGACGCCAGCCTTTACGTACTTATACTTTAGTATAAGTACGTGAAGGCAGGTTGGCGTCATCTTTGCAACATTGACTCATTATTATCTGATGACATACACATTCGTGTTAACCTATATTAGAAAAGCAGTGTAGAGTAGAGATAAGTTAGGATGAGCATATTGTTTTGTAAAGACGGACAAACATATTGACTGAACGGCTAAGTGACATAGGTGAGATATTTGATGCACATTCGTGCTAACATATATCAGAAAAAAAGCAGTGTAGAGGTATGTTAGGATTTGTAGAGACGGATAGAAACATTAATTGAACGAATAAGTGAAATGGGTGGGTGAGAGAAAATGATGTATTTTTCTGAAATTATTGAAAATGCAATTTCTAAAAAAAAGTTTTCCGGGCAATCCACATTTTGGGACATTCTTAAAGCTCACTAAGAAATCTAGGCCATCCTGATAATCCAATCTTCTTGGTAGTCCTAATGTACTACATTCAAGGCGAAACGAGATATTTCAATATGCGAAATAGTATTGCAGGTCATTGGAATGTTACTGTTACATGTATTTGATTTCGTTTCGCAGACTTGCATGCTTGACATACTAATTTGTGACTGTTTACATAGCGTTGAAAGTATTTAGCAACTAGTACCTACAGTTCGCGCGCGAGTTAAATGCAGAGCAAATGTATGCGTCACCATACATTTGCTCTGCATTCAACTCGTGCGCGAACTATACCTAGGTTAGCTGGCTGATTAAACTGGTCTCGATCAACTTCCAAGCGAATATTAAAAATCTAATATCATCGTTTCATATCGCAATAATATTTTGTTATTATTTATAATATGCACCGAAACATTATAAATGAAGCAATATAGGCTATTGATTATAACATTTAGAAAGGAACTAAGACGTTCACGGGTTTTTATTGCAGGAATCGTTCAATGGGTTTTATAAGAAGAAAAAACCGTGAAGTGCTATTAAATTAGAGGGTGGAGATTGAGGATAGGGATGAAAAAGCATCCCTTTTAGTATTTTCAATATATCTCGTAAACAAAGCAAAATTTCGATATATCCATACTAATATTATAAATGCGAAAGTGTGTCTGTCTGTCTGTCTGTCTGTCTGTCTGTCTGTCTGTCTGTCTGTCTGTCTGCTACGCTTTCCCGGCCCATCTTTTCAGCCGATTTTGCTGAAATTTGGAGTAAAGAGAACCATCAATTATTGCAATATCTAAGCCTGTGTAGGAAAAGCTTACGAAAATCCACAATAAAGAGGGTGAAATGAGGGTTGTAACCTTACATGAAGGTTCTAAGTTTTTGAAGTTAGGGACTTGGAAATCGGCATTAAATTTTAAATAATAATAACCTGTATAAGCAATTTTCTGAAAATCCACCCCAAAAGGGGTGAAATGGGGGTTGGAAGTTTGTATGAAAATCCTATGTTTTTGAAGCTAGAGACATGAAAATCGGCACTTAAGTTTTTAGTTTTAGTTTGAAGTCAAGGACTTTAAAATCAGCATTTGAATTATTCATGTTTAATAATAGTAACCTGTATAAGCAATTTTTCGAAAATTCAGCCCGAAGGGTGTGAAATAGGAGTTAGTAGTTTGTATGAAAGTTCTATGTTTTTGAAGTTAGAGACATGAAAATCGGCATTTAACGTATTAGTAGTTTTAAATAATAAAAACCTTCGTATGCTATAGATAATTAATATATAGCCTTTTTAGATATGCCTTTTGCAGCGGGAAAATTTTATAATCTCATATGAAATCAGAAATTGTACGCGATCGAAGTCGCGGGCGACCACTAGTACTGATAAATATGTTTATCTATGCTCATATCTAAATCCGAAATATTATAAATGTGAAACTGTATCTGTCTGTCTGTCTGTCTGTCTGTCTGTCTGTCTGTCTGTCTGTCTGCTACGCTTTCCCGGCCCATCTTTTCAGCCGATTTTGCTGAAATTTGGTACAGGGGTAGTTTGTATCCCGGGGAAGGACATAGGCTACTTTTTATCCCGGAAAATTAAAGAGTTCCCGCGGGAATTTAAAAAACTTGATCCGCGCGTACGAAGTCGCGGGAATCATCTAGTTGTATATAAAACTTTTTGTACAGAATCAAATTTCCCATCGGAATAGCATTTTTTAAATATTGAAAAAAATATATATCAGTCCCGTATTTTGTAGGAAATTTAGTCAACTTGTTTTTATCTAAAGCAATGCCTATACCTATCGCAGCCCAAAAAAAGAGACAGACGAAAAAGCAAAAAAAAAATTCAAAAAATCTAAATTTTGGCTTTTTTTCAAGTTTGTTTCGACTGTTCTGGCATGGTATTATTTTTATAAATATTTGAAAAATGCTATTCCGATGGGAAATTTGATTTTCTCCAAAAAGTTTTATTTACAATATATCGAAATTTTGCTGAGTTTAGGAGATATATTGAAAATCCGAAAAGGGGTGCTTACTCGCCCCTATCTTCTATTTCCACCTTCTAATTTAATATCACTTCGCGGTTTTTTCTTCTTTTATAACCCATTGAACGATTCCTGCAATAAAAACCCGTGAACGTCTTAGTTCCAGACCTTCGTCTTAGACCAGTTTTTTAAGTTATAATCAATAACCTAATAATACATGTAATGAAGATTTGGAAAAGTAAGCCATTAGTGTGCAGTATGATGACGATTGAGTGTGACAAATAAAGACGAAGATAATACCATAATTTACGTACAATGTACATGCATAATGAACTATTTATTACGAAGATTTACGACATGTACTACTTATCATACGCCAACTAGGTACATAATATGTAATGAATGTGATCTGGGGGGCTACGAGCATCGCATAAAGCATTATTATTTCAAAATGAAAGTTTCCCTAAAATAAGGATTATAATTCTAAAACACGAACGTCAACAAAATTATAACAATACGGCTATAACCGATGGTAATATGCGTCCAGCAACATTATGAAATTATTGTTACATGTCTCTTTATAAAAAGCATTAATGAGCGTGGATACATTTTTACGTTTATATTCTGGTGGCATGTTATTTTATATAATAGTACATTATCATGATATAAAAGAACAGCTTGGTGTCAAGCGCTTGAGTCCAAATTGTATGCATTTAAACTGATGCTATTACTAGTCTTACAATATATCAATAAGATAGATCTTAAAATGTTTTATTTGAAAATAATTAATACATGCAGGTACTTAGATGAGAAAAAACTATACGCTTTGTCAATCGATTATTATAACAAACAAACGATACGATAATAAATGGCCCACAGACATAATGAACTATTATGAAGATCTACGTGGTACATACAATACGCGAACTATGTATGTGACCTGCAATATCGTATCATTGTTGATACTCGTACATGGTTCCGAAAGATGATTAATGAACGTGGGTATATTTTATTTCTCTCCCGTGATTGTTGTTGTTTTATCTCTGCATTCTTTTGTGAGGAATAAAGAGCTAATTTCTCTGTAACATTTACATTGATTTACAAAATGTACCTATGTATGTATGTTTTAAGTGAATGATATCGAGCAGAATCAAATCGTGCTGCACATACCTAGTTGGTACAGTTCCATGTGCTGGAAAGCGGAAGTTGAGTTTTAGTCCTTTTAGTTTAAAAATGCTTCTTGTGCTGCTTTAGCAATGCATCATTGCCTCATTTGGATTTTAGCGTTTGTCGGTAGGTATATTATGATTATTCAATACAGTTACTCAAAAAATGCGCTTACATAGGATTTGACGCTACAGAATTTGCTGCCCTCGTGCAAACTTAAATAATAATAACATTTACATAACAGATGATGAAGTTAATTCAGGAAATTAAAAATTATACATTAATATACTAAATAAAATTGTTTAAACTTTTGTAAATCAAAAAGTTAAGGCTGAATAGTCGAGTCTGGAATTAAAGAACTAGAACCTAGAGCTATGAAGCAAAAAAAAACCAAAAACACGCCATTTTTACATTTTTATCGAGCTTTTCTTATAAAATAATTAATTAGTGAGTGTTTAAGTGATGTGGAATAATAAAATTAAATCAACTGTTAGGTATTTTAAATGTGAGAAATAGATCACGCAATTAATAGCCGCCAAAAATCTCGATCAAGTATGGGCGTGAGAACTTATTTTCTAGTGAGTACTTGAGTTTTACTTTCATGCTTTCTCACAAATGTATTAAAAACGTTGTGTGATACATGAGCGTTAAGGTTTTTACAGACACGTGACGATGGTCAGCCCTCGCCTGGCGGTATCGGGCTGACACGAGTCAATCCATTTAAAAAATCTTACCGCTCTAATATCATAAAATACTATTGCACTAGGGTACAGCTATCTTGTACTACTCGTATTTTGAGCGGAAGGCACTAGGACAAACTGATATTGTTTCCCAAAAAAATTTTTGTATATTCAATCGTTTTAAAATTTTAGGTCAAATAATAATTTCTTATAATAATAATTCATGCCTAATAATTCAATTGCGGCAAAAGATTAGGTTCGTAAGAAATATAAACGAGTTGAAAAGAAAGTATGGACTCGTATTCCGATTATAATCTACTGGACTATAAATAGAAAGAACTTTATTATGGGCATGTTTGACACACAACGGCGATTCTTATTAAAGTAGATAACAAGTAGTCCAATAGATCAATTGGCAAACAAGTCAAGAATACGTTTCACTTATTAAGGTTACTCATATGCATATCAAACGTTTACTTATTGCTATTAAGGTGAATGATCATTACCAATAAACGAATATTAATCATGAGCCCATTAACTTTCTCGCGATCTTTGAAGTTTTTTTACTCTGGGTAAAACAAATAATTAGGTAGAATTTATTTTAAGCTATCCTACATATGTCCTTCCCCGGTATGCAAAATATCTCTGTATATGTACCCGACGAATCAAACAGATGGGTCGTGATAGTGTAGCAGACAGCCAGACAAAAAGATAGTCAGATAGAAAAAATCACCTACGCAATTATAATGTATAACTAACTCTACATTTCTGAGACTATGACACAATTACAATTATTGTTAGGATAAACCTCTTAATTATATCGCATATATCTACAGTCTGAAATTATGTCTTCTTGATATGATTAAAGAAATTTATAATGGAAAGCTTACTTGAAAGCTACCAGGTCCATACTTTACTCAATCTCAGTTGATAAGCCCACTACGTAGAAATTGGTAGCAAAACACATCACCAAGATTGGATGAACAAGATAGACGAAATAATAATATAGTACTCTACGATGAAGGTTTTACAATTTACAGGCAGCGGTATTATAGTAGGTAATAGGTATGCGTCGAGTGAAATGTAGCTCTTGGCATTTCTAATCGCTACTGTGTTACACCCACTTTGTAACTGTACATGCTTGATACAGCCGGAACAAATGCTGGCCGAAACTTATTTTGTAACGAGGGCCTACTTTCAATGTTCCGATGGCCTTTTAAGTAGTGCTTTTTAAATATATAAGATTGTTCGGAAACATCTTGATAATATTGAATACAATTTCGATAAGGGTATTGGCCGATTTGTAATCAATCTTCATGTTTGCTATGAACGATATTTGAAAGAGTGTTAAAGAAGTTGAAGATACTTAGTATAATTGAATATCACGTAACGTTTTAACTAGATTATATTATATACCTAGAACTACACTCTATAATAATATTATAGTGTATCAAAAGGAGCTTTTACCTACTGAGGATTTTAATTGTAATTATAATTATTAATATCGTCACTTTATAAAATTTTAGATGATGCCTGAAACTTCATCCATGTGTTTTTATAGTCGTTACTTATTTAGATTCAGGAAAACTCCCGTGAGAACTCTTGAATTTTCCATGATTTATATCATTTGTTCTTCTCCCGCCGCCTATCTCTATACCAAATTATGTCAAAATCGGTTATACAGACGGTGAAATCGTAGTAGATAGAGCGAACACACTTTCGCATTTATAATACTTGTTTGTATGGATTCATATCATGCAAAAATATTTTATAAGTAGGTAATATATTTCAAGCCGCGGTCAGTTTACACTAGTTAGTTTACTAGTGGATCTATTGCATAAGTGCTTCAAATGCGATCAGTGCCAAATTGCATTCGAATTAAATCTTTATACCGTCAGGGATTTCCACTTCAGTTATATAACGAACTGAAACCAATTTGGAACCGCAATTTGGAGATAAAGAAATAAAACTCGTAAATCTAAAATGCGGTAGCTGTGCGGAAACATTCAATTTGGATTAAATATCTATAATCCAGTAACAAATTTGAATATTACCTTTCTGACTTTAAATTATTCATTAGATATTATTTCTTTAGAATCACTTAGCGAAAGCGACAAGTTTGATAAAATTTTAATTACTTTGGTTTTCTCTATAATCAACAAAATTTTATTCCGTAATCATACTTAGGTACTTATTATTAAAATGTTTGTTTGTTGGTTTGTCCTTCAACACGCCGAAAAACGAAGCAACGGATCGACGTTATTTTTGATATGCGTGACCCATCGACGCTATAGTTGTGGACGGTGAGTTGAGTGAGGTGAGAGGCTACTTTTTATCCCGGAAAATTAAGGAGTTCCCGTGGGAGTCAAAAAAACTTAAACCACGCGGACGAAGTCGCGGGCATTACCTAGTAAATAATATTAAAAGCATAAATGATCCTTAATAATATCAGTAGGTATTCTTAAGTGCTTAAAGTGTTAGAACCCTATACGTCTAATCGAATTAGGTACGCGTGTTTTTTAGACAAAAGGTTATACTTTATTCCTTTTTTGTTTTTTGTACCCGTTATTAAAATAATTGCAAAACGAAATATTTAAGTAATTACAAATAATACAACAAGTATACAGAAGTTTCGGAAGTGACGTAGATAGGTTTAAGAATTTTTAATCTAAAGTTGAAAATTCGTCTCTACCTCTGTCGAACGTAAACTTTCCACTTACGACCAAAAATTTCCAACTTGGGTTAATGTTAAGATAGTAATTATTTTATGCAAAGTAGTACACTTAATAGCAAGCATGTTCACAAAAAAAGCCCTAAATAAAAATAAAATAAAATTAACACTCATTCCCTTGGAGATTTCACGATAAAACTAAAAAAAAATATGACTCGAAAACTACCAAAAATCGCTGAACACACATGGGGTATTTTCTGATAGGTCTAGGTACGAGGAATCAAATTTTTTTCTTTGGACGTCTATTCGATATTTTATAACTATTTTTCGTAGGATAATGTGAGGCTATAATATTATCTAAATAAATATTTTTAGTATGTCTGTTCGTTACATATGTATGCATTCACGCATCGTTATTTTATTCGAGTTGAAATTTTGTACAATTGACGAGAAGAGAAGAACTACATCGTACTATTATCTATTCTGTGCTTGTAGGAAGGTTTCTGTTTCAGTATAGCATCTACGTATATATAAATAACGTGGTGCGCAAGTCGCATTGCGACGACTGCCGGGCATTAGGTAATTAAGTAAGGAAAAAGTATTTGTAGAACTACTTAAAATATGTCCAAAAATCAAATTGAATATGTAAACTATATCAATAAAAAATATTACGTACTTTTAGAACTTTTTAAATAACTTTTTATTTCTTTTTTTTCAAAAATATATACATTAAGATTATAAACTGGCTCAAAGCATTAAATTAATGATTGTATTTAGGTTAATTATAATAATATGATGCCGTATGTGATGCTTCACGCTTATCACCGCTGGTTTTAGTACGTAGACTGTACGTTTTCGTTCGAGATAATCAAAGTTAGTAATAACGTGCCGTTGTGATTGTGACCCACATTCTGATTTTCGAAAGAGAAAACGTGATGCATATTGGACACTACAATATCGACATTAGCATCCATACCGTCCTCTTTATAAGTGACAGCTTAATGTAATTGATTACTAGCGCAAATAATATTATTGTTTCATGTAATTGTTTGATTTTTAACACTTTCTACCTACAGATTTTCAGGTGAGGTTCCGCTATTTCCTTTCGTACCTAATTTCTCGTTTAACACGGATCACTTTCCGATGTACCTAGCAAATAGTAGCAAGTTTTGTGTCCTCTTTATTTTTGTTTACTTTTCTAAAAGCTTCACCTATACACTTAAGCTTTTTTAGCACTGTACTGGTTTTCTATACAGCACATTTTAGTAGGTAGTCGATTTTAATTTGATGGTTTGATACTATTCTATCTATCTATTATATCTATTTTAATTAGATACCAAATTCCAAGCTGTTAAAATTTAGGATATTTTTTACCAACTAAAAAGTTGCAGGTTCTCTAATGTTATTAATAATGTATATACTACAGATAGGAACCGTTTTCGGGTTTACTCTTATAATGTATGCAAGGTCGTTCTAAGTTGTACCTAGATGCAAGTCATTTTAGACGAGACATAGATACAACATTCGAGGTCACATACTGATATTCTCTCTAACGGAATGCCTTTTCAGTCTGTATTGGCATATTCTATGTGCGTACGTGAAACACTTTGGCATTACTTGCGATAGTTTGCCAAGAAGCCGTTTGCGAGGTTATATTCTGGGACAACACAATTCTACAGTTCTTTTCGTTTATTTTCCACTTACGTATCCCTTGAGCTAAAATAATATGCAGTTTACAATTTAATACTTCAAGGTAAACGGCTTTATACTGAAAGTTAAGGTGAGCCCTTAGTCTGATTTAATGTGAACAATGATCATAAGACAATATTACTTACTAATTATTTAATCTTTTTTTGTTGTGCTACGAGTATGTATGATATAACTTCCCAATATTAATTAAATCGAATCCTAATAACAGGACTTTTTTATATACTGGAATTTAGTCTAGAATAATCCGGCTTGTAATCAAAGCTTATACCTGGTGCGAACTCAACCGCCATGCCATGCCCACATATCGATTCAATACGGTGTATTTAGAAACTGTTTAGATAGAAATAATGGTCTTTTATAGTGCCATAACTCTACCATCTTAACTTCATTAGTTTACTTTCAGATGAGATTGTAGGTACCTAGTCGAGCGCAAACCTGTCATCAGTAAAAAACTGCCGTTATCTTTTGTGTCTACAATCGAAATTTTAATATTAACCGACATAATTTATAGATTATCTCGAGACTTTGTGGCCTGATCGTGTCGCCAGAGTTGGTGGCATGCGGCGAGCTTTGCCCGCTAACGGTACTATTGCGCCAGCGCCGATTGGCCCTGCATCGCGGACCTTGTCTCCGCAATCCAATACATCTTATACTGTTATTAAATTTATGCGTGTATCTATCCGACCATACTTTCACCCGTTACAATCATAAACATCCGTCACGACCATGGTATCGATATCTAGTTTTATGCGCCGACATTTATTTTAACACCTACAAGAAACTGTGCTTTATGTTTCCTACCGATAAAAGTTGCACGCCTGTATCTTTCGAAGTTAATAAGCACCGGCGCGTCTGTGCAAGTAATTAAATAGTTAGTTGGAAAGCTTGCGAAATTGCAATAATGCGGCTATGGTTCCGTGAGCCAGTCGGACGCGTTTCGACGCATAGATTCCTCGTGTAAGAGGCGGAAGCGGTGAGAAGGGCCTTGATCTTGTGCTCTTGGCGTTCATGCTAGCATACTTATGCAGAAATGTACAAGAAATACATGTCGCGAAGTGGCAAAGAGTGAGACGTTGTGACAATAGCGTATTTGACCCTATTCGCACGCTCGTCCCTTTCTCGACTTATTGACTAGTCGGCTGCCCCGCTTATGAGAGGCTATTTAGCTATTTGCACATACGTATTGTAGTTCAAACAAAATTCCTATCTAATGAGTAACTTTTGCTCGTTTTTTATAGTTGGAGAGCAAATACTAAATTGCAATTAGTGCAAGGACCTATACTAATATTATATGGTGACCGTTACGAATATCTACAGTTATGGTATCAGCCTAGCTTTATTATTTTAAAATTTGAAAAGGCTTTGGTAGTGTTACGATATTTTACAATTTACGATTATCGATTATGTTCGTGTAAGTTGCAACATCGGTAAAATATTTTTGGATATGCAAATTGGCATAGCTTATGGAGTTTTTGATTAATGATCTACAATATTAAAGCCAAGCGTGAAACAAGTCAAGCATTAGGTGATTTGAAATCTTAATCTGCGACCTTCTGTTTGTTTGAGATCATCGATGGAGGTGCGTGCTCGGGGATCGAACCACTAGACTATCACGTGATAACTACTTACCTACTACATCCTTACCGCTTAAACTACTTACTTAGTGGTAAATTATTTTAAATGTATCCAACATGCTTACCCCTCAAAAGTTCCTACCTATAGGTATAATGGAGTAAAAGCTTATAAAATGTTTGATATAGGTACACTTTACTTGAATAGTTTATCGATTGGAAAAAGTCCACGGATACAATGTTAATTTAAGCCTATAGCTTTACAGCGATGGAACAAGTCACTCTCGAACGATGTAAATTAGAAATATGTACCCAGTTGGTGCACTGCAGTAGCGCGTGTGCCCCACCCTTGTAGTTTATCACTAAGGGGTAGTGCCTTGGGTAGTGCATATTGAGTTAAATGATTTACATTTGATGAGTTTTACATATATTTAAGTATTTATATCAGTCTGAATTCATACAATTTAATGCCAAATACATTTTGACAAAGTTTCATAATTCAAGTAATTCACCAATTCGAATAAAGTTATACCTACCTAGTCTGTCTACGGAATCATAAACGAATAGTCAGATTTCAAATTGAGGTTCTTTTCTTAGCTATGTAAAGAATAATTATTGTTCAGTCATGTATTGATTTTTACTTATTTGTCAGCAAATTTACTAAAATTATTAAAATCGAGAAGATTAACGAAATTTTACCTAGGTAAATATATCTATATATTACAGTATAACACTGACACAGATATGTTTGCGAATTAAGTAGAAGATATTATACTGAGACGTTTTTAGCTTTTGTTATGGTATTTAAAAAAATACACTGTTTGTCGTCTCAATGCCGGAAACACTTCGTGGTGGTGTTATATTCTGCGATCTCCCCAATGTAAAAATTTGCACAAAGAAATGTAGTTTTATTGCTGCAACCGTACAAAGCATGTTTCAAAGATATGTTATATATTATATTATACGTATGTATCTATAAATAAGGATTTAACAAGAATGTAACCGTACGTTGTCGGACAGAACATGTAGTGTGGGAGCAAACATATTTTTTGTTGAGGATCTGGAGATACCAAGGGCTGTCAATTTGTAGCGAATTGTTTTAGAGATCCTTAAAGTAAAGAACATTAAACAACGAACTGTTTTTATTTTGGAAAGTTGTCTTGTAGACTTCAGTCAGTGTCTACTGCCTATATACCTACTCGTACGTTTACCGCGTCGTTACATATTTATGAAGAGCTATTGTTATTAACCCTTTATTTTTCGTCTATGACTGTGTTGATGGTGATTACAGATTTATCGACCGCAAACTTAATACGAGCAGCATAGAATTAATCGAAGAGGTTCGTATTAAACTGAGAATAGCTGTGATATGGCCATATCAAGTTAATCTTGACATTGTCTACTTGAAAAGTTAAGTTCTCTCATCTAAATAAATTTTATTAATCTAAAGGGACAGTTGACAACCCTACGTTATAGGTAATGAAGAACGACACAATATTCTTCGAAGTGTCGCCCTCTAACGGTAACTTGGTACTGGACTTGTACCTTTCAGTGCCTTATCACGTATTTTTATAAGCAACGGACTTCTTTTTGCTTGTATAAATCGTAATAACATGAATTTAGTTGTAAGCAAGCTTTTAAAAAATTGGGTTGTATAATTTATCTTATTTTTTACGTATCATCCATGTAGTAAAATGGCATGGAATTTGTTTCAATAGAATTCCTTACTAATAAGACGGTATAGCAAGAAGGAAAAGGATCATAATTAATTGAAATAATATTATACATACCGAATTGATAATGTATATAAAATCAACGAAACTATAGCAGTTATTTCAAACAATTACATTGACTAAAGAAGTCATTTATATTAATAAACATTATCAATATGTGACTTTAAACCTAGTATATTATATACCTACCTACCAACAAGATAAGAACATGAAATATTGGTACGGAATGTAAGCTGTTCACATTATCTAGATTCAAGAAACTTATTATTGAAGCAGTATTAAACTTTTACATTATTTATAGGGTTGGTTAAAAAGATAAGAAGTTCTGAAGTTGTATCATAAACATCAACAACAGAGTAACAGACCACATTAAAAAATAAAAAGATGTGTTAGCAGATAGATTATTATAAAGGTATGTATCATGATGCACGTATGTGCAGTACAGTGCTTAGGATTATTGTGCTTAGTTATTTAGGAAATATAGAAAGTACCTCATAAAAATTTTAATAAAAAAAAGTACTGTTAGGTGATACCAATTAGCCAGACTGGAAAAGAAGACAAATTATAATAGAAATGTACGAGTATATTAGGCGCTCATACTACAAAAAAAATATATAATATAGGTAATTGATACTGAGAGTTAATAAAAACATTTTTAAACCAGGTTTTACACTTGAATGTGGAAAAGAAACTGCAGAAAAAAAATCGAATTAGAGTGAAATGAGTAGCATGTATAGAATTTTATAAGCACTAATAATTTAATTTCAATACGAACATCATTGAAAAATTATTAAGATACCTCAAAAAAATACAAGACCAATTATTTATCAAACGTAGAACTACGTTTGTCTCTAGAATTGTAGATACTAGATAAGCATTATTTATATGGCAGCTTATTAGACAAGAAGCTGCATAATAAACCAGTGAACAACAGACCATAAAATAAAAAAAAACAACTGGCAGTACAGGCAATATTGGCTATTTATAACTAGAGGCGGACTAAAAGGGAAGGTTGCTCGATCAATGTTATACGTGTAGTGAACAAGGAATACCGGTATTCTGTATAAGGTATTTTATAATGGCATGGTAATATTATGTATGCCACTCTGATATGAAAATCGTAAAATACGTTAAACTTACTGCGAGTAGGTAGGTACAATAATGGGGATCTTTCTAAATTATAAGGTTAAGCTAATCAACTTTTATTCGTATCGTTATTGCTCCATACCTGCATATTTATTGATTATTTGCGTGTATTTATTGGGCGCGTGTTTATGCACGATGAAGTATGAATGTCATGTCGGTACCTATTGTTAAAATAAAATATTTGTAAAGATGTTAGGAAATTGGTTGACTTAACTATTTAAACCTACCTATATTATACAGGAAAACACAGGTTTTTTTCAAGAGCTTTCTGGTAAATTAAAAACTATAATAATTTTATTATTATTTGTGATTAAAACGACAATTAATGTACTAAATAATAATATTGTTTCGTGATCAAAGAAGAAAAATCGTTGCTAGGGTAGTGGAACCAAAAGATGAACGACACCCAATAGATGAACGGCCGAGCGAAAATTCAAAAAAAATAAAACATGCCGCTATTAATTATTTATGTGCATTATTTTTTTCCGCACGTGGCAACATTATTTCTTCCCGATTCCCTAACAAAATCAACAGTCACAGCTTCGACGCGCTCGTAGTTCGACGCTTTGTGAGAGTTTCCCGCCAAAAAATTGTTTTATATGGAAACCTTCTTAAGGTAAGTGTTTTTCAAACTTAAGGATTTCGGCAATTTAAAGCAATCTTAAACGATAGATTTGAGTAGTTTTGGTTGGAGTAAATCTTGATATGTCTGTCTTTGATTATAATGACACACTTACACATTATTCGCCGTATTTTTTGAAAAAAATACTGTTCAAGTAATGGATTCGATTTCGTAAGCTTGATCCAATAGATGAACGCCGTTCAACTAATGGAGAAATGGCATATTCTTACACAGGTCATAACATTTATATTAATGCTTAGAGACCGAAACAAAAAAACGCAAATTAATTTTAGTTAATTTATGAATTTAGTTACCAAAAGGTGAACACATTATTTTGTGTTTTGAGGTTTTATTTCAGTATGAAATCTTGCGTTGTTCAGTTTAAGAATTCAGGTCCAAAAGTTGAACTAATGAATATGAATTCGTTCAATTATTGGGTATCGCGTCTTAAACTGAACGAGTAAATTGCCCCCCCTCCACATGCCAGGCCAGGGTAAGAAAATTAGCCAGTTAATAATTAAAAATTTGTTTTTCCGATGTCGTCAGTCGGGGCTCAAAACGCGCCGACATATTGTAATAAGATAATAATAATGTTAAAATAAATGTATTCCTATTAAAATGCTAGTTCAACTATTGGGTTCAAACTATTCATAATTAGGGCTCAGTGTTCAATTATAGGGGTAAGCCCCTTAACTTCTTACAAAAATCAACGTTAAAAAATATATATTAGATAAAAGAGTTTCTTTTTTTAATCAGTTAAACCTTGAGGATATGTGGAATCACAAAGAAAAACCCAGCAAGCTTCAATGTCATTAAATAACTAATCAGAGCTGTTCAAAGTTGCCAAAATTGCTTAAGCGTTCATTTATTGGTTCCACTACCCTATGTGCTTTTACATGCGCGCCGACGGTATTTAGGTACAAAATTCCACAACACATTAATACATTTTCTTATTACAGTTCGTGGTCTGGTAAAATATCAAAAGAATGTTACCTACTGTGAATTTCGGTTTGTGGTTGTATTGCGTTCGCTATAAAGAGTATACCTACCATGCTCACATTAAAATTACGGGAAAATTGGTGGTGGGGAAATCGTCTGGGGTTTATGTACCTAACTATAATATCTCTGCAGATGTTTTGTCATGTATAGGATATTTCATACCAATCACGATAATAATATGAGCCTTTCATTTTTTCCAGGCATAATTTAAGTTCAAATCTGCGTATTTCACTAATTATTTATCTTCCAAATATTATGCTAAAACTAGAACTACACTGAGAAAAATTTCCTTGTTTACCTTCCGATTTTTACCTTCTAAAACCGATTCCTTCCAAAATTGGGTCTTTTCCTTCCACTGATTACCTTCTGAATCGGGGAACTGCCAAATTCCTACCGATATTTAGAAGGTAATGAATTTTATCCGTCTAATACGGAAGAACATAAAGGAAGGAAATTTGTTGGAAGGAATTAACCAAGAAGGAATTTCCTTCCAGCTAAATATTCCTACTAAATAAGGATGCATTATAATAATTCCTCCCAAATTTATCCTTCCAAATTAGATGTTAATGTCCTTCTGAATTCAAATCCAAAGTTGTCGGAAGGAAAACGCAGCTAACCTTCTGATATTGAAGGATATTTACCCTCTTAACTAGTGGGAAATAAATTGACATTACTATTCCATCAAAAAAGAAAGGATTAGAAAGGCTCGCTGGAAGGAACTACCATCCAAATTAGATGGATCACACTTGGAGGGAATAACACAAGGAGTATCCTTCTAAATTAGATGATAATATCCTTCTAAAACAAATAATTAATTTTTCGATAGGAACAGTGTCGGAAGGAAAACGCATATTTACCCTCCGAAATTGAAGGATATTTACCCTCTTATTTAGTAGGAAATGAAGTGACATTACTATTCCATCAAAAACGAAGGGATTAGAAAGGCTCGCTGGAAGGAATAACCATCCAAATTAGATGGATCACATATGGAGAAAATAACACAAGGAACATCTTTCTAAATTAGATGATAATATCTCTCCAAACAAATTGGAATATTTCGGTATCGGAAGGAAAACGAATAAGTTTTATTAAATAGAAATTGTAACACCGAATGTAGTACCCGACCCGACCACTAGATGTCGCTACGCGTATATTGGCTCGCGGTATAGGGTGGCGCCGGTCAAACACATATATATCGCCAAGTCCGCTTGTATCGGTACCTGCATCGTGGCAAATGGTGCTTCCACCTAGTTGGGACATTCATTGAAAGCGCATAAAATAAAATAAATAAATAAATAAGCCATTTATTTCCCAAACAAAAGAATTACATAAAATGTCGTTACGATCCATATCATTAAACATTCACAAATTCATTTCCATTAACATTTACATTTCGTTTACTATTATTTAATTAAGTCAAAACAAGAGTTAGTCAAAAAAGAAAAAAAAGTACCATAAATTCAATTTATACATATACAAAATTATTATTAATTACTTAGTCAAAAAATATGTCGATTATGTGTACAATATTTATTTATAGTATTTAGGTTATATTTATTTGGGTACCCATTTTTGGGTGAAGGCCTCCTCCATCATACTCCACTTTGGTCTCTCCGCGGCGAGCCTCGTCCATGTCGGTCCTGCGACATCTACAATGTCATCCCTCCAGCGAGCGCGTGGTCGCCCGCGCGGCCGTGTCTGGTCGCGCGGCCACCAATGTAATACGCGCTCGCTCCACCGACCATCGCAGCTCCGAGCCACATGTCCAGCCCATCTCCATTTGAGTTTGCATGCGAGCTCCGCTGCGTCAGTTACTTTTGTTATCCTTCGAATTTCCTGGTTTCGCTGACGGTCGCTCAACTTAATGCCCAACATACTTCTCTCGGCCGCCCGTTGAAATATTTGAATTTTTTCTATTGTACGCTTAGTAAGCGCCCAAGTTTGGCATCCATATAATAGAGATGGGAGTATTGCAGAATCCAATGCCTTCTTTTTCAATGTTACTGGGAGTTTAGACTTAAATATGTGTTTCATTGACCAATATTTTCCCCAAGCAATCTTGATTCTCCTTTCAACTTCTTTTATAGTGTGATCTATGAAGGAAATGCTTTGGCCGAGGTAAATATACCTTTCCACATAGTTAATCGTCTGACCCTGGATTTCCGTGGTTATTTCTACACAATTGGTCATTATGCACGTTTTAGTGGGATTCATTTCTAAGCCACATTTTCTACTCTCGTTGTTCAATGTTCTAAGCATGTAGTAGAGATCCTCATGGTTTTCGCTTATCAGCACTATATCATCGGCAAATCTAAGGTGACTCAGGTACTCTCCGTTTATCTTTATTCCTAAATATTCCCAATTTAGCTTTAGAAAGATGTGCTCTAGTAGAGCCGTAAATAAATTTGGTGAGATTGGATCCCCTTGTCTCACACCTCTCTTTATCGGGAATGGCGTACCCAGCCGGTCTAATTTGACAGTGCCTCTACTATTTTGATATACAGCCTTTAACAGATGTATGTAATTTGACTCTATCCCTTGCTGTTTTAAGGCTCTCCATAGCGCGTCATGTGAGATAGAGTCGAAGGCTTTCGAGTAATCAATAAATGCAATGTAGAGCGGCAGTTTGTATTCGTTGTACCGCTCTATAATTTGAGATAGTGTAAATATATGATCTGTTGTACTGTATTTTGGTCGAAAACCAGCCTGTTCTCTAGGTTGATGGAAATTCAGAGTTGGTCTTAATCTTCTTAGGATAATATTTGTAAATAACTTGTAGACACTTTGTAGTAGGCTTATTGGTCTGTAGTTTCCAATCTCTGAGGGATCCCCTTTTTTATATATTAGCGTGATGATGGCATTTTCCCAGTCTTTCGGAATGCAGCATGAACTTAATATTTCATTGAATAGAGGCGTAAGTATGGGGGTCAAAGGTTCAATAATAGCTTTTAAGATATCATTTGTGACTCTATCTTCGCCTGGACTCTTTGAGGACTTTAAAGAAGCGATGCTCGCTCTTATTTCACTTAATAAAAGAGGTAGTGGGCTTTGACTGGTTTCTGAGTTGTTTGTGACGTCTAGGTTTAAGATTTCTGGGGAGCTTGTTCTATGTTTTATGTCGTATAGGTTTTTGTAGTAGTCTGACGCGATCTCTATTATTTTATTTCTATTAGTTGCTTTATTACCGTCTTTACATTTTAATGAAGGCATCCATTCTTTGTACTTCTTTAAGCGTTTATCAGAGCGTTTTATTGAGCTTTTTTGTAGCAATTCCTCCTCAATTATTTTATATTTGTAATTTGCTTTATTTTTATTTATCTTTTTTCTTATTTTTGTATAGAGTTTAGTCAGTCGTTTCCTTTCTTTTTTGGTTTTGTGTTTTTTATTTTTCAATTCTTCCCTTTCTTTAATCAAATTTTTTAGCCGTGTTGTGAAAATAAATTTATTTTCAGATATATTTTTCTTTTTGGGTATTTGTTCCGTACTTTTTGTTATCTGCTTTATCAAGTCTGTATATTTTTGTTGCGTGTTTTTATTCTCCAAAGTATAGTCAATTCTTAAGTCATGAAAACATTGCTTTATTTTCCCTCTTTTTGTAGGCGTCAGATTCATTGTACTCTGCCCAAAGGATTTTCTGCTCTTTTTAAAGTTGGCTGATATATTGTAGGTTACTCTAACTAGTCTGTGATCCGTAGAGTAGGTAGTCCCTATAACCTGAGTGTTGGATATTGCTTTAAGATTTTTTGCCAAGATATAATCTATTTCATTTCGAGTTTTCCCATCTGGGGAGAGCCATGTCCAACGTTGTTTGGCTTTCTTCTTGAAAAAGGTGTTCGTGATGTAGAGCTGATTTTGAAGACAATATTGTATAAGAAGTTCGCCTCTATCATTCCTTTTTCCATATCCCCATTTTCCGACAACTCTACCGTCTTCTGAGATGGTTTGTCCGACCTTTGCATTAAAATCGCCTAAAATTAGGGTATTAAGAGGTGTATTTTCAAGGCTTATACTTAAGTCGCTATAGAATCTCTGTATCTCTTCTTCTGAGGCTTTTTCAGTAGGTGCATACGCTTGGATACAAGTTATATTTAGGCTTTCAATTTCCATATCTAATCTTGCTACCCTATCAGATATGGGAATAAAGTTCAATATTTGCTGTTTCAATGACTTTCGAATCATAAATCCAACTCCATTAAAACCGGCTCTATCTCCCTTATACATTAATATATATTCACCATATTCGAGAATTTTCATGTTTTCTTTCTTTATTTCTGATAGACCTAAGATATCCCATTTTATATACTGGAGAGAGTGCTCTAATTCATTAAGACGTCCGTCCGTAGTGAGAGATCGTATGTTATATGTTCCTATGTAGAGTGTATTACTGATGGAGGGTTTTGGTCTGAGACTCCCACGGCGACCACCCGTACTGGGAGCTGTAAAGTTTTTATGTTCGTTTTTTAAATTGGTAGAGCAATAGAGAGGGGCCTTTTCCGTATCCTATATATTTTCTGTATGTTTCCGCGCGCTGTCGGTTAATCTTGGTTTTTGTTGTAAGTAACTTGTCATATTGTATTTATTTTTCTTAGTCGTAGGTTTTGAAGATCCCTCGTTAGATTTATTTACGTTAACCTCTGGCGACTGTGATAAATTTCTTTTATTTGTCTGTTGTCGTGCTCTGTCTTCTAAAATTATGATCTTGTTATATTTTATTATGGCATTTTTTCCTTCATTTCTCAACTTCTTAACTTGTTCATGAAGCAATTTTCTTTCGTTTAAAATTTTTTTCGGGTAGTCATCCTTAATGTTGTATGGTGTATCTCTTAAATTGTTTTTGCTCTTTTTAATTTGTATTTTTTTATTCATTGTTGTAAGAGATAGTAATATTGGTCTTGCTCTTAATCCTTTCTTACCTAATCTATAAAGGCAGTCTATGTCCGACGGTGTAAGCTTAATTGACATAATTTCGTTTGTGATTGTTAATATTTCCTTCTCCAAATCGTCATAGCTTTTCTCTTTCTCTTCAACTCCAAAAATCACGACATTTTTCCTCCTAATATGTCTTTCAATGTGGTCGATGCGTTTCTCTTGTTCTTCAACTCTACTGCTTAATTCATTGTGTTTTGATTCGATTTCGGTAAATTTTTTGTTAATAGTTTCTGTCAAGCTTTTTTCCATATTTTCTAGATTTTGTTTTTGTAATTGCATGTCTAACTGTATACTTTTCAAGATTTCCGTAATTTGTTCCATCATTAAAAAAAAAAAAAAAAAAAAAAAAAAAAAAAAAAAAAAAAAAAAAAAAAAAAAAAAAATTTTTGCTTATTTATTTTCCAACGGTAAATAAGTTTGAAGCAAGAGAACTTGACAATAATTAATAATTTAGAGACGTAAGTCGCCCTCTATTGGAACGCACCAGTACTAGCATCTGGGATTGTACCTCTAGTCGTCACTCGTAGGTATGCTTTCGACACGCACCTTTTTACGGAGTTGCTTTTGCTTCGCCAGTAGATGGCGTTAGGTGTCTTTATGACGGCAAGTTACCAACGAATACTTTAAATAGGTATAAGGTTTCACAGTTGGAAAATATTGAGGTTATAAAGTTTTTGACTTTTTATTCACTCACTCAGTCTTTATTCGCAGCAATTCCTCAATGAATTTAAGTTCTTAATTGCACTTTAATAACTATGCACAGGTTTTTTACGGAGTATTTCATGTGTATTGTCCGTTATAAACTTCAAATGTTTTAAGTCTTTTTACTGTTTTTATTGTTTTGTTTTCCATAAGATTTCAATTTCACTTCACATATTTCTTCGTTATGTATTAATAATTATCAAAATTAACACTAATACTCTTATATTTTAATTTTAATGCACAAAATTCCGCGGAGCTAATTAAACTATGTGTTGACAGCGCGAGTGTTGCCACTCTCCCATAGCAGAGCATAATTCATAGGTGGTATACGGACCCTTGCTGGGACAGGGCGTTTTGGAAGCCTATAATTTTGCAAAAGCCCGCTCCGTATTCGCCATCGCCTTAGGTAGGTAATATTTTGTCTTCTAGGTTTGGAAGGTTATATAAATTTACCGAACAAATATGACCAAGTATGTATTTACCGTCATTTATTTTCTTTCCAAAAATTACCTTCCCTTTTGACTCAGTAGGAATTTCCGACCGAAATTTGGAAGGTACGTATTACCCACCGAAATAGAAGGCAGACATTGTTTGGAAGGAAATTTTGGACGGTAATAATATCCTTCCAAGTTGAAAGGTAAATTTCCTACTGAGTCAAAAGGGACGGTAATAGTCTTTTTTCTCAGTGTAGCTGGTGGATTGAGGTTTTATGGTTCCCGCGGGAACTCTTAATGTACCGGGATAAAAGGTAGCAAATGTGTTATTCCAGACTATAACCAACAAACATCCATCCATCCATACAGCCATCCATCCAAACTTTTGCATTTATAGTAGATATTAGTACAAGTATAGATCAAGTTAAAATTTTTATTGAAGGTTTTATTCTTTTTCAAGCACGAGGGGGCACTTTATAAATTTTGCGCCCACTACTTACCATGTTTAGTTAAAGTATAGCTATAGGTTTAGGTATATAATTATATATTGTGATAACAATATCGAATAATCCTGCCTTCACTACAAAATGTACTAAATATAAGGAATATTACTAGATATACTTAATTTGCGATAAAAGAGCGTGTTTCACATATACGTTTATTTTAATTGCGCCTTAATTGCTGTGAGATTAGACATACTCGTAAACAACACATATTGTTGGTTCTATATTACACCTGTTCAAAAGTCACACGAAGTTTTTAAAGCGATAAAAACGTCTTTAAAGATAGAAACAACGAGAAGTGAGATAACATAAACGTTTATTACTTAAAGGTAACGCCACTTATTAATTAATGTTATAATAATAATTTCCTTTCGTTTGATACGATAATGCGAATAAATTATCTTTGTTAAAGATAATTTATTCTTTTTTTGAATAATACTGATAGAATACTTTTTTTGTTTGAAATGTTGCGAAAGTGAATTTCATGGAAATAAAAAGCCGAATAATTACAAAAATAAGCAGCATATTCAAGTAAGTAGTACTTACCAAGATTTTAAGCAGGTACTTACGAAGATTTAAAAGTCTTAATATTAGGCTTGCAGACGATATTAATACAACCATCAATTTGTTTCGTTTATTATCTTCATAAATTCACAGAAACATGTTTTGTCCTGTCGGGGTAGTATGCGAGCGCGCGCGATCTTTTTGTCCACCAGTCAAATTTTTTTTGACCGTAGTGTATTTTCGCCCTTAGTGGACAAGTTCTGCTCCTTGGTCAATGTTTTTTTTTAATCTGGCCCATATTTGGCCAGTCTTTCATAAAATAAACTACCTCAGTATACAAAAGAAATAATTGTGGAACAAAAAAATAATCTGACGTTGGCCATTGAGGATATTCGTCTTAACAATAACTCATTCAGTTCGCATTGACTTTCACTCCTTAAAAGGTTTAAAAGAATTGAAAAGGTTAAAAGAGTCATGCATTGTTTGCCTTCACTATGAAGAAACTTTGATCCAATATCGACTATCGATGTAACTGAATATAATCGTGAAGGATTTCCGCCGAGCGACGGGCGGCTTAGCCTGCGCGAGCGCCTGCGGAGAGAGGGTGGAAGCGGCGAGGGGAGGGAGGGGGTCACGACGTGGTTAACCTAGGTTACACCACGCTCTAAAATGCAGACTTTCGCGCGTCACTTCGAATTCCTTGTATTTTTATTTTCTGTCACGTGTTCTGGCGGCGTGCTGACACCGAAACATCTTTTTCGATTTCTTTTCGTATTGTCCAAAGGAAAAGCAAAAACTCATTGACATTATTTTGCGACATAAGAACATTCACGAAAATATACTTAGTAGGTGAATACGTGCTAATGTTACTGGAGCAATTGTAAATAAAATGCAAGTAGGTGTGCAAAAAGTACGTGTCTAGTTCCGCTTTTCCGCGAATGAGTTTTTTCCGACTTTACGAGTATAAGTATTCCGTTTACCTCATTGAACTAAAATTTTACATCAATGGTTTACCTATTAAGGGGTTTATGCTTCAGTATTCTTCTTCCGCTGCTTTTTTGTCTGAAAAGAAAAATACAATTCTACATCTAATACTTAGTAGATACCTAATGAATTATTACAACAAAAAAATTACTAGACGACGCCCGCGACTTCGTTCGCGCAGATCTAGGTTTTGTGAAAATCCTATAGGAACTCTGATTTTCCGTGATGTAAAGATATACCTAATAGATAGATAGTTGTATGTCCCCACAAAATATCTTTCACCGGCATAAAATCAATCTCTGTACCAAATTACATCAGAATCGGTTAAAAAGATAGGTCGTGAAAACATAGCAGACAGACAGACACTTTCGCATTTGGTGTAGATATATGGTTAGTATATGGATTATGTTTTGTTTTCCTCATAATAATGTATTCTATTACATTTTTATCAAATACCATTGTTTTAATAATTATTATGACGAGGATATAATATAATATAAGAGGCTATAAATATTTAGTTCGATGCCCAATATACCACAGCTTCAAGGCTTTGTCGCGCATATTGGATAGGTATTTGAAATACCTAGTTAGGTATTCAGGCTTCGGTAGAGTCTGCTGGCATTCTGATTGTTGGCAGTTGCCGGACCCTGACATTTTGGTAGAGACACCGGACAGGTTTTCGATGTTATTGGATTCAATTTATTGACAAAGCAAGTGTAAATTGTTCGAGTTAATAAAGAATGCGGCTGCGTCATATTTCACGGAGCCAGCAATTTGTTTGTAGGTTTCACTGGCAAAATAAAACACAATGGGACATGTTAAACGGTTCGTGTAAGAATTGATGATGTGGCAAAACGGTATGTTCGATCGATTAATATTAATAAATGGCTATACTTAAATTATAATATATTAATGCGAATGTGTGACTATCTGCTATGCTTTAACGGCCCGTCTTTTCAACCGATTTTGATGAAATTCGGTAAAGAGGTAGGTTGCGTCCCGGGGAAGGACATAATCTACTTTTTATTCCGAAAAATTTAGGAGTTCACGCGGGATTTAAAAAAACTGAAGCCACGCGAAGGAAGTCGACTGCATCAGCCAGTATAATATAGGTAATTTACCTCTTAACTTTATAATTCCCTCTATAGAAGGTACTATATTTGCGTAAGTGTGTTTGTCAGTGTACCTGCGACGTCTACGGGGTTGTATAACCCTGAATACTAAAGGAGTCCTAATGAAGTTTGGTGAAGTCCTTGTCCTGGATGTAGTTAAAGTTTCTGATTAAAGAGGAGCGTATTCACAGTGCATGTATTCCGTATATACGAAGTTTGAATCTTAATTAAGTATTACCTAATCAAAGTAGGTAGATGAAATTGCGCAGACACTTTGGTATACCTACCTTATATCTATGTTGCAGAAGATGTAAATAACACTACTGAAAATAAATAATAATATTTTATGTACCTATCTAGATTAAAAAGTGAACACCTAACATAACAAAAACCTGCCCAGAGGCCGGATGAGTACAAAAAGAGGTCAAGTCCGGACCAATATTGGCTATGATATGTATTGTGTTGGGCGATTGGTCATTTATGCAAACACGTTAGTCATCCGATGAATCAATTAATATATTGGACGCTGTATATTATTTTGATAACTCGTAGGGTTCTTATTAAAGACGTGACGATAAACAATATCATCTCACTAGCACGTGCTTATTAATTATTGTAGTTTCTGTATTTAATAAATTATGATGGCCGCGACTTTGTCGGCGTGGTTTAAGTTAAGTAGTAGTAAGTTTTTTTAATTCCAACGCAAACTCCTTAATTTTTCAAGATAAAAGTAGCCTATGTCACTCTTCAGGTCCTTAGCTATACCCATATTGCAAAAAATCAAGTTGATCCGTTGCTCTGTTACGGCGTGATTAAAGGACAAACCAACAACTAAACACACTTTTGCATTTGAATATGGTATGATTATAATGAAATGTATCAGTGATTATGTGTATCATTTCTGATATGGCGTTAGGACTTTGCATGCCAATTGTCAAGATATCTTCTTTTTATAAGATAAAACTTATAAACAACTTACATCTCTACCTAAGACAACTTTGTTCCTAACCGTAAATTAAGAGCAGGAATAAAATTGAGAGCAGGAAATTTTTCTTTTGAGGTTAGCATTCGTACTGCTGCTGTATTTGAATTTTTGTCGAAAATCGTAATTGGAATCGGATCACTTGAATAAATAATATTTTATTTGCAGGAACATGGGTACAGATATAAAGTAGTAGGTAATTTCTCCGTGGTACCTAATTTCCCTTACATATTCTACCATATAATTTTGTGCACATTGTCGCTGGTAGTCTAATAGGAAAAGGTGATTGACTGACTGATCTATCAACGCACAGCTCAAACCACTGGATAAATCAGGCTGTTTGGCATGCAGATAGCTACTATGGTCTATGACGTAGATATCTGCTAAGAAAGGATTCTTGAAAATTCGTCCCCTAAGGGGGTAAAATAGGGGTTTGAAATTTGTGTTGTCCACGCCGACGAAGTCGCGGGCATAAGCTAGTTTGAAGTCCGAGTATATTTTCTTTTAATCTATTTAAGTTCAAGAACGGTAAATTACCTACGTAGAGGTTATCGTATTGAGTTCATAAGTTTCCATACATTTTAAATTTAGCTCCACTCGTACGGTCAAGACTCAAAAAGGCGCACAGCTTTAGCGATGCATATGAAGCAATCTAAATGACACACCAGTCAAGTATATTAAATATGCAAACACAAATTGAATAAATGTACAAAATTGAGGTGAAGGTTAATGGATGAGCGATGATTTAAAAAAAATAGATCCGACATCGGACAACTTTTTGATGTTCGCTGGTTCTGACTTCTGATTAAGTTTATAGCCCTCGTCTTCTAATAAGATACCAGTTCACCTTTAGGGATCCAAATGTAGTAGTCGTTTTGTGATTTATTTTTCATGATAAAATCAAATGAATGCAGCACATAAATGTCGTACTAAATAGTTTTTCGATAACAATATTAGGATGAAATTCTGAGAGTCTTAAATTAGGTACAGGCCTTTAAATTTTGACGATGGAATTTTAAAGGTGGATGGAATTTTAAACGTCCGCGGATTTAAGTTTTTCATATCCGGTTGGAATTTATTAAAATCCTTTCTCGGTGGGGGTTTGCGTAATGCCTAAAAAACCTGCGCAAAATCTCAAGTTTCTATACCTACCAACTTGAGCTCAACCTCAGAATAAGTAATACAGGCTCAACGTTCATAACGTATCAGTCAGTTTCTCTTTGAGTTAAAACACACTAGGGAGCGGACAGGAAAAACATCTGCGCGTCGGAGGGAAACGACGGTTTGTCCTGTCGTTCTGTGTCCGCGGATCTATTAAAAAGTGATTCACGAGGATCTAGTGTCCTCCAGTTAAAAACTCTAGACCCTCGTATGTTTTCGCATTTATAATTATTAAAAAAAGATCTTTCAATAATTATGTTTATTTATTTAAATATAAAGCTTTTAAAATAAAGAGATACAATTTTCTTATTTTCAGGAAATCTGCAACCGACAACGAAGCGAATAAACGAAAACCGCTGTACGAAAGTTTTTGGGATGGTGAGTAGAAAAAAAATTGGTATTGTAAACGTAATTCATACTAATATCCATACTAATATTATAAATGCGAAAGTGTGTCTGTCTGTCTGTCTGTCTGTCTGCTACGCTTTCCCGGCCCATCTTTTCACCCGATTTTGCTGAAATTTGGTATAGAGGTAGGTTATATCCCGTGGAAGGGCATAGGCTTTTTATCCCGGAAATTGAAGGAGTTCCCGCGGGAATCAAATAACCTTAATCCACGCGGACGAAGTCGCGGGCATCATCTAGTAGGTACATAAAAACAGTAACTGGCTGATTCCTGTATAGGACACCTTTACAATAGATACTACAAACCATAAGCAATCAATTAAAAAAAGTCTGTCTTTCTGCGCACACATCACGCTGTAACTTCTAAACAGTTTTGAATGTAACGTAATGTTGGCTAAGGTATAACCTACTTATATTTTATCCGAAAAATATAAAATAATAGGTTTAGGTAGGAGCTTTCCCGGGATCCGGGATGTAACTCAAATCAGAACCGATGTTATTAGTTTAGAATTCCATATACGCCGTATAATTTTGGTAAAGATTTGATTTGAATCGTTTCGCAAATGGCGGTCGAAACTGTAATACGTGAGACGTGTAACAGCAAATCAATCGTGATCAGTGTAATAGCTTACCAAAGATTACATTTTTAGCCATACATAATAGGAGAACCTATTAAGCACCTGCAACGATCAAAAACTCGTTTTATGCGCGTATTTTATACGAGATTCGAGGATTTTAGGAAAATAAATGGTCATTGCAAAATCATGTTGGACTATGCAAATTACTTAATGGAGTCTGGGAGAGAAATTTACTATTTTCACATCAACTATCTATTATAAAACTTACTTTTGCCTGTAAATTTATCCACAGAATACTTAATAGTACATAATTCACCGTATTATTTAATCAATTAAATAACATAAGAAATGCCTACATTTAAATTATTTACTGGGGAAGAATAATAATAATTCACAATATGATACATCCGTAAAGCTGAACTGCCTCGTTGGTCTAGTGGTTAGCATGTCCAACTGCGGCCGACGAGGTCCTGGGTTCGAGTCCCGGATCGGGCCATAATTAAGTATTGGGGTTTTCTGACTAGAAATTCTCAGTACTAGCCCGGAGTTAGGAAGTTGGCGGTGTTCCACCCCCGTGCCTCGGAGAGCACGTTAAGCCGTCGGTCCCGGTTATTATCACTAACATGATAATAGTCGTTAATGCCCGCCAACCCGCATTGGAGCAGCGTGGTGGGTCTAAGCTCTAATTCCCACTGCGAGTGGAGGCCTCTGCCCAGCAGTGTGACGTTAATGGGCTGTAGTGGTAAAGCTGAAAACTCGTTGTACTTATCTATTAGACTATTATTAGATTATTTATTTATACCATACAGCACATTAGCAGCATAAGTATGTAATGCTTTAGACTTACGCTCTATGGTGAACATATAGATTGTAATTATATAGATTATACCTAAATTATTGACCGAGCGAAGCGAAGGTCTCTGAGTCTACTTGAGTGAATTGGCACTTGTCCATCCGTCCGTCCGTCCGTCCGTCCGTCCGTCCGTCCGTCCGTCTGTCCGTCTGTCAGAGCCTTATAACTCCTGAATTACTGAATGTAATTACTTCAAATTTAAATATAATATGTAAACCAATGGCCTCCCGCCGAATATGGCTTAAAAAGTTATAAAAATCTTTATTTCAGGGGGGCTCTCATAGAAGCGAATGCGGAGTAAAATATTTTTTATAGCGTTACATAAGGGTTGCGGTATATCATTTTAAAGATAATGAGGAACAGAGTCCAAAAATATTTTTTTTTTTAATTTTTCCCTTAAAATTGACGAAATGGGAGGCTTTCAAAGTGGAGATTTTCTGACGTCCAAAGATGACCTCAGAACTCCCAATTTTCTGAAAGGCTGAGCCTGAAACTTGATTAATTATTTGAATTATATCCTGTACTTGAACAACAAATACTAAAATTAGATAAATATTATAAGGAAACGAAATTATTTAATTTTTAATGAGCTTCATTATTTTTAACAAACTTCACAATTATGTCAATAGATGGCGCTCTGTACAAGTTTATTCGTTTGTGCTTAAAAAGAAAAGGCTGAGCCTGAAACTTGATCACTTATTTGAATTATATCCTGTACTTGAACAACAAATACTAAAATTAGATAAATATTCTAAGGAAACGAAATTATTTAATTTTTAATGAGCTTCATTATAATTTTTAACAGAACTTCACAAAGATGGCGCTCTGTAAGTTTATGGATACCGCGAGGTCTCAGTTCGGGGCGAACCACTAGTAATATGTAGGTATAATATATCACTTGTCTGGCTTGTGATAAAGTATAACAATAGGTACTATAGGTTTATATAGAGTTAGATAGACGTCGGAAACCTTACGTGTTCAAAGTCGTGAAAGTGCACCTTGCTCGATCGCCCTCTTTGTCACACCTGCCCATTCCTTGCACATGGCGTAACATTCGTTGTAACGTTCCTTTTTGATTTGGCAATCATAAAAACTTTATTCAAAATGTATCCATGCTAATAATATATATATTATAAAGACTACCTTTATTAAAGACCCATTGGACCCATTTGGACAATACTTGGTAATAATGTGAATCCCGAGGACGGACATACTTAGGTATTTTTATTTTGGAAAATCAATCATTATCACGCGGTTAAAACCCACCTATCATTATCAATAACATTATCAAAGAAAGTAAAACACTTTTTTGCTTGCGGGATCAAACGTAACTACGCGACGCCAAAAACAATTACCTACCTATTTAATGATTGAAAAGTAACTCTAGACAACATTTTGATTACAACCTAGTCTCGTTAGTCCCGCGCATAACACATTACATAATACGTGTACGTATGAATAAAAACAAGCTATAAACAAAATCTCACATTAAATTATTTAATGAATGGATAAAATGATCTTTAATTATAGCATTCTCATGAAGCGGAGAATGAAAGCTTTGTTTTCATAAACGAAAATTTCAATTATGAAATGTGCACACAAATGAATTCCCTCGAGGAAAGTAAGGTGGCTTGGAATCCCGCTGTACGACCATTAAGGTAACGACCGCGACCTGCCCGTCAGCTTTCATTGTTCAGGCAGCACTTTGCATGCCCTCACTACAATTTCATGCAGCCATTTTATGATTGAAAGTGGTTGACGAATTTTTTTTACGTCTGCAGGTTACGTGTACAACTCTAATAATATACCTACCTTTGATTTGTAATATAAGTAAATGCACATAATATCTAACTTAATATTATAAATGCGAAAGTGTGTTTTGTTGGTTCATCCGCCGAACACGCCGCAACAGAGCGCAAGACCTGATTCATTGAACCATATTGTTGAGGGCATTAATTAGTATAGTTGATACTTACTTTTTTCCAAATAATTTTTTTTCAAAATCTAAATCCATGTACCTAAACAAAGTTACGGGCATCAGCAAGTTAATGAATAAATAAAAGTGTTATTACCGTAGGATTTAAAATATTTCAATGATTCGCCATTTACCCATCCGGCTGCTACATAAAATTGAAGTCTTGGAATTTCCTGTAAGACAACAAAAAGCTCTCGGTGGATGTTGTTTCTGCAATGTCCGGCTAGTGTAAAGGGTATAAAGTCGACTTTCAAAGAGCGCCCAAGACAAAGGCTGTTGTAACGTTTAATATAATATGATTTGGCAGATTCCAGAGCAAGGTATGGGTTTCAGTTTGTTCGCATGCCACACGAGCGTTTTATTTGATGGAAATATTTGCCTACTTGTGTACACATGCTTATAATTATATTTGGTGTCGACTAGACGTCCGCGTGTTCATTTCCTCGGGAACTATTTAATTTTCCGGGATAAAAAGTAGCCTATGCCCGTCCCCGGGATACAACCTATCCCAGTACCAAATTTCATCAATCGGTAAAGCATATGGGCCGTGAAAGCGTAGCAGACAGACAGATAGACAGACACACTACACACACACTAGACACACTTTTGCATTTATAATATTAGTATGGACTCATTCATGGCTACAAATTGCATAAAAAGTTATTTACGTGAACCTAATTAACCAGTTTTCAAGACAATCATCAATGGACAATGACGGTAAAATATCGGTTATTATAATTTGAAAGGGGAATAATATTAATAGCATGTGAGTTTTAACTACGTATTTTATGGTAAATTTTTGTATTGTATTTAAAATGCTGCGTATTACAGGATGGTACGTAGGTAGATTTGCCTGATGACCTTTAGATCGAAATGTAAGATAGGTTCAAATGTTTCTGTTTTGACCGTTTTATCTTGAAGAGATTACATAAGACATGTCACTGGAGAAAGTTAATTTAGTTTTGAAAGTGAAATCGATTGCACTTTCTTTCACTTATCCATTTCATAGTAGTTTACAGTATTTAAATTGAATAATCAGTTATTCCAACCAAAGCAACAGAATCTTTTTAGTTTATTTATTTAATCCATTGAAAACAAAAGCAGATATCGCTTAAATAATAATTTAAAGCTACAGATTGATCATTTTCATTTATTTTTTGGACTTTTAAGTTTGTTTCCAACCTGAACAGTAAGGTTTTGAGATACTCTATATCTGGTCTATAACCTCTATAGGTACTTAATGAAAGTTGGAAACTTGGAATATTAAAATATTCTAAAACTGGAATCATCACGAGCTTGTTATTTATCCTGGAGTTCTGATGTTATATAGGAGTTTTAATAAAAGAGGGGAATGTAAAAAAATGTGCAAACAACTCTACAAACACGTCGGAGCGGTTTAAAGGCCGCGTCCGGATTGCGAGGGGCGACGGCGGAGGGCAGGCAGCATTCCAGCTTCTGCGGCCAAGCCGACGTCACTTCTGTGCGCGTTCCCAGGCTAGCCTTATGGCCGAACCGACATATCGAATTGAACTGGATTCTTATTTAACGACAAGCTTTGTCTGAAATCCAGTACAAGTTAGCCCTTGACTGCGTGGTAAGTGATCTCACTGGTAAGTGATGATGCAGTGTAAAGTGGTAGCGGGCTAACCTATTAGGGTTTGGCAGTTATATAAAACCTATACCCATACCTCTAATCGGTTTCTACACGGCATAGAAAGGGAACGCTAAATCACTTGGCAGTACGTCTTTATACAGGTAGGATGATAACTATGGCCACAGCTGGAGCCTCCCACCAGACCAGACCAGAGTAAATTCAGAAATTAAGTACCTATAAATTCCCAAATTGATCGAACCCAGGACTTCCCACTTATAATACAACAGCGCTCACCACTGCGTCCAAAGCTGTAGGATGAAAAGCTTACGCAAAACACCCTCCACAGCACATTGGCTACTAAGCTGGACAGCCCTCTCTGGAAGTGCTGGAATGGTGCAGACATTCGCGCCTAGGAGGCTCCAAAGAGCCTTGTCGTGGTGTCGAGGCTTTTAGGTATAATAATAGGTTAGGTTAGGTTAGATATTTTTTTTTTACTAACATTGGTTACGTGATTGTTACCTACTAACAAATTATGGGCTGGTAGTTGCCTGAAATAAAAAGTTTTTATTTATTATTTATTAAAACTAACTCCTTGTAGTCTTACTAGAGCTTTACATGGGAAATGCAGTGCTGATCTTTATGGCACTGATATCTATATTGCGGGAGAATCGTAAATTACACTCGCGCACGGTCGGCGCCCTCTGATACCTTTGATTCCTAAAATAGCCCAAGACACAGAATCCCTGTATAGGTACCACCCGGCCAACTTTTAGATCAGTGAGATTGATGACCGGTAGTTAGTTACGTAAACGAACAAACTGGATCACCGCACAGGGCTTTTACTTATTTTGATTTCGATCTATAAATTTAAATTAAACATTTGAGATATTGATGATTACCTTTTGTTATTTATAAGCAAGTAGACATTAAGCTGCATTATATAAGCAAGTTAGGTTTCGAGCTTAACTTTTATTTGAAGTTGTAACTATATGAAATGGTTGTAAAGGCTACACAAGTATATTAAGGTTTTGTATAACCTTAGCTTAATCTTGATAGGTTAAAAAGTAGATAATAAGGTAATTTATAGAAGCAAGTTTGATTGCAGCTGTTGACCAGCGATTGGGTGGTCTGTACTCTGTATAAAAAAGTTAGGTTTTGAGCTCAAGTTCCTTATTATAAAGTTCCTTTTAAATGGGTCCAAAGGCTGTATATTAAGGTTTTCGCTGCCTAGGCGAAGTCCAGAGCCATAAAGGGGGTCTGCTTGTCGTCGAACGGGTCGAGGGATGCGGGGGAGTCGCGTGCGCAGCTCGTTCGTCCCTGCCTCGGAGCAACGCCCCCGTCAAGGGCGGCGACGCTGCAAAATTCTGCAAGTCCGAAGCGATTCAGTGCATCGCGCCCCGCCGCGGCGGTTCCGCGCACGTCGCTCGCCGCTTGGAGATCGCACGCCGCGCGCCGGCATCGTGGGCGCACCGCACGCACCGTCCTATGTTAAATAACTGTTATTTCGGTCTTTAATGGAAATGTTCCGCATTCTTAACTCGGTCCTCTCTCATGTCACTCTGTGACATCAGATGCGGTCTTATTAATTACGTGGTTAGCATTTCGTTCACGTAACGCTATATAAGTGACAATGTTTTTAAGTACACTTTTTTTAAGACGATGAAAGTAAATGTATTATGAATGAGCGGATGCCGAAAACAGGTTTCATAAATGGAAGTGTAGTGTTATGAGTTCGTCCAGATGACGTTTAACTTGGGATCTGATCGTCGATTTTTTACGATGCTGGACACACGGAAGCTGCCCAGACGCTCCATGTCGCTTATCGGTCCGTATAGTTTTAAAACTTGCTGTTTTAATATTGTTCAATATTTTAATCTGTCAAAATCAATAGACATTAAAATCCAATGCAATAAGAACCATTGATAAGTCAGTAACGCTAAAAGCTCTTCAATTAAGCACATGTCAATGAAAACTGAAAAGCTTTATTATGGTACTCAGGTAGGCTACGTATCTTAACCATAATATTGTGGAGTTCATAAAATATGAAGTTATTCTCATGATTAGGTATACATAACATACAAAAATAAGTGGGTTATCCGCTTTTAATACGTTCAAGTCAGAAACTATTTTTATAGTATTTGAAATTTCGGATTTTGATGAAATTACACGTCATCCAAATCGGTTCAGTAACTTACTGCTGCCTATACATGCTACTCGTTCATCTTTTACCTTTAACACCGAAAGCTTTGCCAATTATCAATTGGATAATTGGCAAAGAAAAGTTCAGGATGTCGATTAACAGAACAATGACGGTTAATAATAGTATTAATTTGTCCCTACATTTGGGTAGAACTTACGTACCTTATTAAACGGTTTATATATAATCCGTAGTAATATCACGTAATAATAGCATTGCTTAGATCTAGGTGTCAATAATCTATTGTGTTATATTTAATACCTACTGCACGTTTGAATCAAATGCTTGGCTTTCAATTAATATAGGTTGAAACAAATAAATACAAATCAAGCATTTTCGGAGTTTCACAATTTAATTTCCGTTCAACCATTGTTGTAACATAACTCTTGGTATTTTTATGAGTGTTTAACGAGTTTAGGCATAATCTTACAATGCGGTTATTTTGTGTAAACTGCCTCTTACAAGAATTCTTATTAAATCACTTTTTGAATTATGAAAATTAGCTATTATTAATAACAATATAATGTTCAGTAAGTTTTTTCTATTATTAACATAAATGTATTTAAATTTATATAATAATTCAGAACGAAGTTTGCATAATATCACAATTGCGTTAACGAATTTTAGTAGAAACATTACATTTTTAATAGGAGAACTAGCTTACCTGTCCCGGCTACGCTTGGGTAGCATTTCAGAAAACCTTTCTTGAGGCGGTTTATGTTAGTTAAAGAATATAGAGTAGGTGTATTGTATACTTACCTTTATGCAATACAAGATGAGTCCAACCTTGTCTGTACCAAATTTCATCAAAATCGGTTGAATAGGTGGACCGTGAAAGCGTAGCAGACAGACAGACACACTTTGGCATTTATAATATTAGTTAGTATGGATTTCAAGTTTATGTAGAACAGAGCTGTAAGTTGTCATTTATGTAGGTAATAGGTTAGGTTATTATTTATAGATGATTTCCATGGCATTACTACTTGGTTGACTATGAATTTGGAAGGGGTCACGAACTTCGGTAATGAGGAACACCACGCAGTGAGAGGGAGATCGTTACTTCAGAATTCTTTGATTTTCCGGGATAATAATGGTCGTAGTCTATGTCCGTCATCGAAATGCAAGATGTCTCTGGTCAAAATCGGTCTAAAAGACGGACCGTGAAAGGATAATAGACAAACATACACACTATTGCATTTAAAATATTCGTGTGGATAATCAAAGAAGATTATCCATACTTACGAATAATTTAGTTCTTTTCATTTCTTATAAGAATCCTGTTTAAATTGTACTTACACACTCATCATAGGTGTTTACTCAAGCGTGGCCTTTTAATAGCACTTGCACGTTTTGAGGGGTTACTTTAAGTTTTTACAAGTAGAGCTTTTATAGCTTCACGTTACTATTAATCCAAGTTGCAGCCGTTGTTGTAACGTTTTTTGCCGCCAACTTACTTGTGTACTTGTTGTAAAGTGCGAGTAGGTATTGCGTTTAGGTAGAAGGTGCCTTCTTTAAAAAGTAGAGACTAGGTCCATATTTTTAGGATATGATTGTAGAAATGCCAAGCCAATGTCACGTACACACTATAATAATTTTGACAAAGGATTTTCAAGACTTCGAGAAAGTAGATGGGACTTGGAATTAGGTGAAGAAAAGTATTTTGGTACTAGTCTAAAATGGATAAAATAGATTCCAACAGAGAGGTCGTTGGTATGATTCATGATTGGGCCATCGTATCCATACTAATATTATAAATGTCTGTTACGCTTTCACGGCCCATCTGTTCAAGCGATTTTGATGAAATTTGGTATGAGGAAAATTTGTATCCCGGGGAAGGACATAAGCTACTTTTTATCTCCGAAAATTGAAGAGTTACCGCGGGAATCAAAAAATCTTAATCCACGCGGACGAAGTCGCGGGCATCATCTAGTGGAACAATATTTTCTAAAGCTTGTTGACTACTTTATTAAGGCCATATATTAGTGATTTCAGCTTTAGGTAGAGGTCGTACAAACTTTAATTTTATGTTGTTGCTAGAGCTTAAAGCAGGGATTCCCAAACTATTTTATATAAATTTTGGGCAAGAGACCCCTTTCCAAAATGAACTGATACCTCAGACACCCATAGCCAAATTACTTTAAAATCTTATCTATAGTGTTTTCCCTATTGATACAAAATACTTACCAATTCAAAAACTTTGCGGTTGGCTACGTGAGTAAACTTAACATCATTTTCTCATCAAAATTTAACAAAATAAATAGACATAAAATTCAGTAAATATCAAGTGTATATAATAATTATTAATACAAATTACGTAAAAATACTCAAGTAGGTAATTATTTTTTGTATGTATGTATGTAGTTGTCCTTAAAACAGATCTTTAAAAATCTAGAAAGGACAACTACCGTTGATCTCATTACTAATTCTTCTGTTTTCATCTAAATAATGCATCGTGTATTGTAATAGTAATAGATCTAACCACGTGAACAATGTATATATGCATGTATTTGAGAAATAAATTGAATTGAATTAAATGGAATTGAATTGATTTTTAGACCTCGTCGACCCCTAAAATCAGTTTTCGTTTATGTCGACCCCTGGGAAACCGATATCGACCCCTTGGGGACCACTTTGGGAATCCCTAGTTTAAAGGAAGGACATGAAAATGACATTTGGATTAACAAAGCCAAATTTCAGTGGTAGGCACAGTTGTACAAACAAGCTGAAGCGTGCCCTGTCTGTAGAAATGTATGTACAATGACGTTAACAGTGAATACATTGGTATTGAACAAAAACAATTTTACCAGTTTACTAGCGATTTTCCCCCTGGGAGATTCATTTAGTATTAATAAAAATCAAAAACACGTGATGTATAAGCAAAAGGTGTTAGTGACGGATACGAAATCTTACAGTATTATTACAATTCGTCATTCGCGTATTTTACAACCAATTATTGAAGAAGGTATTTTTAATGTTATACACGTGTGTATTCTGATTAGAACCGAGTATTTTTTTTTTGCTATAATTATATTAGTGTCATATTTTAACAAAGTGCTGTGTTTTCCTTTTTTACACTATACCACACTACTAATTATTATTGGTATTAAGGGGTAATCATAATATCAATTTATCTTAGTAGACATTAATTGTAAAGCAAAAACTAATGTGTAGGTATACATAACCTGAAAGTCCCTTATAATGAAAAAATATTGAATATCAGGAGTGTTTCAATTAACTGACCCAAACGAGTATGCAAATTGAAGATATTGAGGCGAACAATCGCGTGTTGAAAATTAGGACAAAACGGTAGTTGTCCGTTTTCTCAAGCTATTAGGTACAAGAACTGTCATGTTAATTTTCAGGAAGACAAGTAACAATTTAATATTTCATTAGGTAAGTAATAAAGAACACGTAAGAAATTTATGATTTTTAATTACAGATCGTGTCAGCAAAAGTGACGCCGAGGACAAGAGTCTTTCGAATGACGAAACGCCACTGCCATCTTGCCCGCGACAGCCTCCTGATGGAGTGGAGACGCCTTCAGATGCTATTGAAAAAACTCCTGATTTACCTACTCGTTTACCACCTCGACTTTCGACTGGAACTGGCTGGAGTAGCACTCGACCTCGATTCTCCTATTTATCGCGAACTCAAGATGCAAGGAGTGAAGCTAGTGTTAAAGACAAGATTGCTATGTTTTCCACTGATCTGACCACGTCATCGGATCGTTTAGATACATGCGGAACTTTACCAATTAGATCACATTCAACTTTACGAAAGAATTCAACTCCATATACGAGTAATAACACCGAAGTATTATCTTTAGACAGGCGTTTAACAAAATCTCAAGACAACCTGGATGAAATGCCGCGCTCATTCAAGCGAAACGTTGATAGACCTGAAGTTCTCGGTGCACTGGAAAACACAATTACAGAAAAAAATATTAAGCGGTTTAACCAACCAGAAATAAGCAACAAACCTCTATTTTATGGAAGCACCACCACATTGCCATCGGATTCAACGTTTACTCGTCCCGCGTATCATGTGCGAAGTATTAGTGATGACAATAGTAACAAAAGTGTTTCAACACACAAATCTAACTTAGAATATTTAATTGAGCAGAGAAAAAAATCTATGTCAAAATTGCGAGGCTTAGTTATACCTGAAATGCAGGTCCCCATAGTTGATTTGCCTGAGATTAAAGTTCTTGACTCGCTTTCAAAACCGTTCCTTTACAACTTATCAAATAAAGATATCAAAAAGGAGTCTAATTTGGGTCATTCCAAATCAATAACTTTGTCAGATAATAAATGGAAAACAAATTTTATTCCGAACAACATTCCTAAGTATTCACCAGCATTTAAGCGAAAATCTTTACAAGTATACTCTCCTTCTTCTTTATCAAAAGAATCAACGCCGGAACGCAAATTAGTAGAAAAGATAGAGACAATCAACAGAAAGAATACTTATAGCAATACTCCTGTTCTAAAACCAGTGCGAAATACATTTGAATTTTCAAAAACTTCCCTCACAAAATCTGGTTCATTATTTAATAGAGACTTCTATAAAAATAATGCTAATGGCAATAGTCAAGACTTTAAAAATGTTGAAATTAAAATATGCACCACGACTGATATAGTAGATAGTGACAATGACTCGGCCATGAGTTCAACCCAATCTAGTTATCGTTCCTCAGCTTCCTCGCCAATGCATACGATTGAAAATATAGAATCAGATAGTTCACGTCTCTCTCCAAGGATTTCTCGTTATAATACTTATTCGCTCATTAAATCTGAAATACCTAATAAATGCACTACTGAGAAAAATTTTGAAGATTACAACAAGAGAAAAATTTGCCGATCTATGTCTTCGGATACAAATATATCACTTAGCTCCTCAGCAGGTTCAGCTGCAACATCAGGGTCACAAGCAAGTTGTAGTTCTTTAGAAAGTTCTGTCGCTGACTCAGACAAGAGAAAAGTTTCAAAAGTTTACAACGTGGATACTATCAATAGAAGAAATATTGTTGCTTCGGCAAAATGTAGAAGTGGAAGAGATGTCAAGCTCAAGTCGCCTGTTGTTGAAACTAAATTCTCACATGAGTCTCATAACAGATCTCCCAGTCCAACAAATAAAACGTCTGACCGCCTTTCTTCACTCACATCATCAGTGAGTGCTATAGCTACTAAAGGTGAAAACAGACGGCGTAACAAAGTAATTGTTGACAGTGATTCTGACTCAGATAGTGAAGCAAATATTCGACAACGAAAATCAGACTTCAAAAATACACGATTGAAACGCAATTCAAGTTTGTCAAACAAAAGCAAACTTAACGAGATGAATCAAGATGTCGAGAAAGCAGGAGAAACACATAAACACACTAAAGATGAAATAGTAAAAGAAGTTAATGAAGGCTGTTTAGAGTACAGTGATAGTATTAAAACAGTAATTTTGCAAAAGAAAAACAATTTAAGTTCAACTCAAAGTAAGAAGGAGGTAAAGAAAATCGAAAAACTCGGAGAAAATCGTCACGGAACTCCGGTAAATGAAATTAATGAGCTGAATACTTCTAATATCCTTATTAAACCGAAAAGTGCACCTACTTTTACAAAAGACAGTAAAAATACTAATAAACAACAAGTTAATACTATAAAGAGTGACCTTTGTAAGACTTCAACCCAAATTTTCCGACTTATAAAAGGCGCTGGGACCGGAGTGGGTCTAATTTTAGCTGGAGGAATTGACTGTGAGGCTAAAGATGTCACTGTGAGTTTTTTATTAATAATTATTAACGTAATTATACAAAAATAAAATAAATTGTATGTACGAGTAATTGATAATATACTTTTTCAGGTACATCGAGTATTAGATGATGGTATCGCTGCAAAGGCTGGAATAAAAAGGGGGTCAAAAGTTACAAGCATCAATGGAAATTCAATGTTAGGCTTGACGCATGCTCAATCTGTTACAATACTGAAGGTATTACAATTTTTTATTTCAAAAATATTTTATTTTTAATTCGGAAGTTTACTAAGTCAGATATAAATACTTTTTTTTAACTATTTCAGGAGCAACGATCAGAAGTTATAATTGAAATAGAAAATGAGGTTCAACAAAACGGAAACCCTAAAGCATGTAACGGCTCTGAACAAGGTACATAAAACTATTTCCTGTATTATCAAATTTATTTAATCGAATGGCGTTTTTATCATATTAAATTTTATCAAGCTAGTTAAAAAGAACGCTTATTTCGCCTGCAAGTTCGTCGCTCGTTTAGCACCACCCAGGGGACAAGTGCAGAGAGGTAGAAGGTAGTTCCTGCGGACGTGAGCGACGGGGCATCCCCCATCATTATCAAAATATGATCCATCAAATAAATATTATAAATGCGAAAGTTTGGATGGATGGATGTATGGATGTATGGATGTGTGGATGTTTGTTACTCAATCACGCCCCAACGGCTGAACGGATCTGGATGAAATTTGGCACAGAGATAGATTATAGTCTGGAATAACACATAGGCTACTTTTCATACCGGAAAATTAAGGAGTTCCCGCGGGAACCGAAAAACCTCGATCCACGCGGACGAAGTCGCGGGAATCAGCTAGTATTGAATAAAATAAAAGAAGAATTTCAAATTTATAAAGATAGACCGCCCCTGTGTCCCTCCTAGTAGTGTGTAGTAGTCCTACATGACTATGAGACCTGTCTTACCTGCTTTGAAGTAAAAGCAATACACCAGCCGCATCAAAAATCTTTAATAGTTCTGAGGGAAATAGTTTGTTTCATCCAAGGGGAAATAAAAACATACATTATTATCAACAAACACATAATATGAACCACGCGGCCACGTTTACAGCCCAGAAGGGCTCCGAACGCCACAAAGCAGTTTAAAGATACCGTACAAATATAGCCTGCCTCGTTGGTCTAGTGGCTAGCATCTTCCACTGCCGCAGACGAGGTCCGGGGTTCCAGTCCCATGTCGGGCCATAATTAAAGTGTTGAGTTTTTCTGACTAGAAATTCTCAATACTAGCGCGAAGTTGGCGGTGTTTCACCCCGTGCCTCGGAGAGCACATTAAGCCGTCGGTCCCGGTTATTATCACTAACATGATAATAGTCGTTAAAGTCGTTGTCTATCTGTCTTGTTCCCTGTCTCCTATGAGGGTGGAGGCCTGTGCCCAGCAGTGAAACGTTAATGGGCTGTAGTGGTGGTGGTGGTGGTGGTACAAAAATAGTACAGTTCCTACCCACCCACAGCTTGGTACTGTATTGTGGGGTGAATAAATGGATTTGACATATGCTTTATTCCATCTACGATCCATCTTAGGCTTAAACTTAAACTTAAAGCCGTAACTGATCTCAGGTCAGAGGTAACGTGCCAGCGGACATATTCTACTTATAGATAAGAAATAAAAATAGTGCGTATTTTTTGTTTGATTTCAGCGGAGTCGAACGGAGACCAAACTGACGTAATCAAAAGAAAAGAAGTTGCCAAGAGTGGTCGTTCTGTAGTGACCGTCATATTAGAAAAAGCTGGTGGTGGAGCTGGCCTAGGTTTTGGCTTAGATGGAGGACGAGACTCACCTCACGGCGATCGTCCCTTAACTATCAAAAAGCTTTTCGCAGGTAACAATAGAAATAAACAATTTGCTTAAACCACTGAATGAAGTGAAAATAATTAATTACTTTAAAGATTTCAATGGTACTACGCTAAATTAAAATAAATAAGCAAAAGCATCTTATTATATAAAGCGATGGATTTTTTCTACACGTAAACGTCCTCTACATTATAATTATTATTATAGAAGTCATGGTTTTATTATTCTTCCGTTAAATAATTATATCTAGTTGTAGATAGCTAAACAGGATTTTCTGCTTTCATCTTCAGGAGGTGCGGCTGCACAAAGTGGGCGCATTGTCGTTGGTGCAGAGCTCGTCTCTGCCGGAGGACAATCTATGGAAGGTTTTACAAGAACTCAAGCATGGGCTGCCCTAAAAGCATTGCCAGCTGGTCGAGTGGCTTTGGTTCTGAGAAACCCAAGTTCGTAAACATAAATTGTGTAAACAGTAGTCTAAAATCATGTTAAAATGTGATTCTTTCTTCATATTTAATATTTATTTAACTAATTGGTAGATAAATGTTAATCTTATAAAATTATAAAGTAAAGTGATATGATTTTAAAATAAGATGCCTTGTGGATTTTCGTAGACTACTCAAAAGAACGAAGGAGCTATGAGTTTTTCATTAATTTCAATGATTTAAAATCACTCTTTAGTCAGCATTTGCAGATGCGCTGTAAATAGTATTTAATAATGGTGAAATTGATTAATCACGTGTTAATCGTAGCAGTTACGCTATAAAGACTGTAATTAACAATTTGTTAAAAAAGAAAGTATAATTTATTATTAGAAATGTTAATACTAGTCTCAGTGGCAAATGCGAAGTATGTATAGATGTTGTAGGTGGCTTACTTTCAATTTTACATTGATTTGTATACAAAATCAGTTTATTTATGACATGATGAAATTTGTTTTGCGTGCCATTTTAATAAGCATAAAGTTCAACGAAATTGAAAATTTTAATAAATTGACTATATTGCCTATTTGTAATATCGTAAAAATACTGTGCCTCATAAAATAGGAAAGAAATAGAAATGTGAATGTTTATTTTGTAAACACAAGCTATCTCTCTTATAAGAAAAATAAATAGTTCTGAAAATAATAACTTGCCTTAGTGCTTTAGTATTAATGTTATGCACATATGTTATAAGTCTTGTATAACAAGAAGTATGTAATAGTAGACGTAACTACTCGTATTCATTTTCGTGTTTTTATTCAAATATTTTACTGAATGATATCCCGGTTACTTGCCATGAATATTTTACTAAAGCCAATTACTACCACTACCACTAATATCATTTTACAATTTTAGTTCATTAATTATGTTTGTACATAGCTTGTCTTGTATTATTATAAAATAATAATTATAAATATTTTTCGAGTATCCGATATTACTATGTTATACTTAGCTTCACAGATTATTATGATAAGATTAAATTTTGCCATCGTCATCATCAATAAATAATTTGATACTGTTTATTTTTGATTAAGTTTATAAAATATAATCTCTTTAATTAATTTAGAGTCGTTTTCTTTGTCTTCATAAAATATTAACCTTGGAATAATCCTGTTTCTTACTACCTGTGTGGTCCAGTGAACGGTGTGATTGTTGATTCTGATTCAGTATTTTACTTGTACATCATATTTTATTATTATCCTCTATTTAAGTAGGTATTATGCCAGCTAGGGGAGTTTAAGTATTCCGCTTTTTTATATTCCACTACAAGCCCTTGACTGCAATTATGTGTTGATGGTAGCGGGCTAACCTGTTAGGAGAACGGCAGTTATAATAAACCCTTGGTTTCTACACAGCAACGTCTTAGCCGGTAGTGGTATCTAGCCACGGCCAAAAATTCAGAAATGGACCCTGCCGGGTACTGAACCCCAGTAGACTGTCTGTCTGTCTGACCTGACATCACGCAGAAACTACTGGTCATATTTGAATGCTACTTGGTACACTTATGGCTAACACTCCAAGATAGGGTCGTTCGGGATAGGGGATGAAATTTTTGGTCGATTATACAAAAATGCAAAATAGCTTGGTTAATTTTGAACTGATTTCGACCATTGGTGTCATGTAAACTTCAAGATCTGATGAATAGTCTGGCGATGGCGGGTGGAACTCCAGAACAGCAAATTAATCGGGATGAATATAATAGCTTAACAAAAGGTAAGGGTTTTCCTTTTGACCGTAGTCCGTATGTATAGTACATACTTACATGCTGCAGATTATAAGCCCGGGGGTGAGGGCAGGGCGGGTCTACTAAATGAAAGTGTATTTTTTAATTATAACGAAATATCAAAGGGTTTTAAATGCATTACTTGCCCGGGGATCCTAGAAGGTTAAGGCCGGCCCTGCTAATAAGAACACAGCGCTCACAATTGAGAGATTTTTAGTGACATCCTGTATCATATAGAATTATTCAAGTACTAGCAGATGCCCGCGACTTCGTCCGCGTTAATAAGTTTTTTAAATTCCCACGGGAACTACCTAATTTTTCGGGTTAATATATAGCCTCTGACACTAACAAATAATGTGGCTTTCTATTGGTACCAGAATTTTTAAAATCGGTTCAGTAGATCCAGAGATTACCCCCTACAACCTCACAAACTCACAAACTTTACCTCTATAATATTTATAGATAAGTATGTTATGAATAAAGGAAATTATAAAGTCAGGTCTTACTTACTTATCAAGGTTTTATTATCCATATAATTTAACATAATTCGTCCTACTCACGTTTATAATACATAGATATAAAACAGAGATTTTATTAGGTGCACATCATATTAGGCTAAAAGACTGAAAACGCTCATTGAGCGAAAAAACAGCTCACGCGTTGTGGTCACTGTAAAATATGCCGAAGTTCGAGTTATGGCTCTTATAAAAATGCCCATGACGTGTTGTGGTAAGCTCAGGAAGACCACATAGCGAAACTCGTATCGTGACTATCAATCAAATTATGTGAGCCATCATTTTTTTTCATACAAACATATCGCATGATATTATCCAATTAACATGCGATTCGACAACGCATTGTGGCAATGAAGTACCTACTCGTAAACCAATGACGCGTTCTGAGCCCTTGTTGGTGCAACCGCATCACGACCGTCAGATTGTTACTTGTAACAGGTTTAATTTATGTAAAAAATTTGAACACATTCGAATTCAATGTGAATGTGTTACATTTATATACATATAATTTTATTTTGCCTATTGCATAGACATATTATTATTTGGTCTATGAATAGGACAAGGTTAGCCGTTACAAAAATAGTATAGAAATAATTTTGTTATACAAAAAATATTTGTTTTGGATTTGAGTCTTAATTCTATACTTAACTACAGCCACATTTTATTTTTCAGCGCTTTATAGTAGGCTTGTCTTGTCTGCTAAAATTATGCATAATTTTCACACCTAACCGACCGATCGGCTTAAATAATATTATTAGTGAAGCTGCTAAAATCCCAATTAAGTCATTCACATCAGAATAAGCTTAATGTACAATATAATTTATATAGCGTATAGAGATTATACATGTATCTACTGTATTGTACTTTACAAAATGTAAATTATAAGCATGTAAACTGTGTAAAAGCAGTAAATCCTGCTTCTCTTACATAGTAGGTACATATAACAATTACTAATAAGGTAGGTATAGCTACTATTATTACATAAAAATAAATAAGTGTTAGCTAGCTACATTTTGTATAATATTTTAAACTTTGAATCATAATCTTATTTATATATTATATTATTTGAATTATCACAGATATCTTATTTTATACTAATTCTTTACTTTGTGTTTCCTACTCAATCGTTTAAATAAAATGTTTTTAATGCAGAATTTTGAATTTCAATTTTCGCTTTAGTTGTTTGTTGTTAATTTACCTACTAGTATTATCTAAGAAAATCATCATTGTTCAATTCGTTGTTTTGATGTTCTCAGGTTAAATTGTCTGGTATTTATTATAACATAATATAGATACTACTACTTACTATAGTATAGTACCTACTTACTAGGTACAAATACCGTATCAAAAATATTAATTTTATAAATTCATATAATATACCAGTTAGTGTTATGAAAATAATTAGTTAGTAGGCTCATTTCCAACTATGCAAAGATAAACAAATGCAATTATTACTCTTGAAACGTGCAAAGAATGCACTAAGGATATCAATATATTATAATTATATTTAAATGATAAATATACACGTAACAAAGGATGATTTATTATAATACCTACTTACACATACAAATAAATTTTTCAATAGCTGTTTAACAAAACCATGTGCGTTTTTTACAATAACTTTGCATATTTATATTTAAACCAATGTTTTAAAAGCTGTCTTTGGATAGCTAATACACTGTATGTATTATACAATAAAGATTTATACAAAATGTTACTGAATATTTCCTCTCGAAAAACAATGCTCAACAAGAAAAGTAATATCTTAAGATATATAAATCATTTAAAAAGTATAGTTAAATATACACTATAACGAGTTTTTAATTGTTGTATGCAGTAAGAAAGTAGATATACAATAAGGTACATTATCTGGGTTAAAATCTATACTTAATATTATGAGTGCGAAAGATTGGATGGATGGATGGATGGATGTTTGTTACTCAGTTTCGCCAGAACGATTAAACGGATCTGAATGAAATTTGGAGTTAGATAACACTTATGCTACTTTCTATCTCGGAAAATTAAAGAGTTCCCGCGGGGACAAAAAAACGGACGAAGTCGCGGGCATCAGCTAGTAATACAAAATATTAGGTATGATTACAAAAATAGGTCATTAACGGTAGAAATTTACAAATTCGCGGATCCATAGATTGGGATAAATGCAAATGCATTTTGCAATGCGGAGATGTGCCAAGCAGCCAATCGGATTCCTAACAGATTACGATAATTTTATCGAGTCGCCTGTCAGGAATCCGATTGGTCTGCTTGGCACAACTTCGCTCCGTTCCTCAGTGGACAGGCAGCCAGACGGGAAAGAAGAATAATTATTCTGAAGGAGTAAATCGTGTAAAAGTCATCTTATCTATAAATGAACGCGGCTTTCTAAACGTTCGCATCATTATTTTGCACTTGTTAGTTCAGCTCTACTTTTAAGAAATTCTACAATGGCCCTTCTGGCCACTCGCAGCAGCACGGGAGTAGCTCGCACGTCCATTAAGAGCCTGGTGGCCTAAACCGTTCCAAATCATTCTACTGTAAAGAAGAAGATGAATAGAAGAACTGGGAACATTAATTGGTTCATTTTTTTGTTTGTTTGACGGCTAAAACGTCACCGTGTTTAGTCCTGTATTTACAACGTGGAGTAATTAGGAATGTTTTGCGCCTGGAGCGGTTTCCCGCAGCAGGCGCAGGGCAGTCAGCGCGCTGGGGCCCGCCTGGCCACTCGCAGCAGCACGGGACCAGCTCGCACGTCTTTGAAGAGTCTGATAGCTTCACTGTGGGTCAAGCCGGCTGTCCCTCGACCGTTCACTGACATGATCTCGTCTCCTGAAAGGATGTAAAGTTCATAATTGGTAAACTTTGTGACTTATGGCCATGTTAAGATAACTGATGGAGAATTATCTGTCGATCACGCTGGCTATGCATCGTTGACCCACGTCTTACCGTCGGTATACCGATGTCAGAGGTCCGAATTTGGTTTTTTGGTTTCCTCCGTGTATCGGAGAGCTCGTTATGCTGTCGGTCCCGGTTGTCATTAATATTTGGTAACAAAATCTCGTTCTAGTGTAGTAGAACATTCGGGAGGAAGAAAATCTTTACCACACTCGTGACCCTTCGAGAAAGGTCACGACCCTCTCAAATCAGAAATTACACAGCATATTTCAGAGAGAGAGCGAGAGTCGTAGGTCCTGTATCATATAGTCGTATGGCGTTATTCTATCTATATTCAGACAGCAGCGGTATGTTTGGCTATGCTTTTATTTAGGTACGAATATGTTCCTAGCTTCATGTTTTATTACATGTTTTATTATAAAGAATTTTTAAAGCTCAGGAATAATAGTTCATAATAATAATATTTTAACGTGAAGGCGATTTAAGACGAAACTTTTTATGTAAGCTTAGTTTATATATAAAAGATCATTGATGTACCTAAGCTTTACATTTAATGACTTAACTTGCAGGTGTGCAGAGGTCATTTGTTACCTGAATGACTTTAAGGCTAACAGCTGTTAACGGCCGTTGTGGAATGCAATCGTTGAACTCTCTATTCCACTTTTATTTATAATATAACTAGCTGATGCCCGCGACTTCGTCCGCGTGGACTAAGTTTTTTCGATTCCCGCGGGAACTCATTAATTTTCCGGGATAAAAAGTAGCCTATGTATGTATGTATGTATGTATATTCTTTATAGCTGATGCCCGCGACTTCGTCCGCGTGGAATGTTTTTCAGTTAATTTTCCAGGATAAAAAGTAGCCTATATTACTATCCCACGGTATAATCCCTCTATAATGGTGAAACACGTACTTCTTCATATTTTAACGAAAGCCCAAATGCTGTTTCATGGCTATAACTTGAGAAATTAAGGATTTTCATACAAACTCTCAACCCCTATTTCACCCCTTCGGGGGTGGAATTTTGAAAAACTGTGAAACACATATGTTTTCATTTTCAACCCGCAGCTCATATATATCAAGTTTCATGGCTATAACTTGAGAAATTAAGGATTTTCATACAAACTCTCAACCCCTATTTCACCCCTTCGGGGGTGGAATTTTGAAAAACTGTGAAACACATATGTTTTCATTTTCAACCCGCAGCTCATATATCAAGTTTCATGGCTATAACTTGAGAAATTAAGGACTTTCATACAAACTTTCAACCCCTATTTCACCCCTTCGGGAGTAGAATTTCGGGATAAAAAGTATCCTATGTCCTACCTCGTAGTATGGGCATGGGTTTTTAATATTTTGACTAACAGTTAAAAATAGAGAAATATGTGAATTTTTTGATAGTTGGGTTTATTGACTACTAGTCAAATCAGGAACTTTTTCCAAACTTAGTATACTTACGTACAAACGTAGTAAACGTAGTAACTTAGTATAGGATTTTTTAAGAAATACTGATTTTTAATCTTTAATTTAAAATGGTAATCTAACATAAAATTAACAGGAGACAAGGTTATTACGTCTTTTGGGAGATCCTCTATTCAATAATCACTAATAAATCATTTATTTGACTGGTTGTCTAATACCCAATTCTACCCCTATTATGGGATAAAAAGATGATGATAATGATGAATTAAGGGTATTAAAATGAAAACTGTACCTTCACGAAGTAATCCAGATTCTGCAGCCTGACCATTGTTGAATATAGTTTTGACAAAAATGCCCATGTCACCCCGCGGGGAGTCCCGTCCTCCTACTATGCTAAATCCAAGCCCTTTGCCGCCTGCAGACTTTGTGAATCGAACCTGGAAATGAAAAAGTTTGGGCTGTCACATTGATGGTGTCTGTGTAAACGACATCAGCTATGCAGATGACATGGCGTTGCTGAGTGAAACTTCTATTTATTTATTTACTAGCTGATGCCCGCGTGGTTTAAGTTTTTTTTAATTCCCGCGGGAACTCCTTAATTTTCCGGGATAAAAAGTATGTCTATGTCACTCTCCAGGTCCTCAACTATACCCATGCCAAAAATCAAGCCGATCCGTTGCTCCGTTGCGGCGTGATTGAAGGACGAACCAACAAACCAACAAACAAACAAACTTTCGCATTTATAATATTAGTATGATATGATGTTAATGAACATGGACACGAAAGCTCCATGTTAATGAACATGGACACGAAAGCTCCAAACTTAAGTTTTAACTATCTACTTATTCAAAGATCCTTTCAAAATTTAGAATTACAAAAAACTATCTAATTGTAGATTAAGTGGTACCAAAACTCAAACATGAAATGAAATGGAAATAAACTTTACTGTACACTAAACAGGATACAAAACAGAAAATATATTTGGAGAGGAGTATTATTTAATTCATGAAAACATAATTTTACGTAGTATTTAAAAAAATACGCATTATTTTACCTCAAACGTGTGAGCGTCCCTCGGTTCAGGTGCAGGCGGTCGTTTCGTTTTTTGTGCGGACGCAGGAGGTGCCGGTGGAGGTCGGGCGGAACGAGGAGTAGAGCTCACTCTTAGCTCAGCGACACAGTTACGCAGCTGTTGAATGGGCTCCTGCCGAACTTGCACTCGGGGCAACCTGTAAGGTTCTTCCCACAATCGCTCTGCAACTTCAGAATTTAGCCTATTGTAACCGTTCCTGTACATAGTCTCAACATCAACATTTTCACTGTAAGGCCTACTTCGGACCTCTTTGCCATTTTTCTTGCGTTCAAGTCCGTAACTGTAATCTACTACATCTCTACTTTCATCGTCTTGATTTATTAGTGGTGTTCGATCCCGAGGTACTTCTCTCGATCTGTACACGTTTGGAGAGCTACACCGTCTTCGAATCGTGGCGCTTTGTCGCGTCGGTGAAGGTGATGGAGCCGTCCTCACAGTACTTGGGCTAGGGACGTAAAATGTCGAGGGTTGTTGCTGTGGGGGCGCAAGAACATCGTGAGCCGAAAGAGCTCGTCTTCGCAATCCGCCGCCTAGTTTTCCAAGAGCTCGAAGTATATCTGGTGCACCACTTGTCACTCGTAATGATGCAGTAGTGTACACTTTGCCACGGTGTCTAAACGAGAGTTTGGAAGGTGGTGCAGGCGAACAGTGTGATGGCGGTCTCGGAGGCGACGGCGAACATCGAACTGGGCTCGGCTCTCGATTTCCATTACCAGATCCAGGTCGTAACCGTGAACAACGACGCCTCAACTTTCTCCATCTTTGGGACAGGTTCGCGTTCCAGCTTTCTTCTGAAAAAATGCATTGAGCCTCATAAATATAAATTGCATGACAACCGTATATAAACCGGTCTCTTATGACATTTCAGGTAGCTTTAATTGATTATACGGTCAAGTATAACTTGAATGATTGTTGGTTATTGCACAATTTTATGCGTAAAATTGAATACTTACAACGAAGTGATTATTTTGAATTTATTTCATCAATGTCAAGCGACTTTCATTTACGGAGTACTCGGAGGATGGATTTTATTAACAGAAGTAGAATTTACCTTTTTTATTTGTATCAGCATCGGAAGCATAGTCGAGTGTTCGAGGCGGCGGCGCAGGTGGCGTGGCGGGCGCAGCGAAACTGTGTCTTAACGGCGTCATCCGCAACAACCGAGGTCGGTCGCCGCCGCCGCGGGTTCCCCATGCCGGGGCACCCATTGTTAGTGCACCTGTAAAGTATGAAGATGAATATCACTTGAGGAAAAGAAGTAGACAAGTTATTGGAGCACACGAGCAATCAATTTTTCAATTTGAAGAGTGACGTGCAAGCCGTACTTGGCAGTTATGAGTCCATAAAATGAAGAATTAATGCGTAAAATACGAGTACGATTCGAAATTAGTGAATGTTAGCGTAACGCCACTTGAAAACAACTTCAGACGATGTTCAAAATAGAGTGAACGATATAAGTAATTTTATCGGAAAATGTTAGTTGTTAGAATAATTTTTTTAGGCTTACGAAAATAGACGAAGCATGATAAAAATGTTTTTTTTAAATTTAAGTATACTTATTGAAGTGAATCTACGAAAACCGAATACGTTATCGTGAAGTTCAATTAACACCAGCCACGTAGGCACGGGCAAATAAGGTTAAGTACCTCTGTTATCTCTTACTTAATATTACGTCTTTCGCGTTGATAACGGATTTTTGTGAAATACCTACTACTGTGTACCTGAGTAGGTCAGACACGGTATTTTATAACGATCGGAAAATAACTTATTGTTATTATTGCCACTGTTAGAACTACTTGTAACTTTAATAACTAGATATGTACTCATACAGTATATTATATATTTATTCATTCGTCACAGCTTCAGGAGATTTAATTTTGAAATATTATGTTGCTTATAAACCACTTAAACCTCAATAAGGGAACCATCTGGTTGGTGTCTACTTTTAGATAAATACTAGTACACGTCACTGTGCTTAATAACATTGATTAGTTTAATGAATAGTGCCACGTATGGAAGTATTGACTGCCTCGTTGGTCTAGTGGTTGGCATGTTCGACTGCGGCCGACGAGGTCCTGGGTTCGAATCCCGGGTCGGGCCATAATTGAGTATTGGGTTTTTCTGACTAGAAATTCTCAGTACTAGCCCGGAGTTAGGAAGTTTGCGGTGTTTCACCCCCGTGCCTCGGGGAGCACGTTAAGCCGTCGTTCCCGGTTATTATCACTAACATGATAATAGTAGTTGAAGCCCGCCATCCCGCATTGGAGCAGCGTGGTGGGTCTAAGCTCTAATTCCCTCTCTCCTATGAGAGTGGAGGCCTGTGCCCAGCTGTGGGACGTTAATGGGCTGTAGTGGTGGTGGTGGATGAAAGTATAAAGTGAAAGTATGAAGTGGTGTATTATTATCATTTTCTTGATAATCTTTTTATGGATTTTTGCAGTTGATAATTAATTAGGCTTATTCTTTGTTCTGTGCTTCATAGATATTCTACAGAGATGTATGATGTTATCCGATATATATATATTTTTAGGAGGAAAATAGTTCTAAGACGTTCGTTATATTTGACCCTTTTCATTATAATTTTTGTGCACAAGCCAAATTAGGCAGACACAAATAAAATAAATGTCAACGGGTAATTAATGTTTGCCCTAATATAGTCGTGTGGTGTTTGTAATAAATAACAAAATAAGTCGGTCGATGGCCTTAACCAAGTGTCCATACAAAGACATACCACCGTAACACCCACTCTGTGTAGGTTTAGGTCAGCAAATAGTCAACATCCGGTGATCAGTTGCTGCTGTGTATTTGTATATTTATGATCGCTAATTGGACATGAATCCAGTACGTTCTGCTTCTGAAAATATTGTAGGTGTCCTTTAACGTGCTTATGCATTTTTACCAGGGGACTATAGTAAGCAGATAGAAATAACGTGCCTATAAGTCCATTTTTACCAGGGTTTATAGTAAGTAGACAGAAACCTGGCTAAAAAAAGGATATCATGGCTTATAATCGGCAATTATCATTATTTTTAAACAGCGGTAATTCTTTCTCAGCCTTCGGTACGCTAAGAAGTCGGGTTTACAAAAACTGTGAAGAAGACTTAAGAATAAAGCAATTTCAATATAAAAATAGACAAGTAAGAGATAAGTAAGAAGTATAAAACAATAGAGACCAAATAAGTGATAATATAATAAATCTGATTAATTTCATATATCCCACCATAGCCACCCGTGTAGGAAAACTATATTATAAAATAAAAGCATTAATTTTAGGTATATTGAGAGTAGCTTAAGAATGAATGATCACTTATGCACTGTTCACGACATAAGCTCTCAAAGAAAATCAAATACACTTCCAAATTCTTTGTTCCAAATTTAAATAATCATTAGTATAATCTAAGCAGGCGGCGCGGTGTGTCGAATGCGTCCGCGCCGGTGCAGGTGCTTTGCGGATATCCGGCCAGAAGTTACGGCGTGTTCCCCATACTGAGCAAGCTTACAGGTCCTCGTCCTGCCTTCATTTTAAAATCAAATGTAAACAGAAAGTTATACTGCATATGTATATAAAGAAGCGGTTTTTCCCTTTTCACTAGATTTAGTTTCAGACACTGATTTCTACGTTAAACTAGTAGGTCACTAACTACTAGTAAAATGTACTTACTGTAGTTTAAATGTACCGCTGTACATTTAAAGGATCTCTAAGCGCAGGTAGGTATATATTATTCCTCAATAGACTATATTAGACTAGATTATGCCCACGACTTCGTTCGCGTGGATTGAGGTTTTTTGTTCCCGCGGGAACTCATTAATTTAGTGGCGGCGTTGTGCAGCCAGAATGCAGCACACCACACGATAAAGTAAAAAGATGATACCCGCGACTTCTTGATTAAAATCTGCAAATATGTAGAATTAGATTTTTAAAATCCCGTGGAATCTCTGAAATACTATCTATCAGCTCGGTACCAAATTTCGTCAAAATCGATCTGGTTGTGAAAAGGCGACAGACGACTGAATATGTCAGTCAATTTCTTTCGCATTTAAGTAATAGTTATTAGAAATGGCATTACATAAAATAAGAGCTAATTAATGAGAATTGAGCTTACTTACATCTCACAACGTCAATAGAATATCTAACTAACCAGTCTAACCACACAATGAAACGATATTATGTAAGTATAATATTTTTCAGCAGAACTTTTTTCTCTTGCATCATTCTTGAAAAAACTGAATAGTAATACAAAATCTATAGGTACTCTATATATATATATAAAAGCGAAAGGTCACTGACTGACTGACTGACTGACTCACTGATCATCACGATATCTCAGGAACTGTAAAACATACAGACTTGAAATTTGGAGGGTAGGTTCCTTCTATGGTGTAGACGTCAGCTAAGAAACGGTTTTGGGAAAATTCACCCCTAAGGGGTTGAAATGGGGGTTGGAAGTTTGTATGAAAGTCCTTTGTTTTTGAAGTTAGAGACATGAAAATTGGCATTTAAGTTATTAGTTTAAAATAATAAAAATCTGTATAACCAGTTTTACGAAAATCTACCACAAAGGGGGTGAAATGGGGGTTGGAAGGTTTCATGAAGGTTCTAAGTTTTTGAAGTTAGAGACTAGAAAATCGGGATTTAGGTTTTTAGTTTTACTCCTTAAATAGACATTTTGCAGCGGGAAAATTTCATAATCTCATAGGAAATCGAAAATCGCGGGCGACCTCTTCAAACCCTGTGCACGCCACTGTCCATGGGTATGAACTACGAAGTCGCGATATTTGCCTACTAGCGGTAGGACTTTTGTGGATAGGCCTCTTGCAACGGGAAAATTTCATAATCTTATAGGAAGTCAGAAATTGTACGCGGACGAAGTCGCGGGCGACCGCTGGTATAATATTATAAATTCGAAAGTTTGCATGGATGTATAGATGGATGTTTGTTATTCAATCACGCCAGAACGGCTGAACGGATCTGGATGAAATCTGGCACAGAGATAGATTATACTCTGGAATAACACAGGCTACTTTTTATTCCGAAAAATTAAAGAGTTCCCGCGGAAACCAAAAAACCTCAATCCACGCGGACGAAGTCGCGGGCATCTGCTAGTGTCATAGCATTATATTACTTAGAATTTCAGTAACATAACTAACGAGATTGGTCTAATAGTGCTTTTATATAATCAAATGAACTTGGGGGTTAGAAAAAAGGTAGATATCAATAAGCCCCTATCGTTCTGCATCGCGTGCTAAGAATAATAAAGTCTGGAATGTTTCAACCGTACGCTTTATTGGCCTTTACGTGCAAGTAGGTACTGTATGACCATTAGGAGTGCACGATATTAATGCTATAATTATACTTTGGGTACTATCGAATTATACAACGAACGTTAGTTTATAAGTTTCGATGCGACAAAAATTATCATATTATATCAATCATCATTCGCTAGTAATACCACAGAATAGGTAATAGTGCAGAATAGGTAATAGTACCTACGTTGCTAATACATGTTATTAATGTGATTAGTTTATATCCACGTTGAAACATTCATGACAATAATAAATGACAAACGAGTTCTTTACCCTGTATTTCGTTCATAATTACCAACTGTTTCGCTTTCATATACGTACCTACATAATATAGATACATATAGCCTATTTATCTTAGCATTTGGTTTGTCATATACCTACCTAGTACCTACCCATATAAGTATTTGATGCGTGCCTAATAACATCTCTGAGAATGTTGGTAACATTTCTAGCCTTACGTTTGCAGTTACTTTATCTTGCTGATTGGCCCAAGTGGTATAAATTGACAGTAACGAAGCAAATATGGGACAGTATATTGTTACGTAGATAATGGCCGCGTTTGATATTAATTTCATCGCTAGGACAGATCCGTAATAAGATTATTTGTCTCCAGGGAAAGATAAACAGGAGAATGTAATTAAATTCCTGGTTTCCCTGATCAGAGGGTCTTTGTTCCCGATAGATTACCCTGCGGTCAAATGACATGGGGGAGAGAGATTTATTGCAAGCTCGGGGAAATAATTTGCTACGTCATTACTTTTATCTAGTTACACTAACGTGTCCGTTTATAATTTCTTCATGTTTACAGAACGTTGAATGATTTATTTAGAATAAGCTAATCTACATAAGCTAATCCCATTCTTGTAATCTATACTTCTATACTAATACTATAAACTAGATCATGCCCGCGACTTCGTCCGCGAGGATTGATGTTTTCTGATTCCCGCCGGAAGTCTTCAATTTGCCGTGATAAAATGTACCAAATTTCATCAAAATCGGTTGAGTAGTTGGGCCGTGAAAGCGTAGCAGACAGAGAGACAGACAGACAGATAGACACACTTTCGCATTTATAATATTAGTATGAATGCGAAAGTTTGGATGGATGGATAGATGCATGGATGAATGTTTGTTACTCAATCACGCCAGAACGGCCGAACGGATCTGGATGAAATTTGGTACAAATAAATTCAAAATTCAAATGTTTTTTATTCAAATAAACTTTTACAAGTGCTTTTGAATCGTCGAATGAATCTACCACTGGTTCGGAATACCATTCCTACCGAGAAGAACCAGCAAAAAACTCGGCTTATATAGATTATTATAGCCTGGAATAACAAATGGGAATAGCCTGGAATAGAAATCGCGGGCATCAGCTAGTCAGCTAGTAGTAATATTAATTCTGCTTTCCGAACCGGTGGTAGAGCTCTAAGATATAATGAGTACCCATGAAATAAATTATCAGATTTATAGAACCGAGTAGAAACATTAAAAGTTTTATTAAAGTACTTAGAAATGCGATAAGCAAATCTTCGCTAATCCGAGCTTCGTGAAATTAAAAAACCGGCCAAGTGCGAGTCGGACTCGCGCACCGAGGGTTCCGTACAAACCTGTAGTAAGTTTTACGATTTATGACTTATTAAAAAAAATTGCTTAAAAATTACGTTTGTTGTATGGGAGCCCCCCTTTAATATTTACTTTATTGATATTTAATTATTTATTTTGAAAGGTAATATACAAGTTAATATTCTGTGAAAATTTGAACCGTCTACCTGTTACCGTTTTTAATATTGAGCAAAAAAATACGAAAAAAACACGTTTATTGTATGGGGACCCCCCTTAATATATATATTTTTTTAATTTTTAGTATTTGTTGTTATAGCGGCAACGGAAATACATCATTTGTGAAAATTTCAGCTTTCTAGCTATCACGGTTTATGAGATACAGCCTGGAGACAGACAGACAGACAGACAGACAGACAGACAGACAGACAGACAGACAGACAGACAGACAGACAGACAGACAGACAGACAGACAGACAGACAGACAGACAGACAGACAGACAGACAGACAGACAGACAGCGGAGTCTTAGTAATAGGGTCCCGTTTTTACCCTTTGGGTACGGAACCCTAAAAATTGATGAATACATGTATATGTACACATCTACATCTACATGTCGATGTAGTTTTGAAAGGATCGTTAATTTGCACTGGACGGTACCGTTGTGTGCCGAATTCGGCCTGGTCACTGCTCTTCCGGCTCTATGCAGGTCTGGTTTAATGTTACCAGTCAATGTCAGACACAGGAAACAACAACGTCTAAATATAATTCAAAGTTGGAGTTTACATGAAGAAACTTTACTAAAATATGTAATTAAAGACTCTTTACAATCTTGCATTGTCGAGTCAACATCTCCTGAGGATGCTCCGGTTTCGGAGTGAAACGTACGTTGAGAGTGATTTGGAAGATTTGTGTGGTGTGGTGCTGTGCCGGTGCAATTTGCTGGGTGGTGGGTGTTCGCATGCTATTGGTGAAGGACACGCACTGTACCACATAGATTTGTCTACTGTGGCGGATTATAGCGAATTAAACTGCTCGTTCATTCATTATCATGGACTTCCGCAAAGTAACGCCTGCTTCGATTTAATACTAATGTAATTGCTATTTAAAATATTATATAATAAATCCCTCGTACTAAAATTCTACATTAATGCTTGTATCTATCGTTTGATAAATATTTCACCACTTACCCACCAAAAGGGGTAGAGTTTAAGGGATCTTTTTTTAGGTAGGAAGGACGTTTTAATTTTATCATTTCATTGTAGGTATATAAACTAGTAATTATTGTTCGTGGATCATCTCTTCATATTTTGTTTTATGGCTATTAGTAGTACCAGCAAGGAACTAGGAATCTGCTTATGACTAAGCAACACCTACTAATTCTGAGATCTAAAGAGCGAACTTTGACTTTGCTTAGACTTAAGACATTTTTAAAACAAGACAGATTTATGTTACTCACTTAAGTCCATCTCGTTTTAACTCAGTAAAGACTGAGCCAAGTCAAATTACGCACTATAGATCTTAGCCTATTCTAAAAGCCATGAAACAAGTATTCGTAGTTATGGTTAGTTTCTTTTTTTAAAATAGCTCAGTTTATATTCTTTTAACCTTTTGCTTTGGCTACCTACGTCATTCTTTCTCTTGGTGATAAGTAGGTAGGTGACGCGCGTGTTATTTTAACTACGTTTAGAACAAGACACGAATTACGCCTATATAAGTAATTTGTATACCCACATTAATATGATGCGCATAATATCTTATTCTTTTAAATTTCAGTCACCTATTTTTCTTTTGTGCTAGTACACTTTAGAATGTGTAACTGGAAACTGTAATAGTATCTATTTAGAATGTAAATGACAGCTATCTTTAACACAAAACGTAATGATTGCTCCGATTTTCTATATATTGTAGTTAATTTGATCAAACAAAAACTACGCCAAATAATATTTAAATAAAACCGGCCAAGTGCGAGTCGGACTCGCGCAGCGAGGGTTCCGTACAAACCTGTAGTAAGTTTTACGATTAATGAATTTAATGAACCGCAAAACTAACTTTGTTTGTAGAGGTTTATTGTTAATATCAAAAAAACTATGCTAGGTAGAGCGTTGGTTTTATTTTTCCTGTAAAGTGTACATAAGCTTCTATTGACCATTATTATTTCAGATTTTTGAATTGGTAAACTTCGTAGATAAGGGGGGGGGGGACGGTATTTTTCGACATTTTGCCCGATAAATCAAAAACTATTATGCATAAAAATAAATAAAAATCTGTTTTAAAATGTAGAAGTATAGCCCTTTCATATGATATCCCACTCAGTACAGTTATCATACTTTGAAATTTCAAACCCCCGATTTTCCCCCTTTTTTAATTAAACTAAAAATAATTTTCGATTTTTTTTTTATTTTAATGATTTTAGGCCACTATTATACACAACTAATCCAAATTTCATGTCGATAGCTTTAATAGTTACTGAAAGAATCGACTGTGGCAGACGGACGGACGGAGAAAGTCGCACCATAAGGGTTCCATTTTTACCATTTTGGTACGGAACCCTAAAAACAGTTTGAAAATGTAGAGTAAAAAATGATAATTATGGTAACACTATTAATTGGTGGAAATTTATTATAGTCTTATAAATTGGTAGGTAGGTATTTCTCACATCGGGAGTTCATTTGCCTCGTTTTGCATATTAAAACGTGTGAATATTTAATGTAAGTAAAGCGTAGCCCGTTATATTTTGTGAGCCAATTAACATTGCCCAGAAGGGCGCAAGATGGACTAATCAGTTCTAATTGTACCTAATAGTAGTTAAGTGCCCATGCATTTGGTATTTATGATACACTATATAAATGGGAATTCATTGTTTTTGCTTCCACATACTTAGTTATCAACTAAAGATAACTAAGTAAGTGAAAAAAACTTTGACGATTACACAGATAATCTATTTCAGCTTTGACTTACAATCTTGATTTTTAGGTAAAGGATATGATTATTGAAAGGCACCTATTTCTTATAATACTTTGCCATGTTCTTACCATAATCTAGCTGATGATGTTTTGAAATAAACCGCATGAAAAACAAAGTAGCAACGTAGCGGAGTAATAGGTATAATACTATCGAGGGATGCAATAACCACAGTTCTATTGTATTAATATTTACGTAACCTATTGCAAAAACACATGGCAAAACATAAAGTCAAGGATAACAGACTCGCAATTATATGTATAGTACTAATGGTCAAGAAATATGGGTATCAGACCTTCTGCTTCATTGCATGTAGGTACAGAGGTACTATAACGATATTATAGTACTGGTATAGTACTGTACACAATATTGTACTGTTGTGGCAAAAACGATAAGAGCTTGCTAGACTTATGTTTTAGACGTACGAGTATGTGTAGGTGCAGAGACATTAGCCAAAATGCAGGTGCATCGTCTTAAAAACCACAGCTATACTTAACAAGACACCTAGGAAACATTTTCAGGAGCTAGAAGGGTTAAGGAAATTATTAAAGAAAAAAAACAAAATTACATAATTGTTAAGGGCTTTGGTTATAAATATAATGCCGCTTTTGTTCCTTGACCTTAATTAATTCGTATTTCTGGACAAAATAACGCGTCTCAGCTATAATCATACTTACTAATATTATAAATGCGAAAGTGTGTTTGTTTGTTGGTCACGACTCACGACGCAACAGAGCAACGGATCGACATGATTTTTTGCACGGGTATAGTTGAGAACCTGGAGAGACATATAGGCTTATTAAATAACTTTTCTAACACTTACTATCTTTTTTTTATATCACTTAGTTGAATATAAAATTATACCTAGTAACGGGTTCGTGCCTTTACAGCGCCCACACTTGTAAACAAAACCGAGATTTATGCGTAACTACGAGGGCGATAGTCGCGCAACTGGCTGAGGAATGTGGCCCATGTTGTACCTATTGTTGTTCTTTTGACACATTCAAATAACTCGGTAAATGAAATGCAGGCATGAACCATTAAACCTACATGTCTTATTAATTTTGCCATGAACTATAGGTAGGTATCTATAACTTATGTCTGAAAATCTGAAAACATTAGATTCAAGCTTATGAGATATTATCATCAACTCAGAAGCAAGCAATTGTCAGTATTTATCATTAATACATAGTTTATTGCAACATACGTATAAATAGGCATGGCTTAGCGCCACTGCCCACTGTGCATAAAATGTATTGTGCGTTTGTTGATAGCCGCGGTCTTTGTATATAGACTCGGTCGCAATATCTGCATGGGATTTCTAGGAACTTGTGACAAATGGTTCAATAAAGCTAGTCGCTATATCTGAAATCAGCGTTACATCCGAAGTCGCTACAGCCACATTATTTTCCACTGAAAGTATACTTTAAGTTTAAGGGGATTCAGAGTGACTTTCAAGATTTCCGATACCTAGTTCCTAAAAATGCCATTGCCAACTTATACTACTTGTACTTGTACTTGAGTCTTGAGCCTTGTGAGTTGTGACACTATACTCAAAGAGTAGACGAGAGAAGCGATTGTCGCAAATGCAGTATATTTTTATGCCATCTGTCCCATAATAGTTGATACTAATAACTAAATATTTACCTAGCTCGTAAATATGTAATTGAAAAATGCGTTTGAATCAAAAAGTACGTAGAAACAGCATTTCATTAAATACTGTTTCTACGAACTTTTTTTAATCCGCTATAAGTTAACCCTTGACTGCGAAGTGATCTCACCTGGTGGTGAGTGATAATACAGCCTAAGTGGTAGTTGGCTGGTCTGTTAGAGGTACTTATGACAGTTATTTTACACCCATACATATCGTTTTGTAGTTTGTTGTGTTTGTACACGGCATCGAACCGGAACACGTCTTGGTCTTTGCTGGTAGAGCGGTAATGTCTGGCCTGATAGTTGGCCATTAGACCAGACCAGAGCAAATTTCAGAAATTATAAATTCCCAGATAATATTCCTCCATAGCTATATATAGCTATAGATAGCTTCCATAATCCATTAGACCAGACCAGAGCAAATTCAGAAATTATAAATTCCCAGATAGTATAATAATATGATCATAGTAAGGATCACTACATTCTCCTATTATTATAAACCTAAAGAGAGAGAAAGAGACATACTACTACGTAAACGCTTTTTCCCGTGAGAGTAATCGCATAACTTAGAGAAATATTTGATATCCAGAAAAGAGGCAACCCTAATTACGGCAGATGTCATCTGATAAGTAAAATTGTTATAACTTTAGTTCACAATACTGTTCGCTATCGAACTGAGAAAACTTCCCCACACTATTGCTCTAGATCTCAAGCGATCGTTCTGGGAAATTGCTTCTCTTACTTACTATTATGTTGATCAGTCGACTTTATTATATTTTTCTCAGGTGAAATAACTTGCTCTAGTTTTGTTGTACCTACTGTTTGTTAAGCGACTGTCTTCCTTTATTAATAGAAAGTTGTAAATACACACATAATAATCGTATCTACCTAATGGATTTTACAATCTAATTTCGTACCATAGTTTAAAAATTCATTTCTACTTATCAAATCTATAAATGAACTAGTTAGTAGACAGACACATTGATATGAATGAATTGTAGGTTAATTGTAAAAGTTCGATAACTATTTTACATATTATATCGGAAATAAGATACATATTATGAACAGATCGATAGTGAATGTTGGTGTGCCATGGCGTCTCTAAGCCAAATCGTGTTTTTTGTTTAAGTCGTAAAGTTGCAATTTGATTGTCAACAATCAAAACAATTTTGCAATAAATTAATCTACTAGTAGGTACATAAATAAATAATTATAACCATGTAATCTTATCCTGATAATAAAGATTTCCTTGTTATAGTATTCCGTGAGAATATTATGTCGTAATTTATTAATTATATCATTAGATACTCCACATAGTAATTAATTAATGCGAGTGTGGTTGTGTATTTCTAGTTAACACTTTTTAGGTTATTATAAGTTAAATATTAAATCAATTCGCATATTTTTTTATTAATCAAAATATTCATAATACTTTGATTAATGCGTTAATCCATGCTTGAATCAATGGATGAGACTAGATGTAAATAGCTGTTAGTTCGATTTGTAACTTACATTTGTGTAGGTAAATTTCTATTTAATTTCGCAACAGTAAAATTAATTATCTATCTATCTATCTATCTATCCATCTATCTAAAAGTACCTTGGTGCGTGTATCTTTTGTAAGTAGGTACCGTAGCGTGATGAGAAAGTGAAGATGATTTCAAATTTTAGGGTCTACAAAGTTGATTATTGTTCAGTAAAAGTTATCTATAATCGGTACTTTTACAAGATTTTAGTCGCCAGATATTAGTTGCACTAATTGGCAAAAAAAAAAACCGCGGAGATTAGAGACTACAATATTTAAATAAATATTTAATAAATGAAGATTTTTCTTACTAAAATACTGTACTTAGGTCAAGTCGAAACTTGTAATTTAACTAATAGTGACAAAAAAAGAAAGGGCAATATTAATAATTTCTTTAATAAAAGTACACGAGTATAATTGCAAACAATAAGTGAATCAATTCGCTAATGGTAGTTAAATCTATTTTTTCCGGCTTACAAAGGGAAATCCATATTATGTAAGTATCTAAAGAGAATAATATAACTACCTAGTAGGTACCTACTAGTATTATTTCAACACCAGGAAGAGGAAAGTACAAATAAGAAAACGTACTGTATAGGTATACAAAGTGATAACTACTAACTTTCTAGTTTACAATTATGTATTATTATTAGTCCTCTAAGACCGAAAGATTTTTTCATCCCACCATCTCGGAAAGAGTATTTTTACTCTTCGATATCTGAATGCAAAAACCGTTATTATCCTCTTGAGGATAAAGTAAATTGAATTTAGAACATCGTGTGCACGTTACTAAATATCACTCGTCTATGAAGTTTGTGAATTCAAAATATCATTAAAACCTATTTACTTCTACCTCTATGGTGCCGAATTTCCATACAACCGTTTTTAATTTTTTTTAAACTCACACTCGTAACCTTCTTGGTGTACTTTTTTAATTTGCTTTGAGCGCACCATTTTCTTTCTAAACTGAAATAAAATTATCTTGTGATTTGTTTTGCATTTAGTCATTTCCTCGCTGAGGTAGGATGAAAAGTTACGTGTTGCACTCGAGTGAAAAGATTTTTCACCTCGTGCTCTTTTGATTCCCTCGCTGACGCTTAGGATTCTAATTTTTGAATCATTCGCTTGCTCGGTCATCAAAATTGAGCACGCAGTTAAAAAACAACTTTTCACTCTTGTATAACAAATAACTATACTTTCCTGCATCATTTGTAATTACTACAAAATAAAGTCGCACCTACAACTTTACGTTGCGTTGGTGGAGTTTGTAGCTGCATTTATTTCTTTAATTTAGTCGTTATGTTAAGTACTGGTAAGAAAACTGAATTCTTGTAATTTGTCAGCTACACGTAGTTAAAACGGCTTACACAAAGAGTGTCATTGTGATGTGCCGGTCCAGAAATTCTTCTATTCAGCGCTGTCGTTGACCGCCCTCTCATGTATCTCGACGATGTAGGTATAAAGAAGCCATTGTCCCCATGTCGGCTTCATTATCTAACGTGGGAGACCTAACGTATTTATTTTCTCGCATTCATCTAGGTTTATCATCCAATCTTGGTTTATGTGCTCAATGTAATAATTTTCCCATTTTCCTTGACATATAAATATGTACCTACGAGACCTACCTATGGGTACAACGTAAAATAATGAGTAAAATGCAGAGCTTTCGAGCTTTCCTTTAAGATTACTCACAAACCCTTATTGGTATTTTCCTACTTATAGCCTATAAATGTGTTAGGGGAAAATTTCATAATCTCATAGTAAATCAGAAATTGTACTCGGACGAAGTCGCGGACGACCACTAGCCCCTGCAGTATAAAAACAAGACCTATTTAAATCTTTATTCGACAAGGAGTGGATTTCATTATGTTATTCTTTCCATGCTGCAGGGTGTAGTATCAATCACAGGTACTTAACTTTAAAAAGTTAAAAACGAAGGAACATATTGGAACTACATGGGTGGTTATTCTGTTTGAACTCATGTCGTAAATCAGGAACACGTAAATTTATCTTCATAGCTTGTTGATGTTGACGCTGGTCATGTAAATGTATGGAGGCAGGTCTAGCTAGTTTTGTAAATAAATGGTTTCTTTGAATTGAAAAATTAAACTGAAATTGGCCGAACATTTAAATCTGTGTAAACCTGTAATACTTTAACGTGACTTTTTTTCGAAATTGCTCGTACCTATCATTAGGGACGTTAGGCTCAAGCACACCATCAAAATGGAGCAGAATTTGTTTGTTTTTCAGTCATATTCGAATTTCAACAGTATGCCTAAGCAGCCATGAAGTTGAGTTAGTTACCATTACTTTTTACTTTTTAAAGAGCAACCACCGAGTTTCATTATGGTTCTTCTCGTAGGAACGGAATTCCGAACCAGTGGTAGATTCACTCGACTATTCCAAAGCACTTTTAAAAGTATACTTGAATAAAAAATAATTGATTTGATTGTATAGTTACGCACAAAAATACATTGAAAAGAAGGTCCAAACTCTCACAATTTCAGAAAGCTTCGCTGAGGAATTTGTTACCCTTTTCTTCTCCAATGCATATTCTAATTTCTGTGATTCAGTTCTGTATGGTTCAATGATTGAGTCTTGACCTCTCACAAACGTATTTGCAGTAGACTTATGCATGAAATAAATCATTTTGACCTTCGATGCTTTGCTTCATCTTTTTGGCTAGTGACTTGATACAAATTGCTTCAAGTATCATTATGTGCTACCTAGATTTATTTAACAGATTAGTTAGCAGCATCATTTAAATACAAGTCTGTTATGTAAACAGTAAAATACACTAAACTGTTGTTTAGCTTCGTGACTTGTAGAATAACGTGAAAGGTTGCAGAATGCAGATTCATGTCAAATATGCTGTTGGTTGTTATAGATCAAGGACTCGTTAAATATGTATTTCGATAGCACAAAGATATCACAGTCTAAGGTGATACTTTTTGGATGCCCAAAATACTGGAAAATGAAAATGAAATGTAATACCTATCCCAGACCTAAAATGGACCAAAGTGAAATGAACCTTTATTTTGAAAATAGGTCACTTAATTTCTTCTGTCTTTCAGAGGCTGTGTTTCGTGGACCAATACTCACCGGTACAAAAATCAATTACCAATAATGGTAAACAAAACATATTACAAGATAATAATAGTTAGTGCAAAAATGAAATTCAAAACAATAATTATTATAACAATCGTTTCAGGATGTAACGCTCTCTAAGCTGCTTAATAAGAATAACAGAACTGTTTGTTTTATACATGTAACCCACACACATTGCCTTAATGGTAATCATGTTCGCCTGTGGTAATGACCTAACGCCTTCGTTGGAATGAGGACTTGATAAACTTTTGGTAAGGATGTTCGTTATATTCGAATGAGTCAGATTGGAATAACGTCATTGGCATACAAACGTTATATTTAATTTCTATCAACTATCAAACCAACTAGTTTATTAATTACAACGGCTATAACGTATCTATGAAGAACAGGTTGTTGTATCTCTATCACCGGGATCTATTTATTATTTTAACCTAGATATCTAGAATTGATGCTTTTACACTTGACCAACATCGTCTATTAAGTATAAACTAGGAGCACTCGTGTTTGAAGACTTATGTGTGTGAGTTGTTCAATTCATGTTTAGGTCAATTTAAGCAGGAATTGAACAACAGGCAGTTGCTGAACGTGAATTCCATTCACCATACAACCGCTTTAAAATTGTATACTATAATACGATGACAATCGTCATTTTTCTCTTACATCTTTACTCTTGACCCATTTTAATAGTATTCTCATGATAAACCATGGTATTATGTAAGCGGTTACACAACCCGCAAGACATAATTTGCACAACAAAGGGTGTTATAACAATACGAATGGATTAATCGTCTAATGGATTGATGTGCATTACAATAGGCACCGCAATATGCATGCCGTATAGGTAATAAACCGACACCCTCGTTGGATGAATGCACTACGAACAGACCGACACATTACAACCGAAAACAAAGGAAAATAGTCTCTACGCCCTTAGAAATTGGGTAAGGGTACACGTAGACGGGATTTTGGTACGATTGTCTAGCGGAGTGTGGAGAGTGACTACGAGGGGCCGAATATAAGGGGACGGTACACCCCAGTGCAATGCACAGCTAACTGTGTTTTTTTAAGCATTTAGTTATAAACTTTCCAGCTAACTGAATAGTACGTTAAATATTATTAATAGTATGTACATTGTACGTATAGAATAGAGTAGGAAACTGATATAAAATATTTTTCCTATTTTATATCTGTTTCCTAACCTCAAGTCTCAATTAGCAAATTTTATATTACTGTAGCTAATTATGTAAATTATTCAACGTAAAATATTAGGTCAAATTCATCTCTAATTTTATTAATTGTAAAAATTCCAGTACGGTAAACTTTAAAAAACAAGCTACCTAATTTAGAAGGTATTTTCATTTGAGGAAAAAAGATGATCAGTTTTACTATATCTACGAGTATATTAATTTGTCGTTTAATTGCTAATAATTAATCTGTTTACCGAATTAACCTTATGTAGATTGTAGAGTCGTTACTGGTCGTTACATTCAAAACGAAACGGTCTTGACCTACGAAGTTAAAGCACACAATAGGTGTACTCGTATGTTAAGCTAAAGTAAAAATTTAATTTATTTACAAAAAAAATATAAAAACATCCATTTTTAGAAATTAAAATGTTCTTAATATATTATTATTTTCGATACTGATTAATACAATAACTAGTTCAACATACCAAATATGGACTCGATTTTGGGAATCGCTAAAATCCGTAGGAAAAACCGCTCACTTCAGGAGCCGTTTTTCTGTTATTTTCAATACATTGATATAAACTTCGTAAGGACCACAACTGCACTCAAGTTTACAAGTATCGATCCCCAACAGATGCACACAATAACACAGCCGGCGCGGCGTCAGTACGTTCGTCGCCGCCAACGGTTGAATTAATACTAACATAACCTTAAAAATTAAGCAGCTACGCCGTTGTTATGAAATTGTTAATACTCAGTACGTTCAAATGGGGTTCTGTTGTGGCTTAGACAAAATATATTATTATCAAGGTGTGACTCACTAAGAATAAGGACAACTGTGTCTTGAGTTAACATAGATTCAGTATTAGGATACGATACTTTAGATAATAATAATACATCACCTTATTAGAAGAAGCCTCATGATGCACACCTGCTATAGAGTTTTTTAAATAAGTGTGGAAAACAATTTCCACAATTTTTAAAAATGCTCAGTTTAGGTCGATCTAAATATTTGTTCAAAGTTATTTGATATCCTGTAATCAAGAATTTGCGAGATTTCAAGATTTCAGATTGTTCAGCCTTAATAATTTTCGAGCTATTTGAGATAGGTAGATAATGGAGACTTGAAGATAGATTTTGTAAAAATAAAATGTAGTAACGAAAAAGAATTTCGTATTGCCTTAATAATGAAAACAGTAAACATAGGACAACATACACACATCTACTACTTACAACATAACATTCATCTTTCACGTGCACACGATCCAAACTAAACTTAGGTCTTACGTCCTAACTCTACTGTAAACTTGGTGGTCGAATTGAGTTTAAATACAACATTTTTCGTCTCAAAATTTATGGTTCTCTACAATTTCATTTTAATACGTGAATATCAAACGTTGTAAGATGTTAAAGCAACAGGTACTCAAGAATGTTTTGCTTTTGTCTATTAGAAAAAAGCTGTTGCCGGGACACTTTGTGTACCTGCGCCCAATCTCCCTGGGGTCTTTTATCGCTCAAGGAAACCGCTTAAGGGGAATGAATGATTTTAAACAGCCCTAACAAAAACCTGCTTTAAATTCCATGCCACTTGTATTAGGAAGACACCGTTTGATTTTGAATAACATGTGTGGCTCCTTGTTAACACTTGGCTTTTGACTTGACACAGTTAAAGCATGAATGACAACTTTTTAAGTACGAGTATATGTAATTCTAACAATAGCTTACAAATACTTGATGTAGCGTCTACTTGAACCATAATTAAAAAAAGCTAGTCTATGTAAATTTCTAACTTGATTTTTTCTAACTACCTTTTTTGGCATTCTGAACCAGTGATAGATTAACTTGAATATTCGAAAACACTGAGTATAATTTCAATAAAAAAATCTTATCACTTTGACTTTAATTTTCAAAACATCTGTTTAAAAGATTATTTTTTTGAGTTTGAAGAGTATTTTAATGAATTATTGCAGAGTTCAATAAATTCACGTAGACTAAGCAGTCTGAAAAGAGTCTGGCGCCCCTTTTGGCGTCTGCAAGGCTACCCTTAACGTTTCTATTATGAAATGCCTTTTATATTTACGATTATGTAGGAATATTGAAGCTGTTTTCGTCTTATGACTTATCGATCACGTCTCGCACTATATTATCTTTGTCAAATCTTACCTATTACTTGTATCTATCAGACATCTGTTGATATTTGTTTACGTTTTCTTTTTACAAATCTAGACAATTATGTATGTTACTTATGTACTAAGTACGTACATTTTTTGTTTCAGTATTAGGATATTATGATGTAGAAATGGACTAAGCAATGTTGTTTATTATAAGCCTGTTCCTAGGATTATTCTTTTTCTTTCATTAGATTTTGATTTTGGCAAACCATTTGCAGTACTATACATTTTGAGACGTATTAATACTCACTCGTACCAAGTTCTAAGGGCGCATTCAAATTTGCCGCAAAGTGCCGCGCGGAAGCAGCGCGGCTGCAGCGCTGCGGTCGCGCTGCTTTGTAAATCCATATAAATAAAAACACGCGACTGCAGCGCTGCACCCGCGCTGCGGCCGCGCATCAGTTCATCGATCGACTAGTGACGGGACTGCGCACGTATTTTTGTTCAAGTCTAAACATGAACGAAAATCAGGTAGAAGAATTTATCGATGAGGTTGAGAGTCGTCCAGCAATATGGGATTCGAAGTCCGACAAGTACAGCAATAAAATCGAAAAGAAAAAGGCTTGGGAACACTATGATGTGTGAACACACACGAAAATTTTTCAAATCGGTTAAGAAACCACGGAGATATGCACCGACATACATTAAAAAAAAAAAAACAATTGAGAACCTCCTCCTTTTTTGGAAGTCGGTTAAAAATAAGAAATAATTTGAATACCATTAATGTTAATAAATAATACCTAAACTGTGTACCTACTTAATGTGATTTACTTCAAAAAATAAAACGATTATATTATGTATTTGATGGCAATTTTTATTTACCTGAGTGTTATAAAGAGTCTCTCTTGGGCACAAATAGTATTTTTAAAGGTTGTATTTTGTGTTCCAATATAATTTTCTAAACGGGGAAGTAATTCGTAGAATTGTTTTCTTGACAATCTTAAGTAATTCTGAAATTTTTTGTCACTGTAGTCTTTTACTTTATAAAATTCAGTTCGTTGACTTATACAAAATAGCGGCAACGTTTTCTTAGGTTTCCTTTTTTTTTCTTTGTCCAAACTTCTTTTTCGTATTAATAGTAACACTAAGAGCAGTGTTTCTTCGTCGGAGTCCATCGTGAAAATAAATATACAACACTATGATGTTCGAACCTCGCGACAGCAGCGCGGCCGCAGCGCTGCAGCCGCGCTGCGGCCGCGCTACGCTTTGCGGCAAATTTGAAGGCGCCCTAATACCTAGGCATATCTAATAATCCGTAACACCGGTATAGCCGGTCGAAGAATGTATGATCTTATATATCCTTTTTGCTACAAGTATTTAAGTTAGTTTGGCCTACAAACTGTATATGGTGTTTGTCAAGTCCTTAAGCGAGGGGTATGGGTGACATCGTTCGTGGGTCGGTTAGCGGCGCGTGCTTCCTGCGCGTGCGTTGGCACATTATGGCACTGGTGACTGGTCTGGAAGGGGCAGGCGCACGACTTGAAATGTTGGGCTGGGTTTGTTGCACCATCTATACTTATAATAAAACTGTAACATGTCCAATTCTGTACATTGAAGATATTTTGAAAATTTTTTTTGGAGGGCACTCATTATTCGATACTGAAGCCAAATCTGTCATTTTTTTCATTTTTGTCTGTCTGTCTGTCTGTCTGTCTGTCTGTCTGTCTGTATCTTGGCCGCGCATCACGCCGAAACTACTGAATGAATTCAAACGAAACTTGGCACGATTTGAGCCCATACTACGAGGTAGGACATAGGATACTTTTTATCCCGAAATTCTACCCCCGAAGGGGTGAAATAGGGGTTGAAAGTTTGTATGAAAGTCCTTAATTTCTCAAGTTATAGCCATGAAACTTGATATATGATCTGCGGGTTGAAAATGGAGGCATACGTGTTTCACAGTTTTTGAAAATTCAACCCCCAAAAGGGTGAAATAGGGGATGAAAAGTGGGAAGAAAGTCCTTCGTTTCTCAAGATGTTTTACAAGTTATATCAACGAAACTTTTTATTTTGGCTTACGGTAAAAAATAAAGAAGTAGGTGTGTCACAGTTTTTCAAAATTCTACCCCTAAGGGGGTGAAATAGGGGGTGAAAGTTTGTATGAAAGTCCGTCATTTCTCAAGTTATATCGATTAAGCTTGGTATACAAGCTACCGGTTGAAAATGAAGAAATACGTGTTTCACAGTTTTCGTAAATTTTACCCCCGAAGGGGTGAAATAGGGGTTGAAAGTTTGTATGAAAGTCCTTCATTTCTCAAGTTATATCGATGAATCTTGGTATACAAGCTACCGGTTAAAAATGAAGAAACACGTGTTTCACAGTTTTCGTAAATTTTACCCCCGAAGGGGTGAAATAGGGGTTGAAAGTTTGTATGAAAGTCCTTCATTTCTCAAGTTATATCCATGAAACTTGGTATATGAGCTGCGGGTTAGAAATGAAAACATACGTGTATCACAGTTTTTCAAAATTCCACCCCCAAAGGGGTGAACTAGGGGTTGAAAGTTTGTATAAAAGTCCGTCATTTCTCAAGTTATTTCGATGAAACTTGGTATATCCACGCGGACGAAGTCGCGGGCATCAGCTAGTTGTATAATATACAGGTTGAATTCGTGAATAGGTATCGAAAAAAAATTTTTTGTTAGTCAGCTATAGAGATTGCTAAAGATAGTTAAAAACACCAATATTATATACCGATAAATATATTAAATTCCTAGTTACAAATTTTCTGTTATTTTTTTCATTTATTTATTTAAATACTATTTACTAGTGTAAAACAGAAAAAATATACGTAATCGCATCTCAATACAGCGGTTTGCCAATAAAGTATTAAATCAAACCGTTTTTTATGGCTATATAAAATTAATAACTTTAGTTTATAAGAAAATTCATTTATAAATGAAAAGTCAACAGAATAATAAAGAAGAAAAGTTCAAAAACAAGAGAAGATGATGAAAAGATATGGCGTTCTACCTACCTTTGTATATGCTGAGTTTTCCACACAGAACGCGCGTTCGGCGTTAACTGCACTGCAAAAGGGATCTGCAAACATCTGAAATGGCAAAAAACATAGAAGCCGCAGCTTAGATAGATACTGTGAATGCATACAGTTTACGGTAAGTTTTAGACCCCGAAATCAAATAAATATTATAAATGCAAAAGTTTGGATGGATGTATGGATGGATGTTTGTTACTCAATCACGCCCCAACGGCTGAACGGATCTGGATGAAAGGACATTGCCCTGTCCCCATACAAAGTTCGTCTAAAAACCAACCGTCAAACCACATTGAATACTGGGTTCAAAATAATAACCTATTAATACTTGAGAGCAGATTGAAACAACGGACACTTCTGAGAATTTATTTATTACCAAATATATTTTCAATTTTGAGGTTATTTCAACTCAATCTGCTTGAAAAATAAATATCATCTTTATCCAATTGTAATAGAGCTGTAAACAGCGTGTAGAAAAGACTAGTTTCGTCGTAGTTCACCTAAAACGTTACAGATGGCGTTACAAATATTAATTTATTGTACTTTCAATAGATGGCGTTGCGATATTCAGACTGCTAACGCACTCAGCGCTTCAAGCTGCTTTTATCTTATTTCTTTAGTTACGGAACCAGCGCTCAAGCGGTGGTAAATGGTAATGTTTATTATTTTAACATGCAAGTTATTGATCTGTGGATAGTAATCGAGAGGCGGAAAAGTATGGTAGTCAATTTAATACCCATTTATTTATTTTTAATTAATTTGAAGTGTCCGTTGAATTCTAATATTTGGAATAAAGGTTAAAAAATAAGCTAAGAATTACTGTATATTTCAAACGTATGTTGATTCTTAGGCGAATTTGGACAATGTCCTTTGGCACAGAGATAGATTATAGTCTGCCTGCCTAGCATGCGCACCGCGAGATATTCTCGCAACGAGAGAGAGAAATATTGTCGTGTCGGTTTATTTCTCGTTTACCCTAACATGCACGCTACGCGTGACAAAATACTCGTGGAAGATTTGGCCTTGTCGTGTGGAGAAACCAATGTTGCCCTTTCTCAATAACATACGATATTCTAATGTTGCAACACCGATTTAGTTCATTCATTGTTCATTCTTCTTATGGCTTTATCTTTCTCTGTCTACGCTTTTAATAGAATTTTTTATCTGTAATCTTTAAAAATTACGTCTTTACGACAGTGACAGGAACTGACAGTGACAAATGACAGTGGTTTTTGCTCGAAAATAAATTTTAAAAATACGAAAAATAAGTAAAATAATGGAGAACACAGCAAAAAAAACGTAAGTGAATAAATTTGGTAATATGGATAAATACAGTGTACTTTTATATGGAGTCAAACATAAAGTAATTACACGGCCTATTTCAGAATACGATCAAACAAGGCTCAAATAAAGTTTCTGTGCCATTATATGGCGCAGAACCCGGCGTTCGCGGCCGGCGAGTATAAAACACCATTGGGCGTTAGCCAAATAAACGAGGAGTGGGCATCGCTTAAGCGAGCCCTTGATGAACTCGGTCCCAGCCGCACAGTGGACCAATGGAAAATTGTAAGTTATAGTACCTGCGTTACCCGCATTGTTTTTCATTTACTTAAGTACCTAGGTCGCTTTGGTTTGCGCCCTTTGCAGAAGTTACCCTTTAAATATAAAAGTCTCACATTAATTTAACAACTATGTTTTAAGTGATGGTGTGAGCACATTAAGTAATTTAAAAACTTTTTGTTTTAAGTGCTGGCGCGATCAAAAACGAAAGGCCCGAGATGAGGGTGGTGCCCTTAACCGGGTAAGGAACACCACCGGCAATAATATCGAAATGCCTGAGCTGTCAGAAAACTCGGCGCTTGTACTAGGTACAATTGGCCAGGAGATGGCAGTGGGTTTTGGCCCTGAGGAGTCACCAATTGGTGTAAGTAATCAAATAATAAATATTATAAATGTGAAAGTTTGGATGGATGTATGGATGTTTGTTACTTAATCATGCCCCAACGGCTGAACGGATCTGGATGAAATTTGGCACAGAGGTAGATTATAGTCTGGAATAACACATAGACTTTTTATCCCGGAAAGTAAAAGGAAAAGTAAGGAGTTCCCGCGGGAATAAAAAAAACTTAAACCACGCGGACGAAGTCGCAGGCATCAGCTAGTATACCATATTTATTCAACATTAATAATAAATTTCTGGCACAGTACACTACAGATTGCAGGTTCTAGATTGCTTAGTGCAGCTTAATACTAGAAACTACAGTTTACACTGCTAAGTATTGTATGCAACTGTGGTGGCAGTTACTTATGTCTTTTATTTTTCTTTCTTTTAGTTCACTCGACCTGCAACACCACTGCCAACTCCTGGGCCTTCAACAAGTGGCCTAGTACATGCTGGCAGCTCAGGCATTCAAAGGCCTGCACCTCGGGCCTCCTCTATGCAACGTCCAGCCGTTCGAAGAGCTCGTCGAGTGCTGCCTCCTGAACGTTTTTTAAACGCCCAAATGGAGCTAAATAATTTAATAAAAGTAAGATATAATAGAATTAATAAAACAAATTAAGACTCCATAATGCTTAGGTACTTTACGCCAAGAGGGCAGTGGCTAACTATCCATTACACAACTGTGCAAAAACAAGTTGATTCTCAAATGAATATACAACCGGTGACTGCCATAGTTTGTTGACTATAATTCCAGTGTATTTGTTTGGTTTTAGGAATTCATCACAGAAGTACGTAGCAGTACAACAGAAATGTTAAAGGAAGTTCGCCACAGTAATAAATTGAGGGAGGAACACCTCAAGTTCTTGTGAGTATTTATGTAATACTTAATATGAAATTGGAATGTTTCTTATTGTCTGCAGAAATATTAAAATTGATTGGCAATGTATGTTATAATGATGTGCTCTTTGCAAAGGTAATTAAAATTAATTTGAAAATGTTCTCCGTAGATCATAATATAGCTTCCTCTTAGGAAAATATAATTAACAGACATTGTAACATCCATAGTCCCAATATTAATGATTTTAACTATTCTACCTAATAACACTATATTCACAAATGGTTATTATTTATTTCCCTACTAGATGATGCCTGCGACTTCGTCTGCGTGGATTAAGGTTTTTTGATTCCCGCGGGAACTCCTTAATTTTCCGGGATAAAAAGTAGCCTATGTCCTTCCCTGGGATATAACCTACCTCTATACCAAATTTCAGCAAAATCGGTTGGAAAGATGGGACGGGAAAGCGTAGCAGACAGACAGACAGACAGACAGACAGACACACTTTCGCATTTATAATATTAGTATGGATGTATGTATGACATCTACACTTTGGTTCTGGCTTATAAATGAAATTCAAATACAAATTTAAATGTTTTATATTCAACTTTATACTTTAACAAATGCTTTTGAATCATTTAGTGAATCTACCACTGGTTCGGAATGACATTCCTACCGAGAAGAACCAGCAAGAAACTCGGCGGTTGCTCTTTTGAAAAAAATCAATAAATTACAATCATAATATCCTGCATATAATTGGGCTAGCTTGGCTCTGGGAGTGTCTAAAAAGATGCCTAGGTTCTTCAACCCAACTAGACATTTTCATCGTCTGCCTCCAATGGTATCCTGTAACAAAAAATACATTATCCACAGTTAAAAACAAACAATATTTTGATTTGAAAATTATTAAAATGCTAAAAAAATAATTGGCAATCAGTTATGCCCGTTTGTCCAGAGAGTCTAAGAAGATGCCTAGGTTCTTCCACCTGACTAGGCTCATCTTCCTCTAAAATGAGCACATTTTCATCATTTGCCTCCCTGTAACAAAAAATACATTATCCATAGTTAAAAACAAACAGTATTTTGATGTGAAAATTATTAAAATGCTAAACAAAATAATTGGCAATCAGTTGTGCCCGTTTGGCCTGGGAGAGTCTAAGAAGACGCCTAGGTTCTTCCACACCACTATGCACATCTTCCTCCAAAATGAGCACATTTTCATCATCTGCCTCCAATGGTACCCTGTAACAAATAATACATCAAAAATACATCACCCACAGTTATTAAAAAACTATTATTAAGTAAATGCGCAATTATTAATGCCTACCCAAAATGCTTCATCAAATTATATATGATGCAGCAAGCATATATTATCTCTGACGCTTTCTCCGGGGAATAATGCAGTACACGGTCAATTCCCAGGCATCTTAGGCTACCTTTGAGGTAACCATTTGTCCTTTCTACTGCATTACGCACTTTGCAGTGCCAATCCGTATACCTATGCTCAGGCGTGTTGAGTTCTGCATGTAGGATTGGAGTCATTAGCCACGGTTCCAAAGGGTAACCTGAATCACCTGTAATAATAAAGAAATAATCTAAATGTCTGTGATTACAGGAACTGTTTATCTTTTTACAGGCGCCGTGACCGAAACGACGAGTAAGACCTCGGATACACGGACAGCTTGAACAGGATTGACTGCTTCAAGCTGCAACTGCATAGTGAACTACAGTCTTCAATGTACACACATACATGGAACCGCTCGAGCAGTTGACTATTGACTTGATTGAAAAGTATATAGCTATAATTTTTAATTTTAAACTAGGTATATGTATAAAAATGCCATCTTTTACTAAAAAGGAGTAACAAACGTCCAAAATAGGATATTAATAATAATTAATGTATGTAGAAAGATGATTATATTTAGTTCAAAGTATTTTTTAAACCTAAGATTATTTAGTATGTAAAAGTGAAAGTCTATAGCTATAATTTTCAATGTTTAAAACTAGGTATATGTATTACAGGCTGTGACTATAGAATGCCATCTTTTACTAAAAAGGAGCAATAAACGGCCAAAATAGGATATTAATATAGATTATATTTTGTTCAAAGTATTTTTTTTATACCTAAGATTATTTAGTATGTAAAAGTAAAAGTCTAGAGCTATAATTGTTAATGTTGAAAACTAGCTATATGTATTATGGCTGTGAGGATAAAAAATGTCATATTTTACTAAAAAGGAGTTAACAAACGTCCAAATTTTCACAAATAGGATAGTAATAATTAATGTATGTAGAAGGATAGATTATATTTTGTTAAAAGTATTTTTTATACTTACCTAAGATTTTTTAATAATATTATATGACTAGTCAGATTATTTAGTATGTGAAAGTCTATATTATATATGGTTCCTGTGTTTTTAATATTCATTAAATATTATTTTAAGAGCCTAAGGTTTTTAATTCTGAGAGGAGATGAATACCTGGGTTGTTATTAATGTATTCATGAAGATTTATATTAGAATTACTATCTATGAAATTATAAATCTAGGATTCATAGGATGACATACTGACTGACTTGTCTGATCTATCAACACACAAGTCAAACTGCTGAATTAATCTGGCTGAAATTCGGCATACAGATAGCTCTTATGACAGGCATCTAATAAAAAAGGATTTTAGTTCAATCCCTAAATATCGGCAATCATTGCCGCGGGACGTTCTAGCGGAGGAGTTAAGTGGGGTACCTAATAGGGGGTTTGAAATTTGTATGAAAATCAAACTTAACGGAAGCAAAGCTGATGGCAATATCTAAACTAATAGTATAAAGAGGTAAGATTTGTTGGATTATTTGTTTGTTTTGATCTCGGAAACTAATGGACCGATTTCAATGTTTTTTTTTACCAAACTTAATTAATCCTAGGGTGAGAAGCACTAATAAAATGATAAGACTTATTCACTATCGTAATCAGGAAGGTTTTAGTATATAATATATACCTTGTCATCTTCCTTACGTACGACGTTATATACATAAATGTAGAGTCATGTCACAAATATTTTTCATTTGTACGCTGACTTCTCCACAAGTTTGCTTGACCAATTTGCCTGGTTCTTTTTTATCGATAGAGGAAGTTTGCAAGATGGTTCTATACAATTTCCTGTATCCGCTCCTTAATCCTGATGCTATAGGGTCACTGCCTGCCTAAGTTATGGAGATTCAGGAATTGTTGCTGGTGATAATACTGTAGATACCCAGCTATGACTTCCCGATTAATCTCCAAGTCACAACTCTTCAACACTGATGAGGAATCATGCAGCACACTCCTACCATAATATGTATTTAGGAATTCTTGTAGGTGAAATAATATTGCAGGTGCGTACTAAGTATAGACTGCATTATTGAATTCAAAGTGCCTCACAAGACTCCTCAATCCTGACGATGCAGGGTACAGCACTGTAGGGATTCATGACTTGTGGATGCTGAATTGATTTTGTAGGTACTAAGTACCAAGTACTTACTACAGACTGCGGACTCAAATCCAATGAACAAAAAATCAAAACTTATACTATATTATATATATAATAGGTATGGTTAGGTTACCTAAAAGGAAGTAATTTCCAATTCCACTATCATGGAGCCTTTTCATCTCCGTTTTTACAGATGAATTATTCCATATAAATGCATCATGTACTCTGCCTGGGTACCTAGCATTGACACTTAGTATTCTGCAGTTTGAATCTGCAATCTGTAATATTAATTTATAAATGCATTGTAAAAAACTGCCAATAGAGCTGCAGTATAAAAAATATTAACAAAATTAAGTTTGCTTCACCACAACCACCACCACAACAGCCCATTAACGTCCCACTGCTGGGCACAGGCCTCCACTCTCAGGAGAGAGGGAATTAGAGCTTAAACCCACCACGCTGCTCCATTGCGGGTTGGCAGGCTATGTGAATTAAGTTGTAAGGTGTTTTAGTTATTAGGTCTCCACCAAAAGCATGAAAAGATGGAACTCATACCAGTTGCACATTTATTGTGTGTGCATCTTTTCTCCTATTTTTATACTGGGCACCTTGTAGTCCAGATGGAGGAAATATTTTCACGTGCGTGCAGTCAATCAGTCCCAATATACCTGGCACGTTAAATTTATTTTCAAAGCCCGAAGCTATACTCCTCCGGGCTGTTTCGGTAGAAGGAAAATGCACCCATTCACTAAAGAGTCTGAAATTTGTACATAGGTATAGGCATTATAATAAGATGAACACTAGAGGAGATTATAAAAGTAGATTGATGATACCTTCTATAAATAGAGGTCAGAAACTGTCCGAGAAAGCTACTGACGGTGGTCTGTGCCTCACACATGCTGTGGTCCTGTCCAAGTTGTCGTTGGTAGCCCCCATTGGCCAGAAATTGAATGGAACACAATACCTACAATAACATTTTACTGATAGTTATATCATTAAATTTTTATTGTTAAAATATTATAGGTATCATTGAATTACAGTATTGCATTAGGAAGCTACACAACTCCGAAAAGTACCTAGGACTTAGGCTAATTCCAGACTGCGACGCATTGACCGTAAGTAGGTATATCACAATTTATGCAACGTCTCTCGTGTGGAATTAGCTCTGCCATCTGCCACGGGGCACGTCGCAGTGTGGGCTTAGGCTTACCTTTAAATGAGTGGGCAGGCCATCACTGGTTACAGGCTCTAAATCCTCGGCAAGTTTTTCGACAATATATATTGCCATTGCCTTAGAAATTCGCCAAAGCGCTTGGAACTCGCCGTCGTTTAAATCAAATGGATCACAGACATCCCTAATTCGTCTGCGTTGCAATTTCCGCGTTTCTCGCTCTTCATATATTGATACTACGTAATTGTAGTATGGACCCGCCATCGTATTCGTAATGGAACCACCCGAAAAATTTCACGTTTAATGTTGCGAAATGGTTTTAATCTTTCTCGTATACTATCTCGCCCTCAAGTTTGATAGACGATAAATAACCATGTCTAAATGTCAAAAAACGAGAATAACTAGTTAGTCCATTCATTCTAGATTTCAATGTATGGGGAAAACGGCAAAATTAATAATTAATTGAAACAACTGTTGTTTTATACCTATGAGTGAGTACATTAAAAAACACAACTCTCCCCCCCCCTCCGGTGGTGGCTTCCCCCCTCCCCGCCTTGAAAAGTGTGCCATTTTGCAGATTTCCTAGATTTTCAAGAAAACTATACAAGCTAGGACAAAACTGTCAAAGAGAGTATTGTTCCTTAATAAATTACCTACAAATAAGTTCATGACATTTATTATGATAGGAGTTATAGTTTACAAGCTATGGTGCGTTAAAGTTGACTAAAATTCGCAGCTCAGTAAAATAAGCCTTAAATTAGTTCAAAAACACGCTTGGAATCTTTAACACAAACCAATTGAGCCCATACTCGAGGGGCTTACTGATAATAATTGAAGAGTTCCCCTATACACCTCCTGGTTCCATCATCAGATCAGCTCTATGCTGGAGCTGGTGCGAAAAAAGTTGTTTTTTTCCAGTCCCAGTTTTCTAGACTCAACACATTTCCTCGCCATTGTTGCACTTGTAGTCCAGTCATTTTAGCATAAAAAAACCGGCCAAGTGCGAGTCGGACTCGCGCACCGAGGGTTTCGTACAAACCTGTAGTAAGTTTTAAATTATTAAAAAAAAACTACATACTAGATCTCGTTCAAACAAATTTTCGGTGGAAGTTTGCATGGTAATGTACATCATATATTTATTTTTTAGTTTTATCATTCTCTTATTTTAGAAGTTACAGGGGGGGACACACACATTTTACCACTTTGGAAGTGTCGCTCGCGCAAACTATTCAGTTTAGAAAAAAATGATATTAGAAACCTCAATATCATTTTTGAAGACCTATCCATAGAAACGCCACACGTATGGGTTTGATGAAAAAAAAATTTTTGAGTTTCAGTCCTAAGTGTGGGGAACCCCCAAAATTTATTGTTTTTTTTTCTATTTTTGTGTGAAAATCTTAATGCGGTTCACAGAATACATCTATTTACCAAGTTTCAACAGTATAGTTCTTATAGTTTCGGAAAAAAGTGGCTGTGACATACGGACGGACAGACAGACAGACATTTCGAATCCATAAGGGTTCCGTTTTTTGCCATTTGGTTACGGAACCCTAAAAAGGGGGCATTAGATAATATGTGTTTATTATATATCTTAAAGTTTTTTTTAATTTATTCAAAGTTAAAATCAAAGCACAATCGGCGAGATGTTTGAGAGAGGGGAGGGGGGAGGGGGGTTGGGGGAGTGAGGAGGAAGAATGGCATCATTTGGGCCTAAAATAAAAAAAAACGTTATTTATTTAGGGGTTAATTTCTATTCATTCCATACTATTACGCTAAGTCAACATGACTACCACCGGTTCTTACAAAATAGCAAGGTATATTTCAAAAACTATTTGTCCTATCAAAATAAACTAAACACTATTTTATAGGTAAATTAATTATCTTTGTCCTAAGTCCTGACAGCTTTTTTCCTAGCTCTAATACTTCTTCTTGAAATTACAAAAAACATTTACGGATTTTACAAGGGTTTCTTTTTTTATGCAAGTTAGACAGCAATATTTCCGAAACTATTAGTTCTGTCAAAATAAACTAAAAACTATTTTGGAGGTAATTTAATGAAGTTCATTTTTGCTTCTGATATTTTTTTTCCTAGTTCTAATAGTTTCTGTGAAAATTACAAAATATATACATGGTTTTTGAAAAAAAAATTTTTTCATGGAATAAAGGTAGTCATATTTTTCGAACTATTGGTCCTATCTAAATAAACCATAACATTTTTCTGTAGGTAATTTAATGAAATTAATTGCTTTTCGAAAGATTTTTCCTAGCTCTAATAGTTTTTGTGCAAATTGCAAATAACACAGGATTCTAACAATTTTTTTATTTTTCTTCGTATACAATACGTGGATATATATGCGAAATTATTAGTCCTATCTTTATGAACTAAATATTTTTTTGTAGGTCATTAAATGGTGTTTATTTTTACTTCTGACAGTTTTTGCCTAACTCTAATACTTTTCTAGAGATTACAGAATACATATAAAATGTTGAAAATTGGCTAATTTTACTGAGCTGCGATTTTTAGTCAACTTTAACGCACCATAGCTTGTAAACTATAACTCCTATCATAATAAATGTTATAAACTTATTTGTAGGTAATTTATTAAGGAACAATGTTCTCTTTGACGGTTTTGTCCTAGCTTGTATAGTTTTCTTGAAAATCTAGGAAATCTGCAAAATGGCACACTTTTCAAGGCGGGGAGGGGGGAAGCCACCACCGGAGGGGGGGGGAGAGTTGTGTTTTTTAATGTACTCACTCATAGGTATAAAACCACAGTGGTTTCAAAAAATTATAAATTTTGCCGCGAAAAAATCTAAAATGAATGGACTAAGTCGGTGATAGTCGGCCATGTTAGGGTTCGTAGAGAAAAATACCACAGATAAAAAATATTACTGTTATCTCTACTTTTGTCGTAACGAAACAAGACTTAAGTGTAACCATGTTAGCTACGGTAGAGAAATGAGATAACGCGATAAAATGGGTAGACATAATTTTCTCGCGGTGCGCATGCTAGGCACTGGAATAGCACATAGGCTACTTTTTATCCCGGAAAATTAAAGAGTTCCCGCGGGAACCGAAAAACCTCAATCCACGCGAACGAAGTCGCGGGCATCAGCTAGTAATGTTATAAGTCGACTCCATATAGTTGCCGTAACTCGTAATCTCATGATTTTCTCGACTCTACCCAACTTTACTGAAGCTTTATTTCATTTCTCATATTATATTTCATTTCTCATTTATTAGATGACGTGTAGAAACCGATTAGGGGTATAAGTTTAATATAACTGCCATACCCTTAAAACAGGTTAGCCCGCTACCAACTTAGACTGCATCTCACTTACCATCAGGTGATATCGCAGTCCAGCGATATAGGCCGACTTGTAGTGGATAAAAAAAAATTGAGTCTGATGCGTTTCTTCCACAGAGCGTGAACAAGTCACCGTATGAAAGATCCTACAAGTTTAGATTGTGATAAGGGAGTTTAAAGTTTAAACAAAGGCGCACTTTTCTTGGGATACAACCATGGAGTAGCAATTCTTTAAATAGCTTAAAGCCGACCTAACACTTCTCTTTAGAAATATTTTTTTGGGGAGAAATTAATTAAGTAAGTATATAGTCAGTAGGTATTTATATTTTTATAAACACCCTGTGATACTTAGTTTAATATGCTAAACGATTACGAGTAGATACGGGTATTATAGGCGTTACAGCTTGTTGATATTACGGTGGACAAATATCAACTACTGAACCAAACATAGAGCGAAAGTATTTTTGGTTTAATAAACAACTAACAAGTTATAGTTCTAAAATTCCTTAACAGACGTACAGTTTATAATTCACAATATTATAATTCATAAATGACGGGATCATTCAATTGATGCGAGTTTCATTTATACCTCTAAAGTTACACGTCTAGAAATGACACTTTTTTATCAAAATCGAATGAGTAGTTCCAATAATTTTTGGTGAGGTAACCATTGAATTGATAAAGCTACACAGCTGACATAACGGCTAGGTAAACTATAGACTATTAGGTACTACAGTACCTATGCCCTTCAGGTAGTCGGTAAATAGGATTTTTTGCTAATTTACTACGTTACAACTGAAAATAGGGAAATAGCTTACCTACTTAACGTATTTCAATTCAGTATACATAACCAAGTTAAGGTACAAGGTTGGTTCTGTTTGTGGATTCCAGGATTATTTCCGTAATAACCAAACAAAAAAAATAGTAAATAATCGTACAAAGGTACATATACCTAGATTTAATTAGATGTAAGATATTTGTACTTGAATACATAAAGTTGAAGTTAACCGTGTTGTAGTTACGGCTGGCTGCGTTGTTCAGAAGCCGTTGCGAATTGTAATAACAGTTCACACAACGGACTCGCCGCATAAATACAAAAATGTGTTTAATTTTGCTTTTTTTAACTTCCGCTTAATTTTTGCTTTTTGACCTCTGATATGCGGGCAAAGGTTGATCTATAAATGTAGGCAATTGCTTGAAATCATCACGAAGTTTTCGAAATATACTAGAAACGTTACTTAATCCACCCTCTAAACATTATTTTTACCGAATTTTTAGAATACAAGCGGTAACTATTTATTAAAAAAACTGTAACCCGGCTACGTAAAATTTCAGAGAGGCACCCCCAAAAATTGATGTTTTGTCAGATGTTGTATCATGTACCTATGCAAATCCTGTCATTTCAAATCCTTGGTAAAACCACAGAATATTACAACTGGTAAAACGTTATTCGGAGCTAGTAAAATCGGCACTTAGAAGACGAGGCGTATTAAGGTATCTTAAAGAGAAATACTTAACAGCTAGCTCAAAGAAATACCTTTCATCACGACAATAGGAAAGTAATAATTCTCTATCCAAACAGGGAACTCAAGGTACCTCATCACCATATCACTTGAACACCCGTTCATTATACCTCTCGCGCTCATGAGAGTTGTTGCTACAACAAAGGGTTGCTTATATAAACATCTCCGAGTTCAAGTTCTAAGAAAAGCACGCCTTTTGCCACTCCAAGTGCCGTGGAATGTAAATACTATACACGCAACTATTATTTACCAGAACCGATTCGGTTCGCTCTAATTCATTGTAGGACGGCTGATAAACGTTATCGGTAAAAGTATTTCAAAGTTGTTCAAGTGCATAAGTAATTTATAATGAACTTATTTTTAAAAATAATAAAATAGTATAGTAATACTTATTTAATGCAATTATTGTATTTGTAACTAAGGACCGCGGACTTACATAGAATATACTATAATTACTTTTGACATGATTCCCGATCTTTTTTCATTATTAGAGGATCTTTAAATCTTAAGATTGCGGTTTTGGTATCATAGGATTTCAAATCCATCCAAGCTGCGATACCTCCTACACCTTTAATGATAGTATTGATACTCGACAGTAGGTCCCATTATCGCGGGTTACATTAAGCATTTAATAGTAGATTGTTACACAAGGGACGTAAGTAAGCTATTACAGAACAAGATCCAATTTGGCGCCAGTGCGAGCGCAGCTCGCATAGGGCGCTAATGGATCGCGTGCACCCGAGATATTTAGTCACACGAGCGAGCGCAGCGAGCGAGGGTGAATATAGTTCGAGGGTGTAATAGCTACTTGCAAACCGAGGTAAGCATTCTACTTTATATCATTCTTGCGAGGTAAATAAAACATTGGTAATGCAAAATCACTTTACGAACAAACTTCACAAACTTTCAGATCAAATGAAATGCCGCTATTTCCATTTTTTTTTCGTAAATAGTTTTCCATTTTTTTTTACGGCTCTGAGTTCCAAGGAGTTTGAAATGTATGGAAATTAAATGCCGCCATGTTCAGTGTTTTTTTTTCAGTAAAAAGTATTCTTACCATTTTATAAGAAAAGAGATTGTTTACCAAGGAGTTTTGCATAGCTTGAACTGTAATGTGAACATTACAATTCAAGCATAGTGCGACGTAATGTTGCCTTGAATTGCAAACACCAACTTACAAGGAGACTTTCCACCATAGTAATCCCTAGTTACTGAGCAAGTATGATATAAAACAGTTTTTTAGCTAAGTACAAACAAATAAGTTTAGAAGAGTGCTCTCAAAGTTAGAAGTTAGAAACTGTAAACAAAGCTGATGAACTGACATTAAGTTTAATATCTAATTATTCGTGGGTGGCTTTACTCAACTCTAATTTATGGCCTTCAGAAAGGAAGCGCGTTCCGTAAGTACTTATTCAAGGTTACAAATTACAATATTGTTAGTTGTTACATAACCTTCACGCTGCCTGATTTCACCTATATTTTATTTAGTATTAGCCAGGTATTAGCTCTATAAACAACTAATGATTTTTTACTGAAAAAGAAAATAAGGACTGTTTCTCATCAAGCAATCGAGGCGCACGGCAGAGCGCCAGACCAAGTTTCGGTCTCCGGCCTATCGCACGCAGTGTGTATGTGACATTGAGTATCCCAAAAACGTAGCAAAGAACTTGATCATAATTTTGATCACAGTACTTTAATCATTGTCCAATATTTTTGATAGGAAGATGGCCACACAACTTCACATTATAATGTTCTTTCTGGCATAATTATTTTTCATATTGCATTTATGCAAATTGCATCTTCTTTATTCATCATCGTCTCAATACGCAAGTCCACTGCTGAACGAAAGTCTCCTGCATGGATCTCCATAGGACTCCAAAAAATGTTATTATAGAACTACATTAACTCTTGTATACATAATAAATTAAATTATTTTCTACATTTTAGTGTTTGTGGTTTTTGAAGTCGGTTTTTATTTTTTTTTTGAAAATTTTTTATTTCACAATTTTTAGTGGCCCCACTGTTTTAAAATACAGGTTGTAACTTGTAACCAAAATGAGATATGCTATGCATGGTTAAAACATACTGTTTACAAAACTATCACACTGATCGCGAGCAATTTACTCTTATCCATAGAGGAGTTCCGTTCTCCATCTCCGGAGATATTCATCAGATCTTCACTAAATTAAAATGGGACCACCTCTGAAGTATGACCTACCAAACAAAAAAGAATTATCAAAATCGGTTCATACTTGGCGGAGAAATCGCGTAACAAACATACAAAAAAAAAACATACAGTCGAATTGAGAACCTCCTCCTTTTTTTGAAGTCGGTTAAAAAAGGACCCCTTATGGTGCGACTTTGTCCATCTGTTAAGAGCAGGTACTCGTAAGTAGTTCTTCTTAGTATGTTCCTATATAAGGCATTTGAAAATTAAGGTGGGTATAAGGAAACCCGTTTGGTACGCTAATCCCACGCCAAGTCAACAGCGCGAGTAGGTATCAGTCTGGCTAGATGATATCATACCCGAGCCTGCTTGCCTTGATTACCTATTGTTCGAATGTCTTTTTAATAACTGTTTCCCATATTAATTATATTTTTTGCGATCTTTAAATACAGGCAAGTTACCAGTAAGTACCTACCCAACTTGATTGTGACCTATATATGACCTAGACTAGATATTGTAACAATATTATGTTGTAAAGAAACAAAACTTTGTTTGACTTTAATCAAAGTAATTAAATTAAGTACACTGTAAATATTACATTACCTATTAGATACCTCGAGGGAACTGTATGATTTTCTTTGATAAAAAGTATTATTTTCTTATTCGTTCAAGACTGCAAACTACATATATTAGCCACGCCAAGATTGGCTCAGATTTAGAAACTTGAGACGTCAAAAGTTAACTGACAGACAGTTTCGCACCTTTATGTAGTAACGAATAATGTGAATTATTTTATTATTTATATTATACTAGACTAGCTGATGCCCGCGACATCGTCCGCGTGCTTTAAGTTTTTTTTATTCCCGCGGGAACTCCTTAATTTTCCGGGATAAAAAGTAGCCTATGTCACTCTCCGGTCGTCAACTATACCCATGCCAAAAATCACGTCCATCCCGATTCGTTCGTTGACGTTCGTGTATCACGAACTTTTATACAAACTCTCAACCCCCATTTTACCCTTTAAGGGTAGGAATTTTCAAAAATCCTTTCTTAGCGGATGCCTACATTATAATAGCTATCTGAGTACAAAATTTCAGCCCGATCCGACCAGTGGTTAGAGCTGTGCGTTGATAGATCAGTCAGTCAGTCAGTCAGTCAGTCAGTCACCTTTGCCTTTTATATATTTAGATTATTCCCGCGACTTCGTCCGCGTGGACCAAGTTTTTTCGATTCCCGCGGGAACTCCTTAATTTTCCGGGATAGAAAGTAGCCTATCTCCTTCCCCGGGATATAACATATCCCTGTACCAAATTTCATCAAAATCAGTTGAATAGCAGACCGACAGTCAGACAGACACATCTTTGCATTTATAATATTAGTATGAATTTTTTAATCTTCACATAATATCTAGTAGTTTCAGCGAAAATAAGCTTAAGTAAATGTTTCCTAAAACTTGTTAGTTAAATAGCAACTGTTTATTCTAATAAGTTAGGTAGCAGAATATGCGAATTTCCAAAGTGACTAATACACAGATATATAATTGTTCTCCATATAAAGCAGGTTAGATATCTACCTATGCTTATCTAAGTTACGCTTATCGCTTTGCATTGCAAAACACATTTTCTATACGCTACCTAAAAGGAAAAATGTTTTCTAAGCCGTACATTTCCAATAGGCATACGCCGCGCTGTTTAGACACCTGTAAAAAATGTGCGAAGTTAAGAACATGGGTTTTCCATCACCGGTACATTTACGGTAAATGATTCCGTGGGAAACTCTGGGGTATTGTGTTTTCTCTGACCCGTTGTTACCCGCTAAGTCACTAACTTCTTAATGCTTACAATAATTAACCGTACAAAAGTTTAGTGTAACTTGTATTTAGATGTTAAATTGTAAGGTGTATGCAAAGATGACTTTATTCTTGAAAAACTTTCTCCCAGGCAAAGAGCAACTCTTGGCTTGACAAGAAAGCGAAAAATTGCACTAAAATTTTGAGATAGTATACAAAACGACACAAGGTGATAAATACAAGGTGAAAAGGTAGAGGATTTTGCACTTTCACATCTGTGAAAAATTTAATTAAAATCTGTTGTTAATGTTAATAAAATTAGTATGCAAATATAGTCAGAGAATTAAGAAACGAAACCGCGAATTGATTCGGAACTCTATATTTAATTAGGTCATTCTATGCTAACTCCACCTAATTATTTGATTTGATAGATTTTAGAAAGCATTTAAAAAGGTAAGTAAATTCTTAAACACTGTAGAAATGCATACTAGTAGGTAGTAGGTACCTACTTCTACTTGTACCTAGTAGGCGGCATTTTCAGCGCTATACAATTACACGGTGGGAACCAGGCAGAGTTTCCACTCGAGCGAGCTGCATGATGCCCATCGACAAGTGTCGTATCGCCGTTATAATTACACGATCTTACAGAGTGCCCGCATCCGATTGCAACGCGATTGATTAAAGTGTTGAATACTTCAACATAAAATAAAACTATAGTTTGAGAGCTGCTTTTTTAAAACACTGACAAAACTAAATCGGTAGCAGATGAGATTGCAATAATTGAAGGTCATTAAAACTTATCGTCAAATAAAAAATAATCTTTTATGTGCGTAAACAATCTTTTTTTTTGTCTGGCGGACCAAATAAAGTCCCTGTAACACACTTTTATATGGATTCGCACACATTAGCGCGACAGGAGAAAACGTTGCTTCGATGCGGACGTTTGGCGCTGCGGGTCAGCGCTAGTGTGTGTCAAGTTATGTCAAGAACTAAAAGTGTTTAAAAGGAAGGAAGCCAAAGTTCCAAAGTATGCATCTCCCATTCCGAAAGGGAGCGGAATGATCGCAAAGTGTAAGTTCGATACAAGGTGGAAAAGCAAAGGCAGGACAATCCAACATCCAACCATCAAAACTTCGGCTGACTGAAAGCATTGATAAAGTCATTTGTCGGACTTCATAAACTATGTATGCTATGTAAATAAAATGAATGTCCGTAGTCGTATTCATATGAAAACAATTCATGATAAAATATCTCTAAAGCTACACGTAAGTCGTATCACAAATTTTAACCTTGTAACGATCGCGCCTCAGGTTCCGGTCCAGTAGTGATTTATTACCATCGTTCTGCATTACACCCAATTGATTTGCTATGCTCAGTACAAGAGCGGCACTCAAATTGAGGTAAATCGTCGATCAGATTAGACAAATACTCCTTTTTCTAGTACGTGATATGTGGAGTCTGTACTAGAAAAAGGAATATCTGTATACCTATACCTAGAACACCTTCTTCATTCCTTCTTCTACATTTATCGTCGTCGTTGTAAATCGCTGATGTTTACAATGATGACGAATGACGACTCGCTAATCGGCCATATTAAAGTTGATCTTGGCGTTTAATTAAGAATGAGACCTATCGTTCCCTAAAGTGACGCTGATATTACAGTTCTTGTTATAGTCCTTAATGTATTTAAACATCAAAGTCCTCAGACATTATAAAATTTTCCAGCCCTAAGGAGCATTGAAATACCAACGCAATTAAGAACTCTTGAAACAATTAACTGTAATTGCACTTGTTCATTTTGCCCGCAGACTGTCTGCGATTTTACTTTGATGTGACAGATTAAAAAGGATTTTGTACCTACTACCGGCTATTTTGTTTAGGTTTGAAATTTTAATTAGATTTTATGGTTATATATGTATGTTTTATGGTAACGGCCTGTAATAAAATATTAATTGGTCCGCTAAGCAAAGCTGGATGAAGAATTATTTTTTTTTTGGATTTATACAGCAGGGGAAATCCTCATGGACTACCGCACGGGTAGTGCCGGACTCCTACCGACTAAAACCCCTACTGTCTGCCTGTTTACCGCGTACCTGCCTTTCAGCCTACAACACGGCAAACACCTGCGTCTTTTTTCACTACCTTTTTATCTACGTTTTTCTTCCTGCTCCTTTTCTCTGATTATTAATTCAGCATAGTTTGCTACTGCTGTCCAATTTTCCTCCTTTTCAAGCATTTTGTTAACTAGTGTATCTACCCATATACCCCCAATTTTATTTACAAGTTCTTGTCTCTCTCTGTCCCATTTTTTACATACAAAAATCGTGTGCATAGCATCGTCGGTTTCGGTGCAGTACATGCAACAAGCGTCTTGTCTCTTTCCAATGCTAGCAAGGAAGCACATGAATACTCCATGCCCCGTTAGACATTGCGTTAGTCTGAAAGTCATTCGGCCATGTTGTCTGCTAGTCCATTTTTCTAAATTTGGGATAAGTCTGTGCGTCCAGCGGCCTTTGGAAGAGCTATCCCACTCTCTTTGCCAGCTTACTAGCGTTTCCTTTTTGGCAGCTCTTATACATTCCAAGTCCTTTGTCTGCCTCAGTTTGGTCCTCTCTAGCGCTAGTAAATTGATGGGCGTTAAATTAGCCAGTACTAACGCTGCATCCGTGGAAACGGTTTTATAGGCGGAGCATACTCGCAGGGCTAGCACGCGTTGAGCCTTAAGGACCCTACTTTTGTACAGGGCAAATTTCATCGCGGGAGTCCAGATAGGTGCCGCATAAAGAATTATGGATTGATTTGCCAAAGCCAGTGTTCTTCTCTTCCGGTCACTAGGGCCCTTTGTATTAAGGAGTAGCTTACAGAGAGCTCCTGCAGTCCTGGATGCTTTGTCACAAACAGATTTTAGGTGTGGGCCAAACGTTAGACCACAATCAAGTTTGACTCCAAGATAAGTTACGTTAAGTTTTGGTGCTATAGCCGTTCCTCCACAGTCAAATACGCAGTCTGCAGTTTTTCTTCTATTAAAGACGATTGCTTCTGTTTTTTCTGGAGCGATCTCTAGTTTATTTTGGCGCATCCATAAATCCACGGCATGCAACGTCTCGTTGGTTTTAACTATCATCTCGTGCGAGTCGTTTGCTGTTACTGAGATAGCTAAGTCGTCCGCGTAACACACCAGTTTAACACCGTCCGGAACTTCGATGTCCATCACATCATCGTACAGGATGTTCCACAGGGTAGGGCCCAGTACTGAACCCTGTGGAACTCCTCCAGTTACTTCAGATGAAGAATTATTGCTTCAAGGGCTAATTGTAACCATTTTTGTACTTCTCAAACATATTATTATCTACTATAGTAGTTATATGTTGTACAAGTGACTTTTTTATAAATAAGTCTGGCATAGAGATCCTATATCTATTGAGTAGAGAAAATCCCGCTTAAGGCATTCGCAAAAATACTGAAATCTTCTTTGACAAACTGACAAATTCTTAGTAGGTACATAGAGTACTTCTTATAAACAAGATACTGCATAAGTTAAGGTTAAAGAAAAACACGTCATATTAGCCAATTAGAACGTAGTTGCTATAGTTATTTCAGTTCCCCATTTGTACTTGCTGTACTCAGTAACAGAAAAAAATCAAGGAATTTGTACTTAAACAAAATACATAATCGTTAGTACTCCAACCTTGTGTACTACGTGTAGGTCTCGTTATTACGTGGTTAGAGGAAGGTATCTATAATATTTCAATGAATCATACCAAAAGAACGTCATAACGCTGTAGGTTTAATGAATGAATTATTGATGAATTAACGTAATTTTATAATCTTTTCCTTATTATTGAACGTATTATAACGCTTGAATGGATCTTATTATAAACCACTCATACACAAGATGTCTCATCTCAAACTTGGATGCATCAAATAAATATTATAAATGCGAAAGTTTGGATGGATGTATGGATGTATGGATGTTTGTTACTCAATCACGCTCCAGCGGCTGAACGGATCTGGATGAAATTTGGCACAGATATAGATTATAGTCTGGAACACATAGGCTAGGACTTTTTATCCCGGAAAATTAAAGAGTTCCCGCGGGAACCGAAAAACCTCAATCCACGCGGACGAAGTCGTGGGCATCAGCTAGTTACAAATATTAACGGAACATACTTAAATAGAGCTAACATAATGGTTTGAACGACGACGAATTTTTTCATTTATTTTTCGTTACGTTTAAATAAAATACAATTGTATCTACCCGAATTAAAAAGCTTTTATAAATATTTGTCGTTGTATGGCAATTCCATTTTCTACGTTAGGTATGTGGTACATAAAGTCCCAATCTACGCTATCTTGGCATAGAAAATAGTGAAAACAATCTTAGTATGGGAAACTTTCTGCTGCAATTTTAAAGTTTTTGCTATTGGAGAAGTTTTGGCAAGGACCTAATTTGGTCGTAAAGACAAATAAAAATCTTTGAAGCCATAAAGACTGCAGAAAGAACTGGGTTTTCGTATATGATATTGCTATCTCTAGTCTACTTATTATTCCTAACGGTGTTCACAAAAGTCAGAAGAAAATAGCAATTTGTTTTAGGAAAATACGCGCCGAATTGCGAACCTCCTCCTTTTTTAGAAGTCGGTTAAAAATATTGGTAAGTAGATCCTTATAGAATGTTTTGTAGTTTAAAAAAAAAGTTTATAGTTTAAAAAAATACCTACCTAATTTTCTTTAGTAGCGGACTATTTAGTTTCAAAACTTAGTTCTAAAACACATATAAGATGTATGTAGGGCAGTCATAACTTCTGGACCAGAAAGGACATTAACCAGCTATTGTTCTCGACACTTGTGTTGCACGAGCCGAAGTTACGTAAATAACAGGGCATTCCGTCACTGCGGTTTGTATATCTTAATGCTTATTTGATGTAACTGTAGCAACAAACAACTTCGTCACTTATTAAGCGCCGTATTTTTAAAGGTCGTTTGATATAATGCTACAAACTATAAGGTGAGCTTCTATTACAACAGTAAAGAAAACAACTTTACACCAAAATCTATCTACATATCTATATTATATATTATATAAATAAATTATAGATATAAAAATGAATCCCTACTTTCACTATGTCACAGCATCACGCGTGAACGGCTGGACCAGTTTCGCTAATTCTTTTTTTGTTGTGTTTGTTATTGTAAGAAGGTTCTTATGAAAGAAAAAACTAAGAAAGTTGCGCGGAACATTAGACAGCTGGTTTTTTATTGTATACTACTTTTTATCCCGGAAAATTAGAGAGTTCCCGCGGGTACCAAAAAACCTCAATTCACGCGGACGAAGTAGCCGGCATCAGCTAGTTCTTTATAAATTAATACAAAAGCGAAAGAAAACAAAAACATCGGACGCATACATATACTATTTTATCTTAGATACTTACCTACATAGTATTTTCGTGAGTTTCCCGTACCAAACTTTTGCGATAACAAATGCGATCAAATCTTGAAAGTTAGATTGCTGTCCCATTACGCGCTGTTTGTGCTAGGGTATCCACTATCCATCCCTTATCCATTTAACCTATGATATTCATAACTGATGAATATTTTACTTTTGTTCAGAGGAAAATGTTATGAAATTTTTGCCAAGATTATGTTTTTGCTCCTTTACTGCTAAGTACTTTACACTTTGTTTAGGCCTTTTGGCTATATTTTTCTTAATTCATGTTAAATATTTATTAACATGAATGAAGTTAGAGCAATAATAATGTTATTATTGCTCTCCGCTGAACTAATTTTCTGTTTTTTTTTAATGTATCATGATTAATTGAAAAGGCCTTTCATTTCGAGATTCTAGATCCGAGGTGCTATTTGTGCTAGTTTGGAATACGAACTAGTGTCAGCTCGGTCTGTGTTAATCATTAGTCCAAGAATTTTAGCTACTTCTACGGCTTTCAACTACAAGCGCAATGGTAAAGAGCCGCCCTTAATGTTAAATTTTGTCACGTTTGCTCACACTCAATGAGTCATACCGCCCGCGCTGCGACCTGCCGTAAGGGACTCCTAAGAATATTAATGTTGTGTGACTAATAGATAACATATTATTGCGAACTGTATACCAAAATTATACTGACGCATCCGCAAGGCGTGATAACATCAATAATATTATTATTAACTTCTCAATTTATTTCAGCAGGGACTTCTGAATTCACCCTAGATCCTTTGACAAAATCGGCGTAGCTAGTGAAAACTTTTCGTCGCAACTTACAGGAGGTAAGTACGTAGCATATCAAGCTGTGTATAAAATTAGCTAAGTTCAATCAAGTGCAGATCAGATTCACTTTGTCAGGAGCTCTTTGTATGTACGGGAAAATTACGGAAAAACTTGTTTTATTCAAATTCAAACTCATACTCAAAAGTATATTTATTCAATTTAGGTACACTGTACACTTAATGACGTCCAATTAGGTACTTATAAAACATGATGGTGATAATCAGATACGGTATCTTAAAACCAAAGCAGTTTCTTACATATTAATTGATAATTCGTTTAAAAATATAGATATTTGAAAAGTTGCATTAGGGATTTATACCTACATACCTGTAAGATGCTCGTTTGTACTTGTAAAGGTAAGAAAATAAAGAAAGCATATTTTGATACACACAAAATAGTAGGTACCTAAAATATTATGTCCTATTGTATTGTATAATATTATTATTTTTATTAGAGCGATTATGTCGAAAGCGAACTGCCATCTGGTAAATATTGGTAACATTATGTTGGCAAAAGAAAACCTTCTGCCGTACGTCTCTATGTGTCCAACATGGTGTCATGGCTGGCGACTCTACAATCTACATGGCTTGGTTTTGAAAGATTCCTCAAGATGGCGTTAGCACCACAACGTATTTAAAGCTCAACCTAGATGGCGCTTTAAGTAAACTGAACTTACGGAGCGAGCTTTTCCTACGTTGCTAGCTTTTCAACTTGTGTTACTCTATCTATATTTCGGGTAACCTGATGTAAACGACAAACTTGTATACACTGCTGAGAACGTAAGAGGGTACAAAATTAGTATGTTCTATGAGAGCAATGAATGGTTCGCTTAATAATGTGTACTTTTGTGAATAGTTTGAACTGGGCGATAGGCGTGTGTATTGTGGATACTGGATTGTGGGCCCCAGCTAAAGTTGTGAAGTGAACGCGGGAGCTCGGTGGTACCACAGCCGCCGGCCGGCAGTGCATACTTGTTCGCCGCGGTGACAGGTGGCACGATGCCCCCAGCAAACTAACTTGCGCTCGCGTATTTCATTCTTTTGTTTATAACACTTGTAGTGCACGTGCAATGACTAAGACTACTTACAACTCAGCTAAACTATAAGTTCTTGCAAGATGTAAACTTAAAAGTGTTGTGAAAGTGTAAAAAGAAAATACTGGTTCCTAAGTCCCAAGTAGGTACAATTCTTATGCGAAATTGTCATAAACTATGTTCGCAATCCTCGTATGGAGAGTGGCGTGAAACTTAGTTTCGGATCTGAGACGCACTAGTAAGTAGCAAGTTCTCTTGAAGTTTTTATAGGGCACTACTTGTGTGATTATGGGGTAATTTATGTGTGCATTAGAGCGGAAGCTGTTAGTGTGGTAAAGCAGGCACTGATATTAAGGTAGTGGCTTCAGACAGTGAATAACCACAACTAAGTTGAATGCCCGCCACCGTCGCCGATGTCACCGCTCATCCAATCGCAACCACAGTATTACCTCACCTTGAAAACATTAAAGCCAATTTAACCACAATTGCATGCATTGTCCGCGCCTAGCCAGCTAGTTGGACACTGGTGGTTATAGATGGTAAACACCGGACCTCACTGTAGTATAGTTACAAAAGAAAATAGTTACAGCATCGTGAAGTTTTATCTTAACTCTTTTACAGAAAATTTTTAAAAATTATCGTGGCATCAGGCCTCAGGGTACGGGAGGCAAAAGGAAAATGACATCCCATTTTCCTTTTGCCTCTTTTTTTTTCATCTAATGACACTAACCCAATTTGGATTGAACATCATGATGATTCATCATACACACTTATCTGCAAAAATCTAAACTTTGGAGACATTCTTGTGGCCCTGAAAAAATCCTGAATTGCAAAGCATTGGTGGCTCCTTTGGTGCTGCAAATGTCCATGGGTAGCTCACTAGCGGTAATCACTTAACATCAGGTAAACCGCTTGCTCTTTAAACTAAAAAAGTACCTACTCAATATGCATACACGTAACTTTAAATTTAACTTCTAAAATATATATCAAGTTTTTACAGGGATTCTCCGTATGCATTTTTAAATAAATTCTCGGGTTTATTTTGTCTTGGTGGCCGACAACCTTTAGTTATTCAAGCACCCATTACGAATTACTAAGTAGGTAGGTAGAGGTAGCTGTCGACTTATTCAAGTATCATTCAAATTCCGTGATCCTAATTCTAAGATTTCTATGATACAACTTAAGTCGGGTAGGTATATAATAATGATATAGTTAAACAACAGACTTCAGGTATTTACCTGACTTAATATTGACTTCAAATCTCTCATATTGATCAACTAGGAAGATCAACCTTATTATATCATCAACTCTTTACCTAAGTATGTAGTTGCAAAAATACAAAGTAACTAAATAGGAGGAATGAATTCTCTAAAAGCACTACATTCTAATTTCTAGGCTATGACGATCTCCGTGGTGCAGTGTTGAGCGCTGTTGTCTTAACGTGCGGAGGTCCCAGATTCGATTCCCGGCAGGGTCAATTTGGGAATTGATAATTTCTGAATTTTCCTGGTCTGGCTTGGTGGGAGGCTTCGGCCGTGGCTAGTTACCACCCTACCGGCAAAGACGTGTCGCCAAGCGATTTATTTTTCCGGTACGATGTCGTCATAGATTTAAGATGGTCTCACTTTGGTAGGAGCGCAGCGGATGATAAATCTATGGATGCCGTGTAGAAACTGAATAGGGGTATGGGTTTAATTAACTACCATGCCCCCTAACAGGTTAGCCCGCTACCATCTTAGACTGCATCATCACTTACCATCAGGTGAGATCGCAGTCAAGGGATAACTTGTAGTGGATACAAAAATATATATATTTGGTGACAATCATAGCATTGAAATCTTCGAGCATTTAACCAACATTGAAATGCTTTTCATGAGTTTCCAACAGGACTTCAAATGTAGCATTCGATAGGTAGATAGGTAAACCAAAAACTCCAATGGCTATAGGTACTCAGTTAATTCTAGAATTCTGTCTTCAAATATAAGTCAAGTCAAAGACTCATAAACCATCAAAGAAGAAAGAAAAAGGAACAAAAGAGGCATTTTCTTTGAGATTCTACGAATTCGTAAACTGCAATGGCTGCCGTAATAACTCGTAGGGCAAGGCACGAAGACTCATCCTATCACAGTATTATGTTCCATCCAAAACATATTCCGTATTTTCGGCTGACGGCTGTCCTCCCTAGGGGACATCTTCAGATGGAGAACGCCATCTTTCTTTGGTACTGTCCTCTCTTGTCAGTAATAAGGGAAACTTATGTAAGATACGAAGATACTCGTAAGTGCCTGCGCTAGTTTGACACAAGGCACAAAGTCTCGTCCTAACATAATATCATATCTGACGCAAAATATATTCTGTATTTTTTTGCTGACGATGCCCTCTAGGGAGAACGCCATCTTTCTAGGTACGCTCGTCTATGTCGGTGATAAAAGAAACTAATGAAGGTTAGGTTCTTTCAACTTTTTGAAATTGGATTGGTATTGTTCATAGGTACCTACGATTTACGCTAACACACTTTCGGCCGTTCTCTATCCTTAAATTGGCCTGTAGGGTATAAAAACATGAAATACATAGTTAAGTGAAAACAAACTAACTTTGACTCCGAATTTGCTGAAAATATCCGTTATGCTCGGACCAAGTCCATCGTATTTTGTTTGCCCCTGATTCCATAATAAATACTTAAAAAATATATATTTACATATAAGACATATCTATTTTATCTATACAATAATTTATTAATATTATCTATGTAGTATGTCCGTAATTTAACTCAAATATTTAATTCTATTGAATTCCTTTCTTAAAGAATCTAATTAGAAAAGTTAATAAAACCGTTTTTACTTTACGACTTCGGTTTTTATTGCCTACGAAGAAGACAATAACAAAACTTGATAAATCAATCTTGAAAAGGCAATAAAGAAGTACTAATTAATTGTTTCAAATTGGTTTTTCGCAACTACAAGCCTATTCTTTGCCTACTTATCGGAATCTTGTGGAATTTTTTATCTAAATCTATCTATCTATCTATACTTTTAATAAAACCGTAACAGGTCCAATTCTGTACATTGAAGTTATTTTGAAAATTTTTTTTGGAGGGCACTCATTATTCGATACTGAAGCCAAATCTGTAATTTTTTTCATTTTTGTCTGTCTGTCTGTCTGTCTGTATCTTGGCCGCGCATCACGCCGAAACTACTGAATGAATTCAAACGAAACTTGGCACGATTTGAGCCCATACTAAGAGGTAGGACATAGGATACCTTTTATCCCGAAATTCTACCCCCGAAGGGGTGAAATAGGGGTTGAAAGTTTGTATGAAAGTCCTTAATTTCTCAAGTTATAGCCATGAAACTTGATATAATGAGCTGCGGGTTGAAAATGAAAACATATGTGTTTCACAGTTATTCAAAATTCCACCCCCGAAGGAGTGAAATAGGGGTTGAGAGTTTGTATGAAAATCCTTAATTTCTCAAGTTATAGCCGTGAAACTTGATATATGAGCTGCGGGTTGAAAATGAAAACATATGTGTTTCACAGTTTTTCAAAATTCCACCCCCGAAGGGGTGAAATAGGGGTTGGGAGTTTGTATGAAAATCCTTAATTTCTCAAGTTATAGCCATGAAACAGCATTTGGGCTTTCGTTAAAATATGAAGAAGTACGTGTTTTACCATTATAGGGGGATTATACCGTGGGATAGTAATATAGGCTACTTTTTATCCCGGAAAATTAATAAGTTAAGGTAAGTAAAAAAAAAAAAAAAGCTAAAATGACAGGACTAATTGTATTGCTATTCCTTTCATAATGTTCCCAGCGGAAAAAGCCAGCTCTATATAATAAGCTACAATGTTGACCAAAGTTTCAAGTAACTAACTAACTACTTATGTCGCTGATACTAAACACAAATTCTTCACTCATCGTGCTTTATCATTTTAATTAAATCACAGCTCTGCTTTTAACTAGTATTTTTTTAACGAAAATCTTCATTAAAGCTTAGCGGTCATTATTTATGACTCGCAGCTAGAGAAACTTGGTGGGGTCAAGTGGGCTCTTGCTTTCAATGAGGGTTCGTAAATCGTGGTTCACTCAGAGGACCGACCACTTCAAATGCTCCTTGCTTCTTTTGTCCTATCCACTAAGATATTTTGAGAGTTCGTTATATTCGTGATGGTCGAATCAACAATTTTATTTGGAAAAATTCAAAATAGATTAAAGTCGTATACTTGGTCGTGTTTTTAGAATTTGCATTCGTTCCTTCTGAATAAAGCATGAAAAATATAATGAGTATTTTCTTTCGCAAGAAATGAGTGTTATGTTTCCTTATTCTTTCGATTGAAATAATAATTTCACAGAAAATGTTTCTGTTGGCATCCCTGTTATCATAATGAAATATTTTGTCGGCTTAATTTTATTACGTTTTGCGTATAATAAGTCCAAGTTAAGGTGTGGTTTGTGCGTTAAAAGCTAAATGAAAACTAAATACACTAACTAACTACTTACTTAATTACTTAGTACCTAATTACTAGGTATAGGTAAGTTTATTAAATCATTAACCTTTAGATTTACCCACACTCTAGAAGACACACTTTAGATTCTGCAACAAAACCTACAACAATTAATAAAATGCATTTTTTTCTATCTTTTAAGATAACAATGTTAAACAGTAAGAAACATGAGTGTTCGTCTTTTTTAGGGTTCCGTACCCAAAGGGTAAAAACGGGACCCTATTACTAAGACTCCGCTGTCTGTCTGTTTGTCTGTCTGTCTGTCTGTCTGTCTCCAGGCTGTATCTCATAAACCGTGATAGCTAGAAAGCTGAAATTTTCACAAATGATGTATTTCCGTTGCCGCTATAACAACAAATACTAAAAATTAAAAAAATATATATATTAAGGGGGGTCCCCATACAATAAACGTGTTTTTTTCGTATTTTTTTGCTCAATATTAAAAACGGTAACAGGTAGACGGTTCAAATTTTCACAGAATATTAACTTGTTTATTACCTTTCAAAATAAATAATTAAATATCAATAAAGTAAATATTAAAGGGGGGCTCCCATACAACAAACGTAATTTTATTTTTAATACGTCATAAATCGTAAAACTTACTACAGGTTTGTACGGAACCCTCGGTGCGCGAGTCCGACTCGCACTTGGCCGGTTTTTAGTAAATATGTAGAAGATAAACAAAACACTAGTCTTTATGAAGGCAAGTAAACATTTTTAGCACATCTACTATTATAGTAGATGTGCTAATAGATGTGTATAATACATGTATTCAATTATTTTTTGTTAACTTCTGTTACTACTACTAATACTTCAGCCTTCAGGCCGTAGCTTGTTTTTCTTCTACGCAAATTCGGATGCGTACATTACGTTAATCACACATTCCTACTATGTATTCGTACTGCGACGATATCAGCGTTGTCGTCAGTCAAGCACCTCACAGTAATTGTCTGATATACACGCTCGGTGAACTTATGAGGTAGATCTCTTGCATGGTTGGCTGGCTATTAGCACAGAATAGGTAATAATAGTACGTGTATTGGTAGGAAGGTTTAATCTACATGAATATTTGCGGGCAGGAGGCGGCGCGGGCGCGGACGCGTCGCGGTCGCACAATGAAGCCTTTGTTGCACAATGCCCATTTCCGATTACCAGATTGAATCGTGGCATCAAAGCGCTCCCATTCCAATAATAACGGCTTGGACAGAATAGAATATAGTTACACCGTCAACTCTGTTGTGTCTGAAAGGAAAATAATGGCTGTCGAAAAATCTGCACTCGCGATTTCCATTAATTGGCATTAAGTATATAAAATGTTTGAAAATAACTAATTTACCATAGCACCTATTATAAGATATTCATAACTGTTATGTTGAAACATCAAGACACGTCGTGTTCGTCTTATGAGAAGCCTATTCATGTTAAAAGAATTAAGGCTTAGAGTATTCAAAGAAAAAATGAATGAGCATTAATTATTTATCGTGCAATAGCTGTTGTACAGTAAGAGGTAAATAATATAATAGAAATCTCTAACAAGACTCAGATCTTGAATGGAACAAACTTAAATGGTAGGTAGGTAGTTAGATATGTAAGGCAGGGCACCTGTCAGTATTTCGTTCCCAATCGAGATCCCATCACTACAATTTGCGGTCAGGAACTTCCAATAGGAATCGAACTAATATCGCTTCATTCGCTTCACAGAGTTCACGGTAGACTACACTTGACGCGAGTTCCCAAAGTTTTGTTGTTATTTAATTTGATCTCTAGTGTAATATGCGGGTGAGCGGACGTTTTACACGTGATTAAAAATAAATTAAAATAAGTATTATAAATAGTTTTGCTCAAAGATTGATTGAACTTTAAACCTTCTTTATTTTAAGTACCGCTCCATTTTTTGTATTTTTCTAGGTAATGATGAAAAATAAATAGTGTCACAAACTAATAGAAATTCACATACCCTTGTAAAAGTCCAAAAAATAAATGAAATCTCAGCTCTTTGTCTGCGAAGTGACGCCGGCACCTTGTGTTCATTATTATTAGCTAGGTAAGTGTACCTATAATTACCTACGTTGATCGTTTCATGAATACGTGTTACGTTTAAAGCTTTTATTTCACAAAGCGAGTGTGGAATATGGAGCGAAGTTTAGAGGGGGCTTCGTTAGTTGCTCACTCTCAGGTAGAGTCGCGAGACGCCTTGAATATGTTAATCGTAATTATATCACAGTTTCCTACTTGTGTATTATTATGTACTTGCCTTAACATGAACATCCTGAAGCATGCATTTTTTTCAAATGTCCTTTTGTCATCTAAGCCTTTGTCCGTAGTTTTTTCTGTTTTAATTTGACTACGATGCTGTGTTTTCGCAGAAAACTAATGAAAACCCAACCCAGGTGAGAGTCAACGCAATCTCTGTTTTGTCAGACCACTGTAATTTTACAATAATACACGTGCTGTGACAGGGAAGGTGTGGCATACGGTATTAATGTAGGCAGTGACTAACTGAGTAGCAATAAATTTAGCATGGTGTTTGCCCGGGATTTGCAGGTTGTCCTGTAAACTAATTAATACCCCATGACGTGTAATACGACTGTAGTCTACCCAGTTATAGCTTATTTAAACAATTCATGTCGTGTCCGGAATTGGAGCGTTTTCGATTACAAGTGTGTGGCGTCAAATCTACGGTAGAGATTGCAAACTTTTCCCAAGAAAAACTCTTAGAATAAGATAAAATAAGCTTGTCCTACCTATAGCTAGAGAAAAAGTCCTTGTATTTGATATTTTAATACGTGGCACTTGGCAACGGCTGAGAGACGTGTAGATATGCATTAATAATACGCTGTTGGAGGTTGGTATGTCTATTACCTGAGAACCTTTAGCCAATCAAGTATCAACTTTTTCAATTTTGAAGTGTTTTCCATACTTAATAAAAAAAACTTATTCTATTCAGACCTTATTAAAATTTCATCTACATTCAGCCCGACAACCACCAACTAAGCTGAGAATCCTTATTTAACTGCAACTTTTTAATTAACGCTCATATTAATGCCTCACAAAAAGCGAAGAACCGCTCGCTTCCTGCCTCACACGGTTTGAGTAACTACCTATCTCTTGCTATTAACTCATACTAAACATTTAAGTCATAATATTATAGAAATAGTAGGTAAAACATTTTTTTTTAATCCACTACAAGTTAGCCCATGACTGCGATCTCACCTGATGGTAAGTGATGATGCAGTCTAAGTTGGTAGCGGGCTAACCTGTTAAGGGCATGGCAGTTATATTAAACCCATACCCCTATTCGGTTTCTACACGGCATCGTACCGGAACGCTAAATCGCTTGGCGGCACGTCTTTGCCGGTAGGGTGGTAACGAGCCACGGCCGAAGCCTCCCACCAGGAACCACATATTTCCTTTATTGACTTTACAAAATGAAGTTTTCTAGTATAATTAATTAATTATTATAGTGTTTCTTTAGTTGAGATTTCAGAATTTGAGTTTAAACCGATTTTTTTCACGGTGTACGGGCCTACGGGGTCCACCATTGTGTCAAGCTTGGCTCGAAAGGAAAAAAACCTACTTGAATATTGAGTAGGTATTATTAAAGTAACCGTAGCAATAAATCGCTTTGTAATGGATGTGAAATTAGGTAGATGAAATAGTACTTCAAAACTAAAAATCCACACGGACAAAGTTGCAGGCAAAAGGCAACAGCGAGTAATAAATAAAAAAAACAACGAACTAGTTAATTCCCAGGCCAGTCGAAAAATTTTAAATAGTGGGCGGAGTAGCAACAGAGAAGGTAAGCCTTAACGTGGGCTGTTTGATCTCGGCTTCTACTGATTGTTATGAGAGAGATCGCCGCAAGCTACCTGCGGTAATTTTAGACTCAAGAAATTACTCTTAATAATAAATGTACCTACCCACTAATTTCGAAAACAAAAATGGGCTCTCTTCCTTGAAATGGTCAAGATCATGTACAGGGATATTATGTTTGACTCATTTGAAATTCCTCTTTTCCTGTCCAATGTTCCTAAATGTCTTTCCATCTTAAAATTCTTTGGCACTTTTAGTAGATTTTTAGTATACGAAGTATGTCGCCGACGTTATATCATTTGCAAGCAATTCGCAAGCCCTGGCTTTTTGGCGCTGTTCCAAGCAAGCACTCGTATCCAAGTCATCTGTTAACTTTATTTCAAGGTCTATATTGCTTACTTTTATTGAACATTCAATTGGATAGTTCATAATGCTAAGGTATAAAATAAATTTGATTAGCTTATCAATTTTATTTAGGCAAAAGTAGTTATGTTAATTTGTTGCCATGTCTTTTAATCACACCGTGCAACGAAGGTGCAACGGTGCAAACCAAGGCGCGGGCGGCGGCGCCACGCTGATGCAGAGCGGGAGAGGCAAACTACTTTTTGTTTTTATTCTGGACAATCAAAGATTAACTAAATCCACGCGAACAAAGTCACATTCATTAATAAGTAAGCCATACGACATTTATTGAAAACAATACAATAGAAATTAAAGCTAGCTAGCCTAACCTAATTACTATATACGAGTAAATCATGCCCGCGTGGAATGGTGGCGAGAATGCTGGCTGCATTTCCGCGCTGGACAGCCAGGCTGATCCTTAATATTTGATTACTTAATAACATAAATACGCGGGATATTGGTACATATAAGTTTAATAAAACTTTTAGGCGTGTGAAAGTATACAGCGGAAATTATGTCTTTATACGGCATCCATCCTGTTGTAGCTTGTTTGGGGTTTTGCCTGGAACATTTAGGTATGAAAGCAATATTTTCAGTTCAGTTATTTCGATAAAAAAAACTGTTAAATACATTTAAATACAAAACTATTGATATGATAATCAATAGTTTTGTTTAATGTATTTAAGAGTTTCTATTTCAGTTAGGGATGAAACTTTTAACGTGTTTGCTTTTTTCATCATCGATATCAGTGTATTTTCATGCTGTTTTTTTAAGTTTGAAAGTTTTAGGATAAACAAAAATTAGTGTTTACTCGCTTAGATTTTTAACAAATTCCAATTTTAGGTTATAAGTTAGTCGAGTACCTCATTTAACAACTTGATCTCTCAAACCAAATTTCATTTTGATTATAAAAGTACCTACATGAAATTCTCCAAAGTCTATCTCGAATGTAATTGGTCTTGTGTCTTCTGATCTCTGCTTATAACAATGTACATGACACTCACGAAGTTGCGTGCGTCTTATTGCTGTATAAAATTCGAGCCGGGTCATTTGACTTAATAAGAACGACCTTATAGCACAGCCAGTTCCATTTCGTTATATTCAAGACATACAGCGCCAAATTTCGGTTGCTTTATTACTTTTAAGGGAAATAAATTATTAATTCTTAACTACGCATAAAAACTGCATTATGAGTCAATTTCGAGATGTTTATGCATTTCTTTGGCTACTGCTGAGTTGATAGTTATTATACGTCGTTAGGTCATTACTATATTCGCTTGTCTTTTGTTTTCGGACGAGAATGTTTCATTGTGATATTGCGTGGAAATTTTAGTAGGAAAAGTTTCCTTTCATTAGTTTTGAATTCTTGTCTAAGTTTTTGATATTTATTGTCAGATAAAGGGGCTACTGTTTTTTTTACTATTTTTCTATTGAACAACATAATTACTTACCTCTTCCTCATTATTTTAAGGATTTCATTGCTATCTCGCAAGTATAGGGTTGTGATCAAGTCTATCAGCAGCTTTCGTAAAAGGTGGCTTTGTGTAAAACTGTATTTTAGAACAGTTTATTCTTACGGTGTATTATGATGGCACGACAATGTACTCGTATGTATGGACATTCATAAACGTATTAGCTTCTCATTGCTGTGTAACGGGGTATGATTGATGGCATACAAATTCAACATTTGAGTCTTATACTTACTTAAGCATACGATATTGCTTTACAGTTAAATATTTTGTGACAATGGAAATAAATATATAGTATCGATGAACATTAATTAAATCAGTAATCAAAGTATAGTAAGTTTCATTTGAAAAATGTGACCCGAGTTACTTTTTTTTTATAAATATATAGCGAGCAAACTAGCAAGCGGGTCACCTGATGGCAAGTGATTACCGCTGCCCATGAACATTTGCAGCACCAGAGGAACCGCCAATGCGTTGCCGGCTTTTGAAATGTTTGTTTATCCGCCCTTTGAAGAGCCTCATATTATAATCAAGAGGGAACACAGAAGGTGGAAGCTGGTTCCATAATTTGCAGGTACGTGGCAGAAACGACCTGGAATAACGGAAGGTGGAAGAAGACCAGACATCCAGGTGGTGAGGATGAAATTTGTTTCTGCTACGAAGTTACTCTTCTAAATCAACTCCTGAGGTGGAGGAGGTGTCAACTCCTTGTCTTCTTTGCCTGTCCATAATATTCTAAAATGGTAGATTTGAGATCTCAACGCACTCGTCCCGCTGACTTGAAAAGTTACACTTGAAAAACCTAGTATGTGTAAACAGTGTCACATCAAATTCCGACAAGGAATGTTCTTGAAAGCGCGATTTTCCGCCGGCTAAGTATAATCACTTAAGAAAGTTTAGACAAAAGAGTGCAGAACGCGGAACTAGTCGTCGTTTAACTAGTCGCTGTTTAAGTCACATTTGCATACCCACTGAACTACCACTCTTGACCAACAAGTTTGTTAAGAGAATTTTTGTTTGGCGATCGGTGGAGTGGAAGGCATTAGTATGCGCTGAGCGGGCGCGTGACGGCATGCACAAGCGTCCGCTCGCACCTTCGCCTATACTTTAATGTCACTATAAATAAAATCCATATAAAATTGGTTACAACTGTATGGGAGTGTAACTAATTTTGGAATACGTCGTATCTTTGAAAACCATCCATGTTTTCCTTGTAGGCAACATTTTTTATACAGATGGAACATCTATATAATATGCATCGTGAGTTGTGGCTAATGTACTAACATTAGCCACAACTCACGATGCATATTATCTAGTGATTGTTCAAAAGTTTCAATAAAATGATAAACCCAAATTATAATAATAAAACTTTCTTTTAAAGCGTTAGCACGGTAATATTTACCGTGACGTTAGCGTATCAACTAACAACATAAGATTGAGACGGTATAAACATGATACATTTGTGTCGACTAAATTGAATTTAAGATAGTTGTTAATTGTTTAATGAATTTTTATACGTTTCAAATTTCAATGTTGTAATGTAATATACTCGTACCTACATATATTTTTATGCTTTGTTTTCATGTTGCCATCTGCTAATACCGTAGATTGGTTACAGACAAAGTGTTTCGTATTTTCCAGGTTAAATTTGCGTGTAATTCGTTGCGGTACGAACGCGATTGACGCTAATCCTATTTCCTCATCGCTGGCTGAGAATAAAACTGTAATTCAATAATTAACCTACAATATTACAGACACGTTGGTTGTCTATCGATTTCAGATCGAAACACGAGCAATGTACTTAATTATAATTTAATAATTTTGTGATCTGCTGCTGGTATTATAATTATTATATACAATCCTCGTCTAAAAATTCTTCTACTTAAAATAAAATGAAACTTTTAATCAAGAAAGTTGAACAACGCATTCCTTTAGTTATAGGTGCAAGGAATCCTCGGCCTGAAAATTACCCATAATTACAACCCAAAATACGAACAGTACTGAATATTTTAGTTGTGCAGCCACTTTGCTAACATGGCACTGGCCTTGCCATGTAAAGCACACAATGGTGATATCTACAAATTAACACGTTGACCGTTATTAAATTTTCTTGTTTCTTTTATAATCTAACCCAGATATGACAGCACATGTTTTAACATGGAGGGATTGTCATCTTAACAAAGACTTTTAATATAACAATACTGTACCATCTTAAACAACCAGTTTTGTATGTTACCATAAAAATTGCTTTCATCAGATGTTTGTGAGTGACCGGGAACCTAAGCTTAACGATTTCCTAACACAGAAAGTAGGGAAGTAATAGAATGAAACGTATGATAAAAATAACCGTTAAGCAATTCAATAACAATTAACAACCTATGCATATCTATAACGATAACTAGTTAATAACCGGCAACCCAAGCCCAAACAGTGCGACAACTCTTTCTCTTTAAATCAATCTATGATGTTTAGTCATTATAACCACCAAACACCAGTTTCAAATATCATGATCATCATCATCAGCATACTTATCAATCATCGGAGTACTGCAGACTTTAATAAAGACTGTAAGAAAACAGCGAGTTATAAAACGAAAAATATTCTCTTATTTAATCAAAGAAGACTAAAGCATGTCATCTCTATTGCAATCATAAAGAACGCGTTAAAAATAGGGTACCTCTTACCACACGACATAAACTGAAGTAACGTACTAAAAATAAAGTTTACTGTACAGTGCGTTAGCTTTTTTTAAAACTCCACCCGTAAACATTCCATCTGAACTGAGGACGTCATCACTACTCATAAACGTAAAAGTTGTACACGTGAAAGTGTATTCGTTGATTTGTCATTCAAACACGCCGCAGCAAAGCACTAAAGCTCAGATTTTTTGCATGTAACTAAGTATGTTCTATATTTAAGTACTTGAAAATTGGCGTAGGCTAGTTTTATCCCAGAAAATTTGGTTTTCAAAAACCTAAATCCACGGGCAGGAGTGCAAATATAAAAATGTTGCAAATGACTGAGTTACTTGTATTCAACTTTTTCGTATAGGTATGACTATATAGCTACCTACCCATTTGAATAATATTAGCACACTAGAGGATGCTCGCGACTTCGTTCGCGTGGCATAAGTTTTTTTAATTCCCGCAGGAACTCCTTAATTTTCCGGGATAAAAAGTAGCCTATGTCACTCTCCAGGACCTCAACTATACCCACACAAAAAATCACGTTGATCCGTTGCTCTGTTGTGATTGAAGGACAAACTCTCTATTTAACATCCTTGGGGATAAAATTTTCAAAAACTGTGAATCACGTATTTTTTCATTTCAAACCGAAAGTCCAAGTGCTAAGTTTCATGGCTATAACTTGAAAAATGAAGAACTTTCATACAAATTTTCAACCCCTATTTTATCCCTTTTGGGGTGCACTTTTGAAAAACTGTGACATACTTATTTATTCGTTTTTAACCGGTAGCTCATATACCAAGTTTCATGGATATAACTTGAGAAATGACGGACTTTCATACAAACTTTAACCCTCTATTTCACCCCCTTAGGGGGGAAATTTTGAAAAATCCTTCCTTAGTGAGCGCCTACGTCACAAAAGGAACCTACTGTCAAAATTTCAAGTTTCTAGCCCCAGCGGTTTAGGCTGTGCGTTGATATATAAGTCAGTCAGTCAGGACTTTGAATTTTATATATATAGATTACTCTTTAGCCTACATATTTCGTATAGATTGTAGATATGGACTTCCTATTTCCGAACTCAATCTATGGATTATAATATTTAAAGTAGTATAGAAATGTCAACTAATTTATAGACCGACTCTATAACTAAAACCGCTCCTACGATACACATGGGAAGTAGTATACGTGGGAACCTGATAGTGATAAATTTCAAACGGTATCATCGTGGTTCGTCTATGTTTTTGGTGCATTGTTTCATTTACTATCATTTCCCATGAGCACGGAACAAAGAAAGGGGAAAATCACAGCATGCTCACATGACTGCGCCATATTAAATAGTTGCAATATAATGTAGACAGAATACTTAATATGTTTTTTGATTAATTTGCAATTTTAATATGACTACGAATAAATAAATAATAATATTATTAGGTATACATATATACTTTGAAAACATACTCGGTTTTTATACTTCGAATTCTGTATACTTATCCGTACTGTCTTCTCCATTCTCCATGTAGTCAGTTAAGGATCCTAGTGGATTGAGGGGTCACGAAGTGCCAACTGCCAACGCACGGTACTTAATCACTACTGTATAGCTTGGGTCTGTTTTCGTTTTTATAAGTGACTTCTGACTGGCGACCGCTCCCGAGGGAAATTTGAAAAATCTGGCTTTATTTCTTATTTACCTTAAAAAAGGAACCTCCGCATAAAATTTCAGCTTTCTAGGTCAAGGGTTGATGAGTCAGTGATGAGTCAATCAGTGAGGGTGTACTTTTCTATTATGGTATGAGACTGAAATTTTATATTATTATCTCTACGGTATGTCTATGTACCTGCGTTGCAAGTTACCTGTACCACAATAGTGTGCAAATTTGTACCTGCGGCATTAAACCAAGTCTGGCAATTGTAAATCTTTTTGTTTCCCGATCATGCAACGGTGGGAACATCACGGGGACTATAATATTCTTTGTGAGATTGTTTCTATTAATCAGGTGTACTGCCGACTTTGTAGCGGCTTTGTTAGTTTTTCACTACATCGACTGTCAAAACTTCCTTGGACTGATTTATTTTTACACTGGATTGTAATCTCTTCCGTCGTGTTTTTTCCTGTTTGTTTAATAATAAGCCTAGAATTTCCTTAACCCAGCTAAGTTCTCACGATCCTATCTTAAACGACTTCATTATCAAATATCAGCATTTGAACAGTTACGAGTAGTTCTGCGCTTACAAACAGAAGGAAGCTAACACTCTAGTAAATCTCGAAACCTGATAATGACTTTCTGAATTTTCACATAAAGCAAATTTTTTTTTGATGTTTTTGCTAAAGACACGGTTGACGGTACGATTGGTATTATGTTAGTCGTTCATTCTTTTGATTTACTTATGAACGTGATAGATATTATAACATTCGAATAACACTGAAGTCAAAAAATCTACCTCGTGAATAAACATAGGTTATACATGTCTGCTGTCCTCACTATGGGACACAAAGCTAGGATGTCAATCGTAAATCTTTTTTCCCGATCAGGCAATGACAGGCAAATATTTCATACACGCGTGAAAGGACGACTAATCTGTGTTGGAATCCGTTGGATTAATTGTTCATGTTGTTTGTCGTTTCAGCAGGACAAGGATTTGTATGTAGTGTTAGTCAAAACATGGAAATAATTGTGTGGACTCATTATGTGTTACAGTAACTATTATTGGCTTAAATAGCTTTAAAATCACCTTGTTGAATATTTATAAAAATATTTTACACATGTACCTATATTACAGTATTTTAGCAAAGCTTCTGTAGGTATTCAATTTAAGTTTCGCGTAAGGTTAGTAAACTCATGTCCACAATGTTGGAATTCAATTATTATCAAACCACTGCAATTCCAAAATAGACATGAGCGCTTAGTTTTACTAAAGGGGTAAAGCTACTCGTAGCATGGCAAATTTTTTTTTGATGTTTTTGCTAAAGTCACGGTTGACGGTACGATTGGTATTATGTTAGTCATTCATTCTTTTGATTTACTTATGAACGTGATAGATAAAATAATATTATAACATTCGAATAACACTGAAGTCAAAAAATCTACCTCGTGAATAAACATAGACATGTCTGCTGACCTCACTATGGGACACAAAGCTAGGATGTCAATCGTAAATCTTTTTTCCCGATACGGCAATGACAGGCAATTATATTTCGTCGCTTCATTCTTCAGATATAATTTTTACATTGTAGTTTCCTCAATCATGCAGCAACAATCGCACGATTTTTAGAGATGTTTTATTTTAGTATAATGATAAAATTCTCCCGCTTAAGGCATCCCTACCTGGTTACACATTCAATATTTGTTCGTCATTCTTTTTTCGTGCGTAGCAACGATCGGACGTTCCCACTTTCAACAAAGTTAATATTATTATTTTATATCTAAATAAAAAATATTGAAAAAGAAACAGCCGCTGCTTCTTACAGGAAAACGGTGAGTCTTTAATCTTTCAATTTCAGCAATTTATTTCATGCCTGACAGGCTTAAGAAATTATACTTAAATTATATTTTCATGCAGTGTCAAATTACACTATGTTGTATGTGGGCACTTAAACAAAACAGTTCTGTCACTTTTATTGTGGCTCTTGCGTATTTATTACATTAATAATTATAATATCTAACTCACTAAAGGTTTTCCTAGGGTTTACCCGAGAGGTAACAACGAAGGAGAGTAAACTTTTCAGCATAAAACACGCTTATGAAATTATTCTTTTATGCAGCGTTTAATTATTCTAAATGTCCATCCGGCGGGTTGCCCAAGAGGCACCATGAAGAAGGTTAATAATCCCTTCAGCATGGCTCGCCTAAGTAATTATAGTTACTTAGTACTTACACGAAGTACGTGTTAAAGTACGCTAATCCACTGGGAGGTTACTAGCGAAGTAACACGACGCAAATCAAACCTTCCAGCTAGACACTCCTAGCGACAGCAGGATAAGGAGAAATATTGGCGCCCGTTAGACTCGTCTGATGACGAGAACTTTGCAGGTTAGTCGAAAATTCTATTACTAAGTGTTAAAAAGTGTTTTAACTCGGGATTGACTGCGAGTCAATTGCGAGATCATAATTGGCTGCGAGCCAATTATGAGTCATATTCTTATGACACTCATGCAGTGAATATGTGCCACCTGGACTAGATAATATGCACATTAACTGCAAACTAAAAAAAAAAAAATGTTTTTAACTCGGGATTGACTGCGAGTCAATTGCGAGATCATAATTAGCTGCGAGCTAATTATGAGTCATATTCTTATGACACTCATGCAGTGAATATATACTTATCACCTTGACTAGATATGCACATTAACTGCAAGCTTTTGTCCGCGAGACAAAATTAACGCTAAATGCGTACATACTCGTACATACTACCTCCATATTCGTCCGCTCACTTATTGTATTCTTTAGAGATACAAATGAGGTTGAGCACCATGCACAAGACGAATTCACCATTCTCTGAACAAGGGGGAAGTCGTGAAGAGTCAAAGACGACCAACTATATCAGATTCGTCACTAAGGACCGGCTTAGCAAGCCTAACACAAATTGATTTCGTTTCGTTCACAAATACTCGAGAAGTATCCGGAACACAGGTAAATTAATTATTTACCTACTTATAAAGAAAGTTACTTTTTACTCTTATTATATTTTTTTCGTGCGACGTAGCAAACGCACGTGCACTGTTTGTTAAAACTTTTAAAAGTGAATATTTAAGTGAAATGCCGAAATGAAAACGCGAACAACAGAAACGTAATCGTCGAAGGATTATTATAGAATCCTCATCAGACTCCCGGTATGCATTCATAATTCAACCTACCCTCGCATAAAAATAATTTTTCACTATCATAATATTGCATTAAAATACAGCTAAATTATATCGCTTTCAAAGCAGAAAACCGGCTTATTCGAACGTACAAACGCCTGATGGTTGACCAAGAGTTAAAACGATGGCCGTCTACCTTACTTTTCATCATACCTGTGTAAGAAAAACATACAACAAACATTTTTCTCTAGAAATCACAAATCATTGTGTAACTGAACAACCTGGCGATTCACAGAGTGTTAACACAAAGGTTTCACAGAGACTAAAACTTTATAGTCTCGTACCTACATTTTCAGACTGTAATATTATGTAACAGAACAACATGGCGGTTAACCGAGAGTTAACACGAGGGTTTAAATACACGCTAAAAGTTTCGTCTTGTACGTTCCATACAACAATGGGGTGTAGGCGAACAACCTGGTGGTTAACCGAGAGTTATCACGAAGGTTTAACAGAGGCTAGAAGTTACGCCTTGTATATTTCATACGATAATATTATGTAACCGAAAAACCTGGTGGTTAACCGGGGGTTAACACGCAGATTTAATAGATGCTCTAAGTTTGTCCAGAGCTCGATCCAGAACTCCTCGGGGTACTCGGAGATAGAAGAGACAGGAAATGATCCAAAATTTGGTGAAAAATATAATAAATGAATAGACCTGAAAGAAATGTAAATCATTCAGTGAATGAAATAGTCAAGATCTCAGGTTCAAAATTTCCAGATGTAATTGTTCACAATATAAAACCTCTCAGTATGAAACGTACATACACCGTCAGAGAGGTAACAAAAGGTCTGAGATAATGAATATATCCTTTTTATCAGTTATCTAGGTACTTTAGCGTTATATAAATTCAATTTATTTACGAATACTGTAGATACAGAAAACGAAAATAAAAGCGGCTAGTATCTTGCCTCATAGTGGTGTGCAAAGAAAATTTGCAACAAAAATGTGTGGTAAAATTGCAAAAATTACCCACAAGTTTTACGTTTTTCCTACCCACATGTTCTTGGGCTCAAATCTCTAGTTTTATATCTCCATCGTGCTGGAAGCATAATATATCATACATCCGATGACGCGTAAGAATGGTTGACTAAACTTAGAAGACGGCAGAAAAATAAAAACCTAATTGAGAACCTTTTCCGTTTTGGAAGTCGGTTAAACGGCGAGTATTTTTACGACCGGAAGTAGACTTCGTATGATGTACCTAACAATGTAAAATTTTATCGTATTATTGTTTTTTTAAAAAAGATTTTTCGCGGGCTAGCGGGCAAGCATTACTGCAAACTCGGGATAATGCATAGTTCATGCTGCCCGAAGCGGGATCTTAACTTTAGTATCTATGCATCGTCCATATATTGGAAACAATCTTTGAAAAACCGTCATGACACTGTCGTTATTATAATACCTACATCGTTATCACTCGTGGAAAACATAAAATTTACTCCGCCTTAACATACTCCATAATAACTTGCTTAATGCAAAATTAAAATACTTTGTTTTTTGTAAAAAGAGTAAAGAGTATAGATCCACGCTCTCAGCGCGTCTACCTTAATAATTGACGGAGGGAAATGATTTAACGCATTCATTCAAAAATAAGTAGGTACTTATGAATATTATAGTAGTTTATGCAACTGTCATATAATACCCGTGTTATATGCAGTTGCATACACTACTTTATCTTCACTAATGCAATTTATCAAACAACAAGAGTAAAAGCTGACAATAGTTTATCGCGTACGTGTATTGTCACAGTGAACATGCCGAATGAGAGCGCAGCTGCGCGCGCAGGGCCAATCAGGAGCGAGCGCGCGCTGTTCGTTTTTTATTTAATTGGCACAAGATCTTACCAAAGAGTTTTGTGTATGTAAGTTTAGTAGTTTCGACGAAGTTTTCACGTATAACCCAACTGTTTTCAAAAGCCAGCCTAATATCAAAATTTTATACAACTTGTATGAGGATTTTGACATAAGGCTCGCCAGGTTAATTGGTCGCGTTTTATTGATGTTATAATGAGATTTTACGATATCGATGTGGATATTATAACATCATGTGAAATTGCTTAAATTGAGTGTTTTGTTATCTGCGCTATAACAGTAGTAATTATAAGTCAAGTATTGGAAACATAAGTAGAATGTTATAACATTAGTGTAGATAAAATAATTTATAATGACTGATGACACATGTTTTTAGCGACATGAACAACTAGGTTGTCCATTGTTAAAAAAGTATAGTAGCCTAATATCTCACTTAATTTAAAGCTTCTAACGTCAGTGGGGTTTAAAGCCCAAACCGACCGACTTACACCTCCAAGTCGACATTAGTACTACCTAGTAGTCAGTGGCGTAACTATACCATCTGAGGCCCGTGGCAAATTTTTCGGATGGGGCCCTCCGGCGTCCCAGTAAAAATAGTCACGTTAGAATTAAATTTTAATAAACCACTGATGTTATTTCTGAGCTCGTGGCCTCTTGGGCCGGGGCCCTCTTTGGTCGGGAGCCCGTGGCATTTTGCCAGTCCTGCCACCCTATAGTTACGCCATTGCTAGTAGTCTATCACAATATCGACCGAGTATATTCATCATTTTTCATTTATATTCTGCGGGGAACTTATACACAAATAGGTATTTGTCGTATTCCATAATCTTGATTATGGCATAATTTTTTGACAAACATCATAAAATGGTACCATTATTAATAATTTTATTAAATATGTGCCTGTTACTACAGGCACATAATTTACCTCTACAACAATAAAGGACCTCTACAACAGGACCGGAATAACCCGTTCCTTTCCCGCCGCGTTTTGAAAAATAATAATTTTCTCCCCCCTTCTGGGTAGGTTTCCAAACGTTCAAACGTCCCATTGGACGTCTGTTGTGTGTAAATACAACCAAGTACTGGGCCGGCTAATATACTTTTGATTAGATTATAAATCTTGCAGCATTAACATCAATAATTATTGGTTTCATTTGCTTGCATCCAACCTGTAAGCTTGTTACTCAGGCGCTGATGTAAAAAGCGCAACATTGTATTTCTAAAGTAAAATGAATACTTAAGAAAAATCTTAGACTCATGAACTATACATATGATATAACTATACGTAGATGAGAATATCAAGAAATCCGCACATGATTCCAACCTTAAGCATAAAGCTGCTTAAAATATTACGACTCAAATAAGAGATTGAAAAAAAAATAAAAAAATATTGACAACAATAATTAGTATCTATTCAACATGGATACAGTTCTTGCAAAAATAGATATTTTCTGTATCTCTAAACATCTACAATGTAAAAATTATATCTGAAGAATGAAGCGACGAAATAGATGATCAAACGAACTTCCTGAAGTGAAGTTCGATCATTATTATATGAGTCGCTTCATTCGAAGATATAAATAAATTCCCAACCCACCCAACCCGAAATATATTTTTGCAATAACATTAGGTACTTATATATCTCTAAAAAGAATGACGAACAAATATTGAATGTGTAACCAGGTAGGGATGCCTTAAGCGGGAGAATTTTATCATTATACTAAAATAAAACATCTCTAAAAATCGTGCGATTGTTGCTGCATGATTGAGGAAACTACAATGTAAAAATTATATCTTCGAATGAAGCGACTCATATAATAATGATCGAACTTCACTTCAGGAAGTTCGTTTGATCATCTAATATTTCATACACGCGTGAAAGGACGACTAATCTGTGTTGGAATCCGTTGGATTAATTGATCATGTTGTTTGTCGTTTCAGCAGGACAACGAATTGTATGTAGTGTTAGTCAAAACATGGAAATAATTGTGTGGACTCATTATGTGTTATAGTAACTATTATTGGCTTAAATAGCTTTAAAATCACCTTGTTGAATATTTATAAAAATACTAGCTGATGCCCGCGACTTCGTCCGCGTGGATTGAGGTTTTTCGGTTCCCGTGGGAACTCTTTAATTTTCCGGGATAAAAAGCCTTATAGTCTGGAATAGCCTATGTGCTATTCCAGACTATAATCTATCTCTGTGCCAAATTTCATCCAGATCCGTTCAGCCGTTGGAGCGTGATTGAGTAACAAACATCCATACATCCATACATCCATCCAAACTTTCACATTTATAATATTTATTTGATTTTACACATGTACCTATATTACAGTATTTTAGCAAAGCTTCTGTAGGTATTCAATTTAAGTTTTGCGTAAGGTTACTAAACTCATGTCCACAATGTTGGAATTCAATTATTATCAAACCACTGCAATTCCAAAATAGACATGAGCGCTAAGTTTTACTAAAGGGGTAAAGCTACTCGTAGCATGTCAATCGCAAATCTTTGTTTCTTTTTTTTTTTTTTTTAACCACTACAGTTTAGCCCTTGACTGCGATCTCACCTGATGGTAAGTGATGATGCAGTCTAAAATGGTAGCGGGCTAACCTGTCAGGGGCATGGCAGTTATATTAAACCCATGCCCCTATTCGGTTTCTACACGGCATCGTACCGGAACGCTAAATCGCTTGGCGGCACGTCTTTGCCGGTAGGGTGGTAACTAGCCACGGCCGAAGCCTCCCACCAGGCCAGACCAGGGAAAATTCAGAAATTATAAATTCCCAAATTGACCCTGCCGGGAATCGAACCCGGAACCTCCGTACGTTAAGGCAACAGCGCTACACACTGCGCCACGGAGGTCGTCAAAATTCTGATCAAACAATGAGACTTTTTCCATTAGAGAGCGCCGCGCCGGAATTCGAACTTATCCATGACATTAACGCTCACGTTATCGTAATGATGGAGGCTAGAGTGTATGAAATTATAAAATGCCGTGCTTGAAGGCGTCTCATAATATCTTCATTCTTCAGCAGCTAGAAAAATCCATATTCATACTAATATTATAAATGCGAAAGTATGTCTGTCTGTCTGTCTGCTACACTTTCACGGCCCATCCGTTCAACCGATTTTGATGAAATTTGGTACAAGGATAGTTTGTATCTCGGGGAAGGACATGCTACTTTTTATCCCGAAAAATTAAGGAGCTCCCGCGGGAATCAAAAAAACTTAATACACGCATATGAAGTCGCGGGAATAATCTAGTATAATATAAATAATAAAATAATTCACATTATTCGTTACTACATAAAGGTGCGAAACTGTCTGTCAGTTAACTTTTGACGTCTCAAGTTTCTAAATCTGAGCCAATCTTGGCGTGGCTAATATAGTTTGCAGTCTTGAACGAATAAGAAAATAATACTTTTTATCAAAGAAAATCATACAGTTCCCTCGAGGTATCTAATAGGTAATGTAATATTTACAGTGTACTTAATTTAATTACTTTGATTAAATATTTAAAAAAAATATATATATTAAAAAAAATGGACAAACATCCTTGCCGTGTTGCCGTGGTGCCGGTTCCAACACAATACAATACGTAATAGCACCTTATTCCAGTATACTAATACGCTGTGTCGGCCAATGCGAAAATCTAATTTCGATCCCGAAAGTCTCGTGTGTAAGCATTAATTATGAGAAAAAGTTCATTTAACTTCGGTATAAAAATCCGCAGTCATGGACACGTCCGTCAATACCTAACTTTATAATAATCATTGTGTACCTGGCATAAAAAAAGGCCAAATCAAATTCTGCCTGCGGCGTTTTTTACAGAGTTGTGACTTTGTGAGTTTTGAAGTGATTTCCTTTCAGCTTAAAATAACGTAACGATTAACCTATGCCCTTATTGTTTTTACGATAAATACCTAGATGTTGATACTAAATTATTTCTTACTAATAGCTTCATCCATACTAATATTATAAATATGAAAGTGTTTGTCTGTCTGCTACGCTTTACCGGTTCATCTTTTTAATCCGATTTTTGATAAAATTTTGTATAGGGAGGGGGAGTTTTTATTTTATATCAATAAAAATTAATCCAATCGGAAGAAGTTGCGGGCATTGTCTAGTATTCTATAGCATTACTTACATAATATTACCTTCTTAATAGTTATAATACCTAGTAACTTCTTGTAAATATTTATACAATGAAAAAGTCAGAGACGAATAAGAATTAAGTATCGCAATGGCATGCTGAGCCTACATTTTTTAAATATAATGTTTAGACATTTTTATAATCATTATAGTGAGTCGATTTCATTCCATAAGACTTCAAGGATATTTTAGGGTGATTCGGGTGCCATCAATGGAAGCACAGGTTACTAATTAAAATAAAATTGTTAAAACAGAACGTAGAACTCTCTCGCCCCGGACTAACTTTTAACGAGGATATATTTGGTTACGACTAACCCTTTGGTGATTTTACCATTGAGTCTGGCTGCAAATAACTCTGTAATTGCCTTCAAACAACTTCTGCCTTTGTGAAGAGAAAACCGATGTTGCATCTATGTTCTGAAAGCTGAATACCTGAAAGCTAGGTTTACGAGAGAGAGAATCACGCTAAAATTTTGTTAAATTATTTAGAAGCTGTTGTGTGTAATTCAAGTGGAGTGTTTGTCACAAATACCTACTATTAGAGACCCTACGTTCTGAGTAGGTATATAATATTTCAGAAAAAACGTCCAATTATTAGAACAGAGTATTATTGTCGCAACGCAATCAGAAAAAAAAGCTTCTTCTGAATGAAAACGGTAGATATATCAACGAGTTAAATAGGATTATAATGGTTATAATATTTAAGTTTTAATTAATGTTGTAATCAATATTAAACACTATCGAACAAACGCAACCTTCAAAAAACCTAGTAATGTGCAACCCGAGAGAAATCTAAGGAGAAACCATTTGAGCAATTTTTAAATATTATATACTTTTATTACAGGTGACCTGAAAAATTGGGCAATATGATGGATTGCCTCTGCCCGACGCCGCGCACATTGGCCTGCCGCGTGGTTCTTCTCGACGAGAGGGAACTATTGCATGAGATACAGGTATGTACTTAATAACTAATGATGAAAACATGGCAAACAAGCCACAAAAATATAATAAAAATCTAAAATTTCGCACTGTGAGTAAATGTAGTTAATAAAAATATAATAAAAAACTAAAATTTCGCACTGTAAGTAAATGTAGTTAATCAAAAGTTATTTTTCAGTCAAACACCATTCTGATAAATTCTTTAATACATTTTCTATCAGAAAATGAAAAGCTTATATCAAATCCGAGCTTGCCCCGGCGGACGTCCCGACGGACGTTGACGGTATTTTCAATTTCGCCGTATGATAAAACAACGCGTGGATTTTTTTCTCCGTTTCTATTCCCGCACTTTTGAAGTGCAGCTATTCCGAGACGAATTATTTGAAGTACACCCAGGGGCTCAAGGAAGGTCTTTTATATGCGGGGCTCGGGTCCAAGGTGCGGGCGATGAATTCACTGAATCGTACGTCGACTCTATGAATATTAAATTCTATTTGGCTGGCATTGTCGCCGCGTAGTGAATGTGAGAGTGGTTCACGGGACCTGCGAGCGCGACGCATCCACGCCGTACCATCGCCGTACTTATGGCACACTCCCGTGTCTTGTTCATCACAATCTTGCTCGTCCATTTTGCACGCTACCTGCGAAATTAAGAAGTGCCATTATATCCAGCGTTTTAAGCCCAGTATGACGTATTGATACAAACATTACTATATTTATTTATTACTTATTTTTAGGGTTCCGTACCCAAAGGGTAAAAACGGGACCCTATTACTAAGACTCCGCTGTCTGTCTGTCTGTCTGTCTGTCTGTCTGTCTGTCTGTCTGTCTGTCTGTCTGTCTGTCTGTCTGTCTGTCTGTCTGTCTGTCTGTCTGTCTGTCTGTCTGTCTGTCTGTCTGTCTCCAGGCTGTATCTCTTAAACCGTGATAGCTAGAAAGCTGAAATTTTCACAAATGATGTATTTCCGTTGCCGCTATAACAACAAATACTAAAAATTAAAAATATATATATATTAAGGGGGGTCCCCATACAATAAACGTGTTTTTTTCGTATTTTTTTGCTCAATATTAAAAACGGTAACAGGTAGACGGTTCAAATTTTCACAGAATATTAACTTGTATATTACCTTTCAAAATAAATAATTAAATATCAATAAAGTAAATATTAATGGGGGGCTCCCATACAACAAACGTAATTTTTATTTTTAATACGTCATAAATCGTAAAACTTACTACAGGTTTGTACGGAACCCTCGGTGCGCGAGTCCGACTCGCACTTGGCCGGTTTTTTTGACATGTTTTCTTTGAGTGCCAATCAAGTTTTCCTGTCCTGCATTTAATGCAAATCAAATACAAAATGCAAGATATTTCATAGGTACAGACTCATGAAGACAAGTCTACAATAACGATAAAAAATATTCTAGTAGGAAGTATAAATTGACGAATTTTATTATGCTTATTCCAATAGAATATCTAAACAAAAAAAAAGAAAACATACGCACCGAATGGAGAACCTCCTCCTTTTTTGGAAGTCGGTTAAAAATAAGCTTTATACAATCAACAAAGCTACGAGGACTATAAAGAATAGGATATCAGCGTTGAAGGGATAAAAGCTGAAACAATAGGGTCTAAGTAATTGCTCGGATAAGACCCACGCTTCTACCTTTAGCGAAATTGTCTTCGTTTTAAACTTCACATAATATAATGAAATCTCTGTTTTATCTCGAAAACCCCAAAACTGGGAAACTCTTGAAGCCAAGCCTCAAACTCTGCGAATTACTCAGCTACACTTACTTCAGTCATATAACCGTAAACAAACATAAAACTTCGAGATATATACTTTGGTTTGACTAAGAACACAAACTTGCTCGTCAACGGAATTCTCAGATATATGGAGCTAGAATCGTTCAATTTGCGCAAAGTGGAAGCGACGACAGTTCGACGTTGACGCTAAATTGTATGGTTATTTTAGATAAATCGCCGTCCTTTCCTTACAGTTTCCCCATCTACAAAGGGACATTTGTCTCAAACGGATTCGGTGGCAACTTTTCTCTTTCCACATTACTAATATATAAAGATTTATTTGTTACGACTACTGCCATTCCTCGCCCGGGAGCGGGAATTACAACGAAAAACAAATTGCGTGATTAAGCGAACCTTATCAATGTTTGGGAACCAATTTATTTGAGTGGTTCATCATTTGTAAGATTTTAGATACGTTATTTATAGGGCTTTTATATCGAGTGAAACTACATTATCTCACTGTTACCGAAATCATAACAAATTCACAGCAATCTATCAGCTTTTAACGGAATTTCATACAGACAGGAATATTTATTATCAATATATTATCTTGTATGTAGGTATTTAATTTTTATATCCTGGTTTTAAAATGCACGCCAAATAAATGGTTAGTCAGACAACGGAAATAATCTGTGAAATATTGCCTTGTTTGAGTTCACAGTCAAAGCTTTTAAAAAACTTATCAAATAAAACTTCATGTCAGCGTTTAATTAGTGCCCCAAATTCAGATAGTGCTTCGGTCATCATAGTATTACGTAACCCAATACTTAGCGGGAAACTCTGAAGAAAGAGGGGGTAAAAATTGCTCAGCAATTTACGAGTGAAGAGGTGTTGGGTCATTGTTGAGAGTATTGTCGTAGAACGCTGGGACAAATTGTTCGACACTGTTTTACGGTCTACTGCGTACTGGGCACCTCGCTCTAGTCCAATCTCTTCATTCGTGACGACTTTATTGCCTGTTGCTTGCGCCCTGAACAATCTACCAGGAGTTTTTTGCTAAACAATAGCTTAATGAAGCTTTTTAAACGGTGCAGGCGTAAAAGTTTTCATTGTCTTTCGTAGAGGAAAGGTTTTCTGAGTTAATGTTTTAGAATGAAATGTAATTGACTTAAAACAAAGAGCTAAGCTACTTACTGATTGCTAACTTATGAAAAGAAACATTGCGCCTATACATAGAGATTAATTATACAAAACAGAGTGGAATAACAGTCCTCAACTCAATTTATAAATTAAATAATAGGTACCATTTATTTTTATTTTTAGTCACACTAAAAATAATGAACTCTAGCCCAGGGGCTTAATTAACGTGCAATAAGGCACAAAAAGATTGAAAATTAAATACTGCCATCGGTGAACTGTTTGCCGTGCCACGCAGACGGGGGATGGCCGGCGGCAGCGGCGCGTTGCGTGCATGCGTATACCTACTGCGATTGCTGTCAGGTTTTCAAATCGTTTGTTATTTTTCGAGCTGAACATACTCTGCTGGGAGCAAACGGGCTCTGTTATTAAATCATTTATTATTCAACTCGGCGAACTGTTTCGCAATTTTCCCACATACTACCGCTCTCTATAACGTAGTGTAGCCATAAATGTTTTTGTTCCTGCAAACACATTCAGCGTTTAGTTGTTGATGATTTCGAATTACCAACGTAAATAGTTGCGGCGATAGTATAAAATATTAATACAAACGTGAATGGCCGCCGAATTGCAATTAGTTTTCCTAAATCGCCATGATTGCATTGGATTAACATTAATGAGTTTTCGTTATTTAACATGTTTTAGCAGTTGTCAATGGTTTGTATATAGGATTATTCATCATAATAATATTTATTCGGCTTGCATAGTTTCTGATCAATATTTTACTTAAATACACTCACAGAAAGTCTTTGTAAAACAATGTGGCCGATTCTGTATACCACAATCTCTAAACTAAACTAAAATGGCAGCTTTAAATCAGCTAGCTCTGTCCCTTTCCGTAGGGAGTATTAAGAAAGGGTTAGGAATATTTGTAATGCTCTAATTTTAGTTTAGTTTCTAAATTGTGCACTACAGAATCAGCCCCAGTATCTAAGTATCTAAATTCATAGACACGCTGCTAGGTATCAAATAAAAAAAAAAAAAAAAGGCAAACTACCTTAAGGCAAATCGCACCAATTTCCTTAAATCACTATTTTAAAAGCACAATGATCATGCGATTAAGCTTGCATTCCCGTAGATGCGTGAGAGTGGACGCGGTCTCCCTCATTACAGTGCCAATGCTTCATCATCGACTACTGGTCTTACAGGTCCATGTTGCGTGCGAATTAGCCTAATTGTGGAAAGCTCAAAGCCCGGCATCGAGGAATGCTAATTGGAGATAGTTTGTGCCGTGGGAGATTGATTTGCATTCGATCATATCTGACTTTCTACTTTTTTTACACATCTTGTGTGTTGTTCTATTTTTTTTTAATATATTTTGAATGATTTGGCGCTATAAAAGAGCTGTCGAAAATTTTGACCACTGTTTGGAGAAACAAAATTACATATTGGCGCTGAATCTCTAGTGCACAATCTCTAAACTAAACTTTTAATGACAGCATTAAAAATATTGCTAACCCTTTCATTGCTAACCCTCCCTGCGGAAAGGGACAGGACTAGATTTAAAGCTGTCATTTTAGTTTAGTTTAGACTTAGAGAAAATTGGCCACATTATATCATTATGATTTTCTATAATTTTATCATTATCATTAAACTTTATCATTTATTACATTTTATCATTATCATTAACTTGTCAGTGTCAATTAATTAAAATTAAGTATGGAGATTAACTTTGGACTAAGTGGGTCCTCCATACAACTTTTTGGCAGACAAAGGCAGATGTACGCTGTTAACGTTTTAACTCAAAAAGATACCCTCGGGGCTCTGCTATATAAGTACTTAACTAAGTATAGTTATATTCCAGAAGAACGAATGAATATTCAGCAAGTTCCAGAATGTGTGATGTCAATTAAATCTTAATTGGAATCATATCGGAACATTAAGTCGGTTTATGATAGAGTCCTGTGGGTAGAGCGATAATTAGCTGCAGCCAATGCTTTACGTTCGACAAAACAACTAAATTTCAGCAAACATAGAAAACGTTCTAAATTGACTCAATCGGGAATTGGCCTCGGGAATTCATTTATTTAGACAATCAGAACACAAGCACAAAAGATTGTGGCGTTAAATAAAAAGCAAATAAATACACTTCATAAATTTAATATTTTATGACTATCTATACTTCCTTAATATTATAAAGCGAAAATTTGGATGGATGGATGGATGAATGGATGAATGTTTGTTACTCAATCATGCCAGAACGGCTGAACGGATCTGCATGAAATGCTGCCACTTTTTATCCCGGAAAATTTAAGAGTTCCCGCGGGAACCAAAAAACCTCAATCCACGCGGACGAAGTCGCGGGCATCAGCTAGTCAGTTTATATTTTAGACTCCTAGCACATAATAGGTAATAGTCTTCTAGGTAAAACTTTAAGCCGTAAACCCGGTTTTCAGATGTTCTAGCGGTAATTCTATACCTACCATTAAAACTAAAACTGCAGTAAGCCTGCGGTAGAAAATATATAAAAGGAAAGCCGTTGGTTAAATACTGTAATTGCAACGAGTATACAGGGGGATACTACTAGGTTTTAAATAATTCTGCCTTCTTGTAAATTCAGCTTTTTTTAGTATACGGGTACTTTAATAGTGAACGCGTGACAGGCGCCCGCGCGTCTTTGTAGTGCATCTCGCGCACTACCCACGGCTACAAAAGTAGGTTTAGTGACATAAGCTAATTTGTATAATTTAAGGATCTTTAGTAGTGTTTTAAAATGTAAAATTGTTTCAAAGTGTATACCGTATTATACAGCATAAGAAGTTTTTATCCAATAGTGTTGTTATTAATTATGGTGTAAAAAATATTAAAATATGAAGTTGGTAACTTTAAAAGAGGCGTCTTAGCCTGCTAAACTGTTTACATATTATATTTCTGTTTTACCTAAGATACTAGGATATAGACTATGTACCTATACCTACTGTATTTTGGTAAATAAATAAGTACCTAACTATAGGTATAGAATTTTATACTTTTAATCATATAGTTCCTTACATGATTTGGTAGACATAAATTAGATGCTTTGGTGTAGCAACCTACGAGTAGTTACACATTTTTAATAGTAATCGTAATATAACTTCGATATAATATTTTTTTGATCTTTTACGAAGGATTTTAGACCGAGTGAAAGCCCGATAGACCATTTTAAAACATAACAGAAAATATTAGATAGCAAATAGTTATTAAAATCACAATAAATCATGCCGTGAAGCTGTTAAGCGTGCACGTGTAGGTAAGAGCAAAAATACACGAATACAGGACGAAACGTCCACACGTCGAGACGTCCGTGTCAGAGGGGAACGTTAAGTATATCCTTTCACCAATTTAAAAAAATAAAATAAATGAGTAATTAGTAGTTACTAAAAAAATATGTACTTAACAGAATATGACATTTATGGGGTTTCATGAGAAACTTCAAACTTTCAAACTATGGATTGAACAATCCGAAACACTGGTACTTCAGTCTAGACATACTCGTAACTAGTGAAATTAACATAACTTTATTGTTAACAGGATAATAACACCGGCCAAGCTCTGCTCGACGTAGTATTCAGGCATTTAGATCTACTAGAGACGGCGTACTTCGGTCTCCGATACGTGGACCAAGATAACCAAACGGTAAGTGCCGACAGGGGATATGATTTATTATTAGACGGGGCAAATGGAATATTCTTATATTTATGGTTGCCTGTGTAACGGTCCCAAACCGTGGTGCTGCGGTTTATTTCCTTGTTCTCGCTGTAACATATCCAATGTAGGTCAAAGTTATTTGTATTAATTTATTCCACTTACACAAAAATTAATAAAAGATGTGATAGTGATATTATCTTCTTTAGGTTTCCGAACCGGAATGGTAGAACAGGGAGTCTTTTTGTGGTGCAACTAGTTAGTCTGTTTGTCCGTCTGTCCGCCCGCATACTTTTTACTATCATGTACATAATAATAATATATAAAGCTTATTATTATTGGATGTATAAAGTGTCTTATAATCCTTACAATATGGCGACTGAATGGGACCATTTTCTTAACCACGACCACCACTAAGCCCATTAATGGCCGATTGCTGGGCACAGGCCTCCACTCTCATATGAGAGAGGGAATTAGAGCTTAGCCCCACCACGTTGCTCCAATGCAGGTTGGTGGGCTTTAACGACTATTATCATGTTAGTGATAATAACCGGGACCGACGGCTTAACGTGCTCTCCGAGGCACGGGGATGACTCACCGCTAACTTCAAACTCCGGGTTGGCACTGAGAATTTAACTGAAAAACCCAAAACCAATTATTATGCCCGACCGAGAATGTTAATGAAGTCATACCTACTTTTTAATTTTTTAAATTATAATTACTTGTTTGATCGAAATATCCATACGAGTAAACTTCTTTGAACATAATGTTTTTCTTTTATCTAGCACTGGCTCGACGCTGGCAAACGACTGCGGCGTCAACTACGCGGCTCCGACACCCATACCTTCTACTTTGGAGTTAAATTCTATGCTTCGGATCCTTGCAAGCTCTTAGAGGAGATAACTCGGTACGTATACATATAAGAGTTAAGGCACTAGAGTATTGCTTTTACATCTGCAACATATCCTCAGGAGCCGTTCTTACTCTTCTCAGAGTTTTTTGGATAACTTAAGGCCCATTGTCTACGCAAATCATAATCATTTGACAGCTAACGTATTACTAGAACTGTATAAGGAGTTCATACATGCTTTTTGACGTGCAGGCATCTATGAACTCCCATAGATTTAAATCTATGTGAATTCCTTACACAGGTTGAATAAATAATCCGTTTGACTAACGATTACGATTGCGATTTCCTTACACAATCGGGGGGCTGATTTGCCCAAAACACATAACTGGCTGACGAAATTTCTTATTTTACCCTCTAGACTCTAGAGGATGAGTTCCCAAAAACACTGGAACAACTTATTTTTATTTTTAAACAGAAGCCTAAACATTAAATCCTACGTTTCTAACTTCAACGTAGGTTCATTCCTATATAAATTTTTTTCACTAGCGTCTTCAAACTTATCCATGCAAAAATAAAGTCGATCCGTTGCTCCGCTGCGACGTGATTGAAGGATAAACCAATGCATATACTCTTTAGCATTTGTAATATTATGGGTAGTGATAAGTAAGTAAGCACATGAAGTAATTAGATGATTTAAAGCCATTTGGTATTTAGTAAATATAAAGTACGAAAAACAATTTGACCAATTAAGTTGAGATGGATGGATGGATTTGCTCACAAAAAATTGCTTCTGAGCTTATTATCTACGTAACTTGCCAGTTGCCGGTTACTGTAATATATATTAGCTTGTTATTACGATACTTACTCGTCTGCAAATATTTACCTACTCTGGAATAAATTAATTAGGTAGCCAACTCCCGAATAATTCATTGTTTACATTAACTTGTTGTTGAAATAAAATAAAAAATCCATATACTATCAGTTTTACTTGTAACATAGAAGTGTCCGTCTGTCTAGTCCCATTTCACTTTTTTGTTCTTGAAATGAAATTTTAAATCCATACTATCAGTTTTACTTGTAATATAGAAGTCGTCTGTCTGGTCCCATTAAATTTTTTTGTGAATATATTATAATATTATAAAGGTCGGATAGAAAATAATATAGGTCTCTATAAAAATATAGAGCAAAAGATTTTCAGTATGATGTACCGAACTTGGCATCAAAGTGTTATTAGCATTTTTAAATTAACCCTGACATCCCTGCCTCCGCGGTATGATATTTTTTTTTTATATTTTTTTTAATCCACTGCAAGTTAGCCCTTGACTGCGACCTCACCTGATGGTAAGTGATGATGCAGTCTAAGATGGTAACGGGCTAACCTGTTAGGGGCATGGCAGTTATATTAAACCCATACCCCTATTCGGTTTCTACACGGCATCGTACCGGAACGCTAAATCGCTTAGCGGCACGTCTTTGCCGTTAGGGTGGTAACTAGCCACGGCCGAAGCCTCCCACCAGGCAAATATAGACAAATCCAGGAATTGAACCCAGGATCTCGTTATCTGGCAGTACCTGCAACATATTATACTAACCGCTACGTCACTTTATTCTCGTTCTCGGTTGCGAAACCTTTAGCCTTTATAAACTTGTTGAGAATGTATAGACCTACGACTCGCTATTTTAGTAACATGATAAAATCCATATAACCTCAAAGAAAAACAAATTAACGCAGTATTTATCAACTGATGTGGTTTATTGGCGCAGCGCGTATGTTATCACGTAACCGCGTAGCGCCGTAACCGCTCGTAGCTGTGTGGTTTTCTATGTAATAATATATTTATTCATAGGTGTAAATAATTAAATAAAGGCTTTCCTTTCATAGTTGTGATTTATGAACTTGATAATAATTTTTATTTGATCGATGATATTATAACTGAATGTACACGAGTAAGTAAGTAGTAAGTACATATTATTGTGCAAGCGAATTTATGTGATACAAATTCATACAAAATATTAATGTTAATCACACAAAAGTCAATGAATTTTTCTTGAGATACGTGCAAACTATGCAAACGTTATATTATGCAAACTATGATTAGATGATAACCACGTCTTCGTCCGCGTGATTTTGAGTTTTTGAAAAACCGATGAAAATTCTTTGATTGTCCAAGATAATAAAAGCCTACTTGTATGTAATTCCTAGGGATATACCTAATCTCTGTACAAAGTTTTGTCAAACTCGTTTGAATAGATGGACTGTGAAAACGTAGTACAGACAGGCAAACTTTCGCATGTATACCTAATATTAGTACGGATTTTCCGTTTCATTGGAAGAATTGGGTCACTGGTAGAGATCTCTTATAGAGATAAGTGTTTTCTTGTCCACTATGTTTCTGTTTTCTACGTATTGTATAACTTTTTGGTACAAAAAAAAAAAAAAAAGAATCTAACAGTTCTAGGTATAGTTAAGAAAACATCTGCGCTCACGTACACGGATCCAAAGTGTTGAGCAGTGTCAGCAGCAAGACGTCCCAAATTGCTCTCCTCATACTAAATTACCTACTTACAAATACCTACGTTGTCTGGCGTTGGTATACTTTTAAATATTTAATGCATTGTCTGCTTTAACAACAAAGCGGAATTATCAACGAAAGTACACGACGCGTACTTAGTATTAATAAGGAGGATTTAATTACATCTACAGGGAGTAAAATCCTAATAAAGTGTCGTTGAATAATGATGTTAGATAAGATTATCAGACCCAAGAGACTTGGACTTCTTTAGCTGAAAGAAACGTCTCGGAAAACTTGGGTACAATCCTATTCTATCACAAAGGATTTTCCCCTTTTGACGGCACGAAGCCAATTTTTTAAGTTACAGATCCTTATTAAAGTCACAGTAGACATTGTTAAAGTAGGTACCTATACAATTGTACGTCTTTATTCCTTTACATTTATTGGGAAAGTAAATACTCCAAGATAGCACAGGTAGGGAAAGTTTTCCTTTAATTAAAATGTCCCTTTACGACAAATAGTAAAATGTAAAGGTCTGAATTAAAGAGGTACGGCTCCTTATTGAAAGATTGCATTGGATGCTTTTGTCATTTTATTATCACTTTGAACTTTTCAAATACGTAGATACCTATTACGCTTTTAGGTATGATAGCATCAGTGGTTAAACAAAAACATTTTGCTTTGTGAGAATCTTTAAGTGAATAGAGTGACTTATCAATCGGTTGTCCACATATTTTTGTTATTTCAAATATTTAAAACATTACTAAAAATAAAAAATATTTAAAAAAAAGGAGTACAAGTTTAAGAGAACCATAATACCGTAGTAATACTTAACGAATTTTATAAGGGTGTTAAAGTTTTATGCTCATAAAGGGGGAGTAAAGTGCGAGGGGAACAAAGGAACTCCAGTACTTACGTTCGTAGTAGACTCGCTGTAAACCTGGTTAGCTCATAAACAGGCCTACCACGATGCCATGAATGAAAGAACTACGGCAATAGTATTTATTCCAGTACCTACTCAAAACTGGGGTGTGAATAAAAAGGCGTTGATACTTTCATTAAAAATAATTAATTAGATGCTCTCTCATCTTTCAAAACAATTATTATGATAGCAAGGCAATGTTAGAATAAACTTTTAGAAAATTTTAATTTGTAATAGCAAAATGAGTTTTCTTAAAAAAATAAAATAGAACGGTGTAAATTGAAATCGCTCGGCTGGAATTTTTAAAAAATGTACCCCATTGCTTCTCCCTAGCACAGTTATTCGAAAGAAACTCCGAGGTGTTTTATTAAAATTTCGTTATTACGGTGTTGACACGGCCCCCTAGGACGCCCGCCGTTTCTTATAGCGGGACAACACGATCTGTCTTCCCTTTAGGTAAGAGCCGCAGTTTAATACTCGTAGATAATATCTTTGAAAATCTTTGCCGTGATGGTCTTTTAATATTTAATTTCCTTTTAAGGGCCAGCCCCCCTCGACGCTTTTACTTTGTCTCACTTGGTCGCTCAGAAGTAAACTAAATAAGAAATTCTTAGAATTTTAAATAAAGAATCTTTGTAATTATGAATTGTAAAGGATTCGTAAATAATTTATTCTGCTTATAGAATAATCTACCAACATTAGGTACGTTCAGTCGAGCACATTATCGGATGCTCAAGACCGTCCACTTTTTTGTGGATTCCAGCCCTCTGCTGGAATTTGTAGGAAGGCGGACCCCTACCCTTCCCTTTGGGATAACGCAACGCTATATCGAAATCTTACAGTAAAACTATTACTAGACAAATATACGGTTACTTTATTCCTAACTAGCTGATGCCCGCGACTTCGTTCGCGCGGTTTTAGTTTTTTTTGATTCCCTCGGGAACTCCCTGATTTTCCGGGATAAAAGTAGCCTATGACACTCTTCAGGTCCTCAAATATACCCATGCCAAAAATTACGTCATCCGTTGCTCGGTTGCGGCGTGATTGAAGGACAAACCAACAAACAGCAAACCAGCAAACCAACAAACAAACACACTTTCGCATTTATAATATTAGTATGATAAAGAAGTATTTTTTTTTTTGCACAGGTACCAGTTGTTTCTCCAGTTAAAACAAGATGTCCTACGGGGTCGGCTGCCAGTCAACTTTGACCTAGCTGCTGAACTTGCTGCCTATGTTTTACAATGTAAGTTTTGCTCCAATTCTCTAACTGTTTATCGTCGGAGGAGTAACTTTGTTGAACTTATTTTTCAGTAAATTCTGCCGGCAGAGAAATATGTTTCCATTTTATTACTTAAGTACAAGTATAAGATGCTAGCAACTTTGTCTATCTTGGTAAAGTTGCGATAGCTTTAATAATATACGAGTACCTACTTAAAAATTCATTAAATTGTATTTTTGCTTCTTCTTGACTTAACTTTTACCATGCATAGGTAGGAATTCTAATATTTTTTATACTATCTAAACCTAAAATGCTTGAAACCGGTCATAATATTATAGTTTACCGATTCAAGGATAATATCTTCTCAGTGTACGTGGGTAATATTTTTTACGAGACATCTCATCAAATGCTGCGAGCATCTTATCTATAAAGCTTTATGTATAATCTTTACAAATATTGCTCCTGCACTCTATTCTCGCGGGAGCTCTTTAGTTTTCCGGGATAAAAAGTAGCCTATGTGTTATTCCAGACTATAATCTATTTCTGTGCCAAATATCATCGAGATCCGTTCAGCCGTTCTGGCGTGATTGAGTAACAAACATCCATCCATCCATCTATCCAAACTTTCACATTTATAATATTTAGAACATAGATTAGATTACTATTGCACGGGTTATTTATCTGAAATCCAAGAGTCCAAACCGGAATCATCCACGTAGCCACGGGTATCAGCTAGTCTATAGTCTATACTAATTTTAAATACGATGGATGGATGTTTGTTACTCAATCACGCCAGAACGTAAATCCGCGGGAACCAAAAAACCTCGATCCACGCTGCCGAAGCCGCGGGCATCAGCTTGCATACATATAATAAAGTAAAGCTTCGAGAATAACTGCACTGCATGGTTTCTGCTATCATACTAATATTATAAATGCGAAATTGTGTTTGTTTGTTGGTTTGTTGGTTTGTCCTTCAATCGCGCCGCAACGGAGCAACGGATCGACGTGATTATTTTGATAGGTATAGTTGAGGACCTGGAGAGTGACATAGGCCACTCCGGAATCGGAATCCCGGAAAATTAAGGAGTTCCCATGGGAATCAAAAAAACTTATTCTACGCGGACGAAGTCGCGGGCATCAGCTAGTATTTTATAACTTCGAGGACAGAGAGGTAACTCTGTTCCTATAACTCTACCGAAGTTATTATTAATTATTCTCAGAATTATAGGTAAATGTATAGAAAAATCTTACAACTTCAACTTCCAACGAAGTTCGCCAAGTTACGTATACTTACTACATGAAAGAGCACTTCGGAAGTAGAAAAGAAGTGCCTTCCGAGGAAAACCATTAGAAAACTCATGAAGTTAAGTTAAGTTAAGGTCACGTTAAGTTGTACGCTGTTGTTTAATTGAAAAATATCGGTTATTTAATTGGGCTCTTGCTTTTTTTGCACAAGTTTTTGAAAAAAAAGACCACCACCACCACCACCACTACATCCCATTAACGTCCTACAGCTGGGCACAGGCCTCCACTCTCATAGGAGAGAGGGAATTAGAGCTTAGACCCACCACGCTGCTCCAATGCGGGTTGGCGGGCTAATCCGTTCCTACCAAATAAGACGACTTTTATAAACGTGGTACTATTATAGTCTAATAATAATTTGGGAAAAAATTGCACATAAGGACTTAATGTTAATTATAATAGTTTTCCTAACTTCATAACTATTTGCAATAAGAGCAGCGATAAGACGACAGAAATTAGTGTTTAGTGCTTTCATAACGATCATGTACATATTCTGTGCTTTTAGTACCCATTTCATAAGCATAGCAGCATTTGACAGCATAGCGGCTTAGAGGGTATGTTTAACAATTAGTTCTCTATTGTTATATGCAGATAAGCTTTGAACGGTATGAGGCTGCCTATCGGTCGATTTGACGATATCTGCAATCATATAAACAACAGCTGATAGATCATATTTCATGCGCAGTATTAAAGCTAATGAGAAATGGATATGTAGGTACATGTTTCTCTGCGCTCGTTTAGCCGCTTAACTTTCCGTCCACTGTTGGGTTAGTATATGAGATTTGACTTCTAACCAACGCGCGTATAAAGAATCTAAGTGTAGAGAGTACACAACGTTATTTATGACGCTGAAATTATATTATTACGACTCTGATAGGCGGCTGGAAAAATAAAATAAAACCTTGCTTCGCGGGGGTAATAAAATAAGCGATGAAGTTTGTTTATGTTGATCTAAACCTTTTTGCGCACCTCGAGTATGTTTGCAAGCGGCAATTTATAAACTTTGAATGTTTTTCCGGGCCGACTGTTTGGCAAATCAAACTGAAAAGCATTTTGGTCCGCCACTGTGGGCTTGACTCTGCAAATTTGATTTGGTGGCACTTTAGTTAGGGGGAACGCAATAAATGTTCGTCCATTTTGTCATTGGACCATATACATTTCAGGCAATGAAAAACTGCTAGAAAATCATTAGAATACGAAGGTAAATTTCGCCACCATCTACAATGTTATAATAGCTCAGGTGGGAAACAGGTCGGTGCCGAAACCAGAAGACCCCAGTTCGCGTTCAGTATCCTCCACTCCGATTGTTTTTTTCCCTTTTTTTTAATATAATGTAATATTTTATTTAAAAAAGAAATATTATTTAAATATAAAAACACGATTTAACGAAAAAAAAATACCGAGCAAAGCTCGGTCACCCAGATATTTATTTATTACGTTAAAACAATACTCACTGGTGAAAACATAATTCTTACAAAATGTAAATTGTACTAGTGTTAAATTAATAACCGTCCACAAAAACAAAATCCTGAGAAGCCACAAATCTTAATTAAATGACGCCTATTAATTTCAATTCTCGCACTTTTCTTTTAATTGTATTGTTCCAAAACGTTTTAATGTCTGCATTTGTTACCATTGTTTGCCGTTAAATACAGCACAACGCAGTCAGGTAAAAGCACCGGCAATGTACAACTAAATTAATGCAAGGTTCATTAAGTCCTGCGCAGAGAGCCATTTCGTTGTTAAGCTTTTTGTATTGTATCATACAATGAAAATAAAAAATACTGTAGGCAACAATCTGTTCAACATTCCGTGTCATAATTGTTCTAGGCCACGCAATGGAATTACAAACGAATCTGAGCTGCCCGAGGCTGTGCGAGTACGTTGACTCATCGCTAAAGGCAGTCCGAAAATTACCAGTTACCAACCATTGAGCTAGAAAACGCCGTCGAATTTCCTAAACATTAAACACAGTAATTAGGCAAACACTGTATATTCATTAGACCACCCATAACAATTTATTTTAATTCTTGCAAGAATAGTGAGGACTTGTTGGTTAAAAATATTATGATTCAAAAATCTTACGGCTACATATCTTATCATGCTGTGTATAATAGTATTAATAGTGTAATAGTATTAATCGGTGCTGTGTTATTTACGCAATGATGCATCACAAGCCTTGTAAAACTGTCAAGAAATGCATGAAGCATGTATGATGGTCATTATTTCGTTTTCGATTCCCGCGAGAACTTGATTTTACGAGGTAAAAAGAATTGTTTGAAAAATATGCCGTGAAAGCGTAGCAAACGCGGACGGACAGACAGACACACTTTCGCATTTATAATATCAGTATTCAGTATGCATTATTGTTGCGTTTATTAGATAAATTAGTTTGTTTGGTTAGGGTATCTTGAAACATTTGAAATAAATGCTTTGATACGAGTTCTTCGAGGTTCAACTCTTTCAATACACTCAATTGGCCGCATTGTCCCGCGGTCTATTGAGTTATTCCATTCCTCCCACGCCAGTAGAACCACTAGAGCAATTTTCCTTGGTGCCTGCCACGACAAGGCGTGTGGTTATATAGGTAGTCATATAACCACACGCGTTGAAAAATATAATAATGATGTCATCATGTTTATTTTCAAAATAATTTTATAAAAAAATATATATATCTTAAACCACTCCTGAATTTTCAATAAGTATTCAATTATTTCGATTTAAAACAATTCACGTCGCAATTTTTGTTAAACAAGCTTTTATTAGTTGTTATTAAAAATAACTTCTACAACTAGAGAGCTTATGGGTCTTTAAGGTCACATTTGGGAGAAACAGGCACTACATGAATAGACAAACTAAAAGAAGGACGTGTGTGTGTACAATTCACACACGGCAGAAGTGAAACTTCAGAAAAGTAGCCTACGAGAGAATGATAAAAATATAACTTGTATTCTATCTCATTCTCTCGCAGGCTAAATCCTATTTATGAATATGTTGGTCTCTGTTTGGTGTCGCTTTTTTTTTCGTTTTTCGTTTCATCGAATTTTCAAATCACGATTCTAAAGAAGTTTCACTTTAAAAAAGTGTGTGTGTGTAATCCACACACGGCAGAAGTGAAACTTCAGAAAAGTAGCCTACGAGAGAATGAGATAAATATAACTTGTATTCTATCTCATTCTCTCGCAGGCTAATTATATGTTTGTCTCTTTTTGGTGTCGCTTTTTCGTTTCATCGAATTTTCAAATCACGATTCAACAGAAATTTCACTTCAAAAACATGCAGGCTTGACAAACGAAATAGGTGTGAAATAAATGGACTCGGTTTATTTTCAACATAGGTACTGATTTCGTAATTGAACTTTACTATTAGTTTATAGTGTTCTGTGTTTTAGCGATGAAAAAAGAAACACAAAACCAATATTCTCAATAAAACACGCAAAATAATGCTCTAATATAAGGCACATATTTTTTCAATGCTCTGAATTGGCTGCATTGTCCAGTGGACTATGGAGTCTGGTTCGATTCCGCCCGCGCCGCCAGAGCAATCATTGTTAAATCTATTTCCATTGCTGTTGCTCGACATAAAAAACGCAAGTTTATTTAGCCATAATGCAACGATAGTGCGCGTAATATAAAAGACAAACTATTGAAAAGTTAACTTTGGCCCATTCTTTACAATGCAACGACGCGACTGACGACAATAACTAATATTATAGGAGATAACTGCACTTTTCGTAACCATCGCCAGAATGGCTGATTCAGTGTTAGGTGGATGTAGTGCTCTCCACTGACCACAAAAAATACCTGCCTGCATGTGGATGGGTCTTTCGCTAGTTATGGCCGTTCAAAGACGGTTTATTGTTACCAAAAATTAACGATAATTAGAAAAGCTGATTCTTGTACAGTATTAAAGTATGCACAGTACCTATGTAAACAGCATAAAAACTGACGCATGTGGATGGGCCTTTTACTAGATATCACCTCTCAAAGACGTTATAAGCTATACTTACTATGCCTTTCTGGCGATGATTACCAAAAGTGCAGTTATCTCTTAGTCTATAACTTCAGTATCAAATAGACTAGTGCAGTGGTCGGCAAACTTATTAGCCAAAGAGCCAAATATGAACATTACAACAATTTTAAAAAAAATTGGGAGCCAAATCTGCTTATTTAGTAAACTTTTATTACACTAAATAAGTAGTACACTAAATAAAACTAGTGGTTCGCCCCGAACTGAGACCTCGCGGTATCCATAAACTATTACAGAGCGCCAGCTATTGACATAATTGTGAAGTTCTGTTAAAAATACTGAAGCTCATTAAAAATTAAATAATTTTGTTTCCTTATTATATTTATCTAATTTTAGTATTTGTTATTCATGTACAGGATATAATTAAAATAATTGATCAAGTTTCAGGCTCAGCCTTTCAGAAAATTGAGAGTTCCGAGGTCGGAATTTTAGGGGAAAAATAAAAAAAAAAAAATTTGGACTCTATTCCTAATTATCTTTAAAATGATGTACCGCAACCCTATGTAACGCTATAAAAAATATTTTACTTCGCATTCGCTTCTATGAGAGCCCCCCTGAAATAAATATTTTTATAACTTTTTAAGCCATTTCGGCTGGAGGCCATTGGTGTACATATTATATTTAAATTTGAAGTAATTACGTTCAGTAATTTAGAAGTTATAAGACTCTGACAGACGGACGGATGGACGGACGGACAAGTGCAAATTCACTCAAGTAGACTCAGAGACCTTCGCTTCGCTCGGCCAAATATTAATTATTAATGCGAACAATGTGCTTGCATCTCCTTGGAAAGTTTGAGTAGGTAAGTCAGGTTTGTATGTTGTTGTTTTTAATTTTAGGCATGATTGCAAGTTCTCATCAATAAGACGACTTGTCAGTTTACTCTTGTTATTGTTCATGCTTGAAAAAGATTGTTCGCATATATATGTAGAACTGAAAAGGAAAGAACAGCAAACGCAAACTTTTTCAGCTGATCGTAAGAGTCAGGAATACTATTCCAAGCGTTGAAAATGATCATGTCTTCCTTCTCCAGGTCATTCACTTGTGCTGTGAACTAAGATCCCATTTTTTCTTCTCCAATATTTCCAATTCAACACAAAGACGTTCGAATTTAGAGCGCCAAGTTTTTTTTAAAATGAAAATAATAGGTAATGCAAATGGTAATGTAAATTCCGTGGATATTTGTGCCAGAGCCGCACCACAGATCACTCTTGTACTAGCTTATGTTACTTGTCTCTGATAAACTAGTCCCTGAGCCGCACTTAAGGTCTCAAAGAGCCACATGCGGCTCTGGAGCCGCACTTTGCCGACCACTGGACTAGTGTATTTTAATGAAAAACGTCGCAAAATGAGCTTAACATATTACCGCCGCTGATTACCGCACATTACGATTTGCATGACGAGAATCAGGAATCACATTGTTTACGAAAAAAATCTGTCATCGTATATCCCAACCGGATTTGATGAACATTTTTCGTCTGGAGACTTCGTTGTAATTTTGTTTTGTTTTTCTAGAACGTTAACTTCAATATAAAAATTACCTATACTGGTACTGGTGGTGGTTTTGTGAAATAATAAAGATCGCGTTATAGTTCATAAGATCTTATGGTCACCGAGTAATTTTGTGATACAGCTACGGCCTACGAGGTATAATATCAATGCGTTATTCAAGAGGTAAATGAGCCATCAGTGGCGAGGCATCGTTTGCATCTAATCTCGCCTACATCAGCGGTCCCTAGGGCCCGGGGGACACATATCAACGGCGAAACAGGCTCCGTACAAAATTACCGCACGCCATCGGACAAATGAAACCCATAAGCATAGACAATATGCTGCGTAAATATTTTCATCACCCGGGAAAGAGTAACATAGGGGAACATACGGGAACAATAGAGTTGTTATTACGGGGTTAGGTCCGTATTTTTTTGAGAAAGTTGTCCGCTTGCCCTATTCCACCGATTATGCCACAAAATATAATGGAAAATATTTGGATTTTCACGTTTCCTTAAGCCATTATCGAAGCTTATAACAATTATATTTTCTGATGTAGGTATATCGGAAAACATAATTTAAATCTGATCAGAATATACTAAAACGAAAGTGCTTTTAATTGGAATGGTTTCACACTTGTGCCGTAGATAGTACATCGAGCAACCCCGTCTTCTATCCGGTCCTCTATGGCTTCTTAAAAATACATTATACACTAGAAAATTCAAAAGAAGACTTATATTTAAATTATAGCTAACATTTTGGCTCATTTTTTGCGCAAAGGGTCATCAAGGATGCCTGGCTGTCCAGCGCGGGTGTAGCCATCATTTTTGCCACCATCCCACGCGAGCATGATTTATTTATATAATAAGTTTAGGCTAGATTCAGCTAGCTTTAAGTTCTATTGTATTTTTTTCAATAAAATGTATGTGTAATGTAATGTACCTATTAAAAAAAGCTAAAATTTAAATTTTATTTACGATCATACAAAAGACGATGCTCTGATTTTTTCGAACAATCTTGTTTTCCTAAAACTTTGGACATTAAAAGTTGTTCGGGAGGGCAGGGAGCGATACAACTTATTTGTCACTGCTTCAGGCTATCTATTCTGGATGGCCGTAAGTAAAGTCGATTTCTGTTTGGAAGTTTCGCGTAGACAATGGGCCGTCCCTCGCAACAAGTTGGCTTAAGGAGCACTCGCATTAATCAACACGATGGGCAATCACCCAGACGGTTAGCTAAATAAGAGCAGGCGACCCTGAACGAGATTATACTGAAGTACCGGTTTTGCCGAGCGTGGAAGAAAACACTTAGAAAAATGGTCCCCTTCTAACGGATATCCTCTATTATTTTTCTATTTTCGTACATGAGTAGGTATGTATATACATAGTACATAATAATTATAGTGCTGCGTCTGCTATATTTACTATCTATATATATATAAATCTCGTGTCACAATGTTTGTCCTCAATGGACTTCTAAACCACTTAACCGATTATAATAAAATTCGCACACCATGTGCAGTTCGATCTAACTTGAGAGATAGGATAGTTTATATTATATAGATTAGGATTATTAGTGCTACCCGTGCGAAGCCGGGGCGGATCGCTAGTCTACTATAAATTTAAGATGTCACATAATTTCTCTTAATCATCCTGTTATAGTGGATATATATATTATTGTACTTAGCTTTTCTTAATAAATTACCATATTCAATAATGGAATATCTGAGAGACATTGGACGCAAGCGGTCTGTGGACAGTGTTCTGTAGATATTTTTGCAAGAGACTTGACCCAATGATTGACATAAGCTGTCCACAAACCCATAATATTATCGCCTCGTAGCAATTATTTATTTGTCATATATAATCCTACTAAACGTGTACAAATATAGCAAGATCCCACAATTTAATGCGCGTTAACATATTCTATTTGCGAAGATAGTTTACATTGGGCTTGCCGTATGTCAACGGGCCGACAGTACTCGATTTACGCCTCCATATATCATGATCTATACGCCTGTCCACGCATACTCTTGCTCATCATTCACGCTTGAATAGTGACTGAAAGCAGAATACAAACTACCATGTTGACGGAAAGCTACAAAGCGGAAACATCTGAAGAAACTCTTTGATGTTATAAACAAAAAAAAATTGTAAAATAATATCTCCAATAATTTATAATTGGATATTTATATCTGTTTTTCTTTTGTTCGTGGCTAGCCAGCTATTTCTCTACAAACAAATCTTCAAGGAGGCGTAGCGAATAATGATCGCAGAGCAAATGTAATTGATTATACCACAGTACCTGATTATTAAGTACCTAGGTAGATGCTTCTCTCAGAATCGTTTTTTCATTATAAATAAACTAAATATCATATATACCTATTATAATTTGATGTTGTGAGAGGAGGTTTAGATGTGAGTTCCTTTTAGTGGGATGTAAATTGATATTGTTATGAAAAGCTAAAAGTGACATATGAGATTCGTCTGAAATGCTCGTAACAGTAAAAAGAAAGTTGAACATAGTCCTTTAAAAATTATAGCTGAGCTTATAAATGAGCATATCGACTCGAATGCAACAAATATATTAAAATAGTGGTACTGAAAAAAATATACCACAATCTCTTGGTGTTTTTGTCGTTTTTAATTCATCTGTGAGCTGAAAAGAAAATATACAAATTATAATTTATTCTTACATGCCGCTGGATATGAAAATACTATTTCATTTATTTTTCCATGCAAAGACAACGGCTTCTGTTTCTATTTTATTGGCAGAGTATCATAAAAGTAACAGAGAATACGCGTGTTTTCCACGAGCGTACCAGATGTTGCGATTTCTGAGGACAAAAAAGATAAACGACGGGAAACGAGTGTCTGTTTCGCTCACTGCTCTAAGTTTTTTCCGTTCCAAACATGGAAGTTCTGTTTGTTTTCTCTTTACTTATTTTCCTAGTTATTTGGTTAGCTATTCTATTTATCTATACATAGCAATTAGAAAATTGTGTGATAGTCATGGAGCCTATCTAAGTGAAAAGCTAGGTTAGCCATATATAGTGGGAATCTTCGGAGCAGACACAATATAGATTTCCATGCCAATATTATAAATACGAAAGTGTATCTGTCTATCTGCTACGCTTTCACAGTCCACCTGTTCAACAGATTTCGGTAAAATTTGGGACAGAGACAGGTTGCATCTCGGGAAAAGATAGGTATAAATATAGACTTCTTTATTCCGGAAAGAGCTCCCGCCTGAATCACGGAACCTTAACCCACGCGGACGAAGTCGCGAGCATCCTTTAGTATATTATAATGCATCAATTATGGCAGATCCCAGCTGTTGCTTTCGTTAGCGCGTGTAAATAAATTTAAGTAGGTAATTACTTATAATGAGATTTTTACTTTATGAAACGATGGAAATCTCTGAATGCAGCCAAAAAGCAAGCATAGCAGACAAACATAAGTACGTTTACATAGAATGAAGGCCTTTGTTTACCCATTAAGTTCTCTATTACAACTTGCGTTTACATATCGTTCTGCGTATTTATTTAGGACACGTATTCGCCCGCCTTAACCAAATTAATTACGATTTGTTAAAGACGGGGTCGGCATTATAATCGGGCGACTGAATACATAACATTGCACGTGTCTGAGAAATGTTTATTCCATAATATTTTCATGTAATATTTTATCTAAATAACAGGAAATATTTGTTTTTTATTACTAAGTGTTGATTTATTTACTAACTAAAATGTGACTTATAATAATTATTATATCATACTAGATGATGCCTGCGATTTCGTCTGCGTGCATAAAAAGTAACGAATCCCTGTACCAAATTTCATCAAAATCAGTTAAACAGATGGGCTGTGAAAGCATAGCAGACAGACAGACGCGACGGACAGACAGACCCACTTGCGCATCTATAATGTTAGTGAGTAGGTATGGATAAAACTTTTTGGTTTAAAGACTTAACGAAAGTCGTGGTGACGACGGGATTATATGATTTTTTTTTTCATAGCGGAGCTCGGCGACTACGACCCTCGCCGTCATGTGCCGGGATACGTATCTGAGTTCAGACTGCTGGCGCATCAGACACCGGAACTGGAAGCGAGGGCGTCTGATATTCACAGAACGCTTAAGTGAGTCTTCTTTTGCTTAAACAAATCTTTTATTAAATATCTATACAGTCTCTAGGATGCCAAAGGCGTTCTTAGGAGAAGGTAATATTGAGTTAGGTTAGTTATATTATTGAAACAGAAAGGTAACTATTTAATCTACAAAAATGTTTGCTCTACCTCACTAAACCAGAAGAAATAACGAAGAAAAAAGCATTTATCTTCGTCACAGTTGCACAGCACGTTTTAACGCCCTGCAGAGCGCCACAATTCTCGCCTGATTGAATGAATTTTTAACTATGCAAAGATGCAGTCCGTGGCCGTCGCTGTTGGTTCATCACAAAGACTTCAATTACATGCAAATTATGTGTACCTCCCTTCTTAACGCCAAGTGAGCCGTCACCCATCGCTGGAAGCTCGTCGACTTCCGCTTTAAAGCGAGATATGTCATAGTTAGCCTTTCTTATTAAACGCTGAAAAACGACTAATGAAGAAAATTAGGAATCATATTATATCAAGTGCACGTTTGAAGTATTTTCATAGCCATTTCATAATATAATGATTAGTATTGGTATTACAGTGGTATTTCACCTGCGCAAGCGGAACTTAGCTACCTAGACAAAGTTAAATGGTTGGACATGTACGGCGTCGATCTCCATCCTGTCTTGGTAAGCGTTTAAAATTGACATATTATGTTTACAATGAGCACTTTGTTGTATTGTAAAATAAACAGAAGCGATATATTTAATTCAGGGCGAAGACAGCGTGGAGTACTTCTTGGGACTAGCGCCAAGTGGCCTGTTGCTGCTACGTGGAAAACATACTGTCGCGACCTATTATTGGCCGCGTGTCTCGAAGCTTTACTACAAAGGAAGATACTTTATGATTCGTGTTGCCGATAAAAACGTAAGTATTCATTTTTATGAAAAGTTTAACAAAGGAAAAAAAGTGGAAATCGGACGAAACACTTGACCCCGTTCTCCGGAAAGGATTGCTTCTACCGATAAGAAATGTTTTGAATAGTTGTGTGAGATGGAGTCCGTCTTGCATCGCTTTCTTAAAAGACATTCGTAGACGGCAATTACAGATAAGCCTCGTAGAACTGAGCCGTCATATTTACCGCTTTCTGGGCGTATGCTGATAACACTTGCTACCGCTCTCAGCCTTGAGATACCGCGGTACTCGGGCGCCTTTGAAGTATCTTAAAAATAGGGGAGGGGTACCGAAATTGCCTTAAAATACATTCTTCATGCAAAATGAACACTGATCAAAGGAGACGCCGGAAAATTGCTTTTCATATTATTGTACACGCGGGCCCGAAGCAAATGAATTGAGATGAAATATTTTTAATTTTCTTTATTATAGGAAAACTCATCAGTCAGAAGAATTAAAAACGAATGAAAATTTTCCTTCTTATTACTTTCTTTGGAATAGTTAATTAAAAAATTAAACACACATAATTTAACGTTTCTACACATACTTAAATTTTATAAGAGCCAAACTGATTGACGAGGAAGTGATTTGCGCACATTCGAAATAGATTTAAAGTAGGAGTTCTTGCTGTGTCCGAGTTTCTTGCTGGTTCTTCTCGGTATGAATGGCATTCCGAACCAGTGGTAGATTCATTCGGCTATTCATAAGCACTTGTAAAAAGTCTATTTGAATAAAAAACTTTTGAATTTTGAATTTTGATATTAGTTTTCTATTCATTATGTTGGCTTTAAGTTGAGCGTATTCTGTGGGAACGTTAAGCCCCTGGAAGGGTTTTATGAAATTCTCACAAGTGGAGCTTAAATGAACAACGAAATGTAACTTTCATTAGTGAAAGCTTTAACAGACGCAAAGTTTTGAACTGACTACGAATTTGATTATGTTAAAGGCCTTGAGAATTACAGTTTTGTGGTTTAGCCGTTTACGACTGCCTCGTTATTCAAGTGTATACCTTACTCGATTGCTGATTATGAAGTCCAAAGTTCGAGCCCTGGGTTAGGTTTTCTGTTAAAGAAATCTCAGCTGCTGCTACATGATGTTGGAAAGTTGGTGGAGCTACACCTGTGAAGAGCAGTGCACGTAAAGCAGTCCTGCGCCTGATCTTTCTCCGGTTGTGTTGGATTTTTGTCCCATCGGACTATGAAATTGCACCTGAGTTTGCGCATACACTTGTACATTAAAATATCTCCTGAGTAGTTGTCCTATCTCCATATGCTACCTTTGCCCGAATTCGGTTAGGACATTACTTTTTGTTTCAGAACGACACTTCAACTTACGGTTTCGAGTCACCAACGAGGGCAGCCTGCCGGCACTTGTGGCGGTGCTGTTCTGATCACCACACGTTCTTCCGCATGCAACAAACATCCCCGGCATCTGCTGATATTTTTGCATTAGGTTCAAGACTGAGAAACAGGTAAGTAATTTTTTTTTTATCCTGGAAAATTAAGTTGTTCCCGCGGGAACCAAAAAACCTCAATATACGCAGACAAAGTCACGTGCATCAGCTAGTTGTTTATAACGTTTATCTGGAACTTATTACCTGATAGTAAGACATTATCTTTAAGTTTCTATCATGCGTCAGTTTGTCACTTCCATTTTAAAGTACATATTCTGTGCAGCACGTTTTGTCTTGATATGGAATAAAAAAATATCAATGTTCCGCAATCTGTGTGAAATAATAACGTTTTGTCTCCAGTGGCCGGGGGGCCCGCCCGCGACCTCCGCCCGCCTTCACCCGGACGCCCTCGCGGCGCATCGCCCGTCCACACACCTCCTACTCTTCATTACATGACGGTATTTTTAATTATTTTTCACTCTACACTAGCTTTCTGAAGTATTGTCATTTATGAAACTCATAACTTTTTGTAATACTTGTGGTTTCTAGTTTAGTATTATTTTCTCCACTATAATATATTTTTTCTTAAATGCTGGTTCTTATGACATGATATTAAAGTATCACGACATTCTTGAATAGATAATGTTGAATTTTTTGCCAATTCTGAAATGAATTGCTAAATCTACTTTTCTCAAAGGAATATTAGAAACACTTCAGGCTTAAGTACCTAATTTTGAAACAATGAAATAAAGTAAGTAAGTACCTACAGTAGTCAAAGGATCATACGAAGAGAAATGAAACCTATAACTCATTAAGTTTAACTATCTATTTATTAACAAAACTTAGAGTTTAATTGTCACAGTCGCTTATTATACTCACTACTTAAATATAAAATATTATAACTTGCAAAATCATAATGTCAAATTAAAATAAGCCTACAAAATACATGTTTATTCAACACTCTTAGACTTTTTTATTGTTACAGTGCCAAAGTTAGAAGACTTGAGAATAAAAGACTGCCCTCCTGAAACGAAACAGCCTACCTCAGTACACCGACCTAATTCGTAAGTAGGCGCTTGTTTTTCATCACGTTTGTAAAGTCTCATCCGTGTTTATGTATTTGTGTTATGAGTTTGTATTTTGTTGCGTGAAACCGCAAAATTTTGCTAACAGCATTGGACTTTTACTTTGTGTTGAGATAATAATAACAATATTATAGACGCTATGGATACTAGGATGGCTTTTGCGAATTGACACTTAATTGAAAATAACAAATAACACTTCAATTAAAAACATCTACGCATTAGTGAAAAATAACATTAGGTATCAATTTTTGCGTAAACCGAAGCTTAAAAAAACTACTTTCAACTTATCTCATCATCAGCTTATGATCATCAACAAGCCTCATAAGCTTAACGTTAACTATACGTAATACGATATCAGTTTTACATACACACGTCTTAAACTTACGCTCACAACCTTTCTGTGTACCTTTCCAAGTACTCTACGTGCTGTAAGCGACTCTCTTCTTTCTAGGCGCTACGAACGACGATAGCGAGTTTTTAAATTGAAACTTCTTTAGAATCGTTGTGATTTGAAAATTCGATGACACGAAAAAGCGACACCAAAAAGAGACAAACACATTCATAATAGGATTTAGGCTGCGCGAGAATGAGCTAGAATACAAGTTATATTTAAGTATCGCATTCTCTCGTAGGCTACTTTTCGGAAGTTTCACTTTTGCCGTGTGTGAATTGCACACACACGCTTTTTTATTACTTTATTTGTGCTAAAATAACCTATTTTTGGTAGGATAAGTGGGGAAGCAGGTACGTGCGAGCCTCCCACTGGCCCCGGCGGATCACCGCGGTCGACGCGATCCGCTCCCACGCGGCGCGGCCTCTACTCCACGTCCCCTACGGCAAACAGACCGCCACCTGTGCCGAGACACCGATCCGCCTCGGTGGACTCCCAGAGCTCAAACGATTCACGATCAAACCGCAAGTAAGAATTGCAACGAAATTGTATTTGCTACTTTGTAAAACAACAGTTGAAACTTTAAGCGACACTATTTACTCATTATATTTTTAACCGACTTCAAAAAAAGGAGGAGGTTCTCAATTCGTCGGAATCTTTTTTATTTTTTTTTATTTTTTATGTATGTTCCCCGATTACTCGAAGACGCCTGGACCGATTTTGAAAATTCTTTTTTTGTTTGAAAGGGTATACTTTCGAAGTGGTCCCATATAAATTTGGTGAAGATCTGATGAATATCTTCGAAGATAGATAATGGAACTCCTCAACGGATAAGAGTAAATTGCTCGCGATCAGTGTGATAGTCTTGTAAACAGTATGTTTTAACCATGAATAGCATATCTCGTTCTGGTTACATCCTGTATTTTAAAACAGTGGGGCCACTAAAAAATAAAAACCGACTTCAAAAATCACAAACACTAAAAAGTAAAAAATAATTTAATTTATTATGTATACAAGAGTTAATTTAGTTCTATAATAACATTCTTTGGAGTCGGTGCCAATGTGGAGTCACGTCAACAATAATGAAGAGTAGGTAGACGGTTCATGCGGCTAATTGGTACCGACTCCAAAAAATGTTATTATAGAACTAAATTAACTCTTGTATACATAATAAATTAAATTATTTTTTACTTTTTAGTGTTTGTGATTTTTGAAGTCGGTTTTAATTTTTTTTTGAAATTTTTTTATAAAATAAATTTACGATGTAAGAATTTGAGTAAGGATAGGGTAAGTATACGCTTAAACATGCGTTTTTATGTTCGATGCGTACTGTGATTGCAATAATTTATCAAACGTATGAGTCGTCCATGATTTTAAAATACAAAAATTGACACGCGCGTTTCTTTAAACACTCACTTTACACACTCCTTCGCTGGTTGAAGTAATCTGAAAAATGAATAACATTATACTTTGTTACGTTATGAAATCTGAGTTACTCATTGCTTTAATAGTTTCTTTTGAGGCAGAATTTCCGTTGTAGGTTCTCACGTGGATGACTTTAAATTTTCCAATAATTTGAATCAATAATTTAAAAAAATAAACTTGAAATAGGTTTTATTTTATGAAACTTACTTTCAGCTATCCAATTCTTTTAGAGTTACGTACATGGAATCATTTTTTGATTGGCAGGCACCGGCATCGCTCCAGACGGCAGCAGTCGGATGCAGAAAGTGAACTGTCTCGGGGCTCAGGTCGTTCCGGCCGCCGGCATCGCCGCCACCGCTCGAGACATAAGCACGAGTCTGGGTCAGAGAAAGACGACTCACAACCCGACACTAAGTTAGTTTGCAAAAAATAGACAAATTCTCTAGACAAGATGTGACTCACTCAGGCACTTATAACGCAGGCGCTTTTCGCGAGGACATTTTGCCCTAGATTTTGTAGTAGGTATTTTAAAGATATAATGGAATCGTGAATGAAAGAATTGTAATTTAACTTTTATCGATGTAACAAAAGTTTCTCCATTCGTTAAAAGGGGTAACTTGAACGAAAACTTAATTGATATCGCCTTCGGAATTAATATCTTTCGCTAATGACTTAAATATTTCAGAGAGTACGAGCTAGTCGATTCCGAGTCACAATGGAAGGAGGTATTAAGGCAAACGACTGCTGGGGGGGGCGTGCAAGTAAGTGCTTCCCTTGAATAAAATAAATATAGTGTCTTTGCGTGTTCTTCCTTCTCTAGACTACTCTAAGGACTTTATTATTTGATAACAACATGATTTTGTAATGCAGGTTGCGAATGTCCGACGTTCGCAAATGGAACCGGAGACCGGAACGCATCGATCGTCTCATAGACCCCGAAGACATAAAAAGCATCGGTACGTGCCCCTCTGTCCCCGATAATAACTTTTTTAAGCTCTGTTTGGATTTAAATAATTTTTGGTCACATTTCTCAAAACTTAATATTTCCGCGACTTATTCTTGTGTCTTGTGACTTGTTTTTACTTAACGAAAATTCCATGAAAAGTTCGTCAATTTTGTATGTCTTGCGAACATGATTCCTACAATTTCACAATGTTAGAAAATATGCTAAAAATCTATAATTTTTTTAATAATAATTAATGATAAAAAAAAATATAACTTTACTGACATACTATAGTAGGTACGAGATCTAGATCATTTTTTTATTTGTCCTCTTGTCAGATCACGGTCACGTTCGCCGAACGAAAAGAAGTGGCTGCCGACTGAATTGAAGCAACACCTCGAATTCTCTTTAGTGGATACTACAGGAATGACTGAGGCACAGCTTAAAGAAATACCGTATACCGTCGTGCAGACCAGCCATGCGCGGCATACCAAGCTCAGGACGTCATCAAAACATAGACAGTACGTGACTTGAAATTATTAGTTATAAAAATGCTGTTTACCTAACTTTTATGCTGAGATATTTAATTTGGATAGATTTTTCTGACTAAAATTATAGTTTCTTATTAAAACAAGAAAGCCTGAGCCTGCTTCTAATACACTCAGGCGTGAGTCAAAAAGTTAGTTTTCTTACCCAACGAAATATCGTTATAAAGATAATTATTGCGAGGCAAGTGTTCTTGGTCGGATCTTCTCTTTGTGTAATATTAAATTATTATTGTAACATCATAGGAATGAGCACGGATCACTTGCGAGACGAGAGAAGAGCTCTTCATCCCACAAAAGTGACCATGACAACCACAATCAAGGATCCCTCAGATCAAACTCAAGCATACTCAGCACGCACCGAACCAATGAGAAACATGGAAGGTATGATGAAGATAATTAATTAAATTGCTTCTTGCTTTATAGACGAATCATTATTTTAATCTGTGAAATTGTACCTACTTTGTATACCTGTTTTGCCGATAATAATTTGTCACAAAATTCAACAATATTAGCCGATTTTCCGATTATATCGCCAGTAGAAAATTGAACGATGACAATTTTAATTTTTTTAACAATATAACGTTTAAATCATTTACACATTTTATGATCATCTTTTAGGCGGGTTTACCCCAGCTTCGACGAAACCGTCGGGAGAACAGGCGACGATTTCCTCACCAATAATGGATATAAGACCACAGTAACACCGGCGTTACACAACAACAACCCATACAGTCCCGTGACAAACAGTAATAGTAACAGTTCGAGTGGGGAACTGATATCCGGCAGTGCGAGAGTGTCGCATGAGCATACGGATTCTGGGTTGGGTGCTGATCAGGATTACGCCTATTCTTCCGAGAGGTAACTACATTTTTTATGACAGCTTTTTGTGTCGGTGATACTAGATTTTTTTCAGTTTACTTGAAAGCTTCTTTTAATATAGACTTAGAGGATGTTGATGTAAAATCTCGTTTAGAGATTCCCAACCGAAAACTGTTGTATGGTAATAGATACGAAAATGTCAGTAATTTAAGCATCAGTTTTAATAGAGCTGCTAATGCCATAATTATTTTGATATTGCTCTGCACCTCACTTCTAAGTACAGTCCCAGCGTCTAGGATTTATACGAGTGCATCTTTAGACTTGATAATCTTGATATAATTTGATTATTTATAATTTATAATTAGATTTTTATAAATTTGCATAAATTAATTTCCGTTGTCTTGCCAATAAAATCATCACAATATACTCGTATTTTCTGGAATATTGTCTTTTGTCAAATGCATTTTGCGTCCCAATATAGCAATGCATCGTTGGTAAATAGATAGACGGATCACAGAATACTTTGGCTGATACGACTATTTGACCTCAGAACCTTTGAATTTCAGTGATTAGTGATTGCTGAGAGTTGACTATGAAACATGATCACCAGGTCGAGTGACAGTGCGAAGTGCGGCGCAGGCGGCTCGCAAGCGCCAGTGAGTAGGCAGTGGAGGGCGGGCGTGGGCGCGGGGTGCGGCGCGGGGGGCGCGGCGGTGCTGGCGCGGCGGCCGCCCGCGGTGCCCGGCCGCCGCATCACCGCCTCGGGCTCCCAACGCTCGCTACTGTCGGTGGCCAGTGACAGCGCGACCGCGCGCCGCCCGCGCGACCTCGCTCCCCGCTACTACCCGAGTCCCGCGGATGGTGGCTTTTCCCTTTTCGTGAGTGGGCGCTTTGCTTCCTAACATACTTCTGCGATCCAACTGCACTTGTAAAAGCCCGAATATCGTCTGTAAACCAAGATTGTAACAGTAATCTGTGATTATGACACACACAGAATTCTATATGAAAATATGGGTGGTTTAGATAATGCAAATAATATAAAAGAGTTTTGTAAAAAGCAGGGGCATTAGAATATTGTAGAGAAAAGTTTAAGCTCCCGAAGTAAAGTCCTGACCATCAGACCAGAACCTGCAATATAACATAAATATGAAATCTATATTCAGAAAACACAGTTATTTTTAAATTGATGGACGCGAATGATATCTAATATCTTTTTACACCTCATTCAGTAAAAGCGTAGGTACTGTAACACGAATGTTCCACTTCTATTTTTTTATTACATTATGACCATTCTGTTTCATTGTGATTCTGTGTACCTTCAATTTACAAGGGCGGTTGGAATAATCTGCAGCTCCAGTTTCAGGGACGCTAAAGATTTAACTTGTACAGGCTAAATGAAATAAACCTACTTTGCAATAAGCCTTGTCCCACTCAATGAGAAGAAAACTAAATATTTATTGATAACGTACCTATATTTAAAAATATATCTCATTATAAAAATTGTTTGTAGGATAGATACATTCTAATAGACTGATCCATATACCTAATATTATTATTCTACCTACGCCGTAAACTGTTCTTTCTCTTATAGGCACAAAAAAAACAGGGCACAATGTGTAAAAATTCGACTGCATTTGATTTTAAATAATGCTTTGACTAGGTAATATTATGAACTTTAAACGAAGCAAGCAGCAAGAGCCGAATTTTTGTGTTGAGATGTCTCCCGATACGGGTTGTGCCTGGCTTGACAGTTCTTAAGTATATCTTTTGCATAGAAACTGTGCTTTTAGAAGGGGCTTAAGATTTATATAAAACCACCTATTTACAGCTTAACAAGTGGTAAATTCAAAAATTGTTTTTTCAAAACAAGATAAATTGCTGCATGAAATAGAATAATTATATAATTTACCAAAATTATTCGACTTGCAATATACTCTTGCTCGAGAATTGAGACTATTTATTGGCGAAATATTATGGATATACTCGTATTTAAATAGCTGCTCGCTGTTTCCCCTTCGGGCCTAAGTGATGCATATAATTTATTATAATGTGTATATTGGTGTATAGTACATAGTACGGTGTGCACTGGTAGTTTGACGAGCATATATGTGATTGGGATACACAGAGACATGCTAGCAACAACAACATAATGGTCGGCGAGAGCGGATCGCTGGCGCGACGGTACGCGCGACCGACGCGGGAGTCGCGCGACTACAACGCGAACGTGGCCCGCACGCACGCGCGACTCGCGCACCACGCGCACTTGCGACACGACAACACCCTCGACATTATTCTAAAACCTCTCATAGAAAGCACGCAGTAAGTAAAGTCGCACGGAGGATTCAACAGTTTGTGTCGCAACACGTAGCGGAATGACGTAGCTGCACGCATTGGTTTGTTACCCCCTCCCGGTTGCTCGTGGAGGCACCCTTATTTGTTTGTGTTTGTGTGTGCATGCGTTTATGGGTAGAGGTTGAGATTAATAACTAACACGATTTGACTAACCTTATTTTTATTTGGTTTTATTCTGTGTTAATTTGTGTAATTAATTTTGTTTTGTTAATTATTTGTTTCGTGAAAATCTTTTTGTAATTTCATATGGTTGTTTTATGTACTGTTTTTCGCATACAGGTTACAGATCAACTGAATTCAACAAACATCCCTTCCAGTAGCTCGGATTCCATGTTTAACACGTCTAGTAACATCGGCAAACCTCCGGGGGCGGCAGAGATGAGCACCGAGCTTTAAAACAACCTATTCTTCTAGAAAATTGCGCTCAACGTAAACCATCGTAATAAAGTTACTATCTCTACATGCGCTTTACATTTGGTACTTCATTTTGTAAAAGTGTAAAGAAGAAACAGTTACTTTTATGTAAAAAAATATCCTCAATGGATATTTAAATCGACACAACATAAATTATATACCTACCTACTGCGCGTACTGGCATTCAAACTAACTAATAAGTTAAATTGTACATTTTATTTAAATTTTGTAAATAATTAATCAGTTAATGAAATATTATGCTATTACTTTATTAAAAAAAAGCGAAGTTGTAAGCTGTATAAAGCACATTTCGTACAAGAATATCGCAAAGCAATGAAAAGAGAGAGCCATTAAGGTCACCAAATTACCGTCATAAATTTTATATGAGCTTTTTGTTTTTCTTTTATCAAATGTTTTTTGAATTGGTGATGAAGCCTCCGGCTTACATCCAGACGTTAAAGTTTTTAAAAGAAATGCGAAGTAATTTCTTTCTCTGAGAAGCTTTGACTTAGCTTTTATTATACCTATGTACCTACATAATATTATAATATAATTTAATAAGTTCATAAAAAATTGGGGTTCTTCAAAAGTTTTACTAAGGACAATTACTCACGTTTTTTTGGAAATTAACTCAATTTCAACTTAAAAAGTATTGATGTTATGCTAATAGCATACTTTGCAAGTTGGCATTTGTCACCACATAAGGAATCCGTCTTCTCGTAACCAAGAATATTTTAATAAAATTACTGAATCTCATAAAATAATGATTTCATAGGAGTAAGATGTTTTTCGTTAGGTTCACCGAATAAACGCTTTATTTATTCAAATTCTGAGGACGGGTTTTATTAAATTTAATATTATATTTTCTTTGACTATAAAATATAAATCATTATTTTATGATAATATTTCGTAAGATAGTGCATAGGGTGTATAAAACTTGTTATGTAGTTTAGATGTAATACAACATTTAATACTCATTGTACATGACGAAAAATTATAATTAATCCATACGAAAATAAATTAGTATTTAAATGATTATTATCTTTCTAGCGAAACGTAAAGGCTCCAAGTGTATTATAGGTCGAATTTGTTTTTAAATATAACGATAAAAAGTTATACAGACTACTGATGAAATTTTTCGAATCCGTTAGATTTTAAACGGTAATTAAAAAAAAAAATAAACAAATTGCGTAGCCTACGTAGCTTAGAGATATAATAATGATCATTGTAATCGGCCGGGACGTTCATGTTTATTTTTCAGAAAATTGTATCTATACACTATTTTTAACATGTTCTATACCTATCGTAAGATAAAGAAAGGAATATTAGCCCAGTCAATTTATACATTGAAAAGACTGATGATTGCATTTTCCCAAGCTCTACAATAACCCCATAACTTACAACTATTTGCAACACATTGTATTTTTTCAGAATTATTGTTCTTCTTGTTCATAATAAAAATATTATTTGAATTCAGTTTATTATTTCGTTACACCTACGTAATTTTTAAGATAAAGGAATGTAAAGGGAAGATTTTCCCTAACCAGTATGAATGGGGTAGATGCCTATAGTAGACACGCACACGAGTGTTTATATAAATATTTGAAAAGCGTTTAAATTAAGGAGAATCTTAAAATTATTAAAAACGAAAGTTATTTGTACATATTTATTTGGATTGGGTCCAGCATAGAAATAAGAATGCACCCATATTTCTATGAACTCCACCGAGTGCTACCCACGTCCTTGTTGATTAAGTACTTAAAACAAAAGTAATAAAATAACCTAAAAGCGCAGTAATCTACAGCTTGTCGAATCCGTTTATTACGTTTAAAATGTAATAATATCTAAAGTGATTATCGGGTACCCAACAAAGGCCTGTAGCTTCGGTATTAATTAAGTTACTCTGTCTCAGATATCGAATCTGAGGGAGCGCCGTTTTCACTAATGAGGATGGGCTGGTAGCGCTACGGGGGTAACTTGCGCTTTACTAGAAACGTCACGTTGATGTATATAATCGTTTTAAAAAAATAAAATACTACGACGTCTTCATCTTTCATATAATATTTTAATGATTATAGGTACGATTATGTGTATACATACAACGTTATTGGTCCATTTTTTTAAGTGTCCTTCCGCGGTATGTAACCTACCTCTATACCATATTTCATCAAAATCAGTTGAAAAGATGGGCCGTTAAAGCGTAGCAGACAGACAGACACACTTTCGCAATATTATAAATATTGAGCATGGATATTGGAATGAAAGATAACCACCAAAACGTCCATACGGTTTTATTCTAAAAATCCCGGAGGAAAGGCATTCTTTCATTTGTCTGAATAAAAATTTGCTTAGGTTTGACATTCTCCAGATTTTCAAGTATTTAGGTGTATCTACATTCTACACATGCCAAGAATCACGCTGATCTTTTGCTCTGTTGCAGCGTAGGTAAGTAATTCATTGGAAAAATCAACAAACAAACACACTTCGGGATTTAGGTATAATAATTAATATTATGAGAATTAAAATTAAGTAATATAGTTAGGTAGCATAATATTCCCACTGTTACGAATTGATTATGTACAATCCTCTTATATTTCAATGCAATAACAATAAACGGCTGTAATATCGCCAATATGAATTCGGATATTGCACAGATAGACACGTTTTTGCGTTCGCAACGCTACCCATTAGCAACATGCAAATTTCATGCCTGCTACATACATAATGCCTGCGAATAAAACCACCTTTACTGAATAAACGTCGCTCGTGCCCAGTTTGTCGGTGCCGGTAAAACGACCAAATAAAGTGCGAGCTTTACCCTTACTCTGAGATTGATCGAATTTAAAATACGGTCTCACTAAGTGAGGTGAATGACATATGCATCAAACTAAAATGAATCTTAATCTTATTAATTTAGAGCTCCATTTCGTGTATGCATTCACAGCTAGCGCTCCAAACGATACGTTTCGAAATTTGAATCGGTTGCACTGAATTTGTGGCTTTAAATCAAGAGTTTTTGGGTCCATTTTAGTTTGACTCAAATGTGATTCACCTCACTTAGTGAGACCGTATTTTAAATTCGATCAATCTCAGAGTAAGGGTACTTGTCTGTCGATGTCCAACGTCCGACGAAGGGTGAAAACTCATTACTAGTGTCCAATGAAAGGGTTCCCGGGCGTGTATGATTACACGTTAATTGAAAGGCGTAAAATCAGAGAGCGACGAAACAAAGCTACCATGTAAATGGGAAAGTGAAATTACATTTTGATCCCTCGTGTATCGGTTTATGGTCAGCCATATTGAAATTGTGTCCATAAATAAAGCGATAAAAAAGAAATGTCTTTTAGTACCTACCATAACTTCATCAGAATCGGGTAAAAAAGATTTGTGTGATGTTATAATATTGTGCTTACTCTTATGATTGTCACTTATTAGTTAGTTATTTAAAAAATAGAATTCCAATTACCGCCAAAAGATCAGACTTCAAATTTCAATTTCTGAATTAAATCTATAAACTACTACAATAATTAATAAAAGTAAATTCCAAGGGCAAAACGTGAATTCACAAAATTCCGATTCATGTTCGGTCTAATTTATTTTCAGATTATTAAGGAACTACGCCAGTCTGCAGAGCTTATTGAAATTTCGACCAACAACTTAATCTACACTATTAAAACTAATCCATACTATGATATTATAAATGCGAAAGTGTGTCCGTCTGTCTGTCTGTCTGTCTGCTATGCTTTCACGGCTCATCCGTTCAACTGATTTTGATGAAATTTGGTACAGGGGTAGGTCGTATCCCGGGGAAGGACATAGGCTACTTTTATCCCGGAAAACTAAAGAGTTCCCGCGGGAATCAAAAATACTAATCCACGCGGACGAAGTCGCGGGCATCATCTAGTAATCAATAATTTAATGCACGGTATAAAAAACATCGCACCTATTATGAAGAGCTCAGTGTTAAAGTGAATAGCCCGAATTTTAATCACAATAATAATTTTGTCAAATATGTACCTATAGTGACCGAAATTGACGTAAATTCAGTCATGGGTTCCGATATTACTAAAAGTAAGTCAAGGCACTTCAACCGCGATAGCCGGAGATATGCGGGATTGGGTCCCGCTAGTTCCAAAGTTTTAGATAATATAGTGTGTTAGGAGTTTCAAAGTTTCAGAACGGATAGTGGATACTATAGGCAGTCTAATAAAGAGCTGATGGTTACCTACGGCACTAATTGCCCTTCATATCTCTCTCTCTTTGCATTTTTCTCTTTGTATTTCTTGCACTACTGAGGGTATTTTGTGGACCTATTTTACTAACCAAAAACAGTGGTAGAAATTTACTGAGGTGGGTGCCCAGCCCAGGTTTCAACTCTTACGTATAATAATTATTATCGGATGTTAGTGATAAGGAGCGGAATCGACGGCTTAACATGTTATTTTGGAGGTGCGGAGGAAACTAAAAAGGGAAAAAATTCGTACCGCTAAATTTTTTCTTCCTCTTTCACCCATCACGGTGCCAACTTTGGACAACGATGTTTTCTAACAATAATTTACAATCGGTTTATAGGCACAATATACCACATATCCCGCAACCATCATAATATCTAAGTAATTATTCTTGTAATTTCCATTGCACAAATGATATATTCATAGCGTAGTGCAATTAGCCTTTGATAGAGCTCGTCGCTAAATCATATTTGCTGCAACGTTTCCTCTGCTAGAAGCAATTTTGCGTGGTAATAATAAAACAGAAATGGAGTTCTCTTTGAGCGAGTCATCAATACACCTTATCAAAGCAAATGTAATATCTAACGGAAACGGTGTGCATTCACGCGGGATAACACATTCATAGCCCTAGTCTTCAAAAATACGGTACGTGTGAGTACAATTCATTCCGTAAGGGTTTACGTACTTATATAGCTAACTTATCGACAGACTAGCTTTTGCCCACAGCTTTGTTCACGTTACGTTAGATTTTCAAACTATTCTTTTATTCTTTTTAGGGGTTCAATTTTCAAAAATCCTTTCCAATGGATGCTTACTTCCAGTGGTTCAAGCTGTGCATTGATAGATTGAAAATGAAAATGAAAAAATTAAATGATTTATTTCACGTAGGACCACTTATGATAAATCGTAAGAATCTACCACCGGTTCGGAAAGATGATTCTACTAAGAAGAACCGGCAAAATATTACACTTTGTAAAAATATAGATTAGTCACCTTTTCCTTTTATTTAATTAGAAGATAGACTGATTTGACGGAGTTTCCTGAATTTCCGAAATTTCCCGGCGGAGTTGAGATCGCCGTGGTCTTATAAGGTATATAGAGTTCTTGGGTTCGACACCCGGCAATCAATTAATTACGGCTGAAAGTGATCAAGTCATACCTAAAAGACCTTGTCTTTTCATTTAATGGCACAGAACTCTAATAATATACCTAAGTTAAGTAAGGAATAAATGTCATGTACCCGCCACACGACATTTGTTGGATACTCGCAGGTAAGTAGTTCAAATAAAGGAAAGTGTGTACTTCTACTTAGGAAAATGTTTACCCGCTGTCTTTTAACGGTGCAAATGTGTTCGCGGGAAAATTTTAACAAGTTAGTGTTTGAAGTGCAATTTCCCTCAAGTGAAAAGGCAAAACGTTTACCTTAAACAAGAAATAAATGTTCACTGTAAATGATACTACGCGAAGTAGCGTGCGTGGCTAAGGGTTGAGAGAATTTAACATGAATACGAGAAGTTGTGCTTTCGAGTTCAGGAAACTCAACATTCGGAGTCAACTGCTTGGAAAAAATAATTCGTAGCTGCGGTAGAGAATGTGTGACCAACCCTATTAGAACGGGTTTACCTGCTTAAAACGCATGCAGGTAGAAAAAAATAACATTAAATAATATAATAATCCATACTTCCATAATCCATATCCATACTTCCATACTAATATTATAAATGCGAAAGTGTGTCTGTCTGTCTGTCTGTCTGTCTGTCTGCTACGCTTTGCCGGCCCATCTTTTCAACCGATTTGGCTGAAATTTGGTATAGAGGTAGGTTATATATCCCGGGGAAGGACATAGGCTACTTATCCCGGAAAATTAAGGAGTTCCCGCGGGAATCAAAAAACCATAATCCACGCGGACGAAGTCGCGGGCATCATCTAGTAATAATATAAATGCGAAAGTGTGTCTGTCTGTCTGCCCGTCTGCTACGCTTTCATGGCCCACCTGTTCAACCGATTTTGATGAAATTTGGTACAGGTATAGTTTGTATCCCGGGGAAGGACATAGGCTACTTTTTATCCCGGAAAATTAATTGGGGAATTGAAAAAACTTAATCGACGCGGACGAAGTCGCGGGCATCATCTAGTAATAATATAAAATAACATATACCGAAAACTTCCTGGTTCAGCATTCTGAAGCCGTATCACAGTTTGCCAATTATATTTACATGCGTGGATTCCACAAAGCTATTCAAAAAGTCTGTTTCAAAACGTAGAATTTACATGTCAAACCGGGTTCAGTCGTGGGCTCTTCTTATGTTTCATATTTTATTGACGTTCAAAAAATGTTGTGATTTAAAATATAATAAAATCTTTTGACTTTGACTATCTTTCCTTTCCTTTTCGGCGTAGGTATATAATATTTTCTTATTGCATAGGATATTCAACTAATAGAGAGGTGTTAAATAAAACAGCTTCGTTGTAAATGCAAATGTATGAGGTATTGCGTCTGGCACAATCGTGAGCAATTAGCACGCTGACAATGACATTCAAAACGTGTGCTAATAGAGGGAGAGAATACCTACCGCTGCCTGCAACACCGTCCTCCGTTGTACGGCTCTATTCAGCAGCCGACGTGGAGCCATGTGAAGGCCCACACGTTACGCTGCTGTTATGTACATCGTGTTAGGCATTGACTTGTGTTAGGGCTAACTTTGTTAAAAGTTCGAACAAATACTACTGCAGAGTCTCAAATATGCATTTTTAAAAGAAAATTATTTCTAATAAACGTATATATCCCTATTTTCTTTGATATAATTTATATCAAAGAGAATAGGGATATACGTTTATTTCCCGCAACTTCGTCTGCGTGGTCCGTGGATTAAGGTTTTTTTGATTAGGTACTTTCTTTACTTTTACGAAACTTTTCCGTGATAAAAGTAGACTTCTCCAGGTCATGTCCTTCTCTAAGTATGTCATGCCACCTATCTCTAACAAATTTCGTAAAAATCGGTTGTACATACCTATACATGGGCTGTGAAAGCCTAGCAGATAGACAGACAACCAGACAGATTTATAATATTAATATGGATTTTCTACAAGATAAGTGGACTAATATAATATCAATTATTATCATCACATTTACATATTTTGCATGAAGAGTTTCTTTACAATGTTGGTCCCCCGATAAGAGAGGATTTTCAGATATTCTATCCGAGCAAAGTCAGGGCGGGTCATTAGCATATAAAGATTTGGTTCAGTGCTTTGTTCAAGGCATTATGTGGTGGCATAACACGTATCTACAGCTCGCATTGATGTTAGTTCAATTCATAATTAATGAAAATTTTTGTTTGTTTGCTTTTGAGAAAATAATAGCCACTTACTAAAACAACGATTTTACTTTTGCTCTCCACTAAGCCCTCAAATTGAGAGGCAAATCAAAAATCAATAGCCTCAGCCGCAACGAGTGCTAAAATTTTAAGCCAATTAACTGTCGGCCCTTTGCGCCCTTCATGAAATATACTGTCAATTTTAATTTTACAATAAATATTCTGTTCTAGCGAACAGAATATTTCCGCTTTTATCAGCATTACCGGTTTTTTTGTTTACGAAAAAATATTTTGGCTAATTAAATGTATCTGCACAGTTTATCACATCCTACTTCATATTCTTCATATTAATATTTGGATATTCAGAATATAATATAATTAAATACAAATTGGATTTAAAATGACGTCAATATGCTAACTAAACGTGTAGGTAAACTAAACCTATCTCAGCTCAATCGGAAACTGGAAAGTAGGTCCAGTTAGGTATTTGACTTACTATTCAAATAAATTATTTTTTAGTGATTATCAAAACTCTCAAAAGTCGTAATCCACGTCCCCTGTTAGCTTTATGTTTGAAAACCGTTTGATCAACATCCCATACAAACCGCGCGTTTTGACGGGCTGTCACTGATTTGAATAGTTGGCAAACTTGCAAAAGATTACATAGATATACAGACTGACACTGGGACAGGTGAAGCTAAATAAAAGTTTGTAAAAAAAACAGACAGATTCGCGGGCATCAGCTAGTCTAAAATATGATTTTGTACATTTAACTTATATTTTATCAAAAGAGTTTCTTGCGCAAAGCCGTTAAACGTGTTTAACACTTTAACAGCCGACCGTTATAAAGGCGGCTTTCCCTGGTACGCCGGCGTTTTTTGCCGATATTCTATGACTCATAAAATAAAAACTATCTGTGATATGTCTATTATTCTTTTTTTATATGTACTATTGTTCTTTATATTTTTAGGGATGAAATAAAAAACATTTGTAATAAAAAATAATATTTATGAAAAAAAATTAAGAAAAGAGGTCTAAAATCGAAAAAAACGACGTACTCTCACGTTAGTGGCGTGGGCGCACTGGCGCGCCGTGAAAGATCGCTTGTCCTGTCTCCACCCCGCACCTCCCGTCGGTGAATCATACATGTGTGCGTAGATAAAGAGTCATTCTACACCGGGGTTACACGCCATTCACGCACCGGGCACGTGGTATTTAAACAGACGATAGGAAAGTCAAAGCCGTACGGAGTACGTGATCGGCGTACCGAGTTGATCGACACTGCCCGTACACAGTACGTGATCGGCTGTTAAAGTGTTAAGTTTCTTCTATACCTGCTCTTTTCATGTCAACCCCGTAATGAACTAAACAAGAAGTGACAGCATCAAAAAATTTAACTAAATCAGTTTAGGCAGTATTGTGCAAGCCGGCCTTCTTAAACTTCTAAATTTTAATTTTACAGCTATTCTTACTTTGTACATTTATTAAACTGTGTAGTAATATTTTATTATAAGAACAGGTAATGTACGCGCGCGAGTTGAATGTAGAGCTTTTGTATGTGTGACCAAACATAAGCTCTGCATTCAACTCGCGCGCGAACTAAACATAGTTAGTTACAGTGGTGCGAATATAAATTCGTTAACAAAATGTAGCCTCAATACATACTAATTATGTTTAATCTCGTAACAAGCGGTTGATTAGAGCTTCAGGTGAAATCTTATTTGACTCTAAAACAATAGGTAGATTATTTTACGCTACGAATACATTATTAATAATTGAAACTGGTATTTTGATAGCCTTGTCGACTATATACTTTACTTTGCCACGGTGGTAAAGGTGCTTTATCAAAGGTTCTTGTCATTTAAAAATGGAACACTGGATAGGATTTTTTGACACTAGGGAACTATAGTTCGCGCGCGAGTTAAATGCAGAGCTGGAGTACGGTGACAGTATACATTTGCTCTGCATTCAACTCGCGCGCGAACTATAGGTACCTATATATATAATAGCCTCTTAAAGTAGGTACCTCTTTTTTATGTTAAATAGGTTTCCGTTTTTAGAAAAAACTGTCACAGTCATTACTTCCAGCTTTCCAAGCTCAACAGGCTATCACAGGTGGGTTGGGGCTGGGGCACCCAGGTACTTCCATCCCGACCAACCAGTAGTCCACCTTACGTAGATCTGCTGCGCCTATGCGCTGCTCTTCATAAAAACGTGCGTTATTGTTACACCCAGAAGAAGATTGAAATAAGGTTTTGTGATAAGAGTCCCACCCCCTTCAGGAGTTTAGCTTTATCCAGGGCTCTAGCAAGGGCGGATTTTTAATTACCTATCACTTTCCTGATTTTACAATATTACAATTTGTACAAAATAGGTATCAGAAAGAGTCTGCTTACTCACGTCATTTGTGGTAATACAATAATTTCATTTCAGTTTTTGAAATAGGAAGCAGCAGGGGGCGGTGTGCCGCAAAATCTGTTTTGTATTTATGTCTTTATCCAGACTTGCAATTATCTCGGAATGAGAACTCGTTCCTGTTTCAATAAGGGATAATAAAAGCCATTCCCTGGTCTCGTATCCCTCACCACACCTACAGATTCATAAAAGGATAAAAGGGTTTATTTATTCCAGACAATAGTCAAGTTTTCTTATGTTCAGATCAATTTTGGTCGGTAAATTATTATAAATTTAGACCATAGAAATAATATGTTTTAAAAGCAGTCGAAATCATTACTTGGCTACGTAGGTTACATTAGGTGTAATTTAATTAAGTCTTGATTATCATCTAAGTAATCATTGATTAATAAAATACAGTTATAAATAGGTAGGTTAGGTTGTAAGTTGTAACCATTCTGTAACCTAAAAATCTGTAATTCAAGTGCTTTTCGAGGTAACCCCCACCTCCCTTTAGACACCCCTTTTTCTCAAATTCTAATAGGTACCCCTTTTGATACTAATTTGAGTCCAAGTAGCAAAACTACGGTATCCATTGTGCAAGCACTTTAAGCATCTAAACACTGTAAAAGAACAACACTAATAATAATTCGAGTAACCCTCATTTGCAGCGATGTGAAGAGGCAAGTTCCGACCCTCGCTCTTTTACTACTGAGATTTATCTGCCCTCCAGTAGAGATACGGCTTACAAAATGATATGATTCTAAGTCGTTTCCGAGTCCAATCTACACCGATGCGTACACTATATTAAATGTACAGTATTACTCTAGCAAAACATTACTGGAGCTGTTTGTTTTAATTGTTTTTCTTTAAGTTTCTTATTCGTATTATATATCTATTATCTCCCTTTTAAGATCAATTCTTAAGAAAAATATAACATTTAGCTATAAGACATAGAAGAATAATTTGAGCCCACTTAATCAACGAGATATAGAGACCTAAATAAGTATTATTTATTATGGTAGTGTTAAAGTATTTTCTTTTGCTATTCAGTTGAAGTCCTGGCTTTGAATGAAAGTTACGTGCTGGGAATTTGGCCGGGAGCCATTGTAATCAGTGACAAATTGTTAAGTCGAGGCGTATTATGTTAGGTACCTACTCGTAACTCGTAAGTGTGGGTACTTTAGGGTTAGATTTATATGAGTACGTACCAAAACAATCACCTTAAGTGCTGTTTAATTTATCTTCGGGATAAATGTGTATTCAGTGCCGACTACTATTATTTATTCTTGGGTAGTAGGTATACCTACTACCTTACTATAGTATCTTACTCCAGTATCGCTACCTATATGTGGTGCGGATGAATTGTCGGTAAGTAATTTACGTGGCGAAGATATACCTAATATATATGTCGACGCGAAAGTGTTTTGAACCCCGACTGGCGATATCGAGGATACAAGTTATATGTAATTAGCTATTAATAAAGTTGTTCAAATCACTATTCTTTGAAATTCATTCGTGTAAGCTTATGACGCTTGCAAACTCATCTATGAAAGATGACGTTTGTCCATCGTTTGTCATGCTACTTTGCTATGAATACGGCAGGCCGATGCCCTAGGGCTCATTTCTTGGCGAAGTCTGGCGCTCACCCAAATTCCCGGTGCCGCTGTAGTGGCCAGAAGGGCCAACGCAGCATATTCCATCCGACAACAAAACCTGCGTGGCATTATCGCTCGGGACGTCGCCTCGCGTCGAGCTGTACTTACTTATGGATCTCTTTCCAATTGTTTTCATAACAATAAAAGTTAAAGTCTGATAAATTGAAGTTTGTGTGAACCATGAATCTTTGGTACCTTTTTCACATTGTTATGTCAGCAATGCTGATGTCACCTCCTTCTAAAAACCATCCTGATACCGCTCCTCCGTCATATACAGGGTTAATTTTAATTTACCAACAACCTCCCACATATAACTTCTATACATGACACTGAACAACATTTGTTCAACGACTTTTCACATAACTCAATAAATTAACCAAAAAAAAAATTCTAAGTTTTTGTTGAAAAGTCTGTCAGTTTTCTAACTCTATCGTCAATTTATGTAATGCCCGTGATGAAGCGTCGACTACTAACCGCGCAACAATTAACGTCCGAAGTTATCGCTTCTCTGTCGTATTTACAAATGCTTTGGACGTAAATTACTAACATCGGGCTGAGCTATCGTCTGCAGGTCAATAATTTCTTCCTACACTAGCGTTTGTCGTGAAAACCAAAAAAACTTCTCGCGGCGACAGACGTAAGTGTCGGACAGTCATTACGTACCTACCATACCTACCGCGCGCCGCCATTCCCTTTGACACGTACCGCCATTCCCTTTGACACATACCGCGACGAGTTATTAAAATTTTAGAACAGAAAAATAAATATTTATATTTTTGTAAGAAAAAAAAATTTTTTTTTTTTTAGGAATTACAAAAAGTCGCGGAACAAAAGTTATTTACTTTGGTGCATAGAACTTGCCTGTAGAAGGTTGTTAGTATTTTACAATTAATCCTGTATAATTATGGCAATATGATATAATATACTTACCTAAATGAATTTTGGTTGAAAGGCCCATAAAACGGTTTATGTAGAAATCAGATCCATGGAAACAATATAAGCCTTATACACTGGTCTAATTAAAAGAAGAAAAAAGAAACTATATAAACACAAAGGTATTCCACGAAAATTGATTTGTTTATTTTTTGTTATAAGTCCTTGCTGTTTGACGTCTATACGTAAACAAAGCTTTTGCCTAAAACTTTTCATATTATCTAACTACATAACATAATATTGTCTAATGTAAAATATTCTGGCGAGCTTTAGGAATTCCTCGAATCCCTACTTAAATTGGATACAATATTACATATCAGAATAAATTATCTAGGCTCACGTAACATACATATGTAACTTTATGAAATTTCGAGGGAATTCCTTGCTCACATTTTATCTACTCGCAGAAATGTATAACTATCTCTTAGTTATTTTATACTAGATGATGCCCGCGACTTCGTCCGCGTGGACTGAGTATTTTCGATTCCCGCGGGAACTCTTTAATTTTCTGGGATAATAGTAGCCTATGTCCTTCCCCGGGATACATACTTTCCCTATACCAAATTTTACCAAAATCGGTTGACCAGATGGGACATGAAAGCGCAGCAGACAGACAGACGGACTGGCAGACATACTTTCCCATTTATAATATTAGTATGGATAACATGGAAATTACCTTGTTGTCATATTGCTTACCTGGGATTTTATTAATAGTAATTCGGTTAAACATATTCGGTTTCGTCTATTTAAATAATATCCTTTGTTCTTTTTGTGATTTAAAACTAGATTATGCCCGCGAGTTTGTCCACGTGGATTAAGGTTTTGTGATTCCCGCGTAACTTTTTTTACTTAATTAATAATTAACTTACGTAATACTTAATTTTTCGGGCTGGAAGTAGCCTATGCATCCTTATCCAGAATGCAAGCTATGTCCTCTACACCAAATTGCATCAGTATCGGTAGAACAGATAGGCCGGTTCGTGCAAGCGTAGCAGACAGACAAACGGATAGACGATATAAAAATATTTATACACGAAAAAAATCTTTTTGGCTATAAAGCAGTAATAAGAAGCCTAACGTAGGTATGTTTTCTGTTTTAATGAATCAAATTTACCCCAACATCTTAAAGGTACTTTTGATATTAGATATCGGATTAAAGAAAATTGAATACAGCAGTAAACTCTACGATCGCGACCAGCCACGCGTTGCTAGCTTATTGAAAGTTATTTCAAAGCCGTCTATCGCAGCTTCTCCTCATGAGGGGTGAATGCTTATTTAATATAAGCTTCCTCTGAAAACTATTTTCATATTAGTCATATTATATATCTATCATAGAGTTTCAAGCTGGCATTTAACTCTGAAATATTTTAATATTATAGGTACCAGATGAGGCCCGCGACTTCGTCCGCGTGGTTAGGTTTTTTTGGAATCCTCTGAGGAACTCTCTGATTTTCCAGGAAAAGAATCCTATTTTCTTAGCCTATGTTCTCCACGGGTTGTAATCTATATGTGTACAAAATTTTGTACAAATCGTATAGAACAGATGGGCCGTGATAACTAAATGGATAAAATGAGACAGACAGACAGATAAGGCACGCTTTCACATTAATTATAATTTTAGCATAGATCACGAAAATACATGCTACCAATCTTACCAATGATAATTTACCTATTTGATATGTGTGAAATTGTGTTTGTTGGCGTGTCCTTTAATCATGCCACAACCACCACAACGGAGCAACAGATTAAGCCCATTTAATCCGCGCAAACGAAGTCACGGGAGTCTGCTAGTTATTAATAAAAATAAAAAGTCGTCAGTTATGTTGTAACGATGAAAAGCCCGGCCAGCACAAGCCCCTTTTCCCTTCAGTCTATCATTACATTCAGATTTAAATTGAATTTTCGACCAGTCAATGGAATTCAAATAAAAAAATTTCAGCATTTTATGCTCACAGCTCACAGATTGGGTAGTTGTAGAGTTTTTGGAACAAAATGTATGGGATCCATTGATCGACACTAAATTTCGGAATATTTTTTTATTAATGCCTTCCTAGTTAATTCCATCTGTTTGCCTAGAAGCACTTGATTATAAAAAATAATCGAAATCGAAATAAATAATTGAATCGAAAATCTATATCTATATTATTTATTATTGCGAAAGTTTGGATGGGTGTACCTGCAAATTAAGGAACCAGGTTCCATCTTCTGGGTTCCCTCTCGATTATAATATTATGGGGCTCTTCAAAGGGCGGATAAACAAACATCTCAAAAGCCAGCAATGCATTGGCGGTTCCTCTGGTGCTGCAAATGTTCATGGGCGGCGGTAATCACTTACCATCAGGTGACCCGTCTGCTCGTTTGCTCGTTATATATATATATATATTTAAAAAAAAAAAAATTATAAAATTTGGCACAGAGATAGATTATAGTCTGAAATAGGACATAGGCTACTTTTTATCCCGTAAAAATTAAAGAGTTCCCGCGGGAACTGAAAAAACTCAATCCACGCGGAGTATTTCATAAACGAACGATGAAATCGAAGTATATCATAATACCTAGTAGACATAAGGCCATTATTTTGATACATACCTATAATTTAGCGAAACGCACTTAGATGAATGGAATCCCAGCTTTGTTAGACAATTCAATATCATTAGCCGTGCCTTATCAAGCGAATAAGAAGCGAATATGCAGACATAAAGAGTAACGAGACGCATGCAAGCCAGTGGAGTCAAGGCATGCAGGGTTCGTCCGTGAGGTTAGGTTTCACGAATCACGTGACCGTCTGCAGTTAGACGGGCTTCCTTTGTGAGATTGTTTTCTAGTTGCTGTAGAGTACTTGACTTTATTAGGTATCCTGTATTTTGTTAAACTTTTGTTGGCTTTATTGTGTTTAATTTTTGTTAGACCATTGGTTGGTTTGAGAGCAATACCTATATTATTATTGTCAAAAACTGGTAAGGATATTTAATCGTAGGGTACGAAGGAATCGTGCCCAACAAAGCTCCTAGAATAGAGTTTGACGTTATTCAGATTTTCACAAATAGATTGTTTTGAATAACACATTTTAGCTATATTTCTTACTGGTCATTGATGTTATGTACTTATATGAAAGTTAAAACAACATGGGAATTTTTTATTTTCCCGGACCAAATGTACCTACTCGTCTCCGAGATCCAATCTACAGGTATTATAAAATGTCACAATCGGTTAAACCATAGACATATAATTTTTTCGCTCCGGGTTAAACGGGTAAACCGTGAAAAGTTAATACAGTCAGACAGACACACTATCGTATTTATAATGTAACATGGATTATTTATAGAATATGGGTAATCCTATTTAAGATAGGTAGGTACTAAAATTATACATCAATGTATCTAAGCTATAATATCAGGTACCTACCTTAAATATTTATAACTAAGTTATAGTGTTATGTTAAAATATTAAAAAGATATACTTACTATATAAGAAACAATATTAAAATGCTAAAAACTAAATATTAAACTAACTATAAAATAAATTTAAAACAAATCCTTATACATATACCTACTAACAATGTGTTATTATAATAATAAATTAAGTAGGTACAACATTTGCATAGCTTACGTAACTAAAAATCACCCTGCGAATTAATTTTATTCAAAACTAGCTGATGCCCGCGACTTCGTCCGCGTGGACTAAGTTTTTTCGATTCCCGCGGGAACTCATTAATTTTCCGGGATAAAAAGTAGCCTATGTATGTATGTATGTATGTATATTCTTTATAGCTGATGCCCGCGACTTCGTCCGCGTGGAATAAGTTTTCCAGTTAATTTTCCAGGATAAAAAGTAGCCTATATTACCTACTATCCCACGGTATAATCCCCCTATAATGGTGAAACACGTACTTCTTCATATTTTAACGAAAGCCCAAATGCTGTTTCATGGCTATAACTTGAGAAATTAAGGATTTTCATACAAACTCTCAACCCCTATTTCACCCCTTCGGGGGTGGAATTTTGAAAAACTGTGAAACACATAGGTTTTCATTTTTAACCCGCAGCTCATATATCAAGTTTCATGGCTATAACTTGAGAAATTAAGGACTTTCATACAAACTTTCAACCCCTATTTCACCCCTTCGGGGGGTAGAATTTCGGGATAAAAAGTATCCTATGTCCTACCTCGAAGTATGGGCTCAAATCGTGCCAAGTTTCGTTTGAATTCATTCAGTAGTTTCGGCGTGATGCGCGGCCAAGATACAGACAGACAGACAGACAGACAGACAGACAAAAATGAAAAAAATTACAGATTTGGCTTCAGTATCGAATAATGAGTGCCCTCCAAAAAAAATTTTCAAAATATCTTCAATGTACAGAATTGGACCGGTTACAGTTTTATTATAAGTATAGACAAAGCCTTCTTATCTCAATAAGGAGAGCAAGGCACTAAAAAGGTATTATAAGTTTGTTTAAATTTCATTTGGAGTGACGTAAATAGCGGTAGATACACAACCCTGTTGGGTGTGCCCATGGAGCCACCCAATACCACCACAACTTCAAATATTTCGCGAAATTGTTACTCGGTAAGAAACTCCAGTTGCGCCTAAATATTTACCTTAATTTATATCTTGTACCTAATAAACTAAAAGAACCAAATATTCCAAAGACGAACAAAAAGCTTTTCTTTTTATTTATACTTCAAAATTCAAAAGTTTTTTATTCAAATAAACTTTTTACAAGTGCTTATGAATAGTCGAATGAATCTACCAGTTTAATAAGTTGTTCAATATTCGTGTACCTACAATATTCGTGTATCTACCTAGGTACAGCTAAATAGTAATAAGTATCAATCTCCATTAATTTCCTTTTCCTTGTAAAGAAATACTTAATTATTTTTGATTCAAGATTGTTCAAGTGGTAGGTAAATTTTTTACAATGGATCCATCTTTAATAAAATAAAGTTGTGCTTATTTTAATTGTAAAGTTGAAACAGTTGTCGTTTTTCCCACGTGAATAAATAATTCATATTTTCATCTGAAGTTAAACGTTCTTACATTGTTTGAATCATTTCAATACAAAAAAAATATCTTGTTATAATATTTATAGAATTCTGCTTCATACGTAGACCTAAAATAAAATTTAAATGAAATATATTATGCTCATGCAACAAATAACGTAAGATTATTCTGTGGCAGGGGTTTGAAACTTGAAATACCTACTTATTCATAGGCGGTTTATCAATAGGTTGACAGTCACAAAGAAATCATTTTCGAAAAATTCCATACTTAATGGGGCTAAAAAAATGAAATGAAAGTCCGTCATATTGTTTCATATTCATTGGTTTTTAAGCTTTTGTTTAAAACTCAAGATTAAGCTAAAATTAAGTAAAAAGATCATTAAAAAAATAAGGGAGCATTATTTTTATAAACTTTAATAAAAATTATGCCCAGTCAAAATAGTCAATACCTTTACTGAGGTAACTTTTGATTAGCTACCTATATTTTGGGTTCGTGCAATCGTACGGAATCATCGATTTGTAGATAAATTGTTTGTCGAACGTGATACACCCGTTAGGCTAATAAATATTTTCCAGTCAACAAATAACCTGGGGCTGTGCTACATTGAATAATATCGACATATCGTAGGCAATTTCGTATTTCCGGTTAGCTTATTCAGATTTGACCCTTATAAATTTTTTCGCTTGCCACTTGCCACGTAAGCAATTGTTATACGGTGTACGTTTTTACCAATTTCAAAAAGGTAAACGAGGTCGACGCTATCTATAGGTAAGATTTTTTAATCGATGCATACCTATAATCCATACTAATATTATAAATGCGAAAATGTGTCTATCTATCTGCTACGCTTTCACGACCCATCTGTTCAACCGATTTTGATGAAATTTGGATAGGAATAGTTTGTATCCCGGGGAAGGACATAGGCTACTTTTTATGCCGGATATTTAAAGAGTTCCCGCGGGATTCAAAAAAACCTTAATCCACGCGGACGAAGTCGCGGGCATCATCTGGTCACAAAATAAAATAATTAGGTTTTATTTTATTAAAAAGACACTCTATTAAGTCATTTAAAATTAATTAGCTCTGTTTTATAACTCTGTTATATATACGTAATAAACCAACCCATTTTTTTACCACCTTTGCATGAAAAGTCATAATATTATACTTTTTCGTATTATTGGATCCACAATAACATACGGAGTTAATTTAATATAAAAGCTTGTCTTTTACCAACTCCCTAAAGGCATGAACCTAAAATAAACCCAAATTACACCGTTTTACGTACCCTTTAACAAATTACAAAACGTGCGGGGCACAGTGTAAGCAATGCGTAGGTATGCCTGCAGGCCGTAGGCGGTGGATGTTGGTGACTGGCAAATTAATCAAACCGTATTGCGTGTCGCTGTAGGTTTAACTCTATTTTGTAAAGTGAATTACTTTTCTAATAATAATTAACTCGCGTACCGTACAACATGCAAGCATTATTTACTGAAATCAAAGTAAAGGGTCTAGATAAAACCTACTTAGAAACATGTTTTTTCATGTACGGTGCAGGAAATGCTAGCAATACACCCATCCACTATACGTCCACACCACCAAAGACCAGAGTCCTCCAAGATTCAGAGTGAAAGAGAAGAGCCATTCTATTCAGAATTTACAGCTGTTGTCAATAATTGTCACAACGTTTTTCCACTACGTCTCATACTCTGCTCTGTCTCTATCGCGGTTCCAAAATCCATACCCATACTTATCCATACTTCCATACTAAAATTATAAATGCGAAAGTGTGTCTGTCTCTCTGCAATACGCTTTAACGGCCCATATTTTCAAACGATTTTGATGAAATTTGGTATAGAGGTAGGTTATATCCCGGGGAAGGACATGGCTACTTGATAAACCGGAAAATTAAGGAGTTCCCCCGGGAATCCAAATAACTTTATCCAGGTGGACGAAGTCGCGGGCATCATCAAGTTGAATGAATATCGTTATTTTACTTTGGTCAATTTGAACATTAATATTAATTATAATGTTTTAATTTTACAACAATTAAAAGGCACTTAAGGAATGTGCAAATGAAAATTCGGAGCTTGTTGGCATCAAAAAGAAGGAAGTCATTTATCTTGATGAAGGATGACGCAAGGGTACCTACACTTTGATAACTCTTTTTACGACCCTCCCAATTGTCGCTTTAATGGCAAAAAGCACTTCCACAACGGGTCTTATAAATGAAAAACGTTGAAAGAATACATTGGTTATGTCTCATAAGTATTATTTTAATGTTTTTGTATAAATAGTCTTCTTTCACAGATATATATATATTTTTCAGAACCTGAAAGATATTCGCAGTACTTTATGCATAATCGCAGTACTTTAATATAATGTGCAACGTCCACATAAACTCTTGAGAGTTTCAGGACGTGAAGTTATTAATATGTAATATGTAAAAGTTATTTTGTAAATAAATAAATTAAAATTAAAATTAAATAAATATGCGCGACTAAAGTTACACGACACGATTCAGATACGATGATCTCTTGTTTTAATCTCGTTTCTCTTTATTTACATTATAATTTGAATATAAATAAGATCCATTAACTTTCGTATTTCATTTTCGCATCTTATCCGATGCATAAACCAATTCCTCTGATCCGCTTACGAGCCGCCGTCACAGGCTTAGCTAATGGACTGTCACCTACTTGAAAATGTTGTAGACGTATAATATCTTAATGTACCTCTATTTATATATCTATATTTTGTTTCTTTAATCAGAAAACGAAATTTATTCCGTTAAATGTGTCAGCCAATGGCTGAATATATCACAGTTAATGTAAGTAAATAAAAGGAAAGGGTGGCTGACCGACTGTCTGATCTTTGAACGCACAGCTCAAACCACTGGACGAATCGGGCTGAAATTTAGCATGCTGACGGCTATGATGACATAGTCATCTGCTAAGATTTTTGAAAATTCAACCCCCAAAGGGGATAAAATAGGTGTTTGAAATTTGTGTTGTCCACGCGGGCGAAGTCACGGGCAAAATCTGTGGGACTATAATATTCTACACAGACCGTATAGAATACAGTGAGAGTTGTGTTACTTTGAGGGTCATATTTATGAAGGTACCTGTAGGTACATATCTATATATTCATAATGGCGGAGGTTTTTCTGGAAATTTTATGCTTCAGTCTTTCAAAAAATTCCGAAAAGGACTCTACGATTTTCATCAAATAAGACTCGTTCAGACCTCATAAATGTAGTTAACGGTACGGTCAGCTAAGTACCGACTTAGGTCACACAGAGTTTTTTCTGTGCCATAAAAAATGATTGATTTTGCTTTAACTTCCTACGTAAAGGAGGAGGATCTTAATTCAATGTATATACTATACTAGCTGATGCCCGCGACTTCGTCCGCGTGGATTTAGTTTTTGAAATCCCTCGGGAACTCTTTGATTTTCCGGGATAAAAATTAGCCTATGTCACTCTCCAGGTTCTCAACTATGCCCATGCAAAAAATCAAGTCAATCCGTATACTATTTAATAGTGTAGTAAATAGTAATGTTCATCAGTTCCAAATGCCCATACATTCATGTTAATCCAGCAAAAATTTCAATAGATAAAAAACAGGAACGAACATAGCTAAACGTTTGCACACTGACCCAGCCATTGTAAATACTGGTTAAGCTCCTTAGGGGAGCAGAGTATTACTTTAAGCTGACCGATAGATTCCGATTAAGACCCTCGTTCTCAAATACTATATTTAGTTTCATTGCCACATTTCTTAGCTCTCTTTTCTTATATGAAATACATTTTACGTTCATAGCCATCGTAATAATACTTTAAAGGGGTTACAGTTTTCCTTTTTGTACGTGTTAATGCTTTTTTATATAAGCTTATGATTGTAGCCATGAACTGCGAAAGTATAATGCAACTTAAAACATTTAAATGGTACGAGTAGTGGGTACCTACATACTTAAGTTATTCAATTCATAACATAACAATAACATTCGCAATCCACGTTTATGACTTTCAGCTTCGTAGAGGATTTCAATTGAATTTCCCCGTCATCCGTTTATAAATAGGTATTATACAATACTAATATTATAAATGCGAAAGTGTGTCTGTCTGGCTGTCTGACTGTCTGTCCGTCTGTCTGTCTGTCTGTCTGCTACGCTTTCACGGCCCATCTATCCAACCGATTTGGCTGAAATTTGGTATAGAAGCAGGTTATATCCCGGGGAAGGACATAGGCTACTTTTGTCCTGGAAAAATTAAGGAGTTCCCGCGGGGATCAAAAAACCTTAATCCACGCTGACGAAGTCGCGGGCATCGTCTAGTAGGTATTATAAATCTAAAAGTGTATTCTTATGTTGGATAGGTGCTTTGACCTTTAATCACGCCGCAACTAATGATCGACGAATTTGCATGAGTATAGTTGAGGAGATGGAGACTGTCATAGGCTAGGTAGGTACTCCTTATTAAAACAAAACAAAGAGACCCTTACCCTGAAATTTTTAAAAGACCTAAATCCGAGAGGACCAAGTCGTGGGAATCATCTACTTCATTTTAATGTTTAATTAAAAACTATTATTAATATGCTACACAGTAACATCTATATATATATATAAATCTCGTGTCACAATGTTTGTCCTCAATGGACTTCTAAACCACTTAACCGATTATAATAAAATTCGCACACCATGTGCAGTTCGATCTAACTTGAGAGATAGGATAGTTTATATTATATAGATTAGGATTATTAGTGCTACCCGTGCGAAGCCGGGGCGGATCGCTAGTATTCTATAGAATGGGGAAGCACAATTATTTTTGCAGCTAGGGTGAGTTATGTAGTTATTTTAAAAATAAATAAGATTACTAGCTTATATTTTATAAGAATAAATTATATGTCGCGGGTATCTGCACTAGCAGATGCCCGCGACTTCGTCCGCGTCAAATTAGTTTTTAAATTCCCACGGGCACTCCCTAATTTTTCGGGTGAATATATAGCCTTTGACACTCACAAATAATAGCTTTCTATTGGCACCAGAATTTTCAAAATCGGTTCAGTAGATCCAGAGATTACCCCCTACAACCTCACAACCTCACAAACTTTACCTCTTTATATTATTAGTATAGATAAGTCATGATCGTTTTACTGAATACAAAGCAAAGTTGTGGCACTAACAATAGAGCCTCGTGATTTCGATTAGCTAATTATTCGCCATAGCGCAGCTCCATAAAGCGTAGCAGTGTCGTGTGTTCTACGTAGATAGTACGAGTATTACTTGAAACACGGTTGAATGTTGGAGCTCTCACATTAGCCTTTTGTCAAACTTAGAATGTTTGGGACGTACCTATATAGAGTTACTAGCAAACGCCCGCGACTTCGTCCGCGTGAAATAAGTTTTTTTAAATTCCCACGGGAACTCCCTAATTTTTTTTTAATCGGTTTATAGCCTATGACACTCACAAATAATGTGGCTTTCTATTGGTACCAGAACTTTCAGAATTGGTTCAGTAGATCCAGAGATTACCCCCTACAACGTCACAAACTCACAAACTTTACCTCTTTATAATATTAGTATAGATTATAAGTATAGATGTATAAGTATGAATGCGAAAGTGTGCCTGTTATTTCACCGTAATTCTGTAAACCGATTATAACAGCTACAGAAATAACTTGCATCCTGAAAACGGACATAGTGTGCTTTTTATCCCGGTAAATCGAAAAGAGATTACAACAGGATTTAATAACCTAAAGCCATATTTATTGACATTCATATTACGTAAAGTCAACGTCAAAAGCTGCATGTATGTTCAAATCATAGACAGAATTTTTTCGCTCCGCTCGTTCAAATTATTTGTAGGTACACTGTACACTTTTTGAACGTCAATAAAATATAAAACGTGATGGTGAATGTTAATTACGGTAAGTAAGTACCTATCTTAAAAAAAGTTACAAGCCTCCTAAGAGTAACATATCGTAAATATTTTCTTCTACCCACTTGTATTTTACGATTGTGTTGTTACTTGTTGCTCATCGCTGTGCCTTAAGATATTTATTAGGTTAAGTTTATGATAAGTACTGATAAGTTCTCATTAAGTGAAAATTTTTTGTAAATTTCTTTTGAGAATAAATTCTTTAACCACAAATGTATGTATGTATGTACATGTATATAAATTGCCACCAAAACATTACTCGAAGAAAATTTCTATATCCTTAAAACTCCCTAAGTATTACGTACTAGAGGTACTCTACGTACTAGAGGATGCTCGCGACTTCGTTCGCGTGGCATAAGTTTTTTTTAATTCCCACAGGCACTACTTAATTTTCCGGGATAAATCCTATATATACTATCACTCTCCAGGTCCTCAACTATACCCATGCAAAAAATCACGTTGATCCGTTGCTCTGAAGCGGCGTGATTGAAGGACAAACTCTCTATTTAACGTCCTTGGGGATAACATTTTCAAAAACTGTGAAACACGTATTTTTTTATTTTAAACCAGAAGCCCAAATACCAACTTTCATGGTTATAACTTGAAAAATGAAGGACTTTCATACAAACTTTCAACCCCTATTTAACGCCTTTGGGGGTAGAATTTTCAAAAACTTTGAAACACGTATTTCTTTATTTTAAACCAGAAGCTCAAATACCAAGTTTCATGGATATAACTTGAGAAATGACGGACTTTCATACAAACTTTCACCCCCTATTTCACCCCCTTAGGGGTGTAATTTTGAAAATTCCTTCCTTAGTGAGCGCCTTCGTCACAAAAGGAACCTACTGTCAAAATTTCAAGTTTCTAACCCCAGCGGTTTAGGCTGCGCGTTGATATATAAGTCAGTCAGTCAGGACTTTGAATTTTATATATATAGATTAGGTATAGGTATCTTGATACGTACATACATTTATTAAGCACATTTTTTTTTAAATCTCTGTACACATAGCCAGCATATTTAACTTTTCTCTTGGTCGCTAAAATGATACCGGTCGTAAGCAAATACTCATTTATTGATGAGAAAATAAACGAGATACATATTTGCTCCGATCCAGCTTGTTTGTTTTGAACTGAATACTTATGATGCATATTTTACGACATTAAATTTTAATCAAGATACAGTCTACCCACCTGCTATAATATGGGAAACGAGGCAATTATTTTTACTTTTATCAACACATTTTGTAAGATGAAATTGATTTTGATACTCTGATAGGTATTTTTTTTGCGATACTGATGTTCGTTCTCATCTCTCACTCACTCTCACTCTTCACTCATGTCATTTCGACTCCTGGGGCGTCGGTCACTAAAATACATCATAACATAAAAACTATGCTGTTTTTTTTTTCAAAGAATTTCTTATGTACCTTATGAATTTTGATAGGTATATCATTTTGGTAAAAACAGGAAGTATATTACCATTAAAATATTACATTCATAGTTGATACCACAAATATGGCCTAATGTTTCCATTCCATCATGGATTAAGGACTCCGTAACATGCAACTTCACTAAAAGTCGCGCTATTAATGTACCTACCTACTCTATTTGCCATTGTAAATACAAGTCAGGTTCTTTGGAAGTCGGTGCACTATTCAGCGCTGACCGATAGGGAGTGATTAAGATCCCTTCCTTTAATACAATTGATTTAGCTTTATTACCGGTAATAAATTTACCCCTCGTTCACTGGTTCCGTTACGGTACCTTTATCATTTTATATAACTATATAGCGATATTATATGCCTAATACTATAATCGGAAGAATCATAGTCAAAGTATTATGTGCGTACATGCAGTGTGACGCTAAGATTGTATCTATGGTAAAATCGATCAATTCGACACCAATATCGTAATAGCCAATTCAGTGAATTTCGAATTTTTGTAATTAAATATAGTCGTAACTTCGAGTTCGATATTCAATATCTGTTGCATTAGAATACCTACAGATTGAGTGCATCATTATGCCTAATCTGATATCTTTCCTATGTTAAAAATAAATACAGAAGTTATCATTAAAGCCTAGTGTAGCTTGGTTTTACAATGTATCACTAACCATCGCTGCTTCAGTTCTTGCTGCTAGCGGTATTTAATCAAGCGCTTCGCTATGCAAATATTAACTTTAGTTAATTAATCGAAGGCTGCATTCTGAAATATTACGAAAACCTTTTATTTATTTTGGGCGCGGTTTAATTTTACGTTTAATTTTGATATCAGCTCAAACGTTTTAATAAGAAGCCTTTCCAAACGAATTACTGAAATCAATAAGACAAGTGGAATGAAGAAAGACGCTTTTGGAACTGCCTCGTTGGTCTTGCGGTTAGCATGTTCGACTGCGGCCGACGAGGTCCCGAGGGTTTGAGTCTCGGGTCGGGCCAGAGTTAAGTATTGGGTTTTTCTGACTAGAAATTCTCAGTAGGTACTAGCCCGGAGTTAGGAAGTTGGCGGCTCTTCACCCGCGTGCCTCGGAGAGCACGTTAAGCCGTTGGTCTCGATTGATATCACTAACATGATAATAGTCGTCAAAGCCCGCCAACCCGCATTGGAGCAGCGTGGTGGGTCTAAGTTCTAATTCCCTCTCTCATATGAGAGTGGAGGCCTGTGCCCAGCAGTGGGACGTTAATGGGCTGTAGTGGTGGTAGTGGGCTTCTGGTCCGAGTCGCCGCCGTGCGGTAGCGGGGCGGAGAAAAGTATGAGGCCCGGTATCAAAACAGAGCGGAGATTGGCAAAGATTTGTTCAGCTGTCCAATCGGATTATTGATAGGTTATGAGAAAAAATTATCACGTCAATTATCAATAATCCGATTGATCCGCTAAAAACATCTCCGCCCATCTCTGTTCTTCTCCGCTAAGGTAGATACCGGGCCTGAAGCCGCCAATGCGGTGAGGTGTAGTATGAATGCGCAGCGTAGCGTGTTTTGCTTCTAAGCGCACGTTAAAGCTACGTCTCGTAGCGAAAACGTTGTGGGCAGAGAATCAGATAAATCATTTTGTGATAGCAGTCCTCAGTCCGCAGGTTAGGGGTGAAATGTGGCCATTGCGAAGTGATTAATTGAGAATTGCGGTAGTTGCAATCTAGCTGTCCTTATTCATACCTTGACAACTTGCTAAAATAAACGAGAAATTCACAAACATCAGTTTTTACCGTAAAGTCTGAAGTGTGCAGTTGTTAACAAAAAAAATCAAGATGTATGTACCGACCTATAATAATTTATGGTACCTGTTTAGTACAGGTTCGGTCATAAAGGAATGAATGAAGAAAATGGCAGACGAAAGCGGCAGTTAATTAAGGTTTCGTTGGGGTAGAATACTACTTAGATTCGAATACAAATATTCTGAACCTGAAGCAGTCAAGCTCATAATAGACATAAAATAAAATAAACTATAAAATAATTGCATGTTACTTTAAAGTTTGAGAGACATCAGCTGTTTGAAAAATAAACGCCGAGGTATCGCAGCATTTGGGTAATGTATGAAAGTGTCTAGAAATAAGGAAAATGTACCTAACCCTTAGTCCCACCCTATTGTTTTGTTTAGCTTAAAATAAATATTATAGGTAGCTCCTTATTTTCACAATATTTTACTTTATTGAGAATGGGCTCAGGATTTTTTTCGTTATTTACGGCATAACAATAATTGGCATAATAATACTTTTTGCAGCGTTTTGAAAGACGTTATACACGTGCGGCCTGTGGACCAACTATACGCAGAAGACTTACAATGCGCTCCGAGTGCAATATAATAACGCCTTCAGGGTGATGTTGGGACTCCCCCGACAGTGCCTCGGCTATGTTTGCGTACGCGCACACGGACGACTTTTATGCTGTCATGCGCAGAGTTAGGGGGAGTGGCAACGTCATCTTGAGGGAGGGTTGGAAACCTGACTGCCCCATGCTGAGGCACTGGATACATACGCATGTCTATGTACACGCAACCGCAGATATCTAAATTAGTTATTTTGTTTTTATCTTTTTATTTTGTGTATACTAACATAGCTTTTAAGTTTAATACTGTACCTACTAACAACATTATATGGACTACAAGGGTCTGTAATAAACAAATTTTAATATATTTTTTTTTAATTGTAAGATCGGAGAACGATCATTTGGTACGAATCCTTTCAAACCTCATAGTGCCTACAAGTGTACTACTGACAGAGTATTCACTATCAAGTACACACTAATGAAAATAAATTTTTAATAACCAATATTTGGTATTATTTACTTTTGTGGTTTAGGGTTATTTTATTCAAGCGTTTAACATTTTCTTCGAATGCTTGGATTGCAGGCTATTATTGTAATTCATACGACAACAACATAGGTCTACATAAGACAAACATTTTGTTATTCTGTCTTCTCTTATTATTGACGCTGTTACATATTAATAAGTTATTAAGTAAATGTAACGTTGAATATAAATACATTAATTATAGCCCATCGTAACTTATTAGTGAAGCAAAAATCACGGCGGTCTGTGTAGGCGAATGTTCGTTCATTATGTTCTTGACTAATAAGTACCTTCTTTGATACACATATTTATAGTTAGCTAGCCACGCAAGGGTTTGCCTGTACGGTTACTGAGCAATTTAAACCACCATAAAAATACAATTCCAAAAGATGAACTCAACGTTCGATGAGCAATAAAACCCCTTACGGCAATGTATCACGATAAAACAGGAAAGCGAATCTGATGTCACATGAAAAGAGTCAACTTTACTTGTTAATAAAAAGTTTTCTTGCAAGGAGGTTCTTGGTCATCATTTATCGATAGTTCTTGGACATAAAATATACTTACATCACTAGAAGAGTACACATTGACAAATCAAAATGATGGCTCTCGCGTTCAGGGCACTGGCAGATGGTTTATAACGTGTGCGTTCCGTTATAAGCACTGCGAGCACTGGCAGTGCTCTTTACTGGGGACTTCCAGTGCTCTCAGTGTATTTCGGAACGCACCCACATTGATATGTATTACGAAAATTAAAATGTATAATGTAAATGTAAATGATTTCACGTAGGACCACTTGTGTCACTTAAGATCACAGACTTAAGATATGTCAAGGCTCTACCACCGGTTCGGAAAGAAGATCCACTGAGAAGAACCTACCATTATATTAATAAACCTACTATTTTAGTATTTAATTAAAACGGAGTGACCATGCTCTGGAAACCAGCATAGTACACAGCTGTACAAAAAACACGATACGTTTTACCTGCACATCAACCTGATCAGTTTGCTTGGCTAGGTATATTACATAAACAAAAGATTAGGTATCTAGGAACAAAATTGGTATTCAATGAGCAACTCATTCAGGTGCGTTAGTTTATTATCGAACCGTTTATAATCAGCGTTATGAACTGCGCAGTGAATGATATTTGCGTAATTGTTCTATGTACTTAATCATACACTTTGTTATGTATAAATAACATTGTAGGTTTCATTAATTTTCAGTTCATTTTTTTCTTGTTATATTTTATGTACCTAATAATTGACAGTACCTACCTACAGAATAGCGAAAACCGCATTAAATTCCATTTCTTTGTAACAAAGTACTCCGACACTGTAAATCAAATAAATATTATTAATGCGAAAGTTTGGATGGATGTATGGATGTATGGATGGATGTTTGTTGCTCAATCACGCCGGAAAAGCTGAACGGATCTGGATGAAATTTGGCACGGAGATAGATTATAGTCTGGAATAACACATAGTCTACTTTTTATCCCGGAAAACTAAGGAGTTCCCACTGTAACCAAAAAACCTCAATCCACGCGGACGAAGTCGCGGGCATCAGCTAGTAAAGTATCATAAAATAATACCCTTAATGAAAATGGGGCTCGTTAAAAGTAAAACAGACTCTAAAATCGAGGGGTTTGCTAGAAGCCATTAAAGAGTTCCACTATCCACCTGGTTCCATCAATTCAGCTGGATGGAACCAAGTCATTGTATTCTCATTGGTATTACATATATTTGCAAAGTTTCAAATCGATACGACAATTATTATTTATTTAGAAGTGAAACATATAAAAGCGTTTTAATAATTGAGATTATAGGTATCGATTATTGTCTCATACGACGTGAAAATATTCAAATAATGTAAGTACAAAATATTTTTGATCCAAGTGTATTTTTAGCGTTGATTCTTGTATGGGCAACCAGTTAAATTTCCTCGCCAAGTTACTTGGTCGGAAAATTCATTAGCATTACAAATAGCAAACCGCAGGCCGCCGCACATTTAGCCTAGAGGGGCAACGAGGATTCCCTTCCACGGCACTGTTGTTGTAAATTATTTATTACTGTTAGCCATTTCGGTAGCTCGCTTTGTTAACAAGGAAAATAAAATGGCTAAAAAAACAATATCTCGACAGTCTTAAAAACAGAATCAAAGTTTTTAAAAAATTATTCAAATCATGGCTTAAATGACCATAATTTTAAGTCTACATACACAGACAGGTACTTGAAGTGTGTCTATGTCTAAAAAAGACGGTTTTTATGAAGAATGATTCTTTATTCGCAGGCCATCATGCTTGTAGGCAATAAATTACAACAGTTATACAGCAATTGTTAAATATTATATGATGAAAAAGTATTAGGTATAAAGGAAAATAAATATATGAATGTTGTTCTTACAAATAGCTTACGTCTCATTACTTCATCGTAACTCGCTTCTTCTTAGTTATATAGCTTCATGAAGTGTTTCTGTTTAAAAAAATCGATTTTTTTGTGAGGAATGCTCCTATGTTCGTAGGCAATACATTAAAACAGTTAAACAGCAATTGTTAAATATTATATGATAAAATTAAGTATTTATGTATGAATAACTACTATGCTCTTAAAACTAGCTTACGTCTCATTACTGTACCTTCTTAGTAACTCGCTGCCGTCAGCACGACTCTAATATTATGTTATACAGTTAGGGGCACTAGACACGCCGTCAGCCTTTGTTCTAATGCACCGGAACATGATCTACACCCTAGGCCTTTGACCACAGAATAGGTAATAGCTTTGACTGAGGGAGACTCCTCGGGCGCTGCACTATGGTTATAAGGACAAGTTAAAGCCTCATTTGAATACGATGAGTGTGCTAAGTGTGCACATCCATTTAATGCAGTCAGTTCTGTTACCATGACGTCCAAACATTTTTAACGATTTTGTGAAGTCTTGTCACTACGGATAGGTACCTACTCTTAATAAAGCCAGAAATCCATTTGCATATCAAATATATTAGTTTTAATCTAACCGATAGAATATATTATTCACTTCGAACCAAGAATTCGTTTCTTATGAGATGGGATCTAGTTATATTATGAGTAACATTTTTTTAAATACTAATTAAACGCAACGCTTTACCTAATGATATCCATTATCCATATAGTATAATATTACTAGCTGATGCCCGCGACTTCGTCCGCGTGGATTGAGGTTTTTCGGTTCCCGCGGGAACTCTTTAATTTTGCGTGATAAAATGTAGCCTATGTGCTATTCCAGACTATAATCTATCTCTGTGCCAAATTTTATCCAGATCCGTTCAGCCGTTGGAGCGTGATTGAGTAACAAACATCCATACATCCTTACATCCATACATCCATACATCCATCCAAACTTTCGCATTTATAATATTTATTTGATTACTTACAATAGGAAAATATAACAACAGAGATATATATTTTTTTGTTTTTTTTTATTTACTCAGATTTTTCTCCTAAAAGGCCTACGTTCCATTCATAACGTTGTGTGATACCGCAGTTTTCTCTTGGGTTTATGGGTACATCATGTGTGCCAACCGTCAAAACCTTTAATCATAAAAATATGAAATCCGTAGTATTCTGTGATGTGAAAATAATATTGTGATTCGGACTTTTATCTATACCATCTATACTTTCTATACTAATTCTATAAATGCGAAATTTTGGATGGATGGATGTATGGATGTATGGATGGGTGGATGTTTGTTACTTAACGCCCCAACGGCTGAACGGATCTGGATGAAATTTGGCACAGAGATAGATTATAGTCTGGAATAACACATAGGCTACTTTTTAACCCGGAAAATTAATAAGTTCCCGCGGGAACCGAAAAACCTCAATCCACGCGGACGAAGTTGCGGGCATTAGCTAGTTATATATAAGGTATTGGCGAGAGTTTTTGAATGTAGAACAACCAAAAATTATTGTCCAAGCCAAATTAACGACCAACATAGTTTTATGACTTTTTTATTCTCCAACAAGTTAACCCTTGACTGCAATCTCGCAATATGTAAGTAGGTAAGTGCACGCACAACTGACATGGAACTGGAGGTTTAAGTGCGGAAACCTGCCCAGTAGGAAGAAAGAAAGAATTGTATAGGTAAGTGTTGATAGGAGCTGGCAATGCGGGCTATCCTGGTAGGGGTATGGCAGTTATATTAAATCCTTAACTACAGTACATAATAGTACAGCCATAACCCTAATAGGTTTCTACGCGGCATTAAACCGGAGCGCTAGTTCTCGTGGCGGCATATATCTTTGCAATGGTAGGGTGTTAACTATAGCCGTGGCTGATGCGTCCCACCACAGAAGGCCAGAAACAATTTATTCATAATAAATTCCTGCATTGCCCTGCCGGGGATCGAACCTGGACCTCCCACTTATAAAACCACGTCGGTCACACCACTTGGAAGGTCGTCGAACTCTATAGTAATATTTAGGCCAATGCTTAAAAATAATAAATAATTAATTAATCCAATACTAAACCGAGTTGCGGAAAAATTTAAGCTTCGTTGAAATTCGGCAATTTATTCGTTTACAAATAATTAAATAACTTTTTCCGGTAACTGAAGCTCTAAGCGAGCTGACACAGAGGGCTATCCAAACTGGAGCGTTCATTAAAAAGTTACGCTCCGATAAAAATACATAATACAACACCCAAATCAAAATACCAACGTTCGAAACACTTGGTTATAAAAATATTTTACTTTATCGCATTACACTAAACATATTTTAATTACAATTTATTTCAACATAACATTTTTTATGTAGTTCACAAGTTTTTGTACAAATATGACGTAGATATTTAATTTAAAAGGATCATGAACTTGTAGGAAACTAAAAAGTTATCGTAAGGAATTGTACTCATTATCAAATCAAATAAATATTATAAATGCGAAAGTTTGGATGTATGGATGTATGTTTGTTACTCAATCACGCTCCAACGGATGAACCGATCTGGATGAAATTTGGTACAGAGATAGATTATAGTCTGGAATAACACATAGGCTACTTTTTATCCCGGAAAATGAAGGAGTTCCCGCGGGAACCGAAATACCTCGATCTACGCGGACGAAGTCGCGGGCATCAGCTAGTAATCAGATAAATATTATAAATGCGAAAGTTTGGATGGATGGATGTATGGATGTATGGATGTTTGTTACTCAATCACGCTCTAACAGCTGAACGGATCTGGATGAAATTTGGCACAGAGATAGATTGTAGACTGGAATAGCACATAGGCTACTTTTTATCCCGGAAAATTAAATAGTTCCCGCGGGAACCGAAAAACCTCAATCCACGCGGACGAAGTCGCGGGCATCAGCTAGTAAATATTATAAATGCGAAAGTTTGGATGTATGGATGTATGTTTGTTACTCAATCACACTCCAACGGATGAACGGATCTGGATGAAATTTGGCACAGAGATAGATTATAGTCTGGAATAGCACATAGGCTACTTTTTATCCCGGAAAATTAAAGAGTTCCAGCGGGAACCGAAAAACCTCAATCCACGCGAACGAAGTCGCGGGCATCAGCTAGACTATATAGATAAGTATATTTAGAATTCAATTAAATTGTTGTGGAATGGAATATATGCAAACAGAAATTGAAATAACTTCGAGGTAAATACGGAAAGTAGGGCAAAAAGTAAAGCCTTTGATATAACGACGAGGTATAATGATCTCCTGAGTCTATCGGTGAATTTCACTGATAACGATATGCCTTTGATCAAATTCCAGGATCTTTGAACGTCACGTATTAAAAATTGGTAGCTAGAGTTCTAGAGGTAGATATTTAAAAGCCATATTATAGATGTAGCAAATTTATGTAATAGATATTATGATTTATGACCCTTAATAAATATTGTACTTTTGAGTTCTTCGTAAGTAATTATTGGTAAAACGGGCACATCCTCGACTAAAATATATATACATGATGCTGAAGACTTCGTCCGCGTGGATTTTGAAGTTTTTTAAAAATCCCAGGGGAACCATTTTATTTTTCGTAAAAGTCAAAGACCCGAGATGCAAGCTATTGCTGTATCTAATTTATTTCAAACCTGCAATTATTATTATTCGGATGAAATGTTAACAGATAGACTTGATAATATCAATAGGTACCTATTTTGAAAAAGTGATAACTGAGCAGATCTTATCCAACCAATTTTAATTATGTAGTGAAGTAAGTAAAGCCAGATAGCCAGTAAAACTTGAGATGGAGGGCAGATCATTTTTCTGTAAAACCTTATTTGACCTATTACCGGTTCTGTAAAGGAAAACGGCTACTTTATGGTCAGTTTCCTTTTTAGCTCTTTATTAGGTACATAATGTGCAATAACACAATTTTTGTCTGAATTTTCAAATAACTGATTCGTGTATCAGGTGTATATAGTAAATAAGTTGTAGGGAATCGTTTTAATAAAAATGTAGAAGTGTTTCCCTGAGTAAATAGACGCCAAAGTAAAACTACAAATTAATTATTCATAAAAAAGTAGGTTCCAACATATACCTAACAGGCAATTGAAAAAGTAGTGGATGTTTCTAATGGTATACTTTGAATCTAATAAAGAGTGCAGTTAAGTGCGTAATAGAATCTTCTTAATGAAGAACACTTGAGACCATCCCGCGGCGCCGCTTTAACGACCAGTCTCCTGAAACTAACAGTCTTGCTTGTCACAATTAAGACGCCTTTACGAAGAAAATTAACTAACTTAAAGTTATTGAGCCGTGCCATTATCGAACGTTCAAGGCCTTCAACGATTCACTTCACTCCTCTAAGTTAAAAAAATATGGTATTAATAAATTATAGAACTTAGCCTTGATAATAACATTAATCTATTGATAATAAATTTAACAAGATATAATGATGATGTTTGACCGATTTCAAAGTATCTATGGCGTACCGTATAATTTTGTGTATCATTTCGATGTTTTTGTGATTTTCGTACCACCACCACCACTACAGCCCATTACCGTCCCACTGCTGGGAACAGGCCTCCACACTCATAGGAGAGAGGGAGTTAGAGCTTAGACCCACCACGCTGCTCCAATGCGGGTTGGCGGGCTTTTGGTACGCGTAATTCAAAATTACGATCCTTAAGAGTTCCGATCATAGGTAATATTTTGTGAAAAGCTTGCTTAAGCTTGGTGTAATTTTTTTCATGGGAGACACTTGTGCACGTAATGTTTAACATACATACCAAATATACCTATGCGTCTTTGACATTATCATTCATCAGGTAAGCCTCCTATTCTATACATGTCCTATTCATTGAATGGCTCAATCAAGTTTTCCCAAAGACTGCTCCATTACCTTAACATATTGCCTCTCGATGAGCACGCACCCGATAGGTACCTTCTCCAGAGTTTACGACGCAGACAGCCTTGTAAGGCACTTTGATGTCACCTTCAGAATATAGTGTCTCATAAGTTTTCTTTATACAGTTTCGTTATGAGACTACCTGATTCACAAGCAGATTTAGGCCGAGTTACTTTTATATAAAAACTAAATGATGCCCGCGACCTCGTCCGCGTGGGTTTAGTTTGAAAAATCTCGTGAGAACTCTTTTATTTTCTGAAATTAAAATTAGCCTTTAAGCTATTTAGGCTCAAATTACATTGAACAGATGGGCCGATGAGCAGACAGACAGATAGATAGATATGCATATAGACAGATATCCTACAGATAGTTGTCTTTGATAAACACACTTTTGCACACTTATAATATTTGTATAATTGTTGAAAAATATACCCTGAATATTTTTATTTCGAAAGATATTTTAATAAGTTGAAATATTATGTTATTCGAATTATTTCTTGGCAGATTTACATTTTTAACCTTCATGAAGACCTTTACCTACTCGTGAAACCTAAACCGACATCAAAGCAAACAAAACGTTACGTTTACGTAATATAATATTGGTCCCGATTCTAGAATGCAACTCTCTAAACTAAACTAAAAATAAGAATCGCCAATATTAGCTTTTCTATATCTATTTGCTATTCTGTGTATGCCTCCATCTAAATTTAGGATGTGTAAAATCCTCGCTAAGCTGATGTCTAAATTGAATTGCGAGTGTTACCATATACAGAAACAAAAATTGCACAATTTGTCTTTGTTTTTTGCACAATAATCATAATAATACTTTTTGCGACTAAAATCGAATTAAATGGCATTTCATACGAAAAAAAATTATTTTATTTTAATAAAATTGATGTTCCTTGCACCAACTACGTAATAAACTGCCAAAAAGAGACATTTTGTCAATGCTACTTAGGCAGATTCCTAGTTCCATGATGCTACCACATACTACCTCTATGTTTATTCGTCTGTGGTGCGGTCAGTTGTCACTTGCTATTCCCTTATAGGACTTGTATCCAGGGCCGTAAAATAGATTTAAAAAACTTGCTATTCCGTTGTCTTTGGTACATAACTTGTTTGTTTTCACTTTTCATTTCGATTTTCGAGTTTTCACAAAAATCTGTGAATGAAGCGAGTAAAAGAGCAAATTAAAAGCAAATGTATCTTCTAGTAGAGAAATACCATCCTAAAAATTAAGTTCTAACCTATGCACCAAGAGCGTAGAACGTCAAGTCTCCATGGACATCCTCGGTCACCCTGGTGAATAACTTGGTGGCAAGCCTATGAAAGTAAAAGGCTACAAAAGGAAGCAATTGGTACTGCATCGGAAATTATCGCTGCTGCAACGACAGACATGTAGGGAGTTCGATCACCGGCGTTCGCCTATCTTTCGTTCCGATTCCGAAATAAAACGAAGTCCAGTGTTTGTGAACCACGTACCGTATAATATCCTAACTGATGCCTGAATCTCTTCAAGTCTAGGCCAGTCGGATTAATTGTCGCGAACATAAAAGTAGATTTCCTTACCGAAAGGAACCTAACCTACAATCTGCGCGAATCTGTCTCGTTTAGCATCTAGCGTCTCAAATACAGTTTAAGAACCTTTTATCAGTGTAAGACTTATTAACAATAAACCACCTGTGTGGCTTATAATCATATTAGTTTTATTTGAAACCCCCCCTGCATAGACTAGGACCCGTGAAATAGGTAAATCCTGTGTGACCTATCTGATCAGGTTGCACAGGGAATGTACAACAAGATGCTTGAAGTCTAGTCTACCTAGACCCAGGCACTCTGTTACAATAAGTATAAATAAGTTGATTTTACATGTAATAGCTATTTATAGTTGATGTTTAGGTTAGAGGGGATGTGTTTGTATGATTGGACCATCGAATTAACCAATTTTGATAAATTTTAGTACATAGCTAGGTAGGCTTACATCCAAAATATACCTACTATTTCTATTTTTTATCTTGGAGAATCCAAGGGTTCACAAGCATCATCTTATTATACCAATATGTTGAAAAAGAATGTATATTGAAGAAATATGTATACATAACATTGTTATGTATCTAATGTTAATTATATTATATTGATACTTATTCAATTTTATTTAGGTAACTAGTAGATTGTTATAAAAGAATAACACAAAAATAAAAAGATTTAATTAATTTTCTTTTTATTAATTAAAGTATATTAATAAATAAAATAAATAGATAAAATAAATAGATAATAAATAGATAAACTCGTGAGTCACGTAGTGCCAACCTCACGTCATTATTAGTGACACCAGCATTCCCGGTGTTGCCAGTACCAGATATAAAAGCTCCCACAATAGTGAAATAGTGTTGCCATAACAAAACCTAAAATTACCGTAATATTTAGTCAATATGGATAAAGATAATATGGAATTACTCCTGCGGAAGCTCGATGAGAAATTAGACCGACAAGCGGAACAGATAACGCAGTCGGTAACTAGAAACGTTATGGAAGCGATAGACGATAAATTGAATACAATAACCGAAGAAAACAAATACCTCAAAAACAAAATATCAGAACTTGAAACGAAAATTAAATCGTTAGAAACAGCGAAACGTAAGAACAACCTGGTTTTTTTCGGAGTAGAAGAAGAAGGAAAAACAGAGACAGAACTGGTGGATCATATCAAAGAAACCGTGGAGTGTACAGGAGTACATATGAACAGCCAAGAGATTAGTAACCTTTATAGAATTGGAAGAAAGAAGGAGAACAGAACCCGACCTGTCGTAGTTTCTTTAACAACAATCTGGAAGAAACATCTTATACTCAAAAACAAGTCAAACTTACCACCCAACATCTATGTAAAAGAGGATTATTCAAAGGAAACTTTAGAAAAACGAAAACAACTCCAACCTCAAGTAGAGGAAGAAAAAAAGAAGGGAAACATAGCATATCTAAAACAGGACAAACTTATAGTGATTAAATCGAAAGACAATAATAGAGAAAAGAGGAAAAGAGAAACTTCAAGCTCACCCAACCAGTCGGCACAAAAGAAAGCCAGCATAAACAAGTTTTCGAAAAGTACAACCCAACCTCTTACGAAAGCCCACAGGAACGAAATTATTAAACCAAACATACTAAATTATGTAGAGAAAGCGAGATCTGATCCCCAGCTACACAATCCAAAAAACTAATCAAGGCCCCGGAAAATCGGAAACAAACGAAAACTACTACAACTAGTTGCAAACAAAAACAACAAACAAATCGTCTCCCAACACGGCTGGTCCCCACGGGAGCACTAGACCAAAACCCTCCAGCAAAAAGAAGTGAAACATTCAACATAGCAACCCTCAATACGAGAACTCTTAGGAAACAAGAAAGCCTATTGGAACTAGACCAGGCGCTACAACACATAAAATATGACATCTTAGGCATAAGTGAAATGAGAAGACTAGAAGAGAAAATAGTGGAACACAATGATTACATACTATACCAAAAAGGAGAAACAGCAGGCCAAAAAGGAGTGGGCTTCTTAATCAGAAATACAATGAAAAACTACATACAAGAGCTGATAGGAATCTCAGAAAGATTAGCAATACTTAACATTAATATGCCAAGCTACAAAAAACCGTGGACAATCATGCAGGTATATGCACCTACTGAGGCAGCACCAGAATGCGAAAGCGAAGGATTTTACTCCATGCTGTCAGACATTATAAACAAATATCACAATAACTACCTCATAGTCATGGGTGATTTTAATGCACAGGTTGGTTGTAAGGAACCCGGCGAGGAACTAATAATGGGTAATTATGGGTATGGAAAGAGGAGTGTCAACGGTCATAGAATAATTGAACTTTTACTACAAAACAACCTAACACTACTTAATTCTATCTTCAAGAAAAAACCCAAAACTAAATGGACCTGGCTATCACCGGATGGAAAGCACAAAAACGAAATTGACTATATAATAACAAATAAACCCAAGTACTTCAATGATACACACGTAATACAGAAGTTAAACTTTAATACGGACCACCGTATGGTACGCTGCTGTCTGAAAAAGTTCCCAACTCAAAGAAGTAGATACAAAATAATCAATAAAACGTTGACATCACAACAAAATGGAAAATATGCTGATTCTTTGCTTTCCAAGCCATTGATAGAAGTATTGAACTCAGACAAAAATGTCACAGAAAAATATGACCATTTGAACGAACAACTATCAAAAATAAGAGCAGTAAAGGCAAATACATCTACAGACACAAAGTTTAGCGAAAGGACAATAGAGCTCCTAGAAGAAAGAAAAGCGATAATGACTGACAAGTCAAAAAGAAAAGAAAATCGTAACACAATATCCAGACTGAGTAAACTGATTAGGGAAAATATAAGAAACGACAGGAAAACAAAGAGACTGAAAAAACTAGAAGTCGAAATCCAAAAAACAGGAGGAGTAAGAAAAGCTTTTAAAGAATTAAGGGAGTACGGAATGGAATGGATAACTAAATTAAAAAGTAACAGATCGAAACAAGCAACAAAACGCAGAGAAATCCAGAAACTGGCTACAGATTACTACAGAACCCTTTACTCCTGTAATAACTCCGAACAAAAAAATAACACCTATAAGAATCCGGCCACGAGATATAAAGATGTCCCACCTATACTCGTGCAAGAAGTTCAGAAAGCCATCATGTCACAGAAGCTAGAAAAAGCTCCAGGACCCGACAGTATAACAAACGAGCTGATGAGAGGCAACGCAGAAGAAATAAGCCCAATTCTAACCAACCTATTTAATGATATTTTAACAACTGACACCGTCCCGAGACAATGGAGCGAATCCCATATCATTCTCCTACATAAAAAAGGAGATAAGGATAATATCGGCAACTATAGACCAATAAGCCTCATCTCAAATGTGTACAAGGTCTTTGCAAAAGTAATCCTGGAAAGAATAACAAAGGTTCTAGACGAAAACCAACCAATTGAGCAGGCGGGATTCAGGAAAAACTTCAGTACAATAGACCACATTCACACAATTAAACAGGTCTGGGAAAAATATAACGAATATCAGAAACCCCTATATATCTGCTTTATAGACTACTCCAAAGCTTTCGACAGCATAAACCATACATTTATCTGGCTGAGTCTGGAAGAACAAGGAGTGGATGAAGCCTATATACAAATAATCAAATCCATCTACAGAGAATGCAAAAGTCGCATAAAACTGGAAACAAAAGGAGACCCTTTTCCTATAAACAGAGGCGTAAGACAAGGAGATCCGCTCTCCCCCAAGCTGTTTAATGCTGTGCTGGAATACATATTTAGAAGATTAGATTGGGAAAACTATGGTATCAACATCAACGGTAGCCGCCTTAACCATTTGAGATTCGCGGACGACATTATCCTGCTGGAAGAAGACCCAAAAAAACTAGGACAAATGCTAAAAGCCTTAACAGAGAAAAGCAGAGATGTAGGATTAATAATGAATGCAAGCAAAACAAAGTTGATGACCAACTCCACAGAAGTCAGCATAGAGGTCTACGGAAAAGGGTTAGACTATGTGAAAGAGTATGTTTACCTGGGTCAAATTATAACTCCTGAGGACTATATGTCCAAGGAAATAAACAAAAGAATAACCTGCGGATGGAAAAAATACTGGTCCCTAAAAGAAGTAATGAAGAGTAAAGATTTAAGCATGCACATTAAAAGAAAGACTTTCAACACTTGCATCCTCCCATGTATGACATACGGCTGCGAATCATGGGCGTTAACAGACAAGCATAGAGAAAGACTAGCTCGTACACAAAGGGCAATGGAAAGGAGCATGATGGGTATCAGACTAAGTGACAAAATCAGAAACTCAGAAATAAGAAGAAAAACCAAGGTTGCAGATATAATAACTCGTATAGAGCATTTAAAATGGGGTTGGACTGGACATATGCTACGCTGCAAAATAAACAAATGGAGCAAACAAGTAACAGTATGGTACCCAAGAGAGGACACCAGAAGTAAGGGGCGCCCGAAAACAAGATGGAGAGACGACATCCGCCAAACCTTGGGGCCCTACTGGACCAGAGTTGCAGAAGACAGAGCTCAGTGGAGAGAGCTGGAGGAGGCCTATGCCAGGAGGCACGCCGAATTGCGAGACATTATATAGTAAATAAGACTGGGAAATATGTATTGCCAAACTTGTAGCAAATTCGGAATAAAAGGGCTTTATTATTATATTAATAAATCCTTGTCTAATTATTCTTGCTTATGCAGGGAAATCCACATCTTATTCTCTTCTTCTTGGAGAGACAGCTATGCAAGGCCTTTGATCCACAACCACTTGCAGCCAAGAATAGTAGCAGCGTCTTTGCTGGGATATCCTTAATTATTAGCCTTATCCGGGTAGAAAAGGCTATGTTAGTGCATTAGCGCAGGGCAGTAGTAACAGATGATGTGTAAATGTGTTTCTGTCGCCTCAGCAGAGCCTCTGCAGCTGTGTTCTGGAGCTTGAGATTGGATACATGTCGGTTCAACCAATATTTGCCCCGTTACACTTGGATCAATTTGTTCTGTGAATTACTTGGTTTTCATCAGCACTATCTGCAAAATACACAGAATTTTTGTATTTGGTATTTTATGGAAGGTATAAGGGTTACTTGGAAAAGCTTGAATTTGTATATTTTGTCAGTTCAGTGATAACATGCATATTACTGAAAGAAGCTAAGTCTTCCAAGTCTACTTGAGTTAATTTGCACTTGTTCTTTAGATATAACTGAAATACTATGTGTTGCCTACTGACTGCATACTTAAATATACCTACTTAATTAACATTTTTTACAACATTCTAAGTAATTTATACATAATATTATGATGCAGTGGATGTGGTCTTGATAAATCAAGGCAATCTAAATAATTTTTAAAATTACTCTTCTGCCTAACCCATACTACAGTGGTAGATGTCCCTAAACTTAAACTAAAAAATTTCAAAATTCAAATGTTTTTTATTCAACTAAACTTTTACAAGTACCTACTATTGAATCGTCAAGTGAATCTACCACTGGTTCGGAATGCTATTTCTACCAAGAAGAACTAACAAGAAACTCGGTGGTTGCTCTTTTTAAATAATTCATTAGGTTATTTCAAACTAGTTAGGTACACTTAGGTATAGGTTTGGGTAGATATAAGTATGTATAGCTAAGTACCTAATACAAAACAGAATCAGCTAATGATTGAATTCTTTTATTGTATGGGTTCCAGCTACTACTAGGTACTAGATATACCACAGAAGAAGCAAAAAGCATGAGCTGATTCCCTGTATGGTGTATTCACTAGTTATTACTACGGAGCTATGACCATTGGGTTTGCGTACCTAAACAGTAGGAAAGCAACTCTTATGGTATAGCTGTCTGTCTGGTCACAATTTGCATTATGTTATTTACCTAAGATTATGAATATTACAAAATTAGCTTTCTTTTGGAACAACCAGAGGTATATTTTGTCAGTTTAGAGAAAACATGCATATTTGACCGAGCGAAGCAGTCTCCAAGTCTACTTAAGTGAATTTGCACGTCTTGCTCTTTAGATATAACTGAAATACTATGTGCTACCTACTTAATTAACATATCTATACTTACTAATATTATAAAGAGGTAAATCTGGATCTACTGACTCATATTTGAAAATTCTGGTACCAATAGAAAGCCACAATTATTTGTGAGTGTCATAGGCTTTAAATTAACCCGAAAAATTAGGGAGTTGCCGTGGGAATTTAAAAACCTTATTTCACGCGGACGAAGTCGCGGGCATTTGCTAGTTTTACAATATTCTGAGTAATTTATACTACATAATATAATGTTGCAGTGGGTAGGGTCCTGATTTATAGGTTCTTGATAGGTTTGGGTAGATATAGGTATAGCTAAGTAACTAGGTACCTAATACAAAAGGAATTAGCTTGTGAATTTTATTCTTTTCTATTCTGAGTTCTAACTACCTTGTACCTACCATAGAAGAGGCAAACAGCATGAGGTGATTCCCTGTATGGCGTCTTCCCTAGTTTATTTTGGTTTTCTTAGGAATCTCCAGAGCTACAGACCATTGGGTGTGCGTACCTAAATGGTACGAAAGCAACCCTTGAAGTGCAACTAAGTATGTCCGTCCAGTCACAATTTGCATATGTTATTTGCCCTATGAATATTAACTAAGATTTGACCCTAAAATTACCTTTCTCTCGAAACAACCAGAGCTGCAACAACGTTTTCTTCCACCGACCAGAAAAAGAAGCTTTTCTTCTATTTTAACTGTTAATTTTAGCTGTTATCATTTTAAACACTAAGTTCAATCCCAAATGCACCTAATAATGCATAGAAATTACACTTGAACTATTTAACTTTTTGTGAAAATTCGTGTTTATTTTGCTTTAAATCCGCTTCTCTAGACTTAGCGGCCACCTTCCGAGGTCCTGTCTAAAATTGGAGAAAAATATCCAATTTTAGTTTGACGTTTCTTAATTTTGGCGTTCAAAACGTCGACTAGAATAGCATTTCGCTATAACATCGCTAAATTGAGTAGTTAGAGCTGTCAGATTTAATTTTAGGTTAGACCTGTCAATTAAGTGTGTTTTCAGAATAGCAGACGTCGCTAAGTGTTAAATAAGCGATCCTAATTTAGAGAAACTAACAGAGAATTGGCACCATTGTGTCGTGTATATTTTTAGCTTTAGGCATCCATACTAATATTATAGATGCGAAAGTACGAGTATGTCCGTCTGTTTGTCTATCTGTCCGTCCGTCTGTCTGTCTGTCTATCTGCTACACTTTCACGGCCCATCTACTCAACCGAGTTTGATGAAATTTGGTACAGGGGTAGATTGTATCCCGGGGGAGGACATACATAGGCTACTTTTTATCCCGGAAAATTAAAGAGTTCCCGCGGGAATCAAAAAAATCCTAATCTACGCGGACGAAGTCGCGGGAATCATCTAGTAAGTAAATAAAAATGTCATCATAACATTCGGTTTAATATTAATTTCAGTTAAAAACATGCTGAATGTTAAAGCAGAAAAGCGGCCATTACCATTGATAAGTTACAAACTGCGGTTGAGCGAGTGTATGGTTCATCAAGTTCAGTGATAGCAGTAGCGCATCCAATTTCAAGCCTTTAAACAACCACATCAGTCATCATTCCAACTACACAAATTTTCACGATCTGGATTCAACATTTTTTTTAAAAAAATCGACTAAAATTGGTTCAGAGTTCAAAACTAAGCTTATTAATATCTAATTATTGACAGCCTTAGCAATGTACTATTTGACTACTATTATTTACTAGTGGTTCGCCCCGAACTGAGACCTCGCGGTACTTAACCATGAACTTGTACAGAGCGCCATCTATTGACATCATTGTGAAGTTCTGTTAAAAATACGGAAGCTCATTAAAAATTAAATAATTTCGTTTCCTTATAATATTTATCTAATTTTAGTATTTGTTGTTCAAGTACAGGATATAATTCAAGTAATTGATAAGTTTCAGGCTCAGCCTTTCAGAAAATTGTTTCTGAGTTCTGAGGTCAACTTTGGACGTTAGAAATTATATTTTTGGTTTCTATTCCTAATTATCTTTCAAATGATATACCGCAACCCTATGTAACGCTATAAAAAATATTTTACTTCGCATTCGCTTCTATGGGAGCCCCCCTGAAATAAATATTTTTATAACTTTTTAAGCCATATTCGGCGGGAGGCCATCGGTTTACATATTATATTTATATTTGAAGTAATTACGTTCAATAATTCAGAAGTTATAAGGCTCTGACCGACGGACGGACGGACGGACGGACGGACAAGTGCAAATTCACTCAAGTCGACTCGGAGACCTTCGCTTCGCTCGGTCAACTAGTCTACTATTTATTTGTTTGACGCAACAAATGCTAAGTAATTTCGGTGAATTTAGTTATCTTAAATCTCGCTGAACCGAAAAGATAACGACATAATTTTCATTCGTATTCATTAGATACAACGTTTCATTTGTATTATGGAACCATCAACCATACCAATATTATAAATGCGGATCAACGTATTCTTTTGCATGGGTAGGTAATTGAGGACCGTGAGTGTAATGCTACTTTTTATCCCGGAAAAACAAAGAGCAAGCCCGGGAGTTTCAATCTCAAATCCACGCAGACAAAGTCGTGGGCATCACCTAGTTTATATGAATCCCTGAATATAATATATTGCATTATATATTGTTTCATAAATTGTGTACTTACTGAAATTATGAAACACATTTATTTAGGTACTTCACGTATTTCAAAGTTCAAGTGGTAGTTATTAGGTTTACCGTTATTTCGTATTAGTATACAATACAACTTATTTGCTTTATTTATGCACTTCTTGTTCGCAGCAAATATTATTCATAGAAGCGGGTGAACTTAATTTAAATTCAGTATAATTAGACGGCGAGACTCCATCAACATCTTGCCTTGTATCTTTAACCAACCTCGCTCTTTTTACCTTTAATAGGTACTAGCTGATGCCCGCGACTTCGTCCGCGTGGATATACCAAGTTTCATCGAAATAACTTGAGAAATGACGGACTTTTATGCAAACTTTCAACCTCTATTTCACCCCTTTGGGGGTGGAATTTTGAAAAACTGTGAAACACGTATTTGTTTATTTTTAACCGGTAGCTTGTATACCAAGTTTCATCGATATAACTTGAGAAATGAAGGACTTTCATACAAACTTTCAACCCCTATTTCACCCCTTTGAGGGTGAAATTTTGAAAAACTGTGAAACACATGTGTCTTCATTTTTAACTCGCAGCTCATATACCAAGTTTCATGGCTATAACTTGAGAAATGAAGGACTTTCATACAAACTTTCAACCCCTATTTCACCTCTTCGGGGGTAAAATTTACGAAAACTGTGAAACACGTATTTCTTCATTTTTAACCCGCATCTCATACACCAAGTTTCATCGATATAACTTGAGAAATAAAGGACTTTCATACAAACTTTCAACCCCTATTTCACCCCTTCGGGGGTAGAATTTCGGGATAAAAAGTATTCTATGTCCTACCTCGTAGTATAGGCTCAAATCGTGCCAAGTTTCGTTTGAATTCATTCAGTAGTTTCGGCGTGATGCGCGGCCAAGATACAGACAGACAGACAGACAGACAGACAAAAATGAAAAAAATTACAGATTTGGCTTCAGTATCGAATAATGAGTGCCCTCCAAAAAAAATTTTCAAAATATCTTCAATGTACAGAATTGGACCTGTTACAGTTTTATTATAAGTATATCTAGATGACAGATTTGCACTTTGACGCTACATGAGGTTTGTACAACTTCATCTACCCAGTGTCTTAAGTCAACGATAAAAAGTTGTCGCGTAGATAAGTTTGTCATTATCTATTTAGACGTATCGCGTTGCGCTGTGTCGCGTCGCTTTCGTCGCCAGTAAACACTAACAAGAAATAAATTAGTAATTAGATAGAGTAACTTTATTAGTACGGAAGGAGACCTAATATTATCATAGTAATATTATAAATGCAAAAGTGTGTTTGTTAATTGTTTTGTTGGTTTAATGGTGTGTTGGTTTGTCCTTCAATCACGGTACAACAAAGCAACGGATCAACGTGATTTTTGCATGGGTATAGTTGAGGCCCTGGAGAGTGCAGACATAGGCTACTTTTTATCCCGGAAAATTTAGAATTGAATATTCTTAGAGTTAGTCGTGTGTACCTACTATACATTTACCAAGAAAACAAGTGTTCCACGTAAGCTAATTCTTTGCAAACAGACATTGTTGCAACGATGTATGTATTTACTGAAAAATGAAACATACATTCTTGACTAAGTATCTAGCCTTATCGTAAGTGAGAAAAAGTTATTTCATAGATATACATTCATTTCAATGATAACAATTAGAAAAATAGATGACCTGCACATAGGAATTGATACAATTATGTAGCTAATAGGTACCTGCAAAAAACATGTCAACAAAGAAGAACTCGAAGTTCCTAAAGTACCTTTTTTTTACGCCACTACAAGTTAGCCCTTGTCTGCAATCTCACCTGATGGTAAGTGATGATGCAGTCAGATGGTAGCGGGCTAACCTGATAGCAAGTTATATCTACCTCCACAGCCCTAGTCTCCATCAGATCAAAGGGTCCAAAACTACGAGTAAACAAGTTTAAGTTTCATGGCGTGGTCTGACGTCTGTTGCACTTTTCCGCCACTCGCTGAGTAATGCTTTTTGTTACTATGTACTTTTAACATGGTTAGGCTATTTGTTCGTTCACTCCCTCTTTAGTATTTCGTAGTAGGTAATAGGACGGATCCTTATAGTTTCATTCAATCCGTCTGTGTGATACAGAGTCATAAACAGTATTTTTTTCGTATATCAAACGCTGAAAGTACTCACTTTTCTTTTATACCTGAAATTATGCTGTTTGCTGCTTGTTTTAAAACGTTGAAGTATTAGAATGTAGATTTATGTTACCTTATTTTCTATACACTGAAAACATTTTGGAAGCACCAAAGTAAAAGGGTGCGTTTGCACCAGAGATGTGCTACGTTGCTAAGCTACGGATGTGTGTCAAACCCACCAATGGGAACGTTTGATCTAACATCTAGCGCTCTTAAGCTGTGAGAATCAAGCGCTCCTATTGGTGGGTTTGACATACATCCGTAGCTTAGAATATCACATACCTTGCACATCTCTGGTGGAAACGCACCTTATGGTAGGTACGTCCGATCAATTCATTACTCTGTTGCAGACTGACTGTAATTAGACAAAGTCAACATCGTGCAAAGTGGACTTTATGGATTTGATTAAATGTCCGCTCGTCAAACATTTGCACAGTTTAAAAGTTAAAATCCTGGTAATATGACTGGTCTTAATTAACAGGATTTTCCATTTGCACTTTTCATTCTATTCTCCAGAAATGGAAGCTAAAGGATTTTTTTATTTTTATTTTTATTATGTAATGGTAGATCGTTAAAGGAGGGGGAAAGCAACCCGTTCATACCCGAGGTACTTGTATGCACGAGTGTAGCGAGGACATACATAGTCCGAGTCATATACACTTTCGCATTTATAATATTAATCACTAGCTGATGCCCGCCACTTCGTTCGCGTGGTTAAAGTTTTTTTGATTCCCACGGGAACTCATTCATTTTCCGGGATAAAAAGTAGTCTATGTCACTCTCCAGTTCCTCAATACCGATACGATATATCACGTGGATCCGTTGCTCCGTTGCGGCGTGATTGAAGGACAACGTACAAACCAATAAACCAACAAACAAACACACTTTTGCATTTATAATATTAGTGTGATGGACTATTTGTATTTAGAAATAAAAAGATAATTAGATTAATTTGAAGGGTTATTTATTGATCAAAGTTACAAACCCTGACCCGAGACACATAAACTTGTTTTCATCTGCAGGAGTAATTAAAACCAGCTCTGATGATTCACGCGAGAATTTTGTGTTAAATAGAAAAAAAATGCATACAAAATGACAAAATTGAATACACTGTTGCATCGCGGAATGAATTTTCAATATTCGTTTTACTTTAAAGTGTACACATTTCAAAGTGAAAGCAGAACAGTAGCGCTTTTTGCGCTGCACTTGAATTAACGACGCACCCGGCTGAGAGCATGGTTCATCGGTTACAGAGCCATCAGTAACGCATTTAATTTGTCAACATTGAGCGAATAAAAACTGTGTAAAACAAAAACGGCGTTCCCAAAAACGAAGTTGATCAGACATCTATTAATTGAAGTGTCCGCATAGTGACCGCTAATAATAACGTAAGCACCAGGAGCCCAATTATCTAAGCAAATCGTAATCATTTGATAGCCACGTATTAGGTAGGTACTCGAACTGTTTAAGGAGTTCATGCATGCTTTTTGACTGCAGACATCTATGAACTCCTTACCAGGTCGAATTATACGTTTGAAAAACGATTACGGTAACAATTTCCTCATACACAATCGGGGGGAAGAAGCCCGATTGTGTAAGAAAATCGTAAAAAATAAAACGCAAGATTACGTTTGTCAAACGGCTAATTCGAACCGTTTATTTTATATCCAAGCATCAGCTATAACGCGGATGTTGAAGACAAATGGACAAAGCGGACTAAAAAAATGACCATGCCTGATTTGGGGCGGGAATACGGGCTAATAGGATTCACGTTGTGTCTGAAAATCTTTCTTTAATCTCGTTAGATTTCCACAGCTGCAACTTCAAATCTTTTGTAACGAGATCGTTTGTTGTTTAGCTGGTAAGTGCTGGTATTCTTTGTTCGAATTATTTCTACGATTTGATTTTGTTATTTTGATGGAAAAATTTTAAGTATTTTTTTGCATGTAGAAACGTATAGATTTATGAAAGCATACTTGTAATATTGATACACGCGACCTAATATTATAATACAAAGTAGGACTAGCTACTATGGACAAGGATGATACAAAGTATAAAGCGTAGGTACTTTATAGGCACCTACCTAATAAAAAAGCTGCCTCTAGCCAGTGCCACATGGCGACATGAAAAATGGAAGTTATTTGTTAGGAATAAGAAATTGCTCTTTTGATGGATCCCCATAATGTTTGATGGGCAAGAAATAAGGTTAAGAAATTTAAGAAAAAAATCCTTGTGAATTTTCTTTGAGTCTTCACATACCTAACCTAAAAAGATAATATAGCACATTACAGTTTTTACTTTATACTAACTTATGTCCGCGATTTCATCCGCGTGTGTAAGGTTTTTAGATTCCCACGGGAACTCCTTAATTTTCCGGGATAAAAAGTAGCCTATGTGTTATTCTAGACTTTAATCCCTGTGCCAAATTTGATCCAGATCCGTTCAGCCGTTCTGGCGTATTTGAGAAACAAACAAACATCCATCCATCCATACAAACTTTCGCATTTTAGTATTATATTAGTATAAAAGTTAGATTAGAATACGAGTAGATATTCAACAGCAATTGTTAAAGTTCGAATAAAAGAAAGGTTTGAATGTGAATTATTTGGTTTTTAATACTGACCAATTAAAAACCCAATGATGGACTGTGATCCATGATACCTCTACGCGTTTCCGAGAAAAAGGTGGTTGACAGACATACAGACGAACAATGAAGTGATCCTATAAGGGTTCCTTTCGCCTACTTGACCTTAGTTTCGCTTCAGAGGTCAAAATATTGTTACAAATCGTCGCCATTTTGGGCGGATTCTACGATTTGGCGGCGAGATAAATAGAAATAAAATAGAGATACTATAAGAACCAGAAGAAGAAAGAAGAATTTCCCACTGAAAAAATTCAATAGAAAATTCTAAACCAGAAAGGCTCATTCCGACAATCAAAGTAGGTAAGCGCGAAGCCGCAACACAAACCGATTTCTGGAAAACGTTTATATATCCTATAGCTGATGCCCGCGACTTCGTCCGCGTGGACTAAGTTTTTTCGATTCCCGCGGGAACTCATTAATTTTCCGGGATAATATGTATGTATGTATGTATATTCTTTATAGCTGATGCCCGCGACTTCGTCCGCGTAGAATAAGTTTTTCAGTTAACTTTCCAGGATAAAAAGTAGCCTATATTACTATCCCACGGTATAATCCCCCTATAATGGTGAAACACGTACTTCTTCATATTTTAACGAAAGCCCAAATGCTGTTTCATGACTATAACTTGAGAAATTAAGGATTTTCATACAAACTCTCAACCCCTAATTCACCCCTTCGGGGGTGGAATTTTGAAAAACTGTGACATACATATGTTTTCATTTTCAACCCGCAGCTCATATATCAAGTTTCATGGCTATAACTTGAGAAATTAAGGACTTTCATACAAACTCTCAACCCTATTTCACCCCTTCGGGGGTGGAATTTTGAAAAGCTGTGAAACACATATGTTTTCATTTTCAACCTGCAGCTCATATAGCACCCCTTCGGGGGTAGAATTTCGGGATAAAAAGTATCCTATGTCCTACCTCGTAGTATGGGCTCAAATCGTGCCAAGTTTCGTTTGAATTCATTCAGTAGTAGTCGGCGTGATGCGCGGCCAAGATACAGACAGACAGACAGACAGACAGACAGACAGACAAAAATGAGAAAAATTACAGATTTGGCTTTAGTATCGAATAATGAGTGCCCTCCAAAAAAAAATTTCAAAATATGTTCAATGTACAGAATTGGACCTGTTACAGTTTTATTATAAGTATATACTCGTAGATCATTGGGAAGATGAAGTATCAACCCTTTTGGGTCTTATCCTTAATATTATTAGTGTAATCTATTATTAAGTAACCTATATTATTAAATAGCTCGCATAATGCTGCATTCGATTTCACGCGCGACAACCTATCTCAGTACCAAATTTCATCAAAATCGGTTGAATATATAATCATAATCGATGGACCGTGAAAGCGTACCAGACAGACATACTTTCCTTGATAATATTAATGTGATGTACTTAATAATTTTGATAGTGAAGCGATCGACAGAAGGTCATATTATGTACCTTAATAATTGTTACATGTTGTACAAGGTAGCGGCAAGGTTAAGTTGAATTACTTCAAATATAATGATGATTCCACAACTGGTATCAAATACATCCTACCCTCAACAGCTACCTAATGATAACAACAAGAGGTAAGAAATGTTCAGAGGTCAGAGGCTCTAGAATCAAAATCTCTAGAAAGGCTCTAGAATTAGGCATGCAGCCGCAGGATTTTATTTCTAGATAGGTGCCTCTTCATTTACCAAGTTCTTGTATTAAAGTTTAGCAAAAAACTTCCCTTAAAATTGGGAAAATTCACTATTTACACGATTTTTTTCGTGTTTTGATTGTAAAATAAAAAATTGGTGTAACATTTTTCGCACGGACATTGTCACGTGTAATTGAAGAGTCGAGGAACGAGAGCGATATCCATCACCCCTGCACGCAACGCTCGTTCGACAGCGAGCGAACTGGAAATAGTTAAGGATGTCAAGGATTGAATAAATATATCGACAACAACATTTATTTACAAATAAATCGCAAACAAATATTACTATATCGGACCTACTAATTGACCTGCCCCAGCATCGTTTGGGTGGAACCTTTGTAGGTATATAGATATCTTTTCTATTTTTTTAAAAGAAAATACGTTACTTGAAAGCAATCCGTAGGTAGAATTTAAGTAAGTACATGCAAAATGTAAATTTCAGCCCATCGCGGCGGGTTGACAAAAATCCATATCCACCCCCCTGCCACACACTGCCCGAGTGACGTGGGAAGTAGCGTGGGACGGAGGCAGAGACGTCGTGTGGCAACGATACTCGCCATGCTCACGCCACGCTCCTCGTCCTCGCGCATCGCTCCCTGTTTTGTCGGTTTTTTGGGCGCGAGTCAAAGGACTGGCGATATGAGCGCGAGAGACCTGCCACACACTGCCCGCTACTCATTCGCAATCGAGCGCCCGTAGCAGAAGCACGCGCAATCATGCCGTCGCCGCCGCCGCCAGCCGATGAATGGAGTAACGATAAAACGTTACTACCTAGGTATATTATGTTTTAAATAAATCATGTTGGTACCTATACCTACATTATGATGCGCGCATTGAAATAGAAATAGGTACTAAAATTCTACATCAATGGATGCGCGTGACTTCGTCTGCGTGAATTAAAAAAGTTCCCGCGGGAAGTTTTTAATTTGCCGGGATAAAAGTAGCTATATTGTGTTTTTTCAGACTATAATCTATTGATGCCCGCGACTTCGTGCGCGTGGATTGAGGTTCTTTGGTTCCCGCGGGAACTCTTTAATTTGCCGGGATATAAATTAGCCTCTATGTTATTCCATAAGTATATTAGTATAGAGAAGCTTGTTTTTTAAAAGTACTAGCTGATACCCGCGACTTCGTCCATTTGGCATAAGTTTTTTTAATTCCCACGGGAACCATTATACGAGAACTCTGTAATTTTCGGGGATAAAATGTAGCCTATGTCGATTTCTGGGTCCTAAACTATACCCATGCAAAAAATCACGTCGATCCGTTGCTCTGTTGCGACGTGATTGAAGGAATTAAATATGCTAAACAAGCATAGCGCGCACGCAGCCACAGTTTCAACCTCCATTGTGTGTTACGTGTAGCAAGTGCAAATGACCTAGTGCGAAGCGTCGCGATTAAACGCGCGAGGAGAGCAGTGTGTGGCCACGGAGGGCAGCAACGCGGCAGAGCGAGGGCGTGCTACGCGGCAGCGCAAGGAGCATAGTGTAGCGGAGGCAATAGTACATAATATTATAAATATGCGAAACTGTCTATGTCTGCTACACTTTCACGATTTTTTTAAAATTTGGTACAGGGATAGGTTTGTCCCGTGGAAGGACATAGGCTTTTTATACCGGAAAATTAAATAGTTCCCGCGAGAACGAAAAAAACTTAATTCACGCGGACGAAGCCGCGGGCATCATCTAGTCTAGTGATAAATAAATAAATTATGTCAGTTCGATCGATTTATAAACGGCATCATATACCGGAATGGTAAATCGCTTCTCTTTGGAACTTCTTTGCCGGTAGGGTGGTAACAAGCCACGACCGAAATGTCCCACCAGAAAATAAATACATAGCACAACATTTTATACTAAAAAACTAAATTTAAAAACATCCAAAAGTATGTATGTATAAGAGGACGTGTAGGTGTATAAAGCCCGCCTATAGGACCGAATTCGTAGAGCGAAGATGAGCTAGCACATAAAATACATACCTATAGTTCGCGCACGAGTTGAATGCAGAGCAAATGTATGGTGACACATACATTTACTCTGCATTCTACTCGCGCGCGAACTAGGTACGTGTAGAACTGCGTAGGTACGAGTACATCACAGGATAAAAAGGTAACGGAATGCAAATAAAGGAAAGGCGGAATGCAAATAATACACTTGAAAATAACACTAATAAATACACATTTTATTTCTTAGGTATTATCGTTTAGTTTCGGCAAGACTATAAGTATATAATATGTAGATAAGTACCTCCAATACAATTCAAATTTTATGTTTTCAACAAAGCAAGGAGGCAAAGTAATAATTTTAGATAGGCATCATATTGGATATTTTGCATTAACCTGCGAAACTCCGGAGGATCAAGAGAAAGTTTGTTACTTTTTCATATGCACGAAGACCACGGAACTGAATAATATCGAGGATATTGGAAAACTTGGGTGCCGGTGTTCACTACATACACCATTAATAAACTCACGGAAGACGTTTGAACGAATGCTAAAATATTGCATTTTTTACCTTAAACACCTTAAAAAATTCACTATCAAAATTCATTATTAATTTTCGAAGTAATTCATCTAATTCTAATTGATCAAATCATGCATCTAAATCTTTCACGGTTTTTACACAAAATATTACGACATAGAGAAAAAAATAATCATTTTATGGAATTAGCTTAAGCTAAACATTTTATAGATTCCTTCTTAGATTTTTTCTTAGAAAAAATTACCTACAAAATGAAACGTGCAAAAACTAAAATCTATACACCGACTTGTGTAAACTGTACTGCCTTGATATTGTTTAAGTCAGCAGTTTCTCCAATTTATCTGTTGGAATTTTACCTTGCCAACACTACGAAATCAACATGACGTGTGCTTATCTTCAGCTTTCTGGATTAATTAAATAAATTTCCTAATATTCCTATTTGGTTATTCATGTTCAGTTCCAAGTTTCTGTGCAAGCATCTACTTTTATTTGGATTTTATTTTAATCTAATTTCTACGAAGATCGTGCTAAGGGCACGAAAGGAATATTAATTGATAAACTGTTTGATAAGTACTGTGTGTAGCTGATGGAATCTAGAGCTAGAACCTCTAATGATTTAACTTAAGGCCTGGAGCGAAGCAAACTTACAGAATATTAAACACTATTGATATTGAGTAAGCTTCGGGAAGTTTATGAACTTGACTCCATTTACACAAAACATCTAAATCGTAACATAGACCTTCAACTGTTGGTACTTGGTACCTACTTTGTGGGTAGGTAAAAGATAAATTCCTTCCTTAAGATAGCGTAGATTCTATACTCACGCTGTCTTGTTAATAGCTGTGTGGACTTCTAAAAAGCAGCTGAGGTATAGAGAGCGTAATCACAAAGGTACTAAAGTTTCCAACCCTTCACAGAGGACTTGTGTGATACATTGCCAGACGCCTCGGTGCATTATAATATCGCAATCCAAGTATCCAACTACCGACTTCCATGAATAAAATAATATTAATTAATAATTATTATATTGTTTTCATTGTACATATTATCTAATATTATTGTGTTTATGAAATCTATATCTACTTATTTAAGTTTCTGCTTGATTTGGATCCTTATGCATAAATGCTCAAAAAATATTCACACCGCTTCTTTTAATATACGAGAAATACTTTATGATTCTTATTTCCAAAGTTTTTGAGTGATGTTTGGGCAAACAGTTTTGAGGTAAATATATTGGAACGGATATATTTTACCTCCTTATATTAAGCGAAAAGAAACCTATATGAAGCACCAAAAGTGGTCTGATGTTGATGGCTCAGGGGAAATCATGCGAAAGAAATTCTGTGATTCAGAAAGGTAGGTATATTATGTTTTTGATTACATAATATAAGCATAGGTTATGATATATTATAACTAATACTTACTTACTTACTTATAAGACAAGATACTGCATTATGTGGAAGACCCCTATTACCACACAAAATTCTGAAATACTGTTATTGATTTCCTGTGGTATTGTGTTATTTCATACCTAAGTACACATACATATATACAGGGTTTTGATTTCCATTTATGAAATGGGCTGGATCAATGAAATATTATGCAGGTTCACGCTCATAAAGACCAACCCATGACATCAACGGTAGGACTGAAGCTATCGCAGCTAATATACGAGTACGATGGATTTTTCTTCGAGCCCATTTCAAGGAGTCTGCCTGCCGGCGATTCCACAGATATGGAGTTTTCCAAATTGGATGGTTTTTGTTATGATAGTTACAGTTCACCCTACTCCACAATATAGGTACTCCACTCCAAGCGCCCGTTCTTCAGGATTTTGAAATTTTATATCTATTTAAATACAGTGCGTACAAGTAATTTGCATTTCATTTATTTAACTTTTGCGTGCATGTCTATAATCTGATGAGGCCATGATTTTACAGATATGCAACTCATTGGATAACAAGTGAGCATAATCGAATCAAAAAAATTATAGGTTCATGTCACTCGGGATGATGTAAGGATTCTAACGATACCCCATAGTATCCAAATCTGTTCAGGTATTCAGTAGTTATGGTGGAATAAAGAAACTCACACACCTACATACTTGGACCCTGAAAACAATACAATCCTTTTTTGGGCAGTCGTGTAAAAAAGGATCTAACAGCATAATTTTGAGATTGAAAGAGAGTTCATGCATATTTTGTCTAGGGTGCAAACATTGGGTGCAAAACGATCTCTTAACTGAGCCATTTTCTTTACGCTACCCAAAATCGGTGGCTTAGGCAAATCTTTTGGCACTTGCCGTTTGAGTTGAATCGACTAGATAAAATATTATTTATAAGAGGTCAATTCTTGCACTATTTACACCAGATACTTCAATAATAAACATATTACATCTATACTAATATAAATTGCGAAAGTGTGTCTGTCTGCTACGCTTTCCCGGCCCATCTTTTCAACAGATTTTGTCGAAATTTGGCATAGAGGTAGATTACTTCCCGAGGAAGGACATGGGCTACTTTTTATCCCGAAAAATTAAGGAATAAAGAAAACTATGTCCACGCGGACGAATATCTATCCATATCTATACTTACCTAGTAATATTAAAAATGCGAAAGTATGTTTGTTTCTCCTTGAAGTGACTTTTTCATGGGTATATAGCTAGATACATGGCAAAGGCTTTTTATCTTTAAAAATCAAAGAGTTTCTCTGTGATTGAAAATACTCAAGAGTGAATACTTAGGCATCTTATAGACAAGCGCGCTCCACCTTAGGCTGCATCACTGCTTCCAGCAAGTCAAGCGCTAGTCTATAAATTTAAAAAAAATTACATCCACGCGGACGTCGTCGCGGGCGGCATGTAGTTCTACTAGTAGATACCTAAAACTAATAAAAGTTCACAAAATTACCAAATGTTTGTAGTAATTGTAACATAATTCGTAAAAGGGCTATTCGATTCCGAAGCTTCCCTTATAATAATTACTACAGTAAACTAGTATACATCACGGTGACATACTGTTATGTTTTGGCCTGGGCCACATTCGCTGGGTTCGGACGTTTTTATGTACTTAGAGTTTTATTGGAACATAAACTGTTCCTAATTACTAAAGTTACTTCATTATCCGACATCATTATTTTCCTCTATCTCTAGAATCATTAATAGGCATTATTGAGCTTCGAACTATAACTACAATATCTTTAATGGAAGAATGTCGTTTGATTGTGAGCATTGATGTATAATTTTAGTACCTGTGAGTATTACATTTTTCCAATATTATCTGCTCTAAAAAAGAAAAAAAGCTTATTTTTTAATCTCTTTAACAAAGTATGAAAATCGTTTTGGAAAATGAAAAAGTCTTGGCTTAAATCTTTAAAAAGTAGAGATCTTCGAAAAATTTAACCTTTTTTACATGAAAAAAACAATATAACAAAAATAATAACGTACTAAATGGATAGCTACGTGATCATAACGTTTTTTATAAAAAGTGAACATGGTAAACTCATTAAAAGTTAGAAGCGCCCCTGATTTCTAAGCTTTCACGAAGTATAACAACGTAATCGTTGAGCAAATCTATTTTGGCTTATGAAGTTCTTTGTGTTGGAGTTTTATTTATTTTACTTTCGCACCATTGTGCAAAAGTTTGTTACAAACAACATTTATGCGCCGCAGCCGTCATTCAGCGTTTTGATTTACACAAGTGAAAATGAAATATTGAGTAACTGATATTAAAATACATCAAGGGAAAATAACTTTCTTTTAAGTCAAATCACACGGCATATAAATACTCTGTACATATTTCCGGCTTCGTCCTCGTAGATTTAGTAGACTTATAAAAATCACATGGGAACCATCCATCGACTCTCTAAAAATGATTGTTAGTGTAACAATCACAATCACCTATCCACTATTGGCCAAAAAACAATGTCCGCAACTTCAGCGAATCACTACAATTAAGACTGTGACAATGAATTCATTGCAGATTTTACATAATAACACAGAATAGGTAATAGTATGATAATAATGCTACAGTAGATAATAGATATATTATGCAAGCTATCACTGTGCCAAAAAGTTAAAAGGTAGCAGGATATACAGGCAGATACTCTTTAATTTAAAATATTATATTATATCCATACTGAATATTGTGGTAAGTAGAGAATTAATTTATTTTTATTAGCAACATTTTTTAAGCCGGTTGCAGTCCATTAGCTAAGCTCGTGTCTTGATGGCTGCGCTCGTAGGACGGTCAATAAAGTTTATGCATTGGAAGTTTATTGGATGTCATTAAAATGTACAGTACATTGAAACATTAAACAAAGTAGTGCAGGTATTTATTAATTAATTGTTTTTATCATATCATATTAATATTATAAATGCGAAAGTGTTTTTGTTTGTTGGTTTATTGGTTTGTTGGTTTGTCCTTCAATCACGCCGCAACGGAGCGACGTGGTTTTTGGCATGGGTATAGTTGAGGACCTGTAGACATATCAAAAAGCTGGTAGGTATTACATTTGAATGTACCTTATATTTAATTTGTCTCCCACTTCTCGGATTGAGTTTTTTATGAATTCTGTGAAAACTCTTTAATTTTTACAAATTTACGTTACGGTATGTGAATATTTTCTAAGTTGGCCAACTATTACCAATGTTAACTTGTAAAGCTTCTTAGCTGTGATAGTTTTCCTTGTAACTTTGTTATTTATACTAAGTACTGCTGTGAATTATTGCTTCATGTATCCAAAAACAGCCGTTATCTTGCAGGGAGGCGGGACACTTGACAAACAAAAATTTGCACTTTAAAGCAAAATATTAATTCGGAAACGGATTCCTGAATCGTAGAAAGGTGTTTCCACACCCGCAATATTTCCGAACGACCTGGCCAACGACACTCCACACTATGGAATAGACGAGAAAAAAAATCATCTCCAATTAAAGTGTAGGCAGGGCCACCCAAAAAAAAAATTTACAAAATTTTATTTTGCCACTTTGTCGGCGTGATTAATATGTATATCTATGCTGAATTTCTAGTACTAACAACCTCTGAGATAAGCCGCGGACGGACAGACAGACGCACATGGCCAAACTATAAGGTTCCTTGTTGACTACGGAACCCGATAAAGTCTGTCACTCTACAATGATTTATCGTTACTCGTGCATGAAAACATCACGTCGATTCGTTTATCCGTTGCAAGGAAAAAGCATCATACGTGCCTACGATTAATAGAGTCTTCCTTCAATCGATTTGGCGAAGCGATAAAAAGTTGCAATAAAAGTGCTCGAAGTTTGGTTGTCTTCAAGTCTTCTAAGAGTTGTACGAGCTTTGCGGACATGTGTGTAAAAATCTCTCTCTAAATAGATACCTTTAGATTTAAGAGCTCTCCCAATTCTTTTAACGTTTTTTTTGTAAGTAATAATATCTGTTTTATGTAGTAGTACTACATAGAACGTAATACCAAAATATAGTATAAGTACCAAAATTCAAAGTACTGTTTAGAGTTAGAAACGGTAAACGCGTACAGGTGGATCAGTTAAGGATCACTGTTAAACCCTCATTGTGCGTTTTCCCATCCGTCTGTTTACATCCAAGCCTTTGTTCTCAGCAGAGCCTTTGAACTGATTGTGTACCAAATACGGAGAATTTCCAAATATTCCTTTATTATCTAACAAGGAGATTCTCTGAACATTGTCTGCATAAAATGTTCATAATTTTAGAGCATTACTTTATTTTACCGTCTAATATAACTTACGTTGTTAATAATAAAGTAGACCGTATCTTTAATTATTTATTAGCTAACTAGATGACGCCTTTGGACTTCGTCCTTGTAAATTAGGTCTTTGAAAAATCCCACAGATGAAAATTGGCACAGAGATAACTTGAATTGGAGATAGACAGTGTAATAACAAAAACCGGCCAAGAGCGTGTGCCACGCGCAGTGTGGAGTTCCGTAGCTGCCCGTTACAATAAATGAACATTACTTGGTCAAGCGTCAACTTGTAAAGCCTACTAAGCTGTGATAAATTTCCTTGTAACTTCGTTACCTATACATGTTACCGCTAATGTTGAAATGTGGTTGACATAATCGGTTTTGATACGTTAGAGTTCGAGTATTATACGAAATTTCACGTTAATTATGACGACTTCAAAACTTTCTCAATAATAATAGGAATAGTCGACATCCCTCCACCGTTAGATCGCGAAATCACATAAAAGCATTGATCATTTCATGAAATTTACAAGTACCTACTTAGGTATATAATAATTGAATTATCAATTTTCATCAAAAATGATCTCCTAATTCATTAAGGATATGGTTAAAAGTTTAAGGTAGGGTGTCCCTAAAAATGTAGCTGTAAAAAGCATGAGCTACGCTAGAAAACTTGCCTCGTTGCCCCTTCATTCAGCTTCACCTACTCGACCCTCGTTTCTATGCCAAATTACAGTTTTCTAGCTCTTACTAACAACCTTTGCGCTAAGCCACGGACGGACAGAAGGACCCTAAAATCAGTAATTTGCTTTGGCCTCTGAGATTATAAAAACTTAAAATTACAATTAAACAGATTCATAATATTAATGTAGCGCTTATTAACATTGCCTTTGGTAAGTGCTAGTAAATAAAGAACTCTTTCAAAGAATTTCCTCCTCAAGGACACGTTTATTACCAGATTATCCTATTAGAAGGTTTTATAAAGCGGATGAAAAGCGTCTCTTACGATTGCGAGAAACCATGCCATGCTGGATTACTGCAAAGTATTTCTAAAAGCTTTAATTTCGGTGTAAATTTTGTAAAAGATACGAACTCTGGTTAGATACGAGGTCTGTCTAGGAAAATCATCATCTAGTTTATCTATATCAACTTGTTAAAAAAGGATCACAATTTAGTAATTAGAAAGAAGAAAGAAAGAAAATATATTTATTCAATGAAGGTGTCACAAACAAACAATCATTTATCATACTATCGTACATATTAATATGCTTGTCTGTGACACCACCCAGAATGAGTGAAAACCTCAGCCTTTTGCCCTACATCAAAACTTGTACAAGAAATAATTAGTTTAATTCTAACACCTATCTACAAAAATTTGATGGACAAAATTGACTTGTAATTTGCTTGCACGTTTCAAAGATCATTTGTCTACTTTCCCTTTTCACAGTGGACTTTTAAAAGTGAGTGAGTTGCAAAACTAGGTTATTTTTCAAGCGGCTGCTTCAAAAGTTTCGTAAGAGTTTTCAAATTTACCCTCTTGTCGTCCCTCATCAAGATTAATGGTTTTCTACTTTCCCGGGCCCACAGGATCTGTATTGTTTTCGTGTATTTACTTACTATATCCTTATCAATTCATAAATACATACATATAATTTGCGGAACCAACAGGATTTGAACCTGCGTTTTTCTGGTATACGCGCCCTGAGCGGCGCTCGTGCGCTGAGCTAATACTAACACTTCACTAAAAATTTTATAAATTTATTATTTCCTTATTAAAATTTATATTAGGTAAATTTCCATCGATATCTTAGTAAAAAGATAAAACAAATCCAATAAACGGTCCAAACACTCTTAATTTATAACTTATGTAATTAATTAAAATCCAGTCAATGAAATAACCAAAATGTTCATATACAAGTAACGTGACTGGTAGGTATAGCAGGTATTTTATAATAACCAGGTAAACGGAATTGAAAGCAATGACTTTTGCTTTGAACTTTTGAACAGTAAAGTTTTACCTAATTTTGGTTTTGTATTAATAGAGCTAATAAATGTTTACGGGCCAGCATAGCAAATGATTTGTAAGTCAACTAATTTGTGAAGTAATTAATTCACATAATAGAGTTGGAACAATTTGCAGCACGCAATAACAGGGGCGTCGACGGCTTGATTAATTTGAATAATTCTGCAGGAACCTGTGAAGCATTTAGAGATACATTTTAAGAGACAGGTAACTTAGTTATTTATTTAATTTTAAATGATACATAATTTTATTGGAAGTCATAACTTTACAATAACGTACTTAATTTTACGTCTAAAGGGTTCAGCGTTTTTTCCGAAAATGTTACATCTGTTCTGTAATACTTACCTTCCCATAAATTATTTGATAATATGTTAGACTAGATGATGCCCGTGTTGGAGTGTAGAGAATGCAAACCTTGCTTTAAGTATAGTTTTGTATCTGTGAACTTCCAATCATTAGGATGACAACACTGTCTTCCGTTTCCGCTAGCTAAGCATTCTTTCTTCTACAATGGCGATTGTCCGTGTCCGTGTGTCCGGTTGTAATAAAATTAATTGTTTGTACCTTTATAATCCTTTTTCAAATTATTAAATGCATTAAGCCGAGTCGTTGTTTTTCTACATGGTAGCAGAGCGCGCAACATGGCCAAGATGACAAACGCAATGTCGCATTTCCATCTTGAAAAGTTGACAGGTCGGTCTAACTACGCTTCATGGAAGTTCGGGGTGAAGACCTACCTGGAACACGAAGATTTGTGGGATTGCGTGGAGCCATCGGACGACAGTAAACCCGTAAATAAAGGTAAAGACATAAAAGCTCGCGCTAAAATCATCCTTTTGTTGGATCCTGCGAACTACGTGCACGTGCAGGACGCCATCACCGCAAGGGACGTGTGGAAAAATTTAGAGAAAGCTTTCGACGACAACGGACTGACACGAAAGGTCGGGCTCCTCAAAGATTTAGTTACAACGACATTGGATAGTTGTGGAAATATAGAAGAATACGTGAATCGCATTATGAGCACTGCTCACAAGCTCCGGAGTATCAATTTCAAAATTGAGGATGAATGGATTGGTACGTTAATGCTTGCAGGTCTCCCAGAGTCATATAAACCAATGATCATGGCTCTAGAAAGTTCTGGAATAGACATCAGTGCAGATTCAATTAAAACAAAACTCATCCAAGAGGTCAAAAGCCCCGAGCCTTCTGCATTCTATATGGGTAAAAAGAAATTTGGGCAATCAAAGCCCCGGAAAGGTCCCCGGTGTTTTACGTGCAATAATTATGGACACATTAGCAAATTTTGCAGAAATGCTAAGAAATCAGACAAGGAACAGGCCTCAAAACAAAATAACAATAGTTCTGGTTTCATTGCAGCTTTTTCAGCTTTTACAAATACAATTGATGATCAATGGTACATTGATTCTGGTGCAGCCATGCACATGACCCATAGAAGCGACTGGCTGTATGATATCAAGGTGCCTCCGATACAAAACATCACTGTGGCAAATAAATCACCATTGTCTGTTGAGAGTGCTGGTAATGTAGATATCAATCTAGGTGAGGAGAAAAAGGTACAGGTAAGAAATGTTCTTTATGTACCAGATCTTGCTGTCAATCTGCTTTCAGTTAGTGCAATGAGTAAAAGTGGATGTAAAGTAGTTTTTCACAGCAGCGGCTGCGATGTATATAACAGTGAAGATGTATTTGTCTGTTCTGCTACGCTGATAAACAATCTGTACCGATTAAATTCTAGTACAAATGTGCAAGCTAATTTAATATGTGCTGGAATTACAGATGAGTCCGTCCTGTGGCATCGCCGTATGGGACATTTGAATTTCAACGATGTCAATAAACTGCCAAGCTGTGTTGATGGAGTGAAGCTGCTGACGAGTAAGAATAAAAGTAACATAACCTGTACAACATGCAATGAAGGTAAACAATCCAGACTGCCATTTAAAAATGTGGGTTCCCGAGCTACACAACCGCTAGAACTCATTCACTCTGATATCTGTGGCCCTATGGAGACTATATCAGTTGGAGGTATGAAATATTTCATTAATTTTGTAGACGACTATACAAGGAAAGTATATGTATACTTTATGAAAGATAAATTAAATATTGTGAAAATATTCAGAGATTTTAAGACCAAGGTAGAGAATGAACTAGATAGAAAAATTAAAATTGTCCGAACAGACAACGGAACTGAATTCTGTAACAGAGACTTTGAGAAATACCTTACAGATTCTGGTATTGTCCATCAGACCAGTACACCGTACACCCCGCAACAAAACGGTCTTTCTGAGCGCATGAACAGAACTTTAGTTGAGCGTGCACGATGTATGATTTTTGATGCTAAGTTAGGAAAACAGTTCTGGGCCGAAGCTATAGCTACCTCAGCATATATTATAAATAGGTCACCTACACAGTCTCTGGATGGAAGAACTCCCTATGAAATGTGGACGAAGCGAAAACCTAACATTAGTCACATGAAAATTTTTGGTTGCGAGGCAATGGTACAAGTGCCTAAAGAAAAGCGAGGCAAGTGGGACCCTAAATCGGTAAAAATGCTCTTTTTAGGATATTGTGATGACACAAAAGGATATCGATTATGGAACCCTGCCACTCGAAAAATGATTAAAAGTAGGGATGTCACTTTCTTAGAAAAGGATAGTAAACATGATGATAAACTTGTGACTCTTAAACTTACAGATCAGCCAGCTTGTAGTCATAGCAATGACACTAGTCCTGTTAACTCTGGAAGGCCTTCATCTTATGTGGAACTGCCAGAATTATCTAATGACTCCGTAGCTGAGAGTATATCAGAATCGTCCAGTGAATATGAGACGGATCAAGGAGATCTTGATGAAACATATAAGCCCTCCAGGCAGTTATCAACGGAGGAGCTCAGAAAGGTGACATTGAGGCCGCGTAATCGAAAATTCAATGAAGATACTGAAGGTAATCCAACTAGTTATTTTTGCTACAGTAATCTGAATGATCCTCAGACAGTTGAAGAAGCTTTATCCACTGAACAAGCAAGTAAGTACAATGCTCTGTGTAAAAATCAAACTTGGACATTAGTCGAACGCCCTCCGGACAAGAAGGTCATACCGTGTAAATGGGTATTTAAGTCTAAGACTGATCAGGATGGTAAAGTTATACGTTATAAAGCTAGATTGGTTATAAAAGGCTTTAAACAAAGAAAAGGCGTAGATTATGAGGAAATATACTCTCCAGTTGTACGCTACACTTCAGTAAGATTTTTACTAGCAATGGCTGTTAAACATAACTTAAACATAGATCAAATGGATGCAGTTTCCGCATTTTTACAGGGGGATATCGATACAGAAATATATATGCAGCAACCTCCATTGTATGAAAAGGGATCACAAGTATGTATGTTACATAAATCAATATATGGGCTGAAACAAGCAAGTCGCCTATGGAACAAAAAGCTGAATGGAGTTCTACTAGAAATCGGTTTTCAGCAGTCTAAAGTGGACCCTTGTATCTACTATAATCTTAGCATCATGATCTTTGTTGCAGTCTGGGTTGATGACCTAATTTTGTTCTCAGCTGATAATGAAACTAAGTATCATATCAAAGAAAAATTGAAAACAAAATTTTCTATGAAAGATTTGGGAGAAATTAAACAATGTATTGGTTTGAATATAACCAGGGATAGAATTTCTGGAAATTTAATGATTGATCAGCAAAAGTATATCAATGAAGTTTTAAGTAAATTTGGCATGCAAGAATGCAAACCAGTGAAAACGCCTATAGAACCGGGTAAGAAGCTAAGTCCGTGTACTGAGGAAGCAAATTTGAGTTTTCCATATCATCAAGCTGTTGGTTGTCTTTTATACCTGGCGCAAGCCACTAGACCAGACATCTCTTATGCAGTCAGCACTCTCAGCAGATTCAATAAAAATCCTCGAATGGAACACTGGATGGCGATCAAGAGATTAATGAGATATCTGCAAGGCACAAAAGACTATAAGATGGTATATAGCAAAGATGAGCTTAAGCTGCACGGATACTGTGATGCAGACTGGGCGAACGATACACAGGATAGAAAATCCTGCACCGGTTACATTTTTATGTTTCAGGGCGGAGGTATATCTTGGTCCTCTCGCAGGCAACAGACGGTCGCACTGTCGACGGCCGAGGCCGAATACATGGCGATGGCGGCGGCCGCGCAGGAGGCGCTGTGGCTGCGCCAGCTGCAGCGCGAGCTGGGCGAGAGCGACGACCCACCGCTTCGGATTCTCAGCGACAACCAAAGCGCAATCAAGCTCTCCGCCAGTGATAGTTACAAACCACGAACCAGACATATAGATATCCGCTTTCATTTTCTTAAAGACTATGTAAACAAGTTGTTTCTTAAATTTGAATTTTGTTCCAGTAATCAAATGGTAGCTGATATTTTAACTAAAGGAACATCATTAGATAAACATTTGTATTGTTGTTTAAAAATAGGTTTGCATTCTAGGGAGGCTGTTGGAGTGTAGAGAATGCAAACCTTGCTTTAAGTATAGTTTTGTATCTGTGAACTTCCAATCATTAGGATGACAACACTGTCTTCCGTTTCCGCTAGCTAAGCATTCTTTCTTCTACAATGGCGATTGTCCGTGTCCGTGTGTCCGGTTGTAATAAAATTAATTGTTTGTACCTTTATAATCCTTTTTCAAATTATTAAATGCATTAAGCCGAGTCGTTGTTTTTCTACAGCCCGCGACTTCGTCCGCGTGGATTAAGATTTTTGATTCCCGCGGGAACTCTTTAATTTTCTGGGATAAAAAGTATCTCTGTCCTTCCCCGGGATATAACCTACCTCTATACCAAATTTCAGCAAAATCGGCTGAAAAGATGGGCCGGGAAAGCGTAGCAGACAGACAGATAGACAGACAGACAGGCACACTTTCGCATTTATAATACTAAGTCCATACTTAGTATTATAAATGCGAAAATGCGGACGCATCGCGCTTGGCCTTAGCCCTAGGCAATCCTCAGAATCGGACAAAGCACTTGGTCCAAAGCTAAAACTTGGGCTTTTGCCTAGCGAGTTTTCTCTAGGCCATTTCATAGGCCTAGCGTGCGTGCTCATTGGTAGGTAGCCCTTCAACTGTAGCCGCGGCCATTTGGCGCACTCCAAATCTCTTGCGTAACCCGATCGGCCATCTAAGTTTGTGGTGAAATAATTCAATTTTACTACCCACTGGAACTACCAAAGATTTTGAACATCATTTTCAATAGAGTATCAAAGAGTAGGCATATCTGGTAGTTTTCGTTGAGTTTGGTGCTTTACTTTAATATCCTTGAATCAGATTTTCCAATAACTGAAGTGCTTTGAAAAATGTTACCATTGAATTTAATAGGATTTAATAGAATAGGAATGCTATTGAAGCTATTCGACCAAGCATCGTCTTTTTAGTATTAGTCAATGGTACAAGCAAAGTTAAAAGGATAAGCTAGGATTAATCTATCTAAAAATTGTATTTACAATATTTACATTTTGCCGAGACAAAATAACGAAATTGAAAACAGGGAAACAATACACGTTACCTAGATTACTTCATCTTGGGGGAGATTGAAGAGTGAAATAAAATACAATTACAATTTTCTTGAAACTTATCTGCCTTCAAGGCTCAAGACAAGATATTGTACCTATTGTGCTTTGATTAAACAATTTGGAGGGAAACCGCACTATATATAATTCCTTCTTTATATTAAACGGATAGGTAAATAGCGCCTATTTTTCTTTACATAGAGATTGAAATTTGGGTCACATTGATACATTCAATAATAATATTGTAAAAAGCATAATTTCGTTTAAAATCTGTTTTAGCTTCAAAAAAGCTAATTATCAACATGGAAAGGTCTGTGAAAAATGATTTGGCCTATTTCAATTTTATCGACTAACAGCAAATAAACTCACTAGTAAAGGCCCAAAGGTTGGATTCGTTGTTTATGTGACTTTAATGTAAGTAAGCCCGATTCAGTAAAGGCTGAAACAAACAGAACGTATGAGTCCATAGTGGCTCTCGGAATTCACTCATCACTCTGCGCTGGAAAAAGTTTTGAGGAGACTCGCCTAACACCGAGAAAAATGGCTTGCATGTAGACGCCTATGTCTAACAATTGCTCATATTCACAATAACCTATGAAGTCAGTTTGCGTTTTTTGTTCACATTATACTGACGATACTCATCATCAGCATCAGCTAGTAAATAAAAATATCAGCTTCCAAGAGTCAGCAAATACGCCTAGCATCTTGCTGCTTCGGTGTATTACGAAAAGTTGAATACGTGTAGAAATCAATAAACTGCGAAACGCTCGCTCACGTCCGAGCGTTGAGGTTCATACTAAACTGATTGAATGTACTACTACCTATTCTCTGCTGATTGTCAGTAGAATCAATGAGTGATCCCTAAACGTCTAGCCGCGGCCACGCCACGCTTTATGTTTGAACAAGCCTTAAACGCCCGAGGGTTGAAACTCGTTCTTTACGTGACTGTAAATGTGAGTAAGCCCGAGTAATTAGAGTTGTTCACACAGTATCCTCTTTGTTGAGCTTAGAAGCTTTTACATTAGGGGACCTAAATGAACCTCACAGTTAAATTTTGTTAGGTAATTGTCTACCTATGTAATTAGGATTACTTTATTAGAATCAGTTTATATTTTAGGTTTAATACGAGTCAGGTATACCTAAGTAATGCAAACGAGGTCAGTATAATGCAAAATAATATCTAATTTTTATTAGTTACAAACCAAGCCAATTAAGTGGGAATAAATTAATCATCATTACATATCTTACTTTTAATAACCATATTATTTTGTACACTAATACCTAACCATTTTTAATTTTATATAAAAAGTTCCGCGTATGAAAACTGTTTTACAATTTCCTACAGGCTATATAGCGTGTGCAAGCAGCGAAGGGGTAGGTATAGGTAGGTACTAAATACCGTAAGGCAATTATGATACAATGATAATAACAGTTAGAGTAACGTTACACTGCACTGTAACCTAGTATAAGCAGTGTAACTGAGTGTAACGATCAACTGATTGGCTAACACTCTTTGGCTATTTGTCAAACTCCATTGTAATAGGCAAAAAAATATCAAAAAATCAACCAATCAATTGAAACAATTGAAATTATTGATGCAGTTTTTTCCGTTGGACCCGCAAGAAGCTTATAAGCAAAAAGATAATAATTAATTAATATATCTGTCGATATAGTAAGTAAGTAAGTAAGTAAGTAAGTAAAAACACTTTATTACACACAAACAAATAACAAAATAGATGTAAAACGAATGGTGACAGGATTTACAACTTGTTACGGTGTAAAGGCGGCCTTATCACTATGAGTGATCTCTTCCAGGCAACCTTTCTAAGAAAGGAGATTGGTTGCATGATGTCAAAAATTAGGTAAATAGTAGGTATATTAATCTAACAACTAATCAAATTTAACAAGTAACATTATTAAGTATTAATTAAGGTTATCAGAATTTAATAATGAAATGATAGTAATACCTTGCTCGTTAATTTGCACTTAAGTATCGTGACAGCGAGATCTTTGAACGTGCTATATATAGTATCTAAGTATTTACCTACTTAGCTATTTAGGTATCCGTCCTTCCCCTTACAGGAATTTTCTCTCCCATTCACCCTCTGATCTTTGCACGGGTTCTCAACTTTTCTAAGGGCAGTCGTGCGAATGGCGTAATCAGTATACAACATGCCAACACGAGTGTTCCAAGAATGCCATTGCAACTAGTTACTCAGATTTAGTGCATGGTTTCAACATTTCGGAACATTTTCTGAGTAATCTGAATACAAGATTCATGACTAACTAGCATTTTCTCTCGGCATCGTAAGGACGTATGGGGTTAAATATATTCCTTTAGAATTTTTAAAAATCCTATAATATCAGTGGGGAATCTTTGTTTAGTCTTCTTTTAGTATATTAGGTATTATATCTTTGTGTCAACAACAAAGCTTTCATTTTTAATTTGGACCCAATATTATTATTATTAATATTCGAGGGATCTCATCTACAGATGACCTTAAAAGACTTTGATGACCTTAAAAGTTTCGCAAAAATCCTTCTCGTTCAGAATATTGTAACACAAAGGGTCCTTATGTTTAAAAAATTATGGCAATCTTGTCCAATGTCGAGTTTTATCCTCAAAAGTGAAGGTCGCCCTCCACACACTTTACTAACTTTCTACCACCGCTTAAATTTTTTTCCAGGCAGTTGATTCCGAATGTGCTCCGACTTGTAATGTGTCACCCTAACTTTAATGCAAACTTTTCTTGTTTACAATACTTCAAATTCTTTCAAATAACACCGTGTTCGCATACTTTACGAAGTAGTATCATCCGCAGGTGTACCTACCTAATTTATGTTTTATTTAACGCAAACGTTTTATTTACCTCGTTTTAAAGTAAAATTCACTTCAAAGACTTAATAAAATTTGCGCTCATGTACACTTTAAATACGTTTTCAAAATACTGCAAACCAAATTTAATATTCTTTTCGGAAATTCAATGAAAATGGTGCTTACTTACTAAATTTATATATTATCATGGCTGGGTTTGTTGATCATTATTATCGTTTGCTGTAAAATTGATTACTTTTAAACACTACTTACTACCCATTGCAGACTGAATAAACTGTAGTAAACACTAAACAATTTTATTTATTCGCTCAGCGAAATTTTTCATCCAGGTTTCTACTGAGGGAATCGAAGTTGCAAAATCATGAAATGTTCAGTAGTGAGTAATTTGTTTTTCGTGCACGTTTTATAAAAAAACCGGCCAAGTGCGAGTCGGACTCGCGCACCGAGGGTTCCGTACAAACCTGTAGTAAGTTTTAAATTATTAAAAAAAAACTACTTACTAGATCTCGTTCAAACCAATTTTCGGTGGAAGTTTGCATGGTAATGTACATCATATATTTTTTTTAGTTTTATCATTCTCTTATTTTAGAAGTTACAGGGGGGGGGACACACATTTTACCACTTTGGAAGTGTCTCTCGTGCAAACTATTCAGTTTAGAAAAAAATGATATTAGAAACCTCAATATCATTTTTGAAGACCTATCCATAGATACCCCACACGTATGGGTTTGATGAAAAAAAAATTTTTGAGTTTCAGTTCTAAGTATGGGGACCCCCAAAATTTATTGTTTTTTTTCTATTTTTGTGTAAAAATCTTAATGCGGTTCACAGAATACATCTACTTACCAAGTTTCAACAGTATAGTTCTTATAGTTTCGGAAAAAAGTGGCTGTGACATACGGACGGACAGACAGACAGACAGACAGACAGACAGACATGACGAATCTATAAGGGTTCCGTTTTTGCCAAATTTGGCTACGGAACCCTAAAAAAGAGAAAACATGACACACAAACAATAGCGCTGATTTTTGCTTGCTTAGTGCAACACGACGTAGGATTTTAAAGAATAAAATTTAACTTTTTCCATTAAATTGTTGGGATATTGGATAAAACTTAAAAACGAGCGTTGAAGTTTTAGTCGAACTTCTTGCCTGGACGTACCTAAATGATAATTAAGACAGTGTTGTGAATTCAATATAGCTCTATCCATACTTCCATACCTACTTCCATACTAATATTATAAATGCGAAAGTGTGTCTGTCTGTCTGTCTGTCTGTCTGTCTGTCTGCTACGCTTTCCCGGCCCATCTTTTCAACCGATTTTGCTGAAATTTTGTATGGAGGTATGTTATATCCCGGGGAAGGACATAGGATACTTTTTATCCCGGAAAATTAAGGAGTTCCCACGGGAATCAAAAAACCTTAATCCACGCTGACGAAGTCGCGGGCATCATCTAGTGTTTAATATTCTCTTAGTATGCGTCGTAACACGGCTTCGCTACAACTTTGATTACTTAAGTAGTTCTCCTCTGAGTATAGAGAGATTGCGAGAGTTTCCGATGGTTAGTTACATCTATTAGAAATAAATCTTTGATTGAATTTGCAAAAGGTAAACTACCGATATCAAAAAATACCTATATACATATATATACTGGATGGACACACACACACACAGATTCCATTGACGGACTACACTAGACATCCATCGTATTGCTGAATGTCTAGTAGTGTCTAGTAGTATGCCTAGTACTAGACTACACGATCAATAAGTATAGGTACTGTGTCCCGTCAGTAAATACTAATGGACCACTGTATTTACTGGACGTCTAGCCTTCGCCTAAGACGAGTTTTTATTGACATTTTGTTTGGCGAGTTCAAGTTTACCAAACATGAATCTACAATTTTTTCCATTGATAAACCTTGAAAATTAACAAGAGAAATAAATTTTGTCTACATCTCCGCCTATTTCTATGCGAACAAATCCAGAAGCAAAAACTAGATGAACCTAATTTAAAAAAAGCATATACATAAGGAACATTACAGGCAAAATATATAAGATAAGAAGGCCATTTGAGGTATCACTTCGAAATTCATAAATCGGCCATTTAGAAAACCTATCTGAAGTTATCGAATAGAGATATCGAGTTACGTCTTTGAACTGGTGAATATAATTAAGCATAGTATACCGATATCTATACAGGTAATCTAATCATATTACGAATCAAAATATCGCGAAGCGAAACTGTCAATCAATAATAAAGTTATTTTACATCTCTCATATTCGGTAAGTAGGTCCTTATTACCCCCAAATGGAGCTTGTAGGTGACCAATTAGCGCTCTAGGGTAACAATGTAGCTAGAAAAGCCCTAGGGCGGTAAGTAATTAAAAAAAGTATGATGGTTAGATGTACGCGAACTTTTTGAAAGAGTGAAGAGTTTTTTTTTTAATTACTTACCCCCCTCGGGCTTTTCTAGCTACATTATTACCCTAGAGCGCTAATTGGTCACCTACAAGCTCCATTTGGGGGTAATAAGGACCTACTTTACCTCACAATCGAGATGTAAAGCAGAGTAGTTAGCTCGGGTGTAAGCATCAATTGCACCCTCGAACTATAGGCGCCCTCCCTGCGCTCGTGCGCCTAAATATCTCGGGCTGCAATTGATGCCTTACAACCCTTGGCTACTAATCTACTATTATTGGCTAAAGAAAACTGGCATGTCAGAAAAACCTTACTAAGGTAAGCTCGACTCCTATTGCGTGGATGCAATAGCATTCACTTTGTGACACTAGGCTTTATTGAAACAGGCTCTCCTAACGTGGGAGTTAGTGCTGGTTTGAGAACACATGAGCAGGGCTGCTCACAGGAACCCTGCTCATGTATCGAAACAATAATAATTAAGCTTCCAGTGAATTATAGGTAGGTATTTATTCTAATACACTAGTCAATTAAAATTATGTTCTACTAGCTGATACCCGCAACTATGCGTGGTTTTTAAAAATCCCGTGGGAACTCTGATTTTCCAAGATAAAGATGCACTCTCAAGGTATTTAAGATAGCCTTAGCCAATTCCCATGCAAAAATTGCTCGTTCCTCTGAAAGCGACGTGGTTGAATAACAAACCAACAGACCAACAAACAATCACACTTTCACATTTTAAATATTGGTAGGATTCTTTACGGCACGGGTAGGTAGGTAGAGACTACCCGTGCGAATTACGGCCGAAATTAATAATCAATCTCTCTGTAATCTGTCGATAAGTTGCTAAGCAACGTTGTTTTTTGAAGAAAAGTAAAATACAACTCTGGACAAATAACAACGTTGCTTGGTAACAAATCGACAGATTACAGATAGATTGATTATTAATTTCGGCCGTAGACTATACTTTGGTCATTTCTACATTAAATTCTCTCTCGTGGAATATTCGAAGTGATGGTGAATACTAATTGATAGCTAGTAAGCAAACTAATTTCGAATAGTACAGAGACAAACATCAATTGCTTTATTAAACTTTAGAGAATCCTACTTGGTAAATACTATGAAAAAGCAAAATAAGACTCAAAGGGGACGAAGAAATCCCGTTCTTTAGTGTTTTAAAATATATATTTCCGGATAATCTATACTTACCTGGGGAGACAAAATATCGTTTACACAGAATATGGAGGAACCGCAGATCTATTTTAAAGTAAATTGCACGTTGCAATGGCGGGAGATACCACGACGCCGGCAATTTTAAACTCTAATAGGGATCCGTCTTCCCTTTGAGACTCTTTCACGCAACGCTTTGTCTGAATTATTCATACGTTCCGACAGATATCTGTGGAATCGAACGTCGAGAAAAATGATAGACATAGAAAGTAACAGAGTTGAAGGCGATCCTTGTTCTTTATTTATTTAATGTACACGTATCTGAATGCTAGTAAAGCTAGAACAAAGTTGTCTGTTATAAAGTGACTTCATCAAAAGTATAGTAAGGATTCATATTTTGTACTTATTATTCGTACTTATTAGCTATACGTAGCCTGTATGCCAAGTTGCGTTCATATCCCGCGTTCAGTATTTTTAGCGCGTCGATGTGTTGGCAAAAATACAGTTACACAGATATTATTTTCATTCATTATAAGTATAGATGTACTCGTAAGTATCATTGACAAATGAAATACGTTACTAATAGCACTGGAACCAATGAACCGAATATTCAGAGTGCTGTTCGTCATTTATTGAAGAGCAGATCGAAAAGCGCTACTGTTCGGCTTTTCACATTCGAAATGTATACCTGTTAAAGTAAAATGTGTATTGAAAATCGAGGCTGCGTTAACACAAAATACAGCGTCGAGTAACGCAACTCAATATTGTCACCTTAAATTATTACATCGTATTGCTTATACGATGTAATAATTTAAGGTGAAAATATTGACTGAGATTTATTCATTAAATACTCCGAGCATAATAGACATTATAACAAGTAGGTAGAGTCAGGTTTCCGTGTATAAATAAATCATTTTATTTCATTTAATTTCAAGAGAGAAGTTATTTATATAACTATCAAGTACTTACTCGCATATTATACAAAAATTCCTCCGTCAAGTTTGTCTATTTATTCGCGCAGAAACTACGGTCTTCAAAGATTTAAGTAATAATATCTACTAGAATATTTTGACCAGTGGATAGATGGATCCTCGAAAAGATTAAGATGACTATATTATATCTCTATGATGATAATAATATTCAATTTATATGGTACTAGCTAATGCCCGCGACTTCGTCCGCGTGGATTGAGGTTTTTGGGTTCCCACGGGAACTCTTTAATTTTCCGAGTTAAAATGTAGCTTATGTGTTATTCCAAACTATAATCTATATATGTGCCAAACTTCGTCCAGATCCGTTAAGCCGTTCTGGCCTGATTGAGTAACAGATATCCATCCATCCATCCAAACTTTCGCATTTATAATAGGTATTAAATAAGTGTAGATTATAAATTTATCAGCAACAAATGCGCTAAACCTACTTAAGAGCTTGATAACTTGTAAACAATAATACGATTTAAAAAACTTAAAGCGAGCTTGAAATTTCAATTCGAGCTTGAAAATCTTAAATGAAATACCATAATATCTTATCTTAAATCAAATACCTTATTCGCTTTATTCTGAAGTACCTATGCTTTTCTGTCCTTCGAATGTTCCTCGATCACTTTTTTTAGTGGAACAACGCTAAGACACTCCAACTAACTAAATTGGATAGGTAGGTACATAGGAAATGTATCAACATTCAAGAATTAAAATTTGTATATTAAATCGTGTTCATTTATTAGATAAAAATTTATTTGTCATAGTGAAATAGCTATTTTAATTTTCGAGAGAACAAAGCGAGCGACGGAACTACTAACAGTAATAAACAACTCACAAAAGCGGTCATGCGAAAGGGAATCCTCATTTCCTTCTCTAGATGGCTGTGCGGCGGTAAGTTATTTGAAGTGTAATAAATTTGTCGACCAAGTAACTTGACACTTGACACAAATTCGGAACAGCATCAGCGTTTCAACACTGTACTTCTTACTGCACCAGTCAGAAGCTAGCGGTAGGTTCTGGGTAAGCTACTGGTACTAAAAGTATTTTGACGTTGAGCGCTGTTGTCTTAACATGCAGATGGTGACCTCAGGTTCGATCCCCGGCAGGGTCAATTTATAATTTTCTAAATTTTCCCATGGTCTAGCCCGGTGGGAGGCTTCGGCCGTGGCTAGTTACCACTCTACCGGCAAAGAAGTGCTGCCAAGCGATTTACGAGCGTTCCGGTACGATGCCGGGTAGAAATCGAATTGGGGTATGGGTTTAAACTAAACCACAGCATAGCATAGCATAGCAGTTATATTAAACCGTTTAATATACTTAACTGCTATGCCTTTATCAGGTTAGCCCGCTACCATCTTAGACTGCTTCATCACTTACTATCAGGTGAGATGCAGTCAACGGCTAACTTGTAGTGGATAAAAAAAACACCTACATTCATATGCCGAGCTTACCGATACCTTGCCGCTGCCGCACAGAAATCAGGAATGGTCTTTGCGCTTACGAGTATAGTTAGATATTAAGCAGGTTTAGGTTTTCTTGCCTGAGCCAAAATAACAAAACATTATAAGCTAGCAACCAAAAGTGTATTACATATATTAAATAAATATAATATAATAACAATTATGATAAAATATTATCCCCAGATCCTTGCATCGAAATAGACGGTAATACGCACTATCGTTCCGAGAACGGCTCTGTTGGGAAAATATAAGGTACTGAATGAGAATGAACTTTCCTACAGAAAGCCTTTTTGCTACGGCATATAAGGTACATCATATAATGTAACTGAAAATACACGTACTTAAATGTGAAAAAAAGTTTTATTTAGTAAATAATAGCACTTAAGTATTGTTGTTTTCTCCGTTTATAATCGTATCGAGAAAAGGCAAGTGCGAGAAGCCTACCTTGTAATTTAAAATAAATAAAAACACATAAATAGTAATTATTTACTGATGGTGATTCCTATCAAGTTTCGTATCTATATAAGAAGAATTTAGCCACTTTGTCCTACTCTGAAAAAGATGCATAGGTCATCGATCTCAATATTTGGTGCTATATCTTTACTTATAGGTACTTATTATTATGAAAATGCGGTTTGGATAAATGGATGTCTGTTACTAAATCACTTTCCCGCTCCTTTTTAAAGTTCCTTAAGTAATGGGTTGTCTGGAGGAGATCACTTTTAGTGATAAGACCGCCCTTGCGCACGCGTTGTTTTCCGTTTTTTTTGTTTATAATTAAGTTATTTCTAAGTTATGTGTGGTAATACAGAATTTATCTATCTATCTATCTAAATCAGGTCAGAACGGATCTGGATCAAATTTGGCACTGAGATAGATTATAGTCTAGATAGATAGGTAGATATTTTTTATCCCAGAAAATTAAAGAGTTCCCGCAGGAACCAAAAATCCTCAATCCACGCGGACGAAGTGGCGGGCATCAGCTAGTTTATGATATTTTGCCTTAATACTTACGGCCAAATAAAATTCCATACTCTAAGATTGAAGTTGTTACTTTAGTTAGATTTAAAATATTTCCACCCAGTCATAATCGAATGAACATGTTAGGAGTAAATGCAACTTCCATCTAGACAGACGCGCAGTCTAAATTAATTTAGCAGGTCGACACAGCTTCATAAATCCATTTCTCTGTATGGAACTTAGGAACTGTTCTAAAAAATACAAACTCATTTTTAAAAAGCACTCAAACCATTGCATAGGGCCAAATTAGTTTGTATTCCTTTTCCTTGAACTCGCCAAAAGCTTTCAATCCAATTTAGAATTCAAATAAAGTATGGAAATTTCAAGTTTTCTACACTTACTCACTGATAATATAGTAAGTAATAATAAGTACACATCTATACTTATAATAAAACTGTAACAGGTCCAAATCTGTACATTGAAGATATTTTGAAAATTTTTTTTGGAGGGCACTTATTATTCGATACTGAAGCCAAATCTGTAATTTTTTTCATTTTTGTCTGTCTGTCTGTCTGTCTGTCTGTCTGTCTGTATCTTGGCCGCGCATCACGACGAAACTACTGAATGAATTCAAACGAAACTTGGCAAGATTTGAGCCTATACTATGAGGTAGGACATAGGATACTTTTTATCCCGAAATTCTACCCACGAAGGGGTGAAATAGGGGTTGAAAGTTTGTATGAAAGTCCTCAATTTCTCAAGTTATAGCCATGAAACTTGATATATGAGCTGCGGGTTAAAAATGGAGACAAACGTGTTTCACAGTTTTTGAAAATTCGACCCCCAAAAGGGTGAAATAGGGGATGAAAGTTGGTATGAAAGTCCTTCGTTTCTCAAGATGTTTTACAAGTTATATCAACGAAACTTTTTATTTTGGCTTACGGTAAAAAATAAAGAAGTACGTGTGTCACAGTTTTTCAAAATTTCACCCCTAAGGGGGTGAAATAGGGGGTGAAAGTTTGTATGAAAGTCCGTCATTTCTCAAGTTATATCGATTAAACTTGATATACAAGCTACTGGTTGAAAATGAAGAAACAAGTGTTTCACAGTTTTCGTAAATTTTACCCCCGAAGGGGTGAAATAGGGGTTGAAAGTTTGTATGAAAGTCCTTCATTTCTCAAGTTATATCCATGAAACTTGGTATATGAGCAGCGGGTTAGAAATGAAAACATACGTGTTTCACAGTTTTTCAAAACTCCACCCCCAAAGGGGTGAAATAGAGATTGAAAGTTTGTATAAAAGTCCGTCATTTCTCAAGTTATTTCGATGAAACTTGGTATACCCACGCGGACGAAGTCGCGGGCATAAGCTAGTATATAATATATATGTAAGTATATATATATAAAACTAAGTATAAATATGTACGGTAACATGTGGGATACTAAAAAATAACCAAAAATATAGTTTTTACTAGTTTTCTCTATCTGTAAAAATCGGTCTAGTTAGGTAAATAAATAAATAAATAAACGTTTATTGACCGCTTTACAAAATAATTACTTATCGTACTTATGTACCTACTAGTATGGAACTTAAATGTGGTCAATGGGCCACCTTCTCAGCCTGTGCCACAGCATGAAAGGTAGGCATGCACCTACCTGACATACTGCAACGCTGATTTTCAGGAGAGGCCCAAGGGCCGAAACGTCACGTAGTACCATCACTGGTACTACAAAGGTTAACCCATAATATCCCAGTGGCGACTTAATTTAATGGATGTTTTGATTTTGGACTTTGGTACTAAGATATACTACTAGATATTATTATGATATGATATACTAGATATTATTATGATATGAAGTTATTTCAGAATCGCGCACTTAAATATTTCTCACTACCACAACTTAAAGGTTCTCAATTCAATGCGTGGTAAATGTATTTTCACCTCTCATGCTCTAAAAAAATTCATTCCAAAAAACCGACTTCCTTATCCACTGTAAAGTAAAAAAAAAAAAAAAAACATACGCGCCGAATTGAGAACCTCCTCCTTTTTTGGAAGTCGGTTAAAAAGATGTCATTAAAGCTTAGCGTAGGCGGACTAAAGTTAGCATTTAGGGTCTAGGGATTAAAGTAATTTTTTTTTAATAATTGCCGGCGTTATTAAAGTTATATAAATAATGTATATATATAATGGGCAGTAAAAATTTATAGTCTACTAGCGATCCGCCCCGGCTTCGCACGGGTAGAACTAATAATCCTAATCTATATAATATAAACTATCCTATCTCTCAAGTTAGATCGAACTGCACATGGTGTGCGAATTTTATTATAATCGGTTAAGTGGTTTAGAAGTCCATTGAGGACAAACATTGTGACACGAGATTTATATATATATAGATAGCGATCCGCCCCGGCTTCGCACGGGTAGCACTAATAATCCTAATCTATATAATATAAACTATCCTATCTCTCAAGTTAGATCGAACTGCACATGGTGTGCGAATTTTATTATAATCGGTTAAGTGGTTTAGAAGTCCATTGAGGACAAACATTGTGACACGAGATTTATATATATATAGAAGAAGAAGATAGATTGTTAATATCAACAGCCCAAACTAATGTCACAGACACAGTCTAAGAAGACACAGTCAGTTCAACTAAGGCATAAGAAAGGCATCTAGACAAAGCAAAGCTGCAGGGTGACAGGGGCGTAACGAATGAAACTAGCAGAATTTTTATAATACAAAATTCTATCACTCTAATGTCTTTTATGCAGTACCGTACATCTAGGACTGCTAGAACTGTCATGGTATGATGGTAGGTAGGTCTGACATTTTTGTGAGCGTCGACCCACTGTATGAAATGAATAAATAGTTACGCTATGTTAAGGGTCATTATCGATTTTCGTTCGAATCGCCTTGCAAAGGCCAAAACCTGTATGTTTTATGTGTTATGGAAGAAATGGTTTTGATTATAGTATTTAAGCTCAAAAGATGCATAAAGGCATTCTATTACAAACAGGCTGTATACTCAGAGTAAAGATAAAATGAGGAAAACCCTGTGGAAAAGTCATTTGTTTCCGTATGCAATTAACTATCTCGAAAGTTAAAAAAATTTTTACTCAGTTCGTGTATGACAAACTATATAGCAAATTTGTTTTTTAACTAAAACATCTAAGTATTTAAGATTAGACTGTTTACCTTTTGTAATTTACATTTACGTTCCAACCCTGAAATAATCCAATTTTCAATTTCGTCAATCGCAAACGGTCATTACATGCTGCATGAATGGAATCGCTACTTTACAAAGTGTTCATACTCGTACAGCAACACTTTACCCCCCCGCGCATCCCGCGTCTCGATCAGCGCCGCTGCTGTTCTGCTTCGGGATGGTCGTCATTCAATTAGTACAAAAAAATTGCGATCGCGAGTAGGCAGGAGTATTTTGTCAAGTGGTTGAGTTCACTACGTTCCATCGATATTTATGATGAGCTATTTTTATATTTTTTTCTAGATATAGTACTAGGATTCATGTATCGTTTTTGTACAGAGTTATATTTTGTAGATTTTATGCATTAACGACTCAGCATTATTTTGAATTTAAAATCGAAATGGTCATTTGTTTCCAGTTCATTGATATCCATTTCGCTCCAAAAAGCTTTGGAACGTTTGACTATTAAAAATATAGTAAATAGCTTTTGGTTTCATTTATGTCCAACGGTAGGTCATTACACTCCTGGCAATATTATTAAAAATATAGTAAATAGCTACTGGTTTCATTTATGTCCAACGGTAGGTGATTAGACTATTCATAAGCACTTGTAAAAAGTCTATTTGAATAAAAAACTTTTGAATTTTGAATTTTTTTTTGAATTACACTCCAGGCACTATTCATTTCTTTCCACTAGTTCATTACACTCCATCAATTTTTTGGATAACTGCTAGAGTTACAAAGAGGCCTTCCACATGTAATTTTTTTTCATAGTGTTGTTTTATTGTGTATATAGAAAATAATTATGAAAATGAAAAAAAAATTTTTTTTTGCAAAAGTGCGCTTTTAAAACGAAAATCGATAATGACCCTTAATACGATCCACACATAATCTACTTTTTTTATGTTCCATTTTTGATATATCCTTGGTTGGATGTAAGTATGCGTCAATGTGCTAATGTTACCCATCGTCACCGCTCAATGTCTATGTCTATTCTTAATGTTTTTTTTTTAAATTCCTTGTTGTTAACATCACGGAAAATTTAAAATCGTTATTTATTTTATTTTCTCGCAATCGAAGTGAAAAGCAGAGTGTTTACCACGGGACTAAAAACCATTCTACTCGATTCTATAGCATACCTCGCTACGCTCGGTAAGCTAAATATCTCGTATGAAATGGCTCATTTTAGTCCCCTGATGAACAATCTACTATTAAATACTAGCCCGCGACTTCGTGTGCGTGGATTTAGGCTTTTTGGTTCCCGCGGGGACTCTTAAAGTAGCCTATGTGCTATTCCAGACTATAATCTATCTCTGTGCCAAATTTCATCCAGATCCGTTCAGCCGTTGGAGCGTGACTGAGTAACAAACATCCATACATCCATACATCCATACATCCATACATCCATACATCCATACATCCACACATCCATACATCCATCCAAACTTTTGCATTTATAATATTTATTTGATTATTTGATTATAGAAGGTACCAATAACATGAGGGAAGTATGATATGTAGTGCCATAAAGTGATGTTATTTTCAAAGCATGGTCTGGTATTTTTGGGAAAATCTGTAATGGAGAAGTATTTTGCATTAAACTCGAGCAGACCCACATATAATTCATCTTGCATAAAATAGAGTTGCACTGTTATAGCTCTATCGATACCCTGAACACTGATCGACACACTGAAATCAAACAACTTCAGGCACTTTTCATTTTACCTAATACTTACGTACGTAAGTTATTTGTTTTCTATTTAACTCTCAGTAACGCTCTGAGCTCTTTGCGCACTGAGAGAGCGAACAAGAGCGGGTGATGCGAAAGCGGGTGCGGTGCATCTGTACCAACCTTGCATTATACCCCGAAAGCAGATGCTTTAGTGAAACAATAGAGATTTCGAAACAAATGGCCTGCGTTATTACTTGAACAACAGTCAGGTACCTACCTCCTCATGTTTTCCTAAAATTTGTACGATATTATAAAAAAATATATATTTTGGCAAGCAATCGCTAGGCCGCCAGCAAAAATTTCGCGGGCCGCGTGTTGAAGACCTCTGCTGTAAGTGATTTTAACTCCGAAACCTGACGGCTTGAGGTGCCAATATTATGGTATAGGAGTAGTGGCGGCCGTCGCCTTCACCTTCGCCCTCGCCCTCACCTTCGCCCCCGCGCCCTCGCCCTCTCCTTCGCCCACGCCCTCGCCCTCGCCCTCGCCCTCGCCCTCACCCTCTCCCTCGCCCTCGCCTTCGTCTTCGCCTTCGCCTTCGCCTTCCCCTTCGCCTTCGCCTTCGCCTTCGCCTTCGTCTTCGCCTTCGTCTTCGCCTTCGCATTCGCCTTCGCCCTCGCCCTCGCCCTCGCCCTCGCCCCCGCCCTCGCCCCCGCCCTCGCCCTCGCCCACGCCCTCGACCTCGCTCTCGCCCTCACTCTCGCCCTCGCTCTCGCCCTCACCCGCGCTTCGCCTTCGCCTTCGCATTCACCTTCGCCTTCGCCTTCGCCTTCGCCTTCGCCTTTGCCTTCGCCTTCGCCTTCGCCTTCGCCTTCGCCTTCGCCTTCGCTTTCGCCTTCGCCTTCGCCTTCGCCTTCGCCCACGCCCTTGCCCTCGCAGTCGCCTTCACCTTCGCCTTCGCCCTCGCCCTCGCTCTCGCCCTCGCCCTTGCCCTCACCCTCGCCCTCGCCCCCGCCTTCGCCTTTGCCTTCGCATTCGCCTTCGCCCTTGCCCATGCACTCGCCCTCGCCCTCGCCCACGCCCTCGCCGTCGCCTTTGCCTTCGACCTCGCTGTCGCCCTTGCCCTCGCCCACGCTCTCGCCCACGCCAATTATTTAAGAAGTTCAAATTATTTAAGCACTTCTTAGAGAATTTACAAATTTTCTAAGAAGGTGTCTAACTTGCTCACTGGTTTTAAATTATTGAATGTTTTCCTAAAAGTTGTACGATATTATAGAAAAAAAAAATTTTGGCAAGCAATCACTGGGCCGCCAGCAAAGCTTCCGCGGGCCGCGTGTTGAAGACCTCTGAATTGTAGAATATAACTATTCCACATTTCATTTTTTGCAGGTAGGTAGGTATGTTACCATTTATCCTAGCACGATCGAGATAAATTTTCCAAAATAGGTCTTCATAACACTGTAGCTTCTATAACTTGTCCAGTAAAGTCTAGTAAGTAGCCAAAGTAGTTAATTAACTAATCATCCTAGTTCTTAATACGTCCCGAATGAAAACTGGTCCTAAACAATTTCTCGCCACAGTATTTTAACTAAATTATTTTCAAATTCCTGCCACCTGTTCACGTAGCGCCCACGGAGGACGCATCTAAAACTGGAGAACTTTATTGCTGTCGCAGACACTGTAACAATAAAATGCAGCGCTAACTTTCGCGCCCCGTCATTGTATTAACTCACGTGCTGAAGGATGATTCATACTCGAACGTATCTACTTCTGACCGTGAGGAATTAATAAATAAAACTTTCTGTTTTCTTTGATTTATCTTCACGGTCTTTAATTTTAGTAAATAGTAGGTAGTTGTAGTCACTATAAAGTATTAAATAAATTGGCTTGATTTACAAAGAGCTCACTTAAAAATCATGCAGCACCGTATCATCATCGTTGGAAAATGCACGATCACAGCTGGACTTGAAAACGTGTGGAACACTATACAATCCTACCTATATATCATATATCATTTAATTTTTTTCTATAACTCTGAATTGAATGGTTTGCATGCCTCGCATCATTAAGTGATTTCATTGGAACATAAGGATAAGTCCGTGTCAGTACCGATTCATCACGATAGAGTGTGAAAACTCCCGGAATCGAGCCGTCGACAACTGGGGACAGTGTGGGAGGCAGTAGGTACTCCCGCCCTCTATTTGCACACGTTTGAATGTCATTGTCGGGGTGCTAATTGCCCACGACTGAGCCAGACGCAATACCTCATGCATTCACTAAATATGTTTAATTTAATTGAAATCTCGCTTTCATCTACCGTTTTATTACTCTTTTGCACTGAAATTTTGTATAAAACCTTTTGATGCAACGTAATAAGTATTTAATGAAGGTTTAGTTAGGGATTATTCGTTTTTTAGGATAAGAATTAAAATCTGAAGTTTATATTTCTGAATTTTTTGTAATCTAAATTTCTCTTTTAAATATCTGTTAACTGCATAGTCTAAGATAAAGTCTAAAATATTATTTGATAGGTACGATTACGATTAGTTATGAATATCATGAATATCTGCTAGTAATAATATTAAAACCCAATCAACAAGCAGCCCAGACTTCGGCTTCATTAAATAATATCAACATATAATATATATATCCAAAGCAATCTCATATTTCCAGTAAGCTTATTAAAGACTTCCGTGCGCAAATATTTGCCGAACGAAATTTAATATATTCGATTTGCGTTTTGCCTGTATAAGAACGGTAATAGAGTTTCGTATGTTATTGCCAGACGGCCATCCAGAAAATTGATTCTCCAAGGGTCAAGCGTATAGCTAGTTAATAAATTGTTTGAATGTGGCTACCGGTCACAATATTATCTACTTATTTCAGAATTTAGACTAGGTATTTTGATTTTAAAGCACATAATCCATAGGTACTAATATTATAAATGCGAAAGTGTGTCTGTCTGCCTGCTACGCTTTCATAGTCCATCTGTTCAACCGATTTTGATGAAATTTGGTACAGGTATAGGTTATATCCCGGGGAAGGAAATAGGCTACTTTTTATCCCGGGAATAAAAAAAACTTAATCCACGCAGACGAAGTCGCGGGCATCGCCTAGTAAATAATAAGATTATACCATCCTCAGGAGGAAAAAGTATTTTTCTCAAACATGCATGGAAATATTGTCATTATTTTGAAAAAAGAACACGCAAAGTATCGAATTTTTGGACAAAGAAAATCAAATCCATTGCAGGAGCGTTTTTTGAATTTGGAACATTACAACGCTCCTGCAATGTTGTATGAAAAGGCGTGCTGGGGTTATTAGATACTATTTGATCGGATCTCTTTTGTCATTCTTGGCATACCACATAGTCTCTTTGCTTAGTACAAATTGCGTTTACGTGGCTGTATAGCCATAAATGCGTTTGCTTGTCGGCACAGACGATTGAAAAAATATTGGCGGCAAAGCTAAAAATTCGTCTTGATTTGTTATTTACATACTTAATGAACATAAATTTAATAATAACTAAAATGGTTTCCAACGGTTCAGAGAGTGAAATGGAGATTTATTGTACTCCACCAGATTTAAGATAAGAAGCCAAATTGGCAATGGAAACCTGCTTCCAGCGAAGTCAAAAAAAAATACATGAAAGTATATGAAAATTTTATGATAATATAAAAAGTATGTTTTATTTCCCTGCATTCTTTTGAGAAAAGCACTATATATGCCTCGGCGGAAATGGCAATTGCCTGTCTCGTATTAGTGAAGTCCTCGCCTACGGCTCGGCCTTCAAACTCATACTCGACCTCCAATTGCCTATTTCCCGGCCTTTGCAATAATGTACTATTTCTAAAAAATGATATGATATGTGCACATTTCATACCCTGTAAATGAGTTCGAAAGTTAAACTTCCCGGCCTAGGCCAGTAAAGAATGTATGTATTTTCATTACATATCATAAGTTTGAATTTGGAATCTTTCTTCCTGAATATCTTGTAACTTGTTATAATGTTCTTTGGCCTAAATTCTACCGTATTACGCGTTCAGCACTCACAGCGCAAAAAAAGAATTATATTTCTTAAGTAGGTTGCTTTTTTATTTACTTTACATAATACAATATATTTAAAAAAAAGTCACTTGTTTCATTTTTTAGAAAAGCACTATACACACCTCGACCGGGAGAGCATTTCTGGTCTCGTACCTATATAGCCGGCCTCGCGAAGCTCGGCCGTCTAACTAACACTCGACCAGAAAACGCGTACTTCCCGGTCTCGCGATGTAATTTACTATAATCAGCAATTATAGATCTTGAAGATATTAGATGAGTAGATTTCTGTGGTGTGGTGAATATTGCGGGCTTAAATAAGTGCGGGATACACACTACCACATAGATTTACCTATTGTCGCGGATTATAGCGAATTAAACATTCCTTCATTATCATGGACTTCCGCAAAGTAACGCCAGTTCTTTAGAATTGTTAATCCGTATAACTTCGGGTGAGGAATTGCAGCGACGAAATATATCTAAGTTAGTGCAATTGCATAACAGTAAGTTGATATATACGAAAGTAAACTTGTGAAGGGGAGGTTAGCAACTTCGCTGGTAGCAAGGAGTCGCTCGCCGTATTTTCTGCCGCAGCTTCAAATTAATTTTTCCAACCAGTTGACTTTGAATGCATTCCAGCTTGACTTTCCTCAGCTCAAAAGCAAACTTTTCGCGTTCACTTTAGTTTTTTTTGTAACTCTTAGCTTTGCTCGCATACATAGAGTAGTGTCATTTGCAGTGTGCATTTGGGATATTATTGGACGGTATGGTTTTCCATTTCTACAACAGATCCATCAAACTCATATCGATATTTTTCCCATTTTTTCTAATAAATATAATTCCATAATGGCGTAAATTACGAAAATTATAGACATGTGGCTGGCATACAGGCCGTTGGTTATACCTACTTACCATAGCGAGAGAAATTTATATGGGTAGGTTTACCGCACTAGACACACTTCCAATCCGAAAGTTTCGATTGTGCTCAAGAGTTATGAACCCATACATAATATAGGCATAGGAATATCCTACCAGTTGAACTTAATCAATAACTAGCAAAACGATAAATTTAATATCCTGCTGGTTTGCGTCGGTCGAGACTTCAACTTTGGGCACTTAGCATGTAGAGCCCTACAATATCCATGTAACTAACCATCCAGGAGATTTCAGAAGTTTAACCTAGGAGAACATTACTATTCTTGTACAGAATTAACGTCCCCCGAACTTAATTCCTGGCTACGACCACGTATCTTATTGAATTCTAGAATTAATAGTGCATTATTATCAATGCAATATACCTCAGATATTTTATATCTGAAAAGCAGAAACGTCAAGAGCTTTTCAATTTATGAGATATACAAAAAAAAAACCGGCCAAGTGCGAGTCGGATTCGCGCACCGAGGGTTCCGTACAAACCTGTAGTAAATTTTAAATTATTAAAAATAAAACTACTTACTAGATCTCGTTCAAACCAATTTTCGGTGGAAGTTTGCATGATAATGTACATCATATATTTTTTTTAGTTTTATCATTCTCTTATTTTAGAAGTTACAGGGGGGGGACACACATTTTACCACTTTGGAAGTGTCTCTCGTGCAAACTATTCAGTTTAGAAAAAAATGATATTAGAAACCTCAATATCATTTTTGAAGACCTATCCATAGTCCCCACACGTATGGGTTTGATGAAAAAAAATTTTTTGAGTTTCAGTTCTAAGTATGGGGACCCCCAAATTTATTGTTTTTTTTTCTAGTTTTGTGTGAAAATCTTAATGCGGTTCACAGAATACTTCTACTTACCAAGTTTCAACAGTATAGTTCTTATAGTTTCGGAAAAAAGTGGCTGTGACATACGGACGGACACACAGACAGACAGACAGACAGACAGACAGACATGACGAATCTATAAGGGTTCCGTTTTTGCCAAATTTGGCAACGGAACCCTAAAAAGGAACCCAAAAAGCTAATTTTGAAAACTAAACAAAAAGCTTTGAAATGCAAAACAGTTACTTTCTTCTTTATCTATTCGTTTTAACTTTCATTTAAAGAGATTTGATTACTTCCCTTGAAACAATTTATGAAAAAATATTTCTCGAATAAGTCTTATTCGGTACCGGTACCCACGAAGTAAGGGTGAGCCATAATTTGCATGCAAGTTGTCATCCGTCCAAACTTGAGGCATCATTAAAACTTATTACGCAGAAAGTTTCGTTGGTAACAAAAACAGAAGGCCCTTATGTCAGCTTGCGATTTATGTTAAAATCTCATGAAAATATTATAACTGCAACTAAGACATTGCCTATATTATTATTATAGGTATAAACCCTTTTAACATAATATCTATAGGTACAGATGAAACCTTTTTAACAAATTGTCAGTTTTTATCTATACTTATAATAAAACTGTAACAGGTCCAATTCTGTACATTCTGTACATTGATGATATTTTGAAAATTTTTTTTGGAGGGCACTCATTATTCGATACTGAAGCCAAATCTGTAATTTTTTACATTTTTGTCTGTCTGTCTGTCTGTCTGTCCGTCTGTCTGTCTGTCTGTATCTTGGCCGCGCATCACGCCGAAACTACTGAATGAATTCAAACGAAACTTGGCACGATTTGAGCCCATACTACGAGGTAGGACATAGGATCCTTTTTATCCCGAAATTCTACCCCCGAAGGGGTGAAATAGGGGTTGAAAGTTTGTATCAAAGTCCTTAATTTCTCAAGTTATAGCCATGAAACTTGATATATGAGCTGCGGGTTGAAAATGAAAACATATGTGTTTCACAGTTTTTCAAAATTCTACCCCCGAAGGGTTGAAATAGGGGTTGAAAGTTTGTATGAAAATCCTTAATTTCTCAAGTTATAGCCTCAAAACTTGATATATGAGCTGCGGGTTGAAAATGAAAACATATGTGTTTCACAGTTTTTCAAAATTCCACCCCCGAAGGGGTGAAATAGGGGTTGAGAGTTTGTATGAAAATCCTTAATTTCTCAAGTTATAGCCATGAAACTTGATATATGAGCTGCGGGTTGAAAATGAAAACATATGTGTTTCACAGTTTTTCAAAATTTCACCCCCGAAGGGGTGAAATAGGGGTTGAGATTTTGTATGAAAGTCCTTAATTTCTCAAGTTATAGCCATGCAACTTGATATATGAGCTGCGGGTTGAAAATGAAAACATATTATGTGTTTCACAGTTTTTCAAAATTCCACCCCCGAAGGGGTGAAATAGGGGTTGAGAGTTTGTATGAAAATCCTTAATTCCTCAAGTTATCTGGTTATAGCCATGAAACTTGATATATGAGCTGTGGGTTGAAAATGAAAACATATGTGTTTCACGGTTTTTCAAAATTCCACCGCCGAAGGGGTGAAATAGGGGTTGAGAGTTTGTATGAAAATCCTTAATTTCTCAAGTTATAGCCATGAAACAGCATTTGGGCTTTCGTTAAAATATGAAGAAGTACGTGTTTCACCAATAAAGGGGGATTATACCGTGGGATAGTAATATAGGCTACTTTTTATCCTGCAAAATTAACTGAAAAACTTATTCCACGCGGACGAAGTCGCGGGCATCAGCTATAAAGAATATATATACATACTTAGGCTACTTTTTATCCCGGAAAATTTATAGTTCCCGCGGGAATCGAAAAAACTTAGTCCACGCGGACGAAGTCGCGGGCATCAGCTAGTACATAATATATTTATTTAGTCAGCTTAGAAACCTAAGCGATATGGACACAGCGCGGGGATTTTGTTAGTTTAGCCTTAATTAGCGAGCGCACTAATGACTGCCAGTCAGCCTTTAGCGTTACAATGGCGCAGCTGTTCTAAAATCTATGTAAACGTAAGAACCTTGATGTTTCCGCTGGTAAATTAGCTTATTGCCAGATTATTTTTATTAAATGTTATACTATCCTTAGAGATAAACCATACACTGTGCTCGTACCTCAACCTTTAACAGGCAGTCGCGCTCAATGTGTTCTTAATACTGCTTGTGACATCAGCCGAAAGAGTCGATCGCATAGCGCCTCAAAGCAATACTCAAGCCGTCAGTAGATTAGAGAAGTTGGCGCTGAAAATGAAGACTAAGATAATATGCAGGTGACGAGATGTGCTCTTGCGCCTCCTACAAATTTTACAGACATGTAGGTACCATCAAATCTAGTGATCACACATGGCTGCAAAATACAGAGCAAACACCAGTTGATGTGATCTAGTAATGTATGATGTTTCTAGGTCATAAAAAGCGTCTTAATTTGGACAAAAACCAAAAAGATATTACAACTCAAATAAACCAGAACAACGAGTAGGATACCAACTGTACAACGCATATAAATGGAGTGAAAAGATATTATAGGTATGTAAGATGTTTTTTTATTCCTGCGGACCTTCTCAATTTTTCGGGATATAACCTATCTCTGTACCAAATTTCATCAAAATCGGTTGAGTAGTTGGGCCATGAAAGCGTAGCAGACAGACAGGCAGACACACTTTCGCATTTATAATATTAGTATGGAAGTTAGGATGGATATTGAGTCCATAGTATTTCTTTTCAGCTTAGTTTGAAAGGAGCACAGTTTTTAGCCTCTGAACACAAAGGGCACAAGAACGTGGAGATTAGAAACCCCCTTCAAGACACCTGTAACTCCAGTAAAGGACGACCATCAGTTGAGACACACACTTCGTCCCTCTTCGCATCAGTTAAGCCCATGTTTTATTAACTTCTAAATAATGAAAAAACTAGAAGTTGAATTCGCTATAATCCGCCACAGAAGGTGGTCTATGTGGTACAGTGCGTATCAGTTGCGGGCTGCAAGTTCAAGATACGCATGTCATGGACTTCCGCAAAGTACTTCTATCCAACTTCTAAATAGTAGAAAAATGTTCCTTTTGTGGAACAACAACAACAAAAATACCCATACAACAGGGATTTGTAAATAGAGTAGATCTGATTAGATTATAGCAACGTCGTACGCACAGAATCTAAAGCTTAGGTTAATCTTTTCGCAGACGCTATACTGATAGTGGCGGCAAATTGAATGTGGGCTATTTGGTGGCTTATCTCTTTATGTATTGTGTTACGTAGCTCCTTTATTTATGCTTGAGCATTGGATCAGCAAATTAATTTGTATTTAGATCGGAGCTTTGTTTAGATTAAATTAGATTGCGTATTCATCATACTAATATTATAAATGCGAAAGTGTGTTTGTTTGTTGGTTTATTGGTTTGTCCTTCAATCACGGCGCAACGGAGCAACGGATCGACGTGATTTTTGGCATGGGTATAGTTGAAACCTGGAGAGTGGCATAGGCTACTTTTTATCCCGGAAAGTTAAGGAGTTCCCGCGGGCATAAAAACCCTAAAGCACGCGGACGAAGTCGCGGGCATCAGCTAGTAATTCACAATATTATAAATGGCGAACTGTTTTTGATCTATATTTCTGATTGCTATTTTTTTTCTCTTTTTCTCGAAATATCAGAGTTTGCACCACACTAGCGAAGTCGCAGGCATGATTTGCATTCAATATATTATATTTATAGAAATAGGAATCTGCTATAAATTAATTTGTTTAGTGATAATCTACTTACACTACACTACACGATAAACTACTACACTATAAAAATCAAATAAGAAAAAGCAACACTCGCAAGATCCGCAAATGAAAAGGCTGCTTCTATTATTGCTACGCGTAAAACACCGTAGAAATGCGCTACAGCATCTCCGTAGCAGTCGTAGACTCGTAGAACCGTAGCAAGTTTTTAAGGGCCGAATTGAGAATTTATAGATTTTGGGCTAAGTTTAAAACTAACATAAAGACTTTCAAATATCCATACTAATATTATAAATGCGAAAGTGTGTCTGTCTGTCTGTCTGTCTGTCTGTCTGTCCGTCTGTCTGTCTGTCTGTCTGCTACGCTTTCACGGCCCAACTACTCAACCGATTTTGATGAAATTTGGTACAGACATAGGTTACATCCCGGGGAAGGACTTTTTATCCCGGAAAATTGAAGAGTTCCCGCGGGAATCAAAAAACACCAATCCACGCGGACGAAGTCGCATGCATCGTCTAGTTTTAAAATAATAATAAAAGTATGCGTTTTCGGTCTTCATTGACGGCCCATCTTTTAACCGATTTTGATAAAATTTGGAACATAGGAAGATTGCATCTCTGGAAAGGCTATTGACCTTGGCTACTTTTTATACCGGAAAATTAAGGAGTTCCCGCGGGACTCGAAAACGAAGAACAAAAAAAATATCAAATAAATATCCGAATAATAAAAAACATCGGAAGACCGCTAAGAAAATAAAATCAGAATAGAAATAAAAAGAAGGTTGGTAATGATAAGTTATGAAATTTTAATACAAGTACCTGCTCTATCTAGGCAACGCGAACGTAGGTAAGTAATTACTTTATGGATTATACTCAGCAACAATAGATACCTAATGAAAATCCATACTTCCATACTAATATTATAGATGCGAAAGTGGGTCCGTCTGTCCGTCTGTCTGTCTGTCCGTCTGTCTGTCTGTCTGTCTGCTACGCTTTCACGGCCCATCTGCTAACTGATTTTGATGAAATTTGGTACAGGTATCTAAGATTGTATCCCGGGGAAGGACATAATATGCTACTTTGTATCCCGGAAAATTAAAGAGTTCCCGAGGGAATTAAAGCATGTTAATCCACGCGGACGAAGTCGCGGGAATCATCTAGTTCTCATATATACTTATTACTTAGCAGTCCCCCGACGCTTGGATCAAAGTATTGTATAACAGAGTTAGTACTCGTACATAGGTTTTTTTTTATCCACTACAAGTTAGCCCTTGACTGCGATCTCACCCGATGGTAAGTGATGATGCAGTCTAAGATGGTGCGGTTCTACACGGCATCGTACCGGAACGCTTAATCGCTTGGCGGCACGTCTTTGCCGCTAGGGTGGTAACTAGCCACGGCCGAAGCCTCCCACCAGGCCAGACTAGGGAAATTCAGAAATTATAAATTCCCAAATTGACCCTGCCGGGGATCGAACCCTGGACCTCCGCACGTTAAGACAAACAGCACTACACACTGCGCCATGGAGGTCGGATGTACCTCGTTTAGGGCCAACAAACACATCTTTTTGTGTTCCTATTTCTATCTCGATACAGATCAATAAGTTAATCTATCCTTCTCACAATGAATTTCGTTATAGCACCGTAACCAACTTTCAGCACGAGATTAAGCAATGAATGCTAATAATATTTATATAGACGTAACTAGTGTCTGTACTCGGAGTCTGTGAAGTTGCTGGAGAACAAAGGGTGTGAAGACTGTGAAGACTCGGAGTAAACAAGTTGTAGTAAGTTAGTGCGGAGCCCGACGTCTGCTGCATTTCTACGCCGCTCGCTCGCTAAATGTTGTTAGCTATTAACTATCCTTACTATATATTCTGTATGGATGTATGAATGTTTGTTACTCTTTCACCCCAGAACGGCTGAACGGATCTGGATGAAATTTGGCACAGAGATAGATTATTGTCTGGAATAACACAAAGGCTTCCTTTAATCCAGGAAAATTGAAGAGTTCCCGCGGGAACCTAAAAATCTCAATTTACGCGGACGAAGGAGTGGGCATCAGCTAGTGCATTATAAATTATATCATAAATTTTAGATTAGATACAAATAAACTGTGTAGGTACATCTTGGAAATAAACGTTTAACCCATAATCCCGGCTAGCAATTTTACACCATTTGAATTTCATGTGAAGTTATTATACCGATTAGAATTTAAGAGAACGAAAATTGGATGGTTTCGAAACGAATTTGAATTCAATTTGAATTAGTAACAGGAGATATCGTGAGCGGATCATTTTAGAATACAATCGTTCTACGGTCGTCGCTTTTGTAGCGGAAAATTAAATTGTAACCTCCGTCTCGTTACTCGTAGGCGTCTATTTGATATATTTTGTTAGCCGCACATACAAAAACAAATTAAAACACATTCACCTATGTACTATACCATATATATCCATACTATCTATCCTTACTAATATTATAAATGTGAAAGTGTGTTTGTCTGTCAGCCTGTGTTGTGTGTTAGCTACGCTTTCAAGGGCCATCTGTTCAACCGATTTTGATGAAATTTGTTATAGAAATAGGTTATATCCCGGCGATGGATTGAGCATAATAAAAAAGGCATCAGATATTATTATGTTAAGCTCAAAGCACTTTAATGCGATGTTGATTTTCGCAAATAAAATGCAACTTTAACTGAACTACTTACCTATTTACCCACTATAATTTTGTCTGAACAAGCATCCTTAACTTTCTATTATCCTGGCAGTCGAGCTCCTTAGGTTACATCATGGTTACTTCCGACTACCTACATAAATAATAATCATAAGTTGTGATGTGATTACTGATTACAGTCATGTTTATATTTTATGTAGCTTAATAAAGAATTTCAAGAAATTGACAGAGATTCTCAAGAAACTGCTAAGTGAAAGGATTTACTTAATGCGAGTCGTTGTCCAGTGCGATTGTATTTGTGAAACTCAATAAAAACCGGCCAAGTGCGAGTCGGACTCGCGCACCGAGGGTTCCGTACAAACCTGTAGTAAGTTTTACGATTTATGACGTATTAAAAATAAAAATTACGTTTGTTGTATGGGAGCCCCCCTTTAATATTTACTTTATTGATATTTAATTATTTATTTTGAAAGGTAATATACAAGTTAATATTCCGTGAAAATTTGAACCGTCTACATGTTACCGTTTTTAATATTGAGCAAAAAAATACGAAAAAAACACGTTTATTGTATGGGGACCCCCCTTAATATATATATTTTTTTAATTTTTAGTATTTGTTGTTATAGCGGCAACGGAAATACATCATTTGTGAAAATTTCAGCTTTCTAGCTATCACGGTTTATGAGATACAGCCTGGAGACAGACAGACAGACAGACAGACAGACAGACAGACAGACAGACAGACAGACAGACAGACAGACAGACAGACAGACAGACAGACAGACAGACAGACAGACAGACAGACAGACAGACAGACAGACAGACAGACAGACAGACAGACAGACAGACAGCGGAGTCTTAGTAATAGGGTCCCGTTTTTACCCTTTGGGTACGGAACCCTAAAAATGAATTGGTCCCAATAGGACTTCTTTCCGACACCGGCAATGAAAACGAAGCCGTGTTTCTTTCGTTAACATGTTCTACTTGCATACCTACGAGTAGATACTTCTAATATAAACCAAGAACTCGTAAGCATAATAAAAATGTTTTGGCGAAAGGTCTTATCGAAACGTAAAACTAATTAGTTATTTAGAAATACCTACGATGTTTAATGGAGATTCCTTGTACACTTTATAAGGTATTCAAGATTAGACTTTATTGAAATAATAAAGCTCTTTCGTAGCTAGTAGAAGCGAAGTAGCGTCGTTAATCTCAGAAGATAGCGCTGATGATGATTCAAGTACCTTTTCCGAGACAAAATTCTATTATTGACAACAATAAAAATGAAATAAAATTAGCAGAAACGTACCTTTAAAGATGCTTTGAAACAAACACAACGAGGTTAATTATTTATACCATGCTTCTTTATAAAATGATGATAGATGATGATGAAGTGATGATATTTGACTTCGAGGTTACCTACTACAAAATTGTGTTTCCTACCGTCTAGATGTCCCACCTACCTTATTATGTGGCAAATTGTGTACATATTTGTGATGCAAATGAATTTTCCTGCCACCTAACTTGGCGAGCACTAGCTGTCTGTACTCTGTACACTGACTTTCGGGAAACAAGAAACAACATCGCTTCAATTGCTGCCGGCTACGAAATAGTGTTAAGTACCCAATTTAGTTACCTACCATTTCATAAACTTAACTAATTAATTTTCGAGATGCTCTATACGAAATCATGTAATTATCATGATCATTATATTATTATTAAAATTAAGTTTGTATTATTAGCGTCTCGCCCTAATTTCGTATTAGACTCTAAAGACTAGGCAAGCCAATTATTTATCCTGCATATACAATGTTATTGATGTTTTATATTTAGTACTTAACTTAAGGTGATTGATCAAGTTCGACTCGAACGGTTGAGAACTATAAGATGGGCATAAATAATAATATACTAAGGTAGGTACCTATATTTGATAGGTGTTAAGATATTCCGATGTAATCAAGAGGGTTTTAACTCTGAAGTATGCCATTCCGCACCAGTAGGTAGTATATACAAGTTTAGGTACATATATGATTTTTAACATTTGAATATGATGACAAATGTGTTGGTAGACAGACACTCTTTTAATTTAGTGGGTTTTAGGCACGTTTCAGGGAATCGAAAGGCTTTTCATTCTGAGGAATATGACGATTTTCTTAACTTTCAACCAAGCTTTCAACAGACAATCTTAGATCCGCGACAAGTTTAAAGAAAACCAATGAAATTTTTCTTTTATAAAATTGCTCAACAACATTAAACCCAAAGTACCTAATTAATAATTAAATACGTTTTATGTATCTCAATGAGGAATCGCGTTACCAAGGCGAGAAGGGGGAGCTTTGTACCTTCAAAAAGGATTTGCCAGACCAATTATTATTGACTTTAAAGTGACGTATTTTTAGGATACATTTTTAAGCAGTGTATAATTAAATTATTCCGTTTATTAGGTACATGAACAGACTACATTTTATCATTATTTGTAGTACCTAGTTGAATTTATGATTAACTAGCTGATGCCCGCGACTTCGTCCGCGTGGTTTAAAATTTTTTGATTCCCGCGGGAACTCCTTAATATTCCGGGATAAAAAGAAGCCGATGTCACTCTCCAGGTTCTCAACTATATATCCATGCCAAAAATTAAGTCAATCCGTTGCTTCGTTGCGGCGTGATTGAAGGACAATCCAACAAAAAAACACACTTTCGCATTTATAATATTAATCAGTATATATATAATATAAAGTATGATAATATTAGTATGATGCACTAAAGGAACTTAGCACATTAATTTCGTTCCCATGACAATGACAAAAATATCATGCTGCAGCTTGAAACGGTTACTGCTAAATAAACCTTAGAATATTTACCACCGGTAACTACTGTGGCCGATTCTGTATAACACAATCTCTAAACTAAACTAAAATGGCAGCTTTAAATCTAATTCTGTCCCTTTTCGCAGGGAGTATTATGAAAGGGTTAGCAATATTTGTAATGCTCTAATTTTAGTTTAGTTTAGAGATTGTGCACTACAGAATCAGCCCCATTGTCCACCTAAATCTCGAGAAGAAAGGATACGCAAATTCTAAATTGATGAATCTTGGTAAGATAAAACTTTTTAACTTAAACCTTTTCTATGTTAATTAAATTGCTTGATATATTTTAATATCACTGTTGTTCCGGTTTATTTCTCCTCCTCCTCTTTCAGCATCTGCTCGCGCCTCTTTCAAACCGCGCCGCTGCCGCTTCCTGGTGTCCCGAGCGATACTCTTTTGAAATATTAATTAAGCACGCGGTTTGGGATTGAGCCTTAGAGGACAAGTGACCCTAGTTAGGATCCGTAATAATATACAGCAGGTTAATGTAGGAGCATAAAGTTTAATGTAAGTATACAACATTTTGGAGTTTTAGGTATAAGGCAAAATTCATACTAATATTATTATTTAATTATATTTTAAGTATATTATTAACTATATGTCTATCTGTCTATCTTTAAGGTATTCTTTTACCACGGCTCATGCGTTTTAAGACGTTTTTAACGAAATCTGGTCATCATCCCGGATACACACATTAACACATTATTCAAGTGTTGGTGAGGCCAAAATAGTTGTAATAATAATAATGTTTTTATTTTTATAGGAAATTACTAACATTAATTTTTAAGGTTTTATATTGCGTGTGTTGTACTAACAAATTGAGCCCTAGTTGCTTCAAATAAAGAGTATTTATTTATTTATTTATTAAGTACTACATTAAGTACTTACAACAGTTACAATTAGCATAATATGTTTTTACCCCGGAGAATCAAAGGGTTCTTTTCTCACGGGATACATAAACCGAATGAATCCAGAATCTGAGGGCTTCATGTAGTTTAATACGAGTGCCAATATCGTAATGTAATTTAATCACAATATTCGAGCTAGCTCTGGCTTTCGCGGCCAAGATGCTCTCTATTAAGTTTCACGCCACTCACAAAGCAAACGTGCAAAACTTACAAGCAAAAATTCGCAAATTCTGTGTAGCGAGCGCCAGTCTCACGAGAGTCGAAAGAGACTAGTAAGGACGTGCCTCGCATGCTATGACTGCACAGATCTGTGTAACGCTTTGAATTTTTTTATGGAAATATTATGTGAAGCACACTTTAGGTAAAAACCTTCTGTTAATACCAGGGAACATTTTGGGTCACCTATTGAAAGGACTTCGATAGAGTATTTCTAAAGTGTTGCAAAACTTACTTCATATTGGTTAGGTACACCCTGTTATTGGGTAACCTCTTCAAAACTCGCTCCATGTAAGAATTATGAACTAAGTGTAAGAGTATTAACATAATACACGACCCGTTGTAATTTTCTATATGATAACGTTAAACTTACTGTTATTTTCGCACTTGTATGTTGCACTACGAGGTATCCATTTATTTCTCACTTTATAACTTCAACTTTCTAACTTTATAAGTAGATATAGCATGCCACAGCGGATAGTATAAACGATTCTACGAAGTAGCTCAGTAGGTACAGCTATACAAACATTCTGAAATTTCAGAGCCCTAGTCCAGCGATACTCAAGCACAAAGACGTGTCTCACATGCTTTCAAAACTCTGACCTGTGCAACGCTTTTAACGTAGATTAGCTAAACTTTGCTACGCCTTAGTTTCCTGATACCAACTCTATCTTAGTTACTGAATATCTTGTACAGCACCGCCACCTACTCTTGCAATACGTTATGGATTTACCTACCATAGGTTCGTACCATCGTACAGTCAGTTAGAGAGAAGGTAGGTAGTAGTTTTAATGAAATTTGGCAAATGCTAGGGAAACAACCTATGTTGTATCCCGGGGAACGACACAGGCCGGATATATCAATTCTTTTACAGTAACTGCTATACGGCTTTGGAACGATCTCCCCTTGGATATTAAGCTATCTCAATCTCTTCCAATCTTCAAAACTTGAAACAACATTTTCTATTATTATATAATCAATTTATTCATATTCGGACATATTCGGAGTCGAGGTCCCGACAGTGCTGTGTGTCTGGGCTGGGGCACATAGAAGGGATGCCGGCGGAAGAGCTCTATAGCAGTCAACGGTGGCACCCACGTCTTGGAAACATCACCACCAAGGCGAAGGTCTTGGCGTCAGGTGGCAACCGGCCGTAAACCTATAAAGCCAAAGCATTTCTCCTTGTATTTCAAGTTCGAGTTGGCGTTCACCAGGGATCAACAATTAGTCCATTACTCTTTAACCTAACTATGGATTATATCACAAAAGATATACAGGCCGAAATCCCGTGGTGTATGCTATATGCTGATGACATTGTTCTTACGGAAAGGAGCGCATCGGCGCTGCAGAAGACCTTCAACATTTGGCTGGAAAGACTCGAAAAACAGGGATTGCGCGTTAGTCGCGCTAAAACGGAATAACTATATGGAATGTGACTTTGGTGGTTCGAAAAAGGTTGGGTGCAGGATACAAATTGATAATACATATCTACCCAAAGTCAAAATGTTTAAATATCTGGGTACCATGTTAACGACGGAAGCACAAATCGATGAAGATGTTAATCATCGAGTGAATACAGCCTGGTTGAAATGGCGTTCCCTGTCTGGTGTTCTTTGCGATAGTAAAATGCCCATAAGAACCAAGGGCAAATATATAAAACGGCGGTAAGACCTGCAATGACATACGGAGCGGAGTGCTGGAACACCTTGAAGAAGCACGAACAAAGACTGCATACCACCGAAATGAATATGTTACGCTGGGCGGGCGGCGTGGCTCGCTTAGACAAGATTCGCAACGAATACATACCTAAGGGGAACGTTCAAGATAGCACCGGTGCAGGAAAAGCTTAAGGAGAGTAGGCTTCGATGGTACGGCTATATAATGCGAAGAAGCGATGACTACCCTATAAAGAAAGTGCTGAATAACCCCACCAAACAACGAGGGAGAGGTAGACCCCCCAGCCACATGGTGGTCCAATGTCGAGAGGGACGTTAGAGCCCCTAACATCACGCCAATGACAACCCAGGACAGAAAGTCCTGGCGCCTACGTACAAGGAGGCCCGACCCCAAATGAAATGGGATGAGGGCATGGGAAAGAAGAAGATAATCTATTTATTTATCTGTCGTCTATTACCTATTTCCATCCTCCCTTTCTTATCCAAAGTGCTCGAGCGTATTGTGCATCAACAATTAAGCATCTATCTAACTAGGTATGATATTTTGTCAAGTTTTCAATCAGGCTTTCGGCGGGGTCATAGCACAGCAACAGCCCTTATCAAGGTCTGTGATGATATTCGGTGCGCGGTTGATAATAAGCTCCTTACAGTAATTGTATTATTAGACTTCAGTAATGCATTTAATACCGTAGACTTTGATTTGCTCTTAGCTATGTTAAGGGCTGTTAATATGTCTCCTACTGTCATCAGTTGGTTTCGATCTTATCTCTGTGATCGTCAGCAGTGTGTTCGTTTGGGTGATAAGTTTTCTTCATTTATTTCTCTGCAAGCTGGTGTTCCGCAGGGTGGTGTTCTGTCTCCTCTTCTCTTCTCCATTTATATCAACTCTGTTACCTCTTCTTATTCTCTTATTTCTTCTTCTTTTCATTTGTATGCGGATGACCTGCAGATTTATGTATCGGCAACCATTGATGATCTAGCTGTTGCTAATGCGGATTTAAATAAAATTAGTGCTTGGTGTCGTTCTTATGGTCTTTTGATAAATCCAAATGAGTCTCAGGTAACTATTATTGGCAGCAATTATTACATTTCCTTACTTTCCCATAATAGTGCACCACCTGTTCTCTTAGATGGCACTGTCATACCCCTAAGTAGTGTGGTTAAGGATCTTGGCCTTATCTTAGATAATTCTTTGTCTTGGGTTCCGCAAGTGTCTGAGCTGAGTCGGAAGATATTTGCTGCTCTTGGGTATTTAAGACGGTGGAAACATTTTTTGCCCGTAAAAACTAAAATACTTTTGGCAAATACTCTTCTTTTACCCGTTTTGGACTATGCTGATGTTAGTTATTTGGATTTATCGGAGACCATGCTTAACAAATTGGATAGATTGCAGAATGTATGTATTCGCTTCGTCTATGGCCTGCGCAAATATGATCATGTGTCGGAGTTTCGGGCTCAGTTGAAGTGGCTGCCAATTCGATCCCGTAGAAACTTACACGCTCTTTCGCTTCTATACACTATTTTATATCACCCACAAACGCCACCCTATTTGAAAGAGCGATTCACCTTTCTTGGCAGCAAAGACATACAAATTTATTTGCGGTCTAGGGACGACAACAAGTTAGAAATACCGTTAAGTCGGGCTGAGGTGTATGCAAATTCATTTACGGTAAAGACAGCTAAGTTATGGAATACACTGCCAAGTGACATTAGACAGTCAAAATCTTTGAGTATTTTTAAGGATCGTTTGAAGGATTTTTATCTTACTAATATGCTATTATATGTATTGGTATATATTTTAGTATTTTTTTTATTTGTGTAATTGTTTATGTATTTTTAGAATGTATAGTTTATGTAGTTTATTATATGTACTAGTGTTGTTGCACTATCCCGCTTCATTGCGTTTGTTTCTTTATTTAAAGGTTGTCTGGAGGAGATCACTTTTAGTGATAAGACCGCCTTTGCGCACTTATTTGTTTTTGTTTGTTCTCTTTTTTGTTTCTTTTTAATTATTGGATAGAATCAGGCGTTACTTTGCGGAAGTTCATGATGTAGCAAGAAAAATTTACAATTATTTTGCTATAATCCGCCTACAGAAAAAGTCTGTATGGTCAAATATGCAGTTACAAGCGAAAAAAAAAAAAAAAATAAAAAATAAAAAAAAAAAAATATTTGTAACGGTAAAGATAAATTAAACAACAAACAAAAATCGGGCATATATAAACTCGAATGTTCAGACTGCCAAGCCACATATATTGGACAAACAGGTCGTAAATTTGATACACGATACAAAGAACATATGGCCGCGGTTAGGAACAACCAACCCCAAAAGTCACATTTCGCTAAACATCTTCTAGATAGTGGGCACAAATTATCATCCGACCATTCATATAAAATCTTACACACTTGCGATAAAGGTATTCGACTGAGCATGTTGGAACAATTAGAAATAATAAAACATAATAATAATAATCAGTTTAAATTACTTAATGAACAAGTTAATGTTTCTAACTCACCTCTGCTTCGTCTGTTTGAAGGGGGTGGGGGTAATGGGCGGGGCAATAGTAGTGGGGGTAAAAAAACGGTATATAACACCGCGCATTTGACACGAACGTCACTAGACAATCGTGCATTGTAAAGTCGACATCTCCTGAAGATGCTCCGGTGTCGGAGCGAAACGTGCGTTGAGAGTAGTTTAAAAGTCTTGTGTGGTGGTGCATGTGAGTGGTGGTGGCATTGCTTGCTTGGGAACTTGGCTTTCTTGCTTGGTTGGGAAGGTAAGCGGTGCTTCGCTTGTAACTGCATATTTGACCATACAGACTTTTTCTGTAGGCGGATTATAGCAAAATAATTGTAAATTTTTCTTTCTTTTTAATGTTTTGTGTGGCAATAAAGTATTTATCTATCTATCTATCTATCTATTACTATTACTTTTTTATACTGTTTATTTATCCTATATATTATTACATTATATATTTCTGTGTTTTTATGTATATAATATTTATTTATTCATATGTCTGTGCACCCCTCCCGCTTTCTTTTTAGTTTCCTCTGCCCTAAGGTTGCCTGGAAGAGATCGCTATTTAAGCGATAAGGCCGCCTGTTGTGCCATATCCAATAATATTGTGTTTGTTTGTATTTCTTTTAATGGTGTACAATAAAGTATATTTTACTTTTTACTTTTACTTTATATCCCGGAAAATTAAGAAGTTTCCGTGGGAATTAAAAAATAATTAATCCACGCGGACGAAGTCGGGGGCCTTACAGGCAGTACCTAATAGAATTATGCAGCCCTTATAATAATCGGTTTTGATAGATTCTGTAGCTCAATAGTCTCCGATATTCATGATACTCTCAGATCGGTTATTATAACGAGACATTATGACTTATTCATGGTCTACAAGGTGATGCAGATTTGAATAATTGTAGATGTTGTAGACCATTAGAAATTGTATAATAAATGAGCCGATCAAGTAGGTATTATTATTATAAATTCTTAGGTAAGTATCTGAAAAAACCTAGTTGGTACACTAGGTACAAAGTGTTATTTCGGTTTATGTGTAGTATTGCAGTGTTTTATTCTTACTTCAGTGAGACCCATCCTAATTCTATGGTTTTATTTTACCTACTACGTTAGCGGTGTCATCAAATCTATGCAATATGGCGAATCTTTCCTTACCTTGATAGATATACGTACAGATACTTAAATATGTACCTACAGAGTATATTCAAAAACAAAAACTAAATTATATCTATTATTTGTATTTTTGAACATTAAGTACCTACTACATAAAAAAAACATCGATATAACCCGAGATTGATTTATCCAGCAATAGGTATGTATATTTGCCATATATTGTTAGGTAACTCCTTTCCATACACATATAAGCATGTTTTCATTAGTGGAGCGCATACCTGAAAAGCACAATATTATATTATAATAGATAGTTATTAAAGTATCTATAATATATTATTATTATTATGTCACGAGCAAAGCGATTATTTAGGGCACTAAAGCGGGGTTTCCAAAAGCAAAAGGGTAATAAGCGGGAATTGGCTAAGCGGAACGGATTCTGTGTAGACAAAACATACGCGCCGAATTGAGAACCTCCTCCTTTTTTGGAAGTCGGTTAAAAATAGGTTTACACTTCCACTAATAAATAGTTGTTTGACGGTTGGTTTTTAGCTCTTTGTTCGTTCAGTCATTTCCACTAGCTCTTTGTTGATGAAAGTACTAGTAGCATTCCTATACGAGTTAAACGGAGTCCGTACGGAGTTCGCTCCGCTCGTGATGGAAATCCCGCTTAGTTTCTTTTATTTGACGTGAATGTCCGCATAGGGCCATATTGGCCATAATAAATAGGAATGAAGTACTAGCAATCTATTCTGTCTGATTCCCTTCACACTGAAGTTATACCTACTTGAAGTTTAAGTATAAGACGTAATTTATACCCTTCAAAAGTAGTTCGTTTTTTTCAAAAACATAGTAGGTAAACCAGATGATGCCTAGGACTTCGTTCGCGTGGACATCTATTTCCTTTGAACTCTGATTTCCCAGACCTTTACCTGATAAAAACCTTTTAAATGTCCGACTCTAGAATTCAAGCTAAATAGTACCTAATACAAATAAGAAGGCCGACAAACAAACTTTCGCTTTATTGTTATAAGTATGGATATGGATTATTATTTATTTATAGTAGGTTAGTTAGTTTATTAATTATTATATTATATTAATTAATTACTTTTCCATAAAATCCCATTGCCCAGTGGCCTATGTTAATACCCAAATTAGCATTAGTAGCACAATGATTAACAACAATGTCTGTATTCACCTGTAACAAAACGAGAAATTACAAAACTTGCAATTTGACTAAGTAGGTACTTTTCTTTAAGTACTAATTAATGTCTTTCAGTTACAAATAACAATCTATACTTAATATTATAAATGCGAATGTTTAGATGGATAGATGGATGGATGGATGTTTGTTACTCAATCACACCAGAACGGCTGAACGGATCTGAATGAAATATTTATATAATTTGGCACAGATATATAACGTCTGGAATAGCACATAGGCTACTTTTTATCCCGGAAAATTAAAGAGTTCCTGTGGGAATCGAAAAAACCACGCGGACGACGTCCCGGGCATCACACCGGGAGACTTGTTACTATGACACTCTCCCGTCTCAACTATATCCATACCAAAAATCACGTCGATCTGTTGCTCAGTTGCGGCGTGATTGAAGGACAAACCAACAAACCAATAAACCAACGAACCAACAAACACACTTTCGCATTTATAATATTAGGTAGTATGATTATCTAGTATACTGTACACATGACATAACTCTAGGCTTATTAGGGGAGATAGTTGAAACTTTCATAACAAGTTTCATACTTGCACAGGTTTTCCCACTTGTTCGAATCTCGTAATATTCGGCCCTTGAACAGGCAAGATGCGCCATCTTGTGTTAGACACGGGATGCTTGCTGAGATAAAGCGGGAACATGCCGCAGAGCCCGGGGACAGGGTTCGGATCGTATCTCACGTAAAGTGGCTGCAATAAAGCAGGGTATAGAGTCAGATAATACAGGAAAACAAAAGAAAATTATTTTCCTGTTTTGCTCTGTTTTGATTTATCAAGTAGTGAGATTTATAAAGTTTCATAAGGTTTCATAAGGAGTTTGACTCGATTTCGGTTGATACAATAATAAATTACTAAATTATTATTGTAGAAAAGATAGTATAACAGGATTCTCCTTCCAGAATAATTATTGTTCTGTTCTATTTGTTCATGTTTTTTTTTAAAATATAGGTAATTTTTGTTTTATAATGCCGGGTATCTGCCAGTACCTACCTGCCTACTAGTTGTTTTATTAAATAACTAGTTACCTACTAGCAGTATGCCCGGCATTCGTTGCAATCGCGCGCCACCTATTGTACGCTGATGGTACCTAAAAACCTGCCGCAAGTGCCGATTAAAACTGTGCTCTGAATATAGTTAGTTTTGTAACTCAAACGAACGACCGTTGCGTGAAGCGAACGCATCAGGCAACACAGTCGACAGACACATGAATTGAATAAACAAACATGAATTTTTAATTTGAGGACCAGTTAGACCAGACCAAACCAGACCAGCCCAGCAAGACCAGCGAAGTGGTGATCACTAATCTGGTAGCAAGCCTCGGCGGCTAGTTACCTACATCTTACCAATAAAATTTATAAAGGTTTTTTTCTGTTTATGAAAAGAGCAACTGCTGCGTTTCTTGCCGGTTCTTCTCAGTAGAATCATCTCTCCGAACAGGTGGTAGATTCTTACGACTTATCACAAAAGGCACAAGTTGTCCTACACGAATTAAATCATTTCATTTCATTCAAAGACGTGCCGCCAAGCAGTTCAGCGTTCTAGGGCGATATCGAGTACAAACCGACTAGGGGTTTGGGTTTAATATAACTCCTATACCCTTACCAGATAATTGGGAAGCTATAAAACGTCCTATCGCAAGGTTAGGACACAGTACACTTATGCAATATCATTAGCTATAGGTCCCCTACTTTTGGACTAATAAGTTAATTAAGCTAGTAACTTAACTCTTTGAATAAAGAGTTTCTGCAATCCAACCTTTTTCTTGTCAACAGAAGAAGAAAGTGCAAGAAGAAATTCTTGATTGAATTTAAGAGGTTCGCCCTCACGGTTGCAGTAATCGGCGCTCGTCAGTATGAACGTGTTTTTCTCTGCAGGTTCCAACTCCGACAGACCAACAATGTTGCAGCCGTCTTCCAGCTCTTGGGAGTAGTTGATCTCGTTTGATGATATGCGACCGCCGAGAAGCAAACCTTTTTTGTCTTCAGTCGGTGGATCGGTTGCTGTGATTAAAAATATAATATCCAAATTCATATCAAAAACGTATTGCGTTCAAGTGAGTAAGTAACGATAACTATGAAAGCTGGATGAATGACCGAGAAATAAAAGCTCTTAAAAATATTGCTTTCTCTAACTCAAAAAAAAACACAGTGATCAATAGTAATCTATACTTATAATAAAACTGTAACAGGTCCAATTCTGTACATTGAAGATATTTTGAAAATTTTTTTTGGAGGGCACTCATTATTCGATACTGAAGCCAAATCTGTAATTTTTTTCATTTTTGTCTGTCTGTCTGTCTGTCTGTCTGTATCTTGGCCGCGCATCACGCCGAAACTACTGAATGAATTCAAACGAAACTTGGCAAGATTTGAGCCTATACTACGAGGTAGGACATAGGATACTTTTTATCCCGAAATTCTACCCACGAAGGGGTGAAATAGGGGTTGAAAGTTTGTATGAAAGTACTTAATTTCTCAAGTTATAGCCATGAAACTTGATATATGAGCTGCGGGTTGAAAATGGAGACAAATGTGTTTCACAGTTTTTGAAAATTCGACCCCCAAAAGGGTGAAATAGGGGATGAAAGTTGGTATGAAAGTCCTTCTTTTCTAAAGATGTTTTACAAGTTATATCAACGAAACTTTTTATTTTGGCTTACGGTGAAAAATAAAGAAGTACGTGTGTCACAGTTTTTCAAAATTCCACCCCTAAGGGGGTGAAATAGGGGTTGAAAGTTTGTATGAAAGTCCTTCATTTCTCAAGTTATAGCCATGAAACTTGGTATATGAGCTGCGGGTTAAAAATGAAGACATACGTGTTTCACAGTTTTTCAAAATTTCACCCTCAAAGGGGTGAAATAGGGGTTGAAAGTTTGTATGAAAGTCCTTCATTTCTCAAGTTATATCAATGAAATTTGGTGTACAAGCTACCAGTTAAAAATGAAGAAATACGTGTTTCACAGTTTTCGTAAATTTTACCCCCGAAGGGGTGAAATAGGGGTTGAAAGTTTGTATGAAAGTCCTTCATTTCTCAAGTTATATCCATGAAACTTGGTATATGAGCAGCGGGTTAGAAATGAAAACATACGTGTTTCACAGTTTTTCAAAACTCCACCCCCAAAGGGGTGAAATAGAGATTGAAAATTTGTATAAAAGTCCGTCATTTCTCAAGTTATTTCGATGAAACTTGGTATACCCACGCGGACGAAGTCACGGGCATCAGCTAGTAACGAATAATCGAGAAACCTATGTTCAGCAGAGGACGAAGATAGAATAGAATAGAATTTATTTTATTATTGGCTGACATATTAAACGTAGATCATTAAAATAAAAAAATATTAGCGTCTAAAATGTGTCATGCCAACGAAAGGGCCCGAACTCAGTTGAATGTAGTGGACCGTACAAAATGTAACCACAACACTGTTATTCTGTTAGGGCCAGAATCTATGCCTAGATAAGTAATAATATTATTTTCCCAGCAATTGCATCCACATTTTTTGACTGGCACCAATTTGTACCTACCTACTTACTTGCGTTGCAGACCGAACTTTAAAAAATCCGTACAATACTTAGATACCTATACGATACAAGACTGAGAGCTATTTCTTCCACGGCCATTCTGTAACCAACCTGAGTAGGTATTAGCTAATACAAAAGGAATCCTTGAAGCTTTTTATATTTTCAAATAACACCTTATTTCTATTAAGTACATAAATATTATTAGGTAGAGGTAGGTACAAAACGTTAAACCCCTCCAGCTGTAGGAGTTGAATTAATGTAAAATCGAGACCTCGAACTTATTTTATAGCTGACCTGGCACGTGGGGTGCAATGAGGGATATCTTAGCGCCAAATCCGATACTACTCGACGATTGAGTCAATACCGTTGGCTTGTTCAAATTCTCACTCATTTTTCTAAACCTGGCTAGCATCAAATCTCCATTTTTCATTTGTTCGAGGAATTTGTTCAACTTGTACTGTAAATTGGTATTTATATATTATTTGTAATACAGGGTGAATTCAGCAACCTTGACTCTAACAAAAATTAACATTTTAAACATTAATATTTCACAAACGGATCCCTAAATCGAAAAAGGTTTTCCCACATCCGCAATATTTCAATATTTTTGAATGACCTAACTACCTACTCATCTAATCTAACCAACGACACCCCACACCATGGGATAGACGAGGAATAAAATTTATTCCCACTTTACGTGTTACCTAATAGGGAAGGTCCTAAGAATATATTTTTAAAAATTAATTTTACCAATTGTGATTAACTGTACTTATATACCTACTCATACCAAATTAAGAGTAGGTACACCTTTCTAGTAGGTACTATTCTCTTCTAGTAGGTCTTTGAGATAAGCCGCGGACACACAGACGGACGGACATGGCAAAAAGGGTTCCTTGTTGACTATCGAATTCTAAAAATCTGTGCTATGTATTTCATAAGCTAGCCTGAAAGTTTATTAAGTCTAATTTTAAAATTGGCTCTAGTTGGGCTAGCTTCTGAAATACTTTTAGGAGAATCAGGTACCTAGGTATGTAATATTATCTATATTACACTTTACAACTAAATACCTAAGTTAGAAACTCTATTTGCATGTAAGATTTTAAAGCGACGAGCCTCTCCTCTCTAAGAAAGCATGTTCTCAAGTCAACCAAGATAATACTTAGGTATGAGGTACTATCTAGCTCTATTATGTAGCGCGTTGGATAGAAAGGCACCAGTAAATAAAAAGGTATCTATTATAGTGGTTTTTATTGATTGATTAATCATTAATATTGATTATTATATTTGGTAAATCGATGGGGAGGACCTACTACAACAACTGCTATAGACGCTTTTCGGGTAAAATAGTACTTACTAAGTACCTACTTAGAAAAATGAAGCAGTAAATAAAAGTATTTGTAAGTACTTACCTCTTCAAGTTTAGCAGACTCGTACCAATTTCCAATGAGCACGCGATTACAATAAACTATGCCTTTATCCTCATCCAATTTCGACATGATGATAATAATAAATGAATCGTGAAATTACAGCTATGTAGGTAGGCAATAAATAAGCCTTTTGCTTTTTTCGATGGAAAATATATAGTGGTTTTTATTGATTGATTAATCTATATATATAAAATTCAAAGTCCTGACTGACTGACTTATATATCAACGCGCAGCCTAAACCGCTGGGGTTAGAAACTTGAAATTTTGACAGTAGGTTCCTATTGTGACGTAGGCGCTCACTAAGGAAGGAATTTTCAAAATTCCACCCCTAAGGGGGTGAAATAGGGGGTGAAAGTTTGTATGAAAGTCCGTCATTTCTCAAGTTATATCCATGAAACTTGGTATTTGAGCTTCTGGTTTAAAATAAAGAAATACGTGTTTCAAATATTTTGAAAATTCTACCCCCAAAGGCGTTAAATAGGGGTTGAAAGTTTGTATGAAAGTCCTTCATTTTTCAAGTTATAACCATGAAAGTTGGTATTTGGGCTTCTGGTTTAAAATAAAAAATACGTGTTTCACAGTTTTTGAAAATTTTATCCCCAAGGACGTTAAATAGAGAGTTTGTCCTTCAATCACGCCGCTTCAGAGCAACGGATCAACGTGATTTTTTGCATGGGTATAGTTGAGGACCTGGAGAGTGATATATATAGGATTTATCCCGGAAAATTAAGTTGTGCCTGTGGGAATTAAAAAAAACTTATGCCACGCGAACGAAGTCGCGAGCATCCTCTAGTCATTAATATTGATTATTATATTTGGTAAATCGATGGGGAGGACCTACTACAACAACTGCTATAGACGCTTTTCGGGTAAAATAGTACTTACTAAGTACCTACTTAGAAAAATGAAGCAGTAAATAAAAGTATTTGTAAGTACTTACCTCTTCAAGTTTAGCAGACTCGTACCAATTTCCAATGAGCACGCGATTACAATAAACTATGCCTTTATCCTCATCCAATTTCGACATGATGATAATAATAAATGAATCGTGAAATTACAGCTATGTAGGTAGGCAATAAATAAGCCTTTTGCTTTTTTCGATGGAAAATACTCAGGCAAATCTTTAAACTATCTAATATTTACTTGTAAAATAAAAAGTTCGAAATGTTTGGCTTGTTGAAAGTTTATTTTGAAATTAATAATGTCTGTCGATTTGTCACATATTCGTCAAAAGCTGTGGTCAATAGTGAAATGGGTGAAGTCTAAAAATATTGACATTCCCCATGGAAGTTAAGCCGGGTATACACGGAAGCGATATTAGTCGACGGCTACTCGCTAGCGAAGTTACGAGTATCTTATTTTTTTTTTTGCAGTGTGGACGTTAAAATAGCAGCGATCGCGATGTCGCTGGCAATGCTGTGATCGAATCGCTGCAAGCCTGATAGTAAGTACCTACTTAGGTAGCCAGCGACATCGCTGTTGAGCGGACGATTTACTTTCTTATTTTATTTTTGTTTATCATTGTCATATTATATGCAAATAGCTGCTAAAATAGTGCTAACAATACTCTTCTAAGGGCATCTAAGAACAGAGCACAGGGAAATGTTTTATAAACACACAGTATTCATACACACTGATAGCTGATAGCATAATATAATCATCCTAGGTCGAAAGACAGTGGTTGAATTCTAGAGCTGTTACAACTACCAATTAAACAGTTGACGTCCTCAGCATTTCTTCTATACGATCGAATCAGCCCTGTCAATCGCACAATTATTAATGTGGGAATAACATGGAATAAGCTGAAATCATCAAATAATCAAATAAATATTATAAATGCGAAAGTTTGGATGTATGGATGTATGTTTTTTACTCAATCACGCTCCAACGGATGAACGGATCTGGATGAAATTTGGCACAGAGATAGATTATAGTCTGGAATAGCACATAGGCTACTTTTTATCCCGGAAATTAAAGAGTTCCCGCGGACCGAAAAACCTCAATCCACGCGGACGAAGTCGCGGGCATCAGCTAGTCTGAAATATAAGGAAGCTATATATATATGCATGGAAGAAAATTCGATGGTCATCTCTTGCGAATAGAATGATTTACTTAAAATGAAATATTAACTAAATTTAGTAAGAAATAATTTATTTTAATAATTGTATTTTGTAAAGCCAAAGTTCATTCATTCACCACACGTTGCGGAGGTAGCTAAGTACAAGATCGGTAAGCTATTCCATCTTTTTTGTCTCCACGTCGCTAACAAGAGTAAATATATTTTCAGCGGTGAATCTTTTATGAATATCGATGAAATTCCGACAAGTCACTCCACATTCCTGTAACCAACAAATATTTATTTTGTCTCTCCACTATGTAGGAAATAAATGTATTTGATTTTAATTAGTAAGTAGGTTAGTTATGCTATTTTTTCCGCAGCATGGATTAATTAACATTATTTACAATTAGTTACCCTACCGGCAAAGACGTACCGCCAACTGCCAAGCGATTTAGCGTTCCGGTACGATGCCGTGTAGAAACCGATTACCGAATAGGGGTTTGGGTTTAATACAACTGCCATGCCCCTAACAGGTTAACCCGCTACTATCTTAGACTGCATCGTCACTTACCATCAGGCTAGATCGTAGTCAAGGGCTAACTTGTAGTGGAATAAACACAAAAAACTTGCGTATAGAGGTCGGTTGAGTTGAAGTTGTTCACTCTAAATTTCGTTTTGTTTAATCAATCTTGAAGCAGTGGCGATTCCTCTAAGATTGCGCAGCTGGCGCCGCAAAAATTATGAATAAGTTACTTACCAATTATACTATCTATTAATTATTCTATCTATTTAAGTAATATACTAATATTTTATAACACGAAATAGGTACCATACACAAAACATATAAGTTTATCAATTAAATGATTGCGTTAATCGATAATTATTTAAAATCACGCACGCTCCATGACCATCCTTGGTTGTGAGTTGTGAATTGTGATGCGGCGCACGTCACACGTGGCTCGTACTGCGAGAATCTTCGAACTCCATCGACCCGCTTACTCCCCGCTCACTACGGGCCGAAGGCGTGCACTATGAGTTGCGCATGAACCTTTCATGGAGTTGCGAGCTACTCGCTTTTGCCGTGTAGTATTATTTTCGAAACTCAAAAACTACTCAACCAATTTTAAAAAATTCTTTCACCTGTAGAAAGCTACATTATCAGCGAGTAACATAGGCTGTATTTTATTTTCAAAAACATTAAATATCCCTACGAAAATTGTAATAATGTGAATGAAGTCGGAAAAAATTGTCTCATCTGAGAGCTTCCGTGGCGTGCGCTGCGTAAATGGTAAAAGTTACACGAAAACAATGTAGGTATGGTGGAATTGTTCCTCTCAAAATGTGCTAAAAAAAGTCTGCGACAGCATATAGCTTTCTTCTTTCTATTTTTTAAGGTCGTCTCACAATAACCGTCATTATGATTTTCAAATTTGGTCTAAAACAATGCTTTACTCGCGAAGGTGTTTTTACCAACATAGTATTAATCCTTAACAAAATATCATCTCAAGTATTTAATAATCAGTGCCGTAAATAGCCTTTTCTACGCCCTGTGCGAGCTTCTATAACTGCGCCCTTGTTTTTTGATATTATAGGTACCCTAGCTAGAGCAATGCCAAATGAGGTTTTTTACCTACCTACCACTAGAGAGGCCTACTTGATTTCATTCAGGGTGATAAAATAAACCACAAGGACCTTGGTGTTGGTGGACCAAATACTAGTGGTTCGCCCCGAACTGAGACCTCGCGGTTTCACAGAGCGCCATCTATTGACATCTGTGTGAAGTTCTGTTAAAAATATCATCATCATTAAAAATTAAATAATTTCGTTTCCTTATAATATTTATCTAATTTTAGTATTTGTTGTTCAAGTACAGGATATAACTCAAATAATTGATCAAGTTTCAGGCTTGAGAGTTCAGAAAATTGAGAGTTCTGAGGTCAACTTTGGACGTTAGAAAATCGCCACTTTGAAAGCCCCCCATCTCGTCAATTTTAGGGGAAAAATTAAAAAAAATATATTTTTGGACTCTATTCCTAATTACCTTTAAAATGATATACCGCAACCCTATGTAACGCTATAAAAAATATTTTACTTCGCATTCGCTTCTATGAGAGCCCCTCTGAAATAATGATTTTTATAACTTTTTAAGCCATATTCGGCGGGAGGCCATCAGTTTACATATTATTTTAAATTTGAAGTAATTACGTTCAGTAATTCAGAAGTTATAAGGCTCTGACAGACAGACGGACGGACGGACGGACAAGTGCCAATTTACTCAAGTAGACTCAGAGACCTTCGCTTCGCTCGGTCATTAAAATAACACCCTGCAAAGTTTCAGTAAACTGTAAATTAATTGAATTTTAAGTTGTACTTGGTATGGTAGAGTTTTGAATAAGGAAGGCATAACCATAAGAAGGTAGGGAACTTCAGTAGGCGCATCAGGAGCAAACCGAAAAAATAATAGTCCTGCCTGGTCTGGCCATTCTTGCGCCCCCCAGAGTCTACGCCCTGTGCCTGGGCACCGGTGGCACCGCCCTATTTACGGCACTGTTAATAATAGATCAAATTCGCTCAGATTACACCATTTAATTCAGATGATATCATATAATAATGATATCATATCATATATATGATATCCTACAATGATATCATATCATATATATGATATCATATAGATATCATAGTAATAATGTAACACGCACTATATACTAATATTATAAACAGGTTAAGTTTGTGAGGTTGTAGGGGGTAATCTCTGGATCTACTGAACCGATTTTTAAAATTCTGGTACCAATAGAAAGCCACATTATATTAATTTGTGAGTGTCATAGGCTTGGTACGAGAACCGAGATTAGGTAACCCAAAAAATTAGGGAGGTCCTGTGGGAATTTAAAAAACTTATTTCACGCGGATGAAGTCGCGGGAATCTGCTAGTGTAAAATAAATAAAAATATCTAGTATTCTTTATTCTAGTAAGTAAAAGTTAGCCCTTGACTGCAATGTCACCAGAGGGTGGGTGATGAATGTGAATGATGATGTAAGTAGGTACCTACTCGATGGTAGCGGGCAAACCTGTTAGGGATATATCAGTTATATTAAACCTATACTTACCCCTAATCAGTGATATATGAGGTAAATGTATTTTATTGAGAAAATAACTAAGTAACCATCAGCTAGCCGCTAGCGCAAACCCAAGATTGACCACCAGGAATCGCCACTGTCTTGAAGCTACCATAAAATATAATCAAACTGATAGTAGAGTTAGATAAGTGTACTAACTCATCAGCAAAAGACAGATGTTACAGTGCTAAATTGACTTACCGGTCCAAAAAACGTTTGTATCCAACTTTGATTCATAACGCATAAACTTTTATCCGCGACGCAATTCTTTATAATGAGCCTCGCTCCCGTCTGAATGAAGATAAAATGTGCACAATATATTATTATAAATTAGTTGTTGGTAAATTGTATGAACAATCATGAAGTATATACCTAACTATAACAAGCTGGTCTATCTACACAGCTCTATTAGGTAGGTAGGTACATGATGAAGTAAAAAAATTAAGCCTACTACACGACTATTGCCTATTCTGTGCTACTACTTTAACAAAAATATCCTCAGATTAGATAAAGAGCTTGATTTCTTCATATTGTAGTCAAAAGAATTACCTTTATAGGACTGCCCAAGCCCTCAAGGCGATCACAAGGAAGTAGTGGCATAGTGGTCCATCGACAGTTGGTGTCTTTCGTGGCGCTCAACCTTATAGGCATCCTGTCAGCAGGTCCTGGGACTCCTTCCGGGGTGTATCTCACATACAGAGGCGGTGCCTACAAATAAAGTCTTGGTAGCGTGATTACTGTCGGTCAAATTAAGCAGGAGAGTTACTAGTTACCTACTACTATCGCTTAAAGCAGTAATAATACCAAATAGAAGCTTTATGTCTGATACCTTGACGTCCCTAAAATAAGGATTATAATTTTAAAACACGAACGTCAACAATATTCAAATAATACGGCTTACAGGGTGTAAGGAGAACGCTACCGAAAACGTACAGGCTACTATCTAAATAAGCAATTACAATACAAAAACGTATATTTTTGACGTTTTTTTCCTATTCATTAACTAATCACCAGTAGGTACTATCACCTGTCTTCGTTTCCGTTAGAGGTCCCCTTTCACCATTTACACACTGATTTATTTGTATGTTAATTAAAGAGCGGTATTAATTAGTGTACTGCGGCACACCGTGAAATATAAGACACGGTTTCATAATTTTTTTATTTTCACAGTGTGATTGTGATTGCCTTAGACGCTTAGGTACTTGAATCCAAGAGCGCCTAAAGTTTTTTGTGATTTATTTGGCTTTTGAAATGTTTTAAGGTTGTGGCATATTAACAAGTAACTATAATAGGTATGCATAGGAATAATATTCCCAAATTTCCATGCCATTGAAGTGACAAAGACATTAGATGAAAGGATATCATCGGCATAAACTACTCATTTATCTCGCAGACCCTTACCTCGGGCTCTCCATAATTTTCTGCTCTCAACAGAAATTCATCTCCATAATTCATTTTCTGACCATGAATATTTTCGTCTTTGGTACTGTAATTAGATTGGAAAATTATATTAGGTACCGCTCTTGTGCGAGGATTATATGGCTTGATCCCAAAATAAATGATCCGCGGTACCAAACATGATATTTTTTCACCAAACGAGCTCAAAAAGAGCGCCCTTTGCTGCTTAAAACCAGTGAGAAAAAACGGCTATAATCAAGATAGAGACAATGGCAATAATCAAGATAGAGACAATGTTTTTCTTACATCTTGTATTTTCTCTTTTGTGAAAAGTTATTTGCACTCACTCTATATGAATCCTTCGCTCGCTCGGGATTCAAACTAGGCACTCGCAAAAACGAACTTTGCTATCTTGTTGAACAAATAACTACTGTTTATTTACCTTAGTATAACAAAGGTGTTCCTGCAGCATGGTGTGACAATCGGCGACAAAGTCATGAGGCAACCGTCGTTGATATTTTGCATATAGTCCACTTGGCGTTCGCTCACCAAGCTAGATAGAGCCAAGCCGTAATGTGGTTTACCTCTGGCCGCACTTTTCTTCGCTGCTTATATTTTTTTTGGATAATATTATTATGATAAATAAATTTATATGACATGCGTGAGTTTTACTGGCACTGGCACCTATCGTGGCGCTATCGTTGAGGGCTATGAGTAAACTCTTGACTACGATCTCTCACGAGTCGCGATGCAGTCGAAGATTAGTAGCGGGCTAACCGTTAAACAGTATGCCAGATAGTGAGATATTAAACCCACAACAAAATAATAAGCAGATCCCTATTTCTGATTAAACCCATACCCCTCATTGTTTTCTACACAGCATCGTACTTAGGTACTGGGGGTCTACTCTCTTTCTCTCAAACGAAACTTCGCAAACGAACGTAATTAGTCTGTTATTAGACCCACTCGAAATCGTTCAATCCAATCGGTCACGAAAATTTTTTATGGATCCGTACTTCGTCTGCGTGTACGAAAACGAAATAGAGAGGAGCATAGAGATAATATTATGTAGGAGAGGAGTTAACGAAATTTCGTTCGTTTGTTTGCGAAGTTTCGTTTTAAAGAAAGAGAGTAGACCCCCTGGAACGTATATAGGTAAGATCACTTGGAGGCCCGTTTTTGCCGGTAGGATGGTACATAGCCGCGGCCGAAGCCTCCCACCAGACACAAATTTATTTTACTTTAATTTTATTTATTTATTTACTTAGGTAAAGTATAAAATAAATAATCATAAGTATATCATTTCGGCTTTGAACTTTAACATAACGCATATTAACTTATATAGATTGTCATTACCAGGCATATCTGAAGCTACTACTTGGACGTTGAATCCAAAAAGCACGAAGGTTCCGCTTATAGCGAGAGGCCTCTGAAAAAGTAACCGAAATCACAAAATACAACTAGTTTTCCGTTCTGTGGTTGAGTAACATAGGTAGGTACATTTTCGCATTTATACAAGGAATTATCAAATGTACAAAGGAATATGAGCAAATGAAAATACGTAATACAAGAAAGCATGGATGATTTAAAGGATTTAACGATATTTTATATTTATATACTTAATAAATATTAACTTAATTAGTAATTTTACTATCTACCACGCTCATGGTACCCAGCACCAGGGTAGGTACAAAATAATTGCTAAGGTAGGTAAACTAGTTGCAAAGTGCCCATTGAATATTACCTACTTAAAAAACATACTTTTGAAAATATTTAATAGGCCGTTTTAAATCTTTCAAATAAGGTAGGTACACAATACCTAAATATGTAGATAGTGAGCCTAAGTACCTCTTTTAACAAGTTGCTGAATAAATTTCTTGATCGTTGCAGTAACAGTTCACGTCTGTCACGTTTTCGCAGGAAAAGCTTGAACTCGTACTGTAAGGGAATAATAATTAATAAACTATTAATATGTAGATATTTAAATGAAGTATTTCTCTTCCGCGAGAAGTTTTTTATGAAATATTTTATAATAAATATCATAGTTAGGTAGGTATATACATAAACCGTAACTGATTTACGGTTGGGCTGAAAATACCTGACGCTTTCGCATTTAAAATATTAGGTAGTCATACGCTGAGTTGCACGAAACAAATACAAAAATTTAAGTGGTAACTACTTAGACTAATTATTTAATCGCAAGAATCGTATGGAGTCTTGTGATTAAATTAGTTTATTCAACACTTAAATTTTTAAAATAGTTTCGAGCAACTCAGAGTTAGTCTTTCCGAATGTTGGTGCATCGGTAATGTTTGAATTTTTTCGTGTGCCCCGCAGGCTCCGTCGCGGACATCGCAGCGGGTGCCACCACCAGCTTCTCTATCCTAATGAACGGAGCAAATGGCAAATGCAAGACGCGCCGCATGCATAGGTATTATATGCATCGATAGCCGTGTAGCGTTAAAGCAGTAGCACCGTAAAACTGTGGCAGTAGCATATTAAAAACCAATAATTATAACCTCATTTTTCAATCTTTCTTCACTCCAGTTACCCACTAATACAGAATTGTTGTAGCTCATTTTAAGCAAGCTAATGTTAGGTAATTAAAAAGGTAAAACTATGTAGAATCCACCGGTAGAATCACTTTATAAATTACATAACAAAATAATCGAAAAAACTAAAAATCGGATGCCCGATAAAATTTTGTATTTTACACAAATTTTTTAAAAGTCTATGGAAATAGTTATTGTATAGGTCTATGGTTTTACTGTGGGTTTTACACAGGGGTTTAACACGTTTTACTTATATTTTCAACACACTTGCTCCTAAAGTGGCCTAACTAATGACACCTATAATCAAACTGTGACTTTTTCATTGCTATTATTCACAAGTGAGTTAAAGAGCTTTTATTTTTATTTTAGTGGTCGAGTTGCTTTGTTCTTAAAAAAGTTTCGATACAAAAAAGATCGTGTTCAATAGTACAAATAAATTAATGTAGGTACCTACGTATTGCTTGCTCATTTCATGCAACTTCGTATTTAAATAGATAATTTCAACTTGTACGTGTTTAAATAAATAAAACTTTCAATCAAATAATATAACTTTTGTTTTTTCTGTATTAAAGATCGGTTAAAAACTTGAAATTCCACATTTTGTAAGCCAAAAAAAAGAAACCTCATTCTTTTAATCTATGGCCGATCGCCATTGTAAGATGTGCGCGCATAGGAAAACTGATTAATTTTTCCCGTCCGTCCGTCTGTCCGTCCGTCCGTCTGTCAGAGCCTTATAACTTCTGAATTACTGAACGTAATTACTTCAAATTTAAATATAATATGTAAACCGATGGCCTCCCGCCGAATATGACTTAAAAAGTTATAAAAATCTTTATTTCAGGAGGGCTCTCATAGAAGCGAACGCGAAGTAAATTATTTTTTATAGTGTTACATAGGGTTGCGGATACCATTTTAAAGATAATTAGGAATAGAGTCCAAAAATATATTTTTTTTAATTTTTCCCCTAAAATTGACGAAATGGGGGGCTTTCAAAGTGGAGATTTTCTAACGTCCAAAGTGGACCTCAGAACTCTCAATTTTCTGAAAGGCTGAGGCTGAAACTTATCAATTATTTGAATTATATCCTGTACTTGAACAACAAATACTAAAACTAGATAAATATTATAAGGAAACGAAATTATGTAATTTTTAATGAGCTTCCGTATTTTTAACAGAACTTCACAATGATGTCAATATATGGCGCTCTGTACAAGTTTATGGATACCGCGAGGTCTCAGTTCGGGGCGAACCACTAGTAACTAGTAGGTATTATTTTCTTCACAGTGTGTTGAAAAACGTCGTATGATACACATGTGTATTGATGATTACCGTCCTCGGCTATCTTAATACTCATGGCGCCTCAGCGGTAATCACCAACATTACTACTACAACAGTACTATTGTACGTGATTTGTACTTATTTTAGAGCCCCCGAGATGGTCAAACGGCTTGATTCAAACACGTAGATTTTGGTTTGACTCAAACCATTTTGATCGTTTACACAACTAGTTTGAAATATTTGTCAAACATTCACAGGTTTGAAGCTGAAAGTTACCTATAATTTCAAACATGGAATTAGGAATTACGACTACGTATTTCAAACAATACTGTGACGTCACGCCATTAAACATGGCTGCCACATGCATGTTCGGACACAGACCGCCAGGAGCGCTGGTGCCCTTGTTTCGCTCAGTTAAGATACGAATTACGAGTTACGACGGGAACACTACCAGTCCAGCGCCAAGGTAGTCATCATTCGAAACGATGTCTCATGTTACATGTAGGTAGGTGAAATGCAAAATGACGCTCTATCATATTAATTATGAGCTCCAGTGTTCCAAAACAGCGTGAAATGTATTGTGTAAAGAAACATACTAGGTACGTGTGGTAGGTCGGAACTTGGACTGGTGCACTAAGTCAGACGTGCACCTCGTATAAAATCATTAGAAATAAGTAAACATAAGGTAACATGATACCTATTTTCATAAATAGGTACTAATGTGCTATTTTATATAATACGTGTAATAACCACTATAATGACCGGCGATGACCCACTGATAAGTTTCGTTTTGCTACAAAAAATATCAATGACATATAAGTAGGTAGACTACGACGTCCTATCTGGCGCAGGCTCATGTTTATCAAGAAATTTTTAAATAGGTTAAAAGTTCGTATTAGGCTGAACCGACACAAACATCTGGAATAATGATAATGGTTCGCGAAATAGATCATGTTTTTATGATAGGTAGATGTAGGTACATTGCTTGAGGTTGGCCACAAATCTCCGATATCACAACTCACATTCTGAAATCGAAAGTCATACAAATAGTTGGAAATTGCTGGCGTGCGAACAGAAAAGAGTGAATTTACGTAGGTACCTATTGATTTTTTTGGATGCTACCTATTTAATTCCCACTTGCTCTTAAATGGCTTATTTTGGAGTAAGTGGGAATAAATAAACTTGAGCAAGTTTAGTATTAATTAATATTATGATTACCTATCCGTTCAAGGAAATTATATTTTACTAGCTGATGCACGCGACTTCGTCCGCGTGGACTAAGTTTTTTCGATTCCCGCGGGAACTCATTAATTTTCCGGGATAAAAAGTAGCCTATGTATGTACTATGTATGTATGTATGTATATTCTTTATAGCTGATGGCCGCGACTTCGTCCGCGTGGAATAAGTTTTTCAGTTAAGTTTCCAGCATAAAAAGTAGCCTATATTACTATCCCACGGTATAATCCCCCTATAATGGTGAAACACGTACTTCTTCATATTTTAACGAAAGCCCAAATGCTGTTTCATGGCTATAACTTGAGAAATTAAGGACTTTCATACAAACTCTCAACCCCTATTTCACCCCTTGGGGGGTAGAATTTTGAAAAACTGTGAAACACATATGTTTTCATTTTCAACCCGCAGCTCATATATCAAGTTTCATGGCTATAACTTGAGAAATTATGGATTTTCATACAAACTCTCAACCCCTATTTCACCCCTTCGGGGGTGGAATTTTAAAAAACTGTGAAACACATACATATTATGTTTTCATTTTCAACCCGCAGCTCATATATCAAGTTTCATGACTATAACTTGAGAAATTAAGGACTTTCATACAAACTTTCAACCCTTATTTCACCCCTTCGGGGGTAGAATTTCGGGATAAAAAGTATCCTATGTCCTACCTCGTAGTATGGGCTCAAATCGTGCCAAGTTTCGTTTGAATTCATTCAGTAGTTTCGGCGTGATGCGCGGCCAAGATTCAGACAGACAGACAGACAGACAGACAGGCAGACAGACAGACAAAAATGAAAAAAATTACAGATGTGGCTTCAGTATCAAATAATGAGTGCCCTCCAAAAAAAAAATTCCAAATATCTTCAATGTACAGAATTGGACCTGTTACAGTTTTATTATATGAACCTGAATGTTTGCGTCCCGCCTTTCTGCTATGCGGAGCGCGGGGTGACCTGTGATAGTACTATACGGTTGAGTTGACTTTTGCTTGTCCCTTGATTATTGAAACTGTGAAGTCATTGACATCAGGGTTGCCAGAGCTCAAGGCAAGTCCCGTATCGTACGGCAAGCAGGCCCGATAAATCTAAATATTATATAAAAGGAAAAGGTGACTCACTGACTGACTGATCTATCAACGCACAGCTCAAACCACTGGGCGGATCGTGCTGCAATTTGGCATGCAGTTACTTTAGCTAAGTACTATGACGAAGACATCCGCTATGAAAGGATTTTTGAATATTCAGAAACGACAGAAAAATTATTGACGTCATTGTTCATTTACTCAGATTTTCCACCTTTTAGGCTCTTTCGAAGGGTGTTGGGCACCAAAAATTGCAATCGGCGACTGGTTGCAATTTAGGCTACCTACTTTTAAAAAAATAGGGCTAAAAAAGGGAAAATGCAATTTATTGTAGGTACCTATGAAAATTAATGTCCAAAAGAGACTACTTAGATAGTATTAAATAAGTTTTCATAGATGCAGATTTTTTATGTGCTGAAATTCTGCTTCCAATCCTATCCTCCTAAAATTAAAAAACAAGGTTATGCTACTTTGCAGAAAAAAATAGGCGATTTTAGGCAACTTGGCGTCAATTTATAATTTTTGCCGACGACCGGTTACTACACTGTGGTTGTACTAGGCAACACTGGTTGATGAAATTCAAAAGTTCAGAATTGAGCAAATGGGCACACCGCGTCCGCACTCTGCACATTCTGTTTTTTTATCTCCTTGGTCTAGTAATTAAATTAAACTTTAGCAAGTTTAAATGATTGTGATTTGTGAGTCGTCTTTAGCGAAACGATGTGTTCCTCGACAATAATTAAATTAGTAATTTTCCTTTGCACTGTGGTTTTATGCAAAACTCTTAAATTTTCTTCATTAGACATAGTGTATCAGAAAGGTGTTGATGCTTATTCTAAAGAGCGGTGGTCCGAATGTATTGTGCAGTTTGAAGAAAGTTTACATTTGTACACAGTTTACAAAGGTGTACTCGTTAACTGTAGGATGAAATGCAAGTCTCAAATTCCTAAGACTGAAGTTGAAAATATTGAAGATCTGAAAATATTTGAATTTTTCTTTAATGCTAGACAATGTTTAACTCATTGCCAGCGACAAGGATTTGAAGATGTTCATATATATAATAATGCTTCTAACACAGTGTTAGAATACATGCAGTCGAAAAAGCCCTACGCATATCTTCATATATGTTACTTCCAGATGAATGATTTACCTAAAGCTGCTTCAGCAACTTACACATATTTAATGGCACATCCTGATGATGAAGAAATGAAAAAAAATGTTGATTTTTATATTCAGCAGCCTGAAGTGGATGCAACAGAAGTAGTTGACCTGGAACGAGATGATTATGAAGTTCTTTACAAACTAGGCAAACAGGCTTATAATCAAAAGAAATGGGGTGAAACTGTTAATAATATGGAAGAGGCTATAACCCATTTCCTTTCCTGGGAAAACTCTTGTCGTGCTGAATGTGACCGTCAACCTGAGCAAGAGTGGTCGCCTGAATTTGCAATAACAGTTTCAAATAATATTGCATCAGTGTTATCATGCAGGCAAAAATGCCAGGAAGACTTAAAACCTCTTCATAAGTCTGGTGTGGAAATATTGGCTGAGATACTTAATTATATACAAATATCCTATTATCATTTAGACAGAATTGATGATGCTGCAAAAGCTGTAGCCACATATTTAGCATTATATCCTAATGATGAAGATATGCTTGAAAACAAAATCATCTATAAAACACTCACAGAAGAGAAAAAATTTATGGAAATACCAGATATAATATACTATTTTAAAAGAGATAAGTATGAAAAACAACTACTGGATTTTTTTCATAAAGAAGCTAATAGTGACATTAATGCCAATTCAATATAGGCAGATACTTATTTTTAAGACAATGTAATTTTTCTATGTTTTTACCAAACAATGTAATTTTCTACTTTCCTATGTAGGTACCTACCTCTGTGGTACCTACCTACCTATGTGCCATATTTTTTGATAAATGTGTACCTAAGTTTAGTCTGCTTTTTAATTCAGGTTTAAGTACCTATACCTAGACACTTTATCAAGGCTATAATAATTAATTACTGTGGTCGCTACTGAAAAAACTGCAGCTGCACCACCGAGCAGTAAAAAAAGAACTGCATTATGTGGCAGAGTGGCACACAGCAGGCTTGAAGCTGAAAACAAGCTAGCCATCCGATATTGTTTTTTTTTCAAGCTTTCAGCAGCTGGAGTGACCCGGACGCGGCAGGCGCCGCGCTGGCGGCTTACAGCCGCGACCTGTACATATTTATCTATGGCCGCGACTGGTGTGCACATGGAATAACTAGTGGTTCGCCCCGAACTGAGACCTCGCGGTATCCATATACCCACAGATCATATACCTAATAGTTTTAACTATCTTTTCGTTCATAGACATCAGTACCTACTATCCGTAGACAGCAAGATGTACTATCACTATCAGTAGACTATTTTTTTCTTTGATATTTTTTTATTCCACGAGATGGTGCTAACGTCTACGGTCTAATAAATTTTGTAAGCATAAACGAATAAACTTTTACAGAGCGCCATCTATTGACATCATTGTGAACTGTCTGTGACACTTTCATTACAAATGTCAGTGACGATGGCAAGGATGATGATTATTTTAATAATTCATTATTTATTTACAAAATATTTACTGTTATTAGTTGTTGGATTTTTCTTTATCCTTTCATAGCAAAATTGTTCTTTCTAATTACTTTAAGACTCTTTCAGTCTTGAGTCAGTAATAAGTGTTTAATTTCTGCCAATGCATGTAATTACATGTGTTCACATTATTTATGCAAATATAAAATGTTTGTAACGTTTGTCACTTGAAATTAAAATAGTGCTCTATTAATTAAGTAATTAACAATTTAATGTAAACTAACACTGTTATAAATTTAATCTTTAGAATCCATTAGCATTACTTAAATTTTATTAGAATTTGTTACCCTTTTTTTGGGGAAAATGTTTTAACCAAGAAACGTCAAGAAACGTCAGAATTCCACGCAATTAAGGGTGCGTTCCGAAATACACTCAAGAGCACTGGAAGTCCCCAGTAAAGAGCACTGCCAGTGCTCGCAGTGGCACTATAAATCCGAGTTTTTTTTTTTTTTTTTTGTACCTACCATAGGTATTGTATACTGTGTATTTCACAGACCTAATGCCCGGGATACACGAGGCTAGTTTTTCAAGCTAGGATAGCAAGCTAGTACTGTCCTGGCTTGCTGACCTGGCTTGGAACATGCTAGGTTTGTTGACATGAGGCTAGGATTATTTTAAGCTAATAGGTACTATTGCAGTGACTGAGGTGACCACACGTCCAAAATGAGCTGCATGCGAAAAAAAAACACTATTCGACTGTTCGCACTAGACGAACTAAAAGAAGAGTTACAAAAACGGGTGTGGACAAGACCGTGGATTTTAAGAAGAGATGAACGTGGATCATCTGCTTTATTATTGGAAGAATTTCGCAATGAAGATTTAGACGAATATAAGAGTATTTTGCGAATGACGCCTGATTTGTTTGATATTCTGTTGAGTCTTCTTACGCCAAAAAATAAACAAAACGCGTGGTTCCTGCTTACTAGCCAACTGAAAACTAGCTTCGCCGGCCACGTGAAGCTAGTACACAAGCCAGGATAGTAAAATCAGTGGTGGGGGGCGCTACTATCCTAAAAAATAGAACTCCATCCTATTAAAAACTATCCTGGCTTGTAAACTAGCTTACTAGCTTACTAGCTCAGAAATGAAGCTAGTTTTGTCTACACGAAGCCAGAAGTACTAGCTTGCTAGCTTACTGACACTAGCTTGCTATCCTAGCTTGAAAAACTAGCCTCGTGTATCCCGGGCATAATGGTGTATTTTGGTTTTTATTTTTAATTTTAGTGTAATAAAGTGCCATAAAGTTTTTGTTTTCCACATAGTAATGTTACTTTTCTCGTGAAAATGTTTCTCATCTACCTCATGTTACATTTGACTATCTGCCACCAAAGAGAATGTAACCACTACGTTTTTTCTGCCACTGGCAACACTGTCTGTGGGACAACCTACGTAATCAAAAATTTGAAATCATGAATCAGTTTCAATTTAAAATTTAAATACCTACTTATTTCATGGTATGTGAAACTGTTAAAATTCATTGTGAAAGTAATCTCTACTTTCTGGAGTATTGAAACCTGAAAAAGGAAAAGGAACTATTTATAATACAAGGATATAATCACAAGGACATTGGGATATTGTGATTCAACCAATAGTTACTTATTCCCGTAGCCAAATATGAGTAAGAAAATAATAGATTTCATCGATCTTACAAAGTCTTTATCCTTAGACATCACCAATCGTAACATTCATTTAACAAATGAAGTTATAAACCTCGACAGTGATGAATCGTTTATTTCAGAAGTCAAAAATAATGATTCACCAACAAAAAAACACAAGTCTATTCAGTCTGTAACGAAGGTAAAAACTAAGTTTGTTTAACTAGGGAATTCAATATTACTGTCATCAATAGTAGAAATGGCATTATCAATAAAATTCTCAGTATCATGTACCTAACATAATAGACCTAGTTACCTGTCAAATAGCTATGAACCCATGCACCACTGTTAAATTAATTTATTGTCATGATAAAACCATTTAGCATGCATTAAAATTGACACCCTTGAATGTAAACTATAAATAACTTAACAACCATAGAACACGTGACTTTTTAAAATAAAAATAAGTAAATAAACCAACATTCCAAAACCATTTTTTTTCATTTCATCAAAATGAAAAAAAAAATGGGGTGCGTCTTCGTGGGTTGAAATCTAAATTATTTAACAGCTGTACCATATGTTTGTAAAATTATCAATAGGTATTTATTTTTCTTACTTATCTTAATTTCAGAAAAAAAGGGCAACTAAGAATTCATCAAGCATTGAACAGGTAACAATAAACAATTTTGGTGAATGCCCTATTTGTATGGATAAGCTGGGTGAAAATCCATTAGCATCAACAAAATGTGGCCATGTGTTTTGCATGAAATGCCTGCAAAGTTCATTGTTAGTGGAGAAAAAATGCCCCACTTGCAGACGTAGCCTTAGAAGAAAGTCTGAATATCATCGATTGTATCTGAATAACAATTAATTTTCATAGATAGTTCTTATTAGGTGTTTATGTTGACTTGTGGATTAATACTAGACTCAGTTATCTTGCCTGTCATTTTACATGGGTATTGATAGATTGGGGATAATATGGCACACTTATATACTTATATCATAAGGTGTGGCATCTTGTTCCTTTCTATTCTGGCAATATGACTGTGTCTATTTATTAATTACAAAAGTCAAACATTGTAAATTTAAGATTGTTGATTTTGAATATTTAAGTATAACTTAAAATTAAATTCCAGGATTGGGTAGCAAATTCCTACATAAATAATTATTATGTTTGCTTTATGAGATTTAGCACATGAAAAGTATGAATATTTTTGCACAAGCACATTTAATTAATTTGTTCATAACAATACTTAATCCACTATTCTCATGCAACTTTGGGATGTATGTTTTGTGAAATATGTACTTGAAATAGCATGCTGAGGACCTCCCTTGTGAAATTGTTATGTTCCAATATGAAGCCTCATAGAAACCGATTGTAATTAGCAGCGTGGGGGTCTCATAAAATTGCCATACCTGTTTTACCTGTTTCCATCTCAGACTGCATTTTCACTTTCATCTGCTGAGATTGCGGTTAAGGGCTGACTTGTATCTAATTTTTCTAAAGCAGACATCAACTTTGAAATTATTGCAATAACAGAGATTTTTCATTATCATTTTCATTTTCATAACTCTACTTAAATCTATATCCAACCCTGGAGTAAATAAATACTTACCAAATTTATAACAAAAAATGTGATGTTTTTGCTTTAAATGTTTATGTGAATTCGATATTGTGTGATTTTGTATAGTCTGTAAAACTCAAACACATTGCAGGAGAATCAGTCTGACGACGCGAAGTATATCTTTATTGCCGTCAAATCAAAACATTTCTAAGAATGTTTTGCTTCAATGACCGCTTCCAAAAAACACTCGCAAAAATTTTGCTCAACTCCGCCAATGTGCCTTGGGTCTCAAATGTACTATGTGATTCGAGATTAGTATAAATTGTTAGGTATTATAAAAAAATAAGTCGTTCTTTACATGGCTGTGTTTGTCAAACGCTTAAGTAGGTACCTGAATATTATGATTTTAATGAATGATAATATTGAATGAACGAGAAGTTTAATTCGCTATAATCCGCCACAGCAGACCAATCTATGTGGTACAGTGCGTGTCCTTCACCAATAGCATGCGAACAACCACCAATTGCGTGCGATTTGCTGGGTGGTGGTTGTTCGCATGCTATTGGTGAAGGACACGCACTGTACCACATAGATTGGTCTGCTGTGGCGGATTATAGCGAATTAAACTTCTCGTTCATTCATTATCATGGACTTCCGCAAAGTAACGCCTGCTTCGATTCAATGAATGATAATATAATAATTGCAGACTGTATAAGCTTAAGTAGGTACCTGAATATTATGATTTTAATGAATGACAATATAATAATTGCAGACTGTATAATTTAGTTATCACATATGAGATTGTGTGTGTGTGTGTGTGTTGATTGTATAATAATGATTACAAGAGGCTAGGGTTTTTTTGTTGAGATAAAAACTGCCAAAAAAATGCAATTGAGGTCATCAAATCTCATTTTCAAGTTGCTCGTGGCTTGTCTCGTAATGTATGATCAGCTTTAAATACCTACTTAAGCTTGGGAAAGTCAAAAAAATATTGATTTAAAGGTAGGTAAGGACAGATAGACATGCTACTAAAAAAGTATGCTTATAAGCATGCGTAAAACGAGTAGGCATGCTCTTTAGCTGTAGGTATACATTTGCTTATAAAAAGCATCCTCGTTTTAATAATTTTCCTAGATCGATAATAGCATGTTCAGACGCACTCAGAACACGCCCCCTCCACCCGCGCAGCAGGTAGCATGCGCGGGTGGCTCTATTTTTGAGCATACTCATAATAAGCGTGTCTATCTGTAGGTACCTATACTTTCTTATATACTTACTTTACTTACAAAACTCGCGTCTCATTTCCCAAGCCAAAATACAAAAGCTGTTTTTTTTTTCAAAACTTTGTAGGGTGTACTTTTAAAGCTGATACTACTTACTACTTAGCTATCTTAAATATGGTTGTGTATCGGAACATGCCATGACAGTAGATACAACTATTCATAATTATTAAAGAACTAAGTAGGTACCTAGTAGGGTAGACTGGGTACGGTTGTAACAATTGTTCACTAATTTTTCACAGCACAGCTATTACAACTGCAAACAACCACCAAAGCTTTTGAAATGAAAGCATACTCATTTGTCTTCGAATTAATATCAAATCAAGAGCTTAGGCAAGAAAGTTTAGCAGGAATAGGTCATTTTAAAGAATGTGTGCGATTGTTACTACCGACCCCATACCAGGGGCGGTTGTAACACCCATGGGGGGCAGTTGTAACGGTCAAAAATAATATATAAGTTGCTCATAATAAATCAGTTTTATTCATAAAAAAATAACAAAATGCACTTACTACAAATTAACAATATTTAAGGCCCATTTAAGTAGTCTTTTCAGATAGTTATTAGAACTAAACTAAAATAGATCAACAGAAATAATAAAGTATTTTAATCGAATAGATACTTTTATAATCAAACTAACCAAACAAAAGTAATCTAGTAATAATTATAATTAAACAAAGTTAGTCAACAAAATCTGAGGTTATACAAAATAGTTTTTTTCAATATTTAATCAGACTCATCGCAATTATGGCATATATAATATCTATCTCCATCAGTACAAGCTACGTGAGACCATTGTTTGCAACGTCCTTGACACTGAATCCAACTCTCTCCAGACCGACTCGCAGAATACGTCTCTAGGCAAAGAAGGCAATAATATTCTTCTTCTTCTGATGATTCTGGAGGTGTATTAGCCTTTCTTTTCTTTGCTTTACCTTTCCCTTTCCCTTTCCCTTTATTTGTGTTTCCAGGAGATGATTCTAGAACTTTTTTCTTCGTTTGTTTATTTTTCAATCGTTTTTGTCGCTCTTCATAATCTTTTCTTACAGCTTCCTTTTCAGGAGTATCTGTGTAGATTGCTGACTTTTTGGTTTTTCGACTCCTGTTTCCTATTTTTCTAGGAGGAGCTTTAGGGTAGGGCCGTAATGCCTCAGGCGAGAACACAGACTGGTTGCTTGTAGACGGACGAGGTTCTAATTGCTGACACATAACAGCTTCACAGGGAGAGATGTCTGGTTCCCGATCGAGTGTAACAGCTTGCGACTCCTGGTTAGCTTCTAGAGATGTTTGTCTGGGCGGCGTTTTTGCTGCTTGGAGCTCAACGATTTCACGTGGTGTAGGTAATTGACTGTCAATTTCAAGATTGGCTGGACGTACTATGCTGTTTGAATCCCTGTTAGCCAATGTAGGCTGCAAAGGAGATTGTTCAGTTGCTGCTCTATTTTCGAAAGGTGTACCCGCATTCAATATGGAAGGTGATAGAGGTGGGGTTTCATCATCAGGTGCAAGTCTAATGTTATGCTGATTAGAAGTGATCACCTCTTCAGTAGCATTTGGATTAGGCCTGTCTGTCACGAACGATGGTGCAAAATCAATTTCTTGGAATAAGTTGCGGTTGAATGGGAAAATCCCTGTCTTTCGAAATCCGGCCTGTATATTCGCCTGAGTAAGAGCAAGTGGCATTGCGGTGGTTATAATACTCGGTATGTCATATATAGTCATAGTCTTGCCTGGATGGTTTCGCATCCAGGCGTCACAGGCAGTATTAATGGCTTTTTTGAAAGGCCCATAAACCGATCTATCCAACGGTTGTAGTTTGTGTGAGCAGTGGGGCGGAAATGACAGTAATACTATTCCATTCTCCTTACAAAAGTCTAAGGAGTTGATATGTATATGTGAGGAATGATTGTCTAGCACCAATAATACCTTATGCGATAGAGAGGCATTCGTATGTTTTTGAAAATGTTTAAGAAATACAATAAATGTATCATCTTGCATCCATCCTGATGGATTGCCGGTACCGATAGATCCCACTGGTCCGTCTCTAATGAAATGCTCTTGATATCTAATTCGAGGAAATACGAACATAGGCGGAATGGCGTTGCCCAATGCGTTAGCTGCAAATGCTAGTGTGACCAAAGTGCCTCGTTCGGCAGAGGTTAGTGCGCCCACCTGCCTTGTGCCACGTCTTGCAACAACTCTGTCAGGCTTCTGCACTGTGGTAACACCAGTTTCGTCGACATTATATATGTCTTGAGGTTCAAAGTGGTCGCGATCCATAACAATCTGAAGATTATCATAAAACGCATTGACATTATTTCGGTTGAAACTGGTCGCTCTAGACAAACTAGTGGCTTGAGCAGCGCGCACAGATAGTTCGGGATTTCTCTTCATGAATGAACGAAACCACTCTTCTCCAGCCATTTCATTATCCTGCCACTTGGAAGGAGCGTTTAAATTGTATTTTACGGTAAGTTCAAAGGCCATCTTTCTTACCTCTTTTGTGGAGAGACCAAAATATATGTCTGCGCAACGGATCAGGTACTTTGCTAATTGCCGCTCTTGGTCTTCGCTAAAAACTCTGTTATGAGCTACATACCCCATGCTAACATTTTCAACCTGTCCTTGGTCATCTTCATTAGCTGCTTCCATCTTTCGCTTGTATCTCAAAAGAGATACATAGTTAACGCCGTATTTCTCTGCAGCTTGCCTTAAAGAAGCCCCTAATTTAACTTCATCGTAAGCGTTGTTGTACGACAAAATGTCACTTTCACCTCTCGAAGTCTTTCTTATGCGTTTCCTAGGCATCTGCAATACAAAAATATTATAAAATTAATGTTACAACCGTCCCCATGAAAATCGTTACAACCGTCCCCACCCTCCCATTTTGATAATAAGTCTGTCATAAGCACGAGTTAGCATAACCTATACAAAAACAAATGAGCTTATTTTAATCTCTGAAATACGACGATTACATAAGCACATTTCGAAATACGATACTTATAATAATATTTAAGCTATATCATAAAGAAATACGTCAAAAAAACTTACTTTTAGTTGACAAAACACAATAGGCTTCCCTGTAAGCGTTATTACTGCGCGAGAGGTGACGCAACACTGGCGATCGTGTCGAGACCTGTAACCCGCATGCCCCTCCCCTTTTACCCCTCACCTACCGTTCATAGCTTCGACGATATTTGCGTTGTTACAACCGTACCCTGTTACGACCGTACCCAGGCTACCCTACCTAACTTCAATCACTCTCCGTCCCTTCACGACTCGTGCCGCGTGCGATGAACCACCTTAAGCACAAACACAAGTAGGTACCTAGGTACCTACCTATAATGTAGCCTATGACCTCAATTTGCAGTTGCAGGAACGGCGTCTTTTGCCGAGATACGTGTACTTACAGATAAATTGGAGTATTCCAAGGCAGTCGCATGTTATTAGAAATGGTCTGTCAGAAAATAACCTGACTTGCGCCAAAAGGCATCAACCTGTTCAAATGTTCATACATTTTGTACCTACCTACTAGACCTCGCAGACATGCCGCAAACTGAGAATTTGCCGGATCAGAGGTAGGTACACTAGGTACTTACGTTCGTAGACAGAGTGCGACAGATTTCTGATAGTTTTCGACCAGTCTGAGGGTGCGTTTCCAAAACCGATGTCCGAGGAACTAAACGGTTTGCGAGATTTTTACTTAAAATATCCAGTAATAGGATTACTTACTTCATTTTTTTTAGCCTCGCTTAGCGAAGGACTAGAAAACGGCTTCGCAGCGAGGTCTGTTTGCACAGGTACACTTAAGCGAGACGCTCGCGAGGTAGTGGCTAAGCAGTTGCTACACTTACCAGTCTAAATACTTACTGTGTTTGTAAGAGGTATTAAGAAGACGTGTAACGGAAAATAGACTTCCGCTTCCTCACACTAAATCTAGAACTTAAGCGAAAATAATCTGCCAAGACTCCTCGTGCCAGCTTCCTCGCACATCTCTGGTGGTAACGCACCCTCATAGCGCTTGTGGGTAATAATATTATAATATTTAAGTAATAGCTCAAAATATTAATCAGACCATATTAACCAGACTTTTCTAGGAAATAGGAATGTACCTACCTAATTAAATTTCTTTCAATTAATTTTTTGACCTGGATAATAATAAAATACTTGATTGAAACAAAATTTTTTATTTATCTAAGTTTACAAGTAGGTAGGTACCTAATAACAAAACTTCACGGAACTGAATTTGTTCAACTTATGTAAAAAGTGATCGACTTTTCGGCGTAGAGAACCGAATTGTACCTGTATGCTTAGTATAAGATTTTGCATCCCGATTTCCGATAGAATAGGAGCTTTGAAACATTTTAGAGTTAAAGCATGATGATTCATGAACCTTAAGGCGAAGGCTAGAATTTCAGTAAATATTACCTAATCATACCGATAGACCACAGTATTTACTGAACCCCCCCAGTTAACTAGATACTACGAACCCTAGTTCGCAGTACGAATTGGGGTTCGTGTACTCTGCCCCACCAAGGCACCCCACCACTGGGGTAGAGTCCAATTTTTAAAATATCACCACAGACTGCCCGACTTTATCATTTAAGTAGGGCAGATTAGTATATATATATATATACTAGCGATCCGCCCCGGCTTCGCACGGGTAGCACTATTAATCCTAATCTATATAATATAAACTATCCTATCTCTCAAGTTAGATCGAACTGCACGTGGTGTGCGAATTTTATTATAATCGGTTAAGTGGTTTAAAAGTCCATTGAGGACAAACATTGTGACACGAGATTTATATATATATAGAAGATATATATCCAAGCTAGTCAAGGAGCGAGCTGTACTATTTGACAGCAAAGAGCAGACGCTCTCAGTAGTGCGGGAAAACACCCTGAAGGAATGGAAAGGCAATGGTCTGGAGTAGGGAAGGGTAGGTACCTGGACTAGAGAACTGGTAACTGATCTAAGGAAGTGGCACACAAGGAAGTTTGGAGAGGTGGACCGTTGGACAACGCAGGCACTCGGCGGTCACACCTCTTCGCAATCGGAAAAGCGCTAAGCGAGAACTGCTACTTTTGTGGAGAGGCAGACACCCCGAGACACGCAATCTTCGAGTGTCCTGGCTGTGCGGACTTGAGAGCAGAAGCGCAGGGAACAAGCGACGCGGTGAATGCCCAAAACCTTGTAAAGCTAATGTTGTCGAGCGAAGACATGTGGAGTCGGCCAGCCAAATTATCAGGGCTATATAATGCTTAGGAGAGAAAAGGAAGAAAAGAAGAAGATCGAGAACTAGGAGGTCAGCACGAAGTAATGCCAAGCAGTTCCGGGCTGACCTTGAAGACAGGGGGAGATTATTTTAGTCCGTGCAAGCCGGACATGCCCTGCCATTAGGCAGAAGTCCGTAGGGATTTTGTCCTCCCCGAAGGAACTACTACGAAATAACTAGGTACGTATTTAACTCTAAGTTACCAACCCTGGTGGGATGGAGGCAGATTCAACTATGAGTTTTTCTTAGACGTAATCTGCCCCATTCAAATGAAAAAGTGGGGTAAAGTCTACGATGGAATTTAAACAATTGGACTCTGACCCACTGGTCTGGTGGGGCGAAGTCCAGTTAATTGCCTATGCCCATTTTCACCAACATTACCTAAAATTTTAGGGAACACCTAAGACCAATAAGTGACATTCACGTACAACGTAGGTACGTCACGTACAAATTAAAATGGGCTTAGGTGTTCTCTAAAATTTAGTCACTGTTGGTTTAAAGCTCAAGTTCGTCCGTACCTCGAACGGTCAACACTCCAAATAGTTAGTGACCCGTATGGGTTTTAATATAACTGCCGTACCCCTAACAGGTTAAGCCCGCTACTATTTCGACGCTCTAACTCTATCAAAGTCAGATGTGAAATGATAAAATATCGTACTAAGCACAGATGTAGTACTAAGTACCAAGCATAGGTACTAAATAGGTACCTATTTGCGGCGTAAACATAAATTGACATGTGCACAATTTAAATTTTAGAATAAGTATTTTTACAATATAAACTACTTAGTGCATAACACACGACTATAACTAAACACGGCTTTCCGTTAACCAGAGATTTCCACTGGTACCTAGGGTCCTAGTAACAGAGTGTCCTATCCTAGAACACAAGGACCCACATGGGAGGCTTGGCAAGTGGAATCATCAAACCAAATTATGTAAGCTACTGTTAAGTATTAGACAAATGACTTGCTAATGAAAATGCTGAATTTCTTTATGGAATCTTAATATTTTAAGCTAGTTAGCTTCTACGCTCTTGGGAATACGTAGCTATTTAAATTTAAAAAAAAAATAGGATATAGGTACCTACCTACTTGGGTTACCACCCAAGTCCTACAATTTACAATATTATAAGTACTATATATAAAAATACTACTACTATATTAATAATACATAACTTACTATATATTAAAAATAATTGGCAAGTATATTGGATTTATGCCCAGGCCGATTGTCTAAAAATGACAGCTACCTTAACGATCACAATCGCCTCTGATTGGTTAACATTCTTCCAAAATCCATTGACGCAGCAAAAATACCATAAATTCAGCCAATCAAAACAATTCAAACTGTAACAATCATTAAAGGTGACAGTTTCGTTACATGAAGTTAATTACGCCATGAGATCTTTTTCTTAGTCTATTTCAATCATTTCATGCTATTTCTTTTCACTGAACTGTTTTAACACCAAAATTATATTTTCAAATTAATTGTTTCATTCATAGTTATCTGAAATTAAATTATTGTTATTAACGAATTGATCAAAAATGAATTCACCAGCCATTAAGATTACCTATTTAGGATTACCAAACTTAAGTAGGTAATCTTGATATCAACACTTTTAAATCCTATAATTTGAGTCGTAAGGACCAATCCTGCCAAAGAAAATATTTTGTTCGCAAAACTGTTACATATTGTTACATATTGTCTTAACATACGCGACTACATGCGACTACAACCTATAACGTCTTAGAGACTAGTACTATTTTTATTTGCATTTTTCATAAGAAATGCCATACCATGTACTCTAAAATGTTTTTCTAAATCATTAGAATTTTCAAATTGCTCCCTACAAATTCTACATTGGTTTTCTCTAACTGGTTGATCAATAGGGGGATTTAAAATATTTTGTTTTTTTAACAAAGCTGACTCATTATAGCATGGCTTTTTATCAATGTACTCTTCCACATCAGTTATACTGTGTTCTAATAATAAATGAGTTGAGAAAGATGGTTTAACAACGAAACATTTACCACATTCTAAACACTGATAGGCCATACTAGGATCTCTATGAGTTATCATATGAGTTTCCAAATTTTTACTATTTTCACAGTTAAGATTGCATATGTTACATACGTTTGGATCCCTTGATATCTCTTTTGACTCATCTTTTTCTTCATTCAATGCTTTTTTCACCTGCAATTTATTCTTCTTTGATTTATTCTTTACCATGGTCTTGGCACATTTGAAGTTTCTAGTTTTAGTTGTTTTTGCTAGCAATTTTTTATCCAATTTCTTTACCAATACTTGAAGGTCTAAGCATTTGTGATTTTTATGAAATTCCGCATAGTGTGCTTTGATATTAATCCAGTTTTGGCTTATGTTTCTTTTACATAAAAAACATTCTATGTGCAAATTGTCATTTGTTTTATCAGGCTGTGTAGGATTTTGAGCCTGCGTATTTGAAGTACATTTATAGGGACAATCATTTGGTAGTTTTTTAATATTTTCGTATATACATCGATAGGTAAAGCTTCGTAAACATTTACTGCATTTTTTAACGACACGATGATAAACATGCTTACGTCCCTTTTGTTTTTTAGTTACTGTTGTAGATTTTACCAAAAATTTTGATAAAAGTTTTTTTAAATTTACTGCAGAGTGTGTGATAACATGGTGATTTAACAAATTGTACATTTGTTCATATGCTACATTACAACGTGTGCATGGATAAGATTGATCATTTAACTTGTCTCTTATATTCATGCAATGAGAATTTAAGTGTTTTTCAATAAGAGTTTCTGCAAGCGCAAACAATTTATTTGGACATAGTGGACACTGAACATAACTGGTGAGATTATTATTGTTACACAGTGAACATTTAGTTAGCGATTCATTATACCACATTTCTAAGCAAAATGAACACCTATACACTTTTTTTAGATGTGTTCTGAAGTGTGTTCTGTAATCATCAGGGTGGAATAGTTCATCACAGCTATCAAGTTTACATGATAATCTAGTAGCTGATTTAATCATTTTAAAGCCTTCACAGTCATGGTCATATGGGTAAGATGCCACTTTGTTTGGCAGATGCATGCCACATTCAGGGCAAAAAAATGGAGGGATATTTAAATGAATGCGTAAATGTGCTTCCAGAGCACAAACAGATGGCAATAAAAACATGCATATAGGGCATGAATGTGTATTTGTATACTCCATATAATGTGCAGCTCTATCTTTAAATGCCACACCATGTTTATTTATGTTTTGATTGCATTCATGGCAAATACTTTTTTTTTGTTGGATAACATGATTCCTTTCTTGGTTTTGTGTGACTGGCAAAATAGATAAGTTGAAATTTTCAAGTGGAAGCATTTCGATTTTTAAGTCACTAACGGTTATTGTAGCAGTTTTAAATGCATGGGATCTAATGTGGGATAACAGTTTACAACGGTTAAAGAATATTGTAACTTTCATACAGTGCCTACAAAAATAAGAGATCTTGAGGGACTTGCGGTTTATGTGGTATTCATAACTGGACTCAAATAAAAACCTGAAATGAGAAAATATTTTTTAAAACCTATAATTACTCGAATTGTAAACTACATAAGTGCTGTTATATTATAAACCTTACTTGTCTCCGCAATCTGTACATGGAAATATTTTGTAGCCATCAGTTGGTACAGGAATGTTGTAGTTTGGAAGTGCTTTAGTGAAAATAATATCTTTTATTGTAAGTCTATCAGTCATTATATTATCAGTGCTCATAACTGGATTTCATCTGAAAAAAGAAGAAAGATAGATTCCTTAGTAAAATCTACCTCGGGGACTCCACTGGAGTCCAGTCCAGTGGACTGGAGGATTTGTTTGCTATCTGGTTCTCAGCATACCGACGGTTAGTGTTCTTAGTACTGTCCATAAACAGTAAGGTCTATAAGTACCTAGGAAAAAATACCTAATTCTCATACTAGGTAGTGGGTAAGTACCAAAACCTAGATAAGGTTTTTATGCACCTAGGTCAGTTCTCTGTTCTAAGTCAAGTTTAGCCTAGTCTGTAGGTAAATTCAGGCTAGCCTACTACCTACTCACATTATTATTTTGGACTGGGTGAGATTCATATAAAAACAATATTATTCACCTTCATTAATTTGTTTAGATCTAAATGCCAATAACATTTTATTTAAATTTTAATGACACATCACAGAATATAAAAGATTGCTGTGACGCAGTACTTAAGTAGGTACATTGTCGTAAGTGATCATGCATTTTACTTACCTACCACGATCCAATTACTTATTTTCAATTGAATTCAAGATCGCGTCGATTTGTTTTACAGAGCTGTAGCTGCTAAAGAATTTTTAGCCAAAATTTAATTCATTTATAAAGTACATAAAATTCCATGGAAGAAGGAATTACGACTAATTCTTTCGAAAAATTATTCTCCACCCATCTATTGACAGTTCGAAGTGAAAGTGTCGCCATTCGAAAAAGTATTGGTGTTGCCACTCTAATGGTAATGCCCCGTGTTAATAAAACCTATTTATGTAAACCCACATTCTACGTACACAGTATGATGTGAACTGTCATTGTGAAAAAGATTGTTATGTTATTATAAAAATGGTGGTCATGAAGAAAGTATTTTTATTTAATTTTTATTAGGTTATGGGCTTTAACACGCAGCGATTAAAGGTAAAAAGAAAATATAAAGCATGGCTGAATTAAAGGAAATGGAATTTAAAATTAAAACAAATCAATATGGTGTAACTCCATTCGCTGGTGCAGATTTTAGTAATTGGTTATTTAGAATTAAAACAATCCTAGAAGAAAAACAACTGCTTAAATATATAAATCAAAATATAAAATCTAAAGTGCTTAATGATACTGAACAAATTGAAAACGCGAGAACCAAAAATATTTTAATACAATGTATATCTGATAATTACTTAGAAATAATTAAAGACTGCACACTAGCCATCGAAATTGTAGAAAAACTAGAAAAAATATTTGTGAGAACGGGAATTTCGTCACAATTACTAATACGCAAAAAATTACTTACAATGAAGTTTAAAGAAAATGAGTCTCTTTCAGAATTTATTCTGGAATTTGACAGAGTAGTGAGAGAACTAAAGTCGTCGGATGCTAAACCTAGTGATAGCGAAATAATATGCTATCTATTATTAGCTATGCCAGATTCATACGATAGCGTCGTAACAGCCATAGAAACATTATCGTCAAGCCAATTGACGCTGGAATTTGTCAAAAGTAGATTATTGGAGCAAGAAATTAAAAAGAAGAACAGAGAAAATACACTCGATACTCAAGATAATCATAGAGTATTCTATCAGAACAATGCTTCTCAAATGCGCTGTTACGGCTGTGGAAGACAAGGTCATCGTCAATCCCAGTGCCGTATGCGCGGGAATTACTCGAAATCTAGATATTGGAAGTCGCGGGCTAATAGCGCAGAAGAAACGAAGGAAGTAGCTTATATGTCTGGAGATACAGGAAATGAAATAACAGGTCAGTTTCTACATTTTTATATTGATTCTGGTGCCTCTGATCACTTAATTGGTACTGATGAATATTTCTCAGATTATTTAAAGTTAGAAAATCCTATAAAGATCAATATTGCTAAGAAGGATCAGTATCTTTATGCTACAAAAATTGGCAACATACAGACTGATACTTGCAAGTTATTAAATGTTCTCTATGTACCAGAATTAAGTAATAACTTATTGTCTGTAAGTCGTATTGAAAACAATGGATATGGTATTAAATTCGAGAATAATGTTGTTAAAATTCACAGGAATAATTATGTAATTCAGGAAGGTGCAAGAAAAGGTAATTTGTATGATATCAAATTTAGAATCTCAAAGGTAATAGTACAAAAAGCCTACGCGATACCATCCTCTGATGAGATATGGCATAGAAGATTGTGCCATACGTCAACTGATAAAATGAAATTACTAAAAGGTAAGAAATTAATAGAATGTGAATTATTGTCAAATTCTGATATACTATGTGAGCCATGTTTAAAAGGACGTCAAACGAGATTACCATTTAATAATGATTACAAAAAGACGACTAGAATTCTAGAACTCATACATAGTGATCTGTGCGGTCCAATTAGACCTGAAACACATGACAATAAAAAATTTATTTTGACCTTTTTGGATGATTATAGTCATTTTATGGTTGTCTATCTGCTGGAAAATAAAAAGGATGTGTTAAAATATTTCAAAATATATTCAAAAATGGTTGAGGCTAAATTCAATTGTAAAATATCGAGGTTTCGTTGCGATAATGGAACCGAATATATAAACCATTATTTTAATGAATACTGTCAACAGGAGGGAATTCAGATAGAAACTACTATAGTATATTCACCACAACAGAACGGAAAGGCAGAGAGATTAAACCGTACATTAGTAGAAAAAGCTAGAACAATTTTAGCAGATTCCATTTTTGATAAGGAAATGTGGGGTGAGGCTGTGTATACAAGTGCATATGTAATTAATCGTTTGCCTACAGTAGATAATAAAATACCAGCAGAACTATGGTATGGTGAAATATGTAATTATCAAAAATTAAAAGTTTTTGGGAGCGAAGCATACTGTTACATAAATAGAGTATACCGACAAAGTAAAATGACAGAAAAATCACAAAAATTTTACATGATTGGATACTGTAACAATGGATACCGTTTATGGGATCCAATAAAAAGGGAAATAATTCAAGCGAGAGATGTTATATTTAATGAGGAAAGAATACAAAATAAAAAGGTTCATATAAATACTGAAATATTGACTGATATAGAAAATAGTAATAATAATAATATTGAAGGTGCGGAAGAATTAGAAAATGAGAAACCTAGCACTCCAGAACAGAATACATTAGGAAATGTTTCTGAAGAAATAACGGAAACAGAGAACAAGAGAACGAGAAGGAAACCGTCTTATCTTCAAGATTATATATGTGATGATGAATTCCATGAATGTGATTTTGTTGCTCTGAGTGTAGAAAATTTAATAAATGATCTCGATGTTCCAAAAAATTTGAAAGAAGTATTAGAATCTAAAGAAAAACAGCAGTGGCTGAAAGCTATAGATGAAGAAATGAATTCACATAGGAAGCACAACACTTGGACTGAGGTAGAAAAACCAAGAGATAAGGAAATTATTCACAGTAGATGGGTATTTAGAAAGAAAAATAACAACACCTACAAAGCAAGACTGGTAGCAAAAGGATATGAGTCTTCAGAATGGAATGAAACCTATGCACCAGTAGGAAAACTATCTACTTTTAGAACACTTTTAGTATTAGCAAATAGAAATAATATGTTTATAGAACAAATGGATGTTAAAACAGCTTTTCTGCATGGAAATCTACAAGAAGAAATTTATATGTTTTTGCCGGAAGCATTAAATAATAATAAAGTATGTAAATTAAATAAATCATTGTACGGCTTAAAACAAGCCCCTAGATGTTGGAATGATACGATTCATGAATTTATGTTGGAAAAAGAATTTAATAATTCAGTATATGATACATGCCTTTATACAAGAAGGGACAATTTTTACATATTCTTATATGTTGATGATGTTCTTCTTATTCATAATGATAAGAGTGCTATATGTAATTTTCAAAAAGAGTTGAAGTCGAGGTTTGATATGGTGGATTTAGGTCCAATAAAAAGGTATTTGGGCTTAGAAATAGAGAGAGATCATAAGAATAACGTCATCAAGTTACATCAAAAAACGTATATCGAAAACTTATTAAAACGATTTAACATGCTAGAATGTAAAGGTATAGCCACACCTGTAGAGAAAAATCTTAAATTGACTAAGGAAAGTAATACTAAACTCTTTACTAAGAAACCTTATAAAGAATTAATTGGCTGTCTTATCTATTTAGTTGTTGGCACTAGACCAGATTTAAGTTTTGCAGTAAGTTTCTTTAGTCGCTTCCAAAGTTGTGCTAATGATAATCATTGGAACTATTTAAAAAGAGTGTTACAATATTTGAAATTTACTAAAGATTTAGCAATTTATTATAGAAATGACATACGTGTAGAACATGATGTAATTGGTTATTGTGATTCTGATTGGGCGGCTGATTGTACTGATAGAAAAAGTGTTTCAGGATTTTGTCTAACGTTGTATGGCAATGTTGTTAACTGGGGAACCAAAAAGCAAAAAACAGTATCACTCTCAACAGCAGAATCTGAATATATTGCTCTTAGTTCATTAGTTCAAGAATCTTTATGGTTTAAAGGATTGTTAAAAGATTTACACCTAAATTGTGATAACGTTCTAATATTCGAAGATAATTTAAGTTGCATTCATATAGCAAAAAATAGGGAAAGTAAAAGAGTCAAACATATAGATATTAGACATCACTTTATTAGAGATACAATACAGAATGGTAGTGTAATTTTAAAATATATAACTTCTTCAGAACAAAAGGCAGATATATTCACAAAGGCTTTATGTAAGGACTTGTTCACTAAGTTTAAGAATGCCTTAGGTTTGTTGAATTGTTAAATTAACTATAACTAGGTAGTTTATTGTTTCAATGATTTGTATTAACTATTTGTTCACGTAATGTTTCTGTTTTAAGTTATTTATATTAGTTATTTAATTTAATTTGTCTTATTTAAATAAGTTGTATGTAGAATGTGGTTTAAGGGGGAGTGTTAATAAAACCTATTTATGTAAACCCACATTCTACGTACACAGTATGATGTGAACTGTCATTGTGAAAAAGATTGTTATGTTATTATAAAAATGGTGGTCATGAAGAAAGTATTTTTATTTAATTTTTATTACCCCGCTATTTTGAATTTTACTAAGCAGATCGATGGAGGTAGGTAGGTGTTGAATTATATTACATAAGTATGTACCTACTAATTATAAAATGGTCACAAGAAATAACTTTTGCGTAAAACAAAGATAAGTAGGTATATAATAACCTCTCAACTGGCGTTATCTGTGGTATAATGTCCTCCCGACCGAATTTCGGCCACGGCGGCCTATCTCCAGAGAGATTAGCCATCTGCGCGGGAACTATTATAGTGCACAAGTGTGTGCGCATACACAGGTGCACTCTCTGTTCCTTTACTCATAGCCCGATGGGACGGAAAATCCGACACGACCTGAGAGAGATCAGGCGCAGGACCGACGGCTTTACGTGCTCTCTGAGGCACGGAAGTGAAACACCGCCAACTTCCTTACTCCTGGCTAGTACTGAGAATTTCTTGTCAGAAAAACCCACAGAAAAACCCAATACTTGCTATGGATCTGCTAGTAACATCAAATACACAGACTACAGTGTATATAGGGAGAATCAAATATTTGGTCTGTGGCAGTATGTGGTTTTGGTTTGTTGCGTTTGTTGTTTTTTTATTTTTGTTCATGTGAATTAGTTTTTCTCTGAGACAAGTAGGTATTTTATGATAGTTATTTTATTAGTACTATTATTTTGAATAAAATTAACGAATAATAATCTATTTACAGCACTTTGCACTAAAATACTCTGATAAATGCGGAAGTGTGTCGGGCTGTCGCCTATTTACGACTGTTTTTGACGGAGGAAGTGTCTGAGAACCGAGTCCCAACTCCCAGTTGCCGCAGATTTTTTATTTGACTTCTAAGCTACTTGTTATCCCGGTAAATCAGCGCTCCCAGCCTCCCAAGGGATTTTTAGTTCGTTTCCTAATCAGTCCATGAAGTCACGGGCATCATCTAGTTCCCAAATCCCAATATAAATCATGCAAGTATAACAAATTAAGTAGGTACCTACCTACTTGTTTCTAGTTTAAAAATGCACAATGAGGATAATAATATAACCAACTAGGTTTCTTGATTCCCGCGAGAACTCTAATTTTCCGGCTAATAAGTAGCATTTGTCCTTAGCCGGGATACAAACTATCCCTATGCCAAATTTCATCAAAACCGCTTGAACAGATGGGCCGTGAAAGCGTTGCAGACAGATAGACAAAAACACTTTCGCATTTATAATATTTCTATGGATATAGGAAGGCTATGAGAGGACTATTAGATTCAACGTTAGTAGAATGTTCATGGCATACCTATGTCAAAAATTGTTAATTTGAACTTTCAGATATATCCTAAAAATGCACCTGGGAGTGAATTTATCTAATGCTTTACAACAATTAGAAAGTGTTAAAGCTGCTGTAGATCAGAGTGATGACCCTAAGTTAAAGGTAAGCAGGGAATCCATAAATTATTCGATATTAAGGTTGGAGCATCGGGTACAAAACTCTTTGCTACCAGACTATTTGAGGATATTCTTTTTTATGAAAAAAGAAGAGTTCTATTTTTTGATAATTGTAAAATTATGTCAATGTGATGTCTGAATAAAAATCTCGTAAATAATAAAAATTAAAGTATTCTATTCGTTAAATAACTAATTCTACATATATTTAGTGAAATAAATATACGCGTACACGCTTAGGCAAATAACAATTATAATCTTAGTGACTATTGTGATTCAGTGTGTTTCTTTTGACTTTCTCATTCTTAAAATCGTTTTCACAAGGTTAGTAAACCACAAACTCTAAGAGGTTATTGGGCTCCAGAAAGAAGAGAAGAAAGCGTTAGGCAATGGATTACACTACCAAGATCGACATTGGAAAATTGCTAGGCAAAGAGAATTGGGCGACATGGAAGTATAAAATCTCCATCATGCTTGAGGGTACGGAAGGTGCCACAGAAGCTGTGGAAGGTAAACTTCAAAAGCCAGTCCTTGTCGAGGGAGCAGGTGACGCCGAAGTAAGTACCTATAACAATGCTATGGCTAGGTATAGGAAAGCTGAAACTGGTGCTTTGCTCATGCTCACTACCAATATGGCGGAGAATACTTTAAAGAAAGTGATGAGATATAGAACTGCACGTGAAGTCTGGCAGGAGTTACATAGACTATTTGATGGACAGACGGAGGATAGAGCGTATAATTTGTGTTTAGAATTCTTTGCGCTCAAATACGATAGGGCAGAGGATATTCCCACGCATATCTCAAAGCTAAAGAATTTGTGGACTGAGCTCAAGGTTGAAGTCGCAAAAATTGACACGAATGCTAAGCTTCCAGAGCTGTTCCTAATATGTAAGGTCTTAGACACGCTAGATGATAGGTACTTCAACTTTAAGTCAAGCTGGCTGATGCTAAAGCAAACTGAAAGGACCATTGATAGTTTGACGAGTCACCTATGCACGTTCGAACGAGATCTGGGCAGTCAAGAGAGCTCTAAGCTGGAGGCACTAGTGACTACACCCAACCGGCAGGATGTTGTAGCGCAAGGTAAGGAGCGACCAAAGCTGATTTGTAACTACTGTTCAAAGGTTGGACACAGGGTTAGGAAGTGCAAGAAATGGATAAAGGATGGGAGGCCACCTAAGGATCCATCTCAAGGCACGGCAGCAGCTCAAACTGCAAAACCAAACCAGGTACAACATATTTCATTGATGGTAAGCGCATGCTCTAGTGAACAGGCTAAGAATGTGGAGAGAGATAGCTGGTTTGTCGATAATGGAGCGACAACACACATTGCTGTAAGAAGTGACTACTTTAGTAAGCTTCACAGATTTGAGTCAGACCACACGGTAACAACGGCAGATGGGACCACTATTCCAGCGTTGGGTAAAGGCACCGTAGAGGTAAGCTCAAATGTCAGCGATAAGGACCAGACTATGATAACACTTAATGATGTTTGGCTCGTACCATCACTTACGAAAAACTTGTTTTCGCCACTAGCTGTGCAAGATGCGATACAAGATAGCGTCTTCACGTCAACAACTAGAGAGTGCAAACTTATAGTTAAAGGGACGACTAGAGTTGTTGGCAAGAGAGATCGATTTGGAGGGCTCTACAAGTTGGCAATGAAGACGGTAATGCCAAAAATTAAAAGACCCTTTGAAGTCAACGCGATTACCGGCACGAATCTGCTACAGCTCTACCATGAACGTTTCGCACATCAAGACAAGAGACATGTCCGCGATATCGTTAAGAGGGAGCTTGGAATAGATTTGAAGCCAGATAATGTGAAATGCGAAGGCTGTATTTATGGTAAATCCCACAGGAAGAAGTTCGGAACAAGGGAAAGAGCTTCACAGCCTGGAGAACTAATTCACACCGATGTGTGCGGACCCTTCGACGACAGTATCTCGAAATTTAAGTACTTTGTATTATTTAAAGATGACTTTTCAAGTTACCGTTTGTCTATTTCATAAAGCATAAGTCTGAAGTAAAGGATAAGCTTTTACAAATGCTGCAAGAAGCTAAGACAACTGGCCACGTCGTGAAAACACTGCTCAGCGACAATGGAGGTGAATTTGACAATGACATCGTTCGAAAGATTTTACAAGAGCACGGAATTCAGCATCGGCTGACAATGCCTTACACGCCAGAGCAAAATGGCTGTAGCGAGCGAGAAAACCGGACACTTGTAGAAGCTGCGAGATCAATGTTGCACACTAGAGGAGAGATGCCGCAAGTGCTTTGGGCAGAACTTATTAACACCGCTGCATATGTGCTTAATAGGACAGGTCCTACTAGAGTGGCTACTAAAGTACCATTTGAGTTATGGCATGGGAAGAAACCTAAAATAAGTCACCTTAAGATCATCGGAAGTGAATGCTATGCTCATGTACCAAAGCAAAAACGCAAAAAGATGGGCAAGAAAGCCATCAAAGGAATGCTAATAGGATATGAGAACGACGATGGTTATCGTATCTGGGATGGACACAAGACACAGAGGTCTCGAGATGTAACATTTCAGTCTGATGTCGAATTTAAGATTTCCACCAGTATCCCTATTCCGTCAGAGGGAGCTATAGAGAGCGACGATAGCGGACGAAATCTCACCGAAGAGCAAGATTCCTTCAATGTTAGAGGAGAACTAGAACATGGTCTAGAGGGAGAAACCAGTGAAGACCAAGTTCAAGAGTATACTCCTGTGCTAGAAGAGCACGACTCAGAGGAAACTCCTTTGTATATCGAGCAAGAACAAGAGAGAGTACCTCTAGCGACCGAAGAAGACGACGTTTTTACTGACGCTCAAGAAAACTTCGAAGTCGTTGAACCCTTGCCACGATATAATATGAGGGATCGAGCAACGCTACAGCGTCCAAAACGGTTTGATGACTACGTGTGTTTTGTTGGGACCGATAATTTTCCCGGAACATATAAGGAAGCGACGCACAGAGAGGACCATGCCGAATGGCAGAAGGCCATGGCGAGCGAGATGAAGTCCCTTGCTGAGAACAACGTTTGGACACTATGCGATCTACCACTTAATAGAAAGGCGCTACCTACTAAGTGGGTCTATAGAATAAAAAGAAACCCAGATGGATCTATCGACAAATACAAGGCAAGACTAGTTGTTAAAGGGTTCAAACAACGCAAAGGCATCGATTTTGAGCAGACATTTAGCCCGGTTGCCCGCATGTCTACAATTCGAGCTTTGCTAAGTGTTAGTGCCAAAGAGAAGTTGCATTTAACTCAATTTGACGTTGCGACAGCCTTCTTGAACGGCAAGCTAAAAGAAGAGATCTATATAGAGCAGCCTAAAGGATTTAGCGACGGCACTTCTAGAGTCTGCAGATTACAGAAGAGCCTGTACGGCCTGAAACAAGCACCTCGGTGCTGGAACTCGTGTTTCGACGAAATCCTTATTGAGAAAGGCTTCCAACAAAATGCAGCTGACTGTTGTCTCTACATGAAGACCGTAGGCGACAAGAAAATAATAATAGCTCTGTACGTAGATGACGGGCTTGTAGCCACTACAGATAAAGCTTTGGCGGACCAATTCTTGAAGGAGTTAGGTGCTACGCTCAAAATTACCGTCAAGCCAGCATCATACTACCTAGGATTAGAGATTGCTCGGTTGACAGATGGATCTATTACCATATCACAGCAATCTTACAGCAGAAAAATCCTTGAACGATTTGGAATGTCAGCCTGCAATCCCGTTTCTACACCGATCGAGAAGACTTCTGAAACAGGGAAAGTTGCAGAGAAGCATCCTGGTGAAAAATATCCGTATAGAGAGGCTGTAGGTGCGTTGGCGTACCTTATGACTGGTACACGCCCAGATATAGCTTATGCTGTTGGGGTGGTATCAAGGAAGTTGGAGAATCCAACCTACGCTGATTGGTTAAGAGTCAAGCGAATATTCCGTTATTTGAAAGGGACAACTGGTTACGGCATCAAGTACACCTCAAATGCTACAAGGGCAGTTATTGAAGGCTACAGTGATGCTGACCATGCTGGTGACGAAGAAACTGGACGTTCTACTTCAGGAGTAGCTTGCCTGTTTTCTGGAGGAATTGTTTCGTGGCTAAGCCAAAGACAAGCATCAGTTGCGATCTCGACAACTGAAGCTGAAATTGTTGCAGCGAGCGAAGGCGCACGTGAACTAGTGTGGCTACAAAGACTATTTGGCCAACTTACAAAGCTGGAAGGTATACCCACATTGAAAGTTGATAACGAAGCCGCCATACGCCTTGCACACAATCCAGAATTTCACAAACGGACAAAGCACATTAGAGTGAGACATTTCTTTGTTCGTGAGACTGTACAAGAGAGTCTTGTGGATGTACAGAAGACCAGTACCACAGATCAACTAGCTGACCTTTTGACGAAGGCAGTTCCAAGACCGACGCTCAATAGTTTGAGATCTCGATTGGGGCTGCAGAGTCTTTCCGATGAGGGAAAGTATTAAGGTTGGAGCATCGGGTACAAAACTCTTTGCTACCAGACTATTTGAGGATATTCTTTTTTATGAAAAAAGAAGAGTTCTATTTTTTGATAATTGTAAAATTATGTCAATGTGATGTCTGAATAAAAATCTCGTAAATAATAAAAATTAAAGTATTCTATTCGTTAAATAACTAATTCTACATATATTTAGTGAAATAAATATACGCGTACACGCTTAGGCAAATAACAATTATAATCTTAGTGACTATTGTGATTCAGTGTGTTTCTTTTGACTTTCTCATTCTTAAAATCGTTTTCACAAGGTTAGTAAACCACAAACTCTAAGATTCGACATAGTACTTACATACTACATTAAATTGAAAACTATAGGTTGAATCTAAGTTATTAGTTCTCGGCTGCCAAGTACAGGTCAAAAATGTGTCATGGCTTAATACCTATTATTTTTTTATGATGTTTTACTACTATTCTTTCAAGTTTCAACAGTTTATGACTTTTATTTTACAGGCAGCTACAAATGATGACCTAAATCTTCTCATAAATCTTTTGGAAAGCCCTATTTTAAAGAGCATAGCTACTTTACATGACTCAGTTGGAATGCTTGCCACTCAAGTGGCACATCATCCATCAATATTGCCAGGAGACTTTGACATCACACCAGCTGGTAAATACATTTTTTATATTTAAACTTCTGTTCGAGTGGGTACCTGTTATTTGTTATTCGAGTGAGGATAATATGATGGAGGTTGAGTCGAGAAAAAATTGTTTATCTTGTCTCATATCTTTAAATTCTTATTATGAAATAAAAAATAGTGTCTTTATGACATAGATTATTCATGCAAGTCTAATATAAACACTACTATTATCTGTCAAGAATTCTCAGTACCAGACTGCAGAAGAGAGTTGGGAAACTACCAATGTACACTACCTGAGCGCCATTGAACGTGTAAAGAATGATTTAAAATGTTACATCCATCCAAAAAACTAACTGTCCAAACATTTATTTTACTTTAGACATAAGCAATGCAATTCTTCATAGACGGATATCGTTTTTTTAAAATAGTGAAGCGACATGCCTTTTTATCTGATATTTTGTAACTTTTATACTCATACTAGTAATTACAAGACTGACTTTCCTTTTCAAAATAGTCACGGAGTTGCAACACTAGCTTTCTTGATAGTCCTTTAAGCACCATACATCTTTGGCGATGGAAGGTTTCTATGGCCTGACAGATTCACACACATTCAGAACATATTAGAACATCATTGAATTGAGCTGCCAAAAGTAAATTAAATGATTGGACTGAGAAAGTTTGAAGTTTCTAAACTTACTTAAATAAATGAATAAAAAAAAATGTAAAATTATTAGAAGTCATGCCTAAAGGTTAATAAATTGCCCTCCTCAAAGAATCAATGTTGTGTTTATGTGTACTATTTTAACAAACTTCAGGGGATTTGGCATTACAAGCTAGAAACCTTTACGGTGCTCATGAGGGAGAGGAAGAACAACGTGTGCCCCAGGTGTCTCCCCCGCACAGTCTGGAGTTTGGGTCTGGCTCTGAAACTGAACGTATTCTAGGTCTGGACTCTGCCTCAGTTGACTCTAATATGTCCCCAAAACAGGTAATAACTACTTAATTACCCCTAGAAACTAACAAAGAAATTGTCATGCTAGTTATAAATAGTAAATTAGAACATTTTATTTTTATTTAACACTAGATGATGCCTGTGACTTCGTTTCTGACTCCCTCATGAACTCTTTAATTTCCCGGGATAAAATATAGCCTATGTGTTAATTCAGGGTATATGCAGCATATACCCTGAATTAACTAAGCTGAAATTTGGAATGAAGATAGCATATAATATGCTATCTTCATTCCAAATTTCAGCTTAATTGGTTTCTAAGTCATTGCTGCATGAAGGAGTAACAAACATCCAAACTTACAAACATATAAACTTCCACATTTATAATTATTATTATAAGTAAGATTTGATACATAAGTATAATGAATTGTTAACTTTTAGACAAGGGGCTTGCTAGAAATCTCACGAAATGATGACTCTTTGGTATCAGCATCAACCAATATAGTGGCTGGGGATTGGGCTCAAGTTGAAATAATTAACTTAGTTAATGATGGGACTGGACTTGGTTTTGGTAAGTTGATTTTAAGTATCTAAGATTTTCCATAAAATAGCAGAAATATCTGGCATACCATAAAATTTCTTTGTTGTGTCACGTTGTAGACTACAAAGTGAAAAAGTATTGTTGCAAAGTAAATTAAACAGAACACAACACTGAACTACTAAACTACTGATGATATGAGTGAATGGATTTATTGTGAGTGGTTTTTATACACAGAAAAAATAAAAAAATGTATTATGTAACTAGATGATGGCAGCGACATCTTTCTCGTGGATTGATATTATAGGAGATAACTGCACTTTTGGTAACCATCGCCTGAAAGGCTGATTCAGTGTTAGGTGGATGTAGGGCTCTCCACTGATCACAAAAGTTAGTCTGCCTGCATGTGGATGGGCCTTTCGCTAGATATGGCCGTTCAAAGGCAGTTTATTGTTACCAAAAATGAACGATAACTAGAAAAGCTGATTCTTGTGTTGTGTAGTAGTATCCGCGTACAATTTCTGATTTCCCGCTGCAAAAAGTCAATCTAAAGAGGCAATAGTCCCTTCATTTGAGATTTTTTCGCGGCGTTAGTTGTGGTTTTTAATGTACCTACTCACTCATAGGTATAAAACAACAGTAGTCTCGAATGAATGTACTATTATATATTATTATTATACACTTTATTTGTACCACCACAACAAGTAAAAATTACAAAAATAAAAATTGGAAATGAAACAAACACAGACAGAAGTAGGATACAAAAGGCGGCCTTATCGCTTAGGTAGCGATCTCTACCAGGCAACCTTAGGAAAAGGAGAAAATAAAGGAAAATAGACTGTAGGTGGCTTTATAATATACTTACATTCAAATAACTACATACTAATACATAAACCAATAATACACATATAATCAAAATATAAATTATATATAATATAGCTAATTATAAAATATACTAATACATATGTATGATAATATATAATATATTTCGATTCAGTTTAGAGAATAAATTTTTGTTGTCGTCTTTAGTTTGCAAGATAATGATTCTTAACAGCTACTTTGAATATGTCCAGAGACTTAGATTGGCGTATGGTCAGTGGGAGTGCATTCCATAGCTGAACAGCTCGAACACTAAACGAATTTTTATAGAACTTCGTTTTATGTGTTGGGGTTTTCAGCATTAAGGTTCGACATGGTCTTAAATCGGACTGCACTCCAAAAAAACTGAATTTCTCCTTGAGGTAGGAGGGAGTTTTTAAATGAAATAGCACACAGTACAGAAGAGAAAGTACATGCAAATCCCGGCGACGGCGAATAGGGAGCCACTTGAGCTTTTGACGAAATTCGGATACGTGGTCATATTTGCGCAAACCAAATATGAACCGAATGGCGAGATTCTGGAGTCGCTCAAGCTTGTTAAGTTGGTCCTCAGTCAAATTAAGATAGCTTGCGTCAGCATAATCGAGAATAGAGAGAAGGAGAGATTGTGCTAACATAACTTTGGTTGGGATTGGCAAGACAGAGCGCAACCGTCGCAAAGAGTTCATCGTTGCAAAAGTCCTCCTACTCAGCTCTTTAACATGCCCAGACCAGGAAAGTTGTGCATCTAAATATATACCTAGATCTTTAACGGTGTCACAATATGGAATCAAGACACCATTAAAACGGATCGGGGGTAGTCCTCGCAGGTCAAGTTTTGCTATATATCCCGGACTGCCAATAATGATTGCCTGTGACTTTACTGGGTTAACGCGAAGCCCATACTGCTTACTCCATTCAGCAACAGCAGTAAGATCATTATTAACAGCAGCAATAGCAGCGTCGAATTCTTCTAGGGGTGCAGAGCGATAAATTTGGATATCATCTGCATACATGTGGTAGAGAGAAGATATGTAAGGGGTAATAGAATTAATGAAGATAGCAAACAGTAAAGGAGACAACACACCACCCTGAGGTACCCCAGCCGTCACATCACACCATGACGAACAAGCCTCGTCAATTTTGATGCGCTGTCGACGACCTCTGAGGTAACTCCGAAACCAGTCAATCACCGATGGAGCTATGTTAATAGAACGTAACAGACTCAGCAAAATATCGTAATCAACTGTATTAAACGCATTACTAAAGTCAAGCAAGGTTAAAATTGTGAGCTGTTTATTGTCCATCGCCCATCGAATGTCATCGGTAACTTTGACCAACGCTGTTACCGTACTATGACCGGGCCGAAATCCCGATTGCAACGGACTGAGAAGGAAGTTCTTATTGAGGAAAATATTTAACTGTTGGTAGACTAACTTCTCGAGGATTTTTGAAAGAAATGGCAAAATAGAAATGGGACGGAAATCATTAACTGAGGATGGGTTAGACTTTTTAGGAATAGGAACAATTTGAGCAGTTTTCCAAGCGTCAGGGAATTTGCTAGTGCTAATAGAAAAATTCAGAATATGGGTTAGGATAGGAGTTACAATATCAAGAATGGGTACGATCATATTACGGCTGATGCTGTCTGTGCCAACAGCATTCGACGTGACGGACAATATGTTCTTCTTAACATCACATTCAGTGAAAGACTCAAAAGAAAACGGTAAAAAGTCCGGAGTTGAGGAGGATGAAAGAATATTAAGAGTATGTTCTTTATCGACACTATCAATTGTATCGGAAGTAGAAAAGTGTTTGATAAGGAGTTCAATGTCAATATTAATAGAAGGTTTTTCGGATGATTTACCAACTCCAAGTGACTTAAGAAATGTCCAGGTTTTGGCAGTATCACCATTTTCAACTGACTTATGTATGTGGCGTCGTTGAGCATCTCTACACAATGTATTACAGCGATTCCGGGCTTTGTGGTATCGCAACCGATTGGCATCAGAGTCCTTAACCTTATATTTATATTTAGCTGAGTTTTTTTTATCCATTAAGATTCTTATCTCATCTGTTAACCAAGGAGCTGGGAGGTGTTTCATCTTAATCGGTCTTATGGGTGCATGAGTATCAAAGAGTTGTGTCACTAAAGTATTAAAAATTTCGACTTTACTTTCAATTAAATCAACATCTCTGATTGCATTCCAGTCTAAATGCCTAGCATCATCGCAAAGACGATCCTTGTCAATCCCTGCAAAGTTACGCTGCAGAAGAATTCTCGATTTTGCTTTTGGAGGACGAATTTTATAGGAAAGAAAAATCAAGTCATGATAAGAAAATGCGTCAGCAGGATACTGCCCATGTTTAAAGACAAGATCTGGAGAAGAGACCATGATTAGATCAAGAAGAGAAGGAGTACAGCCAGGAGAGAAGTGCGTAGCGGTGAGGGGAAGGACATGCAAGTTACAAGATTCTACTGCAGATAATAGTTTCTTACTACGATGATCATCCTTGAGTAAACAGGTGTTAAAATCTCCCATTATAATGGTCTGGCTGTACAAAGGGACTATCTGCTCTAGTAAACTTTCAAAAGAGTGAAAATAATTAGGATGAGAGGGAGGGGAATAAAACACCCCAAGGAGAATTTTAGTGTGAGATAGGAGAACTTCGACTAGCAAGTGCTCGGCCGCATCTGGTACTGGAGGCTGTGAAGACGAGCTAACAATAGTGAACGGAATATGTGATCGTAAGTAGATCGCTACTCCACCACCTCCCTTACCAGTACGGTCATTGCGGATAAGTCGAAATCCTGGCAGCGAATAAGAAGTTGATGGTAAGCAGGTTTTAAGCCAGGACTCCGAGACCAGAATGGCATGTAAATTACGTGATTCAAAAGACGCAAGCATATCGGGATAATGAGCCGGGATACTTTGTGCATTAATATGGACTACATTGAAATTTTTCACACAGTCTGAGAAACAAGAATCAAGGGAGACATCAAGCGGAAGGATAGATGTACTGTGAAAACTAACATCACTGGACAATTCACCACTAGATGCAGACAGAAAGAGATCGCTATCCATATCATCCAAACTGTTCGACAGCATAATTATTATAAAATAAAAAAATATTAATATATTATATAAATAAATATATAAATATACTTTAATAAAATATCTAGTAATAAAGACCAAAAGGTCTTAAACAATAACTTACAATAATATCCTAATCCGCCAGCTGCCCAATAGATTAATAAATATGACAAGTAGAAAATTAAATATTTGTACAAAAAATAACACAAAATAAAAAAAAAAAAAAAGCACGCTAACTATAAATTTAAACCAATAGAAAAACAAAAAATAACAGTACAAAGTCAAATTATGTAATCACCTATAGTGTGCCGCAGGCCTTATTTGTCGATTGCAACTCAAGATTTCCTGAACGAGCTGTCAAGTGTCAAGCCAAAATAATGTGACGGATCAAACGTCAGCGTCAGTTGCGATTTTATATTGTCACTTGTCAAACTCAGCTTTACTTACATTACAAATTATTTAAAAATTTACCTTCAAGTTACAATAATTACTACTGACTACAAAAAATTGCAAATATAAAACAGTGTAAAACTAAAACAAAAAGAGTAGGTAAATATACAGCTACGGCACACGCAAGGTGGGACACTTTAACAAGGAGCTAATGTTTTATTGTCATCCACTACTTTTTGATCACCCTCTTGACTCGAGGGTTGGCACTTCTAGAGTCTTTTGAAGCCACAGCTGAAGTTGCAGGCGCTACGGGATGCTGAGGTCCATCTGGTACCGAAGTCGGGACGGCGTTCAGCTCTGACATAGTTGTGATACGATGCCGCTTACCGTCCGAGTCGATAACCATAATGTTACCATCCCTGGTCCAGCACTTCGTCACGCCAAATCGCTGTCGCGCAGCCAGGAACGTCTTATGGCGGCTTCTTATGAGGAACTCGGATAATGTCACCCCGGTGCCCTTCAATTTTGTCTTAGACAACCAGACTTTATCCCTTAAGGGCAGCTCCTTGAATTTTACGAGCATCGCACGGGGCTTATCTTCACTAGGCCGACCCAACCGATGACAGCGAGCAATAGAGTCCGGCGAAAGCTGTGATAGCCCAAGCTTTTCAGATAACAACTTAGAAACAGTTGTGCCGGGATCTTCCTTCTCCACCTCTGCAACTCCATGGACAAGAAGAATTTTCTTTCTGGATCTCATCTCAAGTTCGTCCTGCTGCCTAGCCAGGAGCTCAACCTGCAGCTGCAGGTTTTCCAAGGCTGTCAGGACGAAAGTACGGAAAGCACCAAACTGAGAATTCAAGTTTGATGTTGGACTTGTGGCAGGAATAGAAGTCTTCAATTCCTTCTGGAACTCTGTCATTCTGTTATTGAAGTGGTCAGTTATTTCACTCAAAGTTCTTTTAAAAGATTCCATTGTGCAATGTGACAGCAAAAAGTGAGGTTAAGTGTAATACACTGTGGACACAATTATTAGTAGGGTTTATTTCTGCACAAATATTTGTGGGATTGCTGGCAGACTTTAAGTAACTAAAGGTACATAATAATATTATACTTTAATGCACTATTTATTATTTTTAAGAATATTAACAGCAGAGCAGTTAAAATTATGTGTACTTTATTCAACGCCTACCCACAAAATGTATATAGCTTATTTACAGGTGTTTATTAATTAAAACTTATAACCTAAATCCCGAGTCTAACTTCAAAAACATAAAACTTAAAACCGTTTCTTAGCTGACGTCTACACCATAGAAGGAACCTACCTTCCCAATTTCAAGTCTGTGTGTTTTATAGTTCCTGAGATATTGTGATTAGTCAGTGAGTGAGTGAGTGAGTGGTATTTCGCTTTTATATAATATATAGATTAGTATGGATGTAATAAATCAATTAATATTCTATTCTAATATAGGAATAATTGGCGCCAGGACCAGTGGCGTGATAGTGAAAACCATTTTGGCTGGTGGTGTGGCAGATCGGGATGGCAGATTGAAGTCGGGTGACCATATTTTACAGATTGGAGATGTAAGACCTTAAGAAATCATATAAAGACTAATTTATACATAAGTAAGTAAGTAAAAACACTTTAAATTATTACACACAAACAAATAACAAAACAGAGGTAAAACTAATGGTGACAGGATTTACAACTTGTTACGGTGTATAGGCGGCCTTATCACTATGAGTGATCTCTTCCAGGCAACCTTTCTAAGAATGGAGATTGGTTGCATGATGACAGGGCGGTGCACACGTGTAAATTTCTAAAAGAAAAATTAAAACGACCTACTAACTACTTAACTATTACAACTAACTATTGCAATACAATAAACTTACTTAACAGTACATACTATAATTACATACTATTTTACATAAATGACAATATAAATATAAAAATAAAATAAACATAATGGGGCTGATTCTGTAGTGCACAATCTCTAAACTAAACTAAAATTAGAGCATTACAAATATTGCTATCCCTTTCATAATACTCCCTACGGAAAGGGACATAACTAGATTTAAAGCTGCCATTTTAGTTTAGTTTAGAGATTGTGCACTACAGAATCAGCCCCAATATATACTCAAATAATATTTATATGATATCATAAACTTACTTACACGAGCTTTACATAGTTTGATATTTATAATTTTATAGCGATAAATAGTAATTTTTAAGACGACGTTTGAAAGTTAACAACGACTCAGACTGCCGAATATCCCGCGGTATCGCATTCCAGAGAATCACAGCTTTGACAGTAAAGGAGTCACCGTAGCATTGCGAGCGACTGCTTGGCATCGCTAATTTGTTGTCGTTCTTTGAACGAAGGTTGAGAAGAATGATAAAATTTTCTTGTGGATTTATTGAGGATGGTACAAAAACAGGGCGCGAAGTTAAGGGGTGGTGGTGTGTCTGCCACTGTTTCTTCAGCAGTCGAATAAAAGTTCTGATAGGAAGGAATCCACCTTCACGGTTTTCACTCTACCAGAGTGCTTTTTACCTGAAGTCAAGACTATAAGTTAGGTTTTGGTGAACCAGAAGCTCAAACTCATATTTTTTAATTCAAATAAACCTATTACAAGTGCTTTTGAATCGTGGAGTGAATCTACCATTGGTTCGGAATGTCATTCCTACTGAGAAGTACCAGCAAGAAACTCGGTGGTTGCTCTTTTTAAAAAAATCATTTACAATTAAGTAAATCAATTTGTACATACATAAATAAACGCTATCCTTTGCTGAGCGAGTCAAAGTCATGCTCTTTTATCATTTACATAATCTTCGACAGTATTATAAGCTTTTTTCTGGAGCATACTATTATAGTATATTTCATTACAAGTGTGGAAAGGCTGTCATTGCAAAGAGTTCCGACAAATGTCTACCCGAGCCGAGGCGCAGCCGAAAGCGAGGGTTGACAGTCGGAACAAGTTGCAATGACGGTTCCGCACGTGTACTGAACGACTATTTTTAATACAGTTGCGAAAAAATGATGCAATTTAATAAAATAATAAAAACACAATAAACTCATCTAACTTAACATTTATTTCTTATAAAAGTTAGAATTCACATATTACATTGAAATTGGTACAGTTTTTTTATACTAACTGGGGAAGTTTTAGGTTGCATATTTACTGTTTGAGACAAACTACTAAAATCGATGACAGACTATTATTAATTTCGTATGATTGTTCATGTATATTTGTCATACAATGGCGTTTGCTAGTTGATGGAGTTGGATCTGATGAATTATCATTATCAACGAAGGTAGATGGACGAACGTTCTCTGCAGCATGTGAAGGAGACGGACTGGACCTTAAATTAATGGAGTGTGTGATTTTTTTCCCAGTTTCTAGTTTGTTGCATTTTCAGCATACTTTTTATCATCGAAAACCTCGACTATAACGTAGAAGGTTTTAATTTTGCTGAGAGTTCGGAGAAGTATGCCAACATAACATTTTCTGAAAAACTATTTGCTTTTTTCTCTTCTCTCCACGCAATAAATTCGTCGTATGTAGATATGTAGCGACTTTTTGACTTTTCCGGTAAAATATGTTCTCCGAAGCATTTTGTGCAATTATACTGAGTTCCGGTGGTGTTAATTCAAAAAAACTAGGGTCGAAATTACTCATTTTGTGCAACAAACAACTAAACTCGCAAAGAAAATTTCTGAAAAATGGCGCCAACCGTAGAATATACTTAAGCAGAGTTTTTTTTTTCTTCACCCATTCTGGTAGGCAAAGGGAACTATGCCCATACAGCCAAGTCTTCAGTAGAATTTTTTTATTGATATGAAATGAAAATGAAATTTAATGAGATGAAATGAAATGAAACCTAACCAAACTCATTCAATCAATTAAATTTGATATTGAAACAAATTAGTAGCTTCTTTTTAGAAATATACGTATTTGCATGAATCATAAAAACTTCTATGAATTTTTTTAGTAAAAACTTCATGGTTGGTTTTTCTTTTTAATAGACATTATTTTGACAGTTGGGAAAGAGAACGCACGAGTTCGGGAAAGGTAAAAAAAAAAGCACGAGTATGTAATAGCCCACATCCCGAACGCTATACGTCCCTGCAATACGCCACTTTTTGAGCAACTGTATTAAAAATAGATTTCTTAAACTTCTGTAAAAGCAAGTTTAAAATAGGTTGTGGAATTTTATTATAGAATAGAATGCTCATGCCCATTAATGATTTTCCGAGTTTGCCTCGCGCAGATCGCATATTTTTTTGTAATTATGGATGTGCTGTTTTACGAAGACTAAATTACTGTAAATATATTGCGAGACTACTGTAAGAATTTCCTTGAATTTCTCTCTAAGGGATTCAAGTGGTTTTAAATTATAAATTGCACGTAATTACATTACGTATTTTAGGTCAGCTTGATGGAGATGGGGTCGGAGCAAGTAGCGGGCGTGCTGCGCGCGTCGGGCTCGCGCGTGCGGCTCGTGGTGGCGCGCGCCGTCGACCCCGCCGCCGTGCACGCGTCCAACGCGCCCGTCGTGCCCGCCAGGTGACACTGACGGAGATGGGGTCGACGGGACGGGATGGGACTGATCACATCAGACATTCTATCAAGTTTCATAATGATCATATCACACAAAGAACTTATTTATTTATTGTATTTCGTTATTTACCAACGGCGAGTACACAAGCTTAAATTAAAAATAGTGTATAAGGTTTATCCGTGTGGAACGCCATTTAAAAGTATACACAACTATTGCAAAATAATCTTACTTAAAATACATATCAAAAATTTTCGGAACCGGCAGGATTTCAACCTGCGTCTCTCTGGGAATCGCGACCTGAGCGCCTTGACCACTCGGCCACGGTTCACTTACCTGCCAGTGACGATATTTGAGATATGCATTTTTAATCCAGTTTTTTTTACGCGACTGTCTAGATGCCATCCAGTAGCGATATATTAAAGTATCGAAACTACTTTCAAAGGCCCATATTCGATGGAACTCTGAACGAGGAATGACACATTTTGCGTTTTACTAATTTTATAATTTTATTACAGTGCTTTTATTACACACGAGGAAAGTTTCTAAACTTTCTTAAATACATATCAAAAATGTTCGGAACCGGCAGGATTTGAACCTGCGTCTCTCTGGGAATCGCTGTAATTGATATGTCTATACTAATGTTGTGTCTGTCTGCTACGCTTTCACGACGATAAATAAATTAATCTACTAATTTTATAAACTTTGCCAGAACGGGTCAATCCAGTCCATACTCTTTCAGAGCGATGTTCAATCGCATAAGAACTCGAAAATATTTTGTTTCATAATATTATGTTATAGGTAGACTTATTTATTTGATTCAAAAAATTCTAATTCAACTATTTTATGAATATGTATTATAAAAGGATTTTTTTTTTGTTTACTAGACTACTGTCGAGTCCTGAAGCTTTAGATCGCTATTTGATGGAAGCTGGATTTGAGCAAGTGTTTCACACTCAGCCTACGCCTATAACAATGAATACCAACATATCCAGATTTGTCTTCGATGCGTCTATAACCCCACCACCAGAATCTGGTATTTATTATTATTTTTGTCTATGTTACAGGCAACTTGATTGACTTTGTAGTATTAATATGGACCGATCATTATTGATAATGACCAAGAGCGTCAGTCAAATTGACAAATTCATTACTTTGACCGGCCCATATTAATATTAACACACGGCCCATCTTTTTAAATATCAAGGTTTGAGATAGATGAATTTATCCCTACTTCTTGCAGGGCAATATGTTAAATTTTAACGCTACTATAAATAACCTAACCTAGGTTGGGTTACAATTATTTAGTTTAGTTCTTCTGTTTAATTACTTTGCCCAAGATGGGGTAGTCAGTATTCATACTGACTGGGGGAATGATTAGTCATGCAGTTTTACTTGCATTGCCTACTGGATACGGGCGGGATGTATACAGACCGGTCACTATTCATAATGACTGCACTTCTCAATTGCCCGTAACATGATACATTCTTCACATTTTTACACTCCTTGTCTGTATCTATTCACCTGTTGTATTCATATGTTCATAATTATTACTTATGTGTTTTTTAAAGATGCAGAATCACCTGAGGTGGATAGGTTCACTGTTCAGCTGAAGAAAGATGAAAACGGGTTAGGCATCACAATCGCAGGTACTGTACATCTATACTAATATTATAAATGCGAAAGTTTGGATGGATGGATGGATGTTTGTTACTCGATCACGCCAAATTGGCTAATGCAACGGAACTGGATGCAATTTGGTACAGAGATAGGTTATAGTCTGGAATAATAGGCTTTTTATCCCGGAAAATTAAGAATTCCCGCGGGAACCAAAAAATCTCAATCCACGCGAGCGAAGTCGCTGGCATCAGCTCGTGATTAATATAAATTAGCTTTTCATAGGAGCAGCTTTCGTATCAAAAAGCGTCGATTAAACCAACAGGAGTAGAGAGAATATTGCACTAATATCTTCGCAGAAAGTCTGTCACTTTCATCAGGCAAAGCAATAAATTAGCACAGTTCCTAAAATATACAAACATAATCCATACTTCATATAAATGCGAAAGAGTGTCCGTCTGTCTGCTACGCTTTAAGGGCTCATCGCTTCAACCGATTTTGATGATATTTGGTATCTGCATCCCGGGGAAGGACATAGACTATTTTTTATGCCGGAAAATTAAGGAGTTTCAGCGCCTTCATTTTTTAAAAATTCATTATAGGCTTACGCTTGACTACATTCACACCTGATAGGAAGTGATGATGCGGCCTAAGATGTGACGCGCGTGCCTAGAAGATGCCTACACTCTTGATTTAAAGATACCCGGATTGTAATTGGTGGGAAACACCAATCTAGTTAGAATATATACAAGGGACGTAAATATAGAGTGTAAGCTGAAAAGCAGCTCTTAGAATGTTTTCACTCAGACTTATCAGTTTGGGGCTGTATGTACCCATAATGATTATAATGCTAATTGGTAATGTAGTCATTTTATTGTAGCTCTATTGGTAACGCTTAAATCGTGTAATCTATAACTAATATTATTATAATTGCGAATGTGTGTCTGTCTGCTACGCTTTCACAGTCCATCTGTTCAAACGATTTTGACGAAATTTCGTACTGAGGTAAGTCGCAGGATCCCGGGGAAGGACATAGACTTTTTGTACCAGAAATAGGGATGATGACAGCTCAATCAAACTTTTTATTGAACTTACAAACGCGCTGAAATTTTGTATGAAATATTATATAGTTGTGACGTAATCAAATTTCATCACACTTTTTTTCTTTAATCTATAGTTTTAAATAGTTATCAAGCTTAAAACTAACCGAGGATGTGAACTTTAGGTCTTTTGAAATCCCTCTATTAAATAATAATCACAATCATCAAATAAATATTATAAATGCGAAAGTTTGGATGGATGGATGTATGGATGTATGTTTGTTACTCAATCACGCTCCAACGGATGAACGGATCTGGATGAAATTTGGCACAGAGATAGATTATAGTCTGGAATAGCACATAGGCTACTTTTTATCCCGGAAAATTAAAGAGTTCCCGCGGGACCCGAAAAACCTCAATCCACGCGGACGAAGTCGCGGGCATCAGCTAGTTAAGAAATAATTGGTTTTTGACAGGCATCATCACTATTACAAGAGTTTTCTTAATCTTAATACATGTGGACATCGTCTAGTAGCACCACCAATATATGGGCACCGCAAATGTGTCGTGACGATCTTTTCAGTGTCATAGCAGTATTATAATACTTACTAGATGATTCCCGCGACTTCGTCCGCGTGGACTAAGTTTTTTCGATTCCCGCGGGAACTCCTTAATTTTCCGGGATAAAAAGCCTATGTCCTTCCCCGGTATATAACCTATCCACCAACTTCCATCAAAATCATCGGTTGAATAGGTGGGCCGTGAAAGCGTGACAGACAGACAGACAGACTTTCGCATATTTTATAATAGGGATGATGACAACTCAATCAAATCAGCAACTCTTTACTAAATTTAAATCGCTCTTCTAGTATAGAAGTTGTTTGAAATTCACAGTTGTGACGTTTTTTTTTTTTATTTTTTTTTTATTTTATTGTGAGATAGGCTTGCGCTTGACGACAATCATGCTTAGTGCAAAACAATGATGAGGTCTAGGTTGGAGCGCGCTTGCCTAGAAGATGCCTATTCACTCTTGCCTTGAAGGTACCTAAGTTATACGTGGCAGGAAACACGTGCGCTGGGAGGGTGTTCCACACTCTAGCGGTTCGGATCAGAAACGTCGAACTAAAACGTTTCGTGCGGGCAGATTGGACCTCAACCACATAAGGATGCCAACGCTGACGGTTTCTCGCTGTTCTGTGGTAGAACGGGGAAGGAGGAACAAGGAATTTTAGGTCTTTTGGAAGACCCTCTATTTAATAATCAGTTAGAAATAATTTATTTTTGATATAGGCATCATCCCTATTTTTAACCGACTTCAAAAAAGGAGGAGGTTCTCAATTCGTCGGAATCTTTTTTTTTAGTATGTATTTTGCGTCTCAGGCTATGTATGCGAGAAAGAGGAGCTGTCGGGCATATTCGTGAAGTCTGTGACGCCGGGCAGCGCCGCGGCGCTCAGCGGCAAGGTGCGTGTGAACGACCGCATCGTAGCCGTGGACGGCGTGTCCCTAGCGGGCAAGTCCAACCAGCGGGCCGTAGACGCGCTCAAGCAGAGCGGAAACATTGTCACTTTGGAGCTGGAAAGGTAAAAAATACCCTACCGGCAAAGATGTAACTACTGTAACGAGGGCCAGGTCGACAGTCTTTTTTTTTTTTTTTAAAACAATAGAAACTTTCCACTGAATTTAAATGAATAAAATTCAAAAAAGGAAATACAAGACACGGATCTTAATATCTAGGTACTTGTTTCAGCAACAGGAGGCTGGGTTTTCGAAAACGAAGTTCTGGCTAGTGACTGACTGACTGGCCGCATCGTCAACCGCGAGTTTTAAAGCGTAATAGTGCTGATGCAGCGATTCAGTGGACATAGAATAATAATTTATAAAAGTACCGCCAAGCGATTTAGCGTTCCGGTACGATGCCGTGTAGAAACCGATTGGGGGTATAGGTTTAATATTACTGCCATACCCCCAACGGGTTAGCCCGATACCATCTTAGGCTGCATCATCACTTACCATCAGCTGAGATTGCAGTCAAGGGCTAACTTGCAGTGGTGTAACAAACGTGACAAATGTAACTGTATTCTATCTCATTCTCTCGCAGGCTAAATCCTATTATGAATATTTTTGTCTCCTTTTAGTGTCGCTTTTTCGTTTCATCGAATTTTCAAATCACAATGATTCTAAAGAAGTTTCACTTTTGAAAAATGCTCAAGTGGTGATCAAAGTTGCACGTCGTCGTCGTCTCTACTTATAGACGTCCACTGCTGGACGAAGGTCTCCTGCATGGATCGCCACAGAGCACGGTCTTGCGCCGCTTGTTTCCAGCGGCTCCCAGCTGCACGCTTGAGATCGTCCGTCCACCTAGTGGGGGGTCGTCCAACGCTGCGCTTCCCGGTGCGAGGCCGCCATTCGAGCACTTTGGGACCCCAACGCCTATCGGTTCTACGAACTGTGTGCCCCGCCCAATGCCACTTGAGCTTGGCGACTCTTTGAGCTATGTCGGTTACTCTGGTTCGCCTACGGATCTCCTCATTCCTGATTTGATCACGCAGGGATACTCCGAGCATAGCTCTCTCCATCGCCCGCTGAGTGACCCTGAGCCTTCTTATCAGGCCCATAGTTAGCGACCATGTTTCGGAGCCGTAAGTCATCAAAGTTGCACGTTTGTCAGATATCTCCGGGGCCCCAAGTTCGAGCAGCTGCAGCAGGCCATAGCGGCGGGCGAGAGCGCGGCGGCCACGGCCATCGCGCACAACCCCTTCCTGCACATGCACCGGCCCGAGCCCGCCGCCGCGCCCGACCACGACATACAGATGACGCATCTCCAGAGCCCGTGAGTGTGACGGATAGCCCAGTGTGCTTAGCATGCGCACTACGAGATTATCTCTCGACGAGAGAGAGAGATGTTGTCGTTGCCAGCAAATTTTTCATTTACCCTGACATGCACAAAATGCGGTATATTACAAGAAAAAAATAGTCGACATGTAAAGTTTCGTAGCGAAAAATACCACAGATAAGAAATATTACTTTTATCTCTACTTTTGACGTAACGAGACAAGTAACCATATTAGCTTCGGTAGACAGTGAGAGATAACGGGTAGACATAATTTTACTCGTAGTGCGCATGCTAGCCATACAGGCCTGGCTCACTTGTCACGTGACCTGACCACTGCTGCGTGGACCGTGCACGGCACTCGTATCAGTCGAGTGTTGCGCACGTACCGTAGTTATACGTTTACTTAAGTTCGCGTTATGTATAAACAAAGAAATCAGTAAACGATACCGTATTGCATTTATTTGGTCGTTTAAACTTTAATAATTATTAAGATCAAACTTATTTTTCTTTGCACTTCCTAAGAACCCTGAAAGTTAAGTTTGTATTATTTGCCTATATACGTACTTAGAGTTCTAATCAAAACTAATAATAATTCATAATGTAGGTAGTTTTATTTTTTATATCCGTCTGAAGGGATTTCGAAAGGAAACATTTCTTAAAGGTATAATTATTGTTACTCGCAGCGCTGTGCGAGCTGAATTGGGCTTTATTTATTACGACGTTAGCAGAGTCGCTGTTTCTTAAAAGGTCTTCGCGGAGTAAGTTTTCTGTAAACCGTACTGTACCTATTTTGTAGTATAACCATAAAAAATTGTATGAACTCTATGCAAACTCTATAACAACTCTAAACTCTAATTGGCTGATTGTTACTTGCTCACCATATTATATTAATAACACCTTACTTTACTTACAATCATGCCAATAAAAATATTCTATTCTATTATATTCTACATGGTACAACTAGAAGGCTTACTGATGCTGAAAAGTTGGTCTCGAAAATGCTCTTAACAGACCATTTCTACTATGTGGCCCATACGTATTAGCCACGTGTGCAACAGGGCCACCAACTTTTTTTTCCGAAAACTTATTGATATTGCAAAAGGAACTTTATGTCGCGCCTAATATAAATTTCCACCATGCGTACCTATAACTTACAAGATAATGATCACAACTTCGTCAGCGTGGATTTAGGTTCTATACCAATTCTTCGAGAACATTTTTGGGGATAAAAAACCTATCGTCCGCGCCTAGAGGCTACGTAGTCCCCGCGATGTATGCTACCTTTTTACCTGATGGACCGATTTGTAACATGTAACACAAATAACACACAAACTTTTGCATTGATTATAATATTGAAGGCTGAAGCTATATATAATGCCCGTTATATATAAACGGGTATAGGTTCTACTGGCTACGCGATATCCGGTAACGGGGATTCACGGCCGAAGCCTCACACTAGAAACATCAATAATTTCGTTAAATAATAAATTGTTAATTGCCTAAGTCTATACTCTATACTTATATTATAAATGCGAAACTTTGGATAGGTGGATTGATGTTTGTTACTCTACCACGCCAAAACGGCTCAATGGATCTGGATGAATTTTGGCAGAAAGATAGATTATAATCTGAAATAGATACATTTTATCCTGGAAAATTACAGAGTTCCCGCGGGAACCAAATAACCTCATTCCACGCGGACGAAGTCGCGGATGTCAGCTAGTTGGTAATATAACCCACTTATAGGATCACGCATCACAGCGCCAGAGAGATTGAAAATATTCGATGGTAGGTAACGATGTATAATTTTTTTTAAAATACAGACTGGAAACAAATGTAGAGGAGAGTGAACCGTCCCCCCCGCCAAGCCCGGTTCCGCCGCCCGCGCCGCGCCCCGCCCCTCAGTTCGAGATGCCACGCACACAGGAACAAAAGGACGCCATTAAGAGGAAGTGGCAAGCTATCCTAGGTAATAGTCTAAGAGATAATTGTACTTTTGGTAACTATCGCTAGGAAACAGGAAAATTAATTGTAAGGAGATATTTAAATAAAATTTGAAAATTATTTAAATAATATTTAAAAACACACCTACTGTAGCTTGATGCTGAGCTGGAGACCTGTATTTGGTCACACAACTTTGGTGCTATATCTAATTTGATAGTTTCTTATATTATGTACTCAAATTCTTCTATTCAAATTCTATTAAATTCTTATATTGTGATCAAATAAAAATGTTTTCTTTCTTTCTTTCTTTAAATACTACACACAAACATCAACAAGTGTAATAAGATTTATGAATAGGATAGTAATTAATTTTATGCCTTCATAATATTTATTAGCACATCAACGCGACGACACTTGAGCTAGTAAGCTTTAATTTTTTGTAAGTTTATCACGTCTTTGAGAAGCAATATCTCGCCACCGACGAGTGGAACGGACCAATGAGTATCGTCAGTTTTTACACTGTTCATACAGGTACATATCCAATGCCAATAGCTTTTCATAAGTATGATTGCGGAATGTCGTCAAACGCATAAGTCGTCTTAGTTTACAATTTGAATATAAAAAAAAATTGGTTGTCTGTAAAGTCGGTTTAAGGACGATAGTTTTACGTGATAACTAGAAGTTCTCGAAGAAGCTCGCGTGGCGGCGTTCCAGTAGCAGAACTATTCAAACTGCTAGCTCTGACGTCACGCGAGAAGAGAGATAAATGTGTCACAAGCCAACGCTTGGGCCGATCGTGCCTCTCTATCGCTTGTTCCGCGCTCTCACTTGCACGCTCAGGATCAGGCGGAACGTGGCACTTTTTCGTGCGTGCAGTCGGTGTTCATCGATTTATAAGACGTTATCACGTCAAAAAGAGAAGGTCGATACTTATGTGACCTTTTATTTGTAGGAGACGAAGTGGAAATCGTAGTCGGCGTAGTTGTCCGTGGCGGCGGCGGGCTGGGCATCTCGCTAGAGGGCACCGTGGACGTGGAGGGTGGTCGCGAGGTGCGGCCTCACCACTACGTGCGCTCTGTGCTGCCCGAGGGGCCCGTCGGACGCGCCGGCGTGCATCGCCCCGGGGACGAGCTCCTGGGTAACTTGTTATCCTAATAGAATGCATTCAGTATTTATTGGTAACTAGCTGATTCTCGCGACTTTGCCCGCGTGGATTGAGGTTTTTTGGTTCTCGCTGGAACTCCGGGATAAAAAGTAGCGGTGTGCTATTCCAGACTATAATCTATCTCTGTGCCAAATTTCATCCAGATCCGTTCTGCCGTTCTGGCGTGAAAGAGTAACATCCATCCATCCATCCATCCAGCCAAACTTTCGCATTTATAATATTAGTATAGAACTATAGAGTATAGACAATAGATTCTCTATTTTGCATATAGTCTGCATTTTCCACAATGAACTCTAGTTATAAATACTTTTTAATTTTCTATTAAATTAACTCCATTGTGCTCTCGATTCAGAGGTGAACGGACATCGGCTGCTAGGCATGAACCACCTGGAGGTGGTGTCCATTTTGAAGGAGTTGTCTAGCGAAGTGTGTATGGTGTGCGCACGGCCACGTCCCGCGCCGCCGCTGGAACTGGCGCCGCCTGCTGCTACCCTGGTGAAGGTATGTGAAGTTTTTTTTTCTTTACTACAAGTTAGCCCTTGACTGCAATCTCACCTGATGGTAAGTGATGATGCAGTCTAAGATGGTAGTGGGCTAACCTGAAGTGTCAAAAGTATCCGGAATTTTATATACATATATATAAAAAACATGAGATCATTGTGGCTAATTCTGTTGGCTCGCAACTTCTATTCGAGGCGTGAACTAAAATCTGCCAGTATATATATCTCTATTTGGCTGGTGACACATGCCACTGTTTTTCACTTCGTGTTGTTATTCTGTAACTTAACAATATAGGCTATGTAATTGATCATTGTACGTAAAATATCGTTGGATTTAATAATAATTATATAAGAGGAAAACATGACGTTCTTGTCGTAAATATATGCAAAACGCAATTCACTTACATTTCATTTTAGAAAAGTATTTTGAAAACATATAATCCCGGGACCTAGATAAATACAATTTGAATTCAATTAATCTCTAATATGGTGGAAATATTCTGGAATTATAAATTTATTTGGTATTACGTTTGTATGGGCAATTTACCCTCTGCTGGCTTCTTATGTAAATTAGGTAAAATAACAGGTCTGACTCAGGCTGAGTTTGTTGTGGGCTCTTCTCAGACCAGGGCGCGTTTGAAACCCTCGCAGCTTTAGTTTTAAGATACCGTAACTGATTATCACCATCAAGTCTTATTCTTTGTAAACATGACGTTCAGAAGGTGTATACTTCGTAGACCGTACCTATTTTGAATAAAGATGTTTTTATTTGATTTGATTTAACGTCAATAAAGTGTACGTACAGTGTACATTGAATAAATGATATGATTGATTGATTGATTGACTATACATAACTACAATCATAGCTCACTGTATCGCACTGTTGATTGACTATAACTTCAGTATACGGGCACAACCGGCCGCGCCACGTAAATTTTTGCGCGCATTTTTGGAGTCACGGGCACCTTTTTTAAGAGCAATCGTGGTTACTCCTTTATATGTTAATTTTATAGGCGAAATCCGACGGAAGTCTAGCGGGTGCGGGCGCTGAGGAGGGCGGTACGTTGGGCGCGGGCGGCAAAGTGCGGTCGCGGAGCCTCGAGCCGCTCACCGGGCTCGCTATGTGGTCTTCCGAGCCGCAGATCATTGGTGAGACAATACTTGCCAGCTGGGATATTGCATATTATCGATTCTCGACTCCTGAGACGTACCGCAATCGATGAAATTTTCGATTTCATATTTTTTCCTATTATAAATATTCAAATGGACGTAATAACATTAGGATATAATATTTTCCTAAGAAGAATTTGCTAATAATGTTTAAGTAATTCTTAGCAATTAAATATTTTGAAATTTCTTACCTACCTAATGTTCAGTGGATGTTGTTTACATTCTCTTCATTATGCTAATAATATACTAATTGCGTCATATAGCTATGACGTTAATGTTCGCGATAAAACATTGTTTATTTTGACTACAAAAAGATGATAAGTAGCATGTTTTGTAGTTGGAAAAGCGGTGATAGTGTAGCACTTAAGACTTTTAGCGCAATAATTAAATATCACTTGACTAGATGATGCCCGCGACTTCGTCCACATTGATTATGTTATTTTTTAATTCCCGCGGGAACTCGGGAAAAGCCTATGTCCTTCCTTAGGCCGGGATACAACCTACACCGATCTCTGACCCGAATTTCATTGAAATCAGTTGAACAGCTGTTGATGGACAAAGCGTAGCAGACAGACCAGCCACACATTCGCATTTATAATATTAGTATTTTTTTTTTTATCCACTACAAGTTAGCCCTTTACTGCGATCTCACCTGATGGTAGTATGGAGTTAGTTGGCTATAACGGTGAAGGAAAAAATCGCTCGCGAGGAAACCTGCATATCGAAGAGTTCTCCAAGATGTGTGAAGTCTGTCAAGCCACATTAACTCAACCTCTTATATTCTGGTTAAATTATTGTGTGTCACGTATATTTATTACGCGGGTTTAGGTCACAAGCTGTAAAATATACGATACTCGTGACTTATAAGTTGCATTTAGACTTTGCGCGGGGAGCCAAGCAGCTATTGAGTAAGTCATAGGTATCGTAATGCACTATAATCAACGCCCTCAATTTACATAGACGGGCCCTGTCAAACAAAGAATGTGGGCGTATTTTTAGTAACGCCATATAGTCTGAAAAGCGGGAACTTGCTTGCAACATATGCGCCATCTTGAATGAAAGCTTGAAAACGTATGACTCGGTCATAGATAATATAGGTCATAACCATAAAAGCCGTAAGGCCAGTTACTAAAAAAAATAATATCATAATGCCGCGAAAATTAAATGATTGCGTAATGGATAGAAATATTAAATAGGAGGAAGGTACATTTATATTGATGACTATAATTCCTTCCAGAACTAGTGAAAGGCGAGCGCGGACTTGGTTTCTCGATCCTAGACTACCAGGACCCATTGCGTCCGTCCCATACCCTAGTGGTGATCAGATCGCTGGTTCCTGGGGGCGTGGCGCAACAGGACGGTCGGCTCATACCGGGCGACAGGCTGCTGTTTGTCAATGATCAGGTAAGCGTCGTCGGCAACCAATAGACGTTTTTGGAGTTCACCTCCTTTAGAATCGATTTGCTTATATAGCCCGGGGTATGAACATTTATGGGGAGTAAAATAAAAGCCGTTACGTTATTGACTTTACGTTTCCATGGTAATACTTGTTTATGTTTCCATGACTATGTATTGTATTTTGATGAATATAAATGATATAATTAATATAAATAAATGTATCAAGCATGCTTTCAGTAATATAAAAAATGCGTTCATTTACCCTCATTTACTAATCTTTATTATTTTATAATCGCTCGTAAAGAATAAACTCCAGGCGTGCGTCGGAGCTGACACACAATTTTCTTAATCCACTACAAGTTAGCCCTTGACAACGATCTCACCTGATGGTAAGTGATGATGCAATCTAAGATAGTAGCGGCCTAACCTGTTAGGGGCATGGCAGTTATAATATTATGCCCCCATTCGGTTTCTACCGAATCTTCAATCAATCTTCAATCACGCCCCCGTTGCGGCGTGATTGAAGGACAAACCAACAAACCAACACACTTTCGCATTTATAATATTAGTATGAAGTATGATGGCAAATTTCAAAAAACTAGTAAGGAAATAATTATTGTTTCTTCCAGAACTTGGAGAACGCGAGTCTGGAGCAAGCAGTAGCAGCACTGAAGGGCGCCCCGCGAGGCGTGGTCCGCATCGGAGTGGCCAAGCCCTTACCGCTGGCCGATGCGCCGCCCCCGCTCCCCGCCTCCGCTCCGCCCGCCTACTCAGCACAGGACTAGCTTTGACTGACGATTGGCCCATACTCCGAGATGGTAAATTGGTAGCCAGAATCCATAGTGACGGTAGGTTTCAACTACGAAATGTTATTCAATCTATTCTTCTTAACTTTATTGACCGTAAACGATTGGCCCATACTCCAAGATGGTAGATCAATAGCCAAAATCCATAGTGACGGTAGCATTCAACTACGAAATGTTATTCAATCTATTCTTCTTAACTTTATTGACCGTAAACGATTGGCCCATACTCCAAGATGGTAGATCAATAGCCAAAATCCATAGTGACGGTAGGATTCAACTACGAAATGTTACTCAATCTATTCTTCTTAACTTTATTGACCGTAAACGATTGGCCCATACTCCAAGATGGTAGATCAATAGCCAAAATCCATAGTGACGGTAGGATTCAACTACGAAATGTTATTCAATCTATTCTTCTTAACTTTATTGACCGTAAACGATTGGCCCATACTCCAAGATGGTAGATCAATAGCCAAAATCCATAGTGACGGTAGGATTCAACTACAAAATGATTTTCAATGTATTCTTCTTAACTTTATTGACCGTAAACGATTGACCCATACTCCAAGATGGTAGATTGGTAGCCAGAAGCCATAGTGACGGTAGGTTTCAGCTACGAAATGTTTTTCAATCTATTCTTCTTAACTTTATTGACCGTAAACGATTGACCCATACTCCAAGATGGTAGATTGGTAGCCAGAATCCATAGTGACGGTAGGTTTCAGCTACGAAATGTTTTTTTTTTCAATCTATTCTTCTTAACTTTATTGACCGTAAACGATTGACCCATACTCCAAGATGGTAGATTGGTAGCCAGAATCCATAGTGACGGTAGGTTTCAGCTACGAAATGTTTTTCAATCTATTCTTCTTAACTTTATTGACCGTAAACGATTGACCCATACTCCAAGATGGTAGATTGGTAGCCAGAATCCATAGTGACGGTAGGTTTCAGCTACGAAATGTTTTTCAATCTATTCTTCTTAACTTTATTGACCGTAAACGATTGACCCATACTCCAAGATGGTAGATTGGTAGCCAGAATCCATAGTGACGGTAGGTTTCAGCTACGAAATGTTTTTCAATCTATTCTTCTTAACTTTATTGACCGTAAAACGTAAATAAATAGCTTCTAGAAAAGCGTGCACGTTCTATGCATAGCGTATAGACCGTCGTTAACGCTAACTAACGTTGTAATTGAGGTCCGAGTAAAATTTTTTACTTAATAGAATAGAGTAGAATTTTGACGACCTCCGTGGCGCAGTGTTGAGCGCTGTTGCCTTAACGTGCGGAGGTCTCGGGTTCGATCCCCGGCAGGGTTTGGAAATTTATAATTTCTGAATTTCCTGGTCTGGCCTGGTGGGAGGCTTTGGCCGTGGCTAGTTACCACCCTACCGGCAAAGACGTGCCGCCAAGCGATTTAGCGTTCCGGTACGATGCCGTGTAGAAACCGAATAGGGGTATGGGTTTAATATAACTGCCATGCCCCTAACAGGTTAGCTCGCTACCATCTTAGACTGCATCATCACTTACCATCAGGTGAGATCGCAGTCAAGGGCTAACTTGTAGTGAATAAAAATAAAATCAAATAAATATTATAAATGCGAAAGTTTGGATGGATGGATGTATGGATGTATGTTTGTTACTCAATCACGCTCCAACGGATGAACGGATCTGGATGAAATTTGGCACAGAGATAGATTATAGTCTGGAATAGCACATAGGCTACTTTTTATGCCGGAAAATTAATGAGTTCCCGCGGGAACCGAAAAACCTCAATCCACGCGGACGAAGTCGCGGGCATCAGCTAGTAAAAAATAATTCTTACTCTAGAACGAATAAACCGCAGGACAAAGTGCGTGCTTACGCTTTTCTTCTGTGATTTATACCTTGACCTTCTTCTTCTTCTTCTTCTTGTGATTTTTTTTTGATTTGTGTGTGACCTTTATAGTTTTATGAAATAACGTAACGTTTGGCACGAGCGTCTCGTTTGTAATATGCGATTATTATAATAACTAGCGATCCGCCCCGGCTTCGCACGGGTAGCACTAATTATTCTAAGTCTATACCCAATATAGCCAGTGGGAAGTGGGCAGGTTTTACATTGTAAGATTACGCCCCGTCCTCACCACAGCCGCCAGCCCGCCTTGATGTAAAGTTCAATTTTTATCTTAATTAGATACTTGAGATGAATAACATATTTATTTTGATAAGGATTGTTAATACGATGTCGGTAAAAACATCTTCGCAAGTAAAGCATTGGTTTAGACCAAATTTGAAAATCATAAAAATGATTTTTTTTTATCCACTACAAGTTAGCCCTTGACTGCGATCTCACCTGATGGTAAGTGATGATGCAGTCTGAGATGGTAGCAGGCTAACCTGTTAGGGGTATGGCAGTTATATTAAACCCATACCCCTATTCGGTTTCTACACAGCATCGTACCGGAACGATAAATCGCTTGGCGGCACGTCTTTGCCGGTAGGGTGGTAACTAGCCACGGCCGAAGCCTCACACCAGGCATCGTTTCTTGTGAGTCTATCTTAAAATATAGATATATGCTATCGCGGACTTTTTTTAGAACTTTTTGAGAGGAACAATTCCACCATACATTGTTTTCGTGTAACTTTAACTATTTACGCAGCGCACGCCACGTTAACTCTCAAAAGAGACGATTTTTTTCCGACTTAGTTCACATTATTGCGATTTTCCTTAGGATCTCAAATTTTTTAATAATAAAATATAGCTTATGTTACTAGCTGATAATGTAGCTTTCTATAGGTGCAAGAATTTTTAGATTCGGTTGAGTAGTTTTTGAGTTTATCCATTACAAACAAACAAACAAACAAATCTTTCCTCTTTATAATATTAGTTTAGATTATAAATAATTAATTATAATATAATGAACAATGTTGACTGCGACACTTCAGCAATTCCTTTACTATACATACCATTACTTGTTTAAGATACCATTAACACCTTACTTACCTTGATAACATAGATATTAGATTACATAGGAATTTACTGTCGCTAATATCAAGGTTTAATATTTTATGAGACCTATTACTGGAGATTGTACTTAATATATGTAATAATTTTTGATTATCGACTTATCGTAAGGGATAAAAAAACATTATCCCATACCATAAATCGATAAAGATATATTGAGATATAGTAAGAATTTATTGGATTGTTAAGTTTATTAACCTTATTATATTATTGTTATAAGCATTCCATGATTATATTTTAATTTTTTTGTGTACATAAAATTAAGAATAAATAGAATTTTAAGTTAATATGGTTTAATACATTATCGTTTGTAAAGTTTACTCGTTCGTTTATGAAATGCCCACATAACGAAATTATGATTTGATAATGAATCCAATATATATAGTTATAAGATCGACAAATAAATTCTATTATTATAAAAATGAAAGATTTTAATTTTAAAATTAGATAGTATATAACATATATTTAGTAACAAAAATATTTACATCTCTTCTTTAAACCAATCACAACAGTTTTCGAACTTAAACTATCACAAGTAGGTTAAACCTTATATTTATTTTAAAACATAAAATGGGTTTAATTTGTAAACATACCATACCATGCAATTATGAACCTTAAGGTGGTAGACATTTTCAGACTTTAGGGATGTACAGTCCCTATCTCCTCCTTATCTGACCCCGTGACAGCGTCGCTAGTGTATATTAAAAATAAAATAAAAACAAAAACTAAACAGGCATAAAAATTAGTTCCAATTTTGGCCACTGGGCCATACTGAACTATACTAAGAAATTAAGTTCCTTCCTTATCAATTCCTGAGACAATGGGGCTGATTCTGTAGTGCACAATCTCTAAATTAAACTAAAATGTATTATTGCTAACCCTTTCATAATAGTCTCTTCGGAAAGGGACAGAACTAGTTTTAAAGCTGTCATTTTAGTTTAGTTTAGAGATTGTGCACTACAGAATCAGCTCCATTATAGATCATTCTTAAGATAATATTAGAAGGTCGATGGTCACACCAGTCGATGCTCTTTTTCATTCCGTTCATACGTTCTGTTCACTGACAAAAAGAGATAGAAATGATGATCAGAAGCATTCTACCGTTTTCATCATTCATTCATTATGTTCACTTTTGAATGATACCAAAATAAACGAAAAGTGAACTCTGTTATCAGCTCTTACTTTTCTAGTTAACAAATGTTGCGTCAATGCAAATCTGTAATTTAACATGGATGTGTTAGCTCATCCATACTTAATTCGTGAAATCAATTCTATACAAACTTTAAAAAATTAACTCTAACTTCAATTTCAGTTTACCTGCGGCGGTAATCTGTTTGACATAAATTGTAGTATAGTTATAAAATATCCTGTCCTACTTATACTCTGGCTTATCTGTGTTAGTGCTATCAGACTACTTTTTTTAAATAATCATTTATTGGTTCAAATTGTTTTATAAAGACAAACAACAATTAGGCCTAGCACTAATTTAGTACAACAACAATGTACTCGTAGTACAGCTACAGTAGGTAAATGACGATCGCAATCACCTCTGATTGGCTGACACTCTTTCACTATTGTTTAAAATGCAGCGTTGCACCCATATTATTATAAAATCAGCGGAGCACAAAAAATGGGATTAAATAATGTGATAATTAAAATTTTCAGGCTAGCACCGCTTATAAAATAATATGTAGGTACAGAGATACAAACAAGTTAGCCATTATGCATATGAGACTACAGTGAAAGTGTAACAGCTCAGAAAAACGACTGGCATGTAGACGAAACACACATAAAAAGTTCATACAAAAATAAATAGATTTAATCTGGGATAAACTGGTTCGTTCAAAACTACCAGTTCTATCACAATAACTCCTTACACTTAATACAACCACATTAAGTTTTTACTATCTGCTAATTTGAGCAATAAGGTTACTTTATTAACTTATTCATTCCCTCCTATTCCCAAATTACTAAGTACAAACAAGTGAAACTACTCTTTGTAGAAACCTTCTATGATGTCTTTGTATTTATCGTAGACGACGTTTCTCTTAATTTTCAGTGTTGGACCTGTGGAAAAGCATAATAATTGTTTTATAATTTTCGTAAAAGAGGTTCGATATTATCAAGTTGATTGATCTACATTCTACAACATCCCCTTTGCGATAAAATTGACTCAACTCACCTAATTCTCCAGTATGCATAGAAAAGTCCTCGGGTAAAATTGCAAACTTCTGTATCTTTTGCGCGTTAGAGATAGCTTGTTTGTTGGCACGGGTTATTCCTTCTTCTATTGCCTTGTACACCTGTTAAAATTATACAAATTGAATAATTTAGCATGAAAATAATTAATATATTCCACAATTTGGATGGGCAGGGCTATTACATTCATTCTAGATATTGGTTAATGGATAATAGCTCAATGAAAAAACTAGAAGTTTAATTCGCTATCCACAGAAGGTAAATCTATGTGGTATACAGTGTGTATCTTGTACTTCCTGCCCGCGATATTCACCACACCACATAAATCCTCCAAAATACTCTCAACGTACGTTTCACTCCGATACCGGAGCATCTTTAGGAGATGTTGACTCTACAATGCACAACAACATTGGTCAATGGATAAAACAACAACGCGTTACGAAGAGAATTGCGACCTTAAGTGCGATTGATTCGACCTTAAGTCGTGAAGAATGCAAGTAAGACGAAGAATTTTAAAGAAGTTGATAGGATTGAAGCAAATTACGTACTGCTGGATCTTTGGTGTTGATAATCTCGCTGATTGTCCCGGCTTTGCTTCCGAGGCTCGCCACCCATTTTTTCGTCTCTGGTTCCAATTCGTCGAGCGCTTCGCCAGTACTGGGGTCAACTTTCGCCTAAAGTGGAATAACAGAACTCTGAGTTATGCCTTCATGTTACAAGGAAAACAATGGATACTTATATTATTTGCTGTGAACTCACTAAAAACTAAATCTCAACTCAAACACTGAACTGACTGACTTTGGCAAAATGTAGTACCCAGATCATTATCGCATCGCTCGCATCTCATGATTTTTCAAGGAATACTTTAAAACGGTTCTTTTTAAATCTGTATTTATTAAAGATTTAAAGGGTTTGTTTAATATTGAACATGCCACCCTCATAGGATCAAAATCATTACTTTACTGCCTACGCTTAGTCATGATTGATGATTTGTATATCTCGTACAGCGCTCTGACCTCCTCTGATAAGAGGTAAGCCAGGACACTGTAACTTGCAAACAAATCCCGCAAATCAATATTAAACCTAGTCTTAAAATGAAATCTTTCCCATTCGCTTCGGACCGAGACATGTCTTGGCATGTCACGCATCTTCAATTACGTCGCATTTAGTGCATTTCGGCGAGTCAGATTTACCTACGAAATGTGCAAACCCGTTCTATGCTAAAGTATAGATTCAAATGTATATTCAAATGCAAACCTTTAGAGTGAGTAGAATAGAGAGGAACTTTCGTTTATCTCCTATTAGCACGGCATATCCCACGTGCAGAAGTTCAGATTGCACAGTTTGCTCGATCAATACGGGCGCTATGTTTTCACCTCCAGCTGTTATCAGAAGCTCCTGTAATTAGGAAACGTTAAAGTCGTACATTATATATATATATATAATATTAACTCAATCATTAAAAACATCTTGATAAAAATTATGCACTATCCTGTGATCCGGCTATTTACCTAGATATGGAAATAATAATATTATTAATTTGCATTAATCTATTATATAATTTAGTAAGGAATGTAAACGGAAAAAAAATAAATGCTTGTTGTTTATCTGGGATATTTATAAGCATCGTAAAATGTCTGATACAATAGTTAAGCTTTTTTTAGATAACAAGATTATGTTTGATGTGGGGCTTGCTGTTATGTGAATCGCTGTTGAAGGGTTCTGTTGATGTAGAACTGATATATAATGATGTAGAAACCATGCAGGGGTGGTTCATATTATAAGTTTACATTATTTACTAATAATGGGGTTTGAAAACGTTTGGCGTGGTGGACGATCCGCTATCATGTTTGGGGACATTGGATCCCAGGGCTTCAAATACACCTATTTATGATCTTTACATCTAATAATTTATCTCCATTATGTGTAATTGTATGTATTCTATAACTTTTGTATAGAATACATACACTATAACTTTTTGTATAGAATACATACAAAAAATACATTTTATTTATATATCAGCATCCACAAAAAATATCAAACCCCTTATGAGTGCAATGAGGATTATAAATTATGTATTACAATTTGAAGTTACCTTTATTCTGCCGGTAATGTAAAGCAAATTGTTGCTGTCTAATCTACCGACATCTCCGGAGTGCAGCCAGCCTTCGTCGTCAAGGGCTTCCTTTGTCTTCTGTTCGTCACTAAGGTAACCCATGAAAACATGGCGACCTCGTATTAGGATCTCTCCAGGTCCGTTGATACTAGCAGATCCACCGAACTTAGTTTCCGTTCCGTCCAAAATTTCTCCAGAGCAATCCAACTTAAATCTGGAATTTATTAAACCAAACGTTTTTACGTAGGTATTCATTTGAAATTACGGACTCGATTTTGTCTTGCACAGTTTTTTTGTTTTGGCTTAAATTAAACCCTTAAAGCTCATGGAAAACTATAATATGACTAGCTGATGCCCGCGACTTCGTCCGCGTCGTATTAGTTTTTTTGATTCCCACGGGAACTCCTTTTAATTTTCCGGGATAAAAAGTAGCCTATGTCACTCTCCAGGTCCTCAACTATACCTATGCCAAAAATTACATTGATCCGTTGCTCCGTTGAGGCGTGATTGAAGGACAAACCAACAAAGCAATAAACCAACAAACCAACAAACAAACACACTTTCGCATTTATACTATTAAGTATGATTTATGCAATAATTCTAAACAATGTAAGTGTAGGATTTTTGTTACGAATATTTTTCAAGGATTTCCCGTTTCAGGACCAAAGAGGGTGACAAAATTAACAAAAACTTTTGGTGGAAGTCTGTACCTAAGTCAAATTAAATGTAAATTTTATACTTGTCCGAACGAAGACAAAGAAAGAAAACCTGTTTAGGAATGTTTTGGGATACATTATACTTACTTGGGATAGATGCTAAGAGTGTGAGCACCGGCCGCTTCGCTCATACCGAAGGCATCCATAATAGGGATATCCAGGGAGAGGAAGAATTTTTTGATCTCTGGAGACAGGGGCGCGGCCGCGGTGACGAAGGTCGTGCAGCGGTCGAGACCGAGGTTGACTCGTACTTTGTTGAATACTACTGACTTGGCCATCTTGTATCCGCACGATGTACCGGATTGCCTACCATTTAAATAATACCTTCTTAAAAACCATTCAAAAGCTAGTCCAGTGCTACCAATTGGCTGTACTGAACTTAAAAAAACAGCTCATGACTATAATCACTACAAATTGATGACTTCAATCTGGAGCTATGTTACAGCCGATTGTATAATGACATAACTTTGTTGTTAGGGTAATTTGATGGGAATAATTTAACTAATAATATGTAGGATGAATTAGAATGCAGAGCGACACACACCTTTTCCAACTTAAAAATTGTGATATAGTGGGGCTGATTCTGCAGTGCACAATCTCTAAATTAAAATGGCAGCTTAAAATCTAGTTCTGTCCCTTTCCGTAGGGAGTATTATGAAAGGGTTAGCAATATTTGTAATGCTCTAATTTTAGTTTAGTTTAGAGATTGTGCACTACAGAATCAGCCCCATTACCTACATAAAATATAGTACCTATCTCAAAATTTGTTGCAAATTAAACTGTATAGATTTATCGTAAATAGGTAGGTAGGTACATAACAACAGGGAGGTAACTAAATAAAACGTACAATAAACATGCATTGTGGTTGATAATTTGGTTAGGTACTCTAAAATGGTTCTACTTATGATACCAACTAATAAAAGAAATTAAGAGATAACAACACATTTCACCCCTGTCGTGGTCATGCTCCCCGCTATTCTACAACAAACAATAGTTGTATGTATCACATACCAATATTTAATCATTTCGAAGAGTGTGAAGTCTAAGGGCAGACCTGTCATACCAGCTGACAGGGCTCTGGTAAAACGTATAAGATTGTTTTATACTAATTTATTCTAATGTTTTTGGCAAGTACTTGTTAAACATACCTATGGACAAAACCATTTGCACCAAGCAAGGCATCTCTCCCATATCGCCCCAAAAAGACTAACAAGTATCAATTATAGGCATGTATTAACTTCTTGAGCCATTCTTTGCTTTTCTTACTTGTTTTCTTATAGTATTAAGTATATAGGTAACTAGTTTGGTATAGCCTGAGTGTTGAGACAGAGTTGTAAAATATATAACCAAATATTAATTACTTGATTATGTCCGCGTGGAACAACTCCATAATTTTCCGCGATAAAAAGCCAAGATAGGTAGGTACATCCTTACCTGTGATACAACCTATCTCTGTACCAAATTTCATCATAATCGGTTGAAAAGATGGGCCGTTAAAGCGTAGCAGACAGACAGATACACTTATGGATGAATTAAAAAAAATTGTTACCCGTTGATTCTGGCGCAATGATGCTCCGTGCCCTTGTCTTTGGCCCACGTGGCGATGTACCGTTTCAGGGATCCGCTGGATTTTCCCACGGCCATAATTTTCTCGTGCATTTTCTCCCATACCCGAGGCACCGCCAAGAACCTTTTAAAACATATTCGTTTCTTAAATTGAAATTGAAGCATGTCAAAGTATAACGGATTTACAGACATACGTAAATACGAAACTTGTAAAATAATGGCAGCCCGGAACGTAGGTAGGTATGGCTGTTTATGACCGACTTCCAAAAAAGAAGGAGCTTCTCAATTCGGCGCGTATATTTTTATTCCAGCAATAAGTTATCTAACAGACATCGATTCTGTTGTACAGCATCTCTAAATTAAACAAAAATGCCCAGCTCTATTTTTATAGCTATCCCTTTCAGAATACTTCCAGCGGAAAGGGGCAGCATTAGATTAAGATCTGTCATTTTAGTTTAGTTTAGAGACTATGTTAAACAGAATTGGCCACATCGACATACTAATACAAGTGCCTTTTGTTATCGGCCGAAATTAAAACCATATCATTTCTTTGGTTATCTGACGTTATATTTCTAAGCAACGTTGTTAGTTGTCAAAAATTTAATGGTATTTTTGGCAAATAACGATGTAGCATGGATGTTGCTTGGTAACTTATCGACACATCTTATAATAATCTTATATTATTAACATAATTATACGATTTAATTCAGGCTTTGATAAAGATAGAGATTAGAATTACACATGACAAATAAATTACTAGGTATAGCTTTTCCGAGAGCTTTTTATTCAAGAAATGTCTGACTTGACTCCACTAAGTAGTTGTGATTAGATGTGATTTAGATACCATTTGAATTCATAGTATGGCATTTTGAGCATTTTTCTATCGTAGCAATATAATATATTGTGCGATTACAAATATTTAGCCATGATCGAATCTAAATAAAAGGGGAAAAACTTATTTAGTAATAGGAGAAACAAGTCTACATCATGATTAATTACTGATTTTAATTATTATATCAGTAACATAGAAAGATATGTATTATGAGACATCAATGCCGATGACATGCTACAAAGTTCAATCGTTATCAATTTAATTTTATTAATCATACCCATTTCATTGCATTAAAAATAGAAAAGTGTATGGAAAGGTTACTCAGATAAGATAACTATTTGCAACATTGTTTCAAAGAAGTATTCAATATCACTGTTTTTGTAGATACAAACATTTCCTGCTTAGAATTAGTTTAAAAGCTGTATTTCCGGTATCCAATTTTAATAAAACTTAGCGCAGTATGTAAGTCGTTCTGTAAACTAAATTGACCTGCTAAATCAAACGCCATCCATATTGCTGACCCTTTTGAAAGTGTCAGCAAATATATTCAGACTTGTCATTTTAGTTTAGTTCAGAGATTGTCGGTCAGAATGAGCCACAATTACAATTGGGCTGATTCTGTAGTGCACAATCTCTAAACTAAACTAAAATTACGGCATTATAAATTTTTCTAACCCTTTCATTATACTCCCTGCGGAAAGGTACAGAACTAGATTTAAAGCTGCCATTTTAGTTTAGTTTAGAGATTGTGTTATACAGAATTGGCCACAATGGTGATGATTCTGTAGTGCACAATCTTTAAACTAAACTAAAATTAGAGCATTACAAATATTGCTAACCGTTTCATAATACTCCCTACGGAAAGGGACAGAACTAGATTTAAAGCTGCTGTTATTTGGAAAGTTTGCAAATGTAAGCCTTTATTCTAATCAAATGAAAATGTTTAAGAAAATTTTGGAATGATCTAGCTTGAATAATCTAGAACATCCCAGAATAATTTGGAAATCTCTGAAATGTATTCCAAGGCTCTGATTGATCGAGCATATTTAAAAGGTTCGAAAAAATTCTAGAATGACCTAGAAATTTCTAGAATGATCTCGAATATTACAGAATGATTTAGAAAGCTCTAGAATAGATGCCACGGTTCTGAACGATCAAAAATATTCTAGAAATTTCTAAATTGATCTAGATTGTATGCCAATTTTCTGATCAATATAGAATGTTCTAGAAATTCCTCCAATGATCTAGAAAGCTCCAAAATGTATCTCAACTTTCTGATCGATCAATCGATCTGAAAAGCAAATCTGTCTTTTACTTATATGAAAAAATTGTGAAGTAAGCAGTGATAGATTATTAACATTAACAAATAACTATACAATTAAAACCGGCCAAGTGCGAGTCGGACTCTCGCACCGAGGGTTCCGTACAAACCTGTAGTAAGTTTTAAATTATTAAAAAAAAACTACTTACTAGATCTCGTTCAAACCAATTTTCGGTGGAAGTTTGCATGGTAATGTACATCATATTATGTTTTTTTTAGATTTATCATTCTCTTATTTTAGAAGTTACAGGGGGGGGACACACATTTTACCACTTTGGAAGTGTCTCTCGCGCAAACTATTCAGTTTAGAAAAAAATTATATTAGAAACCTCAATATCATTTTTGAAGACCTATGCATAGATACCCCACACGTATGGGTTTGATGAAAAAAAAATTTTTGAGTTTCAGTTCTAAGTATGGGGACCCCCAAAATTTTTTTTTTTTTAGTTTTTTTTTTCTATTTTTGTGTGAAAATATTAATGCGGTTCACAGAATACATCTACTTACCAAGTTTCAACAGTATAGTTCTTATAGTTTCGGAAAAAAGTGGTTGTGACATACGGACGGACAGACAGACAGACAGACAGACATGACGAATCTATAAGGGTTCCGTTTTTGCCAAATTTGGCTACGGAACCCTAATAAAAATGACCCAGCGAAGCGGGTATTCACAGCTAGTTTCTATATAAAATGAGAGCTAGTTAACAGCTGCTTACCTAGTAGGCCTTACTTCCTTTAAGGTCTCAATCAAACTGCCCTTCAAGGCATCGGGCTGCGCAAAGTAAACCGCAATAGCATTATGCAGAGTTGTGTAAATGTCCACTACCTGAAAAATTTAAATATCTGCTGCAAAAAACCTATTTTCCTAAAACCTTAAACCACGCGAACGTAGTCGCGGGCGTCATCTGGTATTGATTAATGACACGAACGATGCCCACGTAAAGGTCAAGAGAATTCGCGTATACTATTGACTAAAACAAGTCATTATCGCAATTATTGCTAAAAAGATAATGAAGCATTAGGATCGTGATGAGTGAATTAGTATCCTGTATCCGATAATGTTTTGTATGAATCAATTAATATCAAGAATCATTTATTCACTTGCTAAGATTAGATAAAGGCATGAAACAGTCGTCGATCAATTTGATTTGCGAAAGGATTCCGCAATTTATAAGGATTTAATACTAGGAAATATAGCTACAGTGCATTCGCAATGTAGGTAGTTAAGTATACTTAGATACGTCCATGACACATGTCAATAGCAATGAACGCTTCTATCATTTATTAATACATAAATAGGTGCTTACACAATGATTAGAACCATTACCATAATCCTATTGTAGTTTATTGTTGCCTGTTGTGGATTTTAATAGTTTTTTACATTCAGATGTTTTGGTTTCCTCTAACTCTTTTAGGGGAAAACAATGTACATAATATACGTGGAAAAGATTGTGCGATATAAGTAATGAAGTTGTCCGTCACAGCGTGACGTTCTACTTTCGAGAATTGGTTTATTACTATTAATCTTGATTCTAAGATTCTTCGAATTTTCTACTTTCTTGAGGGATAGGTATGTATATTATGTAAATCCATACTTATATTATAAATGCGTATAATAATTGTAAGTATGTCTGTATTTATGTCTGTCTGTCTCTCTGCTACGCTTTAACGGCCCATCTGTTCAACCGATTTTGATGAAATTTGGTACAGGGGTAGATTGTATCCCGGGGAAGGACATAGGCTATTTTTTATCCCGGAAAGTTAAAGAGTTCCCGCGGGAATCATAACTCTTAATCCACGCGGATGAAGTCGCGGGCATCATCTAGTAAATAATAATTATTCTAGGCAAGAGTTCAAGACATCATAGGTTACATAACTAAGTACTTTTAAGTGGATATACTAATTAGCCAGTAACATAAATCTAGACTTATATATTTTCCGCATTCGATAATTAATTTGTGTTATATGTATTACTACTTTTAGTAACTAAGTATTATTGGCGCTCATTCGGTTCCTTAAATTGTAGGTACCTATCTTACCAAAAATATAGTAATACTAAATGATGCCCGCGACTTCGTTCGCGAGGATTAAGTTTTTTTAAGTAATTCCCGCGGGAACTCCGTAATTTTTCCGGGATAAAATGTAGCCTATATCCTTCCCCGGGATACAACCTATGTCTATACCAAATTACATCAAAATCGGTTGAAAGTATGGACCAGGAAATCGTAGCAGGCAGACAAACACACTTTCGCATTTATAATATTAATATTGAAGTAGGTATGGATTTTCAGCTTTAAAAGTAAAGGTATGATATCCCGCACGGAAGTTTGTGTAAGGATAATGAATCATTAATCTAGTATAGGTTTGTGCAACTAAATTAACACCAATGGGCAATGTATCGTTGCTTACCTGAGCAGCGACATGGCTAAGCGGTAGGTAGGAGATGAGCACATCATTGGTCGGTCGCAGGTCCCCAACTCTCTCGCTGATAGAAAACGCGTCCCATGTGAGGTTGTCGTGCGATAACATCACGGCCTTCGGTGGACCGACTGTACCAGACTGAAAGGACGTAACATTAAGTCATTATTTACATATAATATAACTAGCGATCCGCCCCGGCTTCGCACGGGTAGCACTAATAATCCTAATCTATATAATATAAACTATCCTATCTCTCAAGTTAGATCGAACTGCACATGGTGTGCGAATTTTATTATAATCGGTTAAGTGGTTTAGAAGTCCATTGAGGACAAACATTGTGACACGAGATTTATATATATATAGATTAAAACTATTAATTTTAATAGTGCATAATCTTATATGCAGTATACCTAATAGCTTTGTATTGACAAAGCAACTCGTTATACTACTTAAGTCACATCCTGTTCATTTTTATTAAAATAAGTGTGTGCGAGATATTTGAATACCGACCTATCGAGCTTGTTAAAGCGTTTATTCAGTTCGTTTAGATTGGATATCTATACGAATCGAATATGACTGAAATTTCGAGTTTTTCGAGTTTCGAGTTTTTTCGATGTAAGTAGGTATTTACTAAAGTTTTATTAAATCAAAGATATAACAAACTTTGCGGTGCTTTTAACTCGCTCTCAATCATTACATTGGGTAACTTGAAGAATTATTATACAATGTCACAATTTTCAAAATAAATTAGCTGGCATGGAAACAGACGTACCTACGATTATAATCTACTATGATATGTGCTAAAGCATAAAGATAATTAATATTCGGGTATTAATAAGGTTTATTTTATTATGAATTGTACCGAGTGCATTGTGTTCTTTTCAATGCGATTTTGCGATAATCTTGTGGAATTAAAATATAATTAATAAGGTATGCTCACCTACTTACTTGGTGTGATATGGCAACTCTGTTATCGGTTTCAGAAAGTTTTTAGTTAAACCGAGTTTTACCAAATGATTAAGCGAGGCTTAGGTAGGTACACGGAAAAAAACCAAATAAGAGTACCTACTGCTTAATGCTTTCTGTTTGTATCCGACTCGCAATATCGCAAAATTTTCATATATATAAATATACTAGCTGATGCCCGCGACTTCGTCCGCGTGGATTGAGGTTTTTCGGTTCCCGCGGGAACTCTTTAATTTTCCGGGATAAAAAGTAGCCTATGTGCTATTCCAGACTATAATCTATCTCTGTGCCAAATTTCATCCAGATCCGTTCATCCGTTGGAGCGTGATTGAGTAACAAACATACATCCATACATACATCCATCCATCCAAACTTTCGCATTTATAATATTTATTTGACTAGCTGATGCCCGCGACTTCGTCCGCGTGGATTTAGGTTTTGCGGTTCCCGCAGGAACTCTTTAACTTTCCGGGATAAAAAGTAGCCTATGTGCTATTCCAGATTATAATCTATCTCTGTGCCAAATTTCATCCAAATCCGTTCAGCCGTTGGAGCGTGATTGAGTTACAAACATCCATACATCCATACATCCATACATCCATCCAAACTTTCGCATTTATAATCTTTATATATAGATAAAAGTTAGAGTCTGTCTAGTTAACGCTGCGAAAAGAAATAAAAATAGAGATCTAAAATATATATAGTACATTACTGCAGCGGCCATCAAAACAGGCATTGAAGGACGAACGTGTAAATGTGGGCCGAGGCGAAGCCGAGGCACACATACGTAAGTCCATCAATGCCTAGTTGTGGCCAAGGCTTGTATAGTGCTTTTCTCAAATAATGCGCGGAAATTAAAACTAAATGTTCATCACACTCATTGTCTTCACTTGAACTCATTTTGTCAAAAACATTTCAAAATCAATGACGAACAACGAACAACAATAATTTTTCCCGCGTCAAAGTGTTCATTTGTTTTTTTTTTCAATAAACAGCTTTCTATTTGCAAGCTAGTTCGAAATTTAAATAAAACCTTTGATAAGTTACCTCCTTGGTTGCCATGTTTCGAAGTAAAAGATCGTTCCACTTTTAAACTACACGACAGATATGAATTAGTATGTAATTTATTTGGCCGCTAAACCACGACAGATATGGATTTTCATACAACTTTAGAAGGCCGCTGCTCGCATGTATTTGGCCAGTACAGCAATTTCGATTTATCTCGAAGAAGGTTGTCAAAATAATGCTCAAATTTCCAAGCATGTTTGAGAAAAATATTTTTTCTCACAGCTCCGGGCGGAAAGCGTCAATTTTCCTCCCGCTGCGCTAAACGAAAATGCCGCTTTCCGCCTCCGTCGAGGAGAAAAATAGTATACACACCACGGGCAGTAAATAAGAAATGTCTCAGATCACATGTTTATTGACCTCGGCTTCGCCTCGGACAACAATTACATGTGATCTGAGACATTTCTTATTTTACTGCCCTAGATGTGTAATATACTATTCTGCTTATGTTTTGCCAGAACTATCTACTCTCAAGTCTCAGCTTTCACTAGTTCCCTACCTAGTACGTTCCTAGTATAAAATAGAATTATTCAAAAACTCAATTTGATGGGTCTCTTTTAAACCAAATTATGTACCAAACTCTTAGTACGGCCGAGTCATAACTCGTAACGTCTTGTTTGGTAATTTAGCGATATCGCCCATGTTACTTGATTCGTACATGTTACGTAATTCGTTTTCGATGTCGCTACAAGTAAGTAGTTATTATCTAAATATGTAAAAACAAGTTGAAATTTTTTAATTAAATTTGTTATTTAGGTGCATCAGAACGAGGTATTTGCTGTGGTATTTCATTATAGGTATATTTTAAATTGAAGTAAATCGAAAATAGAATAATTATAATTATTCTAATAATTATTAAGGAGTCTACAAATAAATAATATGAGGATTTAAAGACAGCATCGTGATAGGTAATATTATTTTTATTGTGAAGTTTACATCGATGCGACCTGTAGAGTTCAGTCTTTAATTGGCGTTCTGAGTATCATAAGCACAATAAATTTAAGTAGATATTACAGAGCCTATCAGACTTACAGAGCCTATCAGACTCAAACATCGGATGCTCAACAACGGGCACACTGTTACAAGCAAACCACTTTCCGGTATGTTTCGAACTTAACTGTAGGTTAAAAGAAAATACCAACCGTATAGACTAGCGTGCAGCATTCATTGACGGCGATGGATTTGAGGATGTTGTTGAGTTGTGTGTCTGGCTCCTTAGCGCCCATTGCCATTATTTGATCCCACTGCAACAATATTAAACAACTATATACAAAGGTTGAAACAAACGGAATGTGCGACGCAAACGTGTCCAAAAACCCCCTAGAAATTTAAAAAATAATTTTCGATTTGTTTTTATTTTAATGATGTTGGATTTATAAGATATAAGATTTTCCCCTACCAAAAAGTGCTCAACGCGGCTCAAGAAGTTTTCAGCACACGGTCAGGTATATACGATGTGTTATACGTCATAATACGTCACAGCATGTCGGTGTCGCGAACCCATAAGATTTTCCCCTACCAAAAAGTGCTCAACGCGGCTAAAGAAGTTTTCACTTCAATAATTATTATAAAACCGCATGACGGTGTTCACACTGCAAAGCGCGCGTTGGTGCCGTACAACATTGAACAGATGGGCACAGATGGTCTTTACGCGTTGCAGTTTGACGTGCTTTATTATAGACTCTGAAGCGAGGGAACTGCCTGAAGTTGTATTAAGTTCAGTACTATACACTACTATATTCAGTACTACTAGTATTTTACTTATATACTGAGAAAAAAAATTACCTGGCACGCGCGCATTTACGTTCTTTGTTTTTCCGGTAAGAGAAGGTATAGTATGACCACAGAATAGGTTGGTACGGCTTTCTCTAGGCTTAAGCTTTCTATTGGTTTGGTAAGCTTAGCGCGCGTTGAAATCGTTTGGGTAGTTCAAGCAAAAAACCATACTTAATATTATAAATGCGAAAGTGGGTCTGTCTGCTACGCTTTCACGGTCCATCCGTTCAACCGATTTTAATTAAATTTGGTACAGGGATAATTTATATACCGGGGAAGGACATAGGCTACTTTTTATCCCGGAAAATTAGGGAGTTCCTGCGGGAATCATAAAAACTTCATCAACGCGGAAGAAATCGCGGGCATCATCTAGTAATATTATATAAAAACAAACAATTTAATGTGTTGTAAACATGTTAGAGAGTATCTTACTTACACTGTACACTCCGGGTATGGATGTGTTCACGACTCCCTCCCATTGTACAATAGCTTTCAGATGTTTGAGCCGACTTTGGACGGACAATATTTTGTCAAGTTGTTTCTTATCCTGTACAACGCAGATGTTGGCTCGGGATGACTCTAAGCAGTAGTAGCAAGCTTCCGCAGAATTTGTTGTGTAAATACCAGCAGCATATCCTCTAAAATAGAAATACTTAAAAATATTTTATTTTTTAAAAATATACCTCTAGGCAATAAGTCTTGCTTGCAAGTGGTGATGCAGCCTAAGGTGGAGCCTAAGGTGGATGCCTATATATTCACTCTTGATTTGAAGGTACCTATATTAAAAGAAGCCGGAAGGGCATTCCATATCCTAGCGGTTCGAATTATTAGAAACGAGGAAGCAAATTGCATCGTACGAGCCCGCGGAATTTCGACTGGAGTATATTTTGGAGTATGTAAAAGTTGCTTTATGTGGGTAGAGCTTCGCGGGGTAGCACAGTTTCAGATATCATAATAAGTAATTAAGATAGGTACGCGTATAAATACCTTGATAATAGGTAGGTATAATTCATTAATTTTCACGAAGCAAGGTAGTTTGATAAGTAGCTACTTTACGCCAAGCAAATTGGGAACGCAATACCTACTCATCAAAGATTTTAACTCTTGGCTTTAGGTATTCCCGTACATACTACATGGGTATAAGGTAGGTGCTATTAGCTTTCGACCACGTAGGGTCATTGCTCGACCTACAAATTAAAATAGTGATAAGTGAACTGATAACACATCAGAGATTAGGTATTTATATTTCTGGATAGTAGATAGTAGATAATATCCTTCACTTACCCAGCATGTATCGCCGCTAAATCGGCAGTATACCACTGCTCTGAGTTAAAGCCTAATATACACACAGAGTGGTATCGCTCCAGGCCTACTTTCAAAAACCCCTTTGCACATGTTCGCACGCGTTCCTGATACTGTCTGAAAGATAAAAGAGAATAAACGTTACAGATAAGACTGATGAACACACGAGATAGGAGTCCATGGAAAGTAAAATTGTTATAAATTGGATTAGTAAAATTATTATAAAACTGTGTCTCATCTCATTATCAATTTTATTGCATAGCCTTTTATGATTTAACTAAGTAGGTATGTAGGATAATAGCTATAATTATAATTATAAATAATAATAATAATTTTATAAAATTAAGATATTTGAAGGTACACCACACTGTGGTAGAATAGGAGCACTTTTATACTGTACTAGCTGATGCCCGCGACTTCGTCCGCGTGGATTGAGGTTTTTCGGTTTCCGCGGGAACTCTTTAATTTTCCGGGATAAAAAGTAGCCTATGTGCTATTCCAGACTGTAATTTATCTCTGTGCCAAATTTCATCCAGATCCGTTCAGCCGTTGGAGCGTGATTGGGTAACAAACATCCATACATCCATCCAAACTTTCGCATTTATAATATTTATTTCATTGATTCCACCTCAATTGTACTCTATTCACAAATAAATAAATTGATTGATTGATTGATTGATTAAGGTAGGTACATACTTACGAGTATGTAGCACTACAAGTCCTAGAAGTTCACAAATCACACTGCGAGGGGCGCGGCGCGCAAAAGCAAGATCCTAAGTACCTGTTTCATCATCATCATTCATCATAAAGTGCGCGACTAGTATATACCTGTATATACTAGTCGCGCACTTTATGATGAATGATGATGAATATTGATTTATTCATCCGCGGAACTTGGACTGCAGCAGTAGGTAGTTTAATACGAGTATATAATATATTTCAGCTATCTGCAGGGCTAGCATGGGCCGGAGATAAAAATTTTATCCCCCGATTTTATCCACTGACAAGAGTTATAATTAACTTATCCACTTCTCAGAGCACGGCAACAGGGGAGAGGAGAAGTTTTATCCCCGTTTGACATTTCACGGGGACTCGGGGGACTATTTATCCACCGTTATTTTAACGTTTTTATGTATTTATTTAGGAATAAAAATTTTATCCTTTCCTCGGGGAGGAAATTGACTCGGCCCATGCTAGGGGGGCAGCTAGTATAATATATAATTATTCTAGCTTACTCCCCCGACTTCGTCCGCGTGGATTAAGATTTTTTTGATTCCCACGGGAACTCTTTAATTTTCCGGGATACAATCTACCCCTTTACCAAATTCCATCAAAATCGGTCGGGCCGTGAAAGCGTAGTAGACGGACACATTTTCGGTCTCAGTTCATATAGGTATTAAGTATATTGATTTGGTATTTTATTTGGCGTGTGGCGTCGACGTCTGTGTATTTGACATTGTTTTATTTGAAAAGTAGGTAGTTGGTATACTAACTTGTAAGTCGTTTTGTGCCACTTTCCATCCGACTTCTTAGTGGCGAATGCGATATCGTCAGGGTACCGAGCGGCAGTTCTGCTGAGGAGACCAGGCACCGATATAGGAGGTTCCGCGGCCACACCACGAGAACCCAAGCGAATTTTAACGTGACCTCCGGGATCGCAGCATGTGTAACTGTCGGCTGGAATGAACTGATCTGGACCTGGCAGTAGAAATATTATAATCAGCCTGGCAGTAAAAATAACAAATAATATCCTCCCGACCAAACGGCCAAGCGGTAAATAATACGGATTATGCCTAGGGTAAGCAGTGCTCTCTTGCCTCTATTGCCAGAAATTTGACTGATTTTATTAATAAGTAACCATCTATATACCTACCCCTATAGGGAACTAGATCATTTTTTTACTAGACGCTCTGATTTAACCTAGTTATTATAGCTATAACTGCTTCATTATGACTCGTCGAGACACCTTGACCGCATACCACGGGCAATCTAAACATCCTAACAGAAAAAGTAGAACGTTCATAGCAATTAGCAACCTCTGCTGTGCAAATGATCTGTGTTGTAGGGCCCAACCACACAACTCTATCCACTTTATCCTGAAAATCCCTGTTTATAATTTCTATGTTCTAACGCGGAACCTATTCGAGCGCTTGACAGCTGGACACTACCTAGTTAGCAGTTACGTATTTTTATGGCGTCATTAATGGCAAAATCACTTTCGTCTCAAGATCGCAACCTTGCACCGCTAGCAAATGATCGTGGTACCAGTGCAAAAAGTTAGATTTTAATACAAAAATGTAAGATAATAAAAGCTCAACGTTTATTAGTTCTGTCGTCACATATCGCCGCAGTCGAATGTTAGTTAGGGTAGCTTAGGTTAGCTTTAGGTCATATAGGTATTATGCGTTCAACGTTGACGAAGACGTTAGGTTAGGTCATAATGTAAGGATTAATTAATAAATTTAGTATGTAAATTCATCCCCATTTCCTTCTGTGATCCTTCTGGCGTCCGCTAACGTAACTCACTTGACACAAAGTTCGAAATAGTGTGGTAAATATAATAAAATAATAATTTATCCTTAGGGCGTACTGTGTAGGTACATATTTTACATAATAAGGTAGGTATTAAGTCTGTAAATACCTAGTTACTCCCCTTAACTTGGATAGAGGTAGGTATATTATGTCGCTGTCACAGGATGTTATCGCAACGTAAATTATTGTTGCAACTGCAGGTACCTATACATTTTGCTAGTGTAAACTGTAAACTAATAAAAAGGGTTTTCGCTGTCTTATCTAAATCCAATTCACAATGTTTTGTCCAAAACGTGTGAATCATATTCATAGTAGGTATATGAGTAGATATACTTACGTACACACGGTACACCAATATCTACGAGTGATAATAATAGCCCCGAGTGTATCGACCTAATAGTAGGTAGGTAGGTACTATTACCTACTTTAGATACCTACTTAGGTAGGTACCTACTCGTATGACTCGTGTTAAATAATTGACCGAGCGAAGCGAAGGTCTCTGAGTCTACTTGGGTGAATTGGCACTTGTCCGTCCGTCCGTCTGTCAGAGCCTTATAACTTCTGAATTACTGAACGTAATTACTTCAAATTTAAATATACTGTGTAAACCGATGGCCTCCCGCCGAATATGGCTTAAAAAGTTATAAAAATCTTTATTTCAGGGGGGCTCTCATAGAAGGGGGGCTTTCAAAGTGGTGATTTTCTGACGTCCAAAGATGACCTCAGAACTCCCAATTTTCTGAAAGGCTGAGCCTGAAACTTGATTAATTATTTGAATTATATCCTGTACTTGAACAACAAATACTAAAATTAGATAAATATTATAAGGAAACGAAGTTATTTAATTTTTAATGAGCTTACGTATTTTGAACAAACTTCACAATGTTGTCAATAGATGGCGCTCTGTACAAACTTATTCGTTTGTGCTTAAAAAGAAAAGGCTGAGCCTGAAACTTGATCACTTATTTGAATTATATCCTGTACTTGAACAACAAATACTAAAATTAGATAAATATTCTAAGGAAACGAAATTATTTAATTTTTTAATGAGCTTCACTATTTTTAACAGAACTTCACATAGATGGCGCTCTGTAAGTTTATGGATACCGCGAGGTCTCAGTTCGGGGCGAACCACTAGTATTTTATAATATTAAATACATGGGAACCTAGGTTAGGTGTACCTACACTGTAGGACACCATATAAATTAAAAACAATCTTCGACTCTCCCTTTTTCTCGCACTAAGGTACTATCAAAGGTAGGTAGTAGGTACGGACTATTAAGTAAATATTCTGTGATCCTATCATCAGATTTGAGGATCCGCTCATTTTTGTTTTGGGTTCTTGTCACTCACAACACTAATATCATGATTTAGTTTTCCGGAAAATTTTACCTAAGAACTTGAGACTGAAAAATTTTCATCGACTAAGTAAGTACCTACCTACTTGAAATTACAAATGAATATTACCTACCATTTAACCATTTTTGATGGCTTATTCCATTCGGGACTTGCATGTTGTTAACGTTGATTAGTTCCTCACCGTTTTCCACGATAACGGTAGAGGCGTCCTGAAACGAAAGAAATATTTTAATTATGGTTAAGTATCTTTTGTATATTATCATTTCATAAACAATTTACGAATACCTACCATACATGAGGATATAGGTAGAAGTAAGTATTAAATGGTTTTTCCAAACAGCCCCCCAGGGGGGAGGTTCTTCTCTGATTTGCATCTCTGTCCTCATTTCAAGTTAATTGTAAGTAGGTACTTACTAAATATTTCATTGAACCTTATCTTACATGTATTTAAGTAGGCATTATTTACAACTAAGTAACTAGAACTTAGGTAGAGGTGTCAATCAGTGTAGAACCTCCCGCGATGGGACAAAGTGTGTAAAGTTTAAGTGTGTCTAAAATCTAAATGACTTAATCGGAATAACGAGGTACTTACTACTTACCTATAGTTAGTTCGCGCGCGAGTTGAATGCAGAGCAAATGTATGGTGACACATACATTTACTCTGCATTCAACTCGCGCGCGAACTGTACCTAAGTACGAGTAAATATATAGGTACATTATTTCGTTATTTAAGTAGTAATATTGGTTACAAATATGAAGTAGCTACTTAGGTACGTATATAATATTATGTAATGTACCCTGTATGTAAGTACCGGTTTGGATTAACAATGCACTTATGAAGTTACCAGTTAAGAATTGGACCATAGACATGAACTTACTTTTAAGTACAGAAAAGTGTGGATAATTACTCTGTTAATTCTAGGGTAATGACTTTGAAAACAAAGTCTTCGAAGCATAGCCTTGGAGTGAGTGCCTTTTTTTACCAATTATTAACTATTACCGTTCAAAAAAATACCTAGGCATAGGTATAATCGACACTCAACAGGTTCTTAATTTTTCATACTTATTGCTTACCTACTCAAGTAGGTACTTTTAATTTTTATTTATGATGAAGAAATACATGAAGAAATGATGATAATGAAGAAATTACGCTATATTTAAGTAAGTATAGTATAGTATAATATATCACAACTACCTACATATACGTAGGTACCTACAAGTCATAGCTACAAGTAATGCATCTTTTTGCAAGAGTGGCGTGATGTTATTACCAGCTTAGTTTAGTACTTAAGTAAGTAAGTAGGTAATTTCATTGTCATGCAAATAAAACGTAACATACCGGTAGGTATCATAAATACAGGTTATTTATATAGGTTATTAAATAAAAGTTATTAACTTATTATTAAGATACCTATCGAATTATATCAGCAGAAATGTGTTAATTATATTGTGTTATATATACCTCTATTACAGTAATTTATCTACTATTAACTATACCTCTACTATTGTCTATCTATCTACTTATATGTATATATAAAAAACCGGCCAAGTGCGAGTCGGACTCGCAAACCGAGGGTTCCGTACAAACCTGTAGTAAGTTTTAAATTATTAAAAAAAAACTACTTACTAGATCTCGTTCAAACCAATTTTCGGTGGAAGTTTGCATGGTAATGTACATCATATATTTTTTTTAGTTTTATTATTCTCTTATTTTAGAAGTGGCAACATTTTACCACTTTGGAAGTGTCTCTCGCGCAAACTATTCAGTTTAGAAAAAAATTATATTAGAAACCTCAATATAATTTTTGAAGACCTATCCATAGATACCCCACACGTATGGGTTTGATGAAAAAAAAATTTTGAGTTTCAGTTCTAAGTATGGGGACCCCCAAAATTTATTGTTTTTTTTTCTATGTAAAAATCTTAATGCGGTTCACAGAATACATCTACTTACCAAGTTTCAACAGTATAGTTCTTATAGTTTCGGAAAAAAGTGGCTGTGACATACGGACGGACAGACAGACAGACAGACAGACAGACAGACAGACAGACAGACAGACAGACAGAGATGACGAATCTATAAGGGTTCCGTTTTTGCCAAATTTGGCTACGGAACCCTAAAAATCAATCCCTATTTCCCTTGGTCACGGGACACGGCATCACGCGTGAACGGCTGGACCAATTTCGCTAATTCTTTTTTTGTTGTGTTTGTTATTGTACATGGATATTTCAGACCTGTGAAAAAAGATTAATAATGGAATTTTACTTAATAATCGGAAGGTTTATATTTCTTAGCTAAGTACAAAAACAATAGTTATTGCACGTCACGTCACTATATGCACGTCATTTTCCTCAGCCCGATATTTTCCTTTGCGTTTTCCTGAAGTTATAGCGTCGTATACTGTTCAGACTGAACAACAGAGACAATGCTCTACCTATAAGAAGTCAGAGCTGCCGATTATTTCTTTCAAAAGCTTGATGTGTAACATTTACCTCTATGTTCATACTGAAGGCACATAATATGATTATTATCTTTGCGTCGTATTGCTCATTACTGAGGTGAATTAAATTAAAATAAGAATTAAAAGGTGATGTGATTAAATGAAAAGGGATCATGAGTCACGAGACTCATGATCCCTTTTCATTTAATCACATACTGGTTGGAGTTTTCTTGGGATAATAATGCGGTGCGTTCCCACGTCCTTCCGCATACGATACGATACTATGATTAAGTATGACTTATAGTATGACATATTCTGTAGCGATTGCGTAGCGACGTGGGTAGTTAGTTGATATAATCAATAGAATGGGAGCGCCCATAGCAAAGAGCTCTTTTATAATGTAGCGCCTCAGCCTCACAAATCTGAGGCACGGTTCTAAGTTCCATAAAACTAGGCTGCCTTGGTAACCATTGGTGATCCATCCAGGCCCCTCTTTCCCACCGGGCACTCTGGGAAAGTGCCCAGGGCCCCGCGATCGATGGGGCCCTCTAGTTCCTGCTAGATCACCCACTCATAGATACCCGATATTCATAACTATACCCTTAAACTTACTATGTTAAAATATAGCTCAATAGTTTAATAAATCGAAGTTTTCTGTCAGGGGCCCCACTATCCTGATGTGCCTAGGGCCTTCAATAGGTTAAAGACGGCCCTGGATCCATCGCGCCATCCACGTGGTTACACTAGCTCGAAAATAGCTACTTTAAGTCTACACTGATTTTTCACTTAATTTTTAACTTGAAATTACCTACTTTTATGAGCACAAATAAGTATTTTTATATCTTTTTCAGCTTTAGGCCATCGATTTGAGTATGAACTTTGAAGTACCTACCTATACTATGTTAATAAATTCATTAATTAATGCGGAAGTTACAAAGCTCTGACAGGGGGACAAGTGCCAATTCTCCCAAGTACCTAGGCATAGGAATCTTTTTAGACTACGCTCGTTCAACAAGTAGTAGATATACACATACAGTAATTAAGATACACCACTACAGCCCAATAACGTCCCACTGCTGGGCACAGGCCTCCACTCTCATAGGAGAGAGGGAATTAGAGCTTGCCACGCTGCTCCAATGCGGGTTGGCGGGCTTTAACGACTATTATCATGTTAGTGATAATAACCGGGACCGACGGCTTAACGTGCTCTCCGAGGCACGGGGGTGAAACACCGCCAACTTCCTAACTCCGGGCTAGTACTGAGAATTTCTAGTCAGAAAAACCCAATAGGTACTCAATTATGGCCCGACCCGGGACTCGAACCCGGGACCTCGTCGGCCGCAGTCGAACATGCCAACCACTAGACCAACGAGGCAGTCAAATTAACTAGGTACAATAAAGATACAGTCATTATGTATTTTAATTGCAATTAGTTCCACCTAAAGACGTTCTTTCACCGATTTCTGGTACTACCTATGTACCTTGTTTATTAATTACACGTTACATAATGTAAATATAAACAACCTAACGAGCAAAATTCGGCAAATGCGGTCAGATAACGGGTGTAACGGGTTTATCACAGGTAACTATATCTATGGTTCGATGTAGTGACGTAAGTACAGAGCCGCGTGCGCTTGCGTTATCTACCGTTTTACTCGACCAAAATAGTAAGGAAACAAGCCCAGGCGATGTGAAACAGTAATCTATTGTAAACATCAAATTGCAATTTTGTCTGCTATTTACAAGTAGCGTTACAACAAATCAACCAACACCTATTTTTTTCTTCTTCTTCTTATTTTGTTTGTCTGTCTGTACCTGCTTGTCCGAGCTTACATTGAAAACTACTATAGAGTATAGAGCGTTGACTGTGCAATGAGTACCTAATCCAAGGTTTTTGTACTTGACTAACTATGCTATCCCGAGAAAAGTGTTCCTTCCTGCTAAATTTTCATCGATGTAGCGGTTTGAAAAAGTCAATGTACCTACCTACTTAAAATTAAATTCATTGGTAAAAATAATAAAATAAGTAATATAGTTAGTGTCTCTATTATTTTATTATTCTAACCAATCCATACTTAGGTACTAATATTATAAATGCGAAAGTGTGTCTGTATGTATGTCTGTCTGTCTGTCTGTCTGTCTGTCTGTCTGTCTGTCTGTCTGTCTGTCTGTCTGTCTGTCTGTCTGTCTGTCTGTCTGTTTGTCTGTCTGTCTGTCTGTCTGCTACGCTTTCACGGCTCAACTACTACTCAACCAATGTTGTACAGGGATAGGTTACATCCCGGGGAAGGACATAGGCTACTTTTTATCCCGGAAAATAGAAGAGTCCCGCGGGAATTAAAAAAACATCAATCCACGCGGACGAAGTCGCGAGCATCCTCTAGTGAATAATAATTGTTGATAGTAATACGAATTTGCTTGGTTTTATACCACAAATTAAATCCCATTCGTGACTCTCTATAAATTCAATTAGAGCAAATAATTAAACTAAAGGATATACAATTTTAATAAAGCGTGTGCTTCGTCGACATTTAGTATCGTTATTATTATAATTACACTGCAAATAATATTACGTGAGTACATAAGTGAACCTTGCTAACTACATATTTTTTTATAAAAAGCAGTCTTACCTACCGATAAGAATTAGGTAAAGAATCTTCTATTTATTTCTAATATTATTGGCACTATCACATAACATGCATCACTTATGATTTTTGTTTTGTTATAAAATGTAGCGAACATTTAATTTTTTATCGCGGTTCGAGGTGAATAGGAAAACTATAATAATATTAAGTTGAATGAAAAACACCGACCGCGACGGCACTAGTACGCCAGCCAACTGGCGATTTGCCCTATCACACCACTCTACACTGCTACAGTGTAAAGTTCAGCATTAGCAAACTACTCGTGGTAGCTGAACGTTTTGTGCGTGTGTTTGATGTTCAGTTTTAGGTTTTCCCCTGTGCGTTTTTTAACAATCTAATTTTACCCAATTTGCGGACAGGTTATGGGTCTTAGTCATCAATGGTCTCAGTGATGGTCAAATGAAGCCCGCGATTTCTTCTACGTGGATTTAGGTTTCAAAATCCCGGATTACCTATTTAGATTTTTGGATAAAAAGTAGCTATGTTACTATCCAGGTCCCTTAAACCCATGCAAAAAATCACGTCGATCCGTTGGTCTGTTGCGGCGTGATTGAAGGACAAACCAACAAACAAACACACTCCCGCATTTATAATAAATAATTATTACCAAAGTAATATTATTACCTAAGTATGTTTTATGCGAAGGTAAGTATGTTTGTGGGTTCAGAAATATTAATTTTTTCTCCCAGCGATTATTAATAATTTATCCCCAAAAAAAGTATTTTGATAATAATATTTTAAGAGTCAAAGACTATCATGACGTAGAGTTGTGATTTAAGAGTTAATTTAAGTTATAAGATAAGCTATTTCAGGGGAAGTTCCACCACATACCGTAACGTGTTTTTGTCCACTGCCCGCATCCATAGCACAGACTAAAGACAACCACGCGGAAGACGGAGTACACCTCGTCTGCGCGCACGGCTTATTATTCCACCGAACTCCGAAGCACTGAACCACTGATAAACTACGCTTTGCATTATCAGTGGATGATAATGACGCATTACCTACTTTAAAATTTATCCTATAATACATAAAAGTTAATGCATAATCTAATCATATTATATTATTATTTATTATACTGCAATAAAATCCGTTGTTTTTTTTTAAATAAAAATAGCTCCTTTTTCTATGTACCTACCTAAGTACTTAGGTATTTAATATCAACTTGGTACCTAGTACCGTTCGCGCGCGAGTTGAATGCATAGTAAATGTATCCGTCACCATAGGTACATTTGCTCTGCATTCAACTCGTGCGCGAACTATAGGTACTCGGTGACTCGTGTTGAGAGGTATTGCTCTGGTGAAATTATTGAAATGTTTTTCTCGCGTTGCGATACGTAGGACTTTATGTTGTAGGTACTTAGTACTTGCCTAACATAGATTTAAAAATATGGCCTCGCTAAGCGCCAGCGAAATTTTAAATCTATGTTGCCTAATTAGGTTTTCGGTGCGGTGAACGTTATAAACTTATGAGAACCTTTTAATAAGCCTACAACGAAGCAAAATTTAAAGTTTCTAGACCCAGCATAAACTGTAGATTGGTACCTAAGGGCTCCCACACAAAACTGCGAATTCGATTTCGTGCGATTTCGTGCGGCAAAGCGTTGATTCAGGTGACCATACGACCGACGCTGGACACGTCGTGTTTTTAGAAGTAATGATATGGATCGAAAGAAGCGTGTTGCAGTGCTGTTATTGTTAAATAGACAGAAAAAAAGAAGATTTTGGGTTCATCCACTTATTACAGTATGAACGCTGATGGGAACTACTTATTTTATTCAAAAAAATACAATGGTTTGAGAACAGAGGAAGATAATTTTTTTGATTTTTTTAGAATGAGCATATCTTCATTTGTCCCAAAGGACGGGGCGCTCCTCTATTAATGTTATTAAAAAATCCATCCATCCAATCCATAGGCGATCAATCACTTACGCAGGCGAAATTGCTCAGTTTACAACACCGACGCAATGTCGCCTGCTTATCGGTTTTTTATCGGATATACCATGGGGAGTGTGCTCTGGAACTTCACAACCTTGTTCCTCCTTCTCCGTTCTACCACAGAACAGCGAGAAACCGTCAGCGTTGGCACCCCTATGTGGTTGACGTCCAATTTGCTCGCACGAAACGTTTTTTGCTCGACGTTTCTGATACGAACCGCTACCTCCCAGCGCACGTGTTTCCTGCCACTTATAACTTACTTAAGTACTCGTACCTTCAAGGCAAGAGTGAATAGGCATCTTCTAGGCAAGCGCGTTCCAACCTAGACCTCATCATTGCTTTGCACTAAGCATGATTGTCGTCAAGCGCAAGCCTATATAAAAAAATAAAAAAAATAAAAATCCACGTCAACGTTTGCCATTTTTCCACACAACGACGGCGGCGCCTTGCCCACACGCTGTCTTAGAGCGGGCTAAAAATGGGGTCACCAAGTGTGACGTAACATCGCAGGAATGTGCGATGCAAATCAAATTGGAAGTTTTTGCGATGCGTCCTGCGAGCTCGCAGATTTTTGCGATACGATGCGAATTCGCAGTTTTGTGTGGGAGCCCTAAGTCCGCGCGCAAGCTCCGAGGTGTCCCATGGAATGGTAAAGTAATGACCCAGAATTTAAAGTACAAAACATACCTACTGCTATCGCAAAATTACACGCGTCAAGCTCGAAACTAGTGTTGGGCGAGCTGGATAATTATGGAGCGACGATCGGGGGTGGCGTACACGGTACAGCCGTCGCTTCTTCAGACGCCGATTCCTCGGAGCTCGTGCGCGGACATACGTGTGAGCTAGGGTTGCCAACTTTTTTTACAAGAAATAAAGTATATACAGGTCTATGAAGAATATTAAACAGTATTTTAGAAAAATGAACAGTATTTTATTTATTTATTGTTTTAAATACATATTTTTTAGAGCTTCTCGCACAACTTATTAATATACAATCTTTTTTAAAAACTTCATACGCCTCATCACAATTATTATAACTGAAATTAAAATAAATGAGGTGCTCATTTTTTATTAAAATAATAGATGCTCTATTTCTGTCCTCCCGCCACTTAGAATTCATTACTGAAAAAACTCTTTCAGTAAATGCTGAGGTGGCGGGAACAGAAAATAGATATGAGACAATTTTAGTTATGTTTTTAAATTCTTCTGAAGTGTTTACTAATAACTAAATGGCTCCACGTTTGGCCAGTACTCATTTCAAGAAAATCTTTGTCTTCTGATATTTTATCATAAATTACTTTGAAAGGAGACTGAGCAGCACTATATGGAGTTTGGGCCAGTAACAAATATTTTTGTGTCTCGATAGTTAATTCTGAATATAAATCATCCATACATTGATTCAGTCTATACAAATTTAGATGAGTTATCTATAATTTTCTCAAAATGTTCAAATGTGACCGAAGACTTCAATGACAAACAGCTAATTAAAGAAAGCCAGTTAGTCTGATTGAAATCGAACCATTTCTCTAAATACAAATCAGCCTTATCAATAAAAAGTATGAAGTTATTAATAGTTCTATTAAAAACCTCTTGGGAAGACTGTAATGATGCTGAAAACAGTATTTTGTATACTTTATTTTTGTTCAACAGTAAAAAGTATAATTTAGTGAAAAACAGTATAATACTGTTTAAAACAGTATAGTTGGCAACCCTAGTGTGAGCGAGCAATTATTATTTATAAATAATTGTAAACAAATTGTACTTAACTTGTGCGAAGTAAATACACAAAAAATAAAAATAAAATAATACATCGTACTATTTATTTGCAACGGTTTCTCATTTTCGAAATAGATTTAAAGTACCTACAGGGTTACTACAATAGTATTTATATTTTATTGAATACCGCTAGCGTGTGCTATAATTGACCGAGCGAAGTGAAGTCACTGAGTCTACTTGAGTGAATTGGCACTTGTCCGTCCGTCCGTCCGACCGTCCGTCCGTCTGTCAGAGCCTTGAAGTTGTAGCTTCTGAATTATTACTGAACGTAATTACTTCAAATTTAAATACCTATACCTAAGTAAAATATTTTTATAGCGTTACTTATGGTTGCGGTAGGTATATCATTTTAAAGATAATTAGGAAAAATATATTTTTTTAATTTTTTTCCCTAAAATTGACGAAATGGGGGGCTTTCGAAGTGGAGATTTTCTAACGTCCAAAGTTGACCTCGGAACTCTCAATTTTCTGAAAGGCTGAGCCTGAAACTTGATCAATTATTTGAATTATATCCTGTACTTGAACAACAAATACTAAAATTACATAAATATTTATAAGGAAACGAAATTATTTAATTTTTAATGAGCTTCAATATTTTTAACAGGACTTCACAATGATGTCAATAGATGGCGCTCTGTAAAAGTTTATGGATACCGCGAGGTCTCAGTTCGGGGCGAACCACTAGTTATTATAAATGCAAAAGTTTGGATGGATGGGTGTATGGATGGATGGATGGAGGTTTGTTGAGTTTGTTGTTGTGATTGAGTAATCACGCCTAAACGGCTGAAACGGATCTGGATGAAATTTGGCCGTAGATAGATAATAGTCTGGAATAACACTTAAGTTAGGCTACTTTTTATCCCGGAAAATTAAAGAGTTCCCGCGGGAACAAAAATAACCTCAATTCACGCGGTCGAAGTGGCGGTCATCAGCTAGTAGGACATACCTAAGTAGGTAGGTAATAGGTAGGTACTACATCTGTGGGTAGGTACTTATATGGCGGAGGTACCTATCCCTTAGGTAGTAAGTAAGTAGATAGACTTTAAATGCGTAGAATCTAAATGGATGTGATGGCACAAATGTAATGATAAACGCTTAGATTAGGTGTATAACCATTACTAGAACTTTTATAATTGATAATAATCTACACGTAACCATTAGGTGCCATATACTTAGTCATGTCATGTCAGATTTATTATTTCCCTACTTAGCGGATGTACCTACCTAGATGTATAGAAGAGATACAATACCTACTTGCCTACTTAATAACTATAATTATTATTACCACTATAAATAAGTCTTAAATCATTAAAAAAATTAGAAACAATCTTTTACCGTGTGCCATATTGGATTATGAATGACGTCATTTATCTAACCATGCTTGACATCCAAACTGCAAAAAGTCGGTTAAGGATAACTTTTATTATTTCCTCTAATTTAGAATGCAAAATTTGACCTACATCCACAAAATGCAAGTTATATAAAATCTTGTAAAAATAGCATGCTTTAAGATTTCGTGAATTGAGTATTTGACTAGATACTAGGTATTCAAATAAATTATTTTTTAGTGATTATTAAATAGATGATCACCCAAAAGTCGCAATATCCACGTACAATAAAAGTTTTATGTTGAATAACCATTTTAAACAATCGATTAAAGATTGAAGTTTAATGACGTCACGTTTATTCCATACATGCGTTTTGACATTTGAAAAAAAGTTGCTGATTTGACCTGGATTTGACTATTTGTCAAATACCCAATTATTTATTGTAGGTTTTTTGGGGGACAGTAGGAGCTGACGTGCAGACGTACCTAACTTCCGCCGAGAATAGCCGCTTAATTAACAGATCGGTTGTTTTAGGACCCCCATTTTTTTTATCAAGGTGGTACCTATTGTTAGAGGGAAACTTAAAAACGATTCGTACATGGTATCATTGCCTGATTAATCTAGGTTGGCAACACTGCTCTCGAGCAGTGATGACGATGGCTTAACGCGAGTGACGGATGTCTGTGTAAATAATTGCTAAATAAAGTATTAAAATGGATAAACCGTGTTTGGATTTAATATCTCAGAAGAGGGATAATGTATTTCACGTGCTAATTAATTGTTTATCCGGACCTATCCTGAAAATGGTACAAATTGTAATTCAAGATGTTATGACGCCATGACCGTGACGTAATACGTGAAGCAAAAAAAAGAAAAGAATTATTAATTGTTGTCATGACGGAAGGTTGAACTATAAAATACAAGAAGGATAAATGAGTGCTACAACTCGTATTGTGAAATGATCGTAAGTACATAAATACCTACGTGGGTTGGCAATCGGAATTGCATTGGAAAGTTGGCATGGAAAACTTAAAAAGAGGTATCAATGGAATAGTTAGTACTTATCAAGTACTTGCATACAAATTACCAAAGGTCAATGAGGTATGAGGTTTTACTACTATATCAATTCCATTCAGCATGTAAAGTGCCTGGAGAGAGACCTACCTAGTGGTACTGTGTGTAGGGTACATGGAAACGGTGAGTTTATTAAAATATTTATTTGAAAGAAATGATTAAAGGTTATAAAGGTATCTACCATTATGACTACAGCCCATTAACGTCCCGCTGCTGGGCACAGGCCTCCACATTCATAGGAGAGAGGGAATTAGAGCTTAGACCCACCACTCTGATCCAATGCGGGTTGGCGGGCTAAAGGTCTAAAGATAACTAGTATAATAAATAGATAGATCATACCTACAGAGGGAGATAAGTAAGTACTTGCAGGTTGTACTTGCTTACATTAAGTACTTAAGTATCTAAGTTTTATGTGAAAGATCATAGTGAATTACACTGGTAGGTAGTTCATAACATGATCTACCTATGAGATATTTAAAGAGTTAAGTCAAAGCTATAATAGGTTGGTATGGTAGTTGGTCGACTACATAACATGGTATAAGTATTATGTAACTTATTGAAGAGGTATTTACTAATATATTTAGTTGGAAATTAGTTTAATTGATAATCTTGTACCTAAATTGATAGTGAATATTCAATTTATTCTGAGAGTTATGTGAATCATATATACCTAATATTGTTTGAGTAAATGAACAGAGGTCAAAAGTAACTGTAATATTATACATTCCATTAAAGCAAGTATAACCCATTAAAGGTCCTTACAAGTGAAAATTGCATTTGTAGAGTGAACGGATACCCAGTTAAAATAATAAGTAAGTTACAGTTTAGCCGTTTAGTATAAATAATATCAGATCTATACATGTTTGAAGGGCTAAAGTATATAATTGAGTAAGTACATTATATATAAAGATTGGGTGGCATAGATAGGTACCTTTGTTCGGAAAATGTGAATTGAAATAATATCAAATCTGCCTGGATGAAGAATGGGTTAGCGGATTTGGGTGTGAATTATGATGGTGATATGACAGGTTTTGAGACCCGGTTCAACTGAAGTTGGTATTTAATAATAAGTGTGTTGTCTGTCTCAAGTATTGCACAGTGGCTGTTTGGAGCGGTGTGCTTTATTGCCTGATAGAGCATATGATTTCTCATTATGCGGAGAGACTGAAGGAAAAGAGAGATATCACATCAGTGATTGTACTCACACCTGGGGTACCATGGTTATGGTGCTGTGTACGGGCTAATGTCTGTTAAGATAGCCGAGGTTTTGCCAAGATAATAATATTTTTTAATTTTACAGGTGTAATTAATAAATTAATTCTTGAGTTTTAGTGTGGTCTTCGCAATGTTCTCTGGCCAAGACCAAAAGCTAGTGGCATATTATGTTATGGTGGTTGCATAACCTGCACCTTAATAACAATGGTATGGAATGATGTCTATATAACATATGGACCGAGTCCGGGTCGCATATCTTGCAGTCATGTTAGCAAATAAATGCAAAAAGAACTAAGTGGTAATTTTGGTAAATTCCAATTTAATTGTAATGGACTCTTTAGTCAAAAAGGATAAGTGGCAAAAACAAATGGATAAATAAAGGAGGATGCCAAATTTTTGAAAATGGGAAATTATCATTGTTGTTGAGGGAAAATAAAGGAGATTGGCAAGTTTGTAAAAGGCAATGGCACCTTTTAGTGCAAGGAGATTTATATACAGTCATCTTATGTGGTGCAAGGAGTTACAAGAATGATGCAAAGTTTAAGATTTAACTTTTATAGTTAAAGAGTCAAAGTCAAAATATATTTATTCAAAGTAGGTACTTACACAGTACACTTAATGAACGTCAAGTATACAAAGTATAAGACGTGGTGGTGATGATTAACATAGGTATCTTAAAACTAAAGTTACGAGGGTTCCAAACGCGCCCTGGTCTGAGAAGAGTAAAATTGTTTCTTATGAATTTGGGAGCTAAAGCCCGGCTGTTGAATAAAGATTTAAATGTTACTCTGGAGAAAAATAACATAAAGAGGATGTCGGTGTGGAATGGTACTGGTGGACCGGTAATGATAATATTGCAAATAATTCATATGGTGGAGATGAACAGGGTGTATAATATGAGAACATAACGGTATTTTGGGAGTGACTCATTTGTGATATTTTGGTTTGATATTTGTTGAGGTAAAAACAAAATAGAAATAAATATGCCTGCGGGGCCATGGGTCAGCTTCGGGAAAATACCTAAAGGTGAAGTACACTTATTGTAAATGTCACATGCCTGAGGGGCTTCAGAAAAAAATTGATGCATGCACCAGCAGGGCTGCACAACAGATCAGTTTTAGCTAAATACCTAAAGTGGGGTACACTTACTGTATATGTCACATGCCTAAGGGGCTTTCATACAAATTAACGCATATTGGCGCAGGGCTGCACGGCAGAACAGTGCAGAGTACAGGACAGTAAATGTGACATGCCTTAGGGGCTTCAGTACACACTAATACATTGACTTGCAGGGTTGCAGATTAGTTTCAGGGAAATTCCTAACAGGGGCCTATGGCACAGTGGTAAGACACGCCTAAGGGGCTTCAGTGCCAATTCATGCATATGCCTGCGGGGCTACTGGTCAGTTTCAAAATATGCCTAAAGGGCCTACAGAGCGCATACCTTAAGGGGCTGCAGTACGTATAGCGTATGCCTACTGCGTAACGGATCAGCTTGTAGGGCACACAGCTGATAGAACATGCCTGAGGAGTTACATTATGTGTTATGTGTTACAGCACTTGCCTTCGGGGCCTACGCACTTGCCTTCGGGGCCAACGCACTTGCCTTCGGGGCCTACGCACTTGCCTTCGGGGCCTACGCACTTGCCTTCGGGGCCTACGCACTTGCCTTCGGGGCCAACGCACTTGCCTTCGGGGCCTACGCACTTGCCTTCGGGGCCTACGCACTTGCCTTCGGGGCCAACGCACTTGCCTTCGGGGCCAACGCAATTGCCTTTGGGGCCAAAGTACTTGCCTTCGGGGCCTACGTACTTGCCTTCGGGGCCTACGTACTTGCCTTCGGGGCCGACGTACTTGCCTTCGGGGCCTACGTACTTGCCTTCGGGGCCTACGTACTTGCCTTCGGGGCCTACGTATTTGCCTTCGGGGCCGACGTACTTGCCTTCGGGGCCTACGTATTTGCCTTCGGGGCCGACGTACTTGCCTTCGGGGCCGACGTACTTGCCTTCGGGGCCAATGGACTTGCCTTCGGGGCCTACGTACTTGCCTTCGGGGCCTACGCACTTGCCTTCGGGGCCTACGCATTTGCCTTCGGGGCCAACGCACTTGCCTTCGGGGCCAATGCACTTGCCTTCGGGGCTAACGAACCTTGCCTTCGGGGCCGACATACCTTGCCTTCGGGGCCGATGAACCTTGCCTTCGGGGCCGATGAACCTTGCCTTCGGGGCCGACACACCTCGCCTTCCGGGCTTATATGATATACTTTCAAGTGTGGACATTAGCGCCCTCGGGGCTGGGACTGTAAAGCCTATCGGATTCTGATGAGCAGATGGTGAATCACTAGTAAGTTACCAGTGGAGCTGTACGCTGACCGCATAACTCATGTGGTTGTTCCTTGCCCGTGGGGCTCACCGCTCATGTAAGTTAATTCCGTACCTCTTATATTTTACTACATTTTGAATATATCGCTGGTGTGGAAAACAGGGGCCATGATGCCAGTAGACTTGGAAAGTCTAGCCTGCGGGGCTGCTACGTTTCGATTTTCGGTAGCGAGAGTTGCAAAATAAAGCAAAGCTTAGGTAAATTGCCCGCGGGGCTAGCCAGATTAGTACAGGTAATCTATTACTCGCCGTTGGGGGCATGATAGTATGCAAGTAGCAAAACAGCCGTGTTTCAGGCGAAAGCGCAATGATGATGATGTTTAGTGAGTGTCACGGTTAGGTGACATAAAGGCTTAATAGGTCTGTAAAATACGCAGATGATATCCACTGATATCAACTATTGTTTTAAATGCGAGGCACTGAGTGGCAAACAAGTAATATAACCGCCGCGTAAGTTGAGCTATGCACAGTAACACATTTCGGGTGTCAAATGATGTGCGTTATGAGGTGCGCCGCGAGGGGCCGCACGTTACCATACGTTCCATACCATAGTTCTGTAGTACGATGTACCTGCGCAGACGACCGATGGGATGCGATTTATATCGGTGTTATGTTTTGATGCCATTTGGAGTTCACTAAGATTCATGTGAGAGTAACAATATTTCTATGCAGGTTGAGCGATGTAACAAAATATCGTGTAAAGAGATTTACTTATCTTGTAAAGAGACTCGCTCTATGATGTTCCTTGGGATATTCATTCATAAAAGTGATATGAATACCATAATTAGATTGAGGAGGAACAGTGAAAAGTAAATTACAAAAATATTGAACAACCAAGTAGGTACACTACTATACATTTATATTTTATTAACATTATATTATATTTATATTATGATATTATATTATATACGTTTTCACCACACTATCACGACTGCACAAATCAAAATGATATGAGTTGGCAAGCAGATGCCAAGGTATGTTGTATTGAATAGTATCAACATTTGAGTTCGGTTTTACGAAACGTTGAAATTTGGCAAGAGCTGATGAAGGCAGTACCGGGCAGTTGAGTTGCCTGTCGTGTTAACTTAAAACGAACAATACAATGCAGGGCCACGGTATAAGGTAAATCTATTCTTCCGGTGGGAATAAGGTGCTTTTGAAACTTCAACATTTCAAATGAAATTAGGAACGTAGAGATTTGCTCAAAAGATGGAGCATGTGCAAAATATACAAAATGGCTCATTATAGAGAACGTGGCTCAGGTCTTCGGGTTTTATTGAGTTTTGTAACCAATTGTAACCGATTGTCAGATAAAGTTCTGGGGGTGAATTGTAACATAAGCTAGCCTGGCTAAGGCTTACAGAGAAGGTATATGTCATTTATGCCATGTGTAAAGAGGAAAGTATAATTAAGTGTAATGAATGAGTAATAATAACCATTCTGGAAAGTAACAAAGTGAACATGAGTATACTCATAGGAGAATTAATTATAGGTGTATATTAGCACCAGTAGACTATAAGAATCTTATCTATCATTTAATCAAATGATTGTGGTCTCATCTCCGTGAGAATGTCGAAATTGTTACAAATTGCACTTATAGAATTGAAACTTTGTGTTAAGAGTAAGCAAGTGTATGATGTTATAGACCAGACAGAGTTAGTTTCTCCCATTTCACTGATTAATACCTAAAGATTAATTGTCATTAAATTGCACTGAGTTAACTAAAGTAAGTAAGGCAAAGTTATTAAACATCATGTTTTTGGGTAATTAACGGGAAACTCTGTGTAATGCTGGAAAGCTACTTCTGAATAAGGTTATATTATGTTCACAAAATGAACATGTGTAGGAAGCTTTTGTTGTTTGTGAAATATGGCGATTTAGTTACTTCAGTATCTTGCTACACGTGAATTCACCAGAGTTAGAATAATATGATGAGATGTGCCATGGATGAGAAATCCATATTTACTTATTAGGTGAAGTTTTGTAACGCGAAAAGACGATGGAGACTGATGCTCTTTTAACCTAAAACATAGTCTTGTTATCTGTAAACTGTACTTGGTAAGGTTTATAATGCCAGTGCTTTAACATTGGAGTGTCAGGCGTTAAAGGCCAGCGTTAATACTACAAATGGCAGAGTAGCATCAGCAATCATCGTGATTTTAATTAAGTGTTCGAATTATGTCAACTTCGGGACGAAGTTATGGGTCAGGATGACCGAACTGTTAGAGGGAAACTTAAAAACGATTCGTACATGGTATCATTGCCTGATTAATCTAGGTTGGCAACACTGCTCTCGAGCAGTGATGACGATGGCTTAACGCGAGTGACGGATGTCTGTGTAAATAATTGCTAAATAAAGTATTAAAATGGATAAACCGTGTTTGGATTTAATACTATAACAAGCAGTTAAATAGGTCTACCAGAATCTGATGGCAAAAAATACACTTATCAGTACCAGTACTTATACGGTGTATACTTTTTGCCATCAGATTCTGGTAGACCTATACTTATAGTAGGTAGGTACCATAAATTAGCGAGCGAGAGCGAGAGCGACGAATGGTCCCGTCACCCGTGCGGGTCCTCTTGGACTTTGGAGACGGGGGCTGGTGGAGTGAGCGATTCCACATTTCTTCCCCTCAATGGGGTCCGTGATGCAGCTATCTCAAAAATAAATGATTTCTTACTGATTAACAAATACTTAGAGTAGGGTTGCCAACCGCAAATTTAAAAAACTAGGATTTGAAGTTGGAAAAACCAGGACAATTATTCAGTTTAAAAACAGGACGCAGTAATAGAGCTGCAATAGTTAAATTAATATGTAGTGAAAATAGGTGAAATGGAATTCAAGTAATTAAAATAATCATAATTTGTATATAACGAAATAGTAGGCAGCGCGGCAGCGCGATTACTTGCGAGCCGTGTGCACAGCCGTAAGGCCGCCCGTGGCGCGCGAATTTTAAAATTTAAAAACCCAGGACGCTGCTTAAAAACTATTCAGGACATCCCAGGACACTACAAAAACTAGGACATGTCCTGGGAAAACAGGACGGTTGGCAACTCTAAAATAGAGGGTCTCCAAAAGGCGTTGGAAACCATTTTAAACCATAGATTAGAGAAAAAAAAGTGCGTTTGATGTTAATTGATGGCGTCACACACAACTACAATTATTTCATATAAACTTCCATACTAGAAGCGGGTTTTTAAGTTGTATGAGTTGCTGATTTGAGTGAGTTGAACAACTAAGTAAAACGCTTTGGTAAAACGCTAACCTTACACACTGCATCATCACTTATCATCAGGTGAGATCGCAGACTTGAGACTTATAATGGAATAATTAAAAAAAAACAGTTTTGGAAGTCGCGAATCGTAGGTAGGTAGGTATGCAAATGTTAGTTTTGTAAGTTACTTTTCACACCACTCGCTCGTCAATGCCTTATTACAAGGCCTGTTAGCTAAAGGTAAAGTACGTCATTACATTCTCAAGGCTTAGCGGGGTTGTAATGTTGTACTGAAATCCATTACCCCCATGGGGTGTAATGTGATTTGAATTTCGAAAGATCCCGCATCCAAAGAAAACTCTGTTCATTCCACTTCATTCCTAGTATTGCTTTCTCTCTTCGACGTATGACGGCGTCCCTCTCACATTTTCTATCTCGTATATAGTGATGGCGTCCCTCGCGCACGAACCACAGAGTAAAGATTGCTTAATTCCAAAACGTTATTGTGATGTTATTGAAATTGAATATAATATATTTAACTACCATGTAGTTGATGCCCGCGACTTCGTCAAATAATAAACGATTTGCTCCCAGAAACTTTTGAAGACAGATATTTAAAAGCATACGAAAATTCCTGCAAGTGGAAAACTACTTACTAAAGATGCCAATTGCCTAATTGTATCACTGTTATCCATAGTTATTATTACAAAAACACAAGATTATCAGTCATAACACTTTATTTATTAGCACTCAGTACAATCACAAATATTTCTATGCATTTTCACCATATCGGACATGTCATACGCGTCCTTCTTGGTTGCCTTAACACAGACTCGCCATCTCAACCACAGACTATCAATTACATCTGCTACATCTTCCTCTTTTTAAACCGAAGTATCATAATCTTTTAAATAACTAGGAGGCTTTATGATTCTCCTAGGTCGTTCAGATATGTTTACTCTATCTTGATAATTATCTATATTATTTTCCAAAAATACACTTTGCTTAAAAGGTTTCAACTGTGACGTGTTTCTTCTGATCAAATTACCTTTATCATTTATTATGAAAGACCTTGGAGACTCATGAGCACGGACAACTTCTGCTGGACACCAAACATTATCCTTCCAAAACATAATCTTATCCCCTTTCTCAAACTTATAGTTGCATTGCCTAGCATTTCTATCATAATTTAATTTATTTTGAACATTCTTTTTTGTTTGATATTCAATAAAATCAGTTACTACCCTTGGCACCAAATTTTTTTCATGAATTGGTAATATTGATCGAGTGTTCCTACTTAGCAATAATTGTGATGGAGAATACGGACAATCAATCACTGGACTATTACGATATTCCAATAATATTAATTGAATATCTGTCTTCTCTTCTTTAGCTTTTTTAAGTAAATTCTTTGCAACACCTACAAACCTCTCTATAAATCCATTTGATTTTGGATATAAAGGACTTGATGTTACTACTGAAAAACCCCACTGTTTTGCAAATTCTCTAAATTCTTGTGAATTAAAAGGCATATTATCAGCCCTAAGAATCTTTGGAATACCATGTGTAGAAAACAAACTCTTTAGGATTTTAACAACAGTGGTAGCTGTCAAAGAATTTACTTTAATTAGTTCGAACCATTTCGAAAAATAATCTGCAACTACTAAATAATTTTCATTACAAAATGTTAAAAAATCACAACCAATTTTTTCAAATGGTAATCTCGGAACTTCGTCAACAATCATAGGTTCCTTAGCCTTCTTAACACTATATTTTTGACATAATTGACATTGACTTACTAATGATACAATATCATTTTTCATGGTAGGCCAAAAAAACAAAGATTTTGCCCTACCCAATGTTTTTGTTACACCAAAATGTGATAAATGAACTTTTTTTAAGACTATCTTTTGAAGTGATTCTGGTACTACAATTCTGTGATTCCAATAAACTATTCCGCTTTCTGCAAAAATATCTTCTTTAATCTTCCAATAACATTTCACATAATCTGGCACTTTATCAATCCTCTTTGGCCATCCATCTTTAAAATATTCAACCAATTTCTGCAATACAGTATCATTATTAGTTTCCCTACAAATATCATTCAAAAACTCATCACTTACATTGACTGAATGCACAACTACATCCAGACATTTTTCAATAATTTCACAGTCAGCTTTGGAAGATGCTCTGCTAATGGCATCTGCAATCAACATATCAGACCCCTTAACATACTGTACATCAATATCATAAATATTCAACTTTAACCTTATTTTCCTTAAACGCTGTGATGCAATGGAGTGAATTTCTTTTTTCATCAATGCAACTAAAGGTTGATGATCTGTTTGAACAACTGTGTGTCTCCCATATATATAATAATGAAATTTTTTACATGCAAATAATATAGCCAAAAATTCTTTATCAATTTGACCATACTCGCATTCTGACATACTAAGACTTTTACTAGAAAATGCCACTGGTTGATTATTTTGTAATAAAACACAACCTATAGCATTTTTAGAACTGTCTGTCTGGATAGTTAATGGTTGTTTTGGGTCAAAATTTTTTAGTACCGGTGGACTAGTTAAAACACTCTTAATTTTCTGCATACAACTATCATGGTTTGAATTCCAGTCAAACTCAACATTCTTTTTTAAAAGTTCTCTTAATGACCCAGTTAATTCTGATAAATTTGGGATAAATTCCCTTAGGTAATTTACCATACCAAAAAACCGCTGCAAACTTTTCTTATCATTGGGTTTATCATATTCCATGATTGCATTTAGTTTATTTTTATCTGGTAGTAAACAACCATTAACTAATTCATGACCCAAATATTTAACAACTGTTGGTAAATATTGGAATTTTTTTAAATTGAATTTGATATTTAACTGTCTAGCTCTATCTAACACTTTTTTAAGATTTAAATCATGCTCCTCCTTTGTATTACCAAAAACCAAAAAATCGTCAATATAAATAAAAATATTGTCAATTCCTTTAAAACAATCTTCACAATTTTCTTGAAAAACTTCAGCGGAAACATCAAGACCAAATGGTAACACATTAAACTGATATGTACCAAACACTGTGGCAAACGTACAAATCTTTCTACTAGACTCGTCGAGACCTATCTGCCAAAAGGATTCTTTTAAATCCAAAACTGAAATATACTTTGCATTACCAATCTTAGCTTTTAAATCGTTAATAGTAGGAATCTCAAAATACTTTTTCAAAACACATTTATTTAAATCACGTGGATCTAGACAGACCCTAATATTATCCTTATCTTTTTCCACTACCACAATCCTATTAACCCATTCAGTAGGAGTGTCAACTTTAGATATAACACCCCTTTCACACAAACGGCTCAGTTCAGTTTTTAGTTTTTCTTTCAATTTTAAAGGTATGCGATGAGGTGGTTTAGAGACCGGTTCTGAACCTTGTTTTAATAAAATTTTGTACTCTTTTGGAAATTTGCCAGATCCAGTAAATATATCAACATACTCATTTAACAGTTTCTGTTTGTCTGTTTCTCTATCCAAATCCACATTTTTAGTATCAATACCATTAACCTTTTTTCTTTCAATCAAACCTAACAATAAACATGCATCTTTGCCTAGAGTCGGCTGAAAACTTGAATCAGTAACTATAAAATCAATATAAAAGTATTTTTCTTTTAACCTTACCTCTAACAAAACACTGCCAAATACTTTTATACTTGTCTGATTATAAGCATGTAATTTAAATTTACAGGATTTTATATTGAAATTTTTAGTTTTGGACAAAATTTGGAATACATTTTTTGGAATTAAATTCACATCAGACCCCGTATCTAGTTTAAATTTACAAAGTTCTTGCCCTTCTAATAATAAAGTCTCTGACCATTCTGTAGAACCACAATCACCATTTACACTGTTACAGTAAAACTCATCAGATTCCACCCCAGAAGGCTGATCTAAAACCACTGTTTTTACATTTTTAGTGTAACACACTTTACTAAAATGGTTAAAAAGCTTGCACTTTTCACATTGCTTTCCTCGCGCTGGACACTTTTCCAGTCTACGTTCATGTTCTAGACCACACCACTTGCACCGAATTAGTGACTTCTTTTCCACATATTTTTTCTCAACTTTACTAACTTCTGCATGAGAAGTTCCTTGAACTTCCGCAGCATGATGATTTTCAATCTCTGCCATTCGCAAACTTTTCATTACCTCGTCCAATGTGCCATCTCCTTCTTTAATAAATTTCTTCTGGGTTTTCTTATCCCTGGTACCAAAAATCAAACGGTCACGTATGGCTTCATCTTCAGAACTGAATTTACAACCTTTTGCCAACTTTTTTATATCTGTTAAAAACTGCTCAAAAGGTTCACCATCTTTTTGTCCCCTTTGGTAAAACAAATATCTTGAATATAAAACATTTTGCTTTGGCTCACAGTACTCTCTAAATAAAGTTATTACTTTCTCGTATGAAACCACCTTATCAAGAGAAAAATTATTGTAAATTTTGACACCTTCATCACCAATGATGTTTAGCAAAATTGCAATCTTTCGATCATCATCAGCTTTGTGTAGGTTCGCTGCAAGTAAATATATATTCAAACTTTGTTCGAAAAATTTCCAATTTTCCGCCAAATTTCCATTTACGTTCAACTTTTCCGGCAAATTGAACGATGAAACAGCCATCTTTGAATACTGACTGACTTTTTAATAAATTACTTTAAACGAACACACTTGCACTAGACTGCGCCATGTATCACTGTTATCCATAGTTATTATTACAAAAACACAAGATTATCAGTCATAACACTTTATTTATTAGCACTCAGTACAATCACAAATATTTCTATGCATTTTCACCATATCGGACATGTCATACGCGTCCTTCTTGGTTGCCTTAACACAGACTCGCCATCTCAACCACAGACTATCAATTACATCTGCTACACTAATTTCAGAGGAAGTATCGCTAGTTTCCTTTCAAGACCTATCATTAATTTATTTATTCATTCATTGGTATTTTTAGTTTTTGTAAATAGATATAATAAGATCATAATATATTGAATAATCTTTTTTATTGCCTTGATTTTATTGCCTCGTGAGGTGTGTAAATTAGAGTATTCAACGCAGGGGTAATGCTGTCTTTGTCTTGGGCGCCCCTAAACCTCGCGCTCACTCAGGATGGATATAGATGCAACACCCTCGCTACGCTCGGGAGTTACTCTGAAGTCCCTCCTTGCGCTTGGGGTTTATCCCGGCGCCCGTGACGTAAGACCTTCCATTACCCCCATGTTGAATAATCTACTATTATTGCCGCTACTGTAAAAAGTTACAAGTGTAATCGCGACCGCAGTCCGCACGAAACAAAATGTTGCCATTTTTCTGGTGATGTTGCCAGCTGCTGAGCTGCTCACGAAATGTCTCGAACAGCTCCTCACTCCTGCTCGAATTCACGCTGTTCACGATAGCTTGCTGCCGCATAATTAATTACTATCGCCGTGGACCTATTATTGCTTGTTGAATTTTGTTATTGTTTATTTTTTTTAAACTATGAAATACAATATTAACAATCCATTAGAACGGAACGTTTTGCGAGTAATGTGTGTTATGATCATGGAGGTAACAAATACGCAAATCATGTAAGTACTTATTACATCCATGACGCAAATATATACCTCCATGGTTATCATGGAGGTAACCCAGCATAGAAATATGACAGTCGTAATTCCTTCTTCCATGTAACCCAGTATAAGTGTTCTGTGGACAGTGGAGGTAACAATGGTCGGCCATGTTTTTTCTTCACAACATTGTTCGTGTGGCAAACGTCAACGTTTAGTTTGTTTTACACTGTTCGCAAAAATAATTTATTTAGCATTATTTATACAATACTGCGTTTTGTAGTATAATATAAGCAAAAATGAATCGCACCGAAGGATTGGTGCAACGGAAACACGTAGTTAAAGAAAATAATCCTGACGGAAGCAGGGAGAATCATGATGTGGACGATAAGAAGAACGATAAAAATTATGATGATGGCGATTCAAAAGAAACTCGATTAACACTCATGGAAGAAGTATTACTGTTAGGATTAAAGGACAAAGAAGCAAGTATTCAGTTTCGTCTGTTAAGTGTGATAACAGATAGTATCACTTACAAATTTCACAAAGTAATCATGGAACTAATCTTGTTTATTTCAGGGCTACACATCATTTTGGAATGATTGTATATCAAGCGGTCTCAGGGGCTGCATCTTGATAGAGTTAGGCTTAAGAGGACGTGTTGAATTGGAAAGAGCTGGCATGAGAAGGAAAGGATTATTGTCTAGGAAGGTTATTGTGAAATCAGGTGGGTGGTCAAGCACTTTCAAAGAATTCATGTTTTCGGCTCAACATTTAGCTGGTATTTTTAACCTCATTTAACAGGCTACAAATCATAGAAAAAAACTGGTTACAAATAGAACTTACATCTGCAAACTGGTTATTGGTGCAAAGTTGATAAGAACAAATCCTTGACATAGTCTTCTTGTGATGGTTATACTGGTGTGTGATCTCTTATATTAGGTGTGTTTCTTCATTTTAATTTTATAGCCCCTATCGGGCACAATGCACAATTTTCACTTAGCAACAGATTTATCAGCATGCCCTTTGGCTAAGGTCTTTTTCAATCTCTTCTACTCATCTCTATTTCCTATTCAATTAATCTGTCCATCAGTCTTAGTAAGTCATAATAATATAAGCAATTTTACGAAAATGTACCCCAAAGAGGGTTAGAAATTTGTATGAAATTCTGATGTTTCTGTAGTTAGAGACTTGAAAATCGGGATTTAGGTTATTAGTTTTAAATAATAATAACCTGTTTAAGCAATATTACGATAATCCAACTTCATCAAATAATAATTATATAATCTTAAGTTATGTACTTAAATTAATTTAAATATTTTTTTAATAATCAGGTATTTACACTGGAACAAATAATTTCACTTCTTTTTTTGAGAGTCTGTCAAGTGAGAGGTTAAAATGGCATGGAATAAAAAATTTGATGACTGAATAGGCTGTTTGGTCTAGATAGAGCTTTGCCTTTTTTTTGTTTTAACCTCTCTCTATCTGTCTATGTTAACTATACCACCATTGCATGCAAGGTATACTGGTGCCAGTAATTTGTGTCTTAATTTTAGCCTGTCTCATATGATTACAATATATGCTGTATTTAATTTACAGACACTCCAACTGGTGATGTGCTATTAGATGAAGCTTTAAAACACATGAAAGATACTGATCCACCAGAGACTGTACAAAGTTGGATAGAATATCTCAGTGGTATGTTTATCTAAAGTTTACTACATTGTTACAAAGAACAAAATGGCTAAATAAATAATGTTAGATGTAATTTTTATGTATTACATCATGATATTAATTGATATTGAATAAGTGCAAATGTACTTTTTTATTAAATGCTAAATCATTTGACGGTACGTCTTTTGCCGGTAGGGCGCTAACTAGCTATGGCCCAAGCCTCCCACCTGAACAGACCTGAGAAAATTATAGATTTCCAAATTGACCCTGCCTGTAATCGAACCTCGGACCTCCAACTACATGACCACTCACACCCACACATATACACCACCACATCAAGGAGGCTGTCAAACTTCCTTTTTGTAGTACTTGTAATAAGTTATTATGCTTCTAGAGTTAGACTGTTTTTTTGTCTCCATCAATTTCTAGTCCAATGGCTTTAGCATTGCGTAAGTCTATTATGTACTTAAATATTGCATAATAGACAATATAACATTATACAATATAATTTATATGTGTTAATTATTTTTTAAATAGGTGAAACATGGAATCCTATGAAATTGAAATATCAATTGAAGAATGTACGTGAGAGGCTCGCTAAAAATTTAGTTGAAAAAGGAGTACTTACAACTGAAAAACAAAATTTTCTACTATTTGATATGACGACCCATCCACTTACTGATAATGTTGTGAAGTGCCGTTTAGTGAAAAAGGTATGTTGAGTTGTACTTATTTTGTTAATAAATATTAAGTAGGTACTAGATGATGCCCGCGACTTCGACCGCGTGAATTTAGTTTTTTGATTCCCGTGGGAACTCCTTAATTTTCCGGGATAAAAAGTAGCCTATGTCCTTTCCTGGGATACAACCTATCCCTGTACCAAATTTTATCAAAATCGGTTGAACAGATGGGCCGTGAAAGCGTAGCAGACAGACAGACACACTTTCGCATTTATAATATTAGTATGGACTAGATGATGCCTGCGACTTCGTCCGCGTGGATTAAGTTTTTGATTCCCGCGGGAACTCCTTAATTTTCCGGGATAAAAAGTAGCCTATGTCCTTCCCTGGGATGTAACCTACTCCTATACCAAATTTCATCAAAATCGGTTGAAAAGCTGGGCCGTTAAAACGTAGCAGACAGACAGACAGACACACTTTCGCATTTATAATATTAGTATGGATTATGGATATGGATAATACCCCATCCGCTGGAAATAATAGAACTAAATTTTTGCTCTTGAATAGTAAAAATGATCACCGAACATTTAAAAAATTTCAAAATTTCTCATATTACAATATACTATTTAGTAATGTATTCTATTCAATATAACTTTCGGTGCAAAATTGGTCATTGCATCCTGTTACATACAAAATTACCAAAATATTTGTGTAATGTGTCAATGTTTGATATAATGGAATGATAACATGGAGTGATTTCATGTTACAAATATTATTAATTTAACTTTACATAAATCTATAGATACATATCGTAGTAGATATGTACCTATCTATAGATGAATGTGAGTTAATAATTGTAATAATAGATTAAAGCTGTTGTATTCTTTTTTCCATTAGAAGAATCCATACTAATCAAATAAATATTATAAATGCGAAAGTTTGGATGGATGTATGGATGGATGTTTGTTACTCAATCACGCCCCAACGGCTGAACGGATCTGGATGAAATTTGGCACAGAGATAGATTATAGTCTGGAATAACACATAGGCTACTTTTTATCCCGGAAAATTAAGGAGTTCCCGCGGGAAACGAAAAACCTCGATCCACGCGGACGAAGTCGCGGGCATCAGCTAGTATTATAAATGCGAAAGTGTGTAGGTGGACAAAGTCGCAGGCATCATCTAGTTATTTTCATAAAGTATTTAATTTCCAAACTAGATGACAATTTAGATGACCTTAAACTATATTCCAAATAACAAAGTTCATTTTCAATATGTCCTCTTTTATTATAATATGATGCATAATAATTAATAACATAACTGTGCATCTCTAAGTTGTATGATCCAAATTATTTGTATTTCGATAGGTAGAATAAATGTTAGGAAATTGTTTATATTTTTTTTTTGCATTTAATTTTTTTCCCCACTTTATGTGTAGGGCAGGTAATGCTGCATTGATGGAAGTGAAATAAAGACTAGTGTTAATGTATGTGATCTTAACATTGATTTTAAATGACAGTAATTGGGTATTTGACAACAGTATTAAAACAAGTAATTTTTTTTAGTGATTATTAAATAGTGGATCTCCCAAAGGTCGTAATATAAGTGGATATTAGTTTGATGTTGAACAACTATTTTAAACTATTGATGAAAGTAAAAAAGTGCGTCGAACTTTGATGACTTCACCATTCAATATTTCATACAAAATCCCATACTAAGAACGCGTTTTGACATTTGAAAAAAAGTTGCTGATTTGACTAGTTGTCAAATACCCAATTATATCACACCAGTGTCCTCCACTGGGGTAATTACATAGGACCAAGAAGTTATAGTAGGTGATGTTATATTTGCAGGTACAAGAGGCAGCGTTGCGGCGCTCGATCGTGGACGTAGCGCACGCCGACAAGCGCTCGCTGGCGCTGCTGATGCTAGCGCACTCGGCCGATGTGCTCGAGAACGCGTTCGCGCCTCTCTCGGACGAGGACTATGAGCTAGCGACGCGTCGCGTTCGTGCCTTGCTCGACCTTGACTTCGAGGCAGAGGCGATGCGCCCTGACGCCTGTGAGATTATGTGGGCAGTGTTCGCGGCCTTCACCAAATAGCATCGTGCCATTTAAGCCACTACAGACCCTCAGAACAGTTTGACGGTATAGAGGACATCATCGGTTCATGCAATTTTGGGCTATTTTTTGCACAACAATGGAAAAACATAAGTGTCAGTGACTGAAACTCTGAAGATAGATTGTGGTGCTTACTACAGGACCCCCAATTTTTAACAGTGGATGTCTACAAGCTGATAAAATGATGCTGATCACACACGATTGAACATTACAAAAAAATGCACCATCGAGGCAGCCGGCCAGATGCTTATTCAATTTCACACAATCTCTGAGGTCTAAAAGTGGTGTTATTACTTTCGCAATCATCCCTGTGGCTAAGGTTATTAACCCTATTTTTAAACCTTGTAATATAGTTCAGAGATTGTTCACAACTGAATCAGGACCTGTGCAATGTAGAAATATATATTACAATGAGAAAAACTTGATAAATATTACTGTACAAATAAAATATAATCAGGTGGTTTTCTGCTAGCCAGCAAAAGAGTAGTCCAATTTGGGTGATGTCCTTTACTAAATTATGTGTATGTGGCGAATTTTTTTAAGTGTATGAATTGAGTGCAATGAAGAAACAATAAAAATATATAGAATGTAGTTATACTTACACCGACTTGTACATAAACAGTTTCACTATTGTCATTAAATTTTCATTTTATGATCAGTATTGGGTTTGAACGATTATATGAAATTGGGTCTATTGAAATCTTGTGTGACAAGTGGTAAACGTTAACTTGGCATGAAACTAGAGACCCTATGGCGTCTGACACGAAACTAGCGACGGCCGAGCGACGGGTTCGAGAGCTGGCGACGAACAAAGTAAAAACCGAAAAAAACACTTTTTTGGCAACTTGATTTTTTTATCTTTAAATCTTATACATATAGAATTCGAAAAAATAAAACCCAGACTTTTTGTCGGTTATAAAGTATTGCCAGACCTCTTTCAAATTGTTCCCGAAATTCATCGCCAGCTCTCCGACCAATCGCATCGCCCCGCTACCGCCGTCGCCCCGCTACCGCTAATTTCGTGCCCGTACACTATGAGATGTTGCATGGGACAATATGGAGTGTACCCTTTTGCATATGAGGCACAAAATGTGGATTTCTTTTATGTAATTAGTGATTAAAATATACAGAGTGGTGAATTACTAGCAATAATGAGTTAATGAGATTCAATTTTCGTCAGAGTTTGCATATTAGAAAAAACCGACATTAGACTTGTAAGTGATCCTCATGTTAGTTGCTTACATGAGTTAAGTTACAAAATGTAAGCAGTCTTCTAAGTTGCGTATCATTTGCAAATGTAACTTACTTACGCAAGCTACTTACAAGAGAATTACAAGTTTAATGGCGGCCAAACTTATATTATGTAGTAAATTGTATAGATAAATACAATAATTTTGGCTCCTTCCATAATAAGTGTTACTAGCGGAACTACAAAATCTTCCAAGCAGTCCCCATACAGCATCAGCTCTCTCGACTCATGAGATGTTGAATGCGACATCCATTGGTACTTATTTGTTCGCACACATATTCCTTGACTAAATTGTGAGTTATAAATTTTGACGACCTCCGTGGTGCAGTGTTGAGCGCTGTTGTCTTAGCGTGCGGACGTCCCGGGTTCGGTCACCGGCAGGGTCAATTTCGGAATTTATAATTTCTGAATTTTTCCTGGTCTGGCCTGGCGGGAGGCTTCGGCTGTGGCTAGTTACCACCCTACCGGCGAAAACGTGCCGCCAAGCGATTTAGCGTTCCGGTCGATGTCGTGTAGAAACCGATTAGGGGTATGGGTTTAATATAACTGCCATGCTCCTAACAGGTTAGCTCGCTACTATCTTAGACTGCATCATCACTTACCATCAGGTGAGATCGCAGTCAAGGGCTAACTTGTAGTGGATAAAAAAAATATATAAAAAATAAAGGTAGTGCTTTCTTTTCTCGGTATTCCTTGTTAAAAAAGATAGTGCTACTTTTAAACTTGTAGCCTACTTTAAATTTAAGGGATTTGTGTGTGATGAAATTTACCAAATAATTAGCTAAATTTGTATTGGGTATTAGTTCATGATTGAACTTCAATGTACAACAATTAAGCTAGTTACATATTATATGGTTCAGTTTTTTGTTTTACTTTTGTATAACATGTGTAAAGTATATTATCTACATAATATTCTATGTTAGTCTGTAAAATAATTGATTAGTCTGTAAAAAATAGATATTTAAAAATGTTATCTTTGGTGTCCCAAAGTGGCGCTTTTTTGCGCCATCGTCTTGATCAATCCCAGAGAAAAGTAATATAAAGTAATATATCAAAAAAACTTTTTTTCATTTTGTGCTCATTAGATAGAAGATATACAAATCTCTTAACTAAATTGAATCAATAGACTTTAAATTAATACCATACTTTTCTGCAAGACATGTATGGGATGACTGTATTTTGACATGTTAGTTCAATTTAGTTTTGTGTACAACAGTGATAAAGCCCCATCATGTTTATAAAACAAAGTAGTTTTTTTAATGACCGACAGACCTGACCAATACATAATTACTATTGTTAGGGTTTTGTTGTAAATTTAAGGCTTATGTTATGTTAATGCACAAGCTAAAACCTTTGTCCGCGTTTGTATGATATATAAGGTTTGTCTTATGAAATTTAATGTAATTAAATCTTTGTCAGCTATTTAAACCTTTGGTTATGATGTTATAATATCTATATTAGGTGTTATGGTATATTATCATGAACTATATTTCAAAATCAATAATTGAGTCTCTGCGGCTACGTTCTCACGGCGCTATTCGAACCGATTTTTTTATGTATAATGCTTTACTGAGAGATATGAGACAGTCGTTTGTTTGTTTTAAATTGTTTATTGCACATACAATACAATGCACAAAGGCGAACTTAAAACCTAGAGGTATTTTCTTCCTGTTAACCTTTAATAGTGGAGACAGGGTTGAAAATCAGTGCATAATATAAAGAGACGAATGGACGTCGTTGACACGACGACCATTTCCATTCGATCAACGTACGTTAAAATCCGGCTGCAGTTACGTCACAAGCACAAATGTATGCACACGCGCCAGTCTCGAATACGAGAGACCAATAGTTTGTGAACAACAATACACAACAACATACATAAACAATACAACATAAGCTCTACTGCGTGTCGTATTCGATAAAATCGTTTCGCGAGACGCGGCCTCCAAATTCTGATGGTATACGAAAAAAAAAATCGAATCGAACAGCCGCCGTGTGAACATACTGGTACATTGAGTCTTATTGTTCGTCATATTACAAATCGTACACCCGTTCAGAATTACGCTCTCCTGTGTTGCTTCATCGCGGTTTGTATTTCTCTTAATTATTGTACAAAACCTAGAAAAAATACATAGCTTTGACTTTTATTTTTCCAGGGATTTTAACTTCTACTTATTCTTTGTAATCAAATACATTAGCTATATTATCTAGTAGGTATGAGAATAAGTGGTATACTCCTCCGACCAGCAGGGCTAGCATGGGCCGGAGATAAAAAATTTATCCCCCGATTTTATCCACTGACAAGAGATAAAATTAACTTATCCACTTCTCAGAGCACGGCAACAGGGGAGAGGAGAAGTTTATCCCCGTTTGACATTTAACGGGGACTCGGGGGACTATTTATCCACCGTTATTTAGCGTTTTCATTTATTTATTTAGGAATAAAAAATTTATCCTTTCCTCGGGGAGAAAATTGTCTCTGCCCATGCTAGGGGGGCAGAGCAGAGGAAGAGTGTATATTTGGCTTATTTCTATTTTTAATGTGTAACATCTTCAGGGGCACGTTTCCGTTACGCGTTTTGTGTCCAAGCCTTAGAACCTATGTAATATTTGGTTTGTTTGTTCCCTGTTTATTTTAGTAAGTATCTTATATTAAGTTAGTCATTAGGGCTGATTCTCTCTCTAAACTAAACTAAAATGACAGCATTATAAATCTTGCTAACCCTGTCTCTTTCCGCCCCTCCCCCCTGACTTTAAGAGACAGAACTAGATTTAAAGCTGTTATTTTAGTTTAGAGATTGTGTGATGTTTGAGAATTACCCACATTGTTTTATTACTACTACCTAGTTATAATAAATCAATCAAGTTAGACCATACTATTATAATTTATAGCTATACGATTTGAGGTGTTAAAATGTGTTCTTTAGTGAAATTATTATCAAATCAAAATGCTAGTTAGGGGTCCTTGTCATAGTTGGTCACATTTATAAGACATTTGTCATTTGTGAGAGAGATGGATGACCCCTTAGCGTAAGATCCGTATTGCCTTGCCAAACAGCACAACCTGAAATATGCTTTTTTAAGAATAATGACCGATATAAATAAAAATCAATAATTCCCGGATGTGTGTAAGTGTAAACGCATAACATCAGAACGGCTAGACCGATTCTCATGGTCAATTTATTGTGTGTTTGAGTGGGTCCCGGGATGAGTTATATTCAAAATTAGACCTGGTAGGTGGCGCATCAATCGGGTTCTAAATTTAGGGCCTTTCGGGCCCACTAGTTATGTATAAAATGAATTAATCAACCACAACTTATAAGCCGAAACTTAAACCGCAATCCTTCATTGCATGATTAAAAATTGCGTTTCGCTAGACGCTACGAGATTTATATTGATTTATATTGAGATCTAGATTTCCACGAGAGGTCATTCTGGTCATTAGCGCATTTTAAATATTGCGAACTGCGTATTTATTTGCATCACGCTCTACAAAAATAAACAAACACCTCAACTAATGAATTCTTACCGTACTTAATAATAAAGCCATTGTAATTCGACACGATTAATTCGTGACTTGACGAGATGTGCATGGAAAGCGCATTTATATAATTAACTAACAAGAAAATTAAGTGAAGTAAAATGGAATACTTATTGGTCGATGTGATAGTCACAGGGCCGTCTTTAACCTATTGGAGGCCCTATTGGGCACATTAGGACAATGGGGCTCCTATGAAAAGACATGCCTGTTCTAACAAAATAGTCCTCTGTTTATTTTGTTAAAACATGCATAAAGAGTAGATAACCAATATTCTAGATTGATTCAACTGTTATTTTAAACGGTTACTTAAAAAAAACTTCAAGATCAATTTAAAATCTGATTAACTTACTATTGAGGTATATTTTGAACGTAATATAAGTGTATAGTTATCGTTAATGAATATCGGTTGTGTATCGTTGGTGATCTGGCAGTAACTAGGGGGCCGGGGCATCGATCGCGGGGCCCTGGGCACTTGCCCAAAGTGCCCAGTGGGAAAGAGGGGCCTGGATAGTCATGTTAAAAACCAACACGTAACACGGAATTTGTCACTCCAGTGTATATTTGATGTATTGAACATACCACCGGCAACTTGTCGATTTGGTTCGTGAATTCCTCGGTCTCATTAGAGTCACTCAGCGAACGTTAGAAAGATGTTCTACGTGATCAAATAAAAAATGAGATGCGTTAAAGAATTAGAGTAATCGACGCGTACATTCGAAGATCAATAGACATTGAGATACAAGGTACCTACTGAAATGCCGACCTCGCACCGGAATATATTATAATTATGTTCATATTTATATATATATATTTTTTTAAAGATTAGTTAGTCAAATCAATATTTGCAAGGGAGTCAATTAAATCTACTCGTAACACGGTTTGGAACGCCTTTTGTACCGGGAAGCCTTGAAGAACTTGCCAACTGCTTTTTAAAATATTTAAAAGCAACTAAACAATAATTATTTAAAATATTATGCCATGTTCATAAATTGCATTGCTGTATCAAATCAATTATCAAACTTTAAAAAAAAAATAGGCCCACTCGCACAAGGATATTATTCAAGTTAAACATAATGCTGTCACTTTTAGCAACCGCACTATGCTCTTGTCAGTATAACTAAATAAGTTTAGGCAGTGTTGTGCAAGACGGCCTTTTGGAATGGAAGCGCAATTCCACATCATAATACCAATGGTGGAACGGGTTATTGAATATATTGTCTTGTCCATTAGATATATGCGTGAAAGATTTCTGGCGAGCAATGAAAGGCCACAATACCAATAACATCAGTTTGTTTTACTATCCTCGCAATACACACGTGGAGCGATTTTATTGGTTGGATTTTTCCTAGGAACCGTTCATCTTCCTCACTTATAAACTCTTGCAGGTTGTTGCGTTTAATGTGGTCAGGCCTAGATCACAGCGTGTATGGTGCCAAAATCTTCAAAGTGGAACAGGAAACACCTTCACTTTTACTTTCTCAGTTTAACTATACCTACGGGTAAACCCTTGGAAGTGGCAATTGGCAACCTTCAGTATTCGTTTGACTAAAAGGCAAATAATAGGTAGGTATATTTATTTTAAATTATGAAGATAGTAAATATATGAATGGATTTTAAGATAAAAAATAATACTTTTATTAATTGCATTTCCGATACTGTTGCTATAACCGTCTATTTCATTTATATACAGTGGGAAGAGCCAATCGGTAGGAGGGGTCATATTTTGGCGTTACTGTAATTATTATTTAACTACAACGTTTATTATAATTATTTTTTAAATTCAATAGTGATGCTGATAGTTAATGTATAAAGTTAATATTAAGATAATTATTATGTATCATACACTATTGAAAATTATTAAAATAAAATATTCCATATAGCAATATTTCTTTTATTTAATGCAAAAGCTTGTGACGATCGATATTTGCCCGTTTCCCCGTGGACCTAATAAAATTGGTTCTATACTAGTAAGACCACGAAGAAATCCCAGTTCCTCTTGGTCATATCATTAGTTTATCTACTGTCTGTAATTGTGAGACTATAGTTCCACTAACTCAGTGACCCGGTAACAGCGTCGCTACTAAATATTAAAAATAAAATAAAAAACAAAAAGTAAACAGGTATGAAAATTAGTTCCAATTTTGGCAACGGGGCCAGATAAGTTGGTGGGACTGTACTCACATTAATTTTTATGATCATAATAATTCACAACCTCAATTCAGTGGCTTAGGGGTTGGCATTTGGCAAGCAGGGCAACCGCCCGGGGCCTCTGGGCCTCGCTTTTGCAGGGGCCTCGCGCCCTCGCGCTACAGGCCAAGTAGAAAAAGTCCCACCTATCCATAGGAAGTGAGCTAGAAAGATCCAAACTAGTGTCAAACTATATAGACAGCCCACTACCTATCTATTCTATTTATTGATCTGAGATGCAAGTGCTTTCAACTGCGAAAGGTAAAAAAACGTGGACGAAAAAGAATGGATTATACCTAGGTACTCCAAAAAGCTTAAGGGCCTCGTAAATATCTACCGCCCAGAGCCTCGCAATGGCTTAGGCCGCCCCTGCGTCAGTTATCTTTACTACGACACGTTTTGTAGTCCATTCATTTTAGATTTTTTCGCGGCAAAATTTATAACTTTTTGGAGCCACTTACCTATGAGTGAGTACATTCAAAAACACAACTCTCCCGCCTTGAAAAGTGTGCCATTTTGCAGATTTTCTAGATTTTCAAGAAAACTGTACAAGCTAGGACAAAACTGTCAAAGATATAACATTGTTCCTTAATAAATTACCTACCTACAAATAAATTCATTACATTTATTGTGTTAGGAGTTATAGTTTACAAGCTATAGTGCGTAAAAGTTGACTAAAAATCGCAGCTCAGTAAAATAACCCTTAAATTTTGCTTAAATTAGTCTAAAAACACGTATTCTGTAATTTCTAGAAAACTACTTATTAGAGCTAGGCAAAAACTGTCAAAACTCAATAAACACCATTAATTAATCTATATCTATACTAATATTATAAAGTGGAAAGATTTGTTTGTTTGTTTGTTTGTTTGTGTGTTGTTGTGGGAGGCGGGAGAGTTGTGTTTTCAATGTAGGTACTCACTCATAGACCTATGAAACCACAGTGGTTTCAAACAGTTATTAATATTGCCCATACATTGAAATCTAGAATGAATGGACTATTTATAATATGCCATCTGGCGATTAATAGTGGAAGTTGCGGAAGAGGTAAAAATAAAGAAAACGAACATACCTAATATTTTAATTATTTTTTATTAAAAATTCATAAGTCTTAAACCTCTTTATCAATGACAGATTTTCTTAAATAACAGTTTCCCATTTATTTTTAACGTTCCACACACACACACACACACACACACCACAAGCAACTTTACCAAATAATTTATTCTATAATTTAAGGCCCACGCATAATTTAGGTACCTACTTATTTACTTATGACTATAAATTCTGTAGGGGCCTTTTTATTACAAGGTATTCTTTGTTTAACAAATTTTTCCAATGTTCTTGAATAATTTTATTAGTATAGGTATTTATAAGTACCTACTATAATATAGAGTCGAATATTGTATTAAAACATTATAAAACAGTAGGTAAGTATAATGTTGCAAGGTAAGTGTAGTGTACAAAGGCATGCTAGTGAGATCAATTTGTAAGTTAACTATACAGTAGGGTTAGCATATAAGCTTGCGCATCTCGACATCGTCAATGGGTTTCAACTGTCGCAAGTCGCAACTGTGTAGTCTGTAGGTAAAACAGCAGAGCTTTAAATTAACGTACTTACTTGGTTAACTCCTATATCTAAGAACGTTGTTGAAATGTGCGAACTGGTGCCAGTTAAATCTGATCATAAAATCGAGAGTAAGTAGGTACCTAATTAGATTGTATCAAGGTTTTTTCAAGGATTGTGAAAAAGTCTAAGCAAATCGTATCATTTGACAGCTTAAAACGTGTTACTCGAATTGTATAGGGAGTTCACACATGCTTTTTTACGTGCAGACATCTAGGTATGACCTCCCAAAACAGTTCGAATTAATTACCTAGGTATTATCAGTCTGACAAACGATTAGGTCTACGGTACGATTTCCTTACACAATCGGGGGGCAGGTCTATGGTGTGAAGTTTACTTAACTGGCTAAAATTATTACATTGTATTAAGAATCTAAGTACCTACGTAGGTACCTACTTAACTAAGTAACATTCACACTGAACACGATCGGCAGTCGCTCATCATACCAGACGCAACAGAAGTCACGATTATATTACTTACCACTTACTTAATTCTCACAGCCCCATCCATCGGCCTTAATCATTTTTAAGCCAAAAATATATGACAATCTATGATCTTGTAATAAGTCGTTGATGACAATATAATATTATAATACTAACAATTGAAGCGTAACCTATATAAAGTTTGGTGTCACTTTTTAAAATTACAAGTACCTACCTACTTAGTTAGATAAGTAATAATTTTATTTACAAGTTCAGTATTAACTATTTATATTAGTATCTAAATGAAGGTGGGGGAGCGCAGGAAAAACATTTGAACTCATGTAGAAATAATGTAGGTACCTACCTAGTTACCTAGAGCTATTAAGATGATGGTCTGAAAAGGGTTTGAAGCAGAGAGTACAAAATGGCTGGAAGGTCGGGTATCCCCGGAGATACTGGGAAGTGGGATCACAGAATAGATAATAGTCCTGGGATTGAACCACTGAAAATGAGCATTTGATCGTTTTATATTCCCACAGTACCTAGTTAGGTGGCAGTTTCTAAATACGTTAATATGGACCAGTCTCAGCTTTCACAGAGCTAGACAGACTATAGGTAATAGGTGCATTATTTTTAAATAAGTTTGCAGGTAGGTAGGTAGTAGGTACCTATACCTACCAGATACATTAATATTATTTTACCGATAAGTACATGTTTTATTACCTAAAAGTTAAGTAAACACCGAAAGGACATTTAGGGGCTACGCCCACCGCCCACGTCAGACTTTATCACCGACTTTGTGGCCGACTTCCTTACATTTTTCACCGACAATCGAATCGGCCGATTTAGTTTTTGACCGACCTTTTGTAGGACATGCGTTTCAATATTACAATGTGTAGGTATGTTTCATTATCTGCCGACAAAAAATCGGCCAACGATTGTCTCACGTGAGCTGAGCGCTGAGCCCCTAATGGAGATCGCACACTACAGCACAGCTGAGTTATAGCCATACGCAACAATATTATATTTTTTTACTGAATTAGCTTTTTTGAAAAATATCTATAGGTATCTATGGTATTTTAATTACTAAAAAATCGTTCCTTGCAGTAGTGTGCAATCTCCTTATTTGAACAGTTATTGTTAGGTATATATTTTAGACTGATGAGATAAGGCGCCCGATGTATCACATGTATATATACGAATTTCATAACTGGTAAACGCAACGTCTTATCGTTACTATTATCTAAGCAAGCAATATTATAATACAAAAACAAAGCAATATTATATAGATAGGTATTGAGTATTCATTGTGGAAATACCTAGGTACCTATGTATCTGGAATTTTGGTAAAAAAATCGTTGATTTATTAAGTATTACCTACTATGGTATAGCCGAAAGTTAAATAAAAAAAATTGTGTTATCTTTTGTTATTCTTAAACATCGGAAATATTAATAGATAGATATAATATTATGTAACCGCTTCAGTAAACATATTGCAGACAAATTGGAATAAAAAAGGCGATCACAGTAGGTTATGATACCAAACTCAATTGATTTTTAAAATGAGTTAACTGAGTTAAGATTCAATTTATTTTTTAGGGTGTTTATTTGTGTTTAACATACCTACCTACAGGCTATAAACCAAGCACGATCAGAGTGATAAAGCTTATATGCGGCTTTCTCATGGGCTTTTCATCGACAAAACGTTGCTCGGGTTGCTGCGAGTACAATCTCCTTTAGTTCTAGTCACATGAGAAATCTAGGTAGCCCAGGCATATCCTAGATTCCTAGACTCATGACTGATTGATAAGTTTTTACTATAAGTTTTAGAGTTCAGTAGGCACACGTAACCCCTTATGATGGACTTTGCATTAATGGTCAATTTATCGGTAGTTTTTTATTTTAATTTAATCCCCTACCACCTCCCCTATATACCTATAACTACCTACTTATAAACTACTTTTAGAAATCTTTCTTGCAACTTCGTCGATTACGTTTATTACCAAATGCGAAGCATTTTTCATTAACTGATGAAAAATTTAAAAAGTACCTAAATGACGCCAGGCGCATTTTTTCAACTGGATTACATTACCTATTTAAATCGGCGCAGCAAAATTTACAGTAACTTTATTGCGTTTGGTCCGTGCGGGTGTTGCGGCTTACATCTAGTGTGCGATCAGACTTAAGGCTAGACCAGACTTATCCAATCGGAAACGCATTTTCCCGTAACTTTATCTCTTTCTGGCGCTCAGTTCTAAATAAATAATATTCAGATTAGAATTCAGATAGAGATTAGATTCAGATTAAATAGTGGTATTAGAAGAGGACGAAGGTCGCCGCGCCGGAGCCCGCTGTCACCAAGCCTCTGTGTAACGGATGTCGTACTCCTGAAGGTGCGGCAATCTGTTGCGCAATATTTCGAAGGCCTCTGCTGATAGCTTTGTACTGTTCAGATTTAATCGGCGAAGACTGGACAGACCTGAAATTAAAAAAAAAAATTGCAATCAAAGAATAAAGGTTTGGTGGTTAAGGCAATTATCGTGGATCACAGTGAACTCCAGCGCGCTATTCAATCCACTGATGGATCCATTCAGAGAATCCTAGTGGATAGAGGGAATTGTAACAGCACGAGGTAGGTCTATCAAATGAATAAAATCAACGTTCACTCAGGCAAGTATAGCTGGGGCCTTATTACGTAATAGTACATTATGGTACAAGTGTGTAATGTTGGTGATTACCGCTGAGGCGCCAAGGTGAGGGTCTTAAGATAGCCGAGGACGGTAATCATCAATACACACGTGCATCATACGACGTTTTTCAACACACTTGCGAAGAAAATAATACTAAAAAATATTTTTTCCTTGGAGTTTTCAGGTAGTAAACTTTCCATAACGTTAAGGGCTTCACATCTTATATCGGGTGGTGTACAACATAAATCATTTTCTTCATAATTAGTACTTGTAGACATTTTAATTAATAAATACCTGTAATTTCAACAGTGAAAACGAGTTGTGAAATTTTTTTCGCAATGCCGGGAAAAATTAACCAAATTTTTTTCCTATGCGCGCGCATCTTACAATGGCAATCGGCCATAGACTAAAAGACTGAGGTTTCTTTTTTTTGGCTTTTCGCGGATAGCGTTTTAGCCACGTACAAAATGGGGAATTTCAAGTTTTCTTTATTACAGAAAAAACAAAAGTTATATTTGAGTGAAAGTTTTATTTATTAAACACGTACAATTTGAAATTATCTATTTAAATACGAAGTTGCATGAAATGAGCAAGCAATAGGTACATTAATTTATTTGTACTATTGAACATGATCTTTTTTGTATCGAAACTTTTTTAAGAACAAATCAACTCAACCAATAAAATAAAATAAAAACTCTATAACTCACTTGTGAATAATAGCAATGAAAAAGTCACAGTTTGATTATAGGTGTCATTATGTGCCTAATTGCGGTGAACTTAGAGCCACTTTTTGAGCAAGTGTGTTGAAAAAATTATTGCTACAGTGATCGCAAGGGGTAACACTTTGTTATCCCCTATTGACCAAAATCCATTGTCGCACACCACTACCACAAATTTAGCCAACTGAGATTGTAACAATGATTGATTCAGGTTTTATATACCTAACAGGATTATTGGAGCCTTAAGAGCCGATGTAGACAAGCGTAGACTGTAAAGTCTAGACTAGAGGGTATACCTAATCTATATACCTAGTACCTTAGCTAGTAGGTACCTATTTTTTCTGGAGGAGAGACTCCTATTTGGGGTGGATGTATGTAAAACTGTTTAAATTCCCCTGCCGGGCACAGCACGATCTAGACTTTTATATTATTACTAGATGATGACCGCGACTTCACCCGCGTGGATTATTCCCGCGGGAACTCCTTAATTTACCGGGATAAAAAGTATGATATAGATATGTAGATATGTCCTTCCCCGAGATACAACCTATCGCTGTACCAAATTTCATCAAAATTGGTTGAACAGATGGGCCGTGAAAGCGTAGCAGATAGACAGACACGTTTTTGCATTTATAATAATAGTATGGATAGTAACAGACCGAGTTCCGCCGTCTGTGTACGGGCTTGCCTGTGAACGCATATTTATGGTCGACGTGCGTACTGGTTATAATATTAACCTTAAAAGATTTAAGTAGGTAAAGGTAGAGAGAGCTACCTGACAATGCTTCGATCCCCTTGTCCGACACTGGCGTTTCGCAAAGGTTCAGCACCTGCAAGCGAGGGAGATGTTCAGCTATCAACTGCACGCCGCTGTCGCCGAACTTCGTGGCCCACAGATTTAGATAGCGCAGTGAAGGTAGCTGTAAAACAATCAATAATAATTAAGTAGTAGAACAGGCATTGAATTATTCTTGGCACGATAAAAACGCGGGCCTTGGCTTGGAAAATCGTTCGTGACAAAAAAGCGTTAAAGTCTCCCTCTAGTATAGATGGAGTCTGGAGAAAGTCACAGTAGGTACCTACCTGTAGGCACAGATATAATAATAATAATACTACACGTACAGATACACCACGAGGAAGAAAGAAAACGACGCGTCTTAATTTGGTGGGGTGGTCCACCCGATGGCTAAAACGGGAATTAATGGCGCTGTTGTAGCGAGCAGCTTCATAACAGTTAATATGATTACAATTAGATGGCGCTCTAGGGAACAGTTTGATCGAGCCCCAATAGATGACGTTGCTTTGGTAGTAGTTGCAGTTATGAAAACGCTAATAGATGGCGTATGCAAGTACCTACCAGTAATGGAAAATTAACGTTTCACTCGGAACTAATTTTGTATATTATTCTTTGCATATTTTAACAAAACTTTTGCATATTTTAACAAAACTAAATAAAATTGAAAACAAATTCTTTACGGAAATTAAAGTAAAAAATTATAAAAGTTTAAAATATTAAGTTTAGTATAAAGTTTTTTCACAGCGATATCGTTCTAACAGAAATGGAAATAGTGTCTCTTTTCGTATACGATATAGAACGTAGTGCGAGGTTGCCAGCTCGAACAATATCGCGTAGTGACCGCGTCCTAGATTACAATTATTTCGTTTTTCGCAATTTCGCAAGCTATTAAGACAAAATAGGATTAGCGCAGATGTGGCGCAGATAATATACTTATGTGGCGCAGTATTCAACTTTTTAAGTCAATGTACCTACTTATCACTACATAGTATAAAACAAAGTCGCTTCCCGCTGTCTGTCTGTCTGTCCCTATGTATGCTTAGATCTTTAAAACTACGCAACGGATTTTGATGCGGGTTTTTTAATAGATAGAGTGTTTCAAGAGGAAGGTTTTTATGTTTATAACATGCATAATATTTTACGGGGTAAGATTGATATATATTTTTTAAAGAATTAATTTTTCTTGCATAATGCAAGCGCTTTTATATTTCAGTTAGGTACTATCAAGCTATTAAGGTCGTAGAAGCCGAGAGTTTATTAATCATCACGAATGCATAACGACCATTAATACGATTCTAGTGACTGTATCATTCTTACCCCACTGTCGTTCCATGTTTCCCCCACATTTTTTTCCTAAAGTGCCATCTTTTTAACCTTTTTTTTCATCAAACAATGATTGAAAATCATCTCTGTCCCCTCTGGGGTAATATGTGTACTATATTTTTTTAATTATTTAACATAAAACCCTTTAAATTACAGCAGTTTCAAATCAACACTATTTATCTCATCAAAAAACCATTTCGACTTAACCCCACTCACCTTACTTATTATATTATTTAATTACCTACTCTAATATTATATAACTATACCTACGTATTTCCACATATTATAAACATTACCTCTATACCTACCTGCCGACTGCGCGCTCAAAAATTTAGGGGGTCGCGTGGTTGGCGCGGGGAGAACATCTCGCTCCGCCCAGAACCTCAAGGCCGTTGGGAAATATAGGAGCCTTAAATGTTTTCTACACCGCGCCGCCCGCCACCCGCCCGCCACCTCTCACCGCGCCGCTTCGCGCGTTCATTTTCATGATTCATCATTACAACTTACAAGTAGAGCCGTCGTAAACCATCGTTCGATTCGATAATAATCGTACTTAATTAATAAATTCATCACACTGTCTTTCTTCACCGAGCCCCGAAAAGGCCGATAACAATGATTGTGAAGAATTTCGACATAACACCCAAAAGTGGTCAGATTCGGAAGATGGAAATGATTCTAGTAAGGTTACGGGCTGTACAGTTAAATTAGCATTGCAGAAAACATCCAATGACGTCGGTATAATGGTATCATTCAACAATGAAAATTTTGAAAACATAAAGATGGGTAAGCACTATGAAAAAATAAAATATATAATTGAGGTCTTTCAGAAATAAAACAATGCGTAGGTAATTTGATTATAAGTTTAATAAAAAAAATAAAAATCTAATTTGATTATAAGTTGTATTATAAGTGCAGATGATAAGTTTAAAGATTTTGTAACGGAATTTAAAATAAAATAAGAAATGTTACCATCAACATTTCGATCCAATTTATTATTTGTTTTGAAGAATTCTTAATTTAGATGCAGATTGTAAAGATTTTTTCCGACTTTTACAAAAGTCGTGAATCTTAACTTCCATTAATTTCCTAATTAGGTAATCAAAATGATCAAGGTTATGGTAGTGAGTATGGAAGTTTATTTTATTTTTAAAATTATCCATCAAGTTAGATATTACATTACTTTTATGTAATTGGTCAATATTTTCCTGAAAACAGTCTAACATTTTATCAACTAAATTAACTAAATATTCAGTGGGAGATTTAAGTGTTGGCACTGAAATATTGGAGTATGTTTTGTTGATTAACAGTAATTGTTTTTTATCATTTAAATCAACTTGATTGTTCAATAATTTTTTTTTACAATCTGAACAATCAAATTTATCTATGCAAGATTTACCTATCCACCCAGCAAAATACACAACAGAACACGTTTCTAATGAAAAATTTTGTTGATACTGCGTAATTTCTATAATATTGCTACTTTGAGTTAGGATTGGAAGTTCTGTTAAAGGGCCTTCAATATTTTCACCTATAAAACCTTGTTGCATTGATGTTGACGGTATGGAATCACACTGTCGTGTATTTTCTTGGTTTGTAGTGGCTGTAGGTATGAACAAATCCTGATCTGATTCACAATTTGTTTTTTCAAATGTCATCAAGTTATTTAACAAATTGGAACGAAACGTTGATCGTAGTGATCTTGATGTGGGGTTTCTATTGCAACCTCCTTTTAATCTGTAAATTCCAAACAAATTTTCAATTACGTCTTGATTTAATCGATATGTTAATAAAAATTTATTGCCTGTATGCTAACTCCCAGTTTTAACATTGCAAATACGATTGAGTGACGTGAGCGTTCGATCGCATATGCATCAAACTAAAATGAACCATAATGACATTGATTTAGAGCTCAGTTTCGTGTATGCATTCACAGTGAGCGCTCCAAACGGTACGTTTCGAAATTTAAATCGGTTGCACTGAATTTGTGGCTCTAAATCCATGCTATTAAGGTTCATTTTAGTTTACGCAAATGTGATTCACCTCACTTAGTGAGACCGTATTTTAAATTCGATCAATCTCAGAGTAAGGGTACAGTGCCCGGTGTAAATTCTTCAGCAGAGAGTTGAAGAACGGCATTAATTGTCTGAACCATACCATCAAAACAAGGGGGGCGAGTTAGCTGCCGTTCATTTTTGTTATTAATTGTTATTTTTTGTAATTCACAAAAAGTTTTTTTGCCTTTAATCAAAGTTAGATTTACTTCCGAGTTTCGGTTTTTTGTGATCGCGCATCTGTACTGATTTCTATCAAATTTATTTTTAGAATTAAGGCAATCAAATAAATCATTACAGAGATTAACAAAATGAGCTGTGTGTTGTGCAGTGTCGTTTTTCAACACTCCACTTTGGATGGCAGTTTGAATTGCCGCTGACACAGATTTACTTAAAACTTGTGTGGCGAGCTTGACTTTCATTTTTTGAAAATTATTAGGGTTTATGTGCGCAGCTGAGAGCTTATGTACAGATTTGCTTTTATTATTTTGATCTGTATTATACACATAAACTATGTCCGAAAAGGAAATTTGATTTCCATTTAAATAAAAATTATTATTAATTAAATTAGTCCTCACATTTTTTATCAAATGTGGGACATCAAATATTGCAAAAATTTTACGTCCATGTAGGAAATAAAAAGGGTAATTAATAGTGGCACCTAAATCTTTAATTACTTTTACGTTTGTCGTTGCTTGATCGCAAACAGTTGCTTTAGGTAATAAACCTGATTCAAACAATTTACTAATTACATTCTCAATTATTGTTTTTAATTTACTGGACTCAATAGTTCTTGACCCCAAAAAGTATGCTACTGGGATCTTCCAATTAATATAAAGGCCCCTGGCAATAAATACTAACGCGTATTTAGCTTCTTTTCCATTTCTCTCACCATTACCAAAATCTTCAAACCCTTCAATCAAATCATATTTTGATGTGTACTCTAAATTAGTCATGATACTCATTTCATCAAAACATACTACACAAGCACGCTCTTTAATAGACTTATGTAAAAATTTATTTTTAATATTCTCAAAAACTTCTTCGTTAATACCAGGTAGACAATTGGTTTCTTGTAACCAACGCTGTATTGACGTTATAGAAGCTAAGACAGTCCCCGATTTTAACATGTATTTATACGCAGCAGGTGATTTATAATACAAGGACATGCAAAATTTTTTCTCTTCTTCAGTCCAACTTGTCCTAGGTTTTTTAAATTGCATCAAAGCTAATAACTTGCTCGATTCACTTCTAAATTTGTGTTTTGACAAATCTACAATATTCTTATTTATAGCCCTATGTCTCAAATATTTATTTTTCATAATAGAACGTCTTAATTTGTTATTGGTGTCTTTTAATAAAGCTTTTAGTTTCTTACATCTAGGTGTATCTGTATACTCATCTTTTTCCCGTGTCCGTCTTTTCTTAGGTGTGCTCCAAATCAGTTCCTCATGTGATTCGTCAGCTGTGTCGACTGCGACTTCGTGAAATCGTCGCTTATTACTATATACCTTTTTCGGTGTTAGAACCTTTAGATCTGGTGATCCTACAAATAATCGTAACATCGTGAGGAAACCTACATACCTGAGAGTTCTTACTGTTCTCAAAGGTGTGTTAAGTCTACCAATCCGCATTGGGTCAGCGCGGTGGACTATGGCATAATCCTACTCGTTCTGAGAGGAGACCCGTCTTCAGCAGTGAGCCGTCAATGGGTTGATGTGGTGGTGGTGTGGTTTTTGTGTACGTGTGTGTGGGTGTGAGTGCGTGTGTGTTTGGGCTATAATATCTGTGGTTTGGGTGTGTAAAGGGCATTGAAAGAATATTTGTTACAATAATTAAAAATTCAAAAAAATTTAGTTCAGATTTTTTGAAACTATAAATTTAAATGCCTAGGTACCTGGAGAAGGAGTTCGTGAATGTTTATGAGGTTGTCTTTGAAGGTTGGTGTCATCATAATTCACTGTAAAAAAAATTCAACATTGTTAAAGAAAATAACCTCTTAATTTTGCATTCAAAAGGTTACATCTTTAAAATTTTAAAAAATTGAGTTCAGATTTTTTGAAACTATAAATTTAAAAAATGCATAGGTACCTGGTGAAGGAGTTCGTGAATGTAAACCATGAGGTTGTTGAGAATTCAGATATGGTTCGGGTACAGCTGATGGTGTCAGGAGTTTTCTAAAGCCATTCTGAATTATGTGTTTTGCATCAAAGTGATCAATACATATGCGTTTATTTTCTAAACACTTAGGAGGTAGATGGTCAACAGTCATGTTGCCTGAAACAAACTTATTCATGTTCAGATGTAGAGGCAAAAATAACAGTAGCAATATTCAGACTGTTTCAAATTCAGTTATATTGTAAAACATTTTACTTGGCAGATAGACAGAAGGATGAACTATTTATTATACAAATTTTTTTATCCTGGAGCACTAATGAGAACTCGCGGGAATTAAAACAACTTATTAGTCCGTTCATTTTAGATTTTTTCGCGGCAAAATTTATAATTTTTTGAAACCACTGTGGTTTTATACCTATGAGTGAGTACATTAAAAAACACAACTCTCCCCCCCCCTCCGGTGGTGGCTTCCCCCCTCCCCACATTGAAAAGTGTGCCATTTTGCAGATTTCCTAGATTTTAAAGAAAACTATACAAGCTAGGACAAAACCGTCAAAGAGAACATTGTTCCTTAATAAATTACCTACAAATAAGTTTATAACATTTATTATGATAGGAGTTATAGTTTACAAGCTATGGTGCGTTAAAGTTGACTAAAAATCGCAGCTCAGTAAAATTAGCCAATTTTCAACATTTTATATGTATTCTGTAATTTCTAGAAAACTATTAGAGTTAGGCAAAAACTGTCAAAAGTAAAAATAAACACCATTTAATGACCTACAAAAAAATATTTAGTTCATAAAGATAGGACTAATAATTTCGCATATATATCCACGTATTGTATACGAAGAAAAATAAAAAAATTGTTAGAATCCTGTGTTATTTGCAATTTGCACAAAAACTATTAGAGCTAGGAAAAAACCTTCGAAGACCAATTAATTTCATTAAATTACCTACAGAAAAATGTTATGGTTTATTTAGATAGGACCAATAGTTAGAAAAATATGACTACCTTTATTACATGAAAAATTTTTTTTTTCAAAAACCTTGTATATATTTTGTAATTTTCACAGAAACTATTAGAACTAGGAAAAAAAATATCAGAAGCAAAAATGAACTTCATTAAATTGCCTCCAAAATAGTTTTTAGTTTATTTTGACAGAACTAATAGTTTCGGAAATATTGCTGTCTAACTTGCATAAAAAAAGAAACCCTTGTAAAATCCGTAAATGTTTTTTATAATTTCAAGAAGAAGTATTAGAGCTAGGAAAAAAGCTGTCAGGACTTAGGACAAAGATAATTAATTTACCTATAAAATAGTGTTTAGTTTATTTTGATAGGACAAATAGTTTTTGAAATATACCTTGCTATTTTGTAAGAACCGGTGGTAGTCATGTTGACTTAGCATAATAGTATGGAATGAATAGAAATTAACCCCTAAATAAATAAAGTTTTTTTTTATTTTAGGCCCAAATGATGCCATCCTTCCTCCCCACTCCCCCAACCCCCCTCCCCCCTCCCCTCTCTCAAACATCTCGCCGATTGTGCTTTGATTTTAACTTTGAATAAATTAAAAAAAAATTTAAGATATATAATAAACACATATTACCTAATGCCCCCTTTTTAGGGTTCCGTAGCCAAATGGCAAAAAACGGAACCCTTATGGATTCGTCATGTCTGTCTGTCTGTCCGTCCGTATGTCACAGCCACTTTTTTCCGAAACTATGAGAACTATACTGTTGAAACTTGATAAATAGATGTATTCTGTGAACCGCATTAAGATTTTCACACAAAAATAGAAAAAAAAAACAATTAATTTTGGGGGTTCCCCACACTTAGAACTGAAACTCAAAAATTTTTTTTCATCAAACCCATACGTGTGGCGTATCTATGGATAGGTCTTCAAAAATGATATTGAGGTTTCTAATATCATTTTTTTCTAAACTGAATAGTTTGCGCGAGAGACACTTCCAAAGTGGTAAAATGTGTGTCCCCCCCCCCTGTAACTTCTAAAATAAGAGAATGATAAAACTAAAAAAAATATATGATGTACATTACCATGCAAACTTCCACCGAAAATTTGTTTGAACGAGATCTAGTATGTAGTTTTTTTTTAATAATTTAAAACTTACTACAGGTTTGTACGAAACCCTCGGTGCGCGAGTCCGACTCGCACTTGGCCGGTTTTTTTATGCTAAAATGACTGGACTACAAGTGCAACAATGGCGAGGAAATGTACTGTTGAGTCTAGAAAACTGGGACTGGAAAAAAACAACTTTTTTCGCCCATACATACTACAAAGTCACCAGCTCCAGCATAGAGCTGATCTGATGATGGAACCAGGAGGTGTATAGGGGAACTCTTCAATTATTATCAGTAAGCCCCTCGAGTATGGGCTCAATTGGTTTGTTTTAAAGATTCCAAGCGTGTTTTTGAACTAATTTAAGGCTTATTTTACTGAGCTGCGAATTTTAGTCAACTTTAACGCACCATAGCTTGTAAACTATAACTCCTATCATAATAAATGTAATGAACTTATTTGTAGGTAATTTATTAAGGAACAATACTCTCTTTGACAGTTTTGTCCTAGCTTGTATAGTTTTCTTAAAAATCTAGGAAATCTGCAAAATGGCACACTTTTCAAGGCGGGGAGGGGGGAAGCCACCACCGGAGGGGGGGGGAGAGTTGTGTTTTTTAATGTACTCACTCATAGGTATAAAACAACAGTAGTTTCAATTAATTATTAATTTTGCCGTTTTCCCCATACATTGAAATCTAGAATGAATGGACTATATTCCACGCGGACGAAGTCGCGGGCATCAGCTAGTATATTATATTCTTATACTGTGCCATAGTGAAAAAATTCAGTTTTGTTATTATAAAGTCTGTGGTTATACTTTAAATTTATCATTCGAGGGGTTGCGTGGTTGGCGCGGGGCGAACATCTCGCTCCGCCCAGACCCACAAGGCCGTTGAGAAATACACGGGCCTTAAATAAGCAATTCAAGTTTGATGATGAAACGCGAGGAAAGTTAGGTATATAGCAAGTGTAGAAAAAATCACCAATCTACAGCTAGCAACAATAGATACGTTATACTTACTTTATGTGTTTCTACTACTATAAGATCTAGATTCTATGGCAATCATTTAAGTCTGTAAATTTTAAAAACCCGACTCCAAGTTCCTAATTAGGTACATTTAAATATATGATTTATATTCTTGTAATCTCCATTTAATTCCCTTCATTTTGATACCCCACTCGATAGGTTTGGTTAAGTAATATATATTTTTTGAATGACTTACATTTTGGCGCCAAAAACCCAGCATATTGATATTTTTTTTTAAAAAACCTATCTACGAACACTTGGGTAGCTGAAACGAATCTAACAATGCCTCAATCGTCAAAATCCATCCGGCTGTTTGGAAGATACGAGGTAATAAAGAAATTGCGCGTAAAACATAACCCTAACATAATCTTGCAGTCGGGTAATAAGAATATAGAATATTGTGATATATAGGTAATATGGAATGCAATGTACACTGCAAGCATTTTAATTATGGGAGATATCTATTAATATAAGTACTTAAACCATTAAATCATATCATAGATTTATATAGGTCGTCGCTCGCGCTCCGACTATTACTGTATACCTAGTCATTGGTCATAGATATTATAATAGTTAATATTGTGTGCTGTTAGTGTTATGATAAATGCGTATACGTACGATATGTATACTTACTGTTATTCCGTAGAAAAATAATTACTTACCGCTATTTACCAGCCATTTTTTTAAACGATTTGCGTCCAGCGATGGAAATCTAAACATGGTTTTTTCACCATTTACCGTAGAGCAGTTGTAGTAAGAACATTTGTATTTATACACTTTATTACGCTTGTGTGTTTCTTGCATTTTGTTAAAGTGTGTCACAGGGTTAAACACAAATAATTACTTATAATATTGTTGTTTTGAAAATAAAACTGGTATAACTTTTATGTAGTTAAAAGCGCGATCGAGTTCAAAGACCAAAGAGAATGGACATTAGGCTTGGGCAAAAAAAATCGATATATCAAAATATCGATATTTTTTCAGAAAATAATTAAATTAAATGAATAAATAAAATAAAATATCAATTTTTAATAAGCGCCATCTGTTAATCTTCTGATCTATAATTTTTAAAGCGCCATCTGTTAACATAACTATTCATAATTTCATCTTGCAATGTAGTTCTAATAATTGCCGCTTGTCGCTAGTAAGCTGAATTTCATCAAATAAATTTCAAATCGCTAACTCTAGCGCCCTCTATTGACAGACTCTACTACTACTTTTTTTGTACTAAGCCGTGGATACCCTCTATATTTAATTTTACCACGTCGATATTCCAACGCACCTGCATCCATATGGGGTGGGAAAACCTTTGAGCGCACAAAGCCTAAAACTAAAAAGTCTTAAAACTGAGCCATGGTGTTTATTATGCAGAATAAATAGAACTTATCTACCTAGTTAAAAATTTCAAATACGTAAGTAGTTAAGAACTAGGTACGTAAATAAATAATTAATCAGTCTGCATATTTTTGTGGTTGGCTGAGCTGGGTTTTCCCCCTTTATAAGTATATCCAACGTCCACGGGAAACCCGAATAACCTGAAAATATTGTTATCACATTGTATTTATTGATAAGTTGCTTGTTTCAACCTGCAGATCAAGAAATAAAGTGTACCTACCTACAGTTATCACTGTTTTAATTAATGGTTAGCAACAGAATCTGGCGTAAAGGTCTGTACTTAGTACTTACCAATCGGTGTCTCAAAAATATTTAGGTACTTACTCCTAGATATGTAGGTACCTACCATAATTCTATAAGATATTTTCTAAGTACATGGTAGGTACCAGATAACCACGGTTATATTTTTTCAGACTGTCCGATTGGTAGGCCTATGTGTCAAATTCCGTTGCAAACCATTTTAAAACAGTAATTAACTAGGTTATGGAGAGTAACAGTAACAGTAAAGTGACCGACATAGCTCGCAGCGCTGGCAAGCCCCTACTATGGACGGGCGACATCAAACGAATCGCAGGGAGTCGCTGGGTTCAGGTGGCGCAAGACCGCGGCATGTGGAAGGCCCTACAAGAGACCTATATCCAGCAGTGCACGTCTGTCGGTTGACGACAACGCCGACAAACTGGCCTGTTCCACTAGTCCCTACCAACGTATCCCCCCTGGGGGGGAAGAGTGGAATTTTTTTCCACCTATCCCTACGGTAGGGATGAGTGGAAAAAATATTTACACTTATCCCTACCGAGTGATTTTAGTATTTTCAGAGTTTAGAGGAGAAAAATACTATAATGCTATTATGGCAAGCAATTATACAGAACTAGATGATGCCCGCAACTTCGTCCGCGTTGACTAAGTTTTTTTCGATTCCCGCGGGAACTCTTTAATTTTCCAGGATAAAATGTAGCCTATGTCCTTTCCCGGGATACAAACTATCCCTGTACCAAATTTCATCAAAATTGAACAGGTTGAACAGGTGGGTCGTGAAAGTATAATATCCGCATCCAAAAAAATTTTTATTTACTATTGTTATTATTATGTAGGTTCATAATTCATGTTTACCTGGAAACATAAAGGTTAGACACTTATGTACATACATGTAATTGTTAACAAAAACGGCCCATATTCAATTCGGTAGGGATAAGTGTAAATATTTTTTCCACTCATCCCTACCGTAGGGATAGGTGGAAAAAAATTCCACTCTTCCCCCCCAGGGGGGATTCGTTGGTAGGGACTAGTGATATAGGCCGACAAACTATACGTCCCCACATATCTAGCTATAGCATTGGCATGTGCCACATAAGCAAGCAGAAGGCTATATAGCTAATAAATTATCCACTGTTGGATCCAGGCAGTGGACTGTAGCGTGCACAGGGTTTGAAGCTAGGGTAGGCATTGGTTAGTTAGAATACTATACATTTTACTGACTGTCTTGTTAAAAAATGAGCATTGAAGTTTTCCCACTTGGGTAAGCAGTGCTTTTATGCCTCCATGAACTGCACGCCACTGGCAGTGGATCCTAGTGGATTGAGGGTAAGTAGTTTACTTACCTAGTTAGCCTTAGGAATAAGTAAGTATCAGTGATGGATTACCTTGATGAGATGGTGTGCGCAGGCGCTAGTGACGCTGGTAAAGGCGAGGCTGAGACACTCGAGGTTGCCGAGCGCGCCAGCTTCCAATAGCGCAGCAACGTCTGCGTCAGTCGCGCGCACCGGCAGCGCCAGTCGGCGAGGACCACCTTGCGATTGCTGTAAATAACATGACACCAACGACCTCAATTTACCCATATTATTATTTGTTATCAGCTCTTTTAAAACATAGGGCCTTAAGAAATCGTATGTCGTGTAATCGTGACAATAAAGCGTTTTAAACTTTGTCTCTATCTCACGAATCCAAAAACAACCGTTTATCTTACAGGGGAGGGGTCACTTGATAAATATTTCGGAAACCAAACCCTGAATCGAAAAAAACCGACAATATTTTTTAATTACCCTCATTTTACGTGTAGAGGTAACCACTTTGTCAGAGTGATTATAATATCTAGGAATGTAGGTAGGTACTAAGTAGATATAGGTATCTATGGCAAATTACAGCTTTCTCTAACCGTAAACGTGCATATAAACACACTGATAAATTCAAGAAGAAAAGTTATTGTCATAATGTCAATACTAGAAATAAAAACAAACTTGTAATGCCTGCTTCTAGGCTTAGTTAATTAGGAGGTTTATCTACCCTGTGGTTAAACTAGCAATTCATTTGTTGGAAACAGTGTCCGCTTCTACAATAAGCTCCCAGAAGACATGTTGAAGATGTCTCTGATTAAGTTCAAAGTTAATGTAAAACGTAAACTCATTGAAAAATCCTATTACCATGTGAAGGATTACATAAATGACAAGGGAGCTTGGCAATAATTTGCTCTAATGGCTCTGATAGTTCCTTATTTAAGATGATTTGTGAGATGATGATAATGAAAAAAAAAATCCCCAGCTGAGTTTGTTGTGGGCTCTTCTCAGACCAGGGTGCGTGTGGAACCCTCGTAGCTTTAGTTTTAAGATAGGTACCTACCGTAACAGATTATCACCATCATATTTTTATGTCACTGGACGTCAATAAGTGTAGTGTACCTACCTAAATTGAATAAATATTTATAACTGACTTAGTAAGCCGCGATCGGAGACGGATTAGTTATTTTAAGCGGACGCGTAAATTTTATGTCGTTTCTTAGAGCAGGTAGGAGTAGGTAGATAATTTATTAATCAATACCAATTAGGTAGGCGTCTATGATATTGGTAGGTAGTACCTACTACCTACAAACAGTGACGTCCTGAATTAATTATTTATTTACGTAGGTAAATGATTTATTAATATCTAACCTAATTAATTAGAGCGCCGCTTTAATTTTAGCTCATTAAAATATTGTGACGTGCAACTAGTTCAATGGCCAAAGCACGTGCACAATGTTGATAAAGGCAAATACTTACTTACCTAAATAAATGGAGATGGCTCTGTTTTTAAGAAAAAAACTGGTTGTACCCAGTTGTACCTACCCTGCTTCAACAAAAAAGTGCATATTTTAGATCCGTAATAATTTATTTAATAAGCTTCCGAATTTTATTACAGACATAAAATCACATAAAAAATGCACACAACTCGACATTTAAATTTTAAATTAAATAAATATTCAATTTCAATAACACCACAATTATAGAACGTTTCGGAGTTATGTCAGTTATGTGTAGGAGGGAATTTTCAATAATCTTTATTCGAAGGTTCGTGATTCATGGGCTCTGGTGATTGAAAGGAACCCTATCGCTCATCGAAGCGAGATAGCAAAATATTTGCAATTAATTATTTATCAGAATTTTCTTTGGATGCGGGATCTTTTGAAATTCAAATCATAATGGGGGTAGATACCTAATGGATTTCAAGCGAGTGGTGTGAAAAAGTAAAGTGGCTAATCCAAAAATGATTTTATAGCGTAGGTACCTATAATTACCTATGTACGTTGACTTCGACAGTTTGTATGAGAACTGCACAATTAAGAACTCTCACCTCTACTCAGAGACAACTATATCTTGAGAAAATTTTCCCCACATCCCCCAAAAAGGTGTACTTTGTCTATAAGTACTCACCAGTCTTTGTAACGTTTGTTGGCGTTCACACAAATCTTTATAATACTGTTGTCCGACTTCAGTGCCTTGTAGTGCTGCTATTATTTCAAGCTGCGTTTGCTCTCCACTAGCTACTTCCCATTCTAGCCATAGACATAAAGCCTCCAATGCTGCGGGCTGGAAAGATAAAATATTATTTTTATATAAAAAAAAGTACCTATGACATTTTGACGACCTATCTGGTTCAGTAGTGGCTCACCGCGTGACCGCAGCACCTGCTGCACAGCTGTAGTCTTTTAAAAGGAAGGTTCCGTACTATATTCACAGCAGAAAAAAATTGTCTTGTCTAGTGGGAATACATGACCAATGGCCAGTTATTAATTCACCTGCAAAGCCGTACCGCCAAGCGATTTAGTGTTCTGGTATGAACTTGAATCTCTAGTAACCAATAAAACTGCTATAGGTACCCCTTGCAGGTTAGCCCACTTCCAGCTTAGACTGCATAACTGATCACGGCGAGGTCACAGTCAAGGGTTGACTATTTAACTTGTTTAATTTTAATAATGTGGATATCTTACTTACATGTTCTGCTAGCCCCACTATTAGAAAATCCGGAAGATGTTTGCTCATACTTTGCAGGAAACTTTTTCTCTTACAGCAACAGCTTAGTAGAGTTTTTAGCTGAAGATAAAACAAAACCTATTATTACAATCATACAATGTACCTTTAACTCAGGTACGTAAGACATGCTCCAATGAATGTCAATTTATCAGGTAAAGCTTCATAGTACATACATGCATGTGCAGCTCTTAGAATTCAGCCGATTGAAAGGGATAATCAAAGTACAAAGAGAGAACTTAGGTGCAAAAACATACCTTAATAAAATAACATTATTCAGTAGTTAGTAGTGCCCCTATAGATTGCATCATGCATGGAAGCAACCGGCCTCGCATCCAGTAGTCCACAAGTCAGTGTAATACTTGTTTAACGTAGCTTATGTGTTGTATTATTTACTTATTGTAAAAAAAACTTTTTGAGAAAAGACCTACCTACTGCTGAATTCATTGCCGGCTCTTCTCAGTAGAAGCCTTCTGAACCGGTGGTAGAGTCTTGACGTATCATAATTGACCCAATTTTTCCAACGTGAAATAAGTACTTATATCAGTTAAATCTATGTGGGACAAAACTCCTAAACATTATAAACATGTAATGCTACAATAGGAACTTACCATATCTCCCCAAAGTTGACATAACTGTTCGTGCGGCAGTGCCAACGCAGGGTCGGAGGGGGCAGTGGCTCTCAGCCAGGAAGGGGGGGAAGGCCTTGCGGCGCGGGCGTGCGCCACACAAGTGTGCGCCGCGCAGCGCGGGTCGCAAGCCAGCCGGCTGAGCACGTTGCCCAGGCGCGACGCGACTCTGGGACAGCTCATCGCGGAAGCTGACAGTGGCACTGGTTGTAGCACGCCTCCAACCACCACCAGCCAATCATCATATTCACACCTGAAATAAACAAAGTGACTGCAACTGATTTGATACACGTGTTTTTTTATCACAGCCCGAAACAGGATGAGATTTTCAATTTGAATAGTTTGCATATCTAAGGGATTCGAAACAGGATGAGGTTTTCAATTCGAATAATTTGTATATCTAAGGGATTAATCCATATCCATATCCATACTAATATTATACATGCGAAAGTGTGTCTGTCTGTCTGTCTGCTACGCTTTCACGGCTCATCTGTTTAACTGATTTCGATGAAATTTGGCACAGGGACAGGTTTGTCATTGACACGGTAAGGTAAGTTGTCCGCGCTCAGATCACTGTACAGAGATCTTAAAGTACCCATGGACGTCAGCTATATCTGCAGCGTCAGCACTCTGACCGGTTCCGATAGTGGTCATCTATCACCGCCATTGGTATAGAATATAGATGCAAGGCTCCCACGCTCAGAGCAATATATGCATAGAAATCAATGAATGAACCTAGGTATATCAGTTGACCTATTGGGAAGTACCCGAACTTACATGTGCTCAAGTATGTCAGCGAAGCACAGGATCTCGTACTCGGCATCGTCACAGACGTGCGGTGAGGCCTGGTCCCGATAGTGGTCGTCTATGGCAGCCAGCGCTACGGACGCCAGGTTGGGAGCCGCGCGCGGATGAGGGCAGGCCGCGCCGCTGCCGTGTGTCACCTCCACAAACCGACGCACGAGGCTGTGCCCGGAGTTGTGCGCGCTGAGAGCACTGGAAATAGGCACTAATTTGAGAAATCATTTCATTTCATTTATTAAAATTGTTTGACTGTTGCATAGTTGAAGATCTTAAAATAGTTATTATTTTACAGATTAGGAACAGTCTACCTCTAACAGGCATACTTACGATATATTAAGCTTAGATCAGTTAATCCATACTTCCATATCCATACTAATCCATACTTACTAATCAAATAATCAAATAATCAAATAAATATTATAAATGCGAAAGTTTGGATGGATGGATGTATGGATGTATGTTTGTTACTCAATCACGCTCCAACGGATGAACGGATCTGGATGAAATTTGGCACAGAGATAGATTATAGTCTGGAATAGCACATAGGCTACTTTTTATCCCGGAAAATTAAGGAGTTCCCGCGGGAACCGAAAAACCTCAATCCACGCGGACGAAGTCGCGGGCATCAGCTAGTAAGTATTATAAATGCGAAAGTGTTTGTCTGTCTGCTACGCTTTCACAGCCCCTGTTTAACCGATTTTGATGAAGATTGGTACAGGGATAGGATGTAACCCGGGGAAGGACATAGGCTTCTTTTCATCCCGGAAAATTAAGTAGTTCCCGCGGGAATCGAAAAAACTTAGTCCACGCAGACGAAGTCGCGGGCATCATCTAGTTTAACATAAAGTCAACATACACATCAACATTTGATTCAGATACTTAGTAATTTGTACAACAGATTACAATAATTGGCTACTTGACAGCTGTAACTATAAAATATGATTATATATGTAAGTATGTTAGATTTGGTAGCCTGTAGGTTAACAATAATTATGCAATATGTATTTTGCATTAAAATAAATTGTATATATTTTATTTATGCAAAACAAATTTGATATTTTTTATCTTTATTGGATTGCAAGACCCGAAACGCGGGCGCCATTGATTTAGCATCGTGTGACGTCACAACTCTCAAACCACAGACAGGGTAGGTTTTTATCTCATACAAACGTCACTGTGAGGTCGTGTGTTATAATACCCTTGTTAAACCTATGAATCGTTTTCGTTTTGTTGAGAAAATTAACATAAAATATTTCGGTTTGAGCTTGTGAAAGGTTTCACGAATGGAGTCAGGCTATACAAAAGCTGATAGTGCAAATCTACCTAAAGTCGATTCATTTATGGTTGCAAATTTATTTGCGTGTAATCCACAGTGTAATCCTAACTTTTGCTCTGCCGAGTTTCGTAATGTAAAAACTTCCATGTAAGTACCGAAATAAACTAACTAAGTAATATTACTTAGGTAGGTCTCGTGTTTAAGACCTAAGAAAGTATCTACTGCTGTAAAGTGACAGAAAAATAATTTATTTTAATTTTATGTCATGTTTTATGAAGAAAATGTTAGATCATGTTCATTTTTGCTAGAACGAGTCTTAAGTTGATTTCTTCCTAATAACTACTAACATCAAAGATAGTCTTCACAAAGTAATATCGCAGATTTATCCGTTTTAAATTGCGGGTCTCGGCAGATTAACTGTAATTTCATTCAAATTTCAAATTAATGTATTAAAAATGTAATTTTTTCTAATAAATAAAGCTTTTTTTGAGAAAAAAATCATTGTAAGAGGTATAAAATGAACCCACGTACATTTTTAAGTATTTTTCCGAAAACTGTCAAATAACCAATTATCAGATAATGAACAGATTATGGTTAATTTTATATGTCAAAATTATTTAGTCAAGTTGATTTTTAATCGTAATTCTCCTAAGTGGTATTACAGCGCTTGGTAGCTCTACGGCAGCTAATGCCAAAGGAAGAAGCTAACTACGCATGATACATCGTATTGCACAAGTGTGAGCACAAACACAGGTGCACAATTACACTCAGAATAGAAAGTTGAAAAATATGCTGGCCTGTTGCCAATAAGAGGATTGTTTAACCGATTTTTTAATTATTAAAAAATACAGCTAAGAATCTGATGAAATTAGGTACACCTATCTATCGGCGGAGATCGGACGCTTGCTATTAGCACATAAGCATTACTTATCCTAATTTAATAAAGAAATCACACCTGCGGCACCTAAATAGGTACATCATGACACCTACCGGTACTAATAAATTTTACCTGAAATACCTACAGACTTATTTTTGTAGTCTAGATACCTGCTACCTACGTAATTCCTCCCTAACATAGGTACCTAAGCTTATTTTAGGAACCTGCGATCGATGGCTAATGATGGTACCCATCTAGTTGCAGATTTGGGTCAAATATGCTTCCGACTGGTCAAGATAACTACACAAATCTCACGGCCTCGAGAATCACTTGGTGTTACATTTTACAGACAGAATATGACAGTAACTTCTAATTCGGTACTATCTGATATTAGTTAGTGACCCTGACACCGCCCTATATATCCCTGACAAACATTCCGTACAAATTGTAACCACATTAAAATTAAATTAACTGTATGAATGTCAACGAGATTTTACCTTATATTAAGGTTATTAAGTACTTACCTAGTATATGCTCTACATAAAATTTAATTGCATTTTCCGATAATTATAGACATTTTCTAAATTGAGTTTTAACTACCTTTGTAATAGGTAATAGGTCTTTACCTATGAAATTGCCGTTTTGTATGGATTATAAGTGAAAGTACTTATTTTTTCAAACTTTTTTATTTCTGTTATTCGAAGTAATCACCTGCAATCGACGCATCTTTGCCAACGCATTGGCAGTTTATTGATGCCCTTCTTCTAAAAATCAGCTGGACGGGAGGCAACAAACTCTTCAAAGGCATCTTGTACTGCCTCTCGGGAATTGAATTTTTTACCCACTAAAAAGTTGTCTAAATTTTGGAAAAAGTAATAGTCGGTAGGTGCAAGGTTTGGTGAGTATGGCGGAAGAGGGAGAGCTTCCAACCCCAGTTCTTGCAGTTTGGAGACTGTCTGTTGCGCAGTATAGGGTCGCGCGTTGTCGTGAAGGAGCAGTGGGGACGACCGATTAACCAAAGCTGGTTGCAGATGTGCAAGCTTCTCCATCATTCTCTCCAGTTCTTAACAGTACACATCTGCAGTAATGCTCATGCCGTTTTGTAAAAAGCTGTGGTGAATCACACCCGCACTAGACCACCAAACAGTGACCATCACCTTTTTAGGGGTCATTTTTGGTTTAGGGCATTGCTTTGGTGATGAACCAGGATCTAACCAACTTGCTGAGCGTTTTCTATTGTCGAACAGAATCCATTTTTCGTCGCACGTAACAATTCGTTTCAAAATTCCTTCATTTCTTTGCCTGTTAAGCAGCGCAAGGCAGGTCTCGACGCGTACGTAGCGCTGGCGATCGTTAAGGTCGTGGGGCACCCATCTATCAAGCTTTTTTACCTTGCCAATTTGTCGCAAATGGATCAATATTGTTTTGATGCTTACATCAAAAGCTGCTGCTAGCTCAGCTGTAGATTGAGTTTCGTCAGCTTCCACAATCGCCTTTAATTCATTATTGTTGACCAAAGTCTCCGGACGACCACGAGCTTCATTTTTCAAGTCACCAGAACGGAACCGGGAAAACCAATAACGGGTTGTGCGTTCGTTTGTACAGTTCTCTCCGTAAACGTTTTTGATGTTACGTGCCGTTTGTGTCGCGTTGGTGCCACGACGGAACTCATATTCCATAATTACACGAATTTTTAAAGTACCTATCCATTTACCATTATGACGAAAAATGTTGAAATGTAATGAAAATACAACGCTAATCAAAAAACAAAAGACTGAGTTTGTAAAAAGAACGTCATGGTTTTAAAACAAAATTAATTTGAATTTAGAATACAGAGCCATTACAAACTTTTTTTTAATTTGAAATGACCAGTACTGAACAAAGGCAATTTCATAGGTAAAGACCTAATAATATATAATATCATAGAAACCTCTGGCTAGAGCCGGTATCTGCGTTATCAGCCTGAGTACGATCGTTCGTTTGTTTCTTCTTGAATCACGTCTCAACTCTCAACACCAACGGAGTATATATGCTTCTACTTATATCTCGGAAAATGAATTAGTTTCCACAGGTTTTTTTTTCTCGTTGATGAAGTCGCATAATTACATCGTCTAGTTTTAAAATAAATAATGTAAGCTATCATGTATGCTATACCTAATGTAATCCCTCACAAATTGTCGTGCATCAGGCGCTTTACCGAAGTCGACGTTTCGGGTGAGGACGCGTCGCACAGGCGGAGCGAGCGCGGGAAGCGGAGCGGAGCGCGGCCTCCGCCTGCAGAGACGCGCGAGCAACGCACACAGCTCACCGTTGACGCAACGCTCCGCAAGCAGAGGCGCCGCTACACTTGAAATATTTTCCGCCCATTCTTCCCAATCAGGACTATCCTTGTTCTGGTAATAAAAACAAACCCTAAATTATTATAAAGGAAAATTATTAGCCTAAATTCTATTTGGCTATAAATAGTGCAATACTTATTACCTTTTTAGAAGATAATTATCATTACGTAAGTACTTTTGTTGATAACGCTCAATTTGTAATACCTAAGTTTAGTATTTGTTATTCATTATTATCATAACAAGTTGATAATAATTCGGTACATTTACATGTAAAAGATATAAATAGTACGTAGCATGCGTCAATGCGTGTACAAAGTACCTAAAGGAAATAAGTACGTGCGTTAATTGTAACCAGATGGGCATGTACAGAGGTTTAAAAAATATGTTCCATCGTTGGATGGAACATTTTTAAACCTCTGCACCTAATGCCCATCTGGTTTTCTATAATCAGCCCGTCCGGCCGTTGACCTTTACCTATTTTCACTAAGGCAAGTAAGATAGGCAAATATAATGCAATGCTAACAGCGGACAGCGGTTACATAAGTAATTACAAATTAATGAAATTGTACATTTTTTTTTTCAAAAGAGCAACCGCCGAGTTTCTTGCTGTTTCTTCTCGGTAGGAACATCATTCCGAACCAGTGGTAGATTCATTCGACTATTCATAAGCACTTGTAAATAGTCTATTTGAATAAAAAACTTTTGAAATTTGGATTATACCTACTTTAGTATTCTTGTAATCACTATGTATTTTGTAGTATGTAATATGTATATCCATCTTTGTTTTCGTGGTGGAGCGACTGTGTCGATTTTAGAGATTGCTCATCTCAAATTTTAGGTTGCGTTAATTTAAACATACTTACTTAACTTTGATTTATTTTAGCATGCGAGTGTTCAGATGCCCGCATGGCCTAAACGTCTAAAACAAATGTATAACACTCGGATTAGATGTACCTACCTACCGAGATTTGTCGTCGTTGTCCTCAACCGATAAGTAAGTAGATATATAAATATATCCTAAGATTTTTTTTTATGGATCAAACAGCAATGTGCAGATTTAACGGTTCCCTACGATACGTTTGCCGTCGATAAAAGAGAGGGGAAGTTGGTGATGTAGGAGGGGAGGATGTAGGCGTTTTATTTTGCGCCATCATTAAACTATAAACTGGGTAAATTCTACAATGCAATAAATAAAGAAGAATCAACCTCTGAAAGCAAGTCCGTGAGAATTTGCAGGGGTGCACGCGTTACACTTTCGTCTTGTAGAGGCGTAGTCATTGCAAAGTCTACCATATTCTGTAACAATTGAAAAATTTTACATTTTATAAAACTACGACTGCAGCGGCCTTTGGGGGCTATAATTGTGATTACCTAACTAACAATAAATATAATGACATTCATAGATTAAGGTAAATTTGTAGCACCGAGGGGGAATCCTAAATTAAGGAAGATGGTGAGTCTGTAAACCTGAGATAAAAAGGAATTGGATAAACAAAAATAGTAAATAATTAATACAAACCTTTAATTCTTTCAGCACGACTTCTTTTCTAACGGACTTCGTTAAGAAATTGCGGTATCTTATCATATTTCTCTGTAAACGAAAGAACATGGTTACGATCGAAAATCTCCTAAGTTCCACATAAACAAAAGGCATAAACCACAGAACATTTAATAAGAGGTTAGAAAGGCGATGTGGGCGGGTCACGCGCGCCACTACGTTGACCGAACGCTCATATATGGTTCAAACGTACCAAAAACACACCTCAGTCGGCCGCGGACTGTCTTGGGAAGTTTTACGCACAAAAAAGTGTATAAAATGCCTTCTTGCGCGGTAATAACCTGCAGAGCTAGAAGCCATAATGTCAATGTGACTAATGGCAAGATATCTTTTCATCGGTAAGTACATTAAACCTTGATTTTAAATGATTTAATTGAAAATACTAAAGACATTATGTTTTCCTTCACTAGTGTGACTGGATCGCAAATTTGTATGTACATCGCTGGTTTTATACCTTTGCGAACAACGCGCTCCAACAGTCATGTACGCGAGCGGCAATGTAAAGCGTAGTGCGTATGAACGATCAACTCCACTTGTTACCTGGTATTACCCAATAAGAGTAGCTTGTCGATAGGCCGGTAGCATTTTTCCACCGTATCGATAAATAGTTTATTTGTTTCTTTTTACCAGAACGAGATATGCTATGCATGGTTAAAACATACTTTTTACAAAACTATCACACTGATCGCGAGCAATTTATTTATTATCCGTTGAGGAGTTCCGTTCTCCATCTCCGGAGATATTTATCAGATCTTCACCAAATTAAAATGGGACTACCTCTGAAGTATGACCTACCAAACAAAAAAAGAATTATCAAAATCGGTTCATAATTGGCGGAGAAATCGCGTAACAAACATAAAAAAACAAAAAACATACAGTCGAATTGAGAACCTCCTCCTTTTTTTGAAGTTGGTTAAAAATAGTAAAATCTACAGACATAGAGTCCAACTTAAGTTAACAATATGAATACTGACATGCTGTCGACCGTACGAAAAATAAACATCGATAAAAAATATTTTAGTCAATCCCTAGCGTATGTTGCTGTTTTACACGACAACACGCGCAAGTTTAAAGTTTCACTAGTGTGCGTAGCTTCGCCAATCGCAGCGCTTTTTTCTGCCTCACGCACACATGGGAACTCTCGTGTGTATTCGTTTAGATTAGTAGTAGTGAAGAATGGTGGGATCAAAACGGCGACAGCGGTTTCCGTACAAAATTTGCACTAGGGCCTTTCTAACCTCTTATTAAGTGTTCTGTGGCATAAACCAACACAGAACGCACTTTGTTTTTAATCTACTGCAAGTAAGCCCTTGACTGCGATCTTACATGGTGGTAAGTGATGATGCAGTCTAAAAGGATAGCAGGCTAACCTATTAGGGATACGATTGTTCTAGGTAGGTATATTACAGAATATATTATATATTATAAAGAACTCGGATCTTAAACTTGTGTCATCGCGATCGGCGCTAACAGAGGGTAGTTCTATCTGTTTTAGCGAACATTGGTTCGCCAGGCAACCATTTTCTTATTGTAGAAGACAACTGTACATCCATGATATTATAATTACCTACCCTTCTATAAAGGCACAACGACACTACTGTCATAGACGGTATGCGACGATTCTCGTATTTAATCATATTAATTTTAATAAGCAGTACTTATGTCACATGTTATAAATGAAAAAGTGTGTCCGTCTGTTCCGGATTCGGCCTACCATTAAAACCATTTTGATGAAATAGCTATGAAATAGCAAAGATAATTTGCCTATGTAGGCTCCTTTTATCCCGGAAAATCAAACAGTTTCCACGTGATTTTAAGACCCTTGTTAAACCGACATCAGCTTAAAAAAAAAACGGCCAAGTGCGAGTCGGACTCGCGCACCGAGGGTTCCGTACAAACTTGTAGTAAGTTTTACGATTTATGACTTATTAAAAACAAGACGAAATGAACCGCAAAACTAACTTTGTTTGTAGAGGTTTACTGTTAATATCAAAAAAACTATGCTAGTTAGAGCATTGTCTATAGTTTTCCTGTAAAATATACATAAATTCCTATTGACCATAATTATTTCAGATTTTTCGATTGGTAAACTCCGGAGATAAGGGGGGAGGAACGGTATTTTTTTCGACATTTTGCCCGATAAATCAAAAACTATCATGACTAAAAATAATTAAAAATCTGTTTTAGAATGTACAAAGTAAACCCTTTCATATGATACCCCACACAGTACAGTTATCTCACTTTTAAATTTCAACCCTCCGATTTTCCCCCCTTTTTAAATAAGAACAAAAATAATTTCCAATTTTTTTTAATTCCAGTGTCTTTGGGCCACTAATATACACAACTATTCCAAATTTCATGTCGATAGCTTCGGTAGTTACTGAAATAATCGAGTGTGACGGACGGACAGACAGACAGACGGAGAAAGTCGCACCATAAGGGTTCCATTTTACCATTTTGGTACGGAACCCTAAAAAGGTTCTCAAGTAGGTATCACTATCGGTCAATAATATCTAGATTATTAGATCTATAATATTTAGATTGATGAATACCTACTCGAGAACCTGTTCTAAGTTGATGTTGATTAATTATTTAAACAGGCCAAAGGCCTAAATTCATGCATTCTAGTAAATAATAAACGAGACGTCGATATTTACCCTCCACACAATTGAGTAATACCACTGGTCTCTCGTATAAGCGTCGTTTGCCTAAAGGAAGAAAAAGAAAAAATCACACAATATTGAACCAACTTTAAATGCGAAAGTACACTAGGGACTGGACAGAACAAAATGCCATGCGAAACGTCCGCGTCGTCGTAGAGGAACGAAGCTTTGTCCTGTCGCCTAGTATGCGCCCTTCATATAAAAGCGAATAACTAACTAACTAATAAATAACTAATTCAATACCAAAATCTTTTTATTTTTCCACAAGGTGTTCTTTTTTGCTCTAAAAAATGAAGATAATTTTCATTAAATTGTCTAAAAACGGTACGTAATTTAAGATATTCTTTTTAACTTTATGACAAAATATGACTGTTTCAAAAACATGTATGTAGGCACAAAACCGAATTATCTTTTGAAATTCGTACTATCGACATAACACTGGTTCTAGGGAAAACTGCTACGTCAATTAATTAGTTTATTTTTGTATTTTCCCACCTAAAACGGAATATCCGTCATATACGAGTATATAATACTCGTATGTATGTTTCCTCTACTGCATCGTCCCAACCTGTTGCCGACAGCTCAGTGCGCTGAGCTCACTAAAGACGGACCTCCTCTTTAAATGAGAAAGGTTTAGACTTTAGTTCACCACGCTAGCACACTTTGCTAGCAAAGTGCAGATTGGCAGACTTCACGCTCCTTTGGGAATGTTAATTAAAATTAAACATTCAGATTTCCTCAGGGATTTCCTTCACCATTAAAGCAATTAATTGCCCAGGCGCCCAGGATTCAAATCCGCAACCCTTGGAATAAGAAAAAGGTTCTAAACATTTTATAGGTGTGGCGTGAAATTAGGAGAAAAGAACTGCGTAAAAAAAAGTTATCTAAGTACGTCTAATTGTTTCACCTAAAGAAAGAAAGCTTCATCTCACCTGCAGGAGAAGAGATCCGTGAGGCATCACTATTCGTAGGCAGTACTTCCTCGCGGGATCCCAGCGAGAGATGCAGTACACCTCCTGCATGCTGCTGTACGACAAGGGGCGCTCGAGCAGACCAGACGGCTGAAACAAGACGTGTCTTTATGGCCAAGTCCACTGCGAAAAACGTGTGCGCGATTTCTATTTTCTTGACTTTTTTTTCAGCGTACGGTAAATAGACGGAGAGCTGGCAACGAATTTCGGGAAGGTCCTTTTGGCAAGCTGAAATTGTGAAAAATATAACTTCGTCAATTGGCGAATCCAGTCCTGCCAGTCTGGTAGAGCGTTTGCGGTTATTTCGCTACTGCGCAGCATTTGCAAACAACATTTGCAAAAAAAAATTTTTTTTTTTTTTTGGATACTTGTTTTTTTTTATCTTTTAATTTAGTAACTTCTTATGGAATTTGAAAGAAAAATCCCAGACATTTTTTGTCGGTTATAAAGTACCTACCTATTACCAGACCTCTTCAAAATCTTAATATATATAAATCTCGTGTCACAATGTTTGTCCTCAATGGACTTCTAAACCACTTAACCGATTATAATAAAATTCGCACACCATGTGCAGTTCGATCTAACTTGAGAGATAGGATAGTTTAATATTATATAGATTAGGATTATTAGTGCTACCCGTGCGAAGCCGGGGCGGATCGCTAGTATTTTAATAAAATTTCCAAAAAATACACTGTTGGCAATCTGAAATTTTAACACGTATTTATTGAGTAATTTCAATAATACCTGCAAATCGCCAGACTAATTTTGCGGTTTTAAACAATTCCCAGACGTGAATAAAGTTTTCAAATGAGTACGACATACCTACGAAATAACCGCAAACGCTCTACCAGATTGGCAGGACTGGATTCGCCAATTGACGAAATTATCGTCGTCGTCGTCGTCGTCCTCAACCGATGGACGTCCACTGCTGGACATAGGTCTCCTGTAGGGTCCTCCACAAGCCACGGTCGTGCGCCGCCTGGATCCAGCGACTCCCTGCGACTCTCTTGATGTCGTCCGTCCACCGTGTGGGGGGTCTGCCGACGCTACGCCTTCCAGTGCGGGGTCGCCATTCCAGCACCTTGGGACCCCAACGTCCATCGGTTCTCCGAACTATGTGCCCCGCCCATTGCCACTTCAGCTTCGCAACTCTTCGGGCTATATCGGTGACTCTGGTTCTCCTACGGATCTCTTCATTTCGGATTTGATCACGTAGGGACACTCCTAGCATAGCCCTCTCCATCGCCCGCTGAGTGACCCTGAGCCTTCTTATCAGGCCCATAGTTAGCGACCATGTCTCGGATCCGTAAGTCATCACTGGCAACACGCACTGTTCGAAGACTTTGGTCTTCAGACACTGAGGGATTTTGGACGAGAAGACATCTCGAAGCTTCCCGAACGCAGCCCAGCCAAGTTGGATTCGGCGGTTTACCTCCTTCTCGAAATTGGACCTACCCAGCTGCACTGTGTGTCCCAGGTAAACGTACTCGTCTACAATCTCGAGTGCAGAGTTCTCAACGATCACTGGGTGGAGCGGAACATGAGCGTTAGACATAACTTTCGTCTTACTCATATTCATTTTTAGGCCCACCTGTCGAGAAAATCCGCTGAGGTCATTGAGCATTGCATTGAGGTCTCCCAGAGTCTCTGCCATGATGACTATGTCATCGGCAAACCGAAGGTGAGTGATGTACTCGCCGTTTATGTTGATGCCACGTCCGTTCCAATCCAGAAGCTTAAAGACGTCTTCCAATGCAGCGGTGAAGAGCTTCGGGGAGATAACATCACCCTGTCGCACTCCCCGCTGCAGTTGGATCGGCCTTGTAGTCTGGTCCTGTATACGGACTGACATGGTGGCGCTTTCGTACAAACACTTCAACACTTGGACATACCGATAATCGATCCGGCATCTCTGCAGAGACCTCAATACCGCCCAAGTTTCCACCGAATCAAAGGCTTTCTCATAGTCCACAAACGCTAAGCAAAGTGGCTGGTTATACTCCTCAGTCTTCTGTATAACCTGCCGCAGCGTATGGATGTGGTCTATGGTGCTGAAGCCTTTTCGGAATCCGGCTTGTTCGGGAGGCTGGAAGTCGTCAAACCTACGAGCGAGACGATTCGTTATGACTCTTGAAAACAACTTATAGACATGACTCAACAGCGAGATGGGTCTATAATTCTTCAGCAGGGTATTATCACCCTTTTTGAAGAACAGAACCACCACGCTCCTGTGCCATGCCTCAGGCGTTGTGCCCTCATGAATGACGGAATTGAACAATCGCTGAAAGACTTTAAGTAACGGTTTTCCACCCGCTTTCAGGAGTTCTGCCGTGATTCCGTCCTCGCCTGGCGCCTTGTTGTTCTTAAGCTGTTTAAGAGCCATACTAATCTCGTAAAGGCTGACGTCCGGGATATCTTCGGTATAGTGTCGGGTCAGTTTGGCTCTGGGATCTCTCGCCAAATCTTCAACAGGCTTTTGTGTTGAGGTGTATAACTGTGCATAGAACTTCACGACGAAATTATATTTTTTCACAATTTCAGCTTGCCAAAAGGACCTTCCCGATATTCGTTGCCAGCTCATGGACCAAAACTACCACGCACTGCCAATGTGGTGGGCTCTTAATATATATAAATCTCGTGTCACAATGTTTGTCCTCAATGGACTTTTATACCACTTAACCGATTATAATAAAATTCGCACACCATGTGCAGTTCGATCTAACTTGAGAGATAGGATAGTTTAATATTATATAGATTAGGATTATTAGTGCTACCCGTGCGAAGCCGGGGCGGATCGCTAGTATTTTAATAAAATTTCCAAAAAATACACTGTTGGCAATCTGAAATTTTAACACGTATTTATTGAGTAATTTCAATAATACCTGCAAATCGCCAGACTAATTTTGCGGTTTTAAACAATTCCCAGACGTGAATAAAGTTTTCAAATGAGTACGACATACCTACGAAATAACCGCAAACGCTCTACCAGATTGGCAGGACTGGATTCGCCAATTGACGAAATTATATTTTTTCACAATTTCAGCTTGCCAAAAGGACCTTCCCGATATTCGTTGCCAGCTCATGGACCAAAACTACCACGCACTGCCAATGTGGTGGGCGTCATAGAACTCCTACGTACGTACGAACTGCCTCGTTGGTCTAGTGCTTAGCATGTTCGGCTGCGGCCGACGAGGTCCCGGGTTCGAGTCCCGTGTCGGGCCATAATTAAGTATAGGGTTTTTCTGACTAGAAATTCTCAGTACTAGCCCGGAGTTAGGAAGTTGGCGGTGTTCACCGTCCACCCCCTGCCTCGGAGAGCACGTTAAGTCGTCGGTCCCGGTTATCACTAACATGATAACCACATTGGAGCAGCGTGGTGGGTCTAAGCTCTAATTCCCTCTCCCTTAAGAGTGTGGAGGCCTGTGCCCAGCAGTGGGACGTTAATGGACTGTAGTGGAATTCACTATTCACACTATCATTTCATTTTTTTTTTTACTAGGGCAGTCGTATTTTTTAATTATTAAAGCCTGTTCAAAAACTGGCATCATCGAGTTATTTTTTATTTTCTCCTTCTCACTTTGCTCGCTCAAGCACCTTGTGGAAGCAAATAATAATATGATATGTAGTAATTAGGGATGTCCCTATTTTTTTAGATTAATACATATTGATCAAACTGCCCATTTATATTCACTACGCTCGTCTGAAAGCAATTTAATCCACCGCACCCGGTACGGCAGGGAACCTTATAAGACCGCTGATTTGAAGATTTCCTTATGAGACTTAAGGCCCACAAGCACAAGGCCGTTATATATGTTTAAGTTAATTTTTTTTCTATACCTACCTACCTGCCCTTTTCGTGTCAACCCTGGAATAAACTTATCAAAAAGTGACAGCAATCAATATAAAACTAATCAGTTTATACAGTTTTGTGCAAGTCAGCCTAAATAGGCGTTTATTTGTAATTAAAAAGTGTGTGTGTGTGTGTGTGTGTGTGTGTGTGTGTGTAGATGTAATAAACTATGCAGGCACCTACTAAGTAATATTATATCAATATTTATCAAATCAATGGGTCCGGGATTTTTCCCGTGGGAATACACAAATATCCAATAATATTACCTATGCAATAACTAATATTAATTATGTAATACGTAATACGTAAGTACCTACTAGGTAGATGATGCCCGCGACGTCATCCGCGTAAGTTTAGGTTTATCAAAATCTCTAAGGAACTCTCTGATTTTCGGGATAGGTATGTTCGTCCGAAAATTTAAGAATGAAGACGGAGAGAAGTAAAATGGAACAAAGCCCAGTCATACAATTAGCTCCATATTTCAGAACACATATCATTATCTACCTATTTACGTAATTTTAATCAGTACGTAACTATAGTTACTTATATCAATTTAATGATTTTTATCATTAAACGTGGTGCATACATTGACTTATATGTATGGGTGCATACGAATCTCGCATCGGGTGAACTGTGTTCATAGCCTGATGTATAGAGTATGGATCTCGGACTTCTCGGAGCAATGGCCGACGCAGACCTATTCGAAGGCGAGAGGTTGGCAATGACGTAGATAAAGACTCATCCCAAGCATCTGTTGGCCTGCGCACCGTGACGGCGCAGTCGGCCTTCTTTAAACTGCACCTACCGCAGTTCACCTTCGACTATATTTTAATTTTTAATATACTATGACCTTTTATCTACCTACTAAATTAAATTCTTACCTACATAAGGGCGGCTTAAGACTAGTGTATTTTTTGCGCGTCTATGCTCAGGTCGGCTTACGTGCTCACACGCGCCATACTCGTATTTTGCGCTTCAAAAAACCGAACGCGCGTACATGCGATTATTTTATTTCGGCGTATTTGCACGAACCCGTGGGTCAGTCAGTAATAGTAGCAACTGTGGTAGCAACGTACTACAATTACCTATTCTGTGGTAGTAGGTAGTCAGTAGCAAAGGGCGCGCCTATAAGCGCCTAAAAGTGCTTCCAAAAACGAGCTTTCTTTTCTTTTGTTTTCTTATTCCCACGGGTACCTACTCCTTAATTTTCCGGTATAAAGCAGTAGTAGCCTTCCCCGGGTTGCAACTTGCAACCTATCTTTATACCAAATTTCATCAAAATCGGTTGAAAAGATGAGTCGTTAAAGCGTAGCAGATAGACAGACAGACAGACACACTTTCGCTAATTTTAGTAAGTATGTATAAATATCATTAGGTAAGTACTTATCCTTCTTTTACTTATGACGGTGGGTAACTGGGCACCTAGTATACTTATTTCCGTTATCTATGATACCTACCTATCGTTATCGTCTATGGGTCTATTTTTTCAAAAATGTATGATATGTATGATATGTATTTTGGATTTCATATTTATGATATTTTAACAGAGTACCTACCTTAAGTAGCTACCTTAATGTATTGAAAAATTATTTGCATGAGCTACCTTTCTGCATATGACGTCAAGGAATGTCTGTTTAAAAAACAAAATTCTGTTTTGAGCTGCAATATCTAAATATTTATATCGCCTTCAACATGTCTGTGAACATTATCGTTTTAGGTAGGTAAATCTACGTTGTAAACATATCAAGAGTTGTAAGTAAGTACACGGTAAGTTCTACATATAAGTCGTCCTACCTATCTCATCTGTTAAAACTTATAAGATACTAGCTGATGCCCGCGACTTCGTACGCGTGGATTTTAAGGTTTTATGGTTTCAATGGGAACTGTTTATTCCTGATTAAAAAATCCTATGTGTTAATCCAGACTATAATCTATCGCTGTACCAAATTTCATCCAGATCCGTTCAGCCGTTCTGGCGTGATTGAGTATCGAACATTCATTTGAGGTTTTTTGGTTCCCCCGGGATCTATTTAATTTCGGGGATAATAAGTAGCCTATGTATTATTCCAGACTATAATCTATACTCTTTGCCAAAGTTCATCAAAATCCGTTCAACCGTTCTGGTGTGATTGAGCGTCATTCATTCGCGTGGCATAAGTTTTTTTCGATTAACACAGGCACTCCTTTATTTTCCGGGATAAAAAGTAGCCTATATTACTATCCCACGGTATAATCCCCCTATAATGGTGAAACACGTACTTCTCCATATTTTACCGAAAGCCCAAATGCCAAGTTTCATTGCTATAACTTGAGAAATGAAGGATTTTCATACAAATTTTCAACCCCTATTTTATCCCTTTGGGGGTGAAATTTTGAAAAACTGTGACACACATACTTCTTTATTTTTTACCGAAAGCCTAAGTAGGTACCAAGTTTATCTTGAGAAATGAAGGACTTTCATACAAATTTTCAAACCCTATTTTACCGCTTTAGGGGTGGAATTTTAAAAAACTGTGAAACACGGACTTCTTTATTTTTTACTGAAATAAAGAACCTATTTCACCCGTTTGGGGTCGAATTTTCAAATACTGTTGAACACGTATTTTTCATTTTCAACCGGTAGCTCATGTACCAAGTTTTTCATGGATATAACTTGAGAAATCAAGGACTTTCATACAAACTTTAAAACCCTATTTTACCGCTTTGGGGGTGGAATTTTGAAAAACTGTGAAACACGGACTTCTTTATTTTTTACTAAAAGCCTAAATACCAAGTTTCGTTTATATAACTTGTAAAATAACTTGAGAAATTAAGGACTTTCATACAAACTTTCATCTCCCATTACACCCATTTGGGGGTCGAATTTTCAAAAATGGTAAAATACGTAAGTACTTCTTCATATTTCACTGAAAGCTCAAATGCTAAGTTTCAAATGAAGGACTTCCATACAAACTTTCAACCCCTGTTTTACCCCTTTGGGGGTCCAATTTTCAAAAATGGTGAAATACATACTTCTTTATATTTAACTGAAAGCCCAAATGCTAAATTTCAAATTAAGGACTATCATACAAATTTTCAACCCCTATTTTACCACTTTGGGGGTGGAGATCTGAACAATTGTGAAACACGGCCTTCTTTATTTTTATCGAAAGCCAAAACACCAAGTTTTGTTTTTATAGCATCCCCTATTTGAGCCTTTTGGGGGTCGAATTTTCAAAAACTGTGAAACACGTATGTCTCCATTTTCAACCTGCAGCTCATATACCAAGTTTCATCGATAAAACTTGAGAAATGACGGACTTTCATACAAACTTTCAAGCCCTATTTCACCCTTTTGAGGGTAGAATTTTGAAGAACTGTGAAACACGTATGTTTTTATTTTCAACCCGCAGCTCATATGCCAAGTTTCATGGCTATAACTTGAGAAATAAAGGACTTTCATACAAACTTTCAACCCCTATTTCACCCCTTCGGGGGTAAAATTTACAAAAATTGTGAAACACGTATTTCTTCATTTTCAACCGGTAGCTTGTATACCAAGTTTCATCGATATAACTTGAGAAATGACGGACTTTCATACAAACTTTCACCCCGTATTTCACCCCCTTAGGGGGGGAATTTTGAAAAACCGTGACACACGTACTTCTTTATTTTTTACCGTTAGCCAAAATACCAAGTTTCGTTGATATAACTTGTAAAACATCTTGAGAAATTAAAGACTTTCATACCAACTTTCATCCCTATTTCACCCCTTTGGGGGTCGAATTTTCAAAAAAGGTGAAATACGTACTTCTTCATATTTAACTGAAAGCCCAAATGCTAAGTTTCAAATTAAAGACTGTCATACAAATTTTCAACCCCTATTTTACCCCTTTGGGGGTGGAATTTTGAAAAACTGTGAAATACGTACTTCTTTATTTCTTACCGAAAGCCAAAATACCAAGTTTCGTTGATATAACTTGAGAATATCTTGAGCAATGAAGGACTTTCATAAAAACTTTCATCCCCTATTTCACCCCTTCGGGTGCGGAATTTTCAAAAACTGTGAAACACGTATTTCTTCATTTTTAACCGGTAGCTCGTATACTAAGTTTCATGGATATAACTTGAGAAATGACGGACTTTCATACAAACTTTCACCCCCTATTTCACCCCCTTAGGGGTGGAATTTTGAAAAATCCTTCCTTAGTGTGCGCCTACGTCACAAAAGGAACCTACTGTCAAAATTTCAAGTTTCTAACCTCAGCGGTTTAGGCTGTGCGTTGATTAGATAACGATTTTATATATATATAGAATAGAATAGATAGATAGATAGATAGATAGATAGATAGATTATGCCCATTGACTTGGTAAATCGATGGATATGCCGGTGAAAACTTCTTTTTAAATTATCGAGATCTCCAACCGCATTGAGTGATACTTTAATATCGGTTATTACCTACTGTTACAATAACCACGACCTACAAATTATTGTAAACGAGATGCTCTTCGTCCGTATCTATTCAGGTTTTTCAAAATGCGATATTCAGGGATAATTTGATAAAAGTAGGTAAGTAGATTTCCCTAGGATGCATCATGCAACCTATTGTTGTATGTTACCAAAAGTCAAAATCGTTTGAACAAATGCGCCGTGACAGATAAACAGACACTAGACCCACTTTCGCATTTTTTAGACATATATTAGTATTAAAATGGATCCTTTGTTTAGACACTCGTAAAGATTGAACACATTTTGCATGATGCTAATACTACCTACTTAGGCTGTATCTGCTGTAGGTACATTTACATTAGAGGTAACCTAATTTTTGTTAACTAGACTCTAACGCAGAACCTATATTTAAGTGACGCACGAGTGTTACGTTATCTGCTCATTGACCTCATTAAAGTTAACGATAAAAACAATGATTTCATTAAAATCCATGGAAGTTACATATTATAATAATGCTAGCGTAATTTGTGTCCCTGTGTGAACGTGGACGACCACATTCAATCATATTCGATTCAGATGAAGCTCGAAATTGTATGTAATTACTAATATATATATTTGTACCAAAATTGTACATCAATCTATTCGAACGAATTATGCGCCGATAGATTCATTAGAATGAACGAAATAAGCTACCTAATTTGCAAACTCTAACGCTTCGTCCTACGTAGGCGATTCAAAGCGAACGCGATTGCGAAGCGATTCGATGCGGTGAAACGCGATGCGGTGCGATGCGGCAGCTTTGTCCTACATGCGCGCGAATCGTCCCGCACCGCTGCCGCCATTCAGTCGGCACTGTAAATTTGTCATGGACGGACGCAAGCGAATATGCTACATCACGAGCAGCCGCACAAGCAAGAGAAAACTTTAAACTGTATTTTGAACAACATCCTATACAAAGAGTGTAAATAACAATAATAAATAAAATGTGTTGTACTTACTTGTAGTCCCAGTTATTTTGGCAAAATTCTCCCATTCACGGTACGATAATAACCGGTTGTGATAATTTTTGTTCCTTTTATCCCATAATATGGGACGTTCTTGGATAGAATTAATAAAAAATTCTACATCCATTATTTAAAACAAATAAATTATGGCACCGCAACCAGTCCGCGCGAAAATATCAAACCGACTGATCGCGTTCGCTTCCTCGCGCCGCGCCGCACCGCACTCTACGTGCGTTTGGTCACGTAGGCCACTTACATAGGTATTGACTGTTTGTTGTTTTCGCACCGCGCCGCGCCGCTTCGCGTTCGCGTCAAGATCGCTCACGCAAGACGTCGCCTACGTCCATAAAAAAAATAGAAAAAAATTAATAAGTATGTAAAAATTGATTATCAACTTGGGATTTTCTTAATATTATAAACTGGAGATGTTAAAAACTAGATAATCTTCGTCTGCATCTATTCAGGTTTAGCATCTAGGTACAGTGTCAGTTTAATCTGTTGATTATAGATGATCATCTTCTATGTTGATTAAAGATGCTATAGAGTATAGACAGTAAAGATCTATCTATCGCTCCGATTCATCGTGGATTTGGGAATTACAACTTAGGTATTTAAATCTAGTGGTATTTGGAGCATAGTTTATTAGTATCGAATAATTTACAATTTTGTGTTTTCGGTCCATACATTTTGGACCATGTCATTTTCGGTATATAATGACTGTAGGGTAGCAGTGAATACGAATAGTGGTACGTGAGTGGTACCATGTAAGTCCCCGGGAATTGGGATGCCACCTATCTCTGTACGTTTATTGGATGGGCCGTGAAAAGGTAACAGACAGATTGATTAGAATAGAATATATTATATATTTTTTTTTAATTTGAATATATTATTTTTATTTGATTGACAGACAGACAGACAAACTATCACATAAATAAGTTTTAAACAATAATAATTATTATTTTCCGAATGATAAAGAAATTAGGTACTGCAATACCTATATATTTATTACGTAAGTATTCAAATTGAATTACGCAAACGCACTATGCGATGAGTAAGAGGTTTGACGTTTGTTTAAATTGATACAGCTGGTATATTATGATATTATGAGCTATTTAAGTCGAATATATTATAGAGAAAGTTAGATCAAATTAAAAAATACTTTAAATAACTTGACTGCAAGAGTTTCGTTTTCGAGTTTCGTTTGGTACCTAGTTACTACAGTTCGCGCGCGAGTTGAATGCAGAGTAAATGTATGTGGGACCATACATTTGCTCTGCATTCAACTCGTGCGCAAACTATACCTATGTCATAAAATCACCCGTTTCTAGTCATTTCTAGTAGTTTCTACCTTGTGTTTATGGTAGGTCTGTGTACCCTGCCAAACAAACAGGATTAATAAGTAATTAAGTAGCTGTAACTTTTCTTAGAGTTTCGCAAATGTGACTCCCAAAATCTTTAAAATTCAATAAAAAATATTTACAGTCTCAAATAACATAACTCGTAGGTACCTATGTAGATACGTCACTAATATCAAACAAAGTGAAGCTAGAATATGAGTAATTTATAAACTTACACAAAAAACCCCTCAAAACTCTATCCTTTGCTTTACGTGACTGAGAAAAATAAAATAAAAAAACGTGACGTATGGTACGAGTATGTGTTTGGAAAATCCAAATCGAAGGCGCGCACTACACCTATAAAACGTGGTTTAGGGCTTGAACACACAGACTTATATTCAACGTGGTTCTAGAGAAGTTCTAGTCATGAAAGTCATTATCATCATCATTTCAAGACATCACCGGCCAACTACTGAGCCTACATAAATCTCTTCATGGTAAGGGTTTACGCCAAGTCTGCGCTGGTCAAGAGCACGTTGGCAGACTTAGTACCTTTCGGTTTCGGATAGCTCTAAGTTATGTAGGTTTTTTCACAATGATGGTTTCCTACAGTGATATTAATTTATTATTTCAAGATACATAGTTGCGATAACTTATGATAATATTTGGGTTTTAGATGATATTGGATAGCCCCGAAATAGGTGGCCGAAGTTTTAACCATTAGGTTATGACCGCTTTTTTATAGTCAAATAAAGTCATATAATATTTATTTCGTAAATAACTCACTACCCTTACGTTTTCACAATTTACATGCTTCATAAAGTGACGTTACAGTGAGACAGTTTTGAGGAACTAAAAGGGCATTTTTGAATAGTCACTTATACACTTGGAAGTTCACTGTGGATTTGTGGACATCGTTGCATATCATTTTGTTTATTAAGTAGTGCTAGAGAGCCATAATAATATTATAAATACAAAAAATGTGTTTGTTTGTTGGTTTGTCTTTCAATCACGCCGCAACGGAGCAACGGATCGACTTGATTTTTGGTATGGGTATAGTTGAGGAGCTGGAGAGTGACATAGGCTACCTTTTATCCCGGAAAATAAAGGAGTTCCCGCGGGAATCAAAAAAACTTAAACCACGCGGACGGAGTCGCGGGCATCAGCGGGATTATAAAAGTACACTCGTTTTCTGCACAGCGGCGCACAGCCGTGCCAAGTCACATCTACGATCGCTCTGTTTGTCGGGCGTCTGTTTAAGCCTTATACCTATTTACGTGCTATAAAAACGCTTTTCCAGTGAATTGTAAGCTCGTAACGGGATTGTTTTGCGAAAAAGCATTAACATTTGGAAGAAGATCGCATGGAATGCAAAATATAAACAACAACAAACTTCTGTTTTAAAAAAAGCTTAGAACACTTTCCACACTAATTGGTCGAATAAAATATTAAAAAACCTAAGTAGTAAGTACCTAAGTATCAAATTACTAAATAATTTCTGCGACTTCGTTCGAACTTCGAGTGGATTTAAGCTTTATTATAAATTCCGTGGGAACTCTTAGTTTTTCCGGGATAAAAAGTAGCATAATATGTATATCATTCTCCGGGATGCAACCAATCTCAGGGGGTTACTACCATCTCATAAAGCAATATTATTTCAAAATGACAGTTTTATGTCACCAACCTTGATGTCACTAAATTAAGGATTATAATTATTCTATAACACGAACGTCAACAATATTAAAACAATACGGATTAAAGCGATAGTAGTAGCCCAACTGTTCCAAATTTCATTAAAATCAGTTGAAAGGATGGGCCTTGAAATCATAGCAGTAAGACAGATGGACATACACACACTTTCGCATTTATAATAGTATACTTTTTTTTTTTTTTTTTAATCCACTACAAGTTAGCCCTTGACTGCGATCTCACCTGATGGTAAGTGATGATGCAGTCTAAGATGGGTAGCGGGCTAACCTGTTAGAGGCATGGCAGTTAATTAAACCCATACCCCTATTTGGTTTCTACACGGCATCGTACCGGAACGCTAAATCGCTTGGCGGCACGTCTTTGCCGGTAGGGTGGTAACTAGCCACGACCGAAGCCTCCCACCAGGCCAGACCAGGGAAATTTCAGAAATTATAAATTTCCAAACCCTGCCGGGGATCGAACCCGGGACCTCCGCACGTTAAGGCAACAGCCCTCAACACTACGCCACGGAGGTCGTCAAAATACTATATGTATGTATGTACTATAGAATATGGATGTATACTATAGATATATAGTTCATAAACATTCACTAAAATAAATGTTGGTATATTTGAAGGACCATATGGATAAGAGTTAAGGACACTTACAGTTTTCGAGACAACGTGGTCGTCTAGCATGCAGAGTACGTGAGTTTCCCATCTTCTAAAGAACTTGGCAGCAAGTATTTTGTCGACCACAGTCCTGGTGTGCTGGAAGCAGCAGACCCTGAGAGAGCCTTCTATGGCGAGCTTGTATCGCGGTCCGGGAGGCGGTGCAGGAGTACCCGCTGAACCACTTTTAGAACCACTACTGTCGGCGCAACATTCTGGACTGGAACCCTGCAACAATACGGTTTTATTATAAAATATTCCTTACAACAAAAAAGCTTTAGAATCTAGCTTTAGAATTTAGCTTTAGCTTTCTAGCTTTAGCTAAAATAATTCGCAACAAGAGGGTCGTATCTTTATTTTAGTCACTTTTTAGTTTCACAATATATAACAAGGAACCCGTTCAATCAATCTAAAGATAAATTAAAATCAAATAAACTTTTACCAGTGCTTTTGAATCCTCAAGTGAATCTATCACTGGCAGTATAGAGTAAGTACCTATACGTAGTTTTGTCCAGTACTTCGGTTTGTGTGTCATAGCCATTTTCAAAATCAACTACAAAATATAGGTACCTACTATGTACAGTAAGGATGTACTCGTATGTACGTAGGTACTGTATGTAGAGCTGTATAAAAATTTGTTTAACCCTTGGAGCGATTAACGTTTCTCGGTTCCTCGTTGTATATTTTTTTAAATCAATAAATGATACTATGTAATATGAATCGATGAACATAAAACATTGTCTGTTGTTTGTTAATTCAATTAATTATGCTAATTTTATTGATTATTTATGGTTAAGTATTCTTTTTGGTTATGTATTTTAGTTAGTATATTTAAAGAACATACATTAAAGAATAGTTTTATGTAATCCATACATTTTAAGTCTATCTACATTATAAGGTTTTATAAATAACAACCAACATAGCAACAAAAAAAACTCGACATCAGAATTACCAATTACCTAATTATCAGCCAATAACCCCTATCGCTAAAGTGTAAGAAAAAGTCGTATGGATTTTCCAGTGACGTTGAGAATGAGAATATACTTGGAAATGAAAATTATATTGAACTTAGGAATTGCGTCCTTAGTATAAGCTCGTACCTAATATTATACCATATATCTCTAAATAAATGAAATGTTATATTATGACGTGTAGTTGGAGCTCTAACCCAGCTTAGAAAATTTCTGTATTTCAGATTTTTCTGTCGATTTCAATGTTCGTTTATAAGTAATCGAAACTATTTATATTCATAGTATAAGAAAATATAGTTAATACTAGTTAATGCCCGCGACTTCGTCCGCGTGTTTAAAGATTTTTGATTCCCGCGGGAACTCTTTGATTTTCCGCGATAAAAAGTAGCCTATGTCACTCTCCGTCCTCAACTATACCCCTGTCAAAAATCCAGCGGGAATCAAAAAACTTCAACCACGCGGACGAAGTCGCGGGCATCAGCTAGTAGATAAATAAAATACTATCTATCGGTTCAGTCCGGCCTACTTTGATCGATATTTTTACCAAGCGTAATTAGTTGATTAGCGTTCAACTAACAAGAGGCGTGGTCGTGTAATGTTCACCTGGATCCGAAATGAAATTGACATTATAAGCGCTTACAAGTAACAACAACACGCGAACAAAATGTCTGTTTGACGTCAGTGGCGGCCTTGTACTTCCAGCTAATAGGCAGTTATTTTAATAGCAAAATAATGATAGATACTGTGATGATTTATCTCTAATTAAAAAAGTAAATAAAACTGTTATTAACTGTAACAGTGAGGTATTTGTTTTAAATTCTTTATTGCACATACAATACAATGCACAAAGGCGAACTTAATACCTAGAGGTATTCTCCTCCAGTTAAGCTTTGGTACTGGGGACAGGATTGACAGGATGGTGCGTATAATATAAAGAGACAAGTTAGGGAAAGAAGAAACATATTTACTTATTGGGACCATTAGCAATTACATCTGATTGGCCGCCACTCTTTCACTGTTGGCAGCTAAAATGATAATTGCAGCTGGAATACCATTGAATTCAGCCAATCATAACAATTGCGAATGTAGGTATAACCTACGTAGTACTTAGAACTCTTTGTGTTTTATACATAGGCAGGTATCTAATGTTGAAGTAGGTAGATATTATGTATGACTGATAACGAAATCTCATCTAAATTAGGTTTATCCATTGACAGCTAAAAAGGTTTCGTGCTACGGTTTTGTGTAGCTATGCACTTAATATCCTTTTCTCTTACTTACTCGGAAATTGCTCATTAATTTAAAAAAAAACCTATTACATTAAGTAGGTCAACACGAAATTTAGTTATCTATTCAAAAAAACTTATAAAAAGGGCTTTTGAATCGTCGAGCGAATCTACCACTGGTTCGGAATGCTATTCCTACCTAGAAGAACCAGCAAGAAACTCGGTGAAGAAACTAACCTACATTAGTTACTAGCTGATGCCCGCGACTTCGTCCGCGTGGATTTTAGGTCATAAGGAGTCCCGTGAGAACTGGTTTTTTTCCCAGTATAAATGTATGATGACCGTCAGCCTGACAATATATTTGAAGATCTCAATACTGTCTTATGTGTCATTTAATTTTGTATTATGGAGTTTTTTTAACCCAATTTTTTTACTTTTCCGTACAATTTTTCAAACATTTTCTTTCATAAGAACCTTCTCCTTACAATAACAAACACAACAAAAAAAGAATTAGCGAAATTGGTCCAGCCGTTCACGCGTGATGCCGTGACCAAGGGAAATAGGGATTAATTTTTATATATAGAATTTTGAAAGATTTTTAAACGAGAACCTCCTACTTTTTATTTAAGTCAGTTAAAATGTGAACGTATCGATGGTTATGTTCTTGCATACGTTTTGATAAAATAAACTTACTTAGCGTTTAATTATTAAAAAAAGATTTTTAAGTAGTAGGTACAAGATGCACTGTAACATACAAATGAGATGCGGTGGTCGTAAGCGCGGGTCACTGTACGGGCGCCCCACTAAGCTCTTCCTGGTTATGACGTCGGTACTGAAATTTAGGTCATGAGGGCGAGAGGTATACTCGTTTCAATCGGCCCGAATAGCTTATCGAACTAAAATCAAGCCGTCTCTCGGAAAATAGAACTCAGCTGACGCAAGGCCAGCGATAACAATCTTTCATGTGGGGCTCTAACTAAAGATGTTAGCACCTACTTAGTGTTTTTAGGGTTCCGTACCCAAAGGGTAAAAACGGGACCCTATTACTAAGACTCCGCTGTCTGTCTGTCTCCAGGCTGTATCTCATAAACCGTGATAGCTAGAAAGCTGAAATTTTCACAAATGATGTATTTCCGTTGCCGCTATAACAACAAATACTAAAAATTAAAAAAATATATATATTAAGGGGGTCCCCATACAATAAACGTGTTTTTTTCGTATTTTTTTGCTCAATATTAAAAACGGTAACAGGTAGACGGTTCAAATTTTCACAGAATATTAACTTGTATATTACCTTTCAAAATAAATAATTAAATATCAATAAAGTAAATATTAAAGGGGGGCTCCCATACAACAAACGTAATTTTTAAGCAATTTTTTTTAATAATTTAAAACTTACTACAGGTTTGTACGGAACCCTCGGTGCGCGAGTCCGACTCGCACTTGGCCGGTTTTTTATTTTATTTTATGACTCATTTATTCGGTCGTTTCCTCGTGCTCCTATTAATTTGTCCTATTAGTAGGAGGACAAGTGTTTCACAATCGCCAAGCAAACGACTGATAAGAATTTTGTTTGGCAGAATTCCTATTATTCTGTCAACATCAAGCTTATTCGTCAGTTGAACGAAACATCTTCTATTTTTCTAGGTACAGTTATGTAATCTATATATATATATAAATCTCGTGTCACAATGTTTGTCCTCAATGGACTTCTAAACCACTTAACCGATTATAATAAAATTCGCACACCATGTGCAGTTCGATCTAACTTGAGAGATAGGATAGTTTATATTATATAGATTAGGATTATTAGTGCTACCCGTGCGAAGCCGGGGCGGATCGCTATCTATATATATATAAATCTCGTGTCACAATGTTTGTCCTCAATGGACTTCTAAACCACTTAACCGATTATAATAAAATTCGCACACCATGTGCAGTTCGATCTAACTTGAGAGATAGGATAGTTTATATTATATAGATTAGGAGTATTAGTGCTACCCGTGCGAAGCCGGGGCGGATCGCTAGTAGACTATATATTCTTTGAGGTCAATAGCGCCAAATTATATAGTATACTAGCTGACCCGACAGACGCTGTCCTGTTTTAACTATGAATATTGAAAAGGTTAAAAAAAGGTTATATTAAGGTTAGAAAAGTTAATATGATCATCAAGTTTTCTTAAATTTTCTAATGTTCCGCACAACTTTCTTAGCTTTTTCTTTCATAAGAACCTTCTCCTTACAAAAATAACAACAAAAAAAGAATTAGCGAAATTGGTCCAGCCGTTCACGCGTGATGCCGTGACCAAGGGAAATAGGGATTCATTTTTATATATACAGATGATATCATGTTACTAAGTAGTTTTTTCCCGAGACTTCGTCTGCTAGGATTAAGGGCTTTGCCCGATTGCAACAGGAACTAATATTTTACTGGTATAACCTCTGTAAGTAGTTTAATATGATGTATATTATGTTTGGCGTTACCTGCAGTCTAATTGGGAAAAGATATGAATTTAATAAACAAGGTGTCGGTGAAACTGGACTGCACAAAAAATAGGTAAGCCTAATATGTAGCCAACGAAAGATCATTTTTGCATAGATTTAGTATTGGTCATCCGCGTTGTAGCGCAACTAATCCTAAATCTATGCATTTTTGACACAGTCGAATAAAAAAAACATTATGAGGTTTGACTATGAGGTAAGATGAAAGTAAAAAGTTCTTATCATCAGCAGTGGTGTGGAACCAATCAATGAACATTCCATACTCCATGCGGCATGCGCCCGGCATGATGTGACCGCGTGTTTCATCAATGAGACTCAAGTAACCTACGAGTGACCAACTTCTTATCAACTTTGTATGTATTCTATTCATTAATTATTTTTCACTCCACACATCTGGAAAAGATATTTTTAGCCTGGTGTAATTTTCAGCAGCAATTCAATACTGAAAATATTTTTTATTGTAAAAATCTTCATTCAAACAGTCTATAGATACCAATATTATAAATGCGAAAGTTTGGATGGATGGATGTTTGTTACTCAACCACGCCAAAACGGCATAACGGATTTGGATGAAATTTGGCACAGAGATAGATTATAGTCTGGAATAACACATAGGCTACTTTTTAGTCCGAATAATTAAAGAGTTCCCGCGGGAACTAAAAAAACCTCAATCCACGCGGACGAAGTCGCGGGCATCAGCTAGTATCTAATAACTGTAGTTTTCAATAACTGGCTTATTCTTTGGCTGGTTGGTGGTAAATCTCGTAATGTTTTTACGAGATTTAAAATTTGTTTTTTCCACTTTCTATTTTAATATTTGAGATTTCTAAAGACTCAGACAAATCTAAAAACAATCGAACGATACTTTATTTCACGGGCTGTGCCAAAAATGATATTAATTGTCCAGTCCAGCGGCACTCCGACTAAGACGTCGTAAGACAACGACACCCAGTTTATCTAAATCTATTCACTAATGAATGACGACTCCAGAGTGCGAGATCTTACTGAGCACTTACTGAGCTTTTACGTTTGGGCCAGCGGTTTGACCGTGAATATTGTATTCTACATATTTAAAAGCAAAATAGCACTCACTGACTAATCACAATATCTCAGATCTAACTAAATATAATAAAATGGGGTTTGGAAGTTTGTATGAAAGTCCTATGTTTTTGAAGTTAGAGACTTGGAAATCGGCATTTAGGTAATTAATTTTAAATAATAAAAACCTGCTTAAGCTTTAGAAAGCCTCTATAGGTGCCTTTTGTTCGTAGCGGGAAAATTTCATAATCTCATAGGAAATCAGAAATTGTAGTTACGCGGACGAAGTCGCGGGCGACCTAGTGGTCTAGTAGTTTATTAATAGATCTAATAAGTAATAACTACTAGATAATCCCTGCGACTGATCATCCGCGAGGATTTAATTTTTTTTGATTTACGCGAAAAATCTTTAATTTTCCGGGATTAAAAGATATTAAAGCCTTATATGTCCTTCTCCGGGATACAGCCTATCTCTACCAAATTGCACCAAAATTGGTTGAACAGGTGGCAACGCGTAGCGTAGCAGACAGATAGACACACTTTCGCATTTATAATATTAGTATGGATGTAATTAGTATCTTACTTCTTTGGTAAGTATGTGTAGAATGTAGGTACTTACTTAAGTACCTATCTGTCACGGGACAAATCTTGCTTGCGCGGAAATTCAGGACATCTACAAATCCAACGTGTACAGGCTTTACGAGATCTAATGTAAATTGTGAAATTGATGCAACAACCAGATCTTATCGTTCAGTACATCAATAAGTTGCACTGAAAAATAATCTTCAGTGGATGCAGAACTAAAGCTAAAAATTGTTACTTGATATGGCTTTGATAATATCAGGGCTATGGGCCGACATAACGGACGACTGCCATTACAATACCTTGCAAATTGCATTTAAACTACTATATCAATGATGTTAACGATAATATATTGCGCGTGGTGGTTGAAGATTAGATTAGTTTTTTGGGTTAACATTTGCACAAAAATTTACTTAGTTGCGGTCACTTCTACTTCTTCTTTCACCTTAATATACTCTTTCCGAAAAGTGACACCATTGCAGAATTTGAAATCAGTTTAAACGTCCCTTGTGCAAGCGGCCAGCCCTAAAGAAATATGTTTATTTACCTAGGAAGTAAGTATCTGATTTTTTCAGCCCGTAATAAACTCGAACACAATGGAAATATCACATATCGGTCTAACTGTATCCAACATAATTTGAAATGCTTTAAATGTATTCAATAGCATTGAAGATATATTTTAACCAGCAACCGCTCTCATGACGTCAAGAAACTTGATTTATGCGATAAATATTCTGAGACTCTTCAACTGCGAATAAAACTGTCGATGATAAACTCATCAAAATGTATAATTCCTCGTCTGGAGAAGAACACAACATTTTTACTACTTTTCCCCCTTGTGCGTGTGTGTGAGTTCGATGTATGTTGCAAACAATGTCGTCCAAAGAAATATATACCTGAAACCAACCCAAGACAGGAGAAACCTACGTTATGACAATTTCAAGTTTTAACTATCAAAAACACATCGAGATATAGGGCGTAATTTTACTTTGGCTTGACACAAGACTCGGTTAAAACGTGACGTTCTCGGTTCTAGCCGTCACGAGTTATGTTTGTTTCAGGCCTTACAGCCAAACACTAACGCAACTTGGCCTTATTTGCTGCAACTGGTTATCAACTTATCACTATAGTGACGCAGAGAAAGCATTAGGTAATATTCTGGTGTTAAAACAAACATTTTCCTATTAGTTGTATGCGATTGCGATACTGAATGATTCTAAGAAGTCTCTGTTTACAAACCTAGTTCTAATCAAACATCAGATAGCCTTCGATCAACTGAAGGCAGGATCTAACCCAGAAAATAATAAAATAATACACCGATATAGCACTATTTTTTGATTGATTTTTAGTATATATTCTGTGTATGGCCGGTACTACTTGCAACGACAAGAAAATAATACACCATGCAAGGTTGCAGCCGTAGCTCTGTTTGTGAAAGTTTTTGCCGACGCAATTAAGTACGCAGGTAGGTATAATAAATTTGTTCTTGACGTCAAAGACACCCATCGTAATCGGAACTTACAATACTACTTGAGAAGGGCGAATGTTCTTTGTATCCAACATGATAATGTTTATGCACATGTCTGTGTGCATTCAAGCTTTAAATACTCCCGCAAAAACTCTGACTTTTCGGGAAAAAGAATCTGCCTGTCAACAGGCTGTAAAATGACTCTGAGACAATTATTTCGTGTAGATCGGTACAACAGCTGAGCCGTTAAAAGGTGACAGACGGAGACACACATTTTCTTTTTTATAACAATTAATAATGTATGATTTGGTAGGTATACTAACAAAATATTCAGCCGCGTTTTGATCTGCCAAGGATGGTGTGAGCAGACAGCCGGGCGACGGAGGCGCCGTGGCGGCAGGCGGCGGAGGAGCCAGCGACAGTAGCTCCCCAGCTGAGGCAGACATGTTGCTCGCCGCCGCCAAGCTTCGCAGGCGGTCTGCGAGATCAGTATGCCCGGCATTCAAATTCTTCACAGCACCGTGACAATCTTCATCACTTAAATTGTTTATGATGCGCGGTCGACGCAACTTGCGGGACGCTGCCCGCCATCTCCTCAATCGACACGCTGCGTTATTCAGAACTTCGTCAGTTTCATGATTTTGAGGTGGTTCTCCATCTGATTGGATAGTCTCCACTTCGGAATCCACAATTTCATCTATATAAGGCAGTTTCTGATCGAGGTTGGACGGAGATGGCCCATCCTCATCCAAAACCATATTTGGGGAACCATCGACCAAAAAATCTCTTAGGGCAAACGCTAGTCTTTGGTCTGCGTTCAACCCAGCTGGTTCTCCGTTGTTAACCACATCAGAGGCTACATATTTAACGTCCTCCTTTGTGCCATCTTTTGTTTCAGTCTTGATGGCACCTTCTTCATTAGTATTAAGATCCACGTTTATTTCTTGACTATCCGAAGGCATCGTGACAACTTTTTGAATTCACAGAGCGACTACTAATAATCATAACACCACCACTTCGTAATATTTTTCCTGCTTTAAAAGAATATCCACAAAACACATTTTATATTTGTTATTAGTTAGTACCTATACTTAAAAAATGTTTCACATTTTATCAGCGAATGATAAATTCAATCAAAGTGTAGCTCATGGAATGAGTGTCAACTGTTTAATGTCATCAATTTGATCAATAACACTAATATTTTGCAATCACAATGCTCTTCCACTGTACAAACTTTAATCAAAGTTAAGTAAACGTGTAATAAGTAAATTACGCGAATCGATCATTAGCCGCAGAAACGCTACGGATTTTATGCGTCAAAACGTAACACAATCGGCCTCGAATAACTCAAGCAGTGTGCGCAAACTGAGGCTGAGCACGACTGCTGGAGTTGCGTATCGCACTATACGTATAATGTATGTTGAAGACTCGATTGTGGACTTATTTCTTGTTTATATTGACGTGCACTCAACATGCGCAACTGCGGCTGAGTTCTAGCTCCCCCTAGCGACCGCTTTGAGCAATGCGACTAGCTCCATCTACGTCGACATACGTTACACTATTACGTTAGTTCGGTGTTCTCTGTTACGGTTGCTATATTTTTTTAGCAGTGTAAGCAGTACACGGCAGGTGGCATGAACATGTAATTTCCATCCAAGGAACAGCAGCAATGGCTATATTTTTTTATTTTATTTATAAAATAACTTTTGAACGCGGCTTTGCTTGCGTTAGGTTCAATTTTCATACAAATTTCAAGGAGTGAGACCGCTTGAATTTATTTGGTCACGCGATAGTTTTAATTTTGCAATAACTCCTAAGATATTTAAAATTGTATGGCTTAGAGGACAATTAGTATGTGCATGAAATGCATTATACGTGACAATTTTTTTAAAATTTAAGATGGGTATACTTAAGTTATCCTTAAAATACAGACATATTATGTCATCGATAATATATAGAGAAAAATCCACGATGGACTATAAAAGAGGAATAATTCCGCCATTATATTGTTTTGTTAGGTATATCTCGAAGGGATGGCAGTTTTTGCGATAAAAGCTTCCAGTCTGCTTGATTTTTTCCAAGCTGTACATTTTCTAAAGGATCTTTTTAAAAAAAACCTTAATTTTCCAATTTCTGTAAGAAGGTAAAAAAAAATTATTTAAGGAACAATATTTTTTCAAATTAAAACTACGAAATACCTACATTAAAATCTAAATTAAAACTTAATTAAAAACTGAACATTAAAAATATCATCTAAGCCGTTGCAATGAGCCAATATGCCCAGAACGCTGGCTGCGTTACCCCGCTGAATAGCCAACTTAAATTAATTTATTCATACGGAGTTGGGGGAAAATTAATTAATATAGGTATTTAAGAGCACAACAAAACATTAAAATAGGAATTATTGAAAAATCGAATCTTTGCCATTTTGTGTAGGTACTTAATATAATATGACCCAATAATCGATTTCAAAATATAAAAATAAAAGAGTTCAACGGGGGTGCAGTTGTACTCGTAGGTCAAGGTAGTAGGAATTTTATTGATCTTTGTGTCCCGGGGTCCACCGGTATTAAACTACCTATAGGAAAGGTATTGGATATCAATTTTCTTTTAGGTGTATCAACCCAAGTACTACTACTTAAAATAGATATAATTTATTTTTATACTAAGCAAAACAGGTAAGCCCGCTACCATCTTAGACTGCATCATCACTTACCATCAGGTGAGATCGCAGTCAAGGGTTAACTTGTAGTGGATTAAAAAAAAAAAAACAAAAAACTTGTGTAAGGATACTTTTCTATTTTGACTAGATGATGCGAGCGACATCGTCCGCGTTGATTAAGGGTTTTTTGATTTCCGCGGGAACTCTTTAATTTAAAAAAGTAGCATATGTCCTTCCCCGGGAAACAACTCTCTGAATTTCGTCAAAATCGATAGAAAAGATAGGCCGTTAAAGCGACAGACGGACGGACAGACAGACAGACAGACACACTTACTACACTAGCATAGCTATCTCGGCGTAAACAGCTTGTTTGCTGGGCTTACCAAGTAACTATAATTTCTTGTGGTTGGGTGACCACTATACATAAAGTACTATATAGGTATATATAAAGTCTTTACCTATTTATCATACATTGTTAACGCGTAAAAATAAATGGTACCATTTACAATAGAATCACATTTATATTATTGCTAAATAATATTGGTAATTGTCGGTATTACATTTTCGTACACGTACTATGACCTCGACACCTTTCCATGAATTAATGTGAAATCGTCAACATGTATTTATGTAAAATTATTTTGGTGGAATTTAAACACATGTACTTAACATTTATTTAACAAGCTGCGTTCACACCAATAGCGGTGATAAGCGGTGGTAATAAATCAAGCAGGGATTGTTTAAACATCCGGTTTCGACAGTCCATGGTGGTCGGGGGTTTGATTCCCGGGCACGCACCTTTAACTTGTATGTGTGTTTTAAGAAATTAAAGGTAACTTGCTTTATCGGTCAAGGAAAACATCGCGAGGTAACCTGCATACCCGAAAATTCTTTACAAAGTTTTCAAAAGTCTGCCAATCCGCACTTAGCCAGCGTGGTGGAATATAGCCAAACCCTTCTCATTCTGAGAATCTACTCGTGCTTAATAGTGAGCGGAAAATGGGTTGAAGTGATGATGATGATTTCACACCGATCCGCATTGTGTGTCAAACGCTGTTACATGTTGGGTAATATTTTCGTTGCATAGACGACACACAGCGGAAACGTTTCACTTTGTTTGGAAGAATGCATCAATTCATCACACGTCAAGGGTAAATAGGTTTTGAAAATACAACATTAATATTATGATGATGTATATTTATTATCTAGGTAGCTTCACTCGTTCATTCAGTTAGTCATACGCACATTCCAATCTGCCACAGTGTTAAGACGCCTTATACTTGATCGCTTCCTATAGTAAAGTTAAGTACTCAATCTGTGCACAGTGTCACATACTTGCGGTGTTTTTTAATATATATATAGCTGCTCGTGCTGACTGACTCATTGATCACCTCTCCTGTAAAATTTTGTATGAACATTTTTTTTTTCACTCATCGCTTCGTATAGAAGACAAAAATTCATTAAGAGGAAAAATACAGAGAGAGCTGATGATTGAGGATTTCGAAGACGGATGAAGAGCACCAGCCAGGGTATCGAAGATAGGTGGGGGGTGCTCGACCAAATGTCACTCGAAACTTCATCCAATTGACAGTGAGCTGAAAAAAATTTCAAAATGGCGGATTTAAGATGGCCGCCATACAAATTTCGCCGGTGTCTATCTCGGAGAGTATAAAAGATGGAAGAGTGGTTTCTTGGCAAAAGATGATCAGGGGGTCTACTCTCTTTCTCTAAAACGAAACTTCGCAAACAAACGGACGAAACGTTAACTCCTCTCCTACATAATATTATCTCTATGCTCTTCTCTATTTCGTTTTCGTACACGCAGACGAAGTACGGATCCATAGAAAATTTTCGTGACCGATTGGATTGAACGATTTTGTGTGGGTCTAATAACCGACTAATTACGTTCGTTTGCGAAGTTTCGTTTTAGAGAAAGAGAGTAGACCCCCAGGACATGAGGGTCTACTTGATGAACAGGAAAAAAATTCAAGATGACGGAATTTATTTTTCCATAGAAAATGTATGGCGAATATTGACGGTTCCTTTTCAAAATTTGTTTTTATGGAAGAATTCTCATTTTGACGAATGGTTTGAAGAAAAAAATATGGAGAGAGATGATGATCGAAGGTTCGGATGATGGGTGAGGAGCATGGTCAGGGTATTAAAGATAGGTAGGGGCTGCTCAAACAAAAAATACTCGAAACTTCATCCAATTGACAGTGAGCTGAAAAAAAATTTCAAAATGGTGGATTTAAGATGGCCGCCATACAAATTCCGTCGGTGTCTATCTCGGAGAGTATAAAAGATGGAAGAGTGGTTTCAAGAAACCAAGCAAGGCAAAAGATGATCAGAACATGAAGGTCTACTTGATGAACAGGAAAAAAATTCAAGATGGCGGAATTTATTTTTCCATAGAAAATATATAGCGAATATTGAAGAGGCTACAAGTGTAGAACTATGCAAGACTACGGTTCCTTTTCAAGATTTGTTTTTGTGGAAGAAATCTCATTTTGACGAATGGTTCGGAGAAAAAAAAATGGAGAGAGATGATGATCGAAGGTTCGGATGATGGGTGAGGAGCACGGTCAGGGTATTAAAGATAGGTACCTACTTAGGGGCTGCTCAAACAAAAAGGGAGGGGCGGGGGGTTGATGGTCTTTGTTTTATGTTTTTACATAACCATAACAGCATTAAATTAGAGCTCAATTTCGTGTTTCGAAATTGAGCTCTAATTTAATGCTGTTATGGTTTATTTTACTTTGACGCCGAACTTTGACGATTTGATCGGCCATTCTTACATAATCGGGGGGCAGGATAGTAGGACAGCGAGTAAGTACGTGGACCACGCGCTCCAGTACGCGGTCCGCTTTAGCGGGCCGCGCAACCACGCGCCATACTAGTTAATATATATATAGCTGCTCGTGCTGACTGACTCATTGATCACCTCTCCTGTAAAATTTTATATGAACATTTTTTTTTTCACTCATCGTTTCGTATAGAAGACAAAAATTCATTAAGAGGAAAAATACACAGAGAGCTGATGATTGAGGATTTCGAAGACGGATGAAGAGCACCAGCCAGGGTATCGAAGATAGGTGGGGGGTGCTCGACCAAATGTCACTCGAAACTTCATCCAATTGACAGTGAGCTGAAAAAAAATTCAAAATGGCGGATTTAAGATGGCCGCCATACAAATTTCGACGGTGTCTATCTCGGAGAGTATAAAAGATGGAAGAGTGGTTTCTTGGCAAAAGATGATCAGGACATGAGGGTCTACTTGATGAACAGGAAAAAAATTCAAGATGGCGGAATTTATTTTTCCATAGAAAAGGGTATTGAAGATAGGTGGGGGGTGCTCGACCAAATGTCATTCGAAACTTCATCCAATTGACAGTGAGCTGAAAAAAATTTCAAAATGGCGGATTTAAGATGGCCGCCATACAAATTTCGTCGGTGTCTATCTCGGAGAGTATAAAAGATGGAAGAGTGGTTTCTTGGCAAAAGATGATCAGAACGTGAAGGTCTACTTGATGAACAGGAAAAAAATTCAAGATGGCGGAATTTATTTTCCATAGAGAATGTATGGCGAATATTGAAGAGGCTACAAGTGTAGAACTATGCAAGACTACGGTTCCTTTTCAAGATTTGTTTTTATGGAAGAAATCTCATTTTGACGAATGGTTCGGAGAAAAAAATATGGAGAGAGATGATGATCGAAGGTTCGGATGATGGGTGAGGAGCACGGTCAGGGTATTAAAGATAGGTACCTACTTAGGGGCTGCTCAAACAAAAAGGGAGGGGCGGGGGGTTGGTGGTCTTTGTTTTATGTTTTTCCTTTATGAGAATTTTCTTTTACGTCGGACGCTTGGCGTGCTGGCGCTTCCACTGTGCTCACTAGCATAGCAGTGTGTTGTTCAGATCAGAACACGTAGACAGTAAACCAGCTGCCCGATTATGTAAGAATTGTCGATCAAATCGTCAAAGTTCGGCGTCAAAGTAAAATAAACCATAACAGCATTAAATTAGAGCTCAATTTCGTGTTTCGAAATTGAGCTCTAATTTAATGCTGTTATGGTTTATTTTACTTTGACGTCGAACTTTGACGATTTGATCGGCCATTCTTACATAATCGGGGGTCAGGATAGTAGGACAGCGAGTAAGTAGACAGTGGACCACGCGCTCCACTACGCGGTCCGCTTTAGCGGGCCGCGCAGCCACGCGCCATACTAGTTATTATATATACCTCAAGCAAGTGACACTACCAGCTCTTATTCCACCTACAACTCTCCAATAATAGGCATCTTCTAGGCAAGTGTGCTCCACATTAGGCCAAGGCTGCACCGTCACTTGCAAACAAATCAGAGCAGCTTGCAGCAAAGCGCTGGAACATAATATTTTTTTTTCTAAACTACTTTCAAGCGATGGCTACAATTATTATTATTATTCTTGCGATAATCTTTGTAGGTGGAAGGTTGTAAGCTACTATCCTAATATTATCATCATGATTGGCTATTTATATAGTAGGTATCTAAGTTCCTTGCGCATCGATTTAATTTATGTTATAGTGGGTTATCACTCTTATCACATAGATTTAAATTTCTAGCTAGAATAGTCATTTCTTGATCTTGCAACATGTGGTAAATAATTTAGTAATACTCGTAGTAGAACTTAATAATAATAATTGTAATCTCATTGTTGAAGATCAATTAATACTGTATGTAATTGTAAAGCATAATAATTGAAAATAAACGATTTATTCATAGATTTAGTAGTTTTTTTTTCGAAATAAGTAAGATATAAGATAAGTCTATACTATCATAACAACTAAGTAGATATTGCAGACTATGATGAAGAATAAATTAACAACTGCAAATGACGATAGCGATTGCTACGGATTAGTAATACACATTTTGTTGATTGCGTCAATTTATCGCTATGTAGCTACGCGCATAACACCATGAAGGCTGCAATTGTTAGGGGAATACCAAATTGTCAAAGTAAGGACATATTTAATACTGGCTCATCTCATATGATTTTATAACTATATTTACTAAACTAGTCCAGATCACTGCCAGTTTATGATTAGCCGGACCGCTGCTCACTTGCGCGTACTATGTGTCTCTGGCTGTTAACCGCCTGTTTAGGGCTTTTGCCTGCGAACCATTCACCGCCTGGTACGATCGTAGTCGTAGGCGTTCCCACACCAATACTTCAACCTACGACAGTGGCGACTACCGTGAGCACTGCAGCCCCAACTGCAATGACGACGACGACAACCACGACGACGACGACTACCACCACAGCGCGCCCGACACCCGCTCCAACGACGGCGACAACAGCTGCCCCTGCCACGACAACATCAGTGGCTACGACGGCTGCGGCAACAACAACGACGACAACAGCAGCTGCTCCTACGACAACGACAGCACGAACTACAGTCACCGGTAACATAACACCATTGACGACATTAACACTAACCACTGCAACATCCATCACTTCTACTCCATCGACTAATATAATTATAACGGCACCGTCATCCCGTGAAGAGAATTTATCGGTATTGCTTTGTAACAATCCTGATGCGATATGTGTTTCTAATCCTGACGAATCCACTTCAGGAGCGCTGCAGATCGATCCACGGCTCGGCACCACTCCAGCGGCAATGCAAGCTCCACTCATAATGGCATATACTGCGGAAGTTCGAGAGTTTGATACAGCTGTTAAATTTCCTAGAGAACGTAGAAGTTTAAGACAAAGACCGCTGGGTCTTGATCATGTTTTAAAAAATGAAAAGTACATGCGTGATAGAGAACACCGAATTCGTAAAAGACAGAGCTGCCGATGTGTTCCCGCAGGCACTTGTGTTACAAGCTCTTCCGGCGCAGGGTTGATTGACTTCAGAATAGTGACACCAGTAAGTTGCATTTTTATAAAGAAACTTAACCACTGGAATTTAACATGACAATAATTCAAACTCTTCTTTTCTCTGATTGCGATTTTTAAAAAGTATGGCGAAACCGAGCCATATTTTTTTCATTATTTCCCATTTCACTATTTCCCAACTCTGTAGCTCAAGCACAAAAGGGGTTGTTTCAAATTTATATGGAGCCTGGGCCAGGTATTTGTACGGTATTTCAAAATGTTCGGGGTCATAAAATAGTAACATTTTTTTCTTTATTTCTTACTAAAAAGTTCAATTTACGAGGTACAATGCGAAATTATTTTGCAAAATAAAAGCGCAACAACATGCGTTCATTTTGACATTGACGTATATTACACGTGTCGTGATGACATTTGACATAAAATTACCTGGGAAATGTGATTTAACCTTAAAATATCCAACAGCAGTCAGATTGATGGATGGATGCGCTGCGAGAGTTGCTATTCTACAAATGTACCTAATTAAACATTTTATTTTTGTACCTCTTAATCACTGTAAAACTGCCAAAAAGCATATTTTATTTTGTTTTCTATGATTTTATACTATTTTTTGGAATACTGTACAAGTACCTGGCCCAAGATGAAACAACCCCTTTCTCAATACTTGCGTTCACAAGTATCGCAAACCTATAAACTTTGCTACTCAAAAGTTGACATTTATTATTCGCGCTTGAGCTACTGTTTAGTAAATAAATACTCATCAAGCAAGATGTTATATGAAAGAATATGAGGAACATAATAGTTTATAGTTAATGTGCGCTTACTAAGATTTATTTTTGTAATTTTTTGGTGACAATGAAGAGCGATTGCGTTCACAATTCCAGACAGCCGGTCTCTGCCCCGCCGGCCAGCAATACTGCTGTGGAAGTACAACTACTACAACACCAGCTACAGTAGCATGTGGCACCGTACAAGCAGTACCGGCCACGGTGGTAACGCCTGCTTCTGGACAAGCTAATTATGGAGAGTATCCATGGCAGGTAAGGTCAAGGTCAATACTGACTTTAAAAAAAACCGGCCAAGTGCGAGTCGGACTCGCGCACCGAGGGTTCCGTACAAACCTGTAAGGTCAACCGGGGCAAATGCAACTAAAAAATAAAAAGTTTCAAGTTTGAACAAACGCTGTTCTGTCCTACTATATTTGCTCATTTATTGGACCCGTTTACTTCATTACATATTCATTAAAGAATATTTTAAACCAACTAAGCATTCAAATAGTCCTATAAATAACTGGTAGTGACATGATTTCCTCAAATTGGAAGAAAAAGTTGCATTTTCCCCTAGTCGGGGGTAAATGCAACTAAATACCACAGTACATTATCTATTTAACTTATAAGAACCAAAATACAATATCATTATGAGCTATAATATTGTTTATGGGATTTTAAACTTTATTATCATGCAGCAATGCCTATTTTTAAGTAAAAACAGATTGAATTGTGTATGGGGGCAAATGCAACTGTTTGTTGAAGAATCAGTGCGGGGACCGCAACGAACTAGCACTATCGATATTTTATATTATGCGTGTTAATTGTATTTGGGAATACCAGGACTATGGATGTATGTAATATAGCTAATTGTATCAAATCAAATAAATATGTTTATAATCAACTTTTTATTATTTTCTACTAGTTATACTTGTACAATCACAGAACTACCTTTTAAAGAAACTTTTACATAAATATCAACTTTGGTACTTATAGAAAACTAATAGCACAAGTTATTCTTATATTATATATTTTATAGTTTATATCACTACTAATTACTACATACTTACTACCAGCACAATAGTTTAATATTTCTATACGACGTAAGCAATATTTACCTTTCACGTGCTTATTTATGCCTGGGTACGCCTTGGAGTAAATATCGAATATAAACTTGATGATCGATAAAAAAAAAATGTCGACACTGGCACATCACTAGTGTAAACAGTTTCATACAAAAATATATGGGGCTATTGTAACTAACCTCTAAGTTGCAATTACCTCATAGCGAGATTTTCGTGAGGTAAATGTAACTGCATCAATTACATTAGATAGATTCAACTAAAGCACTGAAAAATATAAATAAAATCACTTACGGTTTGTATTTAATCGTATCCAGTCACAAACACTTGATAAAATCACTAAGAAATATTTTTTTAACAGCCGCAACAACAACGTGTTTTCACGCGTTGTACCTTCAAAATGGCGGTTTGACAAGATGAGCTGTCGGTCAAACAGTTTTCATCCCAGTAGCGCCATCGACCAATTGTAAGGTCTAATAATAGTTCGGCTATTAAATTATAAGTGGCGTTGTATTAAAAGAGCCTCAATAAATGAGTTTTAATAGGGAGTTGCCATAGCCCCATAGTTGCATTTGCCCTGGTTGACGTAAGTTTTAAATTATTAAAAAAAATTGCTTAAAAATTACGTTTGTTGTATGGGAGCTTCCCTTTAATATTTACTTTATTGATATTTAATTATTTATTTTGAAAGGTAATATACAAGTTAATATTCTGTGAAAATTTGAACCGTCTACCTGTTACCGTTTTTAATATTGAGCAAAAAAATACGAAAAAAACACGTTTATTGTATGGGGACCCCCCTTAATATATATATTTTTTTAATTTTTAGTATTTGTTGTTATAGCGGCAACGGAAATACATCATTTGTGAAAATTTCAGCTTTCTAGCTATCACGGTTTATGAGATACAGCCTGGAGACAGACAGACAGCGGAGTCTTAGTAATAGGGTCCCGTTTTTACCCTTTGGGTACGGAACCCTAAAAATTACTCTTGTGACTATACTTACCTTATACTCTACTAGCTGATGCCCGCGACTTCGTCCGCGTGGTTTATTCCCCGATTCCCGCGGCAACTCCTAGTGCCCGTTTGCACTAAACTCAAGTTAGGCTTGTCCTAGTTAAGATACACCTAGGCTTAAGAACGGCCTAGCAAAAAAATTCGTTTGCACTGACAGTCTTGTCCTTGCTGTGTCGTAACTTAAGCATTGCCTAGTTATGCATCTCTAGGAACGAATGGAATGAATGATTGTTTATGGTTTTTTTAAAAAAATATATCTTGCAAAGTAATGTAAACACTAGAATATTTTTTTACCTTATCTTGTCATAACCTCAGGCATGAGTTGAATAGAGACAAAAGCTAAAACATTGGTGTATTTTATTTTATTGGTTTATATATTGCACAGGTGACATTATGTACGTGGAGTTGAAGGTTATTTATTTTACGGGATTTTATAAATCAGCAATTAAAATGGAAAGACAAATAAATAAACGAAAAAGAACTGCCAATTTTACGGCAGAGGAGAAGTAGCGGTTTGTACGGTTGTTGTGCGAAGAGGGGCAGTGCATTATTTCCAAAGTAACAGCACACGATACTGCATCAAATAAAGAGAAAGAACAGGCTTGGGCAAAAATCACCCAAATTCACAATTCCAGTGGTGACATAATGAGAAAGAAGGAGAAAGAATCTAATAAATCTTGTGCCATTTTGCTTGTGATCAGTGTAGTGTTCTACCTAAATAACAATCACAATAACAATGTAGGTACTCTGTGGTTGTGATACCTATCAACCACAGAGTAGGTACATATCAACCGTGAGACCAATCAAAATGGTCCACAGACTACAAAAAATTCAACTTAAGTATCGCCTAACGCTTGGGCGCTTACTAATCGGGCTCATAAAGTTAGGCATCTCCTAAGTGGATTTAGGAATGGCCTAAGGTTAGTGCAAGCTTTTTAAACGCTAGGATAAGCCTAAACAAGTTGGGCAGGAAATTAGGCGATTCCTAAGTTTAGTGCAAACGGGCATTAATTTTCCGGGATAAAAAGTCACTCTCCGTCCTCATTTATACCCATACCAAAAATTACGTCGATCCATTGCTCCTTTGCAGCGTGTTTGAAGGACAAACCAATAAACCAACAAACAAACAAACACACTTTCGCATTTATAATATTAGTATGATTTAGCTATTGCCTATAACAGAAAAACATATAAACAAAGTAATGTAAAGTACAGCTTTGATAGTTCTAATAAGGTTTAAGTGATATTTTAAAATGGTTGTGGGCTCGTCTCAGACCACCTTCTCTTCTCTGGGCGCGTTGGGAAACCTCGTAAGTAGATTTAGTTTACCTCCATTACCTGCCTACCAATTATACCTACCTAATAGACTCCTCATATAGGGCGAACACTTTCAGACAACACATCAGACTTAATAGGTCTTATATAATTCCACGCCCTTGTAACAAAACCTACCGAGTTATTTAAATATTATTTAGAGTATATCGATAATTAATTATCGATAAATAATTATTAGGAGTTAGGACCCCATCCCATTTGATTTATGATTTTTTTGACCTTGAGTAGACCAATCAGCGTTTAGTACCCCGCGCCCGCTTACTTGAGTCATTTGACTGAATTGTTTGCATTACGAAAGCATAGTAATTAGGCGTCTATTGGTTGTGTGGTCGATGATAGTAGCAAACCATATTTCATAATGATTTTATTTACTTAGCTATCTACCGGAAGCGTAGCGGAGAGAGTTATCACTTCATGGCTAATAATATTATGACTACAATGGCAAGAATAAGTACCTACCTACTGGGAGTGTTATCAATATCTTCAAACGTTCAATGCATATTTACTATTTTTACTATTAATAATAAAAATGCGAAAGTGTGTTGGTCGGTTTGTCCTTCAATCACGCCGCAACAGAGCTCCGGATCGACGGATGTTTGGCATGGGTATACTTAGTTGAAGACCTGGAGAGTAACATTGGCTACTTTTTATCCCGGAAAAATAAGAAGGGAACTTCTTATTTTTCCGGGAGAATCATAAAAAACTTAAACCACGCGGATGAAGTCGCGGGCATCAGCTAGTTGATAATAAATTAGATCGGTGTGTGCAAATGGATTTTTTTATTGTTTTAATTTTTCAGGTCTTGATTCTTACAAAGCAAAATGATTACATAGCTGGCGGAGTTCTAATAGATCAACTCAACGTTATAACCGTCACTCATCGCATGTCTCCCTACGTGTGAGTTCCTTCATTATTTTTATCAGCCTAACTATTTGTGTAACGAGGACCATCAAAGTAACAATTGATGGATTCTCTTATGCGGGTGACAGACATACGAGCAGGCGTACAGTACTCGAGTACTTTGGCTTACAACCTTTTTTACAAGATGGGTACGCGAGTGTGTCTGTCACACACAAAACATACTAGGGACAAAAAAAGTTGTCCGGCGTACTAAAAGTCTATTTACTCATTTTTTTATGGAGCGAGTACACTAGCGCGACAGGACAACGTTCCCCTCGAACCGGACGTTTAGCGTAACAGATATGTCCTGTCCGGTACCTCTTGTGGTTTTGCTTTAAAAGTGAAAGAGGAAATTCCTAATGTTATTTCTTATTTTTTTTCTATCTAAAGCGTTTACATTCACTATGGAGAACTTTTTCTTTGCCGATATCTACCTCCTAACTGATCAGTAGGTACTGCGTAATTACTATACCTTGATGAGTTGATGACATGTCCCTTACAGGGTTTCCGGAACGGCGCCGAACGTGAAAGTCCGATTGGGTGATTGGGATGCAGCCGGCACATATGAGCCAGTACCTTTTCAAGAATACAACGTTGCGAAAGTGTTCACGCACCCATCTTTTAATGCGAACACTCTGCAGTATGATATTACAGTGCTACGGCTGGCAGCCTCAGTACCTTTGACTCCGATGGCAGGCTCTGCAACAACTATTAACAGAGCTTGCCTACCAGCTTCTTCCACCTCAACTTATACTGGTCAAAGGTATGAGCAATCTATTTCGTGTAGCTGAGGCCGTGTCCTACGTCAGCAACAGACGAAATTCGATACGACGCGATGTGACAGTGGCTGTGTTCCGAAATACACTGCGAAGCCGTTCCTTTATAGTTAGGTATACTGGGTACTGCTTAAAACGGAACGCTGTCAGCACTGAGACAAACACAGAGAGCACCTTACCTCGAAAACGCCAGTGCTCACAGTACAAAGATGGCGTCGATTAATGACGTCATATATTTCCTTATGATACTGCAGCAGTTTACTGTCAGTTATATAACGGAACGAATTTCTCCACAGTAAGAGCACTGAACAGTGCTCGCAGTCTATAACTGAACACAGCCAGTATCAAGCAGTAGTTGACCTTTCCCATAACATACGTTGTCGCATAGATTTGTTAATTTTGTCATTGTCTATGGGGTCGTATCGTGCGTCGTTGCGTTAAGACCACAACACACACGACAACGACGCACGATACGTTCTAGCTCGGGTTTAGCGCGAGATAGAGTAAAAGTGGAGCCATCTAGGTGGCACAAAGTAAACTAAATTACTTAGATGCAAACAATGATTGCCGTTGGGGCGTGATTACGCCCCAGCGCGGCGGCTGAACGGATCTAGATGATTTAACGAATTTAATGATGAACGAATTTGGCCCAGAGATACTTTTTATCCCGGAAAATTAAAGATTTCCCGCGGGAACAAAACAACTCGATCCACGTGGACGAAGTCGCGGACATCAGCTAGTATTATAAATACGAAATTTTGTCTGTCTGTCTACCAAGTTTTTAAGGCCCATCTGTTCGACTGATTTTGACGAAATGTAGTAGGCAGAGGTAGGTTTAATATGTAGAAGAACTTTGTTTATACTGGAAAATAAGAGTTCTCGTAGGATTTTCAAAAAAACTTAATTCAAGTGGACGAAGTCGTGGTTATCATTTTTTTTTTGTAGATGTTGGGTGTCAGGCTGGGGAAAGGATATGTTTGGTGTTCAAGGCCAATTCCAACAGATCTTAAAGAAAGTAGACGTGCCCATCGTCGCGCCAGCTACCTGTCAGTCGCAGATGCAAACTGCTCGTCTGGGGGCAACCTTCGTCCTAGACACCACTTCATTTATATGTGCTGGCGGAGAGACGAATAAAGATGCCTGTACAGTAAGTACCTAGCCTTTTTTCGTATCTAAAAATAATTTTCGTAGGAAAAACAAAAATCTTAGCATTAAACTGTGGAGGAAACACATCGGTAACATACGTGATACGACGCATAGTCTCGATGGAAAAAGATCAGGAGCTAGACTACCGTAGCATACTTAATAATATGCAAAATCAATACAAGGTTGAGCTTGCCTATGCCCAAAGCCGTATTGGCAAAATGGAGTATCGATTTTAGGCACATCGAGATCCAGGGCCTGAAAACTCATTATAGGCAAAAGCCGAAGTTTACGCTTTGGAACAAGCACTCTGACTTTTTATGTCCAATCAATAAGCCTGCATTTTGGAATATCTACTTACCTATAACTCATTTGCACGTTTACAGGGTGATGGTGGGTCAGGCCTTGTTTGCCAGGTGAATGGGCAATGGGTGGTAGTCGGGCTGGTATCGTGGGGGCTGGGTTGTGCCAACACCAACGTACCTGCCGCCTACGTCAACGTCGCCGCGTTACTCCCCTGGATACAGCAGCAAGTTGCTACAGCTTAAACCTTGGTATATTTAAGCCTCCATTTTGGTTATTTCATTAGTTAAGTTAAGTTTAACTTTAATATGATAGCATAAAGTTATTTATTATAAAATATAACAACTTTTCAAAACAATAATATATGACTTGCTTCTTGCTTCTTGCTTCTTCTTCTTATACTCAACTTTATTTACAGACTCCAAATTTGGGGTGTTATAAATTGGACGTGTGAATCTGTGTATATTATCTTTCTGTGGTATTATAGATCCCAAACGGATGAACCGATTTAGATTTTTAAAATTTAATACGTGATTTGATCGAGAGTGTATGAAGGATTGAAGAAAATGTTTTCAGCCATTTGAAAATCATTTGCTCTTTTCTAGGTCTGATCGATTCGAAATTAGGTATCCTGTTCCTGCAATGTATCGGGTATTTTTTAATTTTAAATTTACACTTGTTGCAATAGGAGCTTGTTCTAGGAGTTATTAAAAGTCCATGTCCCGTGAAGCTTAACATAATAATTTATTAAGTTAACAAGTTTATACAAATACGCGTGTAAATATTATAAAACATACGTTCCCTAACCAACATAAGAGACGACGGTCTATCTAAATACAATATTTGCGTTCTAAACGCTCAACAGACGCAACTATAACAAAATTTAACTTAACTAGTGCATAATTTGCATGGACGTAATCTAGTATTGCAGTAGGAATGGATCCCACACCGGACGATAACGTTCAATTAGCTTTCAATTCAGTCTTCGTCGGGCTTCTCTTGTTTCACTACTGGTGGAGAAGTAGATACCGAATCAGGCTGGGGCGGCTGAGGAGGGGGTGAAGACACTTCAATATACTCATCGTTACGTTCTTCTTTCACTTCTGGTTCTTGCTTGACTGATACCTCATTATCCACCGGAGTGGATGCCGTAGGTTGCGGCGCTAAGTCTGTCGGTTGCATAGCAGCCCATGCCGATGCCGCGCCACGAGCATAAGCTTCATAAAATGCTCTCTGAGCGATTTCGGCTTCTTCGAGATGAACGAATGCGTGGTTGTCGAGTTCCGCGCGGAAGAAAAACTTCAATCCGCAGCGGCCACAGTCGTAAGGTCTGGGTGCTGTGGCATGTTCTGGCAAATGCCTTTGCAGTCCTGCTGCACTTGTGAACATTGCAGAGCAAAGGTAGCACGTAAACGCTCCTATGCCCGCGAACGTGTGTTCAATAAGATGAGCTTGCAAGCGGGTGGGCGATCCGAGGGTCCGACGGCATAAACGGCAGTCGTGGTCCGAGGGCGGAGGAGGCCTTGGAGCAGCGTGACGTGCGTAGCAGGCGGTGCACGCCCTAGCCCCTTCCCCAGCCTCACTTTCTGACAACGCTCTTAGACATATTGCACATCTCTGTTCATCTTCATTCGGCCGTAAATGAAAACGGGCGTGCAAACGCGCTTCTGCCTCGGAAGCTAAAGTTTGACGGCAAATGACGCAAGGGGCTGGCAATGCCGGGTGGTGACGTGCCATGTGATTCAGGAAAGCCTCTTCTGATGGCAGCCTTGAACGACATCGGGCACAGGTATCACCAGCAACCACCTGAAATAAAAAATATAACCTCTTTTGCAAGTGGATTTGTAAACAAAATGAAGGTTTGTCTGCCTGTATACCAGACTACATAAGGGTCTTAGGAATAGTGGAAGTTTATCAGTCAACAGTCATCATTGGGGCCTGTTACACTATCAATACCGAATCACGATCCACGGATCGTGATATTTTTATCGTGACAGTATTGATGGTAGGGTCTCAAACTATCAATATTATCATCATCAGTACTGTGTTCGAGTTCGTAGAGAATAGTTGTGCTCTCAGAGTAAACATACTCTGTGGTTGTACCATATACCTAAAAATCATTTAAAAATCCTTAAAAAAAAAAGAGTCCACTTTGGCCTAAAAATTAATCTGTGTCAAAAATCTTCAACACAGACCATTAATAATTAAAAATGGTTAACAGAAAGAAAGCTGCTGTCGCTATAATATTAGTTAGCGATGGCGATTAAAACTAATAAATAAACCGGCCAAGTGCGAGTCGGACTCGCGCACCGAGGGTTCCGTACAAACCGACGTATTAAAAACAAGACGAAATGAACCGCAAAACTAACTTTGTTTGTAGAGGTTTATTGTTAATATCAAAAAAACTATGCTAGTTAGAGCGTTGGTTTTATTTTTCCTGTAAAATATACATAAGCTTCTATTGACCATAATTATTTCAGATTTTTCAATTAGTAAACTTCGGAGATAAGGGGGGGGGGACGGTATTTTTTTCGAAATTTTGCCCGATAAATCAAAAACTATTATGCATAAAAATAAATAAAAATCTGTTTTAGAATGTAGAAGTATAGCCCTTTCATTTGATATCCCACTCAGTATAGTTATCATACTTTGAAATTTCAAACCCCCGGTTTTCCCCTTTTTTTAATTAAACTAAAAATAATTTTCGATTTTTTTTTATATAAATTATACGTAAGTCTATGTATAGAACTCTGTGACGTTCCGTCGTCGGCTGTCGAACACGACGTACTGATGGTACAGCGCGTTCACACTGTCAGTATTATTGAAGCCACGCCCCCTGGATCGTGGATTTCAAGAACATCTGGTGATCCATCAATATTATCGCAAAACCATCAATATTTGGATCGAGTATCGCGGATCGCGTGATAATACTGATAGTGTAACACCCGTCAATAACGTCATTATTCAAGTTTTCAATTTTATAAGATTTTAATTAATATTGATCTTCATTTTACTGGGATCAAGATTTGCATGATCTCTTCTATAAATAGGTATAGTGTAATCACTATACCTACCTATTTATAGAAGAGATATTTATGGTAAGCCTGACTTAGATTCCTTTTTAAAACAGAACGGAGAAACCTACTTTCGAATTTGTAATAATAGTATGCACAAAAGCGGGCTAAGTGGACCAGAAAATATATGAAATATATGCGATGCGACACCTTGATGTTACAACGCTAAATCGACGAAAAAATATTAATAATTTTATGACACACTAGCTGATGCCCGCGACTTAGTTCGCGTGGATACACGATTTTTGGTTCCCGCGGGAACTCTTTAATTTTCCGGGATAAAAAGTAAACTGTATTATTCCAGACAATAATATATTTCTGTGCCAAACTTAATTCAGATCCGTTCAGCCGCTCTGGCGTGATTGAGTAACAAACATCCATCCATCCATCCATCCATCCAAACTTTCGCATTTATAATATTAGTATAGATTAAATAGGAGGTATACTGTACCTTGCAATGCGTAAGTTTGTGCTCGGCTAGGACGGCAGCTGAAGGTAGGACTTCATCACAGATGAGACACTTGTGCCGCGCCGCGCCAGCTCCGGAGTGCGCGCGAGTATGCGCCTCCAGCTCCGCCCTGCTTCGGGTGCGTTCCCCACAATACGCGCACTGTAACGCTACAGCGCCGTTTTTCCTCCTTCGCTCCTCCCCGCCGGAAACCATCGGCCCATGCGCATCACCACTGATGCAAGGGGAACTCGCTCCGTCACCTTCAACAGCATTGTTATTTTCTGTCCGCTTGCCTCTTATTATATCGCCGTTGAGACCCTGGAAGATATAAAAGTCTACTTAACCACTTACTTTACTATCATTAAATAATGATACTAAATACGAGTAATTTCTCTCGTATTTAAAAAAACGTAAAACTCTTCGATTAATCCCGTCTTCAATCTCCCAAAAAAATGATTACTCTCCAGTCTCCACCCTGCAGTGTCGAATGGACCATCCCTAAATAATTCATAAGATAACCTAACATCTTATTACCTTAAATTCATTCGTGGAATTGGTTTTTCGAATACAAAGTTTAGAAAATACGCGCCGTAATGGGAATTTCCTCCTTCGAATTTTAAGCGACTCGCTTAAAATTGAACACAGCTGCATTCTTGTCATCATTAGATATTATAATACCCTTTGAATGAGGATTGATCTTCGGTTCCTTTATCAAGTTATTTAAAAACAATCGATAAGAACTAGGTAGGAGGTAGGAGACAGTAAGCTTACTTGGTTCGTAACAGCATGATGAGCTTGCACGTGGCGCTCAAGTAGATACTGCACAGCGAAGGATTCGCTGCAACTTGGAACAGGGCACCGGTAGGTGTGGTGTGCGGCCGCGTGTGCCCGCAGAGCACGTGCGCCCGCGAGCACGGCGCCGCACGCACAGCGCGAGGCCGCGTGCCTTGCGCGCACGTGCGCCGCACCCTCCGCCTCCGTGCGCAAGGCCCCCCCGCCAGAACCGCACGAACGACACACCCACACTTTGTTCTCAGTGCTATGAGACATAGCGAAATGAGCCTGCAATTAAAAAAGTTTTTATCTCAAAAAAAAAAATTTACTTAATGTTTTTTTTTATTCAAATAAACTTTTACAAGTGCTTTTGAATCTCCGAGTGAATCTACCACTGGTTCGGAATGTCATTCCTACCGAAAAGAACCAGCAAGAAACTTGGTGGTTGCTCTTTTGAAAAAAATGTACAATTTCATCAATAATTACAGATACTTATGTAACCGCTGTCCTTAGCATTGCTGGAGCGAGTCAAATCCATGCTCTTTTATCATTTACGTAATCTTAAACAGTAGAATCTTCAGCTATCCATATTTTAGCCGTAATTTCCATATTTTAATCCATACAAGCGGTGATAGCCGGTTGACTTCGGCCTGATATAGCCGGTGGGGCACGGGTTCGATCCCCGGGCATGTACCTGTAATTTTTAGCGTTAGGCGCGTTTTAAGAAAACACTGTTTGTAGAGTTTAGACTCTACAATGTGGTTGAAAATTTTATGATGGTTAAGACTTCGGCCTGCTATAGGCGGTGGGGCACGGGTTCGATCCCCGGGCATGTACCTGTAATTTTTAGCGTTAGGCGCGTTTTAAGTAAACACTGTTTGTAGAGTGGAGACTCTACAATGTGGTTGAAAATTTTATGATGGTTGAGACTTCGGCCTGCTATAGCCGGTGGGACACGGGTTCGATCCCCGGGCATGCACCTGTAATTTTTAGCGTTAGGCGCGTTTTAAGAAAACACTGTTTGTAGAGTGGAGACTCTACAACGTGGTTGAAAATTTTATGATGGTTAAGACTTCGGCCTGCTATAGCCGGTGGGGCACGGGTTCGATCCCCGGGCATGTACCTGTAATTTTTAGCGTTAGGCGCGTTTTAAGAAATCACTGTTTGTAGAGTGGAGACTCTACAATGTGGTTGAAAATTTTATGATGGTTAAGACTTCGGCCTGCTATAGCCGGTGGGGCATGGGTTCGATCCCCAGGCACGTACCTACTTGTAATTTTTAGCGTTAGGCGCGTTTTAAGAAAACACTGTGAGGAAACCTGTTTGTAGAGTGGAGACTCTACTATGTGGTTGAAAATTTTATGATGATGAATTCATGCAAGGTCTACGGGTGAAGTGTCTGATGATCCTTTCTTAGTAAGCTTCCTAGAGCTTTATGTACGTTAAACATACAAAATCTCAAGTATTGGTTTCTATTAGGTTCCATTGTGTAAATTGAGATTATAAAAATGCGAAAGTGTATATGTGCCCGTCTCATAAGTCTGTCTGTTATCTTTTCACACCTCAATCGTTGAACCGATCTTGATGGGCATAAAAGATAGCTCGCATCCTGGAGACGGATATAAATAGTCTTTTTGTTTTCTCGGAAAAAATATATTCAGTTCCATAGGATTTCGTATACTATCTAGATTAATAAAATCTAAGGTGCGTCATGCGATGCGACTTCAGGCGATTCAAAACAAATATTATTCACAAGTTCAAAACAAATATTATTCACAGTTATTATTCACAAGTTATTCTTACCTGAATGGCTACTTTGGAATCGAATATTTCTTTGCAAATATTGCACTGGTACATGTGATGAGCGTGCAAATCCAACAAGTGTTTCTGCAAATCTTCCGGTGTTGAAAAACTGCGCACACAACTGGGGCAAGAATATTCACAGGATACTGCAAGGTAATGAGCGGCCAAATGACGCTCGGAAGCCGCTGCATCGGCAAACGTTGCACCGCAGTGGAGGCAAGGCGCTGGACTCGTCCTTGCCAAGTCTCCGCCTTCTTCAAGATGACCTTTCAAATGGGCTCGAAAAGCTTCAAAATCTGGCAGTGCTGCGTCGCATTGATTACACAACAGTGTGCTAGGGGAAAGAGCACTTTTTGGTGTTGCCGAGCCCGAGTTTAACCTAGCACGCTTAGCTGCTGTCGACGTTTCCGGACTTCGTCTACTCAGGTCAGTCGGCATCGGCTGATCAACTGTGTACTGTGCAGAACTTTCTCCGTTCAGCAGCGCTGAATGAGCTGCACGTACGTGTAATTGTAATTGCTCCATACTGGTAAAGGTGTCTCTAGTGCAATATATGCAAGCAAGTAGCGGTGGTGGCTGAGATGCGACACGACGTGGAGGTGTCATAGAGGTTTCTTCGACGCCATGGACGCTCGTCATATGTGCCTGAAGTAGCAAAAATAAATTTTTGTTAATTTACTTTTTTGTTTATAATTTTTGTTTATAAAGTTTTGTTTATTAATTTAATAATTTTCATTGGTGATTGATATTAAGAAAAAACCGGCGAAGTGTGAGTCGGACTCGCGCACCGAGGGTTCCGTACAAACCTGTAGATAGGTATTATATGATGTAACTAAAAATTCGCAATTTTATTTTGAGCCGTTTATGCTGCAAATTTTCGACACTCGCAAGGGATTTTTCACAGCTCCAATGGACTACTGTCCTGACCTGAGTATTTCATACGAATTTTAGCTTGATACCTCCATGCGTTCCTGAGAAGAAGGGTCTTGACAGACAGACAGACGGGCAACAAAGTGATCCTATAAGGGTTCCGTTTTTTCCTTTTCAGGTACGGAACCCTAAAAATTGGTGAGAATTGAACCAAAATAATGGCTACTAAGACATTTCAAGACAAATGTACCATCTAATTTCTATTTGACTTTATCGTTATTTGAATCATTAAATGCATATCCAGAACGATATTATTATAAGTTTTAAGAATTACTTATCTGAAAGAAGTTGCTTAACTTTCAGTGATTCAGCAGAATAAAGAAATGCGCGGCTAGTCTCCTTCGAGATTGGCTGCCATAGCTAAAATGATCTAACCATAGTTAAACAATAACAATTACTTGGAGCAGATCAGGCCGCCGGAACGCATCGCCGCATCGCAAGCAGTGCATGGCTCGTTTCCGATTGGTGTCCCGACCGTCACGTTCTCGCTTGTGGCCCTGCATATGCGATGTGAGCGCGGCGGCCGTGCTGTAGCCGCGGTTACACACCGTACATTGAAACGGCTTTTGGTTGTCGTGCGTTTTCATGTGAATCTTCAGATGGTCACTGAAATGAAAATTTTCTTTATATTGGCCTGTTCCACTAGTCCCTATTAAAGTATTCCCCCTGGTGGTAAGAGTGATATTTTTTTCCACCTATCCCTACTAATAGGGATGAATGGCATAAGAGTCATGACGTACCTACAGTAACTGACTTTGAAGAACTGCGTAAGTGGGTGATAAATTGATCTTTTTGGTGGACTGATGAGACGACAGCGGGGGTGCCTCATTGTGGTGTACCTAATAGGGATGATGCCTATATCAAAAATAAATTATTTCTAAGTGATTATTATTAAATAGAGGGTCTTCTAAAAGACCTAAAATTCACATCCTCGGTTAGTTTTAAGTTTGAAAACCATTTTAAAATATAGATTAAAGAAAAAAAGTGCGTTGAAATTTTATGACGTCACAAGTCACAACTGTGAATTTCATACAACTTCCATACTAGAAGTGCGTTTTTGAGTTTGATAAAGAGTTGCTGATTTGATTGAGTTGTCATCATCCCTATTGCGTCAGTTATCCTTTCGTACCGCTTTTATGAACCCATTAAGCATTGATGTAGAATTTTAGTATGTATGAACCACATAAGTATCTCTACCTGCCAACGTATGCACAGGCAAAAGCCATCCGCGGCTAATGTAGCTCTATCAATTCCAATAATTTGAAAACGAAATAAAAAGTCAGCAAACAGCTCAGCATTATACCACTACACTACTTTGATATGCATATCAAAATTAAATTCAGTACTTAACAAGATATAGTTTAGAAAATAGAAAGGAAAAAAGTAAGCCAGTGTTTCCATTTAGAAAGAATGAAATAAAAATAACGGTTTTTTATTCCGTAACTAGTTATATAGTCAAAATATGTAAGAGAACTTTAGTAGGTATATTTAAGTAGGTGTGAATTCAAAAATGAATGAGATAAATCGCCTTAACGTGACCGGAGAAGACAATTTGTCATTGGAGACATAAGTACCCACATAAAGCGCGGACCAAACACAACTAACAAAGAGGCTTTTCACGCAAACCACAGGATAGTAGCGTTCGCCCAAACACCTCCACTAATGGCCGCTCTCGCCGCACCGGTTTAGGAATGGACCATTATTTCATTTTTGTGAGACCCTCAACGCCATTTGTCAGCGCATCAACTCTTTTCACTCGGCATTTCGTTGCGGCGACAAATTGCGTAGAATTAGTCACGTGGTCGTGCTGAGGTGACGAAAAAGGTGACTCGTCGCCTCGTGGACGAGAAGCTTTGTGCTGTGGCTTACGGTAATCAATCTTGCTACTCGACTATTGTGATGCAAGCACCTCTCGTGTCACTCTTGTGCTTGTAAATACTTAGTGCTTAATGCTCTCAGCTCGAGAGTTTACTCCATAAGTTTTTACATACCTTTAAAATATCTTCTTGGAATAAAATCGCAGCGGTCTCCGTGTTTTATTAAGTGCATTATTTAACTTTCTTTTAAATATCTGGGTCCCTAAGAAGTGCCTTCATCATATTATCCTTAGTAATTCCCAAGACAATTTGGATTGTGATAAAATGCTGCATAAGTTTTTGAATGAATGCTTAATCCATACTACTTACTATTATAAATGCGAAAGTGTGTTTGTCTGTCACGCTGTAAGGGCTCATCTTTTCAACTGATTCAAAGAGCGGTTTCATCCCAGGGGCGGACATAGGCACCTTTTATCCCGCAAAATCAGAGAGAATGGCCACGGGAATTTCAAAAACTAAAATCTGCGCGGACGAAGTCGCAGTCGTCATCAGATAGTAAAAAGAATAGAACATACTCAAGTTATAGTGAAATAACTATTAAAATTCCGCCTATTACACACACAAAATTTGACTTTGACTTTAAAGCATAAAATTTCGATATTTTAGGTCGTAATTATACGAAAAGAAAATATATGACATGAAAAAGTTTGCTTTTGTATTTAGGGGATTTTGTATTTATCAGCATCATATGTATTTACACGTTCGCGACGACATTTTAAGTTTTTCTAGATTTGTACAAAACACCTGATCGTTGTTTATCACTCGAGTGCCATCTAACGGCACTATGTGAACGTAAAAACCCAACTCTGATCGCGCGGTATTTTTGAATTAATAAAAATTAATAAAAAAATTCAAAAATGAGTATGATTTAACTATTTAAACTATCACAAAAGCAATCTTTATACCAAAAAAAGTTATATTCTTTTCGTTTAAGTTTTTTGTGCACAATTAACCGAAAAATCATAAAATAACCTTTAGGATTGGTCCTAAAAAATTTCGTTCTTTGGAGCGAATTTTTTTTTGTAGAGTCGTGTTATCACGATAAAACAACCAAAGCAAGACAGTAAACGGTATAGCACCTACCTTCTGGAGAAAGCAGACTCGCAGTGCGCGCAGCGGTACTTTCGGTCGCCGGTGTGCAGCTTGACGTGGCGGTCGCGGGAACGCTTGTGCTTGAACAGGTGCGAACAAAATTCGCAACGGAACGGCATCTGATCTGAATGGGTCTGGAAAAAGAAGGTTAATTTCAAATTTATTGACCAAATCGACCGTTTAATTGAAATCGTTAAGGAATTTATGGTTGCTAAATACAAATCTAACGGTTTAGTAGTGGGTAGTAGGTTTGAAGAGCAGGTTAGGGCTAGGGTAAGTTTTTTTTTATCCACTACAAGTTAGCCCTTGACTGCGATCTCACCTGATGGTAAGTGATGATGCAGTCTAAGATGGTAGCGGGCTAACCTGTTAGGGGCATGGCAGTTAAGTATATTAAACCCTAAACTAAACTATTCGGTTTCTACACGGCATCGTACCGGAACGCTAAATCCCTTGGCGGCACGTCTTTGCCGGTAGGGTGGTAACTAGCCTCGGCCGAAGCCTCCCACCAGGCCAGACCAGGGAAAATTCAGAAATTATAAATTCCCAAATTGACCCTGCCGAGGTTCGAACCCGGGACCTCCGCACGTTAAGACAACAGCGCTACACACTGCGACACGGAAGTCGTCAAAAGTTTGCTTTTAAACCTACATCATACTAATATTATAAATGCGAAAGTGTGTTTGTTTGTTGGTTTATTGGTTTGTTGGTTTGTCCTTCAATTACGCTGCAACAGAGCAACGGATCGACGTGATTTTTGGTATGGGTTCAACTATACCCTGGACCTGGAGAGTGACATAGGCTACTTTTTATCCCGGAAAATTAAGGAGTTCCCGCGGGAATCAAAAAAATTTTAACCACGTGGACGGAGTCGCTGTTATCAGCTAGTAGTCGATATTTAAAAGATATAAGGTATAGTTCGATATAAAGGTAGGTACATTGCACTATCTGCCTCCTTGCTAAGGTTCGCTACCCCTTTTCCATTAACATATTGCAAAAATGAAACGGTTCGCAGTTCCATCCGCATAGGTACAACTCGATTAACGTAGGTACTTTATTAATTATTATCAGATGATAGGGACATTTTACCTTCACGTATTTATTCAATCTATCGATATTCAGATTTCAGTGTTTGCTTAACTCATGTGTCAAGCAGTTTCAAAAAAAAATTTGTTTATTATTATAGAAAGAATACATCTCTATAGCAGTTTACACGCCACAATTTTATTTCTATTTACTTGAATAACCTGCAGATTGCGTGGGTAATGTTATAGTCCTTGATTAATAAATAATAATGAATGGACTTCTTAAAAACAATATCAATACAAATCCAATATCGATACTTAAACCCTTACCTTAGAGCCGTTATGATTTATAAGTTTCGGACATTCGAATTTATTAATTTCACTTTGTTTGATTACTCCAATTAAAAGCAAGCTGTAAACATGCCTGGAATATGTTTATGATGCGTGTGCGCCACTCTATGCAGCTTTTTCTATTAAAAAGACCGGTTAGCTGTCGGTTTTCGCATAAACACACTGTTTTAATATTGATTGAATTCATTAGAAATAGATTTAAGCTACTGGGTAAGTATATATAGATCTTTGGGACTATAAAAAGGAGGAGTAACTATGTAGCTGGAAGAGTAACCCTAAAAATAATCATTTACCTACATAGATCATTTTTTTAGGGATTCCCTAAAAATAATCATTTATTTAATAATAATTAAATGTCCTTCAAAATGCGGACTTGAAATATTTTTTTGATTAAAAATTGACCGAGATATTGACCGAAAAAGCAAAAAAACTCAAACAATCTAAATTTTGGCCTTTTTTTTCAAGTTTATTTCGACTGTTTTGGCATGGTATTTTTTTTTCAATATTTAAAAAATGCTATTCCGATGGGAAATTTGATTCTGTACAAAAAGTTTTATCTAATATATAAAATTTCCATGTCACAATGTTAGTTACCGTACTCCTCCGAAACGGCTTGACCGATTTTGATGAAATTTCATATGTATACTCAGTAGGTATGAGAATAGGACGTAAACTATTTTTCATACCACCACGCGGACGGAGTCGCGGGCTTCAGCTAGTATACCTATACAATATATCGAAATTTTGCTCTGTTTACGAGATATATTGAAAATACTAAAATTGATGCTTTTTCATCCCTATCCTCAATTTCCACCCTCTAAGCACTCCACGGTTTTTTCTTCTTTTATAACCCATTGAACGATTCCTGCAATAAAAACCCGTGAACGTCTTAGTTCCTTTCTAAATGTTATAATCAATAGCCTAATACATTACAATGCGCAAAGGCGAAATATAGGTAATAAAACAAATGCATTTGGTTTATTACTATTCGTCTTACAACATACAAGAACTTTGAGCAAACGCTACATTGATTCTTCCATGATGGTTTTTGAATACAAGCAAGCGGGTGCGCTACACCGTGGCGCTAACAAATTGCCGTAGGTGCTAATGGTTTGTACTAGCCTCGCTATGGTAATTGAGGGACCACGAGAGCACAAACCCTCGACTAAGCAAACACCATCATTCTTACTAACAAGTTTATCGATAACCAATACTTCCATATCTAGCAATGGTAACTGATGGTTTTATAGTTCAAATGTCTTGCACCTAGTGGCGTGCACAGTATACGAAGCCAGGGTAGGCATTGGTTAGATTTTCAGGCAGGGTATGATGAAAAATAAGCATTGACCTTTTTTACTAGGGTAGCAATGCTTTGATGCCTCTATGTTGTGCACGCCACTGCAGTTGCACCCGACAATTCTTCTCATACGAGTAGGCAGTCGTTTTATTACCAGCAACTATAATAACTATGACTATATAGTATGGCATCAATCATCGAAAGGCCTATGAAAAGACGCGATGAGGACATCGTAAGAGTTGCAGGCGAGACTTAGGTGCATATTATAGAGAAAAACGGTAGAAGCTTTCCTTACATGTGAAATTAAAATAAAGCTTTTATTTTTATAGCAGAACAATAAGTCAGCTAACATTTTGTAATGTAGTCTTACCTAAAAATAGTAGATATTATAGTAGTAGTTATATAATACCTACTTAATTAAATATGAATAAGAATGGGAAGCGGTTATATAGACTTTCAGCGTCCTTTTCGGGAAGCACTTCTAACTTTTCTGAGTTTAAATGTGCGTTTAAGGCAATTAAATCTTATTTGCTCTAACGGTAAAGCAAACCAACGCAAGGAAACGAGCATACCGGCGAGTTCTTCAAAAAGATTTTAAAGGTGTGTGAAGACTGACAATCCGCACTTGACCAGCGTGGTAGACAACGGACAACCCTTTTCATTCTGAGAGGAGACTCGTGCGATAATGAGCCAATATTGGGTTATAATAATGATGAAAAGAGGTTTCACATATCACAGTGTCATAGAAAGAAGGAAATGGATCCTAATAAAATAATGCCATTTCAAACATTTTAAATAGATGAGGCTTGAACATCAGCAATGTAGATAGAAAACTACTTGAAACGTTTTAAATTAAATTTTTAAAATAGAAAAAGTTTAACATATTCCTCAATGACCAACAATGGTTCAGTCAATCAAGTGTAACTCGTGTTTAGCATCATAGAGCGCATAATCGGTGAGGTGGTCAATTGCTTAGTGGAACCGTGAAGAGCCTGTCAGTTTTAGGAATGTTTGTGCGATGTACCTACACCTTTAATCTCTTTATACCCGCCTGCACCACTTTACGGGTGGCGAAGGCCGACGCGACGGCTCCCATTATTTTCCTCATGGCAGCCACATTAGCATTCTCATAATTAACTTATGAATAATCCTTAGAACGTGTCATTGGGTAATAGTCATTTTTTAGAAGTAGACGTGACGCTAAGGTGATTTGAATAAACGTTATGTTCCCCCATAATTATGTAACGTAATGTCATACTTTGTTAGTTGGTTTTGTAAATTACTCGAGTAGGTATGTAGATATGTAGGCACTCAACCACTTAAGTTTTCGGTGCCGTGCTCTGCAGGCACCGAAAACCGGATAAGAATATTATTATTATGTACCTAAAATATTTAGCTAAATGTTTTAAATAAACTTTTACAAGTTCTTTTGAATCGTCAAGTGAATTTACCACTGATCCTGAAATATATGATCAATTAACTCACTGTTGATCACTTAAATGTTCGCTTGGTATCTAAATAATAATAAAAACACGTAGGTAAGTTTATTACAGCCCCTGAGATTATCGACGTCAAATATCTACTATAGATACCTGCTCGTAAGTATAACCTAATTGCAACAGAATTGCGGTGAATCCATCGAGCTAATGATGCATTCACAAAGAAATATGCACGAGCCATCAAAACTTATTTAAAAACGCATTAGAAACCTCTGCATTAAAGTAGGCACCTACCTACAAAAGGTTAACACAAGGTGTAATTATCACGTCATTGATTGTAGCATTGTTCATGGAATGACATAGGAAACTTAAAGGACTCATGCTCAATAGATATATGATTATAGATCCTTAAGTATCCTTAAGATCCTTAAGTATCCTTAAGATCCTTAAGTATCCTTAAGATCCTTAAGTATGACCTACTTCAGTTAAGTTCAGGGTAATTCAGGGTATAATTATACAAGGCAAAAGGGATGTGGGACGGAGAAGGACATTCTGGCTGAAGAACTTACGTCAGTGGTTCAATAAAAGCACCCGATCAATATTTAGAGCTGCAGTGTCGAAAGTTCAAGTTGCCAATATGATCGCCAACCTTCGATAGAAGAGGCACCGAAAGAAGAAAAGAAGATTATGGATCCGAGTATATCATTATCAGAAGAAAATTAATAAATTCGTAGAGGGTTAGGCTAGGCTAGACAATATGTAGATACCTTCTTGATGCCTATCAATTCACCTCATAGTCATACGTCTAAATTCTAATTCGTTGACCTAACTCTCAGCAGAGTGGTGTTCATGAAGTATTCATGAAGTTTAAGTCAAAGTCAAAATATGTTTATTCAAAATTGGTACCTACACAGTAAACTTTATGAATGGCAAGTATACAAAGTATGGTGATGGTGATAAATTAACAACAGTATCTTAAAACAAAGCTTCGAGAGCTCCAAACGCGCCCTGGTTTGAGAAAAGCCCACAGAAAACTCAGCCGGGTTTTTTTAAGTTTAAAGAACTACTGGAATTGTTGTTCAATTTGATTTTGAGAAAGTACTATACCTACCTATATAATAACGTCTAGATATGAGATAGACAACTGATAATAATATAGGTATACATTATTTTAATAATAGAAAATCGCGCTCAACGGTCCATCACTATCAGCTCCCCGAAAGGAATGTTATCGTCCGAGTATCAGTGTCGATTTCAAAAGAGAATCCAGTAAGATCAACCGTAGCCCTAGTACCTACCACTGTTATAGTTTGACAGCTAAGTAATTAGAAAGCGACGATCGCAATCACCAGTGATTGGGTACCTATGTTCATCAGAGGCGTACAACTGCATAGAGTTCGGCTCTACGGACATATTATCTTCCCTGCTAACTAAGTTGCTAACATTATCTGACTATTGGCTAAAATACACAGTTATAGCAAGAAATGTAAGAATACTATAAATACCTATGCAACACAACTAATTCTTATTTACCCTTTTTGTCCACTATCAAGATTGCGCTAGAAGTAGGAAGCTTGTATGATCATGATCATGATCTACAATCTACATCCTGCAGCAGAGTTGCGCGTTTTGCAAAGACATTCATACTAACAATTCGGTAAATAAGCTGATTAATATATATTTTACTAGCTGATGATGCCCGCGTATTCGTCCGCGTGGTTTAAGTTTTTTTTGTTTCCCACGGGAACTCCTTAATTTTCCGGGATAAAAAGTGTATGTCACTCTCAAGGTTCTCAACTATATCCATGCCAAAAATCACGTTGATCCGTTGCTCCGTTGCGCCGTGATTGAAGGACAAACCAACAAACAAACACACTTTCGCATTTATAATATTAGATAGTATAGTATATTAGAAAGTATGATTAACTATAGTGTTATTAAACTTCGTGCCAATGTCACATAAGCGGGCTCGCGGTCTCCACGGGAGCTTGGCCCCCGGGCCCCCTGGGTGCGTAGCGGAGCCCTGCTGGCCGCCCCGTGCTTCTCACCACGACACCATGCCCCTGTTTATAGCGAAAAAACACGCGACGCAAAGTATCTTTCGTATTAGGTATTCACCAACAAACAGCGTGAGAGCGTCGGCCATAATGAGAGCCGGTACTGTCGAAATTCCGCGTAAAGCGCACCAAAACACATTTCAAACTAGTCGTAAGTAGTTTAAGGCGAGCGTGATAGCCAATAAAGCTTTGAAATGGGCAGCGGACGGCTACCGAGCGGCTTTCCCAGTACAATAACTGCGATGTCATCGGTGGTTCACATACCCGCCGGCGCGGGGTCAGATCGGCGGAATGTTTCTGGCCATATACGTAGCACCCCGAAAACTCGTATCAAATTAAGAAATCATTCTACGAAATAGGCTGCGTGGAATATTTTGTGGTGTTGTGAACTTAGGTACCAAATATATCAGTATGTATAGTAGGTACCTTTATTATTCTGTTGATCTAGGTTCTTTATTTTGAGCATTTACAACATGTAAAGATGCATCCTGCTGGACCGTTGGACGAACTTTGTACTTATATGATCAACAGCGATTTGGAGGAAATAATTTCGATTGTGATTGCTTACCTATTTGATGAATCTTACTGGATAGGAGGTATGGACGAATTGGCTAAGTATGAGACCAACGGTTACCAAATCATGCTTTTGACCAGCCACTTTAGTCCTAATTTGACATTAAAAAACTGTGTGAGTCTCCTACCTACAGAGTGAAAGACAAACTGATTGAGATCCAGTATAGGTATAATGTTTTACCTAAATTGTTGAAATGCCTAGTACCTACTTACAGAATAATTTAAGTCAGTTCTCTAAATCTAAAGTTAAGAATTATATACAACTAGCTGATTCCCGCGACTTCGTCCGCGTGGATTGAGGTTTTTCGGTTCCTATCTCTCAAGTTAGATCGAACTGCACATGGTGTGCGAATTTTATTATAATCGGTTAAGTGGTTTAGAAGTCCATTGAGGACAAACATTGTGACACGAGATTTATATATATTATAAGATTTAAAAAATGTACGTAAAAATTATCTTGCAGATCACGAATTCTGCGAAACGAGTTGCTACTGCACAATGTAGTACAATATTCACTTTTGGCACAGAATTTTCATGTTTTGCTTTAGTGCTGCTTAGCATATTAATAGCTTTATTATGCGTTAATTATTCTGAAACTATATATAATAAAAAATTTTGCCTGAGGACATATCAGTGGAAATAACTTGAGAATCACTTTTCATAATAGTTAAGCACACCGCCGTCGTAGGCGTCCTGACGATACCATTTATTAACGTAAACTGTGTTTCTTTGCCCAAAAATATTATAGCTGTAGAACAGTAGATAGGTACCTGGTTGGACAATTTAATAAAAATGGCCTTAGATTTGATCAGAAAAGCACGTTTCTCAACAAGAGCGATCTAAAACGGCCATCTTATAAAACAGCATCTCCTGATTTACTTTTATAATGATTACCTTTTCCAAGCGGCGCAATGATAATTGATAAAAGCTTGGCACGCCAGCCTAGGGAGTTCTTATCTCAGCCTATTTCCGGCCGTCACTGCGATGTCGCGCGCGCGAACACGATCTACCGATACATTTGTCGGCGCAACACTACGAACCCAACGGATTGATCGATATCTCTAGAACGCAACAGTGATGGCAATTGCATCCTGATAATCTAATAAAATCCTTTTACGACCGTATTGGCCAATTATAAAAGTAATCGATTCTAAAAATGTTGTGTTGCGTTTTTTGTTATATAAAGATCCGGATCTAAGTTTGAGCGTAGGTACTAGGTAGGTGGAACACGGCCGGCGTTATGCAAAGTGACGTTTCTATTTACCCTATCGCAGCTAGATCTGTCGCGGCGTGAGTTGCACTGCAATCGTATGCGGTTAGATCGGCGCCACACAAAGGAGTCCAAGATGTACGACCGTAATAAGCTCGCGTGTCACAATTTCGCAGGCCCCGCAGTTGTACACGGTACACCGCAAGGCTACTGCGATGCATATCGCGCAATAAGCACTGTCTCTGTAAATGGACCATTTGGGGCATATCCTTGCTAATGAAGCTGAGAGATTCCAGGCTCTAGCATGGCGAAACTGGATTCAAATTTACAGCTATGAGTATGACATTTGTTAAGGTTTGAATACCTACGATGTTTTTTTTATACACTACAAGTTAGCCCTTGACTGCGATCTCATCTGATGGTAAGTGATGATGCAGCCTAAGATGGTAGCGGGCTAACCTGTGAGGGGTATGGCAGTTATATGAAAACCACACTCCTAAACGGTTTCTACACGGTATCGTACCGAAACCACATCCGAAACGCTAAATCGCTTGACGGCAAGTCTTTGCCGGTAGGGTGGTAACTAGCCACGGCCGAAGCCTCCCACCAGGGAAACCTCAGCAGTGTATGTACGTTGATTATTGTTTATAGTAAGTAATTGAAATGACTGAAATACTTCATGGAATTGTTTAAGTATGCCGTAGGTATGCGTAGTCAATTTTCATACTTATATCTACTTGAATGTCACATTTATTATCAAATGAAAATTATTACGATTTAACGAATAATCTCGTTTTCTTATTTCGGTTTACAGCCGAGCGATCGCGTAACTTCTGCATCAATCATTGTTACAGTATCAATTGCTGTAATTGGCTGAATTTATGGCATTCTTACTGCGTCAATGGATTATGTCCAATAGTGGAAGAGTGTTAACCAATCAGAGGTGATTGCGATGTATCAATGATTGATGCAGAAGTTACGCGATCGCTCGGCAGTTCTATCACTCACTTAATCACTCATTTAATTACGTATCTATTCTGCATCATCCGTAAAAGGTGAAACATTATCATGGTAAGACAGCTGCCACCTCTAATGGCTGACTCTATACATAACTGAACTTATATGAACTTAAGATTTTGCGAGTAGTTGACTCTATATCGTACAAATTCGCGGACAGTTAATTTGCGAGTAAAAGCTATATTCGATAATAATAGAAGAAAATGCCAACTTATATTAATTAAAAGATTCTAACCTGTTCATGTTTTTTGAGGTAGGAGAGCCTAGGGAAGGCCTTGTCGCAAAATTTACATTTGTATGGCGTGTGTTCGGTGGCTCCCAGCGTGAAAGGCGGCTCGGCGTCGGGATCCGCGTCGGCGTCGGCGGCGTCGCGCGACGTCGGCGTGGAGGACGGCGACGGCGACGGCTCCGGCGTGGACGACGGCCACGAGCTGCCCCCCGTGCTGCCCACGCTGCCCACGCTGCCCACGCTGCCCAGCGCTTCTGTTATATCAATGAAACCAATTTAATTAGTAAAGAAATCAAAGTATTGTTTTCATTTGTTTATGTAAAATTCATAAAATAGGGATGTCAAGGTACATGACACGTACATGACATAAAACTGTCTTTTTGAAATAATACTGCTTTATGGGATGGTCTTGGTAAGTTGGTAACCCCCCTGAAATACTATCTTATGCACGCGGACATTAAAGCTCTACATCGGTAAAGGCCCATATTTTGTTGATAAAAGCCAATACATTTTTTTCGTAGCACCTCGCGGAGTAAAAATGAGCTGCAGTGATAAGAATCAGAACAAATGATGACTAAGTACCTAATGTTGGGAAGGAGACAAAGGGGAAAGATATAGGGGGTTTTTTATTCATCTATGAAACTGGGTATCGTGATTGTGGTATATAATACTTATGTGAATTTAAAGAACATATCCGCATACTTTTGTGTTGTTCCAACATACTCCATTAAGTAGGTGCCTATACCTACTTCCATTAACATAGTAGGTACCTACTTGTAATTTCGGCATAACTCCAGTTTATGACTTAACGTAAGTATGTAAATTTACAAAGAAAAAGTGTGGTTTTATGTTATTATAATTTCCGTTGGTACTCTGATTTTCCGGGATAAAGGTGTCCTGTATATGTCCTTTCCCGGGACCTTACTCTGTACCAAGTTCCGTCAAAATCGGTACAGATACCTACTTAAGTCGGCAAAACGTATCAGAACGTATCAAGCACACACTTTCGCATTTAGTAAACGTATGTATTTCTGTTCTAGATGAGGCGCACGACTTCGTACCTACGCGTGGTTAATTCCCACGGGAAATCCTCTATTTCCCGGGATACAAATTAGCCTAGGCCCCGGGATAAAACTATGTCTGGAAAGGATGAGCCTGAAAGCGTAACAAACAAATAAAATCACATTCGCATTATAATATTAAGTTGGATGTATATTGTAAGAACACTGATAAAATACGACGTTATGTAACCCGTTTATCTAACGGTTTCCGCAACTCTGGATCTCCTCGCCATGCCATTTTCCTTAACAACGCACTTCCTTTTCTTCAAGCCCATTTAATAGGTGGAAACTATTTATATCAATCAGAGCCCTCCACCGTCCTTCACACCCCGGATACACGTAACGAGTCATTTAATGGATGAAATAAAGGGAGAAATATTTCAACGAAGACAATGCAATTTTCTTTATAGGCTAAAAATTTACGGAAAAATATACCTGCCTATGTAAGTCTCTCTCTGCGTCGTATTCCTCATTTTAATATTATTGGTAGGACTTTTCTTGGGATAGTAATGGGGTGGGTTCCCACGTCCTTCCGCATACGACTCGACTAAGAGTAGGTATACCATTGACCATACCTACATGTATGGAGTACCTATACCTACTCTTAGGTTTTTGTTTACGATTATTATCAGATAAGTGATAATAACCGGGACCGACGCGACGCGCACGAAAAGGCCAAATTTGAACCTCACCCAGGTCACCCATCCAGTTACCGACCTGGGTCAACATTGCTTAACATTCGCAATCGACTGATAGGTATACGTTGTCACAACTAGGCCACTCGTCCCTCAATTTTTAGGGTTCCGTGATCAACAAAGAGCCCTTAAAATTCGCCATGTCGGTCCGTCCGTCCGTCGATCCGCGGCTTAGATCAGAGGCTGTTCAAGTACTAGAAAGCTGAAATTTGGCATGGATATACATATTAATCACGCCAAGAAAGTTAAATAAAAATTTGTAAAAATTTTTTTTACGGTAACCTAGTACGTAACGACGTACCTACTTGGGTTGATTTTTTTCACGTTTACCCCGTGGTGTGGGGTGTCGTTGGATAAGTCGTTCAAAAATAGTGTGGGTGTGGGAAAACCATTTTTAGGGTTCAAGAGGAAAAAAGGAACCCTTATAAGATCACTTCGTTGTCCGCCTGTCCGTCTGTCAACCACCTTTCAAGGAAACGCGTAAACGTAACAAGTTGAAACTTGGTCAGCGGTCCCTTGGAGATGTTATAGAGAAGAAAAAGATTAATTTTCATTCCCACTTTACGTGTAGGGCAGTTTCCGTAAAAAAAAATTTTATAACTTTATTTTACCACTTTGTCGACTTAATTAATATTATATTATCATGTACCGCGGACAGATGGACGGACGAACATGGCGAAACTATAAGGGTTCCTAGTTGACTACGGAACCTAAAAATGATTTATTGGGAAGGGCAAGATTCCAATTGGACAAACATTCAATTGTATCAAATTTTCAAAAGTAAGTAGGTGTCAGGTCGGCGATAGGACGTGCGTAATTAGCAACGATTGCGGCAATTCCTCGGGTGACGACGGTGGCGCCGCGCCAGTGGGCGGCGGAAGCGCACTTCCTAATTGCGGCGTCTGAGACACCTCGACCGGCGCCTCGCCAATCAACGGCAATCGCCTAACGCTAACACCACGTTATTACAATCTAAGGAGTTATATATGTATGTTCTATCCTAACAGTCGTTCCGCGGAGGCGTCTAATCAGAGCAACGCTGCGGGGTGAAAGGGAAACTGGCAGAATTTTCAATACAAAATTCTGTCACTCTATTGTCAAATTTGTTTGCAGTTTCCTACCTCTCTCAACCATGAGAGTACCTACCGTTAGGTGCTACAACTATCTTGTGCCTGTCATTTGACATTGGTCTTAAATCGAATGCGGAAGTCCATGATTATGAAGGAACTTGAAATTTAATTTGCTTTGAAATTTATTGTTGCGGATTATAGCAAATTAAATTTCAAGTTCCTTCATAATCTTAAATCGAAGTCAAGTAAGCTATCGATGGTTACAATTACAACAATTTGAAATGAAGACATAACTCTTTATGTCTTCATTTCAAAACTGAAAAAAGCTAAGTGTAAGTACCCTATAGCTTCCTAAGTAAGCTAAGTAGTTGATGACCGTCACCAAGGTTGAATTTTTCGTGCATCTTTTAAAGGATCCATCTGTACGAAATTCCAAGGGTGGTCAGAGATTATGGAGAACAAGATTCCCGGAATATCACTACGAAGAAAATGGAATAGGTAGATGAATTATTAATGGATTAGAACCATATGCAACCCAAAAAAATTAAAGAATCAGCTAAATATCAAAAGGCTTTTAGAAAGCTTTAAACGATGAAACTGAAATTTTTGGTCTCCCTGTAATTAATCTGGAAACCTAGATCATTGGAGAAATTCTGTATATATGTGGCAGCCCACCAACCGGCAATCAAGCAGCTTGGTTTATCTCATCTGTGTCTACCACCCCCTCTTCTTCTATGACATGGACTATGGAGGTTGCTTAGCTGTGGGACATCAATAAAGCACGCAATTGCTAAAACCTAATACCCAGGTAAGAAGCACAATTAACTTTCTCACTTGGGGGCTAGCGGTCCCGCAGTTTATCTCGCCGTTCTCGCAGTGGCCCCTGCTGGCAAGACTGTGGTGACCGACAAATTAGTTTTTCTACTGCAAGTTAGCTCTTGAGTGCAATCTTGCGATTTTACATATTGGTAAGTGACGACATTGAACTAACCTGGAATGTGTGCAGTATTTACTGAAGCGATACCTACTTAATCCTGATCGGTTTCTACGAGTATGTCGAATTACACATGGTAGGCTAGTAGATACTAGCCAGACGCAGCTGAAGCCTTGGACCAGACCAGATCTTCAGTCAATTTAAAAACTGTAAGTCCCCAAATTGACCTGCTTTAGTTAATCGATCAGAAACGCTCTCATATATTAGATATGAGACCACAAAGACCACAAAGAAGATTCGATAACCTTATTATTATTATTATTTTAGTCAATTTATTATTTTATGTGTATTATGTCTATAGTGTAGTCTTATTGGAATGACATTGTTTTTTGTGATCTGTGTTACAAATTATGTGTTTTTTGTGTATTTTGTTAATTGTAAGCAAGTATATTAAGTTTTTTTATTAAGTAATTGTCACTCTAATTCTGTGGCCCGGAGAGATGCATTGGGCAACTGTAAGGTCTCTTCGGGTATGTTATCTAAATAAAATAAAAAAAAAATAAAAAAAAAGCTTGCGTCAGTTCGTCAAAAATAATAAATTATAATATACTACAGATGATGACCGCAACTTCGTCCGCGTCGATTGATGTCTGATTCCTGCGGGATATCTTCAATTTTCCGGGATTATAAGTAGCCTGACCTTCCACAGGAGGTAACTTATCTCTACACCAAACTTCATCAAAATCGGTTAAACAGTAGGGCCGTGAAAGCGTAGCAGACCGACAAAAAGACATATAGACATACTTTTGCATTTATAATATTAGTATGGAAGTATGGATGTGGATGGGCTGAGGTCGAGCAACAGCGACATCGTTACGAATTTACGATGGTATGACATAGAGCTTCGAAACATAAGTGCTCCCAATGATCATTCACTCAGCAGGTGTTAGAGACAGCTATATAACTCCGACATTCCGAACCAGAGTAATCAGCATCTCTCTTTGCGTCGTATTCCTCATTACTGAGGGTCGTGACTCCTTTCCATTAATCACATAATGGTAGGAGTTTTCTTGGGATAAATAATGCGGTGGGTTCCCACGTCCTTCCGCATACGACTCGACTTGAGTATTAAACTGTAAGTTCTTGTAACGATTATTATCATATTATGTTAGTGATAATAACCGGGACCGACTGCTTAACGTGCTCTCCGAGGTACGAAGGAAACGAAAATGCCAAATTTGAACCTCCAAATTCGGTCACCCATCCAGATACCGTCTTGGGTCAATCGCAATCGACTGATAATATACGTTGTCACAACTAGGCCACTCGTCCCTCAGCATAGTCTTAAAATAAATTGAAGGGACTATGAGTGCTTCCAAGAGACCTACGTCAAGGATGACGATGACTACTAAGGAGGATGATTTACCTACCTTGTACTTAACTCTTGAATTAAATTACCTAGCAGGTAGGTAAATTGTGCTTCTTCATCGTCGAACTTAAAAAGGGCAACCTCTTGAAGTTTTTGAGCATAGACCTTTAAGGGCGGGTTTCAGATTTAATGATGAAAAAGAGCTAGGTAATACCCAATACGTACCTTTGTCTGTATTTCGTTTAACAAAATAGGCAACCGCAGCAGCCAAGCACGTTTGAATAACGTTTTCAAGTGTTAATATGAATTGCAGAATCTACGTCAACAGTGATCTCTCGAAAAGCTTTATATCATCGGAATTCAACAAAACCGAATGCCAAAAACGTTCAAAAGTAATTAATTGTCAATTTCCGTATACCTAATTGAAGGGCAAATCTAAAACGATTAAACGGCGAGACCGTCACATAATTAATCCTTAAAATACAACAACAACAAACAACAACTCCAGTATCTAATTCAAGGCAGTAATCATATTATATGGATTGCTTATGTATATAAAAGAAAGTCGTGTTAGTTACACTATTTTTAACTCAAGAACAGCTGAACCGATTTGAATTGAAAAATTGAAAATGAAATTTATTGGTATTCGTCGTTTTACAATTTTGTCAGGAACCCCGAAGTAAGTTTGAAAAAACCTGTATCTCGGGGTCCCCGCTCTTCCTCCTCGGTACAAATAACAATAATATCTTTAACAATGAAAAGTTTAAAATTAATAAAAATACCAAAGTTAGCATGCATTGTTCTGTACATGTAGCATGATTTGGCTGAGTGGGGAAGAAGCTTAGACAGGAGACGGACTTAGGATACTTTTTATCCCGGAAAATTAAGGAGTTCCCGCGGGAATCAAAAAAAACTTAAACCACGCGGACCAAGTCGCGGGTATGAGCTAGTATATTATAAAATAATGAGAAAAAAGCGCTGCCTCATGTTTTACGCAAAGAATTATGTTCAGCGCGATAATTCAGCCAGCATGCTTACCACTTTTCCGAGCGAGCATGTATTTTATACAGTCATAATTAAGCATCCTATAGCTGTGTTACATTTTTAGGGTTCCGTACCCAAAGGGTAAAAACGGGACCCTATTACTAAGACTCCGCTGTCTGTCTGTCTGTCTGTCTGTCTGTCTGTCTGTCTCCAGGCTGTATCTCATAAACCGTGATAGCTAGAAAGCTGAAATTTTCACAAATGATGTATTTCCGTTGCCGCTATAACAACAAATACTAAAAATTAAAAAAATATATATATTAAGGGGGGTCCCCATACAATAAACGTGTTTTTTTCGTATTTTTTTGCTCAATATTAAAAACGGTAACAGGTAGACGGTTCAAATTTTCACAGAATATTAACTTGTATATTACCTTTCAAAATAAATAATTAAATATCAATAAAGTAAATATTAAATCATAAAACTTACTACAGGTTTGTACGGAACCCTCGGTGCGCGAGTCCGACTCGCACTTGGCCGGTTTTTAATATCTAAGTAGTTTTATATAGAATCTCCCATTTTGAAGAATAAGATAACAGATAAAATATAAATGCAGAATGGTCTTTCGAAATATATACCTGAATAAAAATTATGCTTATGTAAAATATTGATAAACTAGATGATTCCCGCGACCTCGTTCGACTCCGCGATTAAGTTTTTTTGACTCCCGCGGGAACTCTTTATTTTTCCGGGACAAAAGCTTGCAGATGCTGCTTACCGCAATTAAGTAAATATATCTACCGTATATTTTAAATCTCGTTATTCTAGTTTCACAGTCCACAGTCCACACTGTATATTCAAAGCAGCCGCAGCTTCGCTCACGTTTTTAGTTTTCATACAAATTCAAAACCCTATTTCAAGGGATTCAATTTTTAAAAATCCCTTCTTGACGAATCCCAAATTTCAGCCTGATCTGTGGTTTGAGCTGTGCGTTGATAGATCAGTCAGTCGAGAAGAAGATCCATACTAATATTATAAATGCGAAAGTGTGTCTGTCTGTCTGTCTGTCTGCTACGCTTTCACGGCCCATCTGCTCTACCGATTTTGATGAAATTTGGCAGAGGGGTAGATTGTATCCCGGGGAAGGACATAGGCTACTTTTTATCCCGGAAAATTCAAGAGTTGCCGCGGGAATCAAAAAAACTTAATCGCGGAGTCGAAAGAAGTCGCGGGCATATTCTAGTAATTCATAATACATAATATTATCTATGTTTGGTACGACCCATATACCTACTGGTGGATAATCATACCACGTCGACTTGGTGCAATATCACCTACATCGTTTTGTTCCACTTACCGGCTATCCGCATCGAAAAGCTCCCTTACTTTTTCTGCTCTTAAAAAGATTACCCTTTTTTGTGGGGAAATCCGTCATGGACATCAACGGGCCCCGAAATTGCGTAAACCTAATTATTTGTCCCACTGGCGGTGGAGACGATGCTGGGGTGAGAAAGCCAAACATTTTATAAAAGAGAGGCTGTGAGTTGTGACCCACGTTCTGGTTCCTACCTGGTTCAAAGGTTATCCATCGCCATTCTGCGTGGCAATGCTGCAAGCTTGATGGGTGCCTTTAGCCCAGGGGCACCCAGGGATGGTCTTTTTTATTAGGGTTTTTTTTGTTAGTAGGTATATAAGGATTTATTTTAGATAGGTATATTTTAAATTTATTTTATGGTTAGTTTAATATTTAGATTTTAGTATATTAATGTATAATATTTGTTTATTTTGCAACTGGTATTTTATAGAAATTCTTAAATTTTCCCGTCATCATAATTGTAAAATGTTTCAAGCAAATAAACGATTGATAGATTGAACTTGTAATTTTTCAATTAAATTTAGAACTTACGTTTTATCTCCTCTGTTGTTACGTCGTGGTTTTCCTTGTTTGCTTGAATCTTCTCTATCAGATGTTCCAATCTGCTGCTGTTCCCTTTGAATAGCATTATCATAGCGGAGGCACCCTCGGACCACTGCTCGTCCAATGCGCGGTCAGTTACCGAGCTACGCAAGATCGCCGCAGGTGCATCAATACCTGTTTATTTGGAGCTTTTTGCGTACCAAATTACCGCAAGTGCAAATTAATGCGCGGCGCGTGTCCGACAGCTGGTGGTTAATTGAAGGGGCGCGCGTTCTGCTTACGGTTTTTTCACGGCAATTATTTGGGTGCCTGCGATCCATCGACCGGGATAACTAGCGACAGGCTCGAGCGCGTTCACCTCTGTGTTTCGGGGTGTATAGGATATGACTTGTCCGTAATGGTCTCTGATTAGATCCTGAAGAAAACTTTCATAGCTGAGTGTACGGAGCGGCTTCGGTCGGGGTGTCTCGTGATGACCGTTGCGCGCGATGAGACTGCCGAGCGCGGAGCGACTGGCTCGGTGGGCGTCCGCAGCGCCCGAGCGCGGCGCCTCAGCACCCTGCGCCCCGCCTGCTGCCCCGCCCACTGCCCCCCCTTTCCCCCTCCCTCCATGCAATGCACCCAACTGCCACTATTTCACTATATTTTCCTAAAGCCCATTTAAGGGCAAACTCCTCATGAGGAATAGGTACGTAGCCTGGTGGGTACCGCAACACACAGGTACCTACCTAACATCTTAGAGTAGATCTTAGAGTACTCAACGTATCATCTCAGTATTCTAATTGGAATCATACGACCGAAATGCAGATGGTACCTATATGCCAGTTAATTCAAATACCGAACTAAATAAAATAACCGCGCAATTTTCCTATGAAAGGGTAGATACATTGAATCCCATGCCTAATCAATCATCAACTTGACGTTCTCGATTTACAAAACAAATGAAGCGTGGGTACGTGAACGCAGCTAAAAAGAGGTAAAACGCAACTGACAGGCGCTAAAAGCTTTTCAAATTGGTAGGAAAACTGTAGAAACATTTTCCTCGTTCCACCCACGGTTGGGCGCGACCAATGGGCGCCTGCCCTCCCGCCCCGCGCTCCCTCTACTTAGCAAAGGCCATACGCCGCAAAGGCTTTTTTTTTTTCACTTATTACTGAAACTTTTCCTTAAAAGATGGCCATTATATCTATTAAGGGATTCATTTTTTTATACGTTTGTGGTAGGTTATCTTTTTTTCATCGAGAGGTTTAATAATTAACTGTTAATTAGACACTGTCCTGTCTGGATATGGATGGGTAGGTGCTATTATTAACTTAGATTTGAATAAATAAGGTAATTATTTTAAAAGTGAGGATTAAAACCAGTGTTTCCATGCTTGGCTCTCACCTGTCCCCCGATTACGTAAGAATTGTCGATCAAACGTTAAAGATTTTCGTCAAAGTAAAATAAACCATGACAGAATTGAATTAGAGCTCAATTTCGTCTGCCCAGTCTTATACGTTTAGGTATGTACGATACCCTAAACGTATAAGAATGGGCAGACGAAATTGAGCTCTAATTAAATGATATCATGGTTTATTTTACTTTGACGAAAATCTTTAACGTTTGATCGACAATTCTTACGTAATCGGGGGGCAGGTCCTGGTAGTTTTACTTAAAAGTGATAGTTATTGAGATTTTTAAAATGGTGGTCCTTTGTCCCTCTTTAAGATGCACTTCTACATAATATGTTTTACCTACCACAAATTTAGTGTTTGGGCCGTGAATAGATAACAATTTAACAAACAGTCAGTGAGCCAGACAGACATTCGCGTTTATCATAATATTAGTATTAGTAGGTACCTCGGAATAATAAACTAGTTACCTATCTACTAGATTGCCCCTGGCATAATATATTATTCTTGGGATAAATCGAATCTATAACTCTAGATAGGTATAATATCAACTTACATGCTAGTGTCTAATTAATAATTTGAGTCCCATCTTGACCACTATCCAAGCCCCACCACCACTACAGCCATATTGACTACTTGGCACAGACCTCCACTTTCATGAAAGAGAGGGAATTAGAACTTAGACCCACCACGCTGTTCCAATGCGGGTTGGCGGGCTATCCAAGCAACTGGGTCGAAATATCCAGTGTAATTTCATAGGGGTCAGATCGACATCGACTATAGCACAGTTTTTTGCAAAAAGGTCATGCTATCGGCAAGTATAGGCAGATAGTAACATTGGGTATAGGAGGTACGATAAACTTACCTACCTATCTGTGTCTAGATGTCAGTAAGACGAATTCTAATAAGTTTATACCTAGCGCTTGGTGTCTAAACCTTGAGATTAGAATGTAGGTTTTCTCTAGTACCTAATAGGTATCGTAGGTCTACGGCCACTGAACATCCTTTCTACGACTACGATCCGGTCTACGACTCGTAGACCCAATCTAAGAAATGATACTCAGGAATTCCTAAACGAAATCGGGGCAATTCAGCAGTAAGCTTAGTAGTGCTATTAATAGGTATAGGCACTTAAATTAATTGGCTTTTACTGGGCAGGATAGTAAGAGTCTTACAATGAGTAGGCTGCGGGGAGCCCCCTCAGCCTAATTATACTTTCTAATAAGAGCGAAAGCACAGTAAGGATAAAAAAGTATTATGTATATTTAACAACTAGTGAAATAAATTCTGTTTTAATTATTATTAAATACGAAATTCTCACAAAAGACGTCCCCCACCACGTCCCCTGTTAGTTTTATGTCAAATAACCATTTTAAACTATCGATTATAGTAAAAAAGTGCGTCGAACTTTGATGACGTCACAATTTAGTATTTCATACAAAATCCCTTTAGGTACTTAGCGCCCGTTTTGAACTTGTCAAATACCCAATTGTCTGGGGGACAAGTCGGAAAGTCCGCCGCGCCGCCGGTAGGTATACCTAATAAGGCTGCACCAAAGAGGTAGGATCCGTCTTCATGACGTAAGGGCTGCGCAGACTACCACGATAGGATGAAACGTCGCTCCCAGACAACGCGGGCGCTTCACGCGAACTTTTTCTGTCCGCAGTGTGTTTTTCTCTAAAACCAAAACTGTTATCCTTAACATTTATAGGCAAATTATAATATACGAACCTACCATCCGCTATGAAGTTATAAAATCTGTAAATAAAACATGAATTTCAAAGCAATTGAAGTGCCACCCCGTGCCCATAGATCGGTGTTACGGGACCGTTGGATATGTGACTCACGACGGCACCTTTTAGTTCTGAATATATTACCCGCGGGTTAGTTAGAACTTTATTTTGAGGTTAAACTCGTGAAAACAGACTGATTTGTAAAAGCCTTCTGTAAAATAATATATTAATATTAATGAGTATGATGTTAAGTGCAGTTACTACTACTACCTACCTACCTACATAGACGGTCAGTTATGTCAATATTGCCAATAGGTTCCATTGCCATTTAGATTATTGAACAACATTGCTCCTATCCGATGTATGTTATAACAGCTTTTGGCTGAGACAAATTTTATATAGTCTCATTCTCCTTTTCATCATCAACAAAATAGGATCAACACGGCAGGCATACCGCTTGAGTCATTCTATGATTTTATAAATGCCAAGTTATAATTATAGGTATATTCCTGTATACCTAGTATCTATTTCCTTTTCATTTAACGAAATTTGGCAAAGAGATAATTTGTGTCGGGATCCACATTCCTTTGGATATTTAAGTTCTAACCCCGCTTGAGATGCACGGAACGGCGTGGCACGTAGCGGCGCATATTAGGTATGTATTTAATTGTATGAGTTCAATCAAATAATACTTGCCGCTATACGTGCCGCGCCGCGCCGCGCATCTGTAGTGGGGCTAGACCTTCATTCGGAAAATAAAAGAGTTCCCATGAGATTTTTAACTGTAGGACGCACTGAGCTTACACGATCTCTCTCTGCATCGTATTCCTCATTACTGAGGGTCGTGACTCGTGACCCCTTTCCATTAATCACATAATGGTAGGAGTTTTTTTGGGATAATAATGCGGTGGGTTCCCCACGTCCTTCCGCATACGACTTGACTAAGAGTGAAAATCTTAGGTTTTTGTAACGATTATTGTCAGATGTTAGTGACAATAACCGGGACCGACGGCTTAACGTGCTCTCCGAGGCACGGAGGAAACAAAAAGGCCAAATTTGGTTACCCATCCAGTTACCGACTTGGGCCAACGTTGCTTAACAATCGCAATCGACTGATATTCGTTGTCACAACTAGGCCACTCGTCCCTCAACTTACACGATACACGAGCTTACACGATAGTGAATTTAAAATCATTAGTAGGACGTTTAATTTAAAGCTATTGAATGTCTTATTACCGTGACTATATAATTTTTAAAACTGTGCTATTTTGTACTTTCTTTAGGTTCGCCGATTTTTGTCAGACCGTACCTACTCTGCCTATATGCCTATTTTTGGTTATATAAGGTAGACGTAAAATCTTAACAAAACTCTATAGGGTACGAATTTTAATGTAAAAGGTGTGACTGTGAGTTATCTAATTTCGAAGTTAGCTTTTTCAAAATAAAGACGATTAACGACGCGTTAAATCATGATGTTGTTTAAAGCAAACTCAATGAGCGTACCTACAGGAACTGACATATTAATGAACATTAAATATTCAAGGGACGTTACGATTCAAAATGGGATGGATTGACATGGAGTTGTCGGGCGCAGCAGAGCTGGATACAAAAGGGTTAAGTAAGCATAAATACTTAAGCGTCCTGCGCCTCCTGACATGACCGATTAGCCTGTCACTGAGCCAAATCTCCGAGCTTTGAATAAAGTATTATGAAAAAGTGCCAACTTCTTATCTAGAAAGCCTTTCGCGACGCCCGCTCTGATGAGGGTTCGGTTTTATATTTTGTACTCGCTTCTTTAGCAATTTTCTGAAAAGGGATTGTTACGGGACAGCTGTCTTTATCCTTTATGATCTTCTGGTAGGAATGGTTTTTTTACGGAATTTACTATATATAAGAAATAGGAATGATTTTCTGAAATCCATACTGATCCATACTAATATTATAAATGCGAAAGTGTGTCTGTCTGTCTGTCTGCTACGCTTTCGCGGCCTATCTGAACAGATCAACCGATTTTTATGAAATTTGGCACAGGGATAGGTGTATCCCGGGAAAGGACATAGGCTACTTTTTATCCCGGAAAATTCAAGAGTTCCCGCGGGAATCAAAAATCTTTATCAACGCGGACGAAGTCGCGCATCATCATCATCATCTAGTACACACATAAATGCTTTAGTATATAAAGTAGCCTAACGCTTATTTTTCATCGTGGTCGAAGTCGTTGCGCGTTACGAGTTACGACCATTATGGCACCGCAAAGACCCAAATGTTTTTTCGCATATAGGGGGGCTATAAGCTGTGTTTGTTTGGACCCACTTTATAGGTGGGTGCATTCTGCGTATTTCTGAATCCTGTTGTCCCCACTCCTGTTGTAAAGATACCTTATTGTTTTACAAGTGCACAGGACACGTCTTGGAATAATATTTTAAACCTACTGGAGAAATAACAGGAGATTTAGGGGCATAAGCGTTTTGATCTATACTATAAAAAAAATTAAAAAAAAATCAAAATTCCAAAGTTTTTTATTCAAATAGACTTTTATTTTTTATGCCGGAAAATTAAAGAGATCCTGCGGGAACCAAAAGAACCTCAATCCATGCGGATGAAGTCGCGGACATCAGCTAGTCATCTATAATTCTACAGGTAGTCTAGATTTATCTGTTTGTCTGTTTGTTTGTATGTAGGGTGTAATTCTTGAAACTTTTTGGGGAACCCTTTTAGTGCAGAAAGGGGAACATCCTATGCAAAAAATAAAGTTTTAAGAACTAAAATTACACCGATACAGTCACGCGGTTATACTTATCGATTTAGTAATTATTATGTACCGCTAAGCTCGTTAGACTTGAGAATAACCAGCTAATTCTCAACAGTTTGCTTGTGCGTGATTCTCGCAGATGAACTAGGTACCTAATGTTGTGATTGCCTATTCCGGTAATCAGCAGCATAACGTCCGACCATCCTTAAAGCCAAAAAAATAAACCTTTGAATAAATTATTAAGTAACAAATATTGTATAAGAATAGGTCAACTGTCTCCCAGACTCTAATCAGAGCACTCTGACTCCACGCAATCCTCTCTATGTCTCTACGTCTTCTAACCTAACCTATCGACCTAGTAGGTACCTACCTAGAAAGTTTTTGTAAAACGCAACCTATAGGAGGTCCTGAATAATCCATATCCATACTAATATTATAAATGCGAAAGTGTGTCTGTCTGTCTGTCTGTCTGTCTGTCTGCTACGCTTTCACGGCTCATCTGTTCAATCGATTTTGATGAAATTTGGTACAGGGGTAGGTTGTATCCAGGGGAAGGACATAGGCTACTTTTTATCCCGGAAAATTAAAGAGTTCCCGCGGGAATCAAAAACCTAATCTACGCGTACGAAGTCGCGGGAATCATCTAGTCTGAATTATGTCTTTTCTAAAATCAATGCCATGAGAAGTGCCATATTTAGTTGAAGTTTTCATGTAGGTTGATTTTTCTGGCTTTAACTTGAAAAAACTTTTCCCAGCACAATCAAGCATCACCTGCCAATATGGAACACGATTATCTTATCAACGCATAATTTTATTAATAACTTATACTTAGTCCTTAGCCGTGATCTCGTTCGCACAGATTTACTTAGATTATTTACTATCCCGCAGGTAGCCTTTGTTTTTTTGTAAACTCTCAGATTTACGCATTCGACCGATGGCTTTACTTGAAATTAATAGAAAACCAGCTTAACAAGCCAGATTACAATAAAGGGTAATTTTAATAATAGATACCTCTTTATTGCAAATTATAGTATACGTAATTTACTGAACAAAATCTTAGACAGTGAAATATAAATTTTAGCATTTTTACCACTAAACATTTCTTGATAAAAAATTGAAAACAAAGGAACAACAAGGGCTTAAGCTAGTTCGCTATAACCCGCCAAAACATTATGCTAATATTAATATTTAATGGGTACTATTTAAACTGACTAAAATTTTAACTAAAAATTTACATTGTCCTCTTATATTTTAAGCTTCTTGTTTTGTGGTTATCATGGTCCGGATCAAATTCAGGAAAAACCGAACGTCTTTTTTTCTTTGGGATATTTGTATAAACTTTTATAATTTGGATAGGCCAACGTCCGTCGGGTTAGCTTGTCATTGAATAGGTACATACATTATACATCATTTGGCATAAACCCTTTTTGCATGTAGTATTTTTGTTTGATTCTCGTTTCGGTATTTAGTGTATCCTCAATATCATTTGAAATAGGGAAATGAAAATATATCAACAAATTAATCATGAAACTAATAATACTGTATAGTATAACAAATTCATATCTAATCGCAAACGAGTGATGCCATCTGAATTCTGCATAGAATTCAGATGCGTTGTTATTATAAAAAAAATGTTCTTGTGCAGTAACATTGCATTCATTTCCAGATCCAGACGGTAGTTTCTTATATTCTTCTTTTGGAGACGGTTCTCCTAAAGATGAATTGAATTTTTCAAATCTTTGTTTGTCCGTCGTCTGATAAAACCAGTTGAAAGGGTAACGTGGGTCATCGCGTAATGTCGATAAATACCCAAATTGTGGAGTCGTAATTGCATGATCTACTGTAAAACGTCTTGACTGTAGCCCAATTATACAAATTTTAAATATTGGAACAACAACAGCTGTTATAAACAATAACTTGTGCCAAATTCTGGGCCCAGAAATGTTATGCAGCAGTGGGCGTCGATACGTTAACAGAATTGTTCTTGCTTTGTGTCTAATATCCCAGAGATTGATAAACAGAATAAGTAGTGGTGCTAATGTGAAGGATATGGAGAATAATGTCGACATCGCGAACTGAATTAATATGCTATTGTAATAATTATGAAAGTAATTTTCATTAATAGTATCCAGTTTGTATTCTCTTTCCCAACACGGTGCGTTTCGACATAATACACTTTGATAATCTGTATTCTTCCTGTTAAGGAAAAATGGTATTTTGATAATTATTTGTTCAACAAACACGGCAACGGCTAGCGTGACGGCGATATCATCGAAGGATGTACCCACACGATTACTCATTACTTTGAATCCAGCTATACTATACCAATTATTCATATCTAAAAGATGTGTATAAAATACATTTCCAATAAATATGTAAAACGTTAACAAAGCGAATGTTCCGGTAAAGTAAAATCCATAAAGTTTTATTATAAGAGAACAATTATACGCTCCAAGTGTCCTATGGTTTTCAAATGCCGTAAGGCAATATGATAGCTTTTTAGCAACCATTTTCATCGCCATTGTGAGGATTGAGTAGACGGCTGCCCCTATCGCAATAAACAGATGCTCATTGCGTCTATCCTTTTTTAAAGCATTTGTATTGTATAGTATATCTAGCCAGTATTTAACATACCAAATTTGTGTTGATAAGAGAAACAAACTAAACAGCCAGACTCCGAATAATGCAGGATATAATAAGATAAGAATGATCCATTTTAAGGACATTGTCAAGTTAAAACTGTATGTAGTCATGCCGGTTAAATATGATGTATGGATGGATACACTACGACACTTTTGCTGGTGGTATTCTGGGTTGATAAGATTTTCGTAATATTTTCCTTTGATTTCCCACATCCATTTTAAATATATTTTCCTTCTCTTCCACAATATAGCAAATACAATGCCCCATATGTAAACCAAAAAGCCAAATCTGTATGAATATGAAGTATCAATATAGTTATTGAATTGTATCTCTGTGCAATAAGACTGCAGCAATCTAAACGGGCATAGATCAAAATGCCGACACTGTGGGCATATAATATAATTTTCTAGATATTTGTTATGGCATATGTGCAAACTGTACATATCTAGTTTCTGGGGTTTACCGAAAAAATGTTTTAGTGCAACCAAGAATCCAAGTATCCCGGGAATCAGTAACATTAAATTAAAATATTCATAAAAAGCAAAATATAGCGCTATCCTTTCTCCGAGGTATTCTTGTATTATATAAAGTGGTTGCGTTTTCCAAATATTAACCATACCCACCCAATTATAAAACAGGGTTTGTCGTGCATTGACGCAAGAATCTTGGCCTGAAGTAAGAAAATATGGCCCATCGTGTAGTGCAAATGCATCAAGTATAATATCACTCTGTTTCAGCCGATTTATTCCAATGGACGATGTACGATGCTGTCCGTATGGTAACCGAATAATAATGTTATAAACAATCTTACTTCTCTCTAAAGTGGAATAATTGACCGGCCCCGGATACTGTTGTTGTAGTTGTTTAATTATTTCCCGTTCATGATTAAATCCAAGAGGGTTGACGAATAGATTTATATGTTCCACGTGGCTGTCTTTAAAGAACTTGCGTATATTAAAAAAGAGACCGTACTCTTCAATTATAGCATCCGGTGCGTGAAGTTTGGCAAATATTAAATTCCTATGTTCAAGCATCTTACCTACATCCAATTCCAGTTCTAAGCCAAACTTAATAATATTCGTAAGAAAATTTGAGCGCAATTCTTTTGTCCTAGCGCTACCTTTATTAATAATAACCAAAACGAGATCAATTCGTTTGTCATCATTATTGAAAAATCCTGTAAAAGCTGAGCTACCTTTGTGCATTTTATTATTCAAATAAATATTATATCGTACTTGTAATGAATATTTTTTTAACTAAGTATGTCTAATTTATTCAATCAAAGTTTGACAGATCAATCAGTTCAGATTAAAAAAATGTTTAGGGATAAAAAAAGACTTATAGTCATTGATGTAGAATTTTAGTTTTTTTTTTTTTTTTTTTCAACTTAAATATTTAAGAAGGTGACATTGTTTAGGGCATATTGCTTATGATTCTACACATATCAGCTTTGGGTCAAGATCACCAGGTGTGCTATCAACAATGTCAGGGTGCAATTTAATAACGCCTATCGTACCCTGATGAAGTTGCCACGGTACTGCAGCGCGTCGGACATGTTCGCTAAGGCCAGAATACCGGACTTCTTTGCGATCATTAAGGACTGAAACAGTAAACGAAATAAGGGGGGAAACACTGTTTTTGAAACTGTTATAAAACAGAAACACTTATAACGGAAACAGAAACGATACTGTAACTCAATCAATCTGTAACCATTTATTTCTGTATTTTTATCACACTTTTATTTTAAACACTTGTTTTTATCTGTAACCATGTGGTACCTACATGCCCTAACAAACTGCACGGTGTGACAACGTGTTCTTTTCACTTCATTGGACTTTACACACACTGACACAACATGGCCATGTTTTTCTTAAAACAATTGCAATTAAAGAAAGAAAGAAAGAAAGAAAATCTTTAAAAAATTGGTGCTTTAACCTTAGGTTCAAATTTGAATACGCGTCAACAGTAAATTTGGCAACGTCGCTATTTCAGTTACACTTTTAAACACTTTCATTTCTGGTAAAGATTCGTTTCTGTTACAGAAATAAAGTGTTTCGGGTTAACAGAATTAAGAACTCATTCAAAAGGGTTACAGCTTCGATTCTGTTACACTTTCATTCTGTAACACTTATATTTCTGTAACCTTTATGAATCTGTGTTTCAGTCCCTGGCGATCATACGACCGCGAATCGCATCCTTCTGGAGTCGGCGACCCTCCAACAACGAGATTCCCAGTACGTTGGCCGGGAATTTGGACTGTAACATTTTCAAACACTAGCTTTCAGTGCACCAGGAGGCAAATAGGAAGTGCCTAGCCCTGATACAAAGGACCTATTTAGGTACATATATATGTTTACATGAATGATATTTTCTCCGGCGACCGTTTCTTTCCGCGATTTGATATTATGTTGCGTGCGATGCATAGTTGCTGAGATATTTCAATTGCTCAAATTCTAATATTCAATTTCAAATTTCTAGACCCAGCGGTTTAGATCAGTCAGTCAGTCAGGACCTTCGAGCAAAGGCTAGGATATTTATACTTAATTTCAAAATTTGCGGGTTAGGAGTTGGACAAAAACTTTTGTCTGTACACATTCCTCATTCATTTGCAATAGGGTAGGGCTAGCAATATTTACAACAGCTATTCCACCAAGTGTGCATTAGTCTAGCATTAGTAGTTCCTGAAATATGCAAGTGTGACAGACAGGCAGGCGTACTTATACGGACGGACAAAGCCCATAACGATTCCATTTTGGAACCTACGGAACCTTAAAAACAGACTGGTGGATACTTCCATTCTTTTCGTTCACACTTGTTGGAGCAAGCCATGAGCAAGCATTGCACCGCCTGTCAAATAAGTGTGACGACATGTGACAAGAATAAAGTCAGCAATAGCGATACACGTTGGATACGCGGCGTCACGTTCCGCGGCGATGGTATCCCAGACGGAGGCGGTTGGCGCGTACCTACATCTCACACGAAATAGGTCAATTAAGACGTGGGAGTGAAATAGACGTGACCGTAACGCCTGATCCCTGAGACGATATGCCGCGGTGCTACGTTTGACGCCTTTATTTGTCTTAAACTGGTGTTCATGGTAATCTAAGAATCTATTCATACGTAGTGTTGAAAAGCTACAATTAAGAAACTACCACTTTTTAGGATTTCGTATCAAGATGGTAAAAAAGGGACCCGGGTTCCTGTCAACTCAAGCGGAGCGAATATGTATAATTATGAATGCTTGGGATTATACAAATGGATGTGAATGGTAGGTACAAATACTATTAGGAATTTGGTACATTACCTTTTGGAACATTTCTAAGTATAATTACTTAGGTGGTAAGAATATAACTTGTATTAAATACCTCTGCAAGTAAATTCAAACTCAAACGCAAAGTTTATTTATTCAAAATTGATACCTACACTGTACACGTTTTGATTTCTGAACGTCGACGTAATGGTGATAATTATTAATGACGGTACGAGGTTCCAAACGCGGCCTGGTCTGAAAAGCATAGAGTAAAGTAATATACCTCTGAGAAGAGCACACAAAAATCAGCCGGTTTGTTATTTTATTATCACCATCTCACAAAACATCGTAAATATGCATGATGACAACTCAATCAAATCAGCAACTCTTTATCAAACCTAAAAACGCACTTCTATTATGGAAGTTGTATGAAATTCATAGTTGTGACATCATATAATTTCAACGCCCTTTTTTACTTTATTCTATATCTTAAAATGGTTATCAAACTTAAAACTAACCGAGGATATAAATTTTAGGTCTTTTGGAATACCCTCTATTTAATCTATATACTCGTATATAAAAGCGAAAGGTCACTGACTGACTCACTGATCATCACGATATCTCAGGAACTATAAAACATACAGACTTGAAATTTGGAAGGTAGGTTCCTTCTATGGTGTAGACTTCAGTTAAGAAACGGTTTTGGGAAAATTCACCCCTAAGGGGTTGAAATGGGGGTTGGAAGTTTGTATGAAAGTCCTTTGTTTTTGAAGTTAGTGACATGAAAATTTGTATTTAAAGTTATTAGTTTAAAATAATAAAAATCTGTATAAGAAATTTTCCGAAAATCTGCCCCAAAAAGGGTGAAATGGGGATTGGAAGTTTGGCATGATGGTTCTAAGTTTTGAAGTTACAGACTAGAAAATCGGGATTTAGGTTATCAGCTGTTTTAAATAATAATAACCTGTATAAGCACTTTTTCGAAAATCTACCCCATTGAAACGGGTGAAATGGGGGTTGGAAGTTTGTATGAAAGTTCTGTTTTTGAAGTTAGATACTTGAAAATCGGGTTTTAGGTTATAAGTTTTAAATAATGAACACCTGCATAGGCTATATAAAAAGCCTCTTTAGATAGACTTTTTGCAGCGGGAAAATTTCATAATCTTATAGGAAGTCCGAAATTGTACGCGGACGAAGTCGCGGGCGACCGCTAGTAAATGATAAATGATTTATTTATTTCACGTAGGACAAATTGTGTCACATAAGAAACGTTAAGGCTCTACCACCGGTTTGGAAAACTGACTCTACTGAGAAGAGCCGGCAAGAAACACAGCAGTTGCTCTTTTCTCAAAAAAGAAAAGGAAAAGAAAAGAAAAAGAAAATCAGTTACAAATAATTTATTTTTGATGTAGTCATCACTCATCATCCCTATTAATCTATATTATATTCTTGTGAATATGATAAATCAGTATGGTCGCGTTACGTGCAACAACAGGTTCAAAGTTTCAAACTTCTTGTCGTTTGTCGACCCATTTTTAGGGTTCCGTAGCCAAATTTGGCAAAAACGGAACCCTTATAGATTCGTCATGTCTGTCTGTCTGTCTGTCTGTCTGTCCGTCCGTATGTCACAGCCACTTTTTTCCGAAACTATAAGAACTATACTGTTGAAACTTGGTAAGTAGATGTATTCTGTGAACCGCATTAAGATTTTCACACAAAAATAGAAAAAAAACAATAAATTTTGGGGGTCCCCATACTTAGAACTGAAACTCAAAAATTTTTTTTTCATCAAACCCATACGTGTGGGGTATCTATGGATAGGTCTTCAAAAATGATATTGAGGTTTCTAATATCATTTTTTTCTAAACTGAATAGTTTGCGCGAGAGACACTTCCAAAGTGGTAAAATGTGTGTCCCCCCCCCGTAACTTCTAAAATAAGAGAATGATAAAACTAAAAAAAATATATGATGTACATTACCATGCAAACTTCCACCGAAAATTGGTTTGAACGAGATCTAGTAAGTAGTTTTTTTTTAATAATTTAAAACTTACTACAGGTTTGTAGTTGTACGGAACCCTCGGTGCGCGAGTCCGACTCGCACTTGGCCGGTTTTTATTTTATTTATTATTTTATTTTTATTTATTGGGGACGATTAACAATTACACATTAAATCTAATTATCACAACTAATATAAAATATAAACAAATGTGTAATCCACCACACCATCCACAAGTTAACAATTTAAAATTAAAAAAAAATGAAGGCGACACAATGTACATGAGTTAAATTAATCTGAGTTATTTAGATATGCTAAAATATTACACCAAAAGTTAAATTTACTATCTACTAACAATAAACAAAAAAAAAATGATGATAGATGGTTGCAACTTCTTGGTCTATTAAAGTCCAATGTATACACTAACAATATAAAAACCTTATAAAAATTGATTTTCCCTTAAAATATTGATAACAGCCTTTTTGTACCTGCCCTCAGACAGGGCAAAGATATCGACATTGTCAAAGCTTCTGTTGTAGTTGTCAACAAGTCGACGCATAGGTGAACGTTTGCCAGCATTGTTTCGGCAGAATTTAACAGCAAATAGATTATAAGCACGCACCTGTCGTCGACTTGCGTTCCTGACTACATTAAGAGAAACCTTGCTAACCAAGTCGATGCAGTCATATTTGTTGTGGAGCAGACCATGCAATACCATTGCTTCTAGTTGCTTGCGTCTAGAGTCGAGTTTTAAGAGATTGTATTTTTTAAGCAGCTTAGCATAGGGAAGTCTAGAATGATGACATCTGTAATGCATTGAACGGAGGAACTTCTTCTGAACGGTTTCCAGCTGGTTTGTATACTTGTCATACAGAGGGTTCCATATACAACTGGCATATTCCAGCTGGGGTCTTATTAATGATCTATTATATAGGTGCAAGTAAGTGGACGGTTTTGAGAAGTCCCTCGTAGAACGCATCACGAATCCATAAAGACGATAAGCGTTATTAACGATTTTGTTTATGTGTTCATCTATATAGGTGCAGTTTAGAGTCAAGTTGAATACCGAGATCACGAAGGGTACTTTTGATAATTTTGCATTACTTAGGGCGTAAGAGAAATCAGTGGTTAGCTTGTTTTTGGTGAAGGTAATTGCATTACACTTAGGTAAACTTAATGTTAATTTATTAGTTTTGCAGTATTCCGACAAGCGGTGTAGGTCTTCTTGTAGTAAATGACAGTCTGATTCCTTTTTGACTTCAAGAAAGATTTTTAAAGTAGTATGGAAGTATGGATTTTATATAGGTAAGTATGTTTAAAGGTATCATGTGTTTGCTATTATACACTACCTTTGAGGAATAGTCATTTTAGGAATTTAACATTTTGCAAATTCAACTTTTTAAAAAGTCGACGTAGGCGACCTAAATGCCTTCTTCGTATACTGAAACAGTCTAAAATGTACCTACTTATAAATTTTAATCATTAGGTACTTTAGTACACGTACTTACCCCAAATTTTTGAACCGAAAATTTATGAGGACCGAGTATCCATATCCATACTAATATTATAAATGCGAAAGTGTGTCTGTCTGTCTGTCTGTCTGTCTGCTACGCTTTCCCGGCCCATCTTTTCAACCGATTTTGCTGAAATTTGGTACATACTTAGGTATAGTATAACAGAAAATGCAACCACTCGTAGGAAGCCGAGGCGAAGCCGGCAACTAAATAAAAATATTTTCAAGAGTACCTACATGGATATAGGATTAGACGTTGCGGTTGAGGAGTCTCTAATTTTGCCCCTTCAAGAGGCGAATCGGCACGTAGTTCCGGCATTGCGGCGAAGCGAAGGCTGCGCGGCGCAGGTGATGCTGTGGTCGCGGTCTACAGCACGCCACCACCTGCGCATATGCCCACAAACCACCGCTAGCGGTCAATCACAGATGCTCTTACCCCTAAAATGATAATTGAAAACGCTGTTCAACCATGTCCTAGCTGACCCTGGGTGATCCTAATCTCCTGGGTGTAGAAAACCCAATAAACCTGAAACAGCTCAACTTGTTAAGCATACCTACATAATATCTACATTCTAAAAATAGTATACTTTCATACAAACTTCGTTAAATATTAACTACTTACCTACCTACTTTTTACAGGGTAGGTAACATATTAGATATGATGTATCTTACAGTGTAGTAGAGTCTAGGTCTAGGTAGAGTCTTCTCATTGTAGAGACCTAAGCCTTAACCAATGCTATGTGGGTTAGATAGTTTTAAGTTTGTGACATTTTGTCAGCTACAACCTTCATAAAGGTAGGTAGGACCAATTAAAATAACAATGTAATGTATGTTTCTTAGGTTTAATAAGAAGATAAGTCTTCTATTGTTCATTTCCTAGTATTAGCATAAACTATAAAGCGTGCCAGTCTTGGGGTTCGGACAGGAAGACTCGCCCTCGGGATTTAGTGCTCACATCCGGTCACTGACTGAGTTGCTATACTTAAAGGAGTTTCCACTTTCCGCGTTATTAAACGCAGCCTATTATAGTAGAGGTTTTAGAACTGAAATAAAAATGCAAGAAGATTAATTTATAATGTACTAGCTGATGCCCGCGACTACGTCCGCGTGGTTTAAGTTTTTTTTTGATTCCCTCGGGAATTCCTTAATTTTCTGGGATAAAAAATAACCTATGTCTCTCGGACCTCAATTATATACGTACCAAAAATCACGTCGATTCGTTGCTCCGTTGCGGCGTGAGTGAGGACTTAAACCAACTAACCAACAAACAAACACACTTTCGCATTTATAATTGTTCATTTATAAGTAAGTGTGTTTGTTGTGGAGAAGAGTATGCTCTTCTCCATAGGTCACTGATGCTCCAAGATCTACAGTACACAGCAAAAACTTTTTGTAAAAAAATGTGTATCAGTAGATATACCTGACAAGTATTTAGAGAAGTTAATCGTTATTATTAGTATCCCTTTTACACTCCTATTAATAATGGACCTGTAGGTACATTTTTTTTAAGGAAAATAATGTTGCACATAAGCAGCAGGGTGTTCATGCTACAAAGTAAATATTAATGTGAATGCCTTTGTATCTTGAATTAAAAAAATAATTGTTTCCTAACAAATGGAAGGAAAGTACTATTCAAGTCTCGGTCGAAATAGCAACTGAGTGCCTCGTTTACTATAAAAAGGCATCCTCTAGCGCCTCGTCCTTCGTCTTAAAATCACTCGGGAAGTCCTCGGCTTCGCCTTGTCACAGTTATTGACAGTTGCTTTATATCAGGCCTCGGCAGATAGGTACTCGTACTATTGCCAATTACATCATCTCAGCGAAGACTTAATGTTTACTAAAAGACGAATGTAAACTCAAAACTGACGTGCAGGTCGGTAACTCGGTATAGTTGTAGATGCCTAGATAAACAATAATAATAACAATGGCTGGTAGGGCCCGGGCAGGAAATGCCAGGAAATCCAAGACGGACTGCGTGACTATCACGCACAATAGCAATAACAAGGGAACTTGTACGTCACTCTCTGCAGAAACGTTTTGTAAACAACGACCCTAAAAACATCACGTTAGATTTAATGATCGGGACCCTTCATATAGGTACACGCTGGCAATCAGAGGCCCAATTGTCTAAAGGGCTCTACTCACACATCTGCCGCAGGGGCAATCTAGGGTGTAGGAGTGGGGATGACCCTTAATTGCATCCTTAATTGTGATGTGTGTAGACATGCAGGGGCAATTTGGAGGATTGGCCCTGCGGCAGGGCGGCAGGGGCGCGAGACCATCCTTGATCCCTAAGTCGTCCCTGCCGTTGCTGCGTGTGTAGCGCGATTGGGGCAATTTATCAGTCAGTTTGTCAGTATCTGTCACACGGAGTGCACGTATCCATAGCGTACAATCAAAATGGCGGCCGACAACGAACACGAAGTTTGGACGCGAAGTTTATCAAGACCGACCTCACATGTGGGATAAAAATCATAAACATTATTTTAACCGCGACATGAGGCAGCAAACATTCACACTAATGTTTAAAATTTTTGGGGAACTCAAAACCAACATGGAGCTGCCGGCTTTCAAAAAAAAATTTGAAAATATGCGGACATCCTTTTTTCGGGAGTAGCCATTTCTTCACCCAGTATCTCCTTTTCCTTTTTTTTTGAGGTAGCACCACAGAAAGCGCCAAGGCTACTCCAATCTTTTGATTGGTCGATAATACGGGTGCCATTCTCAATACGTGTGCTCAGCTCAGCTTACTCGGAAACACTGCACGGCAGGCAAGTGTGTAGAGATAACTCCCGATATCGCCACAACCGCCATGCACCCTAGATTGCCCCTGCGGCAGATGTGTGAGTAGAGCCTTTAAGCAAATCGTAATCATTTGACAGCTTAAAACGTATTAAGTACTTGAACTGTTTAGGGAGTTCATTACATGACGCTTTATGACGTCGTGCGTTGGAGCTGACACACGCAATTTTTTTTTAATTTTATCATCAAATATATATAAATCAAGTATCCAATTTTATTCTGATCTGTCCATTTACGTTGGTAAATGGTCTCTTGAGCGTCTATAGTTACGCGCGTGCCCATAAAGCCATTAAAACGTAGTACTTGAACTGTTTAGGGAGTTCATACATGACGCTTTATGACGTCGTGCGTTGGAGCTGACACACGCAATTTTTTTTTAATTTTATCATCAAATATATATAAGTCAAGTATCAAATTTTATTCTGATCTGTCCATTTACGTTGGTAAATGGTCTCTTGAGCGTCTATAATTACGCGCGTGCCCATAAAGCTATTAAACAGTTAAAGCATTTAACACCTGCTTAGTTTTTCATTCACCTGGCATGAAATTTGGATTGCGGTTCCATTCAAATGAGTTCGTTAAGATTGCTGGTAATATTGGACATCAATCTAGTAAATCACTATAGGCACCTAACCAGAACGTGGCTTCTTCATTTATTTAGATTAATCGACCCAAAGAACAATTATTGTGTGTGCATCAGAAAATGGAATTGATCCACTTCACTCCGATTCACTTGTATTTTTTTTTGTAAAAGATCTTTTGACTTTGACTTTGTATGGATTGTATGATTCAAAGACTTGATTGAAGATTAAGTATATGGTTACTATTTACTACGATCGCGGTAGGTACTATGATCGCGAGTGATTTGTTTTTATACTTATCCGCTTAGAAGATAATATTACGTTCTCTATTTCCAGACAAAAAGTTGGACTTCAGTTCATTTTTAGAACAGTAGTTTTCAGCGACTACCCTGATAGTCAGGGGGTGTGGTTGGTGGGCGGCAAGGCGGGCGGGCTGAGCCACGCCCACTGGACCTAGTCATGCACCCAACTCACGTCCGTTTTCACTGAGTCTCTGTGGTGTAGATGTATGAGAAAAAAAAAAGAAATATATAGAAGTCTTTTCTTAACCTGTGAAATAAAATGCTTAAAAATTTTAAAAGATTTTTTTGATCAAACCTAAAGAAACTTTAAGTTTTTGACCTATAGCAGTACTATTGCTCTACGTTAATATACTCTGTTATTGTGTCTATAACTAGAAATAGAATCGTACTATTGTAACAGGTTCTGAGGAAGGTGACGACACACGTAATACAAGTTGTCTTAGTACGAGTGTCTAAGCACTCCGTTGGTCATGAGATAAGGAATAATAACTTTGTCTAGTTTATGCTGTTGAATTATCAATAAATTATCAATTATTATCAATTGCCTATCCTGCGCCTATTATTAGCACAGAATCCTATAGGTACCTACCAACCTACCTATTGAACCTATTTCAGAATTTCAGACAACTAACTCGACTACGTTTTATATCCTCTTATTCATTGGTTCTGTCGTTGTACCTGTACCTACCTACCAAACTAACTACTACCTGTTTCAAAGTTAAAACATTCAACAATTCATTAAAACACGGAACGTATCTTAACAACTTGTTTAGTACCTGAGTAATTAATTGCCTACATAATAACCGCTAACCGTAACTTGTAGTGGGGCTACTTTGATTGTATTTATTCAGACATTATACGCTGATGCCGAGTAGTTAATGGCAGCTAAAACGCGTGAAATTAATACCGCCTTCGAAGCGACCACCCAAATATAGAAGGCTCATCCGACGATACATTTTTAGACACCTGCTCGATAGGTATCACGTATCCATTCTGGCCTAGGTACCTACAAGTACTTTTAGGCACAGTTCCTATATTATGGTATGTAGATCAGTACGTTAAAATCAGTTTCTTGGTGCTTAGAAACGTGAAGCATGCGCTACTCAGAGCGTGGGTAGGTAGAGGGAACCCAATCTAAATGTAGGGTAAAATAATTACAATAACGCTACCCCGAAGATCCCAGCACAATATAATCAAATAAATATTATAAATGCGAAAGTTTGGATGGATGGATGTATGGATGTATGTTTGTTACTCAATCACGCTCCAACGGATGAACGGATCTGGATGAAATTTGGCACAGAGATAGATTATTATAGTCTGGAATAGCACATAGGCTACTTTTTATCCCGGAAAATTAAAGAGTTCCCGCGGGAACCGAAAAACCTCAATCCACGCGGACGAAGTCGCGGGCATCAGCTAGTATTTCAATAAGGGATCAAAAGAATATTTCGTAAAATCGTATCAACTTTTAAAATCAAATCAAATAAATATTATAAATGCGAAAGTTTGGATGGATGTATGGATGTATGGATGTATGGATGTTTGTTACTCAATCACGCCCCAACGGCTCAACGGATCTGGATGAAATTTGGCACAGAGATAGATTATAGTCTGGAATAACACATAGGCTACTTTTTATCCCGGAAAACTAAGGAGTTCCCGCGGGAACCAAAAAACCTAAATTCACGCGTACGAAGTCGCGGGCATCAGCTAGTTCTTAGATAAAACTGTAAATGGACGAATTCTGTAAATATAATATTTTTTGAAAATTTTAATTAGAGGAAGCTTTATTATTGATACTTTTATAGTTAAGATAACATTATAATATTATAGCTTAAATTCTGGGTTCATATAAAGGCTATTTTTTATCAAGAAAATCAATAGGATTATTTGGGGTGTAGGCGAAGAAAGTTAAATTGATAACTTAGTCAAATAGTTAGGAACAGATTTTAACAATTTCATCAAAAAGCTTATACTGTCAGGTTGATCTCATGTTTTCAAGAAGATCTGTCAGAGGACATTTTGCATGTATTTATGTTTTATCTTATCATAGTCCACAATGCTAAAAAGAGTTTTCAAAAATTACACTCTTGTGTAAGTTCAAGTATCCGACATGGCTACACTCAGGTAGAGGCTGGAGCTGGCTCAACTCGATACCGTTTCGATTTGGTCTCCTAGTAGTTAAGTAACTAATTAATAAGTATCCATATTTACACTAAAATAAAGTAAGTAATCTGAAAGTGTGTTTGCTTAATCGTCCTTTACACCTCAACTGTGAAGACGTAGGGTAACATTTTATCTCGCAGGAAAACCAAGTGTTGTTACGAAATGTAGACCGTATACTTAATTTAATTCGGGATTCGATTTAATTAATTGCAAGATCATCAGTCATCTAAAATTTAACTTTATCTGTTTGTTATATAGGTGTACTTACTATAGCACCTAAAGTTTAGTATGAGTGCCTAGTGGGAGATTTTCTTCCCATTCGATCGCGTCGACGCGACGGACGTTTACTATAAGTACCTACCTACGCTGTATGGAAATGTGAAAGCGCTTGATGACAGAATATGACAACTGGCGCTCGATCAATTCCATACAAATAGTATAAAGCAAGATCCCAGAGCCCCCAGACCTTACTTATTTTCTGAGAAACAAAATGTGTGTATTATAGTAGCTTTGGTACGTATACTTATATTTAACGTACGCATACTCACAAATTTGGCCTGTTCCACTAGTCCCTACCAAGGTAACCCCCTTGGGGGGGAAGAGTGGAGTTTTTTTCCACCTGTCCCTACGATAGGGATGAGTGGAAAAAATGGGTCGACGGCCAATTTATAGTTACGAGTTTAAGGTGCTAAAGGTACGTAAAAACGTTGCTAACTTTACCTACTTATTTTCTGAGTGCTGATTTTTATACTATGTTTTACAGAATATTGTTAAGAATCAATACAGTAGGAAGTTAACTTGCAACACCCACTCGGCCCTCAGTTCATATTATTTCTCGGCACATATTTTCACCTTCTTCGTCAGTTTTCCGTTAGATGTCAGTGTGTAGGTACACGAAATTTGGCCTCGCTGCAAACCGCCCCCGAAACAAACCCACGCTAAAGAATGTTCTCCTAGCCACACGGTAGAGTGCGCTGTGTAGGCTACAATATAACTTTCATTCAAAAAGATGTATTTTTTTTATTTACGGCATTCGGCATAATAATGTATAGTAACGAGACACCGGTGTGTGCGCCGTAGCTTTTAGAAGGGACCATGGGAGCTTTTGGGTTCAACCCCAGCTAAATCATTTTTTAATCTGAATTTTAGTCCGTAGGCACCAAGAGACAAGTAGGTATGTAACGTTGTTGGAGGAAGTACTCAAAGGTACCTATATTTAATTAGTAGGTTACTGGGTGACTATTTTTGTGATTTCAAAAAAAAAAAAAATAGGGGGTGATAGGTAGGCAAATGGAATAGAAGCTAAACATTGTTACTTTATTTTTTTTTTACTTTTTAAATTAAATCCACGCGCAAGAAGTCGCAGGCATCATCAAGTTCATAATAGATGTCTTTCAAAGTTAAAAACGTATTTCAAATCACGAGCGTACAGAGTTGACTAAAGTCGACTACGTGCAAGAAGGCTCGATTTCCTGGCATCTAAGATGAGCGTTGAACTAAGCCAAGAAGTACGTGTAGGTATCAAGTCGACGGCGTGCGGCGGTAGGCTTTCGGGCGCGGGCGGTGAGATCAAAGCATCCTCGATACCATCAGCAACGCTTTGCGACACCTCGCCGCCGCGGCCACGCGCCTTACATCTAATGGCCGATAAAATAACCCTCTCATCTCACATTTCATCTCTACGCTAATCTATTACAGAAGTTTACCCTACTATGTGTACCTACCTGCCTACCTACTTGAGTGCTTGTTTGTTTTGAGACAGAGGCGGATTAACACCGTCGGAACCCAATGCGTCATCGCTCAAGAGTCTCGATTCTTCTTGATGTGTTTTGTCACCTAAGAACAATAAAACTTTAAAAGCGAACAGCGAAGTGAGCGTGAACATTTTTCATTATTAATACTAGAAACTTTACTAAACGCCATAGTCACCAACTATATGACTAACTCGTATCACTGAAAATATTTTGGTCTGATTTGGGACTTGGGATATCTCATGGTTTGGAAGTCCCTCTACTCCTGAGGCCCGGGTCGAGGATCATTCCCTCAGCCCCACCCTTAGTCCACTACTTATATTCATATGAGAGACCCTTGTATTATCTAGGTAGGTTTATCAATACAGATTCACACTAATATCCCTACGAGATGATGCCCGCGACTTCATCCGCGTGTATTGAGGTTTTGATTCCCGCGGGAATTTATTATTTTCCGGGATAAAAAGTAGCCTAGATATTATATCCTTCCCCAGTGCAACCTATATCTGTACCTATCTGTATGTTTGTCTGTCTTCTTATCAGTACCTTTAGATTATTCATGCGAAAGTACCTATGTCTGTCTGTCTACTACGTTTTACGGCCCATTTTGTTATCCTTTCATCATAAAAATTAATGAGTTCCCATCTAGTAAAATTAAATATCGTACACGTAACGTCGTAACTGAAACACATGTTTTAATTTTTTTGTGCGTCTTTCCGGGCTAATTTTCAAAATCACAGGACTAAGGAATTATAATGTGGACTGCACCATCATTTAGATTATAGAACCAATTTTTTTTTTTCAATTAAATCATATTATATATTATAGACTGAAGGCCATCCATGAGAAGCCAGGGTCCTAAGATAGGGGTTAAAATTAAATTAGATTTATACTTGATGCAAAGTTTCCAGGTTTGGGAGTCCCAGTATCTCTGTCCATGCATAAGTTAAGTGCATCTGTTTCAAGTGTTGACGCAATATCGGAGCATTCCCTCCGGTGCAAACTTCTAGTCTAAAGGACAGATTGGTGACCCACCACTCGATATGATAAGCAAAGGAATGATAAACACAACATAACATTATACTCTTTATTATAGATGCTAAATTGTGTGAGTCTGTATGTACGCCTGCTACGTTTTTATGACACACTAGCTAATGCCCGCGACTTCGTCCGCGTGGATTGAGGTTTATTGGTTCCCGCGAGAACTTAATTTTCCGGAACAAAAAATAGCCTATCTAGGGTGCTATCTTCATTCCAAATTTCAGCCAAATCCGTCCAGTAGTTTTTACGTGAAAGAGTAACAAACATATTATGACACATACAAACTTTCGCCTTTATTATATTAGTGTGATGTGTTCAACAGATATTGACGAAATTTCGTACAGAGATAGGTTGTAACTTGGTCCTAGAGATGGACTAGGTACTTTTTATCCCAGAATATCAAAAGTTCCCAATGGATTATCAAAAACCCTAAATCCACGCAGACATAGTCGCGCAGACATCATCTAGTTTTGATGGGGATCATGACGAAAACGAATGAAGAATAAAAAATAATTAACAATAAAAAAAGTTACGAACAATTTATTTTTTCATGGTTCCTTCAGATTTACTGTATGGCATGGCATAACTCCTGTATGCATACAATTCAGTGTCACTAAGTAGTTAAGTACCTACTTACTTTTACTACACGCTAGATCCGCTCATATATCTTGTGAGGTAAGTTTTTTGCAGCGGGACCCAGGAACATAAAATTATGTTCTAGACCCATATCTAAATAAACTTGATAATTAATAGCGTTTATTACTGTAGATATTACCTATTCTATTTTTAAGAAAGCACCTAATTATGAACTAAGTACTTATTAAAGTAAATCATAGTTCCCACAAAAAACTGTGGGAGGTTTGTTGATGTCACCTCAAGTGACCCTGTACCGCCCTAACCCACCTCATTATCTCCTGTGATCTCCAAATGCTCAGCGCATGAATGCCCCAAATCCATTCATTCGCCACAATTCACCATAGAAACAATAAGCGTACCCTTAGCTCGGCTAAAGGACCACAAAACGCAAAAAACTTGTATAATACGTGCTTCTTGGGAACCCTTTAATATCGGCGAGGGTAATCGAATGCTGCAATCGTATGTCGGTCGGCGGCGGCGCGCGGTGACGGGCGGGCGGGTGAATGGCGGAGGCCGTAGCACAATGCTGGCTGGAGGCGCAGGCCGCGCGGCGTGCCGGGCGCGGTGTCGAGTGTCGCGTCGCCCACGCCGCACCGCCGACACACGATATCGCCTTTTCATTCTATAATTTCCTCACAATAAACGCTGCCAAGGCGTAGGGCGAAGACAATGCGCCCGGAGGCAAAAACCGCTCGGAAACCCTTTATATCCAATTTATTGTCTCAAAATAAAATCGGGTGCAAATTAAAATAAATTCTTAAGTGTACAACCGGTGGGTATCGCCGTTTTATAAAACACCCCATCGGGTCTAGAACACACAAAAGATATCCTTCGAACTTCATACAAAAAGAGAGCTACGAGTAAAATAAAACGTGCTTAAAGCAATAATGAACGCTAACAATAACGCGTTTTCATCTTCCTATCTAAGTAGGTAGCTAGGTATGTGGATGGTTAGCGGAGATTCGATTAGGGTCCGTAATAAATTATCGAGTAGCTTAAAGAGATCGGCGACCAGTTTAATGCGTGTACCTATCTGATAATAATCAAATCCGCTATACGAAGTTTTAATTCCCGGGGCTGGGATGGGATCGAGCAAGCAGGCTAAAGTCCAGTGCTAACGCCAATATCGCACATAAAAAGGTTGCGGATCGCTCGCTTCTCCATCCACCGATTGGCTAGGCGGCGCCCGCTGGTCCCCAGGGCCCTATACGAGAAGCGAAATGGGCCCCAGAACACCCATAAGAGAGCGACCCCGCCCGCCACGGCCGAATAATTAGGGCTCTTTGTTTAGATAGCGGCAATTTTATTTGGGAGAAAACGGGCACTTGGGACATCTTCGGCCATTCTAACCGCCCGATATTAATAAGAAACGTGTGTGCCGTGCGTATAACTGACCGGAGTTTGATCCGATTTCATTTTTTATTGTGTGTAATTATTTACTTACTTCGTATTTTACTAACTAACCCGCCCCTGCTTCAATCGAGTGGGGTTACTAATATAACAACCTCAGGAATTTAAAAAATCCTGAAACAAGTATTTCTTCATTTTTAACTGAAATCCAAACCCGATTTTCATGGACATACCTACTTCAAAATTACTATTTTAACCCCCCTGAGGGTGGAATTGCCAAAACGTGAAACATGTAGGTACTTCTTTTAATCGAAAGCTCCGGATACCAATTTTCATGGCTATAACTTGAAAATTGACAGACTTTCGTACAACTTCATCTCCTTAGGAGTGTAATACAAGTGGAAAATCAAAAAATGTACTTAAGTAATAACTACATGGCCAGTCAGGGCAAGTCATTTTACAAGTATAGAATACTAGCTGATGCCCGCGACTTCGTCCGCGTGATTTAAGTTTATTTGATTCCCGCATGAACTGCTTAATTTTCCGGGATAACAAGTAGCCTATGTCCCTCTCCAGGTTTTCAACTATACCCATGCCAAAAATCACGTCGATCCGTTGCTCCGTTGCGGCGTGATTGAAGGACAAACCAACAAACAAACACACTTTCGCATTTATAATATTAGTATGAAGGATGAAGTATGATCGCGTGTACTTATACTGTTCATTTAGTCTCTCGACGTCTTTGCCTATTTTTTTTACGTTCACCGGAACGTATAGTTGATCTATAAATTACACAACTGGTACCGCAAGCTTATAGAAAAGAAAGGGGAAAAGTCTCAAACGAAAGTCGCCAAGCAGTCTAACATAAATAATGCAGCCAACGAAATTGGGATTTTGATTTGTTTTCTTGAAAAGTTTTATTTGTCTTTGGTGGAAATGGAACTTATAATGCCTTTGTCTATCGTCAAGAAAGTTGGAAAACAAAGTTTGCCTGCGTAAGAATTAAGTCAAGTGGATAATTTAATGACACGTAAATTATCCACAGATTATTTTATTAGTACTTAATTTATGTTGAAATCGCTGAAAGCCTAATAATAATTAATTAGTTATGAATCCTCGTATTATATTGTTCTAACTTTTAAAACTATCACCACAGAATAGATAATGTAGAAATAGTATGTTGCTATCATTTGCTTTAACGTTGAAGGACAGCATAGTGGAAAATCTGCGATAGAAAGTTCTCCATATAATGGTCTCAAAATTTCGCACTTGGCCATAAATGTTGGACTATGACCTAAATCCTTGCTCAGGCTAACCCATGCTCAGAAGGCCTATATGTTGAGATGAGATGACGACGATGTTATTACTGAAATCAAACATTGCAACAAGCAAATTACCACAACAATTCCTCCTGTTTTGTAGATAAATCTCGCAGAATCAGAAACACGGTGAGATTTGCTGTAAATATATGTATGTAATGGTACATAGGTAGTATATCTATATATATAAAATTCAAAGTCCTGACTGACTGACTGACTTATATATCAACGCACAGCCTAAACCGCGGGGGTTAAAAACTTGAAATTTTGACAGTAGGTTCATTTTGTGACGTAGGCGCTCACTATATATAGGTATAGCTGGGTACTTGGGGAGTGACACAGGCTTCTTTTTAGCCCGGAAAATTAAGGCGTGCCTGTGGAAATTAAAAATCTTAAGCCACGCGAACGAAGTCGCGGGCGTCCTCTAGTAACATATAAAATTCAAAGTCCTGACTGACTGACTGACTTATATATCAACGCACAGCCTGAACCGCTGGGGTTAGAAACTTGAAATTTTGACAGTAGGTTCCTTTTGTGACGTAGGCGCTCACTAAGAAAGGATTTCTCAAAATTCCACCCCTACGGGGGTGAAATAAGGGGTTAAAGTTTGTATGAAAGTCCGTCATTTCTCAAGTTATATCCATGAAACTTGGTAAATGGGCTACGAGTTAATAATAAAGAAACACGTGTTTCACAGTTTTTCAAAATTCCACCCCCAAATGAGTAAAATAGGGGTTTAAAGTTTATATGAAAGTCCTTCATTTCTCAAGCTAAAGCCATGAAACTTGGTATATGAGCTGCGGGTTAAAAATGAAGAAATACGTGATTCACAGTTTTTAAAAATTCGACCCCCAAAGGGGTGAAATAGGGGAAGAAAATTGGTATAAAAGTCTTACATTTCACAAGTTATAGCCCTGAAACTTAGTATTTGGGCTTCCGATTTAAAATTATGAAATACGTATTCCACAGTTTGGAAATTTCTATCCCCAAGGACGTTAAATAGAGAATTTGTCCTTCAATCACGCCGCAACAGAGCAATGGATCGATGTGATTTTTTGCATGGGTAGGTATAGGTGAGGATCTGGAGAGTGACATATGCTTCTTTTTATCCCGGAAATGAAGGAGTGCCTGTGGGAATTAAAAAACTTATGCCACGTGAACGAAGTCGCGGGCGTCCTCTAGTAGTACATATTATAGTAGGTAATTGCGTCCCCGCGCATCAGCTGGCCGAGTGGGAGTTCGCGATCGAATGGGAAGAAAATTTCCCACTCGCGAAACACACTACTGGCAGAACATGACAAAACTAGCGCGACATGCCCGCATCATAAGAAAACACGTTTCGTAGTGTCAGACAGGTCTGTGCAGCTCGCGCACGCCCACCATGTTCGGGCTGACGTTTTGCCAGAGTGTGTCAGTAGTGTGCCTTACAAGCGGGGTTTTGAGAAAATTATCCTTTGGCATACACTTATCGTTTCCACATGTGTATTTCTTTAGATGCAAAATACTCAGGAGTGCTTTTGATACATATTGTAGCAAGTCGGCAAGGCAGCGGCTTGAGCGGACCGTGTCGGGAGCGACAGCCGGCGCTCCGCGGGGGCCTCGGCCCGGCCTTTGTCTCGACCCCGCAAACTTGCCATAAATGTTAATATGGGATCTCACATTTGAATATCTATTTCTTCGCGAAGTCGGTTCGTTAACGCGGCCTTGAATTTTAAATTTTATCGTCGCACTGGGATCGCCGCAGATGAGGTGCGTTCGCTCCTACGTGATCTCCCCGAGAAAATAACCGAGGGAAACCTCTTTGTTTGTCTTTCTTTATTTTGTACAGTATACGTAGGAATCTACACAACTTTATTATTAATAACAGTACAACGATTAAGGTGAGAAATTTTAGATTACATTACTTATCCGGTTGCCTTTTTTAGGATTCCCTGGTATTCCGTAGCAAGGAACTCTTAAAAATATAGATTCGTCAAGTTCGTCTGTCATACCATGTCAATGTCCCAATTTTCTGAGATAAAAAGTACCCTTACCTTACTCTTATATGAGATTTACAATAAACTTTTACCTCAAATAGTCCGTACTCAGTAGTTCAGTACCTATTACCTAGAAATCTACATGCAAACGTAATCAATCTTAATCTAAATTAGAAAGCTATTTCCGTGTTTCCTTGTTAGGAAGTCTAAGATGCTTGTCACAGCTGTTCGAAAACTGCGATGGGGATATGGAGCAACGTTTAAATTAACTTTGAAATTCTGGGATGCAGCTTGATTTTCCGTAAAGTGACCAAATTATATTCTGAACTAGCTGATGCTCGCGAGTTAGTCCGCGTGGTTTAAGTTTTTTTTGATTCCCGCGAGAACTCCTTGATTTTCCGGGATTAAAAGTGCCCTATGTCACTCTCCGGTCCTCAACTATACCCATGCCAAAAATCACGTCGATCCGTTGCTCCGTTGCAGCGTGATTGAAGGACAAACCAACAAACAAACACACTTTCGCATTTATAATACTGTATGTATTAGTATGATATGATTTAAACAATCATCTATTAGACAATTTCAATTTTCTTTTATGTTGCTCTCATAATATTTTTAGGGTCACGACATAGAGATAATAGACGCATATAATGTTGAATAAACCAAGAGTTGGTGTAAACCTAAAGTGTAAACCGCCACACCACAAAGATCCTTTAAAACTCTACACACGTAGCTATCCTATCAAGCTTCGACTTGGGAGTCCGACCGAAAGAAACTCGACCGAATAGCCGAGTTGCCCCTTTTCTTTTTTTAAGTTTTTTTAACGGTCAACTCGACCGGCAATAAAATACTGAGGTGTACAGTACTGAGGTGTACAGTCAAATACAAAATACAAAAGTGTTTCTCGAATCTAATACTTCACTTACCGCAGTTTTTATAATAATATAAATAAATTCATATATCCATACTAGCTTTTGCCCGCGACTTAACTCACGTTAAGTTCTATTTTTCAAAATTCCAAACCTCTAGTTACCTCTTAAAGGGTAGAATTTTAAAAAATCCTTTCTTAGCGGATGCCTATACTCATAAAATTATATTTCAGCCCGATCCGTCCAGTGATTTGAGCTGTGCTGTGCTAGATAAAATATGAAAAGTTTCAGCAATATAAAGTTGATGCCAAAGCTGAGCACTTACTATACTTACTTACTTACTTACTTGATACTTGTACTATGAGCAACGCAGCCTTTTTCAACCCCATGTTTTATACCTACTTAACTACCTAGCCTTATAGATAGCTTGAGCTTAGCTTCTGTAGATCAATGCAGTTGGAGTAATATCTTAAAGCCATGAACTAGACTAACCTCAATCATTATAGCGGATGCTGTACGCTGACTTTTGTATTTACCTAGAGATGTTCTCTTTAACTAAGTGCAAATATCTAATCAACCAAAACTTAAGCCGTTGCTCCTCATTTTGATCATGCAATACATACTAGGTAAGTAAAACCTGCTTTTAACGTATTCATACATTATGTGCACTTAAGTACTTATCCGAAATAGTCTACATTTTTGGAAGTTCGGTACGGCCATTTTCGTCAACGTCGCGGCCGGTGCGCTGTATGTGGATTGTGGCGAACTTTCAGAAACGATATGACAGCTCAACCCGCCTGAACACTTCTTCTGTACGCTTGCTTGTGATTTACAAATAATACTGCCAAAATTTGACATCGCAACGTGCGTGTCGGGCCAAGTGCAGTGTAGGGTTCCGTAGTTACGCGTCCCAATATGCGGACATTTTGTAAGTTGGTCGACTATTACCAGTTAACTTGTGAACTTAGCTGAGATAGTTCTCCTTTTAACTTCATTATAATATGTTATACTCCTGCCATGAATTTTTTCCCGTACCTATCCTAAAATAACCTTTTAGCTGGCAGAGCGGGAGAAACTTCACTCTTACAAAAATCAGCACTTTAAAGCTTAATATTTCGCAAACAGATCCCTGGGTCGAAAAATGGTTACCCACACTCACAACATTTTTGAACGACCGACCTATCCAACGACACATCCATCACACCATAGGATATAGAGGAGAAAGAAAATATATCCGCACTTTACCTATAAAAATTAAAAAAATTGTGAAAAAGCTAAGACCAGCGGTGCTGTAAAGAGTGGCATTCAGCTCCGTCGCGGCGCGTCCTCCCATCGCATTCTATAGAACGATCCCATCGGTCAACGGTGGCGAGCAAAGGTTCGGTGCGGGGTCCGGGCGAGTGGTATTATAGTCGGTGACGATCGGAAAGTTTAGCGAGCACATTTTAATGCGCCTCCACCACCCTGTCTGACCCTCAATTATTGAAAATGCATTTCTGTCCGCGCCCTGCGCCGATGGCGCCGGGCCACATTGCAAATGCACATTTTAAACTGCACCTGATTGCAGAACCGTGTTACTGTTCGGGCTAATAAAAGTCAAGCTGTCGCTTTATTTTAGGATTGGATATTATTATGTTGGAAATCGAGATGTTAATAATATTATTTCCACTCTAGTGGATTCCGATTATAGATTTTAGGTTTATAGAATCTATTGCACCAATTAATAAATTCTGACTGGATGAATCAAGCAGTGTACACCAAAGAACCCAAGGCGTGATGTACGCGCGGCAATCCATCTCGGCTCCTTGATAACAAGTTGTACCCTAAATAATTAAAGGTGCATGGAACTAAGCATGATATGAATGCATCCACAGAGGGAAGTGCGCGTAGTTGAAGCCACGCTTCTTCATTCTTTGCCGCTGAAGTGCAGCGAACGAAAACAACCGCTTTATACAGTTTGCATTGATTACAAACAAACCTAGAAGATAGTTGATTATTATATCTCTATGGTTGATACACATTACTCGTACGTCTGCGTAGACTAAGGTTTTTTTTTTAATCCCGTGGGAATTCTATGCTTTTCCAGCCTGAACTTTGGATGTGCAACCGTCCTCCTGTATGTGCTCCGGGATGCAACCTATCTGTTTACCAAATGTGCTTCAAGATGGCCTCAAAAAGTAACAGACACGCAGACAGACACATTTTTGCATTTATAATATTGTATGGAATATGGATCGTAATTATGCCTGAATTAGATGTTTGAAGCCGACAATTCGAGATTAAACCATTTTATACAGTTTTATTTGTTCAGGATTAATCATTAAATCCCTAAATAATATTAATCGGAACCATTTTATCAAACGAAAAGTACTGCGGGCGCCCCGGTCATCGCATACCTATATAGCATATAGTCTAAGTGACGAACGTTGTACCACAATTTCAGGCGTCCATTTTAATTGTAAGTTCCAGGACAGGACGGGCTCCGGTACCCATAATGCAATTTTAGCATCGCATTTTCCGACAGAGCTTGCCCTCCTTTGAAGCTTTTTAGAAAAGCTTAGAGCTTATACTCGTATGTTAGTAGTAGCCTGTGAATGAAGTCATTTAACTTGACAATATTATTATTATGCGTTTTAACAATCGCAATATTATTATATTTATCTCTCTGAGCCGTAGTCCTCATTACTGCCGGTCGTGACCCCATTGCATTAATTAATGCGGTGGGTTCTCACGTCCTTCAGCATACGATTTGACTAAGAGTATTTAAACTCTTAGGTTTGTTACGATTATTATCAGATATTAGTGATAATAACCGAGACCGACGGCTTGACGTGCTCTCCGAGGCACGGAGGACACGAAAAGGCCAAATTTGAACCTACAAATTCGGTCACCCATCCAGTTACCGACTTGGGTCAATGTTGCTTAACAATCGCAATCGACTGATAATATGCGTTGTCACAGCTGAGCAATTCATCCCAATATACTTATTAATTTACATAATATATTATACGAGACAGAAAAGGAAAATTAATCGTTCAGAAAAGATCCGTAGAAGATCTAATGTAGCCGACATAGATCACTGCTCATCTGAACTGATAGAAATTGGTGACCTCACACCGGAAAGCTAACCATGCAGACGCACCACTTCAAGTCACAGCAGAGCAAGTCACTGGGTGTCGCAGGGACCAGACCAAGACTGCAGCGTGTGGAACTCCTGACAAGAGACCTGGGGGTCTACTCTCTTTCTCTCAAACGAAACTTCGCAAACAAACGTAATTAGTCGGTTATTAGACCCACTCAAAATCGTTCAATCCATTCGGTCACGAAAATTTTCTATGGATCCGTACTTCGTCTGCATGTACGAAAACGAAATAGAGAGGAGCATAGAGATAATATTATGTAGGAGAGGAGTTAACGAAATTTCGTTCGTTTGTTTGCGAAGTTTCGTTTTAGAGAAAGAGAGTAGACCCCCTGTTGCCAACAATTCACGTCTATCGATGACCCAGTTATTATTTGTACTAGGTAGGCACATAGCACCTAGAAGCCACGTTGCCATTCTGTTCGTTCATCACTGTGCTGTTGAAAAATCTCTCCAAACTATACTACCTACATTGAAATATCCCTCAACTAAAACCTTATACGCTCCGATAATGTAAGTACCGAGCAACATTATACGAGCGCTATGATTGAGGTCATGACTTGAGAATTTGGAGATGGGAAATTATAGTGTTTGGACAAACTGCGTGTTAGTCGTTATAGCAGGTTTAGTGTCGTCTAGAGAGAAACAACAATTCCTCCGAGCGGGATATCTGCTGTTCAAGTTTATGTTCATTTTATCTTTTCAGCAGTATTGCTAGGGGGACTCCGAAAGGAGCCTCCAGGGCTGCGTTAACACCGCGACCAGGTCTCGACGCTTATACAACCTATATAAAGTCACAGTAGCACAACATTCAGTTAACGTATTTTTGGTAGGTTAATAAGATATTAATTGGGTAGGTAGGTACGAGGATTGTACTCTAATCTGTTTAACCTTTATGATAGGGAAGCCTCCGCAACAATAACCTACCTGAGGATTCAACTGCAGATGGGTCGTTTTTTTTTTTTTTGGATTTTATACAGCTAGGCTGCCTGGCCTGTACAGAATCACCTCAGCCTATAGTAATGCGCATATACCTACCTATGAGTCGAAGTCTCGCTCGGTCTGGGCTCTGGCCATATAGCTATTGACAAATACTGAAAGTAATAAATTTATGTCAGTGTATTTTTTTTAACAAGGGACAAGCAATTCAATGATGGCGCGAGGCCCGTGAGATGCGAAGCTTTAGTACTTGAGCGAAGTGCTTGTTAGACGCACCACATTTTAGTGTCGCCAGGAGAGATACTATAATTCCTCAGAGCGGCATATCTGCGAGTCAAGTTTATATTCATTTTATCTTTTCGCCAGTATTGCTTTGGGAACTCCGGAAGGAGGCTCTAGGGCTGCGTTAGCCACTCCATGTCCTGCTGTCACCGACTATTAAACTACGGAGTATTTCAATATTAAGGCATTCTTAGCATTCTTGAAGTATGAATATTGAAGAACTACTATTTGACTTTGTAAAAAAAGTCAACATCTTTAATGAGTTTAGTAAAAAATTTACTTACCCGACTCGAAGCTGTCCATACTTTCGGATTTGATATCTGAAACAAAATAATCACAGAATATAAGATAAAATTATAAAAGTATTATGTAAATATCTATAGAGATAACTTGTTGAAAAAATATGTGATTAGGTAATCTACCTCACATTAATCTACCTCACATTATACTCGTAATTATGTGTCTAGATACTTTTTCGTGAAACTTGATTGTGGTCTAACTCTGTTTTGAAGAATATTGATATTCCTGAAAAATATTGAAATCATTGTAAGCATGTTCTAAAAAGATTGTAAAACTAGTAGTACAATAATAATCACAGATCACGGATAGCTCTCTCAAAAAATATATGTAGTCATCATTCATAAACTTACTCGCCCTAAATACGTTAATATGTAAAGGAGGCAAAGTCTTATCGAAAAAAAAAACTAAAAATCCCCTGATAAAACAATAGTTAAACATTATCTAAATATTCTAAAAGGACACACATGTTAAGAGATGGCAAAAACTAAAGAGTTGTGAGTTAGGACTGGAGGTCGCCCGCGGCCGGGTCTCTAATCCACTTGCGAGCATTGGTCGCACGGAGACAATTTCCCCTTGTTTTAAATTCTCACTCGAATAGGTGATCCTGTTTAAACTTTTACCAAGTCCAATTTTATAGTTTGACAGACTTTTCTGAATAATGGTGCCTACCTACCCACACAACTATATACCCGCAAGTTGTCTAAAACCATTACGAACCGGTTGTACTTACCTAAGTTAGAATTTTAGGAATCAGGACATTAAATTCCCTCTCTCTTTTAGTAACGTGGGAATGTAGGGAACGAGGTAGGTCGATATATATATTTTTAATAATTACAACTCGATTTTATTAATGTGCCTATTATTTTATTAGGGTCTTAATCATACTTATTAATAATAGATATAAATGCGAAAGTGGGTTTTTTGTTGGCTTATTGGTTTGCTGGTTTGTCCTTCAATGATCTACGTGATTTTTTGCATGGGTATAGTTGAAGACCTAGAGAGTGACATAGGTTACTTTTTTTCCTGGAAAATTAAGGAGTTCCCGTGGGAATCAAAAAACTTATTCCACGCAGACGAAGTCGCGGGCATCAGCTAGTTTTAGTATAATGAGTCCTAAATACTTAATTAGACTAAAATCTTTTTCATTACTCATACACGGAAAGTAGGTTTGAAGTTGCCTGAGTAGCGGGTTGAAAGTAATACTTTTCAGCCCTAGGGAGAATCGTTTTCAACTGAATTTTTATTGGAGTTCAAATGAAACACGACTTTTTTTTTTTTTTTTTTTTTTTTTTTTTTTTTTTTTTTTTTTTTTTTTTTTTTTTTTTTTTTTTTTTAATACCCGAGTGCATCCATAGACAAGAAGAAAGATAGACTTTATTCATAAAAGTAAAGACAACTGATTCATACACTTTTTATTTTGACTTTCCTTATATTCGTAATGAAAAGCACAGTGTTTACCTCGGGATGAAAGACTTATTTAGTCCCTCGAACTATAGGCCCCCTCGCTACGCTCGGGCGCCAAACCCCGTCTCGGGACTAAATAAGTTACTTTCATCCCTAGGGTAACAATGTACTATTACATCTCTCATATTCGGTAAGTAGGTCCTTATTACCCCCAAATGGAGCTTGTAGGTGACCAATTAGCGCTCTGGGGTAATAATGTAGCTAGAAAAGCCCTAGGGCGGTAAGTAATTAAAAAAAGTATGATGGTTAGATGTACGCGAACTTTTTGAAAGAGTGAAGAGTTTTTTTTTTTTAATTACTTACCGCCCTTGGGCTTTTCTAGCTACATTATTACCCTAGAGCGCTAATTGGTCACCTACAAGCTCCATTTGGGGGTAATAAAGACCTACTTTACCTCACAATCGAGATGTAAAGCAGAGTAGTTAGCTCGGGTGTAAGCATCAATTGCACCCTCGAACTATAGGCGCCCTCCCTGCGCTCGTGCGCCTAAATATCTCGGGCTGCAATTGATGCCTTACAACCCTTGGCTACTAATCTACTATTTCGGCACGTATGAGCCAGCAACTGTTGTTGGTTGTGGACTACAGCCAAAACTCTTGTCATTGTGAGAGACTCGTGCTTAGTTAGCTGCCCCGGCTATGGGTTGAGATGATGATAAATTATTGTATTTATCTAGATCCTTACTACGTAAGACAAGCTATGTTTTGTGACATAAATTTTGTCATCTCTCCTACATACACGAGCTTAAAGACAACGAGATTAATTATAAAGAGATTATTTCTAGAAACCGCCATAGGCTCGTGACTCCATCGCTCCGCCTCAAGAAAGTCCGAAGGTCGTTCGTGGGAATGAGCATTCTATTCTATAACAAAATTCCACAACCTATTTTAAACTTGCCTTTACCAGGCCTGGCTCACTTGTCACGTGACCTGAGATATTTAACTACTGCTGCGTGGACGCTCGACGGCACTCGTATCAGTCGAGTGTTGCGCGCGGACCGTAGTTATACGTTTGACTTTTACTCAAGTTCTCGTTATGGATAAACAAAGAAAGATCAGTAAACGATATCGTATCACATTAGGACGTTTAAACTCTAATTATTAAGACCTAACTTATCGCTCTTTGCACTTCCTAAGGACCCTGAAAGGTAAGTTTGTATTATTTGCCTATCTAGGTACATAGTACATACGTACCTACTTAGAGTTCTAAACAAAACTAATTTTAATACATAATGTGGGTAGTTTTATTTTTATATCCACACAAGATACAGTTTTAAACAAAAGTAAATATAAACCATAGGTAGTATCCAATATTATAGTGATAGCCTAATGGGTAGACTTCAGCCTCCAAGTCTGGGGTTCGATCCTGGGAACGCACCTCCAACTTTATTAATTAAAATATATCATTTACGGTGAACAAAAATCGTGTGTAAAGCTGAAAACATGCCTGAAGTTCTATAATCATTATAAAAAACTCTAATATGTCTGCCAACAAGAATTTGACCAGTGTGGAGGAATATATGGCTTAAACCCTTCTCATTCTGAGAAGAGCCTCGTGAGTCGTGCTTAGTAGTGGGACTAGTGGGCCGCCGATGAGTCGATGATGATTAATCCATAATGTGGGTATATTATTTTGTCTCGTAAACTCTGGCATGGGCCCCCTTCCACCCCATATAAGTGTAAAATATTCATTGATATTTCACTACTTGTGGAATATATAACGACTTTTTTTTATCCACTACAAGTTAGCCCTTGACTGCAATCTCACCTGATGGTAAGTGATGATGCAGTGTGAGATGGTAGCGGGCTAACCAGTTAGGGGCATGGCAGCATGTTAAACCCATATCCCTATTTGGTTTCTACAAAATCTATGAATAATAATAATATATCTTTTATCTATTTTTACATCTCTCATATTCGGTAAGTAGGTCCTTATTACCCCCAAATGGAGCTTGCAGGTGACCAATTAGCGCTCTAGGGTAATAATGTAGCTAGAAAAGCCCTAGGGCGGTAAGTTATTAAAAAAAGTATGATGGTTAGATGTACGCGAACTTTTTGAAAGAGTGAAGAGTTTTTTTTTAATTACTTACCGCCCTAGGGCTTTTCTAGCTACATTATTACCCTGGAGCGCTAATTGGTCACCTTCAAGCTCCATTTGGGGGTAATAAGGACCTACTTACCTCACAATCGAGATGTAAAGCAGAGTAGTTAGCTCGGGTGTAAGCATCAATTGCACCCTCGAACTATAGGCGCCCTCGCTGTGCTCGTGCGCCTAAATATCTCGGGCTGCAATTGATGCCTTACAGCCCTTGGCTACTAATCTACTATTAAAGTAATTGTCGTCCTCATTGCAACCGATTACCGACCCATAGTAATGATACCGATAGTAAGAATTTAGAAGTAGTCAACCCTAAGGCTACACGCGCCGCGTCTGAAGGGATAAGAGTTACGCGATAGAAAGAGATATATAGAGGTAGGTATTTAATTATTTTCACTCGCAGCGCTGTGCGAGCTGAATTGCACTTTATTACGACGTAACCTGAGTCGCTGATGGTTAAAAGGTCTTCGCGGAGTAACTCTTCTGTTACTACTATTACCTATTCTGTGCCTTTACACAAGTTTAAAAAGTCCATTATAAGTATGCTTCTGAAAAAAGCTTATTATACTGTTGAAGATTACGTAAATGACAAAGGAGCATGGAATTTAATCGCTCCAGCAATGCTAAGGACAGCGGTTAAGTATGTAATTACAAATTAATGAAATTGTAATTTATTTTATTTTTTTTCAAAAGAGCAACCGCCGAGTTTCTTGCTGGTTCTTCTCGGTAGGAATGGCATTCCAAAGCAGTGGTAGATTCATTCGACTATTCATAAGCACTTGTAAAAAGTCTATTTGAATAAAAAAACTTTTGAATTTTGAATTTTGAATAATTAGGTTCATCGACGAGCTAACAATATAATGTAGGCAATAATAATGTGACACAAGAAGAGTCAGGCATACATAGAAGGCAGACACAGAGGGCCATGCAAAATTAATGACAGAAGGCGCCTCAGTGCCACGATTGGATCTTGTGAATTAGTAAGCTCGCGCTCGGCAACCTTGCAGGGGAATTAATCTGCGTAAGTGTTACCGAAACACGCACGCTTTATGTATCAATAGGAATATCATTGAGAACCATGATCTGATAATATAATCCACTCGTGGCCATTGCTTATTTTGAATTTTCACTTTCTACTTCACACTCGAATTGCCAAATCGTGCGCCAAATCTGCCCATTATAATGCAGGATATGTATATAAGAAAAATCGGGGAACAAGGCGAGAGGTCGTAAACAATATGCAATTGACGTAGTTGGTACGTCCAATGTCAAACGAGGCATTAGCGGTTTGCAAGTTTTTTCGACCTCGCTACTGCGAAAGTGAATTACAATAAAATCAAGTATAGTACCAACGAAAACAATACCTTCGCATACAAATGGAAGCTGGCCAGTTATATTATATGTTAGGTATGGATAGGTACTTGAATGATGTAGAGTGTAGAGTGTAGACCATGCATGCGCAGATGATTGTTCTCACGTCTCAACTCTCCTCAACTTATCTGCTGAATATTTATTGATCTTGACGAAAGGTCCAAAAAGCAAGTGATCAAACCGGGTCACGCAAACTGTTTATTGGGAGGATAGCCAAAGATGTCTGCGAGTTTTCAGCGTGATTTTTTGCAACATGAAACGAGGAAGAAGTCGTAGGCAAAATCTTGTTTACTGACTGTATACGTATATTTCTCAAATATATAAAAGCTGGAGCTTCAGAGACCTATATACTTATCGCAGGTGCACGTCACCGGGATAGCGGAGATATTAAGCACATCCCAACGGAGTGGGCGCGGGCGAAGGCACTTCGCGTGGGCCACGAAACTTACGCTGCAGTCTTGCAAGCAAATTCGCTACGAACTCGCTCATCTGAACGTCACCATTTATTTCGTTAAACCAAGTCATAATCGAGCGTTCGATCACATTGGCGTCAAAGTAAAATGGACCAAAATGTTCTTGATTTAAAGTCACAAATTCAGTACAACCGTTTATAATTTCTAAAAGTTTCCGTTTGAAGGGCTTGCTGTGAATGCATGCACGAAATTTAACTCTAAATAAATTTCCTTAAGGCTTACTTCCTTATTTTACTTTGACGCTAATGTGACCGAACGCTCGGATACGATCAATCGAATTGACAATGTTTTACCTTTATCCTTATTTAAATTATAAATACAAAACGGGAATGTGGGTTTACTGTTGGTTTGTGCTTCAATCACAACGCAACATATCGACTTGATTTTTTGCATGTGTACAGTAGAGGATCTGCAGAGTGACATCTCCTTTTTATTCACGGATACCAAAATTATCCCCTGGGATCTTTCTAATCTAACTCCACGCCGCCGAAGTCGTAGGCATCATGTACGATACATGTACATAAAGGCAACCAATAATATCGCTATCGCTCATGCATAGCGATATCGAATGTAGCGTCTTATTCATGGCCACCCGGTAAGGCTGCCGGTAGATTTCCCGCGGGAGCACGTTAATTTTCTGCCGCCTTGAGCATACTGCCCCCAGGGGGCACTACCTTTCACGGAGCCATTCAGGCTGAGGTGTTATTCCGCGCTGACTGATGCCGATATAGCGTTCACATATCAACAAAAAACATACGTAGGTACCCAATGTGAGAAACTTCTGTGGTAAGCGAAAGCGATTGGGCTGAATTATGTTAATCATCACCAAATTAACACAATAAACTACGTTGCAATTATAAAGTTCACTATGAGTATATTCGGAGAGTTACTAATCTTATAAAAAAAGTTTTTGTTTTGTATTTAGGTAACAAATTTTAACATTAGTTTTTGTAGTTAGCATTTGCATGTTGTTAGATTTGTCTGAAAAATAAAAACACAACTTTCATATGAATCCAAAATCCCATTAAAACTTTCTCACACAATGTTAGATTCATTTTACGATAATTTTATTACACGTGTAGAAAATTGTAACAACTCCGCTAGCTATCAAACTCAAATAGGTAGGTAAATAAAAAAATACTACTTAATCACTTTCAGAGAGTTGGATTAGTTGCTCTCAGAATGTTTCGATTTACATTTTTTACTCAGCGATAAATCAGCGACTGCAATCACATGCAGCTTGCTGCAGGCTAACTTGGATTTTGGAAGGAGAACGGTACTTTAATAAACTCCTACCCCTAATCTACGTCATGTAGATATTAATAAAATAAATAAGCTTTAAAATGTTCAGCTATTCTCTGGCTTGCCGGACCAATAACCTCAAGTTTACCCAGCAGGGTACTACTAATCCAACTCGCTGAAAGTGATTAAGTAGTATTTTTTTATTGGTCGAGGAAGGTGAAGGACCGTGTTTGGTGGTGCGCTGTCGAGAAGGCCTATGTCCAGCAGTGGGCATATATCTACAGGTTAATGAAATTGACTGGTAAAAACTTAGATACTATTAAATTGTATGAAAATCCGTTTATAATATATCTATTTAGGTGCATAATAATATAATAATCGTTTATTTTCAGGCAAAAAACCCGTAATACAAAAGATAAATACGAATAAAAAGTCATATAAACGTTATTGAAACTTAAAATTTAAAATTAAAATTGTAAAATAAAATAAAATAAAATTACCCCTGATGGGGGATCGTGTCATAGTGCACAATTTAAACCTATTTGCGGTTCTTGTCACGATGTACGGCAAGCCAGTACCTTACGATGGCATTATCCGGGCACCCAGAGCATACGCTGAGGATCTGGTTTCCAGAGGTGCGAATGCGGGACCAAAACACCGCACCCCGAGATCTTATAATCGCAAAGTAATCGGGGACTCTGGCGTCGGCAAACATGCCCGACGCACTACAGTATTTAGGCAGTCTCATCAGAATACGGTATGCGTTATTATACTGTACTCTGATGCTGCCACGTGCACTTTTGGTGTAGTTGACCCAAAGCTGACACGTGTAGAAGCATTGACAATATGCCCTAAACAGCTTTGCCTCAGCACTACACCTCGCAAACCGGCGTGCGTGCATGTTACACCTAACGGCCAGAGCCCTCCTTTCACGTTCAACATCCTCGTTATCGCGTAGATCCTCAGTTAGAATATTATGCCCCAAGTACCTGAATCGCTCTACCCTTTCTACCGGTACTCCATCTAGGAAAACCGATACAGGATAATATAAACTAGATACCCTCGGTGTTCAAAATATTAGCAGTTACCGCCTATAGCCTAACATTTATTAATGGTGCATATTATAAGAGTATGCAGTGCGGAATGCGAATGCGGCTCCCGGAGAGGCGGCAGCAATCAGTTCGGGAGCCCCACGAGGCTACATTAATCACGGGCTGCACGGCCGCACGACGCAGCTCATATTAGCTGGAGAGCTGGCGGTAGAAATAAATCAACCAAAACGCAGTGCATTTTCCCAGCCAATCCAAAGAGATTGAGTAATGACAAGTAGCACACTAGTACTTATATACCTATCTGGTTGCAAATTACTGAAATTTTACATTATATTAAGCCATAATAATATGCCAGCGACTTCGTCCGCGTTCGGATTAAGGTTTTTGATTCCCGAGGGAAATCTTTAATTTTCCTGGATAAAAAGTAGCCTATGCTCTCCCCTGGGATGTTAACAACCTCCTTACCAAATTTCGTTGATATCGGTTGAACAGATGGGCCGTTAAAGCGTAGAAGACAGACAGACTGACAGACTTTATTGGGGAATTTAGGCTATTTTGTCATAGTTCAAAAATAGAGATCCTACAATTACGTTATTACCTATTATATTCTTCAAGGCCCTGCCAAATGATAAGTAATCTGTGTAATTTGATGTTGTAGTTACTGATGTTTTTTTAAAATACATATTTACCTAATCAATTTAGTGAACCATTTATGTATTAATTTAAGGATTAGCTATTAATTATGCTGAGATAGCGACTAGCTCTCTAGCTATACAGTCCTGCAGCTATTTCAGCACATGATCTCCGTAATATTTTATTTACATAAGAACGTAGAAGAACAGTTTGGTAAAAACCAATTACTTTTCCTATGTCAGAAAATCTAAGCAGGTTTTAGTCAATTTACCTTCTTTTTTTTATATCGCTTATTCGGAAATTTATATCAGAGTTATCACCACATACATTTCAATAAATAATCACTGGTAAATAATATTCTTCAGGACATTCGTTTATTTAGTATCTAGGCTACGTAGCCCATAGTACCATAAAGTTACACGAAATAAACAGAAACCAATATAGGTGAAAGAGACTACTTTACTTTTATTATGAGTTGACATAATATGATATCATTCTATTGTACCTTGTAGGCCTGGATTATAAAACAGCTAATTTATCAAAATTATAATTAATTACATCATGTGTGGTGTGACTTTTCACACGCGCTTTTAGTTTTAATCATTATTTTATTGAAGTAGGAAATCATATTATATAACTAGTGGTTCGCCCCGAACTGAGACCTCGCTGTATCCATAAGATAGTTTTAATATATAAATATTGTAATAGTTAACTTGCGAGCATGTCTAGATGCGCGCTCATCTTTACGTTCATAGACATCAGTACTATAATAATCAGTAGACTATTTTTTTATTCCACGTAAGATGGTGCTAACGTCTATTATTTTTAAGCACAAACGAATAAACTTTTACAGAGCGCCATCTATTGACATCATTGTGAAGTTCTGTTAAAAATACTGAAGCTCATTAAAAATTAAATAATTTCGTTTCCTTATTATATTTATCTAATTTTAGTATTTATTGTTCAAGTACAGGATATGATTCAAATAATTGATCAAGTTTCAGGCTCAGCCTTTCAGAAAATTGAGAGTTCTCAACTTTGGACGTTAGAAAATCTCCACTTTGAAAGCCCCCCATTTCGTCAATTTTTGGGGAAAAATTAAAAAAAAACTTTTTTGGGCTCTATTCCTATTTATCTTTAAAATGATATACCGCAACCCTATGTTACGCTATAAAAAATATTTTACTTCGCATTCGCTTCTATGAGAGCCCCCCTGAAATAAAGATTTTTATAACTTTTTAAGCCATATTCGGCGGGAGGCTATCGGTTTACATATTATATTTAAATTTGAAGTAATTATGTTCAGTAATTCAGAAGTTATAAGGCTCTGACAGACGGACGGACAGACGGACGGACGGACGGACGGACAAGTGCCAATTCACTCAAGTAGACTCAGAGACCTTCGCATCGCTCGGTCAATTAGCAATGTTTCTAATGTTGAAAACTTCTTATGCCAGCCAGTAGGATATAAATAAACTACATCGATTGTCATGATTTGATAAATAGGTAGCTAAGTTTAACTAGGTACATATTATATGGCAACCGGAGAAAGTAGGTAATTAGGTACATAAAATCCAGTTGCAGAAACATATTTAATTAGGTAAACAGTAAGTATTAGTTTCCTACATTATATCACGGCAGGTTAGTATGATCCGAATAATAATTTACCTCGAAGTCTATACTGTGAATATTTATAAACACGGAAAAGGTGACTCTGACTGACTGACATAACTATCAACGCACAACTCAAACCACTGGACGAATCGGGCTGATATCTTTATGACGTTATACATCCGCTAAGAAAGGGATGTTGAAAATTCAACTCCCAAAAGGGTAAAATAGGGGTTTAAAGTTAGTGTGTACCTAGTCCACGAGGACAAAGTCGCGGGCATAAGCTAGACGCTAGTAACATATAAAAATCATTGGTCTAAAGTCTAAACAATAAACTTCAGTATAGACTGAAGATTACGAAGAAACCTAGCGACTAAAAGTAGCTGTGTGCTAGACAATATTATCATTTAGTGTAATGCCTCCGCTACACTATGCTCCTTGCGCTGCCGCGTAGCACGCCCTCGCTCTGCCGCGTTGCTGCCCTCCGTGGCCACACACAGCTCTCCTCGCGCGATTAATCGCGACGCTCCGCACTAGGTCATTTGCACTTGCTACACGTAACACACAATGGAGGTTGAAACTGTGGCTGCGTGCGCGCTATGCTTGTTTAGCATATTTAATTCCTTCAATCACGTCGCAACAGAGCAACGGATCGACGTGATTTTTTGCATGGCTATAGTTTAGGACCCGGAAATCGACATAGGCTACATTTTATCCCGGAAAATTACAGAGTTCTCGTATAATATTTCAGTGGTTCCCGTGGGAATTAAAAAACCTATTCCAAGTGGACGAAGTCGCGGGTATCAGCTAGTACTTTTAAAAAACAAGCTTCTCTATACTAATATACTTATGGAACAACATAGAGGCTAATTTAGATCCCGGCAAATTAAAGAGTTCCCGCGGGAACCAAAGAACCTCAATCCACGCGGACGAAGTCGCGGGCATCATAGATTATAGTCTGAAATAACACAATATACCTAGCTACTTTTATCCCGGCAAATTAAAAACTTCCCGCGGGAACTTTTTTAATTCACGCAGACGAAGTCACGCGCATCATAATGTAGGTATAGGTACCAACATGATTTATTTAAAACATAATATAGGTATATAGGTCATTTGCACTTGCTACACGTAACACACAATGGAGGTTGAAACTGTGGCTGCGTGCGCGCTATCCTTGTTTCGCATATTTAACTATATAAATGTACCTATTAAATTATATAAAAATAATAAGCTCTAAGTTCAAAATCCATACTAATATTATAAACTAGCTGATACCCGCGACTTCCCACGGGAACTCCTTATTGCAACGTGTTCCGGCGCAGACGCCTGGCCACTTCGGAACACTAGTTTATCACATACAATAATTGCTCTAAAACTTTAACAGGCGTTTGTCAACACTGTACTTGACTTTATTAATTATGCAATTTCATTCGTTTTACATCCATCGACGGATAAACATTAAAACCACTAATTGCTAAAGTTAGTGTTTTATTTGCCCCATTGTGTGCCTAAACATACACTCCGGGAAAAAGTACATACATATATTTTTTATCCATTGAAGGTTTGCTATGAAGTAATAATAACATTTTCATAGCGAACATTCAATGGATAATAAATATGTCTTTCATTTTCTGATAGCCACTGAGTTAGAGAATAAGGGGCCAGGTCCTCAACTAGGTATACCAACCCATGCAAAAAATAACACATTATAGGCTTCAAGTTATTTTGGACGTTCATTGCTGTGTATAATGATAGTTTCGATACTTCTAAACATACTACTAAAATTCTACATCAATGCTTCTAAACTACAAAAGTAGGTAAGTAGTAAGTACGTACTTTCGAACAAAAAAGAATGAATGAAATCAGACTACGCGTTAATGAATTACAACTAAGTACATATATTTTGACTTTCATCCCCTCTACCAAGTGTTTGTTTGTTGGTTTGTCCTTCAATCACGTCGCAACAGAGCAACGGATCGACGTGATTTTTTGCATGGGTATAGTTTAGGACTCGGAGATCGACATAGGCATAGTTTTATCCCGGAAAATTAGAGTTAATATATCAATGGTTCCCGTGGGGATTAAAAAAACTTATTCCAAGTGGACGAAGTCGCGGGTATCAGCTAGTACTTTTAAAAAACAAGCTTCTCTATACTAATATACTTATGGAATAACATAGAGGCTAATTTATATCCCGGCAAATTAGAGTTCCCGCGGAAACCAAAGAACCTCAATCCACGCGGACGAAGTCGCGGGCATCAATAGATTATAGTCTTGAAATAACACAATATAAGCTACTTTTATCCCGGCAAATTAAAAAGTTCCCGCAGGAATTTTTTTAATTCACACAGACGAAGTCACGGGCATCATAATGTAGGTATAGGTACCAACATAATATATTTAAAACATAAAACATCGGCTGGCGGCGGCGGCGACGGCATGATTGCGCGTGCTTCTGCTACGAGCGCTAGATTGCGAATGAGTAGCGGGCAGTGTGTGGGAGGTCTCTCGCGCTCATATCGCCAGTCCTTTTGACTCGCGCCCAAAAAACCGACAAAACAGGGAGCGATGCGCGAGGACGAGGAGCGTGGCGAGAGCATGGCGAGTATCGTTGCCACACGACGTCTCTGCCTCCGTCCCACGCTACTTCCCACGTCACTCGGGCAGTGTGTAGCAGGGGGGTAAATGTCATGGGAATAGGTTCCTTTTTCCACGTTTCCAAGCACTTCTTTACACACACATGTCGCATATGTGTGAGTGTTGTGTGAGTGTGTGCACTCCGGGTCGGGAATTCCCTGAGGACGGAAGGAAGTGTGGCCGGAGCGATGCCACCTGGGACCGCAGGGGAGAGGGAGGCAAGAAAGTAAAAAGTAACCTCCTACAGAGCGGATTAATTTTTAAGCTATTTTAATCAAAACTTTTGGCATTTATAAGAACGTATAGGTAGGTACCTCTAGTATATATTTATATTCTAACCTATTTTCCAAATAGAGACAGGTCAATTTTCCTCTTCAATGTTTTTCCTCTAATTTTATTACAAGCTACTTGCCAACCAAAAGTTTTCTTATATCTTGTTACCTAAGCTTAAGCTAACCTGAAATCTGGAAATGGTAAGAGGAAAGGAGCAGTTACATTGACGTATAATTACCAGCTTCTACAACCTACCTAACTACTAGGCGCCAATGTCATGGTTAGCTGTTATTAAACTGATTATATGATAGAAGATAAATGTTGAACACGTTACAAAGATCAAAAACTCTTGGTCCGTCATATACTTGATTATAATACCTACATATTTATTATATGTATACTACATTTATTTAGCATGACGTCATATCTCATAACATATGGACACGCGGAACTGTGCAGCCAGGTGAAGCCAACTACAATTTATTTACCAGATTTAAATAGTTAAAATATGTACTTTAGTTGCACAATTAGATATTAATGTGTAAACAACCAAACACAGTAAAAGCCGGAAATCGGGTTAAAAAAATGTCAACGTCCAATTATCGTACGACGGCCCATTTCTTTCACCGGTGACGGTGTATAATTAGTACTGCAAACAAACACTTCCAGTAATGAAGCACTGGTAGAGCGGCGCTTAGGTCGCGGTCATCCCCAACGGGTGTCGATAATATCTAAAACGCAAATGGCTGCTGGGCCTGTGACGAATGTATCGCCCCCCACTATGTGATAATTCCAAACGCTGCGGCCGCGCCACCTGGGATCATCCGGGGTCGGACTCGAGTTACCCCTTTATATAATAATACTAGCGATCCGCCCCGGCTTCGCACGGGTAGCACTAATAATCCTAATCTATATAATATAAACTATCCTATCTCTCAAGTTAGATCGAACTGCACATGGTGTGCGAATTTTATTATAATCGGTTAAGTGGTTTAGAAGTCCATTGAGGACAAACATTGTGACACGAGATTTATATATATATAGATATACGAGTACCTACTAGTAGAATATTTACGACATTTTGTTGCGAATGTCTTACTAACTAAGTAATTAATAATTTGGATGACAGAAGCAACAATGGCTCTTAGAGATAATCCCGGAAAATTCAAAAGTTCCCACAGGAATAACTATAACCGAACCGAATTCCATCTGGACGAAGTCGCGGGCATCATAAATACATTTTTGATTGTAATCTCTTTGCGAGCTATGCTAATGCATACATTACGTATTAAGCTATAGACCGTACATAATATAAATATTTGTTTATAGATTAATGTGTTATCTAGCTCTAAATAGCTTGTGCATTCGGAAGTCGGATGCATTAAGTGACGTCTTTAATGTTTGAAAATAGTTAAATTCTCATTGTATAGCTGTTAAGCCAATATGATATTAGTTTGCCGGTGTAGCTATAGATTTGTTATTGTAAACAGCACAACACCACAAAGGCGTCAAGATTGCGAACAATTCAGAATTGTCAACTCAGCGATGGTATGCAACGCAGTGTCGGCCGGCGAGCACCGGATGGAATTTCACGGAACTTCGATCGTACCCTCCGTCCATCGCACATCGGCATTTAATTACCCACGTACCACTCGAAAATCCTTTGCCGACCAACATTATTGACATTGTTGTTTTGCGTAAGTTTGCATGATATCTTGCCACCTAACATGGCTTATTGAATGTTTAACAATTCCATCAAATTCATAGAATTATATAATATTTTGTCCTACCTCAGACCTGAAAATCCTCCTGAAATCCTCAAATTCCTTTTTCTGTGATGTGGTTCCTAAAATGAAAATTCGCAAAACTTATAGCGCCTGTTTAAAATACGGGTGGGTCGGGTCTTAATTGCTTAGAAACCTGATGCGAAAAACGTGTTAGGAATAATGGATATTAGACAGTAGAGTCTAGGGTTTGAACTTGAAGTAGGATTTCAAGGTCTAGAGCCTAGACTCTAGGCTCTAGACCTTGAAATCCTACTTCAAGTTTTACTTGATATAGAGTCTATACCTTGATACCTACTTCAAGTTTTGAAAATAGTTTTCTTTAATTGCAAGATAGGCTTGCGTATTACGACCATCATGCTTGTTAGAAAGCATTGATAAGGTCTTGATTGCTACGCATCTTTTAGGAAACTGGAGGATGCCTTTTCACTCTTGCTTTGAAGGTTAACTTACGTTTGCAGGGAACACGGACGCTGCAGGAAGGGCATGTCAGTGAATGAATGAATGAATGAATGAATAGAGCTTTATTTAATTCTATACAAAGTTAATATTAGTTAATTACACATCATTAATAATACAATTAGAATTTCTTAAAAAAATAATTCTGATTAGTAAATGTTATAAAATGTCTTATTTATAATGTTAAATCAGAACTAGTGTTTGTATTTTGTATGGACCCCCTTCGGGTAAAAGCCTCCTCCAAGGATTTCCACTTAGCTCTGTCCCTAGCTGAAGCCAGCCATCTTCTACCCGCTATCGCCATTATTTCATCTGACCGTCTGGCATATGGCCTGCCACTCGCTCTAGTGCCTCTTGGTTGGAAGGACATGTAGCATGTTGCAAAGCATACGGTGTGGACACCTACACAAACGTTGATCAAAAAGTTTCGCGCGATTATAAGGATTAAACGCAAGCCCAGAGTGCAGACCTGGCTTGGAGTCCCTCGGGAGCGAGCCCACGCGCCCAACTTCGGGCGCAGCGGCGCCGACCGCCCTCACCCCTGCCCCGTCGCCGCCCGCCCGCCCGTAGAGAATACATTTGCGCACCGCTCGTGTTGGCCTAACAACGACTGCGACAATGTGAATTCGCTATGAAAAAATTACCTACTCTACTCATTTTCCAACGTATCATATTTTTAGCAAGGTACTCTTTACGGAAGAATTGAAGGATCATCATCACAGTTAGGTACCGGCAATCGTGACTATGCGTGGTCATTTGCATCCAATCGATGCCAATTAGCGCTTTCTTCATCATTCATGTCGTCACTCCACCATGACACAGGGGCACTCCCCTGGTGTCATGTCTCGGTAGTGTAGGACACTTCCTACACTACCGAGACATGACACCAGGACAACGAAACGACAACAACAACCGGAAACGACACCACGACTACTCGAGTACCTACCTTAATTAGTACTCCTGTGGCCACCGGTCCTCCACAAACTTGACTCTTTAGAGTCACGTTTACAAACTCGAAGATGACGATATTATGGCTCTTGACGAATTTGTTCATTTTGTTGAAGGCTGATATATTCTGTACATCAATATACAAGTATATCTTAGGCTACAAGACTGTCTACTAACACTTTACTAACAGAAAACTAACAGAATTTTGACATTCTATTAGCGCATCTTATTATAATTTTTATGGATTACCAGCGTTATTTTCAAGGCATGGCAAGGCGTTGCATAGGATTCCAGGTAGCGACTCTTGCAGGAGATTATCTTCGCTATATATTAAACTAGCTGATGCCCGCGACTTCGTCCGCGTGGTTTAAGTTTTTTTGATTACCGCGGGAACTTCTTAATTTTCCGGGATAAAAAGTAGCATATGTCACTCTCCAGGTCCTCAACTATATCCATGCCAAAAATCACGTCAATTCGTTGCTCCGTTGCTGCGTGATTGAAGGACAAACCAAGAAACAAACACACTTTCGCATTTATAATATTAGTATGATGTCAATCTGGTCAAAGAATAAAGTTGTGGACTTTTTCTATAATCAGGCCACGTTTGGAACCCTCGAATGAATGATTTTAGACGTTGAATTATGTTGATGTTGATCAATATATATTGTAGATTTAAATGTAACCTAACCACGTAACGAAGAATTATTCTCAGTATCTTATCCGGTTCATAAATTTAGCTTTAGGCCTACCTTTACCGCCAAGTAATAACTAAAGGCTTTTGTTCGGTAGTAGGTAACAATCGGAGATTTGCTTCCTTCAGCAACTGTCGCTGATGTTCAATAAACGTTGCTTATGCAACAAGCAAAGATTTAAAGAAGAAACAATACGTAGTTCAGTTAGGGTGCCGTAGAACATATTATCAGCTTTGTTTTGGTGTGCGCATAAATGTAGAATCGTAAGTATCCAAGTACTAAGTTTAAGTTCTCTATAGAAACAAGAGATCTTGTGGGTATAGGTATCTATTACAATAAATCTTCTGAATGAACAAGGAATGAAAGGTGAATACCAATTACTTATATCTTCTAAACGACCAAAACATTCTACAAACTAAAAATTACTACCCATAATAAATAATTATTACAGTCATGTCTATATTCCCAAATATAGCTGCTTTTAAAGGAAAATCAAAGTGTTTAGTGAACAGAGCTTATGAAGTTGTACCTATACACAGGCTCGCATTTTAACTAAGTACAAATATAAAGAGTTAAAACTAAAATAATCCGGGGAGCTTTAAATTATAATAACAACTGCGCGAAAGGAGTGCTCTAAAAACTCCAAGAGTCGTGAAAGATAAAGTAGAGAGGTGGCGGGTTGACGATAGGCCTCTGCGGCCAATTTATTTATAATCTTGGGCCCAGAATTGGCTACGAATTAACATGTAAATATTTGAGGTCCAGGGAGTCTGGTGGAGATTTATCGTAAACGACCGATGATAAGCGAGGAAAGGGTCGTAAAGTAAGCGGGAGGCGCGCCGCGAGCGGTCTTCGCAGCACACCCTTTGACAAAGTTATAAAAAGAGTATTAAAGCGGTATAAAAACGCATCGTGAACGTCATAGCTTAGAAAATCGCTGGGGAAAAACTTATTATAGTGTCCTTATGAATTTCAACGAAGTTGTCGATGAAATGAGCCACTCTCGCTTTCTTACAGCGACATTAAATCTTTGCCTATAGAGTTGATGTAATAATTTCTGGCTAGAGATTAACCCAAAAGATAGGGATATTATTTTGTTAAAATAAGCTACCTATAGCGTTGATAGATTTTTGCGACAGCTACGTAACTTAACATTATAAGTAGATACTTCATAGTGATAGTGGTTCCAATCATTCATATAATTAATAACGCATAAACCCTAAATCCACGCTAACCAAATCGCGGGCATGCGTACTATTATAGTAGTATTATATTACTCCACTGGAATTGCTCTGTTCAGTAAAAAGTAAATGTCTACTTAGAAGTGAGTTATCTAATATATAAAAATAAGTCGGGTTTTCCTTCCTGACGCTATAACTCCAGAACGCACGAACCGATTTCCACGGTTTTGCATTCGTTGGAAAGGTCTCGGGCTCCGTGAGGTTTATAGCAAAGAAAATTCAGGAAAAATTTCAACAGAAAAGCGGGAAAATCTTAAACCACGCGGACGAAGTCGCGGGCGTCAGCTAGTAATATGTAAAGTAAAGTAAAGTAAAAGTAAAGTAAATATGTAATTACATAATATGCAAAATTCAATGTGACTTACCAGCCACATCCTCAGATTCAAAATCGATATTCTTTTTTGGACTGTGTGCATCATCACCATCTAAAACAAAAGATAATAATAGGTAGATAATAGTAGGTAGGAAAACTATAAGTACGTCTTAGCTGATAAGTGATTATCTAAGGTACAAACTAACTAAAAAATTCCACTGCAGTCATTGACAAGTATACATGTAAAATATTCTTGCAGTTGACCCATTCTTCGACGGAGACTCACCTGCAAGTGTATTATGTATGCTTAACCCCACCAATTACTTAGCTACCTATAAGCTAACACAGGTATGCAAGGGGAGGTCTTATTGCTTACAACAATCTCTACCAGACGATCTTTATTATTCATTCTGTTACACTGTAACTTTACTCTGCGTCTGTTGGGGACACAGCGTTGTAGTGTTTGCGAATGCATAGGCCTGGCAAAAGTGGACGTAACAGGCTCAGCTATTGCAGTAATTCAATGGAGATTGATTGAGTCGCCGCTGCGGTGGCGTCTGCACCCAGCACTCAGTCACCTGTCAGCTGCATTCGCGGCTGCACACAATTCAGTACCGACCAGACCGTCCCGTGCGAGGTCATTTGTCGTCAGATTAGTCACTCGCGTCAACCCGCGCGACGCCTGACGCGACAATAACTTATATGTAAACCCGCTATTAAAACCTACAAATGTTGGTCACTCAAACTCCATTTATTTACTCATACGTCAGAATCTGCAGTCGAGATCTTATTATTCTTATTCATCTTATTTCAGTTACCTAAATAGGCTTTCATACACCTAACAGAATTTCCTCGCGCAGAATTAGTTTTTATCTCAAGTTCAAGATTCGGAATTTAAAAAATAGCCCAGGCAAACTCCTTGCAAAGTATTCCATTTGCCTCTGATTCTGAACTCATTATTGAAAATACTTAAAGTTCCATACTGGAGAAAAAATATTTATGAATTGGCTAGCTAATGCCCGCGACTTCGTCCGCGTGGATTAAGGGTTTTGGCTCCCGCAGGAACTCTTTAATTTTCCGGGATAAAAGTAGCCTTTGCGCTATGCCAGACTATAATTTATCTTGTGCCAAATTTCATACAGATCCGTTCAGCCATTTTGGCGTAATTGAGTAACAAACATCCATCCATGCATCCATAGTCCATACATCCATCCATCCACTTGCGCATTTTTTATATTAGTATAGATTATTACTTAGGTATTCTGTGCCGCAACGCTCAATCAATCAATCGCATGCCATCGTCGTACAAAACCAGTGGTATCGAGGATCCAATAAATCGGTCCAGCTGACTTTTATTGACGACTCAATGCAGTTCCTGTTCAACGAGCAATAGACAGAACGACGCGAGGCTGCGATCTGTCATCCGCAAATCGTTGCACCCATTGCAGTCCAACCTTCGCTCGTATGTCATCCCTTATCCGTGGCCGTATGTCAATGTCAGCTGCCTACACGCTTTACGATGCTTTGACCACATATGCAAATGCGAATGCTCGATCTACATTAATGAACAGATAAGTCTAAGCTATGGATTTGGCTGAAGATGAACATATTTTCAAAAGATATTATGTATCTACTATTGCTGTAATTAGAAAGTACCTTTGCATGGATCACGTAGGCATGACTTCTGTGTTAAGAATAGTTTTAAGCGCGTCGTGGCATAGAGAGAAGCCCACAACAAGTTTTACCAGGTAATACCGCCATTATACGCGATAGACATATAATTACTTGTACACGCGTGAATACGCATGTGCTAAATTATTCTACTCGAGTACCCACCTTTCAACGTTTCTTCTAAATTTTTGTCATCCTCTTCAGCCATACTTTTCTCCTCTTTAATTGATTCTTCTTGCTGCCACTCGGGTTCGTCTTCATTGGCCATGCTTTTCAAGGCATCCTCATTATCTTTAGGCCCAGTCCCTTCTGCCCATTCTTCTTCGTCTGCTGCAAAGAAAAGCGTCTATTAAATTAAATAGTATGAAGTTGAAAGTTCGATCTTGCACGTAGCCTTTGAAAGATATTTTCTAAGACCATGCTAGTTGAGTACATATAAAAAAAAACCCGACACTAGAAAAGAGCTGATAATCTTAAAACGGCTGAACAAATTTTCTTGAATCATAGCTATCTCACACTCATAATCCAATTCACCTCTCAAAAAAACCTCACCTCTCATTGGTTCATCCGTTTGGGATCTACGATGCTTCAGACAAATACACAAATTAAACTTATAACACCCCTTTGTTTCCGTCGGGGTTTAAAAAATAATGTCGTAATAGTCGGGGGCATATTGTTATGTAAAAGGTTAAACTAAAAGCCAATTTATACAAATGCTCTATTTGGGCCACAATTTTTGGGTAACGTTTGGACTATTAAAGGATTTCGCTCACATTTGGTCGGACATCACGTGCTACAATAACAGAAATTGAGAACCTTGAGGGGACACCATTGAATGCTGTTTACTGTTTACGTTATGATAATTTCAAGGAAGATTATTTTGATATAGTTGTCACAAAAGGGGAGAAGCCAATTTCAAGCTAAGAGGGTGAACCTTACTTACTTCCGATATCTCATTTTGGTAAGTGGTTCAATGACAATATTATTAATCGCTAATTTGTAAATGAGAAAATGGAAACGTACTATTTCAAATCCTAAAAAAATTAAAAATGTTATATATATGCCCTAGCTGTAATCTAGCTTGAGATGATAAAAACGTCACTTCTCTAAATCAAAGATAGGTAAACTATTATGTAAATTGCATGGTAAATTGTGATTAATCTACATCACTGGATAGGTAGACCTACACCTCAGAAGGTCGCAAACCACGTTGTTTGCCCCCTCGCTCATAATATCTACTACCTACTGATTTATAAAGCATCCATGGGAGCGACATCGTCCACACAAGAATAATAGGTGGAAGGGGTCACGACCCTCAGTAATGGGGACTACGACGCAAGGAGGAGGATTTATAAAGCGGTTATACCCATCGACATTGAACAAGGAAGTGTTTAATTTGTACCTGCGAGTATGTCTCCATATTTAAGTCTTTTATTTCCTGTAGACTCGGACGTAAGTACCTACCTATGTGAAAATGAAATGACGGCAATATTATGCAAATGTAAAAGGTACGTGAAGGTACATCGTGAGAACCGAAATAAAAGCTAATTAGGATAATGCAAGCCCCGCAGTGTAGTCATGGAAGGCGCGAGTTATTATAAGGTGCGCGCCCATGGGGACCAGAAATCACAGGCTTGCAGGTATTCCGTGTGCTCGCGAAAGCACTACATGGATCTGCCATTTACTTGAACTTTTATCCTCTCCGACTTCGCTTTAGCAGAATTCCCGAAAGTCCTTTCTTAGAGCAACAGGCAAAATCTCAAGTTTCTTTAATTGAATTAGCGCTTTGAGGACTTATCCGCTCTACCAAAGTGAACGACTCTATTGACTTGTTATCACCGTTGCAATATGTCAATCAATCAGTTCTTTTGTATAATTAATTATGTATAGTGAATAAAGATTTTGGAGTTGACTAAAAGGTAGTATCCTCATTATGAACTCTCAGTGACATAATTAGCGGGCCAGGGCGTGGGTGGCGTGATTGCGCCCCGTCCGCGAACGCCGCGCCCCTGTTTTAACAAAATATATAATACTTTCCACTCGCGCTTACAATAACGGAAGCTTCAATGACTTAATCACAGTCAAACAATTTAACGAGTTATATTAAACAAGACCAAAAGACTGTCTGAAGAGTAAACACAATCAGTGGAATAGACCTCTCTCTTTAAAGATAATTAGGAATAGAGTCCAAAAATATTTTTTTAAAATTTTTCCCCTAAAATTGATGAAATGAAGTGTAACTAACCTGACGGTCCTGAATCTATACCTTACTCTACCTATAAAATTATTATTTTTTTTCTCGACTGATAGACGTACGTACCTATAGTCACAGGGGGGATTTCAAAGTGGAGATTTTCTGACGTCCAAAGTTGACCTCAGAACTCTCAATTTTCTGAAAGGTTTTGTTTGTGCTTACAAATAATAGACGTTAGCACCATCTTACGTGGAATAAAAAAATAGTTTACTGATAGTACTGATGTCTATGAACGTAAAGATAGTAAAAACTATCTTTTGGATACCGCGAGGTCGCAGTTCGGGGCGAACCACTAGTTTAGGACTACAAGTCTACAACGGCTTTTTCGTGTTTCTCTTCGCCAATCTTTTGTAGAATATCTAAGTCAAAATATTCTAGACTCTCTGATGTCAAGTATTTACTTATGTAACTTTTGCTAAAGATTTTGTAATTCGGTTATGTTTTAAAGTGTGTTGGTTTTTAGTTCTTAAAGTAATTTATGTTATCAATTTGTTTGTCAGCTGTTTATCTATTCGTGTATTGTTCATCTATTCGTGTATTGACTATTGTTCATCTGTGCGGCTGCGGGCGATAGGCCATCGCAACTTGGTGTAAGTTGTAACGCGTCGCACGGGACGCATTCAGCACCAAGGACCCGGCACTATGCTGCCAATTCAATTTTCTTACTGACCATATTGCTAGTATCGCTTGCCGTATCATAAAATTCTTATTACCATTTCACACTTAGTTTGCATTTATGCGTTCATTGATATGAATGTATGTTTTCTATTTTGACTGTATGGTAGCAAAGTTTTGCATTCACGTTCATCTATTACGCTTCACTTTCATAATATTTTTGTTTCAAATCTTGCAATAGGGATGATGACAACTCAATCAAATCAGCAACTCTTTATCAAACTTAAAACGCACTTCTAGTATGGAAGTTGTGTGAAATTCACAGTTTTGACGTCACCAAATTTCAACGCATTGTAAAAATTTTCTTTAATCTTAAAATAGTTGTCAAACTTAAAACAGCTATCAGAGGATGTGAATTTTAGGTCTTTAGGAAGACCCTCTATTTAATAATCAGTTCGAAATAATTTATCTTTGATATAGGCATCATTCCTATAAATTTTTTTCATACTCCTACCGAACCGTTATTATTACGCCGACAGTGGCGTGCATAGGTTTTTCAGGGTAAGTTGGCATTAATTGGGTAAGAATCTACCCACAGCAACCCACAGGCAGCTCATAATGAAAAACAAGCATTGAGCCACAGAATAGGTAATAGATTGAGCTTTTACGACTAGAGTACCTAAGCAGTTTAGGTAGAGTAAGCACTAGAATAACAGAAATAATAAAAGAAAAATAGTTAAGGTAATGCTTTGAAATATAAGTAAAGTAGGTACATTAATAAAGTAACGGTATATATAATCGAGATACCTAACACTAACCTATTATCTTCCGATTAATTGTTTCTGAAACTAAATATATAAGTAAGGTACAATATATTACAGTGTTATGTATAATTTAAAGCTGAATATGAGTCGTTCTTAGAATAACTACCTATAGAAACCCAGTATACTCGCGAAATGTAAGCCGTTAAATTGGTGCCATAAATGGCACCGTCAAGTCCGAAAAAAGCTGGTTAACTTAGTTTTTAGAAGCTACAATGCTACAAACAAACTAACCAATTACTTACCCAACTTTTAGGGGGAAAACATTTAAACTGGAAACATTATGTTTGTGTCTGTGTGCGTGACAAGGCAAGTAAACACAGCAAAAATAGCGAATTTGTAGCTTGCGTTTTGAGAAGGCGTTGTTTGGAAACATACCTTCTATATGTAGTAGTTATTCTAAGGAGTCGTTACTATCTTAATGGGTAACAAACGACCAAGGAGCCGATCTATTCCGCTGGCAGCTGTTTACACGTAGGTAATAACTATGATTAAGGAGCAAGCGAATTGGAACACAAAGGAATAATTTTAGAACTCACATCACAGTCTCGATCGTTTCCCTCAGTACCTTGTAAACTGTAATTTTAATGTATTCAGTAGCATCACTACGACTACAAAGTCTCACGAGAATCATCATCCCAGTTGTTGTCCCAACGGCGAACCGTGGTCCACGGATGAAGGACCATTGTTTGATATTTACTCTAACAATATTATTACCAAAAAAAAATATCAAAATGGATTCATAAATAGCGGAATGATCTCGTAACATACAAAAAAAACATACAGTCTAATTGAGAACCTCCTCCTTTTTTAAGTCGGTTAAAAACAAACTACAATCTAGCACAAAAGATAAAGATAACTATGTTATACACGAGACATTTTTTAAACTTACCCATACTTGAGAAGTAATAGCTAAGATATAAAACAATTTGCGCGATGCAATAATTATCTTCAAAAGAAAAAAATCTTTTGTTATTATGTATTTGCTAAGTAAAATGTCTGCTGTTTTTACGTCGGTATTAAGATGATATATATTACTCTGCTATAATAAATTATTAAATAAAGGCTAACTACCTACAATGAGCAAACATAATAACGGTTATCAATTAAAAGTCGAACATCTCGTCTGTTATTTCCCTGGGAGACTACAGGGAGACTGTGTTGGAGGGAATGAGGGTCTCGAGAGAGCAGGCGGCGGTGCCTGGGCCAGGTCCCGCGAGACCAGTGGGGGGAACTTCACTCCGCAGGGATCTCCCTCCAACGCTGGGGGGACCGTGATATTTTTAAACAATATCTCAGACGAAACTGCTTGCTAACTTTAATATATAGTACCTATTTATGTAGCATATACGAGGACTTATTTATCCAAAGTAGGTATATTCCTGAAAAAAAGCATATTATACAGTCGAAAAAAAAGGGAATTGGACTGAAGACTCGGAACTCTAGTTACGAATTTCGTATGTACATACATTATAACTGCTTTCTGATTATTTTAATTAAACTACCTTAGAGTACCTGTGTCCATCAGTTGACGTCTATCGGTTGACGACGACGAGGACGAGGATTATTATTATCTAATCTTGTATTTGGAAAAACGAGCAACCGCCGAGTTATTTGGTCTTTCTTATAGTAGGAAGGAGCAAAGTCATTCCTATACAGTGGTAGATTCACTTGACCATTTATAAGCACTTGCAAGTTTACTTACCTATTTCATTTTATTTTATTACGTGCTACCATCTAATCTAACTTCTATTTGAAGTTGTTCTTAGTCTATCAGATCTGATCACTAACTCAGTACCTATAATAACTTACGATATGTTATTTTAATTATTAAAAATTATTTGATTAATTTTGTAAGTAGGTATGTAAAAAAAAACAATATGGGAATGTAGATTGTACGTAGGTACCGTCTACATTTCACCACGTATACTCAATACAATACAAATTACAAACCTATTGATGTAAAAGATTTTTAAACCAAAATAACGTAGGTAGTTATTGAATCCAGCATTAATACATCTTCGTAAAGATACCACAAGCCAGAGAGATACCATATAATAGAGGCTAACATACGACAACCGAACTTGAACGATGTAAAATTCACTGAATGACAAAAGCACGATTGACTCAGTCGTGCTTTTTGTCGTTTAGTGAATTGATACTGGAGCTACTTTTACCCTACTGTCACTAATATTACCTATTAGCTGATGCCCGCGACTTCGTCCGCGTGGTTTAAGTTTTTTTTATTCCTGCGGGAACTCCTTAATTTTCCGGGATAAAAGTAGCCTTTGTCACTCTCCAGGTCCTCAACTATACCCGTGCCAAAAATCGCGTCGATCCGTTGCGTCGTTGCGGCGTGATTTAAGTACAAACCAACAAACAAACACACTTTCGCATTTATAATACTAGTATGATGATTAGTATGATAGTATTTTTTTTTTTTTTTTTTTTTTTATCCACTACAAGTTAGCCCTTGACTGCGATCTCACCTGATGGTAAGTGATGATACAGTCTAAGATGGTAGCGGGCTAACCTGTTAGGGGCATGGCAGTTATATTAAACCCATACCCCCTATTCGGTTTCTACACGGCATCGTACCGGAACGCTAAATCGCTTGGCGGCACGTCTTTGCCGGTAGGGTGGTAACTAGCCACGGCCGAAGCCTCCCACCAGGCCAGACCAGGGAAAATTCAGAAATTATAAAATTCCAAACCCTGCCGGGGATCGAACCCGGGACCTCCGCACGTTAAGGCAACAGCGCTCAACACTGCGCCACGGAGGTCGTCAAAAAAAGTATGATTCTATTCTTCTATTCTATTGCTGTCTTTAGCATATGAAGCAACTCTTGTCATATTGTAACAAAAGTACTTAATATAGCAAAAAATATTTATTACATTGAACTAAAAATATTTATTAGTACCGGCTCTTTGTATATTTTGAGGTTTGCATTTCTATGCCGCTACATCTCAATGCCTCGGGTACTCACTCGGCGGCGTTGTTATTTTACCTGTTATGGATTTTTTGTGTGAAAACACGTGAGTGATTTATTGAAGTCAACGGGGAATAGGAAAAAATAATACTCGCCTGTGTTAACAGATTGCATTAATATTTTTTTTTTCTTTCAAATTTTCTTTCTTCATACTCGTATATACGCCATGTGACAGCTTTTCTTTGTTTAGTAATACAACCACTCGACACTCTAGCAAGTCAGGACAAATCTTTGATTATGCATGTATCATAATCAAAGGGACAAATAGGCCGCTATTTAGGAAATAGAAACCCTCAGAGTAATGTACCTACCTATATCTGCAGCTATTTTTACTCTGAGTAGAAACCACACGTTTGGGTTCTCGATTTAAATAAGTATCAAGATACACAGTCGAGATATAAGATTTCCCGACAGCAGACTGCTTTTCGAGCGTAGTTTTCGAGGTAGTTTGACCCTATCTTATATTTATATGTCTGTGGACCCTATATAATTTATTTATGACGTATCTTATCCTCTATGATGTTGACATCACAATATTATTATCCATACCCTTCTGCTTACCGATTTTGACGTATGGTACCTATTAGAGAAAGGTTGCATCCGGGAACGGTCTTAAGCTACTTTTTATCCCGGAAAATTAACTAGTGCATACGGAATTTCAAAAATCAAAATCAAAGCGGCATAGTCGCAGGCATATTCTAACATTAAAAAAAGCTCTATGTATAACATCTCTTTCATAGTCACCAATTCAGGGAACGAGTTTTCTTGCCTCATGGACCGCGAGAAATTCCTTTCAGTATCCTGAATGGCTGATAACAGTACCTAGCTAATAAAATAAGAATTACTCTGAACTTGAATCCGTAAGCTGCGCAGGCTTACTTACCTAGACTATTATATGTTATCGACCTATTTATGTTAGTATTATGAAGTGAAGCGATATAGCGGAAAGCTGTCTGTGCCGCAGCGCTTTGGTTAGATGTTTCAGTCAATTTTTCGTTTAGCGACGAAGCCTTATTGCGTAAAGTGAACTGTTTTTAGTTCACAGTTAGAACTTATAGCACCTAGAGGGAGAGGCGTAAATTTGGGCGATTAGAAAATCAGCAAAAGCCCACCATGGGCGGGAGCTGGGAGGTCGACATCAACATAAAACTGTTATGATATGGCTTTCCCGTATTTCCCAGCGCGCCGGGCGGAGGTGCGCACCACCCAGGGGAAATTTCGCGGCGACTCTCGGTGGAGCCTCTACAAGTTTTATGGACGGCGCCCTCTCCCACCCAGTCGCCATCAACTTCTTATCGTTACACATAACAACGACTGCCAGTAAACGCCGGAAATTATGCTTAATTAGTTACCCTTAACTTTATATGAGCCTCATATACAGTTAAGGGTAAACCTATACCTCATATTATGAGGTATAGGTAACGTAATTTCTGGTCTTGTCTTTCTCATACAACAATTATTTTAAAGCCGCCAACTGTAGGTCTTTTGAAAATATTGAGTCAGTTGAGTTCACAAAGAATCAACTTCTACAAACTTTTTAACAAAGATATATGATTTTAGATATAGATTTTAGATATATGTAAGTACTTAATGACTTCATAACTTTGTTATGAAGTCATTAAGTACTTGCATATATCTACGTGATAATGAATGAACCAGAAGCTTAATTCGCTATAATCCGCCACAGTAGATAAATCTATGTGGTGCAGTGCGTGTCTTCCACCGACAGCATGCGAACACCCACCTTCCCTTCCCTTCTTATGCATCAACAGCTTAGTAAATTCTTTTCTATTCATAACTTACTAAACCCTTTCCAGTCCGGTTTCTGTCCTGGTCATAGTACGACTACTGCTTTAGTTAAAATCAGCGATGACATACGGCTGGGTATGGATAATCAACAAGTTACAGTTACCTTGCTTGACTTTAGTAATGCTTTCAATACTGTGGACTTTGATGTTCTACTCGCCGTGCTAAGTTCTCTTAACATATCTCCTGGGGTAATTGGCTGGTTTCATAGTTACTTGCATGGGCGCCGGCAGCGTGTACGCGTTCAAGATTCATTTTCTGAATGGTCTACTGTTAAAGCTGGTGTCCCGCAAGGTGGCGTGTTGTCTCCTCTATTGGTCTCTATCTTCATCAACTCGATTTGCTCCCACATTACTTCTCCCTACCACCTGTATGCAGACGATTTACAAATCTACTCCCAATGTAAGGTGGCGGATCTCCCTGATACAATTCGGTTGGTCAATGAGAATCTTTTACGCATTTCATTTTTTAGACACTCAACTTCCTTCTATCAAAATTCTTTTACGGTAACTGCTATACGGCTTTGGAACGTTCTCCCCTTGAATATTAAGCTATCTCAATCTCTTCCTATCTTCAAAACTAAATTGAAACAACATTATCTATCATTATAATCTATTTATTCATCTGTCGTCTATTACCTATTACTTATATTATACTGTGTATTTATCAAATAAATATTATAAATGCGAAAGTTTGGATGTATGGATGTATGTTTGTTACTCAATCACGCTCCAACGGATGAACGGATCTGGATGAAATTTGGCACAGAGATAGATTATAGTCTGGAATAGCACATAGGCTACTTTTTATCCCGGAAAATTCAAGAGTTCCCGCGGGAACCGAAAAACCTCAATCCACGCGGACGAAGTCGCGGGCATCAGCTAGTTCTATATATTTTTACATTGTACTTACCTGTGTTTTTATGTATATAATATTTACTTATTATTATGTCTCAGTTAGAGTTGTTCAAAACTGTTATAAATCCATAACACGCTACGGACTATAAACTATAAATTTTTAACATGCTTTTAAATACGCTATGTTATAACGCGCTTGTTAAAGAAAACGTGCGGGCAGCCGGCAGACGCGATATGTCTTGCAACACGCTAAATTTCGTAACACGCAACGATGACGTTCACTCACAACAGCGCGTTACGCGAGACTAACCAATATAACCATCGGCCAGCGGCAGCGCGCTACCTACAGGCGGGCGCCGTTACAACGTTATTAGTGTTATTACGTTACGACTCATTACGAGGCACCGCGCGCGATCGCGTGATATTCATAACGCCGTAACGTCATGGCGGCTCCTCACATAACTCGTTATCCCGTTATGGGACAATAACGCGTTATCATATTGCGTTACGTGTTATATTAACCACCTCTAGTCTCAGTACACCCCTCCCGCTTTCTTTTAAGTTTCCTCTGCCCTAAGGTTGCCTGGAAGAGATCGCTATTTAAGCGATAAGGCCGCCTGTTGTGCCGTATCCATTTATGTTTGTTTTTTGTCTTTTTATTTCTTTGTGTACAATAAAGTATATTTTACTTTACTTTTACTTTTTACTTTGTGGTAGGCAAAATAGGGGTAGGTATATCTAAATTCTAAGGCGTAATATACAGTATTGTACGTAACATTAACTGTTGAACAGCCATGTAATAATGCTGTTAACTTAGGTATCGATCTGGTGGAGTGTGGTGGTTTCGTAATGCGTCCCGCGGGGAGTGCGAGGATGCTGCGACGCTCCCGAGTGCTCCTGGGACGCCTAATGCAATAGGTACCTACCGCTCATTGCTGTATCAGCTTAGTTCTGTTTACCTAATATTATATTACTAGCTGATGCCCGCAATACGTCCGCGTGGATTGAGGTTTCTTGGTTCCCGCGAGAACACTTTCATTTTCCGGGATAAAAAGTAGCATATTTGCTATTCCAAACTATAATCTATCTCTGTGCCAAATTTCATGCAGATCCGTTCAGCCGTTCTGGCGCGATTGAGTAACAAACATCCATCCATCCATCCATCCAAACTTACGCATTATACCTAATATTAATATAGAAGTATATATTAATATTAGGTACCTACTAGTACTACCACTTTTATGTACGTAAGATGCATCGTAATACTGTACACAAACAATAAGTTTGTTCGCATGTTGTGATAATACGCACAACATCAGGTAACATAGGTCTCCAGTATGTCCTATAGGTATTACCTACGAAATAAACAAATTGAGTACTTAGGTCATTGACTTACCAATACCTTAGACGCACCATCGAAACGCAAAAAACGGCACGGTCAAATTGTGCACAAATAGACATTGTGAACAATTTTCGCCTCAGTCGCGCATGAGTACACTAGGCGACAAAATGTCGTATGTGTCGAATTGTTATTACAACATTGAACGCTAAATATAAAGCTATATTGTTGGTTTTTGTGAACCGTTGGGTGTCTCATACTATATTATCTATAGCTGTGTTTGTATAAGTGATTGTAGACACTTTTTGAGTATTAATAATTTGTAGGTAATGTTGTATCCTTAGTTGGTAAATCGATGACTTAGGTATATTGAGTATTGAAGATAACTGTAAGCACATCACGAAATGAACTGCGAGCAACCCATTTTTAGGGTTCCGTAATAAAAAAAGGAATCCTTATAGTTTCTTCCAGTTTGTCTGCGCGTTCTTTCGCCTGTCCTTCTATCCGTCTATATGTAACAGACATTTTAGGTTATGGACTATGCAGAATGCATACAAAAGCATTAGGCTAGCCACATTGCATGGGTACATGTTGAGAATTAGGCATAGATAATATTTTCTAAACAAACCTTTTTCGTAAATTCTTTCAATTACCTACTCACGGAAATTGCGATTCAAAATTGCTAACTGAAAGTATCCACCTGATGAAGTCCAGTACAGTCGTAATGCGTCCCCCGGGAAACGCAAGTAGGTATGCCTCGCTACTCCGACCTACTCCTGGGATATAATGCTACATCTACCGCTTATTGCTGGTTCAAGGTAAGTAAATAGTCATACAAAAATTCAATGCGTACTCTTCGGAAAAACTAGAAGTATTTTCGTAGCGCGCGTAGACAAAGCAGTTATCATTTCTATTACCTTCCTCGTTTAGTATTATGTGATAATTTTCTATCGTTCCTGCCAGTGGCGATTCCTCTAAGATTGCGCAGCTTGCGCCGCAATACCAATAATGATGAATAAGTTACTTACCAATTAGTTATACTAGATCTATTTATGTAATATACTAATATTTTATAACATGAAATAGGTACCATTCACAAAACATATAAGTTTATCAATTAAATGATTGCGTTAATCGATAATTATTTAAATCACGCACGCTCCATGTCCACCTCGCACCTTGGTTGTGAGTTGTGACTAGTGACGTGCGCCGCATCGCCACTGCGAGAATCTTCGAACTCCGTCGGCCCGCTTACTCCCGCTCACTACGGGCCGAAGGCGTGCACTATAAGTTGCGCATGTGCCGTGTAGTATTAGTTTCGAAACTCAAAAACTACTCAACCGATTTAAAAAAAAATTTCACCTATAGAAAGCTACATTATCGGCGAGTAACATAGGCTGTATTTTATTTTCAAAAACATTAAAGATCCCTACGAATATTGCAATAATGTGAATGAAGTCGGAAAAAATTGGCTCATCTGAGAGCTTCCGTGGCGTGCGCTGCGTAAATGGTAAAAGTTACACGAAAACAATGTAGAGTGGAATTGTACCCCTCAAAAAGTTCTAAAAAAAAGTCCGCGACAGCATATAGCTATCTTTTAAGGTCGTCTCACAATAACCGTCATTATGATTTTCAAATTTGGTCTAAAACAATGCTTTACTCGCGAAGGTGTTTTTACCAACATAGTATTAATCCTTATCAAAATAAAATGGTTGTTCATCTCAAGTATTTAATATAGATCAAATTCGCCCTTACACCATTTAATTCAGATGAATATCTTAGAAGATATCATAGTAATAATGTAACGCGCACTATACTAATACAATTATAAAGAGGTAAAGTTTGTGAGGTTGTACCTACTTAGGGGGTAATCTCTGGTTCTACTGAACCGATTTTGAAAATTCTGGTACCAACAGAAAGCCACATTATTTGTGAGTGTCATAGGCTTGGTACGAGAACCGAGATTAACCCAAAAAATTAGGGAGGTCCCGTGGAAATTTAAAAAACTTATTTCACGCAGACGAAGTCGCGGGAATCTGCTAGTGTAAGATAAATAAAAATAGTATTCTTTATTCTAGTAAGTACAAGATAGCCCTTGACTGCAATGTCATCGGGTGGTGGGTGATGATGTAAGTACGTAGGTACTCTAAGATGGTAGCGGACAAACCTGTTATGGATATATCAGTTATTTAAACCTAATCAGTGATAGGTATATGAGGTAAATGTATTTTATTGAGAAAATACCTAAGTAACCATCAGCTAGCGCAAACCCAAGATTGACCACCAGGAATCGCCACTGGTTCCTGCCGAAAAAGAAACTGTGTACTTCAGGATGCCACGTGTGGGTAACTCTCTCTAGTTTGTAAAATAACTGAGAGTTGTAACTTAATTGAACATATGAAATGAATTTAGGTAATCTATCTATACTTATCTATCTATATGTATACTTATAATAAAACTGTAACAGGTCCAATTCTGTACATTGAAGATATTTTGAAAACTTTTTTTGGAGGGCTCTCATTATTCGATACTGAAGCCAAATCTGTAATTTTTTTCATTTTTGTCTGTCTGTGTGTCTGTATCTTGGCCGCGCATCACGCCGAAACTACTGAATGAATTCAAACGAAACTTGGCACGATTTGAGCCCATACTACGAGGTAGGACATAGGATACTTTTTATCCCGAAATTCTACCCCCGAAGTGGTGAAATAGGGGATGAAAGTTTGTATGAAAGTCCTTAATTTCTCAAGTTATAGCCATGAAACTTGATATATGAGCTGCGGGTTAAAAATGAAAACATATGTGTTTCACAGTTTTTCAAAATTCCACCCCCGAAGGGGTGAAATAGGGGTTGAGAGTTTGTATGAAAATCCTTAATTTCTCAAGTTATAGCCATTAAACTTGATATATGAGCTGCGGGTTGAAAATGAAAACATATGTGTTTCACAGTTTTTCAAAATTCCACCCCCGAAGGGGTGAAATAGGGGTTGAGAGTTTGTATGAAAATCCTTAATTGCTCAAGTTATAGCCATGAAACAGCATTTGGGCTTTCGTTAAAATATGAAGAAGTACGTGTTTGACCATTATAGGGGGATTATACCGTGGGATAGTAATATAAGCTACTGTTTATCCTGGAAAATTAACTGAAAAACTTATTCGACTCGGATGAAGTCGCGGGCATCTGCTATAAAGAATATACATACATACATAGGCTACTTTTTATCCCGGAAAATTAATGAGTTCCCGCGGGAATCGAAAAAACTTGCATTGACAGCTAGTTAATAAATAAAATTATTATTATGTGAAAATTATTGAAGACTCAATACTCTTTTTATTTCCACAAGGATGTGGCCGCGACTTCTCCGGGTGAAAATACATTTTTTTAAATATCGCGTTAAATTCAAAATTCGGTGCAAGTCCACCACCAAACCTATAAGATATTATTTCGTCAATTTAAGCCTAATTATCTCCTCAAAAGAGGCGAACCCCTTGAAGGCAAAAATAGTCATTGGATGTCCAATTTTCCAAAGGTGCGATAATATCAAAGGTAGGTAAGTATTTTTTTCATCCCATGTATTCGAAAAGGACGAATTCTTGGTTGGTTCGCCTTTATATGTGCGCCCAAAGGTGGTGTTTTCTCTAGGAAACTTTTAGAGGGCAGTAATGAGTTTTTAATCCTCTTTATACTCGTAAGTGCGCCGCAATTATCTTTTCATCCCATGTATTCGAAAAGGACGACTTGGTTCGCCTTTATGTGCGCCCAAAGATGGTGTTTTCTATAAGAAACTTTTAGCGGGCAGTAATGAGTTTTTAATCCTCTTTATACTCGTAAGTGCGCCGCAATTATCTTTGCCGCGCACTTATTGAATTTGGAACATCTTAGTGTTCAGCGCCAACGCAAATTGACGACCTCCGTGGCGCAGTGTTGAGCGCTGCCGTCTTAACGTGCGGAGGTCCAGGGTTCGATCCCCGGCAGGGTCAATTTAGGAATTTATAATTTCTGAATTTTAACTAACGAAAAGGCTATATGGATATACATATTAAAAAAAAAAAAAAAAAATTATAATTAAATAAATATTATTATAAAGGCGAAAGTTTGGATGGATGTGTGGATGTATGGTGGTATGGATGTGTGTTACTCAATTACGCCCGAACGGCTATACGGATCTGGATAAAATTTGGCACAAAGATAGATTTAAAAAAAAAAAAAAAGATTATAGTCTGGAAATAGCACATATGCTTTTTATCCCGGGAAATTAAAGAGTTCCCGCGAGAACCAAATTCTCTCATACAGGGTGATGAAAAGTAGAGTGTATCATTCGGGCGCAAATATATTTTTGGCTCGGGCGACGTACTTTGAATCCCTCGCTACGTTCAGGATTCTACTAAAGAATCCCTCGCTAAGCTCAGGATTCTACTCTAGAATCCCTCACTTCGTTCTGGATTCAAAAAAGCGCCCTCGCCGTAAAAATATTATTTTGCTCCCTTATAATACAATCTACTATTTCACCTCTCATGCTCTAAAAAGATGTCATTAAAGCTTAGCGTAGGCGGACTAAAGTTAGCATTTAGGGTCTAGGGATTAAAGTAATTTTTTTTTAATAATTGCAGGCGAGTAGTAAATTGGGCTGTGAAATTGGGTAGTACAAAATTATAGTCTATGGTTAATATCAACAGCCCAAACGAATGACACAGACACAGGGTGTGTTCCGATATACACTGCGAGCACTGTTCAGTGCTCTTACTGTGGAGAAATTCGTTCCGTTATGGACTGACAGTAAACTGCCGCAGTATCCAAGGGAAATATATGACGTCATAAATCGTCGTCATTTTTGTACTGTGAGCACTGGCGTTTTCGAGGTAAGGTGCTTTCAGTGCTGACTGCGTTCCGTTTTAAGCAGTAACCAGTATACCTAACTATAAAGGAACGGCTTCACAGTGTACTAAACTGACGTCACACCTTACAGTGCTCTCAGTGTATTTCGGAATATACCCACAGTTTAATAAGATACGTTCTTTCCTACCAGTCGTTCAACGAAGGCATCTAGACAAAGCAAAGCGGCGGGGTGATAGGGGCGTAACGAATGAAACTAGCAGAATTTTTATAATACAAAATTCTATCACTCTAATGTCTTATAAGCAGAACCGTACATCTAGGACTTTTTTTATGTTCCATTTTTGAAATAATTTGCACGCAATCCTTTGTTGAATGTAAGTATGCGTCAATGTGCTAATGTTACCCATCGTCAGTCGTCACCTACACGTACGTGCGTACAGCTCAATGTCTATGGTTCTTAATGTATTTTTTTTAAAATTCCTTCTTGTTAACAATAAGGAGAAAAATAAAGTTGGTATTGCGGATTGCCGCGAAATCTTTAATATTTTTATTGTAATTAATACATTTTTATGTAAAGGGATGTTTATTTAATCCATTTCGGACGTCGATGCACAATATGTAATACAGGTGAAGGCATAGGGTAAAGTGAATGTGATTATTTATTTGTTAATATCAAGTGAAAATAAAGATCTTACTCCTACTATTAAAATGTAACAATAGAATGGCAAAAAATAAATTAAAAATCGTTATTTATTATATTTTCTCGCAATCGAAGTGAAAAGTAGAGTGTTTACCACGGGACTAAAAGCCATTCTACTCGACACTATCTGCTTACCTCGCTACGCTCGGTAAGCTAAACATCTAGTATGAAATGGCTCATTTTAGTCCCTTGATGAACAATCTACTATTGCCGCGCACTTATTGAATTTGGAACATCTTAGTGTTCAGCGCCAACGCAAATTGACGACCTCCGTGGCGCAGTGTTGAGCGCTGCTGTCTTAACGTGCGGAGGTCCAGGGTTCGATCCCCGGCAGGGTCAATTTAGGAATTTATAATTTCTGAATTTTAACTAACGAAAGGGCTATATGGATATATATATTAGAAAAAAAAAATTATAATTAAATAAATATTATTATAAAGGCGCAAGTTTGGATGGATGTGTGGATGTATGGTGGTATGGATGTGTGTTACTCAATTACGCCCGAACGGCTGAACGGATCTGGATAAAATTTGGCACAGAGATAGATTAAAAAAAAAAAAAAGATTAGAGTCTGGAAATAGCACATATTGCTTTTTATCCCGGGAAATTAAAGAGTTCCCGAGGGAACCAAATTTTCTCATACAGGGTGATGAAAAGTAGAGTGTATCATTCGGGCGCAAATATATTTTTGGCTCGGGCGACGTACTTTGAATCCCTCGCTACGTTCAGGATTCTACTAAAGAATCCCTCGCTACACTCAGGATTCGTTCTGGATTCAAAAAAGCGCCCTCGCCGTAAAAATATTATTTTGCTCCCTTATAATACAATCTACTATTATTTACTTGCCAGCCATTACGTAATAGGTACGTTTGAATGATCCCATTTAATATTATTAAGTACGTACGTATTAATAACATGTCTTTGAGGTGACAGCGGCACAGTAAATAACCTAATCCTTAAATCCCATTATTTGTAAATATGTTCGACAACATGAGTACTTGTTACACATGGGCCCAATAATATGTCAATTCCAGCTCTCCGTACGCCGTCCTTGTCGAGGAATTAAAATTTTATATCCAACGAAAATGTTAATCCTTCGCTGTCCCAGGCAGACTATAAAAGCGAATTGCCGTATCTTGAATTGTTTACATTGAGAAGCAGGATGCGAAGGAGAGTTTTGAAGTGTTTGTAGTTGTACGCCGCGGCTTTATTTTTCCACTAGCAGATGCCTGCGGCTTCGTCCGCGTGAAATAAGTTTTTTAAATTCCCACGGGAACTCCCTAATTTTTCGGGTTAATATATATAGCCTATGACATTCACAAAGAATGTGGCTTTCTATTGGTACCAGAATTTTCAAAATCGATTCAGTAGATCCAGAGATTTACCCCCTACAACCTCACAAACTCACAAATAATATTAGTATAGATGGAGCTTTATGGTTTCAATTGATTTCATGCGCTCTAGTTTTCAATAATCTAGCAAATCTACTTTGCTGTGGCTAGAATTTCTGTAAATCCCTTATAGATGGAATGTCCAAAAACCTTGAAACATGTTTTCCTTCATTTTAACTTTAAGCTCAAAGTTGAAATGGATCAGCTCCATGGATAACAGACTTTCATACATTTAACTTTAATATCCCTTATCACAGATGTAGTCCCTTATTTAAGAATTTCCGAAAATCCTTTCTTAGAGCGTGTCCCAAAATTAAAATCCGACACGACCGGAGAGAGATCAGGCGCAGGACCACTAGCTTGGTTGGTATTACGGTCCAACCAACTACTGGACCACTATGGTTCCTATTATTGAGAATTTATAGTCAGAAACCCCCAATGAGTTCAATGACCCCACCTGGATATCGAAACCAGAACCTCGTCTTCCGCAGTTGAACGTGCTGACCAATAGACCAACAAGGCAGTTTCATACTATATATAAATGTGACACTCACTGAGTAATTGTGCATGTCCACAGTTCAATCGCTTTAGATAGGAACAATTTAACCCCGTTGCACCGTTAGTACGGAAGATACGTGAGAATTAATCGAGCATAAGAGCGCGTGTGCTACGCCAGCCACCGCAGACCCGTGGTCGCCGGTCGCTGATAAAATGCTGATATTAGGGCGCCGCGTCCGCAACGGCGCAGCCTGTCCATCACGTGGTAAAATATGCCCTCGAATGGCGCGCTCGTTAATTTGTACTCAAGCTGCGTTTAGAAGCCGTTTTACCACGCCATAGCAACACAGTGCGACATTGAGGTATGCAACAAGAGTGCATGATACAATCCATGCCTAATATTAAAAGTTATACCTTAGCGCTAATAAAATACTGATATAAGGGCACCGCGTCCGCAGCGGCGCAGCCTGTCCATCACGTGGTCAAAATATATACCCCTGAATGGCGCGCTCGTTAATTTGTACCTACTCAAGCTGCGTTTAGAAGCCGTTTTACCACGCCAGAGCAACACAGTGCGACATTGAGACATGATACAATCCATGCTTAATATTATAAGTTATACCTTATCTATACTTATAATATCGCTATTATAATGCTGATATAAGGCAACAGTGCGTGTGCTACGCCAGCCACCGCCATGATATCTAGTAAAAGGCCCATCCACATGCGTCATTTTTTATACTGTTTACATAGGTACTGCGCTTACTTTAATACTGTACAAGAATCAGCTTTTCTAGTTATCGTTCATTTTTGGTAACAATAAACCGTCTTTGAGCGGCCATATCTATCGAAAGGCCCATCCACATGCAGGCAGACTGTAAATTTTGTGATCAGTGGAGAGCCCTACATCCACCTAACACTGAATCAGCCTTTCAGGCGATGGTTACCAAAAGTGCAGTTATCTCCTATATTATAATATTAATAATAGGTACTTATACTCACCTTTAAATTGATTTCTCCGCGGGACTTACGGCTCAAGCCCCGGCGGGAAATGATAATTCCCCACGGGACTTGGCACTGCTAGGGCCATTTTTGCCACCATTCCACGCGAACTTGATTAATCAACTAATCCATATTCATACTAATATTATGAATGCGAAAGTGTGTCTGTCTGTCTGTCTGCTACGCTTTCACGGCCCATCTGCTCAATCGATTTTGATGTCATACTAATATTATAAATGCAAAAGTGTGTCTGTCTGCCTGTCTGCTACGCTTTCACGGCCCATCTGCTCAACCGATTTTGATGAAATTTGGTATAAGGATAGTTTGTAACCCGGGGAAGGACATAGGCTAATTTTATCCCGGAAAATTATAGAGTTCCCACGGGAATCAAAAAACTTAATCCACGCGGACGAAGTTGCGGGCATCATGCAGCTTATACAGTAACAAGACTAGTTAGATCACCTAGCCTCGTATGCTAGGCTATCATCAAGAGTCAAGACGGTGATAGCCTCTTTTCGCAGTCATGTGCGTTTATAAAAATAAATATCGCTTGCTATAAAAGGAAGGAAAGGAAAACATCGTGAGAAAACCTGCATACCTGAAATCTCTTCTTAATGTTATCTTCTTAACCCGGACTTGGCCAGCGTGGTGGACTGTGGCCAAACCTTTCTCATTCCGAGAGGAGACTCGTGCTCAGTATAGTGATCCGGTAATGGGTTGTTAATTATGAACAAGACTAGGCTATAGCAAGTAACATTTTCTGTATTAAAAAAATGGACGAATCAGACTCGTCCACCGACCTTTGCTTGGGGAGAGACATGCCGAAATAGCAAAAACAAATCACTATTGACTAGGACCGCAAACCTAAGTTCGTTTGTTTATCTGAGTTAAGTTTAGCTGATTTCTAAAAAACTTGACTTATTAAATACCTAGTTTGTTTTATTTTCCTGTAATGTTTGCATTTAATGAGCCTCTATCAACTCAACTTTTTTTATTTTAGGTAGGTTTTTTAGATTTTTCTTCGAAAAACTTCGGAGACTGATCTTTAATGAATCCCTTTCATATTATGATACCCGATATAGAGGTTATCCATCGGTGCCTTTTCCGAAAATAAAAGGGTGCATTTTCTAAGTAACTAAATAGCAGTTGCAAAGATGATAACTAAAATGTAAACTTACGCTTGAGAGATCTCGGTTTTGCTTGTTTTCTTCTAGACATATTCTACTTTAACATCATAGTCTTAGGAACAGGAAACTTACGGCTAGAGCACACAAACTTCAATAGAACCGTAATAACGCCAAAACAAAAAATTAAAAACTTCGAACAAACAAGTTCCTAAATTTCCAACTTATCGTCTAATAGTTTATTCTAATAGTTTTTCTATAAAGTAAGTTTTGATGAGGAAATCCGGAAAGTTTATCGTAAAAGTATTTGCACGTATGAAAGACTCGGTTCGCGAGGGCGGACGGCGATTCACCCCGCATCCACCGAGCTTACTGGCGCCCAACAAGTGGCCATAACAATATTGTAAGCTGCCGCGCAAACTCGCATGACGCGCTTGTTTCTAGCACCCATTGCTTCGTCGCCGTAACAGATCATTGTTCTTCACTTTGTAAAGCGTTGAAATATATTAGTATTTAGTACCTATAGTTCGCGCGCGAGTTGAATGCAGAGCTTTTGTATGGTGACACATACATAAGCTCATTATACCTAACTACTTACGTGCGTCGTTGTTGTGAACGCTTTGCATGGCATATAATTTAGGTACCTACTTACTTAGTGTAAGTAGTAGCTGTATACATAAAGTCTAGATAAATCTTTGTCTTTTTAGGGTTCCGTAGCCAAATTTGGCAAAAACGGAACCCTTATAGATTCGTCATGTCTGTCTGTCTGTCTGTCTGTCTGTCTGTCTGTCCGTCCGTATGTCACAGCCACTTTTTTCCGAAACTATAAGAACTATACTGTTGAAACTTGGTAAGTAGATGTATTCTGTGAACCGCATTAAGATTTTCACACAAAAATAGAAAAAAAACAATAAATTTTGGGGGTCCCCATACTTAGAACTGAAACTCAAAAATTTTTTTTTCATCAAACCCATACGTATCTAGGTCTTCAAAAATGATATTGAAGTTTCTAATATCATTTTTTTCTAAACTGAATAGTTTGCGCGAGAGACACTTCCAAAGTGGTAAAATGTGTGTCCCCCCCCCCCCCCCCCCCGTAACTTCTAAAATAAGAGAATGATAAAACTAAAAAAAATATATGATGTACATTACCATGCAAACTTCCACCGAAAATTGGTTTGAACGAGATCTAGTAAGTAGTTTTTTTTTAATAATTTAAAACTTACTACAGGTTTGTACGGAACCCTCGGTGCGCGAGTCCGACTCGCACTTGGCCGGTTATTTTTAATCTCATTTTCGTAGTAGATAAGTATTTCATGTGACGTGAGAGTGTAAAATGGCATAGAATAAAAAATATGACTTCATAGGCTGTTTGGTCTAGATAGATCTATGCCCTTTTTTTTGTTTTAATCCCAGTTTTTGTAGTTTATAGAGTAACGTTCATTAATCGACTGTTAGCTTTCTCATATTAGACTTTACCTTTTATTAAAATTACAATTACCTAGTTAATAACCTATTGCCCAAAAACAACAAACAATTATTCGTTCGCAAAAAAATAGTTGTGTTATTTTGAACGTCAATTATCTTATTTAAAAAAATTAAAAAATAGCGATTGCGCGCGAGTTCTTTTGTATTATTTGAATTTTTTTAGTTTAAGAGATCCTCAGATTAACTAATGTAGTCTAGTAGTGATAGTGAAAATATTATTGCTTATTTTCCTCGCAGGTGTAGCATAAAGCACTATGTAACACTCGGGAGAAAGTAGGTACGATTAACTCGCGTGTATTAGGTAAACTAAACCCTTGTTCGTAATCGGTCACTTTCTTCCCTCAGTGAACAATGTAGTTACTATTCCATAGAAATCTTCTAGCACTGGAAACGTAAAAAAATGTTGTGTAATTAAAAATTCTACATCGCATTTATAATATTAGTATAGACGTGTTGTTCTCGTATGTACTCACCCCGTTACATACTATCTTTATTATTTTACTAGCTGATGCCCGCGACTTCATCCGCGTGGATTGGGGTTTTTTGATTCCTGCGGAATAAATGTAGCCTAATTAAGTAGTATAATGTTATTCCAGACTATAATCTACCTCTGTGCCAAATTTCATCCAGATCCGTTCAGCCGTTCTGGCGTGATTAACAAACATCCATCCATCGAAACTTTCGCATTTATTATTATTAGTATAGAAGTTTAAAGATATAAAATAAATTAGTTCCGGTTTCATTTCCGGCAATACGGTCAGTGTTGCCAGATGGGTGGTTTAGAATTCGCCTTATTATTAGGGAGTTTATTTTTCCAATCAAAGTGAGCCCTTGACTGCGAAATCGCCTGGTAGTAAGTGATGGTGCTGTCTAAGATGATAGCGGGCTATTTGGCAGATAAATTAAACCCATACCTCTAATCGGTTTATTCACAGCATTGTACCGAAACGCTCAATCGCTTGGCGCTGCGGCACGTCTTTGCCGGTAGGCAGGTGTTAAATAGCCACGGTCGTAGCCTCTCACTAGACCAGACAAATTGAGAAATTATAAATTCCCAATTTGACCCTTTTATTAATTTAAGTATGGACTAGCGCTTGGCTGCAATCTGGCTTACTGGTATGTGATGATGATTGCCTGTGTTAAAATTGAAGGGAAAACAGAAGCCGGAAGGGCATTAAATATCCTAGCGGCTTGAAATAGAAACAAGGAAGCAAATCCTCTTCCGGGGATTTAACGTGAGATCTCCCACGTATAAGACAACAGTACTCACCACTGCACCAGGGAGGTCGTCAAATATGTACCTACTTGCAGTATAGTACTTAGGTGTATGTTTTATTATTTTCTATTTTATTATTAACCTTTTTCAATTAAATTCAAAAATAACGACTTTTGGGTGTGCTACTTGGGAATACATTATTTCACCCAATTATTTTTATATGTTACGCTTATTTCGCCAGTGCCTTTGTAATATTTTATAGAGCTTTTAATTCGTATTCCATTGTTTTATTTTAACTTAGCTTTAGGAAGAATAAAATTTTAAGGTCGGCAATACTTCATACGTCAATGTGACGTCACTCTTTTAGGGTGTGTTCTGAAATACACTACGAGCACTGTTCAGTGCTCTTACTGTGGAGAAATTCGTTCCGTTATGGACTGACAGTAAACTGTCGCACTATGATAGGAAAATATATGACGTCATAAATCGTCGCCATTTTTGTACTGTGAGCACTGGCGTTTTCAGGGTAAGGTGCTCTCAGTGCTGACTGCGTTCCGTTTTAAGCAGTAACCAGTATACCTAACTATAACTCTGTGCTAACAATAAAGGAACGACTTCGCAGTATACTAAATTGACGTCACACCTTACAGTGCTCGCAGTGTATTTCGGAACACACCCCTAATCAGCTGTTTGTCACTTTGTTGCTTTCAATGTCAAAATAAAACTACTTACTACAAAGAGAATTTCGTTAAAATTCTAATATTATATTAAACAGAATAATTGTTGAAAACATGTGAATGAATTAAACTGCATAAACCAAAACAAAAGACACAATGGCAGCTGCAGAACTTCCGTACGAGGTATGTTATGTTGACTTCCACATTTGCTGAAAATATAATTTTTCTTTGTTTGCCTTTTCTGTTGCTAATTGTTATCAATTTTTTTCACGTGATCCCATCCTTAAAGAGGTTGGTTGAGAATGTTGATATAATTTTTCAAGGTATCCTAATTAGGTAAGTAGGTACGAACATCGAACCAATTTATTTTATATGCCTATAATATAGGTAATAAAGTAGGTAGGTACGTACCTACATATATTATATCCACTTCAGCAGCATAGCTGTGGGACATCGATGGTTGTCGGAGATAAATATGCCTACTACCAATTAATTTTAACCTTATGAATAGTAGCAACTACAATTATTATTTTAACATAATACACAAACACATGAGGCTCTTCACCTACACATAGATAAATCAATCTAATAATCAATTAAGTAAGATCTAATTATCCAGTTAAGAACCTACTTATTCTTATTGTAAGATTTCATTTCTTTTACTAATCCAGCAAAAGTTTATATTTATTTTACAAGCTACAAAGAACATTGTTAACAGTAATAGCTGTCTATTAATAGTAATAGGTACTTACCTACATTCTTAAAAAACAAACAAAAAATGTACTTAATTGCTTTTGTTATACTAACATAGTTGTGTTTGTGTAATACAACCTTTCTTTAATTTTTTACAGGTACTGGTATACCTTTTCAAATATTTACCAAACTCGGACAGAAAATCAGCCAGCGAAGCATGCCAGTCATGGTATTTAGCTGCAAATGATTATTATTTTTTAAAGGAAAAAATGCTTGTATTCTTCAAAGCTGATTTGAATGGAAAGTCCTCACCGATACAAGTTATTGAAAATTCAATTATACCCTATGAAAATTTCCTATTCAGTGAAGTTGAAATATCTAACAAAATCAACAGTTTTTGGAATAAAATAGGGGAGAATATCAAGAGTTTAACCATACGAAAGTGTGACATACATGAAAAAGTAATAAATTATGTCTTACAAAGATGTACCAACCTGGAGACATTGAATATACAAAGTTGTAAAGAACTCTTTATGTCTGGATGCTTATTAGAGAAGACAGATGACTGGTTGCACAATAGCTTTAAGAACTTAAAAAGTTTGAACCTATCTGAGAACAAGTACATTACTGATGCATTATTTTATAGATTTGTTAAAGCGGCACCAGAAATAAACAATTTATGTTTATCATTATGCCCTTTGCAGTTTCATGGTGGCTTCATTAAAAAGTTTTATTCAAACACTAACAATATTTTTGAAACACCTTCTGAATGTGTTTTCACCTTCTATTTTGTGATGCAAATTATAGCTTCCAGAGCCAAAAAAATTCGAAGCTTGGTGTTTTCCAATACACTGATTGATGGAGCTGCGTTGAAATCTTTAGCAGAAACTGAAGATCTCAAACTTGATTCTTTAGAATTGAATACCTGTGATCAACTCACAAATGCGGGAATTATTGCACTAACAACACATCAGCAATCGCTAAGAGAACTCAATATTGCTTTATGCACAAGAGTAACTGATCAGTCCCTTAAGTACATCTGTGATAATCTAATCAATTTGGAGTACCTGAATATACAAAGATGCAGAGCGGTTTCAAATCTAGGGATATCTGAACTACATAAATTGAAAAAGTTAAAACGTTTAAACATTTCCCAGTGTGAACTTATTACTAGAGATGGCATAGAGCAAGGTTTATGCAGAGAAGAAAATTTGATTTTAGAAGAGCTAGATGTAAATTCTTTAAATTTACATCAGAATTGTGTCATAATGATGTCTGAAAAACTACCCAACTTGACGTACCTAGATTTAAGTTTCTGTTTTAATGCGGTAACTGATACTTCGATACAAGTAATTTTTAAGAACCAGGTACTTTTAAAGACACTGAAAATCACTTACTGTGATAAAGTTTCTGATGCTGGCTTGACTGGCATGGGCAAGGTGGAAGCAGAAGGTAATGACGAAGGACCTGTGATGTCTAGTTACAACGAAATGAGCACACCTAATAGAATACATTTGGGCTCTAGAGCAGAAGAAGAGATAATTCGTGATGCGCGAAGAAAACGTGATGTAATGAGAATGTGTGAAAAAATAACTTTGGATTCTTACACTGGATACTCTCTGGCTCGGCTGAAATCGCTCAGGAAACTGAACCTCAGTGGCTGCAATAGAATGACCGACGTCAGCTTAACATATGCCTTCACTTTCAAAGAGCTCCAAAGCTTAGATTTGAGCAGATGTCAACAAATCACTGTCGATGGAGTTAAACATCTAGTCGGAAATTGTCCAAGTATTGAATATCTTAACTTAAATGATTGCTACAACTTAAAAGATGATGCTGTGATAGAAATTGTCAAGGGATTAAGAAGATTGCAACATCTCAAGTTAAGGGTAAGTAAAATGCTAAATGAATCAGTGGTACTGCTTAGCTTTTATACCATACTACTAACCAGTGCCGGATTAGCCTTAAAGCAAGAGGCAGCGAATGCTACGGGCCCCACGTCTTGGTGGACCCGCGTCTGTGCCCAATAAAACTATAAATGAAAAAAATTATAAGCCACTCACTAAGCCACTTGCCTAATTCTCAAAGTGAGCGCTGGCCATACTGCTGTTGGATAGGTGCATTATTGTGCTGCAGCCTGCAAGTTGGCAAATGGCAACACCTTAATGCAGGGGGAATCCCCTAATATTGTTTACGTCGTATAATGGGTACCTACCTATTAAAATTCAAGGGCTTGCTGTTCACATTTGATACAGGCCCCTTGCTGGCATTCAGCACTTATACGGCACTGCTACTAACTACTAGAGCTAAAGAATACTACATATTAACCGTTAAACCAAACTTTTGACTTTTTTTTACTTTTACTACCCCAATGGTTATAGAGAGTTACGAGTAAGCCTCAACACAACGCGCGACGGAAACATGTCTAACGCCACCACTACAGCCCATTAACATCCCACTGCTGGGCACAGGCCTCCACTCTCATAGGAGAGAGGGAATTTGAGCTTAGACCCACCCCGATGCTCCAATGCGGGTTGGCGGGCATAACGACTATTATCATGTTAGTGATAATAACCGAGACCGACGGCTTAACGTGCTATCCGAGGCACGGGGATGAAACACCACAAACTTCCTAACTCCGGGCTAGTACTTACTACTATTACCTATTCTGTGCTAGTAGGTACTAAGAATTTCTAGACAGAAAAACCCAATACTTAATTATGGCCTGACCCGGGACTCGAACCCGGGACCTCGTCGGCCGCAGTCGAACATGCTAACCACTAGATCAACGCGTCCGTTGCGAAATGTTTGTGTCAGGCTTTGTACTTTTGTAATCAGGCATCGGGGAACACCGGACCAAGACCTGTCAGCTGGTCCTTTCCAGTTATTCTATATGAAGAAGTCAAGAAAAATGGAAATATCATATTGGTGTGCCGTGTAACGCAGGGTTTACGAGTTAACGACTTTGTTGTTCTCATTTTTTTTCAATCCTCGGCAGCGGCGGTGGCCAAATGTCCGTACAAACACATTGCTAAAATATAATATTATTAATCGCTGAATTGATCAAGACGGCTGAATAATAAATCATTATTGTTTCCAGGGTTGCAACCAGCTTACAAATAAATCATTGGAAGCAATAAGGGACCACTGCAAAATCCTCAAAGTGCTGGACATCCAGGGTTGTCACAACATCTCTGCTGAGCTAGCCTGCGCGATCGGATCCCTGCCTACTCTGCATACAGTGCTGATGTTGAAGCCAGGAGCATGTTATATTACAGATGGCGTAAAGAACAGAGCACCCGTGCCGCCGAGTATGACGTCTTTATTGAGGAAACTACGACTATGAACTATGATTGCTATGTTCTTCATCTTTATTGATTAATTAATTCATTCATAGCACCGTACGTTCAGCGATGTCATACGCTTGGTCTCGTGTATTCGTACACTAACATTGCAATAGTTAATTCTTAAAACCAGTGAGCAAAAGTAGTTTTTGCCCACTCAGTGAGCTAAAACGACATTTGCTCACTGGTTTTAAGCAGCAAAGGTGCCCTTTCCAACCGAGTGAGGTGAAAAGATTTTTCCGTTCATCTACGTATTTTGCTGCCATCTGGTGGCTTGTTTTACGATTTTAATTAACGACGACGGAACAGAGGCCCAATTGTCTCAAATCGTAATAATTTGACAGCTTAAAACGTATTACTCGAACTGTTTATGTAGTTCATACATGCTTTTTGACGTGCAGGCATCTATGATCTTCATAAACAGGTCGAGTAATACGTTTTAAGCTGTCAAATGATTACGATTTTCTTACACAATCGGGGGGCTGAAGATGAAGCTGAATACATTTTATTACACTAATAGACGAAAAAATCGTTACTTTCTCAAATTAATATGGGCACATAAAATGCTGTCACTCCTAATTTTATTATATCTAACCAACTGAGATGCTTTAGAGATTCGGTAGATCTGTGTTACATCGATAGGGTTGGTATCATACAGATGTTGGTATGGTAGCATAGCCGCAGTTACTAGCTGGAAACTTTTAACTCGGCTGTAACACGTCATTACCCTCGCCTTAGACTTAACTTTGCACATAGGTTTATAACTAAACTAAATTAATATTATACTAAAAATCATGTCGTTTTTCGTGTAAAACATTGTCAAAAGGTTGACAATTATCAGTTCCATAATAATATGTGAAACTACAAAAATGCATTTTAAACTGCCATAGGTACATCATTTATAATAGAAAAAGTAGATTTGTGTACGATTGAGATAATTTATTACGTCAATACCAATGATAATACAAGGTACCTACCTACAGTCCGCGCGCGAGTTGAATGCAGAGTAAATGTATGTGTCACCATACATTTATTCTGCATTCAACTCGCGCGCGAACTATACATAATATTATGTACTAGCTGATGCCCGCGACTCCGTCCGCGTGGATTGAGGTTTTTGGTTCCCGCGGGAACTCTTTAATTTTCCGGGATAAAAAGTAGCCCATGTGCTATTCCAGACTATAATCTATCTCTGTGCCAAATTTCATCCCGATCAGTTCTGCCGTTTTGGCGTGATTGAGTAACAAACATCCATACATCCCATCGACCATACAACTAATAGACTCCTCATATAGGGCGAACACTTTCAGACAACACATCAGACTTAATAGGTCTTATATAATTCCACGCCCTTGTAACAAAACCTACCGAGTTATTTAAATATTAATTAGAGTATATCGATAATTAATTATCGATAAATAATTATTAGGAGTTAGGACCCCATCCCATTTGATTGATGATTTTTTTGACCTTGAGTATACCAATCAGCGTTTAGTACCCCGCGCCCGCTTACTTGAGTCATTTGACTGAATTGTTTGCATTACGAAAGCATAGTAATTAGGCGTCTATTGGTTGTGTGGTCGATGATACATCCATACATCCATTCAAACTTTCGCATTTACTATAATATTTATTTGATTTGATAGATGAAAACCTAAAATAACCAAGAAGTAAGAACTATATGTAATATCTATAGTAGGTAAGTAAGTACGATAAAATATAAGTGTTACTTTAGTGGTGTTAGCACTTATCAGTATTATACATCATTGGGCGTTAGTTAATTTGCTTTCTGTGATTAATATTACAAGATACTTATGTACTCGTAGGTATCTAAGGTTGTTATTATGGGCGTTAACGTATATTGTTTTAAATAACCTGCAGTCTCTGTTTGTAAAAGAGTATCTAGCCTAGCTGTGATAAACAAATAACTAATAAATATAATTTCTATTCATAACAGATGTAATAAAAATATCCCTACATTACTTACCTTAATATTACCTTACCTACTTAGTACCTACTCGTCTTTATTCTTCCTTGTTTTATCCCAACCTTTGTTTTATAGACAGTCAAAAAGGCAAGACGAGTTGACAACCTCCCAAGCGCAGTATTGAGCGATGTTGCCTTAACATGGGAGGTCCTGGGTTCGATTCCCGGCAGGGTCAATTTGGGAATTAAAAATTTGATTTTTCTCTGGTCTGGTCTTGTAGGAGGCTTGAGCAGTAGGTACGATGGCGCGTAGAAACCGAATAGGGGTATGGGTTTCTGCCATACCCCTACCAGGTTAGCCCGCTACCATCTTAGACTGCATCATCACTTACCATCAGGTGAGATCGCAGTCAAGGGCCAACTTGTAGTGGAATAAAAAAAAGAAAAGCAAGCTACTAACACGACGTAAGTTTCGTTCCTAAGGCTATATTGCGTACCTCTACCTAGGTACTTTGACTTGGCTCGGACTTTACTCAGAGTTAAAACGAGATGGACTTATGTGAGTAACATAAATCTGTCTCGTTTTAACCATGTCTTAAGTCTAAGCAAAGTCGAAGTTCACTCTATAGATCTCAGCATTAGTGCAGTAGATTAAGTAGGTACGTCTTACTGATATTGAGTCTGGATATCACCATCCCACTGAAACGCGTGCACATATTCGTTTTCGTTACAACATGCACTCTTTCTCTTTGCGTCGTATTCCTCATTACTGAGGGTTGTGACCACTTTCCATTAATCACATGATGGTAGGAGTTTTCTTAGGATAATAATGCGGTGGGTTCCCACTTCCACGTTCCGCATACGACTCGACTAAGAGTATTCAACTCTTAGGTTTTTGTAACGATTAATACCAGATGCTACTGATAAAAACCCGTGACTAACGGCTTAACGTGCTCTCCGAGGCACGGAGTAAACGAAAAGTCCAAATTCGGTCACCCATCCAGTTACCAACTTGGGTCAACGTCAATCGCAATCGACTGATATGCGTTGTCACAACTAGGCCACTCGTACCTCATGCACACGGCAGGACATATCATCAGACAGGAAAATATTATGTCTTGTACCTACTGAAAAGTGTACAAAATCTTCGACTAAGTACTTTACTTATTCACGCTGAATCACGACGTCAGGTGAGTTTACAAAGAATTAACTTTCAGGTTGATTAGGGATATTCTCTACGTTACAAAATAAAACGAGCTCTTTAGGTAATAACCAAATCTAGGTACCATATATTTACAAAAATTAAATTAAATTATGATTAATTACAATTTTATAAATAAACTTAGTCCGATTCAAACTTTATGACGTCTCTGAAGTTAGCCGCGAGTGTAAGGCCGGCCATACACGGCTGCTCGCGCAGTTAGCCAGTGATCAACATACACGGACCGCTCTTGCAGTCAGTCAACAGCTTGAAGCTACCATTGAGAACTGCTGCCAACCGCCCGAAGCAGTCGCAACTGCTCGAGCGGTTCCGTATGTATGTGTGTACGTTGAAGACTTTAGTTCACTATGCAGTCGCAGCTTGAGGCAGTCCATTCTGACTGCTTCAAGCTGTCCGTGTATCCGAGGCCTAAGTTCGCGCAGGTACAGTCACCTGAAACTCCCGCTGATACCTAATATTGTATTCTGCGCATCGAACGCAAAATGTTCTGAGAAAAATGTAAAGTTTAAATCGAACTGTACCAATGTTGGTTTTAAAATCTATATTCTAGTAGAGATTATTTTTGAGTGTCTCAAGAATTTAATAGATCCGTTATTAAAATTAGACATCATAAATTATAAGATACATGTGTATTGTGTACCTCCTATAGAGTAGATCTAGAAAAGGTTACAATGTAAGTTGTAGAACCAAAATTAAACTATCAGGTACTTACCTACTTTTAAAAAATGGCAGCAGTCTCTGATTTAATTTTTCAAAAGAGTTTAAAATGTCTAAATGCAACCAATGGGGACTATCGCGTGTGAATTTGCCACTAGAGGCGCTAGTGTCGCGTGAGGGCCAATAACATTCACTTTTCACTGGTTTTGGCGGGCTTCGTGACAAATTATTTTAATTTCTATATTTTACCTGTTGAAAAGTGGTCTTCTTCGTGAAATTATCGCAAATATGGATTATTTGGCGATGAATGTGAACGCTTTGAAAGCAGAAAAAGAAAAAGAGGCGCAAAAATAAGCGGCCTCAAAGAGCTGCTAATTCAGAGGTTAGTTTGTTTACTGTATTACAAACTTATTTTTTCCAGAAGTATGCTTGTTTGCCGAGGTAACAGCTATGTTTTTTTCTTTTTACATATATTTACCTAACTAGCTGATGCCCGCGACTTCGTCCGCGTGGTTGAGGTTTTTTTGATTCCCGCGGGAACTTCTTAATTTTCCGGGATAAAAAGTAGCCTATGTGCTATTCCAGACTATAATCTATCTCTGTGCCAAATTTCATCCAGATCCGTTCATCCGTTGGAGCGTGATTGAGTAACAAACATACATCCATACATACATACATCCATCCATCCAAACTTTCGCATTTATAATATTTATATGGATATATTATGTATATTTACCTAATATGACTTCTGCATGAAAGGTTATATGGGTTTCATGCTCATCAAGGACACACTTTTACTATATGATATTGATGAACATCGATGTTTGCTCTAGGTCTCTGCCCTCTGGTACTATATATGTATCTGGTTATGTACCCACAGTATCTCTAACGAGAACAAAACCTATCTTGGGATCAGATTAGGTACTATGTGTGAGATGACTAGAATTTAATAATATTTCTCTTTATTAATATTAGATGTTTCATTTCAGGTTTCTCCAGAAGTATTAATTGGAGAACTAACAGTATTGGAAGAGAAATGTCCTTTCTCTATAAAAGATGAGTTTATCAGTGTGGATAATTATAAGCACATAGAAATGATCAATAATGAATATTGCTTGAAAGAAAGTAGCCCCTACTATTTTCAAATTCAAAAACTTGTTAGGTACTAAAAGAAAGTATTGTGATTTTTTTGTTTGGACAAATAAAGATGAAAAGAGAAAAAGAGAATTTATGTAGGTAAATAGAAATGATAAGCTTATTTCAGAAGTTTTATAACTTAATCTTAAATATCTAGTTACCATTGTTTAGTAGTTTCAATTAACAAATCAACCATCTTTCAGTATCATATCCATTGTATGGATTTACAATGTTTAATAAGTATTTATTTGTATAGCAGTGTGTTTTAAAGGGAAAAGGAAGGATAAATAAAAGTTTAATAAGTAATTAATTTCTTTTTTATTTTATTTATTTAGTGCCTAACTATATAATTCCTCAGAATCCTGCGAATTCCTGCGAATCGCAACTAGCCACTGTTTTAGAACAGTTTTATCTTTTGGAAACATGTGTCCTCCTTTTTTCCGAACAAAACGGAATTGCACAACATTGCGGCATTGCTACTCGATATGATGATAGCTGTTATAAATTAATAAACTTAATGAGAATCAAGATTTAAAACTTTGTTTCGGCACCGACCATAAAGTCGCCTTTGACAGCTATACCTCTGAACCTTAGTCAACAGTGGCGCCAACTGGTGAGCAAAGAAACGATAGTCCCCATTCTTTTAATTATAATGATATATAATTTGGTTGTCCACAATTTCTCAAGTAAATTGGCAGGTTTGAAAGTAGTTCAATAATATTGTTAAACCTGTCAGTTTAGAGAATGTGGCCAATTCTATTGTACCCAAACTCTTAACATAAATAAGTTGACAGGTCTTAATCTAATGCTATCCCTTTCTGCAGCGAGCATTATTCTGAGGGATAAAAATGAGGGGGAATAAACTAAACCTGTCAATAAAGTCTAGAGATTGTTTAAGTGTAGAGATATTTAGTACAAATAGAATTAGTCAAATTGTGTGCAACCAGATTAGAACCAAATTATAGTTTTACTTTAAAAAATAATTAAAAACAATTAACTGAGACAATATAATAGAATAAAAAAAGAATATATAATGTGGTTTTGAGAGAATTACATTAAATCCGTTAGTTCAATAAAAAATGCATTTTTAGACCCTTACAACTTAACTTGCATAGGTACTTAATATTATTATTATTGTTAATAAAACTCATTTACACAGGATATTGAGTGAATCTTAAATCGCAGACACTCAAACAGCGATACTTTATAAACAAGGACAAACATTTTTAAACACATTTACTTAACGAAATAAAATTATACACCTATATTATGTACCTACATTCAATAGTAACAACATACATAAATTCAGATTATTAACAACTTTACTAGTTTACCTAATATTTAAAAAATACTAGAAACCTTAAGAGTAGCTTCTGTACGTAATACTGAACAATAATTGTTTTTCTACGACTTTAATAAAAATATTTGTTGCTCTAAAACTGCATTACTCCACGCGGCGTTAGTAATGCCTATGACGATACTAGGATATTTATTAAGTTTTTTTTTAAAGTTTTAGAACAAAAGTTCTTATGAAAGACTTTTAGAAAATAATAAAAAGTGTGTGAAATTCATACACGGCAGAAGTGAAACTTCAGAAAAGTAGCCTACGAGAGAATAAGATAAATATAACTTGTATTCTATCTCATTCTCTCGCAGACTAAATCCTATTATGAATATGTTTGTCCCTTTTTGGTGTCGCTTATTTCATCGAATTTTCAGTGAAAAGAAGTTTCACTTCAATAAAGGTATTATGTACAGAAGTTGCCCTTCGTGGTTATTAGTATGATTAAATTAAACCCTATATACTTTCGTTTAACAATGTGGCTTATTCTGTTGTACACAGTCTCCAAAATAAAATGAAAGTTCTAAATATATTACCATCCTTTTTTATAAAACACTCCTGCGAAAAGGGACAGCGATAGATTTAGAACTATCAATTTAGTTTAGTGATTAAACGGAATTAACCACAATACCAGAGTCAAACGATATCAGCTTATATGCACAAATGTGTTATCTTTTTGACAATGTGTTTTACAATTTATATTGTACACGATCTCGTTAACTAAATAACCCTGGACTAAACCTAGTGGTCCTTTTGCGTAGTAATTATTTTGAAAGGGATAGAACAATTATTAGCACTGTCATTTTAGTTACCTTACAGTTTGTGTACAACAGAAATAGCCACACTCTATTCTTTAACATTCATGCTTATATTGATTATTCGAGTGTACACAATCATAATGAATGAAAAAGATCGTAATGCTATCTCTTTTTTGCGTTCGCTGCGGAAAGTTTAAAGATTGTGTACAACCGATTAGCACCCTATATGCTGCACAATAATAATGTTCACGAAAATCAGGCATCAATCATTTAGTCAGTTCTTTGTGGAATTATTGCATTATTACTAAATACAGAAGAATCTCAATAATCCAGCACTATTAAAAATCAGAGGGTGCCGGATGTCTATGAACGACGTAAAGATAGTAAAAATTATCTAATGGATACCGCGAGCCGCGAGGTCTCAGTTCGGGGCGAACCACTAGTTACATAGTTTTAAAATAATCCTTGATTAAGGTCTGTTTTTGTGCAACTTGTAGTGAGGGAGGCGTGGGCGGAGGGTGCCGGATTATTGGACGTATCGGTCTATTGAAGTGCCGGATTAGTGAGATTCTACTGTATAAATTTAGTGTGCACTGTGCAATAGTTCCAAAAATAACTGACTAAATGAATACGTTAATTAAGCGGTCTAATGTTTCAAATGCACAGCTTGTGGGCGATGGTGATGAGGTTATTCAGCATAAGCCTAAAACGCTTGAGTTATTACATTACAGTATGAACTTTGTTTTATTTGTTTTGAATTGTGATGTATAAAATATTCAATTACTTATCTAATTACAGTCTGTTTTCAACAATTTTGTTTACAACAATAAAACATATTTTGTAGATATTCACGGAGATCACGCGTTATACGTAGTTCGATTCTACATTAGCCAATACACTAATTTTATTTGCTTGTTAAAAAATTCAGTTGTACATAATCTCTAAACTAACGTAACTAAAAGTTGTATTACTCTTTCGCATTACTGTCGGATCTGTCAAATGTCAATTTCAGAGACTGTGGACAACCAAATCATAATTCTATGTATAGTCCGACAAACTTATCCGACGGTGTCAGCATCGCTAGTATATATAATATGAAAAATAAAACAAAAACTAAACAGGTATAAAAAACCGGCCAAGTGCGAGTCGGACTCGCGCACCGAGGGTTCCGTACAAACCTGTAGTAAGTTTTACGATTTATGACGTATTAAAAACAAGACGAAATGAACCGCAAAACTAACTTTGTTTGTAGAGGTTTATTGTTAATATCAAAAAATTACGTTTGTTGTATGGGAGCCCCACTTTAATATTTACTTTATTGATATTTAATTATTTATTTTGAAAGGTAATATACAAGTTAATATTCTGTGAAAATTTGAACCGTCTACCTGTTACCGTTTTTAATATTGAGCAAAAAAATACGAAAAAAACACGTTTATTGTATGGGGACCCCCCTTAATATATATATTTTTTTAATTTTTAGTATTTGTTGTTATAGCGGCAACGGAAATACATCATTTGTGAAAATTTCAGCTTTCTAGCTATCACGGTTTATGAGATACAGCCTGGAGACAGACAGACAGCGGAGTCTTAGTAATAGGGTCCCGTTTTTAGGGTTCCGTAGCCAAATTTGGCAAAAACGGAACCCTTATAGATTCGTCATGTCTGTCTGTCTGTCTGTCTGTCTGTCTGTCTGTCTGTCTGTCTGTCTGTCTGTCTGTCTGTCCGTCCGTATGTCACAGCCACTTTTTTCCGAAACTATAAGAACTATACTGTTGAAACTTGGTAAGTAGATGTATTCTGTGAACCGCATTAAGATTTTTACACAAAAATAGAAAAAAAAACAATAAATTTTGGGGGTCCCCATACTTAGAACTGAAACTCAAAAATTTTTTTTTCATCAAACCCATTCTAAACTGAATAGTTTGCGCGAGAGACACTTCCAAAGTGGTAAAATGTTGCCCCCCCCCCCCCCCCCCCGTAACTTCTAAAATAAGAGAATAATCAAACTAAAAAAAATATATGATGTACATTACCATGCAAACTTCCACCGAAAATTGGTTTGAACGAGATCTAGTAAGTAGTTTTTTTTTAATAATTTAAAACTTACTACAGGTTTGTACGGAACCCTCGGTGCGCGAGTCCGACTCGCACTTGGCCGGTTTTTACCCTTTGGGTACGGAACCCTAAAAATTAGTCTCAATTTTGGCCACCGGGTCGAATAAGTTTGTGGAACTGTAATTTAAACTTAATTTATTCTTTTTCTATAACTAAGTGTACGGGCACGAAATGAGCGGTAGCGGGGCGACGGCGGTATCGGGGCGATGCGATTAGTCAGAGAGCTGGCGACGAATTTCGGGAACAATTTGAGAGAGGGCTGGTAATACTTTATAACCGACAAAAACGTCTGGGATTTATTTTTTCGAATTCTAAAAGTATAAAATTTAAAGATAAAAAATCAAGTTGCCAAAAAAATGTTTTTTTCGGTTTTTTTTGCAAATGTTATATGCTGCGCAAACGCTCTACCAGACTGGCAGAACTGGATTCGCCAATGAATGAAATTATATTTTTCCACAATTTCAGATTGCCATTGATTGAATGGACCTTCCCGAAATTCGTCGCCAGCTCTCGGACCCCATTGCCCCGCTGTCGCCGTCGCTAGTTTCGTGTCTGACGCCTTACAGTGCTTATACAAATAAGACGTCATATAAAATAGGCATACTATTTTATAAAGCCATCTGAATTTTTTACTAGCTGTATGGACAATTTTATTGGACAAGTGAAAAAAAAACAGTCACAGTGGATATAGAAGGTGCACTTTTTTGTATAGTTAGCGCCAATCAAATAGTCGTCTCTGCGCTGAGTACGAATGCTTTTTTGCGCAGCCCTCAAACTGTGTCCGTTCCATACTACGCGCGAAAATATGCTATTGCGACGCGTCTTGTGGTCAACTGCAGACGTGTCACGTGACTAAATGATTGGCGCGAGCTATACTATGGGTTCCTTATCCTTTTCTAAACACAGGATCCATATTAATAATCATAAATGTAAGTGTGTTTGTCTGCCTATCTGCTACTCTTTCAACCATGTGTTGAACCGATTTTTAAGAAATTTGGTACAGAGACAGTTTGTATCCCAAGGATGGATAATTGCTACTTTTATCCTGGAAAATCAAAGAGTTCCCACGGGATTTCAAAAACCTAAATCCGCTGACGAAGTCGCGGGCATTAGATATGTAGTATAATATAAAGTATGTAATTAATCTACCAAAGCAAGAGAGCGTGATAGGCACCAGTGGACCAGACAGCATTCTTTAGTATTTGACCAAGAGCGGACCAACGCCAAAATTCAGTAAAAATTTAATTTTATAGTGTTGTGGCAACGAATCAAGAGAGATAGTAATCCATATTCCTCTGCACATGAAGTTGAAATAGGAATCCTTTTACTTGGACGGCACGAGTTAAACGACTAGTGAGTCGAGCAAATGTATCCAAGCGCCCCACAAAATACTGCAGGTATGTATTACAACACAGAAGAGAGAGAACATCACTCAAATACGAGTGAGAAATAGAACACTGATAAAAGACCAGTTGTATGAATAGTATAAAACTTCAGAGGTTCGAGATTAAGGCACCAAAACAGCAAAAATAGTAGGTAGGTATACCTATGTCATTTGCCATGAAAAACTCTATAGGTAATGTTTGATCTGTGAGTTTAAATTAAATCAAACATGCTAAGCGAAATGTAGGATATAGAGAGTACACCTCGGTGGAATTTAATATTTTTAAATGCGTATCCACTCTTATCATTACAAAAGTTAACTTTTACATGTAATGGTTTCTATTTGACAACCAAGCTTGAAAAATATGAATACTGTATGAGCAGGAAATACTAGCATACGAGGATGGGAGATTGTGACGCATAATGGCAACGTACATTCTTCAAAGTAGTACCAAGTAGTACCGCTACATTAGAACAAAGTACATTTTGCAATTTAGATATAGGTACTTAAAATAAGGGTAAACGAAATACACACGACACCATACAAAATAATTAATCAGTTCGCAAAAAATAAATACGTGAATTCTATTGGGCGTTCCCACACCGAACGATAGCCTCGCGAGCCAAATGCTCAATGGCTAGCCTCGGGGTTTTTCGGCCGCAAATTCGCTTAGCTGAACCACCAAAGCACGTCCACGTCTCATACAGAGACCGGTAACAGATTTAAGGAAAAATGCCGCAACGCAAGAACGTAGAGACAATAGCCGAATGATCAACCAATCGTGTGCACCCGAGCGGCAGAAATCTCCTCTTGCTACCTCCGATTCTCCAAAAGGGATCTAAAAAGACTACTGCATATTATATTGCAAGATATTTTTGCGGTACGCTCGGTGTGGACACGCCTAATTAATTATTCGACGAACAATTAAGTGTTAGGTAAATCGGTTTTACACAAATCTCAAACTATTCTTCCTTTTAAATTGACATGTCTCTCAAATAGTGGTGCTTTTCTGCGAGTTGGGTTGTGAAATGGATAGCATTAGGTATTTGAGTTGAGATTTGTATAATCCGAGTTTGCATCAGTATCGTTCAAAACGTCGCCAGCATCAATATAGGCATTTTTGAAAGGTCAAGCTTATAATTTAAACTTTCTTTAAATTAAGCATTGACTTACCAATACCTTAGACGCACCATCGAAACGCAAAAAACGGCACGGTCAAATTGTGCACAAATAGATATTGTGAACAATTTTCACCTGTCGCGCATGAGTACACCAGGCGACAAAATGTCGTATGTGTCGAATTGTTATTACAAAATTGAACCCTAAATATAAAGCTATATGGTTGGTTTTTGTGAACCGTTTGGTGTCTCAGTCTATATTATCTATAGCTGTGGTTGTATAAGCGATTGTGGACGCTTTTTGAGTATTAATTTGTAGGTAATGTTGTATCCTTAGTTGGTAAATCGATGTAGTTAAGGCTTATTTTTAACACGCCTATTTGATGCATGTGGTCAGTTTGATACCTATGTAGTAGAGTAATCGGCACTCTAGTCCGCTCCAAATCAGGCGGAGAGTCCAACCAACAAATAAATGAGCTCGAAATTGGGTATTTGACAAATAGTCAAATCAGCAACAATTTTCAAACGTCAAAACGCGTCCTAAGTTCGACGCAAATTTTTTACTTTAATCGATTATTTAAAATGGTTATTCAACATAAAACTATCAGGGTAAGTACGTGGATATTACGACTTTTGGGAGATCCTCTATTTAGTAATCACTAAAAAATAATTTAATTGAACAGTAGTCAAATACCCAATTGCGCGAGTGGTGCTACGTTCCGCTGTTGCCTGAAAGGGCCATAAAGACTGCCAATTACTGTGCCTCATCGATGGTATTTAGTCTATACATCTGCAACGCGAATCGCGGGCCGTGATCCGCTACTATCGGTGGTTTCGTTAAGTCCCGCGTGCGGAGTAGGCGAACGCATAATACTAGCGAAGTGCCACTTCCCGTTGTTTCCGGTGGTTTGTCTAGTTCATGGGCGCGCGGGGTAGGCGGGCGAGCCGAGTGTCACCTGAGGAGTATTGAGCACGGAGCTACTCGGCGACAGGCACTCTTCCTGGGAATTCTCGCCGTCCAAGTCAGGCATACTTATATCCCCAAAGTCTGGAATATTCCCTGTATACGATATAAGCTGATTTCCTTCAGCTGAAAGTTACCCAAGAAAAAATATATTAGTTGACAGCTGCATGTGTCGAACTACATTAAAATCTCAAAAATCATAGAACTGTGGAATAGATTTGTACATCCCAATACTAAAACAAATTAAAGTTTAGCGAGTCTACTTTTTTCTAATTCAGAAAAGGACATAAGAAAGTCCTGTATAGTAATAATAAACATCCTACAGTACCTATATATACCATGCCTAAAATAATTAAGCATATACTTATTAAAAATTATGTAACTAATATTTTTGTCCTTTTTTATTGAAATAGAAAGAGGCAGATGTATTTAGGTTACTTAGGGCTAATTTTTCAATCGTCAGATAAGTTTTATCGGAGGAATAAATTTGACGTTTTGGCAGATTTTCAATACAAAACCTGTCAAAACGTCAAATTTATTCCTCCGATAAACTTTATCTGACGATTGAAAAATCAGCCCTTAATTAGGTTTAATTTTTTTATCCTGAATTTATAACAATATTACTTGATATTATATCAAGTAGGTAATAGATAATATTGTATTGATATTATATCAAGTAATCATACTATTATTTAAAATCCGAAAGTGTGTTTGTTTGTTGGTTTCTCCTTCAATCACGCCGCAACAGAGCAACGGATCGACGTGATTTTTTTGCATGGTATAGTAGAGGACCTAGAGATTGACATAGGCTACTTTTGATCTCGGAAATTTAAGGAGTTCCCGTGGGAATAAAATAAATATTCCACGCAGAAGAAGTCGCAGGCATCAGATAGTATTGTTATAAATATTACGTTATACCTTTACCTGGGTAAGTTAAATAAAATCGAACGTAAATTTAATATTCATCAATTACGCAAAAACTAATTGGTAAATCATTATATGCGATTGACAAACAAACTACGGAATATCTTCAGAATAAATGATAAAATGGAAGCGATAAAATACATTGGCAACAGTAATTAAACAAAATAATCAAGTTTTGTCTTACAATAACTATATATGTATATAAATTTTGCTAGTTACATCGAGCACTTTCAAACTAGTTGAAAATTCGAATATTAATACTTAAATACTTTAAAAAAGATTAGCAATATCCGGCGCCTTTCGGACGGGAAGTTAAAAACCAGACACTGAAAATTATAGTCAAAATTCAAATAAACTCTTTTGGCACCCAATATTGTACGTAAATAATACGACAACCGTTCCACACGGATGTGCTCGATACGTTTAGGTATATTATTATGCTCAAAATAATCTCTCATTTATACAAAAATACAAGCTTACGCGTTTTCGTGCAGAATTAAATATTATAGAATTACCTATTTAAACTATAAGTATATAGTGCATTCAAAATAAACTGATTGCAGGATAATAATTAATAACTATCACATAGCGCCCGCATAAGGGTCTCACCACATCAATATCTATCGACGCGGAACCGGCTTGAGTCGGTCAAAAATAGTTTTATGTAGGTATTAAGAGTGAAAAAGCCATTGACCGCCCCACGACAACGCGACGATACCGACGTGGAAGCGGCGTTGTTCTGCGTTTTCACTCCTCATGACGTAATTATGTCATCGTAAAATTGTAAATACCGTTAGATTATAATCTATCTCGCGAGATTGTGAACTGTCGAAAGATTGTGAACCGTTTAATATTCTGAGTGTCAATTTTTGAAATATTTATTGTAATAACGTTTTCTTGTTCTTCCTTTTCTTGATCTTTTCGGTTAGGTTAGGGTTAGACATAAATATTCAGGTAGGCCGGGCACTTACGTTCTATCGGGTTAATACGTTCTATCGGGTTAATATACCTAATAGATTATAATCTACCGAAAAATAATGCGTTAAATTGTAAGCAGTATGTCACGGTTCACAATCTTTCGACAGTTTACAATATCGCGAAGATACTCGTAGATTTTAATCTAACGGTATTTACAATTTTACGCTGACATGTGCATAAAGCTCACGTAAAGCTTTTCTGACCAGCTCAAATCGAACCTCAATTGTGTACAATATAATTAATCAAAAATATGCTAATGTCTCTTTAATCGGCCATGCAGTATGGCCTTACGCATTAAGTGCTTAAAATTAAAAATAGTGCTATTTATGATATTATTACTACTATATTATCGCTTACATAGTATAATAAATGAGTGTATAAGAGGATAACGATGCAAAAATTATATAAACCATAAGAGGTCTGAAAAGAGTTTTTGTCGTAGTGGTGCTTATTTACTCTGGGTTATTTACCACATATTCAATAACGAAAATAGAAGTATCGTAACCATAACTCTAAATCTGTTCTTAGATATATATAGAAAATTAAAATTTGTTTCAAGATTGTTCTCTCTCAAGATTGTTTGTGGTATCGCGCCCTCGATGTGACGCTAGCTGATTGACTTAATTCTAAAAATTCAGAAGTCATACTAAAAGTATTGTAATAACTTAGTGATTAAAAACAAGTAGGTAGCGAAAAAAAATAGAAAAATAATGTTAAAAAACTTGGACCCTCAAAAATAAACTATTTAGGCCTTAAAGTCTAATAATATAATAAATTCATGCCATAAAGAGTTAAAATAAAGCTGAAGAATATATAAAAAATAATCTACTCATCGTGCATATAAACAATATTGATTTATCTACAGGATCTATCCACTACGACAATATATTAAAATTACTACCATCGTCTTCGGTAAAGGGGCTTTGGTTGCGAATTTCGTCACTGCGTACATTCGTAATCTCACTTTTCAGTTTCTTCGCTTTAATTAACAATGAAACAAACAATTAATTTAACGATTCTATACGTTTACAACAATTAGTAATAGTAACCTAAGAATACCTAATATACAATATAACCTAACATATGCCTAGATGACGTAGCAGATTTGATTCGACAGTTTTTGGTTTACGTATTCATGAAAAAAGTTGCAGAACGAAAAGAATCATATCTGGTACCACATCGGAATTCTAACTTTATCGTAGACCGTAACCAGGTATTAAGTTCACCCATTACCAAAAAATAAAGTCCAAAACGATATTAGGAATGCAGCGACCAGCGTTCCGTATGTGAAGATGAGGTAGTTACTTTGCGGGCGTTGTATCGCTGCTACCGATCAGCCAATCAAAATCAATCATCGGATACTGTTTTGTTGTATCTACAATTAACATAAACGTAAAAAACTCAGGACACTAGTACAGATTATAATCTAGAGCCGTCTCGATCCACCGCCCGCGGTGGCCCGCTCGGCCACGCTTATTTTCTGGGACCCTTTCATACTGAAAATTTTGTCGAATAACTTTTTGTATTGACAACTATAATAAGTTAGACTTGCTAATCTCAAATAGTTTTAATTACAAATAAGGACATTTTAATTTATACTACCTTGAGGCCACTACCTCTTTTTCGTCCGCGCAACAGATTACGGTAAACAAATCTTTTCAATTTTAATGGGTGTCAATTTAAGAAAAATTCGTAAATAGCTTACCATTATTGGTAGTTTTAGCCCGTTCATCCGACGAATTGTAAGAGAGCCCATAGAATGGATCGTCTGATCCGAAAAGCTGTAAAATACAAAAAGTTGGATTAATCAGTCGGTTGAGAAGATTTCAAATATACAGAATGTCGCATCACTAATAAGGGCAAAGGCGGAAATAGATGTTCTTCTTTAAAATCGTAAACTGCCAAAGACTAAAATTATACGGAAATTCTATTTTCCAGGTTAATATTACACAAGCAATATTATTCATTATATTTTATATAATTTATGTAACATATTATTTACTTACGTAAATTTTAACATGACTACAAGTCGGAATCCAAGTTAGCAGTAAATTTTATTTTCTACACTAATGCATGCTACGTACCTACTACATAAAAAAAAAGTTTACGTATGTATAAGTATTGTGTGTCGATATAGAAAACCTAGTTTGAAATAAATGTATTTAATGTAGGTATATATACTATATACCTAATCCATACTAGTATTATATGTATATACGAAAGTGTGTCTGTCTGTCTGTCTGCTACTCTTTAACGTCCCATCTTTTCAACCGTTTTTTATGACGGAATATTAAGAAGTTCCGCGGAAATAAATATAATAAATCCACGCGGATGAAGTCGCGGGCATCGTCTACTATATTTTAATAATATTCATTGAACACAATACATTTTCGATAAAAAATACATCTAATTCCTTTCTTTTTACGTATATATTTTTAACCGTGATTAGACAAGCGACATTGTATATATTATTATTCATGTATATAATATTTCACTTTTTAAAAATCAATGATTTTTTAGTTATTAGTAATTATTGCGCCGATAAAGCTTGTCAATTAATTACATTGTCTTTGGTATGTTGAGAAACTGTAGGTCTTACACTTTCGATCTGAGGACAATACAGAAGTACATGTTCATATCATGTTTTTATAACATTCATTGGACAGTTCTATAATTCAGGCATCCGAAACAGGTCATAAATGAATTTCTTATACATATAATAAGATAATGAGATAGATCTCGTAAACAAAATGACTCAATGATGCTTGAGTTATAAAAAACAGTAAACAGGTAAACTGACAAAGTCTATCCTTTATATACCTAGCATGAATGTCTAGCTTTTCAATTGATAAGACATCTAAAACGAGAAAAAATTATATATGATCCGGTTTTAATTATATATTGGTGGTAATCTATGTCAAAGATCCATGACGCAGTGTCTACTACGAAATAAGTGGCAATTAAGTGATAGTGTTCGATTATTGTAACTCAGAACCCGTTATTACGTAGCCGCTAGGAGGGAATGCGACGAGGGTCGGCACGGGTCTCTGCAGTCTGCACGCCTTCTACACACGTTTGGTTGCAACGTGACTTCGAGCCGCTCTAGCACGGCGCTACCAACCTAGCCGATAGAACAGGCGGCTGTTTACATCGGGCTACGACTGAGTGCGCTGCAACTGTGTGAGTGACGAGATGAGATCATGAGCCTGTGTGCTCCACTCACACAGACACGATTCAAATAATTGCGCCATATATTTTAGGAGTATCTATTTACAACAGAGTTGAGACTACGACAACATACATTGGGTTGGAGTACAATAATTATTTCTCCATCTAGCATCGCCCCGCGACTTTTTGTTAGCGTAACTGAACTATTTAAGGGGTCATAACCAAACTTGGTCGAGAAATTTGATAAGGATTACTAGTACCGGAATAGAGATCCATACTTCTATACTAATATTATAAATGCGAAAGTGTGTCTGTCTGTCTGTCTGTCTGTCTGCTACGCTTTCCCGGCCCATCTTTTCAACCGATTTTGCTGAAATTTGGTATAGAGGTAGGTTATATCCCGGAAAATGAAGGAGTTCCCGCGGGAACCAAAAACCTTAATCCACGCGGACGAAGTCGCGGGCATCATCTAGTACTATAATAAAGCAAGCTTGCGCTCGTACAATCAATTTACATCTTTTTTTTTTAAATAAAGTTTTTGAACATTGTTACTATTCATTTAATAAAAATACAGTTAACAGAATAACTGTACACTATTACAACGAAAAATCTAGATTTTTTATATCAAATTGTACCCAGTCTTGTTTCTATATCATGACAAATATTATATTCCAAGTGTCGCATATTTTCTAATGGGGCATTAAAAGAATAGAATCAGTTTACTTGCGCCGAGAATACCACACAATATAGCTATGAGAAAATAATTATTAAAATTATTCATAAAACAGCATCATAATTATAATTTTATCTGTACATTGTTATAATTAGAGGATATTATTATAAATAAATATAAATACTTTGGAGGTATACTAAGTGTTACATAATATACATACAACTTTATAATGCAGGATCTATCATGCCGTATTGATTTTATAAAATGTACTCACCCCTAGTAACGTGTTCGTGTCCAAAGAATAGGTGTCGCTTCTGAGCAGCTCTCTGAGTGAATCCAAATCTGTCTGCATCGTATCTAAATTATCGTCAATGTCATTCCTGAAATATTTATATCTGTGTTATTTCAACCATTGTAAAAAAGAAATATAGATAGTAATATAATAAATATAGAAATAATATAGAAGTGAGTTAAAAGCGCAATTTTTTCGTTCATTATTTGGAAGTTTTCTATACTGAAACCCTCTCGAATTGGTTCCATTTAAATTTTATTCTATAGTTATTATATCCAAGCTTTACCGGAGATTAAGGGAAGAAAGAAGCAGCAGCCTATTATCATACTAATAATATAAATGCGAAAGTGGATTTGTTGGTTTGTTCTATAGCTAATCACGCCGCAATGGAGCAATGCATGCCCCCTAGCATGGGCCGAGACAATTTTCTCCCCGAGGAAAGGATAAACAATTTATTCCTAAATATTCCTAAATAAATATATAAAAACGCTAAATAACGGTGGATAAATAGTCCCCAGAGTCCCCGTGAAATGTAAAACGGGGATAAACTTCTCCTCTCCCCTGTTGCCGTGCTCTGAGAAGTGGATAAGTTAATTTTATCTCTTGTCAGTGGATAAAATCGGGGGATAATTTTTTTATCTCCGGCCCATGCTAGCCCTGCTGCCCCCCTAGCATGGGCCGGAGATAAAAATTTTATCCCCCGATTTTATCCACTGACAAGAGATAAAATTAACTTATCCACCTCTCAGAGCACGGCAACAGGGGAGAGGAGAAGTTTATCTCCGTTTGTCATTTCACGGGGACTCGGGGGACTATTTACCCACCGTTATTTAGCGTTTTTATTTATTTATTTAGGAATAAAAATTTTATCCTTTCCTCGGGGAGAAAATTCTCTCGGCCCATGCTAGGGGGGCTGGAGTGACATAGGCTTCTTTTTATCCCAGATAATTAAGTTCCCGCGGAAATAAAAAAAAACCGGCCAAGTGCGAGTCGGACTCGCGCACCGACGGTTCCGTACAAACCTGTAGTAAGTTTTAAATTATTAAAAAAAAAACTACTTACTAGATCTCGTTCAAACCAATTTTCAGTGGAAGTTTGCATGGTAATGTACATCATATATTTTTTTTAGTTGTATCTTTCTCTTATTTTAGAAGTTACAGGGCCCCGACACACATTTTACCACTTTGAAAGTGTCTCTCGCGCAAACAGTTTAGTAAAAAATTATAATTGAAACCTCAATATCATTTTTGAAGACCTATCTATAGATACCCCACACGTATGGGTTTGATGAAAAAAAAATTTTTGAGTTTCAGTTCTAAATATGGAGAACCCCCAAAATTTATTGTTTTTTTTTCTATTTTTGTGTAAAAATCTTAATGCGGTTCACAGAATACATCTACTTACCAAGTTTCAACAGTATAGTTCTTATAGTTTCGGAAAAAAGTGGCTGTGACATACGGACGGACAGACAGACAGACAGACATGACGAATCCATAAGGGTTCCGTTTTTTGCCATTTGGCTACGGAACCCTAAAAAACCTAAACCACGCGGACGAAGACGCGGGCCAGCTTATAAAAAAGAAGCAATAGTTAATATTTTACAAGCTATTTTTAAGGGGTTGTCTTGTAAATAAGACAAATGTTAATCCACTTCTAATAAATATTTATTAAAGGCACTTGAGCGACAAATGATTCAGAATAATATTATCATTTGACGTACTTGTTGTTGTGTGAATTTGATCCAAAGGGAGAAGGAAATTCTTCCCGGTTTTGAGTGATGTTATCCCTCCTACACCTGAATACCAAAATCACATTTTTGTCAAAATAACAGTGCATTAAAATTCGCGCTTTCCTTGACCTTTTTCACAATTTTGTTAAATTATAAAAGAACTTGCACTCGACTGCAAACGCTTTTAAGCCTTTCGTTATGAAATTCAAAACATAGTGAAATTCAAACACACCTAATAAGATTTTGTGTAGGTATAGTGATGGATACATCAGCTTACGATAATTATGTGTAAAAGGAAAACCAAATATACTAACTAGTTCTTCAGTAAGGAAAACAGTAAGTATTTAAGAGGAAAAGGAATATAAATGCGGATAGAGTAATTTAAATTATAGCATCACATGTAATCGTAAAATGAGAAAGATATTAAAATACTCATAAAATCAAAAAAGTATGTCAAAATGAAAGATCGAAAATAAAATTTAAAATAATAGCAAAGGTATTGTACTCACATAGCCTGTAACCTATTGACGCTGGCGTTATTGTTCAACGTTGCCAATGACATATTGCTCCAATCCAAATCATCTTGCAGTTCTGTCTTAATATCCGCTAGGTTTAAGGTGCACGCGTTTTCGTCCCTAGATTTCTTGGCTTTCTTGGCAAGTTTGCTATTTGTTTTGCCATTACTCTCTACCTTAATATTAATGCCTCCAAACATTTTATCTTTAGTAATTTGTTCGCTACTGAGTATGTTCTCTGGAAGGGTGTTCATTTCTTCTGTTGCGTTGACACCGGCGTCGCTAACTGAGTCATCGCTTGCAAATATCTCTGCGGGAAGTTTGAAGTCAGCTGAAGGTTGCATTAACTGGAAACTGCTTGGTGTGAGTAAACTCTTTGCACTGCTGGATAAAATCTTCTGTCCGCTGCTTTTCGTCTTTGATATGGATGTGCCGGGAGATGAGATTGCATTGTTGATGATTTGTTCAATAGATGGGTTGCCTACTGGTGATTGTGATGTCAGCGTTGGGGACGGGGATGTCACTATAGGTGGTGTGTCAGGTATCCTCAAGAAGCTGTTTGTATTGTTTGCTGACAACGATAACCTGTTGCGATCTAAGGACATTAAAATTAAAAAAGCATTATTATTTATATTCTACATAATTAAAATTTTAGGACTCTAAATTAAAATATGTAGAATTCGTTGGTATCATCATCAGTCACTCACAGTAATATTAATATTGCAATTTTTTGCATTGTGGAACAACATAATAGGCACTTCCAAAAAAAAATGAGTATGAACTCTTTTCCTGTGGAACTTGTGAACCTTAAATTGATCCAAATGAGAAAACGGATAGCTAAATATATTTGCATAATAAAAAAGGTACTCACCAAGAACATACCAGTGGCTAAAATACAGTATACATATTGCATGAATGTTTGTAGCATACCTGTTTCTGTGTCATCACCATCCTCCATTGTGACATGATATTGTTCTGGATCAGTATTTTTGTGAGCGTTTGTTTGGTTGTTGTCGGACTCCAATACTGATACATACACATATTTGGATGGGTCCAGCGAATCCTGGGATGCTTCATTGTGTAAGATATCATCATGTGCAAGTTCATGAATGGTTGGTCCATCCTCCTAGAATTTTAATATATCATTATAATTTGGGAAATACTTTTGTAGTTACAGGAATAATAACAATAAAATATAAAAAATTCGCAGATAAATATTGGTATATTATCAAAATCAATATGGTGATATTGCACATTATTGAACTGCATATAGGGTTTTAGGACTGGACTTGCCTACTTGCCTAGTATTACTTGCCTAGTATTGAAGCCTGTGTGATATTATTTATTGGATGCATGGCTTGTGAATTTTACCTACTGACAAATAAATCTATTTTTCCTCATTAATAAATCAATTTTTTTTTTATATTTTGTACCAAAAAGTTACAAAATATGTAGAAAAACAGACACATAGTGGAAAAGGAAGCACTTATCTCTATAAGAGATCTCTACCAGTGACCCTTGGCACTGAGAAAGGTTGTGAAGGAAGAATAGGTACAAGATATGAAATGGAATGAAATGAGATATTAAATCATAAACTTACACAAATATACGGACTAATGACTTAATGTACTAAAATTTTGATGCTAAAAGTTGATTTTCTGTCAGTAGATATAAATCACATAAGACAACGTGAGCAAATACCCCGTTACGATTATTAGGGCTGTTTGGACCAGAGGAGCCATGAGAAGATTTGCAAGGAGGCATTACTTAAAACTCTTATTTCCACCAGCTTTTCCATATATGACTGTATTTAATCTTTATGAAAGCAACCAACCAGATTATCTTCTGCCAATTCTTCCAACAAAGCATCTTTGTCTAGTTTTATATTCTTCAGCTTGCCAGGGTAGTCACTGTCGTTTGCAGAGTTGTGAGCAGCATTGTTTATCATCAACTGATATGGCCGTTTAACTCCTACGTTATTGCCGCTTGAATTTGGAGCTCTTGTGGGTTGAACAAGGGACATCAGGAATTGTATTAACTGAAATTAACCATTTTTAGTGTAGACACATTATTTTCATAATGCAAATATGATTTTATTCATAAGATAGACAAGAACTTCCTAAAACATTAATATTATTAGAGTTAGATTAATTTACCTAACAAACAAAAATATGACGGCGCAAATGGAGTGAAACACGACATTCGCTGATTACCATCTAACACAATGGGGGCTATCGCGTATGAATTTGCCGCTAGGGGCGCTGGTGTCGCGTGAGGTCCAATATCATTCACTTTTCACTGGTTTTGGCGGGCTTCGTGACATAAATTATAATTTCTTTAATTTACCTGTTGAAAAGTGATCTCCTTCGTGATATTATCGCAAATATGGATTATTTGGCGATGAATGTGAACGCTTTGAAAGCGGAATTAAGAAAAAGAGGCGCAAAAATAGGCGGCCTCAAAGAGCAGCTAATTCAGAGGTTAGTTTGTTTACTGTTTCCAAACTTATTTTTTGCCAAAAGTATGCTTGTTTGCCGAGGTAACAGCTATGTTTTTTCTTTTTACATATATTTACCTAATATAGGTATTATATATATTTACTTACTAAGACTTCTGCATGAAAGGTTATGGGTTTCATGCACATCAAGGACACACTTACTACATGATATTGAAATATACCTATGTCTCTGGTTATGTACCCACAGTAGGTATCACTAACGAGAACACACCTATCTTGAGATCAGATTACTATGTGTGAGATGACCAGAATTTAATAATAGTAGGTATTTCTCTTGATTAATATTAGATGTTTCATTTCAGGTTTCTCCAGAAGGATTAATTGGAGAACTAACTAACAGTATTGGAAGTGAAATGTACTTTCTCTTTATAAGATGAGTTTATCAGTGTGATAATTATTATAAGCACATAAAAATGATCAATAATGAATACTTATTGCTTGAAAGAAAGTAGCCCCTACTATCATACATACATGATACCTGCTATTGCTAGAAAATTTTCCAGCTTAATCTAGTATCTACCATTGTTTAGTAGTTTCAACTAACAACTCAACCATCTTCCAGTATCATATCCATTGTATGGATTTAAGTACAATGTTTAATATTTTTTTTGTATAGCAGTGTGTTTTAAAGGGAAAGGGAAGGATAAATATAAGTTTAATAAGTAATTAATTTATTTTTATTTTATTTATTAAGTGCCTATATAATTAATTCCTCAGAATCCTGCGAATTCCTGCGAAACGCCACTAGCCACTGTTTTAGAACAGTTTTATCTTTTGGAAACATGTGTTCTCCTTTTTTTCCGAACAAAACGGAACTGCACAACATTGCGGAACTAGCTACTCGATATTATGATGATAGTTATAAATTATTAAACATAATGAGATTCAAGATTTAAAACTTTGTTTCGGCGCCGATCTTATAAAGTCGCCTTTGACAGCTATACCTCTGGGCCTTAGTCAACAGTGGCGCCAACTGGTGAGCAAAGAAACGATAGTCCCCATTAACAGACGTTGGACAAGAGTGATGGTTTTTTAATAAGTTGTCACTCTGACAGAGCGTCGCATTGGTGGTAGCGTGGCAGGAAAACCAACTTTTTGCCGCCGGGGCACCGCTTTCACGAAGAATTGTTTTTATCTGGCGCAATTCTAATTATTTGTTTAATTGTAATAGTTGTTTCATAATTCGTGGTTGAATTTAATAGTATGGGTTTAGTGGATTGGAGCAATGAATACCGACGAGAGCCATCCTGTGCCTACAAATATATTTTCATCATACCTATTCGAAAAACGCATATTGGCTTCAGAGGATAGCGGGAGCAAAGTGTAACTTGTAGGCCCATAGGACTTTTCATTTCTCTCTTCTGATTGGTCCGAAGTCACGTCATCAATTTGTTTATCGAATGTACGACTTTGCATTTCTCTGTTCTGATTGGTCCGAAGTCACGTGATCAATTTGTTGATCGGATATATACGTCTTTACATTTTATTTAAACTTTAAATATACGTCTAAATAATGTCTATACAATTACATAGAAGGTTGATAGGAGTATCTTCTGATTGGTGCTTAAACGTATAGGTAATGTCCATACATAGTAGGTTGATACTCCTAGCTTTTTCTCATACGTAATGATGAAAAATAATGTGTGTCACTCGGGGCCAAATTTTTTGTTCTCGGGCGGCGTATATTGAATTTCGCTACGCTCAGGATTTTACTTTAGAACCCCTCGCTACGCTCGGGATTCTACTATAGAATCCTTCACTTCGCTCTGAATTCAAAATAGCGCCCTCGGGGAACAAAAATTTTCTTTGGCCCCATGTAACACATATAACTATTATGGTTTGACTGGTTATTTCAATACTCTCTTCAAAACTTTATATTAAAAACGAAATAGTCTTTTATTCATGCTTGTTTGACCTATTGAGTTTACATACAGTATTTTCTATTTACAGAAATTGAATGTCCACAACTTTGCCTGTGTGAATCTAGATTTAAAAAATCCAGTGGGAGCTCCTTGTGTTCTAAGTACCTACTACAACTAAGTACATACAAAATTAATGTTCCAATATTAAGAAAAATAATAAAAGTTTAGCAGACTTCTGTTTGCCAGAAGGTTTTCATTCCTCCCACATTCCAACCCACTTCTTCTGTTGATTAGTGTACGGGCACGAAATTGGCGACAACGGCGGGGCGATGCGATTAGTCGGAGAGCTGGCGACGAATTTCGGGAAAAATTTTGAAGAGGTCTGGTAATACTTTATAACCGACAAAAACGTCGGAGATTTTTTTTTAGAATTTTATCGAATCGAGTACTAAATTTACTTAAAGATAAAAAAGCAAGTTGCCAAAAAAATGTTTTTTTGGTTTTTTTTTTGCAAATGTTATATGCGGCGCAGTAGCAAAATAACCGCAAACGCTCTACCAGAATGGCAGGACTGGATTCGCCAATTGACAAAATTATATTTTTTCACAATTTCAGCTTGCCTAAAGGACCTTCCCGAAATTCGTCGCCAGCTCTCGGACCACATCGCCCCGCTGTCGCCGTCGCTCGGCCGTCGCTAGTATCGTGCCTGACGCCTTAATGATTTAAATTATAAATTAAATCATTATGTGAACATAGGACAACTTGTGTCACTGAGAAGTCCAGATTCTACCACCGTTTTGGAAAGTTAATTCTACTGAGATGTCTACATCAGCTATGTGAAGTATCACTGTAGGCTCTGATATAAGAATTATTAACTTAAATATATTTAAACGAGATGATGCCCACAACTTTGTCTGTGTGGATTACATTTTTTTGATTCCCACAGGAACTTTTTCATTTTCTGGGATAAAAAGTAGCCAATGTCCTTCCCCGGGATACAAACTATCACTATACCAAATTTCATCAAAATAGGTTGAACAGATGGGCCGTGAAAGCGTAGCAGACAGACAGACATCCTTTGGCATTTATAATATTAGTATTGATTATATAATGATGCTTACATTGTTCACAATTTGCTGTTGCTTGATATGTTTTTGCCGTAGAATAGCTACCTCCCTCCACAGTGCTTCATTTTCCTGCTTCATTGCACTAAACTTAGCATCAAGACTCTCTTGCTTGCCTTTCATTTGTTTAACATCTGCTAATACTTTGTTCATTAGCTCAGGCTTTAGAAGAATTTTCTCACCACTTTCATTGCTTGCTACAAGTGATTTGGGATTTGCTATCTTCCTTTTAATATGCTCTAATAGATAAGCATGGCCTCGCATGAAGCATGGGTGGCAAAACTCAATCTCATCTTTTTCATATCGTAAGCCACCATTTTCAACTGATGTTATTTTATGGAATCCATACATATTCAATTGCCTAATAAAGCTTGCCATATTGTTATGTTTGTAATAAAGTGGTAATAGTTCTCTCGAAAATTCTGCTTGGTTCTTAATTACAAAAGTTTTCCCACCCTAGAAAGTACATATTTTATTAATTACATGGTTCTTAGTTAATATTTTATATATTATATTATATAGGCATGTGTTATATTATAGGAGGTAGTAAGTAGTTAGGTTAAGAAATATTTGAGGTTTTAATTTAGTTCTTAGTATTCTTTAAAATTTTACTTTTACCTAGCCTTCAACTATTTCAATGTTTATTGTTATATTATTGAGTAATGTAAAATCTGGTAAGTATATAAAATATTTATTAAAACTATGTAATATCTTTACAATACAAACTAAGCTTATCAAATGTCTTTGCATTTGACCAAAATTGATTGTCCTACTTTTACTATAAATAATAAAACAAAATGTAAGAATTTATTGACAAGAGATAATGTGGCCAATTCAGTTGTACACCATCTAAATTAAACTAAAATTACAGCTCTGTTTATATTGCTATCCCTTTCATAATACTCCCTGCAGAAAGGGGCAGCTCTAGATTTAGAGCTGTCATTTTAGTTTAGTTTAGATAGTGTTTTAAACAGAATTGGCCTCATTATTAGCTCATTTATAGGGAATCAGTCCTAGTCATTCCCAGTCATTCACATCCAGGTTCTAGGATTAGATGCATGATAATATGTTATAGTACAAAGCTGCAATAAGGGTGTATTGTGATCCTCAGAAATGGGCAGAAGGCTTACACCTTTGTCTTATTTAGTACTTGGTAAAATTTCAGCTTTTGCCTAATGAATTTTGGAAAAATCTTCATACAGGGATAGTTCAGAAGAAACATCTTTTAATATGAAAATTGTATTAAGTTATAATCACAGAATGGGTCTAATAATAATTTGTTGATTAAAAAAAAAGATATAATGAATAAGTTCTCTTCCGAAGCCACTTCCATAGTTTCATATCAGTTTATATCAAATATATTAACTGATCTCTCATAATTACTTAGTCAAACTCTAGGATACCACTGGTGCAGAGTACTTGTTTGAAAGTCTGGACTCGGCAAACAAGAGATTAAGGTCAATACACATTTTGTATAATGAAAACCTTAGTAGAAAAATTGGTGCTCAGTTGAGAACTAAATTGAACTAGTCTAAAAGTTGCAGAAAATGATAGATACACATAGTCTTGCTTTTTAAGACATATTGTGCACAACATTTGCTGTTAGCGCCAATGCTTTAACAGCTAAAAAACATTGAAGGCTTTAGAGAATGTGATTTGTATCAAGTACATGTTGTATTATGTATATGGAAGGTTACCCAAGTGTTATGGCGCATTAGTCAAATATTTATAAGAGGATAAAAAATAACAGAACTGTATCTGCATTAACCTACTAACCCTGACAGTACAGTAGGTAACTATAATGGTATAGTAAATTGGCTCAGCACCAGATGGGTGTGCTAAAATATTATATGATATCATAGTAAGTACATAAACTGAAGTTTTAAATAAATTCTTCTAACTACAAACAACAAATTTGAGTTGTTTTCAACGAATAATATTGGTAAATATAATAATAATATTGGTTCCATTAGGTTATGAAAAAAGTACTGTTTACTAACAGTTAAAAATCCTGAAATATCAATCAATGCAACTTATTGATCAACCTACATCGCAATATTATATTGTTCATAGTGAAAGTTACAGGTTCAATACGAAGTAGTAGTAAAAATCCAAGAGTATGGTATTTACATCGTGACATGTTTATCTATTTATTTATTGAATTCTCAATGACGAACTGTCAGCTGAAGACTGTTATATACCTGTTTTTACAGACTTTAAAATGAAATATTGGGCAAAATAATGCAATTTAAGGGAACCATTTTTAAGCTACCATCACAGAACTATACACTTTTTCACAATAAACTACAAATATCACTCACAGGGCTCCATGAAATCAAATGATTGGTCTCTGAATCATTAACCAATTTCCATAATTTACCCAAAAAGGCTGGGACACTAGCCCCAATTTCCACCACTGAACGCATTTTAAATTATTTGTTGTTGTATTATTTTCTTCACAGTATTTATTTTATGGTTTTGTAGATCCCTAAAAACGATATTTTATTGAAATACGTCTCTATTCACAAGTCGCCATTTAATTTACTAACACATGCACAATTGCTGTATATTTTAAAGTCAATACAAGGGTATGAAGTAAACAGCACACATAGAAAAATTTTTATTCTGTTTATAAGACGGGGTACCAACCGCCCCAAGCAAATTGCTGAATCAATGAGTGCGTTCATGCTAAGATTGTTAAATGATTTTTAAATGATTTATTTATTTAATTTTACTCATCTCTCTCTTTCATTAACTCAATTCAATTCCCAGATGTCTCATTTATTGAGATTTCACGTAATTAGGTTAACTCTTAACTCTTGTGTCACATTGTGACATTTCAAGACTCGACTCTACCACCGGTTCGGAAAACTGACACAATGAAGTATCGGCACGGCACGGTATAATCCCGTTTTACCACAGCGTTTTACTTAGCAGTTAGCACCCTTTAATAATAATTAATTATATAATCTGTCCTACGAATCCTATACATGAATCATCCCCACGAAGGTATTTACTATATATTTTCTATATATATTCTTGCTAGATGATGCCCGCGACTTCGTCCGCATGGATTAAGATTTTTTAAATCTCTCTGGAGATTGGTCGCCGTGGCCGAAATTCGGTCGGAAAGTTTACAGTCCCGCAAACTTAACTGACTCGGTGACAGCGTCGCTATAATATTATCTATAAAAAATAAAATAAAATAGAAACAAAAACTGAAACAGGCATAAAAATTGGCCACCGGGTCAGATAAGTTTGTGGGACTGTATACTGTATAGTCTACAGTGTAGAATAGAGTAGAGTGTAGACTCCGTAGACTCTACACTCTACTCTATTATGTATGGCATAGGAAAGGGCATAAGCATGGCTTATGAATAAAGGTGGTTAATATAACACGTAGCGCAATATCATAGCGCGCTATTATTCCATAGTGCGGATAACGTGCTATGTGAGGAGCCGCCATGACGCTACGGCGATATGAATATCACGCGATCGCGCGCGGCGCCTCGTAGCACTTGTAGCGGCGCCCGCCTTTGATCTCCTTTATACAAAATCAAAGGCGCCCGCCATCTAGAAAGTAGAACCAGTAGAACAGTCAACAGAGACAGGTCCATGGAGACAACTGACAAGTAAAACTGACATAAACAATAAACATAGCCCTGTACTCTGTGACATATGTTATAGATTATAGATTTAGAATGCTACGTCATGGTAGCAGGTAGTTTATTGATGTTATCGTAATTTTGTGAATTTCTCGGCTTCGAGCTAGTCATTAATTAAATTCGTGACCTTTGCCTCTATTTATTCAAATAAGAAATCCGGTCGACATTCAAATTTGAAACTTGTTCTAGGTTTCGTAGTAATAAGTAACCTACGCACGAATATGGAGGTATGAATAATTTAAATTTTAATAATTTTAATCGATCTGAATTATATAATTTTATTTATCATTTCAGATAGAAATTTTGAGCGTGTCTGGTTCAAAACCGCTAGGGAAAATTCGCGTAAATGAGGACGCTACAATCAAGAATGTGAAAGACAAAATTCATCAAAGTTTGAAAACTTCTTTATACCCTGATAGACAGTCGATAAAACAAGAAGTAAAAGGTAGATCGTTAAAAGACGAAACTACTTTGAAGTCTTTAAACATTGATGATGGTGCGAAACTGTATTTGCAAGATCTTGGACCTCAGATTTCTTGGAAGAATGTGTTCTTGGCTGAATATGCTGGACCGCTATTCGTTTACCTGTGGGTGTACCAAAGGCCCTGGATATTGTATGGAAATGTGACATCATCACCTGGGACTGTAGCTAGGTAAGAAACTGTAATTTCTTAGTAACAGGTCTCTAAGTATACCTACTTAAATATTAATGTTTGCCTATTAGGCAATGTTACTAAATTGTTTGCAAATCATGTTAAGTTGAAATTATGTACTTATAGTTGGTGTTGATACTTGTGTAAGATAAGTACTTTTATAGTACCTATAGAATCATTAACATAAGTGCTGTGTGAATAGCATTGCGACTTAGGTATATCAGGCAGTCGATAGATTTACATATTTTCAACCTAATCTTACATATACGAGGAAGAGGAAATTAATTAGAGTATAATGCAACTATTAAGGAAAAAAATATTTGCTTAGCATGTTTCCTGTGTTCAATGTATACTATGTAAGTAATTATATATTTTCATGAGTTATGAAATTACTTAGTTATGATTTAACATACCTCCTAAAATTAAAAAAAAATTGTTTTCAGCTTGGCAGCAGCGTGTTGGTCAGTTCACTATGGCAAACGTCTGCTTGAAACATTGTTTGTACACCGTTTCTCCCATGGCACTATGCCACTAAGAAACCTCTTCAAGAACTGTGCATACTATTGGCTGTTCACCCTGTACATTGCCTATCACATTAATCATCCACTCTTCACAGAGCCATGCAAAGTTTCTGTGTTTGTGGGCTTAGCAGGATTTGCGGTAAGCTAACAACAATTGTTACTTTAATTTACTTATATTATAAACTAGCTGATGCCCGCGACTTCGTCCGTGTGGACTAAGTTTTTTCGATGACACGATTGTTCCCACGGGAACTCATTAATTTTCCGGGATAAAAAGTAGTCATGTCATGCCAAAATTCACATCGATCCGTTGCTTTGTTGCGGCGTGATTGAAAGACAAACCAACTAACAAACACACTTTCGCATTTATGATATTAGTATGATAATATCTATATTGCGTTATATTATCACATTATGGGTCTGTTTTAAATATTTGTACCACATTTTCTGGGCAACTAGTTTATTGCTATGTCAACGAGTATTTCAATGTAGGTACATGTACCTACTTACTAGGGATTATTAATTCCTCGCTTTCTATTTAAATAGGTCTTCAGACTTCGGAGTAGTGCAATCTCGATAGATGGGTATTCGTCCGCGTGGAATAAGTTTTTCAGTTAATTTTCCAGGATAAAAAGTAGCCTATATTACTATCCCACGGTATAATCCCCCTATAATGGCGAAACACGTACTTCTTCATATTCTAACGAAAGCCCAAATGCTGTTTCATGGCTATAACTTGAGAAATTTCATACAAACTCTCAACCCCTATTTCACCCCTTCGGGGGTGGAATTTTGAAAAACTGTGAAACACATGTTTTCATTTTCAACCCGCAGCTCATATATCAAGTTTCATGGCTATAACTTGAGAAATTAAGGATTTTCATACAAACTCGCAACCCCTATTTTACCCCTTCGGGGGTGGAATTTTGAAAAACTGTGAAACATATATGTTTTCATTTTCAACCCGCAGCTCATATTATATCAAGTTTCATGGCTATAACTTGAGAAATTAAGGACTTTCATACAAACTTTCAACCCCTATTTCACTCCTTCGGGGGTAGAATTTCGGGATAAAAAGTATCCTATGTCCTACCTCATAGTATGGGCTCAAATCGTGCCAAGTTTCGTTTGAATTCATTCAGTAGTTTCGGCGTGATGCGCGGCCAAGATACAGACAGACAGACAGACAGCCAGACAGACAGACAGACAGACAGACAAAAATGAAAAAAATTACAGATTTGGCTTCAGTATTGAATAATGAGTGCCCTCCAAAAAAAATTTTCAAAATATCTTCAATGTACAGAATTGGACCTGTTACAGTTTTATTATACCTAAGTATAGATGTAAAAGTTTGGATGTATGAATGTTTACTTAGTTTAGTTACTCCTTCATTCCACACTGACTGAACCCATTGGGCTGAAATTTAGAGTGGAGGTAGCTTATTTATACCCTAAATTAACACAGACTATATTTTATGCCCCATCTCAGCTCCAAACCATTTTTTACTATATTTCTAGTCTTGCTATATTGCATGTATGAGATTAAACAGAGCAGGACTAGAATAGATAACTAGACCATAGTGTAGCCAATACAAATCTTACAAACTTAAAGATACTGGTAATCATACTAATATTATAAATGAGAAAGTGTGTTTGTTTCTTGGTTTGTTGGTTTATTGGTTTGTTGGTTTGTCCTTCAATCACCGCAACGGAGCAACGGATCGACGTGATTTTTGGCATGTACTCGTATATAGTTGAGGACCTGGAGAGTGACATCTAGGCTACTTTTTATTCCGGAAAATTACGGAGTACCTGCTGGAATCAAAAAACTTAAACCACGCAGATGAAGTCGTGGGCTTCAGCTAGTACTATTATAATACATCAATAACACAACATAGTAGTAATGCCTTAGTAATGTAAGTAATATAATTTTTAATGGCCAAGCCTATAGATACAAGCAACATTAGAACAAATATTGTTGATAACTATTAATTTTTATTGCCTTGTATATGAACATAGTACAAAGAAATACTTTAGGGAAAGATTTAGGTAAAACTCTATGAAAGAGGTATTATAATATGAAATACTAGATGATGCCCATGGCTGAATGTGACATGAATCATCTGGGTGGATTAAGATTTTTTGGTTCAGGCAGGAACTCCTTAAATTTCCCAGGATAAAAAGAAGCCTATGTTCTTCCCTGGGATGCAATCTATCCGTGTACCAAATTTCATCAAAATCAGTTGAAAAGATGTGCCATGAAAGCATAGCAAACAGACATATTGACTTTGTGACGTGTGGACCCAGCTTTATGAGGAAACTGATTGACTACACTCACAAGTATAACCCGCATAGTTCTAATATGATGGTCATGTTTGCATCCTATCTAATGAGTAGGGATAAATTCCTATGTCAAAAATAAATTATTTCTTATATGATTATTGAATAGAGGGTCTTCAAAAAGACCTAAAATTCACATCCTTGGTTAGTTTAAAGTTTGATAACCATTTTAAACTGTAAATTCAAGAAAAAAAATGTGTTGGAATTTGATGACGTCACAACTCACAACTATGTATTTCATACAAAGTTTTTAAGTTTGATAAAGAGTTGCTGATTTGATTGAGTTGTCATCATCCCTATAGTACCAAGGTAAAAGTTACTCTTTAAATAGGTAGCAAGAATGAAATCTCAGTCTTGTATACAAAAAGTGAAGTTTATAGGCTTTTTAATCTGTACTCACCTTTATAATTGGCAGAAAACCTTTATATTGAATACTTCATTGTAGTTAGACTTTAAACCAAGCTAAAATAGATTTTGTCTTGACTTGCCTTGACTAAAAAGACCTTTACATGTAAACTTGTAAAGGTACACACTTCCAACGGATGACAGAATTATGTATTTAAATTTTAACCATTGAATTACTTAATTAATAGACAAAGAGTTTTTGGGTTAAGCAATAAGCAGTGTGTAAATTTTTATTTGCGGGTTAACTAATATTGCTATTTTTCATCTTACTATAACTATTGATACCTACCTGCATTATATGGTTTGTTTTATATCAAAAAAGGCTCACTACTGATCACGAGTATCCTCTCAGAATGAGAAGTGTTTTGCCATATTCCACCACGCTGGGCAATTGCGGATTGTCCAGAATGAGAAAGAAGTGCGAATTTCACATACCTTCAAAAACATATATTTAAAGAACTCTCAGGCGTACAGATTTTCTCGCGATGTTTTCCTTGTTCGTTTGAAGCAGGTGATATTTATATCTTAAAACGCACATAACTTCGAAAAGTTGGAGGTGTGTGCCCGGGGAATCAAGGGATCGAACCCACAACCCTGTACAGGAGATCGGGTCTCTTAAACACTAGGCTATCACCGCTTCAAAAGACATTTCAAGTAAATATAATTAGTACATGCAACTTGTTTGTGATAATATAAAAACCTTAATTTAATTACCTTTCACAATATTTCTGGTTATGGAGTTTACCTTGAAAGTACCTTAATATTGAAAATCCAAAAATCAATAAGAGTTTGTTGTCTTGTAATCAAGGGTAACAAATGAAGACATAATATTATTTTCTTCACATTAATTAAATATTCTGTCAATTTAACTACCTATAAATTAAAACTGATTTTGTTTTTGTTCTTGTTGTTTGTCTTGTATGTAAAATATATTACAACAAGTAACTAAAGATACTTGCCCCTTACGGCCCAGAAGGTCCAATTCCCCGGATTTCCAGTATGTCTGTTACGTTCAGTTCCCGGAATGTCCAGTCCGTTTGTTTAGTCCAGTTCCCCGAATGTCCAGTATGTTATGTCCAATTTCCGGAAAGTTTTTTTTTAATCCACAACAAGTTAGCCCTTGACTGTGATCTGACCTTAAAATTCAAGATACTCAGGAAATTGGACCAAGCAGGCAGACTAAACATTCGGAATACATAATATACTTATACATTTTAAGACTTGACATTCCGGAAATTGGAAGTAATGGACATACTGGACATACTTAAACCCTTTTGAGATTTGAGCACTTTCAAACAATCAGATGCTCGTGAGTTGTGCGTCAGATTGATTCCGATTCAAGGAATTTAATCCGTGTGCTAAGTTCCAGTACATGCTATTGAAAAATCCATTGCAATATGTGAAACAGATATTATTGACTTGATTTCCACGTGGATTAAGGTTTTTGAAAAATCTCACTGGAACTTTGATTTTCTGGCATTAACAGTATGTCCTTTCGCAAGATCCTTTACTCGGTATTCGTGCTTTCTCTGTACCAAATTTCGTCAAAATCGGTTTAACAGATGGGCCGTTGTAACGTAGCAGACAGACGGACACTTTCGCTTTTATAATATTAGTACGGATTAAATTAGCAGCAGTTATATTAAATTATGAGCAGTTTTCCTCAGGGTATAACAAATATTATACCCTGAGGAAAACTGCTCATTAAACCCTGTTTATCTTTCCAGATTTGTGAGCTGGGCAATTTCAGCATCCACATTTTATTGAAAAACCTTCGACCGCCCGGTACTAAAGTGAGGCGCATTCCAGTTCCTGACGGCAACCCCTTCTCTCAGCTCTTCAACTTTGTCTCCTGTCCCAACTATACTTACGAGTTCGGATCGTGGCTGTTCTTCACTGTTATGACGAAATGTATCCCAGGTATGGTATTTTTTCTTGTATATTTTAAATTATTTATTCAGTGAAACATTTTCACTTTGAACAAACAAACACATTTTCGCATTTATAATATTAAGTTTAATAATAACCACATGGTGATTAAAGGTATGCTCTTTTTGATAGCCTATAGTTTGTTATGACTATGGCCTCCTATTTGGTCCAGGTCCAGGGTACGATCCCCGGGCACACACCTCTAACTTTTCGAAGTTATGTATGTTATAAACATTTAAATTTGGCTTGCTGAAACAGTGAAGGAAACCATCGTAAGGAAATTTGCATGTCTGGCAGTATTTTATGATGTTATCAAATGTGGGAAGTCTGTCAATCCACACTCGGCATTCGGCCAGGGTGGAGGTCTGCCCCCTATTCTTTAACTCGGTGGCTATCAAAAAAAACCGGCCAAGTGCGAGTCGGACTCGCGCACCGAGGGTTCCGTAATCCGTACAAACCTGTAGTAAGTTTTACGATTTATGACGTATTAAAAATAAAAATTACGTTTGTTGTATGGGAGCCCCCCTTTAATATTTACTTTATTGATATTTAATTATTCATTTTGAAAGGTAATATACAAGTTAATATTCTGTGAAAATTTGAACCGTCTACCTGTTACCGTTTTTAATATTGAGCAAAAAAATACGAAAAAAACACGTTTATTGTATGGGGACCCCCCTTAATATATATATATTTTTAATTTTTAGTATTTGTTGTTATAGCGGCAACGGAAATACATCATTTGTGAAAATTTCAGCTTTCTAGCTATCACGGTTTATGAGATACAGCCTGGAGACAGACAGACAGACAGACAGACAGACAGACAGCGGAGTCTTAGTAATAGGGTCCCGTTTTTACCCTTTGGGTACGGAACCCTAAAAAAAGCTACTGACATATATTTTTTATTTATTGAAGGTTTGCTATGAAATCACGTCATTTTTAGGGTTCCGTACCCAAAGGGTAAAAACGGGACCCTATTACTAAGACTCCGCTGTCTGTCTGTCTGTCTGTCTGTCTGTCTGTCTGTCTGTCTGTCTGTCTGTCTGTCTGTCTGTCTGTCTGTCTGTCTGTCTGTCTGTCTGTCTGTCTGTCTGTCTGTCTGTCTGTCTGTCTGTCTGTCTGTCTGTCTGTCTGTCTGTCTGTCTGTCTGTCTGTCTGTCTGTCTGTCTGTCTGTCTGTCTGTCTGTCTGTCTGTCTGTCTGTCTGTCTGTCTGTCTGTCTCCAGGCTGTATCTCATAAACCGTGATAGCTAGAAAGCTGAAATTTTCACAAATGATGTATTTCCGTTGCCGCTATAACAACAAATACTAAAAATTAAAAAAATATATATATTAAGGGGGGTCCCCATACAATAAACGTGTTTTTTTCGTATTTTTTGGCTCAATATTAAAAACGGTAACAGGTAGACGGTTCAAATTTTCACAGAATATTAACTTGTATATTACCTTTCAAAAAAAATAATTAAATATCAATAAAGTAAATATTAAAGGGGGGCTCCCATACAACAAACGTAATTTTTATTTTTAATACGTCATAAATCGTAAAACTTACTACAGGTTTGTACGGAACCCTCGGTGCGCGAGTCCGACTCGCACTTGGCCGGTTTTTATTATTTCATAGCAAACCAATGTTTCCAATTTTTTAATGGATAAAAAGTATATGTCAGTGGCTTTCATTTTTTGATGGCCAATGAGTTAGAGAATAGGGCTGCTCATAGACATAGATTTTTTTCGCTTGCTGGTAACCGAGTCCTTGGCGGGTTTTTGTCTTTTCTACATTGAACATTCTGCGTGTATATGGAAATGTGACCGTGAATAAGGCGCTTCTCCTACAAAATTCGTTGAGTCTTATATTAGTAAAGATTTATGTAGATATATGCGATTGCTGTCTAAGAAATTTGTTTATATATTTTTCACATATACCAATAGGGATACCTTGGTAAGGATAGGTGTACCAAGCGGAATTTCAATTATCGTACTTTATCAGCATAATACGACGAGTCAAAATAAGTAGCTCACCATGTTATCTTCATTATTAAACTCAACATGTTATCTTTGCTTCAAATGGAATTTTAGACTTAACTAGCTGATGCCCTTATCCTCAGGTCCTTCCGGCATCTGTCATTTCATTTTGTCATTTATTTATTAATAGGTTTCATGTCTTACATACTAATACTGTTTCCTGCCACCTACAAATTATTCATCTTCTAGGCATGTTCAAGGAAACCCTGCTCCAACTTAGACCTCATCATGCTTTCTTTTGATAGGCATGATTGTGGTCAAGTGCAAGCCTACCTGGCAATAAAAAAATATTGCAAAGCAACAAAACCGATTCCTTTCACTAGCTAATTCCCGCGACTTCGTCCGTGTGGATTGAGGTTTTTAGCCTAAAGTAGCCTATGTGTTATTCCAGACTATATAATCTATCTCTGTGCAAATTGTATCCAGATCCGTTCAGCCGTTGTGGCGTGATTCGAGTAACAAACATCCATCCATCCATCTATACGTCCATCCATCCATCCAAACTTTCGCATAGAAGTATAGATTTGAGTTTGCTTATATTAATAATATGATATTGCTGAATATTTAACAATGTTATGTATTTTATTTACAGCTGGAATATTTGCTGTGGTTGGTCTGTACCAGATGTCTGTGTGGGCACTCGGCAAGCATCGCAACTACAAGAAGGAATTCCCCGACTATCCCAAAGGTCGGAAAGCAATTCTGCCATTCATTCTTTAAAATTAATATTACAAAAACAATATAAATATACAGGTAGGGTATTAATTATATTTATTGAAACCTACCAGTGGAATTGGTAATTAGCTGTTTTTAAATTTAATTATTCCAACAAACTAATTCAAAAGCAAATAAAAAAATACTCATGCACACAACTTAAAAATGAATAGGTATACATATTATATGTATTTGGATGGATATATTTTAAGACTGGTGTAGGAATAAATATATTTTAAGGATTTTGTTAATAATTGTATGATTTGGTGTTTCTGTTAAATGTTTTGTGGGACTTGAAAAATTGATTTTATTTATTAATTTTTCTACTGATGCAATAGCAATATCTTAGGTGGTAATAGGTCATTATAATTTTTTTTCTTGTTTATAAAAGTTAGAATAAAGGAATTTAATAAATTATATATTTTTTTCTACAATAGTATTTTATTTATTACGTTAAAGTATATAAGTTCATAACATTAGTGGATGGTACTTAAGAAACAGTGTGGCTCAAAGCTATCCTTCCTATAAAGTTTCAAAATATTATTATCAATAAGTTAAAATGTAGCTTTCCAAATTCGATTTAAATACAAGCAGTATATATGTAAAGAAATCCCATAAATTAAACTATATTTATCTAATATTAATCCCAATTCCCACTGTGAGCGTTATTCATGATATTGGGTCACACGGACGATCTTCGACCGGTGCATCATCAGTATTATCGTCTTGTGTCGGTGGTTCGATATTGAGATGACGGCTCGTTGAATATCCTGTGTTAAATTGTGGTAGGGACAGTCCCGTAGCCTCATCGTCCAAACATCGGACCTTGCCCAGTAGACGTTCATTTTCTTCTTTGAGAGCAACGATTATTTCTTCTCTCTCCTGTAAGAATAATCAATGTATACCTACTTATAATAATATGTATTTCGACGCAATATCAATATGAGTCAGTTCGGCTTGGCTTTAAAAACCCGTTAGATATTTCTTAATATTTATATCATTTCAACCCATCATGGGCCAGTAGTGAGCCCTATTGGTTAAGACTTGGACCTACTAGTCTGAGGCCACGCACCTCTTATCTTGCGGATTTATGTGCGTTTTAATACAATTATGCGTTCTATAACAATTGCTATAACGATGAAGGAAAACATGAGAAAACCTGCATGCCTGAGATATTCTCATAATGTTCTCAAAGGTGTGTGAAGTCTGCCAATCCGCACTTGGCCAGCGTGGTGGACTATGGCCTAAACCCATCTTATTCTTTACCCTATATATCTAACAATAATTAATGTTTGTTGGTTGCGCATCCGATTTCATTGAAACTGTATAGTTTTTGTTGACATTTGCATAGTCTCTAAAAAAGTGCAACCAGAATTACTTAAAAGAAAAAAAGCGTCATACACTTTTATATGTGGCATCCATATGAGGCGAACGGACAAAACACCTATTTTGGTAATAGTATAACAGCGCGAGCGCACCTCAATTTTCTGTTTGAACTTCTCATCAAGTTTCTCCCGATCCTCGGTGACATGTTTCAGTTTGGCGCGCGCTGTCGTAGGTGGGATATAGCGCGCTGACAGACCTAGTATGGACTCCATTTGGAAGCACCGGGTCCTTGTCGACTTCAACTCAACCCTTAGGTTGTTTATCTCCCCCAGTAAAGTGCAATTCTCCTAAAAAAGCAAACCAGTAGATATATTTATGAAATGTTTTTTAAGGTAAAAATGGTAATAAAAATCGTCGGATTCCTATATGCAAACTATCTGTAAATTATCGACAGTTACCTATATATAAATACACTTATCAAGTAGCAACATCAATAATGTCAGAAAGATCTATTTTTGATATAATATAACAGGTTTCCTACGCAACTTATCGACAGATTACAGATAGACTGAATATTAAGGAATCGGACTTAAAGGAATTATGTCTAGTGTGTCTAGAAGTGACCTTACAGGATCGAATTCTTATTTATCAATTGTAAATTGTCTCTTACCGATCTGATAGTTATGGACGTACAGCCAAGTGATCTGGCATTCCGGTACGATACCCCGTATAAACAGACTGGGGGTATGGGTTTTACTTAAACGGCCTTATCCTTTCCAAGTGAGACTGGTACAATCTTATATTGCATTATCACTTACCAGGAGGTGATATTTTAGTTAAGGGCTAACTTGTCATCGAATAAAGAAAAGCTTGTGCTTAGTTACATACTTTGGTTGCAGGACAATTTGTCTCATGAATACTTACATCCATAATTTTCCTAATATCGCTTTTGGAGCCACCCAGAGACTTAGCTAGTTGCCCCCTGACTCCGGCAAGTTGCTTTTCGAGGTGTTCCCTTTGTCGATTGAACTCTCTTATAGCCTCGTCTTCAGCTACTCGGCTGCGCAAGAAGTCAATATCCTCCACATATTTTTGGAATAATGCCTGACAAAAATAGTACACGTAAAGTCCTTAATAGGGATGATGACAACTCAAATAAGCAACTCTTTATCAAACTTAAAAACGCACTTCTAGTATGGAAGTTGTATGAAATTTAGTTGTGACATCATCAAATTTCAACGCACTTTTTTTCTATAATCTGTATATTAAAATGGTTATCAAACTTAAAACTAACCGAGGATATGAATTGGGTCTTTTGGAAGACCCTCTATTTAATAATAATCAGTTAGAAATAATTTATTTTTGATATAGGCATCATCTCTATTTTTAATACCAGAAGCAGTAGCAGAAATGGCTCAAATCGATAAGCTGTATATGCCACTATAATGGAGTCATTTTTGTTCCGTTTGCCCTGGACCCTGGAGTCTTCGAGTAAAAATTCTTACGAGTTTCACCGCGGCTCGATTATCTTTTGCGCAAAGGATCAGCCTGGCTATTTGGCATAGAAACGCCAGTATTAATTAAAAAGAGAGACAGATCAAACAGTCACATCTAGATAGTTGACATTGACTTATAAGATCAGGCATATGCACAAACCACAAAACCTATATCGTGACTCAACTGATCGGAAGTCAATGTCACCACAATTTAAGTCGACATGAATGCGGTTTACAAAACCTCAGATCAAAAGAACCATAAGGATATCTGAGAGAATTTACAAATTTTGATATGTATCTTCTGTATTAAGATTTAAAGTCAGAGATTACTCTCTGGATTAAGATGCAAAGCCGATGCTTCTTGAGTCAACATAATCTACCTTCACGCTTAGCTTTAACTGCGTGGGATCCTGAAAGTTCGCTGTCATATTATGTAGGTCGATTTTTATTTTCTTTAATGTGTTTTTCAAAGTTAAGTTTCGATTTGCTTCATGTAGAAAGTCTTTCTTAGCTGATGAAAGTTTTTCATTCAACCGATTGATCTTGAGTTCTAAAACAGAAATATAACAGTTATAAGGTGCATCAAAACTTTGAACACAAAACTGTAATTTTTTTGTAAAAAATATATTGTAAAACTAAAAAAAATACATGCTTCTAACACAAAGTACCTACTTGAATAAATTATTTTAACAAACTTATACAAGTACACGCCAATCAACGGTGAAACCTTGCTTTTAAATTGATTAAATAAATTTTAAGCGTGAGAGATTAAAAGTCTAATAACTATGATTAAACCTACTATCAACGTAACATCGTAATACAAGAAGACTACAATGCATAGGTAAAAAAATTACAACTGAATATAATGATTACCGCGAAAAGCCTTTTGCTTTAGAAGAGTCTCTAAAGATACTTCCAATTCTAGTATACGCAACTTTTTCACCTTAATGTCGCGTTCTAATGGCTCAATCTGTAGTGCAAATTATTACTGAATCAGTAGCAGCTGTAACTTTTTTAATTTGATTTTTGCTATTTCTAAACTACTCAAATATTTCTTCTTATTTATATCATCATACCAAGATCATGTTTTGTATTCAATAATTTAAGTTCTTCGTTTTCCATATCATCTATTTGAACTTTCAACTCGCGTATAGTCCGTTCTTTGGGTTCGATCTAATGTCATTAAATTAACCATTTACTCACACATATTATGATACCTATATCAAAACCTCTTCTGCGAACAGGCCAAACATACTTACCTGGCTTTTTAATTCCGTTATTTTGAAGTTTAATACGAATTTATACTTTTCTAATTCTTGCTTTTTACGCTTTAGTTCGTATATTCTCTTTTCTTTGTCTTGAATCGTGCCATCTCTTTCTGATATTTCTTTCTTTAGATCAGCTACATCTCGTTCCAGTGTGGAAATAACTTTTTGGAACTGTTTATGCTCAGCTACAACAGATTTCATAATGACATTATGATTTCTTATATAAGATACTCGTACCATAAACAATATGAATAAAATGCCATGAAATAAAGTGTGATTGCCAGATTCTTACCTTTAAGTTGTGATACTTGATGCTTGAATTCATCGATTTCTTTGTGTGCCGATATCAGCTTCTTTTTCATAAGACCCGTCTCTCCTTTCAATCTTACGTTAGCATCTTTTTCTTCTTTCAGTTGAACTTCGTATGCTGTTCTTATTTCAATAATTTCACGATCCGCGTCTTCTTCTATGGAAGACTTTATCGTTTCATGCTCCCTTTTTTCCATTTCCGCTTGCTCTTGTAACTGATAAAATAAAATCATGGTTGCATATTTTCGTCTTTTTACACATTAATATTCCACCGACTCACCTCTTGAAGCATGACGTCTTTTTCTTCCAGCTTTGCTTCAAACATGTTATTCAATTGTCTTAGAGCCTGTCTTTTGCTTTCTGCCAAATCTTCTAATCTTTGTTCATATTCCTTCCTCATTCGAGCTGTTTTGTCTTCTAAACTCTTTAAAATGCAATTTTAATTTAAGTATATTCTATTTAGTAATTTAAGCATTATTCATTATCAGGTGTAATCCTTACCTGATACCTATCATACTCGCTGATGAGTCTAATATTAAAATCGGCCTCCAAAGCCTGTAAAGTTCTTTCATGACCAGATCTTAGTTTCGCAATATCTTGTTGTATCATTCCTATCTCATGAGTGTGCTCGTTTTCCATTTGCTAGAATGTAATTAAATGTGCATTAATTATGCAGGTTCCCTATATCTGCAATGATTTTTCGCTTGAAATATAATTTTACCTCGTTCTTTTCTTTAAGTTCTTCAATAGCTGCACAGTAACCTTCGTGTACTTCTTTTAATTTTTCAGCTTGTGTAGCTTCAGCTTGACGAAGTTGATATGTGTGTTCAGTTTCCAGTTCGCTCATTCTTGTACTCAGTAACTAAAATTATAAAAAATATCATGCTTAGTTATTTATATGTCAGCTGTCCAATCAAAACATTATGGGAGTGCAAAATATTGCTCACATTTATACTATTAATTTTCTCTTGTAAATCTTTCTTGCTTATTAAAATCTCTTTAGAATATGCAAAATCTTTGTCCAGTGCTATAGCTCGCCCATCAGCGTTATTCAGTCTCCATAAACAAATAGAAGAATCTTCGGCTACTGATACTAAAGTTTGATCATCATAAGATAAAGCGATGCCAATCACTTTTTTGTTATGCATATGAAATTCATTAAAAATAGCCTTGTCTAGTAAAGGTAATTGAACTGCAGCCACTCCACCTTCACCGCCAGTAATAAAAAGCATCAGATCCGAACGAGATAGCACGATTGTATCAAGAGCGCATCCAATCAATCCTAAGTTTCTGCGAATCGTATTGGAACCGATTTCCTTGATTTCTCCGTCAGTGCCCACACCATATGTGGTTTTCCCGTTGCTGAAAAAAATATAAGTAATATTATATAAAAATAAGCAAACTTTGTGATATTCTACTATATAATTCATGTAGATTTATTCTTGATTCAAAGGTTAAGGCCTTATGCTGATTACATGCGCTATTGTTCTCGGAGTAAATCACTTACCTAATTGAAATCATTGTGCTATTTTAATGAAACGTGTGTGTAACGTCAAGTGTATCGTGAGTCGTGACAACGTAAAAAAATTTAAACGAACTTACCTATTTACTGCACAGGCATTAAACTGATTTGTTTTAAGTATAACTTCACCAACTCTTTGTCCAGAAGACATGTTCCATTCGTATACGGCTCCCTCCGTGCCACACGATACCAATGTCAAATCATTAGCAGACCATGCCAAACTAGTTATCTGGAATTCAAAAGCATCGCATGAGGAATAAAGGAATAAAAAATCTGTCAAAATTATCATCATCCTAAATTTGACAAACCATAATAATGCTAAAGTTATACTAACTCTTCCATTATGGCCCTTCAAATTATAAACATTCTGGAATGATACAGACGAGAACACTTGTATAATTTGACCATTAACGGCTGCAAAGAGATGACCGTTTGTACTAAATTTTGCGCGCTTGCAATTGCGAATCGGGAACTCTCGCATAACTTCAAAGTCGTCTATTAACACCACCATAAAACGTAACTTGTCTGAAAATCCCACGATGGCAAAAAGTCCTGCAATTTAAACCAAAACTGTTATAAATTTCATATTACATAATAATTTTCGTATTTATTTGTATAGAATTACCTGTAGGATGTAAGGATACACAATGTATCTCCTCTTGATACAATTTTATCAATTCTACATCGTCAGTCATATAATTCCAAACCCTTATACTTTTGTCCTGTTCACCCGAAGTCATAAATATTGGTTTCCAAGCACACATTGATAATGAGTTAATACGACCGTAATGCATAGCAGGCCCAAGTTCTAAAAAGGCGATTTCTGGATTCTAAAAAGTTCATAGATTATCATAAGTATTTTTTGCGAAGATCTTCCTCCTTTCTATTCAACTTTAATTAACCAAGCCTTGTGTAATGTAGCGTACCTGAAGCATATGCTGTCCAAATAGTTTAACATAGTACAGTTGCTTTCTGAATGTCGTTATAAGAAGTGTCTCTTGATTTGGATCTATTGTTATATGTTGGATAGCGTCAAGAGGTGACCATAGTGGATGCTCTCGGGTATGTCTTGAAAATTAAAATGAGGGCCTATTTGAGTAAATCTTTTAACAAAAAATGTTGCGTTTTAAGCAAGCACGCTTCCTTATTTGATTATTAAAGGAATCATATTTATCGAATTCTCTTTATTGTAAGTAGTTTCTTCATTAAAAGGTGCGTTACTCATATAATTAGTAATTAAGTACATACTTACTTGTATGACTTTTTCGAAATTCTATACACATTCCTTTTACGCCAATGGTGAGGCGTTTCTTTCTCAAACATATGAACATATCCTTGGCCACAAGCGTACGCAAATCCTGTAAATACTTATCCGGTCAAAGCAAATAATCTGCAGATTAAGATAAAAAAAATAACAAGGCCAGATAAAGTGTAACCAGTAAAATGTAAGAGCAAACATGGTGCAAAACTCTCTCTGATAAGACAAAAAAGATCGGCCTCTAGATACCTACGTCATTTTGGAGAGGAGTAGTGTCCGCCACAAAAAGAGGACGCAAATAGAAACAAAAAGCAAGGTAATACAAACTTGTTAATAAGAATTCCTACTAAAGTACCTTTAGAGAAATTCGTGAAATGTTCAACGGGGTAGCTTTCTGTTTCAATAATGCCTTGTTCGCTACTTGTTCCGTCTGCGCTCGTTGTACTGGTCTTTTCACTTTCTGCAGCCCTGCACGTTTCGAAGTAGATTTTAAAGAAAATATAATATTAGATCACAAGTCAGCCCTTGACTTAGATCTCACCTGGTGTCTGATGAAGTGACGCAGTCTTAGACTGGAGGGGCTAACTTGGAAGGGGTCCTATCTTATGCTTACTCCTAATCGTTTACTACGCGGATTTCTCAGTGGCTTGTTTATACATAATTTTATATCGATTATTTGTTCACATTAGATTGTAGATAGGAACATTATTTAGTTGAGATTTTGCTTGCTTATCAAGTGAATAAAAGTATAGGCACTATACGATTATTTATGCACGTTACTAAATAGTCGATATTTAAATGTAGGTAAGTAAAATAATAATTTCTTACTCGACGTCGACTTTTTTGAGTGACATTTCTGTAACCTCAAGAGCTCTAAATATACAATTCTGTCGTAGTTCGCCGTTTTCTACCATCATGATGACTCCGTTATCCGTCCCAAACATAATACGATCGGCAGTCAACCACATGCAAGTAGTAATATTAATCTGAAAAATTTAAACCTTAGTAATGAAATCTTTCATAATTTAAAAACCTAGGTTTATCAATGTACTTACATTTTCAGCCTTACACCAACCCCATTGTCGCCATACAGTTTCTGCGACGTTCATAATCCGAAAGGTATAGGGACCTGTTATAACTATAAGAGTTGCATCCGAAGGATTACATTGTACCTGGAATCAAATTAAAAAACTATTACTACAAAAATATAAAGCATACTCATGATAAAGTACACTAGCTGATGCCCGCGACTTCGTCCGCGTGGTTTAAGTTTTTTTGATTCCCGCGGGAACTCTTTAATAATTTTCCGGCATAAAAAAAAGTAGCCTATGTCACTCTCCAGGTCCTCAACTATACCCATGCCAAAAATCACGTTGATCCGTTGCTCCGTTGCGGCGTGATTGAAGGACAAACCAACAAACAATCACACTTTCGCATTTATAATATTAGTATGATAATATAAACTATTGACGAAAGGATAAAGTTGGTAGTTGTTAATAGAAGTAAGTGGCTGATTATAACTTACAGTTTACATGTAGTGGAAGATATTAGAAATGTTTTCTTACGCTTTCAACAGTTCCCTGACCGCTGGGATTTTGAGCTTTAGCATGACTCTCGACTTTTCCTTTATCCCAATTGTAATAATACAAATACCAGTCTGGTTCTCCGGTGATCGCTACTAAGTATTTCGAATCGTACGTGAATTGGACGCACGCAAACTCTCTAGCCGTAGAATTTTCAAATGGCACTGTTAGTATTTTACGTCTCTTGTAAGTCGTCAAATCGTATATTGTTATTATAGGCTTTTGGCCCTCTTCTGCAATTTCATTCAAAGCTAGCCAGCGTCTAAAACATCGTCAATATTGATATTTATGTTATTTTCATCGCCAAACACTACCTGCTTCACATATGAATTATTCTCATCGTAGCTCTTCTCATACATTTTATATATTATGTCGAAAACGGGCCGTCAATGATTGGTACTTATCAAACAAAATGTTAATTCAACCAACGCGTAGTGGTACACGTTGGCACTCGTATCAACATTTTACTAACTTGTGTCAACGGTAAAAATACGGCAAATTACCTATTATCTATATTACGAGTACCTACGCAGGATTAATTCCATTGGTCCAACATGCAAATACTAAGTTTACCAGAGCTTAGTAATTACCTGTTTGGCGCCAATATTATTGATTTTATCGGCTTATGTTTGTCCTGGAGTCTGATAAACTTCTGTTTCTTTTGTATATGATTGTGGATCACTATAACTCCACCCGCTGGATAGATGATCTCAGAGTCGGTCATATAATGAGCATTTTGTCTAAGGAACATAATAATTATTGAGTAGGTAAGTATTTTTACACTTTACGACCAATTAGTGATTGCATAGTGTAAAATGTGTGTGTTAACGATTATTAGCTTCAAAGATACCTATAGTGAAGGTTATATGAGAATCTCCTCGCTCAGAGACTGGAACTTATGTAGGTATAGTAGGTAAACATTTGCTCAAAAAGAAGACTTTATTTCTTGAAAGGGCTTTTACATCGACGGTTTTAGATAAAATGGTTTTATTTGATACTAAATACCTAGGTACTTACTTAATATCCGTTCGTAAACCATAGTAAATTCTTGCAGATATATTAGGCGGTGTATTCGTAGCCATTATGCTAATTAAAATATCTTGCAAGCACTAACTATATATAAACATCGTTTGAAATTAAAGTCATAGCAACAAAGACGTTTGTTACAGTTGTTATGACAACTGCCGTGAACTGGGTCATTTGGAGCCAGTGCCAGTGTTCGATTTTTGGATGTTCACAAAAGAGTCCTATTATCTTTTAAAGACCCGCTTGCAGAGACGCCGTTTTACGTTTAACCCAGGACTAAATTTGAAATTTTGACAGCTAAGCTTTATACGAATTTTCAAAGTAGCAGCTGTGGTAGCAGCTAACTCTGGGATTTATGGATAACTCGGCGTTTCTGCAAGCGAGCCTAGAGACGTGCTAGAGACTCATCCCTTCGCCCTGACTTCGCACTGGTGGGATTACCTATTCTATATACTAAAATATGACTATACTACGATATTAATGAGGAAATACCTAGAACTTTAAGATTAAAAGTTTGTAGTTGTGCAGACATACTCGGTATTCGCCTTTGTTAAGAAAAGAGCGAGGTATCTACTTATGGGATTTTTGGGACCCTAATGTAGTCTTTTAACCAAAATGTCTGAATAACAACTGCGCGGGGATGAGTCCTCTCCTTTAGACAACGCTGTCTCCTGAAAAACATACAACATAAACATATAAGTACCTACCACAAAATTGAAAATCTGACCTTCAAGATAAATATAACAAGACAAACGACATCATTAAAGGAGGCAAAAATTACAACGTCAAATAAAATGCGCAACGTTTAGACTGAATCGCCATTATGCCCACTCTACCTGATTGGTGCTCAATGTCATCTTTAGTGGAGCATCCTCTTTGCAATTCCGAGGTAACTTGCCGCTTCCTCTCTCCAGCGTCTGCATCTCATCAACCCAATTCATAAAAAAATATTCTACTCTTAGAAACGCGTCGCAACGGAATTATCAGAGTATTAATTTACCAGATAATGTCCCTTATACTGTGATACTAATGAGTTCGATTCATCTACCTACTAACCCAATATATTGTATTTTTATTAACTAAGTACCTGTAGATAAATTATTTAACAGTCCGTAAACCCGTAAACCGACATTTTAAAAACTTTTGATGAGCTTTGTGCATGAGATATTAGTATTATAACAAAAAGAAAATTAAAACATTAAAGATTAATCCCTCCTTAGTAGATTGCAAATAAAAATTTAATTTTATTGAAATATAATAGTGAAATTCTCATTCTTGCAGAATACGTTTACCATTTTTGCACTTTTGGGTGACACTTTTCACCCATATAAATCCACGAAAAATTATAATAAATGACTTATAAAAAATACTAATATGATAAACACGCTCTTAAAATTGGACTGTTGCAATTCGTTTTTATACGTTCTATACAAAATTAGTTAATAAAAAAATCAAATCAATGTGCACGATTTATCAAAATTTACGCGTCACAATAACCTGTATTTCTTAAAAGTTTGACGAAATTACTGATAAAATAAAATTTACCATGAATGTTTAGTATTTATATAACACAAATTGTGTAAAAATAAAGTTCTATAAAATACCTATATGACCAAAAAATATTATCAAAGTCTGATCAAATTCACGTGTAAAATGGTACTGCAGATCGTACGACCGCACGTACGTACGAACTTGACTACGCAAAGTATCAAAGTATCTTTACTGGCCTATGTCGTCTATGTATGAGTGCAGCCTAACGGTCTACTGTGCGGTATACCTACAGATTCCAAAATTGACCGATGGCGAGTATACGGCCTCTTAAGGCTGACAGGCCTATACATGATATTTTGGTACCTATCATCAACTTTTAAAACAACAGAACCCCATCTGGGTTTAGTACTCTCGTACCTAGAGGTGAGCTTCTTGTTTTTAGCTCTTGGGTTGATTTGGAACTGATGGGTCATAATGTCACAGCCACAGATCAGAGAATCAAGGGAGATATGCTAAGGGGGCGTGGTGCGTGCGAACTCATCAGGTCATAAATAGACATAATTTCGGTTTTTGTCTTTAATCGGACGTCATTCAACGATCGCTTCACTTCTCTCGGTTTTTAGCAAAATGCCGTGCTGTTCAGTGGTTGTTTGTAAAAATTCAAGTAGCAAAGTGAATTACATGAAAGATGGCATCTCATTTCACACGTAAGTACAAGTATATTGTTGTAATTACCCATAAAAACCAATAAAACATTATTTAGTGGTATCAAAATTTAATAAAGTGACAATTCTATATCTCATTATGAACAAAAACCATTGCTTGCTTAGTAGAAGTCTATCAATGAATCGGCCGGTCTTACCACGCAATGGTTATGTGTTCTTTACCGATTCTTTCACTAGCACGATAGATAAATTTCCGTGGTACCCTAGAGATGTGACGATGTAAATACGAGTACATTGTTGTCGATATTTTAACAACCAAACTATGATCTGTGATACAATAATTAATAGTACCTACTTAGTAAACAATAATTGCTATTTTAACGTTTAAACTATCGCGAGTAATATTCATTATAACTATATTTTTAGTTATAATTATTACCATTTTTAGGGTTCCGTACCAAAATGGTAAAAATGGAACCCTTATGGTGCAACTTTCTGTCCGTCCGTCTGTCACAGTCGATTATCTATAACTCGATTATCTATAGTCGATTATAACAGTAGCTATTAAAGCTATCAACATGAAATTTGGAATAGTTGTGTATGTTTTGACGACCTCCGTGGCGCAGTGTTGAGCGCTGTTGCCTTAACGTGCGGAGGTCCCGGGTTCGATCCCCGGCAGGGTTTGGAAATTTATAATTTCTGAATTTTCCCTGGTCTGGCCTGGTTGGAGGCTTCGGCCGGGGCTAGTTACCACCCTACCGGTAAAGACGTGCAGCCAAGCGATTTAGCGTTCCGATACGATGCCGTGTAGAAACCGAATAGGGGTATGGGTTTAATATAACTGCCATGCCCCTAACAGGTTAGCCCGCTACCATCTTAGACTGCATCATCACTTACCATCAGGTGAGATCGCAGTCAAGGTCTAACTTGTAGTGTATAAAAAAAAATAGTGGCTTAACATCATTAAAATAAAAAAAAATCGAAAATTATTTTTAGTTTAATTAAAAAAGGGGGAAAATCGGGGGGTTGAAATTTCAAAGTATGATAACTATACTGAGTGGGATATCATATGAAAGGGCTACACTTCTACATTCTAAAACAGTTTTTTTTACACACTACAAGTCCCCCCCCCCCCTTATCTCCGAAGTTTACCAATTGAAAAATCTGAAATAACTATGGTCATTAGAAGCTTATGTATATTTTACAGGAAAAATAAAACCAACGCTCTAACTAGCATAGTTTTTTTGATATTAACAATAAACCTCTACAAACAAAGTTAGTTTTGCGGTTCATTAAATTCATTAATCGTAAAACTTACTACGGTTTGTACGGAACCCTCGGTGCGCGAGTCCGACTCGCACTTGGCCGGTTTTATTTTTAATGTACTCAACTTACTTAGCTGACGAAACGTATAAAAATATACTAGGTGAATTAATATAATGTCAATTTACGTAGATACTCATTACTCATGTATGGATATATTTAATATCACTCATTAATATTAATATTTAAGATACCCGAAGGATGCAGAAAGAAAAGAAAAGTGGATAAATGCTACAGGAAGGGGTCCAAGCTGGTTTCCTACGAATAATAGCACAATATGCTCGTCTCACTTTGAGCCAAAGTGCTTTCAACCATTTCATTTTTTTTAAAGTCGGTTATGAATAATCTAATATGTAAACGATTTTTTACATCTTATTATTTTTGGTACATAATATGTAATATATCACTTTTCATAATAGGTAGTCATTGTCAAAAACCCAAATATTAAGAAATTGAGCATCGATAGATCCATTTTAGTCAACCACTAATAGGACATCGACAACGTTTGACGTTTGTGTGTGAGTAAGATGCACGGTGATTGAAATTGAACGCTGTATGCTAAACAATAAAGTGTAATTTTGCACAGCACATCAACAACGTTTGACGTTTGTGTGAGTAAGATGCACGGTGATTGAAATTGAAAGCTGTATGGTAAACAATAAAGTGTATATTGGTTCGTGCTTCATGCACTTGCCTATCGGTATGCGTGTGTTAGTACGACTTCATCTATTATTTTTATTTAGTTGCATGTGTATTGGTAGCGAGTGGTAGGGATAAGCTGGCGACAGCAGGTTTCTATACAATTTGGTTCATAAAACATATCTCCCTTGATTCTCTTATCTGTGGTCACAGCCACTCCTACTTCCCACAACCAGAATAAGAAGATGTATAAATCTGACTTTGATTTCTGAGTCTTCCCTATACAGACCAATGCCGAAGATTTCCACGTATCCACTGACCAGTGACCACTACCTACCGGCTACATAGGTATTTGTTGTGCAACTTACCATAAGGTAAATAAAATTATCGAGTTGTTGGTAGGTAAGTACGAGGTAGCACGTACAGGCGCGGCAAAGTTTCATTATTAGTATCATATTAGTATTTATTAAGACACGTCCGCTACACCGGAGGTAATCTTTAATGCATCGTTATACACATACCTATCTATAAATACTTAAATAGATATGTAATGTAAACGAGCCGTCACTCGTTTTAGTAATTTACAATCAACCTATAGCAATATTTAGCAATCTTACCTACCTATGATATAAGTAAATACAGCTTAGTACCTTAGGTATAAAAATAAAATTAACATAAGGAAAGGTTAACGAACTACGAGAGTATGAAATGTATGTACCTAATTAATTACCCGTCGAACCAGTTATTGGGGCCAAGGAACACAATATTACGGATACAATGAGAAGACAATCAATTCGCACTATTAAGCCGTAATCTAGACTTTGTACTCATACCTACTGCTGTCCTAGTTTCAAAAGTTTGTTTACGTAGGTACAATACTAATACCTTCTAATTGTAGGCTATTAGCAGATATATAAAGAACGCTAATAATATTTCAGGTTACTGTAATTTTAGATACCTACAGATAAATGGGGAAAAATGCAGGAATTGTAAGCCTTCCTTGCGGCATCCCTCGCACTTGGTAGGTGATTATGGGCCTTCTCACCTTGAAATTTGAATGTGTTGCTGTTGAGTGATATGTAATATAACCAATATCCTAACTAATACTTCTAATACTTTGGTTGATGGATATGTTGATGATCTGAAATAATCGTCGGTCATCGAAGAAGTGTAAAATTATTGGAGACTGTCTTAACTATGAATATTGAAAAGGTTATATTAAGGTTAGAAAAGTTAATATGGTCATTAAGTTTTCTTAATTTTTGTAATGTTCCGCGCAACTTTCTTAGCTTTTTCTTTCATAAGAACCTTCTCCTTGCAATAACAAACACAACAAAAAAAGAATCATCGAAATTGGTCCAGCCGTTCACGCGTGATGCCGTGACCAAGGGAAATAGGGATTCATTTTTATATCCATACTAATATTATAAATGCGAAAGTGTGTCTGTCTGTCTGTCTGTCTGTCTGTCTGCTACGCTTTCCCGGCCCATCTTTTCAACCGATTTTGCTGAAATTTAGTAATAGGGCCTACTTAAGTGTGTAGGTAGGTAAATATTGATAACAAACTTAACAGGCTGACTCAATGAATTGGCGATACAAAACGCAATTGATGGCTTGGAATGGATCCTATCCTGTTCTCTGACAATACACTGTCAGTGGAATATAACAAGAGTTCTCTGCTAAATTGTCGCCTTATTGTGTTGAGTTGTTGACCAAGTCTGTGACCAAGTGTTACAATAATACTAATAATAGGGTCTTTGACCCGATTATATCTTAATTATATTTGTATCCGAGTATGAGAGGAAGACATTGAGATACTGGTAGAGGTAATAATTGGCACCTTACATAGGATTAAAATAACTTGTGATAATTAAGTATTTGTCCTTACCTACCTACCTACTGTTAGATGGAAAGTTAAAAACAATTTATGTATGGTATCCCTGCTATGGTTTTCTAGAGTGGCAACACTGATCTGGGGACGCTATGAATTATCATTTAGGATGGCAGCGGTGTGTCTGTGTTTAAATTGCTGAAATAAAGTATATTAAAATACCTAGCTAATCAGTGTTTGGATTTAATACTACCTATCCAGAATGTAAATATAGGTACAATACGTCACTGTAGTTGGAAAGGTCTGTCGTAGTGCGCCGGGATATACCTACTTAGGTAGTCAAAGCCTCCTGAAATGATAGGTAGATTGTTGAAATCAGTTCCTCCAGTCTTGTTGGACTGAGTGGAGTAAGGTATTCCGCTTTCAGATCTGAAAGTAGGGAGGTACCTCCCTAAGTCCCTAACCTTTGTACTTATATAGCCTATAGGAATTGTGAACAATAAACGGTAAACCGTATATTCACGTAGATAAAGTGATTAGTGAACGAACAAAAAGACGATGACTAACTAACACGTTTTATACGTATTTGCGGGCACTCTGCCAATTCTGTAAGCTTCTACCTCAGAAACTTGCTGCACACGGAAGGTTTAGGTAGGTACATATTTGATAAGATGACGTAATAAGTAAAACTAATGAGCAAGCCACCGAAATAATACAATAATATACACAACCACCTACAGTAAATTTTTCCTCAGCTGACTTTATTAAAACGACTAAGAAAAAATAGAGTCAGCAAGCAAGTTTCGCAGACGCAGAAAGATCATACAAGTAAGTTTGTTAATTTACCTTCTTCAACTCATTAAACTTAATGTACAATTACTAGGTCGGACCTAGGACTAGGACGTTCCTAACAAGTGAAAAACTTTAGAACGTCTGCAACTCTACCACTTGGTAGAGTTGCAGACGTTCTAAAGTTTTTCACTTGATGAGGCATCTATACCTACTTAGGTATAGATGCCTCATCAAGTAAGTGCGTTACTTACGCTTTTCTCCAAAAAGCTTTCTGCGATTTTTTTTTATATTAAAGGTCCAGAGTCCAGACTGTAGATACTACTTTCATTTTTCAAATTCACACCTATAGCAGCACATAAGAACTTAATTATTGTTTGATGGTTTTGATTGTCTGTTTTATTGTAGCGCTAACCCCAAGCTGCTACCAGGTTTTTCAGGACAGCCTGCGGACTAACTAACAATTTACTCCTTTCGTGCTAAATAGCAGCTAGTTGATTTGGCTCACCGACCATACAAAGTAATTTGGATCGATGAGTTTCCTTATCTACAGGTCAGGATCAGAATTCTGATGGAGTGGTCAACATATTTTTCACATACCTCTCAGAAATGATTTATTACACAAGTCGAATTTTTGTAGAGGTGTATAACCTACCACGTTATGATTTTCCAACCAGAAACGATTGCGGTTTTATTGTTTAATACAAAGTAGGTAGGTATGTAAATAGGTACCCACTACCCACTACCCAGGTGGTATTTTAAGGTATAGCAAGTAGGTAACCGAAAGTAAGCAGGCCACGAAAACATTTAAATAAAGAATGAAGGGGCTTGTTTGGTGATTATAGAACATGGATCAATAAAATCGCGTGCGGCCACTTCTAGAAATTAATCAGGTTCTCTACCCATTTCATAAATCGTAGTCACGAAATAAAATTACTTATGTAGGTACCTATCTTGTTTTGAGATCGTTGAAGTATTGAAGTAGTAAGTCCCAAATGATTAAGACTAGCTGATGCCCGCGACTTCGTCCGCGTGAATTGAGGTTTTTTGGTTCCCGCGGGAACTCTTTAATTTTCCGGGATGAAAAGTATGTGTTATTCCAGACTATAATCTATCTCTGTGCCAAATTTCATCCAGATCCGTTCAGCAACTGGGGCGTGATTGAGTAACAAACTTCCATCCAAACTTTCGCATTTATAATATTAGTATACCTAGTAGATTACGTAAGTATATGATTGTGATTATAACTAGGAAGAAGTGCATGGATTAGATTGCTCGCAAGTGTAGAAAACCTTATAGTATTAGTAGGTAATTGAAATAGACCTAAATACAGCACTACAGGCAGATAGGTAGGTACAAAGATTGATAACATATGCAAGTGTTCGAACGGTGACACAATGTAAATATTCAGTAGTTACTTAGGTAGGTACGTTAAACAATTACGACATTCAAGTATAGATAGGTACTTACCTACTAGTAGTTGACATTAGACTCCTAATAAAATATTCCAAGGTGCAATATTTTCCGAAGTTTACTTGGCCTTCGACTTTGTTGGAACATTACGATTTGCCTGACGTCATGTTGCGAAAATAATAAGGTGCCTAGTGCCTGCTTGCTAATTAACTTGAAACTCTACAAGCCGAGTAACTTTCTAACGGAATCTATTGTTTCATAAACATAACTCTACAATGCAAAAGTTCATGCTCTACCTACCTACTTACGTAGAAAAATATATCTTAAAAAAAATTGGCAGTTTTAGTTAGGGACTGCCGATAGAAGTGAAAACATATAACTTAGAATTTTAGTATTAAAACTTGAAAAAAAAAATTAATTAAAATATAAACCTTAAAACTAAGGAATTAAAGTTTAATTACGAATGTAGTAGGTATATTTATATTTAAGACATTTTGTCTTCGTAACAACGCGAGCATGTCGGTGTTCGCGAGCATGTCGGAGCAAGGTGTCGGTGACGCGAATCCACAAGTTTACCCCCTAGGCCCCTACCAAAAAATGCTCAACGCGACGCGGCTAAAGAAGTTTTCACTTCAAATAGCGATAGGACCAGATGGAATTTTCCGGATTTAAAGTAGGTAAGTATATCATGAGTATGACCAATGATGAATTTTCTAGTTTAGATTAATTTTTATTTGCCTCACTGTTCTCAGAAAGAAGGATTTGGTCATAGTCCACCACGCTGGCCAAGTGCGGATTTGCAGACAAGACTAGGTAAGTAATTTATAGATTTTGAATTTTTTGTTAGGATCGAAGAGCTTTTACTGAAACACAGATTTTATAAAACTCAAGATTTTTTCAAAATGATTTCCGTCAATTAACATTCCCTTTATTAAAATGAAGCAAAACAAAAGATTAACGAGTCTCTGCGCAGTTTAATTCGTCATCACTAATTATTAGCGTACCTACGTATAATAGGTATAATTAAAGTGCAATAGCTTGGTCTTGCATTCTCGTTTGGTATTCTTTGAAAAATCGTTTAATATACTGCACGCAAAGTGCATTACAGACGGTTTATTAAACAAATAGGTTGTGTTGTTGTATAAGGATCAATTCACATATATGCCATGGTCAGTTTCATGATCTTCCTAAAGTTGCTTTAAACATCTTGTTGCCAGTGTGTGACTACATTGTGATCGTCATTGTGACCGCTAACGTGAATCATTCCTAACATAGTTAACTGTGATAGCCGCATCAGCGAGTTGGCTGCGACGACGACGGCAGAGGCTATGCTAGTCTGCCTTCGGCCGCCAAGTCGAGCGTGCCGACGACCGCGACGCCGCGCTCTTGTTTAAACCGCGAAAACAAACCCTACGCAATTATCTCCCCGATAAGCCACAACGCGCTATCAACCTGTGATAAGAGTGTGATAACAGATAAAAAACGAAGTGGTCGACGACAGTTTTTTGCCGTGTAGGTACCTACCCTATTATGTAAAACTCTGAAAGGCGTTTAGTGCTTTAACTTGTGGTGCAACTATGACGGCGATGGCGGGGCCTCGAAAGACGATATCCATTCACGACTACCCGGAGCACCTGAATCCGTTCCGGGAAGAGGACAATCACAATAAGATCAGGTTCTGGACAATTGGTAGGAAGTTCAGCAGATCGAATAGCATATCGTTTTCTGGAATCAAGGACCTCAGAAACTCGTGGTAAGTGGTTGATTTTCAAACAAATACGGAACCTTTAAAGCTAACAATGATATTCGTTTATATTTTACTTAGGTAACTATATTATATAGAACATCATTGTAAGATAAGAATTTATAGATAACTGCAGCTAACAGATTTTTACTGTATAGTTATCTAGCTAATACCATATTAAGCTAAACACTTACTAAAATGAAATGCCTGAGTAACTAGGTATCCGTACTAATATTATAAATGCGAAAGTGTGTCTGTCTGACTGTCTGCGACGGTTTAACGGCCTATATTTTCAACCGATTTTGATGAAAATTGCACGGCTTCTCCCGTGTAGCGCAAGGGAAAAACGGACGAATGCGTAAAAATGGTATGCTTTTCCGCGGAAACTGTTTTTCCGAGACAAAAATCTATCCTATCTTACTCTCGTCCTCAACTAGGATTTTCATGTTAATATCATGACGACCCTGTTTCGGCGTGATTCGAGGAAAATGCGTGAAAATAGCATGCTATTCCATAGAAACTGTTTATTTTTCCAGGATAAAAGTAGCCTTGGTCACTCTAGTTTTTCCGTTCCGTTGGTTTTTCCGTGGTTGTTTTCCGTTTTTTTTTGTTTAAAATTAAGTTATTTCTAAGTTAAGTACTTATGTGTAGCAATAAAGAATTTATCTATCTATCTATCTAGGTTCTCAACTACATTTAAGATAAAAATTAAAATCACGGCGACCCGCAGCTCTGTTGCGACGTGATTGTGAAGGACATACTGTATACCAACAAAATAAAAATAAACACACATTTAGGTACATCTATATTTAAAAACCGGCCAAGTGCGAGTCGGACTCGCGCACCGAGGGTTCCGTACAAACCTGTAGTAAGTTTTAAATTATTTAAAAAAAACTACTTACTAGATCTCGTTCAAACCAATTTTCGGTGGAAGTTTGTATGATAATGTACATCATATATTTTTTTTAGTTTTATCATTCTCTTATTTTAGAAGTTACAGGGGGGGGACGCACATTTTACCACTTTGGAAGTGTATCTCGTGCAAACTATTCAGTTTAGAAAAAAATGATATAAGAAACCTCAATATCATTTTTGAAGACCTATCCTTAGATAACCCACACGTATGGGTTTGATGAAAAAAAATTTTTTGAGTTTCAGTTCTAAGTATGGGGACCCCCAAAATTTCTTGTTTTTTTTCTAGTTTTGTGTGAAAATCTTAATGCGGTTCACAGAATACATCTACTTACCAAGTTTCAACAGTATAGTTCTTATAGTTTCGGAAAAAAGTGGCTGTGACATACGGACGGACACACAGACAGACAGACATGACGAATCTATAAGGGTTCCGTTTTTGCCAAATTTGGCTACGGAACCCTAAAAAGCGAAATAACTCTCATTTCACTGACTGACTGACTGACTGACTAATCACGATATCTCAGGAACTATAAAGCATACAGACTTGAAATTTGGAAGGTAGGCTCCTTCTGTGGTGTACCTAGACATCAGCTAAGAAACTGTTTTGAGAAAACTCATCCCTAAGGGGTTGAAATGGGGATTGGAAGTTTGTACGAAAGTCCTTTGCTTTTTAAGTTAGAGACATGAAAATTGACAATTAAGTTATTAGTTTAGTTTAAGATTAAGTAAATAGTTGTGTACGCAGTTTTACGAAAATTCACCCCAAAGGGGCTGGAAGCTTGCATGAAGTTTCTAAGTTTTTGAAGTTAGAGACACATTTATGGTCTCTATATGTAGGCCGTTTACAGCGGGAAAATTTCATTATCTCATAGGAAATCAGAAATTGTACGCGGACGAAGTCGCGGGCTAACACTAGTTATTTTATAGTAGATAATATTAGTGGGGATGCACCTACTTAATTATCAATTTCCACGAACACGGTCTGAAAAATAGAGCAAGAACGATCGACGATGCATTTCATGATTTCATACGACTTCTTATTTATAAGTTGTCTGAGTCATAATAAAATAAATGGAGTAGTTAGGTACGTAGGTACATAATAATATCTAGGCAGCTTCAGTATTGTGGATGTTAATTGATTCGTAGATTGTTGGATAAGTTAACTAACTAATCGTTGTTTGCATTGATGTATAATTTTAGTACCTACGAGTACCTATAATAATTGATTGTTATTAAAAACTAGCTGATGCCCGCTACTTCGTCCACGTGTATTTTAGGTCCAGGATGAATGTATATAATATATTATGAAACTGAATAAACGACCGTAAATATATTTGAAGATCTCTCTACTGTCTTATGTCTCATTTACTTTTGTAAGTACAAGTGTAGGTATAGGTATATGGAGATTTCTTAACCCAATTTTTTTACTTTTCCGTACAATTTTTCAAACATTTTCTTTCATACAAACCCTGTCCTGACAATAGGATGATGCCCATATCAAAAATAAATTATTTCTAACTGATTATTAAGTAGAGGCATTGGCGTATCTAGGGTTATTTTCCAGGGGGGGCCTGGGCCCCACTACTACTACAAAAAAAATCTAACTATGACAGACTGGAAGTTCTAGTTTCGTATTTTGACAATTTATCCTACGGAGGTTATGTCAAAACATAAAACAAATGGTGCAGATTCGTCATCTTGCCGTAAGGCCCCCTGGTTCCTGAGATGCCATGGTCGATGATCGCAAGGCAGAGTCGCGGATTCCTGGGGTGGGCACTAGACCATTCCGGGGTGGGCACGGCCCACCCGGCCCCCCCCTTATATACGCCAATGAGTAGAGGGTCTTCCAAAAGACCTAAAATTCACATCCTCGGTTAGTTTTAAGTTTGATTTAAACCATTTTAAAATATAGATTAAAGAATTGAGATGACGTCACAACTGTGAATTTCATGCAACTTCCATACTAGAAGTGCGTTTTTAAGTTTGATAAAGAGATTTGATTGAGTTGTCATCATCCCTATTATAAACACAATAAAAGAGAATTAGCCAAATAGGTGCAGCCGTTCTGAAGTGCATGCGCATACATACTCGTACATTCAGCAATTGATTTTATTTATTTAAGCTGTGCGAACGAAGTCGCAGGCGTTTGATAGTTGTTATGTAAGTGAAGAGTAAAGCTACAATAATTTCAAGGAGCTCAACAACACAAACCCGGAAGAAATTGTTACCACATGACCAGTGACCACAGACATGTTACGAGCACTAGCACTGTTCCAAATTGCAGTCGTCGCCTTTTCCTTTGTTCATTATTTTTATAACATTACAAAAATATAACCGGCTATACATAATCATTTATATACATACTGCATGCGTTATTTGTGCATACATACTAAGTAGATACTATATATTATATATACTAGCTGATGCCCGCGACTTCGTCCGCGTGGTTTAAGTTTTTTTTAATTTTTCGGGATAAAAAGTAGCTTAACGTCACATCTCCAGGCTCTCAACTATGGCCATACCAAAAAATATCACGTCGATCCGTTCCTCCGTTGCGGCGTGATTGAAGGACAAACCAACAAACTAACAAACTTTCGCATTTATAATATTAGTATGATATTCAAATCAAATCAAATGTTTTTTATTCAAATAAACTTTTACAAGTACTTTTGAATCTTCAAGTGAATCTACCAGTGGTTCGGAATTTAGCTTTCATTAAGTAGTTACGTATCTTAGCTTGTTAAGAATTTAGTTATTTGAGTTCGTTATTACGTTTTGTACCTAATAAAAGCTGTAATAATAATAAATAATGTCCTCCCGACCTAATTTCGGCCACCCACGGCGGCCAATCTCCGGAGAGATTAGCCATCTGCGCGGGAGATATTATAGTGTGCACAGGTGCACTGTCTGTTCCTTTACTCTTATAGCCTGATGGTACGGAAAATCCGACACGACCGGAGAGAGATCAGGCGCAGGACCGACGGCTTAACGTACTCTCCGAGGTACGGGTGAAACACCGCTTACTTCTTAACTTCGGGCTAGTACTGAGAATTTCTTGTCAGAAAAACCCAATACTAGTTATGGCCCGACCCGGGACTCGAACCTGAGACCTCGTCGGCTGCAGTTGAACATGCTAACTACAAGACCAACGAGACAGTTTCCGTGGGAAAAGCTGTACATAGTGTCATTAAGCTGAATGTCACTCTCATATTTTTTTTATTAATTATTTTTTATAAAAAATAGCTTTATTCCTGTTCCTGTTCTTAATTATTAATAAATTATCAGAAATCGCTGTAAAAACTATATCCCGAAATAGGGGCCACGAGTTCACGAACTTAGGAGCAGAGCCAAATTTTATCACGAAATAGGGTTCAAACAAGAGGTCCACAAATAAATTAATATAAAAAAAACTACGAAATACAACAACATAATTCATGCGTTAAATTACTGTCAAAATACCAATATACATCACACAAAAGCTTTCAAAGTGATATCATGTTTAGGAATTTATTTAAAAAATCTTAAAGTCTTAAGAGCCATAACATACCGAAGTATGGGACACTTAAGTTAGGTAGGCACTAGGTAGTAGCATAGACGATATTATAATACTTGTATTATAATTAATCTATGGTAGTAGGTACCTAATATAAGTGATATTGCAATTTAAGATGGTAGCGGGCTAATCTATTACGGGTATTGCAGTCAAATTAAATCCATTAAATTACCGCTAATCGGTTTCTACTGGTACCTCGGATATTCGGAACGATCCTAGGTATAATAAGCTTCCAGAAGACATGTTGAAGATATCTCTCAATAAGTTCAAAGCTAATAGTTTAAAATGAAAACTCATTGCAAAATCTTATTACCACGTAAACTTGTAAAGGATTACTTACAAGGAAGCTTGGCAATAATTGGCTCTAATATCTCTGATAGTTCCTTAGTTTAAGATGATTTGTGAGATGGTGATAATTTTAAAATAGGCCGGCTGAGTTGTGGGCCCTTCTCAGACCGGCGCGTTTCGAACCCTCGTAGCTTTAGTTATAAGATACCTACTTACCGTAACTGATTATCAACATCATGTTTTAAAAGCAGGAAATTGGACGTCAATAAGTGTACAGTGTATCTAATTTGAAAAAATAAAATATTGATTGAAATTATTGAATGATTTAGGTTTTGATAGCTTGATTGAGATGTGTTCATTTTTCTGGTTTAATAAACATACATATTATTATCTATACCAGCTAATCCATACTAATATTATAAATGCGAAAGTGTGTCTGTCTGTCTGTCTGCTACGCTTTCACGGCCCAACTACTCAACCGATTTTGATGAAATTTGGTACAGTGATAGTTTACATTTCGGGACAGGAGATGGGCTAATTGAATGATTTTAAAATCGCTTGATTTAGCCTCATATCTTTTGATAGCTTGATTGAGATGTGTTCATTTTTCTGGTTTAATAAACATATGTAAGTACATATTATCTATATCAGCTAATCCATACTACTTAATATTTCCATACTAATATTATAAATGCGAAAGTGTGTCTGTCTGTCTGTCTGCTACGCTTTCAAGGCCCAACTACTCAACCGATTTTGATGAAATTTGGTACAGTGATAGTTTACCTCTCGGGGCAAGACATGGGCTACTTTTTATCCCGGAAAAACGAGTTCCCGCGGGAATTAAAAAACACCAATAAACGCGGACGAAGTCGCGGTCATCATCTAGTAACAAAATAAACACTCAATTAATTACTGTTTAGCGTCTATTTAGGTACCTACTTTACGAACGCGATGAAAGACGAAAGTTATTTATTGCAAAGCGACGAAGGAACTACCTATACAATTATTGTATTTTGGGTCTTAATCCAATTTCGAGACTCAAGACAATCATCTTGTAATAATTGTGTATTGTCATAAGTCATAAATATTTATTCAATTTAGGTCATGGATGTAATAAGTACTTACGTAGTACTTATTACATCCATGATTTAGGTAGATACACTACACTTATTGACGTCCAGTTACATAAAAATATGATTGTGATAATCTGTTCTATGAGGGTTCCAAACGCGCCCTTGTCTGAGAAGAGCCCACAACAAACTCAGCTAGGTTTTTTTTTCATTATCACCATCTCACAAATCATCTTAACTAAGCAACTATCAGAGCCATTAGAGCAAATTATTGCCAAGCTTTCTTGTCATTTAAGTAATATTTCACATGGTAATAGGATTTTTCAATGAGTTTACGTTTTACATTAACTTTGAACTTATTCAGAGACATCTTCAACATGTCTTCTGGAAGCTTATTGTAGAAGCGGACACTGTTTCCAACAAATGAATTGCTAGTTTTACTAAGCCTAGAAGCAGGCATTACACGTTTATTTTTATTTCTAGTACCTATAATTGGCTATTGACATTATGACAATCACTTTTCTTCTTGAATTTATCAATATGTGTTTATGCACGTAATACGTACCTATACTAAATTTTCAAATATAGGTATATTGGTTGTGCACTGTCATAATCTCTATATATATAAAAAAACCGGCCAAGTGCGAGTCGGACTCGCGCACCGAGGGTTCCGTACAAACCTGTAGTAAGTTTTACGATTTATGACGTATTTAAAACAAGACGAAATGAACCGCAAAACTAACTTTGTTTGTAGAGGTTTATTGTTAATATCAAAAAATTACGTTTGTTGTATGGGAGCCCCCCTTTAATATTTACTTTATTGATATTTAATTATTTATTTTGAAAGGTAATATACAAGTTAATATTCTGTGAAAATTTGAACCGTCTACCTGTTACCGTTTTTAATATTGAGCAAAAAAATACGAAAAAACACGTTTATTGTATGGGGACCCCCCTTAACATATATTTTTTTTTAATTTTTAGTATTTGTTGTTATAGCGGCAACGGAAATACATCATTTGTGAACATTTCAGCTTTCTAGCTATCACGGTTTATGAGATACAGCCTGGAGACAGACAGACAGACAGACAGACAGCGGAGTCTTAGTAATAGGGTCCCGTTTTTACCCTTTGGGTACGGAACCCTAAAAATCAATTGCTGTTCGTTTGTCTCGCTAAAACTCGAGAACGGCTGGGCCGATTTAGATGGAATTTTTTGAGTGTGTTTGTGTGAGTCCCGGGATGGTTTATATTCACAATTGGACCCGATAGGGAGCGCTGCAATCGGGTTCTAGCTTCAAGGCAGGACAACGTCTGCCGGGCCCACTAGTAGGAATTATTATATTAATAAATTATTACCTTGTACCTACTTAATGCAAAAATGAGATGCTAATTTAATTCGATGTATCAAAATGCACAGAAGTGTTGTGACTTGTGTGTGACACATTTCAGCATAAACTCGTTTATTAATAGTGAATGATGTCACTTTATAGGACTACGCAAACATACAAGGATCAACAATCAATTATTTGCTCATCGACCATCATAATGAAATACTAGATCTCGTGACTTCGTCCGCGTCATTTAGGATTTTATTTATTGGAAAGTGGAAACTATTTCTTTGCAAGTTGCAAGTTGCAACTTATCTCTACACCAAATTTCTTCAAAATCGGTTATACGGATGGAGTATGGACCGTGAAAAACAGAAAGACAGAGACACAATTTCGCATTAACAATATTAGTATCTATATGAAGTAGGTATAGCTACTATTGTTTATTGTACATAATATTTAAAGAGCGTTTAAAGAAACTAAAAATAAAACATCAAATCCATCCACGGAAACGACCTCGAAGTGGATTTATATGGAATGATAACTTATCTTCCCAATAAAAGTGATTCATTTTGAGACGTTCAATTCAGACTAGTAAACTAGTTTGAAGCAAGTGATATTTAATTTCTTAAAACGCACATAGGTATAACTTCGAAAAGTGTGAGGTGCGTGCCCGGGGATTGAACCCGCGATCCCGTACAGGAGGTCGGGTGTCATAACCATCGCAGTCGAACATGCTAAGTGCTAAACCACTAGACCAACGAGGCAGTATTATATATAAGTAATAAATAGATAAGTATAAGAAATAGGTAGGTACCAAATGATCATGAATTTTTAAATTGCCCACTTCTACATTTAAACTACAAAATAAAACTTAGTTATTCAGAAGTCTGGACTCTGGACGTCTCTTGGCAACGGCCCAACAATTTCATTACGAGATCATCTCTGTTTATTTAATTGATTTCAGGTATTCCAAAATAAATTATGATTATTATTGTAACATCAATCACAAAGTCAGAATAAGTGTACCTACCTAATACATAAGCAAGTTACATTGCAATTGGGTATTTGACAAGTAGGTATTCAAATAAATACCTATGCAAATCACATTGCAATTGGGTAGGTATTTGACAAGTACCTAGGTAAGTATTCAAATAAGTATAAATTATTTTTAAGTGATTATTAAATAGAGGATCTCCCAAAAGTCGTAGTGACAGTGTAGTCTGTAGAGTCACACTCACACCCCCTGCCCCCCTAGCATGGGCCGAGACAATTTTCTCCCCGAGGAAAGGATAAAATTTTTATTCCTAAATAAATAAATAAAAACGCTAAATAACGGTGGATAAATAGTCCCCCGAGTCTCCGTGAAATGTCAAACGGGGATAAACTTCTCCTCTCCCCTGTTGCCGTGCTCTGAGAAGTGAATAAGTTAATTTTATCTCTTGTCAGTGGATAAAATCGGGGGATAAAATTTTTATCTCCGGCCCATGCTAGCCCTGCTGGGGATTCTCCGGTGATAGAGAGAAACGTGCGTAGCAACGATTTCTAGTATTCCAAAATAATAATGAGCTAGTTACCTATAATAAGTATTAACTAAGTAATCACAAAAAAACCGGCCAAGTGCGAGTCGGACTCGCGCACCGAGGGTTCCGTACAAACCTGTAGTAAGTTTTAAATTATTAAAAAAAAACTACTTACTAGATCTCGTTCAAACCAATTTTCGGTGGAAGTTTGCATGGTAATGTACTATATTTTTTTTAGTTTTATCATTCTCTTATTTTAGAAGTTACGGGGGGGGGGGGGGGGGGGGACACACATTTTACCACTTTGGAAGTGTCTCTCGCGCAAACTAAGTATTCATTTTAGAAAAAAATGATATTAGAAACCTCAATATCATTTTTGAAGACCTATCCATAGACACCCCACACGTATGGGTTTGATGAAAAAAAAATTTTTGAGTTTCAGTTCTAAGTATGGGGACCCCCAAAATTTATTGTTTTTTTTCTATTTTTGTGTGAAAATCTTAATGCGGTTCACAGAATACATCTACTTACCAAGTTTCAACAGTATAGTTCTTATAGTTTCGGAACAAAGTGGCTGTGACATACGGACGGACAGACAGACAGACAGACAGACAGACAGACATGACGAATCTATAAGGGTTCCGTTTTTGCCAAATTTGGCTACGGAACCCTAAAAAAATTAGTGTATTATGGAAGTTACTTTGCAATTGTGATTTGTAGTTTGTCACATGCCCTGACGATTCTCATTCTGATGCAGAGAAACGATCTCTAGAAGGTAGGTAGGTAGGTATTCCAAATCCAAAGTGAAAATAGTGTAATAGGTATGCAAGTTACTTTGAAATTCACAAAGTTTGTCTGAAGTGTACCTACAAAAAGAAAAACAATTTTTATTTAATTATTTTAATCGCGATGTGTTTGTTATAAGGTAGGTACCTAATAATTATCATGACTTCAGGTATTTAAAGTAGATGAAACAACAGGAAAATCTTTTCTTGGCAACCTTGAAAAGTAGGTAGGTAAGTACTTACCTACCTCCCTACCAACGGCAGTGGTGTCTTTTTACCTTTTATTATTTTAAATTAAAACAAACTACCGAAACCTAATATCAACGACACAACACAATACATCTGATAGGTAATTACTAATTTCCATGTCGGTACAGTCAAAAGCAAATGTAAGTAAATAATAGGTATGTATTTCAAACAAGGGGTTTATCTACATTATCTACCTCTACCTGTTAGTTTGGTACGTCCGCGAGTTTCTTGTGTAAAAATCATAAACTACTGTGTAATCGGTTTTTAATGAACTTGAAAGTTAAATAATAATAATTCAGATCGTCTTATGTCGTCGTTAATTTTCATTTAAGTCTGCCACCAAGGTAGGCAACTAGCATGATTTTTGCTCATTTCATCTTATGTGCGTTGAGCTTAAGTCGATGCCTAGTTAAGAACCTACCTAAGAATATATGCAATTAAAAATTGTGATGACCTATAAATATAATACATACCTATTATTAGTAGATTATTAACCAAGGGGATAAAGCAGTGTCTTCTGTCGCGGGTGACGATTTAAATCGCGAGCGTAACGAAGGACTCGAGGTTTACTCCCGAGCGTAGCGAGGGTGTTAAAAACTTAAATCACGAGCGAAGCGAGGGATTTAAGACGAGTCCTGAGTGTAGCGAGGGATTTAAGTTCACCCAAGACTAAGACAGCTTTATCACCGAGGAAAATACTCTACTTTTCGTACCATTTGCGAAAAAATTAACACAATAATAATATGAGATAAGCATTTATCAAATAAATATTATAAATGCGAAAGTTTGGATGGATGTATGGATGTATGGATGTTTGTTACTCAATCACGCTCCAACGGCTGAACGGATCTGGATGAAATTTGGCACAGAGATAAATTATAGTCTGGAATAGCACATAGGCTACTTTTTATCCCGGAAAATTAAAGAGTTCCCGCGGGAACCGAAAAACCTTCAATCCACGCGGACGAAGTCGCGGGCATCAGCTAGTTAAAAATAATGACAATTATAAGTAAAAGTTAACATTCGAAACATTGGTCCAATTATTGATTGAGAGAGTTACATTAACGTTTATGTATTTGAAGAAAACAAAAACGCGGCAAATTCCTAGACTAATATTTTTTTGTCGGAAAAGCAAAGGCATCAAGCTCATACGGCCTCGTCGGTTTTCATCATTTTATTTAATAATCATAACTGCATAATAAATGCGTATTCCTTTTTCAAAAAGATGTATAATGCTTTATATACAAACTCAATGGTGTAAACACAGATGTAGCGGTAAGTATTCCAAATTTAAATCACATTCTCCCCCTAGAGGATGAATGAAATTCAGTACAATTTTCTTTCCCTGTTTTTAACAGATTAAAAATGACTATTGTTATGTTCGCTTTTTGTGGCATAGAATGTCACTTTTTTGAGCAAGTGGTACGAAATAGTAGATTGTATTATAAGGGAGCAAAATAATATTTTTACGGCGAGGGCGCTTTTTTGAATCCAGAACGAAGTGAGGGATTCTAGAGTAGAATCCTGAGCGTAGCGAGGGATTCTTTAGTAGAATCCTGAACGTAGCGAGGGATTCAAAGTACGTCGCCCGAGCCAAAAATATATTTGCGCCCGAATGATACACTCTACTTTTCATCACCCTGTATGAGAAAATTTGGTTCCCGCGGGAACTCTTTAATTTCCCGGGATAAAAAGCATATGTGCTATTTCCAGACTATAATCTTTTTTTTTTTTTTTTAATTCTATCTCTGTGCCAAATTGTATCCAGATCCGTTCAGCCGTTCGGGCGTAATTGAGTAACACACATCCACACATCCATCCAAACTTTCGCCTTTATAATAATATTTATTTAATTATAATTTTTTTTTTTTTTTTTTTTTAATATGTATATCCATATTATAGCCCTTTCGTTAGTTAAAATTCAGAAATTATAAATTCCTAAATTGACCCTGCCGGGGATCGAACCCTGGACCTCCGCACGTTAAGACAGCAGCGCTCAACACTGCGCCACGGAGGTCGTCAATTTGCGTTGGCGCTGAACACTAAGATGTTCCAAATTCAATAAGTGCGCAGCAAAGATAATTGCGGCGCACTTACGAGTATAAAGAGGATTAAAAACTCATTACTGCCCGCTAAAAGTTTCTTATAGAAAACACCTCCTTTGGGCGCACATAAAGGCGAACCAAGTCGTCCTTTTCGAATACATGGGATGAAATCTACTTTATACTTCTACCATAACAGTAAAACAAACTGTAACGGTTAGATATTTATTGCAAATCATAGTAAGTAGGATACATAGGTCTAGTAAATAATAAAAAGAAAAGATGCAGGTATACATACTCCTTGGTTTAAAAACTTTTATGTCAAATGGTACGGTCGTTTGGTCGACCAGTCTGGAGCCTAGACTCTGTTGTGCATATTTATTTTACAGTATGGGGTTGGTCAACTAGTTGGGCGATCGATCGACTAGATTATGGCCCTAGGCCTAGGGCATGAAGACTGACTTTAGACCCGCAAAAGTATGATTAAAACAGTAGTAAAGGTATGGTAGAAGTATAAAGGTATATTATACCTATTAAAGGTAGGTAAGCGCATAAAAATCATAAAGGAGACGGTCAAGATTTGTATGGGGCGTAGGACTGGTTTTTTACCAGTAGGTACCTACCTACTTTCAGTATTTAAGTACCAAGTAGGTAGTTATTTGTTGCCCCGTGATAATGTATGATAAATAATTATTAAAACGTGTGTAATACATAATATAAGTAGTGTCAGTCGCCACAACTTATGTCTATAGTTGTGGCGACTGGCGCTAATGAACAATGCTTAGGTATCTTTCGGAATCGGTAATCACGTACCTGCTACTTAAATCACCTACCTATCAGCTCAAGTATGTCAAAAGATGTATAAATCAAGCACATTCCTAAACAGTTTCTATTATTGCCTAAGTGTTTACCAATCGATTGATAAATTACACATTCTAGGTAAGTAGGTAGGTACAATGATATATAAATAGTCTTTTTCGATAAAACAAAAAGTGAAAGTAAGTAGGTAAATAAAGAAGTAGGTACCTAACAACCTACTTTATTACTTGATTGGTTCTTTTGTTCTGTCTGACTACTAAAACGAATGCTCTAAACTAGAAAAGCAACATTGAAATCGATTTTCGTTGCATCCGTTAAGCTGTACCTAATGGCAGTAGCAATACCTATTTAGTAATGCTTATTGCTTACCAACTTAGACAACACAAAATGGAAAGTTTAATAATTGCTTATTTCGTTCAAAAATGTAACGTCGTCTTAGGTCGTAACGCGGAGCACGAAATAGCTCGATCAATAAAACAGTCTTGTAAAGTTGTTACTCTTTTATTGATCGAACAGAAATGCCTAGTGTGAAATGTGAATGTATGAAATCGGTGCTCCATTGGACTTGGGCAATCGATAATATTTTACCTAAGTATCCTGTTTCAGTATACAAATTAAATTAATAATAAAAAAAACATTAATTAGCATAATGAAGAGCTAATATGTTGACGGCTGAACAGATTTTCTTGAATCATATTTAAGAAATGTAGCATCTTTATTCAAACAAAAATAATCGGTTCATCCGTTTGGGAGAGCTACGTTGCTACAAACATATACACACGTTTATATGTGTTTATTGTACCTAGTCATACAAGAACACCTAACGACGCAACGGCCAAGTGTAGCTATAAAGCTTCTGTGCGTGTCGCTGAAAGAATGATAGGTATCATGACGACCTCCGTGACGTAGTGTGTAGCGCTGTTGTCTTAACTTGCGGAGGTCCCGGGTTCGATCCCCGGCAGGGTCAATTTGGGAATTTATAATTTCTGAATTTTCCCTGGTCTGGCCTGGTGGGAGGCTTCGGCCGTGGCTAGTTACCACCGCCAAGCGATTTAGCGTTCCGGTACGATGCCGTGTAGAAACCGAATAGGGGTATGGGTTTAATATTGCCATTATAATTGCCATGCCCCTAACAGGTTAGCCCGCTACCATCTTAGACTACATCATCACTTACCATCAGGTGAGATCGCAGTCAAGGGCTAACTTGTGGATAGAAAAAAAAATCATCACACTAATATTATAAATGCGAAAGTGTGTTTGTTTGTTGGTTTATTGGTTTGTTTGTTTATTGGTTTGTCCTTCAATCACGCCGCAACGGAACATCGGTTCGACGTGATTTTTGGCATGGGTATAGTTGAGGACCTGGAGAGTGACATAGGCATCCCGGAAAATTAAGGAGTTCCCGCGGGAATAAAAATAAATTAAACCACGCGGATGAAGTCGCGGGCATCAGCTAGTAGTTGATAAGAGAGATAATATGATTCATCTTAAAGAAAATTGTGATAAAATTATCAAGAATACACAAAGTAGGTCATACGGATGCCATGATTGTTTGCACAGCAGCGTTCATTAACACTATACCACATACCCATTTTCCGAAGGTCTCAACTCTCAACCTCGCTCGATATTAGTGCTCATAATTAATGATAAGACGTATCTTTATATTCGTATTTTATTTAAGAACTGCTTACTTATACTTAAAAGGTCTCACATTTTTTTGACCTTGTCACTTCCATGAAAATAATGGCCACTATAAGTACAAAACAGCTGTTTTGAGCCTACCATCACATAACGAGCTGGTACTAAAGCACGAAGCGAGCCAGGGCTAAATAATGATAATATTATGCACCTTCGTGATATAGTCTGTTCAAACAGTCAGTTTACATATTATTGAACAGACTCTACCTAGTAAGTAGTGCCATAGATTAATAATGTCTAATTCCTTGTCTCTACCACTCTGTCGATCACACAGAGTTATAAAGAGAAGCAGAGGCAAGATAACGTACAAAATAGCGTGGCAATTACAAACACACGAAAACATTACGCACACATACACAAAACTCAGGGCCGAACCTTGTTGCTGCATAAAACATTATATTAATATGTAGGGTTAGGTTGCGTGAAAAAAATTGACTTAAAGACACCTATCATTTGGAAGCTATAATTTGTAAGGATTTTAAAAATAATTATTATTGGTACTTTTGTAATTTCCTCATCACAAGCGATCACAACTGCATTATAGTAACACTAGTAATGGTAATCATCACCACGTGCGGGACCCTAGTCAATGTGGTGAATATAGATGTGAGCTCCGCGCTGCGTGTTATATCGTCACCGTCGCGCGCGGAGTTATAGTTCCTGTTACAACTCAAATCCTGAGGACTCCGTCAGTATCATGGCCAGTGGTTCTCGCGTCGTTCTCGCTCTGCGTCGACGCGCAGGTGATGGGGATATTATTTAGAAGAACAGTACCAACGGATATCGTGTAAATACCGCCAGATTTTAGCTCAAAGTTCCTATTGACAATAATTTCTTGGCAGTAAGCCAAATAAATGTTGTTAAACAATCGAATCGAATCGTTATTCCAAAAAGAGGTTAAATAGAAAATTACAACAGGTGTTTTAAACTCACATGTTTTTTATTCAAATAAACTTTACAATTAGTGCTTTAGAATCTGTATTGAGGTTTTCAATAAAAATTAATGAAATTCATCCACCTAATGGAAGATAAGGTAAATTGGTACCTACTTAGTATAAGACCTCAACTAACTTTTCTTTGAAAATGGTCGGTATTGCACCAGGAGATAGAATTGTACGGAATACATTACGTTCTATTAGATTATCTGTAAAATGCTTGGAGCATATAGCACTCCATGAGTTGGTCTGCCAGTCTTTTCTATTAATATTTTTATGCATAGGTCTCTCAGGTATTCATCCTTTGGAAACCTGAAATTAAAAGTCGAAGTTATATACTTAAAATAAAAGAGTCGTCGAGTCCGGCCCTGTAATTTGTTAAAGTTCTCAAAATGTCAAAAAAGATTATTCAACAACTTATAGCATGTATTTCTACAGAAAACCATAATATTATAGTTTTAATATATGCATGGCTACATATTTCGTCATAACAACTATAAAATATTAGATATCTTAGCCTTGATACGATGCGATACGAAAACATTCCAAAGCTACATGATAGCACGAATTTTACTTACCGATGGAACGTTACTTCTGGGGTTTTCCTGTACGAAGCGTTGTAACACAGGGGGACACAACACTTCACCATTTTATTTCAGTAAATATTCATATAAATCTCCAAATTTCACAAAAAACTTATGACACCCAAGACAACACAATGTAAACAAACGCCTTAAGTCTCATAGATGTCTTATAATGACTGCCACGCATTGAATTTTTGTCAATGTGTGCGTTGGTGTAGCACAGTGTTGCAGCAAATTAATACATACACATTTTTGCTTGCAGGGACACGGTCACACTAAGTCACACTGATTCGCATACACTTGTCTATGTGGGTGTGAAATTTATGTTGTGTCTGCTTCTATTTATATGTCTGTGGTCGATCAACGGTTTATTTAATTTTGAAGGTTCCATACCCAAAGGATGCCCCATAGAATAAACTTAGTAAGTAGTGCCATAGATTAATTGTCTATTTCCTTGTCTCTACCAGTCTGTCGACCAACGGTTTATTTAATTTTGAAGGTTCCATACCCAAAGGATGCCCCATAGAATAAACTTAGTAAGTAGTGCCATAGATTAATTGTCTATTTCCTTGTCTCTACCAGTCTGTCGACCAACCTGTGCGACCAACGGTTTATTTAATTTTGAAGGTTCCATACCCAAAGGATGCCCCATAGAATAAACTTAGTAAGTAGTGCCATAGATTAATTGTCTATTTCCTTGTCTCTACCAGTCTGTCGACCATGGAGGTAATGCTGTCGACCAACGGTTTATTTAATTTTGAAGGTTCCATACCCAAAGGATGCCCCCTAGAATAAACTTAAATGTAAAAGTACAGCGTTAAATCTAGTACGATGGTTTCCGAATCATCGTACTAGATTTAACACTGTCCACGAAACCCTTCGTATACGAGTCCAACTCTCACTTGGCCGAATTTTAATTTTCAAAATCAGAATTGTAGATATCCCAAAAGTTCCATAATATACATATAGGTACTAAGGTAGGTAGTAAGGTACCTATTATACTTAGTACTAGCTGATGCCCACGACTTCGTCCGCTTGGTTTAAATATTTTTTTATTCCCACGGGAACTCCTTAATTTTCCGGGATAAAAAGTCCTATGTCACTCTCCGGTCCTCAACTATACCCATGCTTTAATCACGTCGATCCGTTGCGGCGTGATTGAAGAACAAACCAACAAACAAACACTTTCGCATTTATAATATTACTCAACTTATAAAGTACAGCGTTAAATCTAGTAGGAACGATGGTTTCCGAACCATCGTAAGTACTAGATTTAACTGTCTACGAAACCCTTCGTATACGAGTCCGACTCTCATTTGGCCTAATTTTAATTTTCAAAATCAGAATTGTAGATATCCCAAAAGTTCCATATACATATAGGTAAGTACTAAGGTACCTAGTACCTACTATACCTAGTTAGTATTCTTTGATTAGGTACCTAGATCACAGACAAAATAATGTGCCTTACTGATGAATTAATTGGACTGCTTGTTAGACCTCCCTGGCTCCATAACTGAACTGTATGATATCTTTTGCAGTACTTATTAACAATTTATTGCGAATATGCATGCCCGCCACGTAGGTTCAAGATCGGGTCAAATCCCGTTTTATCTGCTCGACCTAGAAGATTTAATGTCAAACATACGCGTGCACTTGTTTACAGCATCAACAATTTTAGCGCGTGGGCCAGATGTGCTAGTCGTTTAATAGTTTCTTGTACTATTCCAATCGCTATAAAATATAGGTACCTGCACGTTTATGACTAGTTTGACTTGCAGTTCAAATAAAATACTTAGGTAATCCTAGTATTAGCAGCGCTGAAAGATTAGTAGGCAGAAATAAAGGCGACATACCTACATAGAAATTACATATTGCGACACAGCACAGCTAACTATACTACGAGTACCTATACCAGTATCTTGCAGCTATCTTGTAAATTCAACCTTCATACGTGTACATAAATTTTCATACAATTCGACATTCATTATATTTTGGGTCGTGTGATCGTTTACTATCATCTACTTACTTACTTAAATTTGAAAACTTTGAAAACGATTTTCCGACTAATTTATTAGGTACCTTAATAGGTATATTTAATTCAACGACAACAGCTAAAACTCGATTAAAAATTAAATTAAACAGTTGGCAGACTATTAGCTCGTTAACTTGTAAAGGCTTCTTTCTTAGCTGTGATAGTTTTCCTTTTAACTTCGTATAAATATTAAATACTATAATGTTAACTACACAATTTTTTTTTATTTTACCGCTTTGTCGGTGTGATTAATTAGGTATGTACCTATACTTATCCCAATTAAGTACAGCTTTGTAGTACCTACTAACCGCGTCTGAATTACCTACTATGCCGCAGACGGACAGACGGACGGACGGTCAATTCGAACTGGAAAAAAATGCCACTCTTCCCCGCCAGCCCCCCTAGCATGGGCCGAGACAATTTTCTCCTCGAGGAAAGGATAAAATTTTTATTCCTAAATAAATAAATAAAAACGATAAATAACGGTGGATAAATAGTCCCCCGAGTCCCCGTGAAATGTCAAAGGGGGATAAGCTTCTCCTCTCCCCTGTTGCCGTGCTCTGAGAAGTGGATAAGTTAATTTTATCTCTTATCAGTGGATAAAATCGGGGGATAAAATTTTTATCTCCGGCCCGTGCTAGCCCTGCAGGGGGGTAGGGACTAGTGGAACAGGCCACCTATACGGGTTCCTTGATGACTACGGAATCCTGAAAAGTAGAAATCATCATGGATTACATACGAAAACTTCTAAACAGACGATATCGTACCTACTTGTATCTGCATCATTAAATGGGCGTTCACCTTTAAGGTGAATAACATTTCCCAAAAAAAACGAATAAGGGTCGTTTATCCAACCGTGACTGGCTCACGGCACAATAAATTGTAGACGTTTATGTGGACTAAATCGTGAAAAGTCGTATAAGTGTTTTCAGTGCACTAACTAGCTACTTTGGTCAGTATAGAACTTTGCATACCTACCTACAGACATCTGCTAGAGATATATAAATAACCTTAGCAATATTTCAAAAACTAACTATGATTGACAAAAAGACTGATAATAATACCAATGTGGGTAGATAAATACCTCTATTAAATATTTGGTACTCAGGATCTTCATTGTTAAATGTATGAGACAAGTTCAACATTCTTCATTGTTCAATTATTAAAGTGACCGCATTCTTGACACATTTTTCCGAATGACGGCAGCCTAAAAGTCGTATGATGTACTTAGGCCTCATCCGGCGCGATAACAGAGATCACTCTGTTATCGCGATCTCTCCTGATGTCGTCAATCCATACTAATATTATAAATGCGAAAGTGTGTCTGTCTGTCTGCTACGCTTTCACGGCCCACCTATTCAACTGATTTTGATGCAATTTGCTACCTTTTATTCCGAAAAATTAAGCAGTTCCCGCGGGAATTGGAAAACTTTAGTCCCCGCGGACGAAGTCGCGGGAATCATCTAGTATCATTATAAGCGCGCCCGTAGCGGCTGACTTTAATGCATTTGCATTTTCAGTACTCTTAAAATATTGTGTAGAACTACTCCTATATGAACTTTACCCCTATTTACTATTTACGAAGGGAAGTAATTACTGTTTTTATCAATAGTTAATTTCTAAATTTTAGGGAATATCTAATCAAAGCCCAAAGGTGACAGTTATTGTACGTTGTACCTAGTCGTACTAACCTACGTGAAAACTTACTACTTACGTCTGTTGCTGTTGTTAAGGTGTTCCAAAACAAAGGCATTGTTGGGGAAAAATGGGCATTAAGTGACTTACATACTGCCTAAAACCGCAATAGCAGAGCCTAGCTTACGCGTTTTCAGTTTTCACATCTTGAAATCTTTGATACGAGTAGTTTTCGTAATTTTCATTTTTTGATATCGAAAGCTATAATAATTACTAGTTAGGGGTAAAAATAATATTAAGTAAATATTTTTTTCAAATAGTTATGCTTTCATTTATTTTTCAGGTCTTTGCGATCTTTTATGAGAAAAGGGAAGAAAAGTGAGTCGCAGGGCAGTAAAGCTACCAACCATGTCAATGGAGACCACAGTCCCATCGTGTACAGGAGAGCATTGCAATGTAAGATAATATCTATTCGTACCTACCTAATATTTTCGCGCTTTACCAATTTGAGAACTTAACAAATGAGCGAAAGTTTTGAAGGTAGCCTTTCCACCAGATTTGTGTGAGAATCAGAGCTTACCAACATAATACACGTTTGGTACATCGTCATCATGTTAGTATAACGTCAGTTACAAATCGCTTAGCTTTTATAAGGCTGCTGCTTTGAAAACGAAGCGATAGTACCTATTGATCACATAGTAACTACATAGGTACACTTTCTTGCACCAACACGTCTACTTTTCACACCAAGTCGCCTGGTTTTGTTTCACACCAAGTCACATGAAATGAGAACCGATACTACCTAATATTAGGCTTAGGTAATTAATAAATAAATAAAAGTCCTACTCCGTACCTACCTAACACCAATTTAAAAAAAAGAGCAAAGTCTGCCGGGTTTCTTGCCGGCTCTTCTCGGCAGACATCTTTCCGAACCGGTGGTAGAGTCAAACATGACGTAACATAAGAGGCACTTGTATGTCCTACATGTTTTAAATAAATTGAGTTTACTTAGTCAATGTAAGAAAAACGATGTTTTGTAAAATCTAATCAGCGCTTGATGTCTTGATTACGTGTAAGTAAAGATGGAAGCGGATATGTTGGAACGGAAAGTCATCATCATTCCAACCCATAGCCGGCTCACTACTGAGCACGAGTCTCCGCTCAAAACCAGTATGGAAAACTCTTTACTCTCGAGCATGAAACTTTAGCACGCAGGTTTCCTCGCGATGTTTTCCTTCATCGTTATTGCACGGAACGGAAAGTAGCTACGGAATAATTAAGATTGATGCGTAACAATTTTTTCGTACCACTTGCTCAAAAAAGTAACATTCTATGATTCTATGCCACAAAAAGCGAACATAACAATAGTCATTTTTAATCTGTTAAAAACAGGGAAAGAAAATTGTACTGAATTTCATTCATCCTCTAGGGGGAGAATGTGATTTAAATTTGGAATACTTACCGAAATTTATACTGAACTACATCTGTGTAATACACCATTGAGTTTGTTTAATATAAAGCATTATACATCTTTTTGAAAAAGGAATACGCATTTATTATGCAGTTATGATTATTAAATAAAATGACGAAAACCGACGAGGCCGTATGAGCTTGATGCCTTTGCTTTTCCGACAAAAAAATCTATCAATAATTGGACCAATGTTTCGAATGTTAACTTTTACTTTTAAGTGTCATTATTTTTAATAAATGCTTATCTCATATTAGTATTGTGTTAATTTTTTCGCAAATGGTACGAAAAGTAGAGTATTTTCCTCGGTGATAAAGCTGTCTTAGTCTTGGGTGAACTTAAATCCCTCGCTACACTCAGGACTCGTCTTAAATCCCTCGCTTCGCTTGTGATTTAAGTTTTTAACACCCTCGCTACGCTCGGGAGTAAACCTCGGGTCCTTCGTTACGCTCGCGATTTAAATCGTCACCCGCGACAGAAGACACTGCTTTATCCCCTTGGTTAATATCTACTATTTTACAGTTTCTAATTTTAAATTGCAGACTCCTCGGCCGCGTCTGGAGCCCGCAGCACGGTAGGCTCGCCGGAGCGTGCGGACCGCTATGTGTACGGGGGGTCAATCACGCCTTTACCACGCTCGCGCTTCCAAGAGCGCCTTCGCAGTTCGCAACCGGAAGGCAATTCACCGAGGTAGGTCTACTTAAATTTTTGAATTGAAAACTTCTTTAGCCGCGTTGAGCACTTATTGGTAGGGGGTAAACTTGTGGTTTACCGTCACCGACACCTCGCTGCCCCATGCTCGCGTTGTAATACGAAGACTTTTGTTTTGTCTGAAATATAAATATACCTACTACATTCGTAATTAAACTTTAATACCTTAGTTTTAAGGTTTATATTTGTTTTTTTTTCTTTTTTTAATTAAAATAACTTTTAAAAAAAATTTTTTTTCTTATTTTATTTCTTTTATCACGTCTGTAGTTATGTTTCGAAAGAAATTGCATTTATTCGAATTTTCACCTTAGTATACAGTCGTGATAAATAAGCAGCAGCCTTAGTAAGTACACGGTAGGTATACTTGAGAATTGTACTTATAGTATGAGTAAAAGTCTAGCTTTCTAGGATAGTGGTGCAGTCACATTAAAAAGATGACTCCACTGAAATAGCATGGTTTCTAAGAAAGCGACCTTTGTAAAGTATCTTCAATTCAAGCGTGAATAGGCATCTTCTAGACAAGCGCACTCCACCTAAGGCTGCATCACCTAATAATTAAGTGCAAAATACAGCAATTGTTGAAATAATAACATTATAGGAATGTAATACAATATATTATGTTGTGTTGCTAGATAATAATAATATGCTTGTATAAGCTTTAGGAGACATGCAAATCAGGCAAACAAAGAACGTTTGTCCGTAGGGCTGGTCACTGGTGATAAATAACTCACACTGAATATAATGGACAATAGACGACAACAAATAATGCATTGACACCAACAGAATGTACCTACACCCTTGTCTGCGACCGTAAAACAACAGACTGGCCACTTCAACACATACCTACCCTTGCGTTAATTAGGTACCTATTACAATGATTACCTACACTAAAAGATGTTAGGCATTTTTCAGTCAAAAAGACACGTCGCCCGCGATTCCACCATGAAAGGATTGACTGGTCTTACAGAGTTTTGGCTAGGTAAAGTAGTGACACCAACTTTAAACTCATCTTACCTATTTCCCTAAACCTCTTAGCACCTCTTTCTCGGTTTAATTAATCTAACTTCAATAATTCAAAAGTCCTTTGCTTAGACGCAATCATTTTCTGCCTGTGGCAAACATAAAACTGCCCTCAATATTTACGTATGTACTACACTCTTCAACACTATGTAATTGTTTCGATATTTTCAGTGCAACACCACGTATGGCAAGAAGCGACATAACGGGATCTCGGCTGAGTGTGGCAAGTACGAATCCCTTCGAGGAAGCACCAATACCACCCGTGCGGGCTTCACGTCGAAAGAAAAAGAAAGCCCCGGCACCTCCGTCGACATCAAACGCTGATGATTCGGTTTGTAGCTATTCTGTTCCACTCAGTTTTATGTAAATCGATTCTGTAGATAAATATCTACAGAATTCAACAGTTACCGTTAAATTCAGTAGATGAATATCTACAGAATTCAATGGTTAGCAGTTAATAACCTTATATAGTTTTCGAAAAACTACATAGGTAAACAACCAGTGAAGCGTATTTTACCTAGCTAAAACTTTGTACAAAAAAACGATAGTATACAGATTGTACAACAAGGAGTTTTAGGTATATTTAAATTGATTTTATAATGATTCAAATAATGAGTAAACAACTAAAATGATGAGCTCAATGGAGGTCCAATAAAAAGGATCCAAACAAAGAACTTTAAATAAAAAGACTGCGTTATTATAATTAAATAATTAAAGGTTAAAACTATTATGTTTCACAGGTTACTGAAAATTTAGAGCTACGTATAACAGAAAGCGAGGATGCGGGGAAATCAAACTTAAAAATGGATGATGATATTGAAGAAATGAACCTTAAGGTGGAACTCAAAATAGTCGAGGATGTAGAAAAACCTATCGTAGAACATAATGTGGATCACGATACCTCTCAACTATCAATTGAAGAGGTTAAAGACAACACATTAATGCACAATGCTGAAAAATATGAAACCAAAGAAATAAATGAAATAAAAACACAAGGTAGTGAGGAAATAGCGGAATCGGAACCCGATTTAGAACCTGAAGTTGTTTCTCCAATTTCATTTCCTAAAGTCGACATTAGCAAGTACAGAAGAAACTCCAGCGTGAACGAGGATGAAATAAGACTGCGGCGAGGTAATTTAGAAGATTTCCATTCATTGGCGCCAAACAAAAGAAGTAAAAGCTTGTCGCACACTTTAGATGGCGGTTTCGTCGCTTATCACACAAACTTGAACGAAAGTAAAAATGTTGACATTAATAGCAACGAAGAGCCTCGGAGAGTAGTATGTAAAGTATACGATGACGACTCAAGAAAAAAGAGTATCGATAACTCCATCTCAAGCACAGAAAAAGAATTTTTAGAAATCGATAAAGCCACAAGAGAATTAGAAAGAGAGATAAGCAAGCTTAACTCAGCATTAATAGAGGATGAATTAACATTTGATAATACTCGACTTTCAGTGTCGGAAATAAGGCAAAAGTTCGATAAACCTGACACTCATTCACCAAATCCTATACCAAAGCCTAGAAGGAGTCACTATGGAGAATCAAATTCACATGTAAACGGTAATATTCCGGCATGATATCCAGGTTAATGTCGCAAAAATAATATTGATAAAATTTAATACCACGAGTAGTTAAAACCTATTTATTTATAATAAGAACATAAACTAAACGTGTTAAAATTTCACATACTAGTTGTAAAAGTAGGTATTTGGATCTCAGAATTTCATTTTAGTTATATAAGCATTTATGTATCTATGAAAATACATAATTTTTAGAATCGGCGCGGCGCGGCGTCTAAATTAAAAGTTACAATGAATTTTTAACAACATTTTATTATTTTGCACGAAATTTTTCTCATTAGACAGAAACATCATAATATTGTTATGATGTAATTGTAGTTTTAATTATTTTATCCTTTTTTACCATTATTGATGTAATAATGAAATCTATTATTTTGGATATCTTCAATGGATAAAAGTGGAATAGATTTTTTAGCTAAATAGATCCTTGAATACGTAAAGTTGAATGTATAATAAATATTCCAGGAACCTTTTTGCCATAATACCTAGGTATATTTCTATTTAAGGCCTTATAATATGGTGTGATTGTGATAGATAAATAAATGCATCACTTTAAATTTATAAATGACGTTGGGATCAAAATCATGTTTAAAAAATAAGTATCAAATTAATAATTACAATGCGTATCCAGTCATTGCTGTCATAAGTGCGTTATTATTATTAATCACTAGCTGATGCCCGCGACTTCTTCCGCGTGTAATAAGTTTCGTAAGAAAATTCCCACGGGAACTCCTTAATTTTCCGGAAGAACGCAATCGGACTCTGACGCAAAACATCACGGATCGACGTGATGTTTTGCGTCAGAGTTGCTTTGTTTCGGCAGATTGAAAGACAAACCAACAAACAAGCACACGTCTTTCGCATTTTAGTATTTTTTATAGATATTCTGTAGATGTCTGATCATTCTGTAGATTAGGTATGTAGTATTTTGGTGGTCAAAAAAATATTTTATAAAATATTGAGCAATAATTTTTAAAAATAAAGCGACAATCGCATTGCTATAACTTCTACAACCTATGTTTAGTGTGAGCCTGAATTCCGTCGATATATTGAATGATACATTTTATAATATAAGGTCATAAACGCCTAGCGTACACGACTACTTTATATCCGTGAAAAACCGAGTTTTACATAATGAGAATCAATTTAAGATTCACACAGAACACTTACATTATTTTCTTTTCGCTCCCTTTAGTCGAATAGGATTTTGGTCGCATTACTTCGACTTTTATTCCGGTACGTTTGTTCGTTTGGTCGGCTGCGACAGGCGTAATTTTTAAATATTGCATCACAGTAAAATATATTATCTTTTGTAGGTATACTCTACGTTATTACTATGTACCTAGCAAATAGCTGATGCCCGCTACTTCGTCCGCGTGGATTGAGGTTTTTAATTATTCCAGATTATAATCTATCTCTGTGCCAAATTTGGCTTGATTGAGTAACAAACATCCATCCTTCCATCCAAACTTTCGCATTTATAATATTAGTAAAGATTTGCAACTTAGTTACATGTTAGCCTTAACCAAAGTGTCCTTACCTAACTACTTTAGATACTAAATAATAAATTGTGTGCAATGTAAAAGATTCCTATTTATAAATTAGCATACTAGATTGGGATGTTTATATATTGTTTACTCTGTTGATTATAATTAAATTATTATTATTTCATTACTTTGCTTTTTATTTTTAATTCCAAATACATATTATAAATCCTGGTTTACGGCCAACGAACCACCTCATTTTACATAGACGGGCCCTGTGAAACAAAGAATGTGGACTTATTTTACTAACGCCATATAGTCTGAAAAGCGGGACAGCGCTATGGCGGGGACAAAGACAGGCTTATACAGGTGTGGAGCGCGCTCTGCAGGTCGGAAGCCCAATTTTTTTCTATGAAAGGGCCCATCTAGTACCTACATATTTAACTAGTATGGCGCGTAGTCATGCATATTTCCTACTTCCACTCTTCCATCTAGTATACTTTCTGAAGTATAGGCTGAGTGGGGCTGCTCAAACAAAAAATACTTGAAACTTCATACAATTGGCAGAGCTGAAAAAAAAATCCAAAATGGCGGATTCAAGATGGCGGCTATCTTAGACAGTAAGTATTTAAAAGATGGAAGAGTGGTTTTTGGGTAGAAAATTATCAGGGCCTGAAAGTCTACTTGATGAGCAGAAAAAATTAAGATGGCAGAATCTACGAACATTGAAGAGAGTAGAAGAAGTTAGGAAATATGCATGATTTTGATATGGTTTTTTTACAAGATTTGTTCTTTATCGAAGAATTATTGTCGGTTTGCCATTAGGAAAGCCAAGTTGCCGAAGTTCGATGGCATCTTCGTTTTATGTTTTTCCTTTATGAGAATTTTCTTTTACGTTGGACGCTTGGCGTGCTGGCGCTTCCACTGTGCTCACTAGCATAGCAGTGTGTTGTTCAGTTCAGAAGACGTAGACAGTAAACTAGGATAGTAGGACAGCGAGTAAGTAGAGAGTGGACCACGCGGTCCACTACGCGTTCCGCTTTAGCGGGCCGCGCACCCCCGCGCTTATACTATAGTTCTACTATATTGCTGTATGAATAGAATATTAATTATTCCCTAACAAAACGGATACCCTTTCGCACCGACCGGCCATCGGAATCGCACGCCGCCTCTCTCCGTCACTCGCTTTCAATTATCTCCGTCCTGCGAAATTTCAATTCCCGCCCAGCAGATCCACGTCTCGCCTCGCCGGTATGAAACCACCTTTAGACAGTGCCTGTAGCATGCGATGCACTGTATCGCATTATAGTGCTCTGGTGTAAATGGAGCTTTATATATTCGTCGACTGACTAATAAAGGTAAGACGGAAACTAACATATTATTTTAACCAAATCAAAACGCCCAAGTTTTAAATTCGCTCAAGTGTGCAATAGCGTGTCTATTGACGACGTGTCTATCGATAACGCGTCATCCATTGCAAAACTCAATTCTTTCCAATTGGAAGAGAAACAAGTGGAAAATTATTCTAAGATCTCCATAATATCACTAAAACTATATGTGTTATATGAAAAAGTAATTTAATAAACAGTATTAACAGTACATAGATTTCATGAAATCTAACTACAACTTAACATAGTTTAGAAAGTCTTGCCTTTTTATATTTTATGAACCTCGGCAGATTAGAATTAACCGTAGTGACCAGAACTTTATACTCCTTCGGAAGCTTCTTCTGTTGTCTTGCCTGGAAATAATAAATACCTATAAATGACGTGAAACCAAATCATCAAACTAAGTCATTGTGGAAAAATCACTAGATGATGCCCGCGACTCCGTCCGCGTGGATTAAGGTTTTTTGATTCCCGCGGGAACTCCTTAATTTTCCTTATCAAATTTCATCAAAATCGGTTGAACAGGTGGGCCGTGAAAGCGTAGCAGACAGACACACTTTCGCATTTATAATTGACCGAGCGAAGCGAAGGTCTCTGAGTCTACTTGAGTGAATTGGCACTTGTCCGTCCTTCCGTCCGTCCGTCCGTCTGTCCGTCTGTCCGTCCGTCTGTCAGAGCCTTATAACTTCTGAATTACTGAACGTAATTACTTCAAATTTAAATATAATATATGTAAACCTATGGCCTCCAGCCGAATATGGCTTAAAAAGTTATAAAAATCTTTATTTCAGGGGGGCTCTCATAGAAGCAAATGCGAAGTAAAATATTTTTTATAGCGTTACAGAGTTGCGGTATATCATTTTAAAGATAATTAGGAATAGAGTCCAAAAATATATTTTTTTTAATTTTTCCCCTAAAATTGACGAAATGGGGGGCTTTTAAAGTGGAGATTTTCTAACGTCCAAAGTTGACCTCGGAACTCTCAATTTTCTGAAAGACTGAGCCTGAAACTTGATCAATTATTTGAATTATATCCTGTACTTGAACAACAAATACTAAAATTAGATAAATATTATAAGGAAACGAAATTATTTAATTTTTAATGATGATGATATTTTTAACAGAACTTCACAATGATGTCAATAGATGGCGCTCTGTGATACCGCGAGGTCTCAGTTCGGGGCGAACCACTAGTATAATATAGTATATATATATGGATTCTATATTAAACTCAACAAGTGTAGCATCACATCTAGTTGGGTAGGGCGTATAAGTTTGTGGTATGAGGCTGGCCACATATTATAACAAATTGTCTGTTGGACACGCTTAAGGTAATCTGCTTATGCATATTGTAGTACTAGAGCCCGCAAGCAACCAGATATCAGAAATATGTCTGATTAGAATACCGGAAGGCCTCCCAAATTTTTTGCCAAGACATTTTGAACCACTGTAGTAGTTAGTAGATTTACTCGACAATTTGATTTCGTAAGCACTTGTTAAGTTTGTTTTAGAACTGCTTCAGTTTTAAGTGGACAGCTATCTTTTAAGCTCAGATTAGGCATAGCGAAATTTCTGATAGGGTTCGGTGAAAGATCATCCAATGCAAGTCAGGAAGTTTTCTTTACAGACAGAAAAGTTCTAATAATATGCTGCTGGCTTAAGACAACTCTAAAAGGAGATTGAGGATACTCTAAATAGAATGAATCCATACTATTATTATAAATGTGAAAGTGTGTCTGTCTGTCTGTTACGCTTTCACGGTCCACCTGTTCAACCGATATTGATGAAATTTGGCATAGGGGTAGTTTGAATCCGGGGGAAGGACATAGGCTACTTTTTATCACGGAAAATTAAGGAGTTCCCGTGGGAATCAAAAAACTTAATCCACGCGGACGAAGTCGCGGGCATCATCTAGTAAACAATAATAACCACAACAAGAGTTGAAACATACCTTGTTTTTTAATATAGGAGCTAAAACAGACAACTTTTCGACAAGTTTAACTTTAGCTGCCAGCAAATCTGTTTCATCTTCGGAATACAAATCCACCAATGTGTCAATAGCTTCTGCTAAAACCCATACTTCATTTTCCTTGTGAGCTTGCTCTAGTAAAAAGTCAGTGATGATGCATATGAAATTGGATGTAGTTTCATTGAGGTTGTTCACTAATAATAATGCCAATATACCAAACATACGGATAAGATTTGATCTTATCTCAGGCTCTTGGCAGTCTCTGATTCCAACCAGCATAATCTGTAACAAAAATGGCCTTTGATAATTATTACACAAAATTAATGGTCAATTAATGTGACAATCACAATCCTTTTATTGGCTTTATTGATTTTTTTAAATTGGTTTTTGCAATTGTACTACCTAACATTGTCCTTCCGACCTCATTTTGGCCACGGTGGCCAATTTCCACACAGATTGACCATCTGTGAGGAATATATTATAGTACAACAGTGTGTGCATTAACACAGATGCAGTCTCTGTTCCTTTACTCCCAAGTCCCGATTTAAACAAACTTATCTGCCTCTCCGTATTAGCTCAAAGTTGGCGGTGTTTCACCCCCGTGCGTCGGAGAGCACGTCCAATCCGTTTCCGTCCCATCGGGCTTTGAGAGTAAAGAAACAGAGACTTCACCCGGAAAAGTGAAAATGAAAATTCACTGAAAATTCAATGAAATTCAGCTTAACTGTAACTTACATAGATCTAATACCTTTTTACCAACTTATACATCCTACGTGAAGTTACAAAGTGAAGAGTTCCCGCGGGAATCAAAAAACCGGCCAAGTGCGAGTCGGACTCGCGCACCGAGGGTTCCGTACAAATCTGTAGTAAGTTTTGAATTATTAAAAATAAAATTACTTACTAGATCTCGTTCAAACCAATTTTCGGTGGAAGTTTGCATGATAATGTACATCATATATTTTTTTTAGTTTTATCATTCTCTTATTTTAGAAGTTACAGGGGGGGGGGGACACACATTTTACCACTTTGGAAGTGTCTCTCGCGCAAACTATTCAGTTTAGAAAAAAATGATATTAGAAACCTCAATATCATTTTTGAAGACCTATCGATAGAACCTCACACGTATGGGTTTAATGAAAAAAAAATTTTTGAGTTTCAGTCCTAAGTATGGGGACCCCCAAAATTTATTGTTTTTTTTCTAGTTTTGTGTGAAAATCTTAATGCGGTTCGCAGAATACATCTACTTACCAAGTTTCAACAGTATAGTTCTTATAGTTTCGGAAAAAAGTGGCTGTGACATACGGACGGACACACAGACAGACAGACAGACATGACGAATTTATAAGGGTTCCGTTTTTGCCAAATTTGGCTACGGAACCCTAAAAAACTATAATCCGCGCGAAAGAAATTGCGGGCATCATCTAAACACATTTATGTACAAGCATTTTAATATTAAAAGCTAAGTATAAAGGATAAACATACCACAATGTCAGATGTGACCAAATTGCTGAATAAATTACTATCACCTGGTTTCTCAGTATCATTTGATTTTATTTTATCCAAAGCAGCCCTCATAACAGCAGCAGCAGATTCCAAAAGGTTTGAATTATCTGAGCTCTGTTTAAACACAAGTTTTCCAGCATCTACCCATATTTTATAAACACCATTGGCACCGCCGAGGTTGTCTATCGGTAGAGTCAATAACATATTGTTTATGCAAAGCAGGGCTCGTGTTTGCAAATTGTGCAATCTGAAAATTCTCTAATTATGCTTTATTTGTCTTCGGCTAAAAGATAAGACACTGGAACCAAGCAGCAGATAAATCATAAAACATTTAAGCAAAGATATAACATGACTAGTGGGCCCGGCAGACTTTGTCCTGCCCTGAACCTCGAAGCCGATTGCAGCGCCCCCTACCGGGTCCAATTGTGAATATGAACCATCCCGGGGTCCAAACAAACACAACAAAAAAAGAATTAGCGAAATTGGTCCAGCCGTTCAAGCGTGATGGAAATAGGGAAATAGGGATTCATTTTTTTATATTTAAGATTAGTAGCCATTGCTAAGCAGTTCATCTCTGTCAAGTTGCGGACTGTAAGATTTGATTTCGTCTCTTCTTTAAGAACAACCACTCACTCTCACTGCCAAGGGTCACTGGTAGAGATCTCTTATAGAGATAAGTGTTTCCTTGTCCACTATGTTTCTGTTTTTCTACGTATTGTACAACTTTTTGGTACAAAATAAATTTAAAAAAAAAAAAAAAAAACAAAGATATTTTTCAAGAATAAGGTAGAATTGTGACTTTCTCCTTTCGAAATACAGCTAGTTAGCCCTGGAATTTAACAGAATCGCTTCTGTGTGTATGAAATTAAGTAAATTCATTTTTAAATAACATACTTACTTATTTTGATAATATTGTGCAAATGTTTGCAATAAATATTTATAGAAATTAGTTTAGGGATATGTAAAAAAAAGTATTTATGTACAGTAGTAGTAGTACTTGCTTACTTTTTATAAATTGGTTGTGAACCTTCATACTCTTTCAATATTGTCATTACATTTTCGGGAGGCAACTGTGTCCGAGCCCAAACTTTGTCAAATATCTCCAATGAAACTAGGGCTTCTAATAGTTCTGGTGGTAGTTTATCTTCAGCCAGTAAAGTTCCTTCTCCATTACTACAGATCTCCTCATCCAATGGTTCGTCACTGTCTGAGGATTCAGGGCCTTCCATAGAGTCATCTGAATCTAAAAACAATATTATAGTAATGTTCTTAATACTTTATGTTGTGAAATCACCAATATTTTTTCTCAGACATTCCTTCGTTATTTAAAAAAATACGTAAATTGGCTCTTTTCTGGCTGCTAATACTCAAATAGGAAATCAGATTATTTCAATATGTAACTCATGTACAACACAATGTTTTTGCATGATAACGCCGATAAGGTAATTAACTTAAGTACCTTCAAGGCAAGAGTGAATAGGCATCTTCTAGGCAAGCGCGTTCCAACCTAGACCTCATCATTGCTTTGCACTAAGCATGATTGTCGTCAAGCGCAAGCCTATCACCAAAAAAAAAAAAATTATCTGAGACCTGCTCACTAAATATGAGCCTCATAAGAAAGCTCAGGGCGATGGAAGAAGCTATGCTTGGTGGTTCTCTACACAATCAAATAAGAAAGGAGACGATCCTGTAGGAGGTAGAAGAACTAAGGTAACTGACATAGCTCATCATGTTGCAATGCTGAAGTGGAAAAGGGCACATAATTCAAAGAAGTGATAGGAAGGGTTCTTTGAATTATGAATTTGAATTGATTTTTGAATTTAAATTTTGAATAACCCTTCTTTTAGCAGTTTCGTCTATAGTTTGACAATGATGATGAGGTAATTATAGGAACTTACCATCACTGGAACAAACATTTGCAATAATTTCAATTGCACTCTGTTGTGCATCCAAGACCTGAGTAAGTGACTTTATTTGGGTCTCCAAGACCTGGCCTTCTTTTCCCTTAGGAAGTATAACTTTTCCAGCAGCATTACTCAAAGGTGCAGCACTTGAGAGCTGGTTACATGCTAATCTGTGATCCAACGACAAAGTTTTTGCTAATATCGCTATTATTTGATTCATTACATCCACTGGTAAGCTAGATATGTTCCCACCACACATATTAATAATGACACCTCCTGCGAGTGTTTTTATTAATAAGGCTGAAGGGTCATTGGCTTCCAATAAAAGCAATTCTTTTAGCTGTCTTTCTGATGAATTCTTAACCTTTTCTATGGCTAATGGATTGTCCTCCACAACAACAAATAAGCACTGCATTATTGCTGTAACAATGTCAACTCCAAATGTGCTTAAGTCTAAGTATCTCGGAAATATGTCTAAGATTTTTGAATCTCCAAGATATTTTACAGCTAATTCTGAAAAAATAAATTAGGTATTAACACAATAACAATTTATGCATTACATGCTCTCCAGTGAAAATAGATAAGTTACAGTGATGATAATATATATTTTAATTTTCACATTCATAAACAGTGATCATATATATTTCACATTAAAGAGCACATTGAATTTTTAAGTAGAATCTGCTTTGAGACCAGCAGTAGAGTCCTGACCTATCCTAGGTACCATAAGTTGGCCTATGTTAAAGAAATATATATTTATTGTTACTTTTACACTGAAATAAATTCATTACTCATTGATTTCTTACCTGAACTTTCACATAAGTTTAATAAAAGATTGGTACATTGAACTAATGTATCAGCATCATCGTTATTTTTGGAGTTAGTGTCGGGTATCCAAGTTTCTGTAAACTACAAAGACACAATTTAGTTCTTCCACCACTACAGCCCATTAACGTCCCACTGCTGGGCACAGGCCTCCACTCTCATAGGAGAGAGGGAAAGAGAGAGAGGGAGGAAAGGGTCTAAGCTCTAATTTAGTTCTTAATGTGCATAAAATTGGAATATAATTTTAGGTTCAACTGAATAAATTGTGAGCTAACTATCTTTAGTAGTTAAGGCTGAATCTGAAAAATAAGTAAAAGGAAAACATGACTGACTGACTGAGTATCAAAGCACAGCTCAAACTGCTGGACAGATTGGGCTGAAATCCATTCTAATATTATAAATGTGATGTCTGTCTGTCACACTGCTACACTTTCATGGCCCATCTGTTCAACCGATTTGGATGAAATTTGGTATAGGGATAAGTTGTATCCCAGGGAAGGACATAGGCTATTTATCCCGAAAAATTAAGGAGTACCCGCGGGAATCGATAAAACTTAATCCATGCGGACTAAGTTGAGGGTATCATCTAGTTTTGCATATAGGTAACTATCATGATGTCTGCGTCCATACATCCATCATGTTTTATCCGATACATAAATACATGAAAAATTCTAGTATACAAATGAATGCACTTGCACATATAACAGAATGTAAATAATAAAAAAGGTTAACAATTTTACCTGGTGATAGTAAAACACCAAAGATGTCATAACATCATGTTCCATCAAAGCATCACACATTTGATGGCCAACTGCTGACAGATTCCTGAGTGAGCCAGCTGCTGCATTCCTGACAGAGGAAGCTGGATCAAGCAGAAGTGGTGCCACCATCTTCACTAGCCCCCTATTGATTATTTGTTCCAAGCTATCCTGGCTTTCGAGTAGCATAGCAAAGGTTTGCAGTCCACAATATTTTTCTTCAATGTTTGCAGCCTTAATGAACATGAACAATTTTAGCATTTAAATTTTCAACTGTGGTGAATGATTAGGCACATAAAACGGCTCAACAACAAAGAGTACAATAAGTATGTCATAATAAGGACCCTTAACATAATGAGAAACTGGAACTAGGCTTGCTCAGATAAAAAACGTGAGTTGAACTATTTTTATATTTATGTTAACATGAGGTATAAAAACACACCTTGGCGCTTTTGCCGACTAGTAAAGTCAGCAAAAAAATGTAAGTACAAGTAAAATTGTAGAAAAAATATCTATTAGTGACTTAATTTAGAGAAGTTAGCAGAGGCGCCTTACTTGTATTTGATTTAGGAATAATGAGAATAATAAGAATGTTAAGAGCCTAATTGATTATGTACAAATAAAAACAAATTAATTCTAACCTGCAGCTGATCAATTATTGTTTGAATCGCATTTTCCTTATTGTCAACAGGTAATTCTTCTTCGTCAAAGTTGTCAGCCACCTCATTATTGACTATTTTGCTTGGTTTTGGTTTTTGTTTTCTAACTTTTCCCATGTTTTATTATGATTCGATTCGACAAAGATAACCTAAAATAATAAGCCCTGGCCCCTGGCACATGTGTGATGACCATAGAATAATAACCATATCGGTGATGAGTGATGACTGATGTGACATCTCGTGCGTCGTGACTCGTGAGTGTGGGTGTGTTCTAGCGATGGGCGATTATGAGTGATTTCGTTCGAACTATTCGATTATACAAATCGTTCGAATCATTCGAACGATTTACCAAAATTAGTAACTAACTTGCTCCACTACTAATTTCATTCGATTATTGATAGCTACTAATCTGGTTCGATTATTAAATTAGTAGCCACGTGTCAATTTTGAAATTGAGTCTTATATGCAAAGATATAAGGTTACATTTCAATTTTCAATAATACTATTAAAATAATTTAAACCTTATTAATCCACCTGACAATTTTGAAATTGAGTCTTACAGTTAAGAAAATAAGGTTAAAATTTCAATCGTTCAACTGAAAGCATAAGCTAAGTTACCCACTTCTAACATAGCGGCGAAAGATTCCGAGAATTGAGTCGCCAACAATCCAATCGAAAGCGAATCACCTCTACTAATTAGTAATTACTAATATTAGTAGTGCAGTCAAACCCGAGCGGCGAATGATTCCGAGTCGCGAACAATGCAGTCGAAACGCGATTAGTAATTACTAATTAGTAGTCGTCATTCGATTATGAGCATTAGTATATTACTAATATTCCATTCGAAAGTGTTCGTTAGTAGTGGTAGATTATTCGATTATTCAGATCATTCGTAATCGCCCATCGCTAGTGTGTTCCGAAATACACTGCGAGCACTGTAATGACGTCAATTCAGTACACTGCGAAGCCGTTCCTTTATAGTTAGGTATACTGATGCCCGTTTGCACTAAACTTAGGAATCGCCTAATTTCCTGCCCAACTTGTTTAGGCTTATCCTAGCGTTTAAAAAGCTTGCACTAACCTTAGGCCATTCCTAAATCCACTTAGGAGATGCCTAACTTTATGAGCCCGATTAGTAAGCGCCCAAGCGTAGGCGATACTTAAGTTGAATTTTTTGTAGTCTGTGGACCATTTTGTTGTCAATAATTGGTCTCACGGTTGATAGGTATCACAACCACAGAGTACCTACATTGTTATTGTGATTGTTATTTAGGTAGAACACTACACTGATCACAAGCAAAATGGCACAAGATTTATTAGATTTCTCCTTCTTTCTCATTATGTCACCACTGGAATTGTGAATTTGGGTGATTTTTGCCCAAGCCTGTTTCGTGTGCTGTTACTTTGGAAATAATGCACTGCCTCTCTTCGCACAACAACCGTACAAACCGCAACTTCTCCTCTGCCGTAAAATTGGCAGTTCTTTTTCGTTTATTTATTTGTCTTTCCATTTTAATTGCTGATTTATAAAATCCCTTAAAATAAATAACCTTCAACTCCACGTACTTAATGTCACCTGTGCAATATATAAACCATAAAGAGAAAAAAACATTTTTTTTCTCATTCTATCTTGTGTAACATCCCAACACTGCATCTCTTTTATATGGGAGTGAAAAGGAGATAGGTATGGCTTAGTCTATTATATCTTTCTCTGCCTATGGTCAAACATAGTGGAGCTGATTCTGTAGTGCACAATCTCTAAACCTTTGTTCTAAACTAAAGAATTATTGCTATCCCTTCCCCTCCCGCGCCCGAGCCGTATCCCTCGCGGCACCTTTGCGCGCCCCGCCCCTCCCTGCTTCCCGCTAATAACCTATATCTATTCCCTTAAAATAATAAAATAAAATATCAAAAATTATAATAACTTGTATAAATTATATATTTGTAGAAACTAGATAAAATTTCCTAAATGACCATATTTATTTTATGTCTAAAAATGATATGCAATAAAAACAATCCTGGATGAAACATGACACCTTCGTTTTATTTACCATTTTATTACTTTAAAAAATTTATAAAAAAATAATTGTAAGCATCGGAACTCGGAGCATCTTCAGGAGATGTTGACTCGACAATGCACGATTGTAAACAATATTGTCGAGTGACAAACATCTCCTGAAGATGCTCCGGTTTCGGAGTGAAACGTACGTTGAGACTTGAAAGTGATTTGGAGGATTTGTGTGGTGTGGTGCGGTGCCGGTACGAATTGCTGGGTGGTGGACCGGGTACGTTCCGGCCTACAAATATTAAAATTTTGAAATAAAAAGAATCTTATTTTATATATCTTAATTTGCCCTTTCGACCTACGTTAATTTATTATTTAAGCGCGTTTTTCTTTTTCCCAGGAAAAATCGAAATAAAACATTCGATTTTCTTATATTTCAAATAGTCATATATCTCTGTGAAAAATGATTATTGTTTACTCCACCAAAAGTAAAAAAATTGCCCTTGGGCTACTTTAGTTTGCCTGCGTGCAAATTCTTAATAATATTCAATAATTAACAAATAAACAATAAAAAAACCGGCCAAGTGCGAGTTGGACTCGCGCACCGAGGGTTACGTACAAACCTGTAGTAAGTTTTAAATTATTAGAATAGAATAGAATAGAATAGAATATGTTTTATTTGTTGAACCAACACATAGTAAACACCAAATACAAAAATTACTAAAAATCTAACTTAACATAATTATAGTCTATAATGTGTCGTGCCAACAAAAGGGTCCTACTATATATATTAAAAAAAAACTACTAAGTAACTAGATCTCGTTCAAACCAATTTTCGGTGGAAGTTTGCATTGTAATGTATGTAGGTACATCATATATTTTTTTTAGTTTTATCACTCTCTTATTTTAGAAGTTACAGGGGGGGGACACACATTTTACCACTTTGGAAGTGTCTCTCGCGCAAACTATTCAGTTAAGAAAAAAATGATTATAGAAACCGTGTAGAAACCTCAATATTGTCTGTGGAAATTCTATTTATAAAAAAAATAACGTAGGTCAAAAGGGCAAATTAAGGGTGCGTTCCGAAATACACTGAGAGCACTGGAAGTCCCCAGTAAAGAGCACTGCCAGACGCCAGTGCTCGCAGTGCTTATAACGGAACACACACTAAGATCTATATAATAAGATTCTTTTTATTTCGAAATTTTAATATTTGTAGGCCGAAACTTACCCGGTACTTACTTGGGTACATATTAAAATTTCGAAAATGAAAATCTTCTACGAGAAAGAAAATTGTAACATTTCCTTCTCCAGGAAGCCTCTCGTGATAAAGCAGTTATTGAATATTTTTAAGAATTTGCACGCGGGCAAATTAACCCGGCGTGAATGAGGTGAGAAATTGCTACACCAGCTATGAGGTGGGTAGGAGATACCCAAAATTTTGGTGTTCAATTTTTGATACTATGATTGTGTAATTAGCATTTATGCTTGAGCTATATAAATAATAGTATCCATTCAACAAGATTAGTAAATAAAATACCAGCATTAAGTACAAAAAGCGTTATTTTTTATTGAAATAAAGTATCTAAATTTTCTTTGAAAAAAATACAATTTTAGGTAGTTAACTTCTTTTCCCATAAAATGTAACAAAATTTCAACTTCTTTGGTAAACATAACAATAGTGTCTTCTAATTATTATAAATAAAAAAGGAACTGAAAAGTCTTATGAGATCATGTTACCATATGTTACAGAGCACCAAAATCACCATCACCTCGACTACGAGGTCGGGTGTGACGTACCCCAGCCATATGTACGCAAGTGTATCTACCGTCACCGCCGGCGCAACACTAAACTCGATACTGTACCTCGCCCCTCGCACCCTTACCTCCAGCTACTGAAACGACAGGACTCGCATGGCAACAGTAACATTAAATAATCTGCGTTTAAAAACTTCTCGGGTATGACATACCCGACCTCACTCACGCCGGGTTAAAGTAGCCCAAGGGCAATTTTTTTACTTTTGGTGGAGTAAACCATAATCATTTTTCACAGAGATATGACTATTTGAAATATAAGAAAATGGAATGTTTTATTTAGATTTTTCCTGGGAAAAAGAAAAACGGGCTTATAAAATAATGGGGACTATCGTTTCTTTGCTCACCAGTTGGCGCCACTGTTGACTAAGGCCCAGAGGTATAGCTGTCAAAGGCGACTTTATAAGATCGGCGCCGAAACAAAGTTTTAAATCTTGAATCTAATTATGTTTAATAATTTATAACTATCATCATAATATCGAGTAGCTAGTTCCGCAATGTTGTGCAGTTCCGTTTTGTTCGGAAAAAAAGAAGAACACATGTTTCCAAAAGATAAAACTGTTCTAAAACAGTGGCTAGTGGCGTTTCGCAGGAATTCGCAGGATTCTGAGGAATTAATTATATAGGCACTTAATAAATAAAATAAAAATAAATTAATTACTTATTAAACTTATATTTATCCTTCCCTTTCCCTTTAAAACACACTGCTATACAAAAAAATATTAAACATTGTACTTAAATCCATACAATGGATATGATACTGAAAGATGGTTGAGTTGTTAGATGAAACTACTCAACAATGGTAGATACTAGATTAAGCTGGAAAATTTTCTAGCAATAGCAGGTATCATGTATGTATGATAGTAGGGGCTACTTTCTTTCAAGCAATAAGTATTCATTATTGATCATTTTTATGTCCTTATAATAATTATCACACTGATAAACTCATCTTATAAAGAGAAAGTACATTTCACTTCCAATACTGTTAGTTAGTTCTCCAATTAATCCTTCTGGAGAAACCTGAAATGAAACATCTAATATTAATCAAGAGAAATACCTACTATTATTAAATTCTGGTCATCTCACACATAGTAATCTGATCCCAAGATAGGTGTGTTCTCGTTAGTGATACCTACTGTGGGTACATAACCAGAGACATAGGTATATTTCAATATCATGTACCTAGTAAGTGTGTCCTTGATGTGCATGAAACTTATAACCTTTCATGCAGAAGTCTTAGTAAGTAAATATATATAATACCTATATTAGGTAAATATATGTAAAAAGAAAAAACATAGCTGTTACCTCGGCAAACAAGCATACTTTTGGCAAAAAATAAGTTTGGAAACAGTAAACAAACTAACCTCTGAATTAGCTGCTCTTTGAGGCCGCCTATTTTTGCGCCTCTTTTTCTTAATTCCGCTTTCAAAGCGTTCACATTCATCGCCAAATAATCCATATTTGCGATAATTTCACGAAGGAGATCACTTTTCAACAGGTAAATTAAAGAAATTATAATTTATGTCACGAAGCCCGCCAAAACCAGTGAAAAGTGAATGATATTGGACCTCACGCGACACCAGCGCCCCTAGCGGCAAATTCATACGCGATAGCCCCCATTAACGTAGGTCGAAAGGGCAAATTAAGATCTTTAAAATGAGATTTTTTTTATTTTGAAATTTTAATATTTGTAGGCCGGAACGTACCCGGTGGGTGGTGGTTGTTGAGTTTCGCATGCTATTGGTGAAGGACACGCACTGTACCACATAGATTGGTCTGCTGTGGCGGATTATAACGAATTAAACTTTTCGTTCATTCAGTTCCAATTTCGGCCACTGGGGCAAAGTAACGCCTGCTTCGATTCAATAAAAAATTGGAACTAAAATAATTTGTTTTCCTGATATTTAGCTTTTTTAAATTTTATTTTTCATATCGACACACTAGGTAAACTTAAAACTTTATTTAAAAAAAGAAACATAATAATAAGTCTATGACACAGACATACAAACTGTGGTCTATGATTGGTATACTTCATGGTGTACCTATGTACTTCTTACTCTGAGGACCATGGCGTAACCACAGACATATAAATAGAAGGGCGTAACCCACAGACATAAGAAGAGAAGGGCGTAACCATAGACCGTAGACAGAGAAAGAGATACAGACAAGGCGTCAGCGTATTCAAAATTCAAATGTTTTATATTCAAATAAACTTTTACAAGTACTTTTGAATCTTCAAGTGAATCTACCACATATACACGTACACAGTACAAAGAGTCTAAAATCTGATACAGTATGCCGAGACTTACTGCGCATAGTTTAATACAGTACAAGAATCAGCTTTTCTAGTTATGGTCACAGAGGTTATGGTTCATTTTTGGTAACCATAAACCGTCTTTGAGTGGCCATACCTATCTAGTGAAAGGCCCATCAGCATGCTGGCAGACCTTCACTATCGCCATCAGTGGAGAACGTAGCACCCACCTAATACTGAATCAGCCTTACTAGCGATAGTTACCAAAAGTAGACCTACAGCTATATACCTCTAAGTCTATCTAATTGATTTAGGTAAGTACTTAGGTACCTACTTAAAAATTTAGCAAGTAGGTAGGTAGTACTTAGTAGGTACGTTAGGTAGATAGTTGAATACTACCTAGGTATATCTCTATGTTGAATAGAAATAAGTTCGTAAACCGTAGCGTACCTATCTTCTAAATCAGTCGCTGAACATCTAAAAATCGAATTTTTTTTTTTTTTTTTTTTTTTTATCCACTACAAGTTAGCCCTTGACTGCGATCTCACCTGATGGTAAGTGATGATGCAGTCTAAGATGGTAGCGGGCTAACCTGTTAGGGGCATGGCAGTTATATTAAACCCATAACCCCTATTCGGTTTCTACTTTCTACACGGCATCATACCGGAACGCTAAATCGCTTGGCGGCACGTCTTTGCCGGTAGGGTGGTAACTAGCCACGGCCGAAGCCTCCCACCAGGCATAATCGAATTAAAATAATCTGCGAATAAAAATCAGTGAGCGGACGATGACGTCACAAAAATGCAACGGGAAACAACGTGGCGCGGCGCCCAGTAGCCGCCTCTCGAGCCCTCTTCATAAATCAAAAAGTTGTTTTTGTGTCTTATCGATGTATAATCGGCGGCTGCTACCGCACTGCCGGTGTAAACTAGGTAGGTACCTACTACCTACATACGCTTCTCATCCGATGATTACTTACGCTCACGCTCTTATGATTGACGTTATTTTTTTTAATCAGAACCTGTAGGTACCTAGAAGACACTACGTCATACTCCTTTCGTCATTCACTAAGGCTTTGGCCGAAGTAGGTACCTACCTACCTAAAGTTATAGATTAGGTGCGTAGGTACCTTACCTACCTATGCGTTAGATGGCGTTATGCGATAATATTAAAAGGTAGGTATGTACAATATGTAAGAACCAAAGCTGTAATTTGCAAGGTAAGTACTACTACTATTAAGTAGTGTAGGAACATTAATTATTGATTTAAGCATTTAATAATCAAACAACATTAGCAAATAGCCTTATAGCTAATTATTTACTATCATCCGACCAATTTTACGACGCGGTGGTCGGAAATGATATGAATCGGGTCTGATATACCTAGATGATAATATCTTATTTTATTTTATTTTATTTTACTTTATTTTATTTTATTTTATTCGACTAACCAACAACATTCATGCATAAAAAAAGTATAAAGTATAAGTATAAATAAAAGATAAGTATATAGCACAAACATAAACAACTGGCTAGTACCTACAAAAGATTTTTAGATTTTTAGATAATTTATGTATTATTAAATCCAAACACGGTTTATCCATTTTAATACTTTAATTAGCAATTATTTACACAGACACCCGTCACTCGCGTTATGCCATAGTCAATCCCACACAGAGCAGTGTTGCCACTCTACAAAACCATAACAGGGATACCATACATAAATTGTATTTAACTTTCAATCTAACAGTTCGGTCATCCTGACCCAAGCTTCGTCCCGAAGTTTACATAATTTGAACACTTAATTAAAATCACGATGATTGCTGATGCCACTCTGCCATTTGTAGTATTAACGCTGGCCTTTAACGCCTGACACTCCAATGTTAAAGCACTGGCATTATAAACCTTACCAAGTACAGTTTACAAATAACAAGACTATGTTTTAGGTTAACAGAGCATCAGTCTCCATCGTCTTTTCGCGTTACAAAACATCACCTAATAAGTAAATATGGATTTATCACCCATAACACAGCTCATCATAATATTATTCTAGATAAGTTGACTCTGGTGAATTTAATGACAATTATTAATCTTTAGGTAATAATCAGTGAAATGGTAGAAACTAACTCTCTCTGGTCTATAACATCATACACTTGCTTACTCTTAACCCAAAGTTTCAATTGTATAAGTAATTCGTAACAATTTCGACAGTCTCACGGAGATGAGAACACAATCATTTGATTGAATGATAAATAAGATTCTTATAGTCTACTGGTGTACACCTATAATTAGTTTTCCTATGAGTATACTCATGTTCACTTTGTTACTTTCCAGAATGGTTATTATTACTCATTCATTACACATAATTATACTTTCCTCTTTACACATGGCATAAATGACATATACCTTCTCTGTAAGCCTTAGACAGGCTAGCTTATGTTACAATTCACCCCCAGAACTTTATCTGACAATCGATTACAATTGGTTACAAAACTCAATAAAACCCGAAGACCTGAGCTACGTTCTCTATAATGAGCGATTTTGTATATTTCGCACATGCTCCATCTATTGAGCAAATCTCTACGTTCCCTAACTTCAAAAGCACCTTATTCCCACCGGAAGAATAGATTAACCTCATACCGTGGCCCTGCATTGTATTGTTCGTTTTAACTTAACACAACAGGCAACTCAACGGCCCGGTAATGCCTTTATCAGCTCTTGCCAAATTTCAACGTTTCGTAAAACCGAACTCAAATGTTGATACTATTCAATACAACATACCTTGGCATCTGCTTGGCAACTCATATCATTTTGATTTGTGCAGTCGTGATAGTGTGGTGAAGACGTATATAATATAATATCATAATATAAATATAATATAATGTTAATAAAATATAAATGTGTAATAGTGTACCTACTTGGTTGTTCAATATTTCGGTAATTTACTTTTCACTGTCCCTCCTCAATCTAATTATGGTATTCATATCACTTTCATGAATGAATATCCCAAGGAACATCATAGATCATCAACCTGCATGAAAATATTGTTACTCTCACATGAATCTTAGTGAACCCCAAATGGCATCAAAACATAACACCGATATAAATCGCATCCCATAACTAGACCCAAAATGGCGGTCGTCTGCGCAGGTACATCGTACTACAGATCTATGCGAAGCATGCGCGGGAAGCAAGGGGTATGGTAACGTGCGGCCCCTCACGGCGCACCTGATACCGCACTTCATTTGACACCCGAAATGTGTTACTGTGCGTAGTTCAACTTAAGTACGCGGCGGTTATATTACTTGGTTGCCACTCAGTGCCTCTCATTTAAAACAATAGTTGAAATCAGTGAATACCATCTGCATGTTTTACAGACCTATTAAGCCTTTATGTCACCTAACCGTGACACTCACTGAACTGTATCATCATCACTGCGCTTTCGCCTGAAAGCGGCTGAAAAGCATATCATTCATGAAAATATTATCATGCCCCCAACGGCGAGTAATAGATTACCTGTACTAATCTGGCTAGCCCCGCGGGCAATTTACCTAAGCTTTGCTTTATTTTGCAACTCTCGCTACCGAAAATCAAAACGTAGCAGCCCCGCAGGCTAGACTTTCCAAGTCTACTGGCATCATGGCCCCTGTTTTCCACACCAGCGATATATTCAAAATGTAGTAAAATATAAGAGGTACGGAATTAACTTACATGAGCGGTGAGCCCCACGGGCAAGAAACAACCACATGAGTTATGCGGTCAGCGTACATGAGCTCCACTGGTAACTTATTAGTGATTCGCCATCTGCTCATCAGAATCCGCTAGGCTTTACATCCCAGCCCCGAGGGCGCTAATGTCCACACTTGAAAGTATATCATATAAGCCCCGAAGGCGAGGTGTGTCGGCCCCGAAGGCAAGGTTCATCGGCCCCGAAGGCAAGGTTCATCGGCCCCGAAGGCAAGGTATGTCGGTCCCGAAGGCAAGGTTCGTTAGCCCCGAAGGCAAGTGCATTGGCCCCGAAGGCAAGTGCGTTGGCCCCGAAGGCAAGTGCGTTGGCCCCGAAGGCAAATGCGTAGGCCCCGAAGGCAAGTGCGTAGGCCCCGAAGGCAAGTACGTAGGCCCCGAAGGCAAGTCCATTGGCCCCGAAGGCAAGTACGTAGGCCCCGAAGGCAAGTACGTCGGCCCCGAAGGCAAATACGTAGGCCCCGAAGGCAAGTACATAGGTCCCGAAGGCAAGTCCATTGGCCCCGAAGGCAAGTACGTAGGCCCCGAAGGCAAGTACGTCGGCCCCGAAGGCAAGTACGTAGGCCCCGAAGGCAAGTACGTAGGCCCCGAAGGCAAGTACGTAGGCCCCAAAGGCAATTGTGTTGGCCCCGAAGGCAAGTGCGTTGGCCCCGAAGGCAAATGCGTAGGCCCCGAAGGCAAGTGCGTAGGCCCCGAAGGCAAGTACGTAGGCCCCGAAGGCAATTACGTAGGCCCCGAAGGCAGGTACTTAGGCCCCGAAGGCAAGGTGCGACAACCACAACGGCTAACTGCCCTTTACTGAAAAATAATTTAAATTATACTGAAGGCAGTCTGTGTGAAGTAGCCCCGCAGGCATGTGCTGTAACACATAATATAACTCCTCAGGCATGTTCTATCAGCTGTGTGCCCAGCAAGCTGATCCGTTACGCAGTAGGCATACGCTATACGTACTGCAGCCCCTTAAGGTATGCGCTCTGTCGCCCCGGAGGCGTGTGCTATAATTTGCGTTGGAGCCCCGTAAGACATGTGTTCTGTAGCCCCTTAGGCATGTTGGCTTATCTGCGCTGTAGCCCCTTTAGGCATGTTTTGAAACTTACCAGTAGCCCCGCAGGCATATGCATGAATTGGCACTGAAACCCCTTAGGCGTGTCTTACCACTGAGCCATAGGCCCCTGTTAGGCATTTCCCTGAAACTAATCTGCAACCCTGCAAGTCAATGTATTAGTTTATACTGAAGCCCCTAAGGCATGTTACATTTACTGTTCTGTACTCTGCACTGTTCTGCCGTGCAGCCCTGCGCCAATATGCGTTAATTTGTATGAAAGCCCCTTAGGCATGTGACATTTACAGCAAGTGTACTTCACCTTTAGCTATTTTCCTGAAACTGACCCATGGCCCCGCAGGCATATTTATTTCTATTTTGTTTTTACCTCAACAAAAATCAAACCAAAATATCACAAATGAGTCACTCCCAAAATACCGTTATGTTCTCATATTATACACCCTGTTCATCTCCACCATATTATGAATTATTTGCAATATTATCATTACCGGTCCACCAGTACCATTCCACCCGACATCCTCTTTATGTTATTTTTCTCCAGAGTAACATTTAAGTCTTTATTCAACAGCCGGGCTTTAGCTCCCAAATTCATAAGAAACAATTTTACTCTTCTCAGACCAGGGCGCGTTTGGAACCCTCGTAACTTTAATTTTAAGATACCTATGTTAATCATCACCACCACGTCTTATACTTTGTATACTTGACGTTCATTAAGTGTACTGTGTAAGTACCTACTTTGAGTAAATATATTTTGGCTTTGACTCTTTAACTATAAAAGTTAAATCTTAAACTTTGCATCATTCTTGTAACTCCTTGCACCACATAAGATGACTGTAGGTATATAAATCTCCTTGCACTAAAAGGTGCCATTGCCTTTTACAAACTCGCCAATCTCCTTTATTTTCCCTCAACAACAATGATAATTTCCCATTTTCAAAAATTTGGCATCCTCCTTTATTTATCCATTTGTTTTTGCCACTTATCCTTTTTGACTAAAGAGTCATCATCCATTACAATTAAATTGGAATTTACCAAAATTACCACTTAGTTCTTTTTGCATTTATTTGCTAACATGACTGCAAGATATGCGACCCGGACTCGGCCCATATGTTATAAGATCATGTTATGAACTACCTACCAGTGTAATTCACTATGATCTGTCACATAAAACTTAGATACTTAAGTACTTAATGTAAGTACAACCTGTAGGTATTGAACTTATATCACTCTGTAGGTATGGTCTATCTATTTATTATACACACCTAGTCATCTTTAGCCAGACAGACCAGATAAACCAATATAATTATTATTCTCTAGTATGTACCTTTAGCCCGCCAACCTGCATTGGATCAGAGTGGTGGGTCCAAGCTCTAATTCCCTCTCTCCCATGAAAGTGGAGGCCTGTGCCCAGTAGTGGGACGTTAATGGGCTGTAGTGGTAGATACCTTTATACTCAACCTTTACTCATTTCTCTCAATTATATAGGTATTTTAACTAACTCATTCCATGTACCTAAACACAGTACAACTAGGCCAATACTCTAACTGAATGAATGCAAATGGTAAACTTACCTAATTCCCAGATAGAATTAGATTATACAACCTTATTTATTCGCTGTGACCTTTGGTAATTTGTATGCAAGTACTTGATAAGTAAACTATTCCATTGATACCTCTTTTTAAATTTCCATGCCAACTTTCCAATGCAATTCCGATTGCAACAGGCACGCGTCGTCGTGTCGGTTCCCGACACCGATGCAACCAAGAATGTACCAACCCTCGTAGGTATTTAAGTACTTACGATCATTTCACAATACGACACATTATTATCCTTCTTGTATTTTATACTTAGTTCACCTTCCGTCATGACGACAATTATTAATTCTTTTCTTTTTTTTTTTCTTCACGTATTACGTCACGGTCATGGTGTCATAATACTTTAACATCTTGAATTACAATTTGTACCATTTTCAGGATAGGTCCGGATAAACAATTAATTAGCACGTGAAATACATGATCCCTCTTCTGAGATATTAAATCCAAACACGGTTTATCCATTTTAATACTTTAATTAGCAATTATTTACACAGACACCCGTCACTCGCGTTATGCCATAGTCAATCCCACACAGAGCAGTGTTGCCACTCTACAAAACCATAACAGGGATACCATACATAAATTGTATTTAACTTTCAATCTAACAGTATATAATGTGTATTATGTAAGTAGGTACTTTAAATATTCATAGTTTCTTCATATTTTTCATTAGTGGCCTAAAAGCATTCAGATTTCGACTTCAGAGATGGACGTGGCGTATGCGTGTCGGCGGCACCACAGAGAACTGAACAGAGAGGAAGCTTCATACAAACTGCTCGCGGCGACTTCACCCATACATAGCGCAACGATGTGTGCGTGAGCTCTCACCGACACATTCACCGACACGATCGTCCGGGTTAGCGAGACACTGTCTGGGTTAGAACGCAAGGGCTGACTGTGGCTGACGGTCGTGCGTTTAATGAAAATAAATAGAGGAACAATTTCGTGTTCAATCACGAAATTGTTCCTCAATTTATTTTCATTACTATAAGTTTACTGATTTTGTATTAAAAATAAAACTATTTAGATTTATTTATGTAAATATAGTGTTCTGTTTCAACAAAAATGCCGAATACTTGCACAGTTGCACATTGCTTGAAAAGCTCTAAAGACAATAAGGATGTTTCCTATTTTTCATACCCGAGAGATAAAGAGAAGTAAGTACCTTTTTACACGTACCTAGCGCACCTGTACAATAAAACTAGGTAATAACATTGATCGTCAAGTGAGAATGACGTGCTAGACAGGTAGGTATGTAGTCTAGGGCTTTCGAATACCGGTTTTTCTCAATACCGGTATTAATACCGGAATGATTTTTTTCAATACCGGGATCCCGGGATCCCGGTATTGGAAAAAATTTAAAATGTGGTAGATGTTTTTTAACTTAAAATTAGTCTTTTCTGAAGCAAACGGCACCATAAAAAACAGTTTTTTCATACAAATTTTTTTTCACCAAATTAACTCAAAAAAGTGCCTTTTCTGCATAGATTCAGTGAAGAAATCCGTTAAGTAACTCTTTCACTCTATTTTATATCATGCAATATTTTATGAAATACTTAGTAGGTACTTTCTTTAAAAAAAATCACCACGTATTGATTTTTAGATTTATTTGTATTTTGAGTAATGAGAGTTATTTACGCGTTGGCTTAATTCTTACGAAACTATCGTTTGTTTCATGTATGTATAAGGTGAAAATTACGGACCACGTAATGTTCTGAAACTCCATCACATCATTTTAAATACAATCTTATTAAGTAATACTTATATTAATAACATATAATCAATTTCTTATTCATATCAATCAGAATATCAACTAGGTATATTTTTTTTAAAAAAGAACTATTTTTGGATGAATTCTTACGAAAATATTATATATTTTTAACCTCCAATGAATTTTGAACTTTTAATATAAAGTATATTTGTGACGCACTTTCTGAATGTACACACAAAATTAAATAAATATGGCAGGGAATTTTAAATAATTAGTGAAATTAGTGTCGAAGATTATAATTTAAACTACTATCGTCGTCGTCGTCTCAACCTATAGACATCCTGGACGTAGGTCTCCTGCATGGATCGCCACAGAGCACGGTCTTGTGCCCCTTGTTTCCAGCGGCTCCCAGCTACACGCTTGAGATCGTCCGTCCACCTAGTGGGGGGTCGTCCAACACTGCGCTTCCCGGTGTGAGGCCGCCATTCAAGCACTTTGGGACCCCAACGCCTATCGGTTTTGGACGAGAAGATGTCGCGGAGTTTCCCGAACCCTGCCCAGCCGAGTTGGATTCGGCGGTTGACCTCTTTCTCGAAATTGGACCTACCTAACTGGACTGTATGTCCTAGGTATATGTACTCATCAACAATTTCGAGTGCAGAATTCTCAACTAACACAGGTTGGGGCTGAACGTGTGCATTAGAAATGATCTTTATCTTGCTCATATTCATCTTTAGGCCCACCTGTTGAGGAACTACTAAATGAGTAATGAACAATATTTTTGTAAGAAGTCGATCGAAGTCGAAGAAAACGATAATTTTGTCAAAACACAAATTAATCTAAAATTCAATAGTTATTATTTAAAAGAAAATAATACATCATAATAAAATATGCATTAGACTTTATAAATCAGATTTGTGAACGTTTTGAGAGAAATAGAAATGCCAAGCCACAGGGATCTAAATTCAAACACTAATTTTTCCCTTTGAGTGAACAAAAACGACTTTTCTTCACTGGTTTTAAGCAATAAAGGCGCTCTTTTTGAGCTAATATGCTTAAGATACAAGTTTTAAACTTAGCCGAATAAAAAACAGTGGCATCTACCAAGAAATATATGCAATAGTCACTGTTTCGTTTATAGTGTCACCAATACCGGTATCCCGGTATTAGACATTTCAATACCGGTATTGAAAACCGGCGAAAAAAGTCCGGGATCCCGGTATTGGAAGCCCTAGTATGTACTATGTAGCCTAAGTCGGTCTCACCTACTTGAAGACAGTGCTCAGATAGTAGAATACCCGAAGTACTGGCTAAAATGTGTGACTTTGTCCACCCCCCAAATTATAAATGCGAAAATGTGTCAGTCTGTCTGTCTGTTACGCTTTAACGGCCCAGTTTTTCAACCGATTTTGAAGAAACTTTGTATAGAGGTAGGAGGAACTTTTTGCTAGTTGCGAGTTGCGACCCCAGGGATAAATAGGGTAAACTTGGGGCAGGTGTTTCCTATTTACCCCTGGCTCCACCAACATTTTTAACCGACTTCAAAAGGATTTGACCCGTATGTAGGTATGTATGTAGGTTTGTTAACGATTTTCTCGGAAACCAATGAACCTATTTTTATGATTTTTTCACTTGTGTAATTAACGTACCTACCTACTTTCGGGAAGGTTTAGGTTAGGTTGGGTTCGGGAAGAATATATTTAAATACACCAATAAATCAAAAGAATTTGAATATGTCTTACCATTAAGGATATAATGTTAGAAGCAGCTTCACCATATTTGACATAGAAAAGTCAAATAATATGGTGAATGTCGATTGTCGATATCGATATTAATGCCGATTTTGATGGTCGATATCGATGTCGATTGTTGATATCGATTTTGATACTCATATCGATTGACGATATCGATGTCGATGTCGTTTGTCGATATCGATTATGATTGTCGATGTCGTTTGTCGATATCGATGTCGATTGTTGATATCGATGTTGATACTCATATCGATTGACGATATCGATGTCGATGGTCGATACAAATGTCGATATCGATGTCGATTGTCGATATCGATGTCGATGTCAATTGTCGATATCGATGTCGATTGTCTATATCGATGTCGTTGCAGATGTCGATATCGATGTCGATTGTCGATGTCGATGTCGATTGTCGATATCGATGTCGATTGTCGATTGTCGATGTCTAAGTCGATGTATAATATTTTTATTTTTCCTTAAATTGTTGACATGCATCAGGTGACAACCCTAGCAGAATAGGTATACATTTTCGACTTTATTAGGAAGCTTCCCCTCTGATCGGATATATACTCGTGTGGCGGCACGGCGTGTCAGCACATATACCTACCTACTTCGTCTAATTGCACCCCCGCGGAGTGATGGATGGACCAAAACCTCGTCCTTTACCCCCCTTCCCACACCGCGGCAAACCCCACAAGCATAAGGGTTGTTCCCAGAAATTCCATTATCGTTCGTCTCGTTTCATTTGACAATACCCGCCTGATTATGTGCATAGCCATAGAGGATTTTCGGAATTCCAGAACAATGTTCCTACTTTGTACCTGTGAAGTAATTCTATCACTCTGAAGTCTAAATTTTCAAATGATTACTTTTTGAATTTTGATCAAAACGGCACAACGACTTAATTTTACAAAACAGTTCCTGATAAAAAAATCGCTAGGTGGCAGGTCTTTACCGGTAGGGTGGTTACTCCCTCGGTCGAAACCTCCCACCAGGCCAGACCAGAGAAAATTTAGAAATTATAAACTCCCAAATTAACCCTGCCGGGGATCGAACCCGGGACCTCTCACGTTAAGACAATACATTATACAGCAGTGCTCAACACTTCGCCTCGGAGGTCGTCAAACGGATTTTTTTATAATAAGTTATCGTTACGCTAGGAAGTGCAGTTTAGACACGACATGGAAACTGGGAACGTAAAAAAATTTTGGTTCTAAAATACCTCACTACTATAATAAGTATTAAAAACCTATGCGCCATAAAGGAAGCTCATATTGTTATTGCAGACAAAAGCCGAGTGCAGTTTGATAGGGTTTCACGGATCCCTATGAAAGGTATACTTACATTGCGTATTGATTACACATCACAGCAACAATAAACCGCCTCTTCCGTTCGAAAGATTAGAAAGGAAGTAAAAAAAAGTCAATATTTAGACAGAATTGATCATGGCGCATAAGTAAAACCGGACGGAATGGTGCGTTGGCGCTAATAAAATATAAAGAACAGGATAAGATTTTTTGACGGAATCATGTTAACTCGTCTGTTCTCAGCATTCCCTTGTCACAACAGCTCTGCAAAAAGCTGCAATTCTTTGCTTTTGATTGTGATCGATTGAATCGGAAATTGAGCCAGTCTGTGAATGCTTCTCAAATTGCGTACCTACTGAATTGGAAATTGGATACCATGCGCACTTCCGTAGCTCAACTCGAGCCCTCAAAATTGCTTGCTTTTCAGTTCTTCCAAAATGGTTCAAATAAAGAATTAATGCAACTACCTTTCAACAGTAGGTATAAAGTATGAACAAATATTATAGGTACCTCTATGAGTATATAAACCAATCTGTGCAGTATCTACTTAAAAGGTAAAAAGTAAAAGCTCAATAGGTAGCTACCTACCTACTACCTAGGTATTATGATTTGATAAAATTGTGGGGCCGGCGAACGCCACTTGCAATTTCTTATCAACCCGCAAATATTTTGCCGGTGTATTGCTATCTCTATTTGGCTGATGACACATGATCGCGTGCAAGCGCGATAGCAATATGAGCGTTCAGAATTTGATAAACATTTAAGTCTTGTTCCGTAAATACCAAAAATGATGAATGAAAACTTGTGTTTTTAACTTCGTGATGTTATTCTGTAACTTGTCAATATAAGCTATGTTCCTGATTAATTAGTAGGTACGTATTACGTAAGATATCGTTGGTTTTAATATGAAACAAATAAAAAGAAAACATGTCATATTTTAGGTACCGTGAAACTAGCCAACTTTGCCCGTTTTTTTATTAAAATCGAATTAATTTCGAGATTTTTCTATAGAAAGTGATGTATGTTTCTCCATTTCTTACAACTATATGATTATACGCAAGCATTCGCTTTGTATTTTTTTGCCATAGGTGGTAGTGTTTTATTGAGTCAAAGGCTTTGTCGACTATAACAAAGCCTTTGACTCAATAAAACACTACCACCTATGGCAGGCACTCGAAGAACAGGGAGTACCAACTAAGTTCATTAGATTAATAAAAGAGATAAATAGAAAATGTTCAGCACGAGTCAGACTAGAGAAAGAAGGAGAAGATTTACAAATAAAAAAGTGAGTCAGACAGGGAGACCCTCTATCCCCTAAACTGCTCTCAGCCATTTTAGAGAAGGTTTCTCAAAATATAGATTGGGATAACTATGGACTTAATAATATAAATGGGAAAAAATTAAACCATCTCAGGTTTGCAGATGACCTTATTCTAATATCCAACAATCCTAATACACTAGAAATAATGTTACGACAACTGGAAAAAGAGAGTGCTGTGGTAGGTCTAACTATGAATACAGAGAAAACTAAATTGATGACAAATGTAGACCAAATTACTATAAAAGTTAATAACAAACCAATAGAATATGTTGAAGATTATGTGTATCTGGGACAACACATTAGCAAAATGTATTCAAAGATTGTGAAATATTCACCTCCTAGCTTGGATTTTCACCGAAATGAAATAATAATCAACCGAAATGATAAAAACATCCACCGAAATGAAACAATTATACACCGAAATGATAAAAACTCGAAATGAGAATTTTTATCATTTCGGTGAGTATTTTGTCATTTCGGTGGTCAATTTAGGCCACCGAATCAACCGAAATGAAAACACCGAAATTAAAATCAAGGAAAAGAATTAACATTACGAGAAAACTATTTATTATAGGATGTAAGGAATACTACACAAATAAACGTAGTACCATTAGCCCATTCATGAATACTTAAATAAATTTACTAGCTTATTGCGAGACAAGTTATACCTATACACGGAAATGAAAAGAAATGTTTTCCATGTCACCGATATGACATACATGTGTTTGGCGGGAACACGCAGGCAAGCGGCGCACGTCCTCCCACGATCAACATATAGAGGCCATAGTTGCGAAGTTTTAAGCGCACGCGAGGGGAGCTAGAGTTGTTTTAAGCAAAAATATACCTGATAAACTTTTTGTCACCGAAATTAAAGAACTTTCAGTGACATATTCATTTTTAGTTTCCTGCTATTAAACTGGGTAGATATTATTAAAAAAATACTTTGGGATTATAATAACACTATTCATGATTAAAATAAAGGTAGCCATAAACCTCAGTAACCAATATTTTTTGTTTTATGAGGAAAATTACACAGAAACATGTTGCAGTGACAGCCACTGAAATGAAAAATTCGGAGCTTTACCATTTTTTTTTTTAAACTGTAATCCTAATCCAGAAATATTTACAGCCTCGTACATAGGTAACTACCTCTTCTACGTAGAAAAAAATATTAGAACTGTATAGTAACGTTCTGCACTACCGATTTCATCCATGCCGCATAAATTTTGCTGTTGGGAAATTCACCCATATAATCTATTTTTACCCAAGTAATGAATATTGCCATAAAACTAAAAAAATGACGTATAGTAAGTGGATTTGCATATATTTTGCTTTTAGGGCAAAGTATCCTTGAATGGCAAAGTTGGCATGTTTCACGGTATGTCGTAAAAATATGCAAAACGCAATGCGCTTACATTTAATTTTGGGAAAGTATTTTGAAAACATTATTATCCAGGGACCTAGATATATAAACACAAGTTCAGTCTAAATAGGTAATTGCATAATATGGTGGAAATATTTTCGAATTACAAATAATTATATTGGTACCTACCTATTACGTTTGTATGCAATTTACCCTCCGCCGCCGCGCCGTCTTAAATCGGCAATTACAATTAGTTACCTGTACTTAGATGAAAATCATCGTCACTACTTTCACAAACAACGGTTACTTACTCGTTACTTATGGCTTATTATTAGTAAAAGTAACATTACTTAAAATAGGTGTTATTACTTGTGATCGTAATTTCGTGAAAAAGTTAGGCCGCTATGGGTTTTCTTACCCTATGGCGCCGTAACCACACGAGTCTCTGTGACTCCAAGCCACGGACTGCAGCAAAGTACCTACCCATGATAAGGATTCATGGTCAGTTAGTAATTCTTTCTTCTATTTACATTAAACGATGAGAATTCTTCCTAAGTTTACTCTTAGCTGATAATATTTCTTCCTTTATTTACATAAAGGCAATGAATGATTCCGGACTTATATAAACAAGTTGATAGATAAAAAGCGATAGCGTAGCGGCGCTCTTGTCATGAGAAAGAAAACAAAATAAATAAAGAGATCCGGCTCTTAAAGCGTCTGTGTAACACCAGGGTAGCTCTGGTTAAAGTAAACAACGACGACACATTAAAATGAGATAGGTACTTAGATACATAACAAATCTTACCTATGCTTACGTTTTTAAACCTAAATTTATGTAACTTATGTAGCTTTAAAAAGATGATGAAAGCTTTATTGACCGAGCGAAGCGAAGGTCTCTGACACTACTTGGGTGAATTGGCACTTGTCCGTCCGTCCGTCCGTCCGTCTGTCAGAGCCTTATAACTTCTGAATTGCTGAACGTAATTACTTCATATTTAAATATAATATGTAAATCGATGGCCTCCCGCCGAATATGGCTTAAAAAGTTTTAAAAATCTTTATTTCAGGGGGGCTCTCATAGAAGCGAATGAAAAGTAAAATATTTTTTATAGCGTTACATAGGGTTGCAGTATATCATTTTAAAGATAATTAAGAACAGAGTCCAAAAATATTTTTTTTTTAATTTTTCCCCTAAAATTGACGAAATGGGAGGCTTTCAAAGTAGCGATTTTCTAACGTCCAAAGTTGACCTCAGAACTCTCAATTTTCTGAACTCTCAAGCCTGAAACTTGATCAATTATTTGAATTATATCCTGTACTTGAACAACAAATACTAAAATTAGATAAATATTATAAGGAAACGAAATTATTTAATTTTTAATGATGATGATATTTTTAACAGAACTTCACACTGATGTCAATAGATGGTGCTCTGTGAAACCGCGAGGTCTCAGTTCGGGGCGAACCACTAGTTTAATAACTAACCAACATTATAGGTAGGTATCGTATTACATAAGTACTGGTACCTATTTAGAACAGTTTAAGTATGCTTATGAGTTGCAAAAAATCAGAACTTATTAAATTATAAATAATATATAAGTAATTTATTTAAAAACTTTTTAAATCCTGATAGCAAAAAAATCTAAATTAAAAACTAAAAACGAAACATTAAAAATATCATCTATGCCGATGCAATGAGTCGATGTGCCCAGAACGCTGGCTGCGTTACCCCGCTGAATAGCCAAACTTATATGCTGGCCTATGCTTAAGTAACTGCCAACCCTCCGGTCACCTGTGGACTCTGTGAGACGAGAAGATAGATCCTTAAAAAAGGATCTAGCATCTTCGCCCCACGACCCCAGGGTTTCAACACCATAAGGCACAAAAATGAAATTATTTTCTATAATTTCATATTTGCGCCTTTTGGCTCTTTCTGCATTAGTTGCAGGCGGCCGCCCCCGCCGTCATGGAGTCGCTTGCAAGTGGGACAACGCCAGCGTATCCACATATGTGGCATCCCAAACAAGCGACCTTCCTTGCTTTCACGGAACAAGAGTCATCCCGTCAGGTCTCTTACCATCACTGCGTGCCAAGCCATTAGCGTCCACTGTCCCACCACAGTGGCAAAGATGAGGCTGTTGTAACTTGGCGCCAAGTCAAAGACCAACCGCAATCGTCAGAGTGAGGTGGTCCAACAGAGTGCCTAAATGCTTAGACGGAAGAGCTTGAAGCCAGTAACTTGATTCCCTCGTAGACACCGCAAGAAGGCGAGCACGGTCGCTTGCAGTAGGTGAAGAATTTATAAGCTCCTGGAAAACATCCGAACAACGTGCGTCGTCCCATTTTCTTTGAGAAAAAAAAGATACCGGTTCCTTACTAGGACATGCCACATTGAAAGCAACTCTAGCTTCTGCCAAATACGACAGCTCAATGGAACCTAATGATTGGTTTATAATATTGCCAAAGAGCTTAAACGTACTATAAGCAGAAGATAGAAATGCTGGTAATGATACACTGCTAATTTTACGAATGCCTAAACCACCGTACCGAACTGGGAGAGAGGCTTGTGTCCATGTCGTGCCATCAAAAGGACAATTTAGAATTTTGGATAGAGTGTTTTGAATTTTCTTATCCAAATCGTTCAATAAGGGAAGGAATTTCCAAAGTGGTGAGCATCGAAGAAAATACTGTAAATTTTGGAACGAAAAGACAGTATTTAATAATAATATAAAAAAATTCAAAAAAAAAATAAAAAGTAAAAACCGACTTCAAAAACCACAAACACTAAAAAGTAAAAAATAATTTAATTTATTATGTATACAAGAGTTAATGTAGTTCTATAATAACATTTTTTGGAGTCGGTACCAATTAGCCGCATGAACCGTCTACCTACTCTTCATTATTGTTGACGTGACTCCACATTGGCAGTAATAAATTAAATTATTTTTTACTTTTTAGTGTTTGTGGTTTTTAAAGTCAGTTTTTTTTTTTTTTTGAAAAATTTTTATTTCACAATTTTTAGTGGCCCCACTGTTTTAAAATACAGGATGTAACCAGAACGAGATATGCTATGCATGGTTAAAACATACTGTTTACAAAACTATCACACTGATCGCGAGCAATTTACTCTTATCCATTGAGGAGTTCCGTTCTCCATCTCCGGAGATATTCATCAGATCTTCACCAAATTAAAATGGGACCACCTCTGAAGTATGACCTACCAAACAAAAAAAGAATTATCAAAATCGGTTCATAATTGGCGGAGAAATCGCGTAACAAACATACAAAAAAAAAACATACAGTCGAATTGAGAACCTCCTCCTTTTTTTGAAGTCGGTTAAAAAGGGCCATGTGTGAATTGATTTGGAAGAGGCGTTCCGAACATTGATCAAAAGTAATTTGGTCATTGATAAAAATCGGAATAGAATCAACTAAGACGGGAGCCCCAAGAAGGCGAAGCGAATCTTGACTTAAAATTTTAATTCCTGGTGCCAAATGATTAAATTTTTCAGTAATTACATATTTGTTTTTTTTGGGTTTCCATTGAATTTGGAATATAGAGCTCACACTTGCCAAAATTCAATTCGATTTAAACCGTAAGATCGCGTAAAACAGATGAAGCTCCACTTCTCAAAGTTCCATCATCTAGATACCAAATGTTAAATTTAGAATTTAATTCCGAAATAATTGGGTGAATAGCCAAACTGAAAATGGCAGGTCCCAGTGGATCCCCCTGTTGGCAACCTACAGCAGAGCTTAGAAAATTGGATTTATACAATAATTTGGAAGGTTCCGCGTAACATTGCCAAAGGTAAGGGAAAATTTTTGGAATTTTGTTTTTAACCTCAGAGAGGAGGATGTTACGAATTACGATCAATTGAGTTAAAGGCATTTTTAACATCAACTTTCAGCAAACCTCCTCGCCTGAGTTTATTAAACTAGTGGTTCGCCCCGAACTGAGACCTCGCTGTATAACAGAGCGCCATCTATTGACATCATTGTGAAGTTTTGTTAAAAATATCATCATCATTAAAAATTAAATAATTTCGTTTCCTTATTATATTTATCTAATTTTAGTATTTGTTGTTCAAGTACAGGATATAACTCAAATAATTAATCAAGTTTCAGGCTCAGCCTTTCAGAAAATTGAGAGTTCTGAGGTCAACTTTGGACGTTAGAAAATCGCCACTTTGAAAGCCCCCCATTTCATCAATTTTAGGGGAAAAATTTAAAAAAAAACATTTTTGGACTCTATTCCTAATTATCTTTAAAATTGGAACGAAATAAAACCAGGCTTGGATGCTAACTGACTATATTCACGTATTTTCGCCGTATACCCACATCTTGTGTTACGTTCATAAAATAAATACCTTACACTTTCCCTCCCTTTTAAATATAAGAAAAAATAACTTAATACAAAGAGTTAATTTAATTAAAATTAAATATTTTTCTTCCGATTATAAGCTCGCAGAGTTCGAGCAGACGCGTCCGGGGGCGGCGGGGTAGGTGAGTGCCTGACGGCTGAAGGCTGGGCCGAACCTCCGCTCCCGGACGGTCCGACGGCATCTTCGAATGTAACGTCGGCATCGCTATCAACCCCTTCCTCTTTTACAACACTCTCTTCCATCTGCTCCCCTTCCGGATGAAGAGTGCTAGTTCGCGCGAGAGAATAACGATTTTTCGGATTTACTTTTACTACCTGATCCTGATGTCTACGCCATTCTACCCCTTTTCCAACATTTACCTTATAAGATACCGGTCCTGTCTGGCTTACTACTACTGCTTCTTTCCATTTATTTCCCTTTGAGGAGTAATCACGTGCCATGACGGTATCTCCAATATCAACTTCTCTCTGTGTACCCCTTTTATTTTGAATCTGGCGATCTTGTGCAGCGCGTACTACCATTGATACGTCCGGACGCAATGCGTCCAGTCGTCCACGCAATCGCCGACCTAGCATCAACATCGCGGGGGATACGCCCGTTGTGGCGTGTTCACAGTTTCTATATTGAAATAAAAATTTATTTAGAGCTGTTGATACATCATCTTTTTCAAATAAAGCGCGTTTGATTACTTTTTTAATGGTCTTCACCATATTTTCAGCCGCACCGTTGCCCTGAGGTCGGTACGGGGCCGTCGTTACACTCTTGATGCAGTTATTAGTACAGAAGTTCTTAAAATCTAACGAGCTGTACGGCGGACCGTTGTCAGTGACCAGCTGCGCGGGCTGACCGAATCTCGCAAACAACGTCCGAAAGACCGAAATCGTCCACTCCGCATCCGTACGTGTCATCTGGATCACTTCTACCCACTTGGAATGTGCATCTAAAACGATCAAATATTTTTTTCCTGCACATTCCGCAAAATCGGCATGTACGCGTTGCCATGGGTATAGTGGGTATTCCCATGGATGAAGTACGGCACGGGGTGGAGAGTGGCGGACTATCCGACACGCTTCGCACTTACTACATAGTTCTTCGATGTCGCGGTCTAAGCTAGGCCAATAGATGTAATTACGTGATATGTTTTTCATCTTATTAATGCCCAAATGCCCTTCATGAATTTCCTTCAAAATTTCTTTTTGTAGGGATGGCGGAATTATGATTCTATATTTATAAATTAAACAGCCTAATTCTAAAACTATTTCATTTCGCCTATCAAAATAAGCCTTTTCCTCCACGCAGCTCGCTACCGACGACGGCCAACCGAACATGACATAGCCAACTATTTTACTTAATACAGGATCCTTCTTGGTCTCCTTACTGACATCTCTAAAACTAATCGGAACATTATCTTCGATCATTTGAATATAGCTTGCAGACTCCGAAGGAGCCGCCCGCTGGTACGGCAAGGGCAGGCGGGACAACGCATCGGCCGGCCCGTTATCATAGGTACGCACGAACTCCACCGTAAAGTCATACGCAGACAAGCGCGCGGCCCACCGCTGCAAACGGCTGGCAGCCGTCTGTGGGATTCCACCTTTTTTTCCAAAAATGAAACTTAAAGGCTGATGGTCTGTGCGTAATATAAAAGGTCTACCGAATAAATATTGGTGATGTTTGATAATACCAAAGAAGATTGCCAGCGCTTCCTTGTCGAGTTGACTATAATTTTTTTCAGAATCATTTAATGTTCGCGAAACACAACTAACGGGGCGTTCACTGCCGTCCGGATAACGGTGCGCGAGCACTGCGCCCAACCCATACGCGCTGCTGTCCACGGACAGTACCAACGGCCGACCCTCTTCATAATGTGCTAACACCTTATCGTCCAACAGTGCGCTCTTAGCCTCCGAAAACGCGGCATCACAGCGTGCATCCCAATTCCAGGATACATCCTTTTTTAATAGGGCGTGTAACGGGTGGAGTAAAGTACTGAGATTGGGAATACATTTTCCATAATAGTTCAATAATCCCAGGAAGCTCTTTAGTTGTGTCACGTTTTCGGGACGTGGCGCATCGTGTATCGCTTCTATTTTATTCGGATCAGGGTGCAACCCTACTTTATCAATAATAAAACCTAAATATTTTACACTAGGCCTAAGAAAACTACATTTACTTAACTTAACAGTAAAACCCATAGACCGCAACCGTTCAAGTACAGCTCGTAAATTGGCTAGATGTGTTTGTCTGTTAGTCCCCGTCACACAAATGTCGTCCAAAAATACGACCGTTCCAGGAATACCTCGTAACGTTTCCTCCATTAATTTTTGGAATTTTTCTGGAATGCATGATAGTCCGAATGGCGTGCGGCGATATACGAAGGTGCCTATGTGCGTAGTGATAGCCGTATAGGCCTGTGAGTCTTCGGATAACATGACTTGCTGATACGAGTGCTTCAAGTCTATCTTCGAGAACTCCTCTCCCCCACTCAACGAGGCAAATAGTTCCTCGATCCTAGGTAGGGGATAATAATCCCGTTTTAATTTAGGATTAATCGTTACCTTATAGTCCCCGCATATTCGTATCTCGCCGCACTCCTTTACCACCGGTACGATCGGCGTGCCGTACTCAGAATGGTCCACGCGGTACATGTACCCCTCGCGCTCGAGTCGCTCGAGCTCGCTCTCGACGCGGCCGCGCAGCGCGAGCGGCACCGGGCGGGCCTTCACGTAAACCGGTTCCTTATCGGTGAGCTGTAATTGAATGGTCTTTTTACAAGTGCCTAGCGTATCTGTAAATACTTCCGGAAATTGGGTGGTTAACCGGTCCACAAATCGATCTTCGGCTATCTCATTTAATGTGATTTGTTTAATATCTAAAGCTCGGAGCCAATCTCGGCCAAATAAAGGACGAGAACCATTTTTAATAACATATAGTTTCAAATTAGGCACTCGAACGTTCCCGAGAGTGACATCTACATACGTATAACCCAACGATTCGATCTGTGTCCCCGAGTAGCAACGTAATATTAAATTATCCGAAATTATTTGTTTATGGGAAAATTTTTTATAATAAAGTTGGTCGCTGATCGCCGAAATACGACTTCCAGTATCGACCTCACATTCTAATAAGTTATCGTCTATCTGCACTTTTACAAAATATGGCCTGTTACCTTGGGCTGCTAGTTCAAGGTTAAAGAAGTCGTCTTCCTCCGAGACACTTCCGTCGTGTACATAATTATTTCGCACATTCGACCTATAATTACGCACTTCATCACACATCACTTTTAAATGGCCACGCCTTTTACACTGATCACAATGATACTGCGCATATTTGCACCTATTCGCCTGGTGCGCCTTCCCGCACCGCCAGCAGCGCGCCGCCGCGCCCGTGTCCGGCGGCCCCGCTGCGCCGCGGCTGGCGCGCCCGCCGCCCGCGCTCGCCGCCGGGCGCGCCGGGCCGCGCCGCCCGCTCGCATGATGCAGGCCCTCGCCCGCCTCGCCGCCCGCACCCGAGGCCGAAGTCGAAGTCGTTGTAGACCCGCTCACCTCCGCGTGCTTCTCTGCAGCCTCCAACGCCAGAGCTAGCTCCACAGCCTCCCGATATTTGATGTCCTTCTCGGCGAAAATTCTAGACCGCATCAGTTCGTTCGCTAATCCCGATACGAACTGGTCGCGCAAATTTTCCTCTAACATCGTTCCAAAATTGCAAGTGGTTGCCAGATGTTTCAAATTATGTAGGTATTCCGTAAGTGACTCGCCCGGCCTTTGCCGACGTAAGCGGAAAACATGGCGCTCGGCTATTTCGGAACGTTTTGGCTCCAAGTGTTCCGTAACCAATTTCACCAACTCATCGAAACCTTTCGATTCCGGATGTGCCGGAGAACATAAATCGCACATCAAACTATACGTCGCTTCACCCACGATAGTGATTAATAACGGCACTTGTAATTCATCTTTCACTTCATTTAAAATAATGTATTGTTTTACTCGCCTAATATACGCGGGCCACTGTTTGGAATTTAGGTCAAACGGTTCTAATTTACCTATAGGCATTGTTCAAAAGAATAAAAACTTGAAAACGCGTGGAAATTAACTAAAAATTCACAGACTCGTCGCCAGTGGAACGAAATAAAACCAGGCTTGGATGCTAACTGACTATATTCACGTATTTTCGCCGTATACCCACATCTTGTGTTACGTTCATAAAATAAATACCTTACAAAAATGATATACCTCAACCCTATGTAACGCTATAAAAAATATTTTACTTCGCATTCGCTTCTATGAGAGCCCCCCTGAAATAAAGATTTTTATAACTTTTTAGGCCATATTCGGAGGCAGTCCATGGGTTTACATACTATATTTAAATTTGAAGTAATTACGTTCAGTAATTCAGAAGTTATAAGGCTCTGACAGACGGACGGACGGACGGACGGACGGACAAGTGCCAATATTGTAATATTTCATATTATTTCAAGTAGATTTTGATATTATATTTGTAAGTACATGTTGTTTTCGATATTAAATTATCATTTATTAGAAATAGCTATTTATCAAAGTAGAGTCCAATGGTTTGTTTACACTAACAACTATCTAATGATGTTATTTTGAACCATTAATTGTTTACTTTTCCCAAAGTGTAGCATCCGTTCTAGCAATGTACTATCGATGTTTGTATTGTAATTAAGAATATCTTAAATACTCCTCCACCCGATCGTAACAGTGAGTTCAATCCTTAGTTCAATCCTGAGTCCAGTCTCAGCAGTCTAGTCTCGACAATAGTCTTAACAGTCAGTTCTAGTTAAGTTCTTTTATTTGTGTGTTAAAAATAATAAATATTATTAAATACTTCGAGACGCTGCGCGGTTGTTATTTTCAAGGCCCCTTCTGACCACCGAACATTACATTTTTGGTGTCAGAAGTGGGATATCAAAGAGACTTTTGAAATATTAGAGTTTCTTTGTCCTGGCAAAGTAAAGTGAAGTAAAGTTTGGTCAGACAGTCTCCGGGTCATCTACGTACAACTACGTACTGGAGCAGCACGGCTTTCAGTCATCGAAGTGTGTACTCGTACATACATACTGAAGCATTACGTGAAGGGACCTGAAATCAACCCGACGAAGCACTCAACCCTCGACGGCTGCACATCGACGAAGGACACAGCAAGTCTCAAAAGTCAACGAGGTTCAAGCACGAGGAGCTGGGCGACCGTGGTTCATCGCTGGGATCACACCAGTACCGCCAGTAGCAGCAGGCCAGTTCTTCGGTGGCGTTCGCGCTATCACCTCGACGACGCTACGAGATCGAGCAGGACTCCGCAATACAGCGAGTAACCAGAAACGTTCCAAGTGAGTCGCATTTGTTATTGTATTGTGTATATTATTGTATTGTGTTTATTATTTTAAGTTAGGCACAGAATTTATAGGAAATTATTAAGAGAAGTTATAGGTAATTATTGAAGCTCTATATCCGTTATTTTGTGGTGTTTAAATTAAATAGGAATCAAAATGAATTCAGAGGATAAAGTTTCAGGTGGATTTATAGATATTAGTCTTGCAGAAAAAATGATAAATAAATATGATGGCGATAAATCAAATTTACACGTGTTCATAGATAATTGTAATAATGCATATGCACTCTTAAACCCAGTATATAGAATTGCATTCATATCAATAATACTTTCAAAAATAGAAGGTAATATTCGGTCAACGTTATTAAATAGATCTTTTACATCATGGGAAAACTTAAAACAACACTTATTAGAAAATTATAGCGAGAAAAGAACGTTTGCACAGTGGCAGTTAGAGTTAAATTCGTGTAGACAAGGTTATAATAAATCAATAACTAAATACTCAAGTAGAGTAGAAAATTGTTATATTAAATTAATAAAATCATTAGACCCTAAATTAACAAAAGAAGCTCGAGAAGCCAATATCGAATTATTAAAAAATCAAGCGTTAAATATTTTTATAAGTGGTCTTCTACCACAACTCCATATATTATTGAAGTCCCAGAAACCCTCATCATTCGAAGACGCGGTTTCAATAGCAATTTCTGAAGAACAAGAAATTAAATCTAGACAAGAGATGAGTGTTAGACAAAATTATAACACAGGAATAAAACGGTGTACAAACTGTAATAAATTAGGCCATTTAGCTCACCACTGTAGACATCAACCTATGATTAGACAAATGCATAGAAATCCCATGAATAATCACATACCTTCTTGTTTTTATTGTAAGAAAAAAGGGCATGTAGCTAAAGACTGCTGGAATAATCCAAATAATCGTAATAATAACCAGCCTTCTCATAGTAATCGTTTTAATCGTCCAAACAATAATAGTTGGAACTATAATAATCCAAATAATAAGCAGACAAATAACAGAAGTAACGAGAATAGGTCTTTAAACTCCAACGGTCCAAGGCCCGCGGCCAACCCGAGGACCACAAGTTAGATCAAGGCCGAATAAGATTCATCGATACGCGTATTTCGTCATATGTAAAATTAGATTCCTTAAGCATATTAGAAAACAAAAATAAGTTCCTTATTGATACAGGGGCAGAAGTAACATTGATAAAAGTAACGGCATTAGAAGGGCAAACATTGATATACGAAGATAGAAAAATTAAATTAAAAGGTATTGACAAAGACGCTAGTCCGACTGATACAATTGGATGTGTCCATTTGACATTTGATATAGGAGAAAAAAGAGTTCATCATACACTTCATGTGGTACCTGATAACTTTCCTATTCAATGCAATGGAGTCATAGGTAGCGATTTCTTGTCAAAGACGAACGCGATAATAAGTTATAAAGAAAATAAAATCAAAATATGTAGTATAGATATGAATATTGAGCATGAGGAAATTAAATTTGTTAGTGAAGATGTGAAAGAGAATATGAATAATAAAAGTATACAAGATGATATTTATGTTGAAAGAAATAAAAGTGATGATATGTGTTATGAAGATTTAGAAAGTGATATGTTCGAAAGTGATTGTGAAGTTTATCCACAAGTATTAAAAAATGAAAGAAGTTATGAAAATAATAGGTATGAAAATGTTTGTGAAGTTCATCCACAAAACTTATTTAATGAAACGAATCACAAAAATAATTTGTTGGTCATAGAACCAAGATGCGAAAAGGTCATTTCTATTTGTATAGAGAACCCCAATTTGAAGGAAGGAATAATATCTGAACCAATTAAGTTATCAGAAGGTGTTTATTTATGTCCGAGTATAGTTAAAGTTCAAGAGAACAAAGCGTTAACAGTGTGTTTGAATACGACTGATAAGGAAGTAAAAATAAATAAGTTGTTTGTGAAGTTAGAGTCGTTAAGTGATGAGCAAGAAATGAATGAGATAATGACCGTAAACAAAATTAAGAATGAGGAAATGTTTAAAAGGAATCGTTTAGATAAATTAACTGAGACTTTACGTACCAATCATTTAAACAAGGAAGAAAAAGAGTCATTAATAGAATTATGTAGAGAGTATAATCACATATTTCATTTAGAAGGAGATTCATTAACGTCGACAAATGCGGTAATGCATGAAATACCTACGAATAATAACATGCCTATTAACACAAAATCGTATAGATATCCAGAAGCACTTAAAGGAGAAGTTAACGAACAGATTAATAAGTTGTTAAAAGATAAAATAATTGAACCATCTAGCAGTCCATGGAACTCACCAGTATGGGTAGTCCCCAAGAAAATAGATGCATCAGGCAAAAAGAAGTGGCGACTTGTGATTGATTATAGAAAGTTAAACGAAATAAGTATAGGCGACGTCTATCCATTACCTCAGATAAACGATATATTAGATCAGTTAGGTCATAGTAAATATTTCACAACCTTAGACTTAGCGTCAGGTTTTCATCAAATTAAAATGAATCCAAAAGATCAAGCTAAAACAGCCTTCAGCGTTCCTTTAGGTCATTATGAATACACTAGAATGCCATTTGGATTGAAAAACGCACCTGCAACTTTTCAGAGATTAATGAACAATGTTTTAGTAGGGTTGCAAGGAATAAAATGTTTTGTGTATCTTGATGATATTGTGGTTTATGGAAATTCATTGCAAGATCATAATTTAAAATTGAAAGAAGTTTTTGAACGATTGTCACAACATAATTTGAAACTCCAGCCGGATAAGTGCGAGTTTTTGAAAACTGAAGTCATGTATTTAGGTCATTTAATTACGCAGAACGGTGTAAAACCAGATCCAAAGAAAATAGAGTCAGTAAAGAATTATCCAGTTCCAAAAAATCCAAAGGATATCAAAAGTTTTTTAGGATTAGCTGGCTATTATAGAAGATTTATTGAAAATTTTAGTAAACTCAGTCAACCTTTAACGAAACTTTTAAAGAAAGATGAACCTTTTATTTGGACAAGCTTGCAACAACATTCTTTTGAAACTTTAAAAGCAAAGTTATGTGAAGAACCAATTTTACAGTACCCTAATTTCTCAGAAACTTTTAATCTAACTACCGATGCTAGTAATTATGCGATAGGAAGTGTATTATCACAGGGATCGGGACATGAAGATCTTCCAATAGCATACGCAAGCAGAATATTGAACAAAAGCGAATCAAATTATTCAACAACAGAAAAAGAGTTATTAGCAATTGTTTGGTCTGTAAAACATTTTAGACCATATCTGTACGGTCGTAAATTTAAAATAATAACCGATCACAAACCCTTAACTTGGTTAATGAATGTCAAAGATCCTGGATCTAGATTAGTTAGGTGGAGACTCTTACTAGAAGAATACGATTATGAGATTGTTTATAAACAAGGAAAATTGAATCAAAACGCAGACGCGCTAAGTAGAATAAGACCAGACAATGAAAATATTGAGAACGTTATTAAGGTAAACAATGTAACAAGAAATAGAGAAAGTTATTCGTCATTTTTAAAAGAAATGGAGAGAAAACCAATATTGTATAATAAATTAGAAGAACACAACGATAAGCTTCCAGATAAAGTAAATAAAGTAGTATTTACATCAGTTGACTTAGACGTAGAAATGATAAATTGTTATTAGAATATGAATCTTATGTCAAAGAGTTAAAATCCAAAAACCCAAATCAATATGACGTCTTAAGTATATCAGTTAACAGTAATAAAGTATACTTTACGTTTCCAAAAATCAATTACTGGGATAACGTAACTTATGAAGACATGTTTGAATGTTTCAAGAATTTAAAATATAGCTTACTACAAGAAAATGTTAAAGAAATTAATTTTACTAGTTTTTGTAACCTTCGACTAAAGTGGCATAAAGTTAGAACTATGATATGATACATATTTAAAGATACAGATATGATAATAAATGTTTTTCACGAGAAGGTTCAAACACCAAAGAAGGAGGATATACCATCGATTTTAGAAGAAAATCATTCCAGCATAATCTCAGGTCATATAGGTTTTCATAAGACTTATAAGAAAATCAAAGCGAATTATAAATGGGACTCAATGAAAAAAGACATAAAAGAATTTATTAAGAAATGTGAATCATGTCAAAAGAATAAAGTAAATAGAAAGAAAAATAAGAAACCAATGGAAATTACTTCAACTTCAACAGAAGCTTTTCAGAAAATTGCTTTGGACATTGTTGGTCCACTTCCTTTAACAGAAAATGGAAATAAGTATATATTAACATTACAAGATGACTTGACAAAATATTCTCAAGCTTTTCCATTACCCAAACACGATGCTGAAACAATAGCAGATTGTTTTGTCCGTAATTTCATTTGTAAATTTGGAATTCCTGAAATTTTATTAACAGATCAAGGAGCTGATTTCACTTCAAATTTAATAAAAGAAATTTCTAAGTTATTTAAAATTAAAAAGATAAATACTAGTGCTTATCATCCACAATCTAATGGAGCATTAGAAAGAAGTCATTCAACATTAGCAGATTATCTTAAACATTATGTAAGTGAAGATCAAACTAATTGGGACAAATGGGTAGATTTTGCTATGTTTTCATATAATACGAGCGTTCATACGTCAACACAGTTTACACCATTTGAACTAATATTCGGTTTCAAAGCAAACTTACCTAGTTCAATTATCAAAGAACCTGAATTTAAATATTTCTACGATACATATTTAGACGAACTTATATTAAAACTACGAAAATCAAGAGAAATAGCTAGAAATAAATTGATAGATTCAAAGGAATATAATAAGCAAATTTACGATAAGAAATGTAAAGATGTAGAATTTAAAGTAGGAGATAAAGTATATTTAAGTAACGAAGCAATTAAGATAGGTAAATCACGGAAGTTATCACCGTATTTGTTAGGACCTTATAAAGTAATTGAAGTTAATTCATCAACCAATGTAACGATTAAAGTTAAGAATAAAAAAGTAAAAGTGCATTCCAATAGATTGAAACATGCATTTGTTTCAGAATGAACCTGCTTCGTGTCTTGATATTCCTAACATGGATAAAGTACGTAACAAGTAATGATAGTTCTTATAGTATTAATATAATAGATAAAGGAGGCATTTATTTTGAGAACTTAGGAAAGGTTAATTATTTTGACAGTGAATGGAATTTAATAACATACCTTAATATAGCTGATATTCATAAAAAAATAATTTTGGTTCATAATACGTATATTAAAACTAAAGATATTTGTAACCATGAATCTTTTAATAACTATTCTTTATGTCAAACTTCACTAATTATTTTAGAACAGCTAATTCCCCAAATGTCTATGTAAGAAAATATTCTTAAAGAATTAACCGGATTTCATAAAACCGGAGTAAAACGGTCATATATGGATGGAGTTGGAAATATTTTTAAAGTTTTATTCGGAACTTTAGATGCCGAAGATGCCAAAAAATATAATGACGCAATAGAAAATTTAGATAAAAATGAACATGAAGTTTTACAATTATTGAAAACACAATCGAATATAGTAAAATCGACTATTTCTAATTTTAATAGTACGATAACAGATTTATATACAAACGAAAAGATATTTAATGAAAATTTGAACTTACTATCTAACTATACAAAGGATATTGGACATAAAATATTTAGTATTAAAATGAAACAAGATGTTGATGAACATATGTCATTATTGACTTTAATAACTACTGAAATTGAAAACGAAATTTCTACAATTATTAATGCAATTTTATTTACTAAAAATAATGCAGTTCATCCTGTTATAATAACACCAGAACAATATGGAGTTGAATTAAGAAAGACAGTATCATATTTACCACCTCAGACCAAATATCCTCTAGAAATTAATGAAAAGAACGTACCAGAATTGTTGTCATTAGTAAACGTAGCTTCATATATTTCAAATGATAAACTTGTTTTTATAATTAAAACTCCTTTGATTACTCAAACTAGTTACGATTTGTATAATGTTTTACCTGTACCAATTAAAAGTAGAGACGAAACTTTTATATTTGTTTTACCTAATTTTAAGTATTTTTTGATGTCGAATAATAAAATTCATTATACAAGTTTACAAAATTTAGATAGATGTAAGAGACTTCAAGATAATGTAAGATTTATATGTAAATTAGAAACACCTTTATATTCCGTTCATACTAGTAAAACATGTGAAACAGAACTTATGTATAGTAATTCAAAATTACCAAAAGAATGTGACACTAGAGTTGGTTACATAAATACCGAGCAATGGTATAAGTTATATAGTGATAATAATTGGATATTTGTAACGCCTAAGAAAGTAATTGCTACATTAAATTGTAAAAATAAAGAACCAATAGATATTGAATTAATTAATACAGGCATATTGAAAATTTCAGATAGTTGTAAATTATATACAGCAAATATTATATTACAAACGCGAACTTTAGGTTTAGAAAGCAATTATAATTCAATCTTGCCACCGATTGATATTATATCAGATGATTGTTGTAAAAAGATAAAAAGTAAAAATATATCGAATATAAATTTTGTACCAATAAAAATACATGAAAAATTAGATTTAGAAAGTTTAGACTTAGCAAGTCATAAAATAGATAAAATTAATGATATGATTGATAAAATAGGAAATCAGTCAATTTTTAATAAAGTTATTAACAATGCTTATTTTGCATACATTATGTTATCAATTTTCAAAATGATTTTTATATATGTTATTTATAGATTAATTAAATATTTATGGAAAAGACATTTCTTCTGTAATAAAAATGATAGAATATTAGCATTAGAAGATACTAGATCTTGTTGTGCTCGAATCACTAATTGTATAACATTGAAAGTTAATAACCCTGATAACAGAGAAATAGAATTAGAAGAAATACCTTCTACATCAGATACATCAGATGTACCACTAAGACGTAGTGCTAGAATCGCTTAATTAAAAATAAATTAAATATGATGTGTTAAATACACATTTTGGTATGTTTATCTTTTATGAATTGTACTGTTTATGAATTATGTAATGTGTAATGAATTGTTGTATGTTTTATCTTTGTAATGAATATTTTATAATATGATTATGTTTATGACTAAGTTTTAATAAGACTCGAGAAATTGTTTAGAAAAGAATTTAAAATAAACCCTGTTTATTTTCTTAAAGGGGGAGGATTGTAATATTTCATATTATTTCAAGTAGATTTTGATATTATATTTGTAAGTACATGTTGTTTTCGATATTAAATTATCATTTATTAGAAATAGCTATTTATCAAAGTAGAGTCCAATGGTTTGTTTACACTAACAACTATCTAATGATGTTATTTTGAACCATTAATTGTTTACTTTTCCCAAAGTGTAGCATCCGTTCTAGCAATGTACTATCGATGTTTGTATTGTAATTAAGAATATCTTAAATACTCCTCCACCCGATCGTAACAGTGAGTTCAATCCTTAGTTCAATCCTGAGTCCAGTCTCAGCAGTCTAGTCTCGACAATAGTCTTAACAGTCAGTTCTAGTTAAGTTCTTTTATTTGTGTGTTAAAAATAATAAATATTATTAAATACTTCGAGACGCTGCGCGGTTGTTATTTTCAAGGCCCCTTCTGACCACCGAACATTATTTTCAAGGCCCCTTCTGACCACCGAACATTACAATTCACTCAAGTAGACTCAGAGACCTTCGCTTCGCTCGGTCAAAAAGTACGAGCAGCGTGAACTGCAGCTTCACAACCACCTTTACATCCGAAGCCTAGCTGTATAGGTTGAAAAAAATCTGACATAGATGGCGCAATGTATAATACATATAAGTATGTATAATAATAATTGTATTATATAATAAATATTATAATAATAATTATTATAATTATTATTATATTAATATACTTACATAAGTAATAGAGATTATACATAATAGGACAAGTGAATACTTTCTTTTTTCAACACTATTAGTTCTTGTGATCAACGGAGGTAGGTATACCTACTTAATCCTATATTGGAATTTGGAACCGTTCAGCGAGGTACTTACCTACTTAATTCAATTTCGATTTCCGAAGTCGAACGCATGCCGAAGGCCGACAACCTCCCACACCAAACCTCCCCCAATTTGATTGCGGAAATTAGCGAAGCGAAAAGCGCGCAACACAGAAAGCGGTACAACACAGAAAGATTCTACTGATGATAATTTCAAGGATATTAAGTTATTTAAATATAATGGAAATGATAAAAACTAAAGTACCTACCTAAGGAAGTAACTTAAAACATATAAGTCAATGATTTAAACTCCCCCCCCCCCCCCCCCCCCCCCCATAATAATATTATAAAATCCGAAAGAATGTCTGTCTGCTACGCTTTCCCATATTTTCTACCGATTTTAACGTTTGGTAACTAACAGCTAAGGAACGTAGGTTAGGTAGGTAGGTAGTACTTAAATAAAAACATAGGTCCGAATTGCAGATGGACATAGTACGAAATACAATTTAAGGAATATAGAAACTTCCTAGAAAGGTGTCTCTTCGAGATCGGGCTAACTCCCGCTGAGTGCTGCGGCGCGCTATGCGATGCAGTAAAAACTGAACTGTAATTTGATTATGGAAGGCGGCAGAATAGTGAGTTTTCACTGATCTAGTAGCATCGTTTGTCGTTACAGTACTGATGGTACTGTTTTGTCACCTCTGACTGGATGTAAACATCCACTTCTCAGAATGTCGGAAATAGCGCTTGCGAGTAACTCGAGTCTTGAGATCTCGTCGTCGCGATCTTCACTCTTCTGTCATTATTACCTATACTTCGTTCGTACCTATTAACTTTATTTCGTTCAGCTACTTATATATTATTTACTTGAAAATACAGCCAATATACCTACTTGCAAATACATTATTATGACGTAACATATCCATGCTCAGTGCTCAACCACCCATGTTTTACTTAAGTTGAATTAAGCATGCTTGAAAATTTAATGTAAAAATGTGTTGGTAAAGTAAGTTTGTTTTGTAAGCATACTTTAGCATTATTCATGTTATTTTATTTCATCAAGTTTGTCACTGTAGGTACCTAGGTACCTGCTGCACGTTTCTAAAATCTTAGCTTCAATGCTATTTTGGCATAATTGCAATCACAGCCTTCTTAACGTCGCCATGTCACAACTTTAAGGCGCCAGCGGAGGGTGAATTGCTCATACAAACGTAATACCAAAATAATTAGTAATTCGAGCATATTTCCTCCATATTATGCGATTATTAAGATTGAACTTGTATTTATCTAGGTCCCTGGATAATTATTTTTCCAAAATACTTTCCCAAAATTAAATGTAAGCACATTGCGTTTTGCATGTTTTTGCGACATAAAAGACATGTTTTCTCCTTATTTGTTTCATATTAAAACCAACGATATCTCACGTACTAATTGATCAGGAACATACCCTATATTGTCAAGTTACAGAATAACAACACGAAGTTAAAAACACAACAATTTTTCATTCATCATTTTTGGTATTCACGGAACAAGACTAAATGTATAACAAATTCTGTACGCTCATATTGCTATCGCGCTTGCACGCGATCATGTGTCTTCAGCCAAATAGGGATAGCAATATACCGGCAAATTTATATTTGCGGTTCGAGTAGAAGTTGCGAGCGGTGGTCGCCGGTCCCTTAATAAAATGTATTGTTACAGACACTACGTACCTACCTAAGACTACGTACAGCACAGACAATGTTAAATCTAAAATGATTAAGCGTTTGCTAGGCATTTCGTTGCGACTTGCGCTCGATTATTTATTGTAAATTTGGGTATACTAAAAAGGGGCAGGTGTGCATGGTAACTGGAGAGCGGGAGTCTCGAACCTTTGCGGCATCGTTGGCGACGTGCGCGGTGAGATCAAAGCAGGGAGCCACGAGGGTCGACGCACGCGGCTCTCGATTCTCGATCGTCCCGCGCCCCGCACGTCTTCCCCACATCCATACAACAATATCTGTACGGCAACTTACGGTTCGATTCGTTCCCTTGACTCGAATCGGCGTCGGCGCGCGCAAAATACTCTCAAAGAGAACCTCCATATATACTCGTGTGCCTCCATCGTTGGACCGGTTATTGTTTACAAACGAGTAACGACCGGCGTACCTACCTACCTATCTATGTAATGGCCGTAAATTGCTTAGACGAATTAGGTATATCTGAACGTCGATCATCGAAATGTGTTCCTTCCGCATAATTTGTCTGCATTTTGTCTGCACTAAAATTAAAGGATCTAATAAATCATACCTATAAGTAGGTACTTATTACTAGGTATACACATAATATAGTAGGTATCAGGCCATTTTTAAGTAAGTAGGTAGAGGTATCTATCATAGATAGGAATTCTTTTTTAAATTTTATTTATTTAAATAGGTATCACTTTACTCACATCGACCAGTAGGTATTGCGATAGTGTTGTTTTGAAAACCGAGTTCTTCGAGATTCGGCAGTTCGAATTGAATTAATCAACATCGTCGTGATAGATACCTTGTCGGACGGTGGGCGCGCCACTCAATGTCTTTACAACATAATTTGCACTTCGAGCGGCAAGATCAAAGGCGAGGCCATTCGATGGCGGCGCCTTTGATCGCTTTGAGCCTTTGACTGCTGCCGCCTCCGCAGGTATGCCTCCAAATAGTCAATTTTGGACGGTTTTTTGTAACTCTACATACGTATAAAAAGGAATGAACTTATACTTATGAATTTAGTAAGTTAAGAATAAGTTGGGGGTTTTAATTTAATAAGTAATTTCTAGATTTAAAATTGCAAGATATGTGACGTCACACTAGGGAGGGGGGGTCTCACAAATGTGACCAACAAGGACGGGGGAAGGGTCAAAAAATCACGAAATTGGTGTGATGGATGACCCCTTACTACAACGTACCTATTATTATTATTATACGTATTACCTACCTATTTTGTGCTATTGCCTTATTATTGGCCGAGCGAAGCGAAGGTCTCTAACACCCATATTCTAAGTCGTACTCGCATAGCTGGGCATTAACTCGTTAATCCGTTAAACGTTAATTAACGAAGTTAACATTTTGATTAACGGATTAACTTTTAAGTTAACTTTTAAAAATGTTAACGGATACGTTAACTTCCGTTAATATGCAGAAGTCCGTTAATCGTTAATCCAACGCCTAATAGTTACCGCACGGCACCGACAACTTGACAAGACGAGTCACGAGAGAAGAGATTTGTTTCGTTTGATCATTTCATTACTTAGCGCCGGTGCTTAGAGTGACGAGTGTTTACTGTTTTGTTTGTTTGTTTGTTGTTATTATAAATTACTGTCAGTGATCATATTTTGCGTGTTGATAATTGATAAAGAAGAGTGCAGTGTAATTTAGTTAGAGAGAAAAAGTGTACTGTGCTGTGGTAGGTACTGTGTAGTAATTATTAAAATAAATTATAAAACCCTATGATGGATGTTGGAATACATGGAATCGGATCGGAATTTTACACATATTAACGGATTAACGATTAACGTTAACTTGCGTTAATTCTTCCGAAATGTAACGCTTTAACGTTTAACGAAGCTAACTTTTTTTGTAGCGGATTAACGATTAACGAAGTTAACTATTTGATTAACGGTGCCCAGCTATGCGTACTCGTAACCTCATGATTTCCTTGACTCGACTCAACCTCACTCAGGCGATTTCATATTTTAGTCTACTTGAGTGAATTTGCACTTGTCCGTCCGTCTGTCAGAGCCTTATAACTTCTGAATTACTGAACGTAATTACTTCAAAAAATATACCTAGGTAATATGTAAACTGATGGCCTCCAGGCTGGAGGCCATCAGTTTACATATTACCTAGGTATATTTTTTGAAGTAATTACGTTCAGTAATTCAGAAGTTATAAGGCTTTTAGGATTAAGAGGGAAGAAGGTTTTAAGATTTTTATAACTTTATAAGCCATATTCGGCTGGAGGCTCCAGCCGAATATGGCTTATAAAGTTATAAAAATCTTTATTTCAGGGGGGCTCTCATAGAAGCGAATGCGAAGTAATAGAGTAGGACTAGGAATAGTCCAAAAATATTTTTTTTTAATTTTTCCCCTAAAATTGACGAAATGGGGGGCTTTCAAAGTGGAGATTTTCTAACGTCCAAAGTTGACCTCAGAACTCTCAATTTTCTGAAAGGCTGAGCCTGAAACTTGATTAATTATTTGAATTATATCCTGTACTTGAACAACAAATAGGTACTAAAATTAGATAAATAGGTATTAAGTACTTACTTATAAGGAAACGAAATTATTTAATTTTTAATGAGCTTCAGTATTTTTAACAGAACTTCACAATGATGGAAATAGATGGCGCTCTGTAAAAGTTTATGGATACCGCAAGGTCTCAGTTTGGGGCGAACGGCTATTTATTATAATAATTAAATTCGTTAATTGAAAAACACAATAAAAATATTTAAGTAATAGGTAATTCGTAATAGGTAATTCCCAGCATAACTGCACGATAGGCAAACTAGAGGCCGTAATAGGCTAGTGACTCCATCGCTCCGCCTCAAAAAAGTCAGAAGGTCATTCGTGGGAATGAGCATTATTTTCTATAACAAGATTCCACAACCTATTTTGGACTTGCCTATAGGTACATAAATTTAAGAAATCCATTAAAAGTATGCTCCTGAAAAAAGCTTATTATACTGTTGAAGATTATGTAAATGATAGAGGAGCTTGGATTTGATCGCTCCAGCAATGCTAAGGACAGCGGTTACTTATGTACACATTGATATAATAATAATTGTAAATGAATTATTTAATAAAAAAAAATCAAAAAAAAAATAAAAACCGACTTCAAAAACCACAAACACTAAAAAGTAAAAAATAATTTAATTTATTATGTATACAAGAGTTAATGTAGTTCTATAATAACATTTTTTGGAGTCTGTAGCTGTACCAATTAGCCGCATGAACCGTCTACCTACTCTTCATTATTGTTGACGTGACTCCACATTGGCACCGACTCCAAAAAATGTTATTATAGAACTACATTAACTCTTGTATACATAATAAATTAAGTTATTTTTTACTTTTTAGTGTTTGTGGTTTTTGAAGTGGGTTTTTTTTTTTTTTTTGAAAAATTTTTATTTCACAATTTTTAGTGGCCCCACTGTTTTTGCTGTTTATTTTACTTGTAATATTTTTTTTTGCGCTGTGAGTGCTGAACGCGTAATACGGTAGAGTTCCAAGGGGGGAACGGTATTTTTTTTGACAATTTGCCCCATAAATCCAAAACTACTATGCATTAAAATAAATAAAAATCTGTTTTAGAGTGTACAAGTCAAGTACAAAGTCCTTTCATATGATACCCCACTTGGTATAGTTATCCTACTTTGAAATTTCAAACCCCTGATTTTCCCCACTTTTTTAATTAAACTAAAAATAATTTTAATTTTTTTTGATTTCCATGATATTGGGCCACTATTATATACAACTATTCCAAATTTCATGTCAATAGCTTTAATAGTTACTGAAATAATCGACTGTGACAGACGGACTGAGAAAGTCGCACCATAAGGCACCATTTTTACCATTTTGGTACGGAACCCTAAAAAAAAAAGATAATATGCTATGTATGGTTAAAACATACTGTTTACAAAACTATCACACTGATCGCGAGCAATTTACTCTTATCCATTGAGGAGTTCCGTTCTCCATCTCCGGAGATATTCATCAGATCTTCACCAAATTAAAATGGGACCACCTCTGAAGTATGACCTACCAAACAAAAAAAGAATTATCAAAATCGGTTCATAATTGGCGGAGAAATCGCGTAACAAACATACAAAAAAAAATTTAAAAAAAAACATACAGTCGAATTGAGAACCTCCTCCTTTTTTTGAAGTCGGTTAAAAAGAGCAACCACCGAGTTTCTTGCTGGTTCTTCTCGGTAGGAAATAGGAATGCCATTCCGAACCAGTGGTAGATTCACTTGACGATTCAAAAGTAGGTACTTGTAAAAGTTTATATTTGAATAAAAAAACATTTGAATTTGAATTTGAACTCCACTCATCAACCTTTTAATATTGACACTAAATTAGTACCTGCTCAAGTAAGTATTAAAGTCAGTAAAGTGAAGTTAGTCAATAGGTACCTACCTACTAGAGTAGACCTACCTACCTAAAGGTATGTAGAGTTGAATAATTGTTTCGGTTTTCGATCGACGACGCTCTGTTATCCTGTTATGAAGGTAAGTAGGTAGGAATCTGTGGTAGGAATCATAGACATAGAATTTTTTCGCTACGAGGAATACTATAATATACCTACCACCATCGCTGTACTTACCACAGTTTTATTTAAATTCTTATATGTAATATCTATATGTAGTTTCGTGCAATAAAGGTAGTCTGCAACGTCTTTCCGCAATAAAAATAAGCAGCTGATGTCCGAATATAGGAGAGACATAAAGGTTAGGTGGCCGTTTATGCAAAAATATCTTGCTGTAAATTGCTGAATATAAATTTTTATATTTCTTGCACCTATTTATATACTAGCTGATGCCCGCGACTTCGTCCGCGTGGATATACCAAGTTTTATCGAAATAACTTGAGAAATGAGGGACTTTTATACAAACGTTCAACCTCTATTTCACCCCTTTGGGAGTGGAATTTTGAAAAATTGTGAAACACGTATGTTTTCATTTCTAACCCGCTGCTCATATACCAAGTTTCATGGATAGTTTCATCGAAATAACTTAAGAAATGAAGGACTTTCATACAAACATTCAACCCCTATTTCACCCCTTCGGGGGTAAAATTTACGAAAACTGCAGTGAAACACGTATTTCTTCATTTTTAACCGGTAGGTTGTATACCAAGTTTCATCGATATAACTTGAGAAATGAAGGACTTTCATACAAACTTTCAACCCCTATTTCACCCCTTTGAGGGTGAAATTTTGAAAAACTGTGAGACACGTATGTCTTCATTTTTAACCCGCAGCTCATATACCAAGTTTCATGGCTATAACTTGAGAAATGAAGGACTTTCATACAAACTTTCAACCCCTATTTCACCCCTTCGGGGGTAAAATTTACAAAAACTGTGAAACACTTATTTCTTCATTTTCAATCAGTAGCTTGTATACCAAGTTTAATCGATATAACTTGAGAAATGACGGACTTTCACAGAAACTTTCACCCCCTATTTCACCCCCTTAGGGGTGGCATTTTGAAAAACTGTGACACACGTACTTCTTTATTTTTTACCGTTAGCCAAAATAAAAAGTTTCGTTGATATAACTTGTAAAACATCTTGAGAAACGAAGGACTTTCATACCAACTTTCATCCCCTATTTCACCCTTTTGGGGGTCGAATTTTCAAAAACTGTGAAACACGTATGTCTCCATTTTCAACCCGCAGCTCATATATCAAGTTTCATGGCTATAACTTGAGAAATTAAGGACTTTCATACAAACTTTCAACCCCTATTTCACACCTTCGGGGGTAGAATTTCGGGATAAAAAGTATCCTATGTCCTACCTCGTAGTATAGGCTCAAATCGTGCCAAGTTTCGTTTGAATTCATTCAGTAGTTTCGGCGTGATGCGCGGCCAAGATACAGACAGACAGACAGACAGACAGACAGACAAAAATGAAAAAAATTACAGATTTGGCTTCAGTATCGAATAATGAGTGCCCTCCAAAAAAATTTTCAAAATATCTTCAATGTACAGAATTGGACCTGTTACAGTTTTATTATAAGTATAGATGAGAAACGCATAAAATATGTAGGTACTTACCTTTTCGGTTCTTACACGTCATATAACTTCGATGTTTTTGTAAATAATTGAGACATTAGGTAAAGTCACAAAGCCTAGTTATAAAAAGTACCTAGTTACCTACCTAGAACTAATTCTTAAAGACTATTAGGTACTAAGATTATTACTTACTGAATTGTGGAAACTGTAATATTGCTATACAATATCAAGTCAATGAATCAGATTCAATAACATCCATATATACTTACTTATGTACTTTAATTTTTCAGCTGCATACCTAAGTCAAAAACAAGAATAAGCAAAGTACGTAAACCCTTTCATATATGATACCCTCCTCGATCTAGTAAACCCACTTTAAAATTTCAACCCTCCCATTTTCAGCCCCTTTTGTTATAGTAATATTAATATTTTTCGAATTCTTTCATAAGCAATAAGGCTGAGTAAGCATTATCTAAACTATTCCTTTCAAGTCTGTAGCTAGTAGTTACTAAAATATGCAAATGTGACTGGACGGACTAAGTCAAAACTATAATCGTATCGACTATCGACATTGACTTAGCAGTAACGTCGTACTAGAAGTTGAAACTTGCAGTTAAGCGATGTTGGCAGGTCTTGGAGCGGTAGCCGACAAAGGGATAAAATATAGGGGTAATTAATTTGATGGCGCGTTGCACGACGCGGCGTCGTCTGCGATGCTATCAAGATTTTTACCTCGCTTGGCCGCTCAAAGCCGAACCTCGCGTGAGCAACGCGAGCTTTAGAGCTTTACATAAAATACATAATATATTCGTTGAATCCGGTGTCTATAATATTCTGACATCCAATAGGAACCTTTGCGATAAAACTCTGGCTCCACAAACTGTTTGAAGGCAGTTTGTATTGCTCCATGAGAAGAAATCTTTTTCCATGCAAAAAAAAATTCCAAATCACGGAAAAAATGTTAATCGGCCTGGTGGGAGGCTTCGGCCGTGGCTAGTCACCAATCTACCGGCAAAGACGTGCCGCCAAGCGATTTAGCGTTTCGGTACGATGCCGTGTAGAAACCGAATAGGGGTATGGTATGGGTTTAATATAACTGCCATGCCCCGCTACCATCAAAAAAAAAAATCGGTTGAGAACTTGAGACGAGGTCCAGCGAGAACGGAGGGTGACGGATGGTTTCTACCAGTAGGTAACTAGTTATCTACAGGTTGTAGTGTAAAAAAACGTTTCTCGAGGTGAAAAAGGGTGGGAGGAGGTCAAAAAATCACGAAATTTAGTGTGACGTACTTTATTAAAGGATGACCCCTAAAAGCTGATTATAAAAATAAATGTAAGTCCAACAGTCAAATGTTACTTATTGTTTTTCAAATTTAGAATGTTATAGTTTTCATACGAAAACAAGTGCAGTAGGTACCTACTAGGGCTTTCGAATACCGGTTTTTCTCAATACCGGTATTAATACCGGAACGATTTTTTTCAATACCGGGATCCCGGGATCCCGGTATTGGAAAAAATTTAAAATGTGGTAGGTGTTTTTTAACTTAAAATTAGTCTTTTCTGAAGTAAACGGACTCATAAAAAACAGTTTTTTCATAAAAAAAAAAATTTCACCAAATTAACTCAAAAAAGTGCCTTTTCTGCTTAAATTCAGTAAAGAAAAGCCTTTTTCTTCACTCAGCGAGATTTTTTTTTAGATATAGAACGCTGTGGTTCATTATTACGCTGTGGATTGGTATGTCTATTTCACTGTCTCACGAAACGTTAAGTAACACCTTCACTCTATTTTATATCATGCAATATTTTATGAAATTGTATTTTCTTTAAAAAAAATCACCAAGTATTGATTTTAGATTTATTTGTATTTTGAGTATTGAGATTAGTATTGAGAGAAACTATCGTTTGTTTCATGTATGTATAAGGTAAAAATTACGGACCACGTAATGTTCTGAAACTCCATCACATCATTTTAAATACAACCTTATTAAGTAACACTTATATTATTATCAAATAATCAATTTCTTATTAATATCAATCAGAATATCAACTATATGATTTTTAAAATAGAACTATTTATGGATGATTTCTTACGAAAATATATATTTTTAACCTCCATTGAATTTTGAACTTTTAATATAAAGTATATTTGTGACGCACTTTCTCAACGTACACACAAAATAAAATAAATATGGCAAGGAATTTTAAATAATTAGTGAAATTAGTGTCGAAGATTGTAATTTAAACTACTATCGTCGTCTCAACCTATACACATCCTGGACGTAGGTCTCTTGCATGGATCGCCACTGCAGAGCACGGTCTTGTGCCCCTTGTTTCCAGCGGCTTCCAGCTACACGCTTGAGATCGTCCGTCCACCGTGGGGGGTCGTCCAACACTGCGCTTCCCGGTGTGAGTTCGCCATTCAAGCACTTTGGGACCCCAACGCCTATCGGTTCTACCAACTATGTGCCCCGCTCTTTGCCACTTAAAGCTTGGACTCTTCGAGCTATGTCAGTTACTCTGGTTCGCCTATTGATCTCCTCATTTCTGATTTGATCACGCAGGTATCCTCCAAGCATAGCTCTCTCCATCGCCCGCTGAGTGACCCTGAACCTCCTTATAAGGCCCAAAGTTAGCAACCATTTTTCGGAGCCGTAAGTCATCACTGACAACACGCACTGTTCGAAAACTTTAGTCTTCAGGCACTGAGGAATTTTGGACGAGAACATGTCGCGGAGTTTCCTGAACCCTGCCCAAGCCGAGTTGGATTCGGCGGTTGACTTCTTTCTCGAAATTGGACCTACCTAACTGGACTGTATGTCCTAGGTATATGTACTCATCAACAATTTCGAGTGCAGAATTCTCTACTAACACAGGTTGGGGCTGAACGTGTGCATTATAAATGATCTTTATCTTGCTCATATTCATTTTTAGGCCCACCTGTTGAGGAACTACTAAATGAATAATAAACGATATTTTTGTAAGAAGTCGATCGAAGTCGAAGAAAACGATAATTTTGTCAAAACACAAATTAATCTAAAATTCAATAGTTATTATTTATAAGAAAATTATATATCATAATAAAATATGCATTAGTTATAAATCAGATTTCTGAACGTTTTGAGAGACAATGAAATAGAAATGCCAAGCCACAGGGATCTAAATTCAAACACTAATTTTTCCCTCTGAGTGAACTGAAATGACTTTTCTTCACTGGTTTTAAGCAATAAAGGCGCTCTTTTTGAGCTAATATGCTTAAGATACAAGTTTTAAACTTAGCCGAATAAAAAACAGTGGCATCTACCAAGAAATATATGCAATAGTCACTGTTTCGTTTATAGTGTCACCAATACCGGTATCCCGGTATTAGACATTTCAATACCGGTATTGAAAACCGGCGAAAAAAGTCCGGGATCCCGGTATTGGCCAATACCGGGATCCCGGTATTGGAAGCCCTAGTACCTACTACCTAGGTACGTTAGAATGGCAATTTCATAGTATTTAAACCCCTATTATTTCAAAACTTTTTAAGTAACCCCTTTGTATTATTATGGGAAGGTACTAAAATACATATATGCGAAATACTTACTTATTCAAATTACCACTCCAATCCGATACAATAGGAAAAAATCTAAAAAAAGCTGGGTAGGTACGAGGGCGGGTCAATAAGTCCGTGACTTTTTGAATTTCTGACCTCTTTACTGAAAAAGCAACACTACTTCTGTCAACAGGCATCTGTCAGTTGACTCCTGTCAAAATTTGAACTTGGTGCGTCAGTTAGTTTGTGTTTGACAGCTATCTTTATCAGACTACCCAGTAATTTGAGGAAAAAATGGAAAAAAGTGAATTTCGTGTGCTTACTCGTATTAAGCATTATTTTTTGCGAAAAAAAACCATTACCGAGACCAAGGCTAAGCTTGATAAATACTATGGGGACTCTGCACCATCGATTTCAATGGTAAAAAAGTGGTTTACTGAATTTCGTTGTGGCCGTACAAGCACTGAAGACGCCGAACGTCCTGGACGCCCAGTTGAGGTCTCTTCACCCGAAACAATCGAAAAAATTCACGATATGGTGTTGGCCGACCGAAGATTGAAAGTGCAAGAGATTGTGGAAGCCGTAGGGATCTCGCATGGCTCAGTGGTTTCAATTTGGAATGATCACTTGGGCATTAGAAAGCTTTCCGCAAGATGGGTGCCGCGTTTGCTCACAGTCGACCACAAACGCAATCGTGTAACAACTTCACAGGAAGGTTTGGCGTTGTTTAATCGCAATATGGAGGAGTTTTTGCGCCGTTTTGTAACCGTGGACGAAACATGGATCCATCACAACACACCAGAGACCAAACAACAGTCAAAACAGGTTTCTAAGGGTGAATCTGCGCCAAAGAAGGCCAAGGTGGGTTTGTCAGCCAATAAAGTTATGGCGACTGTTTTTTGGGATGCACGCGGGATAATCCACATTGACTACCTTCAAAAGGGAAGAACAATCAATGGGGAATATTATGCCAACTTATTGGACCGATTCAATGACGATTTGAAAAAAAAACCGACCTCATTTGGCCAAGAAAAAAGTTCTTTTTCTCACCTCCGGGCGGAAAGCGTCAATTTTCCTCCCGCTGCGCTAAACGAAAATGCCGCTTTCCGCCTCCGTCGAGGAGAAAAATAGTATACACACCACGGGCAGTAAATAAGAAAGCCTCAGATCACATGTTTATTGACCTCGGCTTCGCCTCGGACAACAATTACATGTGATCTGAGACATTTCTTATTTTACTGCCCTAGATGTGTAATGTACTATTCCACCAAGACAATGCAAGGGTGCACACATGTGCAGTTGCCATGGCAAAAATCCATGAATTGGGCTATGAATTGCTGCCTCATCCGCCCTATTCTCCAGATTTGGCTCCAAGTGACTACTTCTTGTTCCCAAACCTGAAGAAATGGCTTGGTGGAAAAAGATTTGACTCCAATGATGAAGTCATCTCGCAAACAAAGGCCTATTTTGAGGACCTCGACAAATCATATTTTTTGGAAGGGATAAAAAAATTGGAGAAGCGTTGGACAAAGTGTATAGAGGTCAAGGGAGACTACGTTGAAAAATAATAGTAGATTATTAACCAAGGGGATAAAGCAGTGTCTTCTGTCCAGGGCCGCGCCGCCCCTGTGTGCGAAGTGTGCGGCGCACACAGGCGCCAAGGCAATAGGGGCGCCGCCAGAGGCGTGCAGATTTAATACTCAACTAATTTATATATAATTTGTACAATAAAGTAAAAAAGACAACTAGAATAAAATCGTAAAATCGCCATCTATTGTAAATCACAACACTTCTGCCAACCCTAGCTTCGAACCTAGTGCACGCCACTGGGCGCCGCCATCAATTGTTTTGGTTACACACACAACAATATATTCTTTGAAGTGGAGTACCTATCGATAAGTAAGTAGGTACAATCGGCGCAACATATGCCTTGTAAATACAAAACATAATTTAATATTGCGCTTATTGTACAAGTCTCCCAAGATAATATTAATGTTTGCGGTTTAATTTTACGCTTTGGGTTTTAGTTTACATTAATTACGAGCTCAGCGTTAAAATCAAAAGAACCGCCGTGAGTTTGTTTGAATGAGTTTATGAACGCAACCCGATGCTGCGTGCGATTCAAGTGGGGTGGGGTGGGGTCACGGGGAGGAGAGCCAAAACAAAACAATTTAATAATTATTCAATCGAAAGTGTGTGCAAGGTGCGCATTGATTTTTTATAAGACTAAGCTCTAGCAATAAAAACAATATATAGTTTGTGTGTTTCTGATTGTTTTAACTAACGTGTTTTCACGATGAGTGATACATAGTAGGTAGGTAATCAAGATAAAAAAAAGAAATTATCTAGTTACCACAACGAAAACAAATAACAACAACAACAATATATAATATAATAATAATATATATATAATATTATTATATAATATATATAATAGTAGTAGTAGTTATATATTATATATAATATATATACATATATATATTATATAATATAATAATAATAATATAATATAATATAATAGAGAATAAGGAAAAGAAAACAAGAAGCAGAACGTGATATAAATACAACTAAATTAAGTAAATAGTAAATACATATTTGATATTTTACGGCTCTATACCATCCACTTCCAAAGAATCATTAGAGACAGAAACCAGACTTTATCGACGAAGGTGTTCTAAAATCTGATTTAAAAAACGCTTCATGTAGTGGTAATGTGCTTTTTATGTAATTTTCTAAACAAATAAATACTAGGGTTCGCCCCGAAGTCCGAACTGAGACCTCGCGGTATCCTAAGCACAAACGAATAAACTTTTACAGAGCGCCGTCTATTGACATCATTGTGAAGTTCTGTTAAAAATACAAAATATAAAAATATCATTAAAAATTAAATAATTTCGTTTCCTTATTATATTTACTTATCTAATTTTAGTATTTGTTGTTCAAGTACAGGATATAATTCAAATAATTGATCAAGTTTCAGGCTTGACCTTTCAGAAAATTCAGAGTTCTGAGGTCAACTTTGGACGTTAGAAAATCTCCACTTCGAAAGCCCCCCATTTCGTCAATTTTAGGGGGAAAATTAAAAAGAAATATTTTTGTACTCTATTCCTAATTATCTTTAAAATGATATACCTACCGCAACCCTATGATAACGCTATAAAAAATATTTTACTTCGCATTCGCTTCTATGAGAGCCCCCTGAAATAAAGATTTTTATAACTTTTTAAGCCATTTTATAATTTTATTACAGTGCTTCACACACGAGGAAAGTTTCTAAACTTACATACCTAAGTAAATACATATCAAAAATTTTCGGAATCGGAAGGATTTGCAGGTCGGCTCAGGGCGCGATTCCCAGAGTGACGCAGGTTCAAATCCTGCCGGTTCCGAAAATTTTTGATATGAATTTATGTAAGTTTTTAAGCCATATTCGGCTGGAGGCCATCGGTTTACATATTATATTATTTAAGTTTGAAGTATTTACGTTCAGTAATTCAGAAGTTATAAGGCTCTGACAGGTAGGTACTAAAATTCTACATCAATGGCTCTGACGGACGGACGGACGGACGGACAGACAAGTGCAAATTCACTCAAGTAGACTCTCTGACTCTCCTTCGCTTCGCTCGGTCTGTTTGTAATGTCAAAATAAAAAAAACATTTTATTTTTTTTAATTAGGTATAAAATTAACAAATAATAAAAAAAAGTTAAAACATGAAGATTCGTGAAAAAAAGAGGCGCTTCATAGGTTTCGCACACAGGCGCTGTGGGGGGTCGGCGCGGCCCTGCTTCTGTCGCGGGTAACGATTTAAATCGCGAGCGTAACGAAGGACTCGAGGTTTACTCCCGAGCGTAGCGAGGGTGTTAAAAACTTAAATCACGAGCGAAGCGAGGGATTTAAGACGAGTCCTGAGTGTAGCGAGGGATTTAAGTTCACCCAAGACTAAGACAGCTTTATCACCGAGGAAAATACTCTACTTTTCGTACCATTTGCGAAAAAATTAACACAATAATAATATGAGATAAGCATTTATTAAAAATAATGACAATTTTTTTTTTTTTTTTTATCCACTACAAGTTAGCCCTTGACTGCGATCTCACCTGATGGTAAGTGATGATGCAGTCTAAGATGGTAGCGGGCTAACCTGTTAGGGGTATGGCAGTTATATTAAACCCATCCCCCTATTCGGTTTCTACACGGCATCGTACCGGAACGCTAAATCGCTTGGCGGCACGTTTTTGCCGGTAGGGTGGTAACTAGCCACGGCCGAATCCTCCCACCAGGCCAGACCAGGGAAAATTCAGAAATTATAAATTCCCAAATTGACCCTGCCGGGGATCGAACCCGGGACCTCCGCACGTTAAGACAACAGCGCTACACACTGCGCCACGGAGGTCGTCAAAAAGTAAAAAGTCAAAAGCAAATTAAAAGTAAAAGTTAACATTCGAAACTGCATTGGTCCAATTATTGATAGAGAGAGTTATAAATAACGTTTATGTATTTGAAGAAAACAAAAACGCGGCAAATTCCTAGACTAATATTTTTTTGTCGGAAAAGCAAAGACTCATACGGCCTCGTCGGTTTTCGTCATTTTATTTAATAATCATAACTGCATAATAAATGCGTATTCCTTTTTCAAAAAGATGTATAGGTTTAATGCTTTATAAACAAACTCAATGGTGTAAACACAGATGTAGTTCAGTATAAATTTCGGTAAGTATTCCAAATTTAAATCACATTCTCCCCCTAGAGGATGTTGTCGCCACGGTACAAGTGGCGCCACCGGACGTACGTTAGCAATATAAGTTATGAAACAGAAAGTATAATACCTGTCAATTTGACTTGTTTCATGTCAGTTGATTTAATCGGCGGATACGAACGCCATGTTGAAAATGGTTAGCATAAAATATGAGTGTTAGCGCCTCTGGATGACTACAGATGGCGCTGTACCTGTGAGGCGGCAAAGCGGTCAGTACGCGAGGTTTCCGCCAATCAGAAACGTTTCCGCTCATGTGACATCTATGTTTAATGACGTGACGTCATAATATTGTTTAGAATATTACATAAAAGCAACTTCGGGCCTCTAACCATTGGATACTCAGATTTGCCTCGAGTAGCAAGTGTTCTAGAAAGTACGACCTATCTATACCTTAGTTGCGAGTGGTTATGGATCTATCTGTTGTTATATTGTTACATTGCAATTGATTTAATATACCTGATGTGTTTAATTGTTCAAATATTTAATTGATGTGTTTAATTGTTCAATGATTTAATTAATGTTTAAATAGTTCAATGATTTAATTGATTGATGTTAAGAATCGTCGGCGCCATATTTGTAGTTTTCTGTTGATATTATTTAAATTGAGAAGTATAAAGTACGATTTATTAATTGCCTTCATGTTTTATTATAATCCGCCTCTGGTTGCTAACAAGGATGAATGAAATTCAGTACAACTTTCTTTCCCTGTTTTTAACAGATTAAAAATGACTATTGTTAAGTTCGCTTTTTGTGGCATAGAATGTCACTTTTTTGAGCAAGTGGTACGAAAAATGATTTATTTATCAAAAAATCTGTGTTGTTATTCCAAAAGTAACGGACTTATTGACCCGCCCTCGTACCTACTTGTGGGTTAGAAATTAGGATAGGTTCTTGGCAGATGAAAAATAAACAGCTCTACAAAAGGGAATAATATTATGATAAAAAAAAGATTCTGAGGTAATCAAATAAATTCTTTAGCTTGTGCCGAGACAATGTAGCGTAGGCGGTCTCAGAGTAGTAGCGGGAAGATCAAAGGGACCAAGATAAGTATCACTGCCGAGTGCCGAGTGCCGGCGCAGGCCGAGGGCCGACGCCCCTATTTTTGGGTACATTTTAACAGATTTGCGTTTTATCTATACCTACATGTAGAGTTACATATGCTTTTATGGCTAATGCGATAAAAGCAAACCCATTTAACCGGCTTCAAATAAGACACGAATAATAGTAGATTAGTAGCCAAGGGCTGTAAGGCATCAATTGCAGCCCGAGATATGCGAGGGCGCCTATAGTTCGAGGGTGCAATTGATGCTTACACCCGAGCTAACTACTCTGCTTTACATCTCGATTGTGAGGTCAGTAGGTCCTTATTACCCCCAAATGGAGCTTGAAGGTGACCAATTAGCGCTCCAGGGTAATAATGTAGCTAGAAAAGCCCTAGGGCGGTAAGTAATTTAAAAAAAAACTCTTCACTCTTTCAAAAAGTTCGCGTACATCTAACCATCATACTTTTTTTAATTACTTACCGCCCGAGGGCTTTTCTAGCTACATTATTACCCTAGAGCGCTAATTGGTCACCTACAAGCTCCATTTGGGGGTAATAAGGACCTACTTACCGAATATGAGAGATGTAAAATAATATTAGGTAGGTAGGTATGTAGTCACAACTTACAGACTAGGTTCTTGCACTGAAGGTAGGTATGGTAGGTAGTACCTACCTATACATGCGTGCAGTACAGTAATTATACTTAGACGTAAGTTGGTTATAGGCAGCATAAACAAACAAATTATTATTGATCCAGAAATATTGAAAACTGTAGTGACTGTAGCTTGAAATTAAAGATAAAAAACCAAAAGCAGATAGGTAGGTACTAGGCATTGTACTAGGTACCTATTTATTAAGCACAATGACCACATACCTACCTACTTAATACCTCATAATTAAGTAATGAAGCTTTCTCGAGTTGGAGATGAGAATCCTACCTTCCTGAATTAAAGAGTTGATGAAACCAAGGAAATAGTGTTGACAAATTCGTAAGAAAAAGCTAGTTTAGGTACCTAGGCTAGTATATGAAATGGAATTTCTCTTTGCCGATAAAAACGGCACGTGACTCGGAACAGGTCCTGGCAGGGGCTGGCGGCTCGTTTGACATCCGTTTTGTATCGGCAACGATCGCTCGACGTTGTCGTTGTCACTATGATGTAGCCGCTTTAGCCGACAAAGAGCTACGGTAGCGTTGGACCTTTGATAGTTAGTACATAATACCTCAATGCTTTGATACCGCCGACCATATTGCATCCCCCTGGGAAAATGCTTGACGTAAAAAGCGAACTCTATAGAAACTGCAGCGCACCGTGACGAATGACGATCGTGCAACCTGAACGACGCATCGGGACTGTGATCATGTGATGTCTGTACTCTGTACAACCGAACCTTTATTCTCATTAATCTCACCTGTACCAAAATGGGCGATAAAAATACCTGTAGGTATATAGGTAAGTAAGTACTTACTGTGCATTACAATCAGCCTCAGATACCTATGGATCAAGGTCCTAGTTAGGTTAGGTTAGGTTAGGTTAGGAAAATTAGGAAGGAAAGTAACCTAAAATAAATTAAATAGAGCTTGTCAGCTTGGAGTAGGTACTTAAGGACTTAGTGGTCTCACTATTTTAATTAAAATATAGGTTTCTTACTAAAGCCTATTTTGCACTGTGCTTTACCAACTAACTTAAATACCTAGGTAGGTATTCAAATTCAAATTCAAATTCAAATGTTTTTTCAAATTCAAATGTTTTTTATTCAAATAAGCTTTTACAAGCGCTTTTGAATCGTTATAATATGAATCTACCGCTGGTTCGGAATGCCATTCCTACCGAGAAGAGCCAGCAAGAAACTCGGTGGTTGCTCTTTTCCATCAAAACTTACAATCATCATAATGATACAAGTAACTGCAGTCCCACGCATAGCTGGAGCGAATCAAATCCACGCTTTTTTTTTATTTTTTATATATATATGGTATATGCCTATAGGTACCTACTTAATTAATTGTAAGCTCATGAGTCATGTCTCATTCTCATACTTATTTACCTACTGCTTTTATAGTAGTTAGCCAATCAAAAGCGATTAAATATTATAGAATGTCGCAAGTCAAAGAACCCGCGACCAAATCTCATCAGAGGCTATAATTAAATCTGTGTTTCGTTATATAATAGTAATAATCACACCTCGAGGCTATTACGACGGAATCGCTTTTTGAGAGCAGCCGACATGGGAGGGAACTGGTTTCGATGTAAAAAGAAGTGTTCACGCCAGGTGAAGGCAGAGTAGGTAGATACGGTAATCGTATGTTATTACTTCTTTGAAGTGCCGACGATACCGCGCATAGATTACTTTTTTTAACTGCCATCAGGCACCGCTTTGTTGGTTACTTCATTAAAATATGTATATGAAAAAATAAGGAAAATAAAATATATGAAAGAATAAAATATCCGGTTGATTGCTGTTAAATTTTTTTAATAGGAATCAACAACAACATAATAATTGCTAATATTTTTTTACAGGAACGCATAGTAAGTATAGCTTATAGTTTTAACGTCTTTGAAAGGTGATATCTAGTAAAAGACCCATCCACATGCGTCAGTTTTTATACTGTTTACATAGGTACTGCGCATACTTTAATACTGTACAAGAATCAGCTTTTCTAGTTATCGTTCATTTTTGGTAACAATAAACCGTCTTTGAGCGGCCATATCTAGCGAAATGCCCATCCACATGCTGGCAGACTGTAAATTTTGTGATCAGTGGAGAGCTCTACATCCACCTAACACTGAATCAGTCTTTCAGGCGATGGTTACCAAAAGTGCAGTTATCTCCTATAATATAAGTAGAAGTTTAAGTTAACGTTATATTACTAGTAGGTTTAAACCCATAGGCTAGAACGTAGTATAAAATAAGGCTGCCATGTTAGATGGTGCTTTATAAGGCTAAAGGAAAAAAAACTAACAATTTTCCAAGGCAAAAGTGCGAGTTCGATTCACGTAGGTATTCTGTTTACAAATCTACTCTATCTGTTTACACTCTACACCTCCTAGTCTCTAGTCTCTACAGTTACACACTTTCTCTGTTTGCAAACAAATTGGGGCGAAAAATGGGCGAAAATCATATTTTTGCTCGAAAGCGAAAGCTCAAGCGTATTTACGAATTTTGTCGCCTACAAGATGATTTGTGTGTTCGAATGCTATAATTTGATAAAAGTATGCAAAACAACAAGATAATCACATGAAATGACCTGGAATGTTGATAGTGGCGTTTTATTTCTGCTATTCAGTTAGCTGGCGTTGGGCCAGCTGCGGTCGCTCCACTTCAACTGCGTGGGCATAGCCCACTGGCGAACATAATATTATTTACATCAGAAATTCTTTAATTCACGATCCTTAAAACTCCTTCATCCAAAAAAGTAAAATTTCCAAAATGGTCTTAAAATGCTATGAGTTGAAGTTGTAATCGATTATCATCTCAACGTAAACCGTGAAACTAGACAACTTTGCCCGTTTTTTTATTAAAATCGAATTAATTTCGAGATTTTTCTATAGAAAGTGAAGTATGTTTCTCCATTTCTTACAACTATATGATTATACGCAAGCATTCGCTTTGTATTTTTTTTTAAATTAACATTTAAACCAAAATTTCTTCAATTTTAATGGCGGGCAAAATAATCTGGACTTTTAGCCAACATTGCCCACATCGAGTTTTCATGCAATATAACTCTTAAAAATACGTAACAGACACCATGACTAGAATTTAGGGCAATCTTGGCCTAGGTTCCAAAATTTTTTTGGTAGTAAGTATACATATTTTCGCAATAAAAGGAGTGGGCAATGTTACCTAGCAATTATTTCTCATTTCCATACAAGCTCCATCGAGCAGTTTAAAATTTTAAGGGTTGTCACGTCAGGAAATTATTGATTCAATAATAGTAGATTATTAACCAAGGGGATAAAGCAGTGTCTTCTGTCGCGGGTGACGATTTAAATCGCGAGCGTAACGAAGGACTCGAGGTTTACTCCCGAGCGTAGCGAGGGTGTTAAAAACTTAAATCACGAGCGAAGCGAGGGATTTAAGACGAGTCCTGAGTGTAGCGAGGGATTTAAGTTCACCCAAGACTAAGACAGCTTTATCACCGAGGAAAATACTCTACTTTTCGTACCATTTGCGAAAAAATTAACACAATAATAATATGAGATAAGCATTTATTAAAAATAATGACAGTTTTTTTTTTTATCCTCTACAAGTTAGCCCTTGACTGCGATCTCACCTGATGGTAAGTGATGATGCAGTCTAAGATGGTAGCGGGCTAACCTGTTAGGGGCGTGGATATTAAACCCATCCCCCTATTCGGTTTCTACACGGCATCGTACCGGAACGCTAAATCGCTTGGCGGCACGTTTTTGCCGGTAGGGTGGTAACTAGCCACGGCCGAATCCTCCCACCAGGCCAGACCAGGGAAAATTCAGAAATTATAAATTCCCAAATTGACCCTGCCGGGGATCGAACCCGGGACCTCCGCACGTCAAAACAACAGCGCTACACACTGCGCCACGGAGGTCGTCAAAAAGTAAAAAGTCAAAAGCAAATTAAAAGTAAAAGTTAACATTCGAAACATTGGTCCAATTATTGATAGAGAGAGTTACAAATAACGTTTATGTATTTGAAGAAAACAAAAACGCGGCAAATTCCTAGACTAATATTTTTTTGTCGGAAAAGCAAAGGCATCAATCAAGCTCATACGGCCTCGCCGGTTTTCGTCATTTTATTTAATAATCATAACTGCATAATAAATGCGTATTCCTTTTTCAAAAAGATGTATATTGCTTTATATACAAACTCAATGGTGTAAACACAGATGTAGTTCAGTATAAATTTCGGTAAGTACGAGTATTCCAAATTTAAATCACATTCTCCCCCTAGAGGATGAATGAAATTCAGTACAATTTTCTTTCCCTGTTTTTAACAGATTAAAAATGACTATTGTTAAGTTCGCTTTTTGTGGCATAGAATGTCACTTTTTTGAGCAAGTGGTACGAAAATAATATATTAACCTTTTTGTTGGAGGTGTTGGACCACATATTATAATATGCATTTGGATGCATGTTTTAGAAATAAGAAATGATATTTAAATCAAACACTATGTTTATTAAAGTAAATGTTTATTAAAGTTTAGGTTAATAAAAGTATGAGGCACTAAGTAGTAATTTTTATAGGCTCGGGACCCTATTTCACGTCTTGATTTTCTTTGTCGAATTCTGGACTTGTGTTGGTTTTTCTGAAATTTAAAATAACATTAACTAAATGAAAGCTAAAAAATTATAGAAAAAGATGAAAAGTGGCGCGCTATAATAACTAGTTAGAGCATTGGTTTTATTTTTCCTGTAAAATATACATAAGCTTCTATTGACCATAATTATTTCAGATTTTTCAATTGGTAAACTTCGGAGATAAGGGGGGGGGGGAACGGTATTTTTTTCGACATTCTGCCCGATAAATCAAAAACTATTATACATAAAAATAAATAAAAATCTGTTTTAGAATGTAGAAGTATAGCCCTTTCATATGATATCCCACTCAGTATAGTTATCATACTTTGAAATTTCAAACCCCCGATTTTCCCCCTTTTTTAATTAAACTAAAAATAATTTTCGTTTTATTTTATTTTATTGATGTTAGGCCACTATTACACAACTATTCCAAATTTCATGTCGATAGCTTTAATAGTTACTGAAATAATCGACTGTGACGGACGGACAGACGGACGGAGAAAGTCGCACCATAAGGGTTCCATTTTTACCATTTTGGTACGGAACCCTAATAAAAAATAGTGCATCGGGAAAGGTATAGTTTTTTATTAGTAGAAATAGTATACTTAGTATATTCAGAATCGAATCAGTGTGTCATCATCACAATAAAATGTATTTCAAGTTTTCGATATGTTTCCAAGATGGCAATCTTTAGCCATAGAGATGGCAGTAGGCGCGAAATGTATCAAATGTCATTTCTGACAGTCACTGTCAAAATAACGTGTTTTTCCCGACGGTTTTTCCGGTGTTGTGTTGCCGCTTGACAGAAAACGTCAAAAAATATGAATCCGCCATTGATAATTTATTACCCACTCGTGTTTAGTGTTGCTTAGACGTGGAAAGATTAAATAATTACACCACTGAAATTACGATGAATTCGTTTCAACGATCGATCAAAACTGGTTTAGTATTTTTTTTTCTTTCATTTCTCTACTTGAAAAAGGACCGTACCGACGCTCCATACAAATCTGGACCGTCTCCTTTGTGTGACGTACTTTACGGATGAACCCTAATCTGCTTGGTTGTGTGGTCGATGTCTGCAAGTGATCCTACCCTTTTACCTGCACTAACCTGCTAAACTCTAATGCCGGCTCTTCACGTTGGGCGAGTGTAGGCGAGCGGCGGCGAGCGCCAGTGTGAAGAAGGCCCGCTCGGGTCGTCTCGTGCGCTCTCGCCTCGCCTCGCCGCCGCTCGCTTTGATGGGCGGTTTTTCGACGAAAGATCAAAGTGACGAGTGGCCAGCGCGAGCGGCCCTTCCATACGCTCGTGTCGTCAGTGTTCAGAGCAAACCAATTGAGTGCGCACGGACAAAATTCAAAGTCCTGACTGACTGACTGACTTATATATCAACGCACAGGCTAAACCGCTGGGGTTAGAAACTTGATATTATGACAGTAGGTTCCTTTTGTGACGTAGGCGCTCAATAAGGAAGGATTTTGCAAAATTCCACCCCTAAGGGGGTGAAATAGGGGGTTCAAGTTTGTATAAAAGTCAGTCATTTCTCAAGTTATATCCATGAAACTTGGTATACGAGCTACCAGTTAAAAATAAAGAAATACGTGTTTCACAGTTTTTAAAAATTCTACTCCCGAAGGGGTGTAATAGGGGATGAAAGATTGTATGAAAGTCCATAATTTCTCAAGATATTATATCAACGAAACTTGGTATTTTGGCTTAAAGTAAAAAATAAAGAAATACGTGTGTCACAGTTTTTCAAAATTCTACCCCCAAAGGGGTAAAATAGGGGTTGAAATTTTGTACGAAAGTCATTCATTTCTCAAGTTATAGCCAGGAAACTTAGCATTTGGGCTTTCAGTTATATATGAAGAAGTATATGTATTTCAATTTTTTTTTGTGCAATAGGTACGCACATAATTATAATTTATAATGAGTAAGCGCGCACAAAGCTGTTGGAGCAGCGACTTTTTCAGTGTCAACCTGCATCTTCGACGGTTTGCCGGCAAATGAGGTACCCGAGCGTGTGGAGAGGTACCTCTCGCCTCGGCAGCACTCGCCGAGTGCCGCGCCCGAGCGCCTCGTCCCAGCGTGAAGTGCTAGCACAAAGGGTGGCGAACAGAAAAGACAGGGGCGCGTCTGAGATCCCCCAGTACCAAGACTAAGACTTTAACCACTGCTATACTTAACTCTGCTGTATTCTGCAAACCAAGAAACCTTGTAATAAAACTACGTACTTACCTAAAGCATAAGTACCTATTAATTTACAGGCATAAAATTAAATACGATTAAAGCCGACAATTTGATAGTATAGGTATTTCGAGGAAGGTCCGCATAAAACGATAGTGTAACAAGTAAATGGCAGCTCCAATTTCAATGGATCACGTTGTGTTTTGTAGAAAACTGAGTAGGTACCGATGTTTATCGATTAGTTAGCTACGTAATACCTACCACAGGTAATACACCGCTCCGACGCGCCAACTTTGTCATTGCTCGAACTTCAAAATGCCACCCAAGTCGATTCCGTTAACCAAGTGCTATGCATTTTGTTCTCTATCAAGATATCTACATTTTGAATAGAAACCTGTCGTTATCTCACATGACTCATGAGTGACAGGTTTTAGATGAGCGCATAGGTAGGTACCTACTTTTATAATGAAGCTTTATTTTTGAGCCCATCGTCTTACGTCTAAGTCAACCTATAAATCATTTGTGATAGGTTAACAATTCGGAGAGGTAATATATTTATATGGTTATACATATTTTTATCCGTGTTAGTTATGTCTCCATTTTTTATGTAGCATTGTAGAAAATTATACCTTTTAAATTTTAATTAATATCATCTTGCCCATTGAATTATTACGTTAGTAAGTACATAATATCTAGGTACCTCAATGATCTTGCCTGAGCAAGAATTCTTTGTTATTAATTTTCAGTCCTGAGACTAATTTTATAAAATTGTTCTTAAGCCCTAACTACTAATAAGTTAAAGTACCTACTATGAAACCATCGACCACTAAACCTATATGAAACTGTGTCCCGAGTGGTGTTAGACACTCGCCAGCTGGAAAGGAAAACGTCTCATAGTCTATTATTTTCTCGCAGTCGGCAGAAGATTTTTTATTGGGGATAGGTATAAAGCTGTGTTTGTTGTAAGTCATTTTTGGAATACGACCTCATCTCGGTCGCAGATAAATCGTCGACAATAAACCTAACACGAAGAGATCGTAAAATTCTAATTCCAAGCCGAGCGTATCGTTCCCGGCGCCACGATCCCACTGAGAACATCCAATCTTATTATTTATCTACTATAAAACAGGATTAAGGTATGTTGGGGTAAGATCGGAAAGGGGGTAAGACCGTATACATCAAATTTCTCGCGAATGAGACCACATTTTTTAATGTTGGCATCATTATGTTCAACGCCATTTTGTTATGCGTCTACTTAAGTTCGCGCCAGTCGCTCCGACGTACCGTACGTGTGTTATGGTGAATTTAAAAAAACAAGGTAATTTTTGTCTTTTTTTCTTCTATCCGATCTTTCCCTTTCCCTTTTAGTTTCATATTTTGACGAAAATACAGATTGTTTTGCTAATATTTCGCGTTAATACTAGGTTTTTAGTAGCAATAGCTAGATAGATCTGATCAGAATACGCCTAGGATGTCTAATAATAGATATCCGATGTTCCCCCTTTCGGGTAAAGATCGGATTAAAACCATCCGGTCTTTACCTGTACAAAATGAGGCAGGGATTGTCAAACTTTTATAACGTGAATATTTTTAATATATTTCATCTTAAAATACAGTGTAAGGATTATTCTATTTTGATCTGGAGATTTTGATGGAAATGTGTTTCAGAAGCGTACAGATATAGAAAAGAGACCAATATCATTAAAAATGTCTGTATATGTATCTTGGGTATCTTTTTTATTTTTTTATTTACGGCATTAATTTTTATTTGTCATTTATTTTACTATCATGTTATTTATTTATGTTTTTATATTTCTGTCTTTTATTTTTATTTATGTTATTTATAATGGATATAAAAATTGTTTTTAAGCAATTTCTATGCTTGGGATCAACGTTACAATTTTGAAAAAAGCATAGATAGAATTTTTGTTGTCTTTACTTCGAACATTGAAATCGTTTTCTGTCCCTTTTTCAAAATTAAAATTAGCTATTATTAATAACTAGCAAAAAATGTATTCATCCGATCTTTCCCGCGGATCTGGATAGTTCATCTTATGATGAGAGCAAAGTTTGAGAATCACAAAATGTAAAAAAATTATCACTGGGGGTAAGATCGGATGCCTTTAAGTAAAAAAAAATAAAATCGATTGGAACATTCATGTTTTTAATTACATAAAGGTAATTTTTTTATATATTGTAGTGCGTTTAAGATCGGATTTATTATTCTTATACACCTTGTTCTCAAAGCCATAGAAGCGGGTTTGAAATTACGTCCGATCTTGCCCCCGAAGGACATTTTTTTAACCATAGCCATAAAAAAGTATGTCTTGTCTTTACATGCGTATAAAGCAGAAACTGTTGAGTTTACAAAAATAAACAAAATTGAAACCTAAGCTACGTTTAAAAATTAATCACATGCACCATATTTTAGTAATTTATCTTCAATAAATATCGAGAAAATTGAGTTTTTACAAAACCTTTTCAATTGGTCTGAAATCCGTCCGTTCTTACCCCAACATACCTTAGGTAGTTAACATAGTAAGTAAGACGTAACATAGTAGTAGTAGGATTAGGTTCATACTTAATTAATTTTTCGAATAAGTATGCAAAATAAATAAGTACCTAATTAATTGTAGGTAAGTAGGTACAAGTTCCCAATTCTAGATGGGAAGATGACGTCATATCCGTTGCAAGCAGAGATTGGATGGAGTCAGCTAAACATAGGAAAAACTGGTCAGTTTTGGAGGAGGCCTACACCCATAAGGGTTTCTCATCTTCACACCAATAGATAGAAGTGATAAATTAAAGAATAGGTACTAAGAAATTAATAAGATAAAGTAAAAGGTAAATTATATTATAAATTGTAATTAACCAAATAAAGTCTTCTCCATTGTAGGTTTATAAAATATAATGCATGTACATTATTGTAAGATTAGTTAATGTAATAGTAGATTGTTCATCAAGGGACTAAAATGAGCCATTTCATACGAGATGTTTAGCACCGAGCGTAGCGAGGTAATAAGCTATATAGTGTCGAGTAGAATGGCTTTTAGTCCCGTGGTAAACACTCTACTTTTCACTTCGATTGCGAGAAAATTATTTTTCATCCCATGTATTCGAAAAGGACGACTTGGTTCGCCTTTATGTGCGCCCAAAGGTGGTGTTTTCTATAAGAAACTTTTAGCGGGCAGTAATGAGTTTTAAATCCTCTTTATACTCGTAAGTGCGCCGCAATTATCTTTGCCGCGCACTTATTGAATTTGGAACATCTTAGTGTTCAGCGCCAACGCAAATTGACGACCTCCGTGGCGCAGTGTTGAGCGCTGCTGTCTTAACGTGCGGAGGTCCAGGGTTCGATCCCCGGCAGGGTCAATTTAGGAATTTATAATTTCTGAATTTTAACTAACGAAAGGGCTATATGAATATATTATATATACTTATTAAAAAAAAAAAAAAAAATTATAAGTAATTAAATAAATATTATTATAAAGGCGAAAGTTTGGATGGGTGTGTGGATGTATGGTGGTATGGATGTGTGTTACTCAATTACGCCCGAACGCTGAACGGATCTGGATAAAATTTGGCACAGAGGTAGATCTAAAAAAAAAAAACAGATTATAGTCTGGAAATAGCACATATGCTTTTTATCCCGGGAAATTAAAGAGTTCCCGCGGGAACCAAATTTTCTCATACAGGCTGATGAAAAGTAGAGTGTATCATTCGGGCGCAAATATATTTTTGGCTCGGGCGACGTACTTTGAACCCCTCGCTACGTTCAGGATTCTACTAAAGAATCCCTCGCTACGCTCAGGATTCTACTCTAGAATCCCTCACTTCGTTCTGGATTCAAAAAAGCGCCCTCGCCGTAAAAATATTATTTTGCTCCCTTATAATACAATCTACTATTTTTGTATTAGTAAATAATTTAAGTAATAGTGCATAATATAATATACTTACCTACATATTTTTAATAATATCTGGGTACTTACATAAGTTAAGAATGCAATATGTATTGTGAAATGTAAAAAAAATTATATATTTAATAATAATTAATAAGTGATAATAATACCTAACTGACAAATATTAAAAATTGTAAATCTAGTTTGTATTGTAATTTAGTTAGTTAAAATGTTAAATTATATAGTTGTGAGGTTGTGACAAAGAAGATATTTATAATGAATGTAATATGTAATTTGTGAAGATAAGGAAAATAAAAGGCTTATTTATTTATTTATTTAGGTACAAGTAGGTAAGTACTTACACAGTTACAATTAAGTACCTACTTATTTATTTTACGAATCTATATGTAAGTATGTACATAAAAGCGAAATACCACTCATTCACTCACTCACTGACTGACTGATCACGATATCTCAGGAACTATAAAGCAAAACAGACTTGAAATTTGGAACTTGGAAGGTTCCCTTCTATGGTGTAGACATCAGCCCCCCGATTATGTAAGATTTGCCGATTAAATGGAAAAGGTTCGGCGTCAAAGTAAAATAAACCATAACAGAATTGAAATAGAGCTCAATTTCGTCTGCCCATTCTTATACGTTTAGGGTATCGTACATACCTAAACGTATAAGAATGGGCAATGCTTTAGTGTCTCTATGGACTGGGACTGCACACAGCACAAACCAGTCACTATTTATTGTTACTTACCCTAATTTATATTATGTACTACTATAGATGCCTACGCCTACTTGTTGGAAAGTGACATCTTTCACCTTCACTTTACACCATTATGTTTGAGCCCCAATAATAAAATTACTTTTCATCCCACCATCTCGGAAAGAGTATTTTTACTCTTCGATATCTGAAGGTAAAAGCCGTTATTATCCTCTAGAGGATAAAGTAAATTGTCAATTTAGAACATCGTGTGCACGTTAGTAAATATCACTCGTCTATGAAGTTTGTGAATTCAAAACATCATTAAAACCTATTTACTTGTACCTCTATGGTGCCGAATTTCCATACAATCGTTTTTAATTTGTTAAAAACTCACACTCGTAACCTTCTTGGTGTACTTTTTTAGGGTTCCGTACCCAAAGGGTAAAAACGGGACCCTATTGCTAAGACTCCGCTGTCTGTCTGTCTGTCTGTCTGTCTCCAGGCTGTATCTCATAAACCGTGATAGCTAGAAAGCTGAAATTTTCACAAATGATGTATTTCCGTTGCCGCTATAACAACAAATACTAAAAATTAAAAAAAAAATATATATTAAGGGGGGTCCCCATACAATAAACGTGTTTTTTTCGTATTTTTTTTGCTCAATATTAAAAACGGTAACAGGTAGACGGTTCAAATTTTCACAGAATATTAACTTGTATATTACCTTTCAAAATAAATAATTAAATATCAATAAAGTAAATATTAAAGGGGGGCTCCCATACAACAAACGTAATTTTTTGATATTAACAATAAACCTCTACCAACAAAGTTAGTTTTGCGGTTCATTTCGTCTTGTTTTTAATACGTCATAAATCGTAAAACTTACTACAGGTTTGTACGGAACCCTCGGTGCGCGAGTCCGACTCGCACTTGGCCGGTTTTTAATTTGCTTTGCGCGCACCATTTTCTTTCACGTCATATTGTTTAAAATTAAAACCGAATAACAACAAGAAAATTGAAAATAAGTGAAAAACCTAAAATGAGTGATTCTATAGTGACGAAGAAATTAACAGAATTTAATCTTGTGATTTTTTTTGCATTTAGTCATCTCATTTCATCGCTGAGGTGCGATGAAAAGTTACGTGTTGCACTCGAGTGAAAAGATTTTTCACCTCGTGCTCTTTTGATTCCCTCGCTGACGCTCAGGATTCTAATTTTTGATTCACTCGCTCTGCTCGTGATTCAATTTTAGAATCCTTCGCTTGCTCGGTCATCAAAATTGAGCACGCGGTTAAAAACAACTTTTCACTCTTGTTTATTAAATACATAACTATTGTAGGTAGTAAAGTATCGTGCGTTTATTATGTCTATAATATTACCTACCTACGTATTGCAGGCAGGAACAATGAAAACGTTGACCTTTTCAAAGTTCACACAATTTTCTACCCACGTAACGGAAATTAGTTCGAAGAATCGATACACGTTGGGGTCCCAAAGCGCTGGAATGGCGACCCTGTACTGGAGAGCTCAGCGTTGGTAGAACCCCATCAGAGGCCCAACTGTCTAAGGAAATCGTAAATAATTAACGTATTACTCGAACTGATAAGGAGTTCATACAATATGCTTTTTACCATGCAAGCATCTATAACTCCTTAAACAGGTTGAATTATCCGTTTGGCAAACGATTACGATTTCCTTACACAATCGGGGGCCAGGTCGGCAGGGAGCAGGAAGGATTTTGGTGGCGCAAGACCGTGGCGTGTGGAACCTCTACAATAGACCTCTGTCCAGTGTCGTACCTATATCGATTGACGACGACGACACGCGGGACAGTCTGATTTCTGTGGTTCTACTTCTACCCAACGGCGTATATCGATTGACGACGACGACACGCGGGACAGTCTGATTTCTGTGGTTCTACTTCTACCCAACGGCGTATATCCATTGACGACGACGACACGCGGGACAGTCTGATTTCTGTGGTTCTACTTCTACCCAACGGCGTATATCGATTGACGACGACGACACGCGGGACAGTCTCATTTCTGTGGTTCTACTTCTACCCAACGGCGTATATCGATTGACGACGACGACACGCGAGACAGTCTGATTTCTGTGGTTCTACTTCTACCCAACGGCGAAGATCCACAGGTTTTATGCTCGGTTTCAGCATTTGTGGGAGCATTACTTCAGTAGTTACTAGGTGCGTTGTTTGATCGGAGTCACGGGCTCTACTAGTCTATTTATGTATGTCAGACAAAGAGCCAGACGCAACTCTAATTGCATTGATATACATTTTTGTTCTACCATAAATACTGGCTTGTTTGCTGAAATGATTAGTCAGCAGCGCAAGGGGCTTAAAGATTTGTACTTGTTTATTTAGTAAATGTGTTTTCTCACTCAAGCTCAAATAGGCAATGGCTACCTGAATCTATGGCCGGTAGTCCGTAAAATTATGTTTTAGCAGTAAACATGAAATAGTAGATTATTAACCAAGGGGATAAAGCAGTGTCTTCTGTCGCGGGTGACGATTTAAATCGCGAGCGTAACGAAGGACTCGAGGTTTACTCCCGAGCGTAGCGAGGGTGTTAAAAACTTAAATCACGAGCGAAGCGAGGGATTTAAGACGAGTCCTGAGTGTAGCGAGGGATTTAAGTTCACCCAAGACTAAGACAGCTTTATCACCGAGGAAAATACTCTACTTTTCGTACCATTTGCAAAAAATTAACACAATAATAATCAAATAAATATTATAAACTAGCTGATGCCCGCGACTTCGTCCGCGTGGATTGAGGTTTTTCGGTTCCCGCGGGAACTCTTTAATTTTCCGGGATAAAAAGTAGCCTATGTGCTATTCCAGACTATAATCTATCTCTGTGCCAAATTTCATCCAGATCCGTTCATCCGTTGGAGCGTGATTGAGTAACAAACATACATCCATACATCCATCCATCCAAACTTTCGCATTTATAATATTTATTTGATGCGAAAGTTTGGATGGATGTATGGATGGATGTTTGTTACTCAATCACGCCCCAACGGCTGAACGGATCTGGATGAAATTTGGCACAGAGATAGATTATAGTCTGGAATAACACATAGGCTACTTTTTATCCCGGAAAATTAAGGAGTTCCCGCGGGAAACGAAAAACCTCGATCCACGCGGACGAAGTCGCGGGCATCAGCTAGTATGTCATAAGTTTTTAAATAATTTTCCTTGGATTTTGTTGGAAGCAAATTATTTATAATTGCGGCAGCATTTGCACTGATGGAATCCGACAATTCACTGTCACTGTCGCTTTGATTTAACATCGTAACGTATTTTTAGAACATTAACTTAATAATAAATTAAAATAAACTTAACGTTTATGTATTTGAAGAAAACAAAAACGCGGCAAATTCCTAGACTAATATTTTTTTGTCGGAAAAGCAAAGGCATCAAGCTCATACGGCCTCGTCGGTTTTCGTCATTTTATTTAATAATCATAACTGCAAAATAAATGCGTATTCCTTTTTCAAAAAGATGTATAATGCTTTATATACAAACTCAATGGTGTAAACACAGATGTAGTTCAGTAAGTATAAATTTCGGTAAGTAAGTGTTCCAAATTTAAATCACATTCTCGCCCTAGAGGATGAATGAATTTCAGTACAATTTTCTTTCCCTGTTTTTAACAGATTAAAAATGACTATTGTTATGTTCGCTTTTTGTGGCATAGAATGTCACTTTTTTGAGCAAGTGGTACGAAAAAAATGTATCTAAAAAGTTGAGTATTAGTTTGTAATAAATAATTACGCAAAAAATTACTTACAAGATGTTTGTTGAGATAAGTATAATTTTTCAAAATAGCGAAAATACATGGGCACGCTCCGGTGGAGCCCTGTACTTGGTTATGTAACTTTGACGACCTCCGTGGCGCAGTGTTGAGTGCTGCTGTCTGTTGTCTTGGTGCGGAGGTCCCGGGTTCGATCCCAGGCGGGGTCAATTTGGGAATTTATAATTTCTGAATTTTTCCTGGTCTGGCCTGGTGGGAGGCTTCGGCCGTGGCTAGTTACCACTCTACCGGCAAAGACGTGCCGCCAAGCGATTTAGCGTTCCGGTACGATGCCGTGTAGAAACCGAATAGGGGTATGGGTTTAATATAACTGCCATGCCCCTAACAGGTTAGCCCGGTACCAACTGCCATCTTAGACTGCATCATCACTTACCATAAGCTGAGATCGCAGTCAAGCTCAAGGGCCAACTTGTAGTACCTAGATTAAGTAATAAAAATTTGAGTGGATAAAAAAAAACTATAAATTCAGACCTAGTTAAGCTACGGTGCGTGGAGCGGTGGCCTGTATATGGATTCGGAAACCAGAAATGTAGCCTATGGAACGCAAACCCTTCTGACTTAGCACAGCTTATACCTACTTCAGCTTATGCGTTATGTTAAAGATGGCTAGGTAGTAAGTAGAGTCGTATATTTACAATTTGCCTGCCCAAAAGCTTCTTCAGCACAGCGACATACAATACTAAGTGTTGAGGACTGAGGTGAAGAAGCATTATTATTGTAAACACGCGGACCAACCACCCCGCGTGTAACACTGTAGCCTGTTAGCTAGGTAGGTATGAACAGCTTCCTGACTTTAGTAGACGTACCTAGTACCTACTTACTATTGTAGTTCGTTGTCTTTTTGCTCAACTTTTTTCTCTAGATCAGTGCCGATATGAGGGAAGGGGAAAAGTCGCCAAGCTTCCATATAGGAACAAGGTAGTAGGTATCTATCCATCTACCTCTACTAGGTATTATCTTTTTTTGTAATCGGTGACTTAGGGTCGTCGACCGCACGGAGGCTGCCAGCACACGGCCAGTGCAGAGTGCCGACGTAGCGGACCCATAGCATGGCGCAGGCACTCCCTCTATCTTTGCCCTAAACAGTAAACTTTCCTATGCTTTCTTTAGCTATCATACTAATATTATAAAACCGCATTCGGCCCGCGTCATCGACCATACAACTTATGTCGATGGCCCGAGTGTTTGACATGAGTGGTATAGAAATAGATACATGCTAGTGTTTGTTTATTGGTTTTTTCTTCAATCACGCCGCAGCGGGCAACGGATCGACCTGATTTTTTGGATGGGTATAGTTGAGGACCTGGAGAGTGACATAGGCTAATTTTTATCCCGAAAAATAAAGGAGTTCCTGGAGGAATTCAAAAACTTATAGGTACCACGCGGATGAAGTCGTAGGCATCAGCTATAGTTATCATACTTCATTTACTAATATTATAAATGCGAAAGTGTGTTTGTTTGTCGGTTGTCCTTCAATCACGCCGCAACAGAGCAACGGATCGACGTGATTTTTTTGGATGGATATAGGTAGTTGAGGACCTGGAGAGTGACATGGGCTATTTTTATACCGCAAAAATGACTTCCCGTAGGAATCAAGAAAACTTACTGGAGGAATTCAAAAACTTTAAATACCTACCACGCGGACGAAGTAGCGGGCATCAGCTAAGTAGTTTTAATCTTAATGTTATAGGAGGTACCTGTAATTAAGTCGGAAACTTTCAGGCAAATATTGTATACCAATGTCCAACCATAATGCAGTGCAGTGAGCCAGGGGTAAATAGGAATACTTACCCCCTCGCCCCACTGGTGGGGCAAGCCGCGCAAGGGCGAGGGGTCGCGACTCCAAGTACCTACCAACAACATTTATTGGGTACCTACCTATTTAGTAGGTAAGTAGTCATAGAAAGTTTCAACCATTTCAATTTACATTCAATCGGATGAATGATGCGCGAACACAGAAAAACACATGAAACTAAAATACCTACATGCACAAAAATAATTATTTTATAAAAAGCCGTTGCAGAAATATATTATATAAATACAATAACGCCATCATTATGATTTAAAAAGTATAATATAATACATAATAATATGTAGTTAGTATTCATTTATATAATTAGGTAGGTACATAACTATGTACCTACATTATTTTATGATTATCATTTTTTAGCGCTAGGGTGGCAACGCTTTCTGTTTAGTTTTTAAAACAAAAAATATTACTTTCTTTGATTCTTATAATTTTTATGTGTTATTTGCATAACGGCTACAAATGTTAATCGCGTAAGTATAAACTAAATATTGTATGTAGTTAACGTAGGTACTAGGTACATACTTCATACCTACTGCATATTTTTTATTATAGGTTTAGTAATAATAGTAGTACCTAGGTAATATAATTAATAATAAGTATTATTACATTATATAATATGAATATTAAATCAATTAATCATAAATGGTTTGGTTTTTTTAAAACTACATACCTACTTAATACCCATTATTATATAATATAAGTATTATTTTTTTATATTTTACACAATCCGCTGTAAATTGACAGGGCTGGAGGCTTTTCTTTTCTGAAGAGATATAGCAATAAAAGAATAAGTACCTATGTACATTCTATGATAGACATCTTGAATCAAAATTCAAAACCGAAAATGTTATTGAAAATTGTAAAATAGTACATAATATTACATTTCACGATGGAGGGGACTTCCACGTGATCATAAAGGGGTCTGATACAAAAAATAATTTCATGTCCAGGGTTGTGATACTGTTCTGTGACCTTCTGTGACTTGCAAAGTACATACTTATATTTTACATCATTTAGTAATTAAACCTAATTTAAGTAATTTGTTCGTGATTATGGTAATTTAATCGAAAGACGTTATTTGTTTAGAGTTTGGTTATTCTTCTAAGAGATGGCATAGATACATCTATTACTCATTTTGCACGCCATATGATTGGCAGATTGTGGCTCGGAACTTATGCCTCCGCTACACTATGCTCCTCGCGCTGCCGCGTAGCACGCCCTCGCTCTGCCGCGTTGCTGCCCTCCGTGGCCACACACAGCTCTCCTCGCGCGATTAATCGCGACGCTCCGCACTAGGTCATTTGCACTTGCTACACGTAACACACAATGGAGGTTGAAACTGTGGCTGCGTGCGCGCTATCCTTGTTTAGCATATTTAACTATATAAATGTACGTCCTATTAAATTATATAAAAACTAGATGATGCCCGTGACTTCGTCCGCGTGGATTTACCTTTTTTGATTCCCGCGGAAACTCCTTCATTTTCCGGGATAAAAAGTACCCTATGTCCTTCCCCGGGATATAGCCTACCTCTATACCAAATTTCAGCAAAATCGGTTGAAAAGATGGGCCGGGAAAGCGTAGCAGACAGACAGACAGACAGACAGACAGACACACTTTCGCATTTATACTATTAGTATGGATAATAAGCTCTAAGTTAAAAATCCATACTAATATTATAAACTAGCTGATACCCGCGACTTCGTCTGCGTGGAATAAGTTTTTTTAAATTCCCACGGGAACTACTTATTGCAACGTGTTCCGGCGCAGACGCCTGGCCACTTCGGAACACTAGTTTATCACATACAATAATTGCTCTAAAACTTTAACAGGCGTTTGTCAACACTGTACTTGACTTTATTAATTATGCAATTTCATTCGTTTTACATCCATCGACGGATAAACATTAAAACCACTAATTGCTAAAGTTAGTGTTTTATTTGCCCCATTGTGTGCCTAAACATACACTCCGAGAACAAAGTCCAGCCCCCCTATTCTCTAACTCAGTGGTTATGAGAAAATGAAAGCCACTGACATATATTTTTTATCCATTGAAGGTTTGCTATGAAGTAATAATAACATTTTCATAGCGAACATTCAATGGATAATAAATATGTCAGTGTCTTTCATTTTCTGATAGCCACTGAGTTAGAGAATAAGGGGCCAGGTCCTCAACTAGGTATACCAACCCATGCATAAAATAACACATTATTCAAGTTACATATTTTGGACGTTCATTGCTGTGTATAATGATAGTGTCGATACTTCTAAACTACAAACCCAATGACCTTGAAATTTTTACAGATCAATTTTTAAAGTAGGTAAGTACGTACTTTCGAACAAAAAAGAATGAATGAAATCAGACTACGCGTTAATGAATTACAACTAAGTACTTACATATATTTTGACTTTAATCCCCTCTACCAAGTGTTTGTTTGTTGGTTTGTCCTTCAATCACGTCGCAACAGAGCAACGGATCGACGTGATTTTTTGCATGGATGTAGTTTAGGACCCGGAAATCGACATAGGCTACATTTTATCCCGGAAAATTACAGAGTTCTCGTATAATATTTCAATGGTTCCCGTGGGAATTAAAAAAACTTATTCCAAGTGGACGAAGTCGCGGGTATCAGCTAGTACTTTTAAAAAACAAGCTTCTCTATACTAATATACTTATGGAATAACATAGAGGCTAATTTATATCCCGGCAAATTAAAGAGTTCCCGCGGGAACCAAAGAACCTCAATCCACGCGGACGAAGTCGCGGGCATCAATAGATTATAGTCTGAAATAACACAATATAGCTACTTTTGTCCCGGCAAATTAAAAACTTCCCGCGGGAACTTTTTTAATTCACGCAGACGAAGTCACGCGCATCATAATGTAGGTATAGGTACCAACATGATTTATTTAAAACATAATAATATAGGTAGTAACGTTTTATCGTTACTCCATTCATCGGCTGGCGGCGGCGGCGACGGCATGATTGCGCGTGCTTCTGCTACGAGCGCTCGATTGCGAATGAGTAGCGGGCAGTGTGTGGGAGGTCTCTCGCGCTCATATCGCCAGTCCTTTGACTCGCGCCCAAAAAACCGACAAAACAGGGAGCGATGCGCGAGGACGAGGAGCGTGGCGAGAGCATGGCGAGTATCGTTGCCACACGACGTCTCTGCCTCCGTCCCACGCTACTTCCCACGTCACTCGGGCAGTGTGTAGCAGGGGGGTTATAGGTACCTACTACAATTAATGTAACAAATGGTACTTGCTGATCAGTGTCCAGCCCTGATTTTACTCTTTATTCCCTCATTTCTCCTTCTGTAAGTATAATAGTTATTATTTATTAACAAAACCTATAGATTATAATAAGACTGGAATTTTGTTGGAATTTCATGGTTTAAATTGTATTAAATATTTCGTATAAATTGGATTTGTAAGGCATTTCGGATTACTGTTATTAAAAAATGAAAGTAAAATACAATAATTTTACATACATATTAATATTAATACATCAGTCAATAACAAAAGGCACGATAGACCGTGACTCGTGAGGCAGCCCTAGTACCGGTAACGTGCGGCGTCTGCCGCCCAACCCGCGCTCGCCCCTTCTCTTCCATCCAGTGTCCCCACCTTAGGGTATTTTCCCCTAGATTTAGGGGATTTTTGAACACTTAGGGGATTTTTTAGGGTATACAATTATTTAGGGAAATTTTTAGGGGAAAAAAATTTATTAGGGAATTTTTTAGGGAAAGTTTCAACTTTCGGTTCGAATCGGTGACTGCGTGTATCTATCTGAACGTAACTTGGTGTGCCGATGTTACCCATGGAAGTAGGAATCAAGGAATTACGACTATGATGTTACATTTCTCTATGGCTAGTACCAAACAAAATATATTTTTCTCTTTCGCGCTCATAGAATTGTGTACGTGGAAAGAAGAGATGTCGAATGCGAATAAAGCTGCTTTATGTATGCGAGGTAAACTGGTTTTTATGGATTTATACGTTATGGTTTAGGTACTCTTGTTTGTTGACTTGGTTGGTTTGACTGTCAGTGTTTTTAATCTAGGTAGTGTGTTTTTCGCTTGTTCCAAATGTATGTACGCTGTGCAACATTGTCCTATGACAATGTAGGACAATGATGCCATGTTAACCATGGGTAATTTATAGAGGACTCCTCTATAAATGATCTATGGTTAACATAGTTCAAAAAGCTGATGATTGATGATGAGAATTCTATTCAAAATCCTCATAGATTTGTGGTAGGCATGTAATATGATCGTTAAATGTTATGTTAGTGACTTACGGCTGCTTATTTAGATCTTCACCTTAATAATTGGTCAAAAATTATCTGATGGTAGTGTACTTCCTACATATTATATAATACGTACCTATTATGGTACAGATGGTATTGATTTAGTAGTTTTTTTTTTTTTTTAGTTTAATATATTAAAAAAAGTTAAATAAAAGTATAATGCACTTTCATTTGTGTTTTATTAATAGAATAAATTTTTTAGGGGAAAACATTTTGAAAAGTGCTTATTTTAGGGGAATTTCACGAGGAGTTAGGGGAAAACCTAAATTAGAGGGTGGCAACACTGCTTCCATCCATCAGTCAGTCACTCTCGAACACGCAAAGAGGACGGTTGTACGTTTACTCGCAGCGCCCGATATTCACGCGGACAACTGGGTCACGAGGTCCATACGCGTATTGCCAAAGAACACTTATTAGTTTTGTGTTGTGGATGGTTACAGTGACAGTGTTTTGAGATTCCTTGTGTGTTAAGTAACTAGCGGTGCTTTTGAAGTGTACGTGATGCGTGCGTGAGCGCAGCGCATGACGTGCTACGAAACGTTGAGAGCTTCGGCACCCGCCGCGGACGCCCCCATGGCGCACCACTTCGTCAAGTGGTGGCGCAACAAGTTTAGAAATGGATATAAGAAATTCAGTAGTAAGTTCTAACCCGAAACAATTATAACATAGTTCCGTATCTAAAAAACCAGTATGAGAATTTGAAGAAGTCTCAGACATTACGTAGTGCTAATACCTATCTATCTAACGATAATGAATGAACGTTTGGCGGATTGCAAAACAGCCATCACCAACTAACAAAATCCTTGGAATTTGTCTAGCTATTCATTTAAACATAACTATGAAGTCATGATATAGGTGGTAGGTAGTTAGGTACCAAGTACCAACCTAGTCGTTTTCCATATTATGGCCATTAAGTTTGTTAGTTTAGCTCACTTACCTAAACGTAGATAACTTTATAGATATTGTACCTAATTCACAGGGATAAAATATATACCTAATAGGTACTTTTTACAGAAATACCTAAGTAACCTTAACTTTAAGCAACATGATTAAGAAAGTCACAATTACGTTATTTTCAGAATCAAAATAGGTATCTGACAACTCGGTCACTTTTACTTTTAAAATCGCTAGCAACTAGATACGCAAGTCCAACAATGGAGCTATAAAGCTATTTAGTAGGTATACCTACAGGTAGTTCCTTCTGAAAGTTTAACAATTCCATGCGGCGGTCAAGAATTACGATTCGAATACTTAGTCAAAAATAGGTACTAAGCCTTCTAATTAAAATAATAATTTGCAAAACGACTTCCGCCTTATCTACAGAAGTCTACTCATTCGATGCTACTTCAAAGGGGAAAGATTTTCCTTTGATCTTGTTCTATTTAGCTACGAACACTTCAATTATAAAAGATGATAGATTTTTTGTTCTATAACGTTTTTTTCACGCACGTCAACAATGAGGCAAAGTAAATAATAATTTTAAATTCAAACTGAGCCGCGTCGCTCATTTGATTAACTTCAAAGAGAAAACTTGAAAGCACTCGCCGAAGCGGAGACAATGATACCTTTTATTTGACATCAAAGAATTCCCCGCCCTGAGCTTAAAGCTCTTCTGAGTGAATAATAGTAGGTAGGTACATGTAATCTGCTACAAATAATGTAGAAAGCGGCGGATACAAAGGATTTTTTCAGAGTATACAGCTTTTGACGCATAAATTAACGTATCGTTATAAAATAGTTCTTCCATATTGAATATTTACTTCATGTTTGAACTTTTAAAGCTTTGTAAAGATTTTGTTTTATGTAACAAAGTTTTACACCATCGCCTTGACTATTCATATCCACTAATCTAGAAGGTACTTCAAATTAATAGTCACATATTATGGATTTAAAATGTGGATTTTGAGCCAGACTATCTAAGAATATTAATTATTTGTAGGTCTTCTCGTACTTAGTTTTAACTACTGTGGATAAACACACATGTAACGATTATTTAACTCTCGAATTTGAATTAAATCTATACCTAAATACTTACACAGTATTAAAAATACAACCCTGAATTACTTAATTCCTAAGTTTCAATGTTTTGTGAAAATAAGAAAAGATTTAATTTTGGTACTGAAATGGTAAATTTTTCATTTAAATACCCAGCCCTGACATAGGCAACAGTCCCTCGAGGCTCGATTTTTTCAGTAAATGCTCAATATTTTCCAAAGTACCTACTTAAGTAATGGAAATATTTTATACGTCATGGTGATAATCAATTAAGTAAGTAGGTAGTTACGACTTACGGTATCTTAAAAGTAAAGCTACAAAACATTGCTTGGGGGTCGGGACTGTCCATAAAATATTCAAAAGTGTAGGGAGCACAGTATGCAATCAAAGGGCAAAAATGTCAAAATAATAGTCGAGATAATAATTAACTAGTACCTAATTATGTATTATGTTTTTAGTTATTTTAAACGTTCATTTTTATTTAATTAATCAAGAATTCATGACTGCTATACAACTACCAACGATCACTAAATTGTAATGGTTTCTACCTACTTACCTAGTTAGAAATCTATCAGATAAATTCTAAGAACGCTTTTAAAAGAAAATAAAATTAGTGGCAGATGTGGGACGGCGAACCCTGAGCTTAAAAGCATTAAAGGCCCATGCCGATCTCGGGCCTTCCGAGAAATAACTCGACGCCCGCCCTGCTAGCCCCCGTGAGTATAGGTACTATACTACCCGGCCGATCGCTTTACACAAAAATCCCTTTTGAATTTTGCCGATGGTATTCGATTTACTTGTTATATTTGTTTTCTGTGTTGTTCTTCTTCTATTCTAATTCTGCGTTTTAATTTCTTTTTGAGTCTTACGAATAGGATTTCAAATAGGTAAAAATAATAGCAATATCAAAAAGAATCAACCTTTTAAAGCTTAAGCACAGTAAACCATTTTGGTTTTACTACGCGCGTTATTATTTCGACAAAACGCGGTAATATATTATGCTAGGTAGGTTTGCACTAATTATCTACTTAGGATATATAAGTAACTCGCATATATCGTAGCTATCTGCCTAAAACCAGGTATGGTCATACCCAGTAGAAACCAATGGCAATCGCTCCGAATAAACCTTCGTTACTAGGTAACCGGTACTAGTGGTCTACGGTATTAATTGATCTGTGCCTCAGGCACGTATTTCTCTTTTCTGAGTTTAAGGCGCGGGACATACAGAAGTGTCGACGGGCGGTCGACGGGTGTGTCGAGAAGCGAGCGGTCGCCGCCGCTTCTATGTATTTCATACAAAATGTATGCAAGCGGCGAGGCGCCGAGCATACTGAAGAGGCGCGGCGCGGGTATGGTGGGGGCGACGCTTCCTCGACATACGGCGCACCCGTTCGACAGTGACACACCGCTCGAAACGCACAGGGCCGGATTGAAAATGCACGACGATACGGAATTTAATATCGATTTTGCCAGTTCATGGAAAAATACCTAGAACTTAACGACTAGTTTTTTTAGTTTGTAGGTATAATGCTGGGCACAAACCTGAGCTGTAGGAGCACCCATTCCGGGTGGTGTCACATGCAAACATATTCTTATGTACAATTGTATGTTAAATGTTTGTCTGTGTCACCATTGTGGAATAAAGGTGTTTTCTTTCTTTCTTTTCTTTCTCTCAATTAAATTAATAAATCTTGTATAGTCTAGGAAACGGGGCGGTTCGATGTATGGAGACCCCTGCATTAAGTCCTCAGTCGTTGAAACTTGGCACGGTTGTGGTAATGACCAATGTACCAAAACTTACAAAAAAAATCCATGCGGAAGTTAGGTATTTATACATAAAACTTAATATTTATGACTGAATATTTTCTCGATTTCTTTTTAAAATAATAGTAGGTAGTATATTTACACTCAAAACCGAAATACCAATATAATCATGCAGAACATCGATATTTATACCGATTTTATTATCAAACCTAAACTGCGTTTACGCGACGATGTACCTTCCTGCTTTAACAATTGGGTATAGCATGGGTATAGCATTTTTTATTGGATATTTATACCACCACAGCTAGCATATCTTCATGACGAAGAATACATGTTGTCGCATCGAAATCAAACACTAGTATGCCCCAAATACGTCCCACTGCTACGTCACAGCCTCACCGTTTGCGCGCCACTTGGCGACAGATGCGCGACAGATGCGCGACAGATGCGCGCCAGTGGCGTGACACTGTCGCGCATCTTGCGCACCTCACCACTCGCCACGACACTTCTGTATGTCCCGCGCCTAATGTGCGCGTTTTAGGCAATTAGGTACCTAACTACTTAAGTATTATCACAGAATAATATAATAGTAGGTACTAAGTAAATATCGATAATGGCTACATGGGTGAAGGAAAACATCTTGAGGAAAACCTGCATGCCCCTAGAGTTTCTTTATGATGTTGTCAAAGGTGTGTGAAGTCTGCCAATCTTCATTTGGCCTGCATTGTGGATTATGGCTAAACTCTACTGAAACCATTCTGAGAGAAGACTCATGCTCATAGTGGGCCACCGATGCAATAAGCTGAAATGAGGCTACGGCCAGTATACAAAAACACCTTCTAAAATACTTTCGTCGTTGTAGCCTTTACGAAAGAAGGTATTAGTAGCCTCTTCTTACCGTTGTGACTACTTCCAAGACTATAGTTTTGGAAGGAAGGATTGCAGGCTTGAGCTTTAGGTCGCCAAAGGCGCAATTGGTTGCGCGATGGACAGGGCTTAGATAGCTAACCACCCTGTCCACCCCCCTGTCCAAGGCTAAAAGATGCGGCTCAAAATAGAGCACGATTTTCGCTTGATGACCGCCAAACTTCGGTTTGAAGAAAGCACGAGGTGATGATGATCTTTGTTACTCCACGGCTTTTGTGATGTTTGTATTAGGTATTATTATCATTAAATTAAAACTATTATTTATTATGTGTTGCAGTGGGCACCGAAGGCGAGCGCACAGATACAGAAGAATTAGTAGGACGTGCGGCATCCCAATGTTCTGCCCCACCAGACGTGTTGCCAAGTGAAGCGAGAGCGTTGCTTCAGCCGGCTACACCGCCACCCATCCCTGCTAGGAAGTCCGACACTTACTCCAAGAGGCCGCCTTCGCCCGAAAGACACGCAGAAGATGTTGATGAGAAACAACCTAGACTACGATTTGAGGTACATTTATTTTTGTTCACTCCGTAAAATAATTGCCCTTAAGAGGATCGTCCAAGTTGTAAATTTCCATACAAAAAGCGATAACGTTTTTCTTCCCGTAATTGTTGTCCAATTTCCATAATTTTTAGAAATGTTGCAGATACAATGAAGAACTATGCTCGTACGTTTTAATTTTAAAGAAATATTGCAGTTAAAAGTTATTAGCGTCTTAATATCCATATTTTTGACCTAAAAACTGCCTCGAGTATTTTAATTTTTTAAAATTTAACTAAACTTAAATACTAAAAAAATAAAACGTACGAGCCTAGATTAAGGTGTACGATACGGAGAAGGCAGCGAAGCGTTGTGAAACAGATAGCATTATTGAAAATACCTACTCGCGTCGCGTTTCGTCACTAGACGATCCTCTTAAGGTCTAATATTCCAAGAGCAGACATATTAGAAGTAAGTACATTATAATATGTAGTTACTTAAGGATTAAGAAAAGACAAAGTTTCCAGTAAAATCGGATAAGATATAGGTTGGCGCGGCCATTGGCGCGGCCGCGCTTTAGCGGACGACGCGATGTTTTTCAGGATCTTCCACTTACTGTTAAAACCCAGATTAATAGTTATTTGTTATACAAGAGTGAAAAGTTGTTTTTTAACCGCGTGCTCAATTTTGATGACCGAGCAAGCGAAGGATTCTAAAATTGAATCACGAGCGGAGCGAGTGATTCAAAAATTAGAATCCTGAGCGTTAGCGAGGGAATCAAAAGAGCACGAGGCGAAAAATCTTTTCACTCGAGTGCAACACGTAACTTTTCATCCCACCTCAGCGAGGAAATTACTAAATGCAAAAAAAATCACAAGATTAAATTCAATTCTGTTAATTTCTTCGTCACTAGAATCACTCATTTTAGGTTTTTCACTTATTTTCAATTTTCTTGTTTTTAATCGGTTTTAATTTTAAACAATATGACGTGAAAGAAAATGGTGCGCGCCACAGACATACTGTGGTGCGCGCAAAGCAAATTAAAAAACACTTAAAAAAGTACACCAAGAAGGTTACGAGTGTGAGTTTTTAACAAATTAAAAACGATTGTATGGAAATTCGGCACCATAGAGGTACAAGTAAATAGGTTTTAATGATGTTTTGAATTCACAAACTTCATAGACGAGTGATATTTACTAACGTGCACACGATGTTCTAAATTCAATTTACTTTATCCTCTAGAGGATAATAACGGCTTTTACCATCAGATATCGAAGAATAAAAATACTCTTTCCGAGATGGTGGGATGAAAAGAATATTACAGTGTATGATGGATTGTTTGGAAGTAAGAGCGAAACGGAAATCTCGAGGATTAAAATATGCTTAATCAGTCCTTACTTAACTTAAAATCGTTCTTCGAACTCAGCTAGGATTTAGTACGGTACCGACTGCGTATCTTAAAATTATTATACTCACTTAATCCAATAAAGATTAGCGTAGTCTAGTAAAGCAGATCCAAGCTGATTATTTTGCGAACGGTTCAATTTCTAATCATGAAGATCCTAGTAGGTAGGTACGTCTTGCGCTTGCCGCAATAAGAGGACTAACTGTAATAAGAACGAAGTAATGCCGTTCATTCTCCATGATACATCTGATTAGGTAGGCCCATCAAGATTATCGATAGGGGCCTAAATGTGATACCTATTTCATCAAAAGGTAAATCCCATCTATCGAGATTGCACTAAGTACTCCGAACTCCAAAGACCTATTTAAATAGAAAGCGAGGAATTAATAATCCCTAGTAAGTAGGTACATGTACCTACATTGAAATACTCGTTGACATAGCAATAAACTAGTTTCCCAGAAAACGTGGTACAAATATTTAAAACAGACCCTTCTTCTTCTTCTTCATTGTCCTGGGATTTTTTATCCGCACTTGGGCGAAGTCGTCCGCTGTGCGTGAAACCACTGGTGCGACTCCCCGCTGGATCACTCCAGCCAGCCGAGCTCACTCCAGAATCCAAGCAGGCCACCCAGGTCGGCGAGGACATCCGGTAGTGTTGCTGGGGAGCCAATGTAGGCTTCTCGTTGGGTGGAAACACCGCTGCACTCGAGCAGCACGTGTTTTGGTGTCTCGTCACAGTAAAACAGACCCATGGGATAATATAACGCAATATAGATATTATCATACCAATATCATAAATGCGAAAGTGTGTTTGTTAGTTGGTTTGTCTTTCAATCACGCCGCAACAGAGCAACGGATCGATGTGAATTTTGGCATGACATACAACTACTTTTTATCGCGGAAAATTAAGGAGTTCCTGCGGAATCAAAAAAAACTTAAACCACGCGGACCAAACCGCGGGCATTAGCTGGTATTAAATATTTTAATGAATGTAAGTTGTAACTAGTATTTATCATTCATACTTATGTTGACTACGTTATCGTAGTTAGCAATTTATTGAATAATGAGATGAGTCATCTATTTGTGTCGTATCAGTCCCTGGGCGAGCGGCTCGCTTTGTTGAGTATCTCTGTGATCGGAAGGCGCGACTAGTTTCCTTTTAGAGCTCGAGATAAGAACGCCTGTCCTCATCGCCGGACACACGTTGTTCGGCGCCACTGGTTATCTTCGTTAGCTGACTTTGTCCTAACATAGTCTTGTTTCTATGATTTTTAAACTAAACTACTTACCTTATTAGATAACTAGCTGACGCCCGCGACTTCGTCCGCTTGGATTGAGGTTTTTTGGTTCCCGCGGGAACTTTTTAATTTTACGGGATAAAAAGTAGCCTATGGTTCAAGACTATGGTCTATCTTGTTCCAAATTTCATCCAGATCCTTTCAGCCGTTGTGACGTGATTGAGTAACAAACAACCATAGATCCATTTATTAAGAACCATAGATCCATTTTACATTTATAATATTTATAACATTTATAATATTAAGTATAGAAGTATAGATTTGACGACCTCCCTGGCGCAGTGTTGAACGCTGTTGTCTTAGCGGAGGTCCCGGGGTCGATCCCCGCAGGGTCAATTTGGGAATTTATAATTTCTGAATTTTTTTGGGTCTGACCTGGTGGGAGGCTTCGGCCGAGTACCACCCTACTGGTAAAGACGTGCCGCCAATCGATTTAGCGTTCCGGTACTTTGTGGTACGGTACGAGGGAAGGTATGGGTTAATAATAACGGCCATGCCCCTAACCCAGCTTAGCCCGCTACCATCTCAGACTGCATTCATCACTTACCATCAGGTGAGATCGCAGTCATGGGCTAACTTGTAGCTAATAAAAAAAAACCTTTAAAAACCATTAATTCATACACGAGTTCTTAACTCTGCTATCTTTCCAGAGAATTTTGGCATTGCACTTTTGGTAGAAAAGCGCGCTTTCGAAACTTCTTACTCATAAAGATTCAAATTCATTTGGATAGATCTTTCACTCAATCCCAATAACGAAACAAACATAAAAGTACAAAATTTCAAATTGAAACTGGGCTATGTGGTAACTTTTAGGAATATCGCATCGATTTTGAGGTGCCATTAAAACCACTTACCTATACATATTTCTTATAATATTATCTTTTAGACTTAGAGAACCATATCGCTTGTCGGGTAATGACATTACTCATTGCCGAAAACTATGCGGAAGCTATTAAGCTTTAACTCATTAAAAATAATAAATAGTATACAACGATTGGTCATGCAATCATCTTTATGTTCACTCATAAAAATAATTTGAGATTGTAATAAAGCACGATTAAAAGTATCCAAATAATATTATTTATTACAGGAGCTGACGTGCGACGTTGAATTACAGCACCCAGAATCGTCCAAACAACAGCCGTTGCAGTTTTCCTTTACCCTCTACGACCTTGATGGTCACGGCAGGATGACGAAAGACGTAAGTACCCATATAATACAACCATAAAAATATCGTTGACTGTAAGTAATTGTAGTGAAACACTTATTCAATTGACTACATTTTTGTCGACAGGATATAGCCGGTATAGTGTCGACTATATACGAGTCCATAGGCAAATCGGTCACAGTTCCGCACTACGGTTCCAAAACAATACAAGTGCGTTTAACGGTTGTGCCGGAAGACGGGCGGCCTCGCAACCACCGAGACAGGCGGGAGGGGAAAAGAAGACGGCGAAGGGAACAGGCTGCTAATGTGCATGCGGCGCCGCCTACCGAGTGCGCCGATAACAGCGAAGACGAGCGTCACGACAGATTCTCCCACGACGATGATGCTTCCTCAAAGTCGTCGTACTCAGGCGATAGACAGCCGCCCCAGAGACCTCCGCCGGTCCTTAGACAGAGGCCATCTCATCACCGTCACATGAGAAGGGAGCCACGTGAAAGGAAACACCCGAAAAAGAGATCTGGAAGTTTGCAGAGACGCGAGCTGCTTGAAATCATTCAGGCAAACATGGAGAAAAATCGTCTGAGCTTTCAAGCTTCAAGGTATGTTTTCAATACAATCATAAGTTATGGTAGCATTTTAAAGAAATGTTTTCCCGTTTGACTGAAATCCCAGAGTCGATTGTCGTCGACAATCTCCTCTAAATGGCCGACACTCTTTCGCTTTTGATTTTCGCTTTAAACGCATTGTTGCAGCGTAAATTACCTATAAAATATCATTAAACCAATTCATGCAACCAAATCACTTTCGCAATCGACCTGCGTGATAAACTGCTCCCTGCAACATAGGTCCTAAGAAAATTTCACAAACATTTTAAAAGACAAACTCTTGAATGCTGTATTTCTTTTTTGCAGAAAGCCCTGCGAACCTGTTGACAATGAGGAAGAAATCTTGCACAAATATCAAAAACTTAGAAATAGATCTTACACCGTCAGCGAGAAGCCTCATGCATTCCAAAAGTTTAAAACAGAGGCCAATAACAACGGATACTTAGACTTAGCTAGTGGGGGTGATTCCAATTTGTGCAGGTACGATAGGTACTTGCACGCAGTAATATGTTCCTCAGCGCGACACGCTAACACGGGCTACCATCAGAAGCATTCGCAGCCTACGAGACACACACGAGCATCTCACAATCCAAACCCGAGGTCTCGGTCCCACGACTTGCCTCCTCAACACCACTCAACACACCAACCAAGAGTACTACAAATCATATTTTTATAGAACTCAGGCATGGGCAGAGTCAACGTTTGACTGTGTCCTTTTGTAAATGTTTGTGAAATTTTTCAGAAAATAATAAATGTTTACCAGGAATTAAGAAATCGGGATTCTAAGCATCAGTTTGCAATTTAAGACTTTTTAATAACAGCCAGTTAAAGTTATTGCTGTAGTATATGAAACCCTCAGGAATGTAAACCTAGAAACCTCAATAATGAAGATTCATTTGCTTTTTTAACTGACTTCCAAAAAAGGAGGAGGTTCTCAATTCAGCGCGTATGTTTTTTTTTTTTCGGTGCATATCTCCGTGGTGTCTTAACCGATTTGAAAAATTTTTTTTTCAATGGTTAGAGGAAGCTCCCGAGGTGGTCCCATAAAAAATTCTGACTCCAAATCCCCAATCATAATGCTGTGTACCTTACTACATGAAATCCTCAAAACTAGGGAGTTAGGAAATTTTTATGGTGAATTCATATAGTAGGTATCAAGTCACGTGTATACGATTCAACTCTTGAGTCCCAACTCCTCAACCCTGATGCTGCAGGGTACAGAACTCCTTAAACATAGCGATTTAGGATTTTTTTATGATGAATTAATATTGTAGGTGTCAAGCAACGACTTCATACTTAAACTCAAGTCCCAACTCCTCAACCCTGATGCTGCAGGGTACTGCACTTCTAAGCCGTGGGGATTTAGAGTACACTAAACAGTTAAAAATAAAAATTATTTCCAAAACCCGACTTCCAAAGCCACTGTAAAGTAAAAAATAATTTTGATTTCTACACGCTATGTTGAAGTCGGGCGAGTATAACAAAGATAGGCAAAGTTGACGCATCCGGCTCGCCCGACTTCAACATAGTGTGTAGAAATCAAAATTATTTTTTACTTTACAGTGGCTTTGGAAGTCGGTTTTTTGGAAAGAATTTTTATACAAAGCCCCCAATTAATATAGCAACAAGTTGAGATGAAGTTGTAAGCAAACATGTGAAATAACTGGTGCAGGAGTGAGTCGAGACTATAATATGATGGGTGGCATTTTAATTAACTAACGATTTTCATAAACGGGATTGGATTTAGAAGGACTTAGAATTTATAATCCACCATTCCACATTTTGTAATGCTTAATAATAACATTTCATGGTGGTGCAAATTTGGTCGTTCACAAATCTTAAAACGTTTGCGGATCTAAAACTCAGAAACAACACTATTTTTAGAACTGTCAATATAATTTAAAGATTTGTGAACAACCGTTTTAGCGCCAATGTTTGTAAAAATAATATATAAGTAAGTATTTTGTATAGAAAGCTTTTAGATAAAAATGATCTGTAACTACTGTATAGTGCCTTATATTTGATGTGAATGTTTACACACATTTCTTTGCGAAAAGTTTGGAATATTTAAGGCCCTTTAAACATTTACCCCGCGACCAACTATAGGTAAAAAACTCAACTATAGGTATAAAACTCGTCACACTACAGCATATATATGCACGCTTTACGAGAGCGTAGAGCTATAGAGCGTAGAGACGCTCGATTTTATAGCCAACTAACCAATTTTGTTACTTGAAAATATTAGACGATTATTTATTTACTAGGTACTTGTTTACGCTGTTGGCCGCGGTAAATATTATGTACCTATTTATGCGCCGAAACAATACTCGCGGCTACAATAATACTCAGTTTTTGAGATTGTAAAATAATGTATAAAAGATTATCTTACCGATTTCGTTCAAAATCGATATCTGGGGTTCCGTAGGATCACAAAATAGGAAACTGTTACCAAAATTTTAAAAAAGTCAGCGCCATTTTGAAATTCTTTGTTATCGTACCGATTTCGTTCAAAATCGATATCTGGGGTTCCCTGGGATCACAAAACAGGAAACTATGAACAAAATTTTAAAAAAGTCAGCGCCATTTTGAAATTCTTTGTTATCGTACAAATTTCGTTCAAAATCGATATCTGGGGTTCCCTGGGATCACAAAACAGGAAACTGTTACCAAAATTTTAAAAAAGTCAGCGCCATTTTGAAATTCTTTGTTATCGTACCGATTTCGTTCAAAATCGATATCTGGGGTTCCCTGGGATCACAAAACAGGAAACTATGAACAAAATTTTAAAAAAGTCAGCGCCATTTTGAAATTCTTTGTTATCGTACAAATTTCGTTCAAAATCGATATCTGGGGTTCCCTGGGATCACAAAACAGGAAACTGTTACCAAAATTTTAAAAAAGTCAGCGCCATTTTGAAATTCTTTGTTATCGTACCTATTTCGTTCAAAATCGATATCGGGGGTTCCCTGGGATCACAAAACAGGAAACTGTTACCAAAATTTAAAAAACGGCAGCGCCATTTTGAAATTCTTTGTTATCATACCGATTTCGTTCAAAATCGATATCTGGGGTTCTCTGGGATCACAAAACAGGAAACTGTTACCAAAATTTTAAAAAGTTCACTGCTGACTTTTTTTTGATTGACTGCTGTTTTGTGATCCCAGGGAACCCCAGATATCGATTTTGAACGAAATCGGTACGATAACAAAAAATTACAAAATGGCGCTGACTTTTTTAAAATTTTGGTAACAGTTTCCTGTTTTGTGATCCCAGGGAACCCCAGATATCGATTTTGAACGAAATCGGTACGATAACAAAGAATTTCAAAATGGCGCTGACTTTTTTAAAATTTTGGTAACCGTTTCCTGTTTTGTGATCCCAGGGAACCCCAGATATCGATTTTGAACGAAATCGGTACGATAACAAAAAATTTCAAAATGGCGCTGACTTTTTTAAAATTTTGGTAACAGTTTCCTGTTTTGTGATCCCAGGGAACCCCGGATATCGATTTTGAACGAAATCGGTACGATAACAAAAAAAATCAAAATGGCGCTGACTTTTTTAAAATTTTGGTAACAGTTTCCTGTTTTGTGATCCCAGGGAACCCCAGATATCGATTTTGAACGAAATCGGGACGATAACAAAAAATTTCAAAATGGCGCTGACTTTTTTAAAATTTTGGTAACAGTTTCCTGTTTTGTGATCCCAGGGACCCCCGGATATCGATTTTGAACGAAATCGGTACGATAACAAAAAAATTCAAAATGGCGCTGACTTTTTTAAAATTTTGGTAACAGTTTCCTGTTTTGTGATCCCAGGGAACCCCAGATATCGATTTTGAACGAAATCGGTACGATAACAAAGAATTTCAAAATGGCGCTCACTTTTTTTTAATACATACATACATACATACATACATGCATGCATACATATATATTCCTAACATACCCTTTCCTTGTGGCTTTGCCGTAATCGGGTAAAAAAAATACGCCTACACTTGAGAACTTCCTTCTTTGTGGATGTCGGTATCAAGTTTTTCGAAGCGCAGTACACATAGAGAATATTATATCTCTATGGCAGTACACAACACGGTGTTCATTTTGTCGTAATAAATTTCGTGCAAAAAAGCGATACACCCACCCGTCCACGAGCGCGTCTCAGCGCGTACTGAGCGCCAAACGCCTAGCGCTCGGCTTCTTTTCATAGAAAAATGTATGAAACATTTTTTTTTTGCCACATAAACTATAAACATATTTATTTGTATGCTTAATGCTTTGCACCATGGATAGAGGACTATATAAGCCCCACTTTATTGTTAATATTCAAGTTAAAATATGCAGCGGATCTAGCTTTATGGGTACCTATCCGGACCCCATTTTTCGTCATTTTCAGCAGATCTTGCGTTCGGAGAAACGTATTTATGCAGAAATTTTGTATTGGAGTGTGCATTTTTATAAGGTCAAACGAGAGATGAAGAAATGACCTTTAATTTGATACCATGACATCCCCACAGCTGTGACTCCCGATTCTTTAAAGTGTACCTGGAAAAGGATGACATAAGATGAAGGATGTATAAGGCACCTTAATAAAAATACCTATGTTAATGCTCATTAGTATGTATAATGTAGCTTTTAAACATTAAAAACTCATTTTAGAGTTTTAGACTGATTTTAGATGTAAGTTATAGGTGCTGGTTGAGGAAATTCTATTAGTTAGGTATGTTTTATTATAAACAATGGGGCTGATTCTGTAGTGCACAATCTCTAAACTAAACTAAAATTAGAGCATTACAAATATTGCTATCCCTTTCATAATACTCCCTACGGTAAGGGACATATTATAACTAGATTTAAAGCTGCCATTTTAGTTTAGTTTAGAGATTGTGCACTACAGAATCAGCCCCAATGTACTTAAACGAAGTGCTGTCTGTATTTTATCTGTGACATTTAAATTCGCTAAATAATGTCATTTAAAATTGGTATTCTTTTATTTTCGGGTAGCATTATTACCATTATCAGTATTCATTATTGTAAGTAAATTAATGAATCTCTAAAATGTTTAATCTACCTCTTATTTTACTTTATTAGCTTAACTTTAAATATTTATTGTAACAGCTAAATCCTAAAATTATTTTAGTACTTTTTTGTGATAACGAGTGATCTGGTTTCATGACAATGTTTCACTCAATGGTATTACGTTAATCTTGTAAGATGGAACAATATCTTTCCAAGTTTATTAGATTTATGTCCAAGCATCAAAATTTAATGGAAATGTAGGTATTTTATTTTGTTTATTGTTTTATTTATGCATAGTATGAAAAGGTTTTAAATTGATTTTATTTTCTAAATCAAGTAGGTAATAGACCGTACTTGATTTAGAAAATAAATGAACAATCTCATAAACAACAAAAATACCTAATAGTAAAGTCTGATTAATGTTAAATGTTCCATCCATCGATTTACCAAGTCAATGGTTCCATCCTATGAAATCTATACTTAAAAGCTTTTGGAAAAGTATTTTTAAAATTATCTTTAATCCTATTGGTAGAATGCTGTAGAAATAATATAAAAAGTTTTAACTATGATTGTGCGTATACGAGTGATTGGTGCACGCTATCGTTAATTTATAGTTTGCTATTGTTCCATTTTAATGTACAGTGTACAAAGTGCTCTATCTTGTCAAAAGTATTTATTGTCAAATATAATCCTTGAGGTTTCAAATAAAATATTTTATTTCATAAATAAGACCTTTTGCCTTTCCTTAACACAAATACAAATAGAATGCAAATCATTATAACTGCTGTTATGATGATCGTGATTTCTCTTGGAAGCCCGCATTTGTTAACAGCATATTCGGCAGGTGATATACTTAACTGGAAACAAGAAATTGTTTCTTGATTAGACAGTGAGGAGCTTTCATTTATCACTAACTAAACCACGCGGATCGCGAGTTGCGCCCATCGTCTAGTACCCAAATAAATTGTAGGTACATCCGCCGTCAAACTGGAGGCGGTAATTTTAACATTTTGATATGATAGTATGATAGAGATGGATCAATCATACTAATATTATAAATGCGAAAGTGTGTTTGTTTGTTGGTTTGTCTTTCAATCACGCCACAATGGAGCAACGGATCGACGTGATTTTTGGCATCGGTATAGCTGAAGACCTGGAGAGTGACATAGGATACTTTTTATCCCGGAAAATTAAGGAGTTCCCGTGAGAATTGAAAATACTTATTCCACGTGGACGAAGTCGCGGGAATCAGCTAGTCAATAATATTGACTAACTTGGTTGGTCTATCGCAAACGTATTAAAAACAATACTGCTCTCCCTAGTATGCGAGACAAATTAAGGACATTATAAATGACTACAAGCTAATTCGATGTAGGTATTCCTTGAAACCAATTAAGCCCAGTCATACACTTCTGTTTCCAAGTTATAGTGGTATGAGTTTGTTTTATATATTCGGACTCAATGGTCACCTTTAAATGAAACCTTTTATCATTCTTTTTTCTGACAAGCGGAAACCAAAAGGACAGCTGATAATAAGGATTATTAGAAACGCAGCAAATCACTTTGTAGCATGACAATAATAGTGCATTACAATGTTTAGAAGATACAAGTACACTTACCAACATGTATTTTGGATCTAGTCTATTACGCCATGAGAATGAAGGCACTGAATATTCTGGAAACTTTAATCCACCCAAAGTGTCATATCTATGCTGAACCAAACATCCATGATGTGTATGTCCACCGAATACGACTCGAGGTTTGATCTTTGAGATGATATATTTAGTTGATTCCTTTGATAATGCATCAAGTTTGATTCTAAATAATTTGTTTCTTTCTGGTAGAGGCGGCGCATCGGGTTCGGTGCAAATAGAATCTGATACTCTGTATAGTGGAAAATGCTGCAAAGTGTTACTTATAAATTATTAAAAGTAGCATTTAAAAACCTGAGACGAGAAAAAATTGACGTGAAAAGGGGTCATATCTTGCAATTTTACATCTAGAAACATCTAGAAAACTCGCCAACAAAACAATTTAATCCTTACAGATTTTCGTTAATACTCGTAGTTCAAATTTGGCATTTTATAGGGTTGTATAAGATTTTTGAATGTGACGTCACGAAACTTAGGACCCCTCTCACCCCCTTGTCACACAATGTCACACTTCGTCGACCCCCTCCCTCCCCCTTAACGTGTGACGTACTTTATGGATGATCCCAAAGTTGTGAAAAGTGCACGCTTGCAGATTCCATTTTGCGTAGTATGACTTTCATTATAGGATAGAGGCCGGGTCAACCGGGTATTCACCAGAGCGGAGATGTATTTAGTAGACTAATCAGATTATTATTACAAAGAGGCCAATTCTGTTGTACACCATCTTTAAACTAAACTAAAATGACAGGTCTATTTATATTGCTATTCCTTTCTTGATACTACCTGCGGAAAGGGGCAGCACTAGAATTATTAGAGCTGTTATTTTAGCTTAGTTTAGAGATTGTGTTAAACAGAATTATTGGCAACATTATCCATCAATTATTTCCGTCAACATCTCCGGCACGTTGTCTTCTCTTTTTTTTTAATTCTCTTTTTACATGCAAAACATAAATTAAAATGATAGGGCAATACTGAATACGTACCTGCAATAGTATAGGTTGGCTATAGTTAAACTTTTGATTTTCTCCATAGCATTGATTGACATCCTCTGAACATTTTGATAATTTTTCTAGAAATAAAGCATATCAAGTCAAACCGCAGTCTATTTTACATATTTAGGTGAAACCTTACATTTTGAAATAGCTAAATCCTACCTGCTCTCCCCTATAGGTTATGTTACTTTACTAAAGTTAAAACACGAGACAATGAATGGGTTTGTAATAAAAATTAACCTGAAAGTTTTTCGATCTGTCGCCTAGCTCCTGTGCAAAGTCTGCATGAGTCACCCTGCATTGCCATGGAGTTCAGAATAACAAAATGATTCTCTTTCAATACCACATGTTGCACCGACGGAGCCTTTAGAAGCTTTGTAAATCTTAAAGCTACATCTTGTCTTATACTGGAAAAAGGTGGAAAAATTTATAAAAAAGTTACGAAAGTCCATAAGCTACTTCAAATTATTAAAGTTATCCTCAATATGATGACAATATTTAAATAAAATATTTTTTTTTTATTTCATAGACAACAGTTTAAAAGTTTCATTAAATCAGGAAAATTATGAGTTAGAAAATTATTATCAAGCCTTTAATCCCACTGCCATATTTTTCTATACTTGGTTAAAGTTAGTTTGCTCTACTAGTGTGGTGGAAATAGGTATATATACTTATATTATAATAAATATGCATCCGTCTCTACTCATACATTATAAAGGCTAAACTAAACACATTTTATAGAATACCTACAAATTATGAAACCCAATGTCATGGTTTCCAACAGCAACAAACATCTTGATATCATCTGGCAATGAAAATAACTTGTGGAAGCGGTCCACATATTCATTGAATTGCTCATCATCTGTCCACTCTCCTTCATCAAATAGATCTCCTGTAATATAAAACAAAAACAGGTTTATCAATAAGTTTTACTTTTTCTTGCCATCTGCTTTAGGCCAGTTTGGCAATATTATTTATAAGAATAAAGTATTGTCTAAAAACTTGTAACTTACCTAAAACAAAGACAGTTTCTGGTCTATGTAACTTTATTATTGCCTGAAAAGCTTGATGCATTTGCCATTCCCGCCTCCATTTGTCTAACCAATGTCCTCTATATGGGCCAAGTAAATGAGTATCAGATAGAATAAACGCTTTTAACACATTTACATTACTTGCATTCAATTTTGGCCAACTACACTGTAAATCACAATTATTAGTAATTTTCAATGCTCACAAAAATATATATAAAAAAAAATTTTTACATAATAAAATAAATTACCTGTACAACTATTAAATAGTAAACAAGGAACTCACAATAGAAACCGATGAGAACTAATCCTATGACCAGGATAAATATTTTTTTTGTGACTAGTCGCATATTTATCAGGTCATATTGCAATTTTTAAAATAATAAAACAAGAATTTCTATACTTAAGTCACGAATTCACAGTACCTGAACCTGTCTGTACTTATTAGTTATTTCATCAAGTTACTCTGTTAAGTAAAGGTACTTATTTAATAAACGTAACTAGAAGTATTAGTTACATAGCTAACACAACATTATTGATTAGTTGTTATCTGTTATGCGATAAGCAGTAGGTATGGCCCGTATCACGTAATAATAAACCGTGATCAGCTGACATTATGTATGCAAATATAAAATGTTTGTAACGTTTGTCACATGAAATTAAAATAGTGCTCTATTAATTAATTATCAATTTAATGTAAACTAACACTGTTATAAATTTAATTTTTAGAATCCATTAGCATTGCTTAGATTTTATTAGAATTTGTTAGGTACCCTTTTTTTGGCGAAACTGTTTTAACCAAGAAACGTCAAGAAACTTCAGAATTCCACGCAATTAAAAATCCGAGTTTAGTAATTGTTACCCCCCTGCTACACACTGCCCGAGTGACGTGGGAAGTAGCGTGGGACGGAGGCAGAGACGTCGTGTGGCAACGATACTCGCCATGCTCTCGCCACGCTCCTCGTCCTCGCGCATCGCTCCCTGTTTTGTCGGTTTTTTGGGCGCGAGTCAAAGGACTGGCGATATGAGCGCGAGAGACCTCCCACACACTGCCCGCTACTCATTCGCAATCTAGCGCTCGTAGCAGAAGCACGCGCAATCATGCCGTCGCCGCCGCCGCCAGCCGATGTTTTATGTTTTAAATATATTATGTTGGTACCTATACCTACATTATGATGCCCGTGACTTCGTCTGCGTGAATTAAAAAAGTTCCTGCGAAAACTTTTTAATTTGCCGGGATAAAAGTAGCCTATATTGTGTTATTTCAGACTATAATCTATTGATGCCCGCGACTTCGTCCGCGTGGATTGAGGTTCTTTGGTTCCCGCGGGAACTCTAATTTGCCGGGATATAAATTAGCCTCTATGTTATTCCATAAGTATATTAGTATAGAGAAGCTTGTTTTTTAAAAGTACTAGCTGATACCCGCGACTTCGTCCACTTGGAATAAGTTTTTTTAATCCCCACGGGAACCATTGATATATTAACTCTAATTTTCCGGGATAAAACTATGCCTATGTCGATCTCCGAGTCCTAAACTATACCCATGCAAAAAATCACGTCGATCCGTTGCTCTGTTGCGACGTGATTGAAGGACAAACCAACAAACAAACACTTGGTAGAGGGCATGAAAGTCAAAATATATGTACTTAGTTGTAATTCATTAACGCGTAGTCTGATTTCATTCATTCTTTTTTGTTCGAAAGTACGTACTTACTACTTACCTACTTTAAAAATTGATCTGTAAAAATTTCAAGGTCATTGGGTTTGTAGTTTAGAAGCATTGATGTAGAATTTTAGTAGTATGTTTAGAAGTATCGAAACTATCATTATACACAGCAATGAACGTCCAAAATAACTTGAAGCCTATTTTTTGCATGGGTTGGTATACCTAGTTGAGGACCTGGCCCCTTATTCTCTAACTCAGTGGCTATCAGAAAATGAAAGACACTGACATATTTATTATCCATTGAATGTTCGCTATGAAAATGTTATTATTACTTCATAGCAAACCTTCAATGGATAAAAAATATAGGTATGTATGTACTTTTTTCCCGGAGTGTATGTTTAGGCACACAATGGGGCAAATAAATTTAGCAATTAGTGGTTTTAATGTTTATCCGTCGATGGATGTAAAACGAATGAAATTGCATAATTAATAAAGTCAAGTACAGTGTTGACAAACGCCTGTTAAAGTTTTAGAGCAATTATTGTATGTGATAAACTAGTGTTCCGAAGTGGCCAGGCGTCTGCGCCGGAACACGTTGCAATAAGGAGTTCCCGTGGGAAGTCGCGGGTATCAGCTAGTTTATAATATTAGTATGGATTTTGAACTTAGAGCTTATTATTTTTATATAATTTAATAGGTACATTTATATAGTTAAATATGCTAAACAAGGATAGCGCGCACGCAGCCACAGTTTCAACCTCAATTGTGATTTGTGTGTTACGTGTAGCAAGTGCAAATGACCTATATACCTATATTATGTTTTAAATAAATCATGTTGGTACCTATACCTACATTATGATGCGTGACTTCGTCTGCGTGAATTAAAAAAGTTCCCGCGGGAAGTTTTTAATTTGCCGGGATAAAAGTAGCTAGGTATATTGTGTTATTTCAGACTATAATCTATGATGCCCGCGACTTCGTCCGCGTGGATTGAGGTTCTTTGGTTGCCGCGGGAACTCTTTAATTTGCCGGGATCTAAATTAGCCTCTATGTTGTTCCATAAGTATATTAGTATAGAGAAGCTTGTTTTTTAAAAGTACTAGCTGATACCCGCGACTTCGTCCACTTGGAATAGGTTTTTTAATTCCCACGGGAACCATTGAAATATTATACGAGAACTCTGTAATTTTCCGGGATAAAATGTAGCCTATGTCGATTTCCGGGTCCTAAACTATAGCCATGCAAAAAATCACGTCGATCCGTTGCTCTGTTGCGACGTGATTGAAGGAATTAAATATGCTAAACAAGCATAGCGCGCACGCAGCCACAGTTTCAACCTCCATTGTGTGTTACGTGTAGCAAGTGCAAATGACCTAGTGAGGAGCGTCGCGATTAATCGCGCGAGGAGAGCTGTGTGTGGCCACGGAGGGCAGCAACGCGGCAGAGCGAGGGCGTGCTACGCGGCAGCGCAAGGAGCATAGTGTAGCGGAGGCATAACTGTTATGCGGTAAGCAGTAGGCAGTATATATAATGTACTCTGTGGCAGTAGGTATGGCCCACGTATGGCCCGTATCACGTATTAATAAACCGTGATCAGCTGAGAACACATTCATAAGTATCATGATGCCGACTTATTTCCGTATTGTTCTCAAATACCGGCTAGTCTATACCTACATAAGACCGATACTTAGATAAGTACAGGTTAATACGGGCCGTAGGTAGGTAGGTACAAAATTAGTAATTACCTCAGAGCTAGACCTACTAGGTAGTTAAGTACTTATAGACATAACTAGTATGGCGCGTGGGTGCGCGGCCCGCTAAAGCGGACCACGTAGTGGACCGCGTGGTCCACTGTCTACTTACTCGCTGTCCTACTATCCTGCCCCCCAATTATGTAAGAATGGCCGATCAAATCGTCAAAGTTCGGCGTCAAAGTAAAATAAACCATAACAGCATTAAATTAGAGCTCAATTTCGAAAAACGAAATTGAGCTCTAATTCAATGCTGTTATGGTTTATTTTACTTTAACGCCGAACTTTGACGATTTGATCGACAATTCTTACATAATCGGGCAGCTGGTTTACTGTCTACGTGTTCTGATCTGAACAACACACTGCTATGCTAGTGAGCACAGTGGAAGCGCCAGCACGCCAAGCGTCCGACGTAAAAGAAAATTCTCATAAAGGAAAAACATAAAACAAAGACCACCAACCCCCCGCCCCTCCCTTTTTGTCTGAGCAGCCCCTAAGTAGGTACCTATCTTTAATACCCTGACCGTGCTCCTCACCCATCATCCGAACCTTCGATCATCATCTCTCTCCATATTTTTTCTCCGAACCATTTGTCAAAATGAGAATTCTTCCATAAAAAGAAATTTTTAAAAGGAACCGTACACTTGTAGCCTCTTCATTTCTATGGAAAAATAAATTCCGCCATCTTGAATTTGTTTCATGTTCATCATATAGACCTTCATGTTCTGATCATCTTTTGCCAAGAAACCACTCTTCCATCTTTTATACTCTCCGAGATAGACACCGACGAAATTTGTATGGCGGCCATCTTAAATCCGCCATTTTGAAAATTTTTTTCAGCTCACTGTCAATTGGATGAAGTTTCGAGTGACATTTGGTCGAGCACCCCCCACCTATCTTCAATACCCTTTTCTATGGAAAAATAAATTCCGCCATCTTGAATTTTTTTCCTGTCCATCAAGTAGACCCTCATGTCCTAATCATCTTTTGCCAAAAAACCACTCTTCCATCTTTTATACTCTCCGAGATAGACACCGTCGAAATTTGTATGGCGGCCATCTTAAATCCGCCATTTTGAAATTTTTTTCAGCTAACTGTCAATTGGATGAGGTTTCGAATGACATTTGGTCGAGCACCCCCCACCTATCTTCGATACCCTGGCTGGTGCTCTTCATCCGTCTTCGAAATCCTCAATCATCAGCTCTCTCTGTATTTTTCCTCTTAATGAATTTTTGTCTTCTATACGAAACGATGAGTGAAAAAAAAAATGTTCATACAAAATTTTACAGGAGAGGTGATCAATGAGTCAGTCAGCACGAGCAGCTATATTATATATATTAACTAGTATGGTGCGTGGGTGCGCGGCCCGCTAGCGGACCGCGTAGTGGACCGCGTGGTCCACTGTCTACTTACTCGCTGTCCTACTATCCTGCCCCCCGATTATGTAAGAATGGCCGATCAAATCGTCAAAGTTCGGCGTCAAAGTAAAATAAACCACAACAGCATTAAATTAGAGCTCAATTTCGAAACACGAAATTGAGCTCTAATTCAATGCTGTTATGGTTTATTTTACTTTGACGCCGAACTTTTACGATTTCATCGACAATTCTTACATAATCGGGCAGCTGGTTTACTGTCTACGTGTTCTGATCTGAACAACACACTGCTATGCTAGTGAGCACAGTGGAAGCGCCAGCACGCCAAGCGTCCGACGGAAAAGAAAATTCTCATAAAGGAAAAACATAAAACAAAGACCACCAACCCCCCGCCCCTCCCTTTTTGTTTGAGCAGCCCCTAAGTAGGCACCTGTCTTTAATACCCTGAACGTGCTCCTCACCCATCATCCGAACCTTCGATCATCATCTCTCTCCATATTTTATTCTCCGAACCATTCGTCAAAATGAGATTTCTTCCATAAAAACAAATCTTGAAAAGGAACCGTAGTCTTGCATAGTTCTACACTTGTAGCCTCTTCAGTATTCGCCATACATTTTCTATGGAAAATAAATTCCGCCATCTTGAATTTTTTTCCAGTTCATCAAGTAGACCTTCATGTTCTGATCATCTTTTGCCAAGAAACCACTCTTCCATCTTTTATACTCTCCGAGATAGACACCGACGAAATTTGTATGGCGGCCATCTTAAATACGCCATTTTGAATTTTTTTTCAGCTCACTGTCAATTGGATGAAGTTTCGAGTGACATTTGGTCGACCACCCCCCACCTATCTTCAATACCCTTTTCTATGGAAAAATAAATTCCGCCATCTTGAATTTTTTTCCTGTTCATCAAGTAGACCCTCGTGTCCTGATCATCTTTTGCCAAGAAACCACTCTTCCATCTTTTATACTCTCCGAGATAGACACCGTCGAAATTTGTATGGCGGCCATCTTAAATCCGCCATTTTGAAATTTTTTTCAGCTAACTGTCAATTGGATGAAGTTTCGAGTGACATTTGGTCGATCACCCCCCGCCTATCTTCGATACCCTGGCTGGTGCTCTTCATCCGTCTTCGAAATCCTCAATCATCAGCTCTCTCCGTATTTTGCCTCTGAATGAATTTTTGTCTTCTATACGAAACGATGAGTGAAAAAAAATATTTTCATACAAAATTTTACAGGAGAGGTGATCAATGAGTGAATCAGCACGAGCAGCTATATATATATAAACTAGTATGGCGCGTGGTTGCGCGGCCCGCTGCAGCGGACCGCGTAGTGGACCGCGTGGTCCATTGTCTACTTACTCGCTGTCCTACTACCCTGCCCCCCGATTATGTAAGAATGGCCGATCAAATCGTCAAAGTTCGGCGTCAAAGTAAAATAAACCACAAGAGCATTAAATTAGAGCTCAATTTCGAAACACGAAATTGAGCTCTAATTCAATGCTGTTATGGTTTATTTTGACTTTCAGGCCCTGATAATTTTCTACCCAAAAACCACTCTTCCATCTTTAATTATACTGTCTGAGATAGCCGCCATCTTGAATTCGCCATTTTGCATTTTTTTCAGCACACTGCCAATTGTATGAAGTTTCGAGTATTTTTTGTTTGAGCAGCCCCTACCTATCTTTAATACCCTGTGCTCCTCACCCATCATTCGAACCTTCGATCATCATCTCTCTCCATATTTTTTCTCCGAACCATTCGTCAAAATGAGAATTCTTCCATAAAAATAAATCTTGAAAAGGAACCGTAGTCTTGCATATTTCTACACTAATTGTAGCCTCTTCAATATTCGCCATACATTTTCTATGGAAAAATAAAGTCCGCCATCTTGAATTTTTTTCCTGTTCATCAAGTAGACCTTCATGTCCTGATCATCTTTTGCCACGAAACCACTCTTCCATCTTTTATACTCTCCGAGATAGACACCGATGAAATTTGTATGGCGGCCATCTTAAATCCGCCATTTTGAATTTTTTTTCAGCTAACTGTCAATTGGATGAAGTTTCGAATGACATTTGGTCGAGCACCCCCCACCTATCTTCGATACCCTGGCCGGTGCTCTTCATCCGTCTTCGAAATCCTCAATCATCAGTTCTCTCCGTATTTTTCCTCCGAATGAATTTTTGCCTTCTATACGAAAAGATGGGTGAAAAAAAAATTTTTCATACAAAATTTTACAGGAGAGGTGATCAATGAGTCAGTCAGTCAGCACGAGCAGCTATATATATATTAATATATCTGCTATCCACAGACTGCATCGCTACTCAGATTAAGAGATTATAAGAAGTTTTATGAGGATCGTCTAGTGATGAAACGCGACGCGAGTAGGTATGTCACAGAGTTAATATTTATATGTCTGTGAGGTATGTTCAATAATGTTATCTCTTTCACAACGCTTCGCTGCCTTATGCGATAGAGAGAGTTGCAAGTCCAGTAGGCATATGCCTACATTTTATTCTTGAAATATTGTTTCGGGTGATAACGTTTTTACCCCTCAAACGTTTGCGAAATTAGACAATTTTGGTCTCATTAGATTCAGTAAACCTTAATCTAGGCTCGTACGTTTTATTTTTTTAGTATTTTAGTTTAGTTAAATTAAAAAAAATTAAAATACTCGAGGAAGTTTTTAGGTCAAAAATATGGATATTTAGACGCTAATAACTTTTAACATAAGTAATATTTCTTTAAAATTAAAACGTACGAGCATAGTTCTTCATTGTATCTGCAATATTTCTAAAAATTATGAAAATTGGACAACATTTACGGGTAGAAAAACGTTATCGCTTTTACGATCCTCTTAAGGGCCTGCACACTATACGATCGGTTGGAGTATTGGATATATCCCAAATCGGAAGCTTACGATAGTATTATAATATACCTAGTATTTGACTCAATCTCGCTTACATAGAGCTAGGTATTTCGTTGATTTCTTCAACTTTCGAGTTTCGTGAGATTTGTATCTCCTTTCTTACTCATTAGCAGAGCAAGTTTTACACGCTCCGTCAAAGAGGATTAAAACACTTTGGTTATTATCCCATGGAGTTTTTAATTCTCGAACGTTTAAAATACGATCAACAGGAACACGAATATTTTTCTCTTTTTCAATACCACAAGTAAGTAAGTAGGTAGGTAATTAATTAACTACCTATTAAAACTTAAATATAAAAAAAAACACAATATAGGCAAAGTTAATTTTATTCAGCTTTTTATTAAACAAATTGGCCCATGGACGATAACATATTCTAATATTAAACAGCCTCATTAAGTAACGAATGTTAATGCGATGGTAGATTGTTACTATAATTAAAATAACATTACAATCTGACCTAAAATGGTCAATTTAAAATGATATCACAAAAATAATTAATTAATATTTTAAATAATGCATTTATACCTAATTAAAGTTCCTAATATTAAGTATGTAAAAAAAATGCTAATCTAAAAGTTCAATGTACTTACTTATTTAAAATTGCAAGCAATATAATAAGAGAACATTGCATAAGTTATAAAAAATAATACTATTTGGTCAACTCTAGGTACGATAAATTTGTAAAACAGTTTCTAAAATATTTGGTATATTTATAAATAAAATCAGGTCCTATTGCAGACTGGGTGTCCATATATGACGTAGGTACTCGTACAATACATGGCAGTTTTTAGATTATCGAATCGAAATATAAATAGATATCTACCGAAAGTTTTAAATATTGCAATATTTAAAACTTTCGGTAGATATCTATCTAATTTTAATGAAGATAGGCCAACGTTAGACCTTCAATGCCCCATTCTTTGTTATTCACCCAGCTTTATTGGTAGTTGGCCCACTGTAGCCAGATTGTAGGCAATATTTCCTGACGTAACGTAACATTTTATGTGGTTGGCCCTACGATGGGACTTAGTTGGCAAACCCACTACCGACTCCCTACGTACTACCAACTGTTGGCTACCGTTGGCGACAACACCCCAACGGAAATTGCTACTAGGGTGTAGGGTAGTTAAAAAAGTTTGTAGGTCTCAAGTCATTACAATCAATGAATAAGTATGTGAAGTGAATATGATCTCATCATAATATCAGTCTGTCAGTCATTCTGACATGGTTTTTTCATCTAAAAACATGGTCATTACTTTAATGGTCTCAAACCATTAAGTAACTACAATGCGCACCAAAAATAAAGTCCATCGCCTTCACAGATCAAAGCAGTTTTAACATAAGTATAATATGCATGAAATACACCTGGCTTTTGGAACCCATATATCGTCAGTTTTAAGTTAACTGTTGTTGTTACCAACATTTTATTTTTACTGTTAAACAAGCTTTTGAGAACAAATCTGAATATAGAAACATTAATAACTCTTTGATTCATGAATCCGTAGAGTAGAAAACTAGAATACATAAGTCATCATAGTAAAAGTGAGAATTCTTAAAAACATAAATTACTTTCTAAGACTTACCATAAAACTTACTATTTAACAAAAAAATAAGTAAATTCACATTGATCTTCGCTTTTCCAAACATATCCATAATGGAGCAGCCTTCATATTGTTTCTGCAAGAGATCTTGAATATCTACTTCTATAGATTCCATTTCCACCCCCATGAATTTGCCTTTGACGGTAAAGACGCCGTTGTGATCCGTGGGCGTTATTTCAAATTGTACGTTCTTAAACTGCGAGGTTGAGAGACCATCGATTTCTAGAAGAACGCCTCTTTCCAAAAGCTTTGCAGCGGAATATTTTATCGTTAATTTCGACTTTATTTTCTTAATATCTTTTCCTGATCTCAAGCACGCGTGAACACTTCTACAAAATAAAATAAAAGACCCGTGTCATTTGGACGGCTAGTCAACAGAGATACATTAATAATAGGACACTCTTTTGTCGTAGGGTACCCTTTTGAGTAGAAAACCACTGACTTAAATAATAATATCAACAACGTGGATACAGAAATATACCTACGGCAGCAGTGCCCTCCATTCCCCTTTCTCTCCTTTCCTCCCTCCCTTTCATAAGAGAAAAGGGGTGTTTACGAGAAATAAAGAGATGTGTTTATTTATTTTATTTATAGCGCCGTAACAAAAGTCGCTATTTATTTTTGCGGAGTATGTTGAACTGCCTCGTTGGTCTAGTGGTTAGCATGTTCGACTGCGGCCGACGAGGTCCCGGGTTCGAGTCCCGGGTCGGGCCATAATTAAGTATTGGGTTTTTCTAACTAGAAATTCTCAGTACTAGCCCGGAGTTAGGAAGTTGGCGGTGCCTCACCCCCGTGCCTCGGAGAGCACGTTAAGCCGTCGGTCCCGGTTATTATCACTAACATGATAATAGTCGTTAAAGCCCGCCAATCCGCATTGGAGCAGCGTGGTGGGTCTAAGCTCTAATTCCCTCTCTCCTATGAGAGATGAGGCCTGTGCCCAGCAGTGGGACGTTAATGGGATGTAGTGGTAGTGGTGTTGAAGTTGTTTCTATGAAGGCCCCTTCTACGGAAGTATTTAGAGAAATTCCAACAAAAGAAGCCGTGTGGTGTCGTTTGACACCCCGTAAGAAATATTTTTCGATATAAAAAAATGAATATGCAAATTCCGGGCTTCGAACCTGCGACATCTTGCTTACAACGCGGCGTTTTTCTCACCGTTAATGAGACCTACTTAAAGTGTTCAAAATGTTCAACACTAACTAAAATAATTGCATACAGGTTCTCTATCGCTCCCCATCTATACTACAAGGGGAGAGACCGTTTAACGCTTTTTTGTCATGCACAATTTTTCCCAGCTAGCTCCCCGAGTTTTATCGTGCTAAAAAGCTATGGTCTAAAATTATTTTTTATTTATAGTAGATTAGTAGCCAAGGGCTGTAAGGCATCAATTGCAGCCCGAGATATTTAGGCGCACGAGCGCAGGGAGGGCGCCTATAGTTCGAGGGTGCAATTGATGCTTACACCCGAGCTAACTACTCTGCTTTACATCTCGATTGTGAGGTAAAGTATAGGTCCTTATTACCCCCAAATGGAGCTTGTAGGTGACCAATTAGCGCTCTAGGGTAATAATGTAGCTAGAAAAGCCCAAGGGCGGTAAGTAATTAAAAAAAAAACTCTTCACTCTTTCAAAAAGTTCGCGTACATCTAACCATCATACTTTTTTTAATTACTTACCGCCCTAGGGCTTTTCTAGCTACATTATTACCCTAGAGCGCTAATTGGTCACCTACAAGCTCCATTTGGGGGTAATAAGGACCTACTTACCGAATATGAGAGATGTAAAAACTATAGTTTACCTTTTCCCAGCGTGAAGATTAGCCAAACACGACTTAATATACTGGTCATATGACTTGCATTTCTCTTCGTAGTACTTGGTCTTTTCCATGAGACTGAGTTTCGTTCGGGACAGGGTTGCCAATGCTCTTCTTTGCGCCTGTCTGTACTTCCCTTTGTTGCACAGATCGAGGGCTATGGATGTGACTAGTGCTTGGTAGCCGTCTTCGCGCGTCACGTAACCTTCATAATTAATAAATTGATCGTTATAATACTGGTCATGCTCATGTCAGAACGTCATGAGCATGACAAAAGCAAAACTTTTATCATTTCGGGTGTGTTCCGAAATACACTGCGAGCACTGTAAGGTGTGACGTCAATTCAGTACACTGCGAAGCCGTTCCTTTATAGTTAGGTATACTGGGTACTGCTTAAAACGGAACGCAGTCAGCACTGAGAGCACCTTACCTCCAAAACGCCAGTGCTCACAGTACAAAAATGGCGTCGATTAATGACGTCATAATATATTTATAGTTTTTACTGCGGCAGTGTACTGTCAGTCATAACGGAACGAATTTCTCCACAGTAAGAGCACTGAACAGTGCTCTCAGTCTATAACGGAACGCACGGTTCGTAAATGGTAGTTGGATAGAAGCAGGCGTTATTTTGCAGAAGTCCATCATAACCAAGGAACAAGAAGTTCGAGTGCTTTAGAAGCACCATATGGTATGCACCACATTACATTGTACCACATAGATGTGTCTGTTTTGGCAGATTATATCGAATTATGCTTCTTGTGTCTTGGTGAAATGGTAGTTATTTTCCCAAGAATGGATGAAAAATCTTTAATGATTTTAAAATACAAATGGCAGTGACGCGGCAGTCATCGTATGGGCGCCGTCTGGCAACACAAATCAAAGCTGCATAATATTATATTTAGACGCAGAAGGGTTTGGCCACAGTTCACCACGCTGGTCTAGTGAAGATTAGCAGACTTCACACCCATTTGAGAACATTATGAAAAACTCTCGGGCATGTCGATTTCCTCTCGATGTTTTCTTTCACCTTTAAAGCGGTATAAACTATAAAGTGATATTTGGAATAGAATTTCTTTTATTATAGCTAACCAGTTGTTCTAGGACGACAGAAGCGACGCGACGCGACGCGATACGACGCCATAGAAAATGACAAACCTGTTTACGCGACAACGACGTACTCGTAGGACACTTGAAGGGTCAGTTACTGTTTGATAACTACTGTCGTGACTCGCGTCGCGTCGTATCGATTCGCGGAACTCAATACATACGAAACACGAAAAGTAAAAACAAAGTACTTAAAATCTAACTTATTTCACGTCTAAAATGTGTAGTGCCAACGAAAGGGCCTCAAGTAGGCTAAATGTTGTGAGTACAATTAATTTCTTAAAACGAACAAGAATCGAAGTTTCTATATTAGTTACTAGCTGATGCCCGCGACTTTGTGTGCGTGGATTGAGGTTTTTCGATTCCCGCGGGAAATCTTTAATTTTCCGGGATAAAAAGTAGCTGTTATTCAAGGCCATAATCTATCTCTGTGCCAAATTTCATCCAGGTCTGTTCAGCCGTTCTGACGTGATTGAGTAACAAACATCCATCCATCCAAACTTTCGCATTAACAATATTAGTATTAGTATAGATTAATAATTTAAAAAGTAAAACCTTCATCCTCGAGCATTTGTAGGTTGCGACGTAGCTTAGCGATATGCTCGCGCAGGGTCATCGCTTCGTCGGGCCGCGCTTGGCCGGAGTATATGCGCCTCTGGACTTTCTCAAGGTATTGTTCTTGCTGCTCTCTCGTCGTGCCGATGCATAGGGCTTCCAATAGATGTTCACCTTTAAGGGATTTCATGCTTAATACTACATGACACCAGCGACTTCGTCCGCGTGGATTAAAGTTTTTTTGAATTCCGTGGAAACTTTTTCATTTCCCAAGATAAAAAGTATACGTCCTTCGCTGGCCTACAGCCTATCTCTGCACCAAATTTCATCCAAATTGATTGAAAAGATGGGCCGGAAGGAAGGTAGAAGCGTAGCAGATCGACAGACAGACACACTTTCGCATTTATAATATTATGGATTAGAAATGCGAAAGTATGTCTGTCTATCTGCTTATGATGGCCTATCTGCTTAAGCGGTTTTGACGTAGCTTGCGTCGAATTTATAGTTTTTTCGGTTAATCCTGTAATTTTTAGGAATCTCTCAACAACATATTGCCGGCACACTACTGAGCACGAGTGATTCGGAATGATATTTACCATTATGATAAATTAAATATATCCAATATCCATATTATTTGGTTTGGCGGAACCACGCCACATAACATACTAGCTGATGCCCGCGACTTCGTCCGCGTGGTTTCGGTTCCTCTCTTTAATTTTCCGGGATAAAAAGTAGCCTATGTGTTATTCCAGACTATAATCTATCTCTGTGCCAAAGGAGACGGTCCGGATTTGTATGGAGCGTCGGTCCAGTCCTTTTACAAGTAGAGAAATGAAAAAAAAAAAAATACTAAACCAGTTTTGATCGTTCAAATCTGCGAATTTGTCGTAATTTCAGCGGTGTAATTATTTAATCTTTCCACGATAAGCAACACTAAACACGAGTGGGTAACAATGGCGGATTTATATTTTTTGACGTCTTCTGTCAAATGTCAACACAACACCGAAAAAACCGTAGGGAAAAACACATAGAAACGGCAGTCGTAATTCCTTCTTCCATGGAAAAAAAATTTTCAAAAAAAAAATAAAAACCGACTTCAAAAATCACAAACACTAAAAAGTAAAAAATAATTTAATTTATTATGTATACACAAGAGTTAATTTAGTTCTATAATAACATTTTTTGGAGTCGGTACCAATTAGCCGCATGAACCGTCTACCTACTCTTCATTATTGTTGACGTGACTCCACATTGGCACCGACTCCAAAGAATGTTATTATAGAACTAAATTAACTCTTGTGTATACATAATAAATTAAATTATTTTTTACTTTTTAGTGTTTGTGATTTTTGAAGTCGGTTTTTATTTTTTTTTGAAAATTTTTTATTTCACAATTTTTAGTGGCCCCACTGTTTTAAAATACAGGATGTAACCAGAACGAGATATGCTATGCATGGTTAAAACATACTGTTTACAAGACTATCACACTGATCGCGAGCAATTTACTCTTATCCGTTGAAGAGTTCCATTATCTATCTTCGAAGATATTCATCAGATCTTCACCAAATTTATATGGGACCACTTCGAAAGTATACCCTTTCAAACAAAAAAAGAATTTTCAAAATCGGTCCAGGCGTCTTCGAGTAATCGGGGAACATACATAAAAAATAAAAAAAAATAAAAAGATTCCGACGAATTGAGAACCTTCTCCTTTTTTGAAGTCGGTTAAAAACACGTTATTTTGACAGTGACTGTCAGAAATGACATTTGATACATTTCGCGCCTACTGCCATCTCTATGGCTAAAGGTTGCCACCTTGGAAACGTATCGAAAACTTGAAATAAATTTTATTTTATTTCTCGTTATTTACTTTAATATTCTAAATTATTATATTTTTATACAATCTATGTATTTTCCTCTATTCATGGTAGAGTGTACAAAGAGTGGACCAAAGGTGAACCTTCTCCTTTCATCCAGATCCGTTCAGCCGTTGGGGCGTGATTGACTAACAAACATCCATACATCCATACATCCATCCAAACTTTCGCATTTATAATATTTATTTGATATTGGTATAGAAAAACTAACCGTTTAAAAAGGGGATGATTGCTACACACAGCTCTTTGGTTTTGATGAAAAGTTTGTTTAAATCGGTCATGTCGTCCGCCGGAGCTTGAAACTTGTTGACAAGCGCGAGACATACTTCCAATTTTGCGTTCTCTTCGGCTTCTCCCATTTGCTACAAAAATGTGACCACAAAATTAATGATATTATGTACAGTAATCGGCGATCTTTATGGCCCTTCTGAATTTGTGAGCCTGATGGGCATACCACTACAGCCCATTAACGTCCCACTGCTGGGCACAGGCCTCTAATCACATAGGAGAGAGGGAATTAGAGCTAAGATCAACCACGCTGCTCCAATGCATGTTGGCGGGCTTTAACGACTATTATCATGTTTATTGATAATAACCGGGACCGACGCGACGGTTAAACGTGCTCTCCGAGGCACAAGGGTGAAACACCACCAACTTCCTAACTCTGGACTAGTACTGAGAATTTATAGGCAGAAAACCCCAATACTTAATTATGGCCCGACCCGATACTCGAACCCGGGACCTCGTCGGCCGCAGTCAGACATGCTAACCAGTAGATCAACGAGGCAGACGAGCTCTCTATACTATAGTATGCTGACACTCAAAACGCACTGAGAAGAGAAAATCGTCAACTTTTTGTTTTACTCTTACGGGTAGGTGAAATCGAAGTCTTGCCATTAGGAATTAAAAAAAAACCCAAAATGTATTTTTGTATACGCACTGATGGTACATCCCGTGAAGCCAGCTGTGCTACAGAGGGCACTTCCCCCAGGTCGTCCAGTAGTTCGTTGAGTCGATCGCAAGGGTCCGGCGCTAGTATGTCTTGGTACTCAATCAGTAGAGCGTGCGTGTCTACGATTTCCTGTGAATATTAAGATCATGTATCACGTATATTTGTGTTGCTATAAAAATAAATACACATCCCAAAAACACTCTGTTCTGAATTTCAGCTCAAACCGAAATCTATAATAATATAGAATAGTAGTAGCATTTTGATCAGAGCCTGGAGGACTACCACAGAATACTTAATAGTACGTACCTTTTAGATACCGACGAATCACAAAGACGGTATTATACGCTATATTGACGCCTCGGACTTAGGTTAATTCAGTTATATTTTCTCTAGGCAAGCGCGCTCCACCTTACGCTGCATCACTACTTGCAAGGAGGTCTGCAGCCAAGCGCTGGCCTATTATTGAGTAAAGAACGAGATCGCGTGAATCATCAAAACGGGTTCAATACTTCAATAGAACGGACCGTAAATAGGTAGCAGACATCAACTCTTTTGAATTATAATGTGTATGGAATATGGATACATGAATATATGGCTCGTTTTGACGTGACAACGTCTTATAAATTGGTTTGCCGGGTGACACCTCAAGATTCTGTGTTACGCTCCCCGCGTTATGCGCTAACAATGAGAGCGAGTGAGAGGCACGCGTCCCGCCTAAGAGCGAGAGAGACAGACATAAACTATTTTACCACTCAAAGTCGTTGTCACGTAAAACTTTCGCCCGTATATCGACTTTACAGGCAACCAATTTTTTTTAACCTATAACCTGTACAGTGATATAGAAATGCTGGTGGTGCAGCAGCGTGGCCTCCGTGTACTCGTCCACGGCGAAGTATTCCTCGAGCGTGTGTCCGCGGCAGCAGCACTAACCTGTACAGTGATATAGATGTGCGGGTGGTGCAGCAGCATGGCCTCCGTGTACTCGTCCACGGCGAAGTACTCCTCGAGCGTGTGTCCGCAGCAGCAGCACTAACCTGTACAGTGATATAGATGTGCGGGTGGTGCAGCAGCGTGGCCTCCGTGTACTCGTCCACGGCAAAGTACTCTTCGAGCGTCGGTCCGCGGCAGCAGCGCCGGAACAACTCCTTCATCTTCTCGTGGCATTCTACTATGAACGGATTTAAGCAGCGCAGGTGACTGGACTCTTCACCAAACTAAAAAACACAGACAACTAGAAAATGGCACACTATTTATTAGACTTGAGGTCATTTTAGGTACTACAAATGCTAATTTTACTAAGCGCATCTGATCCAATGGAGACAGCGCATGCTAGAATCATTAAGTTGCAATATGCTTCCAGAATATTAAAGCTAGACTAGCTAGACCATGCTAATATGGCGGATATGCAGACTCAAAAGGCCCCATTTTTCAATTCAATATGTCTTTAGGCGAGAAGATTTCAAGGAAGAAGTCAAAACAGGCAAATATAAAAAAAACTATATTTGTCCATTGGAGAAAAACGATATTTAATACTTTTATCTACAAAAAAATTCGACTCACAGCCCTTTGATTGCAAAAACGAACAAGAACTTAATTTAATAATAATTAATATAGAACTTACACCTTTTTTTGCTGCCGAGAAATGAAGAATTTTCGCGACAGAAGCTAAATTTTTACGTTGATCCGTTGTCAGTCTGGCGCCGTTTGGCATGTTAATAATGTGAAAGGCATCAGGCGCAACTATAGCGGCATTAAAAAACTGATAGTAAACCAAATTACCAATGACCTAAAAGATAAGGTTTAATTAAGCAATTTTATGTAAAAATCTATGACACCAATTTTTTAAAGATGAAAATGAAAATGAAAATCTATATTCTATACCCGTTATTTACCAAGTACATGTTTACGCTGTGTACTCAAGTGATTATTAGGACCTAGATATAGGATACTTTTTTGACCCGAGGACTCAAAGGGATTTTGCAGGGTTTTAAAGAACCTAAAATATGGTAAACGGTTTAAATAAACATAAGTTCAAAGTTAATGTAAAACGTAAACTCATTGAAAAAACTTATTACCATGTAAACTGTAAAGGATTACTTAAATGACTTGAGCTTGGCAATCATTTGCTCTAATGGCTCTGATAGTTCCTTAGTTTAAGATGATTTGTGAGATGGTGATAATTTTAAAAAAAAACGGCTGTGTTTATTGTGGGCTCTTCTCAGACCAGGGCGCGTTTGGAACCCTCGTAGCTTTAGCTTTATGTTACCGTAACTGATGATCACCATCATGGTTTATAGGTATGTAATTGGACGTCAAAAGTGTATAATGTGACTAATTTGAATTTGCATTTAAGTTACCTTCAAAATATCTTTTTCCGGTGTGTGGGGAAATTTGGAAGTCAAAGATCGATGTAAAACACGCGCCATGTATGTTATACAAAAAGGTATAAGTTCAGTTGAACTTGTTATTTTGTCCAGAAATATGGTCACTACAGTTTTGAGCTGCCTGAGAGCTTTGTCAAGCCGTGACTTAACTTCTGGGTAAGTCAATGCTTCTTCCTGTGGCACGGAGTAGGGGAGTTTTCTGGAAAAAAAGAAAACAACGAAATGAAATAGACAAAAGCTTTTTTTTATCCACTACAAGTTAGCCCTTGTCTGCGATCTCGAAAAGAAAAAAGACAACTTCTCGCAACACCACACAGGCCTTCCAAACACAATCCATGTGTGCATTCACTATACCTACAAATTCTGTTTTAAGTGGCTTATGCTGTGTTGAAATACATAACATTTGAAACCCAATAATGTGTTTACAAAAACTTCCGTTTATTAGTGAAACTTACGAAATTTGTCCAGTAGTCATCTCCATCTCATTTCTCCAAGCTTTGTATATTTCGACTGGCCCCGTTTCAATGTTCAAATCTTTATCTTTTATAATCATTTCCACCAATGGCCCTATAATTGTTTCGAGGCTGTTCAGCCCAGATAGTTGTCTTGATAGGCTGACAGCCATCTTCAGCACTAACGGAGTAGACGCTATTATATCGAAAGGTTTTACGACTTTGCAACTTATTTCTTCCTCCAGAGTAAATCTGAACAGCTTCAAGAGTAAATATTCATCTCTCGCGTACGCACCGAAGTTATAAAGACTCAATACGACATTTTGTAAAAAGGAATTAGTTTTATTTTGCGGGATGCAAAACAAAAGTTTAGACAGGTATGTGGGATTTGTTTGCAATTCATAGAACAAGTGTTGATAACCATCTAACAGGCGTTTACTTTCTTTCGTTAATGATTTCAAACCTTTGACAGCAGTGGAAACAGTCATTAGAGGACCTTTACCGCTTCGATTCAACACTAAAGTTGTTGTGTTATGTTTTACTAAATTATTTAATTTCAGACCATGAGCCGCGACTTCCTGCAAAGCTATACGATTTTGGACTAACAGCCCTATCTTTAGATCCATATCATCTATTTGCCTAGAAAGCTCTTGATTTTTTCTTATAGACTGAACGACTTCGGACTTCAAGCTTTGCAGTTCTATTTCTCTGTCATAGTCTTCAGTACTAAAGTCTAACATGGGGATGAATTTTTTTACTACACGCAAAGGTGGGTTCGGCGAGTGAAATAGTGAAATATACGCGTTTCTTGCACGGACACCCCTCCAAAGAGCTTGAATTTTTATTATCTTCTGTTCCTGAAATCAGCAAACAATGAATTTAATATTTTTTAATTAATTATTTCCCCCATATATTGCAAAATGCACCACTCTAATTATTACAGTCTAGTACCTGGGATTTATACCATGCCCAAGGATTTTGTTTCCTTTCTCTGTTTAGTTTTGCTTCTATTGCCTTCATTCTGAACAGGGTAGCATATTTCCTTTGGATAACTACTCGCCTCCACCAGGCTTGAATCTTGATAACATATTCAGTGTGATCTTTAAAGAACTTCAGCCTTTTAACATGTTGTCTAGTTAAATACCCTCTGCAGCAAGCTTGGAATCTTGTGATGGACTTCTCCAAAAGCTTTTGTCTGTATGCATTAATGTGATGCTTATTAGTCTTTTCTATTATAGCTTTAATGTCTTTTTTTGTTAAGTAGCGCGCATAAGGAACAAAATCTTTGGGAGTGGTCCAACTGTAGGTGTATGATTCCACATCAATGTATATTGTATTTCCTGCTTCTGTGTGACATACAATCCAAGGACATATATGCTGTCCCTTTTTCTTTAATGCCTTATTAAACATTTGAAAATACACATCTCTGCAGGATCCTTCCACAATACCCAAGCTAGATAATTGAGGGGATGTTAGGGCTTTCCAAAACTCTTTCACATCGTTTTTCACAATAGCTAAATTGAGCTGTACAATTGCATCAGTCAGTTCTTTCGCTTTCAATGATTCGTTGTTAACTTCGCTAATAGCGTTAACAATATCGTCAAACCAGAGATTTTCAGAATCCTTTTGTAACAAACGTTTCTTTAAAGTTCTCATATACAAATGATACTCTTCCTTATGTAATGACAGGGGCAATTTGAGACATGGACATTTTAATAAATTTATCAAAGTGTCTAAATTTTCTTCTGCAACAGCTTTGTTTATGTTGTCAATTAACTCAATCACTGTAAAAAAATATACGAATACTAGTTATACAAATTCTGAATATGTTAAAATACCTAAATATAAAATAGTTTCAATACACTTACGTTCATCATTATCGTCATCCTTCATGTTGACCATCTCAATAGTGTCTCTTATATCTTCAAGTGTAAGTAAAGGACACTCGCACTGTTCTCTAACTTTAACCTGCAGGGCTGTTACCAGTGCAGATAAGTAGCGGCGTCGGCAGTGGGGTCTGAGTGTTTCAAGCTGTATCTGTTTTGAATTCAAAGCATTCCAAACCGTCAGTTCATCTCCTCTTTCAACTGCTTGCGACACAGCAGCAACAGCACTTAAATATAATGCAGACGCGGCAATTTCGCTTTCATTAAGGTTTTTATCAAGCTCACATTTCTCTAATCTCATTTCTTCGAACAAAAGCGGTGCGGCATAGTTATCTATTTTAAAATTTAAACCTAATTTTGGGCTTGTTAGAGCATCATAAAGTTCTTCTGGTGTACCCTCATCTAATGCCATGTTAACACTATAAATTGCATTCTTGTGTTCAAAATGCTCTTGGCTCTTCAGGTTCCCATCGTTAACTATATTTTGAAAAATTTTGTGCCAATTTGTTATGCTTTCAACATCGATGTCTTTACACGTTTCAATAATATCTATTACGACGTCGCAATAGAAATCTAAATTGTTCGGATCGTAATTTTTAACTTTTACCCATTCCTCATTAAATATTTTATGCAAGCTATTTACTTCATTTCTTTTACATGCATTGCATAGAGTTTTCCATAGGGCTTTATAATTTGTAGCAGTTATATGTCCCTGAATTTCGACAAGGGTTAAAAGTTCGTCATATTCATCAGGCACATAACTATCATTTAGTGAGTGATTGTGGGCAACTTGAATTTTTTCATACTTTGCAGCTTTAAGAACTTCTTTATACTCATCAATTAGGCAGTTTTGAACATATTGTAATTTTAGATTAGGATTTAATAATGCATGTGTAATAGATTTTTCAGAATCCAATAAATTATTTAGTTCAACCAAAGCATTTTGCGTAGCAGAATTACCAGGTGTATTACTATGAGACAGAATCCCACTAATTTTTTGGAAAACTGGAAGTGGATGTTTACATTTCTGTAGGTCCTTAGAAACGGAGTCCAATTGTTCATCTAAAATGTAATATGAATATTATGATGAGAGTTTCTCTTAATAATGTTAAGTAATAAATTAATTATTATGCAACAAAACACTTGTCAATAAACGAGAATACATTGCTTCTTCCACAGTTTCGAACTTAGATGCACGAGTACTGGATACCAAAAGAGTACTTGGTCCCCAGTGGTGTCATGGATATTGAGACAATAGCTGGGCCTGACAACACTTTATCGCATCAGTCCAGCATTGGGAGAAAGCCCTGTCAAAAGTAGAGCTCCAGCCTATTTTGATTAAGAGTAACTAAATATAAAATATATGTATACACAAGTAAATTGCCTCGTTGGTCTAGTGGTTATCATGTTCGACTGCGGCCGACGAGGTCCTGGGTTCGAGTCCCGGGTCGGGCCATTATTGAGTGTTGTGTTTTTCTGATTAGAAAATCTCAGTACTAGCCTGGAGTTAGGAAGTTGGCGATGTTTTACCCCCGTGCCTCGGAGAGCACGTTAAGCCGTCGGTCCCGGTTATTATCACTAACATGCAGATAATAGTCGTCAAAGCCCGCCAAACCGCAATGGAGCAGCGTGGTGGGTCTAAGCTCTAATTTCCTCTCTCCTATAAGAGTGGAGGCCTGTGCCCAGCAGTGGGACGTTAATGAGCTGTAGTGGACACAAGTAAGGGTATACTATTGTATGCCCTTACCCGCGACTTGATCCGCCTAGGCTTTATTTTAAATAGTCCATTGCTTTTCCGGGCCTATTATTAAAAAGTAGCCTATTTCTATCTCCAGTATGCAATCTCTGTATCATATTTCATCAAATGTGATTTAAAGGGTAACAGTAAGCAAAGGGCAGACAGGCACAGTTTTGCATTTAAAATATTTGTATGGTTATTATATATTATTACTTTGGTTGGTTACTTATTTAAATATTAAAAAGAAAGATGTTGTTTTGCCTACCTGTAAAAACTGCTTTACCAAAAACATCATGGATCAAAGGTGCTTTGCCAAGTTTAAATAAATGTGAGCTCAAGGCATGAAGACAATAAATTAATTTGGGCATATTTTTATTGTCATATATATCTGTTGTTTCCGGCTGAAATGTCTGCAAGTGTTTTCAGTAATAACTCATCATTTAGGAAAACTGAATAACTTAACAAGAAGTTTATTTAAGATAGTAATAACTACAAGTAAGTCAAGTAAAAGGGCCTATTGACACCAACTACAGAAGAAGACAGTTGATGATTATTTTCACTGATGGTGAATTGTCAAGGATTAATGCATTAGATTTAGCATTGAAGGTTAGCTATTTGACCTACAATGAATAGATCAACCCCAACTTCACACAAATTGCAGTTTTTTCTACTCCTGTAGTTAGTGTCAAAGTGCACTTTAGAGGTGTTAATATATTAAGGCAGAACAGAGTGAAAGCATGAAAGGAAAATGAACCTTAAGTATCTTCTGGAGGACTCACAGAGATTCTAAGAGAGCCCGCATCAGCCCCGACCGGAAGCTAGTGTAAACAAACTAAAATCGCATATATAAAACAGCTTCAACGTGGCTGCGGTGCGGCTCATATGCGATTTTTGTTTCTTTACACTAGCTTCCAGTCCAGCGCAGGTGCGGCTCAAGCTTTACGTACATGAAGCATTAAGACACAGACTTTTCCAATTTATGGAAAAATTCTACCAGTATCACCCGCTAATGCAGATACCTATTACCTTCCCTCTGTACAAAATGGCATGGTAAATTAATGTGTTGTACACTATAAATTTAAATTACATAACATTATCAAAAGTAAAATGTTATAGAAATAACTCACCACTGGTAGTTCTGTTCTTTTGAGAACTTGTAAAAATTTATTTATATTATCAGTGTGTTTAAATTGTAGACCCATTACCTGCAGAATTAATCGATTATTTACTTTAATGGTAGAATTTAAATACTACAAGTTTTGTGCATGTCCTGAGGTTGATGCAGAAAATCTTTGTCCAGCAGTGGATGTGTATCAGTTAACGACAAGAACTAAATAAGTTATTTTTTACACCTCTTAACATACCCCTTGACTGAGGTCTCTTCTGACAGTAAGTGATGATATTGTTTTAAAATGGTAGCTGGCTAACCTGTTAGAGGTACAACAGTTATATGTAACCCATACCCCTAGTTGGTTCTTATCTTATTACATTGCACCTTATTAGAATGCTAAATTGCTTATGTCTTTGCCAATAGGTAGCCTCCTATCAGACCAGACCAGTGAAAAAAAAATTATAAATTCCTAAATTTACCTGTACAGCTCTTGTATAAATCTATACTAAGTATAAATGCAAAAGTTTGGATGGATGGATCGATGGATGTTTAATACTCAATCACTCCAGAACAGCTGAACGGATCTGGATGAAAATTGGCACAGAGCTTGATTATGTCTGGAATAACACAAAGGCAAAAAAATTAAATCTCAGAAAATTAAAGAGTTCCTGCGGAAACCATAAAACCTCCATTCACGTCCATTCCAAAAAGTCACAGGTATCAGCTAGTTGATTCGTAGATATAAATACAAATACAGGGTGAAACTACTTATAAGTTTCTTGTCTTACTACAGAACTCTATAAAAGTATGTTTTTGGTTTAGCTTCCAAGTAAGTAATATGAGAAAAACTTTATGTACATACCTTATAACGTTTTAGGTCAATGTCATAAATTTTATTTAGTGGTAGAAGGTCAGGTGCAATGAAGTTTCCTAGCTTAGCTAAATAAACGCCGTTCCTCAAACTTTCCTCAAACGCTACAGCTGGTGGAAGTTCTTCTTTGAGACACGATTCCAACCAAACTTTGGCTTCTTCCAGGCGACAAAGATATTCATAAGCGATGGTTCTTTGTCTGATGATATCCATTTCTTGTGCAGTTTTACGTACCTCTGCATCGCCTGTATGGTTTAGGTAAATATCTAAATAAGTAGGTATCTTATCTTCAAAGAATTAAGAGACACAAACATTGAATTAAGACACAAACAAGTCAAAAACAACAATGAAATCTTACAGTCGTCGATTTTGCCAATAAGCACTTCTTTAGAGTCTTTTCCCATGATTTCCCCTTATACTATTAAACTTCACAAATGAATGCAGATGCATTCACGATTTTAACTCCAATAATTGGTTGCCTATATGTATTTTATTCAGTCATTAATATAATAATCAAAGTGTTTCAATTCACATGTGTAAACAGAATACAGATTTTCAAAGTTTTAAAAATTATTGACGGTTGGCCAAAGGCACACTATTTGATTGATTTTGACCACAGAGATTTTGACTGACCAATGACAAAAGAGGTCGCTTCGCTTAATAGTACTTTTTTTTCTATAGTCTAAGTGACTGACTTTATGGCTCTGGGCTCCAGCCTTTTGGAGCCTATGCCACACACAGACATATAACTCTGTGGGGCCAAGCACAGATGCCACAGAACACTTAAGTATGCCTAAATGTCTTTGATTTTAAATACAAAATCAAAGCTAAAGATATGCTACAGACCACAGCTACAGACATATTAGGTAGTGAGATATGCAGGCAGTCAAAGAGTATACAATCACTAGCAGGCAGTAAACTACTTTGTAAACTATCAGTAAAGTATTACAACCTCATTATTTTATAAACTAAAATGACGGAATTAAATATATGTGGCTATCTCTTATTACTTTACTTAAAACTCTCAGCCATTGAAATAGAAATAGGTACTAAAATTCTACATCAATGCTCTCAGCGCATGCCTTCCCTTTGGAAGGTTTCCCTTACATATTATTATGATAAGTCCCTCCAATGCAACTATCTCGCGACTATAGTCGGTTCACAATATTTTACATATTGTTATTTTCTAGTAGGTAGGTACCTACCGTACCTCTGAACATCGGAAATTGGAATTTGTATTTTGTACTAAGTTGGCGTCTTGGTGGGAATGTTGCCAACTTAGTGGAAATTCCACTAAGTCTGGTAGTTTAGACATCCCCAAAAGTGGGAAATTTTGTATAAAATTAGTGTTTGGTGGATATTTTTAATGTTCTTTTTACTTTAGCTAGTGAAAAAAAAGATATTCAACAACCAAACTATTGTCATCTCTCAAATAATATAGTGATCTGTGCGGTAAACGGGTAAGGCTACGTTACAAGGGGGCTGATGGTGTCTTATTGACGACGGTAGGTATTTGCATGGAATACCCTTATTCAAAATAGATAAATTTATTTGAATACCTACATATAAGTTGCAGAATAAACTCAGGTGGCAAAACGAACACTCAGGTAAGCCAATCTTACCACAGAACATAATACTCTCACAGAACATAATACTGAATCTTAAGCCTCGATGACACGGGGCGAGTTTACAAGCTACAAGCCAGCGAGTTCGCTAGCAGCTTGTAAACTCGCCCCGTGTCATTGAGCTTTTTTACAATCTGCTTTTGACTATCTGATTGTAAAAAAGCTGCTTGAAAAATAGAAAGTCGGGCTAATTTACTTGCCATTCGCTGGCGTGTTGGCCTGTAAACGGTAAGGTCGTCACGGTTTCCATCGATCGTCTTAAACCAGCGTATGTGGTTCACGAATCTGAACCTACTTCGTTCACGCCCGTTACCTCAGAACCGCCTGCCACCAAGCCTGATAAAGTTACTCGCTCTGGCAGACAGGTAAGATTCCCTCGCAGGTTTATGTGAGTAAACCCATATGTACAACTTATAAGTACTTATGTAAAATCTTTTTTTTGAGAATACTTTTTTTTTTTTTTTTTATCCACTACAAGTTAGCCCTTGACTGCGATCTCACCTGATGGTAAGTGATGATGCAGTCTAAGATGGTAGCGGGCTAACCTGTTAGGGGCATGGCAGTTATATTAAACCCATACCCCTATTCGGTTACTACACGGCATCGCACCGGAACGCTAAATCGCTTGGCGGCACGTCTTTGCCGGTAGGGTGGTAACTAGCCACGGCCGGAGCCTCCCACCAGGCCAGACCAGGGAAATTCAGAAATTATGAATTTCCAAACCCTGCCGGGGATTGAACCCGGGACCTCCGCACGTTTACTTAGCTATTAAGTAATATTGTACGTAAGCTGCTAATATTGTATTGTATCGTTTATTTTTTGTAAACATTTAATAATTCGACCTAAAGGTCTCCGGGGGGGCTGATGTGGCGAAGTCCTGCGAGACATGCTGAACCCTCGGGAATGTCCGTTCCGACTCGTTTTCGGTCGGGATACTTCCGAGTGTTCCAGTCAGTGAATTCTGAACCCCAACGCAGGGAGGCCGCGTATACGCAATTATTTTGTCCGGCTAATTCACTCAGTACCAACTAATTATATAATATTATACCATACTTATTGTAGGTAACGTCCGTATTCGCCATTAGTGTTTATCATAAATCTATAGACTTTTGTATTTCCAATTAAATAAGCAACTTTCAAATTATAATAAATATTCGTAAATTACATTGGGTTTGTTTAACTTCGATCCTAACATTCCCATAGGTGTTGAAGTGAGGCCTTGGATATCTTCTTTAAAACACATTTGTATTATAAATAACTAATTTATTATTTTATCAATGTTCAACCATATTCATTTTTCCTACGAAGACAGCAAGTGACATATCATATTATAATAGACAATATTATAAATAAAAACTAAATACAAAACGAACAAACTCTTTTCTTTAACACACCTCCTTGAGTTTTGTATTTCTAAATTATTAATTTATTTTATCAGATAATTATTTTTAATCTATTCCTACAACATTAATAACACTTAATACATTTAACAAATAACATTCACATTTCAATTATATTATACATAATAAAATAAAACTTCTAATTCTTTATTCAGTAAACATTAATTAAATATCTTAAGTTTTGAAATTTATTTTTACCTAAAGCCTTAGTTAAAATATCAGCTAATTGATCAGCAGTATTAACTTTTGTAACACATATAACACCTTTTTTCTCGTAATCGGTTATAAAGTGATAACTTACATCAATATGTTTAGAATTTTTACAAAATTTACCATTTTTAGAAAGAGCTATAGCACCACTATTATCTTCATATATCTTAATTGGATTTTTAATATCAATATCTAAATCATTAAGAACTCCTTTAACTGGTAAAACCTCTGTAACACAATCAGCCAATGCATAATATTCCGCGTGCGTTGATGCGCGTGAGACAATTTTCTGTTTCTGTGTTTTCCACATTACTGGATTATTGTATACTCTTAAAATGATTCCAGTCGTTGATTTGCGATCGTTTTTATCAGCTGCCCAGTCGGCATCAGCAAAAGCATCTACACATTCATCATATTCTGAATTATAGTTCAACTTCAAATCACGAGTGTAATACAAATATTTCAAGACTCGTAATGCATATTTGTAATGTGTTTCACCATAAGTATTTTGAAAACGGCTAAGGTAGTTCACACTATAAGAAATATCTGGACGTGTTCCACTAGCTATGTATAAAAGAGCTCCAATCAAATTTCTATACTTCAGGTTATCATTATTTATTTCTCCTGAGTCAATAGATAAATTCTGTTCCATTGGTGTTTCATATTTCTTAGAATCTTTTATTTTATATTTTTCTGCCAAACTTTCTATATACTTGCTTTGACTCAAAGTCATTTTCTTTAGTTCCGGTTTATAATCAATATCAATCCCTAAATATTTTGTTACTTTTCCTAAATCCTTCATCCGAAATCTATTACTGAGCATTTGCTTAACCTTTTTAATTGTATGTTCATTTTCTGCACAAATTAAAATATCATCCACATATAAACAAATATAGACTTTTTCTTTATTAATACATCCTGTGTACAAACAATAATCATAGTTTGATCTTTCAAAATTAATGCTCATCATAAATTCGTTATAACATTCATAGCAATCTCTCGGACTCTCTCTCAATCCATACAAAGCTTTTCTTAGCTTACAAACTTTATTATCTCCAATTTTATAACCATCTGGAGGATAAATATAAACTTCAGATTTAATTACTCCATTTAAAAAAGCTGTTTCTACATCCATACTCTCTATATGCCAACCTCTGACACATGCAATCGACATTAAAATTTTCATTGTTATCATTCTAGCCACAGGTGAATATATTTCTTCATTTTCATCATAAATTTGTTGAAAACCTCTCGCCACAACACGTGCTTTATATCTTCCATTCGATTTTATTCTAAATATCCATTTAACTTCAATTACATTTTTATCCATTGGTTCATCAACAATTTCCCATGTTTCATTTTGTTTTAAGCTATTTATCTCGTCATCCATCGCTTTCTTCCACTTATTTGATTCTAGACTGTTTATAGCTTCTTCATAAGTTTCAGGTATAGTGGCATTACAGACATTCACATAAACTACGTGATCATCAAATTTTTTTGGCAATTTTATTTCTCTTTTTGGACGGCTTTGTCCACTCACCTCCTCAACTCTAAGTTTGTTTCTTATATCTTCTTCATCTTCAATAGTGTCATAAAATTCTTCACTTTCATTATCAAACGTTTCTTTTAATTTATTATTTTCATCATTCTTTATTTCATTTTTATTAGCTTTTTCAATAATTCTGTTTTCTTCACATTTCTCTTCTTCATCTGACATTTGAAACCTTACTACTTCTGCTTCAGGGTCTATAAAGATTACATGACGACTTATAATTATTTTATTTTCTATTAGAATTTTATACCCGGTATCCGTATAACCTACTAAAGTACCTTTCATTCCTTTTTGATTCAACTTTGACGTTCTTTTTTCTTCAGGTATTTTCACGAAAAATTTACTACCATAAACTTTCAAATTTTTTACATCTGGTTTCCTGTTAAAAAATTTTTCAAAAGGACTCTTTTTCTCGACTGTATTTGTAAGGATTCTATTACCTAGATATGTAGCAGTTAATACGCATTCAGGCCAATACTTTTTGTCCAAATTAGCTTCCGTCATCAAACATCTAGCTCGATCCATTACTGTTCTATTATATCTTTCAGCAACTCCATTTAATTGATGAGTATAAGGTGGTCCTGGTTTAAGATAAATTCCATTTTGTTTAACAAATTCATAAAAATCTCTTTTTAGGTATTCAGAACCATTATCGCACCTAATTTCTTTTATTCGCTTCCCTGTCTGATTTTGAACTGCATTCGCGTACGTTCTGAAGCAATCAAATACATCGCCTTTATTCTTGATCACACATACAACTGCATATCTGCTATAGTCGTCTATAAATGTTACAAAATATCTTTGATCAATATAACCTATTGGAGTAATCGGACCGTTTACATCCGTATGTATAATTTCTAATATTTCTGTTGCCCTTCTTCGATTATTTTCAAAAGGTAAATTTGTCATTTTATTTTGCAAACAAATTTCGCATTGAACATAATTTTCATTTAGTTTTTCCGGTAAACCATCTAACAGTTTATACCTACACATAGTTTTTAATTTAGCAAAATTAACATGACCTAATATTCGATGCCATTTCTCTTTTTCTTTCATTGATGTAAGCTGTTCATTTACATTATACACACTTCTATCATTAACTATAACCTGACTTTCGAGTTCATACAATCTATTGTTCTTCTTAGCTACAGCTAATAAAGTATGTTGCGAATTAAATATAAGTGCTACCTCATTTTGAAATTTAATCATATTTCCTTTATAACAATACATGAAACGCTTAAAAGATTTCTTTTCATACTTGGTACATGATATACATTTTCAATTTTAATTTGACTTACATTGTTATTAACCTTGCAATGAATAATTATTTTACCTATTTTCTCTGACTTTAAAGCAAACCCATCTCCTACTTTAATATTTACTGGATTATCTAATGTTTCATACTCACAAAATAGTTTATCATCATTAATAATGTGGTGAGTACAACCGCTGTCTAGCAGCCAGCTTGTTACCGTTGTTGCTTCTGACTCATTCGCTGAATTCATAACTTCTACTATGAAAGCATCTTCATTTTCATTTCTGACTCCTCTATTATAATATCGTCCTCTAAAGTTTCCAAATCCTCTACCTCGATGTATGTATCTTGAATAGTTTTGCCCTCTCGTGTATTCTCTAGTTGCATAATTGTTATGTCCTCTTGTGTACTGAGTTCTTCCTTTTGGAGCATAATTTGACCTTCTTGTATTATATTGTCCACGTTGATATTGTCCTTGTGAGTAATATCCATAATTGTTAAAAGCTTGTTGTTGATGTTCAGATTCGTTTTTCTTGTATTCTAATATTAATTTTGATTTTACATATTCGACGGTTTGACTTGATTTGGGCAGTGCATCCACAATATTTACTATATGAGAAAACTTTTCTGGTAACGTTAACAATAGGTAATTGAGCCTGTCTTCTTCAGTAATTATTTCTCCAGCAGTTTTTAATTCATTAACTAGTTTTTCAAATATTTGGAAAAATTCAACAGGATCTCCTTCCTTAAATTTTGTATCAAGTAATTTCCTTTTTAATAATAGTTTGTTTGCACATCCTGTCAATAAATACATATCGTCTAATTTCTTTAACATTTTATATGCTGTATTCTCTTGTATTATAATATTGAGTTGTGAATTGCTTATACTATTTACTATGTAGTTCTGTGCTTTTACATCTATTTCCGGTTTTACTTCTTCCTTTAAAATGGCCTCTTCGCAATTTTTTAATTTCAAAAATAATTTTATTCTGAATCTCCATAACTCATAATTATCACCGTTAAACGTAGGGATTTTAAAATCGTCTTTATTACTATCCATTTTTTTAAATTTTTTCGCCTCTTTCAATTGTTTTATCAGTACGACATCTTTATATCTTATTTTACATTTCTTACCATTTCAATATATTCATTTCATATACGTAGTTTCATTCGCTCTGCTACCATGTTGAAGTGAGGCCTTGGATATCTTCTTTAAAACACATTTGTATTATAAATAACTAATTTATTATTTTATCAATGTTCAACCATATTCATTTTTCCTACGAAGACAGCAAGTGACATATCATATTATAATAGACAATATTATAAATAAAAACTAAATACAAAACGAACAAACTCTTTTCTTTAACAATAGGACTATAGCTGTTCGACAAAGAAGAAGAAGCCACAGGAAGAAGGGAAGAAGAAACCCAATGGAACCCTCAACACAAACCAACATGGAAGGCATCTATATCTATACCTCTACTCCTACTTCTCTTTTTAACTCTGTGTCCTACTTCGATGAGAAAAATAAAAAATAAATACTCGAAAACAAAACAAACTTTTTTCAAAAACAACAATCAAGCATTGTCACATGATTTTCATTGACTAAAAATTCACATTAAAATACCTACAAACATTGATGTAGAATTTTAGTATGCCTACAAAAATATAAATTAAATATGGAAGAAGAAATTTTAGCAGCTGAAGATAATGAAGATTATCAAAAATTACCCATTTGTACATGTGTATGTGATGATAACGTGGCAGCACCTACAACGCCGAGTGAAGAAATTCCAATCCCAGAGCGAAAACAGTTCATTCTAAGTACTGTTGCAAGAATAGAAAGTTATCTTCGTGAGCGTCGTATTCCTGAATTAATTCGTTTTCTACTAACTATGATTCTAGCACATACCCCCGATAGTCCTGTAGCTTTTCTTGAAAAATTATTCGATGATTGCATGCTCTTTAGAGCAGGACATGGAGCAGCGCCAGTACTTTATGAAAATAGGTGAATATTAATTTGGGGCTTGATTAATTGCCATTTACTTACCATATTAATTACATAAGCTATAAAATACTATTTAAAGTTTATGTTATGTAGGTACAGAACGACTGAACGACGTATAAGTTTTATGATTCTTTTTAGTCATGATCGACAATTTTAATTTACCGACTACAGTGACCTGCAGACAACTACTTAGAGTAATTAGTGACTTGGGGTGGTAATTGGCCCACCGTAGCCCTTAGGACATAAAAGGGCTACTGATTCCAAAAATACCAACCACTTGCCCCCGTGCGGTTGAAAATTTAAATCTTCTCACGCCCCCTTCATTTCTTTTTATACGTGTGTTTAATCTCTGTCTGTATATACAAGTTCAAGTTGTTTGCCGTTCGCTGTATTTGACCAAGTTAGATGGAGTAAAATCTACCAAAACTTTCATCACGTATCCTGAAGGAACCCTATTATTTTTCGGGATTAAAAATAGCCTATATAATGAACTTAAGCTACAATTAGTGTGCCAAGTGGCATTCAAATCCATCCAGTACTTTCGAAGTGATTCCCAAACAGACAAAAAATCCAAAAAAATGTGGTGGGCTCTTTGTCGATACCTGGCAAAGCTTTTATTTCTCAAATTAAAATTTCCAAAAAATTTCAATACATATAGCAAAAATCCGTTTTGTTATAAGTTTAAACAATAAATCACATTTTTTTAGGCACTTAGAAGCTGTGATGAAGAGCTTTGATCCAGGTCAGCGAGGATGGTTAAGTGCTGGTCAAGTGCATCGACTTTACACAACTTTAGGATTAAATATTGAAGAATTGACTGAAGAGAAAATACCATGTGATGTTTTGTATAATACTTTGAAAAATGCTCAAGAAATGGAATTATTTCAATTGTTAGCGGCTGGTGTGGTCGATAACAAATATGAGGAGTTCTAGTGTGATATTGATAATTGCCTTTCTACATATTATTATTATTTAATTCCACGTGTAGTAAATTATCCTTACGGCCCAGAAGGTGCAGCTCTCTGAAGATCCAGTATGCTCGTAACGTCCAATTCCTGGAATGTCCAGTCTGTCTGCTTGGTTCAGGGCCGTAAGGATAATTCCTTACGCCTCGCAAGGTTTAATTCGCCAATTGTCCAATATAAGATTCGTTACGTCTAGTTCCCCGAATTCCTAGTCTGGTTGCGTCTTCTAAACTCTAATTCTCCGAATGTACCTACGTTTCTTGCACGTCTCTTAAAATTTTAAGGTGGTCTTGGAGAGTCTTAATTGTTCTTAAATTTTAAGGTGCTCTTTTTCAAGGTAATCTTAAAATTTTAGGGGCACTATTTAAAGCGGATCAATCACATACATTAATACGTAAATCAAACGTAATCAAAATATAAATGCCATCTCTCATTAATGTGATTGGTCCGCTAGGGTCCGCTGAACACTTAACTGCTCCGCTCTGCTTCAGTGTACAGACGTTTTAATTTATCTAAAAGATCGAATTAAAAATGAATGCACATGATTATGAACACCTTACATTTTAAGGTAAATTCGGAGACTTGAATCAAGCAGTCAGACTAGACACATTCGAGGAATCTGATGTAACAGTAACAACAGCTGTACCTATTGGACATCGGGGAACTAGACATTCTGGGAATGAGACATTCGGGGAACTGGACCAAGTCGACAGACTAGACATTCCGGAAATTGGATAATGAACATACTAGGACATTCGGGGAACTGGACCTTTCGGGCCGTAAGGTGAATTATGATTATTATGATAATGCAAAAAAATCGCGTAGTTCCATTTGTGCCATTGACCTGCACCATTAATATTGAAGGTCAAATGTAACTGTTATATTGTATCGTTTACAGCATTAAAAATAATACAAAAACACCTGCTACCACGTATTAAAAAAATAAATTAAAAATGAAGGTTCCTTCAGTTTTTAAATTGACAACACTTCCACGTTAAGGCGAGTTTCCACATTAAGTTTTTGCGCTCCGCCCTACTCTTCGCCCAAGACCGCACCAACCCATTGTGAGTTGTGACGTTGCTAGCTGTTAGGAGAGAAATAACCAGCAAGTCAACACAAGAATTTATTTAGTGGGTCGTGGGACGAGAGGCCCGTCAATAATTTCGCTTCCTAGACTTGCAGTGGGCAAGTCTAGGAAAAAATGAATTGCCGCAGAGTGTCGGTCCAGCTGGTAGTGGGACGCGCGGCGAGATCTTCTGCCAGGAAGAGTGCGGTATGTGGTTTGTGCACGCAGGGTTATCGGTCGTCTGCGCTCGTGGGCTCTGACCAGCAGAAGTGGCGCGGCCAGAGAGCTCAGGCATGGAAGAGGGCCACGGACTGAATGGGACTCGCCGAAGTTGAGGCGTAGACCGACGAGAGCAGCAAGGTCTTCCGACGAAAAATATAGTTGCAGATTTAGGTTTTAAATGTTAAATTCGGGAGATCGAGTGGCGTGTAGTCACTTTTGAACGAAATTTGTGACTCGCGGCGACGCCACCGAGCCTCAAGCGGCAGCCCAGCAAAACAAACCGGTTCGGGGCGATGCGTTGCAGTTATCGCGCGTACATGCCTACATAAGTTCATGTAGTATTGTAGTTAATAGGTTCGATATACTCTTAGTTATAATATGGCTTAGCTATGTTTTAAAAACATGTAACGCCTTTTACAACATTACACCATGGTAGTGACAGAAAAGTTCCAACTAGAGCTTAGGAACAGATTCGATTTGCTGGAAACCACCGACGACGATGATCAGAAATATGGCGACTTTGTGGATGTTGTTCGGGAAGTGGGTGGCAAATTTTGCCGAAAAGGAGGCAAAATTCCTACATCTAAGATCTCTAGCGAGACCCTGGATTTGATGCAGCAAAGACGGTGAATGAGTTCAGCTTTGCCAGACAGGAATTCTCTAAACAAGCTTATCAAAAAGCGAATACGTTTTGATATGCGTGCGGCCTCGACGCGCAATATACAGGATGCGATAGAACGCAATAGAGGAGCTTAAAGTATTCGCTAAAAGTCTTGGGAGAAGCCATCTGACAAAGCTGAGAACATCGGATGGCCGGATTGTGGCTCCAAAGCCAGAGGTGTTAGTTGAGATCGAGCAGTTTTACGAGCAGCTTTACTCTGCTCATGCTCCGAAACCTGCACCCACTCAGACTGCGAACGACAAACGTGCGAGACTTGTGCGTTACTATACCGGGAGGTCATCTCCCGGATATCGTCGTAGGCGAGATTAGTATAGCCCTCGGACAGCTGAAGAACAACAAAGCCCCGGGCGATGACAGTATTACTGCGGAGCTACTACTACGCGCAGGAAAGCCAATTCTAATTAAACTTAAAGACCTCTTTAATACCGTCATCAAAACTGGTACAACACCGGGAAAATGGAGCAGAAGTGTCACCGCTCTCTTTTTCAAGAAAGGAGATAAGAGTCTGCTTAAAAACTACAGACCAATCTCACTTCTGAGCCATATTTATAAGTTGTTCTCGCGGGTTATTACGAATCGTCTCGCCCGAAGGCTTGACGAATTTCAGCCTCCGGAGCAGGCTGGGTTTCGCAAAGGCTTCAGCACCGTAGACCACATTCACACGCTACGGCAGATTATGCAGAAGACCCAGGAGTATAATTTCTGCCCCTCTGTCTAGCGTTTGTGCACTACGAGAAAGCCTTTGATTCCGTCGTGACCTGGGCTGTTTTGGATTCATTGCAGCGATGCCAAGTCGACTGTCACTATATATCGAAGCGTTCGAGATGTTTGTACGAGGCCGCCACTATGACAGTCCAAGTCCAAGACCAACAGACGAATCCGATTCCCATCTGAAGGGGTGTAAGATAGGGAGACGTTATATCCCTGAAACTTTTCACTTGCGCCCTGGAAGACGTGTTTAAGGTTTTGGACTGGGAAAGTCAACGGATTAATGTTAATGGTGAATACATCTCACACTTGCGTTTTGCAGACGACATAGTTATACTGGCGGAATCGCTGCAGGACCTTAAAGAAATGCTGGCCGAGCTTAACTGTTCTTCCAGATGAGTGGGTCTACAGATGAACATAGACAAAACAAAAGTCATGTTTAACGAGCACGTTATCTCAAGACCTGTTAACTTCGGAAATGTCAGCATCGAAGTTGTTCAGGAATACAACTACCTGGGCTAGGTTATACATCTGGGCAGGAACAACTTCGACAAGGAGGCTGACAGAAAAATCCAGTTAAGCTGGGCAGCATTTTCAAAGCTACGTCAGGTCTTCGATTCGTCGATACCGCAAAGCCTGAAGACAAATGTCTTCAATGAGTGTGTCCTGCCGGTAATGACGTATGGAGCGGAAACGTGGACACTCACGGCGGGCCTTATCCACAAATTAAAAGTCGCTCAGCGTGCTATGGAGCGGGCTGTGTTGGGAATTTCTCTCAGGGATAAAATTCGGAACGAGGAAATTCGGAGAAGAACTAAAGTGACCGACATAGCTCTGAGGGTTAGCAAGCTGAAGTGGCAGTGGGCAGGGCATATCTGTAGCAGAACCGATGGCCGTTGGGGCAGACGTGTTCTGGAGTGGAGACCGCGTACCGGTAAGCGCAGTGTAGGACGACCTCCAGCTCGCTGGTCCGATGACCTGAAGAAGGTGGCGGGAAGCGGGTGGATGAGGAAGGCGGAGGACCGTGTTTGGTGGCGCGCTCTCGAAAAGGCCTATGTCCAGCAGTGGATGCATACAGGCTGATGGATGATGGATGGATGGCTCCGCCCTACTGCAACTGCTGTAATGGAGTTGTTACCCGTGGTCCCATTGGTTTGACCTATTGATCTAGGGATTACATTTCGATTATGATTCTAGGCCAAATACCCTAGCTTGAGTTTGTGGGAACAAAAACCGCAACCGTCTGGAGCGAGCGTATCGACTCTGAATATCCACTACTGTGGAGCAGTGTTGCGAACGCGTGGAGCGCAGTTGGAGCGCGAACCTTTGATTAGGTACATATATATAAATGGGTATATATTTATATATTAGGTTAAGTATAATTTAATGTGATCATTTAGTTATGATCATTATACTTATCATATATTATTAAACGCCTTCGATTAGGTATTCATCGAAGGCATCATAGTTGGATCCTTTGTTGGATCAAAAACATATAGGTATAGGTATTTAGAAAGGGATTGGATACTCACATGATAATAAGTATCTAGGATATTCACCTTCATTCTCCTTATGGTGCAGTCGGGTGAAAATGTAGACAGAGATAAATGGGTGAAAAACCTTTAAAAACATTGTGGTGAAAAAGAGGAGCACTGTGTCAAGTTTCAAGTTTAGGCTCAAACGAACTGGAATCCAGAGCCGTAAAGACGTTTTTTCAGTCACCATTCAGTCCATTACGTCCCAATCACAGACATATAAATAGAAGCAGACACAACATAAATTTCACACCCACATAGACAAGTGTATGCGAATCAGTGTGACTTAGTGTGACCGTGTCCCTGCAAGCAAAAATGTGTATGTATTAATTTGCTGCAACACTGTGCTACACCAACGCACACATTGACAAAAATTCAATGCGTGGCAGTCATTATAAGACATCTATGAGACGTATGGCGTTTGTTTACATTGTGTTGTCTTGGGTGTCATAAGTTTTTTGTGAAATTTGGAGATTTATATGAATATTTACTGAAATAAAATGGTGAAGTGTTGTGTCCCCCTGTGTTACAACGCTTCGTACAGGAAAACCCCAGAAGTAACGTTCCATCGGTAAGTAAAATTCATGCTATCATGTAGCTTTGGAATGTTTTCGTATCGCATCGTATCAAGGCTAAGATATCTAATATTTTATAGTTGTTATGACGAAATATGTAGCCATGCATATATTAAAACTATAATATTATGGTTTTCTGTAGAAATACATGCTATAAGTTGTTGAATAATCTTTTTTGACATTTTGAGAACTTTAACAAATTACAGGGCCGGACTCGACGACTCTTTTATTTTAAGTACCTATATAACTTCGACTTTTAATTTCAGGTTTCCAAAGGATGAATACCTGAGAGACCTATGCATAAAAATATTAATAGAAAAGACTGGCAGACCAACTCATGGAGTGCTATATGCTCCAAGCATTTTACAGATAATCTAAGAACGTAATATATTCCGTACAATTCTATCTCCTGGTGCAATACCGACCATTTTCAAAGAAAAGTTAGTTGAGGTCTTATACTAAGTAGGTACCAATTTACCTTATCTTCCATTAGGTGGATGAATTTCATTAATTTTTATTGAAAACCTCAATACAGATTCTAAAGCACTAATTGTAAAGTTTATTTGAATAAAAAACATGTGAGTTTAAAACACCTGTTGTAATTTTTTATTTAACCTCTTTTTGGAATAACGATTCGATTCGATTGTTTAACAACATTTATTTGGCTTACTGCCAAGAAATTATTGTCAATAGGAACTTTGAGCTAAAATCTGGCGGTATTTACACGATATCCGTTGGTACTGTTCTTCTAAATAATATCCCCATCACCTGCGCGTCGACGCAGAGCGAGAACGACGCGAGAACCACTGGCCATGATACTGACGGAGTCCTCAGGATTTGAGTTGTAACAGGAGTTATAACTCCGCGCGCGACGGTGACGATATCACACGCAGCGCGGAGCTCACATCTATATTCACCACATTGACTAGGGTCCCGCACGTGGTGATGATTACCATTACTAGTGTTACTATATTGCAGTTGTGATCGCTTGTGATGAGGAAATTATAAAAGTACCAATAATAATTATGTATTTTTAAAATCCTTACAAATTATAGCTTCCAAATGATAGGTGTCTTTAGGTCAATTTTTTTCACGCAACCTAACCCTACATATTAATATAATGTTTTATGCAGCAACAAGGTTTGGCCCTGAGTTTTGTGTATGTGTGCGTAATGTTTTCGTGTGTTTGTAATTGCCACGCTATTTTGTACGTTATCTTGCCTCTGCTTCTCTTTATAACTCTGTGGTCCCAATGACGAAGGAAGTACTTTGTTACGTCCATAGAAGAAGGATTACGTTTAACTTCTATTAATATGTCTGTGGTTTAACCATCGTCTTTAGCATGGAGGAAGGAATTACGACTGCCGTCTAAGGAGGTAGGACTAAAATAAAAACTAAGAATACTATATTTTATCCAATTTCTGTTTATTACCATCACGTAAGTGTGAGTGAAACAAAATATCGCTGTTTGTGTCTATTCGATTAGCAACTGGTCACAAGGTTCAGATTGTCAAATTATATCTTTTATCTTTTAATACTGTCAAATTCAAAATACCCTATTCTTGTACGAATAATACGGGTCGTTAACTGTACACATAATTTTGTTGCTTAGTATTTGTTTGTTTACATTCGAGGTTACAGAAAAGATTTTTAAGAATTTCTTTATTTAAAGTAAATTTCTAAGGTGCATAAAGCTCTAAAATCAAAGCCAAGTGTCCACAAAAAATGTATTGTGCCTTTGAGGGACGTAAATCCAATAGTTTAAGAAAATAAAATGATACAGAATCTGTCGGGTTTCATCGGTGAGTTTTGGCAATGGTTCTTGTTTAAGACTAAGGATTTTACTAGTAAATAGGTAAGCAAAGGTAAGAAAAAGTAAATAAATATGTTTAAGTACTCAATTACATACTTATTTAATAATAATAATGATATTTCGCCAAAACGCTTTTAGGTTACTAGTGCTGTGAAATAGATTATTGATAATTATTGCACTAGTACGTACATACGAGTATTATGTACTCTCTAATCTCTATGTTGTAGATTTCCTTAAAAATGAACTAATAAAAAGGAAATGGATAGAAATGATAAAAAGACCTAATAGGATACCGCGGCATAACAGTCGTATTTGCTCAAAACATTTCACAGAAGACTCATTTTTGCCAAACGAATACACCAAATGTAGGCGACTGAAATCAAATGCTATACCCACTATAAATTTACCCCAAGAAATAGGCGTTATCACGACAAGAAAGTTTAATATTTATAAATTAACTAGCTGACCCGGTGAACTTCGTACCGCCAACTTATCTATAAGAATAAAACAAATAAACTATCCTATCTTTTAAGTTAGACCAAATTACAGATAGTTACGAAGTTTGATCAAAATCGGTTCAGTAGTTTCAGGGTTTATCCCGAACATACCTACATCGTGACACGAGATTTTTATATACTTATATAAGATCGGATATTATATTGTACCAATTTTTACCCGACTACGACAAAGCCCAAAGGAAGGGTTCTGGAGTATGATTTTAGCTGTCGATGGTATTTAGCTATTTACGAATGTTCCTCCGTTACACCTTCATGAAGCAATCATAATCAAATAATTACGAAAGTTGGTGGTATTCTCTAAAATTGATTTGGTGTAACGATCGCAATGGCTTCCACTCTCCCGCTAAAGGTTAAAATGCATTAATACACCAAGAACGCCGTAAGTGCAGCCAATCAGAGGTCATCACGATTGTTACACTGATGCAATAATTTTTAGATAATACGAGTTTTTCTAATTAGAATTCTTTTTCAAATTTTTTTCTAAAACATTAGATATTTGCGGTATTATACTGTCATCATTTCATTTTGAAATGGGATATTTGGAAGACGATATTTTGGGCAAATTATATTCTTTGTACATGTAGTATGTAAATAAAATAAAATATATTGAAACTTACTAACTAAACTGCATTTTAATCAATAACCCCGTGCGTAATTAGTATAAGGAGTGTGGTGCCAACCACGTAAAGATTTTTTTTAGTTTTAATTAATTTAGTAACTAGTAATATAGTTAAAATTTTACCTTCTTTTATAAATTATTTAGTTGCTATTTGGGTTTAAATAAGGTTATTTATTATTATTTTTAGTATTAAATAAATAAATAACAAGAAATTTGTAATCAATAAATGTACTACTTTGATTTCAGTAAAGTAGTTAATTATTAAAACTAATCTGTCGTACTATGCGGGCTAGTTCGGGTTGCTAGATTCAAGAAAATTTTGCGACAGTGGCGCCCCTATTTATTTCACGACTTTTTTGCCAAGCTATAGTACCTATGGCTTGTATATTTTTATAATTATTGTTAAAATCTGTCATCACCTATCCCGAAGGAACCCTATAATTTTGGGATAAAAATATTCTCTAAGTTAGGTATCCCAGGGCAGAAAAGTATGTCAAGTTGCAATCAATCCATATTGCAACTTGATAGTAAGTATTTACTGGTTTGAACGTGATCGGCTAACAGGCAGCCAAAAATAAAAAGTAACTGTATGGATACTGTTTTAGGCTCTTTATGGATACTAAAGCATTCTCTATTTTAAGATTGTTTTATACAAAAATCATCATTTATATTTCACAGATTACGTATGTTATACAATAATATAAACGACTGCCACCCATCACTAGGAAAATCCTACCTAGTGACAAACTAAAAACACAATCTTACTTCTATAGTCTTCATTATTCTATGGTCTTTAGTCACACGAGTCCAAAGACCTTACACTATAACTAGACTGTGCGCTATGGCGAAAAAACCGGTCCGAGCGAGAGGGCTCCCGTTGGTAGTGTGTCCCTTTCTAATTAGGTGACCATGTTAAAACAAAACACAGGACAAATTGCTTGTATACCTACTCCGACTTTTAATTAGATGCAGTAAAATGACATTTCGTATTTTACTAAACTCCAATAAATCTCCTATTTTTCACCTAAATAACTAACGCTGAGTTGCACGAAACAAATTCAAAAATTTAAGTAGCAGTTAAACTAATTTAATCGCAAGAATTGTATGAAGTCTTGTGATTAAATTAGTTTAATCAACACTTAAATTTATAAAATTGTTTCGTGCAACTCAGCGTAAGAATATTATAACTTGAGATAAGTGACTTTCTAAGTAAAATAATATTTATGTGAAATACTTTGATAAAATATTTTTTTTTAGTTTATTTAATTTACTAAATGTCATTTTTAATTAAAAGTCGGAGTATAAAAACGATTGTGTAAGTATATCCTGATATATTTATGCTACGCTACCTACACCGTCCTAATTTATTGTGAGTAAAAAATATCGTGTGTATATTTTTTTAGAATCTACATCACTTACCCTACACACGGGTTAAGGGTACCTACCCAATCCATTACTTTCTTCATACAAACGTAGAAGGGTGATAACTACATTATTTGATATGGTAGGCTCAAAACTAAGAATAATATTGATTTGTCTCGTCTTTATCTAGGTTTATTGATATATAAATCATTGAAAAAATATTGATTTTAAAGTTAAAAGCCTCGAAATATTCATATTTTAACACTAAATTTATGACAACTTTGGTCGTAGATAAATAAGATTAGGAGTATGAAAATTCTCAAACAATTTATCATTAAACATAGTTTATTTATTCATTAGTCACATTTAAAATGCGCACTGCAAACAACAGATGATTTTGAGATTTTTCCAGGCACTGCATTTCCCCAGTTCAATTTCTGATTTTCATTCTTCGGAGATCTACAATACAAGAAATATAATAATTACTAACATAGATTAAGTGTCTGTTACTAACAAAAATTTGAGTCACCTTAAGTTAACATAACATAGCTTTACCTTGTTAGGTACCTACCCAAAGGTGTATGCAGAGGTGAATATCACTCACATTTCACCAGCTATGTTTAGGACCCATACGTAATAGAGGGCATGTCAAGAGCTTTGCCGTTCGTCGGACAGTATTTCCAACTTCGAGCTTTTACTAAGATTTTTAGAAACTAGCTGCCCGACCCAGCTTCGCCCGGGAATTTCGAATAATATTTTTTACAAACCCGTATCTACCTAACTACTTCTACGAGACTTAGAAAAATCTTTGATCCACATAATTCATGGTTACCCTAAATAATACGATTGTTGTTTTTACTTACATGTGGAAAGAAAAGCTGATAACAGGATATGACTCATTTTTGCACTCTGTCACACAGCATGAATTCACCATTTTTCATGAAAAACAAACAGGTTTATTATGAAAATTTACTCAATCTCAAAATATCGAAGCACGGGAATCAACTAAACAACCAAGTAAACAAACCACCGTCTTGCATTTAGTATTACCAGTCCCAAACGTTTAAGTTCTACTTTTACCTGTATTAATGAATATTTTTTTAAATACAACGAAATAATAATTATTTATATAAACTGTAGATATTTTAAAATATTTTTCAAAGTTTATGAATTGTTCGTTTTGGTAAATCATAAAAAAGCAAAATATAAAATTTTCTGCCATTTCTACCAAACCCATTAATTAGTTGAACTGGCAAGACGTCAGACAAGGACACACTACCACCGGAAGCCCTCTCGCTCGGACCGCTTTTAGCTAGCTACCGCCTTTAAGGAAATAGCTACCCTAAGTTAACTACATAGATCTCATTTTAGCTTAACAAAAATGTTTGGTGCACGATCTAGTTAGTAGTGTAAGGTCTTTGCACGAGTCACACTGTCTGTGCCTGTGGTCTGTGCACACCATGGAGGTAACAATTTGTTACCTCCATGGTGCACACAGTCACCATAGACCAGAGACAAGTCAGTCACTGCATCACTGTGGGTGCGTTCCGAAATACACTGAGAGCACTGAAAGTCCCCAGTAAAGAGCACTGCCAGTGCTCGCAGTGCTTATAACGGAACACACACTGTTGCCCGTTTGCACTAAACTCAAGTTAGGCTTGTCCTAGTTAAGATACACCTAGGCTTAAGAACGGCCTAGCAAAAAAATTCGTTTGCACTGACAGTCTTGTCCTTGCTGTGTCGTAACTTAAGCATTGCCTAGTTAGGCATCTCTAGGAACGAATGGAATGAATGATTGTTTATGGTTTTTTTTAAAAAATATATCTTGCAAAGTAATGTAAACACTAGAATATTTTTTTACCTTATCTTGTCATAACCTCAGGCATGAGTTGAATAGAGACAAAAGCTAAAACATTGGTGTATTTTATTTTATTGGTTTATATATTGCACAGGTGACATTATGTACGTGGAGTTGAAGGTTATTTATTTTACGGGATTTTATAAATCAGCAATTAAAATGGAAAGACAAATAAATAAACGAAAAAGAACTGCCAATTTTACGGCAGAGGAGAAGTTGCGGTTTGTACGGTTGTTGTGCGAAGAGGGGCAGTGCATTATTTCCAAAGTAACAGCACACGATACTGCATCAAATAAAGAGAAAGAACAGGCTTGGGCAAAAATCACCCAAATTCACAATTCCAGTGGTGACATAATGAGAAAGAAGGAGAAAGAATCTAATAAATCTTGTGCCATTTTGCTTGTGATCAGTGTAGTGTTCTACCTAAATAAAATCACAATAACAATGTAGGTACTCTGTGGTTGTGATACCTATAAACCACAGAGTAGGTACATATCAACCGTGAGACCAATCAAAATGGTCCACAGACTACAAAAAATTCAACTTAAGTATCGCCTAACGCTTGGGCGCTTACTAATCGGGCTCATAAAGTTAGGCATCTCCTAAGTGGATTTAGGAATGGCCTAAGGTTAGTGCAAGCTTTTTAAACGCTAGGATAAGCCTAAACAAGTTGGGCAGGAAATTAGGCGATTCCTAAGTTTAGTGCAAACGGGCATGTGTCACTCTAATGCTCTATAGTCTATACTAATCTGTGGGTGTCACCGTGTCCATATAGTATTCTATGACCGTGTCACTCAAAAAACAAAATATCAACAACAGTCAACAGCTACATTTTAAAAATAAAAAATTAACTAAAATAACTTAATAATTTATATTAAACCTTGACTAAACCAAATACCAACAATGTTCTCTGCGATAAAATCAACCAAACCAAATTACAATAATTTAGCGACATAAGGCGATCCTACATAGTAATAATTTTTGTACCAAGTTTAACTGAACAAATCTACATAAACAGTGGAAGTATGTTTCTTATTGGACTATTTATACATCTGGTATTTTTGTTTTCGATATTTGACATATATTTCAAATCTCCTATTGTGAATAATGCCAATACTTATCAACCAGTTCATGAGGCACTTGCTAATCGCTTGGTCTTGTTTGTTGTTGATGGATTGAGGGCTGAATCATTTGTTAATTACACTACTATGCCATATCTAAGGTATTTATTTGATTTTACTATCTCCCTTGTAAAGCTGTGCTCATGTTGGTGCAGCTTTTTCCATCCTGGCCATCTTTGAGTTTCTCTTTCATTTAGGGCCTGTTTCACAATCGCCAAGTATACCTTATCTGATGACCATAGCTGATAACAAATAAATTTGATGTTTTAACAGATATAAATAGGAAATTGGTTTACTTGGTCATTGTGTACAGGCCCATAAAGAAATAAATTCAGCCTTTAAAATTGCTTCAAATTAAATCTAAATCATAATTCTAAAGTACAGCTTGATCTGAATTTTATCAAGGTGCAGCTATTTTTTTTAAATGTTAAGTATATTTATGAAATAGAAATAGAAATGATTTATTTCATGTAGGACAACTTGTGCCACTTATGATAAGTCATAAGAATCTACCACCGGTTCGGAAAGCTGATTCTACAAAGGTTGAAAAGAACAACTCAATTTATTAATTTCATGTTGAAGTTGGAATAGCTTGTTCTTAACTCTTTAAAGGCAGATTCTATTGAGAAAGAGCGAACAAGCAACAAATCTGTTTAAAAGTTTCTTTTTTTCAACAGATCTGTGGCAAATAATCATGGCAGATGGGGAATCTCACATACCAGAGTGCCCACGGAATCTCGTCCGGGTCATGTTGCCATCATTGCGGGATTCTATGAAGATCCATCAGCCATTGCAAAAGGCTGGAAGGAAAATCCCGTAGATTTTGATTCAGTTTTCAATCAAAGCAAATTTACATGGGCTTGGGGGACATATGATATTTTAGAAATATTCACAAAGGGGGCAGTGAAAAATAATATTTTTGTTGAGAAATTTGACCCCTATGATCAGTCATTTAGCTCAGACAAGAATACAACATTGCTTGATGACTGGGTCTTTACAAGAGTTAAAGATTTCTTCCACAAAGCAAAATATGATGAGGAACTGAAAGAAAAATTACACAGTAAGAAAATTGTGTTTTTCCTTCACTTATTGGGAACTGACACTTCCGGTCACACTCATAAACCAAAAACGAAGTATGTTCTCTATAAATTATTAACCTTCAATAATAAATTGTGATTATTGTAATTATATTTTGTTCCTAATATCGTGCAAACATATATGTATTTTCAGATTTTTTTTGACAACAATCAAGTATGTAGATGAGAAAATTAGAGAAATTGAACAAATTATAAAAGACTTTTACAATGATGATAATAAAACAACATTTTTGATGACTTCTGACCATGGTATGACTGACTGGGGTAAGTTGTGTTTCCCTTTAACTACCCACATACTTAAATCTCCATTTGATCTAACCCTAAAAACAATATTACATTTTAATTTGGATGTACATACTTATAAACAAACACACACTGCAGTAATAAATGTTAAAGTAATAGATAAAAACTATGATTTCCTTGTAACAATATATATGGCAAGACTAGGTACTATATATGCCTTTCTTATGGTTCTTAATATGGGGCTCTATTATTTTCAATAATATAGCTGTGCTTCTGAAGTTCTAACATTGCTTTCATTTTCAAGTACATGTACAGTTACACAAACATAACTGAGGGTGGTGGCCAAAAATAGAACTAATTTTAATGTCTGTTTAATTTTTGTTTTTATTTTCATCATAAGGTCAATAATTAATATTGCCTTCAAATAACAATATATATGGCAAGAATAGGTACTATATTATATACCTTTCTTATGGTTCATATTATGGGGCTCTATTATTTTCAATATAGCTGTGCTTCTGAAGTTCTGACATTGCTCTCATTTTCAAGTACATGTATAACAGGTCCACAAACAACTGACCCGGTGGCCAAAAATAGAACTAATTTTAATGTCTGTTTAATTTTTGTTTTTATTTTCATCATAAGGTCAGTTAATATTGCCTTCAAATAACATTGTGAACATGATAGAATAAATAAAAATATAAATAAACATTTTTTGGTATTCTAGGTTCACATGGAACAGGAGATGATGATGAAACAAAGACGCCTTATGTCTTGTGGGGAGCAGGTGTTAATCAAGTAAAGGATGCAGTGCAAACAATGGATCCCGAGACTCATTCAATGTTCTATGAGAACAGATATGACATAAACCAAGCAGACTTAACACCATTGATGTCCACATTTCTTTCTATACCTGTACCTGTTAACTCCATTGTGAGTAATAAACCCACATATTTTATCAGTGAAAGTTCTTTACAAGAGCAACTCAGATTTTCAGTTGGAAGTAATGCAAACATGGTTGTGTTATCATTTTAAATGGTCACAAAATAGAACACCTGTTTTACATATATCAAAGTGTTTTAAAATACCAATTACCTAGTCCCATTGATTCTTACCTTGTCTAGAATGTATGGCCTTTCTGTTTGGCGGCCATTTTGGGCGGTAGTCATGTTTGAGGATTACTTCTGTCCGAAAAAGATTGAGTACTTTCCAGTTGCACCTAAAGAAGTTTTACTTCACTATTCAAATTCACTAGAGGGATACAGAACAAATGTTTAAATAAAATACATTTAATTTCCTTATTTTCAGGGTCAACTGCCAAGTGGCTTGCTTCAAATGTCCTTGCCAAACAAAGCTAAAGCCATTTACGGCAATTGCAGGCAAATGATATCACAGTACAATAAAAAGAGATTAGACGTAGAAGCTAGTGCAATCCCAATACTCTATCAACCTTTTAAACCATTTGATGGAAAGAATGTCCAAGAGATTATAAGCTTTACAGAAAAATTATTAGAGGATGAACAATATGAAAAAGCTATTAAACTTTGCGAAGAAATTATGCATTTGAGTCTAAGTGGTCTCACTTATTATCATAATTACTACCAAAAACCATTACTTATTACAGTGACCTTCTCGTTTTTAGGCTGGATTATGTGTCTACTAAGATTTTTAGTTGTACAAAAAATGTTTGCACAGGCAGAAATGACAAGAAATAAAAACGAAAGGCTTATACATAGCAGTAAAACTGTAGATACAGTACTGAAGTTATTGGCTGTATTTGCATCTGCGCTGTTGGCTTTTTTGATATATGGTAAGTAAGTAGTTAATGAAATTTCGAACCAATACAATTTTTAGAACCCATACTAATATTATAAATGCGAAAGCTTGTCTGTATGTCTGCTACGCTTTAACCACCCATATTTTAAACTGATTTTGATGAAGGTATAAAGGTAGATTACATCCTGGGCTACTTTTTATCCCAGAAAAGTATCCAGTTTTATCCAAGAAATTAAAAAAAAACTTAATCCACGCCGACAAAGTTTCGGGCATCATCTAGTTACAAAGTTTCGGGCATCATCTAGTTAATACTAAATGTAATATTTTAATGATTTCAGTACAAAGTTTACCAGTTCAGTATTATATTTACTTCTTGATGCCAATATTTTTATGGCTCTATGCTTTAACACCTGTAAATCTATGGATCCAAACTTTGAATTTGTTGAAAAATAAGAGAAGAGTATATTTCCTGGGCATTGAAATACTTTATTATACTTTAGGATCTATTGCTTTGGTGAGTTAATTTTGTTTCCATTGAAATTCTGAGTTTATGGTGTTGCGGCGCTTTAAGGCTGGTCATATGTTGGCTATTTAATCACAACTAATAGTAGCTGCAGTACCTGTACTATTATGACGTATTCTGTGGCAGACTCTTTGTTGATCAAATTACAAAATAGGGTATTTTGGGTAAACAAAGCAATTGTAGTTGCTTTTCTTTGCATACGTAGGTACGTAGAAGTAGATACGTGAACAGATTCTGAACCCTTGGTAGATTCACTTGAAGATTCGAAAGCACTTTTGAAAGTTTATTTGGTTAAAAAAAACGATTCCATTGGTTAAATTTACCAACAAAAAGGTCATGGTCATACGGACGGTATTAAAGTGAATGTAACATGCTCTAATATATAATGGATCTAAATATGAAGTGCTGCGGGGGCTGGCTGCTTCGGCAATCGATAAGTTGTGTAAGAGTCTATCACTCGAGTATCAGTAGCCAATGTGCGGCCAGCCCAACAATGGTATCTACAACTAATGATCCAATAGTGGATGTCATTTCCATATTGTAATTCTCTGTTTTGATTAATCTTGCTCAATAGATTTGTTATTTTTAGCATGTTTGGGTTTTAGGGGCAAGCGCTAACACACAGATGGGTGTTGAGTATTCCACTACTGGGCATGAGCTTGTGGCCATTTTTCTCACCATCAATACATAAACTGCCTAAGTCGGTATGCGTGGTATGGCCGATCGGATGTGTTTTGCTCAGTGTGTTTTCATTCATGTCCGTAATAGGAAAAGATACTTGCATTGAATTAGTGTAAGTAAATTTCTAATCTATTTTGTTTGTCAAGATATAATTCAAAATGTAAACCTATCAAATAGGTACCTATACTATTTTGAAAATACTACCACGATGGTGGGAGGCTTCGGCCGTAGCTAGTTACCACCCTACCGGCAAAGACGTGCCGCCAAGCGATTTAGCGTTCCGGTACGATGCCGTGTAGAAACCGAATAGGGGCATGGGTTTAATATAACTGTCATGCCCCTAACAGGTTAGCCCGCTACCATCTTAGACTGCATCATCACTTACCATCCGGTGAGATCGCAGTCAAGGGCTAAACTGTAGTGGATTAAAAAAAAAACGAACAATCTGTTATTTTCCAACATAATACAATAGGTACTGTTAATATTTGAATATTTTCAGAATCTATGTTCATTATAAGCTCTTTTCTTTATTCACCACGTATAGTGATTGTTTTCCATGTCCGCCATATTCGATTTAGCATTACGTCATTGAATTTTAACAAAAACTAATGAGTCGTTAGTAGGTATATTTTTCTATCCGATTATCTTAAGGCGCCAGCGGAGGGTGAATTGCTCATACAAACGTATTACCAAAGTAATTAGTAATTCGAGCATATTTCCTCCATATTATGCGATTATTAAGATTGAACTTGTATTTATCTAGGTCCCTGGATAATTATTTTTCCAAAATACTTTCCCAAAATTAAATGTAAGCACATTGCGTTTTGCATGTTTTTGCGACATAAACGACATGTTTTCTCCTTATTTGTTTCATATTAAAACCAACGATATCTCACGTACTAATTGATCAGGAACATAGCCTATATTGTCAAGTTACAGAATAACAACAAGAAGTTAAAAACACAACAATTTTTCATTCATCATTTTTGGTATTCACGGAACAAGACTAAATGTATAACAAATTCTGTACGCTCATATTGCTATCGCGCTTGCACGCGATCATGTGTCTTCAGCCAAATAGGGATAGCAATATACCGGCAAATTTATATTTGCGGTTCGAGTAGAAGTTGCGAGCGGTGGTCGCCGGTCCCTTAAGGTGGACTACACAGGTCTGCCCGCGAAATTCAAATTTAAATTGGTTTTTTGCAATTTATTAACTAATACGACAAAGTAGGCTTATGGCATTCCAAATGCGCCAATGGAAGTATCATCTTCACAGGGTTATATAAAAATCTTTATTTGAAAGTGTCCAGTTTAAGTAATTAATCAGATTATCGACTAATTTGTGAGTAACTCACATCCAACTCGATAGTCTAACTAATTTCTTAAACTGGACACTTTCAAGTAAAGATTTTTATATAACCCTGTGAAGATGATACTGCCATTGGCGGAATTAGAATGCCATAAGCCTACTTTGTCGTATTAGTTTATAAATTGCGAAAAACCAAATTAAATTTGAATTTCGCGGGCAGACCCGTGTAGTCCACCTTAATGTAAAAGTAAGATGATGACTTTTTGTTATGAAAGTATAGAAACGGCTTTTGGAAAAATTAGAGAAGCTTAAAATCGTTTAACAGTAGAATTGATCCAGGATTCTTGACAACTTAGGTACAAGTTGACTCATGTCAACCCGATGCCGCCAGGCGAGGGCTGACCATCGCTCGTCACGAGTATAAAGAAATCCGTTTTTCAATACATTTGTAAGAAAACATGAAAATACAACTTTAGTATGTAGGTACTCACTAGAAAATAAGTTCTCACGCCCATACTCAACTACCTCAATCTAAATAGACGGGCCCTGTCAAACAAAGAATGTTGAACTTAATTTACTAACGCCATCTAGTCTAAAGAGCGGAAACTTACTTGCAACATATGCGCCATCGAGTTGCCCTGTTTACTGCCTCTGTAAGTGCACTTTTCGAGCAAGAGTATTGAAAAATATTTTTTTCAGTGTTTCAGCTGGATTAATATGGTTACTTATACACAGTATGTACACTTGGAAATGTTTGCTGCCAAAAAGTGATGATCAAGACGTTATGAGAGAGATGGTTATAAGTTTCATTCAGATGTTTCTGTTGGCATTATCTCTGCAAATTATATACATGCAATCGAAACGGTTTGAAGAAAATTTACCAATTTCACAAACTCTTCAATCCATGTGTTGGATTATATCAGGTTAGTAATCTATTTTATTCCAATACAAACTGTTTGATTTTCTTGGAAGATTGGCTTATCTAACAAATACCTTGAAGGCTGGATTAAAACTTAAGTTGTACGAATATTCTGTGGAAACTTTCTTGAACTTTCTTCAATATTTAGGGTCTATTTCTCAATTTCCGAGTAAAGTATAACTGACGAATGATGTAACTGACGGCGGCGGAGGGTGAATTGCCCATTCAAAAGTAATACAAATATAATTTGTGATTCGAAAATATTTCCACCATTATGCAATTATTTAGACTGAACTTGTGTTTATCTAGGTAGGATAATAATGTTTTCAAAATACTTGCCCAAAATTAAATGTACTACTCTGTCAAGAAAGTATCGGGAAAATGTCTATAATACACAAAATGTTAATAATTAACATTTTGTGTATTATAGACATTTTCCCGATACTTTCTTGACAGAGTAGTACATTTAATTTATTGTATTTAATTTTATTTTGTTTTATTAATTGTATTGTATTTATTATTATTATTCCAAATTTATTGTATCTCCTTCAAAGTAGGCCCCTTCGGAAATAATACACTTAAGCCAACGAATAATCCAATTTTCAAAGCATTTTTTAAAGGCATTTTTCGGAATCGACTTCAGTTCTTGCCGCGAATTCTCTTTTATGTCTTCTATCGATTGAAAACGGGTGCCACAAAGTGGTAATTTGAGTTTTGGAAAGAGAAAAAAGTCGGCCGGAGCCATATCCGGTGAAAACGGTGGTTGTTCGATGGTATTTGTTGAGTTTTTGGTCAAAAATTCATTCACAATGATGGCCTTGTGCGATGGCGTATTGTCGTGGTGCATCCAAGAATTTTCTTTCCACAAATCTGGCCTTCATCGTCGTTTAAAATGATACGAATCGATTCTTGAGACACAGAAAGTTCAGCAGCTATCTCTCTCAAACTTGAATGAGGATTTTCAGTCACCATTTCTTTCACTTTAGCGATGTTAACTTTAGTTGAAGACGTTGATGGCCGACCAGAGCGAGGCAAATCTTCCACCACATCTCGACCACTTTTGAATGCATGGTACCACTCGTATGCACGTGTTTTTGATAATATCGATTCCCCGTAAGCTTTCTGCAACATTTCCAGCGAATCTGAACACGAAATTCCATTTGCGATGCAAAATTTGAGACAAACTCTTTGTTCGATATTTTTATTCATTGTAAAAATCGCAAAACACTATTGAGATGAACTGACAAAATGGCGCACTGTAAACAAAGTAAATAACAATTGACGCTCAAACTTCGCGGCAATATAGATGACAGTTGTGTCAACTTAACGACAAAAAAGAATTTTTGAATTGAATTTGGAATTAGAAACAAATGATGAATTCCTGGTACTTTTTTGACAGAATGTAAGTGCATTGCGTTTTGCATATTTTTACGACATAAATGACATGTTTTCTCCTTATTTGTTTCATTTTAAAACCAACGATATCTTTCGTACTAATTTATCAGGAACATAGCTTATATTGTCAAGTAACAGAATAAAATCACGAAGTTAAAAACACAACAAGTTTTCATTCATTATTTTTGATATTTACGGAACAAGACAAGAATTGTATAACAAATTCTGAACGCTCATATTGCTATCGCGCTTGCACGCGATCATGTGTCATCAGCCTAATAGAGATAGCAATATACCGGCAAATTTATATTTGCGGGTTCAATAGAAATTGCGAGTCGCGTTCGCCGGCCCCTTAACAGATATTGTATAGGAACCTTCTTAAAATTTGAATTAATGTATTCATTGGTTAAGGTTTACTCGGCGTTCATCCATATCCTCAAACCGCAGAATAGCTTAGTATGGTGGTGTTAATAATAATCAGTCTGAATATGTTACATTTATAATCTTATATGTAAGTATTAGAAATCTGTTCTTGTTTCAGTATTGCTTCCGCTGATTCCACTGATATACACAAAAAAGTTTGTAAACCGTCTGTTGGGAATAAACACAGCAATTCTCAACTTTTATCTTTTATTGTCTGTGGCGCATGAAGGCTTGTTTATGGTCACTATGGTACTGAACGTGAATTGCTGGATGTTTATTGAGTTTAAACTTATTAATTTTCGAAATATACAGGTAGGTCTTTTAAAATAATCGCCACAAATGATTCATGTGATCTAACTAGATGATGCCCGCGACTTCGTCCGCGTGGGATTGAGGTTTTTGGTCCCCGCGGGATCTCTTTGTTTTTCGGGATAAAATGTAGCGTATGTGTTAAGTCAGGTTATAAGCTATCTCCATTCGAAATTTCAGCCCCATTCGAAATATAATTATATTATAAATGCGAAAGTTTGGATGGATGGATGTATGGATGTATGTTTGTTACTCAATCACGCTCCAACGGATGAACGGATCTGGATGAAATTTGGCACAGAGATAGATTATAGTCTGGAATAGCACATAGGCTACTTTTTATCCCAGAAAATTAAGGAGTTCCCGCGGGAACCGAAAAACCTCAATCCACGCGGACGAAGTCGCGGGCATCAGCTAGTACAAAATAAAAGTAATATGATGTTAAAAATACGTTTCAGATAGCCGAATGCACCTTTGAAGAGGAAACAAGTTCTAAGGGCGAAAAACATTTGGTTTCCATAGAACGCAGTATTAACGGCCATGATTTCAGAAGAGCATTTTTCTTTGTATCCTTTTTTGTGATATTTTCACACATTTTAGGGCTAAGGCTTCCTGTACATGAAGCCGGAGCCTCATCGGTACCGGACCGGAAGATAGTGTACATAAACAAAAATCGCATAATATGATAAAATCGTGGTGTTAAATGGAAAATAAAAGTGAGCTGTACATGGTATCACTGCCTGTATGGTTCTCGAGAGTGGCAACACTGGTCGGGGAACTCTAGAATCCATACTAATATTATAAATGCGAAAGTGTGTCTGTCTGTCTGCTACGTTTTCATGGCCCGTCCATTCAACCGATTTTGGTGAAATTTGGTACAGGGATAGGTTGTATCCGGGGGAAGGCATAGGCTACTTTTTATCCCGGAAAATTCAAGAATTCCCGCGGGAATCGAAAACCTTTATTCACGCTGACGAAGTCGCGGGCATCATCTAGTGGAAATATAAGTATGGCTGCTTTGTTTTGTGTAAATGACTAAATTTAATAAAAGCTAAATTAAAGTACAATTAAATGAATAACCAGTTTCTTTCTAAAAGTGGAAATAGCATACACAATATGGCGGCGTAGGGCCGTTGCGTCGGCGGGGCGGTACCGACGCGGCTGCGGTGCGGCGCCCGCCGGTACGGCTCATATGCGATTTATGTTTGTTTGTACTAGCTTCCGGTCCGGCGCCTGTGCGGCTTCAGCTTCATTTTTGTCTCACCTCCGTGGCGCAGTGTTGAGCGCTGTTGCGTTAACATGCAGTGGTCCCAGGTTCGATCCCCGGCAGGGTTTGGAAATTTATAATTTCTGAATTTTCCCTGGTCTGGCCTGGTGGGAGGCTTGGGCCGTGGCGAGGAGTCACCAGTTACCTACCGGCAAAGACGTGTCGCCAAGCGATTTAGCGTTCCGGCGCTTCTAAAACGACGCGGATGATGTCGCAGTTGGTTGTCTGACCACATCATCGCGATCATCACACGTGTGTAAAATTAACGCCTAATATTATTAAATTTTATTCTTAGCTATGAATCCAGACATTGTATATAATTTTAGCCTATTTCGGCACGGGTAACATAGCATCACTCAATTCATTCGAAGTCAGATGGGTGTTATGTTTTACTACTTCGTTTCGGCCTTTCGTCATAACTGGTTTAATTTTATTAAAAACCCTTTCACCATTTTTAAGCGTGGCTTGCACATTCAGAGCAATTCAATATTTAACCAAGGTAAGTTAACACACAGTCAATCTTTACGTATACATCAACATGTTATATAAAAATTAAAATTAAAAATTATGTTAATTTATTTTTATAATTATTATAATAATTATATCTACATTTATAAAAAAAACTAGTGGGCCCGGCAGACTTTATCCTGCCCTGAATCTGTACCCCATTGCAGCGCCCCTTACCGGGTCCAATTGTGAATACATATAAACTAGGTATCCACACAAACACACAAAAAAAAAATCATCCAAATCGGTCCAGCCGTTCTGAAGTGATGCGCTTACATACATTCGGCAATTGTTTTATATATATACTCGTACAAGATAAGATAATATAGCTTTGTTATTCCCGCTTTATCCAGTATGTTTTCCCATACTATTCATTCAAGTGCTCTAAAGCTATATGTCAGGTAATGTTGCTACTTGCGTGAACATGCGAGTCAATATTAAAAATGTCATTTATTGATTTGGGTATCAATTGTTATGATAACAATAATAACAATTGAACCTCTTTTAATTATTAAACTTGCATATTTTAAAGCTACTGCTTTGCAGTAGGACTACGTCATCTCGTCGCTATGCGGTCTTGATTGGAATGCTTGCCTAGAAAACTCCTATCCTATCTTAGGCGAAACGCACACTGCGGCGCACCCCGATGGGCGATGTTGACCGTGATTATATTAGTTGGTATACAAAATACCAACTAATATAATCACGGTCAGTAGGTACTACAATATATTAACAACGCCTCTCCGCGCGAATAATTAGTACCTACGCAGATCCGCGCTTCGGCGCGGGGCGTATCGCAGTGTGAGATTCGCCTTAGCTAAAATACGACGAGAAGCGATAATTCCTAAAGTACGTTTCACACCTTGGTGATTTGTAGAAGAAACAGCTGATGAAATAGTTTTTTGTTTCCTAGTAGGTACCTACATATTTCGAAAAAGATAGCCTTTTTCGAAATATGTAGGTACCTTAGCAATGCTATTACTCTTGAAGAGGTTATTAGAATAAAATTATTGTTCTTGTTTCAGGCTCCTACTGGATGTTTGAATATAATTGTGCTAATATTTTCGAATATAATGGGACTGCACATGCTGTATCATGTCAGGAATACAGGTAGTTGGCTTGAGATAGGCACATCGATATCTCAGTATATTATTGTACAGGTGATAACATTATTTATTGTTCTAATAAATAAAATTGCCAAAGTTTTGACTGAAATCGAAATTCACAGTTTGATAATAAAACTCTTTAAAAATAGAAAGAAATATGTTTAATGCTTGTTTGTGATTTCTCATTTTAAATATAATATATTGGGTAGTGTGGCATTTTTATTGCTCTCCATCTAGGTAATTAGGAATATTATATCATATAGGTATGTATCTAACTACTTCTGCAGGCCCAAGAACTATTCGATCTGGTTCCTCCGTCACCTTTTTATTATCGAACTGCAAGGCATCGACAAGGTCTGCACCCTTACGCAGTCGAAATTACGCGGGCTCGTACGAAGCGATTTGCTTCCTCGTTTCTAATTCGAACCGCTAGGATATGGAATGCCCTTCCGGCTTCCGTTTTCCCCTCCTCTTTTAATATAGGTACCTTCAAATCAAGAGTGAATAGGCATCTTCTAGGCAACCGCGCTCCACCTTAGGCTGCATCACCACTTGCAAGCAAATCTGATTGCAGCCAAGCGCTGGCCCATATATGTATTTAAAAAAAAAAGGCCCAAGAATCAAGCCTTTAGCCCCTTTTCTAAGCGATTAATCCAGAAAATAGGGACAGCCAGTTCGCACTGAGTCGTCGGTATTACCACAGAATAGGTAATAGCTGTTAACAGAAAAGTTACTCCGCGACGACCTTTTAACAATCAGCGACTCAGGTTACGTCGTAATAAAGCCCAATTCAGCTCGCACAGCGTTGCGAGTGAAAATAATTAAATACCTACCATAACTCTGTGACCTCTATAGGTATATCTCTTTCTATCGCGTAACTCATCCCTTCAGACGCGGCGCGTGTAGCCATAAGGGTTGACATCTAAATTCTTGTAATTTTACTATGGGCCGGTAATCTCTTGCAATGATGACGATAATTATTTTAATAATAGATAAAAGATATATTATTATTACTAGATTTTGTAGAAACCGAATAGGGGTATGGGATTAATATAACTGCCATGCCCCTATAGACCAGGGTCGATAATTTTTAAAACCAAAAAAAATAATAGTAGGATGAAACCCATTAGAAAAGGAGGGGAATATTATAAAAACCGGCCAAGTGCGAGTCGGACTCGCGCACCGAGGGTTCCGTACAAACCTGTAGTAAGTTTTACGATTTATGACGTATTAAAAATAAAAATTACGTTTGTTGTATGGGAGACCCCCTTTAATATTTACTTTATTGATATTTAATTATTTATTTTGAAAGGTAATATACAAGTTAATATTCTGTGAAAATTTGAACCGTCTACCTGTTACCGTTTTTAATATTGAGCAAAAAAATACGAAAAAAACACGTTTATTGTATGGGGACCCCCCTTAATATATATATTTTTTTAATTTTTAGTATTTGTTGTTATAGCGGCAACGGAAATACATCATTTGTGAAAATTTCAGCTTTCTAGCTATCACGGTTTATGAGATACAGCCTGGAGACAGACAGACAGACAGACAGACAGACAGACAGACAGACAGACAGACAGACAGACAGACAGACAGCGGAGTCTTAGTAATAGGGTCCCGTTTTTACCCTTTGGGTACGGAACCCTAAAAATGAAAGGAAAAATAATTTACGGGCGATCTGAGGTCGGGAAGGGGATGGAGGGGGGGGTTTTAAGGGTAAAAAACGGGTTTTCTCGATTTCCGGCAAAACTAAAAGTCCTATCGAAAAAAGTTAAATGGCAAAGTTGTAGGTAATAAAAAGATCTAAAACTTTTGTATTTACACTTTTTTAAACCTCAAAATTTATGTCAAAAATTCAAAAAACCAAGTTTTTGATTTTTTATTTTTATCTTTTACAAATTTTTTTTTTTTTTAACGAAATTTGGTGAAAACTTACCTTTTTATGTCCCAAATACGCTGTAATTTATTTGAGTAAAAATATTTATTTTTTCACCTTATTTTGAATTAATATCGAAAAAGCACCCTAATTTTCAATCGAAAATTCACCCGTCAAAATATCAGCTTTTTTCAAAAAGTTGGTATGTTTTCTGTTCGTTGAAATCTCTACTTTCCGATGGTGAAAAAAAAAATATATGTTACTACTAGCTGATGCCCGCGACTTCGTCCGCGTGGATTGAGGTTTTTCGGTTCCCGCGGGAACTCTTTAATTTTCCGGGATAAAAAGTAGCCTATGTGCTATTCCAGACTATAATCTATCTCTGTGCCAAATTTCATCCAGATCCGTTCATCCGTTGGAGCGTGATTGAGTAACAAACATACATCCATACATCCAAACTTTCGCATTTATAATATTTATTTGATAGTAAATCTTCTCAGAAAATGCAAAAATCGAAAACTCGAATTCGAAATTTTTTTTTTAATTATTATAAATAATTTTGAGCTATTTATTAAAATTTATACTTTAATTACTCGAAAAACGTTAGATTACATGTTACATTGATAAAAAAAAAATTGCAAATCAAAATATACTAGGTACTATAATTAACAAACAAATAAGTTAATAAAATTAATAATTATTTAATAAATAAAGTTGGTATGTTTTCTGTTCGTTGAAATCTCTACTTTCCGATGGTGAAAAAAAAAATATATGTTACTACTAGCTGATGCCCGCGACTTCGTCCGCGTGGATTGAGGTTTTTCGGTTCCCGCGGGAACTCTTTAATTTTCCGGGATAAAAAGTAGCCTATGTGCTATTCCAGACTATAATCTATCTCTGTGCCAAATTTCATCCAGATCCGTTCATCCGTTGGAGCGTGATTGAGTAACAAACATACATCCATACATCCAAACTTTCGCATTTATAATATTTATATTTGATAGTAAATCTTCTCAGAAAATGCAAAAATCGAAAATCGAAAACTCGAATTCGAAAATTTTTTTTTAATTATTATAAATAATTTTGAGCTATTTATTAAAATTTATACTTTAATTACTCGAAAAACGTTAGATTACATGTTACATTGATAAAAAAAAAATTGCAAATCAAAATATACTACTATAATTAACAAACAAATAAGTTAATAAAATTAATAATTATTTAATAAATACTATTACTTTATACTCACTTATTATTATTTTTTTACTATGACTATTATTTTTTTTCACTTATTATTATTTTTAAAGGCTTCTACCCTGGTCTACTAACAGGTTAGCCCGCTACCATCTTAGGCTGCATCATCACTTACCATCAGGTGAGATTGGAGTCAAGGGCTAACATGTAGTGGATAAAAAAATGTCGGTATATTAGCCACATTAGTTATGAAATGTTAATGAATATTTTACACTTGTATGGGGCGGGGGGCCCATATGTCAGAGTGTACGAGACAATAGTAGTTCACATAATATTAGTATATCACAATATAAGGGCGGTAAATAGGTTTTTACATACGAGTTGTCACGAGTTTGTTAAAACCTTAACGCCCGTGTATCACACGATATTTTTCAATACATTTGTGAGAAAACTTGAAAATAAAACTCGAGTAGGTAGGTACAAGGTACCTACCTACTCACTAGAAAATGGTTTCTCACGCCTGTACTTATTTCGAGATTTTTGGCGGCTATTTATAGCGCCATTTTTTTCTCACATCTAAAATACCTAATTGTTGATTTAATTTTATTATTACACAACACTTAGACCACTCATATTATTTAATAATTTTTAAGAAAAACTCAATGAAACTTTTAAAAATAGCGCGCACAGATTAAAGATTTAATATCTAGGTACGGCGCGTTGTTGTAATGGCTTTTTTTTAATTGGCTTTATGGCTCTAGGTTCTAGCTCTTAACTCCCAACCTGGACTATTCAGCCTTTACTTTTCTGATTAAATATAACTTAAAACAATTTTAATTAATTAGTTATATTAAATAAAAAAAAATTGGTTGCCTGTAAAGTCGGTATACGGGCGAAAGTTTTACGTGACAACGACTTTGAGTGGTAAAATAATTTTAATGTGAATATTCATTCGTATAGTAGGAAGAAGGATGAAATCTCTCTCACTCTCTCTCTCTCGCTCTGTCTCTCTCGCTCTTAGGCGGGCTAACTGTGCTCGAGTGGAAGGGACGCGTGCCTTTCACTTTTTATGTCTGTCTCTCTCGCTCTTAGGCGGGCTAACCATGCCCGAGTGGAAGGGACGCGTGCCTCTCACTCGCTCTCATTGTGAGCGCATAACGTGAGCGGAGCGTAACGCAGTTTCTTGAAGTGTCACCCGGCAAACCAATTTATAAGACGTTGTCACGTCAAAATTTATTTCATGAATTGATTTCATCATATTCTACATCTAAATGTTATTATTTTTTAGGTTTTTTTTACTTACAAAGTCAATATCATTATGAACCTTCTTGCAAGAAAACTTTTTATTTAGGTAGAAGTGAAGTCACAGAGTGAAGTAGACTTAAGTAATAAAAATTAAAAAAAACTGCAAATTTACTGCACGAGGGCAGTAAATTCTGCAAATTTACCGCACGAGGGCAGTAAATTTAACTTACAAGCCCTGTTTACTGCCTCTGTAAGTGCATTTTTCGATCAAGTGTATTGAAAAGTAATATACCCACATTATGGATGAATCATCATCAACTCATCGGCGGCCCACTAGTCCCACTACAAAGCACGATTGACGAGGTTCTTCTCAGAATGAGAAGTATTTAAGCCATATATTCCTCCATGCTGTCCAATTTCTTTTTGGCGGACATACCTATTAGAGTTTTTTATAATGATTAAAGAACTTTCAGGCATGGTTTCAACCACAGAACACTTATAATAAGGAGTTCCCGTGGGAATTTAAAAAAACTTATTCCACGCAGACGAAGTCGCGGGTATCAGCCAGTTTATAATATTAGTATGGATTTTGAACTTAGAGCTTATTATTTTTATATAATTTAATAGGTACATTTATATAGTTAAATATGCTAAACAAGGATAGCGCGCACGCAGCTACAGTTACAACCATTACAAGTACCTCCATTGTGTGTTACGTGCTGTGGTTACGTGTAGCAAGTGCAAATTACCTAGTGCGGAGCGTCGCGATTAATCGCGCGAGGAGAGCCGTGTGTGGCCACGGAGGGCAGCAACGCGGCAGAGCGAGGGCGTGCTACGCGGCAGCGCAAGGACTAAGGAGCATAGTGTAGCGGAGGCATTACAATTTACAGTGCTCGCAGTGTATTTCGGAACACACCCCGTGTCACTCATTTAAATTAAAAAGTAAGAAATTGGAAATATTCGGAATTCGGAAATATTATATTGGTATTTTGGCCTCGAAGACTTGAGCCTGCTTCGCCTGTGTGTATTATTAATTGAAATAGAACTTGCTTAGTTCTTTGGTGCTTTTGCTTTGTACGTTTGTTACATTACAATTTACAACAGACAAGCTTTTATAGTTAATTCACAGCGCTGTGATTATCAGAATTTATACGTGGTTGTGGTGTATTTTGTATTTTTAAAATAAAAAGGTCGAGGATAATACAGACTGAAGTCTCAAGATTATACCTACAAAACAATCTATAGTTCATGTTATTGCCATTGCTTATATCTACATAATATGTAGGTACTAAAATTCTACATCAATGGTTACGTACGTTACTAAGTGATTGCATTCAATGTAAACACTGATCTTGTAAAATATATGGTGCAGAAACTGCCTATGAGTAGACGATTAGTAATATTTGTAAGAGTTGTATTAAATAGATCTATGTCGAAGACTACTGATATTGGTTGTACGATCAGTCATGAAAATGAAGGGTAAGTTTAAAGTAGGTAGTTACTTACTATATTTTTCCAAATTTCAGACTTATGTTGGAAATAGTTTTATGTAGGTAAGTACTTTCCCTTTAAAATTTAAAATGTGTGATAAATAAGCTCAATTTCCAGCAAATAGTACTTAGTACTACTAATACTTAATTTTTAATACTTATAAATAAAGAAGTCGGATAAGACCACTTCTATTGATCAAGACAAAGTAGGTAATTCAATGATTTCAACTGCTGCCCTTTCAAAGAAAATAATAATAATTGTGTTGATTAGATTGTTGCAGTCATTAGACATTCAGTTGCATGTCATGCTCATGTTGCATCCACTAATTCATCAAATATTTTGCAGATATACAGATGAAAAGTTGATTAGTCCTGCTGCATCAAGGAATAAAGATCCAATATTACAGGTTTTAAAAAGATTCATAATCAGTGATACAGAGCAATTAGAAGATGAAAGCCCTTTGTTTTTGGAGATATCCTCTGGAACAGGGCAACATGTGGCACATTTTGCACCTCATTTTCCTGGGGTAAGATTTCAACCATCAGAGGTTGACAAAAGCTTATTTAAAAGCATATCATATTATGCTTCAACCTGTCCTACAATGAATATTCTCCAACCAATTTGCTTAGACATTCAGAACAAATTATCTCAGTATGGATTTGAAGAAGGCTCTGTTGACTATATGTTTAATGCAAATATGATTCATATTAGCCCTTTTGAATGCACAGTTGGTTTATTTGAAAATGCTGGAGTTTATTTAAAGCCTGAGGCACTTATGATTACTTACGGCCCTTACAGTAAGGATAGTGTGATAGCACCAGAGAGCAATGTTTCATTCCATGCTTCGTTAAGAGCTAGAAATCCTTTATGGGGAATTCGAGATATTAACGATTTGACAAAATTAGGGGATGAAAACAATTTGTCTTTAATAGACACTATTGAAATGCCAGCTAACAACATGACTTTGATATGGAAAAAAGACTAAGTAGGTAAATCTTTGGGTACAATAATAATTTTACTTTTACAATATTAAACATTGTTTACATTTTCTAGTACTATGTAATATTATACAGTATTATGGAGAGCTTTGTAAAAATATACCTTATGATAGCAGTATTTATAATAATAGTCAGTAACAATACCTGATAATTGCAGCTTACTCCTAAGTGTATGGGCACGAAATGAGCGGTAGCGGGGCGACGGCGACAGCGGGGCGATGGAATTCGAGAGCTGGCGACGAATTTCGGGAAGGTGTTTTTAGGCAATCTGAAATTGTGGAAAAATATAATTTCGTTCATTGGCGAATCCAGTTCTGCCAGTCTGGTAGAGCGTTTGCGGTTATTTCGCTACTGCGCAGCATATAACATTTGCAAAAAAAAAATCGACAAATCATTTTTTTGGCAACTTGATTTTTTTATCTTTAAATTTTATATTTATAGAATTCGAAAAAATAAATCACAGACGTTTTTGTCGGTTATAAAGTATTACCAGACCTCTTTCAGATTGTTCCCGAAATTCGTCACTAGCTCTCCGACTAGTCGCATCGCCCCGCTACCGCCGTCGCGCCGCTACCGCTCATTTCGTGCCCGTACACTAAGATTTAACTGTTTAGTATTTTTTAAATTATGCCAACTGATATTTTTTTCAAAATGTGATTTATTTATTATTTATAGATTACATTACTGCTTTCTTTGTATCTACAATTAGCATGGTAAAAGGAATATCTATGTAATGAATTTTCTGAAAGGTAGATTCATATAACTTGGTGAAATTTTTTTGCATTTTCAATAAACGTTTTTCAGTATTTTGATGGTATTTATGTATAACCTGCAATTATTAATATTATTCGCTACCATTTAAAATAGTTACCTACTAAATTTAAAATAGACTTGCTTTATTGTTGACTGTTGCAGTTGTACCAAAGTAAACGATGGAAAAATGATCAGGCCATTGAGAAATAGTTATTTGTTACTAGATGATTCCCGCGACTTCGTCTGCGTGGATTAAGATTTTTTGATTCCCGCGGGAACTCTTTAATTTTCCGGGATAAAAAGTAGCCTATGTCCTTCCCCGGGATACAATCTACCCCTGTACCAAATTTCATCAAAATCGGTTGAACTGATGGACCGTGAAAGCGTAGCAGACAGACAGACAGACAGTCAGACACACTTTCGCATTTATAATATTAGTATGGATATGGAAGTATGGATACAAGCTTCGCTGACGCTCAGGATTCTAATTTTTGAATCACTTGCTGCGCTCGTGATTCGATTTTAGAATCCTTCGCTTGCTCGGTCATCAAAATTGAGCACGCGCGGTTAAAAAACAACTTTTCACTCGAGTGCAACACGTAACTTTTCATCCCACCTCAGCGAGGAAATTAAACTTAAAAACGGTTGTATGGAAATTCGGCACCATAGAGGTAGAAGTAAATAGGTTTTAATGATGTTTTGAATTCACATACTTCATAGACGAGTGATGAATGAATGAATGAATGAAAAAACTTTATTGCACACCAAATAGTTACATGACCAAATAACAACATATATAATATTTAAAACTAACATGGTAGTATGCAAAGGCGGCCTTATTGCTGCAAGCAATCTCTACCAGGCAACCCTTGGCTAGAGAGGAAAAATAAAGATAACAGGATAGTGCAAGTAAAACTTAAACACATAGATATAATAGGTAATAATTATTAGTCAATAATAATATATATATACCTACTAAGATACTATACATAAATATACTCAATACTATGCTCAATATGTATATATACACTCATACATACATATATATATATATATACTAGTGTTTCGCTCTGTGCGCGAGCTGCTAAAGCAGCTGTGAGAAAATTGAATTTTAAAATTGCGTTTTTTCGTACCTCATACAAAAAGGCCGACGCGACAGCCGCCATCTTGAATTTTTAAAAACCACTCCCATTCTGTCAAAATACAGGATAATTGTAGTCGAAAAAAGAAAAAATTATCATGCTCGACCTCGCCGTTTCGGATCTGTGGCGCAGCGGTTCGGGGTCGAAAAATCAAAAATTTTAAAGCACTACAGCTCGGCCGCCATCTTTTTTTTCCAATTTTTTCCACTTTTTCTATTGATCGTTTTCTAATTTCTTCAATAATTGCGAGTTGTAACGAAATCGGTTAGAAAACAAAAGAGTTACAAGAATCACGTCGGCCGCCATCTTGTTTTTCCGAAATGTCATAATTTTCCCCCACTCGAATCCCGCACCCGAACACATCTTCCCTACATCATTATATCGTTTTCTGTCTCTTTCTAGGAGAACAATTATGTCAATGAGTGAGTGAGTGAGTGGTAATTGAGCTATATATAGTATAATATATATCTATCCATAAATACTTATAATATATTTTAAATAAACATAAATATGGTACACGAAATAGTAATAAAAAATATATGCATAAATAGTTGAAATAAACTAATGTTAACTAGGATTGTATAGAAAGGTAATGCTTATTCAGACGATCTTTAAATATAGGGAGCGATTTAGAATGGCGAATCTCAAATGGAAGGGAGTTCCACAATACGACAGCCTTGAAGGTAAAAGAATTACCATAGAATTTAGTAAAGTGTGTAGGAAATTTAAGGCGATTATCAAAGCGAGACCTAAGATAGTGACCCGACGGATTATCAACACCGAGGAAAATGAAGCGTTCCTTGAGGTAAGAGGGAGTAGAGGGATTATAAAGGATTGAGTAAAGAAGAGTCAGGACATGTAGGTTACGCCGCTGCCTAATCGGGAGCCACTTAAGCTGGGCGCGATAGCTGGAAATATGGTCGAACTTGCGTAGGCCAAAAATGAACCTGATGCAGAGGTTTTGTAGCCGCTCCAGCTTATTGAGCTGTTCTTCTGTTAAGTCAGGGTAACAACAGTCAGCATAGTCGAGTAAGGGAATAAGAAGGGAATTAGCTAATGCAGTCTTAGTTTTGATAGGTAGTAGGTTTTTCCAACGCTTTAACGACCCAATTGTGGCAAATATTTTACGGCTCACCTCAGCTAACTGGGGGACCCATGAGAGTGAGCTATCAATAAGAATACCAAGGTTTTTGAAGGTAGAACTAAAAGGTAAGTTGGTTGCATCTACTCGGATGGGAGGCAAAGCGTTGAAGTTCAGTTTAGCTAGTTGACTGGTACTACCTATTATAGCTACCTGGGATTTATTAGCGTTAATGCTGAGACCGTGAGATTTACTCCATACGCAGATCTTGTCCAATTCATAATTTAATCTTTGAATGGCCACATTGATGTCATGGGCAGGAGCAGCAACGTAAACTTGTAGGTCATCAGCATATAAATGAAAAGAAGAGGAGAGGAGTTGAGTGACAGTATTTATAAAGATCGCAAAAAGGAGAGGAGAGAGGACACCACCTTGTGGGACACCAGCCGTGAGTGAGGTGAAGGAGGAGAATTTGTTGTTAAGCCTCACACACTGCTGGCGGCCACACAAATAGCTAGAGAACCAAGAGATACTATTACAAGAAATATTAAGGGATTCTAGGACAGACAGGAGTAGCTCAAAGTCCACAGTATTAAACGCATTGCTAAAGTCTAGCAACGCAATGACAGAAACCAATTTGCGATCCATATTGGCACGGAGATCATCGCAAACCTTGATAAGAGCCGTAGTAGTACTATGCCCTGTTCGAAAGCCAGACTGGTACGGACTGAGAAAATTGTTTTTGGATAGATACAGATTTAGTTGCTGACAGGCGATACGCTCAAGGACCTTAGACAGGAAGGGGAGGATGGAAATAGGGCGGTAGTTAGAGTAGGAAGTAGGATTTTTGGTTTTCGGAATTGGGATGACGTACGCCTTACGCCAGGAGCTAGGGAACTTATTGTTTGAGAAGGAAAAATTATGACTTATGACTTATAACATTCTGAAAACTAAATGGAGTGGAACACAAGGTAGGTAAGGATCTAAGGTGATTTAATGTAGCGGATTTAACTTGGCTATCAATGGGCGTGATGGTGGAGAAGTGTTTGTTGAGTGCATCAATATCAAGTTTGTCAGGAGAAATCAAGTGTTGACGCCCAATACCGAGAGATTCTAAGAATTTCCAAGTCCTACCTGGGTTCTTTTCAATAGAAGTATGAATAAAGTTCCTTTGCGCATCACGACAAGCTTTACTACAGCGGTTTCTTAGAGACCTATATGTATTAAGATTTTCTTGAGTAGGCCGTAACTTATATTTGGCTTTAGCAGCGTTTCGCTTAGCCATCAAAGCTCTGATGTCTTGCGTTAGCCACGGGGCAGGGAGATGCTTTAGCTTAATAGGACGTAGCGGAGCGTGTTTATCAAACAAATCTGTGAGAAATGAGTTGAATAGTTCAACTTTGTCATCGATCGTAACGGCCTTAAAGATAAGGTCCCAATCAATATTGTTAAGATCAGACATGAAGCTAAGATTATTGAATTTCTTAAAACTACGCCGCATAACAACGGTCGGCTTAGGCTTTGGGGGGCGAATTTTATACGACAGATAAATGAGGTCATGATACGAGAAGCCCTCAGCCGAGAGTTGGCCATGGGTTTGGACGCGGTCTGGAGAGGAAGTTATCATTAAATCCAACTGGGAAGGGGTACAATTTGGAAAAAAGTGTGTTGCATTAGTGGGAAGTATGGAAAGGTTGGAGCTCTCAACAATATTGACAAGGCGTCTTGATCGATGGTCGGTTTTTATCAAACACGTATTGAAGTCGCCCACTATACTGATAGTGATATTTACTAATGTGCACACGATGTTCTCAATTCAATTTACTTTATCCTCGAGAGGATAATAACGGCTTTTGCATTCAGATATCGAAAAGTAAAAATACTCTTTCCGAGATGGTGGGATGAAAAACTACTTTAAATATTGAAGACTGATATGAAATTTAACTCAATCTCCATTCAAACATTTTTTTTAAAGCTGTGCCTGGAATCAGACCAATGGATAAAAAAATTGGTTAGTCATCTTTAGTCACTATTTTATTGAACCAATCAATAGGGTCTGTCTCAAACTGTAAAATTTCAACTTAAAATTAAGGAAGACCATGAAATCTAACTTTAATGATTTAATTTGTGGCTATTGGAGTAACCCAAAGCACGTATCTGGTGGAAACGCTCACTTATTTTTGAATTATTGAATGTTTGTGTAAGGGATGTAATTCTCATTGTAGACGCTATCGATTGGATCGAATACCTAGTAAATACCACAGGAAAATACCTGCTGTAGACTTGGACAAAGAAGCATAGGACTGCTAGACACTACCCATTTCATTCGCACAAGAAAGGAATGCATATATTCATTCAATACGCATTCAAGAATGAGATAGAATTTCCAATTTATTTATTAATTATGAAAGAATTTTTTACATTCTCAACTAAAATCAACTAAATCAACTAAAATGGCTATCAGTCAGCCAGCGGAGAATCTTACACCTTCTATCGCTTCTCTACGGTATACTGTATCATGCACAAACTCCAGTCTACATAAAAGAACGTTTTCACTTTCTTGGAGCGATTAGTGCGTTTTTACTGCGCTCCAGTGTGGATATTAAGCTTGCCTAAGCCTCAGTCGAACAGAGTTTTATGGCAACTCGTTCACGGTAAGCTGCGCCAAGCTCTGGAACTCTCTTCCTGCAGATATCCGACAATCCAAATCACTTAATATTTTTAAAAGTCGTTTGAAGGATTTTTATCTATCTCAGTAGTTATATAGTCAGTCATTCTATGTTAATATTTATTTATTCATGTTTATTATATATATGGTATTATATTTATTTATTCATATTTATTATATTACATAGTATAATATTTATTTATGAATGTATATATGTAGGTAATATTGTTTGTACATAGTTAATATGTACCTTTATACTTAAAGTTTGCGCACCATCCCGTTTGTATTCTCTTATCCTGTCACCAAAGGTTGCCTGGAAGAGATCGCCTTTAGGCGATAAGACCGCCTTTGCATACTGTGTAGTCCTAGTTCGTTGTTTTAATGTCTTGTTTATTTTCGTGTTCTTGTGTGCAATAAAGATTTAATAATAATAATAACTAGAGTTACTAAAGGTAACTAAAGCCTTTAGTGATTCCATTAGGATGGAATTTGGTGTGGACAAATGTGCGGTCATGCATGTAAAGCGAGGGAAGACTGTGGAATCTGAGGGTATTGAGCTCTCGGATTCCATATACCTCAGATCGCTCTCCCCAACTGAAACCTACAAATACTTGGGCATGATGGAGGCATTAGGTATCAGAGAGGCCGACATGAGACGGTCGGTGAGGGAGCGTTTCCTTGGCCGCCTGAAGAAAGTGCTGAAAAGCCTTTTATCGGGCGGCAATAAGGTGCGCGCCTTCAATGGTTGGGTCATGCCGGTCTTGATGTACTCCTTCGGCATACTCAGGTGGACTCAGACTGAACTTGACGCCCTGGACGTTCGTACGCTGCTGACCGCATATCGGATGCATCACCCACGCTCCTCGGTGATGAGGCTGTACATCCCGCGGAAGTGTGGGGGTAGAGGCCTTTTGAATGCCAAAACCCTCCACAACCGCGAGGTGTGCAATCTCAGGGAGTACTTTTTCCACACCGAAGCGGAGATGCACCGCGATGTGGTTATGTTGGACAGGGGTCTGACGCCGCTCTCCTTAGCTAACGAGAACTGGCGCATACCTGTAGTGCTCAGTACCAATGACCGCAGGGTTGTATGGCAAGGTAAGGAGCTTCACGGACGCTTTTATCGGGCCCTCCACGGACCTGATGTGGACTTTGAAGCGTCCGTGGCCTGGCTGCGCTCCGGTGACCTCTTTGGGGAAACCGAAGGGTTTGTATGTGCAATTATGGACGAGGTCATGATGACGAACAATTACAGAAAATACATAATGAAGGATAGAACGGTAGACATATGTAGGGCGTGTCGCCGTCCTGGAGAAACTATCCGTCACATTGTCTCTGGTTGTTCTCATCTGGCTAACGGCGAATACTTGCACAGACATAACCAAGTGGCCAGGATTATCCACCAGCAACTGGCCTTGAAATACAATCTTGTGGAATCGGAGGTACCGTACTACAGGTATGTGCCCGACCCAGTTCTCGAAAATGGTCATATCACACTATACTGGGATCGGTCTATCATTACGGACAGGACTATTGTAGCCAATAAGCCTGACATAGTGGTGATAGACCGATCAGAGCGCCGTGCAATGATTGTTGATATTACTGTCCCGCATGATGAGAACCTCGTGAAAGCTGAGAAAGAGAAACTAACCAAGTATCTAGACTTGGCGCATGAGGTTGTCGCCATGTGGAATGTCGACTCAGCAATCATTGTACCGATAGTCGTGACTACTAACGGTCTTATAGGCAAGAGCCTCGACCAACATCTTTCGAGGCTCTCATTGGGTAGCTGGGTCAAGGGCCAGATCCAGTAGGCTGTACTCCTGGACACGGCTCGCATCGTCAGGAGGTTCCTCACTCTGGGGCCCTGACCGCCGGTTTCTTGGACCCTGTTCCCGAGATCGGTGGAACGCTATTTTTTATATTTTTAAATGTTTTTTTTTTGTTTTCATAGTTAAATATTTAAAAATGTAAACAATATGGACCTAAGTGAAATAAATGAATAATAATCTAACTAAAATACTCGAACTAAACGACTCTAACTAAAATAAATACCTATACTTAATATAAGGATTAAAAAGCTCGAATAGATTGTTTGTTTGGTAAAAATATAAAATAGGTACTATTATTTCAAGTAAGTAGGTAAGTATGCTATATTGGAATAGCTTCAAAATGTTATATAATTTAAGACAGTCTATTGACAATTTTACCTAGGAATATTTTATTAGACCGTTACTCAATGACGAAGGAAATTACTCATTGCGTATACTAAGTATACGCAATGAGTCTAGGTAATAAAAAATTTTCATTGGCAGTATTGCCAACTCACGCTATTAAAAAAATATAATAATTGTACGACCAAGTACATACCAATGCTATTCATTAATATTATGTAATAATATTACATCCATACTAATATTATAAATGCGAAAGTGTGTCTGTCTGTCTGCTACGCTTTCATGGTTCATCTGTTCAACCGATTTTGGTGAAATTTGGTACAGGGGTAGGTTGTATCCCGGGGAAGGACATAGGCTATTTTACCCCGAAAATTAAAAAGTTCCCGCGGGAATCAAAATATCTTAATCCACGCGGACGAAGTCGCGGGAATCATCTAGATTCTAGTTATTTAAAATTAAAATTAACGTTAAAAAAGAAATAAGGGACCGGCGACCGCCGCTCCCAACTTCTACTCGAACCGCAAATATAAATTTGCCGGTATATTGCTATCCCTATTTGGCTGAAGACACATGATCGCGTGCAAGCGCGATAGCAATATGAGCGTGCAGAATTTGTTATACATTTAGTCTTGTTCCGTGAATACCAAAAATGATGAATGAAAAATTGTTGTGTTTTTAACTTCGTGTTGTTATTCTGTAACTTGACAATATAGGCTATGTTCCTGATCAATTAGTACGTGAGATATCGTTGGTTTTAATATAAAACAAATAAGGAGAAAACATGTCCTTTATGTCGCAAAAACATGCAAAACGCAATGTGCTTACATTTAATTTTGGGAAAGTATTTTGGAAAAATAATTATCCAAGGACCTAGATAAATACAAGTTCAATCTTTATAATCGCATAATATGGAGGAAATATGCTCGAATTACTAATTATTTTGGTATTACGTTTGTATGAGCAATTAGCCCTCCGCTGGCGCCTTAAGTAGGTAGACTTTGGCTGTGTTCCGTTATAGACTGAGAGCACTGTTCAGTGCTCTTTACTGTGGAGAAATTCGTTCCGTTATAACTGACAGTAAACTGCTGCAGTATCCTAGGGAAATATATGACGTCATTAATCGACGCCATCTTTGTACTGTGAGCACTGGCGTTTTCGAGGTAATGTGCTCTCAGTGTTTGTCTCAGTGCTGACTGCGTTCCGTTATAGGTACCCAGTATACCTAACTATAAAGGAACGGCTTCGCAGTGTACTATAGTGACGTCACACCTTACAGTGCTCGCAGTGTATTTCGGAACACAGCCTATAAGTACCTACTTACTTTTTTTTTAAAATCTTTATTGAAAACAATACAATATAACTTTATGCTAGAAACATGCCCGCGTGGAATGGTGGCAAGAATGTTGGCTGCATTTCCGCGTTGATTCTTTGGGCATTCAATTAATAATCTGTGATTAAAATGAAAACATCCATAGACAATTTCGGTATCTCGAGATATCTCTAGCTTATGGTATCTTTGATTGCATCTCTCTGGTTACTAGTCTCTGGATTGCATCGTAAAAAGAAAATTTACTAACATGCGCGCATGGCTTCTATTAAAGTATTTTGTATTATATTTACTATTATACAAAGCCAAATAGTAAATTGAAAATCACAAGACACCACAGACTCTAAAATATTACATATAATGAAGACTGTCAAGTACTTAAATTGCTAGATTACCACATGATTACCATAGACATTCAAATTAGTCGGATTATAAATAGGTCTGCACTACCAAAATATCGATATTCAGCGTTCGTGACTAGTAATTTGTGGTTTGCGACCCATTGCTACAATCCTGAAAAAGCTTACGTGAAGCCGGCTATAAGGACTGTAACAATGGATACATTTTTGGATGTGATATTGCGACAGAACCATAAATGCGACAGATCTAACGACTGTCATATATAAATGGCGACGATTTATGACGTCATAATATATTTCCCTAGGATACCAGCTACTGCGACAGTTTACTGTCAGTCCTTACGGAACGAATTTCTCCACAGTGAGCACCTGCATGCCGATTCAGAACCTTACGATATCAAAATTACAGTGCTCGCAAGCAATGTTCACCGGGGGTATGTTCCGAAATACACTGCGAGCACTGTAAGGTGTGACGTCAATTTAGTATTAACTGCGAAGCCGTTCCTTTATAGTAATTTATACTGGTTACTCAGCAGTTCAGCACTGAGAGCACCTTACGTCGAAAACGCCAGTGCTCACAGTACAAAAATGGCGACGATTTATGACGTCATATATATTTCCCTAGGATAATGCAGCAGTTTACCGTCAGTCCTTATCGGAACGAATTTGTCTCGCAGTGTATAACGGAACACACCCCGGAACACCCAAAAATAACACTGTCATTTTTGACAGTGACAGTGACTCTTTTTTGATTGTCAGACAGATTTTTTGACTTTCGCATGGAATCAGAAGTTATGTCGAATATAAATACAGAGTTTATATTGGAATTATTTTTGGATGATAATGTTTCTACTATGAATAGGCTTATAGTAGCCACGGCCAATGTAGTCAGTGAAAATTTAGAAAACATTTCATATGTGAATAATGCATTCATGAAAGAACAACATCAAGCTCTGGAATCGGTTTCGAACAGGCGCTCATCCAGTTTACCAGTATTGAGAGAAGAGGATTTCTATGAGGAGACAGTAAAAAGGTTCTCCGAAGAAGACTATTATGAGAGATTTAAAATGAGTAAAACTACAGTTGAGGTAATCGATCAGCGTCGAATAACGTTTCTGATATTTTTTCTAAATCCAAGATAGATTAATGCCTAAAGCTATGCCTATTTGCCTGCAATTGCTATTATTAACCTCGTTTTGAAGATACCAGATAATTAGCTTCTTGTATCTTTAATGCCTAAAGCTATGCCATTTGCCTGCAATTGCCATTATTAACCTCGTTTTGAAGATGCCAGATAATTAGCTTCTTGTATAAATTAAAACTTGCTTTCTTCAATGGCTAATGAAGTTTATAAAATATTTATGCCTAACTAGTAGCTTTTTTTTAAATAAAGGCCTTTTTATAATATTCTATCTGACGCTTGCGACTTCTCATCTTGACAAATTTCATCCAGATCTGTTCAGCGGTTCTGGCGTGATTGATTAACAAATATCCATCTATCCATCCATCCAAACTTTTGCATTTATAGTGTTATAGTAAGTATAGAGTATAGATGTTTCAGGCACTAATAAATTTCTTAAAAGAATATGTGAAACCAGGCTCCTCAATTGTGCCATTGGACAAGAAGGTGCATGTGTTTCTGTGGTTACTAACAAATGATGAATCGTTCAAAGAAATTGGTGAATTGTTTGGTATGCACAAGTCTTCAGTTAGCTACATCTTTCATGAGATAGCAACTTTGGTTGCGGAACAGAGAAATCAATTCATTAACTGGCCATCTTTGGAAGAGCAACATGTGACAAGGGTAAAGGTGAATAGTAAATATGGGTTCCCTAATTGTATAGGTTTTATTGATGCTTGCCAGCTTAAAGTTGGTTCAAGGAGAAAAAGGAAAGAAAAACCTGAAAATATTCTCCTACAAGCTGTTTGTGACGAGACACTTATGTTTATTGACATACATGTGGGAGATGTAGGTATAACACGAAAAGGCAAAGTCTTCAGGGAAAGCTTCATATCTCAGGAGCTCAAGAACTTAGTAGACTTTGATAACCACTTGTTAGGAGACGCAGACCATAAGTTGCGGATGAATTTAATCACACCATTTTCAAGTGATGAAGTTGTAACTAGTGAAGAAATGAGATTTAATGCAGTGCATTGGAAAGCACATAGTTATATCAGACAAGCATTTGATATTTTAAGAGATAGGTTTAGGAAGTTGAACCTCATAGACATAAATAAACCTGAAGCTGTAAATACATTGATAAGTGCAGCGTGTGTTTTACACAATTTTGTTCTCCTTCAAGAAGGAAGCCCAGTCAAGGAAGAAGTGGTATTGATTGATGAAGGTATTACTATAGATACGGATGTTGTCGACACAGCAGCAGAGAAACGCCAATTTTTATGTAATTATATAAATTATTTTCATAATTCTAATAACATTTCAGCTGTAAATAATTTATTATAACTTGGTCTGTTTCTAACAATTTTTTAGTTTAATTTATACTGACCAGTTGTTTGATGAATCTAAGAACATAGCAATTAAAAATCATTATTGGTAAGTAATATGTCAAAGAAAATAATTTCAAGTAGATGTTTTTTGAGTTAAATTGTTTACTAGAAACTCCAAGAAGTACTAAGAAGTAAGTCCACAAAAATTACCTTATTAAAATACTAGGTAACTGTCCCAGATCTGTACTGGGGCCCTGGATTTGGTTGGAATTTCTAAAAATATTTTCTTAGTATTCTATTTTACATACCTACTTAGGTTATTGAGAGCCTACAGGCAAAATGTAATATTTCTCTGCACAGCAGTTTCCCAGTTTCTCTTATAATTAAACTAGCTGATGCCCGCGACTTGGTCTGTGTGGTTTAAGTTTTTTGTTATTTCTGCGGGAACTCCTTAATTTTCCGGGATAAAAAGTAGCCTATGTCACTCCAGGTCCTCGACTATATACCCATACCAAAAATCACGACGATCCGTTGCTCCGTTGCGGCGTGATTGAAGGACAAACTAACAAACCAACAAAGAAACACTTTCGCATTTATAATATTATATGATGTGTGACGTATATATTCTCTATTTATATGAAAGAAAGTCGTGTTAGTTACACTATTTATAGGTAACTCAAGAACGGCTGAACCGATTTGGCTGTAAATTTGTGAGGAAGTAGCTTAGAACCAGGAGACGGACAAAGGATACTTTTTATCCCGTTCCCGTGGAACGTGACATAAAACGTGGTAGGTATAACAAAACGCAACTGACAGCAAAACAATAAATTGAATTTTTTTTATTTATATTTATTATCGTTTAAAAAAAATTGAACTTAATAAAATCCAAAATCTGCTCATTTATTGCCTCTGAGGCGGAACAAAGTTCGCCGGGTCAGCTAGTATTCAAATAAAACCATTTATTATTATCAAATTAAAATGTAATAAAATGTATAAGTATGTCTACAACAATAACCAGGATAATTGATAAAACCGCACAATAGTTTCAATTAATTTATTTATTACAAAGAATATAAATAATACAATATCCTGATGTAGGTACATTTTGAATTTCAGTTTCAATGTATTTACATCATTAATGCAATGAATACAAGAGAGTAACCGTTTTTTATTCAATACTTAATGCAATGTAATTGCAATTTCACATAATTATCAGATAACTATAAAATATTTTAAAAAATCTTTAAAAATAAAAATTTCCTAACTTTTAAAGAGTTTATTTCGCCTCATCTATAACTATATATATATAGAACTCTTTCTAAAGTTTACATAGCAGAAGACGCAGAAATAATTTCCGCTTACTTAACAACTTTGTTTTGCGGTGGGAATACTTGTTAATTTTTAGATCTCAGGTGGTTTCTTCAGCCTAGCATTCAAATTCTCATTTTAGGATACAAGTTTATAAAAATTTTAAGATTAGTAAAATAACCGACATAGGAGGACAAAATGTATGGAAATATGGTTATAAGATAGTGATTTATACATAATTTTGTCCAAGAATCAGCAGCATAAGCTAAGTATACAAAAGAATTTTATGCATAACTATAAGTATAAATTAATACAGGTTAATTATCAAAGCTTATAAGCTTGAAACATATTAACACGAGAATAAACATATATAATATATATACTTATATATATTCTCTTCCTGATGTATCCTACAGTACATTAGGCACTAGATTGGCAACCTACAAGGCACTATGCAGTTAGCACAGCAATTTAACATGTTCGTAAAATTATTTTAACAAATTTTTATACCATTTACTATTTAAATAATTTTCAAATACATATACAGTTGACCTTCAGATTTTGAGATTTGAGTGAGAGTACCTACCTTACTATTAAAATACCACAGTACCTACCAAATAATTAAAATACACAAACATAATATCTACCGACACCAATAGCAATTGAAGCCAATATTGTGTCAGCCAGTTTAACCTAGGCACAAGAACTTTGCGAGATACACCAAATCAATGGTGGCCATATTTATATGATATTTAATTACTAAAATTCCGTGTTAGTTATTTTAAACCATTAGACAGATGTACCTAAACAACACTACATTAATGTTACTAGGTAGGTACCTATCCATATAAATATTATAAATGCGAAAGTTTGGATGGATGGATGTATGTATGTATGGATGTATGTTTGTTACTCAATCACGCTCCAACGGATGAACGGATCTGGATGAAATTTGGCACAGAGATAGATTATAGTCTGGAATAGCACATAGGCTACTTTTTATCCCGGAAAATTAAGAAGTTCCCGCGGGAATCAAAAAAACCTCAACCACGCGGACGAAGTCGCGGGCATCAGCTAGTATCTCATAAACTTAATACTACTGTAAAATATACTAAGTTTACGATATAGGTATTTTATAAGTCATCGAAGTAAGTAAGTTAAAGTAACTAGTTAGATGTACTAAGGGCGCCTTCAAATTTGCCGCAAAGTGCTGCGCGGAGCAGCGCGGCTGCAGCGCTCCTGTCGCGAGGTTCGAACATCAGGTAGGGCACTTTCAAACTCAAACTTCAATATCTAAACGTTACAACTTGCCGCAACTACATCGTAACAATATTTGTATTGCTCAATTGTTGATCAATTTGGACTATGCAATAAGTTAGCTAATATTTTTAGTTATCAAAACTGTTTTGCCATCTCTATGTCGATGTCCAGCCCAGTTGCTATTATTAGAGATTTAGCACTATATATACACATTTATTTATATTTACAAAGAGCTGATCTTCGAATATTATTACTTACTTACTAAGTATATTAATATCTAAAGTATGGAATGTACCTATTAGGCGCAGCAGGGCTAGCATGGGCCGGAGATAAAAATGTTATCCTCCGATTTTATCCACTAAAAGACAAGAGATAAAATTAACTTAGCCACTTCTCAGAGCACGGCAACAAGGGAGAGGAGAAGTTTATCCCCGTTTGACATTTCACGGGGACTCGGGGATTATTTATCCACCGTTATTTAGCGTTTTTATTTATTTATTTAGGAATAGAAATTTTATCCTTTCCTCGGGGAGAAAATTGTCTTGGCCCATGCTAGGGGGGCAGGATATTTATGAGAGGCGCCGGCGGCGCGGCGGTGTGGCGTCGGCCTGCAGGCTTAGCATGCGCACGAGATATCTCGCGACGAGAGAGATGTTGTCGATGCCGGCTAATTTCTCGTTTACCCTAACATGCACATAATCCGGTATATACTTAACCAGAAAAAATAGCCGGCATGTAAGGGTTCGTAGAAAAAAATACCACAGATTATAAATATTACTTATCTCTACTTTTGACGTAACGAGACAAGTAACTACTTATGTTAGCTACGGTAGATAAATAGAGATAACTTTACTCGATGTGCGCATGCTAGCCCCACTAATGAAAGCGGCGTCCGCTTCTCGCCGCCTCTGTATATCTGGTGTCCCGTCGCTTGTATACATTTAGTATGAAATATGAAAGAAGCAGCGCCGCGCGCCGTCACCTCCCCCTCGACCTTCGCTTCGTGTAAGTATATAGGTATATATATATCCCGCGCCTTACATAAACCTGCATTTAATACTGAATCGACAATCTTTACACATAGGTTTCCTTTGGTCATTAATGTACCTACTCGTAAAGCGGAAAGCGTATAATTACAGGCGACGATTGTCACATTCAGTATTAAATGTATGTGAAACCACATATTTCTGTAATTGATAATTATGATATTATATAGACTACAGGGACTGAGACCATCACTACGTATAACGTATAGGAGGATGGGAGCGGAGGTATGCTAACATAATACAAGTGGAATATATCAATTTAGGTCCATATAAAATTGTACATAAGTAATAATATTATCTATACTTATGATTAGGGTTTAAATCTAACGGAAAACGTCGTACCTACACAATAAAAACAGCCCCTTTTAAAATACACTAGGTATGTGGTTACAGTTTAAAATTCCAATATAAAAGTCCTTCATAGAGTTTCTGACTTACTGGAAATTTCTTGTGTCATAACGTCTAAATGCATTTGTTTACTGCCGCAGTAAAAATTAAATGAGTCTCTTGTCTTTAAACTGTACATACAAACGCAATATTTACAAGAAACGATAGTTCTCACGCAATAACGACCACACAATCCCAGCCGAGCTAACTCGGTTCACTTGGCACACGCGACGCACTAAACTGCCACAAAATTCACTATCACTTTGCAATGGTACCGTATACAGTTTGTTGGGTTATATTTCAAATATAAGTCTTTTTAACCTTCTGTAAGGTTCCACACTTTAAGTCTTTGTCGAGAGATTCGGTAGAGTTGCGTAGGTCTAGAGTGCGCTCTTTGCCTAATTCGTGGTGCAAGTTGTCTTGCTTAGCGAGCGGACATACGTTAGCCACCATGTTGACGTTCTTCGACCTGGGTGGCATGTACCCCGAGTTCACATTCAGCGGAGTTTCTAACGGGCTGAGCCTGAAATCAACATAAACTTAGTGAATACAGTCCAAGTAGGGATATGTATCTAGCCAGGGCCGTCTTTAACCTATTGGAGGCCCTGGGCACATTAGGATAATGGGACCCCTATGAAAAGGCATAGGTACGCCTGTTTTAACAAAATAGTCCTCTGTCTATTTTGTTAAAACATGCATAAAGAGTAGATAAGCAATATTCTAGATTGATTCAAATGTTATTTTAAACGGTTACTTCAAAAATACTTCAAGATCAATTTAAAATCTGATTTACTATTGAGGTATATTTTAAACGTAAGTACTTAATATAAGTGTATACTTAGTAATTATCGTTAAGGAATATCGGTTATCTATCGGTTGGTGATCTGGCAGCAACTAGGGGCCCCCATCGATCGTGGGGCCCTGGCTACTTGCCCACAGTGCCCAGTGGGAAAGAGGGGCCTGGATCTAGCACACCTGTTGATATGCGATCTGAATTCGAGGAAATAACTGCAAAATAATCATTTAAATTCTTTCATTTATAACTGTTCGATAACTTAAGTTTAGCTATTTTACTTGAAAGTTTCGTTAGTATTTCCAGTTGTGTTATTTAGTAATTAAATTGATTCTCACCTGTTTAAATGGTTGTGTTGTTCATTGAACGGCGAAGTATCCGTAAAAAAAGGATGACGAAATCGCCGAGAGAAGAGGTATCCAATAACAAAGCCCACCATGAGAGTCACAAGACACGACGCTACTACTGCTGTTAGTAAAGCTTGTGCACTGTAGATGTTGCCGTCTGCTGCTTCAACTGTCAACAAATCTGTTAAGGAAAGATACAATTATTATTAAGATCGCCAAGTCCTAAATGGACTTTCACCAATCAATCATACTAATATTATAAATGCGAAAGTGTGCTTGTTTGTTGGTTTGTTCTTCAATCACGCCGCAACGGAGCAACGGATCGACATGATTTTTGGCATGGGTATAGTTGAGGACCTGGAGTGTGACATAGGCTACTTTTTATCCCGGAAAATTAAGGAGTTCCCGAGGGAATAAAAATAACTTGAAACACGCGGACGAAGCCGCGGGCATCAGCTAGTGTAGATATAATTTACACAAAAATAATAAGTATTGAACAAATATCGCTTTTAGCGTACATGTTTTACCTACCAAAATCCAAGTAGATACCCGAGATTTTGTTCTGGTTACGTCACTTGTTTTTATAGTGCGCGGCCATTGATGTAGAATTTTAGTACCTGCGGCTAACCGTGAATACGTGATCAAATCAATTTGAATTGCACCTACCTGTTTCATGTTTATTGTTGCTCGAACCTTTATCCTCTGACAAAACGTTTGTTTCCACTACTTCTATCAGAATTTCATTTTGGATATCGTTGTTTGGTAGTAGTAGGTTTGGTTCCGATTGAGTCGGCTTCTTCGGCGCTGGACTTCTGTTATTGTTCCTCTCGCTCGGTAAAAGTGCGGGAAATTTGTTGCATATATCAGTCTTTCCGGTCTCGATATTTTGTAAAAATCTTTCTGGATTCGGGAATTGTCTGTTTCCAACCCACGAGCATTGTTGTTGTTTGGAATCCCATGCACAATGAGGATCTTGTAATGCGACGCATTCTCTGCAAACAAAAGGTACTAAAATAGAGTGCTGCCCGCTCAGTGTACCTAAATTCAGAAGCCCAACCTAATTTTAATTAAGATTAGATAAACTATCTTTATTATCTACAGATTTTGGCTGTAGATAGTGGATATAGATAATTTCAAATGGTAAAAATATACGGTCGTCTTCTGAAATTTCTATGTTATTTAACAAACAAACTGAATCATCACATACCTGCATGATTGAATGTTGGGACAATGTGATAGTGTTACAGCTTTTATCATGTCCCCGGACGCGACGATCAGTTTCTCGGTAGTAAGAGCAACATGCATTTGTTTTATCGGAACGCCTGGTGGCAGCACTTGCACTTCAGAAATCACTGCAGTTCTCACGGGATTTCTACTGTATTCGTCCATGCTAGAATCGAATACTCCTTCATTAGACGCGACGTTGACTGCTTTTATGACTCTGCCATCATCGGTACCAACGTACATCACATCATATTTATTACCATTCATCGATTGAACTTGTGGATGAATAGCGATAGCTGAAAATCTGTACTGTAAACTGACCCTTATAAGGATTGGTCGCGCTAAAAATGAAGGTACACCTCTATTCATTAGTGGATGCGTTTTAATAAAGTTTATGGCAGAATCTGAGAGTGTCCTACTGTCTTCTACACATGCGCCGGGTTGTGGATGTGGCACTTTTTCTTTTGGCAATGGCAACCAATTGGAGTTCATATTCTTTTGACCCTTAAAAGGTCCTTCGAAAGCATCTAAAATATCCCTCATAGCAAAGGCGCATACTGCTGATCCACCAATTGCATTTTGTGGTGTTGTGAACACCGCGTAGACTATATCGTTTCGGCTGTTGCCACTTCCATATATGCCATTAATAATTTCGGTAGTCGCCTCTGTAAAAATATTAATGAAGTATGAGCATTTGTTTGCACAATTAAAAGGAGACGTAACCCTTGCCCCTTATGCTTGAGCTAATTAAGCGGCGAAAGATAAAATAAATTATGTAGGATTAAGAATGATTGGTCAATTAATAAAACTTACGGATTTCATCAAAATAGAACGGATATTCTCCGGGTATCGAGCAGTTCAATCGGGCTTTGAGAAATGAGGTCCATCGATCGTTGAAAGGGTGCGGGCCGCCTTTATCGTTCAAGCAAACTCTCGCAACTCTCGAATATACAGCCTGTAAAATAACAATTTATATCAATTCAAGAAAAAACTTCACAAAATACACAGCATATTTTAACCACAATAATGATTGTACGAGTATTTTTATTTTAAATAATACCTTAATTGATAACTTTGTAGATAATTGTACTCAGACTTTTTACCATAATATGTTCAATCATTCCTAACAATACACGTAGGTAGGTACCTAATTCGTCATAACCTTAATACCTAACTACTAATTATTTTTAATACAAAGTTTTAATGTAAAATAACATTTTCATTAAAACTGACCTTTCCACAGTTCATGTACTCCACTGCAGTTTCTCGGTAAAAAAAGTATACGTGGCTCGTAGATGAAACTGCACCAACGAATGAGGGATCGTTCAACAATCGTAAATCGGAGTGTTCAGTTCGCACTGGTTCCCTGTATATCAAAGGTTCCGACCCAGAGAAATCTGCCGCCGTTGCAGTATATAGTTGGCCATCTGTAAAAAAATATAAACAATTTAATATCTGCAATGCGCAATCCTAAACTGTATATCAAAGTGATACAGTTTTTTTATATTTTTTTTTATCCACTACAAGTTAGCCCTTGACCGCGATCTTCACCCGATGGCAAGTGATGATGCAGTCTATGATGGTAGCGGGCCAACCTGTTAGGGACATGGCAGCACAGACATGGCAGTTATATTAAACCCATACCCCTATTCGGTTTCTACACGGCATCGTACCGGAACGCTAAATCGCTTGGCGGCACGTCTTTGCCGGTAGGGTGGTAACTAGCCATGGCCGAAGCCTCCCACCAGGCAAACAGTTTTTTTTATGCGCTTTACTGTAATTATTGAAATCCAATGAAATTATTTAGGATTTTATAAGTAGTAGTTAGGTCGGTAGGAACTTGTATGAAATTGAATCCCTAATAATGAGTTTGTTTATCATTAGTATGGTCACCACAACACATTGTTACCATTTGTAACGTAAGTAATTAAGAATTTCGTAGGTAGGTATTTATGTAGATAAATTATTAAATTAGTCTAGTAAGTAATTCATTCAAAAAGTCGTGAGACGGCGCTCTCTGTGTGGTTTCTATGACTCATTTTAGTCATTAGTGGTTAGATTAGGTATACTGTGTCTTCTAATATTGTGATTTTAGTCTTACAGGGTATCTCGTAATTCACGGCATTATGAATAACGAAATACGTGTACCTACCTATGTGTATATTTGCGTTTAAAACTCTTACCTACATAAATAACTAGTTTTTAGTGTCTTTATTAATGCCTATAATATAATAAGGAACTTCGTTCCAATAATATGGTGAGCAAAAGGGGTCGTAGTGGTAATTTAACAATAATCGAAGAATCGAAGTCATTCGTCCCAATAAAAATGTAACACAAAAGCATTTATCGGTGTCTAAGATGACTATCACCACTTTTGTCTTGCTTTTAAGCTTAACTGTAATCCGGGTAGTTAATAGGCATTTGTTTTAAACCGGTACCGTTCGTTCTCCGTTACTGTCACTCGAATAACAGCACACTTGAATCTTAAAGCTGCATAGAAATTGGAATAACTGTAATGGTAATCAAATCGATCCATATCGAAATTTGGCGTCGTGCTCGGCACAACCCCTTTACGCTAGCGGCGCGCTGGTGGTTTTGTGCCATCTCCGTTCCAGATCATTATGAATTAGGTACTTACTTACCTATCACGAATATTTTGAGAACATAATAGTTACATTAAAACACAAACAAACCAGTGTGCTTTCTTGGCCTTAACCTGCCTTATCATACTAACTAACCTATTAAATATTTTAATTAGGTATTTTTACCTTTTTTAAAGATAATTACTAGATAGGCTTATTTGTACACCATTGCCTAAACGGATTTTGTTAAGTACTAGCGATCCGCCCCGGCTTCGCACGGGTAGCACTAATAATCCTGATAGTCTATACCTACCCAATATAGCTATAAAAAGGGTTATTGTGAGTCAACCTTAAAAGATAAAGATTGATGTATGCTATCGCGGACTTTTTTTAGAACTTTTTGAGAGGAACAATTCCACCATAGATACATTGTTTTCGTGTAACTTTAACTGTTTGCGCAGCGCACGCCACGTAAGCTCTCAGAAGAGAGGATTTTTTCCGACTTAGTTCACATAATCGCAATTTTCGTAAGGATCTCTAATTTTTTGAAAATAAAATATAGCCTATGTTACTCGCTGATTATGTAGCTTTCTATAGGTGAAAGAATTTTTAAAATCGGTTGAGTAGTTTTTGAGTTTATCCATTACAAACAAACAAACAAACAAATCTTTCCTCTAGATTATGATGCTGTCATTTTTTGATAAGTTTATTCCGGGGTTGATTTGAAAATGAGGTAGGTAGGTACTTACCTGCCTATAGAAAATTTAACGGCCTTGTGTGGGCCTCAATTGTTATATTACCAGGAACGATCCCCGACTTACGGAAGAAACGTACAGGCTGAATTTGGACTTACATGTTCATTTATTGATCTATCCACTTACCGGAGTTGATTATAAATTTGCTGTCCAGCGCAATCGACTCGTGCGTTGTTAGCAGCAAGGCCTCCCCAAAATTAGAAGGTATTATTAAAGATTTTAAAATTACCAGTGAAAATTGCGGTGGAGTTATGTTGAGGGCTGTATGGACATTTGCCGGTGCCATCAAATTCTTCGAGGTGGTGATTCGGTGGGTGTCGCGCGTATCTGCGACACATTGGCTTGAATGCGTTGGTGCCACACACCAGTAGACGCCCATGAGTCCTCGTCGCTACTCGCAAATAGTTTTGACAATCATCTGCTGACTTTCCTTTTAGCTGGCAAAGTTCTCTGTGGGCATCCGTAGACTGCCATTCTAACCGCTGTAAATAAAAAAAGGGGATTCAAGGTTACATGAATAAAACAACGCTAAAGTGAAACGAAACAAATTTAGGCACATAAAACATTAATTTGTTTGGGGAATACCCGAATTGTGTGGGAATAACGACAAATGAGAAGCGTTTGATGAGATAAAACGGAAACCTTGAGATACTCGGGATAACCAACCGTTAGAGTTTTAAACTATATCTTTAGTGTTAGAATAATCTATGTTATTTACTCGTCGATTCGCCATTCTATTACAATAATTACCTAATATATTATTGATTCTTGTTTATGTTACGTACTGTTATTTTAGTCGTTTTGTATATTAAGCGGTCTGGAGCGGCGATATCACCGACATGCAATGCGAATAATTTGACAGAATTGCTCCAGTCACGTTATACACTTGTGATGGATGTGCACGCGAGGCAAAGTTCACTATATATTGACGTCATAGATATGCCTAGATATATTTTATTTTTTTAAATGACTTTTTTTTAATAAAAGTTACCTATTCTTAACTAATTTGCTTCTTCGACATTGAAAATCGGCTCAAATTAGGGTGGATTAAAATATTTACTAAATCTAATATTAATGCTAAGTACATTTCCCGAAAGGATTTTTAAAGAACGTGGACGAAGTCGTGATATGAGCATTATCTAGCAATATAATAAGAGAATTTAATTCCGCCTTCGTTCAAATCAATCGTCGCAAGTCTTTTTGCGACCACACATAATTATTACGAACACAAACTTTTAAAACCTGCGCATTACATTAATTTTATGACTCTTCGTTCAAGTATTGCGTAATATGCTTGATTTTTCACGTGATTCAGGGTCCCAAGATGTACCTACCTAGCGCCGGTGCTGGAGTGGTAGCTCTAGTTTTATGAAATAAACCCGGTAACAAAGCAGATAGGATACCTAGTACCCAATATCCACTACCTAGGTATCACTTTGATAATCAGAATAACCTACCTACGTTTCTTTATTATTGGTACGTACCTACTTGGTGCGAAGGCATGAAATATTGATAAGTAACTAACTTTATCTACAAGATAAAATTATTAAGGGGCACAGCTAGTGTATACAATTTTAACCGCGACTTAACCTTTGTGCGACGCCATTGCAACTCATTCATAACACGGGCGTTAGTACTGGCACGCAAAGGAATGCAGAAACGTAGGTACTATATCCGCCTTGATGCAATATATTATTTACTTACTTACACGCGTGTTGAAAGACTAAGGCTAGGGACACACAACGCGTAACGGTAGCGGTGCAACGTGTCTGACGCGGCACCGTGTACACGTTATAATTCAACTAAATGAAGGCATAAATCAAAATGCCCAGAAATTTTCTCAGATAACTAGTGGACATAATTAAAAAAATTTAAAACACGACTGCCCTGCCACATCTATTGCTTTTTCTTCAAAAAAGGGGTTTTTATATTTTGGCTTGCCTACCGTTCCACCATTTTTTTTCTCGAAATAGCGGTTTTAATAAAACCTGTATTAATCGGAAAAATAAATGGTGGGCTGGTAGATATGACTGCGTTTTTATCTGAGGATGACGATGGTGATGTGACGATGATCTAAGGTGAAAACAGGCTAATTTGAAAGAAGTGTGGCAGTTTTGTTCCCATAGTTACCTCTTCTTAATAATATTTCTACATGGCATCGTACTGGACCCTACATCGTTTGATGGTCTAAAATCTAAATGGGTTGTATCTATGTACCTAAAAAGGCGTCATCATTTCGATAATGTGCTTTGAGGCTAAAAGCTTTTCCGTAGGCACGAGTTAACTTTTTGCAACAATAACAACGTATGTAAAAGCCGAATTAAAAACATTTGTAGGTAAATACGGTAGGGTTTTATCTAACTTAAGTTATAATTTAAGCAACTCTGTGGAAACAACTTTAAGCTCACATGAACAAGTAGGTATTTTTTGGCAAAATAATGAATTTCGAATATGGCTCTTTATAGAGTTCTATACTTGAACTTTCATGTAGAAATTAATGATAGCGATAAAATACTGGGCCCGACAGCTTAAAACGTCTGCGAGGCTCGGGAGACAAGATACTCGAAAAAAAAGTCTTCGAAGTTGATCCAGTTGCTTTCGACTTGGATCAACGGTTCTAAACAGCACCTAAACCTTACAGCTAGCTCTAGTTATGTAAAGTCATCTTCTACAAGGGTACACCTTATTTTGAATTTGAATTAGACCTATTGTCATGATAAAGCTTTGGCCCTACCATCAGTAGGTATAATGGTTATATCTGGTAGTTGCAGGTTTCTCCATACTGATCCAACATAACAAGGCACTCACAGTAATGTGGTAATTTCATAGGATTTGGATTTTGGAATATAAACAGTACGTCGAGAAATAGGTCGTAACTAAGAATAAGCAGAGCAGGCTAGAAGCAACGGGAGCGAACCGGCGTTTGCGTAAGATTAGATACATAAACTAAGCAGCAAACTGCTAGGGTTTAGTTATTCTCTCGATTACAAGTTTGAAACTACAGTCACGAGTTTTCAGTACTTTGGTTACCGTTTTATCACGCACGACAGTAGGAACGCTTTCAAGTCCTAAGAAGGTTTAATTAAGGGGTTTACATTGCGAAACGCGCACATGGGATGTGCTTTTTCTATAGCATACTTACCTACTTCCGAAGTAAGTAGTAGGTAAGTAAGTATTAGTACTTTGGAAGATTTCTGGTGGTGATTAGGGTGGTGTGGTACAGTGGTATGGTAGCGTGGTTCTATTGCTGGCTTATTGGGCCGGTCCATATCGCAAGCTGCATTTTGGATGTACCTACCTAGATTTGTCTTTTTTGGCGGATGATAGCGAATTAAGCTTCTTGTTCCTTGATTATCATGTACTTCCGCAAATTAACGCCTAATTACTCCTATTTTCGCGCTTTGTCTAGTGTTTCTGTATGAGCATTTAATAATGCTGTTTTATTTGTAGCGCTTCAGAATCGCTCGGATGGGATTTCTGAAAATCCTGTCTTTAATCAAAAAGGAATAATGCAAAAAAAAATGCAAAATCTCAAGCTTCAAAACACCCTTCGAGCCTACGTTGATATGTGAGTCAGGCAGTTTCCCTATTGTATACCTACGTAGAGAGTTAGGTACTCCTTTTGTTTAAAATGTAGGTAGGTACCTATATAAAAAAGAAATAGGTAGTAGATAGGTAAGCAACAAATAATGATAGGTAACTCACCTGCTCTACATTTTCTGATAAATCGTACAAACTAATATTGTAGACGGTGCTCCTAAAAAGAAAAAAATACGTTAAAATTTCAGCTGCGTTGAAAACACGTGGGAAAACAGAAATGCTAAGAAGGCGCCCTACATTATATTGGTATGACTTAATAATACAGGTAATTTAGTCTATCACACGATCGACCGAATTATGTAGGTACCTGCTAGCTGATGCCTTCGTCCGCGTGGATTGAGGTTTCTCGGTTCCCGCGGGAACTCTTCAATTTTCCGGGATAAAAAGTAGCCCATGTGTTATTACAGACTACAATCTATCCATGTGCTAAATTTCATCCCAATCCATTAAGCCGTTCTACCGTGATTGAGTAACAAACATCAATCAATCCATCTATTCATCCAAACTTTCACATTTGGATATAATATTAATACTATGGAAATAAGTACTAGGTACCTACTAATAACATTTAAACTGGCTGGTACGTTCCAGTTTTGCACTGGCCCTAACTAGAAAAACATTTGTGAAAACTGAAAACCGCAAGTAAGGAGTTACATACCTAATCTAAGAAGATTAAGAGGTTGTCAGACAAAAGTGGATTGTGACTTTGTTTTACGTTAGTGAATCTACTTACATAGAATATAATTGAAATGATAGCTTATATCTTGTGAAACTTAAGGACATCATTCATTTTGGTCCAAAAGTAAAAAGTGCCGGCCAAAAAAAATTTTTACTGTAGGTATTTCGCTAGAACTTGTCCACCTAAACATTTTTTATTATGACACCGAAGCTGTAGAACGATTGCCCTTGGTTTTATTTAAGTTTAAAAATCTATATTTTTTCGATTACCTATGTGAAATGTTTCTAAGCTGTTTTTAGGGTTCCGTACCCAAAGGGTAAAAACGGGACCCTATTACTAAGACTCCGCTGTCTGTCTGTCTGTCTGTCTGTCTGTCTGTCTGTCTGTCTGTCTGTCTGTCTGTCTGTCTGTCTGTCTGTCTGTCTGTCTGTCTGTCTGTCTGTCTGTCTGTCTGTCTGTCTGTCTGTCTGTCTGTCTGTCTGTCTGTCTGTCTGTCTGTCTGTCTGTCTCCAGGCTGTATCTCATAAACCGTGATAGCTAGAAAGCTGAAATTTTCACAAATGATGTATTTCCGTTGCCGCTATAACAACAAATACTAAAAATTAAAAATATATATATATTAAGGGGGGTCCCCATACAATAAACGTGTTTTTTTCGTATTTTTTTGCTCAATATTAAAAACGGTAACAGGTAGACGGTTCAAATTTTCACAGAATATTAACTTGTATATTACCTTTCAAAATAAATAATTAAATATCAATAAAGTAAAAATATCAATAAAGTAAATATTAAAGGGGGGCTCCCATACAACAAACGTAATTTTTTGATATTAACAATAAACCTCTACAAACAAAGTTAGTTTTGCGGTTCATTTCGTCTTGTTTTTAATACGTCATAAATCGTAAAACTTACTACAGGTTTGTACGGAACCCTCGGTGCGCGAGTCCGACTCGCACTTGGCCGGTTTTTTCTTTTTTGGAGTTTTTTATTTTGTTTTACAAAAAACATAAACCCCAAAAAAGTAAAATTATGTCATAATAAAAAATAATCAAAAAAAATAATTGGAAAAAAATAAAAAATTATAATAGGTAGGTAATAATAAAAAAATGTTTAGGTGGACGAGTTCTAACGAAATACAGCAAAAATTTTTTTGGTCGGCACTTTCACTTTTGGACTCGTGGATGATGTCCTTTATTACAAAGTGGTCACAAAGTCAAGTCAACCAACCTGCCACCAACTAAAATGGAGAAGTCATCTTTGTCTAGAATGCGGAAGTGGTTTGGTCCCGTCGTATTGCCCACAAACTGCTCCGGAGTTTCATCGCCTGTAACAAACCAATTCATGAAGTTCGACTTTACAATATAACAACGTGGCGTTGCTTTGTAGTAAAATAAAATAGAGTAGGTACCTACCTAAGTATTAGTACCTTTAACTTAACTAGGTACTTACTTGTTTTTTAGGGTTCCGTACCCAAAGGGTAAAAACGGGACCCTATTACTAAGACTCCGCTGTCTGTCTGTCTGTCTGTCTGTCTGTCTGTCTGTCTGTCTGTCTGTCTGTCTGTCTGTCTGTCTGTCTGTCTGTCTGTCTGTCTGTCTGTCTGTCTGTCTCCAGGCTGTATCTCATAAACCGTGATAGCTAGAAAGCTGAAATTTTCACAAATGATGTATTTCCGTTGCCGCTATAACAACAAATACTAAAAATTAAAAAAATATATATATTAAGGGGGGTCCCCATACAATAAACGTGTTTTTTTCGTATTTTTTTGCTCAATATTAAAAACGGTAACAGGTAGACGGTTCAAATTTTCACAGAATATTAACTTGTATATTACCTTTCAAAATAAATAATTAAATATCAATAAAGTAAATATTAAAGGGGGGCTCCCATACAACAAACGTAATTTTTTGATATTAACAATTACCCGACTGCGGAACGCACAGGGTTATGTGTTCATCAGTCTATATATGTATATTTCCTTTGTGTCGCACTACAGACAAAACGGCTGAACCGATTTTGATGAAACTTGCACCACTAGATTTGTCTTAATTTTCCGAGTGTCATAACGGAAGCCGAATTTGAGAAAAAACAAAATGGCGCCCACTAGAAGCCATATTGTAACAAATTTAAAAATGAAAGTCAATAAACTATGGCAAGTGGGGTATCGATGAATAGGTCTTGTAAAATCAGAGTTAGGTTCCCTAGACCATTTTTTCATTTTAACGATCATTTAGGATTTACGAGGTTTCAAAGGTTCATTTTTAGTGTATTCCTTTGTGTCGCACTACAGACAAAACGGCTTAACCGATTTTGATGATACTTGCACCACTAGATTTGTCTTAATTTTCCGAGTGTCATAACGGAAGCCGAATTTGAGAAAAAACAAAATGGCGCCCACTAGAAGCCATATTGTAACAAATTTAAAAATGAAAGTCAATAAACTATGACTTGCCATAGTAATATTAATAAAATTTATCAAGGCGCAGTCGCACGTCCAATAGCTAACATTTACCTTAACGTGCGACTGCGCCTTGATAGATTTTATTAATATTATTAAACGATGTAAATTGATAATAATGAAATACTTCAATACATGTCAAGTTTTATACTTTTTGGTATCCAAGCAGTCGGGTTTTTTGTTTTATTAAATTACTTTTTTTTAATACGTCATAAATCGTAAAACTTACTACAGGTTTGTACGGAACCCTCGGTGCGCGAGTCCGACTCGCACTTGGCCGGTTTTTTTTTTATTATACGGCGTTAAATATCTACCGACCTACTAGTAAAACTACCTAATAAGTAGGTATGATAACTGTAAGGGGCTGTTGGGAGGTCATATGCTAAAAATGAGACATTTCAAAATATTAATTTAAATTGGGTAGGTATTTGACTACTAGGTAGGTAGGTACTCAAATAAATTATTTAGTAGTGATTATTAAATAAAGGCTCTCCCAAAAGTTGTAATATCCACGGCTCCTGTTAGTTTTATGTTGAATAACCATTTAAAACTCGATTAAAGTAAAAAAGTGCTTCGAACTTTAATGACGTCATAATTCAAAATTTCATACAAACTATAATAAGCACGCGTTTTGACGTTTAAAAAAAAGTTGCTGATTTGACTAGTTGTACCTACTACCTACCCAATTGCTGCTAGAACGATACCTAATTGAAACTTTATCTAAGAACTCTATTTTAGGCTGAAAAAATAATTTCGTGAATCATTTCATAGCATGACGATGGTACTTAAGGTTATGTTTTTGAGGTTTCGTACTCAAAGGTTGCCAACGGGACCCTAATCCTATTACTAAGCCTCCGCTATCCGTCCGTCTATCTGACAGCGGGTTGTATTATCTCATGAACCGTAATAGCTAGACAGTTGAAATTTTCAAAAAATAAAGGGAAGACCATAGAAACGCAATATATTCGGCGTTTTTGCTGTATCTATCTCTTGAACCGTAATAAGTAGGTAGATAGTCAATTTTCGAAACTCCACCCCCAAGAAGGTTTAATAGGAGGTGAAAGTTTGTATGAAAGTCCATCACTATTCTCCTCAAGTTATACTTGACCATGTACTTAACCTAAGTACCTATTATGGCTTTTGGTTAAAAATTAAGAAATTCATCTTTCACAGTTTTTGAAAATTCCACCCCCAAAACGGTTAAACAGGAGATTAAAGTTTGTAAGAGAGTCCTTTGTTAAAGCTACCTATATCTTGGAAATTTAAGTTTACGTCTCACCGTTTTTTTAAGGAATTCGAGCGGGAATAAAAAAAACACGCGGACGAAGTCGTGGGAATCAGCTAAGTAGCTGTGTAAGCTTTAGTTATAAAAATCAAATGATTACTATTATACTTAAGTACCTAATCGGTGAAACGCGTTAGCTGAATAAGTACCTAAATAAGTAGTAATAAATTCTATAAATAAATCTGCATATAGAATAGTGTAGGTTTTCGGCATTCGTCATGCAAGTACAAAACATCTAATAATTACTTATTTAGTTGCCAAAATAAGTATAATGATAATAGTGTTGTGGGATAGTGGCTTGAGAACAAAAAATATAGTCTGGGTTATTAAGAGGTCTATAGAGTAGAGTTGCAACGTTAAGATTTGCAAATGCAATCCTGCACTTTAAATGGAAGCGACCGAAAAAACAAGCGAACTAAATAAATAAATCGGATCGTACTTAATTCGCCAAAAAAATGTCGGTTTCCTTGCGCAATTAAATAATTTATTTTACAAATGGCTATTTCCGGCTGACAAAATATCTGTATAGTACCTACCACAAACTTATCAGACCCGGTGACAGCGTCGCTAGTAGATATATTGTTTATTAAAAATAAAATCAAAAACTAAACAGGCAAAAAGTTAGTTCCAAATCCAATTTTGGCCACCGGGCCAGTTAAGTTGGTGGGACTGTAGATATCTTTGATAAGATTTTATGCCCATATCCCATTTCGATTCGCAGTAAATTCTGCTTATTCTTAAACAATTTTTATTTACCTAGATAAATTCTGTGTGAAGAAGGGAAATTGAGGGAAATTTCTAGTGGTTAAAATATGTCTTAAATAACTTGTCATTTAACCGTACCTAAGTTTGTTAGTGTCAAAAAGATGTACGAACTGTCGTGGTCTAAGCCGTCGACTTAAGGCCCTTTAAACATTTACCCCGCGACCAACTATAGGTAAAAACTCAACTATAGGTATAAAACTTGTCACACTACAGCATATGCACGCTTTACGAGAGCGTAGAGCTATAGAGCGTAGAGACGCTCGATTTTATAGCCAACTAACCAATTTTGTTACTTGAAAATATTAGACGATTATTTATTTACTAGGTACTTGTTTACGCTGTTGGCCGCGGTAAATATTATGTACCTATTTATGCGCCGAAACAATACTCGCGGCTACAATAATACTCAGTTTTTGAGATTGTAAAATAATGTATAAAAGATTATCTTACCGATTTCGTTCAAAATCGATATCTGGGGTTCCGTAGGATCACAAAATAGTAAACTGTTACCAAAATTTTAAAAAAGTCAGCGCCATTTTGAAATTCTTTGTTATCGTACCGATTTCGTTCAAAATCGATATCTGGGGTTCCCTGGGATCACAAAACAGGAAACTGTTACCAAAATTTTAAAAAAGTCAGCGCCATTTTGAAATTTTTTGTTATCGTCCCGATTTCGTTCAAAATCGATATCTGGGGTTCCCTGGGATCACAAAACAGGAAACTGTTACCAAAATTTTAAAAAAGTCAGCGCCATTTTGAAATTTTTTGTTATCGTACCGATTTCGTTCAAAATCGATATCTGGGGTTCCCTGGGATCACAAAACAGGAAACTGTTACCAAAATTTTAAAAAAGTCAGCGCCATTTTGAAATTTTTTGTTATCGTCCCGATTTCGTTCAAAATCGATATCTGGGGTTCCCTGGGATCACAAAACAGGAAACTGTTACCAAAATTTAAAAAAAGTCAGCGCCATTTTGAAATTCTCTGTTATCGTACCGATTTCGTTCAAAATCGATATCGGGGGTTCCCTGGGATCACAAAACAGGAAACTGTTACCAAAATTTAAAAAATGGCAGCGACATTTTGAAATTCTTTGTTATCATACCGATTTCGTTCAAAATCGATATCTGGGGTTCTCTGGGATCACAAAACAGGAAACTGTTACCAAAATTTTAAAAAGTTCACTGCTGACTTTTTTTTGATTGACTGCTGTTGTGATCCCAGGGAACCCCAGATATCGATTTTGAACGAAATCGGTACGATAACAAAAAATTAAAAAATGGCACTGACTTTTTTAAAATTTTGGTAACAGTTTCCTGTTTTGTGATCCCAGGGAACCCCAGATATCGATTTTGAACGAAATCGGTACGATAACAAAGAATTTCAAAATGGCGCTGACTTTTTTAAAATTTTGGTAACCGTTTCCTGTTTTGTGATCCCAGGGAACCCCAGATATCGATTTTGAACGAAATCGGTACGATAACAAAAAATTTCAAAATGGCGCTGACTTTTTTAAAATTTTGGTAACAGTTTCCTGTTTTGTGATCCCAGGGAACCCCGGATATCGATTTTGAACGAAATCGGTACGATAACAAAAAAATTCAAAATGGCGCTGACTTTTTTAAAATTTTGGTAACAGTTTCTTGGTCTCAGGTAACTTGAGAACTTCCTTCTTTGTGGATGTCGGTATCAAGTTTTTCTAAGCGCAGTACACATAGAGAATATTATATCTCTATGGCAGTACACAACACGGTGTTCATTTTGTCGTAATAAATTTCGTGCAAAAAAAGCGATACACCCACCCGTCCACGAGCGCGTCTCAGCGCGTACTGAGCGCCAAACGCCTAGCGCTCGGCTTCTTTTCATAGAAAAATGTATGAAACATTTTTTTTTTGCCACATAAACTATAAACATATTTATTTGTATGCTTAATGCTTTGCACCATGGATAGAGGACTATATAAGCCCCACTTTATTGTCAACTAGCTATTACCCGCGGCTTCGCTCGCGTGGCTCAAGGGAACAATAACTGAGTTTTATGTGAAAGATTGTCAATTGTCAACTTAACTGTGACTGCCTGTTTGAGACATTTCACTCAGCGCTCTGAACTCTGAACTCTGCACTCTGAACTCTGAACCCTGCACTCCGAACTCTGAACTCTATACTCTGAACTCTGCACTCTGAACTCTAAACTCTGCACTCTGAACTCTGCACTCTGAACTCTGCACTCTGAACTATGCACTCTGAACTCTGCACTCTGAACTCTAAACTCTGCACTCTGAACTCTGACCTCTGCACTCTGAACTCTGCACTCTGAAGTCTGAACTCTCCATTCTGAACTCTGAACTCTGCACTCTGAACTCTGCACTCTGAACTCTGAACTCTGCACTCTGAATTCTTAACTCTGCACTTTGAACTCTGAACTCCGCACTCTGAACTCTGAACTTTGAACTCTGAACTCTATACTCTGAACTCTGAACTCTGCACTCTGTACTCTGAACTCTGAACTATGCACTCTGAACTCTGACCTCTGCACTCTGAACTCTGCAATCTGAAGTCTGAACTCTGCACTCTTAACTATGGACTCTGAACTCTGCACTCTGAACCCTGAACTCTGCACTCTGAACTATGACCTCTGCACTCTGAACTCTGCACTCTGAAGTCTGAACTCTCCATTCTGAACTCTGAACTCTGCACTCTGAACTCTGCACTCTGAACTCTGAACTCTGCACTCTGAATTCTTAACTCTGCACTTTGAACTCTGAACTCTGCACTCTGAACTCTGAACTTTGAACTCTGAACTCTATACTCTGAACTCTGAACTCTGCACTCTGTACTCTGAACTCTGAACTATGCACTCTGAACTCTGACCTCTGCACTCTGAACTCTGCAATCTGAAGTCTGAACTCTGCACTCTTAACTATGGACTCTGAACTCTGCACTCTGAACCCTGAACTCTGCACTCTGAACTATGACCTCTGCACTCTGAACTCTGCACTCTGAACTCTGCACTCTGAATTCTGCACTCTGAACTCTGCACTCTGAACTTTGCACTCTGAAGTCTGAACTCTGCACTCTGAACTCTGAACTCTGCACTCTGAATTCTGAACCCGAATATCTCTTCTATTCTATTTCTATTTTTTAGTCATTCTTATACTTACTATTTAACCCCCAAAAAGAAAATTTTTGTTTTTTTTCGTCTGCAAACTAAAGGGTTAATGCCTTTGTTTTAAGGTTTATATTTAAAAGTGATGTGTAATCGTGACTGACACCACGTGTTGTTACGAAGACAAAAGGTCTTAAATATAAATATAGTACATTCGTAATTAAACTATAATGCCTTAGTTTTACGGTTTATATTTTAATATTAGTTTTCACTTCTATCGGCAGTCCTGACTGCCAATTTTTTTTACTTACTGAAAGCGTAGCAGACAGACAGACAGACAGACAGACACACTTTCGCATTTATAATATTAGTATGGATATGGATTAGTATGATTCGATGTTACTAACACACAGACACTTACAGACAGATGTTACTGACAGACAGACAGACAGACAGACAGACAGACAGACAAACAGACACACTTTCGCATTTATAATATAAGAATGGATTAGTATGGATAAGTATGGATTAGTATTTAGTATGATACGATGTTACTAAGGTAGCACATGTTACTTTCCTTGTCCTAAAATAAATCTTAACGTCGGCTAACCTGAATGTGGGCTAACCTGAACGTGGGCTAACTTGAATATCAGGTAACGTGGAAGTCGGCTAACTTGAACGTCGGCTAAATTGAACGACAGCTAACCTGACTGACAACTAACCTGAACTTCTGCTAACCTGAACGTCGGCTAACATGAACGTGGGCTAACCGGACGGGTATGATAACCTGAACGTGGGCTAACCTAAACGTCGGCTGACCTGAACGTGGGCTAACCGGAAGGTTATGATAACCTGAACGTGGGCTAATCTGAACGTGTGAACGTGGTAACGGTGAAAAAATGCGAGAAAAAGAGCATACTATCCCACAGGATCTGTTAGTCTTTCCAGAATGAAAAGTGGCCTGTGTCACTCTCCAGGTTCTCAAATATACCCATGCAAAAAATCACGTCGATCCGTTGCGCCGTTGCCACCTAATTGAAGAAAAATGCGAGAAAAAGAGTATGTTATCCCACAGGAACTGTTTGTTTTTCCGGGATAAAAAGTGGCCTATGTCACTCTCCAGGTCCTCAAATATACCCATGCAAAAAATCACGTCGATCCGTTGCGCCGTTGAAGCATGATTGAAGAAAAATGCGAGAAAAAGAGCCTGTTATCCCACAGGAACTGTTTGTTTCTCCGGGATAAAAAGTAGCCTATGTCCTTCCCCGGGATGCAACCTATCCCTGTACCAAATTTCATCAAAATCGGTTAAACGGTTGGGCCGTGAAAGCGTAGCAGACAGACAGACAGACAGACAGACAGACAGACAGACAGACACACTTTCGCATTTATAATATTAGTATGGAAGTATGGATATTCAAGTTAAAATATGCAGCGGATCTAGCTTTATGGGTACCTATCCGGACCCCATTTTTCGTCATTTTCAGCAGATCTTGCGTTCGGAGAAACGTATTTATGCAGAAAATTTGTATTGGAGTGTGCATTTTTATAAGGTCAAACGAGAGATGAAGAAATGACCTTTAATTTGATACCATGACATCCCCACAGCTGTGACTCCCGATTCTTTAAAGTGTACCTGGAAAAGGATGACACATCATGAAATCCGTATAAGGCGCCTTAACAAACCGCAAGAGCTGACTTGACCTGTATTTTGCGGCAAGTCTACCACTTCGAATTGTGCCTGTCGGATTTAAGTAACAATCCCTTGTGCATTGGATAGCTAGTATTAGGTAGTAAAATGGTTGCATAATTATGTAACTCTATAAGGACAATGCCTTCAACCAACAAGTTGTAGGTGTTATAATGAAATAGAATTCGGACGAAGAAACAAATTATATTTGAAAAATAAGTTACAATCTTTACGTCAGTAGAACAAGTGTTTAAACTGAGGTTATAACTTTATAAGGATCAACTCGATCTTTTCAACAGAGCCATTATTGTTAAGGCTTCCACTGTTTAATTGAACTCATTAACTTGAGCTTTGTCTATAAGTTGGTCCTTCATAAGCACACGTGACTGTCTGAGACCGTTAGATACGAAGCTAGGTAGATATTACGTCTAACTACGTAAATATTACCAATTGTTACTTTTAGGTATTCAGCTCAAATCTTGTTGTAGAGTTTTCTTAAAAGTCAATAGTAGGTACATAATAGAAAAAGAAATTATACCTAGTTACCATAGGACTACCTGAATTTACTTATAGCTACTATTACCTATTCTGTGCTTATAGGTTGCCTGGAAGAGATCACTCCTAGTGATAAGGCCGCCTTTACACCGTTACAAGTTGTAAATTCTGTCACGATTCGTTTTACCTCTGTTTTGTTATTTGTTTGTGTGTAATAAAGTGTTTTTACTTACTTACTTACTTACTAAAGTGCAATGTCTGACATATAATATTTTAATGTTAATATTTATTTATCTAAGCGCTCAGTGTATAAGCATATCTTCATATAAAAATCTCTAGTTTAGACAAAAAAAACATCTTAATATAGGGAGTTCGTAAGCTTTAACTATTTCATTAAAGATAGGTTAAGTCGGGTGCTGAATATCGGGATTCCACTAGGTAGGAGGGTTTTAACAGTAGTTTCAACGTAGTGAATTAAGTGGAATGGATCGTAAATACGACTGATCACCCGTCTGGCGTTGGCAGGTTCCCTTTTATGCTCCCCCAACATTTACTTCTCGTTTACCAACTGTTACTGTGCATTATTTCTTTGTTTCACTCAGGGTCCATGTTTATTACTTAACTCATTAAACGAATAACAAGCTTAATCATTTTTAAACCTTGAAGGCATACAATTTAGGGGTTGACATGCCTTTTTATTTGTGGCATCGTAGCAACGCGACGTGGATGCTTGCAAACGGATTGGCCGATTTCAATGTGTTTACATTTGTTTTGATAGCTGATGCACTCAGAATAATGCTAAGCTCTCCAGACCTAAGACCAGGAGCCATACTACCAACGCTTAAAGCCATACTGTTTCATTATTGTTGACTTTCGTGTTTTAGAATTATAATCCTTATTTTAGGAACATCAAGGTAATTGACATCAAACTGTCATTTTTAGTAATATTGCTTGGGTATTGCTTTAAGCATTCGAAGCAACGTGAAGTCCGTTTTGACATATGGGTGCGAGACATGGAAGGTCACGAAAGCCATCTCACACCAAATCCAAGTTTTTGTCAATCGATGCCTTCGTCGCATTCTAGGTGTCCACTGGCCTGAGAAGATCAGTAACATCGAGCTCTTACTACGATGCAAGGAAGCTCCAATAGACGAACAGATTAAACGACGCAAATGGAACTGGATCGGCCACACTCTACGTAGAGCGCCAGGCAATATCGCGAGGCAGGCTCTCGACTGGAATCCTCAGGGAAAAAGAAAGCGTGGTTGACCCAAACAAACTTGGCGACGTACGGTTCTGGCGGAGGTCGCGAGGATAGGGATGACGTGGGATGAGGTCAAGGGTGTAGCTTCTAACCGCTCGAGATGGCGCAACACTGTAGACGCCCTCTGCCCCACTGGGGGACATAGGACATTAAAACACACAAACACACATTGCTTTAAGCGTTGGCAGTAGGGCCCCAGGAGGTGAATTTAGAGCGTTACCTAACTACAACGATTTACAGTTTTTGTAATATTATAAATCAAATATTATTTGAATCATCTCAATGAGAGACTGTTCGGTCGAAACATTCGGTATATTAGTTTAGGTTGCACATTTTTTCAGAGTTTTATATTAATTAAGTCATTAATTAATTGATATACTAACCTAAGTAAATATATGTATATAGTTAGTAGGTATATGTTAATATAATAAGCATATAAGTATCTGTATATAATATGTTTATTGAAATAAAACTTACCATATTTGACATGGATTCGAGCGTTGGCATCAGGCATCCACGCTTGTGCAGTGGATGCTAGTAAAACAAGGACCGCGCGGGCGACGGCCATATTGTTCAAAACCGATACATTGTTAAAGCCGCCATTTTCACTGCCTCCCCTGTAACAAAAAAAGGTTTTATGTTAATTTACGTCGGAAAGTTTTTATACTATACACACATATTTTTGTAATCGTTTTATAATAGTAATTTGTTTTATTTTTGAGGTTTTAGGTTATCAGAAGTAGTTATTAAAGCGAAATATCTACTTAGGTATATCACATCTTATGTATGTACATATTATGTAGTGATGTTTTTGTGTCATCATTCTTTATATAATTTAATTCGTTATTGATTTATCAATAACGAGGATGATGCCGGAAAGTGGGCACTTCTTGCGTCTTAATAAAATTAACGGTAAAACATAGGAAATATACTCAGGATTATATAATAAAAAAAACATTAAGATATTATGTGGGAGTTTGGAGTAATCTCACTTTTAAGTTTTGAAGCTAGAGTACAAATGGTGCCATATATTTGGCACAAAGTAAACTAAATTAACCTAATATATATAATATAGATAATTATTTTATTCTTAGCTTTATTCAAAATAATTGTTTGCGTATAAGTTAATTTAGTTTACCTTATGTTACCTAGATGGCACCACTTGTACTCTGGCTCGCGTTACGCGAGTCATTCGCGAGCTAGAGTACAAGTGGTGTCATTTATTTGGCAGTCCAAGTAAACTAAATTAACTTAATATAATATAATATATTTATCGACATGCAGGGTTCCGAAATACCTAAATAAATATATATAATATAGATAATTATTTTATTCTTAGCTTTAATTAAAATAATTTGTTGCGTATAAGTTAATTTAGTTTACTTTGTGCTACCTAGATGGCACCACTTGTACTCTAGCTTCAAAATTAAAAGTGAGATTACTCCAAACTCCCACATAATATATTATCTTAATGTTTTTTTTTTATTATATAATCCTGAGTATATTTCCTATGTTTAACCGTTAATTCGATCCAGACGCAAGTGGGGCCGAAATCTCTAACAAAAACCGGCATTTGCCTTTGCGGAGGAAACAAACTACCCTCTAAACTTCTAAAGTCTACCCTACGGCACAGAATATACCTATGCCTATGTATATTAGGAATACGCTTATATCTACTTACTCGCAAATTGCTTTATGGTCAAACTAAGCTAAAAAAAAATAGTAACTAAAAAGGAAATAATTATTGTAATGATTGCAAATGTGTTGTTTTGACTAACTATTGTCTTCGTTCTATTGTTAAAGCAACAATGTTCGTACCATTTGTCCCACAACCTCCTTTAATTTGTCCGTTGACTCTTAGTTTCCATTCCAAAAAAGGCTATTTATAAGTTTTCACTTTTCACAGAAATTTAAAATTTTACAACTCGATGTTTATTTGTAGGCGCATCCCGGTAGGTATTTAATAAGACTGCCAGACAAGATTATTTAAACGAAATGAATATAACATGTAATTGTGTCAGCGTTGGCTTATAAGATAGGCAATAATAATTATTATCTACGTACCTAAATAAAAAACTAAAAATAATTTTTTACTAAGTAGGTAGCCACTCATAGATAACAAAGTTATCATAAGATAAACCAATCCTATTAAGTGTGAATAAATAAACCAAAAACTGACAATAATATAACATAGGCATACCTAATTAAAAAAGTTTCGAGTATAACTGAAAAATATGTTAGGCAGAGAGACTTGATGAAGGAACGCAGTCGCGGTATAAATAACAGTTTCCCTTGGGGCTAAGGCTTCCTGTGAAAGTTCAATTCAAATCAGCTCAAGCGTTTTGTACACTAACCTACTTAAGGAGAATAGATTTATAATGATAATATTGTGAACATGGACACTGTAAATGATCATCTTACAATAATTAGATCAAAACAGGGGGTCTACTCTCTTTCTCTAAAACGAAACTTCGCAAACAAACGAACGAAATTTCGTTAACTCCTCTCCTACATAATATTATCTCTATGCTCCTCTCTATTTCGATTTCATACACGCAGACGAAGTACGGATCCATAGAAAATTTTCGTGACCGATTGGAATGAACGATTTTGAGTGGGTCTAATAACAGACTAATTACGTTCGTTTGCGAAGTTTCGTTTTAGAGAAAGAGAGTAGACTCCCTGGTAAGTGTTTCGAAAAACGTTATGAAGTATTTTTAATGTTATTTATTTAGACAAGGGTTTGCTACGCTTTCCCTGCCCATCTTTTCAACCGATTTTGACGAAATTTGGTACAGAGGTAGGTTGCAACCCGGGGAAGGACATAATATAGGCTTCTTTTTATCCCGAAAACTTAAGGATGTCCTGCGGGAATCGAAAAACCTCAATTCATGCATGCACGATGCCCGGACGAAGTCGCGGGCGCTATCTAGTTTTTAAATAAAAATAAGGAACCTTTTCAGTAGACAGTCCACGTAAGATTATCCCGTATTCTGAACATGCGAGATGAATTTGCTCACTTGGAGATAATTCCCAGCACTTATATTATAGGAGATAACTGCACTTTTGGTAACCATCGCCAGAAAAGCTGATTCAGTGTTAGGTGGATGTAGAGCTCTCCACTGATCACAAAAGTTGCAGTCTGCCTGCATTTGGATGGCCCTTTCGCTAAATATGGCCGTGCAAAGACGGTTTATTGTTACCAAAAATGAACGATAATTAGAAAAGCTGATTCTTGTACAGTATTAAAGTATGCGCAGTACCTATGTAAACAGCGTAAAAACTGACGCATTTGGATGGGACTTTTTCTAGATATCAGCTTTCAAAGACGTTATAACCTATACTTACTATGCGTTCCTGTAAAAAAATATTAGCAATTATTATGTCGTCCCGTTGATTGCTGTTAATAATTTTTAATAGCGATCAACGGCGACAAAGTTATTGCTAATATTTTTTTACAGGAACGCATAGTAAGTATAGGTTATAACGTCTTTAAAAGCTGATATCTAGAAAAAGTCCCATCCAAATGCGTCAGTTTTTACGCTGTTTACATAGGTACTGCGCATACTTTAATACTGTACCAGAATCAGCTTTTCTAATTATCGTTCATTTTTGGTAACAATAATCCGTCTTTAAACGGCCATATTTAGCGAAAGGGCCATCCAAATGCAGGCAGACTGCAACTTTTGTGATCAGGGGAGAGCTCTACATCCATCTAACACTGAATCAGCCTTTCTGGCGATGGTTACCAAAATTGCAGTTATCTCTTAGTCTATTAGAGCGAGCATGCCACAGGCAATCGTGTGATTTAAAATTAAACATTGGTACTCCGTTCAGTTTTCAGCTTTAAAATAGAAACAGTTAATTGTGGTCGAGTACTGGAAGCAAGTATCCTACAACCTACCGTATAAGCAATAAATATAGAAGAGTTAGTTAATCTACCTAAATAAAAGCTATCCCCTACGTAAAATTGAATTATTCTCGAATTTTTACCTAACGATGAGTTTCTATAATTTTAATGGACGAAATATATAATCATAATGTGTAATGATGAACAAACAAAATGATTCATGTTTTTATTACTTATGTCAGTTTCAGTTGTAAATAATTATCAAATTGGTCATGAAAAATAACGTACCCATATAGATAAAGAGTTGAAAACGTTGCAGATGCTTTATAAAGTTTAAAAACATTTCGACTAATGCAGGTATACCTGGTCAAAATGGTACTCGTATATTATATACGAGTAAGAATGTGTAATTAATTGCAATTTGAATAAGAACAAATCGCCAAATTATTTTACGCAAAGAACGATGTTTCTTAGCTTTAATACTTAGTTACTAGTTTGAAGCCCGAGCGAGTTAGAATAAGCTATAATAAGTTAGAATCCTGAGTGTAGTGATGGATTTAAATGCACAAGAAACAAAAAACTTTGCTATCGTGTGATTTACATTATGCAACTTTTCACTACAAAAGCGAGAAAAGCTATTGAGGTAAAAAGTAAGCAAAAAACCTTAATTGTGAGCAAAAACGAGTTTTGCTCATTCACAGTGCAGTGCCAGTTGCAACCTTTGCAACAGCAAAGGCGCGTTTTTCGAGTTAGTGTGGTGAAAAATAAATTTCATTCCCTTGGTTACTCAGCAATTTAACCAGTCACTAATGTTGTTAGTAGACGGATTACTCTGTATTCAAAGCATGCAAAATGAATGCTCTCGCCTGGCGACATCGACCATACAACTAATAGACTCCTCATATAGGGCGAACACTTTCAGACAACACATCAGACTTCAGAGGTCTTATATAATTCCACGCCCTTGTAACAAAACATACCGAGTTATTTAAATATTAATTAGAGTATATCGTTAATTAATTATCGATAAATAATTATTAGCAGTTAGGACCCCATCCCATTTGATTTATGATTTTTTTGACCTTGAGTAGACCAATCAGCGTTTAGTACCCCGCACCCGCTTACTTGAGTCATTTGACTGAATTGTTTGCATTACGAAAGCATAGTAATTAGGCGTCTATTGGTTGTGTGGTCGATGCGTGGCGATAATTCCTCCATACGACGAGAACGATCATCCTGCATGCATCGAGCTTCGGAATCCTCCCATTCTAGTTTTTACGTTGACTATCTTTGTGGTCGTGAGAAACTTAACCGAGCTGTGTTTTTTTATTTTTTTTTCGCCTGAGGCAATTTACTGTACATTTACCTTTTTGTGTGGACATCTCGTTAATTTTCTCGGAATATAATGAACAAGACGTGAGAATTCATTCTTTATCATACGAGGCGTTTGAAAAAATAGAGGTAGGTATGTTCTAAACTTGTAACAAGTAATATTTCTGCAGATATTTACAGTGCTTCTTCAATCTGACTCCGTTTCTTTAGCGACTAACTAACAAGTTTATTTGAATAAAAAAACATTTGAATTTGAATTTGAGTATGTTATTAGGTGCGTATACCTAATTGGCTTGTGAAGATAAGAAAGAAGAACATTTACAAAAGAAAATTTAACAAAATACTATTTGTATTTTAATGAATAGATAATGCACATTTAATGTTATAAACTTAATGCAATATCAAAAAGGGTTGTAAGTTTTTAATGTAACAGCTGGCAGACATGATGCCAGGATAGCGCTGCGCAGATGTCGTACAAAAGGAACTGGGGGCGTGTATAATGTAATATTTCCTACCCTTTATTGGACTTTCAGATTCACTCTCGGCCCAAAATAGTAATTCGATAGTATTACGTCGCTCGACTAACGGCTTTGGCATAGTTTGCTAAGTAAATGCTCTGGCCTGCGTTACATTACACCCGCTATCATAGAGGTATAATATTCTATGCCCGCTATGGCAAACCTGTAATTTATCGGCACTCGATCTGGCGGCACAATTTCTTGACTTAACAAAGGAGCTGTTATCACAAACATCGATACCTACTTGCTAATATGTTTATTGGTTACATACTCGTACTTAGTAAATAGGTACTTACATACAATGTTATTGAGCCGCATCGTTGTGATTTCTTTACGTTTTATTCGATTTCGGCAAATTAGTATAGTCCATCCTCCAAATGAATTCTTTTTTCTCTATAAATAATGAGAGTCGATCTAATCGTGTATTAGGTTACAGCGGTGTGCAGTTCATAGAGACATACAAGCACCGCATACCCAAATGAAAATACGTCAATACTAATTTTTCGTCATAACAGTTAGTTAATAGCTATTCTGACTAACTCATGCCTGCCCTAGCTTCAAACGATGTGCACGCCACTGTTAGGTAAACAAATCTTGGATCATTTTAATGAAATATTCATTGAAGAAAGATCTAAATACGATAAAATGTTAAACAACAGAACTGCAAGAAATACATAATATATACCTACATAACACAAACGCGGAATATTTAAAGTAAATCATAGAAAAAGTAACGAAGACATTCGAATGCATATTAAGTAAAAGTAAAGGGGTAACGTTCCTGTTGAATCATAAAATATGTAAACGCATTGGGGCAAGAAAGGAACATTTGGCTTGTTGGATATTATATCACGTCTTTGAAGTAGGTAGCGTGCGGTGAGGTTTCATCGCAGCAAGCCAGAGACTATAAGTTTGAGAAGTTTTGACTTATAATTAATATTTTATAAACTACAGACTACTATATACTATAGATCCTAGTAACCCGAACTTCTGGCTTTCCAGTAACTAATCTGTTTCCAATAATTAAATTCCGATCTGGTGGGAAGTTTTTGACGCGGAGTTAGTTGTGATTAAGATTCCTACCTCATGTTAGACAAGAGTCAAGCCATATTGTTGAAGTCAGAATCCATATCCATAATCCATATTCATACTAATATTATAAATGCAAAAGTGTGTCTGTCTGTCCGTCTGTCTGTCTGTATGTCTGCCTGCTACGCTTTCTCAACCTGTTCAATCGATTTTGATGAAATTTGGTACAGGGATAGGATGTATTCCGGAGAAGGACATGGCTGCTTTTTATCCCGGAAAATTAAGAAGGCAATAGAAAAAACTTAGTCCACGGGGACGAAGTCGCGGGCATCATCTAGTATAATAATATGTAGTCTTGTCCTTTATAGACCGTGTCAATAATCCTTACCAGCGCCTTCCATCAAACTATTCTATTAATTAAGGCTGAATTCATAGCTGTATACCTGGACCTGGCCAAGGCTTTTGACTCAGTTTCTGTTCCTAGACTATTGAATAAACTAGAAAATATAGGCATTCGAGGAAATCAGTATAATCTATTTGATAGTTACCTAAAAAATAGAAAACAGCGTGTAAAAATTGGTGAAACTATAAGTCTGGACGCATCAATCACTTACGGTGTACCACAGGGTAGTGTCCTCGGACCTACCCTGTTCCTTATATATATTAACGATCTTCTTAAGAACGACAATACGTGCAAAATTTATTCATATGCAGACGACACCGCTCTCGTTTTCCACGGTAGCACCTGGGAAGAAACTAAAAACAATGCGGAGAAAGGCATAAGATGCGTTGTTGATTGGCTAAACAGAAATGTGTTAACTTTAAATGTTTCGAAAACTAAATTCATGACTATTTCGATTAGGAAAACAACTCAACCTCCCGACAACTTTACTTTAAAATGCCATTCTTGCCCAGAGTCGCTCATAGAAGCTTGCGACTGCCCTCAAATTGATAAAGTTACAGAGTACAAATATCTAGGTGTATTGATTGACCAGCATCTAAACTGGTATAAGCAAATAGATAATTTGATAAACAGGACACGAAACCTCATTTGGATTTTTAAAAAACTAAGGCACGTTGTTCCACCAGAATTATTAAAGAACATTTATTTAGCTCTGGCCCAGTCAAACCTAACGTACTGCATTACTGCTTGGGGCGGTACATGTAAGACACAACTCCTTCAGTTGGAAAGAGCACAAAGATCCCTCCTGAAAGTAATGTACTTCAGACCATACAGATACCCGACACACAGCTTATATGCAACAGCCAAACTGTTAACTATAAGGCAATTGTACATCCTCCATAGTATTTCAAGGGCTCATCGCAATACACATTACATTAAAACCAATCAAGACAAAAGACGTAAACTTAATATCTTAAACGCTATTCCGTGCAATACTGAATTCGCCAAACGTCAGTATAAAGCTAACTCAATTTTTCTATATAACGCAGTTAATAAAGCATTAGATATTCATGATATGACACTACACCAATGCAAACAAACAGTGTCAAGTTGGCTACTTAATCTAAATTATAACGATACCGAAAACTTATTAAAATTTCATTTTTGATTAAATTTTAGCTTTTAACAAAATGTAAACAAACACATAGACATTAGACGAATACACACACATACTCACGCAGATACACACACAAAACACACAACACGCACACACACACATACGGGCGCGTGCGCCCGCGCACACTCTCTCATACATAATTACATACCTCACACACAATTCAATCTATTAACTATGTAGTAAGTAATTAATTACTATATTTGGGTCATTCTCAAACGGCTCAAAAAAGCATGTCCGGGTCGAAAACCTGTATGAAATAGATTGCTAGCCACTTGATAATTTTATGTATGGTAGATATGATCAAAATATTAGGGGGGGCCTATGTCCTTTTTTAGGTAAACATTATGTAAGTTAAGTTAAAAAAAGAAAACCGCGGAAATATTGACCTCGGTGCCGTGTCCCGCACCACATATTGCGTTGAAAATTATTTTTTTTCTTTTTTTCTATAAAATATGCCACTATTTTGCAGGTGTTTACAAGAAACTAGTTAGTTACTAGCTCAAATTATAATATTTATAATCAATAATAGGCCTTAGTTGAGAACTTACAACAAATTATTTTCGCGTCCGACGTTTAGAATTGATACCGGTGGCGCGCTCCAATTCTCTTATAACTTCTGTACTTTAATAACTGCGAGAATAGTAGTAAGAGTAAGACAAACTATCCGTCGCGCCGCATCGGTGGTTAAAGGCAACACGTCTGTGCCTCTCTGTGCGTACCTTTTATTAAGGTAAGTAATCGCTTTCGGTGGCTTGGTATACCCATAAACTTGATTTCGGTGGAACTGTTCTATCCATATCTATTTAAACTACTATTATTTAATTTATACAAACGTATATCGTATGAGTGCTAGATTGCAATTAAGGAGGTTATTATTATAAATTTAGGATACTTTTGTAAAAATCTGGCATATTGCTCATTATTTTGATTTCAGTGGGATTGATCTCAGTGTTTTCGGTGGAAATTGATTAACATTTAGTAAAAAAAAGATGGTTGCAAAATTCATTTTTTGATTTTTTCAATTTTTGAGCATGTTTCTAAATGGGGGCTGTATTTTTTTATTATTTCACAAGAAAGTATAACTCAAAACGAAAAAATTGCGACCTAAAAGAAGTCTCTACGACAATTTTCCAAAGGAGAATTTTAATTTGAAAAATATTTTTTTGGGCCGAACAACGTGATTATCTCGGAAGTCTCTTAACATTTTTATCTGAAAAAATTTGTGAATATTTTAGATACAAAAATGTATACTTTCACCAAGTTTGGTCAAAATAAAATTATTTTTGTGTAAATGAAAAATAAAAAACCATAAAAGCGGTTTTTCGCATTTTACTCGGAGATTTTGAGGTTATGTGAAAAAACCATTTAAACAAAAGTGGTAGATCTTTTTATGGTCTACAACTTTTCTTTTTTACACTTTTCTCTCCAATGTCAACTTTCGCCGGAAATCACAATAATCCAAAATTCCACCCCTTTTCATCCCCCAAATATATCTGGAAAAACCCCTGCTCACGCATTTTTTTGTACGTTTATTATATGCCACTTTACCATTTCCAGCTGTTCCCATCCTGTTAACAATTTTGTTTTTTTTCGCTTCAAAATAAGCGACTGGACTATGTGTGTTATGATAGATCTAAATAGAGACTGTTATATTATGTTCCTACTTTGTTATGGTTACTATTTTTAATTTCATTTAGTATGTCATTTATTTAAAATTTAATAACATAAGTACAAAGTTGATTTTCGTAAATTTTCCTAAATCTAAGTAATTAAAGTATGTTATGTTGTAAGTAAATATTATGTTGATAAAATAAAATATTTTATCGTAAAATTAACCTGACATTCTTGAATTAATGATCTTGTTGTTGCTATTGATTCCCTCAATGCTGATTTAAATAAAATTAGTGCTTGGTGCCGGTCGTATGGTCTCTCGATAAATCCAGGTAAGTCCCAGGTGACTATCATAGGTAGCAATTATTACATTTCTTTACTTTCAAATTATTCTTTACCTCCTGTTCTCTTAGATGGTACAGTTATTCCCCTGAGTAGTTCAGTCAAAGATCTTGGTCTCATCCTTGATAATACTATGTCCTGGGTTCCTCAAATATCGGAGTTGAGTCGTAAGATTTTTGCTGCTGTTGGGTACTTAAGGCGGTGGAAACATTTTTTACCTGTAAAAACTAAAATCCTTTTGGCTAATACTTTGCTGTTACCTATTTTAGATTACGCTGATGTTTGCTATCTGGATTTATCAGAGACCATGCTGAACAAGCTTGATAGATTGCAAAATGTATGTATACGTTTCATATATGGTTTACGGAAATATGATCATGTGTCTGTATTTCGTGCTCAGTTGAAATGGCTGCCAATCCGTTCTCGTAGAAATTTGCACGCTCTTTCTCTCTTGTACTCCATTTTATATTATCCTCAGACGCCACCTTACCTAAAAGAGCGATTCAACCTTCTTGGCAGCTATGATGTTCCTTTTTGTTTGCGGTCGAAAAATGACAATAAGTTAAAAATCCCTCCTAGTCATACAGGGGCGTACAGTAATTCTTTCACAGTTAAGGCTGTACTGCTTTGGAATGGATTGCCGAGCGACATTAGGCAGGCAAAGTCTTTAAACATATTTAAGAGTCGTGTAAAGGAATATTATCTTTCTAATGTGCTATAGAATATTTAAGTATTTTTTTTTGAATGTAAGTTTATGTACTGCTATATATTTTGTATATGTGTTTATATTTATTAATTTAGTTATTTATGTATTATTAGTATGTATAGTTTAAGTAGTATATTAATTATTGCATGTTTATTGTTGCACTTTCCCGCTTCTTTTTAATTTTCCTTATGAAATGGGTTGTCTGGAGGAGATCACTTTTAGTGATAAGACCGCCCTTGCGCACGTGTTGTTTTCTGTATTTTGTTTATAATTAAGTTTTTTCTTTAATTTATGTGTGGCAATAAAGAATTTATCTATCTATCTATCTATCTGAAATTCTTTACGTTTAGTCTTCAAAATATTAAATACCTCCATAAATAATTTTATTTTGATTTCGGTGACTAGAATATTGATTTCGGTGGACACCATTTTTTGAAAATCGAATTACGATGTAACCACTGGGTCGATAAAGTTCCCTTTACTACCAATATTAACTAAATTAAATCTAGATTTGATATTTCATGCTAGTATGTCTCAAATACAAAAAAAAAATTGTGCCACCGAAGTCAATCAAATAATGAGGCGCCTGAGAAGTACCCATTTGTAAATTTATTTCTGTTAAGTACCTACTATTATTGAACACACACAGGAAGAGCGGGGTTCCTGGGATACAGGTTTTATATAAACTTACTTCAGGATCCCCAAAAACATTGTAAAATGACGTACTTTATAACAAATAAATTTTCATTTCATTTCATTTTCATTTCATTTCATTTCATTTCATTTCAATTCAAGTTCTAACCGACAAAGATAAAAATAGAGTTAGGTTCCTACCCATATAATATGTGAAACCTACACATACAATTATGTGAAGGTTCTCAGTTCCCACTAATGCAAGTTTTATATCGGCTTCACAACCGGATCACGCATGCATGCGTATAGCGTGACCAATGCGGACCTATAATTATGTAGATGTGGTTGACATCGGAGCCCGCAGCGGGCTGTGGTGGTGCGACTTACCCGATCCCACGCTGTGCGGGAAGCTGCGGTTATCATATCTCCTCTACAACGATTAAGGGCTGAAGCACAGGAATATTGAGGTAGGTATCAATATAGAAACTTGAGTTATGTACTTGCGAATCTTGACTGAATAGAAAATTCTTAGAAGTGCCTCAAAACTTTTTTGCTTGGTTTTCGCCAGGGGTTTTACTTATTTTAGTTGTAAATAATTACCGTATTAAGAGAAGAAACAATGTGGACAATACATTAGTACACAAAGCAGGTTGTCGCCATTTATTTCCATGTAACATCAGTGCATAATTTATTTTTATTACAGTTTCTGGCGATGTCACGCGTGCAATGCGTATAGCATATTATTATATCCTATACGACTATATTATAATATTTATAAACGGACGTGTACTGGATAGCGGATATTCTACGTGTTGGGGCTCGAAAAGGATTTAGTGAACATTAAGTAGTTAACCTTCCAATATCTAGACACCGAGTTTAATTATTTTCTTGTAAGATTCCCATTAAAAAAAAATGGCGTGTAGAGCGAAGATACAACCAAAGGTTTTTGTATGATTATTCATACAAAAATCTTTGGTTGTATCTTCAAAAGATAAGTAAAACTAGCTGATGCTCCTCAACTATACCCAATTACCCATGCCAAAAATCACGTCGATCCGTTGCTCCGTTGCGGCGTGATTAAAGGCCAAACCAACAAACAAACACACTTTATAGCATTTATAATATTAGTATGATTTGTGGTTCTATACCTTTTCCTTAGAAATATCACATGAGATGGTGGAAAAACTACAAAGAAGAAATCTTGTTTACCTAATGCCAACCTCTCAGCCTCTATAAAGCAGATTAAAATCTACTACCGAACTGTCTTTACCACAGATAACGGAAGTAAGGTCCGTTATTGTGGTCTCTACCTTTAACATTGGCATAACTAGCGTACCTACCTAACTTAAGTAGATAAATAGAAGGTCCTCGGTAATTTGTAGGACTTGTAGATATAGGGTGCGTTCCGAAATACACTGAGAGCACTGGAAGTCCCCAGTAAAGAGCACTGCCAGTGCTCGCAGTGCTTATAACGGAACACACACATAGTTTGATATCTTTACGACAACAATTTCGATTATCTTGACACTTCGTGATGTATGCGCAATAACCCAGGATGTTTATAATAATGTGCTCATTCATAACGTACCTATTTCATTTACTAACCGTGATAATTGTCTGCTATTAATAAATTCTGCGGAAGGAATCGCTTGAGTGAATCATCCACTATCTACTACAAATTCTTGAAATACTACTTATGAATTAATATAATTATTGGTATATTATGTTTGTAATAATAATACCTACTCGTATTTTGCGATATTGTATGCCTACCTTCCTATATAATATTGTTTAGGCATGCATAATTTTACGCCGCGCATGGGTAATATTACATTCGTAAATTAGAATTTAAAACATGTTTACTAATCAAACTCTTGTACTTATCTACATAACTACTTACAGCTATTATAGGATTATTGATTAATCATGGCAAATGTGCAATAAATGAATAACTATTAATCAAAACTATACGTCTACTCTTATTTATGATTAAAACTTATTCGTAACTTATGTAGGTACATAGATTTTTACGAGGTAACTGCTTGCAGTTTTCCGTGTGGTTAACTTTCAATTTTTTTTCCTGTCTGTATGTTAACGTTTATTTTTAAAGGTCGCATCAAACATCAGTGGCAGCAATGCTTTCACCGCCGCGGCCGTGTCAGTAGAGCGGACTTGTCTGCAGTCTAGTGGTTATGGTTAAGGCGCGTTTTGGGGTCGTGTAACGTGTTAACAAACCAGTTAGCGTCTAGTTCTGCTTCGACTGCTACGTTACAAATCAAACGCTCGAGGTAATTACTAATTAGGTATTCCTACATAGGCTTGAGACCACAAATATATTTCCCTTCTAGATTTTTATGCTGTGGAAAGTTATATTTTCCCGGTTTAAAAGAATATTTCCCCGTATTTAGGATTTTTTTTCATGCTCTACGGAGTTGGATAACACAGAGTTTGAACTTTAACTCTAGGCATAGGAAAATAGGAACTATTATTTGCTGAAGCAGGTCATAATAGAAATGAACTTTCATTTATTCAAGTCAGTTAGGCAGTGCTTTTATGTCTCCCATGGCTTGCCCCCTCAGTTCATTTTTAGATTTTTAGGGGATATATGTTGGGATTTAGATTTTTCCAAATAGGTACGCCGTCTTCTGTGTTAGATTCACCCAGAATTTCCTTTTTACAATTATAAATCCTAATAGTTAGTCTAGGGCACAACACTACTACCCCTACTACTACTACTACTACCTACTACTACTACTACTACTACTACTACTACCACTACTACTACTACTACTACCACTACTACTACTACTACTACTACTAGGGCACTAGGTGTAGGGGCTAGTATACGATGGTGCTAGGTCATAGTGCATCGACAAATTCTGCACCCTTACGCAGTCGAAATTCCGCGGGCTCATACGAAGCGATTTGGTTCCCTGTTTCTAATTGTAACCGCTTAGAATGCCCTCCCGTTGCCGTTTTCCTCTCCTCTTTTAATATAGGTAGGTCAACCTTCAAATCAACAGTGATGCATCTTCTAGGCAAGCGCGCTCCACCTTAGGTTTTTTTTTGCTTGCTATTTTAATGTTATAGTTATATAAGATCTCATGTCAATAACAGATGAACTGTTAACCTTTTATAGTATCATAAAATTTGTTATCGTTAAATGTTAGTGCCTTTAATCACTGAATATAGTGACGAGCCACTTAACGTGAATAACAATCAGTAAATGACGGTAACTATTAATGAATAATGTATCTATTACTGGAAAAACCTATATAAGTACCTACACATAGTTAATCATTTTTGCCTAAGCTCTTTACTAGCATACCTACTAGTCGATTCCCATGAGTGAGTAGCAAGTAGCAACCACGTGATCTGAGGTAGCAACAATCACACCGAAAATGCTCTTAATCGGATTATCGAATACATTAGTGTACCTACATAGAGCTTTTGAGTTGAAAAGCTAAAGCTAAACGTGCTTTACGATGCGAGATTAGTTTTAACTTTTAGTGCTAGGTATCTACCTACTTATTTAAATTATACGTACTTAATATTACAATAACTTGACTTAACTTATAAAAATTATACCGAATTAACCTATATTTTTAACGGGGCGTAAACAAAAAATTCTGTGCATTTTTAATGTTTTTATTTGAAAATTATAAATAGGTTATAAGTTTGTGACAGAAGTAGAGCACGATGGGCGACAATTTTCTGTCCACACAAAAAAAAAACATTTTCCAAAACGAAAAATTCTGTGCATTTTTAATGTTTTTATTTGAAAATTATTAATAGGTTATTAATGATATTTCCTGTAATTTTTGGGTTTTAAACTGATGTGACAGAAGTAGAGCACGATGGGCGACAATTTTCTCTCCAATACATTTTCCCAAATCTTGATTTCGTAAGGTGTTACGAAATCTTAGTTTTATCACGTTTTATACAGAAAGGGTACCTAATACCTATAAAGAGTCTTTTTTTTAAAATCTCAATGGAAACTACAAAAGTTGCGTCTGGTTATAATAACTATAATTTATTTACCTGATCCCCCGAATTCGTCCGCAGGGTTTAAGTTTTTTTTATTCTCAAGGGAACTCCTCAGTTTTCCGGGATAAAAAGTAGCCTATGTCACTCTCCAGGTCCTCAACTATACCTACTCATGCCAAAAATCACGTCGATCCGTTGCTCCGATGCGGCGTGATTGAAGGACAAACCAACAAACAAACACATTTTCGCATTTATAATATGTAGGTACTAGTTAAGTATAGTATGATGTATTTTTAATACATAGCGGATTTTATTCTAGGTATCTACCCCTTTGAAGTTGGATTCTATTCTGATTTTTGTCTTTACTATCTTAGAACAAGATGATTACGTTAACCAGCATTTTTTGCATAGGTTCCCGAGAAATCTCAAAGAATATGAATGTTTAAACATAAATATTGAACAAAGCGGTCTTTGTAGCGCTTTAGACTACAATTCACCCCGCAGCGCGTTGACTCGTCCGTGTCCGGGGAGCGGACCCACCAATTGCTAGCTGTCAGAACCCCATATCTTTTGATAAAGAAGGACAAATTGTAGGAATGTTACACAATAATACTAAACGGCATCATTAATAATTGAAACGGCATCATTAATTCAATTAGGATTTTCGTCCATACAGTAGTTATTCATACTAATCATATTAATATTATTATAAATGCGAAAGTGTGTTTGTTTGTTGGCGATTGTCCTTCAATCACATCGCAAAAAGCAACGGATCGCCGTGATTTGTATGAGTATAGTTGACGATCTAGAGAGTGACATCTAGATCTAGGCTATACTTTTTATCCCGGAAAATTAAGGAATTCCCGCGGGAATAAAAAGATCTTAAACCAAGCGGACGAAGTTGCGAGCATCAGCTATTTTCAGTAATAGGTTGTACCTTAGTCTGCAGCCTATCTATCTTATGGTTTTGGCTTTGTGAAACTTAGGTTGGGCTGTATCGATGGTTAGGGTACTTATGAATTGCCTTTTATATAAGTCAGAGCAGCGTTTAAGTCTCTTTGATTTAATTTACCTACTTATTAAAAAACAAAAATCTTTATACATATTTTAAAAAATCTTAATTTGAAATGACTTGTACAGCTAATATCAGTTTTTCATAATTTAGGTTACTTTTGAACTGGCAAAGTTTTTTCTTTATCTGGTCATTTGCGTTTGCGTATAAATTATTCAAATATAGTACGCCAGTAAGCTAAACATATTTAAATCAGTATTAAATTACTATCTGTACATTTTATTAAGTACATATAATATACCTACGCTATCGATGAAATTTGTAGCGCATAGTTGTTTTCGAAATTAAAGTTTAAAGTTATTTAGTAATACAGAGAATATGTACCTACATACAGCTACGCATCTACCAACGACTATAATACCTAATAATTACTAAAGTAAGTTATTTGTTTGTTTTATGATAAACCTATAATTATAAAATATGGATCCATAATATGAGGTGAAAGAATTTCTACGCATTAGATAGGTATGATATAAATGAACGATTAGCAGTTATATAGGTACATAAGTTAATGATTTGAATCTAATATTTACTTAGTTATTGCTTTATTAAAAACAGAGTATGTTTCATCGTAAACGCAAATCGTAAAAACGTCCTAAGAACTAGAAACTCATGGTGTAACTAGCCGCGTGTCAACAATACATGCACTCTCCTTCTCCCCTACTCTACATCTAGAGCTTTTTGTCGTAATCTGCCATGCTAAACTGTAAATTATTATCTTGAAAATGGACCTACCTAGATAGCGGGTTCACCGTCTGAAAAATCCAAATACACTGTTTTCCAACGCACAGGTCATCCCATAAAACAAACAATTTTCACTGACACAAATAATTATCACAATCTTGACTGAAACACAGATACAATGGTCACTGAACACATCGATGTCACCGATCGTAGACTCCTTGAACACACAGACCGGTTCCCAGCCTGAAGTGTAACGTGTCTTGTTTAGTGTTTACAGTTGGCGCTGGACGCCGATTTCGAAGTTTGCCGCTAGTTCAATACACGAACGTATACCCGCGACGCACTCGACTACGGCACTGGCGCGAGCGGCTACAACGCGCGGGGGGTGCGGCTATACACGAACTTGCCCGACCAGTTTCTCTATCTCTTTTACTATATGCGCGTGCGCTGCGCGTCGTTGCCACGTTTACGTCTAGCAACGCGTTGCCAGTTTTACTAAGTATATTTTTTGTTTTACGTTGACGCGTTCTAAATGAGCGGCCATAAATATAAATAAAATAAAAACGTACTTCAGTTTAGGATGGTATTGATAGAGATACGAGCTTTTATTAAAGTGAATAATTTTAAATCCCAAATGTAGTACCTACAAGTAAAATATTCATAGAAGTTAGCAAAAGCTCCCACAAATATTAGATTCGAAAAGATATAGTACTTTGAAGGTATAATGATAAAGTAAGGTATAGGTACTTTACAAAAATAATCTCATTTTAAAATATTCAGGCACATGGATTCTAAAGTCAAAGCGTCCAGTCCACTGTTATCTGAGTAAAGAGTACCTATCTCAGTCCTCAACGTAAACACATCGCTCTATCGTGGCCTCGAAATTATTAGGGGACGCGTCAGGTGCTAGTGCTACCACATGGGCCTTTACCTGCGCCAACACTTATTATTATCTACCTACATCTTGGGCAGACTAACGAACGAACGAGCTTTTTACACCACATGGTTGTGAAATTTTATTGAAAAGACTTTACTGTGCTCCCTTGCATTCATAGCCGCATCTGTTCGATTTTAATGCTATTTTTACGAGATGCCAGTTTATATTATTTTTAAAGTCAATAAAAAAGGCTTTCCAGTAGCCTGGCTGTCGTATTTGATTACGAAATATATACCAATCGTAACAGTCAAGCTTATGATCAAATAAAGTTGACAGTTGAAAACGTACTTTGTAATAACGATATTTTTTTACCGCATTTTACATTGTACCTACCTAAAAAGATTATATATAATTAAATTTTTCCTATATATGTGCAAAAAGCTAATAAATGGATCGGACGAATTAAGCGGTAGACTAGGTAGGTAGCAGGTACGTCACGTAAACGTTCGAGATAATCTTATGATCAAATAAAGTTGACAGTTGAAAACGTACTTTGTAATAACGATATTTTTTTACCGCATTTTACATTGTACCTACCTAAAAAGATTATATATAATTAAATTTTTCCTATATATGTGCAAAAAGCTAATAAATGGATCGGACGAATTAAGCGGTAGACTAGGTAGGTAAGTAGGTACGTCACGTAAACGTTCGAGATAATCTTAATGCTGTTTAAGTGGAACGCTTTTCACGTTTAACGTACAAGCGCATTCGGTAATTAGATATACTATGATATGATACGGGAGAACTTGTGGCAGGCCAGCGATATGATATTCGAGTTCCCTGTGGGCGGTCTGCCACTTTGCCTAATTGTACAATCAGAAACCACTATATATTATAAGGTTACAAAATATGTTACAACGGATGTGTCTTCTGATTCTTTCCATTTGTTTTACTTACCTACTTGTATAAATAAGGATAAAAAAATAATTGTGTGTCAGCTCCGACGCACGACTGGAGTTTACTCATTACGAACGAAAAGTGTTACCATGGAACATAAACATAACGCAACGTAACGGAGAAAGTTTGATTTTACTCCCCATAAACTTTCATACCCCGGGCTTATATATGAAAATCGATTCTTAAGGAGGTAAACTCCAAAAATTAAAGAAATTAAATAAATAAATTTATTTATTTGATAAAATTCTTTTATTATTTTAGAATGGAGCACGAATAGAGCCAACTTTCACTTCATTTGGGTAATCGTGTCGATATTTTGGATCAATTGTAGAGCTTGTCAATTGGATGTATTTGAAAGTGAAGCCTCTCAAGGTACTATTACTATTACTCGATTGTCGCCAAAAATAAATTAATTTAAAAATGGTAGTTAGGAGTGTAGTGTGTACGTATAGTGTAACTATGTATACACAAGATCATCATCATCACAAGTCACAACATACATTACATTTTTACTAAGAATTATAATTTTATTATTTTAAAAGAACATAAAGCAAGCGTAGCGTGTGTCCTTCACAAGAATAATATATTATAGGAAAGATAAGCGAAAAGACGTCCACTCAAGATGTTCGATAGGCCGGGCAGGTAGTGAGTACCTACCGTCGCGTCGCCCTAAGGGGTAAGACAACGTTTTGTCTATCATCTGCAATTTATGGTTCTTTAATATAAATTATACGTGTTTCTTAACTAGTACCGAGCATCCTACTTGTAAATATCGAATCGACCGTGTCCGTTCTGCATCTGCAAGGAAGAAAATTGTATGTACTTATCTCAGTTTATGTTGATTTGAGTTTTATCATATTTTGACAAATGTGTGAATTTAGGAATTGGTTGAATCTCGATCAAAGTATGGTCACCCTACTAAAAATATTGTAAAAATATATTTTTTAAGTACAACGCATTACAAAGCACTAAAAAATAAAAATTGCATTAAATTAAATTTTTAATGCATTTTAATGCATTAAAAGCGTAGTACAAAGCATTGAAAAATTATATAGTAGTTACCTACCTAATATTTTTGAGCCACTAACGCGAGTTGCAACTTGCACTACACATTGCAATTTGCAAACTAATTTAATCACAAGATTCCATTCAATTCTTGTGATAAATTACTTTAATCATCACCTAAATTGGATATTTTTCGTGTACTCAGCGCAACTCAAATAAGTAGGTTTAATAGGTAGGTATAGTGTCCACTCACAACGTTCAACTTTAGGATTCTAAATAGATAGGTATAGCGTCCGTATAAGTACTTAATAGGTATATCAACATTTGTTATATTTTAGTCTCAAATCATGCTAGAATTTTGGTGGTTTGCTGGAGCAGTTTGCATAATATGAGAGGCGAGTGTGATCCCTCAGGGCATTTAGTTCGATCCATGTTCGATCATTAAGCAAACTGACTAAATACCTACGTAGCTACAGATTAAGTTCTGTTTATGTTTTTTATTAGATTACAAGTTAGGCCACGACTTTACGTAATCTTACATACATAAACGAATACCTAAGGTGAAGTGGAGATGCATTGTCGACATTGGCCGTAAACTGTAACCTACTAATTTTTCAGAATATCTTGGGCCTAGATGGAGTTTATGTATCAGATTAATAAGATTAGATCAATGGTAGATATAGACTGTCTAAGCTAAGTCTGCAGCAGTAAGAAAATGGTAGAATTTGAAAATCTGTTGATGACAACACAGAGTGTAATGCGAAAAAACGCACTTGATACTTGTGTTTTTTGTTTTTAATCTGCTTTCCTGGGAGTGTGGTCATTGTTTGTTTTAGTACATTTCAAAGAGTAAAATGTAAATAGAGGGCACAATTTTGACAGCGTAATAATGTAGAGCATACATGATCCCGTATATACCTAGATAAATTTTATATATAATATTTGCCGTGAATTCGTCTGCGTGGATTTCGGCTATAAACTCACGCAGAAACCATATGTTTTTGTTCAGGGGATGAGTCAAAAAAGGTAACAGACAAACGGTTACTTTCTCTAACTACTCTTCGCTACTACTAATATTAGTATGAATCTACTGACGCTAAAGATTAACAACAAATTATTACTTGATCAGGGGAGATCTTTTGAATTACTTAAGGAGAGCATAAATGAATTAAAACATAAAATGAAATGAACGAAATATTCTTTATTGTACACCAAAGACATAACATTAATAATCAGAATCAATAAAACAAAAAATAAAAGAAAACAATAAAAATTATCAATATTGACTTTTGTTTCCCGTGCTGCACGCTTTTTGCCGGGAGTCCTCCAGATTCCCTGATTAGTTTGGCCCTCATTTTTAATAGGTAACTCTTAAGGTTCGTTCGCTTACACCTGGTAATAAATGAAAATAATTTATTTTTTTCGCATTTTCGCCAAAAAAATAATTATGTTGGGGGTTCCGTCTAGACTCTCTTGACCCCTCCTTAGACGCGACAGCTTATGATCAAGGCAGCACGTTTCTAAATCTAAAATCCCACCCCAAAAAAAACAAAATTTCAATTTGAGATGGATGGATTGACTTATTCCATGTTTCTGAAGGACATCCTGGAGATGAGGCTTTAACTCTTCGCTTATTCCACCTTGAATTTATACAATAATTAATAAAAAGTATTAAAACTTAATAGGATTTTGATGTCAGTTTTTTTCGCATATTATCCATCATAATTATACGATATGAACAGGCGAATATAAACCGTTTAAACGTTTTATATAAATAATCTAGTATTGTATTCAAAGATCGAAAGGCAAAATATCAAAACCGTTTGGTCAACTTACTTGTCGACTCTTCAATTTCTTGTAAACATTGTTGTTTTTGGCTTAGGACAGCATCGTGATCTTCCTTTACTGCTTAGAATTTAAGAATCATGTTATAAAATAACTCGCACACATTATTTTGAATAGGTTTATCCATTATTTCACTATTTTCACTTTTATTTTCGAAATATTAAAACGAACATAAACAACCTGATAGCTGAATTGACAAATCAGTGACAAATGTAAGAACACAGATTAAACGAATGTTTTGACTTTGTTTTAAGTGTTGCCCTTTTATTCCGTGGCAGAGTTAGCGTGGCCAGACTCTATACGTTTTATATATCTACTAACTCTTACGTATTAAGAGGTAAGATTCCATTGTTTGACATTGACATAATAATATTATAGCTTGAGATGACTATACGACTATACGATCATTCATCATAAATTATGACTGATGCCTCTGCAATCGATTACAATAATAATTGGAACTCTATTCATACGATTGATCGGTACTAAGAGATGCTAAGCTATAATATATCCTATAGGTAGGTACTAGGTACCAGTCAATCTAATCATTAGTTTACTTAAACACTTAATTGTAACAAGGCAGGAAATCTATACTTATAATAAAACTGTAACAGGTTCAATTCTGTACATTGAAGATATTTTGAAAATTTTTTTAGGAGGGCACTCATTATTCGATACTGAAGCCAAATCTGTAATTTTTTTCATTTTTGTCTGTCTGTCTGTCTGTCTGTCTGTCTGTCTGTCTGTCTGTCTGTATCTTGGCCGCGCATCACGCCGAAACTACTGAATGAATTCAAACGAAACTTGGCACGATTTGAGCCTATACTACGAGGTAGGACATAGGATACTTTTTATCCCGAAATTCTACCCCCGAAGGGGTGAAATAGGGGTTGAAAGTTTGTATGAAAGTCCTTAATTTCTCAAAAAGTTATAGCCATGAAACTTGATATATGAGCTGCTGGTTGAAAATGGAGACATACGTGTTTCACAGTTTTTGAAAATTCGACCCCCAAAAGGGTGAAATAGGGGATGAAAGTTGGTATGAAAGTCCTTCGTTTCTCAAGATGTTTTACAAGTTATATCAACGAAACTTTTTATTTTGGCTTACGGTAAAAAATAAAGAAGTACGTGTGTCACAGTTTTCCAAAATTCCACCCCTAAGGGGGTGAAATAGGGGGTGAAAGTTTGTATGAAAGTCCGTCATTTCTCAAGTTATATCGATTAAACTTGGTATACAAGCTACTGGTTAAAAATGAAGAAATAAGTGTTTCACAGTTTATGTAAATTTTACCCCCGAAGGGGTGAAATAGGGGTTGAAAGTTTGTATGAAAGTCCTTCATTTCTCAAGTTATAGCCATGAAACTTGGTATATGAGCAGCGGGTTAGAAATGAAAACACACGTGTTTCACAGTTTTTCAAAATTCCACCCCCAAAGGGGTGAAATAGTGGTTGAAAGTTTGTATAAAAGTCCGTCATTTCTCAAGTTATTTCGATGAAACTTGGTATATCCACGCGGACGAAGTCGCGGGCATCAGCTAGTTAATAATATTAATGTAAGATACTTATTTGACTATGTTGTGACTTGTGGCTAAGCTAACTAATGTATGTATGACTAAAGCGAGCGTCCCAGGGAAGATGCCGTGTAGAAACCGATTAGTTTAATATAATTGCCATATCTACCCCAACAGGTTAAACTACACTATTTAAACGACTTCTCGACAAGATCAACGGTCGGACCAGTGGTCGAAGTCGCGGGCATCATCTAATATTTAATATTATTATTGTAGACACCTATTAATATTATTGTAGACACAGCATTTCCATTGCGGTGATGTTGCGTGACAATTCTTATTTATCAGCGTAAATAGTGAATAAAAAGTGAATAAAAATGAAAAAAAGAAAATGTCGATCTAATTAATTCTCTATAATACCTATGCCTATTCATATTTATCCACCTATTTTCTCATAAAAATCAACAGCAATCTGACTGTACTGATCTAGTTTTGAACAAATGTAACTACTGCGGGTGCGGTACATCCACAGGGTACATCACGGGCATTGCTGGACATCCGCTTAATGGCGGGCATTGTATTCGGTGCGTTAATGGGTGGGTAATTGGTCCGAGGTCAGCCGCGGTCATGCGCCACACCTGCCTGGTCCACTCTTTCATCCCGTAACAGATAGATCTTGCCTTCCTTCATACATCGTAATTCGTATCTCAAGCGTAACATTCAATTATACACGTCATTAAATCCGGAATTCGATTTCGGAATAAGGTAATTAAGTAGGTAGGTACAATTTATTAATATACATATATTGTTTACGAAATTAAACGTGAAAGACCTGCCTTTACAGGAGGCTGTTAATCTTTCTCCAGTTTTGCAGCAAGTTGCTTTTGATGAACTTTCCAGCTTTCTAGACATCGCATATAGAGTAGGTATGTACTTAGATAGTAGCACTATATCCGAAGTGGGAAAAGCTAGAATTTATAGATAAGATATTCTACTTACCTTAAATTCTAATCATTAATTTGAGACTCCATGATAAACAGCCGGTTTTATTAATGTGATCGTACTCATAAGTCACCGAATAACTGGGTCGAAATAATGTTCCAAAAACTAAATTAGCGCGTTGCTTTGGGCTACCACGCTAATTAAGTTTGGGTACCCATCCGAAATGAATTTATAATTAACTTTACTTAAGTAATTTCTTAGAGCATTTCATGGGTGTTACACGGGAACCCTATTAACTTTAATTTGTTTAGCTTCAAGCTATTCTACGGCGACTGAGCTCTGAAATAGGTACTTTTCCAATTCTTCACGATTGATTGAACTAAAGATTTGACTGTTGGACGTTGGACGCAGTTCTATTGGATTTATACCTCCGGAATAATTACAGTTTAAACTGACATGTGATATCCAATCGCTGTATCCTAGTATGTGGTGATTAATCATATTAATTATAAATAAATTAGTGTACAAGAGAGCCTCAAGAAAAACAAACGGTTCAGATCAAACTTGAGCGGACAATTTCATTTGCTGGAATATTCCACTGCTCTTGAATTTGCTTGCAAAGCCATATAATGTCCTGCTTGACCTTATTACTTACTAGACTTTTCAGGTTCCAAATTCTAGCTATCATCGTTCCAAATGTCAGCCAAATCAGTTCAGTCATTGTGGCGTGAAAGAGTAGCAAACATCCAAACATAAACTTACAAAAATTCACATTTAAAATACATATTAGTAGGATAAGACAAGACGGCCAGTGACGAATAAAATTAGTCATTCGCTTAGTTATAATCAAGACTGGAGGAGTATTAGATGAAAAGGTTCAACATCTGCCGGTATGTCCTTGTTGGCTAATGCTCACTGGCCGCAGGAAGTAGCTCATTGTTTCTCAGTGACCCGTGCAAAGAGTCCACCGGTCGCTGAGACTGATACACTGATGTACTGTCTACATACATGTACTATGCAATCACAGCTAGCGCGTGATATGTGCTCGTACTTCATTCAACAAATCCAATTTGTTTTGCGTTCCATGTTTCGCTATTTACGAGTGTGACCGAATTTCATACTCTGTTAACTCTTGTGAATGTACCTAGGTATGTGTGCAGGTGCTTTCATGCGTTATTATAAAGTAGAACAATATTAGCAAATTAAAGTATCTAAGTACCTATACCTAATATTGTTATGATATTTAATATTTTACTACTACTTTCCTACCTTGCATTTTGTAAATCGTAGTCCACGAAACAGGTTCGACCAGTTGTGAAGTGCTTTTTACTCAGCCTCTGCATCTCTATATAGATGACCATTATTTTAATAAAATTGTGGTGGCACACCTGTAACTATTTTTACATAAAAATTGGAATTGGATTAATTGAAAAAGTTCATAACTTAGGTTCGACTAGCTGGGTGATTAATTTCTATGGTTAGAAAAGACCTAGTCCCCGCATCTCTTTAAGGATAGCAACAGCTCTATGCTGAAGAAAAACACCTAATATCTTTCAATAAATGAAAATGAGGGTGTGCGAGTCCGGATGTGCACAAGACATGGCAATTAGCGTCTTGATGACGTCAAGCCTTGCTGAATCTTCTCACGCGCTGCGCCACTCTTATCACAACAAATAAATCGCTTTGACCCGCATTGACCGGGCTCTTGTCGCCTCTCTCACTTAATTAAAGAAAGTAATAAGGTCCATAACTATCAAATAAATTCATTACTTACTGATAAACGTTGAGCTATACACCATAGAGATGCAGATCTTATATACAAAGGCAATTCTAAAAGCAAATTAAAATCAAAATGCTATACTCGGATGGCTTTGTAACGCGTTTAGATAGAGTCCTGAGCATGATAGTCAGAAGCCTCGACTGACGACTGCTGTGATGTGACCTGCTGCTGCAAGCTAGGTTTCAGCTGGGTTAGAAAGAGAAACACGCTGTAGCGGTTCACATAAGTTAGGTTTATTTAATTTAGTTTATTACCAATATAATTTAAGAGTCTCTGTTGTTCGAAATAAACGTCGTTAAATATTTATTAAAATTTACCCCTGTTTCAATCAGCGTGGCGATGTTGTTGACTGTTGTTGATAATATTATTGCGATAGTCGAGACATTAAAAACCGCGCCACCACTTATTTACCGAATAACGTTAAGCTCTTGGTCGCCAAGCTGTTCTGGGGAACATCACCGCCTCTAGCATAATAGATATGTCACCTCCCAGCTGATAAAATAAACAATTAGTTTCGTACTATATGATCATTATTACAGATTCTCACACTTGTGGCTTTACTGCTAATATCTTATTGATTAAATACTATCAAACTTATTGTTTCCTTTACGCATACAGCCATACAATAGGTATGTTAAGACAATCGTATCTACATAAATAACATCCGTCTAAAGCGGAACAAAATGTACCCAAGTAAAATCATACAATCTTGAGAAAATGTAAGCATTTAATGAGTAGTTATCTACATTTAGTGGCCGTGAGATCGCAAACAATAAAAGTTGCACCGAAGTCGCTAAATGAAATTTCCCACAGGCAAGTGTGCACAATAATATACCCAGGTACTTGGGAAACGCTTTGTATCAACGATAAAACAGTGTTAAGTACTAATCAGTTAGGACACGAGATAAGGACAATGACCAACTTTATTCTCACGTCGCGTTGTACAATCAACCACTTCGATGCAGTCGGTGCAAAGATTTCGCACGATGTATTTAGGTATCAAAGGATAGTTTATATTTTGCGTTCTTCTCACTTCACCGAGTCTATTTTGCTGGCATATGCTACTAAGCAGCAAGTTATATATTTTGTTAGTATTTAAATATATTTTCATGAACTTATACTAAGTGCTAAGCTAGTGATTTAAGCTTTGTGGACTGTAGTATTTAAGACTTTCAAGTGTTGTGCGGGTTCCAATAAAGAACTTTTTAACCTAAGCCGCTACATTTCTAAATAAAATCCAGACAATTTGAACCTGTCTCATTAGATTCGTAAGTTCTAACTTTACGCTTTGGAGTTTTATTTAAAAAGGTTTTGTCTTTGATCAAATTGATGCTAACCATTCCTGTGACAATATCTTGAGTGTACATAATAGACTTATCTTGCGCTGTAGTTTCAAGAGCCAATTAGCCAAAGTAGAACGAATATTTCGTACGAAATACGAACTATTTCGTGAATGAAAAACAATAGACAAGGCGTGTAAACCTTTTATAACCTTGGTATAGGTACCTATATGATAATATATCGGCATCAATTCAAAATGTAATGTAGTATAGGTCTATGGTCTACCAGAATCTGTTGGCAAAAAATACCTTTGATTTTATATATAAAGTCAATGAAAAATACACCTAAAAGCAATGCCTAAAAGTACCAGTATACGGTGTATACTTTTTGCCATCAGATTCTGGTAGACCTATAGTTGTGATTGATCGATTTTCGTCACCTATTCATGAAATAGGTACTTACATAAGGTATATTTCAAATTTCAAATTTCAAACGTTTTTTATTCAAAATAAACATTTACAAGTGCTTTTGAATCGTCAAATGAATCTACCACTGGTTCGGAATGCCATTCCGCTGATCGGTGCCATATAGCTGTTCCGCTGATCGGTTTATCCGATTCACTCTAATATATTTAAATCGTAATATCATGTTCATTGGCACTATTACTAAGTACCTACATAATATGTACGTTTTAAAATATGTGAAAGTAGTGTTTAAATGAAAACGTACTTTTTTTTTAAATCTAATTTTCTTTTTTGAGGTTTGTATTCTAAAAGATATGTCCACCCCATCGCAACATTATTTTAAATACATTGAACAAAAAAAATAATCTAAACATAACTAAAACAAGAAATAAAACTATTACTTATCATACCTACCTACGACGGTCACCGATGGCAAGCAGTGACCAAATTAACCAAGCTTTTCGCCGATTCTGATGTGGGACTTGCCAGAACACTCTGAAAAAGTCCCACATTAAGTCTATTCCAATTAAATTTTGCCATCAGTGAACGTCGTCGTTCGAAAACGTACGAGGGATTTCCTTTGAGAATCCATTCTAATTGTTATAATATGAACTGATAATTTAATACACATGTGCGTTACTTGTTATACATATTATTAGGTGTCATAGAAGGATAGTAAGCCGGATATAAGTGTAATTTTATGTAGGTAATCGGTAAGCAAGATGTGTCATAGCAGCACTAACAAATTATATGGCCCTAATTATCCATCATGACGTTATACTTAATGGACTGAGAGCTCAAAGGCTTTTTGTGTAGATGTTTGTTACAATAGTATATTGTGATACAAGGGTGGAAAGTAGGTTATTGCAAACGAGCTGTCATTAATAAGCCCGAACCGAAGGTGAGGGTTTTTAATGTCACGAGTTTGCAATAACCTTCACACCCGTGTATCACACGACGTTTTTCAATACAGTTGTGGGAAATAGTAATAAACAAATCAAAGAATTACAAGTTTATTTCAACATACATACGTACCTACATAGTAATTAATTCTGAAAATTGAGATAGTTTTTAACATGGAATAACTTGACCACAATGTAGATGGTTTATATTTTCCACTCAATTCATGAAAATAAGCTAACAAAACATTTTCTGAGAATGACTTACTTAGTTTTTTTATGTTTTTTCCATGAAATAAAATTATTGTAAGCCGTCATATATCTTTCTCGAGATTTTGGGGGCAAAATTCCATCTTGCGCAGTTTTCGCCTCAGATAAAATATCTGGTGGAGTTAATTCCATTTCATCATAAGTACTAGAACTCATATTAACAAAAATATAATCAATTTATCACATAAAAATAAAAAATTTCAGCAAATGGCGCGTATTTACACCTGGACATATTTTTTTTTTCAACGAAACTAGGCTACGGGTTCGTACCTACGCGTATACAGCCTATTCGATTTTTGTCAAATGTTGAAAATAATTAAATTAAAACTGGTAATTAAATATAATCAACAACTATTTAAAAGAATTTTGGAAATACAATGCTAAAACGTACGGATTCATTCATTTTTCCTCGTAAAAAGCCTATCCGATTATATTCTATGTATGAAAACTCCTTGCTACTAAACTTTTTTAATTGACTTGGAAAATTTAAAAATAAACTGCAAAAGTAAGTGTCGAGCTTGTAAAAGTAAGTCACGACCGTGTAAAAGTAAGATGCCTATGCGAAAGATTCAATTTTCGAATAATAACTACAGCCTCTGAAAGTGCGCCATGTTTGACAACTGTATTGAAAAATATTAAACAGTTCTCCTGCCTTGCCTGAGTATTGAAATTTAGACCTGCCATCTTGGTATGGTGTATCATTATTGGATATCAGAATGATGGGCTGGGTTTTTAAGTTACCCTTTATCATTCGCCTTAAGTAATTCGACACCCATAGCCTCAAACGGGATATTTGAAGTTGCAATTATAACAAAAAATCTTTTCTGGCATTTTTTGAAAACAGCCTGTATGGTATCCGAGTGAAGGTTTAGTTTGTAGATTAATGCAAAATTGCTAGCAGCTAAACTTGTATTACATTCCTTAACATTTCTCGTTCCCAAAATTTTACACTGACTCTCACACCATTATTATATAGCCCTACATATAGTAGAAGATCCGAATCTAAATCGAAACGTACCGGTTTGATAAGAGAATCAAATTTATTTTATAATAAATTTCATATATTAGAAAATAAATTAAAAATGGGTAGACAACAGAAATCCTGGACAGAATATTTTTAATTACTTTTCGAAAAATGATTTTTCATAAAATGTTGCAAAATGAAGATAATAATAAAATTTTATACTGGACTTAAAGTATAGAGCATATAGAATGTGCAATCGTAGGGTAGACTATTATTTCCATTATTTATCCAGGTAAATAATAGGGTAGACTATTATTTCCATTATTTATCCAGGTAAATAATAGTCTACCCTACGATTGCACATTCTATATGCTCTATACTTTAAGTCCAGTATAAAATTTTATTATTATCTTCATTTTGCAACATTTTATGAAAAATCATTTTTCAAAAAATAATTAAAAATATTCTGTCCAGGATTTCTGTTGTCTACCCATTTTTAATTTATTTTCTAATATATGAAATTTATTATAAAATAAATTTGATTATCTTATCAAACCGGTACGTTTCGATTTAGATTCGGATCTTAGACCAATATTGAATAGAAAGTGTCTGTATAATGAGTCTGATAGATACTAATTAATAACAAGCAAATAAAAGGAAGTCCTGTCGGCTACGTGTCCTTTTTGTGTCGTTTCGCGATGTTTCGTGATGTATTTGTGTCGGCGTCAAACGGCGGATGTGGGTAATGAGATGCGTCAGTGGAACTGGAAACACCGATGCGTGGAAACCATTCGGATAGGTCTGGACTTCATTATTTACAGCGTTTTAACGTTGTTAGTCTGTTGTTAGTGCTTAGTGATGCAATTTTGTAAATGTGGTTTAAAGGAAACTTCTGAAATATTTAAGTAGGTTAGGTACAATGGCTAGGTACCTATGTACGTCCTATCATAATTTCTATACTGTAAAATGAGAATTGAATATAACAATATTTTGGTAGTTTCAATAAACAACTTTATTTAACTTCATGCTATAGACGTAGGTACATCTTCAAATCTTCATTGCTTCTCCTGAGCTTTATCTTAAGCGAATCAACCAATACCGTTGTCAGTTGTCACCAATGTCATTGAAGTTCTAACTCTTTAATCCTAATGCCGGAAGATCTTTTTATTTCATGTTTTGAAACCTGTTTACCTTTAGCTATAGATTTCTTTTACAGTTTCTGTAGGTATTTAAAATAGCTCGTTGAATAAAAGTGGTGGTAGTTGTAAGTATCTAAAACTGGTAGGCTGTAGCATGATAAGCTGTCAATTACTCGTACCTGGGGGTCTACTCTCTTTCTCTCAAACGAAACTTCGCAAACGAACGAACGAAATTTCGTTAACTCCTCTCCTACATAATATTCTCGTATACGCAGACGAAGTATGGATCCATAAACAATTTTCGTGACCGATTGGATTGAACGATTTTGTGTGGGTCTAATAACCGACTAATTACGTTTGTTTGCGAAGTTTCGTTTGAGAGAAAGAGAGTAGACCCCCTGGCTTGTACGTACTACGTACCAAATTTTTATAAATAAATTGATTCACTAATTCATGATTGATTTTATCAGGTAAGATTGCAGTCAAGGGTCGTGGAAGAAATAAAAAATATTGATTGAAACAATTTTTTTAAGGTGGTTAAGAGATCGAAGGCAAACGTAAAGTACTGCATAAAACGATTTCATTAGCGGGATACGGCGGCCAGCGGACGAGCCAGCGAAATATTAAACCTGTATCAAATTGTATATCCGGTGCAAACGTAAGCACTCAGGATGTTTATAAACTACATTTCCATTTTCCGGCATAAATTACATTAGCTGCAGTATCATTTTAAATTGTAATATTTTCTGCAGTAGGTACGGCCGTAGAGCTATTTTACGTGACGGTGTAGGAACCTACGTGAGTTTTAACCACAGACTACAGTGTATGTTTTAACCTACGCAAAAATAATGTGCGTACCTATGAGCGATTACTTATTAGTTTATTACCTATAGGTAATAATCCGCGTAGGTAGGTCTAGCCGCGTAGCAGCCATATAGCGTCGACCTTGAGTTTCTGCGACACTGGGTGGAACTAATATTTAATATTAATATAGGCTAGTTGGTAATTCAGCTGCAATTGAAAAGGAATGATCTCTAAGGTTGAAAATGAAGACTCAAGCGATAGCCTGTACTGTTATTACCTATTCCGTGTAAACTGTGGTGATAGATATGGTTTGCCATCGCGCCAGGACCCAGAATCAATTATTCAAGTGAAAACTTCTTTAGCCGCATTGAGCACTTTTTGGTAGAGGGTAAACTTATGGATTCGCGTCACCGTCACCGACATGCTCGCTCCGGCATGTTCGCGAACACCGACATGCTCGCAAACACCGAGCTCGCGTTGTTACGAAGATAAAAGTACTTAAATATAAATACAATATCTACTACATTCCTAATTAAACTTTAATTCTTTAGTTTTAAGGTTTATATTTTAATTATTGGTCTCTATAAGTTTCAAGTGTCAACTGTCACCAAATTCTCATTAAAAAAAACCACTCCGAATTTAATTAAAGTCACGCCTTAAAGTTTGTAGGTGGTAACCTACTTACCTATATTTTTTAAATTTACAATAGGCTCATGCTTGACTGGACTGATACTTGTTATTCCGAGCGTCACTTCGATCAGCTATTCAAAAGTATCGACAATAGGCACTATTGGGATCACTTTTGTTAAAACGGCGCTGAAATCATAGAGCGGCGCGCGTTGTACGTGTAACCTCAATCATTTGATTGGCTATCGCGCCTTTCCTGTGAGCCCTACCGAGCTAACAGCTCCGACGTCTTCAGGGCACGTCAACTGATATTGGCCCTAAGTGGACCTTGAAAGGAACATGTCGTCTCCATTCACGTCGCTTATGTAGGTGGATACCTACTAACTGGCTTGGTTGGTAGAATTATCTATAGAAAAACTATACCTAATGTGTACCTACCACTTTTTTAAAGTTACAAGTTAGCCCTTGATCGTGAATTGCTATCTAATTTTGATTTAAGCATGTTTGTGGTCACCGTAGGTAGTTATATTTCCCTACTCAGTGGTCACATAAATAACATTTTTGTGTGAAAAATCAATTAAGTATATTTACTAAATTTATAATGATTGAAAATTATAATAAGAATTGTTGTCTAAATTAAAAGTAGGTAAAAAAAAGACACAGTAAGTACTTAATTATTATTTTAACACGATGTATTTTACCAATTTCATGGACGATAGAAATTACGTATTACGTAGTCCATAATCAATTTAGAATACAAAACAAAACGTTAATGAAAACAATTACAAAATGTTTCTAAACATACCTAATATTTGCACAATACTATTTACTAATCTCATCATACCAACGCGTATAATACTTATTCAACTTCTGATTAATGAAAGATATTAAATATATTAATCTCATAATCTGCGTCGGGCAAACTTTGCCCGAAGCAGATTATAATATATCCTAATAAGTATAGTCTCCAGAGCTTTTGTAAAGGTTTTTGTTATTTACTTACAAAATAGACGGCTAAAATATATTTTTAGATTCAAATTAAAAAGCGCCAAATGTCAATGTGAATGTAATTCTGATGTGCTCAATCAATTAAACTAAAAGTTAGTTACTCCAACTGCATTGCTATCCCTTTCATAATGCTCCTTGCGGAACATGTGGTAGTATTTTAATTGCGTAAATAATAATATTATTTATAACAATGTTTATACAATAACAATTACAATGTATACAGTTTACTTAACAGTTACACGCACTTCGCTCTAATGTAAATATATCTGCTAACTAACTAGAAGTTTAATTTAACTAAGTTAAACGTACAATGTTGTATTTGTTCTCCGAATATGAGCTGTGGCAGAGTCTTGCAGTTTCCTTACGATCGTTAAGAATATATGGCTGGCATGGTAGGATGCAATGCAACCCGGTTCGCCAGTTCACGCCTCAACTTTCCGGGACCAAAATAAGCTACAATCGACGGCATCCGTTATTGACCTGCAAGTAGCTAATGTACACTACAGAAGCAGACGAAAATACCCTATTAGACGAGTATCAGGTCCGCAACGAAAAATAAACTTTACTATTCCGAAATTAGAATAGCTTTCCATTCGTCGATATGTAGTGTTGTTGGTTTAATGTATTAGTGCTAACAGACTAGCTGTACCTACGTATTTCATAACCGAAGTACGATCCATGATCTTACTAAAAATAATGTCCATCATCGAACGACGTTAATGTGTTTTGATCGGCTCTGTAATGTTTAGTTTTAGCTTGAATGGAAATATGGCTCCATTATAATTTGCTTTGTGACTGAATACTTATACCGTACGATGCGGTGAAACACGCCATTATCCATTTGAATATTAAGACGGCATGTACCTAGATATCAAACGAATCCTATTTATAATATCCAAGCCAAGACCGAAGACCGTCATCCATTGCGATGGTGAGCACTGAGCAGCCTAGGCCCTACTTCTCTTGCAGGTAGCTTACTGCTTCCAGACACCGAAACATGATGTTCACTCCAGACTGTCACCTGTCACGTAGGCAAGCTTGTAAGGTCATGGAGTTTTCATCAATATTTTCAGAAACTAGATGATGCCCGCGACACGTCCGCGTAGATCAAGGTTTTTTGATTCCCGCGGGAACTCCGGGAAAGTAGCCTATGTCCTTCCCCAGCATGTAACCTACCTCTATTTTATCAAAATTCGTTGAACAGATTGGCCGTGAAAGCGTACTTAGCAGACAGACAGACACACTTTCGCATTTATATTATTAGTATGGATATTCCCTCGGGCCTCAAGGAAAATCAGAGAGATAAAATCACTGGTCGGGATCCACAAGTGACGCATAAAGTTACGAGTAGAATCGTCGATGGCTGACTCTACCATCGGAAGTGGGACCGGTTTTGAGCATTCTTATAGAAATCCTCCAACGCACTATCCCTATGAGTTTCTTGACCTTATGTTGGTCTCCATAAAAACAAATTATATTGGAAAGGAATAGACACACAATAAGTGTGAAGAATCGATTTCGATACCCTCATTTATATCGATTACAGACGGACTCTAGTAATATTATACTGGAGATTATACCTATTGCCTAACTTATAATTTTCTATTATAATATAAGTTTAGATTACCAGCTGCAGGTACTCGTATATTTAAGAGTACGTATTTTAATTTCATTTACGAGTACTTAGATTCATCTCATCGAATCTACATATTTAGATTTTTTATTATTATGCGTTGTAAAATTCATACAATAATGTAGGTACTTTTTATGTATAATTTAGTAGATAATCAAAAATCCATACCTAACTACCTCCGGTTACCTAAATCCGTATTATGTGGGCATGATAAGATATCCGGCTGAATGGTTTTGATGATTTACGAGTAGGCAGCTACAATTCCTAAATACAGATTTAAACACTGAAAATGTTAGGAAATGTTAGAAATAAAAAATATGACGAAATTGGTATTTTTACATGCACGAGGAAAGAAATACAATAAGTACCTATGAGTTATGACTTTTATCTTTATATTATGTCGTTGATTTTTCTGAATGGAACTCAATGGCAAAGAAAACCTGATGAAATGTTTGATGTTTGAGATTAATGAAATGCTTGGGTTAAAAAGCCTACGAAGCTTAGCCACTCTTGGGCCCACGTCAATCGAGGCTCTTCGTAATGAGAGCAAAATTCAGGAAAAAGGATAAGAGTTTGCTTCTGTGCAGCAGAGGCAACAAAAAGAGGATTGGGAATAAAAGTAGGAGTGCTAAGGGTTAAGACATAGAGAGGACTGGAAAGCTAAGGTTAAAAAAATAAAAGTTAGAGTGCTAAGAGTTAAGACCCAAGTCCCAACTTACTTCTTGGTAAAGGTACAAGGTTGAAATAACAATCGTAAAAGGGTAAAGGTATCGAAGGTACAATGTTCAGTCGGCTCGGAGAGGCACGTGTGCGCGTGATCGATCTATCAGAGTTGCGTGACCTATCAGCCATTGTTCGAGCCGTGACATTCATAATTATTCAGAAAACTATCAGATGTGAAGCAATTTGATCTAAATACAGACATAACACTTTCAATGCGTTGCATTTTTTTTCAACCAAAGTATTTTTTATTTTCCAAAGTATGAAACAGTAGGATTTAAACAAACATAGTTATATAAGTTACTAGCTGATGCCCGCGACTTCGTTCGCTGGATTGAGGATTTTTGGTTCCCGCGGGAACTCTTTAATTTTCTGGGATAAATAGTAGCCTATGTGTTATTCCAGACTTATAATCTATCTCAGTGCCTTTCATCCTGTTCCGTTCTGTCGTTTTGACGTAATTGAGTAACTAACATCCATCTATCCATCCCTACATCCATCCAAACTTTCGCATTTATAATACTAAGTATAGATAGGTGACAGGATAAGTTAGGTATGTTATTAAAAGGTGCAAAAGAAGGCTTAACATTTACATAAATATCAACATAAAGCGTTTCTTGAAAAATATAGAAAGAAGCAGATAAAAAAAATGGAATAATTTATCTTAAATTCTGCTTGACTTACCCTTTTCATTCATTTGTTCATTCATACAAATCGCGTGTCATTCACAGAGTTGCAAATGTACGATTTATCCTGAAGCCGACCGTCCCTCGCCTGACGGTATTAAGATTGAAATTTTCGCATCGCATGAAACATGAGAACCATATTTCAAACACTTAACAAGGCATGCTTTGTACGTGGTTAAATAGAATTTAATGCACTTTTAATGTTTGTTCGTGCAATTGGTAATAAATGTATAATAATGTAATTGCAATCTATGCCGTTACAAAATGGGAGTGTTGGACTGAACATAATATGGGTAAAATGTTAGGTGAAATAATGAAAAATATTGTCGGATGGAGACTGTAAGCGTTAGGTACTTTGCGGAACTCACAAGGATTATTTTTTCATAATCCGCCAAATCCTTTAGGTAAATCTGTTGTAGTCAAGTTGTAGCTTACTCCACGCTGTAGCTTGTACCTACTTTAGGCATAAAAACCACTTAGATATTCATAATTATAATTGCAGCACATAATATTAAGTATATGTTGTGTAGCCAGTTTGAGGCTATTACCATACATTGAGAAACATTTGTACCTACACGCTATGGTAGATACTAATTTTTTTTATTTTTTTATTTATTGATCAAAACAGACATTAGGTACAATTATTTACAATCATAAGCTAAGCCATCCTCTAAAAAACTTGACGTTTATGGTGAGGATGGCGAGTTCGCCTTACTAAACTAGTACATATACTAATGAATAGTGCAACCTGAACCTATCTCTACATGTAGACGCATTAAAGATTGTTACGTGAATATACAATGGCATGGTTAGTTACTAGATGACCGTTTAAAATCTATGCTACGATAATTTTGATGTAGGACGCATGGCGTGCACGTAATTTTGGCCACGTGCTCAATTTGTTATAAGTGTGTCATTGTTGATGCGTAGGTACACGTATTTAAATAACAACTAGCTATTACCCGTAGCTTCACTCGTGTGACTCAAGGGAAGAAAAACTGAGTTTTTGTTATACTTTTTGGTCCTCTCCTGGCCTGTATTTATCAATATTCAAGCTGAGTCAGGACTTTTTTTTAATATGTAGTGGTGATTTGGCAAGTATCCACACGAACTTCAAAGTGGAATGGGCACTCAATATATATTATACAATATAGTATAATACAATCCATACTAATAGTATAATTTCGAAAGTTTGGATGGATGGATGGATGTATGGATGGATGGATGTTTGTTACTCAATTACGCCAGAACGGCTGAACAGATCTCGATGAAATTTGGCAAAGAGTTGTTATAGTTTCTAATAAGTTGGGAGAGCCTTAAAATTGATTTTTAATAGGTGGGTTTTAGTTAGTGCCTTCATTACTTGGAAAACATTATTCACATTATCATTATTTCATCTTGCTATTAATTAACATAAAGTATACAGTAGCATAAATTAACTTAAAGACTTAAGTATGCCTAACTCATGATTCGTCAACGTCGAGATAAAATAGCTGCACCTAGGTATATTATTTACTTAGGCAGTAGTGTAAGTACGTAAACCAGATATTCGGGTGGCGGCTCCTACATTTTTTAATTTTTTATAGTTTTTAAAAGTGTACTTTAGAAAATATCATCATCTGTAAAGTTTCAGGCTGATATTAACTAAGTATCCAGTTAGATATCTTATAGGGTGATTGAAAGCATGTCGAGCACAACAACAATAACAGTAGAGTAACAATTACGTATGTAATTGTTATTATTGATAGACAACAAATTAATTAAACATAAAATACATTATATTTTTAATTTTTACTAATGTGTTCGTGATAAATGTGCAAAACGTATCATGTTGATTATTATCAATGTCACATACGGACTGGAGTGGTTTCGTAATCACAACAAGGCCGAAATAGCTCGGAATTTGATCACGCAGTTATTGAATGAGTGTCGGAAGCTTTTCTCCGGCTGGCACAAATTGTTGATTACAAAAGAGCAGCAATTGAGACGTCAGAGCCGCAGGAAATGTTCATATTGAAACTTATGCCTGCACTGCATCACAATTCACAATCGTGGGTTAAGTGTCTGCTGTCTACAATGAATGAGTGAATTCATACAATATTGGAGACTAGCTGAGTAACGCGGGAACTCTTTAATTTTCCGGGATAAAAGTAGCCTATGTGTTATTCCAGACTATGATCTATCTTTGTACCCAATTTCATCCAGATCCGTTCAGCCGTTCTGGCGTGATTGAGTAACAGATGGATCCAAACTTTTGCATTTTTAGTATTAGTATCTGACTAAATGACATAAAGCACCGGCTCTTTTATGTATAGACGTTATGTTGGTATGTATGCACTTATACCTTTCAATGTACTGCTAAAGACCTTTTCTTGAGTGAGTAGTAGGTATGTACATCTATGTGTCAAGTGTACCTCAATAATTCAAAGTAAAACATGCGATATATGTACATATGTTGATGGATTTCGGTTAAATTTGGGTGAAATTCCATGATTTCATCCAAATGATTGTTGCGCCGTACATGTTGCTAAAATGCACATACAATAATGGCATGTCATGGCACTAATTCCAATGTCTAGTTAATTTACTTATTTAAAAACTGGTAAAGCTTCAATGTTAATAGAAGCTGTGGAACTAAGCGTACGAACTTAGAAACAACTAAGTAATTAATATCAGTCAGAGGTTTTGAAAATTGTATTTACAGAAATAAATTGCTGTTTATTCATGTTCTGCACAGACAGTTTACAGGGTGATTTGTAACGATTTACGTTATGCTTTAATTACGTAACCTTACTAAGCAGTAAGATGTTTATTTACGTCATTATTTACAGATAACTTTCTATAAATAAATACCTAAGCAGATAGGGGCCTTTACTTTTAGTTGTATTTTGCTAAGCTTCTTGTGTAAACAAGCCTAAGTAGGTAAATTATTATTATGATAGATTTTCGCTTTTGGTCTTACAAATTCAACGAAGAAGAATAAATTAATATAGTGATATTATCAACTGATGCCCGCGCCTTCGTCCGCGTGGTTTAAGTTTTTTAATTCCCGAGATAAAAAGTAGATTATGCCATTCTCAGGTCCTCAACTATGTCCATGCAAAAATTCACGTCGATCCGTTGCTCTGTTCCGACGTGATTGAAGGACAAACAAACACACTTTCGCATTTATAATTTTAGTAGGTATGATGATTCGAAAGTTTGGATGGATGGATGTTAGAATCACGCCAGAACGGCTGAACGGATCTAAATGGAATTACGCACAGAGATAGATTATAGTCTGGGATAACACATAGGCTACTTTTTTCCCGAAAAATTAAGGAGTTCCCAAAAAACCTCAATCCACACAGACGAAGTCGCGGGCATCAGCAAGTAACCTGATTAAAGATGTAATATGATTATAGATGTATCAAGAGAGGTACTTGAATGACATTTAACTAGAACATTTAACAATTGTAACACAAGTCACAACAGAAACAATGTTTGGGAGAAAGTTACAGAGCACATAACAATCCTTTCCGGTGGGTCTATTGTTTGCAAATGAGTCATCACCATCAAAGGTATAGTATGATGATGTATTCAAACAATACTATTCATTACGGCTTAGTGTTTTTTATAGACTAAGTATGACGCGACAATAAACTAAGTATGTTTATGTATTGGATTTAGAAAGTCGACCGTACAGCGAGGAATTATATAGAGCATGCCTAGGGTTGCCAACTATACTGTTTTAAACAGTATTATACTGTTTTTCACTAAATTATACTTTTTACTGTTGAACAAAAATAAAGTATACAAAATACTGTTTTCAGTATCAAAATGCAAACACATTAATTAAGTGTTATACTTAGACTCTCACACAAATTTGTTTTTATTTAGTCAGAGGGCGCTCACTGCTCAGGGCAGCGCAGCCACAAACAAATCACACTGAGTTTCTGACCCATTTTTCTGTTTCTGCATGCAGAAGAGAAGAATTAAAAAGATTTGTAGCACTTGCTGAAGGAGAGTTTCATGAAATAAAACGACACATAGGAACTCGTTGGCTATCTCTTCTACCAGCAATTGATACAATTTTACTTAATTTGACACCAATTTGTAACTACTTTGGTAGTTTGGATGTTGACTGTCCAATGGTTATACAAAATTTATTAATGTTGGATAATGATGTAGAAAATAATGTAGTTTATAGTTACCTTCTTTATGCTAGTCATATATTAAATGTTTTCAATAAAACAATCAAAAAACTAGAAGGAAATAATGTAACTATTTTAGATGTTTATAACATTATGACTGGTTTAAAGACAGAGCTAATTCAAAGAAAAAATGACAAGTATTTTGGCCATGAAACAAAAAAGTATTAAATACTATTACAGAGTCTTCCCAAGAAGTTTTTAATAGAACTATTAATAACTTCATACTTTTTATTGATAAGGCTGATTTGTATTTAGAGAAATGGTTCGATTTCAATCAGACTAACTGGCTTTCTTTAATTAGCTGTTTGTCATGGAAGTCTTCGGTCACATTTGATCATTTTGAGAAAATTATAGATAATCTAAATTTGTATAGACTGAATTCTATTATTATTAATTGGTATGGATGATTTATATTCAGAATTAACAAATTTCAAAGTAATATAAGAAAAAATATCAGAAGACAAAGATTTTCTTGAAATGAGTACTGGCCAAAAGTGGAGCCATTTATTAGTAAACACTTCAGAAGAATTTAAAAACATAACTAAAATTGTCTCATATAGGTATCTACTTTCTGTTCCCGCCACCTCAGCATTTACTGAAAGAGTTTTTTCAGTAATGAATGCTAAGTGGCGGGAGGATAGAAATAGAGCATCTACTAATTTAATAAAAAATGAGCTCCTCATTTATTTTAATTTCAGTTATAATGACGCGTATGAAGTTTTTAAAAAAGATTGTAATTTAGTAAGTTTTGCGAGAAGCTCTAAAAAATATGTATTTAAAACAATAAATAAATAAAATACTGTTCATTTTTCTAAAATACTGTTTAATATTCTTCATAGACCTGAATATACTTTATTTCTTGTAAAAAAAGTTGGCAACCCTAAGCATGCCACATAGGTGATATTTTCTTAAATAAGTTCCTACTAGGTATATATTTTTAATTACTTTTAACTTTACTTTTAATGCCCTCGCAGGCCGCAGCAGCTCTGCGCGTTACCGTTCACGTCTTGATATAAACTTATGAAGCCAGTCTAAAATGCCACGGCGGCTGAGGCCTGAGCATACTAGATCTCATATAGAATAATGGATACGAAGTTAACATAGATTTAGGATTGGTGGTCTCTGTAGCACTCCACCTCTATAAGATATCCTAAATCTATAAGAGTTAACCTTATAACTCCTTATTACCTATTAGGTAGGTTGCAACTCGCAACTCAAGATTAAGCTTTAGAGTAGAGACGTAGATGTGAGATCTAATCTATTTCTCTGAAAGTAAGTGCCACCACCACCACTACAGCCTATTACGTCCCACTGCTGAACACAGGCCTCCACTCTCATAGGAGAGAGGAAATTAGAGCTTAGACCCACCACGCTGCTCCAATGCGGGTCGGCGGGCTATAACGACTATTACTTATCATGTTAGTGCTAAGTAATATATGCACGGCTTAACGTGCTCTACGAGGCACGGGGGTGAAACACCGCCAACTTCCTAACTCCGGGCTAGTACTGAGAATTTCTAGTCAGAGAAACCCAATACTTAATTTTGGCCCGACGTCGTCGGCCGCAGTTGAAAGTTAAGAGTGTAAGTATTGCAACTAAATGTTAGCATAAAATCAAAACACTTGTTGTACGAGCATACCACCAGCATGAAATTCTTATTCTTTCTTACTATTATTGCAATTATGCCTGGGCGTGAGAAACATAGAAATAATATTCACTTTCCCTGAACAGTCACAGTTGAATCACTTAAGAGAAACCTATTATTTTCGATGATACATAGATTATTTCCCAATCCTAGTGCAGAGGAGTCAATCCAATGAAACATGTAAGTCTAACTGTGGTCCGGTGAAAGCACGTAATAGGCTAAGATCGTGGACAGCGATTGCAAAAATCGTTGCTTAAAACGACGAGTGACGAAGTTCGTGTGGCACAATATCTTCTCCTGACAAGGATGTTAAAAGGAAAATGCAAAGTATTATCTATGTCTACCTAGAAGCGATGATGTTGCAAGTTTGCAAGGTAAACAAAATTTCACCAATGTAAACTCTATTACTCTGGCTCGTTTCTTTTATCTTTACCGTTATGGTATTACCCACTAGGTATATCATGTCTCACTTCATCGCATAAGAAGCACTTTGTTTCTTCTCTCAAACTCTTTATAACCAACCCATTTCAAGAATGGTGGTGACTCGCGGGATATTCGCTTGACGCTTCAAAAGCACTTGTAATAGTTTATTTGAACAAAAAACTCCCTATTTATACCTATTCTAATGAAATCTCGCCAATTTAACTAAGGCAACGCTGGCGTAAGGAAAGGGGAATGTGGAAATATTTGTTTGTAATAATAATCATAAACATTGACTTACTAAAATCCTTATTGTACATCACGCTTGCATCATTTAATTAGCGAGGTGCAATGAGGCATAAATTGGTCGCGCCAGTCTCCCGGTCGGCTCGAATCTCATTAACGGGCCAGATTGATAGCCCCTGGAAAATGCTTCAAATTATTCTATGCTACATTGATATTGAATATTCACGACGTCGCGTTGGCAGTATCAAACTTGTTAATGCCCTCGAAATTAACCCTAATTAACACGTCCATGAAAATTAACTCTCTAAATTTATCTCGGCTTTAACTTTTTAAATTAAGTTAAACAAATTTTAATTATTATAATTATAATTTGAGAGGCACTGTGTAAGGTAAATGCTAAAGTATAAGATTCTAGAGAAGAAGATCCGTTTTTTGTGCCTATCCATCTCACTATTTAGATCAATTCGGTCACGAAATTCGTACAAGCCCCAGTTCTAATTCACAAACAAAGTGCAATACAAATCGGGTCAGTAGACGCAATTTAAAATTTAATCACAACATTTGCATCTATCATACGAAAGTGAAGCTAAATAAATGGCTGAATTATATTAAAACTTCGTAGGTCCGACTTTATCCGCCACCCCGTAGATATATATAACATTTTCTACTTTCTTGCAGGATCAGAGTTACACAAGATATTTTATTATTTCTTACTTCGTACACCTTCGTTAAATGACAGTGTTGCATTGTTTACAGTGATGCTAAAATAAAACGGCGGTAAAGCCTGTGCAAAATTAGAATTATTGCACACTAAGTATACAGGCATTTAACCATATACCTAATTTTGCTAAAAAAATGTTTCCGGTGGCATCTGTTTTTTAGAATAACGAACAACTTTGCTCTAGTTGGCATAGCGACATTCTTTTATCACTTATTGGATGTGCATTTGTATGGAATTCGTACAATGTGTTCTATGTTTGTTCTATGACAGGTGAATGTATCGTTGAGTGCTTGATGTGTTTTTGCGATAAAGCCAGTTCACGTATTTCTATGCATTGTATAACAGGCTCCAGAATGATATTCCTTGAAATGTGGCGAAGTCACATTTCAAGGAATATCATTAAAGTAGTAAGTCTAAACAAGTCAAAGCGTTTAATCTGAGTTTTGTTAATTCAGATTACGTTTTCACTTGATAAGCCATACCTACTTTAAATAAATCAAAATCTAGGCCTACAACATGCCTACAACCCATTACAACCAGAGCAAGATTAAAAAGTGAATACAAATTACAAACTTACCACTTAAATTTATATTTATAAATACTTATCTATATTTATATTTATCTTAATTATAAATGATTTTTTTAATTAAAAATTTACAATATGTATCAAAATGTCTAATGAACTTAGATTGGGTTGAATTCTAGAAACTTAACAGTATCAGCGCACTACAAAACTTTTGCAAATCCTGGAACAGAAGTATGGTATGTTACCCTCATGTACTTAAAGACGTTGATGGCTGACGCCCTCAATGTCCCTAGTCCCTACGAAACGTATCCGTATTCAATTGAAATAGGCATTGGTTTGTTACGAGTGTTACGTCTTACGCAATCGAGCATCGACCCGCACTCAACGAACTCCGTTTGTTCACATAGGCTGGGTGTTGTTATGTTGTAGTTAGGGTTATTTGATGTTGGAACTTGATTAAGTACTTGATTACTGAATTAATTAATTCTTTTATTATTGAGCCACCACCACCACTACAGCCCATTAACGTCCCACTGCTGGGCACAGGCCTCCACTCTCATTGGAGAGAGGGAATTAGAGTTTAGACCCACCACGCTGCTCCAATGCGGGTTGGCGGGCTTTAACGACTATTATCATGTTAGTGATAATAATCGGGACCGACGGCTTAACGTGCTCTCCGAGGCACGGGGGTGGAACACCGCCAACTTCCTATCTCCGGGCTAGTACCGAGAATTTCTAAGTCCGAAATCCAACACTTATTATGGCGCGACCCGGGACTCGAACCCGGAACCTCGTCAGCCGCAGTCAAACATGCTAATCACCAGGCACCAGACGAGGCAGTATTATTGAGCACAGAAAGACATTTTATCATTTTGAATGTTGCATCGAAAGGGAAGGTACAAAATGGCTGTCACAGACATTACAACTCCGTAGCTAATAACTGTAAATGTGTCTCTAACTCTGACTGCAGCATGGACCTAGTAGGTCCATATGGACTATGTCCTGTACTAGTGTCTAAGCGCCTAAACTCTTTAGCTGCAGCCATAGCGTCTAAAGAAGCAAGAAGTCGAAAGAATCATAAACAAGAAGATGTGAAACGCTGCAAAGCGAATCAAATGGAAACTAAAAATGGTCAAAAAATTTTACGTTCACTACCTACTGAAAAGAAAAGATCGCTCAGACGAGAGCAGTAAAATGTACTCCTATGTCCAACTAGTTATGTATCGTCTGCTTACTCCATGGCTTGATATATCGTGTTATCTAACTAACATTAATGATTTGTTAGAAAAAGCTGCTCTTGGGACATATAGTTACCGGGTTAGAAATGCTTTTTAATAAAAAAATCTTCTCAACGATTTGTATTTACATTTTGGAATGCCTTTGAAGGCATAATGTTATGGCAAATCTCAATACAAACGACTATTACTTATGTTGTAATAAAAATGTTCCATAAATTTTCAAAGCGATCATTATAAAATAGACCTACCACAGTTTTGTACATGTGCTATTTAGAAATCACCTTTACCTCTAATTGATGGTTTGAAGTTTACAAATGCGTGCAAGAATGCAGTTCTTGCAGATTTAATATTCGTGTAGAAATAAATGTAATGCTTGTCCTTGTTTAGCAAGTTGACTTAGCTAACAAAAAAGCGTATGTACATGCGCCCGAAAGTTTTGTAATGGGGAGTAATGTTGTGGTAATGTGACACAAATAATTGGAGCCGATACCTTGTCTGATATTATTTTTTCTTTCAAAAAAATTTGATTTTTGACCAAGTTTTGAACGTTGAGAGTATATTTACTACCATCATGCCAATTAATGGGACTGTTTGAATATTTTCCTAAACTTAATTAGGAAAGAAAACATTTCGGGTATTGTTTAATTATCGCGTTCGCGACTGAAGTTTTTTTATTCAAACTGGTTTGTTTAAGAATAAACGAGACTATATAAATGCTGTTGGGCTATAATCACCAAAGAGATAAGTAATGACTGAGATACCAAATAAGTATAGCTATGTGCAGCAACTTCGCTTAGCTGCAGTCTGTATTGATGGAGGTGTCTCGAGTTCTCGACTGAGGCAAAATTGGCACATACGGTAGAGGCCAGAGATTAGTAAAGAAGCCAGAAAGAACGAACACTGCACTAGGGACAAAATTTTTTTAGGCAGACAAAAAGTTCGCGTCATTCACTTTTATACTTTATATTATGGAGCACGCCCATGACAAGAAACGTTTTCCGATCCTCTCCGAAGTGGTTGTTTCGCATAAACATTTTATCCTGTCTGGTCCCTATAGTATGTATTCGCTGTTAATGTAATATTACTAGCTGATGCCCGCGACATCGTCCGCCTGGTTTAAGTTTTTTTTTATTCCTTCGGGAACTCCCTAATTTTCCGGGATAAAAAGTAGCTTAAGTCACTCTCCAGGTCCTCAACTACACCCATGCCAAAAATCACGTCGATCCGTTGCTCCGTTGCGGCGTGATTGAAGGACAAACCAACTAAACAACAAACCAATTTAAATCAACAAACAAACACACTTTCGCATTTATAATATTAGTATGATTTCGAACTAGTGCAGTGGCATTTCCTCATATACGTAAGCATAATAACCTCATAACAGCAATGCTGCCGCGCATAAGGGACATGTCAATTTGCACTGTACTATTAGATTTAAGTTTCAATATTTTTTAAATCTGCATTTTATAGACTCTCCAAATTGTATTAAATAAACAAGATCTTTCTAAAAACTTTATGTAAATATATTCAGTAATAATTATGATATCGATAGCGAGAATCTTTCAATTCATTTTATTGGTCTCTGGTACCCTATCTACTATCTACATAAATGCTATAAAAACGTGTAATCGTTATAAAGGTGTAAGGAGATCACTAAGCGTATCGCGCCGACTTCCCTTTTTCGGACCAGTGCTCAAGAGTGACCGTTGTAAATAATTATAAAATTATATAACGTTGCAACATGCAATACGGCGCATACAGCATGAAATGATTTTTATGTTTTGAATACACAACGACATTTATTTAGGAGCCAAAAGATATTGATTTTTCATTTGGTTCCTGAACACTACGATCACATGAGTATCCGTTAGGTTTATCTACTCATGTGCTACGATGCCGATATCTAGAAACATGTCATCAATTATTTGTTCAAATCGTTCTACTAATATATACCTACTCTTGGTAATAAGGTAGTCTTACTACCCTCATTATAAAATAAATTAAATTAATATTTTGCTTGGAATAGTATGTTTTAAGCTAAGGCGCCAGCGGAGGGCTAATTGCTCATACAAACGTAATACCAAAATAATTAGTAATTCGAGCATATTTCCTCCATATTATGCAATTATTAAGATTTTACTTGTATTTATCTAGGTCCCTGGATAATTATTTTTCCAAAATACTTTCCCAAAATTAAATGTAAGCACATTGCGTTTTGCATGTTTTTGCGACATAAACGACATGTTTTCTCCTTATTTGTTTCATATTAAAACCAACGATATCTCACGTACTAATTGATCAGGAACATAGCCTATATTGTCAAGTTACAGAATAACAACACGAAGTTAAAAACACAACAATTTTTCATTCATCATTTTTGGTATTCACGGAACAAGACTAAATGTATAACAAATTCTGTACGCTCATATTGCTATCGCGCTTGCACGCGATCATATGTATTCAGCCAAATAGGGATAGCAATATACCGGCAAATTTATATTTGCGGTTCGAGTAGAAGTTGCGAGCGGCGGTCGCCGGTCCCTTATGTACGCTCAAAATGCTTAATCTTGTTCACATTAAATAAGTATTTTATGTTAGCCTGTAAGTTTCATCTAAGTGAATTATAAAATTATTTTTGAAAAAATAAATATAATATTATAATATTGCCCCGGAAACCAGAAATGCAGGGGATGTAATTTACGTTTCTTTCCATTATATTATCACTGGAGGTCCGGCAATGCCAACTCTTGGCTTCCGATTTTCTATTTCATTAGATTATAAGCGTCGTTATTTCCTAAGTTTATTTTGGTAGGATAAGAATTAAGAATAAACTAGGCGAAATATTACCGGTGTACGTAACACTCGTGTTACGTGTATCTTCTCACTAGTCGGGTAGCCCAACACAAGAGCGTCTCAGGGGAAATACCTAGTAGGTATACTGAAGGTGCACATAGTTGTTTTCACGCACGTACAGGCCAAATGGATTTCAAATTTTCTAGGGACTCGTGAGGTCACGGCTGTCGTCCATCGTATTCCTTATTTAGTGACATTTTGTGAGGAAGTCGTTTATCATTCTGTAGCACACAAAAAGGTTCGGATTAGTAACAGGCTTTTTTCTATTTTTATAAAACGCCTTTATGTTTATAACTAATACCTATTAAGTACCTACCTGCATAGCAAACCTGCACAAAGTTAGCTTATCTTTCAGTAAACCTCGTACCAATGTAGTTTGTCAATTTTGGGCATTGGCTACTAAATATATTAGGTAACTTTTTAATTAATATTAATATCATCATAAATGATATCATAATTATTCATAACTATATCATTTTATAATATTCCAATTTAGGGATTATGTAGCATAAAGATTTTATACAAACCCTGATGATAAAACGCGATTTTTCGTAAATCTACAGATATCGACCCTTACCATTTTCATACAAAGTCTATATAAATTGTCACGTCGACGTAAATCATCAATCAGAATTTGGGTATAAAAGGAAAAAATCTTTTGTGTGAAGTCTTCTATGGTAAACTATAGTGATTGATCACTTTTACCCTTTCTTGAAGTTCAATCTATTAGTTTGCATATGGTAATATAATGAAGATGTTGATTTTCATTTGAATTATTGTGGTCTTTGCTTTGGTTAACTATACTTACCTACACAATTTAAAGGCGCTTTTATAAAATCCCACGATTTACAATTGCGCAAAGATGAATATTGAAGTGGATAGTAAAATCATAAATTAAGATTTATTATAGAAATGATCATAAAAATGAATGATTATTAGTTAAGTGCATTCTTTAAATTCTAACAAACTATAGTTTGAGGGACGAGTGGCCTAGTTGCGACAACGCATATCATTCGATTGCGATTGTTAAGCAACGTTGACTAGATGTTTGACCGAATTTGGTATTTTCGTTTCCTCCGTGCCTCGGGAGCATGTTAAGCCGTCGGTCCCGGTTATTATCACTAACACCTGATAATAATAATCGTTAGAAACCTAAGAGTCAATAAACTCTATTGAGTTTATTGACTCTTAGGTTTCTAACGATTATACCTACCTAGTCCTGGGAACCCACCGTATTATTATCCCAAGAAAACCCCTGCCAATACGTGATTAATGGGAAGGGGTGACGAACCTCAGCAATGAGTAAAACAAACTGCGTGCTATAGGTATATAAGTACCTAGGCATGCTACGAGCCTACGACTGTTATGAAATGTGATCGGAATAAATTAAAATAATTATACATTCTAACGGGCCTTAGCCCAATAGTATTGGGGCTGATTCTGTAGTGCACAATCTCTAAACTAAACTAAAATTAGAGCATTACAAATATTGCTAACCCTTTCTTATTACTCCCTACGGAAAGGGACAGAACTAGATTTAAAGCTGCCATTTTAGTTTAGTTTAGAGATTGTGTTATACAGAATCAGCCCCATTGTCCCTCCCTCTATATTTGTCATGCACTAAGAGCTCGTGGCCCATATTTGGTTCGAACGTCAACGTTAATAAATTGTTATAGCAGATAAGGTTAATTGTTCGTTCAAAACATTTTCTTCATAATGTATAAATTCACAGTTAAAAGCGACCAAAATTCATACAGTCTATGTATGTATAGAGTTGGGATTACATATTATATTTCGGCCTTATATCTATTTTGTTCGTAACATAATACTAAAATGGTAATTATGTAACAAAAATCCTAGGTATACCTATGCAACTTTTAATTCGCTATAATCAGTTATTCGGTAATTCGGTATAATCTCCCAAAAATATTCTCAACGCACGTTTCAGTCCGTTGCACGTTGACTCTACAATGCACGCTTTAGCATACCATCGAACAAATCGGTCAACATCTCTCGGTGTATTATTCATAAGTGGATGTTGTTCAGAGAATTGGCGTTCTCCGATACTGTTTATTTATGTGACGTTTGTTTGAGTTGGGTCTTTACTCCCTTCCACTTATGCCTATAGTTGAATATGTGTTAAGCGGCTGAAAGTCACAGTTGCCTAGTTGCGACATAACAATAATATCCAACAAGGAATTATTTTGCTTTACCGATGCTGATCTGAGGTCAAAATTGGATAGATTTTTTGCACGGGGCATACTACTATCATCGCTTAAATCCGTATTATTTTAATATTCTTGACGTTCCTGTTTTAGAATTATTATCCTTATTTTAGAGACGTCGAAGTACGTGACACTAAACTGTCATTTTGAAGTAATACTCTGTGGTAATACTGCTTTAATCAATGGTAGAGTCTGGCCACGCTAACTCTGCCACGGAATAAAAGGGCAACACTTAAAACAAAGTCAAAACATGCGTTTAATCTGTGTTCTTACATTTGTCACTGATTTGTCAATTCAGCTATCAGGTTGTTTATGTTCGTTTTAATATTTCGAAAATAAAAGTGAAAATAGTGAAATAATGGATAAACCTATACAAAATAATGTGTGCGAGTTATTTTATAACATGATTCTTAAATTCTAAGAAGTAAAGGAAGATCACGATGCTGTCCTAAGCCAAAAACAACAATGTTTACAAGAAATTGAAGAGTCGACAAGTAAGTTGACCAAACGGTTTTGATATTTTGCCTTTCGATCTTTGAATACAATTCTAGATTATTTATATAAAACGTTTAAACGGTTTATATTCGCCTGTTCATATCGTAGAAATATGATGGATAATTTGCGAAAAAAACTGACAGCAAAATCCTATCAAGTTTTTATACTTTTTATTAATTATTGTATAAATTCAAGGTGGAATAAGCGAAGAGTTAAAGCCTCATCTCCAGGATGTCCTTCAGAAACTTGGAATAAGTCATCTTCCATCTCAAATTGAAATTTTGTTTTTTTTGGGGTGGGATTTTAGATTTAGAAACGTGCTGCCTTGATCAGAAGCTGTCGCGTATAAGGAGGGGTCAAGAGAGTCTAGACGGAACCCCCAACTATTTTTTGCCGAAAATACGAAAAAAATAAATTATTTTCATTTATTTCCAGGTGTAAGCGAACGAATAATAAGAGTTATTAAAAATGTGGGCCAAACTAATCAGGGAATCTGGAGGACTCCCGGCAAAAAGCGTGCAGCACGGGAAACAAAAATCAATATTGATAATTTTTATTGTTTTATTTTATTTTTTGTTTTATTGATTCTGATTATTAATGTTATGTCTTTGGTGTACAATAAAGAATATTTCATTCATTTCATTTTATGTTTTAATTCATTTATGTTCTCCTTAAGTAATTCAAAAGATCTCCCCTGATCAAGTAATAATTTGTTGTGAATCTTTAGCGTCAGTAGATTCATACTAATATTAGTAGTAGCGAAGAGTAGTTAGCGAAAGTAACCGTTTGTCTGTTACCTTTTTTGACTCATCCCCTGAACAAAAACATATGGTTTCTGCGTGAGTTTATAGCCGAAATCCACCCAGACGAATTCACGGCAAATATTATATATAAAATTTATATAAATACGGGGATCATTTAAGCTCTACCTTATTACGCTGTCAAAATTGTGCCCTCTATTTACATTTTACTCTTTGAAATGTACTAAAACGAACAATGACCACACTCCCAGGAAAGCAGATTGAAAACAAAAAACACAAGTATCAAGTGCGTTTTTTCGCATTACACTCTGTGTTGTCATCAACAGATTTTGAAATTCTACCATTTTCTTACTGCTGCAGACTTAGCTTAGACAGTCTATAGTAACCCCCCTGAAAAATGAAGGTCATAAATTATATCTTTGTTGCGGATGATTGATCTTCAAGTTAGATATGATAGTAGATATCCGTAGGTAGTAGGTACTAATACTATGAATGCAAAAGTGTGTCTGTCTGTCAGTCTGCTACGCTTTCATGGCCTACCTGTTCAACCGATTTTGACGAAATTTGTTACAGAGATAGTATACATTCCCGGAAAATAAAAAAATACAAGAGCTTTTTCAAAAACCTATATCTCACTAGACTATCTCTCTCTGAAATAACAAAAATATGTACCTACATCAAAAATAGTAGGTATAGAAAAAAGTTTTCTAAAGATAAGAAGCGCCCGTGAAGATGGAAATGCACGAAGTCATTTTAATCAATTTCAAAAGAAAGTTACTCAAAATTAGTCCATGAATAAAACGCGGATAAAAAATGATCCATGAAATTAATGATAGGCTAAACCAGATCGCCGGGACGGGCGTTCGGTTTCCTTAAAGACCGTGTCATTTGTTACCCGGCCCGCGAACGCGTCCCAGGGCCCCTCTTGGCTTGGTTCCATATCTATTGATATTTCATTTAAAAAAAAAAAAGTAGTGAGGTTTAGAAAAATTATCATAAAAACTATCATAAAACTTGAATAGTTTGTGTGCGTCCTGTCATGCATGCAATAAAATGGAAAGAATGAAATTAAACTTTCGCAGCTCGAAAGCATAGTAGGTATAGGTAAAAACTCTGACTTGGATTGTTCAACTATTACAACTACTATGAACTCCCTAAACAGTTCGAGTAATACGCTTTAAGCTGTCAAAATGATTACGATTTGATTAGACAATTGGGCCTCTGATGCTGACACGCAGCTAAGTCGAAAGCATGGAACCATTGTCTAAAACTCTAAACCGACTCAGGTCAATCGCTTGTGTCGTCGGACTATGGCTACAGCTAAGTAGGTACTTTGAATTGCTGCTGGTTCATATTATGCCAGCTGGAACAGCAACGACATCTAAAAATCTTTAAAAACGGACATTACTGCCATTCAGATTAGCTTGCACCCATTTTAAAGCCTCACCAGTCGAGCGCAGCTCGCCTCTGCGTCACACAGCACTGCGTCGCCCTGCTGCCCGAGTTCCACGGAAGCCATTACTCAATGTACAATTTCTTTTCCATCGGATATCAGGACGTTGCGTCACTGTGATCACTCAGGCGACACATTTATAGCTGTGTTTACCGTGTTTTTTGTTAACCCGTCCTGAAAAGGTATCCTATTGCGATCTGTGTTATTTCAGGACACGTTATTTTGTCATCAAAATCCATTTCGGCTCAATGGGGACTATCGTTTCTTTGCTCACCAGTTGGCGCCACTGTTGACTAAGGTCCAGAGGTATAGCTGTCAAAGGCGACTTTATAAGATCGGCGCCGAAACAAAGTTTTAAATCTTGAATCTCATTATGTTTAATAATTTATAACTATCATCATATCGAGTAGCTAGTTCCGCAATGTTGTGCAGTTCCGTTTTGTTCGGAAAAAAAGGAGAACACATGTTTCCAAAAGATAAAACTGTTCTAAAACAGTGGCTAGTGGCGTTTCGCAGGAATTCGCAGGATTCTGAGGAATTAATTATATAGGCACTTAATAATAAAATAAAAATAAATTAATTACTTATTAAACTTATATTTATCCTTCCCTTTCCCTTTAAAACACACTGCTATACAAAAAAATATTAAACATGGTACTTAAATCCATACAATGGATATGATACTGAAAGATGGTTGAGTTGTTAGTTGAAACTACTAAACAATGGTAGATACTAGATTAAGCTGGAAAATTTTCTAGCAATAGCAGGTATCATGTATGTATGATAGTAGGGGCTACTTTCTTTCAAGCAATAAGTATTCATTATTGATCATTTTTATGTGCTTATAATAATTATCACACTGATAAACTCATCTTTTATAGAGAAAGTACATTTCACTTCCAATACTGTTAGTTAGTTCTCCAATTAATCCTTCTGGAGAAACCTGAAATGAAACATCTAATATTAATCAAGAGAAATACCTACTATTATTAAATTCTGGTCATCGCACACATAGTAATCTGGATCCCAAGATAGGTGTGTTCTCGTTAGTGATACCTACTGTGGGTACATAACCAGAGACATAGGTATATTTCAATATCATGTAGTAAAAGTGTGTCCTTGATGTGCATGAAACCCTTAACCTTTCATGCAGAAGTCTTAGTAAGTAAATATATATAATACCTATATTAGGTAAATATATGTAAAAAGAAAAAACATAGCTGTTACCTCGGCAAACAAGCATACTTTTGGCAAAAAATAAGTTTGGAAACAGTAAACAAACTAACCTCTGAATTAGCTGCTCTTTGAGGCCGCCTATTTTTGCGCCTCTTTTTATTAATTCCGCTTTCAAAGCGTTCACATTCATCGCCAAATAATCCATATTTGCGATAATTTCACGAAGGAGATCACTTTTCAACAGGTAAATTAAAGAAATTATAATTTATATCACGAAGCCCGCCAAAACCAGTGAAAAGTGAATGATATTGGCCCTCACGCGACACCAGCGCCCCTAGCGGCAAATTCATACGCGATAGCCCCCATTGTCATCCAACGTAAAGGCCGACAACGGAGTGCTTCAAATCGACGTCGCTCGTATTGAGAACCAAGGCGTCTACATCTGCCAGACCGCTGCCCCAGGCGTGAAGCCAGTTCTCGTTGTGTTGAGCGTCATACCGAGGGAGAGAATAGCACCGACCATAACGCTGTCTGCTAGCTCAATAAAGATACCCACTGGTGGAAGGGGAGAAGTTGAGTGCTACTTAGGCGGCGACCCGATGCCGCTCGCAAAATGGACGAAGGTATGGATACTAGCAATATTAACATTTACTTCCACGTAAGCTTAATTATTGTTTTGACGACCTCCCTGGCGCAGTTTTGAGCGCTGTTGTCTTAACGTGCGGAGGTCCCGGGTTCAACCCCGGCAGGGTCTATTTGGGAATTTATAATTTCTGAATTTTCCCTGGTGTGGCCCGGTGGGAGGCTTCAGCCGTGGCTAGCTACCACCCTATCGGCAAAGACGTGCCGCCAAACGACTTAGCGTTCCGGTACGATGCTGTGTAGAAACCGATTAGGGGTATGGGCTTAATAAGGGGCCATGCCCCTAAGAGGTTAGCCCGCTACCATCCTACAAACAAAAAGCTTGAGTGATTTCTATCCGTTTGAAAATATCTTTAATTCAAGAAACCGACGCTTAGGAATAATAGTACGGATCATTTCAACTGTCATCTGAAATGTAATTAAATTATTTTCACGTAGGTACTTATATTATTTGAAGCACTCCAGGCACAACTAAATCACGCTGTAAGCACAACACAGTCCAGCCTATTTAACTTCGCATACATCCACAAATCAGTTATCAGTCATCAGTTGGTCGATGTACTTTCGTACGAAACGCTACCTAGTTAACTGCGCGTAAAAATGTTGCAATGTAGTCTACTATCTAGTATCTACTAATGGTGATTGGTGGATGAAGAAGGATTATCACAAATTCTACTCAAGTTAGGCCACTTTGTTCAGCTAGTTATTTAGTACTAATCAGAAATTATTATCATCTATTTTTAGCATCTCGGTGTATTCGGACCAGGAACAAGTCAAAGGGATAACACTTTGATCATAACTAACGCACAAGAAAGCGACCTTGGGTATTACATATGCGAAGGAAACATTAATGGCAATCCCGTCGTCAAGCACTACGTATATGTACAAATTGAAAGTATGTATCAATAATAATTGTTAAGCTTATCACTAAGAAATCAATAAAAAAAACTGTGCATTTCATATATTTTTAGGAACAAAGCCGAAGGATTGTTCCATATTTCTTCATTGGGCATTAGTGCTTAAACTCTTGGCACTCCTTCAGATCATTTTTTGGTATATTTCTACTTATCCTACTTATGTGCGGCTTCTGAGCAGCAGATATCTCAATCCGGTGGCTTTTGTATCTCAGTCAACTCCTTTGACGTTCCATATTCTCTACAAGTTACAACGGCTAAATATATTTTTGCGTGTGTTGTATCACTATTTGACCAACTAAGTACCTAGTATGTTTTAGTAGTTCTTCGAATAAATCATGCATGAATTTTTTTAGAACGTGAAAAGGCACAAGTTGCAATATACCCGCAAGCCGAGAATTCTGCTACCCTAGGAAGCGAATTCCAACTTAACTGTTACGTCACTGGTGGAGATCCACCTCCAGTCGTCACTTGGAACAGGGATGGCGGAAGGGCGTTATCACCTTCAGTAGAGATCCTCCCAAACAACGTCTTGAAGTAAGTTGATAATAATTTATCTTTTCACCTCTCATGCTCTTAAAAGATGCCAATAAAGCCTTGCGTAGGCTGACTAAAGTTAGCATTTAGCCTCTAGGGATGAAAGTAATTTTTAAAAAAATTCAGTCGTTATTATAGTCCATGGATATTTCTGTAGTTAGTGCACAATCTCTAAACTAAACTAAAATTAGAGCATTACAAATATTGCTAACCCTTTTTTAATACTCCCTACGGAAAGGGACAGGACTAGATTTAAAGCTGCCATTTTAGTTTAATTTAGAGATTGTGTTATACAGAATCAGCCCCAATGGGGACTATCGTTTCTTTGCTCACCAGTTGGCGCCACTGTTGACTAAGGCCCAGAGGTATAGCTGTCAAAGGCGACTTTATAAGATCGGTGCCGAAACAAAGTTTTAAATCTTGATTCTCATTAAGTTTATTAATTTATAACAGCTATCATCATATCGAGTAGCAATGCCGCAATGTTGTGCAATTCCGTTTTGTTCGGAAAAAAGGAGGACACATGTTTCCAAAAGATAAAACTGTTCTAAAACAGTGGCTAGTTGCGATTCGCAGGAATTCGCAGGATTCTGAGGAATTATATAGTTAGGCACTAAATAAATAAAATAAAAAAGAAATTAATTACTTATTAAACTTTTATTTATCCTTCCTTTTCCCTTTAAAACACACTGCTATACAAATAAATACTTATTAAACATTGTAAATCCATACAATGGATATGATACTGAAAGATGGTTGATTTGTTAGTTGAAACTACTAAACAATGGTAACTAGATATTAGATTAAGTTATAAAACTTCTGAAATAAGCTTATCATTTCTATTTACATAAATTCTCTTTTCATCTTTATTTGTCCAAACAAAAAAATCACAATACTTTCTTTTAGTACCTAACAAGTTTTTGAATTTGAAAATAGTAGGGGCAGTGGCGATTCCTGGTGGTCAATCTTGGGTTTGCGCTAGCTGATGGTTAGGCATTTTCTCAATAAAACACATTTACCTCATATATATCACTGATTAGGGGTTTCATAGGTTTAATATAACTGATAGGTAGGTATATCCCTAACAGGTTTGCCCGCCATTTTAGAGTAGGTACTTACATCATCACCTACCACCTGGTGACATTGCAGTCAAGGGGTAACTTGTACTTACTAGAATAAAGAATACTATTTTTATTTATCTTACACTAGCAGATTCCCGCGACTTCGTCCGCGTGGAATATTTTTTTTAAATTCAAACGGGACCTCCCTAATTATTCGGGTTAATCTCGGTTCTCGTACCAAGCCTATGACACTCACAAATTTAATGTGGCTTTCTTTTGGTACCAGAATTTTCAAAATCGGTTAAGTATATCCAGAGATTACCCCTTACAACCTCACAAACTTTACCTCTTTATAATATTAGTATAGTGCGCGTTACATTATTACTATGATATCTTCTAAGATATTCATCTGAATTAAATGGTGTACGGGCGAATTTTATCTATAAGTATTAAATACTTGAGATGAACAACCATTTTATTTTGATAAGGATTAAACTATGTTGGTAAAAACACCTTCGCGAGTAAAGCATTGTTTTAGACCAAATTTGAAAATCATAATGACGGTTGTTGTGAGACGACCTTAAAAGATAGCTATATGCTGTCGCGGACTTTTTTTTAGAACTTTTTGAGAGGAACAATTCCTCCATACATTGTTTTCGTGTAACTTTTACCATTTACGCAGCGCACGCCACGGAAGCTCTCAGATGAGACAATTTTTTCCGACTTCACTCACACTATTGCAATATTCGTAGGGATCTTTAATGTTTTTCAAAATAAAATACAGCCTATGTTACTCGCCGATAATGTAGCTTTCTATAGGTGAAAGAATTTTTAAAATCGGTTGAGTGGTTTTTGAGTTTCGAAAATAATACTACACGGCACATGCGCAACTCATAGTGCACGCCTTCGGCCCGTAGTGAGCGGGAGTAAGCGGGCCGACGACGGAGTTCGAAGATTCGCGCAGTACGAGCCACGTGGCGATGCGGCGCACGTCACAACTCACAACCAAGGTGCGAGGTGGTCATGGACCGTGCGTGATTTTGAATAATTATCGATTAACGCAATCATTTAATTGATTAACTTATGTTTTGTGAATGGTACCTATTTCATGTTATAAAATATTAGTATAATACTTATATAGATCTAGTATAATTGGTAAGTAACTTATTCATAATTATTGGTATTGCGGCGCAAGCTGCGCAATCTTAGAGGAATCGCCACTGAGTAGGGGCTACTTTCTTTCAAGCAATATTCATTATTGATCATTTCTATGTGCTTATACTTAATTATCCACACTGATAAACTCATCTTTTATAGAGAAAGGACATTTCTCTTCCAATACTGTTAGTTCTCCAATTAATCCTTCTGGAGAAACCTGAAATGAAACATCTAATATTAATAAAGAGAAATATTATTAAATTCTAGTCATCTCACACATAGTACCTAATCTGATCCCAAGATAGATTGTGTTCTCGTTAGAGATACTGTGGGTACATAACCAGATACATATATAGTACCAGAGGGCAGAGACCTAGAGCAGACATCGATGTTCATCAATATCATATAGTAAAAGTGTGTCCTTGATGAGCATGAAACCCATTTAACCTTTCATGCAGAAGTCATATTAGGTAAATATACATAATATATTAGGTAAATATATGTAAAAAGAAAAAAACATAGCTGTTACCTCGGCAAACAAGCATACTTCTGGAAAAAATAAGTTTGTAATACAGTAAACAAACTAACCTCTGAATTAGCAGCTCTTTGAGGCCGCTTATTTTTGCGCCTCTTTTTCTTTTTCTGCTTTCAAAGCGTTCACATTCATCGCCAAATAATCCATATTTGCGATAATTTCACGAAGGAGATCACTTTTCAACAGGTAAAATATAGAAATTAAAATAATTTGTCCCGAAGCCCGCCAAAACCAATGAAAAGTGAATGTTATTGGACCTCCCGCGACACTAGCGCCTCTAGTGGCAAATTCACACGCGATAGTCCCCATTGAGTAACTTTGATTAAAAGAATCAATGGATTAAAAGAATCAATGTTTATGTATAATTTCTGCCATTCAATACCTACGCACAATTTCAAGCATTAACCAAGTGAATTAACATAATGTTTGATAGAGAGAAGAGACTATGATAAGCAACGAATTATTAAAAAATATCATAGATATGATAAGTACCTAAGTAGAAGCTTTTCTGGGAATCTTATATGTGAATTGGGAGTAAATATGCCCTCAGACAAAACGCGTAACGTAACTCGAAATTAGTGAAACTAAGAAAAACATGTTTGATGTTTGTTATTTACAGGTTTTCGTCGTTTCTTTGAATTATCTACGCTCGGATGACAAAATGATGATGGGCGGAGCCCATCTGAGGGTAGAAATGCATAGCACAGGTGTGTTAATCTTTTAACCTGTATAAGTACACTTCTTAAAGACAACTTGTCAGTTTGTGACTAAAATATAACGTAATACCGAGCATCAAAGAGTTTGCTTGCTTGGAACGAGAAGCAGGGCTCTATTTTCGTTTACCTAATCTCAGTGAGCTCAAGTCTTTGGCGGCGCGTGAGCCTGTGGGATCGGACGTGAATGGCATGCCGGCACACTTCGTACTTAGACGAGCGAAGACGCCGCTACTCCGTTTGCATCATAACAGCTTTGCATAACACTCTATTGCAGACACGTTGAATGTCAACTGAGGCCTGCGAGGCCGTGTCCTCTTTAGTGGGCTTTATTCGAACCATTTGTTAGCGCGTTATTATCTTTAACGATTACTGGCTATGGTTATTTATTGAAACGAAACTGAAAAAGTTTAAATTATCTATCGTATTGAAATGACTCCACTAGCAATTAATTTTTTTTTTTTTTTTTTTTTTTTTTTTTTTTTTTTTTTTTTTTTTCATTTCAACTATCTGCCATCGGCTTTCTAGCCATAATCAGATCTTAGGAATTGGTTTGCTTAGTTATATATTGAGGGGTATTCCATTGAATATCCTCCCCTAGGTTATATAACTAGCAATTAATAAGAAAGATTTAAATATCCGCGAGATCTAAGATCAGAAACAAAACAAAATGTGTGTTCGAAAAAATCTTCCATTGTAGATACTAATGTGGATAAGTGAAACAGTAATGAAGCAAATTATCTATCGATGAACAATCGGGATGATGTACTTGCGGTGATTCATAAAGTAAAACTGACTCACAGACGGCGCTAAGAGATACACTCAGAATAGCACATATCTAACCTTGACTGTAAAGAATCACCCATATTGTTCACTGAACTGTGCATCCCACTTTTAGAATATTAAAAAAAAAAATATCGAATTGAAGATAAAAAGCTGAGTAATATGGCAAATGACTGGACGAGACCAATATTTTCTTTAAAAACCAGGAATTTTCGGGATCAAAGGAAAAACACAGAGTCGGACTTGTTCCCTTTGTTTATGTATACTAATTTATTGAAAAAAAAAGGTTTTAATAACCGATATGTTACTTGTTAGCTCCAAAGTAATATTTCTAAAGTTCTCCAAATGAATGTTTGACTCCAAAGTTCTGGTTTAGGTAATTATGTATTTAATTTATCGCACAGGGCATCGTAAATTCAAAAAAATATGACCATAATAATTTATGGCCCAGAGCTATTCAGAGTGTTGAAAAATTTAATGATCTGTCTGTTCCTAACTGGGAATAATTTATTTTAATAGGCACAATTTCGCCGCCTTTTGTGTATGTGTCACATACACGCCCAGAGTGTTTTAATGAACGTGTGCTAGCGAGGAATACGGGGCTCAATCGGTATCGATACTCGTTCGCTCGAGAGCTTAGGTCGTGCGGGGCGATTTGATGTCGAATAAAGATAGATGGGTCCAGGAGAGCGGGATCGAGGGGGCAAGGGCGGGATGAGGCATAGGGGCAGGGAGCTAATAGGCTGTCAACGATGAGTCCGGTTCGTCGATTGTGCTCTCTATTGGAGATCACACATCAAATAATTTAGCCATAGCTGCGTAGTTGACTGACGTATTTTTACGCGTACAATGGCTTACAAACATAATAATATACAAAACAATGAAGCTTGATTGACTAGGCAAGGTTATGGTTTACGAATAAGGTAAGAAACAGCTTTTAAAATAATTTGATAGGTAGGCGGGACAATCAGTTGTTACGAAGTTAAGGACAAACTTAGATGTGTCAGGTATCTGCTTCTACGGATTCTACAGTTACATCCCACGGTCGTACAGGTGTATATTTTTTATAAATAAGTATACCTAAGTACTTACATTAACGGGATGGACCAGCTCTGGAACTGGTTTGGTGGACGTAGTTTTGTGTTTCTGAGTGTTATTTGTTTTACTTTCATATCATATTTCACTTGGATTGTAAAATTGTATAATTTATGAATGTTTACCAAAATGATAATAACGGATGGTAAAAAACTTTATATTAATGTAACATTTATATGTATTTATTGGAATTGTATTAGTCAATTTTATTATTATAGGTTGAACGTGAATAATAGATTTTATAGCAATTTAATTGCGCGTGATAGTTAAATTTATTTGTCTGTATTGGTTTAGCGTAGCCACAGGCAAAATAGTATCCGGTTTCATATCAGTAATTTCGTTGCATTGGTTGGTGTGTATGTATAATGAATCAAGGCTCAATGGATCATCCTTTGATTTATTTTTTATTCATTCCATTTAACGAATTTCGTTGACTTTGAAGGTCTTTATCGGAATGAAATCGAAATGCTATACACAAACGTGAAAAGAGTGAAGTAAAACATATTATGGCTAGCAATCGATCGTGATTCGTGAGTCGTGACCTTCATGGATTGCTGAAACGCGTCATAGACCAATCATTAAGTTCTGAGTAAAATTCAAATAGAATCTTTTAAATTCTTTGCACAATTTTATATAGCATTAAATTAATTTGTAGCAGTTTTTTATGTGTTCTGGTTTTTTATTAGGCACAGCGATTACAGCTCCGTAAATTTGTTACGTCCTTGGAATTCTTCATGCAATTAACATTAATTAATTGTAGTAGTTTTCTAAATTACTTTTTAGGCTTTTCAATTTTTTGGTTTCAGCTCTGTACATTTGTAACGTCTAAGTAACGTAATTTTCTCTTGTATCCTTGATTATGCTAATTCATTTAGGTCAAACAAACGCAATTACATTTTTGTGGCTGACGAAAAGCAACGGGGCTCACATAAATCCGAACAGAGGCATAGTGAAGAGTGCTTCAAAGAGACGAGATAAAGTAATGAACTAATTACATTAGATACGCCAAACGAAATTAAGATTGTAGGGCATTGTATTTCTCTTACCGAGAACTTTGAGCATCCATGTTCCATACCTACTCTTAGTATTTTAAATGCAAAAGAGTGTTTTTCCATATGTCTCGTGCACGCTTTCACGGCCCATATCTTCAACCGATTTTGATTGAATTTGGTGAAGAGAATTTGAAATTTGGCTCATCTCAGGGAAGGACATAGGTTTATTTGGGCAAACATAGGGCAAACCAAAGAAAGAGTTTATGATTTTTCAAAAAACCCACGTTAACGAAGTAGCGGTACGTACATAATTTAGTTTACCTATATAGGCAATACATCACTCAAGGATCAATGTTCTAGCGTTTTTACCTTGAACCTTTTTTTTATTGGAACCTGGAAAATGCATTTACGCATTTAAATGCATTTGAGCTTCTAATGGAAAACCTTGTGAGCTTTGAGATCAAACGTCATTTTCTCTAGAAATCTATAAGTGCTTGTTTAGATGCCGAGTGAGTAAAGTTACTTTAGCAACCACAAGACACGAACGCGGAAAGTGATGGTAGGTACAGAAAACCGTAATAATCAAGGGTTCTTCATAAATATATACATAAGAAGTTCTTGGATCTATAGGACTTATGTGGTAAAAGCGTCTAAAGGTGGATAAGTCGTCATTATACTATATATAGCTCGATTACCACTGACTGACTGACTGACTCACTCATTGACATAATTGTTCTCCTAGAAAGAGACAGAAAACGATATAATGATGTAGGGGAGATGTGTTCGGGTGCGGGATTCGAGTGGGGAAAAATTATGACATTTCGGAAAAACAAGATGGCGGCCGACGTGATTCTTGTAACTCTTTTGTTTTCCAACCGATTTCGTTACAACTCGCAATTATTGAAGAAATTAGGAAACGATCAATAGAAAAAGTGGAAAAAATTGGAAAAACAAGATGGCGGCCGAGCTGTAGTGCTTTAAAATTTTTGATTTTTCGACCCCGAACCGCGGCGCCGCAGATCCGAAACGGCGTGGTCGAGCATGATAATTTTTTCTTTTTTCGACTACAATTATCCTGTATTTTGACAGAATGGGAGTGGTTTTTAAAAATTCAAGATGGCGGCTGTCGCGGCGACCTTTTTGTTTGAGGTACGAAAAAACGCAATTTTAAAATTCAATTTTCTCACAGTTGGCAACGTCGGAGCGTTTCGACTTGTACGGTGCGATTGTGTGGACAGACTCGAGGTATGGATTGGGGAAAAAAAATTACCCCATTTCTCGGGAAATTTTCAGGATTTACCCCAAAAATAAAAAAATCGAAATACGGACTTTTTGGAAAATTTGAGTACGAGCAACCACGTGTCTCACCTGTGCGATTGACATTTGGGTATTTTCGTCGCCGAGGTCTGGCAACACTGGAATTTATCAAAGTAAAAGTGATTTTCGACATGGTCTTTTTTCAGGGGCGATCATTTCGGCTGGGTGCGAGCGAGACAAAAAATTTAAACGTCATCAGGAGCGGTATATCCTGTAGTTTACAAGAAAATTATGAAACAATGTAAAATGTTTCTGTGCAACGAGGTGGCGGCCATTATGTATTCTTTTTGTGTTTTTGAAAACTTCGAACACGTTTTTGAGGCAGTTGGCAACATTTGGGAAAGTTGACATGCATAAATCGATTGTGTAACTCGACCGGCAGTATCGAGATATCTAAACAGTGTTGCCACATTTGGGGTAGTTTTCGAGATTTTCCCCAAAAACTCCTCCTGTAAAATTTTGTATGAAAAATTTTTTTTTCACCGATGGCTTCGTATACAAGTCAGAAAATTAAACTTGAAGAAAAATATGGAGGCAGCTGATGATTGAGGATTTCGGAGACGGGTAAAGAGCACGGCCGAGGTATTGAAGATAGATGGGGGGTGCTCGACCAAATGTCATTCGAAACTTCATCCAATAGACAATGAGCTGAAAAAAAATTCAAAATGGCGGATTTAAGATGGCCGAAATACAAATTTATTTGGTGTCTTTCTCAGAAAGTATAAAATATGGAAGAGTGGTTTCTGGGCAAGAGATGAGCAGGACGAGGAGGTCTATTTAGCGAAATGAAAAAAATTTCAAGATGGCGGAATGTTTTTTTTCATACCAAATTATATGGCGATTAGGACTCATTGACATAATTTATTGTTCTCCGAGAAAGAGACAGAAAACGATACAATGATGTATGGGAGATGTGTTCGGGTGCGGGATTTGAGTAGGGAAAAATTATGACATTTCGGAAAAACAAGATGGCGACCGACGTGATTCTTGCAACTTTTTTGTTTTCCGACCGATTTCGTTACAACTCGCAATTGTTGAAGAAATTAGAAAACGATCAATAGAAAAAGTGGAAAAAATTGGAAAACCAAGATGGCGGCCGAGCTGTAGTGTTTTCAAATTTTTGATTTTTCGATGCCGAACCGCGGCGCCGCAGATCCGAAACGGGGTAGTTGAGATATGTTTGGGTGCGGGATGGGAGTAGGGAAAAATTATGACATTTCGGAAAAACAAGATGGCGGCCAATTTGCCGAAATGAACCGATCGAAGCATTGAAGATAGGTGGGAAGTGCTAGACCAAATGTCATTCGAAACTTCATCCCATAGACAATGAACTGAAAAAAAAATCAAAATGGCGGATTTAAGATGGCAGCCATACAAATTTATTTGGTGTCTATCTCAGAAAGTATAAAAGATGGAAGAGTGGTTTCTTGGCAAACTTGATGATCAGGAAAAAATTCAAGATGGCGGAGTTAATTTTTCCATAGAAAATATATGGCGAATATTGAAGAGACTAAAGTGTGTGTGTGACTAAGAGAGTAAATTTTGAAATTCTTTGCTTTATTGACCGAATTCGTTCAAAATCGATATTTAGCACTTCCTGCCCCCCTAGCATGGGCCGAGACAATTTTCTCCCCGAGGAAAGGATAAAAAATTTATTCCTAAATAAATAAATAAAAACGCTAAATAACGGTGGGTAAATAGTCCCCCGAGACCCCGTGAAATGTCAAACGGGGATAAACTTCTCCTCTCCCCTGTTGCCGTGCTCTGAGAGGTGGATAAGTAAATTTTATCTCTTGTCAGTGGATAAAATCGGGGGATAAAATTTTTATCTCCGGCCCATGCTAGGGGGGCTGGGATAACAAAACAAGAAACTTGTACTTACCAAAATTTAAAAAAATCAGCGCCATTTTGAAATTCTTTGTTAATTGACCGATTTCGTTCAAAATCGATATTTAGGGATCCCTGGGATTTCAAAACAGGACACTGATACCAAAGTTTTATAAAATCAGCGCCATTTTGAAATTCTTTGTTAATTTACCGATTTCGTTCAAAATCGATATTTAGGGCTCACTGGGATTACAAAACAGGAAGCTGATACCAAAGTTTTTAAAAAATCAGCGCCATTTTGAAATTCTTTGTTAATTGACCGATTTCGTTCAAAATCGATATTTAGGGCACGCTGGAACCACAAAACAGGAAACTGTTACCTAAATTAAAAAAAATCAGCGCCATTTTGAAATTCTTTGTTAATTGACCGATTTCGTTCAAAATCGATATTTAGGACTTCCTGGGATTACAAAACAGGAAACTTGTACCAAAATTTAAAAAAATCAGCGCCATTTTGAAATTCTTTGCTAATTGACCGAATTCGTTCAAAATCGATATTTAGCACTTCCTGGGATAACAAAACAGGAAACTTGTACTTACCAAAATTTAAAAAAATCAGCGCCATTTTGAAATTCTTTGTTAATTGACCGATTTCGTTCAAAATCGATATTTAGGTCTCCCTGGGACCACAAAACAGGAAAATGATACCAAAGTTTTAAAAAATCAGCTCCATTTTGAAACTCTTTGTTAATTGACAGATTTCGTTCAAAATCGATATTTAGGGCTCCCTGGGATTACAAAACAGGAAACTGATACCAAAGTTTTTAAAAAATCAGCGCCATTTTGAAATTCTTTGTTAATTGACCGATTTCGTTCAAAATCGATATTTAGGACACGCTGGGATCACAAAACAGGAAACTGATACCAAAATTTAAAAAATCAGTGCCATTTTGAAATTCTTTGTTAATTGACCGATTTCGTTCAAAATTGATATTTAGGGCACGCTGGGATCACAAAACAGGAAACTGATACCAAAGGTTTAAAAGATTAGCGCCATTTTGAAATTCTTTGTTAATTGACAGATTTCGTTCAAAATCGATATTAGGGCTCCCTGGGATTACAAAACAGGAAACTGTTACAAAAATTTTAAAAAATCAGCGCCATGTTGAAATTCTTTGTCAATTGACTGATTTCGTTCAAAATAGATATTTAGGACTCCCTGGGGTTACAAAACAGGAAACTGTTACCAAAATAAAAAAAAAATCCGCGCCATTTTGAACTTATTTGTTAATTGACCGATTTCGTTCAAAAGCGATATTTAGGGCTCCCTGGGGTTACAAAACAGAAAACTGGTACCAAAATTTTAAAAAAATCAGCGCCATTTTGAAATTATTTAATATAACCGATTTCGTTCAAAATCGATATTTAGGACTCCCTGGGATTACAGAATAGGAATCTGATACCAAAGTTTAAAAAAAATCGGCACCATTTTGAACTTCTTTGTTAATTTACCGATTTAGATCAAAATCGATATTTAGGGCTCCCTGGGGTTATAAAACAAGAAACTGATACCAAAGTTGTAAAAAATCAGCGCCATTTTGAAATTCTTTGTTATTGACAGATTTCGTTCAAAATCGATATTTTAGGATCCCTGGGATTACAAAACAGAAAACCGGTACCAAAAGTTTTAAAAAATCAGCGTCATGTTGAAGTTCTTTGTTAATTGACTGATTTCGTTCAAAATCGATATTTAGGGTTCCCTGGAATTACAAAACTGAATCTGATACCAAAGTTGTACAAAATCAGCGCCATTTTAAAACTCTTTGTTAATTTGGTTCAAAATCGATATTTTGGGCTCCCTGGGATTTCAATACAGGATACTGTTACCAAAATTTTAAAAATTCAGCGCCATTTTGGAATTATCTGTTAATTTAGCGATTTTTTCAAAATCGATATCTGAGAATCCCTAATATCACAAAACAGGAAACTGGTACAAAAGTTTTAGAAAATCTGCGCTATTTTGAAATTATTTATTAAAATTAACCGTCAAAATCGATTTCGTTCAAAATCGATATTTAGGACTCCCTGGGATTTCAATACAGGAAACTGTTACCAAAATTTAAATCAGCGCCATTTAGATATTCTTTGTTATTGTAGCGATTTCGTTCAAATTCGATATCTGAGGATCCCTAATATCACAAAACAGGAAACTGTTACCAAAATTTATAAAATCAGCGTCATTTTGAAATTGACCGGTTTCGTTGGAACTTTTCGATGCTGGAGTAGATAAAATAATTTCCAATGAACAATGAATGAATGATTTTTCACGTAGCTTAAATTATTTACAAGAAGGAATTTAAATACAGGCTTGAACTAAAAAAACCGTTTTGTTGCCATTTAATAATCTTCAATATACATTATCTTTAATGTTCTACTCCTGGCTAAAATTATAAATATTTAAATACGTGGCTGATTTAAAAAAAATAACAATTTTTGTTTTATTTCACATAATGTATACCTACTGTTTCTTTAAAAAATATTATATCTTTAAAAAAATATTATAAAGTAGCTCATGCATGCGACTCCTTTCAAAGAACTTATGTTTGTGATCTTCCCTTTTTTAATTTTCCTTTTCTAATCCCATATTTTTTGCATAAAGCTGAAACACCACCACCCATCCTTCAAAATTTGAGACTAACACGGCCTGCGAGCTGCTTTAGCAGCTCGCGCACAGAGCGAAACACTAGTTATACTATATATAGCTCGATTACCACTCACTCACTGACTGACTCACTCATTGACATAATTGTTCTCCTAGAAAGAGACAGAAAACGATATAATGATGTAGGGGAGATGTGTTCGGGTGCGGGATTCGAGTGGGGAAAAATTATGACATTTCGGAAAAACAAGATGGCGGCCGACGTGATTCTCGCAACTCTTTTGTTTTTTAACCGATTTCGTTACAACTGGCAATTATTGAAGAAATTAGGAAATCATCAATAGAAAAAGTGGAAAAAATTGGAAAAACAAGATGGCGGCCGAGCTGTAGTGTTTTCAAATTTTTGATTTTTCGACCCCGAACCGCGGCGCCCCATATCCGAAACGGCGTGGTCGAGCATGATAATTTTTTCTTTTTTCGCCTGCAATTATCCTGTATTTTAACAGAATGGGAGTGGTTTTTAAAAATTCAAGATGGCGGCTGTCGCGGCGGCCTTTTTATTTGAGGTACGAAAAAACGCAATTTTAAATTTCAAATTTCTCACAGTTGGCAACGTCGGAGCGTTTCGACTTCTAGGGGGCGATTGTGTGTACAGACTCGAGGTATGGATTGGGGAAAAAAAATTACCCCATTTCTCGGGAAATTTTCAAGATTTACCCCAAAAATAAAAAAATCGAAATACGGACTTTTTGCAAAATTCGAGTACGAGCAACCACGTGTCCCACTTGTACGAATGACATTTGGGTATTTTCGTCGCCGAGGTCTGGCAACACTGGAATTTATCAAAGAAAAAGTGATTTTCGACATGGTCTTTTTTCAGGGGCGATCATTTCGGCTGAGTGTGAGCGAGATGAAAAATTTAAACGTCATCAGGAGCGGTATATCCTGTAGTTTACGGGAAAATTATGAAACTATGTAAAATGTTTCTGTGGAACGAGGTGGCGGCCATTTTGTATTCTTTTTGTGTTTTTCAAAATTTCGATCACGTTTTTGAGATAGTTGGCAACATTTGGGAAAGTTGACATGTATGGATCGATTGTGTAACTCGACCGGCAGTATCGAGATATCTAAACAGTGTTGCCACATTTGGGGTAGTTTTCGAGATTTTCCCCAAAATATCCTCCTGTAAAATTTTGTATGAAAAATTTTTTTTTACTGATGGCATCGTGTACAAGTCAGAAAATTAAACTTGAAGAAAATATGGAGACAGCTGATGATTGAGGATTTCGGAGACGGGTAAAGAGCACGGTCCAGGTATTGAAGATAGGTGGGGGGTGCTCGACCAAATGTCATTCGAAACTTCATCCAATTGACAGTGAGCTGAAAAAAATTTCAAAATGGCGGATTTAAGATGGCCGCCATACAAATTTATTTGGTGTCTATCTCAGAAAGTATAAAAGATGGAAGAGTGGTTTCTCGGCCAAAGATGATCAGGACGAGGTCTATTTAGCGAAAAGAAAAAAAATTCAAGATGGCGGAATATTTTTTTTCATACCAAATTATATGGCGATTAGGACTCATTAGCATAATTTATTGTTCTCCAAGAAAGAGACAGAAAACGATACAATGATGTATGAGAGATGTGTTCGGGTGCGGGATGAGAGTAGGGAAAAATTATGACATTTCGGAAAAACAAGATGGCGGCCGACGTGATTCTTGCAACTCTTTTGTTTTCCAACCGATTTTGTTACAACTCGCGATTATTGAAGAAACTAAGAAACGATCAAAAGAAAAATTGGAAAAACAAGATGGCGGCCGAGCTGTAGTGTTTTCAAATTTTTGATTTTTCGACCTCGAATCGCGGCGCCACAGATCCAAAACGGGGTAGTTTATATATGGGAGATATGTTCGGGTGCGGGATGGGAGTAGGGAAAAATTATGACATTTCGGAAAAAACAGATGGCGACCGACGTGATTCTCGCAACTCTTTTGTTTTCCAACCGATTTCGTTAAAACTCGCAACGATTGAAGAAATTAGGAAACGATTTAAAGAAAAAGTGCAAAAAATTAGAAAAACAAGATGGCGGTCGAGCTGTATTGTTTTAAAATTTTTGATTTTTCGACCCCTAACCGCGGCACTGCAGATCCGAAACGGCGTGGTCGAGCATGACATTTTTTTCTTTTTTCGACTACAATTATCCTGTATTTTGACAGAATGGGAGTGGTTTTTAAAAATTCAAGATGGCGGCTGTCGCGGCGGCCTTTTTGTTTGAGGTACGAAAAAACGCAATTTTAAAATTCAAATTTCTCACAGTTGGCAACGTCGGAGCGTTTCGACTTCTAGGGGGCAATTGTGTGTACAGACTCGAGGTATGGATTGGGGAAAAAAATTACCCCATTTCTCGGGAAATTTTCAAGATTTACCCCAAAAATAAAAAAATCGAAATACGGACTTTTTGCAAAATTTGAGTACGAGCAACCACGTGTCTCACTTGTGCGAATGACATTTGGGTATTTTCGTCGCTGAGGTCTGGCAACACTGGAATTTATCAAAGTAAAAGTGATTTTCGACATGGTCTTTTTTCAGGAGCGATCATTTCGGCTGGGTGCGAGCGAGATGAAAAATTGAAACGTCATCAGGAGCGGTATATCCTGTAGTTTACGGGAAAATTATGAAACTATGTAAAATGTTTCTGTGCAACGAGGTGGCGGTCATTTTGTATTCTTTTTGTGTTTTTGAAAATTTCGAACACGTTTTTGAGGCAGTTGGCAACATTTGGGAAAGTTGATGTCATGTATAAATCGATTGTGTCACTCAACCAGCGGTATCGAGATATCTAAACAGTGTTGCCACATTTGGGGTAGTTTTCGAGATTTTCCCAAAAATGTCCTTATGTAAATTTTTTTTACTGATGGCTTCGTATACACGTCAGAAAATTAAACTTGAACAAAAATATGGAGATAGCTGATGATTGAGGATTTTGGAGACGGGTAAAGAGCACGGCCGAGGTATTGAAGATAGGTGGGGGGTGCTCGACCAAATGTCATTCGAAACTTCATCCAAAAGACAATGAGCTGAAAAAAAATTCAAAATGGCGGATTTAAGATGGCCGCCATACAAATTTATTTGGTGTCCATCTCAGAAAGTATAAAAGATGAAAGAGTGGTTTCTCGGCCAAAGATGATCAGGACGAGAAGATCTATTTAGCGAAAAGAAAAAAAATTCAACATGGCGGAATATTTTTTTTCATACCAAATTATATGGCGATTAGGACTCATTAGCATAAATTATTGTTCTCCAAGAAAGAGCCAGAAAACGATACAATGATGTATGGGAGATGTGTTCGAGTGCAGGATGGGAGTAGGGAAAAAATATGATATTTCGGAAAAACAAGATGGCGGCCGTAGTGCTTTTTGTAACTTTATTGTTTTCCAACCGACTTAGTTACAACTCACAATTATTGAAGAAATTAGGAAACGATCAATAGAAAAAGTGGAAAAAATTGGAAAACCAAGATGGCGGCCGAGCTGTAGTGTTTTCAAATTTTTGATTTTTCGACCCCGAACCGCGGCGCCACAGATCCGAAACGGAGTAGTTCATGTATTGGATATATGTTCGGGTGCGGGATAGGAGTAGGGAAAAATTATGACATTACGGAAAATCAAGATGGCGGCCGAATTGCCGAAATAGACCGGTCGAAGCATTGAAGATAAGCGGGGGGTGCTAGACCAAATGTCATTCGAAACTTCATCCAATAGACAAAGAGCTGAAAAAAAATTCAAAATGGCGGATTTAAGATGGCTGCCATACAAATTTATTTGGTGTACTTACCTATCTCCGAAAGTATAAAAGATGGAAGAGTGGTTTCTTGGCAAAAGCTGATCAGGACGAGGAGGTCTATTTAGCGAAATAAAAAAAAATCCAAGATGGCGGAATATTTTTTTTCATACCAAATTATATGGCGATTAGGACTCATTGACGTAATTTACTGTTCTCCTAGAAAGAGACAGAAAACGATATAATGATGTACGAGAGATGTGTTCGGGTGCGGGATGAGAGTAGGGAAAAATTATGACATTTCGGAAAAACAAGATGGCGGCCGACTTGATTCTTGCAACTCTTTTGTTTTCCAACCGATTTCGTTACAACTCGCAATTATTGAAGAAATTAGGAAACGATCAATAGAAAAAGTGGAAAAAATTGGAAAACCAAGATGGCGGCCGAGCTGTAATGTTTTCAAATTTTTGATTTTTGACCCCGAAACTGCATGGTCGAGCATGAGAATTTTTTCTTTTTTCGACTACAATTATCCTGTATTTTGACAGAATGGAAGTGGTTTTTAAAAATTCAAGATGGTGGCTGTAGCGGAGGCCGTTCGGTTTGAGGTACGAAAAACCGCAATTTTAAAATTCAAATTTCTCATAGTTGGCAACGTCGGATCGTTTCGACTTCTACGGGGCGATTATGTGTACAAACTCGAGGTATGGATTGGGGAAAATAATTACCCTATTTCTCGAGAAATTTTCAAGATTCACCCCAAAAATAAAAAAATAGTAATACGAATTTTTTGCAAAATTCGAGTACGAGCACAACCACGCGTCTCACTTGTACGAATGACATTTGGGTATTTTTGCAAGAATGATGCCGATTATGTAAGAATGTTCGATCAAATGGTAAAGGTTCAGCGTCAAAGTAATATAAACCATAAATGCATTGAATTAGAGCTCAATTTCGTCTATCCATTCTTATACGTTTGAGTATCGTACATACCTAAACGTATAAGAATGGGTACACGAAATTGAGCTCTAATTTAATGCGGTTATGGTTTATTTACTTTGTCGCAGAACTTTAACGATTTCATCGGCCATTCTTACATGATTGGGGGGCTGGACCTGAAGGTCTAATTGATGAACAGGAAAAAAATTCAAGATGGCGGAATTTATTTTTCCAAGATTTTTCAAGATTTTGATACGGTTCCGTTTTACCCACGACGGGGCTCCTTGAGATTACAAAACAGGAAACTGATACCAAAGTTTTAACAAATCAGCGCCATTTTGAAATTATTTGTTAATTTACCGATTTCGTTCAAAACCGATATCTGAGGATCCCTGGGATTACATAACAGGAAACTGATACCAAAGCTTAAAAAAATCTGCGCCATTTTGATATCCTTTGTTTATTGACCGATTTCGTTCAAAATCGATATTTAAGGCTCCCTGGGATTACAAAACAGGAAACTGGTACCAAAATTTTAAAAAATCAGCGCCATTTTGAAATTTTTTGTTAATTTACCGATTTCGTTCAAAACCGATATCTGAGGATCCCTGGGATTACAAAACAGGAAACTGGTAACATAATTTTAAAAAATCAGCGCCATTTTGAAATTCTTTGTTAATTGTCCGATTTCGTTCAAAATCGATATTAAGGGCTTTCTTGGATCACGATACAGGAAACTGATACCAAAGTTTTAAAAAATCAGCGCCATTTTGAAATTATTTATCAATTAACCGATTTCGTTCAAAGTCGATATTTAGGGCTCCCTGGGATTACAAAACAGGAAAATGGCACCAGAATTATAAAAAATCAGCGCCATTTTGAAATTATTTGTTAATTGACCGATTTCGTTCAAAATCGATATTTCGGACTCCCTGGGATCACAAAACAGGAACCTGATACCAAAGTTTTAAAAAATCAGCGCCATTTTGAAATTCTTGGTTAATTTACAGATTTCGTTCAAAAGCGATATTGAGGACTCCCTGGGATCACAAAACAGGAAAATGATACCAAAGTTTTAAAAAATCAGCGCCATTTTGAAATTCTTGGTTAATTAACCGATTTCGTTCAAAATCGATATTTAGGGCTACCTAGGATTACAAAACGAAACTGATACCAAAGTTTTAAAAAATCAGCGCCATTCTGAAATTCTTTGTTAATTGACCGATTTCGTTCAAAATCGATATTTAGGGCTAACCACATCTCGTGAGCTGCTTTAGCAGCTCGCGCACAGAGCGAAACACTAGTTATTATACTATATATAGCTCAATTACCACTGACTCATTGACACAATTGTTCTCCTAGAAAGAGACAGAAAACGATATAATGATGTAGGGGAGATGTGTTTGGGTGCGGGATTCGAGTGGGGAAAAATTATGACATTTCGGAAAAACAAGATGGCGGCCGACGTGATTCTTGCAACTCTTTTGTTTTCCAACCGATTTCGTTAAAACTCGCAAGGATTGAAGAAATTAGGAAACGATCAATAGAAAAAGTGGAAAAAACTGGAAAAACAAGATGGCGGCCGAGCTGTAGTGCTTTAAAATTTTTGATTTTTCGACCCCGAACCGCGGCGCCACAGATCCGAAACGGCGTGGTCGAGCATGATAATTTTTTCTTTTTTCGACTACAATTATCCTGTATTTTGACAAGATGGGAGTGGTTTTTAAAAATTCAAGATGGCGGCTGTTGCGGCGGCCTTTTTGTTTGAGGTACGAAAAAACGCAATTTTAAAATTCAATTTTCTCACAGTTAGCAACGTCGGAGCGTTACGACTTGTACGGTGCGATTGTGTGTACAGACTCGAGGTATAGATTGGGGAAAAAAATTACCCCATTTTTCGGGAAATTTTCAAGATTTACCCCAAAAATAAAAAAATCGAAATACGGGCTTTTTGCAAAGTTCGAGTACGAGCAACCACGTGTCCCACTTGAACAAATGACATTTGGGTATTTTCGTCGCCGAGGTCTGGCAACACTGGAATTTATCAAAGTAAAAGTGATTTTCGACATGGTCTTTTTTCAGGGGCGATCATTTCGGCTGGGTGCAAGCGAGATGAAAAATTTAAACGTCAACAGGAGCGGTATATCCTGTAGTTTACGGGAAAATTATAAAACTATGTAAAATGTTTCTGTGGAACGAGGTGGCGGCCATTTTGTATTCTTTTTGTGTTTTTGAAAATTTCGAACACGTTTTTGAGGCAGTTGGCAACATTTGGGAAAGTTGACATGTATAAATCGATTGTGTAACTCAACCAGCGGTATCGAGATATCTAAACAGTGTTGCCACATTTGGGGTAGTTTTCGAGATTTTCCCAAAAATGTCCTCCTGTAAAATTTTGTATGAAAAATTTTTTTTTCACTGATGGCTTCGTACACAAGTCAGAAAATTAAACTTGAAGAAAAATATGGAGACGTCTGATGATTGAGGATTTCGGAGACGGGTAAAGGCACGGTCAAGATATTGAAGATAGGTGGGGGGTGCTCGACCAAATGTCATTCGTAACTTCATCCAATAGACAATGTGCTGAAAAAAAAATCAAAATGGCGGATTTAAGATGGCCGCCATACAAATTTATTTGGTGTCTATCTCGGAGAGTATAAGAGATGGAAGTGTGGTTTCTTGGCAAGAGATGATCAGGACGAGGAGGTCTATTTAGCGAAATGAAAAAAAATTCAAGATGGCGGAATATTTTTTTTCATACCAAATTATATGGCGATTAGGACTCATTAGCATAATTTATTGTTCTCCAAGAAAGAAACAGAAAACGATACAATGATGTATGGGAGATGTGTTCGGGTGCAGGATGGGAGTAGGGAAAAAATATGATATTTCGGAAAAACAAGATGGCGGCCGTAGTGCTTTTTGTAACTTTTTTGTTTTCCAACCGATTTAGTTACAACTCACAATTATTGAAGAAATTAGGAAACGATCAATAGAAAAAGTAGAAAAAATTGGAAAATCAAGATGGCGGCTGAGCTGTAGTGTTTTCAAATTTTTGATTTTTCGACCCCGAACCGCGGCGCCGCAGATCCGAAACGGCGTGGTCGAGCATGATATTTTTTTCTTCTCACGCCTACAATTATCCTGTATTTTGACAGAATGGGAGTAATTTTTAAAAATTCAAGATGGCGGTTGTCGCAGCGGCCGTTCGGTTTGAGGTACGAAAAAACGCAATTTTAAAATTCAAATTTCTCACAGTTAACAACGTCGGAGCGTTTCGACTTCTAAGGCGCGATTGTGCGTACAGACACGACGTATGGAGTGGGGAAAAAAAATTACCCCATTTCTCGGGAAATTTTCAAGATTTACCCCAAAAATAAAAATCGAAATACGGACTTTTTGCAAAATTCGAGTACGAGCAACCACGTGTCCCACTTGTACGAATGACATTTGGGTATTTTCGTCGCCGAGGTCTGGCAACACTGGAATTTATCGAAGTAAAAGTGATTTTCGACATGGTCTTTTTTCAGGGGCGATCATTTCGGCTGGGTGCAAGCGAGATGAAAAATTGAAACGTCATCAGGAGCGGTATATCCTGTAGTTTATGGGAATATTATAAAACTATGTCAAATGTTTCTGTAAAACGAGGTGGCTGCCATTTAGTATTTTTTTTGTGGTTTTCAAAATTTCGATCACGTTTTTGAGGCAGTTGGCAACATTTGGGAAAGTTGACGTCATGTATGGATCGATTGTGTGACTCGACCGGCAATATCGAGATATCTCAACAGTTTCGCCACATTTGGGGTCGTTTTCGAGATTTTCCCCAAAAATTTCCTTTTGTAAAATTTTGTATGAATAATTTTTTTTTCACTGATGGCTTCGTATACAAGTCAGAAAATATAACTTGAAGAAAAATATGGAGACAGCTCATGATTGAGGATTTCGGAGACGGGTAAAAAGCACGGCCAAGGTATTGAAGATAGGTGTGCTCGAACAAATGTCACTCGAAACCTCATCCAATTGGCGATGAGTTTAAAAATATCTCCAAAATGGTGCATTCAAGATGGCCGCCATACAAATTTCGTCAGTGTCTATCTCGGAGAGTATAAGAGATGGAAGTGTGGTTTCTTGGCACGAGATGATCAGAAAAAGGAGGTCTTTTTAGGGAAATGAAAACAATTTCAAGATGGCGGAATATTTTTTTTCATGCCAAATTATATGGCGATTAGGAACTATAAATGACGTCATTGTTCTCCTAGAAAGAGACAGAAAACGATACAATGATGTAAGGGAGATGTGTTCGGTTGCGGGATGGGAGTAGGGAAAAATTATGACATTTCGGAAAAACAAGATGGCGACCGAGGTGCTTTTTGTAACTTTTTTGTTTTCCAACCAATTTCGTTAAAACTCGCAATGATTGAAGAAATGGTAAACGATCAATAGAAAAAGTGGAAAAAAGATGGCGGCCGAGTTGTAGTGTTTGGCCGTTCGATTTGAGGTACAAAAAAACGCAATTTTAAAATTCAAATTTCTCACAGTTGGCAACGTCGGATCGTTTCGACTTCTACGGGGCGATTGTGTGTACAGACTCGGCGTAAGGATTGGGGAAAAAAATTATTCCATTTCTTGGGAAATTTTCAAGATTTACCCCAAAAATAAAAAAGTCGAAATACTTATTTTTTGCAAAATTCGAGTACGAGCAACCACGCGTCTCACTTGTACGTTCGATCACGTTTTTGAGGCAGTTGGCAACATTTGGGAAAGTTGACATGTATTGATCGATTGTTAAACTCGACCGGCAGTATTAAGATATCTAAACAGTGTTGCCACATTTGGGGTAGTTTCGAGATTTTTCCCATCAATTTCCTCCTGTAAAATATTGTACTAAAACTTTTTTTCACTGATAGCTTCGTATACAAATCAGAAAATATAACTTGAAGAAAAATATGGAGACAGCTGATGATTGAGGATTTCGGAGACGGGTAAAAAGCAAGGCCAAGGTATGGAAGATAGGTGGGGAGTGCTCGACCAAATGTTATTCGAAACTTCATCCAATAGACAATGAGCTGGAAAAAAATTCAAAATGGCGGATTTATGATGGCTGCCATACAAATTTATTTGGTGTCTATCTCAGAAAGTATAAAAGATGGAAGAGTGGTTTCAGGGCAAAAGATGATCAAGACTTGAAGGTCTATTTAAGGAAATGAAAAAAATTACAAGATGGCGGAATATTTTTTTTCATACCAAATTATGTCGATTAGGAACTATAAAAGACGTCATTGTTCTCCTAGAAAGAGACAGAAAACGATACAATTATGTACGGGAGATGTGTTCGAATGCGGGATTCAAGTAGGAAAAAATGATGACATTTCGGAAAAACAAGATGGCGGCTGACGTGATTCATGCAACTCTTTTGTTTTCCAACCGATTTCGTTACAACTCGCAATTATTGAAGAAATTAGTAAACGATCAATAGAAAAAGTGGAAAACATTAGAAAAACAGAATGGCGGCTGAGCTGTAGTGTTTTCAAATTTTATATTTTTCGACCTCGAACCGCGGCGCCACAGATCCGAAACGGGGTAGTTCATGTAAACGAGATATGTTCGGGTGCGGGATATGAGTAGGGAAAAATTATGACATTTCGGGAAAACAAGATGGCGGTCGATTTGCCGAAATGAACCGGTCGAAGCATTGAAGATAGGGGGGGGGGAGGGAGACTACAAGTGTAGAAGCTATGAAAGATTTTGATACGGTTCCGTTTTACCCACGGCGGGGCTCCCTGGTATTACAAAACAGGAAACTGTTCCAAAAATTTTAAAAAATCAGCGCCATTTTGAAATTCTTTGATAATTGACCGATTTCGTTCAAAATCGATATTTAGGACTTCCTGCAATTACAATTTACAAAACAGGAAACTGGCACCAAAATTTAAAAAAACCAGCGCCATTTTGCAATTCTTTGTTAATTTACCGATTTCGTTCAACATCGATATTTAGGGCTCCCTGGGATTACAAAACAGGAAACTGGTACCTACCAAAATTTTAAAAACTCAGCGCCATTTTTAAATAATTATTTGTTAATTTACTGATTTCGTTCAAAAGCGATATTTAGGGCTACCTGTGATTACAAAACAGGAAACTGATACCAAAGTTTTAAAAAATCAACGCCATTTTGAAATTCTTTGTTAATTGACCGATTTCGTCCAAAATCGATATTTAGGGCTCCCTGGGATTAGAAAACAGGAAACTGGTACATACCAAAATTTTAAAAAATCAGCGCCATTTTGATATAATTATTTGTAAATTTACCGATTTCTTTAAAAATTGATATTTAGGGCTACCTGGGATTACAAAACAGGAAACTGATACCAATGTTTTAAAAAATCAGCGCCATTTTGAAATTCTTTGATAATTGACCGATTTCGTTCAAAATTATTGATATTTATGACTCCCTGGGGTTACAAAACAGAAAAATGTTACCAAAATTTAAAAAAATCCAGCGCCATTTTGAAATTCTTTGTTAATTGACCAATTTCGTTCAAAATTGATATTTAGGGCTCGCTGGGATTACAAAACAGGAAACTGGTACCTACCAAAATTTTAAAAAATCAACGCCATTTTGAAATAAGTATTTGTTAATTTACCGATTTCGTTCAAAATCGATATTTATGGCTACCAGGGATTACAAAACAGGAAACGGATACCAAAGTTTTAAAATATCAGCGTCATTTTGAAATCCTTTGTTAATTGACCGATTTTGTTCAAAATCGATATTTAGGACTCAATGGGATCACAAAACAGGAAACTGGTACCAAAATAAAAAAAATCAGCGCCATTTTGCAATTCTTTGTTTATTGACCGATTTCGTTCAAAATCGATATTTAGGGCTCGCTGGGGTTACAAAACAGGAAACTGGTACCTACCAAAATTTTAAAAAATCAACGCCATTTTGAAATAAGTATTTGTTAATTTACCGATTTCGTTCAAAATCGATATTTATGGCTACCAGGGATTACAAAACAGGAAACGGATACCAAAGTTTTAAAATATCAGCGTCATTTTGAAATCCTTTGTTAATTGACCGATTTTGTTCAAAATCGATATTTAGGACTCAATGGGATCACGAAACAGGAAACTGATAACAAAGTTTTAAAAAATCAGCGCTATTTTTAAATTCTTTGTTAATTGACCGATTTCGTTCAAAATCGATATTTAGGGCAAACCACATCCCGTGAGCTGCTTTAGCAGCTCGCGCACAGAGCGAAAAACTAGTTATACTATATATAGCTCGATTACCACTCACTCACTGACTCATTGACATAATTGTTCTCCTAGAAAGAGACAGAAAACGATATAATGATGTAGGGGAGATGTGTTCGGGTGCGGGATTCGAGTGGGGAAAAATTATGACATTTCAGAAAAACAAGATGGCGGCCGACGTGATTCTTGTAACTCTTTTGTTTTCCAACCGATTTCGTTACAACTCGCAATCATTGAAGAAATTAGGAAACGATCAATAGAAAAAGTGGAAAAAATTGGAAAAACAAGATGGCGGCCGAGCAGTAGTGCTTTAAAATTTTTGATTTTTCGACCCCGAACCGCGGCGCCACAGATCCGAAACGGCGTGGTCGAGCATGATAATTTTTTCTTTTTTCGACTACAATTATCCTGTATTTTGACAGAATGTGAGTGGTTTTTAAAAATTCAAGATGGCGGCTGTCGCGGCGGCCTTTTTGTTTGAGGTACGAAAAAACGCAATTTTAAAATTCAATTTTCTCAAAGTTGGCAACGTCGGAGCGTTTCGACTTGTACGGTGCGATTGTGTGTACAGACTCGAGGAATAGATTGGGGAAAAAAATTACCCCATTTTTCGGGAAATTTTCAAGATTTACCCCAAAAATAAAAAAATCGAAATACGGACTTTTTGCAAAATTCGAGTACGAGCAACCACGTGTCCTACTTGTACAAATGACATTTAGGTATTTTCGTCGCCGAGGTCTGGCAACACTGGAATTTATCAAAGTAAAAGTGATTTTCGACATGGTATTTTTTCAGGGGCGATCATTTCGACTGGGTGCGAGCGAGATGAAAAATTTAAACGTCATCAGGAGCGGTATATCCTGTAGTTTACGGGAAAATTATGAAACTATCTAAAATGTTTCTGTGGAACGAGGTGGCAGCCATTTTATATTCTTTTTGTGTTTTTCAAAATTTCGATCACGTTTTTGAGGCAGTTGGCAACATTTGGGAAAGTTGACATGTATGGATCGATTGTGTAACTTAACCGGCAGTATCGAGATATCTAAACAGTGTTGCCACATTTGGGGTAGTTTTCGAGATTTTCCCCAAAAATTTCCTCCTGTAAAATTTTGTATGAAAATTTTTTTTTTCACTGATGGCTTCGTGTACAAGTCTGAAAATTAAACTTGAAGAAAAATATGGAGACAGCTGATGATTGAGGATTTTGGAGACGGGTAAAGAGCACGGCCGAGGTGTTGAAGATAGGTGCGGGGTGCTCGACCAAATGTCATTCGAAACTTCATCCAATAGACAATGAGCTGAAAAAAAATTCAAAATGGCGGATTTAAGATGGCCGCCATACAAATTTATTTGGCGTCTATCTCAGAAAGTATAAAAGATGGAAGAGTGGTTTCTTGGCAAAAGATGATCAGGACGAGGAGGTCTATTAAGCGAAAAGAAAAAAAATTCAAGATGGCGGAATATTTTTTTTCATACCAAATTATATGGCGATTAGGACTCATTGACGTAATTTACTGTTCTCCTAGAAAGAGACAGAAAACGATATAATGATGTACGAGAGATGTGTTCGGGTGCGGGATGAGAGTAGGGAAAAATTATGACATTTCGGAAAAACAAGATGGCGGCCGACTTGATTCTTGCAACTCTTTTGTTTTCCAACCGATTTCGTTACAACTCGCAATTATTGAAGAAATTAGGAAACGATCAATAGAAAAAGTGGAAAAAATTGGAAAACCAAGATGGCGGCCGAGCTGTAATGTTTTCAAATTTTTGATTTTTGACCCCGAAACTGCATGGTCGAGCATGAGAATTTTTTCTTTTTTCGACTACAATTATCCTGTATTTTGACAGAATGGAAGTGGTTTTTAAAAATTCAAGATGGCGGCTGTCGCGGCGGCCGTTCGGTTTGAGGTACGAAATAACGCAATTTTCAAATTCAAATTTCTCACAGTTGGCAACGTCAGAGCGTTTCGACTTGTACGGTGCGATTGTGTGTACAGACTTGAGGTATAGACTGGGGAAAAAAATTACCCCATTTTTCGGGAAATTTTCAAGATTTACCCCAAAAATAAAAAATCGAAATACTTCTTGCAAAATTCGGGTACGAGCAACCACGTGTCCCACTTGTACAAATGACATTTGGGTATTTTTGTCGCCGAGGTCTGGCAACACTGGAATTTATCATAGTAAAAGTGATTTTCAACATGGTCTTCTTTCAGGGGCGATCATTTCGGCTGGGTGCGAGCGAGATGAAAAATTTAAACGTCATCAGGAGCGGTATATCCTGTAGTTTACGGAAAAATTATGAAACTATCTAAAATGTTTCTGTGGAACGAGGTGGCGGCCATTTTGTATTCTTTTTGTGTTTTTCAAAATTTCGATCACGTTTTTGAGGCAGCTGGCAACATTTGGGAAAGTTGATATGTATGGATCGATTGTGTAACTCGACCGGCAGTATTGAGATATCTGAACAGTGTTGCCACATTTGGGGTAGTTTTCGAGATTTTCCCAAAAATGTCCTCCTGTAAAATTTTGTATGAAAAATTTTTTTTTTACTGATGGCTTCGTATACACGTCAGAAAATTAAACTTGAAGAAAAATATGGAGACAGCTGATGATTGAGGATTTCGGAGACGGGTAAAGAGCACGGCCGAGGTATTGAAGATAGGTGGGGAGTGCTCGACCAAATGTCATTCCAAACTGCAACCAATAGACAATGAGCTGAAAAAAAATTCAAAATGGCGGATTTAAGATGGCCGCCATACAAATTTATTTGCTGTCTATCTCAGAAAGTATAAAAGATGGAAGAGTGGTTTCTTGGCAAGAAATGATCAGGACGAGGAGGTCTATTTAGCGAAATGAAAAAATTTCAAGATGGCGGAATTATTTTTGTCATACCAAATTATATGGCGATTAGGACTCATTAGCATAATAATTTATTGTTCTCCAAGAAAGAGACAGAAAACGATACAATGATGTATGGAAGATGTGTTCGGGTGCGGGATGGGAGTAGGGAAAAAATATGATATTTCGGAATAACAATATGGCGGCCGTAGTGCTTTTTGTAACTTTTTTGTTTTCCAACCGATTTAGTTACAACTCACAATTATTAGCCCGCGACTTCGTCCGCGTGGATTGAGTTTTTTCGGTTCCCGCGGGAACTCATTAATTTTCCGGGATAAAAAGTAGCCTATGTGCTATTCCAGACTATAATCTATCTCTGTGCCAAATTTCATCCAGATCCTTTCAGCCGTTGGAGCGTGATTGAGTAACAAACATCCATACATCCATACATCCATACATCCACACATCCATACATCCATACATCCATCCAAACTTTCGCATTTATAATATTTATTTGATGTATAATGTTTCTGTGAAACGAGGTGGCGGCCATTTTGTATTCTTTTTGTGTTTTTGAAAATTTCGATCACGTTTTTGAGGCAGTAGGCAACATTTGGGAAAGTTGCCATGTGTATGGATCGATTGTACAACTCGACCGGCAGTATATATAAACAGTGTTGCCACATTTGGGGTAGTTTTCGACATTTTCCCCAAAAATTTCCTCCTGTAAAATTTTGTATGAAAATTTTTTTTTCACTGATGTCTTCGTATACAAGTCAGAAAATTAAACTTGAAGAAAAATATGGAGACAGCTGATGATTGAGGATATCGGAGACGGGTAAATAGCACGGTCAAGGTGTTGAAGATAGGTGCGGGGTGCTCGACCAAATGTCATTCGAAACTTCATCCAATAGACAATGAGCTGAAAAAAAATTCAAAATGGCGGATTTAAGATGGCTGCCATACAAATTTATTTGGTGTCTATTTCAGAAAGTATAAAAGATGGAAGAGTGGTTTCTTGGCAAAAGATGATCAGGACGAGCAGATATATTAAGCGAAATGAAAAAAATTTCAAGATGGCGAAATATTTTTTCTATACCAAATTATATTAAGGCGATTAGGAACTATAAAAGACGTAATTGTTCTCCTAGAAAGAGACAGAAAACGATACAATGATGTATGGGAGATGTGTTCAGGTGCGCGATGGGAGTAGGGAAAAATTATGATATTTCGGAAAAACAAGATAGCGGCCGTAGTGCTTTTTGTAACTTTTTTGTTTTCCAACCGATTTCGTTACAACTCACAATTATTGAAGAAATTAGGAAACGATCAATAGAAAAATTGGAAAAATTGGAAAACCAAGATGGCGGCCGAGCTGTAGTGTTTTCAAAATTTTGATTTTTCGACCTCAAACCGCGGCGCCACAGATCCGAAACGGGGTAGTTCATGTATAGGAGATATGTTCGGGTGCGGGATGGAAGTAGGGAAAAATTATGACATTTCGGAAAAAAACCATATTTAGGGCTCCCTGGGAAACAACCTGGAAAACAGGAAACAGATACCAACGTTTTTACAAATCAGCGCCATTTTGAACTTCTTTGTTAATTGACCGATTTCGTTCAAAATTGATATATAGGACTCCCTGGGATCACAAAACTGGAAACTGATACCAAAGTTTTAAAAAATCAGCGCCATTTTGAACTTCTTTGTTAATTGACCGATTTCGTTCAAAATTGATATATAGGGCTCCCGGGATCACAAAACAGGAAACTGGTACGAGAATTTAAAAATACCAGCGCTATTTTGAAATTATTTGTTAATTTACCGATTTCGTTCAAAATCGCTATTTAGGGCTACCTGGGATTACAAAACAGGACACTGATACCAAAGTTTTAAAAAATCAGCGCCATTCAGAACTTCTTTGTTAATTGACCGATTTCGTTCAAAATCGATATATAGGGCTCCCTGGGATCACAAAACAGGAAACTGTTATTTAAATATATTACAATCCCTGGGATCCCTGGGAATTTAAAACAGCAAACTTGTACCTACCAAAATTTAAAAAAATCAGCGCCATTTTGAAATTATTTATATATTGACCGATTTCGTTCAAAATCGATATTAAGGGCTCCCGGGGATTACAAAACAGGAAACAGATACCAACGTTTTTTCCAAATCAGCGCCATTTTGAACTTCTTTGTTAATTGACCGATTTCGTTCAAAATTGATATATAGGGCTCCCTGGGATCACAAAACTGGAAACTGATACCAAAGTTTTAAAAAAATCAGCGCCATTTTGAAATTCTTTGTTAATTGACCGATTTTGTTCAAAATCGATATTTAGGGCTCCCCGGGGTTACAAAACAGGAAAGTGGTATCAAAATTTTAAAAAATCAGCGCCATTTTCAAATTATTTTTTAATGGACCGATTTCGTTCAAAATCGATATTTAGGGCTAACCACACCCCGTGAGCTGCTTTAGCAGCTCGCGCACAGGGCGAAACACTAGTTATACTATATATAGCTCAATTACCACTGACTCACTGACTCACTCATTGACATAATTGTTCTCCTAGAAAGAGACAGAAAACGATATAATGATGTAGGGGAGATGTGTTCGGGTGCGGGATTCGAGTAGGGAAAAATTATGACATTTCGGAAAAACAAGATGGCGGCCGACGTGATTCTTGCAACTCCTTTGTTTTCTAACCGATTTCGTTGCAACTGGCAATTATTGAAGAAATTAGGAAACGATCAATAGAAAAAGTGGAAAAAATTGGAAAAACAAGATGGCGGCCGAGCTGTAGTGTTTTCAAATTTTTGATTTTTCGACCCCGAACCGCGGCGCCACAGATCCGAAACGGCGTGGTCGACCATGATAATTTTATATTTTTTCGCCTACAATTATCCTGTATTTTGACAGAATGGGAGTAGTTTTTAAAAATTCAAGATGGCGACTGTCGCGGCGGCCTTTTTGTTTGAGGTACGAAAAAACGCAATTTTAAAATTAAAATTTCTCACAGTTGGCAACGTCGGAGCGTTTCGACTTCTACGGGGCGATTGTGTGTACAGACTCGAAGTATGGATTGGGGAAAAAAAATTACCCCATTTCTCGGGAAATTTTCAAGATTTACCCCAAAAATAAAAAAATCGAAATACGTACTTTTTGCAAAATTCGAGTACGAGCAACCACGTGTCCCACTTGTACGAATGACATTTGGGTATTTTCGTCGCCGAGGTCTGGCAACACTGGGATTTATCAAAGTAAAAGTGATTTTTGACATGGTCTTTTTTCAGGGGCGATCATTTCGGCTGGGTGCGAGCGAGATGAAAAATTTACACGTCATCAGGAGCGGTATATCCTGTAGTTTACGGGAAAATTATGAAACTATGTAAAATGTTTCTGTGGAACGAGGTGGCGGTCATTTTGTATTCTTTTTGTGGTTTTCAAAATTTCCAACACGCTTTTGAGGCAGTAGGCAACATTTGGGAAAGTTGACATGTATGGATCGATTGTGTAACTCAACCGGCAGTTTCGAGATATCTAAACAGTGTTGCCACATTTGGGGTAGTTTTTAAGATTTTCCCCAAAAACTCGTCCTGTAAAGTTTTGTATGAAAAATTTTTTTTTCACTGATGGCTTCGTATAAAAGTCAGAAAATTAAACTTGAAGAAAAATATGGAGGCAGCTGATGATTGAGGATTTCGGAGACGGGTAAAGAGCACGGCCGAGGTATTGAAGATAGGTGGGGGGTGCTCGACCAAATGTCATTTGAAACTTCATCCAATAGACAATAAGCTGAAAAAAAATTCAAAATGGCGGATTTAAGATGGCCGCAATACAAATTTATTTGGTGTCTATCTCAGAAAGTATAAAAGATGGAAGAGTGGTTTCTCGGCCAAAGATGATCAGGACGAGAAGATCTATTTAGCGAAAAGAAAAAAAATTCAAGATGGCGGAATATTTTTTTTCATACCAAATTATATGGCGATTAGGACTCATTAGCATAATTTATTGTTTTCCTAGAAAGAGACAGAAAACGATACAATGATGTATGGGAGATGTGTTCAGGTGCGGGATGGGAGTAGGGAAAAATTATGATATTTCGGAAAAACAAGATGGCGGCCGTAGTGCTTTTGGTAACTTTTTTGTTTTCCAACCGATTTCGTTACAACTCGCAATTATTGAAGAACTTAGTAAACGATAAATAGAAAAAGTAGAAAAAATTGGAGAAACAAGATGGCGGCCGAGCTGTAGTGTTTTCAAATTTTTGATTTTTCGACTCCGAACCGCGGCACCACAGATCCGAAACGGGGTAGTTTATGTACAGGAGATAATATGTTCGGGTGCGGAATGGGAGTAGGGAATAATAATGACATTTCGGAAAATCAAGATGGCGGCCGATTTGCCGAAATGAACCGGTCGAAGCATTGAAGATAGGCGGGGGTGCTCGACCAAATGTCATTCGAAATTTCATCCAATAGACAATAGGCTAAAAAAAATCAAAATGGCGGATTTAAGATGGCTGCCATACAAATTTATTTGGTGTACCTATCTCAGAAAGTATAAAAGATGGTAGAGTGGTTTCTTGGCAAAAGATGATCAGGACGAAGAGGTCTATTTAGCGAAATGAAAAAAAATTCAAGATGTTGGAATATTTTTTTCATACCAAATTATATGGCGATTAGGAACTATAACAGACGTCATTGTTCTCCTAGAAAGAGACAGAAAACGATACAATGATGTACGGGAGATGTGTTTGGGTGCGGAATGGGAGTAGGGAAAAATTATAACATTTCGGAAAAACAAGATGGCGGCCGACGTGATTCTTGCAACTCTTTTGTTTTCCAACCGATTTCGTTACAACTCGCAACAATTGAAGAAATTAGGAAAGGATCAATAGAAAAAGTGGAAACAATTGGAAAAACAAGATGGCGGCCGATCTGTAGTGTTTTCAAAATTTTTATTTTTCGACTCCGAACCGCGGCGCCGCAGATCCGAAACGGCGTTGTCGAGCATGATATTTTTTTTCTTTTTTCGCCTACAATTATCCTGTATTTTGACAGAATGGGAGTGGTTTTTAAAAATTCAGGATGGCGGCTGTCGTAGCGGCCGTTCGGTTTGAGGTACGAAAAAACGCAATTTTAAAATACAAATTTCTCACAGTTGGTAACGTAACGTCGGAGCGTTTCGACTTCTACAGGGCAATTGTATGTACAGACTCGGGGTATGGATTGGGGAAAAAAATTACCCCATTTCTCGGGAAATTTTCAAGATGTACCCCAAAAATAAAAAAATCGAAATACGTATTTTTTGCAAGATTCGAGTAAAGGCAACCACGTGTCTCACTTGTACGAATGACATTTAGGTATTTTCGTCGCCGAGTTCTGGCAACACTGGAATGTATCAAAGTAAAAGTGATTTTCAACATGGTCTTTTTTCAGGGGCGATCATTTCGGCTGGGTGCGAGCGAGATGAAAAATTGAAATTTCATCGGGAGCGGTATATTCTGTAGTTTACGGGAAAATTATAAAACTATGTAAAATATTTCTGTGAAACTAGGTGGTGGCCATTTTGAATTCTTTTTGTGTTTTTGAAAATTTCGATCACGTTTTTGAGACAGTTGGCAACATTTGGAAAAGTTGACATGTATGGATCGATTGTGTAACTCAACCGGCAGTATCGAGATATCTGAACAGTGTTGCCACATTTGGGGTAGTTTTCGAGATTTTCCCAAAAATGTCCTCCTGTAAAATTTTGTATGAAAAATTTTTTTTTCACTGATGGCTTCGTATACACGTTAGAAAATTATAATTGAACAAAAATATGGAGACAGCTGATGATTGAGGATTTCGGAGACGGGTAAAGAACACGGCCAAGGTATTGAAGATAGATGGGGGGTACTCGACCAAATGTCATTCGAAACTTCATCCAAAAGACAATATGAGCTGAAAAAAAATTCAAAATGGCGAATTTAAGATGGCCGCCATACAAATTTATTTGGTGTCGATCTCAGAAAGTATAAAAGATGGAAGAGTAGTTTCATGGCAAAAGATGATCAGGACGTGGAGGTCAATTTAGCGAAATGAAAAAAATTCAAGATGGCGGAATCTATTTTTCCATAGAAAATATATGGCGAATACTGAAGAGACTACAAGTGCAGAACTATGCAAGATTTTGATGCGGTTCCGTTTTACCCACGACGGGGCTCCCTGGGATTACAAAACAGGAAACAGTTACATAAATTTAAAAAAATCAGCGCCATTTTGAAATTCGTTGATAATTGACCGATTTCGTTCAAAATCGATATTTAGGGCTCCCTGGGATTACAAAACAGGAAACTGGTACCTACCAAAATTTTAAAAAATCAGCGCCTATTTGAAATAATTATTTGTTAATTTACCGATTTCTTTCAAAATCGATATTTAGGGCTACCTTGGATTACAAAACAGAAACCTGATACCAAAGTTTAAAAAAATCAGCGCCATTTTGAAATTCTTTGATAATTGACCGATTTCGTTCAAAATTGATATTTAGGACTTCCTGCGAATACAAAACAGGAAACTGGTACCAAAATTAAAAAAATCAGCGCCATTTTGCAATTCTTTGTAAATTAACCGATTTCGTTCAAAATCGATATTTAGGGCTCCCTGGGATTACAAAACAGGAAACTGGTACTTACCTACCAAAATTTTAAAAAAATTGCGCCATTTTGAAATAATTATTTGTTAATTTACCGATTTCTTTCAAAATCGATATTTAGGGCTACCTGGGATTACAAAACAGAAACCTGATACCAAAGTTTAAAAAAATCAGCGCCATTTTGAAATTCTTTGATAATTGACCGATTTCGTTCAAAATTGATATTTAGGACTTCCTGCGAATACAAAACAGGAAACTGGTACCAAAATTAAAAAAATCAGCGTCATTTTGCAATTCTTTGTTAATTGGCCGATTTCGTTCAAAATCGATATTTAGGGATCCCTGGGATTAATTACAAAACAGGAAACTGGTACCTACCAAAATTTTTAAAATCGGCGCCATTTTGAAATAATTCTTTGTTAATTTACCGATTTCGTTCAAAATCAATATTTAGGGCTACCAGGGATTACAAAACAGGAAACTGATACCAAAGTTTTAAAGAATCAGCGTCATTTTGAAATTCTTTGTTAATTGACCGATTTCGTTCAAAATCGATATTTAGGACTCAATGGGATCACAAAACAGGAAACTGATAACAAAGTTTTAAAAAATCAGCGCTATTTTTAAATTCTTTGTTAATTGACCGATTTCGTTCAAAATCGATATTTAGGGCAAACCACATCCCGTGAGCTGCTTTAGCAGCTCGCGCACAGGGCGAAACACTAGTTAATATATATATAGCTGCTCGTGCTGACTGACTGACTGATTGATCACCTCTCCTGTAAAATTTTGTATGAAAAATTTTTTTTTCACTCATCGTTTCGTATAGAAGACAAAAATTCATTCGGAGGAAAAATACGGAGAGAGCTGATGATTGAGGATTTCGAAGACGGATGAAGAGCACCAGCCAGGGTATCGAAGATAGGTGGGGGGTGCTCGACCAAATGTCACTCGAAACTTCATCCAATTGACAGTTAGCTGAAAAAAATTTCAAAATGGCGGATTTAAGATGGCCGCCATACAAATTTCGACGGTGTCTATCTCGGAGAGTATAAAAGATGGAAGAGTGGTTTCTTGGCAAAAGATGATCAGGACATGAGGGTCTACTTGATGAACAGGAAAAAAATTCAAGATGGCGGAATTTATTTTTCCATAGAAAAGGGTATTGAAGATAGGTGGGGGGTGCTCGAACAAATGTCACTCGAAACTTCATCCAATTGACAGTGAGCTGAAAAAAAATTTCAAAATGGCGGATTTAAGATGGCAGCCATACAAATTTCGTCGGTGTCTATCTCGGAGAGTATAAAAGATGGAAGAGTGGTTTCTTGGCAAAAGATGATCAGAACATGAAGGTCTACTTGATGAACAGGAAAAAAATTCAAGATGGCGGAATTTATTTTCCATAGAAAATGTATGGCGAATATTGAAGAGGCTACAAGTGTAGAACTATGCAAGACTACGGTTCCTTTTCAAGATTTGTTTTTATGGAAGAAATCTCATTTTGACGAATGGTTCGGAGAAAAAAATATGGAGAGAGATGATGATCGAAGGTTCGGATGATGGGTGAGGAGCACGCGGTCAGGGTGTTAAAGATAGGTACCTACTTAGGGGCTGCTCAAACAAAAAGGGAGGGGCGGGGGGTTGGTGGTCTTTGTTTTATGTTTTTCCTTTATGAGAATTTTCTTTTACGTCGGACGCTTGGCGTGCTGGCGCTTCCACTGTACTCACTAACATAGCAGTGTGTTGTTCAGATCAGAACACGTAGACAGTAAACCAGCTGCCCGATTATGTAAGAATTTTCGATCAAATCGTAAAAGTTCGGCGTCAATGTAAAATAAACCATAACAGCATTGAATTAGAGCTCAATTTCGTGTTTCGAAATTGAGCTCTAATTTAATGCTGTTATGGTTTATTTTACTTTGACGCCGAACTTTGACGCTTTGATCGGCAATTCTTACATAATCGGGGGGCAGGATAGTAGGACAGCGAGTAAGTAGACAGTGGACCACGCGGTCCAGTACGCGGTCCGCTAGCGGGCCGCGCAGCCACGCGCCATACTAGTTAATATATATATAGCTGCTCGTGCTGACTGACTGACTGATTGATCACCTCTCCTGTAAAATTTTGTATGAAAATATTTTTTTTCACTCATCGTTTCGTATAGAAGACAAAAATTCATTCGGAGGAAAAATACGGAGAGAGCTGATGATTGAAGATTTCGAAGACGGATGAAGAGCACCAGCCAGGGTATCGAAGATAGCTGGGGGGTGCTCGACCAAATGTCACTCGAAACTTCATCCAATTGACAGTGAGCTGAAAAAAAATTCAAAATGGCGGATTTAAGATGGCCGCCATACAAATTTCGTCGATGTCTATCACGGAGAGTATAAAAGATAGAAGAGTGGTTTCTTGGCAAAAGATGATCAGGACATGAAGGTCTACTTGATTAACAGAAAAAAAATTCAAGATGGCGGAATTTAATTTTCCATAGAAAGGGGAATTGAAGATAGGTGGGGGGTGCTCGACCAAATGTCACTCGAAACTTCATCCGATTGACAGTGAGCTGAAAAAAAATTCAAAATGGCGGATTTAAGATGGCCGCCATACTAATTTCGTCGGTGTCTATCACGGAGAGTATAAAAGATAGAAGAGTGGTTTCTTGGCAAAAGATGATCAGGACATGAGGGTCTACTTGATGAACAGGAAAAAAATTCAAGATGGCGGAATTTATTTTTCCATGGAAAATATATGGCGGATATAATATTATCCTTTTCAAAATTTGTTTTTATGGACCACCACCAGTCTAAGATTATCCTTTTCAAAATTTGTTTTTTGGAAGAATTCTCATTTTGACGAATGGTTCGGAGAAAAAAATATGGAGAGAGATGATGGTCGAAGGTTCGGATGATGTGTGAGGAGCACGGTCAGGGTATTAAAGATAGGTAGGGGCTGCTCAAACAAAAAATACTCGAAACTTCATACAATTGGCAGTGAGCTGAAAAAAAAAATCCAAAATGGCGGATTCAATATGGCGGCTATCTCAGACATTATTTAAAAGATGGAAGAGTGGTTTTTGGGTAGAAAATTATCAGAGCCTGAAAGTCTACTTGATGAGCAGAAAAAATTAAGATGGCGGAATCTACGAACATTGAAGAGAGTACAAGAAGTTAGGAAATATGCATGATTTTGATATGGTTTTTTTACAAGATTTGTTCTTTATTTCTTTATGGAAGAATTATTGTCGGTTTATTAGGAAAGCCAGCGTTGTTTTATGTTTTTTCCTTTATGAGAATTTTCTTTTACGTCGGACGCTTGGCGTGCTGACGTTTCCACTGTGCTCACTAGCATAGCAGTGTTGTTCAGTTTTTTTTTTATCCACTACAAGTTAGCCCTTGACTGCGATCTCACCTGATGGTAAGTGATGATGCAGTCTAAGATGGTAGCGGGCTAACCTGTTAGGGGCATGGCAGTTTTATTAAACCCATACCCCTATTCGGTTTCTACACGGCATCGTACCGGAACGCTAAATCGCTTGGCGGCACGTCTTTGCCGGTAGGGTGGTAACTAGCCATGGCTGAAGCCTCCCACCAGCAGGGCTAGCATGGGCCGGAGATAAAAATTTTATCCCCCGATTTTATCCACTGACAAGAGATAAAATTAACTTATCCACTTCTCAGAGCACGGCAACAGGGGAGAGGAGAAGTTTATCCCCGTTTGACATTTCACGGGGACTCGGGGGAATATTTATCCACCGTTATTTAGCGTTTTTATTTATTTATTTAGGAATAAAAATTTTATCCTTTCCTCGGGGAGAAAATTGTCTCGGCCCATGCTAGGGGGGCAGGCCAGACCAGGGAAATTCAGAAATTATAAATTTTCCAAACCCTGCCGGGGATCGAACCCGGGACCTCCGCACGTTAATTCAACAGCGCTCAACACTGCGCCACGGAGGTCGTCAAACACGTAGGTCATAGTAAACCAGGATATTAGGACAGCGAGTAAGTAGACAGTGGATCACAGTGGGCCACGCGGTCCACCACGCGGTCCGCTAGCGGGCCGCGCACCCACGCGCCATACTAGTTAATATATATATAGCTGCTCGTGCTGATTCACTGATTGATCACCTCTCCTGTAAAATTTTGTATGAACATTTTTTTTTTCACTCATCGTTTCGTATAGAACACAAAAATTCATTAAGAGGAAAAATACAGAGAGAGCTGATGATTGAGGATTTCGAAGACGGATGAAGAGCACCAGCCAGGGTATCGAAGATAGGTGGGGGGTGCTCGACCAAATGTCACTCGAAACTTCATCCGATTGACAGTGAGCTGAAAAAAAATTCAAAATGGCGGATTTAAGATGGCCGCCATACAAATTTCGTCGGTGTCTATCTCGGAGAGTATAAAAGATGGAAGAGCGGTTTCTTGGCAAAAGATGATCAGGACATGAGGGTCTACTTGATGAACAGGAAAAAAATTCAAGATGGCGGAATTTATTTTTCCATAGAAAAGGGTATTGAAGATAGGTGGGGGGTGGTCGACCAAATGTCACTCGAAACTTCATCCAATTGACACTGAGCTGAAAAAAAAATCAAAATGGCTTATTTAAGATGGCCGCCATACTAATTTCGTCGGTGTCTATCTCGGAGAGTATAAAAGATGGAAGAGTGGTTACTTGGCAAAAGATGATCAGGACATGAAGGTCTACCTGATGAACAGGAAAAAAATTCAAGATGGCGGAATTTATTTTTCCATAGAAAATGTATGGCGAATATTGCTATGCAAGACTTTGATGCGGTTCCTTTTCAAAATTTGTTTTTATGGAAGAAATCTCATTTTGACGAATGGTTCGGAGAAAAAAATATGGAGAGAGATGATGAGCGAAGGTTCGGATGATGGGTGAGGAGGACGGTCAGGGTATTAAAGATAGGTACCTACTTAGGGGCTGCTCAAACAAAAAGGGAGGGGCGGGGGTTGGTGGTCTTTGTTTTATGTTTTTCCTTTATGAAATTTTCTTTTACGTCGGACGCTTGGCGTGCTGGCGCTTCCACTGTGCTCACTAGCATAGCAGTGTGTTGTTCAGATCAGAACACGTAGACAGTAAACCAGCTGCCCGATTATGTAAGAATTGTCGATCAAATCGTAAAAGTTCGGCGTCAAAGTAAAATAAACCATAACAGCATTAATTATAGCTCAATTTCGTTTTTCGAAATTGAGCTATAATTTAATGCTGTTATGGTTTATTTTACTTTGACGCCGAGCTTTGACGATTTGTTCGGCCATTCTTACATAATCGGGGGGCAGGATAGTAGGACAGCGAGTAAGTAGACAGTGGACCGCGCGGTCCATTACGCGGTCCGCTTCAGCGGGCCGCGCAGCCACGCGCCATACTAGTCACATTATATAATTATTTATATCATTGTTTTTAAAAAGAATTTTATGTTTTATTACAAAGATTCCCGAAAGTTTTACGTGGAGAATTATTCAATAGTCCTCCAACAATTATTTTTAGATACGAATGGAATAATAATGCCCATGAATAAATTAAATTTAATGGCGAGTGGGCCGTGGGCTTGTTTTTTTTCGGAACCGGTTGAGCTGGGTGTTTTTTCGTAATCAATTTTAGATTTAGAGTGGAGTCGTGACCTGAACGCGTGAGCTTCATCAGCTTCCGCAGCTCGTTGAAGTTGAGAGGACAATACCGTGATCAGTGTCCCGATACGATGTCCACTTGTGCCCAACCATTTATCCATCCAATACCTACTCACCTTTAAATCTGAAAATGTGTGCAATGAAAATAGGTAAAAGAATATTGTTTAGACTTTTATATGTTGTAGTTCCTTTTTACTACAATCCTATCTAATGAAAAGCAAACACTTCCAAATTCTAAGCACACTAGTAATGGATTAAAATTAATTATATATTTAAAACAGGATAGCATGTGGGCGAAATTGTATTATTGAACTCTAAACGACTTAAATTCTGATAGCATGATTATTAGTTATTACTAACTAGACAGTGCCCGCGACTTCGTCAGCGTGGATGAAGGCTTTTTTATTCCCGGGCGAACTCTTTAATTTTCCGGGATAAAAAGTAGCTTATGTCCTTGACCAACCAAATTTCATCTAAATCGGTTGAACAGTTAGGCCGTGAAAGCGTAACAGACAGACAGACAGATAGACAGACGGACAGAAAGAAAACACTTTCCCATTTATAATATTAGTATGGATGATACCTAATGATAGAAAAAATCTGCACTGTATTCATAATATCAACATAAAAATAAACCCTAAAAATAAAACAATCAAGTAAATTACGAACAGTAAACAGCTCAGCAAATTAGCAATCTGAGAAACAAAATAATGAATAAACAACCACAAGTCTAAATAAGAAAAAGCACTAAACAATGTTGAGCTTTCTGCTTTGGAACAGTAGCTGCAAGATTGCAACAAAGTGTCTCTATTTACGTTTCCTTGAGCACGTTTAAATTACACAACTAAAAACGTTTAGAAACGGGCTATTTTATTTTTGACAAAATCTAGATGCAATTTTGGAGCAGCCCACGAACTAAATTTTACCGTTATAATTTTACATACTCTTTGCACTAAATCATTCAGATCTTTGGTTTTCAAATTGTCGGATAACAATGTCAGCAATATTTACGTATAGTTTACGTATCTTTTTTTTTCTGCGAGTGGACATTCAGTTTGAATGCGATTCAAACATCTAGTTAGTTGAATAAAGTCCGCGACAAATTCGTTGGCTTCCAAGGCAGACGGGGTGGGATCTAACGGATTGTTATTGATGCGAGGCGCGGAGTTGGACTTCAGATAGTTTTCATTATGGCCGATCACGCGTGTCAGATACGCTCGGCTAAATCCGGAAAAATCATGAAATATACCCATGAGATGGAAGCATTTGAGTCGAAGCTAAATAGACCAACGCAGAAGATGTAATTTCATTCTTGAGAAGCTTAGTTTCCGTTTTGTACAGTTTTCTCTTATTACTCAAACGTATTCGTATGTGACAACTAAAATTCTGCGTATATTTGTATCCACATCTTAAACATTCTCTTACCATTTAATTTGAGACATCATGGAAGGTTGTGTGGTTGAACCCGTTGGACTTACTACCTATATAATAAAATATGTTGCGGGAAGTAACTAAAAGTTTAGTTTTAGTAGTTAGTAAAGGTTTAGTTAGTGGCACTTAGTAAGGAATATTCAATGACCATTAACATGTAACACTGGTGTAGATGATGACGAAGTGTATAATGGAATCAATTGTTGCAGTCAATAATTGAAAATACAATGTGCAAAATGGTCTTTACTCTTTGCGTACAATGTAAACCGCAGGTTCACATATCCATTTCGTGGTTGGTATCGTGGATATCGGATAGATTATAGAATAATATAGAATACCGTTCAGTTATTGATGCTACCCTAATATTTAACTTATTTCTTTATGAGTTACATAATGTCAGTCGACGTTCGTGATCACAGCAGATGCAACCATGTCAAAAGGTCGTGGTCTCACAAAGGTTTGATCACGATAATATGTCTTACGCAAACACTCACGGAAATATGAGTATTGTGACCCGAAAAACCAGTTAATATGCAATTAAAAGCACGTTTTGGATATATACCTATTAATTTCAAAACCGTTATGGGTCTGCATATTTTATACATATTTTTATGGATGGGTACCTAACTGGTTTGCGTTTGACCGAGATTTTGTGTGAAGATAAGATAAAATGCAGTTTAAAATTACAGTCGTAACATCACTTCCTCTTGATGATGGCTATGGAGGGCTATGGAATAGATGGCTATATTAAGAGTCGAAATACCATTTTTTTTTAAAGTTTTATGTGGCACCGTGACTATAGCACCGAGGTGATAGAGTAATTATTGGGAAAGCCTCCGAACAGAGAAAATGCTAATTAGCGTGATCCGTTTTGTAAATGACGCAAATGTTAACAGATTTAGGTCTCCAATTCAATTTACATTAGATATAATTTATATACTTTTATGTGTATATGTGCATGTGTTATGGCCATCTGCCCTAGACTCAATTGAGAATCTTTTGTATACTGTTTGTATTCGAAGTTTTATTTTGTTTCACACGTTATTTGTTTTTGCTCTGATCAGGAAATGCAGATTTTATTTCTCTCACTTAATTTTTTGAGAGTTCCATAACTCAATGTAAAAAAAACGTATTAATGTAATGTATTAATTAATAGCATAAATAAGACAATAGCATTATTCTAAATGAATTTAAAAATAACTAGTGGTTCGCCCCGAACTGAGACCTCGCGGTATCCATAAACTTTTACAGAGCGCCATCTATTGACATCATTGTGAAGTTCTGTTAAAAATACTGAAGCTCATTAAAAATTAAATAATTTCGTTTCCTTATAATATTTATCTAATTTTAGTATTTGTTGTTCAAGTACAGGATATAATTCAAATAATTGATCAAGTTTCAGGCGACTTTCAGAAAATTGAGAGTTCTGAGGTCAACATTGGACGATAGAAAATCTCCACTTTGAAAGCCCCCCATTTCGTTAATTTTAGGGTAAAAATTAAAAAAAAAATATTTTTGCCCTCTATTTCTAATTATCTTTAAAATGATATACCGCAACCTTATGTAACGTTATAAAAATATTTTACTTCGCATTCGCTTGTATGAGAGCCCCCCTGAAATAAAGATTTTTATAACTTTTTAAGCCATATTCGGCTGGAGGTTTACATATTATATTTAAATTTGAAGTAATTACGTTCAGTAATCCAGAAGTTATAAGGCTCTGACAGACGGACGGACGGACGGACGGACGGACCTACCTGTCGTCCATTAACATTATTGAAGACTATCTCGTCGTTTGTGTTTGTAATTGAACGAAGTGTTTGGCCTCTATGGTACTGCGCGAGAAAGACCAAAGAAGACCAGACAGTACTACTAGTACTACCACCTGAGAAGACCAGTTTCGGAATTAGGCATATTATTTGTAAAACAGGAAACAGAAACGGGTCTCCTTTACGACCAATTATTGCTATTATCTATTATCTAGCTCACAATTTTCTGAGTTCTACAAATGTTTTGGGTCACATTAAAATGCAATTATTACATTACTTAAGTACTATTAGATAGGTATTTTATTACGCAAGTTTAATGAAAATAAACCTACAATTTACAATATAGATTAGCTGTACCTTTTTAACAAATCACATTGAATTACCTAGGTACCTTAAAATATGAATTTATAGGTAGAATGCATTTTAATCCCGGTTCGGTTAATTAAATAGGAAATAAGCAAATATCGTATTAATTGCAATAGGGTTTGCAAATTGAATCTATACTAATAATTAATATTATAAATGCGAACGATTGGATGGATGGATGGATGGATGGATGGATTGATGGATAGATGTATAGATTGATGTTTGTTTCGACGCAGACGAAGTCGCGGGCATCAGCTAGTTCGTGAGTACTAAGATATCGAGTAGGTACTACGAAAACTAAATACCTAAGTATTATACCTAAAGTACAAATCAATTTCTTTGTTACAATAGCTGATGAAGACATTGGAAAAGTAGGTAGGTAGGTTTGGTACGTATGTCTCAAAATAAACAAGACCAATCTAATCTAACTAACAAAGAATCTAGACTGCATCTTCACTTACCAATCAGGTAAGATCAAGGTAAAGCGCCCGGCAAATGGCCATGAATAAAATTTTCAAAAAAAAAATAAAAACCGACTTCAAAAACCACAAACACTAAAAAGTAAAAAATAATTTAATTTATTATGTATACAAGAGTTAATTTAGTTCTATTATCATTTTTTGGAGTCGGTGCCAATGTGGAGTCACGTCAACAATAATGAAGAGTAGGTAGACGGTTCATGCGGCTAATTGGTACCGGCTCCAAAAAATGATATTATAGAACTAAATTAACTCTTGTATACATAATAAATTAAATTATTTTTTACTTTTTAGTGTTTGTGGTTTTTGAAGTCGGTTTTTATTTTTTTTTTGAAAATTTTTTATTTCACAATTTTTTCTGTATCAGCTAACCGAACCAAACTCTCATCAAACTACCCTTGAAGTACATCCTTTCCAATAACAAAAGAATCATCGAAATAGGTTGGCTTGATATTGAGTTATGCGTCCATTTGTCACGCACACACTTAATGCAAATCTAAGACTTATATGATTTTCTCATGGATGCCATTGTCAGAACTGGACCAAATTGAATTGGGACCACACGGGAAGCACCAGCTTTCAAATAAAAAAAGAATCATCCAAATCGGTCCACCCAGTCAAAAGTTCTGAGGTAACAAACATAAAAAAAAAAAAAAAATACAGTCGAATTGAGAACCTCCTCCTTTTTTTGAAGTCGGTTAAAAACAACATAGGTTACGATAACATAGATCTACCTATGGATCATTTACCTATACTTATTATATATTGAGAGGAAAGGATTGCTATGAAAAAGATTTTAGTTTGAATAGGGTTGCAGTTGAATCACTTTACCTCGGATGTAAATAAAAAGAAAATATGCACGTAAATGAAGTAAATTACTGATATATCGACAGTAGACATTACTAAAGACATCGTTCATCATAAATAGTACGTGAATAAATCGGTGCGGTGTTGATCTGTAATGTAAGTTAATGACACGCATTTTGTACGCCTTGAGTACATTGGGATCGCTCAATTATTTCAACGACAATGTCCCGGAATGTCTAATTTCCTCACGTAATTTACTCGGAATTCGTCCCCGGCCGACGAATGCTTGGAACTATTTTTATTGTTTTTGGCTGTTTCCTATTTACTCTATTCCCGCGGGAACAATACAACTTCCAGTTTGCGAACTAAAAAACTTGTCTCCGAACATGTAGTATTGTGAATTGCACGTCGTATGATGCTTAATGGCGCAACGTTTTGTTTGATTTCCCCCTTATTTAAGTGTCGTGAGAAACAGGCCTTTTAATTATTACATTCCGTTCCCTTTCGTGAGGAGGTACAGTTTTTTTCTATTGTTTTGTACCTTAGTAATGATTGTAAATTCCAACATCACTCATGGCTCTATCAATTTGTCCATCTGTCACAGAATTTCCGAAAAATTTAAACATAGAAACTTTAAATTTTTTACTTATTTAGGTATGTTTCGTGGTTAAAATAAAACACAGTAGTAACCTTTGATGTCCTGATGTGTTGAACCTGAAAGGATTTACAAACTCCACACTCCACTTTATTATGCGACTTAATATCTGTTTATCATCTCTAATATAATTATTGTTAACTAATTCCGTAAATAAAACAAACTTACCATTAAAACTTCCGATGTAAGTCTGCGGAAGAGTTTAACACTGGAACAAACAAAAAAAACTTCGATAATAAAAATTATAGTTCCCTAAAGTTCCTTGGTACGTCAACGGTAGTTGACAGTTAGCCAGCATTACCTAGGGCTTAAGTTGCGAAGGCGAAATAAAGGGAGACTTGAGTGATTTTGGAACCATGCCAAGATGGTGCCCGACGAGCCCCACTCCATTTGCGCTTTACATAACTTCGTATTCAAGGGATCATTAATCTCCCTAGTTCCACGCCAACCCAAGTTTAATTTTAATAAACGGCTTTACTCAAACTGAGGTATTAATTTACCCGCACTAATAAAATCAAGGTCCACTTCATTTTCGTTTACAAAATGATACGATTGTTAAAGTACTTTCTACTAATAAGTCAGGACTGCAAAGATACCGAGAGAAGTGACAACGACAGCTGTGTTCGTATCTAAATACGTACATAATATCTAAGAGATTATTTATTTAACTATAGGGAAATTGAACATTAAATTCATTCCGGTTTAATTTCGTAGAAGATCGAATTTGTAGCTATTACCACTGAATAAGTAATAGTACAGCTGCTATTATACTCACGAAGATTATTCACGATTAATGGACCAAAAGGTGTAAAGACCCAGAAAGAAGAAGAAGATAACTTTATTGCACACAGAAAAACAACTAAAAATTTAGCGTAAAATCTAACGTATTATTAGTATCTTACTTGTTTGATGCAAAATAGAGTCTAAAGAGCGGGATAGAAGCGGGTAGTTACATGAAAATCTCCAGAGTTATTTTTGTGTATTGCTTGTAGCTGTGTATCTACACCTTTATTGATTAGATAAGCGTTACTTCCTTAAATTGGTTGTGGTTGGGATTTCACTGCGACTGAAGCATCATCTTTTGCAATTCGCACAATAAACTAGAACACCGAATTTATCCATCTGGGAAAAATCGGCTTTTCTTCTTTTATTTTACTAGTTATATGTGACGTTAAAGTTTATTTTTACGATCCGAAACGTTTCTCATATGTTTAAATTGTTTTGGCGAAATGTGTTTTTTACACCCGGTTTGATCTCCGAAGAATGTTTGCGTTTGTTTTTTCGGCGAGCGGATACGTTAGATTTTTATGAAAAAATGTGCTGAAATATGAAAACGATTATTTTTAGGAGTTAGGGTTGAACATACGTTTTTATGACTATGTTCGTATTTTTTACTTGATAGATGATTTCATGTACTATAAATAAAGGTAAAGTAAATAAGAATCTCATCTTTTCTATAAGTAATCTATTTAATCGGGATTCGAACTTAGTACAAAGAACTGAATCAACCCATTGTTACCAAATACCACACGTTTCTAATCGTAGAGATGTAAGTAGGATATAAGAATTTTCATCGACATACTTCGGGTGCCAGGTAGTCATTAAATGAATCGTAACTCATCCAAAGGTACTATCCTCCTCCATAGAGGGTAGAAATATCTACCCTCTATGGAATATAATACAAGAAGTTTACAGCAGCGTCCAGCCTTTTGGGAATGACCTCTAAATGTACGAATTCATCCTTCGTCAGCTAGCACTAACCGTATTTTATGGTCAAGTCGAAATTGCTGTTACACAGGTGTGTAGATTTAGTACCTATACTTTGCTATACTAGTTGCATCATATTAATATTATAAATACGAAAGTGTGTTTGTTTGTTGGTTTATTGGTTTGTTGGTTTGTCCTTCCATCACGCCGCAACGGAGCAACGGATCGACGTGATTTTTGGCATGGGTATAGTTAAGGACCTATCCCGGAAAATTAAGGAGTTCCCGCGGGAATCAAAAAAACTTAAACCATGCGGACGAAGTCGCGGGCATCAGGTAGTATGAAATAAAAATACCGTTTAATTCAGTTTAGATTTTTTTTTACCTTGTCCAAAGGTCAAATCTTCACAAATGAGTAATGGTCGTCGAATTTCAAGTTAGATGATTTTATTAAAAAAAAAATAGTAATGTTAAGTAAGTAAAACACGATAATTTATATGTATAATAAATAATTACATAGGTACCAATAGTAAAATTATTGTTGAGTTGAGTTAAAACTATTTTTATGTAAATTTTGTGATTGCAGAAACATAATGTTACAAAAATAACTAAACGTCACTTGAGCTGTAACTTAACACCAGGGGGTCTACTCTCTTTCTCTAAAACGAAACTTCGCAATCAAACGAACGAAATTTCGTTAACTCCTCTCCTACATAATATTATCTCTATAGATGCTCCTCTCTATTTCGTTTTCATACACGCAGACGGAGTACGGATCCATAGAAAATTTTCGTGACCGATTGGATTGAACGATTTTGTGTGGGTGTAATAACCGACTAATTACTTACGTTTGTTTGCGAAGTTTCGTTTGAGAGAAAGAGAGTAGACCCCCAGGCCTTCAAGGTTCAGTGATAATAATACTTAATTAATATCAATAGCATGTTGTGAGACCAGTTTGTACATTGTACATATAATAAAAATCTTCACTTTATATCTGTGATGTTATGAAGAGAATTACCGAGCACATCGGTAGGTAATTAATTCTTTTCATGACGATTTTTACTTTGCTATAGGTAAATGGTCTTTCTATAATAAATAATAAAGCAGTGTGGTTTAAAAATTGTTGGTTATCCACCTATTGCTTATCTATTGTAGCAGCTACAGCAATAGACCGATTTTACCTAATTACGCTGGACTAGTATGTTGTGTACTTAAATTACGAGCTAAAATTAATTGTAAACATAATTAACGGAGGGTGACTGAGGCCGATATTGAAATTATTGCTTTTTATGGAATTTATCTAACAATATCCCGAAATCAGCAGCAGCGTATGCCATGAAGTGCGTGATTTAGTGTTCCCGAGGGAAATAGGCTTTTGGTTCTGATGCGGGTAATACCTTAATTCCGTTTATCTCGCTTTCGACTCGAGCCCTGCGGTTATCCATACGGTGTTACGCGTTCGATCCACAGTTGAGAATTATCTCGAAAAATATTTTGCCACGATGAAATAAAAAGGAAAGCGTATTTTATAGGTAGTTTACTTTATATAATAACAGCTTGAAGGGTAAACGGCTGTAGGTCAATTAAATTAAGTAAGCATTTATCTACGTAATTGAAAAGCGAATAGGGATGATGCCTTTGTCAACAATAAATTATTTCTTACTGATTATTAAATAGAGGGTCTTCTAAAAGACCTGAAATTCATATCCTCGGTTAGTTTTAAGTTTGATAACCATTTTAAACTACAGATTAAAGAAAAAAGTGCGTTGAATTTTGATGACGTCAAAACTATGTATTTCAAACTTCCATACTAGAAGCGCGTTTTTAAGTTTGTTAAAGAGTTTGTTGAAGTTGTCATCATCTCTATTCTGTGTATAAAATAGAGATTAAAAGAAAGTGTTACTTATGTAGGTATAAATGTTAGGTACAACTACTAAAAATAAGTAACAACCTTCCCAACTTAATTAATAATTTATTGTTACTCCTTTTAGATAGTAGATACATATTATGCTCTTTAAAAGTTAGATAAGTATATGCTGTGCATTTTTATTTTATCGTTAAACTATTTGCAATCTACTTGTACGAGACTTCACTATTTACAATATTATCATGTCATAATGAAAAAATTGCGATGCGCAGAAAAATTGGCTTAAGTTCTATAAACTTTGCTAGAGAAGGGAGATGAAGTTATTAGGAAGAGATATGCGAAATGCAAATCCCTATCGTAGTTACTACTCATACAGTTTAAATAGAGATACGTAGAGAGATTAGGAATGAAAAGATAGCTATGTGTAGTCCAACTTTCATAACAGTAGTGTGAAGTTAGACTTTGCACAAGTAAAGCGTGCAAGAAGTAAAACTCTCTCAGTAAGTATGGGAGCGATAGCTATTTATAAATATGTACGAGTATAGGACGTGGCCCTAACTGAACTTCACGAGAAATTTCACTTGGGAGTTGGGACTCAAGAAAATGCAAAGAAATAATGTCATCACTTTGTCATTCTTGTCTGCGATGTTAGCGGAGCACTCGAGGGTGATATAATATTTTATTATTCTAAACAACGTGTCATATTCAACGAACGGTATATTTTTTGTGTCACCATATGATGACGGCAAAAATATATAGTATTTAATCATATTCTAATTTGTACCGAGAGCAGAATTAAAAGACCGTACCTAGTGAAAAAAGGTAGGTAATAGGTATACCTAGTAAAGTATAGTAGATAGTAAGAAAACCTTTTAGCTGCGTTGACTTCAAAGAATTTCCTTGACGAAAAACAGACGACGAAAGGCTTTTAAGGAAAAAACTTAAAATATTTTTGCCTTCTAAACTTAGGTGATTTAGTTTTTTTACCTTTTCTCCCAGTGGTTTGAATATACATATAGTTCGCAAGCAAGTGCCTTGCATGGTATGCTCGTAAACAGATTTTGTGCAAATCCATACTATTATTATAAATGCAAAAGAATCTGTCCGTCTGTCTGCTACGCTTTCACGGCCCATCTGTTGAACCGGTTTTAATGAAATTTGGTACAGAGATAGGTTGTATCCCGGGGAAGGACATAGGCTACTTTTATTCCTGGAAAATTCAGGGTGTCCCGCGGGAAACAAAAAAAATTAATCCACGCGGACGAAGTCGCGGGCATCATCTAGTTGTACCTATAAAGAAAGGAACAAGAAAATACTATATCTACAGTTCGAGCGCGAGTTGAATGCAGAGTAAATGTATTTGTCACCAATTCACCATACATTTGCTCTGCATTCAACTCGCACGCGAACTTATATATATAGTGGAACATAGACATGGGTAACACGGATATTTCTATATAGAAATAAGTCATGCAAGAGTTCTTGTTAAGATAGGTTATCTGTAGCAGAAAATTGCTTTTCATCTCTAAGGAAATATGCGAACCATTTTTAGCAACTTTTCAGTTTTTCCATTTTCAAAGACTGCATCTGATACTTTTAGACTTTCAGTTTTTCCATCCGAGTATTTTCAAAGACTGTGTATTTAATACTTTTAGGCCCGTATTAATAAAACAACCCAACCCAATAATAACAGCCTCCCGATTGTGTAAGGAAATGGTGGACCTGTTTAAGGAGTTCATAGTTGCTTGCACGAGGTACTAAAATTCTAGATCAATGCTTGCATGTCAAAAAGCCTACCTATGAACTCCTTAAACAGTTCGAGTAATGCGTTTTAAGCTATGAAATTATAACGATTTGTCAAGTCTCGGTCAATCTATGATTAAGACCGGTCATAATCAAAAATTGACTGATACTTGAGAACGTGTTCTTAGTTAAATTAAAATTAGGCAAAATTTACATATTTAAATGTCACTAAGAGCTCTACGCAATGTCATCAAAGCTACCGAACTTGTTTAAATAAGAGAGCAAAAAATACCGGGAAACCTTTAAAAATACATTTAAAATCGAATTACGGCCCTGACCAGTAGGTACTTTATCTCAAGGGCTGACAATTAATGTCTCTGCAAAAAGAATTGTCAACCTCTGTTAAATTTTTAAATATCCTAGTGATTTTGAATACTTTATAAACTGGAGTGTTATATGCTGCAGTCCAACCTGGAAAAGCGGGAACTGGGTAGATGCCAATTAGAATAGAATAGAATAGAATTGAATAGAATAGAATAGAATAGAATAGAATAGAATAGAATAGAATAGAATAGAATAGAAATATCTGTATTGGCAGCAATAAACACAGATGCACAAAATAAATCAAAATTAAAAATGAGTTACATACATATTATAAAATGTAAGTTTGTACAGCAATGCAACGCTACCAACAGGTGAGTCACTCAGCTTGTGTTGGGGCTCCTGGCCTCTCAGACTTAAAAACTGGCGATGCCGCCAGGACTCGCGTCTGAGGTGCCACGGGTCCCAAAGCTGATGTTCAGTGACCGCCTTTCGATGCGAACGTCAATGATATAAGCCTTTGTATTTTTGGCAGAATATGATTAATAACTTAGGTATGTTGGTATAAGAGGAAAACCTTTAGAGAAAACTGAATCATAGATAGGTTTTGTAAATACAAGTAAATTGTGAATAATAAATTAAACTTATGACTTAACTAGCTTATGCCCGCGACTTCGCAATTAGGGCTTAGTGCTTACCAACTCCTGCCTACTCTAATGTTTAGTCTAACTGTCTGTCAGAGAGTACATAGATAACTTCTAATTTTTTTTATTCCACTACAGTAAAGTTAGCCCTGGACTGCGATCTCACCATGATGGTTAGTGTTGATGCAGCCTAAGCGAGATAACCAGTCAGGGGCAGCTAAGGCCATATCGGTCTTCGACGGTAGGGTAGTAAATAGCCACAGCCTTAGCCTCCCACCAGACCAGACAAGAGAAAATTCTGAAATTGTAATACATATTCCGAAATTGACCCTGCCAGGTATCGAACCCGGGAACTTCTAAATATGACCACAGCAGCGCTCACCAGTGCATCAGGGAGTTCATCTAAAATTTCCATAAGCGGGAAGCATTTTTGACGATGAGAATTGAGCTCTTACGGTCATTGTTCCAAAACTCAATTTAAGTGGACTAGCTGATGACCGTGACTTCGTCCGCGTGGAATAAGATTTTTTATTCGCACGCGAGCGAAAAAAATATATTATATATATATTATATAAAATTAAAATTATTAAATATAAGTATATTATAGATTTTCCAGGATAAAAAGCTTATGTCACTCTCTAGGTCTTCAATAGCCACGCAAAATATCACGTCGATCGGTTGATCTGTTGCGGCGTGGTTGAAGGACAAACCAATAAAACAAACACACTTTCGCATTTGTAATATTATTAGTATATGAAGTATGATTCCCACATCTTGTTTTTACACTTGCTCGTGTAAGAAACAATTGAATCATGCACGATATATTACGGAAAAAAAATAGTCGGCATGTAAGGCGCGGGACATATAGAAGTGGCGAGGGGCGAGTTGCGCGCCGTATGGCGAGGAAGCGTCGCCCCCGCCATAGCCGCGCGCGCCTCTTCAGTATGCTCGGCGCCTCGCCGCTTGCATACATTTTGTATGAAATACATAGAAGCGGCGGCGACCGCTCGCTTCTCGACACACCCGTCGACCGCCCGTCGACACTTCTGTATGTCCTGCGCCTAAGGGTTCGTATAGAAATACCACAGACAAGAAATATTACTTTTATCTCTACTTTTGACGTAACGAGACAAATCATACGTGTAACCATGTAAGCTTTGGTAGACAAATAGAGATAACGCAAGAAAATGGACATTAGATATAATTTTACTCGTTGTGCTTGCAGGAAAAATATTTTCGGAGCCGTTTATAATTGTATCGTGTCTAACATAGAGGTGTCCAATCATTAGTCCAAGCACAGGCAGAGCGACAGTGCTTCTAGTGCTTTCTCGTTGCTTTTTTATCGAGAAATCTGAGAATGTCTTAGACTGATTGTGCTCGAGATGATTGTTACTCGTTTCAAGGGCAGGAACTTTATAATTAAGAAAAATGCTGTCCGATTTTATATGCCACGTGCTCTCCTTATCCGAAAAAAAGGGGATGTATAATTATGTATTAATTTATGAGAATAATAAAACCTGTCTGTCACTGATTGTTGCTTAAACCACACTCAATACCAAGAAAATATTAAAGAAAATCATTACCAATGTTGGCAGTTAAATAATGTCGTGCAAGATGTTAATTCCTTTCTTTTTGCACCAATTAAAGTACTTCCGTTATAACCATCGGTTATGATACGTAATAATTATGATGCGTAAAATAAATAGCTAGGTACTCGCAACAAATTTGTTGCAATACTAATTTTTTTAACATAATATTTGCACTATACTGAACACGTTAAACCCGATAAACACTATAAGTACATTTTAATTCAGCACATATGTATGCTCAGTTTCTACTCATTTCATAAACTTACCCAACCTAGTAAAAATAGCAAAAACTGTAAATAGTATAGGATCTAGCAACAATAAAATTCGTCATAGTATTTTCCGTTGTATTCATGCCGCTATGCTAGGTCTTTGGGTCAAGGTATTATAAAAGCACTAATAGTATCCGAAAGTCCCAAGATAGATCAGAAGCCTAGAACGATCAATCCTGTTAAAGCTGTCATAGATGCTTACAACCCCCTACTAGAGAAAATAAACATTGTAGAAATCTCTGCGTCACGTTTACTTATGTTACATTAATTGGCCATAATTAAAAATTATTATTTCTGAAAACTAAGACCATTTAGCTAAGCATAAAGGTCAATATTGAAACACAACGTTGGAGGGTAGAGACATTTTAATAAATTGAGTATTCAAATCTGTTAGCGTGTGTGGCGCTGGAGGGAGGGTGCACGTCACGCAAGCTGTCATGACAGTTCACTACATTATTCATATACATTGTTATGTATTAGGTATATGAAATACTAGCTCTTGTCCCAGATTCGCATAAGTACTTAGGTTCCAATTATCCTAATAAATCTATCAAATTAAATGTTCACACTTTATAGGTAAGTATGTGGCTAATACAGTGAATGCATTGAGTAGGTAAGTATACAAAAAAAACTGCGGTTCATGCGTTCGAAATGGGGTTCGAATGTAGGTACGGCTATAATAATAATTAATTGTAGGTATATAGGCACATAATATAATAGTACCTACTACGTGTTATAGGTCACGTTTATATAAGTGTGTAAGGTAAGGTAAGGTTAGTTACATTGTGTAGTTACTTAGAAAGAATTTAAATGTTAGTATTTTAAGTTCAGAATTGTATTGTGTTTCATTTAGAAACATGAATATTTCCGAGGTGTTATTATTATATTCAAGGAACATAATAATGAACATCACAGAATGTTTCCGGAAAGCAAGAAAAAACAAAAAAGTGTAATTTGAATGTTAAACACGATTCCTGTAAAAAGCAAGCGCAAATTACTTAGAAAATAATACATTTATGATAAGGAATTTCAAAAATTACCAATACATACCTATATAAAAGTGTGATTCGAAAAAGTACGTAATTATAGCTACGGTATATTAAAGGTTGAAACTTGAAATATTTTTAAAATACCGTTAAAGACATGAATATTATGGACGAGATTTATGTTACACGGACCACGTTACACGCCAAATATATGACTAGGTATTCAAAACATCCAATCAGCATAGCGTAGGTTGTAGGATATGGACGTAGGAGAATTAATAATTATGGGGTAAAACGTACAAAGTGAAAGGGGAGCTCGAAGCATAGGCACGGAGAGCCCCATGAGTCATGGCCGACCAGACGGCGCCAGCTTGTGGGCCACGCACAGTCTTAGGACAACCCTTTCATTCAACAATGTATATAACTTAGTGTTAGAGTTAGAGTACATGCGGTGATAAGTATAGCTTTGTAGTTTAGACGTCGGCATATTAGGGTGCCTGTTCATTGAAGCGGAGTGGAGCGGAGATAATATGCCAAACAAGCTTATTACAATTTGGACGACCTCCGTGGCGCAGTGTTGAGCGCTGTTGTCTTAACGTGCGGATGTCCCGGGTTCGATCCCCGGCAGGGTCAATTCGGGAATTTATAATTTCTGAATTTTCCGTGGTCTGGCCTGGTTGGAGGCTTCAGCCGTGGCTAGTTACCACCCTACCGGCTAAGACGTGCCGTCAAGCGATTTAGCATTCCGGTACGATGCTTGTAGAAACCCAATACGGGTATGTGTTTAATATAACTGCCATGCATCTAACAGGTTAGCCCGCTACCATCTTAGACTGCATCATCATTTACCATCAGGTGAGATCGCAGTCAAGGGCTAACTTGTAATGGACTAAAAAATAAAACAATCTTGTCAAAAAATTGTCACGTCATCGATCAATAGTCTGATTGGTCCGCCCGACACATCTCCGCTCCGCTCAGCTTCAATGGTCAGGCGTTTGGAATGGATAGGGCGTTTATCGACTGGCCGGTAGGGCACCGGCTCGGCTCTCCCGCCGGCATCGGCCTTAATTAATAAAAATGTATGCACACTGCATTTTCAAATGGATGGTTTCACTTCGAAATAATATGATAATATTATTTTTCCGAAAATAATCCTGTAGACACATACCCACCTTACTAAGGGTACTGTAAAGGCGATCATTACATTTCAGTATGACAACCCTATCCACCGGGGAATAGGATAATTTAATTATAAGTTTATAACTTAAACTAATTACATTCATTAATGAGCTTTTTGTACTATGATGAAACGTGGCATACTTTCCTAAGCTTTTGTACATAAGCAGGCTAAATAAGGGGTGAGTAAATCATTATTTTGTGCCTACGTAGGTCTTGTTTAGCATGCAAAGGGTTTTACGGCCGGACGCGCTGCGTAAATATCTTATGAAGTTCCAGCTTAGCCTATAAACTTTCCAACCTTGTGCTGTTTTTCAGTATGGCATAACTCGTTAAAAGAGATTATAAATAACTGAAACGATTATTTATTTATAAAGATATTATCATACACCTTAGAATGAGAACTACGATATCAAGATTAGGTGAATTCTCTATGACATTATTTTTTCCGGGATAAAAAGTAGCATATGTGCTATTCCAGACTATAGTCTATCTCTGTGCCAAATTTCATCCAGATCCGTTCAGCCGTTGGGGCGTGATTGAGTAACAGACATCCAGCCATCCATACATCCATCCATACATCCATCCATCCATCCAAACTTTCGCATTTATAATATTATTAAGTATAGATTTTTCACTAAACCATCGGATGTGATTGCAATTTGCAGCCAAGCGCTAACATAATATTTAAAAGAAAACTGGAATAGTCATGTTTCAAAATTCACTACCCGGAACGCAATGTTTGCAAAACTAATAACAATTTCAACCAATCAGTAGCCAGTGTTTAACATATAGGTACAGCAAATACAAATCCGCACAAATCTATTTCTGTAATATTACTGCATGACTACCCTCAATCCGCTTCTATCATGATAGTGTTATTGATTGTCCGCATTCACATACATCAGTTTGTGGTTAGGCTCAAGGCATTAGGCACTCAACGCATCTACCTTAAGCCGCATCCGAGTCAGACTGATCCGTTGCATTCCATCTGCGCTATGGAATTGGTCTTGTTTAATATTCACAGCAGTGCTCGCACTCGCGTTCCTAAAAGCTTGTGCTGGATATATGAGATTTTCTCCGTTCGCACTACGTAACGTTATATGACATTTATCATGTCATGTAAGCCAAGTTAACTGCCTCGTTGGTCTCGTGGTTAGCATGTTCGACTGCGGGCGATGAGGTCCCGGATTCGAGTCCCGGGTCGGGCCATAATTAAGTACCTATTGGGGAAATTCTCAGTAGGTACTAGCCCGGAGTTAGGAAGTTGGCGGTGTTACACCTCCGTGCCTTGGAGAGCTCGTTAAGCCATCGGTCCCGGTTATGATCACTAATATGATATAAATAGTAGTCAAAGCCCGCCAACCCGCATTGGAGCAGCGTGGTGGGTCTAAGCTCTAATTCCCTCTCTCCTATGAGAGTGGAGTCCTGTGCCCAGCAGTGGGACGTTAATGGGATGTAGTGGTAAACCAGTCCACTAACTGTGTGTCCATACCAATTCTCCAAGCTCCACGGACTCCTCAGCTTCGTTGCGAGTCAAGCTCTCGGTAGGTGAGGACTGAGGATGTACCTACTATGGGGTACCTACCTACTATGGGGTACCTACCTACTATGGGGTACCTACTATTGGGGTACTACATTTCCATATCGACTGAGCATTTAGCTATTAAGGCTACCGTACAAGTTCGGGACGATAATGTGGGCATAAGCTTATGGAGCATGGCTTAATAAATATCAGTTATTAAAGTAAGGCATGGAACCTAAACTAAAATTAAACAGTTAACACATACACGAATATTTACTTAAACTAATTAAAAACATAACGAAGTTCTTGAGCCTCATGTAGATTATGATGACTTTGTGAACTAGTGCCATTATTTCGAAGTGCTACGCTTACAATGACTCGTCTGAAAGATAATATAAATAGATGTTCCAATAAAGAGAATAAGGGCGATACGATGGGAGGAGACATAGCGGTAGACGAACTCGTTCACGATCTTTTTATAGGTTAGGCGCGCAGAAATAAAAGCGAACCAGACGCACGGCCACTGACTGCGCTAACAACGAGAAACAACGTTTAAAAGAGACTTAAATATTTCATGGAAAAATTTATAATAGCTATAGGTAGGAATTGAGAAGCAAAACACTATCAATAATATCACACGCTACGGGAAATCGCAATCTTGTATCGAGAAAATATTATTGATGGTACTTACCTGCTTAGTAACTTACAGTATTGCAACCAAAAAGGAATGATTTTAAAGTCTTACGACACTATTACTCTACAGTGTAGATAATTGTATTAAGACTCCAATTTTTAAAAATATTGGCAGTCAGACTGCCGATAGAAGTGAAATAGTATAGGTATTTAATTTTTTTTAATTATTAAAGTTTAATTACGAATGTAGTATATTTATATTTAAGACCTTTTGTCTTCGTAACAACGCGAGCATGGGGCAGCGAGGTGTCGGTGTCGGTAACGCGAATCCACAAGTTTACCCCCGGGCTACCAAAAAGTGCTCAACGCGGCTAAAGAAGTTTTCACTTGAATAATGTAATAAAGTACATATCTGTTAACCCGTAGTCATTCATAATCAAGATTTTTTTACGCTACGCATAGGTAATTAATAAAATTTCGCATTAATACCACAGATTACTATATACCGTATCGAGTCATTGATAGGATTCTTATTATCCTAGGCTATTCGCAACTGACCCGATGATAAAAGTAAATATCTCACCCCAACAGAGAAATCACGTTCACGAGAGTCGTTTGACGTTTCCGAGCGGCTGTGCTGTTTATGAATATTTGTTCACGAAAAGATTGCTCGTTTTATAGTGCAGTACATTTTCTTTCAAGATAAGGAATAAACACGAGATAAAACGAAAACACACACGTCATGATCGCATTTAAAATGTATAAAAATGCAGCTGTTCAGTACGTTGAACCATTGATGGGTACTTTCTCCTCGTTACACGGTTCGATCATGAAAACGGTCGAGATACTGTAATGCTCATTACTTTGCCGGCCTAATGGACTAGATGTAAGCTGCAAATCTATCTTTATGGGTTGAGGCGTACCGCGTACATAAACGAAACCAGAGTAAATAGAGAGAAAAATCTCCGATAGCCCAATAATAAAAAAAAATGAAATTGAAATACCCAAAAATGGGCTCAGTACAAAAGCGTAGAGCAAGGTTTAATACTGGGTTTTTACAAAAAGTGAAATTAAAAATATAACATCTCTCAACTTCCCCAGTTTTCTTCAGCATGGTAACAGCTAGGTATTTATGGCAAATCACACCATATAGATACATTGGTCACGATTGGTCTTTTTTTTAGTTGTAAGTTTATAAAAATATATCCAACAAACTTATTTAATCCGGTGACAGCGTCGCAGTTATTTAATAAAAGTAAAATAAAAACAAAAACTAAACTGTCATAAAATATAGTTCCAATTTCGGCCACCGGGCGAGATAAGTTGGTGGGACTATACTTATATAATATTATAATTTCAAAAGCATTTCCTTTCTTACGACGTTTGAAAGAATTTACGTTGCTAAATTAGAAGATTAGACATTAGAATTACATATTTTATTTGTACAGCTTTATTTTCATTAGGTACATCGCTCTGGCATCTAATGAAAACATAACATGGCTGAAGTCTAAAATAAAACTTTTACGGCATATTTGATCTATTTTTCTGAGGTTGAGTGAACTTTTTGGAATTAACTTAATAAGCATTTAGGTAATACCTACATATTATTATTAAAACACAGTAAGGTCACAAAACGCTTATACAAGGCTTTTCATTTGAAACTGTTCTTTAATAATTTTTATTCTGTTGCGCTTGTTCAGCATAATGTGATTATGAAAATAACATTAGAATGAAGATTATGGAAATTAAATTGTTCGTTCAGGTTAACATTTATGACTTAATAATGAAAATTCAGGAGCCTTAAATAGGTATACATAAAAATCTTTTCAAAGCTTATATTGAGATTTTAATGCTGGAGTAGGTTTTTGTAGAGTTGGTAAATTAGGCATGGGAATATTTATTTATCTATGGTAGAGCTATCTATTATTTTATGATAGAGATATTTAAAAAAATATGTCTGGGCTCACAAGTCACAACGTTTAACAGATTTTTTCCATCCGTCCATTCAAACCGTCCATCACAGAACCTCTGTTGAATTGTTTTAAACTTAGATTTAAGGTTAGAGTTACACTAGAGGTGTCCATCGAAATAAAGACTCTTGGCTCTTGAGTTTCGAGCAATAGTGTTGACCAATATATTTGTATCTACCAGCGTGTGCAACGGATCTGCAGACTTTATACATCTTTATGAACACTGGTGATCTCTCGGGCATGTGAGTTCCCTCACGATGTTTTCCTTCACTGTTTCAGCAAGTGATATTTAATTGCTCATAACGTCGAAAAGTTATAAGAACTTATCATATACTTACAAAATAGGTCTTTCCTTTCGAACTTTCGAACTCCATCCACCTGATCGTAAGGCCGATCGTTTAAATAGGCATAAACATGCATAGAATGCACGGGCATTCCTATAATGCAGGAACATTATATGATTAGCTCTGGTTACTCGTTCTAAATCGGCGTCTGGCGTCGAATGTGGGCGTCCGCGTTGAGGCGGTAAATTTTTGACGCCCTTGAACATAGCTGCACGGCTATTCCTGTAGCCCGATTCAGGCGTAGGTCTAATAGCCAAATGTTTGCTCACCAATAATCCAGTAATGCATTTCCACGAACCATTTGAGATTTCATTGGCGTAGTCCGTAGAGTGTTTCGTTTTAACAGTTTGCAAGTGCGTCAACGCTTTGTTGAATATTTGTTTTTGAAACTACGAGTATTTCTAGATTTTAAGGTTGGCAGGTATGCTAATATACTTAATGAGTGCGAAAGTGTTTCCGTCTAACTGTCTGCCACGTTTTCACAGCCTATCTGCATAACCGATTTTGGCGAAGTCTGTTACAGATATAATTAGGTTAGAGATATAGGTTGGTGGTTAGGACTTATAGGGTTAAAGACGTTGGGGTACCAAATGTGCTTGAATGTGCGTTGGAAGAACCTTGGCTGGACAGTATTCTGTGGATATCCAAACCCCAGATCCAGATCCAAGAGACTTTCGTCCAGCAGTAGACGTCTATACGAGTAAGTTGAGACGACGACGTAGGACGGAAACTTGTTACTTGCCTTATAGGTAGTTTTTACCAAACGAAATCTATATTTTATGAAATTACATTACGAAACAAAAGTGACCAGACTATACGGAGAATATGTAGAATTTGAGTAGTTCAACAGAATTTTTATTGATCGGCTGTAATGGTCAGCAAATGGGCACGGTGGCAAATAACGGTCACCTCTCCCCGCTCGCCGCATGTCCCGCCCCTAAACGCAACTTAATTGCAGCATAGCAAAAACGCTAATGTCGTTTGATATGTCCGTTATGCGTTTAATAAACAACTACGAGTAGCTACAGAGTTCAGACTCGGACCACATAGCTTCGGTTTTGATTCGGTTGCATTCCGATCTAAACAAAAAGTACTTATCTCAATTCATGCATAAGGGTACGTGCTCAATACATCTAGACAAGAGCTCCTTAGTCAAAGCGATTGATTATGCGTCCATCCAACAATCGGGTCGGTTGTCCATGAAACTGGACGTTCGATTTTGGATCGCACTAAGCCACAAATATAACTACAAATAGAAATATAACTACATACAGTGATTTGAGTCTACACCCAGAATGAGGTGTCGACAAAACACTAAATAAAACCTTTAATTTATTGTAATTAGCAAAAAATCACTCGGCCCGTTAATTGAATTATTCAAACAATAATTAATATCTACGAGTAAACAGTTATTTTTTCATGTAGCACATCATAAAACATTCATACAATTCAGGTGACAGACTCTAGAAAGCTAATATTTACTTGGTTAATACTTAATAGTTAGGTACCTACCTACTCCCAAGTTTAGGAGCAGTGTACATGAAAGCGGGATGTGTAGGTGTATACCTAGGTACGCTGTGCGTAAGACACTTGGCTATATAGAGTTAAATAATTTTGGAGCGCGAAAAAGTACTTATTCAGAGCCATGTAGTCCTAGCTTAATTTTATGGTGTAAGATAATCAATGGTAGAAGAACGCATTCTCAATGAAATAATAATCACAGACCGCTCGCCGTCGATTGCTCCATCAACATACCAATATTTACCGCTACGCTGTATACTTAATAAGTATCGACCTATGATTACACCACTATGGATTCTTGCACATAACAATTATAAATAATATAAGTACTTACCTATCTTACATAACCTTAGATAAAATAAGTCTGTTAGTACTGCGTTATACAGATATCAAAGAATTTAAATAGATTTGAAAGAAGGCAAAGTCGCAGATCAGAGGTTGATCTTGAATTCTTGATACATGATATATAAGTAATTAGGTATATTAATTATGTATCAGGTATCGTGGAAACTACCTACTAATCGTTTTCGCAGAATTTAAACGTAAATCCATACTAATATATTATTCTATAAATGCGAAAGTGTGTGTTTGTATGTCTCAGTTACCTCTGTCCGTCTGTCTGTCTGTCTGACCGACATGGACTGTATCCCTGAAAAATCAAAGAGTTCCTGCAAGATTTTCAAAAAACCTAAAACGACGCAGATGAAGTCGAGAGCATCATTCTAGCATAAATATATTATAGTAGAAATAACACCGTTTACTTACTTATCGGATTTAAAATACAGGTTGAATCAGTTGTGAGTGGTGATATATTATAATAGGAAATTAGTTTTTATTATGACGTCGATAACCCTACCTGGACTACTTTATAGCTAGGTACCTACCTAGATAATATCTACTAAGTATCTACATACGACGACATGGACGAGAATAACCCGTCTAACATTTTATTTTACAGACACGCGGCCCGCTGTCAGGTTCCAGCTTCTATTCTGATTTAGATTTCGTTTGAAATTCCTAAATTAGCTCAGGTTAAGATGCTCAGAAGACATTGATACTGATACTAGGTATTTAACTTCACTGGAGTAGTAGTGCCTTGAGTGGCTTTACAGCTGATGTATAATTCAACGTTTTCCTGCGAAGAAAGTAGAGTGTAAGAGCAATAAAAAAATATATTATATCGCGAGGAAAATGTACTCGTACACCAGTGATAAAACATACTTTAGGAAATAAAATTTCACTATTATAGTAAAAGCGATATTGCACCAGGGGAATATTCTAGATCAAAGAGCCATATTATATGTGTCAGAATAGGATACAAATTAGAAAGGCTCTGTATCTGTATTCAAATCTCAAGAGAATTAGCCAGCGGATGAGTTCGCTCGTATCAAGGGAGATAAATTCTGAGAATATATACCTAATGTAAAATGTATGTGAATTTTATTTAATTTTACACAAATCGACATCCTTGTAAAGGTTATATCTGTAGCCAAAGTTTGTAGCTTATTCCGAGGTATATAAAATATAAAGACGAACATATATACCATAACCTAGCAGATATAGGTACATAAATAATGTATGGTATTTATCATCTTGTTTCGCTTTTTATTGTTTAATTATTAAAAAAACATATTCAGTGCTTGTGGTAAAATGAGAAACAATTGGACTTATACTCTAAGAGACGTATGTAGGTACAGCAGGTGTTTTTGATATCACACGAATATGTAGAACACGCAACTTTTTCAAAGTATTATTTTTAACTCACGCTGCATTTAAAACACACTTGGCAACTGGAGCCGGCATTCGAAACATTTCTGGGCATCTGTTTATCGGGATTCAGTATATAAAATGTGTCAGCTGTTGGTCCGTTTTCGTGTTTGTAGTGCAATGTCAGACGTCATTATACGTACCGAAAGGTCAGACGAGTTCAGCGGTCTCCCCATAGCAGTAGCTGTGGCTACTAGTAGCTTGCCATAGTGTAGACTGTAGAGGCGAGCATCTAGTTCTAGACTGTTGTGAATATCGCAGATGCCGCTGACAGCTGATTAGTAGCACGCGCCAACTATTATTATAAACAAGATTTACGAACTGATCATTTCATCATTAGGGAAATAGATTTCAGAGAAACAATAAGACAAGAAATCCTTTTCGATCTAATAGAGAGGAACTCCTTTCTTACTAAGTTACTAACATATTTTTTGTCTATCTACATACTGCTTACTTTAGTAATAGAAACCTTACAAGGAATAATAAATTAATTTAGATTAAATCTAAGTTGATGTATCTAAATAACGTAAGTTTTCTCGTCAAACGATATAGGCATCCACTCACTGCAGGGTCTCTTAAAAGGATAAGCGATCTGTTTTATCAGATCCACTGTTAGCGATTTTAGGAGTCGTATAGGTATTATTTGTAACTAAATAATAGTAAATAGACGTAGATAAACAGCAACAACGACAATCTAAATAATGTATTAAGTACTGTACAAACCATAGAGTATATATATATATTATGTACAAACCCTAAGAGCCTGAGAGAAGAATAGTTCGTTATTTCGAACTCCACAAACTTCGTTACCTGTATATTTTTAATTAAAGCACCTGAAAACGATCGTGTTCTTGGGTGAAAATTAAATGGTATCGCTTTTGTAATGGGCCTTCAATTAAGCTTTCGAAGAATTCTTTGCAGCTTTTTCCTGGTGGATTAATCTAGCTAACAGCTCAGGTATGTTCTTGCTTTAATAAAATGCGAGGAAATAACCTATTCTTTCTTTGCAGTATGCAAAATGGTATAGTTATGAGGTATTTGACAGCTGTGAGCTCACAGGTATTTATATTATATCAGCGTAAATAAAGCTCTTGTGTGGACTCATTTTTTTTTTAAATTTCATTTGGCAATCGTTTTATAAATCTTCAGCATTTTAAAGTTAAATCGACTTTAACCGCTCGTCTAGTTTTCCAGCGTGATTCTTGCGCTCCACCACTAAAATATACCATTTATCTCTGTCTTTAGCAGTGTTGTTAGGTTATAGTTTATGTCTTTTGTAGCTTTATCCTTTCAACGAATATTATATTTCCTAAGACGTCCGGTGGCCTCTTGTCGGGAAGTACGTCGCCCCGATCGAACCCTCTTTATGTTCTGGTTACTTGGTCCTGTCATGATTATACAATCTTTGCACTTTTAATATTGACAGATTCATCGAAGATAATATCAAGGACTTACAGACTTATACTTATCTTTACTTAACTTTTACTCGCGAGTCAAGCCTCAAAAATCAATGATACTTGGATTAGGTAATAATAGAGCAAATACCTAGAAATAGAATAAGTATTATTTTACAAAGAATCGTCGTTATAAAAAGCTTTTCTTTGTGTGCTTAAAATATTAAATTATATTATAGTGATGTTATATTATGTTAAACGCGCAATTTCGGAAGCGCTTATGTGCGCTGTGATGTTATTTTATATCGTTCTTGTTTTAATCAATTATTTGATTCATGGAATTTATGATAATGAGAATGCTCCGACATTAATAATTGACCTTCCACTCTGTGACACTTGGTATATACGTGGTATACCTAGTTTGATAAGTGTATAAATGTTTTTAAATTATAATTTGCGATACTGGCAAATATTATTTTCATAAGATTACCTATTAATATTATACGTAGCCTATACCTACTCCGAAAAAAATACTGAATAATGATATGTAAGATTTATGGAAATTATGGAATACAATTTTTTCAAAATTGCATCCATTATCGGCATCGTATCTGAACGGAAATTGTTAGGTTAGAATGGTATGCTTGATTCATGCTTGATTGTCAGGATTAATCATTTTTAGGGGTCCGTGAACAAGAAACCCTTTAAATAGCTTTGCCATGTCCGTCCTGTCCGGCGTAGCTAAGAGACTTATGTATTACTTGAAAGCTGTAATTTGGCATCCGGCAAAGTGGTAAAATAAAATTTTGATTTTAGGGTAAGTAAAGTAAAAGTAAAATATACGTCTTCATTGTACACTTTCAAGAGAAATAAAATGACAAAAACAATAATATTAATGGATATGGCACAACTGGTGGGTACATACCCTACACGTAAAGTGGGGATGAATTATTTCTTTTTTCTCGTCTTTTCCATGATGTGGGGTGTCGTTGGATAGGTCGTTTAAAAATATCGCGGGTGCAGGAATACCATTTTGCTAAATATTAAGCTTGAAATTGCTAATTTTGGTTTGAGTCCAGTGTCCCTCCCCTCTGCCTACTTAAACGGTTGTGTTTGGATGAGTATGTGAAAAAATTCATAAATAGGTACTTAAGGGGATATGGCATGAACGGGAAAAAATGAACCGATTTTAATTGTTTTCAAGAATAATTTAAGAAGGACTCGGGCTATGACGGTATGTTTTCTTTTTTTGATTATATTCGTCAAATTTATTTACGGGATGTCTGATGATGGCGCGGAAATTGGGCCATTTTTTGCAAATTTTGAAGGTTCCTTGTTCTTAAAATTATTAATTTATTGAAAAAAGCAAAACATAGTGGCATGGCACGGACACTTATGGATTTTATGGTGTAAAAATATTTTCCCTATTGTAATTATCCACGGAGAAAACAGACTAATACGATTATATGGGGAAACCGCCCTCCTGTATCCGTCTTAAGTAGGTACATAACGAAGCTAAATGAACGACCAACGTATTTAAATGTCCTAAAATGCCTATTATATTGTGACGGGCAACTACGGAACCCTATGCTACATTAGCCGACATGTCTAGCGACTAACAGCAATTAATTAATTTATTACGATAGCGTTAGCATAGAATGCAGTATCAATCTATGTTGATGTCAGCTGTTAGCCTTGGAGCATTCCAGTTCAATCTCTGACCGAGGCGATACTGAGCAAGAAACCTTCCATTTAATTTTAAAGCTATTAAATTTAATTAAATTAAATTCTTTTATTGAAAATTCAAAATACATCAATCAATTTCAGTAGAGCTCGCGCATTGCAACTGCAGTGTTCATTTCGTGCTGTTTGCATTAGTGCGAATACTCTAATTTAAAATGCTTTCGTTGCATTTTGAACGTGCCATTTTCAAAGTCTTATAAAAGTTACATTAAATAATACAAGAAAAACTTATAGTCTTTCCATACTAATATTATAAATGCGAAAGCGTGTCTGTCTGTCTGTCCGTCTGTCTGTCTGCTCCGCTTTCACGGCCCATCTGTTCAACCGATTTTGATGAAATTTGGTACATGTATAGGTTATATCTCGGGAAAGGACATAAGCGATCCCGGAAATTTAAAGAGTTCCCGCGGGAATTAAAAGAACTTATCCACGTGGACGAAGTCGCGGGCATCATCTAGTATTCTAATATATTTATGCATATAATAAATAGTAATATAATTTCTATAGGCATACATTCTGAAGCCTATTGAAATGGGGAGTTTATACTTAGCAGGAAAGGAAGGAAAAATCCTTTAGGAATTCTTTTAAGTATTCAATATTGAACCTGAATTAATATTATATAACCAGAAATTGCGTATTTGGACAACAATTTAAACAGTAGGTACTCAGTGGGACTATTCAGTCTCTTCTCTAAATTATAATATAATAGTTGGTAATTAAAATTCTTGTGTTTTAATGTACCTATGTGAAACCGCGTAGGCCAAGCAAAGCCCCAGGCAAAAGTTGATTTGCTCGGCAAGCAGGGGCTTTCATTTACGATTAAAAAATGTTCTTTTTGGTGGGTACTATAGACACTAGTGCAATAAGAATTAGGTAGAATGAGATATCGGTAGGTATGTATTTATATTATATTATGTACATATATTATAGGTAGGTAAAATACCCAGTCGTGGGATGATATATAACAAAACCAAAAAAAAAGGTACTAAAATAACACTAAATACAGGCTCATTTAAATAAATAAATAAATAAAATTGGTAGGTATATGGGATAAAAGATAAAGTAAAAAAACCGGCCAAGTGCGAGTCGGACTCGCGCACCGAGGGTTCCGTACAAACCTGTAGTAAGTTTTACGATTTATGACGTATTAAAAATAAAAATTACGTTTGTTGTATGGGAGCCCCCCTTTAATATTTACTTTATTGATATTTAATTATTTATTTTGAAAGGTAATATACAAGTTAATATTCTGTGAAAATTTGAACCGTCTACCTGTTACCGTTTTTAATATTGAGCAAAAAAATACGAAAAAAACACGTTTATTGTATGGGGACCCCCCTTAATATATATATTTTTTTAATTTTTAGTATTTGTTGTTATAGCGGCAACGGAAATACATCATTTGTGAAAATTTCAGCTTTCTAGCTATCACGGTTTATGAGATACAGCCTGGAGACAGACAGACAGACAGACAGCGGAGTCTTAGTAATAGGGTCCCGTTTTTAGGGTTCCGTACCCAAAGGGTAAAAATGGGACCCTATTACTAAGACTCCGCTGTCTGTCTGTCTGTCTGTCTGTCTGTCTGTCTCCAGGCTGTATCTCATAAACCATGATAGTTAGAAAGCTGAAATTTTCACAAATGATGTATTTCCGTTGCCGCTATAACAACAAATACTAAAAATTAAAAAAATATATAGGTATATTAAGGGGGGTCCCCATACAATAAACGTGTTTTTTTCGTATTTTTTTGCTCAATATTAAAAACGGTAACAGGTAGACGGTTCAAATTTTCACAGAATATTAACTTGTATATTACCTTTCAAAATAAATAATTAAATATCAATAAAGTAAATATTAAAGGGGGGCTCCCATACAACAAACGTAATTTTTTTTTTAATACGTCATAAATCGTAAAACTTACTACAGGTTTGTACGGAACCCTCGGTGCGCGAGTCCGACTCGCACTTGGCCGGTTTTTTTTACCCTTTGGGTACGGAACCCTAAAAACACCTTTAAACACTTTAAGAGACTTGTGTGACGTTTCGTTCTAACTAAGTAAGTATACGTTGTTTCAACATTCTATTAATTCTATTATTTAACGAAATATACTTATAGGTAAAAGGAAAAGATGACTGAATGACTGATCTATCAACGCACAGCTCAAACGACTGGACGGAACGGGCTGGGTTACCTACATATCTCAATAATAGTACTTACCACCTATTTAGAATAATTTGACCTTCACGGCCGTATTTTTTTTTTTGTTTTAAATATAATATAGGCCAGCGCTTGGCTGCAATCAGACTTGCTTGCAAGGGGTGATGCAGCCTTAGGTGGGCGCGCTTGCCTAGAAGAATTTCAATAAAATTTTGTATCCATACTAATATTATAAATGCGAAAGTGAGTGTCTGTCTGTCTGCAACGCTTTAAATGCCCATTTTCTCAATCGCTTTTATTGAAACATTTTATCCCAGAAAATTAAGAAGTTCCCGCGGGGATTAAAAAAACTTAATCCACGAGGACGAAGTCGCGGGCATCGTCTAGTAGAGATATAGATTTCATTCACGTTTCATTACATACGAGTACTTACTGAAAAGTTAGCTAATAGGTACAATTGTAAACCTTCAACAAAAACGTGGGAACAGGCTGGCATGTCAAACAAAATTTTGAAACGATGATTACGCTCTAAATTGCCTCATTAGGAAAGAACTTGTCCTGAATTACATAAGGTTTACTAATGACCTATATTATAATAAATACAAACCAGTTGCGTAATTTAGCCAGAGAAAATAGAATGTAGGTACGTATAACGCAATTTTAACAATATTAGTTATAATAAGGCTTGGTAATTTTACCTAGAGCTACTTGTACCTACGCCGCTGGCTATACATATTTTAATTTAGACAAATTATAATTAAGAAACTAACAACGGGTAATCAATTAATAATAGCTATAATAAATCTATCAATAATTCTGTCAATAATTATTTTTTAATTAATATTAATTAGTGTCCGATCACTCCGAATCCAGACCCTTTTATTAAGAGGGCCGAGCAGACCCAATTAATATTGCTAGTTGCTACCCACCTTAATTGAATAATCTCTGATATATCTTGCCACATGCTATCTTTCAATATATCTGCAACGTTCACAACTTTCTCCGTACCTCTAACTTTAGGTCATCATACCGACATAAATATTTCATCTTGAACATGAGAGTTCCTCACTATTGTTTTCGACGAACACTTGAAAGTCTTAAGAAATTACTAATCCGATAAGTAAGCGTCACCAAGTTGAGTGGTAGGCGTGTCAATAGCTGGCTGGAACCTGGCTGAAACAAATCTTTGAGTACCTAGGTGAAAGAATGAGTGACGTGGTGTTACCAATTACCTACGGGTTAACAGAACTTCTAATTTGTTTTTAGCCTTCAGGCAGATATTATTTCTACGGAGTCAGTAAAATTTCCTCGTTATTTCGAAGAAGTCGGCACAAAAAATAATATTTCTCAAATTTCAATAGATTTTTTATTAGCCATTTAAATGATACCTAGTAGCGTAAGTTGAAGAAAAAGGTGCAAAAACCACCGTAAAAACATTTTTCTTTGTGCAAACCCAGCTTTGTAGTAGACATCGATTTTACAAATAACGCAATCGCCTATGTAAGAAACTTGTTGCGTAAAACAGTGCAAACTGCAAGTGAGATTTACGAAAATACTTCCGAAAGCGTAGGTATATTATAATAAAAGAAAATAACAAATGGCACGGCAATAGAGTGCAATTTATTAGGGGTAAACGATGCCGATATCATGGTGTTCGTTTCTCTGAATTTTCTCGTATTGATCGTTGATCCATTATTAGGCATCATCATGCTTTAATAAGTCGCTGATTGTGACTGTACCATAGGTGTTCATAAGATTAGGACAGATAACCTACAAACTAATGCGATGACTGAAGTTTGCAGGACAACATAAATGACTTATTATTGACGGGATTGAATGAAGTAAAACGTATCTTCTTAACTCTAAGTAAGTACTCGCAAAATGAACGTCACTACGAGCAACATGGCCATTGTTGACATTATGAATTCAATGCCCAAAAGAATAATGAGGGAATGAGTTGCGAGTTCGTCACAGCCGCCTACTTGGCTGGCAGAACTAATACAGTTGAAATGATTTTAGTGTGATTGGCGTGGGCGAGTGGCCATGCTCCGGCTGTGGGCATCAATGAGCAGGTGCCACCTCCGCCGCCCACGACACAATTATACATTTAGCGACGATGTTTATCGCCTAGTTTTGTTCTTTACTGTGACAGTTGCGGCATTTATAATTTGTCTAACCTCATTGTTTTAGAATTTGAGTTATCACTTATGAAAACACAAAATTTTCTCATCTCTTTAGACAATGGCTTATGAGTTATGACTTATGATTAAATATCTAACATTTAAGCCAGTGTTTTTTATATAGAGCGAAAACACACTAGGAACCGGATAAGACAAAATATCTGCACTAAACGTCCACGTCGGAGGGTAACGGCGTTTTGTCGCTCTAGTGTGTGCGAATCCATAAAAGAGACTTACGCAAACTTTTTGTCTAGTGTTTTTGCGCTTTACTTACTTACTTAACTGCATCTGCATCAAACCTTATTTGCAAACATTTATCCAAAATTATTTACATTTCTATATTCCTAACAAATATAAAAATATTGTTAAGTTTTCCGTCATGTAAGTATCTCTCTTTACCCTACTGTAAGGACAACGTTCCAGATTTCGCAAGATCACGCGATTGTCCCTTGTCTGTCCGAGTCTTAATCCTTCAGTATTAAGGGTTTGGGACATGAAATGTGGTCGGTGTGAAAGTTACATTCCATGAGTTAAATTCATTTATCCCTCAGTATCTCGGGGATAAAGTGTCAAAACTTATGCGAGCGAAATTGTTTAGTAGAATCCATTTGAGCTTCAAAGTTAGAAATTGTTGGCAAGTTGTTTGCGTAATTTTTATATCTAAGCGTAACCATTAACTTAGTAGCACAGACTTGTTGGCAGCATCATTGGTCTAGTGGTTAGATTTTTAAGCATGTTCGACTGCAGCCAATGAGGTCCCAGGTTCGAGTCACGGGTCGAGCCATAACAAGTTAGCATTGGGGTTTTCTGACAAGAAATTCTCAGTATGATGACGGTGTTTAACCGGTCACGCCGTGCCTCGGAGAGCACGTAAAGCCGTCGGTCCTGCGCTTGATCTCTCTCCGGTCGTGTCGGATTTTCGATCCCATCTGGATATGAGGTTAAAGGAACAGAGAGTGCACCTGTGTATGAGCACACACACTTAGTACGGTTGCAACCCCCTGTCAGACACCCTGTTGATTTATAATTTAAGAGTGTCTGACAGGGGGTTGCAATCGTACTAGGTGTCTGACAATGGACAACGTGGTTTCTAATATTATTCCAAAGCAAAATATAAAAAAACGGAGCTTAATACTTTAACGAATTTGAGGTGCCACCTTTTTTACCTGATACCTTAAAAAAGCTACCGCGATCCAAACTTCATAGTCGGGGATCGTTTATACCTCTATTAAAGACTTACATACAAATAAATTCAGCTGTAATAAAATAACGTAGGTCTGATCGTCGCGGGATCTTGCTCTAAAAGGTGAAAAATAGAATCTTAAAATGGCGTTATTCATCGACGCACGACACGATTGTCGATACACCGCCTTCTTAGAAATTATGAAAATCACGAGTATGTCAATACTTACTCGTGGTTCCCATAATTATTTCATAAGACTTGTCTTATGCCAGCCTGCTATACTTTACTCAGAATAAAAGCAACACCTTAGATATGATTAAAAATTGCTCTGTGTATCTACAGATTTAGGGGCACGAAATAAGGTATTATAGAAAAATTGCTATCAGTTGTTGATAGATACCTAGGAACCTGGTCATTAGGAAATTATAGGGGAACAAGCAAACATACATACATATCTACATACATGAAACCTGAAACTCATTACATTACACTCAGCTTTTTTTGGGCAGTCTTGTAGGGGTTAACTCTCAGCGTGTTTCTAAAGAGGTTCTAAATAAATGCTACTACACACCTACAACCATGGAACTAGGAATCTGCTTATTCTTATTTCTATGCCTTCTACTACTCCTTAAATCCTACTACTGTAAATACTTAGCTGAAATCTTGTACTTAGATAAGGTTTTACTTTCCAACTTTATCTGATTAGATGACATCCTTGAGTTTCGTTAGAAGAATTTTAAAGACTGAGTCTTCAGACACACTCGGTTAGGTACGCCCAGATTCCATCATAGTTTGTATAATCACTGTATATTTATTTATATCATTTTTGACGACCTCCGCGGCACAGTGTTGAGCGCTGTTGTCTTAACGTGCGGAGGTTCCGGGTTCGATCCCTGGCAGGGTCACTTTGGGAATTTATAATTTCTGAATATTCCTTGGTCTGGCCTGGTGGGAGGCTTCGGCCGTGCCTAGTTACCACCCTACCGGCAAAGACGTGCCGCCAAGCGATTTAGCGTTCTGGTACGATGCCGCGTAGAAACCGAATTGTGGTATGAGTTTAACACAACTGCCATGCCCCTAACAGGTTAGCCCGCTACCATCTTAGACTGCATCATCATTTACCATCAAGTGAGATCGCAGTCAAGGGCTAACCTGTAATGCATTAAAAAAAATATCAGAAGAAACCAATGTTCAAACTTGCCGTCTTCCGTTTCGTTACTATTACCTTATAATTTATTTATTTATAATTTGTACCAAAAGTTATACAATACGTAGAAAACAGAAACATAGTGGACAAGGAAACACTTATCTCTATAAGAGATCTCTACCAGTGACCCTTGGCAGTGAGAAAGGTTGTGCAGGAAGAATGGGTACAACAAGATATGAGATGGAATGAAACCACCTACCTACCACTACCACTACCACTTACCTTTGAGTTATATCATCGATGTTGTTGCAAGACTCTTATGTAATACAATAAGTACAACACAAATGAATACAAGCGAAGGAAAATAACTTACTTACCTACTTTTGTTGGAGCGACGACGTTTTTTACAATCCGTGTTTCATCTGACACGATTCCTGTAACAAAGAAAGTAGAATATGATTGGTTTCGAATTGGTTTATACAGAAACACAAACTTGTTTCCGAGATCATTATAATCTGATATTAGAATCTCATAACGACTAAAATTTATTTTGGTATATTGTTTGCTTCAAGATCAGGTTCTCAAGGATTTTTGTAGAAAATATTAAATGGAATTTGTTGCGTTATTAAGTTAGGAATTTATTGATATAATCTATCTATTGGTAACTATTATGGATATCTGTTACTTGATAAAGTTATGTAACTCCACAGACCAATCCTAAATCTATACCTAAATCCATACCTAAATCTATGACATACACATAAACATGACGATTAATAAATTATTATATTAATACTAATATAAATCATTTTATTTAATTACAACTAGGAAATAAACAAACTATAAATGAAATCTAAAATTAATTAATTAATTAATTATATTAATTATTATCAATGATCGACATTGCATTCCACATGTTTAAATTTGCTTGGATTAAAACTTCGTGTATGGGAGATGACAGTACTTACTAGGCTCAGCTATCCTAACTTATGGTATACTTACAGTTAGGCCTTACTGCTCGACCTTATTGCTAGACCTTATTGTTAGGTTCAAACCTAGACCTTACTCAGATTTCAGTCTAAATGTTTCTTTTTTACTAAAACAGGCTTCAGAATTTATTTAACGTGCATTGCCAGCCCCAGCCGAGCAACGGAGTTCATTAAGCAAAGATTGTAATTAATATTACATTTTGAAACTCCTCTAACGAGCTCTCTTGATACTTAAAATATTAATCAAGGGCATTAAAGAATAATAATAGAAACATCGGAGTATGGTTCAAGTATATTTACAGCCAAATAAATAGGTGTAGGTACATCAGGGGTAACTGAAAAATGGATTTATCAAAATATATCTAGAAATGAAGTAATAGAGCTTTTGTATATTATTATTCATGTTAGGTATATATACATAATTAATGTATTTATATCATTAAGCATAGAAGGTTTTTGAGTTTTCTGACCGGTTTTTTCGTGACGGGTATGTTTTGGTGAAACGGTGGCAATTTTTTTAATACGTAATCAGTAGACTTGTCATGTTATTCAGAAAATATTATGCCTTGTTGATAAATGAGACCAATTACTATCAGTCCTTGTATTACACCACGGGCGACGAAAATATTTCTTTGAAGTGGTGGATCCATATTAGTTATGTACTTGCGTCACTCTTCCACACTAATATAGCCACCTATTTTTGATCTTGTTTTGTACCCTTGAAATTATACGGTTTAGTGTGCAATTACAACTTGATTTAATAACTAACAATATTCATATCGTTGACACTTGTTATTTTTTAAGCAAACCAGTTTGTGTACGATAGATTATTATTGGAGGCTTTTGCCAAAGCCAAAGCCAAAGTACAAAGTTGTATCCGTCAATGACAATTTGTTTGTTAGTAGATAAGTTAAATGATGCAATTATGCTACGGTTATTAATTTTCAATTATTTTATATGACAGCTAAGTATCCAACCTATGGAAAATCGCTTAACTCAGGATGACTTTATTCTGTTCATTCTTTACGCAGGTATTAAAAACCTGTGTAGGAAATTTATAATTGAAATGTAGATAGATTCATTCTTAGCAATTGCGAGAAAAAATGGTAATCGGAACTGAAATGAAAGGCAGATTTAAGAAACATCTGAAGTTAATAGTAGGTACATTAAGCTGCAGGCAAATGCCAGCTAATGTTATGTAAAGAGTTTTGTAGAGTTCCTGATGTCTAAATAATTTGAAATGGCAGATCAAGCAACTGTTCTTTTCATTCCAACGCACTTTAGATTCGGTAATACAATTTCACGGTAGGTACTTGGTGCGAAAGAAAAAGTTAGACTTGTGGATTGGTTGAAAAAAAGTCGGTCAGGTCAGATTCTAAATGATTCGTATTGTGTAAGGCGATATTTTTTGCGTAATGGCCATAAGACATTTTTTTATTGTTTCACTGCAAAATAAGTATAGGTACGCCAACCTTGGTTTTCTTTGTGGATTTGTAATAAAATCAAGTAGGTAAATAATTGTTATCCGACCGTATAAATCAAGGTCAAAAGAGTTATAGTCCATTCATTTTAGATTTTTTCGCGGCAAAATTTATAATTTTTTGAAACCACTGTGGTTTTATACCTATGAGTGAGTACATTAAAAAACACAACTCTCCCCCCCCCTCCGGTGGTGGCTTCCCCCCTCCCCACCTTGAAAAGTGTGCCATTTTGCAGATTTCCTAGATTTTCAAGAAAACTATACAAGCTAGGACAAAACCGTCAAAGAAAACATTGTTCCTTAATAAATTACCTACAAATAAGTTTATAACAATTATTATGATAGGAGTTATAGTTTACAAGCTATGGTGCGTTAAAGTTGACTAAAAATCGCAGCTCAGTAAAATTAGCCAATTTTCAACATTTTATATGTATTCTGTAATCTCTAGAAAACTATTAGAGTTAGGCAAAAACTGTCAACAGTAAAAATAAACACCATTTAATGACCTACAAAAAAATATTTAGTTCATAAAGATAGGACTAATAATTTCGCATATATATCCACGTATTGTATACGAAGAAAAATAAAAAAATTGTTAGAATCCAGTGTTATTTGCAATTTGCACAAAAACTATTAGAGCTAGGAAAAATCCTTCGAAGAGCAATTAATTTCATTAAATTACCTACAGAAAAATGTTATGGTTTATTTAGATAGGACCAATAGTTCGAAAAATATGACTACCTATAATACATGAAAATTTTTTTTTTTCAAAAACCATGTATTTATTTTGTAATTTTCACAGAAACTATTAGAACTAGGAAAAAAAATATCAGAAGCAAAAATGAACTTCATTAAATTACCTCCAAAATAGTTTTTAGTTTATTTTGACAGAACTAATAGTTTCGGAAATATTGCTGTCTAACTTGCATAAAAAAAGAAACCCTTGTAAAATCCGTAAATGTTTTTTGTAATTTCAAGAAGAAGTATTAGAGCTAGGAAAAAAGCTGTCAGGACTTAGGACAAAGATAATTAATTTACCTATAAAATAGTGTTTAGTTTATTTTGATAGGACAAATAGTTTTTGAAATATACCTTGCTATTTTGTAAGAACCGGTGGTAGTCATGTTGACTCATAATAGTATGGAATGAATAGAAATTAACCCCTAAATAAATAACGTTTTTTTTTATTTTAGGCCCAAATGATGCCATCCTTCCTCCCCACTCCCCCAACCCCCCTCCCCCCTCCCCTCTCTCAAACATCTCGCCGATTGTGCTTTGATTTTAACTTTGAATAAATTAAAAAAAACTTTAAGATATATAATAAACGCATATTATCTAATGCCCCCTTTTTAGGGTTCCGTAGCCAAATGGCAAAAAACGGAACCCTTATGGATTCGTCATGTCTGTCTGTCTGTCCGTCCGTATGTCACAGCCACTTTTTTCCGAAACTATTAGAACTATACTGTTGAAACTTGGTAAATAGATGTATTCTGTGAACCGCATTAAGATTTTCACACAAAAATAGAAAAAAAAGCAAAAAAATTTGGGGGTTCCCCAAGGGTTCCCCACACTTAGAACTGAAACTCAAAAATTTTTTTTTCATCAAACCCATACGTGTGGCGTATCCATAGATAGGTCTTCAAAAATGATATTGAGGTTTCTAATATCATTTTTTTCTAAACTGAATAGGTTGCGCGAGAGACACTTCCAAAATGGTAAAATGTGTGTCCCCCCCCCTGTAACTTCTAAAATAAGAGAATGATAAAACTAAAAAAAATATATGATGTACATTACCATGCAAACTTCCACCGAAAATTTGTTTGAACGAGATCTAGTATGTAGTTTTTTTTTAATAATGTAAAACTTACTACAGGTTTGTACGAAACCCTCGGTGCGCGAGTCCGACTCGCGCTTGGCCGGTTTTTTTATGCTAAAATGACTGGACTACAAGTGCAACAATGGCGAGGCAATGTGTTGAGTCTAGAAAACTGGGACTGGAAAAAAACAACTTTTTTCGCCCATACATACTACAAAGTCACCAGCTCCAGCATAGAGCTGATCTGATGATGGAACCAGGAGGTGTATAGGGGAACTCTTCAATTATTATCAGTAAGCCCCTCGAGTATGGGCTCAATTGGTTTGTTTTAAAGATTCCAAGCGTGTTTTTGAACTAATTTATGGCTTATTTTACTGAGCTGCGAATTTTAGTCAACTTTAACGCACCATAGCTTGTAAACTATAACTCCTATCATAATAAATGTCATAAACTTATTTGTAGGTAATTTATTAAGGAACAATACTCTCTTTGACAGTTTTGTCCTAGCTTGTATAGTTTTCTTGAAAATCTAGGAAATCTGCAAAATGGCACACTTTTCAAGGCGGGGAGGGGGGAAGCCACCACCGGAGGGGGGGGGAGAGTTGTGTTTTTTAATGTACTCACTCATAGGTATAAAACAACAGTTGTTTCAATTAATTATTAATTTTGCCGTTTTCCCCATACATTGAAATCTAGAATGAATGGACTATTATTTATAAATAACTAGATGACGCCCGCGACTTCGTCCGCGTGGATTAAGATTTTTGATTCCCACGGGAACTCTTTAATTTTCCGGGATAAAAAGTAGCCTATGTCCTTAAATCGGTTGAGCAGGTGGGCCGTGAAAGCGTAGCAGAAAGACAGACCAGGCAGACGGACGGACGGACAGACAGACAGACACACTTTCGAATTTATAATATTAGTATAATTATGGATATGGATATTACTTAAGACAATTCTGATACAGTATGGGCACGTATTGGTATCTCTACTGTATCTCTACCAATACTGTGATTCTGAATTTGAAATGTCTACCGAAAGTCTACGCAAAATATAAATAATTACACTTGTCTAATTCGTCCATTATTTTTTGTAGTCTGTGTAAAGCTTCTTAACTTTGTTTTTATTTAACAGTCCGTCATGTTCTACATAGTAATTATTATTACATAAGACAAACAAGATAATAATTATTACTATGACTGGATCCTCGTTTTGATTGAGCGCTGCCACGGGATTAAGTGAGGGACTATAAAAAATTTGATCCGTCTTACTAATGATCTCTCGCTGAGATTAGTTGCTGATTCGTAGACATAAGAAATAAAAGAGTAATTAACATTAATCTTAGTGATGTGGTTCTCTTATGTGGGCTCTAAGCCGTCGCATGTACGCATAGAGAAGAATAAACGACCATGTCGGTGTAAGATGTTGTGTTTGACTCTGATTTAATGAATTAACACATTGTAGGTACCTAAACGCACAAGATAACACATTTTACTCTGGCTTTACGCAATGCTCATTCGGTCATTTGAAATTATGCTCTCGAATAGATATTACTCGTCAATTGAATGTAGAGAAATTCTTATTAATGCTACATCCTCAATATCTAATGTTTTCAGAGTAATATGATACTCAAATGCAGTGGGTAACCTAGTAGGTACCAACTTTATCAAGAAATTAAATCAATATGGTATATTTCTGTTGGTACCTATTACGGATTAATTTGAAAAGTCAATTCTGTGTAGCGAATATAGGGATTCTACTCCAGAGTCGACAGGAGATTTTGCAAGAATAAGTTCATAATTCAAAATTCATATTTTGATATATCTTATGGTCAATGGACAGCCGAATGCGGTGCTAAGTGCTAATTGCTAATTATTGCTTCCATTCCATGCACCTTTATGATACCTAATTACCTAAAAAGTGTTCCTGATTAATTTTAAAGCACATTATTTTAAGTAGGTAGGTAAATAGGTAGTGATATTAATGATGAGCTTCTGGACCTTTGAACACATTTTATTCTAGTAAATTATTAAAGAAAATGCACGATTTGAATACTTCAAGATTGCATTTCTTTCAGCCGCATGACGTCATTATTATTATATTATGAGTTATGAGTTTATGACATATGCGTCTCTACATGAATACAAGCAATAAATGAAATACTTACTAACTTACTCCACGCCAGGGAGGTCTTTATCATAATCGTCTATAATATTTATTCAAAAATGAAAATAAATTGCTTATGTATGATTGTTATATAAAGTTATTTTTTTATCCACTACAAGTTAGCCCTTGACTGCGATCTCACCTGATGGTAAGTGATGGCAACATCACTTACCATCAGGTGAGTCTACCTGCTAGGGGCATGGCAGTTGTATTAAACCCATACCACTAATCGGGTTCTACACGGCAACGTAACTAGCCACGGCCGAGGCCTCCCACCAGGCCAGACAAGGGAAAATTCAGAAATTAATACTTAAATGGCGAATGTGCAAACTAGATTTAAGTAGTTATTTGATATTTATTATGCTGTATGTATTCCAATAAAGAGAAAAAAAAGAAAAAAAATAATTCCCAAATTCCAAAGTAGCATTTGCAAGACGTTTTCCACCATACTTAGTAGACACATATATTTATAATAGGGTACTTAAATTTATCGATCTAAAGGAACTAACTATGAAGAATGCTAAAGAAAAGTTAATATCTTGGCTTAACACACTCTCCTATGAAGACACTGAATCTCTGCGTCGTTCATTTAAATTTACATTAAGCTTATATATTTATTGCACATAAATATCTATGTATTTAGTAACTTATATATTATTATTTATATTATTTCCACCAGTAGTTTACCAGTACTATGTATAACATTAATCGTGTGTTAATTTTAATTTTTAAAACCTCTATGTAATTATTGCTTTAATCTGTTTTGATATGATTTTTTAGGTAAGTTACCTTTGCAACACTCCGTTTTATATAATATATCCCCGACCGAGTATATCGCAACGGAATTCCTATATCAGGACCTCACGATACAGGTCTCCTAGTGTGAGGTCCACAGATAAGCACATAAGGGATACTTGAGCCAAATCGCGAAATCAAAAATGTAATTAATTTAAGATTAGGTATACTTTGTAAATGTTTGTTAATGTGTACTTACCTTACTTTCACTATTTACTTAGTTAGTTTTTGGATTCTGATTGGTAATTTCGGTTAATGTGTACCTTACTTTTACTATTACTCTTGTTACCTTTAAAAACATTTTTGGAAATAAAGTATCATATCATATCATATCAGTTGACCCTGCCGGGGATCGAACCTGGCACCTCCGCAGCGCACGCCAGGGAGGACGTCAAAAATATAAGATTAGTTAAGTTGGTAGGTACTGTATGTACCTATTAGGTATCTACTATCTATATTATAGGTAAGTTCGTCTGTGTAGCATCGCGTGACGGAAACAGCTCGCAGGCCGGTGCCAGCCGCCGGCCTCGCCGGTGCCGGTGTCCCGAACGTCGTCCCTGTCATGTTTCTGGTCACGCCACCACGGCGCTCCACAGTCATTCCGAGCCAGCGGAAAATAAGCCGGTCTACAAACGCATGTATATAAAACCTCTTCTAAGGTTAGAAGTAATCATACTAATATTATAAATGCGAAAGTGTGTTTGTTTGTTGGTTTGTCCTTGAATCACGCCGCAACGGAGCAACGTATCGACGTGATTTTTGGCATGGGTATAGATAAGGAGCTGGAGAGTGACATAGGCTACTTTTTATCCCGGAAAATTAAAGAGTTCCCGCGGGAATCAAAAAAACCTTAATCCACACGGACGAAGTCGCGGGCATCATCTAGTTGCTCAGTTATCATCATGACTCATTTATTTTATACTTTTTGCGATCTATCTAAACGGCGACTTCCTTAGCAGGAGGCAACATAATATTATTTACAGAGAAGACGCAGCTGCGCGATTCCCACCGAGCAACGACGCCTGCGCATCCCGAGATCAACCGACCAATAGGAGCGCTTCTAACGCATATTTTTATTTGCACCTGCCGGCAAAGGAAGTGTGATTAAGGTGTGCATCTCCAAACTCCATAGATGTCTCATACACAGGGTGTACTTTGTATCCAGTTATGTTATATGGCGCGATAAACCATATTCTATTACATACATGGTGATTACTGATTATAATAGTTGTGTGAGGGCTTGGGTAGTGATTCAAATACATACATGCATGTTACAGGAAATGAGTTGTGTTTGCATTTTATGTAATAATAATTACATAGTTAAATGCACCAGAAGACGTACCTACTACCTACTTATGTAATACTAGATGATGCCCGCGACTTCGTCCGCGTGAATCAAGGTTTTTTGATTCCCACGGAACTCCTTAATTTTCCGGGATATACAAAGTAGGTACCTAGCCTATATCCTTCCCCGGGGACCTAACCTATACCAAACTAGGGATATAACCTACCTCTATACCCAGCAAAATCGGTTGAAAAGATGGGCCGGGAAAACGTAGCAGACAGACAGACAGACAGACAGGTACACTTTCGCATTTATAATATTAGTATGGATGTAGTACCTACCTAGACCTACTCTATAACTCTTTTCAATCACTACATCTGTTTCTTGGTGATGACGATTGTGACTGCATACTCTACCACTTCCGTTTTGAATGCTGCTTCTATCTGAATAAGTACAATGAGAGTTATTTCAATGAATTTATTATCAGTAGCGCCTTAGTAGTATATGGGTACTTAATCTAAATTGAACAAATATTACTTTATTCATGTATCTCCCTGAATAAATACTTGAGTAGGATGTAATGGCTTAACGTAACTCTACGAAGTTATTGTACGAATCATCGATATATAGAATATTATACATAATGTATAAATGAGTAGATACCTAAGCTGTAGCTTATAAGAGCTTACAATCATGAAATAATAATAGATGATGCTGGAGTGGTATTGTTGCAAAAGCAACACAATGCAACAATCGCGACTAAACTGTGAGCTCTCTAATTCTATAGGTACTAAGATGCAGGCGTCTCGTATTCACTGGTAGGATTTGCGTATCAGTTTGCTACGTTATAGGATTACCTACTATACTATAATGAATGAACGAGAAGTTTAATTCGCTATAATCCGCCACAGTAGACAAATCTATGTGGTACAGTGCGTGTCCTTCATCAATAGCATGCGAACACCCAACACCCAGCAATTCGCACCGGCACAGCACCACACCACACAAATCTTCCAAATCACTCTCAACGTACGTTTCACTCCGAAACCGGAGCATCCTCAGGAGATGTTGACTCGAAAATGCACGATTGTAAAGAAACTGAGTGATGGGTGTTCGCATGCTATTGGTGAAGGACACGCACTGTACCACATAGATTTGTCTACTGTGGCGGATTATAGCGAATTAAACTTCTCGTTCATTCATTATCATGGACTTCCGCAAAGTAACGCCTGCTTCGATTCAATACTATACTATTATAATATTACAGAATAATATTCCTATAACATAGGAATTCTGATTACCTACTTACATCAAATATCCAGGATATAAATTCTACTAAGTATTTTGAAAATATATCTAGGTACCTACTTGAAATTAAATGAAAAATGTGCGTCCTATGAATAGTGGTCTAATGGGTTAAAATATGAGATAACTAGATGATGTCCTTGACTTCGTCCGCGTTGATTTAGTTTTTTCAATTCCCGCGGGAACTCCTTAGTTTTCCGGGATAAAAAGTACACTAAACTATAACTCTATCCTATGTAAACTATGTCCTTTCCCGGGATGCAACCTATCCCTGTACTAAATTTCATCAAAATCGGTTGAACAGGTGGGCCGTGAAAGCATAGCAGACAGACAGACACACTTTCGCATTTATAATATTAGTATGCATAATGTATGGGTAGGTAATTCAAACACAGAGCAAAACACGAACGTTTTGAAGAAAGTTATGTAGAATACCTACTTAAGAAGTCTCCTCAGCATAATATGCTGCAAGGCCGTTAATATCAACCAAGTAGGTGTTATCAATACAGAAAACGATAAAACGCCATCAGTTTGAGCTGTAAGCCTATTCTTTAAGCCGTCAGTAAAAATCTCTGCATTTTTAACACATCGCTATGATTTGTGGTAATGTTTCATGACCATAAAGTAAGACTCGAGACCCATAAAAACAGCACAGGTGTGTTTTCGCTGGGTATAATAAACTTAGCAAAAGACCAAAAGAGTAGGTTGGAAGCTGCATAAGTATTTAAATGCTAAACCAGTTTCGGTCACTTAAACCAGTACATAGGAAGTAAATGGGCGCGACATTGAATTTAATTTAATATCGTTGCGTTCAGTTTATTACCACTCTATTTATTGCTTGACAACTTTTACTAACTACTGCAATAATAACTGCCTAGCCGACTACCGTAAGTACATACAAAATAGAGTCAGATGTCAGTAGATACACTAAAAAAAAAAATAGAAATTCATGAAGTGTTTATTTCATAAAATATATAAAAGGCACCTAGGGTACGGCGTTTATGGTCAATGGCGAATATATACTAATCTATACTAGAATATTATAAATGCGAAATTTGGGTGGATGGATGGATGTATGGATCGATGGATGCATGAATGGTTGGATGTTTGTTACTCCATCACAGCCGAACGGTAGAACGGATCTGGATGAAATTTGGCACAGAGATTATAGTCTGGAATAACACAGACTACTTTTTATCCTGGAAAATCAAAGAGTTCCCGCGGGAACCAAAAAAACTCAATCCACGCGGACGAAGTCGCGGTCATAAGATAGTAGTTCTTTATGTACTGTGTAAGCCTGTAAGGGTTTCAGTTAGGTATGATGAATAGTTGAAAATACCAATTCCGAAAGTCCGAACGCATGTTGGTGTCGTTTTCTAAAGACCGGACAGACTAGTCATAAGGGATGCAAACCTACCTTTTAGGTACACAACCCTAAAAACTAATTCGACGCGGACAAAGTCGCTTGCAGCAGCTAGTTTTAAATAAGAGGCGATTGCGTGGTGTTTTTGTAGATTGTAAAAATGTAATCATGTCCACCATTATTTATCAATATTCATCATCTTTCCATGCGATAAATGATTGCAGTAGCTTCGCTCCGACGACGTATAAATATTAATAAGACTCGTACCTAGTTTCCTTTTAAAAGGAAAAAATATGGTAGGTAAGTGCAAGTTATAAATTGAAATGGTACGGTAGATGGCCGCAGGACAACCGAGGAGCGTGTGGGTACACCACAGAACATATAATAAGAGGTTACACAGGGCGATTAAAATTCAAACCCAGTAGAAATGTAATTACTTTTGCGTCTGGTCACAGTTCCAACGACTTTTATCGCTGTAATTATGCTTAATGCCAGATTTACATTCCGACTTGCGGAATCAAATGGAGTTGTGGATGGGCAATCATTGCCTTCAATCAAGTTGTTTTAGCGTTTTCTCATGTTTTATCCATGAATCCTCCAAAGAAAGTTAATTTATTTTGAGCCTTTCGAGTTTCAGTAAAAATCCATAGTAGGTAATACAGGTACATACTTAGATACATAATAGAATGAAAGGAATACAGATAAATCTGTTAAAATATTACTATGCAGATCCAATTGTGCCTCGTTCGAAAAATCTAAATAGGTTTGGGCTATTTTAGGGGAGCGGATGAACCGACAAAATAATATACACTATTTTTAATTTTATTAGGTGTACACGAATACAATAGCTCGAATCTTGGCGGGGCACTGCATGCCCCCCGATATACTGCAAATGTCACACTCATACTTTTAACGTAGTCAGAAAAACTCGCACAATCAAAAATTCAATATAATCGGACGTTGCCTTAGCAATAAACGAAAACATGAGACGTTTATTGCGGAACGGAATTTCTTTGCGAATAAACGAGAATCGAGAAATGGTATTAAATATCCTCTGTTAAACGTGGGAAAAAGGCGAAATTGAGTGTGCATTGACAAAACGAATTATAATTAGCTAAGCAAAGTTATTGTGGATAGTCTCATTGAACGGTGAGGCGCAGGTGGCAGGGCCGCGCAATCAGCAGTAAAAAGAAACGATATTTACAGGCTTAACTTTCGCAGACGCTGCTTCCTGCTTCGAAGCGTTTACGTATTAAAACGAATTTGATATTTAATTAATGTTAAGCTTTTAACATTTCTCGTTTCACTGAATATTTTAACGAATAACAAGCTTTTTATGTTTTAATTTTTCCGCCAAGTGTCTGATGGCAAATTCTCTTGTAAGTTATATAGATCTAACTGCCATTGACAATTTCTGCAAGTTTTTTCATTAAATTGTTCCTTGCTTCTGTACTAATTTCTTGCGCGTAAGTATCTAATGTTTCAACTTTACAAGTGACGTGCTTAACTTGCAAGAGATGACTTCTGCAAGTTTTATTGCTAGCGTCTCCGCGGCTTCGGTATAATATTTATTTTAAAACAGTCGGCCAATGCCAACTGTTTAAAACTTGTTGAAAATGTTTAATGAGCGTTCTAAGAGTAGCCGCTATGTCAAAATTTTAAGAAAAATTCATCGCAGATTTTCAATTCAGCGATTAGCAACGCGCGATAACAGTCATTAATCGCATGAAATAGAAAAAACCTCGATTTTTGTCCACAATAAATTAAAAACTAATGATAACCGTTCATTTTTTCTTTAACTCATTAATTTTAGTCGTAAAAGGTATTAAGTAATCCAATAAAGATAAAAATATAGATAAGTGTTTCTAGGAATACCATAACATAAAAAGACCAACAGCAAGGTGAATTCACATATTATTCATTCGTCTCGCAGGTTTCAATATGGTGCTGTTTTTTTCCCTATACTTTTGAGATATGATGTTACATTTTGAACTCTAGTACGAAGATATAGAGTTCATAGTGAAAAAAATGTGACGGTATTATTTCTTCAGGTTGCAACGATGTAATATTGTGCTGGTACGCCGTTCTTGGCCGCAGCAATGTTTATCTTAGCCAGTTTTAAACGAACGCAAACACCAATCGGCCATGTTTTATTTACAGTAATGCTTGGCCTAAGTGGAAAAACAAACAGTACTTATCGTGGTAAAATGTACAATTTTAAAATTAACAATCTTTCAATAAGCCGCGTAATGGTCCAGAGTATTGGTTTTAAGCTTAAGCCTATTATTTTGTCTGTAATTAATTTATTTGAACATTCTTTTCAATCGTTAAAGTTCAGATTAGCTCACCCGTAATTTAATAATTCCATTTTAAATGCCTCTTTTATAGTTAATACCTAAGTATATTATACTAGATGATGCCCGCGACTTCGTCTGCGTGGATTAAGGTTTTTTGATTCCCGCGGGAACTCTCTAATTTTCCGACTTAACGTACAAAACGTAACAAAATATTCTTCAGTTCTACGCACTTGAACAAATATATGTAAAATACCTATGAACATATTATTTTTTATTTTACGCACGCAAAGTCACGAGAATTTCTTAGGGAGAACTTACTATACCACGGTCATGGCAAAACAATAATAACGCGGCAGCACGCACCTCTAAATCAAAGGATATATTGATTTGACATCTGATAACGTTGAAATCATGGAGGAAGGAATTAATGGTTGAAATGTACTTACTTATACTGGTTATTATTTACTGTACCTACATTGCCGCCGACTTGCCCGTCGCAGTTTAACACTCTTGTTGCTTTACATTCCTGTTATTTGAAAATCGATTAGGTATGTAGGTATTATTCAATCTTTAATATAGTTACAATTCGTATAACTACTAGATGATGCCCGCGATTTCGTCCGAGTCGATTAAGGATTTTTGATTCCCGCGGGAACTCTTTCATTTTCCGAAATAAAATGTAGTAATAAATGATAATTAATTCAGGTTATAAGCTTCATTACGAATTTCATATAAATCGGTTCAGTCATTGTTGCGTTAAAAGTAGCAAAAAAAAAAAAAGTAAAAAAAAAAAAAATAAGTAGCAATCATCCAAACTTACAAAAGTTAACAATTTTAATTTAGTAAGAGAAGGTATTTGGTCCACGCTTCTAGATATTATAGTGCCTCCCTAACATTTCAATACTCATCATAGTGTCCCTAGACCCTAGCCTGAAGTTATAAAATTTCGCTCCCTCTAGCTGAATTCGGTCAACAGATACGAGTAGGTACGTAAACAACTCAATCGCATTATACTGTCGCAAATAAGCCGTGACAATTCTTCCTATACACACTTAAAAAGGTCAAAACACAAAACATATAACCAAGATTAGTCTACCGCATTTACGGGATTTTATGGGAGGCAGCAATAAGCTTGCCTTCCTCATTGCGAACCATCTTGATACCAACTAAGCTTGCAATTATATGCCGTCGTCGCATACCCTACTCAGATGTAATTGCTAGATATGTTAAATCATGCCCGTTACACGGAATTCTCTACATGAGACTAATTGCTGTCAGAAGACCGCTTGGCGTCGCATGCGCAGGTGTACAGTTGCATCAATCTAACGCGAAGTCCACTCCCATGTATCATATCCACATAATACCTAGGTATTTAGACTGTACTTACCGGTAATACAGTTATCAGAATATATAATAACAGTTTATAGTACAAGCACATGGTACTTAATAACGGAAGATCCTAACCCATTGAATTATATCTACAAGTAAGTAGTACATACTACCTCAATGTCCTAACCATCATATTCCCGTCTGAAAATGGGTACATCCGTATAAATGTTTGATATGAGCACATAATGTGCAGTTACGTGTCTATCTTCGTAATCTTATGCCCCTGTTTGACCCATTTATATTCCTAATAGCCCCCCGGTCTTTTCATTTTAAAATATAAACTGAGGTTGGATTAGAACAGCTAGTTTTGAAAATTCGTCCCCTTTCACTTTCCGAAATTTATGCTGCCTTTATGGACCTTGAGAGCCATTTTGAAATGTATCATGTATGTATTTCCAATTTAGCTGATATTTGCTTTTCTTTTTGGCCAATTAGCTTCTTTAGAGTACTGAAACTAAATAACAAGAATAAATAGTTAGGCTAATATACTTTATTTTTACAAGTAAAAAAGGATCGTCCTCCATCAAAGTTATACTTTGATGAGCTGACAGAGCAGGTAGGTAGGCTGAACAAAAAACAGGTTGTTTTGAGTACAACTTTTTATTGCGGTGATGTAATGACCATGACCTTTTTTGTGTAGGTAGTAGGTACAACACTAATTACATGTATGTATTTTTTAACAAGTCTTATTTACATACTCGTAATTTGTGCATTATTGTGTAAGTTCATTTTTAACTTCAAAAACCACTCCAAAATTAATTCCGACCAATTAATTAATACATAATATGTTATTACACATAAGTATATCAATTCATGTATTTTGCTCACGTACCTTAAGATAATTTAAACTAAAGTTTTTAAAGGCTAGTTCTTAAATTGTACTTATAGCTTTTGTACGCAGCAACATTGAGCGAAAGAGTAAAAAAAATTTACTTGAACATACCTATTGCTATTTTAATAAGTAAGAAAAGCAGTTTTAAGCGTAATATTACATTGATATTTAAGTTAGGTACATAATATCAATACATTATGGACATAACTTGACACATCCTCTTTCAAATTCGGAGTCTTCGCCATATTAAGAAGATATCAATCTGATTTGTCATGATATCGTAATACGTAAGCACATAATAGTATTTCCACGCCATAATAATGTAGCTAAGACAGAAGCGACGCCACCTCATTAATCAAAGTCTAATGAGTTATATGATAATAATTATAATGATGGAACCAATAAAAGCACTACTACTTAATATAAATCTACTGTTAAAATATATAATACTTAAATATCATTAACACGGCTCTTCAGCAATTGCGTAAAAAAAAATCTGCTCATCAATGTGCGTTCTAACTTCTACCTTATCTTCAATCGGTCTTATTTGATCAGCAACTAATCGTTAGGTAAACTGACACTCTTTAATTAAAAGCTGATATTTTATAACAAATCGATTGCCATTTGCCAACTTCGGGTGACCCAGACAGGTTAAAATTAATGTCACAGTTCTGATTGCAACAGATTCGTTCTTTGAAACTTTTTGCTCTCGTTAAAAATTGGCGTTGAAACAATTCACAGTTGCATCGATTAATTTAATTTACGCCGTTCTTTTAATTAAAAATGTTCAAATTATTACTCCAAATCGTCCAGTTTTAATTTTATTATTTATATTGATAACTAGCCACCAAAATAATGAAAAAAGTGCTGTATAGTAGGTAACTAGTTAATGAAAAAATAAACTACTTAAGACTATCGTCTAGTGACTAAACGCGACGCAAGTAGGTATTTTCAATAATGTTAGCTGTTTCACAACGCTTCGCTGCCTTCTCCGTATCGTGCGATAGAGAGAGTTGCAAGTCCAGTAGGCATATGCCTACATTTTATTCTTGAAATATTGTTTCGGGTGATAACGGTTTTAACCCCCCAAACGTTTACGAAATTAGACAATTTTGGTCTCATTAGATTCAGTACACCTTAATCTAGGCTCGTACTTTTTTGAGTATTTTAGTTCATTTAAATTTAAAAAAATTAAAATACTCGAGGAAGTTTTTAGGTAAAAAATATGGATATTTAGACGCTAATAACTTTTAACATATGCAATATTTCTTTAAAATTAAAACGTACGAGCATAGTTCTTCACTGTATCTGCAACATTTCTAAAAATTATGAAAATTGGACAACATTTACGGGAAGAAAAACGTTATCGCTTTTTGTATGAAAATTTACAACTAGACGATCCTCTTAACTTACTTACTAACTAAATTGAATTATTGGATAGTTATATAGATTTGAAATATGTATTTTGAATCAATTATTAATAGGGTGCCAGCCATTTTTCACCTATACTTAATTGTTGTATTATTTGCTTGAGATAGATTTTATGGTCATTTATATACCTACCTATCAGTAAACTAGTTTTAAACTTACAGTACAGGTGTTTTGCATTTCTTGTTCAAAACAAATTACGGTCACTGACCTCCCACGCGTCTCAGCTAATCGCTTGACTAAACATCGAGCTGAAAGGGTTATTTTGTTGTCTAGAATTTAGCACCTCCCAGTTTGAATACAAAAAGCCTTTTATTTTACATAGACGAGAACATAAGCTGATACAGTCATATAATATTATGCTTCCCTTTTCATTTCAATCCTATAACTCTTAAATAGAAATAAGTATACTAAAGTTATTTTTTTGTTTGATTTTACGACGGTAGTTAGGACTAGATTTTATAAGAAAATGACTAATTCCCGGCATGCCTCGTCATAACAGAAAACTCAACAACAAAGTCCAACACAGTCGCAGTCGAACGCATAGTTCACGAACAGACATAGACATTACATAAGATATTATTCTTTTATGAGGAATACTAGAGGGATATATTCTTTAAGTAACTTATGTTCTTAATCTTATATCATGTTAGATGTGAAGTTAGGTATGTAATGGGATACCATTACATACCTAACTTCACACCTAACACTCCAACATTAATGAAGAGATATCATTACTCAAAGAAATAAATTGCCTAAAGTTCAGGTTATTTAATTAAACTTTATATCACTAACATAATATTATTAAATTACACCGAATATTACAACAATCGGTACATCTTCGTTTTAACTATTTCGTAATAGGCCAAGTAAGTATTAATATTAATTAATAGCGTATGAGAAATAATATCAGACCTATTTAGATCACGACTCGTCAAGGGTGAACGTTGATTAATGCGGTTCAGTCTGGCTTCGTTCTTTACTATTATACGCTATTACGCAACGAAGAGAGTAATTAAACGGTACTTCGTAATTTGTAAACGCACGCGAGCTAGGTGAGCGAGCACGTAATGAATTGCGTGAAAAGGTACACACATGAAACATACTCAAGCAGAAGTATTAAAATATTAAGTAATTTTTTTTGTTACCTTCCTTTATACCTAACTAGTGGTTCGCCCCGAACTGAGACCTCGCGGTATCCTAAGCACAAATGAATAAACTTTTACAGAGCGCCATCTATTGACATCATTGTGAATTTCTGTTAAAAATACTGAAGCTCATTAAAAATTAAATAATTTCGTTTCCTTGTAATATTTATCTAATTTTAGTATTTGTTGTTCAAGTACAGGATATAATTAAAATAATTGATCAAATTTCAGGCTCAGCCTTCTCCAGGAGAAAATCGCCACTTTGAACACTCCATTTCGTCAGTTTTAGGGGAAAAAATAAAAAAAATTTTTTTTTGGATTCTATCTTTTTAAAATGATACACCTCAAGTCGCAACCCTACGAGTATGTAACGCTATAAAAAATATTTTACTTCGCATTCGCTTCTATGAGAGCCCCCCTGAAATAAAGATTTTTATAACTTTTTAAGCCATATTCGGCTGGAGGCCATCGGTTTACATATTATATTTAAATTTGAAGTAATTACGTTCAGTAATTCAGAAGTTATATAAGGCTCTGACAGACGGACGGACGGACGGACGGACAAGTGCAAATTCACTCAAGTAGACTCAGAGACCTTCGCTTCGCTCGGTCAATTAATTAATAGATGATGCTCGTGATAACATCTGAGATCGTATATATACTCGTGTGATCTGAGTGAATCTAAAATTCCATTGGACCTCTGATTTTCTGGCATAGTCTAAAAGTTCCCGAAATGCAAACCACACAATTTAGACAAAAATTAAAAATAGATGGGCTGTCATAATGTTCCAGACAAGCACACGTTCGTAAATTATGTTATCATCTACAGACTACATTGCAACTTAAAATAATATCGCAAACAGAACAGAGAGGAATCCTCTCAGAGGATAGATTTTTGGTAATTTTCATTTAGGTGATTGTTCGTTTGATACACGATAACTAAATACATGTTTACTAAAGCTGAAGCTTGTTGGCGTATTATGAGCAATGTTTCGTAAGCCATAACCTAAGGTCATATGACATATCCACTTACAGCGATTTTATGAAGCGATGATGTATGGTTTCGATAGATACGAGTAGTTCCCTAAGAAATAAATTATACTATGTTTTTATTACAGTATACGTATAGTATGGTAGTAGATATTATGTATATCTATCCATTCCATTAGTAGAACTAGAAGTAGGTAAGTAGATAGGATAGATCATTGTCTTCGAACATTAAAATAATCGTAATCGTAAAAACTTGGTCCTTATAGCTGGTCGAATCAATCGTATTCAAATTCAACCTTGATAATAATCAAAGCTTTATTCTTAGCTACAAATTATCTATAATTTCAGTCGAAACTACAATTATACACAAATAGCTTCGTAAGGTCTCGGAACGGTAAAAATAAGCCAAGGTTATTATTGTGATTATACCTAGTGATATAATGATTATACCACCAATGATTATATAGGTCTAAAAACAATATTAAGTTTTTCTACTAATACCTACTCCGTCCGAAACCAAGCCGACTAACCAAGTCTCTTTCGTTCTCTATATCTTGATTTCTTAATCTATTTTTGTTCCCAGTCTCTTGCTTGATTGATTCTGTGAGAGAATGTGATGCAGAAGAAAATATGTGCTGTGCGTCTCCAATCTCCATTAACATAACATAACCTTAACCTATCATTAACAATATTCAGGAACTCCCAAATACGATCCATTATGATAATACGTTTTCTGTATTAGGATATGTTTCTTTGTAAAAGTTTCTTCCCGTTATACCCATTATGGCGTCGATAGTTCGTTGTAAGACTGAAGCCGATGTTTACTTTCACCGTGCGTGTAAATAGGCCTCGTTGCTTTGAAGCAATCAGCCGACAGCCTTGTATAGAGCTCAATATTGCTTTTCTCCTGCCATAAACAACACATTAAGGTAAAAGGTTTTAAGATTTTGAATCACAAAGGCTGCACTTCAGTCTTAGAAAATGTCACGAGTAAGATACCTACTTACGAACTTTCGTGTTTCGTTCAAATGTCTGTATTTTAAAAAGGCAAAGAATTTAAGAAGGTGAATGTATGACTTTATTATTTTAGTATAAATAATTCAAAAATTTTATAATACATGCGTGTCCAAATCCTGTCGGTTTAACAAAAATAACCTGGTAGTTTCATTTTAAAATGTTAAATCTAAACTCAAAACTGGGATTCGAACTTGGGATCTCGTATTTATACAGCAGGCAGGTATAACCTATTTGCTTTGCTAATGTGAGGTACTGAGGTAGACAAGATAACTTATTAATTAATGAATTGAGATGTTGTGGCGTCGTGGGCAAAACTAGTAAAATGTATAACTTAATAGTAGACGTGGGCGTAAAATCTATAGCGTCTGCCATATCTAAACGAGATATTTTGTTGTTTGTATGCAAATTTATACTCTTCTTCATTTATCAAATACGCGCTAACGACTGTAAAACAACATTTTATGTTAATTAATTTGAAATGTTGCATTAATGTGGAAATATTTACTTAACTAGATTATTAAATGGCAAGCTGTCAAGTTCTTGTGTTTTTTTTTAATATTACATAGCCTTCCTTGTGTTTTTGTTAGCATTTCATGACAATAAAGAGTGATATAAAACACTTGCTCAACAGACAATGTGTCTCCGATGACACCTCGCAGAACAATGGCTTCGTTACGTGCAACAATAACAGCCCACTTGCGGCCACTGCGGGCTGCGGCCTCATCCTTTATAACAATATTGAAAAATATATTTTAATTGAATCCCCGCCGACCCCTTCCCGTGTTTCGTGGACTGGATCCATTTATTTGCGCCCCGTTTTGTTGTATTGCGACATTATGCCGGCACGACCGGTCTGTTAAAGGCCTGGTTACACACATAGCGTAAAAGCATTGCCTCAGTGGAACGTTAAAATGAAAATGTATGATTTGCAAAAGATTACAAGAGAATCAGCTTCGTATTCTCTGGAACAGCTTCAGGCCGAATATCTTCGATTTTGGCAAACAGTATTTTTATCAAACTAATAAGCGTACGGTAAAGTGTAGTCATGGTCTGTGTTGATTCATATTGTGTCAGAGTGTGTATATATGAGCGTGTGTGAGTCGCTTTATGTATAAAAAACCACATTATGTCAAACTGCATAAGTATGTACAATTTGATTAGTAAAAATATTCGACTCTACTGCACCCCGTCTACTCGCACTGGCCTTAAATACCTTTTCACGGCGCTAGTGGCCGTAGCGCGGAATGTGTGACCAAGTATTAAAGGCTGTAGCGCCTACCTATAAGTAAAGAGCGAGCTGATATAAACAGCTCGGAGCAGACACAATAAACATGAAGTTTTATTACTTGGCTGTGTTCCACGCGTGGACGTTAAACCCGCGTATTTACAGGATAGTTTGTTGTGCCAGATAGCGTGGATGCACTGACGCGAGGGTCGCCCAGCCGCTAGAATGCATGCATTGTTGTTGACTGAAACGTATTGTTCCAATAGTGACGGTATCCAATTTTTGACACCAATTTACGTGCGGACGTAAACTGTAAGTTCGATTTTCCGACAGCAACACGGAGAGTAAAATATGCATTTTGACTTTAAAATTTTTTCCAGTTTTCATTCTTTTAGCCTAGTAATATCATCTGTAGTATCATAGTTAGTATTCTGTGTTTATATCTAGACTATAGTCTAATAGTAACAAAATATACGAAATGTGTCCGTCTGGAGCTTTCTATGGCTAGCGGCTACGCCGATCTTGACGGGCACAAAATAGATTGCAGACTACAGATGATCATTATCGCGAGAAGCACCTTTAGACGGAGCCTGCTTGACTCACTGTTGATTTAAAGATATTTTAGTCTAACCAATATAGAAAACGGAAGCCGGAAGGGCATTCCAAATATTAGCGGTTCGAGAAAGAAACTATAGAACTATGTAATTGTAGTAACCTCAATCCACGAGGATAATTAACAGGCAATCCTGTTAATAGGTAAGTACATAGATATAAGATATGTAGATAATTATCTTGTTTTGTGTTTGTTAGTTCTACTAACAGCTGTAAGTTGGTATAGAAAGTACAAAATACTATTGTTGAAAGCATTTATGAGATGAACAGCCTTTTCAGAGATATAGCATAGAATAATACCTGCAGGTGGTCTAATTCCTTTATCATTCTAATTATCAAAGGTACAATCTCGGTCCTCATTTCTCTGTCTGTCGTTTCAACATCCAGCTTGAGTGACAGACACTACGCCCGTCTCTTCGCCGCAGATTATCCTAACTAAACGAGGCTACACGTGTTTCGCTGTGTCGTTACACCTACGTAAGTAAGTCCTGAAGTTTTGCTGACACCTATAAGGCAAAAAGATACCTATTTACATAACGCACCATCATAACGCGATCCAGCTTTATTGCACAAATCGTACACCTTTTAAAAAACCACAAATTGTAGGATAGAGTTTCTTATCCAAAAATGAACGCGCTAATATTGTGTTATACGCTCTCATGCAAAGAAGGTGTCAAGCAATGCACACGAATTGTACGTCGTCACGCGTCATTCAGTCTTTGGCTATAAATTGATTCGAATTATTCGACCGAATCTATTGGTTACATTTAGCCAATTAGTCCGTAATAACGCGAGCGTTTAGTGAAGCGCATATTATGATAAGATTGTAAAGAATGCTATAAACACTTGACATGATTAGTTCGTTTCCTACTAAGTATATTCGTGAAATTTCAAGGATCAACGTACAACGGTGCTCTTCACAAATTATAAAATATAAATCATTGTTACGTTAAACAGTCAGCTAATTGGACAAGGGGTACTTAAAATATAAGCTCCAGAATTAGTGCCTCGGTCGGGGACGTGTTCCTTTTATTAGCTTAATTTTTTGGAAATAATAATTATTTAGCATGTATACACTGAATATTACGTATCTACCTACATACTTAAAAACTACCTTCTCAAAAATATTAATCAATAGGTATAAGTAGCGCTTGAACTGCTTCTTTGAGAACTAAGATAGACAAAGATTGAATAGATACATTATGAAACCCCGGAAACAATTTGTTATATTTTCATTTTCCAGTAGGTATATTTTAATACATATTTAAAATATACAAAAATAGAAAAAAAAACAAAATAAGGACTTATACCAAGTCGGAATCGACAAAAATATTTGAACAATCCACTTCACTTAGATTTGTACTCGAGAAGACAAAATCAACAGTTTAGGAAAGGAAAACAATCACTAAGAAAATGCTGTATTTACCATGAGCAATAAAACTGTATCCAGCACAAAATATCTTGCAGAGAAACACTCCAATGATTCAGACGCTCATTTTAAACTGCAGTTGTCGGACAAAAGTATTTTATCGACTTTGAACGTGCGTTTATTTCAGCCTAAGTTTAATCAAATTATTATGTACCTACTTACTTAATTTTTTTTTAACATGTACGATTCACCTGCTTGCGAGATGTGGGCATAACATGTCAGTAATTTTGTGCAGTAGCAGAAAATTTTACCTAAGTACATACCAACATTTTCTATATTTACATTTTATTACAGGTTAGCCCGCTACCATCTTCACTTACCACCAGGTGAGATCGCAGTCAAGGGCTAACTTGTAATGAAAAAAAAACAGTTTTTGTAGGTACACGAATAGTTTGGTAGGTACTAGGCATATAGTGTAGACTAGAAAGCCATGTTAATTTTAATATTGGTCACCGGTGGGCGGTGGCGAACCCATTTCGAACTTGAGCTGGAATTTTAATAAAGTTTTAATTCTCTTCTCAGTAGGTATTATAAATTAAGTTAAAAATTAAATAGGACCCCACTGGAATTTCAATAAATGTCCGCCGTGTGGCTTCGAATACCTAAGCAAGTTGTGTACGAAAATAAGCTTACGAACTCCAGTGTTTGAGGTTGTTGTAAGTAGAGAATTTAAAAAGTATGTCAATTGTCCCTCTTTTGTTCTATTTGAATTGTTATTGGTAGATTCTTACGACTTACCAAGTTACCATAGTGGCACAAGTTGTCCTGCATGAAATAAATCATTTCATTTCATTTCATTTCATTGACACAACTTTTGTACCATGTCCATAATCTGTGCCATGACTCTTACTAGCTGGATAACTAAGTATATATTTACTTGTATAAATTTAAATTCATTCAGTGATTTTCCATAAGTACCTACGGACCTGATTCAATTTATCATAAAATATAAGCACAAAAATGAGTTTTAGGACAAAGTACATACGTTCTCGTTTGGATAAAGTTTTTCCCTGATCTTCTTCCTGGCCTTATCTCACGCTATGTGGGGTGGGCACAATACTTCTTCTTCATCCTATTTCCGTCAACGCATTATCAACCCCTTTTACACGTATAACTTTTTTCACCTTATGCCATAGCATACATCCATCTTAACATACACATTATGGTCGCATATACTTTTCTTTCAACCATCCCATCTACCACCCAACATTCTGAACCATACAACGTTTTACGTGACAGGTGTTCTTCTATCATTTATCAGTGAATTCGATTAACGTTTCGGAATCTCGCAGTAAATGGCTTACAATGATTGCATCAACGTTATGTAGATGCTCAGTTAAATAACCATTTATCAGTCTGACACTAATACAGGAAGGAGGCTTGAAGAGGAAACCACGTAATATATTTAGTTCAGTCGGCACTATGAACGTTAAGATTTACTAGTTTCAGTAGCTTTGAAAGCATTACCGGTATCGAGTTCTACGTCCAGTCAATGGTGCTGGATAGTTTGTCTGATCGTTACAAATGGACGACTGCCAACTCGAATAACAAATGTGAATGCGTTTTCACTGCGATAATGGTTTAATGCCGAAATAAACGTAGCGCTCGTTTCGTTTAAAAATATTGTTTTAAAACTGCGCAAACTGCATTGTGACGCAAAAATTGTGTGAACATACTAGGTACTTAGGTCCTCAATATTTGGATAGCTCGCGGACTGTGAAGTAGATAGGTACTAATTCAGCTAGTAAATATAGTGTAAAATATCAAATAGGTACCATAATTTACTCTCTATCACGTCCCACTATAAATTGTCCAGTATTCAAGACTGCGTTTAATTTATTTTTCTGATATTATCTTCTTCTTCTTTTCTTGGTTTATGGCTTTCAGTAGTGCCAAGGCAGCACAATGCACTTCGCCAGTGTCAGATATCTTCTTTTTGCCTTTGTGCCCTCTTTATTTTATTTTATTCAAGTCATCCGTCAAGCAGTCTATTTTACATTATCTCTAAAATTAACTAAATCCTCAATTAGTTTAAATGTAGTAAATTTATAATTAATAGACCTTTAGTTTAGTCACTATTACCTATTCTGTGGTTTAGTTAAGAAAATTGTGTTCATCCAAACAAGTGCCATTATCGTCCTTTTAAAACAATAATATGTAATAATTTGCATGATTTTGGCTTTTACATTTCTTGGTTGATTTCTCAATCTATGCAGGTAGAAATAATTTAAGATTTAAATATGCTTTTATCTGGGTACCAAATTTTTTGATCATAATCTAAATCATACTTCATATCATACTAATAGTATAAATGCGAAAGTGTGATTGTTTGTTGGGTTGTCCTTCAATCACGCTGCAACGGAGCAACGGGTCGACGTGATTTGGGCATGGTGACGTGGCATGGGTATAGTTGAGGATCTATGGGAGAGTGACACAGGCTACTTTTTATCTCGGAAAATTGAGGAGTTCCCGCGGGAATCAAAAAAACTTATTCCACGCGGACGAAGTCGCGGGCATCAGCTAGTGCTAGATACGTTTGTAATAAGTCGTTAATTTATTCTGTAAAGTTATTACCCACTACAAACTATAGTAACGCCAATAAACAAATTACGCAAACCGAGTGGTTCTCATTTGATTTTCGAATAGCATTATGTTACCATTGGAAACTTTTATGCAACGGGTGAGTTCGGATGGAACAGCTTGTTTATGCATAGCATTTGCATATTAACATAGTTGTTATGGACTGAAATGGCTTCTCGTTGGCATGCTTTAGTTTCTAATAGCAAGAAGTTTCTTAACTATCTCTCTGATATTATACCAATTATTGCAAAATGAGTATCAGAGAGACATCACGTTGTTTTAATCCATACGTAGCTACGCCGAGGTCGCTAAGTTGCTAAATACATAGGTACAAGGTCATACTCCTAGATGGGTGGGGTAAGTTACATGGTAAGTATTCTGTGCTACTATGCTCTTTTATGATGACGTGATGTTTAAAAAGGCAGTCAACTTTTTTAACTATACTTACCTACCTATACGTGCGATCCGAAAATAAGGTTTACCTATCAAAGTGTTCGATAAAATAAGATTTAAAATAACTATATTGTGATTCACTGATTTGTCCTTATCATGATACACATTGGGATACCAAATCAATATAAATCTGCCATATAAAAAGCCATAAAGGCTGAGCCTGACTCCTGAGACCTTGGCTCAGTCAGACTCAGCCCTAGAAAAGTGGAAAAAAAATTTATTTTAATCTTAGAATGAAAGCGCCTCACTATGACCCCACATTTATATTTGCGTCATTTAGATATCATTTATGTTCTAGGTACCAAGTTGGTCAACAAATTCGGCTGTAGCTTAACATTTGAACCGCGTTCATTTTAAGATTAGTCGACCTCTATTTCATTGTTCAAAGTGGACATTCTGACACAGTTTCCATATAATTCAACGCGCAGTAATCGCAATGGATGCTAAAAATATAATTATACATTGGCATTCTCCCCACGGCGCCGGCCCTCTGACGGCGTACAGTACATTCTCGTACGCATCCAAATAAGCGACAGGCAACCCTCCGGCCTACGGATGAGTCTATAATTTTATGTTCTGGATAGTAATTCGTTTTAAAACAATGGCGTCGAGCACGGCATATGAATACGTATGCCAAGCTAGTTTACCTCTCGGCGTTGTGAATACATAAATGGTTTTAAAATAAACTGGCGTACATTTAGTTTGGTCTATTTTTAAGCTCATGCATGATTTGGTGTGCCGATTGGTGTTTTCATAGTTTTCTTATTGTAATTTAATTTTAGATTAATAGCCTTTTTAAGGCGCACTTTGGCTGAGAATAATTTAGCCTATCTAAAATATAAAGTTTCTACATGACCCCTTTGAAATGGTTAATTAGGTATATGTACGTTACTTAAAAAAATAATCAATCTGCTATAGTAGAGAGTCAGTCAGTCTTTATGTTTGATTTTCCAACTATACACTAGCATCAAAATAAATGGACAATAAAGAGGATATTACAGTGCCTATGACAATTATTACGCTATATCTATAATACCTAAACCACCCAGCGTAAAATCTAAGTAGTATTCAAAGGTAAGATAATTTAAGAGAAGCTAAGGAAATTTATTCAGCGTTTTATCTCTGTTTATTGGTACACTTAGTACTAATATTGTATCATAAACAGTATTTAAGTATCCAACTTACTTTTACTGTGTCATAAACACTATCAAAGTAGTAATAAGTCAAACACGAACTTTCTCGACGTTCCCCTTGCTCTCACGTTGCACCTATTGCATTGCATACAACTTACAAAGTTACAATGCGACACGACGGCAAAGTTGCCCACTCTAATATTCTCTGAACCTTGTTTTGCTAGTACGGGTGCGTTTAAAAGTATAAGCAAAAAAGTTAAATTCTTTTAATATGAAATACGGGTAAGAATAGAGAGCAGGTCATATAGAGTACCTATAGTATATCAAGTATAGAGAGAAATATGAGAAATATGCTGAATACTTGGGAGTGATGTGAAGGTTTGGTAGGTAACAAGGATAATTAAAAGAGCAACTGCTGAGTTTCATGCCGGCTCATCTCAGTAGAATCATCTTTCCGAACCAGTGGTAAAGAGTAGAGTCTTGACTCTTGACATATCATCTTATTTCTAAGATTATTAAATAAGTCAAAAAAGTCAGATTGAACAACAAAGTGGTCAAATGAGTGATAAATATTTATATTTTGGATTACGTATAACACGTCGTATCTGTATATGATGAAAAATGTGTTGTTGTATGTTTTATTACAACGTTAAGGTCAGAATTAAGGTTATCACTTAAATAAAGAAGCGCTCAAATAAATTTTTTGCGTCGTATTTCTACAGGCGCCATTTTGCGATAACTTTGTGTCCCAAAACTTCGCAGACTTTAAGTAGGACCTACCTAACTTTAGTTGTAAATGCCAATCAAACATCTAAGTACTCGGTAGGTATTTTTCGGAAACATTTGTTTCCCTTTTATAAAAATTGAAACTTTTATAAATACAAGTAAATATAAATTGAAAATTTAAAATAACCCCCGATATATTGAAATTACAAGATACCAATTCTACCTACTAGAAAAGAGCTGATGATCGTCAAACGGCTAAACCGATTTTCTTTAATCATACCTAAGAACACTCTTGATCAAGTCGCCTTTCAAACAAAAAAAGCTAAATTAAAATCGGTTCATACGTTTGGGGGCTATGATGCCACAGACTTATAACACCCCTCTTTTTGCGTCGGGACCGGGGTTTAAAATAAACTATCACACTGCCTCCGCAATTTTATCATGATGGATCACACAATAAGCAGATAACTTTTTCTGTGATGTATCTTCTAACAACATGACAATTCACACGACATATTATTTTGAAGAATATAAAAGACGTGAAAGAAATATTTAAAAAAACACTCATATTTTTATGGAGACATATTTCAACTCGAAATGAAAAGCTTCTTATCGATAAATTGATATTAGATATGCGATAAAAATAAATGTGTTTCATTCTCGAAACTTTCCGACGAAAGGTATAATAATACAGGTGTACAACCGGTTCCATGACAAAAAATCCAATTCAAAGTATAAAAAGGAGTTATTTAAATATGACTTAATATAAATCCTTACTAATATTATAAACGCGAAAGTTTGTATGGATGTATGGAGGTTTGTTACTCTTTCACGCCAGAACGGCTGAACGGATCTGGATGTAGATAATAGGCTGGAATAACACATAGGCTACTTTTTATACCGGAAAATTGAAGAGATCCTGCGGGAACCAATAAACTCAAGCTAGTAAAATAATATAAACGAAATTTTCAAAAATTCACAATCATGAAAATATCTAAACCATTGCAACGAGGCTTGGAGCATAATACTTACCTACGCTGAATAGCCAAACTTATTTTCTGGCCAAAGTAAGTAACTTAGCCAAGGTAACTTCGGTCACTGTGGACCGCGTGAAACAGGATTATAGATCTTTTAAAAACCGGCCAAGTGCGAGTCGGACTCGCGCACCGAGGGTTCCGTACAAACCTGTAGTAAGTTTTACGATTTATGACGTATTAAAAATAAAAATTACGTTTGTTGTATGGGAGCCCCCCTTTAATATTTACTTTATTGATATTTAATTATTTATTTTGAAAGGTAATATACAAGTTAATATTCTGTGAAAATTTGAACCGTCTACCTGTTACCGTTTTTAATATTGAGCAAAAAAATACGAAAAAAACACGTTTATTGTATGGGGACCCCCCTTAATATATATATTTTTTTAATTTTTAGTATTTGTTGTTATAGCGGCAACGGAAATACATCATTTGTGAAAATTTCAGCTTTCTAGCTATCACGGTTTATGAGATACAGCCTGGAGACAGACAGACAGACAGACAGACAGACAGACAGACAGACAGACAGACAGACAGACAGACAGACAGACAGACAGACAGACAGACAGACAGACAGACAGACAGACAGACAGACAGACAGACAGACAGACAGACAGACAGACAGCGGAGTCTTAGTAATAGGGTCCCGTTTTTACCCTTTGGGTACGGAACCCTAAAAAGGGTCTAGCATCCCCCCACCACACTGGAAAAGCCACAAATCTGAAAATACATATTAAAAAAAATCATATTTGCGCTTCTTGAAGAGGCGCCATTTTGTAACAGGAAGCCAAAGTTGCCCGTAGACTAAAAATGGTATACTGTCTTGTCAAGGAAACAACTGTAAAATGCCATAAAAAAATTCGGGTCTAAGTTTTTTTTTTTTTTTTTTTTTTTTTTTTTTAATGGAAAACAATACAATAGAAATTAAAGCTAGCTAGCCTAACCTAACTACTATATAAATCATGCCCACGTGGAATGGTGGCGAGAATGCTGGCTGCATTTCCGCGCTGGACAGCCAGGCTGATCCTTTGCGCAAAAAATGAGCCAGCCCTTCTGTCACCAGATGAGGCAATCAACCGCGGTGAAATATCTCGCAAAAAATTTTTGGCACTAAGACTCCACGGCCCCAGGGTCTCCACGGCAAACGGAACAAATATGTAACTCTCTATGAGAGAGGCATACTTCCGCCGCTTGCCGGTTTCAGCCTTTTCTGCTGCGGCTCCCGGCCTTGATGCTGTCTCCCTGATATGACACGGGGCCAATGTGTCTACGCATGTTGCGTCCCACATTAGCGCCCGTCCCCGTTCCCAGGGAACCAGCGTCAATCCATCAGGTCTCTTGCCATCATCCCGACTAATCCCTGCCGGCTCAATGAGCGCAGGAATATCTATGGTGGCAAGAGCCCTTTTGATCGTATCATTGAGAGAGCCATGCCGAAAAAGCCTACCAGCGCTCCTTTGGCAAGAGAGTCCGTGAATTCCAAATTTATCGACCTCTTTTCCACACGGACATCTGTGCTCATAGCACAGGGGTGTTCCCAATCTGAGACCTAGAGCCACACGAAAACTTTCGTTATCTAAAAGCGTGCCTAGATTTTTGGATGGCAAGGCATGAAGCCAATACCCGGATTCTTTTTCAGATAAGGCTAGAAGCCTTGCTCGATCTCTTTCACTTGTAAGATTTTGAACCAAATTTGTATGTGTCAGCCGAACCAACGGCACATCCCAAAGTTTTTGTGTGAAACATTCCTTCGGGATGTCGTCATTGGGACACCTGACCTTCCAACTCTCTAGGGCCTCTGTGGCATAGGTCAATGAAACTGAATTAGAATTAAGAATCTGAGAACTAAGCTCTTTTATACTATGCACAGAGGACAGAAAAGCAGGAAGAGCAACACTGGAAATTTTTCTCACGCCGATGCCACCATACTTGACCGGTAAAGTAGCTTGATTCCAGGACTGATCATCAAAACATAAATTTAGAATTTTTTCTAGCGTATCTCTTAAGGTGGCATCCATAATATCGAGTAGTCCAGGAAATTTCCAAATTGGGCTCGCACGGAGTATGTAAATTAATTTAGGTACAAAAAGGCAATATTTTAGGATCGAAAATGCAATGTGAGAATTTAGAGCGCCCAATTTGTCAGAATGTGCCGAAAATGTTCTGATTTTTTTGTCCAAGATTGGTTGTATGGCTTCGTTAAAAAGAGGAGCACCAAGAAGACAAAGTGAATGTTTATCAAGAATCTTAATATTAGGGGCAATTCCGTTAAATAATTCAGAGGCCGATAATATTCTATCTTGCGATAGTTTTTCTGTGAAAAACAGTTCACATTTGGAAAAATTTAGTTCTAAACCAATTTTGCTAAATTGTAGCTTAACACTGTTAAGATCTTTTAGAACGTCATCCACGTTGCCTCCAATGGTTCCATCGTCAAGATACCATATGTTAAATTTAGATGTTAAATTTGAGATATGGTTGTGGATCCCTAAGCTGAACAGGGCTGGACCTAAGGGGTCCCCTTGCTGAACACCTACAGAGGACTTAATATCGCCATCTCCAAAAAATAATTTGGAAGCAGAGCTATAACATTGCCAAACATATGGGTAAATTTCGGGAAGCTGTGTTGAAACTTCGTTAAGCAGAGTTGCCCTGTCCAATGAATTAAAAGCATTCTTTACGTCTACTTTCAGCAGTACTTCAACCTCGCCATTCGCTAAGAAAGTACGAGCCGAATGCACTGCTGCCTCACAACCACCTTTACTGCCAAATCCAACTTGAATAGGTTGGAATTTATCCTTTAGGGTCGAAACTATGTGTCTACACGCTAATTTTGATGCCAAACGGCGAAAAGTGCAGCCAACAGCGATGGGCCGGATCCCACCGTCCTTTTTATTAAAAGCACAGAGCCTCGCGCCGTAAAGGAATGGCAAAAAGGATGAATTTACCTCGCCTGATAACATGAAATTACAAAGTCTGGTAATGTCACTCAGCAGCGCCCTGCCGGCGTCCCCAGCAGTAACTCCCACAAGATCCTTCAGATGTTGTGGAGTTATGCCGTCAATGCCACCAGCAGAGCCACTGGAGAATGACATTATCGCAGCGTAAGTTTCTTCATCCTTTATCTGTAAAAATGAAACGTTTGAAGGTGGGTCTGGAAGCAAAGAGTCGGGATTTGGTAAAGGATGCTTGTCACGTAAGGCTTCTAGCGTTTCATCATTGAATGGAGCCAGCGTATCATTAGAAAACAAAATGCGGGCTGCGTTTTTAAGATCCCCATCCATAACCTTGTTTTCCACAATTTTTTTCAAATTGTAATTTTGCGTTCGAAATGAGCAGTCAGGAATTTGGAAAACGCGATCAACCGAACAATTTCTCTTTAATTTTGAACATAACGACCCGCTTTCTGATTTATCTACTGAAAAATGTTTATATGAAAACAAAAAAAGATTTTGCCAAGCCAAAAGTGAATTTGATAAGACATTTTGGATTGTATGTGATAAGGATCTAGCCAATGATATTCTCGCCCCTCGCGGAATGCGTTTTATTAAAGGAATATTTTGACTATATTTGGATATTAAAATTTCGAATGGTACCTGGTTTTGACTTCCTGTTTGATCACACATTAAATTTGGGCAAGTTAAAGGCCTTGCTGGTGGTCCGTGACATCGTGCGATATGAATGTTAAGGCCTTTACGACCTTTAAACAGCCTGCCATCACTACAGTGTGGGCATTCTATGTACTCAACTTGAGAAGCACTGGGGATCATACTTCACAACACAGAAAAAAGTAAGAAAAAAAACTAAAACACTACACAATAGCGTCTATAAGCGCGCGAAGCCCCGGCAACGGCAACCAGGAGGCCTGCAGAGCAGGTGACTGCCCGCTGAGGCCCCTGGAAACCGCGACACCGCGTGGCAACGCCTCGCTCTGAAACACGGCCTCTGATTTAATTAAATTAATTTAATTTAATTAAATTAATACTAGGTCTAAGTTAACCCGAATTTGTTTAGTAAGTGCTAAGTTTACGATTATCACAGTAATAATTTCCATACAGTGCGTAGCTACTCGTAGCTACACAATGGTTAAACAGAAATAGAGCCAGTATGCGTAAGTACGTCGGAGAATTGGCAAGTACGGTGTCATGGAAATACAATGACATTGTAAATACAGTAGATGGAGTGCATTAATGGCCTGAGAGCCCATAGGCTATTTTGAGGAAAAGATCTATAATAGCTAAACGCTGTGTATTAAAATTCAACTTAACAGGCTGGCAGGCAAATAATATAGGAAATAAGGCAAATAATGCCAAGTTAGACCTGCTAGCCTGAACCGCAGACTAGCAGAGGACCAGGTTTTTTAAAAATGTATCAACCATTGTCAGGTATTTCGGATCTGCTTTATTGAGGGTGTCGGTGATGCAGAGCAACATGCTGAACTGTACACATTCTGCTTGGCTCACAGCACAGACAAACATTATTTCGTTATTTTGCTTTTTAACATCTGCTGCTAAAGATATTTTCTTTAATTATTTTATCAGCCATTTAAATAACATCACCTCATACATGGTGCTGTTAAGTCTAAAATTTATAAAGTGGCATTTTTTGCAGTTTTCGAAACTAAAGAAAATATTATAATTCACGCACTCAACACGCCTTTTCCAAAATGTCTAGGTGCATAATTAACCATACGATATTCCATTTTTTATGAAGCACCTCCTTAAATCTTCATACGAGCTCTTGGACCATAATTCAAACAACGGGATAAACCGCTGGCGGCGTACCTCGGCTGACCAGTTTAATGAAGAGATTTGGCACGACCGCACGAGCTTTAACGGTCTCCGTACAGATAACTAGCTAGCTAATATCACAACTATTTCGTGCTTAGTAGCGCTCGATAACAATATAATAGCCAAATAAAGTACAATTTGTTATTCGATTGGATTTACTTATCTCTGGTCATAAAGTAATAAGGCCACTAGTTTGCTTACTAATAACAAAACTGCTTAGGGAATTTGAATAGAGATTTCGTTGCGCTGCTCGAGTCACTTGAAGTTTCAGTTAATCCGTAAATAGTACCTAATAAATAGCTACCTTACTAATGCTAATCATGGCGTAACTTTATACTGAATTTAACTTTAGAATTAGATTATTCCAAGTATACAAACGTACAATAAAGTGATATCCAAGACACACAGTGAGGATTTACCTTTATCAATGTTTCCATAGTAGATAATGTCTTCAATATCAAGATGCTCAATTATATTGTACCTAATACTTTTTCCTTTATATCATAACAGAGATTTTCATTTCGATTCGATAAGTCGGATATTGAAACATCGGTATAAATAATGAAAGATGTTATGCTATGATTTTTTTCCGATCGTATCTAGCGGTCAGACATAATGTATGCGTAGATCGTAGTGCGTCACAAAAACCAAGAATACCGTTGGTTCATGAGGCGTCCGGCACTTCAGACTCTGGTAGTCAATCGCACACATACAAATCTCCATTGAGGTTTGAGTATATCGTGAAGGTTTCTATGTACACATCACACAATGTACACAATGGCCATGATTTAGAACGAAAACACACTTGGAACCGGACTGAACCAGAACATCATTGCACCACGTCCGCGTTGGTGGGGAACGACGTGGGTATCTTATTCTACGCAGACAAAGTCGCGGGCATCAGCTAGTTAAAATATATGGCTTACGATAAAAGCTTGTTTTTTATAAAATATTTTTAATTACTTAAGACTTATCTAAAATTCTGTTTAAATACTAACACCAGCAAGGTGGCTATGATATCCGGAGGGTTGGCTGGCATCGATTGGATGCGAAAAGCCGAGGAAAGAGCACGTTGGCGCTACTTGAAAGAGGCCTATGAGGCTATGCCCAACAGTGGATGCACAACGGTTGATGATGATGATGACGATGATGATGACTAACACCTTTATTAAAAATCCTTTAGTATGTTTACTGTAGATATTTAATAATTTTGGGAAAATCAACATAACGAATAGCATTTGAAATTTTGATTGATTTTGAATGCGCTCAGCAGTTCTTTCTACTAAAGATTAAATAACGGTAAAAATATCGTTTTTCAAAATTGATTCAATTGGAAATTGAAGCTGAAATTAACTTTTAAAACCCGCTCTTGCGTATCTTACAAACGAAATCGGGCAGTAAAGATTTTTATCAAAACAATTTATTATTGTCAATTTATGGACGCGACGCAGCCGTCTCTCTTAATTTCGTCCACTAATTCGACGTCTCTATTAATTGTAATAGCCCGTATTCGGGTAATTAAGCTGAGACTACGAATGGGGAATTTTAATTTCATCCTAATAAATAATTCATAAAGTTCTGCCGTATAAGTTGAGTTGTACGAACTACGAAGTTAAATGTGGTGACCCTAGTTTTGCTTCGAGCTCGAACGTTGATAACGGCGCAACGCCGAGCGCGCGTCGTCTGTACTTCCAATTCTACTTCATTTGCATACTCCACTCGGTGCCGTGTAATGCCACCTTAACATGTCGCATTGACTACTGATGGGTATCAAGGGGGATCACTGGCGGCTATTACCTCTATATACTGTAGTGTACAATCTGAAACCAGGGATAGGGAATAGTGTTTCTTTATTAGTAAGAAACATTTTAGTACCATAGGCGGATTAAAAACGATCGCATAACTTAAGGTTTAGGAAAGATTTTATTTTAAGAAGCTTCCTGCTGACGAAAGTTTATAAGTTGGTATTATTAAATTCATACTGAGCTTTCTATAAAAAAATGTATTTCTTTCCCAAGGGATCTATGGTTACATAAACAATTTATTTGAGGTGTAGTAACTATGACGTAGGTTAGATTATTATATAAGATGTATATCTTAGATCGTAAGTGATTAGTAATAAAAGGTATTCAGCAATGATCAGTCGTTTGCCATAACATCCCAACTTCCCCTCATGGCGACCCATGCCATATTTGGGGCGCGCGACGCGGTATCGTGTTTCGGCTCCGAAGTAATATGTAATCGACCTGTACAATAATTACTGTGTAAATGTGGACTGATATTATTTATTTAAAATGTGTCGCTCAAATGATCCATAACATCCCAACTTCCCCTCATATTACAACACAAATAAATTGAAATTTAGTAGATCTACACACAATTCAAACTTTGGATCAAAATCGTCCACTGTCACCCGAATTAACGGGTTAGTTATCTAGTCACTAATCCTTTAATATTACTTAAGTGTATATTAGAAACTGTAAAAGGTAATGAAGAGGAAGACAATTTGAAAAACGAAAAAAAATCTGGAAGCAATCCAGCTCGTTTCTAATTGGATGGGACTAGGTACTTACTTCCTTTAAATGCCATCGTGCAGTTTGTGAGCCGTAGTGCTACTCTAGCTCCTCGAGTTTGTGGCAAGAGGGCCTTAAATTTTCTTACAACGTCGACAGTGCCACTTTATATTAATGCTAGAAACACACTTTTAAACACCTTTTTTACACCATGCCTACATTTTATGAACTGATCGACGACATGTCCTGTTACTGGGTGTTTGTAATTTGTTTCTGGGCATAGAATAAAATCCATCGAATAGAAAACCTTTTTAGGGTTCCGTACCCAAAGGGTAAAAACGGGACCCTATTACTAAGACTCCGCTGTCTGTCTGTCTGTCTGTCTGTCTGTCTGTCTGTCTGTCTGTCTGTCTGTCTGTCTGTCTGTCTGTCTCCAGGCTGTATCTCATAAACCGTGATAGCTAGAAAGCTGAAATTTTCACAAATGATGTATTTCCGTTGCCGCTATAACAACAAATACTAAAAATTAAAAAAATATATATATTAAGGGGGGTCCCCATACAATAAACGTGTTTTTTTCGTATTTTTTTGCTCAATATTAAAAACGGTAACAGGTAGACGGTTCAAATTTTCACAGAATACTAACTTGTATATTACCTTTCAAAATAAATAATTAAATATCAATAAAGTAAATATTAAAGGGGGGCTCCCATACGACAAACGTAATTTTTATTTTTAATACGTCATAAATCGTAAAACTTACTACAGGTTTGTACGGAACCCTCGGTGCGCGAGTCCGACTCGCACTTGTTTTAAGATGTTAACACAAAAAATGGTAAGTATGTGTTAGCTGATCTAGCGTTATAGGTAAGAATTACTTACCTACTTTTAAACCATTTAACTGCAGTTTAGGTAAGTATCTAGTGCGTACCTAGGCGTATTATTATCTACCAGGTACCAGGCGTACGTAGATATAAAAAGTACCTACAAACAACATTCGAAAAAACTTATAAACTAACTAGGTACATAAAGTTAGATTCACACATTCGATACAGCGAATGTCGCTGTATCGAATGTGTTCAATATATTTTTACAAAAAACTTTATTTAGTGCTGGATCAAACTAATACCTATTATATGCTCTGGCTTTTTCAGAGACCTTTTGTCCGAACAAAACAAGGAATAAAAGCATAATTTACCGAGCGTGCACCACTGAATTTTCCTGACGTAATATCAAGAATTTCTTATCAAGTCTTTTCCCGCCAGTTGTTATACCGTCAGACTAGTCTTAAATGTATAAACTACAGTTTTATACGTTTCTTGAAAATATCACCTGTGGTACGTAGCTACTAGCTATAATAATATTATTGTTGTTGGTTGTAAAGAGCAACGGCGAACTTCCATACATCAATATTATTGAGAAAAAATTATTATGTACACGTGTGAAAAAAATATGTTTTTCTAAGCATCGAATATGAAGCTCACAGCAGCTAGAATTTTTTTTTATAAGCCTAGAAAAAAAAGATATTTCGTTTTAAAGTTTTGTAGGTTATGTGGTAATGTCCATAGAGGTAATATATCTCTATGGGTAATGTCACTTCTAAAAATGACAACCGGAAGAAAGCCACAAAAACAAAGACAGATGACAACCACAGACCAGTAAAACATTCGGCACAACCACAGACAATCAGCATCAGTGCTGCCATAATATTCTTTCAATTATTACCATTCTGTTATAGATTATTAAATAATGTAATGCAAGAAAATTCACTTAAATAATATAAAATACACTAAAAAAAAGAGCAATTATTTCGTCTGATTTAAATGCAAACATTAATCAGGCGAAATAATTACAATTTTTAAAACGATACAAAATAATCTACCAATTTAGATTTATTCTGCTACTAGGTAGATTATACATAAAATGGTAACACTAAACTGAGAAACGGGAACTAAATAATCAAAAAAGATTCCCTAAATATTTTATTTTTTTACCTAGGTTCAATTAATTAAGGTGAATACTTGATAAAATTTAATAAAATAAGCAAATTCCTTTCGTTTTTACCTTAATTGTGTACAATCAAGATTTAGTAAATGTGGTCAATAATAATTTCGCCGTTGCTCTTTGTTACAATGTAAGGTACGTGAGGCGAATGTCCAATCTCCTGTATTTTTAGGGTTCCGTACCCAAAGGGTAAAAACGGGACCCTATTACTAAGACTCCGCTGTCTGTCTGTCTGTCTGTCTGTCTGTCTGTCTGTCTCCAGGCTGTATCTCATAAACCGTGATAGCTAGAAAGCTGAAATTTTCACAAATGATGTATTTCCGTTGCCGCTATAACAACAAATATTAAAAATTAAAAAAATATATATATTAAGGGGGGTCCCCATACAATAAACGTGTTTTTTTCGTATTTTTTTGCTCAATATTAAAAACGGTAACAGGTAGACGGTTCAAATTTTCACAGAATATTAACTTGTATATTACCTTTCAAAATAAATAATTAAATATCAATAAAGTAAATATTAAAGGGGGGCTCCCATACAACAAACGTAATTTTTTGATATTAACAATAAACCTCTACAAACAAAGTTAGTTTTGCGGTTCATTTCGTCTTGTTTTTAATACGTCATAAATCGTAAAACTTACTACAGGTTTGTACGGAACCCTCGGTGCGCGAGTCCGACTCGCACTTGGCCGGTCTTTTTTAAAAACACGCTAGACTGTCACCCAAAAGTTAGAATGTAAACGTTATTATTATTTTAGTAATAATAATAACTCCCTCTCTATTGACGACCTCTCTGGCGCAGTTTTGAGCACTGTTGCCTTAACGTGGGAGGTCCCGGGTTCGATTCCCGGCAAGGTCAATTTGGGAATTTATAATTTCTGAATTTTCTCTGGTTTGGTCTGGTGGGAGGCTTCGACCGTGGCTAGTTACCACCCTACCGGCAAAGAAATACCGCCAAGCGCGATTTAGCGTTCCGGTACGATGCCGTGTAGATTGTAGAAACCGACTAGGGGTATGGGTTTAATATAATTGCCGAACCCCTTACAGGTTAGCCCGCTACCATCTTAGACTGCATCATCACTTACCATCAGGTGAGATCACAGTCGAGGGCTAACTTGTAGTGGAATAAAAAAAATAAAAAAAAAGTAATTACTAGTTACATTTTATAATAATGTCGTTAAGTTACACCATAAAAAAAATATCCTCAAAGCCTAAAATATATTTTACTCACGTACATTTTTAGCGGTTACAGTAAATTATGGTACATTAAGCTAGTCACACACGTACGCAGGACTAGTGCCCTGTTTAAAGTAAAATAGAATAAATAGATAGGTACTATGTTTATTAATTATACCTACTCATATTATTACATTAGGTATGTATGCAATCAGAAATCATGTGTTCTACCTGTGGTTCTACATTAATTTTTGATCGAATGACGTGTTCTAGTCAAGATCCAAGCTCGTATCTCTATGCCAAATTTTGTCAAGATCAGTCATGCAAAATTTAACGTACAAACCGACATACGCACTTCTCATGAAATAGAATAGACTTTTAATAAGAATACCTATTTACTTAAACTTTAAAAAAATGCTTTTGAATCGTCAAGTGAATCTACTACCTACTGGTTTGACTATGGGGTATAAAGATAAACACGATTGTATGTGATGATAGCCTAGCAATTTAGACGTTATTCGGGTGGCTAGTTCAATCCCCGGGCACGCACTTAACTTTAGACGCAGTTAGGTATGTCTGTTTTAAGCAATTGAATATCACTTGGTTTATCGGTAAAGAAAAACATCTTGAGGAAACCTGCATGCCCGAGAATTCTTCATAATGTTCCTAAAGGCGCGTGAAGTCTACCAATCCTTGCTGGGTCAGCTTGGTAGACAATGGTGGCGATTATTTAGCAAACTTCTTCCCAAGACAAAGACTCGTTAATGATGACAGACATGTTTTGTTCTGTTTTCTTGTCAATTTTAATGCAGCACCGGTGGTGTGAATTGTGTGAACTAAGCTCAAGATTGGGGCGTTATTTTCTAAAGCGGGCAGTGTCACGCGAGCGCCTTTGTCCCGGGTGACATACAGCGAGCCGAGACCGCCAACGACTGTCGTATAATCTCATATCAGTCAATTGGTCTCGACGAGAATTATGCCAAGGTGGTCCACAACTACAAAATACAAAGACTTTTATTACCTTTTCCTCCACGCGTACAAACTAGAACTAGACCACTGAAATATCGCGTGTCGGGGTCATAATTTTAGTCTGGAATCACGAGTGTGTGTGTGAGTGAGTAAAATAGATTGAGTCTAGAATCTAGATTCTAGACATGCCGAAGAATTAGCCGATAACTGTTCCAGTTAAAATGAAAGTTACAAAATCCTTCAGCTCTTTTTGGTGAAATTTCACTTCATTTATTCCTGGAGAAAGGAACACCTCTTTTATTTGTTTTATGGTTTCATCAAACACCACGCATCAACTCTATAAAAATAGAACATAATGTTTCACCAACTGCAGTAGGTAGCCCGCCCGCGACTATGTCCACATATATTGTTTAAAAAAAATAACCATGAGAACTAAGGATTTGTTCAGGATTAAAAGTATTTTATGTTCGACTCCAGGATGCTCTTAGGTTTAAATCTTTATGCCCGTAAAAATCGATTTAGCGGTTGTTGGCATACTTCCATACTTCCATACTTCCATATCCATACTATGTTATAAATGCCAAAGTGTTTCTGTCTGTCTGTCTGTCTGTCTGTCTGTCTGTCTGTTACGCTTTCACAGCCCATCTGTTCAACCGATTTTGATGAAATTTGGAATGGGGATAGTTGGTATCCCGGGGAAGGACATAGGCTAACATTTTTATCCCGGAAAATTAAAAGGTTCCCGCGGGGATCAAAAAATCTTAATCCACGCGGACGAAGTCGCGGGCAACATCTAGTAAAAAATAAATACACATTCGTATTTACTATTTGGTTGGATTGACCGTTACAGGTTAGTTTTTTGGCCTTCACACAGTGTTTACCATAACTAGGTCTTCATTCTAAGTAATTATTCTTTACTAGCTGATGCCCGCGACTTCGTCCGCGTGGACTAAGTTTTTTCGATTCCCGCGGGAGCTCATTAATTTTCCGGGATAAAAAGTAGCCTATGTATGTATGTATATTCTTTATAGCTGATGCCCGCGACTTCGTCCGCATGGAATAAGTTTTTCAGTTAATTTCCCAGGATAAAAAGTAGCCTATATTACTATCCCACGGTATAATTCCCAATGGTGAAACACGTACTTCTTCATATTTTAATGAAGGCCCAAATGCTGTTTCATGGCTATAAAATTTGAGAAATTAAGGATTTTCATACAAACTCTCAACCCCTTTTTCACCCCTTAGGGGGTGGAATTTTGAAAAACTGTGAAACACGTATGTTTTCATTTTCAACCCGTAGCTCATATATATCAAGTTTCATGGCTATAACTTGAGAAATTAAGGACTTTCATACAAACTCTCAACCCCTATTTCACCCCTTCAGGGGTGGAATTTTGAAAAACTGTGAAACACATATGTTTTCATTTTAAACCCGCAGCTCATATAATATTAAGTTTCATGGCTATAACTTGAGAAATTAAGGACTTTCATACAAACTTTCAACCCCTATTTCACCCCTTTGGGGATAGAATTTCGGGATAAAAAGTACCCTATGTCCTACCTCGTAGTATGGGCTCAAATCGTGCCAAGTTTCGTTTGAATTCATTCAGTAGTTTCGGCGTGATGCGCGGCCAAGATACAGACTGACAGACAGACAGACAGACAGACAGACAAAAATGAAAAAAAATAAAAATTTGGCTTCAGTATCGAATAATGAGTGCCCTCCAAAAAAAAATTTCAAAATATCTTCAATGTACAGAATTGGACCTGTTACAGTTTTATTATAAGTATAGATTTGCCCAAAACTACTTACCAATCAGTGGGTTTTGCGTTTTGACCTAACACCACCTAACACAGCTTGCTAATCCTATTATTATTATAATTGTATCATATTACTTTAATTTAAGTAAACTTATTTGTATACTAATATATTATTATGATAATATATTTAAGGCTTTTTGGTCTGACCCCAATAATAGAAACGGGCGACAATTTCTTTCACAATGTCTATATACGAGTAGCATGGCAACCAATAGCTAGGAAAATGGCGCAACACTTTGAAGACAGTTATTATATATCTCGACGGGCTGCGATCCTCAAAGCTGAGGAACCAATGAGGAAAAAATCTCGGAACAAATGATCACCTCTCACAAAAAAATTCTCCGGCGTGGAAATTTTCTTCGACGCTCTCTCCGCGCAGGAATAGTGGTCTCCTAATGTTTTTATTTTTTACAGATATATATATTTGTGTAATTCCGTTCATGATTTTTTAGCTAATTTGTCCCTGAATTTAAACGAAAACTGATAAATATAGGCATTAAAACTTTAACAATTTGTTAGTCGGTAATTTGATTACTTAAGAAACAAGGTAAGTATGTGTTTCGTAAAAACTTATGATCTCGTCGAACAGCTGAATGACCTCAAAATTGTTGTTAATTCAAAAGGTATTTATTGCAAGATTAGAAGTGTTTGCATATACTTATTTTGTTTTATTGTTATGACATAACTGACTGACGACTTCAAATGACTTGACCAGCGCAACTATGGGAGCTTGCCTAGATATCAAAAATTAATGTGCAGCAATGAACTCTTTATTATTGTAATTTTTATATTTTATAGTTTTCAGATAAAAAGCTTCAGGAGTCTGAAGGCTCTGAAAACTGAGAAAATTTCACCAAAAAACTGCTTTCCCACACTAGACCTAATAGTTATCATGCTGCTTTTCTATCTATTTTTTAAGATTTTTCCATATTGTGATACTTACTTTGATGGCGAATATCTGAAAAAAGATAGTGTATGAAGTTCAGAATGGTATGATGTAGCGAGCTAAAAGCAAGCATAAACTGCTTGCTTATATAAGCAATAGAACAACAGTACATGAATTAACGACTACCAACGCTCGTTACACACACCTGAAATGGTTGTGGTTGTGACAATGAGTAAAGCCGGCTCTTACAATTTTATCTTGACTCTGTGTTGGCGTGATATGCGTGGTACCTAATTTGTATTGGACAATCAATGCTGCTGCGGTCACGAAATTAGAACACTCTGTCGAGTCAATCGCCATTTAAATCTTGTCTATTTGTTATTTAAAGTACAAAGGCTCATACCTCATAGGCCGAGATTGGCCTAAGCTATCAGGAATGCTGAAAGGTATCTGAAGTCCAAAGCTGAACAAACGAATTTTTGGTACATTCTCAAGGTTGTGAAACCAAAACTCTACATAATAAACTGCTATAATAATATTAATATGTAAATTGTAATGTTATAACTTATATTACACTCTCGGTAAAAGCGACAAACGATAATTTTTAGAACTTGCATAGTTAGTATATTCTTCGCATTATTTAAGATCGTAAAACCTGGTCATACATTTTCTACTCTGTATCTCTTTAGCTAAATGCAGGGATAGGTATATATGTATTTTTCAGCTTACTTTTGTACTAACCGAGAGAATAAAAGTGACAAGTGGTCTCACTAGCAGGACTGTGAGAAACAAAGGTGAATAAACTTTTTGTTTTTACTTGTTATAAAAGATCGCTGTTTGGAGTCATTCCAATTAGCAAAGATATTTTGTGGTGATATTTGGTTCCGGGTGGTGGTCGGTAGCCGGTGCTTGGTGGCCGGTGGTCGGTGGCCGGTGGTTAGGGCTCCAAGTGAGGAATCTTAGCGGTCACAGCACGGACACTCCAAGTGGCTGTACTCAAGTAGTACCACATTCTGTATTCGACTCTTGACCCAACGGCCAAGCAAAGGTTTCGGGATACATAACAATTATTAAAATACCAATACAATCAATGCCAACTAATCAATCCATTCCGTCAGCCATGGCGTCCACTGCTGAACATTGGCTTTTTCTTCCTTTTCGGTATGCACCTACTAGTATGGGTATGTAGATCCAATGATTTTCTCAAACAAATTTTTCTACTTACATCTTTTAGAAAGTCTTTGAGAACGTAACGTAAGTAGGTAGGTACTTATTATTATATCCAATTGAAAATTCGGCGAGACACTTGTGTGGCCTCAAGAAACGCCAGTAATGGCATTGGGGCTTATTATTACATTCATTGGTTTTGTCGCCCCAGTTTTGGTCGTAATTACTTATGAATATACATACCTAATGTCATACTGACTTTATTTTGTGGTTTTTTACACATATATAGGTGTTCTTATGCAGGATACATAACTTATTTCATCATATTTGGATTTACACATTTTATCAGTAGGTGTAGAATCCTGTGAAGTATTTTTACCTTTAATAAAAGGTTTTACAAGCACGAACGGTTTTAAATAAATTAAATTACAAACAACAAATACTTAATATTATTTAATAATAAGTTGCCGTATTGATCTAGATATTTATGCAAATAAATTATTATCATGATATCATTCTGATGAATAAGCTTTGGCGCCCGTCACGCCGCTTACTGACTGAGTGACGATCTAGCAAGTAGCGGCTGAAGGCGAGGTGTGGTGGTCACTAGGGTAAGTCTATGTTCAACAGCAGACAGAATATGATGAAGATAAATATGCTATGCTGACGTATGCTACTTAGATGCGACAGAGGAGCTACTCGACAAATTAGAACGGCTTCAGAATCTGTGCATCCGTTTTATATTCGAACTGCGCAAATTCGATCACATTTCACATCCTAACCTTGCTCTTCAAAATTTTCCAATCTTCCACACCTCTCTACATATGGGAACGCTTCCAGGTAGCTCCTCCCAGAGCTCAACTGATGCGTTCCTGTGTAAAACTGAGAGCTCTCGATCTACCTCCATACAATACGATCTTTGCCTCTAAATGGTTTGCTGTCCAGGCTGCACGTCTCTGGAATTCTCTTCCGGAGAATATGCTCCGGGACAACCCATCCCTTGGAGTTTTCAGGTCAAAACTTAAACAGCACTATAATTCTTCTTCAGATAATAATATTTAGTTCTTCATTTCTATTTATTTGTATATTGTAAAAGTATAATAATAAATATATATTCATATATATATGTTATATGTGTATATGTATTATTCTTTACATTATATTTATGTGTATTTATATTTTTTATATTTATACATATTTATATGATTATGTATGTATATGCCTTTAAACTATGTATATTATTTAGTTTTAGTATATAGTCTCCTGTCGTTTCTGTACCTGCTAGATGCATCTCTAGACATCAATTGTTCTCACACCTAGGGCATCTGGAAGAAATCCACATTTGTAGCGATAAGATGTCCTTGTACACGTCCTTTCTATATTTAAGTTTAGTTTTAATTTGTATTTTGTACAGAATAAATAAATAAATTAGCTTTTATAACCAAAACGCTCATATTTCTATAAGGCAGGTATAGGTATCTAAGTTCAGTCTAAGATTACACTAATTAGGTACCTGAAGAAACATAATATTATATTGTAATGTAAAGAATCACTCATCTTGTGATAACATCATAATTAATTCCTACTGTTATAATGAAGTTTCACAGAGAGTTCGGGATTTAGAAATTGAAACTCCATCATCTGTTATACAAACAATGGCCATTGTATCACTGAAATTAAACCAGTACAAATAAACGCAATAGTTAATAATATCGACGCTGATAAAGATCAACAATATTCCCAGAGTAGGTGTTCCATGTTAACTTATATTGAAAGGACATTTCTCATTCATTTCATATATCAATCAGCTCTATATACCAACGGTACGTATTAAGAAATAGTGATAGTTTGTCGCTTTGTTCACGCCCATCAAGATAATGCCATTGAGATAATGGAGACGAAATTTCTGAACTCGGAAGCATGATATTAGTAAATCGAATAATATGTATTCAAGCGAAACTATTGGGATATTTTTCTCATAATGTTAAAATATATGTTGATTCTGCTTAGTCTGCGTCATTATGGGGGAAATAATCGAACGTTATTACCAACTATATATGTTAGTATTATGACAAATAACAATTTGCCATTACTACTAAAGTCCTATTAAGATTTTGATTTTGGCAACCCTATTTTAAATGTATATACAGCGCTCATTAGAAAGGTGCAAACCCAGCAGTGTCCAAGTTCAACTGCTTTTATTGTAAGTCTGTGTACATAGATTTTACCGACTCCCATTCTTGGGTTTGAAATTACTTGTGCTTGATTGTGTTGACTTTATTTGTATTATTTGCACTTTAATCGCTGTTATCGCTAGCAAAAATCTTTTGCTTGCTTTTTTCGGTTTGTTTTGCTTTTAAATTTCCCAAACCCACACTGCCAATAATAAAGTAGGTACTTAACTCAGAATACAGAGTTTGTTCTGTATTCTGATTTCTGAAGTACTTAAATAAATTTTCAAATATTAATTTTAGTTCATTATGGGTTTAGAGATAATAATTATGATCTTATTATTATTCGACCGCTAAGCCAAAAAATAAAATCACAAACTACTTTTTTCAATATTATTTAAATTATCTATTCCTTAGAGAAAAGATTCCTCACAAAGATTTTATTTTTAATAATATTAAAGGGAGTCTTATGAATAATTAATTTATTTTTAATAACGTACCTAGACTTTTTGTTAACGTAAAGAGCTAGTTGAACGCTCCTGTAGAAAGTCTACAAGAGTCAAGTTTTCCTGTAATGAGCTCACGGTAATTAGGTGAGCGGCCATCTACGCTTGACGTCATAAAACAATCTTATAAAAGCAAACTGCGAGTAGATAAACAAAATTAAAAGCTAACTTAATTTGTAATTTTCTGAATTTTAATTTTAAAGCTACTTAGGTAGTCTATGCTAAATTATTTTTATACAAACATTTTTTTTTCATCAAAGAATATTTATAGCATATCATAAGGTAGAAGAAAGACGTCAAGTCTGAAAATAAATAACTATAATGATTGCTTTTGTATTTTTTTAGTTGATGCCCGCGAATTCGTCCACGTGGGGTTATATAAATTATAGGTATTAGAAAATCTCGTGGGAACACTTTGATTTTCCAGGATGAATGTCCTTCCCTGAGATGCAACCTTTCTCTGTACCCGTCAAACTCGGTGGACTTGGAAAGAGGAGTCGTGAAAATGTATTAGACAGACACACTAGTCAGAAGAAAAATATATCAATACTTTAAATATTACACTCAAAAGATACAAACTAAAAATACGATACGAAAATTAACGCTCAGAAATCTGCAACTCTGCAAATATCTAACAATTTTATGTTACTCTACATCGTCCTTCTATACTACACCAACTAATCCATCAAAGGACCCTTTATTTAATGCATTCGTTTTATATAATACTTTCATAATATACAATTATGAAAAATTGCGGAATTGTCCATTTATATATATTATACAGTAATATTATGATGAGGCTCCTAGTCCATTGCACTTCTAAATGGGGAGTTCTAAATAACTGGAACTAACTAGTAATTTCAAAAATATTAAACGCTAAGTAATGATGTCAAGTGTTTTATAAGCAGCTTATAATGTACCGTTCTATAAAAAAATACAAAACTTCGTTTGCGTCATAATCTAGACCACATTTATTTTAAGAAATTTTTAGGGTTCCGTAGCCAAATTTGGCAAAAACGGAACCCTTATAGATTCGTCATGTCTGTCTGTCTGTCTGTCTGTCTGTCTGTGTCCGTCCGTATGTCACAGCCACTTTTTTCCGAAACTCTAAGAACTATACTGTTGAAACTTGGTAAGTAGATGTATTCTGTGAACCGCATTAAGATTTTCATACAAAACTAGAAAAAAAACAATAAATTTTGGGGGTCCCCATACCTACTTCGAACTAAAAACTCAAAAAATATTTTTTCATCAAACCCATACGTGTGGGGTATTTATGGATAGGTCTTCAAAAATGATATTGAGGTTTTTAATATAATTTTTTTCTAAACTGAATAGTTTGCGCGAGAGACACTTCCAAAGTGGTAAAATGTGTGTCCCCCCCCCTGTAACTTCTAAAATAAGAGAATGATAAAACTAAAAAAAATATATGATGTACATTATCATGCAAACTTCCACCGAAAATTGGTTTGAACGAGATCTAGTAAGTAGTTTTTTTTTAATAATTTAAAACTTACTACAGGTTTGTACGGAACCCTTGGTGCGCGAGTCCGACTCCCACTTGGCCGGTTTTTTCTCTATCTCGACTGTTCTACGAGTAATTAAAACTGTACAGCGAGCCATAGAAAGATCTAAAGTTGGCCTTTTCATTTGGAACTTACTTTTCTTTTAAAACGTTTAAAAAGGCCACCCTCAATGAACTGGGTTAGTAAGTCCATAATAATTACTAACATTATAAATGCCACAGTATATGCCCTTTTGTCTGTATGTTACCTTTTTACAACTATCCATTTAACAGATTTTGACTACATTTGGTATAGAGATAGGAGGCCTGTCGATGGTATCTACTATCTAGACGGACGTAGTTTTTCAGGAATCACAGAGATCCCACCGGAATATAAAAAAAAACTATAAATCCATGCACACGAAGTCGAATGCATCATCTAGTATTTTAAAAGAATGTGATTTTATGCAGAAACGTAAGTAGGTAAAAACACCTGCGTGAAGTTTGGGTGTACGAATGCATTGATGCTTCTCAATAAATCCAGTTGTAGTAGGTATATTCAATTATGATGCTGAATAACTGCGATTATTTAAACAATAAAAAAGGCTTGTTATCCAGCCTAAGGTAATGCTACCTACTTATTCAAAGTTGGTATCCAAAAATCTGACATTAAAACTTCCTGACTTCCTCTTATCTTGTACTTGGTGAGTGACTATCAAATCCACGTAGTACACTGCATGGCATTGCATGCTCACTTTGTTATAATTATTAGGCAGGTAATCAGATATGATATCAGACACACACACATCACGGTTTCCCGCGAGGTCAGATTGTGCTGATAAGCTAAATCAGCAATGCAATGAACTCTTAAGATGTCTAAATATGTCTGAAATATATGCTGACAATAAAAAAAATACAGTTCCCTTGACTTCCGTAGCTATAACAGCTATAAAGCGAAAGTGTATATCAGTCTCTCTATTAAGTTTTCACTACCTAACTACTGAACTGATCGTGATGAAATCTGACACAAGACGTAGCTTGCAACCTGGAGACTTATTTCGTTCCCTAAGAAATTACTTATTTCCAAGGGTGAACAGCATTTTTTTAAACCCGATTATACGCGAACGAAGTTTTCGGGAACAGTAGTAGTAGTTATTTTAACAGTCTTTATGGCCCGCACTTGCACAAAGCCACAAAAAAGGATTTAAGATTTTATCCAGTTCTTTTCATGTCAACCCTGGAATCAGCTTTTTAAAAAGTGACACAGAATTTTACTATCAGCTGTTAAAATCAGTGCTGATTTCACGGTTTTTAAACTAAGTTTGACAAGAAAACAAGAGTTCAAATGTTGAATTCGATTTCGGTTCTCGTCAAAACGAACTCACCAGCTCATTTTGTAATGTGCGTAAAGCATTCCGAGTTTAAGCAGGGTCACACAGAAGTCAGAACACCATACTTATTTAAAAAGGTTAATCATACTTCATACTTAATATTATAAATGCGAAAGTGTGTTTGTTTGTTGGTTTATTGGTTTGTTGGTTTGTCCTTTAATCACACCGCAACCGAGCAACGGATCGACGTGATTTTTGGCATGGGTATAGTTGAGGACCTGGAAAGTAACATAGGCTACTTTTTATCCCGAAAAATTGAGGAGTTCCCGTGGGAATCAAAAAAACTTTTACCACGCGGACGAAGTCGCGGGCATCACCTAGTATACTGTATAATTATATTGTGAAATATTTTATGATGTAAAGTAAATTAATAGCATAAAAGGAACCTATTTATTATTCATGTAAGCTATAAGCTTGCTCATAACTATATTATAAAGCTTTTATTTATATGTTTCCCATTCAACATTCATGCTTAAACAAAAACAGGAAAACCTTTCGCATATTTAAAGCCTGAATACGTACCGTGGCAAATACCTACCGACATAATTCCGGCAAAATGTGTGTTGCATTTCACAGACAGTAAGGACCTAAATGTCAACATAAAGGCTTGCATGAAACGAATTTAAACAAAGAGTTTGCAAAACAGATCTGTAGGTTTAGCACGACATTTTTCATCTCACACATTAGCATAAGAGTAAATTGGACCGGAAGATTGTTTATTCACCGTCGAAAATTCAGTAAGATTTCCAATATTACTAATTCAGTAATACTGCAAGATTTATTTATGCTCGGGACGGTAAATGTATGGATGAACATAATATTAAGGACCTTTAAACAAGGTTGTTTTGTGAATATACCAGCGTACAATAATTTCTCTAGATATTTTAAAATGTCAACACTCGAAATCTACTAACGTTTTCGAGACGTAAAAACTCATAATAAGGTCTGAATCGTAAATTTCATGCTTCTGTATGTAACAAAAGCGTTATACAAATTTTATTCTTCTAACAACGCATCTAAGATTTTTACTTGAGGTTCAGTACTACCTAGGTATTTAAAATATTCATGGTATATTCGTGACGACCTCACCTTTGTTAGCTTCAGGTAATGTATAGTTAGGTAACTACAAGTCTGTCTTATGTCTAGAATTACGTAATCATTCATCGTTAAACTGCGGCAGCAAGTTCACTTTACTATTATAATTTTAAAGCAGCTTTTTGTCTAAAGCTCGTACGTTTAACTTTTCATAAGTTAAGTTGAGTTAAAAATAAAAGAAAAAAATTCAAGAGGAAACTAGGTTCGAAACAGGAAAACATTTGCAATCTAATGTTAAATAAATACATGATGTAATTTATTGCCTATTGCAAAAAAACGTGACAGCTTATGATACAATCTTATCACCACGCCTAAAACATTTACAACACTATTAATTCGGTCAAGATGCTGTTTTTTACTGAAATGTTGTAAGTCATATTTAAATTAACGATTGCAACACTCACAGAACCTCTATGGTACGAAATAAAACAAGCAAACCTGAGCTTAAACGATAAGTTACTGTCAATAATTATTGATCAATCATTTAAATAAATACAGAGACAATAATGAACGTAGTAGGATTTCCATGATGAATGTCAAAGGGCCTGTTTAAAGATCCATACAATCAACATACAATGCACAACCGTAGCAAGAACAAGCAATAATGAATAATCCCTACGACCTATAGGGCCATGCCAAACTGTGGTCAAGACTCTACCACTTCATGTTGCGTTGAACACGCTACCGCCGCGCGTTGTTTATGTCCAAGCCTTTAGTAGGTAAGAGGTCAGCGCATCTTCGCTACCCACGATCGCGTAAGAAATAAGCTTGCTCAATGCGAAACGCGAACTTTGTATCGATAACCTACTACAATGTGCTTATACAAATACAAAGTAGGTTAGGAGTATTGCATACTTTTACTTTCTAAAAGCGAAAATACAGTACGGACTGGATAGGACAAAACGTCATAAGGGAAACACGTTTCATCCCGTCAGGCTAATCAGTGCAGCTCCTTATACCTAAGTAGACGCGGCAGTATGAAGCAGACGAAGGACTGTATAAATAATTGTCCGCGAAGAAAATTAGTCCGTCGTACTATTTCAACTACAAACTCCCGCGGCAATTAGTGAAACTAATACATTTTACAGGCAGCATTAAATTAATCTAAACATGCGACTACAGCGCTGCCGCTTCTTGAAACTCGAAACGTACTACGAGTATGTTCCATCATGCTCGTAAGGCGCAGGACATACAGAAGTGTCGACGGGCGGTCGACGGGTGTGTCGAGAAGCGAGCGGTCGCCGCCGCTTCTATGTATTTCATACAAAATGTATGCAAGCGGCGAGGCGCCGAGCATACTGAAGAGGCGCGCGCGGCTATGGCGGGGGCGACGCTTCCTCGCCATACGGCGCGCAACTCGCCCCTCGCCACTTCTATATGTCCCGCGCCTTAGATAATACAATGCTAAGTATGTAGTCATAAGTGATCTATTTTGATGGGCAACAAAGATGTATGTATAGTCAAAAAGTCCGCACTGCGAATAGGTATGGAATATTGACCGCCGGACCTAAAATTGTTTTTTGTCCGGTGTTTTCGCCCTACGATATGATCCCTCTCGTGTTATTTTCATGACGGTCATCGTATACCATCAGGTGTGAGGTGACCCACTTGCTCGTTTGTTCGTTATTTGGTTACATTTTTAATGCTCTAAAATTGAATTTTTCAGTTAGGTTTCACAATGTTATTTGATTGTGAAAGGTAAAATTTTTTTGGAGGCCATTTAAACGCTCTTCGTATGAATAGGTACATAAAAGTAACGTTAAAACGAGGAATGACAAACAAAATCCCTCTGTTATTCGCAGAATTTGGGAATGGGCTATGCACACGTAATATCCATTGTGACAACACGGTTTTTACTCGGGATTAGAGTCAAAGTGACTGAATTTTAGGCTCATTCACGATAATAGCCGCCATTTTCATACATTCATTGTGATTAATGTGTGAGAAGTTCATATTTAGGATAAAATTGCTGCTTTTATTAAAAAATAATAATGAATTGTGAGGAAGTTCCTCTCTCTGGAGCCCTGACCACCGGCTGCTTGGGCCCCGCAGTGGGTGGAAGTTTTATAAGATTATTTTTAAATGTGTTTTGTATAGGTAGTATTTTTATATATTTATGTAAAACGTGTTTAGAAATAATTTTATAAAAATATGTACAAATAAATGAGAATAATAATGGTATCGGCTTGAACTGGAATGTCTAACTACATTACCATTTACCATGTGATTCGGCAGCCTTATTCCCAAAAAGCTCATATTGTCAACCGCTTCATATTTTGAACCGATTTTAATGAAAATTGGTTCAGGCATACAGGTTATGCCCCGGGAAAGGACAAAGGCTACTTTTATCCCGTAAAATTAAGGAGTTCCCGCGAAAATTCCGGACTATCTCTGTGAAAATTCGATCCGTTCAGCCGTTCTGGCGTGATTGAGTAACAAACATCCATCCACTCATACATCCATTCATCCATCCAAACTTTCGCATTTATAATTTAGTATAGATTTGACAAGTTTTGTTATCATATTCATATAGGTAGGTACATAAACTTCACAAGACAATCATTTGATGTAAGTACTTACTTTATGCTACGTAGGATATTTGTTTAGTTTAATTTAAGTTTATAGGTTTGTGTTTACGTTACATAATATTTGCAACAGCCTGTAAAATAACAATAACACAACACAACGCAAATGTCGGTTCTTGACATTTAACAAGTTTTGTTATCATATTCGTACATAAACTTTATAAAGCAATCATTTCATAGGCACTAAAATTCTACATTAATGTTTCAAGTGCTTTATGTATGCAGTATGCACATAGGTTTTAGTTTAAAGTTGACGATACGGGAGGGCGGTTTCCCCCATACAATCGTATTAGTCTGTTTTCTCCGTGCATAATTACAATAGAGAAAATATTTTTGCACCATAAAATCTATATGTGTCCGTGCCATGTCCCTATATTTTGCTTTTTTCAATAGACTGATAATTTTAAGAATATGAAACCTTCAAAAAATTGCAAAAAATGGCCCAGTTTTCGCGTCATTATCAGATATCCCGCAAATAAATTTGACGAATATAATCAAAAAAAGAAAAACATACCGACATAGCCTGAGGCTGAGTGAGTAAATTATTGTTGAAAAAAATATTAAAATCGGTTCTGTTTTGGAGGAGGAAACAGAAAAACGAGAGTAAGAATTCGGCTGTTTTTCATAGGTATTATCGGTCCAAGATGCAGTTGGCCCTATCGGGTGTTATGGAATTATATTCGAGGAGCAGCCGCCGCGACGGCAATATAAATGTTCAATAGTTCAATAAATCAATACCTATTCTGAAAGATTCCCGTTCATCCAATAATATTATTATGTATATCCACGCGGACGAAGTCGCGGGCATCTTCTAGTTTATATTTATGATAGTGTTTACCTACCTTAGAGTACAACTTATTTTAAATTCCCTTAAAAAAGAGCTTTTGCTGAACCTCAAATGTGCAGGATATGTAAAAGCTCAAATCTGGAGTCATAGATGGTACCTACATAAAATGTCGAACTTTTAAAAAGCCCAAACCAATTATTATAAAATAAAATTAATTGAACCTTACCTTCACGTTCAATGCTAAGCTATATAGTCGTGCAACGTTCACTGCTTACGTTACTGGCTACGGCACACAATCTTATTCCCACTTCTATTGAGGCGACAATCACCCACTTTCAAGCGTAAACTGGTTTCGACAACAAAGTTCAGTTTTTTTCTTAGCTCCTGTATGCTAAAAAGCTATCTACTTAACTCACATTATGCGTAATGGACACGATAACTCTTATCGACATCATTAACACAATACATAGTATTTAATATTCACTTAAATGAATCGCAAAACATTAGAGCTTTAAAGCTCGCCGCTACACGATTTCAGATAACCCCAAAGATTCATGACCCCTTCAAACACAGCGCTAGTTGGGGCGCCGTCAATAATTTCACACTAACATAAAACACAGTTTTGTATACAACACGAGTACAAAATACAATAGTCTTAAAATATCAATGAATTCGCGTCATAAGACAAAAACATCTCGTATCGTAGAACCCAGACAGCCGGCGTAAGCGCTTCGGAACCCGTCGGGTTTCTTCGTGATCAGTAGGTACAATAAAATTTACAAGATACAAGGAGAGATACACAGTTTTCTCTTTCTAACACACGAGTGAAACGATACTTTAGATCGGATCACTGAACCGAAAAGAAACAGAAATAAGTCTTTCTCATCCGGTGGCCGTCGTTTGGAAACCGGTTTTGTATTGTTACTTTTTAAAGCTTGGACACAGACGAAGCGTGATGCCAGCGACACATGCTGGCAACTTGAACCGCTGCACTTGTGTATTCCATACTACGAGTGAATAATATAATTACCTATCATAGTACTATCATACATAGAAGGTACATAGTTTCACCAAAGGTTGTCTGTAAGAGATTGCTTTAGCAATAAGAATGCCTTTGCACATTTCCGTGAAGTCTTACTACTGCTTTTTGACTGTATAGTGCATACTGTTTATGTGTGTGCAAAGAATAATGCGTGAAAAAAATCATAACTAGAAGATAGCATGCAGGTATACGTTTGCTTCGGTTTTTGAATTCTCTCCTTACCTGTAATTTGTAAAGTTAGGTACAGTCCGATTCAAACTTAATGACTTGCGCAGAATACAATATTAAGTACTTATCAGTTGGACGTTTTTAGTTGACTGCGGTGCGAACTATGTTAGTAGGTGCGAACCTATACACCCGCGGCTAATTCCGAGACGTATAAAGTTTGAATCAGACTGTATATGTGACAACCGCGGTTTGACACGTTACGCTTTGTGAATGTCCAAGCCTTAAAGTCTACTAACTATACATACTAGTGTCCGAACTATACTTTAACTCATTATGTAATATCGCAGCGATACCCGTTTGAGCTTTACGCTAGGGCCTGTGCTTATAAGTTATAGAATAATATGTAGATGGAAGGAAACTGTTACTGAACGGAAATGGACACGACCGGGGTACAGCTATAAGACTGGGGAAAGAGAAATATTATGTTATGTAGGCGCCAGGTAGTAGGTACATAGGTAGGTACTAGGTACCTATCTATAATAATAATATTATAGTACCGACTCTACTTTATCGGATAACAGATAGACGATCGCGATTATGAACTACTTAACGTGTCACTTACCTACCAGTAGGTACTTATTGACCAGGAACTAAATATATTAGGTACTAGCTGATGCCCGCGACTTCGTCCGCGTGGAATAAGTTTTTCAGTTAATTTTCCAGGATAAAAAGTAGCCTAGATATTACTGTCCCACGATATATAATCCCCCTTTAATGGTGAAACACGTACTTCTTCATATTTTAACGAAAGCCCAAATGCTGTTTCACGGCTATAACTTGAGAAATTAAGGATTTTCATACAAACTCTCAACCCCTATTTCACCCCTTCGGGGGTGGAATTTTGAAGAACTGTAAAACACATATGTTTTCATTTTCAACCCGCAGCTCATATATCAAGTTTCATGGCTATAACTTGAAAAATTAAGGACTTTCATACAAACTCTCAACCCCTATTTCACCCCTTTGGGGGTGGAATTTTGAAAAACTGTGAAACACATATGTTTTTATTTTCAAACCGCAGCTCATATATCAAGTTTCATGGCTATAACTTAAAAAATTAAGGACTTTTCATACAAACTTTCAACCCCTATTTCACCCCTTCGGGGGTAGAATTTCGGGATAAAAAGTATCCTATGTCCTACCTCGTAGTATGGGCTCAAATCGTGCCAAGTTTCGTTTGAATTCATTCAGTAGTTTCGGCGTGATGCGCGGCCAAGATACAGACAGACAGACAGACAGACAGACAGACAGACAAAAATGAAAAAAATTACAGATTTGGCTTCAGTATCGAATAATGAGTGCCCTCCAAAAAAAATTTTTAAAATATCCTCAATGTACAGAATTGGGCCTGTTACAGTTTTATTATAAGTATAGATTATAAGTATAGATAGTCTTGATCACATTAAACAAAGATAGAGATCTGCTTATCCGCTGCCGCTGCCGCTGCGTTACGGTACGATGCCGCGTCTAAGCCAATAAAATTAGAAGCATGGTTTTAAACAATAATGCAACTAGTTACTATACCTGAACCTCTTGTAAGTTTAGGGTACATCGTCCCTGAAATAATAACGCAGTTAACTGTCTTCACAACAAAAGTAATTAATTGGTGAAAACGCAGTTCACAGACTTACACATAAAAAATATTAGTAGAAACGCTGCCCATCAAATAGAGGAAGAAATTCTTGCACTACAGAAGCTTTTATAAGAAATGAGTAATAATTTAAATTCGATCAAAGTAATACCTAAATTAGAATACATAAGTAGTATCTATTTTTTTAATTCATTTGAAAGTACCTACTAGTCCACTGTACTTACGTAGAAACAAATAATAATTATATCCTCGTTTAATAAGCGTGCGTTTTAGTTGTAGTAGGTAATTGGCTCGTGCTTTGATCATAATATAATATAATGCCAGAAATTGTGATCAAAATTCCCCCAATATTGAACCACAAAAGCATGCTCGGCGGAGCACCCGAATATTATGCTTTTAGAAGAGTTTTCAAGCACGTTCAATGTTTTTAAAATATACATTATACTTACGAAACCGAATTTTCCAGCCTTCTGGCCTATATTGTATAGGCATAACCTAGCTAATTAGTAAAAATATTTTCATTTACTCAAATACTTGTTGTTGCTACTGCAATTATTATTTTAACGTAATACACGCCTACAAAAATTAAAAAAAAACAAAGAAATTCCAAAACTAAATATTATGTATAATTATTAAATTAACCAACACAATCCTAAACACATAATCGTGTTTGCATGTGTTTCTAAGAACTCTCTGTAAGTAGGTTGTTTACAAATATGGACCACGGAAGCGAACCAAAAGGTAAAGCTACACGAGGCGTATCAAGTTTTATATTACTACCATAATATTTACTATCCTCAAATAAGTAAATTACGTTCATGCACCTATTATTTTAATTTTAGCCGGCAATACCGCAGTCGGTGACGATTGAATATGCTTCGTTTTTAATATGCTGGACCAATATTGACATCCATCCAAGTAAGTATGTATGTATGTATCTATGTATGTATGTGTGTATATATGTATGTATAAGTAAGTAAAAACACTTTATTACACACAAACAATTAACAAAACAAAGGTAAAACGAATCGTGACAGAATTTTCAACTTGTTACGGTGTAAAGGCGACCTGATCGCTATGAGTGATCTCTTCCAGGCATATATGTATTTACTTTATTGTACACCACAAAAACACAAAAGAAACAAGATACAAGGAAACTTAAAATATAAGTACAATAAGGCGGATTTATCGCTAAGCAGCGATCTGTTCCAGGCAACCTTAGCGCTATAGGGAAAAAATGAAGATGAGGACAACGGGTCGTACCTAACTATGAAAAAATTAGGTCAAAGTAGAATTTATAATTTCTGAATTTTCCCTTGTCTGGCCTGGTGGGAGGCTTCGGCCGTGGCTAATTACCACCCTACCGGTAAAAGACATGCCGCCAAGCGATTTAGCGTTCCAGTGCAATGCCGTGTTAAAACACGTTAGGGGTATGGGTTTAATGTAACTGCCATGCCCCTAACAGGTTAGCCTGCTACCATCTTAGACTGCATCGTCACTTTCCTTTAGGTGAGATCGTAGTCAAGGGCTAACTTGTAGTGGATAAAAAAAGTGTTACATATTGTTGTATTTTGTAGCTGCGACAGCGTTGAAAACGAGGTGGTGAGTTTACAGAATACCTAACTCAAGTCAAGGGTAGTAGATGAGGCGGTTAACGAGAACGGTTGTTTATTTTCTCACGCCTCTCAGCCGCCACGACTGACCGAAATGCCGAAACCGTCAAAAGCTGGCGACACGGATGACCGCCGCAATCTAACGGACCAGAGATTAGTTCACTCACTAATTAATACTTAGAACTTGTTTTATTGATATTAAATATTGTATGAGATGATTTATTTTCTTTCAACTTTCGTCGTGAATGTTCTTTATTGAATTTCTAATGGATTTCATTTTAAATTCAATGGATCTGTTCTAAATTTATTGATTAACTAGCTGATGCCCGCGACTTAGTCCGCGTGGATTGAGGTTTTTCGGTTCCCGCGGAAACTCTTTAATTTTCCGGGATAAAAAGTAGCCTATGTGCTATTCCAGACTATAATCTATCTCTGTGCCAAATTTCATCCAGATCCGTTCAGCCGTTGGAGCGTGATTGAGTAACAAACATCCATACATCCATACATCCATACATCCATACATCCATCCATCCAAACTTTCGCATTTATAATATTTATTTCATATATTGAATAACGTTGGTAAAAAGTAGCATCCATTAACAGGATCTCGCTTTCAGTTTTTTTCAGATGACTTTTATCAATAACCATCATACTTAGTTATCAGAGTGTCGCTAGTGCGGACGCTTTTTTTTATCCACTACAAGTTAGCCCTTGACTGCGATCTCACCTGATGGTAAGTGATGATGCAGTCTAAGATGGTAGCGGGCTAACCTGTTAGGGGCATGACAGTTATATTAAACCCATACCCCTATTCGGTTTCTACACGGCATCGTACCGGAACGCTAAATCGCTCGGCGGCACGTCTTTGCCGGTAGGGTGGTAACTAGCCACGGCCGAAGTCTCCCACCAGGCCAGACTAGGGAAAATTCAGAAATTATAAATTTCTAAACCTGCCGGGGATCGAACCCGGGACCTCCACACGTTAAGGCAACAGCGCTCAACACTGCGCCACGGAGGTCGTCATAAAGGTGAATAACTGAATATGTACACCTTTAGGGCGGTTTCAGACTAGCGGTTTTTTGCGCGTATAAGGTCACATTTTACTCTTCAAAAAACCGAACGTGCGTAGGTATACGCGCCAATTCCAGCGTGTTCGCTAGAACCCGTGGGTCAGTCAGTCAGTAGTAGAAGTCAGTAGTATACGAGCTTATAAGCGCCTCAACGCTCGTAAGAGTTGCGTGTGCGGCAAAGGGTATACGGCGCCTATACGCGCCTCCACGCGCTTCCAAAAACGAGCTTATACGTACAGACGTACTATTATTATCTATTCTGTGCTTATACGCACCGAAAACCCAGTAATCTGAAACCACCCTTATGAAGTGACTCGTATTTAGCCGCAGCCAGATGCTAAAATTGGAGTAACTTGGACTTATTGATATTTTCCTTTTGATTAATATTGGATACCACAGAGATAGAGACCCGGACACGGATATAGGATATAATTTATCCCCGGAATCAATATGTGTAGTTTTATACGGGGCAGGACGAAGTCACGAACCAACAATATGATTGATGGTAGAGCCATAAAATATAATGTACGTAGGTTTCAGTTAAATAGTACCTAACTAACAATTGTGTGGAAATCATTATAGAAATATCAAGCCAGCAAACATCATACAATTTCATGTCAACAAAGTAAAACCCCCTAGACAGTTAAAAAGGCCTCTCATAATCAATATGGCGTGTAATGAAATTTAAACGTTGATTGATTTATGGGGGGAACGGGTTGCAACGTAATTGGATAGTGTGTTAAGGCTAACACACACTCGATGGCTTGCACCTACCCGCTAGGGTCTGCGCCCACTGGCGGCACGGCACGACAGGAAATTTCATGAGACGAATAGAAATATAATTTGCGCTGCCGCTGGCAAGGTTGAAGGTACGCCCGCGCCCGACCCGCTATCAACCCGCGCCCGCGTGATGTGTGAAGACGTTCGAGCAGCGCGTCTCACGCGATGAACCCGACCCGACCCGCGCCCGCGTTCTATGTGTTTTGGGCTTTAAACTTATTGTAATACTATTTTAAGTATTTCTATTCGTCGCATGAAAATCCCCTACCGTGCCTGCCGCCAGTGGGCGCAGGAACTAAGGCATCCACGAACATGCATACCACCAGAGGCCCAATTGTCTAAGCAAATTGTAATCATTTGACAGCCGAATAATTGTTAAGGAGTGCTTTTTGACTGCAGGCATCTATGAACATCATAAACAGGTCGAATTATAAGTTTGACAAACGTTTACGATCACGATTTCCTTACACAATCGGGGGGCAGGTTTGCATATATCAAAGGTTGTAGCATAATTAATAAAGGCCCAATTACATGTCTCGGTCGTAATAGCCCGTATTCGGGTACACGAACAGAAATCCTTATTCAAAATTCACACGTTCTTTACACTGATATTGCCATGACAGTTTTACCCGAATTCAAGTTTATTTATTCCGAAAAATCTTGTCCGAAGCAACGAATAATATATTCAAGTCATTTACATGCTTACTTTTTATTTTAAATATTTAAGCGAGAGAGAAAATTTTCTATATATGATACGTATGTTTACCCAGTATTAAGCTTTAAGTAGGTATGACCTATGTCAACTACCAAGTTGAACTCAAACCAGTTTAGTAACTGTAGCGTGATGCTTTAACAGACATACAGACAAAAAAAAGCTTTCTCCAATTAAAATTCACAAAATATAATATTTTGTGCACAGGAGTCGTCCATTTACAGTTTTATTTTAAGTATAGCTAAAATTAAGTAGGTATATTAAGTTAAGTTTATGTACCCAGTACCTATGGATATTAATTGCTAAAAGAAGTTGAGTGTTTCTAGAAAATATAACAGGCCGGGAAATTAATATGGACTGTTTAATCGGATAAGTGATCATTCACCTTTAGCGAACATAGGGGAAAGTGTTACTACAGTCGCTTGCAGGCGATTGCCCTCTGAGTTTACGAAGAGAAACTTTTGCAAAGCGCACGAATCCTTTCTCACTAACTTTATAAGCTATTTTAAGTACTTTCTAAACAAGACTGTGATACTGTATTTCTTTTTGAGTTTAATAAAACTTCATACACTATTCATACCTAAGTACATAATTTATATGCCCCTTACACAATATAATCCATTACAAGTATGCTCCTGAAAAAAAGCTTATTATACTGTTGAAGATTATGTAAATGCTATCAGGAGCATGGATTTGATCGCTCCAGCAATGCTACAGCAATGGACAGCGGTTACTTACTCGTATACTACACATTAATATAATTATTGTAAATGAATTATTCAAAGGAGCAACCACCGAGTTTCTTGCTGGTTCTTCTCGGTATATTGTAATAAGTTTATTTGAATTTAAAAAAAAATGCGTTATGAGTTATATGAGTAACTAGCTTATGCCCGCGACTTCGCCCGCGTGGACTACACAAATTTCAAACCTTAGGGGTTGAATTTTCAAATATCCTTTCTTAACGGATGTCTACGTCATAGTGGCTATCTGCATGCCAAATTTCAGCCCGATTCGTCCAGTGGTTTGAGCTGTGCGTTGAAAGATCAGTCAGTTAGTCACTTTTTCCTTTTATGAGTAATAATTTGTATGCATGTGTCGTTTTTAAGTCGTAACATATAGGTTTGATGTATTTTTGATGTGTTCAAAAGTGGCGTTTGATAAAATTATTTTTCAATTCCTACGGGAACTCCTTAATTTTCCGGGATAAAAAGTAGCCTATGTCACTTTCCAGGTTCTATACCATACCCATGCAAAAAATCACGTGGATCCGTTGCTCCGTTACAGCGTGATTGAAGGACAAACCAACGAACAAACACATTTTCGTATTTATAATATTAGTATGATTACTTGTAAAATACTTTTAATCAAACTATTATAGGAAGCAGATAATATAGATCTCATACACTTCCTTACCCTAATATCTAAGCTAAATATATTATTTTAGCAGGTTTGGCTAAAATCCATAAGATCCATAACATTCAACCTACTATTTCAACCCATCTGTTTAGAATCTGCTAGCATAGCATAGCATAGCATATTCTTTACGCTTATTTAAAGAAGAAACACGTATAAGCCACGTTTAACATGGTTCATAAGCTTCAGAAAAATTGATTCTACAACTGTATATAGGACAAAATAATGCTGCAGGGTCTTGCATTCATAAAAAAAGAAAAATGCCAAAATTTTGAAGGAACAAAGTATCAAGTCAATTCGCTATGAGTAGTTGTAAATATTACAAGAGGGATTGTGCAATAAGATGTTCTAAGATGCAACTTTAGAGCTCGTAGCCTAACTTCGCCGGAGGAAATCTGACTGTGTAATTCGGGAGGACTGCGAGCGTCTCTAATATCAGAGAGGCTCTTGAAAGAGGTCTTACAAACTTGTTCTACTCGGAGTCATGAAGTCAGCAAACTTCAATGAATGAAATCAATCCACTTCTTACTTACGCTTTGTATGTAGCAAAGTTAAAAAATTCAAAATTCAAATGTTTTTTATTCAACTAAACTTTTACAAGTACTTTTGAATCGTCATGTGAATCTACCACTGGTTCGGAATGCCATTCCTACCGAGAAGAACCAGCAAGAAACTCGGTGGTTGCTCTTTTTAAATAATTCATTTACAATTATTATTATATCAATGTGTACATAAGTAACCGCTGTCCTTAGCATTGCTAAAAAAAAAAATAATATTCAACCATGAATTGTCAAAATTAATTCATGAAATTATCAACTATACCTATTTACCTACCTAATTAAGTAGGTATAGGAATATTCGCGACTCGAAACCTAGACACCCGTAAAACCCGTTGCAAAAGAGAAGTTTCTAAAATGCGCCATTTTGATTTTCATTGAGTTTTTTATTTTACTTAGCTATAGGTATAATACCTATAATATAAATGGTTCGAGTGATGAAGCTGAAAGTAAAACTACTTATATCAACCATTATTTTAAATGAGAACAAAATGGTGCATAAACCTCGAGACATCTATGCTAAGTACAAGATCAAAAGTATACAACATTACGAAACAAACTTATTCCCGTGTAAATAAAGGTACAAAGGAAGAGATCCATTAGTGATTAGACACTTCATTCTTTGACTACCTATTTATAGCCGTGATGTTGCCTACAAACAATCCTTTGAGCAAAATGTTTGAGTATTAACGCGTGGGTTCAGAGAGCTTTCACCATCAAGAAGCTTTAAGTAGCTGCGGATATTCCTGTCTTAAACATTTCCCAAAGATTAATACGAAACTTCTCCTTTCGCTGTATATTAGTTATTGGAAGACTGGTATTTCTACACATAAAATAGCTGATGACCGAAAGCTGATGGCTGAAAAATTTCGGGGGAATTAGTTGATTTTCAGGAAAGAAAGCTTATGTCACTCTCCGGGATCAAACTATAAAAAACGATATTGATCCATTGCTCTGGAGGCATATTACTATCGTCTAAAGCCGTATAGTTTTAATATTGTTGACGTTCGTGTTTTGGAATCCTTATTTTTGGCACGTCAAGGTACGTGACGTAAAACTTTAATACTGGTTTAAGCAATGGTAATAACCCCCCCCTGTTGCGGTTTGAATGAAGGACAAACAAAAACATGTTCACAAAGCGTGTCTGTTCTGTTTTGTTTGGGACCTTTCCTTAACCAGTCTGTTTAGCCGTTTTTGTTGGTAAACGTGTATCTCGGAAAAGGTTATTTATATTCCGAATAAACGAAAAAAAAGACGCAATCCACGTGGACATAATTTAAATGTAAAGTTGAGTATATTGGACAGAAATTTGCCTGAATATAAAGTTATATTATTCTTATGGTGGTTTACCACCAAAAAATAACTAAGTACTTAAACTTTTCACTTACCTTCAGATAGTTGCGATTCACTTCACCACTTTTCTATAAAATAACTTTTGAAGATAAGTTATTAATTATTACACTCGCATGAAGGATTTCATTAAAATAGCGTTTATATTTATAATTTCTGTTAGTCGCTTATGCCAGTTAAGTATTAAACTTTGAAGGAATCAATAAATTAAACACTTTACAAATATTTACATTGTAGTTTTAAAGCTAGTGGTTAGAAAGCTTATAGATTAAGTTAAAACTATGTTAGGATGAGATATTTTATTTTATAAGTTTTGCTTTACACTGTCGCTCTCACTTGAAAATATATTTCAATATTCGCGATGTCTCGCAAAGGTTCCATCGGCATTTAACACGCTTGTCGCGTAGGGCGTCTAGTTGGGAACTGGGCGGGCGGCACTCCCGCCCTTGCAAGTTCATGGCGAGTTGAAACGACTTTTTACTGTTACAAGCCATTTTCTATCCAATTGAGCAACAATATCATACTACTTAATATTATAAATGTGAAAGTGTGTTTGTTTGTTGGTTTATTGGTTTTTTCTTCAATCACGCCGCAACTACTTTTTGTCAATTATGGAGTTCCAGTGAGAAATATAGACTTATTTCAAGCAGAAGAAGTCGCGGGCAGCAGCTACTATTCTTATAAAGTGAGGCACTTATTAAGAAAATTGTATTTAACTAAACATTAGGTTATATCGACACCAAAATTTGAACAGTGCGGCATTTCGAACGTAGCATTTTGTAAATGAGCAAAGCAATTAAGCGATACTCAAAAAGCATTTAAGTACTTTAGCTTTATGCGTAGCAGCGTACCTAACTTACAAATTTCATGAAACCTAATGTATATATATACCTACATTAAGTTTATTCTCATTTCGAGCCTTCTGGAGACAACTGATAAGGCGTATCTGTACCTAATCTACGTGCATTTGTTTTTGATACCTTTAGCAGAGTGATCGTGAATTTCGCCTTATACGCATGGAAGTAATGCTTGCACGAAAACACACCATAAACCAAACAGGACCAACCACAAGCGCGAAATGCCCGCGTCAGCACTTTAAAAGGGATCTGCGCATGCTGGTGCGAAAAGACAAAACGTATTTCTCTTCCAACGCAGATGCTTCGCGTTGACATATTTTGTCCTGTTCGGTCCCTATAGAGCGCAGTCGCCATTACGAGTATGCTGAAAATTTTCGAACTTTGCAGTCTCTCTTGCGGCTTTTGCAACGCTTTAGATCTGTAGTTCGATAAAAAGTTGCGAGAAACTGTCATTTGACAACATGTTTTTAATTACTAACAATCCTTTTTTTATTTTTAGTTATTTTTATTTTTAGACGTAAAAAATACTTACCAAAGTTTTTAAGAAGCTGGCATGAAAATTCAGTAGCACTGGTTAGGTAATACTTTCATAATTATAAAATAGCTACGATCTGCCAATGGTGACCCCTCCGTTGACCTCTGAATCCTCGACAGAGATAACTAAACTGAAATGTTTGAAATAACGAAGACTGATCCCTCAGCAATGCCTTTATATTTTATAAAAGGTAATGAAATTATGCATTTACTTGCTAAGTTTGTATACGAGTGAAATTCACAACATATTTGCAGTAAGTATAATATTTTTAAGTTTTCCCTTACAAACAGGTAAACTGAATAACAACCTTTATAATTTTGGCGAAGGATTGAGGGCAAATGTTTAAGATCTATAAAAAACTAGCGGAAGCCCGCGAATTCGTTCGCGTGGCATAAGTTTTTTTTTAATTCCCACAGACACTCCTTAATTTTCCGGGATAAGAAGTAGCCTATGTCATTCTCCAGGTCCTCAACTATACCCATGCAATGCAAATCACGTTGATCCGTCGCTCTGTTGCGGCGTGTTTGAAGGACAAACTCTCTATTTTAACGTCCTTGGGGATCGCATTTTTAAATGGTGAAACACGTAAGTACTTCTTTATATTTCACCGAAAGCTCAAATACCAAGTCACATAGCTAATAACTTGAAAAATGAATAACTTTCATACAAAATTTCAAACCATATTTAACCCCTTTGAGGGTAGAATTTTCTTAAACTGTGAAACACATATTTCTTCATTTTTAACCGGAAGCTCATATACCAAGTTTCATGGATATAACTTGAGAAATGACGGACTTTCATACAAACTTTCACCCCCTATTTCACCCCTTTAGGGGTGGAATTTTGAAAAACCCTTCGTTAGCGAGCGTTTACGTCACAAAAGGAACCTTCTGTCAAAATTTCAAGGTTCTAACCCCAGCGGTTTAGGCTGTGCGTTGATATATAAGTCAGTCAGGACTTTGAATTTTATATAATAAAATTTAAAAGAAGCAACACAAGCTTAACATAACATGAAATAGCATGGCGACCTTAACTTAAAATACAACTGGTCAAACAATTGAACCTAACCATAATGGTTTAGTTGGTGCAAGAAGTATCAACTATTAACATACAGTAAAAGTGGCTAAAACCCGAAAAGCCACAGCTTTGAACTTTAAAAACGCAGACAGCCGCTTTGTCTGTATTTCATTCGACGACTGTGATAACTGTTTATCTGAGTGTGAAACGTTGCTATTTTTACGCTTATTCGATAAAAACTACGCTTTGCAGCTATAGATAAATCATATTTTCGATCCTTCTTTCCATCAAAAATTGGATTGAGTTAGCTTGAGCTTGAATCGTCGTAGGATTTTTTTTGCGCTCTGTCTCTGTGTGTGTGTTTCATTTTCTTTTCAATACATTTTTTCAGACATTCATCAGACTGACATTATTAAAAATTGGTCGTCTGCGATAGATTTTATGCATTCAATTTTAAAATTCCCACATCATCTTATAGAACAGGCTGAAGCTATTTGAATGGAAAACGGGAATATTAGTCTATTCTCAAACACCTAATATTCTGCTCAAAAAAATTAAAATAACTTTTGGTTAAAATAACAAAGGAAGGCCTATCTTTCAGCTTTTCAAGGAAAGTCTTTAAATTTTTAGTATACAGAAAGTGGGTCACAATGTTTTCGCATTCTCTGGCTCCGCGACAAGCGACATTGTCATTTGCTTAACAATAAGAAAAGAAATTATTTGGAAGCCATCTGCTCGTTAAAGTATGAACCAAAATGTTCTACTTTTCACTAAGCGAACCGACAGCAAAGTAATTAATGAAAACCACTAAGGCTGAGCGTAAGCTGGGCGCTCATTTTCTTTTATTCGATGACGTCTTTTTTGTAGGCCACCTAAACATTTTTTTCAAGCATGAAAATACATAATTATCTAATTATTGGCAGACCAGGCAGCGATCCACGGAATGAACGGCTTTCTTATTGAATTATAATATAGCAGGCTCCAGCATAAATACAATTTTAGCTGAAACAACGCCGTATTGCGTGCATGTTACTAAAATTTTTATACAAAGCATAACAGTATGTTTTGTCAACAATCCTGCAGTATCAACCCCAAACTAGCTGGAAAGTGAAAACGAGTCCTCGTAAAAAACCGTTTATAAGAATATCCATAAAAATATCCCAAATAGGCCTTTGCCAACAGTTTCCCAACAAAATAAACCCATTTAGTTTATTGTTTACCCAGGGAGTCCAGCTTGCAAGTATTTTGCATGGAAATATGGTTAAAGGCCAAGATGTAAACAAAGGATATTGTAGTCTGAAGATTTGGACAGGCTAAGCGCGTGACGGAAACGTGTCCAACGACGCAGCGCCGCCATCAGTTCATACAGTCAGTCAAATTCATCAGAGCAGGTATATTGACCAGCAAAAGTCAGTAAAACATAGTATCGCTAAGTAGTGGATCAAACATTCGGAGACGTAATTGCTAATAGATAGTGTTACAGCTATGTCGTTTGCCAAAAATAAGGCTATCTCATGCATGTATTTAATCGTTGGTTACGCTCTGCAGTGTGACGTGTTTCATATTTCCGTGGTTCGTTGCATTACAAATCGTCTATACGTTCATGTAGGTAATAGGCACACGACGTATGTTAAGTACATACCTACGTGTCATGCTGCTGCGACCGTCGATCTTCGTGTATGCCCAAGCCTTTAAAGCCCTCGTTATAAATCTCATCACGTAAGTAGTTACATTGTTAGCGATAGTTTGGGCAGGGTAATGTAAACAACCGGGCATTATTCAGGGCAACGCTTGAAGATATTTCAGCTATCTCGGGATCGACATCGGCCACTATCGGAATTCTGCTCCGGTGTTTTACAAGTGTTCGAGAACGGTGCTGGAGGCACGGCCTGAATAGAGACAGTGCAAGACAAATGAATTGGAATGGTATGGCGGGTGCAGCGGCCATCAGCGCCGAACAAGCCAAGAGGCGCAAATATGAAAACCTCGATGGGAGCTTCATATTCGTGCCTTTTGGTGTGGAGACCTTTTGGCTCGAGCTCTTTTTGAGGAAATTTCAAAAAGGGTTATCGAGTCAACCGGGGACCCGAGAGCTGGCAGCTACCTTGGTCACAGAATTAGTTTGGCCATCCAAAGGGGTAATGCTGCCAGCATCTTGGGTACAATGCCTCGCTGCGGTGGTCTCGATGAGGTTTTAGATTAAATTTAATTTATTTTAGTTTTAATTTAATGGTGATTGTAATGTTAGTTTTAATTTAGATTTCATTTATAGTTTGTTAGTATTTGTAATGTGTTAAACAATAATTAAGTTTCAGTTCTTTTCTGTCACGTCACTAATTTGTGTTTTATTTTATTTATATGAGGTGCTTGTCATGAAAATATTTTATCAGTAGTAATTTGTACCTACAGAAAATACTCAAAAAAAACTAAAAGTGATTAAACTCAAAAATAAAAATGCAAACAAACTGTTCGTGCGATATTCTCATAATATGCGCGGTATACCCATATCGTCTTTATGTGGTCAGGCTTAAACATCGTTTTAAAAAGTATACTTAAACAAAAATATAATGTGAAAATTGGGTACCTACCTATTGCTAATAAATATAACTTATTAACCTACCTATTGAAACTTAATAAATAGGTACTTATAGATTTTATTTTTCTTTGCTATTTCTTTTCGGTTTTATATTGTTCTATTTACAATGTTTTATTTTTCAGATAAGTAAAGCTGTTTTTGTAATATATACACAACTTATTAACTGTTATTCCTTCCATAAACAAATAAGTGTTTCTAACTCGAAAAGCTGTTAAAAAGTTTCTTATTATATTAGTTTTCGTGGCACATTGATAGCATTGGATATTAGGCAATATTATGATATTAATATTTTAAGGATTTTAAGGTTATCTGCTATTGCCTATTTTACCTCATAACTTTTCCCAAAAAGAAGTTTTTATGAATATGTAAGGTGAACTTGAGATTACGAGTTACGACATAGGTCATATACGATCACAGTATAATCCTGAGATTTTTCAGCTTTCCAGCGAGAATCCACTCACAGATGACCCGCAGTATGCTACGGGTATTATCCTGGGATAAGTAGCGTATTACGTCAGCCCCGGCATTAATATCTATCATATGTCTTAATTTCGAAGTACTAGGTCAGTGCTACTTTAAAATTGTGTGCCTATCTATTTACAGAATAGTGGTACATGTACAAGACACTTTATAATAAAGTAAATAATTAAACACTAATTAATGCCCGCGTCTTCGTCCGCGCGACTAAAAATAAATTAAACTCTTTAATTTTCCGGGATAAAAAGCCTGTGTCCTTCCCCGGAATGCAACCTATCTCTGTACCAAATTTCGTCAAAATCGGTTGAGAAAATCGGCAGGTAAAGCGTAGCAGAGAGACATAAAGGTGGACAGACTGACAGATGAACTCTCGCATTTGTTAAATGAGTATGGATATAGATGTGAAAATTAATATCGTGTTAACCGTTTTGTAAAATCCTTATCGCAAATGATAAATTTTAACGAACTAAGAAAATGTTTGAGCAGTTTAGGAAATAGAACGGTTCCAATAATTGATATATCGAAACCCGATACCAGATAAGATCTATCAATGAATTCTCTAATTCACCAATATTGGGTAGACGGTCTCCTTATAAAGAAGTTGTACTCTACAAATAATGTAGATACCTAATTACCATTTTACATTTTTGTTTCTAATAATAAGTAAGTAGAGTTAGATACAAATAATCATAGAGCGTCAGCAATGGCCTGTGATATATTATATGTTATAGAATACCTAAAAAGGCATTTCTAAAATATGTTCAAGAACCCTTGCATGCTTTTATATTTAAGGTACCTTTACAAATTGCCTTGCGTTAGGTTCGGACATCAATTTATGGTGATAGCCTAGGCGTTAAGACTCCTCCTGAATCGCGAGTTCGATCCCCGGGCACGCACCTCTTACTTTTCGAAGTTACGTGCGTTTTATTAAATTAAATATCACTTGCTTCAAGCGGCGAAGGAAAACCTCGCGAGGAAACTTGGCGGCCCGGCCTATAGGAGCAGCTAGATGCTCTGATGGTTGTAGGGAGTGGGTACTCAACTATTGCTGTAGATACATACGATTTTATGTCGATAGCAATATACAAAGAGGTACGCAGAAAATACCGACGATTTGCAATAACTTCTGGTTTGACTTTTATTGATTTAGAGTCAGAGCAGCTTTTCTATAGTTGACATAGGGGATATCGACAGTTGAATATTAGAGCTGAACTATTGACATGTCACTAGTGATTGACGTCAACTCTATCTCGGATCACGTACAAACGTACATAAATCTGTACGAATGCCAATAAAGTTGATACTAGTAGCTTGTGGCGGTGTTGTTACGTAACAGTGTACCTAGTACCTACTCACAGAACATCTTAGAAGAAATAGAAATAGAAATAGATATATTTATTATCAAAATAACTTAATACATAAAAACAGTGCATTCCTGACCCCTAAACTAGGAGGACCCGTATCTTAGGGGCCAGTTCCTTCCCAAACGTTTATTAAAAGTAAATATTTCTCAAAATGTGCTGAGATTTCTACTAAGATAACAATTTTCTCTTATTTTACTTTTAAGTTTATCATTAGGTTAAGTTATTACATTAATTAGGTTATATTATGAGAATATTAATAAAAAAAGCAATTATATAAAAAGAGAACAAATGTTACGACTAGCAACGGATTCTTGTATGCTAAAAATTACGCAACTCACACTAAAAAATTTCATAGTTTAACAATATTTATACAAGCGGATGTATGTAGGTATCTCCTCTACATCCCACATCTTTTTTTAAAATAACTTCTTCTTTTTAATTATAATTCATAATTAAGAACATTTTTAAATTTTTAGAACATAATAAAATTTATGATTTGATTTTTTGCAGAACAATTCATCTCAATCATGTTCCATTGCAAAGGATGTAAATACTTTACAGACAAAGGTGACTTCATCTGATTAGCATCGAATTAAAGTTTCTTTATGGATCTCTTGGTAAAAAATTGAAAAGTTTTAGTACTTTTTGATATTGAGAGCTTTGACCATAATATACCTACTCAGGTAGAATAAATAAAAGACCATAATATTATTACGATCGTAGGTAAAACTTTTCATTTGCGCTACTTCTATAAACAGCAATCAATACTAGGTATATATACTTAAAGATGTATCGCAGACGACAGATACCTAATGTAATGAAGTCGGTATGGTTAGAGCTAGTGAAAACTTATGTGAACAACAGCCAAGGCGCAATCACGCACTATTAGACGAACAATGCTAACTCTCATTTATACGATCGGATTTTTGACGGAGAAAATAAAAGAACAAGGAGGTAAACAGAATAGAGTGCATTCAGTCGGTAAAAGTTCAGTCTCTAAAGTCAGCCGAAGATAGAAATAAATCGGTCTCAAATAAAAAGCGATCGTCTGCGTTAGCTATAATGGTACGTATAACGTAACGCAGTAATCCAAGCCCGCATATAGCTAATGAATGATTTCACGGCAGCTTAGCCCGAGCTCGCCGCCATCCTGCGGGCTTGATCGAATTAACCTTTAATTTGGTTAAAAATTGAAGAGGTAGTATTAAGTTCAAGGCTGTATTGGGTTACCGATTTTGTTAAATTCGTTATATCCTATTTTTCCAAAGCTTTATTATAGACATGGAGAGCTTTAAGGAAATATTGAGGACTTATCTGTACAACTGTACCTACTAGTATATCAGCATCATCATCAATTCAACCCATTGCCGGCTCACTGCTGAGCACGAGTCACCTCTCGTAACGAGAAGGGTTTGGCCGTAGTCAACCACGCTGGCCAAGTGCGGATTTGAAGACTTCACACACCTTAGACAACATTATGAAAAACTCTCAGGCGTGCAGGTTTCCTCACGATGTTTTCCTTCACCGTTAGAGCAAGTGATAGTTATAGTTACTTACATAAAAGACAGTAGACACGTCACACGTTGCTTTGAAAAGTTAGAACCAACCACCCGAACAAGGACAGCTGTATGTCTAAACCACTGGGCTGTATCCGCTCATACTCTAGGTAAATAAAAAGCATTTTGTGGTGTGAATTCGTAGTACTATATAGTATACGACCTCCGTGGCGCAGTGGTGAGCGCTACTGTCTTAACGTGCGGAGGTCCCGGGTTCGATCCCCGGCAGGCATTTGGGAATTTATAATTTCTGAATTTTCCCTGGTCTGACCTGGTGGGAGGCTTCGGCCGTGGTTAGTTACCACCCTACTGGCAAAGACGTGCCGCCAAGCGATTTAGCGTTCCGGTACGATGCCGTGTAGAAACCGAATAGGGGTATGGGTTTAATATAGCCCATGCCCCTAACAGGTTAGCCCGCTACCATCTTAGACTGCATATTATCATTTACCATCAGATCGCAAAGATCGCAGTCAAGGGCTAACATGTAGTGGATTAAAATAAAAAATAAATTATTTGTCTGGGTATAAAAATTATTACCTACTTACACTTTGTTGCATTCCAAGAAAACACCACTTTCCACGGCAAAATATTACACGCTATCATTGAAATTCTGAGAATTTTCATTAGTCGTCAAAGCTGTTTGACGATACTCAGTAAAGAAAAAGAAAATTGCTTCTGAAGTAGGTTTAGCAGCATGTACAAGTTTTTACATTGCAAATTCGATTGATGAACCAAACTCTTTCAAACTCTTCTCATTCTTAAAGGACGGTGGTTCAGTAGTGGGCCGCGGCAATGGGTAAATGATAAGAGTAGGTATATTAGTCTACATTTATACATAAGCTACAATCAAACAATCAAAAAATCAAATCTTTCCTCTTTATAATATTAGTTAGATTGTGTATGGACCAATGGCTTAAAATGCTTACTTTCATGTTACTTATAATAAGTATAGTTCAGAATTGCAAATCAAAAACAATGGATAGGCAACGCGCTTTCATGCGCATTTCAAAGACCCATCCCATGCTCTTTACTAAATGAAAACTCTCACCTACCTTACCTACATAATATTATGGTTTTCTTAGGTGGGTATCTATTTTCAAACCGAATAAAAGCTCAAACTTTCACGCTGATATAATGCGATTCGAAAATTTTGGATCGTTAATTCTCTCAAGATAATTCTCTTAATAATATTATCTTGAGTACTTGTTCTTCATGTTTTCTTTAAAAAATTAAACAGCTCAAACACAACCTTCAAAGTAAATATTACATAAGATACAATACCAAAACATAAAATGAAAACGCGAAGATCAAGGTAGGTACATGACACCAATGTGCGTGAGACAAAAACTCGTACACGTTTCTACGAGTAAATAAACACTGAGAGGTCATCACTCGATCTGGTTTAATGCTGCCACCGCCATTACTGGAGATGGTCCGTAATTAACTTCTAATGGTGTACCCGGAAAAAGCCTACGGACTCTACTGCCTGTGACATCAAACTAAAACGTTTTTTATCTACTACGTCGTTAGAGAACCTTGATAGAAAACTGTAAGAATTTGGTGCTTACTATAAATCATTAGGAAACCTACTCGTAAATTAGGAAGGTGGGTAAAGTAAAAACTTATTTTAAAGAAAGTGCCTTTTGTTAGATTCGACATGTAATACACTTCGTTTTGTGTAGAATCGTGGGCTGTATTAAATAAGCTTCAAGTTTCATAATATTTTATCCCAATCGAGCACGGAACCTATAGTTCTTGCTGGCAGGATGGAGTAAAAAAGTATTTACTAGTATTCGATTTACCAACAACAATGTTTTAGCAAAACATGTAAATTATGCTCTACGTACACAAGAATAAATACCAAAAATTTATAAATCATTCTACCTTGTTCAACAAGCTTTGTCTATTAGTGCATATTTGTTATTCATGTGGATTGTGGCGCCAGGGCTTCGGGAAACGATACCCATTTTGCAGGCCGTCGTCAGTAGGTACAAGGTTTAACACAAAGAGCAACGAGACATGCAAATTGTGCCTCTATTATCTGTCGACGGATGCGCCGGAGTGATTTACATAGGAATGGAGCCTGGAGGTGGCAGTTGGGTGCTTCCGTGGCGTGCGGAGGTCACGGGAACCGCCCAGGCAAAGCTTCGCCATGCCGCTCCGCTCCGCACCGACCCGCTACGACCCGCATGATTATAGACGCAAATCTGGAACGCTCATTCATAACTTTGGCGAAATTTACATAAACGCCCCATTACCGTATTCTAAATGCAATGCAAATGACGCAACGCAAATGATAATGATTTTGTAATCGTGATGGTCTTTAAAAGCTTTTTTTATGTAACGTACGCGAAAGGCACTCTTATTTTCGGCTTGCTAAGCTTAATTCTTAGCCTTAATTCTTGCTAAGCCGCCGTTATATATCTAGCGAGCAATATGTGTCGAAGAACTACATTCTGAAATTAAAAGGCTTGGAGAGACACAACCTGGGGCGACTTGGCTGCTAATAAAATAAAATCGTATAAAGCTAAAATCTATGGCACTGTATGAAATCATGACGTCGCGCGGTTTCATGCTTCTTAGAAACCGTTTTCCAGTGTGATTTCCTGTTTGCTATACTCAACTTGATGATACCCGTGACATCGTTCGCGTGTCTTCAGTATCTAGAATAAAAAACTGCCTTAATTCGCACTCCACATTTTAACTACATCAGTGCAAAAATCAATCAATTCAGTGCTCCATCGCGACGAACAAACAAACCACTTTTGTTTAGTATGCATTTTTGATGTGTTGCTACCGTCATTATAATCTTTAAACATGTTTGTCCAGGACTTTATATGAATGTTCCATAAAAACTTGGACAAGTTAATAGCAATTCAAATTGGTCAACTACAGCCATATTATTTGTAATATCCAAAGTTTCAACATAATGCACTTACAATTAAACAGGTTAATTAATTAATTTTAGCGGGTCAGATAAACTGACAGCGTGGGTTGCGCAACCGCGTACTGCACCCGCCTGCGCTTTCTTGTCTTACTGCTTACCTTGAGCCACGAGCTGCGCATGCGATGGAGTCAGTGCAACTTAGGGACTTACCTAGCTGAAGGTTACCTAGGTGAAGCATTTGACTGCTGCATTACCCCGACAGTAAGTAAGGCGTTGACGTTCTCTTTCAATTTCAAAGAGAACTTAAAAAAGTGACTGTCCTAACCTAAAAAACAGGCTAACCGAAAAGGGTTAAGGCATTTTCATTAAATCTATACGACATACCCCTTATTGTTTTGCGATTTGGATTTTTTAATGACACAGGCAACCTCTTAACCCACCAAATATGGTATACTCAATATATATTATATACTAATATTACAAATGCAAAAGTTTGAATGGATGGATGTTTGTTAGGTACTCAATCACGCCAGAACGGCTGAATGAATCTGGATGAAATTTGGCACAGAAATACACTATAGTCTGAAAAAACACATAAGGTTACTCTTCATATACCGGAAAATTAAAGAGTCTCCACGGGAACCAACAAAGCTCAATCCACGCGGACGAAGTCGCGGGCATCAGCTACTATAATATAATGAGACACCAAATCAGTAATCGATTCGTCCTGAGGCGGAATTATAAACTATTATTAGAAACTGAAACGAAAAAAGAAATTATCTGTTTTAATATTTAACACGCTGCTTGCTATGTTGTAACCTTCGAAGTGGTTTTAATTAGCTTTACAAAAAGTTTCACACAAAAAATCTTATACATAGATCTTTAGATATTATCTACACACTTTACTTAAAAGTATCTGGCATTTTGCATTGCCTAGGCCTACCTAGAAGCTTTGCGTGGCTAAATCTGGCTCTGAATCGAATTCGGGACCTCCAACTTCTAAGACCTCAGCACACAACAATGACATCGTCTAAAGATGATTCGAAATTTGTATGAATTATATATCACAGAAACAGTATTTTAGTCTCCTGCTAACATAAATTAGTATGGAAACTATAGAGCCTTTGTGTTCATCGAAGGCTATTGTTAACCGCTGTCGCTCATACGTTGTGCCGCCGGGCCGCTTATCTCGATTGCGGGGCTAAATCGTTACTTGTCCTCTCCCGAAATGGCCAATAAAATATGATAACTTACAATGAGATAAGAGTCGAAACCGCCTCCCTGTAATAGGATTATAGGATATCTACGCAAATGAGTCCTCGCTAAACCACTGTGAAGTTGTGAAGGCGTAAAACTACGCCGAACGCAATAGCGGTATGGTACGTAAAGCGTAGCATTTTTTGATGATTTTTAGGAACTTTAACTCTTCTTTTTTAACTGTAGGCACACGCTTGACCACAATCAGACCTGGTCGAAAATGATGATGTCCTTATATTTCTGTACTCAGTAACTTAGTAAGTAATGTGGCTTAGCTGGGAACCCTATAGTCATGATAATATCAAGAATGGTGACGCAAACTTTGATCACGGAAAAAAGGGCGTTATATTGTGTACTTGATTTTAATGTCAATTTTACACAGAATACAATTTTTGTTAAGTAAATTAAAGATATTGTTTTATTTCGTGAATTATAGGATACCTACTTAGTTCTATCTTGGGAGAAATTTTCAAGGATAATTCGATAAACGTATGAAAGATTCAAGAATCAAAATATGCGTACGAAGAAGAAAGGTGCAAGCGCCGAGGTAGAAATGTACGAATCCCTAAACCTACAGTATAAACAATCTACTTATACTAATTCAAAATTCAAAATTCAAATTATCCGGCTTAACGGATCTGGATGAAACTTGGCACAGAGATAGATTATGGTCTGGAATAGAACATAGGCTACTTTTTATCCCGGAAAATTACAGAGTTCCCGCAGGAACCAAAAAACCTCAATCCACGCGAACGTACTTAGTTGCGGGCATCAGCTAGTACAAAGATACACTATACTTACTTTTTTTTTTATAAACATGTATATTCATTTAAAAAGAAAAAGTCTTAACTTAGAAGCATAGTTACAATAAAGCATAGGCTTCTCCTTATCCCGAAAACTTAAAGAGTTCCCACGGAAATCATAAAACCGTATCCACGTGGTCAAAGTCGCGGGCATTATCTAGTAAATAACATTTATTTTGAAGTCAAATAGCGTTTTAAGGATTTGGCCGTTTGAATTAACCCGGGCAAAGATAATTAATAATTCCTTCAGCTAATCCAAATACTTACCTACTTACTGCCAATTACTGAAATCAAAATATTACAGTAACTACTGTATTCAACTAAGTAATTGGAACTCTATTTCTTAATCCTTAAATTACAAATTCTTATAATTTCGTAATACGTTTGAGTAGTAATTTTCGTACTTGAACTAATATTTATAATAATTCGAAGTAATTTGATATTAACCAAAATTCAATATCTAGATCTGATGAGGTTCGCAATTTATTTAGGTATATGTTTGATTTATCTGCTTTTACCTTGAACTCAAATATAACGAGGTGCTATATGTTTAGGTGAATTGGGATAAACATCCTTTAAACATCAAACAGTTGCGAGTTGCGACTTGGGTTTGGTGAAATACAGATCTAAATAAGACTGTAAAATAAACATAACCATACTCGATAACCACATAACACATAATCGTAATTTCTCTAACTAAACTAAAATTTTATGGTATGATAAAATATTTTTATTGAAAGCTTAGCATTGCATTCGTGCATTATATTATAATAAACTTTGAAAGAATAATCAAAACGAAATAACGTCATGTCAAAAGTTCCTAAAAATTTGTATTAATTGAAGCAAATCTTCGTTGAATCACTCACGTCATAGACAACTCCATCATTCATGACAACACCTTTCTTAAAGCTTTTTATCTGAAAGCCTCATAAAATACACAAAAAGTTGGTCAACTGCGAAATTATTCTCCAAGGGATTGAAAAGAAGGACCACCAAGAAGACCAAGGAAGGATCGATGTATATTTTCTAGACACTAAAAATAAGCAGACCTAAGTACATTAACGATGGAAAAAACTAAGAAAAAGAAATTTCCTTTTAAAACTTGCTTAAAATTGAAATAATAATATAGTTGGTATACCTTGAGTATGAATAATTTTCTTTGCTAGTTAATAGATATTAAGGTTAGGTAATTAAAGAACGACTAACCACTGATGTACTTGTACGTCATTTCTTCAGTAATTAACGAAGAAAACTAAATACAGTACAATACAACCTACAGTACCTTTAACGTAACAATGGCTAATGTTTGCTGGAAATAAAAGAAAAATCTCTGCAAACAATATCGCTCGCTCCGTTGGTTACAACTCGAAAAAGGAAAACCAGATAGGTGAAAAAACAAGGCTGTTATCTTCAATTAGTTTCCGAAGAGTGCGGCTGCGGCTGGATCAGAATCATAAAGAGGAGCAATATAGGCGGCGGTGGGTGGTTATACGAGCATCCGGTTTAAAAATAACAGCCAAGGGTGAGTTGGTAACGTTTTTACGATTTCTAGTGTTTTGGACCGACTTGCACAAAACTGATTGAGTTAAATTATGTGATTGATGCCCGTATGTTTTAATTAGTTAATTTGTTAAATGTGTTACTTTAACACATTTATATCGAATGTATGATATATTATTATATTATTCATACTTATAATATTATAAATGCGAAAGTGTGTCTGTCAGACATACATGTATGCTACGCTTTCACGGCCCATCTGCTCAACCGATTTTGATGAAATTTGGTACAGGGATAGGTTGTATCCCAGGGAAGGACATAGTCTACTTTTTATCCCGGAAAATTAAAGAGTTCCCGCGGGCATCGTCTAGTATTAAATATATTAAATGTATAGTAGGACTTGCCGTCCTCATTCCTTGCATTACTGTCGTTTATAGACCGGGAGATGGTCGTAGGTGATAGTCTCCCATTTTCTACTGCATGCCTTTTTAAGAGTTGATAACTAACCCTAAAATGTAAAAGATAGAGGGGTTACTAGCCCTTGCGCGCTTGCACGTCATAAACAAAATGGCTTCTCTTTGTGACAGAATTTTAGTTTTTGCCGTGACATTATATTGCATGCCTTTGTAATATAACGTAGTTGGAACAAATTTAAGCTATAATAATTGATGGCATGCAATTCGCAACGGCCGACGGGCTCAAACGGTTACGTAGAAATGAAAAAAAAAATAGAACATTTCCGTGTTTACAAATTGCATGCCGTTGTAAAAAATTACTTTTTTTATCTCAAATATACTCTACGAAAATTGGCATGCACCCCTCGTATGACCAAGGGTGGAAAATATTAGGAAAATGTTGTGAAAATTCAATACAGCTTTTCCGTGATTTCAAACTGCATGCCATTTGAACAATACTTAGTTTTTATAATTACTTGACGTTAGCAAATTTGGCATGCACAACAGAAAGTTGTAAATTAGTGGCATGCATGACGAAAATTGCAAAAAACGCTGATATAATTTCCGTGACTTTATTTTGCATGCCATTCAATATTTCATTAAAAAACATTATTTTAAGTTGATAAAAAAAATGGCATGCATATTACACAAGCCTGACATAAAAAATGTGCAAAAATAAAATTAAAAAAAGGTTTTTTAACGAAAATTAAAAATAAAGAACATTTCCCTGTTTTTTTTTGCGCCCATTTGAGCCCATACTACGAGGTAGGACATAGGATACTTTTTATTCCGAAATTCTACCCCCGAAGGGGTGAAATAGGGGATGAAAGTTGGTGTGAAAGTCCTTCGTTTCTCAAGATGTTTACCAAGTTATATCAACGAAACTTTTTATTTTGGCTTACAGTAAAAAATAAAGAAGTACGTGTGTCACAGTTTTTCAAAATTCCACCCCTAAGGGGGTGAAATAGGGGGTGAAAGTTTGTATGAAAGTCCGTCATTTCTCAAGTGATATCGATTAAACTTGCTATACAAGCTACCGGTTAAAAATAAAGAAATAAATGTTTCACAGTTTTTCAAAATTTTACCCTCAAAGGGGTGAAATAGGGGTTGAAAGTTTGTATGAAAGTCCTTCATTTCTCAAGGTATATCGATGAAACTTGGTATACAAGCTACCGGTTAAAAATGAAGAAATACGTGTTTCACAGTTCTCGCAAATTTTACCCCCGAAGGGGTGAAATAGGGGTTGAAAGTTTATATGAAAGTCCTTCATTTCTCAAGTTATATCCATGAAACTTGGTATATGAGCTGCGGGTTAAAAATGAAAACATACGTGTTTCACAGTTTTTCAAAATTCCACCCCCAAAGGGGTGAAATAGGGGTTGAAAGTTTGTATAAAAGTCCATCATTTCTCAAGTTATTTCGATGAATCTTGGTATATCCACGCGGACGAAGTCGCGGGCATCAGCTATCATCAGTTATATTATAAATGCGAAAGTTTTGATGGATGTATGTATGGATGGATGGATGGATGTTTGTTACTCAATCACGGCTGAACGGATCTGCATGAAATTTGGCACAGATATAGATTATAGTCTGCTAAGTATATAGAATAGCATAAAGGCTACTTTTATCCCTGAATATTAAGGAGTTCCCGCGGAAACGTGGCTAGGTAGGTGATGGGTTAGCGCCAAAATCCAAATCTCTGATCTCTGTTTCACACTGGAAATGGTTCACATATTTTATGAAACTTTCATTATTATTAAAAATACGATGGTGTTATTTAATACGCATGCCATTTTCGATATATACTTAAAATAATATGTTTTTATGAAATGCAAAACGGCATGCAAATTAAAAACACGGAAATTTTTATTAAATTTTTGCAACTTTTGTTATTATTTAAAATATGACGGTGTTATTTAATACGCATGCCATTTTCGGTATATACTTAAAATAATATGTTTTTATGAAATACAAAACGGCATGCAAATTAAAAACACGGAAATGTTTCATATATTTTATGAAACTTTCATTATTATTTAAAATATGATGGTGTTATTTAACACGCATGCCATTTTCGGTATATACTTAAAATAATACGTTTTTATGAAATACAAAACGGCATGCAAATAAAAAACACGGAAATGTTTATTAAATTTTTGCAACTTTTGTTATTATTTATAATATAACTAGCTGATGCCCGCGACTTCGTCCGCGTGGATTGAGGTTTTTCGGTTCCCGCGGGAACTCTTTAATTTTCCGGGATAAAAAGTAGCCTATGTGCTATTCCAGACTATAATCTATCTCTGTGCCAAATTTCATCCAGATCCGTTCATCCGTTGGAGCGTGATTGAGTAACAAACATACATCCATACATACATCCATCCATCCAAACTTTCGCATTTATAATATTTATTTGATGATCATGAGCAACATGCATGCCATTTGTATTTCAGAATTATTTGGTCATAAAATTAATGTTTATCTTTATTAGAAGTAGTTTGAAATCACGGAAAAGCTGTATTGAATTTTCACAACATTTTTCTAATATTTTCCACCCTTGGTCATACGAGGGGTGCCAATTTTCGTAGAGTATATTTGAGATAAAAAAAGTAATTTTTTACAACGGCATGCAATTTGTAAACACGGAAATGTTCTATTTTTTTTTTTCATTTCTACGTAAACGTTTGAGCCCCGTCGGCCGTTGCGAATTGCATGCCATCAATTATTATAGCTTAAATTTGTTCCAACTACGTTATTTTACAAAGGCATGCAATATAATGTCACGGCAAAAACTAAAATTCTGTCACAAAGAGAAGCCATTTTGTTTATGACGTGCAAGCGCGCAAGGGCTAGTAACCCCTCTATCTTTCATATTTTAGGGTTAGTTATCAACTCTTAAAAAGGCATGCAGTAGAAAATGGGAGACTATCACCTACGACCATCTCCCGGTCTATTAGCGCAAGCCTATTTTGCAAAAAAAAAATAGAGTTTTATCTGTATTAGGACTTTTGTATTTCCTAAACCAAGTTAAACGCAACACAATACGAAAGCGGAAAACGTTTGTTACGGTTGTATATAACTTTGTTTACGGAACACTAAAAACACGCCTGCGGTCCAGTGGCCAGCAGCGGTCGAGTTGCGTTCCAAAGAAAGGGAAGGATTGGGTTTCTTATTGCTCACTCGAATGTGCTGCTAACAATTGGGTACGCATAATCATATTATCTCCCCCTAAATATACTAGTTATAATTTTTCCTTTTTATATACAACCAAATATATCTAATATATGTATAATATAATATATGTACCAAATTTCATCAAAATCGGTTGAACAGGTGGGCCGTGAAAGCGTAGCAGACAGACAGACAGACAGACGGACACACTTTCGCATTTATAATATTAGTATGGATTATAGGGCATTATGAGCTTCGAGTAATCTTTTGATTAAAATTATGAATATAAAAGCGTAGTGTACATTGATTGCGGTTACATAACAATGACTCAGAGTTCTTACATATAATTTTATTTTTCTTACCGCCGATTTGAAAGTAAAACCAGCTGTCTCCACACTGAGTCAGTCGCGACATCCGACGTAGTTGCCACAACTTTGCTACCACGAACGTTTTTTGCTGATTCAACCATAATATTTCACGGTCACGCTATATGACTCATTGACATGACTAATTTCAAGCTATGGTGAGTAGGAATTTACTAAATCTAATTTGGTAACTTTAATTTTTTGACTTCGAAAGACAACTTTGTTTTAAAACCCTTTTACATTTCAGAGAGCAGCAAAGTCCAGTGCAATGAATATTTTAAAGCTTCTTGTAAGGCTGTGAGTATCTTTACTTTCTTAGTGTAGCTTTGAACTTGGCTAAAATATTTTAGAAACAAGTAGGTATAGTTTTAAGATATTTTTCTCATACATCCTACGGCCGTTTTCCTGCTATCACATAAATGAAAAACATATTTTTTAAATAGGTACATATCTAATCATTCCTATGTATGTAGATCTACCTATAATTTACCAACTTACCTAAAAGACAAAATAGGTCTAGGTTTTATTTCACTTTAACGTGGTTTTTACCATCATGTAGAAATACGTTTAGAACAATTTCATCAAGTGGATCTTTTCACAAAGATGCTTTTTAACCCTTTCGCTGCCCACTGTCTTGCATCTACCTGGTTGACGTATATCACGGGTTGACTCTACCATACATAATATTATGTGATAAGTAATATTATTATTCCTAACACAGCTGGGGCTAGTCATGTTCATGGTTCCGGCCTATTGCGCATTATAAGAAAATGTCTTGTGTCTTAATATGAGCAATGTCTTATACTATTTTGTATGCGCGTGTCTGATCCGACGCAAGAAAAAATATATCTTGATATATGTATGGTCTCATGCAACAATCATTGCGACTGAATTTCTAAAACATTAAAATTACATAAATAAAAGACACAAGAAATTTTGCTTATAATGCGCAATAGACTCTGTAATAATATAGTACTAAAATTCTACATCAATGAAGTAGGTACTTACTTTATTATATTTCACTTAAATTCTTAAATTATTCAATTTGGCTTGAATCGAAAACATAATTAAATTTTGATATTATAGTGAGTCCATTAAATTATGTTATATCCAGTATCATAATATTATGTACCGATATAAGGCGTAGATACCTGTCGTGAATAAAATATTTGCGCCTCGCAACTGACACTCTAATAGCAAATACGAATTAACTAAATTGACTGTAGCTTGAGTAAAGAGATTAATGGTGTAATTTGTCCCTATAAATTACTTCAAGCATTCCTTAATTATCCGGCGAACTTGACGATCCTGTTCTTACGTTCTAGTATACCTATATATGTAAACATATTTCCTTCTAAAATGAAATGCCTGCTGTGATTGTTTTTACTATCGAAGAGAAGAATTTGGCCTGCATACTCAAGTAGATATCATACTTAGTATTACAAATGTGAAAGTGTGGTTGTTTGTTGGTTTGCCCGTGAATCACGCCGCAACTGATCAACGTGATTTTTTGCATGGGTATTGTTGAGGTGGTTGAGGACCTGGACAGTGACATAGGTTGCTTTCCATCCCGGAAAATTAGGGAGTTGCCGTGGGAATCATATAAAAGCACATAAAGCCCGGCATTCACTAGATTTGATGAGACTAAAGTTGCATAAAATTTAGGTAAGCAATATAAAATATATTAAATTCGTAGTATTCGATTAGTCTTGACGCGTCCGGTTAAAGCGATTTCATTCGGCGACCTATTGGATGCAGGGTTCAAAACATTCGAACTAGCCAGAAAGCTGGAGTCTTTTTTTTGTTAATCGGAAATGAATAATGATTGGATCTTCTTGTCGTCATAGTCGTGACCTCTTGCACTGAGACTCCTGCAAGCATTGTCCGCCTCGGATTTTCGTGATTCGAGCGTTGGGGATCAGTGCAGACTGCAGATTTGATCAGACGAAAGGATCGGGCTTAGTCCTCGATGTCTCCCTTTCCCTTACCTTCCCTTGCTCTTTGCCAGAAATCACAATATTCTCAAGGTTGGCTCCGTGATCCATCCCTTCTAGCAACGTGACCGAAGTAGGTACTCAAAGATCCTCCGAAGGGTTACATATTTTATTGAAACTACTTACAGTAACAACCAATAAAATAACTATAATATTTTTTGAATAATTACAAAACTAGGTAACATTTTCCACATAAATATTAACGGTTCCTAGAAAAAATATGAATCACCAACTGTTATAGGCATGTACTACTGTAACATTTTATGGGCCCTATTTCCATATAAAAGATGATTCAATGGATGCCGAGCAAATACATTCACATTTTTTTCATTTTGCTATTCACATTTACTCCTATTGTTGGGGTTGCAGACATACCTATTAGAAAGGAATTCATGTTATAAAAGAGTAATTACAGCTTCACATATTCCGATGGAATAAACTGGACTGCATACACAGAGAGACACGCAACGGCAACAATGCAGTACGTCAGGACTCAGGACGACACGCATACTACGAGCTATGACCTTGTCCAGAAGTCACGCAACGTCACGCGTATACGCGCGAAATGATTCGCGGCGAATTCGCCCCTACTGGACAAGGCTCCAGCTCCTCCTCCTCGCTGATCCGATGACCTAAAGAAGGTGGCGGGAAGCGGGTGGATGAGGAAGGCAGAGGACCGTGTTTGGTGGCGGGCTCTCGAAAATACCTATGTCCAGCAGTGGATGCATACAGGCTGATGGATGGATGGATGGACAAGGCTGCATGCACTACACGCGATTTACGCACGTATTTTTATGCTTGTGGACGCGATGTATTGGCGCTCAGTACCTCGCCAACGCGCGTAGAAATTCGTGCGAAACGATTCGCGGCGAATTCACCCCATCTGGACAAGGTATTAGCAATAAAGTTCGCGGGACGCAGCTCATATACGCGGTGGAGTATCCGCCTTCATATTATATATGAAGCCTACAAGTTAGCCCTTGACTGCGGCTTGTATACTATAATATCTCCCGCCCAGTTGGCAAATCTCAGTGCAACCTACTACTTACTTACTCAATTACTGAACCAATCTTAAAGGGCGCATATGCATAGTTTACATCTTGGAGAAGTATAAGTACATTGATAGGTTTTTAAGAACTTTTGCCGTAGTTTAAGCGTATGATCACAGGCGATGGTAAATGGTAAGCACTTAACATCAGGAATGACTCAGTGACTCACTGAACACAAATCCGTGGACCTAGAAAGCTACAATTTTGCGCAGAGGTTCCCTTTATATAAGGACTTTTTAAACTTTTATGCAAGCGGTTTAAACGGAATCTACGCAAGCAACGCAAAATCGTCTGATTTTTAATCGCATTTATGTAATAAGTAGGTCTACGTTATGTTAGGTTTTTTGTTGTGTTATAAAAAGACTGTTCGCGTTTGTGACAGTTATTCGAAGCAAAAGAATCCCAACTTGTACCTAAGTAAGTGAAAATAAAAGACTATTGGGCATAGTGTCCAATAACGAACAAAACTTGTGTTCAAATTTCGGCGGCTTTAGGGCGGACACCGCATGGTCGGGATGGCGGGCGGGCGGCCTAATTACTAGCCCGAAGCCTTGCGCCGACCAATATCGACACTCAATAAACAATTTTTAATCAAACGCCTGCTTATGTTCTATGGAAATATGAAATTGCTACTGCGTGGCTCTTTTATTAGTAGGTACTTACACTGATTTTAAAATAACGTTTCAGTGTACTTACAGCTTTAAATCCACAAACTTCCCAGGTGTACTACTATAGTTCGATCTATATATACCTAAGTCATTTTATGCGAAGAAAAAATTATTATAATAATAAAGTAGTAGGTAAAGTTGTGAATGCCTCGCTGGTTCCCGGATTATACTGGGTCCCGGATTTGATTTCCTGGTTAAGGGAAAATAATAGGTTATACTCTTTTCTTTCAAAGTTCTCAGTATTAGCACAGATTAGGTAATAGTATCTACATATGGTAGTAGTCCGGTAGCAAGTTAGCAGAGTTACAGTCCCATGCCACGTAAAACCATTCATTCTATGCCTGATGTCTTTCCGGTCGTGTCGAATTGCTATTCCATGTAAAATTCGTGTGTGCTCAAATACAATTCCACACTCAGTTGCGCACACACTAATTGTTTACAAACTAAGCCAGATAACACTTTGATAAAACTAACTACAATTTGTATTTATCTTTTTTGAGCAGAATTTGAGAAATTGCAGCTCGGGACTTAAAACTTGTCCGAAGGATTGTGTAAGTAGTTCGGTTTACCTGCGAATGAGCAACCACTCTATCGTCAAAGATGTGCCATCAAGCATCATAGCTTTTAGATATTATGGCGCATAAAAACTAAAGAAGTTACTCACTTTCCAAGTAAGATGCCATACGCGTCGTCACATAACCAGAAGGTGGGATAGCACGGCTGACTTGTCCATGAACATTAAAAAAAATTGGTTGCCTGTAAAGTCGGTATACGGGCGAAAGTTTTACGTGACAACGACTTTGAGTGGGATTCATTCGTATAATAGGAAGAAGGATGAAATCTCTCTCACTCTCTCTCTCTCGCTCTGTCTCTCTCGCTCTTAGGCGGGCTAACTGTGCTCGAGTGGAAGGGACGCGTGCCTTTCACTTTTTATGTCTGTCTCTCTCGCTCTTAGGCGGGCTAACCATGCCCGAGTGGAAGGGACGCGTGCCTCTCACTCGCTCTCATTGTGAGCGCATAACGTGAGCGGAGCGTAACGCAGTTTCTTGAAGTGTCACCCGGCAAACCAATTTATAAGACGTTGTCACGTCAAAATTAATCAAAATGACCAATACCTATATTTAACCGCAAATTGTGCTTATCATTAAAAAAGTCCCAGAATCTACATCCTTAGCTAATTTCCTTTAACGTTACGATGCCGTGTAGAGAAGACAATTTACAAGTGAATTTTACAACTGCCATACCTTTTCTAGGTTAACGTGGCCGAGACAGATTCATTGCAGGCATGGTAAAATGCATTCCATGTTTTGCTCTACACTTTTTTTCAGAACAATAAGTATAATCCGGCGTAGCGTGCATATATATAGGTAGGTAACTTGTTTTGTGAAAGGTCCAGAAACGTCACTACTGCAAACTTTAGTTTGCAGTAGTTATCCTGTTTGTAGTAGTTATGCCTGAAATCAGGCTAATTTCAAGATATTGTGTTGGATTTTGTATCGTGCTCAAAGTCAGTCGTATAGGTCGTAGCAGTGCGTTTGGTTAGCTTATTATAGGTTATAATATTATATACGAGTAGCTTAATTATTAGCCTATTATGTTAGAGCCGCCTCAATTTGCCTCCTCTTTGCTCAAAATAATACAAAGCTATGTAACTAATTTGTACCTACTCCACTTTAATCTGATGACAGGTATCATTGCTAAAGAGCTAACCCTTAAAGGAAAAAAAGTAGCAACGAAGATTTTGTAAAAAAGAACACCGCATTGAAATGAAAATCGTCTCGTCTGCGTTTTGTTCAAAGAAATATTTATTACCTTAAGGCTATGCAAATGAGTATCTAATTAATCCTTTTTAGTGCGACCATGCTTCGTTCCGGCTAATTTAAAGAGCAATTAAATGGGAATGTACGCGAGTCTGTAAAGATACAAACACTTGCCATACGTTACATACCCGATTACCATTGTCGGTCCCCAGAGCATTGTTAAAGTCCACGATCAGATTACATATAACCTTTATTGTCCACTATTTTTGTCCAATATATTCTGTTTGTATAATTCTTTATGGCATGAATGAAAAACTCTGAATTAACGATTTTTACTGACTACACTTTTGGACTTTGAATATTGTATTGAAATTTTTTGTCGTCGTCGTCTCAAGGTGGAAATATCTACTGATAATGAATAGGCCCTATAATGGGATGTCCACACTGCAAGGTGGCGCATGTGTCCAGGGTCTCCCAGCGACTTGTTAATATCACTTTTTAGGTGGGGTTGGCATTTTCGCCATTCCAGCACCTTACGACGTACCTGACGTTCATTGGTGCTCCAAGCTATGTGTCCAATGCCACTTCAGCTTTACGATTGTTTAAACTATTAGAATTATTCTTCTATGACTTTCTAATTTAACCATAATATATTACTAATATACTCAAAGCTAAGCTCTCTTCATCTTCCACAGAGTGACTTTAACAGGCTTATTTCGAAGCCATACGAGTAAGTGATCAGTAAATCAAAATATAACAAGGAAGATATTCTGTCTGGTGAAAGGTTGATTATTTTTAACTTTTTTAGATTCTGGCAACACTGGGGCCATACAAATCTCAAACTCAAATTAGCTCTCCGTAGTCAGACTCTACCTACCTATTGTTATTTTCTTACCCTCTCCAACTTTACAGTCCTACTAAGTAAATGAAATAATAATTATAAATAACTGTTATTTTATTTACAAAAATAAATAATATTATAATGAAACGAAATCACGTGCAAATGTAAACAAACATTAATAGCTTCCGGTCTGTTAATTTCTACTTTTATATTTAGGCCTCAGATGTTTATCTTATTCCGGGCCGTTATGAAAACTAATTTAAATAACATAAACACTTTTTGCGAGGCTTAATTAAACCACAATGTTATATATAGGTTACTAAGTATTTCGTTTAACTTCAAGAGAATTTAAATTAAAACGTCTTGTGGCTACATTCAAATTAATCCGTTTCAACTTAACTCGATGCAAAGTAAACATTTCTGTGGTCACAATCATTGAGATATCTTACGCTAGTTGCTTCTAAAGTTAAGCTAGCTACTAACTGGTAGAATAATAATAATCTGGGGGCATAGAATTTTAGGGACGTCATTGTTCTTGTCATTAAACTGTCATCTATACTTACCTAATATTATAAATGCAAAAGTATGGATGGATGTATGGATGGGTGGATGTTTGTTACTCAATCTGATGAAATTTGGCACAGAGATAGATTATAGTCTGGAATAACAGTTAGTGGCTACTTTTTATCCCGGAAAATTAAGGATATCCCGCGGGAACGAAAAAACCTCAATCCACGCGGACGAAGTCGCGGGCATCAGCTAGTTTTGAAATAATACTGCTTTATGCGACAGTAGTAACCCCCTAGGACTACTTTAAAACTAAATTTAAATTAGTTACCTAACTAATATCGAGATAATATAATAAAACCCAGATAGATGAGGAGTACCTAAATAGATGACTCCTGGCTGGAGATGTAACGTAACTTTTGTTATGATACAAGTATTCCTAATCTACTAATGTTAGGAAGTAATCCATACTTCCATATCCATAGTCCATACTAATATTATAAATATCCATATCCATATCCATACTAATATTATAAATGCGAAAGTGTGTCTGTCTGTCTGTCCGTATGTCTGTCTGTCTGTCTGTCTGTCTGTCTGTCTGTCTGCTACGCTTTCACGGCCCATCTTTTCAACAGATTTTGATGAAATTTGGTATGGGAATAGTCTGTATCCCGAGGAAGGACATAGGCTACTTTTTATCACGGCCGTGGGAATTAAAAAAAACTTATTCCACGCGGACGAAGTCGCGGGCATCATCTAGTAAAGCAATAAACGGCATTAAAAAAATATAGAACATGGTATAAGTACTATATACACATTATAAGTACCTACGTGAATATAAAAATAGCTGTTTAGTTGCTAAACATATTTGGTAAGTCTAGTTTTATTTTGTTTCAAACATACCTATTTATTATTATTATGATCGCTTAGTAAATGGCTTATCGCATAATGTTTTAATGTATGATGCAAAAAGATACCATCTCTGTAGTGATTTGTTATTCTGTATTCGCAATTTAACGTGATATTGGTAAAATAAAACGATTTTAAACCCAAATCGACTATAATTAGAATTTTATCGGTCTAATTAATCCGTTTTGCGTGACCACTAAATCAGTTAGTCAAACTTATGGGGTTTATTATTAGACGATAGATTCGCATCAATCGAGTCTGTTACCTAATTATTATAAGTTATAAGTTACAAAACGATGCCCACAACTTCGTCCGCGTTGGTAAAGGTTTTTATAATATCCCGTGGATAGTCTTTGAAATTTTGGGACAAAAATAACCATTTTCAAGTTAATCTTCAGGTCTTTAACTATATTAATGCCAAAATATCACGTCGAACCGTTGTTGCTTCATAGTTTGTCCATGTGATTGATGGACAAACTATGAAACAAACACACTTATGCATATATACCTATTATTCGTAGGTGGTGTTTTCGTTTAATATTAAAATAATAAATAAATAAATATTTATTTGCCAAAACTGATTACAAAACACCGAATCTCATGAATTATTGATATCCAAATATTATATACTAGATGATGCCCGCGACTTCGTCCGCGTGGATTAAGGTTTTTTGATTCCCGCGGGAACTCCTTAATTTTCCGGGATAAAAAGTAGTATAATGTCCTTCCCCGGGATATAACCTACCCCTATACCAAATTTCAGCAAAATCGGTTGATAAGATGGGCCCGGAAAGCGTAGCAGACAGACAGACAGACAGACAGACACACTTTCGCATTTATAATATTAGTATGGATGACACGTAAACAAGAAAGTAGTTTATCCGAGAGTCACAGTAGTGACTGTGGCAAAACTGACAGAAAAACCTATCGTCTAATGGACTCCCAAGTCTAGGTTTATTCGTGTTTCAATACACGTTCGCTGCTAAACTCCATCTTGATAAACTGAAGACTACCAAAATAATTAACTGGCCGTGCAATCAGATAGCTCGTACAGACTACAAATGTAAAGAGACATTATAGGGACTGGCTTATCTAAATAGATAGAAGTCTTAATTAAAGAAAGTGCATGAACGAGTTCAGCGACTTTCTTATCGGTGCATAATGGGGACTATCGTTTCTTTGCTCACCAGTTGGCGCCACTGTTGACTAAGGTCAAGAGGTATAGCTGTCAAAGGCGACTTTATAAGATCGGTGCCGAAACAAAGTTTTAAATCTTGATTCTCATTAAGTTTATTAATTTATAACAGCTATCATCATATCGAGTAGCTATGCCGCAATGTTGTGCAATTCCGTTTTGTTCGGAAAAAAAGAGAGGACACATGTTTCCAAAAGATAAAACTGTTCTAAAACAGTGGCTAGTTGCGATTCGCAGGAATTCGCAGGATTCTAAGGAATTATATAGTTAGGCACTAAATAAATAAAATAAAAAAGAAATTAATTACTAAACTTTTATTTATCCTTCCTTTTCCCTTTAAAACACACTGCTATACAAATAAATACTTATTAAACATTGTAAATCCATACAATGGGTATGATACTGAAAAATGGTTGATTTGTTAGTTGAAACTACTAAACAATGGTAACTAGATATTAGATTAAGTTATAAAACTTCTGAAATAAGCTTATCATTTCTATTTACATAAATTCTCTTTTCATCTTTATTTGTCCAAACAAAAAAATCACAATACTTTCTTTTAGTACCCAACAAGTTTTTGAATTTGAAAATAGTAGGGGCTACTTTCTTTCAAGCAATATTCATTATTGATCATTTCTATGTGCTTATAATTATCCACACTGATAAACTCATCTTTTATAGAGAAAGGACATTTCTCTTCCAATACTGTTAGTTCTCCAATTAATCCTTCTGGAGAAACCTGAAATGAAACATCTAATATTAATAAAGAGAAATATTATTAAATTCTAGTCATCTCACACATAGTATGTACCTAATCTGATCCCAAGATAGGTTGTGTTCTCGTTAGAGATACTGTGGGTACATAACCAGATACATATATTATAGTACCAGAGGGCAGAGACCTAGAGCAAACATGGATGTTCATCAATCTTAATATATATAAATCTCGTGTCACAATGTTTGTCCTCAATGGACTTCTAAACCACTTAACCGATTATAATAAAATTCGCACACCATGTGCAGTTCGATCTAACTTGAGAGATAGGATAGTTTATATTATATAGATTAGGATTATTAGTGCTACCCGTGCGAAGCCGGGGCGGATCGCTAGTATCATATAGGTAGTAAAAGTGTGTCCTTGATGAGCATGAAACCCATTTAACCTTTCATGCAGAAGTCATATTAGGTAAATATACATAATATATTAGGTAAATATATGTAAAAAGAAAAAAACATAGCTGTTACCTCGGCAAACAAGCATACTTCTGGAAAAAATAAGTTTGTAATACAGTAAACAAACTAACCTCTAAATTAGCAGCTCTCTGAGGCCGCTTATTTTTGCGCCTCTTTTTCTTTTTCTGCTTTCAAAGCGTTCACATTCATCGCTAAATAATCCATATTTGCGATAATTTCACGAAGGAGATCACTTTTCAACAGGTAAAATATAGAAATTAAAATAATTTGTCACGAAGCCCGCCAAAACCAGTGAAAAGTGAATGTTATTGGACCTCACGCGACACTAGCGCCTCTAGTGGCAAATTCACACGCGATAGTCCCCATTATGCACTGATTGTCCAAGAACTGACCAACCTATTGTTGGAAATAAACTCGAACTTGTAAAACGATCACGTTAAGACTTTTTGTATAGTGTTTACAAATTGTCTCTATTATTTGATTGGATTGCAGAAAAAAAACGATCAGTACTAAGTGATAAAACTAAAAGTTTGAAAAAATTTTATGATCGTTACTATACACAAATAAATTTACTCAATCTAGACGACGACGTTGACGTGTCTCCAACACGACAATTCAAGAAGATCAAATTACTGGGTCAAACGAATGATCCTAAGTATGGCCAATTTGAGCGAATCATAGTAACTAGGGCACATTACTACATGAAAACCGTGTTAGATACCTCAGTCTTACATTAGTGATTCAAACCGTTAGGCGAATTACATCATTAATGTTATTGTCAGGCACGCTGTATGTATTTTTGCCATTAAGAGTAGATTCACATTAGATATAGTATCTACTGACCTAAAAGCATGTAAGTAGTGTGCTTAAAATAAACTGACAGTTATTAAATTAAAAAGGCGAATAAAACCTATCAAGCCACAAGAAATATTTATAGTAGATTCTTGAAGTAACGGCATTCAAACGTATATTTCGTCATATACCTAAGGTGTATTTATAATAATTTATATTTAATGCTTTTTCGTGTTTATTTTCTCCCTGTTCAGATTTCCAAAGTTTTGACCTTTATTCAAAGGATACGGAAGTAATCGCTATGTGTTGAGGACGCCAATTGTGCGTATCTTTTTGTGGAAAGTATTTTTGTTTTAATGTTTTCACATTAGGGTTAGGGAAAATATTGTATAATGAGTTAATTATTATAAAAGCATATATATTTATTTTTGATTTTATTTTACAATGTGCACTCCTAAATTAATATTAATTATTGAATGCATACCTTTTGCAGTGGAAAAAAGTCTCTATACTAACTTTTGGGCTATTCGAAACAAACCGCCATTACGATAATTAAGAATGGACAATGGCAAAGTTTAACAATGAGTTTTGCGCGCAGACTAAGCGCCCATTATAAAATGCATGAGCTACCTCAAATCCACAGAGAATTTATATGCAACTAGCTGATGCCCGCGACTTCGTCCGCGTGGATTGAGGTTTTTCGGTTCCCGCGGGAACTCTTTAACTTTCCGGGATAAAAAGTAGCCTATGTGCTATTCCAGACTATAATCTATCTCTGTGCCAAATTTCATCCAGATCCGTTCAGCCGTTGGAGCGTGATTGAGTAACAAACTGCCATACATCCATACATCCATACATCCACACATCCATACATCCATACATCCATCCAAACTTTCGCATTTAAATAATATTTATTTGATATTTGATTTGAACGCAGATCGTAGGTGTCAGTATGAATATCAATTAGACTACCTAGACGCACATTCCAAATTCGTTGTCCTTTTGTTCCATGTCCTTCAAAGCCTTACTTGAACTCAATATAGCCACTTCCTGGGCGCAAATTAATAATGGCAAAGTGATAAGAGCATCACTGAAAAAAAAAGTCGGACGAGACTTGAATAATTGCATATACGATCTAGTTGTTAAGTAGGCGCTATTCGTGTTAATCATTAAATAAGTAATATTTTGGTACCGTACAACATGCAAACAAACACAGTTTTTTGCATGTTGTTAAACAGCTATACAAGTTGGTTGGAATTTGTTTTCCTTAAATTTCCTTTTGAAAATAATTATAAGGAATGTAAATCCATTTAGATACTCAAAATGCCTGATAGTGTTTATCTTTTTACCTATCAATTTAATACATTATGTACCTAAGTCAAAACAACCATGTGAATTCGACTCTACAATAAAATTTACACGATTTGCTTTTTAGGTACTGTACGTATTGTAGCCTTGCCTATAACATAGACTACCTAGATGTAGATATAACATATTTACCTACCTAAAACATAGAAACCTAGATGATTGCGCAAAAAACTGATGAGTCATGAGTTTAATAATATGCCCTGTTAGGTTAGCGTGCTTCTTAGTTTTATCTTGAATGCATGGTTAGGTACATTAAACGCTTCAAACTAGACGATGACGCGTGATTTAGTTTTTTTTTATACCGTGGGAGATCTATGATTTTCTGGAATAAATTCTCTGCCATATGTCACTCACCAGGCCTTCAAGTAGGTATATCCATGCAAATCCATGCAAAATCAGGTCGATCCGTCGTTTCGTTGCGGCTTGATTGAAGGAAAAAACCAACAAACAAACACATTTCCGTATTTGTAATAAAGTAGGATTTTCTATGCTTCACTTCTATCTGCTCTGTGCTCTAAGCTCTTATATCTACAGATTTGACGCCGAGATTATAGTTTACGGGTGGCCTATTTACAGCCACAAATACAAGATTCTTTTTCGTCTCCACAAAGCTTATCCGCGTCAGTATTCGGGTGAAAAGCTTTATCTCATTTCATCCCCTTTGTGTTCCGGAAAATGTGCTGATATATGCCTGGAACACTTTAGATGCATAATCTCAACTAATGTGTTGCTAGTTCGCTCTAAACGGGTCGCGAAGATCGAATAGAAATTGCTTTATGTAAAATGCACGTTAGCAAAGCAAAATCGAGTACAAAAGCTAGGAAAATCTTGGAGGAATTTTAAGTTCTCTAGGTAGCACCCAGAAGGTACATAAAATAGATAGACTTGGTGTAATGTAATAGTTTTTTACCGTTATTACTGTGTAGGTTTGACTATTTAGACCGATATAACTGCTGAAACATTTAGTTTTATTTTAACCACGTATTATTGTGATATGCATTGCATATTCTGAAGTATTCATGCGTATTTTAGAACCGATGGTCTCTGTACAAGTATCGGCTCGTATACTTGCACTTGCTAAATTAAATAGCATACATAACATAGTACCTATGCATATTTTTATATAATTTGAAGATCTAAAAACGATCAATATAATACTGAAAAATTAAGATAAGATTTGGTCCCAAAACGCTTGTTAAAGCCGCTGCAAGAAGTTATTTAAAGTCACTCAAGTTTTCAGAACACACATGATTCCTTCTTCACCCAACCAATCCCTTGGATACCTATTTAAATGATAGCGCTAGGTACTAAAATTCTACATCAATGCGCTAAACGATAAGACACGTTTGGAACCCTCGTAGCTGGAGTTTTAAGCTGATATCGCAATTGATTATCACCATCATGTATTATACTTATTTAACGTCAAAAAGTGTACAGTGTACCTAATTTGAATAAATAAATATTGAATCTTGAAATCTAAGATAAGTACATAAATTAATAATTTAGATATAAGTATTTTGCTCATAATATAATTGTTTATTTTTAGACAATTGATGATGTAGGTAATGTAACCTACTGAATATCCTTGGTTATCACTTATCTATATGTGGCTTCTAAACCTATTATTTGAACAAAACTACACACAACCGTTAAAATAACCTTCTATTATTATTATTCAATGAATTTCTTACGTGGCACATTTAAAACACGAGCTTAAGAAAAGTTAGTCGCGTATCTAAAGTTGACAGCGGATTTGGTTCTAGCTTTCATTTTAACTTCGACTAAGTTGCAAGGTTTTAGTAGTTTCTTCCTCCCGCTTTGTATGTGGAACTTTGTCTCGGGACTGTATCATACTTGACTACTATGCCGGCTGAAATTGCATAGTTGGTTTTGAGGTTGGCTTAAAGTAATATTATAATACAGGCATTTTTTCATCTTTACATTAAATTATAAATTTATTCAAAGTGAAAAAATACTTCCCAAGTTCCCAAGGGGTTATTATTTTCGTGAAGAATATGTCTCGTTATGTAGGTAGGTACCTACCTTTGAAATTCAGCCAGTAAAATGTTCCTGTACGCGGATAGGACTTGTGTATTTATTTATTTATTTTATTTTTATTTTGTTTATTGACATGCCAACAAATATTGTACAAACAATAAATAATATTAAATACAATTACAATTATGTCTAGTTCTAATACAATACATAATTATTATTATAGGCATATACAGCATTAAAGATTATCCGGTCAATTTTTTTTTTATATTGAAATACATAAACAAAGAATACCTACATCTAATTGAGTCACATGATTAAAGTAAAAATTTAAATAAAGGAATAAATATTATTATACAATTCATTTAAATTAAATTAATAAATTAGGTACAATAAAATAAAATAAAATTAAGTAATTACAATTAAATTAGATCCTACTATACAATACAATTAAATTAAAGATTGAGGCGGCAAATTAAATTAAAAAAAAATCATCCATAAAGTTACAGTTAGGTACAGTTACAGTTTTAAGAAGAAACTTTATTTCATCGAATAAAGTTTCTTCTTATAGCTAGTTAAAGTGTCATGAAAAATATCAATGTCAAGGTGGGTTAAATTGTTATAATAATTAATAAATCAACTAATTGGGGAGTATTTGCCAAGATTTCTATTGGAAAAGCATATATGGTAAAAGTGGTATAAAGGTGTTTTTTAGGGGAAATCTTGGAGGACGGCGAGGAACATGTATGTTAATCTGCCCCCCGATTACCTAAGAATTGTCGATCAAACGTTAAAGATTTTCGTCAAAGTAAAATAAACCATGACAGCATTGAATTAGAGCTCAATTTCGTCTGCCCATTCTTATACGTTTAGGGTATCGTACATACCTAAACGTTTAAGAATGGGCAGACGAAATTGAGCTCTAATTCAATGCTGTCATGGTTTATTTTACTTTGACGAAAATCTTTAACGTTTGATCGGCCATTCTTACATGATTGGGGCCAAGTCGGGAGAGTCTAATGTGCAGTGGACAATTTTATACAATGCTGTTAGATCAGCCACAAGCCTCCGTTTTTCAAGGGGTTGGATTTTAAAATGTTTGAGACGTGTTTCATAGTCTATTACGATTATTAATTGTACCTAATATTTTTAATACAATAAAATTAAAAATTTATTGATTTGTACAACTTATTAGTTGTTCAAGCCGATGGTTCTTAAAACATGATATTACATGTTCTCTATAAAAGAGAACTCCAAATATTAACTAATAAGGATTCTTTAAGGATACGAGTTGCGTACATTTTAAACATTATGTGGGATACCACAATATGTTTAAAATGTACGCAAAAATATAAGAGCCTTTTTTCGAATATAGGCAACAAAAGCGCGGGTAGGAACAGCCGTGTAATTATAGAGCAGCTTTAATGTTCTCTATTTGTTTTTTTATGTCAAGTAAACGTTGCATACAACGTAAAGATAGGGAAACGGAACGACTTCATTTACCCAGTTTCTCGCTGTAATAATGGTTTGAAAGGCCGCATTGAGATTAACAACGAACCACCATTTTTGCGATTGTAATATTTTATTGTTTTGTTTCAGGCTTTTATTATTTTAACACTGAATTTGTTAGAGTTATGTCTGGGCTATGATTTAAAAAGGCTGTTTTTGGATTTATTCATCATGGTAATTTCAATCAATCAAAGGCCCACTGCTAAGCACGAGTCTCCTGACAGGATAAGATGGGTTTGGCCATAGTCCACATCACTGGAACCTCCGACCCATTGAACAGGGGGCTAAACATCGATATATATGTAGGTACTAGATGGACCCTTTCATAGAAAAAAATTGGGCGTCCGACCTGTGGAGCGCGCTCCACACCTGTATAAGCCTGTCTCTGTCCTGGCCATAGCGCTGTCTCGCTTTTCAGACTAGATGGCGTTATTAAATTCCGCCCACTTTCTTTGTTTAACAGGGCTCGTGTATGTAAATTGAGGTCGTTGGGGCTAAACATCTAAACCACTATGATATCACTGCTGCACGTTTTTGGTTCAGTTAAAGATTACTCGCTGGTTGACACACATCCGCCAACAATCACATAGCAAACGTAAGCTTGGATAAAGCGAAAAAAATATCCTTTTAAGAAATTTCAAGGTATTTTTAAGATGGTATGCTAAAATTGAAGGTGTCATACTTCAGCCATAAATTAACGTGATTAAGTACTGCTCTGTTTTATCATGAGACAGCTGTTTGATGAGATAAGGCACTTCAGACTCCCCCCTAGCTGAAAACTTGGCTTAGTGCCTAATTGACTTAAGTATATGCCTATCAAGGTAATAAAAAATATGAGACTTTCTTCAACTATAATTTTTTAATGAAGTTTATCATTTCATTAGTAGGTATTTTTTATAATTAATTTTAATCAATTAAAACGGTTTGTTCAGGCAATAAAAACTACAAATTGTGAGAAATATTCGTGTTCCCAAACCATTTAAAAAAGTTAATTTCACGAAAAACTTTAAAACATTCACGAAAATAATACGATTTGCATAAAAAAGGGTCGTCACACGCTAAATTGCAGGTGATCGGTCGATACCCTCGTGGCACGCTAAAAGGACATCCAGCACAACCTAGGGTTACTAAAGGCAATGCTAAACTATTATTACATGATGTATGCCTATTCATTTCGTTCGTTGAACTGTAAAAAATAATTCTTCGTTTAATGTTTTATTATGTACTTAGTAGACACCATTTCGGACCCTTGCGGCCTACTTAGCTTGTTTAGGGACGTAACTGATTAATACCTAAAAGTAGGTACCTACGTAAGTACCTAAGTAGTATTTATGTCTGATTTCAGATATTTCATCAAACAACAAAATATGTCTTCAAAATATTCACAAAACGCTTGAAGCGTTATTATCTATCTGTAAAACATTAAAGTTCATGTAAAGTTCAGCTAAATACTGAAACTTGTAAAGTGGCTTTAGGCCAAGCGCTCTGGCCATTCCAGAGGATTGTCTAGGAAATTCGCGAAGTGACGACATTTCGGCTTTGGATTACAACATAGGTAGGTACATACGAGTAAAATAAAATAAAAGTTACACGTTTAGACCGTTCTTTTATTATGTTATGATCTGTTTCAGTCAATGAGCTTTCCTTTTCCTCAGGACAATTTTATTGATCTCTTTTCTACATTTGGAGTCAAAATTTTGAACTAGGTACACAGAATATTCATTGTTATTCTTAGATAAGTAAATCTAAGGCGCATTAGTTTATTTCGATAAAGCTTAACCTAGGTTCTAACTATAAACGTTAGGTTCAACGAAAAACTTACTAACTACGCAATAAAACAGGTTCATAATATTATCTAGGTAATTTATAAACATGAATAACAATTTCAACGTAGCTGTAAGCATAAGAAAAGCGAATTTATAGGTCATTTCGAACAACGTCGGTCTTATTGGACGCGTAAATTATATTTCTCGCAGGTAGTACGGCGTTGAATTGATTGAACGGGTCATGAAGGTCGGCTAAGTCCGACGCACATGGCCGACAGGGCAAATCTAAGGTTTGAATAAGAATCGCCTTGTTTCTTGCTAGTTTTTCTCTGTACGAAGGTTCATTCAGAGGCAGCGGTAGATATTAAATAAATAAATACCTAAATAAATAAAAGCTTTATTGTCTCTTATTGCTAGAATTACATAGAACACGTATCGACTAAATCCTACGACTAAATAAAATGAAATAATCTAATGCCTCCGCTACACTATGCTCCTTGCGCTGCCGCGTAGCACGCCCTCGCTCTGCCGCGTTGCTGCCCTCCGTGGCCACACACAGCTCTCCTCGCGCGATTAATCGCGACGCTCCGCACTAGGTCATTTGCACTTGCTACACGTAACACACAATGGAGGTTGAAACTGTGGCTGCGTGCGCGCTATGCTTGTTTAGCATATTTAATTCCTTCAATCACGTCGCAACAGAGCAACGGATCGACGTGATTTTTTGCATGGCTATAGTTTAGGACCCGGAAATCGACATAGGCTACATTTTATCCCGGAAAATTACAGAGTTCTCGTATAATATTTCAATGGTTCCCGTGGGAATTAAAAAACCTATTCCAAGTGGACGAAGTCGCGGGTATCAGCTAGTACTTTTAAAAAACAAGCTTCTCTATACTAATATACTTATGGAACAACATAGAGGCTAATTTAGATCCCGGCAAATTAAAGAGTTCCCGCGGGAACCAAAGAACCTCAATCCACGCGGACGAAGTCGCGGGCATCATAGATTATAGTCTGAAATAACACAATATACCTAGCTACTTTTATCCCGGCAAATTAAAAACTTCCCGCGGGAACTTTTTTAATTCACGCAGACGAAGTCACGCGCATCATAATGTAGGTATAGGTGCCAACATGATTTATTTAAAACATAATATAGGTATATAGGTCATTTGCACTTGCTACACGTAACACACAATGGAGGTTGAAACTGTGGCTGCGTGCGCGCTATCCTTGTTTAGCATATTTAACTATATAAATGTACCTATTAAATTATATAAAAATAATAAGCTCTAAGTTCAAAATCCATACTAATATTATAAACTAGCTGATACCCGCGACTTCCCACGGGAACTCCTTATTGCAACGTGTTCCGGCGCAGACGCCTGGCCACTTCGGAACACTAGTTTATCACATACAATAATTGCTCTAAAACTTTAACAGGCGTTTGTCAACACTGTACTTGACTTTATTAATTATGCAATTTCATTCGTTTTACATCCATCGACGGATAAACATTAAAACCACTAATTGCTAAAGTTAGTGTTTTATTTGCCCCATTGTGTGCCTAAACATTCACTCCGGGAAAAAGTACATACATATATTTTTTATCCATTGAAGGTTTGCTATGAAGTAATAATAACATTTTCATAGCGAACATTCAATGGATAATAAATATGAAAGTTCATTTTCTGATAGCCACTGAGTTAGAGAATAAGGGGCCAGGTCCTCAACTAGGTATACCAACCCATGCAAAAAATAACACATTATAGGCTTCAAGTTATTTTGGACGTTCATTGCTGTGTATAATGATAGTTTCGATACTTCTAAACATACTACTAAAATTCTACATCAATGCTTCTAAACTACAAACCCAATGACCTTGAAATTTTTACAGATCAATTTTTAAAGTAGGTAAGTAGTAAGTACGTACTTTCGAACAAAAAAGAATGAATGAAATCAGACTACGCGTTAATGAATTACAACTAAGTACATATATTTTGACTTTCATCCCCTCTACCAAGTGTTTGTTTGTTGGTTTGTCCTTCAATCACGTCGCAACAGAGCAACGGATCGACGTGATTTTTTGCATGGGTATAGTTTAGGACTCGGAGATCGACATAGGCATAGTTTTATCCCGGAAAATTAGAGTTAATATATCAATGGTTCCCGTGGGGATTAAAAAAACTTATTCCAAGTGGACGAAGTCGCGGGTATCAGCTAGTACTTTTAAAGAACAAGCTTCTCTATACTAATATACTTATGGAATAACATAGAGGCTAATTTATATCCCGGCAAATTAGAGTTCCCGCGGGAACCAAAGAACCTCAATCCACGCGGACGAAGTCGCGGGCATCAATAGATTATAGTCTGAAATAACACAATATAGGCTACTTTTATCCCGGCAAATTAAAAAGTTCCCGCAGGAACTTTTTTAATTCACGCAGACGAAGTCACGGGCATCATAATGTAGGTATAGGTACCAACATAATATATTTAAAACATAAAACATCGGCTGGCGGCGGCGGCGACGGCATGATTGCGCGTGCTTTTGCTACGAGCGCTCGATTGCGAATGAGTAGCGGGCAGTGTGTGGGAGGTCTCTCGCGCTCATATCGCCAGTCCTTTGACTCGCGCCCAAAAAACCGACAAAACAGGGAGCGATGCGCGAGGACGAGGAGCGTGGCGAGAGCATGGCGAGTATCGTTGCCACACGACGTCTCTGCCTCCGTCCCACGCTACTTCCCACGTCACTCGGGCAGTGTGTAGCAGGGGGGTAAGAATATACAATAGGAGGCAAACTCAGTGTGGCATTACTGAGCATTCATAACAATGCCCAGCGCTGGTTTTCGGTTTGCTCCGGTTCTATTTGATTGTACAAAAATTACCCTGCGCCCTTTGCCATAATTTAGACTATAAATTAACTGACCTTTAAAAAAAAACATGACCATTCGAAAACACTTTGTAAGTACATGAAAGTTGGTTTAAATAAGAAACCCGCTGTCAGTTGTCACCTACTGTCATCAAATCCTTACTAATATTATAAATGGGAAAGTGAGTTTGTTTGTATGTTTGTTCCGCTTTCACGCCGTAACTACTGAACCGATTGCTTTGAAATTTTGCAGACGTAAAGTTAGAAGTCCGGATTAAATAATAGGGTACTTTTTATCCCGGAAAATTAAAGAGTTCCCGCGGGAACCAAAAACATCAATCCACGCGTACGAAGTCGCGGGCATCAGCTAGTAAATATTATAAATGCGAAAGTTTGGATGGATGTATGGATGTTTGTTACTCAATCACGCTCCAACGGCTGAACGGATCTGGATGAAGTTTGGCACAGAGATAGATTATAGTCTAGAATAGCACATAGGCTACTTTTTATCCCGGAAAATTAAAGAGTTCCCGCGGGAACCTAAAAACCTCAATCCACGCGGATGAAGTCGTGGGCATCAGCTAGTGCTATAATAATCGTCTAACAAAAATGAAAATTTATTCTGACCTCGAAACTGCACCATGCCGTGGGTTTATATTCTAACTACTATTTGGTAGTATGAGGTAAGGATCGGAGGTGTCTATTTAAACTTTTTGACGCTGAATGATCGGCTTGCAAACTTTTCTTTCCCGCGCACTGTGAAAGTTCCTACCTATCCGAAGACTTGCCTATGCTCTCTAGATACTACGAGGAGATCCAGAGCTCTTTTTACCTGACGTACACCATTATTCAGATATTTAGGACGTTTTACAAGTTACAATCTTTTCACGTTTTACATTGCTAGCTGGTACAACCACAGAATAGGTAATAGTAGTAAACAACGTAGGTACTATTACTTTTTCTGTGATAGTTAGTAGTAGATAGTAAGTAAATTGCCGTGCCATCACATTATGTAAGTAAGTGTACTTGAAACTTTTAACATTCATGTCGTGTATAACTACACGCCTTACATTTAAACTAATTACTTACTCCCACATAAACAATAAGAAACGACGTATAATACGGGAAGCCTTGTAATTTTTTTATCAAGTGTGCATGTGTAACAGCGCACTTTTTGGTCTAACAATTTACATTGAAACTTTTTTGCCTGCGGGAGCTCAAATAATCTATAGTTTGCGCTCGCCACAATAATTGACTAGTCATGCAATATAATCATAGAGCTTCCATGTCATTTAGGTGTTGGTTAATCATGCATATAGACTCATGTCTGAATGAAGTGTTCCACACAGCTGAATATTTATTACGATAGAAGCTTTGAAGCAATCGCACATTTCCGACTGGATAGAGTTATAAACTGAAGTGCCTAGGTATCTATTTGCCAGATCATCGTTGTGAATTTGGTAGGTAGGTATATTATTTGGATAGCCAAGCGTACGGCTTACTTGACAACCTTCTTGGCACAGTGCTTTGACATATTAGACCTCCTGGGTTCGATTCCCAACAGGGACAATTTCGATTTTCATAATGATTACTAACGGGGCTCAATTCTGATCTCTTGGCCGTGTGAATAATAAAAGTTTCCACCCTACCGGTTAAAAACGTACCGCCAACAGTGCCGGGTGGAAAACTATCTTAATCCTTACAGGTAAACCCGCTTTCGTTATGGAGCTATCTTATCATAACATTTACATCTAATACAGGCACACACTCATCATGTCATTCGATATTGGTGACTTGTTCAGATAAAGCTCTTATGACCCCGTTGCCGCAAACCAGTCGAATCATCGTTGCAAATACGCATCGGGGAATTTAAATGCAGTCTTCTCTTATTAAAGACATTTCTATTTTCAACTATACCCATGCAAAAAATCACGTCGATCGCACGTTGCTCAGTTGCGGCGTGATTCAAGGATAAATCAACAAACAAACACACTTTCGCATTTATAATATTAGTATGATTTATTAGCTTATTATGGTGTCAGCTTTGGTACATGGACTTATTTTAAAACAGTAACCTTTCACTGTCCATCGACCATAATATTATTGTGATCACCGAGTAGTAATGGTCTGTTATTGTGATACATCATTAGTTTTTCATCACATTTTGTTACTTTCATCAGTGAATATTTTTTTATACACTACAAGTTAGCCCTTGACTGCGATCTCACCTGATGGTAAGTGATGATGCAGTCTTAGATGGTAGCGGGCTAACCTGTTAGTGGCACGGCATGATGGCAGTTATATTAAGCCCATACCCCTATTCAGTTTCTACACGGCATCGTACCGGAACGCTAAATCGCTTGGCGACACGCCTTTGCCGGTAGGGTGGTAACTAGCCACGACCGAAGCCTCCCACCAGGCCAGACCAGGGAAAATTCAGAAATTATAAATTCCCAAAGTGACCCTGCCGGGGATCGTACCCGAGACCTTCGCACGTTAAGACAACAGCGCCACACATTGCGCCACGGAGGTCTTCATAACAAATATTATTACAACAAAAAAATGTTATCTCGAACGCAATAGGGTCAGAGACTTGGTTCCGGTGTGGGCAAGATGGCGGTATCTACGTTCAAGCGACTCGTTACATCAGCGAAAGTTGCGAATGCCAGCTATCGGTCCCTTCCGCCATCTTTGAAAGCGATCATAAAATTGAAAGCTCGTCGTAAAACCTTTAGATTTATATTATGTCAAGTTGTTAAAGCTGACTAACTACCCAGTAGAAAGGAAGGAAAACCGGATCCGAATCCATCCGCCATCTTCAACTCATTGCTGGCCCACTGCCGAGTGCGAGTTTAATTCTCAAAATGACAAGGGCTTAGGCCTAAGCCATAGGCCACCATGCTGGCCAAGTGAGGAGTGGTGTTCGTTATATTATAATTATATCAGATGAATGATTGAAAATAATAATGCAAAAGCGTGTCTGTCTGTCTGCTACGCTTTCACGACCCATCTGTTTAATCGATTTTGATGAAATTTGGTATTGGGATATTTTGTATCCCGGGGAAGGACATAGGCTACTTTTTATCCCGGAGAATTAAAGAGTTCCCACGGGATTCAAAAAACCTTAATCCACGCGGACGAAGTCGCGGGAATCATCTAGTAGGTAATTTATATTTCTACGGATTGAAATGTACTTAACTAAACTAGAGCCGCTCCATAGCAATATTAATGCCCAACATCTCTCTTGCGGTCCAAAGCGTCTGCTCCAGCCGATGTTAATAAAATCAATGGACGTGGAAGTTCGAAATTTCTATCATTGATTTCATTTGATCGTTACATAAAACATAATCGATTTCAGTCTTATAGTCACGTAATTAAACACCCAAGTCATTTTTATATAAAACAAACTATGAAGGAACTAGAAATTTAATTTGCTATAATCCACCACAGTAGGTAAATCTATGTGGTACAGTGTGTATCTTGCACTTGCGATATTCACCACACCACATAAATCTTCCGAATTATTCTCAACGTACGTTTCACGCCGACACCGGAGCATCTTCAGGAGATGTTGACTCGACAATGCACGATTATAAAGGTAATCGTATCATGGACTTCCGCAAAGTAACGCCTGCTTCTATCCAATATTTAAAACAAATTATGTTTTCATCCCATGTATTCGAAAAGGACGACTTGGTTCGCCTTTATGTGCGCCCAAAGGTGGTGTTTTCTATAAGAAACTTTTAGCGGGCAGTAATGAGTTTTTAATCCTCTTTATACTCGTAAGTGCGCCGCAATTATCTTTGCCGCGCACTCATTGAATTTGGAACATCTTAGTGTTCAGCGCCAACGCAAATTGACGACCTCCGTGGCGCAGTGTTGAGCGCTGGTGTCTTAACGTGCGGAGGTCTGGGGTTCGATCCCCGGCAGGGTCAATTTAGGAATTTATAATTTCTGAATTTTAACTAACGAAAGGGCTATATGGATATATATATTTAAAAAAAAAAAAAAAATTAAATAAATATTATTATAAAGGCGAAAGTTTGGATGGATGTGTGGATGTATGGTGGTATGGATGTGTGTTACTCAATTACGCCCGAACGGCTGAACGGATCTGGATAAAATTTGGCACAGAGATAGATTTAAAAAAAAAAAAAAAATTATAGTCTGGAAATAGCACATATGCTTTTTATCCCGGGAAATTAAAGAGTTCCCGCGGTAACCAAATTTTCTCATACAGGGTGATGAAAAGTAGAGTGTATCATTCGGGCGCAAATATATTTTTGGCTCGGGCGACGTACTTTGAATCCCTCGCTACGTTCAGGATTCTACTAAAGAATCCCTCGCTACGCTCAGGATTCTACTCTAGAATCCCTCACTTCGTTCTGGATTCAAAAAAGCGCCCTCGCCATAAAAATATTATTTTGCTCCCTTAGAATACAATCTACTATTATGTTATTATTTATGTATGTTTTTTAAAGAATTGTGGTCGGGAATTCTGTGTTTACCTTATTGTGAAAAAGAGGCAAGATTTGTAAAAATCTCTTTTTCACTAAACACACAATAAGAATAGTTCCCGCAAATAAACATAGAAGGGATTAGTGCAGCGGGCTGTAATGTTGAACAACCCACCACCTCCCAAGGCCCCACCAACCTCGCGGTTATATGGGCCGAATCGCGGGAGAGCGCCCGTTCGGTACTTGCTCTTGGCGTATTCCCGGGGCGCTTTCTTGACTCCCTACAAGTTCTTTCCTTTCATCTCATCGATATATTATGTAGGTACCTACGTTAATGTAAATTGTAATGTTGAACAAAGCGTAGCAGACGAGACCGCGCCCGCGCCGCGGACGATGCAGCGCGGTCAAGTTCAGTAATTCAGAGGCAACGGGCCGCAACGCGCCGCCGTAATGCGACTGGTGTGTGACACAATCGCACTTCTCACGATAGATAAATAATAGAAGTTTCTAAACTTACTTAAATACGTATTAAAAATTGCGGAATCGGCAGGCCACGGCTCATTTACCCGTCAGTGCTGAAATTTGTGATATGCATCTTTAATCCAGTCTTTGGCCTAGCGATCAAAGGTGTTACGGGCGCGATTCCCAGAGAGACGCAGGTTCAAATCATTTTTGAATTTAAGTAAGTTTAGAAACTTTCCGAGTGTGAGAAGCACTATAATAAAATTATAAAATAAAAGTTTATTTTCACTAGGTAACAAAGACTTATAAACTCAACTAGATTAGACTAAAATTCTTATATTCGAACTACATAATTAAATAAACCGTTATTTAATGGTTTCTAGACCAGCTAAAACCTTGCAGATATTTTATTTCTCAAACTATAATAATATGAACGCCAACAGTACTGCTACCATGTGAAAGCCCGTTCTGGAGCCGAATAGTAGGTACTTTATAGCGAATTAGAGTACTATTAGTACTGTGGCATGTTGCTCTGCCCTCGTGTGAAATTGATATTAGCAATTATTTGTTCATCGCCGGTGAGCAAAATACGAAAACAGTGAGAAATTCTAACGCATTTATCAGCATTCAGCACTGGAAGTTTGAAGTTATGAAGACTGTAAGAATTAAGGACCGAGTCGGGTTAAAGACATGTGGGTGACTTCTAAAATAGCCATGAGCCACCACATTCAGGCTTCTTGTACATGAAGCTTTTATGTACACCGCAGTAGGAACAAGCGTTATGTCAGAATAAATGGACACAAAGCATAACTCTATCGCATATAGCACCTCTGTCGATCCCAATAAAATGGGTTTACCATGGAGTTAATTTTCTAAATTCACCATTGCACCATTTATTGGGCACGTCGGTTCTAAAGCAATTCCATTTATACGATATTAATTTTAAAAACACCTGCAGTAAGTAAGTAATTTATTATTTGAGGCGAACGTGTCCGAAACCTAACAGCTAACCATTGTTTCGTTTGTTCGTATGCAAAACGGATAGCAGGCATATAACTTTTTTTATCAAATTGTTACTGTCATTGTTTAAACAATATTGCTCATAGTGTAGCTCAAAATTTAAGATACAAAATAATTGACGGCACTGACTTTTTTTTTTTTTTTTATCCACTACAAGTCAGCCCTTGACTGCGATCTCACCTGATGGTAAGTGATGATGCAGTCTAAGATGGTAGCGGGCTAACCTGTTAGGGGCATGGCAGTTATATTAAACCCATACCCCTATTCGGTTTCTACACGGCATCGTACCGGAACGCTAAATCGCTTGGCGGCACGTCTTTGCCGGTAGGGTGGTAACTAGCCACGGCCGAAGCCTCCCACCAGGCCAGACCAGGGAAATTCAGAGATTATAAATTTTCTTAGTAGAGAAATTTTCAAATCGAGTCCGAATTCGATTTCCGGTTCTGTTGATTAATGGAACGACATAAGTTGCTATGCGGGGTCAAGCAATCAAGCTACAACAAGACGAGCTTTTCGGAATGATGATGCCAGCCTAATGTAGGTTACCGCCTTTCTTTGTATCTTAACCTTTTGTTACTAATAGATTTCTCCATATTTAATCAAACGCAAACCTGTTTAATTTTTAAAAATCTCTATAAGTATACCATTGTGCAATTTACAATTTACACCGGCGAGCCTCAAGTGAATAAAAGTTATATAATTGTATTTTCAACTTTAGCGCTATAAATAATGTCGGAAATATTTTCTCCACATCGGCAATAACAAGAAATAGGACCAAATAAGACACATTGAGAGCGCTCGCCGTAAAGTAATTTCGGAACGTAGATGGAACAAATTTTCAAATTCATAAAATAAGTAGGTTATATATCTAACAGGGCGGGCTGCCGCGGAGCAGGCGAGGCGAAAGCTCGTTATTCCTGTTTAGACCATATCTAATTCACGACGTGCGACGGGAGCCAGATTGTCGCGATGTGCCGACGGGGAAATGTGAAAAGTTCGCGAGTTATCCGATATCTGCCCCGCACATCTGCTTAGCGAACGTGCCGTCTCGACTATTGTATAAGTGATGAGTTGACACTTAAATCTCTGCTCATTTATTCTCGACTTATACACTTTTGAAAACTCCTCAGTCCCCGTATTTGTCCAAGAAAACCTTTTTGGCACCACGACATGCTCAGGTCATTTTCCAATTGTACAAAATCCCGTTCGATACATCACATACTTACTTTACCTGCCAAAATATGTTTGTACAACCGAAGTATAGTATAATGTTCCAAATCTTCCAAGTAAAGATTTTTTTCTAGATACATATAATTCAAAACTGTTACATCGTTGTTGCAATCGAAAGTATATCCTGTTCAGAAATCCAATCACAATTATTATTTAAACTGCACGATCAAGTAGACAAAGACAAGATGTTTGCCTCTAAAAAGGAAACGACCATAAGCGAACAATCTACCCAATTGCGAAATGTGTCTTACAGTGGGTGGACAAATTGGAGCTGACTCAGGACACGGGCTGGACCGGTTCACCCAGCTATACATTATAGTCCCGCTGAATTCTTGTAATCAAGTGAATTAGACTGTTCTATTACTTATCTTGCCACTCAAGATTGTATAGCGCTAAGCGAAGTGTTAACGAGCGTAAAAGGATGTTTTCAGACATTTGGCGTGGTTATATTTTTATGAATTTCAGCTTATATGGCATATTTTTTTTAATGATCAATAATTGTAAGATAGGTTTTCGTTTGCTAAAAATCATTGTTAACTCATAACTCATATTTTTTCATTCAAATAAACTTATTACAAGTACTTTTGAATCGTCGAGTAAATCTACCACTGAAGAAGAACCAGCCAGAAACTCGGTGGTTGCCCTTTTTAAATAATTCGTTTACAATAATTATATCAATGTGTACATAAGTAGCCGGTGTCCTTAGCATTTCTGGAGCGATCAAATCTATGCTCCTCTATCATTTACATAATCTTCAACAGTATAATAACCTCTTATTATGTATTCTGTGATAATAAGCTTTTTTCAGGAGCATACTTTTAATGTGCTACTTAAACTTACTACTTTACTTGTGTGTTTACTTTACTTTACTTTACGTACTTTAGTTAAGTGTATACTTAAATTTGTGTAGGCAAGTTTAAAATATGCTGTGGAATTTTGTTATAGAAAAAATGTTGATGGAAAGCGATGATAATGTCTGGGTTGAAACGTGCTTGTTGAAAATTCGTACATCAAAATTATTTCTCACAGTACTTGTAATAAGTACTCGTATTATCAACATAATATGTTGTGGAACGTAAATTATAGTAAAAGCCTAACGATGTGTGTAGTTAATATTGTCATGTGTATGGTAACTTGCAGTCGTGCTATATCAACGACCTTTTTGATTTTATTCATTGAAGTCACTGACTGTGCACTGACTTATTACGAAGAACAAAGCCGAATTTTGTCTTACATGGTGTAGTGACAGTATAAATTACTCGCCTCTAAACTAAATGACCTTGTAAAATGTTTGTTACGTGACAAAGTACAATACGTAATAACAGCAGCTATTGTGAATACGCGCAATAATTATGCAACAGTTCTTGAATCGCGAACAATTGTTTTGACAAGTGTGTAATGCCGTAATTACATGAACAATAATTGTAATGCATACCGACTCGTAAAAAAAAATATTTTTCAAGGTAGCCACGTATATTTTTTGGCGCTACATTGTACGTTTTAGCCTCCTCTATACAAATAAATATTATTACCTTGTAATTTTTTGCTTTTGAGAAACTGTTAACGTTCCTATATCCTAATTTCCGTACAGTGCAATATTTTTCTTTATTGCATAAAAACAAAAAAATAAGAGCAACCAACGAGTTTCTTGCTGGTTCTCCTCGGTAGGAATGGCATTCCGAACCAGTGGTAGATTCACTCGACGATTCAAAAGCACTTGTAAAAGTTTATTTGAATAAAAAATATTTGAATTTTGAACTTTTCGAATTTCTAGGGTTTTTCTATACGTATTCTTATATTGCACATATATTATAGTTATACGTAGGTATAGGGCATGAGTATCAGTTTTATCTCTCAGATTTGACACAGCAAAACTTTGATTGAGTTACCTACACCGCCACATCGCGTGCCGCCCTCAATGCGAAGTTTCTTAGTTAACAATAATAATCAAAAAAACTAGCTCTTTGCTTTTTCATTTTTTATAGAAAGTAAGTAATAGTTAAAGTTCCGCCCAGTAACTGAAAACTGGCAAATAAAATTATTGGATGTCATAACGAATCACACGACCTTATAAAACAGCAATCGCCATATTTTCGTTTTTATTGTGTCCAATATCCATTAAGGCCAAAATTGGATTGTTTATTGTTATAGAAATTTGACTTTCGTGATGAAGCCGTTAACTAAATCTCTATAGTCGTGGGGGTCGCTTGGTGGATAATCGCTGTTCGTCACGATCGCTCTCAGTAGCCTCGAGTCAATACTGAGAAATCAGTTTCAGGTTTTTAAAAGTTTGCCTTGAGCTAAGTTTATTAGACACGCCGAAAACGGTACTCATTATTCATTGTAAAAACAAAACACATTCATGGTCATACCATGGTCTCAGTACACTTTATAGGGAGCCTGCTTAATATTAATATTCCACTTATTATGAACCATATTATTAAACTGTACTTTTCTATGTAGCTTTTCCAAGAAGATATTGCACATATTCTGATCTCCAACCGGCAATGGAAACACAATTGACAGATGCCTCGATTTATTTCCACTTAGGCAAATAATTATTCTAAAAAATGATATGAAATGTGCACATTTTAAACCCTGTAAATGAGTTCGAAAGTTAAACTTCCCGGCCTAGGCCAGTAAAGAATGTATGTATTTTCATTACTTAACATAAGTTTGAATTTAATAAAAGATGGATGGATTGTGTAAAAGAAGATATGCGTATAAAAGGGGTGAATGATAGGTTGACGAATAACAGAAGTGAGTGGAAGAGGAAAACATGTTGTGCCGACCCCACATAGCGTGGGACAAGGGCAAGAAGAAGAAGAACATAAGTTTGAATTTGGAATCTTTCTTCCTGAATATCTTGTAACTTGTTATAATATTCTTTGGCCTAAATAGTTTAAATTTGGAACTCTACCGTATTACGCGTTCAGCACTCACAGCGCAAAATAAAAAAATTAAAAGTATAAAATATATTTAAAAAAATTATTATAAAAAAGTATTTAAAAAAGGTAAAAAGCGCTATACACACCTCGACTGGGAGAGCATTTCTGGTCTCGTATATTACCGGGCTCGGCCGTCTAACTAACACTCGACCAGAAAACGCGTAAGTTTCCCGGTCTCGCGATGTAATGTACTATTACTAGGAGTTAACTATTAGGTTTAAGGAAAAAATAATATATTGGTCCATTGACCCTTGACCAGCATTCTCAAAATATCCCTTTGCAGAAATCTCTGTAGCACTCAAAAACGGTATGGAAAAGTAATTATATTTTGAATTTGTATACAGCAGATATGAATCGAATCGATTTGTAAATTATCATAGAAGTTTACGTCAAATGCAGGCCATCAGTTCAGGTGGCAATATACCCCACTGGCGAGATGATAATTCAGTGCTCTCCAAAGCACATGTATTAGGGAGCAGCACTCGATAGCCTCTGGAACCTGCGCTTGAAAGCTCTACTAGTCTACTACTTTATGGCTGTGGTCAAAGCGTCGTGATTTCTTTTTCCCTAACGACTTGGGACGTGTGGCCGACGTTCGGGTGAATTGAATTAATTTACCACTGCAACGCAATCCTAGGGCTCAGTTTGCAGCGATGTATGCATGGTATTTAAAAGTCGTTTGCAGTTTTTGTAGAGTCGCTGTGTTTTTATCGCAGACTAGAGGATGCTCGCGACTTCGTTCGCGTGGCATAAGTTTTTTTAATTCCCACAGGCACTCCTTAATTTTCCGGGATAAATCCTATATCACTCTCCGTCCTCAACAATACCCATGCAAAATATCACGTTGATCCGTTGCTCTGTTGCGTCGTGATTGAAGGACAAACTCTCTATTTAATGTCCTTGGGGGTAAAATTTTCAAAAACTGTGAAACACGTAATTCTTTATTTTAAACCAGAAGCCCAAATACCAATTTTCATGGTTACAACTTGAAAAATGAAGGACTTTCATACAAACTTTCAACCCCTATTTAACGCTTTTGGGGGTAGAATTTTCAAAAACTGTGAAACACGTATTTCTTTATTTTAAACCAGAAGCTCAAATACCAAGTTTCATGGATATAACTTGAGAAATGACGGACTTTCATACAAACTTTCACCCCCTATTTCACCCCCTTAGGGGTGGAATTTTGAAAAATCCTTTCTTAGTGAGCGCCTACGTCACAAAAGGAACCTACTGTCAGAATTTCAAGTTTCTAACCCCAGCGGTTTAGGCTGTGCGTTGATATATAAGTCAGTCAGTCAGTCAGTCAGGACTTTGAATTTTATATATATAGATTTTTAAAACAAACGTCTGTTGTGTTCCTTTTACCATCCAAACTCAAATTATTGAGTAAGATAAAAAGACAATTGGATGACAACTGACTAGTCTACGTATCTATTTGCTGAGATGATGTCTTTAAGTTTATTTGCAGTGCTAATTTAAGGCAATCCTAATTATAACTACGAGGTACTCTTAAAGTCATCACGTCTTTGATAATTTAAATTTGTAACTTTTAAGCCGGAGCTAAAAGCAATAACAGTTCGTGGGGCATCACCATCATTTATTTTTGCACTGCCACCCGCGGTTTTCACTTCTTCTAATTCAGCGTTTATAGTAAGGGATAGTGCACGGATGGAATCATAAAATACTCTATAAAACTGCTCTTACGTCGATGCTTGAACGACCTACTTTATGAGTTCCTTCTCAGATTTGCTGCGATCGCCGTATAATTTACGGAAAAAGTAGGATTTTAGTAATGGTTTTCGATCGGAGCTGTGATACTTTGAAGGAAAAACAGGTCTAGACTAGAGACTTTGGCGATTTATAACTAGTTTTAACATTTTTATGTATTTTGCACAGCTAGGTACTTATTATGATATATTTTGACACAGTAGTGGAAATTGACCAATAAGGAAACTGAAAAAAATTAAAAGTATGGTTTTTATAGGAATATCTTACTAAGCAAAATGTTTTGTTCTGAATATACATTTCCTATTATTATCGTGTTGTGAATTGTGATAATTATTATGATGAATGGTAAAATAGCTCAATCATACATCCCTATTGTGGTAATCCCACAATTATTTTAAATTGTGTCTATATAATATGCGAAGCCACATTTCTGTTTTCCCTGGCCTCATTTGTTTCGTGCCGTCACCCGAATAATTTAAAGAGCATACTAATATATTTATAGCAATATACCGTACTCAGTTTAATTTATAACGTTCGTTTTAGGAAATAATTCGCCCAAGAACGCCTCCGACGGCACCCCAGTTCCCGAGTCACGACGCGGCGCGCCGAACGGCCACAGAGAACTGAACAGAGAGGAAGCTTCATACAAACTGCTCGCGGCGACTTCACCCATACATAGCGCAACGATGTGTGCGTGAGCTCTCACCGACACATTCACCGACACGATCGTCCGGGTTAGCGAGACACTGTCTGGGTTAAGAACGCAAGGGCTGACTGTGGCTGACGGTCGTGCGTTTAATGAAAATAAATAGAGGAACAATTTCGTGTTCAATCACGAAATTGTTCCTCAATTTATTTTCATTACTATAAGTTTACTGATTTTGTATTAAAAATAAAACTATTTAGATTTATTTATGTAAATATAGTGTTCTGTTTCAACAAAAATGCCGAATACTTGCACAGTTTGCTTGAAAAGCTCTAAAGACAATAAGGATGTTTCCTATTTTTCATACCCGAGAGATAAAGAGAAGTAAGTACCTTTTTACACGTACCTAGCGCACCTGTACAATAAAACTAGGTAATAACATTGATCGTCAAGTGAGAATGACGTGCTAGACAGGTAGGTATGTACTATGTAGCCTAAGTCGGTCTCACCTACTTGAAGACAGTGCTCAGATAATAGAATACCCGAAGTACCTAATATGGCTAAAATGTGTGACTTTGTCCACCCCCCAAATTATAAATGCGAAAATGTGTCAGTCTGTCTGTCTGTTACGCTTTAACGGCCCAGTTTTTCAACCGATTTTGAAGAAACTTTGTATAGAGGTAGGAGGAACTTTTTGCTAGTTGCGAGTTGCGACCCCAGGGATAAATAGGGTAAACGTGGGGCAGGTGTTTCCTATTTACCCCTGGCTCCACCAACATTTTTAACCGACTTCAAAAGGATTTGACCCGTATGTAGGTATGTATGTAGGTTTGTTAACGATTTTCTCGGAAACCAATGAACCTATTTTTATGATTTTTTCACTTGTGTAATTAACGTACCTACCTACTTTCGGGAAGGTTTAGGTTAGGTTGGGTTCGGGAAGAATATATTTAAATACACCAATAAATCAAAAGAATTTGAATATGTCTTACCATTAAGGATATAATGTTAGAAGCAGCTTCACCATATTTGACATAGAAAAGTCAAATAATATGGTGAATGTCGATTGTCGATATCGATATTAATGCCGATTTTGATGGTCGATATCGATGTCGATTGTTGATATCGATTTTGATACTCATATCGATTGACGATATCGATGTCGATGTCGTTTGTCGATTGTCGATATCGATTGTCGATATCGATGTCGATTGTCGATTGTCGCTGTCTAAGTCGATGTATAATATTTTTATTTTTCCTTAAATTGTTGACATGCATCAGGTGACAACCCTAGCAGAATAGGTATACATTTTCGACTTTATTAGGAAGCTTCCCCTCTGATCGGATATATACTCGTGTGGAACGGCTCTGGGGAGAGCTAACCTCGTTACTTGGGTACGATGCGCCGACTAGATTTTGCAAGCAAGCAATGGCTCGGTAATTCATTACCCGCAACCGACGGCGGGCGACTGATCATTTGTGCCAGCCGCTGCCACGTGATTACGGGCACGCTCAATGGGAATAAACAGATTGCAATCTACGCTGCACTCGTTGAACGCCGCTTTCTGAACGTATTACGGCTTTTAAGTACAGCCTTTATGAAAGTCCCGGTATTTACCGGAGCTAGGATTTAGTAATACGGCCTAGTCGTGAGAACGTAGGTACGTTCACAGTACGTTTATCAAATTGAGTAGAACTGATCAAGTCGTGTCATAACTATCCAACAGGATACTGTCGCTGACCAGAGCCGTTAACGGAAAAGGAAGTCAGCGATCGTATTGTGGTAATAAATTTTACTTATAATAATACATTTTTAAAAGATGTTGTAGAAATTTATTACTATACTGTACTGACTCAAAGTTGCTATAGTTTGCTTTGCATGAGGCATATAAAAGTATTTGATTCCAGATGGACAGAAATTACTGTCTATTAGATAAAATATATGACGTGATATGACTTTGCATACAATTGCCTCTATCATTACTAAACGCCTCTGTCACTACTAGGTACATATTCCATCCCCATAAACCAGATCTGTTTGCATGAGCTCACTCATAATTTATGCCAATGTAGCTCATGTACAAGCGAGGGACATAAATAATTCTTCAAGACAACATAAACCTCTAAACATGACGCTGCTTCGCTACAATGGTAGGTAGTTGTATGTAATTCAGAATATCTGAATTATTATGATGTACAAGTATGTTCACGATAACAATAAACAAGCTTATTGTTACTTGGATGGTCAAAATATCTGAGAAATCTAAATATCAAAGAATTAACTGAGTTTCAGTATTACCATAGAAAGAATTTTAAGATATTCATCCGAGCGGACACTGAATATGAATTAAATTAGCCAAGAAGAAAAAAACTATTGGTATAAGATGCATGCAAATGATAATGTATCCATTTGCGGTGCAATCTGCAAGCAGTCGCATTGTCACCAAGAAGCAAAACACATAAGATACCGGAAGACGACCGTAAACATCGACAGTAAATCAAAGTCGATGGAGGAATCTTCTGGAGCAGTCCCGGGTCTACAAACATTATTTGATGATAGAGTCCAGAACAACAAAAACTAAACGATCTAAAACTGCTCCACAGTTTTCTTATCCCCAGGTGGAACTCGTAAACGATGCCAAAAAAGAACGCAAAGAGTTTAACGTTGCATGCAAATGACAGTGTATCGATTTGCGGTGCAGTTCGCAATCAGTCGCATTGACACAGCCGCCGCGCCGCATCGCCTCCACCGCGCCACTGTCGCGACTACATTTTTCATCCCCCTGACATCCGCTCTGTTAGCGTCAGCGCACTCGTAATTTATGTCAATGTAGCTCATGCGACGGATAGGAATATAGTGCTCGATTTTTTGCCAATGTCAAACTTTATCGTCCCGAAAAAAAAATACTCTATGCATCCTCTGTTTTAAATTTCGTATTTCATTATTATTAACAACATAACCAAGTACCTAAGTAGGTTGAGAAGCTTTGATAGGTACCTACTAAATGAGAGAATAATATAAGTCATATGGGACACAAGTACTCGTAACTGATATTATATTTGTTCTGTAGTCTTTGAAACATTCGATCTAACCTAATTTAATCAAAACAGGCAACAGTGGATTACCTATCAGGTATTTACTAGATTTCACATACAGCTATTGTCTCCCTGACCTCCGAATAGCTCGAAGAAAATTATTCTAACCTAAATTTTCTACCTAGGGTTAACAATTATCATACTATTTCGAGCATATTTTCCGTTGCAGCGTGATTGAAGGACAAACCAACAAACCAATATCCATACTAATATAACTAGTGGTTCGCCCCGAACTGAGACCTCGCGGTATCCATAAACTTGTACAGAGCGCCATCTATTGACATAATTGTGAAGTTCTGTTAATAATAATGAAGCCATTGATGTAGAATTTTAGTTGAAGCACATTAAAAATGAAATAATTTCGTTACCTTAAAATATTTATCTAATTTGTATTTGTTGTTCATGTACAGGATATAATTCAAATAATTGATAAGTTTCAGGCTCAGCCTTTCAGAAAATTGAGAGTTCTGGGCAGTGGCGTATATAGGGGGGGGGCCGGGTGGGCCGTGCCCACCCCAGAATGGTCTAGTGCCCACCCCAGGAATCCCAGGATGTTGGGTTACCGATTCTTAATTCTAGGCTGGACACTAAGACCATAGACTTTTGAGTTATAAATTTTCCTGCAATCTTTAAGAAATCATTTTTTGGATGTTTTCAAAATCTTAGGTTCAGTAGGCTTCAGAGTTAAATAACTCTCTCTTGCGACTCTGCCTTGCGATCATCGACCATGGAATCTCAGGAACCAGGGCCTTACGGCAAGATGACGAATATGCACTAGGGCTTTCGAATACCGGTTTTTTCAATACCGGTATTAATACCGGAAAGATTTTTCTCAACACCGGGATCCCGGTATTGGAAAATATCAATTTTTTTTAAAATTTAAAACTAGTATTATCTGAAGCAAACGGAAGCTTATCAAACAGTTTTTGCATAAAAAAAAATTCACCAAATTAACTCAAAATGGGAAAAAATATTTCGGATTTAGAATGCTGTGGATTGGTAGTTATGTCTATTTAACTCCCTTTACTCTATTTTATTATAAGCAATATTTTATGAAATTGTATTTTCTTTAAAAATCACCAAGTATTGATTTTCAGATTTATTTGTATTTTGAGTATTGAGATGCGTTGACTTAATTCTTACGAAAATATCGTTTGTTACATGTTTAAGGTGAAAATTACGGACCACGTAACGTTCTGAAACTCCATCACATCATTTTTTTAAATACTATCTCACTAATACTTATCAAATAATCAATATCTTATTCATATAAATCAGTATTTCAACTATGATTTTTAAAATAGAATTATTTTTGGATGAATTCTTACAAAAATATATACTTATTATAACCTCCATTGAATTTTGAACTTTCAATTTATAGTATATTTGTGACGCACTTTCTCAACGTATACACAAAATTAAATAAATATGGCTGGAAATCATACTAATATTATAAATGCGAAAGTGTGTTTGTTTGTTTATTGGTTTGTCCTTCAATCACGCCGCAACAGAGCAATGGGTCGACTTTTGGCATGGGTATAGTTGAGGACCTGGATAGTGACATAGGCTACTTTTTATTAAAAGAAAATTAAGGAGTTCCGGGAATTTCGGGAATCAAAAAAACTTAAACCAAGCGGACGAAGTCGCGGGCATCAGCTAGTTTTAAATAATGAGTGCAATTAGTGTCGAAGATTGTAATTTAAACCACTATCGTCGTCATCGTCTCAACCTATAGACGTCCACTGCAGCTGGACGAAGGTCTCCTGCATATATCGCCACAGAGCACGGTCTTGTGCCTCTTGTTTCCAGCGGCTCCCAGCTACACGCTTGAGATCGTCCGTACACCTAGTGGGGGGTCGTCCTACACTGCGCTTCAAGCATTCAAGCACTTTGGGACCCCAGTGCCTATCGGTTCTACGAACTATGTGCCCCACCCATTGCCATTTAAGCTTGGCGACTCTTCGTGCTATGTCGATTACTCTGGTTCGCCTTAGGATCTCTTCATTTCTGATTTGATCACACAGAGATACTCCAAGCATAGCTCTCTCCATCGCCCGCTGAGTGACCCTGAGCCTTCTTATCAGGCCCATAGTTAGCGACCATGTTTCGGGAGCCGTATGTCACTGGCAACACGGACTGTTCGAAAACTTTCGTCTTCAGGCACTGAAGAATTTTGAACAAGAAGATGTCGCGGATTGTCCCGAACGCTGCCCAGCCGAGTTGAATTCGGCGGTTGACCTCTTCCTCGAAATTGGACCTATGCAACTGGACTGTATGTCCCAGGTATATGCACTCATCAACAATTTCGAGTGCAGAGCTCTCAACTAACACTGGGTGGGGCTGAACGTGTTCATTAGACATTATCTTCGTCTTGCTCTTAATAATTTTTAGGCTCACCTGTTGAGAAACTCTGCTGAGGTCGTTGAGCGTTATACCTAGTTTAGTAAGTTACTAAAATGTATTGTGACTACTAAATGAGTAAAAAACGATATTTTTGTAAGAAGCCGATTGAAGTCGAAGAAAACGATAATTTAGTTAAAACACAAATTCATCTAAAATTCATCATCATCAAATCATAATAAAATATTAGTTAAACATTAGTTATTATAACAGATTTCTGAACGTTTGAGAGATAATGAAATAGAAATGCCAAGCCACAGGGATCTAAATTCAAACACTAATTTTTCCCTCTGAGTGAACAAAAACTACTTTTCTTCACTGGTTTTAAGCAATGAAGGCGCTCTTTTTGAGCTAATGTGCTTCAGATACAAGTTTTAAAATTAGCCGAATAAAAAACAGTGGCATTTACCAAGAAATATATGCAATAGACACTGTTTCGTTTATAGTGTCACCAATACCGGTATCCCGGTATTAGACATTTCAATACCGGTATTGAAAACCGGCGAAAAAAAAAGTCCGGGAAGCCCGAATTCTGCACCATTGGCACATGAGTAGATAATTCCGTTTATCTACTCATGTGCCATTTGCTTCATGTTTTGAACTTTTGACATAACCTCCGAAGAATAGTTGAAGGATAAATGTTAAAATACGAAACTAGAACCTGTGCTAGAACTTCCAGTCTGTCATAGTTAGATTTTTTTGTAGTAGTGGTGGGGCCCAGGCCCCCCCTGGAAAATAACCCTAGATACGCCAATACTTCTGGGGGTCTACTCTCTTTCTCTAAAACGAAACTTCGCTAACAAACGAACGAAATTTCGTTAACTCCTCTCCTACATAATATTATCTCTATGCTCCTCTCTATTTCGTTTTCGTACACGCAGACGAAGTACGGATCCATAGAAAATTTTCGTGACCGATTGGATTGAACGATTTTGTGTGAGTCTAATAACCGACTAATTACGTTCGTTTGCGAAGTTTCGTTTGAGAGAAAGAGAGTAGACCCCCTGATGTCAACTTTGGACGTTAGTTAGAAAATCGCCACTTTGAAAGCCCCCCTTTCGTCAATTTTAGGGGAAAAATTAAAAAAAAAAAATTTTTGGACTCTATTCCTAATTATCTTTAAAATGATATACCGCAACCCTATGTAACGCTATAAAAAATATTTTACTTCGCATTCGCTTCTATGAGAGCCCCCCTGAAATAAAGATTTTTACAACTTTTTAAGCCAATTCGGCGGGAGGCCATCGGTTTACATATTATATTTATATTTGAAGTAATTACGTTCAGTAATTCAGAAGTTATAAGGCTCTGACAGACGGACGGACGTACGGACGGACAAGTGCAAATTCACTCAAGTAGACTCAGAGACCTTCGCTTCGCTCGGTCAATAAGTTATTTAACGATGAATTTTAGGCTCTGACCGAATTTATATTTAAAAATAATGTACTGCGTGTGATTGTATGTAAAATAAAATATGTGATTGTGAATATAAATTAAATTGTATCAAGTGATTTTTGCGTTTAAATAGTTGAAGATCTCGAGAGTGGGCTACTTTTTAACCCGGAAAATCAAAGCGTTCTCCCGGGGTTTTTCAAATCTAAATCCAGACGGTTGTCATAACATACGCTGACGAAGTCATGGGCGAAACATAGTCTGAAATAAATCTGTTAGGCGTTTGGTGTGGTAGTATTGTCAACGAAAAATATGATTAATTGTTGATTTGCGGCACAAACGCGACTTCAGTCCCCTCACGTAGATCGCGTCAGCCCTATGCGATATATGTGATACACGCACGCACGATCGTAACTCAGATATTGGATGTTAATATAATAATAGTACAATCAAATCCCCCAGGCGTGATGGGCATGTATGAAGGATTTTCTAACATTAACCTGTACGTGAGCCACGGTAATTTATGCCATGAAATATTACGTGTTTCGTACATAATTAGGAGTGGTAGATGTGTTATCAGTGTTCTAGAAAATACCATTTACTTACCAAGATTTTTTTTTGTTTGAAGTTTTTTTTGCTCCACGCGGACGTGGGCATCCTCATTTGGTTGCAAAATTATTATAATTTATAGCACTGATAACAAAGATATGCGTATCATTTGTGTTATGGATTACAGTGACGTTAGATTTGACATTGATTAATTACTTATTCCATCCTGACATTTTACCCACTAAGTTCAGAGAAATACGCGGCGTCACGTTACAAGTGGGGTTCCTAGTGAGGGTGAGTAATGTAGGTAAGCAAGGCCGTAGCCAGGCAAAGATATCAGGGGGGTTGTTTTAAAACAACCCTAATGTACTACGTTTTGCAATCTCCCTCCAGTGAGTTCTTCTGTTGGCAGCATCACGCGAACACTCAGCAACAGTTTTTTTTAGCGGAACGACCACGGAGACGTGCCCGTCATTGCACCACAAAGTGTTCGATGGTACCTTCCAGTCTTCCATGCCCAAAGAACTTACAACTCGCAGCTGTTTAAGCAACGAAAACTTTGATTTTGTTTTGAGTCCATCCTTGGTACAACTAAAACATTTCAATTCCTACTCTAATGATTTTTCCTGTGTTGCATCGGCCTCGAGGTTCGTTCTTGATTCACGCAATTTATATTTTTGTTGTAACAGTCTTACTGTAAACCCACATTTAGTCACCCTAGATATGGCCCAGGCTTGATGTAATGGCAAGAGGCAAATAATGGCATGTGATAGTTTTAATAGCACTTACTGCACGCTGAGGCAAAAGCTTAGTAAATAGAAGTAATGTAAACGAAGTATTTGTTTAAAGGGACACTTCACTCGAATTTCTATGAATATCTACCAGTTTGATTACATCTACCACTGTAGTAATTGACATCGTTTGTTATAATCGAATACTTGTATATAATATTCATCAGGTAGGTCTAATTATCTAATAGATGTATACGTATAATATGTATACTATCTAATAGATGATGCTCACGACTTCGTCGGCATTTTAAGGTTAAGTAAAAATCGCGTGGAATATCTACACTTTAATTTACCGGGGTGAAAGGAGCCTATGTCCATCTCTGGGATACGAACTAGCCGAAACCTGCTAAACTGATGGGTCATCAAAAGTTAACAGACATAAAGACACAGCTTTGCATTTGTAATATTAGCATGGATGTTACGACTGAAATATTATGAGGATCAGATCAGATAATATATGTGAACAATCGCCTATTAATTATTTCATACGGAATGATTTTGATGCTCGAAATACAGTTTTAAACGGTCGTATCCATAGCACTTTACTGCATTAACGTATCAATTATAATATGTACGAGTACATAATATTAAACTTTCTATCGCGATACGAACGATAGGCGGTGACGGTGAACAGAAAGCCGATACTATTATCACAGATATTAAAGTGTCTGCTATCTCATTATAAGATTGTATCTACACGCTACGGAACAAATTAAAGTCCGCCGGTAGCGCCCAATTGATACTTATCGACTATCTCATGAAGCTAATGATGTGGAAACATATGCATTATTTTACTATAATGACCACGTAATACAGAACCACGGAATTATTTCACTGCGTGTACAGTAAGACTCGTAAACTGCCTCGTTGGTCTAGTGGTTAGCACGTTCAACTGCGGCCGACGAGGGCCCGATTTCGAGTCCCGGGTCGGGCCATAATTAAGTAAATTGGCTTTTTGACGTTTTTCTGACTAGAAATTCTCAGTACTAGCCCGGAGTTAGAAAGTTGGCGGTGTTTCACCCCCGTGCCTCGGAGAGCACGTTAAGCCGTCGGTCCCGGTAATTATCACGAACATGATAATAATCGTTAAAGCCCGCCAACCCGAATTGGAGCAGCGTGGTGGTTCTAAGCTCTAATTCCCTCTCTCCTATGAGAGTGAAGGCCTGTGCCCAGCTGTGGGACGTAATGGGCTGTAGTGGTGGTTCAGTAAGAACAGCCGTTGGAATGGCAGAGCATTTGACAAAGTATAGAGACTTCACGACTCAGTTTTTTTTTTTTTTTTTAAATATATAGGCTAGCGCTTGGCTGCAATCAGACTTGCTAGCAAGTGGTGATGCAGCCAAAGTTTGTCACATACGAGTGATACAACCAACAAATTCGCTCGATAACTAAGAAATACTTATCAGTACAGTACTTTATACATTTTGACGACCTCCCTGGCGTAGTGGTGAGTGCTAAATCTACGCAGACGAAGTCGAGGGCATCATCTAAGAAAATAACCGAATATCATACTAATATTATAAATGCGAAAGTGTGTTTATTTGTTGGTTTATTGGATTACTAGATGATGCCCGCGACTTAGTCCGCGTGGAATAAAATTTTTGATTCCCGCGGGAACTCTTTATTTTTCGGGATAAAAAGTTTCCTATGTCCTTCCCCGGGATACAAAGGACATGACCAGTAACTGCCCTCCGATTCGGGACAATGTCCAAATTTGTATCCCCCCCAATTCTACCCCTGTACATAATTTCATCAAAATCGGTTGAACAGATGGGTCGTGAAAGCGTAGCAGACAGACAGACAGACAGACAGACAGACACACTTTCACATTTATAATATTAGTATGGATATTGGTTTGTTGGTTTGTTCTTCAATCACGCTGCAACGGAAAAACAGATCGACGTGATTTTTTGCATGGGTATAGTTGAGGACCTGGAGAGTGACATAGGCTACTTTTTATCCCGGAAAATTAAGGAGTTCCCGCGGGAATCAAAAAAACTTTAACCACGCGGACGAAGTCGCGGGCATCAGCTAGTACGTCATAGTTTGAAAAGTAAAACAGGGCTATTTCTAATTATGACATCGAATGGAACGTTGTATGTACGTACAATTAAGAAGTTCGTCTACAACAAGTAATATTATATTGGCTCATTTTTTCGCAGCCCACAGAAAACAATTGCCTTTCTACATCACTCACTCCAGCGTATTACAATATGTAGTAACATTTACAAGACCCACTCGGTGAATGTAATGGAGAACTCAATGAAGATAATTTGCTCCATTTACGACGTCTTTTGCCGAGGGTAAATCCATTGAAATGTATTCATTTTACGAGCTTGTTTAAGCTACATTGGAATCGCATTTCTTATTCAAATGTTTTAGGGAGAAATAAGGAAACGAATAAATATGCGTTGCGAGGTTTCTGTGTTAATTGAAACCACGGCTGATGAATTGATTGCTTCAATTTGCATTGATAGCCTTCAGGAGTAAGTACTTAATGTCTGGGACAACAGTAATTTAGCTGTATAAATGTAAACAAAAGTTATCCCTTGTGAATAGGGATAAGTTTTGTTGATTTGTGAACTTGTAATTTACATTAAGTAAAAGGGTCTAAATGGACGAAGGAGACTCAAAAACAATTGAATTCATTTAGGTAGTCCAATGTAACGTCAAATAACATTTTGTGACTGTATAAAAGGGTCCTTTCAGGAGTGACGAGTAAAAGTCAACAACTTAAGCCTTTAACCCCAATATCGTAAAAGGAGTAGGTATTAAAGACCGTCTCAAATGCGATTAACTATACGGATGTCGTTAACTTCATAACGGGAGGGTTATTTTATTGGATGTGTATGTGTACAAACGTACATAATATCGGAAGATACAATAACTGCTATTTTATGGTGTAAATTTCATAAAAATTATAAATAGTCCAGAGTAGCGGATGCCTAGTAGATTGAACTTTTTGAAAAATCCTGTTGTAAGTTGATTTTAGATACGGAATGAAAAGTAGGTTAGAGTTACCTACTTTCGTCCCGAATACAAAGTCAGATTCATCAGTCGACTATTGCAAAAACATTGCGGTGAATACTCGATTCTTATACAACAAGATATTATTTAAAAAGAACGAACTATCCAAGGTGAGTTTTTGATTGAAATATTACCTACCAAGATATTATAATATTGTCGTCCCTGGGATGATATAACTAAGTCTTCTGACGAGGATATATTGATGATAATCCAATTTTGGTCTCTAATGACGAAAACTAGAGCGATGATATTACAAACTCAAATGTTTTTTATTCAAATATTTTTTTACAAGTGCTTTTGAATGGTTGATTGAAGGCATAAATAAGCCTTGGGAAAAGTATTCATGACAAACTGAATACACAAAACATGAAACATACATGCATCAAATGTTATCAATGGATGCGCGAGTATTGGTTCGAAAATTTAGGACCTAAAATTAGTTGCACAGCTTATCTGCAGTCATATAATTACTCACACTATAGCACTAATCTTTAGTAAAAATCATTTCTTACAATAATTATAATAACAATTTAATATCACGTACGGGTTATTGTGATCTCAATGTCGTCCCCGGGATGGAATTAGGGGCCAAAAAAATATTTTATGAATTGGTACTTTTTGTTAAAGCTGTCGTTTAGAGTTTGTAAATGTAACAATAAAAAGAGTAGTGTGCCTAATGATTGACGTTTTATGCATTTTTTTACTTGTAAAAAATATATTTTTCTACTTACTTTTAAAAAAAAGGGGCAATATTTGGTGACTGTACCAGGTACCCTTCCTTCACCTGGATTCGTCTTGCGACCTATATCTCTACCAAATTTCGTCAAAATCAATAGAACAGATGGGCCGTCAAAGAACACAGTAAGAGACAGACAGGATAGTATTATGGAATGGATTACGGATTCCTATTTTCTATTATGTACCTAACAGAGACATATACAGTCCGTCAAACTTATCTGACCCGGTGACAGCGTCGCTAGTATATGTTATTAAAAATAAAATAAAAACAACAGGCATACAAGTTAGTTCCAATTTTGACCAGCGGGTCGGATAAGTTTCACGGACTATACAGTATACACGTGTAAAAAAATCGGTCAATTCAAATACGCCTAAATCGGGTTTTTACATGGCTCGCAGGGACCTGTTAGTTTGTTTTACAATTACCATTCTGATGTGAAATACCCGTCCCGTTGTGTAACGAGGCAAACTGATTATCAACTCTTTCACAACGACAGAGAGTAATATGGGGTTAGATAAACTGGTGCCTATGTAAATTGATGGGTCCCTTGGTACATACACGATTAACGGTTCTTTAACGAGCGTAACAAATAAAGTACGGTCGCTATGCTTCTATAAGTAAAGATGTCATGGTAAAACTTTATATCGTCATATTATTTAGCAGATTCCCTGTTCTGTGATAAGAACCCACCTATCCTTAGGTCTCTAAGATATGTCAATTTATCTCAGGTCTCTTAGGTAGGCACAGTTTCAGAACTGACCCAGGTATCGGTTGTACCTACATGCTTTAAATTGAAAACTAAGTAAGTACGTTCTTTAGGTGCTATGCGCCCTCAAAACTACACTATGGGGCTATTCAAGTGGAGGATATAAAAACGTATTCCTTAGAAGCGGGCAACGCATTGCAAGCAAATTTTCATGGGTGGTTCATAAGTGGCCGATTCTTTTGATTGCGTTGACTTAGAAGCTTGAAGTTTTACAGCTCCATCTTACAGGGGACCGTAGACCTAAGTACTACCTATTTGATATTAATTTGAACTAAAATTTCAACTTGATATAGGTACGGAACCCTAACAAGTTACTTCACTAGATTAAATGCACCAATCGATTATGGAAAGCATAACTTTCGTCGTGCCAGTGAAACATATAAAAGAGATGTTTGAATCCGATTGCGATCTAAATCCACCATAAGGTACAAGAATTTGACAACTACTTATTTAGGTATAGTTTATTCATATAATACAGAGTAGTTACTGGACAACACAGACTCCTAATTTGCGTGGAACTGTAACAGGCCGTGTTAATTATCACGAGCCCTTGTAATGGGTGTAATTTGTACTCACCCCTAACTGAGTAGCTGCGGGTACAACACTGCAAATTAGCAAATGATTCCGCTAATGAAAGTGCGATGGTCAAGCCTTATTTATTGCTTGCTCCCTACTTGTTACCGCCAGTGATAGATCTCTTTTAATTTTAAAACATATGGCCGGTTCACATTATTCTAGAAAGCTCTTTCAACCGACGAATTAAATATAATATGACCTTATATAGGTTCCAATCCCAGTTTTTTGTAGGTAACTTATAATAATTGTGTTCCAAACATTATTGACTTGTACTGGCACTCTATGCGCTGACCATCTGGATGCAATACGCGTTGAATAGCAGATTGCCATTTCCCAATCCATTTACCAGACTCACCAGACTATTGTTGTTTGAATTCATTACATTATGGAAAGAGCTAGATATACTTAAAAATGTATAGGATAAAGACTGGAAAGAAGTTATTCACTAAAGAACTAAAATGCCCGACGTAAGTAGCTCTCAAAGCTTGCTTGTTGAAGAGTTGGCCACGTGTGTCGGATCGATGGCTGTTATAGAGTCGAGTCGAGAACTGGTGACCACGTCTAAGCAAACGTAGTGTAGGTAAGGCATAGTGGAACGACGATTTCCTTGACATCGATTGCATGCGAAAAGCCGAAGTTATAGAGCACTTTGGTCGTACACATATCTAATAACTGGCCTAACAACAGACTTGGAAGGAATGGCGTTCGGAACCCGTGGTAGATTCACTTGACGATTCAAATAGTAAATATTTATTCGAATAAAAAACATTTGAATTCGAATTAGAACCTTCCTACTTACTCTATATAAATAACAAATTCATTAAAATAATATAACACCTACTTTAACCATTTCAATATAATCTAAGTACTTGTTTATTTCCAATGCAAAATGCTTGTTGGAAGACGTCAATAATTATAATTTACTTACAAGATAATAGACTGGATTGTCTGATTAGCATACTTACCCGTCATGGTTCAGATACTCGTAGTACGTACTTGAGGTTAGTAATTACCTAATCAATATTATTAGCATTAGATATTACCATCTATTGTAAAGACAAAACACATACCTATAAATTATAATTGACATGAAATCTATAGTACGAATAACGCTCTAAGGAGAGAACTCAACAGGTAAATATCTATTATGCTTATTATACCTAAACAAAAAAGCTGGCAAAGACGTACTGCCAAGCGATTGAGCGTTCCGGTACGATGCCGTGTAGAAACCAACTAGGAGTATGAGTTCAATATAAGTATGGGTGCCTTATAAGGTTAGCCCGATACCATCTTAGACTGCATTCATCGCTTACCATCAGGTGAGACCGGCAGTCAAGGGCTAACTTGTAGTGGAATAAAATAAATAAAACCGGCCAAGTGCGAGTCGGACTCGCGCACCGAGGGTTCCGTACAAACCTGTAGTAAGTTTTAAATTATTAAAAAAAAACTACTTACTAGATCTCGTTCAAACCAATTTTCGGTGGAAGTTTGCATGATAATGTACATCATATATTTTTTTTAGTTTTATCATTCTCTTATTTTAGAAGTTACGGGGGGGGGGGGGGGGGGGGACGACGACGACACACATTTTACCACTTTGGAAACTTTGGAAGTGTCTCTCGTGCAAACTATTCAGTTTAGAAAAAAATGATATTAGAAACCTCAATATCATTTTTGAAGACCTATCCATAGATACCCCACACGTATGGGTTTGATGAAAAAAAATTTTTTGAGTTTCAGTTTTAAGTATGGGGACCCCCAAAATTTATTGTTTTTTTTTCTAGTTTTGTGTGAAAATCTTAATGCGGTTCACAGAATAACCAACTTACCAAGTTTCAACAGTATAGTTCTTATAGTTTCGGAAAAAAGTGGCTGTGACATACGGACGGACACACAGACAGACATGACGAATCTATAAGGGTTCCGTTTTTGCCAAATTTGGCTACGGAACCCTAATTAAGCTAGGTACCTATTTCCTTCATCTTCTTAAATAAATAAAACAATACCTATTGCTTTGATTTGGCCATGCTTTGAACAGAAATTTCCTCACGGCTAAAAGAATTAAGTTAGAAAAACTATTTTCCTTGCAGACTAAAAGCTAGTTAGCCTCAAACCTAACTCTATACAAAAGTATGCAAAGATTAAAAGCTGTAGGTAATGTTAAGTGTTAAATTCTCATTTTATTAGGCAGTCGACCTTAAGTTCTCCAAAGGACTCCCTATCAATATCCAATCTCGACATTTAACCGCTTTAGAGAACAGGAGCAGGGTCTGAATCCAGTTTTTCTAGCGCTATGGAATGTGGTACTATGCACCTGCTGTACTGATCAGCCCTAGAGGCTAGCGTCATAAGGTAGGGTTACAAAAAACTTATGTCTATAGTATGTATTCATTCGAAATACATATTACAATAGAAAGTAAGCATAAAAATTATGTTATTATTACCAACTAATAGCATAATCATTTAAATAAAAATATGAAAATCCATTCTTAATATTATAAATGCGAAAGTGTGTCTGTCTGTCTGTCAACAGACAAGCAAGACAAAAATTTTGATGAAATTAAGTACAGGGGTAGCTTGTATCCCGGGGAAGGGCATAGGCTACTTTTTATCCCGGAAAATTAAAGAGTTCTCGCGGGAATCAAAAAATTTTAATCCACGCGGACGAAGTCGCGGGCATCATCTGTAGTAAGTTTATAATAAACATAAATATATGCCTTCTGAAACTATATACATTTTATATTTTTGACTACCTGAGTAATTTTAAATTATTAATTTATGAAATTAAAATTATATTTCTAAGTGAGAGAGTTACATATTTTTACTTAAATTTTTACTTAAGTGAATTTGCACTTGTTCTTTAGATATAACTGAAATACTATTTAACTTTTTGTGAAAATTCGTGTTTATTTTGCTTTAATCAGCTTCTCTAGACTTAGAGGCCACCTTCCAAGGTCCTGTCTAAAATTGGAGAAAAATAACCAATTTTAGTTTGAAGTTTCTTAATTTTGGCGTTTAAAACGTCGACTAGAATAGCATTTCACTAAATCATCGCTAAATTGAATAGTTAGAGCTGTCAGATTTAATTTTAGGTTAGACCTGTCAAATAGGTGTGTTTTCAGAATAGCAGACGTCGCTAAGTGCTATATTAGCGATTCTAACTTAGAGAAACTAACAGAGAATTGGCACCAATATCAAAAACTTCCACGCGATTTTTAAAGCCTAAACTCATCAATGAAGTTGCGGGCATCATCGAGTAATTTTTAAAGCAGTAGAGTTCGAAAATTCAAATAGGTATCATCGCAAAGAAAAATAATTAATCATTTAACAAGAACCCAGTGAAATATCTCTTCCAGGCATAATAATTAATTATATCCTATCTATAAAATGGCTTAGAGAAGGCAAGCTAGCAAAAATGCTGTTCAGGCACACAATAAAAAAACAAGGCGCGTAATGTGGAACGCACATTGAATAGCGATCAGAAATCCGTAAGGCGTCGAGCCAGTATAGAACATCATTGCGTCGAGCCCACTGCAAACAGTATAGAGATCTGTGAAATTGGAAACTTTTTATTTAAACACTATAAATAGGTGCTATAATTACTGTTAATGACTTTGATATACAATAAATAAATACACAATAAATGTGAAAACACAATAAATGTTAAAACATTTATTGTGTTTTGTAGGTCAACAATATTTTATTATGTGACAGACACAATTTTCTCAATGCAAAATATATTTTCCAAAGAATGCTTCAAAATCTTGATGCCTCCCTATTATTAAATAACTACTACATTTCCCGTACATTCTGGGAATAATTATAATAAATAAATATATTTCCGTTCCCGCGGGAATCGAAAAAACGTAAACCACGCGGACGAAGTCGCGGGCATCAGCTAGTTTTCTATAATAATAATTAATTTGTAACTAAAGAATTTCAATATTCGAAGAAGTTTATTTTATAATACTCCAAGACATTCCTACTAATTCGAAATTAGAAGGCGAATTAGAACTTAAATAAATAAAATAATTTCTCCAAACACATACCTACCTATTCTAGACAAAATATTATTTGCGCAAGAGAATGAATTCTAAATTATTTATTTAAGGTGCCTTATACGGATTTCATGATGTGTCATCCTTTTCCAGGTACACTTTAAAGAATCGGGAGTCACAGCTGTGGGGATGTCATGGTATCAAATTAAAGGTCATTTCTTCATCTCTCGTTTGACCTTATAAAAATGCACACTCCAATACAAATTTTCTGCATAAATACGTTTCTCCGAACGCAAGATCTGCTGAAAATGACGAAAAATGGGGTCCGGATAGGTACCCATAAAGCTAGATCCGCTGCATATTTTAACTTGAATATTAACAATAAAGTGGGGCTTATATAGTCCTCTATCCATGGTGCAAAGCATTAAGCATACAAATAAATATGTTTATAGTTTATGTGGCAAAAAAAAAATGTTTCATACATTTTTCTATGAAAAGAAGCCGAGCGCTAGGCGTTTGGCGCTCAGTACGCGCTGAGACGCGCTCGTGGACGGGTGGGTGTATCGCTTTTTTGCACGAAATTTATTACGACAAAATGAACACCGTGTTGTGTACTGCCATAGAGATATAATATTCTCTATGTGTACTGCGCTTAGAAAAACTTGATACCGACATCCACAAAGAAGGAAGTTCTCAAGTGTAGGCGTATTTTTTTTACCCGATTACGGCAAAGCCACAAGGAAAGGGTATGTTAGGAATATATATGTATGTATGCATGTATGTATATGTATGTATTAAAAAAAAGTGAGCGTCATTTTGAAATTCTTTGTTATCGTATCGATTTCGTTCAAAATCGATATCTGGGGTTCCCTGGGATCACAAAACAGGAAACTGTTACCAAAATTTTAAAAAAGTCAGCGCCATTTTGAATTTTTTTGTTATCGTACCGATTTCGTTCAAAATCGATATCCGGGGTTCCCTGGGATCACAAAACAGGAAACTGTTACCAAAATTTTAAAAAAGTCAGCGCCATTTTGAAATGTTTTGTTATTGTACCGATTTCGTTTAAAATCGATATCCGGGGTTCCCTGGGATCACAAAACAGGAAACTGTTACCAAAATTTTAAAAAAGTCAGCGCCATTTTGAAATTTTTTGTTATCGTACCGATTTCGTTCAAAATCGATATCCGGGGTTCCCTGGGATCACAAAACAGGAAACTGTTGCCAAAATTTTAAAAAAGTCAGCGCCATTTTGAAATTTTTTGTTATCGTACCGATTTCGTTCAAAATCGATATCCGGGGTTCCCTGGGATCACAAAACAGGAAACTGTTACCAAAATTTTAAAAAAGTCAGCGCCATTTTGAAATTTTTTGTTATCGTACCGATTTCGTTCAAAATCGATATCCGGGGTTCCCTGGGATCACAAAACAGGAAACTGTTACCAAAATTTTAAAAAAGTCAGCGCCATTTTGAAATTTTTTGTTATCGTCCCGATTTCGTTCAAAATCGATATCTGGGGTTCCCTGGGATCACAAAACAGGAAACGGTTACCAAAATTTTAAAAAAGTCAGCGCCATTTTGAAATTCTTTGTTATCGTACCGATTTCGTTCAAAATCGATATCTGGGGTTCCCTGGGATCACAAAACAGGAAACTGTTACCAAAATTTTAAAAAAGTCAGCGCCATTTTGTAATTTTTTGTTATCGTACCGATTTCGTTCAAAATCGATATCTGGGGTTCCCTGGGATCACAAAACAGCAGTCAATCAAAAAAAAGTCAGCAGTGAACTTTTTAAAATTTTGGTAACAGTTTCCTGTTTTGTGATCCCAGAGAACCCCAGATATCGATTTTGAACGAAATCGGTATGATAACAAAGAATTTCAAAATGGCGCTGCCGTTTTTTAAATTTTGGTAACAGTTTTCTGTTTTGTGATCCCAGGGAACCCCAGATATCGATTTTGAACGAAATTTGTACGATAACAAAGAATTTCAAAATGGCGCTGACTTTTTTAAAATTTTGTTCATAGTTTCCTGTTTTGTGATCCCAGGGAACCCCAGATATCGATTTTGAACGAAATCGGTACGATAACAAAGAATTTCAAAATGGCGCTGACTTTTTTAAAATATTGGTAACAGTTTCCTATTTTGTGATCCTACGGAACCCCAGATATCGATTTTGAACGAAATCGGTAAGATAATCTTTTATACATTATTTTACAATCTCATAAACTGAGTATTATTGTAGCCGCGAGTATTGTTTCGGCGCATAAATAGGTACATAATATTTACCGCGGCCAACAGCGTAAACAAGTACCTAGTAAATAAATAATCGTCTAATATTTTCAAGTAACAAAATTGGTTAGTTGGCAATAAAATCGAGCGTCTCTATGCTCTATAGCTCTACGCTCTCGTAAAGCGTGCATATATATGCTGTAGTGTGACGAGTTTTATACCTATAGTTGAGTTTTTTACCTATAGTTGGTCGCGGGGTAAATGTTTAAAGGGCCTTAATTTCCATGCAAATAGAACATTATTTGGATGAATTACGACTGTATTGTTTGCGTGAGTGAGAACTCCCGATTTAAATAATTCGGTGTTCAGAAAAACAATGGATATTCGTATGCGTCTTTTTAAAAATTTGGGCTGAGCAGACGAAGCGCCGATAAAAAATTCATGAAATATTGCGTTGAACTGGCAATTTGATTTGCTCAGTTTTTATTTTCGATCTATAAAAATGTTTGCTCATCGTTTTTTGTGAAATAAATTCACGTTTCTTTGGTACATTTTTCAAATAATTTCATACTTTGTTCATACTATTGTATATTCTGTGATACTTAATGCGAAAAGAGCTTGTCTAAGTTATTTAAGTATGTTGTTTTAATTGCAAGTCTGACCTTAGACAGCTACTTTTGCTTAAAGAATCGGTGAAAAGATTATTTTCGTGAACTTTTTTATACTTAATCTACTTAAACCAAAGAAGCTCATATTTACTGATTAGGTTCATATTTGACCAACTATTGATAACACTATACATAAAATAATAAAGTAGTGGGACGTACATAGGTACAAACCAGTTTCTTGTCGCGTATCCTTGGTCCCAAACGCAAATTATATTAATTGTTAAATTTTCTTATTGAGTTTCTAATAGCTCGATTTCTACGAACCTGCGAGCTAATATGGAATCCATTAAGCTAATACAGCAGAATATTTTATTGTTTTCCTCCCGGCAGATTTGGTGATCGCCGTTTACGATATTGATTCCGCCGGCCCGACAAAAATAAAACGACCCTTCTTTCGAATACGTTTTAGCCAAACCTGAAGTTTATAGACCTACCGCGTGTAAAATGGGACAGGTTTATACCTACCTACTAATAATAAAGTGTTTGAATCAGCTTCCTAACCGTGACGAAAAGGTTCGCGTTGAAATTTACACCCGCGTGCAATCTGTTCAGATTATTTTTAATTAATAAGTAATTTAATTTTTTTTGTTTCTGTTGTATATATATATATATAATTTTGTAATTTGTATAGGGTACGATAAAGCTGACAAACAGCTATAATGTAAAAGCCTTTTAAATAAATGATTAAAAAAAAAAAAGATGCAATAAACAGGATATATTTATTGCTGTTATTTTTGAAAGTTTAATTGGCATAAGTAGGTTTTTATTATTCATAAGATTGGCTAGATATTACTTCAGTTCCTATTCACATTTGGTCGATATTAGCATAATTATTTCTTATTTAATTAAAAAAGCTTCTAATCTAAAAATAAGTTCGACCAGTTCGAATTAAATTGAAAAATGCTCTCAATCTACAACTGTAACTATATTTAGGTAATTAAAACTAGAGACTCCAATGATAATTACTAAGTAAAAGGCTATTAGAAATGTAAATACATATCGTTATCTTAAATGTTTGCTCACATTAGACATTCTAACGATGCGAAAATAAAATGAAGCCATTTCTAACCAAGTCACGTACTAAGGCCCTCGTTCGAAGCTATGATCATGTAGTACCATCCTAGCTAAGCTGCATGCTTAGCCATGTGATAAACCCCTTTCTTCTCCGCAATATTTGAACGGACAGCTACCAGAAAATAATAATAGGCACATAGCATTATGATGACAGGCAATATATGTAAAATCTACTTTAGTAAAATATAGGATTGACTTTACTTGAACTTTAGAAATAATACTCGATACTCATTAGTAGCGATACCTACTATCGCTACTAATGAGTATCGAGTATACTACAAATTATCCGCAGAATACAGAACAATCTGTATTCTGAGGTATCTTACCTTCCTAATAGGTACCAGTGCAAAACTTTGGTCTCATATTGTTAGGTTATTCAAATTCGATGAAAGGTGTAAAATGTTGAAATAGAAATTATTTTATTGAAATTTATATACCTACTTAAGGGTCGGATTAAGTATATATACAAGGAAAAATTGGTATAATAGAGAGGGATGATTTTAAGAGTACACAAAAGTTTTGGGTAACAGCCTAACAGAATAATACACAATATTTCCTTTTACGAAAATAGTCTTATAAACATCTGGGCTCTATTCTTTGAATGTTAGAGTAAATAGAACCTGAAAACATGTAATACCCATTTACAAAGAATCTATTATCAAAGCTACAACACAAAGGGCTAATAAACATTGAGATCAGATGTTCACGGCCCCACAATGGCGATTGGTGGGCGATGCGTCCCCAAATGACACCCGACGTCAAAGATTTAAGTATTTTCAGGAACCCAACCTAAACTTTTACAACGAACTTTTACGAAACTTTCACGCACCTTATAATAGGAAAATATAAAAAGGATATTGAAAATGCAAGAGTGTGTCTGTCTCTTAACCTTTAGCCGATTTTGAGGATGTTAAGTAGATACAGGCTATAGTTTGCAATGGAAAATATTTTTGTTACAACTTTAAAAAACACTTTTTTTATGCTTTACATTTTGATGTGTCAAGTAAAAAAAAGTGTTATATTTTTCTCATACTATGTAAGATGGGTCTAGACTTTAGAGGTGTGTTAACACCTACCAAACACCCTACACTACCTACTGTATACCACGAATAAGGACTTGTATCTTTATTATTTTATTGTATGACAATTGACAACAGTCAGCGGGTAAATAAATCGGGTTATTCTATTGTTTCATAAATCATAACTTCAATTTAAGCCCACTACTAGTTTTGAAATTGTAATAAAGCAATAAACATTAATAGTGAATTGTTCGTCTGATTTCGCATTTGCGAGTAGGTACTATTACCATTTTGACGACCTTCCTGGTGTACCGGTGGTGTTGCCTTTCACGCAAGAGAATTCAAATTGATTTCCAGTAGAATACCTTAATTTGATCTGATGGTTTGCGCTTTAAAGCTCAGTAGGTACAGATGGAAACGCACCCTCTAGGTAGGTTTATAGGTAGACCAAACGAGAGTAATATGGAAATCCCTTCTACATAACTATTATAATAATGTACTTCGTTATTTATTATACTTACTTAGTTATGTGGCTGTGTATCGGTTGAGAGCTTAGACAAATTGCGACGACGAAGAATACGTAAATATAGGATTTTGATAATAATTTTAAGCTAGCTTTTTACATAGAAGAACTTTTAAGAACCACCCAAGGATTACTAGAGTACAAATAAGCGACTTAATTGGAATAGTTGGTGCGATGTTGTACGCGATTTTAGTTTCCAATGAGGTCCAAAAAGTAGTTTATATTTTACTTACTACCCGCGACTACGTCCGCGTGGATTGAGGTTTTTTGGTTCCCGCTGGAACTCCTTAGTTTTCCGGGATAAAAAGTAGCCTACCTATTTGTTATTCCAGACTATAATCTATCTTTGTGCCAAATTTCATCCAGATCCGTTCAGCCGTTCGGGCGTGATTGAGTAACAAACATCCAAACTTTCGCATTTATAATATTTATTTGATTGCCATGAGCACAATTTTACCTCAATTGCTAACACTTAGCTGCCACTTGCATCTGTGCGCTAGACCAGACAGCACCTATACATATCTCTAAGCTTTTTTTTACGTGATTTAGTAGAAAAATAGGAAAACTGCCAGGAAATTACATGAGGAAGCCGACCCACTCTTATTTATATTACTTACTTTAAAATAAATTGCTGCTGTGAAAACTCAATGTATTTTTAAGAACTTCTTCATTGATACTTACCTACGTTATTAGGTATCCGCAAATGCTATGTCACGGTAATATTATAGATAATATTACCGTGGCTATGTGATACAATACTGTACCTACTAATAATAAGGTAGGTACCTAAGTATACCTATCATATTATAAGAGAGGAGTCGTCTTTGTGTTATACCTATCATATTATAAGAGAGGAGTCGTCTTTGTGTTCTAAGAAAAAACTTACGTGTAGAAGTACTGAACATAGTTTTTTAGAAGTAATTTACAAACTAGAAATTTTTTTTTCATATTTGAGTGGATTTTAAAGAGAAAACTAAGCTACCTATCTTTTAAGAATTTTTTTAGAAGGAAATCAATGGAGAACTGTAAAAATGTCTAAATGCATAATATAGTCAAAGAAATAAAATAAAATTTTCTATATAAGAAAAAAAAGATGATACCGCTTGGTACCTACCTATGGTTTCCTATTTGTACCTACTTCTGTAGGCTTATCTTCAAAATTACTTTGAAGACGAGGCTGTTTTGACGAGAATTTGATTTTGCAAGTAGTGATCTAGGCTACAGTCTATTCCGGAATTTCAGTCTTACGCAAAAATCTTTTCGGCCCATACCGACCCATACACATGAGTAACTACTAACTAGATACATATTATGTATAGTTATAATGAATATCACTCACGATAGTTTAAACGTTAAAACTAGATATCATATAGTTTAAGTCACTGAGTGGGGAAATATGGTACAATCAATTACACGCAGCATAATCGTACTCACCGCGGACAAAGTGCACCAAACAGGGCCCCAATCATGTAAGAATGTCCGATCAATCGTTTAAGATTTTTGTCAAAGTAAAATAAACTATAACTGCATTGAATTAGAGCTTAATTTCGTCTGCCCGTTCTTATACGTTTAGGGTATCGTACATACCTAAACGTATAAGAATGGGCAGACGAAATTGAGCTCTAACTTAATGATGTTATGGTTTATTTACTTCGCCGCAGATTTTTAACGATTTCATCGATCATCCTTACATGATTGGGGGGCTGGAGCTCTGATTTATGCGCCAGCCGGTGTCTAGGCAGACATTCGCGGTCGTAATCACGGTAATTAAATCCACCATTAATTAACATCGCCATCATAAGCAATAACTATTTATCACTTGTCCCTGCCAGTGTACTGCTACGCAAGCTGAAAAATTATTGTATTTATAAACTTTCGATATTGCGTTCAGGTTTAAATTAATTGTTTAATTACACTTTTGCTGTGTTATACCTACCACATCCTTGCACCATAAAAGAAAGAAAGAAAGAAAGAAAGAAAGAAAAAGCATTTATTTTCCAATTCTGCCACACATGCCCTTACCTTAAAGGTATGCTACCCCGGCGCCTCCATCACCACCACCAACAGCAATGTGCTAAACTACCAAGGTGACACAAGCGCCGGGACAACAGGAGGCATGTGTGGCACAACCTGAAAAAAGGCCCCAACTCAGCATAATGCTGCATGATTCGAATATGCACAAAGGCAATATAAAAACCATGCAGCGCTGATTTTCAGCCGGAACCTTGTTGCAGGCGACGCCACGGATCCATAATTATAAATAATAAAACTAGCACTAAACCACTAATTACAGTCTATTGCACTTATACCAACACATACTTAACTATATACTAAGATATATATATTTTATATATATATATGTATATATATCTTATATAGATTTTAATTGAGTAGAAGAAAACAAAATAAATATAATTCATTATAATAGTCTGATACTTTCTGTTAAATTCACATATAATAATAAAAATAAATAATAATGATTAATTGAAATTAATAAAAAATAAAAATAAACATATTTAATTAAACCTATATATGTATAATAAGAATTGTAACCCTACAGAAATGAAAATTCCGCCACCAGATCCTGAAATTCAACCTGTTTCTCTAAAAGGTATTTTTTTAAATTTATTTTAAATGTAAAAATATTTTTTAATTTTCTAATTGGAGGGGGTATATTGTTCCAGCATTTAGTGGCGGAGTACGTGAAAAGAGAGATTGATAATAGAAATTCAATTTTTTTAAAAAGAGACCACCAGTTGGTCTGGTGGGAGGCTTCGGCCGTAAGCTAGTTACCACCCTGCCGGCAAAGACGTGACGTCAAACGTTTTGGCTTCCAATACCGTGTAGAAACCGATTGGAGGTATGGGTTTAATATAACGGCAATACCCCTAACAGGTTCACCCGCTACTATATCTTAAACTGCATCATCATTTGCCACCGGTGAGATCGCAGTTAAGGTCTAACCTGTAGTGGATACAAAAGAGTAACATCCGCAAGACCCGCACCCCATAGCATGGGCCGGAGATAAAAATTGTATCCCCCGATTTTATCCACTGACAAGAGATCCACTTCACAGAGCACGGCAACAGGGGAGAGGAGAGGTTTATCCCCGTTTGACATTTCACGGGGACTTGGGGGACTATTTATCCACCGTTATTTAGCGTTTTTATTTATTTATTCAGGAATAAAAAAATTATCCTTTCCTCGGGGAGAAAATTGTCTCGGCCCATGCTAGGGGGGCAGGGGTGCATCGCGCAAGAGCCTCCAGAACGGTCATTGCTAGAATCGCATCGGAAAAATAAAAATGGCGAAAGCAGAGACGCTGATGATCATTATGATGATAATATGATGATTATCAGTAAGTAGTAACATATCACATATACCTACCTACCTTGTTGTTGTGTGATATCTTGTACACAGATTAAATAATAATTGCTTCGTTAACTCCTAAGTATAAAAACAAAACTAGGTAGGTAATTGGGGTGCGTCGTTTAGTACGACGACACTGCCTCGTTGGTCTAGTGGTTAACATGTTCGACTGCGGCCGACGAGGTCCCGGGTTCGAGTCCCAGGTCGGGCCATAATTAGGTATTGGGTTTTTCCGACAAGAAATTCTCAGTACTAGCCCAGAGTTAGGAAGTTGGTGGTGTTTCACCCCCGTGCCTCGGAGAGCACGTTAAGCCGTCGGTCCCGGTTATCACTAACATGATAATAGTCGTTAAAGCCCGCCAACCCGCATTGGAGCAGCGTGGTGGGTCTAAGCTCTAATTCCCTCTCTCCTATGAGAGTGGAGGCATGTGCCCAGCAGTGGGACGTTAATGGGCTATAGTGGTTTAGTACGAAACCCTAGAAATGGTTCTATTGATGTAAATATAATTAATTCAGTCGTACGAGTGAAAGCCAAAAACCAAGAAAAGAAGTGGTACAGACTACAGTGCTGACATCTGGTTAAATGTGTATAAACTACGCCGTAGGTGGGTACGTATTTCTATCATAGGTACCTATTGAAGCATAGCAGCCTCTACATTTTGGTCTCGTGCACGGTTGTTAATCCATGCCTCTACAACTCTACGACGTAGACGTACGACTCACTTTATAGTCAACCTTTACTTTGAATAGATGGCGCTTGTTACTTTTTTGAATGTTTGAAAAGAAGTGGTACAGACTACAGTGCTGACATCTGGTTAAATGTGTATAAACTACGCCGTAGGTGGGTACGTATTTCTATGATATTGAAGCATAGCAGCCTCTACATTTTGGTCTCGTGCACGATTGTTAATCCATGCCTCTACAACTCTACGACGTAGATGTACGACTCACTTTATAGTCAACCTAACTTTGAATAGATGGCGCTTGTTACTTTTTTGAATGTTCTCTTTTTAACATAAAATCGGTAAAATAAATCGTGTAGGTACGGTCTATTTATTTTTAACCGACTTCCAAAAAACCGGCCAAGTGCGAGTCGGAATCGCGCACCGAGGGTTCCGTACAAACCTGTAGTAAGTTTTAAATTATTAAAAAAAAACTACTTACTAGATCTCGTTCAAACCAATTTTCGGTGGTAGTTTGCATGGTAATGTACATCATATATTTTTTTTAGTTTTATCATTCTCTTATTTTAGAAGTTACGGGGGGGGGACACACATTTTACCACTTTGGAAGTGTCTCTCGCGCAAACTATTCAGTTTAGAAAAAAATGATATTAGAAACCTCAATATCATTTTTGAAGACCTATCCATAGATATCCCACACGTATGGGTTTGATGAAAAAAAAATTTTTGAGTTTCAGTTCTAAGTATGGGGACCCCCAAAATTTATTGTTTTTTTTCTATTTTTGTGTGAAAATCTTAATGCGGTTCATAGAATACATCTACTTACCAAGTTTCAACAGTATAGTTCTTATAGTTTCGGAAAAAAGTGGCTGTGACATACGGACGGACAGACAGACAGACAGACAGACAGACAGACATGACGAATCTATAAGGGTTCCGTTTTTGCCAAATTTGGCTACGGAACCCTAAAAAGGAGGAGGTTCTCAATTCGGCGCGTATGTTTTTTTTTAATGTATGTCGGTGCATATCTCCGTGGTTTCTTAACCGATTTGAAAATTATATTAACTATAGTGGTTCACCATGAACTAACAGTGCGTCCTAAGAGTTCGAACCTTTATCGTTATAGAGGTAATGAGTACGTCTGCTGTGGTATTATCTATTAGATGTAAAGAAATAATTTTTTACAATAAGTTATTTTTAGCATAATATTTTTTTTGTGAGAGTCTATTTTTTTTTTGGGGTTCTTCATGTGCTAAAATTCTACATCAATGGGGTTCTTAATTAAATTTATTTAACTTGTTTCTAAATTGAAAAAAATTGAATAAATTAAACTGACTCATTGCAGCGGTATGGATGATATTTTTAATGTTTAGTTTTTAGTTTTTAATTTAGATTTAATTTAGATTTTAATGTATTTTGTTTAATATTACCTACTTATCTATTTTGTTAAATTAGTTTAAGAGTCTATTTTGTAATTCATTTAAGGTCCAAGACACAATAATATTAAATAAAAATGGTTACATACCTACTTACTCGGCAAAAACTCTAAGTATGTACGTTATATGTTGGAACTTCATCAAAACATCCCACACCATCACATCATGTGACGACCTCCCTGGCGCAGTGTTGGGCCAAGCGATTTAGCGTTCCAGTACGATGCCGCGTAGAAACCTGCCATACCCCCTAATAGGTTAGCCCGCTACCATATTAGACTGCATCATCACTTACCATCAGGTGAGATCGCAGTCAAGGGCTAAATTGTAGTGGATAAAAAAAAGTGGTACTTAAATCAATCATGCAGGTTTATTAGTCTTAAAATATTTTCTAGTGCTAGTTTAATAAACCTGCTATTTATAAATCAATTAATCTTTACGATGTGATAGCTAAGTATACTATACACCTATGACGAGATAATTAGCGAACTCACGCAAAATCAAAACATTGACTCTAGAAACACCGAAGAATTTTCTCCTTGTAATAAAAAAACCGGCCAAGTGCGAGTCGGAATCGCGCACCGAGGGTTCCGTACAAACTTGTAGTAAGTTTTAAATTATTAAAAAAAACTACTTACTAGATCTCGTTCAAACCAATTTTCGGTGGAAGTTTGCATGGTAATGTACATCATATATTTTTTTTAGTTTTATCATTCTCTTAATTTAGAAGTTACAGGGGGGGGACACACATTTTACCACTTTGGAAGTGTCTCTTGCGCAAACTATTCAGTTTAAATAAAAATGATATTAGAAACCTCAATATCATTTTTAAAGACCTATCCATAGATACCCCACACGTATGGGTTTGATGAAAAAAAAATTTTTGAGTTTCAGTTCTAAGTATGGGGACCCCCAAAATTTATTGTTTTTTTTCTATTTTTGTGTGAAAATCTTAATGCGGTTCACAGAATACATCTACTTACCAAGTTTCAACAGTATAGTTCTTATAGTTTCGGAAAAAAGTGGCTGTGACATACAGGCAGACAAACAGACAGACAGACATGACGAATCCATAAGGGTTCCGTTTTTTGCCATTTGGCTACGGAACCCTAAAAATCGTCGATTTATTACGGAATACCTTATTGGTGTTATATTTATATCACTAGATGATTCCCGCGACTTCGTCCGCGTGGATTAGGACTTTTTGGTTCCCGTGGGAACTATTTAATTTTACGGGATAAAAAGTGATATAAAGCCTATGTGCTATTCCAGACTATAATCTATCCCTGTCCCAAATTTCATCCAGATCCGTTCAGCCGTTGGAGCGTGATTGAGTAACAAACATCCATACACCCACACATCCATACATCCATACATCCATCCAAACTTTCGCATTTATAATATTTATATTTGATTATCAAAACTTTCAAGATACTTACGTGACCGGGAAATGGGATTAGGTATGGTATGGGTTTTAAAAATAGGACACTCCCTGACCATTATATCCTGACTTGAATTATGTACCTAGTACCTACCTACTTACCAATAGTTATTTTCATCATACCTATTCGAAAAACGCATATTGCCTTCAGAGGATAGCGGGAGCAAAGTGTAACTTGTTGGCCCATGGGACTTTTCATTTCTCTCTTCTGATTGGTCCGAAGTCACGTCATCAATTTGTTGATCGAATATACGACTTTGCATTTCTCTGTTCTGATTGGTCCGAAGTCACGTGATCAATTTGTTGATCGGATATACGTCTTTACATTTTATTTAAACTTTAAATATACGTCTAAATAATGTCTATACAATGAGGAACTTTCCAGCCTACGTTCCTTAGAAACATCATAGGTGGCGCTCTCTAACAAACTAAGGATATATGTGTGCTATGAGGTGATACTTGTACCATAGTCGTAATAGTGATGCTCTATGGCCTGATGCCTGAAAAAGTTTTTACGAAGAAAACTAAGGCCAGTCCCTCACTGTTTCGTTTTGCGATACGGTTGCGTGATTTGGTTGAATCCATTTAATTTTTTCGTCTGCATCGAATTTGGACTCCGACTACCACTGTATATGAAGACCTGCCTACGATATTTGGATACCGATTCTCCTGCATATTGAAGACCAAGGAAGTTTCCAATTTTTTATTTAACTTAAAAACATAAAGCTAAGCTTGCAATGAAACCAGTGTGCTTAGCATGCGCACAACGAGTAAAATTATGTCTACCCATTATCTCTCCTCTCCCATACTGGTGGGGTTTTTTAATTTTCTTCACAAATGACGAAGTTATGAATCATAACTTCGATATATTTTCCCTTGCGTTTCCAAATTGTCCGGCACGTGGCCGGTCGTCACAGCCGTGACGTCACCCAGTCGATTCTAACTAGCCGACGCGGGTGATATCGGTCAGTTTATATGGGTATAGTAAGCTATCCTTAAAAGTTAGTCATATGCCATCGTCTACTTTTATGTCGACCTGTAAAAGAGGAACAATTCCACGATACATTGTTTTGTTTTATCTCCAAGGGATAAGGCAGCGATTTCGATGAAAGCTTCCAATCGGCTTGATTTTTTCCGACATCTTCAACAATTATCCTCATAATTCAACCAATTTATACAAATCATTAATGAATCAGATAAATATTATAAATGTGAAAGTTTGGATGGATGTATGGATGTATGGATGTGTGGATGTATGGATGTTTGTTACTCAATCACGCTCCAACGGCTGAACGGCTGAATGGATCTGGATGAAATTTGGCACAGAGATAGATTATAGTCTGGAATAACACATAAGCTACTTTTTATCCCGGAAAATTAAAGAGTTCCCGCGGGAACCAAAAAACCTCAATCCACGCGAACGAAGTCGCGGGCATCAGCTAGTTATACATATAAACCTTTCCTTTGAATAACGATGTCGTTTGGTGAAAACCGTATGAAAATTGGTTCGGTACCTAGTTTTTGAGTTTATTGCGTTCAGACAGACAGACGCGGCAGGGGGACTTTGTTTTATAATGTAACTAGCTGATGCCTGCGACTTCGTCCGCGTGGATTGAGGTTTTTCGGTTCCCGCGGGAACTCTTTAATTTTCCGGGATAAAAAGTAGCCTATGTGCTATTCCAGACTATAATCTATCTCTGTGCCAAATTTCATCCAGATCCGTGCAGCCGTTGGAGCGTGATTGAGTAACAAACATCCATACATCCATACATCCATACATCCACACATCCATACATCCATCCAAACATTCGCATTTATAATATTTATATTTGATAATCATATCACAGGTAAGCAAAATGAGTAGGTATATATACGCTAATGCCGAGGAGTGACAGAGCGAGAAAATATTTTCTTGTCCTGCTCAGCGTATCACTTTTTTTTGTTTGACCTATCCGACAGTTTAGGTCAGACAATCCTGTGTCGTTTTTGTTATTTCCCCCATATTCGTAATTCGTATGAAATCGGAATTGGACGAAGTGGTAACTGTGCTCGTATCTTACGAAAAAAGTGGTTTAACTTATAGACGATGGTGTATTGCTTGTTAGGCTGCAAAAGCCAAACTGAACGTAAATACGAAAACATAACCTAATACGTAAATTTGGAAACTTCCTTGGTCTTCAATATGCAGGAATTTGGACTACCACTGTATAATTCATATACAGTGGTAGTCCAAATTCGATACAAAGACGAAAAAATTAAATGAATTCAACCAAATTACGCAACCGTATCGCAAAACGAAATAGTGAGTGACTGGCCTTAGTTTTCTTCGTAAAAACTTTTTCAGGCATTAGGCCATAGAGATTACTATTACTACTATGGTACAATACACAAGTATCACCTCATTGCAATCTTATATCCTTGGTGTGTTAGAGAGCGCCACCTATGATGTTTTTAGGGAACGTAGGTGTATGAAGGTGAAGTAGGTGAACCCCATGTAACACAAATTATTTGTGTTACATGGGGCCAAACAAATTATTTGTGTTACATGGGGCCAAAGAAAATTTTTGTTCCCCGAGGGCGCTATTTTGAATTCAGAGCGAAGTGAAGGATTCTATAGTAGAATCACGAGCGTAGCGAGGGGTTCTAAAGTAGAATCCTGAACGTAGCGAGGAATTCAATATACGCCGCCCGAGAACAAAAAATTTGGCCCCGAGTGACACACACTATTTTTCATCATTACGTATGAGAAAAAGCTAGGAGTATCAACCTACTATGTATGGACATTACCTATACGTTTAAGCACCAATCAGAAGATACTCCTAACAACCTTCTATGTAATTGTATAGACATTATTTAGATGTTTAATTAAAGTTTAAATAAAATGTAAAGACGTATATCCGATCAACAAATTGATCACGTGACTTCGGACCAATCAGAACAGAGAAATGCAAAGTCGTATATTCGATCAACAAATTGATGACGTGACTTCGGACCAATCAGAAGAGAGAAATGAAAAGTCCCATGGGCCAACAAGTTACACTTTGCTCCCGCTATCCTCTGAAGGCAATATGCGTTTTTGGAATAGGTATGATGAAAAAAATATTAATGCCCTAGGTTTTCATAACAATTTATTGAAAGCCAGCTGACCTCCGAAATTGCTGTAAGTAAGTAATTCCTATCATAGCGGGGCTTTACATTGCAAAGAGAACCTACAACCTATTATGTAAATGCAAAATCTAAAATTTTTAGAAAGAAGTCTGAGTTTACACTCTAGATCCAGATTTTTAAATGGTAGATTAATTTAAACAATTCTATTTATTAACAAACTAGATGATGCCCGCGACTTCGTCCGCGTGGATTAAGTGTTTTTGATTCCCACGGGAACTCTTTGATTTTCCGGGATAAAAAGTATGTCCTTCCCCGGGAAACAACCTATCCCTGTACCAAATTTCATCAAAATCGGTTGAATAGATGGGCCGTGAAAGCGTAGCAGACAGACAGACAGACAAATAGACAGACACACTAACGCATTTATGATATTAGTATGGAGTATCAACTACTCGCTTACGGTGGTCAGTTCTCCAGTTTTTTTTAGGGTTCCGTACCCAAAGGGTAAAAACGGGACCCTATTACTAAGTCTCCGCTGTCTGTCTGTCTGTCTGTCTGTCTGTCTGTCTGTCTGTCTGTCTGTCTGTCTGTCTGTCTGTCTGTCTGTCTGTCTGTCTGTCTGTCTGTCTCCAGGCTGTATCTCATAAACCGTGATAGCTAGAAAGCTGAAATTTTCACAAATGATGTATTTCCGTTGCCGCTATAACAACAAATACTAAAAATTAAAAAAATATATATATTAAGGGGGGTCCCCATACAATAAACGTGTTTTTTTCGTATTTTTTTGCTCAATATTAAAAACGGTAACAGGTAGACGGTTCAAATTTTTAAATAATTTAAAACTTACTACAGGTTTGTACGGAACCCTCGGTGCGCGAGTCCGACTCGCACTTGGCCGATTTTTTTCAATTTTAGTTCACGAATCTCGATGGCTACTGGCTAGGCTTGCGGTTTCATATAGATTAATCTGCTAGAGCATTTATATTCATACGTACCTATTATCTGTAACGAGTTTGCTATTTAGGTCATATACGAACTAAGCAAATTACCTCTCAGTACAGAGGGATCGATTTAATTACTTTAATTAGCACTGTTGGCCACAAGGCTCTCCCAAAACGTACTTTTGAGTCGCCCCGTCGTCATCAACCAATATTCATTTCAGTACCTATCTATGTAAAAATTGAAAAACTTTGGAAACCTTAACAAATCGTTGACGTTATTCTACGGATGCAGAAGTTTAATAAATGTATGAAGTCTATGTAGAGATGCGGAAGGACGTGGATCGTGGTTACCCACTGCATTATTATCACAAGAAAACTCCTACCATTATTAGAATAATGGAAAAGGTCACGACCCTCAGCAATGAGGAATACGACGCAGAGAGAGAGAGAGAGAGAGAGAGAGAGATGTAGAGATGCCAAACTTTAAAAAAACTATATTTGAAGTAATTAAAAAAAGGCCACCGAAAAGTATTTCTTTAAAAGCCAAATATATGCACATACTATATCGCTTAGATACCTTATTCGGTTTCTGATCTATCATTAATCACCCACTTGTTTGTTTTACGTTCGTTTATGATAATCTATTACCTACGTGAGACCTAATACGCAAACAATTAAGTAATTAGGATGATACTAATGTTACCTTCGATAATTTTTATTATAAGTTAAACTTTAACCATTTCTCCAATGGTACTTAAGCCATAATGAATGAAAACCCCTAGTTATTTAGTCATGATTAAACTATAACTGCTTAAAGTCATATGTCCGTAGGAATCCTCTCAAGCCACACGTCGTGTCGGCTTACCCGTGAACTGTGAAACTCAATATCTTTGTCCCCAATAATAGTGAAGTGAAAATGTTAATAGACTTCGATTCGTGTATTATGATCGAATAATACCAACGAGTGAATGATACGTTGACCACGGAAGTTAGAGTAACGTTTAGGTAAATTAAACTATGAGTCCTAAATACGGTGCAACTCATGCTGAAATTACGGAAATCAGTGTAAAGCAGGACGACGTTGTTAAGGAAATTGATTTAAGGTAATGCTCTATTTCCTTAAATTCTCTTCATCAATCAGAATTCCTGTTGCAAATTGTAATTTATGCTCAATTTGTGACACGCGACGGTTAAGTAGGACACAAGACTGCCAATTGCATTGTTGGGGAATTAGTTCTTCCTTCACTTTAGTTTTACTGGTGCCTGTCCCATAAAGTCATTGGTTAATTAGGAGCTAATAATTTAATGAGCGGATAGCTGATGAACTCATTCATCACATTATTTATACAGCCAATGATTGTTATAGGTAGGTGTTATTACGTTATGGATTGCTCCAGTTTGTACTTTGTATATTCATTGATATTTGTTAATGATACAAAATTATTTAATTCATGAAATAAATATGACAAAAAGATCGAAAAGAAGTTCTTATTCAGAATATATTTTTTTTAAAGAATTACCTACCTTATAAGTATTTAGTATATCCACATTCTGGTCTAAGATAAACCGTTGGATATCACTGCTGTACCTGCCTATAGCAATATAGGCATTATTGAACAATCGATATATTTCATTATTTAAATAATGACTAAAATAATTATTTCCAAGGCCAATTTCTTGTATTCAGAGCTGAAACGTTGGACGACGTGCATGGTTTTTCGCAAGATTTTCGCTTACTTGTTATTTACAAAAAACCTAGCATATTGTATCTAGTAAGACTAAAATGGCGAACTCCTTATAAGAATTCAAAATGGTAAGTATTATTACTAACTCGAAAAGGAATAATTTAGCAAGGCGAGTTTCCTCTCAAGGTTATTATGGCCAAAAAAACGTTTTTTTTAATTATATACATATATTTTCGATTTGCAAGCATCATTGAACTCCATAAACAGTTACAATTTTCCGTTTGATAAACGAAACTGATTACGATATTCTTACATCGTGCCTGTTCCCAGTATCCCATACAAAAGACGAGGATGGTGGCGCGTAAGCCAAAATCTCCTGTACGGCTTAGGTCACATGTACAACGACCTATGCGCAGCGATGTGGTTCTCTTATATGATGCTGTTCTTCCAAGCGGTTCTCGAAATGAGGGCTGTAATAGCCGGAGCTATGCTATTGTTAGGTAAGTAGAATATCGTATTACATTTACCTTTATGTGTGTCATTGACCAAAGGCTCAAATTTTATTCGAAAGACTTAACAATAAAGCCATATTCTAAGGTAACATGATGAAAAATACCGGCAAAGTGCTAGTCAGACTCGCGCGCAAAGGGTTCCGTACCACCACACAATAATATAAATGATATTGTTTTAGTGATTAACAAGATAGACGCCATAGCAACACATAATATAATATTATTAACGTAATAATAATACGTATTATTAACATAATAACGGTAGAGCCTGACAAACAATTCTAAGTATACCCCATGAGTATGGAACCCTATAATTAACGGTTTTAGGATTTATTCCTGTACTTGTGTTGTGTGAGCTTGCTTTCTACCTCATGAGTGTAGCCTATGGTACCCACTATACACACACTATTGTATTAGTCAACGGAAAGTACCCTATAGGTTTCGATTTACTGGCGACCGTCAAAAATACTCAAAATATACAGCTTAAAATATGGCCGTATTTTATAATGCATTGACATAGAAACTTGAATTTTTTACAGCTCCAAGGCCAATAAATAGTATTTGATATTAATTTCAACTTGATACCTTCACGCGTTGATGAGAAAATGGATGGAATGGATGGATGGATGGATGGATGGACCTACCTAATTTGGTTTTTACCTAGACCTCAAAACTATAAGTTCTTTGTTTTCCTTCGAAACCCTAACAAATGGGCTGGAATTCGTAGCACTTCAAAATACCTGTAACACACAGACAATTATTACTGATAGAAGGACAAACAGAGTGAACGAAACTTTATGTTCTTTGTTTTCCTTCGAAACCCTAAAAAATGGGCTGGAATTCGTAGCACATCTTAATTTCGTAGCACTTTCGTAGCGCTACTTCTTATTAAATTGGTGACTATTTATTATTATATTGGTGCCTAGCTTTTTCTATTATATTGGTGACTAGCTTTTTCCCGTGACTATGTAGAATGTAGATGTACGCGCGCGACGCTATGATACGCTATAGGATATTTTTTTTAGACTTTTAAGAGGCCGTATTCTCGCCATCGGTCGATTTTGGAATCTGTAGGTATACCGCACAGTAGACCGTTAGGCAGCACTCACACATAGAAGTATATTCCGGTAAAGATATTATTTTATAGAAGAAATTATTTTATAGATTATAGAACTTTTTTTTTACAATTTATGTTATATAAATACTAAACATTCATGGTAAATTTTATTTTATCAGTAATTTCGCCAAACTTTTAAGAAATACAGGTTATTGTGACGCGTAAATTTTGATAAATCGTGCACATTGATTTGATTTTTTTATTAACAAATTTTGTATAGAACGTATAAAAACGAATTGCAACAGTCCAATTTTAAGAGTGTGTTTATCATATTAGTCTTTTTTATAAGTCATTTATTATAACTTTTGTGGATTTATATGGGTCAAAAGTGTCACCCAAAAGTGTAAAAATGGTAAACGTATTCTACAAGAATGAGAATTTCACTATTATATTTCAATAAAATTAATATTTTTTTTGCAACAGTGTACTAAGGAGGGATTAATCTTTAATGTTTTAATTTTCTTTTTGTTATAATACTAATATCTTATGTACAAAGCTCATCAAAAGTTCTTAAAATGTCGGTTTACGGGGTTACGGACTGTTAAAGACCCGGCTAAGGACTTTTTTATACAAATAGATCTTTATTTTTCTTGAATATAAAATACCTATTATTGGGTGAAACATGAATATTTATTATAATTATCATTAGTTTGTTACCTACGAAACCACGATCATTCATATTAATGAGATACCTTTTTGGTAGCAATTTTATTACTCAAAACACACTCGTAGCTAAAATAGTTAAAAAAGTTGTCCAATAAATTACTTAATGACACGAGTGGCACGAGCCAACGTTTTATATACCTACTTACCTAGCTGATTATGTAACAAAGTTAACTTAAGTAGATTCGGAGTTAAGTAGATGGAAATCTACTGAAGGACTCAATAATTGTATTCTATAGTAAGTAGGTACGTAACAGGAAATTAATGGTACCGGACATAGTTGTTAAGCCTCATTTATGCTAAAGGCCCAAAACTTTAAATTGGGAACATGGGTGGGCCTAAGACTTGCATACAGGTGCTATAGGTACGTAGGTAATCTACATGGAACTGTATTCAAATGAATCGATCACGGTTAGAAGTTTATCTAACGAGTATTTACAAATTATTTAGGTATTTTTATAAGTATACTTTACTCTAATGTTTTATAAATTACAGGTCAAGTAGTCGATGCACTTGCGACTCCAATCGTCGGCGTTTTGGCTGACAAGTACAGTACTAAGAAATTTTGGCATTTAACAGGTAAGCTTTTTGAGTGACAGTAAATGATAAATTCCTATGGGATTCTGAAAACGTACGCCGACGAACTCGTGGGCATAAGATGATGTAGGTACCTAATGATCTTTTATAATAAATAACTAGCTGATGCAGTGATACCCCGACTTCGTCCTCGTGGAATAAGTTTTTTAATTCCAACGGGAACTTAATTTTCCGGGATATAAAGTAGCCAATGTCACTCGCCAGGTCCTGAACAATACGAATGCAAAACATCACGTTGATCGGTTGCTCTGTTGCGGCGTGTTTGAAGGACAAACTAACAAACAACCACACTTTCACATTTATAATATTAGTATGGTGACTAGATAACCCGTGACCTCAATGCCCGATACTTCGAACTTCGTTGGCGTGAATTTAGTTAGGTATTTTAAAAACCCCGTGGGAAACCGGAAATCCTTGAATTTTCCGTGGCCTATATATTAAACCGTCTCCGGTAAAAATATACAGACAAACGTAGGCATCATTTCACATTTGATTTTATAAGACTTCCAGATGCTAACCAATTGCGAACGTCTGAAAATGAAAGAAAATCTTGACCATTCATTTTTGCTTAAGTGTAAAATTATTTAAAAATTTCAGGTTGTGCAGTCGTAACATGCACGTTTCCTCTACTATTCATACGATGCTGGGGGTGCAGGCCAGGCGTCAACACCGAGTATTTGTCCTGGTGGCTACCGTTTTACTACGCCGTCCTGGTCATATTCTTCCAAATAGGTTGGGCGATAGTGCAAATCTCCCACCTTGCTATGATACCATCGATCACAGACAATCTACAGATCCGCTCAGAGTTGACGTCTATAAGGTAACTTCTCTATCTCGATCTCAATATTTTAACATACTATAGCTGATGCTCACGACTTTATCCGCGTAGATTGAGATTGTTTGGTTCGCGCGGGAACTCTTTAACTTTCCGGGTAAAAAAGTTGCCTTTGGGTTTTCAGAGTATAATCTGTGCCAAATTTCATCTAGATCCGTTCAGCCAATCTGTCGTGATTGAGTAACAAACATCCGTTCATCCACCCATCAAAAATCTCGCATTTTTAATATAAGTATCATAAAATTAAGATAACAGTGTTTGCCTAGACATTCGCTTAAAACTTATGAATGGATAGCAGACCGGTTTCCACTAACATTTACCTACATAATTACACGAGGAAGATTTGACTACAATATTAAAGTCCACACATTCAGTCCACATTCACATTTTGATCTAAAATAAGTAGATAATTAAGTCGAACCATACCTATACTTAGGTAAAACTAAGTCTCCTAAGGAGACCAGATAGCCCCAACAGCCCTCGTAGATACGAGTACGAGTAATTAAGTGTCATTTTCAAACTTTAGTCTGGAAACAAACTTTTGCAAAAGCTTTAGTCAAGTTTTCAAACTTCTTAAATTTCGTACTTATGTTCTTAAAAACATATTGTATTAAGTATATAACTAGTTGGTAAATAGGGTAACTGCTGTTTCAGATATATGGCTTCAGTAATATCGAGCCTCACCGTTTACTTCATAACGTGGATCGTTCTGAGAGCAACGAACTACAGCACATTCATTGGGCCATCGGATGATTACAAGTTTCGGGTAACAATTTTTTAATTTCATGTACCTACCTACTGAAGTACATAATAATACATGCATACTAAGAAGCGGTGATAGCCTAGTGGTTAAGACACCCGACCTGTACGAGGTCACACATTCGATCCTCGCCTTCAACTTATCGAAGTTATGTGCGTTTTAAGAAAATATAGGTAAGTAAGTGTTTCACTTGCTTCAAACGGTGAAAGTAAACATCTTATGGAAACTTGCATCTTCCTTCATAATGTTCTCGAAGGTGTGTGAAATTTGCCTATCCGCACTTTATCGTGCGCGCCAAACCCTTCTCATTCCGAAAAGTAGAAGAGTGACTCATGCTCAGTAGTGAGCCGGCAATGGGTTGATAAGATGAGACGATGAGATGACTTAAATACATAAATTAAAAGATTATATTTATTAACTTGTTATATTATATGTACTGACTTCACTCTTACTATAACTTTATAATACTTACATTGTTTAACATTGAGACATATAACATAGTCCATATTTAAATAACAGTGCCATCGTACTATAAACCGCTGTTATTGTTAGGTATATTATCATTTTCTTTAGTTCGTTTCACAAATGGACACGATAACAGTGAAATATATCTAACTAGCTGATGCCCGCGACTTCGTCCGCGTGGACTAAGTTTTTTCGATTCCCGCGGGAACTCATTAATTTTCCGGGATAAAAAGTATCCTATGTATGTATGTATGTATGTATGTATGTATGTATGTATATTCTTTATAGCTGATGCCCGCGACTTCGTCCGCGTTGAATAAGTTTTTCAGTTAATTTTCCAGGATAAAAAGTAGCCTATATTACTATCCCACGGTATAATCCCCCTCTAATGGTGAAACACGTACTTCTTCATATTTTAACGAAAGCCCAAATGCTGTTTCATGGCTATAAATTAAGGATTTTCATACAAACTCTCAACCCCTATTTCACCCCTTCGGGGGTGGAATTTTGAAAAACTGTAAAACACATAAATGTTTTAATTTTCAACCCGCAGCTCATATATCAAGTTTCATGACTATAACTTGAGAAATTAAGGACTTTCATACAAACTCTCAACCCCTATTTCACCCCTTCGGGGGTGGAATTTTGAAGAACTGTGAAACACATGTTTTCATTTTCAACCCGCAGCTCATATATCAAGTTTCATGGCTATAACTTGAGAAATTAAGGATTTTCATACAAACTCTCAACCCCTATTTCACCCCTTCGGGGGTGGAATTTTGAAAAACTGTGAAACACATATGTTTTCATTTTCAACCCGCAGCTCATATATCAAGTTTCATGGCTATAACTTGAGAAATTAAGGACTTTCATTCAAACTTTCAACCCCTTTTTCACCCCTTCGGGGGTAGAATTTCGGGATAAAAAGTATCCTATGTCCTACCTCGTAGTATGGGCTCAAATCTTGCCAAGTTTCGTTTGAATTCATTCAGTAGTTTCGGCGTGATGCGCGGCCAAGATACAGACAGACAGACAGACAGACAGACAGACAGAGAAAAATGAAAAAAATTACAGATTTGGCTTCAGTATCGAATAATGAGTGCCCTCCAAAAAAAATTTTCAAAATATCTTCAATGTACAGAATTGGACCTGTTACAGTTTTATTCTATGTAAGTTAAGTATAGATGAACACCTAACTTCATAACGTGACGTCACGTTACAAGGTTTTAATATGTTAATTTAATCCACCCAAGGTCTATGGAATATGCATTATGGAATATACATAAATAAATTAGGTAGGGAACCGTGCCACTTTCAACGGTTTAATTTTTTTTCAATTCTTAATTTTCAGGACGTGTCGCTCATCATTTCCAGTATTGGAATAGCTTCCTATGTAATATTCCACGTTTTCTTCAAACTCAAGCCTCCTAAGGAAGAAAAGCCTAAAGAAAATGGGCACGCAATGGAAACCGGTGAAAAAGATTCTACAATATTATCAGCGAAGTCCAAAATTATGCATTTTTTGCAAATGCCTCTGCTATATCAAACCAGTTTATTGTGAGTATATATGCCTTTAATTGCCTACCTGCTTATTTATTGATCACAGAATTGAGACTCACAGAGATCACAGATTGAGGTATCTTCCTCGGGGGCACGCGTATCTTTACACATGTTATACACGAAGGTAAATAAGTAGCTGGTACGTTTATCAGGCCTGTAGGTACTAAGCAAGAGGTTCTTGGTTTAATCAGCCTGTAAAATTATCTTTTCACCTCAATAGTTCAAAAAAGGCGTCTTTGTTGCTTTGCTTATAACCAGTGAGCAAAAGTATTTTGAATTTCGTAGGTTCGTCAGATATACCTATTTTATTTTTTGTTATTTTCCAGATACGTTTTCTCGAGGCTATACTGGGCTTTAAGTCTGGTTTACGTACCGCTTTTCCTAGAGGAGAGGCTATCAGTAAACCCCAACGCAGCAGAGGGCTCCGAATTAGTTGCCAGCGTACCACTAGTGCTTTATATTTCCTCATTGTGCTTCTCGTTTTTATTAAAAAGCAATATCAATAAATTAGGAAATCAGGTAAAGCATAAGTAGCTACCTACGTCTACTTAACTACTGAAATCTGAATATAATGAACCGACTAGGCTGAAACTCCAATTTTGTGCCTATTTACTGAGAATAATGCTAAAATGTGACGTAAGCCGATCAAAATACCTACCCAAAAACACACCAATAAAATTATAGATAGTTCAATGTACGAAGACGCGCCGTACTTTTTATTTATTTTGTTATTTTATCATGCAGTTATTATAGCATACAGTATGTAAGTAGGTAGGTACTAGGTATATACATTCGTAAAAGTAAAAATATTCTTTTACCGAATGGGAAAGTGTACCTACCTAATAGCGACGATAAACATACGATTTTGTAAAAAAAATAATGTTCATAAGTGTTTAGAGCAACTTTCCTAACGAGACGAAAAAAGCATAGTGGAGACCGTCTTTATGGATTGAAACTTCTATAGGTACTTACTTACCTACTAACCGTTAAAGTTCAGGATGCTGGATGCTTCTTGGTCCGAACTTATTAATAGAGCTGTAGTAGAACTCATTCACTGTTAAGTATCAGTCAGAGTAGTTACTTATTATGATACTGGAAGATACCGTCATCATAATAAAATATTACTTACTCATTTAAGGTGGCGTATCTGATTGGCAGTTTTCTAAGCTTAGTGAGCTGTATATGGATTGCATTAGCAATAAGTCCAGAAGCACATGTAGCACAAATTTATTTGGTGGCGACATTAATAGGTAAGTGTCAACTTAATTATTCTTCCTAATAGGTACACAGTAGCACCTTCTAGCGCACAGCGTTGTAGGTAGGCGGATTTTATAAGAGATATGACCCGAATTTGATTACCAGCTGGTGATGATCTAAGTCGTGACTATAGTTGGGTCATACTTCTGCAATTTACCGTTAGAAGATCCAAGTAGCAAGCAATACTAGTAGCAATCCAAAAAGGTTCTCACCTATTAAGTATTCTAATCGATCGTACTCCTAATTATGTTAAACTGGATTGCACGAATTACAATTTTAACAATTTAACTCAGCGTTAGTCAAGCGCTTGAATGGTAGTTAAACGTTGTCGCGATCGAATACTGTAAAAAACTCCCGCTCGATCACTCTACCGTTCTATTTTTAGGTACCTACGATTTATTTCCAGGTGCTGGCAGTTCGATCACCTTGGTCTCCAGTCTATGTGTCACTGCCGATTTGATAGGACCACATTCACACCAGGGTGCCCTGATATACTCTATTGTGACTTTTGCCGACAAATTGGTGACTGGCATAGCCGTGGTTGCTATCGAAAACTAGTAAGTTACTGCGTCTTATACTTACTTATTACTAGGTGGGTTGTAACTACGAAAGATCAAAGGCCTACTTACTGCTTCAGATACCTTTTACCAGGTAGGTTGTAACTACGAAGGTTGCCTACTATGATACCCGTTGAGTGGTTATATTCTCTTTGCCCGTTGGCACACTGTGAAGCTGGCAATGCTGACACTTGACAGTTGCCCTCATAAAGAGCTGCAGGGCGATCGGCTCAAAATGACAGCTACAGTGATGAATGAGTGCTACAGATCGCAATCACCTCTGATATACTGATTGCTTAACACTCTTCCACTATTGGACAAAATCCATTGACGCAGCAATACTAGGTATACCATAAATTCAGCCAATCATCAACAAATTGATACTGTAACAATGATTGATGCAGGTTTTACATAATCGCCCTGCGGGTATGTGCGTACTGACATATAGTTCGCGCGCGAGTTGAATGCAGAGCACATGTATGGCGACACATACATTTACTCTGCATTCAACTCGCCCGCGAACTGTAACTAGATACGCATCCGCAATCACTCAAGAGACACTCAGACCTTACTTACTCGTACTTAGCTGACGATTTCTGGCTTATAGTTACTTTTCAGTTCCAAAGGTTACTTACCTCTCAAACGCTATTCATTAACCCATTTAGTTATGGTTTATAAAACTTAGTCAGATCCAGGGTATATGAACTCAAAATTTTAAAAGAACTTGGATTGAATAGGCACTTGACTTATGCAAATTATGCATAGGTATTCAACAAAAAAATTTTCATGAGTCAACTTCACGCTAGGCTATCGTTAAATAATGAAAATTATTCCTATAGAAAAAGATACCTACAAAGAATTTATGTAAATTACTATGTTATTATATTTGTCGCTATACACACTGCTGAAACAATACAGCCGTTTAATTTTTAAAGTAATTTCTAAAGGACACAAATATATGATACGTCAATGTCATAAACATTGCTTTACCTACAGTATAAAATAGAACCGTACTTTGTCTGTCTGTCCATGATCACTGCCCACATTATAGATGTGTTTGGTTTGTTGGTAAGTCCCTCAATCATGCCTCAACGGAGCAACGGATCGACGTGCTTTTTGTCATGAATAACTATAGTGGGCAATGTCACGAGCATCTAGTCGCTCATAATATTACGATTGAGTTGAAGCTGGGTAAAATTATTATAGGGGCTTGCGGGATAGTTCATAGGTTCGGTCATAGTACATTCAGCGTAAAATCGGTGACATGCAATGTAAATCGCATTGTATGATAGGTACAGTACAGTCCGTCAAAATCTGACCCAGTGACAGCGTCGCTAGTAGATATGAAAAATAAAACTAAGCAGGCATAAAAATTTGTTCCAATTTTGGCCACCGGGTCAATTAAGTTTGTGGGACTTGTGGTTACATGTTGGTTAGTACAGTCCTTCAAACTTATCTGACCCGGTGAAACCATCGCCTGCATATTATATTTAAAAAAAAACAAAAACAACGGAAAAAAAATAGTTCCAATTTTAGCCACCAGCAGATAAGTTTGACGGACTATAATTATTATTTCTAAAATATTGTCTCTGGTCTGCAGAAGGCTTGGCCTTTGTGCCGCACAACGGTGCCGTAGCTAGTTTTCACTTATACCGGTAAGAACGCCAAGCAAAGACACCAAACAATTTAGCTTTCCGGGACCTATGACGCCCTAGTCACCTAGTGGATATTAATAGCTTAAAGCAGTATTATTTTAATATTGTTGACGCCACAGGTTGACGCTCATTTCAGAATTTATAATCAATATTTTAAGGACAACAAAGTTCGTCATATAAAACTGCAAAGTTAAAATAACTGCTTTAAGCGATGGTAGTATGCCCCCTGCAGTACTCTGTAGACAACGATTAGAGATAATAATATATTATTATGTACGAGTTTTATTCAAACTGCCCTTCCAAGTAAACCCGCGCTTCTGTTTAAAATAACCTACCTATTAGCGTCAGATATTACAGATCAGATCGTCAAGGGTATGCGTGTTAAAAACAAAAAAGAAAACCTAAATATGTAACTACTTATTTTACCATTTCAGCAAATGCGACGACGCGCTAGATTGCCCGCAGTATTACAGAGGCGTCCTAACGTACGCGTGCGGCGGCAGCGCCATGCTGGGTATCCTCTCCCTATCCATAACCACTATTGCTTCGAAACGATGTAAAGCATAACTTAATATTAGGTATTATAATCTTTTAATTTAATTGAAGTACAATAAATAATAATAATATTTTCTGACGAGTTTAATTTAATAAATAACTACTGATTAAAGGTTGGTAACACAGATCACAGATTGCTTCTGTGATTGGTAATATCCAAACACTAAAGTGTACCTTTGTAATACTACTATTTAGATTACCTATATACATACAAAACTAAGATAAAAGAGTTATTTTAAGTTCCATCCAATAAAGTAATACCTACTTTTGGAAATGATGCATGCCAGAAGAAATAGCCTATAATTATATAATTTTTTTTAAAGTAAGCCTTATAAAATATGGTCTATGGAAGAGGGATAGTAATTTGACACAGTTTTATAGTTTTATAACTGCCATACCCCTAACTGGTTAGTCCGCTACCATCTTAGAGTGCATCAACACTTACCATGAGGTGACATCACAGTCAAGGGCTAACTTGTAGTGGATAAAAAAGTTTTTGTCCCTGTACAGCTCAGATCATATACCACACATACTATAATATGTATACTCCAAGCTGTGTACAGGCTACAACGACAATATTATCAATTCTTTTATCTTTTATTTAAGATGAAACAATCAGGTTCAGGCTCAGAGTAGATTGTACCTTGTACAGCATATTTTATAAAGAAAACAATACGACTACTTTCACTTGTACAAGAAACTATTTAAAACTAGATCATTCCCGCGACTTCGTCCGCGTGGATTAAGTTTTTTCGATTCCCGCGGGAACTCTTTAATTTTTCGGGATAAAAAGTAGCCTATGTCCTTCCCCGGTATATAACCTACCTCTATACCAAATTTCAGCAAAATCGGTTGAAAAGATGGGCCGGGAAAGCGTAGCAGACAGACAGACAGACAGACACACTTTCTAATATTGGATAGAAGTAGGCGTTACTTTGCGGAAGTCCATGACATTGAAAAAACTAGAAGTTTAATTCGCTATAATCCGCCACAGAAGGTAAATCTATGTGGTACAGTGCGTATCTTGAACTTGTGGCCCGCGATATTCTCCACACCACATAAATCTTCCAAAATACCCTCAACGTACGTTTCACTCCGACACCGGAGCATCCTCAGGAGATGTCAACTCTACAATGCACGATTGTGCATGCATCGCGGGCCACAAGTTCAAGATACGCACTGTACACATAGATTTACCTTCTGTGGCGGATTATAGCGAATTAAACTTCTAGATTTTTCAAAGACACACTTTCGCATTTATAATACTAGATGATGCCCGCGACTTCGTCTGCGTGGATTAAGGTTTTTTGATTCCCGCGGGAACTCCTTAATGTTCCGGGATAAAAAGTAGCCTATGACCTTCCCTGGGATATAACCTACCTCTATACCAAATTTCAGCAAAATCGGTTGAAAAGATGGGCCGGGAAAGCGTAGCAGGCAGACAGACAGACAGACAGACACACTTTCGCATTTATAATATTAGTATGGATTAGTATGGATTAGTATGGATTCTTACCTTATATTTTTTATATGAAAATTCGAGGAATAAATTACAATATTTTGTAACCCAATAAGATATAGGGTAAGTCCGGGATAGTTGGCCATAGTTTTTACAAGGCTGTGTCAAAATGAAAATAAATGCATTATCTTAATAACTTTTATTTATTTTTATAAATTGAACATTAAACTTTTGCAAAATCAACACAATTATGTATTTATTAAATGAGATCAACCTTAAAATTACGTTTTTTTTAAAATCACGATTGGCCATCTCTCCCGGGCACCCTGGGTGAGATAGCCATATGAGTAGGGTAAAGATGGCCAGTGTTATTCTGCACCATGACCGTAGTCCTTCTTACTCTTTGGTTTTATTTTTTGGTTCTAATATTTTTTTTAAGCTTTTTCCCACATGCTGAGCACTTATCGTCAAACTCTGTACAATTTTCATGAACCCAAAAATTGCACAAGACACACTGGATCCAATCCTCAGTGAGGCAAGTTAGGTAGAAGTTTTCTCCACACCCTACGCAGTTATCCTCTTCTTTTGTTAAATTCTCATCTGAAAAATCGTGCAGTGATGGCTCTTCATCGTCATCACTACTCTCAGATATTGTTATTATTGGTTTTTTTCTTCTTGCAGCACGGTTTGTGATCTTTTTTTGGACTCTTTCTGTTTTTATTTTTTTTACTGCCTTCTTCTCGTCCTTCTTCTTCTTGACCTGTAAGTTTTTATTCGCTTTTGGAGTGCACGGACCATCAATTGCAGTGTTGCACGAGTAATTCTTACTACGTTTACGAGGTATCATTTCCGGGCTGTAATTTGAAACTCTGTCAGGTTCTTCAAAACAATCCGGAGGGATTGATGTTTCATCGGTAGATTCTAACCCGCTTGCAAGTTCATTACGGACATCAGATTTCAGCAGCAAAATTATGATTTATTTATAGGTAAGAACATGGACTTGCTTAAACAATGCTATTTGGGAATGACGGCCATATGGCTATCTATCCCCAACTTCTCATGGCCATCTCTCCTAATTTTACGGGAGTGATGGCCATACCTATTAAGAAAGAAAGAATATTTAATACGTGAAGACATTTGAGGTTATAATATAGCTGCGCAAATGAACTTTTTAGAAAATGTAAAAACAGCCCTTATTTTTACAAAACAAAATCGTAATATAGTAAAACAACATCCTTACAGAAATATTACTGTGAGTAGAAAACATTATGTAGTATATTACTTACCTTTTCGTTTTATTTTCTCAATAATTTTGCGTTCCACTAGCACTCACGCACGACGCTAAGCGACCTGAGCCGTGACGGGCGACATCTAGCGAGTAATTACTGAAATATTTCGATTGGCTATCTCTCCCGTACGGCCATCACCCCCGGAATTACCCTACACAAAATTATTTTGTATATAACTGTGTATTTCTTAACACTAGGTATATATAACTACATATAAATCTCGAAATCGATTCTGTTCGAGCTATAAAACTGTGTGTCCTCACCGCACTTTCTAACCCATACTCCAGTTTTGAAGTAACCCTCTGTGACCCACTTCTGCATTTGCTCTGTTGTATGGGGTCCTGAAACCTCCCCATCATTGTCTTGAGTCCATTTGAATTCCCATTTCAACTCCTGGGATTCCTCCTTTTCCAAAGTTTCTTTTGTTTCATCCTGATCCTTCTCTATATTCAATTTTTCCTTTTCATCAAAATCGTCAGCATACATATCTAATTGTGCATCACCTTTCTTTGATTTCTCTTTAGCGAGTATATCATTTATTTTTTCATAGGTCTCTTGATAAATATCCATGTTACCTTCCTTGGTAAGAATTTGATTAGCAAGTTCTGTGATTCTTGTTACTGTTTTGCTGCTCTCATCAACTATTCCTGCTTTTTTTCTTTTCCAGCGTTCAGCACTTGAAATTTTTGAACTGGCACCTGAAAATAATAAGAATAACAGAAAAGTGATTTTAGGGAGCCAGCTCTTTTCGTCCTTATATTATGTTTCTAGCATTTAAGCTAGTTTTCTTATTAGTCTATGCCTAGGCAGGCTACAAGTTTTTGCATTAGCAAAATAGATTTAGAATAGCATCTATTATGTTTACTCTAAGGTGCAAGTCTAAAGCGTCAAGAACTATATGTGCGACGGCCGAGCGATGGTGGCTGTTAGGCGACGGCGACCGGCAGCGAGGTAATCAAAAACATAATTTAGTATGGCGACGCGCACGTCCAGTTACGTGCGCGGGATCGTACATTGCTTAATCGCCAGATCAAGCAATGCACTCAATGCAATATCATAATGGTACTCAACATGAATTCAATTGTATTAAAAAAATGAAAAGGTATCGATATGAGTAGGTATTGATACTTCGATGGTATTGGAACGTCCCTACTCTAGCAGGACTGACCAACCGCTGTTTCATGCCCACCCCGAGAGGCTACTGGCGGATCGCGATGTCCCCCTGCCGTCATCGCTTGGCCACTGCAAATTTCATGCCCGCACACTAAATAATGTCATCATGTCCAGATGTTTTCTTGCTGTTAACTGACAAAATAAGACTTTAATGCCCGGTTTCTGAGGTACTTTTGTCGGTGATTTATCTCTTCAATAGCGCTATTGGTTCGATAACTTAGGGTAGAGCGTTTCTGAACCACGCAATGCAAGATAAACTGTGTTTAAACTAGAGATAACTTAACCGACCGATCTGTGCCGTTTATCAGTTAGATAACTTTATATTTTCATGTTTTATCATAGATTTAAGGTACCAATATAGCACTATACTTAGTTTTTTTTTAAACTACGCTTTCCAACTTGCCTACCTACCTATTGTAATTTGTACCTTATATTACCTACTTACCTGAACCTGCCTAGGTACAGTAATAACCTTTTATTTAAAGGACATTACAAGGAACTCTTTGACAATCTTTGGTGATTCGCTTATAAATAATTTACGAATTATCACAATTTTGCTCACTAAAACCATGTTCAGTCACTTTCCCTCGAAAAATATTATTATTTTGTATATTAGCTGTGTTATTATCAGAAGGTGCTGTGCACGTTTTAAGCATGAACGTATATAAAAGGGTAACTTTTTTTTATGCGTTCATGGTCCTATGCTTATGGACTCAATCTTTAGACCCATCTAACGGCAGAGTAAAGTACTGGCTATCGGGACAGAAATATTATCATAATATTTTATACATAAAACAGTCCTTAGCCACTTATTCACGCTAATAAATGATATTATTATAAAGAAGTATACTTTAAATGAAGAGATAAAATCATTATATACGTTTTAAACTCGAGCTCGAAAAAGATCCATCTAGCAGCAGAATTTGTAACTAATTTTGCATTGATTCCATAGTAATTGAACGGTTTGTTGGGCATTCAGAAACGCAGGGTCAGTTAACCGACGTTTATCCTATACATAACTGAATCAATAGCTAACAAGAGGATAACTGGCAACCTCAGCAACCGGGCATAAGTAAGTTAGCTATTCCAGTTTAATTTGGACTGCCATAGATCAATGTAACTTAAACAGGGCAATCATAAAAAGTCTGTTATAAATAACTGCCAAATTCAGACATTCATAGTTATTTACCGTACCAGTTCAATTTTGACTGGCTAGCACCAATACATATAGCATTACCAGAGTAATTGTAAAATGTTTGTATATCTGTCTGTCTATAAGTCTGCAATCGTAAAATGATAATTTAATATTTTCTTTTACAAATATGATCTTACCAAGGCGTTGCAAAGTTTTTGCAATGGTCTCCTTAGGTTTCATATGCTGTATTATTTCTTTATAGTTCTCTATAATATCATATTTCTCATCAGTAACTTCTTCATCAGTATCTGAATCATCAAAAATGCCTTTGGAAGTTGATTCTTCGTCTTTAAAAATCTTATATTTATCCTCGGGTCTACCTTTCACTTTTACCCAATCAATATTGTCAAGCCAGCCGTCTCTGATCTCTTTTTCCTTTTTCCAATGGTAATGACCTTCTGTGTCAAAATGCCCTTCTTCCAATTCTTCTTTCATGTTAAAAGGTGTAATTGTGATCTGAAAATATTAAGAAACTTTTAAGATACTTTTCAAGTACCTACAGTATGAATTAATTGATCATCATATCTTCTTCTTCTTATTTTGTTTTATGGCGTTTATTAGTGCCGCACCAGCACAATGCACTTTGCCAATGTCAGGTGGAATATCTTTGTAAACACAAGTACCTATAAAAATGTACTTACAGAGATATGATTAAATTGTCATTGTAATGGCAAATTATGTTACTAATGAAGATATCTGAAATTTTACTAGAATAGGGAATCTGCTATTACGAAGCATTTGTCCTGTGAGAAAAGGTGCGACTCTGATTGCTATTCACAAGAACCTATCAGATAGGAGGAGGAGGAGTTTGGTTACATAGGGAACCTCTCAGTATTTTCTTAACATTAAACTATCACTGAAGTACCGACTTACTTCACCTTCCATGCCTCCAGTACCATCCTCTTCACCCTCTATATCATCAGCGTTGAGAACATTTTGCTGCTCCTCCTCTGCCGCACTGTCCTCTTCGTCTGAATCCAAGGAGTGTTTCTTCCCCTCCTTTTTCTGAGACCTTTTGCTCTGCTCAGGTTCCTCAAAAGTAACAGATGCCGACCTCTTAGACATATTTACTACAATCAAACACATTTAAAATTAAAATCTGAATTTCATACAAGCCTACAACGTCAGGTCACCTATTAATATATAAACAGACCAAAAATCAAAATTAATAACAATTTATTAATTTGTTTACCTTTAGTTAAAAAAACACACAAAACACAAAAAACAATTCAGTAGGTATCACCGACCAGAAACAAAAGTAGGTATCATTGACCATTGTTTTATGTAAAACTGGCTTTTCGGGCTACGGCTCTGGGTTCCACCGACCAGAAACAAAAGCTGTTCGGTATCAACGTAGACTGAGTAAGATATATAGACGCCGCCATATCTCCTTTTCACTCCCACATGAAAGAGATGCAGAGTTGGGATGTTACACAAGATAGAATGAGAAAAAAATATATGTTTTTCTCTCCCTTTCTGCGTGTCACGGATTTTATGCCTATTGCGTACAAACAAACCATATCTTGTGCCGACGTTTGTATGACGTTTGGGAGGTGTTTCATAGTATTACCTATCCCTTTCGGTTACACGCTGACCCTGATTCTAGAGATTCCTTCTTCTATGGGTATCAACTATCAACCAAGTCAACATAATGGGTGTGTTCCGAAATACACTGCGAGCACTGTTCAGTGCTCTTACTGGGGACTACAGTGCTCGCAGTGTATTTCGGAACATGAGCAATATCAACCAGCAAGGCGATTGTGTAATTCCTGCATCAATCATTGTTACAGTATCAATTGTTGTGATTGGCTGAATTTATGGTATTCTTGCTGCGTCAATGGATTTGGCCAATAGTGGAAGAGTGTTAACCAATCAGAGGTGATTGCGATCGTTACACTGTAGCTGTCATTTTTAGCCGATTGCCCAGCAGATATCAAATATCACCCAAAGAGTAAGCTGAACGCAGAACGATAAACCAACTTTTTCGTTAGGTACCAATACTTTTTTCCTGTGCTTTTTTCAACCTTTACATAATCAAAGTTTTCAACAGTCACTTTCAATAACTGCTTATTTGCTATTTTTGTTTTTCGTTGTTTTTTAACGGTTATTGAGTTATTGACTATTTGAACTGCTATTTTAATAAACTTTCCGTCGTATTTTGCAGGCTTGTCTGAATAACATTTTCAACTGAATTGTTTCTCTCGTTTGTAATCCTAACTAGTAATAATAATAAATGCGAATGAGAGTTTAATAATATATAAAGAAGGTATAATCTGTATTGTACAGATTCATTGTAATTGTACCGATTTTGTTCAAAATCGTTTTTTTTAAATCGGCCTTAGTAACGAAGAATTTCAATATTACAGCGCTAACTTTTTTAAATTTTGGTAACAGTTTCCTAGCCCATAACAAGACGAAATAATTTAAATTTCGTGAAATTATCGCGAACAGTCAAGAGGCATGACAATCAGCAATGTTAAAACAAGAAGCAATCAATGACTATAGTCCTTTTTAACCAACGTACTAAGTAGGTGTAGTGCTAGTTTTACATAACGTGTTATATTAAAAATGCTATTCGTTATAACGCCCACCTCTCGGTAATAGATTATTTTACGAAAATAAATCTCAGACGTTGGGGGAGGCAAGGAAATATATGTATCTAGTGTCCCGCTTTTTCTTATAATACAATGGAATCTCCCCGACTTGATCTCTTTTTAACACTGACTGTGTGGTCCCAGCCTGTCCCAGCACTATAAAGTGGAGGGAGATCGGAAACGGATGTAGTGACAACTTTTTCTGGCGCAGTAAACTCTGGGCCTTTGATTAAATCAAAGCTCTGGGCTGGAATCATTTATGTCTGTGCTGGAATCAATAATTTAGAAAACCGGTATGGTTGTAAACGGCAATACAAAGGCTATGCGGCAATATTTTGATACTTACCGATTTTGGTTAATTACCGGTTTTTCTACCGGTTGCTAGTTGCCATATAGATTAAATGGAAAAATAAACCAAAATTGGAATGTTAATAATAAGCATTTTATTTCAAAAATTTACCGCTGATTCGGAAAGGAGTCTGCTGAGAAATACCGGCAAGAAAGACAACAGCTTTTTTAATTATAAAGTTTTTTATAAAAATAACAAAATAATACACAGCCACTTAATTGTTATCATACTTTCAACCACTAGAACTAATTCTAAAAAGACCACTAAAGACTCACTAAAGATAATAATAAGAGATCACTAAAGTTATGACAAATAGACACTTTATACTTTTGTTTGTCGGTGCATTACATGGATGTAATAAGTACTTACGTACAAAGTACTTATTACATCCATGGTGCATTATAGCACTAGCTTTCCTGTGTAGCTTTCCTATAGCTTTATATTGATATTATGTCTGTGGACATAATAGAGTCCTTAGCATGGGTCCTTAGTACTTCCTTCGTCATGACCAATGACGAAGGAAGTACTAAGGAGTTGTCATAAGTTTACGGAAAAAGTGGAAAAAAGCTGTTCCTTCGTCATTGAGGTACATCAATGAATTGAGGTACGTCTGTGGAGGTACATAAGCAAAGGTATACCCATTGATTTTATCACAGTATGTCTGTGGATTTTATATATAGGAGAGGATATGAAATATCAAATTTATTTTGAAGCTACCGGTCACATAAAAATGGCGTATTGGGCGGAGCCTAAGCGAGCACTAGGGCTGGAGTATCGATACTTAAATAATCGATAATATACAATTACAACAAAAATATACATAATAAATAATTAATTACTCAAACATAATATTCTGAAAAACTAGTATTTGTATTTTATAATGAACTAGCTGATGCCCGCGACTCCGTCCGCGTGACTTTGAGGTTTTTTGGTTCCCGCGGTACTTCTTAAATTTTCCGCATGTGTTAGTCTATGTGTTATTCCAGACTGTAATCTATCTCTGTCCCAAATTTCATACAGATCAGTTCAGGCGTGATTGAGTAACAAACATCCATCCATACATTTCAAACTTTCGAATTTATAATATTAGTATAGATTTATATTATTAGTTCATGTCAACCTTACAAACAAAACTGTTTCATAATATTAGTTGGAATACCTGGATATTATGCAAAAAATTTTACTGAATGTGATAATATGAATACTAAAAGTAGACTGATTTTAAAAATGGTTTATTTCTAAAATTTATAGATAAATAAAAGCAATTGATAATATTACAATAGATATAAAACTTCTTGCGTTTTCAGATTGATCTTTAAATTAAACAAGTAATAAAATTAAAAAAATTAAATAACCCGCGACGCTCCTTTGTGCCCGTAAAGGGTTTCGAACCTTTTTGTATGGAAGCTGGCATAGCGACCCGCCGCCATTTTGATTTTTTTTCGAAATCGCGGCGCACTATGGAAGTTGTATGTATGGGTAGAGGACACATAGACGAACAAATAATGTCAAGTAACATAGTACCCCAAAGTGTCACGTTACCGAGATATTTGGAGGTAAAGATAGACATAAATGAGGACAACGACAATCATTAAAAATAGACTTATTACGTGTCTACAGGCGTCAGATTGTATCCAAATAATCGTTCCCAGGTTGATTATTATTATTACTGTTTATTAGAAGAGAGTAGGTACATTACATACTAATCGGAGCACGAGAAAACTACTAATATAATTAATTATTTGCCTACTAAATCGCATCGCATCGCAATGAAACGCATATTATGTCAAAGTATCTCGCGCGCTTGTGTTGGCTTGTCTTAATGTCTTTCATCCCGCTGCATTATGAAATGAACAATAAAATAATGTCAAATTGCAGAATTAGACTATATAATAGCTCGTTGCAGAGATATGTGGAACTAAAGATCGCTATACCTAATAATAATAGAACGATGACAAAAATGATGGGTTGGGTTGTCGGATTGTAACCAGTAGGTAGTTAGGCAGTCAAATTATTTTTACTATTGTTGTTATTTTTTGGTACAAGTAGGTACTTACTACTTACTACATATCTAACTAGCTGCAATATTTATCTACCTACTTAAAAAAATGTTTTCAAGCTAAGTGACATGCGACCATCGCGACATGTCGACTGCGTTTCACTTTCATCGTAGCCGCGATTTCGAAAAAAAAACAAAATGGCGGCAGGTCGCTATGCCAGATCGGTTCAACCCCCTTTGAAACATTAATTAGAACTTCTCAGAAGTATGCATATTTATAACCAAAAACAGCATCTCTTTCAGACCAGAAGTTTTTCAGAAAAATGGTTATCACGTTCGGAGGCCCTCTTGTTGACGAGCGTAGTGGACTATGGCTGAACCCTTCTCATTCCAAGGGGAGGCTCCTACTCAGGAGTGGACGCTGGCTGGGTGAAATGATGAGTAAAAATATAATCATGACGCAACGCACCCGTGTTTGCCAGCTTGGTGGACTATGGCCAAACCGTTTTCATCTAAGCCTTAATTCGTGATTTTTTGGGAATCTGAAACAATTGTAAAACATTAGTTAAAATGATACACAATAATTGCATGAAGGGATCAAAAACCACAATTTTCGAACACGCGACACCATACCGGAGATCGGGTGTCTTAATCAATAGGTTATCACCGCTACAGCCTAAAATGCGTTTGGCAATATTATAAGTAGAAGCTGTCTGTTTAATTTCATCTCTCCACTACATAAGAGTGGTGGTTTTGGTATACCTAAACATTAACGGTATACTAAAATGGCGACTTACCAAAGTGCGGCCCTGATGACTATATATAATATTTATCGATGTGGCTTCGCTGTGATGCAGATGACGCAACATAATAATTATATTGTTTCATCATATTATGCCATTCTTGCATATGCCTTAACTGGGTGACATGTCAATTATTGTACAACTAGCTGATGCCCGCGACTTCGTCCGCGTGGTTAAAATTAAAATTGCGCGTGGAACTCCTTAATTTTCCGGGATAAAAAGTATCCTATGTCCGTCTCCTGGTTCTGAGCTACTTCCCCGCAAATTTTCAACCAAATCGGTTCAGCTGTTCTTAAATTATAAATAGTGTAACTAACACGACTTTCTTTTATACATTAATCATTATATAGATTTTCCGGGATAAAAAGTATTATATGTCCGTCTCCTGGTTCTAAGCTACTACCCCACAAATTTTCAGCCAAATCGGTTCAGCTGTTCCTAGAGATTTATCAACCATACCAACCTTTGTACTATAACAAATTAGATGTAACCTTTGTACTATAACAAATTAGATGTTGACAACTTTGATGATTGTATTGATTGAACATTGAAGAACCTGCCTATGTCACTCTCCAGGTCCTTCTATATCCATGCCAAAAATCACGTCAATCCGTTGCTCCGTTGCGGTGTGATTGAAGGACAAACCAACAAACCAACAAACAAACACACTTTCGCATTTATAATATTAGTGTGATAAACCTGACCTGCTCTTCAATATACCTGTCTAGTGCTGTGATATTATGAGTACAAACTACATGGTGGTATTCCGTGGTCCCACCTGTAGGAATATGGACTCAACCACTATTGCCTATTGGGATCAAAATTATACTGTTGTGTTGAATTAAGGAGCAATGAAATATAACTTACAAATCGCTGAACAATACATTTTTTCTCTCATTTATTTTCATGGCATTTTTTAACAATGTTTACAAGTCGTTAGGTATGTAGAAAATGTAAAAAAAATAATTGTTTATGAATATAGAAAAACCCATCATAGGCTTTTAATTATTAAAACATTTATTAATTACTAGTTCACCCGGCCCTTACCCCTGCTTCGCACGGTGGGCCTACCTATTGCATAGACGAAAAATCGCCCAAGTGCTGAACTCGATGCACATTGGTCTTCTATAGGCAGTTGTTATTTTGGAACAGCTTGGTTTTCTAGTTAAGAAGATGGCTGTAAAAAGTAAATCTTATGTACAAAACAAAAACTAAACATAACACTTAAAAATTAGTTGACAGAGCTATGCGAGCAGATCACTGAGTCTACTGTAAATCTGCACTTGTTCGTCTGATCACCCGTCCAAATTTAAACATAGGTACCTAATATTTTTAGAACGATGGTCTCAAGCTGAAAATTGCTTAAAAAGTTGATATGATGAATAATAATTTTGATAAATTATTCATGCAAATATCGATATCGATGTCCTCATAAGTAATCTCACAGAGTACATTATATATACCGGTATGTAACGGTACTTATCAAATGCTTACAAATGCAACAGGTAAAAATCTAGCTTAAAATCAAATATTTACAGTAAACTAAACTAAAATATGTTTCTTCGTAGTGTAATCATACTATATATAATCAATATACGAGAAAAATTGTTTACATACCGGTGAAATGTTAAATTTCACCACATCCCACAATATTACCAGTTCTAAGCATTGTTGTAAATTGTTTTTGACGCCATACACGAAAATACCTAACACTAATTTATTCTACGTAACGAATAAATACACAATTTTTCAACAAAACACAATTACACGTTACCAGGCGATGACACTTGAAGTACCTACTCAAGAAATAGAATTTAAAATGGCGAATTTACGGCACGTTCTAGATTTATGGCGATTAAGGGCGATTACAGTTTATGGCAGCTCCTCTTAATTATTTACTCATTGTCCATGACGCAGGACGCAATGCTGAGCGCTGTTGTCATAACGTGCGGAGGGCTGAGCTGGTCTGGGGTTCGATTCCCGGCAGGGTCAATTTGGGAATTTATAATTTCTGAATTTTCCCTGGTCTGGTCTGGATGTGGGCCTGGTGGGAGGCTTCGGCCGTGGCTAGTTACCACCCTACCGGCAAAGACGTGCCGCCAAGCGATTTAGCGTTCCGGTACGATGCCGTGTAGAAACCGATTAGGGGTATGGGTTTAATAGAACTGCCATGCCCCTTACAGGTTAGCCCGCTACCATCTTAGACTGCATCATCACTTACCATCAGGGGAGATCGCAGTCAAGGGCTATCTTGTAATAAGTATAACTAACTAATACTTTAAACGAGCAATTCTTAAAATTTAAATTTAATTAAAATTGGTTAAGAACTAAATTTTTCCGAATGTGAACTGTTTTTCACAGAAACTCTATCGCAAGATAGATATATAGTTATAGTTAGTTAGATAAAAAAAAATCATAGAGGTGGCGGCGCGCCCACGACGAGCCTGCGCCTGGACCTCGCCCGCGCCCGTCGCTTCTTGTGTACCTACCCTTAACCCATTACCCACGCCTTTTATTTATCCATACTGTGCACAATATGTATATTATATATTAAGTCCATGCTGTGTACAAAGTAATTTTAAAAAAAAATATCTAGGTACCTTATATTATTGTTATACTATTACTAAAAACTAATTTTCAAATGTGTTAATAATTATTAAACCTTTCACTTTTTATAGTAATGTTACCCACCTTGTGCGTTTATCAAAAACGGAAATGCGTCATTGTAAAACGAATAAAAGGCTGGCCACATTTTCTTTTTCTTTGCAGTGATGCCAAGTTAGGTTAGGCGATTTTTCGAGGGTTTTGCGATCTTAAAGGGTAATAATAAATTTGTTGGTCGCCTAAAAATTGTGATCGGCGTCTGGTCGCCATTTAAGCTAATAATTCGAATAAAAATAGGGCGAAAAAAGGGAGACTTTTACATGGGTTTGCTAAATTAATGCTGTTTTTTGGTTTAAAAAAGTCCGCAGATACATAATTTAGTGTCCAAAGGAGATTTGAAGGTATCTTCTTACTAATATTATTAATGCAAAAGTGTGTTTGTTTGTTGGTTTGTCTTTCAATCACGCCGCAACGGAGCAACGGATTGACATGATTTTTGTCATAGACCACGCGGACGAAGGTGCGGGCATCAGCTAGTGTATAGACAAGAATGCATATATGCATTGGTCGCCTGGTATTCCACTTTTACTCACCTTATTAGTTATTATAATATTAATAATTATTGTCATTTAAATGATGACTATGATATTGTGTTGATGGAGTCATTAGAAGAGGTCCATAAAGTGGCGGATGACGGATCAAAATATATTATGTAATTTACCTAACTCGTTTATCTCTTTATGTGTAAGTTGAAAAACTTTTATTAAAAAGTTTTTAATAATACCATACTACACCATAATACCTACAAAATTTTTAAGTACTTGCTTAAATTCTAAGTACTTTCAATCTTTTCCCCTTTTAAATCAAACTTCTTTTCAATTAAAAACAAGTTTGATTTATGTAAAGCTAGGTTTAAATAAATAGAAATTTTAAGCTAGGTACCTTTGCAGAAAAAAGGCGATTGTAGGCTACTTGGCGTCAATTTTTTGGCGACTTCTACCGGCTTAGACTTGGCAACACTGTTCCCTAGTCGAGAGTTCGCAGTGGCATTTTGGAAATAGCAATATGGCCGTAGCTTTCGAGTTTTGCTGGTAGTGTGCGGTGCTCAAATCGATTTCTATATAGAACGGAGTATTTCCGATGGCTCTAAAGTTTCATTTTTTAATTTTGTAGTGGTCTTTCATTCTGTTTACCTTGTTTTTACCAAAGTTCAGTAGCAAATTTTCTGATTTTTCATTTCCGTCGTCACCAGAATTCACGCGACGACAAAATGGCGTCGCTTGACAAGATTTTACTGCAAATTACATTTTTAATTTTTAACACTTTACTATAAAATATTTCCAAAAAATGTTACTAAAGGTGTTTCAAGGTTTTTTTGTTAAATGATTCGCCTAATTTTTATCAATTTTCATCTACAAATATTAAAGATATAGTGTATTCCTTGAAAATTCTACAAAATGCTTATGGTAAGTGTTATTTATGCTTTTTAGATGTTCTTTTTGTGTATATTCCTTTAATAATATATTATTTGAGTTCTGAATATCAATAGAACTTTCTAGAAGTGCTGGGTGTGGCCTTAGAAAAGGCATACTTTTTAAGACGTAATTGTGAATAAATCGGTTTTCTACCAGTGTTTACAATATATTTTAAAGATTTTATGTATGAAAAAGTATTTGTTCCACGGAAGAAAGTGTTTCAGCGGTTGCATTGTTACGTAATCTTTCTATAGAGACCAAGAAAACTCATTTTGGAAAGGGACCCATTTTTGCAATTTAGCTTTGAAAATTGGTCTTACCAGGCTGTGTACATATAGGATACAGCATTTGAGGTTATGGTTTACAATTTTTTTTTCATAATTTGGTAATTGAGGCGTTTTGTACTTCAGTATATCCTGCTTTCTTTCATCATATAATAGTTAGATTTTTGGAGATTTATTACTAAAATCATGCACTAAAGTTGTATGTAAACATTGAATTTTCAGGTTATGTTTTGTTCTACAGATTAGGAAAACAGTTATTCTTAATTTTGTTAAAGATTTACAATATTGTTAAGTATAAAAGTTGTGACTCTGTAAAAAAATCTATTTTGTGGTAGTTATTGGTTAAACTTCCATTAAGTACCTATCAACTTGTAACATAATACATACCAACTTCACCCATATCTGATGATGACAATGCTAATAAGATTTATCTTAAATCCTGCTTTAAATAATTAGCTAAAACTCCTAATGTTATTGTTAATAAAACAATTAATTGTGCTTTTTTTATATCAATTAATTTCATAATTAAAAGTATATTTAGATACTCCGTTTGATTCAAATATTGTCTCCCGGAGTCAGAATCCTTACTAACTTTTTACATGTTAATATTTTTGTGTTTTATTTATTTAGAAGGGCTCCATGAATGAATCTGGAAGTGATTCTGCAAGTGAGAAGGGTGGGAAGAGTGATACCACTGGATCAGGCTCTGGAAGTGAAAGGTACAATTATAAATTCAGCAGGCATATTTTGTATAGCTCACTGCATCTAATATCTTTGTCTGGCCTGGGTTTCTTTTCCACACTTCGAGGTAGTCATCCAATGTTTAGGAGTTATCATCTCAGTCGAGTATCAAAATGGTCCAATAATGTTACAATAAAAATGTTAAATTTGATCAAATTAATATAGGTAACCTGAATTAGGAGGCAAATATCTACAAAAGCAAGCAGTTTGCTGGATTTTTGCTGTGCAAGTTTTGAAATACACTAATGTGGAGTAGATATGCAAATCTTAAAATATTATTTTGTTGATCAAAAAATTTAATGCTTGAATTTGTTTGTGCAGTGAGAGCGGTTCAAGTTCTTCGGGTTCTGAAACTCCGGGTCGATCTGGATCTGACAAGTCATCAAATGTTGACAGATCACATCACAGCAATGACACAAAATCATCACCAAAACACAGCAATGCAAATTCTTCTAAATCTGATCATCACACTGATAAAGACTCTTCAGACGATTCTATCACAAAGCGTAAATCTAGAAATAATCATGGTAAAGTTAAATCAGATCTTTGGGAAGATAACCCTGACATGTTTGGTATTAGGCGATCCGGTCGTTCAAGAAAAGTTCCCGATAGACTAAAACTTGCTGATAGTGACTCAAGTGATAAAGGAAGAAGTCATAACAGAAAAAGTAGGAAAAAGAGGTATATTTTTGCCATATTATTACCATAATTGAAAAACATTTATTAAATGAAATTTTTTGTATAATTTTCTGAAATTTTTAGTGGTTCATGGAATTCAGATACCTCAGATAGTGATAGTGACCTAAAAGGCTCACCGCCTCCACCGTCAAAACGTCCAGGCCAAAGAAGTGTACCTTTAAGAAATAAGAAACCAGCCAGAAGAAGAAGATTTACAAGTGATGAGGAAGAAAGCTCTGAGGCTTCTGATGAAGATACTAGGAGGTAATGTAGAGGTTTGAACTCAAGCTATTTATTTTTTGGATATCTACATCTCCATCTCCATCCATAGTGCCATCTCCAATTTGGCAACCATTATGGCTAAAATCATAAAATAATCATGAAATAATCATGATAAAAAATATATATCACAATATGATAGATTTATTTGATTCAAGTAAATCAGAGTTTTTGATTTATTTACATATTTCAATTTTTTTTCAAAATAAAATTGACAAAACCATTTGGGGTTACCCGCAGTTGCGGACACTTAACATATTTTGGTGTTTATGTTCTTACTGGTTATGGTTACATACCTAATTATGGACTGAAGGATGTTGTAAGAAAAGAAAAGAACTCCTATGGCTCTTACTGCTTTAAGATCTTTGATTGGCCATTTCTGTATAGTTGTATTGTAATGAAAATACAAAATCCGATTGTTCACTATGCCAGCCTCCATACAAAAAATTTCAAACCACTGATTTATCTACCATAAACACACAATACATAATTATTTGCATATTTTTTTGCCAGTTCTAAAGAAATTGTATATAATTATTAGGCTTTTCAATGAATTTCACACAAAGAAAAGTACTCACTTCAAAAATTCACATACCATTTTCTACTATGCAGTCATGAGTCTTGGCTGGGTGGTTCTTCCACATCTAGCCAGAAAAATTTCAGGTCAGGTAGTATTGCCAAACTAAAAATTCTATTTTATATTAAGTAAGAATGTTCAAAGACAACTTTTTATAGAGTTAATTAATAGTACCTACCTAAATAATAAATATTGTGCTACCCTCAATTATGTGAAGTGGAAATTTTTAGGGAGGTATTTATTTTTCTTATATATATTGTCAGCTTTTCGTTTAAAATTGAATTGAATTTTTAGAAATGATATGAGTTTATCAACATCTTTGTTTAATTGAGTTTACTTTTTATAAACTGATATTTGACTCATTCGATGTATTTTACTAGATGCGTTCTTTGGCGGGATACGCCATATTGGAATTATTTGCAACAAGTGAATATAACTCAAAGAATTAAAAAATACGACTGCCAAGTGCCATAGTTAAATGATATTTTTTTGTGAATCACTGGATATTGAAATATAGTCTTATACATTTTTGGAATCTACTCATCATTTTCATGATGATGACAATATAGTTAATCTCATTTTGGAAAAAAAAATCAACTTTAGTCTTTGATGTGGGACCATGATCACCCTATCCATTTTTTATTAAATTTTACTAGCCTTTGTCACCCGGAATAAGCTAAGGATTCTTACGATACCTCATTCATCAAAATCCGTTCAGGCGTATAGAAGTTATGGTGGAATATACAAACTCACATACATACATACATACATGAACCCTGAAAACAATATACTCCTTTCAGGCAGTCGTATAAAAATACGAGTATTTTGACTTTGGAAGTTCAGTCTTTTACCGACAGACTCAGCAAGACAACGGTATCAGAGAAATTCACCGAATTCACTTACTGTTGTCTCTTGAGCAATTGACAAAATTTTTCTCTCTGCTTTTTTTAGCTGGTAAACTCTATAACTGTCAGTTCTGCGTGGGACACATTTAGACATGTTCTCCAATTGCTTTTTTAACCCTTAAACTCGTGCTTCTCTTGCAGGGAGCACATTTTGGCAAAAGTTCTCCAGCTGCTTCTTAAAGCTCTTGAAATCACTTTTTCAGTCTTGCATCGGCACACTTCTTTCTGTTCTGCACCTGCTTCTTTTAGCCCTTGAACAAATTTTTCTGTTTTGCAGGGGGTATATTTAGAAACCACCTTTCAGCCTAGCCTTGCAAGGAGCATAATTAGACAAAAGTTCTCTATCTGCTTCTTTTAGCCTTGAATTCAACTATTTCAGTTCTGCAGGGGGCACATTTATACAAGTTTTCCTACTGCTTTAACCCTTTCAACTCATTTTTCTTTCACGCAGGGAACACATTTTGACAATTTCTTCATCAGCTTCTTCAGTTTAGTTTTAGAATTAGTTTTTATCTTGCAGGGGGGCACATTTAACACAGTTCTTCAACTGTTTTTTTTAAGTCCTTTAACTAATTTTCATTACTTTGCTAGAGTTTGCCAATCATACCATTTTTTGATAATAATATGTATTTAAGTAATTTTAGAAACCTTCTTTGTGGTGTGAAGCACTGTAATAAAATTATAAAATCATACCATTTTCAGATTACATTAGGGAATTCCAATTAAACCAATATTTTGATTTATGTATATAAAATATCAATAATAATGTAGTTAATTTAGCTGCGATGTCGGTCGTAGAATCGCTCAGTCGTCAGACTGCTACCATCGCTACTCGCTCAATATATCCGCCATTTTGAATTCGGTACCGCCATCTTGGACAATGAACATCGGGCGATATTATAACCTTGGGGTTTGACTTGCCAACTCGATTTTATTTTTATAATAGGTGCGTAATAAGTAAATGAACATTCTAAATTATAAGTATAAATACTAATGATTAGAAAATGCAGTCTCGAATTATTATTATTTTCTTAATACTTGCAAATTCTATTTATATTTATGCCGAATCTCTTACTACTTACCTGGAGTCGATTCCTATTGATATAGTTACTTAGTACAAAAACGTTATAAAAGTGGTTTGAAAATATTATAATATAATCCAAATTGGATTTATTTAACTGCAATAGCGGCTAAAAGATACAGAAGACTGAGTCTTTATATACTAAGTTATGTTCGTCCGAACAAATGTAATGTTTAAGATTAGGCTGTATGCTAGCAATATAAATATCAATGCATAATGAATATCAATCCATGAGGCTTAATTATCTTATTTTTATTGAATTCGCATCCATATAATACTTAGCATTTTAGGATTTTTACTTTTTTTTGACTGAATTTAGTAATTTTAATTTTTTAGGTTTTTAAATAAAATGTTTGAAGTATTTACACTTACTTACGCGTAATATATGTATACTTATTATATTTCAAAAATATTCTCTATCTCTTTAATTATGCACATTAATACGCAAACAAGTAGGTATATAGTATTTACAAAAGATAACGTGTACCTACCTACTTTACGATATTTGTTCAGTTTTTTAGAAAAACGAGAAAACTTGTATTAAAGAGAAATATAATGTACGCTTTACTCAAATTGACATTTTTTAATTTCTGTCGATGATGATTGATGTAGGAACTAGAGTCGTTTCGTCATACAATAAAAACTAGAGATTTCGGTTTTTATTCATTTCGTCAGGTAGTTGGTTCCATTTAAGGACGGGATCGAGCGAGATGATGCACAGAATTTTTTTAATTAATAATTACTTATAAGCTGTGATACCCGCGACTTCGTCCGCGTGGATTGAGGTTTTTTTTGGATCCCGCGGGAATTTTCCGGCATAAAGTCTGTTGTTCCAGACTATAATCTATCTCTGTACCAAAGTTCATCCAGATCCGTTCAGCCTTTCTGGCGTGATTAATTTATAATATTAGTATAGATTGCGATTACATTTAGTTAACCTTTCAACTGTGTATAACATTATACAGTAAAAGCTCTTTATTCGCGGGGGATACGTTCCGTAAATATGCCGCGAATACAGAAACCGTGAATATGGAATGGTAATTTATAGGGGATACGTTCCTTGGTGACAAAATAAATAACAAATAAGTATATTAAAAAAATCAATTTAATTAAAGTTTTAGACCATATTAATTAATATTATCTTCAGGCTTAGGCAATGGTTACAATGGTTTAGGTATGTAATATTATCTTGCTTGGCAGTTTTTAAAAAGCTTCTTCAATTCAGACTGATATTCAGCAGTGGCATTAGCAACATACTTTAAGGCATGGTTGTAATAAGGTCTATGTATTTTACTTTTTTATTAGTCCATTTGATGACGCGTTTACAAAGGATATTGGGTTGGATACCTATTAGACTCCTTTTTATTAATATGTATGTACTGATGTACCGATAAGTTCCGCGAATAAAGAAATCTTAAGCCGCGAATATAGGAATTGGGTCGCAATTTTTCAATCCGCGAATAGTGAAAACGCGAATGAAGGAAGCGCGAATAAGGAGCTTTTACTGTACACTAGCTGATGCTCGCGACTTCGTACGCGTGGAATAAGTTTATTTTAATTCCCACAGGAACTCCTTAATTTTCCGGGACAAAAAGTAGCCTATGTCACTTTCCGGGTCCTCAACTATACCCGTGCAAATAATTACGTCGATCCGTTGCTCTGTTGCGGCATGATTGAAGGACAAACCAACAAATAAACACACTTTCGCATTTATAACATTAGTATAATACCTACTACATAAGCAATATTAATAACGGACCTGTATATTTTTCAATGATTTAGGACTGAATGCTAATAATTATTATAACTACTGATTAAATTTATAAATAGTATTCTCTTCTTGTCCAATAGTCGAACTGCGACACGACGTACAGGGGCTGCAGCAGTTAGCTATAAAGAAGCTAGTGACGAACAAACTGACTCGTCAGATCTTTTGGAAAATGAGGGTGGTGAAGAGGGGGATGCGGAAGCGGAGCCGGAACCCGAAGACCATAGTGAGACTATTGAAAGGGTCCTGGGCCAAAGACGTGGAAAGAAAGGAGGTAAGTTATTAAGTCATGAATTAATTGATAAATAACTATGGATACATTATATTGTACTTAAGACTCTTAAGATCATTATCAATTATTTCTTATTGATCCTCTCCTTTGAAGCTTTTACATAATATTTGACCCTGCTTGATATAAATTAATTGATGTTGACCAAGCCTAATGCATTCATTTGAATTTAAAAAACCTTTAAGGCTCTGTCATAGCGTAAAATCAGCAAAACGGAGTTTTTTTAAAGCAGTGTATCCATCAAACGGTGACATGCATGATGTATGCTTGTAAAAATAATTTGTTGTTTACAAGACCTTTAAGCAGCCATTGATGCATCAAAACACAATTTAAAAAGTATATCTGCATTGAAATTTCTTTTAAACATACCTCTTAGTTTTCCTTTTAAAGCAATTTTTCACCTTATTGAAACTAATAATTTGCTCTAGAAATATAAGATACAATTTATATTTCTAAATCAAACACATTGTCGGATTAATTTGTATTGAACAGTAAATGTTTATTTTTTTACAAATTATTTCTTCCATTTTTTGCGACATTGCTTGATTTCACCCCCGCGCGCCTATATTTTGATCTGGTGAACTCACAGAGCCTTAATATAAGAAAATTGTTACAATCAGCAATTAAAATAAGTAAAATTTTCTGTTCAAAGAATTATCTAGTTTTACTGAGTTATGGTCCAATGTAGTGTTGAATTTTAGCTAATGTCCTCTTATCATTGTTCAGTCACGGGCAATGTGACCACAGTTTACTATGTAGAAGAGCATGGAGATCCAAATGAAGGTTGTAATCCTGAGGATGAGGAGTCAACTGAACAACAGTACCTGATTAAATGGAAAGGCTGGTCCCATATTCACAATACATGGGAGTCGGAGAAGACACTTAATGAACAAAAGGTTAAGGGCATGAAAAAGTTAGAAAATTACATAAAGAAAGAAGCAGACCTTTCTGGGTGGAGACGGCAAGCATGCCCTGAGGATATCGATTATTATGAATGCCAATCTGAATTACAACAAGAGTTAGTCAAAACATACAACAGTGTGGAAAGGATATTTGGTAAGTTGGTATAGCAGTTAATCCACAAAATTAAAATACAGCATTGAATTAATCATAATAAAATGAATACAATATTTGTAAAGTATACTTATTTTTTACTTTCATCAAATATTATTTTAGCTGAACAAACACGTGAGTTAGAAGGGGGTGGAACAGCCCATGAATATTTCTGTAAATGGGAATCATTGCCATATGCAGACGCAACTTGGGAGGATTCTCCACTTATAGAGAGAAGGTGGCCTAAGGAAGTAGAACAGTTCAAATACAGGGAGGCTGCAAAAACAACACCGTCTAGACATTGTCCTGTCTTAAAAAGGCGACCCAAATTCCATCAGGTCAAAGAACAACCTGAATACATGGGCAAAGATCAGGTAACTTGTTTCAAAAGTATCACCCCATTTTTTTCAGGTTGTTAACCATCTTTTCAATAATTTGTTATTGTCATTTCAGACTTATGTACTGAGAGATTATCAAATGGATGGATTGAACTGGTTAATACATTCCTGGTGTAAAGACAATTCCGTTATATTAGCTGATGAGATGGGTTTAGGAAAAACTATACAGACTATATGTTTTTTATACTACCTGTTTCAAACTCAGCAATTATATGGACCATTTCTATGTGTTGTTCCTCTGAGTACAATGACGGCGTGGCAGAGGGAGTTTGCGCAGTGGGCTCCAGATATCAATGTCGTAACATACATCGGTGACGTCAGCAGTAGACACATTGTAAGTATAGGCACACTGCAGTTATATTATCTCTCATAGCTCCCTGCAGTATGATACTTGTTAGTATAAAAATATTGTTACATTCACAGATCAGGGAGTTCGAGTGGAGCTTTGCTAGTTCTAAGAGATTAAAATTCAACGCCATTCTTACGACTTACGAGATTTTACTGAAAGATAGACAATTTCTGAGATCTTTCAGCTGGGCTTGCTTGCTAGTCGATGAAGCTCACAGGTTAAAGAATGACGATTCGCTGCTATACAAGGCACTCAAGGAGTTTGATACAAATCATAGGCTACTTGTCACTGGTACACCATTGCAGAATTCCCTAAAGGAATTATGGGCGCTTTTACATTTTATAATGCCATATAAGTGAGTATATTAAGTTATATATACTTTGTCTGAGATACTCTGGTTGTTGTATTTATACATATTCACAAGGTCAAGCATCCAATAAAACATACATAAATAATTTTTAGGTTCGAATCATGGGAGGAATTTGAAAAAGATCATGAAGACGCAGCAACTAAAGGTTACGAAAAGTTACACAAACAATTAGAGCCCTTTATTTTGAGGCGACAGAAGAAAGATGTAGAGAAATCATTACCCGCTAAAGTGGAACAAATATTAAGGGTAGAAATGACCTCAATACAAAAACAGTATTACAAGTGGATTCTTACAAAAAACTACAGTGCATTACGAAAAGGTGTCAAGGGCTCATTGAATACATTCATCAATATTGTGATAGAACTAAAGAAATGTTGCAATCATGCACTCCTAACTAAACCGGAGGAGTTTGAGACCAGGGCATCACTTGCCACTACTGATGCTGTTGAGGTACCTACTAAACATTATTGCATTTTGTTAAAAAAGATTCATCATTATTTAAAACTTAAGTACTGTATTTATTTATAATTAAAACATTTTTCAGAAACTTCTGAGAGGCTCTGGAAAACTTCTATTATTAGATAAACTGCTATGCAGGCTAAAGGAAACTGGGCATCGTGTGCTTATATTTTCTCAAATGGTTCGAATGTTGGACATCATGGCTGAATACTTACAAAGGCGGCATTTTTCATTCCAACGCCTCGACGGGAGCATAAAGGGGGAACTGAGGAAGCAAGCACTTGATCATTTCAATGCAGAAGGTTCTCAGGACTTTTGCTTTTTACTGTCGACGCGAGCGGGCGGTCTCGGTATTAACTTGGCTACTGCCGATACTGTCATCATATTCGATTCCGATTGGAATCCACAAAATGATCTGCAAGCTCAAGCTCGCGCACATCGTATCGGACAAAAGAATCAGGTAAACAATATAATTTTGAATTAATTGGCCCAAAATTTGTACTTACTTTACATTAAGAATTGTTATAGAAACAAAAACCATGCAGCAAATATTTCAAGTGTAAAAATCTGCTTTTAGTTAATTGATACTTTTACATTCAACCAATTATTCACCATATAAAAATCGGAAAATTAAGTAACACTCATATACATAAGCTCTTACCCTAAGCGCATAGTTATATCGCGTCTCTATTCCATCGTCGGTATAAATAGTAAATATTAATATAAATTATACTGGTCAATTGGCAGTTCCTTTTATTTCGTTGTTAGTAAAATAATTACAAACATCTGATTTTGTTATGCATAATATTTAAGTTGCAAACTAATCTGTTGAACCATAATTCCTTAGGTCAATATTTATCGATTGGTAACCGCCAGGTCGGTGGAAGAAGATATTGTTGAGAGGGCCAAGAGGAAAATGGTCCTCGATCACCTCGTGATCCAGAGAATGGACACGACGGGACGCACTGTGCTGAACAAGCGGGACGCGTCCGGGACCACTGTGAACAATCCCTTTAACAAGGAAGACTTGAACGCCATCTTGAAATTTGGCGCCGAGGAATTGTTCAAAGATGATGATGAAAATGAAGAAGATCCTGTCGTAAGTGTTATCATTTATTTTATCATCATCAACATCCCTTTGTCGGCCCGCTATTGAGCACGGTTCTCCTATCAGAATGAGAAGGCTTTGGCCAGCCATACACGGACTGCTCGAGCAGTTAGCCAGTGATCAACATAGACGGACTGCTCTTGCCAAGTCATAGCAGTTGCCAACCCCCTGAAGCAGTTGCAACTGCTCGAGCGGTTTCATATGTGTGTATGTAGAAGACTGTAGTTCACTATGCAGTTGCAGCTTGAAGCAGTTCATTCTGACTGCTTCAAGCTGTCCGTGTATTCGAGGCCATAGGTCATAGTTCATCATGAGGCCAAGTGTGGATTGGCAGATTTCACACCATTTAAGAACATTATGAAGAACTCGGGCATGCAGTTTTCCTCACATGTTTTTTTACTGTTGCAAGTGATATTACATTTCTTGTCTTTATTTATTAAAAATGTGGAGCAGTGGAGCAAGCTGATGATGACTTTGTTTGCACTGGAGCTTATTACAATAAATTATTGTAGAAATGAATAATGTACCAATGTGACCAAATAATAATTACGCCATGCGAATCAAAAATTATATGTGTATTATTAGTGTGTACTACTTAAATTTGGTTTCTTTTTAGTGTGATATAGATGAAATTCTGCAAAGAGCAGAAACAAGAGATGAAGGTCCAGCAATGGTGGGAGACGAACTTCTCTCTGCATTCAAAGTTGCCAGTTTTGCATTCGATGAGGAAAAAGCTGTTATGGAAGTTAAGAAAGAGGGAGCAGAAGAAGCTGGGAAAGACTGGGTTTGTATAGCCACTTAATTTACTGCCACTATGTCTTTGCACTATTAATGTTTTTGAATACCAAATTGATAGATTTATAAAGTACATAATTTTAACACAAATTGACTATGATCTGACCTTAGCAACTGGTTCAGGATTGTATTGTTGTATTTTTGGAAATAGGTACCTATGTTTGACTGTTTCTTTGAGTCCATACTTAATTTTCTGTTTGTTACAGGATGATATAATACCAGAAAATATTAGGAAAAATATAGAAGAGCAGGAGAAGAATAAGGAAATTGAGGACTTGTACTTACCGCCGAGAAGAAAGAATATGAACCAGAACAATGCTGAAGGAGGTAAGTCTTGTTGGTGTGTACTGTAAATTATCAACTAGCTAATTAATGCCTGGCGTGTGTTGCAATTCTTTGTGAACCACATATTGTATGTAAATGGTTTTATGCTAGACACCCGGAAACCGTCACGCAAGTGCCAACAACAACTGTATAGAGTTTCAATCCAACCTAGAGAACGATGCGCTAAGTGCGAATGCTTAAACATATTTTTTTACAAACAAAAATTTTTCAAACATTAATTGTTTACACAGGTAGCTTTTGCCTATTCCATAGGCTAATGCGGGGTTTACATAATAATCTTACACCTTTCAGTAAAGACCTTATTAAAATCTGTGAATGTGTTTAGAATTTATAAACGAATACACAGATAATCGTGCAACTTTTGTTTTTTATACTACTAGCTGATGCCGGCGACTTCATCCGCGTGGTTTAAGTTTTTTTTAATTCCCGCGGGAACTACTTAATTTTCCGGGATAAAAAGTATCCTATGTCTGTCTCCTGGTTCTAAGCTACTTCCCCACACATTTTCAGCCAAATCGGTTCAGCTGTTCTTGAGTTATAAATAGTGTAACTAACACGACTTTCTTTTATATATAACTAGCTGATGCCCGCGACTTCGTCCGCGTGGTTTAAGTTTTTTTTGATTTCCGCGGGAACTCCTTAATTTTCCGGGATAAAAAGTATCCTATGTCCGTCTCCTGGTTCTAAGCTACTCCCCTCCTGGTTCCTAGAGATTTATCATCATACCAACCTTTGTACTATAACAAATTAGATGTAACCTTTGTACTATAACAAATAATTAGATGTTGACAACTTTGATGATTGTATTGATTGAACATTGAAGAACCTGCTGGGTGCGTGACCTTACTCAAGGTCGTAACTAAGACGAAACTTTGTTTCACAGCTGGCGCGCCGTTTTGAGTTTTATTATTTTGTTGATAGTTGTACATGTTAGGAGAACAATATTTAAATTATGAGATAACAGGGTGTGAGTGTCGTTATGTGATTTACCGAAATTTGAGTGGTTTATTGAGGCACGGTGTTGCCTTACACTTAGCAAAGCGGAATTTTACTAATAGGTATATTAAATGCGCAAGTAAGTCATTTTTAGTTTGTCCCTCAATCACGCCGCACAACGCGATTTTTGCATGGGTTTAGTTAAAGACCTGGAGAGCCTCATATCTAAGGCAAATCTTTATTCCGGAATTATTTTTTAATTATTTTTAGGGTTCCGTACCAAAATGGTAAAAATGGAACCCTTATGGTGCGACTTTCTCCGTCTGTCTGTCTGTCTGTCTGTCTGTCTGTCTGTCCGTCCGTCACACTCGATTATTTCAGTAACTACCGAAGCTATCGACATGAAATTTGGAATAGTTGTGTATATTAGTGGCCCAAAGACACTGAAATTAAAAAAAATTGGAAATTATTTTTGTTCTTATTTAAAAAGGGGGGAAAATCGGAGGGTTGAAATTTAAAAGTGAGATAACTGTACTGTGTGGGGTATCATATGAAAGGGTTTACTTTGTACATTCTAAAACAGATTTTTAATTTTATTTTTAGTCATGATAGTTTTTGATTTATCGGGGAAAAAGTCAAAAAAAATACCGTTCCCCCCCCCTTATCTCCAGAGTTTACCAATCGAAAAATCTGAAATAATTATGGTCAGTAGGAATTTATGTATATTTTACAGGAAAACTATAGCCAATGCTCTAACTAGCATAGTTTTTTTGATATTAACAGAAAACCTCTACAAACAAAGTTAGTTTTGCGGTTCATTAAATTCATTAATCGTAAAACTTGCTACAGGTTTGTACGGAACCCTCGGTGCGCGAGTCCGACTCGCACTTTGCCGGTTTTTTAATATTCATTTCATTTATTTCTCGACTTACAACTAATATTATTACAGGGGTTTCCCTATTTGGGTATTTGACAGCTGTTCAAATAAATTTATTTTTCAGTGATAATTAAATAGAGGATCTCCCAAAAGTCGTAAATCGTAATATCCACGACCCCTGTTAGTTTTATGTTGAATAACTATTTTAAACTATCGATTAAAATAAAAAAGTGCGTCGAACTTTGATGACGTCACTATTCAATATTTCATACAAATCCCATAATACCCACGCATTTTGACGTTTGAAAAAAAGTTACTGATTTGACTAGTTGTCAAATACCCAATTCACTAATAAAGATTTGAGCAAGATCCGCGACGATCAGACCTACGTTATTTTATTAAAGCTGAAATTTTTTGTATGTATGTCTCTAATAGAGGTATAAAGTATAAACGATCCCCGACTATGAAGTTTGGATGGCGGTTGCTTTGGAAAGTATCAGGTAAAAAAGGTGGCACCTCAAATTCGTTAAAGTACTAAGCTCCGTTTTTTTATACATTGTTTTGGAATAATAGAAACCACGTTGTCCATTGTCAGACACCTAGTACGATTGCAAACCCCTGTCAGACACTCTTAAATTATAAAACAACAGGGTGTCTGACAGAGGGTTGCAACCATACTAGGTGTCTGACAATGGACAACGTGGTTTCTAATATTATTCCAAAGCAAAATATAAAAAACCGGCCAAGTGCGAGTCGGACTCGCGCACCGAGGGTTCCGTACAAACCTGAATGAATGAATGAATGAATGAATGAAATATTCTTTATTGTACACCAAAGATAATTAAATAACAGAAACAATAAAACAAATACAAATCGGTACAATTGGCGGCCTTATCGCTTTTAAGCGATCTCTGCCAGGCAACCAAGTCACATAGTAATTAAAACCAGCGAGAGAGGGATAAGGGTGTACGTTAAAGTAACAGATAAAAAAAAAAACAAATCTAGCACTTAACTAACAATATAATATTATTAAATATATACACACAAACATAAATAAATAACACACAAATAATGCATACAATACATACCTACATACAACAATACATTCATACATATATACAAGTTATACATACATACATATTATATAAATACACATATAAATTGAGTAGATATAAATATTATAATACTTATAATATATACTTACATACACTTTTATGCATATTTATAGTAGGTACTTAAAAATAGAAGCCACAAATATTAACGTAGACAGTATAGGATGGATTTGTTGATTTAGGAATAGTTCATCTAGGAAATTTAGGGAGGAAGAAAGTGCGCTTTGATGAGTTTTTTGAATGATGCAAGAGATTGCGCACGCCTAATATGAAGCGGTAAGGAGTTCCAGAGCCTTACAGCTTCAACAGAGAAGGATTTGGAGTAGAAGGAAGTATTATGAGGAGGAATTTTTAAGATAAGATTGTCATTGGAACGAAGAGAGCGACCGTGAGTGTCACTAAGAAACTCAAATCGCTCTTTGACCCTGTAGTAACCTTTAACCTTTAACCTGTAGTAAGTTTTACGATTTATGACGTATTAAAAATAAAAATTACGTTTGTTGTATGGGAGGCCCCCCTTTAATATTTACTTTATTGATATTTAATTATTTATTTTGAAAGGTAATATACAAGTTAATATTCTGTGAAAATTTGAACCGTCTACCTGTTACCGTTTTTAATATTGAGCAAAAAAATACGAAAAAAACACGTTTATTGTATGGGGACCCCCCTTAATATATATATTTTTTTAATTTTTAGTATTTGTTGTTATAGCGGCAACGGAAATACATCATTTGTGAAAATTTCAGCTTTCTAGCTATCACGGTTTATGAGATACAGCCTGGAGACAGACAGACAGACAGACAGACAGACAGACAGACAGCGGAGTCTTAGTAATAGGGTCCCGTTTTTACCCTTTGGGTACGGAACCCTAAAAAACGGCCACCATTTCTACCTGATACCTTCCAAAGCAACCGCGATCCAAACTTCATAGTCGGGGATCGTTTATACCTCTATTATAGACATACATACAAAAAAAATCAGCTTTAATAAAATAACGTAGGTCTGATCGTCGCGGGATCTTAGACCATACTGACTTTAAAGAATCTATTTCTACGTGTACGTAGCCGTGAGCATTTTTTTGATTTGCCGCCATTTTGCCCTCAGTTTTCACACGACAGACTTTATTATTATCCTGTAATAAAAAAAATAGGTCGCAACCGTCGCGGTCGCGGTGACGCTGGTGACGGCGGGGAAGGCGGCGAGGGCGCGGACGGCGACGCCGAGAGCGACGGCTCGGACCCCGACGCGAGTGCCGACGACGACCGACCCCGGAAGCGCGGCCGCCCACCAGCATCGCATCGCGAGAAGATCAAGGGCTTCACTGATCAGGAGGTAAGACTTCTTGACAAATAGCATGTTCTCTTTATTAACTCTTGGAACCATTGTAGCTTTAGTTTTAGGCACCCTCACTATTCATTGTCACTATCACATCTTATATTTTAATAACCGTACAAAAGCTTTGAATAAAATGTCTTTAGACTTTAAACTAAATCTATTGCAAGTATGCTCTTGAAAAAATCATACAGTCCAAGATTATGTTAACAGTAAAATGTGGGTGTGTGAGAAAACTTATATACACAATAATGATATGAGCCATCGCCCAGTTTCTTGCTGGTTCTTTTTGGTAAAAAGGACATACTGATAAAGTAGAAGATTCACTTGACAATTATTCAAAAGATTTTATTATTGATCTGATTATTAACATTATTTTTAAAGACTAATAAAATAAGATTTTTGTCTATATATAGGATATCTCGAGGTTATCGAAACCTGCAGGTAGTTTTTGGGATACATCCCTAAATCTACCTGTATGTAGGTTTCCCAGGTTTCTGAGAACCACAATTTTTTTTAAAATAACTAATTTATTTGTTATTTCAGATAAGGCGATTTGTTAAGAGTTTCAAGAAATTCTGTGCACCACTGAAACACCTGGACAGTATAGCATGTGATGCAGAGCTGCAGGAGAAACCCTTGGCCGAACTCAAGAAGTTGGGAGAAATATTGCAAGAGAGATGCAAAGCAGTATTAAATGACACAACAGAGACAATTAGTATGTTGAACATTTTAACAGTATAGAAAAATGTTTAAAGTAACAAAAAAAATCTCTTACTTTTTAGATATTATATGTCTTATTCATAGACGCAATACATAGATCGCTAAACATAACCATTCTGTATTTAAGTAGGTAACTCAATAATAATAAACTTTATTAGTCCTAAAAGTGGTCAATATGCTTTTTTTGTAGATGAGAACAGTGACGGCCGTAAGAATGCAAGAAAAACTTTCAAGCTTGGCGGCGTGCCTGTTAACGCCAAGACAATGGCAGCCTGCCAGGACGAACTCGCGCCGCTGGACGATTTTTTGCCACAAACTAAAGAGGAAAGACTGAAATGGCAATTGGACTTCAGGTAACTTAAAAAAAAATGTTGACTATAAATTACATTAAAAAATCGTCATATCAGCCAAGAAGTAAACCTCTCGTAAATGTAAGTAAATGTCTTATGATCAAGTTGTCTCAAAGTCATTACTCATTAATTTTCTTTTTATCAATTTGTCAAGGTACAGTCACACCAGCAAGCAGTGCATTCCTTTGGGATGGCACTAAACTGTTTTCTTATTTCCAGGACAAGACCTGCAAACTTTGACACGGAATGGGGAGTAGAGGATGATTCAAGATTGCTAGCTGGCATTTACCAATATGGTATGGGATCATGGGAAGCCATCAAAATGGACTCTTCATTTGGTTTAGGTGATAAAATCCTCACGCACGCCGACAAGAAACCACAGGCGAAGCATTTACAGTCGAGGGCGGAATATTTGCTGAAGCTCATAAAGAAACTGCTAGATCAGAAAAATGGAAAACAAAAACAGAGAAAACCAAGAACAAAGAAGGGGGCCAAAGAACCAATTACAAAGGACACAGTTGAAGATGATTTAAGTTCCGGTGCTGAAAGCAAAAAAGGAAATAAAACTGCTAAGAATGATAAAGGAGAAAAGGTATATAATATATCAAAAACAATATTTTGTTCTATACAAGTGAATAACAAATATTTTAGCCGTAACAAATGTGATCAATTTTTTTTTGTTAATCATTATTGCAGGGTAAATCAAAAGTTGAAGACGTGCTAATGCATGATGAAGCATCTAACGATAGGAAAGAGAAAGACAAAAAACGCACGAAAAAGGAAGGCAAAGATCGAACTAAGAATAGTAAAGGAAGAGGTCGTAAGAAGCCAGCAGGTCCCATGCACTTCACTGCTAACAATCAACCTAGAGCTTTAGAATTGTTAGGGGACCTTGATCCATCCGTTTTTGACGAGGTAGTAGCCTTATAAAAAAATTATATTTATATTTTTTTGCCTTATAAAAAAATTATATTTATATCTTTTAATCTTATAATGTCTTTGTAAACTGATAACTATTGTTTTTACAGTGCAAAGAGAAAATGAGACCAGTTAAAAAGGCACTACGTGCTCTCGATAATCCTGATCAAACATTGACAGAATCAGAACAGGTTACCAGGACCAGAGCTTGCCTGACTCAAATAGGAAGTCAAATAGATATATGTTTAGCTGAATACCCAGATCCCGAGAAAAAAGTTGAATGGAGAAGTAATCTCTGGTATTTTGTGTCTAAATTCACAAATTTTGATGCAAAACAATTGTACAGGTTGTATAGATATGGTCTTAAGAAAAGTGATAATAAAAAAGATGGAAAGCATAAGGAAAATAAGGTAATTATTTTAATTAGTTATTTTATTATTGGTTTTACACAATGTTCCCTAATTTTTCAAAAGCAAAATAACTTCCATGATGTGTTTATTTGATTAATTATATGATAAATTTTTGATTGTGATATTGTTGTTTCAGTCAAATGTAAAAAATAATATAAATAACTCCAATAATCATGTCAAGTCATATAAGAAGGATGGTAAAGAAGACAAGAGCAGAAAAGAGAAAAGGCCGAAAACCGATAAAGATAGAGGTGATAAGACAAACGATAAAACTGCACATGCATCAGGAGTGAAAAGGAAACTGGAGGAAGGGGAATGTGACCCTGAACCAACCGAAAACAAACGTCACGAAAGGTAAATATTCATCCATCATCCCCTCAGTTATGACTTCACTAACCTAATCTTCCCCGACACATGCCATGCCACTGCTTTTTTTCTTTTCATTTTATTAACACTATTTAACTATTTTCGCATCGCTAACTTTCCTGCTCATCACCATCTCGCTTCCATACCTGCAGACATAAACACAAGCACAAGGATCGCAGAGATAGAGAGGGAAGCTTGAAGCGGGACGATTTGATCTACAGAGAGCGGAGCCGATCGGAGAGAGAGCGGGATCGCGACCGGGACCGTGACCGGGACCGCGAGCGAGACCGGGAACGCGATCGAGACCGAGATCGTGAGCGGGACCGGGAGCGTGACAGGGCCCGGGAGCGGTCGCGAACGCGGCGGGACAGCGGCGGAGTGGGCCCGCGTGTGCGGCCACCCTACGCGCAGCACGCGCACGCCGACCACGCCGTGCACCCCGCACATCCCGCGCACCCCGCGCACCCTGCGCACCCCGCCTGGACGCCGCCCGCCTACCCCGGGCCCAGGCAGTACCGAGGCGGCGACCGGACCGCGCGACCCCACGATAAGAGAAGGTATGTGGATCCGTACGACTGTACTTAGTATTATAAAGTGTGTTTGTTGTTCCTTGATTGGTTGGTTGGACCTGTATTTTGGATCTGTATAGTCGGAGACCTGGAGAGTAACTATTTTTATTCTGGAAAAAGTGTTTGTCTGAGATTTTAAAAGCCTAAATCCATGGGGATAAAGTAACGGGTATCATCTAGTAAAGGTTATGTGAATCTGATAAAAAAAAAATTTATAATTTAAATAATGCGTAGATTGTAACCGCTACAAGTCACGAGTTAAAACCCTCAAATGGGCAATGTCTTCTATACTAATAATTGACCGAGAGAAGCGAAGGTCTCTGAGTCTACTTGAGTCAATTGGCACTTGTCCGTCCGTCCGTCCGTCTGTCAGAGCCTTATAACTTCTGAATTACTGAACGAAATTACTTCAAATTTAAATATAATATGTAAACCGATGGCCTCCCGCCGAATATGACTTAAAAAGTTATAAAAATCTTTATTTCAGGGGGGCTCTCATAGAAGCGAATGCGAAGTAAAATATTTTTTTATAGCGTTACATAGGGTTGCGGTATATCATTTTAAAGATAATTAGAAATTGAGTCCAAAAATATATTTTTTTAAATTTTTCCCTTAAAATTGACGAAATGGGGGGCTTCAAAGTGGAGATTTCTAACGTCCAAAGTTGACCTCAGAACTCTCAATTTTCTGAAAGGCTGAGGCTGAAACTTATATATCCTGTACTTGAACAACAAATACTAAAATTAATTCAGATTCAAAAAGAAGGACAAATATTGATCGAATATAGAAGCTCACTGATGAGAAAATGCAATATCTATACTACTAATATTAGTGTAATATTGATGAACAGATTCGGAAGCTACGGCGCGATGGCAGCCGCCGGGCCATACGGCAGCGGGTATTTCGAAGGCGCCGTCATCCCGGGCAGCATGGGCTTCCCGCCCGTGCGCCCCTACCCGGACGACTGGCGCGGGTACGCTCAGCCCGAGTACCCGTATGACGAGCGCGACTACGAGCGCGAGGTCTACCGGAGAGACTACGACCGGCGCGCTCCCCCGACCTAGCCAGCTCGTGCCATGAGCCGTGAACAATATACACACTCTGTAAATATAGTTTTAAATTAAATAACCATAATAAATATGTAAATAGCCATAGAGATCTCTTTCCATGGACGCTGATCTAGACATTTTGTAAAGTGTAAGTGACATACTAGTGCTGTGGAATTTATCTATGTGATAACTGATAAGCAAATCATCGATTTCGGACATTGACTATATTATAATATAATTTGTAAGTGGACTGTATAGTGAATTTATTTATTACCAAGTCTGTTCTTTTATGTGTTAGTGTACAGATTTTAAACAAATGATATTTTTTTTTATATTGTTCCAATTTTGTTGCCAGTTTTACTGGTTTGAATTATTTTGAAATTGTGATCTGCTCATTTTACTTGATTTAATATTTATTCGGGGCCTCAACTATGAGAGGTAGACAGTCAGGTGATATGCGTAGTCCTTAGTCGATGTACAAAATTAAGCAAATGCTAGTAGATTTGCAAAGTAAAATAAATCATGTGCAATCCAGAACATTGTGTATAGCTTGAAGGCACATACATAAAATTTGTCATTGCATTTTAGCAGTGGAAAGGAAAGAGTTTTATTTGTATTTCCTTTCTCGTACATGCATTTTGGAGTCCTTGTGGGACTCATACAGTCCTATTTTTATACACATGTAAAGCCTTATTCTCTGTTACATGATGCAAATGAGTGTAATAAGAGTGGAAACGTCTTGATGGTGTATACCATGATAATAATAAACATATTATTAAAGTTGAAAGTATATTTTATTTTATTCAGTCCTCAAGCATATTTCCCGTCCTTATGCATCTTACAAGCGCGCGTTAGGAACCCTCGTTGCTTTAGTTAAAAAATACCGTTATACCGAGTACTTTACCGTTACCTACGTACATTACCATTGTACATTTCCACCAGTCGTGCTATGTAAGCTACTGATCTGTGTCAAACCCTCCAAAAGGAGCACTTCTACATCAAGCAATTTGACTATGTAAAAAAATTATAAAAATCAAGCGCTCCTTCCTTAGCTTAGCAACGCATAATAAATAAGACGTATCTGTTGGAAACTGGAAAGGAATTAATCCGATGATTTGGAAGTTGAACAGCTGAACTAGCTTTCGGTTCGCAGCTACCACTTCCCAATATGACCACTTCTTTGTACCACTTTACGATATAACCACTTTCAGCTATGATATAGGTAATTATGTATTCATGCAAAAAGTGTTCGTATCGGGGAGTGGCGTTACCGGGTAGTGCAGCTCACAGACTGTGCAGCTATTGCTGTTGAACTTTGATGTAGTTACTCGTAGGTCGCTTTTTGTTTATTAAAACAAAATTGAACAATGTTTCGCTCGATCGCCTGTGTGCATTGATGTATGCCTGTGTGAATGACGCGAACTTTACGCGCGAACGTTTTGTTTCGTCTGTTCCATGGTGTGTTTTCCCTTTCGCTCTAAATATCTAACAAGATGGAAACGTAAAACAAGGGAGTTTGCTCTTTATTACCAGCAGGAGTTTTATGTTACACTGATGGAGTACCTACCTAAGTATAGATATAAACTAGCTGTCTATGGATGCAAAATACCCTCTTGATTGATCGATTAAAATATGGCTTTCATTCACGCTGCTTTCTTCTATTTATAGATTTTAATTCTCAATGAACACTGCAGTTAATGCGCATGCCCCAAGCCCCGTAATTCAGATTTCAGACACCCAAAGGGCTTCACACTTCAGTCGACACTTGTATTGTACTCCTGTATATTAACGAGTTAAAATGTAGATAGGGGGCAAGAGATTCTCTTAAGTTTTTGAAATCTGTGTGTAAGTAGTGAAGTGGTTAAACGTAGTCCTATAATTTAAAGTGAGTTTAACAGTTCGTTCATAATAATAACTTAACACGACCCTAATTAGATTATAGATTATGTCATAGTTAATGTTAGTAAAATTAATATTGATTTTGTTCATTTCTGTCTACATATTTAAATATGTTTATCTGATTATTTTTAGTTCGATTATGGAAATCGGGCCGGACTTGGTGTAGCAAATTCAGCAATAAGATAAGAAAATGTTGACCACTTCGACCATATTTACGGTGTTGGTAGCAACTTCGTTTGGGTGCTATTTATTCCCTAGTGGTAAGAATGCCACCTATCTTAGCTCATAAATTCCTAAAATATCTACCGACCTATGTAACTAATGAAGAAAGAATAATGAAGAAAATTGTAACGACACTTCGTTACTCGTTAAGCCGCACTATGAAGATTTCTCAAAAAAAAAAAGGAGTTAAGTACCTACTAGAAAGAAGACTTACCGAAAAGGGGATTTCTCAAATTAGGGATATAAAGTACACTCAGGCTGTACCTATCGCTAGTCATCATTATCCATTAGGTATGTTCGCGCGCGAGTTGAATGCAGAGCAAATGTATGTTGACACATACATTTACTCTGCATTCATCTCGTGCGCGAACTGTACCTACTTACACATACAGCTATGCTTTACCTACTATGAAAAATAATCATCTGCAACAACTTTAGAGATGTTTCTAGTTTCATAGTTGTCTGCCAATTGCAGACATGAACTAAAGTTTTAGCGTTCCTTGTAAGGCTAGTGCTTCGAGGGTTTCACAAGCTGAAATTTTTGTAAAGCATGATTGCACTTTAGAATTTACCAAACTCGACGTCATCAGAACTCATATCCGCTACTGAAAAATGCGTCTCTTGCATAAAAATATGTCGTAATGTGGGATCAGCATTATATTTTGTGAATGGCCTATAAATGTGTATCGCAGATTGACGTTTCCATTGTTGCAGCTAATTGATGTGCATATTGTGGCAGACGTGCCGGATCCTTGCCGAGGAGTGACCTGTGGCCCTGGGGAGCTGTGTCGGCCTACACCCGACGGGAAGAGTCACAACTGCGAATGCCCCACCTCGTGTCCCAGTTATGGGGACCACGAAGGCTCGCTACCTCTTTGCGCCAGCGATGCGAAAGACTACCCTGGCATTTGTGAGATGAGACGCTCGGCCTGCGAAACAAACAATAATATAACTTTTAAGTATTATGGTAAATGTGGTGAGTATTTTTGTTGTGTACCTAAGTACTTATACACTACATTGACTTTCATACTATTTTTTATAAAATGAATGTGATACCTAACTACTTACTTAATGGTTTCAAATCAGGCCGAGTTTATTTTATTTTATTTTGTGAGATATCTAGGCTGCGCGTGACGACAATCATGCTTATTGCAAAGCAATGATGAGGTCTAGGTTGGAACGCGCTTGCCTAGAAGATGCCTATTCACTCTTGCCTTCTGAATTCACGAAAATCATTTCATTTTCATTGAAGTCTCAGAATTATCACGGTATTTTCTGCAACAAGTCCTAAATGTGAAAAATTAAACCAAATTCACAACTGCAGAGCCTTCTAGTGCCTTTATCTTAAAACAATCTTAGACCTGTTATATTAGCAAGTAGGTAAATATTAAGCTAGGAGGAAATTGGTAACAGTAAGTATCCATATGGACAAACAACATACATCTCATACCGTCTTCGTAACGTAGTGCCCTTTAATTTTTCTGCAACATTTTAATTTTAATACTTAGCTATAATGTTATTGACCAGATCCCTGCGCGGGTGTGACCTGTCCCGACCCAGAAGTTTGTCAACTGGACGATCGCCGTGAGCCCTCGTGCCGTTGTGCTGAGCCGTGCCCGCTGGAGTTCTCGCCAGTTTGCGCTTCTGATGGAAAGACGTATTCTAACGAATGCCAGATGCACAGGGAGTCGTGCCGAGCTAGGAAACAATTGAAGATCATTTTCAAGGGACAATGCAGTTCTGGTACGATTTTGATACCTACTAACTTTTAAGGTTATTTTGATATAAGGGATTATAATATACACCTTAGCTTTGTGTTCACCTTAGCGCTATGTTCACTAGAAACAAGAGTGTCTAATTCAAGACTCGTTCAAGAGCTTCGTTAGAAGCGTCGTTAGCTACATGTGACAGAAATCGAGGAGTTTGGCGACCGCTACAAGAGAGAGAGGAAGAGTCCCGTTGATTGCTGTTAAAATTTTTTAATATCAATCAACGACGACATAATATTTTACAGGAACGCATAGTAAGTATAGCTTATAACGTGTTTGAGACGTGATATCTAGTAAAAGGCCCATCCACATTCGTCAGTTTTTATGCTGTTTACATAGGTACTGCGCATACTTTAATACTGTACAAGAAACAGCTTTTCTAATTATCGTTCATTTTTGGTAACAATAAACCGTCTTTGAACGGCCATATCTAGCGAAAGGCCCATCCACATGCAGGCAGACTGTAACTTTTGTGATCAGTGAAGAACTCTATATCCACCTAACACTGAATCAGCCTTTCTGGCGATGGTTACCAAAAGTGCAGTTATCTCCTATAATATAACAGGGACTGGCGGCTTTAACGTCCTCACCGCTGCACTCTTGAGCTGAAACTTTAGTTGATTTGCTTTTGTGCAGGTGTAAACCCATGTGCGGAAGTGGAGTGTCGTCACGGAGCGGAGTGTAGGGTGGAGGGGAGTGGAGCGGTGTGCGCGTGTCCACCGCCTTGTGAGCCCGTGCTACGTCCTGTGTGTGGCTCTGACGCCCGCACGCACGACAGCGAGTGCGAATTGGAACGAGCTGGGTGTTTATTGGGAAGGGAGCTGAAGGTTGTCCACGCAGGCGCTTGCGGTATGAACATAAACACACCTAGATCACAAACTAATTATTCCTACTCGATGCCATGTCATAAAAATTTTATCTAACTGTTTATAAGTACGTCAATTTGTTGATTGCTGAAGTTACTGTCGTCAAAGACTGCTTGAACTAACCTGTAAGTAAGCCCTTTCGTGCAGTGCCAGTGGCAGATTCGCTAACAATTTATAAAACAGACTGAACTTTTAAACGATTTTGTAAAAACTAAGTACTCAAAATATCTGAGCTATGTTTTACTTTGCTTGCCGGCTTTCTTGTCTGGCATGGGTCGGCCAGATTTTGCAAGTAAGATGAGGAATGAAAATTGGTCTAATGCCAATCGATGCGCTCGTTTTCCAAGTACCTATCTATGTACCTAATGATTGAGATTGATCGCGCAATATTTGGAATTCGTAAGGTCCACAAAGAGTTGTTGCACTGTTGAGGAAAATGATAATGTCTTCGTAGATTCTGCGATCGGTCTCATAAACCTCTCCTCTTACCTCTTGCCAGGCTCAAACGGCGTGTGCGCTGGTCGGGTCTGCCCGCACGGCGGTGAGTGTGTCTCGTCGGGAGGACGCGGCGTTTGCCGTTGTCCGCGATGCTCCAATGAGTTTGCTCCAGTGTGTGGCTCCGACGGCATCTCGTACGGGAACCGATGCAAGCTGCAACTGGAGGCATGCCGCCATCGTCGACATGTTCAAGTGCTGTACGATGGACCTTGTAGTAAGTGATCATTTATTTTTACCAAATTTTTGGGCGTAAAGAGTTAGGTTTGTAAAGAGCAAAAAGGTTCTGGTAAAAGTTGTGGTCTGAACTTAGCGTTTCAGCCATGAGATCAGATAAAAACTATGACAACAGGTTAAAATCACATTTAGCGAAAATGTATTTTTGTAAATAGTTATTAGAACGGACCGTAATTTTTATTTCAGATGGCTGCGAAAATAAAAAGTGCGAATACTACGCAGTTTGTGAGAGTGATGGAATTTCGGAAGCGAGTTGCGTTTGCCCTCAACATTGTGAAGAGGGAACTGTGAGTCGATCTGTATATACTTACCTGTTTATTGCCAACAATATCATATATAATTCCCTACTTATTATCTACTTTTTTTGTGACATAAAGACCGATTCTTTTTTTAAATTTATTTCACAAGTAAAATGTACATATATTTTTTGGTGACTTTGAAATGTGACTTTTTAGGAAACTGAAGAAATTTGCGGCAATGATAATAAAACCTACAGCAGCGTCTGTGCTCTTCGCGATGTAGCTTGCCGAGAGAAGATAGGTCTTCACGTCAAGCATATGGGTTCTTGTGGTAAGGATTCATCTCAACTTTCTCCTATTTCACTTCGGTACCTGCTTTGATGGTTTCCTTGAAAAGGTCTTCAAATTCTTCTTCGTTATCAACATTTTCCATAATTCAATTATTACAATTGAAAATAATTGTTGACAATTGTTTAAGATGAGATAAATAATTTTTTACATAGCTTTTCTCATTACAATGATACAAACTATACAGTACATATTGCATGTTGAATCTGCTGAGGTGCCTCAAATATAAGTTACGCTTTAAACTTTAGATTATCTCTAAGGTCAGACACGTATACGTAGTAAGTTAGCCCTTGACTGCTATCTCACCTGATGGTAAGTGATGATGCAGTCTAAGATGGCAGCAAGCGAACCTGTTAGTAGGGGCATGGCAGTTTTATTAAAACGATACCCCTATTCGGTTTCTACACGGCATCGTAACGGAACGCTAAATCGCTTGGCGGTACGCCTTTGCCGGTAGGGTGGTAACCAGGGAAAATTCAGAAATTATAAATTCCTAAATTGACACTTCCGGACCTCCGCACGTTAAGATAACAGCGCTCAAAACTGCGCCACGGAGGTCGACAAAATCTCTATGATTCAAACAGAATCATGCGGCGGCATCCAATGCCCCAACGGTATGTGGTGTTCCCGCGGCAAGTGCGCATGCGCGGCGACGTGCGCGGACGCGCCCCGGGAGCCCGTCTGCGCTGACAACCGCCGCACCTTCCCCAACGAGTGCTCTTTGCAACGGGCGGCCTGTGAAGCGCGCATGCGCGGGGAAACTGCGCCTCAAGTTGCCTATTTCGGGGAATGCACTGGGAGCCACGATCAGAATAATACTGCAGGTAATTTAGTCGATAGTATTATGCAAATGGCAAGGTAACCACAATTTTCAATAGTAGATTGTATTATAAGGGAGCAAAATAATATTTTTATGGCGAGGGCGCTTTTTTGAATCCAGAACGAAGTGAGGGATTCTAGAGTAGAATCCTGAGCGTAGCGAGGGATTCTTTAGTAGAATCCTGAACGTAGCGAGGGATTCAAAGTACGTCGCCCGAGCCAAAAATATATTTGCGCCCGAATGATACACTCTACTTTTCATCACCCTGTATGAGAAAATTTGGTTCCCGCGGGAACTCTTTAATTTCCCGGGATAAAAAGCATATGTGCTATTTCCAGACTATATATTTTTTTTTTTTTTTTTTAAATCTATCTCTGTGCCAAATTTTATCCAGATCCGTTCAGCCGTTCGGGCGTAATTGAGTAACACACATCCATACCACCATACATCCACACATCCATCCAAACTTTCGCCTTTATAATATTTTTTTTTTTTTTTTTTTTTTTTTTTTTTTTTTTTTTTTTTTTTTTTTTTTTTTTTTTTTTAATATATATATATCCATATAGCCCTTTCGTTAGTTAAAATTCAGAAATTATAAATTCCTAAATTGACCCTGCCGGGGATCGAACCCTGGACCTCCGCACGTTAAGACACCAGCGCTCAACACTGCGCCACGGAGGTCGTCAATTTTTTTTTTTTTTTTTTTAATTTTTTTTTTTTTAATTTTTATCCACTACAAGTCAGCCCTTGACTGCGATCTCACCTGATGGTAAGTGATGATGCAGTCTAAGATGGTAGCGGGCTAACCTGTTAGGGGCATGGCAGTTATATTAAACCCATATCCCTATTCGGTTTCTACACGGCATCGTACCGGAACGCTAAATCGCTTGGCGGCACGTCTTTGCCGGTAGGGTGGTAACTAGCCGCGGCCGAAGCCTCCCACCAGGCCAGACCAGGGAAATTCAGAGATTATAAATTTCCGAACCCTGCCGGGGATCGAACCCGGGACCTCCGCACATTAAGGCAACAGCGCTCAACACTGCGCTACGGAGGTCGTCGATTTGCGTTGGCGCTGAACACTAAGATGTTCCAAATTCAATAAGTGCGCGGCAAAGATAATTGCGGCGCACTTACGAGTATAAAGAGGATTAAAAACTCATTCCTGCCCGCTAAAAGTTTCTTATAGAAAACACCAGCTTTGGGCGCACATAAAGGCGAACCAAGTCGTCCTTTTCGAATACATGGGATGAAAAGAAATGTACAGTATAGTTTACCCTATACAGACTCCTGACATATGAGGTTGGTAAAGGTGGAAGGCTCCTGAAGAAATTCCAATTGGGTATTTGACAAATAGTCAAATCAGCAACTTTTTTTCAATCGTCAAAACGCGTCCCAGGTATGGGATTTATATGCAATTCTGAAATGTGACTTAAAATGGTTATTGAACATAAAACTATCAGGGGACGTGGATATCACGACTTTTGGGAGATCCTCTATTTAATAAGCACTAAATAGTAGATTGTATTATAAGAGATCAAAATAATATTTTTACGGCGAGGGCGCTTTTTTGAATCCAGAACGAAGTGAGGGATTCTAGAGTAGAATCCTGAGCGTAGCGAGGGATTCTTTAGTAGAATCCTGAACGTAGCGAGGGGTTCAAAGTACGTCGCCCGAGCCAAAAATATATTTGCGCCCGAATGATACACTCTACTTTTCATCACCCTGTATGAGAAAATTTGGTTCCCGCGGGAACTCTTTAATTTCCCGGGATAAAAAGCATATGTGCTATTTCCAGACTATAATCTTTTTTTTTTTTTTTAATCTACCTCTGTGCCAAAGAGCAACGGCGAAATTATTATTGACCACATTTACTAAATCTTGATTGTACACAAATAAGGTAAAAACGAAAGGAATTTGCTTATTTTTTTAAATTTTATCAAGTATTCAACTTAATTAATTGAACCTAGGTAAAAAAATAAAATATTTAGGGAATCTTTTTTGATTATTTAGTTCCGGTTTCTCAGTTTAGTGTTACCATTTTATGTATAATCTACCTAGTAGCAGAATAAATCTAAATTGGTAGATTATTTTGTATCGTTTTAAAAATTGTAATTATTTCGTCTAATTAATGTTTGCATAAATAATAGTAATGCTCTTTTTCTTCGTGTATTTTATATTATTTAAGTGAATTTTCTTGCATTACATTATTTAATAATCTTTAACAGAATGGTAATAATTGAAAGAATATTATGGCAGCACTGATGCTGATTGTCTGTGGTTATGCCGAATGTTTCACTGGTCTGTGGTTGTCATCTGTCTTTGTTTTTGTGGCTTTCTTCCGGTTGTCATTTTTAGAAGTGACATTACCCATAGAAATATATTACCTCTATGGACATTACCACTTAACCTACAAAACTTTAAATCGAAAAATCTTTTTTTTCTAGGCTTATAAAAAAAAATCTAGCTGCTGTGAGCTTCATATTCGACGCTTATAAAAACATATTTTTTTCACACGTGTACATAATTATTTTTTCTCAATAATATTGATGTATGGAAGTTTGCCGTTGCTCTTTATCCAGATCCGTTCAGCCGTTCGGGCGTAATGGGGACTATCGTTTCTTTGCTCACCAGTTGGCGCCACTGTTGACTAAGGTTCAGAGGTATAGCTGTCAAAGGCGACTTTTTATGATCGGCGCCGAAACAAAGTTTTAAATCTTGAATCTCATTATGTTTATTAATATAAAACTATCATCAATCGAGTAGCTAGTTCCGCAATGTTGTGCAGTTCCGTTTTGTTCGGAAAAAAAGGAGAACACATGTTTCCAAAAGATAAAACTGTTCTAAAACAGTGGCTAGTGGCGTTTCGAAGGAATTCGCAGGATTCTGAGGATTTAATTATATAGGATTTTATTATATTTTAATAAATAAAATAAACATAAATTAATTACTTATTAAACTTATATTTATCCTTCCCTTTCCCTTTAAAACACACTGCTATACAAAAAAATATTAAACATTGTACATAAATCCATACAATGGATATGATACTGAAAGATGGTTGAGTTGTTAGTTGAAACTACTAAACAATGGTAGATACTAGATTAAGCTGGAAAATTTTCTAGCAATAGCAGGTATCATGTATGTATGATAGTAGGGGCTACTTTCTTTCAAGCAATAAGTATTCATTATTGATCATTTTTATGTGCTTATAATAATTATCACACTGATAAACTCATCTTTTATAGAGAAAGTACATTTCACTTCCAATACTGTTAGTTAGTTCTCCAATTAATCCTTCTGGAGAAACCTGAAATGAAACATCTAATAATAATCAAGAGAAATACCTACTATTATTAAATTCTGGTCATCTCACACATAGTAATCTGATCCCAAGGTAGGTGTGTTCTCGTTAGTGATACCTACTGTGGGTACATAACCAGAGACATAGGTATATTTCAATATCATGTAGTAAAAGTGTGTCCTTGATGTGCATGAAACCCTTAACCTTTCATGCAGAAGTCTTAGTAAGTAAATATATATAATACCTATATTAGGTAAATATATGTAAAAAGAAAAAACATAGCTGTTACCTCGGCAAACAAGCATACTTTTGGCAAAAAATAAGTTTGGAAACAGTAAACAAACTAACCTCTGAATTAGCTGCTCTTTGAGGCCGCCTATTTTTGCGCCTCTTTTTCTTAATTCCGCTTTCAAAGCGTTCACATTCATCGCCAAATAATCCATATTTGCGATAATTTCACGAAGGAGATCACTTTTCAACAGGTAAAATAAAGAAATTATAATTTATGTCACGAAGCCCGCCAAAACCAGTGAAAAGTGAATGATATTGGACCTCACGCGACACCAGCGCCCCTAGCGGCAAATTCATACGCGATAGCCCCCGAGTAACACACATCCATCCAAACTTTCGCCTTTATAATAATATTTATTTAATTATAATTTTTTTTTTGTTTTTTTTTTTTTAAATATATATATCGATATAGCCCATTCGTTAGTTAAAATTCAGAAATTATAAATTCCTAAATTGACCCTGCCGGGGATTGAACCCTGGACCTCCGCACGTTAAGACAGCAGCGCTCGACACTGCGCCACGGAGGTCGTCAATTTGCGTTGGCGCTGAACACTAAGATGTTCCAAATTCAATAAGTGCGCGGCAAAGATAATTGCGGCGCACTTACGAGTATAAAGAGGATTAAAAACTCATTACTGCCCGCTAAAAGTTTCTTATAGAAAACACCACCTTTGGGCGCACATAAAGGCGAACCAAGTCGTCCTTTTCGAATACATGGGATGAAAAAATAATTTATTTGAATAGTAGTCAAAGTAAGTAGTAAAGTCAAAGAATAGTAGTAAAGTAGTAGTAAAGTACTCAATTGAGTTATTCCTGCAAATATACCAAATCTATGAGAACTGTTTCAAGATTGATACTTGATAGACCTACTGTGTGTTCATGGTTGGACTTTTTTACTGATGGCAAATTCTAATTAAGAATTTAACCTTAGAAAGTAGATATAAAATAATCTATTTTTTAACCTTAGAAAATCAAATCAAATTTTTTGATGTTTTTTTTTTATTGTGAGATAGGCTTGCGCTTGACGACAATCATGCTTAGTGCAAAGCAATGATGAGGTCTAGGTTGGAGCGCGCTTGCCTAGAAGATGCCTATTCACTCTTGCCTTGAAGGTACCTAAGTTATACGTGGCAGGAAACACGTGCGCTGGGAGGGTGTTCCACACTCTAGCGGTTCGGATCAGAAACGTCGAGCTAAAACGTTTCGTGCGGGCAGATTGGACCTCAACCACACCTATATGTGACTTCAGCTTAAGTATATTTGCTTTTAGGGTTAAACAGATCAGCCAAAATAATGGATCAAGGTAACGACATTCGCACATCAGATGAAACTGAAGGTACAACCGAACCTGTATCAGGGACTGCGGTTTGTGCGCGCGTACAGTGCGCGTACGAAGCGACTTGTGCTGTAGATGGGAACGGCCAGCCCCGATGCGCTTGCCTGTTCGACTGTGCGGCGGCTGCTGCGGCCGCGTCGGCGCCTGTGTGTGCATCGGACCTAAGGATGTATCCGACATTGTGCCATATGAAGTTGGAGGCTTGTCGGCGTCAGGAGGACTTGAGAATACGGCCTTTGGCGTTGTGTCGAGGTTTGGAGGTAAGGGAGATTAATTTTGCTACATTTTAATGGCTTAATTTACCTACTAGAAGAAGTCATCTGAGACACCCTGTCAGACCGGATAAAATTGAGGCAAGCAGACGCGCTGGCCAAATACTAAAGTCGTGGCTTGGAAACATCTAGAAATAGGTTGAAAAAGGCAACTCTAATTTTTGCGTTTGGCTAATTACAGAGCAATAACCTATAAGGTTAACCTCTTGTAGTGGATGTCACAAGACTAGGGATTTAAACGTTAAGATAGAGAAGAATTTACCAATTTTATCTTACATACCTAGTGGTTCTGAATTTTGTTTTTGATTTGATTGATTTGTTAATTGGAAGATGTTAATCGAGTAAAGCCAGAATTTGGCGTTACAGTACGATATAGCATAAGCACCGATTGGAAATATGGGTAATTGATATTACATTTAGCTTTCTTATATTTTGGTTAGGAAAGTAAATCACAGTCAAGTAACTTGTAATTGAATGAACAAAGCACGCATCGGATTAAAATATTCCTCCTTTCATTTCTCGTTTTTATTTTTGTTAAAAAAGGAACTCTAGTCTCTCGCAAATAGTAGTAAGGAACTCTCAAGATCTATTTGTTTCAGTTTCGACCATGTGGCGACGACGAACCTCTAATGGATGCATCAGGTCGTCCGATGGACTGTGGTGGTGGCCCTCATCGCAAAGACTGCCCAGCTGGCAGCTATTGCCATCATACAACCAAAGCAGCGCGGTGTTGTAGGAAAGGTATAGTTGACCCCACTCTCGCCCCTGTAACCCCGCAAGATTTACTTTGTCTAGACGTCTGTCCAAATTTTAAATTTATTCCTAAGTTAGACGTTATTAGGAGTTGGTGCAGTCGGCACTGTCTTTCAACTCTATAAAGCATGTCTTTAGGCTGTGCTACTACGTCTATAAATTACACTTGTTTTATTTTGTTTACCTGTAGACAAAACAATCGTAGACAAGAAAGACTGTCAAGAATCGTGGTATGGGTGTTGCGCGGATGGTGTCACCTCAGCTCGCGGTCCAGGTGGGTCTGGGTGTCCGTCACAATGCGGCTGCCACAGACTGGGCTCAGTGTCTGAACTGTGTGACGAGAGCGGACAGTGCCAGTGTCGGCCCGGAGTGGGCGGTCAGAAGTGCGATCGATGCGAGCCTGGGTACTGGGGCTTGCCAAGGATTGGCACGGGACACACTGGGTGTATACGTAAGTTTGCCATTTGTTGCTTATCTTTTGGAGTGAAACTTCTTTAGAATCGTTGTGATTTGAAAATGTAACGAAACGAAAAATTTAACGAAATAGCGACACCAAAAAGAGACAAACATAATATTATAGGATTTAGCCTGCAAGAGAATGAGATAGAATACAAGTTATATTTATCTCATTCTCTCGTAGGCTACTTTTCCGAAGTTTCACTTCTGCCGTGTGTGAATTGCACACACACACACTTTTTTATTACTTTAATTTTCACGTCGAAAGTTGTAATAGTCATAATATAGTATGATGTATTTTGAACAGCTTGCGGCTGCTCAGCGTTTGGATCGGTTCGGGAGGATTGCGAACAGATGACGGGTCGTTGCGTTTGCAAGCCTGGCATACAGGGGCAGAAGTGTACCGTCTGCTCCAACCACGAACATACCCTCGGACCCAATGGATGCTTCGACCGTAAGTAGATTCCTCAGACAATCCAACCACTTTGTCATCTCTTATTTTCTCTAGATAACGTTTTCGCGTAATTATATACTTTATAGCTACTTTAGCCAGGGTCGATTTTTCGAGCCTTATTTATTTTTTGGGACTGAGTAGTTCATGACTAAAGTAAATATGACTAAAGTAAAGCAACTGACACGGATGACGTGTGGGCGAAATAGGGTTATTTCTAGTCGCTCCAAAATCATCAACGCTCGTGTGGCAGTTCGAGGCCCCGAAGAAGCACAGAATAGGAAATTGTGGAGAAATTAGAGAGATACCTTTGCCTTGATGTACTACAAGCCTAATTTAGATTTAGATTACATATTAAGTTGTTAGTATTGTAGTTTTTTGTTTCTTCAACAGCGGAATCAACGCAACTTCCCGCCACTGACTGTGAGCACATGACTTGCTATTTCGGAGCCTATTGCGTCATACGCAGCGGGCTCGCCACTTGCGAGTGCGGTGATCCAGAGTGCGCAGCAACCGAGGCGCCCTCTGTGTGTGGCAGCGATGGCCGGACCTACCTTTCCACATGCCATTTGCGAGCGCACGCTTGTAGGAGCCAAGCCGACATCGTAGTCCAAGCGTTCGGACCATGTGGGGACGACGCTCCGACCGTCAGGCGAGGTAGTCGCTCGACAGACACTCGCTCGAACCCCTTACGACAGGAAAACAATTCCGTAGGCCACTTCGAACGCACTTACCAGACCAATTACATACAGTTCACTGATGCTTCAGTAGACACAAGCGATAGTGGCAAACCCGACAGTCCTGAACCCGATTTGACTTGCATCGACATCCTACCGCCAATCGGTTATCGCTAGTTCATAAAGCTAGGACAATGTAGTTTGCACAAATGGTAGTTATTTGCACACAAAGTTTGATGTTGCATAAAATAAATAAATAAAAATATAAGTATTGAAAATCTCATAACATGATTAATTCGCAGAAAAAGTACATTTAACTTCAAAGAAAACCGAAGGGGGAAGTGGGTGTAATAAAAACGTTCCAAAGCATTTTGATATTGAAGATGAAACAGACGAGGAGCAATACATAACAAATGAGGTCGAGGAAAATTATCCAATATACGAGGAATATGTTGACGAAAATGAAAACGAAGTATATACGGCGCCCTTGTTCGATGGGCAGGCTCGAATCACCGCTCGCACTAGGTTGCCCGCAAAACGATTCGATATTTGGGCGGAAGTGTCGGCCGTTTGTGGAAAGGGTGCTCTAATAAGTGCCTCAGGTGTAAGAGATTATTTATGGCTCGGTTTTGTAGACGATAGGGCCGCACTGCGATGGGACGCGGGAAACGGACCATTGGAATTGCGATCGGGGAAAGTAAAAGTTGATGTGAAATCTAAGGTGTCAGCAAGGAGATATAAGAAAGATGCCATGCTGAAATTAGGTTCGACTACTGCTAGAGGATCGACGCATGGACGAATGAGTTCGCTGGATGTAGATCCGTATATTTACGTCGGCCATCCACCGGATAATGTTACAAAGTAAGACATTAATTTTTACCTCTAATCTAAGTACACACGTTACTTTTGGTTTGTAATAAAGTTGTAACTTTAATTTCTGCTTCTCGCTTGCAAAAATCAATCAAATCACCCTATGTCGATCGCAAAAGTCTTGGTCTTTCTAGTAGTAGCATTATTTTTCTATTCTCATTTACCTAATTGTTGGGTCTGGGTAGGTCATGTATGCCAGATTGTGGGCGAAATGGGCTTCTATCTGGACGCTCCTAAATCGTCAAGGCAGGCCGATGTTCCTGCTTTATTGAATTGAAATAGAGAAATCGTCGGAATGACTTTGCCTTGTCGTAGGACAATAATAATTAATCTAATCTAATCTATCTAATCTAATCTAGCCTGTACTGTCCCACGACTGGGCAAAGGCCTCCCTCCGATTTTTCCACATCTCCCTATGTTGTGCTTCGACATTTAATAAGACATTTAATATTATGCTTAATCTAATTTATTATTTATTGAACAGGTTGTCGGGCACTCACGCGCTACACGGGTTCGTGGGGTGCGTGCATCGTTTGCGCGTTAGCGGCCGTGACGTCATACCTCCCTCCCGCGGCCTGTCTATCACAGCTCACGGGATTCGACCTTGCACTCCATACAATCTTGCTCAGATTGAGTGCCCTTAATAACAATTGGCTTAAAACTGATCGCACACTGCTGCAAGAAGCGCATGGTATTTTTCAGTAGGTACTGTGGGAACGTTATGTGCGGCTCTGACACAAACTTTTGCGGATCTCGTAGTATGCGATCAGCTTTAAGGCCTGTAATACATTGAACTGTATACACTATACATGGAACAACAGCTAAGTTGAGGAAATAGTAATTTGAGAAACATAATATAATTTTGTATGGGATTGACAAGGGATTGAAGAATATATTTAAGAATATTATAATGATAAGGTTCTTAGTAGATGAAATTTCATCCGAAAATAATATCATAAGATAATCTTGATTGGTAATTAATCGCTCTTTCTTGTTATATCACGCCTGTTTAAAAAAATGTGAAAGTAAGTACCTATTATAAATTATTGTTAAAGCGTCAAACTACATTAAAGGTTATTTAAAAAAATACCAATGGTGATCCTTATTCAAAAACCGGGTCAAAATGATTGTTGCATAATATTGGAAAGACTGAATTCTTGTTGGTCATGAAGATTTAGTATTGAATATTTCCTGATGTTATCTTTCTACGAAAATATGTAATGAATTTATTTATTATAAAATTTAACATAATATTTTGTCGATCAATAAATCTTGGAAGAGAATGTTTAATCGAATAATAATATTAAATCTAACTCAATTGTGATACTTATTCTTCAAATGTTATATCGTTGTTCGTTACTTACTGTGGATAATCGCATATCTTTGAAAGTTATCAAAAATTAAAAAGATCTTAACAAAAAAGTAGGGTACTTTCCTATATCTACATTTCAATAAAATTTATTAAGTATTTATTATTCTTGTCTATTTTGACACTTTTGTAAATAATATATTATTAAAAAATGAATAAATGAATCATAATATTATTATTGATGAATGTCGTGTTTTTATTGGTCCCTGCTTTTCAGATGTGTGATAACGTGTTATATAATATAAAATATAATTGTATGATAACATTACGCCATGCTAAATGACGTCTTCCATCGCAGTCTTGCAGTGTGCGATCAACTTAAGCCTATAATTAAAGTACCTACCTTAATTAATTTAAAGCACTCTCTCTACGTTACACATGCAACTTCAGTTCGTAATATAAAAACTTTCACTCATAGCCTAATAACTAAGCAAAGTGCGGAATTTTGCGTAAGTATTTGTATAAAATCATGTAGCGGTTTTCCTCTTCAACGTCAGCCCATTATTTCTTATCATTTCGTCCCTTACTCTTTACAATCCTTATCTCTATTTCATAAAAGGCCGAGCTTCAAGTTTATCTCGGCTATTATTTCAAGGAAAACTAAAACTTAGTCACAAAAGTTTTGGCTCTTATGAAGTAGGTAAGTATGTCATAATACCAATGGCCCTTTTCATATTATATTTTTCACATTTAGGGACAGCTGCCATTCCGGAGATGGACATAGGCTACTTATCCCGAATAATAAGAGAAGAAATTACAGAAATTAAAAATCTATGACCTTCCCAATGATGCAACCTACCTCTGTACCACATTTCGCCAAAGTCGGTTAAATTGATGGGCCGTGAAAACTTAGCAGGTAGACATACAGACGGACAGACAGGCACACTTTCGCATAACGATACCTGCTCGATAGATAGAGTTAAGTTTCTATTGATAGGTATAGGTACCTACCTACCTGTTTCAAATATACTTAGTTGGTATACTTGCATATAAATAAAGCAACTCGTTAAATAACATAAGCATAATAATTATTAATAATTATATTAAGTACTAGGTACCTAACTACCTAGGTACAGCTGCTATACTCACTAGTTAAGTAAAGGGAAACTGTTATAAAAGCTTAGCAAGCGCTATGTCGGACGCTGGGTACAATGTAGGTATGCGGCTGAACTTTTTCATACAATATGCCTGGTACTACAACATTGTTAGAATTTTCAAACGAGTTAATATGAAGTGGTGCGGTGGAATGTTTAATTACCGCTGTGACATCCTCCACCGAGGCACTTGACGCGCACCGAGCCACGATACCTGCAGTATACGGTAAAACCTGCCTATCATCCGCACCTCATGTTTTTTACGCTTGCTTGATTTTACATAAACAATACAGCTAAAGGTACCTATTATAGATCGCTCGCGAGTTGAATGCAGCGTAGGAAAATGTAGGTATGGTGACACCACCATTTACTATGCATTCAACTCGCGCGCGAACTGTATGTAGGTCTTCTACCTAACCTGAGCAAGTGAGATTACCATCGACACAGTAGAACCCACATATAATTAGGAATAGGTATAGAATCCATCTTACTAGCAATATCTTCTTAATTATTTCTTACTTATTATTAATAGAGGGTCTTCCAAAAGATCTTCTGTTAGTTTTACGTTTGATAATCATTTTAAACTAGATTAAAGAAAAAAAGTGTGTTGAAATTTGATGACGTCACAACCACAACTATGTATTTTATATAAACTTCCATACCTACTAGAAGCGCGTTTTTAAGTTTGATAAAGAGTTGCTGATTTTAGTTGAGTTGATGAGTTACTGGTAGACTTTAGCATGACGACCTCCTTGGCGCAGTGTTGAGCGCTGTAGGTCCCTGGGTTCGATCCCCGGCAGGGTCAAATTGGGAATTTATAATTTCACAATTTTCCCTGGACTGGCCTGGTGGGAGGAAGCCTCCCTCCCAGCCAGGGGCTCTACTCTCTTTCTCTAAAACGAAACTTCGCAAACAAACGAACGAAATTTCGTTAACTCCTCTCCTACATAATATTATCTCTATGCTCCTCTCTATTTCGTTTTCGTACACGCAGCCGAAGTACGGATCCATAGAAAATTTTCGTGACCGATTGGATTGAACGATTTTGAGTGGGTCTAATAACAGACTAATTACGTTCGTTTGCGAAGTTTCGTTTGAGAGAAAGAGAGTAGACCCCCAGGCCAGGCCAGGCTGTGGCTAGTTACCACCCTACCGGCAAAGACATGCCGCCAAGTGATTTATCGTTCCGGTACGATGCCCTGTAGAAACCGAATTGTGGTATGGGAATGTCAGGAATGACATTCCGAACCAGTGGTAGATTCATTCGACGATTCGAAAGCACTTGTAAAAGTTTATTTGAAAAACATTTGAATTTTGAATTTTTTTTTTGAATCTACTTACTTACGTCATCGTCACCTGTAATAGTAGGTATACCTATACTTACTAATTATTGTGAATAGGTACAGCGGCGCAAGAAGCTATAAAGAAGAGAGCAATCAGCTCTCATGGCAGTGAGCATTCTCATAGATTTCTCTCTTGGCGCAGAATTAGCGCGAAAGCCACGACAATTTATTAACGGGGTTGCGATGCGGAATTAAGCTAAACCATTCAAAGCGCGACATAAACGCGTAGGATTCAGTTCACAGTATTTTTTTAACTAAGTACCTACGTGGTAGGTACCTACTATGTACTTACCTTCGTTCCATGCACTTAGATAAATCTCATTAGATAGATAGATAGATAGATAAATACTTTATTGCACACATGAAAGAAGAATACAAAGTAAACTTAACTATAAACTAGAGCAAAGGCGGCCTTATTGCTTACTGAGCAATCTACCAGGCATAGAGATAGTAGGTAATTAAGTATATCTCTATGCTACGCAACCTTTGGTGAGAGGATTAAACAAGATGTCTATTGTCTAGGGTAGTGTGGCACAATAGAATACAGGTATTAGTATTATAAGCACATAATATAAAACATAGATAATAGGCGTATTATATTATATTTAAATACAATAAATAATAGTAGATTATACACCAAGGGGATAAAGCACTGTTTTATGTCACGGGCGCTACATTGAATCCTGAACGTAACGAAGGACTCCAAATTTAACTCCCGAGCGCAGCGAGGGTGTTATAAGTTAATTCCCGACCAAAGGGAGGGAATAATTAAGATTGAGTCCTGAGTGCAGTGAGGGATTCAAGCGCCCAAGAAAAAAACTGCTTTATCCCGGTGGTGTATACTCTACTTTATACTTCTACCATAACAGTAAAACAAACTGTAACGGTTAGATATTTATTGCAAATCATAGTAAGTAGGATACATAAGTCTAGTAAATAATAAAAAGAAAAGACAAATTAAAAGTGAATGTTCACGTTCGATAGAGTCACATTTGTCCAGTTCTGAAAATTAAGAGTGATATTAGGTGCACTGTTTTTATTTAAATTAGTAGTTACTTGTGACGCTGTTATGTTAGTTGGTATTTCTTCCTCCACTTTTGGGTTTGCTGTTGACGGCGGCACTACATTGATTTGACATTTTGATGTCAATGGCTGGGGCATTTGGAGCTGCAGTAGTGGCGTCCAAGGATCTACAACAGAAGCTGCAGAAGTCTTTTTAGGAACATTTTCACACAAACGAGCGCTGATTTTCCTCTTGTTTTCCAGAGAATCTTCTAAGTACCCTTCGGCAACGGTACTAGATTTCCATCCACCGTGTCTCTTAATTACGGTCAAATCTGCACCTGCGTCGGCTAAAAGAGTAGCAGAAGTTCGGCGAAAACAATGACCTGTGTAGAGATTGATGTCCGGCAAACTCAAAAAAGCTGCGATTGCCTTAGGGGTGCTACTAATTTTATTTTTACCCATTGGCTGCCGGGTACACTTTCCATTTCTGTGCTGGATTAAAAAATGATTTGTATTCATTCCAGTTGGTCGAAGTGATTGGTATTTTTCTACAGTTTTTACATGGTCTTCGCGCACAACGAACGATTTCTCTCTTTTAGTTTTGGTGTCTGGCAATTTAACCAAAAGCAGTGTATCAGAATGCTTTTTCATATTATCAGTGTTCAAGTTTACTAATTCGTTACAGCGACAAGCACCATTTATTCCCAAAATTAATATCACCTGAAACAAAAACGTTGGAATATTAGGTAGAGGTTTGATTATAGTTAACAAGGTAGCATAAGAAATAGATTTAGCTAAGTACATTTTTAGTAGGTAGATACAATGTGTTAGTAGGTAGGTAATAGTAGTAAGGTTAGGTAGGTACTCACTTTTATAGCAAGAAATTGATCATCAAGTGGTTATACTCTCTTGGGTATGATTAAAACAGTAGTAAAGGTATGGTAGAAGTATAAAATAAATAAATATAGAGGTAACAATTCTTTGAGACTATTTTTAAAAATAGGTAAGGCTTTGGAGTCTCTAGGTAATATTTTTGGGTAGATAATTCCATAACTGCACAGCATACACCGTGTACGATTTGCTGTAAAATTTTGTACGACTGCGAGGAGTTTTGAGTTTATTTTCCATGGTAGAACGCAGTTCATTAGACACTGATCATAAGTTGTACTTATTACGCGTTTAGGTCGCTTCGTCCATTCCTACGCTGTCCCGAGTCGCAGGCCTTTGGTTGTTGGCCAGCGGGCGCTGCAATGTGGCGTGTTTTATCTAATGAATTGTGATACTCGTACCTACTGTTATCGAACATATTTTAAACTAGCTGATGCCCGCGACTTCGTCCGCGTGGATATACCAAGTTTCATCGAAATAACTTGAGAAATGACGGACTTTTATACAAACTTTCAACCTCTATTTCACCCCTTTGGGGGTAGAATTTTGAAAAATTGTGAAACACGTATGTTTTCATTTCTAACCCGCTGCTCATATACCAAGTTTCATGGATATAACTTGAGAAATGAAGGACTTTCATACAAACTTTCAACCCCTATTTCACCCCTTCGGGGGTAGAATTTCGGGATAAAAAGTATCCTATGTCCTACCTCGTAGTATAGGCTCTAATCGTGCCAAGTTTCGTTTGAATTCATTCAGTAGTTTCGGCGTGATGCGCGGCCAAGATACAGACAGACAGACAGACAGACAGACAGACAGACAGACAGACAGACAGACAAAAATGAAAAAAAATACAGATTTGGCTTCAGTATCGAATAATGAGTGCCCTCCAAAAAAAATTTTTAAAATATCTTCAATGTACAGAATTGGACCTGTTACAGTTTTATTATAAGTATAGATAGCAATCAACACAAGAAGGAATGCGTGTATTTTTTGCGACGTCTTATCGTGATTTGTCTTCAATAGCCCAGGTCACCTGAAGCACATGAGCCTGTAGAGGCGTGTACACGACAACACTCATCTTAATAAGAAAGTGAACGACTATCAGCAAGACCAATATGTGGTTGCACCTTTAGGATTCTACGCCACCGCAGCCTTTATGTTTATTCGCGGGTTATTATTTCCGAGCGGAGAGATTATTTGGAAAACGTAAACGTAGTCTCCCTCATATATCACACGGCCGCGCTCCGGTGGCAGTTGTGGAAATAATCGCTGTGAACATGTTGAAAATTATCCTTGTAGGTAGGTATGTACTAGGGCTTTCGAATACCGGTTTTTCTCAATACCGGTATTAATACCGGAATGATTTTTTTCAATACCGGGATCCCGGGATCCCGGTATTGGAAAAAAATTTAAATGTGGTAGATGTTTTTTAACTTAAAATTAGTCTTTTCTGAAGCAAACGGCACCTTAAAAAACAGTTTTTTCATAAAAATATTTTTTCACCAAATTAACTCAAAAAAGTTCCTTTTCTGCATAGATTCAGTGAAGAAAATCCGTTAAGTAACTCCTTCACTCTATTTTATATCATGCAATATTTTATATAATAGTACTTTCTTTAAAAAAAATCACCAAGTATTAATTTTTAGATTTATTTGTATTTTGAGTATTGAGATAGTTATTTACGCGTTGACTTAATTCTTACGAAACTATCGTTTGTTTTATGTATGTTTATGGTGAAAATTACGGACCACGTAATGTTCTGAAACTCCATCACATCATTTTAAATACAATCTTATTAAGTAATACTTATATTATTATCATATAATCAATTTCTTATTCATATCAATCAGAATATCAACTACATGATTTTTAAAATAGAACTATTTTTGGATGAATTCTTACGAAAATATATATTTTTAACCTCCATTGAATTTTGAACTTTTAATATAAAGTATATTTGTGACGCACTTTCTCAACGTACACACAAAATTAAATAAATATGGCAGGGAATTTTAAATAATTAGTGAAATTAGTGTCGAAGATTATAATTTAAACTACCTACTATCGTCGTCGTCATCTCAACCTATAGACATCCTGGTCGTAGGTGTCCTGCATGGATCGCCACAGAGCACGGTCTTGTGCCCCTTGTTTCCAGCGGCTCCCAGCTACACGCTTGAGATCGTCCGTCCACCTAGTGGGGGGTCGTCCAACACTGCGCTTCCCGGTGTGAGGCCACCATTCAAGCACTTTGGGACCCCAACGCCTATCGGTTCTACCAGCTATGTGCCTCGACCATTGCCACTTAAAGCTTGGACTCTTCGAGCTATGTCGGTTCCTCTGGTTCGCCTACGGATCTCCTCATTTCTGATTTCATCACGCAGGTATACTCCAAGCATAGCTCCATTGCCCGCTGAGTGATCCTGAGCCTTCTTATCAGGCCCAAAGTTAGCGACCATTTTTCGGAGCCGTAAGTCATCACTGACATCACGCACTGTTCGAAAACTTTCGTCTTCAGGCACTGAGGAATTTTGGACGAGAAGATGTCGCGGAGTTTCCCGAACCCTGCCCAGCCGAGTTGGATTCGGCGGTTGACCTCTTTCTCGAAATTGGACCTACCTAACTGGACTGTATGTCCAGGTATATGTTACTCATCAACAATTTCGAGTGCAGAATTCTCAACTAACACAGGTTGGGGCTGAACGTGTGCATTAGAAATGATCTTTATCTTGCTCATATTCAATTTTAGGCCCACCTATTGAGGAACTACTAAATGAGTACCTAATAAACAATATTCTTGTAAGCAGTCGATCGAAGTCGAAGAAAACGATAATTTTGTCAAAACACAAATTAATCTAAAATTCAATAGTTATTATTTATAAGAAAACAATATATCATAATAAAATATGCATTAGACTTTATAAATCAGATTTTTGAACGTTTTGAGAGAAATAGAAATGCCAAGCCACAGGTATCTAAATTCAAACACTAATTTTTCCCTCTGAGTGAACAAAAACGACTTTTCTTCACTGGTTTTAAGCAATAAAGGCGCTCTTTTTGAGCTAATATGCTTAAGATACAAGTTTTAAACTTAGCCGAATAAAAAACAGTGGCATCTACCAAGAAATATATGCAATAGTCACTGTTTCGTTTATAGTGTCACCAATACCGGTATCCCGGTATTAGACATTTCAATACCGGTATTGAAAACCGGCGAAAAAAGTCCGGGATCCCGGTATTGGCCAATACCGGGATCCCGGTATTGGAAGCCCTAGTATGTACCCTTGCTTATGAGTTCACTTTTGTGCACAGATAGAATGCGTTATGCATTGTGATCCAAGGATTTTTATGTAATCTGTGCACTTTGTTATATCTGACACCAACAGCAGGTAAGGTTATACGTATTATTATTAGTTATTACTGTGGTTACTATACCTTGTAAATCTGTCTATCCATTAAGTACCTCTACTAGGTACTAAAATTCTACATCAATGCCTCTACACAATAGATACACATAGAGCTCACAAATACCTTCTTTAGCTCAAGGTACCTATCTCCAGGCATTTAATTCCAAATTTATTTTCCATCAATTATTTCTTCCTAGCGTATGTAAATTATTATGGTACTTTAAGTATAGTAGTGGTAGTTTAAGTATAGGATTAAAATCTTGTAGAAATAGATTTCCAGCTATATTATTTATTTACCTAAGTCTTTTAAAGAAAAAGTTCTATAACTCTGATGGATGCAATCAAATTTTTTGAGTGCATATTGAGTACGCCTGCCTAAAAGAAGCCTCTCAGGATAAATTATGTAACGTCTTATTGTAAATAGAATATTAATGGAACCTATGACCAACTTATTATTCATTTCCAGCCCCTCGATGATTTTACAAAGTTATGTTTTTCAAAGTCAGTAAGGAATAGGTGGGTGAACGATATTATGTTCTGTTGAATTTTACGGAGTAATAGTTTCATGGAACGAGAATGACCAAGTGTCAAATTGCGTCCATTGGATAACTCAGCTTACGTTTATATTTTGCACGTAATCCCCTCATTGTGTAAAATACGGGGCGTCAGTAAATATTAAAATCCGGTATAATTTCGCCTCTGTCCGTGTCATAAATATTGTCCAGAGATTTTCATATTAATTGCAACACCACTAGAGCGCCTTTGTAGGCATGAATTTTAATTTAATGACCTCCATGTGCGATTCGACCCTTGTGCGCGTTGAAAGGTATTTTTTTGCACCTTGATTGTTCGTTGAAATAATAAATTAAAATATTTTTTACTGCCTAAGGCCGATAAGTCACGAATCACGATTCAGTCTGAGATGTAAGTACATAATGGGTTATCAAAAAATTACCTTAAACCTATCACCTCGACAAATTGGGGTAATAAAACCACAGCTACGACCAAAGTACATAAGTAAAGGTATTTCATACAATTTCCAAATTGTCCCCGTCAGTTAATGAGGTTGTCGTGAGGGCACAATGATTGCGATCGTGCACTATCATAATATAGCGTGGAGTGTGTAAAAATTATGCATATCAATGATATTATTTATACCTAGTAGAACCAGCTGCGGGTTCTCAGTGGCATAATATTATAACACAATTGATGATAAAATAAATGCTTACATTTAAAAAAGCTTAGGTACGAGAATTAGTTGAACCTCGAATTATTATGAACTGGAAAATATTCAGTATAACTAAAAATAATTTATCAACTATAACTACCTACTGCAGTCTGCAACTTTAAAGCAGCGCCTGTACCTGTTTGTATTTTTCTCAAAAGCGAAAAATTGGTAAGTATTGGTAGCATTAATGTAGAATTTTGGTACCTACCTATTGGTAGGGATACAAAATATTATTGGAATGAAATTCATTATAGCCTACTACCTATAAACTTGAGAAAATTCGTGCGCAATCGTCTCTTGTCCTTATAAGATTAAACATTGGAGTTTTTTAGTCAAACTGAACAATCCTCCACAATTACATTAACCGTCACGCCTCCTCGACCCTAATTGGCTGTAATAAATTAGGTTTATAACAAGACAGATGTGTTTTTCTGCAAAAACAGCGGCAAGCTTTCTGAAAGCCAACAAATTGATTTTTGATGTCGTCTCGTACATCGTGATAACTTTCTGCCGCCGCGGTTGTTTACCAACAACCAACAAAAACATAGGTACTTTGCACTGCACCGTTGCCGATGACCGGTAATGATACGATGTCTGGGCTCGACACGATGCGACGTTAATAACTTGTATGATTTCTTTTATTATCTCGCTTGATTGATGTTTAATTTTTTTATGGTTTATATTCAAGATTTCAACACACGGAATGGGTAGACTCTTAGTAATATACCTACTAACAATTCTGTTAATACGAAAAAAGCTTCGTTCAAGGAAAAAAGACCATATTATTTAGCGATCAAATAACCGCAACAAATCAGGATAGTATGGCTGATAGATGTATTCTCCATGATCACCTGGTATCTTATTACAAGGTGTGTGGTGCTATTTGCCGCGGGACCAATCAGTATGTTAATATTACGTGGGGTAGGTGAACGATCTGGAGTGAGTGGGTGAGAGCCTGCACGGCTCGACAGCCTCCGGCGCGGCCTGCACCCGTGCGCACGCTCCTATCCAACATACCCTGGTTCTAATCTTTTAATCGAGTGTCGCGAATGAATGCGAATCGCGCATGATCTGTAAGTAATCCGATCTGATACTCGCTATAATTCGCTTAAATATTAATTCTCTCCAGTTAACTGTACTAGTTCGCAATGCGGGCCACAGCGACATTAATATTGTTGGCACTCTCGATGGACGTTGTCAACACGGACGTGCAATTACTGGATCGTGCGAGGACTGCGTACAGACGTAGACGCACATCTGTCTGTAACACGAGCATCAGTTACGACAAAGTTTTATTAAAACATGTGACCATATGCTCGAAATATATATTTACTGGTAAAATATACCGTGTCAGTTCTGGGAATGATACACGTTTATACAAAGTGAATATTCGTAGGTTGTTGAAGGGTGATTTGAATGATATCGGTGTAGGTGTGAAATTTGGTACAGCAGAATCACTACGGTTCAGTGACGCTACTATTTTAGTGCACAGTTCAAAACAACTCAAGTGTCCGCCGTTGCGTGTTCGAACTTACGCTATATTTTTGACTGAAAGAAACCGGGATGACTTTTCAATGGGATTGAATTTAGTAATGGAACCCGTTTTGCTGACTCTACGGAACATTGATATAATCGAAGCGGCGATAAAAGGTAAGCTTTAAATGGTTTTTTGGTTGCTTCTATTAACTAGGTTTGAAATAACAAATAACGGCTTTTATTGTGAACTATTTGCAATTATTTGCATCAAATCAATGTTGTACCTAGAAAATGTGTAAAAGTAGCTGGTAGGTCTTCCTCATACGACCAGTAATCTGAAGTTTATTATGACTAGTTAGGTACATATAACTTTAAGCGGCATTCTGCGACTCAATATTGACGAAGAAACTGGCTGACTGAGGCCACAATTAAATCTGTAAGTTTCACATAAATATAGGCTGCTTAGGTGAGCACACCAGTTAGTACTATTATATTATTCTGTGACACCAGTGAGGCGAATAACAGATGATCTAAATGCGGCCTTAAAGTAATAACCAAGCTGAAACTAGGTCCAGAACATAATATTATATTATATCTCTATGGTCCAGAAACTTGAACACAATTCTACTCTGATTCATAAAGCCCAAATCCACGCGTCACAGCAAAAGCTAGATGCGAGCAGTTGATTGAACTGCATAGTGCCGTATTGCGTAAACAAGTAGGCGGTAATGATGCTCGGGGCGGGGTGTCAGTCAAGGGTTTTGCGACAGGAACTGATTGCGCGGTGAAGCCAGGCGACAGCAGATATTTCTGCTTTAAATCATTTGCATATTGCTGCATTTAATAGAAAAGCTGGTAGGTAATCTTGAACTTGAGAATACTAATCTATACCTACCTGCTCATAAAACTGTAACTGGACGAATCCTTTCAATATTTTTTAATATTATTTTAGAAAACCTTTATTTTCGATACAGAGCCCAAAACAATATTTTTTTTAATTTTCTTTGTCCGCTTATCTGTTTGACCGTATTATGGGCCTGCCGCTGCGCTGCGCTGCGCTGCGCTGCCCTGCGACACGGCAAGGGATTTTCATGCGACGAATTGAATTAATATAATGACAATAAAATTGAAATTTCAAAGATGATCGTCGTATAGGTACAAAAACACTATGCACTAGCGGTACCTATGCTTTATAGGCCAATCGCGATCAGTGTATATTATTGCAAATGCAAAAGTGTGTCTGTCTGTCTGCTACGCTATCACGATCCACCCATCTGTTCAACCGGTTTTGACGAAAGGTACAGAGACTCAGACAGAAAACATCATTCTAGAGAAGGATATAGGCTACTCTTTATCGTGTCAAAGAGTTTCCACGGAAATTTTCAGAACCTAAGTCTTTGCTGACGGAGTCGCGAGTATGAAGTAGCTTTATATAAAGTAGATAAGTAGCGCTGCGCTGCCGCTGCGTGATGTATATTTAGGCAAAACAAAAGATTCATATAAAATTGTAGAACTCGAGATTGTATTAATTGATACCATCGAATAAAAGTTAAGTAGGCACTCCATGAGGTGGCCTGTCCTTAGTTTAAATGTGGACCCGTATTATGTGTAATATTCAGCCACAGTTCCGAGTGAGTTTGTGTTATGAGTTAGGTAACTGCATACATGCCGCAGGAATATTAAATTTTCTCCTTTCGTGTCTCCAGAAAGTTCGCTCATGTTTTGAAGTTCCGTGAACCTGCGCGCTTTGCGGTTTGGAGATATTAATTTTGTGAAAACCCAAAATGAGCATTAAAGTTCCGCCCGCAAATGGAAGAATTAAACACTTTAATGCTATTTACAAAGTTCCAGTAACCTTCCAGTTTCATTTTCTAATTATCATGGAAAGTTGAGGAATTATATTTGTGATCAGTTAACACTTTTAATCTTTCTTCCTATTTTTATTAAGTATTCCATCCTTCTTAACTATTCCTGTTTTCCCTTCATATCCTTTCTAGGGAAGAATAATACATTTTTACAAAGGAGTTACATCAAAATGACATGATTTTCTTTATAGATATATTATGGTCATTTTACCTCTCTTTCATTTAGGAAAATAACTAGTAAAATCTAACTCGTGTTCAATCGTGTCCAATCACGAATTTTTTTTACGAAATCATTGCACGGTGCTAAAATAAAAATTCAACACAATAATTATAGAAATATGTGAAAAAATATTACGGCACAAACTCCATGTACAGGATAAGAGTTTCAAGTTTTCCTTGGCATTTTTATTAGACAGTAGATTTTTAGTAGAATATCAATGGGCACTTCAACTTGGACAGTCCATCGCAATTGCGAGTAGCAAGAATGTACCTATATGGTAATCGTAAGGAGAGTGAAGTAACGATCGTGCGCTTAATGTGAAGCAGGTTCACCCTTAATGGATCATCGACGTGCAGATCGCAATCTTCAATCTCTGCGCTCCGCTACCTGCCAATTATGTTATTGGTTTAAGTTCTTAAGTTATACCTAAGTGGGAACTAAGTAGATCTAGAAATACGGCTTTGAATAGTTCAATAGTAACAGTATTCATATCTCTGATCGTCATGATCTGCGGTTATTATCTTAGTTGGTATATGATGCTCGCGAGTTCTTCCGCGTGGGTTTAGGTTGTAGCTACCGAAAGGTTGTAGTAGGTAGAAAGATAGTGAAAAATTTAGCGATTTATGGGTCTATACGCATCTCTCTATCTCTCTATCTCTTTGTACGTCTATATAGACGTACCTACAGAAAATGGGGAAGGTTATAGAGGTACTCAAAGTGTCTTTTTATCTAAAAGAGTAAGCTACAAATAGGAATATTTTAGACAAGTGATGATGAAGTATGAACTCCCTCAACTGACTACGCAAGGAAAGGGACGGTCAGGAGAAAGATTATTTGGAAAAAAGAGATAAATAACTTATGCAGCAATCTTTCTTTTGTAATAAGATTCGCTGCGGTGAGATTTAAAGTTGTCTGTCACCATCACATTCAAAATGGAACAATATTTCGAAACACCAAATTGCTCTCAGGGAGTTTTGACATGGCTGATCGTCCCTCGTATGTCACGAGGCTGACGTGCGATTCAATTAAAGTAGCGGCTGACAGGGCGGAGGCCAGTTTAAAGCATAAAATTCCATAAAACTACAGACAAAAGTAAAAAGTGGACGCATACATCGTGGACAATCGTGTGTTCCAAAAGTGAAGCCAAGGTCTGCACATGCCAGATACAGAGTAGTATAGGCGCAAGCAAGGTGTGACAGTTTTTGAAGTCGGCTTCTCTGCTCTCTATTTAACGTACCGTACGTATTTAACGATGCTTTGAATGGCTTTATAAAGTAAATAGAAGTCATTTGCACTGTTGGGCCGCATCAGGATTAGGCGTACTGTGTTACCTCTACTTACGCCCTATTTTCGGTGCACCTAAAGCGGCTCCAGAAAGTTCGCTCCTCGTTTAGTCTCACACTCATTTTCAGTAGGTACGTTCTGAAAAATACTTCTCTTGCTTAAACTCGGCCTGGAGTCTCAGGTCTTACGACCATGCAGGTGTACACGTCCTTTTCTAGGACCTCATCATTATAGTCTACCTTTTTTGTTAAGACTGTGCTGCAGTTAAACATGAACTGCCCGCTGTCAAATCAGCCGGGGTTGGGAGTTGTGGTTACCGCGGTCTTCGTACTTATTTTTTTCAATTGCAGCATTTTACTCTTGACTTTAATTATTTCCGAACGATGCGATTTATTTTAGTTTTTATTTACATAACATCAATAATGTTACAAGTTTGTTTATTTAATTATAATTATCTATCGTTTTTCTGTGCAACATCCAGTTTTGGGAGATAGGTACATACCTACCCGTTTTCACCAATAACGCCTTAATTTTAGGGAACGCCTGAGAGGAACAGTTTTCGTCTTCAATATCTGTCTGTTACCTAATAGGCTAAGGTGTTCATTAAAATATAGGCATTTTTTGTTGAAAACGGGTATAAATTCTATAAAAGTCAAATTAAGATACATGGCAATTTTAATTCGGGGACCTAGATCGTAGGTGTATTTATAGGTTCGTGTAAAACGTTCGGAAAAATTCAGAATGCAGAAAACAGTCCCATCTCTAAAAGAAATGACAAAACTTACTGAAATGGTTATGTTTTAAAGTGTAAATGTCGGGTAGTAATTCAATTAACTACATGCATCAGCAAGTTGGTGAGCAAAATCTCATCCGGGACTCGTGAGCGACGCGCCGTTGAGTCTCGCAGCTATAATAAAGTGGACCGTATTTACGACACGCCGGCAAGTTATAGGTCGATTCGATTAGCCCGATACAGAGTTTGCTGAAAGTGTTTGCGTCAGTTGAGCAACTTGTGTGTTTAACTGAACCTCGATTACACAGGACCCTGCACAAACATTTCATGTCACATCCGCGTCAGGGGTAAATGATTTTAAGGCTGTTTCGATGTAGGTACGTACGTTAATTATTTTAGTATAGGCATTAATGATTAAGTATTCGTTTAAAGATGCTTTAATGTGTCGGTACATGTTAAACAAAAGATTTTCATCTACTCAGAATCATCATTTATTAGAGTAGGCATTACATTTCAGTAAATCGGGAACCTCAATAATTCTTAGAAGGGTAAATCCTCATAAACATACGAAATAGATAGTTCCTGAGTCCTACATATTATCCCAATACCAAAGAGTAGCGTTCTGACTTTTTGGCAAATGTATACTCGTAAACTATCTACAAAGAGAATCTCCTAACTTCTACTACTACCTACTAAAAAACACCTTACGCACTTTTATCACGGTTGCCAAGTTAATCAAAGCGTGTCATGGGACATGACTTTATTTCACATAATGGGAGTCTAAATTATCTGGAATGGCGCAATTAAGATTACAGATTCAAAAGTGGCCGTAATGACATCGTGCCGAGCTCATTTACAACACGAGGACAAGTGATGCCTTCTGTTATATTACACAGGAATTTGCATATAGATATTGATGTAAATATCTAATGTTTCCGGATACAATAGGTACGTTCTTAATATATTATAGAGGAATATAGGTAGGGGGAATATGATGAATATTATTATTATATTATGCAGATAATAAAATAGTGTAGTGGTACCTACTTAGGTACTCAAATAACATTAAACAGCGATGAAAATATTGACTTTTTCGACTTTTAATTTACTCCTGAACGATTTTTAGCTGCAACGATTTAAATGAAATTTGTGTGTGAGTTTGAGTGACAGCGCAGGTCTTCTCCGATTGGCCCGTAAAGTATACAGTTTGAACTAGGTATCACTATGAAACCACTAACCAATGAAACACAACTAGAACACTTAAAATATAATATAATATCTATACAAAATTCTCCTTAGCTCGTTAAAAGCACCCTTGTTCTTCGGATGACTCGTAAGATTCGGCCCTTATTTTAATAACCTTCATGTGGCACGCGATGTGTTCGTTACCTACGCCTAAGCCCAATATAAATTACACGCGAGATTTAACAGATGCCAAGATATATTTTTTTAGTTACATCTTGATATTCGCAAAGGTTCACAGTATCAGGAGTTATGGCGGAATTTGTGAAAAAGTACGCAAAATTACATACTAAATATTTCAACCAAGCATGTAGGTACTTAGGTAAAACGCTATTCTTAAAAAAATTATTGTGATCTCCTTTTAATATGGATAAATATATGGCGGGTGTTTGTTATATTTGTGAAACTTATAATAAAACTGTAACAGGTCCAATTCTGTACATTGAAGATATTTTGAAAAAATTTTTTGGAGGGCACTCTCTATTCGATACTGAAGCCAAATCTGTAATTTTTTTCATTTTTGTCTGTCTGTCTGTCTGTCTGTCTGTCTGTCTGTCTGTCTGTCTGTATCTTGGCCGCGCATCACGCCGAAACTACTGAATGAATTCAAACGAAACATGGCACTATTTGAGCCCATACTACGAGGTAGGACATAGGATACGTTTTATCCCGAAATTCCCCGAAGGGGTGAAATAGGGGTTGAAAGTTTGCATGAAAGTCCTTAATTTCTCAAGTTATAGCCATGAAACTTGATATATGAGCTGCGGGTTGAAAATGAAAACATATGTGTTTCACAGTTTTTCAAAATTCCACCCCCGAAGGGGTGAAATAGGGGTTGAGAGTTTGTATGAAAATCCTTAATTTCTCAAGTTATAGCGATGAAACAGCATTTGGGCTTTCGTTAAAATATGAAGAAGTACGTGTTTCACCATTATAGGGGGATCATACCGTAGGATAGTAATATATGCTACTTTTTATCCTGGAAAATTAACTGAAAAACTTATTCCACGCGGACGAAGTCGCGGGCATCAGCTATAAAGAATATACATACATACATACATACATACATAGGTTACTTTTTATCCCGGAAAATTAATGAGTTCCCGCGGGAATCGAAAAAACTTAGTCCACGCGGACGAAGTCGCGGGCATCAGCTATTATTGAATATTCGAGTAATTGGAGGTCGTAGACGAATGGTAATTGATTTTAGTATAATTATCATAATTATTCATCATAGTAAGTAAGTATATTATGTTCTCTAAAGTCAGCCAAAACAACAATGTAGCTCTGATGGTAGCATCAGTCGTCATCAGTGTACAGTCGCAGTCAGAAAATGTTTACCACCTAAGGTTCATAATTGGTTGCATACATCTGTGTCACAAGGTTGTTATGTTATTTGATTAGGCATAGATCATAGATTTTTGACATCTATCGGTCGATAGGATTGATGTAGAAAAGCTTTATTAATATTTTCAATAAACAAATGCGATTACACTTTAAAATTATAGCAAATGTGTCAAACTTGAAATTAGGAAAAGAGTTTTATTATAAACTAGCTGGTGCCCGTGACTTCGTCGGCGTGGTTTAATTTTTTTTATTCCCGCGGGAACTACTTAATTTTCCAAGATAAAAAGCAGCCTATGTAACTTGCTGAGTAGCTTTCTATAAGACTGTGAAAGAATTTTTAAAATCGTTTGAGAAGTTTTTGAGTTTATCCATTACAAACAAACAAACAAATCTTTCCTTTTTATAATATTTATTATAAAAAAAGCATTTTGTTGAGTTGCTTGTTGTTATTGAGTTCGATGCTGGAAAACTGTTGATAACTTTGAAACGTTATAAATACCTTGCTAAGGCATATTAGAACTTACTGCACACAGTATTATAAAAGCTAATTTGAAACTGGTAAACATTTTCAAACCGCGAACGTATGTTACATCTAAAATGTAGAGGTGAAGCTGTAAAGTTGGCTAAATTAAGTATGTTTAGTAGCTAGCAGAAAACAAACGGTACTACGAGAACATGAGCTATGTCGATCTGAAGCACTAGAGCAACTTGCATTTCAACAGTATGATAATGCAAGTCAAAGAACCCGTATCACTCCAACCGACTCGTTCGATTGTTGTTTTAGGACAAAAGCCAACAGACGCCAACATATTAATTGCAAAACCCAGACCTGTATGCAGTAGGTATCAAGAAAACGTAATAATTATAACTGTTGAAAAATGAAGATAAGGATATAATACGTAGGTATTCGGAGTAGGTATCTAATATAGAAGCTACAGCGATTATGTTAATATGATTTATATTAAACTGATGTCATAAATTGAGGGACGAGTGGCCTAGTTGTGTTAACGCATATTAGTTGATTGCGATTGATAAGCAACGCTGATTCAAGTCGGTAACTGGATCGCCCTAACTAAATTTCATCAAAATCGGTTGAATAAACCGGCCAAGTGCGAGTCGGACTCGCGCACCGAGGGTTCCGTACAAACCTGTAGTAAGTTTTACGATTTATGACGTATTAAAAATAAAAATTACGTTTGTTGTATGGGAGCCCCCCTTTAATATTTACTTTATTGATATTTAATTATTTATTTTGAAAGGTTATGTACAAGTTAATATTCTGTGAAAATTTGAACCGTCTACCTGTTACCGTTTTTAATATTGAGCAAAAAAATACGAAAAAAAAAACCGGCCAAGTGCGAGTCGGACTCGCGCACCGAGGGTTCCGTACAAACCTGTAGTAAGTTTTACGATTTATGACGTATTAAAAATAAAAATTACGTTTGTTGTATGGGAGCCCCCCTTTAATATTTACTTTATTGATATTTTATTTATTTTGAAAGGTAATATACAAGTTAATATTCTGTGAAAATTTGAACCGTCTACCTGTTACAGTTTTTAATATTGAGCAAAAAAATACGAAAAAAACACGTTTATTGTATGGGGACCCCCCTTAATATATATATTTTTTTAATTTTTAGTATTTGTTGTTATAGCGGCAACGGAAATACATCATTTGTGAAAATTTCAGCTTTCTAGCTATCACGGTTTATGAGATACAGCCTGGAGACAGACAGACAGACAGACAGACAGACAGACAGACAGACAGACAGACAGACAGACAGACAGACAGACAGACAGACAGCGGAGTCTTAGTAATAGGGTCCCGTTTTTACCCTTTGGGTACGGAACCCTAAAAACACGTTTATTGTATGGGGACCCCCCTTAATATGTATATATATATTTTTTTAATTTTTAGTATTTGTTGTTATAGCGGCAACGGAAATACATCATTTGTGAAAATTTCAGCTTTCTAGCTATCACGGTTTATGAGATACAGCCTGGAGACAGACAGACAGACAGACAGACAGTGGAGTCTTAGTAATAGGGTCCCGTTTTTACCCTTTGGGTACGGAACCCTAAAAATGGGCTGTTAAAGCGTAGCAGAAAGACAAACAGACAGACGGGCAGACAGACACACTTTCGAATTTATAATACTAGTGGTTCGCCCCGAACTGAGACCTCGCGGTATCACAGAGCGCCATCTATTGACATAATTGTGAAGTTCTGTTAAAAATATCATCATCATTAAAAATTAAATAATTTCGTTTCCTTATAATATTTATCTAATTTTAGTATTTGTTGTTCAAGTACAGGATATAATTCAAATAATTGATCAAGTTTCAGGCTTGAGAGTTCAGAAAATTGAGAGTTCTGAGGTCAACATTGGACGTTAGAAAATCGCCACTTTGAAAGCCCCCCATTTCGTCAATTTTAGAGGGAAAATTAAAAAAAAAATATTTTTGGACTCTATTCTTAATTATCTTTAAAATGATATACCGCAACCCTATGTTACGATATAAAAAATATTTTACTTCGCATTCGCTTCTATGAGAGCCCCCCTGAAATAAAGATTTTTATAACTTTTTAAGCGATATTCGGCGGGAGGCCATAGGTTTACATATTATATTTAAACTTGAAGTAATTACGTTCAGCAATTCAAAAGTTATAAGGCTCTGACAGACGGACGGACGGACGGACGGACGGACGGACGGACGGACAAGTGCCAATTCACCCAAGTAGACTCAGAGACCTTCGCTTCGCTCGGTCAATTAGTATGGATGAGTAGATTTAATGTAGGTAAACACTTTTAAGTGTGATAGACAAAATTAAGTAGTATCACTTATACAAAATAAAAGTAGTAGGTACTATTATTTTTTCAGATGAAACTAGTTAAGCAAAACTGCCTACATTTACCCCTGACACGGATGTGACATGAAATGTTTGTAAAGGGTCCCGTGTAATCGAGGTTCAGTTAAACACACAAGTTGCTCAACTGACGCAAACACTTACAGAAAACTATGTATGGGGATAAATCGAATCGGGCTAATCGAATCGACCTATAACTTGCTGGCGTGTCGTAAATACGGTCCACTTTATTATAGCTACGAGACACAACGGCGCGTCGCTCCCGAGTCCCGGATGAAATGTTGTTCACCAGCTTGCTGGCACATGCACTTAATTGACATATCCCTAAACATAAAATATTTTTTTTATCAATAGTAAGCAATTTAAATAAAATAGCTTTTTATTTCAGTTTTGTATACAATGTTAGCTTGCTTAATAAATAATTAATGGCGTCATCTAAAAGTCCAGTTCCGAGCGGCTCGCGGCAAAGGCCTCCTAACTTTCGCCAGTGCTTGGCGGTCTGGTGCTACCCTTCTCCAGAATGGACCAGCTGTCAGTTTCAGCTCGTCCTCCCAACATCTTTTCTGCTGACCCTCGTTACTTTCCCATCTCGTGGGTACCACAGAGTATCATTAAGTAATTAGACATGATTACTATAATATTATTAAAATACATAGGTTATGGTTACAGTGTAAAAGCAAAATGCCGTGGGAGTTTTTCAATCGTTCATAAACATTCACTCATCGCATCTGCAGCTTGTATGAGTTACTAAAAAAGAAAACTACGTGCATCTTTTCCATAGATGAAATGTGAACTCTGCTTTATGTGTAATGTGTAGTAGGTATTTCAATCACAAACTTAGCTGAACAATAATTATTGTTACCATTTGAAATTATTATTTATCTCCCTTTTCAATCGATTTATATCCAATTAATTCGTTCACTCAAAAGTCCACATCAAGGTCCTTTGCCCATTTAAAACAGAGACAAGTTAATTATAAACTTTTATTGAAGTGTTATTTTAAGTTTCCATTTTGAATTGCCCCGAGCAGTTTATAAATCATTGATCCTACTGCCGACGGTCAAAAGTTTAGTACTGTAAGTTAATACTTACAGTACCTACAGTACAGTACAGTAGCCGCTGAGTTCTGAATAATTTTAGAACTCAGCAGCTAAATAATCTGAACAAAAATCTCAAGGTTAGGGTTCATGTTTCCAAGCGGCCGGATAGGCAAAGCTACTGGTCTAAGATCCGAATCTAAATCGAAACGTACCGGTTTGATAAGAGAAATAAATCAAATTTATTTTATAATAAATTTCATATATTAGAAAATAAATTAAAAATGGGTAGACAACAGAAATCCTGGACAGAATATTTTTAATTATTTTTTGAAAAATGATTTTTCATAAAATGTTGCAAAATGAAGATAATAATAAAATTTTATACTGGACTTAAAGTATAGAGCATATAGAATGTGCAATCGTAGGGTAGACTATTATTTACCTGGATAAATAATGGAAATAATAGTCTACCCTATTATTTACCTGGATAAATAATGGAAATAATAGTCTACCCTACGATTGCACATTCTATATGCTCTATACTTTAAGTCCAGTATAAAATTTTATTATTATCTTCATTTTGCAACATTTTATGAATAATCATTTTTCGAAAAGTAATTAAAAATATTCTGTCCAGGATTTCTGTTGTCTACCCATTTTTAATTTATTTTCTAATATATGAAATTTATTATAAAATAAATTTGATTCTCTTATCAAACCGGTACGTCTCGATTTAGATTCGGATCTTCTACTATACTTAAAATCAGTTAATAATTAATCAGCTGCTGAAAGCGTTGCTTAGGCAATAGTCCAGCCATTACCAGCCGAACCATGGTGGTAGATTCACTCGACGATTCAAAAGCACTTTTAAAAGTTTATTTGAATAAAAAACATTTGAATTTTGATTTTTTTTTGAATTATGGGTGTTTATAGCCTAATTTGTTTTAGAACCAGCTGAACATCGCGGTCTACTACTTGCTTACCTACATTTTGTGTGTAGTAGACTGTCTTTCCGAGCTATCGTATAGATTGCAGTGAGCGAGGAACGCAATATTTAAACTCAGAGCTTTAGACCTCTCGCTATGGGCTCGAGTCCTAAAACTGATCGATTTATAATGCATTAAAAACTTTCAGACACATAAAATTATTAGTCCCCGAAGCGGTGTACCTACTTTGCACGGGGAGATGAAAGATAAAGTTTTAGTTGGTGTTGTTTTCCCAAAGGACCTCAACTCGATCGTTACTCTATACGAAGTTGAAGTGAACTCGATCATCAACTTTAACTACCTGTTAAGTTTAGACTTTAAGCTTTCTACTTGTAGTAATTTTTCATTTTTTCAAGATTGATATTTTAAAATTAAGCAATTAAGTATTACTAGTTTGAGTTAGTAACTTTTATAATATTTGAGTATATGTAGTTCTAATAACCATTATAATATTTAAAATATAAGTTAAAATCTTATTTCCTAAGCAAAATGTAGGTTATAGTTTAGTTTTACCTAGCTGTTTCATGTATTTTTCTAAGTTAGATAGCATCAAATAAGTTAGATAGCATCAAATAGTTTAAATTTTGATTGTTGACGGAAGAGCACCCAATTTAAACCTTCGTGGTTTTTCGCAGTGCTACCCACCAAACTGTAACAAATTTTATTTTGATAATTAAAAAAATAAAGTTACGGTCTTTCATAATTTTATTTGGTCACACTTACCATAATTGTACTCGGTATAGGGATGAGTGTAAATATTTTTTCCACTCATTCCTACCGTAGGGATAGGTGGAAAAATACCAATCTTCCCCCCCAGGGGGGATACGTTGGTAGGGACTAGTGGAACAGGCCAAATTTGAAATTAAGAAGTTGTTTTTAAGTAAAGTATGTACCTATTTCGAAATTCAAACGCATAAATGACTTGGTCATTTACAACCTTCTCCAAGCGAAGTGTTTTAATATAATTTTAAGAACATCAACGGCGGTAGACATATCGTCAATATTTGTAACAACTTCAAGCACTCAACATAAAAACACTGAGCCGTCAAACTTTATGTTTTCTTATAATATAATCGGAGCAAAGACGACGACGACGCGCGACGTGTGAAATATAAGACCGAAATAAACATAAAATCCCCCTGCCTCGCGTTTTTATAACTCGGCAAATAAGTCATTGTCAGAACTCCAGTTTATTCCTCATGATGATCGCAATAAAAGTGAACGGACCTGTAGGAAACATTTATTGAAATGAGATTGTTTTATTGTGCCTTATATTTTTATTATTTAACTAGGTAGGTACTTGATGTGGCCGCAGATATTAGTATAGGAAATGGATTCCAAAATATTTATTACTTTCACTTCAATTCCTTACTTTGAGGTGGAGTAATCATTATCATATTCTAGGTTACGTCCATGAAATGTATAGAATAAATATCTAAATTAGATAGGTACGTAGATACGTAATCTAAATGAGGAATCGATTAGAAAAGTGAAGAGTGACCTTGGAGACGTATTCCTTAAAATTGTATGAAAGTACCAATATACTATTGAGCTAATAGTAAATTGATTAATTGAGCTAATAATAATACCTATATTACACACGGGTACCTATGTGTATTATATAGGTATCTATTAGGTAAACTGTACCTACATCTAATTCTATATTTTATAATCATAATGATATTTGACGACCTCCGTGGCGCAGTGTTGAGCGCTGTTATCTTAACGTGTAGAGGTCCCAGGTTCGATCCCCGGCAGGGTCAATTTGGGAATTTATAATTTCTGAATTTTCCATGGTCTGGCCTGGTGGGAGTGGCCGCCAAGCGATCTAGCGTTCCGGTACGATGCCGTGTAGAAACCGTGTAGGGGTGGGTTTAATATAACTGCCATTCCCCTAACAGGTTAGCTCGCTACCATCTTAGACTGCATCATCACTTACCATCAGGTGAGATCGCTGTCAAGAGCTAACTTGAAGTGGATAAAAAAAATCAAACGTTTTACTGACGCTTATAGAAAAATAATGTAGGTACAAAACTATGTAACAAAATTGTCAAAAAGTGTACATTTTTATTCTTTTCTACCATCACAGTTCATTACACGCAGTGCAGGTCGCGCCCAATAATTTTGTTTGGGCGCGCAGGCGCATAAATTGAAAGCTCCTCTTATGGCGCCCATTAAGCCTTTTACGATTTAATAAGTAGCTACTGCAGTTCGGTTCCGGGCACGTTCTGTGATTTAATTAAAGTTATATGGCTTCTTATTTTTATGCTGAGACTTTTCGTTACTCATAAATGAAAACCCTTCATGACATTAATGAAGTCATTTAATAAAATTAATGTTATTTACTAGAATACCCCAGCTTTGATATTCTACTACCATGGAAATCTTACTTTAAAATTTTAGGCGAAATCGTTTTCACTCGCATAATTCTCTTACACGGCCATGTTATAAAACACACATTTGAAATGCTAATAATCTTGCGTAAATTTTCCCACAGTCTTCCCACGCCATAACTTATGATACATAAATCCCTGCGCGTATATCAACGTAGCCAGAAACTAAGGAATATCTCAACATCTGTAGAATCTCGTGTGTAATTTATCTTTGGAGCAGGTAACGAACATTTCGCGTGTTGTACAAATATGATTGAAATGGGCATAGAATATTTGCATAAATATTGTCGTTACTCGTGTGTGTGTCGTTATATATTTATTGTTATAATTTTATTATAATTTATTTATACTTATTTGTCTTCAGGAAAATTACCTACATTCAGAACATACAGCTTCACCAGTCTTGAAGATTTGAGTTCTCGAGGACTCGTCTTATATGGATTCCTACCTATAATTTATTTAAGTAAAAGTTTTGTTTTTTAAAAATGAAATTAATTGAAAAATTATTCTAGTTTAGTTAGTCTAGATTATTTAGTTGCAATTACGACGAATATAGTAGGAACATTCGTTACGATACACTCGTAAGATAGGGTAAATTTGTCTATAACAATGCTCCTCTAGGAGTCTACTAAATCATCCGGATGATTATTTTAAAGGAGAATAAATACACTGTACCGCTTCACTAGTAGGTACTACTTAGTCTTAGTATTGCTAAAATTTACCTATATACCTAATAATAATACGGATTAAATTATGAACAGTAAGTGAAACTTTTGCTATCTTCTTTAACATACAGGACTGCCGTTTATTTCAGTAAAAGTTCTGTTTGTGCAAGCCACTGCGCGCAGTCACGTTTCAAAGAGCGACGTTGCGTGACGAGCTCATGACTAAGGACTCCGGATGGGATTAAGAGTGTCCGCAGACCCTGTTAATTCACTACGTGATCTAGAGACTCAAAAGTCCTTATTTAGACCAAGGACAAATCTAGCGGACCTCTGGGCACGGAATGCGGTATTTCAAATGTTAGGGCGCCATATCCGCCCAGATAAAATTCGGAGCATAAATTGCAAGGGTTTTATTCCGTTTGCGGAATTCCGCTAAGTTTCTATAAGTACTTAAATTCTTTTGCAATGGCGGTATGTTGTATGAATTTTACAATTTAGTCGAGATCTTAGTTAGAAGTTCAATTAATTATAATTAGTCAGTTGGTCAAATTAAAGCTCGTACAACCGTACATTATACCTACTCGCTGCGTCGCTAAACACTCTAAATGATTATGAATTACTAGCTGATGCCCGCGACTTCGTCCGCGTGGATTTAGGTTTTTTTTGGTTCCCGCGGGAACTCTTTAATTTTTCGGGATAAAAAGTAGCCTATGTGATATATATAGACTATAATCTATCTCTGTGCCAAATTTCATCCAGATCCGTTCAGCCGTTGGAGCGTGATTGAGTAATAAACATCCATACATCCACACATCCATACATCCATACATCCATCCAAACTTCCGCATTTATAATATTTATTTGATTAGATTTGATTTTTTGGAAAGTTGTATTTACAGGTTCGGTGTAAGGGGTGGCCTGCAAGATTAAGCTGCTTCTATACTTATAATAAAACTGTAACAGGTCCAATTCTGTACATTGAAGATATTTTGAAAATTTTTTTTGGAGGGCACTCATTATTCGATACTGAAGCCAAATCTGTAATTTTTTTCATTTTTGTCTGTCTGTCTGTCTGTCTGTCTGTATCTTGGCCGCGCATCACGCCGAAACTACTGAATGAATTCAAACGAAACTTGGCACGATTTGAGCCTATACTACGAGGTAGGACATAGGATACTTTTTATCCCGAAATTCTACCCCCGAAGGGGTGAAATAGGGGTTGAAAGTTTGTATGAAAGTCCTTAATTTCTCAAGTTATAGCCATGAAACTCGATATATGAGCTGCGGGTTGAAAATGGAGACATACGTGTTTCACAGTTTTTGAAAATTCGACCCCCAAAAGGGTGAAATAGGGGATGAAAGTTGGTATGAAAGTCCTTCGTTTCTCAAGATATTTTACAAGTTATATCAACGAATCTTTTTATTTTGGCTTACGGTAAAAAATAAAGAAGTACGTGTGTCACAGTTTTTCAAAATTCCACCCCTAAGGGGGTGAAATAGGGGGTGAAAGTTTGTATGAAAGTCTGTCATTTCTCAAGTTATATCGATTAAACTTGGTATACAAGCTACCGGTTAAAAATGAAGAAATACGTGTTTCACAGTTTTCGTAAATTTTTACCCCCGAAGGGGTGAAATAGGGGTTGAAAGTTTGTATGAAAGTCCTTCATTTCTCAAGTTATATCCATGAAACTTGGTATATGAGCTGCGGGTTAAAAATGAAAACATACGTGTTTCACAGTTTTTCAAAATTCCACCCCCAAAGGGGTGAAATAGGGGTTGCAAGTTTATATAAAAGTCCGTCATTTCTCAAGTTATTTCGATGAAACTTGGTATATCCACGCGGACGAAGTCGCGGGCATCAGCTAGTAAATATTAAGAGAAGCAATTCATATTTCATGCATATTTCATTAAATTTGCTCGACTTAAAATGATACTCAAGATTTTTGAATGGATTCTAATATTGTAGGTAAGTCCGTCAGGTTCAGGTAAAAATATCAGGTATAGTCCACAATACATAGACCCACATAAATTTTGGGAACTAAGTACGGTCTTATGATGCCCATGGCAATCATAGATTTCGGGTGATATTCAAAGGTGGGAAAATGGGAATATAGCAATGCTAAACTTTTTATGCAAAACAATGAAATGAATTTTTATATTTTTTGTTCAATCGGCTTTATTGGAATTTAACGAAAAAATACGATTTAAATCTAACTACTTTACGTAGGTAGATACATACTTTAATCTCGAATAAAGGGTTCCTATAGGATAACTAAATCCTCGCTGATAAATAATTGTGGCCAAAAGCTAGTTACTAATAATATTACCTTAGTGACATTGTCTTTGCGGCTGCCGGTCGGGTAGAGCATGCAAATGAAGACAACGATACTGCCTCAGCTGGGGTGTTTACGCCTTGAATGAGGCCCAGATGTTGCCACAAAATGTGTTAATGTTTGTGGCAATGTTTCTCGTTCATATCATAATAAACCCAGGGGTTGTACGACGTAAAAAAGATTGCAATCACTTCTGATTGGCTAACATTCTTTCGCTATTGGCAATAATCCAATGGGGCAGCCAGAATACCATAAATTCCAGCCAATCACAACTATTAACATTGTAATAATGATTGCAGCAGCTCTTACGGAATAGGGCTACTGATGTTTTGAAACAGCTAAAATTTAACAGTCATCATCATCATCATGATCATTATCCCTAGTGAGAGCCACTTGCTCCTGAGGCTTCCTTATCCAGCCACTACCCGCAGCCCTCTTTATGTCGTCGGTCCATAGTGCTGGAGGGCGCCCCCCACTATGCTTATTTGTACGCGGTGTCCACTCAAGAACTTTTCGGCTCCAACGGCCATTGCAATTTCCACTTGCCAATGATTTGTACCCTTACTCTGAGATTGATCGAATTTAAAATACGGTCTCACTAAGTGAGGTGAATCACATTTGAGTCAAACTAAAATGGACCCAAAAACTCTTGCTTTAAAGCCACAAATTCAGTGCAACCGATTCAAATTTCGAAACGTATCGTTTGGAGCGCTAGCTGTGAATGCATACACGAAATTGAGCTCTAAATTAATAAAATTAAGATTCATTTTAGTTTGATGCATATGTAATTCACCTCACTTAGTGAGACCGTATTTTAAATTCGATCAATCTCAGAGTAAGGGTATTGGGCTATGTCAGTGACCTTAGCTCTCTTAGGCGCGGGACATACAGAAGTGTCGTGGCGAGTGGTGAGGTGCGCAAGATGCGCGACAGTGTCACGCCACTGGCGCGCATCTGTCGCGCATCTGTCACCAAGTGGCGCGCAAACGGTGAGGCTGTGACGTAGCAGTGGGACGTATTTGGGGCATACTAGTGTTTGATTTCGATGCGACAACATGTTTTCTTCGTCAGATGAAGATATGCTAGCTGTGGTGGTATAAATATCCAATAAAAAATGCTATACCCATGCTATACCCAATTGTTAAAGCAGAAAGGTACATCGTCGCGTAAACGCAGTTTAGGTTTGATAATAAAATCGGTATAAATATCGATGTTCTGCATGATTATATTGGTATTTCGGTTTTGAGTGTAAATATACTACATACTATTATTTTAAAAAGAAATAGAGAAAATATTCAGTCATAAATATTAAGTTTTATGTATAAATACCTAACTTCCGCATGGATTTTTTTTGTAAGTTTTGGTACATTGGTCATTACCACAACCGTGCCAAGTTTCAACGACTGAGGACTTAATGCAGGGGTCTCCATACAACGAACCGCCCCGTTTCCTAGACTATACAAGATTTATTAATTTAATTGAGAGAAAGAAAAGAAAGAAAGAAAATACCTTTATTCCTCAATGGTGACACAGACAAACATATAACATACAATTGTACATAAGAATATGTTTGCATGTGACACCAACCGGAATGGGTGCTCCTACAGCTCAGGTTTGTGCCCAGCATTATACCTACAAACTAAAAAAACTAGTCGTTAAGTTCTAGGTATTTTTCCACGAACTGGCAAAATCGATATTAAATTCCGTATCGTCGTGCATTTGCAATCCGGCCCTGTGCGTTTCGAGCGGTGTGCCACTGTCGAACGGGTGCGCCGTATGTCGAGGAAGCGTCGCCCCCACCATACCCGCGCCGCGCCTCTTCAGTATGCTCGGCGCCTCGCCGCTTGCATACATTTTGTATGAAATACATAGAAGCGGCGGCGACCGCTCACTTCTCGACACACCCGTCGACCGCCCGTCGACACTTCTGTATGTCCCGCGCCTTAGGGATATCTTCATAGCGAATTCTGTACCCTCAGGAAAACTCCTAACATAGCCGTCTCACCTGTCTCTCACAGTGTCGTCTACTAGCTGCTGGTCTATGTAACATCCCTAAAACTAGATGGACTCTAAGTCCTTACTACAGGCTTTATAGGTAATTGAGCATCAATAGGATAATGATTGGGGCTCCTTTACTTTGATACCACGTTTTGGCAACAATTTTTTGTTTTGAATTTATATGTTTGCCGTAACTTGTCTTCAAGCTTGATGAGAAAGTGACATATTATTTACTAGCTGATGCCCGCGACTTCGTCCGCGTGGATCGAGGTTTTTCGTTTCCCGCGGGAACTCCTTAATTTTCCGGGATAAAAAGTAGCCTATGTGTTATTCCAGACTATAATCTATCTCTGTGCCAAATTTCATCCAAATCCGTTCAGCCGTTGGGGCGTGATTGAGTAACAAACATCCATCCATACATCCATACATCCATCCAAACTTTCGCATTTATAATATTTTATTTGATATTTGATTAAAGTTTAAGAAGGGTTGATACTTGTTTTTTTAAATATTAACAACAATCAGCTGAAGTTACGTATCCCCACTCTGCATTCTATCTATTCATCCTAAACCATATTTTACATATGGTTATCTAGGTATGTTATACATAGGTAAAATATGATATAAGGGCGGTATCGCAAATCTGCTTAATCAGTTGATATATACGTAGACGCAACAAAGCCAAGGGACCTTCATAAATTGTAGGGATTGCGTTACGGTCTTATTATGTTCACAGTCTTAATACATGAGGCGTTATATCTGCGCTTATAACAACTCCAGTTTTATCCGAAAGGACGGTTTGCTATAAATATAAAGCGACGAAAGCTAATCAGAAAGTTTTTTCAAGCTAGTTTTTCCGGCTACCAATATAGGTTTTATTATTCTTAAAAGCTCGTAGGTGAATGAATAAAATATGTCAATAATTTCGGAAACACGCATTTGCTCAAATTTTCATTGCAAAAGAAACATGACAGAATATATTGAGATCTGTTACAAACAAACTGATTGTCGGATTAAGATAAAGTTATATTATTTGCTCGAATATGGGCTCCTACTGTGTGTACCCATATTCGAGCAAATAAAACTCTGCCATTCCGGTTTGCAATTAATATTAATAGTACCTACTTTACAATAATTTAATATTACTTACAATACAATTGATTAAAAAAACGGATCTTATCTAAAATATTATAATAACCCGTCGAAAAAAGTCCGCATTTTGTAACTTGTATGCAAGTTTTTTTGCGTATTCAGAACGTCGAGGAAAGTTTTTATTAAATTTCTTTCGCGATGTCGTCTATCGACTTTCAGTTAACCTGATAAATTGTACGTGCATCCTTAAAAGCATATAGAAATAAATCACAATGTACTTTTTGAGACCCGCTAATCGGAAGTATTCTTGGGTCATTATTATTCTTGGGTTATCATTAGGTACATTATAATATTCGTGATGAAGTAGTTTATTTTAAACTAGGTTATGCCCGTGACTTGCATGCTGAGAATGGTCTGATTTCCGGGATAAAAAGTAGTCTATAAAATCATTTCCTGGGGTACCTACAACCTATCTTCGTATCAAATTTCATCAAAATCGGTAAAACAGAAGGGCCGTGAATACGAAGCAAACAGATACTATTTCGCATTTATAATATTAGGGACAGCCTTTAAGTAGATATGGGAGACACGACTTTGTTTATGACAGAAGTTTTATTTTGGTTATTTGCATGATATTATTATGGCAGGATTAAAATTAAGGCCCACTTGCTTATGGACTTTTCTAATTTAAATCAAAAGGCATTTAAATTAGATAGGTAGAAAGCATGTAGAAAGACAAAGTTGGATTAGATTAGATTAGATGAAGACGTACTCGTAGAATGGCGAATACATTCTATCGAATAAATTTAAACGCCTAATTCTATGTTTCACCTGAGGAATCCTCATAGTTAGTTTAAGCCTTACTTCATTTTTATTTCTGACGAGAAAGCCCTGAGCACAAAATATAAGTGTGCCTGGAGTTACTAAGAATTCACTTCAATTACTGGTAGATTCACTTGACGATTCAAAAGTACTTGTAAAAGTTTGGTTGAATAAAAAAACATTTGAATTTTGAATTCTGAATTTTGAATCATTGGTAGTGTTATACTGTGGGCCTCGGACGGAACGGAAAGCCAACGGCACTGCGCCTGATCTCTTTTCGGTCGTGTCAAATTTCCCATCCCATCAGACTATGGCAGTAAGGGAATAGAGAGTGCATCCTTACCTGCGGACACACTTGTGCGCTAGAATATCTCCCGATAGGTATAATCTCTGTATAAATGAAATTCGTTATAAGATGTAGCGTAATATGCCTATGCGCATCATTAGTCAAAAGACGTTAACCCCCTTAAGATACTTTCCAAATACGTCCACTCCACCATACAAAAAGTGAGAGCCGTAAGCAATTTATCTCATTGATCCCTTTGCATACGTCACGACCAAAGCGTGAAGGCTCTGCTGAAATGGATTTACGAGGATTTTGTATCACGATATAGAAACACGAAAAAACATTTCAATTAAATTACAGTAGACCGTATATGTTACATTTCGAAGTGAGACTTTTCAGAAAAACGTAACGGTATATCATAAGAATTTAGTTTATAATTTAGTTTATTTTCTACAATATTCCTGCGCAGAACATGTATCTAATGCCCCTGTTTTTCCCTTCCTACCTTTACTTCTAATAAGTTAATTATCAATTAACTATAATAATAATCAAACCGATATCATGAATACATCTTTATTGTCTTAATAAGACATTACACACATTCATTATATAAGATTATGCATGACTAAATCAATATCAAGGACCTATACTTAATTGTTATCAGACAGAACGAGAGCACACGCACATTTGATATGCAACAAAAAGGGTAATGTGAAATTTTCCTTTCAAAATCCCGTGCACTAAAACACGTAAGTAGGTACCTACATGTATGACTTAATGTTGGCTTTGTATCATAGATGTTAGCACAATCTCTGCATTATAACTCATGTCACATTCCCGAAGCGAACACCCGCGTACCTAACCAGAAATTAAGGAAAATTTCGGCATAATATGTTTAATCTCGCGTAAAATTCACATCTGGCTCAGACGAAGGTATCGAACACGCTTGCCTGACGTCTCTTTTAAGTTATTAAATAAGGGTATTTCGCCTGATCTGTTTATACATAGGTATTATTTACACTCCATATTATATTTACTCGCCGGATTAAATAAGAGAAAACGTAGATATATCTAATATGGTAGGTATTTGTTTAGTCTAGACACTTGATCAGCATTTATTTTGAGGGGTGCTAGTAAGTACTTATATTACTATAATTTTTCGACTACTCTTATCAGCTTCATAACGAAAATGCAAATATTACATACATGATATTATATTGTTGGAGGATTTATTTTGATATCCTGTATACCTAGAGTATGCATGTTTACATTTGAGTACTTGGGTACCTACTTATACGTTCAGCTTAGATGCACTTGCCAAAACATTTGTAGGTATGGACGACTTGGCAGCAATCTGATGAAACTCTAGGTGCTAAACGTTTTCATATTAACGGTATAACGAGTTAGTTTTACACACACAGAAAACAAACGCTGTCTCGTAAATTATATCGAGTTTGCATTGGCTAATCTGCGACATTTATGTCATTCTTACTCTCGCCCAACGTCCCAACGCGACGCCCGGGATTCGAACGCGGGACCTCGTCAGCCGCAGTCGAACATTCTAACCACTAGACCAAAGAGGCAGTTAATAATAATTAAGTATTTGGTTTTTCTGGCAAGAAATCCTCAGTACTAGCCCGGAGTTAGGATGAGCATCGGAGATCATGTAAAACCGTAGGTTCTGCGCCTGATCTCTCTCCGGCCGTGTCAGATTTTCCATCCCATCGGGCTATGAGAGTAAAGGAACCGAGAGTGCATCTGTGTTTGCGCACAGTGCAGCATGCGATATGCACCTCCCACCCTCCCAGTTCTAAGCATGCACGAAAAGCAAGCAAAACGCACCACTACCATACAGCACCACACAAATCTCCCAAATCACTCACATTACTGCGACCATTATTTTTAAAATATACATTTTATGGATTGATAAGATGCATCTTTACAAAATGGTTGCAATAGTTGCAAATTAAGTATATTCATTAGTGCCGACATAAAAGCGGAATGCAAATTAAGAAATGTACAAAGTGTGCAGCACAACGAAGTTTGAGGTCGCGGGGCGCTAATCCTGGTTTGAAAACTTTTGTTTTGTGGATTCCTCCGCGTTACATAATGGTGTAGTCAAAGTTATGAATTTTCATTAAAGCCCATTTAAAAATGTAATTGCCATTTTACAAATAAGTACAATGCGAATTATTTTCTCTTATTAAATTCTTACATTATACTCTGATATTTCAAGAACTTCAAGTCAAATACCTTTATTTCTCTGGTGATGAGCCTCGTTTATTGTTGTGTAACTGTTGGATTACAATAATATTTGCTCGTCAAACTCAGGGTACGCAGTTTATTGCGAATTCGGAGCGTCGACGAAACTTTTTATTAAATTTCTTTAGCGACATTTCAACCTTCCGTTGCGAGCGTGACAAATGGTTACGCGTTTTTTTATTTAGATATTAAAACTGCAAGTAGGTATAGTTTTTCTGAAAATTTTCTTAAAATAGTGACAACTTGTACACTAATTAATCCATAGATACTTCCATATTAATATTATAAATGCGAAAATGTATCTGTCTATCTGTATGTCTATCTGTCTGTCGGTCTGTATAGATACTACGTGGGCATCATATAATTTAGAAATAACGCATCTACTTGATTCGAGATTAATTCGTTGGGATTTTTAATTCTGAATAATAATAATTAATTAATAGTAAGTTTTTCTTCGTTAAAAAGTTAGATAAAACTGAGGTGAAAAATGTACTCATAGGTGAAGTTTGAAAGTGATTCTATTCCAATAAAAATCTGTTAAATTCCTGATATCATATGTAAAAGTTTAAAACGATTTAAAAATAGGCCACATATTCACTCTACACAGTTCAGCGCTTTTGCACGAATAGCATTTTACAGCGCTTAAGGCTTATCGGAAAATTTGTCAACGCCTCGTCCATTGTTTTTATTAAACCTACATAAAAAAGCTATTTGCAAATAAATACGGCAATCGTTGAAAACTCCTATAAATGGTGAAAATGTGAGCTCGAGTGAGAAGTTATTAACACTTTTTCGAATAAATAATAACACTTAAATCGACTAAACCCGTTTTTTACGTAATGGTTTTTTATACGATTTCATAGTAAAATTGATAGACGTCAACTTCAAGGTGTTATAATAGCGATTTTGTACCAGCAAGCGCAAAGTAGGTAGACCTCAAGTGACGTGACTGTGCAGGAGAGCCTACATCAAACATACCTATTGCAAGGAGCCGCCCGACATAACCGGCCTAGGATTCAGAACATAATATACTCGTAGCTTCAATATAGATAGGCTACTAGCTGATGGCCGCGACTTCGTCCGCGTGGTCTTAGTTTTTTTTTATTCCTTCGGGAACTCCTTAATTTTCCGGGATATAAAGTAGCCTATGTCACTCTCGGTCCTCAACTATACCCATGCCAAAAATCACGCCGCTCCGTTGCTCCGTCGTGGAGTGATTGAAGGGCAAACCAAGAAATCAACAAACCAACAAACAAACACACTTTCGCATTTATAATTTTAGTATGATATATTCTAGCAATGGATACTTAGCTATCGATTGAGACGACGATGAAATAATTATAATAACATACCGTATTAAGTAGTTGATTTGCTTGCAAGCTCACATATATCTACCAAACCTTATAATTAGCCCTTAGCCAGGCCTAGTGAATTCTTTTAATTTAAATACAGATTCTGGTAGATTAAAGGGTTATGAATAAACTAATTTCTTGCTTTTTTTGTTTTTACTATTTCCTAAAAAAACTGTCCCCTGTCTGGCCTACTATCAGATTAGGATATATTATATCAAAGAATGCGCTTGCCTTTCGACTTTTATCTAAAAAGGACATTATATGAAGCGGAGGAGGGTCATTGTTACATCTTAGTTTTATGGAGCCAGCAAACGAGCATCCATTGTGCTCCAGCGATCGATTTAAGCGGGGACGCAATATCGTCCAGCAAAACGACTACGAAAGTTGATTGCGATTTTGAATTGTACGAATCCGATACTTAGTGTATATACAGGCGGATAATAACTTTAGAGCGGGCGTTCGGATAACGTCGAATTAGACGTAACAGCGCAATTTATGTTTTACACATTCTTATTGCTGCAATGAAAAATTTATATTTCATAGATTTTAGTCATCTTCAGGTCAAAGGACCGGAGTAACTTCCCTCGTCAGAATTCAGTCCTACATATTTTATTTATGGTGGCTTAAAATCTATGGGTAAAGATTCTGCATCTGTACTATCTCGTGCTACGCTAAAAAGGTGCGTGGGGCCAATGAAGACATTTACTCATTGAATTATCTACATTAAAATTTCTACATAATTTCTCTAAAAAAGTAGTAATCCGTATTTGTCGGTATATTCCCATCCTCTTTAAACTTTTAACTAGATGATGCAGGTACTACTAGGTAGGTATTTACAACTTTTTACTTTGAAGTTTTTATGTTGAATTAAAAGTACGTAAGAATAGGTACGTTAAGTATTACCTCGATGGTATTACCTGTGGTATACCGTATAATTAAAGTAACTATCGAAATAGTTTTGTCCAGTCAAAACTTAGAGATTTGAGCTCTAATATACCAATAAAACAGACAGTACAGTTGAAAATAACGCCAATTAGAAAGTATCCTTTTTAAAGAGACGCATTTAAAGACACTGTTTTAAATCACAAAAGCGGAATGCAAATTGGAAAATGTACAAAGTATGCGGTATAACGAAGTTTGTGGTTGCAGAGGTGCTAATTTTGGTCTGCAAAGTTTTCTTTTGTGGATTTCCCGTTTTACTTCTCAGGTAATTGTGGCTGTGGTTTCAAATATGAATTCATTAATATTAACCACTTAACAGAGATCCATGAATAATATAATTATGAGATACTTGATGATGTCCGCAACTTCATACGCTTGGATTTAGGTTTTTTTAAAATCCCGCGGAATTCGTTATACTTTCCGAGTAACCTATATTCATTCCCGGGATGGAATATACCTACTTACTTCTGTACCAAATTTCGTTAAAATTGATACTGGCATTACAAGATTATATTACAACTGTAGACAGACACACTTTCGCATTTATAACATTAAATTAAGGATTATAGGGGACCCAGCAGAAAACCTAGGGTTTTGATCCATACTAATATTATAAATTTGAAAGTGTGTCTATCTGTCTGCTACGCTTTCACGGCCCATCTGTTCAACCGATTTTGATAAAATTTGGTAGAGGGATAGTTTGTATCCCGGGGAAAGACATAGGATATAGGATACTTTTTAACCCAGAAAATTAAAGTTTCCGCGGGAATCAAAAAACCTTAATCCACGCGGGCGAAGACACGGGCATCATCAAATAAATATTATAAATGCGAAAGTTTGGATGTATGGATGTATGTTTGTTACTCAATCACGCTCCAACGGATGAACGGATCTGGATGAAATTTGGCACAGAGATAGATTATAGTCTGGAATAGCACATAGGCTACTTTTTATCCCGGAAAATTAAAGAGTTCCCGCGGGAACCGAAAAACCTCAATCCACGCGGACGAAGTCGCGGGCATCAGCTAGTCTATTTAATAAATATAAAAATGTGTGTGTTAAAATTGATTATTATTACATATTGTATCATGATTAGGTATGCATAATGTTAACCAAAACCAATCGTATTCGAACCAGTGCAGTTCACTTGACGATTCGAACTTTTGTAAGTTAATATGAAAGACAATAAAAATCTATAAGTTAATTTTTTTATAAGTAACCTCTTGAACAATTGGCTATTTGACAGTTTTCGGAAAAATACTTAAAAATGTACGTGGGTTCATTTTATACCTCTTACAATGATTTTTTTCTCAAAATCAGCGTTATTTATTAGAAAAAATTACATTTTTAATACAATAATTTTACATTCGCGCGAAAACAGCCGGTCACGTGACATGTGCTAGCTGTGACGTCATAGCTCTAAATAAAACAAAGCTAACTACGACGCTCCAAGTCTTAAGTAATTTCGAGTGGAAAGTTTACAGCTTTTTTAATGAAATTGTGAAAATTACAAGCTACAAGACGTGTGTAGAAATACTATAAATAAAATAATTAATTAATATCCTGACAAATTGTATATAAACACATACCTACAACCTACCTATGTCATAAACGTCTAAAGCAGTGGTTACAGTTAATCTGCCGAGACCCGGAATTTAAAACGGATAAATCTGCGATATTACTTTGTGAAGACCACTTTGATTTTAGTAGTTATTAGGAAGAAATCAACTTAAGACTCGATCTAGCAAAAATGTACATGATCTAACATTTTCTTCTAACATGACATAAAATTAAAATAAATTATTTTTCTGTCACTTTACAGCAGTACTTTCTTAGGTCTTAAACACGAGACCTAAGTAATATTACTTTGTTTATTTTGGTACTTACATGGAAGTTTGTACATTACGAAACTCGGCAGAGCAAAAGTTATGATTAGGTACACTGTGGATTACACGCAAATAAATTTGCAACCATAAATGAATCGACTTTAGGCAGATTTGCACTATCAGCTTTTGTATAGCCTGACTCCATTTAGTGAAACCTTTCACAAGCTCAAATCGAAATATTTTATGTTAATTTTCTCAACAAAACGAAAACGATTTATAGGTTTAACACACGACCTCACAGTGACGTTTGTATGAGATAAAAAGTACCCTGTCTGTGGTTTAAGAGCTGTGACGTCACACGATGCTAAATCAATGGCGCCCGCGTTTCGGGTCTGGCAATCCACAGATAAAAAATCTCAAATTTGTTTTGCATAAATAAAATATATACAATTTATTTTAATGCAAAATACATATTGCATAATTATTGTTAACCTAAAAGCTACCAAATCTAACATATTTTATATTTTATAGTTACAGCTGTCAAGTAGCCAATTCCTCGTCGTTCGATCTAAAGAGAAAATGACTTTTCTTATTCAATTCAATTTAGAATCTTCTTTTCAAGTCACGTATTTTATTTTAAAATAAAGATTGATTATTTATCAAAGGTAACTTTAATTTAAGTTCCGTAGAAGCTCAGAACTGTAAATGACCGATGATAGATGTCGATAACGGTCGCTAGATCTAGAAATTAGAGCTTCTATGTGTACATAATTTAATAAAGTTTTAGGTATTAAGGGTGTGCTTGGGGTCTGTATTAAGTAAATCCCTAAAGAATCAGGGCATTGACCCTGATCCCTAATCGAATTTGCCGTATCCACCATTAAACATTCAGCAAATATTAATGCTAAGCGTCCACTTGTCCGCATCGTACGCACCGGACGCATCGCTTTACGGATCGTAGTATTCTTTGTATAGAAAGTCACACAAGTGCGTCTACTGATCCGCACCGTACGGATCGCTCGAATCTGCTCATCGGCAATGCCGACGCCGGTGCTCCGAGAGGCAACATTTGCGATGCGTGCCGATGACGGCATATACGGAATGCCGAGCAGGTGGACGCGCCCCGGCGCTCGCTCCGCATCGTCTGCCATTTGCATTTGACGATCGTCCTGTCCACTCGCATTTCGCACGTCCGCTCACTACGAAAATCCGAATAAAGTGGCGTCGGCAACCTGATTGCTGGTAGTTGCGTCGGCAAATCCGATCGCTGCCGATGAGGAGGACGCATTGTGAAAAATTCATCCGTTTGATGCGATGCGTCCGATGCGTACGATGCGGACAAGTGGACGCTTGGCTCAATAATGCACGGCACACTGCTAACTCTAATGCCTCCGCTACACTATGCTCCTCGCGCTGCCGCGTAGCACGCCCTCGCTCTGCCGCGTTGCTGCCCTCCGTGGCCACACACAGCTCTCCTCGCGCGATTAATCGCGACGCTCCGCACTAGGTCATTTGCACTAGCTACACGTAACACACAATGGAGGTTGAAACTGTGGCTGCGTGCGCGCTATCCTTGTTTAGCATATTTAACTATATAAATGTACGTCCTATTAAATTATATAAAAACTAGATGATGCCCGCGACTTCGTCCGCGTGGATTTACCTTTTTTGATTCCCGCGGGAACTCCTTCATTTTCCGGGATAAAAAGTCCTTCCCCGGGATATAGCCTACCTCTATACCAAATTTCAGCAAAATCGGTTGAAAAGATGGGCCGGGAAAGCGTAGCAGACAGACAGACAGACAGACAGACAGACAGACACACTTTCGCATTTATAATATTAGTATGGATAATAAGCTCTAAGTTCAAAATCCATACTAATATTATAAACTAGCTGATACCCGCGACTTCGTCTGCGTGGAATAAGTTTTTTTAAATTCCCACGGGAACTCCTTATTGCAACGTGTTCCGGCGCAGACGCCTGGCCACTTCGGAACACTAGTTTATCACATACAATAATTGCTCTAAAACTTTAACAGGCGTTTGTCAACACTGTACTTGACTTTATTAATTATGCAATTTCATTCGTTTTCACATCCATCGACGGATAAACATTAAAACCACTAATTGCTAAAGTTAGTGTTTTATTTGCCCCATTGTGTGCCTAAACATACACTCCGAGAAAAAATTCCAGCCCCCCTATTCTCTAACTCAGTGGTTATGAGAAAATGAAAGCCACTGACATATATTTTTTATCCATTGAAGGTTTGCTATGAAGTAATAATAACATTTTCATAGCGAACATTCAATGGATAATAAATATGTCAGTGTCTTTCATTTTCTGATAGCCACTGAGTTAGAGAATAAGGGGCCAGGTCCTCAACTAGGTATACCAACCCATGCATAAAATAACACATTATTCAAGTTACATATTTTGGACGTTCATTGCTGTGTATAATGATAGTGTCGATACTTCTAAACTACAAACCCAATGACCTTGAAATTTTTACAGATCAATTTTTAAAGTAGGTAAGTACGTACTTTCGAACAAAAAAGAATGAATGAAATCAGACTACGCGTTAATGAATTACAACTAAGTACATATATTTTGACTTTCATCCCCTCTACCAAGTGTTTGTTTGTTGGTTTGTCCTTCAATCACGTCGCAACAGAGCAACGGATCGACGTGATTTTTTGCATGGATGTAGTTTAGGACCCGGAAATCGACATAGGCTACATTTTATCCCGGAAAATTACAGAGTTCTCGTATAATATTTCAATGGTTCCCGTGGGAATTAAAAAAACTTATTCCAAGTGGACGAAGTCGCGGGTATCAGCTAGTACTTTTAAAAAACAAGCTTCTCTATACTAATATACTTATGGAATAACATAGAGGCTAATTTATATCCCGGCAAATTAAAGAGTTCCCGCGGGAATCAAAGAACCTCAATCCACTCGGACGAAGTCGCGGGCATCAATAGATTATAGTCTGAAATAACACAATATAGCTACTTTTGTCCCGGCAAATTAAAAACTTCCCGCGGGAACTTTTTTAATTCACGCAGACGAAGTCACGCGCATCATAATGTAGGTATAGGTACCAACATGATTTATTTAAAACATAATAATATAGGTAGTAACGTTTTATCGTTACTCCATTCATCGGCTGGCGGCGGCGGCGACGGCATGATTGCGCGTGCTTCTGCTACGAGCGCTCGATTGCGAATGAGTAGCGGGCAGTGTGTGGGAGGTCACTCGCGCTCATATCGCCAGTCCTTTGACTCGCACCCAAAAAACCGACAAAACAGGGAGCGATGCGCGAGGACGAGGAGCGTGGCGAGAGCATGGCGAGTATCGTTGCCACACGACGTCTCTGCCTCCGTCCCACGCTACTTCCCACGTCACTCGGGCAGTGTGTAGCAGGGGGGTAAGGATGTGATGGCCAAAGATCTCTGTGTTAGTGTCGTCCAATAGGACCAGCGCTTCTCCTATGTGTGACTTTGATACAGTTATCTGTTGAATTAATTTTCGAAGAATTTTCTGCATGGCCGAGCTAAGTTACCGAAAGGATTTAACTAATTAATGTCACTAATTTTACTTTGAGAAATAATCTCGCATCTAGAGATTCACGTACCCACCTTTTCACCTTAGATTAAAGGCAATAGGTAAGTTTCTAATATAATTTAAATTTCTAATCTCCCGTGTAATAGAGTGATTACAATTCAATTGCTGGAAGGGCAGGGCTGGGGGGCAGGGAAAGGGAATTGGAAGGGCTGGCTCATTTTTTGCGCAAATGATCATGGCTGTCCAGCTCGCAAATGCAGCCAGCATTCTTGCCACCATTCCACGCGGGCATGTTTTATATAGTAACTAGAGGACGCCCGCGACTTCGTTCGCGTGGCTTAAGTTTTTTAATTCCCACTGGCACGCCTTAATTTTCCGGGCTAAAAAGAAGCCTGTATCACTCGCCAAGTACCCAACTATACCCATGCAAAAAATCACGTCGATCCGTTACTCTGTTGCGGCGTGATTGAAGGACAAACTCTCTGTTTGACGTCCTTGGGAATAGAAATTTCAAAAACTTTAAAATCCGTATTTCATCATTATTGGAAGCCCAAATACCAAGTTTCATGGCTATAGCAGCTTGAAAAACGACGGACTTTGATACAAACTTTCAAACCCCATTTAACCCCATTGAGGGTGGAATTTTTAAAAATGTGACACACATCCTTCTGTATTTTTACCATAAGCCAAAATACCAAGTTTCGTAGATTTAACTTGAAAAATATCTTGTTAAATAAAGGACTACCCTATTTCAACCCTTTAGGGGTAAAATTTTGCCAAACTGTGACACACCTATTTCTTTATTTTTTACCGATAGTTTCGTTGATATAACTTGAAAAATATCTTGAGAAAAGAAGGCTTTTCATACCAACTTACATCCAGTATTTCACCCCTCTGGGGGTTGAATTTTTAAAAACTGTGAAACACGTATTTCTTTATTTTTAACCCGCAGCTCATATACTAAGTTTCATGGCTATAACTTGAAAAACGACGGACTTTCATATAATCTTTCAACCACTATTTTACCCCTTTGGGGGTAGAATTTTGATAAACTCTGACAAACGTACTTCTTTATTTTTTACCGAAAGCCAAAATACCAAGTTTCGTTGATATAACTTGAAAAATATCTTGAGAAAAGAAGGCCATTCATACCAACTTTCATCCCCTATTTCACCCCTCCGGGGATTGAATTTTCAAAAAATTGAGAAACACGTCTTTCTTCATTTTTTACCCGCAGCTCATATACCAAGTTTTATGGCTATAACTTGAAAAGCGACGGACTTTCATACAAACTTCAAACCCCTATTTTACCCCTTTGGGGGTGGAATTTCCAAAAACCCTTTCTTAGTGGATACCTAGTCTTCACAAAGAACACACTCTCCAAATTTCATGTCTCTAGGACCAGCGGTTTAGGCTGTACGTTGATATATAAGTCAGTCAGTCAGTCAGTGAGTCAGTCAGTCAGTCAGGACTTTGAATTTTATATATATAGATTAGGTTAGCTCTAGCTTTAAGTTCTTTTGTATTGTTTTCAATTTAAAAAAAAAAGAGAAAAAATATTCAAAACAGTACCAAATAGCGTCCAAAGCACAATAAGTGAAATATTATTAGTGCTCTAGCAGTTTTTGCAATGCTTTGCCGATAAAAAAGTCTTGTCGCACAGGGGCCATATACTGCCAACGCTTAAAGCAATACTTAAGCAATATTACTCAAAATGACAGTTTTATGTCACGAAGTTTGACGTTTCTAAAATAAGGATTATAATTCTAAAACACGAAAGTCAACATTAATGAAACAATATGGCTTTAAGCGTTGGCGGTATGGACCCAGGATTGTGCTTGACCAATTAAGTACAAGCTTTGAACCGGTTAAATGAAATCATTACGTCCATCAGTGATCAGGGTCGGTGTAAATATGAAATTGTACATTATATTAAAGCAATCGATTGCAATGGACATTTTCGATTGACTGGTGTCAGTCTCCTGGTAATTGCTTTAAATGCACAAAATGTTTTGTGTTGTATCATTTTAACGCTCATCATATCGCGATAAATTGATCATTTCGGCATGATGTTAGTAAATGTATGAAATTATAATGGGTACTCATTTGCATAGAAATTATTTATTGTTTATATTTTATACGTTTTATATACTGATATAATATATCGTCCACTTTCCTACATTAATTACAGTTCAGACTATGTTGTGCTATGTTCGTGATACAATTAAAATATTTTGATTAAAAGTGTGAATATTAATTAAATATTTAGTTATAAAATAGTTGCAATAGCGAGTGAACAATACACTATATTTTTTATTTCACTACTTAGCCCTTGACTGCGATCTCAACTAACGGTAAGTGATGATGCAGTCTAAGATGGTAACGGGCTAACCTGTTAGGGGTTATGGCAGTCATAATATTAAACCCATACCCGGGGCTTATATTATTATGAAGTCGGTTTATATATGACGTCGAGTCGTACCGGAACGCTAAATCGCTTGGCGGTACGTTTTTACCGGTAGGGTGGTAACTAGCATGGCCGAAGCCTCCCATTAGACCAGACCAGAGAAAGTTCCGAAATGATAAATTCCAAAATTAACCCTACCGGGAATCGAACCCGCTAGATACGGATACTTAGGTAGGGATAGAGACAGGGTTCTATGTTAACGTTACCTTTAAAAGTTACTCACAGCCTCAGACAGGTTAATTACTGATGGACAGGTAACATAGACGATATTAAGACGACAAGTTCCAGAGTAGATCTAATAATTGACTACCCTGGAACCTAATTATAATGTACATAGCAATACACACGCGTCAAAGTGCCATTGTATATGGAAATGCACATCCTATCAGACGCGCTAGGCCGCCTGACTATGGTAGGTTTGCATTCCAAGAGATAATCACTGTGGACTGTCACTAATGTAGGCGGTAATAGATGGATGCGTTCAAACAATCTAACTATATTATGTAAATGTATGGTTTACGACCAACTTTCATTGCATTGGATGTATACTTTCTTCGAGTAGGTACAGAATTAGATTAGCTCTTGTTATGGTAGAGCTCGAGTCAATAGTAGCTATGGTATTGGTTAAACTGTTTATAAACTAGTATACAATACAATAAGTTATACTAGTACAGGTCATGGTCAGGAAAGTTTGACATCGATTTAGCTATAGGTAAGTACGTAAGTTTATAAGTATAAAAGGGGTGAATGATAGGTTGACGAATAACAGAAGTGAGTGGAAGAGGAAAACATGTTGTGCCGACCCCACATAGCGTGGAACAAGGGCAAGAAGAAGAAGAAGAAGTACGTAAGTTTATATGGAATAAGATGATTCCCGTGAATTCATACGCGAACTTTGGAAATTTGTGGGAAGTCCTTGAATTTCATAATGCACCCAAAATCATTTAATCAGGTTTTCAGCTATATCAAACTTTCGAAAAAATCACGTCAATTCGTTGTTCTGTACGCTTACTCCCAGTTTTAACATTGCAGATACGATTGATCGACGTGAGCGTTCGATCACATTTGCGTCAAACTAAAATGAACCTTAATTGCATTGATTTAGAGCCACAAATCCAGTGCAAAAGATTTAAATTTCGAAACGTACCGTTTGGAGCGCTCACTGTGAATGCATACACGAAATTGAGCTCTAAATCAATGCCATTAAGGTTTATTTTAGTTTGACGCCAACGCGATCGAAGGCTCACGTCGATCAATCGTATTTGCAATGTTAAAACTGGGAGTAAGCGTACAGCTGTAGTGCGCTTGAAGGATAAACCAACGAATGAACACACTTTCGCGTTTTTATTATTCTGTACGGATAAAAAATTTAAACAATAACTTTTCTGTGTAATGTTCTACGTCCATGAAGACGTTAATGCTTTGACTACTCCGTGTTTATAAATAATATATAAATAAAATTCAAGTATAAAACCTGTTTCGATTTGTAAAAGCTTTAGCAAAACATTTTCGTTTTGTTAAAATCCAGTTCAAACTGCCAGTTAATTTAAACCGTTAATGCAACTCTATTAGGTCACTAACTCTTTCTATTTAAATGGCGTTCGTTCCGCACACCGTGTAAAGATAATATTTTATTTCGGTCCGCACGTCCAGCCGCATCAGGTTTCCAATTATGTTAATTGACAAGTGCCAGTCCGGTGCATTTCTTGCCATGGACGCGTGCCACTGCAAATAGCTTGACAATGTATGGACAATCGCTAAAAAATACTCGATGAATGGTAAAAATATAAGGGGAAATATAACCCCAATGTATATGTAGTAAATAGTAATGTTATTCTGCCTTATACAAAAAAGTCTTGAAAAAGTTGATAATATTATTTTTGTTGTTTATATAATTCCGAGATGGAATGGAAAAAAGTTTTATTGTGCGTACATATTGCAAGCGGTGTTAGCCTAGTGGTTAAACCCGGCCTCCTGTACGGGGTCACGGGTTCTATCCCCGGACAAGCACCTCCAACTATTCAAAGTTAATGTGCGTTTTAAAAAATTACTGAAATTTCACTTGCTTTAAACGGTGAAGGAAAACATCGTGAGGAAATCTGCACAAAGTATAAGCTAGTTCAATCCACGAAGACGCGCCCCACTATTTATTGCGAGGGGAAACAACGGGGTTCGGGGTTCGGGGGAATTTTTCGCTATTTAATTTTGTGTGCGTGTGTGACATTGCTACTCGCTGCGTAGTAATAGAACTCACATTCTTGTAGTTCACATTGCACACTTGCACTGTAAGCGATTGCGGAAAAGAGTGGGGCGCGTCTTCGTGGATTGAACTAGCTTATACTTCATAAAGTTTTTTGAAGGTGTGTGAACTCTGCCAATCCGCACTTAGCCAGCGTGGGGGACTATGGCCAAACCCTTCGAGCTCAGTAGTGAGCCGGGAATGGGTTGATAAAAGGAGACATATTGCATTGTTTCGTGATAAACAACTAGTCGATTGTTATCAGAATAACGAGACCGCTGTCCAGTGCAAAACCTAGCTCTCACAGTTCACTGGGTAAGGTGGTAAGCAAAAAGTGGTAAGGTAGTGTACCCAGGAGAGGTAGTTGTGAACCAAAATATCGATTTCCACCCGAATAATAAATAAACACGATGTTTCAATTTATATTCATGGTATAGGTAGCTCGGATGGAAGGCGTATCGTATTTGATTTCCTTTGTCGGTTTAATAAATAAAAGCGTAACAACAGCTGCGTTAACTTTTACCTAGTTTTGTCTGTCTGCGTCGGTGAAAAACGGAAATTCTGTTATTTTTTGTTCGTTTGGTCGTTTCTACCAGCAGTATTTCGATTTCATTTTCTCCTCACTCTATAGACGACTCGAAAAAAGAAAAGATCGTTCATTATTCGACGTGTATCACGTATGAAGGAAAAATTTTCCTTCCATCGCTTGAGATTCGAAAGTGTTGTTTAGTTCTCAATTTGTATGTATCTTGTAGAGATAAGTGCTTCATTGTCCCCAATTTTGTTTTCTGTAAGTTAAAGTCTTTACCAAATATTTAAAAAAAGACCTTTATTAGAAAGACCTTTTTAAAAAAAAGACGGACCAGAACTTGCAAGGCTGGATCGGGTAGCACTATAGTCAATTTAAAATACAAGTTTTATCTTTATCACTAGCATTCCTTTTCACAATGTCTGATTTTAACAAAAAGAATTGCAGGTAGGACTTTTGTCATACAATACAATCGTTGAATGGTCTAGAGTCAGACCGGTCAGGACTTTGAAACACCTTTGTGCTCCAAAGAGCGTCCCGTACGCTCGGCTGAACAGACCCGTATAAGAGTCTAATGATGTAGCTCTGTGACGTATTATTTGTTTCATTGGAAGACCGAGAAGGACATTTTCGTATTTTTAAAAAAAAGTATTAGTCAAAAGAAGAAAACAAAATTTTACTTTTTCAAGGGAAAAGATTGAAAATTTACCAATCCGAGCTTGTATTCAACGAAAAATTGGAATAAACTGATGATATGGGCGAAAATGCTGAGGAAAATCATTTTTTGCTGGCGGACATACAGTCTGCGCTCGCACTATTATATGAAGCCGTGACAGGACAAAAAGTGTTCCATGCGATACATCAAAGAGCTGTTTGATGTTTTATTTTTATCACTGACGAACGAGAAGGACTTTTTCCTATTTCTTTTATAGTAATAGCACAGAATAGGTATGGTAATAGTCCAAAGAAGAACTCAAGATTTTCTTTTCAGAATTCAAATATTCAACGAGATATTAGTGCTTGGCTGCAATAAACTGACGATGAGGGCGAAAACACACTAAGGACAACATTTTTTGTCTGGTGGGTAAAAAGTCTGCGCTCGCACTTTTTGAAGCCGTACAATTTCCATGATAGGACGAAATGTGTTTTTTTTTTTTTTTTTTAATTTATTTTGTACCAAAAACTTATGAAATGTGTAACTAACCTGACGGGATCCCTAAGAATCTATACCTTACTCTACCTATAAAATTCAATATCTCTCTAAAATGGCACGTGAATCATCTAGCAGTAAGACCCTCATAATGATGCGTCCATAATAAACCAAGATCTTTTAGAGTTTCGGAAGCCATCCCAACGTCTTGCTTATATACCGATCTAGATGTAATAGTGACGTGTTCAAGTTTTAAATAATTTATAAACGCTTTCAAGTATTGATTTAATGTAAAGTAAATGGTGATTGGTAGCTCCACCCCGCTCACCAATGATAGACTTCGGCCCTCTCTTGGTATCCCAAGAGGCATTAGTCATCGACTAATAGGTCTCATAAGTATACCAAAAGGCAGCAGCCTCCCCTCCTTAAACCACTAGGCCACCATTTGGGGTATTAGCGCGGACGTATATGCAAGCATACTTTAATTTAGTTAAATACAACGCGGAAACCACCATGGGTAGTAGGACGTCGTTTGTACGTTACATAGGTTGTGAGCCAATGTGACGCAGCATAGGTCGTGAATCTATGCATTTACAAGTAACATAGGTTGTGAATCTATGGAACCGTAAATAGTATAGTAGCACAGGTTGTGAATCCATGCAACTATGAAAGTGTCGAGGCTGAGTCAGGCGTAGCGCAAAACATAGATATCCGGTATGTCACGTGTGATCCAACCTTCGGTAATAATAAACGGCGTCCTATCAACCATGGTTAGTTGTCGTTCGAATGTAACGAAAGTTACGGGTTTACATAATGTAAGCATAAGTAGTCATCTATAAGCAGATCGCATGGCAGAGTCAGATATACTGCAGAACATAATAACTACATTCCGCAGCCCCAACTCAACCAGCGATGATTATATGTAGGTAATATACGTGTAAGTATGTTGTATTAAAATATGTATATAAATCCACCATAGGCGGATCAAATATCGTTGGAAGCCTCCAACGACATTATGCGTTCGAACGAGCGACGGACATCGTGACACATACTGCACGCACCATTACACGAACAGTGAATCCACTTTGCTCGGCACCAGCCCGCGAACGACGGTGGACATCGTGACACATACTGCACGCACCATTACACGAACAGTGAATCCACTTTGCTCGGCACCAGCCCGCGAACGACGGTGGACATCGTGACACATACTGCACGCATCAAGCATACACCACAGCATCGCTGTGCACCATCACATACACAAGCTACCACAGCATACTATCGCATCACCGTCGCTTGTTCGGCGACCAGTCCGTTTGTCGGAAATATTTCTAGCATGGACCGAGATCGCTCCTCCACTGTATATACTATATTTTATTCTCTAATATTGTTATAAATATATATATTTTGACTGAGAGGTACGAATCGTCACATTCAACCCCCTAAATTCTGTGATGCGTGCAAACAGTTGTAATTCTATGCAGCACGCAGAACAGAATTTACTAAACTAAAGAACTATTTGTAAATTTTATAAGTACCAACGTCGCAACCCCCCCCCCCCCCCCCCCGCGTCTACGGTTTTATGACCACTCTAATCTATATCACATCAATAGCTACTGCAGCATCGCTCCTACCTGTCCTATCCATCCATCCATTCTCGCACTTCTTTCCATTCACCTCCCATTCACACACATAATGGCATTAAGTAAAACAAAACCTACTGATTTCCCATTTGTTTTTCTCTAAACTTACTTATTTATATCATTATATAAAGCCCTAAAGCATTAAACCAACATCGGCAACCCCCCGATGTGATAAATTTTATGACGTTAATACAGCTTTCGTTACCAAATTCAACACATTCATAACACTTCCCTTAACCTGCTAAACATATTATATCTCGTACGTTGAGCATTCCTCCTACCTCTAATACCATGACCATCTCCCTAAACACATATTACATAACCATATCACTTACGTAGTGTCCTACCCACTAGACGATCATCGGCAACCCCCTAATGATATGATTTTATTACATAATAATGACTGTCATCGAGTTCAACTCTTGTCCCACGCTATTGGGGTCAGCACAACATGTTTTCCTCTTACACTCACTTCTGTTATTCGTCAACCTATCACTCACCTCTTTTATACGCATATGTTCTTTCACACAATAAATCCATATTTTCTTTGGTCTCTTTCTACTCGTTTTTCCTTCTCTACATGCATATCTATCATTCTTCGCGTAATATGCATTATGCACTGGTGCTACTTTCAAACTTCCCCTTTATATATTCATTCCTAATCTTATCCATTCTAGTCACACCACACGTCCATCTCAACATTCGCATTTCGGTCACATGTACTTTTCTTTCATCCGTCCCTTTAAGAGCGTACATACCCTGAGCCTCTTTTGAAGTTTAGGTATTTATCTCGGGTTTAGGTATATAAAATCCTTTGTCTCGGATAGTCCTTTGTTTGAGCGAGTGAACAGAAGGCGTCGGGTGCAAAGTAGTTTGACAAACCGTTTTGATCCTAATCCCATTTTCAAACGGGCAAATATGTTTTCAATATTTAAAAGAAATGTTTTTAATTCGCTTAACATACGTTTCATATAAAACTTTTTTAAATATAGGTGTATTCATATAAAGAGAAGGTTGCATGATTGTAAGTATAGATGTTTTTAAGTAGGTATATCAATACTGACATTATCTTTGTTTGCTTATTTTCTGTTAGTTACTTATAAGACACATTTTGTACAAAAATAAACAAAATAGTAAAATAAAATATTAGTATTATTTTGATTTTTACTTAACATTATTTACAATATAAAATTATTAGAATTTATATAGTAAATGCTACTATCCATACTAATATTTTAAATGCGAAAGTGTGTCTGTCTGTCTGTCTGTCTGCCTGTCTGCTACGCTTTCCCGGCCCTTCTTTTCAACCGATTTTGCTGAAATTTGGTATAGAGGTAGGTTATATCTCGGGGAAGGACATAGGACTTTTTATCCCGGAAAATTAAGGAGTTCCCGCGGGAATCAAAAAACTCAAATCCACGCGGCCGAAGTCGCGGGAATCATCTAGTATTTATATACATATCACTACGCCAGGTCTTAGTTTTTACCATGCATCGATTGACCGTAACCGTTCGATCATATTAGCGTTAAAGTAAAATGAATCTTAATAGTATTGATTTAGAGCTCAAATTCGTGTTTGCATTCACACTGCTCCAAATGGAAACGTTTCGAAATTAAAATCGGTTGGAATTTGTGACTTTAAATCAAGCCCCTTTGGGCACATTTTACCCTGACTCCAATGTGATCGAACGCTCGATTACGATCAACCGAATTTTCAATGTAAAAACAAACTAAAAACGGGTGTCTCTTATTGGCACTGATCTCCATTTACGGGGATCTACTATTTCAGGCAAAATACATTTGTAATAAAAACTTATTAGTTTTTGTTCCATATTTTTTTTCCAAAATTGATCGTCCTTTATAATCTTTTCAATTTTCAAATTAAATTTTTTCCGGTTCAAACCGCAAGAAGACAAATTTTGATTTTGATTTTGATTTTGAACCTTTTTGATTCCTTGCCTTCGCTAATTGTTCACTACGTAAATATTTCTTTTTTTTTAGAAAATCGGAGTTTTAGAACCCATTTCTGAAAAAAAATAACTTATTTTAATTCGCACGCAATGAATCCTAAAGACAAAACAGTGCAATAAAACTGATAAGCACGTGCAGATGCAGGTGTTTCACCAACATAGGTTTTTGTTTATCATGGTAGGTACCTAACAATAGACTCGCGGGTCAATAGCGATACAATAATAAAAAAGGTCCGGTTCGGAAAATATAAAACACAATCATCAAGTGCCGCTCTGTAAACGATAATCACTTGCAAAAGGTAATAAAACTATGTAATCCTGCAGGTGTTGCGGTAGTGTACTCAGCTTACCAAAATAACAATAGAAATTTACTGCGTGGTAGTACTAAAATACAGCTTAGCTACCAATTTTTCAAATAACTTTTTGCCGTGCTAATGAGTGTATGGTTATTTGTAAGAAATTAATAATTTTGCCTGACAGTAAAATAAAAACGCGATGCCAAAAAGCGCATAAAAATACCATGAAAACCTAATTCAACTTTTTTCGTGATTGACTGACCGACAACGCACAGCCAAAATCGATGAACCTAAATATTTGATTCATTGAGTAGTCTAGGTGTGAACTGAGGAAGTAGGAAAAGGCTGATAGGCTTTATCAAATGTGCAACATAAATAAGTTATAGAAATACTGATTCACATCAGACAATGCCTTTTCAAATTCCAAAGCAGGCAATAAAACTGATAAGCACGTGCAAATTGCAAGTATTGCACTAATGTAGGGTTTTGTTTATTATAATAACAATAGCGATCACGGGTCAATAGTGATACAATAACAAAAAAAAAAGTCCGGTCGACAACCATACTCGTAAAAAAACAATAATCTAATGACGCTCTGTAAACGAAATACACTTGCAAAAGGCAAAAAGTACATAATTACAGTTGCGCTAGTATGTATAATCGGTTTACCAAAATAACAATAGAATTTACTACGCGGGGCAAGCTGCACTTTACATAACTTTTTGTTGACGTGATGAGTGCATTGTTTGGAATAAGTAACTTTGCCTGACAGTAAAATAAAACACGCAATGCCAATAAAGCGCGAAATGAGGCCATTTGGCTGACCAACGCTCAGCCAAATTCGACGAACCTAAATATTTTATTCCTTGAGTAGTCTAGGTGTGCACTAGGGCTTTCGAATACCGGTTTTTCTCAATACCGGTATTAATACCGGAATGATTTTTTTCAATACCGGGATCCCGGGATCCCGGTATTGGAAAAATTTAAAGTGTGGTAGATGTTTTTTAACTTAAAATTAGTCTTTTCTGAAGCAAACGGCACCATAAAAAACAGTTTTTTGATAAAAAAATTTTTTCACCAAATTAACTCAAAAAAGTGCCTTTTCTGCATAAATTCAGTGAAGAAAAGCCGTTTTTTTTTCACTCAGCGATTTTTTTTTTGGATTTAGAACGCTGTGGTTGATTATTACGCCTTGGATTGGTATGTCTATTTCTAAGTAACTCCTTCACTCTATTTTATATCATGCAATATTTTATGAAATTGTATTTTCTTTAAAAAAAAACACCAAGTATTGATTTTAGATTAATTATTTGCATTTTGAGTATTGAGATAGTTATTTACGCGTTGACTTAATTTTTACGAATCTATCGTTTGTTTATGTATGTTTGTATGTATAAGGTGAAAATTACGGACCACGTAATGTTTTGAAACTCCTGCATCACATCATTTTAAATACAACCTTTCTCAACGTACACACAAAATTAAATAAATATGGCAGGGAATTTTAAATAATTAGTGAAATTAGTGTCGAAGATTGTAATTTAAACTACCATCGTCGTCATCGTCTCAACTTAAAGATATCCTGGACGTAGGTCTCCTGCATGGATCGCCACAGAGCACGGTCTTGTGCCCCTTGTTTCCAGCGGCTCCCAGCTACACGCTTGAGATCGTCAGTCCACCTAGTGGGGGGTCGTCCAACACTGCGCTTCCCGGTGTGAGGCCGCCATTCAAGCACTTTGGGACCCCAACGCCTATCGGTTCTATGTGCCCCGTCCTTTGCCACTTAAAGCTTGGACTCTTCGAGCTATGTCAGTTACTCTGGTTCGCCTACGGATCTTCTCATTTCTGATTTGATCACGCAGATATACTCCAAGCATAGCTCTCTCCATCGCCCGCTGAGTGACCCTGAGCCTTCTTATCAGGCCCAAAGTTAGCGATCATAGCGATTCGGAGCCGTAAGTCATCACTGACAACACGCACTGTTTGAAAACTTTCGTCTTCAGGCACTGAGGAATTTTGGACGAGAAGATGTCGCGGAGTTTCCTGAACCCTGCCCAGCCGAGTTGGATTCGGCGGTTGACCTCTTTCTCGAAATTGGACATACCTAACTGGACTGTATGTCCTAGGCATATGTAGTCATCAACAATTTCGAGTGCAGACTTCTCAACTAACACAGGTTGGGGCTGAACGTGTGCATTAGAAATGATCTTTATCTTGCTCATATTCATTTTTAGGCCCACCTGTTGAGGAAGTACTAAATGAGTAATAAACGATATTTTTGTAAGAAGTCGATCGAAGTCAAAGAAAACGATAATTTTGTGAAACACAAATTAATCTAAAATTCAATACTTAGTTATTATTTAAAAGAAAATATCTATCTATACTTATAATAAAACTGTAACAGGTCCAATTCTGTACATTGAAGATATTTTGAAAATTTTTTTTGGAGGGCACTCATTATTCGATACTGAAGCCAAATCTGCAATTTTTTTCATTTTTGTCTGTCTGTCTGTCTCTCTGTCTGTCTGTCTGTCTGTATCTTGGCCGCGCATCACGCCGAAACTACTGAATGAATTCAAACGAAACTTGGCACGATTTGAGCCCATACTATGAGGTAGGACATAGGATACTTTTTATCCCGAAATTCTACCCCGGAAGGGGTAAAATAGGGGTTGAAAGTTTGTATGAAAGTCCTTAATTTCTCAAGTTATAGCCATGAAACTTGATATATGAGCTGCGGGTTGAAATTGAAAACATATGTGTTTCACAGTTTTTCAAAATTCCACCCCCGAAGGAGTGAAATAGGGGTTGAGAGTTTGTATGAAAATTCTTAATTTCTCAAGTTATAGCCATGAAACTTGATATATGAGCTGCGGGTTGAAAATGAAAACATATGTGTTTCACAGTTTTTCAAAATTCCACCCCCAAAGGGGTAAAATAGGGGTTGAGAGTTTGTATGAAAGTCCTTAATTTCTCAAGTTATAGCCATGAAACTTGATATATGACCTGCGGGTTGAAAATGAAAACATGTGTTTCACAATTTTTCAAAATTCCACCCCCGAAGGGGTGAAATAGGGGTTGAGAGTTTGTATGAAAATCCTTAATTTCTCAAGTTATAGCCAAGAAACAGCATTTGGGCTTTCGTAAAAATATGAAGAAGTACGTGTTTCACCATTATAGGGGGATTATACCGTGGGATAGTAATATAGGCTACTTTTTATCCTGGAAAATTAACTGAAAAACTTATTCCACGCGGACGAAGTCGCGGGCATCAGCTATAAAGAATATACATACATACATACATACATACATAGGCTACTTTTTATCCCGGAAAATTAATGAGTTCCCGCGGGAATCGAAAAAACTTAGTCCACGCGGACGAAGTCGCGGGCATCAGCTAGTATCATAATAAAATATGCATTAGTTATAAATCAGATTTCTGAACGTTTTGAGAGACAATGAAATAGAAATGACAAGCCACAGGGATCTAAATTCAAACACTAATTTTTCCCTCTGAGTGAACAAAAACGACTTTTCTTCACTGGTTTTAAGCAATAAAGGCGCTCTTTTTGAGCTAATATGCATAATGATACAAGTTTTAAACTTAGCCGAATAAAAAACAGTGGCATCTACTAAGAAATATATGCAATAGTCACTGTTTCGTTTATAGTGTCACCAATACCGGTATCCCGGTATTAGACATTTCAATACCGGTATTGAAAACCGGCGAATTGAGTTGACAAACAGACAAAAAAACTCAGTGAAATATCCCATATTGGATTTGCCGTGACATCATACTATGGTCTTATAATATCTTAGTACTCAAAATATGTAGGTTTGCAATAAAGAGGGAACCAACAAAGAAAAACACATATACATACATGATTGCTAACGACCAAGCCTTCCCCAAGTCGGGCAAAGAAAGGTTCAGTTCAAAACATAAAACAAAACCTATTCATCAAAAAGGTCCGTAAGCGTGGTAAATAATAATAACTACCCAATTGTTTGCATCGTCCTGCCTGCACCTGCTTTTGCTATCGTGACGACTGTATTTTCATGGCCATAAATAATATCTATCCAAGTGTAAAAACAAGCAAACATGCGAGCCAAACAAATAAAATTCTAATTTCTAATTTATTGTAAGTGCACAGTAAATTTGACTATTCGAAAGCTCATTGCATAAGTTTACTAACGTCCAATCGTGTGTCTCGATACGAGTCGCTTCACTAGGTGACTCCCGCAACTTCATCTGCGTGATTCATGATTTTTAAATATCTCATGGGCATTCTTATTTTCCGGGATAAAATACCTATGTTTGTCTCCAAGAAAGTAGCTATCTCTGTACCGAATTTCGGGAAAAATTGGTAGATAAACCTCGCATGTAGACAGCTGACAGACCGACAAAGTAACACACTCGCATGTTTAATATTAGTAAGGATTACAAATTCAAAATTTATATAAACTTATTTATTTAATAAATATAACACAATATCTAATCGCGGGCAGTATCATTCAGAAGTAATTCAAGCCGGAGGTAAACGATCCAAAGGGATAAAATAACCAAATCATAATGCAAATCACACCAATAAAATGCCAAGTCGTCATAAGGAAAGAGAATTTCACAACCAAACACAAGATACCGCGCTAATATGCCATGAAAGACAATAAACACGTAACTTTTTTTTTTGAAGTGCTGGCTCATTTTTTGCGCAAAGGATCAGCCTGGCTGTCCAGCGCGGAAATGCAGCCAGCATTCTCGCCACCATTCCACGCGGGCATGGCATTATTAGGTTAGGCTAGCTAGGTTTATTGTTTCTATTGTATTGTTTTCAATAAATTTTACCAACGAGTGATTATCATTTCAGTACATGACATCGCATTAATATTTATAAGGGACGGAGTGGCCAGTCTAGGTAGAGATGGTTGGTCAGCCTTTAAATAATAGTTAATTTAACCACAAGCTTTATAAGGCAAGTTTAGTAAAGTAAATTATTTTATAACTGTCTGAAACACACGACCTTGTCTGAATTGAATATTCAAATTCTTATTTACGAGTAAATAATTAAGTAATATAACTATAAATATCATACACGTTTAATATAAAGTATAATATACAAACCTTAAACTGTTTAAAACAAAATAATTTTCAACCATCAATAAGAAAAAGCAGCCAGTATTAAAAATGCCTACTATTGAGAAGTGACAATCACACTACAATCTCAGGTATATGCTACGTATATCATTTTGAGTTGCGGAGACAAAAGGCGTTACGTCCACCCTCTGAGAAGCCTCGGCTACGACTAGTTTTCCTAGTGCTTGATCACGCAGTTTTGTAGTGTGTTACAAACTTATTTTTGGATGTAAATTATTGTTAATTATATATTTTTTTTTGCTTAATATAATTGAAAATATGTCTTACTTTTAGGAGTACTAATTTATTTTTACAAATTAAGCCAAATAACCTCCTAAAATGAAGGTTATATGTGTCCTTAATTTCGTCAAATTAAATCTTCTTTGTTTTGAATTTTATAATACAAAGGATAGCAAATTAATAATTTTTATCTTCCACTATAGTAGTTCAGGACCTTATACTCAATAAAAGTATCTCTTTGTGTGACCACAACGAGTAAATTTGGATGTTCGCTAACGTCAAACTTTACACAAAAATCAAGATTAAATAACAGCTTCTTGGTATTTTCGTAATAAGGAACAATCTATTAATTAATTTCAAAATGTTGTCAGTCATTATAGTAGATCAGAGAATTCCCTACAATTTGGTATGAATAAGTTTTGGTTTAATGCAGGGAGTAACAAAATATCAGGGGGCAAAAAAGCTAAATATAAGGGTCTACCCTTGCAGCTCAAGCTCAGCTCGAATGTATAGTCTTAACCGCCCAACATTCTGAACCATACAATGCGACAAGTCTAACGACTGCTTTATAGATTTTCCCTTTTTGTTTAAGGCATTCGTGGGTCGCATATTACACTCGAGACCTGTCTTCGTTCGGCTGATCCTCAGGTCAACACTCTCGCTTTGCTCTACTTACATCATCACTCCATCTTACATTTTCCTCAAATCTTGTAACTGTTACTTGTAACACCTCACAACTAGTTACCACAACCCCCTGTCCATAAGACAATACACACTCTCTATCTTGTGTTGCTTCATACCACCTTCCATACTCATCCTATCTACAAGTCGCTAGGCCTACTCGAACCCGAAAGCTTCCTCTGACTCTTTCCATTTCACGGACAACATATTGTAGGCTTTCGCCTACTTTGACCTACCTATCTTAACACCGGGATCCATTGAGATACGAGTAGTTGTGACTATCCTGGTCACGGCACCATATTGTAACTAAGTAATCATCTATGAGCAGATCGCATGGCAGAGTCAGGTATACTGCAGAACATAGTAATGCACATGAAGTACATTGCGCACAGAGAGCAAGCTCTCTGGTTCAACAACGAACCAATCCCATCCAAACGTCCAACTAGATAGACATCAAGACAGAACCAGCCGTGCTGAGGCATCGCCGAAGCGATATAACGTACATTCCGCAGCCCCAACTCCACCAGCGATGATTATATGTAGGTAATATGCGTGTAAGTATGTTGTATTAAAATATGTATATAATCCACCATAGGCGGATCAAATATCGTTGGAAGCCTCCAACGACATTATGCGTTCGAACGAGCGACGGACATCGTGACACATACTGCACGCACCATTACACGAACAGTGAATCCACTTTGCTCGGCACCAGCCCGCGAACGACGGTGGACATCGTGACACATACTGCACGCATCAAGCATACACCACAGCATCGCTGTGCACCATCACATACACAAGCTACCACAGCATACTATCGCATCACCGTCGCTTGTTCGGCGACCAGTCCGTTTGTCGGAAATATTTCTAGCATGGACCGAGATCGCTCCTCCACTGTATATACTATATTTTATTCTCTAATATTGTTATAAATATATATATTTTGACTGAGAGGTACGAATCGTCACAAATACTTAGAACAGAAATATAGTGGACAAGGAAGCACTTGTCTTTATAATAGATGTGTGTGTAGGTGTTACTCTACCAGTGACCCTTGGCAGTTTTCAAGCGACGCGGGCGTTTTGCGAGCCTTTTTGCCTTGTCCGTAGTGTGATTCCGCCTCCAGTGAACATACATTCTGGAATGGAAAGGTTTTCATGCGTACTGAAACAGTACCTACCTAAAAAATTGCTTGGTAGTTCAACGGTTGAACAAGTGGGAAGTACCCCGGTTTTGGCGGTGGTACGTACTGAGATAAGTACTCTGTGACTATGGTAACAGACAAATCCGAGCGAAAAAATCTACTTCTCACTATGTACTAGTAATTTATTTACTTTAGTTTCGCTAATGGTCACTAGTTTTAGATTTTTATATGATTTGATAGATATTTTTTCAATACAGAGAAAGCACTGTACAGGCTTCAGGAGAGCGATATGAGCGCTTTATTGGTGCTCCTTCGTACACTCAATTCAGTACCGGCCTCGCTTTGCACATAAATCGAAAGCAGCTTACATACACGACTGCGTCAGCTTTTATTTATCTGTAGATCCATTTTATGATGGTATATTTCTGAATAGTAAATAGTTGAATGCAAAACTAAATCACTTACTATAGACGTTGAAAGCTAGGCTTTGACTGATATTTTGTTAAGTGACGATGGCTCTTAAGGAGTATGGCAGTTTAATTAATTCGCTTCTGTTCATAAATTTCGAAATAACTTGATGACAGACACCTATTTGCCTTTCCACGGGAATATGCCAGAGACGATAAAGAAATAGTGAATTTCTAAATTGCCACTATTCCTGGGAATCGAAGCTATAACCACTTTTAAGACTCTCACTGCTAACCGGTATTGACGTCATCATTGTTTAAAAAATTATATTATTTATTAATATCAATTTTTATTAATATATTTTATTGAGGTCTTTTCCTTGTGACGTGTAGTTTCGGAAGGCAAGTGGAACAAAAATCACTAAGCTGCGAAATACTGACTGACTTGGCATACGCATAAAATAGTTAAATGGTGCTAATAACTTTAGGGTGAGGCCTGACGAGCGTAATTTTTAACCGACTTCAAAAAAAGGAGGAGGTTCTCAATTCGACTGTTTTTTTTTTTTTGTTTTTAATGTTTGTTACAAATGGACGCATTTCAAGGGTAGTTTGATGAGAGTTTGGTTCGGTTCTGATACAGAAAAAATTGTTAGTTGGGGTTTTTGAAGTCGGTTTTTTTTTTTTTTTTAATTTTTTTATTTAAGTTGTGAGTCGCGTAATTCCGGTCGTGTAATTTCTGCTGCATTTTGTTTCATATTATAAAAGTCCGAAACTGCGACAGGCACGTCTGGTCTCACACTTACTGCATTAATAATGACCAACATAATATCTCGCATTGTATTTTGTTGTATATTTACTTTTTCTTTGACTAAGCATGTTTCATCTGATATATTATAGGCTAGAATAATACACAAACTCTTGCTAAATTCGTTTGGTCGAAGAAGAATTAGGTTGTATCATAGTTCACGGAGCGAGGTGGTCTTAATGAACGCTTGCAGGAGTTTGACAGGGTGATTTAATAACGCGGGGCGATCGTTCCAGTAAATCGGGATTAGTTTGGGGTGAGATTGAGATGAGAGTTATAGCACAGAATAGGTTATGGTTTCGATGTATTTATTTCGTAATTCGACATTTTTTTTTTATCCACTACAGTTTAGCCCTTGACTGCGATCTCACCTGATGGTAAGTGATGATGCAGTCTAAGATGGTAGCGGGCTAACCTGTTAGGGGCATGGCAGTTATATTAAACCAATGCCCCTATTCGGTTTCTACACGGCATCGTACCGGAACGCTAAATCGCTTGGTGGCACGTCTTTGCCGGTAGGGTGGTAACTAGCTACGGCCGAAGCCTCCCACCAGACCAGACCAGGGAAAATTCAGAAAATATAAATTCCCAAATTGACCCTGCCGGGGATCGAACCCGGCACCTCCGTACGTTAAGACAACAGCGCTAAACACTGCGCCACGGAGGTCGTCAAATAATTCGTAATTCGTTTATTTGTGCTCTATAGATACAGATTCATATTTATTCACTAATTTGCAATGTCTATTAATAGTTGCTCCTGTCATCTTTATAAGAAACTAGCTGATGCCCGCGACTTCGTCCGCGTGGTTTTAGTTTTATTGATTCCCGCGGGAACTCCTTCATTTTCCGGGATAAAAAGTTGCCTATCTCACTCTCCAGGGTCTTCAACTACTCGTATGTCCATGCCAAAAATCACGTCAATCCGTTGCTCCGTTGCGACGTGATTGAAGGACACACCAGCAAACCAATAAACTAACAAACCAACAAACCCACTTCCGCATTTATAATATTAGTATGATATAAGATTATGAACTTAAAACTGTTCTAGTATAAATGTTTAGTAAATCTGTGTAACAATATTTACGAAATTTTGTTGGGAGCTAATTTTTATCCCAAACGTCAGAAAGTTAATCCACGGTAAAAAAACTATTCACGCGGATGACGTCGTGAGCATCATCTTTATCCTTAAAATCTCAAATGCTCCTGTCGATACGTGTTCACTGCTTAGGTGCTTTGTATAATTGCAGCTTCCATATCGTTTTAGGGATGACCGATTATAGACCGAGCTAGGAATGAGCCGTATCACACCATCATCGTGTCTGAACTCTGAGGTGCGCAGGTACTATGAGCGTATAAGCCATGGATTAAAGCATTAGAGTCGTGTTAAATAATCTGGAGCTGGATCAGACAACTAGGAAGTCATTATCATCAACATACGAAGTAGATTAGGTATTTGATACAGAGCACTAATGACTTTACACGATCAAATGTGACTCATCCTTTGCTTCATATGAAATCAACCAGTGTTTTATTATTAGCAACAGGTGTAAATTGATTCACTCAATAAAGCTTCAGGTAAAACTTAATACGGTAGCGAACTAAAATTACCGATAAAACAGTCAATGATACAAATAAACTCAACCATTTAGTTTAAAATGTCACTATTGGAATAGTTACATTCAATTCGATACATTATCATTAGGTTGTCAATCTAAATTGGCCGCTAACTATATTTACAAACAGTCGGATAGTTTAGAAGGTATCCATCTATTACCGCCTACATTAGTGATAGTGACTATCTTTCTATTGGCTGAGAGTTCGTCATCAATTTTAAGGCGGTGCTTGATAAATGTTAGCCATATTTCTTCTACACTTCCTGAGTTCGGTGTTCTGAAACAGTTATTAAACGATCATCACCTGCTATTGGAAAAAAACCTCTCATACCTACATGGTATAAGCTGATATTAGATTCTTTGCGATTTTTATTTAGCCCCTTTTCTGGAATTTGTACCTGAAAACACAATTCAATTTATTTATACATTCAAATAGATGATACCTGGAACTACGTCCGTGCGGATTTAGGAGGTCTCGGGGGAAATCTTTAATTATTATCCTGGATTAAAAGTAGCCTGTGTCACTTTTCAGGTCTTGAACTATACCAATAAAAAAGATCACACCAATCCGTTGCGTTTTTTGGACTAGCTGATGCCCGCGACTTCGTCCGCGTGGTTTTTGTTTTTGTGATTACCGCGGGAACTCCTTAATTTTCCGGGATAAAAAGTAGCCTATGTCAAATGTTCAAATTCTTATAATTTTCCGGGATAAAAAGTAGCCTATGTCAAATGTTCAAATTCTTAATATGGGTTATTTATCCACCGCAGTGCAGTGGGAGTAGGCGCACTTAGAGAAGGTCGATATTACAAACTTTAAATTTTTATCTAGCACCTCCTCAAAATTAGCTACGGGCTCTCAAGCTATATGCAATCTTACCGGAATGCAATCTCGCCGTAGGTGCCGCCTGTCGGATCGCAAGCGTATCTACCATCGGCGCCAGCATCTGTGTGGGTCTTACAAGATGCCTTTAAGACTTGGCGTTAAAACTGTTCTATAAAATCAATTAAAAAATATTATATTGCCTTTGCAAAAGGAGGAGAGGGTTGATTGCAAAGCGAAAAATCCCAATCAAATTATTTGAGTTGATTGAGTAATTATTAGCCAGTGGAATGCATTCAAATTTAAGACGTTTGCATTGGATTACAAGCGAGACTATCTCAGTAAGTAGGACTGCGCATAATTGGGTAGGCGTCACGATTGCGTTCAGAATTATTTAAATTAGCAAACAGCTGACTAATTTACAGCTAATCTTATCAAATACCACCTACATAAGCGATAGTGCCAGTAGAACGTAATCTAGCCGTAGGCGCCGAACGTTGGGATCGCTAGCATACCAGAGCGACATCGCATGACTGGTTATTCTATACAGCATGAAGTTGACTCTCTAGTTTGAAGATAGAAATGATATCTCTATCTTCAAACTAGAGAGAGTGAGAAATTCCTGCGAGATGTAGAAAATAAAGAAAACATAACTTGTGTGAAGGGGCTTTGAAGGAGGATGCAAGGAGCAGTCAAGTCATAGGAAAACTTTACAATTGGAGACCTCCAAGACGTAAAGGTCGACCGTACTTAATACATAGTGTAAACAAGAAATTTAAATAGTTTTTGTTTGACCTGTGCATTGAAAACCCCTCACGTAGAGCACTTTTCTTTTAAGAAACAGTAGGAATATGCACTATTTTTGTTTTTGCTAGAATGTTATTCGGATTGGAGAGTGCGTCATAAGCGCTTTACGGAGGCTTTTCATGCACTCGATTCAGTATCGGCTTTACTAGCAGTGCATATCACTCCCGTAAATCGAAAACAGCATACACGGGCGATGACGGCTCTAGAAATGCGAGAATTGTTCTAGGTGGTAGCGATATTGGTTTGGATTATTTTCACCTTTTCAAAACAATTTTCCCAAAACTGGAAGACCCTGTAAGGACCTACAAATTGAGGGAGACTAGCAGCAGTGGACGTCTATCGGTTAACAACAACGACGACGTTATGTTAAATGTTTTCTAATTGCCAGTCATAAAATCTTCTCATATTTAGCATTTTATAACTTAAATGAAAGCATTTTCATGTTTTACACCATAATGTACCGAGTACTATTTGCATAGTTTAACGACATAATAACTTTAATCAATTTGAAGGAAATTAACTTCCGGAGCAATTACCTGCTATTATATACGTGTAGAATTGTAATTTACATTGCATGTTGTAAGAATAAGAGTGGATAAAATAAAAATAAAAGTAGATTTGTTTAGTACCTATTAATGTTAATATCCTTCTTTCTTCCTTTCTTCTGGGTAGGTCTCCGCACTTAAACACTCCGTTGGAAGTCTGTTGTGCGTGTAGTAGTAGTAGAACCCTTTCCTGCCGAAATAATCAATACAAACATATGAGCTCGCTCCGAAAGACTAGAAGACCGCCCAGATCTTTTTATTACACAACAAGTCCTTGACTGCGATCTCACCTAATTGTAAGTGATGATGCAGTGTAAGATTGTAGCGGGCTATCTTGCTAGGGGTATGGCAGCTATATAAAGCCTATGCTTAAATATATAGCCTATGCATATCGATAGCCTATGTCTATCACGGCACCCAGCGGAACGCTAAATTGCTTGGCGATACGTATTTTCCGGTAGAATGGTAACTATAGCCAAGTCCGAAGCCTTCCACCAGACCAGACCAGAGAAAATTCAGAAATTATAAATTCTCAAATTGATCCTGCCGGGAATCGGACCCGGGATCTCCCACAGTAAGGCCACTGCTCCAGGGAGGTGGTTAAGGATTGCCGAGGGCTACTCGGAGTGTGGCTGGAAACCGACGTAGCTTTCGCGTTGATCTCTGTTTCGTTTGCCTCCACGCAGACCCTTCACAGAGGCAAAATCTATGTAATCTATTTTTAAATCATAAATCAGAGAGAACGCTAATCCACCTATTTCCATGAAATTTGATACGAAGATAATTTATTGGAGATGGACATAGATTTTTGTACGGAGAAACTAAAGACAATCCAAATCCACGTGAACGTTATATGTTACAGGAATAAAGTTACTGTTTTCACTTATAAAATCACAGGAATCGCAATCTTTCTTCTCATTCGTTCACTCTTGGCAGAGTGGTCGTGGCTATGAATGGGTCTTCACAGCAGCTCTTGCGATCTCCCTCCAGCGACTTCTGTTGGCGGCATCACGGGAACACTCGGAGACGGATAGATTTGTGGCAGAACGGATTGAATCCGTCCACCTAGTAGGGGAGCGACCACGTGGACGAGTGCCCTCAACTCGACCTTGTACAACGAGGTGTTCTATCGTACCAGTCTTCCTAGTGATATGCCCAAAGAACTTAAGGATTCGCAGTTGTACAAGCGACGAAAGCCTTTGTGTTATTTTAAGTTCTTTGAGTATGGAGACGTTTGTTCGATGCGCTGTCCAGCTTATTCTTAATAGGCGTCTCCAGCACCACATTTCCAGAGCGTCGATTTTCCGCCTGTCATTTTGTCTGAGGGTCCATGTTTCAGCCGCATATAGAAAGATCGGAAAGACAAGACATTTCATTAGACGAATCTTTGTATTTTTCGTAATTCTTTTGTCTCTCCAGATTTTCGATAGCTTCTCAACGGCTGTTCGCAAATCGCAATCACGTGTCATGAAAACAAATAATTGCATGGACGTTGAATCGAAATATTTATGAGAATATAAATTATATAAAATAATTTTCATATGAATTCGTGATAATTCGCATCGGAATCCTCGATCCAATGACATTAAATTCACCTTTTGTAATATCCAAAAACAAAATTTGCAACAACCTGATCACTGATGGATGTAATAATCGCCAAATAATTTCAGCTTTAATCATGTAAGTACATCGTTAAATCCATATTATGTTGTCGCTCTATCACATGCAGGATTATTTTATTATCATTCGATGAGGATACGGGCGAAACATTTTCGTAAATTTTAATTACTATTTATTTATAAATTTAAAATTTTAATGTAAAATAAGCATGGTGCTAGATAGATAGATAGATGAATACTTTATTGCACACATAGAAGAATAGAAATACATTGTAAAGTTAACTAAAAAACTAGGTATGCAAAGGCGGCCTTATTGCTTACTGATTGCTTATTGCATGGTGCTACATTATGTAAGTACCTTTGAACCTATTATAAGTTCTAGCATCTGGTTGGTGAAGAGATCGCTTCAAAGCGATAAGGCCGCCATTTGTACCGATTTTTCTTTTTTTAATTTTATTGTTGTTTAAATGTACTTATTTTTTATTTTTATTTTGGTGTACAATAAAGAGTATTTCATTCATTCATTCTGGTTTCGCATGAATTCAATGTATATGTGCCCTTAATGAATCTGTGAATCCTTTATTTGAAGAATCCTTTGAATCCTTTCTTTCTTTCTTTAATGAAGCATTGTTGGAATCAACTAAAATGTTACCTTAAGCGAATAAAAATTATTAATGCGGGCAGGAAGGTTGCTATTTTTTTGTAACTAATAAAACTTAAGAGGACATAAATGTTAGCATAGTTTTTAATGCAAAGAGTGTTTTTCATATGAATACCTACCATAGCAATCCACAGATTCCCAATTCTGTGATAAATACACTAGTATAGTGGTATGTACAATAAATAAAAAAAAAACAACTAAATAAATGGTTGATTGTAAATACCAGTCGTCCTTGGCACACAGGAAACAGTTGAACTGTAACGATTTAGAAGAAAAACATAAAATTTTGTATTGCTTTCTATCAGTTTGGTAATAGTCATAAATATTGGTATCAGAAATCTATTGGCCCGGGGCACATTGTCTGAACACCTGCCCGTCGGTATCGATGCTGTGAGCAACATCTACGGGAACCCCGCATAAATATCCATGATGTTTCAATTTATATTCATGATATTAGTAACTCGGATGGAATGCGCGTTACATTTGATTTCCTTTGTTGGCTAAACATAGAGTAAACAGAGGCCAGAAGCTCTGCTGTAGGTAAGTTTTCAAATAATTTGCATTGGCAAATAGTACATTACATCGCGAGACCGGGAAGTACGCGTTTTCTGGTCGAGTGTTACTCGTAGTTGCGAGGCCGGCTATATACGAGACCCAGAAATGCTCTCCCGGTCGAGGTGTGTATAGTGCTTTTCTAAAAAATGAAACAAGTGACTTTATTTTAATATATTATATTATGTAATTAAAAGAAAGTAAATAAAAAAGCAACCTACTTAAGAAATATTAAAAGTTAAATTAGTTATATTTGAATTACTGATTGAAATTGTAATTGGTTTTCCGGGTACATTTATGTTTGTTTAGCTAATTCGGCCTCCGCTCTCAGAAAAGGAGGCGTACAATCTAAATCCATATTATCCTCACTCGAACTCATTTTTTCGTCACTTTTAAATAATAAATTATAACGATTACGTATGTAGTTAATTCCCGCCTTTCAATATTATAAAGATAAAAATAGTAGATTGTTACACAAGGGACGTAAGTAAGCTATTACAGAACAAGATCCAATTTGGCGCCAGTGCGAGCGCAGCTCGCATAGGGTGTAATAGCTACTTGCAACCGAGGTAAGCATTCTACTTTATATCATTCTTGCGAGGTAAATAAAACATTGGTAATGCAAAATGAAATGAAATCACTTTACGAACAAACTTCACAAACTTTCAGATCAAATGAAATGCCGCGTTTTCCATTTTTTTTCGTAAATAGTTTTCCATTTTTTTTACGGCTCTGAGTTCCAAGGAGTTTTGCATAGTTTGAAATGTTGAAATGTATGGAAATTAAATGCCGCCTTTTTTTTTTTTTTTTTTTTTACTTCAAGTTAGCCCTTGACTGCGATTTCACCTGATGGTAAGTGATGATGCAGTCTAAGATGGTAGCGGGCTAACCTGTTAAGGGCATGGCAGTTATATTAAACCCATACCCCAATTCGGTTTCTACACGGCATCGTACCGGAACGCTAAATCGCTTAGCGGCACGTCTTCGTTCACGTCACGGCCGAAGCCTCCCACCAGGCCAGACCAGGGAAATTCAGAAATTATAAATTTCCAAACCCTGCCGGGGATCGAACCCGGGACCTCCGCACGTTAAGGCAACAGCGCTCAACGCTGCGCCACGGAGGTCGTCATGTTCAGTGTTTTTTTTTCAGTAAAAAGTTTTCTTACCATTTTATAAGAAAAGAGATTGTTTACCAAGGAGTTTTGCATAGCTTGAACTGTAATGTGAACATTACAATTCAAGCATAGTGCGACGTAATGTTGCCTTGAATTGCAAACACCAACTTACAAGGAGACTTTCCACCATAGTAATCCCTAGTTACTGAGCAAGTATGATATAAATAAATATTATACTTTTAATTTTTTTTTTGCGCTATGAGTGCTGAACGCGTAATACGGTAGAGTTCCAAATTTAAACTATTATAATAGGCATCATCCCTATTGCCAACAATTTGCAACAAAGAAGAAAACGGAGGCCAAATAACATTATAACAAGTTACAAGATATTCAGGAAGAAATATTCCAAATTCAAACTAATGATATGTAAAGAATGTATGTACATTCTTTACTGGCCTAGGCCGGGAAGTTTAACTTTCGAACTCATTTACAGGGTATGAAATGTGCACATTTCATATAATTTTTTAGAAAAAAAATATTACTATGTCTAATATCTGTGGAGTAAGAAATACTTCAGTTATATCGCAAGGATAACCAGCATTGAAACCACTTTTGGAGGAAAGAGACCACGCAGACATCGTGGAGTCGTTACGACAGTAAAATAATAAAATAAAATAAATAAATAATCATTTATTTGCAAAGAATGTTGTACAATATTTGATGGTAACTATTGTCAAGGAAGTAATAGGACTAGATACATCTAGTAAGTACCTATTAGTTCCTAGACGTTTGCAGGTTTAGAAAACCGTCAAAACAATATTTTAATGTATATGCGATGCCTTTCATGCGGCTGCAAACAATGAAAAGTGGAGTTACAACATTAGAAGAGTTTTGAATAAAGGAAGCCTTGGACCTCAAAGTAAATGGGAGGACACTGGAAGAAGAATTCATGGTTTTAAAAAGTTTACAAATTTAAACTTTGTTCTCTTTCTGATGTTTTAAATTTGAGCCATCTTTCCGATCTCTATCTAAAATAGTAACGGTTTTTAATTCTTTGGCCAGCTTGATCCACATTTTTCCCACTGTTTCCCGTGGGAATTAAAAATACTTAAGTATTTCACGCGGACGAAGTCGCGGGCATCAGCTAGTATCTTATCACAGTTAAGTGGAGCAGCAATGTTAAAGTAGCAATATTCAATACAAAGTTTCTCATAAGAGAAGTGCGTATCAATACGCACATTCTATTCCATCCCAAAAGTTTCCTTTTTACAAAGAGTCTGATTTCAGCAAAAATGAGGGTCTCTTGGATGTAACGAGAACTTTGTTGTAAAATCCTGTCGCCAGTTCAAACGACTACAGTCAGTCCGGTCGGGTCTGCGGGGCACCTTTGTGCTCTGAAGAGTTTCTGCTCTGCTGAACTGTTTGTACAAGACTAATGATGCAGCCATTTTCGGCTAACTACGCTTTGATGTATTATCATTGAATTTGTGACCGGCTGAGAAACCCGGATGAATTCGTAATCGAAGTTATAGAGTAAAGTAATGATGTTCTATATTATAAAATAACAAAAAGAGGGTAAAGACAAAATTTCATTATCAACCTATACCTACCCTTTTCCTTAAATTTTAAGAATCATAAAATAACCCTTAAAATTGATATTAGTAAAATCTTCATATAATAGAAAATTCCTGATTCATGACTCTCTCATCGACTCATCAATACCAAACCCAAAACCTTTGACCCAGAAAGCTGAAATTTTGGGCATTCTCTACATTATGTAGTCAAAGAATAAGGCTGAATCTTTGAAGTTGTAAAGGGAGCAAAGCTGCGGGGGTTTTCATTTAATTAATATAGGCTTTATAGTAATCCAATGTATTGGAAATGAAGAATTCAGGACGACCATTGTTCAGATAAAACTGATTAGTCAAAATGAGATAACGTATGGAAATGGAAAAATCTAATTATAAAGAATTCATCTTTTCCATAAATTGGTGCGTCGTTGTTGTGATAGTAGAATACACAGTACACCATTGAAAATGCTACTTATATTTTCGTGTAGAATTGTTTGGACCTCAGAGATAGTGCTTTAAGCGCTTTGTGCTCAATTCGCACTGGCTTTGCTGCCTGCGCGTAAATCGAAAACGGCTTACATTGAGTGAGACAGTTCAGCTTTTATTAAAAATCTTAGATGATGCCCGGATTCATAAACCTGGATGTAGGTTTTTAAAACTCAGATATTTCGGAATAAAAGAAGTCCGTGTCCAAGGTACATAAAGTTCATTAAAGTTAGTCGGTTTCGCATTTAACTCTCATGCTACCTACGTAGGATTTCTTTGGATTGAACTACGAAATCCATTACTAGATAATATATTAAATTACATCAATCAACCCAATTTTATTGCTTTTTCATTTTCTAGATCTAAAAACTACGTTGCATGCACTACGAAATCCAGTGTGTGCATATCAACCCACCTAAATAGTTTTTGCTTTCTAAATCTGAATACGTTTTTAAATTGTTCAATGGATGGTTAGGTTGAGTGTTAGGACACTCAATATTCATACAAAACAAAACTGATTTAATTAAAAATCAGTTTCGTTTTGTATGAAAATTGCTTTGCCATATTAGTATGTATCACTGAAATCAGGCATGTAAATCTTGTTTTCTTTTATTTAAAGGGTTCGATAGTTCTGAATATTCCTTTGTTAATTTTATTTGGATGTATAAGCGCTCATGTCCGACAGTCTATTAATTGAGTTCGTGCGCCATAATGGGGGTGTATAAGTGTTTACGAAGAGGGGCGGGCTAAATGAGCGGCTTGTTGTAGTTTGACAGAGTGATTTAATAACGTAGCTTTCAGTAAACCGAGATTGCTTTGGGACGAGAACGAACTATGGAGCCTACTATAGTTCAAATAATAATTTATGAACATAAGAACTTTGAAATTTTTTTGAAAACTTTGAAAAACTAGACGCTGTTCGCGACTGCGTCCGCGTTGATTAAGGTTTATTGATTCCGACGGGAATTATTAAATTCTCCGGGACAAAAAGTATCCTTGGAAGTATCCTCGGGATGCAACCTATCTTTGCTCCAAATTTCGTCAAAATCGGATGGACCGTGAAAGCGTAGCAGACAGATAGACAGACAGACACACGTTCGCTTTATCATATTAATACGGATTTGGTACGGTTTCTTCACAGAGTTCAATATCCATATAAATATTATAAATGCGAAAGTTTGGATGGATGGATGTATGTATGTATGGATGTATGTTTGTTACTCAATCACGCTCCAACGGATGAACGGATCTGGATGAAATTTGGCACAGAGATAGATTATAGTCTGGAATAGCACATAGGCTACTTTTTATCCCGGAAAATTAAAGAGTTCCCGCGGGAACCGAAAAACCTCAATCCACGCGGACGAAGTCGCGGGCATCAGCTAGTTGTATTATATTTTTAACTTTTGAAATCGGTGACATGTTTGAAAGTGTTCTTAATAATTAAGAGATTTCATGAAGAAAGCCTACATATTCTGTCTTACGTCGGAGAGTGTACACGTTCCTTCAATTAAAATCATGCGTTCCATCAATTTAATATTGACATTTTGATTTAATTTGGACATTTTAATATTCAATTATAATAATTACTAGATGATTCCCGCGACTTCGTCCGCGTGGATTAAGTTTTTTTTATTCCCGCGGGAACTCCTTAATTTTCCGGGATAAAAAGTAGCCTAATGCCTATGTCCTTCCCCGGGACATAACCTACCTCTATACCAAATTTCAGTAAAATCGGTTGAAAAGATGGGCCGGGAAAGCGTAGCAGACAGACAGACAGACAGACAGACACACTTTCGCATTTATAATATTAGTATGGATATGGATATTGTACCTAATTTATTTGAATTGAAATACCTACTGTTTGCGTCTGTGTTTTGAATTATGTTTTTGTAAAAATTATATTGTCATTTATGTAACGAATAATTCAATTTTAACTGACCTGTTTGTAAAATTTAACATTTGCATGCCAGAAATGGCTGACTACATAGGATCATAATACATATAATTTAAGTATCACCCACTGTACCTGTACGGTCCACAGTCCAACCGTACATTTTGCTCCATCAGCATTAACCTAGTTTTCATTATACATTAAAACTAACAACCAATCAGTGTGCCATCACCGCGACCAGCACGCGTTCCACTCATATCATTAGCATTTAATATTTAATTATAATTATTAAATTAGTTATAATTATTATCAACCAATAAATCATATAACAATCAATTCTATCATTCAAACGGTTTTAGACCGAATTGTAAGGATTCATGCAAATAAAGGACATTGTATTGTATTGTATTGTATTGTATTGCGATTTCGCAAATAACGATAAGTGAATGCACTGATTTCATAACTAAGTATGACATATTATATTCGTGAAGGCTGGATGTGTACTTATTCATTAAATAAATGATTCGCATTAATTATGCGTTGAGCATGCTTAAGACTGGCACAAAGCTGCAGACGCCATTTCAAAAGACTTGCCGGTTCTTTATAAAGCACGGCACATAATATTTTAGTGGGCTGTTCCGCAACATTATAGGAATCAAACGCATGCAAAGGCCTACAACAGAATGGCGTGCAGGTTCTTTTCTTAGAACAACTCTTCGTGTAGCGACACTTAGTGCCTCGGTTGAGTCTCCTCTACGTTTTGTTTTCACTATCCCAATTTCAATCGTGGTCAAAGAAAATAAAGTTGGGTTAAAGTTTTTATGCAAGACCACTCTGCACCTTGGTTTCTGACTCTGTGAGTGCTGCACATTTTGTAACATTCATCATCATCGTCATCGGGTGCCATCTTCAAATTGAAGTTTGCAACATTAGGCGTATAATGTCAATTTTGAATCTTAATAAAATTATTGAATAAATGAAGTCACCATATTTTTGGCGGCTGAAAATAGCAATGAACCCAGTGGCTTTTTAATCGATAAGGCATTGCAAAAACCACGAGAGATTGGGTGCACTGATTTTGTTTGGTATTATGCTTCTTCGTCCGTCATACTCGCACTCCACGTTGACCGATCATGAGTACATAACATATAATCTAAATTATTATGATATGAATTATGAATAATGAAAAATATTGCGGCATGAACCCTAGTGTGCGATTTGCTTTATACCCAATGAAATGTAGGCGGGCGGTGCATGTTATTATTTTTTTCTTTTCATGCAAACATCGCCGGCATGTGAATCGAAGATTACAGATGACCTCGGCTTAAAAACAATATTTGTTTATTGTCCTAGGTCAGTGGCGTTATGTAAACATAATTCTATACAGGCAATAAGAAAAGCTTTTTCAAAACGGAGTTTTTTGTTGGAATATCTTCCTTTGCCTATTTCCATTCTAGTCTCTAACTGAAACTTTATGCACGCTACCCTCTGTGGTAAAAGAACTCTCTGTATTCTCTTTATTGCTCAAAGGGAAATGATTCGAGTTTAAAGTCGTAACTCTTCGCAACTATTTGCGTTTTCCCTGACTTAGTTATTTTTGAAAGCGTACTAAATCACTTGTACCGTTCTGTCGTTTTCTCTTCCTAATAATATTATTCTCTACCAATAGTTGCAAATCATTTGCTCGAAGTATTATGGGTCGGAAATTATTATCAGTAAACTTTATTCGAATCAGAAGTTAGAAAGGATATACATTGAAATGTATTCTGCATTTATGTTTTAAAGCGACTAGATTTTTCACGTTTCTTCATCTACGTTGGATTTAGATTTTTATTTGAATGCCGTTGGAATTATCAAGAACCTTTCATAGATTTAGGTTCTTGAGAAAACACAAAAATTTTGATTCTCTTTTAAAAATATCTACTACTGTAAATTGAATCAGTACATAGAATTTGTTTTCAGTTTTCCAATCCGTAGAGTTTAACAAGGCATATCATAAGCAAACATAAGTTGGTACTATGTGATGTGCATGAAAAAGACAAAGAAAAAACGTGTGGTGTCGTGGGATACCAGATAGGAACAAAGTTCCTTATTACATAAATATTAATTTCAAGTTCTAGTCGAGGTAAATAGAAAATAATTATTCAGGTAAAATTTTTTGATTAAGATTTTTTTATAGATAAAAATCAAAAACCTACTTAACAAAATTATCTAGGTAAGCACTTTTATTTTATTCACAATGATTCATAAAAATATATAATAATAATTAGACACTGTATAGCGAACATACATAAACTATACATAAAAAAATTTGCAGTATTTTTTTAATAAAAAAAATTATTAAAATATAAACCTTAATACTAAGGAGTTAAAGTTTAATTTAGAATGTAGTATATTTATACTTAAGACCTATACCAAAAAGTGCTCAACGCGGCTGAAGAAGTTTTCTCTTCAAAATCTTACGCATTTTCGTTACGGACGTTTTTTGCCGACTAGGGTACCCATCCGCTCCCGGCTCAGAGACGTAGACGTCGGAGCGGCGGTATGCGCTGCACCCAGCCGTCCGTGTAATAATCCCTGGGGAAGGGACCTCAGGGTCGAGTAAGGCTGGAGTGGGGGCTCTTGTCGTGCACCTAACAACACGATCCTGGGAAGATGGCAGCTTACTGTGGCCAACAAGCAGGCATACCTCATGTACAGGTCCGGGTAATGAGGGGGCTTCTCCAGGAGTCCGGGATGAGCCCAATTGGCATCGCACAAGGGAGGCACCGATGCGTTCTTAAGAGATCTCGGAGCCTCCCAACATGCGTAAGGTCAGTCACCGAGGGAGTTTTAGTAGGTAGAAATCCTACATAACTCGGGTATCTTAAGGAGATTTCCCCCCCGTCAACAAAAAAAAAGGGTACCCCTCCGCATCGTCCCATAAGGAACTTCGTTCCAAAATTAGTTTTGTTTTAACCTTGGAAAACCGTGTTTGTCCTTATAGAAAATCAAAATCCTAATAACTACATCAAAATATCCTAGAACCACTTAGTCATGTAGTATCTAGCACTGAATAGACCTATTTATTGAGTTTATATCAGCGAAATATTACCATTAATATCGGAGCTCGTTTGGATACAGCGTTCCGCCATTAGTGTAGTAGTTTGTAATGGAGCCGATAACATTCCCGTTTTATGCTAAAGTTTCTGTAACAATATTGTTACAGTAATCAATGAGATTACACATTTTGTACATATCTAAACTAATATTATAAAGAGGAAAGATGTTTTTGTTTGTTTGTTTGTAATGGATAAACTTTAAAACTACTCAACCGATTTTAAAAATTCTTTCACATAAAGAAAGCTACTTTTTCAGCGAGTAACATAGGCTGCTTTTTATCCCGGAAAATTAAGGAGTTCGTGGGGAAAAAAATAAAGTTAAACCATAGAATAGGTAATAGTAGTAAGTTAAACCACGCCGATGAAGTCGCGGGCACCAGCTAGTTGTATGATAAGTTGATAACTTTATCTGAGTATTATGTAGTAAAGCTTTTCTACAAGTCTCTGGAGGCATACATACTTGTAACGCGCAACCTGCTTGGACAAAAATAAGCTACCTAGCTGACACAAATTAACATCACGCGGATTGGGTTAACATTTATAGCTCACCGCGTCCTAAACGACAGTTTATTCGTGACTTAACTAGTTCGTTTTAGCACGGTATAAAAACTGCGTAACTTAAGTCACTGATAAACGGTAAGTGTAACTTAAGTGACTTAAGTAAGTCTATACACTACTTGAGTCACGAGTATTACTATAATGACGTCATATAAACTACCTCTTTTGACTCCTACAAGTGGTCAAAAATATCTACCAAATAAATATGAAGTGTTGCACGTTTTATCGATATAATTAGTTAATTGATATAAGATCCTCACTACTACCTAGGGTGAGTCACATAACTAGGGGATTCTCCAGGCCGTCAGTTTGCGTGTTTTTTAGGGTTACGTATCCAAAGAGTGCCGACGGGACCCTATTACTAAGCCTCCGCTGTCCGCTCGTCCGTCTGTTTGCCTGTCACAGCCCACAGGGCTGTATCTCATGAACCGTTATCTATGAAGAAAGTATATTAAAGTGAAACTCGACTAAGCTTCTCACATGGACCGTAGTAAAGCGAAGCGGTCGCGGCGTTGCGGGCGCCAAGTCTCGTTCACCCACGCATCTCACGCATCGCGAGCTTTCACAACCACCGTACGCTCCCTCGAACGTAAACGTACTAAGTATTTGTAAAACTACTACACACAACTTTAACATCTATGTAAACATGACAGAGTACATGTTAGGTGGAAAACATTTTTAAAACCAACGGGTTTTTATGACCATTTGCAGCTAGAGCACATTAACGAGCATTATGCATAATAATTCTTTCGGTGAATAAGTATGGAGGAAGGATGTATTTGCGAATGTTTTTCACCCGTGATAGGCATTAGCTACGTTTTCTTTGACTTTTTTATGCGAAGCGTTTTTTATGTAGATTGTAGATTTTTAGAAAAACATATTCAAATGTAAATTATAACTTGTGTTTTTAATTAAAACTAACTTTGCCTTATTAGGCAAAGTTAGTTTAGATTATTCCTATTAGCTACTTAGTAATTGCGTAACACAAATTAAATAATTATCTCAAGTTTGAGATTTGGCTAAGAATCTTTGTTATCCGTACTTAACATTATATAATTAATGTGAAAGTGAGTCCGTTTGTCTAGCTGTCTGTCTAATACGCTTGCACGACCCATCTGTACAACTGATTTTTACAAAGTTTAGTACAGAGTTATTATATTACATTCCGGGGATGGAAATAGGTACATTTTTAGTCGCGGGCATTATCTAGTAAATAGGTATAGATTTTTTTCCTCAGTGTTAATGCAAATCTTTTAGCAGATGTGTTCATTGATATTTCGCTTGTTAAGCGTGTCCTCCATTGGCTGTTCTGATATTAGATGATGTTTTTCCGTTTTAGTCTATTTCTATAGCCTCAGGTTAGTGGCATAAAAGCAAGCTCATTTGGGTAATTCTCCAGTCTCCCTTTGTATTTCTGAGTAATTTCTTTCCTAACAGTTTTCATTTTGAAGTGATCGTGGATTCCATTGTTGGTTACAAACCATGGTACATTGCTTATATGTCGAAGTATAATATTCTGCGTTCTTTGTAAAATCGATATATTGGAATCACTGGAGCTTCCCCATAGCTGTTAGTTATTAGAGATGACATAGATATTAAAATAAAAGCAGCGTATAGCTTGAAAGTTTTGAACAAATTATAATTTTGAACTATCCCTGGCTTACATTGATATTCCTCCCGAAGTTCTCAGAGCCTTGTTTATATAGTATAAAGGCTGCATTAAGTAAAATACCAGCGGATACGACCCCTTGGATAAGGTGAACTTTTAAAAAGCTTGTGGCGAGCAACTGTTGCATCTCAACTAGTCCTGGCAAAGTTTAAGGGGGCCTCTTGAATTATGCATAGCTACGTCTTAGATGTTTTTGGCATCTATAATATATACCTTTATTTCGTATTTAAATATCCTTGCAAATAGGAATAACGTTTTCTGCATAAAAGTAGAGTTTGTTAATCGATATTATTACTAGCACATCCCTACAACTTAAATCATAATAAGTAAAAAATGTAATAGTACCTACTTTTGCAGTTGTATACAATCTCTACATGGCAGGTCTAAAAGAAGTGATGTTCTTCTTGTTTTGTAAGGCACATTGTGAAAACGATAGTAACTAAACTATAGTTAGTTCACTCAATTGAAAAGTATATGTGGACAATCGAATAACATATATTTTTTTAAATTTTGTGCATCTCTTAGGATGAAAAAAGGATGCTTAGGCCTTAGCCTAAGCATCCTTTTTTCCCATGGGCGGCTTGTAGTTACGCGTGACAGCCTTCGGAGTTCAGTCAGCTCCAGCGAGCTGCGCGCGCGCACGTGTTTAACGCCATCTCACACGCACTACGCACGTTTGTTTATAAACAAGTTTGTATCGATCTACTGATAAGACTTTACTAAAGGTGTCAATCAACTATATTTGGAATTTTTCTCAGATGACATTCGATGAATATTTTGCATATTTATCTTACTTTACATATAAATAACTTATTCAATTTGACGACTTTCTGTTAGTGAGATGTCAACATCATGCCCCTTTAATAAGCCGTCGCCGGCATTTTACGAGCTTCTTGGAACATAAATAACTCGAATAATGCGACAGATACATTTGTAGAGAGCGCATTAAAAAGTGTTATACAAGTGATTCTGCGAGATGAGACCATCAATGGTTATTGTTTATATTATCGCGTTGGCGATCGTCGCCGCGGGCGAGATGCGAATCCGGGGCAAAGTGAGAAAAAGGAATAACGCGCACAGGAGGCACAGAGCTATTTTGCCGCCGTGCAATTTCAATGAAAGCCTTATTGAGGACGAATGGGCTTTGATGGAGGCGATAGGGAAGGCGAAGTTTATTTTTACTGGTAAAGTTCTGACGGTAAAGAAGTTTCGATCGATGCACGATATTGGTGAGAAAAGGTCAAATTTATACAGGGTTTACATGCGTCGTGTTGTGAAGGGTAATGAAAGTGATCTGAGACAGCTCGTCAATCAGGAAGGACCTTCCGCGGACTCGTTGAGTGGTTCGACGTTAATGGCCGAACGCCCCCGTGCGCAGGAGTCGTGCGCGCCGGGCCCGCGGCCAAGGCTTTCAGCGATCTTTTTGAGTGACGGAGTGAATTCGGATGGTGAAAGAGGACCGACACCACGACTCCGCCTCCTGACAGATCCCGTTCCATTAACGCTTTATCACTTGGATCGAATTAACGCAGCTGTGAAAGGTAAAACTTTATAATTATACTGACTTAAATTTTGTATGAATAAAAACGGCGAAATTCAAATTCTAGACATAATATTAATACTAACTGATGCCCGCGACTTCGTCCGCGTGGATTGAGGTTGTTCCCGTGGTGACCGCGTGAACTCAATAATTTTCCGGGATGTGTTATTACAGACCATAATCTATATGTGTGCCAAAGGGGTTCGAACCTTTTTGTATGGAAGCTGGCATAGCGACCCGCCGCTATTTTGATTTTTTTTCGAAATTGCGGCGCACAATGAAAGTCGTATGTATGGGTAGAGGACACATAGACGAACAAATAATGTCAAGTAACATAGTACCCCAAAGTGTCACGTTACCGAGATATTTGGAGGTAAAGATAGACATATGAGGACAACGACAATCATTAAAAATAGACTTATTACTTACGTGTCTACAGGCGTCAGATTGTATCCAAATAATCGTTTCTAGGTTGATTATTATTATTACTATTTATTAGAAGAGAGTACCTAGGTACATTACATACTAAGTACTAGGAGCACGAGAAAACTGGCGGCAGGTCGCTATGCCAGATCGGTTCTATCCCCTTTCATCCAGATCCGTTCGGCCGTTCTGACGTGATTGAGTAACAAACATCCATCCATACAACATCCATCCATCAAAACTTTCGCATTTATAATAATAAGTATAGGTAAATCTAAAAGGAAATATAATATTAAGACCATACGGGATGAGCCCCGTATAAGATGAGCTGAAAGTCCTGATGGTAAAAGCGCTGGAAAGTATTAGGTAAATATGGGTATTAAATAAGCTAGGTGAAATTGTTGTACCTAATGATTTATCACTCGTAGGGCAAAACATAATATTATATTCTAAAGTAGACGTAGCCGGGGTATGTTACCCAAAAATTACCGCCTTAATATTATAGGTTACATAAAATATTTGTTTTTAATAATTGATCGTTTTCGGACAAGAGCTTCCACGCAGGAATTTGTTTAATATTAAATTATTATAAAGCGCCAGTTGCCTCGAATAATAATTTCACAAAGGCGTTTATAATAAGCTTTGAAGCGAGATTAAACAAGGGTATAGAATTAAAAGTACTCGCCTGAGCTTTGTGGAGTTGTGGATATTGTAGGCGCTTAAAGGAGTGTGGGTGTTGCATCCATAATGTGCATTGTGAAGGCATTGAGACGTGGTTTGATCGACATCTCGACAACTGTTCGTTAAGTTAATGGAGTGAATGCGCCCGATGCGTTTGTGCGCCAGCCGACAATGCACACACACGTCCTACCCAGCTTTGTAGCGAGGTTAAACATTCACATCATTCGCTTTTATATCAATATCAATAATGCTGATTTTTGAATGTACATTAAAAGTACCATTAAGTGATCGCTTTATCAGTGTATCGGTTATCTGTATTATTACATAGTTAACTAATTCCAATTAGTAAAGTAACACATTGTGAGCTATTCATTGTCCGTAATTCCTTAACTGCGGTTTGATTACATTGATTTTTGTTTTTTTATCTGCTTTTTAAAGGGCTTTTACAGGTGACCATGTCAGCCCTGTCGTTACACGATACATACAACTATATTGTGATGAATTCTAAATCTATAGCAATTTGAGAGAATCACTGACAAGTTTATATACTTTCGCTGCCGAAACACTCAGAGGTTCGCTAAAAGTAGAGTTACAAACACCAATATTCATTAAATTTAAATTAAGTAAGTTCATACGTCAGTGCTTCTCTCAAATTGCGGTTACGAACACATGGATTACATTGTTGTCTTTGTATTGAAATATTGTTGTTGAAATCACATTTGTATGAGAGTTAGGTAATATTCATAATAGATTATGCACTGTTGCCTAATACCTGTGCCTAATACTATTAGTCAGGATGACCTTAAATAACGTATGGCACATTATTTTTAACGTTTTACTTAGGTCACTTTTGGACCTGTATTTTTATATTACGTTGTATGATATTTAGATATAAATAAACATATTTTCATAACCTTCCTGTCGTGGATAAGTATAAAAGTTTAAATGAATTTGAAATTAGCGTAACTAAAGGAAAGCTAAATTCCCTATGCAATTATAAATTATACACGTGCTTATTATTAAAATACTAGGCACTTTAAAACACAGTTTATTTATTAAACAAAATGGCTTTTTCCTTAACGTAAGGTTTATTAGGCTTTTTACGTTTTACCTCCGTTTTTATACTCTTTTAAGTATCCACTTAAAAGTGTTATTCTAAGTCGGTTTTAATTGAATCCGGAGCGATTCACGAATAGATTTTGTTCGGGGTCAAATACTTTGCAATAAATTTTATTGCGAGAGTCCTTTTAAGCTAAAAATTCCAAGGAGATCCAATTTAAGCCGCGCATAATGAGAGGAGATGAGTGTAGTGTCCTGGCCAAAGAAGAATAATATTTCAAGTTATTAGGTAGGACCCACGCTATAGTATGGATAAAAATGTTCATCGCAGTTCATCAGTTTTACAACTGGTGTACAAGTACTGTATAATTGATTTCGAATGTGTGCAAATTGTCCAGTGCGCCAATATTATGTATACTGGCCAGCTGTCGTTGTCAATTGATAAACGTCCACTGCTGGACATTGCCTGGTGGGAGGCTTCGGCTGTGGCTAGAAGGCCAAAGAAGTGCCGCCAAGCGATTTAGCGTTCCGGTACTAAGCCGTGTAGAAACCGATTGGGGGTAAGGGTTTAATATAACTGCCATACTTCCAAGTTCCAGCAGGTTAGCCCGTCACCATCTCAGACAGCATCATCACTTACCATCTTGTTAGATTGCAGTCAAGGGCTAACAGCTTGTAGTGGCGTAAAAAAAAACAAAGAAAACAAAGGTCTTAGATAGAACCAGTCGTTACTTTGCGGAAGTCCATGATAATGAAGATAAAAAATTATTCTCAACGTACCTACGTTTCACGTTGAGAATAATTTGGAAGATTTATGTGGTGTGGTGAATATCGCAAGCTGCAAGTGCAAGATACACTGCAATAGATTTGCCTACTGTTGCGGATTATAGCGAATTAAATTTCTAGTTCCTTCAAAACAAAAGTAATTTGTAGGGACTTCCACACGCCGCGGTTTTACACCGCTTTAATCCAGCGGATCTTTGCTTGATTTTATCGGTCCTTCTAGTAGGGATCTGCCAACGCTAAGCTTTCCAGTGCGGTCAGAAGATCACAGGGTCTTTAAATAGCAGATAAGGCAACAGATTAAGAATAATAATAAATGATATGACCATATATCAAAAGGTTGTCTGTTGGATATTACTATATTGCTATTATAAAGCCGTCTTACATACATTTGTTAGTTTTTAGACTCTTTGTGTTTATATCTATCTATCTATGGTACGACTTATATAACCTTGTCAAACATTAATTCCTTCGTCGAGCTTTTTTTAAATTTATTAATTTTAATATACTATTACAGAATAGGTAATACTTATTATTGAACAAAAGTTAATCTACAAAGATTTTTGCGTCAACCTTAAAAAGAGGGCAATGTGTTTCTTTTATCAATAATTAACTACAGCGCCAAAACTGTCTCTGCTCAAAGCACCGCAGACAAAGCGCCGGGTTTCCGTTTCTCGTTGAGCTAGTAATGGAGTTAGTAATTTAGATCTTTTGAGCTGTATTTAGACAAAACTCTGTCTGACTTAGTGTGTAGGAGACCTTAAAAATAATTATTTTTAGGCCTTGAAGAAGAAGGAGAAGCATTGAAACTCAAATAGGATAAGACAATTCAGACGGACGGAGGGGAGAATAAAGCACGCAATCGTCTGCGCTTTGAAAGCTTATTCAGCTTTGCAATGGTAACAGGTCAGCTGTTCAGTTGTTATGGCTCTAATTTTTTAATTCTTAGGAGAACAGAAAACTCACATTATGTAAACGGAAAATAAGAAGTTGACAGAAGGGCTGGTTCATTTTTTGCGCAAAGGATCAGCCTGGCTGTCCAGCGCGGAAATGCAGCCAGTATTCTCGCCACCATTCCACGCGGGCATGATTTATATAATTAGGTTAGGCTAGCTAGCTTTAATTTCTATTGTATTGTTTTCAATAAAGGTCTTACTTAAAAAAAAAAATAAGAAGTTAATTTCATAATTTGCAGAACTCTCGTAAAGAATTTCACATAATGTCCGAGTTACCTAACCTTCTAAATAAACTGTATACTGAATTCCATTCACATTTCAGAAGTTCACAGTACCGTTCAGTAGAACTTGGATTAAACGACTTGGGCCCTTTGTGTGCGGGACTGTCCAGGATCTTATTGTGCTTAAGTTAGAATAGTCGTAAACAATACTGTATAGAACTAAAGCGTAACAAAGAGTGTTTCGCATTTATATATTATAGTACGAGTTAAATAACAGGTCAGAGCGAAAACACACTGACGGAGGGACAAAGCGTCCGCTCGAAACGTCCGCGTCTAGTCCTGTCATCTAGTATCTACACTCCGTATAAAAGCGAATTTCGCGGACTTCAGTCGGCTAGAAAGAATCGTAAGTAGTTTGTTTTCGGTAAATTATCTGCTCTCTACTTTCTTTAGAGACGTCAGCAGGCGACAATGGTGCCGATGTTCATCCAATTTTATCTCCGACTATACAATTTTTTATTCCACCTAGAAATCAAGTTAGATATACATAACTTAGCTGTAAGTATTACTTTCAATAAGGATGATTAAAGTAATAATTAAAGGGTAGACTAACTTCATTTCTTCATATCTTAATCTATCCAAGTTGGAAGTGGAGGGATTTAACAAAAGAAATTAAGAACACAAGCGTCATTGCATTTACTTTGAAATGAAGTTGGTTCTACTTTAATTAGCGGATCGAGTTAAGCTTCACAAACATAGTAAATTATTAAGCATCATGAAAACTGTACATTACGAGTTCTATGAATTAAATTTTACATGGCTCCTATTTCCTTAGTTTTTAACCTATAAACAATTTAGGGGTAGGTACTACTTGGGTAGGTTACATAATATTCTTTAGTCTATTTTTGATCGGTTTGCGTGTCATACCGACCGATTGACCTATCAACGTATCGGTTCAAGAACACATTTACATTTCATAACATAAAACCCTTTCTACCCGAACTTAGAAAAAGCTAAAAGAATAGCTAGTGCTTATAATATAAGTAACAGTTTCATGTAACTATAGCCAATATTATGCTTTGATGCTGCCAGCTTTTATGAGCTAAATTTTACATTCCTTGAATTGACCAATAATTATAATTTTCCACTATAAATACGTATTAGAGTATTTATGACGTGCAGAAAAGCCGTCCAACGTTATTACGGGCCATAGAACAGTAACCGTAGTAGGTACATAAATAAACGACTGTTTAGCGCTACTATAAATACTAGCCCCTAGAGTGGTGCGGTGAATAAACGCTACTTAGTCAGTGCTTAATAAATTATGGCTCCAATGGTGTCAATAAATCTGTCTTTGTGTGCGAACAGTCTCCTATTAAGAGCCATCGCTCTTTGTTACTTGTGTTGAGTCTAGTTTGTCCTGCAGACTTGGCTTTGGTGCAGAAGCGATCCGTATCGCTCTCACAGCGTCGCTGTGCGATACGTGAGAACGTTGAAGGATAAACTCAGAAAACTATTGATGAAGATAATAGATTACTTAGCTTCATTAAATTTAAGGTAGCAGGACATTTTATGCGACAACCTATCTATACCAAAGAATTTTTTTGACTGCCTCGTTGGTCTAGTCATAGCTGTTAGCAGGTTCGTCTGCACGCTACGAGGTCCCGCGGGTTCGAGTCTCGGGAGATAGATTCCCATTACTAGCCCGGAGTTAGGAAAATGGCGGTGTTTCACCCCCGTGCCTTGGAGAGCACGTAAAGCCATCGGTTCTGCGCCTGATCTTTCTCCGGTCGTTACGAATTTTCCGTCCCATCGAGCTTTGAGAGCTAAGGAACCGAGAGTGCACCTGTTTATGCGCATACGCTTGTACACTATAATATCTCACGCGCAGATGATTATAGCCATCTGGAGATTGGCCGCCATGGCCAATTCGGTCATTCGGCCATTCGATCGCCAAAATTCGGTCGGGAGGACATTATAGCAAAGAATTTACATGGTTAGGCAAACCTACAACCCATTTTGTTAGAACTTACAAGCTAAACATTTTATTGCATTCTTTTTGATTTATAGTTTCGTTAAAGTTTTTTATATCTTAGTCGAGACAGTACCTAACTGACAGGAGATATAAATATTTCACCAAATAAATGTCACGAGATATATTAATTTCATGATTTTTATTTTAAGACATAATATAATATTACACAAGTTCTAGAGATGTAAGTACCTACTAGATATTTTTGGAATTGGGACGGAAATAGTTTACAATAAGGAAATGATTAGGGTAAGGTTGCAATCATTGGACCAGTGCTTTGTTTGGACCACTTCGATTTTTTGAAATTAAACAGTCCTAAAAATCGTCGTTATTGACGAGACGCTAGCTATTGGACCCCGCACCCTGCCCCTCAACCTTCAGTGTCGTCGCAGGCTTCGTTGAGGAATGACGTACGTCGGTGTGTTTTACGAGCTCCCGATATAAAATTAGTGCGTCATTCTTTACCATGTAAGTACAGATTTTTTAGGTATTTCTACCCAATTATTTTCAGTAGGATTGCATATTTATTCGTTCAGCTAACCTATTAATAACATGTCACAAAAATTATATACTTTTTTAAAAGTTATGGTTTGATTGGGATCACAGTGAGTTGCCATGAATGAACTCATGCAAGTTTCTTTCATTGAACCGGTCCAATCAAAGGAACTAAGTTTTTGTCGTCACTTAAACTTTTTTTTTGTTTTAGCATGACAAAATAACTGGAATGAAGGCAGCATGAAATTAGCGTTATTAACTTTGAGTAAGCTAGCAGGATATAATATGGTGTGCCAAAAGCAACATTAAAAAGAAGATTTGACAATAAAAACTTAAAATTTATCTTTAACACATTTTTTAAATTTACGAGTATACAAGAATTACCTACTGTTTTATTTTTGTTAAAATGTGTTAATTGGTGTGTAGTTCAATTTTTTTATTTATTACGTGGTTAATGGAAGATGGACCCACAATGTACAATTAAAAATCTGTGCCTATTTGATAGTTATTCATAACTTAAAAATATAGGGTAAAAGTTGTTATAGTTGATTATTACCTATTACTTTAAACGACTGTTCAATTAAAAAGACTGAATTTAGTAATAACCTAGCCTTTTATTTATTAAAACTCCTTGGGTGCAATGAATGGACCAGTCGATAAAACTTCCTAAGTCCGATTATAGCAACTAGGTGGTTCAATCAAGGAAACAGTGCTCCATACAAGGAAACCATCCCAAAAATGTTTTTTTGTAATACATGTGTATTTATGCTCAAAGTAAAAAATCTAAAATCACAGTTGTGAATACCTGAGTATAAGCCCTAAGAAACTGATGAATCATATATCCATATACTCTCATACTTTTGATGTTATGGCAGTTTAAAGTTAAGTGGTCCAATAGTGGCAACCTTACCCTACTCCCGTATTCTTCAGGGTAGGCCGTATGTTTGGTCTTGACCATTGAAATAGAATAAGTAATAGAAACAGGGTCACGAACAAAAATTATCGCAAAAATGTCCCAATTTGACAACACATAAACATTTGAGTATCTGACTGTTAAATCTAGAAAAAGGTAATAATATTAGCAACAACTTTAGTTAATTATGCACCTTAATCCTAACTCATAAAGCTACATTAAGACTGGAAAATATATTTTTTTAAGACATTCTGTCATCAGAGAAAAGGTAGCAATAACCTTTCAATCCAAAATAGAAAGTCATTTTTAAAATATGTACAAAAATATTTATTAATAAAATAAAACTAAATATGTAGGCAATAAGGTACGTTATTCGTTGCCAAATTGGTACCTTTACTCTATTTTGGAACTAGAAGCAACTCTTGTCATTACATTATCAATATCAAGAACGACAATTTATTATAAACCTTAAAACTTAATATGTAAGTTTATTTATGATTTTAACATATTTCTATTTAAGACCTTTTGTCTTCCTAGAAAAGCGCAAAAAAGAAAAATTCAACAGTTGGAACAATGGAGACATGGAGTTGCAGAATATTTTTTTAAGATAATTATAAAACTTGGCCAAACTTAAAAACAATATTTATTTGATCCGGCCACGATTGCTATCGTTAAGCTAAACACAAAAGTATTCAATAATCGCGGAGTCGGTAACAGACTGGTTTACCAAAGTCAAAATACAGGTATAAAATCGCACTACTACACTCACATCGTTCACTAGAAGTGCGTATTCAAGTTTGTTAAAGATTTGCTGATTTGATTGAGTTGTCATCATCCCTATTGTTTTGCTGATACCCGATGTGGAATTCCGCATTTCATCTCTGAACTACTAGTCGGATCTTCATGAAATTTACATGAGACCAAGCTGACAGTGTAAAGAAAAAAGAATTGCGAAAATCGGTTGATATTTGACGGAGTTACGGAGTAAAATTGACAAATAAATTCATCCCCATTTCCCAGGGAATCCAATTGTTAAACAATAAGAACTTGTATAATAGTACATTACTGCCCAGGGCCGTAAATAAAGCAATTACGGCTGATTAATTTTTTTTTGACAACGTCAAACAACGACAACGACGACAATTATGCTTAATACAAAGCAATGAAGGTCTAGGTTGGAGCGCGTTTGCCTAGAAGATGCCTATTCACTCTTCACTTCATTGGAAGGACGAGGGGAAGCCGAGGACTTCTCAGGTTATTTTAAAAGGACGAGGCGCACGTTTATTTAAAAATGCCTCGGCCCAAATAGCATAGGCCGTGAATTGTATAGTACTTTTTTCTCATTTGCGAGGATCCAATTATATTAAATAGCTAGCGGACGCCCGCGAGTTCGTTCGCGTGGCATAAGTTTTTTAATTCCCACAGACACTCTTTAATTTTCCGGGATAAAAGGAGGCCTATGTCACTCTCCAGGTCATCATGCAAAAAAAATCGCGGGAATCAAAAAATATATATCCACGCGGACGAAGTCGCGGACTTTATATAGTTTATAATAAATACCTGAAATTTGGGAACTGCTGTTTTTAGTAATCGACGCCTTTGCGTGTTTCCAGTAATATCAAATTTATCAAAATGTATTGAATATATATAAATATATAATATATATGTATTTTTGGATGGATGAAAAAACTCTTCTCCTCTTTCTTTCGCGACTATAGCTTTCCATTCTGCACAACTAAATGGATTGCTAGGGAATCTACAAACAACAAAACTTTTAAAGTACCAATATTATTCCATGCATCCCCTGTTTGCCAAAAAATCAATATTTGTTACAATATTTGACACATTGTCACAAACATTGGCCAAACAATAACAATAACATTGCCTAATAGTTTAATTTACTGTTTGAATCTATTAACATCATGAAAAACATTTATTGATATAAACTTACCGAAAAAAAGATATTCCCTGCGAAGTTTTAGCTGTGGTTTTAGTGTTGCGGTGGGAATTAGAACAATTTTTAAAGGAGCACTGCGGCATTTTGACGCCTCGATATGTTGGCTATGGTTGGACTATACTAATGTCAAATAAGAGCACTCTCGTATTATGTGCTGTTACTTCTCGGGCCCAATTTTAAGCGCTAATCGGAAATCTAGTATAGGTACTAAAATTCTACATCAATGATCTTGACACATAAAAACTTAAATTAGCTTTCAACTACGTTTAATTAGCGGTCTGGGTAGCTTATCTTAAGACATAGCTGCGACAATATTGAAAAACCGGCCAAGTGCGAGTCGGACTCGCGCACCGAGGGTTCCGTACAAACCTCCGTTTTAAATTATTAAAAAAAAACTACTTACTAGATCTCGTTCAAACCAATTTTCGGTGGAAGTTTGCATGGTAATGTACATCATATATTTTTTTTAGTTTTATCATTCTCTTATGTTAGAAGTTACGGGGGGGGGGACCAACATTTTACCACTTTGGAAGTGTCTCTCGCGCAAACTATTCAGTTTAGAAAAAAATGATATTAGAAACCTCAATATCATTTTTGAAGACCTATCCATAGATACCCCACACGTATGGGTTTGATGAAAAAAAAATTTTTGAGTTTCAGTTCTAAGTATGGGGACCCCCAAAATTTATTGTTTTTTTTCTATTTTTGTGTGAAAATCTTAATGCGGTTCACAGAATACATCTACTTACCAAGTTTCAACAGTATAGTTCTTATAGTTTCGGAAAAAAGTGGCTGTGACATACGGACGGACAGACAGACAGACAGACAGACAGACATGACGAATCTACATATAAGGGTTCCGTTTTTGCCAAATTTGGCTACGGAACCCTAAAAATGCACACGGGACGACAACAAACCATATTTTTTCTCATTTCAATTCATACGTCGCCATAATCATCGTATCTTTATCTTGTCGATGCAGATGTATCGATAGTTAACGAGGTGAGTACACCATAGAGATGCAGACCTCACGTACAATGCGTAATGTACCTTATTATTATAATATGGTGAGTAACAAAACCTACCTTCATCATTAGAATAATAATTATTCAAATGATGGAACCTTAGAATAACTACCTATAGAAGGTATGTTTCCAAACAACGCCTTCTCAAAACGTAAGCTACAAATTCGCTATGTGAGCTGTGTTTACTTGCCTCGTAAACGCAAACATAATGTTGCCAGTTTAAATGTTTTCCCCCTAATAGTTGGGTAAGTAATTGGTTAGTTTGTTTGTAGCATCGTAGCTTCTAAAACTAAGTTAACCAGCTTTTTTCGGACTGCGCGAGAGTCGTTTGGTGCCATTTATGGCACCAATTAAACGGCTTACATTTCGCGAGTGTACTAGGTTTCTATAGGTAGTTATTCTAAGGATGGAACTAATAAATATTACAAAGTGCCTAGTTCTATTGTACACAATCATTAAGCTAAACTAAATTAATGATTGCTCATAACGTATTCTACCCATTTCATAATGCTCCCTGGGAGAAATGATATTATTCGATTTAGTAGGTCTTGCACTAAATTGTTTATGAAATGAAATGAAATGATTTATACTGGTTTAGTTACATTTTGTAATGCTGTCGGATGGTGATGACGATGTTGATATTAATCTTGTTACAATTAGTACGTCCATTCAAAGCGATAATAATAACAGAGTAAATATAGGTCCATCGCCAATTTGCTGAATGACTCTTACTGACATCTTCGCTTCTAGTTCATAATAACTCCCTGGGCTCGCCTTGTATCTAAAGCTTGGATCACAGGAGGCGTTATAGGCTGTGGAGAAAGTAATGGGTACCGCCATTCGTCATGAGCTGACTGCACCCCACACGAAGCTTATCTGTTTTAAATGTTTTAATGATAACTAAACGACTGCGTTTTTTATTTTAAATGCCACTACCGATACAACTGTAAATTACTTGACTATATCGCTTACAATGGATCGCTTTCATAGCTGTAGACGTTTTATACGTTGAATGTTTTATTATGGTATGATCGCAGTTAATAATATATTTATTCATAACAAAATGATGAAAGCTACTAGGGCCGCGTGGATTTAGGTTTTGCAAAATCCCAGGGAAACTATTTCTTTTTTCGTGATAAAACGTAATGTATATAACGGGAGACTAAATATCAAGGCGTAATACACAAGGTTTCAAGGTGATCCAAATTTTTGTTAAAACCGTTTCTAAGGTGAAACTTATTAATATTAAAGATAAATTATTCAAAAGGCAAAGTATGATTGATCGGTGCGATGGATCGATTTCAATAATCCGATATATGTGTAAAACGTTACAAAATAATAAAGTGCGACGTTAAGATTCGTCAAGAGATCGACCGCCTCGACTTGCCCGCCCACGCACGTACCACTTTCCAAATTCCTCGTGTAGCGTTGCAATCGTCTATGTACTCTTTACGGTGCTATCTAAAGTATTTTTATTACTTCTAGTATCGTATCCAATAGATATGTATCTTTTAACCCTTGCAGATTATTAATAGGCGCTAAAAATAAGAAAGGGTAGCCTGACTCGTTGTATCAAACGTGCTTTTTATTTAAATTTTAATGAACTGCGAAGATGTGATCTGCATTTTCTAGCAAGACACAAAAGAAGCGGTATGTAAAATGTTGTTACGAGATAATTCCTATGGATACAAAAAGCAACCTGCTTTGAATTTTAAAATTTTTTAAATCCTCGACGAGCTTCCGTTTTGCGAACAAACCGCATGAATAGTATATATTGCGACAAAAGTAGTTATCCCGAGCGATCCACCGCTTGGCTTGGCTCTTGTACATGAATATTCAGGGCGTAGTAAGGCGGCGAGTCGTTCGGCAATAACTGTTAACTCGGCTCATATTGTGCTCTACGTTTTATCTCCCACCCCGCGGCATTGTGCTCCCGTTGACCTATCGAGCTTTCCGTGACACTCGGGATAAAGAAGCAATAATTTAGAATACTGGCGTGGAGTAACGATAATGCATGGATGATGCACTGTATTACGTAAACGGAGTTATTCGCTACCGGGGCGTTGTTAAAAATTGTGTTGACCAATAAGCAAACTTCGTGCCTCATTGGTGAATTAATGACACGCTAGTTTCTGTTTGTTTACGTCGATGTTGGACGGAGGTTGCATGGAATTGCGAAGCCTCCAGTGTGAGCGCAGGTCCGCACTCGCGCACGCGTCTCGGTGGCGCCAGGCGACTCTTGCGCAACATTGCGGTCGACGTGTGTTTACGAGCCGCTCCAATCAAAGTTTCTCCCATGTAGAGACACTTAAAAATGTTCTTTTCTCACCTCCGGGCGGAAAGCGTCAATTTTCCTCCCGCTGCGCTAAACGAAAATGCCGCTTTCCGCCTCCGTCGAGGAGAAAAATAGTATACACACCACGGGCAGTAAATAAGAAAGCCTCAGATCACATGTTTATTGACCTCGGCTTCGCCTCGGACAACAATTACATGTGATCTGAGACATTTCTTATTTTACTGCCCTAGATGTGTAATGTACTATTTATTCAAGCACTTGTCTCTCATAAAACAAGACACAACTAAGCTACACAAAGAAAAATGAAGCTTAAATTTTTAGTGTTATTGCTCTACTCCTATACAGAAATACACGCTCATTTCGATATACGGGGCATTGTCAAAAAACGGGACACCTTACACCGAAAGAAGAATATAAACGCTCCTAAATGTGTTTTAAACGACACGATAACTAATGATTACGAGATTCTGTCGTCGGCGGTGTCGGAATCCAAGTATATTTTTACGGCGCGAGTCCTAAGCGTCAGAAAGATAAAACGAGGCAGCAAACCCTGGGAGAAGATATTCATATCTTATAAACTTTACATACGCTTGATAATGAAAGGGGATGTGCAGGAGATGAAGAACCATGTTTTTTTAGGGGACGAACATACTCTGAACGGTGCAATCGTGATTGTTGACTGGCTCCGGACGAGTAAGTGCGCTTATAGGCTTTACAGACATTCTTCCGGGATATTTTTGAGTGATGGTTTTTACGAGAAATACAGCTCGAAAATGCCGCGGCTGCGATTGTTGTACGAGCCTCTTCCACTGTCACTGTATGATTTGGATAGAGTGAATGCCGCGCTAAAAGGTAAATGTTTACTCTCCTATTATGTTTCGTTTTATATGACTGTTAATGTTATGATTGTTTGTGTACACAAGCTATAAAAGTTACGTCCGTTCCCTGTTACCACAACTTCTTGCAGGTGAAATCACTTCATGTATTGAAGAGAGTGAGTAAACATTTAATTAATAGAATGGACAGAGCGATACTGTATTTCTTATTGATATTCCATCCAAGTAAAGCCTTTACTAATGACGGTATTAAGATTTGTAATGTAACGTAATAAATTGCTACGTTTACTTTATCTAGAACAATATCGAACGTATTTTAATTGGAACTAATCCCTTAGTTCTGCAGAAATAGTTCGTAATTTGCCGTTCATTGATTCACTTGATATCTTAATATATATAAATCTCGTGTCACAATGTTTGTCCTCAATGGACTTCTAAACCATCTTAATATATATAAATCTCGTGTCACAATGTTTGTCCTCAATGGACTTCTAAACCACTTAACCGATTATAATAAAATTCGCACACCATGTGCAGTTCGATCTAACTTGAGAGATAGGATAGTTGACCGAGCGAAGCGAAGGTCTCTGAGTCTACTTGGGTGAATTGGCACTTGTCCGTCCGTCCGTCCGTCCGTCCGTCCGTCTGTCAGAGCCTTATAACTTCTGAATTGCTGAACGTAATTACTTCAAATTTAAATATAATATGTAAACCGATGGCCTCCCGCCGAATATGGCTTAAAAAGTTATAAAAATCTTTATTTCAGGGGGGCTCTCATAGAAGCGAATGCGAAGTAAAATATTTTTTATAGCGTTACATAGGGTTGTAGCATATCATTTTAAAGATAATTAGGAGTAGAGTCCAAAAATATTTTTTTTTGAATTTTTCCCCTAAAATTGACGAAATGGGAGGCTTTCAAATTGGCGATTTTATAACGTCCAAAGTTGACCTCAGAACTCTCAATTTTCTGAACTCTCAAGCCTGAAACTTGATCAATTATTTGAATTATATCCTGTACTTGAACAACAAATACTAAAATTAGATAAATATTATAAGGAAACGAAATTATTTAATTTTTAATGATGATGATATTTTTAACAGAACTGCACAATGATGTCAATAGATGGCGCTCTGTGATACCGCGAGGTCTCAGTTCGGGGCGAACCACTAGTTTATCTTAATTGACCGAGCGAAGCGAAGGTCTCTGAGTCTACTTGAGTGAATTGGCACTTGTCCGTCCGTCCGTCCGTCTGTCAGAGCCTTATAACTTCTGAATTACTGAACGTAATTACTTCAAATTTAAATATAGTATGTAAACCGATGGCCTCCCACCGAATATGGCCTAAAAAGTTATAAAAATCTTTATTTCAGGGGGGCTCTCATAGAAGCGAATGCGAAGTAAAATATTTTTTATAGCGTTACATAGGGTTGCGGTATATCATTTTAAAGATAATTAGGAATAGATTCCAAAAATATTTTTTTTTTAATTTTTCCCCTAAAATTGACGAAATGGGGGGCTTTCAAAGTGGCGATTTTCTAACGTCCAAAGTTGACCTCAGAACTCTCAATTTTCTGAAAGGCTGAGCCTGAAACTTGATTAATTATTTGAGTTATATCCTGTACTTGAACAACAAATACTAAAATTAGATAAATATAATAAGGAAACGAAATTATTTAATTTTTAATGATGATGATATTTTTAACAAAACTTCACAATGATGTCAATAGATGGCGCTCTGTTATACAGCGAGGTCTCAGTTCGGGGCGAACCACTAGTATATATAAATCTCGTGTCACAATGTTTGTCCTCAATGGACTTCTAAACCACTTAACCGATTATAATAAAATTCGCACACCATGTGCAGTTCGATCTAACTTGAGAGATAGGATAGTTTAATATTATATAGATTAGGATTATTAGTGCTACCCGTGCGAAGCCGGGGCGGATCGCTAGTTCAACTATATAAGGCAGCAAGAAGCTTACGGATAAGTGTTTGTTTTGTGTGTCACTAATATCGAAACCTTGAATGCTGACGATCAACAGTTAAGTCGTCGATCAGAAAGTGTGAAATTTTTCGTTTGCATGTGTTTTATTTGAGTAAATAAAGACGTGCTGTCAGAACTTGAGGGAGAAAGAAAAACTTAAATAAGTATTTTATTGCTGAGATAATAAAGTTAAATCTATCAACTAGGTACCGAAAATCTCAAAAAAATACCTAAGATACGTCAGCAACAGTTATAGGTATGACATATTATTATCAATGACGAAAAAGCCAAAAGTTCACCAAAAACCGCATTACTGATATGGTTTTTGGTGAACGCGAATAGACTCTTTTTAAATGTACTTAGACGTGCACACTATTCTGGCAAGGTGCACAAACTATAATATGCGGGTTCCAAAATGCTCGGAAAGTATAATATGTGGATGTGCCGTTGTTCGGTCGAGGCAACTTGCAAATCTGGCTCGTCCGTACCTACTCATTCTGGAAACGCCCATAAGCATGCTCAACTACAGGCGATATTCTTGTATTTTTATCAAGGATATCCCATCTCGTAAAGTAAACTCTTAATGTAATTCGTTAGCAAAGTAGGGAAACCCTTGTTTCGTGTAGGATTACCGTCATCGCATCGCCGAGTATTGGACAAATTAGGAAGTTTCTCGCGATCACTTAACTTTATCTCAACAGGCGACATTGCTTAATGAAGTTGACAACATTTTAAAGAGCTTGAACAAACATTTGTAATGATTTCGGCACGTTAATGTACTTTTGAGTGCACTTCAAACACCATAAAGAGTTCTTAAAATTTGAAAGGTTTTTAGAGTTTCACAACGGAACTACGTTTGCTTTTAAAGAACCTTCCGTAACAACTTAGTTTAGTTTAAATTTTTTTGTTAAAATTTTGGAAAGGAATTTTATGAAATAAAATTGCGCTAAATGAAGTAAAATCCAGGTTTTTTACATAAGTACCTAGTTAGCGGCAGTTTCACTGCCCATACTTCCAAGGAGTGATACTTATTCCATGACACCGTGCAAAAAACACATCACCCTTTCTGTATTTCTTTTGTCTGGTGTTTGTCAAAAGTCGAACGCAGAACTCGGAACTTAAAACCGTAGATGGTGGAATCAAAGCCATAAAAGTATAGTTATAGTTGCGTGTGAAGAACTTAACGAGATGTTTAAATTATACACGAATTGATCCTCCACGAGCGATATAGTGTCATTACGAAGACCATAGGTGGATTGCGCAGTGGGCGGAGATTGGCTTTTGCTACACCATGCAATTTACTGTAACGACTGCTAACAATCCTATTATTATCCACCTATTGTGTGGAGTATTATAGTCATTTTCTAAAATAAATCTATATCTGAGCTAGGCATCAATGGTATCTGTGCTAACAAAAGGATAGAATTTATCCAACAGGCAATCGTAACATAGGTAATGTGTAGAGCAGACTGTAAGTAGAGTGTCTCGAAATTAGTGTTATTAAATTAATCTCCAGTGTTTTCCTCTGAGATTATAAGCGACAAAGTACCTATTAAACATATATGTAAGTATGTATCCCATGAAAATACGTGCCAACTGATTGTAAAATACTTACTTACTGAAATAATTTTCAAAATAAGTATAAAACTTATGTGCATACTGCCCTACTTTGATTCTGCGGAATAAGCGAGCGAAAACCTTCCGCGGAATTCTGCTAGAATTGTGATCACAGCAATACTAATTTGTTAGTGCACTTACATAAAAATGTTGTTGTATAGGTATACAACAACATTTTTATCGCCTTCACGAAGACCAATTTAGCAATCAGCAAAGATTTACAACAAAGCATAAACGTCAATCACGGGCTATGTGCTTCATTGTCTGGAAATTTAGGGCGTTTGGCATAGTGATGAAACCTTACCTCCAAACCCATATTATCTAACACGAAAATCTCGATAGCCGTATGTGTAATCAATCAATCTGCGCTGGCGCCTCTCCACTAGGGTTGCTGCTTAGATTTAGTAGTATTATTGTAAATCTGTGAGTAGCTGCTTATTAGAGCAGTAATATTTGTATGCCTACTAGCTGATGCCGGCGACCTCGTCCTCGTGGATTAAGTTTTTTATACCCGTGGGAACTCTTTAGTTTTCCGGGATAAAAAGTCGCTTAAGTCACTCTCCCTGTCTTCAACTATATCCCCGCAAAAAATAACGGGGACCCGTTGCTCTGTTGCGGCGTGATTGAATGACAAACAAACAAAACAATAAGCCAACAAACCAACAAACAAACACGTGTACTTTATAATATTAGTATGATCAGCACATTGCAGTCATCTTATAACAATATAGTATAATTTATAATATATAACATGTTTTCTAAAACTTTTATTTTAAGGCTAATCATGCTGCCCACACACAGTAAGCGAAATACTACAAACGTACTGAGCGTAACTAGTATAGGTGCTAGCATTTATTCGAAGGCTACCTTCGACATTTAATAAGACAACATGGAAAAGATTTATTTTTGCAGATTTCAAACTTTGCTTTTTTTAAACAATAAAATCTGTTTTATAGATTACTCAAAACTTTATACAGTATAATGATGTAGAGGCAACCCTACATGTTACTGAAATGTTCACACAATGCACGTTAGTTGGTGTTAATTAAATCTGATTAGGTTGTATTAGAAGAATGTGTCTTTGCTTAAATCAAGTAGGTACTCGATCGTTTGAACATGACTTTTGCATGCTTAGGAGTTCGTACATTAATTTAAGCGAACTTTAATTATATAACTAGTTGACTTGCTCCGACTTCATACGGTTGGCCTGGAATAGTAATACGTGCGAACCGAGTTCAATGTGAATACGTTATACATATTAAGTTCTCTTGTGAAATGTTCTATAAATGGCGAACGATTATAACTAACTGCATCAAAGCTAATAAGTCCGCATTAGACTGAAAGCCACAAAAGTTTATTTTTTACGATTTTGAGATGAGGTATTTTTGAAGGTATATAAATTAGCTATTAAGCTAGTCTATATATTACAAAAATACACAAACTCTTGTACTCTGCTTCGTCCGCATGATATATTTGAGAGAGCTGAAAACATAGCGCTTTTAGATATATATAGTACAAAGTCTGCGTTTTACTTCAAATTGGTTGTGTTTTTTTCACAATGCGGCACTGTTACAAAATATGAACTGACAAGGTATTAGAAATCCTATACAATTAAATAGATAAAATATTACTTACTTTTACCTACTTACTTAATTTATTATTTCGTACAATTATAATAGTTATTTGTTAGACAAGAGTGAAAAGTTGTTTTTTAACCGCGTGCTCAATTTTGATGACCGAGCAAGCGAAGGATTCTAAAATTAGAATCCTGAGCGTCAGCGAGGGAATCCAAAAGAGCACGAGGTGAAAAATCTTTTCACTCGAGTGCAACACGTAACTTTTCATCCCACCTCAGCGAGGAAATGACTAAATGCAAAAAAAATCACAAGATTAAATTCAATTCTGTTAATTTCTTCGTCACTAGAATCACTCATTTTAGGTTTTTCACTTATTTTCAATTTTCTTGTTTTTAATCGGTTTTAATTTTAAACAATATGACGTGAAAGAAAATGGTGCGCGCAAAGCAAATTAAAAAAGTACACCAAGAAGGTTACGAGTGTGAGTTTTTAACAAATTAAAAACGATTGTATGGAAATTCGGCACCATAGAGGTACAAGTAAATAGGTTTTAATGATGTTTTGAATTCACAAACTTCATAGACGAGTGATATTTACTAACGTGCACAGGATGTTCTAAATTCAATTTACTTTATCCTCTAGAGGATAATAACGGCTTTTACCTTCAGATATCGAAGAGTAAAAATACTCTTTCCGAGATGGTGGGATGAAAAATTCTTATTTTAATGTACATATACTTTTAAATCCTAATAACAAAAAGACCAAATTAAAACTATGAAATACATTTAAAACCTAAATTAAAAACTGAACATTAAAAAAATCTTCCAAATCGCTGCAATGAGGCAAGGTAATTAATCAGTAAAGTATTTAAATAAATATTTTATTGATTAATTATACATTTTTAATGAAATATATTTTTTATTTAAATAGGAATAACAGATAATTTAAAATGATTTCTACGACTAGTATGCATTAGGTATCTAATAAAACCTTCAACCTCATAGTGTGACACATAAAAATTATAGCTGCTTATCTTATAGCCTCCGGATTCTTGCATAAATTAGGTAAGGAGCGATAATTTGACTTGTAGCGCCCCACAAGAAGTAGGTTAACTTTTAATAATGCGAATATAAACACTTAAGTACTGGTAATAATATTTAATTATTTTCTTTAACCAGTCATTACTTGATGTTGATACACAGTAACTAGTAAGGGCTAACCAAAGCTTTATAATTTTGAGTAATTACACCTAAATAAGCAACTCGTAATAGTGGCCGAATGGCGGTGGAATATAGTTTTATGGCAGAAATCGTATACCTCGTTAGCGTAGTGGTACAGCTGTACTATTACATATTCTGTGGTAGTGGTAAGTATTGGTATTAAGCCATGCAAGTAATATATCCTGAGGATTATTCGATTTCCAGCTAAATAGGTACATATGGGGAAAAATGATTTCAAAATTAGCTTCTAAATTACGCCATAAAATTATTTTAATTAATACACAACACTGATAATAAAAAGAAATAACCAGTTCACCCTAAATAGCAACAAATAGAAATTACAATGAAAATAGTAAAACTGAACAAATTTTATTTTCAAATAAAAATCGTATTGCATTTAAGCCAGACAGACTGGAAGAGTTATTAATTTTTAATTCAATATGCCAAAGTTTCCACTCAGATCATAATTTGCTGGCAGGTAGCTTTTGTGGTATTTGCTTTGACAAAAGCTGTCTCAGTTTTCGCCGGAGAATTTTGCCACTGGGCGTTTTTGGTATCTCATCAACAAATATTACGCCACCCCGCAGTCTTTTCCACGGTGCTACCTGAAAATAAATGATAGTGCACTTTACATTTAAGATTTTAAGAAGCTTGGTAGTTCCTTTACTGGCTGACTCACTCTGGCTTCGCGTTAGTGGTAGTATTAATAATTTATGTTCTTTGAGAGACACTCATAAATATATTCGAGACCAAGTATGTAAAATCTATTTGAAATGTTTTCAGATTAGAACTTTCATCAGACAGGACGCGGTGGGCTGACTTTACGTATACCTCCTTTACTTATTTAGACCGGCTTGCACAACACTGCCTAAACTAAACCATGATGATTTAATATTTTTTTTGGAACTATAAAATAAGTTTTATAGTTCCATGTTTTTGATAACTTTATTCCGGTGTTGACATGAAATTGACAGCTATAGAAAATTTTACTTAAACACATTTAACGGCCTCGACAAGCTACTAGGCAAGAACCTGGTATTTAATAATTTTTTACTGCTATTTAAGTTGTACGTAATGGTATATTTTATGTTTAATATTAAACTCAACAGTTCCTCAAGTAATTACCTTTTCACTAATATACGAAATTATTTCTTGTTCAGTAACTCGAATGTCTGGCTGTCTCACTATAAATGCCGTAGGCAGTTCACCTGCCATCAAATCTGGAGCACCTGTTACTCCGGCGTCCTTTACTGCTGGGTGTTGAAAGAGTAGTCCTTCCAGCTCTGATGGAGACACCTGTAGTTATTAATGTTATAATTGAATGTTCATTCACATAGTTTTATCTTAACCGACTCAAAAAAAATAGGCTATCATAAGTTTTTCCTTATTTTAAATAGTCCACAAGAATGATTTGTGTTACTCAGAAGTAAATCAAGATTTTAAATTGCCTTTTTTGTTTGCTCTCATATTTGGTGAACACAGAAACTCTCATTGGGCAACAGTACATACAATAAAACAATTATTGTGATCAGTGCAATAGTGTACACAGTATCTAATCTCATTATATCATATAACAGTATCTCATTTCATCATTTGATAGGCAGTTTTTTTTAAATCCTACTATATTTTTATTCAGTTCACAACACTCACCTGCCATGCTTTATATTTAATTATTTCTTTTATTCGATCGACAATATAAAAGAAGCCATCCTTGTCATAATAGGCGATATCCCCCGTTTTGTAGAACCCGTCCTCATCAAAGTCGTCTTTTTTATCCTTTCCTAAGTAACCATCAAATACAACAGTGCCATTTATTCGGACTTCACCTGGCTCGCCAACTCCTACCACTTTGTTGGTTTCCGGATCGACAACCTTAAAAATATCTAAGAATGTAATGATTGGATACTTATCCGCATACTTAGCTGATTATCGGTTTACACAAGAGTACGCTAGAGATTGAATTACATAACTACAATTATGACTGAATGAACTGTGTAAGGTTGAAAAACTTTAAGATTGGTATTTAGCAAGAACTTATAACATACCTTAACAATAATTCCTGCTGTGACCGTGCCAACGCTTCCCTCCTTGGCTTTAATATCCATCTCGCCACACACCTTTCCAGTAGCCTCCGTAATTCCATAACCTTGTAATAGATGTTTTATATGGGGAAACCTGTAATTTAATTATTTGTAATGTAATCATAACAAATAATATTATATTGTTTTGATGTTGTTCCTGTTTTTTTATTTTATTTTATTTATTGTGGAAAACAAACAGATTATTGTCCTATATAGTCTTGTATCTTATAGCTAATAACAGGTTTTCGCAAATGAATAGACGGGTTATTACCATCGCTTAAAGCAGTATTATTTAAAAAACCGGCCAAGTGCGAGTCGGACTCGCGCACCGAGGGTTCCGTACAAACCTGTAGTAAGTTTTAAATTATTAAAAAAAAACTACTTACTAGATCTCGTTCAAACCAATTTTCGGTGGAAGTTTGCATGGTAATGTACATCATATATTTTTTTTAGTTTTATCATTCTCTTATTTTAGAAATTACAGGGGGGGGGGGGGGGGGGGCACACATTTTACCACTTTGGAAGTGTCTCTCGCGCAAACTATTCAGTTTAGAAAAAAATGATATTACAAACCTCAATATCATTTTTGAAGACATATCCATAGATATCCCTTAGATGAAAAAAAAATTTTTGAGTTTTAGTTCTAAGTATGGGGAACCCCCAAAATTTATTGTTTTTTTTCTATTTTTGTAAGAAAATCCTAATGCGGTTCACAGAATACATCAACTTACCAAGTTTCAACAGTATAGTTCTTATAGTTTCGGAAAAAAGTGGCTGTGACATACGGACGGACAGACAGACAGACAGACAGAGAGACAGACATGACGAATCTATGGGTTCCGTTTTTGCCAAATTTGGCTACGGAACCCTAAAAACTGTAGCAGCCTTGACGTGTGGTAGTAGCCTTAATTTTAAAAGTATGCATGTTACAGTTTATGGAAAGTTTCTGTAGGTATGTTTTTTTAGTCCAAGACCGCTTTGTGTAGTAATTCATTCGTTGTCATTCATTCATTCATTCAACTCTCTAGAATAAAAGTCTGAATGAAGTAGGTAACTACAAAATGATACAAATTTTTATGTCGAGGTTACTTTAACGAAATCTCGCTAATTATTCTAGAAATTAATTTTTATCGTATTAAACATACCTAGCTTTAACTTGACGAATAGTATTGAGACTTGTTGCTGCGCCACCAAAGTAAAGGACCTCGACAGAACTTATGTCATACTCATTAACTATGGTCGATTTACATAGCATCACAAGCAGTGGCGGTGCTATCGCTAATAATCCGATCTAAAATTAAATCTATAATTAACATAATATTTTTTGTTACGTCATCGATAAACAATAATTATGACAAAAAAAGTGTAATGATAGAACGAATTAGTACTTACCTTGTACTTCTCTATTGTTTTAATGTACAAACTTTCATTGTATTTTGGTAGAAAAACTATTTTGGTTCCGTTAACGATGTCTTGTATAGTGCATATTTGTCCCATTGTACTTGACCACGGCACAATAGAAAGTGGAATCAGATCTCGTGTTACCGTTCTGGTAAAGAATAACAAGGGTAAAAATCTAATTTGTAAACCAGCGTCTTCACCAACTTAAATTAATAGCATATTGCAGCAGAAAGAATAATGCGACAGTATGGTGTAGACTTATTTATGATACTTCAAAGTCAAAGTCATATAATATTTATTCAATTTAGGTAGGTACACTACACTTATTGACGTCTAGTTATTTATAAAATAAGATGGTGATAATCAGTTACGGTATCTTAAAACTAAAGCTACGAGGGCTATACTTATTTCTTCATCTCTTATTCGTAAAGTTTAAATTTGTGATAATCTTTAGATAAAACACTTTGCGTCGCTTCTACTCTGCGCCAATAGGTATGACATGAGCTTTAATATTTGGTTGCCTATGAAATGCTGATGAAACAACGAATAACTAGGTATTTTTTTAAAAAACTAAGCTGATTTTTTTAAATTGCCTGCTAAATAATTTAAATTGACTTACAGTGGTTGTTGGCATGCTGCAATTAAATTTAGATTCGTGATCTTAGCTCCTTTAGCCATTCCTGTAGTTCCTGATGTATAGAGGATCATACATGTCCCATTTTTTCCTTAACGAAAATAACACATTTTTTTAAGAGTATAGTAGTCAAAATGTTTCTAGTATTTTATTAGACAATATCGTAATGTTTTGGATAGATATGCAACGGCAGCGACGCGCGATGCAAACGTGTCCAACTCGGATGGAAAAAAGACTTGTTGGAGGTCATTTGATGTAAAAATGGCTGTCCAATGTGTTTACGCTCACGTTCAAAATTGGTGTACAGCAATATAATATTATACCTAAACATCTAGCTGATGCCCGCGATATCATCCGCGTGGATTAAGGTTTTTTGGTGCCCGTGGGAACTCTCGGGTTAAAAAGTAGCTTAAAATCTATCTCTGTGCTAAATTTCATCCATATCCGTTCAGCCGTTCTGACGCGATTGAGTACCTAACAAACATCCATCCAAACTTTCGCATTTATAATATTAGTATAGAAGAAGATTGACGTCGCCATCGGTCGTTCTGCGTTCAGTCACCAGCTATTTAGACATGTTATTCTACGGCCAGATCTGTTCAAAACTAACTACTAACTTTGTAACTAGAGCAAAAATGACACGAAAGGTTAGTGAAGCGCGTTCATTTTTAGATAAGATCACCTCTACTTTATATGCGATCACATTGTAGAGCCAACATTGATACACATTGTTGCCATCAAAAATCATCATTGCTGCCGTTTTTAACCGACTTCAAAAAAAGGAGGAGTTTCTCAATTCGACTGTATTTTTTTTTTTTTTAATGTTTGTTACCTCAGAACTTTTGACTGGGTGGACCGATTTGGATGATTCTTTTTTTATTTGAAAGCTGGTGCTTCCCGTGTGGTCCCATTTCAATTTGGTCCAGTTCTGACAATGGCATCCATGAGAAAATCATATAAGTCTTAGATTTGCATTAAGTGTGTGCGTGACAAATGGACGCGTAACTCAATATCAAGCCAACCTATTTCGATGATTCTTTTGTTATTGGAAAGGATGTACTTCAAGGGTAATTTGATGAGAGTTTGGTTTATTTTTAGTTTAATTAAAAAACAGTGGGGCCACTAAAAATTGAGAAATAAAAAATTTTCAAAAAAAAAATAAAAACCGACTTCAAAAACCACAAACACTAAAAAGTAAAAAATAATTTAATTTATTATGTATACAAGAGTTAATGTAGTTCTATAATATTAACATTTTTTGGAGTTGGTGCCAATGTGGAGTCACGTCAACAATAATGAAGAGTAGGTAGACGGTTCATGCGGCTAATTGGTACCGACTCCAAAAAATGTTAATATTATAGAACTACATTAACTCTTGTATACATAATAAATTAAATTATTTTTTACTTTTTAGTGTTTGTGGTTTTTGAAGTCGGTTTTTTTTTTTTTTTTGAAAATTTTTGATACCATTACACATTAACATCTTAACAATACCTACCTTTCTTTTTCAAAAATCTATCTTAGTTCGAGCATTACCTTTAAAATCCACTGGCTTATACGTATTGATATCCACATATCGTTCGGATAGATCTCGGTAATGAAGGCAATCACTGGATTTTGGCTCGTCATCGTATAGAATAAACTTTTTAAATACATTGAAACTTTTTAAGGTATCATAGTGATTTTTGAAAACTTCACCAGACATAAACATGTAATTCGGCTTGGAAATGTTAACAGCATGAACCAATTCATCTGTAGGAAGAAAAAAGTTAAAATTTCAAAAGAAAAGGTTATAGATAAGTATAAATTGTTCATTAATTTGTGTAAAGATGTCTTGTCCTTTTTTTATTTATAGATTAAGGCTTGGCTACAATCAGTTAATCAATTAATAATTAATTAAACAGTAAAAATACTTTTTAAACTAAAATCTTCAACTAAGTTCACGAGTTATACAAGAAAAGTATACAAAATTTTATTGTAAGCTAACACTTGTATTTAAAATTTTCATGTATATTTGTTAGTCTAACCCCATCATGAAAATGCTGGCAGAATGTGTTTTGAAAAGGAAATGTTACGCCTATGTTAAAAAATTTAAGACATTCACTTTTAGATATTTTATATACAAGTTGTTAGTGATAACAACCGAGACCGACGCGGATGTTTATCAATAATATTCATGTAAACTTACATACATATCAAAAATTTTCGGAACTGGCAGGATTTGAACCTGCGTCTCTCTGGGAATCCTCCTTCAAAGAGTCCTCCTCCAATTCAATTCCTCGTTCAAAGAGTTCCATCGAATATGGGCCTTTGAAAGTAGTTTCGATACTGCAATATGTCGCTACTGGATGGCATAAGACTGGATTAAAGATGCATATCTCAAACTTCGTTTCTGGCAGGTAAGTGAACCGTGGACGAGTGGTCCAGGCGCCCAGGGCGCGATTACCAGAGACGCAGGTTCAAATCCTGCTGGTTCCGAAAATTTTTGATATGTATGTAAGTTTGGAAACTTTCATCGTGTGTGAAGCACTGTAATAAAATTATAAAATATTTATGTATATTCTTGAATACTTACTTTTAGTATAAGCGTTGTTAAAGAAGGTGCTGATTCCACCGCAGCAGTAAATGGCTGTCGATGTGACGAAGTATTCAAGTCTGTTTTCACTCGCTATGGCCACTATGTCACCAACCTTGACACCAATGTCAGTAAGGGCAGAAGCGATATTCACAATTTTTTGGACCATCTCTTTGTATGTTATCCGTTCTTCAGTGGCTCCATTTATCTGAAAGTGACGATATTACAAGCTTATATTTAGTTCAGCTGTCCCGGTGTCTGTCTGTAAACAAATCTTGCAAGTTAAATTTGACCCGCTTCCCGGATTTCAATTAAGCTGAAATTTTTGCATACAATGTTTAGTTTGAATGAAAATGTATGGTTAGCTAAGTGATGTCATTCTAAATCAAATATTATAAATATAATATATATTATCTGAATATAATATTCAAAGGCGGCGGACAAGTTATTTTTAATGCACCCCTATGATATAGGCCGTATCAATTGAAAGGGTTTGCTGAGAAGAATACGAAAATTAAGGTAAATAGAGAAAAAGCTTGTTTTTAAATAGGATAATATTAAAATATTTTTTTTTATCTTGAATAATATCTTGTTTTGAGTAAAGTTATCAAATATGCTACATATAGTTGCACTTGGAACGATACGACGTCGCATCGTGGCATGTCGTGACGACGCGCGACGTGACATCGTATCTCGGTGCAATATCGTGTTATGTTTTGGCCCTAAAGCTGCGCTTAACTAGTGTAATAAAGTAGGTATATTATAATAAACATTATGTCCAACAGTGGAGTGGAAATGTAAAGGATTAACAATATTTCATATTATTGATTTGCACGTGGGTTTCATTAAAAAAAGGTCTATGTCCAACAGTGGATGCACAATGGCTGATGATATTATTGATTGGTCATTTTCCCCTACAATGTATTCAAATAGTATTGATGTTATAAAATGTTGACATTTTCAGATTCTTTAAGAATATCGTAGTACCTACCAAAAGTAAAAATTAGGCGTAAGATCAAACTCGACTCGAGCTTGACTCGTAGCTCAACAAGAAACTGGTATTGTTTTGTTTGATACCCTCGCAGTTAAACAACTTTAGGGACTTTTTGCTCGTCTTGGCTTAATTTATAGCAATCTTGACTGTCTTGGTTGTGTTCTTTTTTGCACATTCATTTTGTACTGTCAGTCTTACACAGCTTTATGTTAATGCAGTCTTGATAATGTTTGTACCTACTTTGTAAGCCGGTCTAGATTTTGTAGATCATGAATTTATTGCGACTTGACTTATATTGCGAAGGAATGGATTATATCAAATAGATATAGTATTAAAGCAACTTACGCTAAATCTAGCAAGCATAAATAAACTAATATTATAAATAGGAAAGTGTGTTTGTTTGTATTTCTATCACGTCGCTACAGAGCAACCGATCGACGTGATTTGCATGGGCATTGGGCATAGTTGAGGACCTGGACAGACATAGGTTTTATCCCGAAAAAAATCATGAGTTCCTGTGGGAATAAGAAAAAATTGGCAGTCATAGGGGCTACCGATAGAAGGGAAAACGAATATTTAAAATAGATATATATATTTTTTTTAATAAAAAAAAATTAAAATGTAAACCTTAAAACTAAGGTATTAAATATAATTACGAATGTAGTATATTTATATTTAAGACCTTTTGTCTTCGTAACAAAGCGAGCATGTCGGTGACGCGAATCCACAAGTTTACCCCCTACCACTTCAAAAACTTGTTCCACGCGGACAAAGTCGCGGGCATCAGCTAATTCATAATAATAGTTGAATCACTTTCAGGCACATAATATTCCATAAAATAATAATCAATCAATTTTTAAAACCAAAAAGTATTAAGTTAATAAATACTCTAGAATATCAGCGAATTTAATTAAAAACTCACCAAAGCGACCCTATCCTTATGTTCTGAAATTTTTTCCAAAACAAACGCTCCGAAATTTAAATGCGGTGGCACGAAAAAGTTTTGATCTCCATATATGACGCCATTTTTAATTTGTTTTGCAAACATAGCTGTCTTTAAAATGAGTATATATAGAGCAATGGTTAGAAGGTAACTGATATTACGGTAGAAAATTTGCCATTTCGTTGAATTTGTTATCTCTTCAACATTGCAGTATAATTTTTATACCTACTCGTATTTCAAGGTGGTAAATTGATTGTACAAGTAGGCACGCTATCATTTTGGGGCTACTATTTTATAGTAATATTTTACTTCTTAATGATTTTCTTATTATTTATCATCTGTCAATATCCCATTATACTAATTTCTTAAAAACATAAGCAGACAGATACTCAGACACCAAGAAAATAGCTTATTAGCTTCAATTTGAAGATGGCACGATGATATCATGTGATGCCATCCTTATTTTGGTTTTCTTGATGTTTCCTTATTTTCCTAGTGAGAATAGTGATGACTTTCTACTTATTTATTATAAGATGATAATTATCTGAGACTGTCCGCGTACATTTAGGATGTTGAAAAATCAGGTGTGGGCTCTTTGATTTTCCGCAGGGAAAAAGGAGTCTACTCGTATATCCATTTCCGTAATACAAGCTATTTCTGCACCCAATTTCATCAAATTTGGTTGAACAAAATATAGCCCGTGAAAGCGCAGCAAACGGACAGACAGCTTTCACATTTATAATATTCTTACGGGTTTTTTATTTTTTTTCTTATCTATGTTGTCACTTTATGATAAGAAGTTATTGCGGTTGCGTAGGTACGTGCTTACTAAAAGATTATCTAACAGTTTTATCTTATCTAATAACATAATTGGCACTCGGGAGCACATGGACCTTTACATCAATGTCAAGGAATGTATTATGTTAGTCACAAAGGCGTAAAACTATTTCTGTAAAGGCGCTTCAACGAAATCGTGACTCGGCCTGACTTTCCAAATAAATTAGTCTTTTGCCATTGTAAATACAATGTAATTAATTACCAAGTATTCTGGCAACGTGGATAGTAACGGAATTGTAGAAATTGTTTAATAAGATATTATGTAGGATCAAAGTGTAGTTATATAAAATTCTGAGCAATAGTTCTAGATGGGTGTGGGTAGATAGGGTGAAATTTGAACAGTTGTTAGTTATCTAGAAAAACCGGTTAAGTGCGAGTCTGACTCGCGCATAATGGGTTCTGTACTATCACACAATGTACCTTAATCCTTTTAGTAAATAACATGGAAGACGTCATAACTCATAACAACACGTAATCAGCTGTGCAATAACTGACTTACTTACGGCGCTTAACTGGTAGCGCCTGAAAACAAGTCGACACCCTATGAGTATGGAACCCTAATTAACGGTTTTCGGATTTTTTCCTATACTTGTACTATGATACCTTACTTTTCTAACGTTTAAACTATAGTGAGTGATATTCATAATAACTATACATAATATCCGAATAAACTCATGTGTTCTGTCGGAAAAATGCCCGACTAGTTTCGAACCCGTTCGGGGCCCTTATTCATGAGCCTGTTCGCGCGACGCGGCCGCTACTCGACTGCTGCGATTCGCATGTCATGCAGCTCTGTGCGATGTTTGAGGTGGGGGGAGGTGGTAATGCGTCTTCTCCCGACGACTCCTGCTGGTCGTCTTCACTGGCGTCGTCATCGTGATGTAGGCAAGCCGAGCTGACCGTGTCCGGTTCCAAATTTGTAGACTGTACCGTACTAGTGTTAAAAAGCGGTTTCCACGCCGGGGGCAGCATCCAACCACCATCACGAACCAAACCAAACTAATCGATCATTTTTCCGACAGAACACGTGAGTTTATCCGGATATTATGTATAGTGCTACCTTACTTCTTGCCATATTTCCTGATTCTAGGTCAACGGGAAGTACCCGTATAGGTTTTGATTTATTGGCGAGTGTGAAAATATGCGGCATAAACGGCGATTGCGATTGCGTTGACTTAGAAGCTTGATTTTTTTACAGCTCCAAGCGACCGTGGTATTTGATGTTAATTTCAACTTGATATCTCGACGCGTTCCCGAGAAAAAGGTAGTTGAAAGAAAGACAGACGGACAACGAAGTGAGTGATAGGGGTTCCTTTTTTCCTCTTGAGGTACGGAACCTTAAAAATCTAATAATATTACATGAGTATCAGTAAAATCTTTACCTACATTACACATAATATTGCAGAATCATGACGATAATAAGGTGTTTTGTAAAGTAAATAATTTTAAGTGTAGCCGATAAGATTAATTCAATTTGACAAGATACTAAGTACCTAGGTACATACTTATTATTATTGTTAAAGTAAGGCAGGAATGATAATATGTAATCAAATATCAAATAAATATTATAAATGCGCAAGTTTGGATGGATGGATGTATGGATGTATGGATGTATGGATGTTTGTTACTCAATCACGCTCCAACGGCTGAACGGATCTGGATGAAATTTGGCACAGAGATAGATTATAGTCTGGAATAGCACATAGGCTACTTTTATCCCGGAAAATTAAAGAGTTCCCGTGGGAACCGAAAACCTCAATCCACGCGGACGAAGTCGCGGGCATCAGCTAGTCATTAATATGCATATATAACATAACAATAATATTATTCATCTGTATACTGCTGATGTTGTAAAATCGAATGACTAAAAAACAAGACGAGTAAGTTGCTAAAACTTAGAAACTCTACTTAAATAAAACTTGATGAATTTGAAATTTTAAAAGTACAATAGTCTTAGCTGCGTATTAATGAGTAGGAAAATTAAGGACACTACATATTATACATTATATCTACGCTTAACAACTTAATTATTATTAGAAAGTGTGTACATAATATAGGGTTAAAAAAATTGTACATGACAAGTTACAACGATTTATATTCACCGTGGGTATCCATGGTAGGTACCTAATTATTGTGCTTAAACTTTTACAGATTTAAAAGGAAGTTTCATTAGCCTGCCTGTCACTGTAGGGATACGTAAATTATAGTGTAAATGCGAGGTTCGCTTTGTAGTATTGTCGGCGCGTACAACTTAGGGCGCTTTTCCACGGACCACCGCACGATACGATTTGCAATAACAATACACAACACGCAGCACACATGCATGCGATCTGGCATTTGTACGTTTTTCATCAGATGGCGAAGCTTTATTCAGCGTGTTTTCTGAAATAGTGCCGCTTAATGAATTCTAATAATATTAATAGTAAGTTCACACGTCTTGTTTTATAGGTATTTATCAAATTCACTTATTATTAGTTATTTGCTACAGACGGCGACACATCCAAAAAGTCAGCCGCAAAACATGCTAGTCGTGTTGTTGCAGAATATATAATTGTGAACACAGAATGTATTAGTATTACATACATGACGGCTCGGAGTCGTAACTGCATTTTGTCGTGTCGTATGCTAGTCCATGTAAAATGGCCCCGGGCTCGAATAATGCTTGACTCGGCAGTAGGTAAACGTAATTTGTTAGTACGACTGCGTATAAGGGACTGGATCGCCCACGCATTCTCCCGCGCCATAGAGGTTATTCTACTACGGTCGGTTATATAATATTTTCAAGGATTTTGTATGATAAGTTATAATCTAGATACTAATATTATAAATGCGAATGGATGGATGGAATGGATGTGTGTGATCTGTGCCAAATTTCATCCAGATCCGTTGAGCCATTCTCGCGTTCTGGTTGGATGTTTACAAACAAACATCCATCCATCCAGAACGCGAGAATGGCTGAATGGATCTGGATGAAATTTAGCACAGACATAGATTATAGTCTGGAATAACACATAGGCTACTTTTTATCCCGGAAAATTAAAGAGTTCCCGCGGGAACCTAAAACCTCAATGCACGCGGCCAAATTGTGTCCGTCAATGGCGATGGTACCTTAGGTTTTTGTATGAATTGTGAAATTTGACCAGCAAAGGTAATAATATAACTGTTAGTCGTATTATTTGTTGCGAAAAGTAGGTAACAACATCTGCCGAAATCGAACATTGCGTGGGTATTTCATAGTAACGCAAATAAACTTTATGCGGGATGTTAAATACGGCCATCTTAACAACGCTATTAATGAAGTATGAGACGTTTAAATGTTTAATGCTTCCAAATATTGGCGTTTTATGAAACCTTTGTGGCATTTTCTACTTTTAGAAGTATGTAGGTACTTAATAGGATGATGCTCTGTGTTGCAATTGGGCCTTTACAAAATTTTGTAGGAACCAACGTCCAAGTTTTCTACATTCCTCAGTTTATAAGATTCACCCGCATCATGATTCTTCTCATGACTATGTGACTCAACACATACTCGTAATATTTAATGTTGTGCCATAATCGTACATGTTTTCAACCAATTTTGATAAAATTTGGTGTAGACTGTAGAGGTTAGCTACATCCCGAGGAAGGACATATTATATGCTACTTTTTAATCTGAAAAATTAAGGAGTTCCTTCGGGAATTAAAAAACATATTCCACGCGGACGAAGTTGCGTGCATCTTCTAGTTTTGAATAAAAATAGAACGTAGTTGCCTTAGAACGTATGTGAAAAGGAAGACTTTTTGCGAATCTACAAAGGTAATCCCGAAACGTAAACGTAAGCCTGATTCCAAGATTTTTCAATAAGAGACCTCCTATAGAGATGGGACATTTTATGGAAATGCTGATGGACCGGTTGGTTCGGGTTAATATCCTGATTCATTACACCATAGAGCGATCACTGCTATGTGGTACCATAAAGTTATGGTGAGTAATTTCGAGCCACTATCGAAAGTGGGAAGACACTTATTTACATCATAAACTTTAAAATGGGGTCATACAGTTTGTGATTAGGATGGTAAACATAAAACTACTATAGTGCTTCAAATGACTTAAGTAGCAATTAGATATTTAAACTTTCTTTGATGGTTGGTATGTATTACGCAATATCCAAATGGTAAAGTACTTAGATAGCTTGGCTAGTAAAAGTTAAAACTCTTGCTTTAATTTTTATTATGTTAATCTACAACAATATAATGTTACCGATTTAAGTTATGATTTCAATTTAAAATATATTAGGGCATTACTTGCATACATGGAGGTTTAGATAGTTCTTTAGTTGAGATAACTATTAAAGTAAAACTGTACGCTCAAAGACGATGAAGTGTGCGATATATATTTTTCCTTAAAAACAAAACAAACATTATCTTATCTTAGATCAAGTTTATCTACAGTTAATAAAGATAAATAAAATATATTACGCAAGATTCTACTGTTTTTTTAAATTCCACTACAAGTTAGCCCTTGACTGCGATCTTACCTGATGGTAAGTGTTTTACACACTTACCTGGTTTTGTACCTGATATTTAATTTCCTAAAATAGTTTGATGTAAGTACCAGTGCTTTATGAAGTACCTACTGGGATCTACTAACATTACTTATGTATAACGAGCTGATGCCCGCGTGGATTGAGGTTTTTTGATTCCCGCAGGAACTCTTTAACTTTCCGGTATAAAAAGTAGCCTATGTGTTATTCCAGACCATAATCTATCTCTGTGCCTTTCATCCAGATCCGTTCAGCTATTCTGGCGTGATTGAGTACAAACATAGGTACGTCCATCCATCCAAACTTTCGCATTTATATTAGTTCGAAAGAATTTTACTTCCTATTAACCTAAGCCCGGAACGCGAATGTACGTAAATTTGAAAAAAACAAAGCCGACAATTCGGTTATAAAACACGACCAGCATCCAAAAAAAAAAGGAACTTTTTTGTTAAAGGACTACAGTATAATAATATATATATTATAGTAGGTCAGGTATGCACATGTAGTAGGTCAGGTTATATTGTTTGTCACATCCAGATTTTACTGCGCTATCACACACCATTTATCATGGGAGTGTTTACTTGGTTGGTAAAGCACGAATGCTGCTGGATTAATAACGACAATTAATCTATTTTACGTGAGTCTGCGGTTTTCCGTTTTATCATAAACTTAGGGTTCTGTGTGCGCAGCGCGCCGCGGTACTTAACTTCCCTTGAATAAAATGAATTCAGTAAAAAAAAAAAACGATTTTGATTAAAAAAAGTACAGGGAAACATGCCTATTAGTTTTATTAAATAAAACAAATTATCTGGTTTCAGCTATTAACTACCAATTCATACTTACTAATATTATAAATGCGAAAGTGTGTCTGTTTGTCTGTCTGTCTGTCTGTCTGTTACGCTTTCGCGGTCCACAGGTAAGTATAGGTTATATCTCGGGGAAGGACACAGGCTACTTTTTATCCTGGAAAAAAGAGTTTTCGCGGAAATCTAAAAAACTTAATCCACGCGGACGAAGTCGCGGTCATCATCTAGTTATTCTAGTACCTATATAAACTTAATTAGAATTCGGTGTAAAAATGTTTGAAATTTTGAATTTCTAGATAATTCAAAAACGACGTCATTTCATTTATACACAATATTATACTAAAGTTTTCATAGGTTATACAAAAACTCAAAGCTCTATCTATCTATCTATCTAGGTATGTAAATAAAGTCATACAAGAGATTACGCTATAAAAGTGTCGGTTTGAGTTTGCTCTCACTTATCCTAAGTTTAACGGTTCATTAACACTGTTCCCGAATGGGACAATTTATTAGTGTTTTAGCGTTCTAAGTGGTTACCACTTATGGCGATCACACGCCATGTCCCTGCAATGGCGGCTGAGCATCGTAATTGCTTCGCCTCACATCGGCGGTAAAATGTTTCAATCGCCCATTATTACGTGTCAATAATTATGCTGGGAGTTAAGAGGCCGTATACTCGCCATCGGTCAATTTTGGAATCTGAAGGTATACCGCACAGTAGACCGTTAGTCTGCACTCATACATAGACGACATAGGCCAGTAAAGATACTTTGATACTTTGCGTAGTCAAGTTCGTACGTACGTGCGGTCGTACGATCTGCAGTACCATTTTACACGTTAATTTGATCACACTTTGATAATATTTTTTGGTCATATAGGTATTTTATAGAACTTTATTTTTACACAATTTGTGTTATATAAATACTAAACATTCATGGTAAATTTTATTTTATCAGTAATTTCGTCAAACTTTTAAGAAATACAGGTTATTGTGACGCGTAAATTTTGATAAATCGTGCACATTGATTTGATTTTTTTATTAACTAATTTTGTATAGAACGTATAAAAACGAATTGCAACAGTCCAATTTTAGGAGCGTGTTTATCATATTAGTATTTTTTATAAGTCATTTATTATAATTTTTCGTGGATTTATATGGGTGAAAAGTGTCACCCAAAAGTGCAAAAATGGTAAACGTATTCTGCAAGAATGAGAATTTCACTATTATATTTCAATAAAATTAAATTTTTATTTGCAACAGTCTACTAAGGAGGGATTAATCTTTAATGTTTAAATTTTCTTTTTGTTATAATACTAATATCCCATGCACATAGCTCATCAAAAGTTCTTAAAATGTCGGTTTACGGGTTTACGGACTGTTAAATGGGAAATGTTTATGACGAATGGTACAGTGTACAGGCGAGAGCGGACCTATACTTCCATGCTAATAATGTAAATATTCCATACTAGTATTATAAATGCGAAGTGTGTCTGTCTGTCGGTTGGTTTGCTACGCTTTCACAGTCCATGTATTCTACCGATTTTTCTACTATCTCCCTTCGTAACAATGAGCTCCTGGATACCGCGGCATCTTACAAGAGTCCAGAAGTGAGCTACTATCGGTTCAGGACGACGTAGTTCAGTTCAAAAATAGAGTTCTAGGAATAAAATATTGGACCACGAACAAAAGATTGAACTTGGGCTTAAGTAAGATAAGTCATGATCTGAAAATAATAGAATGGAATAGACAGGAATTTTACTGTTGGTATCTGAATGAATACTGTTCCACTGCTACTGTACTATTAATGGGTTACAGTCCCGCCTTCTGATTCATTTTGCACCACGTGTCTTGTAGAAATTGCACAAAGCTGACTCTCTATGTAAAAAAATAGATGTCACTAAGTCCTTATCTAAGTAATTTTGCTTTAAGGAAATATTCTATGCTCATAAGACGTCATAAATTCTATCTTCTTAAGGGTTCTACGTCCAAACAAGGTAGGTATTGCAATTTAATAGTCCTAGACAAGGTTCATAAAATAGAAATACCTACTTGGTTAATAAATTACGGTTAATGTTGCAGATCCTCTGCGGATTTTGCTCTTGTTATCGTTTATTAAATATATTTTTTTTATTTGTTGAATAACAGGGTCGGGATAATTATTATCATCGTTTTAAATTTAGGCCGCCGCATGGTATACATTAGGGGCATGTAAATTTAATTTCTCTAACGAACGTTTCGCGAGAGAATTTTTAAACCGAAAATTGTTCGTTGAAACAGGTAGCATATTATGCGGGATATAATTTTATAATAATAAAATTATCATCACTAAACCCTTGTGCATATTTTCATCGCCCTTTTCTAACAAGCATCATTATTTTACAGAGTGATTAATACATTAAAAATAATAAAAAAACCGGCCAAGTGCGAGTCGGACTCGCGCACCGAGGGTTCCGTACAAACGTATTAAAAATAAAAATTACGTTTGTTGTATGGGAGCCCCCCTTTAATATTTACTTTATTGATATTTAATTATTTATTTTGAAAGGTAATATATACAAGTTAATATTCTGTGAAAATTTGAACCGTCTACCTGTTACCGTTTTTAATATTGAGCAAAAAAATACGAAAAAAACACGTTTATTGTATGGGGACCCCCCTTAATATATATATTTTTTTAATTTTTAGTATTTGTTGTTATAGCGGCAACGGAAATACATCATTTGTGAAAATTTCAGCTTTCTAGCTATCACGGTTTATGAGATACAGCCTGGAGACAGACAGACAGACAGACAGACAGACAGACAGACAGACAGACAGCGGAGTCTTAGTAATAGGGTCCCGTTTTTACCCTTTGGGTACGGAACCCTAAAAATGTTACTTATTTTTATAGGTAGGCCTTTCTGTCTTTGAAAGTGGTAGTGCTTGACCTGCAATAACACTTGATGGGAATTGGTGATATATTGTAAGATGGAACACGTTGGACAGAAATTGGCCGTAAATTTACTTAGGACTCTCATCTAATTTTCTTTTTATTTTTGCTCAAAGCCTGTACGTATGACAGTCTAACGTTTATAAAGGACAAAACTGCTCAGTACAAAGTCTGTCTGCTTTAAAATGCAGAGTTTATGTATGGTGACACATACTCGTACATAAGCTCTGCATTCAACTCGCGCGCGACCTGTACATTTATAATTCTTATGAATAAGGCATCAAGAGTGAATAGGCATCTTCTATAGGTAAGCGCGCTTCACCTTAGGCTGCATCACTACTTGCCAGCAAGTCCGATTGCAGCCAAGCGCTAGTCTATAAATTTAAAAAAAAAAAATGTAACTCTGTAAGGTTTCGGTCAGTGCATTAGGTAGCTATAGCTACTAACTATAGCTACCTACCTAATTTTCTTGATTCTAATTTGAATACAAAAAATGTTCAAATAAGACTAAATATGTTTCTTCTTTCCCCAATTTTTCTGTTTAAATTATTCGCACTGTTTTCAATCCTGTCCCCACTACCAAAGGTTAACTGGAAGAGAATACCTCTAGGTATTAAGTTCGCCTTTGTGCATTGCAATAATATGTGCAATAAAGAATTTAAAACAAATACAAACAAAAGACTCATAAAGGTCTCAAGCAGGTCTATTTTCTTCCGCAGGAAACATTATAGGTACATATAAAGAATAGCACTACAATTAGATCTATTAAAGATTTGAATGTCCAAACCAACCAACCAAGATAGAGCAACGCAAGATATAGTACACTGTACACACTGTATAAATATGTAATTTCTATAGCAAAAGATTAGAAACATGAATTTGTTGTGTTTTAAATAAAAACGTTTGTTTCTCATTGAAATAGAATGATCTTTTTAAGAGGAGAAAACAGATGCCTTCCAAGAATCTCGCAGAGGTTGTTAGTTGTTTATACGTTCACCGCTCTCGTTGACCGGCGTGACTTTATGAATGTATATTAGATTATTAGTAAGTTGCAGGTCTAACACGGAGCCACGTTTGCGTAGAGCTCAAGTGGGCGGTGCGACCGTGAGAAACAAATATTCAGTGTCGCACTCACGGCCTCTTTTAGGCAGGGTTGCCAGCGTACCTACCTTCGCATCTTACGTACATCTGCACAAGGCCGTTAAATGTGTTTAAGTTAAATTTTCTATTACGTCTATCCTTTCAGGGATCATTCATAAAGTAGGTACGTCACACGTTAAGGGGGGGGGGGGGGGGGGAGGGGGTCGAAAAAGTGTGACATTGTGCGACAAGGGGTGGGAGGGATCCTAACTTTCGTGACGTCACATTTCAAAATCTTATTCATCTAAGTGTTAAAATGCCAAAGAGCTATTAACGAAAAACTTAAAAATATTTCCAACTCTATCTGTATCTGTAAGGTTTAAACTGTTTTGTTGGCGAGTTTTCTAGATGTTTCTAGATGTAAAATTGCAAGATATGTGACGTCACACTATCGTTGGGACGGGGGTCTCACAAATGCGATCAACTGTGACAAGGACGGGGTAGGGGTCAAAAAATCACGAAATTTGTGTGAAGTACTTTATGGATGATCCCTCATAACAACCCCGTAATAAACTAATTAAAATGTGACAGCGTCACAAAATGTTAATACAGTCCCACAAACTTATCTGGACCGGCGCGGTGGCCAAAATTGGAAGTAATTTCACAATCGTGCATTGTCGAGTCAACATCTCCTAAGGATGCTCCGGTTTCGGAGTGAAACGTACGTTGAGAAGGATGTGGAAGATTTGTGTGGTTTGGTGCTGTGCCGGTGCGAATTGCTGGGTGGTGGGTGTTCGCATGCTATTGGTGAAGGACACGCACTGTATCACATAGATTTGTCTACTGTGGCGGATCATAGCGAATTAAACTTCTCGTTCATTCAGTAATTTTTATACCTACCTATTCATAGATACCTACTAGCGTCGCTGTCACCGGGTCAGTTAAGTTTGTGGGACTATAAATCAGTTTATGCAGTGTTGTGCAATTTGGCCTAAGAATAGGGTGTATACTGTTCATATTTGAAACCGTTTAATTAGATAAAGGTTTTAATTTTTTATCATCTAATATTTTATAATAATTAGTGCTTATATTATGGTTACAGCCAGAAGTTTAAATGATACCTTTTGATTCGGACCTCCTTAAATTATATTTCAGAAAAATTGGTATCGAATGGCAACCCTAATACCAACCCACAGGATTAAAGATCTCGGCCCTCTGAAGAGGCCTTTCATAAAATAGTTATTAACCTTTATTTTCTTTCTTTTGATAGACGACTTCGACGATGTGAATGAATTTCTTAATGTGTTGCCTAAAATACTTCTATTCCTTTATGATTTTGGCAACCCTATTCAATATAAGGGATTAAAGATGTGCCTAATGGTGAGTGCTTTTATAATTAAGGTTTGTAGTCATTCACTATTCATGACTCCCCGTGGATGGCGTGATAAAGGATAATCATTATGGAGTTCTTACCTAAAAAGTGGAACGTGGATCCTGTTTCTCGGAATCTTTTCGGAATACGCTTTTTACGGGCGGAATTTGGGAATCACTAGAAATGATTTAATTTTTTATGAGGCTTCTTGATACGTATTGATTTTCGCAAATTCTTTTTTTCGTTTACGAATAATCCTAGGAATTATGCTATGAATATTATAGTTATTAAATCTAAAATCTAACGTGTTTGTTACCTCTAAATCTCAACTTGTCTAGTAATTCCACCAAAATTTTGCATAAAGCTTAAACTCTACCTAGATACAGAGAAAGGATTTAACCCAAGAAAACACAGGATTCCTAAATCAAACGCAGACAAAGCTATAGGCTCAGAAAAAATGTAAAAATACTATGTACATGACCTACCACAAAAAATATACAATAGTAATTGTGTTCTAAGTGATCATTAATGGGTCTAAAGCCCAAGATACTGATGATGCTTATCCTCTCTGTATTGCTAGACTTCCGCCGTTCACTCTGCTTGTCAGGCTAAAGGCCAGTTTTTGGCTCACCTAACGCGGGATCAATTTGTAGGACACGTTGATGATACTCTTAGGCCCTCATGTGAAAGTGCCGCTAACCTGCTATACTAATTATGGTACTGTAAATTCCCTACAAAAAAAATTATAATCTTAATTCTGTGAGTTACAAAGAGTTAATTATGAAATCTGACTCTCTTTACGAGTATATCAGCTTACGGAATTATTATTATTAGTTATGAGAATTGAGAACTGTTATTTATGAAAACAGAAATTGGCATATTGTGCGTAGGCAGGTGTACGTTGAAAGGCTAGTTCACTCGTAGGAAATAGCAGCGAATTGTTACGAAATAAATTCCACTGGTCGAATTAGCCAATAGCTGTACAGAGAGTCGTAAAAGATGCGGCGCGCATTGACTGTTGTACGGAATGCCGGGTCAATGCAGTTAAATCTGGCACTGCTAGATTTTCTCTGGTATCTGCATAAAATGTTGAAGTCGTAACAAAAATTGGAGTCAACTTGAAGCCAAGACAAAGGATTCCATAGCAACTCGGACAGCAAAAATAAAACCTTTAGCGAGAACTAGATGATACCTGTGACTTCGCCCGCGTGGATAAAGATTTTTGCATGTTTAAGTCATAATGTAACGTTAACGTTGTTATTAATAATGAGCATCATTTATTACCTAGTCGTTTATTTCACGATATCACATACCTATTACAACGACAGACAGTGCTTCCCAAAGATAAAATGGACAAGATAAATGAGCCTAACGTGCAAAACGTTTAAACCCATTCCCCAACTGAAATCCGACGAGTCAGTTCCATATATTAGTGCTGGCGAACGTTTCTGGCACAAATTTTGATCATTAACCAAATTAGTTAGCTTCAGACCATCCCGTGAAGCTGCTTGGAGCTGGACCATTATACGAATGAATAGAATAAATTACACACTCTAAAACCGAGCGATCTGTAAGTGAGAATTCCATTCATTTGGTGTTCTACGCTAGTGTCATAGATATATCACATTTTTGACCGGCTTCCAAAAGAAAATTCTCAAATCGGCGCGAGTAACTATTTTGCAATCGTGTGGGTATTAATTATTAGACATACCCACGCCTACGTAGACATAGCAATAGATAATAATTATTACAGGCGAAATAACACAATAAGTGAAAACAGTAGGAGATATGAGTTTACTGTGCGTCAATGTTGTAAAAATTTTGTATAATATTTACATTATGCAAAAAAACTTTAATTCAGCGTTCCAACGCTTTCGTTATCCCCCTGATTGCAAATATGAAGTTTTATTGAGCTTAATAAAATTCAGAACAATGCAACGGCAGCTGCTGTATTGATACAAAAGTGCCTATCAATCCATATCCATACTAATATTATAAATGCGAAAGTGTGTCTGTCTGTCTGTCTGTCTGTCTGTCTGCTACGCTTTCCCGGCCCATCTTTTCAACCGATTTTGCTGAAATTTGGTATAGGGGTAGGTTATATCCCGGGGAAGGACATAGGCTACTTTTTATCCCGGAAAATTAAGGAGTTCCCGCGGGAATCGAAAAACCTTAATCCACGCGGACGAAGTCGCGGGCATCATCTAGTTATCCATAAATGCGCAAGCCACGAAAAAAAATGCGTTTAAAAAACATGTAAAAATAATGCCCAAATATTAATTTATTCCCAAGTATGGGACGAAAAATCTGACATGACCGGAGAGAGATCAGCCGCAGAACCTAGGAGCAGGAGGCTTAACCTGCTGCGTGACAACGCAACTCGATACTACGCGATGCAACAAACACTCTGTAGCTGAGTAGCTGACACCATGTGGGTTACGTTGATGCGTAGATAAGATTGGCATTTTCTATAGAGTCGTATAGCGTCTTAATTCGATCATTTGCAAATGTTAGTACGGAGAACATACCGTCAATGTAAATAGTGTTGATAACAAAGCAACACTTCTTTGAAAAATTAGGTAGAGTTGAATTTAATAATTAAGTTGAGTTTAACTACTGAAAAGTTTCAAAATTAATATGAGCCGCGAATTGGTTTGTCAACACACGCCTGTCATGTTTAAATTAAAATTTTAAACACATTGCATGTCACTGAAACACCAAGCCTCTGCCTTTTAGTTAAAATAAAAACAATGTTGTTTTATTTAAAAAGCTCGCTGAAATATTTAGTTACAACAGGTTTATTTTCCACGCTTGATGTCTGTATCTTTCACTAAAATTCTTGAACATTTATAAAAAAGTAGATTCAACATAAAGAGAAAATCTGTGTGAAATTCATACCTAGTTAATTTATATGAGTTTTTTAATTATTATTGAACATATTCCTAGATTGAATTTATTCAATTTTGAAAGGATATATAATGAAGATGATGTTATTTGGGAACAATCAGCCCAACAACATCAATCATACGAAAAATATTTGTATTGCTATTGAAAAGAGAAGCTCGGTAGCTACAGAATTCCCTGTTGGTACTTTAATGCGAATCCTTGGTAGATTAATTCCCAGCAAATAAGCAGGCCTTATAAAGGCCTACTTGAATAAAGTACGAGTATTATTTGTATGTGAAACACTTTTTGTAGGACATGTAATATTTTCCATACCGTCTTACTGTCATAGCCGTTCTGCTCTGTCACGATAATAAAACCATATCGTAGGTGGTCGGTCGCAGTGTGTGGCGAATATGGTTTAGTATCAGGTTTTATTGTCGTACAAGGTTTTACTATTACAAAGTTTATAGCGAGATCTATTTAGCCCATTATGACGGCGTTGTGATCGTAGGCACAGCTTGGTTACAAATTTTGTTCGAAGCTGTATTTACATTGTTTCGAAGTGGGCAAATATAGAGATGAGCGTGGGCGGTGCGACCTAGATGTAACAATGGATATTAATATATCAAGTGACTAACATTAGGAGTATCTATATCTAAGGCGGTAAGTGAATATATTGCTATGGCACAGTAAGTGTCAATCCATTCTTAATCCGCCTTCACTGCCCATCTGTTCAACATTTTGATGAAGTTTGGGACAAAGATAGGTTGAATCCCAGGAAAGGTACGGGATTTTTCGAAAACCTAAATCCACGCAGACGAAGTGACAGGTATCATCTCTAGACTTTAATAAAAGCGAATCTATTTACCAAATTCTAGTGAATTTCAATAAAAAAGGATGTAAAGTCTTTAGAAATATTTTTATTTATTTTGTTTATTTAGAACCCACAGTCAATAAATATTACTTAAAGTAATTTTGCAACAGTAAGTTCAGCGTTACACGAGTTCGCTTCTATAATATTTGCTTTTTATCTAATCCACGGACTAAATTCTCCTTTCATACACTTTTATTTACAAACAATTACTCATATCTAATTATGAGCGCACATGCAGAGAGTCTTTGAAGAAAAAATTATTACATTAAATTATAATTCTGCATGGGAAATTCTTGTGTAGTTAACTTAATAATGTTCTATTATAATGTCCCCTAGCACAGACGATGTAATGGAATTAAAATTTCGCGAACAACTTTTATATATAAAGCAGATTTTCCATAATTAGACCCATTAATTGAGTTCATAAAAACCGCACGGAACAATTTTACGGACGATTTTTGCAAGTGTATCATATAGTGTTGGACGATAATATGCAAGATACATATTTTCCCCTTTTTTATATAATATCTATCTACTTCATAATTAAACTGTGATTCATAAACGCGTATATTATAAAGTTTTCAATGTACATACGAGTACATGAATTGCTTGTAAAACATGCATCATCTCATTTGAATTGTCCAGTAGGTTTAGCGACTACCCATACACAAGCCAACTGCGCCTCATCAAATAAATATTATAAATGCGAAAGTTTGGATGGATGTATATGTATGTATGGATGTATGGATGTTTGTTACTCAATCACGCCCCAACGGCTGAACGGATCTGGATGAAATTTGGCACAAAGATAGATTATAGTCTGGAATAACACATAGGCTACTTTTTATCCCGGAAAATTAAGTTCCCGCGGGGACTGAAAAACCTAAATTCACGCAGACGAAGTCGCGGGCATTAGCTAGTTTATTATAATGAGTGAAACAATTGAACTGGCTTATAAAAGAACCACTCTTATAACATTTAGAAATTGTCATACTCAGCACTAGTCAAGTTGGTTAAAGTTGAAGTTCCTTCGAAGTTTCGTTCAGTTTAATGCTCATTGCTTTCCCTGGGGAGTGTGGAAGCTACTTAGTACAGAGACCGCAGTGTTTTATGATCCGTTCTTGTTTGCGTCTCAAAGTACGCGTTTCAAACAGACTTTTGCCTCTTTTCTTTTAAAAGGCTTCGTCGAAATTAAAATACGAATATGAATTCTGGTTTTATCAAACTTTCCTCAGCATTTTTAAGGTTTCATATAGTTTTTCTTCTTTTTGCCTGTCGTTAACGTTAGGTTAGAAATATTATTGTAGAGTAGGTATTTTTGGTATATTAGTACCACAGAATACTTAATTGTACCTTTCAGGTTCAGATGACTTACGCAGAGCGCTGCGAGTAAAATTACCTATTTATCTACCTACTTCTGCCGCGGCGCGTCTAGCGTAACTTTTTGTAATGAATAAGGTCCTCGGAGTGAAAAGTCCTTAAAATCTTCAAGAATGATATACATATATAGCTCAAGCTTTACACCATTCCGCGCTGGGTCTAGAAACTTGAGATTTTGCTTTAAAGGTTTTGCTACAACGTAGACCTAATATTTAGCCATTTTAAATAAAGATAATAATTTAATACTTGTACATATCTGCTCAATAATAATAAAACACAATTAAAATAAGAACAACAAGATTTTTTGCGTGCAGTTTTATCGCAATCTATCGTGAAATACGGTGTGAAAATAAATGAAATATAATTGCTACCAGCCAACCACCCACACATTTTCTCGAGAAACCATTTATTATTTATTGATTTCAATACGATCGCCACAGGCACAGTCCAAGATAATGGCATGAAAGTGATACCGATTACCATCAGGCGTTTGCGATACTGGCCCGGGGCGACGGCGACTGCTTATGGATTAAAAAATGTGAATATTATATTGTCAGAGTTAGTAGGTTTCAACATGATGATGCATAATAAGTATACATTTAAGGGAATATTTAAATCAAAGTATTTAAATTAGCAAAAGATTCACAAGAACACCCTGGGCCTTATATAAAACTATCGCAATTACCTCTGATTAACTACCACTTTTTCGCTTTTGTCAGAAATTCACCGTCGCAGAATTCTATATTATAATTTAGCCAATAACAACAGTTGAGATTGTAACAATGTATGAGGCAGCTGTAACATAATATTAGGGCTACCTGTGACACCCATTTATTTAACTTTTCAATTTGTTATTTATTTCGTAGTGATCATTTTTAAATATTTTATTTTGCTTAGGGAATTCTAGACCAAGTAGTTGATGTGATGATTCTAAGCACTAAGTTAAAGATATTATATTAATAATATCTATTCTATCGTTTAACTGGACACTGCTGGTAAAAAGTTTAAAGCGTAGATTTGAAGTGAATTATATCTTAATAATTTAATCATCGGCATTAACTTGCTTATACTTATAAGCATATTAATGTGACTTAACTATTGACATTCACTTCGACATACTTTACTCAAACACATTACATGCTACTTAGTCACATAGCGGTCACTTGGCTGAAATGGTAATGCCTCGAAATAGAATGTGGCTCATTCCCACATTCCATTCTTAATAAATCATGGGCACCTAAATCGGTCCAATCATAATGTAAGTATTCAAGACACAAGAACTTAAGTACACCTTCATTCATATACAAAAAAAATAAAATCGATTCAAATAAAGATTTTATCGCAGACTTTTTATCAAGAAAAAAAATAAAGCCTATCGTTTTTCTCTGAATATTTATTGCTACATACAATTCGATTGACGATTCACTGTAGTAAATTGTAACAGCAACGCAACAAAAGCGACGGGCGGTCATTTTTTTGTAGAGATCAATTGGCTCAATTTGTGTACAGCAGCCAGACGGTTTGACGACAATTTAGTGAACGTTCGTTACCTACTAACAAGCGTATTCAAACTACCAAGTAAATAATCAAAATACTTTCAATAATACATATTATATAGAAAGTAAAATGCTTAGCACTTTTTGAGAACATTAATTTGTTCGCACTTCGTTGATAACCAATTTGCTAGAATGTTCATATTATATTGAATCGAAGCAGGCGTTACTTTGCGGAAGTCCATGATAATAAATAAACGAGCAGTTTAATTCGCTATAATCCGCGACAGTAGACAAATCTATGTGGTACAGTGCGTGTCCTTCACTAATAGCATGCGAACACCCATCACCCAACAATTCGCACCGGCACAGCACCACACCACACAAATCTTCCAAATCACTCTCAACGTACGTTTCACTCCAAAACCGGAGCATCTTCAGGAGATGTTGACTCGACAATGCACGATTGTAAAGTCAAATCAACAAGTCTTTACAATCGTGCATTGTCGAGTCAACTTCTCCTGAAGATGCTCCGGTTTCGGAGTGAAACGTACGTTGGGAGTGATTTGGAAGATTTGTGTGGTGTGGTGCTGTGCCGGTGCGAATTGTTGGGTGGTGGGTGTTCGCATGCCATTGGTGAAGGACACGCACTTTACCACAGATTTGTCTACTGTCGCGGACTATAGCGAATTAAACTGCTCGTTCATTCATTAGAATGTTCATATTGATTGAGTTAAATATGATGCTTAACTGACGTTTCCAGCAATATCAACGCATTTTTTTCTTTCAGATTTAGCTCTCATCATAATATTATTCGTAGGCGTCATAGCTGACTATTTTATGGGAATTTACCAATTGTATGATCTCTACTGTAAAAAGTTGCGATATCATATTTTAATAATGAGGTGATTTCTAAGATCTCGGTCTTTTAAGACGAATATAAACCCACATAAACGCCTAAAACAGTTTTCCTCAAGGTCCAGCATTCACCCAGAGTTAAACGTTCTCTAAAAGTTTAAGTACCTATTTAAATGCTACCTCACCGCCCAATGGCTCAGCAAATCGAGTTCAACAGTTCACCTTCCCTTTAAATACACAACGAAGGTTAAGTGGTCTGTCTGTTTCACTTAACCATTGCCCGCAGCACGGGTAAGCGGTAGCCGCTTGATGTATACAATATTATAATATTATGCCGGCAACCCCGCGGTTTAACCAACCTTAAACAAAAACGAAATGAGCTTCAGATTCATATTGTTCTTTAACAATCAGGCTCTTTGTATTACATTTTGAAGTTTACCCCGTGTCTAAAATAACGGGGCGAAATTAATTTCGTATATTAATTTGTAGCGTTCATATTTAGGGTTGTTGTACACGGAACGCAGAAGGTAATATTGTCGTGTTTCGCTTTAAGTGTGCGGTTAAGCGTAATGCGGCTTGATAATGTTCTAGGAACGCAACTTGAAATTTGATTAAATTTTAAATGAGTTATTAGATAATGTTGGTTTATCCTCGTTATATTTATTTCAAAATAATGTTGAAGAGAGTCAAGGGTGGGTTGCCATTTAAAACATAATTTTCTGCACGTTCTTTCTATGTAATATTATTCTAAGTACGCTGCGCCTCAACACTGATTTCGCGAAACTGTCCTAGAGCCTAACAACATGTTAGCGTACATTTTTAAGTTATCGAAGCGGGGATGGGTATACTTGTTTTAAAAGTAATTCATGGCTCATTCTAAAGTAAAAAGTTAACCGAAAGCAGTCTAAGTACCTAACTAACACTGTAGGTCACCATAACCGAGAAGATAAGATACTCTGAGACTCCTGTTCTTGTGCTCAAAACCCCCTGTTGCATCTAAACGTAAATATTCATATATTCCTCTTATTGGTGTGGTTTAAGTGGTTTTGTGGTTTGGGAGCACCAAAGGTGAGGGCCACTCGGTGCCCTCTCGTCCAGTTTCGAATGCACACTCGTCGGAATCGTTTGTACCAATGAAATTGCTAGCCGGCGATTCTGATTGAATTCACGAAACTCCATTCCACACCGACCACTATATAGAAAATTACTCTCTCGGTTAAACGTACGTGTCAAGTGCTTACGATGGACACTTTCGTATTCCGTGTTTGTTCAGGAAGCTATTCGAGGAATAATGTCCTCCTTACCGAATTTTGAACAAGGCGTCCAATTATTACGAAATAAGGTCAACTAAGCTGTATACATTAATTTTTTGTAGTGTAAAAGCACTATAAGGTAGTGTCTCCTACATGTGTCTTCAGTTATAGTAATTAAGTAGGTGTGTGTGCAAAATACAGGAGCATTCTCGGTTCCTTGCGGGGGGCAGACCGAGCGTAGGACCAACGGCTCCGAAGTCCGAGAGGCACTAACTATGACAACGTCAACTTCCCTCAGCTGGGCCACGGTTATGGTATATAGATACCAATACTGTGGCTAGGCTGCTAAACTTTGTTTCAAACGAAATGTAATGATTCAGAAACACAGGACACCGATATGGTCATATATCATTATCGTAAGTGAGAAAAGAACATTTTAGTGTCAAATAAAAAAAAAAAACATTTATTTATTAGAATTGAAAACAGTTCTTTGTAGCTTTTCCTCCCTTATCCCAATATCTAGTAAAAGGCATCGTTTCTCTTTCAGCTTTCGGTTGAGTGCGAACTTGGAATAGTATACGCAAGTGAGCTGGGTGTCGGTACTGATTGAATTCACTGGACCCGGCCTCGAACTTCTGATCCGGAAAATTAGCCCAACTGTTTATACTATGTTAAGTGGCTACAATTGATGTAGTCGTTTATTTAATAAGTGATTTCACTTTCTTTTGTAATGTTGCTACTTTAACGTTCAGTTTTATTATCCAATTTTATTGGGTGCAATAATGTCTTTAACTATTGCGACTTTGTCAATATGAGTTCCAAGGGCCTGATCATCCTTCGGGCGAACCCATGCTGCAAAGTGATTAGGCGTGGGTTCGATGTCGCGTACAAACAATCAGGATTTATGAGTATAATTAACTATCATATCTTTTCCGGATTAATTGGTGATTAACCTTCCTATCTAAACTAATATTATAAAGAGGAAAGATTTGTTTGTTTGTTTGTAATGGATAAACTCAAAAACTACTCAACCGATTTTAAAAATTCTTTCACCGATAGAAAGCTACATTATCAGCGAGTAACATAATGGGCTATATTTTATTTTCAAAAAATTAGAGATCCTTACGAAAATTGCAATTATGTGAACTAAGTCGGAAAAATCCTCTCTTCTGAGAGGCTGCGTAAATAGTTAAAGTTACACGAAAACAATGTACTTATGGTGGAATTGTTCCTCTCAAAAAGTTCTAAAAAAAAGTCCGCGATAGCATGTACATCTATCTTTTAAGGTTGACTCACAATAACCATTTTTTAGGGTTCCGTACCCAAAGGGTAAAAACGGGACCCTATTACTAAGACTCCGCTGTCTGTCTGTCTCCAGGCTGTATCTCATAAACCGTGATAGCTAGAAAGCTGAAATTTTCACAAATGATGTATTTCCGTTGCCGCTATAACAACAAATACTTAAAATTAATAAAATATATATATTAAGGGGGGTCCCCATACAATAAACGTGTTTTTTTTGTATTTTTTTGCTCAATATTAAAAACGGTAACAGGTAGACGGTTCAAATTTTCACAGAATATTAACTTGTATATTACCTTTCAAAATAAATAATTAAATATCAATAAAGTAAATATTAAAGGGGGGCTCCCATACAACAAACGTAATTTTTATTTTTAATACGTCATAAATCGTAAAACTTACTACAGGTTTGTACGGAATCCTCGGTGCGCGAGTCCGACTCGCACTTGGCCGGTTTTATTATAGCTATATTGGGTATAGTCTATTAGGATTATAAGTGCTACCCGTGCGAAGCCGGGGCGGATCGCTAGTTTAGAATAAAATATGAAAGCTTGTACGTATACGAGTATGTACCTTGGAATATTTCTGGAGAATTGCATTAAACCAATTTTTTCGTCTCTTACTTATCGCGTTCTAATTATAATACGAGTAGTACTACAAATTGCTAAAAATAAAACAGTGAAACTGAAAATCTTCAAATAAAAAATCACAGATCAATTACTTTAGAGATGCTGATTACCTTGGCCAGTGGTGGAGAATTGAGTCATTTACCTTCCATTAGTGTCAAGCTTCCCTCCGGGCAATGATTCTCATCTCAGTGCTCATCATCCGATGATTGATGATTGCCCGTGTCAAAACATCAACAAAATTAATTAAAAATATTATAACCTTGTTTAGTTTGAAAGAAATTGTAGGTAATTAATTTAAAAATAACATTGTTTGTGTTCGTAACATAATTACACTTTTACATGAATTCATAACTTTAGAAAATTTATAACTCAACAATAATAATTGTTCACAGAGAATGGTCAATGAACTGCAACACGAAACTTTAATCAAGATATGAACGGGTCAGTAGGTGAATGTGTTTACAACCGTATACTGAAAAACATTCATATTTACAAAAAAAGGTGAATGAAACAGTTTGAACTCGTTCTTAATTGAATTAGTAAAACTGTTATCGCTGTCAGCGTACAATATAACGGTAAAATATCATATTATTATTAATATGGTGGTCAGGGAGTTGCCATAACTTACTAGAGGCAGCTGTGTCCCATTATTAGCCGTTAAATCGACTTGTGTACAGTATAAAGGAGTACATACGAGTCGAGCTGCTCTAGGTAATTCAGTAAATCCTACTCCTATAAATTATTACTATTAAGACTATAGAAATTTCTATTGAAGATTTTTAAGATAATCAGATTAACTAATTTAATAAGCTACTTAACTACTTAATTGAGCAGAGAAAAACATTTATCTGCTTACCTAAAATATTTTTTTTCCAAGATTATTTATTTGCTATTTTGACGCCTAATAATGTGTCAGTTTGGCAACTCCATATTCTAACTCAATGGATGTCAGCGTGTAACATGATAAAATAGCGTGTGGTAGTTACTGCAATGATGTCAGATGCATGTTAATCAGCAAAAAGACTGAAGTTTAAACTCACTATAAGCCAGCTAATAACTTATGCAATAACGAGCTTTGAGATAGGTTAACTTCTACAATCTGAGCTATTAATGAAAACGTGAGATAGAGTTACCTGGTAAATATTTGTATGCAAATAAATTGTCCCGTAGATGCGGCTTGTTAGCGCAGGTCAGGAGTTTGTCACCTTTATGCGAAAGCACTCTATTCATCGTCGGCTTACGTGTGCAACCGATCCATAAACCTCATACCCAAAGCGAGTTTTGAGACAGATTACCTTCTATTTGCTACACGGTTGCAGTGAGGCCTATAATGGTCATTGACGTTTAATGTTTTGTAAAGGTCTAGCCTCACTTGAAATGCACGGAGCGGCGTGGCACGTAGCGGCAAATTTATAATTTGTATGAGTTTGTACGTGGCCGCGTTGCGCAGTGCATCTCCATACCGCATCGCTTAAGTGGGCCCAGCTCCATACAAGAATACTTGCCGCTGCATGCTGCTTATTTCAAACAATCTTTACCAACAATACAATACTTTTCAAAACTTAGTGTACTTACTTGGGGGAAAAAAATAATTATCAATGTTCTGGAATATATTCATTTTTATGTGAAAACTCTTGGTTTTATAATATCAGCTCTTAAAGCGTGTAACTGACTTGTATTAAAAGCAAGTTTAGAGATAGATTACATCTACTCCACAGAAACCTAAAACTACTCAACTGTGAAGTCATATTTCACGAGTTACGGCGCTTAGAAGATTAAAACGTAGAAGGAGCGTAAATTACATTAAAACGATTCTCTTCATTTATTTTATTAGTTTTCTTGAAGTACTTTGTTAATGGTTATCTAAAGACAAAGTTGAAGATGTAAAATCTAAGAGGATTCCTGAACAACCGTTATTAAACAAACGTTTTCAAAGCTATAAAGGCCCATACAATTAGCGTACGTTCCATTTATATTCGCGCAAATGCGTTGTACGTAATTACTTGCCTATTTACATAGGCACTTCTGTGGGAAGATTAATGAGTGCAATATTTCGTAGATGTTATTTGTCTCAGAATTGAATATTGCGTATAGCCACAAGTAGCTTTTAGTACAACTTAGCTCAACCTAGCTTTGATAGTTTTGAAAAAATATATACAGGATATCCTAATCCATACTAATATTATAATGCGAAAGTGTGTCTTTTAAAGCGATTTTGATGAAATTTGATAGTGGTAGGTTGCATCCCGAGGAAGGACATAGGAGGGAACATCCCGGAAAAAAGAGTTCCCGCGGGCATAAAAAATTTAATTCACACGCGGACGCATTCGCGGGCATCATCTAAGTAGTTAGTTTATATGTCATAAACAACTAGTATGAAAGGCAGAAGGGGTTAGCCAGTTGTATAGTCAGAACCTAATTGGCATTCGCATAGTGAGAGACTTAGGGTGTCGGCATGGCTTTGTAGGATGGTAATTAGCCGTGACAGAAGGCTGGCATCAGTACAATCCAGACTTATTATTAGGCAATTTTTTACAAGATCATTTGTCAAATTAGCGACTTACCGATAGTAATCCAGCAACCTTTGTATTAATGTAACAAACTAATAAAATAAAGCAAATGCATGTAAGGTTCATGTTCATAAATATTGTGTATATAATATTATTTAATGTGTGTTCGATATTACTTTTTAATCGGGGCAAAGGTCAGATATTGGGTGCGTTCCGAAATACACTGAGAGCACTGGAAGTCCCCAGTAAAGAGCACTGCCAGTGCTCGCAGTGCTTATAACGGAACACACACATTATCAGTTCGTGGGCGGTAAGTTTTCAAACTACCCACTTTTCGACTCACTTTTCCACCGCTCCCACGCGAGCGCCGGATACTAGCGCCGCGTCGCGGAGTCGAGTTCCGTGCCTACTCAAGAACGGATGTGTCGTGGGTCCCATATTTTCGCCCCATAAAGAGCAACGTGTCCCCCGAAGTGTATAATTTCTCCTACGTCAATAACGACGCCTACAATTGTTTATTCAGATGAACATTCTTTTATTGGCAGCTGCCTAGTTACTTTTGTGCACGTGATGTGTGGACATTCATACCGAGTGTGAAAAAGGAATCAAGCGGCATAACGGCTGATTTTCATCAACCCGGCCAAGCAGATCGGCGGCATTGATATGTGGGTGGTAGATTCTTATTGCCTGCTAATTAGGAATGTCAATTTTTCCAAACTGATATGAAGGAAAAGCTACTACACCAGAGCAGGTCATTATTGCGTTATTAATGCGCCAAAATTAAGTATATGCGCCATAAATGACTACAGGGGCTATTCCCACCGTCCTTGTCGTCATAGGCCGTGGAGTGCTAAAAACATCTATAAATTGTCAGACCCTCACACCACACAGCATGATTGCTCTGCAATTATTTTTAATATACGGAGAAATATAAATTACTATGATACATTCAGTAGAATATTAAGTAGTATTAAAAAAAATTGCGAAAAAAAATATTTATGTTTACAGCTTTTATACAATTATTTTACTCCTAAACTAATTAAATATTCTACTACATAAAAATTCTAATTCTTTATCTATTTATACTATTTTAACACTTTATATTAATATAAAAGTTAAATAGGATTTTAGCTGAAACGGAATCCGGTTCAGATAAAATGCTGTTTAACCATCCAATATTATAATTTTTAAATTCAATAATGACAGACGAAAAATTTATCACACGTACATACATTTTACTATCCAAAAGGCCTATGTCCAGCTGTGGACGAATGCTACTGGAATATGCCAGGTTCACAGCAAAATCGAAAGTCTGTGGCATATACGCATAATGCGGGCGAAAATGAAATTTACGCCATGTCGGAGCCCACAGAAGGTACGAGTACGTACTATATTAAGCTAATATGTTCACCGTTTGCAAAGTTGATAGGGCATGCGGTCCGATAATGCGCTTAACTCGGCAGCGGGAGATGTACCGCATAAATCATTGTTGAGTGAGATCGCACCCGATGTGTGAACCAGTAAATCACGCGTGTAAATGAGCCGCTACCATCCCGCATGCTGCAAGTGAATTGAATGCTTATTTTTAATTTAAAAGTGCAATGACTAGGCAACATGCATCTGTATCTAATATCATAAATGCGAAAGTTTGGATTGATGGATGGATGGATGTATGTATAGATGGATGTTTGTCACTCAATCACGCCAGAAGGCTGAACGGATCTGGATACACAGAGATTATAGTCTGGAATAAGTTTCCGCGGGAACCAAAAACCCTCGTTCCACACGTACGAAGTCGCGGGCATCAGCTAGTATAGCGATATCATACTAATATTATAAATGCGAATGTGTGATGTTTGTTGGTTTGTCCTTCCATCAGGCCGCATAGGAGCAACGGATCGACGTGATTTTTGGCATGGGTACCTATAGTCGAGGACGGAGAGTGATAAAGACTACTTTTTATTATGGAAAACTAGCTGATGCCCGCGACTTCGTCCGCGTGGATTGAGGTTCTCGCGGGAACTCTTTAATTTTCCGGGATAAAAAGTAGCCTATGTGCTATTTATCCAGACTATAATCTATCTCTGTGCCAAATTTCATCCAGATCCGTTCAGCCGTTGGAGCGTGATTGAGTAACAAAAATCCATACATCCACACATCCATACATCCATACATCCATACATCCATCCAAACTTTCACATTTATAATATTTATTTGATTAAGGAGTTCCCGCGGGAATCAAAAAAATTTAAACCACGCGGACGAAGTCGCGGGCATCATTAATTATCTATACTAGCAAAATTACATAAATTAATAGGTACCTATCTATCTTTCCATCTTCGACATTTATTTAATTGGACTGATTTTAAGAACACGAATGGTATATTATACAAATCAATCGCAGCCAATAATATAATTTAATCGTAAATCTCCTCAGCGTACCTACTCCTATTTTCCTTATACCTACCTAATACAAGCTGATAGCTCATGTTGAATTTCATCTCTACTAAAGTATGATTATTATGATAAGTCTGTGTATAGGGGAAATGTATATGAAGTTGGATTTGAAGAAGCCACATTCTATTTTGTTCCCAGAAACTAGGCTCAATATACTATTCGTCTAAAACTGAGTACGGGAATAAGGCAAAATGATGAAATACGTGGCTTTCAGCCTCTGTGGATAATAGAATCCTAACACGCAAGCTACGCTGATCCTCCGAAAGCTATAAAACCACTAGTAGACATATTATCTTTGTTTTGGGACGTATCACGTTGTATTAAGTATAATTTAAAATATACTTCTATTAAATATTCAAAATGTTAAAAATATTAACTGATACAATACTACTGACCATCTAATGACCGCATGGACGTAGAAAAAAATACGTAGACCCGATGTAATGCTAGTCCATCCCACAGAAAACAGGGTCACTGGTAGAGATCTCTTAAAGAGATGTTTCCTTGTCCACTATGTTTCTGTTTTTCTACATATTGTATAACTTTTTGATACAAAATAAATAAAAAAAAAAAAAAAAGTATGGGACCCTTTTTAACATTTTGGAATGAACCCTAAAAATAGACAAGGCACTGAAATACAATTTAAGGGCAACAACGCGAAACGCTCGCGTTTTTGTAGGTTGTTTTGTTTTGTAGGTCTATGAATTTCCATAAATACCTAAAAGCGCGCGCGCCGACTTTTCATATCAGTAGTGTGTTTTCGCCCATTCGCCCATTACGCATTCACAATTTTGTCAAACTTCAAAACCCTATACGCACCACAGCGGTAGTCTTATTAAGCGTTGCATTATTTAACCACTTTTAAAGTGTAATTTTATCTTTAGCGCATTCTCAACGTTTTCGCTGTACTCGTAAAGTGTCTAATACATTATTAGCTAGGCACTTATGATAATGAGGGAGTGCAAGAGTGAGGCACGAACTTTTTAGTTCTAGCAGGTATCCTCCTATATTAAAAAGACATCCGTAGATAAGTAGTATAAAATATACTAGTCGTTTTAAGTCGAAGCTTGATGGAAATCCTTTAAGTTCTTTGATGAAGTTTTGAACTTGAATGATGTTACGGAAATTAGCTTGTTCAGAGTGCCTAGTGGGAGATTTGCTTCCCATTCGATCGCGAATACGTTAACTACGATTTGTATGGAATTGTCAAGCTCTTGACAGCTGGCGCTTAATCAATTCTATATAAATGGTAGTTAATGTTGTCGCGATCGAATACATAAAAAACTCCCACTCGGCCTGCTGAGCTATTTTATGCTTACACACTTAACTTAGAAAAACTTAGAAATAGTACTAGATACATAAACAATTTAGTGTTCAGACTAATGCGAATATTTATAGGTACTGTGAAACCGCGTTCCTACTGGTAGTCGCGATTTAACGAAGTGCCGTCATCCTCTACCGTGTTGCCATCAGAAATCCTTTGTTTTAACAAATTGACATAATTTTACACCAATAATACCACCTGCTTAACTGTAGTTTTTCGACCAATCTACAAGCACCTACAATTAATTAAAAATTAAGTTTTTAAAAATTTTATTTTACCAATTCGCCTGAAAATTCGATATTCGGATTGCCAATTAAATAATTACCTGCCGGAAATTATCCGGATTATCCAACTTGGCGGCAAGGCTTAGCACATCATACCAACACGGTTCGACGAGACCGCAAAATTAATATCAGACTAGTCCCAGCTCTACATGCCAAAGCTAGGTCTTAGGTGGGCTATAGAAAGCTGAAATTCCCCCGCTCCGATTAACTTGCAGGCAGTCGTGTGCCGAGCTATAATTAAGTTAGTAGCCTAATAGCACTATCGCCATTTACGCTGCCATCATTAGCCTAATGATCGGATTGTAATTAGGAATTAGATCAAGTTCCATTAGCGCGAATTCATCTGTCCCTACTTCGTGCAAACAGTCTTGCGGTTTGGGTCAAAGGTGCAGGATGGTTTATTTGAAATCTGTATAGAGAATGCCATCTAGCAATCTACATTTAGCAGATTAAGCTTTATTTGTCGTATAAGTGGGCTTGTTCCCGGGTTCGATTCCCGGGCATGAGCAATTTACGAATTTATGATTTCTAAATGCAGGTCTCTGGTCTGGTCTGAGGCTTCGGCCGTGGTGAGTCTAGCTATATGAGTAGCTAGGCTAGGAAAGTATAGTTACAAACCGATAAGGGGTGTAGGTTTAAAACAAATAGTATACCTAGGTACCCCTTTCAAGTTGATCGGCTTCCAACTTGGAATAATCACCTACTTACTTTATAAACCTAGGTTAAATCACCAACAAAGGTCTCTTAAAAGGTTTTAGTCTCTTAAAAAACCTGATTGAAATATTCATTTTTCAAAGTTATCTTTCCGATGATATAAAGTTTGTTATGAATGAGCTGTTATTATCTCAATGGTGCGAATTGACTAATTGTAAACTAATCACTAAAATAAACCAAATTGAAAGAATATTAAAAGTAAGTACCTAGTACTATTTTTTTTTAAATTTATTTTGTACCAAAAACTTATTAAATACTTAGAACAGAAATATAGTCAACATAGTCATAGAAGAACATCTACAAAGTATATCATTGTGAAAATGATGATATTATTTTCAGAACTACGAATATTGTGTACCTTTTATAGAGATTTTGTACAACTAATGTAAGGAGTAGGATGAAATAGTTTATTACTAGAAAATCTAATCATAGCTGAATAGTTCTCAGTTTAGGTATCTGTTGTCGCATTTTGTGCAGGCAGAATTTACGGGCAGCGGGTGCCAAGTGCGTTTAGACTATAAATTACTTTTATATTATAACAATATTTTTCGCATGACAGTTTTATTTAAAAATGTTTTACAGTTCTCTTTGGTGCGATATCTTGTGCTATAAAACGTTAAGTAATTATTGCATGGCTGAGACGCTTGAAGAAATATTACGTTGGTTCACATTATATCAAGCGCTGGATAAGCGTAGCACGTATTATTAAACCTTAAGGCTTAAACTAACAGGAGTCATTTATTTCTTGGCCAATTACAAATGGAAATCACTTTATTTGTTAGAAAAGAACTACGTTTACGTACACACAATTGTTCAATATTATAGTTTTCCTATACTTACGTAATCAAATAAATATTATAAATGCGAAAGTTTGGATGGATGTATGGATGTATGGATGTATGTTTGTTACTCAATCACGCTCCAACGGCTGAACGAATCTGGATGAAATTTGGCACAGAGATAGATTATAGTCTGGAATAGCACATAGGCTACTTTTTATCCCGGAAAATTAAAGAGTTCCCGCGGGAACCGAAAGACCTCAATCCACGCGGACGAAGTCACGGGCATCAGCTAAAAGGGCATAACTATGTCCCGCGAACGCATAAATACTAACTTAATATAACTGCTGAGGTATGAAACGTTATCTCTCATAAAACACGCATAATTAAGTCGCTCACAACTTATTTGCAAAAATATTCCTAAGCAACTGCCTGAGTACAGTGGGTGAGTTGTCGTTGCCTCGTATCAACCAAATAGACGTCCACTGCTGGACGAAGGACCCCTGCATGGATTTCCAATGTTTCCAACGGCTTCCAGCTACTCGCTTGAGATCGTTTGTTTCCACCTAGTGGGAGACGCTGCGCTTTCCAGTGCGAGGCCTATGTACCACACTCATTGTCATTAAGCTTAGCCACTCATTTCTCTTATTCTATAAGATAGGTAAATTGGCAAAAATGTTTAAATGCAATGCACAAATAAATTCGTTTATTACCACCAGATAAAGCCCGTTTATCTCAACCTATTCTAATAGCGTAGAATAAAACCCACCACTTATAATAATACTTATAATTTGTAGCGTTGATAAATAATTATTTGTAATTTATGCAAATAATATGCTTAAGTACCTAAATACAATTTCGCCGGATGCGAGCCGGAAGATCCTGGCAGACCGCATCGCGGTTCATAATTCTAACATTGCTTACATTTTTGCCTCTGTGTTATTCTACGAGGAATATTATTAAGACTACGCTAAGATTAGAAATTTCCTAAATAACACATGCAATTTTGTATTTTTTTAATTACCTACCTAAAATTTTGTTATATTAATTACTTATGTGGATACTATCCTAATACTTTACAATGATATTACAATTATATTTGAATTAAAAAGAAAGTGAAGTAGATAATTATTTATCTAATTAACAACAACAATTTTGAAATTGGAATTTATTTTGAAATCTAATTTTAGGTAACAAAAGTCAATCATGATTATTTAGGTATCAAGTATAGTTCGCGCACGAGTTGAATGCAGACCAAATGTATGGTGACACATACATTTACTCTGCATTGAACTCGCGCGCGAACTGTACTTGCATTTTGAAGAACATGATAATTTCTTGTGAAACTTTACATTTTATTATTAAACTGCTTATTTCCTGTAGAAATCAAACACACCTTTACATTAAATTTATCAAAACTGATCTGCGAAAATAAATTCGTCTCACTTGATAGTTGTCAAAACCACACACATTCAATTTGGTTAAATAAAAAATGTTCACGTCAAAATCGAATTGGATTTATTATCGTGATCTAGATATGTTTTAATAGCCATTGATGTCAAAGTGCTAAAATGCCGATATCGATAAATCTTGCCCCCGGCCACAGTTCGCAAATGTACTCGTATATCGCATGAATATTCATCCGAGATGACGCTGACCGTAAACGCAATATTAATTAAGGCGCTACTGGGCCAGCAGTACTGCCTACAGCTCTGTCCTAAGATCAAATTATATTATTGTGGTATACCTGATAAGTTGTGCGACTTGCAATTTATTAAAACTCAAAAATAAAAAATAATAAAAAGCTGAAAATCTTGAAGAGGATGTCATTCAGATTTCGATTTTGATACTAAAGATAATAAATTTTAGAAAAGGCAATTAATGTTAAACTGGAACAAAATCTTAAAACCCAATATCATTATATTATTCATGTTAATTCATATACTTTTGGTCATAGAAGGCATCCCAAGCTTCAACAACAACACAGCTACGATAATTTTATATCGCGTAAATTACCTTTGCGTCGTCAGTGGCTATAAACAGAACGTTAAGGAAATGTGCCCAACACTATTACCCATTCGCCGTTAGATCGTATTAAATTGATAGAAAGTTAAATTAATAATGTTCAAATAAGAGTCGTTAAAGCCAAGTTTGTTTAAGGTTATGATTGAATTTTGATTGATTGGTGAGACCGTAACAGATGGTCGTAAAATTAATGCAACTCACATATTTTATAGAACGTTCGCACGTATTTATGTCTTTCAGGAATCCCATGGAAAATCTCTGGTATTTTCCAGGATAACGTAACCGGGGAGTAACCTTTATCCGTCCTTGTGATGCAAGCTGCACATTACCTCAAAATCGGTTTAAGCGGAAGGGTCGTGAAAGCGTATACAAAATATATACAGACAGACACGCGTTTGCATTTATAACACTATTAGGTGTTATTAGTATGGATTTAAAAAGAAACTAAGCTGAAATCAGTTGAATCTATATGAAATAAGTCGGTTCTCGTAGTCTCTACAAAGGAAATTCGTTTTCAATTTCAAATCTCAAGCATATTTCTGTACAAAAGTTTCGTCCGTACACAAAACTGTTTATAGTCACACAGACACAATTTCTATCTCAGTTGTTTGTTGGTACAGTCAAGTTTAAGCCGCTTATAAGGAAGCACCAATATAAAAGATTTAGAAATATTAAAAAGTTTAAGGACGTACGTTGCGATCGTAATACTGCAGCCCCTCGCTCGCTGTGCCGCCATTGCAGATACTAGGGAGTACACTATTAACATAAATACCAGATTCTAGTACTTACTCATCTAGTTTACAACTAGTAGTATCATCGTATAAATTTTATACTATGAAGAGTACGTATTTTCATCTTGCTTAATATGAAATGTGAAAGTTTGTATGTTTGGAATCTGGATCTTTCACAACGACTGAACTGGTTTTGCTGAAATTTCGAATGGAAATAGCGTATACTCCAAATTAACGCTACGCTAAATTTTATCCCGGAAAATAAAAGAGTACCAGCGGCGGCGGCGGTAGGATCGATATCCTACTTAGTACCTACCTTAATCCATCGCGTGCATTATCAAGTTTTCAACATCATGTTTCTGAGTCTATTTTTGCCATGATCAAAAATGTTTAGTATGGTACCCAGCTAAAGTTATGCAGGGACAATCCGTCACCCACTCGTAAGAAAACCTGATATAAAAGGATAACTTAATTAACGGACCGGATAAAACTAAACGACATAACTATGCTAAATGGTTAAGAGATTTTTCTTTACATAGAACAAAATGTGTTAATTCGGGCGCTAACCAATTGTCTTCAATGAAATAGTGGGATGTAGCTGAATGAAGGCCCACTGGTAAAATTAAAAGGATCTTGATACTGCAGAACTTAGAGGCGATGTGAATAGGAAACCTTTCGAATTCAGGTTTTATTTTCTTCTATAAAAGCTCTAAACTAAGGTTTCCATAATAAATATCGCAAGCAAATTAGACATTTGCTTTTCTACACTATGTACACACTACATCTACACTACATATACACTATTTTCCCGGTATTGAGCAAAAAGTTCCAGTGGTTTTCTCAAAACTAAAAGCCTATGTACCAATCATCCATCCATCCATCCATCAGCCTGTATGCATCCACTGCTGGACATAGGCCTTTTCGAGAGCGCGCCACCAAACTCGGTCCTATGTACCAATATCGACGAAAAATTGTTATAGTTGAATTTTTTTCGAAATGTTTTGTCCGTTTTATTTGACACTTCTTTAAAATAACGCTATTATAACTCTTTAGTACGTCCTCGTGGAACCGTAAATTGATTAAAAGGCCGAGCTTTGCGTGCTAAAGTCTGGTCTTACTCGTATATACGATAGAGAGCTACCTTCGCATCGACCTACCAACTTGCCAATTCTGCTTGATACTTTAATTAAGTTAGTGAGCCTAGCCTCTAATAGTTATACCACGGTCTACTTTACCACCATTAGCTTAATGATCGGGTTGCAATCAAAATTTAGGTCAGGATCTAATAAACTTTATGTCTTTTTAATATCTACAAAATTATGGGTATAAACACCTAAATCATGTTTTTTAAACTGCATAAAATAGCAAAAATGTTACGAATTATACATATAGAGAGAGCAACCGTCATTCTTTTATATTTTTCTAGTTGATGCCCTCGACTTCGTCCGCGTGGTTTAAGTTTTTTTGAACTCCTTAATTTTCCGGGATAAAAAGTAGCCTATGTCACTCTCCAGGTCCTCAACTATTCCCATACCAAAAATCACGTCGATACGTTGCTCCGTTGCGGCGTGATTGAAGGACAAACCAAGAAACCGATAAACAAACACACTTTTTCGCATTTATAATATTAAGTATGATAGTTTGCTCTTTCTGGTAGGGAGGATTTATTCCTTCTAGATCTAGATCATATAGAGATTTTTATTGTAATAACCTGAAATTTTTAACTAAATTTATACCATCGGAAATCAAATCCAGTTTCTTTAAAAAAATGGCTACAGCTCCAGCGCAGTGAGTCTGATAACTTAAGCTCTTTGAAAAACTTTAAGTAGTGTTATCGAAGCATTTGGAGTTGCATAACTTTTTAAACTTTTTAAAAAGCTCCTTTCAGCAGTGTTCTTTTTTAGTCTCTATCCTTTTGAAAATTTTTTAAGCTTAAAATGGAAGAATTCGTAGGTATTTACCTCAATCATTTAAATATTATTATGACTCAAATTATTACGAAGCCATGAAACGGCGGTAGCCTAGCGGTTAAAATGGTATTCGGAGGGGTCCGGGAATCGATTCTAGACCTTTTTTCTACAATATAGAACTTTTCGAAGTTATTGCATTCATCGCATCATTTCAGGTGATACCATAATATAAGCTTTGACAAATACGCTGGATTAGTACAAAAAATATTTTTTTTTGTGCTAAAATAATTGTAATTATCTATTACAATTTTTTTTTATATGACGTAAGCTATGACGTAAGATCCACAATATTATATACTACCCACTTAAAACAATATACTTATCATTAATAATTAAATTTACAAGTCAACGGCATAAAATTAAGTTTTATAGAGGTCTCAACGGGAATGAGGTCTTTACGAGCTTGTACTGGCTTTCTTCCCATGGCGCCATCTATATATCAAGCAGTTATAGAATACCCACAACTATGAGCGGTTGGATGAGCAGGCGTGGGCGACGACGTTCTCTTGAGCAATTTACTATAAAGCCCATTGTACCTATCTGCTATCCTATTATTATTGCTGATGATGAATATTATGCCGTATTATAATAATATACGTGCATACTACTCGCCTATTCGTATAGTTACTCGTATCAAGGCATTTGATTGAGGTCCGTATGATTACTACGATATAAACGAAAATACAAGAGAGCGGGTAAAATGTTCTGTTATTTACGAATAGTTACAGATTTTTAGGATTATGCAAACAGACAGCGTTGTACGAAAACCAAGTTAAACGTGACCTTGTGAGTGTTTTGACGAAAAGAAACAGAAGGCAGGTATTTAAGTACTGCCCGCGAAAGCTCCAAAAAGCTCCAACTGTACGTCTCGCAGTTCCGTCGTGACCACGTAACATACAACTGGGTCGAAATCGCCAATAAAATAATGATCGACCCCTAATAAGTCAATTATTGTGTCGAGAAAATAGACCCAGAATAATATTATGTATTGTTGGCATCAAAAGTGGATTACAGGTAAAATGTCACAGTATGAGGATTCAGTGCGGTATGTATGTATGCCACTGTTGGCATTGTAGACGTAAGTAGCCATTTCTATACAATTTAACAGATAAAATCATAGAGATATAATATAACTATTATCTCTATGGGTAAAATGTAGTGTTACACTTAATTTTACACTACATTTATTTTCAATATAAAATGATTTTATTAAATAACAATGAATCGAGGGTTTTATGGACTTTATTTAGACCGCAGGCCGAAGCGCGCTCCATTTATGCTTCTGCTATGAAATTTAAAATTATACCTACCATACAAAAGCTTTTGGACACGCCTGCATTGTTAATGACTTTTGAAAGTTTTTAACTCAATAAAAGGACTACGCCCAATCGGGATTTAAATTGTGATGCGTGACTTTTTTTAAATTTTAAACGATCATATAATATCGGAATCATACATCGAACTGGAACGTAAAATTGCTGGACATTTCTGAACTAAAAATATCTTACTACGATAAGTCTCACAGTATTAATATTAACAGCTCAGATAAAGTTCAGTATTTTTCTGTTATTTTCTTAAAATTTTACATTCAAAGACATATTTTAGGACAATATATTATAAAATATTATAAGATCGGTAATAAACTCGATACTAGCAACGAGCTTAACTTAAGAGGATCGTCTAGTTGTAAATTTTCATACAAAAAGCGATAACGTTTTTCTTTCCGTAAATGTTGTCCAATTTTCATAAATTGCAGATACAATAAAGAACTATGCCCGTACGTTTTAATTTTAAAGAAATATTGCTTTTATGTTAAAAGTTATTAGCGTCTAAATATCCGTATTTTTGACCTAAACACTTCCTCGAGTATTTTAATTTTTTTTAATTTAACTAAACTAAAATACTGAAAAAATAAAACGTACGAGCCTAGATTAAGGTGTACTGAATCTAATGAGACCAAAATTGTCTAATTTCGTAAACGTTTGGGGGGGTAAAAACGTTATCACCCGAAACAATATTTCAAGAATAAAATGTACTGGACTTGCAACTCTCTCTATCGCACGATACGGAGAAGGCAGCGAAGCGTTGTGAAACAGATTATTGAAAATACCTACTCGCGTCGCGTTTCGTCACTAGACGATCCTCTTAAAAGTATAATCTGAAACTAAGAATAAAGCCAGATGAATTTTCAGCGTTCAGTCATTTCAAATTAGCGAATTTAGATCCCTATCTTTGCGTGATCTACTTTGAAAATATTGCAAACGTGGTTGCTGGCTTTTGAAGAGGAAAGGACTCGATTTTCCCGTGTGACATGTCGTAACCTATGTTCTCGAGCACACGTTTGATGTTACGCACTCAAAAGCACCTCACGAGTGCATTCTTTTACGGCAGAAATTCCTACTTTGAAAATATTTTTCTAGCTAAGTGTAATAGTAACACACCCGTAAGATTTGTTACTGAGTTAACGTCACAAAAAATAAATCAAGTTTATGTGACATGGTCTGCCGCAAGAGAATTTATGTGGTTGTGCAAGCACTCCTCTACATCTGTTAAGAAATACACTAGGCAGTAAATAAAATTAAAAGCATAGCCGTGATAAGCTTCTTTGTCATTTTACCCTGGTGTTGCCAGGCTGACAAACATTACCCATAAAACAAGTTAATTTTCTTTTACCCCTAGAACTTTAACCCACAACTGAGTTAAGAGTAAAAAAATCTTTAACGAGCCGGACGTTGTTTAGCACATTAAAATCACAAGATTGCAATGGGCTGGACACGTACCACCATAAAAAGTAATGTCGTCGCACACAGATGGACATAGAAGCATTGGTTGGCCAAAACTTAGGTGGTTAGATGGAGTTAATCAAGACGCCAAGCGGCTTGGAATAAAAAAATTGATAACGAGCGCAAAGGACAGAGACAGGTGGACCAGGCCCGGGCCCACAAGGGGCTGTAGCGCCAATGATGATGATGATGATGATGATGATGAGTTACTCAAATGTAACTCAAATGAGTTAAGATCATTAATTCACCATAAAAATGTATGAACGATAAATCATTGTCAAAATCATAAACATTGATACACGATAGCAAAAATTATAATAAGTTATCGTTGATTAAACGTGCAAGCGTGTTGCTCTTAATTTTTCTAGTGAAGTGGAGTTGGTTATGTTTAAAATAGCTTTCTTACGCAGATATTACATAAAAGCGGTGCAAAATCAGGACCACGGAAATATCGAAATGTTACTAAGTCACCAGATATTATGGCTTAATTCGGTTATTGCAACGTAATGCTTCCGTCGTAAATGATTTGAGCCCGGCCCGCTTATTGAATAGCTTTAACAACTTAATGTTCCTCAGCCTTCATTGTTCTCACGCCAACGCACTCGTGACTTGATTTGAATTAATAATAAAGCCAAGAAGTGCAAGTCGTTTTGCTATCTGAGGGTTCCCAACCAGTCATACCATAATTTTTAGGTATATAAACGTTGTATTTATAATTCAATTGAAGTTTATGTGTTTGGATGGTTATGATTGGGGCTTCGAATTTTGTGGCATAATTTTTTTTTTGCCAATAATATGATACTCGGTAGGTAAGTATATAGAAAATTGCTTACAATATCGTTTGGATTTATGGTTAATGACTGAACCCTAAAAGTCCCCCTGAATTTAAACACAAAGACCAATAATTAGGTCCTATAATAAGAAGGCTACGTTTAAACGTACCGGTTGACTTGCTATGTAAATGGTTATGATAATGTATTGAAATTCAACATAAATGGAGTAGAACATGTGGAGTCATGCTTTTCGTTAGCATTCAACCGCGGTGGTTCGCCGGCTCTGAAACCGGTGTACCTACCCGTATACTCGCGAACCGTGATGCAGCACATATTTTTATCATCGCACCTGAATTTAATATTATATTCAGCCCAAGCTCAAAATCGCAATCAGTGCTACAACATTGAAAAAAAATATATTTCATGAACATAATATTATTTTTCTCAAACATGCATGGAAATATCGAATGGAGTATCGAATTTTCGGACAAAGAAAATCAAATCCATTGCAGGAGCGTTTTTTGAATTTGGAACATTACAACGCTCCTGCAATGTTGTATGAAAAGGCGTGCTGGGGTTATTAGATACTATTTGATCGGATCTCTTTTGTCATTCTTGGCATACCATAGTCTCTTTGTTTAGTACAAATTGCGTTTACGTGGCTGTATAGCCATAAATGCGTTTGCCTGTCGGCACAGATGATAAAAAAAAATTGGCGGCAAAGCTGAAAATTTGTCTTGATTTGTTATTTACATACTTATAAATATAAATTTTATAATAATTAAAATGGTTTCCAAGGGTTCAGAAAGTGAAATGGAGATTGATTGTACCCCACCAGATTTAAGATAAGAAGCCAAATTGGCAATGGAAAACCTGCTTCCAGCGAAGTCAAAAAAAAAATACATGAAAGTATATGAAAATTTTATGATAATATAAAAAGTATGTTTTATTTCCCTGCATTCTTTTGAGACTTTTCTCAAAAGAATGCAGGGAAATAAAACACTATATAATATGCACTATATGCACGCACTATATATGCCTCGGCGGAAATAGCAATTGCCTGTCTCGTATTAGTGAAGTCCTCGCCTACGGCTCGGCCTTCAAACTCATACTCGACCTCCAATTGCCTATTTCCCGGCCTTTGCAATAATGTACTATTTTCACAAAATCAATGCTCATCAAGATTAGTCCGCATACTGAACTTTAATTTTTTTTTTGATAAAGCTTTTTTTACTAAGTCAGCTGCTTATTGTCCAACTCTTTAACAAATAAATCGTTCGAAGGCTGAATCTTTTCTCATAACTTTTACTTTTCTTATAAATTTTTTTCTACTGTTCATAATATTAAATGCTTAGAATATCTTATCACTAAAATCAAATCAATGACCTTCCATAAAGCTTGGAATTAATTATCTAGTTAATTTCATTAGTTGGATGTTTGTCGAGAGTATTAATTGTTATTAATTAAAACTATAGATACAGGCGTCTTAGAAATTTGTAATTAGAGTTTCGAAACTATCGTTAAAACATAACTGTTAAGCGCGAGGAGGAGTTATGGTCTGAAAGGGTCCCGTATTGTTTTACATTTTATCGAAATTAATGATTTTCGGATCTATTTCTCGCAACATGGTCTACCACGCCGGAAAATACGTTAAAGGTTACAGTGTTATGTCGTTGAGTGGAACATTATTATAGTATGCATATGGCACCAAATGTGGGTTGGCGTTCCGGGCTAGTATAGTCTAAAAGTATAGATAGTATAGATTAAAATATAGAGTAAAGTTAAATTTATAAAGTTTGAATCTTTTGTTTCATTAAATATTTGCCTTAGCGTCCTGATTTTACATCACTTTCTACTAAGGACATAATTTCTTGACATCAACGTGAGTTATGAGCGTCCCTTATTTTCAACTATGAGGCACGGAACCCTTTTAAAATAAAAATCGGTATTTAGCTTAATAATTAATTTTGATAAAATTTTATTAAAACTTATGGAATGTTTATAAAATGTAATATCATTACACATTAGAGACTCTGGAATTAATAACATCGCGTCACCGCTCGCTCATTAAAAGTAATGAAATGGATTTGAAGTTTAGCTTTGAAAATAATATCGGAGTTGTGATTAAAACTGGAACATAAAACTCGATGTTCCGTTATTACAAAATACTTGCGTAAACAAATATAATTAAAAATTATTAAAGTTTTTAGTTTTTAATTTAGATTTTAATGTATCTTGTTTAATATTACTTTTTTAAGAAATAAATAATGTATTAAAATTAAAAATATAATATAATAATATTGCTTAGTACTTATGTATTACAAATGTATATAATACATAATTATATGTATATTGTAAGTATGTACTTTGCAATATTTTAGGTAAGTATTTTTCAATTTAATAAAAATGATAGGAAATGTTTTATTACATTTAGGTCAACAGCTCGTGTCTTCTATGATGCTTCGGAACTTGAGACTCTTCCACCGGTTCGGAAAACAAACATTTTTATGTTTGCCTAGTGTTATTTTCATGTTTTTTATTCCATACACATGGGATAACATGAAGAGAGGAAACCATAACCGGCAGACTTTTGTAGACATTTTGCGTATTACGTAATACAACATTCTTTGTTGAAAATTTTGCAAAGTTCCTGTTCTAAATATTTTCATATCTGTTTGGCTTCGTTGGTAGTGGGTTCAAATTGCAGCGGCAGCAAAGAAAACCAATAGCCTACTTTCACGCGGCTGGTTTTATTGAAAAGCACCATACGCGTCCGTGCTTAGTTTTCTTTTATTCTTACCCTACAATAACTGTAGATAGAGAGCTGATGGCAGAAAAAATAAATCATTAGCTCGCAGTAGTATATTAGTAAAGCTCTGATTATAACTAAACCACTACCACTTTCGACAGTGGCGCTGCGTTATTAAGTAAAAGCTCTGATTATAATTAAATCACTACCACTTTTGGTTGCGTTTTTGAGTAATAAAAAAACCTTAGAGTCAACTATTTAACTTCCTTAGTTAATTTTTTTATTATCTTAAATTTCCCACCCTTTTGCACCGAAAAACTAGGAAAACAGTAATATTCAGGTTTATTTTGATTTATTGGTACAATTTCATGTAAATACTTTATGTAAAATAAATGTACTCAAATCAAAATAATAACACTATCAATACATTTTTTGCCACATGTAATTAGAATTGCTACCAACTCCCAAGCTACTGGGCAAAAGCTTTTTAAAGCTGTTTATAGAATGTTTATTATTTTATTTTTATGAGTAAAACACCCTGAAATGGCGAATGCTGCGCAGTGCGCATTGTGTACTTTTCTTTTTGAAATGGAAAATTTTTTTCACCATGTGTCGCAAAACTTTAAAAAATGCAAAGCAGTCTCTGGAAAGTTTTGACTTTTATTAACGAGCACAAAATATGCATGACGATGCAACGCAAAACGTCCATGATTCCCGTTATTTTATCATGAATACTTCAAATAAATATTATAAATGCGAAAGTTTGGATGTATGGATGTATGTTTGTTACTCAATCACGCTCCAACGGATGAACGGATCTGGATGAAATTTGGAACAGAGATAGATTATAGTCTGGAATAGCACATAGGCTACTTTTTATCCCGGAAAATTAAAGAGTTCCCGCGGGAACCGAAAAACCTCAATCCACGCGGACGAAGTCGCGGGCATCAGCTAGTAGTATTATAAATGCGAAAGTGTGTTTGTTTGTTGGTTTGTCTAATATAAACTTATAATAAGATAATCTTAATATTAATCTTTATTATTTGTAATTCAATGAATAGCAATTACTCACGATAGTTTAAAAGTTAAAAATGTATAAGAATTATCATTTATTTATATCTACTAAGAGATATAAAGAAAAAAGTTTACATAGCTGTAAACAACGATCCACAATCATGATTTTTGAGGAGGATTAAATTGTAAATTTTTCCAGAAATCTATATCCATACTAATATTATAAATGCGAAAGCGCGTCTGTCTGTCTGCTTTCACGGCCTACCTCTTCAACCGATTTTTAAGAAATTTGGTACAGGGATAGGTTGTATCCCTAGGAAGGACATAGGCTACTTTTTATCCCGGAAAACTAAGGAGTTCCCGCGGGAATTGTAAAATCTTAATCCACGCGGACGAAGTCGCGGGCATCATCTAGTAAATAAATAAAATTAAAATTGTGCTCGGCCGTTTAACCCGGGTTAAGTACCCGTGCCCGTGTACTCGTACATATTATGAAAATAGCATACAGGTACGGACCACTGTATGCTATTTTGAGGCACTTCATAATTTTCACATGTCTGACACAATTTATTATAAATCAGAACACGTGGCCAGGCCTTGTCCCGCTCCCACTCTAGTGAAACCGTTATGCACTATATCAGTGCAGTACGCCCACGACGACTTTCTTAGGAAGCACCCACAAACGAACGACTCAAAATTATCTAGTCACGCTACATCTACATTTGACTCGTGCGAAAGTATGTGCATAGGATTTATAAGGGAAGTCGAATCAATCATCTATGAAATACTAAATTATACAAGGTCAGTTTGGAACCAAAACTTTTTTTTTCCACTACAAGTTAGCCCTTAACTGCGATCTCACCTGATGGTAAGTGATGATGCAGTCTAAGATGGTAGCGGGCTACCCTGGCTGTTAGAGGCCTGGCAGTTAATTAAACCCATACTCGGTTTCTACGGTTACGTTCAGGATTCAATGTAGCGCCCGTGACATAACGTAATAGTGCTTTATCCCCTTGGTGTATAATCTACTATTAAAATGTAGCGATCATAAAGAGGCTGTTACTAATTGATTAAATCATTATAAAATCGGATGTTCAAAGCACAAATAAAAATAAAAAGTCAAATAAAAGTGTCAAAAAGATTTGACCATCATTAGGTTATTTACATAAATTATTATTAGTATTTTTTTATTATTATTAACTCGGAAAAATCATTATCGCACAGGCGAAATTCTCAGAAGATATAATCTGCCTTTTAAATGTACGACTTAAGTTAACCGTAAACTTCTGCCCACTATATTAAACCAGTTCGGTTATGGTACTGGAAATATAGCGAAGCACTAGAATCTACATTATGTCACTACCAGCTTGGAACTCATCACCCACACGGTTTCGTATCAAAGGGGTTAAAGTACGAAATAAAAGTATAGCTATTGTTATTAAAACTGATGATTCTTAAGTGTCAGTGGGTATGCTTACTTAGAATCGAAGTAGACAAAGAGACGGCTGTACATTTTCATATACGTATACTGAAGATGCAACAGTATTTAGGTACGGCCGTACTTATGAGTAGGATAATTTGTGTATTTTTACGTATTTTATAACTTCAGTTTGTACTAGCTGATGCCCGCGACTTCGTCCGCGTGGTTTAGGTTCCTTGTGATTCCCGAGGGAGCTCTTTAATTTTCCGGGATAAAAAGTAGCCTATGCCACTCTCCAGGTCCTCAACTATACCCATGCCAAAAATCACGTCGATCTGTTGCTCCGTTGCGGCGTGATTGAAGGACAAACCAACAAACCAACAAACAAACACACTTTCGCATTTATAATATTAGTATGATGTAAGTATCATGTCGATTTTATAATTTAAATAATTTAATGTACCTACCTAGGTTTTTATTATGTATATTGTAGAATTGTTTTTATAATTTCACTAAAATTATTATTTTTGTACCTTGACCCAAACCCTTGTATATTAGACCTTGTTACCACTTAACAATTTGACCATACTCACTTTCAACGAAATTCTATTTCTGAGATAAGCTTTACCTTTGTCTAGTTCTCTTTTAGTTCTTCTCTAAAAGACATAAATTTTGCACAAAAATAATTTAAAAAAAATGTTGGTAGGACCTTCTCAAAGGGCTACATCGAAACCGATTTATTGCGAACGATTGAGTAGGGTCCATTTGTTTATCCCAAGAAAGACAGGCCAGTTTCCTATTTTTAAGTAAATTCAGACCAAAACAGATCAGATTCTGCGTTGCGTCAATGTTATAAGGGCAGTGGAGATAACTAATATATGTAATAGGATACAGGTTAAGGTTGTCTCCAGGACTATACGCTACAGTACTGTACGTAGTGTACGGCACTCTCTAACGACAACTCAGCTGACAGTAAGATCTATCTGTTTGGATTACGTGCCTCATGCCCGTGTTCTCCTTACAACTTATTTATTTTTGTTATCTCGAAATTCTCAAGGCAGGTCGTGGAGTCACCATTGTTTTTTTAGCATCTCCTGCTTCGAACGTTTAAGGTCCGGACGTGACAATGAACTTTGTTTCAAAAATGTGTACAGTCGTGTTAGTTATACTTACACCCCTTATTTAATGTAAGTTCCAAGTTATTCTTACAATATCTAAATACTTTCTGTATTTACATATTCCGCGCTAAGTCAAAAAACCGCGTTTGTCTATGTTCTTGCATTAAAGGATTAAGATGCGGTTTTAACCATCATCTAGAAAATTTCACGAGACAGGTTTATTATAATAGTAGATACTAGATACATGTTTTGGTGTAGGTATTAATTTCATTAATTTCTGAGTTTTTTGCTGGTTCTTTTCGGTATGGCATATTTTTGAACCAGTGGTAGATTCACTTGACGATTCAAAAACACTAATGCCCGTTTGCACTAAACTTAGGAATCGCCTAATTTCCTGCCCAACTTGTTTAGGCTTATCCTAGCGAAAAAAAAGCTTGCACTAACCTTAGGCCATTCCTAAATCCACTTAGGAGATGCCTAACTTTATGAGCCCGATTAGTAAGCGCCCAAGCGTTAGGCGATACTTAAGTTGAATTTTTTGTAGTCTGTGGACCATTTTGTTGTCATTAATTGGTCTCACGGTTGATATGTACTCTGTGGTTGTTATGTATCACAACCACAGAGTACCTACATTGTTATTGTGATTGTTAATTAGGTAGAACACTACACTGATCACAAGCAACAATGGCACAAGATTTATTAGATTCTTTCTCCTTCTTTCTCATTATGTCACCACTGGAATTGTGAATTTGGGTGATTTTTGCCCAAGCCTGTTCTTTCTCTTGATGCAGTATCGTGTGCTGTTACTTTGGAAATAATGCACTGCCCCTCTTCGCACAACAACCGTACAAACCGCAACTTCTCCTCTGCCGTAAAATTGGCAGTTCTTTTTCGTTTATTTATTTGTCTTTCCATTTTAATTGCTGATTTATAAAATCCCCTAAAATAAATAACCTTCAACTCCACGTACTTAATGTCACCTGTGCAATATATAAACCAATAAAATAAAATACACCAATGTTTTAGCTTTTGTCTCTATTCAACTCATGCCTGAGGTTATGACAAGATAAGGTAAAAAAATATTCTAGTGTTTACATTACTTTGCAAGATATATTTAAAAAAAAAACCATAAACAATCATTCATTCCATTCGTTCCTAGAGATGCCTAACTAGGCAATGCTTAAGTTACGACACAGCAAGGACAAGACTGTCAGTGCAAACGAATTTTTTTGCTAGGCCGTTCTTAAGCCTAGGTGTATCTTAACTAGGACAAGCCTAACTTGAGTTTAGTGCAAACGGGCATAAGTCTATAAGAATACAAATAATTTGAATTTAGATCTTTTTATTTTATGTTATTATTTTATTTTACGGTATCATTTTATACGAATACATTTATATTGATTTATTTATTATACTTAATAAATTGTCAAGTCTGAATATATAGCATATTATTGGATTCAATTCTTTGTTCTTTCAATTGCTCCTAGCTTTATCTAATAGAATTAAGCTCTGCGACTGCCAGCAACGACGCTTTGAGCTTGAGCTTATAATTAAAAACGTTTCTAAACTTGACTATGAAATTTTATATAAAAAGTTAACTGTTTTCGTAATTTAGGCATTGGTCTCACAGGACGGTTTAGAGTTCGAGGTTTTGCGTTCAAAGGGTCGAGAGGCTACACTACATGATGGCTAAAAATCTCATTTAACTAATATATAGGGAACTAACACAGCACATAGTTCTTACTCTGAGACATAGGTACATTACAGGCACGCGTATCGCAGAACTCTCAACAGCTCAGATCTCTGGACCGCTGGCTGTGGGATCAAACGCCTCATGCGTAAATCTGCACCTGTATGATAAACCGCTTTGCAGTCAGGCAAAGATAAAACTATATAACTATAAAAGGTGAATAAAGTTTTTGCATATCATAATGAAATAACGTTTTTTGCTATCACATGCCGACATTTTAATGTATTAAACTCTCTTTTGTTCCCCCGATGGCAGTAAGCTTTGTGTAATGGAATTAAGCTCTATGACAGCGCTTTGAGCATTGTGCAAATTTTACGCTTCTTGAGCATTGTTAAAGCGTTCCTGAATAGCGGTATTTTTATAGACCGATTTCATTACATACATGACACTGTTATTATTTAATTTTTGATCTTATATGTATAAAAAACACTTATAAATTAATTTTAGTCTGTCTGTGTCTGTCACCTGTTCACATAATCGATCACCTGTTCAGATTTTGACTTAATTTGGTACAAACATAGCTTGCGCTCCTAAGCCGGGACTTGAATTTGACTTTTGACTTGACTTTATTTTTAAAAATTAGTCACCAAGGGATTAAAAAACTAAATCAATGCGGACGAAGTCACTTCAGTCATCTACCTAGTTGTATATAAATAAATCTAATTTCTGTGGAGATCGGTCGCCTTCGCAGAAATCCAGGGCCGGTAGGGACTACTTAACTTACTCGTAGCTTAATTTACATATCATCTGAGCGGTTTGAATGGGGTTTTTGAACACTATTCGGAATACTACACGTGAAATAGTTACAGATATGCGTAAAATATTTGTGTTAGAAAAGTTAGCCCACGCGTTGCTGGGGTAAAGTAAGATTGTGAGAAAAACAACTCACACACTACAAAGTGAAGGTATAAAAGTTCCCATTATTCCATTTTGTGGTAAAGAACTGTTGTTAAACATTAATTGGTAGGGAATTTTATTGCAATTTAAAAAAAACATGAAATTACTAGAAGATGCCCGCAAATTCGTTTGCGCGTATTGAGTTTTTTATATCCCCACGGGAACTATGTCCTTCCCCGGGATGCAACATATGCAACTAACTTTCATCAAAATCGGTTGAAAAGATCGGCCGTGAAAGCGTAGCAGACAGACAGACAGACACACTTTCGCATTTATAATATTAACTTATGGATTATAAAATGTAATATAATTTCGAGACGTGCGATTATTTACTTAATATTATCATCCTAAAAAATATTTTCTATGTTTGCACGCAGAACGCGAAACGTGAAAGTTTGCGTAGTAAAAATATACATATAATGGCAAATATAATTAACCATGCATGAACTCCGTCTTTGGAATCAAATATTTGTGTGAGATGTATGTAAATATTTTTCTGAGCGGCATTTACTGATGTTGCGAGATGGCAATAACGCCGACAGACGTAATGAGGAAGGTGGGTTGTAAAACCTAAGCAAGCTTGCAATGCACTTACATTTAAAAAGCATTCACGTTATGAGGTAGAGAATACGTCTCAATGTCGTTTAATTTTATGTTTGGTAGATAGAGTTGTAAGGTTGTTGGTGTGTTCAAGGCGCCGCGGGGCTCACTATAACGAGTCCTCGCGTTGACGGGGCGCCGGCGATCGCGACAAACTGCTTTGGAGTGCGCCACTTTTTACCCTACTACATCAAAGCCAAAAGGAAGGGTTATGATTTTAGCAGTTTAACAACATTTTACTTCAACAAAATCGATATGATGGATGTTACATCCTAAAAAGTAAACCCTCTTATTCTAAAAAAAAAGTATGTGTGTGCAATTCACACGGCAGAAGTGAAACTTCAGAAAAGTAGCCTACGAGAGAATGAGATAAATATAACTTGTATTCTATCTCATTCTCTCGCAGACTAAATTCTATTATGAAAATGTTTGTCTTTTTTAGTGTCGCTTTTTCGTTTCATCGAATTTTCAAATCACAACGATTCTAAAGAAGTATCACTTCAAAACCAATCCGTAGTTGGGTTAGTGCTTCCATTTACAAAATTCTTAATACTTAGTTGATTCCCGTGTGGATTTAGATTATTAAAAATAACGTGAGAAATTCAAGAATTTCGTGAAATAAAATCAAGATTTTAAGGTACAATAACTATGACAATAACTAGCCTATCAGTCACTCTGGGTCGTGTTTCGTGTGTTACCTTTAAAAAAGACATTAATTCGTTGCTCCGTTGCAGCGAGTTTGATGGACAAACCATATACTATATACCATGTATATACTCGTACCACACCATGGCATTCCGAACCAGTGGTAGATTCACTTGACGATTCAAAAGTACTTGTAAAAGTTTATTTGAATAAAGAAAACATTTGATTTTGATTTGATTTGATATATATTATATTAAACAAACACAATTTCGCATTTATAATACGAGTCGGATAGATTAGAAGGATTAGAATACCTACATAATATAGGTTCTTGCATACCTATAGTACCCGCGCGAGTTGAATGCAGTCGGGGCCTGAGGTGACTCATACATAGCTCTACATTCAACTCGCGCGCGAACTATACCTTACCTAAGATTGCATGTAAAATATCTGTTTAATATTTCTGTTCCCCATTATTTAAATGTGCCCGTTTATATTTATACATTCAATCCCCGTACCCTTTTGTCTAAAATTTTGATTGACTTTGAATTTATTCAGCCGTGAAATTTGGCTTGACTGAAGTTTAGCCGGCTGATATTAAGTTTGACTTTGATACCAATATAATAGCCGTCATTTTAATTACTTATATACAAGCTCGTTTTATGAAACGGTATTAATAATTTCTGCACGAATTTTACGGACTAAGGTAGAGTTGATAACCTTAAGAGGCCGTATACTCGCCATCGGTCAATTTTGGAATCTGTAGGTATACCGCAAAGTAGACCGTTAGGCTGCACTGATACATAGACGACATAGGCCAGTAAAGATACTTTGATACTTTGCGTAGTCAAATTCGTACGTACGTGCGGTTGTACGATCTGCAGTACCATTTTACACATGAATTTGATCAGACTTTGATAATATTTTTTGGTCATATAGATATTTTATAGAACTTTATTTTTACACAATTTGTGTTATATGTATAAATACTAAACATTCATGGTAAATTTTATTTTATCAGTAATTTCGTCAAACTTTTAAGAAATACAGGTTATTGTGACGCGTAAATTTTGATAAATCGTGCACATTGATTTGATTTTTTTATTAACTAATTTTGTATAGAACGTATAAAAACGAATTGCAACAGTCCAATTTTAAGAGCGTGTTTATCATATTAGTATTTTTTATAAGTCATTTATTATAATTTTTCGTGGATTTATATGGGTGAAAAGTGTCACCCAAAAGTGCAAAAATGGTAAACGTATTCTGCAAGAATGAGAATTTCACTATTATATTTCAATAAAATTAAATTTTTATTTGCAACAGTCTACTAAGGAGGGATTAATCTTTAATGTTTTAATTTTCTTTTTGTTATAATACTAATATCTCATGCACAAAGCTCATCAAAAGTTCTTAAAATGTCGGTTTACGGGTTTACGGACTGTTAATGCCGATTTTTAAGTCTTCAACTTCTAAAACTTAGAAACTACATGTAAGCTTCCAACCCCAATTTCACCCCCTGTGGGTTTCCGTAAAACTGCTTACACAGGTTTTTAATCTTTAAAACTAATAACAGCGATTATAGCGACAGAGATGGTGCTTTTGTGTCGGTGCGACACTGCAATGGTATTATGTCTCACATATTATTATATACCATGCATAGCAGGTACCATAGTTTTGCAATAATGAAACTGTATACTTATAACATACTCCTCAGTGATGTGTTGCATTAAATATAATTGAAATATGATTGATTTTGTTGGAGTAAAATCTAACCACATTTTATTCCAACAAAATCGATATGATGGATGTTACATTCAAAAAAGTAAACCCTCTTAATCTAAAAAAAAACAGTCCGTAGTATAGAACACGCTGTCTGGTTCAAAGGACTCTGACCTTGAACCTGTGCAGTAAGTGACATTTAAAGGTCTGTTTAGTGGTAGGTATATAGTGAGGCGTGATGGCGGGGTTGTTTGTAACGTCGTGCCATAGTATTGGTCTGTCAGTTAATCAGCTCCCAGTTCCCACCTAGGTACTGACCAACTTAAGCTTGGAAACATTTCTTTTACTGTTGTGCAGAACTCTTAAAACCTACTAAGTCATTGGTTTAAGATTGGTCTGCGGCCGCTGCGGGAGCGTAGTGGAGACCAACCCTTTATCTATGTAATAAGCAAAGAAAATACCGTAGAAAACTGCCTCGCCTGTCGCGTGTACCCTATGTCGCTTTTGAGAAATCAAAGTTTGTCGTAAGAAAATACCGCCCCAATGGCTATCTATCCTTCTTTCGAAACTTCAATCTGTATGTGTTTGGTTCTGCAATAATTTTGTTAAGATTACCTTTGAAAATAATCCTGATGGATACTTGGTTACCTACATTCAGTGTACTTCATTCGAAGTAATATACATCGTTTTACTCGGTATAGTACGTGTGTATTTGTGTGATAATTCAGTTATTGTGACGCCAAGAAGCAAGTAAGCACTCAGATCTTTAGAAAAAAATTGTATGAAATAACCGTTTCGGTAGTCTACTTGTGTAAACATCGTTATTTTAAATGTTTGTCAGTTTACCGAACGTCTCTTGTAAACTTGATAATAAAGCCTTACATATGTTATTAACAGTGTTTCACTTCTGGACGGTTCATAACAATTGTTGATACTACGGTTTGCAACTTATAATTAAAATGACGATGTCCGCCCGAGGAACAATTAATTAGACCATAACCAAGCACAGCAATAGCTGTTTCGAACGAGTGAGGAATGAGTTAGGAATAACAGCGGCTATGCAACTTTAGATTAGAAAAGCAACCAACAATAAATGCGAACAATACGTACCGACATGTTACTATTGTTCGCGTTGCAATATGCAATGTTTAAACGTAAGCATCTAATTTTAAATGGTATCTTTTTTCATTCCATTATTGCATGCTGACAGACATAACAGAAAATTGTTAATTAATCTTTCTTTGCAAAAGCAAAAGTATGTTTTTACTCTTATTAATAGAGGCGTAGAATCCGCCGTATTATAAAACGGTGCAGTTTATTATATTAGATATACAACTATGTAAATGTGTTGAGGAACGAGTGGCCTAGTTGTGACAACGCATATCAGTCGATTGCGATTGTTAAGCAACGTTGACCCAAGTCGGTAACTGGGTTTGTGACCGAATTTGGAGTTTCAAATCTGGCCTTTTCGTTTCCTCCGTGCCTCGGAGAGCACGTTAAGCCATCAATCCCGTTTATTATCAATAACATCTGATAATAATCGTTACAAAAACCTAAGTTAACGCTTAGCTGAGTCGTATGCGGAAGGACGGGGGAACCCACCGCATTATTATCCCAAGAAAACTCCTACTGAAGACTGGAGTCACGACCCTCATGTATTTCCTCACGTAATGAGGAATACGACGCAAAGAGAGAGTTGTAGGTATAAACCAAATGTTATACATGATGGAAAAGTTATCAAAGTCAAATGGAGAAAAAATCGTATTCGATGGATATTCAATCCTCAGGCTTTTTATTTCTTCTGAGTGACATACGAATTAAATAAACTTTCAGATGTTCGTCGCACTTTTGTATCAATACCTCTATTTACAATATGAATCTAGATAGATTCATATTGTATTGAAGAAGCAGATGCTTGCAAAAAAATACAACAAAATCGTTACTCGAGCGAAATCATGACTCCTTGATCTACCGTCACGACAATTTCCCGGGCCTTTGGCGTTGGCATTCTCTCGGAATAAACGTTTCGCTGCAGACAAATAAACATTATTTTATTCCCCAGTTTTTTTCCCTACGTCTTGTCCTTTTCAAGGAAATTTTCTTGAATTTTATTCAAATAGTTAATTCGCATAAAGAATAAAATAGATTATTAAAACAGTAGCAAGTGGCATTATAATAAAATGATAACTGAGGTTATTGGATTCAAAAATGTATTACAAAAAGCCGGAATTAGCGACCATAAAACGTTTTCTTTAATAAAATTGTACCTACCTCACTGACTCTAACAAAAGTTAGCATTTTAAAGCTAATTATTTCGCAAAAAGTTCCCTGAACCGAAAATGGTTTTCCCACACCCACAATATTTTTAAACGACCTATCCAACGACACTCCACAGCATGGGATAGACGAGAAAATAAATTCATCCCCACTTTACTTTACCATATTTTTTTTTAAATTTTATTTTACCACATTTAGGTACAATAAAATTTTAAAAAAAAAATGCGGCGTGATTAATATGTATGCTAAATTACAATAATATTCTAGTACTAGTAGTAGTAGTAATGAGCTAAGCTGCGGACAGACGGACGGACGGACATGGTGAAACTATAACCAACCACTTATTTATTTTTTGTTATGTGTTCCTTCCTTTTTCCTGCGACATGGCGATCAGTGCTAGGTGGGTACTCTGAACGGCTTTTTTTCTGGCCTTTCTTTTTGCTCTCAATGAATTGGTGCTGCTACGCATAAGCGCCCCTGAGCTGAGGCTTCAATTAAAAAAATTAAACATTCTAGCAAGTGGGAGAAAAATAATATATATTATATTTAAATACTCTTTCATAATAAAGAGATCATAGTAACGAGGTATGCAATCCGTTCCTAACCATGTCTTCACTAATACAATTTGAATTAATGAACTATTGAATATATATTATATACTTAAGAATCTTATTTTAGTTTAGACTTTTGACATTTCTTACAAAACATCATTCCCAAATGAAAGCATTCTCGTAAAGTGTTACGAGCTAAATCAAGGACGTCTTTAGAAGTACACTCTTTGATCAACCTTCAGGACAATTTGCTGAGCATTCAGCGTCGCTATTCTCTCGAAATAAAATTCCCGGAACTCGAATTTGTTGCAGACAAATAAATGTTCCTTTCCTTATTATTCTTCACTTTCTCTTTACTTGTAAAAAAAGCCTCAACTTTTTTCTGACTTGTTAAGCTTTTGTAGCGATTCATAATGTACTTTGTAAGACTTTGTATAAATAAGGGAATACGATTCTACATTGATTTCCAAACCCAATAATATTGATTATTGGTAGACATCTAATAAGAAAAGAAAATTCCAATAACGAAAAATATTTACATTTATTATTAACATTGTTTATAGTTGTCTTGTAGTTGATATTGAACATTAAATAAATGGAACTATGTACTCAACTAGGAAAGCCTGAATGCACAACTTCATAAATGTTATATGAAAGGGACGTGTTTGCTGACCGTATCCGAGTAAAATGTCAAAGTGAGGTAAAGGCGTGAGGCAAACGCGAAATTGTGTTGACGCCAGTGACCGCGCGTGAAGCATCGAGCGTCGCTTGTGGCGTGTCGGCCGGGTGGTCCTCAGCCCACTCATGAACTATTCTAGTGAAGCCGTCATCCGCTGGGATAAGCGGCTCATTATTCACTAAAAGCCCACGGCGTGCTCGCTCGGGTAATTGGAGGCTTTGTTCCTTTACGTAGAGCTTCGACGCTCACTTGAACTTCATGAGTAATACCACGCTGGATTATTTGCACAATCAACGATGTGCACATGGCTTTACATTAATCTGACGGCGCGGTTATGAATTGCTTGATGACGAATAAGCGTTCTACTTATTTTTTTCACTCTAATAACTAAGTGCTTTATTAACACGATACGCGCGTGATCTAAAATGGAAATGTATTTTCCTTACAGTTAATAATAGTAGTTAACAATGCAACAATTTTATGACAGTATTGTGTGTAGTTCAAGAGAAACTTTTAGCTAGACTTAGCGTAGGATAAATGACAGAAATTTTTAGTAGCATGTCTTATGAAAGAGCTGGAATATCTCCGACTGCCTCAGTAACTATAAAAATAAATTACGATTTAGACTTTCAAAAGCTATAGGTGTAATTTTATTTAAAACAAAACATAACCATTACTATAAGGACACATAAAAGCTCTTTTTCGAATTTTTGATGGTCTACAAAGTGCTTAAATTATAATATTAAAGCTCAACTAATATTATGCATATTTTAAAGAAACTAAGGTAGGTGTCCGAGGCCTTGTTCTGATAGTACATAATTCCAGTCAAATTTGCTGGCTAGGCTAGTTACATAGATATTCGACCGTAACTTATTCAGACCTGATAGTAGAACTCCTATCTACTTCTGACAGTTGCGATTTGGAAACCATACAGCCGAGTGCAATATTGTATTATTAGTCATAATAATATTATAAATGCGAAAGTGTGTTTGTTTGTTGGTTTATTGGTTTGGCCTTCAATAACGCCGCAACAGAGCAACGGATTGACGTGATTTTTGGCATGAGTGTAGTTGAGGACGTAGAGAGTGACATAGCCTACTTTTTATCCCGGAAAATTAAGGAGTTCCTGCGGGAATCAGTAAAAAACTTAAACCACGCGGACAAAGTCGCTGGCATCAGCTAGTAATAAATAATAATAATGTAGTGTAGAGCAGTTGAAAAAAATCATTTCAGATGTATATTCTGTTGAAACGTAAAATGCATTTTGCTCGCGTTGAAATAAAAGCAATTGAAAGGTAATTTTAACTGCAAATTAAATAAATATTCAAAAGTGGATTCTTGTGTAACTCAATTTATTGAGCTATTAAATATCTCTTGATTCGCACTTCGGTAGGTGTGACATTAATTTAAAACTGGCACGTTGAAACCACTTTTTCAGTATGGCATTAATTTATATTTTGTTCCTTTAATTACTAATGAATACCTAATTAAAATGGTATCCTGGTTTAAATAATATAATGGTAGAAAATCTATATATATATTTTACGATTAACATTGTCTAAACCTCTACACATGGATGAAGAAGATTAGTAAACTAGCTACTAGATAAGTCGTCTGATTTTCGATTAAATAAAATATATTTTATCATTTGTCAGGTTTGATGATACACATTTGATATGGTCAAAGCTACAAATTTATTTAATCATGTAATTTATTTACAAACCCATTGAGATCATTCTCTCCAACTTCCAGTATTAACTAGCTGCTACAAATAGGCACCTCGTCCACAAAGTCCATAGTAAAGTTATAAATCTCGAAAGTGTATCTATCCGTCTATCTATCTGCTACGCTTTCACGGCTCATCTGTTTAACCGGTTTTAATGAAATTTGATACAGGGATAGGTTGTATCCCGGGGAAGGACATAGGCATTTTTCTCGCGGAAAATTAAAGGGTTCCGGAGGGAATTTAAACACTTAGTTTACGTGGACGAAGTTGCGGGCATCACCTAGCAGATAATATTTTCTAGCTCAGATATTATATTTGAAGTTATAAATAATATCTTAAACTTTTTATAGAGCTTTTATGCTAACGATCGTTTGAGATATCTTAGGATACATTCTCGTAAATGTGGAACGGACATTAAGATTGTAGCATTGTAGTGAAGTTTACACAAGAAAACTTAAACGTCATGGCTTTCGCAGTCTGTAGCTCCCTGTATGAAAATAAAAAGTGTTTTATTTTCGTACCGTATGCAATCGCCCCAGTATAAGGCAACCAAACTTTTGCGAAACATTCCGGGACGCTTTTCTCTTTTTTGTTTATGCTAAACACGAAAAAGAAAAAAAAATCACACCAAAGCAAAGTAATAAAGATAATATAAAACATGGTATCTTCAAACATTTTTATTGGTATAAATAAGGCTTTTATTTATACCAATAAATGGAAACCTCTAGATTCTCCTTTCGTGAAGAGAATCAGCTCGGCGTAGAGGCGGTCCACTCTTATACTGTAACACAAATTTATGTTCTTTTACACTTTTCCAGCCCAGATTTTGTATACCAAATAACTTTAAATGTGCCAACTCTGTGAACGCAATTTGTGAATTACTTTAACCTAACTTTAGTTCACGGTTCGATATGAGAATTGGTTTGGAGTGACGGCGTAGTGGCGTCCTTTAAGGCGTTTGTCGAACATTTTCGGCCCTTTTTTTTGTTACCTATAATATAATCCATCATTTATTCGAAATTTGGCAACCCTACCTGATTGTAGTACCCCGGTACTATCGTGTGGGCGATGGGGACGTAGTCAGGCGTACGCAATTTGTGGACCATTTCTCTTCGCATACCATGCGACACTGCTGCGGATTGGCGCGAAAGAAATTTATGGATATTATTTTAAGAGGCAGCTTAACTTTCATTACACTTTTGACTCGAGAATACGAAATTGAGTGGTGAGGCGGCGAAATAACTAAAGGTCTCTATTAAAAGCTATATAAATAATGCTCGTTAAAATGGTCTGCGAATTTTATTTTATGGCGGTTTAATATCAGTAGGTAAAACCATAGCGTAATAATATAGAATGGAAATGCTAATTCTCACTACTCACTATTTAATAACGAATTGATTTGTAACGAGCGAGGAGAGGGGAGAGAGAGAGGGAGGTAGCAGTGAGTAGTAGAGGTGGGGAGAAAAGAGGTGAGGAGAGGAGAGTAGAGGAGAGGGTAGAGTAGAGGAGAGGTGGCAATGTATAAAACACGGACATCGGGCCGTGTTCGGGCATTATACCGTGTATTTTTGAAGTGATATGTCGTAAATTATTGTGAACAGTGAAATAAAAGTTGCTGTTGATGCTGTATATAAATTTACGTCTTTCATTTCTGACCGTGCGTAACAGTCAGAAGTGGGATGAATAAGGCCCACAAAAATCTCACGATTAAATGGAAAAAGCCAAGAATGTATGTGAGGTCCAAGAAGATGCGAAGTTGATTGAGATTGTGAGGACGCCGATTTTCTTCAAGACCCTGAGTGACATGACGTGACGTGACGTGACATCACGAGTAGTTCCAGCGACAAGGACAGCAGTTTCCGAAAACCTCCTATTTGTTTTCGCTGTAATGAGACAAGACACCATTGCCCATGCCGAGCTGTGTACAGAGATATCAGAGGTAAGCAATTTTTTTGTTAATTATGACAGTAGAGGTAGATAAACAAGTTGTAGGTATAGTCGGTGGGTTGTCACTAGGTGAAATAGATGTGGGGGAAATTAGTGCAGACCAGCGGTGTGATTTTATCAATTTATTGATAGCCCATTCAGATTGCTTTGCCAGCTCACCTAAAGATTTAGGCGAGACGTATTTTGGAGATATGAAATTAGGAGCATTAAGGGTATACGTGGCTATAAAAAGTTTACAGGCAGGCAGGTTGTTCCAGCAGATTCCTTGGGACCTTTCCGTAGTGATGATTGCAGCGATGATTGTAGTGTTAAGGAGGTGGTCTAATTGATTTATCAGAGACCTAAAGTTTTTTTTGTTTTCTCGCCAATTGCGGGGCAATTGTTGCAGGATGGCCGACTGTAACGAGCGAGGAGAGGGGAGAGAGAGAGGGAGGTAGCAGTGAGTAGTAGAGGTGGTTAGAAAAGAGGTGAGGAGAGGAGAGTAGAGGAGAGGGTAGAGTAGAGGAGAGGTGGCAATGTATAAAACACGGACATCGGGCCGTGTTCGGGCATTATACCGTGTATTTTTGAAGTGATATGTCGTAAATTATTGTGAACAGTGAAATAAAAGTTGCTGTTGATGCTGTATATAAATTTACGTCTTTCATTTCTGACCGTGCGTAACAGATTATTTTGTTTAAAATGTAACTATTGTCGTTATTAGGTACGAGTCTTTCGTTTCCCCTTTCTTTACATTGGTAGTTGCATATAAGTGATAATCTTCACCCGCTCATCATGGAGCTTATAAACACGTTTTGAGTAAACTTGTACGAGTATATTATTGTGTACAAAAATGGCATCACGATTTTCCTATTTTATTGAAGTATAAAATACGTGCATTTCTCCATAGAAGCGTTTTATTCAAAATTCTACACAATCGACATTTTCTAAAACCTCAATATGCAACTCTTTTATATTGTCCAGTTAGGCACAAAATAACCATTGAAGCGAACGGTTATTGTGTCCGAGCGCACTGTAGTCGCGAACGTAATTTGTCGTACATTTCTCTAGTGTGTCGTCGTAGTTATACCTACCTCGAATCGGGCTGACGTGAAACTATCGATAACTCTGTGTGGAATTAGTCCTTTTGTTCGTACCTCCCTGGGGCTCTGGTTTTATTTTTAGTGGACAGATAGATTTACTGGAGAATCGCCTTAACTAGCCCATTCGCGATATCTCGTTAAGAAGCTTCTCGCCACTTACCTTGAAATAATTAAAGTGGATGAAATACGCATCCACAATTCTCATCTGCGATTTCTAGATGCCTATTTACTCTTTTCCAGTAAATAATTGAACTGCCTTTTAAATATTATAGAAACAATGTTCTGAATTCTAAACGGGATGAAACTATTCAATTATTCAAAGTACAATTTTCGGCCCTGTACAATTCAAACAATGAATAGCTCTATAGTCTATTTTATTAAACCAAATAGATAAACAGACTCCTTTTCGTTCAATAAAAACCCAGGAGCTATTTCAAATTTTAATGTATGATAAACGTTGGGAATTTTATATTCTTATCGACACAGACAGCACTTTATTTTGCTAGCATTTGTACGCGGAGCAATATTTTAAGAATGACAGTGGCAGGCGATGGCGGCGGCGCGGCGTGGTGGCGTTTAATCTCGCGGTTGGAATGGGCGTGGGCATCTCATTTTTGCAATACAACTTGCACCTCGCGCCTGCCACAATTGCATCATAATTTGTCAATAAGGACTCTGCGCCTATATTGGATCTTCGTTTATATCTAACATGCCAATTAATAATACTTTACTTGGAATATCAATTATTTAAAAAAAGATAACACTGTTTGGGATGACTTGCATAGGTGACATAGGTGTTTGGTAAGTTGCAAGTTTACAATATGTTTTGACTAACTTTTGCTGTGACTAACTTTCAGATTACGTTGTTCGTTTCTTTCACTACTCCTTATTGCAGAATTGGACTAAATATGTGTATTTTATAGCGTTCACAATTTCAGAAATAATTCATTAGTTATTTCTGAAAATTTCATTCAGGTGAAATTCTAAAGCAGTTTAAAATGAAATTACTTTCATTCAAATAACTCTCTAAAGCTCAAACAGCTTAAAGAATGGAGCGGGTGTAATTATTTTTATCTATTCTATTGCATTTTATAAACGATTATACTTAAGAATTCACCATGATTGCTACTGCAAAGACAATATCCTTTTATCTGTCTTAAATTCTTCATGTAATTTTATTCCCCATTTCGTAAGAATGTAAGAGCAATGTCTTACAATATCCACTCGTCTCCATAAAGTAAGGGTTTAACTGCTTAATTAAGAAATTGTCTCGTTTGCAGTTTTCGAGCTGTGCATTATCTGGGAGCTGAATTACAAAATTCAGGACAATTTTCATTATAGCAAAGTTTATTCTAAAGAGGGACGGGTTTTATTCTCAGCGAGTGAATGAGTACAAATAGATTTATCTTAAAGAACATTAATGAGCTTTTTCAACAATCTAAGTTGTACTTGTAGAATTGTTAAGTACCTACATACGTACGAGTTGGTACCTTCGATTACTCTGCTACTGTCACAGTCCACAACTAACTAACGTTATAAGTCTATGACAATTAATCTGGTGGCACGGTAGTGCCGGCCGCCAAGACGAGCTAAAGGAACGTGTCACTACCTACCTTTTCTACTACGAAGCGTTTCGTCGTATTTCTGACAAATCTAATATTTTAGACGTTTTATTTCAAGTCATCTCTATGCCCTCTTGCAAAAACGCCGGGTTATCCTTTTAACCTAGAATTGGCTGCTACATTGACTGAATTTGTGTAAAACTTCTGTCAAAATTTCAAATTTATTCCTGGGTTAAACGTAACCTGTCTCTGCAAGCGGGCCTTATAATATCACCGTCGTTATAGTGTATTGTTATCTTAATAAACTTTAGAGAAATTAAACTGTGCGAGCTACGATCTACGAACTTTCTTGTGCCATAAAATTACCATAACGCATTGCAAAATTGGCCTGTTAAACTACCTCTTCTAGTGAATACCTTGATTAACTTAATTTTTGCACACATAAATATTCATTCTGATCCTTAAAAATAGCGTAACACCGAGCAATGTTATCTTTAAATGCATTTTAATTTTATTGATGTTACTGATGCAAATTACTCAGGTTTATTGAAAGGTAAGCAAATGCAAATAACTTTTGATCTAATGGAGTTGGAAAATATTCTTACAAGTAAATCCATAGACGATACAAGCAGTATGCACTGCCAACTAATCAACGCGAACCGTAACGAGACACGGCGCGCTAGTATTTGCTCAGCTCAAAGAGGTACGAAAGCATTTCGCAGCAACTTGCCGCATGTTTTTCCGATTGAAATTTCTAGAAGAAACCCGAAGTTTGTTTGCGTTCCATTCGATCTGGCGTGTACCGTCCAAGTGGAGCGTTCCGCGACCACAAAATGCAATTATGGACCGCTGTCTGGTGCCGCTGAGTGTCATAGCTAGGGTTATGAGCAACCTCCGTATGTTTAAAATTTTGCTTCCTTAAAAAACCAGAGAAATGTAAAATTTTTAGGTCATCATTTTTTGGGCTAATGGCTTGATGTGAAATATAATTTTTAAGGTGACTAATAAAAATGTTCTCTATTTCTTTATGATGTATGTAAGTTAGAACTTTTCGTTACGAGCGATATCAGCCAGTCGGTAATTGTCTAGTTCTTCCATGTGTATGTAAGTCAGACGTTATTTCTTTAGTTCTTCCTAGTATTTTGTGTATTTATAAGATAGAAATATTCGATTTGGTTTTTTAAATACTTGAAGTCTATGGCACTGGATACGGACGCAGCAGCCAGCCCCTAGCTACAACATTGCAGCTATGCTCGAATTGCATTCCAATGCCGAGCTAAGTATGAGCCGACCTATTTAGCCAATCCCCGGTTTAGGAGAAATTCATTCTAAAGTACCGATGCCGCCATAATTCGGCTATTTGTATGGATCTGACGCCGGTCGGATACCACATGCCTTACTTGCCAAGAGCATACATAAAACAGTTTACCTCCATGTAACTATTATGGTTGCTTTGTGGTAGCGAATATCGTAATAACAATTAAAAACTCTTACTTATCAATAATAATAATCACTTTCGTTTCTCCTTTAAGGTGTTAATGATTTTCTTTTGATTTTCTTTTGAAAACTAAAAGCAGTCATAATGATGAGACACACGAACCTGCTGGACAATACGTCTGTATAATAAGTGTGATAATCCTTTCTTTCTCATTGGTCAAGCGTTATAAAGCCGAGAAGGCCTCGGATTGTATTCATACTGATCAAAACCATACCAAATTTTCACCAAAACCATTTTTACTAGAATATGAAACAAGGCACTGTATTTTTTAGAGTATTAACATACTTAAAGTCGTAATAATATACGCCATGTGGAGCTTTCGTTTTAACTTTTTCCTCTATTTGCATTTGTACATCGGGCTAGTTTTAATGGCTTTTCTTCGTTCCAGTTTTGTATCCAGATTATGTAACCAAGTCAGATTCTATTTAAATTCAACTCGCGTTAATCAGTTTAGTTGAGAACTTTTTCTGTTGCTTAAGTATTAATTAATACGTGCTGACTCCGCTAAAGTTTTCCTTTTGATTTTGTATACTGGACCACGGTGAAGTTTGTGGTTTCAGCAGTAGTTATTATAAACATTGTTTCGTAACGCAAAGACTGCATCTGAGGATCTGCAATTCTGCCTTTTGAAGATTTTAACTATGAAGGGAAATTATTTCACCGATTTCGTTATTAATCGACTTACTTCTATTCGAATTATTGATATTTTTCAAGAATTTATTTCTATACGATTTATAAGTACCCAAACTTTTTAAGAAAACCTTTTTCCAGATAGTAACATATAAATATCATTGCGTTTTTATGTTTTAATCTACAAGGTTGCCGCTTAAATCTCTAAAAATTTATAGCGATCCTGCAGTGCTAGAATACTAAATTTTGCCAACATTTTGCTTCCAATCTTTCTTTACGTCGAGGCCAGTGCAGTGTAAAAACTGTAATTTCAAATTTCAATGTATACAGTCTTTAAATTTTCTGCAATCATTTTGAATTATTCAGGTTCATAATAATATGCTTCCTATCGGTGCATCAAATAAATATTATAAATGCGAAAGTTTGGATGGATGTATGGATGTATGTTTGTTACTCAATCACGCTCCAACGGCTGAACGGATCAGCCCCCCAATCATGTAAGAATGGCCGATGAAATCGTTAAAGTTCTGCGGCAAAGTAAATAAACCATAACATCATTAAATTAGAGCTCAATTTCGTGTACCCATTCTTATACGTTTAGGTATGTACGATACTCTAATGTATAAGAATGCATACACGAAATTGAGCTCTAATTCAATGCTGTTATGGTTTATATTACTTTGACGCTGAACCTTTACCATTTGATCGACAATTCTTACATAATCGGGGGGCTGGATGAAATTTGGCACAGAGATAGATTATAGTCTGGAATAGCACATAGGCAACTTTTTATCCCGGAAAATATAAAGAGTTCCCGCGGGAACCGAAAAACCTCAATCCACGAGGACGAAGTCGCGGGCATCAGCTAGTCATATAATAAATGCGAAAGTGTGATTGTTTGTTGGTTTGCCCTTCAATCACGCCACAACGGAGCAACGGATCAACGTGATTTTTGGCATAGGTATAGTTGAGGACCTGGAGAGTGACATAGGCTACTTGTTATCCCGGAAAATTTAGGAGTTCCCGCAGGAATCAAAAAAACTTTACCACGCGGACGTAGTCACGGGCATCAGCTAGTATTCCTATAAAAGTATTTTAGAAAATCGGCATCACCCCTTGTTGAGATTGAATAACCACAGTAAAACATGATTATGAATGGATGAAATTCCATCATGATTTAAATGATTGAAAACCAACAAGCATATTGAAAATAAACATTTGTGTAATTGAAAAGCGCGGCTGATAAAACCTAAACCATATTTTTTAGATAACCAAATGAAAGCTCTCAGCAATCGAAAAATAAGTCAATCCGTTTTTATTTTGTTGTTTTTATTCCGATTAAAATATGTTTTAATTGAAAAAGATTTCGCTTGTAGATTAGCGAACGTTTTTAATTTTCGACTATGAAAAATGGAACACGAAACCATTGAGTGACCTTAAAATATATTGGTGTGAACTTTATATATTATTTCAAACAAATAGTTTTAGATGCATTGCAGTTATACACCTTATTGTATACTAGATGATGCCCGCGACTTCGTCCGCGATGATTGTTTCTACTCCCGCCGGAATTCCTTATTTTTCCAGGATAGCCTATGACCTTTCCCTGGATACAACCTATCTTTATACTAAATTTCATCAAAATCGGTCGAAAAGATGGGCCGGGGAAGCGTAGCAGACAGATAGACACACTTTTGTATTTAAAAATATTAGTATGATATTAGATACTATCCAGTATGGATTGGGGTAAATTAAAAAAAACAAAATGATTTTTTAACTAAACGCAGTAGGATCAAAGAGTTTGATAGCAAGTACTACAGACAGGTCAACAATCATAATAGTTTTTATTTTTTAATCGCTTTTGCTCGCGAATTCCTAAACAAATTTCAAACCCCTATTTTACCCCCATAGGGATTGAATTTTCAAAAATTGTTTCTTAGCGCGGATGCCTACGTAATAAAAGCTATATGAATGCCTAAATTTCAGCCCGATCGGTCCAGTGGTTTGAGCTATACGTTGGTAGATCAGACAGCCAGTCACTTTTTCCTTATAAATAAGTAGATTTGACGAAATTTCAAGACGATCAGGTTAAACCAATTATATGAAGATTATGTAAAATCTGTGTTAAAACTGTCACACTTCCTGGTGGGGGGTCGTGATCGTCTCTACTTTAATGTCATTCTCCATTAATTATTAAGGTAGCAAAAGATTAACAATAATATTTAAATTCAAATAACTAATAATTAAACAGGAGAATAGTCTACACTTGCTTATGAAAAATGATATCGTTGACTCGAATTATGTTCCAAATTCAATAAAAAGAGAATTTCATAAAATAAAATCGAAAGGTGAGAAAACCAAACAACTAACCTAACCAGCATTGTTAAACGAAAATGTCATCTAATCCGTTGGGAGTTTTGTAATGGCTAGTCATCCAAGCGAAGGTAGTGGCGACGTTAAAAGCGCTCTTTTTCGGTAATGTGCCCCCGAAGACGGTGACTGGAGTTATGGCTACCAACGGTATCTATGGCAAGTCATTTTACATCGAGCCAAATGACACACTTTAAAATATTTGCCGCCCTTATTTGAAATAGAAATGAGTATGTAATTTTGAAAAACTATATATGAATTGGAAATTAAAGAGCTATGAGAATTATGTGTGCCAGCCCAGGTAATACCGTCTTCTATAATAATTAACCCCTAATTTAATAGACAAATTAAAATAATAATTACTTGTTGAAAGTTAGGTTAGGTCTTATCTAATAAGAAAAAAAACAATATATTGACGGCCCTGCAAAGAAGACACCATGGCATGGTTTATTTCAGTGGTTCACATATTTTTCAATAAAGAAAATGTGCAATTTTAAAAATCCAATTAATACATTTAATATTTATGTATATATTTTTAATTTTGATGGTATTTTAGTAATGTTATTACATATTCTTCATTGTATTTATTTCTCCCAAATTCAGATTTTAATGTATTTTTAATTCAAATAAACCTTTACATGGGTTTATGAGTTTCGAACATGTGCTTTTCAAAATGTAATAAAATAATGTCACCATTATGAGATGTTTCCAATTTAATTCCCTTCTCTGCATGGGCAATCCTGCTAGACGGTCGCAGTCGGTTGGAGCGGTTTCAGTTGTAGAGATACTTAGATAATTAGATGATTCTACAGAAATTGTTTAGTGAATGAAATTGAAGACAATAGATAAGGAAATAAAATATAGATAGTAGAATCTCACTAGAATCTAAACGTCTCCATGTCTTTGTCTCTTGTGTCTTGTCAAAAAATCTTTTTTTTATCTAATTCCATTCATCATCGTAAATTAACAATAATAATCTTAAGCAGTTTCAAAAAGGAATTTAAAATGGAATAACAAAAGCAGCTTTTGAAAGACTTTTTGACGGACGATATTATGTTTGACGAAATTTATGTTTTAAATTAATCCTTTATGCCGTAAATTGTGCTTCTTATAGACGGCAATAATCATCAAAATCAGTGTTACGGATTTTTTGGCGCAAATATATTACGTCGTAAAAGTATGCCAGTAATAAAATCCTATTTGTCGCCTATTTGTGGGACTTGTTTATTGGCGAGGATGGCACGGGCTCGGCCTTGCAGTGGAACTGTCAATGTTATAGCCTAAGTTAATGTATCGGCGGACTCGTTCGCCTACGCGAATGCTGCGCCACGAGAGACATCTTGAGGTGAGAGTTAGGCTACCTATATTTTGCTGTTATTATGCAATGGTTATGTAATAGGTGTTTTCTTTAAAAAATTAAAACGTAAAAACGAGTTTTGCTATATAGGTTAAAGTTATTAATCTAATATTATCATAATATTAATTATTATGTATTAAACACTTTCTTAAAATATTTGGCAGCAGTCTAGTTAGCAAAGTCACGAAAATAGTTCAACTGTTTGGATTTAAAATATATGCCTAACTTCCGTCAACTTCCTCAAAAGCTATAAGTTCTGCTTTTATTTCAATTTTTAATAATTCAACGAAAGAAGCGTAGTGTACCTATAAGACTTATCAATTTATCAAAATCCAATAATTAAGTCGAATTTTGTGGTTTTGAAGGTTTTCATATAATATCAATATTAAGTACTAGCTGATGCCCGCGACTTCGTCCGCGTGGTTTAAGTTTTTTGATTCCCGCAGGAACTCCTTAATTTTCCGGGATAGAAAGCCTATGTCACTCTCCTCCAATAATGTCCTCAATTATACCCATGCCAAAAATCACGTCGATCCGTTACTCCGTTGCGGCTTGATTGAAGGACAAACCAACAAACCAATATACCAACAAACAAACACGCGAAACTTTCGCATTTATAGTATTAGTATGATATCTTATTCATTTTATTTTATGATTCATAATAATTAAAATAGGACCAAAGCACCTTAACATTCCTTACCCTGCCTTGCACGAAGAAATACTACAAATTCTAGTTTCCACCAAAGCCACTTCGTCAATCCTTGATTAAGACTGCTGATAAAGTTTCTAAATCCATAATGCAAGCAAGGTTGGTTTATCTTATATTTACGTTAAGATCTCACCCACGGCTTTTAAACCGGTTTCGCTATTAGTGTTTCTTTATTGGCACTTTATTGATAGTTATATTATTATATATTTTGATGATAACAGACATATTATAATATCAAAGTTTCTTAATGTTAAAATTCCAAAATATTATAAACAAACTAGATGATGCCCGCGACTTCGTCCGCGTGGATTAAGGTTTATTGATTTCCACGAGAATTCTTTAATTTTTCTGGATGAAAAGTAGCCTTAGTAGCGTAGTCCTTTCCCGGGATACAAACTATCCCTATACCAAATTTCATCAAAATCAGTTGAACAGATGGGCCGTGAAAGCGTAGCAGACAGACACCTAGACAAAGACACTTTCGCATTTATAATATTGGTAATTAACAAATTAGAATAAGAAAAAACCTGACTCACTCACTCATTTACTGATTGTCTCCCGAACGCCAAACTGAAACGGCCTAGATAATGCCTAAACAAGAGTGAACAGGGTATCTTCTAGGCAAACGCGCTCCACCTTAGGCTGCGCCACTACTTACTTGCCAGCAAGTCTGATTGCAGCTGAGCGCTAGTCTATAATTTAAAAAAAATACCTACCTAAGATTTTGCACAGAGGTTACTTTTATAATGTAGATAAGGAATAAGGTCGGATTTTTCGAAATTGCGTTATTCGCTACTGTGCAGTATATTAATTATTAAATAAGTAGTTTACTTACTTAAAATTTCTCTTTCTAATTGGTACTAACTATAAATTAAAGGCTTATGTGTTATTATATTTTGTAAGAGTTTACATCATAATAATAAGACAAAAATAACAAGCAAAAATTTATTACACTCGTAAAATACCAAAGTACCTACTCAAATTAAGCCTACGTTAAACATTGTCATGTCTTTATAATTAAAGGTCGTCACAGCTTTTATTGATCCTTCAATATACTGGCGACGCATATATTTTATCACATTGGATATGCGTAATAATTTATAACTAAATTATATAGAACTAGTTGTAATGCTTGTCATATACAGTTTTCCAATACTACCATATTTTACTATTTAAGTACGTCTTACCCATTTGGATTTGCATTTATCTACCATTGATTTTTACATCTATGGCTACCTATTCCTAGTTGTATTCATGTCATTACAACAATATTAAAACTGCGTATAGCATTTTATATAAAAGCAAAAATAAAATTTCCTGGAGGCGTGTTTTCAAATTAAAATATTTTGCACCGACAGTTTTAATATTACAGTTAGAGTTTGGCGATACCCAATAGGTACTCATCCACATAATATTTAATATTGGCACATTGGAGAGAGCTATGCTCGGAGTATCCCTGCGTGATCAAATCAGGAATGAGGAGATCCGTAGGCGAACCAGAGTAACCGACATAGCTCGAAGAGTCGCCAAGCTCAAGTGGCAATGGGCGGGGCACATAGTTCGTAGAACAGATAGGCGTTGGGGTCCCAAGGTGCTCGAATGGCGGCCTCGCACCGGGAAGCGCAGCGTTGGGCGACCCCCCACTAGGTGGACGGACGATCTCAAGCGTGCAGCTGGGAGCCGCTGGAAACTTGACAAGACCGTGCTCTGTGGCGATCCATGCAGGAGACCTTCGTCCAGCAGTGGACGTCTATAGGTTGAGACGACGACGATTGGCAACATCATAACCAATTTACCATATTGTTTTATTAAAGAAGCATGAAAAGAAATATTCCGTTTATATTTTGGAACATTTGGTTTTCAATAAAAATATAAAGGTGAATGTTATCGTGCAAACTACATACCTACATAATATTATTAACTAATTCATTCGACCGACCAAATTCATGTATTATTATAATACAGCATTACAGGTGTATTCAGAAATAGTAACTATGTAGCGTTAAATATGCAGGCACAAAGTAGAATAACGACGCACGGGTGCATGTGTACTATAATTAAAATACCGTCCAAGTCTTTAAAGTATCAGCGTTAAGAAAATGAAGACAAATCCGCAATCATGTTTGTTTTGTTAAGTGTTTACGCAGACTGTAGTAAAGCTTATGGATTAACACAACAGAAACAGGCTACAGCTTACGGTCACACGATAAAGCCTCCAGTTACGATCCGCACGGCAAGCTGCGCGCGCGCAGCCTCTTGGTACAACTCTATGAAACAGCATATATCGATTATACTTGGTTCTCGATCTTAATATCGAAAGGAATAGGTTTTTTAAAATTATGAGTTATTTCCTCGTAGTGCAAAACAAAACGTACAATTCAAAAAAACAAAAATGATAACGGATCTCACTCGGATTTTTATTGTAGGAACTTGTGTTTTAATATGTTTCACTGCCGCCGAGTTTTCTATGAAAGGAAATGTGAAAAAAAGGAACACGGTTATCAGAGCCGAAAACAATTTGCTATCAACGTGTTACAATAGTACTGTATTTAAAAATGTTAGCTCTCTGAAGCGTATCGTGCTTGCATCCAAGTTTATTTTTACCGGGAAAATATCGACTGTGCAAAGTGGGAAGCGAGGCATCGATAAATCCAGGAGAAGCATCTTCAAAGTGTATATCAGGAGAGTTCTTAAGGGTGATGCTAGTGCTTTGAGTGATTTGTTGAATGTTGAAACCAGGACAACCAATTCGTCTAGCCGCACTTCGTTATTGGCTGTAGGTGGTCAGTGGAAGCATGTCTGTTCCACAGTCAAGGGACGGCCGGCTATATTGTTTAGTGAAAGGCTATCATCACCTTTGAAATTGTTGATTGATCCTGTTATTTTAAGTGGCGATCGCTTGCGGAGAGTGAAAACGTTGATAAAAGGTAAGGTCAGTTAAAACTGTAAAACACTACACATGCATGGAGTACCTACCTATACTAGAATTTTTGGTAAATTACAATCTCTCAACTCATAAACGTAATGCATAGTTTGGTTGAATGTAATACAATTTTGTGTATTTTAGAGAGTTTTACCTACTTTCATAGATATACCTGTAACGTAGATGAAATTAAGGGAACTGGACTTAGGTAACTAATAAGCGGGCCGTTTTCGATTACTTAAAAAAAGTAATCGAAAGGAGCCAACACTGCCTACGATATTATGTTTCCCAAAACCATTTCATTTAAATAAAACTAGTCTCCTACCGTGGCTTGGTTCTTGAAACCATCAAATTCTTGGAAATATAAAGCACTAGATGATTCCCGCGACTTCGTCCGCGTGGATTAAGATTTTTGATTCCCGCGATACTCTTTAATTTTCCGAGATACAAAGTAGCCTATGTCCTTCCCCGGGATACAATCTACCCTTGTACCAAATTTCATCAAAACCGGTTGAGCAGATGGGCCGTGAAAGCGTAGCAGACAGACAAACAGACAGACAGACACACTTTCGCATTTATAATATTAGTATGGATATGGATATGGATGTTATGAAATATGCGTTTCCAAGATGCAAGCTAAGTGTGAACCAAATTTCGTCAAGATTGGATTAGCGATCGAGCCACTAAACAATAACCGCCAGACTGACACACTCGCATTCATATTATGTTAACTATAGATGATGCCCGCGAGTTCGTACGCGTGGATAAAGTTTTTTTTTCCCGCGAAACTTCCTAATTTTCCTGGATAAAAAGTATCCTATATCCTTCCCCGGGATACAACCTATCTCTTTACCAAATTTCATCAAAATCGAAAAGATGGGCCGTGAAAGTGTAGCAGACAGACAGACACACTTTTGCATTTATATGGAGTATATGGATGTTTAGGGATTGTGTATACCTACATATCGTATCATTCATCGTTTTGCTCGATTGTATTTATCGTAATGTTTTAAGTGAAACGTTCACCCGTTCACCCTTGTTTGCATGACGCTCCAAATACGGATCTTATTTGTCTATGTACAGAACAGATAAAAAAGCTTTGATTGGAATGAAAACATTTACTCGTTGTGTTTGTTTCCACTTTTAGCCCTTAATTATTGCCATAAGTGTACACAGTTATATGGCTTACTTCTTATGTGGCCATATAGCGTATACAAGACCCTCAATAGGTATTGGTTGGTTTCAAACTACTTTGATCTTACTTTTTCTACTTTCTGGCATGTTATAAAATAGTAATAAAAGGTAAGTTTGTCAGACGTAACTTATGGTACGATGTGTTAAAAATTAAAATTTGATCCATAATAATCCTGATAGATATAATCGTTCCTGATAAATTCCTGAAAAATATTGTATTTTAACAACTGAAGATAGACTTCAGTTTTTTAAATACAATATTTTTACAACATAATATTTTTATTATGTACGCATTATTATAAGATTGTGATAAGATCTAATTTGAAAATTAGGAACTTGAAGTTACCCAAGAATGATATTTATATACCTACCTACTCTTTCGAGCATCAGTTAGCTTGAGATTATGTACAGGTGGCCCAATTTTTTCTTGAGTTATTTTTATTAAACAAATCTTTCTTCTCCTAATTTCAATTTATGACGTCACATTATCCTCTCAAGGACAACCAAACCATAATACGAATAGGTAGGGTATTGATGAATAAGAGTTCTTTACATTTAAAAGGTATTAACTTTTCCATTCTTTGTACGAATTCAAACTCAAAAACATCAATGGATACGAGTCTTAATTTTAATTAAGGCATAGTTCTTGTGATTTCACGGTGCTATGCTAGCGGTGTTTTATCTAAAAGATGATTATCGGGTGTGAATTGTTGGGCCCAAACGTGGACGGCAGTTGTAAAACCATTAAGTATTAAAAGCGATTCTTTTATGGATGAGGCAATCAAGTTTTAGGCAAGCGCGTTCCACCTCAGGCTGCATCACCACTGTCTGATTGCAGCCAAGCGCTAGCCTATATTATATTTAAAAAAAAAGTTTTGTTAAATTCTTTTTAACATCAAGTATTGTATTGTATTGTAACTTAAAAAATATTCAAAATTAAAAATTCAAATGTTTCAAAACTAGCTCATACCCGCGACTTCGTCAGCGTGGTTGAGGTTTTTGGTTCCATGCGGGAAGTCTTTGATTTTTCGGGATAATCCAGACTATATTATTTGTCTCTGTGCCAAATTTCACCCAGATCCGTATAACCGTTATAGCGTGATTGAGTAACAAACATCTATCCATCCATCGAAACTTTCGCATTTATAATATTGGTATAGATACATTATTTTACATATCTTTTAAATATACTTCCTAGGGTTTGCTAGTTTATTAATTTTAGTACATATGTACTTATATTTTTAGTTTCACAATAATCAACAGTATTTATTTTTCTAACCACTAACGAATAGTTAGTAGGTTCTAGTATTTTTTTATTATTTCTAGTGAAGTTGAATTGTCCATACCTCTCTCATGATTTATAAAAAGCGTGGTATGTAATAAGGTGTATAATCATGTATTTAATTGCATGCCATATCCGCATAAGGAGTTATGAGGACAATTTTCATCTGTCATTGTAACGACTAAATTATGAACACAAAATTCCCCTCCTTGGTCAAAAACTATTCGTAGAAGCGACTCGTGGGCGGAGCCGCAATCGTGAGAAAACAAATCCCAAAATTGAATACCGACAACTTTTTGAAATTACAAAAGCTGACAGGGATAGCTTATTATATACTACTTACTTACTCCTGTGTAAACAATATTAAATTAATATTTAGATATTTATACCTTTTACCTACCTACTTCAATTTTAATACAAGTTATGCTACAGAGCGACCCTATCTATAATCTTCCGACCAGTATTAAATAAGACAAGATAGCGTGTCGATTATTCGATAAAGAAACAATTCGGAAGATTTATAATAATGAATACAAGGGCGGCATTAGATAAAAACAAACGGTCGTCCTCCGAAACAAGGGTTTGATCCTTTGCAATGCGTCGCAGCGGTGCGGGATCGTAGAGTTTATCGGGACCACCGACGTTGTCCCAGGACTCCGCGCGACAAATTTATTGACACTCTTTCAATTAAAGCCATTGTTGCCCGGAACAGTCGCACCGGTCACAACAGAATAAAAACCCGATAACTCGCAGCATGAATCTATAATGCGTCTGTAGATATCGCTCTCCGCGCTCCGTGCGCCGTAAAAGGAGATTTATTAAAACTATTTGGAAACTGATTCGATCGAAAGCGAACGATTTGACATTTAGATAAGAAATAAAATTTATTTTTCCCTTGGTTGCATCGCTTCGGCCGAGTGACAATGGAATAAAAAGGTTATAAAATGCGCCGGTTGCGGCAGGTCGCCCACGTCCCGCGGGTCTTGTCGTATGTTTGTACGCAGCGGTACTCAAGGCGGGACTAGTCGCGGGCTCTGGTGGCAGATAAAATGCGACCACTGCGTTGTTACGAGCCGCTGGTACTCGCAAGCACGTGTAAATTTCTGTGTGAGAACACCGTAGATAAGCCGGCGTGCGTGGGATGCAGAAAATGCACGGGACCGCACAGCCTTAGGCGCCGAGTGTCGCCATCACAACGAATTTCGGTAATCGAGACATAGCGGTAAATGTTCGACAGATTCCATAAAATCACTAACTGTGGTGCATGTTAAACGTACTCGTACATACTAAAAATTCCTTAAATTTTAATAAATTAGTTGGTAATTGTGCTTTTAAAACTTTTTTCGTTTTATTTAAGTCCTGCATCTGGTAGTGATTTTATTCTGCTACTCCACACTACGAAACTTAATATTAACTAATAAAACTTAATGTTATAATTATTAGTTAACATATTATTAGAAAATTGTTTGACGACCAGCTTAGTTTTCGCGATCATTACAACAGCATCACTAATAAAGCTTATAAGAATCTAGGCTTCATAACAAGGACCACGAAATTGTTTAAAAATCCACTCAGTTTCATCTTACTATACAACGCCCTGGTAAGGACGGTGCTGGAGTACTGCTCAATCATTTGGTCCCCTTGCTATAATGTACACTCAAATAATATAGAAAGTGTTCAGAGGAAATGTCTGCGAATACTCGCTTTCCGTTGTGGGATATCCAGGCAAATTCCATCATATGCTGGTCGCCTTACAAAATTTAACATGACTCCGCTTCATATTCGCCGTAAACGGCAAGATTTGCTGACCCTCCATAAAATACTACATGCCAATATAGACTCCCCCACTTTGCTATCTCAGATTAAGTTAAACACAAGGCGATTATGCCGTAGATCAAAAACATTTACACTCGAAGTTTGTAGAAATAATACTTCATATTACAATCCTACTATAAGAATGTGTCGATTGTATAATGACATTGAAAAATTTGATATTGATATTTTTAACTCTAGGTTGTCTTTATTCATGAATAAATTGTATAAAATAGTTAAGTAGGTATAAATAGTTATGTTCGCTTTACTTATATTAGGTATTCTTAATTGTTTGTTATTTTGTGGTTTTACTTTGTGCGCTTATAGAACCTTATTCATGTAGTGCGACCCTGTAGGATTACAATAAGATTAAAATGTAATTAGTTAAGACTTTAGGTTAGATCAGTATTTACTATTGTAATCTGTTTTGGTTGCCAAATAAATAAAAATTAAAAATTAAATTAAATTAAAATAGATTAAGATAATAATTCATTTACATTATAGTATGGTATAAATTATTAATTATATTAAATTACCATAATATAGTATAATAATGTTATCATAAAATTTATGATACAAATCACTGCAATATGACATGATAAATTGATATAATTTAATAGGCAGTTTGGTAAATTGATTTTCGGATACAACACTAAATTTAAAGATTCTGGTTTGGCGGATATGGAAAATGTTAACATCTAAAATATGCGAATTAGTATTTAACGATTTATTGCAATTTAATATTGTTTTAGCCCGCCAACCCGCATTGGAGCAGCGTGGTGGGTCTAAGCTCTAATTCCTTCTCTCCTATGAGAGTCGAGGCCTGGGCCCAGCAGTGGGACGTTAATGGGCTGTAGTGGTGGTAGTGGTGGGATTGTTTAAGTTAGCCTAGTACTTACCTACTATTTCTCCAATAAAATAAAATATAAACTCAAAACAAAGTCCTCCTCGTGGATAGATCAGATACAAATCTGAATAAATGCAGTCCGAATCGATCTGTACGTACTAATAAAAGTAGAAATGCATCAATTTCGTAATTAATAACGAATATCTACACACAAGTAACAAGGGAATCTAATGTCAATGCACTACGATTTCTTTAGGTAAGTACAATCTATAACTTTAACATAAAATAGCGCAACAAGGCGATATCTGGATACACTGGATATCGTGAATGGCTCTACGTTATTTGACAAAAGCTTTTAGATAGTAAATGTACGACGTACTCGTACATTCCGTGATATATTATTTACTACCATTCTGCATTGTCTTTAAAGAAATGCTTCCTTATTTTTGTTTTCAACAATGTACTTACAGCTGCATGCTGAAAGAAAGTGTTCAGTTTTCCTTGTTCTAAACTATCTACGTCCGTATGTTGTCGAAAAGTTTACAGATAATAAAATAACTTTTATTTTATTTTTTATAAAGTTGAATTTTACTTTAATAATAATTGTATCTAGCTCTTGTCTAAGCGGAAATAAGTTCTTTATCAACATAATTTTATATTTTTAGGTGCCAATAAATCTCATCAAATATAGACCATCATTTAATCAAAAGATGAATATAAGGTAAGGAAATAAAGATTTAATTCACACAGAAAAATTGCTTGAACTCAGTAGAATTTACTTTGAACTCCCTTTTTAATCAATCAATCAATCAATCAATCAATCAATCATTTATTTATTGCTTATTTGGGTTTACATATTATGATGTTAAATTTCTAGTTGTAGTACATCCAAATACCTTAATACGGCATGCAATATTAAAATTGGTATAGGTACATTACATAATATGATCAAGATACAATTCTATTATACTTATCTCAAGATACACACAATTATTATTATTACATTTATTAAAACATTTATGTATGTCATAATATAAGAATAGATTGAACTTATAAAAAATGTTTGTCAAGGTATTGGCTTATTATGAGATTACATATCAGGTACAACTAATTAAATGAAAGAAATAAAAAATGTCAAATTATTAAATAAAATTAATATTCAAATTATTGATTTAAGTATTCAGCCACACTATAGAAACTATTGAATAAGAGCCATTCGAAAAGTTTACGTTTAAACACATGTAACGACATCTTTTCATCTTTAAATCCATGTGGCAGCTTATTGTACAATTTTATACACATTGCGTAACAGTTTTTCGTGTAAAATGCAGAGTTAACTTTCTGTGGAATAATTAGTCGATTTGAGTTGTGACTATTTCTTGCTGGTAGTTTTTTATCGGCGGCTTTTGTAAATAAGTTATTATTATTCTTAATAAATACGATACTTTCATATATGTACATACATGGCAGAGGCAGTATTTTTAGCTTTTTAAAAAGGGGTTTACATGAATCGAGAGGTCCTGCTCCACAAACCGCCCGAACACATTTCTTTTGTGCTATAAAAGCCTTATTTGTATCACTCGAGTTTCCCCAGATAATAAGTCCATAACGAAGATTGCTTGATATGTAACCATGGTAAGCCATTAGCGCGGTCTCTTCATTAACAGTTTTATATAACCTTCTTAATGCAAAGACAAACTTGTTTAGTTTACTACATATCTTTGCTATATGAGATTTCCAGTTACAGTTTCGGTCCAGTTCTATTCCCAAAAATGTCGTTACTTCATCTTGTCCAATTTTTTGTCCATTATATTGAATATTAAGGTCATTCGTGAGTATATTAGGTTTTTTAGTAAATTGCATATACTTAGTTTTATTTATATTAACAGTTAAGTCATTATTCTCTAGCCATTCAATAATATTTTTTGTTACGTCATTTATTTCAGAGGTATAATCGGTATTCTTTTGTTCTATTACAACAGAGATGTCATCAGCAAATAATGTACAAGGTTGATTAACACAATGGGGCAGGTCATTTATATATAAAATAAATAGTAAAGGACCCAGCACACTTCCTTGAGGCACCCCGGTTGGATTAATTTTATTTTCAGATCTAAAATAATTCATTTCTGAGTTAATTACTCTCTGGATTTCCACACATTGATATCTATCTTTTAAATAGCTTTCTAACCAGTTTAACGCCATTCCCCTTATACCATAATGTTCTAGTTTGATTAATAATATATCATGGGCTACAAAGTCAAAAGCCTTTGACATGTCAAAAAATAAAGCGGCAACAGTTTTACACCTATCCAAGTTATCTATAATACGTTTCGTGAGATTAAAACATGCCAAGATTGTTGATTTGTTTTTTTTGAAAACCGTATTGCTCTTCTATAATGATGTTGTTTTTAGTTAAGTAGTCTGTTAGTCTTTTATGCATTACTTTTTCAAAAACTTTTGAAAAGATCGGTATCAATGTTACTGGTCGATATTTATCCATCTCAAATCGATTACCTTTTTTGAATAATGGTTTTACTATAGAAAATTTAAGTTTAGATGGAAATTTACCATTTTCAAATGAGAGATTTATTAGATATGTCAGAATTGGTGTTATCTCTTTACAACAACATTTTATAACTTTTGTACATATTTCATCTATGCCTGTAGATGAAGTATTTTTTAAGCTCATAATAGTATTTTTTACCTCTTTTTCTGTACAAGGAGATATGAATATACTACTCGGTTGGGATTTAAAGCTGTTATTTAGATTATCTTTCTTATATTGATCTCTAGTGGTCGATTTCTTAGCCAATTCTATATAGTAAGTATTAAATTTATTGGCGATTGCACTAGGTGCATCTATTACTTCCCCATCTGATATTATTTCCTCTATAGTCCTAAGAGAGTTTGGCTGTTTCGATGTGCTTTTAATTAATTTCCACGTAGCCAAACATTTGTTTTTTGACTTAAAAAGGAATTTATAATTATTAATTTTTTGCGATAATGTTACGCATCTTTTTAGCGTCCTTGAATAGGTTTGGAATTCTTGTTTATTGTATTTTCCTTTGTAATATAAATATCGCAGTTTCCTTTTTTCAACAGAACTCTTTTTAATTCCCTTAGTTATCCAACGAGGTTTCTCTATGTATTCAGGGACACGTATTTTTATTATTGGAAAACACAGTTTGTAATATAATGAAAATGTGTCGTGAAATTCATTGAACGCTTCGTCTATATTTTCTTTTCCATATATTTCGGTAAAAGGGATTTTATTTAAACAGTAACTAAATTTTTGGACATTTTCTTCTGAATAATCTCGTCTAAATATATAAAAGTATCTAAGTGGTAATTTCGTTGGTTTAACGTTAAAGCTGAGCATTTGGCCAGTTTCGTGGTCCGATAATCCGAGATTTATTGTTTCCCCGTTAGCATTTTTTATATTACTTATAATATGGTCTATACAAGTTTCTTTTCTAGTGGGTTTGTTTATATGCATAGTGAGATCATAATTCATGCATAGGTCAACGAGCGATTCACTTTTTTTGTCTTTATTAGGGTATTCCGTACCCAAAGGGTAAAAACGGGACCCTATTACTAAGACTCCGCTGTCTGTCTGTCTGTCTGTCTGTCTGTCTCCAGGCTGTATATCATAAACCGTGATAGCTAGAAAGCTGAAATTTTCACAAATGATGTATTTCCGTTGCGCTATAACAACAAATACTAAAAATTAAAAAAATATATATATTAAGGGGGGTCCCCATACAATAATAGTACAATAATAGTACTATAGTAGTATAGTAGTAATAATAGTAGTAGTTTTTTTTTTTTTTTTTTTTTTTTTTTTCTTTTTTTTTTTTTTTTTTTTTCAAAGTTTTGGATGCTACCTACTTTTTGCTTCACAAATAACACAAAATGCAAATAATTACAATTCAGGGTGACAAAATACATCATTGTACAAATCAAAACATGTCAAACGGTGTTGTCATTGTCAAACTGAAAATGACATCTGTCGTTCTATGCTATGGTCTTTTGACAAAGACAAGTGACTTGTATTATCTATGCTTTTTGATATCTGGCTCTAGATTCTTACATTTTAAGCATCTTAGTAGAAGTAGTATAGTTTACATAATAGTATGTTCCTTTTATTTTGTTTTTATTGTTTATGCTGTAGATATTTATTAAATTATCTTTTATTAGTTAGTATGTGAATGTAAATGTCAGCTTGCTTTTACTTTAAGTGTACTTTGATTGGTATTGTTGTAATTTGGTTTTTTGCAAAATAGTAATAAGTAGTACCTAATTATGTTGTAAAGTGATCCCTTTCTAGATGCCGGCGGGTGACAAAGAGAGGTAAAAGTACCTACTTAACTGAATTTATTATTTTATTTTAATTATTTATTATTTATTTACAATTTTTATATTTATTTATATTTTTAATCAAAGAATATTATTTATGTAATTATGACTTCAAACGCCACTTTTGGAAATTATACAGATCATGATATTAACTTGTCGGAGACTTCGTCTTCGAGTGATAGTTACTATAGTATTTCGCAGTCACTCAGTTCTCTCCTAGATGCCTCATTGTCCTCTTTTCCTAAAAATTTTAATGTCGTGCACATAAATGCACAGAGCATACCGTCCCACTTTCCTGATTTCTTATCTTCCTTCGGCAGTAGAAACATTCATGCAATTTTGGTGTCCGAAACATTCCTCAAACCTTGTCTACCCTCTAGCTCTTATTGTCTGCCCGGCTTCCATCTTATTCGGAATGATCGTACAGGCAAGGGGGGTGGAGGGGTGGCAATCTATCTCCGTAGTCATATACCTTTTACGATCTTAGATAAATCTCCTTCGGTGTACGCGGAATCTTCGGAACATCTCCTTATAGAGGTTTTGTTCGGACGCCTAAGGTTGCTTCTGGGCGTTTTCTACAGCCCATCACTCCGCATTGATTATTTTGATATCTTTGAAGGCCTGCTGGAACAATTCACAGCCACTGTCGATCACACGATCATCATGGGTGACTTTAACACCTGCCTCATCAAAGATGATCATCGTGCTAGAAGGCTTAAAAGTATAGTCAACAGTTCCAATCTCAATATTCTTCCTACGAATGCTACCCATTACTTTCCCAACTGCACGCCCTCCCTGTTAGACTTAATGATAGTTTCCTCTCCTAGCCTCGTAGAAAACCATGGTCAAATCCCTGCAGATGCCTTCTCCTATCACGACTTGGTTTTCACCTCCTACAAAATACGTCCTCCAAAAGCTAAGCCAACGGTAGTTATGCGTCGCAGCTTTAAGAATTTTGATAATCAGGCATTTATGTCAGACTTAAATAATATTGACTGGGCAGCTGTCTACAGTGCGGTTACAATGGACGACAAACTTAGTATTATTAACTCACTGCTGACACAACTTTTTGACACACATGCTCCGCTAAGGCCTATCAAGCTTAAACACCTGCCAGCACCCTGGTTAACGCAGGAGATAAAATCTTTGATGGCAAAGCGTAACTCTGCAAAGAGCAAATACAAGCATTCCCCAACAGATGCTAATCTTAGTAGGTACAGGACATTACGTAATCGTTGCAGCAAAGCTTGTCGAGATGCTCAGCGTAACTTTATTCATAGTTCTGTTGAAAACTCAAGCACTGCTAAAGTATGGAAATTCTTGAAATCACTAGGGATTGGGCGTCAATCTAAAATGGCTGCTCGCGTGCCGGATCTTGACTCGCTGAATCAGTTCTTTACCTCTGTACCTGCGCTCGACATTCAAAGGAAACAATGCACCGTTAGTCATTTATGCTCACTGCCTAGTCCCGATTACCCTCCTTTTCAATTCTCTGATGTTACTGGGGACGAAATAAAAAAACATGTGCTTTCTATTAGATCTGATGCAATTGGGAGTGATGGAATCAGTCGTAGGATGATACTGTTGGTCCTTGACAATATCCTTCCTATCTTGTGTCACATATTCAACTTTTCGCTCTCCTCCAGTACATTTCCAGATATGTGGCGCACAGCTTTTGTAATTCCTATTCCTAAAACATCTAATCCACAGACTCCTTCTCACTTTCGACCTATCTCGATTCTTCCGTTTCTTTCTAAAGTCCTGGAGCGCATTGTTAATAAGCAACTCAGTCTATTCCTTTACAAACATAATGTATTGTCTCCATTTCAATCTGGTTTTAGACTGGGTCACAGTACAGCCACTGCACTTATTAAAGTCTGTGACGATGTCCGACTAGGCTTGGATAATAAATTGGTTACAGTGCTTGTGCTCCTTGACTTTAGCAATGCGTTTAACACCGTTGATTTTGACTTACTCCTTGCTATCCTTAAATCTTACAATGTTTCTCCAGGTGTCGTTGACTGGATTCGCACCTACCTGTGTGGTAGGCAGCAACGTGTCCGGTTCGATAATAAGTGCTCTGCACTCTCCTTTCTCTCTGCCGGTGTTCCACAGGGTGGTGTCCTTTCACCCCTCCTTTTCTCCATCTTTATTAACTCCATCACTTCTGTAATTTTTTCCTCCTATCACTTCTATGCCGACGATCTACAAATATATATTTCTGCCTCTGTTGATAATATCGCTGCTGCTATTGCCACTTTGAACTCAGACTTAGGGCGAATCTGTGAATGGTGTAAATCGTATGGCCTCTCAGTTAACCCCATTAAATCTCAAGCCATTATTTTGGGCAACCCCAAATTGATATCTAGGTTAAATAATTTACCTGCTATTAGTTTCGATGGGGTGCTGCTACCGCTTAGTGACACTGTTAAGGATCTGGGCCTAGTTTTAGACAGTTCGCTCTCTTGGAAGCCGCAAGTGGCTGAAGTGAGTCGCAAGGTTTTTGCTACAATTGGCTATCTTAGGCGGTGGAAGTACCTTCTGCCCATCAAAACTAAAATTGCCCTAGCAAATACCTTGCTACTACCATTATTAGACTATGGAGACGTTTGTTACCCGGATCTAACTCAGGAGCTTCTAAACAAACTCGAGAGGCTGCAGAATATGTGCATTCGCTTCATTTTCAATTTAAGAAAGTATGATCACGTATCTCAGTACCGAAATCAACTAAAATGGCTGTCAGTCGGCCAGCGGAGAAACTTACACCTTCTATCGCTTCTCTACGGTATACTGTATCATGCACAAACTCCAGTCTACTTAAAAGAACGTTTTCACTTTCTTGGAGCGAATAGTGCGTTTTTACTGCGCTCCAGTGTGGATAATAAGCTTGAAATACCCCTCAGTCGAACGGAGTTTTATGGCAACTCGTTCACGGTAAGCTGCGCCAAGCTCTGGAACTCTCTTCCTGCAGTTATCCGACAATCCAAATCACTTAATATTTTTAAAAGTCGTTTGAAGGATTTTTATCTATCTCAGTAGTTATATAGTGAGTCATTCTATGTTAATATTTATTTATTCATGTTTATTATATATATAGTATTATATTTATTTATTCATATTTATTTATTATATTATATAGTATAATATTTATTTATGAATGTATATATGTAGGTAATATTGTTTGTAGTTAATATGTATGTACCTTTATACTTAAAGTTTGCGCACCATCCCGTTTGTATTCTCGTATCCTGTCACCAAAGGTTGTCTGGAAGAGATCGCCTTAGGCGATAAGACCGCCTTTGCATACTGTGTAGTCCTAGTTCGTTGTTTTAATGTCTTGTTTATTTTCGTGTTCTTGTGTGCAATAAAGATTTAATAAATAAATAAATAAATAATAGTAGGGTAGGATGGTTGACAATGAACCAGCAGTACAGAGTGAATCATGCAAATAACTCAGAAATGCGACGTTGCCGTTTGGTGCAAACTACATTATGTAAGCGTCGTTATAGAGCGCTCCTACCTCCTCAGTCGACAGCGAGCTAGCGGCGCAGGCGGCTGGACGCGCCTATGATTTGTGAAAAAGCAACGAAATTTACAAAGAAATAACGTGAGTAAAATTTAGTTTTATTTTACTATTGTAAATATTAGCTGAATATCGATTGACTTGATAAATAAGTTGTTTTTTTGCGCTTCAATTTAAGATAGTTTCGATTAGCAGCGCATGTTTGTGCATGTAACTACTTAACCTCAAAGTCTGTAAGTGCGGGGTGGTACAGAATGAACCATTTAGAGAGAGTACACAATGAACCTTGGTTAATTGAGTACCACCCTTGTGTTCACTGAGTACCACCTTTGGTTGATTGAGTAGGTATTACCTCAGATAATCTTCTTTTTATACTTGTTTCACCAAATAAATAAATTCTAAAAACTTTTTCAATCCATTTGCGTATCTGCGTTTTCAGAACTTCTAAGTAGCCTTTTCTAGTCGACGGTCAAAAACAGTATCACAAAGTATACCTACTTAGCCTTACAAGTGCGATTTACTTTGTAATTGCCAATCTCAGCGCTTAAAATATGTGCTAAAAATCAGTTTGCCCACTCGATATGAAAACTAGTATTCTACGTTTCAGGATGGGGCGAACAAAATTGGAAAGATCCGCCAGGAAAAAAGGGGCACACTTACCAGAAGCTATGACAAAGGCAGTCAAATTACATCTAAGCGGCATAAGCTTAAGACGGGCCGCAAAAGAAACTAGCATACCGTATCCAACTTTAAGACGATATGTCATAAAATTTAAAAAAGATAGTTCTGCTGTAATGGAGCCTAATTATAGTGTCAATAAAATATTTACAGAACAGCACGAAACACATCTAAAGGAGTATATTCTTGACTGTGCCAACAAATTTTATGGTTTAAGTACAAAGGAATGTAGGAAAATTGCCTTGCAAATGGCGGAGATTAATAAGCTTGACTACCCGCCAAGTTGGAAAGAAGCGGGAATGGCGGGTAAGGATTGGTTGCGGGGATTTAAAAAAAGGCACCCTGACTTGTCCATTAAAAAACCAGAGGCATGTAGTATTGCGCGAGCCACATCATTCAACCCTACGAATGTCAAATCATTTTTTGACAATCTTCAAGAAGTGTATGGACGATTTCCACAATTTGGTGATGGCACTAGAGTATATAACTTGGATGAGACGTCTACTACCACTGTACAACGGCCTGGAAAAGTAATAGCTCAAAAAGGTAAAAATATCTGTAAAATTACTAGTGGTGAGCGTGGGATTTTAATAACTACGTGTTTCATCGTTAATGCAACAGGACACGCGCTCCCACCTGTCATGATTTTTCCACGCAAGAAATACGTACTGCACATGATTAGGGGCGCACCTTCTGGAACGCTAGGATTAGCTTCTAAGACAGGGTGGATGAATTCTGAACTTTTTGTTGAAACGATGAAACATTTTGTAAAATTCACAGCGTCTTCCAAAGACAATCCATCATTATTACTGATGGATAACCATGAGAGTCATCTCTCGATTGAAGCGCTTGATATTGCAAAAAACTCTGGAGTGACAATTCTCACCCTCCATCCACATACTACAAACAAGCTTCAACCGCTTGATGTTGGCCTCAACGGACCTTTCAAATGCTACTATAACGCTGCTGTTGACTCATGGCTTTTACGCAACCCAGGGAGACCCATTTCTATATATGATGTAGCAGAATGCGTTGGAGAAGCATACTTGAAAGCGATGACTCCATTGAACATAACAAACGCTTTCAGAAAATGTGGTATCTTCCCTTTAAATAGAGATATTTTTTCGGACTTAGACTTTTTGCCGAGCAACGTCACAGATAGACCGGAACCAATAGTAGACGACAGAAGACCAACGAATGGAGATGAAGACACTAAAAGCTTGTCGGACATTTCAGTATCGAATGCTAATCAAGACACGGTTGAATGTAGAACGTCTTCACCCTCTCTACTTTCTAACAATTTTGACCAAAATACGGCTGAACTTAGAAACTTACTATCACCGTCCCTCGAAGCAACATCTTTAGCAACCATAAAAGATCTAACTGAGTTTGAAAATGCTCCTTCTTTATCCCAAAAAGTTTTTTGTGAACCGAGAAGCTCTTCGTCAATTAAGAAAAATCTTACCGAGCCTCTACAAACGCTGTCGCAAACTATGTTAGTCGTATCACCTAACTTAAAATCAGACCCAAGTACGCCAGATAAGTCTACCACTCCATGGAATATTGATAGACCAAGTACAAGTAGAATATCTCAACCTTGTACAGGAAATTTTGTTTCTCCAAAAGATTTTCGACCAATTTTAAAAGCAGGACCGCGAAATATTAAAAAAGGTGGAAGAAAGGCTGGAAAAAGTATGATAGCCACAGATACTCCAGAAAAGAATGCTTTAGCTGAAAAGAAAAATAAGAAGTCTAATAAAACATTAAAGATTAAAGCTGTAAAAAAAGTAACACATAATTTATTCAAAGGAAAGGAAAATTCTTGTAAACGCCAAAAGAGAAATGTGACCCCAGTTGAGTCTTCGGATGAAGATCAGGAAGAATTTCAGCCAAGTGGATCATCATCTGGAGGTGAGATGAATGAGCTTGCAAGTGATTCTGATGAAGATGATATAATTTTGAAGGATGATTTTCCTCCACTTATACGTAGTCCCCGTGAAAACGACTTCGTTATAATACTGTTTAGAACAAAAAATGAAAAAATCTATTACGTCGGTAAAATTCTGGAAATTTTAAACGATGATGAAGAAGAATGTGATTATTTCGTCACATACCTAAAGTTAAAAAGCAAAATTACACAGAAATTTGTTGACCCAAAGGAACCCGATATGGCTGGAGTGAATATTGCAGATATTAAATATATCCTGCCATTTCCTAAAATTGAATATTCTAATAATAATCGACGTCCAACTACTTACAAGTTTCCTATTGATATCTCTCTTTTAAATATGCGTTATTGAAAGTTTTTATTTTATTTTTGATAAAAAAAAGAAAGGCTGGAAGAGAAAATAATTATTTTGATAATTTTAGTACAAACACAATGACTGATTATTTTAGATTTAAAAGATCTCATTAAGTGCTCTTTAGACACGTTTTAGTTAATGATTAAGAAAATAATATTATAAATGTTACCTACCTACTTCTAGGTACTTACAAACTTGTTGCAAGTTGATGTTGAAAATGTTGCTAACTGTCCAAATATATACTTTAAATTTATAAATGAGTTTTATTTCACTACATTTAAAATCCAATATAATTTTATGGTTTTGTTATCGTCATGGTTCATTGTTTGCACACCCGATTCACTGTGTACCTGCCCCCGGTTCATTGAGTACACCTAGGTGTACACAGTGAATCATTTCCCGAAAAATAAAAAAAACTATTTTCATAAGAAGTTAGGACATTTGGATAAAAAAAAAGTACTACATAATGGTAAATACTTAAATTATCTACAATTATAACTAAAAAGTATATATCTAGGGCCCTTACAAGAAGATCTACAGCTCTTGAAAATTTAGGTGGTTCATTGTCGACCATCTGACCCTACATTACTGCAGCGGCCATCAAAACAGGCATTGAAGGACGAACGTGTAAATGTGGGCCGAGGCGAAGCCGAGGCACACATACGTAAGTCCATCAATGCCTAGTTGTGGCCAAGGCTTGTATAGTGCTTTTCTCAAATAATGCGCGGAAATTAAAACTAAGTGTTCATCACACTCATTGTCTTCACTTGAAGTGTTCATTTTGGCAAAAACATTTCAAAATCAATGACGAACAACGAACAACAATAATTTTTCCCGCGTCAAAGTGTTCATTTGTTTTTTTTTCAATAAACAGCTTTCTATTTGCAAGCTAGTTCGAAATTTAAATAAAACCTTTGATAAGTTACCTCCTTGGTTGCCATGTTTCGGAGTAAAAGATCGTTCCACTTTTAAACTACACGACAGATATGAATTTAGTATGTAATTTATTTGGCCGCTAAACCACGCCAGATATGGATTTTCATACAACTTTAGAAGGCCGCTGCTCGCATGTATTTGGCCAGTACAGCAATTTCGATTTATCTCGAAGAAGGTTGTCAAATTAATGCTCAAATTTCCAAGCATGTTTGAGAAAACGTGTTTTTTTCGTATTTTTTTGCTCAATATTAAAAACGGTAACAGGTAGACGGTTCAAATTTTCACAGAATATTAACTTGTATATTACCTTTCAAAATAAATAATTAAATATCAATAAAGTAAATATTAAAGGGGGGCTCCCATACAACAAACGTAATTTTTATTAATTTTAATATGTCATAAATCGTAAAACTTACTACAGGTTTGTACGGAACCCTCGGTGCGCGAGTCCGACTCGCACTTGGCCGGTTTTTACAAGTTAAGTACCTGTCCCTGAAGAATTTGTCGTGAACAATAACTTTTCAAATCACTCAAAAGCCTATTCCAGAAGAATTCCTCATAAACAAGCCAAGCATCCTTACACATAATAGTCAATGTAATTCACAGTTCCAGGTACTAAATTCTGTGTGTGTCAAAATAAACTCTTATTGTTTGAACAATTTACATATCCCCCCATTGTATTCGGGTGCGTTTCAATAAAATTTAACCGCAGTCATCTCCACGTGTCCTGTGAGCGCCCAAGATGTTATTTTATGACGGTCCTCAAGACCAAGTTAAGGTTATAGCCATAATTCAGTTTTATGAAACCCTGCTTCCAACAAAGTGTATATGTCTCAAGTTCCCACGTCTTTTATACTTAGTAAATAAGTACCTATTTTCGAAATTACTAACGGAAACACTGATGTTAGACCTAAAATATTATTTTCTTTTAAAATTAACTACGGGTTGGTTCGACCTTTAGTGCGCGGTATACAAACTACAAGCAAGCACTTATGGGTTGCACTGTAAAATAACATGTAGCTCTATGTAAGCTTTACCGCAAATCTACGTTAGAATAATAGAGTGGCCTATAGAACAAAGCGTTTCAAAACAACAAAATCTAGGCCGAGATAAGACCACTCTGCTAAGATTACGAATACCAGTAACAGTAAGAAATGGTATTCGAAAATCAATACAAGACACAATAATACAAGCTTTTTACATTGTTTGGCTTTATTTTTATACTACCCAAATTACCCCCTGGGCTCCTTCTAGCGCACTGGATGTGCCCCTTGACTATGAGATCCAGAGAGTGAGTTGTTGATGATGGTGATGATGATGGCGATGATGATGATGAGTAATAATAATTATAATACACGGCATCTCTATGGGTAAATTCTATAAATTTTATTATTAACTTTATTTAACTATAATAAGTAATCCGTGGCAAGCTGAGGTGCGGCGCGCATCTTTCGTGTGGGTACCTATTGTTTTCTGTATACTCAACGTTATATTATCAGAGTACACAAAACTGAGCTTTTCCAGATTAGCCAACTGACATCTTAGTCTTCATCGTCACTTGCGACCATGTGAGGCCGCAGTTAAGAGCTGGATTGTAATAAAAAAAAAAGATATTATTGCTTTTCCTGTTAAAAATCGAGGTTCCCTCTTTTGTTTTTGAGAAGCAATTACCGCTGCGTGTGGGTAATGTTATTGTAATGATGCACCTTAAGACGTAGGCTTGTAATTCTTTTGTCTATTGTTCCCGCGAAATTAACCAAAATTACGACTGCTCTAAAATTATAACGAAATCCGGAAAAATATTAATTTGATCAGGAAGATTACCAAAATGGATGGTCATTTGAATTTGGAACGAGTAAGTAGTTATTAAATTTTGTCAACTTCAACATAAGAACTTTAAAATAATCATAACTATTATATCAAGAAATTCACACAGGATATTACAAAAACCTTAATCCACGCGGATGAAGTCATGGGCATCATCTTATTTGATATAATTTGCTAAATCATAATTTTATGGTGCAATATGCACCGTGAGATTTTTCACTACTTCACATGCAAGAAAACCACACAGATCCATTGTCTAATATATTTTGTGTTTGAAAATATTTCGTATTTAACGGTGTAAAATTAGTTTTATTTGTGTTCATGCCGCGCTATAACGCAATGGGAAATTCCTAACAAAGGTTTACGGTCCAATAACTAAGTTTACGACGCTCACTGCGGTTACCGAGCACGTGTTAAAAGTGTAGTGTCATCCCTATCGAGAATGTGTGTCATAATATCGGCCCGTTATATCATGCTTTAGTATTTTTCTTTTAAAGCTTTCTAGCTGTGTTATTGTTATTAAAGGTTCTTCGGAGGAAACAGGTTATAACTTATCGAAGAACAGTAGTGGAGAATAAGTTCTCTTTCATCACTAGCGTACCATAACCGATAAGCATTTACTTGCTGGACATGGTTCTTCTGTACTGAGACTCCCATGAAACACCACGTTATTGTATCACTTATATCCAACGACTTTCCGTAATTTGCTTGAATTCGTTCATTCACCTAAAAAAAGAGAGTCTGTGAGCTTGCCATTGCTGGGGTATTCTTTAGTGGCATAGAGTTTTTTAAGATATAGGTTTTTTTTAATTTTATTGCGTGATTGACTTGCGCTTGACGACAATCATGCTTAGTACAAAGCAATGATGAGGTCTAGGTTGAAACGCGCTTGCCTAGAAGATGCCTATTCACTCTTGCCTTGAAGGTATGCATAATCTGATATTCTTAGAAAGATTCCTTAAGACGTAAGCCTGATTAGATCTTAATCAGGCCCACTTCATTTTTATTTACGTAAAAAACAAAAGGGGATTAAATTGTAAGTAGCTTAATTTTTAAAGGAATGGAATAAAGGGGTTTGTTTTCTTACGATCATTACAAAGCAATATTTATGGGGAGTTATGGGTTTCATAATATTTTATGAAGAATAAAATTCGGTCAGTAGGTACTTATCAGAAACAAAATAAATCCGAAATCCGATTTCAGACCTACAATGATAATAAGATCAAAACGGAAAACACTTTTTTTAAATGTTCGTACATTAAATAAAATTACCATTCATTGTCATTCTTAAACATTTTTATTAAGACATAAAAACTTTCTAAGAGCAGTTGACATTTCTGGAAATTTTTGTTGAAAATTAGGTATTCGCCATTACACGAGGTCCTTTAACCGCTTACTTTCAAACAAAATGGCAGAAAGAAGGGGATGCGGCGATCGTAAAACTGTGTTACGGCCCAGGGTGCTTGTGTCATAAAGTGGACCTACATTGAATAGAATAAAATAGAATCGGAATACTATGACGTAGCAACTTAGAGAATAAGCGTAGCAGTAGTGCTTTATTTTCAAAGAAGTCATATTTCTATTCATGTACTTAGTTATAAGTCAACATCTCATAGAGATATGAAAATGAATAATTAAACGAAAATAGTATAGCAAACAACGATGAACCACAAATCACAATCATACGATGAAGTCGTTGTCGATATTTAATATTCCAACCATGCTAAGTTTTCTTCTTCACGCCTTGTTTGCAATTTCTAGTTTTGTTCTTTTCTACGAGTATATACGTAAGTTGTAGACCCAAATAATATAGTGTTTTATAAAATAAGATGTTGATGTTCACCCGAGAGGATAAGATTTTTAAAACTCCCATGGGAACTCAATGTTCATCCGGAAAATATTATATTATAGTCCGTCTCCACAATACAATGAGATCTTCAGTGCCTGAGCCATGAAAATGTAGACAGACATACTTTTAAATGCACTTTATGCATTATTTTATTAAAGTTTAAATTATGGATTATTAGGACTAAAAAATCTTACTAAGCGATCTATTAACGTGTTCATTATCTTTAATCCCAATCTTAAAGAGTCTATAAAGTATAAAAATTATGTATCCAAGAGGTCGAACATTTATGGGTTGTATATTCCAAGAAATTGGTAGTTTTTCGCTTTTAGAGATTCCAATCGCTTTGAATTCTTAAATCGCTTGCAGGTAAGTCGACATTCTTTTCTTTTGTTCGTTGGTGATGGTTGTCGCCACCTACACACTTCCGGAGGCATGACAATACCTAACTATTCAGATCGGATTGAATCCTATTGCGTGTTAATATTTTATTCTATTTAAATTAACATGTGAAAGGGAACGTATGTCATCTTAGTTTTATTACTTAATCATTAGTTAATCTTTTTCTTATTCACCTATGGGAAAAATCTTGGCATATTATTAACGTTTTCGAAATACATATAATTTATACCTACTCACAAATTTACTACAAAGTTCGATATAAATAATTACAAATTTATTTTTAGGATGAGATATTATGAAGTATACATTCATTATTATTATTATTTGTGTAAAAATGTGTACATACTCAGAAGTATTGGCCAACATTTTTGGTAGAACAGCAAAATATGTTTATCCAACTGCAATTAAGTATATTTGCTGTGATGTGCAGAATATAATAAAATATAAATAATAAGTGCAAAATAACAATATTATAATAGATACTAGAATCGTAATAACCATTTTGTGGTCAAAACCGTCTAGCAAATTTATCTTAAAGGTTAGTTAAAAAATAAAATTTGCTTAACATAATATAGGTAAGCCCTATTTTGGTAGCGATAGATTTTTGTGTAAAGTAGTCTCGAATTTTGAATACAATACGACATAACTTTAAAAAGCTTCACTGTTTATAAAGTCCTTTTAACAATACTGTTTTGAGTTTATTTTTGATATATTTGAGCTTTGAGCGGATAATTTATGGCTCCCGTTTGACAGCTGACATTATGACACGCTTGCGCTTTGTTCATTAATCAAAGAAAGCGACTCACATTGTGTTTTTTTTCATTGTGATTTCTTGATGATGACATTGAGAAGTGGGGTACAAGAAAGGAATTATGTTTATTTTGTTTTATAATTAATATAATAATTATGTACTTTTTTACATACAGGTACAGTTCCATGCCATTTTATGAAAATATTTATAACGTTTTAGGTTGCCTGCACGTTTTTCACATCTTAAACATAGTTTTTAACGTTTGTTAGTATAGTTTTAAGCGCAATATTACTTTATGTTCGAATATAAAACAATACCCGTGCCATTTTTATAGCTTAACTATTTACGATTTTATGTTGAAGTCACGGGTGCAGCTGTTGGCAGTTTGAAGTACATATATTAAAAATTCAATTGTTGTAAGAAGAAAAGTTCATGTAAAGGCCTGTTTTTATAAGTAGGTACACTCAGATGAGGCTAGTTTCAAAAACTCGTGCATTTTATGAAGAAAACACTAGACCGTGCCTAATAATAAGACCGTGCCGTAGATAATAATTGTCTGGCCTTGACTCTGCGCAACGTAAAATAAAAATACGTTTTATAGGGCTAGACATAAATATCTACACTATACACATGGTTTAACATAATCTATACTAAATAATATATATACTATAAAAGTTTAGTTGGATGGATGGACGGATGTTTGTTACTCAATCACGGCACAACGGCTGAACGGATCTAGATGAAATCAGGCACAGAGGTAGATTATAGCCTGGAGTAACACAAAGGCTACTTTTTATCCAGGAAAATTAAAGAGTTCCCGCGGGAACCAAAAAACGTCAAACCACGCGGACGAAGTCGCGGGCATCAGCTAGTATTATTATACTTTACAACTATTTTAACTAAGTACATAGTACTAATTAAAATCGAGTAGAAGAAGAAGAAGACTACCAATGAAACTACACCTCAGGTCACAGAAACTAAAGGCTGATATTGGAACCCGTGCACTCTGATTTCTGAATGCGTTCTCTATCAAAAATGATCACTGAAATATAAAAATGTTCCCAGAAGTGGAACTTTTTTATGTCTACTGTTGGACTTACAAGTACGTTATACTCGTAGCTCTCTTATTGGGACTTCCCCATGTTGCGACTGTTTTGCGACTATAGCTTTAAGCTACAGTCCCAAAAACTTATCTGATCCGATGGCCAAAATTGGACTAATTTTTATGCCTGTTCAGTGTTTGTTTTTATTTTTTATATAAACTAGCTATATGCTGACACCGGGTCAGATAAGTTTGACGGACAATGAGGCTGATTCTGTAGTGCACAATCTCTAAACTAAACTAAAATTAGAGCATTACAAATATTGCTAACCCATTCATAATACTCCCTACGGAAAGGGACAGAACTAGATTTAAAGCTGCCATTTTAGTTTAGTTTAGAGATTGTGCTAAACAGAATGAGCCCCACTACCTTGTTTATGTACTCTAGTCCTTTTACGGATCTCCATATATGTTATACCCCATCAACGTAGCCTAGCTTTATAACTTTGCCTCTACAATCGAGATTATTAATAACATTAACATATTTTATATCATACTTGCTCAGTAACTAGGGATTACTATGGTGGAAAGTCTCCTTGTAAGTTGGTGTTTGCAATTCAAGGCAACATTACGTCGCACTATGCTTGAATTGTAATGTTCACATTACAGTTCAAGCTATGCAAAACTCCTTGGTAAACAATCTCTTTTCTTATAAAATGGTAAGAAAACTTTTTACTGAAAAAAAAAACACTGAACATGGCGGCATTTAATTTCCATACATTTCAAACTATGCAAAACTCCTTGGAACTCAGAGCCGTAAAAAAAAAAATGGAAAACTATTTACGAAAAAAAATGGAAATGGCGGCATTTCATTTGATCTGAAAGTTTGTGAAGTTTGTTCGTAAAGTGATTTGCATTACCAATGTTTTATTTACCTCGCAAGAATGATATAAAGTAGAATGCTTACCTCGGTTGCAAGTAGCTATTACACCCTCGAACTATATTCACCCTCGCTCGCTGCGCTCGCTCGTGTGACTAAATATCTCGGGTGCACGCGATCCATTAGCGCCCTATGCGAGCTGCGCTCGCACTGGCGCCAAATTGGATCTTGTTCTGTAATAGCTTACTTACGTCCCTTGTGTAACAATCTACTATTATTTTATTCCTACTGAATTGTCATTTATTACATACTATTTTTACAATCACTGACACCCACAACCACGACAATATAGCACGTAACAATGATGCGGGGGCTTGATATATTGTATTGTATTGGAATGAGGTAACCTGTATTACTAATTGTTTTTTTCTTTTATTGTTACAGGTATGAGTTAACGAGTGATTGAAGATGGATTGTAAATAATCGTAAGTAGAAAAATAATGTAGCTTCTTCTAAGCCTTTACATAAAAAAAGTTTTTACAACATATGAAGCTAGTAGCTTTAGATGTATTAGAACAAGTTGCTGAATGCTGATCTTAGAACATATTTGACTATCTTTAACTTACTTGTATGTTAGGTAAATGTAAACTAAACAAGCTCGTACCGTACATTAGTTTATTCTTGGTTCATTAACTAATGAAAATCACTGCTTTATCCGAGATCCATAGAAAATCTTTTCATCACTACTTCGTCTTTAAGCAAAATGGTAGATAATTATTCGACTTTCATAAAGCAAACATTAGATAGTTATTAAGTTTATCTTAGTCCTTACATTTTCACTATAACCAAGCACATTCAGTACGACAAATGTTGATCGCAAAGGGGTTTAATTATTTTAGTTACAGTTACGGTTTTAGGCTACATACCTTCCCATTTAAAATTTATTGACATCTCTTTCTGTCGTATTCCTCATTACTGAGGATCGTGACCCTTTTCCATATCGACATAGAGTTGCAAAATTTGCGAGAGATGAAATTGGATTCAAGGTCTGGGGTGTTGGGTCTTTATTCACTCTAAGCGATTTGACAGGCTAAAAGTTTACAAGTAATAAATTTGAATTCATTTAAATTAAATTATACAATTCAAATTCTGATTAAGCTGTTAAATTGATAAACATTCAACGTTCCAAGATAAAGTCTAAGTTCCACTGGAAATGCTAACATTAAGCATTAGCATATGCAAATAGGTATGTCATCGAGTTACAAATGCCTTATGAGCATAGTTCACAAGCTAAACACCCAAATTATTCCAGTCGAAAACGGAACTTGAAGCGAGGGTGATGAAGATGCGACAATCGTATATAAATTAAATGAAATTGTTAATTTTGGATATTTGTAGGTAGAGCCTATACCTATAGCCTTTCTGGAGCAAAGATAAGCGGAGTGGAGCGGAGATGTATTTAACAAGCATTGCAACGGAAGTTTGCTCGACGTTTCAGTTGACAAATGCTTTGAAAATTATTACTGCTTTTTAGTCGGTAGGCATTATACAAAATATCTTTGCAACAAAATCGAGTATATCGAATTGAGTTACTCCTAGTTTAGTTTAAAGCAAAGACTTCTCTTTGGTAAATAAGTTAGAGGTTGAGATGGTTGAGGGCTTTCGCAAAGTTTTGTTTGCGTGTGTCGGCGCAGTGTTGACAGTCTTTGCCTTGCCGGCCACCGAAGAGCGTGACGCGGAGCCAACATTGAACACGTTTAAGGCTACCACACATGATATTTAGCACAATACTTAATATGCTTTTAGTAGCAGCGATCACCGTAGGTTTTTTTTTTAAATCCACTACAAGTTAGCACTTGACTGCGATCTCACCTGATGGTAAGTGATGATGCAGTCTAAGATGGTAGCGGGCTAACCTGTTAGTTGCATGGCAGTTATATTAAACCCATACCCCTATTCGGTTTCATCGTACCGGAACGCTAAATCGCTTGGCGGCACGTCTTTGTTGGTAGGGTGGTAACTAGCCACAGCCGAAGCCTCCCACCAGGCCAGATCAGGGAAATTCAGAAATTATACATTTCCAAACCCTGCCGGGGATCGAACCCGGGACCTCCGCACGTTAAGGCGACAGCGCTCAACACTGCGCCACGGAGGTCGTCAAAAGGTAAAAGGAGAAAGGGAAAAGGTGGTATTTGTGACTGATCTATAACGGCAAAATCGTCATGTTTTAGCGACTGTTTAGATGCAGCATGACTTGTTGTTTAATCGTGGTATCAAACTGACAGGTGTCTGCGTAACTGAATCGTAGTGGTTTGTGTCGAGTAAAAGGTGCAACTAATACAATAATATTAAACCCATTAAACCTCATAAAAACCTTACCTATTTGTATTGATAGATAGGTAGATTGAGATTAGTACAATTTCGATATTATTTATAATATCGAAATATAATTGAATATAAATAACTTTGACTTTAAATATAAATAAATTCTGACTTATATTTTTAAGAAGTAAATGTAGTGATAGGTAAACTTCCTATATTTTTAGCTTCTGTTGATTTAACGGTTAAGTTATTTTTGTGAGATAAATAAAGTAACAGAAACTGTACGGTAAATACGAAATTGGCGCTTTGTCAATATTTGCTCTGAATAAAAGCCAACACACTTAACTATTGTTTAAAAGTCAAATACTTAAAACGCGTTTTAAAGTCAGTATTGAATATGTAATTAGATTTCACTCTCATAGTCAATACTGCTTAGAATTTCACGATACTTAATTGATAGAAGTAAGTAGGTACAAACCTCTCCAATCTAAATACGAAAGTGTGTTTGTTTGTTAGTTTGCCCTTTACACACGCTGCAGCGGAGCAAGGTATCAATTATTTTTTATTGCATGTTTATTATAGCTAAATACCCAGGTATTTACCTATATGAATCCAGAGTGATTTATGCTTCTCTTATCCTAAAAATTCAAAGAGTTCCCACGGGATATTTTAAAACCTAAATCCTGGCAGACTAAATCCCATTCATCAGCTAGTTGGGTATAAATCTTTACATAAATCCTCATAAATAAATCTATGTTGTAAGACAATACCTTCATTTAATAAGCTGGGTCGCCAATAATGAAGATGTTCGTAGTTCGCGCTAATATTACATGAGGTCTGAAAACCGTGCGGTCACTACGACCGTAATCTATTACGTTATCAGTAAATCGGCCGCCGCAATCTGCGCATGTCTTAAGTGCTTACAGCTACTAAATGTTAGTTAATAGATATTGCGACCAGGCTGATACTGTTTACACTCCTCAAATTGCCGTTTAGTTACTTGACTACAAACTTATCGTAGGCATCAGACGCTAAACTTATAAATGTGATTGTAATATTTTTTCTGGACAGGTAATTATTTATTATTTATTTATACTACTTCAGAAATAGTTTTGTTACGCTCTTGAAGCGTTCATTAGATCAAATAATACTTTCAGATTTACCTTGTAGATGTTAATTTGTATATGGGCAATGAATTAAGGAAATTCTTGATTGTCCTTAAATTTGGCAAATGCTGAAGTTTTGCCATTGATCATTCAATAAAAAAAACTGAGTAAATGGATGTAAGTACCTACTTATTATCTTACTATTCATAGCTGATTTATGAACAGTTCAAACCGCTTGGAGTAGAAACTTGAATTTTTGCATAGCGATTCTCTCTTTGACAAAGAACCTGATTAAGAAAGGGTTTTCCAAAATTTCATCCACAGAAAGCCGACGCGGGTCAGTTAGACTTCTATTAAATAAATTTACGCTATAAAAGACATATTCTCTTTTGTCTGCAATTAGGTGTTTTGCACATTAACATCAGTGAGAAAATACTTCGATTGTCCTTTCATTTAATTAGTATATTATAAATAGCAGACCCGTCCGCTTGGATTTAGGTTTTTGGAAGCTCCTGGCAGGACCTGGATAAAATTGCTATTTCCTTCCCCAGGATGCAACCTATCACTGTACGAAATTTTGTCATATTATTAGGTTGAACAAATGGGCCGTGAAAACGTGGTAGACAGTCAAACGGACAGACAGACACAGTTTCAATATAATTAGCATGGATTGGTTCTGTACCAGACTTTTTAGTCTGATAAAATGATAATATAACTTTTTATTTCAGGCAACTGTCAGCCTGTATTATGTGTACCTCACAATTATCGTTTAGCTTAGGTTAGAAAAAAAATGCTTCTCTTTGAGGCGTCCTAGCGCGGACACATCCGCGCTCCAAAGAGCCATTTCAGCACCTCCAGAGAGGGCTGTCCAGACTCGCCGAGGAGGGTTACTGCTCACTAGCCTTGCACATCATAAACGCGGCAGGCATGCGTGAGATCACGCAGAAGTCATCCATGCTAATCCTAAACACTTAAACGATCGAATTGGACTTAAGGTACAAGAGCTTATGATGCGCAAGTGAAACCACAGTAATCCACTATCCAGTATATAGCCGGAAAAATTAATAGTACTGTCTGTTCTACAATAACAATAGACTCATTAGTTTTCATAATACCGAAGGCCGTAGCGGATACCGTTTTTAATTTACCACCAATCATATTTACCTCAGTCTGAAGACGGTCAGAAATTACGCTGAAGGAATTATTATGCGTTAAAACCATAGATCTAGCGAAAAGCTTATTTAAAAAGCTAAATTATTTGGAAGAAAAGTGGTAATTATTTGTAATAAGTATTATTCAGTGTATGCCTCGAAATTGGTTGAGAATTTGAAGTGGTTGAAGGGTCTGCAAGCAGTAATTTATATACGGTTAACATTGTTTGCAAAGTGGCAAAATCACGAAAGTATGGAAAGAACCTACGTTGTTACGTTATTAATAACTTCAATTTCATCCAGAGTGATTTCATCCTTCTCTCTTACGAGTAGCTCTTTAGAAACATGAAATTATCAAAAAGGCCTCTTCAAATAAGTAACCTAGGTAACCATGACAAAGGGATTTCGTCGATCTATAATATTTAGTTATTTATGAACAAAGTAACGACCTTTCCCGTGGATAATTAATTATTCTAGAAGGTTTTACAAACGAAAGACGCAAAAAATTACAACTTTATAGTTGCTGAACTTCAAAGTAAATGGATTTCTTGATGAAATATTGTTTTTATAAAATTTATAACAATATGTACCAGAATAGAGCTTTAAATAAATTGATTGATATTTAACTGCAAAAAATGTAAGTATATACTTATTTCTGAATAGTTAAAGATGCGTGCCCGGAATTGGAACACCGGTACCACACACACATACTGTAGTAATCATTAGGCTATAAACGCTTTTAAAATGAATGTATAATGGATTATCACAAATGTTTTTTTATATCTAAACAAAACAGACATAAATTATGACTATGAGCACCTACGTTTTTAAACACAATACAATTTTTTTGATCTTTAACTCGCCCACTGTGTTGAGCATCGCATTTTTGTTTTTATAGTTATAGTTATGCCTGTAAAGCCTAGCCAAACTGTACTATAAAACATCCAAACTGCTATAAAAATCGTAAAAAAAAGACTTTCATGGAAGTAGCACACACGGCAGTTAATCACCGTAGCGTTGGTGATTGCAGTTCGCAGTCCGACACGGGTCCGCCTACGCTCTAAGCCGTGTGGCGCCAAATACCATGCACGGTCAAGCGATTTGTTTTATTTTGTTCTATTAATGATACCAATATACATTGTATTAAATATTACTTCTTAACCGAGGTTCTCAATTCGACTGTATGTTTTTTTGTATGTTTGTTACGCGATTATTCCGTCAATTATGAATCAATTTTTAAATATAAAGGCCATCGGCCGGGTGCTCCGAACTTGCATACCAATCAAACTTGCACCACTTAGCACGTACAGTATAATCAAATAAATATTATAAATACGAAAGTTTGGATGGATGTGTGGATGTATGGATGTATGGATGATCTGAATGAAATTTGGCACCAGAGATAGATTATAGTCTGGAATAGCACATAGGCTACTTTTATCCCGGAAAATTATAGAGTTCCCGCGGGAACCGAAAAACCTCAATCCACGCGGACGAAGTCGCGGGCATCAGCTAGTAGGTAGGTACTAAATGTCTTTGCTTAGCCTAGAAAAATCTCATGATAGGTGTTAATGATTTTACCGTTCACGTAGGACAACGGGTAAGTTAAGTACAGTGATAGCTTGCAATCCGGAGATGGAAACAGGCTTCATTTTATCCCAAAAAATTAAAGAGTTATAAAGGATAGGTATAACCCGTGAGACAGGTAGGTACATAAAGTCACAGGCATTCATTTAGTAGCCTGTCAAAGACAAACCATTTTGCTGTACATATTTCGTACTAAAGTGTTGTCACATTCCATTGGATAAAAAAAAACATATTTTATGGATAGAAATTTAAGTTAATGGCGATCGTAGTTTGCGATTCGACACGGATTCGCCCACACGCGACGAGCGACAACAAAAGATAGCATGCTAGAATTATTTATCGATTCTTGTATAATAAAAAGTACTTAGTAGTAAATGACTTGGTGAATTCAGGTTTTAATACATTTACTTACAAATCTTTTGGGTTTCTGAGGTAATTTCCGTAGTCATCACGACTATTGGGACTTATAGTTCCAATAATATACTCGCTAGCCCATTCCAAGCTCTACCAAGTAGCGTGAAGTACCAAATTGAAATATTAATGTTGTTGTTGTACTTTTATAATAAAATTAATGACTAGCTGATTTTGTCCAGTTTTGCTCGAGTGGAGTTTTGTAAACCATTTTTAGTCTCAAGTATCCAGTCAGTTTCATAACCTAATAATGATACAAAATAGCATGACAAAATATTCTGATCTTTATCTGCGTTTGAATTGAAGCTACGAATACGTTTATAAAATAAAAGAGATAGTACCAAAACCTATATAAAGGAATTTGCAGTTGGACTTTTGGATAGGTACCGACTACCGACAGGTTTACCCACGCGCCAGTCCAAGTGGCGCCATGCATTGCTCTTTCGTGCGATGGACTTTCAAAATATGCAGTCATTTATTATACTATAACCAGTCATCTTTTATTCACTAGGTCAATACTAATAATATTTTAATAACATCATTTTACGACTTATGTGTACGTCTTTCGACAGTTTACATTCGGTGATGACACTTAGATTTTTTTTTCTCGTAATAATAGATATTACCACTAAGGCTGTTTTACAGCGGAGCAATAATGTGCGACAAAGTGGCATGCTACAAATAAAATCACTAATTTTGCAGCCGTAAAACTTCATCCTGCAGTCTATTAATTTATGACGAGCCAACATGGTGCTGAAGAAACTTGCTGCATTTTTATTATTTTATAGCATGCAGCCCTGTCGCATACCTAAATGTCGCACTATTTTATTTCGGACTGCAAAACGGCCTTAGCAAACAAGTTGTTCTACAAAAAAACAGTTTTTTATTAGTTTTAACAGTAACAAAGTTTAAACACATTTGAGTGCGAGGGCGAATTGCAGTAGTTAGTATTATAATATAGCCAACACTCTATATCTATTTAAGTCCCGAAAATGGATCAATATCTTTTATATTAAAAAATTTAGGAATACTGTTTTGATTTAAATTATTTTAAGTGGAGTATAAACTGATACAAAGCTGCGCTTAGAAAGATTTACATCGGTTGTATTCCAGCGATCGGGATAAGGACCGTTATAAATTGCAAAAAGAGGAGCTTGGCTTAGAGAGCGATTTCTTGAAGTACTTTACAATGCGATCCCAGAGTATTGTGCGTCAGTGATCCATAGGATCTGGACGCTTTCTCTGAAGTCTTGACAGGATTTATATACTTTTGTATCACTCGCCTTTGAGAGCCGAGCATGATCTGATATTGTACAATAAATCTATTTAAGAGTTATTCTCTTTCAACTTTCGCTAACGAATTGTTCGCAGGTCCTTATAAACATTTTCTTTGCTAACAACTTACCTAAAACTTTTAAGAATAGAAATTAATATGCGTTAATATTACACTGGTCGACAAAAATGACCCTAACGAAAATTAAATGAAATTGAATGGGTTATTTTGTATTTACAACTTAGTTTGTAACATTTTTTTTTTTAAACTGGTTTTTCAAATTATTAATTTAATATGCATTTACAATCCACAACGACGCGCCCCCTATTTTTCGTCTCGTCGGGAAAATTGCTTTTTTTTTACGATAAAAAAAAAAAATATTATATACGGGTGTTTATGGTCGTTATTAGGTGGGGACGTACTTTCCTATTTTATAAACAAAAAAAGTTACTTTTAAGTGTTTATTGCATAGTGCATGGGAAGTGCGGACGATAAAAACTTGTTTTTAAAAAATGTTTATATTGATTTGATCTGCCCCCCGATAACGTAAGAATTGTCGATCAAACGTTAAAGATTTTCGTCAAAGTAAAATAAACCATGACATCATTGATTTAGAGCTCAATTTCGTCTGCCCATTCTTATACGTTTAGGGTATCGTACATATCTAAACGTATAAGAATGGGCAGACTTTCGTGGTTTATTTTACTTTGACGAAAGTCTTTAACGTTTGATCGGCCATTCTTACATGATTGGGGCCCAGCCCCCCAATCATGTAAGAATGACCGATGAAATCGTTAAAAATCTGCGGCAAAGTAAATAAACCATAACAGCATTAAATTAGAGCTCAATTTCGTTTACCCATTCTTATACGTTTAGGTATGTACGATACTCAAACGTATAAGAATGGATACGCGAAATTGAGCTCTGATTCAATGCAGTTATGGTTTATATTACTTTGACGCTGAACCTTTACCATTTGATGGACAATTCTTACATAATCGGGGGGCAGGTCCCCGATTGTGGTTGCCGTGTAGATTTTTATCGTTGTTGATGATTCGAATATGAATTCATTTTATAATATTCATCATTCATAAATTATGATGACTAACTTTTTCTTCTAATCTTTTTGTGAAAATGCCTAGCTATAAATATTAAGGAGATGCAAAAAATAATACAATATTATATTTAAAGTTTTTCAAAATATAATAATTTTAAATTCTCAATACGTAAATATTGTTGTCGTGTATATTAAAAAGCTTGTATTTATGCGTGGAATTTTGAAATGCTATAGTAGTAATTTTAAACAAAGTATTAAATACGCTGCGAGCACCGTGTTTTATCTCCATGTAAGCTTATTTACTCAATGGTTTAAACACGGCTAATGACTTAATACAAGCACGAACGGAAATTGGTCGTGATTGACGGGTTCCATAGTAACCGACGCGAAAAGATTATGTTCTCAGTTTTCTGATATTAAATATTATTATTTTCTTGCCAATATTGGTTTGTCGGTTATAAAATCGCAATAAGAATAATATTACTGACAGTAGGTACCTACTGTATTTTTGATAATATCCAGTAATTTTCTGCCAGGGCACTTTTTTGTCTGGCTGACAGAAAGCCACGCCCGTACTTACTTATTACTTCTAAATGGAGCTGCATAGACTAGTGCGACAAGGCGTAACGTGTTTTCTATACGACACCAACCCTTCGTGTGGACGTTCGGTCCATTCCTTCCATAGTATGTTTTCGTCAAGTCTTACAGCCAGCGTTGTCTTGTCGATTTTGCTTTTCTATTAATATAGGGCTTGGTGGCCGATATTGTTTTAAATATTGATTAATTCAAAAGAAGCTTTCATAAATATAATTTCATAGGCAAATTAATTCGGTATCTTAATGGCTACTTAAAGGTTGCTGGAGCCGAAGAAAAACATTTTCGCAAAATTATTAAGAGCATTTAAAATGAGAAAATGGAGCACAAGTCAAAACAAATTATATTGAGGCGAGTGGGCGGGTCTTTTATACACTTTTTTGTATCATCTCCTTTCGATTTAATCCACTTGGCAAGGTTTCTTTGAAAAAACAGTTTTGCTCAGAGAGAAAATTATTTAAGTGTTCTTTGGCGGATGCTTATGAAAGATCAGGGTTTTTAAAAGCTTACTTTTATAAATAAAAAGACGTTACGAAATAGAAGTTGGAGTTAGTTTAGATTCTGGTACAAGTTTATAGTGCCGGAAGGCAAGTTATGGTTTAATCTACAACAAAGCAGGGTAGGTATTCCAGTAGGTATTAAAAATTATTTAGAACTACAACTCATAGATCAAGCACTTAAGTAAAAAAATATCTCGTGAATTAGAAAGCTTAAAATAGGTACCTACCTAAGACATCGAACATATCTTTATTAAAATCACGATTATTATATGCGTAAGTTATATTTGAGTACACCTCAACTTAATAAAAGCAGTCAGTTTACCTTATCAAAGTATTGCAGCGTCAAAATGTACGAAGTTGGTTGAAGTTATCTCTAAAGTTCAGCAATCTACCTCGTAGGTTGAGCCAATTTCACTGCGAATGACTGTCTATAATGTAGCCCCTAGCAGTCTTACCCTACAATGACTTGACTACCCTACAATATTGTTATGAAGACCTCTTTCGGGATAGTCAAGATTTTTAAAATTGCTATGAGCCTCTTTATTAATTTTATGTAAGACTGGCTGATAAGAATAATATTATTATCCTCTTTACAAAATAAACTCTTGACCTCTGCCACAGACTGGAATATAGATACATAATAGTTACTTCGTCAGTCTACAAAGTTACTCAGGGGGGTTGCATGATAACTAGTAAGAGATGGTTTGTTGCTACAATAAGTTATCTTTTTTTGTTCCAAACTGTACTTTCTTTTCTTTTGTGTCCAATGAAGTTTTTATTTCAATTTTTCAGCAACTTTGGTTTTTGGCGTTACCATTAACGAACCATAACGAGTATTGAAGAATTATTCTATGATCAAGACTAATTTAACTACCATTAACTTTACTTACCAATGCAACAGTTCATTTATTTCGATTTAACAAAACGTCGAATCCTACCTTCATCAAAATTCTGTAGCAACACCGAACGAGCATTACAAGCAAATGGTACCCAAACAGAAACTTTAAAATGCAATCTTTGTAGGGGCCAAAGATTAATGGCACAAACGTTTAAACGCATCAGTGACAGTGCTGAAAAATCCTTGCTCCATTCTTGTGGTTAATTCTTGTGATTTTCCTTTTCTCGGTAACAGGTACGTCAGTGTTGCAAGATGCTTTTAAAGTAGGTAAGAGTCAGAAACATAATAAAGGGAGGTCCCGATACAAGAAACGTGATTAATTTAAGCGCCCATCTTGTTTTATTTACGAAAGTATTTAGGAATTGTTATTTATTTGTGTTCAATGTTATACTTTGGCACGGAACCCTTAATGTGCGAGTCAGAGTCGCACTTTGTCGGTTTTATTAAAACTGATACGTAACGACGAGTCGTGATTTTATCATTATCCAGTACACGTGATGCAATCTTACACGAATTCTGTCGCATTTGGCCGAGTTTAATTCAACCTATTTGTGTTCGAAATATTAACCATACCTGAATACTCCTACAAGACTAATAAATAATAAAACATATATAAAAAAAGGCTAATAAATAATAATCAGCTGATTTAAACACTTTATCAAAAGAAGAAAAATACCCCACTCTGATTAAACCAAAATTCTTTCTGAGCACAAGAAGTTGAATTGGCGTTTGCGAATATCCTTCATTAGCTTGCTTGGAGATAAGGAGGCGTTAGTTTGGATCGTACTTGAGGACATTCAAGTGATTATGCCGACGATCACTGAATTAATTACGCGGATAGTACGAGAATAGGGGCGTTGTGGGGCCGCGCACTCGGTTTTGTTTCACAATAGATGCGCTTCACGAAGTTAGATTTGTTTTCAGTGAACCTAATTTCGTTTGTTTAATTGAATTTGAAATCTATTATAAGTTTCAACCACTAACATGGATAACTGCTACAATTTAGATTTGATAGTTTGCTGTTTTATTTTACCTTACCGTACAATAATAAACGGAAGGGGTTGCGAATTGCGATCCTTATCCAATAAACATTACAACGTAGACTTTTGTGACCAACGAGGTCTATTAAACTACAAAAACAACATCTAAAGATGTTGTTTTTGTAGTTTAATATAAATTAATGAAAAACTTGAATAAACGAATTAAAGTATAAGAGGTCTGGTCCGCTGGATCCAGGTGGCGCAAAACCGCAGCATATGGAAATACTTGCAAGAGTCTATGTCCAGCAGTGGACGTCTATCAGTTAACGATGACGACAAAGAAGAGGATAACATCTTACATTATGTAAGGTCATATAGTAAAACGAAAAAAAACCTAGATAAAAATGTTGTAAATTATTTTTAGACACTTTTACGCTAACCTAGTTAAAATATAATATTCAAAGAAAGACAATTTGCGTGTAATACTGAATTGATCGCTGTGATCAAACAGAGTTTGCATGTTTAAATGAAGATAAGCGGTTGTAACATTCTTTGAAACACAGCTAGGAAGGGTCGGTGACGACGGTCTTGGCTGGTTTAGGCGGGTTAGGAGGTGGGCGGGCGGATCTGTAAGGGTAGCTTACACTGTTAATGATTTTGGTCGTATTTTAAAGTAGGACTGTATAGGTACTTAAAAACAATTTTCAAGAATCTGAGCAGTGTGTAACGTAATTATACTCTCCTTACTTACTCAGCTGCGCCAGTGATCTAAAGGGGATTGTTCAATGGTCCAGCAAGCATCACCTGCCACCTGTCTTTTGTCACTTGGACGAACTCTTTGGCGCAGTGGTTAGCGCTTTAGTCTTATAAGCGGAAGGTCCCGGGTAAGATCCTCGACAGTGTCAATTTGGGATTTTATAATTTTTGAACTTTTTCTGGTCTGGGCTTGACCACCCTAACAAAAACTTGTCGTTAAGCGATTTAGCGTTCTGGTATGACGTCGTGCAGACATCAATTAGAGAAATGGGTTATATATTACTTCCATATACCTAACTGGTTATAGTCCGCTACCATCTTAGACTGCATCATCACATACCACCAGATGAAATTGCAGTAAATAGCTAACTTGTAGTGGAAAAAATTACTGAGTTTACGCCACGTCAGCTCTAAAGTGGGGCCTTTCTTCTAGTGGATTCTTTCAGGCTTCAAAGATATCGAAGTAACGTAAATAAACATTGAAAGTCGAGTAAGCGATTTACCTTAATTGAACAAAAGTAGCATAACACAAAGGGCACTAGATATTAAAAATATATTTTTTTCATAAGAAATAATAAGTTTATCTCGGAGATTTAAGTTTCACTTAATATAAGTCAAGATTTAAGATAGTCCAATGACGTAAACTAGTGGACCCACATCAACGGGTGTCAGGATAAAACTATTTGATTCTGTCCAACGAAGGCTTAGTTCGTAATTTATCAACATGAATCAAATGCTTGAAAAGAAAAAGTCGAAAGAACGAAACTTTTTCATAATAAAAATAATAACTCATCTTTGCGAGGAAATCTTAAGTCGTAAGGGTGGAGAATATTGATGATATTCAAAGATCAAGAATTCTAATTAGATTTCAATGTACGTCATTGTACCGAAAACAAATCATCTACGAGTTGCGCACAGAGCTGGCGTGTTTTCATTTCAAATTCATTTATTTGCAGGAACTTGTTCATACCAAAGGTGGTAAACAGAGGTTGAAAATGAAATGAAAATATACTTTAATGTAGGTTCATCATACATACAAAACATACAACACACTTTCGCATTTATAATATTAGTATGAAGTAAAATATGAAGTACTAGCTGATGCCCGCGACTTCATCCGCGTGTATTGAGGTTTTTCGGTTCCCGCGGGAACTCTTTAATTTTCCGGGATAAAAAGTAGCCTATGCTATTCCAGACTATAATCCATCTCTGAGCCAAATTTCATCCAGATCCGTTAAGCCGTTGGAGCGTGATTGAGTAACAAACATCCATACATCCATCCAAACTTTTGCATTTATAATATTTATTTGATGAAGTATGATTGCCGGATTCCGTTTTTGATTTTTGAAGCGGCTCCGTACTGGAAAGCACGTCAACTTGGCGAAATGACTTTGCTAGTAGCACAAATTAAATAAAAGCTACTACGTAAGACTCGTGATTATACACAATCAAAGCCAACCAAACCTGAGATCGTCAAAAGAGTCTCGACTGCAGACCTCGCTTAGGGCTGTGTACCATGCAGCCTATAAAACTTTATCCCCTCCCGTAAGATTTACATACAACATTGTAATTTTATGGAAAGTTTAACTGCCTCGTTGGTCTAGTGGTTATCATGTTCGACTGCGGCTGACGAGGTCCCGGGTTCGAGTCCCGGGTCGGGCCATAATTAAGTGTTGGGTTTTTCTGATTAGAAATTCTCAGTACTAGCCCGGAGTTAGGAAGTTGGCGGCGTTTCACCCCCGTGCCTAGGAGAGCACGTTAAGCCGTTGGTCCCGGTTATTATCACTAACATGATAATAGTTGTTAAAGCCCGCCAACCCGCATTGGAGCAGCGTGGTGGGTCTAAACTCTAATTCCCTCTCTCCTATGAGAGTGGAGGCCTGTGCCCAGCTGTGGGACGTTAATACGCTGTAGTGGTGGTGGTGGTATATTAATACGATATTTAAATTAATATCGGTTTAATGTAACAACAACCTTAGGACGGACTCGCGATAGTATCTCGGGAGCGCCGTCCGGGCGATAACGGAATGGTCGAACAGACACCGTTCATTTGCTTATTGCTCTTGTCCTGATGACTTCTTTAATGATGTCTGTGGTTTTGCCTTGTCGTGTTCTATCTTTCCTTGTTAATGTAACTAGTACTGATTAATTTGTTGGGTTCTATTTTTAAATGAATTAACTGTTAGTTATATTTAGGTCGGTACTCACAAACGAGAAAGCCGAATTAATGAATGATTTTGTTTACTTTATTCTCATTACCTTTAGTTTTTGATACAGAAAATATTAGTATACCCGAGGCTAACGAGAAAGCGACTATAAGTTAATAGTACCGACTATTGTTGGTTTTTACCGCAAAACAAAAGTCGTACTACCTATAAACTCGAACTCTTGGTTTATTTCATTTAAGTAGGATATTTATACATGTGTCTCTTAAAATAAGTCTTATTTTGAATAAAATAATACTTTCAGACTAGAACTAGGTGCATAGTCTGTATTATGTTCTTGAACCACAGATCAGGTATAAGACGACCTCTTGGCGCAGTGTTGAGTACTGTTGTCTTTACGTGGGAGGTCCGGGTTTTGATCCCCGGCAGGGTCAATTTTGGGAGTTTATTATTTCTGAATTTTATCTGGTCTGGCCTGGTGGGAGGCTTCGGACTTAGCTAGTTACCACCCTACAGGCAAAGACGTGTCGCTAAGCGATTAAGCGTTCAGGTGTAGAAACCGATTAAGGGTATGGGTTTAATATAACTGCCATACCCCTAACAGGATAGCCCGCTACCATCTTAGACTGCATCATCACTTACTATCAGGTAAAATTGTAGTCAAGGGCTTACTTGTAGTGAAAAAAAAAGAACCACAAACCGAAGGACCTGCAAAGGCTTTCATAACTTTGAGTTTTACAAAATGTTCGGTGTAAAACGTTACTTACCATACATACGATATTATAAAATTGACAAAGCATTCTCACTAGTTACTTCACAAAAGCTGAACAGGTGAGTAGGGACCTAATATACCAAGCTAAACATTTATAGAGCATGTCTCGATAACGTAATATGCACTGGCGACAGCTACGAATGATGAATTGAAGTGCAGTTCTTGGCCACGTCCCCTGGCGTTCGTCCGTGTCTGTAGTGGAAGATAAATATTGTTTCACAGGATGTTCCTGCAGGGTAATATTTCACACTGCTGTATTTAACTAAAGGGTACTTATCAGCTTTTATTTTTTATCGTTGAAAGATTTCGTTTTGTATTTAAGAGAGCCTTGGCATGCGCTGCGATCATAATGGTAAAAAACCGGCCAAGTGCGAGTCGGACTCGCGCACCGAGGGTTCCGTACAAACCTGTAGTAAGTTTTACGATTTATGACGTATTAAAAACAAGACGAAATGAACCGCAAAACTAACTTTGTTTGTTGAGGTTTATTGTTAATATCAAAAAATTACGTTGGTTGTATGGGAGCCCCCCTTTAATATTTACTTTATTGATATTTAATTATTTATTTTGAAAGGTAATATACAAGTTAATATTCTGTGAAAATTTGAACCGTCTACCTGTTACCGTTTTTAATATTGAGCAAAAAAATACGAAAAAAACACGATTATTGTATGGGGACATTAATATAAATATTTTTTTAATTTTTAGTATTTGTTGTTATAGCGGCAACGGAAATACATCATTTGTGAAAATTTCAGCTTTCTAGCTATCACGGTTTATGAGATACAGCCTGGAGACAGACAGACAGACAGACAGACAGACAGACAGACAGCGGAGTCTTAGTAATAGGGTCCCGTTTTTACCCTTTGGGTACGGAACCCTAAAAAAAGGTCCAGCGTAAGCGTATTCCCAACGATTCTTTATCGATATCACATGTTTTATCTATACATCTATTTATATGTTATAAATGCGAAAGTTTGTATAGATGGATGGATGGATGTTTGTTACTCAATCACGCCAGAACGGCTGAACTGATTTGGATAATATTTGGCACAAGGATAAATTATAGTCTGGAATAACACACAGGCAGTAGCCTGTGTGTTATTCCAGACTATAATTTATCCTATAATATATTCCGGAAAATTAAAGAGGTCCCGCGGTCCAAATCCACGCGGACAAAATCGCGGGCATCATACTTCATACTATACTATATATTATATACTTTACACTATATATAATATTATAAATGCGAAAGTGTATTTGTTTGTTGGTTTGTTGGTTTATTGGTTTGTTGGTTTGTCTTTCAATCACGCCGCAACGGTGCAACGGATCTGCGTGATTTTTGGCTTGGGTATAGTTGAGGATCTGAAGACTGACATAAGCTACTTTTTATCCCGGAAAATTAACGAGTTCCCGCGGGAATCAAAAAAACAAGTCGCGGGCATCAGCTAGTCAGCTATAAATCAATAACTAATCAACAACGTTGTGACTTTTTGCCGAAATTATCTTCAGTCCGAGCTTCCTAATATATAATAATTATAAATTATTTCTTCTTTAATAAAATATAGTTATGCTTTGACATTGACATTGATCCATCGAAGTACATGTAGAGAAACTAAATAACGTTAACCTATGCATGGATCAAAAGGTAACATACCTATTATACAATATAAATAGCTAATACTATATTTTGTCAGCTCTTGGCGCGCTCTGAGCTAGAGAGCATCCATTAAAAGTTTTAGCCCAAGTCCTTTGCGATAGGTCACGTGACACGAACCGTTGACTAGAGGTACTCGAAACTTAGTAGGTTGTGTAAAATAGATCAATAGAGCTCTTTAACTTAACAACTTAACTGTCCAATGAGTCACTTATGACTCGCGGAGAACTTTTGAAATAAGTTCAAGAGTCACATGTGACTCATTTTTTTATACAACTTTGGCACATAATTTTGTTATGAGCGTGGAGTAATATTATAATTAAAATTACGTGAACGTATAGCAAAAAACCTAACCTATAAGAAAAAAAAAAAATTTCGCAATGTAAATGTTATTAACCTATCAAAAAAAAAACACGAGGGACTTGGGGTAGTTGTAAATTGTATTGTATAGGGACAGTTAAGTTGTTAATAATTTGGACGACCTCGTTGGCGCAGTAATCATATAACGGTGTCACTTACCAACAGAAGAGTAGAGATCGCAATCCGTGGCTAACTTGTCAGCGAATTAAGTTTTTTTTTGTTAATTGTTTATGTAACCACACTTTACTTTCTTATATAGGAAGGTAGTAGGTACCTACTATCTGTTATCCTGGCAATGTTAAAAAAGGGAGTTTTTCTAATGATGTCGCCCTATTTACCACCACTCTCAGAGCTACTTAGCTAGACAGAAAACTCGTAGCATGCAGACAAAGAACGGCAGAAAAAGTACCAACTCTCTTTTTAATAACACAGGATAAAAATAAAGTGGCAAGTACCTTAATTGATTGTTACCCAGTTGCCCTGCATGAATGGAACAGTAATAAAATAAACCGGCCAAGTGCGAGTCGGACTCGCCCACCGAGGGTTCCGTACAAACCTGTAGTAAGTTTTACGATTTATGACGTATTAAAAACAAGACGAAATAAACCGCAAAACTAACTTTGTTTGAAGAGGTTTATTGTTAATATCAAAAAACTATGCTAGTTAGAGCGTTGGTTTTATTTTTCCTGTAAAATATACATAAGCTTCTATTGTCCATAATTATTTCAGATTTTTCAATTGGTAAACTTCGGAGATAACGGGGGGAACGGTATTTTTTTTGACATTTTGCCCGATAAATCAAAAACTATTATGCATAAAAATAAATAAAAATCTGTTTTAGAATTTAGAAGTATATCCCTTTCATATGATATCCCACTCAGTATAGTTATCATACTTTGAAATTTCAAACCCCCGATTAACCCCCTTTTTTAATTAAACTAAAAATAATTTTCGATTTTTTTTTATTTTAATGATGTTAGGTTATTATTATACACAACTATTCCAAATTTCATGTCGATAGCTTTAATAGTTACTGAAATAATCGACTGTGACAGACGGACGGAGAAAGTCGCACCATAAGGGTTCCATTTTTACCATTTTGGTACGGAACCCTAAAAACAAGATGGTGTCTGTGATATACATAGTCCACGTTTAATGAAACTTCCGAAGGAATGCATAAGTTTTGATCCTACATCATAATCTAAAACCTCCTAAAAGAACATTTATTACAAAAGTTTAAAAGAAATAACGATATATCTAATAATATTATTAGGGAAATAATATCATTATGGAAATAATATCTGCGCGCTCATTTTATTCAAAACAAATATAATTTTTCTACGCAGATAAGGTAATATTCAATATCGAAATATACTGTTTCGCTGGTTATTTCGTAACCGAACACCCACTTTTGCTTTCGATTCCACATTATTTTAAAACGCGTAATAAAGGCGTGGGAGAGGATCTCGTTGAACTGGTCCCGACTAAGCCCCTTGATCTGTTACAGTGGCTTGACGACGTTCCTCCCTTGAAAATTACTTTGCCCGCGTGAATTTCTGATAAAGAGTTTCTTTCCATTGGGTGCCCGAAAATCCGAGCTCGAAAATAGTCCATAACCATCAGGATAAGGCTCTTTTATGTAAATGTGATATAAAAATAGGTCCGGTCTTTCTACTCAACCGAGCGTTGTGTATGTAGGTTAGGTACTCAGTTTCAGTTCTTTTTGCACAGTTTTCATTTTCTTTAAGAACTCAAACACACTAAAGGCAAAGTTGTCTGGCAGATAAAAAGCCCACGTCTTTTTCTTCTTCTACGGGTGCTACTCCGATTAACGAAGGTTGGCAGTCTACCTTTACTTCGTGAAGTGAAACAGTTCTGCAGCACTCGCGATTCCGATCCCCTCCCGTGTTTTGCGAAACCAAGATTTATTTCTCCGACCAACCTCTCTTTCCGGCAACTTTTTCCATCAGGATAAGTTGTATCTCTAGTACCTAAACATGTAAGAGAAGTACGGAAAAGAAAGTAAACAAAACAAATCGAAACAAAAAAAAATCCACGTTATTCACTCTATTTACTATGGTGCCGCACACCAACTACTTAGCATAATCATTCATTCCATCGCTAGCTCACTACTGTCTCCACACAAATTGAAGAGGGTTTCGGCCACTGTCCACCACGTTGTTCTAGTACTGATTAGACGTCTTCACAGACCTTTGAGAACAATATGGAGAACTTTCAGGCTTGTAGGGTTTGTCACGAAGCCTTCAACGTTTTGCATGTGATATTAAAAATTGCTCTGAAAAATTTTAAGTGTTTGCTTGGAATCAAACCCCGGATACCCCGAATAGGACCGGCAACCACAAGGCTCTAGGCACATAAGTAATTATAATATGCTGGTCTATAAAGATTTTACTCTATGAGGTCGACTTGTATTGATATTATGAAAGTATAAAATCAACTCCCAAGACTTTTAATTATTTTACTGCCAGAGAAATACCTCGTATTTAATTACATAAGTAATAGTAAATAAACTGTACAGAAGTTATTTTCTAAAGTCAATAGATATTTTCTTACTTATATAATAAATTAATTAATTGAACCCTTTAGATACTTTACATCTCTCATATTCGGTAAGTAGGTCCTTATTACCCCCAAATGGAGCTTGTAGGTGACCAATTAGCGCTCTAGGGTAATAATGTAGCTAGAAAAGCCCTCGGGCGGTAAGTAATTAAAAAAAGTATGATGGTTAGATGTACGCGAACTTTTTGAAAGAGTGAAGAGTTTTTTTTAAATTACTTACCGCCCTAGGGCTTTTCTAGCTACATTATTACCCTGGAGCGCTAATTGGTCACCTTCAAGCTCCATTTGGGGGTAATAAGGACCTACTGACCTCACAATCGAGATGTAAAGCAGAGTAGTTAGCTCGGGTGTAAGCATCAATTGCACCCTCGAACTATAGGCGCCCTCCCTGCGCTCGTGCGCCTAAATATCTCGGGCTGCAATTGATGCCTTACAACCCTTGGCTACTAATCTACTATTAATTATACCAAGAAACAAGATCATTCTAGTCTAACCACAACATTCTGTATTCTATAAGCTGGTTATTAATCGTAATTAATAACTCAACGGCGTTTAATAAAAAAAGCCTTTGTGGTTTCGTCACTCGACTTTGAAAGCGCCTTTCTGCTTTTAAACAGTTTGATATCTAATTAAGTATAAGGCCTTGTTTACACCGAGCAAATAGTTCGGTCGAAAAAGTAACATGCAAAATCCAGTCGTCGAAAAATTTATGAGTGTTCGAGTCTAGTGTCGCTTTCACTAATTGGTAGATTTTAAATACCTGGATTTGATAAAACTTACTGGCATACATTAGCCAAAATTACTCGTCCAGCCATAGCCAGTCACTTATCCATACTAATATTATAAATGCGAAAGTGTGTCTGTCTGTCTATCTGTCTATCTGTCTGTCTGCTACTCTTTCCCGGCCCATGTTTTCAACCGATTTTGCTAAAATTTGGTATAGAGGTAGGTTATATCCCGAAGAACCTATATAAAAGAATACCTACCTATATATATAGAAGAAGAAGATATAGGCTACTTTTTATCCCAGAAAATTAAGGAGTTCCGCGGGAATCAAAAACCCTTAATCCACGCCGACGAAGTCGCAGGCATCATCTAGTGTAGACATAAATTTAGTATTTAATCGTGTGTGAGGTGTGTGTAAGTTGTTGTTTTCACATTAAATTGAACATTGCGTTGTTAATTAATTATGGTACTCATTCATTACTCATTATTTATCAATTACACGCTTTAGTTAGAAATGCAATAAACGAGCGATGAATTTCCACCCAATTTCAACGCTGTTTATTTTTCGAACAACAGATGTTTGTATGAAACAGCAGTTACAATACACAATGTCTTGTTGAATAATTATAAATAAATAATAAATAAATCGTTTATTTCAGGTAGGGACCCATAATATAGAATTAAAATTACAAAATAATAAATGCCTAACGCTTAATACTCTTACAATTAAACGAAACCATACGAATAACACTAGTTTGTATATCACTTATAGATTGTACTGCCATTATCTAATTTGTTTAGCGGCGGTATTTATGTAACGCTCTTTATATCTTCTGTATTCCAAGCCTGCAGGCCAAAACTTCCCGTCTAGAAAGATTCCCAATTTTTTGGCAGATACCGTAACTTTGAAAGAGTTCAATGATGTCTCATGCTCGACACTTATGCACTCCTCCCCCTTATCAGCAATGTGTTCTAGAATATTTTCCACAGAGACAGTTTTTTGGGCATTATAATGATAATATAATATTAATAATGATTTTTCTCCTACTTGCTCGGAAATTGCTTAATTATAAAAAAAAACAATACGTTTATTGGCTTTTTATAGCTGCACACCAGCAACTTCCAAACAAAGTCCGGAGGACGATAATTAGGTGATTTTTACTTAAAAATGCCTCAGCTGGTATGAGAGAGAGTGGTCTCACTCTCCTATGAGAGTGGAGGCCTGTGCCCAGCAGTGGGACGTTAATGGGCTGTATTGGTGGTGGTGGTGGCCTCAGCTGCCATCTCGTCCTTTTAAAATCACTTGGAAAGGCCTCGGGTTTGCCTCGTCCTTCCAATATTACTCAGCCGTGAATTGCATTATTTCCGGCCTGTGCATTAATGTACTATTAATATTATGGTACTACCTATGTACCTATAGGTAGATAATGAAACCGGGCCAACGCGGTTTAAAGAAGTTTATACCTATTCAAGGGACTGTTTTCAGCCTTATGTCAGTTGTGTTTGTATGAAGTAAGAATTTGACTTACATAATACTATAACTAGGTGTAAGCCTTAGATGCAAAGTTAAGTGTGTAGGAGGCGTCTGCTGTTATATGAATGCTACTTTCTAACAATTTTCTCTAAGCAAGATAAGAGCGCGCACGGGCTTCGGCGCGCCGTATCATTAAAACTAAAAGGATAGCTTGATAAATGACAAACGCCATATAACTTGCCTCATCTGCCTTGAGCGCAGTTCACAACCAGGGAGCACTTCCGTGTCGGTATGAATTACTGGGGAACTCATTAACCCACATAAACTGCCTTACTTAGATCGCTACGGTATTAACAATTAAATGATGCACGTTCGCGATATATTGGCAATTTAGAAGGCATTATGAAGTAGCACAGGGAGTTTGCTGCCTCAATGAAAGTTCGATCCAAAACTTAATAATGGTTGAGAACCTATCAATAGCTTAGAGTTAATGAGATGACTGTACACTGAAACGTAGGCGTTTCAAACTACTCTTACCGCACTATGAAGTGCCCTTTTACCGAATTCAAAATAGGAGAAGGTGGTTTTGGGATAATTTCATGTCTTCAATCACAATTAGGAAATGTGTATTTAAAATAAAATGGCTAGGAATCGAAGTAAGTATAATATTCTTCTTCATATTACAAAACCAGGATAGAAATTAGATGGAAGTTTGCCAAACCTATTCAAAATCTAAAATAAGAGGACACTTAAGGCGCCTTATACATCCTTCATCTTATGTCATCCTTTTCCAGGTACACTTTAAAGAATCGGGAGTCACAGCTGTGGGGATGTCATGGTATCAAATTAAAGGTCATTTCTTCATCTCTCGTTTGACCTTATAAAAATGCACACTCCAATACAAATTTTCTGCATAAATACGTTTCTCCGAACGCAAGATCTGCTGAAAATGACGAAAAATGGGGTCCGGATAGGTACCCATAAAGCTAGATCCGCTGCATATTTTAACTTGAATATTAACAATAAAGTGGGGCTTATATAGTCCTCTATCCATGGTGCAAAGCATTAAGCATACAAATAAATATGTTTATAGTTTATGTGGCAAAAAAAAAATGTTTCATACATTTTTCTATGAAAAGAAGCCGAGCGCTAGGCGTTTGGCGCTCAGTACGCGCTGAGACGCGCTCGTGGACGGGTGGGTGTATCGCTTTTTTGCACGAAATTTATTACGACAAAATGAACACCGTGTTGTGTACTGCCATAGAGATATAATATTCTCTATGTGTACTTGCGCTTAGAAAAACTTGATACCGACATCCACAAAGAAGGAAGTTCTCAAGTGTAGGCGTATTTTTTTTACCCGATTACGGCAAAGCCACAAGGAAAGGGTATGTTAGGAATATATATGTATGTATGCATGTATGTATGTATGTATTAAAAAAAAGTGAGCGCCATTTTGAAATTCTTTGTTATCGTACCGATTTCGTTCAAAATCGATATCTGGGGTTCCCTGGGATCACAAAACAGGAAACTGTTACCAAAATTTTAAAAAAGTCAGCGCCATTTTGAAATTTTTTGTTATCGTCCCGATTTCGTTCAAAATCGATATCTGGGGTTCCCTGGGATCACAAAACAGGAAACTGTTACCAAAATTTTAAAAAAGTCAGCGCCATTTTGAAATTTTTTGTTATCGTACCGATTTCGTTCAAAATCGATATCCGGGGTTCCCTGGGATCACAAAACAGGAAACGGTTACCAAAATTTTAAAAAAGTCAGCGCCATTTTGAAATTTTTTGTTATCGTACCGATTTCGTTCAAAATCGATATCTGGGGTTCCCTGGGATCACAAAACAGGAAACTGTTACCAAAATTTTAAAAAAGTCAGCGCCATTTTGAAATTTTTTGTTATCGTCCCGATTTCGTTCAAAATCGATATCTGGGGTTCCCTGGGATCACAAAACAGGAAACTGTTACCAAAATTTTAAAAAAGTCAGCGCCATTTTGAATTTTTTTGTTATCGTACCGATTTCGTTCAAAATCGATATCCGGGGTTCCCTGGGATCGCAAAACAGGAAACTGTTACCAAAATTTTAAAAAAGTCAGCGCCATTTTGAAATTTTTTGTTATCGTACCGATTTCGTTCAAAATCGATATCTGGGGTTCCCTGGGATCACAAAACAGGAAACGGCTACCAAAATTTTAAAAAAGTCAGCGCCATTTTGAAATTCTTTGTTATCGTACCGATTTCGTTCAAAATCGATATCTGGGGTTCCCTGGGATCACAAAACAGGAAACTGTTACCAAAATTTTAAAAAAGTCAGCGCCATTTTGTAATTTTTCGTTATCGTACCAATTTCGTTCAAAATCGATATCTGGGGTTCCCTGGGATCACAAAACAGCAGTCAATCAAAAAAAAGTCAGCAGTGAACTTTTTAAAATTTTGGTAACAGTTTCCTGTTTTGTGATCCCAGGGAACCCCAGATATCGATTTTGAACGAAATTTGTACGATAACAAAGAATTTCAAAATGGCGCTGACTTTTTTAAAATTTTGTTCATAGTTTCCTGTTTTGTGATCCCAGGGAACCCCAGATATCGATTTTGAACGAAATCGGTACGATAACAAAGAATTTCAAAATGGCGCTGACTTTTTTAAAATTTTGGTAACAGTTTCCTATTTTGTGATCCTACGGAACCCCAGATATCGATTTTGAACGAAATCGGTAAGATAATCTTTTAAACATTATTTTACAATCTCAAAAACTGAGTATTATTGTAGCCGCGAGTATTGTTTCGGCGCATAAGTAGGTACATAATATTTACCGCGGCCAACAGCGTAAACAAGTACCTAGTAAATAAATAATCGTCTAATATTTTCAAGTAACAAAATTGGTTAGTTGGCTATAAAATCGAGCGTCTCTACGCTCTATAGCTCTACGCTCTCGTATAGCGTGCATATATATGCTGTAGTGTGACGAGTTTTATACCTATAGTTGAGTTTTTTACCTATAGTTGGTCGCGGGGTAAATGTTTAAAGGGCCTTAAACGGAGAAGCTATAAAAACGTTATTTAGTTGTGTCAAAACTGAGAGGGACAAACAGTGGAAAAGAAATGGAATTAATGTTAGCAATAGCATAAAAAATACCGTGAAGCAAGATCAAAAATATTGAATATTAAAAAAAAGATTTAATGGATTTTAATGAGTCTTTCAATAGTATAGTTTAGGATCGACGCAACTCGCATATATACAATAGCAAACAGAAAATATTATGTTTTAGTAAAGCATGATTAGTTATTTCTGAAACTATACATACATATACATTTATTTGTAGTGTGTTTTAATAAGTATCTCCGATAAAAATGATTGTGTTTTTCAAAATTTGAGTAGCTACTCGCTTATGTAGTTTTATCAAGGTTAAAATAGTTATAATTTTGAAGGGAATAAACCAGTGTTTCGTTTCTTTTTATTTTTACGTACAGAACACTAAAAAAGGAACGATTACTTTAATTCGGTGATTTCAACGGAGCGCAATCAGTGAACAAGTTTTTATAGCTTGTCAGAATTTTGTTTTCGAACTAATTCTGACACGTTCATCATTTAAAATTCTAAGCAGAATCGAATTGATTCTTTAGCTTATGTATAGTTTTTTCCGCTAAGTATTTAAAAGTGCTGGTCGCTAATGATGCTGTTGCAAACGATGCATTATTTATTAATCGAATACCATTGGCGCCACTTCAGAGTAAAAGTACTTACCTATATCAATATTCATACCATATTATCTCAGATGCTGTATTCAAAGTTACTAAGTAGGCTTTGAGTAGGTATTACATAATCACGATCAGCTAACATTATTTACGCGAAGCCTTGAGCAAACCGGACGATTAGTTTCGAAATAAAAGTGATAACAAAAATTTCTTATCTATGGTACCTATACTAAAGTGTTGATTCTTACTACATGACTTTTAAATAGTTAAGACATTGAACAGCGTTTCATTTCTAACGGAACTTTAACCTAGCTTTTGCCCGTGAATTGGTCCACATCTATATTATACTGTCTTTCTTCATTTATTATTATTTTTATTCCAATTGTATACTAATAAGAAAAGGTACCTGAGCAAAACCTTTTTAAAAACCACTTACCTATTTCTGTAATATTATAATGAGAGCAGAAAGGAAACGTAGGAATGAGAGGAGGAGTTGGTTTACATAGGATGTGCCACTGATAGACTATCTCTCATTATTTTTCTAATTTTTTCAAAAATATCTACTACTAATAAAGATGATTTATGTTTGGATAGCTACCTATTTATTGCGATAGTTATTTAGCCCGAGTAAGTTTAAGTGGAAACGCCCTTTCGCGGCTTTTCCATAAATAAAATATGGCATGATTTATGTCGCACTGATTGTGCTCGGGGTGCATTTTTCCATGAGCAAAACAAGCAAGATAAAAAATATTTCAACTAAGAATTATTGATCCTAGGAAATCATTCCTGCAAGACAGCGTAGTTACTAGGTTACGATACGAGCTCTCACTGTACCGGAGATGTCGTTAAATTGCTAAGAATAGATCCTATAAATTATATAATTAATTGGCAAGGTAGGTACCATACGAGTAAGAAATAAGACGATGAGGTGGTAGCTACCTGTTTTGTACTTGGCGTAGATTGTCAGCGATTTTAATAATTTACATGGTTCAGAGCAATCAAGTGCAGCTATTGAACGAGCGATCCGTTGATTAAGCCGTTTTATTAATGAGTTTTAGCATCGAAGTTTTTGAGTTGTTTTCACAATATATTGTGCTTCTACATATACCAGTACTAGTGACTAGTTCTTTTACATATTTTCGTTTAGCTTCTCTCTCAAAAAGGTGAAACTTTGTTATGGAGCATACTATAAATATTAAACACTTACCAATCGACAGCCAACAGTCTGGACAGGACAAATAATTATTCAGCTTTTACCCGACTGTAATATCTGGGATACACATACAGTCTGTCGTCTAAACTAAATTCTTAAAATCATTTTAAAAAGTTGACATTGTGCTTTTTAATAGAAAATCCATACTGTTGTATGTTTCTGTAGTATCAAAACTTTATTAACTAATAGTAATACTTATTAAACAAAGTAAATGTCATAATATTATAAGAATTAGGCAAGCTAATCTTGGTTGGTTGATTTTGGTTGGAGATTTCCCGGCTGTGTTCCTACAAAAGTGTGGCAAGAGCTTAATACCCTTGGTTAGATAGGTATCATAGAGATAGGTGGAATTGACGGGTGATCTCCTGAGTTTGCCAATAGTTAAGAGAAAGAAAACGATTGAGTAGGTACAGTAATTTGGTGAAATCGCAAAGGCGCACAATCAGCTGAAAAGGAATGAAGTTTTTATCGGATGTCTGAGGCCCCCGCTCAGGCTGAATCTAACGAGCTCATTGGCAATTCAAATCGAGCGTAACCACTAGACTGCCGAAGTGTAATCAATAATATTACATGTACGTGTTTTCCAGGCCAAGTCTTCAAGAACGCTGATCGCGAGGTCGAATAAATTGTCTCTATCTTCAAACCACTCTCTCGAAAAACTTTCTCAGGACTTTTCTTTTAAATGTTTAATAGCGCGTTTAATAGCCTGTAAGCCCTTATGAAACCTTGAGGTAGGTTCAGCTTAGCCTTGGTAGATTGCGTTTTCTGAAAATACCAACGTATTTAATCTGAACCCTAGTGCGAGAAATTTGTTGTGATTAAAAATATACCTATAAAAAAATAAAAGCAGTAAAGAGTAATAATAATTAAATGACCACCATCATTTATTTCTTTGAGTACCTACGGTAAGTATTCGCATAGAGTAGCTCTGAGGTTCCGCTTTTCCATTATCAGCTTTAAGGAATTACCTACTCTAAAAAAATGTTTTGGTCTTTGTATCCATAGTACTTAAAGCTTCTTCCAATACAAATATCAAAAAACCGGCCAAGTGCGAGTCGGACTCGCGCACCGAGGGTTCCGTACAAATCTGTAGTAAGTTTTACGATTTATGACGTATTAAAAATAAAAATTACGTTTGTTGTATGGGAGCCCCCCTTTAATATTTACTTTATTGATATTTAATTATTTATTTTGAAAGGTAATATACAAGTTAATATTCTGTGAAAATTTGAACCGTCTACCTGTTACCGTTTTTAATATTGAGCAAAAAAATACGAAACAAACACGTTTATTGTATGGGGACCCCCCTTAATATATATATATATTTTTTTAATTTTTAGTATTTGTTGTTATAGCGGCAACGGAAATACATCATTTGTGAAAATTTCAGCTTTCTAGCTATCACGGTTTATGAGATACAGCCTGGAGACAGACAGACAGCGGAGTCTTAGTAATAGGGTCCCGTTTTTACCCTTTGGGTACGGAACCCTAAAAATATTGAATGTGGAGAAAACTTTCAGTTCAAGGACCTAATTATAAATAATAAAAAAGGATCAATAAAAGATCCTCACGAAAGCAATTTAGCAATTTTCGAAAAGCAACATAATATCATTTATTGAGACTAAATAGAAAAAGAAAAACTTAAATCGAAGTACGAACAAAAAGTTTCTTCTGCACCGTAGCCTGTAGTCATCTCAATCTCACCTGTAATTACGTAACATATCTATCCAGTTTCTCAGTTTTCCTTTTTGCTAGAAACTTCGATGGACTAAAATACTTCAATATTGGAAATGAAACTTATTCCATTAGTCCTGGAGTTAAATCTGGATTATTTACTGAACGAATCTTTTTATTGGCATTGTTCCAGATTGAGACGGGTTTCGGCTAATAACTTATCGTAACTTTGACAAGTTTTTGACTTTTTACAAACGATTCATCGCTTTGTTCGCTTTGAAGGTTTTGTACCTTTACAAAAATTACCCACATGAGGCCTTATGAGGCGTCAAAATGTGATTTAACAAACATTATAAATGCGAAAGTGTATCTGTCTGTCTGTCTGCTACGCTTTCCTGGCCCATCTTTTCAACCGATTTTGCTAAAATTTGCTATAGAGGTAGGTTATATCCCGGGGAAGGACATAGGCTACTTTTTATCCCGGAAAATTAAGGAGTTCCCGCGGGAATCAAAAAACCTTAATCCACATGGACGAAGTCGCGGGCATTACTTATCTAGTAAAGTATACCGGAAAGAAATTATTTTCGTTTGTTTTTATCATGAAAAGTACTACACTACTTATATGGTGCATCTACACCATATCAGCATTACGCTGAGTCGATGCGCTTTTTAACCGACTTCTAAAAAAGGAGGAGGTTCTCAATTCGGCGCGTATGTTTTTTTTTTATAATGTATGTCGATGCATATCTCCGTGGTTTCTTAACCGATTTGAAAAAAATATTTTTCATTGGTTAGAGGAAGCTCCCGAGGTGGTCCCATAAAAAATTCTGACTCCAAATCCTCAATCCTGATGCTGTAGGTGTACCATACTACATGAAATCCTCAATACTAGGGAATTAGGAAATTTAGATGGTAAATTCATGTAGTAGTTATCAAGTCACGTGTATACGATTCAACTCTGAGTCCCAACTCCTCAACCCTGATGCTGCAGGGTACAGAACTCCTGAAAAATAGCGATTTAGGATTTTTATGTTGAATTCATATTGTAGGTGTCAAGCAACGACTTCATACTTAAACCCAAGTCCCAACTCCTCAACCCTGATGCTGCAGGGTACTGCACTCCTAAGCCGTGGGGATTTAGAGTACACTAAAAAGTAAAAAATAAAAATTCTTTCCAAAAAACCGACTTTAAAATTATTTTTTACTTTACAGTGGCTTTGGAAGTCGGTTTTTTGGAAATAATTTTTGGGATTTTATTTTACACAGATCAGTCCATAAGTTTTTTCTGTATCTTGTAATTTTGTTTATTTTCTGTGTATTTATATCCCAAATAAAGATTATGACACAGATTATCACATTATGACATAGCAACTTTATTATAGCCAAAAGTTTAAGGGTAAGGACTTTTGAGTTATGTCTTCTACTCTTACCTTCCTTAAGGCTCCTTGATCATTAGGATGATATGTTCTGTAGAAACTTATTTCTTTTATGACAGGCTACGTTTACTGACTGTTGTATAATTACCTGGACTATTAGCAAAGAGTAGTGTAACGGGATCGGAAAACTGCCTATTATTATTAAAGTCCAGCGTTCCAATTTGCCAAAAGCAATTATTAGGTATAATTCATACCGTTCATAACGCTTTCTACGATGGCATTCGTGTACCGAAGAAAATTGCACTAACTAATGATCGTATCGTTTCTTGAATACAAATTTGAGTCTTTCAGTAGAGGCCGGTAGTTGGCCTATTACTACTGTGTTAGACTCAGTAAATTGAAATGGCGTTATGATTTATAGTGGAACTTCACGTGCTAGTATTACATACAGTATTCCGCATGTACGTGACTAGAAATTAAACTTTCTCCAAATTATAATATAGGTATTTTAAACCCTACACACACACACACACCTACTATTGTGGGTGTGTGTGGGGTTTAGTACCTAATATAGCGGGTCGAAATTTACCTTGCTCTATAATTATGCAATTCATACCACTTTTAAGAGACTTATTATATCTAATTCTTGAATGGTTCTACTGCTCCTCCTTGAGTTTCAATAATAAGCATATCAATAGCATTCTTAGGGCTATAAAACCAACAGGAACTTAGAATGTGTCGTGATGTAGAGTTAACACTTAATCTAGAAAACTTAATATTTTATTATTAATTATTTCGTTAATATTAGACGTAGGTCCCATCATGATCAAAATTGATTTCATGTAATTTGAAATAAAAATTAAGATATATAAAGATATCAGAATAAATTAATCAAACCGATCGAAATATTTTAATTTATGTCAAAAATAAATATACTACGAAGGTGAATGTAAAACCTTGAGGCATTTTCTTCCATTAAGCCTTGTTCACCGTAAGTAGATAGTTTATTGTGAATATTAACTGACAGTTAAATAATATGAAATAAAATTTACTTATGTAAATTAATAAATTTGACTCAAGGTCCTCTGAGAAAAATAAGATAAATTGATTTTGCAAGTAGATTATTTTAATGATGAATGATAAGTTTAATGATTTAGCTATAGCTGTTGAAAAAATCTAATATTCAGCAATGAAACACAATAGAAAAGATGTATTTAATTATATTTTGCTTATTGCAGAACACACAGCATAAAATGATCATCGGCTTACGAGCAAAATAAACCAACAACATAATACTTTTTGACATTCTTATTTTTTTCAAAGTTCCGTAACACTTGATGGTGCATAATCGAAACAACTTTCAGATCAGATTTTACCTGTCGATTTGAGTGTGATTCAAACCCGAACTTCATTACCAGTTCTAGGGTTACAAGGTTTACCTTTTTTGTCATGCCAAGTTTCCGTTTGCCTCCTTTTGTCCACCTCAGACCATGCTGAACATTAAAGTGGTCTGGGGGGTTACTACCATCGCCTTAAGCAGTAGTACTTCAAAATGACAATTTTATGTCACGTACCTTGACGTCCCATAAAATAAGGATTATAATTCTGAAACACGAACGTCAACAATATTAAAACAATACGGATTTAAGCGATGGTACTTAGTATGCCCCCAGAAACCTCATAGATTCGTTGTAAATAATATTTGTCAAACCTTATTTATTTTCATGACATAATAATAATATATTGACAAATAATTAATTAATTAATTAATTAATATTAATTTTATAAAAAGCAAATCTTTTTTTTTTCAATTCGGTACAAAGTAAAGAAGCTACTTAGACCCGAATTAGATCATGAGGGCGTAACAATTAAATCACGCATGCCATCGTTACGAGTTTATTGGCAATCTAGTAGCCATTATAAATTTCGCAGCAAATTTGTTATGCACCAAATTGGAAGCTTTCGATCGTGTTAATACTTTCGCATTATCCAATATTACGCTATTAACATTCCACACGATTCAGTAAGCTTTCGAATTGTGGTTGAATATTTTTTCATGTCTTTCATATACATTTCGTATCACTTTGAAAGAATTTTACTTTTACGAACTCAGAGTCGTCTTAAAATTTTAACGTAAGTATTTTGAATGTTATATTATATCCGGTCTTTTAACTACAACTTCTCTAAACAAATACATACCTGCGACAGCGTCGCTAGTAGATGTGAAAAATAAAATTTAAAAGAAACTTAAGATGCTTAAAAATTAGTTTCAAGTTTGGCCACCGAGTCCAATAAGTTTGAAAGACTATACCTCGTTGTGGCGTTCAATAGTAAAACAAGAAACCTTTATACTATCGTCCACGGCCCAGCCCGTCTTTCCGTCCGTCCGCCAACTAGTTAATTTAAGATTCCTAGCAAAAATCACCTAAAGCACGTTAACATTTCCATAATTATTAGTCATTCGGTTAATATTTTTTATCAATACTTGGTTCTCCAATTTAGGACTCAAAAATACAAGTTCATGACGTTTGAGTTCATTTCATCCAAGATTTTTTTTGTTTAATATATAATTATATTGTTATTCTTAGCGAAGCTTAATAATATGCTAATTATACCTGTTTCATACATGTCGGTACAGATTGTGAACAATTTTAATAATTTACGTACATACATATTCTTGTCCAATTAAAATACCGCCAATAAATGAACACGTCGGTACCTCGGCTGATTGAGCCATTCCATAAAATATGTTAATGTTATGCAGCTCTGCTTGAATTCACAAAAGAAGGATGACTCTTATATCAATAATCCTAATTTATTTTATTTTAGTTTTATTAGTTTTACATAATATTGTCTTAAAATTAATAGAAAAAAGTGGACAAAGGCAAAGCTTATCTTTAAAAAGAAATCTCTTCCAGCCTTCCTTGAATGTGAGTAAGGTGAAATTATTAAGTGGTATAGGTACAAAAATAATATTATATTTTATTGAAATTATAAAATTCTACAATAGTTACTTAAAAAATTGATATACTGTATTACTTAAATAAAAACGACATACTACTTACACAAACTAAATACATATGTACAATAAACATATAAATACACAATAAATATATATTATATAATTTATCTTTCTTTTGCGAATTAAACGATTGAACAACAAGCAGATTTTAGAAAAGTTTTTCTAGACTAAGATTATCCAAAAAATAACTCGTTCTAACCTAGTTCTAGCTAGAGAAGTCCTGGGTTGATTATAGTATTCAAACAGCATTTAACGTCAGAAAATTCGTCAAAAATCTTTTTCAATGCAAAAACACGTATTGTTAAAGTTAACCTCGAATTGTCGATAAATAAAATCTGTTTTTAATAAAAGCGCTGCATCGAACTACCGCTACGATTTGCACCCATATTGCAACTGAACATATAAATTCGCTAATACTCCTGAACTTGCGCGATAAAGTCTAAAATCGCTAAAGTTATTTTATTGCCGGAATAATTCTTGGCATTTTTGACAGTCCAATCGAAGTTGCCTTGTTTTAATTAAAAACTGCTTCGAAACTAGAACACCTATGAAGAATACATTGCAGTATATTAATTCAATAATGCATTTAGGTAGGTAGTTTAAAATAATCCACTTTTCAAAATTATTTATGGGCTAAAAATAGATAAATGCAAAAAAGGATTAACTGAAAACTGCAGCAACCGACGCGACTATGGTCGAATTAAACTTGTATTTAACTAGTTACGAGCTATTTAGAGTGGCTTATGGCTCAAATTGAACTGACTTTAAAATTAGCGCAAAAAGTTGTGGTTCGAGTTCTGCTTGAAATGAAATCTGTTTGTAAAGCATTTTAGTGTGTAATAGTTTAATAGTAGATTTATAGACTTCAGGGCTTACTGGGTAGATATGTGTTAACCACAAACATAATTCTGTAGAGATTGTAATTTAATTATCGGGTCTAAAATTAAGATCACTTGATACTCTAACGAGTTGATTTTGCGTCTAAGAAAAGTTCCTAACCAAATTATTATTATATTAAAAAAAAACAAGTTACAAGATTAATGGGAGAGAAAAAAGTTACAGGGGGGTTACTACCATCGCTTAAAGCAGCATTATTTCAAAATGACAGTTTTATGTCACGTACCTTGGCGTCCCTAAAATAATACTTATCATTATAAATATATATGTGTTGTTATGTTGGTATGTATATTGGTATGTATTATATATATATATATATATATGTTGGTATGTATTTATATATTTATGTATTTATTTATGTCATTAGTATGTATATTCGTGTAAGTTTATGATATAGTTAATATCTCGTTTCATTCCATCTCATATCTTGTTGTACCCATTATTCCTGCACAACCTTTCTCACTGCCAAGGGTCACTGGTAGAGATCTCTTATAGAGATAAGTGTTTCCTTGTCCACTATGTTTCTGTTTTTCTACGTATTGTATAACTTTTTGGTCCAAAAATTAAAAAAAAAAAAAAAATGCGAAAGTGTGTTTGCTTGTTGGTTTGTTGGTTTGTCCTTCAATCACGCCGCAACGGATTAACGAATCGACGTCATTTTTGGCATGGGTATAGTTGAGGACCTGGAGAGTGACATAGGCTACTTTTTATCCCGGAAAATAAAGAGTTTCCGCGGGAATAAAAAAGACTTAAATCACGCGGACGAAGTCGCGGGCTTCAGCTCACTAGCTGATGAACGCTTATATGTATTCATATTGTTTTAATATTTTTGATGTTCGTATCAATTAAAACAATATGAATTTAAGCGATGGTAGTTTGCCCACTTTTACAAAAATAGGGGACCGATTACAGTAATAGGCAGAATCGCAACGTAGCACAATCAGCTAAAAAGAACGACCGTTTTGCCGGCTGTCCGAGAACCGTATCCGCGCCGGTTCTAACGAGCTCATTGGAAATTCAAATCGGCCTGAACCACCGCCGGACCGCCGCACTGTAATCAATAATATTACATGTACGTGTTTCCTGAAGCCCTGGCTTCAAGACCACTGATCGTGTTACGCTCAGGTGAACACGGTGATACTGTTAAGCCTGATACGGGTAAAATCATAGATAGCAATTTATTGCCTCTACTGCAGAGCTACGTTTCATATTTAACATTACATCTTATAAGTGTCTGCTACTGGAAACTTGTATTGAAGCAAATTACAACTTAATTGACAACTATAATTTTTTTTTAAGCTAACATAATAATATTTTTTTATATTATTATGAAAAGGATGACTTATCGTAAGAATCATTTAAAATATTTTTGTGTTTAGTTTATCTTTTATGCTTTTACATTCTTGTAACTTTTTGAGAAAAGTCAAATTTGCAACAAAAATTATAGGTAAAGGTACACAAAATTATTTGGACGTGAAACTGTTCCAGTTACGCTGGTCTTAAATCTGGTTTATTTACCGGCTGTATCTTTTTATTGGCATTGTTCCAAATTGACACGAGCTCCGGCTAATAACTTATTGAAACTTTGACAAGCTTACCTACTGATATTAATAAAGCAGTCTTGTTCACTATGCTTTAACACTTTCAATTATGAAAAATATACGCGAATATACAACACAGGTGTCCGATCACGACCTAGCGAAAATTTCAGGGCATCTTGTAGACATCATTTTATCGACAAAAACACCCCATGTGGGGTTCTAGCCTCTTCCCCTAGAAATAGCAAAAATTTTAAAATTTATTTTTGATTTTGAATATCTCAGCCAAGAGCAATTTCTATGGATCTAAAGGTTTCATTTTGGTACATTTTCAAATACAAACATGTAGAGCTCACATATTCATACAACAATAGCTCTGAAATTACGTAACCTAGAACACTGTTTTTGGTATTCTTTTGTAGATACTATATTTTTTTATTAAATTACATCAATGAGCTAATTTTTGCAGTATGTTAAAAAACATAACTTAGGCATATAACGTTCTTTGCAATATTACCTGTCGCAAGAGGGTCCCCAGCCCCCCAATCATGTAAGAATGGCCGATCAAAACGTTAAGTTCGTCGTCAAAGTAAAATAAACCATAACAGCAATGAATTAGAGCTCAATTTCGAGTATCCATTCATATACGTTTAGATATATACGATACTCTAACGTATAAGAATGGATACACGAAATTGAGCTCTACGTCATTGCGGTTATGATTTATTTTACTTTGACGACGAACTTAACGTTTTGATCGGCCATTCTTACATGATCGGGGGGCAGGTAGGTATTGCCCATAATTTTAATAATTTACATTGGCCCGTCCAATTAAGTGTTGCTTATTAATGAGCGTGTCGGCCGGTTGATTGGGCCGTTTTATAAATGTTAATTTGTATTGAGCTGCTTTGGTTTAATTTATAAAGCGAATAATCAGTAGCTGATGAAATGAATTTGTATCGCCAAAATATTGTAAAAGATTTTTGAATGGATATTTCAAGCGACAAAAATTTATATGAGTAATATGAACTCGATGAAAAGGAGGTTTCTCTACTTATCTGGTGATCATTTTCATTTTTATTATGACAAAAACGAAATTCACTTTTCCTTTACTAATTTAACAAAATAATATTAAACAAAATACATTAAAAGACCAATAAGACCGCCTTTGCACATTTCTATGTAGTCTTACTATTGCTTTTTAACTGTATACTGTATATTTTGTGTGTGCAATAAAGATATCTAAATAAATAAATAAATTAAATCTAAATTAAAAACCAAAAACTAAACATTAAAAATATCATATAAGCCGCTGTAATGAGGCAATGTGCCCAGAACGCTGGCTGCGTTACCCCGCTGAATAGCCAAACTTATACTAAGTTGGCCGAGGTAACTGCCAGCCCTCCGGTCACCTGTACTTTTCCTTGTTTGTATGTGTCAAAAATAGTTATTTGTTATACAAGAGTGAAAAGTTGTTTTTTAACCGCGTGCTCAATTTTGATGACCGAGCAAGCGAAGGATTCTAAAATTGAATCACGAGCGGAGCGAGTGATTCAAAAATTAGAATCCTGAGCGTCAGCGAGGGAATCAAAAGAGCACGAGGTGAAAAATCTTTTCACTCGAGTGCAACACGTAACTTTTCATCCCACCTCAGCGAGGAAATGACTAAATGCAAAAAAAATCACAAGGTAACTTTTCATCCCACCTCAGCGAGGAAATGACTAAATGCAAAAGAAATCACAAGATTAAATTCAATTCTGTTAATTTCTTCGTCACTAGAATCACTCATTTTAGGTTTTTCACTTATTTTCAATTTTCTTGTTTTTAATCGGTTTTAATTTTAAACAATATGACGTGAAAGAAAATGGTGCGCGCAAAGCAAATTAAAAAAGTACACCAAGAAGGTTACGAGTCTGAGTTTTTAACAAATTAAAAACGATTGTATGGAAATTCGGCACCATAGAGGTACAAGTAAATAGGTTTTAATGATGTTTTGAATTCACAAACTTCATAGACGAGTGATATTTACTAACGTGCACACGATGTTCTAAATTCAATTTACTTTATCCTCTAGAGGATAATAACGGCTTTTACCATCAGATATCGAAGAATAAAAATACTCTTTCCGAGATGGTGGGATGAAAATATAATTATGATGTAATTATATGAGTCTAGGCAGTGGTAATACTATATATTATGTACATTTAGGGACGATATGGCTACCGAAAGATGACAATGGACGCTAGAGCGGAGAACTGATGGAATGGCAACATTGCACTGGTCGCACAAATGTTAGCAAACCACTTGCATTATCTATGGTGGCCTGATATCAAGAAGGCAGCGGACAAAAATTGGTTGCGAACAACAGAAATAAATATTAGTCATTAATTTCTAATCTTGGTTAGCTGCATGACGCGCCAATCAATGGACGTCCACGGGTTGCAGAATATGATGACGTTCTTAAAAGTATCAAAATCCTGTGAGCCAACTCAAAACAATATAATAGATACTTTACTATATAATGATTACACACTCCACTTTTAAACATAATCAAGAGTGATTTAAAACCAAATCAATGCAACCTTCCGCGGGCTACCCAGGTAACATTCGGTTTCAAGCATAGATCTATATAATGTTTAAAGCAATGAATAGCCATTTAATCTCGTATACGCTCTTTGGAGACCGCCTCGATCAATCACTTTGAATTCGTGAAGAGGGTCATTAGGCCTCATTATAAATCCTGCAGTAACAAATGTACAAATTAATGTCAGTTAAAACAAATGACTACGCCTACATTGATCAACGATTAGACAGATGACCATGTTTAGTATTAGTTTTTTTCGCGATTTTGTCTGATTAGATGTAAATTTTCTATTTTACAGCAATGTTCTTATCATTCGGTACTTGAGTTGGATATCATACTTTATACTTATTAAATTGTGTTTGTTTGTTAATTATTGGTTTGTTGGTTTGTCCTTTAATCACGCCGCAGCGGAGCTACGAATCGACGTGATTTTTGGCATAGGCATATAGTTGAGGACCTGGAAAGTGACATTGGCTACTTTATCTCAGAAAATTAAGGAGTTCCCGCGCGAATAACAGAAAACTTAAACCACGCGGAAGAATTTAAGAAACTCAATGATTAATGAACTCCTTAATATATGTCCTTTTTCGGGATGCAACCTATATGTATACCAAATTTCATCAAAATTGGTTGAAAAGGTGGTCCGTGAAAGCGTATCAGACATTAAATATTGATGAAAAATTATTTTACTCCAACGTCGCTCCAATGATAGCAGAGACAAATGCAGCAGTGCAAGATAGGCAACATAATTTTTACTTCTCACTGAAACCTGGAAAACTAGGTTAATGCCCTAGAGAGATTAAACCGTCAATAAATAAAAACAGCTTTTAATAAAAGCACCCCGATACACTAGCGGCGCACGGACCGTGTCGATATTGCATTCGAATGTATAAATTCGCTAATACGCCTGAACTTGCACGATAAAGTCTAAAATCGCTAAAGTTATTTTACTGCTGGAATAATTCTTGGGATTTTTGACAGGGCAATCGAAGTTCGCCGGTAGGCTTTGCCGTGTTTTAATTAACAGCCAGTGCATTGTAGTGGTGGGAAACTCACACACGATGTTATTAAATAGAAAAGGATTAAAAGGCGTTGGCAATTTTGCTAGAATTTTATGGATAGTTAAATTAATATAATGAAAAATAATATTTTTAATTTAACATAATTTTTTTGACCTATATTTAAGTCCTCATCGTTAAATGTACTCTTAGAAAAACTTTCCGTCGGTAAGTATATTGTTATCAATAATTTCCCATCTTCACCGAGAACATTTATTTTGAGAGATACCTGTAAAATTAATGATTTCAATTTTTCCACTTGAATAACGAAAATTAAGAAGTACAAAAATAATGGTTGTATCGTTTCTTAAACACAAGGTTAAATCAGTGGAGGTTTTTGGCCTATTACCAATACTGCAGTTTTTAGCATAGTAAATTGAAATGGCATTATGATTTATAGTATAACTTTACGAACTGGTATTACGGTCAGCTTCCAGCGCGGACGTGACGTGAAATTAAAACGCTCACTCCAAATTATAATGGTTGCTGTAACAGCCACATATTTTACTTTGCAGCACTAAAAATTAGGGCGTGTTGCGTACCTATACAAAGAACTATGAAACGTTATGCTATTTTATTCTTGACTATATTATTATACTAGTGGTTCGCCCCGAACTGAGACCTCGCGGTATCACAGAGCGCCATCTATTGACATCATTGTGAAGTTCTGTTAAAAGTACTGAAGCTCATTAAAAATTAAATAATTTCGTTTCCTTATTTCTAATTTTAGTATTTGTTGTTCAAGTACAGGATATAATTCAAATAATTAATCAAGTTTCAGGCTCAGCCTTTCAGAAAATTGAGAGTTCTGAGGTCAACTTTGGACGTTAGAAAATCTCCACTTTGAAAGCCCCCCATTTCGTCAATTTTAGGGGAAAAATTATAAAAAAAAAAATTTTTGGACTCTATTCCTAATTATCTTTAAAATGATATAGCGCAACCCTATGTAACGCTATAAAAAATATTTTACTTCGCATTTGCTTCTATGAGAGCCCCCCTGAAATAAAGGTTTTTATAACTTTTTAAGCCATATTCGGCGGGAGGCCATTAGTTTACAAAATAATTTTTAATCTGAAGTAATTACGTTTAGTAATTCAGAAGATATAAGGCTTTGACAGACGGACGGACGGACGGACGGACGGACGGACGGACAAGTGCCAATTCACTTAAGTAGACTCAGAGACCATCGCTTCGCTCGGTCAAAAACGAGTAACTGACGGATACATACCAATTCGTAAGAATACACATCAATGAGCCAGAACCGCTGGGTCACTTGAGCAATGCGCGTGTCCTCCTGGTTTAAAAAACGCCCTGGCGCAGTGGCTAGCGCTGTGGTCCTACAAGGTTTCGCGGGTTCGATTCTCGGCAGGGCAATTTAAGAATGTATAATTTCTGAGTTTTATCTAGTCTGGTCTGGTGGTAGGCCATGGCTAGTTACCCACCCTACCGGCAAAGACATGCAAGTATTATTCAATTCTATTTTCTTAATCTAATGAAAATAACTTACTTATTTTCAATTTTATACTATTTCATATAGTAATTAGGTTCGGCTAGCTAGCTTTAATTTCTATTGTATTGTTTTCAATAAAGATTTTATACTTTTATTTTTATTTTTGTAAACAAGTTGATGCCTGCAATATCATCCGCATGGATTTCGGTTTAAAAGTCCCGGAGAAACGTAAGTATAATGACCTGTGGATGTATTAAGAACTGAGAACTGACTAATGAAATGAAATATGAAAATGAACTCCTTAATTTTCCGGGATAAAAAGTAGCCAATTTAGTAAAATTTAGCTATTAGGTTTATATTTGGTTTGCGCAAATATGACCATGTTTCCGAATTTCGTTCAAAGCTCAAGTGGCTACCCATTCGATTTCGCCGGAATCTGCATATTGTTTCTCTTCTGTACTGTATATTGTTTAATCCCATGACTCCTGGCTATTTAAAGGATAAGTTTAAATATCTTGGGCATGATAGACCGGATAGGGTTCTTCGGTCGGCTGGTAAACTTATTCTTGAGGGGCCTACGTATCGGACTAAATACTTCCAAAGATCATTCGCACTCAAGGCCACCGCAGTCTTTGGAACGGACTTCCCTCACATATTCACCGTGTAAAACCTTAAATAAGTTTAAAATTGACGTCAAAGAGCATTATATGTCTCTTTGTTATCTTTAATAGCGGCGGCATGTATATTTTTCTTTTTTTCCTTTTGTATATTTATTTATGTATTAAGTTATTATGTATATTTAGTCTTACGTATGTCTATTATAATAATTATTTTGTATATATTAGTGTATCATAATTATGTTTTATATAAATGGTATGGGTTAGTTTATTTAGATATTAGTATTTAAGTTTATTTTTATTTTTGCACCACCTCCCGTTGTCCTCTTCTCCATTTTTTCCCTAGCGCTAAGGTTGTCTGGAAGAGATCGCTGTTTAGCGATAAGACCGCCTTATTGTACGGTCTATATTTTAAATTTCCTTGTATCTTGTTTCTTTTGTGTTTTTGTGGTGTACAATAAAGAATATACATACATACATAGCCTATGTCCTTTTCCGGCATACAAACAAACCCTATGCAAAATTTCATCAAAATTGGTTGAATAGATGGGCCGTGAAAGCGTAGCAGACAGACAGACAGACACATTTTCGCATTTATAATATTAATATGGGTATGCATTTAAGTAATTCAACTCTTTCATAATAATATTTTAATTCTATAAAAAGAATTAAACAGTTATTATGTTAAAAGTGTGGTTGATGATATGAAAATGGCCTGTCAACATACAAACTCTAACCTGCTTTAAAAACCATGTTTAGCTAATTACGCTGCGGCGTGTGGTCGTAGAGAGCCGACAGTATCGCAGCGAGAAAATCCTACTTGAAATATTTGTCACTGAAAATATTAAACTCCTGTTATATACGGAGCTAATGGCTCAAAAATAAAACATTAGCAGCGTGATTTGATTACAAAAACCACTAAAATCGACTATTGACTAAATAAGGTTGCTGCATAATTGGAATATTGGAAATAGCTTGGAAATAACTGCCTCGTTGGTCTAGTGGTTGGCATTTTCGACTGCGGCCGACAAGGTCCCGGGTTCGAGTCCCGGGTCGGGCCATAATTAAGTATTGGGTTTTTCTGGCCACAAATTCTCAGTACTAGCCCGGATTTAGGAAGTCGGCGGTGTTGCACCCCCGTGCCTCGGAGAGCACGTTAAGCTGTCGGTCCCGGTTATTATCACTAGCATGATAATAGTCGTTAAAGCCCGCCAACCTGCATTGGAGCAGCGTGGTGGGTCTAAGCTCTAAATCCCTCTCTCCTATGAGAATAGAGGCCTGTGCCCAGCAGTGGGACGTTATTGAGCTGTAGTGGTAGTGGTTGCTGCATTATTAAGTAAATGACAAAAATTACCAAAATTATTTACTTTTTCCACTCTACTCTACGACTTTCATACTAAGTATCAATCTTACTGTGAAAACAGTTTTGTAAGATGAAAGTTAATTTGTAAGCCTAATAATTGTTAACTTGTTTAAGAAATAAATAAATAAAATAAAATAAAGTTAAAAAATTTCAAGTATCTTGAAATCCTGAGATTAAGACATCTTGGTTATATGAACATGAAAACTAAAAGCCAAGCCTGCCTTATTTATGTTTGTATAAGCTGATTTTCACACATAAAAGAAACACCCCGACTGATATAATATTATCAAAAACAGCTTAATCCACTAGCTCTATAAACACAATAGGTATGTGTATGTACGTTTCCTCTAAGAGGTTGACACTTTTAAAATGCACCTACGCGAAGTCAGGACGCGTGAGATAGTCATATCCCAAATTGCCACCATCTCTCTAGCTGTATGGTTCTGCATTTAAAATCCACGCAAGCCGTATTTTTTACCATGCGTGTGTAATAAATTGCACAAATTGATCGCGATGCGAAAAAAGCGCTATTTTTTTGTAAAGCACGATACATAGCTATTCTCTGTGGCGTTTGAACGTTACAGAGAATGATTGATATAACGGTAAATATGAGTTGATGGACTGCATGAAAAAAGCGTGAAAGTAACGTGGGAAGATGAGTTAACTTGGATGTCTGTTTTTCGATATTGTTATTTAAAATTTTAACATTTATACTATCGTCGTATATTTTATTTATCGTTATTTCAATTTACTAAAAAAATGCATTTATTCAAAGACTTCAATATCAAAAAAGGAGGTTTCGTAATCCACCCTTAAGTTTATATTTAGTACTAGATGATGCCCGCGACTTCGTCTGCGTGGATTTAGTTTTTACTCCTCCTCCTCCTCCTCCTTAATGTTCCGGGGTAAAAAGTATGCCTATGTCCTTTCCCGTGATACAAACTATCCCTGTACTAAATTTCATCAAAATCGGTAGCAGACAGACAGACAGACACACTTTCGCATTTATAATATTAATATGGATGTACATATGAAATGAAGTTTTTTTTTATTTTTCTAACTTTATCACATAAATAAAAGTTCTCTTGATGAGAGGAATTAATTTCATTCAAACCAGTTGGTGCACATACTGTACCTACCTACTGCATAATATTAAAATTATAAGCGTTTGAAAATATTTATGACACAAACAAAAAACTATAAAAACTCGTAATAAAGTTTTCATTGTTGTGTTGTGTTGTTTAGCGGCAGAAAAGGAAACTTGTATCAGGCGGACGTTGGGAAGTTCGGAAATAGACGAAGTATCTGGCAATATTCATAGAGTTAGTTTAATAAATAAACGTCTGTAGCATTTTATGATCAAGACAAGGATTTAAAACAGATTTATTATTTCACTAGCTGTGTTAAGATTTCGACGGCGTGGATTGAGATTTTTTGGTTCCCGCGGGAACCCGTTCCCGTTTTTATCCTTAACTTTCCGGGATAAAAAGTAGCCTATGTGTTATGCCAGACTATAATCTAACTCTGTGTCAAACTTTATCTAGATCCGTTCAGCCGTTGGGGCGTGATTGAGTAACAAACATCCATCCATCCATCCATACATCCATTCAAACTTTAGCATTTATAATATTAGTGTAGATATAGATACTAGTTTTCATCCGTGAGGGAGTTCGCATACAGTTACTCTTTACGTATTGTTGTGAATAATTTTGGGAGATATTTTCTTCCTGGGAGTTATTTTTAGAGTGTAAGCATTTTTGGAGTTAATAATATTACAATCTCTTGAGCAGTGTTTTAAAGATTACTTGCATTTTTGCATAAACTTAAAGCTAGAGATAGGGATAGTGAAGCGAAGAGATGTAGATAAATTATTTATTAAGAAATCGCCACCAAGTTTATTTTAAAAAAGCGTTTCAAAATAAGTCTGCCTCTGAAAGACTAAAAAAAGAAGATAAAAAAGAGAAAAGCTGATGTCTAGTTAGATTATTTATTAAGAACTCATCGCCCAGACTGTGCCACAGGTTTCCCCCTAAAAGTGTTTTAAAGGAGTCTTAAAAATTCTAGTCACTATTTATGTAGTGATTAAAACTTGAACTTCAATGTTTACCGTCTTCAAATACATTCACCATTTAGATCAAAAGCTGTAGACGGTCTTGAAAAGGTTTTAACCGTAATCGGCTTCCGAGTGGTTTTTCTGTTAAGAAGATTAGCGACATTATAAATATCTAACTACTATATTTTGCACGATAATAATATTATGTAGGTACATGGCTGCTACCTGAGAATAAAATGTTAAGTAAAGTAAAAGTTAGCTTCGCATATCATACCTAAAATAGCTATTTTAGGTATGATATGCGAAGCTAACTTTCGCCTCATAGACACTTAAAGATTGGATATTCGTTGTAGCCACTTAGAAAATCCATACTAATAATATAAATGAGAAAGTGTGTGTATCTGTCTGCCCGGCTCATATTTTCAACTGATTTAGATGAAATTCGGTCCTGGGGAAGGACACAAAATTAAGGACTTCTACCGGGAATTGAATAAACTTAATCCGTGCTGACGAAGTCACGGGTTTTGAGGTCATAATATTTTGTAAATCTTTACTAATATATTTTTAGCGTCATCCATTCATCAGCCTGTACATGCATCCACTGCTGGCCTCTTCGAGATTTTAGTTTCAGTTTTAAGTACTTACCTTTTAATTTAACGCAAATAAAACATGAGATGACATTTTAGCTTCACTCCATTAGCCACACTACCATAGCCGATGGATACAAATTTGTCGATCTATATCCGAATAATGTACCTGATACTGTCCGCTCCGGTGGTTGACATCGGCAGCCATTGGAGTCACTAAAATGGAATCCAATGCAAATATAGTTCCTGCATGCCCATTAATCCAACATGTGCACTAGGAATGTTCGATGTTGTGACCCAGTTTAGGCTTGAACTGGTAAAACGTACCGTAAGTGCGTTCGACGCGGTTTCCAATATGGGGAACTATATGAAGGCGTGCAGAGCGCATATAAGTGACGTGCCAAGTATGCCATACAGGCGGTGATATGGTGAAAACGCTTATGGGTACTTGCATCACTTGCTTTGTGTACTCATATTACAAAAATCGTTTATTGTATTAAATATGTCCTACAGTGCTGCATCTGATTTCACGTTTAACGTCTGTCCAGGCCTTTACACAGCAAGGTACTGCGGTACTCCTACAAGTGTCTAGGGAAACTCGTAAGCTGTTATTACATGAGAATTTATGAGTTCAAATTGTTCGTTCTAAGTTCGGAGTTTACCGTAAACTACAATGTACAACTTGGCATGTGTTTAGGCTTTAAGTACAAGAAGCAGCTCAACCCGTCTAAGAGCGATTGGACGATAGACATACAAAAGTTACGAATAGAAAATTAATGCCGCTGTAAAGCAACAGATCAACAATACTAATTCTATACAGAGAAATGCACGGTCATGCCACGGTACACCAAAGGTCGTTATGTTAAAATAATTTATGAAAAACAATTGTACAACTGTATACCTTGTGTGGCTGAATAGATTGTTAAAAAACGGCTGATTTTGGCCTATTTTAAGTCTTGCTTCGTCGATCTATGGAAGTAGGCGCGAACCTAATGCGACACGGAAAATGGAAAGAAATCCGCACTGGAAAATTTGTCAAACGTCGTGTTATGAAACTTTATTTGCTGTTATGTAAAACTTTTCTAGTGATAAATTAAACTGTTACTCGAGGGATTCTGAAATTTGCCGCTTAGTTTTCAGTTTATATTAAAATTTTTGTTTGTTGTGCTACTTTGAAGTTTTGCACTACGAGTATGTGCAGCTGATAATAATTTGAGGATTCTTTGTACTTTACTGCGTTAAAGAATTTTTTACATAATCCGTTTCGATATTATTTTTTATCATTCATGCATCTGTATTAATTCTTTTCGACAATAAAATTCTGACTTATTAGTAATAATTTTGCTGTCATGTAGTTATTATTATTACTTCCATTTGCAGTTTGTATAGCTTATTAGGTGGATGAAATGAATAAAAGTGATCTTAGTAAATGCATTGTTTAGGGAAAATATCAATGTAAAACTGCGCATATTATAATATTTACGTAACTTCCTTATGTGACAAGAAAAAAGAGTACCAACACCCTTATGTTGTTTAACATCGTGTTATGAAACTTTGTTCGTCGTATAGTAAAACTTTTCGAGTGATGAATTATGGCGTTACTCGAGGGATTAGAAAATGGTCTTTTGATTTTCGTTAAGGATATAAACCGACTGCGAACAAATTGTAATAATATTTTTATTTTATTTTAACTGTCATTGATAAAAATTATGCATTGAGATTAGCAAGAATGTTCATAATGTTAAATGCATTACTTTTGTTCCATAATTTTACTTGTTACTAGCGTCGCAATCAACGGCAAAAGTATAGTGAACACGCCATCTAACAATTACCTATTATAATGGCCTCTGCACATGTACCGGCAGCCAGCGTCGTCACGGTAGCAAAGCGTAGCAAAGGTAAGGTAGCGTCATGCTGGTTAACTTAGGCTGCTATGAGTAAATCATATACTTAGTACCAACTCGGAAACCGGAACGTGTGAACAGAATATTCTTTACTGAAATTTCACGCGATGATGTATTTTGTTTGACGACTCTTGTCATTTTTATAATTTATGAAGAAAAGCACTATCGTCGATTGCTTATGCTATGATGAATGTTATGTAAAATTAATTGTGATATCGGTAAAATGTTTAATCCATTTTCATATATTGACTGCGCATTTTAAACTAATTAGGTTAGGCGTCGTCTATAGAGTTAATTTGTTTAGTTAGATCAAATTAAGGGATACAATTTTAAAAAGTAAAAGCTCATAACAGAGCGAAAAGATACTTCGCACCCCAGTACATGTTCTGGCTATATAAAGCGCCAGTTCAGCCCCATTTAGAGTTACCTACTGCTGGATTACCCCAGTACTAGCTCCTTCCATTTGGCCAGATACAAAACATAATGAAACTTTGAGACGCCACCTTTATAGCCACTTAAATGTGAATACGGTTAATATCGATATTTCCGGATAAGACTGAAAAGCTTAGCTAGATATTCCCTTAGAGCCAGTGGTTCCAAAACGCCCCTTCTGCCAGTTATTAATTGCATGAGAACAAAAGCAAATGACTCGATGGAGGTGATCCCGTGAGGGAGGGTCGACGTTATCCATTCAGCCAGTAGACGTCCACACGAAAGAGAAATGTTCATTCAAGATAGGAGAATTTATTAGTTTGATTTACGTGAAACTTTGGCGTAGCGCTTTCAGCCTTACTACGCAAATAGAAGGTTTGCAGATTGACGTTTTTGAGTAGAGCTCGTTACTATTGCACGAAAGGGTGCAAGTGCGCTTGACACTGTTCAAACCTTCATCGACCGTCAGTTTTGATGCCTGATGGAACTCTGCATGGACTTTCCGCGTAAATAAAATGGCTTGCGTTTTTGAGTTCTATATCATTTTTATGGCGCGACAAGGCTGTACATTCCTCACTTTACAAATTCCATTGTTTAGTTTGATTTACGAACGACGAGCAATTCCAGTGACTCTTTTGAACCTGCTGAGTGAATTAAAAGGTCTGCCTTTTTGAGTAGTTTGAATCGCGCGATAAGTCGATTGCGCTCCTCATAGCATGTCAATCGACCGAAGTTTGATTATTGCAGAAGCGGCAAATCCACGTGGCCCTTGCGGACTTACTTGCGTAAATAAGGAAATGGGTCGCTGATTGACAGTTTTTGGGCTATTCGTTATTATTGCTTTTGTCACTATTCAGCTGCTATCGAGCGTAACGTGGCAACTTTGATATGGGAAGCGGATAAACACGGGCGTGAATTTACATATTGCTCGCTTTTTGCAATATGATAACTCTGTTTACAGATAGCAAAATAACGTTATTTTAAGCGCGTAGGTCGTATGTAGGTGTTCTGACATCGTTTACTACTCTAAAAATTTTCAATATAGAGTTAATGTTTTAAATATCTAGCAGTGTGTACACACAATACATAAATATGATATCAAATAATCAGCCTTAGTTTTTAGATCTTTCAATATAGGTATTAATTTCGGGTCATATAAAATTAAAAAATATATTTGTCGATTTCAAGTATTTTGTCTGAATATGCCCGAATCATTTAAGCTAGTGAAATGTTAGAACTCTCAAACTCAAACTAGTCAGGTAGTGGCTTTTATTTATGTTTACAATGAATATCACAATACTACATTAACTTTATTTTAACTTATTCTATTTGAACCCAAGTTATAGCTTGCTCCGAATTTTGAAAGCGGTCGAACTCAGGACACTTACTACTGTTCTCATTGTATCCCGTCTCCTAAAAATGTATTTGTCAAAGTCAAAATACACAGTTGGAAATAAAACGTAACATTTCATGCATTGTTGGCTCTTAAAAATGTATTTGTCGAAATCAAAATAATGCAGTTGGGAAGTAACCAACACAAAATGATTGCGTTCTTGTTGTCGTCACATTGTTCGCGCAGTGCAGCGGCAGTTAGGTAGTTTTATCTCACACAATTTCAATTTTTCATCTGCAGCTGTCAGCTCGGCTGCGGCAGATAAGTAACGTTCCCGTTGGCGTCGCATCGCAGAAAAGTTTGTTCCCCGCCAGTTTGTTCGCTCCACTTCCTTTTATAAACTTTTTGTATGAGCTACCCACGAGATATCAATAATTCTTATTATTGCTACTGAGTCTCAATCGAAAATGGTCGTCCTATTTCGCAATATTAAAGTCAAAGTTCTGCCCTTACGCTTATGATGTTTATATAATCGCTACCTAAACTACTACTACTCATACTTCCATACAGTCAATGTATGTTAGTCGGTGAACTTTTCGCGCTCCAACTGGGCTGATCTAGATGCAAGTTGAAGTCAGTTAATAGTCATTCATTTACAGAAAGTAGCATTTAAATGACAATAACTGAAATTGTTGAATTTAACAATTAAGGACCTAATGGTGATAAGTAATTACGTTATAATAACCCAAAGGTACAAGGGTTCCAAACGTACCTCATTCAGAGAAGAAGCCCACAACAGACTCAGCCGGATAATGTCACAAGAGATAGCTTGCATGCTGGCGACAGACCGGGTTTTTAAGTTTTAAAATTAATGAGTTACTGCGGTATACTACAGGAGCTGGTATTTAATAAATTATTTTTTATTATAGTATTTTAGAATATTCCATAATATATGACACCAAGACACGATGGTGAGCACGACGTTCAATCTTCAAGTTTTAATTTTAGTTTTACAAAGTTCCTGTGAATCCTGACTGATTTTGTGTTTGTTGTTGTGTTTTACAGTTTTTGTACACAAAAATTAATAAATTTTAATTTTAAAAATTAAAAAATTATTAAATTAAACATCAGTCCTCAGAGATGTATTTGAAACGTCACTACGTACAAGTATTTCCCAATACCATATTATTTATTACATAATATTATAGAGTATGTATTTCAAAATAAGGTTACTATCGAAAGTGTAACATATTTCCTTACCTTCTGCCTGTAAACTAATAAGCGCAATTTATCCTTTATTTATCACTATAATTAAGTGCAATATTCTTTAGAATTTCTATAGAATGTTTGATATAAAGTTATTGACAATAAAGAATTTATAAAATTAATCAGTCACCAATGATGCTGATCAATGTGGGTCCGGTCTATCGATACAATGATCGAGAAAGAGCTCCGTGGACTCTTTTAATTAGTACAGATCGACACTAAGCGGTTTAGACATATTCTAATCTCCTTAATCCAAGTGAATCCAAAACATTAAATCGCAATAAACAACTCTTGTCTTTGAAATTCACTCCAGTGTTTCGGACAAATAGTTTTCACAATTTCAAAATATTATTATTAGACCTAAAAGTGTTTCTGATTGTTTTTTTTTAATTTGTTGCTACGAACTTTGTGAATTGAATATGAAACGGAAAACAAAAAGGGAAAGCACAGGAAAAATTTAGTAAATGGAAAAGTGCTATTATACAAAACGAAATGTTAGTTTTCTCACCTCCGGGCGGAAAGCGTCAATTTTCCTCCCGCTGCGCTAAACGAAAATGCCGCTTTCCGCCTCCGTCGAGGAGAAAAATAGTATACACACCACGGGCAGTAAATAAGAAAGCCTCAGATCACATGTTTATTGACCTCGGCTTCGCCTCGGACAACAATTACATGTGATCTGAGACATTTCTTATTTTACTGCCCTAGATGTGTAATGTACTATTCTTGCTTTGGTCAAAATTTAAAAAATATCATAGTACCTATAATGTAAGTATTATCAATTTATTTTTTGTTCATCAGTGCATAATATACGTATCAATAACATCGATAATTAACTACTGCTATAGTTGATCTTACAAAATTTGACGAATATAGAACGCAGGATACCTTGAAAAGTTTTCTTTTACATTATTTAAAACATATTTTTAACGAAGTCACCAAACAAAGAGGAGTGCACTTAGAACATACGTCAAATTAGATGATTGTGCCAATGTATAATCGTCCACTGCAGCCCACTAACGTCCCACTGCTGGGCACAGGCCTCCGCTCTCATAAGAGAGAGGGAATTAGAGCTTAGACCTACCACGCTGCTCCAATGCGGGTTGGCGGGCTTTATCGACTATTATCACGTTAGTGATAATAACCGGGACCGACGGCTAAACGTGCTCTCCGAGGCACAGGGGTGAAACACCGCCAACTTCCTTACTCCGGGCTAGTACTGAGAACTTCTAGCCAGAAAAACTCAATACTTAATTATGGCCCGACCCGGGACTCAAACTCGGGACCTTGTCGGCCGCAGTCGAACGTGCCAACCACTAGAGTTAGACCAACGAGGCAGTCACTTAATCACGAGGCATAATCGTCCACTTGGACTCTATATTCCAAGTAAAATTGAAAAGACTTATTATTGGCTAAAGTCAGCTAACGTGACGTCGAATAAGAGACAAAAATCGGATGTTGGTGGTAGTGTAGGTACATCTACGCAACAAAACGAAGAAAATCTCCGACTTAAAAACGGTGTAGTTATGAATTATGATATGTACATTGGAACACATTGTTTTAGCGGTGTCGTGAATATACTATAGATAACACGTCTTTATATATCATATTTACGTATCATATTACGTATAGAAATGTTGAAACTGTGTTGCCAATTCTACGTATCATAATAGTCTACGTCTCGTGGTGACAGGCTTCACAAAATATTATTTTAGCTAATGCTCTATCAATAGAGGCGCTCCTAATGGTTAGGCATAACGTGTAATATTTACCGTTGTGTTTATACACAACCTACCCGTATCTTACATCACAAACAGACTGACTTTGATAGTATTCAATTGATATGAATACCAAGCAAACTACATAGAAAGACTGGTTGAAATTTTTTACTTCAGCAAATGAGATAAGTTATTGACTATTTCTATTAACTTATAGAGACGCATTTTACCAAAGTCACTATCATCACGTTTTATCTACACGGTTATGAATGTTTAAACGAATAATTATGTTATTTAATTACCTAAGTATAGTAGACGAATAGAAAGCATAGAATGCCCAAACTATTACTACTTACCAATGTTAAGTTGACGGTTGATAGGATAGTAATGTCACTCGGCTAATCAGTTTCGTCCCGGAAGCTGAAGCGAACATTATAGCCCGCTTGAAGCTATCAGATTATTGTTTGTTATTTTACGGACAGTTAATTAAAGCTGTACTAGGTTTCTATTTTAACTCGGCTGAACTTTACATCGATAACAGCATTAATGAAAACTCGTCTAGATTTCGGCAAGTGGCGGTGACAGGGGAGGCGTGAAGGGCGGGCGGGGATCGTAGTATCGCCGCTTCGCCAGTTCGCGACGCGCTACGGCGAGGCTACGTCGATGCTACGCCGCCCTCCGGGAGTTGCGTCGAGACCGCGAACCACATGTCATTAACAATTCGTAATGCCACTGTCCCTACCGTAACATGAGGACTCTTGTGAGAACAAAATGAGAGGCGACATGTGTTTAGTGTTTACGGATGTGTCACTCGTTGTATGTGAAGTTGGTAGTTTAAATGAGTGCATTGGTTGATCGTCCTATGCGGTCCCTTAGTCACTTTCGATGATTAGCATGACCTAGTTTGTGTTATTTATATTATATCTACAATCGCTATCAATATGTGTTATATTATGATGCTATCTTCGTTTAACTGAACGTCACTAATTTATTGTACCTCACTATTTTTAAAAACAAAATGATATTTTTTTTAATTTTTCCCCATTACTCAGAGTACCTACCTATTTGGAAACTCTTTTGAACTTAGTTCAAATCGGGTGGAATACACGTCTAATTTTTATAACATTAATTAATTTTTAGGGTTCCGTACCCAAAGGGTAAAAACGGGACCCTATTACTAAGACTCCGCTGTCTGTCTGTCTGTCTGTCTCCAGGCTGTATCTCATAAACCGTGATAGCTAGAAAGCTGAAATTTTCACAAATGATGTATTTCCGTTGCCGCTATAACAACAAATACTAAAAATTAAAAAAATATATATATTAAGGGGGGTCCCCATACAATAAACGTGTTTTTTTCGTATGTTTTTGCTCAATATTAAAAACGGTAACAGGTAGACGGTTCAAATTTTCACAGAATATTAACTTGTATATTACCTTTCAAAATAAATAATTAAATATCAATAAAGTAAATATTAAAGGGAGCCCCCATACAACAAACGTAATTTTTTGATATTAACAATAAACCTCTACAAACAAAGTTAGTTTTGCGGTTCATTTCGTCTTGTTTTTAATACGTCATAAATCGTAAAACTTACTACAGGTTTGTACGGAACCCTCGGTGTGCGAGTCCGACTCGCACTTGGCCGGTTTTTTATAAACAACGCAACTACGAGTACGAGTATGTTTACTATGTCCTATTTTTACTTAACAACATATTGACAAAGATAAACTATCTGTGCGTGCAACGATGTCTACATTATTTGGAAAACAATATTAACTTAAAGGGATTTGAACCCTTAAGGGTTCGACTACTTTAAGAGTTTGCGAACGGGTAAAGAATAAACATAACAATATGTGGTTATTTATGAAAACGGACGTTATGTTTACAATTTCATACATATTATTCCAGATAACTTACAATAAATTTATAACTTAACATGAATAATAATAAATCATTTATCAATAATTATTATTATTGCCTAATTTTTTTAATTAAATTGTAAAATTTCTACATAACCAATTTAGGAACTCCGTCATCGTAGTACCGTTATATTAATGTATTGTAAATGCTATATCATAATATTTTTGGTCAGATAAAATTTAATTTAGTCCGAGAGAAAAAATTAGAGAGAGTTCATTATAATATCACAATAATATTATTATTATCTTTATGCAAAGATTTTCCTCGAAATTGCAAAGCTTACTGAGATTTACCTGTAATGAATCTTAATTAAGAGTTAGGATAGTATCTAGTAGTAGTAGAATTATCTTTGAAAGTTTGGTTTCATAACAAAGCCTAATTACATATATAACTATGTATAATCTTGTTCATGTTTTGATATAATATACTGTAAAGGTTGCCTGTAAATTGAAAAGTTAACATACATAGTATGGATAAACTAGCGGATGCCCGCGACTTCGTTCGCGTGGCATAAGTTTTTTTTTCGAAAGCCAAAATACTAAGCTTCGTCGATAAAACTTGGAAAATACTTTGAAAAATGAAGAAATTTCATACAAATTTTCATCCCCAATCCCACGTCTTTGGGGGGTAGAAATTTAAAAAATCTGTGAAATACGTATAATTATCTTTATTTCAAACTGAAAAACTTTATTTTAATCATAATTTTAAACCGGAAGTTCAAATACCAAGTTTCATGGCTATAACTTGAAAAACGACGGACTTCCATATACACTTTCAACCCCTATTTAACCCCTTTAGGGGTGGAATTAAAAAAATTTGTGACACACGTGTTATTTATTTTTTATCGAAAGCCAAAATACCAAGTTTCGTAGATATAACTTGAAAATTTACTTGTAAAATAAAGGACTTTCATCGCCTATATCAGCCCTTTGGGGGTAGAAATTTCAAAAATGATGAAACACGTATTTCTTTATTTTCATGGATATAACTTAAAAAACGACGGACTTTCATACAAACTTTCAACCCCTATTTTACCCCTTTGGGGGTAGAATTCCGAAAAACCCTTTCTTATTGAATAGCTACTCTTCACAAAGAATACACCCTTCAAATTTCATGTCTCTAAGATCAGCAGTCAGTCAGTCAGGACTTTGAATTTTATATTTATAGATACGTAATTTCTATAGTAAGTAAAGAAATAAAATCACCGAAATTTTGTTAGTTTAGTACCTGTAGTTATTGTTGCGTATAATAATAATTATTGTAACATTAAGTAAAAATAAGGTCTATCGGTTCTACGAACTATATACCTACCCCGCCCATTGTCACTCTCTCTCTTGACTCTTCGAGCTATGTCGGTTACTCTGGTTCTCCTAACGATCTCCTCATTTCTGATTGGATCACGTAGGGACAGCTCTCTCAATCGCCCGCTGACTGATCTTGAGCCTTCTTATCAGGCCCATAGTAAGCGAACATGTTCCGGAGCCGTAAGTCATCACTGGCAACACGCGCTGTTCGAAATTTTTCGTCTTCAGGCACTGAGAAATTTTGGACGAGATGTCACTGAGTTTCCTGAACGCTGCCCAGCTGAGTTAGATTCGGCGGTTAACTTCTTTTTCAAAATAACCATAAAATAAAACTTACGAGCGTAATGCCGGATTTCTCGATCAAAAAAATGATTCCACCCGTCCGACCAACAGGTAACAATTACGTATTTATTATCCAAATCTTTGTAAGATTTGATTTGAGGACAAGAGAATTTCAAACAAAATAAAGCTCATATTTTACTACTGAATTATACCAAACTACGCATTTTGCACGGTAACTTGCGTGGTTTGAATGTTTTAACTATTTGCATACATTTCCCGTTCAGGTGGCCGATCGTTCTAATACGAGACCCAAAACGTTTTAGTGCATCTGCTGACAGCTGAATAGTGTACAACGCTCCCGCATTATTTACTTTAGGTGCATATTTCATACGTAGTTTACCTACTTTCTTATTTAATTCGACAGTAAGAGGCCAATCCATTGTTTTTATATCATCATCGACCGTTTGACATTGGCACTTCCAAAGATTTTCGCAGGAGCTATTATTGAATCGAAGCAGGCGTTACTTTGCGGAAGTCCATGATAATGAATGAACGAGAAGTTTAATTCGCTATAATCCGCCACAGCAGACAAATCTATGTGGTACAGTGCGTGTCCTTCACCAATAGCATGCGAACACCCACCACCCAGCAATTCTCACCGGCACCGCACCACACCAAAAATGTTTGGAAGATTTGTGTGGTGTGGTGCGGTGCCGGTGCGAATTGCTGGGTGGTGGGTGTTCGCATGCTATTGGTGAAGGACACGCACTGTACCACATAGATTTGTCTGCTGTGGCGGATTATAGCGAATTAAACTTCTCGTTCATTCAGGAGCTATTATTCGTTTCGTGTTTTTTTATCGTCAATTTCTTTTAACCATAACTAAAATAAAAAATATATGGTGACCTAAATAATTTATTTGAATACTGATTAATTACTGTTACTTTCACATAAAATAAATAATAAAATTAGTTTAGCCTTCGTGTCACTATCGCCCACTATAATTTTGCTTATTAGGCAGACTCAAAAAATACATCAGTACCTAATTAAAGAAAATTTCGTTTAATTAATGTTCCTACGGTGAAAATATTTTGTAGAAATTATCTTCAATTATAGCTCCGTTCAATTACAGTCTAGTGAAAATTGCAAAGATATAGATAGAAGATAAGTTTATAATATATGAAAATAAATTTAATTTAATTTAACACGAACCTTGTAAGTTCCCAACGTGACAGTATCACGTAGCTACCTACTATCACGCTAGTAGCACATTTCTGCCGCGAAATTAATATAGTGAAACCGCTACACATTCCACTATAAAACGTTACAGAATTGCGAAACTGCCTAGTAATTATTTATTGTAACGCAGAGATTTGACTATGAGTCCTGTCTCTTTCCCACGCGATTGAAGTTAACGTTGCGATACGACTATACATAGAAAATGTAAAACTTATCTACGCAACGACGTAGGCCACGTGTGGGGCCGTTTGTTACCGTTTGTTGCTATGTCGTCGTGTTACGCTCGTCGCGTCGTATCGTGTCGCGTTTGTCACTGATGTAGGACCGAGTTATGCGGAATGCGGGCGAAATGTATAATAGTGGTTTCATTTCATGTCATATACATATTTTATTTTGCGGTGGAAATATGCTTAGGTCTTAATTTATTCAAATTGCGCAGTTTCGCTACTATTTCGCCATCTATAAGCGGTACAACAGCGGTTTCGCTGCTACGGTTTTACCGCGGAAATGTGCTACGGGCGTCATTCCTGAAAATAATGCTGACAGACGTTGAACGGGGATTACAAGTATCTACTGGCTTTGTGTCTTCTCTTATTAGGCAGATATTAAAAAGGGTACTTGAGAGAGAGGCCTTTTACATCGTAAATTGTATTGATATTTTTTACAGATCTGTAGAAGTCAGACGTACGTCGAGTACCCTCAAGTTACAAGAGGATTCTAATTTAAAGAGCAAAAAACTTAGAGCTTGTAAAGAATATTTCGTTAACGGTCTAGGTAAGTAGCGTAGAAGAAAGTTATAGTATAATGTCAGTTTAAGCTGGCTCAGTATTACAACATTTTAGACAAAGCTTTTCGGTTTACTTTTAGCTCGTGCCTAGCGGTCGGGAAAACTACTTAAGCTTATAAACTTTTTCATTGAGCTATTTTTTAAACCAGTTTAACGGTGTGGCCAAAAAACTTTACGCTTTTAGGAAAACGGGCTCATCCCTAGTGAGTCCACTTCTTACTATAACGCATAGCTAGCATAGCACGCAAAATAAAGCTTAATATAAAAAGAAAAAAGATATTATATTGATTATTTATTACAGGTACCTGCGCGCAGGATTATCGAAACTCATAATTCCTGTTATTTATGTTTTTATCACACTTTTATCGTGTTAAATAAAATCCATCTCTACTATATTATAATAATATTGAATCCCCCGCCCGAACTATCGCGGTCTGGGTGATTATTATTAAGCTACACGCGCGAGCACTCTATATTTATGAAATGCAATGACTGTCTGCATATAGGTACTAAAATATTTATTCAATGCAATATATTATGTCTGCGGTGTGTGATATTCCTTTAATACAACTATAAAGCTAAAGTCCTATGAACCTGCACAAGTAGTATTTTCGTACTTATCTTTTTAATTCAAACTAGAATATGATGCTCACGAATTCTCCTGCGTGGTTTTTCTAAGATATTAAGAATTTGGTATAATTCAATAGTAAATATTAAGTTTAAATCTGTTATTGTGGTTTAAGCGGTACGAAATATTGTCTGCCCGCCCCATGAATGATTTGCCATCTGCTCTATCCTTCTTTAAACTACAAGACGTTCAATGATGTACTTTAGCTGCAGTACCTTAAACTTTAAATCTTATATTTAAATCATTTACACGAAGTATGTAAGAAACAAAATTGTTTTGCAATACTTGGAAAGATTGTTATCTTGGTGGTGATAAATATGCCTGTAGCATGCACGAGGCGCCGGCCCCCTATACCTACAATGCACCATTATGTACCTAACACTTGTGTACAAATCAGTGAAAGCGTTCAGACATTTGTCTTTTCCCTATTTGACTTATTATAGGAAGCAGAAATTCCTTCCTTTCCCTAACAGATAAAAACAGTTTTTGTCTGTTAGGGAAAGGAAAACTTAAGGTAATATCTAATATCTTGCAGATAGAGAAAACTTGAGTGGTGGCCGGTTAGGAATATTACATTATATTAATATTACAAAAAAAATTAATTGTGTAGTGTTATTCTTCTTTCAAATTAGAATACTTTGCCTGATTTACTTACGAATATAAATTATAATAAACCACTAAACTCACGTAAGAAAGTTTTCATACTGCAAAATCCATAAAGCTCGAAGTCTAATATACCTGAAAAGCTAAGAAAATAGCTCACAGTAAATAGAAGGCGGTTTCAATGACTTTATGCGTTCAAGACTTTAGTCTTGGAAGTGTTGCATGCCTTCGCTTGACCTGCTTTAGATTTTCAAAGCGTTGTTCAAGATTTTTTATAAGATAGAACGTTGAAAGCAAATAAAAGGAGGCTTCGTTTTAGCAAATTCAAAAAGGATTTATTTCATAGTATTAATACTTGTAAACAAGCGCTGGTGCTAAAACTATTTATGTAACTATAATTTTTCTCCTACTCGTACTTATGCATGGATTTTTAATTTTTAATTAGCATTTAGAGGTCAGCTAATTATTCAAACGTACTTTTTAAACCTCTGAATATAACTTGGTAGCATTAGATACTACATTTTCTATCAGGTAGACAATTTTGCTAACAATATGTTTTTACTATCGATATCTTTGAAAATTTTTTTTTTCTGTTTTCTTAGTTATTGCTTTTATTATTATTACGAGTAAGTACAACCAATAAGCATATTTACTCGTATATTATATTTTGTATGACACATACGTACTGGCTTACAAAAATGTATTCATACCAAAATTATTTGAATTTAATCCGAAGGGCTTTTGTCGGAATTTTCCCGTGCCAATACTTAGGTATGAAACGAAACACTTTTAATCCGTATATAATGGTAATTATTTATTTATAATAATAAATTATAAATTAATAATTGTTTGTTATGATTAAAAAGCGGCGTTAGCCTAAAGACAGTCGGCCTCCTGTTCGGGTGATCGGGGATTCGATTGTCGAGCATGCATTTCTATAACTTTTTCAAGATATGTGCATAACTACTAAGCAAATAAATAGCACTCGCTATAACGGAAAAGGAAAATCATGAGGAAACCCGCATGATCAAGAGTTTTTCATAATATTCTCAAAGATGTGTGAAGTTACCCAATTCACACTTGGTCAACTTTGACTAGACCATCTTAGACTGCATCACCACTTACCATCAGGTGAGATCACAGTCAAGGGCTAACTTGTAGTGGATAAAAAAAAGACTATGGCCAAATACTTCTCACTCTAAGAGGAGACTCATGCTCAGCAATGGGCTGTTAATTGGTTGAAATGACAATGATGATGATGATTTGTAGTGATTGTAAGATGATGTATGTGCTTATCCATACTGTTATTATAAATGCGAAAGTGTGTCTGTCTGCAATGCTTTAACGGACCATCTTTTCAAGAAATTTTGATGAAATTTGGTACAATGAGATAGGTAGTAGGTATAAAGGGAAAGGATATAGTTTTCTTTTTATCCCAGAGAATTAAGGATTTTCGGTGGGAATTCAAAAAAACCGCGGACAAAGTCGCTGGCATCAACTTGTCTAATATATTTCTATCGATTTTAATTTGGTTTTAACAGTGATTAAGATCTATACCATTCATTTAGTCTAGATTAGGAAAAACAACTGTGTAAAACAGTTTGAGTTTTATAAAGCTCACAGCTCGGCAATTACATTAGATTTAAAACCCACGCTTTGACTATCACATTACGTATTATCTATGGAATAATCCAGGTTTCGTATGACGACTTTGCTGTGTTGTTTGTTTTTAATTAAATTAATTGTGTCCGATTTTACTACTGACCGCAGGGTTTAACACTCCATTAAATTAATGTTAACTTCACGGAGGGACAGCGGAACTTTTCCTTCGAATTTGAAAATGAATTATAAATCAAAAATTTTTAATAAACCGTCCTTGTCTAACAAGCATGTTCTTAACTTTTACTTGTGTTAACATAAAGACACACGTGCAAATTAGATTTATGAGCAAACAAGCGAGGAAAGTTTGTTTACTCACGTCGTTACTTCCTTGTCTAAGTTATCCGGTAGCTTGCGAGCTAGGCGCGTTTGTCCTGATACAAAAGATAAATACCATCACAGAACAAGAGGAGTAATTGAGATAAACATGTGTGTTCCACTCTATAACTTCCGGCCTCCAAATGTAACACATAACAAAATCAGCGAAGTTTATCTTCCAACTTATTTGCATCGTCTGGAAATGTTTACGTATAAACATTTCCCCGTTATGTGCGTAAATTCTCGTTATATTAAGGTTCAACGTTGATAGCATTATGACAACCGTTCCATTTTTAGAACACTCCATTTTATTATTAGTGATGTCGTCTTTGACAAAAAATAAGTTCAAATGTGGCGAATAAGGACTAAAGATGAACAGGTCAGGCTACGATTACAACGTGCCTGTATCGACAACCTACTATGCGACGAACTCGAGGCCCCCGCAATATGAGCGGGGATACGGGCAGCTTGCGCCGGTTCCTCTTTACAGTCCCTCCTCACACCCCCTCTCCAATTACGCAGATGTGTATGAGGGCAATAACGATACTACACTCCGAGCGGAGGAGAGACACTGGTACATAGAGAACCATAAAAATCTACAAAGTAACTACAATGGAACTCACGAAGCCGTTCCTCAGGAGACGAAAATTAAAAAGGAAGAGGAGAAAAAAGTCGATGTGCAAATCGCGAGATCTGATACAGCGCAAGTCCGCCAGAGGAGAAAAGAGGATCGGTGTTCTTGCGAGTGTTGGCCTAGTTCAGACAATAATGGTGTGCAGGACAGTAGTGGGAACGAAACAACTAGGTCACTGTCGGGCGTCGATATGGTGGCGTCGTACGGCGTTTACGGTAACTCCCAAGAAGATGACAGCTCGGGATTTGCACGTTTATCGGAAAAGAATGCCACTTATAGTCAAAGGAATGAAGCTCCAGTACAGGGTGTGATAGTTAATCAGCAAGGGAACAGTGCCGTTGTACGATCTGCGAGTTCAACGGATACTTCATGTGGCAAGTGCTGTCCATGGTCTTCGAATGCCCAAGCCGCGAATTCGGAAGACTATTGTTGGATCCACTACTGCAAACCAACGCTTATAGTGCTCCTACTGCTATTTTTTTTAGTATTGTTGGGCGTTTCAACAGGGTTTTTACTAACAAATAATTGTAAGTATTTTCTGCTTGTTTTTAAGATTTTTATTATTATTTTGAATTTGAAACACTCATCATCAAATCTTTTATCGAGCTTAACCTAATTTTACACTTTTCTCTTTAATCTGACGTGATATTTCTGAAAAATCCTAAAAGGAAAATTAAGCTTTTAGAGCATCTTACAGCTAAATTAATAGTAGTAGGTAATTACCTGTAAAATCTCAACACTCCGAGAAACGGACGACAAGATATAGCCTAATCCCGCATTAACGTAATGAGGCTTCTAATCAAACAACTTCCTTTGGTCGTACCGTATGAGCGACCCAGTTGGAACGTAAGTAATTGATCTTTGACGAAGCTTTGAAAATGCCTGAGAGTCATACCCATATATATCTACGATTATTTAGCTAGTTACCTCGTGAATTTCCCTCGGTTTTCTCTGTAGAATCTGTTTTCCGAACCGGTGTAGGAGTAAAAAACAAGTCGTAGAGTCATCTGTATGTCCTAATATGAAGTAACGAAATTGAGTATTAAGTAAGTAAGTTTACTGCAAAACACCATAACCAACATTCTCAATCAAATATAATCGCATGAAATATTATATTATGAACTTTAAGTGAGTAGATATGCAACATTGATACCTTTCAATGTATACGACAAATAATAATAGTACGGCTGAATTTACAACTTGATGTTAAATATAAAACAAAGCGGAACACGAAGGCGTATAAACAGAGGATTTAAATCGTGCATTTCCAAAGCAATATAAATGATAAGTGTTGTTTTGTATGGCCTACGCCCTTAATTCACGGTTGATTCTGCTGAAATGAAATAGTGAGGTGAACGAGTGGGGAGCGGGTGTGTGGGAGCCGGCGTTCCGCTCGTTTTTCTCTCTGACAGAACATTTATTTTAGTGGCACTTTGCCCGCCACGTAGGAGATTTTCAAACTGCAGCGAAACTATCGGACGAAATTTAAACACTAATTCGATACATAATATTACCAACTTCTTCCCCAAACTCAGATCCTCACTGCTCCAGTCTTTATGTGCATCGCGCGCCTACAAAGTGAAGCGGTTCCTTACTCTGTGATGGCACCGAGATGCAACAGCGTTTTCTTCGTTAGACCGAACACTACGAACAAAACAAACTGGGCGCCAAAAAGCGTCGGACGCGCAGACCTTTAGTCCTTTTCGGCCCCACGTATTTTCAATCTCATAACTAATAATATTTAAAGCCCTACTAATATTTTTGCTCGTATACCAACTTAAAGTCAGCTCTAGGTACCTATATACTTTGACACAAGTAATTATGATGACCTCCGTGACGCAGTGTTGAGCGCTGTTGTCTTAACGTGCGGAGGTCTCGGGTTCGATCCCCGGCAGGGTCAATTTGGTGATTTATAATTTCTGGATTTTCCCTGGTCTGGCCTGGTGGGAGGCTTCGGCCGTGGCTAGTTACCACCCTACCAGCAAAGACGTGCCGCCAAGCGATTTAGCGTTCCGGTACGATGCCGTGTAGAAACCGATTAGGGGTATGGGTTTAATATAACTGCCATACCCCTAACAGGTTAGTTCGCTACCATCTTAGACTGCATCATCACTTATCATCAGGTGAGATCGCAGTCAAGGGCTAACTTGTAGATGAAAACAAAAAAAAAATATGATCGCTGAAGTTGGTTTATTGTAAACAAAGCACGGAGGAGATCAGACCTATGGATTGGCGTTATCTAAATCTATTATTTTATAGTAATTAAAGTTGGATGACGAACTGAGATCACCCAAAAGATTAAGCATGTTTGCTAAGCGTATGTTACGCGTTTACGTGGAACGCGTAACAGCAAAGATTTATTAGGAAATTTTATAAGACGTTAATCATTGTAATTTTTTTAGATATACGCGCTGCATGTAGCTGGTATCTCAATATTTTTATGTCTGGATCAAGTATACACAAATCGAATACGAAAATTTGCAATATACGTTTTCGTTGTACGATATAAAATAAAATCCCAAACTGAATAAAATGCATATAAAATAGTATGGTAATTCAATTGATCAATAAAAGTAGGTTATGTCAACATTTGATTCACCGGTAACGAAGCCTTACTCATGCGGATATTTGCTAAACTGGCGCTTGTATGCGTACTATTACACTATTACCTATTCTGTGCTATTACCACTATTACCGGCATAAAATTGTGAAGAGTTCTCGAACTTTATTCTGTAGTGTATAAAATACCCTTCACGGCATCTTTGTACGGTTGGCTGAGTGATATTACAACCTTGTACCAAATAGTATTGACATAATCATGCTTCATACTTAATATTATAAAATATCCGAAATTGTGTTTGTTTGTTGGTTTATTGGTTTGTCCTTCAATGACGCCGTAACGGAGCAACGGATCGACGTGATTTTTTGCATGGGTATAGTTGACCTGGAGAGTGACATAGGCTACTTTTTATCTCGGAAAATTATGTAGTTCCCGTGGGAATTGAAAAAACTTATTTCACGCGGACGACGTCGCGGGCATCAGCTAGTAAACCATACGACAAATCTTAGTGTTTCAAATTATGCAATTAGTAAATATGTGCAGTTCTATCAAAAATATACAACACTTACTAAAAAAATAATATTACTAATAATAATTTAGCAAAGATTTTATTTACCTTTAGCAAAGAACTACTGATTACAACACGTACATTATGTTCCACACTCGACAGTTTGTTTATATTTTGTTTTCATAGTCTGAATTTACAACAAAAACAGTTTGCTAAAACAGGTGTTGTTGTACACCACAGTTGTTGTTGTTGTTGTTGTACAGAGTGATTTACACTGTAGGCAAGCGGCTGTTATTAAGTGAAATTTCGGAAAGGATTGCAATTATCTCATCGTTGCTGTCAAAGATCATTAGTGGCATTGATTTGTCATTCTGCAAGAGATTCAGTCAAGAGAGACTTGGACGGAAATACTGATTTTCATATTGCCATTTGCGATAAATTTGTATTATAGTGGAAGGGCGCCAGGCTTTAAATATAGGAGTTATTATTGTTACCAATTTATTATACTCGTACCAACGCTTTCATAGTGCAAAGATTTCGTGTTAAAATGTGTGAAAAGTTGACGACCACCCTGGCGCAGTGTTGAGCGCTGTTGCCTTAACGTGGGAGGTCCTGGCTTCGATTCCCGGCAGGGTCAATTTGGGAGTTTATAATTTCAGTATTTTCTCTGGTCTGGTTTGGTGGGAGGCTTCGGCCGTGGCTAGTTACCACCCTACCGGCAAAGACGTACCGCCAAGCGATTTAGCGTTCCTGTACGATGCTGTGTATAGAAGACGGCTAGGGGCATGGGTTTAATATAACTGCCATACTCCTAACAGGTTAGCCCACTACCATCTAAGACTGCATCATCACTTACCATCAGGTGAGTTAGCAGTCAAGGGCTAACTTATAGTTGATTAAAAAAAACTATTATACATGACTCGCCTCTGCTTTAATAATGTGTCATCTTGCAAAATGCAACTATACAGGAGATTTTTCAGTTTCGATCTATGATTCATTATAAATATTAATCTAAACACTTAATTATTTTTAAGTTAAAAAAACCGTCTCCGCTAAAGTTGCATTTTACAAGATGCAAAAAGGCTACTGTGTATCAAACCTCACTTTTCCTAATTACGTGTGAGAGACGGGTGAATACATTTCAATATCTCCTTCAACTGCACTGCTCGTTACATGCGCTTTTTTGTCAAGAGAATTAATTTCGACTAGACCGGGGGTGGGGACTGATTCACGGGTCTCGTTCAACCTCAGCTTTGGAGCGAATGGCTAATCGATCGATTAATTTTCATGCTGTTCGAGCACAAAATTCTTGTGGAATATATGAACCGAGTTCGCAATTTATGGGGAGTTCCACCTAATGCTATGTAATTCTATCGTATTCTCGTTAGCGTTTGTTTAACTACTCGTACTATCTATAAAACGGTGTTTTAGCTATTAGGTTGGTGCTTTCTATCTAACTACTTATATAGTATTTATAGTATTAGCACGTATTAGTATGGAGATAAAATATAAAATTGCGCATTACACAAAAACGCTGTGCCGTTAAAGACGACTATACCTTAGATCTTCTATCTAGAAAAAGAAGATCTTACTATCTACTATTGACGTTAACAGAGGTTAGCCGTCATCTCGTCTTAATATAATAATCATAGTATTACCTATTCTGTGATATAATGTCCTATCGATAAGACGGACCTTTATGCGTTTAGTGTCAAAATAAAAAAATACTTTCAGAGATGTACCTACATGTTTGTACCTCCTATTAATGTTTAGAACACTAATATTATTCAAAATACAGCTTAATCCAATTTAGATGTAGGTAAATTAGGTAAAAACAAAATTACATAGACACAAATAAGTTTAATCTTAATATACTCGTATAAAAGGCAAAGGTGACTGACTGACTGACTGACTGATCTATCAACGCACAGCTCTAACCACTGGTCGGATCGGGCTGAAATTTTGCACTCAGATAGCTATTATAACGTAGGCATCCGCTAAGAAAGGATTTTTGAAAATTCCACCCCTAAGATGGAGAAATAGGGGTTGAAAGTTTGTATGAAACTCCGTCATTTCTCAAGATATTTCTCAAGTTATATCAACGCAACTTGGTATTTTGGCTTACAGTAATAAATAAAGAAGTATGTGTGTCACATTTTTTCAAAATTCCACCCCCACGGGGTAAAATAGGGGTTGAAAGTTTGTATGAAAGTCCTTCATTTCTCAAGTTATAGCCATTAAACTTAGCATTTGGGCTTTCAGTTAGATATGCAAGAGTACGTGTTTCACCATTTTTGAAAATTCGACTCCCAACGGTTGAAATATAGAGTTTGTCCTTCAATCACGCCGCAACAGAGCAACGGATCAACGTGATTGCATGAGTATAGTTGAGGACCTGGAGAGTAACAGGCTAATTTTTAAACCAGAAAATTAAGGAGTGCAGTGGGGAAAAAACTTAAACCACGCGGACGAAGTCGCGGGCATTAGCTAGTGTCTAATAAAACTGTTATAACCTTGGTTTAATCGTCAAACTATGATGAAATCTACCTATCCACGATATGGGCGTCCCTGTCGTTGACCTATTGATACTTCCTAGTAGGTCAACGTGTATACATACATAGTATAGCAGACTTGTAATACAAGTAGACAGTAAGCGCCTCCAAAAACAACGTAAAGGATCATTAAATAAAAACACCAACCGACTTCAACAAAAAAGGATGTCCTCAATTCAACGCAGATTAGATTTATTTAAAAACCTATCCCACCAATTCAAGTATTCAATCAATGCAACGACTGCGTGATAATCTAAAAGGACTAAGTCTAGAGGGAATTTTATAGCATAACAGGGCAAATGTATCTGTAAACTTCAATCACATTAGCGTAACAAACTGAAAGGCTGCGCATCACCAACTGGATTCTTGGGATAATAAAATGCTTCTAACTTGAATAAAACTTCAATTTTCAGGATGTAGGTTGACATTTCAGCAATATTAAAATAAATATTCGCTCTCTCTCATATTATTATTAAAAAAACGATACTGACACATTTCAAAAGTTGTGCAAGCTTAACTTGCAACAATTTTATGCTGATCGCACACTGCTGTAACCCTAGACAATGCATCTTGTAATATCGGAAATGTTAATGATATAAAAAGCAAGTAAATTAATATTTTTGACGCTCCTAAAAATGTATACGTTAATGTGGCACATGGCTCATTATGCGCTGCATCAAAGGCCACAATTAATTTGTGCATTCGCATTAGTTTGCTTTTATGGGGTTGTGCAATCAACTGAATATAACATGAAAACACTATTTTATGATTGGCCTGTGACAACGCATATCAGTCGATTGCGAATGCTAAGCAACATTGGCATAAGTCGGTGACATCCAGTTAGTCCATTCATTTTAGATTTTTTCGCGGCAAAATTTATAATTTTTTTAAACCACTGTGGTTTTATACCTATGAGTGAGTACATTAAAAAACACAACTCTCCCCCCCCCTGTGGTGGTGGCTTCCCCCCTCCCCGCCTTGAAAAGTGTGCCATTTTGCAGATTTCCTAGATTTTCAAGAAAACTATACAAGCTAGGACAAAACCGTCAAAGAGAACATTGTTCCTTAATAAATTACCTACAAATAAGTTTATAACATTTATTATGATAGGAGTTATAGTTTACAAGCTATGGTGCGTTAAAGTTGACTAAAAATCGCAGCTCAGTAAAATTAGCCAATTTTCAACATTTTATATGTATTCTGTAATCTCTAGAAAACTATTAGAGTTAGGCAAAAACTGTCAGAAGTAAAAATAAACACCATTTAATGACCTACAAAAAAATATTTAGTTCATAAAGATAGGACTAATAATTTCGCATATATATCCACGTATTGTATACGAAGAAAAATAAAAAAATTGTTAGAATCCTGTGTTATTTGCAATTTGCACAAAAACTATTAGAGCTAGGAAAAATCCTTCGAAGAGCAATTAATTTCATTAAATTACCTACAGAAAAATGTTATGGTTTATTTAGATAGGACCAATAGTTCGAAAAATATGACTACCTTTATTCCATGAAATTTTTTTTTTTTCAAAAACCATGTATATATTTTGTAATTTTCACAGAAACTATTAGAACTAGGAAAAAAAATATCAGAAGCAAAAATGAACTGCATTAAATTACCTCCAAAATAGTTTTTAGTTTATTTTGACAGAACTAATAGTTTCGGAAATATTGCTGTCTAACTTGCATAAAAAAAGAAACCCTTGTAAAATCCGTAAATGTTTTTTGTAATTTCAAGAAGAAGTATTAGAGCTAGGAAAAAAGCTGTCAGGACTTAGGACAAAGATAATTAATTTACCTATAAAATAGTGTTTAGTTTATTTTGATAGGACAAATAGTTTTTGAAATATACCTTGCTATTTTGTAAGAACCGGTGGTAGTCATGTTGACTTAGCGTAATAGTATGGAATGAATAGAAATTAACCCCTAAATAAATAACGTTTTTTTTTATTTTAGGCCCAAATGATGCCATCCTTCCTCCCCACTCCCCCAACCCCCCTCCCCCCTCCCCTCTCTCAAACATCTCGCCGATTGTGCTTTGATTTTAACTTTGAATAAATTAAAAAAAACTTTAAGATATATAATAAACACATATTATCTAATGCCCCCTTTTTAGGGTTCCGTAACCAAATGGCAAAAAACGGAACCCTTATGGATTCGTCATGTCTGTCTGTCTGTCCGTCCGTATGTCACAGCCACTTTTTTCCGAAACTATAAGAATTATATACTGTTGAAACTTGGTAAATAGATGTATTCTGTGAACCGCATTAAGATTTTCACACAAAAATAGAAAAAAAAACAATAAATTTTGGGGGTTCCCCACACTTAGAACTGAAACTCAAAAATTTTTTTTTCATCGAACCCATACGTGTGGCGTATCTATAAATAGGTCTTCAAAAATGATATTGAGGTTTCTAATATCATTTTTTTCTAAACTGAATAGTTTGCGCGAGAGACACTTCCAAAGTGGTAAAATGTGTGTGTCCCCCCCCTGTAACTTCTAAAATAAGAGAATGATAAAACTAAAAAAAATATATGATGTACATTACCATGCAAACTTCCACCGAAAATTTGTTTGAACGAGATCTAGTATGTAGTTTTTTTTTAATAATTTAAAACTTACTACAGGTTTGTACGAAACCCTCGGTGCGCGAGTCTGACTCGCACTTGGCCGGTTTTTTTATGCTAAAATGACTGGACTACAAGTGCAACAATGGCGAGGAAATGTGTTGAGTCTAGAAAACTGGGACTGGAAAAAAACTACTTTTTTCGCCCATACATACTACAAAGTCACCAGCTCCAGCATAGAGCTGATCTGATGATGGAACCAGGAGGTGTATAGGGGAACTCTTCAATTATTATCAGTAAGCCCCTCGAGTATGGGCTCAATTGGTTTGTTTTAAAGATTCCAAGCGTGTTTTTGAACTAATTTAAGGCTTATTTTACTGAGCTGCGAATTTTAGTCAACTTTAACGCACCATAGCTTGTAAACTATAACTCCTATCATAATAAATGTTATGAACTTATTTGTAGGTAATTTATTAAGGAACAATACTCTCTTTGACAGTTTTGTCTTAGCTTGTATAGTTTTCTTGAAAATCTAGGAAATCTGCAAAATGGCACACTTTTCAAGGCGGGGAGGGGGGAAGCCACCACCGGAGGGGGGGGGAGAGTTGTGTTTTTTAATGTACTCACTCATAGGTATAAAACAACAGTTGTTTCAATTAATTATTAATTTTGCCGTTTTCCCCATACATTGAAATCTAGAATGAATGGACTAAGTGACCGAATTGGAGGTTCAAATTTGGCCTATTCGCTTCCTCCTTGCCTCAGAGAGCACGTTAAGCCGTCGGTCCCGTTTATTATCACTAATATCTGTAATCGTTACAAATCTAAGAGTTGAACAACTATTAATCTAGTCCTATGAGGCAGGACATAACGACTGAACGGATCTAGATGAAATTTGGCACAGAGATAGATTATAGTCTGAAATAACACAAAGACTACTATATATCCCGGAAAATGAAGGAGTTCCCGTGGGAAACAAAAAAAACCTCAATCCAAGCGAACAAAATCGCGGGCATTTGCTAGTTAAGAATAATGACTCTCAGCAATGAGGAATACGACGCCGAGAGAGATGATACACTATTAGTAGATTATTAACCAAGGGGATAAAGCAGTGTCTTCTGTCGCGGGTGACGATTTAAATCGCGAGCGTAACGAAGGACTCGAGGTTTACTCCCGAGCGTAGCGAGGGTGTTAAAAACTTAAATTACGAGCGAAGCGAGGGATTTAAGACGAGTCCTGAGTGTAGCCAGGGATTTAAGTTCACCCAAGACTAAGACAGCTTTATCACCGAGGAAAATACTCTACTTTTCGTACCATTTGCGAAAAAATTAACACAATAATAATATGAGATAAGCATTTATTAAAAATAATGACAATTAAAAGTAAAAGTTAACATTCGAAACATTGGTCCAATTAACTATTGATGTATTTGAAGAAAACAAAAACGCGGCAAATTCCTTGACTAATATTTTTTTGTCGGAAAAGCAAAGCTCATACGGCCTCGTCGGTTTTCGTAATTTTATTTAATAATCATAACTGCATAATAAATGCGTATTCCTTTTTCAAAAAGATGTATAATGCTTTATATACAAACACAATGGTGTAAACACAGATGTAGTTCAGTATAAATTTCGGTAAGTATTCCAAATTTAAATCACATTCTCCCCCTAGAGGTGAATGAAATTCAGTACAATTTTCTTTCCCTGTTTTTAACAGACTAAAAATGACTTTTGTTATGTTCGCTTTTTGTGGCATATAATGTCACTTTTTTGAGCAAGTGGTACGAAATAGTAGTTTATACACCAAGGGGATAAAGCACTGTTTTATGTCACGGGCGCTACATTGAATCCTGAACGTAACGAAGGACTCCAAATTTAACTCCCGAGCGCAGCGAGGGTGTTATAAGTTAATTCCCGACCAAAGGGAGGGAATTAAGATTGAGTCCTGAGTGCAGTGAGGGATTCAAGCGCCCAAGAAAAAAACTGCTTTATCCCGGTGGTGTATACTCTACTTTATACTTCTACCATAACAGTAAAACAAACTGTAACGGTTAGATATTTATTGCAAATCATAGTAAGTAGGATACATAGGTCTCGTAAATAATAAAAAGAAAAGATGCAGGTATACATACTCCTTGGTTTAAAAACTTTTATGTCAAATGGTACGGTCGTTTGGTCGACCAGTCTGGAGCCTAGACTCTGTTGTGCATATTTATTTTACAGTATGGGGTTGGTCAACTAGTTGGGCGATCGATCGACTAGATTATGGCCCTAGGGCATGAAGACTGACTTTAGACCCGCAAAAGTATGATTAAAACAGTAGTAAAGGTATGGTAGAAGTATAAAGAATATTATGGACTTATATTATTGATTTTCACTCACTGCCAATATTAGTTTCAGAACTTGTTAACTTATAAGGGACTGATGAGATTACAAAATATTGTTGTCAAACTTCGGAACTTAACATCATACTAATATCACATCACACTAATAATATTATAAATGCAAAAGTGTGTTTGTTTGTTGGTTTGTTAGTTTGTTGGTTTGTTGGTTTATTGGTTTGTCCTTCAATCGCCCGCAACGGACCAACGGATCGATGTGATTTTTGGTATGGGATAGTTGAGGACCTGGAGAGTGACATTTAAGGAGTTGACGCGGACGAAGTCGCGGGCATCAGCTATAATCTGATATTTAAATCTATAGCTGTATCAGTTTGTACCTGAACGAATAGTTAATGTTGACACTTTCTTCTAACAATGTACGTGTAGTACCTGCCTACGTATTTTTTTTTCTGGTCTACTTTAGAACCTTAGTCTAAAATATTATATTCAAAGTTACATACTTACATACACTGATAAATTTTAACCACTTTATTATCTTCTTTTTGATGTTTTACAAGCTTTTTCCTACGACTTTCGCGACTTTGACTGCGTGGATTTAGAATATCCCGTATTTCGGTTATTTACCCACTGTGTCCATGCAAAAGATAACTTCTTTGTTTCATGTTGCTCCGTAAAACAAAGACAAACGCATACACGTCTATTTTCGCATTATTAGCACATGAAATTAGAAATTGATTTGTAAAGGTATCGGACGAATCCACGTCTACGATATTGATAAATATGTATGTCTCCTAATCTAATAAGCTTTGGCCCATGACGCGTTATTAACAATAGATACGTCGATTGGACGTCTATTTATTTCTCTAATGATTATTAGTTTATGGATGAAATACGCTCGGCCTTCATTATAAATTTAATCATGTAATTGCATTATGATGCATTACAAAAAGAATGGAGCTGTGTAGTATAATTTAAAAGATTTGTTGTAAATGTCGGTATTTCTTTTAGAATAACGCACGTCTACGGCCGTGTCCTGCACAATATAATTAGGTGTATAGCTATAGATTTATACAATAGTGAAAATGACTAACGGTTGTTAAACACGCAGGTTTTCACCCTAATAAGCAGCACCCAGCAACCGTTGCTAAGGCTGTAATGGTGTAATAGGTCTTAGCGTTATTTTTTTAATTTTCGTAAGTAATAAAAAAAAGGAAACTACGCTAAACTTGAGGGTAAGGCCGTTTTTTCATTGGCCGACACGATAACGATATATTGTCGCCGACACGCGGGACTCATACATTATAATTATCAGCGACGACATATCGATGTCGTGTCGGTCAGTGAAAAAGTGTTATAGGTAGGTAAGTATATATTTCAGTGACGCGATAACGGTGAGTCTATATCGGTGAGCCAATGAAAAAACGCCCATACTAAAAACATCTTCGAAAATGACACCAATTGGTGACATTAATTATGGACATAACCCAGGACACGGGAGCTATATTATTAGGGCAAGACACATTATGGACCAGACAGGACAAAACCTGCGTGCGAATGTCCGTAACATTCACTTTTATAATAGAGCAAGATCCCGCGACGATCAGACCTTCGTTATTTTATTAAAGCTGAAAGTTTTTCTATGTATGTCTCTAATAGAGGACGTATAAACGATCCCCGACTATGAAGTTTGGATCGCGGTTGCTTTGGAGGGTATCAGGTAGAAAAGGTGGCACCTCAAATTCATTTATGTATTAAGCTCCGTTTTTTTATATTTTTCTTTGGAATAATATTAGAAACCACGTTGTCCATTGTCAGACACTTAGTACCATTGCAACCCCCTGTCAGACACTCTCAAATTATAAAACAACAGGATTTGTGGTGCCACCTTTTCTACCTGATACCTGCCAAAGCAACCGCGATCCAAACTTTATAGTCGGGGATCGTTAATACCTCTATAATTAGAGACATACATAGAAAAAAATTCAGCTTTAATAAAATAACGAAGGTCTGATTGTCGCGAGATCTTGGACCATAGAGACAGCGCACTAGGCGAAAAGACAAAACATAGATTCCGCTTAGGTATTTTCCGGTCATTACCCTTTTTGTAGTGGAAGCCACGCTTTAGATTTCAGTCCTTATAATGTTAAGCTTTTTGCTACAGAAATTTTCTGAAATCAGAAAAATGGTATAGTTAAGCAAATCATGGTAAAGATTGCACCTAGTGCGTGATTGTGCTTGACACCCGTAATATCCGGTGGCTGCCCACCGATGATAATATCAATTTCAATTTGTTGCGGGCTCTACCGGCCGCCTCGATTCCTTGTAAATCGATACCGCTTCAGTTTCCTGTTGCGTCTCTACCGGATTTAATCTCGGACTCGATTGAAATTCTATCTATCCGATATCTTTTAAACGATTTTTTTATCGAACTAGGTAACATCCAAGATATTTCAGGAAAATTTTGACTCAGGCACGATTCCAAGTAGTTATTTTTAATAGGAATTATTTTTAGTGCGTGTAAAGTGTATTTAATAAAGTCAAGGTACGTGGATATTCTCAATACTATAATATTAATCAAGTGACTTCAGAGTAGGTATGTACAAAAAATACCAACATGTTGTGCCTGTGGAAACTTTATGCAAATAGTTGCTGTACACTTCCTACAAAACGTCAGTTACGCTTTAAATGCTTTAGTTTTTGGCAAACATACAGCGTTTTTTAGACCGCATAGCTACAGTTTTGAATGTGGGATTTAGTTTGATATTTGCATATCTTTTTTTATAGACAGTCAGTCGCTCTGGTGTGTAAACTCTAGGATTTAATTTCAGAATTGATCCGTTTCTAAGACTGTATTTTTCAGCAGATGAATTAAAAATCAATTTATTAGGTATATCTGTAATCTTTCTTTTTATAAGTTGTACAGCAAGGTTGTTATTAATTGAAAAAAAAAAAACATCGTACAATTTTGATACGGTTGTCAGTATGTTCATCAGATCTGGCATTCTATAAAAAAATGGTAACTTTTTAGTGTAATTTAGTCAACTATGATGAGAATTGCCGCTCGTCTAACATTGTGCAGCGATTGGATTCGTTTAACACGTGACTGGGCACCGGCCGTAGTTTAATAGCCTCGTATATGTAAAGGACTGGCGTGGTACGTCCAACCAATTTGCAATAAAACAATATGGCACCCCAGAACAACCCGGCCTGTGACCGCGCGTTTTGCCAACCTCTTGTTGTATTTTAAATTTATCAGAATTACTGTGGGACCCATTGGGTGAGCCGTGATTTTGTCGCGTTCCAAAATGTTGTTACGTGCGCTAGGTGAAATTAATCCTCGCCAAATGTTTGGTTCTATTGTACGTTGGGGAACTGGATTACACAGTCACGGAAAATTGTTTTCAATTGCTCTAATTTTTATATTTGTTTCCAAGGCAATATGTTAGAAAATACCAGTAAATGGTAAGACTACTATAATAATATATACTCAATTGTATTTTTATAGACATTAGTGTTCCTAAAATAAAACACTACATTTTAAACATAGGTTGTGACATATTTTATTAAAATTATTTTGAAATAAGTAATTAAGCATCGTAGAGTATTAGACAAAAAATCTAATCTCGACTTTATTAGATTAAGCAAGTACGAGTGGTACTCGTCGATAATATTTCGAACAATTTATGTAGGTGGGTAGTGATCAAGATTCTAGCAGTAAATACAATACCTACAATAGTAAACCAAATATTTTTCTGTCCTATTGATTTACTTTGATCAATGGGGTTTAATACAAACAATAAAACAAAGGGTTACCTACACAATTCAATAACGGACCGGCCATTTACAAAATAATTGATGCAAAATTGGTTATAATTCATAGCTTAAATGTACAGTTATTTAAATTCCGTGTATAATTGCAATATAGATGTTTAATTAACGATGTGGTAGAAGTAGGTATTAAAATTGTTGTAGACTCTTTTTATCTGAATGTGATTTACTTAGTTGCAATTTTCGTAGTTATTTTTATTTATATCATTTTTATTTATTTCTTAGATATATCATCGTTTACCAATTGCGAAACAAATAGCCTAAAAGCGTGCAATAAACATAGGCAAGATAATTATTACCCTACATACTATGCTTTTTGCCTACAATGCCTACAATAACCAATTAAAATGTAGACTCACATGTTATTCCAGGAATTCGATTACGCGCATTGTTTCATGTATCCAAGCCCGAATGAAAATACATTACATTTAGCACCAGAAAGTAGTAAAAACTAATGGAACCGCTGGCTAGTAAAGTTAAAATGTTGCGGTGTGTATGGGCCGGCTTAATAATTATTAGATTATTGTGGTTTCTGCTCTAAATAACAATTCGAATGGGCTTCACAAATGAACTGCGCAGTCGACTGAATTATTTTGGCTATATTATGATTTTTATTCACGAGTTTGTGAATTGTTATTGGTTGATTATCTTAATATATATAAATCTCGTGTCACAATGTTTGTCCTCAATGGACTTCTAAACCACTTAACCGATTATAATAAAATTCGCACACCATGTGCAGTTCGATCTAACTTGAGAGATAGGAACCGAAAAACCTCAATCCACGCGGACGAAGTCGCGGGAATCAGCTAGTTGTTTATAAATCAAATCAAATCAAATCAAATCAATCATCTTTATTCAAAATTGGTACCTACAAAGTACACCTTCTGAACGTCATGTTTATAAAGAATAAGAATTGATTATAAAATTTGGATTGAAGCAGATATCTAGCTTTTGCCCGTGACTTCGTCCGCGTTTGTCAGTTTTTTATAAATCCCGATGAATCCGTTTGTTTTTCAGAGATAAAAAGTAGCCAACTCCCCCTTTTGTAATAAATTCCTGTAATCTAATTATATGCCAACAAAGTATTGTCAAAATTAGTCCAGTTGCTTAGAAGTTAGCCCGGACCAACAAATAGTTATTACCTTTGCAAGAAACAATGGGCATTTGCATTTGTTAACATAATCGTTAACAAAACTTATATTTTGTTAACGATTATGTTAACAAGTCAATAATGACAACTTGAGCCTAATAAAAGGCATTTACTTCATTCATTTCAAGTACGAAAAAAATTAATATTTAACTTTGTATCCATTAAGTAATGGCGATAAACGAACCCTGTGACTTCATTTCGTTTAGGTATAAAAATACCAAAAGTTTTCTCTTGCCAAGTTCGACCAGATGGGCTACTACTCGTATTAACGCTAAAAACAGTATTATTTTAAAATTGTTAATGCTCTTGTTTAGGAAATATTATCCCTATTTTAGGGACGTCAAGGTACGTCATATTAATCTGACATTTTCAAATAGTACTGCTATAAGCGATGGCCTTTAGTAGGTACGATACAGTCAGCACTCAGTAGAGTCGTTCGACGCGTGGACATGCCAGAGAGTGGTTTGGCACGTGATCTATTCTCCCGGGCAACTTGCTTTAAACTAGACCTAAATTTACTTTGTTTACTGCCAAGTTTATAGTGAAATAAAAGTTAGGGTGGATCTCAACAAAATAAAGCTATCCTGTACGTTTTCGAATTAACGAATTCTCTTTATTACCTCAAACAAATAAAATACACGTGAAGTGCAAGGAATATCAGCGTGACAACGCTATATCGCGCTTATAATTTACGTTTCAAAAGCCGTGAGAAATTAATTATAATTTGGTTGCACTGATTCTGTTCTGGTCGGCGATGTTACGGTTACGCTTAGGCCCGCCTGTAAAAATGCCGGGTCATTTAACCCAGAGTTAGCTGCTATTTTGACAGAATTCGTATAAAACTGTTGTCAAAATTTAAATTTATTCCTGGGTTAAACCACTGTGGTTAAAAGTAACCCGGCGCCTTTGTAAGCGGGCCGATACTTAATTTAAACTGAATGAACATTGTATAGTAATTAGTATAATGTTTTTCCATACTGATTTTCCGAAAAATTATAGCAGTACTTTTACCCCTTTTAATTTGGTTTAGAGTTATGAGAACTTGTAAAAATTAGTGATCGAAGGTGCCTACTTAAATTTTACTTATATTCATACCGTAACTAAAACCCTAACGCTTCCAATTCATTCCCTTCAATTTGTGCTGAAGGTCAAGAGGGCAATAGTTTTGTGGAAAAAAACTAATAGTAGCGTGTCGAAGTAAATTGCCGTGAAAAGAGCTAAACGTAGACATGACGATACATACACTATATATAACTACGTATACATGAGCTAAACATATACTCTAGAATTTTACAAACTTGTCCCCTTCTAAGGTAGGTTAATAGCCATAAACCAAGAAAAGAAGAAGGTAGGTTAATTAGGGAGATCTTCAATAAACTAATGAGAGTTTGGGTGCTTTCTCAAGCGCGCATTATGAAGATGAAGCAAGGCGCAGACGCGAAGACGTACTTAATAAAAGTCTTAACAAAGAGGCTGTATCCGCGGTCTAGACAAAGTATACTAAATGCGGTATTAGACTTATCTTAGGTGGAGAAGTACGTAGGTACCTACTACCGCCACGTATGGTATTCTTCATGACTTCACGTAATTAATAATATGTATGGTTTACACTTTAGTATGAAGTATGCCTTAGGGGTAAGATGTTATTCCTTTTTCACTAAGCAGTCTTGTTCAATCCCATGAAGATATTTTTTCATAAACATGAAATCTCTATTTGCTGTTTCTTGTTTATTTGTAATGAAGGTTTAATGAGAACTATTATTTTAAGACCGATATTACAATAATTGGTCATTTTATCACTGGGAAATAAAGTATAAATGTCTGCAACCTCAGTATGTTTAAAACCTTAATCATGTCAATGGAATAGGGTCACGTCAAAAGTTGTAGAATAAAGCTGCCACCGTCGCTTCCTTCTTGTGAAAATGAATGATAAGTAAATGTTGTTTTAATTTGTTTCAGATTTACATTATCAACCACGACCACCCGCCCCAGAAGGTAAGCGATAATACATCATTTTTACTGACGTAGATGTAATTTATTATAAGCTACCAAGTCATTAATGGCTTTTTGCTATGTTTGCAACGTATTTTATTCAATACTAGCTACCTCTCTGTGACTTCGTCCCCTCTGAATTAACTTAAGATAACTTCTTATTTTAAGGTTTTAAATAATGGTATAAATCTAAAATTTCATCACTAGGTAAGACGAATTGTAACTTCTGTCTATTGTAGAAAACCGTACCAAAATATGCAACAAAAGACACGCAATGAAAATGTTGCATTTTTATATCATCATCACATTCGTATTTGCAGAATAATCCTGAATCTTCTTACCTATTACTATCGTTATTGTTCTGTGATCGCAACTTATTATAGTTACGTAGCTACTGAATAAAGATGTTCGCCTTTTCTCCTACTACTCCTTTTAAAATAACATCACAGATATACATCGGGTATTTATATTTGCTTACATATTATTTATTATCATACTAATATTATAAATGCGAAAATGTGTTTGTTTGTTAGTTTGTTGGTTTGTCCTTCAATCACTCTGCAACGGAGCAATGGATTGACGTGATTTTTACATAGACTAACATCCCGGAAAATTAAGGAGTTCCCGCGGGAATCAAAAAAACTTAAACCAGGCGGACGAAGCCGCGGGCATCAGCTAGTTGTAATATATTTTTCAGAATCTACATATTCATTATCGTATACCTATTAACATGATCTTTCATTTATTATCAAACTAGCTGATGATGATTCTATGTTTTAACCTGTGACAGATCCAAATGGGGGGGCTGCGCACGATGTGAATCAAAATGAGGTCTTATGATAGATTTAAGCCCTTGAATGAAATTAATGTAAATAAATTGAGGATGTATGCCTTAAAAAAGGATGATTTTTCAATAAAAAAAAGAAGATAGTTTTTATATTGGAAATCTGTCGTGTGTTGGTTTTTACATTGTTAAAGTTTTGAAAATAAAATAAGCCCTTTAACGAATAAAATCGTTGTGCTAATTATTACGGTCCCTTATTCTATCCAAAACGAAAATAACAATGATATTCGAATCGTACTTGAAATAAGTAATGTGAATCTGAATAATAACGACAAATAACATTAAAACGCGAAAATCACTCTAAAATAGTGCTACAACTGCAACGAAAATTCAAATTTGCCAAACTATCCAAATTAAACATAGTCACATCGTTGACTCAGTGTGTTTAGAACTTTACATGCCTTATCTTTGGTCTGCACGAGTACATAGTGCGGGTGACATGCCAACTACTGCGAGAACAGCAAAATTGCTTTGTTCAGACTTTGGGAGGGCGCGGCTCACATTAACCTCTCAAGCCCGTCCCATATTACATTTTATCATCCACTACTGCATCATTTAACGAATAGAAAATGCTCATATATTTCATACGACAATGGCAGAAAAGTCTAAAGGAGTGCCTCACTTTATTTTAGTGTCTGTTTCACCTGGATTGTCGCCTTTCTCTCGAAATAAAAACTGCTAGTTTTAATGCAAATAACAATCAGTTGACAAAAAGAAGGATGTATTTATTTTACTCACAAAACTGACTACGTACCTACATACTCGTTCTGCCCCCGATAATTACAAAGACGTATCTAACAAAAAGTAAAAACGGAGAAATAAATGTTTTAACGAATGAAACGGGAAATCGATTGATGTCTTAGAGTGAATTAAAATATTTACATACTGAAAGTTGAAAATAATGCCCACTAATAATAGGCTTTAACTTGGTTTAATAATAATATGAATTTATTAAATTATTATAATAAAAATAATGAAAAAACAGATTCATCTTAGCATAAAAAATGAAGAAAAATATTACATACTTAATTGAATAGACGTAAATGGCTAGATGCGTCCTATATATTTCAAACGCTTTTGGCTGTACTTTTATTCTAAGTTTTTAGTTTATCTATCTAGTATATGGTTTTAACAGAAATGGGTGCATATAGGTATATCCGCCTTTTTTCTTAAGAATTAGAAAGTATGTAGATAGTCCTTGGCTTAGATAAAAAGTTTTTAAAATTATTTAATAATCCTTTTATCTAAGGTATTATATCTGAAATAGTACATTAGGTTCGTGGTTATCTTATAAGTCATAGCCATTAGGATATGGCTTTAATAAATTATTATTATTTGTAAATAAAACACTATTAATTGATATAGTCAAGTATTTATTTTAAAATCTTTTGACCCACATAAACAAAAATACTATCCATGGCACAGTAAATTATAATTAAAATCAGAACTATGTAAGTATTAACTTGGGCAAAGTTTAGCTTAATCAGTCTTATTATATAGATATCGATCTGTTATAATTATCTCTTATATCTTTATTATAACAAACCGTCTTAAAAAAATAACATTCTTTGGCTAATAATCATATAATAAGTCAATACACATAATTAACAAACGATATTATGTTAATTATGTGACTAAAATATTAAACTGAAAAACATATTTATATAATCAATATCAAAAAATAAAAAACAAACATCAGTCTTAACTGCCTCTAGATTCTCTTAAAATGTAAGATCACAGACAATTATCAATCCTTGGACAAATCTTAAAAATAAGTACAAAAGTAACTTTTTTGGAAAACTATTGTCTTACCTAAAAAAACTTAACAGATAGCAAGTAAATGTAATAGTAAAGACAAAGAGCTGTCGTTGCTTTGTGTACCTATTTGTCAACATCTTCCTCATATTCGTTAATCAAATCGACAGAGTTATCATTCACTGGCAAATTTTGCCAAAACGCCCTTCGGTTCTCTGGCATAAGAGAAAGTAACTGATTGATTATATCAGATTTTCGCTTTTCATTAACTCCTCTGAATTGAGTTTTTATTACTGGTCTTGGAATGCCAATTTTAATATTTTTCACTATCAAGAAGTCCAGTTCTCTTTCTATGCCATCAAAATCAGTTCTAAATGCTATTGTATTCATTCCCCTTCGAAAAGTGACTTCGCACATGTTACTCAAATATACTCTTGGCGTCATATTTTGAAGTTTGTATGAAGAAGAGCAATCTTCAAATCTACAAAAGTCGCTGACGACCATTTTCTTTACAGTAATTTTACGATGAGTATCAGAAACCGCGTGATAGAAGTCTTCAAAGTCATATATTCTTTTCTTCTTTTTGAGTGACAACTCTACCTGGTGATGAAATTCATCCGCTGACATATATGTGTGTCCTACTTCCAAATATTTCAGAGTGATAGTTTCCAAATTTACATCACTTGAGTTAATCAGATACAATAAATAGGAAAAAAGACCCCAGTTCTTGTTTTGAGCGGCACAGTTGTCAAGCCACAATGTTATATGCTTGACGTCACGATATTGCAAGAAAAAAGCTCGGAAACAGCTTATGATGTCGTCTTTTTTCCTGCCAGCAATAGCTTCATGCCAGATACAAGCAAATGTGTCCCTCGCACCTCGAAATTTCTTGTCTCCAAGAGGTACGAAACTCTCATTAAACAATATCAGTCTTGGGCAAAATATAGCAACCTTGAATTCATCTAGACGAGGGCACATTATAACCTTTTCTAGGTCTACTGAGTAATACATAGTGTCACTGGTTTGGTCTTGCATACTCATTTGACGAGATTTATCTTCATCGTATTTCTGTCGTGCTAAAATGTATCTTCTGTGATGTAATTCGTATTCTTTACATTCGGTGCAATTTCGATGACGGATCTCCATAAAATCAGGGTTATGTAATTTATATTTTTCGCATATTTCGCACTCCTCATTGCCTAGTTTTGCGAAAGAGATATTAAGTTCTTTAATAACTCGTCGGTAGTGATCGTAAGATACACAATCTTCGGGAGCGGACTGCTCAGTTATACCCATTTTTTCACAAAAGTCTTTGTACATATCACGAATATTTAGTTCTGACGGTAAATATTTTCGATTGGGTGCATGTACCCTTCTGTAGTGTGATACAGCAGGATGAAAAGAATTAATGTGATCAATGATGGGCTTGTTATCGATCTTTTTAGGGTTGGGATTACAGCCTCGCATATCCGTTATTTCTTGTACTTGCGCTTGTTTTAAAGCGTTTCGCAGAACCTTGTCGTTTTTTTTCTCAAATCCAAGGGTTGTCAAAAAAAAAATCTTGCACACCGTTACTTTCTCATTATTTTCATTCAACATAAAATATGTAATAGTTTTTCCTCGGTTAATTACTTTTGAGTTAGGATTTTTTTTTGTTCGCCTGGCCGGTATAGTTTGAGATGTGTTGTTAATTATGTATATGTACTGTTCTCTCCAGGTGAAATTACGAAACTGCTTATTTATAATACCTCGCTGGTTTTCAGATATATTTGAAGAACACTTTTTTTTACATTCTTCGCCACAACCTGGTTTAACGCAATACTTGGTATTAGTCTTTAACTCTTTCTTAGCTTTAGTACGCTCTCGCAATGAAGTATCGTAATGTTTGCGTTTACGTACACTTCCTTTCTTGGTAAGTTGGATTCCATTTTCAGAAGCCTGGTCAGTCTGATTTTCGGGCTCAAAATCTTCTCGTGCAGGTGATTCTGATACGCGAATGTTGTTTTGTTGTGAGTTCTCTATGAAATCGATATCTGAATCAGAGTCGATAACACTACTTTTGTTTTTTCTTTGTGGTGGAATGTAATCTTTATCGAAAACTGAATCATCAGAGTCAAAGTCACTTACTGTTGAACTGCTGCTGCTGCTGATAGTAGCTGCAGTGGTGGTATTATCGCAGACTTTATCCGGAAGAACACTGTCAGATGTAAAGACGTGGTTAATTTCTTCACCTCTCTTCTCTTCATGGCTTATTTGGTAAGGGTGTTGGTCGTTAATTAAGGGATACCGTGAAACTAGCTCGGTATTTTCTACTGCAGTACTATTTGTACTTTCCGTACTTGTGGAAGCTAAAGCTTTAGTAAGTAACTCAAAGCATCGACCTTTTTTCATTTTAGTTTTACCTGTAACAACAGTATTAATAGTGTTAGAATGCACTAAAAAAGCGTTATAAAGCACGTTAAATGTTTGCAAGCGATATAACGTACATCAAACTTTACTTTTATTAAACGAACATTAAATATGGTTACACAAAACACACACAATTCAATAAGATTAACTCAACAAAAGCTTTTTTGCACACACAAACAACAAACTTTTCAAATAAAATATACTTACTTTGTTACGACGAATCACGCGGCGAAAAATTGCGACTGCGACACGTCGTGCTCCCACAACCTAATCGGGCGCAACTGACAGAAACTAGTCAGGTGCCGTACTAAACATTCCCCGCCCGACCCCCGCTTGATTCACAGTTCTAGGAAAAAAGGACGTTTCTGCTTACTTGCGCCTTTTCCATTAAGTATCATATTGTATTTTTTTATTCAACGTAAAGTATTAAGACGCATAAGGCAAATGCGCCTATGCTAAAATAAATTTACGAAGTAAATAGGGCGCAGGTGGTCAGATGTGGTCTTTTTTTCTTAATGTGAAACCAGATTCTGAAGAGCGCGTTAGACGCAAATGCTCATTTGCGCCTTATTAACTTCCACTTAGAAATAGGGACAAATATGCGCCTTTTATATTACTGAACTAAAAAAAAAACTATAAAGTATAAGGACATTATCTACATAAATGCGACTTTTTAATTAAGTTTCACATAAATTCGTCTTTTCATCTTCAATCGGATGTAAAAAAATGAACAGAAGCGCCCTATTTTGTTGTGCTAAAACCGCACTGGAGGAAGTTAGAAAAATATTAAAAATACATGCAGATGCGCCTTTTTTTTCTGATTCCGGCAATGTATATAACTCAAATCTGGAAAAAATGTTAGATGCGTCTTTTTTACTATCGGGGGCAGCGTTGCACTAAAGTTTTTAACGAAACTGTGGCAGAGAAAAACGTTACTTAGGTTTTTTTTAAACATTTAACATTTTATATTTTGTGAATTCATCATTTAAAACGATTTTAAATCCCTTAACTTTGTCACAGAATACGTGTCAAGTTTTAGAGAAATGAAGTTTTTATGTCGACTTTTATTAGACAAACTGTTATTTTTGACCAGAAATGCTATGTTAACATTAACGTTTGGATTCTTTTCACACGGGGGAACATCATATAAAATGTTTGTAATATTGAGTAATAAATCACGAAAAGGGTAGAACAGTAGCCTATAAATATGCATCATATTTCCTGCAATATATTTTGTGCCCGGTTGTTTTTATTAACCCAATAAAATATAAAAAAGAAAATATAACAGAAAATGCATCACTGATCAAAGTAACAACGTAAACGTACGTTTTGCCTTTCAGCCTAATTACGAAAAGTTAATTGGGACTTTCTGTGGTTTCCTTTATGAAAAGGAAAACGAGCGGTCAATTGTAAGTCGAATTTGCGAAATTCTTCTGATTTTTAACCGAATTAAAAATGAGGTTCTGTATTCGATCCGTCTGTATGTTTGTTTGTTCCATTTTCTTTTACTAAGCTAATAATATTTTAGTAATGCAAGATCGGTTAGAAAAAAGTTAAGTAAGTAGTAGGTAACTGTAATTTTTCAAAAAATAATATTTTAAGGAATCTTGTCAGGATGAGAAGGAAAAGGGAAGCAAAATCCTAGCTTTCATTTATAATAATTATTTATGCCATCGCGGCAATTAATCTGCCGAAATCTGAATAATTTTCAGTTGATCAATTCGTCATTGACCCCTTCGTCCTCGTTAAATGTGAATATGTTATGGACATTGTTATTACAAACCTGTTACTTGTGTTAAATGTTCTATTAATGGGGGTGAAAGCTCCAGTGACATTGGTAAAAACTTTTAAGCACATTAGCTAACATAATTACCTAGATATAAAGCTTCAAAGACAACCGCATATTTAAAGCAGAGACGACAGTATAAGCGCTTCGATAGTAATTTATTCTCATTATGTATTATTAAACACACAGCCATAAAGGAAAACTCGTTTCGCATTTATATAAGTTTGTATTCAACTCACCACCAGTCCCTTTCATTTATAGCTTTAAGGAAAAAATATAAACGGAGCTACTTATCGATAATTTATACAGTTCGAGCTCGGCTGAAAGAGCGGCGAATATCCTAATTTTCTTCAATTCACGTGGCATCCGCCATCATTTTTATCTCCCCTCCTGTCCCCATTTATATCAGCCGTCTACAGCGAACCGCGTTCTAGAATTTTGTTTGTTTCTTTCGAAATTGTTATTTCCGCTTGCTTTCGTTTCTGTAAGCGGATTCGTCTACAGCCTTTATAAAAGTCGAGGAAATGAATTCTTGGCTAAATCCCGACGCTTGATCTTATTTCGTGGGATATAAATCTAATGTATACGTCTTTGGTGTTGAAGAAGGTGATATTGTTTCGATTTAGTTTTCGTACGGGATTTTTCAAAAGCGATATAGTTTGTATTGTTTTTGAAACCGGATGTTCATAGTATTTTATATTTTGTGTAGAACTATATAAAAAAGATTTTAATATAATTAAAATGTTTATCAAACCTTGTTAAGTTAGGCGGATGTACAAACAAACGGATATGAAAGAGACCATATGAAAAAGAAAAGTAAAGATGACCGTCAGATAACTCATTTTAGAATACGTATTGAAGTCTTACAATTTGTGACAGGTCGAGCGCTTGCTTTTACAATTTCTGAACAAGTGATCGTAGAATCAAATTATTTTTTGAAATTGGTCGCAGTGGCCAATCTCAAGGCAGCCACTGGAGGCTAGGATGCAATTTTATATTGCACTAGTGTTTGTGTAAATACAGTTGCACTGATAATCTGATGGAATGGCAATCAAACACGAATGGAGGGAATTTCGGTGTAGAACTCGACAGGACTTATTGTGCACTCAGAGATGTTTATAATGAAATGACTATACAGGCGATTTGTAAAATTAGAACTACTAAAAGTCGATTGTATGTACAGCCAACGCAAGCTTAAAGTACCTTATTGAAGTTGTGCAGTACAACGCAAAGAATTTTCAACTTGGGAATCGAGAAGAAAATTGTAAATTAACTTTTGCTAAAGCGTTGTGTGAGCTCGCGCACGACAAACGCTGCTCGGAATTTTAACTAGGCGATAGAGATCGGTAATCCCAAAGCCAGAGCCTGCTAACACAATGCGGTGGCAAAGCGGATATTCGCATCTTATTTAAGTCCGCCTTTAATAATTTAGTCACGGATTCAACTCCTCAGGTAGAAAATTGGGAATTGCACGATTCTTCGGAGTTTGGTTAAGTTTAATCATGCTCCTTTAGTCTCGATCGTTTAGTTGATGTCAGAGAACGCTTATTGTTTTGCAGTTTACAGCACCGGTGTATGTGAAATTTCAGTAAATTAAATTTTAATATCGTATATTAACAATAATTATCATATTTTTGTACTTTCTAATCTATATTGAATATCAAACGAACTTACCAAGTGAAGTTCGATGATAATTATGTGAGCAGCTTCTTTCGACGTGATTTTGGTTTACATGTTGTAGTTGCGTTCCCACGCATCAGCCACGCGCAATTGTATTATATTATAAAGGCAAAGTATGTCTGTCTGACTGGTTTTTTTTCACGGTATTTCTTTTCATCTAATTATGATTTAATTTGGTACAGAAATGGGTTGGGTCCCTGGGGTGGTGGGACGGACATAGACGTGCAGAGTTAACGCGGGAATTAAAAAAAAAACGAACTAAGTCGCGGGCCTCATTTATTTGTATTATAAATGTATAATTGACCGAGCGAAGCGAAGGTCTCTGAGTCTACTTGGGTGAATTGGCACTTGTCCGTCCGTCCGTCTGTCAGAGCCTTATAACTTCTGAATTACTGAACGTAATTACTTCAAATTTAAATATACTGTGTAAACCGATGGCCTCCCGCCGAATATGGCTTAAAAAGTTATAAAAATCTTTATTTCAGGGGGGCTCTCATAGAAGGGGGGCTTTCAAAGTGGTGATTTTCTGACGTCCAAAGATGACCTCAGAACTCCCAATTTTCTGAAAGGCTGAGCCTGAAACTTGATCACTTATTTGAATTATATCCTGTACTTGAACAACAAATACTAAAATTAGATAAATATTCTAAGGAAACGAAATTATTTAATTTTTAATGAGCTTCACTATTTTTAACAGAACTTCACATAGATGGCGCTCTGTAAGTTTATGGATACCGCGAGGTCTCAGTTCGGGGCGAACCACTAGTACATATTTATGCTGTACCTATGTAATAATTGATGGAAAAGACTTTAAGAATACGCGTGGTATAATTGTCATACTCTGAGTTGTTCGAAACTATTTTAAAAATTTAAGTGTTGATTAAACTAATTTAATCACAAGACTCCATACGATTCTTGCGATTAAATTAGTCTAAGTACCACTTAAATTTTTGTATTTGTTTCGTGCAACTCAGCGATAATAAGCTAGTATTTTTAACCACCCAGAGTCACAGTTTGTAGTCACTAGTTCTTTTTGTTAGGTAATATGAAGCTCATTCATACTTATAAAACGACAATTAAAAAAAAAATCTATTTCGATAAATCTTTTTTATCCGGGCTACCTACTTAGTTTTTGCAGCTTTATTCTCTAGTTTTTCTCTCAGTGATCTGAGATATTCCTGCATATTTTTCTATGTCAGGGGGTGGAATCTTGCGCGTTTATGAACGTTAGTACCGGACTGTTTTTACACCTATTCATAATAATTAATAATATTCGTAAAGAGGAGAGGAGTATTTTTTTTTATACATAAAAGCCTCAAAGTAACTATAAGGTTTTTAAAATGAGTTTTATTTGTAGAAGCCTGTGAGAAGACTTTCTGCCGGTGGGGAGCGGAGTGCGTCTCACTTGGAGATGGTCGTGCACATTGCGCGTGTCCCACTAGCTGCCCGTCCTCAAGCGCGCCTGTGTGCTCCACAGCGGGACGAACTTACCGAAACCATTGCCACTTGCGGAAGGAGGCGTGTGAACGTCGGCTTAACTTGCGCGTCAAGCATGAGGGTGAATGTGGTAAGTGTCGAACTTCAGCTTTTGAAGCCTGTATTAGTTGTTGGATGACCCCGTGTGCCATAGTGCCTTAATGACTCCTAAGTGCATGCCTTTGCTAAAACTGTACTGTTACCTAACACCTGAGTTTTCACTAATAAATCACGCACTTTTGCCAACTTTTTAGAGTATTTGCATTTTTTCTTACCCATTGCACTAAGAAAAGAGCAGACTTGGCAGGCAAACTTTAATAGATTTTAGTAGTATCATACCCTGAAACTAAGATGAAAGTCTCGAGCATTGAGTTTTACTTGGGGAGCAGTAGTAGGTAACATTTTTAGTTCTTAAAAATTACAAATTAGTTTTTCGTTATTTTTTATTATTAAAAAATGTAAATAATAGTTGATTCAGTTTCAAATTACATCAGAGTCGATGCGTTACATCATATTATAAATGCGAAAGTGTGTTTGTTTGTTGGTTTATTGGTTTGTTGGTTTGTCCTTCAATCACGCCGGAACGGAGCAACGGATTGACGTGATTTATTGGCATGGGTATAGTTGAGGACCTGGAGAGTGGCATAGGCTACTTTTTATCCCGGAAAATTGAGAAGTTCTTGTGGGAATTTAAAAAAACTTATTCCACGCGGACGAAGTCGCGGGCATCAGCTAGTAAATTATAAAATCTAAAACATTTTATAAAGTAAGCGATAGATGTAGTTTGTTTCTGGTTGTTGTAATAGCAATATTAAAATGCAAAATAATCCTAAATGTAAGAAAGTTAATCCGGCAGGCAGATGCGAAATAAAAATCTGCGACTATAATATTATCTTTTAAGCACAAAAATGTCTACTAAACTCACACCTCATGAGACAAATATAGGTACCTACGTGCATTACGTTCCTGCATAAATTCAACATAAATTAGCGTAGGTGGGTAAATAACAAACACGAACAACCCTTTACCCCCCAAGTCATCTCATAAAATATGTCGCCTCGCGACAGCAATTGCGAATATTTTGCCACGGTAAATTGAACTGAAGTTTTAGTTCATTTAACATCTCGGGTGAATTTTCAAAAAATTCAATGTTCCTAGAGCACCGGAGCACCTAGAGTTTGTGCATCCATTTTGTATGCTTCATTTTATATTTAGCTTTTATATTATAAAAATACAATGTAACACTGGAAAGCTTTTGAAGTTAATGCGTTTTGTTTACGTACCATTACCTACAATGACGCTGTTGGGTGTATACGGTGTTTTATGCAGAGGTTTGGAAAATTAGAAAAAAAGGAATTGATGTTAAACTTTATAATACCCAGGTGTTTTAGTTAATGTTAACCATCAAGTATGTCATACGTGTAAATAATATTACTTGACACGGCTGTGGGCCACTGTACCTCTTGGTACTCTTAAATAAAATAAAATATATACTTCTTGTAAATACCTCTCTAATACTACTTAATTTGAGGTATGTTTACTTACAAATTATATGCAACGATAGCCCGCATTCGAGCAGCGTGGTGGGTCTAAGCTCCAATTTCCTCTCTCCTATGAGAGTGGAGGCCTGTGCCCAGCAGTGGGACGTTAATGGGCTCTAGTGGATGCAACGATGTCCACAAAGAAATTTCAAGTGTCAAAGTGACTATTCAAGATTTCCGTTTTAGTTCCCCAAAACGCCACCGCCAACTTAGACAATGTATTTTATGCAGATAAACTAGAGCTTCCGGTGTCAAAATTTTTGTTACATTTAGAATTCTTATCTGCAGAAGCTGGGGACCCATGTTCCGGAATAACATGTCCGACGGGGTCCCGCTGCATCGTTACGTACGGACAAGCCGAATGCCGATGTCCTCGCAGCTGCCAAAGACGAAAGCCTGTGTGCGGCAGCGACGGCCGGGAGTATCCGTCCGCGTGCCATCTCGACAAACAAGCCTGCGAAAATCTGCTTAATATCACTATCAAATATCACGGCAAATGCGGTTAGTATCTTTGTTATTCTGTTTTGTTACATTTTTCTCGTTTTTCCTCCAGGTTTTTTATTATTTTCATATTGTTCTCAGAAATCTCTGAACTCAATAATAATGGTTTCCTTTTATGCAAAATGCTGGAACCCTGTTAATTGTTATCTCCAAATATTCATATAGAAGTCTAATCTAAAAATGAATCCTAAAACGCGTTTCGCTGAACGTATGCGTTACATTTACGCACAAACCGGCTGTGAATTTCGTTGACAACATAGGTACAAAAATTCTACATCAAGGTTGATAACTGGCAAGACGATGTCCAACAGCAAAGTTCTTACTACGACAAGTGCGCGAAAACACATTGAAGGCGCGATCATAATATTTTCGTAACATGAACTCTACCTTACATTACAAGCAGTACTTACGAAACATCGCAACCATCAACTACTAAAATAATTAGCTCACAACAGTTGAGGTAGAGACAGCCCTTATTTGATTAATTATATCGATACTTTGTTGTCTATAGAAGTAAAAACTATGCACAGCTTAAAAAATTAATCAAATTATTACTTTCTAAATGAAGGTAGTAATTTCTTAAAGTAAAGTGTTTCATTTATTAAAAATACCACATTCAGCTATTTGTAAAGATACAAACACAAAATTAATCTAAAAGTTGAGAATATTTTCAAACAAAGTTGTAACAAATTAATTTTATAACTCATCTTCTCGTAACGAAAATTATACGAACAAATTGCTTAGTATTGTTTCTTTCAAAGTTTAAGAATATGAACGGACCTCTTTAAGTAGGGGTCGTTCCCAAATAAAAGAAAAGAGGTATTCAAAAGGGTCAACATTCTCTTTCTGTGTGAAGCTTAGCTCAAATACTCCAATTACGTCGAATGAAAAAGAGCTTGCATTTTTTGAGGTACGAGAATAAAATCTTTCTAATACTTTTTTATGTTGAGATAACAATGTATTTTTTGGCTGTAACTTTTTACTCTATTTGGTAAGCAGTTAAACATAAGCCGCTATAATATACTCGTAGCATACGACAAGTAAAATTGCTCTTTGAGATGCGCAAAAATTGTTATAGCAGTTAAAGTATGTAAAAATGTGTTCCTTTATTTGTCGTTACATAAAAATAAACTCCGAAGGAATCCCGAAAGAAAAAGAAAAAGGTTTCTGACTGAAGTAGATCTTTTAATAATACAAATAAAACAACTTTCAGAAATTGTTTTCTTAGAGAGTAATTTAATCTGCTTCACTCTTATCTGTGCACGTTTTGTGAACCCTTTTCACAAAACTTGTCCCCGAGCATTCGATCTGGACTGAATTTGTAAGACCAAATGTGCGGGGCATTTCAACATCGTTCGTGAATTTCACTGTTTACTTTAGGTACTTACTTTATGCTCGCTCTTGTACTTGTATTAAATGTTTACCTAAACTTTCTTTTCTATTATTAATAGAGTTGTCTTTTTTTTTTATTTTGCGTGTTCCAAAATGATGAAGTGACCACGTAGAAAATCGTTTGATCTAAAATACTTGTGATGTTATAATTAAAGTGAAAATGGGTCTGTCTTTCACAGTCCATCAGTTTTGGAATGATTTTGATTAGAGTTGGTATAGAGGTAAGTTGTTTCCCCAAGACAGTGATAGGTTATCCCGGAAAATCCCCCGGAAGAGTTCCCTCGCGGTTTTTAGAAAACCTTTATCTACGACGACGACGTGGGCGATATCGCTGGCCGCAGCTAGTAGGTGATTAAGGAAACACTTCATTTTATATTCAGAATAAGCTTACGCTTGACAAAAGCAATTATGAGGACTAGGTTGGAGCGCGCTTGCCTAGAAGATGCCAATTCACTCTTGCCATAAAGGTACTTAAGTTATACGTGGAAGGAAATAAATGCACTGGAATAGCATTCCACACCTAAGCTTACTATATTATGAAACTATAGCATAAACAGATGGATCTAGTTAGAGACGAGATATTTTAAGTGAATCCGGGTAATTTACTGCTCAACAAGTTTTTAGAGACTTACTATCACATTCATCTCACGTCATTACCACTACTCGATTAAAATTGAACACTGAAAAATACTGTCGTTATATTTTTTTATGAAAGTATTCCATGTAAAATTAAGAAAAACATATATTAAATTGTTTTATAAGATAGAAACGAAACAATAACAACGTAAGCTCGTTCACATACAAATTTTTTTGTAACGATAATATATTAATATAAATGCCGCATTGCTGTTAAATGAATTTCATGGAAAAAAGTTCACAGAAGAGAATTTAAATAATATGCAAAAAAGTTAAAAAACTAGATTAGACCACTGTATGCACTGGTTAAAATATTAAAAGCCCCACTAACGGCCTTATACCTCACATTTACTGGCAAAACATTTTTCGACGCGAGAATTTCTCTATTAACATGGGCGCAGCGGATAACTTTAGGTTTATGTAGAAAGTAAAATGTTTTTTTTAGTTTACGTAGATCGCTTCCGAGCGCTGATTGGATTGTTACGTTCTAGCTTTTCGTTATTTGAAATATTAAAGTACAGAATCTATTGAAACCATTACATTTTACGTTTGAAAGCTAAATTGAAAACAAGCCCAAGTATGTGACTCATTAACTGTGAATTAATTTAACAACTCTTTTAACTACATAGTGCCTTTATATCCATACTAATATTACAAATGCAAAAGTATGTCTGTCTTTTCCTGAATTATGACGATGTGGCACAATAAATATGAGAAGCATAGGATACGTTTAAATGCTTAAGTATAGTAATTAAAATGATGAGAAGGAAAAAGAGAAAAGAAGAAGCCAAAAAAAAGTAAATCAATACAACAGGAAGAGCGTACTAGAGGGCCAGCACAAAGTAATGCTACGCAGTTCCACGCTACCATGAAAGAGGCGGTCGTCGCACTATTTTTGTATGGGTACAGCCGTCGTAGTACTGCTACGAATCGTGTAGAATCGCTGAACAAGTGACAAGACCGCTAAGTATTTTCGGACAAAAAGCCGATGTCGTGCAAGTAGTGGAAATAATATATCTATGGAGACTACGACTGTTGTTATGACTAAGATTTCTTTTTCTAGATCTAAGACTGACTGTCTTTCCTCGTAGCTTTGTATGTACATATAGACGCCTGACGTCACCACGTGGGTGATCGGTCCTATATATTATAACCATTACACCCAGTTTACCGATAGCGACCCGCAAAGCCATAAAATATCAAAGTAAAAATACGTATTATAGCTAATTTAATTTTCCTTTTCGTAGATCCCTGTGCAGATCACGAGTGTGCAGATGGTGGAATCTGTCAACTCAACGAAGTTCGTGCTCCAGTATGCAGATGCGGTCCCCCTTGTGATTTGATACCGCGCTCAGGATCTGCAGTATGCGGATCCGATTACAAAGACTACGAGAGTGAATGCGCGCTCCGTAGAGCGTCTTGCCGTACTAGACAACAACTCTCAATAGCCTACAGAGGAGAATGTGCTTCAGGTATGTACTCGTATGTTAAACATAGACAGGTAGACTATAATTATGTAAGAACGAGGAATACAAGCTCTGTTCGTAGTAATAAAACTCGCACCAGGGATACGCTTTAGGAAGAGTTTTGTCAATGAATATGTATTTTATTTATTCTGTACCTTTTGTTCTAAATCAAAACATACCACCGTAGTATGCCGAAAAGATTCCTTGGACGTAGGAAGGAAATTGATGTAATATTATCACTCTCGTCTTAATATTACTATGCTTTTTGTGTATAACACAATTAAAGACAGCTGAAAAGCGATGTTTATGAAGCCTAGACCAAGTCCAGACTAAGTTTTTTTTTGTTCCACAATGAACTATCAAAACGGGATTTGAGATAAATAATAAAATGCTTTCACCATAACCATGTCTAATGCTCGTCTCACATCTTGCATAGTTAACCTATATCAATGTAATTCCACATTTTTGTGTGTGTTAAAAATGTGAAGTGTCACATGATCACTCCAAAATACGTGGGTAGGCATACAAATATTGTTATTCAATGTTCTTGTGAGACAATAAAATAAGAAGAATTGGGTACCTACTTGACAGTTTAATAGTCAAATCAGCTACTTTTTTTCAAACGTCAAAACGCGTCCTAAGTATGGGATTTATATGAAATTCTGAAATATGACGTCATTAAAGTTCGAAGCACTTTGTTACTTTAACCGATTGTTTAAAATGGGTATTCAACATAAAACTATAAGGGGACGTGGATATTACCACTTTTGGGAGATCCTCTATTTAATAATCACTAAAAATAATTTATTTCAATAGTAGTCAAATACCTAGTTGTGTAAAAAGCGGCACTGTTGTTAATGATTTTTGCTATTTAGGTATATTCTGTATATAATCCTCGGTAAAACGGTATTAATAATAATCATAATCCCGTATTAAACTCGTCGGAATTTTAATTAAATTATTTACATGAGCATTATTGTGATTTAATTATAAGGTAGGTATTTTCTAATTTATAAAATTCGATTATAGTTAGAATTATAATGTTACTACCTGGTTACTAAATTTGATAGGTACTTCCGCCCAGATTAACCACCCAATGCACGACGTTATTATTATAATATTTAATTAGTGCCAATGTGCCCAAGAGCCAAGCAAGTAAGATCATTAAAATGTCATGTTAGAATATAACTCTTTGCAAAAAATTAATGATTATCTACTTGAATTTTTTTGAAAAACAAATAGTGATCCAAATCTTTTGTCTCCTAATCTAAAATTAAATCTATTCGAAAACGCACAGAGGTACCGTTATTGGGCTCCTGTTGAGCAGACATTTTGTTCTAAAGAATGTAATTGAACACGAGCGGCGAAGCGTAGTCTTTCCTGAAAGCAATTGTGACAGTTACGATATAATTCAATTTTCGAGAGTTATTAACTCAATATTCGAAGGGTTGTTATCGTTTTATCTATCCTTTCATCAATAAAACGAAAACCTTCTCTTTGCTCAAATTAGATAATTGAAGGTTGGAATTAATTTCTAAAAGTGTTATTTTAATGAGTACTAAATTATATTATCAAAAAAGATTTCTTAATCGAAAGGTAGCATTCAAGAATATCGCTATAATGTGCTCTTCCTGCACCTTGTAAAAATTAAAAACGTCACTTGATTTACAAGGCAACGTTAAAGTAATAGTGACAAGTAATTAAAAAGGCTCTAAACATATTATTGTACAGTATTATGTTTTTGTAAAGAAAATGGGTGCTATAAAAATGCCCATATTCTAGGTACCTATCATCGTAATTCATGACTTTCTGATGCTAGGTAGGTAAATCTCAAAGACCTAATGCAACAGGTTTTAATAATAATTAATTTAAGCCATAATACACCTGAGCCAACGGGCAGCCGGCTTTTCAATCTCTTTCTATTTCCACAGCCATAGACAATAATAACAATAAATCGCTCGGGATATTCTACGCTGATATGACGTGGTCCTAATATTTCAATGAGTACATCCATGCTTAATCTCGTAAGCAGAATTCTGCACGCAAATATCCGTTACATTTGTTCCTGACCGTGGACTCTATTTCACCAAGAGTCTTGTTATTTTTATAGAATGTATATTAATGATTTGGGGAGTAACACAGCAGTTTTGTTACAGCTCAACATCCCTGCGAATCGGTGAAATGCGGTGTTCGCGAGCGATGTACGCTAGACGCGCGCGGCGTGGCCGTGTGTGGCTGTGGCCCGGAATGCGAAGATGTGGTCCGCCCAGTGTGCGGCTCAGATGACCGCACGTACGACAGCCCATGTTTACTAGATCGAACAGCGTGTTTGGATAATCGAGACATACGGATCGCGTACATGGGCGCTTGTGGTACGTTGTTTTATTATTATCTGAAAAGGATTGGTTCTAAGTCAACTAATAATTTTTAAAGTTTTGATAGTTTAAGGCATTCGTAAAGTTCATCAGCCACCGCTGGTATCATCTGGTCACACAACAACAACAAGAATACAAAGGTATACAAGGGTCAAAATGGGATATACCTACTCAAATACTTACAAGCTTGCAAACGACCTATGTATGTTCCATTTTGATACTAAAGTGGGTTAATAATATCGCAAGGCTCATGTAATAGCACCGGACATATTTATTATATGTTGGCTGGTTATTGAAAAAACCCTAATTGAAATTCATAAATTCCGTTTGAGAATAAATTCAACCGTGTTTGTAAATTATTTTTCATATTGTCGTAGGAGTGGAAAACCCTTGTGCCCGAGCAAGTTGTCCGTGGGGCGGCGCGTGTGTAACACGTGGTGGTTCCGCGCATTGTTCGTGCCCTGTATGTGACTCGACCTTAGCCCCAGTTTGTGCCTCCGACCACAACACTTACGGCAGCGAGTGCAAGATGCGTATGCACGCGTGTCAATCCAGTCTCAGGGATGGAGAGCTTCGTGTGTTATATAACGGAACGTGTCGTAAGTATTACGTTTACCTCAAACAGGTGCAGTTGGTTTTAAGCATTACTCGTGCCACGTTTGTGACTCGACCTTAGCTCCAGTTTGTGCCTCCAACCAAAACACCTACGGCAACGAGATGAGTATGCATGTATGCCAATCCAGTCTCAGGGAGGGAGAGCTTCGTGTACCTACATAGGGCTATACCTACATAAGGCTCAAGGCTAAAACCTACTTAGAATGTTGCTTGAATAAAAAGCTTCATCTAAATAGTCATAACCGTTTCCAAGAATACAATAAATTACTTAATTATTATAATTGTAGACTAGATGATGCCCGCGACTTCGTCCGCGGGGATGAAGTTTTTGCATTCCCGCGGAAATTCCTTGATTTTCCGGGATAAAAATTTGCCTATGTCCTTCCCCGGGATACAAATTATTCCTGTATCAAATTTCATCAAAATCGGTTAAACGGTTGGGCCGTGAAAGCGTAGCAGACAGCTGACAGACAGACGCACTTTCGCATTATTTTATAATATTGGTATGGATCTACGTTATTTTATACAATAATTATATTAAAGTTTATGATACCTTATATATCAGATAATCAAATATCAAATAAATAATATAAATGCGAAAGTTTGGATGGATGTATGGATGTATGGATGTATGGATGTTTGTTACTCAATCACGCCCCAACGGCTAAACGGATCTGGATGAAATTTGGCACAGAGATAGATTATAGTCTGGAATAACACATAGGCTACTTTTTATCCCGGAAAATTAAAGAGTTCCCGCGGGAACCGAGAAACATCAATTCACGCGGACGAAGTCGCTGGCATCAGCTAGTTATATAATAAAAACTTACAATAATAATATAATCATACTGTGCGTGTCACGTTTTATAAAGACTTTTTTCCAAATTATAATTTTCGCCTCACCTTTTTATGTAAAAAAAAAAATGTTTCCATCAGCTATTCACCTGTAAGAGCCTGAAAGCAATGAATTTGAAGGTAAAGATGAAATCAATTATAAAATTCCGTCCTTTAGAAAAATCGCTATCAATTTCCCGTGACGAAAGTCTTTTTCTTTTATGAAGTTGTCAATAGGAGCGCAAAGATTTCTTTGCCGTAAAAATGCTTTTATGAAAAACCGCTCACTTTTAATGTAGAAACGACGGAAACTCACGCAGAAGATTGTAATATATTGATCTTATCGAAAAAATAAATACCTGTGGACTGTGGAGGAATGGGACTTTTGACGAATAGGATCATGACGTTTAAAAGAATCGGAAAATATCTCGATTATTAATTTGTATACCTAGGTACATTTTTTTTAAATTTTTATATTATCTACTTACCTACTTACACCATCTCATTTCTCACTATGAAGCGATTAATTTTCATTTATTTAATGAATCACTTTTGTTCCTCCCTGGAAGATATTATTACGTCAATTCATTATGTTATTATTAGTTTAAAACTCTCCTTGGTGAATAATGGTGCGAAAGATTAATAAAAGTATACAAAGGATTAATTTTACAGAATCTTATTAGTTATAGAAACATTATTAGACAACGATGTCCCCTTATAATCGCTTTCAAATTTTAATGAAACCTCTTTCAGGGATTTCAATTTCGCACTTAGAAAATAATTTACTGCGAACTGTATTCGGATTGAGATTAAGCTAGCTTTTAATCCGCTAGAGAACTGCTTAAACACGCGGTCCTTTAAATATTAAATTATAAACGAGGATACTGGGATTGAGTTTAAAAAATTTACACAAATATTTACTTAAGCGGATTCATTTTCACGGAAGAAACCGTCCGTTTTATTTAAATTTCGTACAAAAAACAAGGATTCTTTGAAATTGGTCCACCTGCTTGGGTCAGCGTAAACAATGTGGCAGTGGTATATTTAGAGAACTAGCTTTTACCCGCGGCTCCGCTTACGTCAAGTTCGATTTTGGTTGGAACATAAACCCCTATTTCAAGGATTCGTAAATCCTTTCTTAGCGGATATCTACGATAATTTATGTTTGTATTTATGTGTAGAAACATGTGCCGATATGATTTGCGAGGGCGGAGGAGACTGCGAAGTAGACTCTGAAAGCGGTCGCCCAGTGTGCCACTGTAATCACAATTGCACTGAAGTTCAAGTAAGTAATAGGTACAGAAGAAATCGAAACAGCTATGACTCGATCTCTACGCATTACTACAAGATTGAATAAATATTTGAGATAAATATTGAGATAAATCTACTCATATATTATCTGCTATTAATTGTTATTGTAAATACCAAATAATACGATATTTCTCGCCTCTCTTATTATTTATAAAATTATGTTCTTTTGTTAGAGATAAATGATTGAAGGCATTACTAATTTAATACAAATTAGTAATGCCTTTAATCATTTATCTCTTGATGTTGATGTTAACATAGCTTTTGAAAACAAAAGATAACAATTTCTGTAAATATACCATTAGGTAGTATTATATGATACGAAATTAAATTTATTGCCAGGCCGGCGTATTATTTTGTTTACAGAATAACAAAAGTTAATTTGTACAATAAGTTTTTCTTATTTACATTGTTCTGTTAGTATTGCGAATCTGATGAATCGTTTTTGTTTTATTTACCAACTAAGTAATTATAATTAATTTTAATCTGTAACCCAATTTTTTTCAGTAGTACTTAATATTAAGGTTTAATGAATCAAACTTTCAAATAAGTTGTTTTGAAAATACTCGTAGCAACATTCTCCGTAATTGAATGGCTAGAAATTACTCAACACTCATGAATTAACACACACGCACACACAAATCTTTTGAAAATTATTTCTCGTAGATTCCTACAACAACGCTTCCGTGACTCAACATTGTTAAAATCAAAGTACACTTTACTACCCAACACGAATGCGGGGCGTACCGAAGAATAACCTTTCTTAAAATTTTATCTATAGTTAGCGCGTGAAACGATTCCGTAAAACACCACAGTACCTCTGATTTTTTATACAGTGAAACCTCAAATAATATTGAAATGTTGAAATGATTTATTTATTTCACATAGGACAACTTGTGTCACTTATGAAACGTTAAGACTCTACAAGATCGGAAAGATAATTCTACTGAGAAGAGCCGGCAAGAAATTCAGCAGTGGCTCTTTTCTCAAAAAATAAAGGGTCACAATAAGTAGACAATACAACACATAAGTTACAAATATTACACTGACTTGTGGGTCACTGGACGCGAGGCCGGTTGCTTCCATGCAACTTTGTCATTAATAAAATCATCGATAGTGTAATACCCTCGACTTAACAAATGCTGTTTAACACAGTCTTTAAATCTATGTAATGGCAAATCCAGAAACTCTTTGGGAACCATATTATAAAAGCGTACACTCGACCCCACAAAGGATTTCTGCACCTTGCGCACACGATACGACGCTGTTACTAGCTTAGAATGATGACTGTTACAATAGAATGTTTAGTACTACGCCCAGACGCTACCACGAACGTTTAAGTACACACGCATCTGGTAGCAGTGTTCACCACATACATTTTATACGAGGTCTAAAACGATGCTGGAATTTTTAACGACATTAAGGGTCAGTTGCACCACAGGAAAAAATAGCTATTGTTAAACTTGCCTTAAAAGTGAGTGATAATTCTGTAGTCTTAATCAGCCTCTTTAGGTAAGGTACATTATTACCACTTATATGGTGCAACTGACCCCTTAGTACGTTCTAAGTTTTTGTTTCGTACGCAAGTTAGGTACCTAGTCAAAATATGACAACAAAGGCATACTGAGGCGTCCAGGAATAATAATTTTACCGCTTTGTCGCAGGATTCGGATGTGGTGTGCGGTACGGATGGTCAGACTTATCCGTCACAATGCGAGCTAGATTTGACAGCGTGTCGCGACCAAAGCGAGCTGCGGCTGGCCTACAAAGGAGATTGTGGTGAGTGATTGGTTCGGATTTCAACATTCTAATTTCATTACTGTTATTGCAATGTTTATTTATAATATCCGTATATTTATGTTAAAATATAACAAGGCATACCAACTACGTATTTTACAAAAGGTATGACTAATTCAGTATAAAAAAAGAAAACTTAAAATCGTACGATTGATAGTGGGTTTATGCCAAGTATTCTAATACACTTAAAATGACCAAGCGATTAGTAACAAAAATAGAAGAAAGTCATTAGAACTTAATTCAAACGAAATGATGTCCGCGACTGTATTCGCGTGGATTTGCGCGTGGAACTCTTTAACTCTCTTTTTTCTGGGCAAAAACCATACAGGCTTCCGCATTAAGGTCCGCATGCAAAAAATACGTCGACCCGTTGCTCTGTTGTGGCGTGATTGAAGGGCCAACTAACAAATAAACAATTTAGTAGCAAATTATTGGCAATGATTTGCTCAAATGGCTCTGATAGTTCCTTAGTTATGATTTGTGAGATGGTGATAATAAAAAAAATAAAACCCGGCTGAGTTTGTTGTGGGCTCTTCTCAGACCAGGGCGCGTTTGGAACCCTCGTAGCTTTAGTTTTAAGATACCGTAACTGATTATCACCATCATGTTTTTTATGTAAGTAATTTTTAACGTCAATAAGTGTACAGTATACCTATATTGAATAAATAAATTGAATCTTGAATCTTGAATTATCATACTATGTTATATTCTTTCATATTATAAATTAATGACCTAGAGAAACGAAATATGATGTGTCAAATGATTATTCAATTTGTAATTTTAACCTATCAATAATAGCTGATATCGATGAATTATTTGGGCATAAGCTTAGCTGAATCCAACAACTCATGTCAGCCTGAACCTAATAATATACGCTCCACTGGTCATCGACAGAATAGGCCAGTAGTAAATCCATATTAATATTACAGATTGCACGTAAACCGACATAGCTGGAATAATCCTTGTGTTGCGTTATTGATTTATTAGAATAGATTACATTTCGTTTACGAATAGGTAAAATCACAAACAGATTGAGATTTTTATTATTTTTTATTATCTTTGGCCATCATTTTAACCCACATTTCTGTTTTGCATAAACTATAACTGAAGGAAAAAATATAAGATACTGACCTATATAAGTTACGTTGCATCTTTATATTAAAATTTATACACACATTTTTATTAAGAGGATAAGAACAAACGCAAACATGTTAATGTTGAATAAAACTTTACAACTATGTTAAATGTTCATGCATTCATTATTTTCCCCTCTAACTTGACGCTTGATCTATTGTTATCCTAATCCACCTTTATTACCACCAATTTAACGTACGTAGAACTTGTATTTATACCACACTAGCTGATGCCCGCGACTTCGTCCGCGTGGATTGAGGTTTTTCGGTTCCCGCGGGAACTCTTTAATTTTCCGGGATAAAAAGTAGCCTATGTGCTATTCCAGACTATAATCTATCTCTGTGCCAAATTTCATCCAGATCCGTTCATCCGTTGGAGCGTGATTGAGTAACAAACATACATCCATGCATCCATCCATCTAAACTTTCGCATTTATAATATTTATTTGATTGTTTACTTTGAAAAAATCTATATATATTATAATGAATCCCTATTTCCCTTGGTCACGGCATCACGCGTGAACGGCTAGACTTATTTCGCTAATACTTTTTTTGTTGTGTTTGTTATTGTAAGGAGAAGGTTCTTATGAAAGAAAAAACTAAGATAGTTGCGCGGAACATTAGAAAATAAATAAAACTTAACGACCATATTATTAACTTTTTATACCCTTTTCTCCTATTGTAACCTTATGGCATTTGACATAATTGCCAGTTGTGTGATTATTTTTTATCCTTGAAAATTAAAGAGTTCCCGCGGAAACCAAAAAACCTCAATCCACGCGGACGAAGTCGTGGGCATCAGCTAGTAACTCATAATTAAAGAATATGCAGCTGAAATGAGTAACAGCTACCTTGGCCAAAGAATAAGTTTGCTCATCCGAATGCAGCATTGCATTCGGATGCAAACCAGCATCTTGGGCAGTTGGGCACTATGCCTCACTTCGCTGGTTTCGACAAGGATTTAACAATTTAAGATTTAAGTTTATTTTATAGTACAGTTTTAATAACCGTTATGTTTTTAGTTTTATTTAGATTTTAGATATTATTCTGTCATAGCTAAAATTATACATGCATTGAAAGTTTTGTTTGTACACAATGCTAGGAACAAGTTATGAGCACACGGGATGATTTCACAGAGCGTGTGATTACACAAATTGCATTCAAGCACGAGATTGTACAGATACAATTGAAAATGTTTTGTATTTAATGATGCTCACAATTTCGTACTTGTGGGTTTAAAAATCCTGTGAGAACTCTTTGATTTTTGGGGACAAAAAGAAGCCTATAAAAGAAAATTTTGGGGACAAAAAAATATGTCAATCTGTAGCCCCGTGTAGTGTTACGTCATGGTTGAAAGACAAACTAACAAATAAACACGCTTTTGTTTTTATAATATGGTATAAATATAGATATATAGGTACTGTTAAGGGGAAGGGTAGTAAGAGTTGGAATGAAGGTATTTGAAGCGATTCAAGATACTTTAGATATTCTGCATAATACTCGTACTATCCACTAATAATAAATAAAAAACAGGCTCTCAATTTTTACCAATAAGGGCTAAAAATTCATTAAAAATATACATTAAGAGGGCTCAGTACGCGCGACCGAAGTTGCCGGCGCACGTGGGTAACCTGTTTGCTATTTCACCTAACATTGTGTTAGAATGTGCGTGTCGGGTGCGAGGCACGATGATTTTCACCGAAATCAAGCGCGCGAAAAGGGTTGAACAGTCGTTTGGGAAACCCGTTTGTTTGTAAAAACTACTAAATGTATGTTTACATAGTAAAGTTATTTCAAGTAATGAATAAATAAACTATGTTTCTTGATAAATTGTTTTATAATTTTCATACTCCTAATCTTAAGTACTTATTTGCGCCCAAAGTTGTCATCAATTTAGTGTGAAAATAGGAATCTTTCGCGGCTCGTAACTTTAAAATCAATATTTTTTTCAATATTTTATGTATCAATAAACCTAGATAATGACGAGACAAATTGAAATAATATTTAGTTTTGAGCGAACAATATTAAAATAATGTAGTAATTACGAGATTACGTTTGTATGAAGAAGGTACCGGCTGGAGTCCCCTTAATTTAGCTCTCTTACCAAACTACGAACTTCGTATTCGTAGCATAGCGTAGCAACTCGTAGAACCTAAAATAAATTCTTACAATTCATACCCATTTTGTGAAAACATTCATTGCTCAATAGATCTAGAGCTCCTTAACCAGCTTCGTGATCCTTTACTTTGCGCACTGCACCATATCTGTTCATATATTACAACCATAATAGACCGAGAATACACAACGGACCGGACAGAACTAAACGTCCGCGGGAATTGTTGGCGTAGTAATTAAGCGGCTAATAATAATTGGCGTAGCGTAAGTGGCTTATTTTTTTTTAATTTTTAATCCACTACAAGTTAGCCCTTGACCGCGATCTTACCTGATGATAAGTGATGATGCAGTCTAAGATGGCAGCGGGCTAACCTGTTAGGGAAATGGCAGTTATATTAAACCCATGCCCCTATTCAGTTTCTACACGGCATCGTACCGGAACGCTAAATCGCTTGGCGGCACGTCTTTGCCGGTAGGGTGGTAACTAGCCACAGCCGAAGCCTCCCACCAGGTCACGCTCGATAATGTAATATGAATGACGCGGACTTTTCATGCGGCAGGTTTTTCCTGCCTTCCGTACTATATTCGTATTTCAAGAAAACGCATGAGTCTATTGGTTAAGACAGCACGGCAGCGTATGAACAGCAGCCGCGCTGCTGGGAAAAGCAAAACATAGTCAGGAAGACACGCGTAGTGTAAGCTTTGCTATTGAGGCGCGTTGCGGTTCGCCGAGCGCAGTTAGGTAGTGCGCGAACATAGTAAATAGTACTCACTATATTTGCGAGTATTCACTGAATACTCAGCTTAAGATTCTGGTACAGTTAAGCAAGCGGGCTCCGTAGTCGCTTAATGGCCTATAAATAACCTGCATCAGCGGATAAATGTCTGAAAACATACATTAATACCCTGCTACACTAATTACTTTTATTATTTGCTTTGCAGTTCTCTAACATAAAAGTTAATTTAGATTTGTTTGTGAGGATTTGTGAAGAGAGCTATTTGAAATAGAAAATTTCAAATATTCATTTCTAAGCTCGGTATATCTTTCTATTGAAATTATTCGTATTTTAGCCATAAGTACTCAAATTTTATTTGCAAAAGTATCTTCTCACTGAAACGTGTTCGAGACGCGCTTAATATGGCGAATAGGGCGGTTTTACTGTGAACTAACGATGAAATCGTGATAATGTGAGTTAAAACGTAGCTCAAGAAAGTCTAAAGCGCCGGGAAAAGTGCATCGCTTACGAGTTTCGCTGAAGGTTCCCATGCGATTTGTCTGCGTAATGACTCTGCCCCCGTGTCGGTACGGAAAGCAGAACTATAATAATAAACACAATCACTGAGAAAACTTTTTATTCCAACTAAAATATCCATAAAAGCCCTCGAACGCACATAGACCCTGTATTTGAAAATTGAAATACAGAGTATGGTTTCCTTTTCGCCACTTTGAAAATTATATGAAAGCTAAATAAAATGTCACGTCTTTTCACATAATCATAAATATCGCTTGCTCGTGTTCCATTTCCAATGTTTTGCTTTACAAAAACTCTTCTCAAAGGCCTTTTTGCCAACTTAATGTTTCGTGTTTCCCTTAAAAGCGCGGCGTCTGCTCCTTTGCCCGACGACGGGGTTCCAGATCGATAAAGGATTTAAGTGCTCCACATATTGGGGTCCCCATAAATCGCCTCTTTGACGCCGTGAGAGTTACTTTGTACTAAATCGCTGAGAGAAATTCGCTGAGTGTGAAATTTAGTAGAGTTAATAATTTTCTTTCTTTGACATTTCACTTTAGTCAAATACTAGCTGAATCATCCCAGTTTCACTTGGGTGGAGTTTTTGAAAATCCTTTTTAGTAGATCTTAACCTAGACCCAATGGTTTAAGCACGTCGATAAGATATCTACGGTTAATTCTTTAAATTAATGCATTGATTTTCAAACAAAACAAAAAGCAAGATACCATTATTATCGGTTACTCATGATGCCTGATACTGAGACCTATGTTTATTCAGGTATATACGAGTAGTTATATTCTGACAGTAATTATCCGTCACGACTATAATAATATATTAATAGACAAGGACCTTGTCACAAGTTAGAGACGAGGCTATCTTATATGCATCTAATATCAACAGGCATTATCATTTCGGACTACTACGTCGACTTCTTAAAAAGTTGATGACTATTCCCATAATGTCAAGTAATTAGAAATTTGAATTTACTATAGAGCAATAACTAAATATTGAGGGCCGTTCACCATATCAGAAATGAAATAAAAATGTAATGCTCCATAACATAAAATCTAATGAGTCTCCGTGTATTTTTCTGAAACTTTTTAATTAGCCGCCTCTTTTGTTTTTATTTTGTTGCCCACAGGCAAAAATGTAATTTTCTTCTAACTATCCATTTTCTCAGTGGCTAGTACCGACCGCTTTCACGAGGCTTTCATATTGCGCAGAAGTGGTAAACAATCGTTATTAAATTTTCACGGATGTCTTGCCGCATCCCTCATTCCGTTAAATGGAAAGCCTGAACATGCAGTAATAGGATTGTGTGAGAGAAATTTATCGTTCTATTAGACGATATACTGAAACTTGTGCTCAATTAAAATATATTCTTATTACTTTTCTGATTTGTATACCTCAACCGAGAATATGTTTTTATATTTATACAAAAGTTGTATTATAAAATGACGTTTGTGGCTAAATATTACTTGGAACATTTTTCCTTTTATATTTTATAATAGTAGGTACTGAAGTCAGCCATTGTTTCAGCCCTCTGCGAATCAGTCCAGTGTTCATACGGAGCTCATTGCGTAGCTGGTGAATGCGTGTGTCCAACCGATTGCACCAGTGCGCTTCGCGAGCCGGTCTGCGGTAGCACAATGCAAACGTACCCTAACGAGTGTGAACTACAAAAGGCAGCTTGTAAACTACAACCACCCAACAAACTTCACGTCATCTTCTATGGAGACTGCAAAGATAGGCTGGCCGTAGTTCCACCAATCGCTATGAGTACGTATCATCATTAAAAACAACATACTTTATAGCCACACGTTCTTACTTTCTCTATCAACATTCTAAAGCATCGTTCATCTACTACAAGTTTCATTTATTTATAAGTTTAATATAATATTTAATGTAATAAGTATTCACATTTCTCTAACTAATATAACTTCCTTAATAATAAAATTCTAACCTTATGATCACCTAGTAAGTTTATTGAAATATTTTCTAAAGAACCGCGGATCCTAATCAACTCCAGTTATTAGAAGTTATTTCAATAAAGCGACTTATGGCCTCGGCCAATTAACTAACTTTCCGCTTTTCGCATGACTAACACGTAAACATTTGGGTCGTGTGGGCAGCTACGACCGCGATGACCACAACAGAGGCGGAAGAAGGTTCGACGGATTCCTTGGGTGCGACCGAGGATGGTACCACGAGCCCATCGGCCTGCCGTGATATCCGCTGCGATTTTGACGCCAGCTGCGAGATTGGTTTCGATGGTTACCCACGTTGCTCTTGCCTATTCGAATGTCCGGCTGATGATGAATACTTTCCGGTGTGCGCGTCTGACTTTCGACTTTATCCGAGTCTGTGCGCCATGCGTAAGGAAGGTTGTCAAAAGCAGTTGGAGCTTAGATTACGGCCCTTGGATCTATGTAAAGGTTGGTCACTCCATCTTCTTGTTTATCAAGTCCATCGCAAGATTCACTATCATCTTAATTACCATTCAACCCTGAAATAATCTTTAAGTATAGTCCATAATAATCTATAATATAGTAGACTGATTAATGAACATTGTACAAAATGTAGTTATTATTTATAAGCTCCTCACTTTATACAGGCATGGAAGTAAGGCCTTGCGGTAATAACAAGGCAATGATAGATATGTCAACGGGGCTTGAAATTGACTGCGGTAACGGACCACACCGCCAAGACTGCCCGCCGGGGAGTTACTGCCATATAACGTTAACTGCCGCAAGATGTTGCTCGAAAAGTGAGTTTATACTAACATTCAAATTCATGAGGGTCTGTTTACTTAGCACTAAAAGTAACTGATAGTCTCCTTCGAGCTTATTATTTTAAAAATATTAAAAGTACGGTTATCATATTTTTATAGGGTTTCAGTCAAGATATATTTTTTTATTACTATATCCTTGTTAATGCGGTGAAGAATAGCAGTTTTTTTTACAAATTTTGATATCAATTTAGTAAGCGTAAAAAATCTGATTTGGTAGGTAATCCATGTACACACATGTTTTCTTGTAATTAGTTTGTCTTGGTAATACTATATTACTTGAACATACTCGTAAGTTTCTTGTAATAATTTAAAGCAAATAATGAGGCCAATTCTGTATCTCTAAACTAAACTAAAACCACAGAATAGGTAATAGTATGCTAAAACGACAGCTCTAAATTTAGTGCTGCCCCTTTCCGCAGGGAGTGTTATGAAAGAGATAGAAATATAAATAGAGCTGTCATTTCAGTTTAGTTTAGAAATGTTGTAAAACAGACTTAACCCCATTAAACGTGAGTTTAATAATTGTTTTACCTAATTTACATGAAACTTGGTAAGAACATTTCTGAGAAATTCTCTAAACGTATCGCAGCGTGTTATGTAAATTTTTAATGAAGGTCTTGTATTCTATGTATTTGGTGTATACACCAAAATACAACTGCATATACTTATTTATGAAATTCCGTAGTACGGATGGTAAAGTTGCAAGACGCTGTTTCTAAATTGGACACAATCACGCTATAGCTGTTACCGCTTGAGTCTTTTGTTCGCATCTCATAAAATTCCCCTTGTATCTGAATAGTACCTTTTTTTTTATCGATGACATAATATTGGCGATTCACTATCATTCCTATGAGTGAATATAATTATTTATTATTATTAGCTGTTGATTGCTTAAAATAAAAGTAATTAAAAAAATAAGTTAAATTAAACGTGTTGAGTTAGATGCGTATTACCGATTTTAAAATCAAATCTACAAAATGACACCACCACCACCACCACCACCACCACCACCGCCACTACAGCCCATTAACGTCCTACTGCTGGGCACAGGCCTCCACTCTCATAGGAGAGAGGGAATTAGAGCTTAGCTAAAGGACACCTAGCATATCGCAAAATCATTTTTGGTCGATGCGCGACCTTTGTGTGATCACGGAAAGATTATATTAAAATGCTGTTACTTTTTACCCCAGTAGTAAGTTTTCATGGGATAAAATTTTCCCTTAAGAAAAGTTGTAACATAAAACTAGCATAAAACAAAATAAAACTTCAAAACGTTAAAGCATTACGTAAAGAAAAAAATACAAGGAACTTGTTTATTCAATGCACTTCAATTTTATACAGACGATACAAGACAAGTGGATGAAAGGAAGACTGTACACTGCTCTGAGAGTGCTTATGGTTGTTGTTCGGACGGATCGACCGCCGCATCGGGTCCAGGCGAAGAGGGATGCCCAATTACAACTTCGACTTGCGGTTGCAATCGTCTGGGATCAGTGTCGGATCGCTGCGATGACAGTGGGCAGTGTGTTTGTCGTCCCGGGGTAGGAGGGCTTAAGTGCGATAGATGTGAGCCCGGATATTGGGGACTGCCTCGGATAGGATCCGGTCACACGGGATGCATTCGTAAGTACAAGTACCGTTACGATCCCACCATTTGGTCATTAGTTATTCTATCTCACGAAGTCCGTTCGGCCATGATGGCTGTAGTTGTTCCATGTATCGTCAAGCGTATTGGTTTGCTTATACCTAGGTGGCATTGAAATCTGTGAGAAAACATGGCGTATTAATCGAAGTTACGCATACTAATATAATTCGCTTGAGAGTCATAACAATACTAGTCTACTATTGCCTTTTGCAAACAACCTATCGTTTGCATACAACCTATCGTTTAAAGCAAAGAATATTTTCAAAATTTAAATTTTGTACAAAATGTAGTTAAGTACCTACTAGTAATAATCAAAGAAATGTATAAGTTTATTGCGGCTCGTTGTTGATTCTGTGAATCTTCTTGTCATGGTTTAATGAGATGGTTTATAATATGGCAACGATTAATACTTATCGGGATGAAAATTAAAAAAAAATGCGCACCAAAAACTAATATTATATTACACTTTGAGACTCGCTCTCGGTCTCGCTGCTAGTGATATTTGCAGCTCGATGTCAGAATATAGTATCATCACCAAACTTCGATGAGGTCGCCAAGTTTCGTATACTTACTCGTACATTAGTTATAAACTTAACTAACGTTTGGAGTATGTAGTTAAAGGAATGGTCGAATATCAATGTGCACTATATTACATTACAAGCAGATGCCCACAACTTCGTCCGCGTAAAATAAGTTTTTTAAATTCCCACGGGAACTCACTAATTTTTCGGGTTAATATATTATTATAACCTATGATACTCACAAATAATGTGGCTTTCTATTGGTACCAACATTTTCAAAATTGGTTCAGTAGATCCAGAGATTACCCCCTACAACCTCACATACTTTACCTCTTTATAATATATATAGAGATAATTACAAAGTTAATATTGTTAAAAATATACTTACGAGCGCAATCTATATGTATTTAGTCCTAATGTTTCTTTATAGCCTGTGGTTGTTCAGCCTTCGGTTCCGTTAGAGAAGACTGTGAGCAAATGACGGGCCGCTGCGTCTGTCGAACTGGCGTTCAAGGCCAGAAGTGTACGGTGTGCGCCGACCACCGCCGCCGCTTGGGCCCTAACGGCTGTTCTGATCGTAAGTACCCGATAATCCTGATATATTGGTTTTTATATTGGGATATCGACCCTCTACGAGCCACTTTTTATTCCTTTTATGTGCTTTTCGAGGGCTTCCTAAGGAAAAGAGACGTTAGCGTTTATTAAAATTTATTGCATCACTTTCACATAACAGATCATAATAGAGCTTTGATTCTCGATGAATTTAAAATGGTCGTTAAACGCGAACTATTTATCATTTTGTGGCGTCAATCTAACGTCGTAAAAATATCAGACACTAATTCAAATTTTAATTAGGTAAATAGTTAGTTACTAACAAGTATGACTTCATAAAACGGACTTAGCTGAAAATATCAATTTTCAGAAGTTTACGGTGAGAATAATGTAAAGCGCAGAGCAAAATCGAGATAATGCAACTTATGCTATGTTTACGTATTAATGAGTATTGATAGCTCTGATTTATAGCAATAAAATATTATGATATACTTAGCAAAATGAGTTACAATTATTTTAGCTGAGATTGGAGGTATCGTGGAGTCGTGCGCAGAGTTATCATGTTACTTTGGAGCGGTTTGTACTGAACGTACTGGAGGCGCGCTGTGCGAATGTGCGGCTGCGCCATGTTCCGATAGCGACCTCAATATGCTGGTGAGTACTTAAAAATATAATTAAAATATTCAGTTTATTTTAAATTATATTTTCACCAATATTATTAATGCAAATTTAAAGGGTGCGCGAGCAGATTAGCAAGTTTTTAATAAGAAATATGAAAGTCTTCAAACAAGTGCCAAATTAAAAGTCTCGATTACATAATACCATGGCCGTGAGAAACGTCTTGAAATGCAATAAGTGTCGTTACTTTATTGGTCTCTTTAAAGAACTCATTAAAACTTTAGATCAACCAAACGAAATGCTCTTTAACTTTGGTAACTGCAATGAAAATCAACAGGTATGCGGGAGCGACGGCAAAACGTACGAGTCAGAGTGCCATTTGAAACTACAAGCGTGTCGCACGCAGGAGGACATAGTAGTGCAGGCATTTGGTCCTTGCAAGTTGTCCGAAGTAGCTGGCACGGCCGGCCCGCTGCGGCCCTCGTCTCCGATACAATTCACCCAACAAGACGATGGCGCCGCTTCTAAATCAACCAGACACTTACTAAATCCCGATAAGTACTACAATAAGTATGATTGGACGAGGAAGGAGACGCCTAGCGATTTCGACAACATTCTATTGGGACAGAAATTAAAAGGTAAGTGGGGGATCGAGTTAAGACAATAGACTCTCAGTAAAGCAATTTCGCGCTCTATTGCTAAACTTAATTGATATTTTAATTGTATTGCTCTTATTTATACAGTTGGAGTTTACTTAAATCAACGAATTTCAACCAGTATTATATTGCTGTACTATTAATTATCTATTAAGTCATTTAAGTTTTCCATGGTGTTAGAAATAGCCAATTTGTGTCTATCTAAGGCACCTTACATCATACTTGACTGAGGTTTCATTCAAACAAAACTTACACACTTAAAGCTTAGCTTAGCTTATTAGGTACATTTAAATTATTTTTACTTCTAATTCCCATTAAATCTAAATATCCTTTTCTACTTTTAAATCATTCTAAAACGGATTAGGCAAAGTTTTACATACATAAATGGTTTGATTCAATTAATTATAATTATTATAATCCGATGAATTTCAGGAACATCTAAGTAAATTCATCTTAATCACGTTAATTTTGTAGGAGATTACAGTTGGGCTTGTTGTGTGAGCAGTTTCCCTTGTCACTCTGTGACACTATTCCTCGTAGCGTTAACTTAGTTGCCGATTTATCTTACTTATTTATTGTTCCAACATAATTATATAGAATTAGTTGTTGCTTATTTCTTAGACAACTACAGAGGATTAGTTAACTGATACTTTTGTGTAGCTTTGTAATTTTTTGTTTTATATTTAACTAGATTATGCCCGCGACTTTGATTCCCGCGGGAATTCTTCAGTTTTCCGGGATGTAACCTATCTCTATACTAAATTTGATCAAAATCGGTTGAAAATATGGGCCGTTAAAGCGTAGCAGACAGATAGACACACTTTCGCATTTACTATATCCAGCATGGATTCGGTTGATTTTTAAGTACGAAGCACACAGGGTTTGGGTTGCAGGAAAACTGGCAGTCGGTCCAAAAGCGGTCAGTATAGTTCCAAAACTCCCTAGGTATATCCCTATTGTGTGGATAGTGCTTCAAACAAATTAACAACTGCTACACTTTTAACTTAACTAGTAGTTTCCTAAAAAGTGTAATGTAAAGTGCCTACATTTTGCAAGAGAATATTATGTCAAAATAAAAACTTCCTTATTAGGTATGATGTAGGGAAGTCATAAATTTCTCCGATTTTCCACCTCAAATGCACCCTTTATGAATCTTTAAATTTACAAGGTTAACCTGCAACCCGAAATACACAGTAAAAGTTTTCAGTTCTTGTTTCAACTTATTTAATAAACAGCGGAATAAATAAATTGATGGATTATTGTTAAAAGAATATGATCCCCTCTACCTACTCATATAACCGACTTATATCTCCCCTTTTCTCAGGTTCACAAACAGCAACAACAGCTACCGTAGGAGCAGTGGGTGCACTACTGGGGGATCTTTGTACAGATGACGGGGACTGCTCTGCCTTACCAGGCGCGTACTGTGCACGTGGAGGTTGCGTATGCCGACTGGGGTACACTCCCACTGTCCATAGAAAAGCTTGCATTGGTAAGTTTAGATTTATTGATAATTATAGCCCGTATGATACGTGTCTGGCGCTGGCCCCTAAGATACAGTTCTTCCTAGTTCAGGGGCCAGGAATTCATTGTTCTATATACAGAACAATGAAGTATGAACTAACTAGTCCTTCCTCCTTGAAAACTCTTTGAAAATAAAAACACGTGTAAACGATCGCGCGGACCACCGCGGAGGGGAGCGAGCGGGGGGCGGCTTGAATAGTATACAAAATGACACGTGTAAACGCAAAGATGTTTTAGTTGAAATCACAGAGTAGTTTGTTGAAATTAAGTCACTAAATAATTTGTTGAAAATACAAATGACTTATTAATTTCAAAAATGTTTGTTTTGCAAAAATCACAAATCTTTAGTAATAACAAATAAGTTTTGTTGTGGTAAAATTTGTAAAATTATTAAAACGGATCTGTTGAAATAAAAAAATCAATTGCTAACAATTAGTGCCCGTTTGGTAATATAATCAATAATAATATTTGATAATTTAACAAAACTTTTGTAATTATTAATTAAATTTAGTTAATTCTTCGAATACAAAACAGTTTAGCAAATTCTGGTGGTGTCTTTTTTCTCCGTGTACTTTAGTTGGGCTGTAGTGGTGCTTTAGTTATTTCCATTAATAAAGATTTCTATTTCTATTTCTAAAGACCTACTGATAACCTCATATTTTGATAAACTAGCTATTTATCAGCGTTTTGTAAATGTTGAATATGGCAAAGATGATGTAGTTACGAAAGGATAGCAGCGTAATTTTCTTTCTTTGTTCTTGGTCAGAATTTAATTTAGTACACGATAGAGACAATGGTCTTCTTTCTTATCTAAACATAGCCTATAAAATAACGTAAAACAACTAAGCAATGGGGCCTCATTACGTAAAAATTAATGCTATAGTTTAACGATCGCAATCGCCTCTGATTGGTTAACACTTCTCCGCTATTGGCCAAAATTCACTGAATACCATAACTTCCTCCTCATCGACTGCCTCGTTGGTCTAGTGGTTAGCATGTTCAACTGCGGCCGACGAGGTCCCGGGTTCGAGTCCCGGGTCGGGCCATAATTAAGTAATGGGTTTTTCTGTCTAGAAATTCTCAGTACTAGCCCGGAGTTAGAAAGTTGGTGGTGTTTCACCCCCGTGCCTCGGAGAGCACGTTTAGCCGTCGGTCCCGGTTATTATCACTAACATGATAATAGTCGTTAAAGCCGCCAACCTGCATTGGAGCAGCGTGGTGGGTCTAAGCTCTAATTTCCACTCTCCTATGAGAGTGGAGGCCTGTGCCCAGCAGTGGGACGTTAATGGGCTGTAGTGGATACTATAACTTCAATCAAACAAATCGATTGAGACTAAAGATGATTGTAGCAGGTTTTAAATAATATCACTACTGGGTGCTGATCTGTGATAATTGTTATCTTTGGCGATATTGCAAGATTGTAAGGATTGCTACAAGAATGATTTAAATTAGGCGAAGCGTTTCATTTCTAGACCGCCGCAAAGACACAAAGCTCTTTACATATGCGTATTATTCATACGTATTCATTCCCTTTGCATCGCGCGGGTGCGGGTGAAAGCACCATTACATTTTAGTAAGGTTCCCTTTTGTACGGATACAATCTAATGCTTTCTAAATTTAATAAAAATAAATGTTAATACGAGGTTTAGGTAAATTAAAATTGTTAGCTTAACGAAAACGTTTTGCTCTCCGACCACTCGTGTTCCCAATAAGGAAATAGTAGTTTATGCAACTGTCATATAATGAAGGGTATTAAAACACGAGTGTGAGTTTATGAAACGAGCGCAGCGAGTTTCATAATAGTAACGAGTGTTTTAATACCCGTGTTATATGCAGTTGCATACACTACTTTATCTTCACTAATGCAATTTATCAAACAACAAGAGTAAAAGCTGACAATAGTTTATTTATAATAATTCACGCGTACGTGTATTGTCACAGTGAACTTGCCGCCATTAAAATCTAACCAATGAGAGCGCAGCTGCGCGCGCAGGGCCAATCAGGAGCGAGCGCGCGCTGTTCGTTTTTTATTTAATTGGCACAAGATCTTACCAAAGAGTTTTGTGTATGTAAGTTTAGTAGTTTCGACGAAGTTTTCACGTATAACCCAACTGTTTTCAAAAGTCAGCCTAATATCAAAATTTTATACAACTGAGGATATGACATGAGGATATGACATATAAATATGAGGATTTTGACATAAGGCTCGCCAGGTTAATTGGTCGCGTTTTATTGATGTTATAATGAGATTTTACGATATCGATGTGGATATTATACCATCATGTGAAATTGCTTAAATTGAGTGTTTTGTTATCTGCGCTATAACAGTAGTAATTATAAGTCAAGTATTGGAAACATAAGTAGAATTTTATAACATTAGTGTAGATAAAGGTTATTATGAAAGGTCGGGTAACCCTATTATAATATGTGGATGTAGGTCAATATTCAATTAAATGATGTTATCATTTACTTATATCTATTTGTATTAAAATTTCGGTTTCCTTGAGTAGCAGTTATCTACCAGTTTTAGAGTGAAATGTTTACCTACGTTTTTTATTCCCTATGATAACATGAAATTATCCTAAATACATACATTTGAAGCTACAACCATGGAATCATGTTATTGAAGTTATTATTAACTCGAGGTAAAATATTATAATACCTACCATGTAATGATCGTTTCTACTTCGAATCACGGCTATTTGCTTTTGAATTTTTGATGCTTTAATTTTTATCGATTTAATTCACAACATACAGTCACACAATGTATAAAATTAGAACTTGTCTCTGAGATCAAAATAATTTTCTTGTGAATTAGTATGCGCATCCATACTTAATATTATAAATGCGAAAGTGTGTCTGTCTGTCTGTCTGTCTGTCACGCTTTCCCGGCCCATCTTTTTAACCGATTTTGCTGAAATTTGGTATAGAGGTAGGTTATATCCCCTGCCCCCCTAGCATGGGCCGAGACAATTTTCTCCCCGTGGAAAGGATAAAAATTTTATTCCTAAATAAATAAATAAAAACGCTAAATAACGGTGGGTAAATAGTCCCCCGAGTCCCCGTGAAATGTCAAACGGGGATAAACTTCTCCTCTCCCCTGTTGCCGTGCTCTGAGAAGTGGAAAAGTTAATTTTATCTCTTGTCAGTGGATAAAATCGGGGGATAAATTTTTTATCTCCGGCCCATGCTAGCCCGGCTGGTCTGAGAAGAGCCCACAACAAACTCAGCCGGGTGTTTTATTTATTATCACCATATCGCTATTTTATAAAACGTTTGTTACAGAACAAATAACACAAGAAACAACAGAAGAATACAGTGCATGTTTATCTGAACCGTGTTATAATTTCGGCACGTGTATAGACTTACCCGGCTCCACCTACACTTGTGTGTGTTCTGATCTATACACGGGCGTTAACTGTGAATCTCTAATCAAAGACGGTTCGTCAATTACTTACATCGAAACTCCATCCTTCGACGGTACATCGTATATTCGCCTAAAACCACTGAAGGCTTACCATAAGTTGAACATCGATATCGAATTTAAGGCATTCTCCGAAAATGGGGTTATATTGTACAATCAGCAGAAACCCGACGGTACGGGTGATTTCGTTTCGCTCGCCCTGGTAAATGGATATTTGGAGTTCAGGTGAGGCATTTTTATTGTTTGTTCGTATTTTTTCGTATTACATTATAATTTGGAGTTCATGTTCAACTTCTCGATGAAAGATAGTAGATAAGTGGCCGTTATATGTTATTATGTAAAAATGAAATGTAATCTGCTATACCTATTGGTATTTTCTTTTTAGTAGTATGAATAGTATTTATTATCTTTATAACAGGTACAATCTTGGAAATGGGGTAATAACATTAACGTCCCTCGAAAAGATTACGTTAAACGAATCCCATAAGGTATCGGCAAAAAGATATCACCGAGACGGCATTCTATCAGTTGACGATATGGAGGATGTGGCTGGTCAATCGAGTGGTAATTTGAAGGCATTGGACCTTGCCGAAGATGCGTATATTGGTAGTGTGCCTGCAAATTATTCCAGGTAAAATAAAATAAAATTATAAGGCTTGCATACCCCTATAATAACTTTCATATTAATTGTTTTAAGTATTAACACAAAAATGATAAAACTATCTATTATAGATAGTTTTATTATTTACATATTATATTATCATTTAAACTTGTTTATTGAAGTTTGTGAAGCAAGACATAACTAGATATGCGGACGCACTCCTTTCTTTCGTGCGGCAGAAAATTATTATTATTGAATCGACAGCGTAAATAATTAAATTCATTGTAAATTTTAGACGTAAATGCCATTTAGCCATCTGTTAAATTTAACTAAAGCTGGGGATGTAGTTATATTAATCAATGTTTAGAGGTATAAATCTGTGCAGGGAAAAATTTGCGTCGAATGCATACTAATATTATAAATACGAAAGTGTGTCTGTCTGTCTGTCTGTCTGTCGATCTGTCTGTCTGTCTGTCTGTCTGCTACGCTTTCTCGGCCCATCTTTTCAACCGATTTTGCTGACATTTGGTATAGAGGTAGGTTATATCCCGGGGAAGGACATAGGCTACTTTTTATCCCGGAAAATTAAGGAGTTCCCGCGGGATTCAAAAAACCTTAATCCACGCGGACGAAGTCGCGGGCATCATCTAGTTACATTATATGATTATTTCTATTCTCACAGGGTATTCGATAACATAGGAACGAGAAGTGGCTTTATTGGCTGTATAAGGTATCTGAGAATAATACGCCATCAAGTGACAAAGAAATTGGGTCGTCCGGACTCATTAGTGGTGTCTATAGAAAAGGTTCGAGAGTGTCAATCTAATCCGTGTATGAGTATGCCGTGTAGGAACGGTGCTACGTGTATGTCTGTGGAGGGTTCGGCGACTGAATATACATGTAGTTGTCCTATCGGATTCCAAGGAGCCAATTGCGACGAGAGATTAGATCCATGCGAATCTAATCCCTGTGGGTATGATGAGGGGCTATTGTGCGATATCGGACCGGACGGCAGACACATTTGCCGCTGTTTGTTTGGTGGTGATATTGATTCCCACGGACATACCTGCAACAATGGTAACTACTTGTGTTTTATTATCTATTAGATTTCTATAAACATATTAGAATAGATATTGCATTAGTGGTTCGTCCGTGATTTCACCAATTTTAAGGTTCCCACTGAAAACCAGCGCTGCAGCCTGCTGTAGCATGACGCTGAGCTGGAGACCTGTATTTGGTTACACAACTTTATTGCTATATCTAATTTGATAGTTTCTTATACTAAATATAATGTTTTCTTTCTTTCTTTCTTTCTTTCTTTATTTAATCTTAAGTAGCTGATGCCCGCGACTTCGCGTGGATTTTAGGTCTTATGGAGTCCCGTGGGAACTGGTTTTTTCCCAGTATAAATGTATATAATATATGAAACTGAATAAATGACCGTCAGTCTGACAATATATTTGAAGATCTCTCTACTGTCTTGTCTCATTTACTTTTGTATATGGAGTTTTTTAAACCAATTTTTTTACTTTTCCGTACAATTTTTCAAACATTTTCTTTCATGAGAACCTTCTCCTTACAATAACAAACACAACAAAAAAAGAATTAGCGAAATTGGTCCAGCCGTTCACGCGTGATGCCGTGACCAAGGGAAATAGGGATTCATTTTTAGGGTTCCGTACCAAAATGGTGAAAATTGAACCCTTATGGTGCGACTTTCTCCGTCCGTCTGTCCGTCCGTCCGTCACAGTCGATTATTTCAGTAACTATTAAAGCTATCGACATGAAATTTGGAATAGTTGTGTATAATAGTGGCCCAACATCATTAAAATAAAAACAAATCGAAAATTATTTTTAGTTTAATTAAAAAAGGGGGAAAATCGGGGGTTTGAAATTTCAAAGTATGATAACTATACTGGGTGGGATATCATATGAAAGGGCTATACTTCTACATTCTAAAGCAGATTTTTATTTATTTTTATGCATAGTTTTTGATTTATCGGGCAAAATGTCGAAAAAAATACCGTTTCCCCCCCCCCCCTTATCTCCGAAGTTTACCAATTGAAAAATCTGAAATAATTATGGTCAATAGAAGCTTATGTATATTTTACAGGAAAAATAAAACCAACGCTCTAACGACTCGCACTTAGCCGGTTTATTATATATAGAAAGATTGTAACTAAAACTTAGTACAATCTATAAAGGGACAATTTACAAACATCGTTACGAGTGAGACTTAATGCCTTATGAATACGATAATTATTCATAAGACATCCCCTATGCCTGTCTACGTCTATATAGTTAATCAAACTTCAGGAACTTTTGGTTTGGTTTTTGTAATAAGTACCAGTATATTTTTAGATGTAAATGTGATGCAAGAGACTTGGTCGCCACAGTTCAATGGGACGAGCTACATCGAATTACAGCCGCTCGAAGGGCTAGGGAAGGCTTTCCGCATCGAAATTTGGTTTTTAACGAACCGTTTTTCCGGAATGCTCCTTTACACCGGCCAGTCCAATAAAGCCAAGGGGGATTTTATAGCGATTAACTTAGTTAATGGATACCTACAGTTTAGGTACAATTTGGGGAGCGGAATCGCCAATATCACGTAAGTAAGGCTTACGGGCCGAAGAATTAATTTAAACGAACCAAGTGAACAGAGCTAAGTCCCACGGGCCATAATTTATTCTTAATGCAAATAGAATTTCACCCAGTTTACAGTTTAGGAGGAGTTGGGATGAAAATTAATAGTTTAACAGCATAATGAGTAACGGCCCTAATAATAATTACGCCGAGGGAGCCGTTTCAACGCCTTTGCCCTTTACTAAGTAGACGGAGTATATACTCAAGCTATTAGTTCCATCCAAGTAAACAACTCTGTGATACAAAGATGTTTCCTCTTTGTACCTACTCATTATATAAATTATGGTTTGTTTTATAATGCTTTAATAGTTACTTGTTGATGTTGTTGTTGAGTGCCTAGTTTGAATCCCGAGCGAGCGAAGGATTCTAAGTTAGAATCCTGAGTGAAGAGAGGGACTATACGTATGTTTCCCATAGGTCACCCGTGCCAATAACAAAGGGTCGCTGGCATAGAGCTCGCGCTACTCGCGTTGGTCGCCATGGCAGCCTTCAACTCGACCACCACCCTACACAACGCGGGAATTCCGCACCGCCTCTCACGCATCTTGAACTAACCTTACCACTCTTCATCGGGTCTTTACCGTAAGTAATTCTTAGCAAATTGGATTGTCGGACAAATTAATATTGAGATTTTTAATTTTCATGATTTTATAATAATGCTTTGATTAAGTAAATAAAATTAAAAGGAAACCATTTTACTAATGTACCACGACATTTCCGGTCACATGAGCAGTAAGCCCGCAACGCCACTATCCACACTCACTGATCTTAGATGGGTTATTCCACGCTCACACAACTTGTTTTCCGGCACCGAATCCGCCAGTATGATCGCCGTTTCGCTAAAAGTCGTGGATGGACGGTTAAATATATCGTTAGAATGTTATCCACAAAATCGGAAGGCCATCAATCTTGTTTAAATTCGAGCGTCGACATTTATATTTCTTGGCATTAAAGTAAGAAATATTTTCAGCGCTTACGTCCGTCCTCACAAAATGTCCGGGGTGACCAGCAGTTTTATAGGCGCGGTGCAACAGGTCTTTGTGAACGGCAATCCACTGGCTCTGTACAGTGGAGAGACTGCCAAGTGCTCTGTTGTGGCCGACGAAGATCAACTGCCTTGCGCTACGAGAGGTGTGTCCAAGTACACTGGACCGCCTTGTGGAGATGGTAAGTGCTTTTTATGTAATAATCCACGTTAAAAAGGCATTAGACTTTAATAAAAACCTCTGATGTAATCTAACATTACCATCTTTGGTGATATTTTTTTAATATTATTATAGAACTAGATAATTCTGGCAACTTCGTCCGCGTGAAATAAGTTTTTTTTTAATTCCCACGGTAATAAAGCCTATGCCACTCTCCGGATTTTCAGCTATGTCCATGCAAAAAAACACGTCAATCCGTTGCTCTGTTGCGGCGTGATTGAAGGACAAACAAACAAACACACTTTTGCATTTATAATATAAGTAGGTATGATAGTATGATTGTAATAATCACTGTCACTGATATAAAATTGTCACTGACATAATGTTATCATTAATTATTTTATACAATTAATTTGAATTAATTGCATAAAATAATTAATGATAACATTAAATTCAAATTAATATATGATTCAAATTATTAGTGTGTGTGGGTGTGGGTGTGTGTGTGTTTTAGAGGTAAGACGTGTGCCTGCAAAATCTAACAAATTGCTGATATTATAGCTATTACTTCATTAGGTCTCACTCCCTGCAAAAATAACGGTTCGTGCATACCTTTGCTGAACGAATACAAATGTATATGCCCGGACGGGTACCAAGGAAGGAACTGCGAGGTGCAATTAAAAGTAGAGATGCTAAACGACGGAGCGCCTATTAAGTTCGACGGAAATAATTACTATTCGTACCGAAGTCGGGGTGGCCGTAGGTAAGTGGAAATGAATTAAGTAATAATATTAATGGTTTAGAATGATTTAACAAAATGATATTATAACTCTACTAAAATTAACGGAATTTCAAAAGCTTTTGGTAAAATTTGCTCAGAAGTACAAATCTTTAAATGCACAGACTAACTTTTCACGCATGGAGACGTGTGGTAATAAGCTGGTCTTATATTGTGTTTCAATGATCAAATCGAACGTAAAAGTTTAGTGAAAATAAGCTAAGAAAGGCATTGATGTAGAATGTTAGTAATGAAGAAAGGCATTAATATTAAAAATGTCATTTTTGACATTTTGTTATACCCATGACGTGTGTGTTGTTTTTCAAACAATTAAAAAAAGTGAGCATTTGGAATGCTCTGTATGCTGTACTCGGCAGTAAGAGAAAACAAAGCACAAAAGCTGTTATAAAATTTTCCTCTGAAAAAGTACAGATTTTTAATACAAAATGATTACTAAAACAACAATAGTTTCATAATAAAACGTAAAGAAGGCTATTGCTTCGAGTAATTATCCCTTTTTATTAACAAATTAATTTTTCTTCTTTGAATTCGTAATAAGGTCTACATTTTCAATGAATTCCATTAACTAATTGTATGTTTTTCTAGCTTACAAACTAACACAGAGGTCGGTGAAGGACATTATGATGTAAGATAGCATTTGAAGGCCCTCAGATAAGCCTTTAGATATAAGTTTTAATGAAACTATCTTCATTTTAACATAGATTAGGTAAAGATTTTGCAAAATTTTTCTTTGCATGCTTTAAATGATGTATTTTATTCGTTATATAACGCACTTCGCTAAATAGCACTTATAATTGAATAACTTTTAGATACAACAACTTACAACAAGATTATAATCTGCATGTAAACTAGACACACAATGTTTTCCTTGTTTTTCTACTGTCCTCATGCCATAATCCGCATCAAGAGAACCATGACCCCTCGATGTGATCATCGACATAAGATTGTAATAAAATTCTGAGACTGACTACTAGTGACTTAATAAATTCAATAACGTTTTTATTCAATGAAAATTATATATCCATTTCACTGCATTAGTTATTAGTGACAAGTGATAAACGGCAATAATAGTCACGTCACACTATGATAGTCTGGTGTGATCACGAGTCTGCAATCGATTTTTATTACGAGAGCAACGGCAAAATTAGTATTGACCACATTTACTAAATCTTGCTTGTAAACAAGTAAGGTAAAGACGAAAGGAATTTGCTTTTTTTTTAATTTTATCAAGTATTCACCTTAATTTATTGAACCTAGGTAAAAAAAATATATTTAGGGAATCTTTTTTGATTATTTAGTTCCCGTTTCTCAGTTTAGTGTTACCATTTTATGTATAATCGGTAGATTATACATAAAATACTAGGTATAGTATACTACTAGTAGTAGTAGTAGTATATTACTAGGTATAGTAGCAGAATAAATCTATTCGTAGATTTTTTTGTATCGTTTTATTGTAATTATTTCGTCTGATTAATGTTTGCATAAAATTGCTCTTTTTTTAGTGTATTTATATTATTTAAGTGAATTTTCTTGCATACATTATTTATTAATCTCTAACAGAATGGTAATAATTGAAAGAATATTATGGCAGCACTGATGCTGATGCTGATGCTGATGCTGGTCTGTGGTTGTCATCTGTTTTTGTTTTTGTGGCTTTCTTCCGGTTGTCATTTTTAGAAGTGACATTACCACATAACCTACAAAACTTTAAAACGAAATATCTTTTTTTACTAGGTTCATTAAAAAAAACTAGCTTCTGTGAGCTTCATATTCGACAAAAACATATTTTTTTCATACGTGTACATAATTATTTTTTGTCAATAATATTGATGTATGGAAGTTCGCCGTTGCTCTTTAAGCTTGACGTCCAATGTACCCTACTTAATCATCACCAGCCACAATGATCATAAAGTAAAAGGCAGGTACGAGTAGGTATTTGATATATCTTATACTTACCTAGTTAGTAACCTTGCCTTCCTAATGCCCGGGATACACGAGGCTAGTTTTTCAAGCTAGGATAGCAAGCTAGTACTGTCCTGGCTTGCTGACCTGGCTTGGAACATGCTAGTTCTGTTGACATGAGGCTAGGATTATTTTAAGCTAGTACTATTGCAGTGACTGAGGTGACCACACATCCAAAATGAGTTGCATCCGAAAAAAAAACACTATTCGACTGAAGGAGTTACTTCGAAAACTGTGCCAATTCGCACTAGACGAACTAGAAGAAGAGTTACAAAAACGGGTGTGGACAAGACCGTGGATTTTAAGAAGAGATGAACGTGGATCATCTGCTTTACTATTGGAAGAATTTCGCAATGAAGATTTAGACGAATATAAGAGTATTTTGCGAATGACGCCTGATTTGTTTGATATTCTGTTGAGTCTTCTAACGCCAAAAAATAAACAAAACGCGTGGTTCCTGCTTACTAGCCAACTGAAAACTAGCTTCGCCGGCCACATGAAGCTAGTAAACAAGCCAGGATAGTAAAATCAGTGGTGGGGGGTGCTACTATCCTAAAAAATAGAACTCCATCCTATTAAAAACTATCCTGGCTTGTAAACTAGCTTACTAGCTTACTAGCTCAGAAATGAAGCTAGTTTTGTCTACACGAAGCCAGAAGTACTAGCTTGCTAGCTTACTGACACTAGCTTGCTATCCTAGCTTCAAAAACTAGCCTCGTGTATCCCGGGCATAAGTACAGCCCCTGTCTTTGTCCGAGTGAAATTGTTGTTTCATCAATTATTTTAAGTAAGAAGTTAGCGAATAAGAGTTTGACACTCCTTGACGTCATTGAAAGGACGTTACGAGTTTCGCATAATCCAGCGGTTCAAACAAGTCACGTACGAACACTTTGGCGTGATCTGATAAATCCAACTCAATTTACAAAGGCTAATGAAGTTCGACTTGGTACTTGGTATATGCTTCCAATGTTTAGTTTGATGAGGGAATACGAACTTTATAACAAAGTTTCACCAGAATATTGATAAAGTTGGTACGACCATGCCACTTTTACACGCAAACAATATTATACATAATATTATTGTGTACTAACAAGATTGAGACAGCATGAAGGTATTGACTAGACAACTCTTTGTACTTATAATAAAAACTATATTAATAACTTATTAATTTTTATATTTGTAACTTGCTGTAGAGTTTCTTGCATACTATGTTTTAAAACTGAGTAGCATATCGGTAAAAGTTTATAGTGGTTTATTTTACGTAATGGAATGGCTATGAAATCATATAAGTACTTTACAAGTCAGGTCAGGTCAGGTCAGGTCGTGCGGAGGTTCCGGGTTCGATCCCCGGCAGGGTCAATGTGGGAATTTATAATTTCTGAATTTTCCCTGGTCTGGCCTGGTGGGAGGCTTCGGCCGTGGCTGGTTACCACCCTACCGGCAAAGACGTGCCGCCAAGTGATTTAGCGTTCCGGTACGATGCCGTGTAGAAACCGAATAGAGGTATGGGTTTAATATAACTGTCATGCCCCTAACAGGTTAGCCCGCTACCATCTTAGACTGCATCATCACTTACCATCAGGTGAGATCGCAGTCAAGGGCTAACTTGTAGTGGATAAAAAAAACAGGTAATTTTCGTGCTGCTGCATAGGTTGCTTGATTTTCCTTACGTACATAATTGCAACCAATGTCGTTGCGGTGGCCTCTATAATCAAGGTTCTAAGGGCAGTAACATTGCAAAGTACATAACATTATTCACTTTACTAAATTGATGTATGTAGTTGTGAAACATCCATTTTTATTTAATTGGTGCATATTTTATTAATGTAGCGACATGTATGCGACGCAGTGCCAAATCCATTCGGATTTTGCATGCATTTTATATGACGCGGTATGTTTTTTTTTTTTTTTTTTTTTTTTTTATCCTCTACAAGTTAGCCCTTGACTGCGATCTCACCTGATGGTAAGTGATGATGCAGTCTAAGATAGTAGCGGGCTAACCTGTTAGGGGAATGGCAGTTATATTAAGCCCATCCCCCTATTCGGTTTCTACACGGCATCGTACCGGAACGCTAAATCGCTTGGCGGCACGTTTTTGCCGGTAGGGTGGTAACTAGCCACGGCCAAAGCCTCCCACCAGGCCAGACCAGGGAAAATTCAGAAATTACAAATTCCCAAATTGACCCTGCCGATGATGATTGATGTTGCTCCAACCAGTAGTTTTTAAATCGGTATTTTCCAAAAACGCGATGTGAAAAACTCACTGCAATCTGGGACTCTAAAAGTTCCATATCACTGCAATATGGGAGACTAATATTTCCATAAATAGCGCTGGAATTTTTCTTTTATACTTTTCTATTAATATGCTTGGTATAGCAGGGTTTTAGCAGGGCCCTTAGTTGCCTTAATTCGAGCAGGCATTTGACTTGAGGCAAACTAAGCCTGTTTTTATCTCTATAATATTTATTTACCATATTAAGTATTTCTGTTCTTTATACTACCAATACGGCGGGCTTCAGACCCCAAAAATGTTCTTATATAAAAAACTTTAAACGCTGGGCTTGTACGTGACAAAATACCGTCACTGTTGCAGGCATTGCCTCGATTTGCGGAAACCTCTAGTGAAAACAAAACTTGAGGTGTATGTCTTTAATTTTCTACGTTCCTTTTTTAAATATCACGCATTTCATAACTCCAGTTTCATATTCTTACCAACGCTACCGTGCGGAATCGCAGCGGGTGCCATATAAAAGTTCAACTGATGCCATCCATTTACATAATAGCATAAATTCAAAATGCTGCCTGCTGCTAGACGTAGTTGTATTGCATGCCATTATTTATGTACACAAAGCTAATTATTTGCATACAGATGTTTTCGTTCTAATTCTAGGGAATAGATGTTTGTAAGCACTATACATTTTTTAACGCGGCATAAAATAGGTGATCCAATCAAATCAAATCAAATCATCTTTATTCAAAATTGGTACCTACAAAGTACACCTTCTGAACGTCATGTTTATAAAGAATAAGAATTGATGAGTGATAATTAACAACGGTATCTTAAGACTAAAGCTACGAGGGTTCCAAACGCGCCCTGATCTGAGAAGAGCCCACAACAAACTCAGCCAGGGTTTTTTTTTTTATTATCACCATCTCACAAATATTATAGTAAATTACTAAATTATATTTTAAATATAACATAATTAGCCGCTGGAACAATTCATACCCATGGTTGCCTATCATTCAAATAATCCTTTACACTATAATATGACTTCATCCTGACAAGAAGTTTGTTTTGATTTTGATTTGATACTGTACGTTATCTATCGCCTTTTGTCAGTATTGAATGTGTTATACTTAATTTATTTACAAGTTGCAATTATTATAACATCTTTTAGGAATCGAGGCTCTCGTGGTATTAGATATGAAATAAAGTTCCGGACTCATAACGATTCAGGCCTATTGATGTGGAGACGGAAGATCGGTATACGAGCCAGAGACTTCATCGGACTTGGACTAAGTGGTGGAAAACTGCAGCTTATATATACTGATACAGATGCAAAGGAAATTAACTTGGCTACGCATGAGGACTGGTTCGAATGTATTGAGTCTAAGGATAGAGTCGACGATGGACTCTGGCATACGGCGATAGTAAGGCGACGTAAGAGGCTTGCGATGCTCCAAGTTGATGACTTGCCGCCAGTGAGAGGTTATTCGCAGTCACTGCTTGTACCCTCGAAAGCGAATCCCAAATTATGGATCGGTAAGTTGAAATTGAAGCTATATTACAATGTACCAAATGTATTTTAGGAACAAATCTTAGCATCCAGCATATCTAAAAATGCAAAGTAAAATTTTAATAAAAGCACAACTCTCTGTACCAAAGGAAAATATTACAGTTATATACAACTTTAGCAAGCAGCAAAAATATTGTACCTATTTCATTTCTAACAAAGGAACAAGTAGATACAAAATATTACTATCGTAGTCTTCTTTAAGCTGGCGCAAAAATTCCATTTGGGGTGGAATTTTCCTGCTTTACCCTCTATTCTGTTTTATGAAGTGAATTAATTTGACGTTCCAACGATAGGCGGATCACCGTCGCTGCCGTTGGGATTACCAGCGGCCCTTTATACTGGGCTTCGGGGCTGTGTAGCGAGCGTCAAATCAAGCGGCAGGCACATCGACGTCACTGCACCGATACGACCTCTGACTATGATACGACACTGTGACTAAAAGTGTCACAACCCGTCACATGATACTTATCGTAGCACTCGTAAATAGATTTTACTCGTAACTTGCTATAAGGTGTAAAAGCAGCAACTAAAAACCTATTAATGACTAAAAACCTACCAAAAAACTAAACAACTAAAAACCACCAACTATAACTCAAATGAATGCAAATGTAGACTAAAAAAGAGAACTATAGAGCGTACCTTTATTACAGAAAATTAAAACGAGATGGACTTATCGTGAGTTACATAAATCTGTCTCGTTTTATCTGTGTCTTAAATCTGAGTATCACGTGGTATCACCTACCTGCAGCGCTCTGACGAGGCCAGTGGGCTCGCGTCAGCTGTTAAAATGCTTCTACGAAGATAAATTAAAGTTGGGTTTCTGTATATCGAATTGTACGCAAATCCTAAGACACACATGACGCGTCTCAGTCCGCTACCACTACCACATCCGCTCTTATATGGTGACATACTACCGTATTGTTTTAATATTGTTGACATTCATGTTTTAGAATTATAATATTTATTTTACGGATGTCAACGTACGTGACATGAAACCGTCATTTTGAAATAACACTGCTTTAAGCGGTGGTAGTAACCCCACCGCACACTTATCGATGTTTTATCTCTTAACGAGTGCTACGAACTAAATTTAAAAGAGAAGATTATGTAAAATTGAAACATGAAAGTATTATTTTTTTGTGTATAATAATAGTTTTAGAGTACCTGTTAGACGTTGTTTTACTGGGTCTGTGTTGCCGCGAAGCTTTTTTATCAGTTACATAATATTATTTTACAGTTCCTACATAATATCTTGTAATGTTATAAATTATAATATTGTACTAGTGACTGCCCGCAAATTTCGAAAAATCCATCCTTGTTCCTTGTCTATATTTTATGATGAACCTCTATGCAAATTTTCACTTTTGTAGATCCAAAGGTACGGTTTGACGTATATGAGTGAGTGAGTGAGTGAACCAGGACTTTTTTATTAAATGAGATTATTACAATATTAGAATCTGCATGTTTATCACTTTTTTAACTTACCTACTTATGGCAATGTAAACTGTACGGTAGATTCACTCGACGATTCAAAAACACTTGTACTTAAAAGTTTATTTGAATAAAAAATATTATTGAAGTTTGGAAACTTAGGCAGATAATTCCTTGACTCCTTACAACGTTGAAAATTATAAATATTTAATTTTGAATGATTAAACGAAAACTTTCCTAAGCTGAGTAACTTTAAACTAATTTATGAGTTAATAATTAATTATAAATACGGAGGGTAAACGGTTACGGTTCCGTATTAAAAAATTGTACGGTTGTAGCTCTAAAGCTCAAGGCACAGTATTGAGTCGCTGCGTTTCAACTCTGCAACTTGGGCCTAAATTATATAGATATGTAGTAGATATTTATCATTATTTAAAAGAATGGAATTGGACTGCGTGTTCCTTCATAAATTCCTCACTACATAGCTGTCGTTGCAACACAGATTCAGTCACCGTTTATAAAATCTGTACTACCTACCTATACATATCCTGCTCATACTCGTTCTATTACTTTTGTCGTAATCAATACCGTCACTAAATTGCACGATTAAAATAGGAGAGGAGAGGCAAAAGTAGCTGAGCTCTCCGAGATCCGAGATATGTGATACGAGAAAAAAAAATCTAAGATTTTCAAAAATTTCAGACAGTTTGGATCTATTTGCCCTTCCCTCTTTACGCGTGCTGGTTTAATTAGGTTAACTGTATACTCGGTTAAATAGGTAATCCTGTTTTCATATTTATAACCAAAAGATAATGTTGCCATAATAATTTATGTTTAAAGTTTAAGATATTGTAGGGTATTTAAAAAAACTTACATCGGTGCTCGGTTTACACATCAAAGTTATATTAAAATGATATTACTGTATTGTTATAGCAAAGATTGTATTAATATTATAATATTGATTTATAAAATGAAAAAGGTCTTTTCATCGACCGGGAATGTCTAAAAAATTCAAATGTTTATAAAATGAAAAAGGTCTTTTCATCGACCGGGAATGTCTAAAAAATTCAAATGAAAATTAATATTGAATGTTAGAAAGGGTATTGCAATTATGAGAATTGAGTATAATATTACTATTATAATGTTGAAAGGGCTTTAATATTAACATTCCGTATTATAAAGTATCTTAATGCTTTCAAATTATCTAATAACTATTTACTTGAGAAACGCCGATATTAAATATAGGCACCTAATAAGTAAATGATAACTCAACTAATTTTATATACGCCAGGGCCACCAGGTGAGATTTAAGATTTTTTAAGATATTCAACCTACCTACCTTCAAGTTTTTAATTTAGCGATTCCATTGTTATCATTCCATGTTGAATAAGGTAATTATTTATAGGTAGTTATAACTTATAATAAATAATACCTATACTTTAATCAGTGCCATAGTTGTACAGTAGATGATTTTACTAGAAAATAGGTATAGAATAAGTAACTATAAAGCTTAGTATTTAAAATTTATTTATATTGTAATGATATGATTTTTAACTCAATGCTGTCATATTCAGTTACAAAAGATGTTAATCCTGTACTTTGACTGGTAATACTCATTTATAAATTAGATAATTTAAGTTTGTTATTCATCATTGTATTTATGCATTTCTGTTCCCTAAACACTGTTCATATTTTTATTTTATTCTCTATCATTTTTAAAGTGTCTTATAGAGTACACACTGGCAAAACGCGCTCGGCGACCTTGTACTGAGCGGCTAAAAGGTTTGCCCGTAGTAGTATCGACCTAGTATCGGAATATTTCGAAAAATAAAGTTAAACATAAAAAGTAAAAGTGTTTTTTAAACTGAATGATAAATGATAAAAATATTCATCAACTCGAAAGGGTGAGAAACAATAGTAATTCACTAGACCTTTAACCTATCGTACTTGAGTCGTACTCGCTGCCACGCACTCCCTACACAGTGAGGGGCGATTTAAAGTTCAGTGCAAAATGAACTCTCACGCGTTGTGATATGGCATTAACATAGTACCTGCACGCTATTGTATTACTATTGAGTCGAGGTCGCTTTCGAGTTTTGTTTTCCTCTATCGTAAATCTGCAATTAATTGATTCTAATAATAATTCTAGTTTTAATAACTCTATTTTACTACCGAGACAAAATATTTCGCTGCAGGAAAACCCTTAAAATTTCAGCGTGTATAATAAAAGTGGCACGTGCGGCCAACGCTGGCTGGCTTTCTAACAACGAAATTTTTTTCATACATTAAAAGATTTTTGCACAGTTAGCAATCAGCGTTTACACTGCCGAGCGCTTTGGGAAAATTGTACCTACTGGAGCCATTAAATATAAATAGACGGAAGACGAAAAACAATATTGGACTCGTTAAACTTTGACAAGCTCTTGTGAGCTTTTTTGGTAACGAAATTTACAAACTATAACATAATATTAGATTTGTGAATCAAATTTACATTTTCAATCTAACTTTTTAAATGAAAATATATTTTGCTCGCTACCTTCCTTGTATTTGGGTTACATAAGTCATATATTGCGATTTTGATTTTTCTTTGTAGTTTAACGGGATACGCATGTAATATAATGTACATAAGCCGTATAGACTAGAATTTTTACAAGGTGTTTAATTGCTGCTTCTTATTATATAATTATCTACTAATTATTATTGTCCATGAATTAAGTACAAGAACTTATGATTTTAACTGTTTTATCAATATTATATATCCATTGTAAAAGGGTAATTTGGAGGCTGAAACTTGTTTATTTGAGATAAAATTATCAATCACGAATTTATACTGAACATCACATTGTATTTGTTAGATATTTACTTCAGTATTTTTTTCTACAGCATTTAATAATTAAATTACCTGATAAAAATGTATTTTTTTTTGTACTTTTATTGTTGACGATTATTGCTTTTTTAACTTAATACAACTTTTCTACTCTAGCGATGTACTTGTAAAATATTATACGTAAATGCTAATTTAAAGTAAACTATGACAATATTAAAAATATCTACATGGCGTCTAGAATTACTTTTATAATAATATTATAGCGCTTTGTGGTCAAGGCCGTAGCCAGGAAATTTGGGAAACGCATTATTATTTTTATAACATTAAATTAAACTTTCTTAGATACTTGTTTACTCTTACTTGGTTGTTACTTGTGTAGAAATATATTATCTTGACCGAATATTTAAGAGGGAGTCACATCATTCACAGTCCGTTACTTCAATATCCTTTCACAGCTCCCCTGGCTACGACCCTGTCCGTGGGGAAACGATAATCGTTTCAATCCTAGATTTAGGTTAGACATCCTACCGTTGATTCGGAAACATTTCGGTCGATGTAAAATCAATTTGTAGATATTTGCTTACTCTCCATTCAGGGGGTGTTACCCACGGTGGATATTCGTCCGGGGGTGGTTTGTGGGGTTGCAGCAATAAATAAACTGTTGTAGTACGTTGTATCACTGATTCTTAACATATCTTCAGATCTTATTTGTTACGCATGTGTGTTTTGATGTACCTATATTAGTTTAAAATACAGATGATAAATTAAATGAGACTGCATAATAAATTTTGTGTTTTCTTTTTTCCATTAATTAATTTGAAAATAATAAATATTTTATACTAGATGATGCCTGCGACTTCGTCCGCGTGGATACAATTTTTTAAACTCCCGCGGGAACTCCTTAATTTTTCGGGATAAAAAGTAGCCTAGGTCCTTCCCCGGGATATAAACTGTTCTAAATTTCATCAAAATCAGGACAGGGGGGGCAGTGAAAGCGTAGCAGACAGACAGACACACTTTCGCATTTTATTAGTATGGATTAAAAAGAAAAATATTTAAAGCATGAAATTATATACCTACCTATTATAATATTATGTGTATTTGTTTTCGTGTTGTTTCCTACTAGTATCAAACTAAAAACACTGGATCGTTTGAGATGAAACATACATATTTATTTTGCGACCTTAATGCCTAGCTATGTTGCTGTAGTTTAGATCAATGTCGGTTATTCAAAACCGAGTAACATAGATTGTTTCAAATTCTATAAAGGCACAAAATAAAAGCAACTAGTACTTAAATAAAGTTTATAATACAATATAATATGCATGTTTCTGTTCCGGGACTACTCTCGTTTGCATCGTAACTATCGGTCTACGTAATACAACCAAGAAAAGCTCAGAAACGTGTTTTATCAATGTCTTGATCTAAAGTTTAAAGATGCTTTCATCTATTTTATCGCTGGGATCCATTTTTTTTTATTGCAAGATAGACTTGCGCTTGACTACAATCACGCTTAATACAAAGCAATGATAAGGTTTAGGTTGAAGCGCGCCCGCCTAGAAGATGCCTATTCACTCTTGCCTTGAAGGTACTTGTTATACTTGGCAGGTAATACATGCGCTGGAAGGGTATTCCACATCCTGGCGGTTCGAAGAGCAGAACCGTTTCGTTCGAGCTGACTGGACGTCAACCACATAAGGATGCCAACGCAGGCGGTTTCTTGCTGTTCTGTGGTAGAACGTTGATTGACTTCGTTGCCAACTACTATTAATATACAATACAATACAGACAATTATTAATACTAACTGAATCTTAAGAGCAGCGTTGGACGACCCCCCACTCGTTGGACGGACGATCTCAAGCGTGTAGCTGGTAGCCGCTGGAAACAAGCGGCACAAGACCATGCTCTGTGGCAATCCACGCAGGAGACCTTCGTTCAGCAGTGGACGTCTATAGGTTGAGACGACGACGACGAATCTTAAGTCCTCTGCCCAGCTCTGTACCCTTACTCTGAGATTGATCGAATTTAAAATACGGTCTCACTAAGTGAGGTGAATTACATATGCATCAAACTAAAATGAATCTTAATCTTATTAATTTAGAGCTCAATTTCGTGTATGCATTCACAGCTAGCGCTCCAAACGATACGTTTCGAAATTTGAATCGGTTGCACTGAATTTGTGGCTTTAAATCAAGAGTTTTTGGGTCCATTTTAGTTTGACTCAAATGTGATTCACCTCACTTAGTTAGACCGTATTTTAAATTCGATCAATCTCAGAGTAAGGGTAGGTACAGGCGCACATTGGCAGGGAAAACAGACAAGTGTGAGTCAGACGTCCACCGAAGGTTCCGGTGCTTGGAAAGAAACACAATTAAGTCATAAGTCATAAATATTTATTCAATTTATGTAGGTACACTACACTTATTGACGTCCAGTTACATAAAAATAAAAATATGATGGTGATAATCTATTACGGTACCTTAAAACTAAAGCTACGAGGGTTCCAAACGCGCCCAGGTCTGAGAAGAGCCCACAATCTTCCACAAGGAACTGTCAGAGCCATTAGAGCAAATTATTGCCAAGCTTCCTTGTCATTTAAGTAATCCTTCACATGGTAATAGGATTTTCCAATGAGGTAATTTGAATAGTTCTCACCAATAGTGGCAGTTAAAACTGTAATACCCTGATAAGCCCGTTTCGCATCCATCTTAGACGTCGGAGCATCATCACTTACAAAGTCAGTTACCAGTCTGAAGGCTCTAAGGCTATCTTGTGATTGTGTTTAAAAACCACATCTAAATAAAAACAACTGTTTTTATGCGCATTAGCTGCGTTCGTACATCCAAATCAAATGATTCAATGCCAACTTTTTCCGGGCATTAATTAATGGGTATTGAATATACATAGATCACTTGGTCACTTTGCCCAGCTACGAGTAAATCGGCTGTTGCGGTCAGGTTGACCCCGTGGAATGACGGCTTTAACAACGGCCGTACCCTTAAATCGACAAAGGAGAGTGAGAGACAAATTATTTATATCCTTAATTACAACCTTAAATCACGAAAGCTTTTATTGATAACTAGAGAAAATGAAAACCAATACAATGTTCCAACTACTACTAGACCTATTAATGAATCGAAAGGAATAAATATTGGCTTAACAGTTTTCGTGTTCGTTATCGAAAACATCATGTTGTTCCGTGTTATTCGTTTAGTAAACTTGCTTTTGAATTTAGGAAAGGTCACGCAGGCCTTATTACCTGTATTATTAGTAGATAGATAATTAATTTTAAATTATGTATCAGGAAGGCAAATAGATGGACTGCTTTCTGATAAATCACAGCTGTATTATATAATGCTTCAAAATGTAAAGTTAACATTTAGTTTTCTAAACGTTTCAAGTTACCAAAATTTACCAAATTTCGGTAAATTAGTATACCTATTTTATTTTTTATTGAATTTAGTAAGTATAATATTATACAGTTTTCAATAAGGTAAATACCTGAAGTTCAGAATGCAGTTTTAATGGAAACGTACGTGATTCCATTGAACTTAAGTCATAAACTTTACATCCATACTTCCATACTATTATTATAAATGCGAAAGTGTATCTGTCTGTCTGTCTGCTTCGCTTTCATGGCTTATCTTTTCAACCGATTTTGATGAAATTTGGTATAGGGATAGTTTGTACCCAGGAGAAGTCCATAACCTAGTTCCCGTGTTAATCCACGCGGATGAAGTCGCGGGCATCATCTAGTCTCTATATATATAAATCTCGTGTCACAATGTTTGTCCTCAATGGACTTCTAAACCACTTAACCGATTATAATAAAATTCGCACACCATGTGCAGTTCGATCTAACTTGAGAGATAGGATAGTTTATATTATATAGATTAGGATTATTAGTGCTACCCGTGCGAAGCCGGGGCGGATCGCTAGTAATATTATAAGAATTAAACACGTATTTATTTTGATAAGAAAATGGAAGATAAAGAATGCCTACTTACTTTGCATAATTCATAAATCACGGAAAACCGGAATCCCTTACTACGTTATGTATAGCCGGAAAAATAAGTACCTAATAGGATATCTAGTAAACGAAACGCTTTTATTTGTTCTTAATAAAGAAATATTATTGTAATAATCTTAGGTAACCACTTGCTTTCTTACTCAACCAAATTATTATTATAGAGAACTATTCCGTTTATGTACGTTTTTTATTTTACATTTTAATTTCCGATCTAGTAAGTTGAGACCTACTTGTAAACTCAATTTTAAAGCAAAAGTACAGGTGCTAAATTATTAATTTGTTTTGTTCAAGTATCCAAGTATTGGGAATATGTCTGGTCTAATAATTATTCTATATTATATATTGTAGTAATTATTCTATATACCGTAAGCTATGGGAGAGCTTGGAGGAGGCCTACACCCTCTTGGGGCGCTAAAATTTTATTCTAACCTTTTGTTACAATAAGTTTTTCTTAAATCTAACTATGTAAATATTTTAGCTAATAAAGGCTTTATAATATAATAATAATAGTTATTCTTAGGTTTTTTTTCCTATTAAACTAGTAACTACCTATCTAACATTATTACCTATTACACTATGCGTATTTTGTCTGCCGGACACTATCGTTCGCATCATTATCTTGTGAATGGAACGCGCATACTATAAGCGACAGGACAAAACGTCACTCCCCTCGTCCTTGCCGGCGCCTCATGTGTTTTTGCTCTAAATACATTTCACTTTATTTTAATATACAAAAATAACAATAAATAGTGAAGATGAAAGGTGTTATTTTTCTTCCCTTGGGGAAATAGGGAGGCAAAATGTGTTTATAAATTGACCGTTGATGAGGTAATACTGCGAATGATCTCAGTGATCCGGATCACAACGAATCCGTGGTTCTCAGAAAACAATAAGAGATGTTATTATAGAGACGGATAAGGGGCTTTTATATTTATAAGTACGTATATGATTTACAACAATAACATACAATTTTTTTATTTTCACAAACCTCAATAAGCACGAAATTTGAATTCGAAATTAATATGTTAGATAGTAAACAACGAGTAGCAGGCGTTACTTTGCGGAAGTTGATGGTATGCAACGAACTAATCATACTTAAACTAATATTATAAATGCGAAAATGTGTTTGTTTGTTGGTTTGTTGGTTTGTCCTTCAATCACGCCACAACGGAGCAATGGATCGACGTGATTTTTGGCATGGGTATAGTTGAGGACCTGGAGAGTGACATAGGCTACTTTTTATCCCGGAAAATTAGGGAGTTTCCGAGGGAATCAAAAAAAACTTATACCACGCGGATATGATACCATATACTTCAGTTACATGATCAACGTGCAGCATGCGATAAGTTTGCATCGCCTTTCCTTCCGCTACTACATAATATTATACCTGTGGGGAAAGCGAAAAACCAAGCGAGCAATATGCATCATTGCGACTTTGCAATTACGCACTGTAGAGGTAAGACGTTAAGCACATACAAAAATCAGAATTTTCATTGGTATGATCTGGTGAAATTATTTCGCCGTCGTGTAATTGGCCCAAAAGTAAAACATTTCAACGCTAAGTTCTAGCGTTCTGTAAATGATGCTTCGTGGAAGCCAATTTAGAGCCTAGGGGTAGATATGGCTTTAAAATAACTTCCGAACACCTTCTAGGCATCCTCTTATTAGCGCATTGAAAACAAGTGAGACCACATAACACCAAGCATTGCGCATTGTCACCAAGTGAGATCACAGTGAAGGCCTAAGTTGTCATTAAAACGACTGGATAAAAAAACTTGTTCAATTATGTATGAGTTTTTAGAACGAGCAATATAACAACAACAAAGCGACCCGTGACATGGGCCTCGATCGAAAATCCGAATCTGTGACAATAAATCGTTTAATCCCACCTCTGCGACTCGGCCGATTGTGAAGGGTCAGGGTACTGTCACAATTTACTGCTACCCGTTCCATGTATGTGCCTATTGAGACAGCAAAGTAATATCGTTTGGCACATCATATTTCGTTGGCATGTATCAGATACAGTGATGTTATTGGTTAAACATTTAATTAACTTTGAGATTTTTAAAAAATAAATTGTTTGTCACTAAACCTGGGCTGTTCACTCACACTATACTTAATACGAGTTACATTTTATAGGAACATCACCGCTATTTGTGTAAGAAGTTCTTTATCAAGAAGGATAGGTACAGTTTTCTCAATATTTTACATAGTGTGGACTTAAAAGTAATCCAATGATGTAAGGAGGAAATGTGTTTGACATTATCTCATTGCCATGCTAGATGATTGCCTCTATCTTTGCCAAATCGAAGCTATCGGTACCAGCCACCGGCGCTATATTTTACTATAACACCCGCCGCCGTGCGGAGTTCACCGGATCCTACAGCTGCGCACATCTCGAAGTTAATCTGATTTGACACTATATATTATCAACGCGCGACGGCGACCTTCACCTCTCGTGTATATACCGCACCATAGATGAATTAAATAAGTACAATGAGCGATACTGAATCATGCTTGGTTAATTAACTTTATTATATACGGAATTTTGATATTACGAACTGCCCCCCAATCATGTAAGAATGGCTGATCAAAACGGTAAGTTCGTCGTCAAAATAAAATAAACCATAACTGCATTGAATTTGAGCTCAATTTCGTGTATCCATTCTTATACGTTAGAGTATCGTACATACCTAAACGTATAAGAATGGGTACACGAAATTGAGCTCTGATTTAATGCTGTTATGGTTTATAAACTTTGACGACGAACTTTAACGTTTTGATCGGCCATTCTTACATGATCGGGGGGCTGATCACTCTGAACACTTTATTCATCACAAGAAAATAGAAGACAACCCTAACCCTACATGCACCGCGTCAGAAGAGATAGAGAGAGATAGGTTGTGTAGGTACTAAAAAAAATTCGTTCGAAGCTCCGTGCGAGCTGAATTGCATAGAAAAGCTTGTGTAACTAACACAAGCTAGAAATATAACTTTGATTAAGCTCTTAATCAGAATAAATGTGCAATAAATGTTTATCCCGTATGAGATACAAGTCGTGTAAGATTCCTGTTCAGTAAATAGAATCGCGCTCCGTTGTCGCTTAATGACTGCTTAAATATTCTACAGTAGCGAATAAATGTCGGGAAAACATACGGTGGCGGTATTTCCGTGTTTTAATTACACAATTGAGATCATTATGATGATATTATTATTAACTAGTGGGCCCGACAGACGTTGTCCTGCCTTGAAGCTAGAACTCGATTGCAGCGCCCCTGTCGGGTCCACACAATCACACTCAAAAAATTCAATCTAAATCGGCCCAGCCGTTCGCAAGTTTAAGCGAGACAAACGAACAGCAATTGATTTTTATATATATAGAGATTTGTTTCATAATATTTAAATTAATTCTGATTAATATTTTAAATGCGAACATTTGTCTGTCTGCTACGCTTTAACGGCCGATCTTTTTAACCGATTTTGATGAAGTTTGAAATAGGTACTTAAAAATTGTATCTCGAGAACGACATGGGCTACTTTTAATCCCAGAAAATTGAGGAATTCCCGTGGGAATTAAAACAGCTTAATCCCCGCGGACTAAGTCGCAGGAATCATCTTGTTTATGATAAATAATTGTACTGTGTACGGTAGGTGACGGTAGGTAATAATATTACTGAACACAAAATTAATGATTCGAATGAAATACGTGAACTGAAAAGAGAATTTCAGTGTACTAAAACAGGTTTTACGTATTGGAAGTTTCCGTTTTTTTTGTACCTACAAAAAGTCATTTATCAACAAGGACACATTACATTATATTAAAGTTATAAATAGGTACGCTTGCTCGCGTCCTGTTCTAGAAAAAGTCATCTAAAGAGAACTGTTTGGTTTTCTATACCTACTCGAATGGGGAGAAAATCGGTCAGATTTTCCGATTTAATCGGCGCCAATGGAATCACTTCGGTGTCCGACAGTCCGTCATTTACAGCTGATGCCAATATTCAGAAACTAGGTAGGTATTTATATTTTTTTATTTAGATTTTTACTCGGGTGACTACGGTGACTCAAGTAGGTACTTTTTTATGATTGGGGGCTTCAAAAATTACTCTATCTACTAGGTATAGTACGCGCGCGAGTTGAATGCAGTCGGGGCCTGACGTGACACATCTCTGCATTCAACTCGCGCGCAAACTATAAATTCACACCTTTTAATTTGACATAATAGTCTCTTGTTTATAACGTAAATAGCTTCATTTCTCTATCATTATTATAGTGCAGTAGTGGTAAACAATCGTTATTAAATTTTCACGGATGTCTTCCCTTATCCCTCATTCCGATAAATGGAAAGCCTGAACATGTCTCATGCAGTAATAGGATTGTGTGCGAGAAATAATTTATTGTTCCATTGGAAAGATATTAAACTCAAATATTTAAGGATATACCGACCACTTTAAAGGAGACAAATATAAAATTATGAATTTCTAGAAATCGTATTTCTATAAATTAAAAAGCCAGGTTACATTCAATTAAAGGATGGTGTACCTTACCTACTTAAATTGATTGAAAAATGTAGAGAAGAAAGATATTCTTAATTTTAACCCCTCACCGGTAACCGCATTCTGATAAATGCGAAAGTATGTCTCATGTCTGTCTGTGTTTCGGTTTTTCTATCTGTCTGCTGTGTTCATGGCCAATATCTTTGACCGATTTTGAAAAAAAAAATTATAGAGAAAGGTTCAATCTCGGGGGCGGACATTCTTTATCGCTCCTCTAAAATGAGCTCCGCGGGATTTTCAAGAAACTAATAATTATTCGCGGACGAAGTTGCGAGTAACACCTACTTAGTTCATAATAATTCAGGTCTTCTTAGTCCTGAACCTGAACCACTTATATATACCTACTATGTTTGTAAGAAAGTAGGTATTTCCAAGTTGTACAAAATAGAAAATTATGTACAAGTAGGAATGTGTAAAAGAACCCACTACCTAGTGAGCATATATGATACCTAATATCTAATGTAAATGCATTCGTTAGCAAACGCGAGCGATGAGAGGCAGTGCGGGCCTCGTACATTCTGTCGTCAGAGTAAGCAACCGCCATGACTGCCGGCTGCCCTTCCGGCATTCCGTAAAGCTGGCCTTTTAAGGATTTAAATAAAGAAAACTTCAAACACTTTTTTCCACGTTTCACCCCGTCGGAATGCTTTTGCATAAATTCCTTTGCCCTTTTTGAGGGTGGTGTTTTTACATTTAATTTAGTGTGCGCGGGGATTTTTTACATTAACTATATTAATGTGTATTTGTTTTTAAATGAAAATACATGGGTACTTTATTGTAAACAATTGATTGCTGATGACAATAGGGCAGTATTCAGATATACACGTGTGCGTAAGAGCGAAAAAAATACTAATGGTCTAAGAGCCGGATACACTACTACCTTCACCGATCTGTTATCTAGATGAAACATATTTTTTTTTAAATTTAATAATAGATAAATACGCCTAAAATAGCTTGCCTATCAAAATCCTGACCAGGCTATTTTTAAATTAGTATTTTTTTTTTTGACAGGTTTATTGTAGGCAATGCTATACCATCGCGTTTGTTATAAAATTACCTATATATTTACTTCACGGATCGAAACCGCTTGAGTATATTATATCAAAATAAAAAATATGTTTCATCTGGTTAACAGATTGGTGAAGGTCGTGGTGTATCCGGCTCTTATACCATAAGGACTAGACAGGACAAAACGTCCGCGGAGGCGGATAACGACGTTTTGTTTCGTGGCCTATGTTGTGTGCGCGCCATAAAAAATAGTTACTGAAATAATGAAGCGGACCTTTTTTAGTAAGCTCGAGAAAAAAAATCACTAGATACGACTTTACTAGATTTTATTTTTATAATAATAACTCATACAAAACAGTAAATAATAATAGGAGGTCAAACTCCTAGGTACATATTTGACGGTATTTTTATTATATCCGATAAATTTGTGTGTGTTATTTACTCGCAAAAATTATTTATCTCGCTTGGATTTCGAGTATCAACCTCTCAGCAATCATATTTCAATGCGGCTCATTCCGTGCGGGTCTCTACGGACAATATATCAACCCCAATTTATTTTCTTTAGTAACCTTTCATAACCTCGCGTTTTCTGTCATCTTGTCTAATATAAGTAAACGAATGTGGTATTATGTGTTTAATGAAATCTTCATTGAATGAAGTCCGTTTATACTACGTTATGTACCTAATAATGATTTCGTATTAAAAATAAAAAGGGTTTTGTGTGTATTTAAATGATTTTCTAGGGTCTAAAGAAATTCATGTCTACCAAATTTTATCGAATTCTGAGATTTAGGTCGTGAAAGCGTAGCAGAGAAACAGACAGCCAGAAGACGGACAGAATCTCGTACTCTTAGTAGGTAGAGAAACGGAGACTTAAGAGCCTCTGTACGATTACAATAGAGTAGGATCGCTATATATTATACTTAAATATTTACGGTCTTATAAAAAGACATTAAGTAACATTTTTGCTTATAGACGATTATTAGTTAAAGAAGGTTTATGGAACTGTTATGAATAGACAATTTTATCGAACGTTTCTTATGCCTATCGAGCATTGTAACTAATGAACGTTATAAACGTTCTACATATAAGCTTTTTTATGAATAAGACCAATGTTTTTGTACTAAAACTTTTCTTTAAGCTTGCAAAATCATTGTATTTTTCAAGAAAAGTCAGCCTTTTACGGGCACGCCGTTGTGATCCCGGGAAACGTTTAAAATAAAATAAATCCGACAGGCATTGGGAGCACAGTACATAATAGCTCATTCTGACCCTCTAATGTTACAATTAGTCTGGGCTAATGAAGCCAACTGAAAGAAAACATTTCTCAGATGTTGAAATATATTTCACTACCGAACTAAACCTTTTCTGTTGTTATAAATATATTTGTTTGCTTAAATTAGTATTATTTTGCAAAAAATTAGGTAATACCTCTGCTTCAGGCATATTTTTTTGCTTAGGTGTTACGATGTACCAAGAAAACCGCGTTAGAAAACTTCCCTCCAGTGTATGAAAGATCTAAGCCCCTTGCTAAGCGCGGTGGAAAGGAATGCAAGCAGAGTATGACCAGCCGTGGACGTCTATGATCGTGGTTATCATCAGACATGTTGATTATAGTATGTATAAGGATTTACAGACAGTTCTATAAACACTTTAATAGTCATCGTCGTCTCAATCAATAGATGCCACCGCTAGACGAAGGTATCATAGTGGTGCATGGATCTCCACAAAATCCGATCTTGTGCCGCTTGCCTTCAGCGGCTTACGCAGGCACTCGCTTGAGATCGTCCGTCCCCCTGATGGGAGTTCGTCGAATGCTGCGCTTGCCGGTGCGAGGCCGCGATTCAAGCACCTGGGGACCCCAATGCCTATCGGTTCTTAGAACTATATACCCCGCCCATTGCCACTTAAGCTTAGCGACTCTTTGAGCTAAATCGGTTACTCTGGTTCTCCTACGTAGTTCTTTATTTCTGATATGATCACGTAGGGACACTCCGAGCATAGGCCTCTCCATCGCCCGCTGAGTGACCATAAACCTTCGTATCAGGCCCATTATAGTAAGCGACCAACTACTCCATTGGTCGCTTACTAAAACATTAGTACTAACTGTTTTTAAATCAAGTAAATAAAGACAAGTTCTGTTTCATCTTAAATGTTTATTTTCAATTGCAGCAGTGTATTCTTTAACGAACGCTTCCACGGTTCTGAAGTCCCCCATTGATCCGGGCAGCGGGCTTATTCTACACAATAGCACATTCTACTCCCCTAATGCTACAATAAAAACAAGAAATGCTACTAAAAGGATTTGTCCTTGCTAATGAAGGCTACTGAAAATAAGACGTTTCCGAGCTTTTTCCTTCCTAAATGTTTGAGACTATAATTATTATCCTCCTGCTACACGATGCCCGGGACTTCCCCTGCGAGGATTAAGTTTATTTAGAAATCCGCTAGCATTTTTATTTTCCGGGGAAAAAGAGGCCTTTGGCATTCTTCAGGGCTTAATAACAATATCAATGCAAAAAATCACATCGATTCATTGCACCTTTGCGTGGTTACGATGTGATTGAAGGAAAAACCAAAAACAAACACACAAATGCATTAAAATAAACTTGGCAGTGTGGTAGGATAGGTACATAATTTTAATATATTTAGCCGCCAAGCGATTTAGCGTTCCGGTACGATGCCGTGTAGAAACCGAATAGGGGTTTGAGTTAAATAACTGCCATGCCCCTAACAGGTTAGCCCGCTACCATCTGAGACTGCATCTTCACTTACCATCAGGTGAGTTCGCAGTCAAGGGCTTACTTGCAGTGGACAAAAAAAAATATCTCTACATGTATAATACAATATGTAAGGTAACAAGTTCATTTTTGTAAAATTACTTTAGCAAAATATCAATTTGTACAGTTTTATTGGGCTTGAATCTATACTAATATTATAAATGCGAAAGACTTCGTCCGCGTGGATTGAGGTTTTTTAGTTCCCGCGAGAACTCTTTAATTTTCTGGGCTAAAAAGTAGCCTAAGTGTTATTCCAGACTTTAATCTATCTATGTGTCAAATTTAATCCATCTAAACTTTCTAATTTGGAATATTAGTATAGATATAGATTTACCTATATTTTGTAGATGCTACCCGTGAATTCGTTCACATAGATTTAGGTTTTTCAAATCTTGTATGAAATTTTTAATTTTTCGTCTAACAAGTCAAAATCAGTCAAATGTCAAAATCAGTGAAATCGGTAACAGAACCGATCATATACCGTCCTCTTTTTACTTATAATATTATAGTACGTATTGTTGCCAGTCATTCTAGTCCATTTAATTCATAGCAATTTCTGTATTGCGGTCTAACCACTAATGGATATGCAGCACACGTCACGTCACAAGGCTCCGTCAATAAAGCCGCAGCTTTGATGGTGCCTTTGTTGAAGTCGGCACATTTACAAATAAGCTACTATGGCTAATAATTACAGTGAACACTAAATGGGGTAAAATGTCGAAATATGAAATAGTATCATTCATATTTCAATATTTCGGTATTATACAAGAACTAATTGGTAGAAGACCACCTGGCCTAAGAAACACATCTTAGCCAAAAGACCTACGTGAATGGAAAAATGCAGCAGTTATTCCACGTAACTAATTCCAAAGTATTACAAGTTATCATCGTCTTTAACATCAGCCATAATATTACTATATTTAATGTAGTTTCTTAACATAGATAGAGATGTTTTCGTGAAGCAAATGGAGCAAAAATTCGATCCATTATTAAACTGAAATAAAACTCTACAATTTGATATATGAAAATATTATGTATTTGCACACATAACTTTTAAGCAGAATGATAAAAGACAAAAAAGAAACCTCTATTTTAATATCTATAAATATTGCAATATTCTCTTTATATTCTCATTTTCGCTTTTCTAAAATGAATAATAGGGTATTATTCATATTAAAAATGCGATAGTTGGTCTGTCTGACTGTTGCCTACTCGCGGCATTTAAACGATTTGGAATTAGATACATGTACAGAATAAAAAAAAATATCCCAAGATGGCCCAAGAAAATGACAAAGAAAGACACGAGTGAAGACTTGAGAGCCAATTAAAAAAATTGCTTCTCAAGACCAGGCAAAGTTAGTGGGAAATTATAGAAAAAGGACCCCATCTTGGTGGGAAAATGCTTTACCGCAGAAGAGCTTTTGTATAAATGTATTTCAATTTATGATGATGATGATGTGTAGTCTGATGGGTAGGAGTTTTTTTATTTATTAAAGAACGAAATGTAACAACATAGAACGTCATTAGGAAATTTTCACAACAACGTGTGTGTGCCTTATATTATTCTCTAAACAGAATTTCTAAGGTTGTCTGCAGATTACTATACAAGCGTCTTTAGTGTATTCAAATCACGTCTCAAGTTGCGGGTATGCAAGATACAAATTCTTCGAAATATAAAGAATCTGTTTGCAGCGCATACATTCATATTCACCTTTGCATTATTTACACACGTCTCAATGCAGAATATTGTCCACGATGGAATGCGAAAAATTTCATACGTTCTGAATAATTTCTAGCTGAAGTTTACTTGAAACGCGAACTTGTCTCATAGTCACAGCTTTATTTCATAAAAACCTTACTAATTTGCTAGTGCGAATTGTTTTTGGATCTCGCTTCAACTGACTACATAAAAACATACAATTAGGTTAACAATACTTAACTACTCGTGGATATAACCTGAAACACATGTAACTGCAGCGTGACACGACAACTGTTTGACGTATGCTGTCACTTAACTTGCGTGTTTTTTTTTATCAACTGATGGTAAGTGATGATGCAGTCTAAGATGGTAGCGGGCATCATACCGGAACGCTAAATCGCTTGGCGGCACGTCTTAGCTGGTAGGGTGGTAACTAGCCACGGCCGAAGCCTCCCGCCAGGCTGGCCGGGGATCGAACCCGTTATCTCCGCTCGTTAAGACAACAACGCTCAACACTGCGCCACGGAGGTCGTCAAACTCGTGTACAGTCCGCGACATAGCGAGGTGTACGCTGAGATGTGTTTTTTGTGTGATTGTCAATGCGCTTCGCGGTATAAGTTCTAGAGTTCCTTGTATTATAATTTCTAATAGCCGCGGGCTGTATAATGTAGATACTGATACTAGTTTTGATCATTTTTACCATCGGGCGTCCATTTGCTAGAAACTAAAATGGGAAAACTGAAATATCCTGGAAAGAAAATTTAATTAAACAAAGGACTGGTATGGAATGTTAAACAGTATAGCCAGAAAGCGTTTTTACATTCGCATTATCAATATGCAGTTTGCAGCCCAGTGGAAGAAACGTAAGTAACGTTATTTGTCTGCTGGTGATTAATGGGAACTTCACGAGAATTGTTCAAGCGCTCTGAGGCAGCCTCCACAACCCGTGAAATTAACTTTCGTCTTCGAAGACCTGTCAGTTATGTTTTCACAAGCTCTCCAAAGTTATTATCCCGAAATTAGAAACGTTTTATTTTTTGTACAACATGAAACAGGCCCAAGGCCATTCTTTAATTTACTGTAAACAAAAATTTTAAATAAATTTTGTGTACTTTTTGTGTTATCAGTCAAGATTAGATTTTGAGACTGCTGTTAGTTGTCTAAATCGGACTTTACAAATCGTTTTGTTGAAATATTCGTATTCATTGTATTTGTAATAGTGTGTATTTATGTTTAGAAGTAGGTCCTTCTTTAAACCTCAGCTAATTAATCATTTACCAACGGTAATATCGTGGATATTTTTTATTACATAAACAAAAGGGTTATACGCAACCAATAAAAGTGAATAATGAAGAGTTCCCACGGGATTTATGAGAAACCTAAATCCACCCAAAAAACGTCGACTAACTGGCATATCAACTTACAACCCTAACTAAAAATTTGGGATTTGTCATGTATGTTTTCATGATAAAGAAATATTTTTTGAAAATTGACATCGCGTGAAGCCGGTAATAAAACTAATTAATATCTCTTAAAACAAATTTTAATAAAACCAGATGCTGAAGCTTACCCATTTTTGTTCTTGAAACTTTTTCATAAGATTCCAACATTGTATTTTCCAACAAAAGTTAACCTTTACGGGCTTAAAAACCTCGCCATTGTGTTCCCAGGAAACGTTTAAAATAAAACAGATCCGACAGGCGGCGGCGTGCAGTACACAATAGCTCATTCTGCTCCCCTAAGGCGCGGGACATACAGAAGTGTCGGGGCGAGTGGTGAGGTGCGCAAGATGCGCGAAAGTGTCACGCCACTGGCGCGCATCTGTCGCGCATCTGTCGCCAAGTGGCGCGCAAACGGTGAGGCTGTGACGTAGCAGTGGGACGTATTTGGGGCATACTAGTGTTTGATTTCGATGCGACAATATGTCTTCTTCGTCAGATGAAGATATGCTAGCTGTGGTGGTATAAATATCCAATAAAAAATCAGTACGGAAGTAAGGTTTTTTATGCTATACCCAATTGTTAAAGCAGGAAGGTACATCGTCGCGGATACGCAGTTTAGGTTTGATAATAAAATCGGTATAAATATCGATGTTCTGCATGATTATTTCTTTTGGTATTTCGGTTTTGAGTGTAAATATACTATATTATTTTTAAAAAGAAATCGAGAAAATATCTATTGTTTGTTACTTAATCACGTCCTGTGATCACGTCCCAACGGATGAACGGATCTGGATGAAATTTGGCACAGAGATAGATTATAGTCTGGAATAACACATAGGCTACTTTTTATCCCGGAAAATTAAAGTGTTCCCGCGGAAACCAAACAACCTCAATTCACGCGGACGAAGTCGCGGGCATTAGCTAGTTCAGTCATAAATATTAAGTTTTATGTATAAATACCTAACTTCCGCATGGATTTTTTTTGGATATTTTTGTATAAGTTTTGGTACATTACTACAACCGTGCCAAGTTTCAACGACTGAGGACTTAATGCGGGGGTCTCTATACAACGAACCGCCCCGTTTCCTAGACTATACAAGATTTATTAATTTAATTGAGAGAAAGAAAAGAAAGAAAGAAAATACCTTTATTCCACAATGGTGACACAGACCAACATTTAACATACAATCGTACATAAGAATATGTTTGCATGTGACACCACCCGGAATGGGTGCTCCTACAGCACCGGTTTGTGCACAGCATTATACCTACAAACTAAAAAAACTAGTCTAGGTATTTTTCCACTAACTGGCAAAATCAATATTAAATTCCGTATCGTCGTGCATAATTGCAATCCGGCCCTGTGCGTTTCGAGCGGTGTGCCACTGTTGAACGGGTGCGCCGTATGTCGAGGAAGCGTCGCCCCCACCATACCCGCGCCGCGCCTCTTCAGTATGCTCGGCGCCTCGCCGCTTGCATACATTTTGTATGAAATACATAGAAGCGGCGGCGACCGCTCGCTTCTCGACACACCCGTCGACCGCCCGTCGACACTTCTGTATGTCCCGCGCCTTATGCTGCAATTAGAACGAGCTGTACCACTGAAAGGATTTGTCTTTACTGACGCTCTTATAACAATAATGACACAAATAAATTATTCTTTAGTTTTAAAAATGCATTTTTTATTAAACGGGTCACATACACATGAAATGACGATCCATCACATCATGACAGACACACATCATGGAACAGACACACAGACATCATGGAAACTGTGGCTACGTATTTGTTATTATTTCTGCAGTGTTGGCTTTGGTGTTTTCAGCTCTCTTGAAAATACACTTTTTTTTTCAAAAGAGAAACCACCGAGATTCTTGCTGGTTTTTCTCGGTAGGAATGACATTCCGAACCAGTGATAGATTCACTCGACCATTCAAAAGCACTTCAAAAAGTTTATTTGATCAAAAAACATTTGAAACATTGAATTTGAAAGTTCACGATGGACATTGATGCGTTTATTTTGTAAAATATTAAACAGTAATTTCATGCCTTGTGCCGGGGTGGGAATAAAAAATAATTAAATAATAATTTAGAAAAAAGGGAAATTAAATTAAAATGCAAGTGTAAACTGTGAAATACGATTTATTAACGGAACTCTAAAACGGGCACAGAGAACCGCGGCTAAACTCAGCGAGTAGGCACACAAATTTAGAGGGTCGTGGTGTAACGTGATGTCTGCTTTGACCTCGTTGGTAGCTTGGTCGCGATGGTAAAGGTCGGCCTGGAGATGAGCGCAGCAGGTGGTCGCGTTGGGATCCCGAACGGTGCTGGTGTGGCGTGGCTGGATGTTATGCCACGAAGATCTTGAGTGCGAAACTTGCTCCTGGAATTGATAATACCGACTAGTTAACGTCTGGCATATCAATTCCGTCCTGGATCCGGCCCAGGCCTGTGTAGACCACAGGAGGTACTTTGGCGTGATAGAATTGTCGGTGTGGTGGATCCAGAACGGAGTTTACAATAAATGTGAATGATTACTTGGCTGAAGGCCCAAAAATATGAAAAACAAAGATAAAATTAACAAATGAAACAGAAATGAGGGTGTTTTGAAAATTAAAAAACGATGATGCAATCTAATGAAAACTGGTTAGAAAATACTAAAGCAAAGGTTGAAATGGACAATTGAGATAGGTAATGAATTTACTAATTAACTAAACTAAATTAACAAAAATGAGAATAAAAAAGTATAAGCAATGTTGGATGAGAGTGACTACGATTTACGTGGTTTAGGTACCATTCAAAAACTTACCCTAATACGGGAGAAAGGTTGCACGGAATTTACATTTTATATAAAGATTTTAAAAAAACGCATTTTAAATGGCGTCGCGTCCCAACTAGAGCGCCGGAACGCGACAAAAACATCACGCCCGACGCTAGAAGCGCACCGGGCCTGACTGCTGTCGCATCCTCATATACAACCTCGGCTCGTGAATTGCAAAAAACGGCCGGTAACAAGGTCGCGTTCGGAAATTGGCATTGAATGTTTATTTAAGTTAATATATAAATAAGATTACATAAAATATTAATAAAAACATTGTTCAAAATAATAAATAATAACATTATAAATAAATAATACTTAAATATGTAACGCTTCGTTACAGCCTTAGAGGCTTAGGTGATAAACATTAGTGCTAGAGTATAAATGTGTGCACACTATTATTTAGGTTTGGAAAGTTCAAACAAATACTGTCAATATCTGTATAATAATAATTGATGGATTTTAACAATTTTCTGACAAAACATAAATATGAAGAGAATATTTTAAATATTTTTTCGTTCCTGAAAAGTGGAATGCGAAGCTTCTTTCGTATTTTTTTATTAAAGGATCTTTTATTTCTACGGAATTCTCGTTAAAAGCCAATTCAAAAACGCTGCAAGCGAAACCAGAAAATACGTATCCGCATTGCATTACTTTAGTAAAAATCGAATAAAATACTACGTTATTAATAAAGTTTCTAGTGAATAATTAATTGAAGTTACTGGATACTGACAGGTCCCACTCATTTTTTTCAAAAAATCCTGATCAAAAAGGTTAAAAAATACTGAGGTTATGCTGAGTATGGATACATTCAGTAGTTCGTTTTCATTGCGTGCAAAGCTAGATATTAAAAGAGGTCGCCCACGACGACCATCGTGTTTGAACTTTGAATTGATTTAGTAGTGCGTTTCGTTAACGCACGAATGCATTGCTAGGCCGTTTGTCGCATTTGCAACCCGCGACAGAATATTCCGTACCTATCACTAGCGACCAATGATATTCTATGTTAGTGACACATTCTCAATAAGGATTTTGAAGAAAATTTCTCAGATCTTCTGCAAAAATCGTTCGCCGTAATTGTAACAGTAGACGGTTCATTAGAGACAAATTGACAACACAATGTTAACTCCAACGATACACTATTATAGGTATTTAAAGAAAAAAAAGTAAACAAAAACTGATTAATTTTATCATAAGTTACTGGATAACGTAATACTCGTATATTATCAAACTTCTTAATCAAACTCTTTCGAGAAAACAAAGTTAGACATCGGTGGCGGTTTTGTAAAAAAAGTGGATTAAGTTCTTCTTCTAATATTTCGCTCGGTAAGGTGGATTCGTATGATTTATAACATAACTTGGGAAAGTTTTGCATGTCATCCACGAGCTCTTAGCGAAATTCTAAAGAAAGTTTTAACTTTTTACGTTAGACTGATGACGCCGTACTTTGCGGGGGATTTTTTCACTTTTGTTCTTGTTTTTCTATACTTATATTGTCGACGATAACCTTTATTAATTTATACTACACTCGCTCGGAAAGTACCTTCTGACATTTTTCAAAACGAGCAAGTAAGTACGTCATTTCTACCAACCAAATAATATGCGGGCAGAAAAAATTTATGAAATTTTCACATTCACCTTGCCTTCTTAATACTCCACGTCTTCTATCTTCTCTATTTAAACATATACGACCAGAAAGAAAGGGCATAACTTATTCCAAACATCACCAACTAAAAGGTTGACACTGGCAAACTCTGTGCAAACATTGTCTTGCTCTACACGATGCACATGGAGCAGTTCTGAGTTCCTAGCAGGAATCTGTTTATGTCAAACTGTGTCAAGGGGTCTCCTTCCTACAATCCATTTGCTAATACTCACTTACTTCCAGTAGCAAATTTTTTATCTCACTGACATATTATTAACTAACTGGTGCTCGCAACTTCGTCCGCGTGGAGTGAGGTATTTTGGTTCCTGCGGGAACTCTTTAATTTTACGGGATAAAAAGTAGCATATGTGTTATTCCATACTATAATCTAACTCTGCCAAATTTCATTCATACCCGTTCAGCCGTTATGGCGTGATTGAGTAACAAACATCCATCGATCCAAGTTTTCTCATTTATAATCTTAGTATCGATGCTGATTTCTTAAGAAGCTACCATAACGAAAAATCGATCATTTCTTCAAACATGAAGCATAAAACTGTCAGTCACCCTCATGGGCTAATTTTGCTTGCATATGAAGTCCGGCTTAAGTCTATCTGATAAACCTGGTACCTAAATAAAATTTAAACTAGCCTTGAACCAAATGTTTTTAGATTTTAAGTTCCCGTTGCAGAATGAGGCATTTTGTTTAAAGTTCTCTCAGTTCTTGAATTGCACTTACGTTGTTGCTGTCAAAATTCGTTGGTATGCGGTTTCAAGACAAGCTGTGCTTAAACAAGTTAGTGGAAGTTTCCGTGACATTGTAAACTAAGATGCCAGTTTCGGCGACTGAAGCAACTTCGCTATATATTATTCACAAGTAGCTGAAGTTTATCGCCTTATGTTAAAAAAACATTTCACAATCTTTAACTTTATCAAATCACAAATCATTCGATCCTTAAATAACAGCCCCTCATAATATTCACCACTAAAAATTTCTGACGTTGATGTATTACGAAAATAATTTTTACCTCAGGATTTAATTAAAAACATGGTTAAAACCTTACTTGCATAAAATTAATCGCCAATTAATACTTAAATTTTTCACACGGATCCTAGACATGGTCGGTAACCTATGAGCCTGAGAAGGCTCAAGGTCACGGGCTCAGCGGGCGATGGAGAGGGATATGCTTGGAGTATTCCTACGGGATCAAACCAGAAATGAAGACATCTGGGATCTACTGGATTCAGTTGACAAAAGGAAATTGTTCTTGTATCTATTACTCCATTGCAAATATCCTGAAATTCGTGATTGGCTTTATTCAAAGCACTATTTTGTTGTCCTTTTGTCTCTTTTACTCAAAAGCGTTTCAGTTTTGTCAGCGAATAAACATCTAGCGAACAGAAAGCGAACACTCAAAGGAATGTAGCCAGTTAACTGCACTTGGATATCCCTTGGGATTTTTCAGACACGTTTCGTTCACTCAGCTACATATTTTCGACTGTTGAAGACAATTTAACTCGTGCCACTGTTCCTTCCCGTTATAGTGTCTCTGACAAAATTTTAATTAAAGTTTAGACTTTGGACAAATACTTAAGTATAACTATACTTTTATTTGCTTTTGCTAGAATCCTGAGGACTTGGACTCTGGACTCTTACGTTCATGTCATGCATAGTTAAGGCGAAATGATTGTCTATTTGTGATAATATAATCTCTCTCTCTCTGCAGTCGTTCCTTCATTGCTGAAGATCGTGGTCCTGGGGATTTTGCAACCTTGCGGGGATTAAATTTTTCCATCGGAATCTATCGGAGGCCAGTCTTGCAATGGTGTGAAATTTGCACTTGGAGTCCCTCAGCTGGTCTGACCATCTGGTTGGTGAGCGGCCTCTCGATCTTTTGCCCTCGAGGGCAAAAGATAATATAATATGATTGTTCATATCTATACTTCGATACTTACTAATATTATAAAGAGGTAAAGTTTGTGAGTTTGTGAGGTTGTAGGGGTAATCTCTGGTTCTACTGTCTCGATTTTGAAAATTCTGGCACCAATAGAAAGCCACATTATATTTGTAAGTGTCATACGCTGAATTGCACGAAACAAATACAAAAATTTAAGTGGTACTTAGACTAATTTAATCGCAAGAATCGTATGGAGTCTTGTGATTAAATTAGTTTATTCAACACTTAAATTTTTAAAATAGTTTCGTGCAACTCAGCGATAGGCTATTATATTATATTAACCCGAAAAATTAGGAAGTTCCCTTAGGAATTTAAATAACTTATTTCACGCGGACGAAGTCGCGGACATCTGCTAGTTATTTATAAAATTATTTATATTTATCCTCAGTTTCATAGATAACGCAGGTTTACAGAATAATTATTCAAGTGTAATGAATTAAGAGCTGGCGCCTACAATCCGTAAAATTAGTTTAGAGTTTGAAAGTGTGACAGTTTCTTCTTAGGAAAAAAAACCGGTCAAGTGAGAGTCAGACTCGCTCACAACGGGTTCCGTACCACCACACAATATAAATTATTTTAGTAAATAGCAAGGTGTCATAACAATCTATATACATATAATAAAACTGTAACAGGTCCAATTCTATACATTGAAGATATTTTGAAAATTTTTTTTGAAGGGCACTCATTATTCGATACTGAAGCCAAATCTGTAATTTTTTTCATTTTTGTCTGTCTGTCTGTCTGCCTGTCTGTCTGTCTGTCTATCTGTATTTTGGCCGCGCATCACGCCGAAACTACTGAATGAATTCAAACGACACTTGGCACGATTTGAGCCCATACTACGAGGTAGGACATAGGATACTTTTATCCCGAAATTCTACCCCCGAAGGGGTGAAATAGGGGTTGAAAGTTTGAATGAAAGTCCTTAATTTCTCAAGTTATAGCCATGAAACTTGATATATGAGCTGCGGGTTGAAAATGAAAACATATGTGTTTTACAGTTTTTCAAAATTCCACCCCCGAAGGGGTGAAACAGGGGTTGAGAGTTTGTATGAAAATCCTTAATTTCTCAAGTTATAGCCATGAAACAGCATTTGGGCTTTCGTTAAAATATGAAGAAGTACTTGTTTCACCATTATAGGGGGATTATACCGTGGGATAGTAATATAGGCTACTTTTTATCCTGGAAAATTAACTGAAAAACTTATTCCACGCGGACGAAGTCGCGGGCATCAGCTATAAAGAATATACATACATACATACATACATAGGCTACTTTTTATCCCGGAAAATTAATGAGTTCCCGCGGGAATCGAAAAAACTTAGTCCACGCGGACGAAGTCGCGGGCATCAGCTAGTACATAATAAGCTGCGAAATAACTGGCTTACATGTTGCGCTAAACTGGTAGCGCTTCACAAACAATTCGACATCCTGTGAGTACGGAACCCTAATTAACGATTTCATGTTTCTAGGTCAACGGGAAGTACCCTATAGGTTTTGATTTATTGGCGAGTGTTGCGTTGACTTAGAAGCTTAAGTTTTTTTCAGCTTCAAGGGACCGTAGACCCAAGTATTTGATATTCATTTCAACTTGATACCTCCACGCGCTCTCGAGAAAAGGGTGGTTGGCAGACAGACAGAAAGACAGACGGACAACGAAATGATCCTATACGGGTTCCTTTTTTCCTCCTGGGGGTACGGAACCTTAAAAATTAAACTAATTTATCCTCTCGACAGCCACACTTGGTAGATTCACTCGACGATTCAAAAGCACTTGTAAAAGTTTATTATAAACATTTGAATTTTGAATTTCTTGAATTTTAATTAATTTACTTAACGAGAATAGAATGAATAATATCATATATAAACATAGATCAGTTATTTTACATTATTATAAAGAAGGGTCGATATTATATTATATATAAGCGGCAATAAGTATACATATTATAAGTAGGTATAGATTTGTTTTCACATAAGTCAGGATTAAAACAACCCATCCGGTATTTGGCTTTGAATATATTATTATTGCTTTATTACAAAAATATACTACCATCGCTTGGTTCAGTTTCAAAAAGTTTAATCTATTACTGTTAAAGAAGATCGCAACTTCATCGCCGTGGATTTAGCCTTTAGTATATCGGAAAATCCAGTGGAAACCATGATTTCCCGTATTAAAATAAGGCTGTGTAATGATGATGATGATAAGAATCTCCAGGATGCATTTTTCGTCAAAATCAAAGTAAATAAAATGAAGGCCGTAAAACATAAAAACGCATTTTCACATTTATGCTAATCAGTAACTAAGTACAGATTGGGAACAGTTCATTTTGAATACGAGTCACTTACCATTTCTCTTTCTATTGGTTTTCAAGCAGCCAATGTGATTTCGAGATGTTCAATATGTAAATGCGTTTGTTGGTCCAAACGGGCTAGAAGATGCGGCTACGTAAGTGCATTTTGTCGTATAAGAAAACCACCAACTGTGACTGTGCAACTTACTGTATACCACTTTGCATCTAGCCGTACCTATTAAAGACTGAGGTGCTGACAATATTTGGGCTTACAAGTTTTTCTTCTTCTAAACTAATATTATAATTATGATATACAGGGTGGAAAAAACGAACGGGACATGGAGGAAAAAATCAAATTTCCGTCAAAAGAAATATTATTTTATTAGAATAAATAAGAATCTTTGAAACCACACCAACTAAAAATGGAAAAATTGGTCAGTCACTATTTTATTGAATCAATCAATATGGTTAACGATGAGGGTATAAATCTCACAAGTAAATATTGTATCTTAAAATGGAAGACCATTAAATGCGAACGAGAACAAAGTCACGGAAATCAACTAGTACCTATCATTCATAACTTTTACAGATTACCCGATGCTCTAACACGCATTAAAAAAGCTCCTCTTGCGGCTCTGGTGCTTTTAGTTTAGGGTATGGCGAACGTTTGCCATTTCCGACGACGATTTTCCAATAACACAACAAACTTGTATCAGTTCCGTAATAGTTGTTAAGTACCTACGCGCTGTCAAAATTTGTTGATATGTGGTTGCAACACAAACTGTGCTCACACAAGTTAAATAATACTTAGGTAAACTTTGTGTTACATAACTAGCTTATCTGAGTCAAGCATTGAATTTGTAGCGAAATATTTAACTACTCATAATTATTACTTATTAATGAAACGAGGTAATTTAAGCGAAGTGAGCCAACAAAGATACAGGTCTTAAATTATAACATAATATATAACATCTAATACCTTTAAACTAGCAATTCTTGTATATATATATATAATATACATATATTCTGAATCTCGGAAACGGCTCCACCGATTTTCATGACATTTAGTATGCAGGGGGTTTCGGTTTTTTAACCTTTTCAATATTCATAGTTAAGACAGGACAGCATCTGTCGGGTCAGCTAGTTTCTAATAAAATGTTAAACTAATTGCACTCGTGATTTTTTATTTAAAACCAGTTCATATTTTTTTATATGTCGGTAAGATCGAAAAATATTATTTAATAAATACATAATAATTTATTTCACAAAAATTTACAAAAGTAAGGCTGAGATCTACAAATACAATGTATGGTCGGTCTCTGCAGCCTAATGTACGTTACCCTGTGGTTTAGGCTGCAGTGACTTTCCCTCCTAGAAAAAGAGTGACAAAAGTTACAATATATTTAAGATTTAAATTTATATTTCATCAGTATGTAATTCGTATTTATATAAATTTCCAAAAAACACGCTTTACCAAAAAAGAAAATACCGAGCAAAGCTCGGTCATCCAAGTTCTTATATTTAACAGTTAAAGTATTAGGTGAAACACCAGAATAATGTAGTGAAAACAGCTATCCAAGAATATCATGCATCCCGTGCCAAAAAACCGCCAAGGTGTTTTGAGGAAACGCCGGCTCTTAAAAAGCGTTATTATCCACCAAATTTTAGTTTAGGGAGCTGGACACAGCAGGCGGAAAGTGCTTCCATAATTTTCATGTACTTTGACCTAAAATAATAGGAAGTGGGTACGATGCTGCGATGAGTATGGTTTCTACGATGGAAGGTGTGAGAAAACAGGTAAGATGGTACTCGTAACTATCTGTTCAAGCAAATCTTAAGAACTCCTTCCTCTCCGTTATTATTATGTACGAGTAAGTCAATTATATACCTACATTTTGTATTCAGAATGGAAGAAGCTAAGCAGGTAGGTATATTATATTCTTCAGCCAAGATATTAAATCTTAATATTTTACGCAAAGAATGTTATTTTATCTTGAAAACTTCTAAATGGCATAGGCCCATAATATCATCTTCTTATATATAAAAATGAATTGCTGTTCGTTTGTCTGGCTAAAACTCGAGAACGGCTGGGCCGATTTAGCTGATTTTGGTTTTGAAATGTTTGTCGTGGTCCAGGGAAGGTTTAAACGTTGAGAAAATATGGAAAACTTGCGAGAAAGATAGTAAAAAACAACAATTTCATTTTCCCATATAAACTGTTCTACCTACTTTCCTGTCAAACATTTGACGTTCGTCCCTTCGTCGGTACGGTAGACTTGGGTCCACCACCACTCGAATTGAAGCACGTATTAAATTAAGGGTTTTGAATCGACAACATATATCCACATTACTCGGATTATCCGGATTATCGCCTATTTAAATTTTAATATTTTGATGATTGTTATTGTATTGACATAATTTGATGGTTGTCATTGTTTGGAATGCAAATATTGGGTGTGTTCCGAAATACACTGCGAGCACTGTAAGTCCCCAGTAAAGAGCACTGACAGTGCTCGCAGTGCTTATATCGGAACACCCACAAAAATAAGTCTTTATTGTGCTATTTCACCCTCACAACATCTGTTTTGTTAGAATGCAAAAAAAAAATCTGATTGTCAGTTGGTTGTCGAATGTTTATATTTCATGGTAGCGGTAACATAGAGTAGGATGGCGGTAACACCGAAACGGATCGACTTTTCGAGCACATCCAACAAGCGATCGACTATGTGCTCGAGCAAATTCCCTCCAGTTTCTTTACGACTTGCCGAAGCAATCCGTTCGCACGAACGTTGCTTTACTCGGAGATGCCACGTTATTACACTTGGAACGCTTCATCGAAGAAATTTCTACGTCTGAGGCAAGGCGATGCGGTTCCTGATCATTCGGATATGCGTTCTACTGATGCTCTTGGTCGTATTTACACAGTTCATCCAAAGAATGATGGATGTTTCCACAGATGTTTCTATTTGCGGTTGTTGCTGGTAAATGTTCGTGGCCAACATCATTTAAATCACTACGAACTGTTAATGGTATAGTGTGCCACAGGTCCATGAGTGTGCCTAACATTTCGTGCAGCATGTCAAGAGCTCAATTTGCTTGAAAACGATACTCATTGGGACACGACAATCGCTGAAGCAATTATTTCTGCATCTCCAAGTCAGATACGCACATTATTTGCGATCATCATTTCTACATGTTTCCCCTCTAATCCACGTGACCTGTGGAACAAATACAAAGATAACATGGCAGAAGACATTTAACATCAAATTCGTGTCAGTTCAAGACATCCTGATCTTGAGGCGAATGAGGAGATGCATAACCAGGCTTAGCTCTTGATCGAAGATATGTGTTACCTCATGTGCAGCAGTTTGTTAGTCAAGTTAGGAATGCCAGCGCCAGATCGCGGAGTGAATGACGCATTTAATAGAGAATTTAATGAAAGTGAATATGATCGATATGAATTAGACCAATCAGTTCAAACGAATGTACCCTGTTAAACCCAAAACAGAAGGAAGTCCATGATACATTAATTAATGCAATTGATGATGGAAATGGTGGATTATTTTTCCTGGATGCCCCTGGTGGAACTGGAAAGACACTCCTCATGTCATTGATTTTGGCCACTGTTCGTGCGAGATCCGAAATTGCGGTACTAGAGCAGTTGCTTCTTCTGGAATAGCGGCCACGTTGATAGAAGGATGCCGTACGGCTCATTCAGCGTTAAAATTGCCATTAAATCTTCAAACTACTGAACAACTGACATGTAACATTGCAAAACACTCTGCAATGGCAAAAGTTTTAGTAGGCGCAAAAATCATCATCTGGGACGAATGCACAATGGCGCACAAACGCGCATTGGAAGCTCTTGATCGAACCTTAAAAGATCTGCGCAATGACTGTAGAATTTTTGGTGGCGCAATGATTTTACTATCTGGCGATTTCCGTCAAATACTGCCAGTCATTCCAAGATCGACTGCTGCCGATGAAATAAACGCTTGCCTCAAATCATCAAATCTGTGGTGCTATGTGAAGAAACTTCAACTGGCAGCAAACAGGAGAGTTGCATTGTTGAACGACCCATCTGCTGAAGATTTCTCCAAGTAATTGCTGACTATCGGTAATGGCCGTGTTCCTGTAGACGATCGAGCGGATTAATTTCAATTCCACCGAATTTTTGCAATTTCTTCTCATCGAAAGACGAGCTCATCAGCAAAGTATTTGCGAACATCATTGCTAACCACAAAAATAACAAATGGTCAAGCGAGCGAGCAATTTTGGCGGCTCAGAAAAAAGATGTGAATGACTTAAACTTTATATTTATGTCGTATATCACAAGGTGCTTCAATGAAGAGAATTAAACCGAGTGCATCCCATGCTGCGCAATATGTACGGTCTACATAGGTAGTTTAATTCAATCATGTCTTGCTGACACGCGGTTGATATACCTACTTAATGTTTGTACTTTTTTATTTCTTTTTGTGTTAGGTATTATCTTAATAAAGAACTGAACTTAATATTTATTTTGTATTCATTGTATTACTTTCATAAAATAAGTGCAGCTAATCTGTAACACGACATTCATTGACTGTTAGGCGGTACGAAGTTCGCCGGGTCAGCTAGTAACATTATAATTATTTGCTAAATAGCTTAATGTAAAATCCGTCTCCTTGGTAACGGATAAACCATAAATATTATCATAACCATACATAATATCATGGACTTCCGCAAAGTAACGCCTGCTTCTATCCAATGCATAAATATTTTTGTATTAGAAAGTTAAGTCTGGCAGGTAGGAGCGAAGACAATAATTGTTATGATAATATTATAATCTGATACCTCATGTTCGAGTCACTGAGGCAATTTATCGTCACGGTTCCAGATTTCCAAGTATTCCCGCCACAGCTCGCAATTTTGTTATAAGGGTCGTATGAAGTGCAAGAATTATGCAACAGCTACTTTCAATTTGCTTTGTAAATCATTTTGTTTTCTGCAAGGTGCAGGATTTGTTTCCATGCGAATGGTCCCGGTGCAGGAACGATTATGCCCGCAGTGACAGTGGGGCGTCCCTTTTATAATAAGAAAAGAATAAGAATGTACGAAGTTTTTAGTTTTTGGCAGTTGTAAACAATGTTACCATAATGTAATACAGAGTATTTTTTTAAAAGGTTTTTTTTATACATTCAAAAATAATCAAGTAAGAATAAAAATCTCCTAGAATTATCTATTAGAATATAATGTGAATAAAGACGACTAAAATGTATAATATATATTATTGCTTATTTTTCTCCCCATACCTAATTCCTCGAGGGATTCCGGCGGCTCGGTGATTTATGGGTTATGCAAAGAATGAGCGGATATTTTCTACACCATAATTCAGTCTAGTTGAGATTATATGCCGACGATAAAGTATGATATAAATATCAATCTATTTCACGTGTGAATACTTTTACTTTTATATTCTTTGACCAATTTAAATAACAACAACTTCTTTTATTCACTTGTTGACTTCTTACCAAAAAGTAATTTGTTTTAAACTTTTAGAGCCGCTTGCACAAGAACATTTATAGTGTATATAGTATATAGTTATATAGTTTTGGCAAGAGAATTGTTGCGTTTGCCAACATGAGACAGCATTAATAAAATTAACTTAATCAATTTAAAAGACCTTGTCGGTTTATCAAATTCAGTACCTTATTATGTATCTATTGTTGCTATTTTGTTTGCATACAATAAAACTTACCTATGATACACTATTTCAGATGTTGGATGAGCAAGATAAGAGGAAATGATAAAAATTATGCATAATTAACGTAAAATCACGTGGATCCTTTAATTCTATCATCATATTAATATGGTTATTCGTGAAACGATCCGAGCTACGAGTATGTTGATTGTATCCAACTTATATTTCCTAGACTTGCCATAAACTAATACCGTTAATCAAGTAATGGAATGCTCTTAGTTTTGGGCAAATATCGGTACGTACATCCATTGAAGATATGGTTTCAGTGTAAGTAATCAATAAGCTTTGTTGTACAAAGATAAACAGTTAGGCAGGTTTACGTTGTAATATACGAGTACTTCCGATTACTTAAATCAGAATAACTAGTGGTTCGCCCCGAACTGAGACCTCGCTCACAAATAATTTCGCTTCCTTATATTTAATATTTATCAAATTTTAGTATTTGTTGTTCAAGTACAGGATATAATTCAAATAATTGATCAAGTTTCAGGCTCAGCCTTTCAGAACATTGAGAGTTGAGGTCAACTTTGGACGTTAGAAAATGTCCACTTTGAAAGCCCCCCATTTCGTCAATTTTATGGGAAAAAATTTAAAAAAATATTTTTGGACTCTATTCCTAATTATCTTTAAAATGATATACCGCAACCCTATGTAACGCTATAAAAAATATTTTACTTCGCATTCGCTTCTATGAGAGCCCCCCTGATATAAAGATTTTTATAACTTTTTAAGCCATATTCGGCTGGAGGCCATCGGTTTGCATATTATATTTAAATTTGAAGTAATTTACGTTCATTTTATAAGGCTCTGACAGACGGACCGACGGACGGACGGACGGACAAGTGCAAATTCACTCAAGTAGACTCAGAGACCTTTGCCTCGCTCGGTCAAAAAAATATACTAACTACCTACTCATCGCAAGATTTCATGATTGAAATAATTTATAGGGTAACACAAATTTAAATGATGCCCAGCTTTAATTAATTAGTGATTGCAAGTTACTTGTACTTAATTCGTAGAATCAAATAAATATTATAAATGCGAAAGTTTGGATGGATGTATGGATGTATGGATGTATGGATGTATGGATGTATGGATGTATGGATGTATGGATGTGTGGATGTATAGATGTATGGATGTATGGATGTTTGTTACTCAATCACGCACCAACGGCTGAACGGATCTGGATGAAATTTGGCACTGTTCTAAGAATGTAAGGAGTCTGTGTCATAGAGTAAAGTAAATGATATAGGTAGTCTGTGTTTTGACAACGTACAAAATGGTTGGTCAGAAATAAAGATTTAATTTATAATAGTAAACCAGTGTTTTAAATACCAACTACAACAGGCACAGAGATAGATTATAGTCTGGAATAGCACATAGGCTACTTTTTATCCCGGAAAATTAAAGAGTTCCCGCGGGAACCGAAATACCTAAATCCACGCGGACGAAGTCGCGGGCATCAGCTAGTTTATAATATGAAGTAATACATTCCATAAAATAGGCACCGGACCGTAAATATTGAAAAGTACATTTTTAATGACTATGAAAGTAGCGGTATTTATTTATAGAACACCTGCTAAAAAGTATTGTTATAATTTCAATAAAAAAGCCCGCTTTTGTGATCTGCCTAAACCACAACCTGAACTTTTTTAGCAATAATTTTAAACCTACAGGTCTTGTTTTCTGGAAACTATAAAAGTTCTTCTAATATTGCAACAGATAGCACTAACAGCTAGATGGAAGGTTTACTTCTAAGACAGCTTCTAAATTGTTAAATACAACACCCTCGGGCAGTCACAGGTAATAAAAAGTTTTACCTATATACTATACAAATATATATTACTGCCAAAGTAATAACTAACAACTGAGTACAAAAGCAACTTTTCTATTATGTTGGATGAAGAAATAAGTAAGATAAATCGATGACTAAGCCAAAGATATTGTCCCGGGGTAACAAGAAAAACAGCTTACACAACAAGCAAAACTATAGCCTCAAACCTTAATTAGCGTGATTAAGATAGATTGAAAATCGCCTGTAATTTACAACCTGTACTGTAGTTAGGTACAAAGAAGTTTTAAGGTGTAGATTCCACATAAACTATTAGACCTCGTTTTATAATCGGTGCCTCGATAAATTTCTATAAAAACTAAAATAATCTCAATGAAAGTAGGTACGTAATTCCATAGTCTGTTTCTAGCTTTTTTTTTGTCTTTTTAATTTTTTTTTTTCCTTTTAAATTAGGTACCTATGCGAATGAATCTAATTTGCCTAGATTTGTATTCGAAATTATTTAATAAAATATACATACTCTTTCTTATTATTTATCTATGTTTCTATGTTACATTAATATATATATAGCTGCTCGTGCTGACTGACATATTGATCACCTCTCCTGTAAAATTTTGTATGAAAACTTTTTTTTTCACTCATCGTTTCGTATAGAAGACAAAAATTCATGGGGAGGAAAAATACGAAGAGAGCTGATGATTGAGGATTTCGAAGACGGATGAAGAGCACCAGCCAGGGTATCGAGGATAGGTGGGGGGTGCTCGACCAAATGTCACTCGAAACTTCATCCAATTGACAGTGAGCTGAAAAAAAATTCAAAATGGCGGATTTAAGATGGCCGCCATACAAATTTCTTCGGTGTCTATCTCGGAGAGTATAAAAGATGGAAGAGTGGTTTCTTGGCAAAAGATGATCAGGACATGAGGGTCTACTTGATGAACAGGAAAAAAATTCAAGATGGCGGAATTTATTTTTCCATAGAAAAGGGTATTGAAGATAGGTGGGGGGTGTTCGACCAAATGTCACTCGAAACTTCATCCGATTGACAGTGACCTGAAAAAAAATTTCAAAATGGCGGATTTAAGATGGCCGCCATACAAATTTCGTCGGTGTCTATCTCGGAGAGTATAAAAGATGGAAGAGTGGTTTCTTGGCAAAAGATGATCGGAACATGAAGGTCTACTTGATGAGCAGGAAAAAAATTCAAGATGGCGGAATTTATTTTCCATAGAAAATGTATGGCGAATATTGAAGAGGCTACGGTTCCTTTTCAAGATTTGTTTTTATGGAAGAAATCTCATTTTGACGAATGGTTCGGAGAAAAAAATATGGAGAGAGATGATGATCGAAGGTTCGGATGATGGGTGAGGAGCACGGTCAGGGTATTAAAGATAGGTACCTACTTAGGGGCTGCTCAAACAAAAAGGGAGGGGCGGGGGTTGGTGGTTTTTGTTTTATGTTTTTCCTTTGTGAGAATTTTCTTTTACGTCGGACGCTTGGCGTGCTGGCGCTTCCACTGTGCTCACTAGCATAGCAGTGTGTTGTTCAGATCAGAACACTTAGACATTAAATCAGCTGCCCGATTATGTAAGAATTGTCGATCAAATCGTAAAAGTTCGGCGTCAAAGTAAAATAAACCATAACAGCATTGAATTAGAGCTGAATTTCGTGTTTCGAAATTGAGCTCTAATTTAATGCTGTTATGGTTTATTTTACTTTGACGCCGAACTTTGACGATTTGATCGGTCATTCTTACATAATCGGGGGGCAGGATAGTAGGACAGCGAGTAAGTAGACAGTGGACCACGCGGTCCACTACGCGGTCCGCTGCAGCGGGCCGCGCAACCACGCGCCATACTAGTTTATATATATATAGCTGCTCGTGCTGATTCACTCATTGATCACCTCTCCTGTAAAATTTTGTATGGACATTTTTTTTTTCATTCATCGTTTCGTATAGAAGACAAAAATTCATTCAGAGGCAAAATACGGAGAGAGCTGATGATTGAGGATTTCGAAGACGGATGAAGAGCACCAGCCAGGGTATCGAAGATAGGTGGGGGGTGCTCGACCAAATGTCACTCGAAACTTCATCCGATTGACAGTGAGCTGAAAAAAAATTCAAAATGGCGGATTTAAGATGGCCGCCATACAAATTTCATCGGTGTCTATCTCGGAGAGTATAAAAGATGGAAGAGTGGTTTCTTGGCAAAAGATGATCAGGACATGAAGGTCTACTTGATGAATAGGAAAAAAATTCAAGATGGCGAAATTTATTTTTCCATAGAAAAGGGTATTGAAGATAGGTGGGGGGTGCTCGACCAAATGTCACTCGAAACTTCATCCGATTGACAGTGAGCTGAAAAAAAATTCAAAATGGCGGATTTAAGATGGCCGCCATACAAATTTCGTCGATGTCTATCACGGAGAGTATAAAAGATGGAAGAGTGGTTTCTTGGCAAAAGATGATCGGGACATGAAGGTCTACTTGATGAACATGAAAACAATTCAAGATGGCGGAATTTATTTTTCCATAGTTAATGTATGGCGAATATTGAAGAGGCTACAAGTATAGAACTATGCAAGACTACGGTTTCTTTTCAAGATTTGTTTTTATGGAAGAATTCTCATTTTGACGAGTGGTTCGGAGAAAAAATATGGAGAGAGATGATGATCGAAGGTTCAGATGATGGGTGAGGAGCACGGTCAGGGTATTAAAGATAGGTACCTACTTAGGGGCTGCTCAAACAAAAAGGGAGGGGCGGGGGGTTGGTGGTCTTTGTTTTATGTTTTTCCTTTATGAGAATTTTCTTTTACGTCGGACGCTTGGCGTGCTGGCGCTTCCACTGTGCTCACTAGCATAGCAGTGTGTTGTTCAGATCAGAACACGTAGACAGTAAACCAGCTGCCCGATTATGTAAGAATTGTCGATCAAATCGTAAAAGTTCGGCGTCAAAGTAAAATAAACCATAACAGCATTGAATTAGAGCTCAATTTCGTGTTTCGAAATTGAGCTCTAATTTAATGCTGTTATGGTTTATTTTACTTTGACGCCGAACTTTTACGATTTGATCGGCCATTCTTACATAATCGGGGGGCAGGATAGTAGGACAGCGAGTAAGTAGACAGTGGACCACGCGCTCCACTACGCGGTCCGCTTTAGCGGGCCGCGCAGCCACGCGCCATACTAGTTAATATATATATAGCTGCTCGTGCTGATTGACTGATTGATCACCTCTCCTGTAAAATTTTGTATGAACTTTTTTTTTTTCACTTATCGTTTCGTATAAAAGACAAAAATTCATCCGGAGGAAAAATACGGAGAGAGCTGATGATTGAGGATTTCGAAGACGGATGAAGAGCACCAGCCAGGGTATCGAAGATAGGTGGGGGGTGCTCGACCAAATGTCACTCGAAACTTCATCCAATTGACAGTAAGCTGAAAAAAAATTCAAAATGGCGGATTTAAGATGGCCGCCATACAAATTTCGTCGGTGTCTATCTCGGAGAGTATAAAAGATGGAAGAGTGGTTTCTTGGCAAAAGATGATCAGGACATGAAGGTCTACTTGATGAATAGGAAAAAAATTCAAGATGGCGGAATTTATTTTTCCATAGAAAAGGGTATTGAAGATAGGTGGGGGGTGCTCGAACAAATGTCACTCGAAACTTCATCCAATTGACAGTGAGCTGAAAAAAAATTTCAAAATGGCGGATTTAAGATGGCAGCCATACAAATTTCGTCGGTGTCTATCTCGGAGAGTATAAAAGATGGAAGAGTGGTTTCTTGGCAAAAGATGATCAGAACATGAAGGTCTACTTGATGAACAGGAAAAAAATTCAAGATGGCGGAATTTATTTTCCATAGAAAATGTATGGCGAATATTGAAGAGGCTACAAGTGTAGAACTATGCAAGACTACGGTTCCTTTTCAAGATTTGTTTTTATGGAAGAAATCTCATTTTGACGAATGGTTCGGAGAAAAAAATATGGAGAGAGATGATGATCGAAGGTTCGGATGATGGGTGAGGAGCACGCGGTCAGGGTGTTAAAGATAGGTACCTACTTAGGGGCTGCTCAAACAAAAAGGGAGGGGCGGGGGGTTGGTGGTCTTTGTTTTATGTTTTTCCTTTATGAGAATTTTCTTTTACGTCGGACGCTTGGGTGCTGGCGCTTCCACTGTACTCACTAACATAGCAGTGTGTTGTTCAGATCAGAACACGTAGACAGTAAACCAGCTGCCCGTTTATGTAAGAATTTTCGATCAAATCGTAAAAGTTCGGCGTCAATGTAAAATAAACCATAACAGCATTGAATTAGAGCTCAATTTCGTGTTTCGAAATTGAGCTCTAATTTAATGCTGTTATGGTTTATTTTACTTTGACGCCAAACTTTAACGATTTGATCGGCAATTCTTACATAATCGGGGGGCAGGATAGTAGGACAGCGAGTAAGTAGACAGTGGACCACGCGGTCCAGTACGCGGTCCGCTAGCGGGCCGCGCAGCCACGCGCCATACTAGTTTTTAATATAGATGGAGCATCAACTACCCATTTTGGAAGTCGTTGTAAAGCTACACCCACCTTTATAGCCGCAAGTAGCTACGATCTTAATTTAGATTTAGTGCTATCGAGTTTTTTCTCTTAAATTACTTTTCAACACACTTGCTCATAAAGTGGCTCTAAGTTCACCGCAATTAGGCACATAATGACACCTATAATCAAACTGTGACTTTTTCATTGCTATTACATATTCACAAGTGAGTTATAGAGTTTTTATTTTATTTTATTGGTTGAGTTGCTTTGTTCTTAAAAAAGTTTCGATACAAAAAAGATCGTGTTCAATAGTAGGACAAATAAATTAATGTACCTATTGCTTGCTCATTTCATGCAACTTCGTATTTAAATAGATAATTTCAACTTGTACGTGTTTAGTAAATAAAACTTTCACTCAAATATAACTTTTGTTTTTTCTGTAATAAAGAAAACTTGAAATTCCCCATTTTGTACGTGGCTAAAACGCTATCCGCGAAAAGCCAAAAAAAAAACCTCAGTCTTTTAGTCTATGGCAGATCGCCATTGTAAAATGTGCGCGCGAAAACTGGTTAATTTTTCCCGCCATTGCGAAAAATTTTTCACAACTCGTTTTCACTTTTGAAATTACAGTTACTTATTAATTAAAATGTCTACAAGTACTAATTATGAAGAAAATGATTTATGTTGTACACCGCCCGATATAAGATGTAAAGCCCTTAACGTTATGGAAAGTTTACTACCTGAAAACTCCAAGGAAAAAATATTTTTAGTATTATTTTCTTCACAAGTGTGTTGAAAAACGTCGTATGATACACGTGTGTATTGATGATTACCGTCCTCGGCTATCTTAAGACCCTCACCTAACGGCTCGGGTCTCAATGGCGCCTCAGCGGTAATCACCAACATTACACACTTGTACCATAATGTACTATTCTCCATTAATGCACGAGTCGTACCTATATTATTATGTTGGCGCATAATATGAACAGATAATAATCGCTCATACATAATAATTATATAATATAATATAAATTATGTAGGTATTTAATTATTATAATATAGTAAAACTAATATATCTTTGATTCTCCGGCCTATGACTTTTCTCGAATCTCTATAGGTACCTACCAAGTATTGTCAAAATTAGTTGAAAAGATGTGTTGAGAAAACGTAGCAGACAGACAGACGGAACAGGCATACTTCCGCATTTATAATATCAATTGGATTCTACGATTATTTGTGATGCTCATTTACGGACTAGACTATCTTCGCGCACTGATATTGAAAGGGTAACTCGAAAATAGGTGTAGCGGCTGAATTTTACGTTAAAAGCCTCCGTTAAATTTTATATGAATCTCGTATGCTTTGCATGTTTTATGCGATGGCGCCTATAAAATTACATGACAAGCAAATTGAAACTCCATTCTTAAATAGAAATAAAGTAGAAAATTGCAGTACATTCGTTTCGGGAAAAGCGAAAACGCTCAGTAAGCGATTAGATCTATAAAAGTGCTATTACTATTAATACTATCATTTAGCACTGAAAACGCATTTTATGTTTTACTAAGTGCCTACTATGCACGAGTACCCAAGTTCTTCTCAAAGTTGGACTAAATTCAATTTAGGTGGTGAAACTTGATGCAAGTTGGAACATTAATACTTTAGTTACTTTTTTCATACAGAGATTTTTCAAGAAGAGAAAAGTTAAAGATAAGTAAGAGATAGTTTTGTTATCTATGGCGCTATTAAATCAGAATACGGAATATCATAATCGAACTGATCTTAATAAATTAATGCTCGATGTCGCACAAAGCCCATTGAAGTCCTCAATGTGTCGCTGTAGAAGCTATACCTACTATGCAATCTCAATAATATAATATGAATTTATTGACGATCTATTCTGTCGAAGTGTAATGAAGCGTTTGTTAAATTCAGACTGATAGTACCTACCTTTATACATAACATATACAATATTAGATGTATTGTGACTGGTCCTATTCATACCTTTTATAGCTCAAAATTTCTACAAAATATTTCTAGCAGATGCTTTAAAATACCTGCCTGAATGCCTGCAGACTTCGGGTGATGCCAGCCCTCGCTTCGCTCAGGCAGGCTTCACCCTCGTCTGAAATCGTCTTGTTTCACCCCTAGGCACACAATATACTAATGCCTCAAAGCTCTGACAGGTATGTGAGGAAATTCTTATTTACATATTATTGTATTTAAATTGCTAATAATAAAATTTGCATTTTGTTTTCGGACGTAAAGAAAAACGTGATAGAATAGGGATATTTGTATTTTATAACGGTCTTAGTAGAGATTTTGTCGAATATTTAAAATTATTGATAAGTGATTTCTAAAAGAATTACTTATTACTGTATAAACTAAAAAATAAAATAAAATCTATGTAATATATTATACTAGCTGATGCCCGCGACTTCGTCCGCTTGGTTTGAGATTTTTCGGTTCCCGCGGGAACTCTTTAATTTTCCGGGATAAAAAGTAGCCTATGTGTTATTCCAGACTATAATCTATGTCTGTGCCCAATTTCATCCAGATCCGTTCAGCCGTTGGGGCGTGATTGAGTAACAAACATCCATCCATACATCCATCCAAACTTTCGCATTTATAATATTTATTTGATATACAAAATAATAATAATATTAATATTTTGATAATAATTTAAACCGTGATTACTTTTTTTTGATTACCGTGGTAAAAATAAGCTAATAAATTATAACCAGCATTCTGTAGGTAACATGCCATTGGGCATTGGGCCCATTGTTGTACAAATTACCTACTACATTTTTTTTTTAATGTGTGATTATAATCTAAAGGACGTTATTATAAGTCTAAACGTATTTTAGCATTATATAAACCACAACTGCTAAGACCCACAGTTTTGCAATAGTATATTGTGATACAAGGGTGGAAAGTAGGTTATTGCAAACGAGCTGTCATTAATAAGCCCGAGCCGAAGGTGAGGGTTTTTAATGTCACGAGTTTGCAATAACCTTCACACCCGTGTATCACACGACGTTTTTCAATACAGTTGTGGGAAATAGTAATAAACAAATCAAAGAATTACAAGTTTATTTCAACATACATACGTACATAGTAATTAATTCTGAAAATTGAGATAGTTTTTAACATGGAATAACTTGACCACAATATAAATGGTTTATATTTTCCACTCAATTCATGAAAATAAGCTAACAAAACATTTTCTGAGAATGACTTAGTTTTTTTGTTTTTTCCATGAAATAAAATTATTGTAAGCCGTCATATATCTTTCTCGAGATTTTGGGGGCAAAATTCCATCTTGCGCAGTTTTCGCCTCAGATAAAATATCTGGTGGAGTTAATTCCATTTCATCATTAGTACTAGAACTCATATTAACAAAAATATAATCAATTTATCACAAAATAAAAAATTTCAGCAAATGGCGCGTATTTACACCTGGACATATTTTTTTTTTTTCAACGAAACTAGGCTACGGGTTCGTACCTACGCGTATACAGCCTATTCGATTTTTGTCAAATTGGTTGAAAATAATTAAATTAAAACTGGTAATTAAATATAATCAACAACCATTTAAAAAAATTTTGGAAATTCAATGCTAAAACGTACGGATTCATTCATTTTTCCTCGTAAAAAGCCTATCCGATTATATTCTATGTATGAAAACTCCTTGCTACTAAACTTTTTTAATTGACTTGGAAAATTTAAAACTAAACTGCAAAAGTAAGTGTCGTGCTTGTAAAAGTAAGTCACGACCGTGTAAAAGTAAGATGCCTATGCGAAAGATTCAATTTTCGAATCATAACTACAGCCTCTGAAAGTGCGCCATGTTTGACAACTGTATTGAAATAGTATATTACACATCTAGGGCAGTAAAATAAGAAATGTCTCAGATCACATGTAATTGTTGTCCGAGGCGAAGCCGAGGTCAATAAACATGTGATCTGAGGCTTTCTTATTTACTGCCCGTGGTGTGTATACTATTTTTCTCCTCGACGGAGGCGGAAAGCGGCATTTTCGTTTAGCGCAGCGGGAGGAAAATTGACGCTTTCCGCCCAGAGGTGAGAAAAATAAATGATTTATGATTATGATTATATTATTATTATCTACGGAGTACAAAGTCCAATCAAAAATGCGTCGCATGTAATGTTAATACTGTATTAATTACCTACTGAATTGCTTTTTATGAGTAAGTGAATTGTACCCTTATATTTTACACGTGCCACATTGGACCGCTGAATTAATTTTGTTTTACTAAAAAGGGAAATTTATTATCTGTTAACAATTATTAATTAGCTGTATTTAATTTAATTGTGATAAGTGCTATTTAAAGATTAACAATTCATGAGTTTAAGCCGCAGTGTACGAATGTTTTACACAGTCTCTGGAAAATGTGAGCCATTGCACGAGTTATTTTTACTCTCATATTCTGAAACAGTTTGGAATATTTCCTGTATAGAACAGATTTTCTTTCATGTATGGAATACCCCTCCTCATAAGAATCTTCATCAGCTTAATAGGAATGTAGTTAGGTACCACTATTCTGTTCTGTTTTCCGAATCGGTATAGGGTATAGGGTCAAAACATGAGAGATACGAGTATCTGTAGGTACTGAGTATTAAGTATAAGTACTTTTGATTATATTGAGATTCTTCCATTTAAAATTAATATAGGTAGGTATAATATTATCTTCTCTTTGTGAACTTCCTTCACTTATCTTGTTTTTTTATTAATAGTGTAGTGAATTATTTTTGTATGTACTAATGTATATATACTTTGTATGTAGGGGAGCCCAAGAGGGGATTTTTGGATATACTCCAGCGCGTCAGATATTGATAGCGTATACGCCCCACGTGTCTCTGTTATCGAATGGTATGTTTGTCTGCCGGTTTGCATGGTGGGGTTGGCCGTACGGAAGTAAAAATATTTGTAAAAAAACAAAAATAATCGAGCGCGTCAGATTTTCATAGGAGATGTTAAGTGGACCCAAAGGAAGCTCCTATTCAAAGGACTAACGATTCGAACGCTGCGGTTTTTTGAAAATGCGAAGATAAATTGCCATTTTGAAATACTAGAGCGCATCAGATTATCATACAGACGGTTCAGCTTCATGTCCCAAACGTGCTGACCCTTAATCTGACGATTATCTCGAGGAATTTTCTTAATCTGATGTTTTGAAAAAATAACACCTATAGACGCTCCCCCCACTGGTGAAAGGATAGGTACATCATATTATAACCTTTTTTTCTTTCTACCATCCAATCTTCAAATTCCATTAGGTCTCCACGACGCTCGAGTAAATCCAAAAATCCCCTCTTGGGCTCCCCTACTATAAATACGAATGGAATTCTTGACAAAACCTAGTTAGTTGAGAGAATAATATTATAAGTTGTTTGACACTCCTTGACGTCATTGAAAGGACGTTACGAGTTCCGCATAATCCACTGGCTGAACCAAGTCACGTACGAACACTTTGGCGTGATCTGATAGATTCAACTCAATTTACAAAGGCTAATGAAGTTCCACTACTCGAATAAGCTTCGAATGTATAATTGAGTAGAAGAGATCGATAATCTGTTGGATTATCCTGCAAGACCAATGTTATGTCACATGTTATGTTAGTTAAAAAGTAAAACCTTCATAATGTCAATAACTCGATAAGCATTTTATTGTACAATTATAAATTTCACTATAGACAGAGAGCTGGCGAAGAATTTCGGGAAGTAAAATACTCAATAAATACGTGATTTTTTACGTGAAAATATCAGTTTGCCAAAAGTATATTTTTTGGAAAATTTAATAAAATATTTTTGATGAGGTCTGGTAATACTTTAACCGACAAAAACGTCTGGGGGTTTTTTTAGAATTCTATAAACTTAATAAATTAAAAGATGAAAAAAAACAAGTTGCCATAAAAATATTTTTTTGGTTAATTTTTCCAAATGTTGCTTGCAAATGCTGCGCAGTAGCGAAATAACCGCAAACGCTGTACCAGACTGGCAGGACTAAATTCGGCAGTTGGCGAAATTACATTTCTTCACAATTTCAGCTTGCCAAAAGGACCTCCCGAAATTCGTCACCAGCTCTTGGACCACTAGCTGATGCCCGCGACTTCGTCGTGCGGTTTTTTGTCTATCTCTGTAACAAATTTCGTCCAGATCCGTTCAAAAGTTCTGGCGTGATTAAGTAATAAACCCATCCAAACTTTCGCATTTATAATGTTAGTATAGATGTACTACAATAATTTGATTGTAATTCTACATTTAAAAACATTACGTACCTATCTTTAATTTTTTTTTCAAACAGTGATATTATTAAATGCCATATAAAATAAATAGTAATAAGATAGATTATATTCACCAAAAATAATTGATATCGATTTCTTTATAGGAAAAGCTACAAAAAACGTCTTGAAAAAAAACTGGCACAGGTCATCGAAGATGAAAGTTAATTTCACGGGTCGTGGATGCTGCTTCAGAACTCATCTCGCTTGAACAATTCTAGAGACGTTACTATTAATCATGACCAGCAGAGAATCTTGGCAGATATTAAAACAGTTTAATATTTAAACTACTAATGCGGGTAACTGAAGATGAGCGTTAAACTTAATGTATGCATGAAAATCCTCTCAATGAAACTAAAGCAATAAAAGACGAAAACTGTAGCGATGCGTTTATTTTCAAGAGTAGATAGCCGTGGAGTACCACACCTTATATAAAGGTTTAGAAGGTCTAGCCCCACTACAGAGGCGCGGCACGGTACGTCGCGGCTAGTTATTATTAATATATATATAGCTGCTCGTGCTGATTGACTGATTGATCACCTCTCCTGTAAAATTTTGTATGAACTTTTTTTTTTTCACTTATCGTTTCGTATAAAAGACAAAAATTCATCCGGAGGAAAAATACGGAGAGAGCTGATGATTGAGGATTTCGAAGACGGATGAAGAGCACCAGCCAGGGTATCGAAGATAGGTGGGGGGTGCTCGACCAAATGTCACTCGAAACTTCATCCAATTGACAGTAAGCTGAAAAAAAATTCAAAATGGCGGATTTAAGATGGCCGCCATACAAATTTCGTTGGTGTCTATCTCGGAGAGTATAAAAGATGGAAGAGTGGTTTCTTAGCAAAAGATGATCAGGACATGAAGGTCTACTTGATGAATAGGAAAAAAATTCAAGATGGCGGAATTTATTTTTCCATAGAAAAGGGTATTGAAGATAGGTGGGGGGTGCTCGAACAAATGTCACTCGAAACTTCATCCAATTGACAGTGAGCTGAAAAAAAATTTCAAAATGGCGGATTTAAGATGGCCGCCATACAAATTTCGTCGGTGTCTATCTCGGAGAGTATAAAAGATGGAAGAGTGGTTTCTTGGCAAAAGATGATCAGAACATGAAGGTCTACTTGATGAACAGGAAAAAAATTCAAGATGGCGGAATTTATTTTTTCATAGAAAAACTATGCAAGATTACGGTTTCTTTTCAAGATTTGTTTTTATGGAAGAATTCTCATTTTGACAAATGGTTCGGAGAAAAAAGTATGGAGAGAGATGATGATCGAAGGTTCGGATGATGGGTGAGGAGCACGGTCAGGGTATTAAAGATAGACCTACTTAGGGGCTGCTCAAACAAAAAGGGAGGGGCGGGGGGTTGGTGGTCTTTGTTTTATGTTTTTCCTTTATGAGAATTTTCTTTTACGTCGGACGCTTGGCGTGCTGGCGCTTCCACTGTGCTCACTAGCATATCAGTGTGTTGTTCAGATCAGAACACGTAGACAGTAAACCAGCTGCCCGATTATGTAAGAATTGTCGATCAAATCGAAAAAGTTCGGCGTCAAAGTAAAATAAACCATAACAGCATTGAATTAGAGCTCAATTTCGTGTATCGAAATTGAGCTCTAATTTAATGCTGTTATGGTTTATTTTACTTTGACGCCGAACTTTGACGATTTGATCGGCCATTCTTACATAATCGGGGGGCAGGATAGTAGGACAGCGAGTAAGTAGACAGTGGACCACGCGGTCCACTACGCGGTCCGCTGTAGCGGGCCGCGCAACCACGCGCCATACTAGTACTATATATAGCTCGATTACCACTCACTCACTCACTGACTGACTCATTGACATAATTGTTCTCCTAGAAAGAGACAGAAAACGATATAATGATGTAGGGGAGATGTGTTCGGGTGCAGGATTCGAGTAGGGAAAAATTATGACATTTCGGAAAAACAAGATGGCGGCCGACGTGATTCTTGCAACTCTTTTGTTTTCCAACCGATTTCGTTAAAACTCGCAACTATTGAAGAAATTAGGAAACGATCAATAGAAAAAGTGGAAAAAATTGGAAAAACAAGATGGCGGCCGAGCTGTAGTATTTTCAAATTTTTGATTTTTCGACCCCGAACCGCGGCGCCACAGATCCGAAACAGCGTGGTCGAGCATGATGTTTTTTTCTCTTTTCGCCTGCAATTATCCTGTATTTTGACAGAATGGGAGTGGTTTTTAAAAATTCAAGATGGCGGCTGTCGCGGCGGCCTTTTTGTTTGAGGTACGAAAAAACGCAATTTTAAAATTCAAATTTCTCACAGTTGGCAACGTCGGAGCGTTTCGACTTCTAGGGGGCGATTGTGTGTACAGACTTGAGGTATGGATTGGGGAAAAAAAATACCCCATTTTTCGGGAAATTTTCAAGATTTACCCCAAAAATAAAAAAATCGAAATACGGACTTTTTGCAAAATTCGAGTACGAGCAACCACGTGTCCCACTTGTACGACTGACATTTGGGTATTTTCGTCGCCGAGGTCTGGCAACACTGGAATTTATCAAAGTAAAAGTGATTTTTGACATGGTCTTCTTTCAGGGGCGATCATTTCGGCTGGGTGCGAGCGAGATGAACAATTTAAACGTCATCAGGAGCGGTATATCCTGTTGTTTACGGTAAAATTATGAAACTATGTAAAATGTTTCTGTGCAACGAGGTGGGTGCCATTTTGTATTCTTTTTGTGTGTTTGAAAATTTCGAACACGTTTTTGAGGCAGTTGGCAACATTTGGGAAAGTTGACATGTATAAATCGACTGTGTAACTCAACCAGCGGTATCGAGATATCTAAACAGTGTTGCCACATTTGGGGTAGTTTTCGAGATTTTCCCAAAAATGTCCTCCTGTAAAATTTTGTATGAAAAATTTTTTTTTCACTGATGGCTTCGTATATAAATCAGAAAATATAACTTGAAGAAAAATATGAATTACATTTGGGTAATTTCGTCGCCCAGGTCTGGCAACACTGGAATTTATCAAAGTAAAAGTGATTTTCAACATGGTCTTTTTTCAGGGGCGATCATTTCGGCTGGGTGCGAGCGAGATGAAAAATTGAAACGTCATCACAAGCGGTATATCCTGTAGTTCACGGGAACATTCTATAACTATCTAAAATGTTTCTGTGAAACCAGGTGGCGGCCATTTTGTATTCTTTTTGTGTTTTTGAAAATTTCGATCACATTTTTGTGGCAATTGGCAACATTTGGGAAAGTTGACATGTATGGATCGATTGTGTAACTCGACCGGCAGTATCGAGATATCTAAACAGTGTTGCCACATTTGGGGTAGTTTTCGAGATTTTCCCCAAAAACTCCCTCCTGTAAAATTTTGCATGACAAATTTTTTTTTCACTGATGGCTTCGTATATAAATCAGAAAATATAACTTATAAAATAAAATATGGAGACAGCTGATGATTGAGGATTTCGGAGACGGGTAAAGAGCACGGCCAAGATATTGAAGATAGGTGGGGGGTTCTCAAACAAATGTAACTCGAAACCTCATCCAATTGGCGGTGAGTTGTAAAATCCAAAATGGCGGATTCAAGATGGCCGCCATACAAATTTCATCAGTGTCTGTCTCGGAGAGTATTAGAGATGGAATCTTTCATATTCGATATAATTTAGGTCTCTCTGGGATTACAAAACAGAAAACTGATACCAAAGTAAAAAAAATCAGCGCCATTTTGAAATTCTTTAATAATTGACCGATTTCGTTCAAAATCGATATTTAGGGTTCCCTGGGATCACTAAACAGGAAACTGATACCAAAGTTTTAAAAAACCAGCGCCATTTTGAAATGCTTTGTTAATTGACCAATTTCGTTCAAAATCGATATTTAGGGCTCCCTGGGGTCACAAAATAGGAAACTGATACCAAAATTGTAAAAAATCAGCGCCATTTTGAAATTCTTTGTTAATTGACCGATTTCGTTCAAAAACTATATTTAGGGCTCCCTGGGATCACTAAACAGGAAACTGATACCAAAGTTTTAAAAAACCAGCGCCATTTTGAAATGCTTTGTTAATTGACCAATTTCGTTCAAAATCGATATTTAGGGCTCCCTGGGGTCACAAAATAGGAAACTGATACCAAAATTGTAAAAAATCAGCGCCATTTTGAAATTCTTTGTTAATTGACCGATTTCGTTCAAAAACTATATTTAGGGCTCCCTGGGGTTACAAAACAGGAAACTGATACCAAAGTTTAAAAATCAGCGCTATTTTGAAATTATTTAATTTATAACCGATTTCGTTCAAAATCGATATTTAGGACTCCCTGGGATTACAGAACAGGAAACTGATACCAAAGTTGTAAAAAATCAGCGCCATTTTGAAATTCTTTGTTAATGGACCGATTTCGATCAAAATCGATATTTAGGGCTCCCTGGGGTTATAAAACAAGTAACTGGTACCAAAGATTTAAAAAACCAGCGCCATTTTGAAATGCTTTGTTAATTGACCGATTTCGTTCAAAATCGACACATATGACTCCCTGGGATTACAAAACAGGAAACCGATACCAACATTTAAAAAATCGGCGCCATTTTGAAATTCTCTGTTAATAACCGATTTCGTTCAAAATCGATATTTAGGACTCCCTGGGATTACAGAACAGGAAACTGGTACCAAAATTTTAAAAAATCAGCGCCATTTTGAAATTCTTTGTTAATGGACCGATTTCGTTCAAAATCGATATTTAGGGTTCCCTGGGATTACAAAACAGAAAACTGCTACCAAAGTTTTAAAAAATCAGCGCCATTTTGAAATTCTTTGTCAATTGGCCGATTTCGTTCAAAATCGATACTTAGGGCTCCCTGGGATTACAAAACAGGAAACTGGTACCAAAGATTTCAAAAACCAGCGCCATTTTGAAATGCTTTGTTAATTGACCGATTTCGTTCAAAATCGACACATATGACTCCCTGGGATTACAAAACAGGAAACCGATACCAACATTTAAAAAATCGGCGCCATTTTGAAATTCTCTGTTAATAACCGATTTCGTTCAAAATCGATATTCAGGACTCCCTGGGATTACAGAACAGGAAACTGGTACCAAAATTTTAAAAAATCAGCGCCATTTTGAAATTCTTTGTCAAATAGCCGATTTCGTTCAAAATCGATACTAAGGGCTCCCTGGGATTACAAAACAGGAAACTGGTACCAAAGTTTTAAAAAACCAGCGCCATTTTGAAATGCTTTGTTAATTGACCGATTTCGTTCAAAATCGATACATATGACTCCCTGGGATTACAAAACAGGAAACCGATACCAACATTTAAAAAATCGGCGCCATTTTGAAATTCTCTGTTAATAACCGATTTCGTTCAAAATCGATATTTAGGACTCCCTGGGATTACAGAACAGGAAACTGGTACCAAAATTTTAAAAAATCAGCGCCATTTTGAAATTCTTTGTTAATGGACCGATTTCGTTCAAAATCGATATATATGACTCCCTGGGATTACAAAACAGGAAACCGATAAAAAAGTTTAAAAAATCGGCGCCATTTTGAAATTCTTTGTTAATAACCGATTTCGTTCAAAATCGATATTTAGGACTCCCTGGGATTACAGAACAGGAAACTGGTACCAAAATTTTAAAAAATCAGCGCCATTTTGAAATTTTTTGTTAATGAACCGATTTCGTTCAAAATCGATATTTAGGGTTCGCTGGGATTACAAAACAGAAAACTGCTACCAAAGTTTTAAAAAAATCAGCGCCATTTTGAAATTCTTTGTTAATTGACCGATTTCGATCAAAATCGATATTTAGGGCTCCCTGGGATCACAAAACTGATACAAAAGTTTTAAAAAATCAACGCCATTTTGAAATTCTTTAATAATTAACCGATTTCGTTCAAAATCGATATTTAGGGTTTCCTGGGATCACTAAACAGGAAACTGTTACCAAAGTTTTAAAAAATCAGCGCCATTTTAAAATGCTTTGTTAATTGACCGATTTCGTTCAAAATTGATATTTAGGGTTCCCTGGGATCACAAAACAGGAAACTGATACAAAAGATTTAAAAAATCAGCGCCATGTTGAAATTGTTTGTTAATTGACTGATTTCGTTCAAAATCGATATTTAGGGCTCCCGAGGATCACAAAACTGATACAAAAGTTTTAAAAAATCAGCGTCATGTTGAAATTCTTTGTTAATTGACTGATTTCGTTCAAAATCGATATTTAGGGTTCCCTGGGATTACAAAACTGAATCTGATACCAAAGTTGTACAAAATCAGCGCCATTTTAAAACTCTTTGTTAATTGAGCGATTTGGTTCAAAATCGATATTTGGGGTCCCTGGGATTTCAATTCAGGAAACTGTTACCAAAATTTTAAAAATTCAGCGCCATTTCGGAATTATTGTTTAATTTACCGATTTTTTCAAAATCGATATCTGAGGATCCCTAATATCACAAAACAGGAAACTGGTACAAAAATTTTAGAAAATCTGCGCCAATTTGAAATTACTTATTTAAATTAACCGATTTCGTTCAAAATCGATATTTAGGACTCCCTGGGATTTCAATACAGGAAACTGTTTCCAAAATTTAAATCAGCGCCATTTAGATATTCTTTGTTATTGTAGCGATTTCGTTCAAATTCGATATCGGAGGATCCCTAATATCACAAAACAGGAAACTGTTACCAAAATTTATAAAATCAGCGTCATTTTGAAATTTACCGGTTTCGTTCGAACTTTTCGATGCTGGAGTAGATAAAATAATTTCCAATGAACAATGAATGAATGATTTTTCACCTAGCTTAAATTATTTACAAGAAGGAATTTAAATACAGGCTTGAACTAAAAAAAACCATTTTGTTGCCATTTAATAATCTTCAATATACATTATCTTTAATGTTCTACTCCTGGCTAAAATTATAAATATTTAAATACGTGGCTGATTTTAAAAAAATAACAATTTTTGTTTAATTTCACATAATGTATACCTACTGTTTCTTTAAAAAATAGTATATTATCTTTAAAAAAATATTATAAAGTAGCTCATGCATGCGACTCCTTTCAAAGAACTATTGTTTGTAATCTTCCCTTTTTTAATTTTCCTTTTCTAATCCCATATTTTTTGCATAAAGCTGAAACTCCACCACCCATCCTTCAAAATTTGAGACTAACACGGCCCGCGAGCTGCTTTAGCAGCTCGCGCACAGAGCGAAACACTAGTTATTATACTATATATAGCTCGATTACCACTCACTCACTGACTGACTGACTCATTGACATAATTGTTCTCCTAGAAAGAGACAGAAAACGATATAATGATGTAGGGGAGATGTGTTCGGGTGCGGGATTCGAGTGGGGAAAAATTATGACATTTCAGAAAAACAAGATGGCGGCCGACGTGATTCTCGCAACTCTTTTGTTTTCCAACCGATTTCGTTACAACTCGCAATTATTGAAGAAATTTGTAAATGATCAATAGAAAAAGTGGAAAAAATTGGAAAAACAAGATGGCGGCCGAGCTGGAGTGTTTTCAAATTTTTGATTTTTCGACCCCGAACCGCGGCGCCACAAATTCGAAACGGAGTGGTCGAGCATGATATTTTTTTCTTTTTTCGCCTGCAACTATCCTGTATTTTGACAGAATGGGAGTGGTTTTTAAAAATTCAAGATGGCGGCTGTCGCGGCGGTCTTTTTGTTTGAGGTACGAAAAAACGCAATTTTAAAATTCAAATTTCTCACAGTTGGCAACGTCGGCGCGTTTCGACTTCTATGGGGCGATTGTGTGTACAGATTCGAGGTATGGATTGGGGAAAAAAAAATACCCCGTTTCTCGGGAAATTTTCAAGATTTACCCCAAAAATAAAAAAATCGAAATACGGACTTTTTGCAAAATTTGAGTACGAGCAACCACGTGTCTCACTTGTGCGAATGACACTTGGGTATTTTCGTCGCCGAGGTCTGGCAACACTGGAATTTATCAAAGTAAAAGTGATTTTCGACATGGTCTTTTTTCAGGGGCGATCATTTCGGCTGGGTGCGAGCGAGATGAAAAATTTAAACGTCATCAGGAGCGGTATATCCTGTAGTTTACGGGAAAATTATGAAACTATGTAAAATGTTTCTGTGGAACGAGGTGGCGGCCATTTTGTATTCTTTTTGTGTTTTTGAAAATTTCGATCACGTTTTTGAGGCAGTTGGCAACATTTGGGAAAGTTGACATGTATAAATCGATTGTGTAACTCAACCAGCGGTATCGAGATATCTAAACAGTGTTGCCACATTTGGGGTAATTTTCGAGATTTTCCCAAAAATGTCCTCCTGTAAAATTTTGTATGAAAAATTTTTTTTTCACTGATGGCTTCGTATACACGTCAGAAAATTAAACTTGAACAAAAATATGGAGACAGCTGATGATTGAGGATTTCGGAGACGGGTAAAGAGCACGGTCCAGGTATTGAAGATAGGTGGGGGGTGCTCGACCAAATGTCATTCGAAACTTCATCCAATTGACAGTGAGCAGAAAAAAATTTCAAAATGGCGGATTTAAGATGTCCGCCATACAAATTTATTTGGTGTCCATCTCAGAATGTATAAAAGATGAAAGAGTGGTTTCTCGGCCAAAGATGATCAGGACGAGAAGATCTATTTAGCGAAAAGAAAAAAAATTCAAGATGGCGGAATATTTTTTTTCATACCAAATTATATGGCGATTTGGACTCATTAGCATAATTTATTGTTCTCCAAGAAAGAGACAGAAAACGATACAATGATGTATGGGAGATGTGTTCGGGTGCAGGATGGGAGTAGGGGAAAAATATGATATTTCGGAAAAACAAGATGGCGGCCGTAGTGCTTTTTGTAACTTTTTTGTTTTCCAACCGATTTAGTTACAACTCACAATTATTGAAGAAATTAGGAAACGATCAATAGAAAAAGTAGAAAAAATTGGAAAACCAAGATGGCGGCTGAGCTGTAGTGTTTTCAAATTTTTGATTTTTCGACCCCGAACCGCGGCGCCGCAGATCCGAAACGGCGTGGTCGAGCATGATAATTTTTTCTTTTTTCGACTACAATTATCCTGTATTTTGACAGAATGGGAGTGGTTTTTAAAAATTCAAGATGGCGGCTGTCACGGCGGCCTTTTTGTTTGAGGTACGAAAAAACGCAATTTTAAAATTCAATTTCTCACAGTTGGCAACGTGAGAACGTTTCAACTTCTAGGGAGCGATTGTGTGTACAGACTCGAGGTATAGATTGGGGAAAAAAAATTACCCCATTTCTCTGGAAATTTTCAAGATATACCCCAAAAATAAAAAAAACGAAATACGGACTTTTTGCAAAATTTGAGTACGAGCAACCACGTGTTGCACTTGTGCAAATGACATTTGGGTATTTTCGTCGCCGAGGTCTGGCAACACTGGAATTTATCAAAGTAAAAGTGATTTTCGACATGGTCTTTTTTCAGGGGCAATCATTCCGGCTGGGTGCGAGCGAGATGAAAAATTTAAACGTCATCAGGAGCGGTATATCCTGTAGTTTACGGGAAAATTATGAAACTATGTATAATGTGTCTGTGCATTGAGGTGTCGGCCATTTTGTATTCTTTTTGTGTTTTTGAAAATTTCGAACACGTTTTTGAAGCAGTTGGCAACATTTGGGAAAGTTGACATGTATAAGTCGATTGTGTAACTCAACCAGCGGTATCGAGATATCTAAACAGTGTTGCCACATTTGGGGTAGTTTTCGAGATTTTCCCAAAAATGTCCTCCTGTAAAATTTTGTATGAAAAATTTTTTTTTCACTGATGGCTTCGTATACACGTCAGAAAATTTAACTTGAACAAAAATATGGAGACAGCTGATGATTGAGGATTTCGGAGACGGGTAAAGAGCACGGCCGAGGTATTGAAGATAGGTGGGGGGTGCTCGACCAAATGTCATTCGAAACTTCATCCAAAAAACAATGAGCTGAAAAAAAATTCAAAATGGCGGATTTAAGATGGCCGCCATACAAATTTATTTGGTGTCCATCTCAGAAAGTATAAAAGATGAAAGAGTGGTTTCTCGGCCAAAGATGATCAGGACGAGAAGATCTATTTAGCGAAAAGAAAAAAAATTCAAGATGGCGGAATATTTTTTTTCATGCCAAATTATATGGCGATTAGGACATACATAATTGTTCTCATAGAAAGAGACAGAAAACCATACAATGATGAACGGGAAATGTGTTCGTGTGTAGGATTCGAGTAGGGAAAAATTATGACATTTCGGAAAAACAAGATGGCGGCCGACGTGATTCTTGCAACTCTTTTGTTTTCCAACCCATTTTGTTAAAACTCGCAACGATTGAAGAAATTTAGAAATGATCAATAGAAAAAGTGGAAAAAATTGGAAAAAACAAGATGGCGGCCGAGCTGCAGTGTTTTCAAATTTTTGATTTTTCGACCCCGAACCGCGGCGCCACATATCCGAAACGGCGTGTCGAGCATGATAATTTTTTCTTTTTTCGCCTGCAATTATCCTGTATTTTGACAGAATGGAAGTGGTTTTTAAAAATTCGAGATGGCGGCTGTCGCGGCGGCCTTTTTGTTTAAGGTACGAAAAAACGCAATTTTAAAATTCAAATTTCTTACAATTGTCAACGTCGGAGCGTTTCGACTTCTAGGGGGCGATTGTGTGTACAGATTCGAGGTATGGATTGGGGAAAAAAAAATACCCCGTTTCTCGGGAAATTTTCAAGATTTACCCCAAAAATAAAAAAATCGAAATACGGACTTTTTGCAAAATTTGAGTACGAGCAACCACGTGTCTCACTTGTGCGAATGACATTTGGGTATTTTCGTCGCCGAGGTCTGGCAACACTGGAATTTATCAAAGTAAAAGTGATTTTCTTTTCTTTCTGAAATGGTCTTTTTTCAGGGGCGATCATTTCGGCTGGGTGCGAGCGAGATGAAAAATTGAAACGTCATCAGAAGCGGTATATCCTGTAGTTCACGGGAACATTATAAAACTATGTAAAATGTTTCTGTAAAACCAGGTGGCGGCCATTTTGTATTCTTTTTGTGTTTTTGAAAACTTCGATCACGTTTTTGAGGCAATTGGCAACATTTGGGAAAGTTGACATGTATCGATCGATTGTGTAACTCGACCGGCAGTATCGAGATATCTAAACAGTGTTGCCACATTTGGGGTAGTTTTCGAGATTTTCCCCAAAAACTCCCTCCTGTAAAATTTTGCATGACAAATTTTTTTTTCACTTCGTATATAAATCAGAAAATATAACTTGAAGAAAAATATGGAGACAGCTGATGATTGAGGATTTTGGAGACGGGTAAAGAGCACGGCCAAGGTATTGAAGATAGGTGGGGGGGTTCTCAAACAAATGTCACTCGAAACCTCATCCAATTGGCGGTGAGTTGAAAAATCTCCAAAATGGCGAATTCAAGATGGCCGCCATACAAATTTCATCAGTGTCTGTCTCGGAGAGTATTAGAGATGGAATTGTGGTTTCTCGGCAAGAGATGATCAGGACGAGGAGGTCTATTTAGCGAAATGAAAAAATTTCAAGATGGCGGAATATTTTTTTTCATACCAAATTAAATGGCGATTAGGAACTATAAAAGACGTCATTGTTCTCCTAGAAAGAGACAAAAAACGATACAATGATGTAGGGGAGATGTGTTCGGGTGCGGGATTCGAGTTGGGAAAAATTATGACATTTCGGAAAAACAAAATGGCGGCCGACGTGATTCTTGCAACTCTTTTGTTTTCCAACCAATTTCGTTACAACTCGCAATTATTTAACAAATTAATAAATGATCAATAAAAAAAATAGAAAAAAATTCGAAAAATAAGATGGTGGCCGAGCTGTATTGTTTTCAAATTTTTGATTTTTCAACCTCGAACCCCGGCGCCACAGATCCGAAACGGGTTGGTTCATGTCTAAGAGATAGTATGTTTGGGTGTGGGATGGGAGTAGGGAAAAATTATGACATTTCGGAAAAAATCCATATTTAGGGCTCCCTGGGATTACATCACAGGAAACTGATACCTACCAAAGTTTTAAAAAATCAGCGCCATTTTGAAATTCTTTGTTAATTGACCGATTTCGTTCAAAATCGATTTGTAGGACTCCCTGGGATCACAAAACAGGAAACTGGTACCAAAATATTAAAATATCAGCGCCATTTTGAAATTATTTGTTAATTTACCGATTTCGTTCAAAATCGATATTTAGGGCTTCCTGGGATTACAAAAAAGGAAACTGTTACCAAAGTTTTAAAAAATCAGCGCCAGTTTGAAATTCTTTGTTAATTGACCGATTTCATTCTAAATCGATATTTAGGACTCCCTGGGATCTCAAAACAGGAAACTGTTATTTAAATATATTACAATCCCTGGGATCCCTGGGAATTCAAAACAGGAAACTTGTACCAAAATTTTAAAAAATCAGCGCCATTTTGAATTTATTTATATATTGACCGATTTCGTTACAAATCGATATTAAGGGCTCCCTGGGATTACAAAACAGGAAACAGATACCAACGTTTTAACAAATCAGCGCCATTTTGAAATTCTTTGTTAATTGACCGATGTCGTTCAAAATCGATATATTGGGCTCCCTGGGATTACAAAGCAGGAAACTGATACCAAAGTTGTAAAAAATCAGCGCCATTTTGAACTTCTTTGTTAATTAACTGATTTCGTTCAAAATCGATATTAAGGGCTCCCTGGGATCACAAAACAGGAAACAGATACCAACGTTTTAACAAATCAGCGCCATTTTGAAATTATTTGTTAATGGACCGATTTCGTTCAAAATCGATATTTATGGCTAACCACATCCCGTGAGCTGCTTTAGCAGCTCGCGCACAGAGCGAAACACTAGTTAATATATATATAGCTGCTCGTGCTGACTGACTCATTGATCACCTCTCCTGTAAAATTTTGTATGAACATTTTTTTTTTCACTCATCGTTTCGTATAGAAGACAAAAATTCATTAAGAGGAAAAATACAGAGAGAGCTGATGATTGAGGATTTCGAAGACGGATGAAGAGCACCAGCCAGGGTATCGAAGATAGGTGGGGGGTGCTCGACCAAATGTCACTCGAAACTTCATCCAATTGACAGTGAGTTGAAAAAAATTTCAAAATGGCGGATTTAAGATGGCCGCCATACAAATTTCGACGGTGTCTATCTCGGAGAGTATAAAAGATGGAGGAGTGGTTTCTTGGCAAAAGATGATCAGGACATGAGGGTCTACTTGATGAACAGGAAAAAAATTCAAGATGGCGGAATTTATTTTTCCATAGAAAAGGGTATTGAAGATAGGTGGGGGTGCTCGAACAAATGTCACTCGAAACTTCATCCAATTGACAGTGAGCTGGAAAAAAAAATCAAAATGGCGGATTTAAGATGGCCGCCATACAAATTTCGTCGGTGTCTATGTCGGTGAGTATAAAAGATGGAAGAGTGGTTTCTTGGCAAAAGATGATCAGAACATGAAGGTCTACTTGATGAACAGGAAAAAAATTCAAGATGGCGGAATTTATTTTCCATAGAAAATGTATGGCGAATATTGAAGAGGCTACAAGTGTAGAACTATGCAAGACTACGGTTCCTTTTCAAGATTGTTTTTATGGAAGAAATCTCATTTTGACGAATGGTTCGGAGAAAAAAATATGGAGAGAGATGATGATCTAAGGTTCGGATGATGGGTGAGGAGCACCGTCAGGGTATTAAAGATAGGTACCTACTTACTTAGGGGCTGCTCAAACAAAAAGGGAGGGGCGGGGGGTTGGTGGTCTTTTGTTTTATGTTTTTCCTTTATGAGAATTTTCTTTTACGTCGGACGCTTGGGTGCGCTGGCGCTGGCGCTTCCACTGTGCTCACTAGCATAGCAGTGTGTTGTTCAGATCAGAACACGTAGACAATAAACCAGCTGCCCGATTATGTAAGAATTGTCGATCAAATCGTAAAAGTTCGGCGTCAAAGTAAAATAAACCATAACAGCATTGAATCAGAGCTCAATTTCGTTTTTCGAAATTGAGCTCTAATTTAATGCTGTTATGGTTTATTTTACTTTGACGCCGAACTTTGACGATTTGATCGGCCATTCTTACATAATCGGGGGGCAGGATAGTAGGACAGCGAGTAAGTATACAGTGGGCCACGCGGTCCACTACGCGGTCCGCTAGCGGGCCGCGCACCCACGCGCCATACTAGTCTTATATATAAAAATGAATTGCTGTTCGTTTGTCTGGCTAAAACTCGAGAACGGCTGGGCCGATTTAGCTGATTTTGGTTTTGAAATGTTTGTCGTGGTCCAGGGAAGGTTTAAACGTTGAGAAAATATGGAAAACTTGCGAGAAAGATAGTAAAAAACAACAATTTCATTTTCCCATATAAACTGTTCTACCTAATTTCCTGTCAAACATTTGACGTTCGTCCCTTCGTCGGTACGGTAGACTTGGGTCCACCACCACTCGAATTGAAGCACGTATTAAATTAAGGGTTTTGAATCGACAACATATATCCACATTACTCGGATTATCCGGATTATCGCCTATTTAAATTTTAATATTTTGATGATTGTTATTGTATTGACATAATTTGATGGTTGTCATTGTTTGGAATGCAAATATTGGGTGTGTTCCGAAATACACTGCGAGCACTGTAAGTCCCCAGTAAAGAGCACTGACAGTGCTCGCAGTGCTTATATCGGAACACCCACAAAAATAAGTCTTTATTGTGCTATTTCACCCTCACAACATCTGTTTTGTTGGAATGCAAAAAAAAAATCTGATTTTCAGTTGGTTGTCGAATGTTTATATTTCATGGTAGCGGTAACACCGAAACGGCTTTTCGAGCACATCCAACAAGCGATCGACTATGTGCTCGAGCAAATTCCCTCCAGTTTCTTTACGACTTGCCGAAGCAATCCGTTCGCACGAACGTTGCTTTACTCGGAGATGCCACGTTATTACACTTGGAACGCTTCATCGAAGAAATTTCTACGTCGGAGGCAAGGCGATGCGGTTCCTGATCATTCGGATATGCGTTCTAATGATGCTCTTGGTCGTATTTACACAGTTCATCCAAAGAATGATGGATGTTTCTATTTGCGGTTGTTGCTGGTAAATGTTCGTGGCCAACATCATTTAAATCACTACGAACTGTTAATGGTATAGTGTGCCACAGGTCCATGAGTGTGCCTAACATTTCGTGCAGCATGTCAAGAGCTCAATTTGCTTGAAAACGATACTCATTGGGACACGACAATCGCTGAAGCAATTATTTCTGCATCTCCAAGTCAGATACGCACATTATTTGCGATCATCATTTCTACATGTTTCCCCTCTAATCCACGTGACCTGTGGAACAAATACAAAGATAACATGGCAGAAGACATTTTACATCAAATTCGTGTCAGTTCAAGACATCCTGATCTTGAGGCGAATGAGGAGATGCATAACCAGGCTTAGCTCTTGATCGAAAATATGTGTTACCTCATGTGCAGCAGTTTGTTAGTCAAGTTAGGAATGCCAGCGCCAGATCGCGGAGTGAATGACGCATTTAATAGAGAATTTAATGAAAGTGAATATTATCGATATGAATTAGACCAATCAGTTCAAACGAATGTACCCTGTTAAACCCAAAACAGAAGGAAGTCCATGATACATTAATTAATGCAATTGATGATGGAAATGGTGGATTATTTTTCCTGGATGCCCCTGGTGGAACTGGAAAGACATTCCTCATGTCATTGATTTTGGCCACTCTTCGTGCGAGATCCGAAATTGCGGTACTAGAGCATTTGCTTCTTCTGGAATAGCGGCCACGTTGATAGAAGGATGCCGTACGGCTCATTCAGCGTTAAAATTGCCATTAAATCTTCAAACTACTGAACAACCGACATGTAACATTGCAAAACACTCTGCAATGGCAAAAGTTTTAGTAGCCGCAAAAATCATCATCTGGGACGAATGCACAATGGCGCACAAGCGCGCATTGGAAGCTCTTGATCGAACCTTAAAAGATCTACGAAATGACTGTAGAATTTTTGGTGGCGCAATGATTTTACTATCTGGCGATTTCCGTCAAACACTGCCAGTCATTCCAAGATCGACTGCTGCCGATGAAATAAACGCTTGCCTCAAATCATCAAATCTGTGGTGCTATGTGAAGAAACTTCAACTGGCAGCAAACAGGAGAGTTGCATTGTTGAACGACCCATCTGCTAAAGATTTCTCCAAGTAATTGCTGACTATCGGTAATGGCCGTGTTCCTGTCGACGATCGAGCGGATTAATTTCATTTCCACCGAATTTTTGCAATTTCTTCTCATCGAAAAACGAGCTCATCAGCAAAGTATTTCCGAACATCATTGCTAACCATCAAAAATAACAAATGGTCAAGCGAGCGAGCAATTTTGGCGGCTCAGAAAAAAGATGTGAATGACTTAAACTTTATATATAAGTCGTATATCACAAGGTGCTTCAATGAAGAGAATTAAACCGAGTGCATCCCATGCTGCGCAATATGTACCTACATAGGTAGTTTAATTCAATCATGTCTTGCTGACACACGCGATTGATATACTTAATTTTTGTACATTTTTATTTCTTTTTGTGTTATTATCTTAATAAAGAGCTGAACTTAATATTTATTTTGTATTCATTGTATTACTTTCATAAAATAAGTTCAGCTAATCTGTAACACGGCATTCATTGACTGTTAGGCGGTACGAAGTTCGCCGGGTCAGCTAGTATTATAATATTATTTTGTACAATAATTATGTCGCAGTACATTTCTATGCCATGTCGCTTAAGTGGACCCAGCTCCATACAAACTCATACAAAGAATATTTGCCGCTACGTGCTGCGCTGCGCTGTGCATCTATGGAGGGGCTAAACCTTTAATCAGACATTTAAACTACGCCTCTACTTAATAATTGGAACTCTAAGTATTTTGGTGATATAAGTTCAGTGTGATATAAGTTCTCTCTTTATTACAATCTTCCTAAGGGAAGGATAATCCAAATAGGATTTTGAGAAATTCTTACGGGGTCTTTTAGAAACATAACCTTTGTGGACGAACCTTTCGGCGCTTATTCAATCAATATTCCATTTTAGTTTACAGTTAGTCATTTTGATAAAAAAAATATTATAGTTATGTAATTACATGTATTTTAATTAAATTAAATACTAACATTAATTTCATTAAAATAAAACATTATTCTAATTATTATTACCTATAACATAATTTTACAATATAAAAATTCATTATTCTCGTAGCTATATTAAGGACCTTAAGGACCTCTTGACAAGCCAGGCCTTCAGTTTATTTTTAAAGTTTGTTAAACTGGAGTCATATATAAATCTATAAATCATATATAAATAAATTCTGATTATTAGAGATATTCGGTTGCAGCTTTCAGCGCCCATTGCTCTTGGCATAACGGTTTTTGATGCCTTTTGTAATCGTCCACCCTTAGTTAGTAACCTGGTAATTATTATGGTAGTGTAGTTAACACAAATGAAGTAGACGCCATGGCTTAGACTACGTAGCTGTTATTCAAGCATTTCTCACCACAGAATAAATTCATTCTAAAGAAATGATATTAAAGACAATTTCATTTCATAAAGATTAAAAGACAAAGCCGTACAAAATATCAAAGCTTCTTAATTAAATTTTAAAGTCTAATGCAAATTAAAAACTTTGTTTGAATTATTTGCTTTTTTGAATAATGAAAACGATGGAAAGGATGCGAAAAAGGCAGCCAGTACTATTAATGTATTTCTAAAGTTAAGAAAAGAGACGGCTAGGAAGATTGATTAACAGTGAACTAGCCACAGGGAGCGTTGGTCTACGTAGGAAAACTTAATTATTTTCCTCGAATCAGAAAATTTAATGGTTCTAATATAAGATGTTATGACAGTTTCTCTGCGTAGTTATATCTTCATAGAGATTTAGAAAATCTTGGACCTCAACTCAATAAACAGTAGTTGAGGTCCTTATAGATTTTACGCCGAATATCATAATTCATTCATTCTACTTCAGTAATAGGTAAAACCTAAGATCCTTTTATATTATTATTAACTTCCACTGCATTGCATTCCGTAGGTTTCAAATAGGTACATTATTTATCTTTGTAGTGAAATTCTGTGAATTCATTGCATGCACCTCTATTGACATTATATTAACGCAATTCATGTGAATCGAACTATGATTACATACCTATTAATCTGAGCATGAGCAATGGGCTCAAAGAGGTATATATTACGGTTCACTAATGTTTCACAAAAAAACATTTAACAAATAATAATTAATTTCACAAAAAAACTTTTCAAAAACTATTCAGGTGACAAACAACTTATTCCGCAAAATACCATTTTATAAAAGATCTTTTGACAAATATTCAATTCGCAAATGTTTTCCATTGCAAAATTGCTGAATGTTAAAGTATCATTGACAAATTTTATTATTTCACAAAGTAATTTATTTGTCTTATTCGCGATTTTTTAACTTAAGTTAGTTAATATATTAACCCGATAGAACCTAAATATTTATCCTAGTTATACATAACATTTTGACACATAAAATTAGTGCTATGCGTTTTTATGGCATGCGTTTTTTAAATAATTAATGTGAATATTAAATGATTTGTTTGACAAATAATGTTTTGTGCAATTAAAATTTGTCTGCCAAAAAAATTGTCAAAAAATTCATTTAAAGAATCAGCTGTTTGTATAAAGATGAATTATTGATTCATAATTTTGCCAAACGTTGGTTATGAAAGGAAAATTTGTCATTTGTTTTTTATGAAATGATCGGTCACCATTACCATTAAACTTAGTGGATTTACACTTCCAGCTATCGATAGGCGTTGCTGTGAAAATGATCTTGACATATTATATGAACGGATAGACAGACAACAAATTGATCCTTTATGGTCTACTAGCTGATGCCAGCGACTACGTCCGCGTGGATTGAGGTGTTTTTGGTTCCCGCGGGAACTACTTAATTTTCCGGAGTAAAAAGTAGCCTATGTGTTATTCCAGACCATCTCTGTGCCAAATTTCATCCAGATCCGTTCAGCCCTACGGGCGTGATTAAGTAACAAACATCCATACATCCATCCATCCATCCAAACTTTCGCATTTATTATATTACTAATGATATAGATATAGATTTTATGAGTAGATAGGTAATAGAATTTTTAAAACGGTTTTCATTTTGGTTTTCATAAAATCTATACCCTTGGGTGGCAAATGGATAAGCTGTTGAGTCGTAGACATGTGTTTATACCGAAGCTACGCTTCCCTGGTTTTCTCGACGACAAAGTGCACTCAGGTTGAGTCCCGCGTGCACTCACTGGAAATTCGAATGCGCTGATATTATTGATCTTAGGTTCTACAGTCTTGAGATGTGTTACTCTAAAGAGTATCTTTTTTAACCCTGTTTGGAATATGTTTAAAAATAAATTGAAAGGTTGATCTGCAGCGCTAGTAATTAAGAATGTAATGGAGAAGTTTCATGATGTTGTGAATTTATTTGACGTTTCGGAATTATTAAAATATAGACTAAAACTAATAAATCAGGGTTTTCTTTGTTTTGAAATCCATCAATTTATTACTAGATGATGCCCGGGACTTCGTCCGCGTGGATTAAGTTTTTTTTATTCCCGGGGGAACTCTTTAATTTTCCGGGATTAAATGATAGCCTATGTCCTTCCCCGGGATGTAACCTGTCTCAGTACCAAATTTCATCAAAATCGGTTGAGTACTTGGGCCGTGAAAGCGTAGCAAACACACAGACAAACACACTTTCGCATTTATAATATTCCACTACGCATTATGCATGCATACTTCCATACTAATTACTATGTATGGATGCATAAATAAGTTTAAGTATTTAAACGCCCAACGATTAGTAGTGTGACATCATTTTACAACACAGTGTATTATTACTAACCTCAAAATTATTTACACACACACATATTATGCTTTTAGGTCCAATCAAGTCACGCATCATTACTTTACACCATTTCTTTCTTTTATTCGGTTTTATATAGTCAGTCGTTAGGGTAGTGTGGCGTCACATTAAATTATTCTTGCAAGCGCAAATTTAAACTTCCATTTATATCATACTGGCTGATGCCCGCGACTTTGTCCGCGTGGTTTAAATTGTTTTGATTCCCTCGGGAACTCCTTAATTTTCCGGGATAAAAAGTAGCCTATGTCACTCTATACGGGGCCTCAACTATACCAATGCCAAAAGTCACGTCGATCCGTTGCTCCGTTGCGGCGTGATTGAAGGACAAACCAACAAACCAGTAAAACAACAAACCAGTAAAACAACAAACCAACAAACCAACAAACAAACACACTTTCGCATTTATAATATTAGTATGATTCATTTTTTGAGATATTTTAATGATTCTTTCACAATATTTTTTGTTATATTTTACCTTAATTTTTTAATACTATACTAAATTACTAAAGTGAGGCTAAACTAAAGACATGGACGTGGTGGAGGGACATTATTCATGGTAAGATGCTGACGCGATGAGCACGAAACTGTAAGATGTATTAACTAAAGAGAGCGTAAGTATTAACTAAAGACAGGTAGAGAATGGTTTCACATTTACAATGAAATATTTGGCTCGCTAAATGAGGACTTATCTAAAACTAGGAGATATCCTAGGTACGGATCCCCTATTAAGCGTAACACGCGATGGAGCATGTGATCCCTCGCGCTAAGTTAAACCGACCCTGTCTAAACAAGCCCGCTCGTACATTTATCGTGTTTGCGGGCACAACAAGTTTACTTATTATAGGTAAGTATAATATGTTATAAGTTTGGCTACTCAGCGGGGTAACGCAGTCAGCGTTCTGGGCACATTGCCTCATTGCAGCGGCATAGATGATATTTTTAATGTTTTTTTTTAGTTTTAATTTAGATTTTAACTAGATGATGCCCGCGACTTCGCCCGCGTGGGTTAAGGTTTTTTGGTTCCCGCGGGAACTCTGCAATTTTCCGGGATAAAAAGTGGCATAAGTCCTTCCCCGGAATACAACCTACCCCTGTACCAAATTTCATCAAAATCGGTTGAACGGATGAGCCGTGAAAGCGTAGCAGACAGACAGGCAGACAGACATACACATTTTCGCATTTATAATATTAGTGTGGATGTATTTTGTTTAATATTATTTTGTTAAATTAGTTTGGAAAATAATAATATGATAAATTAATTTTTTTAAAGTATAATATTACAACTAGGAATGTTTTTAGGGATTGCAGCAGTTCGCTGAATTCACTGCATGAATACTAATCCTCAATAGATTCAAAATCTATCTACTTGCACTTGTATTTTTAATTTTTGTCATCATATTGTGTTTGTTTTTGTCAATCCGTTCATTATTGCGTGAATTTGTGTATTCAAACTTTGTCAAACCGTTAGAATTTCTTATCGGAAAAGTATTTCAATTCCATCATTCCAGTCCCTTGAAAACAGGAATAGGATTATGGAAAAACAATAAAAGATTGTTTATTGGCTTTCGGTGCTTCGAGATTTGGGAGTATAATAAAAAATATGTAGGTATTAATTACTTTTAAAATCGTTTGAAATACGTACAGAATTAAATACATAATGCATATTATACTTAAACTAGTATGGCGCGTGGCTGCGCGGCCCGCTAAAGCGGACCGCGTATAGGGGCGCGTGGCCCACTGTCTACTTACTCGCTGTCCTACTATCCTGCCCCCCGATTATGTAAGAATGGCCGATCAAATCGTCAAAGTTCGGCGTCAAAGTAAAATAAACCATAACAGCATTAAATTTGAGCTCAATTTCGAAACACGAAATTGAGCTCTAATTCAATGCTGTTATGGTTTATTTTACTTTGATGCCGAACTTTTACGATTTGATCGACAATTCTTACATAATCGGGCAGCTGGTTTACTGTCTACGTGTTCTGATCTGAACAACACACTGCTATGCTAGTGAGCACAGTGGAAGCGCCAGCACGCCAAGCGTCCGACGTAAAAGAAAATTCTCATAAAGGAAAAACATAAAACAAAGACCACCAACCCCCCGCCCCTCCCTTTTTGTTTGAGCAGCCGCTAAGTACCTATCTTTAATACCCTGACCGTGCTCCTCACCCATCATTGGAAACTTCGATCATCATCTCTCTCCATATTTTTTTCTCCGAACCATTCGTCAAAATGAGAATTCTTCCATAAAAACAAATCTTGAAAAGGAACCGTAGTCTTGCATAGTTCTACACTTGTAGCCTCTTCAATATTCGCCATACATTTTCTATGGAAAAATGAATTCCGCCATCTTGATTTTTTTTCCTGTTCATCAAGTAGACCTTCATGTCCCGATCATCTTTTGCCGAGAAACAACTCTTCCATCTTTTATACTCTCCGTGATAGACACCGACGAAATTTGTATGGCGGCCATCTTAAATCCGCCATTTTGATTTTTTTTTTCAGCTGACTGTCAATTTGATGAAGTTTCGAGTGACATTTGATCGAGCACCCCCCACCTAATTCAATGCTGTTATGGCTTACTTTATTTTGACGCCGAACTTTTACGATTTGATCGACAATTCTTACATAATCGGGGGCTGGTTTACTGTCTACGTTTTCTGAACTGACTTCGGCAACTTGGCTTTCCTAATGGCAAACAGACAATAATTCTTCCAAAAAGAACAAATCTTGTAAAAAAACCATATCAAAATCATGCATATTTCCTAACTTCTTCTACTCTCTTCAATGTTCGTAGATCCTGCCATCTAATTTTTACTGCTCATAAAGTAGACTTTCAGGCCCTGATAATTTTCTACCCAAAAACCACTCTTCCATCTTTGAAATACTGACTGAGATAGCCGCCATCTTGAATCCGCCATTTTGGATTTTTTTTCAGCTCACTGCCAATTGAATGAAGTTTCGAGTATTTTTTGTTTGAGGAGCCCCCACCTATCTTTAATACCCTGGCCGTGCTCCTCACCCATCTTTCAAACCCTCGATCATCATCGCTCCCCATACAATTTCTTCTTTAAAAACAATTTTTGAAAAGGAACCGCATCAAAGTCTTGCATAGTTCTACACTTGTAGCCTCTTTAATATTCGCCATACATTTTCTATGGAAAAATAAATTCCGCCATCTTGAATTTTTTTCCTGTTCATCAAGTAGACCCTCATGTCCTGATCATCTTTTGCCAAGAAACCACTCTTCCATCTTTTATACTCTCCGAGATAGACACCGTCGAAATTTGTATGGCGGCCATCTTAAATCCGCCATTTTGAATTTTTTTTCAGCTCACTGTCAATTGGATGAAGTTTCGAGTGACATTTGGTCGAGCACCCCCCACCTATCTTCGATACCCTGGCTGGTGCTCTTCATCCGTCTTCGAAATCCTCAATCATCAGCTCTCTCTGTATTTTTCCTCTTAATGAATTTTTGTCTTTTATACGAAACGATGAGTGAAAAAAAAAATGTTCATACAAAATTGTACAGGAGAGGTGATCAATCAGTGAATCAGCACGAGCAGCTATATATATATTAACTAGTATGGCGCGTGGCTGCGCGGCCCGCTAAAGCGGACCGCGTACTGGAGCGCGTGGTCCACTGTCTACTTACTCGCTGTCCTACTATCCTGCCCCCCGATTATGTAAGAATGGCCGATCAAATCGTCAAAGTTCGGCGTCAAAGTAAAATAAACCATAACAGCATTAAATTAGAGCTCAATTTCGAAACACGAAATTGAGCTCTAATTTAATGCTGTTATGGTTTATTTTACTTTGACGCCGAACTTTGACGATTTGATCGACAATTCTTACATAATCGGGCAGCTGGTTTACTGTCTACGTGTTCTGATCTTAACAACACACTGCTATGCTAGTGAGCACAGTGGAAGCGCCAGCACGCCAAGCGTCCGACGTAAAAGAAAATTCTCATAAAGGAAAAACATAAAACAAAGACCATCAACCCCCCGCCCCTCCCTTTTTGTTTGAGCAGCCCCTATTTTTTTCCTGTTCATCAAGTAGACCTTCATGTTCTGATCATCTTTTGCCTTGCTTGGTTTCTTGAAACCACTCTTCCATCTTTTATACTCTCCGAGATAGACACCGACGGAATTTGTATGGCGGCCATCTTAAATCCGCCATTTTGAATTTTTTTTTCAGCTCACTGTCAATTGGATGAAGTTTCGAGTGACATTTGGTCGAGCACCCCCCACCTATCTTCAATACCCTTTTCTATGGAAAAATAAATTCCGCCATCTTGAATTTTTTTCCTGTTCATCAAGTAGACCCTCATGTCCTGATCATCTTTTGCCAAGAAACCACTCTTCCATCTTTTATACTCTCCGAGATAGACACCGTCGAAATTTGTATGACGGCCATCTTAAATCCGCCATTTTGAATTTTTTTTCAGCTCACTGTCAATCGGATGAAGTTTCGAGTGACATTTGGTCGAGCACACCCCACCTATCTTCGATACCCTGGCTGGTGCTCTTCATCCGTCTTCGAAATCCTCAATCATCAGCTCTCTCCGTATTTTTCCTCCGAATGAATTTTTGTCTTCTATACGAAACGATGAGTGAAAAAAAAATTTTTCATACAAAATTTTACAGGAGAGGTGATCAATGAGTCAGTCAGTCAGCACGAGCAGCTATATATATATAAATGTGAAAGTATGACTGACAGACCGTCTGTCTGTTACGTTTTCACTGCCCATCTGTTTAACAATTTTTGTCGGGTGTAGAGACGTGGGCATATACTTATAATAATATTTAGCTATCATAATCTTAGTAGCGAATTGTTTCTCTTTGTATTGATTCATTTGAAATTTTAAAAAGTGCATGCACAATTTGAACAATCGGAACACTTTATTTTCGGAAAACTTGACTTTTACGGGCGCGGAACTTGCAATTGTGTTCTCCAAAAGCTTTTAAAATAAAATAGATCCGACAGGCAGCTGCAGTACCGTACACAATAGCTCATTCAGCCCCCCTATTGCAGCAATTAGAACGAGGAGAACTACTGAAGAGATTTGTCTCCGCTAATTAAAGAAACTGAAATGTTTTAGATCTTTCTTTGTCATTTATTTCAATAGCTATTCAAGTTTATCATTGAATCAGCATGTTTTTTTTTATTACAAGCCAATATAGGCTTTTGCTTGGCGATAATCTTGCCATTATGAAAAGAAATAATGAAGTCTAGATTAGAGCAGATGCCTGGAATATGCCTTGCATTTTCTGTCTTGCCCCGGTGAAGTTATTAAAGCCGCATTCTTCAGTTAACCTTTAACTTTGGACATTGAGTCTCACAGACCCCTGATTTCTAAGATTGACATATTTCCCAGCCCCGCGAGAGATAAAACCTTTTTTTAAGTTCCTCCCCTATACGTAAAGTGGGGATGAATTTGTTTTTCTCGAATATCCCCTGGTGTTCTTAGGATAGGTCTATCAAAAATATTGCGAGCGTTAGAAAACTATTTTTCGGGATTTAGGGATCCGTTTGCGAAATATAAAGCTTTAAAGTGCTAATTTTTGTCTGCCAGCTGTATGTTATGCTTGGATGTGTGAAAAAATTCACAGCAGAATTAGTTTATATTACGAAGTTAAAAGGAGAACTATCAAAGATAAGTAAGCTTTACAAGTTAACGAGTAACAGTCGACCAACTAATAAAATGAACTTGAAGAACTATGACCAGACTTATTCATACCACAGAGTAGGTAATAGAACAGCGCATGGCCCGACACGCGCTTGGCCGGTTTTTTTATTATTAAATAATTATAAGTGCTGTTCCGGGGTTTCTTTTAACCCATTTGTGGTCATGTTTATTACCGGGATCAATAAATTTATAATACCGAACATAGTATATGTTTTATCATCCACATTTTTTTTATTTCTTAATTCATAAAAAAATTCCTCGGTGTTTAGCTAAAAAAATATTTATTATATAAAAGCAATTCCAATGTTATTATATATTCCTGGGTTTTATAATAAATTGAGTGAGAATGGTTGAAAACAAAATTGTTTAATCACAACCTTTACAATTGCATTATGTATAGGTAGTAGGTATTATTTATTTGAAAACGCAAATAAAACGGGATTTTGTCTTTGTCTACGCTTCAGCGGTTGCAATGAAAGTTATTTAACACGATTTATTTGCGGGGGCACCACTTAAACACCGACGGGATTCTTCGAATTGGTTCTCTACTTAGGAAGAGCAAAGTATAAAGGAGTCTCATTATGTAAATACTGAAAGAAAAATTAGCAAATAATATTGAATAACAGTTATTTGCAGATACAGTTTTATTTACTTCGTTAAAAAAGATATAATTATAGAAAAGGTACTTCATAAATAAATAAAATAAAATAATAATTATTTACTGTCCATATATTTCAATTTATTTTTTTCTTTGCAAAGTAGGTTTAATAGAAACATAATAATTAACCTCCAAATTACCCCGGTTTCACATCAGAAGTGGGCGCCTTTGTAATTTTTTCCGTAGCAAGGTTACTGTTGTTTTAATTAATATAACTGCTTATTTACTTATAGTAATCGATTCGTAAATTTTAAATGCGAAAGGGTATCAAGCTGTCTGTCTGTTGAATTTCAAGACGCACCCGCTTAGCATGAGGTACATTTTATAAATTTTTACGAATGTTCTAAAAATCTATAATATAGGATGAAGAATCGCGGCCATCATCTAATATTCCTTGTATACGAAATTCTAGAAAAGAAATAATTGCTTGGATAGTTAATTACCAATTAGCTGGCCGCAAACGAAACTCGGTTACAATTCTTCGTACCGTGGATAACTCAATTACTTACTTTCCTAGGTTGAATCACTGAATAATTTATATCCTCATTGCAAAGAAAACCTTTTGCGCATGGCAACATATTCGGTTTGCTAAAATGATTAAGGTGCTATTAATTCAACGATCAAAGAAAAAAATCATTAATGTTTCATTAAAATATTTGCTTGTAAAGTGGCGCTTACTTCACTGCTAATAGTAGAATTTACCACCCTAGAGTGATAAAATATTACCACACTGTTAACCAATCTATAGTACCTAATAATATAAATGCGAAAGTTTGGATGGATGGATGTTTGTTACTCAATCACGCCGGAACGGCTGAACAGATCTGGATGGTATTTTGCACAGTGTTAGATTATAGTCTGGAATAACACATACGAAGGCTATACTTTTTATGCCGGTTTCCGCGGGATCGAATAAACATCAATCCACGCGGACGAAGTCGCGCGAATAGAAGTAGGTATAGATTCAGGGCCTACAAGTCACCCCTTATTTCGTTTATGATATTTTAAGAGATAAAATTCATTGAAAGCGTGAGCCTGTTATATTAAAATCGCTTCCGGTAAGGGCCTTTCGTTCATAAAACCGCGACAGATTCCTATTAGATACCGCATTTTCATTATGATTTTCAAAATTGTTCTGGTACGTTATCCTTAAAATAGATTTTCTTGTTTTTGAGATTTGGTTTTGAAATGAAGGGGAATTTCTGAAAATCCTACAGTCTAGCGCATTTTTCAAAGCATGTTTCTAAACCTATTTGTTTGCTGTAGGTATAATTTGGTATTGATAATATATTAGGTACTAGCTGATGGCCGCGACTTCGTCCGCGTGTTTTAAGTTTTTTTTGATTCCCTCGGGAACTCCTTAATTTTCCGGGATAAAAGTAGCCTACGTCAATCTCCAGGTCCTCAACTATACCCATTCCAAAAATCCGTTGCTCGGTTGTGGCGTGATTGAAGGACAAACCAACAAACAAACACACTTTCGCATTTATAATACGAGTATTAGTATGATGATAAAATGATAATATGCATTATTTTGACTTGCGACCTCTCTAATTCGTATGAGTGAAATCCGTTATAAGTTTAAAAGTATAAGCGAATACTTTGTGAAGTTACAGTGACTAGTATACTGTTTAAAAAACCCGGCCAAGTGCGAGTCGGACTCGCGCACCGAGGGTTCCGTACAAACCTGTAGTAAGTTTTAAATTATTAAAAAAAAACTACTTACTAGATCTCGTTCAAACCAATTTTCGGTGGAAGTTTGCATGATAATGTACATCATATATTTTTTTTAGTTTTATCATTCTCTTATTTTAGAAGTTACAGGGGGGGGGGCACACATTTTACCACTTTGGAAGTGTCTCTCGTGCAAACTATTCAGTTTAGAAAAAAATGATATTAGAAACCTCAATATCATTTTTGAAGACCTATCCATAGATACCACACACGTATGGGTTTGATGAAAAAAAATTTTTTGAGTTTCAGTTCTAAGTATGGGGACCCCCAAAATTTATTGTTTTTTTCTAGTTTTGTGTGAAAATCTTAATGCGGTTCACAGAATACATCTACCTACCAAGTTTCAACAGTATAGTTCTTATAGTTTCGGAAAAAAGTGGCTGTGACATACGGACGGACACACAGACAGACAGACAGACAGACAGACAGACAGACATGACGAATCTATAAGGGTTCCGTTTTTGCCAAATTTGGCTACGGAACCCTAAAAAAGATCTGTGTTCAATTTTAACATTATTGTTTCAACCTTAAAGCAGTTTACATACAAGTAGGTAGTTCGTTCACGAGACCCAGGATTATTTGAAATCTAAATACAATACACCAATACAAATGGCTGATTTTCCAATAATGTTTCAAAGGTAACAAGATTAACAGGTACAAACAAGTAAAATTTTAAAACTAATTTCATTTTTTGGCTAAGCGATTTCCGGTTTGACTTATGTATCCCTTATATTATGCTTAACTGTGGACCTCCCTGTTAAGCACCTCATTGTAACTAGATACCTGTATCGTGAGGTCCTGCCATAATATAAAGCCAGCCATATTTTCTTTAAAGATATTCACAAAGAGCAAATTATGATATTATACTAAAATCGTATCCAATGTGCGCAAAAGCCATTGTTTCTTGATCACATAAATTACCTAGATAGTGTAATGGCTTAGAAGCTAATAATAATAATTGAAGATGAAAGCAATTCTGAGATCGATATGCAATTAGCCGGATTATAATCGTGTTTGGTTCTAGATATACGAGTATATCTACTTCCCTGGAGCCGTTAGCGCCATAGATTTACCGGAGCACCTTTGTTAATGCGATCTTAGATTACAATTTATAGATATATACCCAATTACATTAGACTATAAATCAAAAAGCGAAGTTTATACAGAAATGGGGAGTTTTGTACATGTTAGGTTAAGGACACAATTTTTTTATTCTTTATAGATATGGTGTGGTGGCTGTGTTCATAGATATGGTTTTTCAGCTACTAGACCACCAAGTTTAATATTATACATTAGATTACTTCATACTACATATAAAATAATAATATAATATGTACCTACATTCTTCAATGTGGTCTGTGCCATGTCTCCACCTACGCCAGTGTATAATTCTTTGATTTTCACGTGTGCAGGGACTCTCTGCAACTTACAAGATGTCACCAGAGTCCACCTTCAACTGTAAGAGTAGCAAGAGTCTGACCATAGTGCAGGGTATGCCAATAGATGAACTGAGGGTATTACACTAACCAGTGCAGGGTTGTCGAGATGTGCCAATTGGTGTTCCAAGCTGTCTCTACTAAATGCTGCTTCAGCTCTGGTCATTGAACTCATTGAACATATAAATATAATTATTATCAATTGATCACAATATAGTAACAAAATAAACTATAAGTACTTATCTATAAAATGTACCTAACCGTAATGTTAGGTACCTAGTTAAAAGGTAAGAAGGGGTGTACAAAAACTTACAATGTGAAACAAGTCAATAATCACTACACAATAATATTATTAAAAGCTGCAGGAAATGTTCTCTGGTTTACTGGCGAGAAACTGTACAGTTTCAGTGTTGTTTTTATGCAACGGATCCACGTCACTGGTTCCATCGACGACAAAATGCACTCACGTTGAGTCTTTCGTGCACTCAGCTAGAAATTTTAATGCACTAAAGGCTTAGTCAAATGCAAAGCAACGCGCAACAACGCACAACATTTTTACTAAATCAGTTTAGGCAGAGTTGTATACAAGTCGTCCTAAATGCCAAAGGCCCGTCAAACTGCAAAGAAGCTGCAGACGTTTTAGCCTAAATAAGTTCTACTTGCTATCATTTTTTTATTTTTTTTATCCACTACAAGTTAGCCCTTGACTGCGGTCTCACCTGATGGTAAGTGATGACGCAGTCTAAAATGGTAGCGGGCTAACCTGTTAGTGGCATGGCAGTTATATTAAACCCATACCCCTATTCGGTTTCTAAACAGCATCGTACCGGAATGCTAAATCGCTTGGCAGCACGTCTTTGCCGGTAGGGTGGTAACTAGCCACGGCCGAAGCCTCCCACCAGGCCAGACCAGGGAAAATTCAGAAATTATAAATTCCCAAATTGACCCTGCCGTGGATCGAACCCGGGACCTCCGCACGTCAAGACAACAGTGCTACACACTGCGCCACGGAGGTCGTCAAAGACAACATAATTAAACATCATTAGATGTCCCGTGCTGGAAATCTGCCCAGCCAAGTTTCAAAATTGGACAAATATAAACACATGCTTGCTAACACCCCATTAAATATATATTTTGTCCTATTTTGACACTCAGGTAGATAACATTGCCCTCTCCTACGGGAAGTTTATCACAGCCGTCCCGCGCTGTATTTGTCTTGAGCTTATATTATCGACTTTTGGATTAATGCAGTACAAACGTTAACACCATTTTATTTATCTCTCTTCTCATTATAGCCTCCTACCAATGAATTTTGAAAGTCTCGTAATGCTAATTCCTTTCCGAACGAAAATCTTGCCCCGGTTAGGTTTTTGTAACCAGCCCACCTAGCCAAGTTGCAAAGAAGACGCTTTAGCGGAAAAAAAAGTGAATAGTCTATGGTTAGCGTTTTTAATCGCTTTTGCTAAAGCGCTATGGCTTAAAGAAAGAGAATAGACATGAAACGTATGTAACCCACCCGACCCATTTGGGGACATCATACTAAATTACCTTCTGTTATGGTCAAATCTTATAAAATATCGAGCTTATTAGCATTATTTAGGTACTAGTTAAGACTATAGCCAAGTAAAAAATTCAGAAATAGTAAGTATAAAAAATATACCTATTAATAAATATAAAAAATAATGACTTACCTTTGACCCGTCACCCAGTTACTCAATGAAGTAGATAAAACCACCAATTTCAACCACATTATTCAGTAAATCACAAATCAATATTTTTTAATCATTATTTTTTAGAATTACGCCTTAATTAATAATTGCTTAGAACGCCTACAACCCAGAATAGTTAGAAGTGCGTGCCCGAGGATTGAACTCTTGGCCACCTGAATAAAAGTAGTCCGGATGGGTGTCTAAACCAGTAAGTGCTGTTAGTGGAGCATTTTAAATTATAGCAAACGCAACAAACTCTTCTTTCTGTAACTTATATTATTATTTTATAAATTAAATACCTATATTGTTACTCAAATTGTATATTATGCTATATTACATTCTGTATAATAATAATTAAATATTAATCGTATCATTGAGTTAGTTACGGTTTACGTGAGTATGTCATGGATGTCGTTTTTCTTTAAATCAAATCATTTCAATCATTTGTTTTTAAATCAAGTTTGTATCTATAGATTCTTAGAGTGTTCAGTTTGGATCAACTACTCGTACAAAGCGAACGTGGAGCGTGGAATCCAATGTTTTAAGCTCATCCTTTATTAACAAGCTTCCATAAATGTCCGTCTTACTTCCTACCATATCATTATTGTACTTTATCTTTCTGCATTTTTGCTGAGTGTCAAATAGAGGGACACCGTACTATTATATTACGTAATATTAAAAAAGTCTATACTTTTTTTGCTTTGGAATAACGAATACGGTGGGGTGCCTCAGATCATTCCGCATATATACAGTACAATGTCGACTGTTGTTTACTACAAGTTAGCCCTTGACTGCGATCTCACCTGATGGTAAGTGATGATGCAGTCTAAGATGGTAGCGGGCTAACCTGTTAGGGCTACGGCAGTTATGTAAAACCCATACCTCTAATCGGTACCGTACCGGAACGCTAAATCTTACTCTATTGGAGGAGTTTTAAAATCGTATGTCACTATATCTATTACGCTTTCAAACATCCCGCAAACTAAATGATCAACTAAGCGGTTATTTCTATTTTATTTTTACTTTTGAGAACCATTTATATAAATGAAGAAAACCGCATATTATTGTGATTTAATCATAATCGGTTCTACAGTTGGTACAACATAATAATTATTTAGGTGATGCGCACACAAAATAATTACATATTAGGCAAATATTTTCTAGTACTTAGGTAGAATTGATGTTATGTACTTACTAATGAACAATACTCTAAGTTTCTTTTACTTGTAATAATATCTAAACCAATATATGATAACTTTGGCGACTAAATGAAAGTTCTTCGTAATATTTTGCCACAATAAGCTGGTCACATATCCACTAAAAATAGCCACCAAGATACATCATAAGAAGTTTGTTACAAGGTATGAGTATTTTCAATTCTGAGGCAAGTTATTGAGCTACGTGAGCACTTAACCTAAATAAGAAGGGCTACTGAGTTTAGTTCCACCATAAAGCGTGCAATGAAGCGTGTGATCCCTAAAACTAAGTTAAACCAACCCTATTTAAATAAATTTCCCAGTTTAAAAAGCTAGGCTGCTTTCTTTTAGATTAAATAAATACAAGACGTCTAAACTTACGATAGCAACTGAGCACTTGATTTTAGCTTTTCTTAGTCGTAAATGAGATATATGTTAGTAATGAAAAAACTAGAAGTTTAATTCGCTATAATCCGCCACAGAAGGTAAATTATAATTATTGTGAAGTCACAATCGTGCATTGTAGAGTCAACATCTCCTGAAGATGCTCCGGTATCGGAGTGAAACGTACGTTGAGAGTATTTTGGAGGATTTACTCGTATGTGGTGTGGTAAATATCGCGGGCTGGAAGTACAAGATACGCACTGTACCACATAGATTTACCTTCTGTGGCGGATTATGGCGAATCAAACTTCTAGTTTTTTCATTGTCATGGACTTCGGCAAAGTAACGCCTCTTATTATCTTCACATAATACCACTAATCAGTTTCCAAGTGACATCATTACTAAGTAACTATTGCTTCGTCTGTGCTGAAAATCTAAATCGCTTAGTAGCATGTCTTTTCTGTTAGATATAGTAGATTAGTAGCCAAGGGCTGTAAGGCATCAATTGCAGCCCGAGATATTTAGGCGCACGAGCACAGCGAGGGCGCCTATAGTTCGAGGGTGCAATTGATGCTTACACCCGAGCTAACTATGCTTTACATCTCGATTGTGAGGTAAGTAGGTCCTTATTACCCCCAAATGGAGCTTGAAGGTGACCAATTAGCGCTCTAGGGTAATAATGTAGCTAGAAAAGCCCTAGGGCGGTAAGTAATTAAAAAAAGTATGATGGTTAGATGTACGCGAACTTTTTGAAAGAGTGAAGAGTTTTTTTTTAATTACTTACCGATATATTTTCTATTCATAGTATTGATTTTTTGAAGAAATAAACAAAAAATCCAGTGGTTGAGTCTTGACTTTTTGGACGCGCCATTTAGGTTAAATACAGGAGATAAATATTTTTCATTGCTTAAAATGATACAATAGTAATTCAATGTATCAAAACATGCAAATAAATTATTCTATTTTGCTGGTAAAATACTGAAAGAAAAAATACTAATATTTTTCCGGCAGTCATTGTGATTTCCAGATCAATATGTAAATATATTCGTGAGTGCACACGGGCGGTGCGAGGCGGAGGCGTGAGTGCATTTTGTCGTAGAAGAAAAGAAACCAACCGTGACTATGCGACCTAGTGTCTGCCATTATGTAAAACCCAATCTTGCTGAGGTATTAAAATAAAATAAAAAATCAAACGATTTCATTTTCTTTTTACGGCTTTTGTGGGTCTGGCTTTGGAATACAGGAGATGCGACACGATTATAATACCCTAGTGTCTTTTTTTTGTATCCTAGTTGATGAAAAGCCACCTACCATGACTTTCAGAGCAAAAGGCTTCAACACGTATTTTCTTTTCCTTTTACGGCTTTTGTTGTCTGGCCTTAGAATACAGGGGATGCGACACGATCATAGTACCCTAGTGTCTCTTTTTTGTATCCATAAAGATGAAAGGAACCAACAATGACTTCCAGACCAAACGGCTTCAACTTATACTTATATACCCAAACTTGTTGACTTTCGAGTGCTTTCCTTCTGGTTTTAGAGCTTTGAACTTCAATGCATGATATAATTATTATTAAAACATCTTATTTAACGTTTTCTTATGTCATGCACGACTCTGATGTTACCCACCTTACCTCATAATAGCTTTGCAGAGCGGTACCTAGGGGTACCTCGTACTAATTGCAACTTTTCTTTTTATCATATCTAGGCATATTTTTTTAAATAAAACTAAGAAATAAGTTAAAATCTAAATTAAAATGCTAATTATATTTATAAAAAATACACGCCATTCAAGTGATCGTTAATGGGCATGGTGCCCAAAACACTGGCGCTATTACCTCGTTGAATGGCAAGGCTAAGCCGTTAGGCTAAATAAGCGCCGGCTCTTTGGTCACCAGAGGCGTGGATCAGTTTTTGGGACACGACATTTATAAAATTCTTCGTGTCCGATGACCATGGGCCCAGAGTCTCAAAAGCAAGCGCCGCAAAAACGTAGTCCTTAGTAATGGCTGAGTATTTGCGGCGCTTAAGCATCTGAGCAGATTCGCCAGCTGCACCCGCCTTTAGGCACGAGCCCGGTAGGTGGGATGCTGCCAACGTATCAACGCAGGTTGCGTCCCGCACCAGGGGGTCTACTCTCTTTCTCTAAAACGAAACTTCGCAAACAAACGAATGAAATTTCGTTAACTCCTCTCCTACATAATATTATCTCTATGCTCCTCTCTATTTCGTTTTCGTACACGCAGACGAAGTACGGATCCATAGAAAATTTTCTTGACCGATTGGATTGGACGATTTTGTGTGGGTCTATTAACCGACTAATTACGTTCGTTTGCGAAGTTTCGTTTGAGAGAAAGAGAGTAGACCCCCAGTGCACGACCCATCGCCACGGTACTATAGTCATCCCGTCTGGCCTCTTGCCGTCATCCCTGAACAAACCGGAGGGTTCAAGTTGTGCAGGGATGGAGGCAGTGGCCAGAGCGCGACAGACTATATCATTGAGAGCACCGTGGTGATACAAGCGGCCTGCGCTCCGAATGAACTGCAAAAATGAAAAATGTAAACTGCAACTTATAGTTCGGATTCAGTAACAGATTGTAGTAGGAGATGAGTGATTTGTTCATGATTAACCATAATATTATTTTGTGCCCTGGTATCGTTTAATTTAACACTATTTATTGAATGTTGCATGTTTAGTGGTATTAAACTTTGACGGTTGCCGTGGCAAGTTAATTCAACTTAATTCCACTGGTAAATTACTTGTGGAAACCACAGACAAGTTGGTAAACCGTGTAAAACAGTCTGAATTGTTTTTAGTAAAACAGCTATTAATTTTAGTTTTAATTATCTATACTAATATTATCAATGCGATAGATGGATGGGTGGATAGATAGATGGATGTTTGTTACTCAATAATGCCATAACGGCTAAACGGATCTGGATGGAATTTGGCACACAGATAGACAGTCTTTCGCGACGCGTCGCGTTTTTTTCTTTCTTTCTTTTTTTATGGGTTATTTGTGGAATCATTTATGTATCTGATTACTTAATTCGTTAAACCCACTTAATCTTCTTATGAAGAATGGTTCACTATCTCAGTTCAAGGAGAAGAAATTTTGATTGTTCCTGTAAGAACCATTCGATGAAAACTTGGTGAAAATCATTTTGAAATGTAACATTTCGGTTTTGGAAGAAACAAGTAAATTGCCTTTTGGATTTTGGCCTGTGCCGTCCCAGCTTCACTGCATTCATCGTTCCATGGACTCCGGCTTATAGATACAAGTAAGCAAAAGTTTTGTATCCAGGAACAGTTTTAGTGTGGTGTTCTTAGTGTTTGTGTCCGCTAGTTGAACCCAGTCTTTGCTACTGAGCTAATAAGAAATTTTATGAACCTTTCTGTATCATTTTCTATTCCATGCCTATGGTAAACTAAATTTAAAATATAGATTTTAAGGACTATCTATCTAAGCCAATCTAGTGTATCTAAATTTAAGTCTTGTCAGTAAGCTAGAATAACTAGGTGTTAAGCGACCCCGGTAAAAGAATTATTAAAAACAATTTTGCCTAACAACTAGCAAATTTCATTTATAACACCTCATATACATTACAAGGGAGTCGACAGTTAGCTTCTTTTCTTTACTAGGTAGATAGATCAATCAATTAATTAATTATTTATGTTTTTTCCTCTAATCTTTGTAAGGTGGTGGATTATTCCGTATCCGGGTATATTTCCAATTTCGCCCAATCCACCCCCTTGCAAATGGCGCGCGACGCGACGCGACTTCGTCCGCGTGGTTTAAGTTTTTTTGATTCCCACGGTTCTCAACTATACCCATGCCAAAAATCACGTCCATCCGTTGCTCCGTTGCGGCGTGATTGAAGGACAAACCAACAAACCAACAAACAAACACACTTTCGCATTTATAATATTAGTATGGTTCTGAAATTTGACGTCATTAAAGTTCGACGCACTTTTTTACTTAAATCGATTGTTTAAAATGGTTATTCAACATAAAACTATCAGGGGACGTATATATTACGACTTTTCAGAGATCCTCTATTTAATTATCACTAAAAAATAATTTATTTGAATAATAGTCGAATACCCAATTGTAGATGAAAAATTTGAAAAACTTCCCTTTCAAATAGTGATTTGCTACGAGAATTGAAAGATACGAATGAAAAATATAAATGTTGCAAAGGCACTAAAGCGTTCCCACTCTACTTTCACAATATCAGCTTTTAATAAAGTGATAAACCGATTGCGCCGTACACGCGATGCTATTGTGATTTCACGTCATTCTCTGCTTCAAGTGGTTTTATTCTGTACTAACGGATGCCTGCAATTTCTTCTATCTCGAAAAAGCTTTGATTTTTTTAATATTAGGTATCTGATCTGCTTTACAAATCTATTCCATTATTTCTATTTGATCCATAAATAGATGACATATTCTTCTGTGTGATGTTCGTCGATTTCTTAAGCTGCCGTAAGCTCTTACTACAATTTTAATTTTATAGTCTAACCAACTTTTACTTTTAACGACCTCCCTGGCGCAGTTTAGAGCGCTGTAGTCTTAACGTGCGGAGGTCCCGGGTTCGATTCCCGGCAGGGTCAGTTTAGGAATTTATAATGTCTGAATTTTCCCTGATCTGGCCTGGTGGGAGGCTTTGGCCGTGGCTTATAGTTATCACCCCAGTGGCAAAGACGTGCCGCCAAGCGATTTAGTGTACGATGCCGTGTAGAAACTGATTAGGGGTATGGTCTTAATATAACTGCCATGCCCCTAATAGGTTAGCCCACTACCATCTTAGACTGCACCATCACTTACCAACAGATGAGATCGCAGTCGAGGGCTAAATTGTAGTAAATAAAAAACCAAAGTGTGTAGGTATTTAGCCAAAATATTTTCTATTAGCGATTTTGTAAGTTCATTTTACGGAATATGTGCCAACCTAGACGATTACATGCTTTAAATGGCTGCGCAGCGTAGCGTAAGATGTAATTCAATTTCCGTAGAGTGCTGGGAAGGATGCACTGTGACATGTTCAAGACTTCAGAGTGGGTTCTTGTAGTCAGAATATGAATTATTATTCAGCTAAATGATTCAACCGAGAGAAGTGGGTAATACAGTCTTCATCTAAGCAATAATTATGTGATGCTCACTCATTTATTATTTTGAAATTAAACGAATTTCCTAACGGTTAGCAATATTTTGTATGTATAGGCTGTTTAGTATAGAATTTTTGCTTTTTCTAAATATAACGGCTGAATAATTGTCATTTCGTGTAAAATGCTAGTTTTTTACCAACCACTTTCGGTTGGGAGTAATTTTTTTTTTGGTACGGCAGGTAAGCTTAGTTATTTTAACTTTAGCAGCCACTACATATTGTTAACTAAAATCATGTTAAGAAGATCAAATTTGACGTTAATAATCCTACACGATAATATGTATATTAAACGAGAGTAAGGTGTTAAAAACGTATACATCTATACTTACTTACTAATATAATAAATGCGAAAGTTTCGATGGATGGATGGATGTTTGTTACTCATAATCACGCCAGAACGGTTGGACAGATCTGGATGAAACTAGGCAACATATATTTTATAGTTTGGAATAAGACAGACTACTTTTTATCCCGGAAAATTAAAAAGTTCCTGTGGGAACCAAAAAATCACTCCACGCGGGCGAAGTCGCGGGCATCAGCTAGTTTATATAAGGTCAAAGAAAAGCTACGTTTTAAAAGGATTTGTTTATACCCTGTATTTTATTTACTATAAGTTAATCCAAAGGGATTAAAAAAAGAGAACTTCGTTTGTGGCAAAGCTATGTATGGAATGCATAGAAATTCAGAATGCTTGTCTGCGTGTAAATTTTGCGGTGTCATTTTGTTTGTTTTTATTTTATTTATAGCCGACCACCTACTTATTTAATTTAAAATTAATTGTTTAATGTTTCTTTTTGAATACACACATTTATTCATATTTTACGATAGCAAGTTGATAAGTAGGTACCCACAATATAGGGTAAAAAATACTTTGAGACCCCGCTTTTTTAACAAAATAAAATATTTTTTTAAGACCAATTATTGTAGTAAATGTTCACCAAATCTTGTTTGAAAAAAAGTCCTTACTTGGGTATAATATTGCCAAAACCTAAAGGTTAGGTAAGGTCAGAGCATAAAGTTCAATCAAAAGTTGGTTAAAATTTTTGTGGTCATATACTATTTTTGGGTTAACAATGATTATTTTGGAGTTATTTGATTTAATGGGATCCACCAACACTACAGCCTATTATCGTCCCAATGCTGGCCACAGGCCTCCACTCTCATAGGAGAGAGGGAATTAGAGTTTAGACCCTTAGAGATAGAATGGGATAGCAAGATGTAAAAGTTTTGGTTATAATTTTACATCTAAAATGGTGTCAAATTTTTGTGAACATTTGCCCATTTTAACTTTAGAACGTATTTTTTTGGAGTTAACTTTTTAATAAATTTTGGTTAGTTGTTAAACATAAGCCTCTTGAAATTACCGTAGTAAAATCCCCATACAGTATGTCAAATAGTCATGTAAGTTTCTGTACTGAAATGTATTCAAAACACGTTTCACGTTTCCGAAGACGAGATACGAACCCCGGGGATGCATAAAATCAGTTAGTAATGTATACCCTCAGGATCGGTGTACCTACACACGATTGAATGAGTAATATTTATGATTCCTCACTAAGCTGCGAGGATGATGTCCATTTTACCAGCTTCTAAGACTATCTTTGTGAATAATTAAGGTAAGAAAATACTTACAAATAAACGAGAACTTTTCTATACTCCTTTATTATTATGATAAGATATAAAATATGCTAAAGGTGGTGTGTGCGACTTCGATCAATAACTTAAGTATCTTGAAAACAAAGAACACTGATGCACTGTAAATCCACGCAAGCGAAGTTGCGGGCGTCAGCTAGTTATAAATTTATCGTTCTGCTAGACATACCAATTTTTATGTGAAAATTGACATTCTTTTGGTTTTTCTTGTTTATGAAAACAAAAATAATGTTTTTTTTTTAATTAACTAGCTCTAGTACCTACCTACTTTTGTCTTTAAGCACTTCATCGATTGAAGAATTCTATTAAAAATAATATTATAGAAATATCCTGCAGCTTAAGATAAGACCAGTTTATCTGGAAGACGTCTTTCTACGTTTAAAGATACTTATCCAGATTGTAGGTGTCAGTAAACTGTGACAGCCCAAGAGTATTCTACTCGAGGTACGCATTAGGAATGAAGAAAGAAAACACTTCATATGGATCGGCAAAATGTCAACAATATTTCCCGCTATTTGTATTGTATTTTCCCTGAACTTTTTCTAGTTTATCTTTTTAGAGTTATATAGTTAAGCGAGAAACCCATGTATTCGTTTTTTTTTCAGTTCATCTATCTGTCTTTGCCACAGCTATTTTGAAAATAAAATTCAGCACAGCTGTTATAGAAACCTATTACCGTTAATATACAAATAGTACCTTTCAGGTCCGCTACAAAGCAGAAAATAAATTCAAGGTAAAATGATACGATAAAACGATTTACCGCACTTAATTTTTGTTGCTCTAATTGTAAGTCCAAACTTACACTAGTGGAGACGTATGAGTAGACCTAACTTTGCCTTCTCAAATGGCATATTTGAACTAAAATGAACTGAACAAGATGAACTTTTATGTCACTTCTGTAACTTATTTTTTATTCCTAAACTAGATGATATTCCCGCGGGAACTCTTTAATTTTACGAGATAAAAAGTAGCATATGTCCTTCCCCGGGACACAACCTACCCCTGTACCAAATTTCATCAAAATCGGTGGAACGTAGGAGTCGTGAAAGCGTAGCAGACAGACAGACAGACACACTTTCGCATTTATAATATTAAGTATGGATAGTATGGATACAATTTTATATTCCTATAGGGATGTTCTTCTAGGAATATAAACTCACATGTATAATCCGCATGACACAGATTCACCCCAACACTCCAGCGTGCGAAGTATCATGAACCATAAGTTCAGCGGAGAAAAGTAATTAAGTTTTCTTTCTCAGAGTTTCGCTTGCGCCTAGTTCACTGTTAATTAATCATCCTCGTATTTTTTCTACGCCTTTAGAAATAGGGTAATGGTGTTTGTCGTTTTGCATCCTTTCCACTAATTTCACTGAGAAAGAAAAATGAAAACAAAACGTCAAGTAAGTAGTGCGTAATATTAAATAGCTCCAGCATACAGCCAAGCTATTTAGGCCCGTTTGCAGAGACACCGGGTTATGTTTAACCCAGGAAAAAAATTAAATTTTTACAGAATTTTTATACGAATTCTGTCAAAGTAGTAACTCTGGGTTGAAAGGATAACCCAACGTTCCTGCAAGCGGGCCTTAGTATAGTAACAAAAATAATTTATTATGTTAAGGGTGTTTAATATTAATTAAGTTGCTTTAGATGGTAATTTATATGGTAGGCATTTTAAATTAAATTGAAAACGTCAATTTCAGTTTCGTGATACTAGGAACTTTAATTTTATAAATGTATCGGAAGACAAGTCAGCCTTAGAAATACACTGATAAAAAATTGATTCGTATTTTATTAGGTTAAAATGTCTACTAAAACACAAAATGTCCTTCAAAATTACCTTTCATAATATTTTATCGCCCTAAAATACTGCACCTACTTCAGGAATGAATGAGTAATGAACTTCTGTTTCATTACCATTTCCCTTGTTTTATCCTAAGATACTTATTATAATCCTTGCTAAGACGATTATGTTTATTCTTAAAACAAATTCGCTTGAGATACGGCTTCAAACCACTAAAATGATAAGAACGCGGGACGCTTGGAGACGAAAATTTAAATTAGACTACGCCTTATCTTGGTCCATAACAAATGTCTCGTGGTACCTCAAACGCGCCTTAATAAATCTCTATGCTGAATAAATTTAGCATTCACATTTGTTTTTTTCGCAAAATCTCCTTTTATCTTGTCTACATAAATAAAAAGTAAATGAGTTATAATAAAGTATAATTTGTATAAAAATTACCTCTACCTACGTAGAGTCTTAACTCTGCAAGTATTTATTTTATAATATCTTCACTTTCATAATATTATTATTTTGTCTGTCTACTGACTGTCTATTATATAAGTCCTTATTGTTTAATTTTTGCGTTCACATATTTTTGATTACGAAAAGGCAGCTTAAGCCCATTCGCAACTACAATTCGTAACAAATTAATTAATTATTTCCAGAATCTGTACTACCTCTTAAATATTGCACTTGAAAATACCTATGCATACATCATCATAATATACTATGTATTTGGATTGCATTCTATGATAAGCTCTGCACAGCCTAATCATGTATAGCGGCTTGCATCAGTAAACTGTTTCGCAAACAACAATACACGGGTTGATTACTAAATTGCTAGGTATACTCATAAGCAGGCCGCTTTGGGGTAATTATACTATTTATATAAATCCCTATATACTATACGGGGATATATTTTTGGTTATGGCAACATTATATTCTTGGTTGAGATCAGGATTAGATTAGGCAGAAAGATTTTCATCCATTCCATATAAAAAAATTGTCTAATATTTTTCCGAGACTAAACTGCTATGGATGTAGTAATTCACGCCCGCATCTAAGTAACGTATATCTTTTTGTTCGTTCCCGAAAGTATGGAAGAGACGGAGTAGTTTGTAAAGTAAACAGAGAAGCAAACAGCGGTGTGGGAAAGTGGACATCACAAAGCAGGTCACGATCCAATTCAACCCCAAAAAGTTTTTCTAGAATTTTTACTACCGAAAATAGCCTGTAAGCTAATTTGTAACAGCTAAGCTATTTAAGTTAAAGTTATATGATCATATTATTAACTACAAGCTGATGCCCGCGACTTCGTCCGCGTGGTTTAAGTTATTTTGATTCCCGCGGAAATTCCTTAATTATCCGGGATAAAAAGTAGCCTCTGTCACTCTCCAGGTCCTCAACTAAAAACCCCATGCCAAAAATCACGGTAATCCGTTGCTCCGTTGCGGCGTGATTAAAGGACAAACCAATAAACCAACAAACCAACAAATAAACGCACTTTTGCATTTATAATATTAGTATGTTAACTGTAGATCAATCAGATTATAGTGATATAAAAGCACGTGATCACATTTTTATCACAACAATAAAAATAATCGCAAGTCGTTTGTAAACCGATAATACGAATGGTTAATAAGAGTTCATAGATAGTTGCATATCGAAAAGCATCTAGGAATTTCTTAAACAGTTCGAATTTGCCGTTTGGCAAACGTTACAATACTTTTTAAGCTCTAAAAATGATTACGATTTTCTTAACAACATAACTGTTCAATGAGTCACCTAAGACCCACGGAGAACTTTTGAAATAAGTTCAAGAGTCACATGTGACTCATTTTTTTATACGACTTTAGCACATATTTTTGTTATGAGCGTGGAGTAATATTATAATTAAAATTACGTGAACGTATAGCAAAAAACCTAACCTATAAGAAAAAAAAAAATTTCGCAATGTGAATGTTATTAGCCTATCAAAAAAAAAACACGAGGGACTTGGGGTAGTTGTAAATTGTATTGTATAGGGACAGTTAAGTTGTTACATAATCGGGCATCTGACTGTTCAACTGAATACAACTCCACCCCACTCCGCTTCTGATGACAGGTACTGTTAATTTCTATATTATGATATAAGGTATTTGAATTTTATTGTAACAGTTTTTTTTGACGATCTCCCTGGCGCAGTGTTGAGCGCTGTTGCTTTAACGTGGGAGGTACCGGGTTCGATTCCCGGCAGGGTCAATTTGGGAATTTATAATTTCTGAATTTTCCCTGGTCTGGCCTCTTGGGAGGTTGCGGCCGTGGCTAGTTACCACCCTACCGGCAAAGACGTACCGCCAAGCGATCTAGTGTTCCGGTACGATGCCGTGTAGAAACCGACTAGGATTGAATACCATACTTCTAAAAAGTTAGCCCGCTACCATCTTAGACGGCATCATCACTTACCATCAGGTGAGATCGCAGTCAAGGGCTAACTTGTAGTGGAATAAAAAAAAACGATTTGCCGCAAGCAATTTAAAAAGAAAATCCTGCGAGAAAATAGATAACAAAACGCAATCGCAATAACCGCGTATTTGCAATGGATTTGTGCAGCGATTGTGCATTTCATAGCAACTGCGGACTTATCTGCCTGTTATTAAAATAGTAATAGGAGAAGAGAGAGCTCGTTGTAAAGCGGATACTTAGACAGCAGGTTTTACTAAGGCAAATAAAGTTTTTAGTGTTAGGGATGCTTTGAGATTAGTATACTTGAATAAATGCTTTGAAGATGTTTATCTAATTTCGATCGAATAATGAAGATCGTTTAGCTAATTTGAAAACCTAGCGTTTCTGTTATTTATGTTTTATGACGAAGTGCATCCTCTATCACCTGATTTACGATTTATTTATCATCTGTTTAATGTTGCTACGTTGTTGGAGGTGCTAACCTGAAATAGTTTTATAACTTTATCACTTTCAACTTTACACGGCATCGTACCGGAACGCTAGATCGCTTGGCGGCACGTCTTTTCCGGTAGGGTGGTAACTAGCCACGGCCGAAGCCTCCCACCAGGCCAGATCAGGGAAAATTTAGAAATTATAAATTCCCAAATTGACCCTGCCGGGGATCGAACCCGGAGCCTCCGCACGTTAAGATAACAGCGCTCAACACTACGCCAGGGAGGCCGTCGGAAGGTTCTGTTAGAAATTTCTGTACTAAATATTTCAAGGTCATTGGTATTGTAGTTCAGAAATTACATAGTTACCACCCTACCGGCAAAGACGTACCGCCAAGCGATTTAGCGTTCCGGTACAATGCCGTGTAGAAACCGATTAGGGGTGTGCGCTTAATATAACTGCGATGCTCCTAAAAGGTTAGCCCGCTACCATCTTAGACTGCATCTTCACTTACTAACAGGTGAGATCGCAGTCAAGGGCTAACTTGTAGTGGATAAAAAAAATACATCACAATACACAACCCTCAGTATTAGGTCCAATTAAATTGAAACCCGGAATGTAATTTGAAATTTATCTTCCTGAAAAATAGCTAAGTAGTCTCAAGTTGTATCCATACTCCCATACTAATATTATAAATGCGAAAGGGTCTCTATCTGTCTGTTTGTGTCTGCTACGCTTTCACGGCCCATCTGTTCAACAGATTTTGATGAAATCTGGTATAGGGATAGTTTGTATCCCGGGGAACGACTTCTAAGGCTACTTCTATTTATCCCGGAAAACTAAAAAGTTCCCGCGGAAATCAAAAACCATAATCCATGCGGACGAAGTCGCGCGCATAGTCTAGGCTGATTAAAACGTTACGTATTAAAAACTTAATTATAATTTTTAAATTTCTTTAGACTACACATTTCTAACTTCAACAAAACAGTATACGGGTGTTTCATGAATATTCTAATTCAATGGGTTAAAACTAGTAGGTGCGGTACACGGTTTTACAAAGCAGATGTAGGTGGTTAGTTTACACTGTAGGCGGATGAATTATGTTATGGAAACAATGAAAATTATACCAGCGAAGTTTCCTTGTTATACAAAAGATCAACAAACAGCACCTACTCACCTGTGAGGGAAACTAATTTAGGCCCTTAGGCCGATGGAACGTAATTAATTCCATGCTTTCGCGACTTCGTCCGCGTGTTTTAGTTTTTTTTTAATCCTGTAAGGACTATCGGATTTTCCGGGATAGCCTGTCTTTCCACGAGATGAAACCTATCTCTGTACCAAATTTCATCAAAATAGGTTAAACAGAAGAGCCGGGAAACATACTTGGAAGACAGACAGACTGACACACTTGTGCACTTGTAATATTAGTATAGATCACATAAGTATATGCTTCAAATCAGCTCAAAATCGCTCTATAAGGCCAGGGGTTTCTTCCTAACCCAAATGCCAAATTAAACGTTTTACAAGTATAGTGACGGCAAAAAGTAGTAAAAAGATTTTCAAGCTCCAGCATTCAAAAAGCTCCACCCGTAACTGACAAAAGACAAGTTCATTTCAATTAACAGCTGAAACCAATTTTAAAAGCCACGTTAAATTGCACGGTGAGATTAATTAGTGGGTGTACTTTGTGGCATCTCAACTCTGTATTATTGCAGTACGGGGCAAGAAGCCCGTCTTTTCTCATCCTAATTAAAGCAATGGTTTCGCTTCCAGCGCGACGTCTAATTATACTTGTGTTGATCCGTAAAGGTAACTAAACTCACGTTTTTTATTGAGGATTGCTTGTATAAAGGTGTGTCCAAACATAAAGTGGCAATCATGGCGAATGACGCGCTATTATTGGTCTATTGGACCACTGCCGCACATATTATTATCTAAATCTAAACTAATATTATAAAGAGGAAAGATTTGTTTGTTTGTTTGTTTGTTTGTTTGTAATGGATATAAACTCAAAACTACTCAACCGATTTTAATCGATTAGTGTGGTAACTAGCCACGGGCGAAACCTCCCACCAGACATAAAAGAAACTGTAGGTAATTTTCACCAACGCGCAAATTCGCTTATTAACTTCCCCTTTTAAGTCTCCTTTTGATAGATAGAAAGATATTGCGTGTCTTATATGTATGTTTCACTATTAATGGCGTAGGGGGATTGTTAAAAGCGATATTTCCTCATCGTGATGTATGGGAATCTTGCCAGGGCCGTAATGAGAAATTCCGCTGTCATCGCTTTTTGTATCATGGGTATGGGGAAGCGTTTTTGAATACAACGTGTACCTATAAAGATGATACATCATTATTTAAAAAAAATTGAACAGAATTTTAAGACGAATTTCCTTGAATTTCTTAATGGTGTTTGCTCTATAGTTGGTTATGGTCACCGTATCGTTTTCGTTTTCCACCTAAGATGGAAACTACTTATGAGGGTATTTAAATATTAGCCTAAACCCTATTGCTTTGTGTCAGAGTACTAACTATGATAATTGTTATTTAAGTGTAGGTATTTTGGATTTCCTAGGTAGGAAAATTTACGATGACCTTAACCAACTACAGAGCTCAGAGCAGTTGGAAATTCAAGAAAATTCGTTTTCAAATTCTAACAATTCAAATATGTGCGTCCACAATAATTTCAAAATACCTATCATAACAGTGGCGTGCACAGTGTTTGAAACCACATTAAGCACTAGACGAATGATTATTTTGCTATTACAACGGTAAAGAATGCTTTTATACCTATATTATAATAAGCACGCCACATAGTATGGAAAACTTGGAATTGAACGGGGACCTACAAATGAAAATAACTTAAAAGTGCTCCCCTTTTTTCTGCTAAAGCGCTGATTTTTTCTTATAATAAACGACAACGAGCACGTCGTTTATAAATTTCTTTTCGGAGCGCAAAGGTACGAGAATTACCTCTCTTTGTAATGCTAATTTTAAAACCAAGGAATTCATTTTTTATTCATAAGTTTTTCTGCCCCAAAGTCTGCAGTCGGAGCATCCAACTCGCAGGCTCGCAGTTTTGATGTTTGAGCTTTTTTGTGTTAACCGTTATCCATATAAAAGCTTTATTTTTTTCAGGCTTAAATGGCTTTACATAATTTCTTTTTTCTTGGTAAATACTTCCTCCCATTCGATTTCAGTAGGACTACATCAATTGAGTCCACAGGCAACCACTTGATGCATGCAGCAGGCGACGCAAGAACGTGGCTTGAGGAAGCCTCTACAAGAGACCTATGTCCAGTGTCCATGAGTAAACGAAACAAGTGGACGAGACTCGTTTATAGCCAGGGAAATTAAGATAGCTCTTTGCTAGGTATTTTTAGAGCATGAAATAACAAACAGTGTAACCATCAATTTTACGTTAATTAATCATTTAGAACTTATCGGTCAGTTTTGTTCTACGCAATACAAAAAGTTATTAACTGGAAAAGTTTCGCATGTTTACATAATGTCAATTTGAGTACAAACATTTTAATACTTAGATTTTGTGTTGTTTGCGAACAGATAGCTTCCAATTTTGACGACGAAAAATGTGACTAGAATTTTACAGGAGTTTTACCAGGCCTGGCTCACTTGTCACGTGACCTGAGATATTTAACTACTGCTGCGTGGACGCTCGACGGCACTCGTATCAGTCGAGTGTTGCGACTTGCGCGCGGACCGTAGTTATACGTTTGACTTTTACTCAAGTTCTCGTTATGGATAAACAAAGAAAGATCAGTTAAACGATATCGTATCACATTAGGTCGTTTAAACTCTAATTATTAAGACCTAACTTATCGCTCTTTGCACTTCCTAAGGACCCTGAAAGGTAAGTTTGTATTATTTGCCTATCTAGGTACATAGTACATACGTACCTACTTAGAGTTCTAAACAAAACTAATATTAATACATAATGTGGGTAGTTTTATTTTTATATTTACACAAGATACAGTTTTAAACAAAAGTAAATATAAACCATTGGTAGTATCCAATATTATAGTGATAGCCTAATGGGTAGACTTCAGCCTCCAAGTCTGGGGTTCGATCCTGGGAACGCACTTCTAACTTAATTCATTAAAATATATCATTTACGGTGAACAAAAATCGTGTGTAAAGCTGAAAACATGCCTGAAGTTCTATAATCATTATAAAAAACTCTAATATGTCTGCCAACAAGAAATTGGCCAGTGTGGAGGAATATATGGGTTAAACCCTTCTCATTCTGAGAAGAGCCTCGTGAGTCGTGCTTAGTAGTGGGACTAGTGGGCCGCCGATGAGTCGATGATGATTAATCCATAATGTGGGTATATTATTTTGTCTCGTAAACTGTGGCATGGGCCCCCTTCCACCCCATATAAGTGTAAAATATTCATTGATATTTCACTACTTGTGGAATATATAACGACTTTTTTTTATCCACTACAAGTTAGCCCTTGACTGCAATCTCACCTGATGGTGAGATTGCAGTGTAAGATTATAGCGGGCTAACCAGTTAGGGGCATGGCAGCATGTTAAACCCATATCCCTATTTGGTTTCTACAAAATCTATGAATAATAATAATATATCTTTTATCTATTTTTAAAGTAATTGTCGTCATCATTGCAACCGATTACCGACCCATAGTAATGATACCGATAGTAATAATTTAGAAGTAGTCAACCCTAAGGCTACACGCGCCGCGTCTGAAGGGATAAGAGTTACGCGATAGAAAGAGATATATAGAGGTAGGTATTTAATTATTTTCACTCGCAGCGCTGTGCGAGCTGAATTGCACTTTATTACGACGTAACCTGAGTCGCTGATGGTTAAAAGGTCTTCGCGGAGTAACTCTTCTGTTACTACTATTACCTATTCTGTGGTTTTACCGGGATTTCAAAAAACTTAATCGACGCGGACGAAGTCTCGGGATCTAGTAAAGAAATATTTTGAGCTTCAGTTTAATAAATACTATAGTGGTTCGCCCCGAACTGAGACCTCACGGTATCCATAAACTTGTACAGAGCGCCATCTATTGACATTATTGTGAAGTTCTGTTATTAATACTGAAGCACATTAGCACAGAGGGCGCGGAGTCCCAGCCGCGCCCGATACGGGCCGGAGTGCCTCAGGGTAGCTGCTCGTCCCCGTGTCTATACGCGGTGTACACGGATGACATCCCTACCCTCGCCGGCCATCTGCGCGAGGGGGAGGAAGACGTGCTGTTGTCACTCTACGCTGACGACAGCGCGTACTTCGCGTCGTCGTACCATCAAATCGTCGCTACGAATCGCATGCAACGTCTGCTGGACTTACTTCCGGAGTGGCTGGACAAGTGGAGAATGGCCGTCAACGTGGTGAAGACGGCCGCCATCCTGTTCGGAGCCCGGAAGCACATGCGTCAGCTCCAATTGCGAGGCCAGGACATAGAGTGGCAGACTTCGGTGCGCTACTTGGGGTGCCACATCGACGCCGGCCTGGCCATGGCGCCCATGATTAATCATCTCGTGAACCACGCCACGGCTGCCGCGTCGATGTTACACCAGGTCCTCGCCTCAAGCCTCTCACCGAAGACCAAGCTCCGCATCTACGGAGCCTATGTCCGCTCGCGGCTGACGTACGCGGCTCCCGCCTGGTATGCGCTCTGTTCTGCATACCAGAAGAGCCGCCTACAAGTCCGACAGAACAAATGCCTGCGATTAATCGTGGGAGCTCCGAGGTACGTGAGGAACGACGTAATCCATCGCGACCTCAAGACGCCCACCGTGGAGGAGTACGTCCGTACGCTAGCGCGGCGCATGTTTGCGCGCGCGGACAACGGGCCGTACGAACACCTCCACGGGATCGCACCGCCGACCACCCGACCTCCGACCGGGCGTCCACTACCTCGTGAGCTCCTACGATCGCCATCGCCTGCGCGGCACGCAGGCGATCGTAGCGACGACGACGACGCGACACACACCGGATTTGACACCGACTCCGCGCGCGACGGTGACCATATCGTCCGCAGCGCGGAGTCCACCGGATCTGACGCCATCTCGGCGCGCGAGAGCGACCCCACTGCCCGCGGCGCCGAGATACCTGGACATGACACGGGTCCTGCACGCGGTGGCGACGACGACGTCACCCGCAGTGCGGACCCAACACCGGAGATGACATCAGGCCTAGGGGCCCGTAGCCTTCAAGGCAGGCCCTAGCCGACACACGGCTTAAAGACAACCACCGGGGTACAATGTTACCCCGCGCCCCGCCCGGGTAATGAGGCCAGGCCTCGATGCCCGTACCCCCGATTGGCCCTCACGGGCCAACCGGAGAAGACCCCTGCAAGCACATTAAAAATTAAATAATTTGTAATTTCGTTTCCTTATAATATTTATCCAATTTTAGTATTTGTTCATGTACAGGATATAATTCAAATAATTGATAAGTTTCAGGCTCAGCCTTTCAGAAAATTGAGAGTTCTGAGGTCAGCTTTGGACGTTAGAAAATCGCCACTTTGAAAGCACCCCATTTCGTCAATTTTAGGGGAAAAATTTAAAAAAAAATATTTTTGGACTCTATTCCTAATTATCTTTATAATGATATACCACAACCCTATGTATCGCTATAAAAAATATTTTACTTCGCATTCGCTTCTATGAGAGCCCCCCTGAAATAAAGATTTTTATAAATTTTCTAGCCATATTCGCCGGGAGGCCATCGGTTTACATATTATATTTAAATTTGAAGTAATTACGTTCAGTAATTCAGAAGTTATAAGGCTCTGACAGACGGACGGACGGACTTCACTCAAGTAGACTCAGAGATCTTCGCTTCGCTCGGTCAATGATAATGAAGGCTCTAAAATTATACATCAATGGATAATGATGGCTTTTATTTTATTTTATCCACTACAAGTTAGCCCTTGACTGCGATCTCACCTGATGGTTAGTGACGATGCAGTCTAAGATGGTAGCGGGCTAACCTGTTAGGGGCGTGGCAGTTATGGAGCGAAAAGAAAAATACTTTATTTGTGCAAGCAAAATTCTTTACATTTATTGTGTAATACTATATCATAGATCGATGTTTTATCATTCAATAGCGTGTGTTATGATTTTTCACTGTTGGCTGTTATTGTGAACGAGACGGGAACTCGACGAAATAAAAATAACGTTTTATTTCCCTAGCGAGGGAACATGTACCGGCTAATCCAGTTTGTTCGACCGTGCAAGGGTTGAATCGTCAATGAGCAACTGAATGAGGAAATGTTAAAGTGTTCCATTCTGAAAAAATCGAAAGGGAAATTTTACAGTCAACGATATTGGCATTTTTATGCCAAAAATAATTGGTGCCCAATGCCCATAGTATACAGCTATCACTGTACCGAGTGTGTTTTAGGAAGAAAAAAAAATTTAATTGAACTTTGTAGGTATGATTGTAAGAGCATTAATTATTACCTTTTACTGAGGCCTCAAGCCTCACTAAATTATTATTATTTATCTACTGAGTACTCAACCTAAATTATTTTACGTGATAAGTCTCACCGGAAAATGAAAGAGTTCCAGCGGGAAAGCGGATGAATTCACGGGCATTATCTAGTAAAATATAATAAATTTCGCCCCATATAAAAGCTCCATTACCAACACTATTTCCGATTCCAATTGAATCCAAATGGTTAACGACATCCAATTAAACGAATGCACTATAATTACAATGCTTTATTGTAATATACGATAACCCGCAGTGAACCATAATCCAATAATGAGTTAGAAAATTAACTTAATTAGCATATTGCTGAACATTCTTATATTGATAATTTAATACCGGACTGAACGCTACAATTATTAGTATAAAATATTAGACAATGTGGCAATTCTGTATAACACAATCTCTAAACTAAAATGACACCTTTAAATCTAGTTCTGTCCCTTTCTGTAGAGAGTATTATGAAAGGGTTAGCAATATTATTAATGCTGTCATTTTAGTTTAGTTTAGAGATTGTATACAACAGAATCAGCTCCAATAGTAAATAACGTATATTGTTGGCCGGCTGATCTGAAACGAAAAAATCTGTGACAAGCTTTGGAAATTGCCCATAATTCCACCGGTTCCTATAGTTTATTTGAAGAAACTTATTAAAAATTCTTTACAAAAAACCGACTTCCAAAGCCAAGTGTGCTGTAAAGTAAAAAATAATTTTGATTTCTACACACTATGTTCAAGTCGGGCGAGTATAACAAAGATAGGCAAAGTTGACGCGTCAGGCTCGCCCGACTTCAACATAGTGTGTAGAAATCAAAATTATTTTTTACTTTTTAGTGTACTCTAAATCCGCACGGCTTAGGAGTGCAGTACCCTGCAGCATCAGAGTTGAGGAGTTGGGACTTGGGTTTAAGTATGAAGTCGTTGCTTGACAGTACCTAGGTACAATATGAATTCAACATAAAAAATTCTAAATCGCTATTTTTCAGCAGTTCTGTACCCTGAAGCATCAGGGTTGAGGAGTTGGGACTCAGAGTTGAATCGTATACACGTGACTTGATACCTACTATATGAATTCACCATCGAAATTTCCTAACTGCCCAGTTTTGAGGATTTCATGTAGTATGGTACAACTACAGCATCAGGATTGAGGATTTGGAGTCAGAATTTTTTATGGGACCACCGCGGGAGCTTCCTCTAACCAATGAAAAAAAAATTTTTCAAATCGGTTAAGAAACCACGGAGATATGCACCGACATACATTAAAAAAAAAATAAAAAAAAACATACGCGCCGAATTGAGAACCTCCTCCTTTTTTGGAAGTCGGTTAAAAATACAAATAACTAGTTAATCAGTAAAGTTTTGAGTTATAATTTGTATCTCAAAACTTCACAGAACATAGAAAATTTGTATGAATTAGAGTAAATATACCTACCAAAAATATAAATATGAGACAATATTCCTTCGTCAGCATCATAATCAACCCATTAGCAAGGTAATAGTCCACCAAGTGCGCATTAGCAGATTTCACACGTCTTTGAAAACATTATGGACAACTTTCAGGTATATGCAGGTTTCGTCACCATATTTTCTTCGCCGTTGATCAAAGTGACATTTTTGATTGATTCTAACGCACATCCATATCTGTACTAATATTATAAATGCGAAAGTGTGCTTGTCTGTCTGTCTGCTACGCTTTCACGGCCCATCTGTTCAACTGATTTTGGGAAATTTGGTTTGGTATAAATTAGAGTGTAGGTATGCCGAATTACTCGTATACTTACGCCCCGGACCTCTAGAAGGTCAAAATTACAAGGCTGTCTCCGTGCGATAATAATAAGAATTTAAAAGTGATAGCTTATTCTTACCCATTTTCAATAAGATTTAATATTCTATAAATTATTTTTATATTAAATAGTTTGCTCTGATATGAAACCAGGAAAGCAAATCCTTTTCGAAGTAAATTGCGTTTGATCGAATTGGATGGCGGTGCCGACTGCCGAGTCGCATTCACTCAATTGTCATTTGTTTAGTGCTCAGCTGAGCGATCGCGTAACTTCTGCATCAATCATTGATACATCGCAATCACCTCTGATTGGTTAACACTCTTCCACTATTGGACATAATCCATTGACGCAGCAAGAATGCCATTAATTCAGCCAATTACAACAATTGATACTGTAACAATGATTGATGCAGAAGTTACGCGATCGCTCGGCTGATCCACCCCTCGAGCGGATCTTATTTGCAAGAAAAAACTAAATAAATGAAATTTATATTATTCACTTAAAATGACATTTTAACATAATATCACTAGTCATTAGCATCTCACCGTTACCATAATAATTCTAGCTGATAAAAACTTGAATATATGTGGGATAATTTAATGGTAGTTTTAGTTTTTTTTTTTAATTATTGATGGTATCATTGTTAAGAATAGGTTTTATTCTGTGTAACTGTCAGATTCTATTGAAGTTTAGAATTGTCAATGTCAAGTGAGTAGTTGTCAAGTTGTCAAATAAGAAAGGATGTACGAGTGTTTTGTGCTAAAAATAATTAAAAGAATTGGTGAAAGTTTAGTGTTTCGTCTTAAATCTTTGATATAATCCCACAACTTTGGGGGCTCGTCCGGGATAGCCCAAAATTTGAGCCGAAACGAAGACTGAAGACTGAAGTTGTATCGCAAGTCATTCTACGCAAAGTGTCGGTGCGCCGCCATATTACGTAATTGGGATACTGCTTTACCGACCGACGCCGTGGCGAGCGCAGATCACCTACTACACAGAGTCAGCACATGTCAGGACTGCTGTACCGACATCGCGGCCATAGAGTAATGTTGTCTCATCGACTGTCATGGTAGAAAATGTTGCCAGCTAAAGAAAAATTCTACTGAAATGGTAGCTTTGGAATTTGGACTTACCAAGATTTATTTTGAAGACTGAAGACTAAATGAGTCCAAATAAGCCATCATTTTGCATAACGACTAAACGACGAAATAGGAAGAATTCAAAGACCAACACTAGTTTGACAACCACAATGCCGCCGAAAAAAGATGGAAACGAAAGTGAAGATGAAGAACAGGAGTTCGATGTACAGATTTCATTTAAGGACTTGGAGAAGTCTATGAATATTTTTACCGGAGATGACACCTATCCTATTGAGACTTTTATCGATGAATTTGAAGATACTGCCCAAATCATGAAGTGACTAAAATCGAGAAGCTGATCTATGCAAAGAGACTTTTAGATGGAACTGCCAAGCTATTTTTACGATCTTTAGGAAGAGTAAAAGACTACGCGAGTTTAAAAAAGGCGCTTAAGGAAGAATTTGGCCCCAAGATTAATAGTGCTATCATACACAAGAAGCTCGCATCGCGAAAAATGAAGAACGACGAAACCTACCAACAATATTTCCTGTCTATGAAAGAATTGGCACTTCATGGGAAGGTTGAAGACGCTGCACTAATGGAGTATGTCATTGATGGCATCCGTGACTTAGAGACCAATAAAGTTATTTTATATGGTGCTACTGACTTAAAGGATTTTCGCAAGAAGTTGGAAATCTACAGCGACTTCAGAAAGAAGGTGCCTAACAAATCTGCACAGTCTGGCCATTCATCTGGGCATCAGTCAACCCGTAAGACGACTCCTGTAAAAAGGTGCTACAACTGTGGTGACCTTGACCATCAATCCCCCGCATGCCCAAAAGGAATCAAATGTTTTAAATGCAACGAATTTGGTCATAAATCCACGGAGTGTATAAACAAACCTAAGAAGACGCTGAATATTCAGAATAAAAATGAAGAAGAGAAAGTACCCTACAAAAAGATAAAGATAAATGGACAAGAATTTGTAACTCTAATAGACACAGGAAGCGATATTAATCTCATAACAAAATCAGAATTCGAGAAGGTTAAAGAAGGAATTAAAGACTATAAAACAGAATCAACGTGTATTACAGGAATAGCAGAGAAAAAAGTTCATACTGAAGGAATGTTTACAGCTAATGTACAAATTGATAATTACTACACAGATGTTAAGTTTCATGTTGTGAAAGATAATGAGATACCTGTTACTATACTGATTGGAAATCCTATTCTAAAAGATTTTGAAGTAAGTTTCACCCCCGAAGGTGTCTTCATAGGAAAGATTATGCATCTCACACTTCTGATGGAGGAGAAAGAAAAAGAACAAGAATATGATATAGAAGATTCTAAATACGCAGAAAACATTCGTAAGATGTGTGAAGAGTACACGCCTAATGGAAAGAAGAAAGAAAGTAACGTTGAATTAAAAATAATACTTACCGATGAAAATCCCGTTTTCCAGAATCCTCGACGCCTGTCACCCTTAGAAATGAATGCTGTGAATACGCAAGTAAAAGAATGGCTAGACAAAGGAATAATCAAGCCTAGCAAATCTGATTTCGCCAGTCCCGTAGTTCTAGCTGATAAGAAAGATGGATCACGTAGAATGTGTATAGACTATCGACGACTAAATAAGAAAGTGATCAAAGAAAGATTTCCCCTACCTGTAATAGAAGACCAGATAGACAAGTTAAAGGAGGCAAAGATGTTCACATCTCTTGATCTGAAGAATGGCTTTTTACACGTGAAAGTACACAAAGACAGTCAAAAGTATACCTCGTTTGTAACACCTCAAGGCCAGTACGAATTTCAAAGAATGCCCTTCGGATTGTGTACAGCGCCATCTGTATTTCAAAGATTTATAAACGATATCTTCAGCAATCTGATTACCGATGGAACTCTGCTAGTTTACCTCGACGATTTAATTATACCCTCAAGAACCGAAGAAGAAGGAATAATTAAATTAGAGAAGGTACTGAATAGAAGCGAAGAATTCGGCCTAGAATTTAATTGGAAGAAATGCCATTTTCTAAAGAAGGAAATTCAATACCTCGGCTACATTATTTGTGATAATGAAGTACGACCGTCTCAAGAAAAGATAAAGGCTGTAGCAAACTTCAAGAAGCCAAACAATGTCAAAACAGTCCAGTCGTTCCTTGGACTGACAGGTTATTTTAGAAAGTTTATAAAAAACTATTCCCTGATTGCGAAGCCGTTGACGGATTTGTTAAAGAAAGATGCAGAATTTAATTTTGATGATAGGTGTGAAAGAGCTTTTACAGAATTGAAGCAGATTTTGTCCAGTTCACCAGTCCTCCGAATATTCAATCCAGATCTAGAAACTGAGTTACATACCGACGCAAGCATAGATGGATATGGAGCTGTTCTTCTACAGAGAAACCCTAAAGACGATCAATTCCACCCTGTGCACTATATGAGTAAAAAAACTACTCCAGCTGAAAGAAAATACCATAGCTATTATTTAGAGATTTTAGCTATTGTTGCTGCTATAAAGAAGTTCCGAGTTTATCTTCTGGGAATACCTTTTAAGATAATCACAGACTGCTCTGCTCTAACTATGACACTACAAAAGAAGGACTTACCGCCGAGAGTCGCTCGTTGGGCCCTGCTTCTAGAAGAATACGACTACAAAATTGAACACAGACCAGGGTCACGAATGAGACACGCCGACGCACTAAGTAGATACCCCATCTGTTTGATGATTACAGAAACTACAGTTCGTATAAAGAAAGCACAGAATGAGGATGATCATATGAGACTGATTAAGAAAATTTTAGAAACCGAAAACTATCAAGATTATGTCATACAGAATGAAATTTTATACAAAAAGGAAGATGGACATAAATTAATTGTTGTACCGAAGAAAATGCAGAATGAAATAATAAGGAAAAACCATGAAAAGGGACACTTTGGAGTCTTAAAGACTCAAGAACTTGTTAAGAGAGAGTATTTCATTGAAAATTTGACTCACAAAATAAAAAAGGTCATAAGTAATTGTATCGAATGCATTCTCATCGCACACAAAAGAGGTAAAAAAGAAGGATTCTTACACCCGATAGACAAAGGTGATGTCCCACTATCGACATATCATGTGGATCATCTGGGACCAATGACTTCGACTCACAAGAATTACAAGTACATCCTTACCGTCGTTGACGCTTATACGAAATTTACATGGATTTACCCTGTTAAGACTTTAACCACTGAAGAGACTTTAGAAAAACTTAGACTGCAACAACAAACTTTTGGAGCACCTGAAAGAATTATTACAGATCGAAATGCTGCTTTTACTTCAAACGACTTCCAAGATTACTGTAAGAGTGAAAATATAACGCACTATACAATTACCACCGGACAACCCAGAGGAAACGGACAAGTTGAGCGCATCCATCAGATCATCATCGCCATGTTGAGCAAACTAAGTGCTGATGACCCGACTAAATGGTATCGCCGTGTGTCCAAAGTGCAACGATGTCTGAATGGAACATATCAAAGAAGCATAAGAATGACACCATTTGAGCTGCTTTTTGGCACTAAAATGAGAGATAAAGACGATGAACTTCAGAAATTAATAGAAGAAGAAAATATAGAGAATTTTAATGAGAAAAGACAAGAGCTCAGAAACAAGGCGAAAGAATCGATACAAAAAATACAGGAAGAAAACGTAAGAAACTACAATAAAAAGCGGAGAGCAGCAATTACCTACAAAACAGGAGATTTAGTAGCCATAAAAAAGACACAGTTCTCTCAAGGAAGTAAATTGTATCCAAAATATTTAGGACCATATGAAATTGTGAAGTGTAACCGAAACGAACGGTATGTCGTCAAGAAGATTGGTACCAGCGAAGGCCCGATCAATACGACCACGTCTGCTGATTTTATGAAACAATGGATTTCGCCGGAAGACGATTCGACGATTTCATCTGGGACAGATGAATGAGCAGGATGGCCGTGTGGGATAATTTAATGGTAGTTTTAGTTTTTTTTTTTAATTATTGATGGTATCATTGTTAAGAATAGGTTTTATTCTGTGTAACTGTCAGATTCTATTGAAGTTTAGAATTGTCAATGTAAAGTGAGTAGTTGTCAAGTTGTCAATTATGAAAGGATGTACGAGTGTTTTGTGCTAAAAATAATTAAAAGAATTGGTGAAAGTTTAGTGTTTCGTCTTAAATCTTTGATATAATCCCACATATATTCTATGACTTTATTAAATTTCCTTAACGGTAGCTTTGCCCGAAAACAGTCCAAAAACCTCATAATTATTCTCATACCTCATATAACCTATTTAACGAGGTGTCACTCTATGTGGTAAATCAAATTATCTTTTCGAGCTATTTCTTGTTGCGATGACTCGAATGTAGGACCAGCGCAGTATTGGTTTATGGGAGGCAAAATTTAAAAAGTAAGTATGTATAGATTTTATGACTACCCCGCAGAAATCAGATAAAAAACCCAATGCTGGAGATAGAGCGAACGTGGCATGAATATACAAATATATTATAACCATCAGATTACGAATATATTTCATCCCCAAGTTTTATGTAAATACAATAACATTGGGATATACACTTTTAATAATACAACGTGGCAGCTGTTGCTCTCAAGTACCTAAGTCTATTCTATTTTGTATGGATACTAAAGTAAACCTACGCATAAAATATAAATTGTACGTAGTCGTATGACTGCCTAACGTAGTCGTATGAGAGCCTAACTTGGATTCCACTGAACAGCTTCAATTATAACTGCACAATAATAACTAATTTGAGAACTTCAACAAAATCTAGTCATATTGTAACTATACGTACCTACATAAGTTAAAAAAATTACATAAAATTATCAAAATTATACACCTACATTATTAAATTAGTTTACAAAGGATTAATTAGGAAATGTTTATTATTCTAACAATTAAACGTATTTTTATAGGAAAACGATTAATTAAACAAAACATTTTGTTAATACAGCAAATATTTAAATGATAAATTAAGCAATCTCTCAAGCGGCGATTCGATTTGCTGCGTAAATATACGCCTCGACACACGAGTGCTTAGGACTCTATTGTTTATGTATTCAATCAGATCAAGTAACGAAATAAAACAGATAAACTAGTTGATGCCCACGAATTCATCCGGGTGTATTCTGTTTTTTTTTTATTCTCGCGGGAACTCCTTGTTTTTCCATGTACTGAGTCCTTCCCCGAGATGCAACCTATCACTATACGAAAAGACAGCCCGTGAAAGTGTAGCAGGCAGACAGATACCGACGGACAGACAGACAGACACACTTTCGCATTTACAATATTTTCGCAATTTTAATTAACAACAACCATAATGGATTATTCCGATCATATTGTTTATATATTTGAACACGCCATTAGTTTATATTTTAATCATGACATAACGGAATAATTAATGAAAAATAATCAGTATTTCGCTTCAATGGCTACTAAAATACGCGTTTGTTATGATGGTATTATAATGTCGTCGTAAACGTAAGTAAGCACAAATAGCAAGTTTCGAAACGAAGGCGAAAATGTGGGTAGGGATTTCTGTGTAAAATGGTACTAGCTAAAAATGAAATGCTAATTAACAGAAATAAAGCTGCCAATTTGGCTGTTTAAAGTGCCTGTGGCTGACAGTTTTAATTTTGTTGTATATTGTTAATGTTGTTGTTTCGATATAGCTCATTTAAACCTATCTGCGCGTTCAAAACTACCTGATCGTTATTAACTCGAATTAAGGTAGAACCGATAAAAAGTATTATAATATACAATTCAAAGTATTACTTTTATAGAAAATTTTGCTCTATACTGGCTTTTGTATTTCTCTTTGCCCATTTCAAACTGTTTTGTTTTCAAGTACCTAGATTAGTTTTTTTTATCTAAGTATTAATAACATCCGTAATAAAACTAATATTATTAATGCGTGCGTGTTTGTTTGTAAAGTTGTCCTTTAATTTATCGTATGCTACTTTTTATCTAATCACCATCTAATCTGACTATATAAAAGGAAAAGGTGTCTGACTGATCTGTCGACGGACAGCTCAAACTGGACAGATGGGGCTGTGCATACAGATAACTGATAACTACGTAGGCATCCGCTACGCTAATAAAGGATTTTTGAAAATACGGCTTTGAAAGTGGTATGAAAATCGAATTTTACCTGAGCGAAGCCGCGGGAAAAAGCCAGTTAGCCTATAATTCAGTATTGATGCAAATCCATTTCAAAGAGTCTAATGGTTATTAGTAATGAGCGCTTAGACAAATAATTAAAGTACGAAAATTCCACAATACTCTGCTTCATAGAACGGTGCCAAAACCTCGAAATCAACCTTGTTTAGATTAACTGCGTTTTAGTTATGGTACGGCAGTCATAGCATCAGTATCAAAGCCGGGGCATAATTGCGCGCTACGCAGACAGGCTCCAGTCAATGATTACCCCGGCACGGCGTAATTAAGGGTCGCGGCTAAACACCGGTTCGATGTTGATTGCTGAACGACTGTAATGAATCGTGTTGCAGCCAAACACATGTATAGCTAATTTATTCTATGCTTTCAATATTAAAACGTGCAGTCTTTGTTTTTTTATCCACTACAGGTTAGTCCTTGACTGCGATCTCACCTGATGGTAAGTGATAATACAGTCTAAGATGGTAGCGGGCTAACCTGTTAGGGGCAAGACAGTTATATTATTAAACCCATACCTCTATTCGGTTTCTACAAGGCATAAATCGCTTGGCGGATTGTCTTGTATTTGCCGGTAGGGTGGTAACTAGCCACGGCTGAAGCCTCCCACCAGGACAGACGAGGGAAAAATTCAGAAATTATAAATTCCCAAATTGACCCTGCCGGGGTCGAACCCGGGATCTACGCACGTTAAGACAACAGCACTCAACTACGCACTATTTGAGGTCATCAAAAGTTTCAAGAGTGATAGTTTACATCAATAGAACTGGGGCTTAGATGTTTCTATATACTTATAATAAAACTGTAACAGGTCCAATTCTGTACATGAAATTTTTTTTTGGAGGGCACTCATTATTCGATACTGAAGCCAAATCTGTAATTTTTTTCATTTTTGTCTGTCTGTCTGTCTGTCTGTCTGTATGTCCGTCTGTCTGTCTGTATCTTGGCCGCACATCACGCCGAAACTACTGAATGAATTCAAACGAAACTTGGCACGATTTGAGCCCATACTACGAGGTAGGACATAGTATACTTTTTATCCCGAAATTCTACCCCCGAAGGGGTGAAATAGGGGTTGAAAGTTTGTATGAAAGTCCTTAGTTTCTCAAGTTATAGCCATGAAACTTGATATATGAGCTGCGGGTTGAAAATGAAAACATATGTGTTTCACAGTTTTTCAAAATTCCACCCCCGAACGGGTGAAATAGGGGTTGAGAGTTTGTATGAAAGTCCTTAATTTCTCAAGTTATAGCCATGAAACTTGATATATGAGCTGCGGGTTGAAAATGAAAACATATGTGTTTCAAAATTTTTCAAAATTCCACCCCCGAAGGGGTGACATAGGGGTTGAGAGTTTGTATGAAAATCCTTAATTTCTCAAGTTATAGCCATGAAACTTGATATATGAGCTGCGGGTTGAAAATGAAAACATGTGTTTCACAGTTTTTCAAAATTCCAGCCCCGAAGGGGTGAAATAGGGGTTGAGAGTTTGTATGAAAATCCTTAATTTCTCAAGTTATAGCCATGAAACTTGATATATGAGCTGCGGGTTGAAAATGAAAACATATGTGTTTCACTGTTTTTCAAAATTCCACCCCCGAAGGGGTGAAATAGGGGTTGAGAGTTTGTATGAAAGTCCTTAATTTCTCAAGTTATAGCCATGAAACTTGATATATGAGCTGCGCGTTGAAAATATAAACATATGTGTTTCACAGTTTTTCAAAATTCCACCCCCGAAGGGGTGAAATAGAGGTTGAGAGTTTGTATGAAAATCCTTAATTTCTCAAGTTATAGCACAGGTTATAGCCATGAAACAGCATTTGGGCTTTCGTTAAAATATGAAAATGTACTACGTGTTTCACCATTATGGGGGATTATACCGTGGGATAGTAATATAGGCTACTTTTTATCCTGGAAAATTAACTGAAAAACTTATTCCACGCGGACGAAGTCGCGGGCATCAGCTATAAAGAATATACATACATACATAGGCTACTTTTTATCCCGGAAAATTAATGAGTTCCCGCGGGAATCGAAAAAACTTAGTCCACGCGGACGAAGTCGCGGGCATCAGCTAGTTCAAAAATAAATCAGATAAAAAAGTCAAGCTTATTATTAAAATGACGTTGTAAAATTATCACCTCGATGGTAATAAAAACATCTGAACAAAATATGTTAACCAAAATCTTTAAAAATAACAAAAATTACCTCATAAAATTTTTAAAGATTTCAAGTAAAAGAAGAAACTGAGAGAAGAAAACTTTTAGCCATGCAATTAAAATCACAGCACAAAACATGTTCGAAGAATCTTATTTAAAGGCTTTTTAATATTTCAGATTCAATATTTGCTGTATGGAGCAATTTGCTTCAATGGGTCATAGAACTGCTCTTTAAACGTTTAAGTAAATGGTACTGATACTTAGTAACTTTGTTGCAGTCCTTTGATATACAAGTTTTTCTATCTTCTGAATGGAAATAAAATATGTAGGTTGCTTGCTGACCTGTCGATAGAAAGTGCAGTTTTCTGTGTAATTTAGATATTTAAATAATTAAAGATGTTATCATTGCACCTGATCGTAAATATAGATTCTAATTCTAGATCTAATATTACAAATGTTCAAGACTGTTGGTATGTCCGTCTGTCTGCTACTCTTTCGCGGTCCATCTGTTTAATCTATTTTGACGAAACTGGAAAACCAAAGAGTTCCTACGGGATTTACAATAATCCACATGAACGAACTCGAGGGAGTCATCTAGTAATAAATAGTATAAATGTGAAGGTGGGTATGTTTGCCTGTCGCATGTGGGTCTGCTATGCTTTAAGCCCATCTTGTCAACCGATTTTGATGAAATTTGGTACAGATATAGGTTAGGTCCCTGGGAATTCTAGTGTAATGATATGCCGCGGCCTCAGGTTGTTACTTTCAATTATTCGCAGTTCGCACAGTCTTGTAACGTAAAGACGGAACTAATGTGGAATATAAGGTAGTCAAATAATCAAATCAAATAATAAATATTATAAATGCGAAAGTTTGGATGGATGTATGGATGTATGGATGGATGTTTGTTACTCAATCACGCTCCAACGGCTGAACGGATCTGGATGAAATTTGGCACAGAGGTAAATTATAGTCTGGAATAGCACATAGGCTACTTTTTATCCCGGAAAATTAAAGAGTTCCCGCGGGAACCGAAAACCTCAATCCACGCGGACGAAGTCGCGGGCATCAGCTAGTTCTCTATATAGAAGTTTGTAGACCTATTAACAGGTCAATCACTGACACAAAAGTATTTTACCTTTTGAGTAGAGACTATATTGAACTAAAAGCACAGAATAGGTAATATTAAAAAGTTGGTTGTGTAAGTTACTCTTCGGTAAGGATCGAAAAACTTTAATTATGTTTCATTAAGTAAGAAAACGACAAAACGGTCTGTAGTAGTACAAAACTATTCGAAATAGTGGTCGTTACTAAGCAAGTCACGTTCACTGTGGATCTAATTTAACGTTTCTAAAAACTTCTAGCGGAATTTCAATGACCGGATTTGTTTGTTTTACTACTTGATAAAGCCTCAGCGTTAGCTTGCTTTTTGTCTTAAATAAAACATTACTGCAAAGTTTATGTGAAAAAGACGCGACGGGCCTTTTACGTCCTGTTATATTTCAAAATCCATGTTCAAAATCAAAACAAATCCATACTAATATTATAAATGCGAAAGTGTGTCTGTCTGTCTGTCTGTCTGTCCGCTACGCTTTAATGGCCCATCTGCTCAACCGATTTTGATAAAATTGGCACAGGGGTAGATTGTATCTCGGGGAAGGATCTCATTTACTACTACTTTTTATCCCGGAAAATTAAAGAGTTCCCGCGGGAATCAAAAAATCTTAATCCACGCGGAAGAAGTCACTGGAATCCTCTAGTGTTCCAATATTTACAAAAAAAATCCAAATTCCTTGTATCGTATCCGCAATTTTTTTTCCTGACATCATTCCAGTACACTAATTAGTGGCAGTAGAACATTGTGAGAAAAGAAATTATTATAGTATTATGTACGAAAAGGAAAAATCTTCTTTCATCATAAAGATTAGGTATAAAGTAGTAGTTTTGTGTGTTTACTTAATAATAAAAATATATATTTATTAATAATTTTAATGTTCATTGATATTAAATAATATTAATATTGCAGTCGCATTCCTTAAAAGGAGATGCTTGGATGTAGGAGATCAAAATTGAGGATTTTTCTAACCTACATTTGGTAGAGTTTGGCTTCAAATAAAATAATATGTAAATTGCATTATATATGACTTATTGGGCTCATGCTGTCGGAATACGTTCGGCGATGTCAAAGTGGAAACGGGCGTGACCTTTTTCTCGAAAAAGGGGGTAGGTATCAATGAGTTATTCGGGACACATCGAGTACGAGCGATCACCGACGCCTTGTTGCATACAAGATTCTGCAAATTGATCCAATACTATATGATCTCTTGGCGATGTCACGATAAAAGTAAAAAAAAATAACTGAAATAATAACCAAAAAACATTATAATGTGAAATTATAATTATGGCCAACTTCCTATCATGATCAAGAGCTTTTTTGGCCGTATCAGTACTCACGAATAAGTGATAGACATAATAATGATATACTAGCTGATGCCCGCGACTTCGTCCGCGTGGATTGAGGTTTTTTGGTTCCTGCGGGAACTCTTTAATTTTCCGGGATAAAAAGTAGCTTATGTGTTATACAAACTATAATCTATCTTTGTGCCAAATTTCATTCAGATCCGTTAAGCCGTTCTGGCGTGATTGAAACATCCATCCATCCAAACTTTCTCATTTAATGTATTAACTAGATAAATTCTTTATTGCCACACATAACATAGAAATAACTTAATTAAAACAGAAAACAATGCGTGCATAAGGGCGGTCTTATCACTATAAGTGATCTCCTCCAGACAACCCATTTCTTAAGGAAACTTTAAAAAGGATTAGTATAGATTATGAAAATAGCCTGAGGACGGCGCAGGTATTCTCGTAGACACGTAATAGGGATATTGGCACACGAGGCATAAAATAAGACTCAGGTGTAGTTGATAGCTTTTATCCGCCAAAACTGATAAAATATATTTCCGATCGGACCCTTGCCATATATTTAGCTTACGTTGTAAATTAACAAAATCTATAAATTGCGTTTATTGTTTCAGTTTCAATGTAATATCTGATACCGTTTTGGTAAGATATTATATTCTAAAAAAAACCGGCCAAGTGCGAGTCGGACTCGCGCACCGAGGGTTCCGTACAAACCTGTAGTAAGTTTTACGATTTATGACGTATTAAAAATAAAAATTACGTTTGTTGTATGGGAGCCCCCCTTTAATATTTACTTTATTGATATTTAATTATTTATTTTGAAAGGTAATATACAAGTTAATATTCTGTGATAATTTGAACCGTCTACCTGTTACCGTTTTTAATATTGAGCAAAAAAATACGAAAAAAACACGTTTATTGTATGGGGACCCCCCTTAATATATATATTTTTTTAATTTTTAGTATTTGTTGTTATAGCGGCAACGGAAATACATCATTTGTGAAAATTTCAGCTTTCTAGCTATCACGGTTTATGAGATACAGCCTGGAGACAGACAGACAGACAGACAGACAGACAGCGGAGTCTTAGTAATAGGGTCCCGTTTTTACCCTTTGGGTACGGAACCCTAAAAAAACCGGCCAAGTGCGAGTCGGACTCGCGCACCGAGGGTTCCGTACAAACCTGTAGTAAGTTTTAAATTTTTTAGTTTTATCATTCCCTTATTTTAGAAGTTACGGGGGGGGGGGGGGGGGGGGGACACACATTTTACCACTTTGGAAGTGTCTCTCGCGCAAACTATTCAGTTTAGAAAAAAATGATATTAGAAACCTCAATATCATTTTTGAAGTCCTATCCATAGACGTATGGGTTTGATGAAAAAAAAATTTTTGAGTTTCAGTTCTAAGTATGGGGACCCCCAAAATTTATTGTTTTTTTTTTCTATTTTTGTGTGAAAATCTTGATGCGGTTCACAGAATACATCTACTTACCAAGTTTCAACAGTATAGTTCTTATAGTTTCGGAAAAAAGTGGCTGTGACATACGGACGGACAGACAGACAGACAGACAGACAGACATGACGAATCTATAAGGCTTCCGTTTTTGCCAAATTTGGCTACGGAACCCTAAAAACAAACAATAATTCTAAGAAGCGGATTCTACATAATAATAGTTTTAAAGCCTTCTACTATTGTTGTACCTACTTATAATACATATCTACCTAACGTAAGTTTCACGCTTTTTGAAGATAAAAGAGGAATTTAACGATAAAACCATTCATATGCAAAATATTTGCAAGGTAAGGTAATTTCTTTCTTAATCTTTGAATTATTATTAGAACATAGCCGCAACTATATCGATATAGCATTGTAATGGGCACTGCCGACAGGCGTCGTGTTTTTATTATTGAAGCGAGTTTCATAGAAAAACGTACTTCAAAATAGGTATTCCCTGTATAGCCCCTAATGTACCGAAACAAATTCTCAGTAGCTACAATGAACTCTAAATTTATCTCCACGTGCTCTCTATGCCTGCGCATTGAAAAATGAACTTTTATTACTAGTATAAATTTCCTTTTTAATACTACGGGCTTTGCTAGTTTTTGGTTGTATTTTATGGTAGTTAAATTAAGAACATGATGATGACTTAATCTATGATAATAATGATCCGCGTGGATTTTCGTTTTTGAAAATTGGGGCTTCTTTGATTTTCCAGAGTAAAAGTAGCCTTTGTCCTTCTCCGTTAGTCTGGGATGCATCGTATCTCTGTCCCAAATTTTCGTCAGTTGAACGGACAAATAGACGGGCAGACGAGGACAGAAAGGCCTGTCTTTCTGTCCTCGTGTGTACAGACATACTTAATTCGCATTTTAAGATAAGTATAGATTTATATTGGTTGTTTAATAATTACGAATGCACGTTATTTGACACGATTCCCTCAGGACTACAGTCGTTCGTGTTGACAAGCTGATTAAACTGATGAACTTTTATTACTAGTATAAATTTCCATTTTAATACTACGGGCTTTGCTAGTTTTCGGTTGCATTTTATGGAACAAGATGATGCCTGCGACTTGATCCGCGTGGATTTTCGTTTTTGAAAATTGGCGCTTCTTTGATTTTCCAGAGTAAAAAGTAGCCTTTCTCATTCTCCGTTAGTCTGGGATGCATCGTATCTCTGTCCCAAATTTTCGTCAGTTGAACGGAAATGGACGGGCAGACGAAAGGACAGAAAGACAGGCTACAGACATACTTTCGCATTTTAAGATAAGTATAGATTTATATTGGTTCATTAATAATTACGAATGCACGTTATTTGACACGATTCCCTCAGGACTACAGTCGTTCGTGTTGACAAGCTGATTAAACTGATGAACTTTTATTACTAGTATAAATTTCCTTTTTAATACTACGGGCTTTGCTAGTTTTCGGTTGCATTTTATGGAACAAGATGATGCCTGCGACTTGATCCGCGTGGATTTTCGTTTTTGAAAATTGGGGCTTCTTTGATTTTCCAGAGTAAAAAGTAGCCTTTCTCATTCTCCGTTAGTCTGGGATGCATCGTATCTCTGTCCCAAATTTTCGTCAGTTGAACGGACAAATAGACGGGCAGACGAAAGGACAGAAAGACAGGCTACAGACATATTTTCGCATTTCGAATGCACGCTATTTGACACGATTTCCTCAGGACTACAGTCGTTCGTGTTGACAAGCTGATATACGACTGACTGTACTATTTCTTATTCTGTGCTAATATACACGATTGCTAGCTGTGGACCTGAACATCAACTCATACTCACAGTGGGCAGTGAACATAATTATGCTAGGCTCGGATCACTGAATGCCATTGGGGTTAAAGGTGGTGCAAAGCTGCCCTGGGCAGGGAATCACAATGTTGGTTGACGCTCCACTGTTATAGGCCGACAGACAACATCATACAAGCTGCAGGGAGCCACCGGAAATCTCAAATGTGGAAGAGAGGCATATGTCCAACAGTGAATGACCAATGTTTGACACTATGAGGATAACGTCACGATTCTCAATTAAATCGTGTCACTATTGTAGAATTGGATCAAATTTCGATAGAATTAAGTCAGATGCGAAAATATTTACTTTGGATTAATCTTAAATCTTCTTTTCCTTCAATATCAGTTCAATTAACTGTAATACCTTTTAAACGCTAGTTCACAAACTGTGGACAGTGTATTTACTCATAGGAAAGCAAATGCTTTTCAAAGTGATTTTCAATTGATGCCTTTACTTGATTAACATTTTGTTTACTAAATAATACTTCAAGTAAAGGAGGTGGCTCTGCTCATTCGTCCCTAGTGTTCGATAAGGTGAATGTGAGGTATATTAAAATTATACGATGCTCAGTTACATAAGGTACGCAAAAGTGCTACACTACTTACGCGATTTGAAAATACAGAAACTTTTTTTTGAAGAGGCATTATGTTGGCACAAGCGGACTGCGTAACGCAGTTTAATACTTAAAAATAATAATAAATAATAATTCAGAAATACGTATTAATTATGTTTCGTTTTAATTATAATTATATTACTACGCGACTTCGTTTCTCTCTTCAGTTTCCGGTATAATTATTAGCCTATGTCCTTCCTCGGGATACCAATCTATGTACCAACATTCATCAAAATCGGTGGAATAGATGGGACATGAAAGCGTCGCAGGCTGACAGACAGACAGACGGACAGATAGACACTCTTTCGCATTTATAATATTATAATGGATATATATTTTTATTTCGAAATATTATTTTGTAAAATATCACACAGCGCCGGAAATACATTTTTTACAAACTTTACCGTTATTAACTAGATAATGCTTTTGGTTTCCGCTGAAAGTCTTTCATTTCCGGGATAAAATGAGAATGTATTTCCATTCCAAATTTCAGGTTCAATCTTTGTGGCGTACGAAAACTAAGAAACATCCAAACATTGACATTTATTATATTAGTAAGAAGAAGGATATATAGGTAAATTTACAACGTTACGGTATTATGCTATACTTTAATATAGTTTAAAGTTGATAAAAACTTGAAACTATATTTATCGTTCGCGCGCGAGTTGAATGCAGAGCAAATATATGGTGACACATACATTTACTCTGCACTCAACTCGTGCGCGAACTATAAGTCTCAATGACACACAAAATACACTTTTCTTAATGGAGTTTTTACATTCAACTTTAGAATACAACGGAATAAAAAGTATAATCACCTACGCTAAACATCAAAAGAAACAAGGTTTAAGTCAAGCGTTCCATAAACGAAAAGCTTTTTGGTCCAACATTTAACTCAATTATTGAATTACGACGCCACTGTCCTATAAAAGCGAGGTAAAATGTTGGCGTTGCGGTCAAATAGTCAAATAGCTTACCTGCCACCAAATCGAATAACAAGCCCAGTGACCTATTACAAAATTATTACCGCCAAAAGTAAGAGAAAATTATTGTCTCCATTTCAAAATATATTCTTGGTACATTATTATACATACGTATACTATCCATACTAATCCATATACATAATATTTAATGAGAAAGTGTGTATATGGCCTATCTATTCAACCGATTTTGATGAAATTTGGTACAGAGAAAAGTATTTTTATCCCGGAAAATTAAAGAGTTCCCGTGGGAATTAAAAAAACCTTAATCCACTTGGACGAAGTAGCGGGCATCATCTTGTTCCTAATAATTCAAAACTTTATGGCTTTTTATCACACGGTTATGATAGAAACTGCAGGTATCCTCACAGTATTTTGAACGGTAAGTATTTAGTATAAATATTAATTAAGTGTATGATGAGTCTTCCAGGCCAGCGCTCTCCAACCGAGACCTCATCATTGCTTTGTAATCAGCATGATTGTCGTCAATCTCGCAATAAGAAATTATTTTGAAGCGGTTATCTATTCGATAAAATACTGTCGTATCCACTATTACGAAATTCTGTGAGAATTCTTTGTTTTTTTTTTCAGGGGAGATACCACCGTCGCTCAAAGCAGTATTATTTCAATAAATACTAGCTGATGCCTGCGACTTCGTCCAAGTAGATCGAGGTTTTTCGGTTCCCGCGGGAACTCCTTAATTTTCTGGGATAAAAAGTAGCCTATGTGTTATTCCAGACTATATCTGTGCCAATTTTCATCCAGATCCGTTCAGCCGTTGGGGCGTGATTGAGTAGCAAACATCCATACTTCCATACATCCATCAAAACTTTCGCATTTATAATACTAGCTGATGCCCGCGACTTCGTCCGCGTGGATTGAGGTTTTTCGGTTCCCGCGGGAACTCTTTAATTTTCCGGGATAAAAAGTAGCCTATGTGCTATTCCAGACTATAATCTATCTCTGTGCCAAATTTCATCCAGATCCGTTCATCCGTTGGAGCGTGATTGAGTAACAAACATACATCCATACATACATCCATCCATCCAAACTTTCGCATTTATAATATTTATTTGATTTATATTTGATTGATGACAGTTTTATGTCACGTATTCTGACGTCCCTAAAATATCAAATAAATATTATAAATGCGAAAGTTTGGATGGATGTATGGATGTATGGATGTTTGTTACTCAATCACGCCCGAACGGCTGAACGGATCTGGATGAAATTTAGCACAGCGTCATTCATCATTAAAAATTAAATAATTTCGTTTCCTTATTATATTTATCTAACTTTAGTATTTGTTGTTCAAGTACAGGATATAATTCAAATAATTGATCAAGTTTCAGCCTCAGCCTTTCAGAAAATTGAGAGTTCTGAGGTCAACTTTGGACGTTAGAAAATCTCCACTTTGAAAGCCCCCGGTTTCGTAAATTTTAGGGGAAAAATTAAAAAAAAAATATTTTTGGACTCTATTCTCCTATCTTTAAAATTTATGGACTCTATTCCTAGCTTTAAAATGATATACCGCAACCCTATGTAACGCTATAAAAAATATTTTACTTCGCATTCGTTTCTATGAGAGCCCCCCTGAAATAAAGATTTTTATAACTTTTTAAGCCATATTCGGCGGGAGGCCATCGGTTTAATTATTATATTTAAATTTGAAGTAATTACGTTCAGTAATTCAGAAGTTATAAGACTCTGACAGACGAACGGACGGACGGACGGACGGACGGACGGTATGTGGTTATGTGGTAGTATACCTACAGGTCAAATAGCCTATCTAGTCTAGACCTAGACCTTGACGAGATAGGCTAAAACTTTCCATAATCATCAAAACCTTCCACGTCGTGATGATTATGCGAGCAAACACTTTATTATTTTCTTTTCATTTTATTTCTATTTATCTAACACAATAATATCCTAATTTTTAAATCAAATGAAACGTGATCAGTTGCAAATCAGTTACAGTTTGATACGCATTTCAATCTTGTACGCAAGCATACGCGAAATGAAATTATTAATTCCGTTTTCGAAGGAGATAATTTCACAAAATGGTTGCGTTGTTTGACTTTAATTAATTCGAGGCTTGTCACCGACGAATGTAATTTCGGGGACGTGTCAGGCTGAGGCATGTTCCACATTACCGAAATAATCGTTAACGTTCATTTGCTCTCAATGATACATATGGGGCTTGAATTGTTCCAATTTCCTAAGTTTTTTGTATGCTTGAAAATATAAGATAAGAGAGAGATAAAGATTTTCTATTACATGAAGTCCTTTTGGCTATGTTTGTGTTATTGCATTACAAGTACATGACTATGCTAGGCTCAGTACCGCTCCCAATCTCGACTAGGTACGTACAATACTAAGTGAGACAAACTGTGTACGTATGCACTACAACAAACAGCAAAACGGACTTCGTGAAATAGAACACTCGTATGCTTAGTAAAGCATTTTTATTAACCCTAGCAGCTGAGGAAGACCGAACGTAAGGGAACAGATTTGACTATCGCAAGCGAGTCGCAGGTACGTGAGTGGAAAAAAATAAAGAATACCAGCAATTGTAATAAAGAAACTATGCCAAACATGTATTAAAATGTTCATCTGTTGAAATAACGAATAACGAATATCCATTTCTTCACTACTACAACTACCATTTCTTCAACGAACTAAGTTCGTTGAAGAAATGGTAGTAAACATCAGTTTCCATTATGTATACACAAAGAGTGTGAGTTGGAGGAAGTGTGGATTTTGGCAGATTTTGTACTCGTTGAATCAATACGTTTCCAACACGCTGAGCCAAACGAAATCCGAACCGTATTTTATATAATCTGCGCTTTGCGCTACGTGATGGAAAATATTTATTCGTCCTTTTAAAATAGTAGTACAATCTTGTTTGATAAGTATATTTTTGTGCACGAATTAAATCTGAATTAAGTATCGAACACAAAAGATAAGAAATGTTTTATTTCATTTCAGGAGCCGTGATGGTTTTAATGAACATACTAGAATCACGCCAGAACGGCTGAACGGATCTGGATGTGATTTTGCACAGAGATAGATTATAGTCTGGAATAACACATAGGCTACTTTTTATCCCGGAAAATTAGAGAGTTCCCGCGGAAACCAAAAAACCTCAATCCACGCGAAAGAAGTCGCGGGCATCAGCTATAGTCTAATAATAATTTCATCGTTATTCAGGGGTTTAATAACAAGATACGTAGGTACAAATACATAGTAGGTACATACTCCAAATCTTCCCAAGTTGGCTAGCAAGAACATTCAAACTTTGAGAGCAATTAGCATTAATCAATATGCCAAGGAAACTATATCAATCCAGTTTCAGTTCCGCGGTCCGCCCTACCGCAAATTCTTCTAGGGAAGTTGGGTGCCTGACAAATAGTCTACATCCTTTGTAACATCACTTAAATCTGTACGACTGCGAAGTGACGTTCATTACGGTTCGACATTCGACAAGCCACGTCTTTATTGTAACCAACGGCCGGATTCAATTAAGACGGGAAGTATTTGTATAAAAGTTTGGCAAATTCTTTTCTTAGTCGCTACAAAGATGTTTTTTTTCCTTTTATTGACTACCAATGCTCAATATAATTACAATCTGGTCAGACTATATACAGCTAATGAGTATTTTTTCTTTTAACTAAGCTTATAAATTGCCTCTTATCATAAGAAAGTGACCAATGACGTACCCAAGTAGCAAAAAAGTCCAAAAAAGTCGTTTATATCTAGAGTTATACGACGTCATGTTGTGTAGTAGTCTTATAATGGTAATAAGACAACAATAACGTCCTATAGATGTCATCGATTCGGCCTTTTAGTCGTGCGACTATTAAGTTATAATAAATAGTCGAGTAAACGTCTATAAAACGAAATTATATGACGTTATGTAATGGTAACAGCCACAACGCTTATACGACATTCGTATGATTGTATAAACGTCGGTGTATGATATTTATATAACTGACAGTCATGTAGACGTTAATTCATAACATTTATATAACTAACATTACTTTGTTTTTTAGTCGTCGTGGTTATGCCTTTTATACAACCAAGTAGTTTTCTTGTGACTGCAATATAACTATTACAAGACATTAAGTCATATAAGTGTCAAACTCCAACTTTAATAAGACTTAAAGTTGAGTAGGAGTCTACACTGAGAAAAATTTCCTTGTTTACCTTCCGATTTTTACCTTCTAAAACCGATTCCTTCCAAAATTGGGTCTTTTCCTTCCACCGATTACCTTCTGAATCGGGGAACTGCCAAATTCCTACCGATATTTAGAAGGTAATGAATTTTATCCGTCTAATACGGAAGAACATAAAGGAAGGAAATTTGTTGGAAGGAATTAACCAAGAAGGAATTTCCTTCCAGCTAAATATTCCTACTAAATAAGGATGCATTTTAATAATTCCTCCCAAATTTATCCTTCCAAATTAGATGTTAATGTCCTTCTGAATTCAAATCCAAAGTTGTCGGAAGGAAAACGCAGCTAACCTTCTGATATTGAAGGATATTTACCCTCTTAACTAGTGGGAAATAAATTGACATTACTATTCCATCAAAAAAGAAAGGATTAGAAAGGCTCGCTGGAAGGAACTACCATCCAAATTAGATGGATCACACTTGGAGGGAATAACACAAGGAGTATCCTTCTAAATTAGATGATAATATCCTTCTAAATCAATTATAATTTTTCGGTAGGAACAGTGTCGGAAGGAAAACGCATATTTACCCTCCGAAATTGAAGGATATTTACCCTCTTATTTAGTAGGAAATGAAGTGACATTACTATTCCATCAAAAACGAAGGGATTAGAAAGGCTCGCTGGAAGGAATAACCATCCAAATTAGATGGATCACATTTGGAGAAAATAACACAAGGCACATCTTTCTAAATTAGATGATAATATCTCTCCAAACAAATTGGAATATTTCGGTATCGGAAGGAAAACGAATAAGTTTTATTAAATAGAAATTGTAACACCGAATGTAGTACCCGACCCGACCACTAGATGTCGCTACGCGTATATTGGCTCGCGGTATAGGGTGGCGCCGGTCAAACACATATATATCGCCAAGTCCGCTTGTATCGGTACCTGCATCGTGGCAAATGGTGCTTCCACCTAGTTGGGACATTCATTGAAAGCGCATAGCAGAGCATAATTCATAGGTGGTATACGGACCCTTGCTGCGACAGGGCGTTTTGAAAGCCTATAATTTTGCAAAAGCCCGCTCCGTATTCGCCATCGCCTTAGGTAGGTAATATTTTGTCTTCTAGGTTTGGAAGGTTATTTATATTTACCGAACAAATATGACCAAGTATGTATTTACCGTCATTTATTTTCCTTCCAAAAATTACCTTCCCTTTTGACTCAGTAGGAATTTCCGACCGAAATTTGGAAGGTACGTATTACCCACCGAAATAGAAGGCAGACATTGTTTGGAAGGAAATTTTGGACGGTAATAATACCCTTCCAAGTTGAAAGGTAAATTTCCTACTGAGTCAAAAGGGACGGTAATACCTTCCGTATTTCGGAAGGTCTTTTTTCTCAGTGTAGACCCAACTTTAATACAACTTATCCTACACCTATATCTTAGTCTTTCTCTTTTTATTTGTTCAGGTGTTCTTTCAGGCAGCACTTCACAACACTATAACTATTCAATAACTCATAGGGTTTCGTCCTTTTTAGCCATCTCTTCGTTAAAAAGATGTTGAGTACAAAATAATTATTGCTTTCTTCATTTAAAACTTCTTTAGGAACTTTTTCTTCATTTTGGACAGATTCTAGTAATTTTGGGTAGGTATTTTTTCCGAGTTCTCGTTGTTTGTTTTTTCAACTAATTGTATTGTATACAAATTTTGTGTTTCATAGGATAATATAATTTTGAATGAAAGTTCCACTAGCCTTTCATTTCAAATTAAGTATAGTGCGTTCGCTATCATAGTGTCGGTACACCCGCAGGGGCTGCAGACACTTATTATTTTGCTTTTATTTTATTATTCTGCTTTTGTGTACTGTGTTTGTTAACTAAATGTTTTTCTATTCTAAGAATAAAAAAAAGAATACTATGTTATTTATTCTGATGGTTATTGTAATAAAATACGAGTATAAATAATAAACTTAAGTTAGGTAGAAAAAAGAATTTTAATTAAAAAGGTTAAAAGTATACATAAACAATAGGTAGATATATATATATAGCAGATAGCAGAGTCAATAAAAACCACCTTTCACCGCGGCTCGGCGGCTCGATGTAATATTTTTTTTTAAATCTCTACAAGTTTGCCCTTGACTGCGATCTCACCTGATGGTAAGTGATGATGCAGTTTAAGATGGTAGCGGGCTAACCTGTTAGGGGCATGGCAGTTATATTAAACATACCCCCATTCGGTTTCTAGACGCCATCGTACCGGAACGCTAAATCGCTTGGCGGTACGTCTTTGCCGGTAGGGTAGGCCAGACCAGGGATAATTCAGAAATTATAAATTCAAATATGCGAAATAAAATTAAATATTATATAAGTAATATGCGAAATTCTCCTGTACCTGTACGGCGGAAAGCGGTGAGCTTGATGTCATGGCGGTGCCTTTGACAAAATGCGGTACGTGCCGCGGCGGTGCGGCAAAGGCGACCGTATGAAAACGAACAGACTTTATATTCAGTTGCAATGTGACTGAAATATTATTATTAATCTCTTTAAGCGAACTACCATTCCACTATTCGGTCAGACCAAGACGACATGTAGTCGGTAAAATAGCTTACCTACGATCAAATCCAATATTTAAGGTGGAGAATCTACTGTAAATTTAGGTACTTGCTTTGTCCCACCTATAGCTCTGTACGCCTGTAACCTGTCCCTGAGAACCAAATAAAGTGTAAATCAGGCGTTATGCATAATATATAAATTAATTAAGTATAGAGATATAATAAAGAGTACCTATTGATAAAATGTGGAAAAATAGTATGTAATTTTATATAACAATTTTATTAATATTTGATTGTTATCTTATCTCTATAGTAATACAAATATTTCGAGAATTTACGTAATCAGAGCGAATTGGATACGGAATGCCAGCCTTTGTTATGTTAAGAGCTAAATACGAACGTATAACGTCACGCTAACATTCTTGCTACAAATATCAACGGTATGATTAACATTACATAGGATTAGTGGTTTAAGCACTTATGGAATTGTTTGTTTTTACTCTTAACGCAATAGAACATAACGTAAAAATTCACATCAAAAATAGTCTGCCAAGCGAATATCAACGAATAATGGTCACAATAAGTTTTTAATATGGCAACTAGGTAGGTACTCATAGTCTGTTCATCCTTAACTAGAATAAAGGTAAACAATTAGCTTCTGCCTGAAACGCGTAGAGACACGCATTGCTCGGAGGATAGAAGGATTATATCGCGAAATAACGATGATATCGTGAAACGAGTACTGTACAAACATAACTCGCGAACAGCCGAGTAAAGCGCGTCAATTGCGCGTTTCGATAAGAAAGTTTCTGCAATTTGTTCACCATTAGGTATAATAGTTGTACATGATTACGATATGGGGCTCTTCAAAGGGCAGATAAACAAATTTCAACAGCCGGCAACGCATTGGTGATTCCGCTGGTGCTTCAAATGTTCTTAACATCAGGTGACTCGCTTGTTCGGGACCCGTCGGCAAAATCCCGAACCTGAATCTCATTTTATTGATCTGGTCTACCACCCTTGTGTTGTAAACGAAAATTAATCCAAAACCAAGCCTTAGCCACAACCAACTACTCAATCAAAAGAGAAGTAAAAAATAAAGAGGAGAAGAATTCATAAACCATATTTCATGCTTTATGTCTTTATAAAGTTCTTCGATTTTCATCTTGCGGATGGTTTTATCAAAGACTATTGGGATTTTCAACTTTGAACATTAGTTCCTTTACTGGGAGCAATATTTTCCAATTTAAGTGACAAAGTGCACTTACAGCGGCTTGTCGGATACTAAAACTTTGCCATTTGATCGGCGTTTTCAGTAAAAGAAATCCAAGTGAAATTATTTTTAGATTCGCGATGAGGAAATTTTTTTATTAGGCTATTTTTCTAACTACAAGAAGGCATATTCTCCCTGCTACATCTTATATAAATATAAAAGAAAGTCGTGTTAGTTACACTATTTACAACTAAAGAACAGCTGAACCGATTTGGCTGAAAATTTGTGGGGAAGTAGTTTAGAACCAGGAGACGGATATAGGATACTTTTTATCCCGGAAAATTTCGGGATAAAAAGAGTTCGAGTTCTCGCGGGAATAAAAAAAAACTTAAACCACGCGGACCAAGTCGCGGGCATCAGCTAGTAAACAATATTTACGATCTTGATAGTTCCTTAGTTTAAGATGATTTGTGAGATGGTAATAATTTAAAAAAAACCGGGTTAATTTGTTGTCGGCTCTTCTCAGACCAGGGTGCGTTTGGAACCCTCATTTTAAGATACCATAATTATTGGGCGTCAACTACAGTGTAGCTAATTTGAATAAATGAATATTTGATTTGATTTGAATACTTTGCAGCTGAAATGTTTTTTTCCTTGTATTTATAACTAGATGATTCCCGCGACTTCGTCCGCGTGGACTAAGTTTTTTCGATTCCCGCGGAACTTCTTAATTTTCCGGGATAAAAAGTAGCCTATGTCCTTCCCCGGGATATAACCTATCCCTGTACCAAATTTCATCAAAATCGGTTGAATAGATGGGCCTTGAAAGCGTAGCAGACAGACAGACAGACAGACAGACACACTTTCGCATTTATAATATTAGTATGGATTCAATTAAAATGTTTTTTGTTCAAATAAACTTCTACGAGTGCTTTTGAATCGGCATGTGAATCTACTACTGGTTCAGAATGCTATTCCTATCGAGACGAGAAGACGTGACTACCACCTATGACACTATATTAATGTGAAAAATAATATAATAGCTACCTAATGGTGCACACTCTAGAAGACTTATATATCCGGGAAGGCATTAGATAGATATCCGAGTGAGAGGACGATATTCTTTCACATGTGGCTAAGCACCGACAAAAGACAGATGCGAACCAGACTTACTTTAAACCTACTCACCAAGAATGCTAACACCTCAACAGTCAAACACTATCATTTATGTAGACAGCCGATCTCTATCGGTTCGCAGGTCTTTTGGTAGTCTCTTTTCGTGCACTCCGTTGGTCTAGTGGCTTATTGGCTTCGGATAATAATATAATAGTCCTGGGTTCAGATCTAGTCAAGAAAATTATTGGGGTTTCGGGTTGGGAAATTGAGTGCACTTGTGTTCACGCACATATTTGTTCATTATAATATTATAGTCTCTAGTCTCCAGTAGTTTGTGGCTTACAGGTTTGAAGGAATCAATCAATCAAATGTTGGCGTCCAATACTATTCCTTCGATCTTCCTACTTCCTCGACCACTTTCGGTCAGGAGGTCGGATATGTGCCCGCAGTACACTCTCGATGTTGTTATACCCTACTAAGAGCTCCTATATACATAATCAAAGACTAAGCTACTAAGAGCGACAAAATAACAGTAATAATGTTATAGAGCGAAACGCGAAGTACAGGGTCCATTGGACCCAGTAGCGCCTTATGTGTTAAATGTAGGACGCAGAGAAATACTTACTGACATCTTTTCCACTGAGTTATTTTTAATGATGGAGACGTCCCATTCCCTGCTGTCTCTTTTAAGTGTTATTATATAGAGCTTACGCTCTCGGTCTTGGTCCATATTTGGAGATAGCTTGCAAATGGAAGATTTTTCGCTAAGTCTGCCGTTTTTGTGTATGTGTATCAAGGAACATAATATGATGTGTATATACTTATATTCAAATGGGTAACTTAAAAATATTTTAAGAATAATAATGTAACTTATCGTTTCGAAATAAAATTTTATTCGGACGTGATCAAGTAACAGTTAGAATTTTCAAGGCAAAGCTGCATAAAACTACAGCTAAAGAAACAAGCGATTTATACTAGGTACAGTTCTAAAGAGAGTGAAAAATGTATTTTCTTTCACAAAGCGCAAAGGTAAAGAACATGAAATATGGTGTGGATTCCGCTCGGCTCACCGTGCGTTGGGAGACTAGGTACGTATCGGTTTTCGTGACTCGAAAATATAAGCTCTGCCTGGTTTTGCGTTGCAAGGCTGCAACTTTAAATAGAATTTGCATAGTCAGATAAAGAGAAACAAGGTTAAAGTTTCTAAAACAACACATTCTTAACAAATAGGTAATTCTCTATTCGGTAATTATTGGAAAATGAAATGATAAAGCTTATTGAATAATAGTTATTTGTTATACAAGAGTGAAAAGTTGTTTTTTAACCGCGTGCTCAATTTTGATGACCGAGCAAGCGAAGGATTCTAAAATTGAATCACGAGCGGAGCGAGTGATTCAAAAATTAGAATCCTGAGCGTCAGCGAGGGAATCAAAAGAGCACGAGGTGAAAAATCTTTTCACTCGAGTGCAACACGTAACTTTTCATTCCACCTCAGCGAGGAAATGACTAAATGCAAAAAAAATCACAAGGTAACTTTTCATCCCACCTCAGCGAGGAAATGACTAAATGCAAAAAAATCACAAGATTAAATTCAATTCTGTTAATTTCTTCGTCACTAGAATCACTCATTTTAGGTTTTTCACTTATTTTCAATTTTCTTGTTTTTAATCGGTTTTAATTTTAAACAATAATAAACAATATGACGTGAAAGAAAATGGTGCGCGCAAAGCAAATTAAAAAAGTACACCAAGAAGGTTACGAGTGTGAGTTTTTAACAAATTAAAAACGATTGTATGGAAATTCGGCACCATAGAGGTACAAGTAAATAGGTTTTAATGATGTTTTGAATTCACAAACTTCATAGACGAGTGATATTTACTAACGTGCACACGATGTTCTAAATTCAATTTACTTTATCCTCTAGAGGATAATAACGGCTTTTACCATCAGATATCGAAGAATAAAAATACTCTTTCCGAGATGGTGGGATGAAAAATAATATTATTGATATTTTAATTAAATTATTGTATTCCAATTAATTAAATTTAATTTAAAAAATCCACAAATAAAGCGCTTAGTAACTTAGTATTGATACGACTTTGACCTAGTTACAGCACTTGGATACGAAAACCGGTTTTCGATAAATAATTATTCGCACGATACCGTGTTGCTAGATGAGTTAATCTATTGATTATTGTATATCCATAATGAAAACAAAACTTTGGCTATTACGACCTAATCATGAATGACCGTCCCACCACCACCACCACCACCACTACAGCCCATTAACGTCCCACTGCTGGGCACAGGCCTCCGCTCTCATTGAAGAGAGGGAATTACAGCTTAGACCCACCACGCTGCTCCAATGCGGGTTGGCAGGCTTTAACAACTATTATCATGTTATTGATAATAACCGGGACCGACGGCTATTCGTGCTCTCCGAGGCAAGGGGGTGACACACCGCCAACTTCCTAACTCCGGGCTAGTATTGAGAATTTCTAGTCAGAAAAACTCAATACTTACTTTGTAGCTCGACCCCGGGACCACGTCAGCCGCAGTCGAACATGCTAACCACTAGACCAACGAGGCTAAAACGTTATAGTCGCTTTTAATACAGAAGTGTTGAACTAGTTCACGAGCGACCTAGCGTAAGAATCCCCTACAGCAGGAGATAATTACTCTGCCGTCGTCACCATAATATCTAAGCCGCCTGCCACTTTTACATAAACTGCGGCATAAATGGTGGCTTTCTATTATTACCTTACCTAATAATTTCTTACGTATTAAAGCAATTTACGTAACATGGGATATACGTAAATGCCTGCGGCCAGGGGAGAGATTCTTATGACTACCAAGGCATGTACGACTACCTAATCAAGTAAATGTTTCCAAATCAACGATCCGAATAAATCGATACAACCAGTTACGAAGTTATAGGTTTGTGGCTGTAGGAACCTATATCGAGACGACATTGCAGATTTGAAAATAGATATATTTTGTGCATCTTGATCTATTCGTACAGACTCAATTCAATATTTTTGACCAGGAAAACCGATGTTTTGATGAAGCTCTTCTAAGATCTTCTGATGCTTTTAATATAAAAAACTAGCTGATGCCCGCGACTTCGTCCGCGTGGATTTAGGTTTTTCGATTCCCGCGGGAACTATTTAATTTTCCGGGATAAAAAGTAGCCTATGTGCTATTCCAGACTATAATCTATCTCTGTGCCAAATTTCATCCAGATCCGTTCATCCGTTGGAGCGTGATTGAGTAACAAACATACATCCATACATCCATCCATCCAAACTTTCGCATTTATAATATTTATTTGATATTTGATAAATACTCAATACAAAATGTACATCTGAAATTATGTACTTAAATCTCTAGCCCAATGCCAAAATTATTTTGGTACTTATGCCTACCTACCTACGACCTACAATACCTTATGTTATTGTAAAGGTCTGTTTCATCTATTCATTGGGCTAGAAGTTATAACTAATCTTTGGTTAGGTACCTAACTTTAATAAAACTTTGCCACGCATAATGTTGATTTTGTGTGCGTTTTTCGCTGTTCACTACTTTTTTGCCCGGGCGGTTTATTATAAAATGTTCCAAATTAAGCATATAGGTAAGTTGTTTCAGTAATATTTTGTCTAATACTAAGTAAGTATATCATTTAGTTATTTAGTAAAGCTTGAAAATGCAAAAGTTTTAACGCGAAGTCCTAAGTTAAAGGCGGTTATGGTATTATTAACACAGAATAGGTAATAGTACTAAGTACCAACACTCGACTAATCTACTATTACCTATTCTGTGCTAATACGAGTGCCATCGAACGTCCACGCAGTAGTTAAATATCTCAGGTCACGTAACAAGTGAGCCAGGCCTGGTATTATCGCAAAATTCATTGATACCATAAACGCTGTTTTTGTACTAATACAAAGAAGAACGGTAAAAACTTCATCACAATTGAGAATGAAAAAGAACTCGACCTATCCAAATAGGTCTGTATCTTACGTACTCGTACATTAAGTAGATGAAAACCATTAGGTCGTAAATTCCTAGAGCAATAATAATTTTATGACGCGAGTCTAGTGTTTTCTTGGCAAAACACACTGTGAATCTCTTATGCATAGCAAGACGAGATGAATGCTCGACTTTAAACGAGAGTGCTTAAAATAAGTTCATATTTTACAAAAAAATACACTTTTGTGTAAAAGTAAAAAACATTTACTATGGTGAAAGTATAGATATTGAGAGCTTTTAAAGCTATTACATACAGTTAATGAATATTACGTACATGACTCCTGTACCTACACAAATTTTGTGGTGGATATCGAGTAGTCGCAGTTCAAGACTCACTCACAACATATCTACCTGATATTCGAGAGATAAACCAGAGTGGGTCACAGCTCACAACACAATATTGAGACATACTTTGAGTAAATACATTGATAATTTTCTTTCTTCCTTATTTTTTCTTCTCGTATAATTTACTAGCTTAACTTGGGATAGGTTTGTATCTTAGTTATTAAAACACAATTGGTATTCTAATTTCTATTCGCATTTTATTTGGAGTAGATTATAATACCTGCTTTTAAAAACACGCAATTTACAAAAAGTACATTTGTATGATAGTTTCATGTGCATTCATATTAGTTATAGCGAGCGCCAACACGTCATGCAGAGAGAATACTCCTCTTAGTTACTATTAAAATAGTTTTCCGAGAAATTATATTAAAAACTTCGTCTTCTTCCGCGTGAATTCAGGGATTTTTTTAAATTCCATGGGAGAGCTTGATTTTCCGAGACAAATAGAATCCGTAGTCCTGTAGAGTGGAAGCTATTACTCTATAGAATTTCATCAAAATCAGTTGCATAGATTGGCCTCAGGATTGACAGACACAATTCCATATTTTTAAAATTAATATTTATATTTATGGGTGACAGTTATCGATATTATGGTAATGAGTAGAAAATATTGTTTTTAGTTATAATCAACGATCTCTTTGTATTCATTTGTAGGCGTTGTCAATCATATCGTTTCGATAAGAAATATTGGAATTATTTACAATATGCCAGTTTAAAAACTAAATGTAACTTATTCTTTAACTATTAACATTGTATACAAATAAAAAAAATCTTAACACAACACACAGAACTATATTTTTGTTGAAATGTCTCAATGATAAATTTTGGATTCATCATTGAGTGTTTTATTCCCCACCTCGCCATTTCACGTGATAAAGACGGCTTGGCGTCATCTGAAACAAAGGGTGAAATTGCTTGAAGGGTAATCTACCTGGCTGTTCTGCGTGCGTTGACCGCGTTTGACGCCAGCGTGGTTACACGGCACTTCAAAGAATCCTGTTTCCCATTGTTTGTACGGGAAAGACTTTTAGCATCAGGAACTCTTTAGCGCAACTTTGCAGGTAGAGAGCTTTCACACCTTTGATACCTACTTGAAATTTAAAAAAAAAGAGACTGCTCTGTCTATATTTTCAAGTTGAAAGTTCTATTTATTTTAAGAATACAGGAAATACTTCATTTTGTTAATTTTGGAAATCAGGAATTCCTAACCGCTTCCAAAACATTCATGAAATATTGATTTCATTAATTTTTTCCAGTAGTAAATATTTCTCTGTTAATGAATGTGAATGTTTCTTGAAATTTTGCACGCCATTATTTGGCAGATTGTAATAATATGTACCATCTTTATGTAACATCTTTATGTAACTTACAATCATGCAATAAATGAATAAACAATAAACAATAAAACAGCAAAATATGATGGAATTAAAAATGAGAATATACCATTTTCGGACATTAAATAACGCGGATACGGTGACAGCTAGTAGGTATGAAAAATAAAACGAAACCTCAACAGGCATTAAAGTTAGTTCGTCTACCTATATATGGAGCGCGCTCACTAGGCGACTGGACAAAACGTCGTTCCCCTGCAATGCTTACGATTCACGCGAGCATTTTTTCCTGTCAGGTCCCTACTATGTTTTCGGTTAAATAATTTTATGCCGGCTATTCTCAGTAGATTCTGACATCATGACGGTGATTTGCGTTTCATAGTAATTATAATAGCTAAAAAAATAAAAATGCATTACCTACTCGTTTTTCAAAGCTGAAGCTTCAATCAAAGAGCTAATTTTTTGACTAATTTTTTGAGGGTGTTAAGTCATATTTCCGCCAACAAAAAGTTCTGAAGTGACCCAGCATTAAAGTCAACTTATGACGGAGCATGATAGATTGGGGACGACCCACGCCCGCTTATTTTTTATTAAATTCCGGGTTCGGCTTCAATTGTGGTAACAAATTCCCAAAAAACTTCGCCTGATGTGATATACCTACCAAAATGTATTAATCGTAACCAGAACGACGACATAGTAATGTAGTTAAAGTTTGTATTCTGTATCGTAATATAGTGATCGGTTTCGGCAAAAAAAAATATCTAATTCACCGATTGTAACTATAAAATAAATTTTATTACAAATGACAACCTCCGTGGCGCAGTATGTAGCGCTGTTGTCTTAACGTGCGGAGGTCCCGGGTTCGATCCCCGGCAGGGTCAAAGTGGTCTGGCCTGGTGGGAGGCCGTGGCTAGTTACCACCCTACCGGCAAAGACGTACCGCCAAGCGATTTAGCGTTCCGGTACGATGCCGTGTAGAAACCGAATAGGGGTATGGGTTTAATATAACTGCCATGGCCCTAACAGGTTAGCCCGCTACCATCTTAGACTGCATACCATCAGGTGAGATCGCAGTCTAGGGCTAACTTATAGTGGATAAAAAAAAGACTAAAACTAAGATCCAAGATTTGGTAAGTCAAATTAGTTATTGATCATAGATTTAATTTGGTCTCGCTGGAGAGGGAGCGCAGCGGATGATAAATCTATGATAATGATAGAGGCCCCTTTTTCAAGTTTGATTTACTAGATTAGGTATGGTAGATAAAAATATTATTATTACCTATCTCTTAGCTGTTCGAATCATCTGCGGATATAATGCCTGAATCACATCTACGCAACTTGAATTAGAGCGCTGTAGAGCCTGTAGACTAGCTACGAAGCTTTTGCCGTAACGTATCACGTAGACGTAGACTTCAACAAATATTTGCCCAGCGCTCTTACGTTATAGCGCTCATCACGTTTTATATGTCCTTCTTTGTATTATACTTTCTTTAGTGAACGCATACGTTAAGATATTTACCAACTTAAAACAAATTGTTTACTATTATAAAGAATTCCTGAAATGAGACATAAATCACAGTTATAAATATGAATTATTTGAAAGAATTTTGAAACCTTAAAACGTAAAAATATAGTATTATACTATACTATTACTATAGACACATAATTATATAGTTTAAAAAGACACAGACGAATAAATAGTGATGATTACTGAGCTACTGAAAAAATATAAAATTTTCCACACGCAGTGACTGTCAAAGCAAAAATTTGAACAATGTTTTTATTAAATGAAACAAGTACCGCAAATTTTTAAACAATTCAGACCCTCCTTTAAGCTCCGGCCACCTTTTATTTTAATACAAATCGCGCAAATTGCCGGTGTAGCAGCGGCGATTCATAAAACAAACATAAAACGAACGAAAAACCAATTATTATATTTCTTTGACACCATTCCGTTTTCTTATAAATTCCCGTTCACTTTTGTCGATATTGGAGTTACATATTTTTTTCAATTCATTTCAAATTATTAAAATCCCCGCTCGCACCAAACGTTAACTGTTTGCGATAAACTTTTTTGATATTACTCAGCAGCCGGTGCACGTAAATCTGCCCTTACATTGGTCTTCGTAACTTTTTCAATTTAACAGGTTAGGATAAATCGTTCATTCTTTTTATTTGAACATAGAACTGATATAAACTCTGCCAAAGTTTAGGCAGGGTGGTCTATTGTTTGTTCGCGTTAACTTTGAAAATCTTTTACCTCGAAAGATAGAATAGGAGTTTTGCTTTCTTATGACATCGATTAAAACTTTTCCTTCGTTGCATTTTAATAATATTATGGAAATTTTTAGCCGTTTTAAGTTATATAGTTTCAGGCTGCATTTTCAGTTTCGATCATCTTAGCTGTTCATACGGTATTTTGAACCGGTAAATTGACTTGACGATTCGAAATCACTTGTAAAAGCTTATTGGAATAAAAAATCTATGGGTTCATTAGAAAAACGAAAATTAGGCTATCTTATGTGAATCCAACTGTGATAATAATTTTATGGACGTGATAGTTGACGTAATAATTACATTTACAGCCACATACGAGGCCAGTACCTTTGCAAGCATTATAAGGTATATATCCGGATAATCCTACTGGAAACGGAACAATGTTTGATATTGTAGGTAAAACGTCATGTTATCTAAAAAACAACTATAAGACCATTAACCTACCTACTATTACGTATCAAATAATTAAAGTATTATTTTCCTATACCTACCTAATATGAAAAATATTACAAAACATACTCTCTTGTATTACAGTAATTGTGACGAGTGTGAAAAAGTAACAAATCTGCATCGCCATATTCATTTCAATTTTATGAATATAGATTTTCTGGAAAGTATCTGAAAAATTCACCTACGTAAAGTAGATGTTGTGAAGGAAGAGCCATTTGGTTTTGCAACCCTTTTCTGCCTGAAAAGAATCATTAAAAGTTTTCTCTTTGGTGCTTTTGCAGACTGTGGACTGCAGTTTGCAATTACTATTCTGAAAGACTCGTATTTGATTTGTTTAGTATTGGCCCAATTTTAATAAGTATTAATAAACTCAAATATTTACGCCATAGTTAAAATACCTACATATACCTTAATTATTGTGGACGAATACCTAATTAGCTAAAGTGAATTTTGGCTACATTTTATCGAAACGTGAGAAATTGAAAAGTAACCGAAAATCAAATAACCGATCTTTATAGTAATTAACAGCAATTTATTTTGAGTCTAAATCGTTAACACACATTACTAAATAAAATTAAAACTAATAAATTATATGTTATAAAGCACAGGCTACCGCGACAAGACGTGAAACGTGAAACGTACGTGAAACGTACGTGAAACGTGTTTCACATACGAGGCGGACATTTTGTCCTATCCAGTTTATAGTATGTTTTTGCCCTACCATTCGAAAATTAATACGCAACAACAATCTTTTATAAATTTTAGGGCCTGTTTTTTGTATTATCAATAAATTTTATAACATAGAACTCGCTAAGATTAACAGCTCCTCGAGCCCCCTGGTCCCACGCCCCTCCTAGGCGAATCTGCTGGCTTCCTCATGTTTCTCCAAATTCTCCAAAACCCTCTGCACAGACCGATGTCGTTGAAATTCAGAAACAATAAACCCCCTAGCATGAGCGCCGTGGTTCCATATACAACTCCCATAGCAACTTTAGGCAGCGTAGGTCCAAATAATAGTACTCTCACGTATTCAACCACACAAGCTTCCAAGCCCCTGGAATCAAAGAAAACTAATATTGATTAGAAGGTAAGGGACAAGAGGGGTGGGAAGAGGAAAGAAGCCATAGCTACGAAACAAAAGGGAGTGAACTGGAATAAAAACAACCGGAGAACTATATTTCGCCTAGCCAGGGAAAGGAGAAGCTTACAAAACTAACTGCTAACTTCCAGTAATGGAGAGGCACATTAAACTTATTTTCCTATATTCGCTTCCACTTGGTGAGTCGAAGTATCCAAGAAAAGAAACAGGGCTCACAGAGTGTTGAATCTCCTCACATTACGTGCCTTTATTCAAGTCTAGTTTTTTAGTGTGCCGTTAGCCTGTTGTAACTTGCGCTTGATCCAACAACCAAGCATAACATAGCGTAGCTTGAGATGTTGATCACAGCTTTTTGCTAATAAAATAAGTGAACATAAATTTAAAAAAAAATACCACGACTGCCCGTATTGTTTCTTTTTTTCAAAAATGTATAGTCAGTGTTACTATAGGAATGATGAAAGGATTCTAACGATACCCCATAAATCCTAATCTGTTCAGGCATTTAGAAGTTATGGTAGAATAAAGAAACTCATATGTAACATGCATAGGTACATGAACCCTGAAAACATTACACTCCGTTTTTGAGCAGTCGTGTACTAAAATAGCGTGCTATTAGATTTAAACAAGGTAGTTAAAAATGGTAAAGATCTTACCAATGCGTATGAGCTGTAATAAAAATAGCCAGAAAGGTGTCGAAAAGTCTATTAGGAATCAATAATCCAAGAGGAATGAGTACGACAAGACAAGCTGTTGTACCCTTTTCGACTATCCATAGTTTTGCGTGGTCATGAGGTTTTTCTTCGTGTCTTCGGACAATCGATGTACTGAGTAATTTGACCTGAAATCATGCTAATTTATTTGAAACTAGACGATGCACGCGACTTTATTCGCGATTTCCCGCGTGAACTCTTCAAGTTACCGGGATAAAAAGTAGCATACGTCCTTCCCCGGGATGCACCTATCTCTGTACTGAATTTCTTCGAAATCAGTTGAAAAAATGAGCCGTGAAGGAGTGGCAGACAGACAGATTCATTTTCGCATTTATTATATTAGTACGGATAATTTGTTTTATTTTTTAGGGTTCCGTACCCAAAGGGTAAAAACGGGACCCTATTACTAAGACTCCGCTGTCTGTCTGTCTTCAGGCTGTATCTCATAAACCGTGATAGCTAGAAAGCTGAAATTTTCACAAATGATGTATTTCCGTTGCCGCTATAACAACAAATACTAAAAATTAAAAAAATATATATATTAAGGGGGGTCCCCATACAATAAACGTGTTTTTTTTCGATTTTTTTGCTCAATATTAAAAACGGTAACAGGTAGACGGTTCAAATTTTCACAGAATATTAACTTGTATATTACCTTTCAAAGTAATAATTAAATATCAATAAAGTAAATATTAAAGGGGGGCTCCCATACAACAAACGTAATTTTTATTTTTAATACGTCATAAATCGTAAAACTTACTACAGGTTTGTACGGAACCCTCGGTGCGCGAGTCCGACTCGCACTTGGCCGGTTTTTTAAATAGGAATATGCAACTAGTACATTAAAATAATATTTACAGGGTTATAAATAGGTGTCATTTTGGACCTCGTAAAACTAGTTTTGAATATAGACCCATTTGTGAGGACATTAGTCTGTATAGTAGGTATTAATGCCACACGCAATCGTTGGTATAAAAACGTGCTGATTATTCCTGAAAAGAAAAAAGTAACAATTATTTTATTAAACGTCTTTTTTTTTTAAATTATTTACTTGTTCGTTCAGATAGTAAGGCCCACCAGCTAACCTCAAAGTTATTTAGCCTAGTCAACTTAACTCTGCGCTTTATTTGACCTATTGGTGCATTCCTACAATATACATTTAACTTTATAATATTTAAATACAATTTTTAAAGTTTCGTAAGAACGCATCTGCAATTGTAAACAAAGATGCGCAGTACTACTTCATAGGTTTTTTCTCGACGTATAGTTACGTCCCAAACACTACAAGCTATATAGACATTTGTGAGATATTCCGACAGGTGTAAATATGGATTTATTAATTTAAAGGATATCCTATACAATAATGAGAAAATAGACAAGATTCCCCAGCCTATGCAGCTTGCACTATAGGGGCTTTTACGACCCAATTCATTGTATTCTGAGCTAGGTCAGTGCATATTTCTTACTAAGAGAAGCCGGTAAGGCTACCTCAAAACCACTGGGATTATCTATGCGGCAAATCGGATAATTCTTAGAAGTAACATCCTGCATTAAATTTCTACTTTGCATTGTAGGTACTTTGCATGTACTCTACCTGACTTTGACTATCTGACCCAATGATATTCCCCATGTTCCAACCCAACTCTACCACTGACTTACAATAATTTATTTATCCACTGACTTTAAGAACAGGTAAGAGAATACTACCTTGCCTTCGAAAGCACGTAGAGAAAGCCATTAATATTTGTACACATAAATTATTGTTGTGTTACTAAAATGCACAAAATAAGTTTAAAATATGCCCAAAATTCACAGCGCTACTTGTCAAAATTTGATTTGTGCCTGTCACTTTGGTAGTACTATATTTTTTTTTAGAATTATAGTGGACAATCTATTTTCCTACCAAAAAGGTATACGTCTTCGTACTCGCGGGTCTTTTGGGTGCGTTGTCCGTCTGTCCACATGATGAAACTATGATAATACTAGCTGATGCCCGCGACTTCGTCCGCGTGGATTGATGTATTTCGGTTCCCGCGGGAACTCTTTAATTCTCCGGGATAAAAAGTAGCCTATGTGCTATTCCAGACTATAATCTATCTCTGTGCCGAATTTCATCCAGATCCGTTCAGCCGTTGGAGCGTCATTGAGTAACAAACATCCATACATCCATACATCCATACATCCATACATCCATCCATCCATCCAAACTTTCGCATTTATAATATTTATTTGATATTTGATAAATTCCTTGTTGTAATACTGAACCTTAAAAATTGAAGAAGTAAGGCATTATTACACAAAATAGCTAAATAGCATACATAATAGCATCATCACTTGTTAAGTTTAACAAAATCAAATTATTGTGGAAGCCATTTTCCTCACAGAGGATTTCCATTGAAAGTCGACAATGCAGCCCGCCGGTGGACGGAAGGCCATTGTCATACTGGAAAAGCTATTATTGACATTATTTAAAGTCCTATTAAAAGTTTTTTTAAATAAAAACCAAAGGCTTTTGTAAACGTTTTCAGTAAAAAATCAATAAGTAATATTGGTGACGTCGATCGCAGCTGCTGGTGTAATAGGTGTTTTAAGTCGTGAGTATATATTGAGTTTGATTGCAGGAAATATAACAAAGAAACAGTCTGGTTTTTTTAATAGAAAACCTGTAAAAATCCATTCTAATAATATAAATCTGAAAGTGTATCTGTATGTCCATTTGTTTTTATCCAAAGTTTTTTTCTGCTACGCTGTGATACCTGTTCTTTCAATTGAGGAAATTCAGTGCATCTATCCTTTTTTCCATTCCGCGGAAGAACATATTTTTCATCACGAAAATCAAGGAGTTTCTACGGGATTTTTCAAAAACCTAAATCCAAATGGATAAAGTCACGGGCATGATCTAGTAATTAAAAATATTTATAAATAAGTTCTTGGTATAATTGGTTAAGCCATAATGAACCTACCTAGCGTAAATCGGAAAATAATCTAAAATTTCATAACAAAAAAAATTGCGAACGCAGTTGGATTCTTAGACTTATAATATTTACCACCGTGTATTGGAATATAGCCGCTCCAAGTTATATAAAAAACTATGCGACTGTAAAAAATGGAAAATTTTATGAACATGCCAATACCGTTATTTATGGCGTCGAAGCCAACGGCCAGATACGCAATCAATGGGCGTTGCTCGGTGCCGTGTACTTGCTATCGTATATCATGGAGCTGATTGAGCGTTGCTGCCCTGTTATAGTCTGTCGTCCAAACCATTGTTTTACCTAACATAGTTGGTAAGCTTCTAAGTTAAGACAATTTTATCATCAATCAAATAAATATTATAAATGCGAAAGTTTGGATGGATGTATGCATGTATGGATGTATGGATGTGTGGAATGTATGGATGTGTGGATGTATGGATGTTTGTTACTCAATCAAGCTCCAACGGCTGAACGGATCTGGATGAAATTTGGCACAGAGATAGATTATAGTCTGGAATAGCACATAGGCTACTTTTTATCCTGGAAAATTAAAGAGTTCCCGCGGGAACCGAAAAACCTCAATCCACGCGGACGAAGTCGCGGGCATCAGCTAGTAATATATGATATACTAGCTGATGCCCGCGACTTCGATATTTATAAATGCGAAATATTATTATTTGATAAAAATTATAATTATAATAATTATTATTATATTATTATTTGATTTGATGCGAAATATTTATTATTTGATAAATATTATAAATGCGAAAGTTTGGATGTATGGATGTATGGATGGATGTTTGTTACTCAATCACGCCCGAACGGCTGAACGGATCTGTATGAAATTTGGCACAGAGATAGATTATAATCTGGAATAACACATAGGCTACTTTTTATCCCGGAAAACTAAGGAGTTCCCGCGGGAACCAAATAACCTCAATCGCGGTAGTCGCGGGCATCAGCTAGTATTTAATAACTACGAGTATGACTGATAAATAAATGTCAAAAAATTTGCAATTCAGGAATAGCATTAGACTTAAATAGTGCACGAAGTTGCGATTCACGAATTTTACACTTGTTACACGGACTTGTTAACAAAATATCTTAAAACCGCTGTCACCATGTAATGAAACGCGCTTATCTGATTCAATACTAACTATTATTTTAAGTACCCTCATTAGGACATCATATATTTTTACATTGTACTTGTACTTATAATTAATACCACAGTTAAAGTAGGTACATTGAGTAGAATAAGATACAGGTTGACATGAATTATTTCATCTGGGCTCCTTATCCCTACTTCTATTTATTTATTTATCTTTTAGATCATGAAACAGTTCTCAAAACAATGTAATTTGTATTGTATACACTTACGATATTTACTACCGTGATGTAGACACACAATATCGACACAATATTAATACTAAACACGCAAAGAAAAATTGTGGGGAAAATAACCAGTCAATATGGCCAATTTAATAAATATATAATCTCTAAACTAAACTCAAATTACAGCTCTAAAATTTCCAGTTCTGTCCCTTTCCGCAGGGAGTATTATGAAAGGGTTAGCAATATTTTTAATGCTGTCAATTTAGTTTAGAGGTTGTGTACAACAGAATTAGCCTCAATGTCTTGCTATTTGCAAAGTTCAGTCCAATTCAGTCACGTCCAGGTAATGAATTATACGAAAATATTATAAGCCTTTGCGTTATGGTATGTAACAGAACGAATAATTTTGATTAAAAATAAAGGGAATCTATTGACCGCTTTTATCAGGAATTTAGTCGTTTAATATAAGGGGAGTTGTCAACGCTGAAATTAAATTCTTGTGCGCCATGAGGCTTAGTATACCTTTACTTTGTAAAAATATTACGACGAAAAATTCTCAAAAGGTTATTACAAAAGGCTTGCAATATCGTTTTATCTTTGGTTGGTTAATAACAAAATGTAGGTACCTAAAATAGAAATGCGAGCTCGTCCTCTGATTAAGTAGGTAGCTATCCCTAGAGGTTTGTTTTTGGTTTTAGTTATTGGGTTCATAGATTATAATATATACCTTATATATACTTAGATCTCAAAAAAATATAAAATCAGTGTCAATCGGTGTATATTATAATAACGTCAGTATCAATCGGTCCCGTCATTTCCTGCAAGAAAACATTTAATAAATAATTTTTGTCCATAATGTTTGCAAACTTATTAACATTAATAAAGAAAACTTTACCATCTATTTCTAAAAGGCACCTACACGCAGGTTGTAGCTTGTACTGCGAAGAAAAACCTGGAGACGTTCAAATAGGTGACCCATTTTGTCTTAAGCCTATAGAATACGAGAGTCACACCTTAAGGAAGCATGATAATTGCAAGAGGCAGCGACTTTACGAGTTTGGCCTCTACGTTGCTGCTTGTATGCCGAAATTCGTCCAAAAAATCGAGATGCAACACACGGATGAACTAGATATACTTACGTCTCCCGAAGGGCTATTCCCCGTTCTGAGTTTCATGGCGCATCATCAACATGCGTGTTTTAATCAATGCTCTTACGCAACTGCCATAGACGTGCCGAGTAGGGAATACAGATTTGAAATAGCCTACAATCTTCTTAGCTTAAGATTTGGCGAGAGAGCTAGAGTCAGAAGTTATACAGATGAAGTCACTCCATTTCATTCAGCGTACAGTCTTTGGGGTAACTGCAATTGGCTGGAACGGGAGATATATGATATGTTTGGAATAATATTTACAAATCATCCAGATTTGAGAAGGATTTTAACCGACTACGGTTTTGTTGGACATCCACTCAGGAAGGATTTCCCTTTAGTAGGCTACATCGAAGTGAGATATGACGATGAGTTCAAGAAAATAGTTTATGAGCCTGTTGAATTTGCACAAGAAATGCGCAACTTTCAACTTCATTCGCCGTGGAATTATTTAAGAAATTTTCATGAGGGTTACAATTGCCCTGTTCCTGAAAAAAAGGAAGAAGCTAAATAACCTCAGTTAAGCTATGATAATTTCACGGATTGTTATTTATTTACTATATCTATGTTATTAGAATAAATAATTTACCAGAGAAGCAAAGATAACTTATAATTTTTGCGTTGACGTTCTGTGTGCTCGTAATTAATTATTTTCACTAACTAGGGATTTATTATAGATTTATTTCACATAGTTTTTTAGATTTAATACCAACAAGATATGCCAAACGATACTCGAATAATCTTGCGAATACCTGTACTATGGAGTCTATTCGCTCTCGCTTCCTACAAAATAAGTAGGTAGATAATGGAAAACGAAGTTAACTTCCACGTCACGTAGCGCCGTATTATATACTTTTTCTTAATATCATAATACCATTTCTTATCATGACAGACATTGCGGACGTTTATACGGATTGTACTGTAATGGTAACATCCTCGAAGAATATACCTATAGGTATGCTCGAAATAATATATAAGTCTAATATAATTTTAATGCAGGATAATATAATGTATCTGGGCAAGTGCTTCAATATCCTCTTGAATCTTATTGACCGAGTGAACCGAGATCTTTGAGTCTACATAAGAGAACTTACTCAAAACTTCTAGATTAGAGAATTTAGTTTTTAAACATAAATAATATTATGTAATGATGTAACCCGATATTCTTAAGCCGAAAATTGCTTAAAAAGTTATAAAGAACTTGATCACACAAGCTGTAGCATATTACTAATTTACCTGTCATGTAGATCAGAGTAGGTATATTGTTTTTAATTTTTCGACGCGAGTCCACACTACCTAGTAATAATCATGAACAATACTAGCTGATATCTGAGACTTCTTCCAAGTTTTTTTTAAATTACCACGGGAACTCCTTAGTATTCCGGGATAAAAAGTAGCGGGATAAACAAACAAACACATTCGCATTATGATGCTTCGGAATAAACTCGATTAATTTGGAATAAATAATACGGTAGTAGATTTTCTTTTAGCTCCAAGAAAATGCGAAGTAAGGTCATTTCTCTATGTCGCTCTGTAAATAGCTCTGGGGAATGCTACAAATCTCAAAAAGTCACAAAGAGCTTTCTGCCTGTGCCTGAGTAGCATGCCCAGATAAATATTCTCTAATTTTACTGACGCATACAGGTGCAGCTCGCGTACAGCGCTTTTCTATTTTATGTTACTGTTTTGATCCACGCAAGCAAAAATTTAAAATTGGTTTCTCAAAAAAAGAATACAATTATTTGCTCAACTTGGGACCTGTGCATACGTAGGGTTGTCAACTATTGTCAATGTATACCTCAAGTATACCTGCTATTTTACTTATATATTGTGCGTAAATGAATGCAGTTTAAGGATAAAGTTCTCATATTTTTATGGCTTATTTCCGTCCCCAGAATGCAACTCTGAATCGCTGTACAAAATTTAGTCAAAGTCGATTCAACAGAGGTAACAGACAAAGGACGACAGGCACATAAACACACGGGCTGACTTACAAACAAACGTTTGCATATTTTATAATACTTGTTTATTAAGTAGGTATTAGTAATAGTTCTTGAAAATTGAAAATTATCGATGCGACAAAACTTACAATAACCAAGCTTGGTAAAAGCCATTACGGAGCCCGTATTCCACATATACACTTGGCTAGTATCTTCGAAGATGCTTTAAATTATTGCCTTAGACGTTAACTACCCCACAAAATAATGGTTTTGAATCAAAAATTTTATTTTCATTTCCTTACTTAATCGAAGCGGGATTTTTATGATTTAGTTTTGGTCAGAATCCCTATTTGTATGTTATCTATGTGTAGATAACATAAAAATAGGGATTCTGACTCATCCATGTGTGGCTTCATTAAGCTTATACGGTAAATCTACGTATAACCTTGTTGTAGTGGTGGAATTTTTCTCTGTAAGTGACAAGTATAGTAATAATTAACTATTATTATAACTCTTGAGAGTCTTCAAAGAAAAGTTTGTCCATAAATGAAATGTTTCTTATACCGAAATAAGTTTTTGTTTAGTTATATTAAAGTTTTGTTCATAAAACTTTTAAAGCTCGTTTTCTATTTGTATTATCTTGTTTGCCGTAACATCTGTGCAAGCAATAACTTACTACTCGAGTCACTGCGACATAAAATTTTTTATCCGATAAGAGACGGCGTTTAATGGCTGCTTCGTAATTAAGGAAAGACCACTTCCAACATTTATTGCCGAAGGCGAGGTGGAAATTAAGACGACTGGGTCTGCTATTCAGTTTGGAAAGTACTTACGGCCATAGTTTTCAACGGCCCATGTTTGTATCCCTTTACTTGGTGTCAAGATTTTGTAAGTGCCAACCGTTTAATACTAATGGTATGGTATGGAAAAACTATTCATACAAAATTAAAATACTTGAAAGCACTACACAATACTATATCTGTATACATATAATCTACCGATTCAAGCGGGATTTTAAAGACTAATCTTTATAGGCTCTACCCTTTAAATTCAAATCCATAATCCTCACAAGCAACCACCAAGCAATTAAAACATATTTACATAATATGACCGTTATAGAAACCACAATACAACTAACTCTATCTGCACTTATTTTATTTTTTTATTATTATCGGTATATAACTGACTCTCACGCCCGCATACAAAATAAATATATATAACTATGACCAAAAGAATAATAATAAACTTACGTAAATAAATAGAAATGAATAAACTTACATACACAAATACACAAATAAATAGTTGCTGCGGGCGGAGGATTACACCCCGGCAGGGGAGACCAGACGGCCGGGGGTCAGGGGGACAGGTTGAGAAACCGGCGGACTATCCTAGCCGAGTCTAGCAACACCGCTTTCTGCATCCTGGCTGCGAGCGAACTGCCACGGAACCCCAGTCGCCTCAGATGGTGAGCGAGGCTGACTGGGATTAACCCACTCGCAGATATAACGATTGGGATGGTTTCAGTGGACTCCACATGCCACATGGCGGAAACCTCGTGAGCCAGATCGAGATACTTTCGTTTTTTCTCCGTCTCAGCTCTCACAAGATTCTCGTCATATGGAATGGTGATGTCCACCAAAAACACCCGCGACTGTGCCCGGTCCAACAGCACGATGTCAGGCTTATTCGCTAGAATAGTCCTGTCCGTGATGATGGACCGGTCCCAATAGAGCCGGACTCCGTCACGCTCGAGTACAGGCACCGGTGTGTACTTGTAGTACGGCAGCCTCTCATCCAGGAGACCGTACTTCAGAGCAAGCTCCTGGTGAAGGATTTTGGCTGCTTGGTTGTGTCTGTGCAGATACTCAGTGTTAGCAAGCGCCGAACATCCCGAAAGCACATGTCTGAGCGACTCACCGGGATGGCAACAGGCTCGACAGATGTCGTGAGTGCCATCCTTCAGAATGTACTTTCGGTAGTTTCGCGTCTTAACTACCTGATCCTGTATCGCACAGACAAAACCTTCGGTTTCCCCAAAGAGGTCACCGAAGCGCAGCCATTGCACGGACGCCTTTTTATCAACGTGCGGCTCATGAAGAGCTTTAAAAAAGCGTCCGTGCAACTCCTTCTCCTTCCATACGGCCTCCCGGTCAGAGGTGCTAAGTACCACCGGCGCCTGCCACTCGATTTTGGCTTTATTATTATTATTATTTATTTATTTAATAAATCTAACCGGGTTTACATTTTGATGTGGTGTAATCATAAATTCATATTACACCCGTACTGTGGTAATTTTGTTTTTCTGGCTGACAAAAAGTCCACGCGTGCACGTCTTTTATGTGGAGGTGCACAGTTTTTTTTATGTAACGCCAACGTATCGTGCGGGCATTTTGTTTTGTCTTTACTTTTCTTGTTATTTGTTGTTGTCTTGTTCTTTTCGCTTTATTGCCGAATCTGCCGGCCTACTACGCACCTACCATCGTAGTACCCTCGTAGCGCTTACGATGAACTGCTAGGAAATCATTTCATTCTAATCATACTAATATTAAAAGGTTGTCTGGAAGAGATTGCTTTAGCAATAAGATCACTTTTGCACCCTTCTGTTTCATCTTTTAACCTTTTTGTTTATTGTCTTTACCTAAAAACCTTAATCAACGAAGTCGCGGGCATTATCTAGTTATAAATAAATTAATTATTGGTAGTTGGTACTCTAACTACTCATATCGTAGTTTTATAGATACGAATATTAACATCAATTCTGCGGAGTTTATTATTTCAACATATTGTGTAATGATGTTATATTGCCAGTTTAAATTTAGGACAAACAACAGGGTAATAAGGCGCAGCTGCACGGGTTGAACTAATTTCGTCCCGACATGACAAGGGTATTAGTTGGGTCGAGACCCTTTTTATAACTCAAGTAACTGGTATTATACCGAACGAGGTAAATATATTATTACATAAACTTCCAGAAAAACAAATTCAGTAATACAAACTATTATGCAATTTAAGGTATACTTTTATCAACTAAAGCTCACAAGAAAATGTATAGTAGTTGGATAGAAGCAGGCGTTATTTTGCAAAAGTCCAAAGCTTAATCCATCTTAATTTTATAAATGCGAAAGTGTGTCTGTCCGTCTGTCTATCTGCTACGCTTTAACGGCCTATTATTTCAACCGCTATGATGAAACTAGGTATGGTGGTACGTTACATCCCGGGGAAGGACAGAGGCTACTTTTTATGCCGAAAAAGTTCCTCCGAGAATTAAACAATACACGCGAACGAAGTCGAGGACATCATCTTGCTCGCAATAATCTGATAACAGACAAATTTATGCAATGCAACCAAGCAAAAAAACGCACTACTCCCACCACACCACACCACACAAATCTCCCGAAGCACTCTCAACATACGTTCTACTTTACTACTCTACTAAGTGTGAAGAATGAACACGGTTAACAGTATTTTTACGATACTAAGTTGTGATTCATACATAATTTTACATCAAATTTCATGTTCAATTTAAATGTCCTACAATTAATTGTTAATTCTACCTTAGAAATTATATTTTGGCAACATTGAATGTTACAGGATACAGAATTTATTTTGATTATAATGTTAGTAATTTAATCACCAATCGGAGCTTTTCAATTTGTAAACTGTAATCGTGACAAATCGTGACAATCACAAAAATTCAGGAAAATGTCGGTGAGTGGGTAACGAAAAATAATATAAAAGTAAGCGAAAATGGCGGCATCAGTTCAGTCAGTATTAAAATTTCGAATAGTTTTTAGTTATTACGTGTAGATAAAGTGTACATTGTTATTGATTGTTTTGGTGAATAAGGAGTGGAATACAACATTTTGTTGAGATAAGTATAATCTAAGTTATAATTACTGATTTAAGAGTCTGTTTGGTTATCATTATCAATTTCTAAATGGTTGGCTTTTTAAATAATGTTTTGAGACAGATCTAGTAGTAAAATTTATCAAAACCAATATAATTGTAAAATCAACTTTTAATAATTCATCGTTTTTATTTATTATCATGTTTTAATATCATTGATTGTTCAATAACTTTAAAAGAGCAACTATACCAGTTTCTTGCAGTTTCTTCTGGATAGAATAGCTTTCCGAAACTGTGGTAGATTCATTTAATGATGAATAGATTTAACATTGAGATTAATTATTGTAATATAAATGTAATTCTTACATACACAACAAACTGGAATAAACATAAATTAAAATCTATTCATGGTTATCTTGTGTTTATTTCTAACCTACTGGCAGTGTGGTCTAATATCTTTTACATAAGTATAGCGGAGATATTGACTCAAAAATGCACAATCTTAAAACCTAACCTTTGCAATACTTGCTTGGTTGCCGGACGTTGCATATCGCACTTTGCACAATATTATAGATTTGTCTGTCAGCGTGATTAAAGCGTCTTGAAGTGGTAAAGAACTTGTCGCCGCGCAGATGTTCAGGCAAACATCATTAAAATACCTAATTATTATTGCGTTATTGTTGCAGCCTAAGTATATGTTATTAGCCTGATATTATATCAGCATAATGATATCTGGTTGCAACTCTCGTGCTAAACGATTAAAGCCTGTCCTAAAAATATTGGTAAATATTTTATTTCAACCAAATATTATATATTTCCTGACTAGGTACATTTCCAACAGATTGAATCGCTGAACATGCGTGGAAAGGTTCTGACAGTTTGCGAATTACGAACAATTTTCAGCCGAATGGCCCAATTCGAGAGTATAATTATGTGGACGGAATGTATAGAGCTCTACTATCTCACAATGGCGTGTAATCAAAGCGCCGCTACTCCAATCGCGCGTAAATCTGGACAATCTCAGGTAATTATCGCAAAATGTCCAATATTACATTAAACGGGTACCTACGTGATATCCACTATTAGTGTCACTATGTGTTCATTGACACGTAATGAAAATATGATTTATGAATATCGTAATGTGAATATTAGATAAGGTCCACAAAATCTATGATGGCGATCTCAACTCCTCGAGGCCTAATCAAACTGCGGCGATACGTCGCATCGAGTGATACAAAGGGTAACACGGATAACTGTCCTCTTTACTAAGGGTCATTACCCCTCCCATTACCTAATCTCATTTCGGGCTGAGTTTTATGAGGATAATAATTATTACTGTCCTCGTTGCTAAGGGCCATGACCCCTCCCATTACCTAATCACAATAATATGGGCTGACATTTTTGAGGATAATAATTTTATTATTATTACCATCTCAATATACGCATCGACTACGAGTGAAATGATCTATTATTTACGGATCATACACTCACATACTTTTTATGGCTGAGGTCTGTTCAGTTAAGTATGGAAATACCAAAGAGTAAATATCTTACTCGGAGAGAAATACCTATATTTATTACGTGTTTGTTTAGTGTGTTTACATGTTAGTGTTGTGGTTGTTTAGAGTATGATTTCAACTCTAGAGCTTGACTCTGTCAGAAGCGCGTCGGCCTAACCATCTAATTCTAGAAGAAACGCAAGCGAAATTAGCTTTATCTTTACTATACTAGCACGATTAACTGAAATGCTCTGTCACAACTAGGCCATGAATCTTAAACTTTATATAATTACTAGATGATGCCCGCGACTTCGTCCGCGTGGATTAAGATTTTTAATTCCCGCGGGAACTCCTTAATTTTCCGGGATAAAAATAGCCTATGTCCTTCCCCGGGATGTAACCTACCCCTATACCAAATTTCATCAAAATCGGTTGAAAAGATGGGCCGTTAAAGCGTAGCAGACAGACACACTTTCGCATTTATAATATTAGTATGGATGTATTTAATGTTCAATCAATTACGTTTAAAATTTAAAACGTCCAAATTTTCAAGCATCTGTTAGTTTAATATTAAGTAAATAAGACTCTTATACCGTGTAATCTCGGGTTACAGTATAACGGCTATAAAGGCGTGGTAAATTCATCCCGAAACGTCAATCACACGGTGGACGAAAGCCGAGGATAGTAAAGCTGAGGGTTAGATTATAAGGGTCTAATTCTCCTGGGTAAAAGGAATATTAATATTCAGGACCATGAATGATGGATCTAATTTACTTTCATATTACGCTATACAGTATTGTAGTATGTAATACCTTTTTCGATGACAATTTTGTTGTGAGTCTCGGTTGAATAGGCAATTCCGATATTATAATCTAATTAAAAATGTACGAGTATATCGGTTTCGATTCTTGGTTAAGAATTGGTAAAGATGTATACAACCGTGTACACCTTAAACCATAATTTTAGAGGACAAGCGGTATTTTAAGGCAAAAATTCCATATGAATATAAAGGCTTAACAAAACTCAAATTTCAATCTCCGTTCCATCGAGATAATTTATTTTACATAACAAATATCTCCATAAGCGATATCTGGAATCCAATTTAAAATTTGCGTGTACTTGGCCAACCAAAGCCGCTTGTGATAAAATCGGAACGGCAGTATTTTGGAATGAAATAAAAATAACGTGCTGCGTGTGTATCACATTTGAGTATTTTTCATTAAAAAAATCTATATGTAGGCACAGGATGGCTCTCGTCGGTATTCATTGCTCCAATCCACTAAACCCAAACTAATAAATTCAACCACGAGTTATGAAACAACTATTATTATTATTACAATTAAACAAAGAATTAGAATTGCGCCAGAAATACGATTCGTCGTGAAAGCGGTGCGCCGGCGGCAAAAAGTTGGGTTTTCCCGCCACGCTACCACTAATGCGACGCTCCGTCAGAGTGACAACTTATTAAAAAAACCGGCCAAGTGCGAATCAGACTCGCGCACCGAGGGTTCCGTACAAACCTGTAGTAAGTTTTGAATTATTAAAAAAAAAACTACTTACTAGATCTCGTTCAAACCAATTTTCGGTAGAAGTTTGCATGGTAATGTACAGTCGACTGCAAAAGTCCATACATAGCTCTAAGGCTAAAACCGCTTGCAAGCAATGCTGTGAATCTCACGTGCTCACTCACACTGATAAACATAAACTGTCAATAATATTATCAACCTTAAATCAACACCGTAAGGTTCAAACGATTTCAGTTCAATACTACCTGCATTACCATAAACTGTCAACAATATCAACCTTATGTCATTAGCATTAGGTTCTAAATATTCCTATTCAATCACCTTGTCTATTCTGATTGTTTATTTCATCACTTTACAGTAACCACTCCCAGTGTCGTGATAATATAGTTGGTATACGAGTTACGACGCATCATATGACCTAGGTTCGAATCTCTGACAGCAGTTTTTATTTTGTTTTGAATACAAACAAAATTTATGTTTTGTTTATGTGTTTTGTGTCTGTTTGTTATTCTTTATTATAATATATCTTTATTTCCATTTATAAACGCAAACATTAATTATAACAAGATAATACTTAAGGACAAAGTTAGTTATTTTGGGAGGAAAGCTATAACTATGTTAGTGGTGTCAATTATTGCTTATTATGAGTCAATAAGTAATAAAACAAACAAAATAAATTGGAAGAAACACTTTTTATTAGATAATCGACTTTATTTTCATTTATTTTCATTGTTATGTTACATTTTCTCAAAAGTAATAAATAACTTCAGCTACTTTTTCTATCATTTTTTAAGGTTATAGCTTAAGTAATCGTTTTCATAAAGAAAAGAAAATTGAAGCTAAACCTTAAAAATCTAGTAAGCAAAGGGCGGCGCTGCTTTTTTGTCTGTTAATTTTGATAAGATATACTAATAATAATTATTACAAGTTAGGAAAAGAATAAACGTTATGTTTCATATTTAAAGCCTTAAAAATTAAATTTTATATAGCTTTAAAAGTATTACTATTCAATAAAACCTCCACTTTTTTCAATAACATCAAGCAAGCGCCGCCGGGTGAATCCGTTTGTAATATTAGGATAGATATCCGTTATTCTAAATATATTCTCCCATAATTCCATACAGTGAGCCTCCGTTTCCTCTGCAGTCTTTTCATTTCACATAACCCACCAGTTTGCACCATCAAACCTCATAATATTCTCTATGATTTAAGTTTGGTGATCTTACTGGCCAGGGAATAACTGTTGTCTGGGTTTTGATTAAACCAATTACGCACTATATGTGATCGATGCACAGGACAACAATTATCATGCACAAATGATAGTTGTGGCACATCAACAGCTGGACATCACTTCCATGTGTTATAATGTGCAGCTTTGGCGCTGGTGTTTAAGTATCGAACATGTTCGCGAACTCGACAGTTGGTATGCAGATATTGTTCTCATATTGTTCATCTATAATATTATGTCTTCGTTGTGAAGCATTACTCTCTTCGTCAGGATGCGACACCCAACACTTGGTTGTCCACTAAAAACCAAACCGCGAGATTAAAATAAACACTTTTGAAACTACTAAGTATCTTGTCTAGATATTTACTAATAAAACGTTATGTAACTAATCCTAAGTTTATAAACACACATTTTTTAACAATAAAAACAATACTCACAGTGAAACCAGTTTCATTGCAAATTTGAGCTAAGTATATTGTATCCGATATTATTTAGCTCAATAATATGCATCCTCTTCTGCATATTAATATAAGCCTGCATTATTATTGAAGATAAGAAACAGCAAAACTTAGTAAATTATAATAATTTTGTAGTATTTGCTAATAACGACTAACGAGTGTCAAATCTTCCGTCTCCGTCAGTACTCAGTGGCCATATCTGTTCAGATATTTTTTAAACTACCCGCATATGCTATTGCTGGTATAAAAATATCAGTCATCAAATAAAAAAAGTAAAAAAAACCTACACGGGGTCGAGATTTGAACCAGCAACAGTTGCGGTGTGCAATCCAAGTAGTTCCACACCTCGCCATTGAGCTCACTTACTTGAGGTGTGAAATTATCGATATTACTCGGCTATTACAATACCTACAAGCTGAACGACTTATATTATACTACTGCAAGTGTGTGGGTGTCCGACCGCATGCAAAGCAACTTATTTGCTTATTCTATATGCAATTTTGACGTCGACTGTACATCATATATTTTTTTTAGTTTTATCATTCTCTTATTTTAGAAGTTACACACATTTTACCACTTTGGAAGTGTCTCTCGCGCAAACTATGTATTCAGTTTAGAAAAAAATTATATTTAAAACCTCAATATCATTTTTGAAGACCTATCCATAGATAGATACCCCAAACGTATGGGTTTGATGAAAAAAATTTTTTGAGTTTCAGTTCTAAGTATGGGGAACCCCCATGTTTTTTCTATTTTTGTTTGAAAATCTTAATGCGGTTCAAAGAATATATCTACTTACCAAGTTTCAACAGTATAGTTCTTATAGTTTCGGAAAAAAGTGGCTGTGACATACGGGGGCAGACAGACAGACAGACATGACGAATCCATAAGGGTTCCGTTTTTTGCCATTTGGCTACGGAACCCTAAAAAACATCACTCTTATCCGACGTCTGTTAATTGTCTATGGCATCCGTCTGTCCATCCGTCAGTCCGTCTGTAGCTTCCGATTAATATAATAACTTCCGAATTAATATAATAACTTCAAATTCATAACTTATTATAATTAAGTTGTTGTTTTTATTTTAGTCCATGCTGTGTTTACTTAAGTAATCACTTCAATTAGCTTGTATTTATAATGATTTTTATTTTAGTAATGTGTTAGTGTTAACATTATTAATAAAACTATTATTTTAAAAAAAACTGATATGAATATCAGTACTTGAAAGTTCCTTGTCATTACAGTTGTAGTTACGGGCTTCCATTCATGACTGTGTCTGGAATCACACTGCTTTTCATTAATTTGAACACAAAATAATTCACACATTTACGATCCACGATGCTTGGTCCCGACTCACAACACCGTCAAAAAGGCTTTAAAAGTTAAATCTCTTTTACATCTGAGAGCACTCACTTCAGTGAAAAATAAGGATAAAGCTAAGGGAATTTTGGTAAAGAAATTTTGTGATAATTGTTTTATAACACGTTTACTCGTGACGAGGGTCAGACCAGTAAACAAAAGCCTCTCTCTAAACCTTTTAACGAGCTCATTAATCTCGTATAGCATAATTTTTGACATAATATTAATACTGTTTTTGCCACTTATAATATCTCGTATCCTTATGTTAAATAAATTGGACTCACACTGGGTATACAAACCACAATTTTGTTATCTACAAAGAGATCTTTAACTGGTTCTACTCTCGGTTAAACCGTAGACGTATTGTTATTAATTAATTATATTAATGTTACGAGGATTATAATTCACATCACCCGCGCTATTGGGGGTACTTTAAGACAAACGAACATAATATATTATTATATAGATACAAACAAAAGCAGTTTTCTTTTAATTTATATAAACTGGTTGGATTATAGATGCCAACCAAGAATAAACAATTTAAAAAATTTACATAATGTATTGACATTGACATTGAGTAATAATTTGACTAGAATTTGACAGTAAAGCTACGTCAATGTTTATTTTGTGCCAATTAAAAAAGTAATAAAATAAATTTATTTATTTCAAAAATGCTTAAAATATTGAAGAAACTGAAGGTAAAACTTTATGAATTAATTATTTTAACTGACTGTCAATTCTGGAAAACTCTGAAGGGAATGATGATAATAAAACCACCTAGGTTTGCAAAGTGTTTGCATTTTTGTAAAAACCATATTCACTGATACAAGCACTTTTCTAATGAGCAATAGGCATAGATCGTTGGACCAATAATTGTCTTTTAAAATTATTTCTTAAAGCACGTCTGCGAACCTCAATTCCTTAAATTAGCTAACTTGAATAGCGGTCTCTAAAGTTTCACCGCGAATGTATTAAAGTTCCAAGTATTAAAGGATCGACGCGACGCTTCTTAAATAGAGATGTAGGAGTACTGTGGGCCTATGATGAAATGAACTGAAGATTTTATATTATAATACTTATAGAACACTAAATTTTTAACAAGTTGTATTGGTTTAAGTAATACTATGAAGTTTACTTGATCTGAGTTTTAATAATATAAACTTTATATACATTTTTTGATAATAATTTATGACTCTTTGGAATTTTGATTACGAGTATATTCAGGTGTAATGGCATAAATCCAATTTATTTCAGACTACATTGTTGAAAAGAAATATTTCGACTTCAGGAAGGCTTTGCAGTGAAGAGTTATATGTTCATAGAGATAGCAAGGATAACAATCCTTCAACGCCCTTTGATTTTTCCGAGGCGAATATAAAAGTAATAGAATCATACTAATATTATAAATGCGAAATTGTTTGTTTGTTGGTTTATTGGTTTGTTGGTTTATTGGTTTGTCCTTCAATCACGCCGCAACGGAGCAACGGATCAACGTGATTTTTGGCATAGGTATAGTTGAGGACCTGGAGAGTGACATAGGCTACTTTTTATCCCATAAAATTAAGGAGTTCCCGCGGGAATCAAAAAAAACTAAAACCACGCGGACGAAGTCGCGGGCATCAGCTAGTAACATATATTTTATTCCTAAAATTCAAAACCTAGCCTATATTCATATTATTGCTTTGAATTTAGTCAAGTCAATATAATGGGATGTTAATAGCCCTGTGGTCATATAGCATGACCATTTGATGACAACAGTAATTAATTGCTGCAAACTTTTATGGACATCGTAAACGGTAGTAGCTTTTATTTTCAAAAACTGTTAGGTCTATTCAACGAGTTATCACTAAACCAAAATATTTTTTTCGGCTCTCGTTTTCGATATTCAGGACGTCAGAAGTAGTCTGAAAATTATATTTTTTCAAAATTTTGATTTGCCTGTGGAGCGGTAACAGGTTTCTAAATAAAACTACTAGATTTGGTACTATTATTTCAGCTATACCTAGAGCTAATATGCCTTTGACTCACAGATAGACGGACAGGCCATCAAGAATCCTCGAATGGACTAACTGAATGTACGAAACTGTTCCCGATTGTTCCTCATATCCAATCTTGTAATTTATAATGTCTTCCTTTTAGAGATTGTCAGCAATAATTCAAAATTATCCGGAAGGTGCACAGCGTTCAGCATTGTCTTCTGCAATTGACATTGCTCAGAGGCAGATTGGATGGGTACCTATATCGGCTATGCACAAAATTGCTGAGATTCTCAGCATCCCAAGAATGAGAGTTTACGAGTGGGCTACTTTTTATACTATGACTAAAAGGTAAGTAAATTAATATACAAATAGTATTGGGACCAATAATTATACTGCAGGCATATAAAAATCACTAATTATGTTGTTTAATGGTTTGTCTTTCAATCACGCCGCAAAAGAGCATCACATCAACCTGATTTTTTGCAGGTATAATTAAATACCTTACGTTAAGTTACTTATGCTACTTTTATATCCCGGAAAAGGAAAAAGTTCCCAGGAGATTTTTATAAACCCTATCTCAACGCAGGCGCATTTATAACCACACTAATGTTATAAAATCGAAGTGTTTCTTTTAAAAAAAAAACCATACTATGTGTATCCTTTATACTAGTGGTTCGCCCCGAACTGAGACCTCGCGGTATCCATAAACTTGTACAGAGCGCCATCTATTGACATCATTGTGAAGTTCTGTTAAAAATACTGAAGCTCATTAAGTATTTGGGGTGCCACATTGGCCGGCGGTTAAATATGGTGGCCACCGTCAATCATTTAGTTAACCAAGCGGCGACGGCTCGATCAATGCTTCACTCCCTGTTTACATCTCGGCTATCGTTGAAAACCAAACTGAGGGTATACGGTGCCTACGTTCGATCACGTCTGACGTATGCGGGTCCGGCCTGGTATGCCCTTTGCTCCGCGCACCAGAAACAAAGACTGCAGATCCAGCAGAACCGTTGCCTGCGATTGATCGTGGAAGCTCCAAGGTACGTCAGGAACGATGTCATCCACAGAAACACCAGGACACAAACCGTGGAGGAATACATACGTCATCTTGCACGTAAAATGTTTGCCCGTGCAGACACCAGTAAGTGCACGCACCTCCACGGTATAGCACCTCTTCACACAAGACCACCGGAAAGGCGGCCTCAACCTCACGAGCTTCTACGATCTCCCTCACCACAGCCTGGCCCCAACGCAGGCACTGAAGGCGAAGAGGACGACGCAAATTAAAGTACGGAAAAGATTTCCATTAGGCTGAAAGCCATGAATACCATTTAGCCTTGGCCTTTTAGGCCTCAAACGACGAGCCAGGCGGCAAAACGTCACCTGAGAGGATATGCCCGGGTGAGGAGGCACAGCCTCGAGGCCCGCACCACGAGAGTCCGACGACAATCGTGAAGAAACCACACACACCACACAAGCTCATTAAAAATTAAATAATTTAGTTTCCATAAAATATTTATCTAAGTTTAGTATTTGTTGTTCAAGTACAGGATATAATTCAAATATTTGATCAAGTTTCTGGCTCAGCCTTTCAGAAAATTGAGAGTTCTGAGGTCAACTTTGGACGTTTCGTCAATTTTAAGGGAAAAATTAAAAAAAAAATATATTTGGACTCTATTCCTAATTATCTTTAAAATGATATACCTACCGCAACCCTATGTAACGCTATAAAAAATATTTTACTTCGATTTCGCTTCTATGAGAGCCCCCATGAAATAAAGATATTTATAACTTTTTAAGTCATATTCGGCAGGAGGCCATCGGTTTACATATTATATTTAAATTTGAAGTAATTACGTTCAGTAATTCAGAAGTTATAAGGCTCTGACGGACGGACGGACGGACGGACGGAAAAGTGCAAATTCACTCAAGTAGCAGAAGTTATAAGGCTCTGACAGACGGACGGACGGACAAGTAGACTCAGAGACCTTAGCTTCGCTCGGTCAATTATCACTTACCATTTCAGGGCTCAGCTACCCACTAATGCTTTTCAATCCATGTAATTCTTGCAGATGCCTGAGAATTACGTGGATTGAAAAGCATTATAACAGCTGTATAACATTGTGTGTAGCATTATAGTAGCTGTAGCATACCAAGTCTGAATATTTTTACAGGAAATTCAGGGGAAAGTTTAACGTCAAAGTTTGCGTGACCACGCCTTGTATGCTCCGAGGCTCTGACTGTATCCTCCAGGTGGTAGAGGAAGAGACGTGTTGCACTGTTGGCGACGTTTCTAATGACGGACTGTTTGGTGTCGACATAGTGCAGTGTCAGGGAGCCTGCGTCAATGCACCCGTCGTGGTTGTGAATGACGATTATTTCGTGAGTGACATGACATCACTATACCCATTAATATAATCTACTCGATGATGGTGTTACCAGTCCAGCTTTGATAACTTATATATCTGAAAACTGACGCATTAGAAGATTTTGTCTCGAATATTACTTGTTTGTATTGATGCTAGCTATTAATTAAAACAGGTTTTATGAGTGGCCATTATTTCGAAAACGAATTAAAATGGGATGGTAGCCTTCATACTAAAATATTCAAACCCTTCATAATATTATCATCGTGCCGTAGATATAGTGATAGTTACGTAATCATTGTATGTTTTGAATTCACAGGAAGATGTCAGTGTATCAGATGTGCAAAATATCATCACATGCTTAAGAGCTGGTTCAATACCACAATGGGGTCCCCTGTAAGTATAAACCTTTCTCGTACGGAGGGGAGATATGCGGAGACGAGCGGTGTAGTGGGGATATTATTGCTACCCGTGCGGAGCTGAGACGTGAGCTAGCTAGAACGAGGCAATGCTGTCTCCAAGTAGAGACAAAGAACAGTTTAGTGCGGCAGCTGGCAGGTGAATATCTGGGAGGGAAGCGTGGACGCCGTCACAAACATTTCACTTATCTGCTGAATTTGCTTTTATAAAAATAAGACATATCCTCCCCGCTTAAAGGATTTCTACCAAAGCAAATCGGAGAGGAGACCGATTGGCTATTTACAATACAAATCTCCTCTCCGCTTTAATGGAAACCCGCCCTTAAATTAAGATTTATAATTGTTGTTTTTAGATCCGGAAGGTTCGCATCTGAGCCTATAACGGGGCTAACGACTTTGCTGACGCCCCCTCCAGGGCCAGGGTATTGTATTCAAGAAGCCCTATCCACTCAGACCTCGAACCCAGGCAACCCAAGTGTAAAAAAGTAAAAATTATTTATCTTGAAAAACTGTTCATTCAATATGATATCGTTGGTAATAAACTGATATTGATTAATTTTGTTCCTCTTAGCTTAGCTTCATTCATTTGAACTATAAAATTACTAGAAATATTTATATACGTTTTTTTATTTAAACGTCAGTGTTTTAAATAATTATAGCTTGAAAATGTTACTTGATGACATATGAGATGAATAATTTTGCAGCCTATATTATGTATATATTTATGAATTAAAATTAAGACAAAAATATTTTTATAACACATCAATTATTTTTAGCCATCGTGTCTCGCTAATATTAAAAGAAAAACAACAAGTTTTGCGACGAGTCAGCAATAACTTAGGAAAACAAGTGCGCATGGCATTCAGCCTAGCTGTGTTTTTTTCACACTAAAAGAATTGAGTAATTTAGTTTTCATTGAAAAAAATTGATTTTCATAGGTGTTTTTGTATTTCATCACTATTGTAACGGAATCCCTAGACTTTATTCGTAAATAATCGAAGGTGGAGAACAGCTGCGTCAAGAAATCGTGAAAAGTTCGTACGACCGTGAGTCGTTCAGTACGACGCGACGTACTCAAAAATTAAACTAATCCTAAGTATGCTTAATGTACCTTAATGCCGTGATAGTCTAGTGGTTTAGATGCCCAGCATCCTATTCGGTTTGGCAACAGTTAGTAAAAAATTACTTGCTTACGATTACAGACACCCGCCAAATTATTTTAACCGTTATAAGCTGAACAATATTCCAAGAAGGACCAATTTGGACGGCCATTTAAATCTGTCGTCTTTCACTGTTACCGTAACGACTCGGCGGAGAACTTTTTGTTCTCAAGATTAACGACAAAGTATGGTTCGCAAAAAAGCGTTACCGAGGACGGAAATTGCCAAAACTTCGTGTCGAGCCCAACATTTTCTTAGTTTAAGTGTCGCCGTAAATGTATGATGGCTCTTTTAAAACCGGGAAAGAATTTAGAAACAGACATTTTATGTGGATTATGGGCTTTAGTGAACCTTGAATGTAGATTTATTCACTTTTGAAACTTACTTGGTACTAAGAATAATAACATTATTGTATGCTTCAAAATGACGTTTCATAAGCGACTAATGCCCGTTTTCACCGCCTATCTCTAAATTTTAGGGAACACCTAAGCCCCAGCCATATAAATGCCTGATTAACGGACAGTTATCGTTAACTTGAAACGTTACAGAAAAGCCCAGATGCTAGCTATTACAGACCCTTATTAATAAATTTACTTAGCTAAAAATAAGTAAACTAATTTCGCTCGTATTCTAGTACCACTAGTGCTCAAGTAAGTAAGTACATTGTTTATACGAGGAATAGACGAGCTAACTGGTGTTGCGGTGACCGTCTTATTACATTATAAGAGCACCTTCAAAGCCTCTTCCGTGCCTTATCTGCGGCACCGCAAGAGACTCATAAGCTAAAGTAGTTTACTTCAAAACATATTGTAACACATCATGTGGTAACAGGAACATGCTGTATGTATATATTTATTCTCACGCAAAAAAATTTTTCACGTAAGTATAATGCATTAATATAGTGTTTGAGACTGCGTAAAATCCGCAAAATCCTATAAATCCTAGAAATCCGTAAATTCCTTTTTATTTGAGTTATATTTCCACTGAAAGAAAGTTTTCTAAAGCTACTGAGAGTTCTATCGATGTCTTGGGCTACAACTGAAACTGTATTTCATGATTAGGCCAGTAAATAGATACTTGGGTTTTCCACCACCAGTCAGTTTCCCAGAGGAAGTCTCGAACTATACCATCAACATCGAACCAATTTATGAATATTTAGGTAATTCACTACACGATCGTTATCGGTCTGTACCCTTACTCTGAGATTGATCGAGTTTAAAATACGGTCTCACTAAGTGAGGTGAATCACATTTGAGTCAAACTAAAATGGACCCAAAAACTCTTGATTTTGAAGCCACAAATTCAGTGCAACCGATTCAAATTTCGAAACGTATCGTTTGGAGCGCTAGCTGTGAATGCATACACGAAATTGAGCTCTAAATTAATACGATTAAGATTCATTTTAGTTTGATGCATATGTAATTCACCTCACTTAGTGAGACCGTATTAATTAATTAGTATTCGATCAATCTCAGAGTAAGGGTACTGTACTTTGTTAAATTAAAGCTCGTGTAAAATGTTTAAAATCCGAACTAGCAAATCTTGCAATCTAGATGGTAGAATCAGAACATTTCACTTTACGAATATTGTGGTTTCTTAATATTCACTTAAATATTAAGGTTGCGTTTGACAGTGTGAGGTCGGAGGTAACTATAGTTCTGGAGTTTAATACTAGCTTAATCACCCCCAGTGAGCTGATAATAGCGAATAGAACGGTCCAATTATTGTACTCGTACCTACAACTAAGTTTTAAGCTACGAACATGAATCTATATCAGTGTTTTGCACGTGTTTACCAAGTTTGTGCAAGATTTCGTATTGTAAGGTTAATGTTCTTATCATATTACGAGTATTATTATTGCGTATTTATTTAATTTGTCCCAAATATTTGCCTGTGCCGTTAAAAATTTGTATTACCAAACTTACCTATTTATATACTTACTTATATAATGCCGATGATAACGACTTCATCCGTGAGGATTAAGTTATTTTTAATTCCCGGGGAAACTTCTTAATTTTCCGGGATAAAAACTAACCTGTATGGTGCAATCTGTATGGTTCATTTTTTCCATCAAAAAATCGGCCACCTCTCTTCGTGGAGAAATCGTCTTACGTGGGTAGTTAGTCTGTAACAGTTTTGTATTCCCAATTAAATCTACAAAGTTGAACCTCTAAAATGTCCATAGCTTTGACAATAGTTTGGTTAGCTTGATTGAGTCAATTAATTTACAGTATTGTTAGCTCTCAGTTAGGTAGTGGAAGCAAACACAACCAAGAAGTCAACAATATAGTGCCTACTGTTGCAAACAGAAGACGTAGGTATGTAAACAATGCGAGCTTGTTAATTTATTACCAACAAAAACATATTAGGTAAATTAATTAACTAACACTAGAAGAGCCACTTGAAGTCACTTTGAACAAGCTCGAAGGTTTTGTAGCCCTATAGGTACATTTTCTTTGACTTCTATTCGTCGTATCGCTCTTGTCAGAGCGGTCGTGGTCGTAACTTTGGTGTTGTGGCACGCTTCACGATCCGTCTCCACTCTTCTCTGATCTCTTCTTTGACTACTTATCAGTAAAACAATTTCTTGTTACAAACCCTTTAGGTGAAGTTCAAACAGACGTAAATCACGTGCGCATCATACGACGTGTCTTAACATCTGTCACACCTAAATTTTTTTTCTACTTACTGATAAAGTTTTATATTCACTCTAGAGTAGCGCGTAGCAGCGGATCAAGGCAATACCTAGTAACAAAGCATTGTCCTACGTAACCTGTTGTCCTAGGAGCGACGGAAGCGACGCGATGCGATGCGACGCCATGGCAAATGACAGACGTATCTACGCGACAACATAGACCTAACGTCATTTTATATGGGGTCGCATCGCGTGAGTCGCACCTAGGACAACGGGTGAGCGACAAACGCGACAACGCGACTGGATTTGACGCGATAGTATCAAAAACTAGCACTATTCACGCGGCCTACATTACCGCGTCCATAACTTTGTCATTTCCTATGGAGTTGTATTGCGTAGCGTTGCTTTCGTCACACACCTAGGACAACGAGGCAACAAGAGGTGTGCCGGGAAAGGAAATTTTAACAAATTAGATCCCTTTCGGTACTTCGTTTAAATAAGAACACTCAATTACTTAACCAAGGCTATTATTATTAACCGTATATTCCACGCGTTAAACGCTTTTCACGCTCAACGGCAACAGGAATAATACAAACTGTAAAGGTTCATCAGTATTCAGCGGCGAAGCAATTGAAACTGCGGTAGTGCTTGCTCCTCCCACTCAATTTTCCTTGTTCCGACGGCTCGAGTTATTTGCATCACAAAAACACAATGTCTGGGGAACGCGAGATCATTAATCACGCGTAACGGAACTTCAATGTAGCCGTGAATAGCGTCAACTACACGCGAGTGATTCAGATGTTTGCTGTTTTGATCGAAAGCACTGCAACCACACGAGTATATACCCGATACTCTGTGCTGCAACGCTCTCGCTGTACTAGCCCCTGGTACTCATACTGGAATACTTTGTCGCATGGCTTGCCGTACTGTGTCGCTCTTCTTTTCTTCTTCTTGTTACTGAGACTACTGGAACGTAAAACTGAGCCCTTTTTATCCTTACCCCGTACCCACTACTCAGTAATATTGTCTATAACTTGAGGCGTATTAACCTTCCTCAATGAAATAATTATTGGCATAATATTGTTTGTGTTACAGCTTTAGACTTCATGCAAATATTATACTGGTTACATGGTAACTGCAAAACTGTCTAAAATGAGCAATTTGTATTAAAAGGCAAAAAAAAATACTAAATTACTAAACTCGTGGGAATCAAAAAACCTTAATCCACGCGGACGAAGTCGCGGGCATCATTTAGTTACTAATATCACAAAATAGGTAATAGTACGCTAATATAGCTTTGCTACGAAAAATTGGATAAGTATTACAAGTTATACTTGCATATAGACTGCAACATCAATTATTACAGTTTTTTATTATTTAAGTAATTATTTTAACCACAAATTTTAGCATTAATAAAAATGATCGTAAAATTTTCAAATAAGTGACTCACCAAAAGCTTTCGTTCCCAGAATTTATGTTTCCATTAATTGTTTTGACAGAATTTTGATTTGTATTTATGGAACAGTTTGCACGCTGTATTTAATCGCTGTGAACATTTGAAATATTGAATGCTTTTGTTCCCTCTAGGTATTTAATAAAATAAACGACGGGACTAAAAAGATTATTTCGATTTCGCCCGTGTATCCTTTTATTAATTTTAATGAATAAAAGGATACACGTGTTTTTTTTTTATGTGTTTTATTTCTATTACTCTGTTTTATTTAAATATACCTTGTTCTCTAGTAAGATTGATTTATTTATGCTTTAAATGAGGGCGGTGCCGTCACGTAGTGATTGCTGTAGTTACGAATCTTACCGAATCAGTGTCTATTGGAACGAGATGTCTTGTTCCCTAGAGAACGCTTTGAAACACCGTATCATCGGTGACAAAATAATGTTATCTTATCTATCCTGTGTTTTGACGGCAGCTTAAGATTCTAGCTATAGAGCTGCAGGCATCTATTTTTAGCCGACCATTTAATAAAAAAAATTAGGTGTGCGTATGGGGGTTTTTACACAAAGCTGATATTATAAGGTAAGCAAGTCCGTCTGTTGTGTAATATAAATAATCCAAACTTCCATACTAATATTATAAATGCGAAAGTGTGTCTGTCTGTCTGCTACGCTTTCACGGCCATCCGTTCAACCGATTTTGATAAAATTTGGTAAGTACTGGGATAGTTTGTATCCCGGGGAAGGACATAGGCTACTTTTTATCCCGGAAAATTAAAGATTTCCCGCAGGAATTTAAAAAAAAAATTATCCACGCGGAATAAGTCGCGGGCATCATCTAGTAACAAAATAAATACATAAATAATGTCTAATTCTTATTTACTATTATGTGGAGTCAATATTAATACCACCAATTTAATTTAATGCAAAACCACTGCATCGCCAATCAGATTCGGCAAACACAGCTGGAAATCAAAACGCAGGCATATCAAATAAATATTATAAATGCGAAAGTTTGGATGGATGTTTGTTACTCAATCACGCCCCAACGGCTGAACGGATCTAGATGAAATTTGGCACAGAGATAGATTATAGTCTGGAATAAGACATAGGCTCCTTTTTATCCCGGAAAATTAAGGAGTTCCCGCGGGAACCGAAAAACCTCGATCTACGCGGACGAAGTCGCGGGCATCAGCTAGTCTATAATATAGCTTGCCCAAAATGTCCACCAATTCTAATTAACTAAATTCAATTGGAAGTGGCAAACTAATTTTGAAACAGCGAAATACATTTCAGGTAACTAGCTGATGCCTGCAGTGCCTTCGTCTGCGTGGATTGAGGTTTTTTTGGTTTCCGCGAGAACTTTTTAATTTTCCGTGATAAAAAGTAGCCTATGTGCTATTCCAGACTATGATCTATTCCTGTGCAAAATTTCATCCAGATCCGTTCAGCCGTTCTGGCGTGATTGAGTAACAAACATCCACCCATCCACCCATCCAAACTTTCACATTTATAATATTATATGAGTATAGATTTGCCCAGATGCTATTAGATGCATTATTAGATGACCAGTTTGCTATTTTTTCTTATAATATTGTGTAATCAGTTATTTACTTTCTAGACTACTATCTGGTAGATATAGATACCCATTTAGACGAAATTTCACGTCTAGCTGTTGATAACATATCAACAGCGTAAAAGAATGAAAAACAAACACTCACATGTATGTTATATATTAAAACAATAATAAAAAATCTACCAATGCTTCAATTGGATTGAGCAACACTTCAATTCTGATGGAGAATTTGTATCCCATTCCCAGACCTATCGGGCAAGAAGACTAAGTTCACGGGAAAAACAAGAAATATCAAAAAGGAGAGCTTTGAATAATTGGAATCCTTAGTCTATATTTTAAAAACTTTAATATTAACCTTATAATTGTGTAATTAAAATTTTTTTTTTTAAATTATAAATAAATAGAGTATTAATTAAACTTATTGATAATAATTAATTAAGTTAAGCGTGCGGGTCTTCTCCGGATGGCCCGTGAGAGCCAAGCGCCCCCGCTTGGCTCTCGGACTTTTAGACCTAGCCTCCTTACCCGGTTGGGGCGCGGGGTAACTTTGTACCCCGGTGGGTGTCTTTTAACCGTGTGGTTGGCTAGGGCCTGCCTAATTGAAGGCTCCGGGCCCATAGGCCGGATTTCGTGGCCGGTGTTGGGTCCGCAGTATGCAAGTTACGGGTGACGTCGTCACCGCCGCGTGCAGGGCCCGTGTCAAGCCCAAGTGTCTCGGCGCTGCGGGCAATGTTATTGAAAATACTTACCTGCAGGTGAAAAGTGCCGTTAGATGGCACTTTTAACTCAAATTAGGATACACTGACATTCCGTGTTTTCCTCGTCAAGTCTTCGTGTGATTTATATTATTATTTTATAACTTACTCCTTGTCTTAGAATTAATACATTTTTCTCAGTCTTTAAGAATTACTCTTACCAAATAGAAATAACTCGTACTACTTACTAAGCAGCGGCGTACTCAAGAATTATAAAGACTCGTCGCAGTAATTTAAGTAATAATAATAATTTAAAATTGCGTTTGAAGTTTCACTGTAGAGAAGGGAACGTGATTAAAGCTATTTAATTAATTGCAAAACCACCGCAGCACCAATCTCATTCCATGAACACTGCTGAATATAAAACGTAGGTAGGTATTACCATTGAGTTGTATTATTTATGGAGCAACAGACTTCACACGTTAGGCATAAAAAAGCACCCCCATTTGCAGACAGACGCTTGCACGCTAAGACTCTGCAGGCATTATATTATATTATGTTGATATAATATTAATATCAAAGGACTCATGTAATATAATTAACCATCTAGTAATGTTCATGTAGCACATATTTTTAAGAAATCTTTTTTAATTTTACGCCATCATAATATTATTACGATTAGAACAAATGTGGTAATATTGTGGTAATGACAGAGCTTACAGTGGTCCAGTGCCAAGTCATGCATAATATTATAGCAAAATCAAAAACCACAACTTGTATAATGTACCTAATAGTACACCAGCTATTATATTATGATTATTATTCGGAACATTGCGGCCTCTAGTAATGTCATAATTATCTTCCAGGGTACCTATGAACTTAAAATGTATGTACCTATAGGCACACAGGAGCACCGGAAAATGGTCCCAACTGTAATTAACATAAGTCAAGTGGATGTGGTAAACTAATTCTGTAATAACGAAATACATTTTGGGGTGAATAAACACCCCCAGAGCATAAGGAACCAATTACCCTGAAACACGAACAGAAATAATATGAGTTTCGTAACGGATTCGTGTTATGTGTAAAAGAGATACTTCAGTTCCATTCTGTAAGCATATTTTTCTCTTTGCAGTGTATGTCGTCATGGTATTTTCTTCCCTTTCATTAATCACATCCTGGTGGGTATTTTCTTTTCAAAATAATACGGTGTCCTTCCATATTTAGCCATACTTATATTATAAATGCGAAAGTGTGGCTTTCTGTCTGTCTGATACGCTTTCATGGCCCATATTATGTTCAACCGATTTTGATAATATAGGAATAGTTTGTATCCCGGGGAAGGGCATAGGCTACTTTTAATCCCGGAAAATTAAAGAGTAAATTAAAAACCTTAATCCACGTGGACGAAGTCGCGGGCATCATCTAGTACAAATAATCAGATTGTTTTTACACATAATATTATGATGTTTTGTTCTTAAACTTACACATTTTATCGTACACTTAGAGCGACTTGCACAACATTGCCTTAGCTGATTTCGTTTTGGACAGTCTCACTTTTTGATAAGTTACCCTTACTCTGAGATTGATCGAATTTAAAATACGGTCTCACTAAGTGAGGTGAATTACATTTGCATCAAACTAAAATGAATCTTAATCTTATTAATTTAGAGCTCAATTTCGTGTATGCATTCACAGCTAGCGCTCCAAACGATACGTTTCGAAATTTGAATCGGTTGCACTGAATTTGTGGCTTTAAATCAAGAGTTTTTGGGTCTATTTTAGTTTGACGCAAATGTGATTCACCTCACTTAGTGAGACCGTATTTCAAATTCGATCAATCTCAGAGTAAGGGTACAGTTTATTACGCAATTTACATGAAAATGATAGGGTACAGAATTTAATTTCTGCTACATACGTTTGCGCAAGTGAGCCTAATTTTATTGTTAGAAAATTCAAAATTGAACTCAAATCTTTGAGATAATTCACTGCAGTTACTCTTTTCAAAATTCAACAAACTTCTCAAAATTACGAGTTTATTTAACATTTTATTAGTTAATTTATCTACCTCTTAGACAGCTAAAGCCATACAATTTCAGCTTTCTAGGCAAATGGTTTATGCTGAGCGTTGATGAGTCAGTCAGTAATTGAGCGTGTTATTTTTATATGTATTAAAAGATAGAGAAATTTGTTAATAATAAATATTGTATAAATCAAGTCAGTTCTGTACTGCATAACAAAATGTGATTTTACGACTATAAGCCGTCACCGTCAGTTGGTTATTATTGCGAGGGCATCACAAATTACCACCACAGGCCCACTCGTAAGCTTTAGGGCCCTTTTAGAAGTGACGATTGACCGACCTTTAGTAAACGTCTAACGTTGCAAACAGCTGTCTATTTTTAGTTTCATCACACACATTGTCCTGTGTCCAAACATTCGCCCGGCAGAACGTTTACAGGACACAATTAAGCCGCACACTTAAGGAGATATGGCATCAACGGGAAACTTTGAGAATAGATATTGAACAATTATATTACCGTCGCGCTGCTCCTCGAATAGAATCCCATAACACCCGACAGGGACAACTGCACCTTGGACCGATAATACCTATGAAAAACAGTCGTATTCTTACTCTCGTATTTTTCTGATTCCTCCTCCAAAACTGAACCAATTTTAATTTTTTTTATCAAGAATAATTTAAGAATTACTCAGGCTATGACTGTATGTTTTTTTTAAATTATATTCGTCTATATTTACGGGATGTCTATTGATGGCGCGAAAATTGGGCCATTTTTTGCATTGAAGGTTCCTTGTTCTTAGAATTATTAATTTATTGAAAAAAAGCATAACATAGGGACATGACACATATGGATTTTATATTGTAAAAATATTTTCTCTATTGTAATTATCCACGGAGAAAACAGACTAATACGATTGTATGGGGAAACCGCCCTACCGTATCGCCTTAAGCAGCTACAGCGCGGCAGTAGTCCAATAACAGCGCAGCAATCGATGCGCGTCAGCTCAGCTCAGATCGTGCCGCGCAAATGTTTGGACCCACCTTAAAAAAAAAGAACAGCGTCAATCAAAAATAGTAGATCAGTAGTAGAGCGTTCATAGATTAAGATTCTGAAAGCAAGAGGTTAAGGCGGTAATACACAAATGTAACAGGGTCTTTATATTTTTATACGATAAAAGTTTTATTGCACTTTGGTCCTATTGCTCTTTAATGCTTTATTAATTTCACGCAAACACCTAAGTACATTTTATTATTTTACAAGCCATAAAACAGCTAATTAATATAAATTAAGAACCTTTAAAAAATAATGAGGTGCAACGCAATAATACAACTAAAGCGAATATTTGTTTTCATTAACCCTATAGAAATTAACTACGATACCATTGACCCTGAACACCCTTTTATATTTTTACTGACTTTGTACCAGGTACCTATTTCAAAGCGAAAATTTAACCCAGTGGCAAAATTCGTGTACAACATTTTTCAAATTTGATAGTTTTATAATGCTTTGATTGATAATATTCTATTTCTTATATATATTAATGATTTCTCTTATTTTATTCAATGTCATCATATTTCAATGTTTGCAGACGACTGTAATTTAGTATTTGTTGATGATGGAACCACTGATTTTGAGACGAAAATTAATAATACACTAATGACTATAGTTGACTGGCTGACCACTAATAAATTAATATTGAATTTTGACAAAACTAAAATTATGACTTTTGTAACTAAAAACAAAAAACGCCCCTCATTACAAGTACACTACAACAATCACAACGTCACTGAAACATCAACGATAAAATTTTTAGGGCTACATATAGATGAAAAAATGAATTGGAAGGCACATGTTGAGTCTATTTGTACAAGATTGCATAAATTTTCATATGCGCTCTACATGCTGCCTAAAATTGTAAACAGAGAAACGCTATTGGTCGCTTATAATGCCTATGTGTGTTCCACTTTAAGATATGGAATTATCTTCTGGGGTAACTCTGTTGAGCGCGAACATGTTTTTAAAGCACAAAAAAAGTGCATTAGATCAATATGTGGCTTAAAACAGACCGACAGTTGCAAGCCATACTTTAAGCAGCTAAAAGTTTTAACCCTACCTAGTATGTATATTTTGAATCATTATTATTCGCCAAAAAGCACATAAATATGTATAAGAACTTAAATAGTATGAGACACAAGAACAAGTTAAGCATCCCTTGGTCCAGAACAGTACAATTTGGTAACAGCTCTTACATTATGTTACCGAAACTTTATAACCGATTACCGACCGAATTCCATCAAATAAACGATTTTTACAAATTTAAAAATAAGTTAAAAGACTATCTAATACAAAAATGCTACTACGCAATTAGTGAATACCTTAATTAAAATATTGTATAATATATTCACTATGTTTTAGTGTTAAGTAATAAGTACCTACTAGTTATTAAGATTAAATTCACAATAATATATTGTATAATAATTATTATATACTTAATCATTGACACAGTATATCATTTACACGACTAATTAATTAATTGATATACAATTTGACATTATGATACATAATTTGGCATTATGATGACATTGTGATAAACTTGATTCTGAAGGAAAATAAATAATTTAATGCGTAAGGATAAGTATAATAAATAACATAGCTTATATTTATTTTATTTTATGTACAAATGAAATGAATGTGTTGTAATGTAGGTGTAACTAAAATAATGATATTGTTTTAAAATTGAAGAGTGACTACAGGATTAAAACATCTAAATATGTATATCTAAATAATTCATGTACCTACCTATATGATGTCTTTGGTTGACTAATGCTGTGAGTCTAATTGTTGATAGCTATTTTATTATAAATACTCCATGTTAGATATTATCATTATCATTATAATTTTTGCAATGTTATTTAAGCATGTTACGCATATTATTTGTACGCCACACTGTGGTAGAATACAAGAAACTTTTATAATTGTAACACCTTTTGTACCTACTGTATTCACAAATAAATAAATGAAATGAAATGAAATGAAATATTATCACAGAATAGGTAATAGTCGATATTATCACAGACATACTTAATAATTTTCCCTCATTTATGTGTTAACTACTATTTTTTTTGTATCTACGAGTATGTATCAGTAGGTCCTATAAATCATCAAATTGCCGATATTTAGTATTCTTTACTCATAATATTGGAACTTTCGTACATCATTTAAAACAGCTTTGGTTCTTCTTAATGTGACTGATGGTCGGAACTTTTCAGTTAGTTTAATGCAAATTGGGAAACTTTCGAAATTTATGTTCACAGTTTAAGCGCCTATTTTGTCCCCGTTAGCCGCTTTACGTTCTCAAGTAGATTTTTAATGTTTTTTTTTCGATAAATCTCGTTATTTGTATGAACGAGAAATTGATAATGGACCTATACGTTTGTTTTAAGAAATACTTTATTCTATCGCTTGCGTCTGTTTTAAGTAAAAGTGCGTATGCCTGTAATAGACAGATTAGGTCGGTTATCTTATTCCAAATATCATGTCTACGTAGAGCTGTTCCATTTTGGAAGGATCAAGGTTGGGATGGGACTTAAAAGGGTCTAAGATAACGGTATCATAAAGGGCAATTTCAAGTCTACTCCAAATACCTACAGAGATTTTTACTGCGCATATGATACCTACTATCTTAGATACTTGTTAAAATCAAAATGGTAAAACGTATCATCAGCATTTTGACACTGAAACAGGCCTTGCTCTTAATTCCACTGCTATATTATTTAAATAAACATTCCTCGTCAATTCCATTAGGCGGAATATAATTTTTCAGACTCATGTCCTTAACTTACTTTGTTTCCTTAGACCACTTACCTCAAAGCAAATACTGTTAATGGAAATATAATTGCTGTTATGAAAATGTGTGTCAATTGCTTTATAACACGTTTAGTTTTGACGAGGGTCTAAGAAAGACGTTAACGTCCTAGAGACATGATATCTGCCCTAAAATCTGCCCTTAATTAAATTAGATTATTATTGTAATAATTATCATCTGATTATTTTATTATAATAGCTTCATAAACCCCAGTCCTACATAAACTACAGCCAATCAGTAAATTGATTTAGATCTCAAATACAGTATTTGGGTATTTGACAACTAGTCAAATCAACAACTTTTTTGAAACGTCAAAACGTGTGCTATGTCGTATGGAATGTTGTATAAAATACTGAATTGTGACGTCATCAAAGTTCGACGCACTTTTTTTACTTTAATCGATAGTTGAAAAATGGTTATTCAACATAAAACTAATAGGGGACGTGGATATTACGACTTTTAGGAGATCCTCTATTAAATAATCACAAAAAAAAACTAGTTGATTTTACTAGTAGTCAAATACCCAATTGTCATACCATTTTATTGTTTTGAAAAGCAAAATTTACGCCTTTATCAAAACACTGCAGATGTTCAGAAAATATAAATTTTACAACAATTCTGGGGATATCAATAGTCAGAGCAGCTAAATAAACAATTTTTCTAAAAAAAATTCACAGCTATTTTAATAAACGTCCCAATTGTATATTCAAATTTTTCAATATTAATATATTTCACTTGCAAATGAAAGCGAGGTGAAAATATAAAGTGAACATTGGTCTAAGGCGATTCCAATTTGCATTTCAAATGTTTTCTTTTCTGTTAAGGGGAAACAAAATTGTAACCTTATGAATGACGCCCGTGGTTTTAATTGAGATTGTAAATTAAAGAAGAGGAAGAGATAGGATTCTTTTGAATTAATTTTCTTCTCAACCTTTATATTTAATATATTACACTTAGCTGTTGTGAAAACATGATTCTCGCTAAGGACTCACGTAGCATCCATTATAAAGTTAATGTGACGTATCATACATTCAAATCTTGAAGACTTGAAGAAGAAGATCTTGAATACAGGTCTCCTTTTAGATCTAAATTGAGTTTAACGAAAGTCCAAGTCTGCGCAGCTATAAAAAAAGTTAAATACATTTGGAATTTATTGAGTTGTACTTAGATACGAACTATGGCTTTTCAAAAATCGTCTGCCGTAAACTATCTACCGCAAAGAGCATTATTTACTTTTAAATTCTATTTCTAAGTATAAAAGAACCGTGATCTATTCGGAAAACATTAAAGATCATTGAATCATTAAGAAAGATCGTAAAATAACACAATTATAGACACCCAAACACAATTGATTGGAATCTGTAATTACACGTAGCTTGATATGGGCATTGGAGACTTAGATCAAGTGGGGTCAAGAGCAGTAAATCTTCGAAAACACTCGCAAGCAGCTGAGGTCTACGATCGGCTCCCCCGGGATCATCTCAAGTTGTAATTAAGTAGTTCCCGGCAATCACAGCCGATACCTAGCTATCCCGCAAACTTTAATTACCTCCTAAGAGGTCATTTCTATCTGTTCTGACGATGACACGTGGGTATTTATGCTAAAGATCATTATTACACAAATGAAATCTCTGAGTAGGTATAATTTTTCAAGTTACAGTTGCACGCGTACGCAATTCTGCCAAAAATTTATGGACATGACAAATCCCGACGCTTTGCCATCTAATTCTCATCCATATTAAAAAACCGGCCAAGTGCGAGTCGGACTCGCGCACCGAGGGTTCCGTACAAACCTGTAGTAAGTTTTACGATTTATGACGTATTAAAAATAAAAATTACGTTTGTTGTATGGGAGCCCCCCTTTAATATTTACTTTATTGATATTTAATTATTTATTTTGAAAGGTAATATACAAGTTAATATTCTGTGAAAATTTGAACCGTCTACCTGTTACCGTTTTTAATATTGAGCAAAAAAATACGAAAAAAACACGTTTATTGTATGGGGACCCCCCTTATTATATATTTTTTTTTATTTTTAGTATTTGTTGTTATAGCGGCAACAGAAATACATCATTTGTGAAAATTTCAGCTTTCTAGCTATCACGGTTTATGAGATAAAGCCTGGAGACAGGCAGACAGACAGACAGCGGAGTCTTAGTAATAGGGTTCCGTTTTTACCCTTTGGGTACGGAACCCTAAAAAGGACATATTATGCAAGTAGCACTACCACTACAGCCCATTAACGTCCCACAGCTGGGCACAGGCCTCCACTCTCATAGGAGAGAGGGAATTAGAGCTTAGACTCACCACGCTGCTCCAATGCGGGTTGGCGGGCTTCATCGACTAGAGTTACAAGTGGTACTAGGTAGAGACATTGTAGTTTCACTAATTATTGCGAAGGATCTTCAACAAACTAATCTCAAAAAAACATTTCTGTGTCGAGTGAGAGAAAGAATAGAGTATTTTATTATTCACACATACCTAGGTATATCTATCTTCTTAATATATATAAATCTCGTGTCACAATGTTTGTCTTCAATGGACTTCTAAACCACTTAACCGATTATAATAAAATTCGCACACCATGTGCAGTTCGATCTAACTTGAGAGATAGGAACCGAAAAACCTCAATCCACGCGGACGAAGTCGCGGGAATCAGCTAGTATATATATAAATCTCGTGTCACAATGTTTGTCCTCAATGGACTTCTAAACCACTTAACCGATTATAATAAAATTCGCACACCATGTGCAGTTCGATCTAACTTGAGAGATAGGATAGTTTATATTATATAGATTAGGATTATTAGTGCTACCCGTGCGAAGCCGGGGCGGATCGCTAGTTTATTATAATTTGTTTGAGAAAAACAATTTTCTTCGAAGTATCCATCATTTAAATAATTATAAATCCATCTCCAGCATCTGCTGGAAATGGGTTTCACCCGTTGGGACTGAGCACGGGTCACCCATTGAGAAGGGTGTTTAGGTCATATTCCACCACGCTGGACAAGTAGGTTTCGAAAAAATCTGTCATTCATTTATTTATGGAAACTAGATAAGGCCTGGTTATTAAAATAAAAAATCCTACATGAGGAATTAGTGGTTTTACGCTGAAATTTAATGTTTTTTTTTTTTTTCAATCTTTATGAAAGAGCTTGGTCGCTTAGCGACTACGACGCTCTGTTAAGGCCACAAAAACTTATATTTTATGTTCTTAATTCTAATGCACATGTATATAAATCTATCAAATTTTTAAGTGAGTGTGATTCTAATTGTCCTAAAACTATATTAATTCCACCAGTGTATTTTAGAATACTACAATATTTGAACACCCTGCGTCTCACGACCTCGTTCCGGACACACTCCATTAAAACATGGAAGACGTCCTCCACAACATCACACTGTGTACAATTAGGTGTAGGAGCCTTACCCATTAAATACGCGAATTTGTTGAACAGAATATGTCCTGAACGAAGTCGTAAGATGGTAACAATTTCCCTTCTCTTCATGGAAGGTATCTGTATCCAGGGTGTTCTAAACGGTTCAGCTTGTAAGGTCTTGTACCAGATGCCTTTTTCTTTTGACCTTCTGTTTTATGTTATTAAGATAACATTTCAAGGTTTTCGCTCTGGCGGGGAGATAATATGGTAGTTAATGGCACTGCCGGACTTTGCTCTCGTTGCCTGTGGAAGCCCTAGAAGTGTTGAAAATGTAAAAGCTACAAGAATTTCAAAGTTCGTAGTTTAAAAAAATTACAAATTTTATTAATCCATACTAATATTATAAATGCAAAAGTGTGTCTGCCTATCTGTCTGTCTGCTACGGTTGCAATTTGGTATACTTAGAAATAAGGTGCATGCCGGGGAAGGGCATAGGCTACTTATTGGCCCGGAAAATTAAGGAGTTACCGCGGGAATCAAAAAAAAACTTAATTATCTAGTTATCGAATACTGCTGAATTTCACTGCGGAAATGAAAGTATATAGTGAATAAGTAGATAATAATAATTAGTTAAGCTCTAATTCCCTCTCTCCTATGAGAGTGGAGGCTTGTGCCTAGCAGTGGGACGTTAATGGGCTGTATAGTAGAGGTGGTGGATAAAGAAATATATTTAACCGAATTTTTGCATGAAATCATTTTTATCATAATTTTGATAGTAAGCAAAATACTTTAATTAGAAATATTATTAAGACCTAAGCTATATGGAAGGGATGACGATGTAACTTTCTTTAGTTCGTCTGGTTTGGGAGGGTTCTTAAAATAAAATTCCATGAAAAATACAATGGTAAAGTTTATCCAAAGTTGAGGATAAGTTACTTCAAGCGATGATGGATTGTAAATTTTTTCATCGGAGCATAATTTTAACCTCTGCTTTATTCAGGGTTAAGGAAACTGTAAACTTACAAGTGCCTGCGGTAAAAGCCAGTTATAAATCGTAAATAGTTGGTACTACAAAACATTATTTTTACTTAAATGTAGATATAAATTACGAGCCTTGATTATGATCGAGCCTTCTTCCGCGTGGATTTAGGTTTTGAGTATGCCGGTCAAATTTTTTGTTTTTCCGGGATAATAAGTGTCTAGTCTATATATCCTCAATAATACGTTTCTTTTTTGCGGCCTGATTGCAGAACCAACCAAGAAACAAGCACTGTTTCACATTTATTAAGTAGGTATAATAGTTCGGAAGTTTTTTTATCCATTTCATGATGTTGCAATCTAAGATGGTCACGAACTAACCTGTTAGACTAACACCTAATCAGTTTCTACACGGCATCGTACCGCAAAAATAAATCGCTTGGCGTTAGCTGTTGCCGGTCGGGTGGTAACTAGCTACAGCCGTACTAGATCAGCCCCCCGATTACGTAAGAATTGTCGATCAAACGTTAAAGATTTCTGTCAAAGTAAAATAAATCATGACAGCATTGAATTAGAGCTCAATTTCGTCTGCCCATTCTTATACGTTTAGGGTATCGTACATACCTAAACGTATAAGAATGGGCAGACGAAATTGAGCTCTAATTTAATCCAATTATGGTTTATTTCACTTTGACGAAAATCTTTAACGTTTAATCGGCCATTCTTACATGATTGGGGCCCAGACCTGAAAGAATTCGTCGGCGATTGAGCACGTAACCTTGCGCTTAGAGAACAGCGCTCACCACTGCAACACGAAGGTCGTCATCTATTGACGATCTTGGTAGTTCGGATAGTAATACATATTGCGCATACATTTCAAAATATGTTACGCAATTTTATAAAGATGACAATACTATATTCCTGCTTGTAAACCGTAGCATAGGTAAAGCATAATAAACCCAACGGCATTTGGTACGCGGCACGTAAAAGAACTGACGGTATCACGATCCGACGGTTCGTGTAGCCACTAAATGAAAAATTTCATCTTTTAGAGCATTAAAATAATGCTTTTATCTTGCTTGCGCTGCATTTATTTTGAAAAGCGTGTATGAATCTCTAGAAAAGATATTTCATGATAAAAATGGAGGTATAATTTTTCAACTGAATTTAATAGAGATAATTTAAATTTATATGAAACTAGATGATGCCCGCGACTTCGTCCGCGTGGATTAAGGTTTATTGATTCCCGCGGGAACTCCTTAATTTTCCGGGATAAAAAGTAAAAAGCCTATGTCCGGGATATAACCTACTTCTATACCAAATTTCAGCAAAATCGGTTGAAAAGATGGGCCGGGAAAGCGTAGCAGACAGACACACTTTCGCATTTATAATATTAGTATGGATATAAAAACTAACTGACTCGCTTCAGCTTCGCAAGGGCCTAAGGCAAGATGTGAATATTTTGTTCATTAATGTATAGGTAAATTACTAATATTATAAATGCGAAAGTGTGTTTGTTTGTTGGTATGTTGGTTTATTGGTTTGTCCAATCACGCCGCAACGGAGCAACGGATCGACGTGATTTTTGGCATAGGTATAGTTGAGGAACTCAAAGTTGTTTAGATATCTGCGAATTTACATATATTAATTTGTTCCCATACTAGCTGATGCCCGCGACTTCGTCCGCGTGGTTTGAGTTTTTTTGATTCCCGCGGGAACTTCTTAATTTTCCGAGATCAAAAGTAGCCTATGTCACTCTTGAGTTCCTCAACTATACCCATGCCAAAAATCACGTCGACCCGTTGCTCCGTTGCGGCGTGATTGAAAGACAAACCAACAAACCAATAAACCAACAAACAAACACACTTTCGCATCATAATTATAAATCAAAAAAACTTAAACCACGGGCATCAGTCAGAAGTCGCGGGCATCAGCTAGTTTATAATATTAGTATGATATGATATGATTCCCATATAAGCGTCGCATCGAAGACCTCATTCTTTTTCGAAGTCGGATAAAAAGTAAATGCCAATGGCATTTGTTCTTTTTAAAAAATGGTAAAATGGAACCCTTATGGTGCGACTTTCTCCGTCTGTCTGTCTGTCCGTCCGTCACACTCGATTATTTCAGTAACTACCGAAGCTATCGACATGAAATTTGGAATAGTTGTGTATATTAGTGGCCCAAAGACACTGGAATTAAAAAAAATTGGAAATTATTTTTGTTCTTATTTAAAAAGGGGGGAAAATCGGAGGGTTGAAATTTAAAAGTGAGATAACTGTACTGTGTGGGGTATCATATGAAAGGGTTTACTTTGTACATTCTAAAACAGATTTTTAATTATTTTTAGTCATGATAGTTTTTGATTTATCGGGCAAAATGTCGAAAAAAATACCGTTCCCCCCCCCTTATCTCCGGAGTTTACCAATCGAAAAATCTGAAATAATTATGGTCAATAGGAATTTATGTATATTTTACAGGAAAACTATAGCCAATGCTCTAACTAGCATAGTTTTTTTGATATTAACAGTAAACCTCTACAAACAAAGTTAGTTTTGCGGTTCATTTCGTCTTGTTTTTAATACGTCATAAATCGTAAAACTTACTACAGGTTTGTACGGAACCCTCGGTGCGCGAGTCCGACTCGCACTTGGCCGGTTTTTTTTTAATGAAGAAGTTTCCAAGGTAATAGGAATCTGATTAAGCATTCACTGTCCGTCCCAGCAGCAACAATAGTCGCAACGCAAACATAGTATTGAGAATGCAAACCGCACCGCCCAGGAGATTCGGCTGACTCGCCCGGAATAGCTTTGTATCGTGTTCCTTTGTCTCTAACTGAACGTTCTTATCTACAACCTTGCTTGTATATTCCAGAGTTACCTAACTCTCTACTATATTTCACACTACGTACTACTCAAATAGAGCTACCCAAATATAAGTATCCTAATCGAATTCACGTACCATTACTAGTGCATTATTGAAAAACTTTACAAAAGTCGCTAGGTTTAGAATTAATATAGTTTACCAGATGACGCTCGCGGTTTCATCCGCGTGGTTAAGGATTTCGATTCATGCGGGAACTCTTTAATTTTTCGGGATAAAAAGTATCCCATGTCCTTGAGTGGACTAACGCCCATATACTCTGTGTCTAATTTCATCAAAATCGGTTAAACACTTGGGCCGTAAAATTGTAGTAAACAGACAGACAGCCACACTTTCGTATATAATAATAAAAGTATGGAATAAGGAGATTACTCATTACATGCAAGAGCTGTAATGTGGGTCTACGTGTTTCAAATACGTGAGCACACACATTCACCCGCGTAGTATTTTCATTTGCAATTGAGAAATGCATTTATAATAAGAATCACCAATATTATTAATGGGTAATAATATTTTTAGGGAAGTGACGCTACCGATGCTAGGGCATAAGCCGTAATCCCTACAAAAATGTAATTCAAAAAATATCAACTATCGTATCATACAAAAACTGTTTCATTAAAAACAGTCTCAACCTATACTTCCGAAGTTTTATAAGTGCCGGAACATAGCGTCGTTTTAATTGCGCCGACCGGAAAGGGGAGAGATGAATGGAAGGAAACGGCAGCCAACCGCCCTACATTATTAAAACTTGCCTCTTACTGAAGTACTCCGTCGTATTCTTGCAACTCTTCGAGTACAAACATAAAGGTGGTTACTCATTTGGGCTCTGTGTACAGAACCGTTGTTACCAAGAGTTATAGTGTGTGCGTTGTTCACCAAACATCATATTGTAATTATAATAAAAACCCCAAAAAAAAAAAGATTAAAAAAAACCTAACCAAGACGCTTGCACTGGTTCATAAATTGTAGGCTTCCTACAGGTAATAACTTATATTATTATTATTATTTAGGCCTCAAGCGTTTTACTAATAACTAATGCATTTGAAGAACATGTACCGGTCATGTATAAGTATAGCCAGCGCTGACCAGGTTTTTGGGGTTTGTGGATTGTCCTACAAAGATCAAAGGCTGTTGTTTAAAAATTCATTTCACCGGCAGTGTTTTACATTGGCCGATACTCGCAGATTGTTTTTTTTTTTTTTGTTTTATCCACTACAAGTTAGCCCTTGACTGCGATCTCACCTGACGATAAGTGATGATGCAGTCTAAGATGGTAGCCGGTTAACCTGTTAGTGGCACGGCAGTTAAGTATATTAAACCCATACCCCTATTGGGTTTCTACGCGGCATCGTAAAGGAACGCTAAATCGCTTGGCGGCACGTCTTTGCCGGTAGGGTGGTAACTAGCCACGGCCGAAGCCTCCCACCACCACCACCACGAAGTTGAGATCGCCTACCTACCTACTGATTGCAATATCAGTTCATTGCCCAAACATGAGTTCCCACCTTTATTCGCTTGCTCTTCTAGTACAAAACATAATGCGCATCTCGAATAGACTTCAAATAACTTTGTTTTCAGCAAACATGAAGGCAAACGGAATGTCGCTTATTAAATTTTATCTTCTCAGCAGTTGCATTCTTACATTTTATATTTACGACAATTTACTGTTTTGCATTCAACTATTTTGAGCAACACGTTAAAAATATTAGTTAGTCAATTTATCAATCTTTATTGTAATCTAATAATTACAAAGAAATATCAAATTAAAAGTTACGATGTAAATCTATTAACTATACCTACTATCTCACTACTCAACTTTGGGTACTTAAGCTCTATTTCCCTTTACTTTCTTTTTTAAGGCTTTACTGGGACGTTAAAATAAAAATAAAATAAATAAAGCCTTTATTTACTGCGTTTACCCTTAACTTTCCGGGATAAAAAGTAGCCTATGTGTTATTCCAGACTATTATCTATCTCTGTGCTAAATTTCATCCAGATCAGTTCAGCCGTGTGGACGTGATTGAGTAACAAACATCCATCCATATATCCATTCAAACTATCGCATTTATAATATAATATAGTAAAAGTAAATTACGCAATAAAATTACAGTTATATTGTACGCATGCCGTTCTCAATTCCCAGTGTGTCTTCTGACATAGGCCTCCTCCATTCCTTTCCATAGCTTTATATCTTTGGCCTTTCTCTGCCATGTAGTCCCTGCCGACTTAATGTCATCTACCCATCTGAGACGTTACTTACTGGCTCGTTAAAATACTTCAAATTATTAATATCCAGAGTAAGAGAGCGTCAGGCCATATTCAACCACGCTGGCCAGTGCGGACATACAGGTTTCCTCATGATGTTTTCCTATTTAATTTATTAAAACACACATATTATCTCCGAAAAGTTAGAGTTGCATACCCGAGGATCGAACCCACGACCACCATACTATCTCCGTACAGTATATTCTATGTTTATTGAGATGAACATATTGCAAGATATTCGTTGCCCGTCGTTAGCCGTATGCATATTTAGCTTACGTTCAACAATATAAGATTAGAGGTAACTAGTTTCCAAGTCTGGTAGCTTAATAGCCAGCCCCAGTGATCCGGTAATAGCGAGCAGAGCGCTCCAATTGCACAACAAAGTTTTAACGTACCATGATCTTCTATCGGTACACAGCGCTTGTTTGCCAACTTTGTGTTTCCTCTAACAACACACAACTTTGATCAGTTTGTACATACATTTGAATATTAGACCTTGTGATCGGTGCCTTTGAATTTTAAACATATTTAATATGTTTTTTTAGTGAACGTTCGTGAATAGTCGTGGGAACTCCTTGATTTTCCGGAATAGAAAGTATACGAGTAAGTTACATTATTTCTGTCTCCCACTCTCCCTGACTTTGCCGTTAAGATGGAAACCAACTACATCTGAAGACGACCAAACCAGACCGGTTTAAAAACATTAATTTAGGAATTATAAACTCACTATATGCCTAAACCCAGTGAGTCAGGGAGGTTGTCAATATTTGTTGTTATTAGTTGAATTCATTTTTAAAAGTATTCGTTCATTTTAATCTGGAATCCCAAATATCAAGTTTCATGGATATAACATGAAAAATGACGGATTTTCATACAAATTTTTACTCCCTAGTCAACCCCCTTGGGGGTAGAATTTCGAATAATCCTTCCTTAGTGAAATTGAAATTTTGACAGTAAGTTAATTATATATGACGTAGGCACGTCATTTATGTAACTTACTGTCAAAATTTCAAGTTTCAAACCCTAGCGGTTTAGTATGTGCGTTGATAGACCAGTCAGTTAGGACAAACGTTACATACTCAAAATATATAGATGACAATAATAATAATTGCCGGTGTAAAAAATCTGTGTTCTTAAAAATACATTTTGAAATATTGTAAAAACGCTAAAATGTCGCGTATCAAACATTTCGTAAACCAGACTTAAGTGGAAGTATTTAAGCCTCAGCTTACTTGAGTGAATTAATCCGGATCTTAATTGACTTAACATAATTACGGGTTACGGCAGCAAACGGGCGTGCCCGGACGTAGAATAATCGTCTACTGAAACGTCAATCAGACTCTGGACGACGGAGGATAAACCTGAAGGGCGAGATTATGAAGGTCTGATCCTACTACATAAAGGAATATTAATTAATCACGATCTTAAGTAACCTTTCCTTTTCTTGACTCTTAAGTTTTGCAAGAGGAAAAAATATTATATCAAAAAGTCAAAAGCGCTTCACAAAATAGTAGATTATACACCAAGGGGATAAAGCACTGTTTTATGTCACGGGCGCTACATTGAATCCTGAACGTAACGAAGGACTCCAAATTTAACTCCCGAGCGCAGCGAGGGTGTTATAAGTTAATTCCCGACCAAAGGGAGGGAATTAAGATTGAGTCCTGAGTGCAGTGAGGGATTCAAGCGCCCAAGAAAAAAACTGCTTTATCCCGGTGGTGTATACTCTACTTTATACTTCTACCATAACAGTAAAACAAACTGTAACGGTTAGATATTTATTGCAAATCATAGTAAGTAGGATACATAGGTCTAGTAAATAATAAAAAGAAAAGACAAATTAAAAGTGAATGTTCACGTTCGATAGAGTCACATTTGTCCAGTCCATGCTGCCAGTGTTTATGCAGGTATACATACTCCTTGGTTTAAAAACTTTTATGTCAAATGGTACGGTCGTTTGGTCGACCAGTCTGGAGCCTGGACTCTGTTGTGCATATTTACAGTATGGGGTTGGTCAACTAGTTGGGCGATCGATCGACTAGTTTACGGCCCTAGGGCATGAAGACTGACTTTAGACCCGCAAAAGTATGATTAAAACAGTAGTAAAGGTATGGTAGAAGTATAATAGTAGATTAGTAGCCAAGGGCTGTAAGGCATCAATTGCAGCCCGAGATATTTAGGCGCACGAGCGCAGGGAGGGCGCCTATAGTTCGAGGGTGCAATTGATGCTTACACCCGAGCTAACTACTCTGCTTTACATCTCGATTGTGAGGTAAAGTAGGTCCTTATTACCCCCAAATGGAGCTTGTAGGTGACCAATTAGCGCTCTAGGGTAATAATGTAGCTAGAAAAGCCCAAGGGCGGTAAGTAATTAAAAAAAAAAACTCTTCACTCTTTCAAAAAGTTCGCGTACATCTAACCATCATACTTTTTTTAATTACTTACCGCCCTAGGGCTTTTCTAGCTACATTATTACCCCAGAGCGCTAATTGGTCACCTACAAGCTCCATTTGGGGGTAATAAGGACCTACTTACCGAATATGAGAGATGTAAAGAATATTTTATACTAGCTGCCCGCGACTTCGTCCGAGTGGTTTAAGTTTTTTTTATTCCCGCGGGAAATCCTTAATTTTCCGGGATAAAAAGTAGTCTATGTCACTCTCCTGGTCCTCAACTATACCCATGCCAAAAATCACGTCGATCCGTTGCGCCGTTGCGGCGTGATTGAAGGACAAACCAACAAACCAACAAACAAACATACTTTCGCATTTATAATATTATAGTAAGTATGATTATATTTTTAAAAGACAAGTCTGTAACTCAAATACACAGAAGTTATCGTTTGTTGCCCATACTTTTTACTAATTACTGCCAATCGTACTAGCAGTAGTATTTAAAGTATATACTTTTATTGTATATTTCAGGATTCAGATATTACAGATTTCTAGGTATGTGATTCGAAGATAACACGTTTATTTTTTTAAATTTATCTTCTAAGAACTTACTAGTTAGTATAGCAAATGCAATGAAATTACCCGTTTTAATTAAATTAGCATTGGTACCTACTATTGTATATGAATATTTCTATCCTAATGTTCTTAGAGCAGTTTTGGTCTGTATAGATAAAAGTTACTAAGAGAATCTTATTAAGAAGTCCAATCATAAATCAATAATATAAAGCCCCTCTGTGTTAGAGTTGTCACAAAGCAAGCTACTTTCAAAATAATATTAACATTAATATTTAACGTCTTTGACGGCAAGGCCTTTGAGGAGAAGACATCCGGCATCAGCTACCTCTTTGAAATTCATCCAAGCGTGTCGTTAGAAGCTTGAATTTGACGTAATACTCAAACTACACAATAGTTGAATATAAATATGCGAATAATTTTGAAAATGTATTCGGACTAAAACCTTTTGTAGGTAAACAGCTCTTACCTTAAAATATCTGGTGTAAGATATCTTAAATTTTCATTTTAACCCTCTTATCTTTAAAAAGAGGCTGAGATATTTAATTTCTAAGTTGTTGAAATCTAATACTGTGCTACTAAATTGTTCAGACAAAAGAATTTCAAACTTTATTAATATTATACGCGTTGAAATTAGATCGTATTAAATTTCTTTTCAAAATTGTTTATATTTAGAAGTAAGGTTTATTAAACACGTCTAAAAGTACGCCGACTTGAATTTTACTTTACTTTATAAAATCACGTGAAATACCAGTACAGCCGTTTTAAAATACTTACGTTATTCGTAGTCTAAATAATCTTGCTCTCATTAAGTAATAGATCTGTTTTATTTCTATTAACTTTGTTATTCTTAAGTATCTTCCATTTCAAACATCTTTTCTGCATTAAAACTTCTACAGATTAAATATTCTGAGGTAGACCAACTGATAAAGTGAAAAAGGTTTTCACAAGACATGCCGGTAGGGTGCTGAACTAAAATGATTAAGATCCTTAACTCTTGAGAATCCAATTACCTAGAATTTCATTTCATGGACGGTTGGTTCAAAGAAAGTTGCGCGTTGCAAGCATCTTTTCTGTATTTGCAACTTGCAAAAGATTGAACATTGGATGGTATATGGAGCAAACGTCTTGCATTCGTTTGTTTTTTTTTAATTAAAAATAGGATTTGTAAACTCCTTCATTTAATTACTTACTCAATCCGCAATTGGCCAGCGTGGTGGACTAAGGCCAAACCCTTTTCATTCAGAGAAGGAGACTCGTGCTCAGTAGTAAGGCGGAAATGGATTGATAAGAGATAAAAAGATGACCTACCTACCTTAGAAAAACTTAAGTATAACCATATATATATGGTTATACTTAACCATTTAAGTATAACCATATGGTATGAGGTATAACCATTCTTCTTGAATATTTGGTTTTCTCAAATATTCAAGAAGATATTTACAAACTTGTCAATTTCAACAAATCTCGTTAATTGATTAGAAAGCTCTCGATGCTAAGGCAATCATTTTATTATTATGGCCTCCGCTGGACTTTGACTAAGCTTCTAGCGTTGAATCTGTCACCCTTATAACAAGGCAAAGGCAAGGCGAGAGTAAAACAAACGGATTAGCTCTCAACTTTATAAACTCAAGAGTGCTAAGAAACTTTAACATTGATAGCTATGGATCATCAATAGACTTCAATTAACTACTTAAGTCTTAAGCCAAAGGCCTTCTTCACTTTATTACCTACTACCTAAATATGTTTCTTCTTTCCCCAATTTTTCTCTCTAAATTATTATACGCACTGTTCTCTACCCTGTCCCCACTACCAAAGGTTAACTGGAAGAGAATACCTCTAGGTATTAAGTTCGCCTTTGTGCATTTCAATAATATGTGCAATAAAGTATTTAAAACAAAAAACAAACAATTGCATCTGTAGCAGCTGGTAGCAGCACTATAGCTTGATAGGCATCGCTTTGGTGTGTTCAGTACGTACGACAACCTTGGAATTTTCTTTATTATAGAAAAATATTTATGTTTGTTCATAGGTCTAAGCCTATATAAACACGGCTCATGTTTTTTTCGTGTTTTGATTACAAAAGTATATTTTAACTAATATCATAATATGCAAGAAAATACGTACTTAAAGAAAAACATAATACCACTCCATTCTGTGTAGAATCTTGAATTCAAAGTATAAAATTAATTGTATTTTTAACCGACTTCCAAAAAAGGAGGAGGTTCTCAATTCGGCGCGTATGTTTTTTTTGAAACCCTATCTTTACCCTCATAATCCCACAGTCTTGAGTTTATGGCGGACCTGCGAAGATTGACATATACCTACACCGCTATCTACCCATTCAGGCGCTTTGGCTCAACCAAGGAGTATGACTGGCCAGTTTTAAATTAAAACCATTTAGAAGTCACTGGTGTACTTTTTTTAAATTATGAGTTTTTTTTATTTGTGAAGTGATGATGCAATGATGGTTGCGGGCTAACCTGTTAGAGGTATGGCAGTTATATTAAACCCATACCTCTAATCGTTTTCTGCACAGCATCATACCGAAACGCTTCGCTTGATGACACGTCTTGGCTGGTAGGATGGTAACAAGCAACGACCGATGCCTAGACAAATTCAATTGTCAACAACTAATATATTAAACACGACCATTAACTATGCCAACTGTAGCGTTGAGGAGAAGAAATGATTCGACCCGGCTTCACTCGATTAGCGTTGATTATAAAATGAGTTGACTGAATCATAAACTCCAAACAAGAATCAAAAATTTATCTGATAGCTTTTCTTTCTACCTTTTCTGTGTAAAAGTACCTCAAGAGTTTTCTCCTTGGAACTCAAGAAGTTTGCTGTACATAATAGCGCTAAGTCATCTCCTCGTTCATGATGATAGTCTAAAGATACAAAAAAAACAAACACAATCTTTTATGTGGCATCAAAAAGTTCTCTTAAAGTTTAAATGGAAAAGTTTCAAGTTTAAAAGACGCAGATTGAGTGCACTGGTGAAATGTTAAAGTTTTTTCTTGCAACAGCCAAACTATTCTTTAATATTGCAGTCTTTTAAATTGTGCTTCCATTGTGGTTTCAGATTGGTATATTCAAACATTTTCCGTAACAGTTCCATAATACTGAAATAAATGGGCTCTTCTTAAAACAGGCCGCATCTGAAACCCACATAGCTTTTGTTTTAAAATGCCCAATTATTACTATCAGGTTTTATATTTTATTGACGGTCAAAAAGCGTACATTTTTTGACTTTGACTTTGAATTTTTTACATAATAAAAAGGTGAAATAAGAGGGCCATACTGCCAACGCTTAGCCATATTGTTTCATAATTGTTGACTTTCATGTTTTAGAATTATAATCCTTATTTTAGGAAAGGTACGTGACATTAAACTTGCTAATATGCGTTGGCGTGGGCATGATTACGTCCAAATACTATATTTATTTCTAGCCAACTTCACCAGTCTTTCAAGACTGAGTTTAGCATGCTGAGCCTTATAACAGCAGATTCTAGAAGCTGAAGGTTCTCCGGTCGTGGATACGCAGAGTAGAAAATGTTTATCATAGCGGCCTTCGTAAACGACGCTACGTGGCAGCAACAAGCTGCAAACTATATTTTTCATGCATGTCTTTGTTTCATGTTGATTCTTTACAATTGGGTACCGAATTCAGGTATCCCCGGTAGCTAAGTATGGGCTCTGAAGCAAGTGTAGTTCTATAATTTTGAAATCACGAATTAAGTGCACTGAAGTTACTAATTAGATACTATATCCATATACTGATATTATAAATGCGAAAGTGTGTCAGTCTGTCTATTCGTCTGTCTGTCTGTCTGTCTGCTACGCTTTCACGGCCCACCTGTTCAACTGATTTTGATGAAATTTGGTACAGGGATAGTTTGATTTCCGAGGAAGGATACAGGCTACTTTTTAGCCCGGAAAATCAGGAGTTCCCGCGGGAATTGAAAAAACTTAATCCACGCGGACGAAGTCGCGGGCATCATCTAGTATATTATTATATCTATAATTTTGTGCTTACAAAATGTTTTCTTCTTCCTTTTATCAAATTATTTTTTATGTTTCAGATATTATTTGCTCCACTAGCATATTTTTCTGTAGTAGGTAGGTATACTAGAAAAATCTCTCGTGTCCATTAAATTGTAAATGTGGGTTTTTGATCTAAATTGATGGGATCCCGCACGGGCGATCAATCAAGATTTGCAACTTGAACAGCCCCTGTGCCTGAGTAAACCCTGAAAATTAAATAAAACATCCTTGATTGAATCGTTTCGATCGATTTTGAGGGAGTGCAAGTAAAATGTTTTTTGTAAATTTTTACTAAGTTAAGGTATTATAAGGGTTTTTGATTATTACTTTTCGAATAATTGGTTGAAATTCTCTGTCTATCTCTCTCTGTCTCTACTTCGTGTTCAATGAAGAGATTATTCTTAAACCATTATTGCTCCTACTAAATATTCAAGTTTATGTGCTTTTAATAATTAGATTCACACGACAGTTTAGTACATCGATGGATGTACTAAACTGTCGTTTCAAAAAGTTATTTCAGATGTAACATTTTGAAACGATATCCATTCGCAAACGACTACCAAAGATTACGATTTCCAGTTATACACTTATCGAAAGATTTAAGTTGCTCTCAGCAAAGACGGAGAATCGATATTTTCGAGCTCGGAGGCCCGAATTGGGAATGAAAAAATGAAAAAAAAACAGATCTATCATTAAAAAAGGGTACATTTTAACTTTTCATTATCGTCACAATATTAGGCATTAAGTATTTCATAGGTAATAACTAAAACAACAAGCTAATATTAGCCAGAATTATGTTACGTTTTACCTACTCACAATTAAGTATACTAATATTTATCTCGGAAAAACCGAGTTAACAAATGTTTGTCGGTAAATTAGGCTCGCATATGAAAAGTAGCGCAAAGGTTATTCACAAAAACGTCCGGGAGGCAGAACGCCAGTTCCTGTTAATGACGACCCCGGCCCGCAATATATCTTTCGTAGTTAGGCCCAGAAATCACAGCGACTCGTGCGCTTGATTGAGTTTTCTTTTCCATTCTGCTTCATTCGCTAAATAGCTTTTGCCTCCCCTTGTTATGCTATATGGCCGCGTCCGTACTTACCTACGCATATTAATATTGCTATTTTTCTTATAAGAACTATTTTCTTTTGCCGATTTCTTACGTGCCAGGGCCCCAATCATGTAAGAATGGCCGATCAAACGTTAAAGATTTTCGTCAAAGTAAAATCCTTACTAATATTATAAATGGGAAAGTGAGTTTGTTTGTATGTTTGTTCCGCTTTCACGCCGTAACTACTGAACGGATCTGGATGAAATTTGGCACAGAGATAGATTATAGTCTGGAATAACACATAGGCTACTTTTTATCCCGGAAAATTAAGGAGTTCCCGCGGGAAACGAAAAACCTCGATCCACGCGGACGAAGTCGCGGGCATCAGCTAGTAAACCATGACTGGATTGATATAGAGCTCAATTTCGTCTGCCCATTCTTATACATTTAGATATGTACGATACCCTAAACGTATAAGAATGGGCAGACGAGATTGAGCTCTAATTCAATGCTGTCATGGTTTATTTTACTTTGACGAAAATCTTTAACGTTTGATCAACAATCCTTACGTAATCGGTGGGCTGATTCCACGTTGGATATCACCACAACGCAATCAAGTTTTTGCACATTTTTATCTAGGGAAACTCTGTCGACTCTTCTACTCTTTGCGTAATATAGATTTATTTTTTACTTTGGTTTCTGCGCTGTGTCCAACCATAAAAAATATTTACTATTATTGCGTATCAGATGGAGCGCACTACTATAATAGTAATTATTATGTCCTGAATTTAAATATTTAAGTTCAACTGTTAAATAAAAAAATATATTTGTCTGTTCGTTACATATACTTTTGTTCAATGTTCATTCTATTGAGTCTAACAAAATTGTGTATAACAGTCGGTTTTTGCAGTACCTGCAATCAATGTACAACAGATGGTGCACGAGTTGTAAGTAATTTTGAAAAGGCAATGTAGCGCTTACCGGGCATTAATTATTAAATACTAGCTGACCCGGCAGACGTTGTCCTGCCTTGAAGCTAGAACCCGATTGCAGCGTCTCCTATCGGGTCCAATTGTGAATATAAACCATTCCGGGACCCACACAAACACACTCAAAAAATCCATCTAAATCGGCCCAGCCGTTCTCGAGTTTTAGCGAGACAAACGAACAGCAATTATTGATTTTTATATATATAGAGATTTTGCTCTACCTGATCTATATTAATGGATAAAAAATATTATCAAAATAAAAGCTATTAAATATGAAATGTGTCCTGCAGTATTGTTCAAGAGCTGAGATAAATCAACCACTGCCCAATATGCAATAATGCCCCAAGTTCATATTAAGTTATATCACTCACATAATCCAAAATTGACTAACCAGATGGCTGATATGAGTACTAAAAAAAGATAACCTACCAAGATTTCAATTAAGGAAGTTGGCAGGTGAAATTTAATAAAAACTTTCACTGACAAATGAACGTTCGAAATTTTGCAAAGCTGCAAATAAGGCTCTATGATAAGACTTATAAAGGCTTATACCGTGTATAAGTAAACGAGGCCCGAGTGCTCTTGTATTCTACCGTCTAATTACCGACGTATCTAATTATACCATCGCAGACTCCGCCGAGGAAAATCTCCCAAATTACTTATAACGAAATCTAATTACAATTAGGGTTAATGCTGCAAGGTACCCGATATATCTCGTTCGCTCGGAGTAACTGTGTGTAATGATTGCAGAATTGAAGTTAAGACATTAGTTTTAGTAACTAGATTATTTGTAAGCTAAACTACTGAATAGTCTTGCCAGACTTAATTGTAGGCATTCATCTAGCTACGGACCTAATCAATACAAATATAATAAATGCGAAAGTGTGTCTGTCTTTCTGTCTGCTACGCTTTCACGGCCCATCCGTTAAACCAATTTTGATGAAATTTGGTACAGGGATAGTTTGTATCTCGGGGAAGGACATAGGCTACTTTAATTAATATTGATATTTAAGTACCTATTCATAATATTATGTTCTTGCAGAGTCTGTGAAAGAGTCCTGACAAATAATTAGTGGTACAAGGTAAAGATTATGAGGGTTTATATACATTTCATTTCATTTAGCTCTGTATGTACTATTCCGCAACGATATTCACACATTTTTGAGAAACAAAAATGTTGGCTACAGAATCAGAAAATGCTAAAGTTTGGAATTATTTTTAATAAAATGAAGGTAAAGATTATTAAAGTCAACATTAAAATCTTTGGCCTTATTATCCATAAAATGATTGACGTCTCGGTGGACAATTCACCCGTTTCCATAAGACTTTTTATCCCGGAAAATTAAGGAGTTTCCGCGGGAATTAAGAAACTTAATTCACCCGGACTAAGTCGCTGGCATCATCTAGTTCTGTATAATTCAAAACGTATTTTAAGAATGAGATAATATTTGTTTATTTATACTGTAGGTATTGTACAATAATTTTAATGCGTTTATTTATAAAAGGCACGAATTTGACACTAAACTATTGGATAAAATTAAGCAATTGAGTATGTATAGTGAAAGTTGAGACTGCCAAATGGTGGGAAATTAAAAAAAAATTGGTCGTGTGCCTATACCCAAAATATTATGTGAAAGATGTTTTTTTTAATTCTGGCTAGCCTTGAGTTTTGTATAATCCAGTATAACCAGTATCTAAATATTTCACTCGCAGGTTTCCCTACTCAGACTCTAGTCGATAAATACAAACGTATTATACGTATATATTATACCTATTATACATAAACATCAGTAAAGTGGGTAAGGTAGGAAGGAACAAATAAACAAAATTATAATATTTAAAGTATAGATCGTAATCAGATTTCTACTGAAAGCAAAATATTTAGGGGTGCTATAAACTCTAAGCTAATTTTGCTACCGCTGCGGTCGGTCATTAAGGGATACGAGTTAAGAGCACCTCTTCTTTCCCCTTTTTTCTAATTATTGCGTAAACCAAAGAGAATGTGGCTGACGACCTCGGTCGGAGTTCTTTTTTGCTTCTTTATACGTTAATTTAAACAAATTATTTTAAAATGTGTACAAGAGTTTTCCTTTAACTATAATATTACCAAGCTTAACAATGATGCTTGACTAAAATTTTAGTTAATATTGATTTAAGTATTCAATATTCATAATATTATTTTCTTGTAGAGACGGTGCAAGAGTCCTGACAAATAATAATTAGTGGCACGAGTCCTACATGAAACATACATTTCATTTCGCTCTGTAAGTACGATCCCACAATAATATTCACAAACAAAAATGTTGGCTACAGAATCAGAAAACACTAAAGTTTGGTAGTAATTTTTAGTATTGAAGTTCATTACTTGCAAGCTTTTGTTTGCTTTTGAGACTCAGGCATCGGACACGAAGAATTTTATAAATGTCGTGTCCCAAAAACTGATCCACGCCTCTGGTGACCAAAGAGCTGGCGCTTATTTAGCCCAACGGCTTAGCCTTGCCATTCAACGTGGTAATAGCGCCAGTGTTTTGGGCACCATGCCCATTAACGATCATTTGGACGGTGTGTATTTTTTGTAAATATAATTAGTTTTTAATTTAGATTTTAATTTATTTCTTAGTTTTGCAATTCACATTATCAGTTTGGTCTGTTTAACTCGTAAATAAAGAATAAAAATCTTGCAAGCTAAAATCAGAAAATGCTAAAATATGTTATTCGTTGAAAAAAAATATATTAAAATATATTAATTTTTATGCTTAATATCCATAATGCTGATTGACGTCTCGGTGGACAATTTACCCGTTTATGACTGGTAAACTTGCTACCCACGATTATGTTCAGGGGTCAGATTAGTTCGCTTTGTTCTGGAACAGTGAAGGTTTATTGAGCCAGAATAAAATAATCGTAATTCCTTTTTGGGTATAATATCAGATACAACTTCTTATTCCTACAATTTCTCGCGTGTTAGTAGATACAATAAGAGTACATGAAGATTAAGAAAGTCAACAACTTTCAACATTTTGATTGTATAATTTAGACCCTATTTACGTAGAAGGGCAAACGAGTTGCAGGGAACTGCTGGATACAGGCATCGACTACGACGCAAGTACAGCGTGTGATGTCCAAAATTATGTATTCAGCATTGGACGTGTATCGCGGTTGAAAAATGCCGACGGAACATATCGGACAACGACTACGGCTCATAACTTTGTCTGAATTTTACTATAAAAAGGACTAGATACGTAAGTATTACAAATAATAAACTAAACTAAACTTAAGCTAATAATAATCTACATACTAAACGAAACAAGTGTTTATATCAAAGCATAGCAATATTGTACCTTTAACACCTTTAATACCTTATACCTAATGCAACTTTAGTGTTACTAGAGTGCAAGCAAACTTGGCAAATACGTGCAGTGCAGTGCAGTGCAGTATAGACAGAGTGTACGTGGCATAGAGGATCATTATATTGAAACTTAGTTGCATCATTTAAGCACCGTCTTCTTTAGTATTATTATCGGTTTACTGAAGCGTCTGAAATAATTATAATGCTCACTGCTCAGCACCTCATGTTCCCTACTCAGTACTTAGGACTTACCTCACATTATGAAAGAAAATATAATATTACTAGATGATTGCCTGCGACTTTGTTTTTTATCCACTACAATTTAGCCCTTGACTGCGATCTCACCTGATGGTAAGTGATGATGCAGTCTAAGATGGTAGCGGGCCAACCTGTTAGGGGCATGGCAGTTATATTAAACCCATACCCCTATACAACTACATACTATGGGTTTCTATACGGATCGTACCGGAACTCTAAATCGCTTGGCGGCACGTTTTTGCCGGTAGGGTGGTAATTAGCTACGTCAGAAGCCTCCCACCAGGCCAGACCAGGGAAAATTCAAAAATTATGAATTCCCAAATTGACCCTGCCGGGGAAAAAACCCGGGACCTACGCACGTTAAGATTGTTATCTTAACGTGCGTAGATCCCGGGTTTTGCTGGTGCTGTCACTGTTGCGCTCAACACTGCACCTGGGAGGTCGTCTGCATTCTGCAAACTATGGGCAAAGTACCTAACTATTATTTAATCTGTACCGAGTGTCCAACGATGAAACGTAACTAAATTCAATCTAGTTACGCGAGGACACGCGTAACAGGTAACTGCCGTGAGCCGTCTTACCACATAATGTGTTACTATATATTTTGTGGTTACCTACCTGAGCTTATGAGCCTTTTGCGGTTCCATAGATATAGATAAGGCACGAAAGAGGCTTTGTTGAGGTGCTCGTATAATGTAATAAGGCACGGGAACACAAGTAGGTGCGGCAGTTTGTTTCGCACCTTTGTAAACAACGTAGAGCGCTCAGTCGTGTAACTTGTTTCTCTTCGAAACACAATGTGTTTTTCTTTTGCATTGTATTATTATGCATATTAATTACGTCATAAAATTACCCCTATATAATACAAATAAACTAAAAACTAGAAATATAGATATTAACTAGCTGATTCCCGCGACTTCGTCCGCGTGGATTGAGGTTTTTCGGTTCCCGGGGGAACTCTTTAATTTTCCGGGATACAAAGTAGCCTATGTGCTATTCCAGACTATAATCTATCCCTGTGCCAAATTTCATCCAGATCCACTCAACCGTTGGAGCGTGATTGAGTAACAATCATCCATACATCCATACATCCATACATCCATACATCCATCCAAACTTTCGCATTTATAATATTTATTTGATTAGAGTAACTTTGTAACCTTACGAAAAGGCGCTAATTTCGTAGAACCAGGCTTGTAGAAAGGTCATTGAAAATGAAGAAATAATTGCACTTTTTCAAACTTACGCAATATTTTTCCGTTAGCTACCTACTGACCTCAACTTCTTTCGGGTGGAATCTCTGATAGAAGTAATTTCTATATGAGAATATTATTGTGGTCTACGATAAGAAGCTATTAATAAAATCTCATTTCTAGGTCTCGAACTTTGTTAAACTCAATTAGGTAGTGTATTGGAATGATCTATCCTTAATTATATTATTTTTCATCATACCTATTCGAAAAACGCATATTGCCTTCAGAGGATAGCGGGAGCAAAGTGTAACTTGTTGGCCCATGGGACTTTTCATTTCTCTCTTCTGATTGGTCCGAAGTCACGTCATCAATTTGTTGATCGAATATACGACTTTGCATTTCTCTGTTCTGCCCCCTTATCATGTAAGAATGTCCGATCAAAACGTTAAAGTTCGTCGTCAAAGTTTATAAACCATAACAGCATTAAATTAGAGCTCAATTTCGTGTATCCATTCTTATACGTTCGAGTATCGTTCATACCTAAACGTATAAGAATGGGCAGACGAAATTGAGCTCTAATTCAATGCGATTATGGTTTATTTTACTTTGACAAAAATCTTTAACGTTTGATGAACAATTCTTACGTAATCGGGGGGCAGATTGGTCCGAAGTCACGTGATCAATTTGTTGATCGGATATACGTCTTTACATTTTATTTAAACTTTAAATATACGTCTAAATAATGTCTATACAATTACATAGAAGGTTGATAGGAGTATCTTCTGATTGGTGCTTAGACGTATAGGTAATGTCCATACATAGTAGGTTGATACTCCTAGCTTTTTCTCATACGTAATGATGAAAAATAGTGTGTGTCACTCGGGGCCAAATTTTTTGTTCTCGGGCGGCGTATATTGAATTCCTCGCTACGTTCAGGATTCTACTTTAGAACCCCTCGCTACGCTCGGGATTCTACTATAGAATCCTTCACTTCGCTCTGAATTCAAAATAGCGCCCTCGGGGAACAAAAATTTTCTTTGGCCCCATGTAACACAAATAACTATTTCATCATACCTATTCGAAAAACGCATATTGGCTGCAGAGGATAGCGGGAGCAAAGTGTAACTTGTAGGCCCATTGGACTTTTCATTTCTCTCTTCTGATTGGTCCGAAGTCACGTCATCAATTTGTTGATCGAATATACGACTTTGCATTTCTCTGTTCTGATTGGTCCGAAGTCACGTGATCAATTTGTTGATCGGATATACGTCTTTACATTTTATTTAAACTTTAAATATACGTCTAAATAATGTCTATACAATTATTACATAGAAGGTTGATAGGAGTATCTTCTGATTGGTGCTTAAACGTATAGGTAATGTCCATACATAGTAGGTTGATACTCCTAGCTTTTTCTCATACGTAATGATGAAAAACCGGCCAAGTGCGAGTCGGACTCCCGCACCGAGGGTTCCGTACAAACCTGTAGTAAGTTTTACGATTTATGACGTATTAAAAATAAAAATTACGTTTGTTGTATGGGAGCCCCCCTTTAATATTTACTTTATTGATATTTAATTATTTATTTTGAAAGGTAATATACAAGTTAATATTCTGTGAAAATTTGAACCGTCTACCTGTTACCGTTTTTAATATTGAGCAAAAAAATACGAAAAAAACACGTTTATTGCATGGGGACCCCCCCTTAATATATATATTTTTTTAATTTTTAGTATTTGTTGTTATAGCGGCAACGGAAATACATCATTTGTGAAAATTTCAGCTTTCTAGCTATCACGGTTTATGAGATACAGCCTGGAGACAGACAGACAGACAGCGGAGTCTTAGTAATAGGGTCCCGTTTTTACCCTTTGGGTACGGAACCCTAAAAATAGTGTGTGTCACTCGGGGCCAAATTTTTTGTTCCTGGGCGGCGTATATTGAATTCCTCGCTACGCTCAGGATTCTACTTTAGAACCCCTCGCTACGCTCGGGATTCTACTATAGAATCCTTCACTTCGCTCTGAATTCAAAATAGCGCCCTCGGGGAACAAAAATTTTCTTTGGCCCCATGTAATTGTGTTACATGGGGCCAAAGAAAATTTTTGTTCCCCGAGGGCGCTATTTTGAATTCAGAGCGAAGTGAAGGATTCTATAGTAGAATCCCGAGCGTAGCGAGGGGTTCTAAAGTAGAATCCTGAGCGTAGCGAGGAATTCAATATACGCCGCCCGAGAACAAAAAATTTGGCCCCGAGTGACGCACACTATTTTTCATCATTACGTATGAGAAAAAGCTAGGAGTATCAACCTACTATGTATGGACATTACCTATACGTTTAAGCACCAATCAGAAGATACTCCTATCAACCTTCTATGTAATTGTATAGACATTATTTAGACGTATATTTAAAGTTTAAATAAAATGTAAAGACGTATATCCGATCAACAAATTGATGACGTGACTTCGGACCAATCAGAACAGAGAAATGCAAAGTCGTACTTATATTCGATCAACAAATTGATGACGTGACTTCGGACCAATCAGAAGAGAGAAATGAAAAGTCCTATGGGCCTACAAGTTACACTTTGCTCCCGCTATCCTCTGAAGGCAATATGCGTTTTTCGAATAGGTATGATGAAAATAACTATTGTGTACTTATAAAAAAAAACATAAGTACAGTATATAGACTGATGAACACATAACCCTGTGAGTTACGCAGTCGGGTAAAAAGAAATCCAACTTATTACGTAAGTTACGTAGGTACATAACACTGTGTATTCCTAACAATTAATTTACATAGGTAAAAATATTCGTGGCCCAATTCAACCATGTCCTGGAATTTCGTAGCACGCGATATATTCCCCGTTCAATCAGATAAACAAAGTCTCAATCACTCGCATGTCGGTGACATTTTTCACGGCTGCGGTGAAATTCCTCTATCCGTGGTATGATTAATGGTTGAGACTATCCCGAAAGTTGCGTATTTTTAACGCAAAGGCAAAGGTATGGAAGTTTACATATTATGTAAACTTCCATACTAGAAGCGCGTTTTTAAGATAGATAAAGAGTCGCTGATTTGATTAAGTTGTCATCATCCCTATTCTTTGTCGGCGCGAAATTCGCCTGAGAGATGTGTCGTGCTTGTGCTGCTATCATCGCAATAATTCAGTAAACCGTGCACGGAATTTGGAGGCACGTGACACTATCTTGTCTATCAGATAAGCAAACGTCTGAATCACTCGTGTAGTCGACGTTATTCACGGCAGCACTGGAGTCTCTTCTCGTGATTAATGCTTTCGGGTTCCCTACTACGGTGAGATTTTGTAATGCAAATTACTTGTACTGTCGTAACAAGAAAATTGGCCGAGAGTTGCGAGAATAACCCATTTACTTTATTGCTGAATACTAATGATTCGTGTCCATTGTAGATTATAATATGATATGTATAATATATATAATACTTTACGTTGCATTAGAATACGTTTTCCCGTGACTTCGCCTGGCGGGTGAACGCTGTCTATGTATGGATACTATATCTACATGTCTAGATGATTGCTTTATGACGATAAATCAACTTTTACAGTTAGATGACCAAGCAAAACTGGTCTTAAAACTATGTTCGATTTCTAGCAGGGACCATTTGAGAATTAATAATTTTGAAATTGTCTTTACAAAATGGGCATGGGCAAAACGGATAGCTATTAAAGCTGAGCAAGCGTTAAGATTTGAGAAGGCAAATATTAAGAAAACACAAGAATTCAGAGTGAGAAGGAAAAACTAAAACTAAGAGATCCTCCTTCAAAAAATAAAACCAAAACTCGAAATCACATTTTTACTATTCAGTGTGCGCTAACCAACCAAAAGAAGGTCGGTCCACTGATCTACCAAAAGAAGGTTGGTTTCGGTGCAAAAGTTAGGCCGTTAAATCAGAGCAGACAGACGGACACACAGAAACACTTTCGCATTTGTAATATTAGTACGGTATCAGGGGATAATTCTCAGTCGGCGACAAAGCACTACGACACAAAGCTATTTCGGGCTAGTTGGTCTCTTGAGGGTTGTGGTCTCAAAGTTCTATTTATACTTATACGTTGTGACTCGCCTGTTGCTATGTGAACAGACCATGAATGTCTAAGCGGTATTCAATATTTACCTTCGACCTCAACTTTTATTACACTTCGTATTCGTCCTCCGAGATTAGCATGATATACTTGTAGTACCGTGTACGTACGGCCACTTTCACACGTTAGTTGAGGTAGCTGGAAATAAAAACAAACGCTCCCTCTTACCGGCCGATAGCAGGCCGCTATATATAGGCCCCACTCCTGCACAACTAGTCATTCGTGTTTTCGTGCTCAGCCACTTCGCACGTCCGCAAATACGGTGAGTTTTTATTTTATTTTTAAATTATTAAATTAAAAATTAATATTTTTATTATTTATTTTTGTGATAAAAACGTAAAAGTGATTTCGGAAATTTGAAATTAAACCGATCACGTAAACGTTATCACCGAATAAGTTTGTCATCGAGTTTTTTGGAGTCTTCTACACCATCGAGCTTTTGTTTTTGAAGTCTTCTACACTGCTTGTCATCGAGTTCTTTGGAGTCACTGCAATCGCCAACACTGCCACCATCGAGTCGCAACATTGCTCGTCAGCCAACTTTCTAATAATGTGTGTTTGCGCATAGGATTTTTTTTAGATATATACCTAAACTCAAACCGAAATTCAATTAATGTTTCTTACTCAAATAGACTTTTACAAGTCCTTTTTGAGTCGTCGAGTGGAATCTTTCACTGGTTCGGAATAACATTCCTACAGAAAAGAATCAGCAAGAAAGTCTGTTAAAATCTACCTGTCTAGACGTGGATATTATGAAATCTTAGCAAATCGGATTGCCTATGGCTACCTATTGAAGTGTGTTTTCGCATGCAATCTCTTGCCTACAAAATAATAGACTTACAATAAGTCGTAGGCAAAGCCCCCCAGGCATTGCTCAAATTTGAAGTACGTTTTCGCGTGCAATTTAATGCCTACAAAATAATAGACTTACAATAAGTCGTGGGCGAAAGCCCTCAGGCATTGCTCAATTTGAAGTACGTTTTCGCGTGCAATCTCATGCCTACAAAATGATAGACTTACAATAAGTCGTGGGCGAAAGCCCTCAGGCATTGCTCAATTTGAAGTACGTTTTCGCGTGCAATCTCATGCCTACAAAATGATAGACTTACAATGAGTCGTGGGCGAAAGCCCTCAGGCATTGCTCAATTTGAAGTACGTTTTCGCGTGCAATCTCATGCCTAATAGACTTACAATAAGTCGGAGTACGTTTTCGCGTGCAAACTCATGCCTACAAAATGATAGACTTACAATGAGTCGTAGGCGGGGGCCCTCAGGCATTGCTCAATTTGAAGTACGTTTCAATTTGGAGTACGTTTTCGCGTGCACTCTCATGCCTTCAAAGTAATAGACTTGCAATGAGTCGTGGGCGAAAGCCCTCAGGCATTTCTCAAATTTGAAGTACGTTTCAATTTGGAGTACGTTTTCGCGTGCAATCACATGCCTACAAAGTAATAGACTTACAATGAGTCGTGGGCGAAAGCCCTCAGGCATTGCTCAATTTTGAAGTATATTTTCGCGTGCAATCTCATGCCTACAAAGTAATGGACTGGCAATGGGTCATGAGCGGGGGCTCTCAGGCGTTGTTCAATTTTTTTTTTTTTTTTTTTCGTACACGATTATATATTATGAAATTATGCCTGTATTGCGTTGATTGTTTGAACTAACTATTGCAAAATCTGTTTTTGAGAAGTGCGTCCTTTTACGCACTTTATTGGCACACCTTTTTTCGTACGACGAAAGTGCGCGCGCACGTGCTTGAATCTCAAAGCATCTTCGATCAGGTGCGAAAACTTATCCAAGCATTCATGTTGCCATAATATGCTTCACTATTGGGACTGCCGCCGTTCTAATGAACAATAATGAATGACTAATGTCATGAAGACCAACGATCTTACCTGCCCTGGGAGAAGTCATGATGACGCAGGCGCAAGTCCCGCCTTCACTCCCGAATCCCGACAGCAAGACGCCTTCGAGTTTTTTGTTATGATGTTTTGAGCATAGCTACTACAGCAGAGCTTTATAAAACGATACGGATCGTCGGATACAGCATCTATTAATGGACGCACGACGCTTTAATTACGACATACAGCGATTCTTTAACAAGACGTTTAATTGTCCTCAGGATTAGTTATTGCATATTAAAACTAATTCTTATTATTTAGCAAGAATCTTTCAGAAACTTACAAAGATGCTAAGGCGATAATTAAATAGAGCGCAGAGTCGAAACAGCCTCAAGCCCAAACCGCAAAGGAAGTTTTAAATCAACAGACCTGTTATGCGAGCATTTCGGCTAAGGACTTCTCATCGCAGCCATCGTTGTCCGAGATTAGGAACACTGGTAATTTTTTTTAAAAAATTTGTCAAAATTTTTAAAAAAGCAGTGGTCATCCATAACCGATGACCCTACAGTGGTTAGTTGTTTTTTCCTATAGTATTCCTATTTTAAGTGTTTCTTGTTTTGCCTCGAAATTCATTCAAAAGGCAGTCGATGGTCCCTTAGCTATAGGAGCTATATCACAAAGTGAACCTGCAGTACATTAATTTTTGACTGCAGTACTCTTTTTCCGAGTCATACGGCAAGAACATATTTACTTTAATATAAAACAATGAAAAACATTTCAATATTTTTTTCTTTATTTGAAGAATTTAGAACAATAATTGTATTAGTGAGAACTGCTATATGACCACAACCAATCAAAAAGATGCTTAGTTTTCGGTCCTAATACATGCAGACCAGAAAGGCAACTAAATTAATTGCGCTTTTGTTTGAATATAGTTTTCCAAATATACGTTCCACAGTTATTTGGTTTATTTAAACCAAACTGCAATATTTTTTTCTAAAAATTTCCTCGAGGCTAAGAAATTAATGTTACTCCTTTTAATCATAATAATTCTTTAATAATCTTTACAGTTTGGCAACTTAACAGTTTTATTTTATAATTAATTTTAAAACAAGTAAATAACTTCCGTATAAGGAGTTCCGACACTACCTATAGTTATTGTTCGATGATGATTGATTCTCTTTTTAAAAAGAAATCACAAATCGAACGTCTATATAACATAATATTTCAATGAAAAGAAACAATAAGTTGCCACCGAGCTCCTGCAACTTTATTTTTTGGAATACGTAATTTATTCTTATATACATAATAATATTTTTTTTGAACTTTGCTACATTAGTTGGCCTTATTACTTCATCGTGGCCGGCTAAAACAACCAAGTTTTAGAAGGTGTAAATGTTTTAAATTTAAAAAATGGTAATTAAGAAACAACGCATCTATATCCTGTTGTCCTTCAGATTTTGAGCGGCTTAATTCTGTAAACAAAATTGAAATGATGTAGAAATTGTCATAGGATTCTCAACTGCGGGGTTGGGGGCCGCTTGTGGTGAGGAATCTGCTAGCACCCAACGAAATGAGGCATTTCACATTAACCAGTTGGAAATTCTGCCAGCTTACTTCGGTTTCAAGTATTTGTTGAATACTTACACATTTTTTTAAAATCTTTTCAAGATCACCAATACCATTGCAGTTGGTTTCATAACCTGCATGGCTGGTAGGTACTTCCCCTCTTGAGATGAGCCCACGAGATATATATTGAATAGATGCGATTACAAAGATGTTTGTATTACATATAAACGCTCTAGTCACGATACTAAAGCTATTAGAGAATCAAGACGAATCCGTTCAAAGGTATTTAGTGGGAACTGTCCAAATAATTCGAAAATTCTCCTTTTTGCGTCCCAATGTTATACCAATTATAAAAATTAATATATTTCGTGTAAGAATGACTCAGATGCGTACGCCATTAATGCGTTCATGGGTTTCAATCTCTTGGGTTTCCACTCTTCGGTATTATCAAGAAAACACAAGTAAAGTTCATAATTTTTGTTCCTTTATAGCCTACCATCATATCGCATATTTAATGGTTAACTTGCTGTAATTTGTCTTCGGACCCACTGGTCCACTGGTCTTTGAACCATCTGACGTGGTTATATATATACATAAGTATATATATATTTTTATTTTTATTTTTTTTTTTTTTTCTTTCTCTCTCGTTCCTGCAGCCGCAAATTACACCTCACATACCCTGGTTGGAACTACTGCTGGCTGCTCGCCGGTAGTCTTTATTGATAAGAGATTTCCCACTCTCATCTATAGAAATGATGAATACCTTTCAGTCAGTTTTATTTCTGTCCTTCTGTAAATTCATTTAAACAACACGATAGTTGATCAATTAAGTTGTTTCAATTCGGCAATCAATACTATACATCTCTTCCATGGATGTCTTCAGCAAGCATTAATTCAATTGAATTTGAGTTGTTGAAATTTATCACAACTTTACCAATAGTTGTAGATCTCGTAATATTAGAGATAAGTGATCTCTAAGTATAATATGCAGTTTCATTGAAAAAATTGAACATAGGTACTATAAATAGATTTTCTACATTTTTTTTTTCAAATTCATACTGACTTTCTATGCTAAAATGTAACATCACTTGAGATCCTTGAAATGCATTTTTTTTTTTTTTTTTTTGTGTTTTGTTTTTCTCAATCAATGATCTGATGAAATTTCAACTATAAAAGAACTTTTGAAGCATTAAATAATTTTATGAGCTTCAAGAACATTACATAGAATGCAAAAGTTTTTCAAAATTGTAATAATAATAATATATAACATAGAACTTTCCTTCGAAATTTCTCGTCAATCAAAATTTTTAATTTTTAATTAAAACTTTCTAAACAGGTTTCTTCCGTATATAATACAATTTTTACATTATCGTAAGTGTAACCCTCAATAGTTATCTTGACAAAATTAAACACCTTCGACACAATTCCTCAATACAGCGCGGCCTCAAGAGCCCGCCATATCCACAAGAATATTTTAGTTGCAGTCACTTGGCATATCCACAGACTGGTCCTTGTTTTTGCCCAAAGTACACGACACTAAGTAGTTGCTCGAATACTTTTGAAATTATAATTTTCCTTATCGAAAATTCAGATTGTTGAGTTGACTCATTTCTTACAAATACTATGATCCTGTAATAATAAAATCGAGCATTATAAAAAACAAAGTTATACAGTACCTCGGAAATATCTATCAAAATAAATAAAATTGTTCATTAAATAAGAACATAATCATTATTATGTATTAAATATGATATACCTGATGGTTAAAGTGCGTTTTTCGCATAATAACTACGAGTAAGACCTGTTTTCATGACAAGTCTCTCAATATCTACAAGTATATCATGCTAATCTCGGAGGACGAATACGAAGTGTAATTAATGATTAAACGAACTTACCTGTAAGTGAAGTTCGATCATAATTATACGAGTATTCGTCCGAAGAGATTAGCATCCCACCCTCCCACGGGTTACCCCAGTGTCATGAAAAGGTCAAATTTCAAATTCAATGTTAAATTTGTAATATATATGTGTTTATGAAAGTGTAAAAAAAAAAAAAAAAAGGTCAAGCTCCGAACTAAATGACTAGTTGTGCAGGAGTGGGGCCTATATATAGCGGCCTGCTATCGGCCGGTAAGAGGGAGCGTTTGTTTTTATTTCCAGCTACCTCAACTAACGTGTGAAAGTGGCCGTACGTACACGGTACTACAAGTATATCATGCTAATCTCTTCGGACGAATACTCGTATAATTATGATCGAACTTCACTTACAGGTAAGTTCGTTTAATCATTAATTATTAGATCACACGATTTGAGTAATTTTCTGACCTTAGCAATAAATAGCAATAATCTTTAAAATCGCCATTCCTAAAATAGAGGAGAGCGGTAAGAAAATAATTATGGAGGTAACTAAGAGCACAGAATATGTAATAGTAGTAAAGAGGTAATAAAGCTTGGACGTCAACTAGTTAATGTTTTTTCTAAGATATGTCCTAATACTATAATATAAGAAGATGCCCGCGACTTCGTCCGCGTATTTTGGGTTTTGGAAAAATTTCACTGGTACTGGGATTTTCCGGGTTTAAAACTAGCCTTTCTCCATCTTGGGAATGCATACTAAGTACTTACCTATATCAAAAGAAATCTTCAAAATCGTTTAAGCGGATGCCCTGTAAAAGGTAAACACCTGACACCCTTTTGCCTATTTCATAGTTTTTTTATGGATTGCAAAATTATAACTTAAACTGGCAATTCGCGGTAAAGCCTCTAGCAAACTAATAAACAGAGCTGGACCCGCATTACGTCTGGCTTAGTTAACAATTAGAAAAAGGGAAAAGAAGCAAAAGGTGCTCTAATACCCCTTAACGATCATTGCACAGAAATAAAATTAGCTTTAAGTGCCATTTGGTTACTCTTTTTCCTTTTCACTAAGCTGGGTACCTATTATTTTTAGTTATAGATACATTGTATAGGTAGATACACGTATAATATGGATATATAAATACGTATAGATGGTAGTTACCTACATGAGCTAAGCATTACCAAAGAAAGTCAGCAACAACTTTATTCCATTTGAAAACTTTTCTTTTCTGTTGTTAACGAAGCCATGATACTAAAAACGCCTGTTCCCAATTTCTTTTACAATTTTTTAAAAGAGCCATCATTAATTTACGTTGACGTTTAGAACAAGAAAATTTTGCATTTCGTCACAAAGTTTTGGCGATTCGCGTACTTGGCAAGACTTTTTGCGGCCCTTACTTTGTCTTCAGGCTAGGAAAAAAGTTCATCGTGTTGCCAGTATTAATTAATGGAAAGCATGCCATGTAATAGTAGATTAGTAGCCAAGGGCTGTAAGGCATCAATTGCAGCCCGAGATATTTAGGCGCACGAGGACAGCGAGGGCGCCTATAGTTCGAGGGTGCAATTGATGCTTACACCCGAGCTAACTAGTCTGCTTTACATCTCGATTGTGAGGTAAGTAGGTCCTTATTACCCCCAAATGGACCTTGAAGGTGACCAATTAGCGCTCAAGGGTAATAATGTAGCTAGAAAAGCCCTAGGGCGGTAAGTAATTAAAAAAAAAACTCTTCACTCTTTCAAAAAGTTTGCGTACATCTAACCATCATACTTTTTTTAATTACTTACCGCCCGAGGGCTTTTCTAGCTACATTATTACCCTAGAGCGCTAATTGGTCACCTACAAGCTCCATTTGGGGATAATAAGGACCTACTTACCGAATATGAGAGATGTAAAATAAATTTAATATAGTTTGAATAGTTCTTCAGTATCATAAATAATGGAGTAATATATTTTTCACCTCACTAGCTCAAAAAGGGCGTCTTTGCGTCTTAAAACCAAAAGCAAGTGAGCAAAAGTCGCCCGCCCCGGCCGATGCGGCGTTTTGACTTTTAATGCCATATATTATATACATAGTATGGAGAGTTTAATGATAAAGCTCACCATAATAAGCTAGTTTCGCGTCTATAGATGTGGTGAGATCCTTACGGAATTCCGGTCACGCATTATTCTAATTTGGCTAATTCACAATGAATGAAATATTTTCCTTTTGGGAAATCGTCTTCATTTAAAAGAAGTTAAGACGTCAATTCTCTATTTTCCACTAAGGAATAAATAAAAGGAAGACTCAGTAAGTGCTAGATATAATATGCAACGATGCAATAGGTAAAAAACCAAATTCTTTATCTGGACTATTTTTTGAACTTATCCGGGAATAATACAGGTTTTATGAGTTGGGTCTATTATATTTTGTGTACTAGGTTGGTAAATTATAAAATGTTAGGACGGTCTCAAAACATAAATCTTAGCTGGTTGAGTTTGGTCTTTGAGATTAATAGCACGAAATATCCAGCTGGCGGAGTGTCGCTTTTAGAGAAAGACAATAGTGAGAGAGACTGCGGTAAGATTTATTACATCTCGAGTAAGTACATAAAATTGATGGAGACGGCAGCATCCCAAATACGAGAAAATCACTGAACTCAAGTTTTATCAGAGCATCAGCTATAATCTTCTGACCACCACTACACCAATGGATAGTAAACATCAAAGGAATCACAGAGGGCTGCTGGATATTATCTATAGGTAGCGACAGTGACATGTAGACAATGGACATCTCGTCAAGAGTTATAATATATCCAGCTGTAAGCGACGCGAATTGACGTTTATTTATTTTATACTTAATAAAATATACAAACAATTTACTGTAAAAATAAAGTGTATTTTTTAAAAAAAAGACAGTAAACGCTCGCGGCTGCAGACGCCCCGTCAGCCTGAAATCACCAAAAGCAGTATTTCATTGTAAAACCATCCCCTACATCAACATTGACCTTAGGGTCACCCCACACCTAGCGACGTGGAACCAGCTTAAGCCGGTTTCATTGAGTTTTAGTTAAGCCTGTAACCTGATAATCTGGCTTAACTAAGTTAAATTCCAAGAAATATACGGGGACAAGTACCTAATACTTCGCTTTTATATGATGCATGGACATAGTACCTACTATCACAGCCTAAGTACTTAATATACTGCATTATTCTTACAGTGGAACGACACCCATACAAATAATAATTGTAGACCATTGGCTCCACACCTACACCTTCATATATTTACATTGTGCTAAGTTAAATTCCAAGATATATACGGGGACAAGTAATACGTCGCTTTTCTATGATGCATGGACATAGTACCTACTATCACAGCCTAAGTACTTAATATACTGCATTATTCTTACAGTGGAACGACACCCATACAAATAATAATTGTAGACCATTGGCTCCACACCTACACCTTCATATATTTACATTGTGCTAAGTTAAATTCCAAGATATATACGGGGACAAGTAATACGTCGCTTTTCTATGATGCATGGACATAGTACCTACTATCACAGCCTAAGTACTTAATATACTGCATTATTCTTACAGTGGAACGACACCCATACAAATAATAATTGTAGACCATTGGCTCCACACCTACACCTTCATATATTTACATTGTGCTAGGATAATTAAAACTGAAAATTCTGCCAACTTCGAGATTTCCCTCCCCTTTACGCTCCTGTCATCCCGAAGCGTTGCTGTGTCTTTAGTCCCACAAACTTATCTAACCCGGTGGCCAAAATTGGAACTAATTTGTATGTCTGTTTTGGCCTGTTTAGTTTTTGATTTTATTATTTTATATTTCCTAACTAGTGACGCTGTCACCGGGTCAGATAAGTTTGTCGGACTATAATAGATGTCTCGATAACTGTTAGGAAATAAAGTATCTCCTGTAGTAGGTATTAATAATTAATCGATACCTATTTAGTATTTTTATCTATGCCACAGTCTCTCGCTCTACAAGATTATATCAAATTCATGAACTTCGAAACGACATGCTTAGATGAATGTCAAAGAGAAGCGAACGTCTCGAGAAGCTTACCTTCAAAGGATCTAATGATAATGTTTAGGAACTCGCTTGTTTAAATTTATGCGAAAACTTTTAATATACCTACCTACGTAAAATAATTTTCAATTTTGTAAATTATGGCGACAAAGTACAGCGTACGTCAGTCACGCTACGAGCTCAGGTTCTCTGGAGAGAAAATTTGCTAGAGAAGCATGGGTCGTGTACTATATCCAGATGCAGGATCTTAGTTTGTTATACCTACTGCGTCTACTCAATTCGATTATTTAGTTACACCATTGTGAATAGAATTGGTAATGTATAGGGCACGTAGTTCGAAGAACCGATAATTAAGGAACAAGAAGTTTAATTCGCTATAATCGGCCAAAGCAGACTAATCTATGTGATACAATGCACGAGTAGCTTGCGATATGCACCGCCCAATAAACCAGCAATTTGCACCGGCACAACACAACACCACAAAAATGTTCCAAATTACTTTCAACGTACGTTTCCGACACCTCTCGACACCGGAGGATCCTCAGGAGATGTTGACTCGACAATGCACGATTGTTTACATTTATCATGGTTTTCCGCAAAGTAACGCATGCTTCTATCTATAATACCTAACCGATAATTGGCTACTTGACAGCTGTAACTATAAAATATGAAATATGTTAGATTTGGTAGCTTTTAGGTTAACAATAATTATGCAATATGTATTTTGCATTAAAATAAATTGTATATATTTTATTTATGCAAAACAAATTTGAGATTTTTTATCTGTGGATTGCCAGACCCGAAACGCGGGCGCCATTGATTTAGCATCGTGTGACGTCACAGCTCTTAAACCACAGACAGGGTACTAATCTCATACAAACGTCACTGTGAGGTCGTGTGTTAAACCTATAAATCGTTTTCGTTTTGTTGAGAAAATTAACATAAAATATTTCGATTTATTTGAGCTTGTGAAAGGTTTCACTAAATGGAGTCAGGCTATACAAAAGCTGATAGTGCAAATCTGCCTAAAGTCGATTCATTTATGGTTGCAAATTTATTTGCGTGTAATCCACAGTGTAATCCTAACTTTTGCTCTGCCGAGTTTCGTAATGTACAAACTTCCATGTAAGTACCAAAATAAACAAAGTAATATTACTTAGGTCTCGTGTTTAAGACCTAAGAAAGTACTGCTGTAAAGTGACAGAAAAATAATTTATTTTAATTTTATGTCATGTTAGAAGAAAATGTTAGATCATGTTCATTTTTGCTAGATCGAGTCATAAGTTGATTTCTTCCTAAATAACTACTAAAATCAAAGTGGTCTTCACAAAGTAATATCGCAGATTTATCCGTTTTAAATTCCGGGTCTCGGCAGATTAACTGTAACCACTGCTTTAGACGTTTATGACATAGGTAGGTTGTAGGTATGTGTTTAGGTAAGTATATACAATTTGTCAGGATATTAATTAATTATTTTATTTATAGTATTTCTACACACGTCTTGTAGCTTGTAATTTTCACAATTTCATTAAAAAAGCTGTAAACTTTCCACTCGAAATTACTTAAGACTTGGAGCGTCGTAGTTAGCTTTGTTTTATTTAGAGCTATGACGTCACAGCTAACACATGTCACGTGACCGGCTGTTTTCGCGCGAATGTAAAATTATTGTATTAAAAATGTAATTTTTTCTAATAAATAACGCTGTTTTTGAGAAAAAAATCATTGTAAGAGGTATAAAATGAACCCACGTACATTTTTAAGTATTTTTCCGAAAACTGTCAAATAGCCAATTGTTGGGGTTCCAAGGTGCTAACAATGTGGTGACCTCGCAGTGCAACGCTCATCGTTTGCAGACCCGCTGCAGATCCTGCAGATCAACGCAGGTGGAATGTACAATATGGGCAATGTCAAGCGAGTTGCAGCGAGCCGCTGGATCAAAGCGATGCAAATTCGCGGCGAGGAAAATCCCTACACGAGATCTACTTCAATACTAATATTATAAATACGAAAGTTTGGATGGATGGATGTTTGCTAATCAATCACGCCAGAACGGCTAAACGGATCTGGATTAAATTTGGCACAGAGAGATAGATAGTCTGGAATAACACATAGGCTAATTTTTCCAAAACCAAAACATCTCAATTCACAAGGATGAAGTCACGGGCATCAGCTAGTAGATAATTATAGGTATTATTATTTTATTTTTTTATTTATTTCTCAATTTCAATGTATTTCTCAGAATACATGCATATAAGTATATATACATTGTTCAAGTGGTTAGATCTATTACTATAACAATACACGATGCATTATTTAGATGAAAATAGAAGAATTAGTAATGAGATCAACGGTAGTTGTCCTTTCTAGATTTTTAAAGATCTGTGTTAAGGACAACTAGCCCTCTCCCTCGTTCACCATAAGGTAAGTAATTAGGTTTAGGAATGCAAGTGCATATTGAATAGATTTTAATTTTTTAAAGTATATAGTAGTAATAACAATCAAAAAACTATGTACCTATAATTTGTGTGTGTGTGTGTGTGTGTGTGTGTGTGTGTGTGTGTGTGTGTGTGTGTGTGTGTGTGTGTGTATGTGTGTGTGTGTGTGTGTGTGTGTGTGTGCGCGCATTATGTCCAGTACGGACGCCTATCGGAAAAAATCTTGGAAAACAAAACACAGTTACATTGTAACAGTGTTATTTTTTAGTTTATTTTACGGAAGATAATTCGGTTTACCGTTAAAAATTGGTATTTACGAGAAACAACGGGTTTTACGATACCCCAGGGAGAGAGCGTACTGTACCTATTGTTTTCAACAACGCTGCTTGTGTGTATTTCCTGAAACACAACGAAACCCATACTGGTGTTCATGTGTGAAATTAATTACCTAATAAAGGGGAATAGGGCGAGCGTGCAATAAACTTCTTATCGAACCGAGGTTAAAGCTTACTGTGCCAGTAAAGCTTGGCGTGCATTTTTTTGGCAAGTATCCTCAAATGGTGTTCCCATACAGAACGTTTACTTATATTTTTTCGTTCTGTAGGTAACGTTAAACGTCCTTGAGGTATTACATATGAAAATAAAATTACTTTTTGCATACCATCACTGACAGAATAAAATAATAATATTATGGTGATCTAATTTTTACACTTCACCCACGAGTTTTCAAAATATTGTATTCTACTGATTTTCTTACCAGCTCTTCTCAGCAAAGTCTCTGCTTTTGCGGTAGTATCTCAGTGTTGTATCATACAATAGTTGTCAAAAGGCATTTCACATTATATGAGACGATCCGCTCCAAAAAAGAAATGTGCGCTTTCTCTAATCTGCGACACCCTTGCAATAAGTATTACTAAAAGATGGCGTCCAATAGGTAGGTACATAAATAATTATTTATTGTTAGCCAGCGCTGTACACTATTATCTATCGTCATAAACTATTATTTTAGTTAATTCATGGTATTTTTATTTGAAGTTCATTGTTATCTAGATCATATACCCGTGACTTGATCTTCGTCAAGTTATGTTAAATCCCATCGAACATCTTTGATTTTTCACAAAGTAAAATTGTTTGTATTCATCTCATAATCATAATAATATTACGCAAGCAATATCTGTGTCTTTCATTAAAATCGGTTAGATTGGATCGAAAGGTACAGCACTTTTCACAGCTCATTCAACCACTATCGCTAGACAGAGCGACATACATATTCACTTTAAATAAGTAGGTACTAGATACATAAAGACTTTAATTAAAAACAAAGGAAAAAAAATCATTTAGCACCATCCATCCATCCATCCATCAGCCTGTATGCATCCACTGCTGGACATAGGCCTTGTTCATTTAGCACAGTCCGTGCTGTTTCATAATATCAGCAGATATTATCTGGCAATATGCTAAACAAGTGCACTAGATATTTAATCTGTATTCGAGAGCAAAGCATGAGCTGGGGCAGAAATCTCTTCATTATAATATTTTAAAAGTGATAGTCTAGTAGTTAATCGGGTGGCCGGGGGTTCGATCCCCGGACACATCTTTCCAACGATGAATTTTTACCAGGCACGCTAGTCTGTCCATCTCCATATAAAAGTGAGCCACGCAAACTTTTTGTCTGCCAGCCCGAAATTGGCTGGGAGAAATCCCTGATTTTGCTGATAATTTTATATTTTATAACGAAAGCTACGTCTCAAAGAGATAAGTAGTTAAAGACAACTAATATATCCACGATATATTACGTGAGCAACATATTATGTAAATACTTAAATCCGATATACGCGGCACGTAATTTTTAATACATACTAGCTGATGCCCGCGACTTCGTCCGCGTGGATATACCAAGTTTCATCGAAATAACTTGAGAAATGACGGACTTTTATACAAACTTTCAACCCCTATTTCACCCCTTTGGGGGTGGAATTTTGATAAACTGTGAAACATGTATGTTGTCATTTCTAACCCGCAGCTCATATACCAAGTTTCATGGATATAACTTGAGAAATGAAGGACTTTCATACAAACTTTCAACCGCTATTTCACCCCTTCGGGGGCAAAATTTACGAAAAATGTGAAACACGTGTTTCTTCATTTTTAACCGGTAGCTTGTATACCAAGTTTCATCGATATAACTTGAGAAATGAAGGACTTTCATACAAACTTTCAACCCCTATTTTACCCCTTTGAGGGTGAAATTTTGAAAAACTGTGAAACACGTATGTTTTCATTTTTAACCAGCAGCTCATATACCATGTTTCATGGCTATAACTTGAGAAATGAAGGAGTTTCATACAAACTTTCAACCCCTATTTCACCCCTTCGGGGGTAAAATTTACAAAAACTGTGAAACACTTATTTATTTCTTGATTTTCAACCGGTAGTTTGTATACCAAGTTTAGTCGATATAAGTTATAACTTGAGAAATGACGGACTTTCATACAAACTTTCACCCCCTATTTCACCCCCTTAGGGGTGGAATTTTGGAAAACTGTGACACACGTACTTCTTTATTTTTTACCGTAAGCCAAAATAAAAAGTTTCGTTGATATAACTTGTAAAACATCTTGAGAAACGAAGGACTTTCATACCAACTTTCATCCCCTATTTCACCCTTTTGGGGGTCAAATTTTCAAAAACTGTGAAACACGTATGTCTCCATTTTTAACCCGCAGCTCATATATCAAGTTTCATGGCTATAACTTGAGAAATTAAGGACTTTCATACAAACTTTCAACCCCTATTTCACCCCTTCGGGGGTAGAATTTCGGGATAAAAAGTATCCTATGTCCTACCTCGTAGTATGGGCTCAAATCGTGCTAAGTTTCGTTTGAATTCATTCAGTAGTTTCGGCGTGATGCGCGGCCAAGATACAGACAGACAGACAGACAGACAGACAGACGGACAGACAGACAGACAGACAAAAATGAAAAAAATTACAGATTTGGCTTCAGTATCGAATAATGAGTGCCCTCCAAAAAAAATTTTCAAAATATCTTCAATGTACAGAATTGGACATGTTACAGTTTTATTATAAGTATAGATTTATACTGCCGTTCCAATATTTCCGCAAGCGGTGGGAGTACGTTCATTTTCAATTGAAATTCAGATAATATGTCGTATGATCTACCAAAACAAATATTTTTACTGAAAAAGAAAAACAGGGGTTGGGATGTTTGAGATATCGAAAGTCATGTCAGAACCTGAATACGCGTGTAACTTTTCACGTTTTTCTTTCATCATATAGCATAATAATATCATGGTCTGCCCCCCGATTTTGTAAGGAAATCGTAATCGTAATCGTTGTTCATATATGCCTTCACGTCAAAAAGCATAACGTTTTGGGCTGTCCAAATGTTTACAACTTTCTTTAGACAATTGGGACTCTGTCCCAAGCATACGGAATCGCTCAGTTGCTTGTCTTGGAAAATATGCAGTCGGTGTGGAAGGTGTAATTTAAGCAAACGCTATCTATCACAAACTCAGCCAATCATAACAATTGAGACTGTTTCAATAATAAATATTTTTCATGCAGTCTTTACGGAATTGGGCTACTAGTTTTATGACACCGACTTCTATAATGAATAAACTAAGTAGTTTAAAAATAAAATGAAACTCGCAAAAATTCTTGATTCCATACACAACGTAGTAGATAAGGAAAAAACATAATTTTATATGAATAACTTTAGTGCAGTGTCGCGAGGAATACATTTTAAAAGCATGAAGCTCGAAACGAATACGTACCTTCCTCGTTTCCGAGATAAAACCGTTTCCGGTATTCCAAAAACGTCGCCGTCTAGCCTTATCCGAGTTGGGGTTAAAGAGTATTACACGGATGAGATAAAGGAGAACACTCTGTAAATGGAAATGAAACGGGTCAGTAAGCCCGTGATTTTTTTTTCGCATTTCGTGACGTGATAAATGGACAAAGCGCGGAGCGCGCGCCTAGACTCAATCGGAAGTATTGTCAATGACCCGAAAAATTGCTCTTACTTCTCTTATCTTGAAAGTGTTTCTTTCATGCACATTTTTTCTAGGTTTACTTTATTTTTTATTAGCAGGTCTTCTTTAACATCTTCGTCCGCGTTGAATGCATAATTTCGAGGTTTTTTTGGAAATTTTAAATGAAACTCAAGGATCGATTTCATTAATGTAAAAATCAAAGATACAATATTCATCCATGCAGGTGTCGTAATTTTGCTATCTGTAACCTTTCTAATGAAAATCCTTAAAACTTTATGATTACATAATATAACAAACAAGTTTCCGGTTTCTTTTGTTGTAAAATTGTCTAGTTATTTAATAAGCATAAGCAGTCTGTTTCAAGCTTTTGAACTAAAACTCGCATGTAAACTCGTTTCTAGTCTCAAGGACACAATTAGTTTGCTCGCTCCTTTGTTTTTCTAGTTACCATAAGTGTGAAAATTCGCTTACGCTACACGGGCTGTTTGCTGATTTAAAAAATAATGTACTTGATGATGATGATGATGATGCAAGCTTTTTACTGCAACTTCGTCGGCGTAAATAATAATATTTGGGATTCCTCAACTACTAAAGTAACAACTAGGTACGCAGAAGATAGGTAATTACCCCTACCAGCCCAATGATAGGTTTTTGTAATGCAAATGAGAACTCGTCGAAAAGAGGAAAATCAAAGGGGAGAAGCGAACAGCGTATAATATTAGCGCATAGCTGTTCGAAATGGTTCATCGTTGAGTACCGATGAATCGTTTCAGTTAAAAGTTATTATCTTTGATCACATTAATGATCCTGCTCGCGTTCTTGGAGTAATGAACCGTCGCTCGATCTACAACGGCCATGAGTTTAAGCTCTCGTGTTTTCAAGTAAACGTTACTGTGCGAATTTTTTTAATTTAGTACTAGTAAGTATGTTTTTTTACTACGGATTCCGTGGACTGCCAAGCGCTCAAACGTGTCTATTCTTTCGCAGCTGGGAATCACTGCCCGACTCTCCTCCATTTGTTACCACCGGCTGCTCTCGTATTTCGGACACATCATACGACGTGGGGCTAACAGCCTCGAGAAGCTTATTGTCACGGGCAACACTGAGGGCAAAAGAGCGAGAGGCCGCTCACCAACTGAGGGAGTCTTACGCGTCGAAGTTTCATACTATATTGAGAATGGCTACCAACAGAAGCCAATGGAAGCAAATGATCCGTTCGAGGTTGGGATCTAGCCAGGACCACGATCTTCAGAATGAGCGACCGAAGAGAGATGTTTTTTACCTTTTCATGGCTCATCCGTTGAACTGACTTGTACGACAGTTGGTAAAGAGATCCACACATCCCGAGAACTGACACACGCTTATCCGGTACATTCCCACGGGACTTCTAAAAAGCCTAAATCCACACGGACGAAGTCGTGGGCATCATCTCGTCAAAACGTTAAGGGATTTTATATAAAACTAGCTGATGCCCGCGACTTCGTCCGCGTGGATTGAGGTTTTTCGGTTCCCGCGGGAACTCTTTAATTTTCCGGGATAAAAAGTAGCCTATGTGCTATTCCAGACTATAATCTATCTCTGTGCCAAATTTCATCCAGATCCGTTCATCCGTTGGAGCGTGATTGAGTAACAAACATACATCCATACATACATCCATCCATCCAAACTTTCGCATTTATAATATTTATATATGTATTATATAAAATTAACTTGCCGGAATTGAATTCGTAATAATAAAAAAACCTTTCTTAACTAATCACGAAGTTTGGGAAACACTCTTCATTGGCATAATTTAAGCTTGTAAAAGGCAGTTAATCTTTGCAAAAAGTCGTAGCTCTCTGTTATAATTCTCTTTGTCCCCTCGTCAATGACAAGGGTGAATTTCTTATCGGTAAGTACAAGTTACAACTAACAACGCGCATTTGTTACGTATTTTCCTTTCACGTCTAAGTTAAGGTCTAGTATAGTGTACCAAATTTGTTTCATTAAATTAGCAATTTTGATTTTTACTGATATATTCGTAATGACAATTTAACGCATTTTCTCAGCATCTTTATATAAAATAAGTTTCCGAAAAGAGTTTTTTTTTCAATCTGGATTTATAATATTAATATTCATTAAAAAATAGAGTAAGGTAGAATCATCATAAGAGTACGTAGATAGGTTTAAATAAAACCAGCCAAGTGCGAGTCGGACTCGCGCACCGAGGGTTCCGTACAAACCTGTAGTAAGTTTTACGATTAATGAATTTAATGAACCGCAAAACTAACTTTGTTTGTAGAGGTTTATTGTTAATATCAAAAAAACTATGCTAGGTAGAGCGTTGGTTTAATTTTTCCTGTAAAATATACAAGCTTCTATTGACCATAATTATTTCAGATTTTTCAATTGGTAAACTTCGGAGATAAGGGGGGGGGACGGTATTTTTTTCGACATTTTGCCAGATAAATCAAAAACTATTATGCATAAAAATAAATAAAAATCTGTTTTAGAATGTAGAAGTATAGCCCTTTCATATGATATCCCATTCAGTATAGTTATCATACTTTGAAATTTCTGCATTGTTTGAGGAACATTTTTATTTTAAAGCTCTTGATGATAGTTACGTAATGAAGACTAAATATATAAAAGGCAAAGGTGACTGACTGACTGACTGATCTATCAACGCACAGCTCTAACCACTGGTCGGGTCGGGCTGAAATTTTGCACTCAGATACTCGTAGCTATTATAACGTAGGCATCCGCTAAGAAAGGATTTTTGAAAATTCCACCCCTAAGAGGGTGAAATAGGGGTTGAAAGTTTGCATGGAAGTCCTTCATTTCTCAAGTTATAGCCATGAAACTTAGCATTTGGGCTTTCAGTTAGATATGCAAGAGTACGAATTTCACCATTTTTGAAAATTCGACCCCCAAAGGGGTGAAATATAGAGTTTGTCCTTCAATCACGCCGCAACAGAGCAACGGATCAACGTGATGAACGTGAACGTATAGTTGAGGATCTGGAGAGTGACAGGCTACTTTTTAAACCAGAAAATTTAGGAGTGCCTGTGGGGAAAAAAACTAAAACCACGCGGACGAAGTCGCAGGCATTAGCTAGTATTATATAAATTTTTTATTAGGTATAATTTTATCACACATAAATAATTAGTGCCGTAGGAGAAAATATGCAAACTTAAGATTGGAAATCCATATACTAGTAGATACTTATTTTATAAAGTTCATTTGTTTGTTAATCTCGTCGCAGTAGAGCCATGGATCGATGTGAATGTTTGCATTGCCATAGTAAAACTACGAAACTTTTCAGGTACTCAAGTAACAGGAAAGTTCCGTAGTTCCGTACGTAGGTATGCGATTCCTTTATTAAACAAGAAATATAAGCTAGAAGTGCTGCAGCTTGTTATGTTTTGAGACGCAACAACTTACTACTTTAGCTATAGGTACTTACTATTCTATCTAACATTAAAATAATAATTATAAATAGCTATTATTTTGCAATATTATACCTGTCATATTTAATATCAAAGAGAAAACTACTCGTCTAAACATTTATATTAAATGCACGCCTTTTTAAAACAATGCGACGCTCGCAGGCAAAGTAAGTATATAAAAAGCTTTATTATTGTATAAATGCTCCCGCAGATAACATTTTTCATCTAGTGGTTCCATAGAAAAACTGACGCTTCGTAAGCCCATCACAGCTTTGCTAGCTCGTCGAGTCTATTATTTACATTTTTATCCTAACGAAATGCATTATTTTGTACAATACGACTAAACGTATAATAAATACGATTTACGGATTCTTATCAGACATTATTTACTAAACATTCATCTGTTTCTCCTACTATTACGACTCTTTACTGAGAAAATCATTATATTATAAATACGAAAGTTTGGATGGATGTATGGATGTATGGATGTTTGTAACTCAATCACGCTCCAACAGCTGAACGGATCTGGATGAAATTTGGCACAGAGATAGATTATAGTCTGGAATAGCACATAGGCTACTTTTTATCCCGGAAAATTAAACAGTTCCCGCGGGAACGGAAAAACCTCAATCCACGCGGACAAAGTCGCGGGCATCAGCTAGTTTAAAATACATTATATTATACGTTTAATTTAATACAGTCCATAAAATCATGTGTTTTAAGAAAGTGGTATTATTTATATTAGACCAAGATTACAGCAGTCTAAAATTATGTTTTCAAATAAACAGCAGAATATTTGTATTTTTTTTTGCATTCACCTTAGTAAGTATATTACATTATTCAACATAGGTCTACTTATACCTTTCGTATAGAAAAGCGCTGGTCATGCCAAGCAATATCTGATGCAGAACAGCTTTCGTTCACAGCGCGCACTCGTGATAAATGGATTAATCGTGTACCCACCATAACCAGATAATTATTTAATGTTTAATATGAATCTAATACACGTGGAAGGTGTGCCTATGTAAGTACTTAAATGATTTTGCTTCTGATTTTGTTTCATTTATTTATTATTGTAAATTGTTTATATTATTATGTGAGCGCACGACTAATAAATGCCCGCAACTTTATCAGCGTGCCTTTAAGTTTTTTAATGCCTCGAGAACTCTTTAATCTTTTGAGCTATAGTTCCGTTAGGAGGTTTATCTACCCTGTGCTATAGGTACCTACTTATGTAGCGATTAATTTTCATAAAAATTGGTCGAGTTCAGAACAGGTACTAACGATAAGGCGACTGTGTTTTACGATATTTATTGTATTAGGTAATAAAAAGGAGTCTGTTCTGAACACAGCGAAAATTGAGTCAATTTCTTAAAACGATATAGGCTGAAGAAGCTTCCGGCTCGGTCGTGATTGATCGTGGTAAATGGTTTGTGATGAGAAGGTACCGCTCCGTGCGAAGGCCGGGGGCGGCGTTCCGTGAAACTTTACGAGATACAGCTCACGTCGAAGTAGAAAAGATGAGCCAAATGCCCGTATAAATCCCATACTAGGTACATATTATTACTAGTATGGCGCGTGGGTGCGCGGCCCGCTAGCGGACCGCGTAGTGGACCGCGTGGTCCACTGTCTACTTACTCGCTGTCCTACTATCCTGCCCCCCGATTATGTAAGAATGGCCGATCAAATCGTCAAAGTTCGGCGTCAAAGTAAAATAAACCATAACAGCATTAAATCAGAGCTCAATTTCGATTCGAAATTGAGCTCTGATTTAATGCTGTTATGGTTTATTTTACTTTGACGCCGAACTTTTACGATTTGATCGACAATTCTTACATAATCGGGCAGCTGGTTTACTGTCTACGTGTTCTGATCTGAACAACACACTGCTATGCTAGTGAGCACAGTGGAAGCGCCAGCACGCCAAGCGTCCGACGTAAAAGAAAATTCTCATAAAGGAAAAACATAAAACAAAGACCACCAACCCCCCACCCCTCCCTTTTTGTTTGAGCAGCCCCTAAGTAGGTACCTAGTTTTAATACCCTGATCGTGCTCCTCACCCATCATCTGAACCTTCGATCATCATCTCTCTCCATATTTTTTCTCCGAACCACTCGTCAAAATGAGAATTCTTCCATAAAAACAAATCTTGAAAAGAAACCGTAGTCTTGCATAGTTCTACACTTGTAGCCTCTTCAATATTCGCCATACATTAACTATGGAAAAATAAATTCCGCCATCTTGAATTGTTTTCCTGTTCATCAAGTAGACCTTCATGTCCCGATCATCTTTTTCCAAGAAACCACTCTTCCATCTTTTATACTCTCCGTGATAGACATCAACGAAATTTGTATGGCGGCCATCTTAAATCCGCCATTTTAAATTTTTTTTCAGCTTACTGTCAATTGGATGAAGTTTCGAGTGACATTTGGTCGAGTACGGGACCTATCTTCAATACCCTTTTCTATGGAAAAATAAATTCCGCCATCTTGAATTTTTATCCTGTTCATCAAGTAGACCCTCATGTCCTGATCATATTTTGCCATGAAACCGCTCTTCCATCTTTTATACTCTCCGAGATAGACACCGTCGAAATTTGTATGGCGGCCATCTTAAATCCGCCATTTTGAATTTTTTTTCAGCTCACTGTCAATCGGATGAAGTTTCGAGTGACATTTGGTCGAGCACCCCCCACCTATCTTCGATACCCTGGCTGGTGCTCTTCATCCGTCTTCGAAATCCTCAATCATCAGCTCTCTCTGTATTTTTCCTCTTAATGAATTTTTGTCTTTTATACGAAACGATGAGTGAAAAAAAAAATGTTCATACAAAATTTTACAGGAGAGGTGATCAATCAGTGAATCAGCACGAGCAGCTATATATATATTAACTAGTATGGCGCGTGGCTGCGCGGCCCGCTAAAGCGGACCGCGTACTGGAGCGCGTGGTCCACTGTCTACTCACTCGCTGTCCTACTATCCTGCCCCCCGATTATGTAAGAATGGCCGATCAAATCGTCAAAGTTCGGCGTCAAAGTAAAATTAACCATAACAGCATTAAATTAGAGCTCAATTTCGAAACACGAAATTGAGCTCTAATTCAATGCTGTTATGGTTTATTTTACTTTGACGCCGAACTTTTACGATTTGATCGACAATTCTTACATAATCGGGCAGCTGGTTTACTGTCTACGTGTTCTGATCTGAACAACACCCTGCTATGCTAGTGAGCACAGTGGAAGCGCCAGCACGCCAAGCGTCCGACGTAAAAGAAAATTCTCATAAAGGAAAAACATAAAACAAAGACCATCAACCCCCCGCCCCTCCCTTTTTGTTTGAGCAGCCCCTAAGTAGGTACCTATCTTTAATACCCTGACCGTGCTCCTCACCCATCATCCGAACCTTCGATCATCATCTCTCTCCATATTTTTTTCTCCGAACCATTCGTCAAAATGAGATTTCTTCCACAAAAACAAATCTTGAAAAGGAACCGTAGTCTTGCATAGTTCTACACTTGTAGCCTCTTCAATATTCGCTATATATTTTCTATGGAAAAATAAATTCCGCCATCTTGAATTTTTTTCCTGTTCATCAAGTAGACCTTCATGTTCTGATCATCTTTTGCCTTGCTTGGTTTCTTGAAATCACTCTTCCATCTTTTATACTCTCCGAGATAGACACCGACGGAATTTGTATGGCGGCCATCTTAAATCCGCCATTTTGAAATTTTTTTTCAGCTCACTGTCAATTGGATGAAGTTTCGAGTATTTTTTGTTTGAGCAGCCCCTACCTATCTTTAATACCCTGACCGTGCTCCTCACCCATCATCCGAACCTTCGATCATCATCTCTCTCCATATTTTTTTCTTCAAACCATTCGTCAAAATGAGAATTCTTCCATAAAAACAAATTTTGAAAAGGAACCGTCAATATTCGCCATACATTTTCTATGGAAAAATAAATTCCGCCATCTTGAATTTTTTTCCGGTTCATCAAGTAGACCTTCATGTCCTGATCATCTTTTGCCAAGAAACCACTCTTCCATCTTTTATACTCTCCGAGATAGACACCGTCGAAATTTGTATGGCGGCCATCTTAAATCCGCCATTTTGAATTTTTTTTCAGCTCACTGTCAATTGGATGAAGTTTCGAGTGACATTTGGTCGAGCACCCCCCACCTATCTTCGATACCCTGGCTGGTGCTCTTCATCCGTCTTCGAAATCCTCAATCGTCAGCTCTCTCTGTATTTTTCCTCTTAATGAATTTTTGACTTCTATACGAAACGATGAGTGAAAAAAAAAATGTTCATACAAAATTTTACAGGAGAGGTGATCAATGAGTCAGTCAGCACGAGCAGCTATATATATATTAACTAGTAGGGCGCGTGGATGCGCGGCCCGCTGAAGCGGACCGCGTAGTAGACCGCGCGGCCCACTGTCTACTTACTTGCTCTCCTTCTATCCTAGTGTTTACTGCCTACGTGTTCTGAAGGAAACAACACACTGCTATGCTAGCGAGCACAGTGGAAGCGCCAGCGTTCTCATAAGAAAAAATAAAACAGAGACCCTGACAATTTTTAAACCGAGGCCTAAACCGACAATTCTTCCATACAGAACAAATCTTGTAAAAAAAACATATCAAAGTCATGCATATTTCCTCTTCCATCTAGTATACTTTCTGAAATACTTAGACACCTATGAAATTCTGGCCGTGCTCCTCACCCATCTTTCAAACCCTCGAACCATATTTCGAACCATCATCGCTCTACATAATTATATTATTTTCTCCGAAAAATTATGGAGAGTTCTTCTTTAAAAACAAATTTTGAAAAGGAACCGCATCAAAGTCTTGCATAGTTCACTTGTAGCCTCTTCAATATTCGCCATACATTTTCTATGGAAAAATAAATTCCGCCATCTTGAATTTTTTCCTGTTCATCAAGTAGACCTTCATGTCCTGATCATCTTGTGCCAAGAAACCACTCTTCCATCTTTTATACCTACTCTCCGAGATAGACATCGACGAAATTTGTATGAAAGTATAGCCACCATCTTGTATCCGCTATTTTAGAGTTTTTTTTCAGCTCATTTTCTTTTTTTGTTTGAGCAGCCCCCACCTATCTTTAATACCCTGCTCTCTAGCTAGCTTGTAGCTCTTCACCCATCTTGCAAACCCTCGATCTCCATACTTTTTTTCCGAATCATTTGTCAGAATGACAGTACGAAGATACAAACTTCGAAAAGGTCTTGCATAATTTCCAAATCCCAGTCAACATTCGCCATACATTTTCTATGGAAAAATAAATTCCGCCATCTTGAATTTTTTTCCTGTTCATCAAGTAGACCCTCATGTCCTGATCGTCTTTTGCCAAGAAACCACTCTTCCATCTTTTATACTCTCCGAGATAGACACCGAAGAAATTTGTATGGCGGCCATCTTAAATCCGCCATTTTGAATTTTTTTTCAGCTCACTGTCAATTGGATGAAGTTTCGAGTGACATTTGGTCGAGCAGCCCCCACCTATCTTCGATACCCTGGCTGGTGCTCTTCATCCGTCTTCGAAATCCTCAATCATCAGCTCTCTCCGTATTTTTCCTCCGAATGAATTTTTGTCTTCTACACGAAACGATGCGTGAAAAAAAAATTTTTCATACAAAATTTTACAGGAGAGGTGATCAATGAGTCAGTCAGTCAGCACGAGCAGCTATATATATATTAATAAAACGTTTTTAATTGAGGTTTGGTATTTTAATGGAGTACAGTAATATTATAATAGTGGTAGATTCACTTGACGATTCAAAAGCACTTGTAAATATTTATGTGATAAAAAAAAATTCAATTTTGAATATAGTTTGTAAAAGTAGAATCATATTTTTTTCCGATGCATAGTTTAGTTTAAAAGGTGAACAATTTTTGAATTCCAAAATATGTGTAGGTATTGTAAGCTGTAAAAATCAATTGACTGACTGCATTAAATATCATCATAGGTACCTACAGTTCGCGCGCGAGTTGAATGCAAATGTAGCAAATGTAGGTATGTGTCACCATACATTTGCTCAGCATTCAACTCGCGCGCGAACTATACCTATTATTATAGCTTAAACCGAGTTAGGCTATCTAATACGTGTAAGCATCACTAAGAAATGAAATTATAAGCAAAGCTGGGGTTGGGGCGGTCATCTTTTTAGATTGTAATTATAGTAATTAATATTATGTTCGATTTTAGGAGACATATCGTTATGTTTTAAGGTACACTATTTTCGGATAACTACAAAGTTAGGTACGTAGGTGTATTCGTAATTCGAACAGAAAATTGAGAAAAAAATTAAATCTCTAGAGAGATAGCTGATCCGTTTAACCTTTCATTTTTTACCAAAATCAAATTTACGTTATAATAATCAAATAATCTGGGGTCACGGGAGTGACCCCGCCAAAGCGAGCCAAAGGAAACGGGGCACTACCTACCTTTTCTCGAAGCGTTTCGTCGGATTTTCGAACCGTCATAGCTTAGGTCCAGATGATGCTAGAAAGCTGAAATTATCAGGATAAGGTGTTGTTGGCAAACTTACCAAATATACCAAGTATCAATTTTCTAGCATGTATAGTTTTAGATTTATTGATACCTGAAATACGTCGATTTCGTGACTGACTCACTGACCGTCATCAACATGAAAAAGGTACTTCCTGAAGTACTAGAAGGCTGAAATTTGGTATGTAGGCTAGAATTCGCATATAAACAACAGGAAAATTAAGAAATCTGAAACTTTTCCCCTCCAACCCCTCCTATAGGAGGTGCAAATCTGACAGCATTTCCTCGTATTTTAGAACAGTCATAACTTCGGTACGGATGATGGTAGAAAGCTTTAATTTTCAGGATAACATGTCGTTGGCACATTTATTAAACATACTAAGTTTCAATTATCTAGCATTTATGGTTTCAGATTTATTGATACCTGAAATACGTACTTTTGGGGGTTTTTTACTTTTACTAAATCACATGAAACACGAAACCTCTAGGGTACTTCCTAAAGTCCTAGAAAGCTGAAATTTGGTATGTAGACTAGGAATTGCACATAAACAATGGAATAATTAAGAAATCTGAAACTTTCTTTTTCCAACCCCTCTTATTGGGGGTGCATATTTGACAGCGTTTCCACGTATTTGCTAACCGTTATAGCTTCAGTCCGGATGATGCTGGAAAGCTGAAATTTTCAGGATAAGATGCTGTTGGCCGACTTATTAAACATACCAAGTATCAATTGTCTAGCATTTATAGTTTCAGATTTATCGATAACTGAAATACATCGGTTTCGTAATTTAGCCTTATAAATAGCTGATGAAAATCAAAACCTCTAGGGTAGGTACTTCCCAAAGCCCTAGAAAGCTGAAATTTGGTATGTGGGCTAGGAATTTCATATAAATAATGGGAAAATTAAGAAATCAGGAACTTTTCCCTTCCAACCCCTCCTATAGGGGGTGCATAATAGCTGTACAGTCGGTACTTAAAGAAATATGTGCAAAATGCAGTATACATACATAATACCATACATAAATAATATAAATATACAATTCATGACTCAGGTACAAAGGTTCTGAATACCAACATTATGCCCCTAGCAGAATTCGAACCCGCGACCTCTCCCTCAACAGTCATGGTCTGTAACCACTCGGCCAAACAGGTCGCCAATAATAATCACGTAATCTTGTCATTTTTTATTCTCATTATTTTCATTTTATTACTGAAAAATTATAAAATATACTTACAACATAAAATATCTTTCAGAGGTAAATATATCTACAGTAATCATTGGCGAAGAGTCCATGTAAGACCCGATCCCATCTGCATCCCTTTAGGAATTGTTCAATAAGTAGGTAATCAACGATATTTTCGTCCAACTCTGTTCTCCGAACTAAACACTCTGTTCATTGGTTTGAATTAAATTAACGCGTGACAATTTATAGAAAAGTAGATGATGCCCGCGACTTCGTCTGCGTGGATTAAGGTTTTTTGATTCCAGCGGGAACTGTTTAATTTTCCGGGATAAAAAGTAGCCTTTGTCCTTCCCTGGGATACAAACTATCCCTGTACCAAATTTCATCAAAATCGGTTGAAAAGATAGGCCGTGAAAGCGCAGCAGACAGACACACTTTCGCATTTAAAATATTATATGGATCTAAACCATTGAGGTATTATGTACTAACGTACATATAATTAAATGATCTGAACTAATATTATAAAGAGGAAAGATTTAACCGTGAGTTTGCAGTGGATAAAATCGGTTTCTATCTGCTTATAGTTGATTAGCGACCCGCCCCGCTTCGCAAGGCTAGCACTAATCATGATAATAGTCCATTCTTTTTTACCCACTAACTAAAGCCAGTGGGCACCGAGCAGTAGTATAAGATTTTACATTAGCACTGCGATATGATTAATTTTTATAATATAGAGTGCCTTGAAGAATGAATTAAGTGAAGTGCCGGAAGAATTTTTAAAATCGGTTGAGTATTTTTTTACTAACTTAAGTATGTAGGGATTTGCCGCTCATTACAAACATATAGCAAACCCACAAAGAAAAGAGGAAACGATAGAGAGTGGGCAATGAAAAAAGGAATAACTGTAGTGCGAGAAATAGAGTCCAAAAAATTAAAAAATCTAGTGCGCCTGCCAAAAAGAAATGAAATCCCACCAAAACCATTTCATGGATAGGCTGCCAAAACTCGCATACAAGCCCAAATCATAATGCTTTCACTGTTAAAAAGTTATGAGATCTCTAGTAGAGCCAAGCCCCTAGTTGAGCTCCGATTTGTGCTGCGCATCATCATAGCCCATGGGGCCAGTTCCAAGTCAAAAGTGTACAGGTTTAAGTACTTTTGGCTGTACCACATTTACTACATAGAAGTCCTGACTCTATAAACTCTACATCTTGATAAAAAGATGTGGCTTGGCCGTTTCGTGATTCTCGCACAAACTATACCTATTCCACGAACATTAAATGATTGATTGGATCACGAAACAGCCAAGCCACATCTTTTTATCAAGATGTAGAGTTTATAGAGTCAGGACTTCTATGTAGTACATGTGGTACAGCCAAAAGTTCTTAAACCTGTACACTTTGGACTTGGAACTGGCCCCATGGGCTATGATGATGCGCAGCACAAATCGGAGCTCAACTAGGGGCTTGGCTCTACTAGAGATCTCATAACTTTTTAACAGTGAAAGCATTATGATTTGGGCTTGTATGCGAGTTTTGGCAGCCTATCCATGAAATGGTTTTGGTGGGATTTTATATTTCGCGAACAACTTGCTTTTGGGTATTATGTTCTCGGTTTCTCTCCACCAAATTAGACCAAATTGTAATTATTAGGTTCCTGCATGAATGAGTAGGTACCTATCATATACTAATTTTATTAGGTAATATTATAAATGCGATAGTGTGTTTGTTTGCTGGTTTGTAGTAATAAAAGTACAAATCGGTCCCATGAGCCAAGATGACGACAACCTTAAAAACGATGTGAAAACCCAACACTCTCGTGACAAAATAATTTCTATGACGAGTTTCTATTCTCAGAGGAATCATATTTTTATTGGGCTAATCCATATAAATATTATAAATGCGAAAGTTTGGATGGATGGATGTATGTATGGATGTATGTTTGTTACTCAATCACGCTCCAACGGCTGAACGGATCTGGATGAAATTTGGCACAGAGATAGATTATGGTCTGGAATAGCACATAGGCTACTTTTTATCCCGGAAAATTAAAGAGTTCCCGCGGGAACCGAAAAACCTAAATCCACGCGGACGAAGTCGCGAGCATCAGCTAGTAAACAATAAATTATTGACTTTCGAACTTCAAACGAGTTATTTTTTCTTACGAGATTATTTTTGTTTCCATAGTAGATAACTACCGACGCACGCTCGGTAAAATGTGATATTCACAGCTCAAAGTAGAGTTTTATTGCAGGATAGGCTTGCGCTTGAGCAGGGAATCAAGCCTATAGCAAGCAATGATTAGGCCTAGGTTGGGGTGCTTTTGCATATTATAAGATGCCTATTCACTCTTGACTTGAAGGTAAGTAGGTACTTAAAAGTTGTACGTGGGAAGAAACAATTTGGAAGTTAGGAGAAGTTATAATACCTATAAACAGGTGACGTACCTACGTCGTACAATTGAGTTAAAATGCACTAGACACAAAAACTCCGCGTAGGTAAAGTACGCGCGCGAGTTGAATGCAGTCAGGCCTGAGGTGATACATACCTAAGCTCTGCATTGAACTCGCGCGCGAACTATACCTACATCTTTAGACAGGCTTGAAACTGACAGCAGTTCCTCACACACCAAATGCGGCGGTGAGGCACCAACAATCGCATGACTCATTCCGCGCACGTTGGGCACTACAAACCCATCGTCGATGGACAAACTTTATAGTAGACATGTATTACGTACCACCTAACAGATAACTTTACTTACCTGCAAACTAAAATTTACATGGAAGTTAATATCGATTTTGATTGTTATGAACTACCTACTAAAATAAATAATACGGGCCCGGTCAATCCTCTGAAAGGTTATTTTGGTCCCATGATCAACTACGTGACCTTCCCATCCCGTGATCACTTAGGTCCTAGGAGCATGATATCCTATTATAGGTGAGCGTTATATAAAGGCAACAGTTTACAAAGAGTTTCACAAAGAGACTTAAAAAATCGTGATGTTATAATAATGGTCACGTCGCCTTATGTGTCCCTACTTTGCCCTGCGCAGTCTGTTAAGTAATCTTCAACTAAGTGCGAGTGGTCTTGTTTTCAGCGACGTTGCGACAATGTAAATGTAGTTACCTACGAACTCGATATTCACGGATATTGGGAAAAGATGGCGCTCCGGCGGATCAAGTTGTAGACTTTAATATTCGCGGGTGCAAATATCTCCGCTCTTTCCCATAAAACCGCTCGAGGCGAATATCTTGGGTAAGTTATTGACCTTATAGAATTTCGCTGGGAGGCAAATAGCTAAAGCAATTTCAACATCGTAAATGGCGTTGATCATACAACCCACTGACCTATATGAATATTATTATTAAAGGACCCAATATTTTCTGATAACAGGGCTAAGAAAAACCATTTCTCTTATTTGATGACAACTTAGGACTTGCGTTCAACTGCCTCGTTGATCTAATGGTAAGCATGTTCGACTACGGCTGATGAGGTCCCAGGTTCGAGTTCCAGTTCGAACCGCAATTAAGTATTGGGTTTTTCTGACAAGAAATTCTCAATACTAGCCCGGAGTTAGGTAGTTGGCCGTGTTTCACCACCGTGCCTCGGAGAGCACATAAAGCCGTCGGTCTTGCGCCTGATCTCTCTCCGGTCGTATCGGATTTACCATCCCATCGGCACCTGCACCTGTGTTTGCCTTTGCGCACATACTTGTACACACACTATAATATCTGCTGCGCAGATGGTTTACCTAATTACTGGAGATTGGCCACCGTGGCCGAAATTCGGTTGGAAGAACATTATTATTAGGACTTGCGTGCAAATTGCTATTTTACCTGATAGTAAGACGAGTGCAGTCCAAAATAAAAGCACACTTACCTGAAAGCTTTTTATGTTGCATGGCACTAAGGTGTAACAGAAACCCCACCCAACTAAACCTTACATGAAAAACATACTGCACCTATTTTATGTCATTTTTGCATTGATAACCCACTCAACGGTGGTAATTTCATCTTAGAAGTCCTTCTTAGACATGCTTTACTGCAATAGATTACTAGGATGAACTCCAGTTGAGACGTGGATTTGAATAACAAACACTTATTTTTAGGGTTCCGTACCCAAAGGGTAAAAACGGGACCCTATTACTAAGACTCCGCTGTCTGTCTGTCTGTCTGTCTGTCTGTCTGTCTGTCTGTCTGTCTGTCTGTCTGTCTGTCTGTCTGTCTGTCTGTCTGTCTGTCTGTCTGTCTGTCTGTCTGTCTGTCTGTCTGTCTGTCTCCAGGCTGTATCTCATAAACCGTGATAGCTAGAAAGCTGAAATTTTCACAAAATATGATGTATTTCCGTTGCCGCTATAACAACAAATACTAAAAATTAAAAAAATATATATATTAAGGGGGGTCCCCATACAATAAACGTGTTTTTTTCGTATTTTTTTGCTCAATATTAAAAACGGTAACAGGTAGACGGTTCAAATTTTCACAGAATATTAACTTGTATATTACCTTTCAAAATAAATAATTAAATATCAATAAAGTAAATATTAAAGGGGGGCTCCCATACAACAAACGTAATTTTTATTTTTAATACGTCATAAATCGTAAAACTTACTACAGGTTTGTACGGAACCCTCGGTGCGCGAGTCCGACTCGCACTTGGCCGGTTTTTACTTTGCTTGCGTTTCTAACACTCCTAATGGACGAACAAAATAGACGTAGGTATTTATACATACACTGAGAAAAATTTCCTTGTTTACCTTCCGATTTTTACCTTCTAAAACCGATTCCTTCCAAAATTGGGTCTTTTCCTTCCACCGATTACCTTCTGAATCGGGGAACTGCCAAATTCCTACCGATATTTAGAAGGTAATGAATTTTATCCGTCTAATACGGAAGAACATAAAGGAAGGAAATTTGTTGGAAGGAATTAACCAAGAAGGAATTTCCTTCCAGCTAAATATTCCTACTAAATAAGGATGCATTATTATAATTCCTCCCAAATTTATCCTTCCAAATAAGATGTTAATGTCCTTCTGAATTCAAATCCAAAGTTGTCGGAAGGAAAACGCAGCTAACCTTCTGATATTGAAGGATATTTACCCTCTTAACCAGTGGGAAATAAATTAACATTACTATTCCATCAAAAAAGAAAGGATTAGAAAGGCTCGCTGGAAGGAACTACCATCCAAATTAGATGGATCACACTTGGAGGGAATAACACAAGGAGTATCCTTCTAAATTAGATGATAATATCCTTCTAAATCAATTATAATTTTTCGGTAGGAACAATGTCGGAAGGAAAACGCATATTTACCCTCCGAAATTGAAGGATATTTACCCTCTTATTTAGTAGGAAATGAAGTGACATTACTATTCCATCAAAAACGAAGGGATTAGAAAGGCTCGCTGGAAGGAATAACCATCCAAATTAGATGGATCACATATGCAGAAAATAACACAAGGAACATCTTTCTAAATTAGATGATAATATCTCTCCAAACAAATTGGAATATTTCGGTATCGGAAGCAAAACGAATAAGTTTTATTAAATAGAAATTGTAACACCGAATGTAGTACCCGACGCGACCACTAGATGTCGCTACGCGTATATTGGCTCGCGGTATAGGGTGGCGCCGGTCAAACACATATATATCGCCAAGTCCGCTTGTATCGGTACCTGCATCGTGGCAAATGGTGCTTCCACCTAGTTGGGACATTCATTGAAAGCGCATAGCAGAGCATAATTCATAGGTGGTATACGGACCCTTGCTGGGACAGGGCGTTTTGGAAGCCTATAATTTTGCAAAAGCCCGCTCCGTATTCGCCATCGCCTTAGGTAGGTAATATTTTGTCTTCTAGGTTTGGAAGGTTATTTATATTTACCGAACAAATATGACCAAGTATGTATTTACCGTCATTTATTTTCCTTCCAAAAATTACCTTCTCTTGTGACTCAGTAGGAATTTCCGACCGAAATTTGGAAGGTACGTATTACCCACCGAAATAGAAGGCAGACATTGTTTGGAAGGAAATTTTGGACGGTAATAATATCCTTCCAAGTTGAAAGGTAAATTTCCTACTGAGTCAAAAGGGAGGGAAGACCTTCCGTATTTCGGAAGGTCTTTTTTCTCAGTGTACAAGAATATCCGTTTTAAGTCTGTAAATATTTAAATACTAGATGATGCCCGCGACTTCGTCCGCGTGGATTAAGGTTTTTTGATTCCCGCGGGAACTCCTTAATTTTCCGGGATAAAAATGTCATCATGTGAAAATGATGGTGCCTATGTCCTTCCCCGGGATATAAACTACCTCTGTACCAAATTTCAGCAAAATCGGTTGAAAAGATGAGCCGGGAAAGCGTAGCAGGCAGACAGCCAGATAGACAGACAGACAGACAGACAGACAGACAGACAGACAGACAGACAGACAGACAGACACACTTTCGCATTTATAATATTAGCATGGAAGTATGGAAGTATGGATAGTATGGATATGGAAGTATGGAAGTATGGATATTATTTTTCATGTCAAAATACTTACAGATTTATATCATTGAATAACAATATTATAATCACTGAGGGATTATAAAAGGCAAGCTGTACCTAATCATCTTTGTATCCTTCGTCCCTAAACCGTTGAAATGAAACCCAGTTAATTCCCATGTGGCGGTGACATCATGCGCTCAAAGGACCTTAGTCGAAATCTAGCGAAGCCTTAAATATGATCATTGCCTTATTCTGGCAGTCAGAGGTTTCTGAGTACGAAATATAATCTGATAATGAGTTTAAACTGAAATAAAGCTTTGTTAAACTGTGAAATAACTTCATTTTATATTGAGTTCATAATCATTTATTTTGATGTACTCGTAGGATCGTATGTACCTACATATTCATATTTCCGGAATATGCTTCTTCAACAAAACATCATATTTAAAGTAGGTATTTTATGATGGATATTTTTATATTAGATAATATAGATGAATATTTTACTGTTTAAAATGTGATAATCCATACTAATATTATAAATGCGAATGTGTGTCGGTTTGTATATCCGTCTGCTATGCTTTAACGGCTCATCTTTTCAACCGGTTTTGATTAAATTTGGTATAAGTTGAGATAGGTTGCATCCCGGGGAAAGATAAGATCCCGGAAAATCCCCGCGGGTATCAAACAATTTTAATCCAAGCGGACGGAATCGCGGGCATCATCATAGTAACCATACTTATATTATTTGAAATGCGTTATTGTCTGCTACGCTTTAAAGGTCCATCTCTTCAACCAATTTTGACGAAATTTGGTATAGAGATAAGTTGCATTCAGGGGAAGGTTATCCCGGAAAATTAAAAACCTTCATCCACGCGGACTCAGTCGCAGGCATCAATAATAGTTATTTGTTATACAAGAGTGAAAAGTTGTTTTTTAACCGCGTGCTCAATTTTGATGACCGAGCAAGCGAAGGATTCTAAAATTGAATCACGAGCGGAGCGAGTGATTCAAAAATTAGAATCCTGAGCGTCAGCGAGGGAATCAAAAGAGCACGAGGTGAAAAATCTTTTCACTCGAGTGCAACACGTAACTTTTCATCCCACCTCAGCGAGGAAATGACTAAATGCATAAAAAAACCACAAGATTAAATTCAATTCTGTTAATTTCTTCGTCACTAGAATCACTCATTTTAGGTTTTTCACTTATTTTCAATTTTCTTGTTTTTAATCGGTTTTAATTTTTCACTTATTTTCAATTTTCTTGTTTTTATTCGGTTTTAATTTTAAACAATATGACGTGAAAGAAAATGGTGCGCGCAAAGCAAATTAAAAAAGTACACCAAGAAGGTTACGAGTGTGAGTTTTTAACAAATTAAAAACGATTGTATGGAAATTCGGCACCATAGAGGTACAAGTAAATAGGTTTTAATGATGTTTTGAATTCACAAACTTCATAGACGAGTGATATTTACTAACGTGCACACGATGTCCTAAATTCAATTTACTTTATCCTCTAGAGGATAATAACGGCTTTTACCATCAGATATCGAAGAATAAAAATACTCTTTCCGAGATGGTGGGATGAAAAATATATTAATTTGATATTATATACTTAAGTATAAAATAATTATGAATTAGGTTTTAATAAAAAAATATCTGAAATTTTCGTTCTCGTTTATTCGCTGTCATATTTCGCGCACATAATGTTAAATGTCGCTTACCGTTTCCACGCCGCACCGATGGTGCTCCATTATCTGATGCATTATTTCTCTCCACGTCTACCCTTGGCGGATTTTTATTTATATTATCACACTACTTGTAAGTGTAACCAAAATTTTAAGACACGTACAATGTGCTTGCTGTATAAATAGGTACCTACAGTATAAGAACTGAGTAAGATAGTTTGAGTCCTCCGGTTTAGTACCGCCTAAAAGTAATTGTGTATTAATCAATCAAAATGTATACCTACTGATTATGATCACAGTATACTTAGTGAAATACCTACAATGAACGTATAGGTAGAACTCTCAGCCCAAAAATCTATAGAGCCTTTGGAATCGAGCCATAAAATCTATCTATATCTATACTTATAATAAAACTGTAACAGGTCCAATTCTGTACATTGAAGATATTTTGAAAATTTTTTTTGGAGGGCACTCATTATTCGATACTGAAGCCAAATCTGTAATTTTTTTCATTTTTGTCTGTCTGTCTGTCTGTCTGTCTATCTGTCTGTCTGTCTGTCTGTCTGTTTGTCTGTCTGTATCTTGGCCGCGCATCACGCCGAAACTACTGAATGAATTCAAACGAAACTTGGCACGATTTGAGCCTATACTACGAGGTAGGACATAGGATACTTTTTATCCCGAAATTCTACCCCCGAAGGGGTGAAATAGGGGTTGAAAGTTTGTATGAAAGTCCTTAATTTCTCAAGTTATAGCCATGAAACTTGATATTTGAGCTGCGAGTTGAAAATGGAGACATACGTGTTTTGCAGTTTTTGAAAATTCGACCCCCAAAAGGGTGAAATAGGGGGTGAAAGTTTGTATGAAAGTGCGTCATTTCTCAAGTTATAGCCATGAAACTTGGTATATGAGCTGCGGGTTAAAAATGAAGACATACGTGTTTCACAGTTTTTCAAAATTTCACCCTCAAAGGGGTGAAATAGGAGTTGAAAGTTTGTATGAAAGTCCTTCATTTCTCAAGTTATATCGATGAAACTTGGTATACAAGCTACCGGTAAAAAATGAAAAAATACGTGTTTCACAGTTTTCGTAAATTTTACCCCCGAAGGGGTGAAATAGGGGTTGAAATTTGTATGAAAGTCCTTCATTTCTCAAGTTATATCCATGAAACTTGGTATATGAGCAGCGGGTTAGAAATGAAAACATACGTGTTTTACAGTTTTTCAAAATTCCACCCCCAAAGGGGTGAAATAGAGGTTGAAAGTTTGTATAAAAGTCCGTCATTTCTCAAGTTATTTCGAATGAAACTTGGTATATCCACGCGGACGAAGTCGCGGGCATCAGCTAGTACGAAATATATGCACGAGGTAGGTACACACCTTCATTACTCAAATTTCGAACTAATTAACTAGAGCAAGTTTCTCCATCGGGGCTCTCATTATAAATTAAGAACAACTCATTTATCTTAAATGAGATTGGGTTACCAAGGCTTAGCATTTATCTCTTTTACCAAAATTGTTTAGAAGTTTGCAAGGCATAACTTTGGTCCCCTTATTATTTTCTGTGTACATTTTTAATGGGCGATAATAGGTAACGCCTATTACACAGCTTGCAATTCATTTGTTTAAAACTGATGGATTGCAAGATATGTAAACAGAAATTAAATATAAAACTAATTAATTAAAAATTTAATTATAAAACTACCAAATAAACAAACCGTCAAATCGTAATTCTTAGTCGATAAATCCATTGGTGAGAAATAATATGCGAATGTGTAGCTATTAATTTTAAGGGCCGACTGCTAAGCCGATTTCAATGAAGAGCACAGAGAAGGCCCTCCAGAGGGCTTCAGAATCCTGTTGTTTTTAACTCAAAAAAAAAAGAATTTATAAAGTATAATAATTATTCATCTGTTTCTTGGATTTTTCCAACAATTTTCGAATTCAGTTATTTATATTTTAGGGTGCGATTTATAGGTTACGCTATTACTTATAATTATTAGTAAATCAAGTCAAGTCAAAGTCAAAGTATATTTATTCAATTTAGGTACACACTACACTGTACACTTAATAACGTCCGGTTACTTAAAAAATATGATGGTGATAATCAGTGACGGTATCTTAAAACTAAAGCTACGAGGGTAAATGAAAATGATACATTCTAAGCAAGCCAGTAGAATGGGACTGAATGGGTGCACATAAAGGGGATCAGAGAGAGATTTGTTGGCTCGCGGGACAAATGGAATATTTTCTTAGCGCTCCTTTTACAGAGCTAGATTTCTCTACAGAGTAACAGAATGCAAACAAGAGTCGAAAACGTTCATAGATTTCGAGTATCGAAAAGTACATTACGTCAGAGTGAAAATATGATAGGTTCATTTCGTCAAACTCACACAAACTCAATTTCGTCGAGATCAATAAAATTATTATTAAACTTTATGCTAGTTTTTCAAAAATAACTACAACAGGCGCCCTTAAAAAACTTGGTGCAATAAAAATAAATTAGTATCGGGATTATATTTCGTATATCAACAAAATATTGTTTCAACACTAAAAATCTATCAACTTCGTCTAATTATTGTGCAAACTAGATGCAAACTCATGATAAGGGTAAAACTGCGTAGACACGGTTCTTGGAGATGCTTATCCGATAGTATCATCCCTTTCATAGGATTCGGAACATAACACCAAATATAAATTGACAGAATATAAGTATTTTGTTTGTTATTAAGGTTAATTATTTTGAAGGACTAACAACATAGATCTCCGCTAGGAGCGCAGTGGATACAAATCCTAAATCTTTACAAAAACTTCAACTGCTTCTGGTTAAAATAAATTTTAAAGAGACTATATTTATTACTAACGCTTCATGGACTCATAAAGATGTCTGGATAAATAAATTAAATTAAATTAATTACATCTCTAAAACTTCGGGTATGATAGGTACAAATCGCTTTAAAATACCTGCCCATCGACATAGTACGCGGCACATAATTTTTATTATATATTTTTGCTTCTGATGCCGTGCTAAGATCTCTATAAGCATCTTTGGCTAAAAGAGTACTTACAAGCAGATATTAAATTGCATTTCATATAAAGCTTTTAAAGACATTATAGACATTTTTATTTTGCAACATCAACCGTTTTATTGAAATGGATTCTAAGACTTCGTCAAAAATAATAAATAAATAATAATAATAAATTATTTATTTTATTTATTTAAAAATGCCCGTTTATGTTGGGAGTTGGGACTGGATTTTAACCCTGGAATTCATAAACGTTGGGTAACCAGTCTCTGGCAAAATGCCGTTCACGATTCGCGTAGGACTTGAATGTAGAATCAACCTTTGTTGCAATTCATAAACGTTCGCCAGACAATCTCCTAGCTGAATGGAGAAGAAATGGAGATGTACAGAATATTGTCTATTGATTGACATGTTATCTGTGGAAATTCTCTATGGATGTCACTTTGACGCACTGAGTCACTCAAGTGAACGTCAATGTTTGTTTACAAACAAACATTGACGCGGTTTTCAATTTCCAATGGTTTCCAATTTTAGGAAATAATAGAAAGCAAAGACCGAAGCGAATTCGAAATTTACGTGGTAAAACGCTGACGAATAATGCCACTTTGATAGCGGTGATGCACAACTTCATGATTTGTATATCCTGCATAAAGTCAGAGACGGCCAAGCTGACGGTACATCCTGGGCACGTATAAGAATCGCTCTGGAGCACCTTTGCAAAAATATCGCGAAGATATGTTTGTTCGCAGATAACAAAAGTGCAGCTTACTCTCCATAAACTGAAGTCCAGTAGAACTACTTCAGCTCTTACGAGTACGTTCTAAACTGTTCCGGCATGGTGCAAAGATGTGTTCATCAGTGCAGACTTTTGGCCTGAGGGCATAGTATACCGTCGTTACAGGGAAGCGAGAACAAGAATTCCTTCTGCTTCATAAGACTATAATATACTTATTTTTAGAATTGTATTTATAGTATTTTATGAATTATATTGTATTGTGTTATAATTATGATTAAATATTGTTGCCTGATTTAAATAAATAATCCAATGTTAAGATCAAAGTAATCATGTTCTTGCTTAGTCACTGAAGTAATAGGATACCAAATTTCGAATCTATCAAACCTGTATTGGTAGTTGCTCTCATACTTTCTTCAACATATTATGATAATCTGCAAATAGCTGAAGAGATTTTCTTGAATCATTGCTAAGAACACTTTCGATCAAGTCCTCTAAACCAAAAAAATAAATCAAAATCGGTTCATCCGTTTGGGAGCTATGCTGCCGCAGGCAAATACACAGATGCACAAACACACACACCCTCTTTTAGCGTCGGTAAGTAGTCAAGACTGAAAGACCATGAAGGTACTTATAGAGCTAGTTTTATGGCATTTATACATGGCTTTATATAAAAATTCTATTTTTATTTATGAATGAATAAGTACAGAAAACTACAAAATGTTATAATCCATTTAATATTATTTTAACAATTAATACCAGGCTGAAGAAGGACATCATTCATATTTTTGACTGCTATTATGATTCTTGTATTGCTAGCCACTTCCTTTTCGCCTCAAGAAATGCACATATCATATGAGGTCATCCAACCAAATGAATTAATCCACGACCTTTATTCTAACTTCTTCACACAAGATCTTGGCTCAAACTGAGGATAGTAGAACAACGTATGTTCTGGAATTGCCTTTAGGTACTGTGTAGTACATACATTAACTGTAGTTCCTTTATTTTGCGCTCGATATTATGTATTATTCGTCAACATCCTATGTCCTATGAGATAAGTACAGAGTCATTATAAAAATTTTCTTCTTTCTTGTTTACCTAATTCTGTATACCATCAATTAGCCTTTGCGTCTACTAGCCTTGCATCTTTATGTAGGCTGGCCGATTGTGGTATCTTTCAAGAGTCCGTCCTCATGCGGCACTTCTTTCTTCTGGCAATAATTCATAGCCATCGTTTCAATCCCTCCCCGGCCCACTATTAAATACTGAGCGCGTGCCTCTTCTTAGAACGAGAAGGGTAACTTCCGGAAATACCCGTCTGTATCAGGACAGCATAAATCGTCGTAGTTTTATATGCACTGGCTGTAATTAGCGATTTCATCATCAATGTAAAGCCATCATTCGCTTTACACTACACTTTGGATAATTGGTGGATTTATTGGTTTTACCACAAGTACAAACTTAGAAGAACATGTTGTATATGACTCAAATCACATTTTTTCTTCGATTTTTTATTAAAAATCAAGATTTATTACGCACAAATAGCCCACAAAATACAAAAATAAAGCTATGTCAAACTCATGTCATAGCAAAAGCCTCGTTTGATTGTGTCTGATTCGCGGAAATCGGCGAATCAGTATTCAGCCGCTGTTAGCGACCGCATGGAGAGTCTCTTTCGACTATGAAATGCAAAAAGCTTGAATTCGATACATAGCGCTTGAAACGTCTCGGAAAAGAGCCGTTCAGTCGATTATGAATTCCACTGTTATGATTTACCAAGTAGGTGTCACCCTAATCATATACCTACCTACAAGTTACAACGCACGTTGATAGGCAAGTAAATGTCTCTTCATTGGTACAGGAAAAACAAAAGATTTACTACTTACATATATTATTTAGATTTATTTCCTTGGTTAGTTGCAGTCATTTATTTTCGCGGGTTTTTTTCTTTACCATTTTAATATGAGAAACAACCTGTAGTTCTTCTTTTGTTAGAGCGCAAGCAAACGGTGTACCAGGGACGAAAGTCCAACGTGAAATGAAGCCGTACTTGTGCGGCTTCATTTCGTGCGACAGGGCAAGTGGCAACATGTCCTTTGCGCAGACATCCCCTGGCCCTATCATGACCAGTCCCTGGTGGTTTTGCGGTGGTAAAAAAATGCAGCATTGTCCCAGAAATATTATTTGTAACGATAATAATATGTTTGTTGTAACTAAGTAACCTAGCTTAATATGAGCTTGTTGCGACGCCCCAGATAAGGCACGAAAGAGGCTTTGTTGAGGTGCACATAATTTAATGTAATATGAAAACAGCATCGCCTGGATACCCATAAATGTTTCTCACCCTTACGGATATATTATTATAAGGTAAAATACAAAGTACCTGGAAAGGATCTGTAAAATGGTCTTGCGTCTCAAGGGCACAATATAATAAAGTAAATATGCTAGCTATAAAAGTATATGGGTCAGCTATTGATATAAAATCTAAATATATAAAAAAACTGTGTCTGTGTGACTAGAAATGATTAGAGGCTAACTGACTCATCTTTCAACGTTCAGCATATATGAGAGATAATACTACTCGACAGATCGGCCTGTAATTTTAAGCATATAGGTCCAGATATTTTACCAATCAATTTACCAATCAAAATCGAACTTGAACGTGATTAAAGTCGCGGCCAGTAGTTAGTCTATTCTAAACTAGATAAAATTTATTCTGCTTTGTAAAGTGTTAAAAAAAATTGAATGCTTTTTTCATGATACATATTTCCAAACGCACAATGGACTAAAAAACGTCCATAGTATCAAGTCTAGTACGAGAACAGCTGTTTTGTTGCAGGCGAGTTGGAACTCCTTTTTTATGAAAGTAGTGTTAGTGTGCGTTGATTAAGCTTTTTTTTACTACCATGGGAAGTCTTTAATTTTCCGGGATAAAAAGTAGCCATTCCTTCCCCGGAATGTAACCTACTCCTGTATTTAATTTCATCAAAATCGGTTGAAAATAACTTTTCAAGGCAGACAGACATCATTTCGCATATTATTCTATATTACATTATAAATACAAAGTGTGTCTGTCTGTTTGTCTGCAACGCTTTTACGGCCCATATTTTCAACCGATTTTGTGGAAATTTGGTACAGTGTTAGGTTTTGTCCCGGGAAAGGACATACTTAGGCTACTTTTTATTCCGGAAAATTAAGGTGTTAACAAGGGAATTAAAAAAAACTTAAAACACGCGGACAAAGTCCCGGGCATCATCTAGTTTATAATATTAGTATGGATTGTAAGCATAATAAGCACATTTGAAGAAAATACTGTAAGCAGTTTTTTAAGAGCACTGTTCAAAGTTGCGGAGTTGCGATAGGCGACGAAGACGCGATACTTCAGAGAGGTAAGTTTTAATAATGTAGGGCGGTTGGCTGTCGTTTCTTCCATTCATCTCTCCCCTTTCTGGAGCGCAATTAAAACGAAGTCTGCTTGTTCTGACACATAAAACTTTCCAAGATAAGATAATTAAATAGGACAACTTTATTGTAAGAGCCTTCGCATACAGACGGAGTGAAATAAAGCAAACTCTTTTTGATAACAATTTAAATTCTGTTTTATGTCGTAATTCATTAACATACTTATATTGAAATTAAGATACTTACCTACTATTTACTAAAAATAAAAAATAAATGGAGAAGGCGCCGCGCCGCTTCCTTATGCAAATTAAATCAAAGTTATAGTAAACATTAGTGACCCGGTGGCCAAAATTGGAACTAATTTTCATGCCTGTTTAGTTTTTTTTTTTTTTTTTTAATTTTTTTTTATATGATACTAGCGACGCTGTCACCGGGTCAGTTTATCGGACTATAGTTTGCTTTGTTGTATCAATAAATATTCTAGACTAATGCATACTAACCCTGGAATTCATAAACGTTGGGTAACCAGTCTCTGGCAAAATGCCGTTCACGATTCGCGTAGGACTTGAATGTAGAATCAACCTTTGTTGCAATTCATAAACGTTCGCCAGACAATCTCCTAGCTGAATGGAGAAGAAATGGAGATGTACAGAATATTGTCTATTGATTGACATGTTATCTGTGGAAATTCTCTATGGATGTCACTTTGACGCACTGAGTCACTCAAGTGAACGTCAATGTTTGTTTACAAACAAACATTGACGCGGTTTTCAATTTCCAATGGTTTCCAATTTTAGGGAATAATAGAAAGCAAAGACCGAAGCGAATTCGAAATTTACGTGGTAAAACGCTGACGAATAATACCACTTTGATAGCGGTGATGCACAACTTCATGATTTGTATACCCTGCATAAAGTCAGAGACGGCCAAGCTGACGGTACATCCTGGGCACGTGTAAGAATCGCTCTGGAGCACCTTTGCAAAAATATCGCGAAGATATGTTTGTTCGCAGATAACAAAAGTGCAGCTTACTCTCCATAAACTGAAGTCCAGTAGAACTACTTCAGCTCTTACGAGTACGTTCTAAACTGTTCCGGCATGGTGCAAAGATGTGTTCATCAGTGCAGACTTTTGGCCTGAGGGCATAGTATACCGTCGTTACAGGGAAGCGAGAACAAGAATTCCTTCTGCTTCATAAGACTATAATATACTTATTTTTAGAATTGTATTTATAGTATTTTATGAATTATATTGTATTGTGTTATAATTATGATTAAATATTGTTGCCTGATTTAAATAAATAATTCAATGTTAAGATCAAAGTTATCATGTTCTTGCTTAGTCACTGAAGTAATAGGATACCAAATTTCGAATCTATCAAACCTGTATTGGTAGTTGCTCTCATACTTTCTTCAACATATTATGATAATCTGCAAATAGCTGAAGAGATTTTCTTGAATCATTGCTAAGAACACTTTCGATCAAGTCCTCTAAACCAAAAAAATAAATCAAAATCGGTTCATCCGTTTGGGAGCTATGCTGCCGCAGACAAATACACAGATGCACAAACACACACACCCTCTTTTAGCGTCGGTAAGTAGTCAAGACTGAAAGACCATGAAGGTACTTATAGAGCTAGTTTTATGGCATTTATACATGGCTTTATATAAAAATTCTATTTTTATTTATGAATGAATAAGTACAGAAAACTACAAAATGTTATAATCCATTTAATATTATTTTAACAATTAATACCAGGCTGAAGAAGGACATCATTCATATTTTTGACTGCTATTATGATTCTTGTATTGCTAGCCACTTCCTTTTCGCCTCAAGAAATGCACATATCATATGAGGTCATCCAACCAAATGAATTAATCCACGACCTTTATTCTAACTTCTTCACACAAGATCTTGGCTCAAACTGAGGATAGTAGAACAACGTATGTTCTGGAATTGCCTTTAGGTACTGTGTAGTACATACATTAACTGTAGTTCCTTTATTTTGCGCTCGATATTATGTATTATTCGTCAACATCCTATGTCCTATGAGATAAGTACAGAGTCATTATAAAAATTTTCTTCTTTCTTGTTTACCTAATTCTGTATACCATCAATTAGCCTTTGCGTCTACTAGCCTTGCATCTTTATGTAGGCTGGCCGATTGTGGTATCTTTCAAGAGTCCGTCCTCATGCGGCACTTCTTTCTTCTGGCAATAATTCATAGCCATCGTTTCAATCCCTCCCCGGCCCACTATTAAATACTGAGCACGTGCCTCTTCTTAGAACGAGAAGGGTAACTTCCGGAAATACCCGTCTGTATCAGGACAGCATAAATCGTCGTAGTTTTATATGCACTGGCTGTAATTAGCGATTTCATCATCAATGTAAAGCCATCATTCGCTTTACACTACACTTTGGATAATTGGTGGATTTATTGGTTTTACCACAAGTACAAACTTAGAAGAACATGTTGTATATGACTCAAATCACATATTTTCTTCGATTTTTTATTAAAAATCAAGATTTATTACGCACAAATAGCCCACAAAATACAAAAATAAAGCTATGTCAAACTCATGTCATAGCAAAAGCCTCGTTTGATTGTGTCTGATTCGCGGAAATCGGCGAATCAGTATTCAGTCGCTGTTAGTGACCGCATGGAGAGTCTCTTTCGACTATGAAATGCAAAAGAGAGTCTCTTTCGACTATGAAATGCAAAAAGCTTGAATTCGATACATAGCGCTTGAAACGTCTCGGAAAACAGCCGTTCAGTCGATTATGAATTCCACTGTTAGAGCCTAGAATCCACTCTATAGAACGTTTCGTACACCTACGAAAAGCGTATATTGTTTTGACTAGTGTAGTTTGTGTAAAAATATGATGCTAATTAACTTTCACAAGTGCTTTCGAATCGGCAAGGGAATATACCATTGGTTTTGGAATGCCCTTTCAAAAAGTTTTAAGAGAAAAGTTTCATAAGAAGGAAAATTTTAATTTAATTTCATCATGTACATGATATAGAACATAAATTGTAGTCCCACGCATTGTAAAAGCGAACAGATATCCATATTATATGGAGTTACACGACACTAAAAAGACATGGTAGTGTTCATGTAGCAACCAGGATTCTAGAATCCGTCGTATTACAAAACAGCGCAGTTTTTTAATACAGCGTTTATCAGGTTAGCCAGATTGTAAAACGCCTGAACGAATGTCCGCCGCATTAAATCAGCGCTTCATGTTCTGTAAAGTGGCTAGCCGTAATGTAATTAGGCGGGTAAAATTAGACAACGTTTTGTGTAACAGCCTGAAATTAAACACCGGTTTGTAACATCAAGGGTCAAGTAACCATATTAATGTAAAGTCCAGAATCAGAATTATATCTGGGCACCTTGACCCCACGCTTGTCTGTCCTATCGTTCTTATAGTATTTTTGTGAAGCGAGATTTGGTCACCTATATATAATGCAAATTGATTACTATACGGCTAAACGTGGGCCAGGGCATTGAAGAACGTATCGCAATGACAATCCGTCTGAACAATATCCGCCGTATTACAAAACGGCGCTGTTTCGTATAGCTATAATGGCTAGCCATTATTTAACATGGCGGATTCTACGATTTGGCGATGACATATTTTATAGTACTAAGATTTCGTGGGTGAATAGCTGCTAGCGTCTGCGTCACTCGCGTGTAGTTGACGCTTTTCCGGATGCGCTGATGTTCCGTTACGCGTGATTAATGCTCTCGCGTTCCCCCAACATTGTGTTTTTGTGATGCAAATGACTCGAGCCGTTGGAACAGGGAAAATTGATCCAGAAGTACCGCAGTTTCAATATATCTATGTGCATATTGCATTACAATTTTGAAGCCTATTCAACGGACAGTAGTGTCTATTAGAACTAAATAGGTAAAATAATACAAGTAAAACACATTAGCAAGAAAATGAGGTCCGACATCCTATTAGCTTTGTCTTTGGTCAGATGTATCTATCATTCCTATGATTTAGGTTTGCAACCTCGGATAAAGTGACCGTATGAGCGAGATCAATGTCCGTTTTTGTCAACAGAAATTGCGCGAACATTTGTTTTATTTGTTGACGTAGGGTCACTTAATGCTAATCTAGACTGAGGGGCGTGTATAGTATTCGGGGAGGTTTAGTTAGGTAAGAAAGAAAGAAAGAAAGAAAAAGCATTTATTTTCCAATTCTGCCACACATGCCCTTACCTTAAAGGTATGCTACCCCGGCGCCTCCATCACCACCACCAACAGCAATGTGCTAAACTACCAAGGAGACACAAGCGCCGGGACAACAGGAGTCATACTACTGATACAGGAGGAGGTAGATACTAGATACCTATTTTCAGGCAAGGCATGATGAAAAATAAGCATTGAGCTTATTTAACTAAGGTAAGCAATGCTTTTATGCCTCTTCTAGCTGATGCCTGCGGCTTCGTCCGCGTGGATTGAGGTTTTTCGGTTCCCGCGGGAACTCTTTAATTTTCCGGGATAAAAGGTAGCCTATGTGCTATTCCAGACTATAATCTATCTCTGTGCCAAATTTCATCCAGTTCCGGTCAGCCGTTGGAGCGTGATTGAGTAACAAACATCCATACATCCATACATCCACACATCCATACATCCACACATCCATACATCCATCCAAACTTTCGCATTTATAATATTTATTTGATGTTGTGCACGCTACTGGGCCTAGATAGTAGACTTTATTTACGCTCATAAGCTAGTGCGAAATATCCCAATACCTACTTTTTATCCATATCCATCCTTACCATATAATTCATTTTAATATAATATATGCGACAGTGTGTCTATCTATCTCTGTCTGCTATGCTTTCGTGGCCTAACTTTACAACAGATAGTTACAGATATAGGTTACATCCCGAGGCAGGTCATAGACTAGGTAGGTACTTTACTAGCTAGGTACTTTTTATACCTGAAAATCTAAGAGTTCCCAAGGTTCCAATTTTCCAAAACCAACGCAAACGAAGTCGCGGGCTCGATTTGGTTATAAATACACACTTTCGGCTCATTTTACACAACCTTTCTTAACTAATTAAGAAGTTCAGGCAACATTCTTCATTGGCATACTTGGATCTTGTAATACGCAGGTTACCTGGGTGCAAAAACTTTGTGCTGTAATTCGCAGGTCCTCCTCTGACGGAGGTTGGGGGTGAATTTATTATGCGAAGAAATCGTGTATTTGTCACAAGGTAGGTACTTGCTTAACATAATAATATATCGTGTGCATACCACAGAACACATGTACTCCTAGTGGTGCATACAATAGATAGATATAGGTACCTAACAGGGAAATCGGTATTGTGTCGATAACCTTCGTTTTTTCTTTATTCCTATTACTAGCTGATGCCCGCGACTTCGTCCGCGTGGCAATCCACGAAAGAAAAAGAGTTCCCGCGGGAACCGAAAAACCTCAATAGGTTTTTCGGTTCCCGCGGGAACTCTTTAATTTTCCGGGATAAAAAGCCCATGTGCTATTCCAGACTATAATCTATCTCTGTGCCAAATTTCATGCAGATCCGTTCAGCCGTTGGAGCGTGATTGAGTAACAAACATCCATACATCCACACATCCATACATCCATACATCCATCCAAACTTTCGCATTTATAATATTTACTAGCTGATGCCCGCGACTTCGTCCGCGTGGATTGAGGTTTTTCGGTTCCCGCGGGAACTCTTTAATTTTCCGGGATAAAAAGTAGCCTATGTGCTATTCCAGACTATAATCTATCTCTGTGCCAAATTTCATCCAGATCCGTTCATCTGTTGGAGCGTGATTGAGTAACAAACATACATCCATACATACATACATCCATCCATCCAAACTTTCGCATTTATAATATTTATTATATGGATATTTGATAAGGTAGCCCTTGACTGCGATCTGACCTGATGGCAAGTGATGCAGTCTAAAATGGTAACGGGCTCACTATGGCTGTTATGGGTATAGCTGATATATATTATTGTATTGTATCATAGATACCTACTAACAGATTTTTTATTTTATTCTATTATAATATATTATATACAATTATGTATATACATATATATATATATATATATATATATATATATATAAATATATATATATATATATATATATATATAAATATATATATATCTATTTATGTTTTTGGCGCCGTCCAAGCATATTGGCTTCACGGAAGATCAGCGCTATATCCTAACAGATAGCTGCAGACTGCTGAGTGAAGACCATTTTGGGGATCAAGTCACATTACGCGTTTCTTTTTCTTTATAAATTCTTATTTTATTATTAGTTATTTGTTGTAAGTACTTGTATTATCCCCGAATAAAGATTTTCATTCTTTCTTTCTTTCTTTCTTTCTAAACCCATACCCCTTATCGATTTCCACGCAACATCGTACCAGAACGCTATATCTCTTGCGTTTTAGGGTCTCCCCACACCCAGTGGCGGCCTTAGGGGGCAAGCAGGGCAACCGCCCGGGGCTTCGCTCTTGCAGGGGCCTCGCGCTCTTGCACAACAGCGCTACAGCCCAAGTAGAAAAAGTCTTATGGTACTAATGTGTATTTGAATCTCGCGCCTTGCAAGTATCTACCGCCCAGAGCCTCGCAATGGCTAAGGCCGCCCCTGCCCACACCTATCGACCAGCTTTGACCGGCTCAAGGTGGTTTCGCGTCGATAGATGTTGGGGGCTTCGGGCACCTATACAATGAGCCTGTTTGGTCCGGAGTCGGCAGGCCCCGAACATATTAAGTTGGGGACAGGTATTAAAAATGTTATTTTATTTGTACCAAACTTAAAAACTTAACATAAACATTGAAAGGACATGCACAAGGACAACTTTTCCTTTGAAGAGATTTTTTCCAGCCCAGCCCTAGAATGTGAGAATAGCGAAAAATAGATAATGTCACGTTGTTTATCCTAGGAATTATTATTTAATTACGAGATAAATTGATATCTGGCTGTGTTTAGATCTGGAAGTACTATTCTACATAGTTATGAATACTTAGGTACAGAGCAACGAAACCCAAGCATTCCGCAAATGTTTTCATTTTTATTTTTCATCGCTTTACATTCACCGCTTTATATGTTTTTATTACAACTTTTACAGAATGTGGTTTTTACGTCATGCTACTGTTTTGTTTCGTTTCAGAATTCGTGAAACGTTTGTGAAACGTAAACGCCCGCTTGCTTACTCGTGAAATGTACCTACATAAAGCATTTTTTAAGGTTTTTATTACTCTCTATTAATATTATTTACTAGCTGATGCCCGCGACTTCGTCCGCGTGGAATAAGTTTTTTTTAATCCCACGGGAACTCCTTAATTTTCCGGGATAAAAAGTAGCCTATGTCCAAAGTAGCCTCCAGGTCCCCAACTATTCCCATGCAAAAAATCACGTTGATCCGTTGCTCTGTTGCGGCGTGATTGAAGGACAAAACAACAAACCAATAAACCAACAAACAAACACACTTTCGCATTCATATTATTAGTATGATATGATTTATATTTTGTTTTCTCTGCGTTACCTAAAAACTAACGTTGAACCTAAGGCGTTATTTGAGTAAAAGTCTTGTAGTTAGCCAATTGTATTGTATTGTACGAAGAAAAAAGCTGATATAATTTTTCGCGTTAATACTAGCCTCATATTGTTCATACCTACTGGCTACTTAGTTAATGGAACACAATGGGAAGAAAACGCAATCAAGCGCACGCGACGCCATGATTACTGCGCCTTCAGTAAATATATTGCGAAGGTCGACCTTAGCAGAAAAAACCACTTTGCCATCCGAGTCCCGACTTTTTCCAATTTCCAATGATTTTTGCGTAACTTTTCATAATATAGTTGCCTACGAGCTCAATTTTCCCGGCTGATTAGTTCTGTAACCCGTGTTTTTGTTCCCTTTTACTAGAGTCTCGACACAGAATAGGTAACGGTCTTGGTAAGCTGTTAATTTATGTTCGAAAAGGTACCTACCTAAGTATTTCAATTTTTGCTCATAAGACGTTTGCTATTTCTGTTATTTATAAAACCGCCTAAGTATTAAAAATTATATTGCATACCTACCAAGCCTACTTAAAGTAGAGGCGCCTACAAAATTGAATACAATTTATTTGGCTCATTATTGATTGCACAGTTAATAATTATTATCTATTAATATAATACTGCTTTCGAATTGCTACGAAACTTTTTAAAATTGGCATTTACTTTTGAACGTCTTTTCCTAATTTTTTGGGAAACCATCCTTCATTCACAGTAACATTCGGAGCAAGAAAATTACGAACCTCGACACGAAGTTTGGCAATTTCCGCACTTAATGCCACTTTCTTGTGACACCGGCGCGGCGCGGCGGTGCGTTTCCGTTAATCTTCAACAAAAAGTCATTTCTCAATGAGTTTCTCTACATTTATAACAGTAACTTAATTTACCTACAAATATATACTTGGTATACATATTTATCGCTGGCACATTGTAGAATCCGCCGTATTACATACCGACTAGTGGTTTTACAACGGTGGCATTTCCTATCAATTGCCATACCCCTAACAGGTTAGCCCGCTACCATCTCAGACTGCATCATCACTTACCATCAGGTGAGATCGCAGTCAAGGGCTATCTTGTAGTGGAAAAAAATTTCGTATCAAGGCGGCTCAATGTTCAGCCAGATCTTGATACGTTCTACGTGGTTAATTTCTCTGGCGTTTTACCATAATATATCTACTTCTAACAAAATAAAGGGCTACTACCTACCGCGCCTGAAAAATCGCTTCATTGGCCCTTCATATTTCACCTTCACCTACTAGACCTTCGAAAGCTTGCTTCAATAAGGAGTGAGGACCTCTTTCCCGAATCCCGAGTTCCTGTCTTCGCGCTTTACAAAAACACTGCGTGGGGTCGGGGTGCCCAGATTTCATTCAGGCCCTGATTCTGGAGTTTGCGATATGATAATATTTTTTGTCAATAAAAAAAAGTCTTTACAATCCGACGTTAGATTTAGGATCTTTAGAAAAACAGGGACTGGCCGCGGTGCTGTTGTTTTGTAAATTGTTAGTTCAGCGCCATCTGTTAGTATAACAGAAAACTAGATCGCCACGACACAAAAATGGTCTTTACATCCTTCGGGTGCGGTTTTGTTAGTGGTTGGGCAATGGTTGCTTTCATACGACTTAAAACATAATTCACTCTGTAGATCATAGATGTCGCTGAAGTTGAATTAAAGACCGTTCTCAATTTTTGTGGCTGTTGAAATGAAGAAAATCTTCGGATACAAACATAGAATTTACAATACATTAATATATATTTTACAGAAAATAACCAAAGTATTATCTATCTAGATCACAATATTCATCTATACTTATAATAAAACTGTAACAGGTCCAATTCTGTACTACATTGAAGATATTTTGAAAATTTTTTGAGGAGGGCACTCATTATTCGATACTGAAGCCAAATCTGTAATTTTTTTCATTTTTGTCTGTCTGTCTGTCTGTCTGTCTGTCTGTATCTTGGCCGCGCATTACGCCGAAACTACTAAATGAATTCAAACGAAACTTGGCACGATTTGAGCCCATACTACGAGGTAGGCCATAGGACACTTTTTATCCCGAAATTCTACCCCCGAAGGGGTGAAATAGGGGTTGAAAGTTTGTATGAAAGTCCTTAATTTCTCAAGTTATAGCCATGAAACTTGATATATGAGCTGCGGGTTGAAAATGACAACATATGTTTCACAGTTTTTCAAAATTCCACCCCCGAAGGGGTAAAATAGGGGTTGAGAGTTTGTATGAAAGTCCTTAATTTCTCAAGTTATAGCCATGAAACTTGATATATGAGCTGCGGGCTGAAAATGAAAACATATGTGTTTCACAGTTTTTCAAAATTCCACCCCCGAAGGGGTGAAATTGGGGTTGAGAGTTTGTATGAAAATCCTTAATTTCTCAAGTTATAGCAATGAAACTTGATATATGAGCTGCGGGTTAAAAATGAAAACATAATAAGTGTTTCACAGTTTTTCAAAATTCCACCCCTGAAGGGGTGAAATAGGGGTTGAGAGTTTGTATGAAAGTCCTTAATTTCTCAAGTTATAGCCATGAAACTTGATATATGAGCTGCGGGTTGAAAATGACAACATATTTTATGTTTCACAGTTTTTCAAAATTCATTTTATTTCTTGCACCATACTCTATCAAGATGAACTACCTAGATATCTACGAGTATCTCTTCTTAATAATTACTTAGCTCTAGGTAAAAATTGATTTTTTGATCAAAAGTACGGGTTCAGTTCCACCTTCCAACTAGGTACGAGTATATTCTATCTCTGTATACCAACATCTAGGCTTGGCTTGCTGCAGGCTTGCTAGGTATAATGGAATTAAACGATCCAATAACTTCCCGAACGTTTTTTTGTGCACATTGATTAATATTTCTGATTGACCTAAGCAAGACCTACCTACCTACAGTAAGACAATCAAAATCAATAGATAGGTAACTATAGATAGACGACTTCTAAGTTCTATGCTGTACCCATATTTTGTGAGCAACTGATCGTATAAATGGGAATGTTACAGGCTCGATTTGGGAATTCAAGCATTTTCTAAATTCGGTCAGTACCCTTACTCTGAGATTGATCGAATTTAAAATACGGTCTCACTAAGTGAGGTGAATCACATTTGAGTCAAACTAAAATGGACCCAAAAACTCTTGATTTAAAGCCACAAATTCAGTGCAACCGATTCAAATTTCGAAACGGTATCGTTTGGAGCGCTAGCTGTGAATACATACACGAAATTGAGCTCTAAATTAATAAGATTAAGATTCATTTTAGTTTGATGCATATGTAATTCACCTCACTTAGTGAGACCGTATTTTAAATTCGATCAATCTCAGAGTAAGGGTACAGGACAGGATGAAAGGATATTGTAACTAAGTAGTTACCATAGGTTTTGGCCGTGACTAGTTACGTGACACCACCGTTCCGTACTAGGTATATTATATTCTTGTGTTTTGTCCGTGCGGTCGAACAATGGTTGTGCTTGACCCCAGGAAACTGAAAACTTAACACAGAAATTAAATTCGTCAAGTGTGAGTCTAAAGCATTTATGTCAAGAAGTGTCAAGCATTCGCTGTTTTGTGCTAAAAAGTAGTATAAGTACTAAGTAACCTGCTCCAGATTGTAAAAAACATTGTAAAGCTCCCAGTTATTTATCCATACTAATAACTTATTAGGTAAAATGCGAAAGTGTTTTAGAATTTCTTGAATTTCCACTGTCTAGAGTCTAGACTTTCATGGCTGTCTACCAAACGAAGCGTTCAAGAGGAACAGAATCTGATATCTCGTACCTCCGTGCCTCTAACCGCAGCGACACGTGTCGAACTGCAAACATAACCTAAATATGCACGGCTCATCTTTCTTGATACAATAAAGGCCGGATGCAATGTACCTACCTATCAGGTTGCAAGTTCAGCTAGTTGACTCCCAGTTTACTTTATTTCAGAAATTTACCTTTTCTCGATAGACGAAGTTGGTGCCTTGTATCCACCTACTCTTTCTAAGTAAAAAAGGCTTCGAAGTCTTCCCCAAAAGGTTGGGGCCTGGGGGGATATTATAATATTTTAACTCGTACTTACAAAATTGTAGTTGGTTACAAGAAGATAATTAAAAAACCAACAAAATTTATGGCCCTCACAATTTTTTTATGGAAGCCGTTAAACCGTCCTACTATAGATTCTTATGTAATATTCATTTTTTTACTCCCGTAATTTGTTTCCCTGCTGGGGCACAAAATAACGTTTAAATTACGTGACGTAGCCAACGATCCGCGTAATAAAGAACGTACGTACGTACGTACGTAGCTTTACGCTACTATTCTGTAGCTACAGTCGTGTCTAGTACCTATATCTGCGTTATTTTTAAAATACACTGTTTATTCAATGGTATATCTAACTTAAAATAGCTGAATGAGACCTGAAGAACTAACTTTGGTATCTAATTTATGGGATTACCTACATCATTCTAAACTCTCTTATCATTCTGAACAAAATACCTAGGTACTTAGATACCTAGAAGGTACATTCGTTTAGAGTACTTAGGTTTCATTCAGTAAGCTGATCTTGGACCTATCTTATCAGAATAAGGAATAGGTATGTATTGTGTTGTAATTTTTATCCTCTCCTTTCGAGTTTCAACACAATCTACCTACCACATTTTTCTCAGTACGGGTCATCAAGATAAACGTATCTTACGTTTATCTCGATATTCTCCTACTATATACTTATCTCATACCTGATGACTACCGAAAATTGACCGAATTACATTCAACTGGAAAAATGCTAAAGACACGCCTGCAAAAAATATACGTTTTTGTGAATTTGATTGCAAGCTGGCAGATGATACCAATTCTTGTATCATCACGACATACGACACATGAAACTTGGAGTAGTATGACGAAGCAAGGAGTTTAGTTTCGCTTTTGAAGCCTTAGCGAGTCCGTATTTGAACCCCTGCAGTATTGACACAAGTGCAAGGCTTCTGTCTGCTATATAAGTACCTATTTGTTTGCGTCGGAACGCTCTGTACGCCTTCTAATGGCTTGAACGCGCTTAGGTACATTGACATACTCGTAGCTGGAATGCCGCTATGAAAATGTGTTCAATACCATTCGGATTTTGATTTTGATAATAAGCTTCATTTATGTAGAATTTGACCTCCAGTCAAAGACGACGAAAATGACTGACGCGACAATGTTGAAGAAAATCGAGCATCGTGCGGTGATTAAATTCCTCTCTAAACAAGGAAATTCTCAAAAAATTATCCATAAAGAAATGGTAGCCGTTTATCAAGACTATCTCCTTCATTATCGACTGTAACAGAAGTGGTCAAGTGAATTCAAAAGAGGCAGGGAAAGTATCGAAGATGACCCCCACCCAGGTGGGCCAATCACGGCGGCTATCGAAGAAAATGTGAAAATTATCGAAAAACTTGTATTAGAAGATGCACGTGTAAAAATCAAGATGTTGGCAGAAATAACTAAGCTATCCGTTGGGACTATACATACTATACTACATATTATCTCAACCTTACAAAAGTCAGTGCAAGATGACAAAGAAAGTGCTGCTTCTTCACGACAACGCACCGGTTCACACTGCGCGGCTCTCCAAGGCTGCTGTACGAGAGTGCGGGTTCGAGGAAATTAACCACCTACCCTACAGCCCAGACCTGGCCCCCAGTGACTACTTTTTATCCCCAAACTTAAAAAAAGACCTCCGGGGAAAGCGGTTTGCTGACGGTAATGAGCTCAAGTCCGCTGTAAATGAGCATTTTTCGGGCCAAGAAGAAAATTATTTTTTTAAGGGAATAGAAAAACATATTTCGCGATCAAACAAATGTATTGATATCATGGGAGACTATATTGAAAAATAATTTTTTTTCAAGGTTTTATCTGTTTTCTAACATACCCATACCGAGAATACATTGAACGCCCCTCGTATGTATATATATTGTATTTGTATTTATTATTCAACCGTATATTCCACCTTTACGGTTATTTCCATCGTAGCGCCTAATTTACTGAGCCGATTTTGGTGAATGAGGTGTTGATCGATTTGTTCTTATGGTTCGGGTAATACAAAATTGATATGACGGAATTTACATCCAAAAAAATTCACAGATTTCGCAGTCCCCGCAAGAATCAGAGCATTGAAATACAAAAATTTACGAAAATAAATTTATTTTATTTTGAATAACCACATAACAAGTAATTTATGGTAAAAGTGGGCGCCTCCGAAAGTAGTCGGGTTACATCTTTATTAATACTTTTATCTGCTTATTAGTTTGACACAATAATTACCTAGTCATCTGTCATAGCACGATATTTTACAGAAATTAGTTTTTGTTTTTATTTGAATATTGGAGCCAAGGATTGTAAGTTTCCTAGGCACGTAGGAAAGGTACCTAAGAGACTAATTTCAAACTCCAAAGTCAGTCACCCACTAGAAACTGTACTCATGTGCTTGCGTAGCACGTTAAAAGATATAAATACCATAACTTATAGTTCGTATACCTATCATACATTACTCAATATTCGGTGAAAGTGTGGATTCCAAACTCATTAACATGAAGGTATCGATACGAGTCTGCGTCTGCCTCACCTTATTAGGCACAGGGTTGTCTGTTTTATCAAAAAATAACTGGGTCCATACTGCCAACGCTTAGAGCCATATTGTTTCATTATTGTTGACTTTCGTGTTTTAGAATTATAATCCTTATTTTAGGAAAGTCAAGGTACGTGACATTAAACCGTCATTTTGAGTAATATTGCTTAAGTATTGCTTTTAGCGTTGGCAGTATGGCCCCTGGTCAATTACTGCAGTCTACAATAACTACCGGATCAAGCTCACTGAATTACTCTTCAACGCCCAACTCAAACCTTAAGACCTAAAAAGCTGCAATTTTCCAAAGAGATTAAGTACCTTTATAATATGGACAAGAAAAGAAGCGAGATTTTCCAAAATTCCTGTGGGAACTCTTTAATTTTTTGGGATAAAAAGTAAACCTTTGTTACTCTCCAGGTTCCCAATTATACCAATGCACTCGATCAATTCAAAATCAAAATTTATTATACGAGTACAATCACATCGATCCGTAGCTCTTTCTGGCGTTGCGGTTGGCGTGATTTACCTAAGTATAAAAAGCTAAGAACATTAACACAATAACGGATTTACAATATTACTAGCTGATGCCCGCGACTTTGTCCCGCATTGTTTGAGTTTTTTTTTCCGCGGGAACTCCTTAATATTTCGGGATAAAAAGTATCCTAAGTCAGTCCCCAGAATACAACCTATGAATTGAAAGGGTTGAAAAGATGGGCCGTAAAAGAGTACTTGGTAAACAAACAAACAAAGTCACATTGGCTTTTATTATGGTTTCGTACCTCAAAAGGAAAAACAGAACCCTTATAGAATCACTTTGTTGTCCGTCTGTCTGTCTGTCAAGACCCTTCTTCTCAAGAACGCATGGAGGTATCAAGCTGAAATTCATATCAAATACTCAAGTCTACTGTCCCTTGGAGCTGTGAAAATCAAACTCAAAAAATGTGATCAAAAAAATCAAACTTCTAAGCCAACGCAATCAAAAGATACAGCCGTTTATGCTGCAAATTTTCGACACTCACAAGGGAATCAAAACCTACAGGGTACTTCCCGTGAACTCTTGAATGTGAATCTTTAAATTTGGTACGAAGCAACGTCATAAATAGCACAGATAAAGGAAAAATTGCGAAAAGCTTAAACTTTTAGTTACATATCATAATATAATACCTACAGGTTTGTACGGAACCCTCGGTGCGCGAGTCCGACTCGCTCTTGGCCGGTTTTTAATATTAGTTAAGATTACTGAAGTAAATGTACTGAAGTATAAATGGATATTCTGAACAAAATTCTTCTTATATTTACGTAGTAACTATATTGTTTATTGTGTGTACAGAAGCACAGAACTGAAAAAATTCCTATGCTGTGTATATGGCAACCCTAAAATCAAAATCCCTTACATCAGCAGTCCATAAAAGAACCAAAACCGATCGTACATTTAACAAGTCATCGCGAACAAGTCAATAGCCCACAAAAGTGTTCTAAAAAAGAAGAGTAAGAATAAATTAGACCAGTTACATAATTGAGACAACATCGGTCAATAACATCCTCAGGCCCACGTTGCTTGCATAAGGTTACCTCGGTGATACATCACTTTCTCTTAGATATTGGCTACCATTTATAATTTGGGTCAGCATTCACGTGGTAGGTATTGTTTATGTATTCTCATAGCAACTCATAAACAATACTTTAGTTACCAACGTCTACACCTTAAAGGTCACTCATAAATAATCCATTTCTCAATACCTAATGATGATTTGGTGTAGGCACGTAACGAGTGTCAGAACCTATACCTAACGATGAAGTTGCATTGTTCCATTTCTCGATCATTGGTCTACATATTGATGACATAGCGCGTGACCATTATAATATAGCGCCTCATATCTTATACTATAACAAACTTTAAACCCCTATTTCACCCCCTTATGGGTGGAATTTTGAAAAATCATTCCTTATTGAGCGGCTACGTCACAAAAGGAACCTACTGTCAAAATTTCAAGTTTCTAGCCACAGCGGTTTAGGCTGTGCGTTGATATATAAGTCAGTCAGTCAGGACTTTGAATTTTATATATAGGTATAGATGTAATACGTTCTAATGATATTATATTTCTAAAGCATCATGTAAAGTTAGGCGTTGGCATTCTACATGGCGGCTTCGCACAGGAAAGTGCAGCGTTAGACGACCGTTAGCGGACGATCTAAAGTGAGTAACTGGGAGGCGCTGGAAGCAAGCAGAGGTCCATACAGGGCCTTTGTCCAGTGGACGTCTTTCAGTTAAAATGACAACGACGTCATCGTCGTTCAAAACGAAAAAAAAACTTTTGTACATAGCCTTCTCGTATAGTGTCCTCTCGTATGTCTCGTATCGTTCAAATGGATGAAGATGAGGCTATGGCATTTAGATTATTCGTTTCAGGCATTCGATGAATCAGAGCTTGCCACGTCTTATATTATGTATCAGTTACGCCATAAGATTTTTCGCCATATCAAGCCCCTTGTATAGGTGGAAACGCCTATGAAGACTTTCTCAAGACAACAAAGACTAGGTAATAATACTCCCCGAGTAAGTTGGTGGATGAAGGGCAATTGCCCTTCTTAAGATGCTGCAGACTGCTGTTCTTCGTAAAGTCTTCCATATCATGAGAAATTTAAGTACCTACATTTTTTTTGGCATGAAAATAAATGACTGAGAAGAATGTTGTTTATCAGTTATCACAAATTCGCCAGAGGTCGGTAATATGACCAATTACCTAAAACTAATAATTTTCTTGTGCATTGGACTTGATTTATGTAGAACTAGCTGATGCCCGCGACTTCGTCCGCGTGGTTTAAGCTTTTTTGATTTCCGCGGGAACTTCTTGATTTTCCGGGATAAAAAGTAGCCTATGTCACTCTCGGTCCTCAACTATACTCATGCAAAAAATCACGTCGATCTGTTGCTCCGTTTCGGAGGTTGCGGAGATTGAAGGACAAACCAACAAACCAACAAATCAACAAATATTAATATGATGTAGGTCTGTGTGTTGTAATCTGTTTTTTGTCAACGAAGTGGATATTAAAAGTAATTAAATTTAAAATGGCCTCAGTGGAAGGAAGGTGCGAGGACGTGCGAGTGGGTCAAATCAAATAAATACTATCTATTTAATTTGTTTTTTACTGATTTATTCGAAAGACCCAAAGTGCATTATTTAAATGAGGTATAATTAAAACGATAATTTTATAATAATAAAGTATAATAATTTGCTGATTAATAATCAATAGATTATACCTACACGATTTTAATCATACTTACCTATTTGGTGGATGGTTTCGACAATATAATAACATCCGTGTTTTTGTAGTCTTCTATTCTTGGTAGCCATAACCCATTGTCCTTAAAGACAAGGAAAGGTTAAAAACATTTCCAGTTGCAAATACATATTTGTCAAAGTTAACTTCTTTGACCTCCCCTTTTGAAATTACTTTGCTGTGACCAAGTATGTTGTAAATATTATCACCCGTGACCAATCTGTGACAGTGACCAAAAAGAGGAACCCAAAAAATATCTCTAATGCAAAGATAAATAAAATGCACAAAATAGTGATAAATGTTCATAGTACCTACCTACTCGTAAAATACAATTTCAGTTGGCTTCTACGATAACAAAAGTTAGTATTAAAGTTTTTTTTTCAATTTTAGAATTTGTAGGTAGTTTATTATAGTGCCACGTTAGTAGGTATATGTACACACATGACATAGGTAGATGATGCCCGCTACTTCTTCAGCTTGGATATTGATTCCCGCGGGAACTCCGTCATTTTCCGGGATTAAAATTAGGTAGCCTATTTCCGGGGATGCAACCTATCCCGTTACCAAATTTCATCAAAATCGGTTGAGGAGGTGGACTGTGAAAGCGTATTAGACAGACAGATAGACAAACAGACACACGTTCGCATTCATAATTATTAGCATGGGTTTTATTAAATCCATTAAAAGTATGCTTCTGAAAAAAGCTTATTATTTTTTATACCTAGACATTTATCATGGAGAGGACTCTATGATGAAAAGCTTTTTTGTGTGTTAATATGGTAACATTCTTCAGATAGGGTTGCAGGTTCGAAGCCCATCCAGCTTCCCCTGCGACATTATATAATCATAATAATATAATATTAGTAGAAGTTATGTGAGCAATTATCTATATATATAAAATTCAAAGTCCTGACTGACTGACTGACTGACTGACTGACTTATATATCAACGCACAGCCTAAACCGCTGGGGTTAGAAACTTGAAATTTTTACAGTTGGTTCCTTTTGTGACGTAGGCGCTCACTAAGGAAGGATTTTGCAAAATTCCACCCCTAAGGGGGTGAAATAGGGGGTTAAAGATTGTATGAAAGTCCGTCATTTCTCAAGTTATATCCATGAAACTTCGTATGTGAGCTACGAGTTAAAAATAAAGAAATACGTATTTCACAGTTTTTGAAAATCCTACCCCCAAAGGGGTAAAATAGGGGTTGGAAGTTTGTACGAAAGTCATTCATTTTTCAAGTAATAGCCATGAAACTTAGCATTTGGGCTTTCAGTTAGATATGAAGAAGTACGAGTATATATTTTACCAAAGTTTTGAAAATTCAACACCCAAAGGGGTGGAACAGGGGATGAAAGTTTGCAAAAAAGTCCAAAATTTCTCAAGATATATAAACGAAACTTGGTATTTTGGCTTAAAGTAAAAAATAAAGAAGTACGTGTGTCACAGTTTTTCAAAATTCTACCCCCAAAGGGGTAAAATAGGGGTTGAAAGTTTGTACGAAAGTCATTCATTTCTCAAGTTATAGCCATGAAACTTAGCATTTGGGCTTTCAGTTAGATATGAAGAAGTAAGTATTTCACCATTTTTGAAAATTCAACACCCAAAGGGGTGGAATAGGGGATGAAAGTTTGCAAAAAAGTCCTTCATTTCTCAAGATATTTCTCAAGTTATAGCAACGAACCTTGGTATTTTGGCTTTCGGTAAAAAATAAAGAAGTATGTGTGTCACAATCTTTCAAAATTCCACTCCCAAAGGGTTAAAATAGGGGTTGAAAGTTTGTTTGAAAGTCCTTCATTTCTCAAGTTATAGCTAAAAACTTAGCATTTGAACTTTTGGTTAAATATGAAAAAGTACGTGTTTCAACATTTTTGAAAATTCCCAATGGGGTGAAATAGGGGATGAAAGTTTGTATGAACGTTTTTCAAATTATGTCAACGAAACTTGGTATTTTGGCTTTCGTTAGTAATAAAGAAGATTATGTGTCACAGTTTTTCAAAATTCTACCCCCAAAGGGTTAAAATAAGGGTTGAAAGAAAGTTCTTCATCTTTCAAGTTATAGCCGTGAAACTTAGCACTTGGGCTTCCAGTTAAATATGAAGAAGTACGTAATTCACCATTTTAAAAAATTCGACTCCCAAAGGGGTGAATTAAGGGATGAAAATTTGTATGAAAGTCCTGCATCTCTCACGATATTTTTTACGAAACTTGGTATTTTGGCTTTCGGTAAAATTAAAGAAGTATGTGTGTCCCAGTTTTTCAAAATGTCACCCCCACAGGGTTAAAATAGGGGTTGAAACTTTGCATGAAAATCATTCATTTTTCAAGTAAAAGCCATGAAACTTGATATTTGAGCTTTCGGTTAAATATGAAGAAGTAAATGTTCCGCCAAGGCCGTTAAATAGAGTTTGTCTTTCAATCACACTGCAGCAACGGATCAACATTTGCATGGGTATAGTTGAGGTTACCTGGAGAGTGACATTGGCTACTTTTTATCCCGGAAAATTAGGAAGAGCCTGTGGGGAAAAAAACTTAAACCACGCGGACGAAGTCGCGGGCATAAGCTAGTTTACGTATAATGTTGGAAATGCATCAACAATTCCAACATTGTATGTAAACTGAGCTTAAATGGATTTGTCAGACAAACAAAAATAAATACAGCCAAGGAATAAAAACAATGCATTTGGCCTGAATAAAACAACCAAGCAAGTCGCTTTTTGCATCGTTTGACGTTGATGGATGTATTTCTACAATAATCATCCGTATCTGTGCACATGGTGAATGGTAGTGGTGACGTCAAAACAATGGATTTGTGCGTCGACGTGCGCACATGTGCAGTATCCGGCGCATACATAACAAACTGCAGCCACACGCGCAGATTGTAAATAGCGCGTACAAAATAGATAGTAGCTCTTAGTACAAAGCTTAGTTAGTTTAAAGCCCTTTTCGCCATCGATATAGGTATATGTAGGAACTTAGATGGGCCCTGTCATAGAAAAAAATTGGGCATCTGACCTGTAGAGCGCGCTCCACACCTGCATAAGCCTGTTTTTGTCTCCGCCATAGCGCTGTCCCGCTTTTCAGACTAGAAGGCGTTAGTAAAATAAGTCCACATTCTTTGTTTGACAGGGCCACTCTATGTAAATTGAGGTCGTTGCTTTTCAGTTGTAATTTTTATGACACAGAGCTTATAGTTTTTGGTTTTAAGCCCTTTTCGGTTGACAGACCTTAATCAAGTAAAATTGCTCAAACAAGGCCTTAAACTCTTTGACGTAGTTCTAGAACTTAGCCCGTTTTAAGTAAAACCCAATTTATCAAAGTTATTTTCATCTTCATCGTAGTTCCAAGTCACAGTAAAATTACCGTGTCCAAGTCGAGCATTGAGGTACCTACACAGATCAGAGTTGTTTCCGTTATCTGTGGGTACCTACTACCTACATATTACTTCAAAGGAAAGCATACTATTTCAATTTTCAATCAGCAGTTACGGGCAGGACATACTAGGGACCGATATTATGTGCGCGTTTTTTGAACAACGCGATTAAACATTTTAATAATGTCCTCCCTACTGAATTTCGGCGGCCTATCCCCAGAGAGATTAGCCATCTGCGCAGGAAATATTATAGTGCACAAGTGTGTGGGCACTGGGCATACACAGGTGCACTCTCTGTTCCTTTACTCTCATAGTCATAACCCAATGGGATGAAAAATCCGTCACGACCGGAGAGAGATCAGGCGCAGAACCGACGGCTTTACGTGCTCAAAATGAATATTTTTAACAAACTAAAGATATTTGAAACTATAATTAAGTATAGTAGGTACCTTATGTCGTTAGTTTTGCTATTATGTAGTTACTTATATTATAAGTAGCTTATTTACGGACGAAGTTGCCTAATAATTTTCCTAAAAGAAAAAAGGAAAATATGTTTCCAGGGCCATAAGACACAAGTCATAACTTTAAAAATAAATATATTATAATATTACTTCAGAATAAGGAGAAGCAAGTTAAGAAGAGTGTTCTTAACCCCTATAAAGCACCATCTTGTACTACACTCAATATTCAACGGCCACTTAAACACGTGCTAGTGCCCGTTAGGCTGGTAACGAATAGCTAATTAGAAACGCACCGGGGGTGAGTACACAGTATGGGGGTGTTCGAGCTGCATAGTAGCCAAAAAGTTACGAAGCTCACCCTTATCGAGCTTACTAGGGCTTCGTAAGCACACCGGTGACGATTGCCGAGTATCACCGAACCAACTACAGAGCCAGTCGGAAACGAACGAGCGTTCCATGCTTACGTCTAACTTACGCTGCCAAAGTTATATTCTCTTCGTCGCTAATAGTGACAACAAGCGGAGTTAATCAGGACTAAATTACGCGTTGTTTTACCGGACGATTTGTTTATAATTAATAATATAGTGTTGTTCATTCACAAACAAACCAAACGGAGGTTAATTCTGGTTTCGGCGGCCCCGTTTGTGAGTTCACTAATTGCTGTTTGCGGAGGTAAGTAAAGTTTATTTTTGTTCACCTACCTAAACGCTAGAATCGATAACCTACTGGAAATAGTTGACCTACTAAAGTTAACTACATATTTCCAATAAATCTTTGTCGTTAAACCTACATATTTTCTTTTGTTGCAACAGTGAGATATTACTTATTATGGCGATCATAATTTACAACTTTTACTCAATTAATTAAGTCTCTAATAATGGAAAAGTATTTTCTAGTTCACACAATAGATAACTACTCAGGTAAAAAGTAGATATGTATGTGATTAAAACTTTATCCATGTTCAACACGCAATAAAAAGGAAGCTTCGCATGTTATGTCTATTATAAAGTGGCTTCATCCGCCGACAAACTCGTTCTTCGACAGATTGAAGTTTGCTGTGGTTTGTTATTATTTTTTGCTTCCAGTCGATCCCAAGACCCAGGAATTCCAAACAGTCCCATTAAAAATCTAGCTGCTAGCTGAACGGATGTTTTTATAACTAACTAGGTACGTGAGTTAAATTCTTAGAATCGTTGATATTAATAAGACGAATCATTTATAATAAAGAAAATATTATAATCAACACAATAGACAATAAAGATCACTTAAGAATTCTATTCAATGTTTCGCGCGTTGTCAACCCGTGTGTTGGTAACTTGTTATAAAGATCCGCAATGTAAAGTAACCCCCTATTGTTTGCTTACACGTGCGGTACGGACTTTTCGAATATTTCAGCGCTTTCAACGATCCAATGAAAAGTGTTTGAGCAATTAAACTGTCCTGCCCCCCTATTACGTAAGAATTGTTCATCAAACGTTTAAGATTTTTGTCAAAGTAAAATAAACCATAACTGCATTGAATTAGAGCTCAATTTCGTTTGCCCATTCTTATACGTTTAGGTATGAACGATACTCGAACGTATAAGAATGGATACACGAAATTGAGCTCTAATTTAATGCGTTATGGTTTATAAACTTTGACGACGAACTTTAACGTTTTGATCGGACATTCTTACATGATTGGTACCGTTAGGCGCTGTCGCAGCGCTTTATGTGGTAAAACTTATACCTCAAAACACCATCACAATATCTACGTAACAAGTGGGGCAAAAAGGAACACCCTGCACGCTTCGATTGTTGCATAGCGGGCAAACAGGCTGTTTCGATAAAAATGATAATGATATGGCAAGAAGTAAAACTTCTGATATAATATTCATATGAGCTATCAAAAATAATACATATTATAATAAAATCATCTACAATAGAAATAAAATTATTCAGAAAAGTGTACCCCCATAAGTGTAAACGTCTATATGAGTAACAAAAGTGGAAGATATTAACCGAGAACCATAATTCACAACAGCAATGATGATTTAAACATTTAAAAAATCCAATATGGGAAATATTGGATGATTTTGATTAAAATGAAGAGAGAGGAACACCATGTAGGTAATTAATTATTATCATTCAAGACTATTCAAGTGATAGGATAGTAGGGTTGGAATCCAATTAGCTGCCTACCTTTAATTGTGTCAATTGGATATCTGTAGATTGCTTCTCCCTCTTGACATCCTTTATCCAGCCAGGTTTAAACACGCATTGTTTTTGTATTATCTATATATTTATGTATATAAAATTCAAAGTCCTGACTGACTGACTTATATATCAACGCACAGCCTAAACCGCTGGGGCTAGAAACTTGAAATTTTGACAGTAGTTTCCATTTGTGACGTAGGCGCTCACTAAGGAAGGATTTTTCAAAATTCCAACCCTAAGGGGGTGAAATAGGGGTTGAAAGTTTGTATGAAAGTCCGTCATTTCTCAAGTTATATCCATGTAACTTGGTATACAAACTACCGAAAAAAAATTAAGAAACACGTGTTTCACAGTTTTTCAAAATTCCACCCCAAACGGGTAAAATAGGGGTTGAAAGTTGTTATGAAAGTCATTCATTTTTTAAGTTAAAGCCATGAAACTTGGTATTTGAGCTTTCCGTTAAATATGAAGAAGTACGTGTTTCACCATTTTTGAAAATTCGATCCCCAAGGATAATATAGCGAGTTTGTCCTTCAATTACGCCGCAACAGAGCAACGGGTCAACGTGATTTTTTGCATGAATATAGTTGAGGACCTGGAGAGTGACCTAGGCTGCCGGAATTATACCGGAAAATTAAGGAGCCCCTGTGAGGAAAAAAACTTAAACCACGCGGACGAAGTCGCGGTCATCAACTAGTGTGAATACAAATAACATGTTGAAATATGAGAAAATTTATATTAAATAACCGGTAAAAAATTATAACAATCCTATCAACCGGAAACGTTTTTCTAACAATGAGAACGCAGCCAACTGTAATTTTTTATCGAAGAAATTTATCATCACATCGAGAACGTCTTTAGGGATTAATCCGTAGATTAAACATCTAGGAAAATTGATTTCGTGTCTCCACGGATCGCTCGAACTAATTACCCACGCAGCGATGGGACGATTGACTCTCGTATTAATTACAATTATAACTTCACTGAGGCGATTGGTTCCATTAAAGGCAATATTATGCCGGGTATCTTATCGAGGTTGCTCCTCCAAGTGCTTTATTTAGGACAGAATTATCGACTGATCGTTTTCTAGTTGTATCTAATAAAACCTTTTCATCTTAGTATAACTACATGTTCTAGTTCTATTATTCATACGTTTTAATCGACCCGAGCAGTAGTAAGCAAATTTTCTGCGGCCCGTTGATCGATATGGTGTTCAATCTTAAATATATTTGTTCTAATTTCAACCCCATTAATTAGCGTTCTTTGTTTTATAAAGAAAAGTCCCCAATTAAATCAGATTACAAAAAAGAACCATTACTAAAACTTTTAATATTCCTGCACTCTGCATATCAGTTTCTAATTTACCCTGCAAAGTTAACATTTTCTTACTTATTGTCAATAATAACTCAACCAATACTGCTACCGGAATTATAAATCAAGCTATGCTTATCTAATACAAACTTTACTATCATTCCGATTGACAACTTTACTACTGTGACTTTACTATCTTCGTGATGAGGTTTACATGGGCGATACTTATGTGTCGACCGTTTGCGGCAACGGAAATAATAAATATAACAAAATAATGTGGCAACGAGATTGCAGGAGAAAGGCTTGATAAGGCAGGGTAATGTCCTGCTCCTAAGAATGTACCCAACGCTTGCTTAGATGTCGTATGTGAGCTTGATAACACGCAGGCAATTATACGAGTCCATTTCACATACCGATATACATATATTATGTCAGAGTAGCTTTTTATTTCTTATTATTTACTGGATTCCGTGTAAGATGGCAATGTATTATCCATTATTTATGTACCCACCTACTTAAAATAAAAATAAAATAAAACTATAGGTAAACATACTATTAATACTTATGTGGAATGTATGGAAGTTACAGTGAGATGATTTACTAGGTGTTGTTATTTTATCTAGATGAATTTAGTTTTTATATCAGAATAAATTTTCCCATTAAATAAAAACTTAAGATGCCTTTGCCAGTATAAAGAGGTAATGGATCAGTTTACCCACGATTTATCACTGTCAAACTTACAAAGACAAGAAAAACTAGATAAAAATGCAAGAGTTTTGTCTGTAATAATGACTCGTCCACGATACAATAGTAGAGAGTAAGGGTAAAACCAAAACTACCTTTTGATCTTACGATCATCGATTTAATTCCTCAGAAAGCCATTGAAAATCAGCTCTTAATTTCGTATCGCCCATGACACTAATTATTGTAGTTTTTTTCTATTCCTAAGGTTGCCTGATAGAGTAAGCGATAAGGCCGCCTTTTGTATCATGTCTGTGTGGTTTTTTTCTTCTTTCTATTTTTTGTTTTTTATTATGGTAGGTACAAATAAAGAGTATATAATAATAATAATAATATTGTAGGTATTCGAGCCAATATAACGAGGTTAGTTGAATATAGCATAAGGATAGACACGGCTGTCGCCCCCGCTTAGAATTTAAATCACCTAATTCTGTCTTATCTACCAAAATAATATACGTTGGCACACCTGCGCAGATAATTATTAGAAACGGTCAGTAATTGTATTTACTCGGCGAATTTTGTTGATCAGAGTTTCCCCTTCAATATTATTATATTGGACAGCAAAATGCTTAGTCCTGTTTGTTTTGTTAAGCTGGTATTCGAAATCTCTGTAGATCAGTGCTTATTGTTTCTTTTACTTTTGCTGTCGGTTTAATTGTGATAAATTTTTGCAGGCTTAATTATTTTGCCAAAAAATACATTTCGTATATTAATTATTATTGTATATATAATATTTACGAAGTAACTATTATTTAATCTGTGGCATTATTCACAAGTACGCAATTAGATGGTAAGATTACTGCCTGAAATCAGAACCTTGACTATAATGTTAAATATTAGACAGACTATTATTCGAAGGACAACTTTGGCTTTGTGAGGAAAATATCAAAATATTCACATTTTGCCCGCCGTCGACCTTAATCCTTTATCTGACCCTTATTAAATTCGCTAAGCCATGGCACGGCCAGGTTTGTTTTTGTGATTATTTCTTTAAGTGTTCGCTAAAAATTTCCGAGTAGGTACAAAAACAACGATTTTAAGATAGCGTATTTTTATTTTTTACCTTAAACTTAATTTACTACATGATGCCCGTAACTTCTTCTTATTTTCCGGGACAAAAAGCAGCCTGTATGTTATCAGGATGTTATCTATAATAATATCTGTACCAAATTTCATCAAAATCAGTTCATCACTTGACCCATGAAAACGTAGCAGATGGACAGTAAGACAGATGGAAATCACTTTCGTATTTATTTTATTAAACTTAGTATTATAAAATGCTGATTAGAAGCGATACGAAGATATGCTATAATCGAGGAACTGAAACATTTTCTGACAAAAGGCGTATCAGGTGGGTGGGTTACTAAGGTTACGGGCAACAGAAGTCGAATCTATGTAAAGCATTACACAATACAAGTTAGATAATATTATAATGGTCACAGTAAGTAGACTTTAGGCGTAATATGAGTAAGTGTAATTATGACCACGGTATTACATACTACACGCCATAAAACGGTCAATACTTGAAGTGTTTGCATTGACGATTTCTTAGAACAACAAAAAAAACCATTACAGAATCACGAATGTTTAATATATCTACTTAGCAAGCAGCTATTTCCTACTGACAGGTGACACCATTGGGAAAAACTGGAAAATACGATGACATCACCAAGGTAGACACGGTTGCGATAAGGTCTATCCCCATTTATAGCGGCAAGTATTCTTTGTACAATTATTATGTTGCAGTTCATTTACGAAGTGGTCCCAGCTTCATACAAACTCATATACAAAGAATATTTGCCGCTACGTGCTGCGCCTTGCATCTGTACTGGGGCTAGACCCTTACAAGTGGCTATAGTAATAAAACTATTGAGATTCTAAAAAAATAGAGGAAGCTTGCGTTAGTACAATAATTGATCAAAGGGGTTCCAAAAATTACTACTTGGTAGGAATAATGATAAAAATTACCTTGAAATTTGTAAATGTTGTTCAATAAGGGACCCATTTCTCTATGACATTTACCTCGCGTTAGTCGTACTTTGGGTCTTTGATACTATGAAGAGTTCTTGCATTACAGAGACGTGCCATAAAAACATTGGTTTGGTAAATTACAGATCTTTTTGTATTATTTGATGAGTTAGAAAAATATATTTTGTGACATGATACATAATATAAATATTGCTATCGCTTGTTTTAGCAATATAGATAGGTACTTGAAAGTTAATTAACCTAGCCCTTTTAACTATTATTTCTTCGTAATTACCTCCACTATTAATCAACCATGATGATTTGTAGTACCAACTTGCCGATGTTCTTAATTGCGTACTTAATAACTAATCGTTGGCGGTGGTCTCATTCTATCTGATTTAAAGACTTTTGTCTGAATAAAAAATCTATTGTTGATCTAAAAGCGAGCTTACTGTAGCGTTTTAGAGTAAGTTTTCCATTGTCGTGTCTTTTAAGAGCGTCTGGAGGAGCAGTGAACTTTGCCGACTGTCGAGGTTTCTTCCCCACACCTGAAGTTCACTCACACAGCTATTAGTTCTGAGCGTTTATAGTTACAAGATAGAAATCACGCGTTTATGACATGTATTATTTATTCTAAACAGCAGTTGTGAAATTCATAAAACTAGGGTAAATTATGAGAACCTGTTTATTTATTGTGTTGGGAATGATAGGCATGATATTATTATTATGATAATTTGGACGTAATAAGGGTTTCTAGGAAGTTCGCACAACTTTAATCATTGGTTTATTAAAGTCTACATTAGCGATCTTTATTAAGTTTAATTCACGGTATTGTAACAAAATCTTAGCACATGGTATTGTATCAAAATCGTGAATAACTGAATCTCTCACAATTTTTATACTTTACAATATCAGCAGACCACCCACCACCACTACCCAAAGCGAGAAAATTTTCTCTTAAAATGTTTGTTTGCAGGAAAATCTAAATTCTAACGCTAAAATAACAAATACTTAAGATAACAACGGTCTCTATGTTGACAGTAATAACTTTGATCTTTTTCTTAAAAAAATAAATAGTCATTATAATATCAGGCATGTTTTCACAAAATACGAATAAATAAATAAGTAAAATATCAATGCACAGAATGTTTTTCTTAAGGTACTTTTTCGTAATTCTTCATCTTTTTCGGTCCTTTAAGGTTCAGGTATTAGAATAATATTATTATGTAAAAAAGGTGTGTAGGTGTACTAGGTAGTCAAGTATTTTCTTTGAAAGCGGTAACATTTTACAAACCATTGGCAGAGCGTGAGATCATTTTACCCCTCGTCCTTTGTACAGCGAAGAACACGAAGCTAAAGCAAAATTAATTTTTAAGTTTTTATAGCAAGTCACTGCAGTAATAACGTAGAAGATTGGCTCGTTAATCGTGTTTCTATGAGAAAACTTTGTAGCCCAGACACCTCTGTGCTGAGAACTTCGTCACTTCGTCCAAAACGAATGTAATTTGTCTGAAGTGAACACTTTTCTCTGAACGCTATTTTGAGAATGCTATGTTGAACGCTATGTTGAACGTTGAGCAAAATTAAATTTGAACGTTTAATAGTCACTGGAAAGCGTAAAGTTGTAGAAGATTAACTTAGAGCTGTAGCCTTTGCGACAATTTTGTAGCTGTTTGAGAAAACTCAGTAGGCACAATTTTTAGGATACAGGATTTAGGTTTAGAGATTGCGCTAATCGTAGACCGACGCCATCTTTCTCTACTTATAACGACGATCATTTACTACAATATCATCCGAATCTGTTGAGCAAGTTGATTACAACAATCGATTCGAATAACCACTAGATAGTGTAACGAAGCGTTACACATTTTTTCTTCTTAACCCCCCGGTACAATAGGTACCTACTACCTACCTAGGTATATTGAGTGGTGCCACCTGCCAACCAAGCAAGTTCGTTCGTTCGGCGCGGGCGCACCGATCTTGATGTTCAACAAATTGGCTCCACTATGTATTTTAATGCGTGAGATTTCATTGAATATTTTTAATTGATATTCGTAATACTATATTATTATAGTTTCTTTTATGTTTTACTAGCTCTATTTTTACTATGTTGCGGTTTATTTTTATGATCAGATTTATACCAACCCAAAAAATAAAAATAGGATTCTGCAATCAAGTTTCATTAGTTAGTTGTGACGTGGGCTAGTGTCTAGGGTTATTTTTTCAAAATACATATTAGAGCCAAATACCTAATCTGTACAGATTGGGGGTAATTATTATGTGCTACTTTGATTGCACTGATAGTGTTGTAGTTTGACACGGTCTCGCTTTGATTCAAAGGGCATTTAGAGAGAGTAAAGCTTTGATCACGTCTACATAAACGCCAGGGGATGTTACAATACAATTAAAACAAAAAAAAATATGTGCTTTTCAAACAAAGCTTTTACAGGTATATTTGTATATATCATAGTGATTATCACTGTTGCAAAAATTCCGTCTTTTGTAAATATTGTTTTCTTTCTTGAATTTGGAAGTTTAGCGTTTTACAAATGAAACTTTTCTCCTACTTGTGAAGTAAATGGTTGCCTAAATCGGTAAAATAAATAAAATTTAAGACGGCTACGAAATTATTATAGACTTAACGCTAACTGAAATGTGTGTGAATCTAGAACAAAGCTGTCACCGCAAGATGTTTAAGCGCATAAAAATTAATCCCGTCCACCACAAAGGCTGAGCACTCTCGTGAGATGGCGGTTTTTCAAAATAAATAGCCATCATTAGAGGCGGGCGAAGCACCATTGCAAAGTACTGGAGTCTCTTAACACGTAACCCCTGGAGGGCGCTTGAAACCCTACTGAGACTCTTGTAGGGGGATTTTCACACTAATTACTACTTTCTGGGCCTGGCGCCGGCATACATAGGTACGTTTGGGTACTTACCCATAAACTAGATACCTACAGTAGAGATGGCTTTTTTGTGTCATATTATTTTAGGGGTAAATGTACTAAATTTCGATGACCTCCGCCAGTGCAGTGTTGAGCGCTGTTGTCTTAACGTTGGATGTTTCGGGTTCGATTCCCGGCAGGGTTAATTTGGGAATTCATAATTTCTGAATTTTCTCTGGTCTGGTCTGGTGGAAGGCCTCGATCGTGGCTAGATGCCATCCTACCGGCAAAGACGTACCGCCAAGAGATTTAACGTTCCGTTACGATTACAAAACCTCGTTCCCCTTCCAATGGGATCCGTAGTGTTTTTGCTCTAATTTTTGTGGACAGAACTCAGAATCCGGTCAGGAAATACCTAGTAGTAATAGTAGGATCTGTTTATATGAGATGACCAGCAAATTGGTACCTATAACACATAAAAATAGATCCTCGCAGTTCCAAAAAGGGGGCAGACTGATGATTCCTTATAATCTTTTAACGCGGCCAAGTGCAAACTTCTTATAAATCAACAATTTAATTCAGGTCAATGATTCTAACCAAATTGATATCCCATTAATCGTGTAACGCAATAAAATTAATGTCACATCAAAATGTATGCAGGCAACCGTCCGCGTCGCGTCGTCGCAATAACACGCACAATGAACATTCCTCTTCCAAATTTGAAGTCAATTTGATTGTAATCGTATTGCGTCTGGATGCTATAGTTGATACTTTGATTGTAATTTGTAACCCAACCTTGAAGGGTCAAGGACCGCCAGTTTATTCGTCATCGGTACGCGGCTTCCTTAGAATAGGGCTGCCATCTCCAAAAAAGACACTGGACAGGTTTATTTTTTAAAGCTGTACTTAGGTATCTAAATCTCATTTTTACCTATACGGATTCATGATTCTTGATTTTCTTAATAGCGCAAAAATCACAACCAATTCAATTATCATTTTACTCCATATTTACTAGCAAATAACGGTAACCTCAGGTTATATTTTTTAAAAGATTTTTTTAATACTCTAGGTGTGTAATCAAAGCTGCTTGATAAAATGAACGTTTGTAAGATAAACATAATATTAGATATAATGCACGAAATTCTAAAAGCCCATCCAAAAAGTATAAAAATAATAATTTTGTTTATGGAATTTTAAAGTTCCTATTTTATCTTTACAAAAACCAAGTACCTATTAGTGGTTGTAATAAAATGGGATACTCATAGAAGTAGAATAATTGATAACCCTATATATCACAGTAATCTGTTACGTTTATTCATGCCATAAAGTATAAACCGAAAAGTTTCTGAAACCGACTTGTGTAACTTACGATGTTACTCATTGCTCTTTACTTTGGGCAGTGGCGCAGTAAAGAAATCCGACTTCAGAATTTGAAAAAACTCAGAGTAAAAATAGTAGATATGAGCTTACTCTGAGGAAAAACTCTTTGACTCCATAATATACCTAGTTATTGTAAACTATTCTGGGATTTGAACAATTTAAATATTATGTAAAATAGGTTGCATTTAAAGTTGAGATTGCGTGTTGTAGACAGAGTTAGGTAGGTAGATGTACGTACTTACGTATATTATACGTATATATTTTCAATATTTCTATGTTATTAGGTACTTACCTAATAACATAGAAATATTGAAAAAATGGTTTCAATTAAGGTTATCGCTGTAGTGTTGTAGTAGGTATAACGGCTTTTTTTTCAGAGCCAATTTTTCGCGAAACTACTAATTTCGCGTTCTGTAGTCTGTATTGTGTACCAGAACTAGACGACGCCCGCGACTTCGTTCGCGTGGCATAAGTTTTTTTAATTCCCACAGGCACTCCTTCATTTCCGGGATAAAAAGAAGCCTATGTCACTCTCCAGATCCTCAACTATACCTACCCATGCAAAAAATCACATCGATCCGTTGCTCTGTTGCGGCGTGATTGAAGGACAAACTCTCTATTTAACGTCCTTGGGGATAGAAATTTCAAGACTGTGGAATACGTATTTCATAAATTTAAATCGGAAGCCCAAATACCAAGTTTCAGGGCGATAACTTGAAAACGACGGACTTTCATTCAAATTTTCAACCCCTATTTTTAACCCCTTTGGTGGTGAAATTTTTAATTATTTTGACACACGTACTTCTTTATTTTTTACCGATAGCCAAAATACCAAGGTTCGTTGATATAACTTGAGAAATATCTTGAGAAATGAAGGACTTTTTTACAAACTTTCATCCCCTATTCCATTCCTTTGGGGGTTGGAATTTCAAAAATGGTGAAGTACTTACTTCTTCATATCTAACTGAAAGCCCAAATGCTAAGTTTCATGGCTATAACTTGAGAAATGAAGGACTTTCATACAAACTTTCAACCCCAATTTACCCCTTTGGGGGTGGAATTTCGTAAAACTGTGAAATACGTATTTCTTTATTTTTTACCGAAAGCCAAAATACCAAGTTTCGTTGATATAACTTGTGAAATGACGGACTTTCATACAAACTTTAAACCCCTATTTCACCCCCTTAAGGGTGGAATTTTAAAAAACCCTTCCTTAGTGAGCGCCTACGTTACAAAAGGAATCTACTGTCAAAATTTCAAGTTTCTAGCCACAGCGGCTTAGGCTGTGCGTTGAACATATATAAGTCAGTCAGTCAGGACTTTTAATTTTATTAGATTAGGTAAGATGTTCTTGTGTGGAATAGCTACAACATAGTAACCGCCGCACCAGTACATTTTAATATCATCTATTATTTTCTGAACAATCATAATTATTATTAATTATTCTGGTTTTATTTGCGTCCACATTTTTTTAATTTTAATATTATTTTTTATGTCACTTTATTGCTGATTCCCACCACCACCAAAGCCTATTAATGTCCCACTGCTGGACACAAACCTCTACTCTCATGGGAGAGAGAGAATTAGAGCTCAGACCCATCACGCTGCTGCAATGCGGGTTGGCGGGATTGCTGATTCTGTGAAAATCATTATGTTGACACAGAAAGACAAATTAAGCATTTATCGTAATAGAAATATCATATAAATCAGGAAGATCATTATGGATCTTTTGTAGTCCCTCTTAAGTGCTACAGAATCGCTTCGGAGAATTTTAAGAAGTAAAACGTGGCACAGGTGTCAAAACATCTACCAAATATAAATCTTTCACTTAACGCGTATAAGGATATGTAAATAGTAGATCTACCTTGTATATTATAATACTATTTATTGATATGTACGTAAAAATGTATCTAAAACTAGATGGTGATGTTGAAACATACCTATTGAACTTGGGATATCACTTAAGTAAGCCTAATATTAATAAATAATGTACTTCCAAATATTGATAAATTGAATGGTTATCGCTCTTTTTATCCAAGTATAAAAGTAAGCTTTTTACTCACCAGATAGGCTATATATTAACCCGAAAAATTTGGGAGTTCCCGTACTTGCCAATCCAAATCAAACTTAACGGGACCGAAGCCACGGGCAAAAGCTAATCTTAGATGAGTATCCGTGAATAAAGTAAGAATAAAAACATACGAGGTCAAACACTTTTAAGCTCTGTTTATTCAGGGCAGTGCAGGCCTGAACGGAAGAGTAGGCACGGCTTTAGTAATCGGATTCCTGGCTATTCCCCCGACATCCCCGGAAGTGACCCCGCTTAATCGAGAAGCGGACTCAACGAACCTTTATTTTTGCCCCCATTCATTCCATATTTCCTATCTGAAATCACTTCAGTATGTATGAAAACGAGATCGCGTGATTGGAACAGGGAACATCGTTACAGGGAGTATCCCTACAATGTTATGATTTCTCACCAAATGATTATAATTGTGAACACTTACGTGCAATACAACAACATGATCTTAGAATTGATATTATTTTCGAATTTTGCAGGAACATTCTCAAATTCGGCTAATTGGTCTTACTCGTAGTATTCAAAGCAATAATGTTAAAGCTAAATAAATACAATGTTATATGACAGAATATTGTTTATCGAAAACAGTTGTATTACAATCAGGGTCAGAAAATTCATTACAGAAAAAATATTTTGACGTGAAAGCAACTCTTTGCCATAATTCAAAAGCACTCTTGAAAGTTTAATTGATAAAGAATCTTTTGACTTTGTCTTTGACTCAGAATTAAGTAAAAGTGGGAAAATTACAAGACAAACTAAAAATATATAAACTTAAACCTTGTTTCTTTTCTATAAGTAACTTGATGCATAGTTAAAAAAGAACGTTACTTCACTAGAAATTTGAACAAGTTTTCTGAGAAACGTTCAAATTTTTAAGTAAAACAATGGGCGAGATGTTGTGTTTGCAATTTGCGCTGTTAACATGATACTAGTACGAGTATGTATATCTGACATCATCTTTTCTCACGTACAGCATCCCAAACATAATAATATTTAGTGAGACAAAAATTTCTCGCTGCATTTTCATTCATAATTGTCGACAATGCAATGCAAAAACCAGAAGAGCTGTATCGTGCTGATTGTCTTAGGCTACTTGGTCACGGCCATTAGTATTTTGATCGGACGGCGGAAACAGAGGAAATTAAGTATAGAGGCTTTGATTTTAGGGCTGCGTAAATTTTAAGATCGATGGTCCCTTGAAAGCTTATACTGCTGGATCGCTAAGACGGCAAGTTGCAAACTGTACGTTATAGGTGGGTAGTTGGGTATCTACTACTTACGTAGGTATAAAGATTAAGCATCATTCGAAAAAAGCAAGGACATCAACCTTCATGTAAAAAGGTCAATCTAGCCGTGTGGGATGCGTAATAAAAGATTTGATCTGATTTCTGATATCATGTTAGGAAATCATTTTTCATTCTTAAGTGAAAAAACTTTTAGAAACGACCATCAGAGCTAGGTAAGATACTCCTGGCAATACGCAGATTGTGGTTTGAAGAGCTGTAGTAATGCTAAAATAAGAAAGCTTCGATAAATTCTGTTTGATTTGAAGTAAATCCTCATTTATCCAAAGGAGAACGGTGAAATTGGACCCACATAATTTAAAAATTATGGAAGCATCGTTCAAGTACAAGTTTATATTAATTATAATCACAAGTTCATACGATGTTTATATAAAAAAATATTAAGGTTCTCAGACATAGGAGTCAAAAGAAAGAAATTATTATAATTATTAAAAAAATAAATCATCTTGCACTAACGGAACGTTATGCGCAATTGACATATATCACCATAGACATTTTGTTGACATGACAGCACTTGTCATTATTTTTATAGGGATTTTCCCATAGAAATAGGAAGACTATAGTCGTAATTCCTAATTCCATGGATGTTCCGACACCATAGAATTAGGAATTACAACTGCTTCCTATTTTTAGGTCCGACACCATCGAATGATCGATACCACATCGATACCTACTCAAATGACTAAATGAGTGGTATTCACGTTATTATCGGCTTTTGATAGTAACACGAGTAACAATAGCCCTTACTTATGTAGATCGTTTTTGATTCATAATTTTTAGGTTATATTTACTTTTAGGTAGGTCATATCTTTTTTCTCCCACTTTTTTAGACTTACTTACTTTTTGCTTTTTTCTTAGTTTTGTTATGTTCTACAATTATTAATAAGTTTCCATGATGCACGCTATCCCTTTCAGTGGGTCCCAAAATACATGCATTCTCGCCATCCTCCTTTTTGGATAAAATGTACATTACTTAATACCTATCTACGACTCCAGAGGAAGATGAAAATTTAAAAGCAATTTTAAGAAGGTTCCCACAATTTTCACGGAATATTTCATATTACCACAGGAATATACGTGCGCCTCGACAATTTCACCTGGGTATTATAATCTCATTCTTGAATCGAATTTGTTTACGTGAGAAATTCCGCCCTGCTATACCTTGGGTTGACTTGACTTAGAAGCCATGTCTTTGCCGGATGTAACATCCATTGCCGTAAAAGTGAGAAAATCGATTCGGAATTGATATTACGAAGATAAGAGGTGTGGGAAATGGAAGATAAACATATCGCCAGGTACGGGGAAGTTGCTCAGGCTCGCGATGTCGTCGAATAGCTTTAGTCAGTTCTTCGTTCTTGTCGAGTGAACGCGGTAACGTTTTTGTAACGTTGGCGGTGTTTTACAAAAACACATTTCAATGAGAAGTGAATCTTTTACGAAACATTGTTGATATACGAAGTGTTGTGATTTTTTGTTTGCTGGGATTTTATGAAGACACGCTTGATTATTTTGAAGGTCAGTTTCTTTCAAAAATAAATTTATAGTAGGTAAGATTGCTGGATAAAGTTTAGGTTAAACACATATTTGTGTTCTTGGATTGCTTTTCAAGGTGTTAAATATCTGTTTACCCTTTAATATTCCAATACAACAATATTTTATAATAAACAACATTGAAAATACATATTCCAATTAAACGTGAAGTAGGTAAGTAATTTTAGCGAAAATAAAGTCTTTGATGCAATTTGCTTGGATTCTGATTAAGATTTGTCTTTTCGCAGTTTCTTAAAAACGACAGATGCAAGTCAAATGAATAGATAAAACAACAATTTAATTTCTTTATTACTGTTTATCTAATTGAAATTTGAAAGTTTCCATTTAATCTTGACAAATCAAGAAGCTGTGCATTTTAAGTGTATCTTATCGTTGTACAATTTTTAAACGCACCAAGCTATCTAGCCAGGTATAGGTTTACCTTTGTCAGATACGACTCCTCTGAAGTCTGAACTAAATGCTAAGGTCAATCAGTACTGTACCTAGATAAGCTCTAGGTACATGGTAGTATAACTTCGATAACAAAGTGAATTAGGGCGCGATTCAAGAATTAAGGCCGCGATAAATCAATGCATTGCTGTGGATGATTCACACATTTTTACAATCACAATAAAAATATGCGGTTGTCCGGATCAAATGACACAATTAATTACGGCAAGAACTGATATCGACAGATTACTTAAAGTTTGTAAAACATTCCTATGGCGTAAGGCGTTGACCCCTCGGGCAACCTGAGTTTTGCATTCCGTCATCATATATTTAAAGTTGACCATCGCTTTTAAATTTGTTTGTGTATGCAGATGCTATTAGAACACAACAATTTATTTATTTATTTATAGCTGGAACTCTAGATCTCTGGTTTTTGCAATAGGGTCCACAGTACTTCACACACATACCTATTTAAACCTAACCTAAACCATATGGCACGTATGATACACATTTTGTGTACGTAATACGGCTTGTCATCGACCCAATTGAAGTGAGCCTAGCCTGTGAGCCGAATACAGGTACAGCCTACCTACAGCCTTCATTTTACATATTACTTTGTAGCGGAGAATGTGAACTTACGGCACGCAAAGTAATCCACACGCTATAAGATTAATTTTATTATCATTCATTTGCTAAATCTTACCTGTTTGTTGTATTGCAACATTCAGCGTGTATAAAATATAAATGTATTGGGTTTATGGAAAAAATGTTTGTGGTCAAAACCTGTTTCAAAAAAAAGGTCCTCTATTTCGAGCCAAAGTCAACGAACAGTAGAAGATTTTCCTGTTCTTGTTCAAAGCATCCATCTCAATGATATTTGGTAATACTGATTCCATCAATCCACTTCCATTGTTTTAGGTAGGTAATAATTAATTTTACCTATACTCGTATCTCTTCACAGGGATTACATTGATGAAAATAAGTGATGCAGCACGTCTGTGACACAGACATTGTAGCTATGTTTTGCACTTCTCTAAACGAGATTTGAATTACAATTGACGAGTCCAAATTTTTATTACTATTCCATTCAAAAGGCTCCCTCCAGAAATGGATGGCTCTAGACAGACGTGTCTATTTACAAATAGTTTAGAGATTATGCAAATAATATCATAATAAATAGGTATTATAAATGCGAAAGTTTGGATGTATGTATGGATGGATGTTTGTTATTCAATCACGCCCCAACGGCTGAACGGATCTGGATGAAATTTGGCACAGAGATAGATTATAGTCTGGAATAGCACATAGGCTACTTTTTATCCCGGAAAATTAAAGAGTTCCCGCGGGAACCGAAAAACCTCGATCCACGCTGACGAAGTCGCGGGCATCAGCTAGTAATCCATATTATTGATAGAAATTTGCCTCAATATTACATTGAATATACCTATAGCTATTAAAATAGGTGTCAGAAACTATGGATTCCGGAAGGGTTTTCGACATCATTGCGTATCTATTTAAGCTAAGACGCAAGCGCAACCTACGCATACCTAACTATTATGTAGAATACCAATTAAGTATCTACTTATAGGGTAGGTACAGAGAGCAGATCTTCACGTCATTTGGGTTTTCGAAGGTAAAAATAGGGAGGAATGAGAATGCAAGTTGTCCATCCATTGAGTTTAAGCTAATTCCATCTACATCTTTGGTACGAGTTTTATAGGCTATTAGGCTATGGTTTTCAGCTCATGGTCGTCTTACATTTAATGTCTATTGGTAACAATACATATTATAGGTAATAAATAATATTCCACGTGGCAAAAATATCTATGTTGTCATACACTTGCTAATAAAACCGGCCTTGCATGATCTCTGCCGTGACACTATAATATAATACAATAAATATGTTTTTCTGCGTTTAATTTAAATTCATCTTAATTCTTGAGGAAACTGGTTTCGTTATAAAAACTAGTTGTTCTTCTATTACAAGCTATCAATCATAAGTTTCGATAAGATTGATGTTTATTATTTTTATATAAAAGCAAAAGGTAGGTACTACACTAGTACCACCGATGCGTTCTCTAAGAGTTCTTGGACCCTCCCAATATATGCCGATGGTGGCCACCGTGAGGGTTTATTATGTATAAATACTGCCACCCTTACTTCTCCCCCAGAAAGTTATCTTATGAAAATTTCGCCCCGAAATAAAAAAAAAAACTACTAGACCTGCTAAATAACTAGGTGCTTGTCTGCGTGATATCCTGTACCCCATTGCATTTTGCATTATGCATGCAAAATGTAGATCTGTGTAAGTACCTAGTTGATTTTATCATAATATACCTATCAAATACCAACGTAGTGACAAAATTCTGAATAGTTGCGAATATCTAATCATAATATTTGTATTTTCTTGTCTGATGTACCTAACGTAGTGCCTCCATAACAAGCTTATCGAAATGGCAAACGAAAACTAATAGGCATTGATATTATTTCCCGTTCAATATCCATCCGATCCAATTCCAATAAGCTGTCAGTGGATACGTAAGACCCACATCATATTTCACGGAGAGACATATTATATCGCCATTAATATAATCCGCCAGTTACGCTTACGTCCAAGCAATAACTTTCACTAAGCTCACGTGACACATCAGTAATACAGGAATAGTATCCACATCTAATCGGCTCGGATAAGTCGTGCAGAGCCAGGTATCTATAAGAAAGTAAATTGTAAGAAATCACCTCATTACAACCAATCCATAAAATATGAAAACTTACATCACTGTTTACTTTCTCTGTAATTTCCAATGGGCATTATCTAACTCAATACTAGTGATACTAGGTATCATACTTCATATCATATCATACTATACTATAATATTATAAATGCGAAAGTGTGTTTGTTTGTTGGTTTGTTGGTTTGTCCTTCAATCACGCTGCAACGGAGAAACGGATCGACGTGATTTTTGGCATGGGTATAGTTGAGGACCTGGGGAGTGACACAGGCTTATCCCGGAAAATTAAGGAGTTCCCCCGGGAATAACAAAGAGCTTAAACCACGCGGACGAAGTCGCGGGCATCAGCTAATATAGGAATATTTTGTTTTTGATTGTTATTGATTTAGATTACTTTTTATACATAGCACATCATTGGATTAAACAGGAATCAAAATTTTTGTTTCCTGTAATCCAAAAAAAAATACCTTTACGATCCAAGGCTTAGAAAGGGTTCACCTATACAGTATAAAATGATGTACCTACCTAATTATTTTCACTCAACCTTTAATTTTCATCTCAAAAGATCTAGGCAAGATAGGTTGCAAAATATTATAGCACAGTATTCAGTAAAATATGACATGATGTTCGGTATTTGCGGCGGTGTGCCCAGGTGTGCGGTCAGGTGTCGAAATATTTGCTCTAAACAAGTTACAAAACTCAAGAATGTAATATCACTGGTTCTCCTAATCAATTAATCGATTACCCGACGTTTTACTATCAATGATCTTTTAAGTATATTACATTTATATAACTAGAGGTTTACTGTTAAATTATTCTTGCATGAAAAATATAAATAATTATGCACAGTTATATTCGAGCATGTTAAAAAGGATTTGAATCCTGTGTCGTAAAATGAAATTTTAAAAAAGATCAATTTTTAGGCTGTTTTTAATAACCACTAAAATTTGAAAAGGACAAATTTAATCCATATAGGCTATATTATAACTTTAGTCCGCCTAGGCTTAGCTAAAAAGATACACTTAGAGCATGAGAGGTGAAAAATCTATTATTAAGAAGCGCAAATAACTTGAAGTCTTAGCAGAGCAAAAATTATATCATGATTTTACTTGGTTCATGTTAATGACTGATAATATGTTGGAAATCCCATCGGTATGTTATTGACCCAGCCTCAGTATGACCACCTATTTATATCTCTATATATAAAAATTAATCCCTATTTCCCTTGGTCACGGCATCACGCGTGAACGGCGGAATCAATTTCGCTAATTATTTTTTTGTTGTGTTTGTTACTGTAAGGAGAAGGTTCATAAGAAAGAAAATGTTTGAAAAATTGTACGGAAAAGTAAAAAAATTGGGTTTAAAAATCTCCTTATACAAAAGTAAATGAGACATAAGACAGTAGAGAGATCTTTTCAAATATATTGTCAGATTGACGGTCATTTATTCAGTTTCATATATGATATACATTTATTACTGGGAAAGAAACCAGTTCCCACGGGACTCCATAAGACCTAAAATCCACGCGGACGAAGTCGCGGGCATCAGCTAGTAGTCCATTAAAATTGGACTAGGTACCCAACTAATGTAATGAAACAACAAAACGTTACCTCATACCTGTACCTACCGCGGGAACGGGATACAGATTAGAGATCAGTGAACCTCACCGCCATGCTGCCTGCTGCCATTCATTTTGCATTAGTTCCGATCCGCTGCTACGGGATTAGCGGAATGTGGTGATAATACTAACCCAATGTTATCTCCTACCCGTTCAGTAGAGAATTATTGATACTGTAAATAATATTTCCTATTAAATTCTAATACAATAAACAATTAGTAATTAAAGATGAGATTGCAACACGCAACAGATTAGAGATTCATATGATTCAGAGGTATACTTTGAATGACGTGACGTGACGTGACAAGAGTGAATAGGCATCTTCTAGGCAAGCGCGCTCCAACCTAGACCTCATCATTGCTTTGTACTAAGCATGATTGTCGTCAAGCGCAAGCCTCTCACAATAAAAAAAATAAAAAAAATAAAAGACGTACTAGATTTATATAAATTACGTCAATAGATCAACCAATGGAGAGTTAGTTTCAACATTCTATTTCTCATCTTAGTAGTCGTGAGTTTTAGCTATAAAGTAGGGTCGCCTCTTCACAATACTCTTCATAGTATTGGTTTGATCCACTTCAAAGTTTATCCAATAATATTGGGTTTGAGTTGGTACTCTTTATCGCCCTTGACTTTCTTTCTTTCTGTATCGTACTTTCAAATAACCATTTTTTTTTTAAATTTTGAATTAGTATTGCGGAAGGATATAGATTTATAGGATAGAGTTCACTAAACCCTTTCACAATGCCCATTTATTTCGCATAAGTTCCGACTCATTGTTACGGGAACACTGGACTGCAGCGATATTTCGTTGATCTCTGCAGTCTGCAACTGTCAAAGCGGTATAGCTATTTCTCTTCTCTAAGCGAATGATGAACGGGTATTATACATTCCAACGAACATTAGAAATAAATAAGTATAACTTTTTGTTAGACGGTATTGGCACGTTATTATAGTTCATACACGTAATCTATCTAGGCGAAATGATTTCTTGACCTGCTGTAGATAATAATATTAACAAGAATGTTACTTAAATGAATGTGCGTATAAATATCAATGCAAAGTTTATGTGATTTTTATATTTACATAGATACATCTAGATTGTTAGGAAAATTTAAACACTTAAAAGTGAGTTACAAATTAGAATTCATTGTCATTATTACAATTTCAGCTGCAACTCATTACAATTAATACAAAACACCTTTTATCTTGTAAATGCCTATATTTACGGCTAAGTTTCATAATCCTAACAATGTGACTTGTGAATATTTCATGTTGTGTCTTTGTTATGAAAATATATTTGTAACTAAAAACTTATTTACAAAAAGAAAACGTTACGAAACAATGAATATTCATTTCACACATCACACACGTCTATACCTCTGGAATAATACTTTGTCACCGTGTACCTAACATAAAATTCTAAAGAGCGGTGTTACGATGTCTTGAATAGCGATATCAAAAGAATAATATGAAAGTCAGGTGAAAATTTCCATGCGGCAGTTACAATTTAAAAAACCTACTTTTAAAAATATCTCTTTAGCAAATTAAACTTTGTCCCACACGTCTTGTGGTAGAGAAATTATCTATGAGATAGAAAATAATAAAGTGAGAGCTTAATTTGATTAATAATAAGTAAATGTAAAATAATAATGTGTAACAAAAACTAATTCAATCCAAGAACTACATTTTATTGTGGGAAGATAGTTTCTGCAAATTGCCAAAAAAGTCATCATCATCGGGTGCCATCTTCAAATTGAAGTTCGGCGGTCAGCAGGTGAAATACCTTCCGATCGTGAGCAATATTTTTTAATTGTGTGTAATTATTAAAAAAAAAAAAAACATTAAATAAATTTCCCAACCGATCTGAAACTTACCAGACTAAACACCCTAACTTTTAGGAACTCGAAGTCGTAAAGTAACAAGTCGTAAAACAAAATTTGTTACCCGTCTCTGTACTAAAGATATAAACAAAGATTTTATATTTATTACCTCAGTAAATTATAATTAACGTTTGTATTTATGACTTTGGAATAGCTTTTCCAGTTTATTAATATATATATAGCTGCTCGTGCTGATTCACTGATTGATCACCTCTCCTGTAAAATTTTGTATGAACATTTTTTTTTTCACTAATCGTTTCGTATAGAAGACAAAAATTCATTAAGAGGAAAAATACAGAGAGAGCTGATGATTGAGGATTTCGAAGACGGATGAAGAGCACCAGCCAGGGTATCGAAGATAGGTGGGGGGTGCGCGACCAAATGTCACTCGAAACTTCATCCAATTGACAGTGAGCTGAAAAAAATTTCAAAATGGCGGATTTAAGATGGCCGCCATACAAATTTCGACGGTGTCTATCTCGGAGAGTATAAAAGATGGAAGAGTGGTTTCTTGGCAAAAGATGATCAGGACATGAGGGTCTACTTGATGGACAGGAAAAAAGTTCAAGATGGCGGAATTTATTTTTCCATAGATGAGGGTATTGAAGATAGGTGGGGGGTGCTCGAACAAATGTCACTCGAAACTTCATCCAATTGACAGTGAGCTGAAAAAAATTTCAAAATGGTGGATTTAAGATGGCCGCCATACAAATTTCGTCGGTGTCTATCTCGGAGAGTATAAAAGATGGAAGAGTGGTTTCTTGGCAAAAGATGATCGGGACATGAAGAAGGTCTACTTGATGAACAGGAAAACAATTCAAGATGGCGGAATTTATTTTTACATAGAAAATGTATGGCGAATATTGAAGAGGCTACAAGTGTAGAACTATGCAAGACTACGGTTCCTTTTCAAGATTTGTTTTTATGGAAGAATTCTCATTTTGACGAAGTGTTCGGAGAAAAAATATGGAGAGAGATGATGATCGAAGGTTCGGATGATGGGTGAGGAGCACACTCAGGGTATTAAAGATAGGTACCTACTTAGGAGCTGCTCAAACAAAAAGGGAGGGGCGGGGGGTTGGTGGTCTTTGTTTTATGTTTTTCCTTTATGAGAATTTTCTTTTACGTCGAACGCTTGGCGTGCTGGCGCTTCCACTGTGCTCACTAACATAGCAGTGTGTTGTTCAGATCAGAACACGTAGACAGTAAATAACTGCCAAATTATGTAAGAATTGTCGGACAAATCGTAAAAGTTCGGCGTCAAAGTAAAATAAACCATAACATCATTGAATTAGAGCTCAATTTCGTGTTTCGAAATTGAGCTCTAATTTAATGCTGTTATAGTTTATTTTACTTTGACGCCGAACTTTGACGATTTGATCGGCCATTCTTACATAATCGGGGGGCAGGATAGTAGGACAGCGAGTAAGTAGACAGTGGACCACGCGCTCCAGTACGCGGTCCGCTTTAGCGGGCCGCGCAGCCACGCGCCATACTAGTTAATATATATATAGCTGCTCGTGCTGACTGACTCATTGATCACCTCTCCTGTAAAATTTTGTATGAACATTTTTTTTTTCACTCATCGTTTCGTATAGAAGACAAAAATTCATTAAGAGGAAAAATACAGAGAGAGCTGATGATTGAGGATTTCGAAGACGGAGGAAGAGCACCAGCCAGGGTATCGAAGATAGGTGGGGGGTGCTCGACCAAATGTCATTCGAAACCTCATCCAATTGGCGGTAGTTGAAAAAAAAATTCAAAATGGCGGATTTAAGATGGCCGCCATACAAATTTCGTCGGTGTCTATCTCGGAGAGTATCAGAGATGGAAGAGTGGTTTCTTGGCAAAAGATGATCAGGACACGAGGGTCTACTTGATGAACAGGAAAAAAATTCAAGATGGCGGAATTTATTTTTCCATAGAAAATGTATGGCGAATATTAAAGAGGCTACAAGTGTAGAACTATGCAAGACTTTGATGCGGTTCCTTTTCAAAAATTGTTTTTAAAGAAGAAATTGTATGGGGAGCGATGATGATCGAGGGTTTGAAAGATGGGTGAGGAGCACGGCCAGGGTATTAAAGATAGGTGGGGGCTCCTCAAACAAAAAATACTCGAAACTTCATTCAATTGGCAGTGAGCTGAAAAAAAATCCAAAATGGCGGATTCAAGATGGCGGCTATCTCAGTCAGTATTTCAAAGATGGAAGAGTGGTTTTTGGGTAGAAAATTATCAGGGCCTGAAAGTCTACTTTATGAGCAGTAAAAATTAGATGGCAGGATCTACGAACATTGAAGAGAGTAGAAGAAGTTAGGAAATATGCATGATTTTGATATGGTTTTTTTACAAGATTTGTTCTTTTTGGAAGAATTATTGTCTGTTTGCCATTAGGAAAGTCAAGTTGCCGAAGTCAGTTCAGAAAACGTAGACAGTAAACCAGCCCCCGATTATGTAAGAATTGTCGATCAAATCGTAAAAGTTCGGCGTCAAAATAAAGTAAGCCATAACAGCATTGAATTAGGTGGGGGGTGCTCGATCAAATGTCACTCGAAACTTCATCAAATTGACAGTGAGCTGAAAAAAAAAATCAAAATGGCGGATTTAAGATGGCCGCCATACAAATTTCGTCGGTGTCTATCACGGAGAGTATAAAAGATGGAAGAGTTGTTTCTCGGCAAAAGATGATCGGGACATGAAGGTCTACTTGATGAACAGGAAAAAAAATCAAGATGGCGGAATTCATTTTTCCATAGAAAATGTATGGCGAATATTGAAGAGGCTACAAGTGTAGAACTATGCAAGACTACGGTTCCTTTTCAAGATTTGTTTTTATGGAAGAATTCTCATTTTGACGAATGGTTCGGAGAAAAAAATATGGAGAGAGATGATGATCGAAGTTTCCAATGATGGGTGAGGAGCACGGTCAGGGTATTAAAGATAGGTACTTAGCGGCTGCTCAAACAAAAAGGGAGGGGCGGGGGGTTGGTGGTCTTTGTTTTATGTTTTTCCTTTATGAGAATTTTCTTTTACGTCGGACGCTTGGCGTGCTGGCGCTTCCACTGTGCTCACTAGCATAGCAGTGTGTTGTTCAGATCAGAACACGTAGACAGTAAACCAGCTGCCCGTTTATGTAAGAATTGTCGATCAAATCGTAAAAGTTCGGCGTCAAAGTAAAATAAACCATAACAGCATTGAATTAGAGCTCAATTTCGTGTTTCGAAATTGAGCTCTAATTTAATGCTGTTATGGTTTATTTTACTTTGACGCCGAACTTTGACGATTTGATCGGCCATTCTTACATAATCGGGGGGCAGGATAGTAGGACAGCGAGTAAGTAGACAGTGGACCACGCGCCCCTATACGCGGTCCGCTTTAGCGGGCCGCGCAGCCACGCGCCATACTAGTTAATATATATATAGCTGCTCGTGCTGACTGACTGACTGATTGATCACCTCTCCTGTAAAATTTTGTATGAAAAATTTTTTTTTCACTCATCGTTTCGTATAAAAGACAAAAATTCATTCGGAGGAAAAATACGGAGAGAGCTGATGATTGAGGATTTCGAAGACGGATGAAGAGCACCAGCCAGGGTATTGTAGATAGGTGGGGGGTGCTCGACCAAATGTCACTCGAAACTTCATCCAATTGACAGTTAGCTGAAAAAAATTTCAAAATGGCGGATTTAAGATGGCCGCCATACAAATTTCGACGGTGTCTATCTCGGAGAGTATAAAAGATGGAAGAGTGGTTTCTTGGAAAAAGATGATCAGGACATGAGGGTCTACTTGATGAACAGGAAAAAAATTCAAGATGGCGGAATTTATTTTTCCATAGAAAAGGGTATTGAAGATAGGTGGGGGGTGCTCGACCAAATGTCACTCGAAACTTCATCCAATTGACAGTGAGCTGAAAAAAAATTCAAAATGGCGGATAAAAGATGGCCGCCATACAAATTTCGTCGATGTCTATCACGGAGAGTATAAAAGATGGAAGAGTGGTTTCTTGGCAAAAGATGATCAGGACATGAGGGTCTACTTGATGAACAGGAAAAAAATTCAAGATGGCGGAATTTATTTTTCCATAGAAAATGTATGGCGAATATTGAAGAGGCTACAAGTGTAGAACTATCCAAGACTACGGTTACTTTTCAAGATTTGTTTTTATGGAAGAATTCTTATTTTGACGAATGGTTCGGAGAAAAAATATGGAGAGAGATGTTGATCGAAGGTTCGGATGATGGGTGAGGAGCACGGTCAGGGTATTAAAGATAGGTACCTACTTAGGGGCTGCTCAAACAAAAAGGGAGGGGCGGGGGGTTGGTGGTCTTTGTTTTATGTTTTTCCTTTATGAGAATTTTCTTTTACGTCGGACGTTTGGCGTGCTGGCGCTTCCACTGTGCTCTGCACTAGCATAGCAGTGTGTTGTTCAGATCAGAACACGTAGACAGTAAACCAGCTGCCCGATTATGTAAGAATTGTCGATCAAATCATCAAAGTTCGGCGTCAAAGTAAAATAAACCAAAACAGCATTGAATTAGAGCTCAATTTCGTGTTTCGAAATTGAGCTCTAATTTAATGCTGTTATGGTTTAATTTACTTTGACGCCGAACTTTGACGATTTGATCGGCCATTCTTACATAATCGGGGGGCAGGATAGTAGGACAGCGAGTAAGTAGACAGTGGACCACGCGTTCCACTACGCGGTCCGCTGTAGCGGGCCGCGCACCCACGCGCCATACTAGTTAATATATATATAGCTGCTCGTGCTGATTCACTGATTGATCACCTCTCCTGTAAAATTTTGTATGAACATTTTTTTTTTCACTCATCGTTTCGTATAGAAGACAAAAATTCATTAAGAGGAAAAATACAGAGAGAGCTGATGATTGAGGATTTCGAAGACGGATGAAGAGCACCAACCAGGGTATCGAAGATAGGTGGGGGGTGCTCGACCAAATGTCACTCGAAACTTCATCCAATTGACAGTGAGCTGAAAAAAAATTCAAAATGGCGGATTTAAGATGGCCGCCATACAAATTTCGTCGGTGTCTATCTCGGAGAGTATCAGAGATGGAAGAGTGGTTTCTTGGCAAAAGATGATCAGTACACGAAGGTCTACTTGATGAACAGGAAAAAAATTCAAGATGGCGGAATTTATTTTTCCATAGAAAATGTATGGCGAATATTAAAGAGGCTACAAGTGTAGAACTATGCAAGACTTTGATGCGGTTCCTTTTCAAAAATTGTTTTTATAGAAGAAATTGTATGGGGAGCGATGATGATCGAGGGTTTGAAAGATGGGTGAGGAGCACGGCCAGGGTATTAAAGATAGGTGGGGGCTCCTCAAACAAAAAATACTCGAAACTTCATTCAATTGGCAGTGAGCTGAAAAAAATCCAAAATGGCGGATTCAAGATGGCGGCTATCTCAGTCAGTATTTCAAAGATGGAAGAGTGGTTTTTGGGTAAAAAATTATCAGGGCCTGAAAGTCTACTTTATGAGCAGTAAAAATTAGATGGCAGGATCTACGAACATTGAAGAGAGTAGAAGAAGTTAGGAAATATGCATGATTTTGATATGGTTTTTTTACAAGATTTGTTCTTTTTGGAAGAATTATTGTCTGTTTGCCATTAGGAAAGCCAAGTTGCCGAAGTCAGTTCAGAAAACGTAGACAGTAAACCAGCCCCCGATTATGTAAGAATTGTCGATCAAATCGTAAAAGTTCGGCGTCAAAATAAAGTAAGCCATAACAGCATTGAATTAGGTGGGGGGTGCTCGATCAAATGTCACTCGAAACTTCATCAAATTGACAGTGAGCTGAAAAAAAAAATCAAAATGGCGGATTTAAGATGGCCGCCATACAAATTTCGTCGGTGTCTATCACGGAGAGTATAAAAGATGGAAGAGTTGTTTCTCGGCAAAAGATGATCGGGACATGAAGGTCTACTTGATGAACAGGAAAAAAAATCAAGATGGCGGAATTCATTTTTCCATAGAAAATGTATGGCGAATATTGAAGAGGCTACAAGTGTAGAACTATGCAAGACTACGGTTCCTTTTCAAGATTTGTTTTTATGGAAGAATTCTCATTTTGACGAATGGTTCGGAGAAAAAAATATGGAGAGAGATGATGATCGAAGTTTCCAATGATGGGTGAGGAGCACGGTCAGGGTATTAAAGATAGGTACTTAGCGGCTGCTCAAACAAAAAGGGAGGGGCGGGGGGTTGGTGGTCTTTGTTTTATGTTTTTCCTTTATGAGAATTTTCTTTTACGTCGGACGCTTGGCGTGCTGGCGCTTCCACTGTGCTCACTAGCATAGCAGTGTGTTGTTCAGATCAGAACACGTAGACAGTAAACCAGCTGCCCGATTATGTAAGAATTGTCGATCAAATCGTAAAAGTTCGGCGTCAAAGTAAAATAAACCATAACAGCATTGAATTAGAGCTCAATTTCGTGTTTCGAAATTGAGCTCTAATTTAATGCTGTTATTATTTATTTTACTTTGACGCCGAACTTTGACGATTTGATCGGCCATTCTTACATAATCGGGGGGCAGGATAGTAGGACAGCGAGTAAGTAGACAGTGGGCCACGCGCCCCTATACGCGGTCCGCTTTAGCGGGCCGCGCAGCCACGCGCCATACTAGTTTTTAAATATAACGCAAATCGCTCCCGCAGTAATTAATGACATACCTGACTATTGTGACGAATATTATGAACTTTGAACTTCTATTTTCCTTAGTATAAGTTATTTAAATTAACTTTGATGATTCACTATCTGTTATGAAATAAGTATAGGAATAGATTATCTCTATTCGATATGACTCTGCATTAATTATTACTTAAATGAATGTGAAATCGAAATAAATCCGTTGAGAACACTTCTACACATTAAGAGAATGCTCGTATTTCTTTCACAATCCATTTTATTAACCGTCAGCTTGCCATTCATTGAATCGGAGGCACAATATAGGCTCTGCACTCAATAGCTCCCGCTTTAACCGGGAGCTAAAAAGCCCAGTTTCGATGTGAAAGCCTAACCCGGTTCAGCAATAAAGACATTGCCAACCGCCTCGGTAGGCACAAAATAGCGCCTTTATCGGAGGTCTATTGAAAGCCTTTTTATTTTCTTTTTAACATTTTCAAGAAATGGATGGATATTAAATGATTTCAATCTGAATGAAGGTAGGTAAGTATAGTAAAGCTTCTTTGTTTATCAATGTACCTATACAGAAGTCAAGTTTAAGATCACTTGTCAATTTAGAATTTGGCTTACAAATATTAAAAGTTATTAGGCTACTTTTTATCCCGGAAAACCAAAAATCCCCGAGATTTGTAAAACTCAAATCTACGCGAACGTAGTCGCAGGCACCAACTACTAGTACGATAAATCTAGAGACATCACGCTAGTTGCGATGCGTCATCTCTAATCTTAGCTGACCGTTCTGGACTGTGACGCGTTATACGACCTTAAATAAGTGGTCACGATTCTTAATCCGGACAAAACAGCGTTTGTTAATTACGGAATCAAGTTTATCGTAATAATTATCTATGTGTAGATGGAACTTGATTTAAGACGATTATTTATCCATTAATCGTCTAGACATTTTTCAACAGCGTAATATTAGTATTAAAAATGCTAATTACTTTAACGTGATTGCATTTTAATGTCTCTTGTCAGCCAAAATTAATTTAAATTTGCTGTAGCACAGAAATCTGTATGGAATATTATAAAGAAATGTTATTTGCTACCTATTTGTAATAGGTCCGCGTGTCGCCAAAATTTTAAGTATCTCGCTCATAAGCATTCAAAGCAGCGTATTTATTAGACTTATTTAAACTTTTACCAGTGCAAATAAGTCTACCTTTTCAATAGCGCACTGATGGGGTGGGTCACTACTCACTGGTACTATGGTACTGCTTGTGGTACTGCTCATGGCGTGGCGACAATCCCAAATTTCAAACAACACAATTTACAATACAAATCCATTTATTCAAACTCAAACTACAGAAATCAAAATTACTTAGAGTAAAGTTCCTGCTGTGATTTTGACTTCTGTGGTTGCAGTTTGAATGAATGGATTAGTATTGTTTTTATAGATAAGTGTTCCGAACCTTATTTGTTTACTATAACAATAGAAAATGAAGTTCAATGCCATTCAAGACCAATTACGAGGTATTTATGGGACGTCAAGGTCTTCTTATTAGTTCGTACAAGCCAAGCATTGACGCAGCAAAAAGTGGTAGAACAGTGTTTAAACTGGTAGACCTAGAAGGTCAGGTGTGTCGTGTGTCAACTATGAATATTATGTGATCCTATACAAACTGAGTTGTTATTGCCGCCGCCACTTGGTTACAGACAACTTTTTTTAGTAATTTAGCAATATTTATTAATTTAGTAATTTAGCAAAAAATATATTATCAACATCAGAGATATTCCATGGTAAAAGTCTAAAAGATAACCATGGTAAAAGGTAAACCACGACCACCGGACATAACTCTGTTATTCTGCGGTCGTTTGACCACCAAGCGTCAGCGTCGGGAATGCTGCAGAACTTTATAAACGTTGGATAATATATTGGGCCAAGCAATGCCAAGCTTATATTATGTACGTATTCGTTATGTGACCTAAACATATTTAACCAAGTATATTGGTCCAAACATTGGTCCAAAGTTTACAAGGGCCGTCGCCGTTAGGAATTCTGGCGGCGTATGTTGAACATTGATTCCTTACAACTCAATAGCTCTGGTGAAAAGACCCAAGTTAACGGATTGAATGACCTGAATACATCCTATCAATTAGGTACGCGACGAATAGTTTAAAATACTTAGTAACTTTTGTAGAATAAATAAAATAATAAGACATAAATTAAATGCAAGCAAAATACCGTGATTGTTTTATTCGAACCTATTAAAGCATAAAGATTACTGTATTATATTATTAAAGACTAGATAATGCCCGCGACTACGTCCGCGTGGTTTAAGTTTTTTTGATTCTCTCGGGAACTGCTTAATTTTCCAGGATAAAAGTAGCCTATGTCACTCTTCAGGTCCTCAACTATACCCATGCCAATCACGTCGATCCGTTGCTCCATTGCAGCGTGATTGAAGGACAAACCAACAAACCAACAAAACCAACAAACCAATAAACCAACAAACAAACACACTTTCGCATTTATAATATTAAGTATGATACTGATGACAATGACTAAAGTGAATTCTTAAAGTAGGTCAAGCAAAATAATAAATCAGCTTATCAACTAGCTGATGCCCGCGACTTCGTCGTTACGGGATAAAAATCCTAGCATCAATGTTTGTTTGAGAGGTCTTATCCTTGGTTGTAAGAATGTCCGATCAAAACGTTAAAGTTCGTCGTCAAAGTTTATAAACCATAACGGCATTAAATTAGAGCTCAATTTCGTGTATCCATTCTTATACGTTCGAGTATCGTTCATACCTAAACGTATAAGAATGGGCAGACGAAATTGAGCTCTAATTCAATGCAGTTATGGTTTATTTTACTTTGACAAAAATCCTAAACGTTTGATGAACAATTCTTACGTAATAGGGGGGCTTATCATTGACCCCATCGATTGGTTCAATAAATTAGTGACTAGATTATTTTTTGCATTTTTAGCTGATACGATTTCCGGCTCCTGTAAGCTTTTTAAAAAAATGTTTTAATGCAGATATAAATATTTTTTAAATACAGGAATGTTTCCTTTGAGTGAAATTTCATTTCACCTTCAATATTTAAAGTAATTTCCTCCGTAGCCCGTTCTTTTCCTTCACCCTTTATAGTGTAAAAAATTGTCCTTATAACATGTCTCCACAAGTCCCCCTGGCGCCTTCTTCAAATTACCTTAAACACGTCATACTCACAAATCTCTCGATGAAAATAAGCTACTCGAAGCCGCCACTCCTACTTCGAAATAATGAAAACGGATGAGCATTGCAGAACTGGATCTCACGTCTTGTGCCTACATCTGTAATTTTTCCACGTTGCTTTTCGAAATCGTTCCTCATCGCGACACCAATTCTTGATCAAGACATAGACGTGATCAAAACCAAATAAGGTAGTTTTCTCTTTGTTTAAGATTTTCACTATTGTATATTTTGTTAGTCTCTAATCGTTAAAGTCTCTGGGGCCAACGCAATATTTAAGCAATATTACCCAAAATGATAGTTAGATGTCACGTACCTTGACGTTCCTAAAATAAGGATTATAATTCTAAGGGCCGCTTGCACGAGGACATTTAAACTGATTTAGTTAAATTTTGTAATGCTGTAGCTTTTTGGCAAATGCATATTGTAGTTGCCAAAAACGGATTGCATTAAACTATTTAACTAAATCAATTTAAAAGTTCTTGTGCAAGTGGGCCTTAAACACGAAAGTCAACACTAGTGAAACAATGTGGCTTTAAGCCTTGGCAGTATGGCCCCTGGACGACTATTTAACTGTATAGCTGCAAGTACATCCAGCAAATAGCAATATAAGCTTTGTCCTTTGAACTTTACTCATGAAACCATTTTCGATCACCCTCTTTTAAATTGTTAGGTTAACCAAATCTACCATTCTATAAGGTGCGTATAATATTTTAGCAATCAATTAGGTACATCCTATTCTACTTGGCTTATACTTTACCTTGTCGTTGAAAAACGTTAAATATAATATTATTTTTTGTAGCTATATAATTTCTATAAATAGGTAGGTACGGCTACTATCATTTTTGTGACAATCATACGAACGAGTAATAATAGAACCTATCATTTATGATGATAATGAAATGACAATAGTTTTCAGTATATAATCATAATTACTATTTAAGTAATATGAAATTAAAGTAACGATTAATCACATTAATAACTGAAGCTTATCCGTTGCATTTCTCAGCATAGGTAATAGCAGCATAAGTAATAATACAGCTTCCATACAAAATCAGATTGAAAAGCTATAATAAGTTTATCTCAAAGCTTGTATAGGCTTCTTACGGTATTTAGCTAAAATTTATATTATTTCCATTTGTTTCGTCAATCATAATCATGTAGATAAGTAACCTAAAAATATACAGCGAAATTTATTCAAAGAGAAATGATCCATGGACGTCAGAATCTTGTGATTATATTTCCATAACTTTGAGTTTGCTTCGGTCAGCGTTCCTAATGGAGGGAAACCAGGAAAATGTTCTTCTTGGAATAGTCTTATTCCTGGACTTGAGCCAAATATGGGATACAAATGCAAATGTAGTCCATAACTTCCATTTGGAAGAAAAATTATTAAGATTAAAATAGCGTGTCTTCTCTTACATTTTCTTCTGTAATGGTCTATATATTATATTTTCTAGTAAAAATAATCAATCTGAAATGTTTACTCTGATTTATTTTAGAGCATGGATATTTGAACACAATATTATAATTCATGATTCATGAGTATCAAATAAATATTATAAATGCGAAAGTTTGGATGGATGTATGGATGGATGTTTGTTACTCAATCACGCTCCAACGGCTGAACGGATCTGGATGAAATTTGGCACAGAGATAGATTATGGTCTGGAATAGCACATAGGCTACTTTATATCCCGGAAAATTAAAGAGTTCCCGCGGGAACCGAAAAACCTCAATCCACGCGGACGAAGTCGCGGGCATCAGCTAGTAACTTATAAGCCATATTCAGGATGGAAGAAGAAAGGAAACTTAAAGAAAACTTATAACTGAGACTTTACCCATCTGATTTAGCAGTGAATTGCAAGTTTTGTATGACATGCTAGGCCTTTGCTACCTGTGCCGTTACAGCGGACAATGGAATTGGCGCGTTATATTAGAAAAATTGTAAAGTCAACCCAGTTATCACTATCGAAGTAACAGTACAAAACAGTTTGTAAAATAATGACAATGTACGGTCTACTTGAATCCATACTAATCTGTACTAATATTATAAATGCGAAAGCGTGTATGTCTGTCTGCTACGATTTAACGGCCCATCTTTTCAACCGATTTTGATGAAATTTGGTATAGAGATTGTTTGCAACTTGCATCCCGGGGAAGGACATAGGCTTTTTATACCGGAAAATTGGGGAGTTCCCGCGGGAATTAAAAAAACTTAATCAACGCGGACGAAGTCGAGGGCATCATCTAGTTCAATTATGAATATAACTTCCTTTTTTCAGTCTTTTTGTTTAAAGTTCCTTTATCGCTTTATTAACTGGCATAGATCGAGTGACCTAATTTTTAGAAATTACAAATCTATTATTCAAATCTGACACAATGAACATAAGCTTCCAAAGAAGACGGCCGTGTCGTGCTATACCGCAACATCAAACGAAGAACATATTTCATACACAATGGGGCTGATTCTGTAGTGCACAATCTCTAAACTAAACTAAAATTAGAGCATTACAAATATTGCTAACCCTTTCATAATACTCCCTACGGAAAGGGACAGAACTACATTTAAAGCTGCCTAGAGTACATTTAGAGCTACATTTTAGTTTAGTTTAGAGATTGTATTACACAGAATCAGCCCCATTATTGCTATCTCATAATAATCTAAACTAAAATTATAAAGAGGAAAGATTTGTTTGTTTGTTTGTAATGAATAAACTCAAAAACTACTCAACCGATTTTTTAAATCAAGCTACATTATCAGCGAGTAACATAGGCTTTATTTTATTCTCAAAAAAATTAGAGATCCTTACGAAAATTGCAATTATGTGAACTAAGTCGGAAAAAATCATCTCTTCTGAGAGCCTACGTGGCGTGTACTGCGTAAATAGTTAAAGTTACACGAAAATAATGTATGCTGGAATTGTTCTTCTCGAAAAATGCTAAAAAAAGTCCGCAATAGCATAATATATCTATCTTTTAATGTTGATTCACAATACTTATCCAGATTTGGTCTAAATCCGCACAGGTCTAAACCAATGCTTTTCTTGCGAAGGTGTTTTACCGACATAGTATTAATCCTTATCAAAATCAATATCTTTGTCATCTCAAGTATTTAAATATGATAAAAATTGTCCTTCACACCTTTTAATTTAGATTTCTTTGATATCTAATGAGATATCAAAGAAATAATGTAACGTGCCAGGGAAAATAGCGCGACTGCAAATCTGAGGACTGGTGGCAGTGGCAGGTATAGTGAGGACGGGGCGTACAATGTAATATTAAAATGTAAAACCTGCCCACTGCTCACTGACTATTATATTGGGTACAGACTATTATGATTATTAGTGCTACCCGTGCGAAGCCGGGGCGGATCGCTATAGTTTAGGATAATAATTTAGTAAATATAAACCAAGTGCCAAATGCCAAGTAGGTACCTACATATAATGCATTAAATCAACAGAAAGATAATGTTCGGCCATTATAATAAAAAATAGAGCAAATATCTGTTGTTAATGTCGATCATGATTCATGACTCACTAAAACACACGTGAGTAACGTATGCGTCATGCAACGTAAGGGGTTTCGTAATTTCGTATAGTATTACGAAGATTACTAGTTTAACGTTACCTTTGTCTAATACTTACCTATTTAATTATATTGTTATACTAATTAAACGATATATTATAGCACACTGACCAAGTGTGTATTTATAATAAACAAATCAGTTGATCTAAACAAAAGTGAAAAATTACTGCTGTGGTAACGTTAGTGATGTCAGCAATGGTTCCCAAACATCATATTCTCTTGTAAGCTTTCCTTTGATTGTAGCCTTTCTACCAAGGATGTGCGAGGTAACATAGCAACTAGTAAACGACAACTACTCACTATTCACTAGGGCGTATCTTATAAAAGCTAAACTATGAAAAAGACTGATCCTAAGCGAGGAGCGAATGTACTGATAAGCCTAGGTCACATCACTCACACAACTCGCATCTTTCTTTGCAAATGACTTTATTCAGGACTTTCTTTGAAAGTCCTGAGTAAAGGCATTTATAATATTAGTAATTAGTATAGAGTATAGATTACTGAAGATTAACTAATGACTAATCTTACTAATATTATAAATGCGAAAGTGTGTTTGTTTGTTGGTTTATTGGTTTGTTGGTTTGTTGGTTTGTCCTTCAATCACGCCGCAACGGAGCAACGGATCGACGTGATTTTTGGCATGGGCATAGTTAAGGACCTGGAGAGTGACATAACCTACGTTTTATCCCGGCAAATTAAGGAGTTCCCGCGGGAATCAAAAAAACTTAAACCACGCGGACGAAGTCGCGGGCATCAGCTAGTTCAATATAATTTTGAACCTAATTATTGCCTATTCGAACATTTTAAACTGCAAAGTGCAGACAAAAAAAGTATTCTTATAAACCTTGTTATAAGTAAATCTGGGCGATTTGTCTTTTATGTAGGCTAAAGAAAAATGTACTATGTCTATGTACCTACAACGATCATAGAAACTGTGATAAAGATATGAATATGTTTGTTTTTCAACATTTCATTATTGAAGATGACAATATAATTTCTCACGACCATTGACGATTATGCTAGTGTATTTAAAATATATTAAACGCAGAACTGGTTCTCTGATGTGCAGTCAGGATTATCTGGGTATTTTTGCTGCTATAAGTGTCTGCCCACATGTCATTGTACCTTACTAAAGCTTACTAAACAATACCTTGTTATCTCCGTGGTGGCAGCTGATTATGCATTATGTTAGCACAAACTGTAAACTCTTGCCGTAAATAAAGCTTGTTACACTTTAGGAAATCTTGAGGTCAACCGCTTGACTACGTTAATTTGAATATGAAATTCGAAAAAATAGCACTATAGCTAGATACAAGATTAACTACTGGGCTAGTGAGGACTGAGGTCCCACAAAAAGTTATTGTTTTTATTTTCAGACTTTGTTACAATATTACTAGCGCGTCATCGTAAAAGTAGTTGGCGTGAAATATACAATTCGAATTTGTCTTTTTACTCTTCTTTTTGCAATTATGCAGGATCACAACAAGATATTACAATCGACTGTATATTTTTAAAACTAAACAAGCCAGACTTTTCAATTTTCAAGTCCTCTTTCCCAATGTGCGCCCAGCCTTAGCTTTATAAACCATCAAACAAAGTGCATAGGGGCGTAGAACATTATCTTGTGTTTTCCGTACATAATATAATATTGCGACACCTGCTCTTAGAGTAGCCATGCGATGCAAATCTTCAGGACTTAAGACGATACGGGAGGGCGGTTTCCCTTTTCAATCGTATTAGTCTATTTACTCCGTGCACAATAGAGAAAATATTTTTATATCTATATGCTTATTAATAATTTTAAAAATATGGAACCTTCAAAAATTGCAAAAAATGGCCCAGTTTTCGCGTAATCATCAGATATTCCGCAAATAAATTTGACGAATATATATCAAAGGAAGAAAAACATACCGACATAGCCTGAGTCATTTTTAAATTATTCTTTAAAAAAATTAAAATTGGTTCTGTTTTGGAGGAGGAAACAGAAAAATACGAGAGTAAGAATTCGACTGTTTTTCATAGGTATTATGAGTCCAAGCTGCAGTTGTCCCTATCGGGTGTTAAGGATTTTATTTGAGGAGCAGCGCGACGGCAATATAATTGTTCAATACCTATTCTCAAAGTTTCCCGTTCATGCCATATCCTCTTAAATTATAATATGACGCGTTATCAATGCTCTACTTACATTTGCTACAAGTACCGACATCTTATTTTTAGGGTAGCTTTTGCTGACAGTTATCCACTCGTGTAATTTGGGTCAATCTGTATCTTAGACTTTCATTGCCCTATATAAACAAACAAAACATAAAAAATATTGCTTATACCTATTTAGTATTTTTATGTTTATTTCTTTATGGGAAAGACCTGATAACATATTATTTTTCATTTTGAAAAGAAAAACGAATATACCTCAATTTGTCAAAAATATCACAAAATCATTATAAACTAAAGCAGCTAACCTATTTTCCCTCGCATGGTAACCCTTCACTTCCCTGAGCAAAGCGCCATAGAGGCGATGATTCATACAGATATAACGAACGCGGAAACTTCTTCCACCGTCCTCAACGTCCGCAGTCGTGAAATTGTCACCGTGAACACATAATTAACATTCCTTCCCTGACGAGTTTATGGGAAATGTAAACATGACCGACACAACGGAAGTTCAATTTTATTACCTACCTAGTCAATTTCACGACTTCTTTGATAGGAACTTATTGACGTGCAAGCAATATAGTTTTTGTCCTAGCCTGGTGGAAGTAAAAGAGGCTCCGACGTATTAATAGAAACCTTTAAAAAACTGCTATGCCTCTCATAAGTTAGCCCGATTCTATCATAGAGCATTTTAAACGTCCCTAAGAGATCGTGACTAAGCGCTAGGTCTGCCATTGTAAGAAAGAAAATACTGAGGTTTCTGTGGAAAGGGCAGGCTTCATCAAATACAACTCCTTAATCCCTCCTCATTTGTTTCCTCCTCAAACATCAACTCCTTAATTTAAATATGCAATACGTACAGAACACTAATTACACGTAGGTACGTAGTAACTTATATGTAAAAGATCATTGGTAGTAATTGTTAGTATTCTTTGAGGTATATTAAATGTAGAGTAGGGCAAAAGTATAATCACCTGTTCAATTCTTGTCATACCTCGGAACTAAGCTTTTAAATGTCTTACCTACTTTTTTCTTCACACACAAACTATAATAAGCCAATTCACGTCAAAACTACGACGTTCGTATGGATTGCGAAATTGACTTCATTCTCAAAAGAACCAACACGTTGCGTAAAATTCATTGTAAGTATTCACAGTGCCCCTTCCTTTTGCAACTTCCGCACTTGTATGGGTGGAATTTACACGGAAAACACGTAAGGACATCATTACCTGCATACTGAATTCATTAGTGAGAGTGTTTATGCCATACCCTATCCTATGTCCCTAGACTTGCTATCTTTATTGTGTTGTCTTTTAAGTTCTATAAGCGGCAACTACTTACTTGTGTAAACGTCGAACATAAGACCTCTGGGAATAACGTCCACGAACAATGTTCATTAATAATTTTTTGGGCTTGGGCGTTTCAGATGATCACATACCTACTGTCCAAGAAATGACCGTAGTAATTGACCGGTTTACAGGTTTACGGACTGGCGTTCACGTACATGGCGCAAGTGCCTGTAACTAACCTGACGGGGTCCCTAAGAATCTAAACCTTACCCTACCTATAAAATTCAATATCTCTCTAAAGTGGCACGTGAATCATCCAGCAGTAAGACCCTCATAATGTTGCGTCCATAATAAACCAAGATCTTTTAGAGTTTCGGAAGCTTCGAGTTCAACCATTCCAACGACTTGCTTATATACCGATCTAGATGTAATAGTGACGTGTTCAAGTTTTAAATAATTTATAAACGCTTTCAAGTATTGATTTAATGTAAAGTAAATGGTGATTGGTAGCTCCACCCCGCTCACCAATGATAGGCTTCGGCCCTCTCTTGGTATCCCAAGAGGCATTAGTCATCGACTAATAGGTCTCATAAGTATACCAAAAGGCAGCAGCCTCCCCTCCTTAAACCACTAGGCCACCATTTGGGGAAATAGCGCGACGTATGCAAGCATACTTTAATTTAGTTAAATACAACGCGGAAACCACCATGGGTAGTAGGACGTCGTTCGTACGTTACATAGGTTGTGAGCCAATGTGACGCAGCATAGGTCGTGAATCTATGCATTTACAAGTAACATAGGTTGTGAATCTATGGAACCGTAAATAGTATAGTAGCACAGGTTGTAAATCCATGCAACTATGAATAAGTGTCGAGGCTGAGTCAGGCGTAGTGCAAAACATAGTTAGATATCCAGTATCTCACGTGTGATCCAACCTTCGGTAATAATAAACAGCGTCCTATCAACCATGGTTAGTTGTCGTTCGAATGTAACGATAGTTACGGGTTTACATAATGTAAGCATAAGTAATCATCTATAAGCAGATCGCATGGCAGAGCCAGGTGTACTGCAGAACATAGTAACTACATTCCGCAGCCCCAACTCAACCAGCGATGATTATATGTAGGTAATATACGTGTAAGTATGTAGTATTAAAATATGTATATAAATCCACCATAGGCGGATCAAATATCGTTGGAAGCCTCCAACGACATTATGCGTTCGAACGAGCGACGGACATCGTGACACATACTGCACGCACCATTACACGAACAGCGAATCCACTTTGCTCAGCATCAGCCCGAGAACGACGGTGGACATCGTGACACATACTGCACGCACCAAGCATACACCACAGCACCGCTGTGCACCATCACATACACAAGCTACCACAGCATACTATCGCATCGCCGTCGCTTGTTCGGCGACCAGTCCGTTTGTCGGAAATCTTTCTAGCATGGACCGAGATCGCTCCTCCACTATATATTCTATATTTTATTCTCTTGTTTTAAATATATATATTTTGACTGAGAGGTACGAATCGTCACATGCCGCAAGATCCGCAAAGCTCAAAGCGCAAAGGTTTAGAAGCTGAATTATTTAAGAAATCATCGTTTAGGTATATAATCATCTGAGAGCTTAGAATGTATTCTTTGAGTGTAATATGTACTCGAACTGTTTAAAAAGTTCACCAATTAACTCCTTAAAAGAGTTTGAGTTATCCATTAGAAAAACGTAACTGGTTATGATCGTTAATCGAGAGTATAGTCAGAGGTATATTTTAGCCATGGCGCTAGCAACTCTTTTGTGGATTTTGCGGCGATATAGTGCGATCTACGATATTTATCTATGACCACCGTTTGAGGATATTTTAGACTGTTCGTCATCTGCACCGACGCGACGGTACACGGTGCTACTATCGTGTAAAGGCTTGCTCATAAGAGGGCTTCTTCGGCGTACTTTTGCCTTTTACAAAACAGATAATTTACCTTAGAACTTTACACCATAACGCACACGGTGGACTAATACATACAATAAAACATCTTATTATAAGATGACGGACTTTTATCCTCCGCGGACAATAGTCCCTTGTCTGCGCAGGCCCTAATAGTGTATGGCAAAACAAGTACGTATTTATCTGATAAATAAACATAAGTACCAGTTTAAAGTATGTTTCCCAAATGGGAATAATATCGATTTCTGTAACATTATGTAATATGAAAGCTAAACATTTGAGAGAAAGTTGTATCAAAGGTTTCCTAGTTTAAGTTAATTTGTTACATAAGTGCATTTTATTTACCTTAAAATGTTTCTTAAAGTATAAATTAAAAGATAAAAGACAGCCAATCTAATTGCCCGTTTTAAAAATCGTAATCTAACCTATCCATAACTTCTCATGCATTAAAAGAAATGTCCTATCTTACCTACTCACTCTTAATAATTAACGCCCAGTTCAAACACTTGTACCTACCTAGAAAGCTGGAATTTTGCACAAAGGTTCCCTTAATAATGTACCTACGTACGGCCGGATTTTTCAAAGTTCCCACGGGAACGAAGCCGCAGGCGGTTGCTAGTAGGTAGGTACATTATAAATGAAAAAGTCTATGACGTGTTCATCTCTCTGTCTCTAACCTTTTTACGGCCATATTTATTCATTGCCCATTTAACATGTACATTTTACAACTTTGGAGAGTTTAATATCGCGACGCATCTGCATCTCGCCAAATGACACTCGATAACCCGGTCTCGATCTAACGATGTGGTCCCACATATGCAAGATGCATAAATTAAACGCAGTATGACGCTAAGGACCACTGCAGTTTAAAGTCGGTTCAAAAGGTTAACGAACGACTGAACGCTTTGATAACAACGCGGTACACTATCTAGGTAATTAATAACAGTGTATTATGTACCTATGTATCATTTTAACATGGTGATTTAATGATACAGAAAACAATAACTAGTAACTACAGTGAATTCTTAAAGTAGGTCCAGCTAAATAATAAATCGCGTGGTTAAAGTTTTTTTTGTAATTCCCGCGGAAACACCTTAATTTTTCGGATTAAAAAGTAGCTCATGTCACTCTCTAGGTCCTAAATTAATCTAGGATATTTTTTCACTACATGCAACACATTTTTACATTAAATCTATTCGAATGTGCAACTTCACTACCTCTGTGAAATGTTAAATATGCTATAATAAAAAAAAACCGGCCAAGTGCGAGTCGGACTCGCGCACCGAGGGTTCCGTACAAACCTATAGTAAGTTTTAAATTATTAAAAAAAAACTACTTACTAGATCTCGTTCAACCCAATTTTCGGTGGAAGTTTACATGATAATGTACATCATGTATTTTTTTTAGTTTTATCATTCTCTTATTTTAGAAGTTACAGGGGGCGGGACACACATTTTACCACTTTGGAAGTGTCTCTCGTGCAAACTATTCAGTTTAGAAAAAAATGATATTAAAAACCTCAATATCATTTTTAAAGACCTATCCATAGAAACCCCACACGTATGGGTTTGATGAAAAAAAATTTTTTGAGTTTCAGTTCTAAGTATGGGGACCCCCAAAATTTATTGTTTTTTTTCTAGTTTTGTGTGAAAATCTTAATGCGGTTCACAGAATACATCTACTTACCAAGTTTCAACAGTATAGCTCTTATAGTTTCGGAAAAAAGTGGCTGTGACATACGGACGGACACACAGACAGACAGACAGACAGACAGACAGACAGACAGACAGACATGACGAATCTATAAGGGTTCCGTTTTTGCCAAATTTGGCTACGGAACCCTAATACGCTAAGTAGGTATAATACAATTTTAAATATCTTAAAATATGACAACCTAACCGGAGTCCCAGCCCTGTGTACGGTTTGGAAAAACAATTTCTTTTTGCAAGCACAACCCAGAATTGAAATATTTGCGTTTATTTACCTTGCACTATAAGTACATAAATAGATAAGTATCATATAGATATGTCTAAGAGATTCAAAGTTTATAGAGACTGCACATTGTGATCTTTTGACGTTCATCTGTGCGATAAGATCAATATCGCAATCGCTTCTTTACATCCTCTAGAATTGATTGCCTCAAATGAATAGAATCGATTACACAATATCGTTTTGTCACGAGTCAAGCTAGGTGTTGTTATGTAATAAATACGTATACCTACCTTAAATCTAATAGCTACTTGCGACAACGGTGACCAGCAACTAACAGCTTATGTGTCTGGCTGGACAAATTACTAATCGTATTAATTACGTCGATTAGTATTTAATTAAAAATCTTTAATTAAAATCAGGTAACTAATCAATACTGTGTTTAGTACCTATGTATTTGTCCTATATTACAATGCTAACAACATAAGTAGGTATTACGAAATGTTATGGATATCCATTATCGATACGTAGGTGAAGTCTATGTTTAGGTAGGTAGTGTGTACCTATTTGATTTAATGAAATCGCTTCCTAGAAATCTAGATAGATTTTAGCTTAGGCAATGCTAGATGTTATAGAGATTGATAAACGGGTTATTTTTTAACTAAGTTACCTAAAGAATTAGACATTAAAGCGTATAATGATAGAAGGTTTTATTAATGTTTAAAAGAATATAACAATAGTAGGTAAGTATAGTAGAATAACGCGATCGAATAAGTACGAAAAACAATCTCCCAATAGGCCCGCTGCTTAAAGTAAAAACTGGACACCGGGACATGCCGCATAAAATATTGTGCAAAATGCACATGTCGAAGCCATAAGCCAACTGTATCAAATAAAAACACTAGAGCTTTCAAAATATTCCAGTTTACGCTTTTTAAGATAAGTTTTTATAAATGGTGGATCTTCGTATAAATTAATTAAACACTAAACAGATGGAAATTCCACTTCAGATCCTAGAATCACCTGGTAGCTAGTTTCTATGTATTTTTAGACAGTAATTGCAACCTATCAATCATATATGGAGATGTACGACATACTATTACAGTTAACGATCCCAAACAAGATCATAGTACTGCAGTGTGTGTAAACTTTATTAATTTTATGCACTTCATCGCCCACATTACTACATCCAATGACAACTACTTTTTAGGAATTCTCTGAATGGTGGAGTCTTTGGAATTAATAAAAGCTACGGTTTCTGTACCGCTCATTTTCGCGACCGGTTTTGCCAAGAGTCAAATCAATGTCGAATTCAATAATAATAATTTATACGACAAACAGATATTTTTAATCAGGTATATATTATACAATGAGTAGGTACTTATTACGCTAAATTAGTAAATGTAACGGCATTTTTTAACATGAACTCATAATACTTTAAAAGATATATTTAAATGAAAATGAATGTCCTTTGTCTCTCATGCAGTACCTATGCAGAACTGCATAGTTCGATTCGTACTATTTTGTGCTACTGTAATTTATATAGTGTGCTTGTGTAATTTATATAGTTGTCCGCATGCGATTTTTAATCACTCACGTGATTGCAGTAGATTATTTTTGTACAGTGGTTTCGGGACTTGCGTGCTTGCGGGAAGCTTTCTGAAAAAAATCTGACATTAAGACAAAGGTGGCATGCAGATCGTAGATTGTTATTTAAAAGCTATGCACAAAATATGTTTTCACAATGTTTTAACACACAATAGTTATTTTGTGGTTTCCATTTCGATTTTTTTCTATGAGTTCTTTTTATTAACTTGGGAACTATTTCATTTTCCACTGTGCCAAAGAGACGGTTCGGTTCATTTGTATGGGGCGTGGGACTGGTCTTTGTACAAGTAGTGATAAGAAAGCAAATAAAATATCAATCCAGCTTTGATTGTTTAAATCCACGAATTCGTCCTAATTTCAGTAGTGAAATTATTTAATCTTTGCACGATTAGCAACACTAAACATGAGTAGATAACAATGGCGGATTCATATTTTTGACGTTTTCTGTCAAGTGTTAAATATTAAGAAAGAAAACTAGCACGGTGACTCACGCCACTTGTCAGAAATGACATTTGACACATTTCGCGCCTACTAACTTCTCTATGGCTGAAGGCGCCATCTTGGAAGCACATCGAAAAACTTGAAATAGATTTTTTATTTTTTGCGCGTTATTTAGTTTATTATTCTAATTTATTTTATTTTTAATAAAATCTATGTATTTTAACCTATTCATGATAAAGTGTACAAGGACTACACCCAAAATGGACCTTCTCCTTTCGCCAAGATCGGTTTAAGTATCCGTTGAGCTGGTAAAAGGTATTTTACAGTCAGATACACTTCGCACTTATCATTATATTATATTGATGATATATAATGTAGTATTTTGTTTCAGTGACAATATGGTATAACAAGTGGCAAGATGCGGTGGTTCAGGAAGGGCGAGCCGCCGCGGCTGCTTGCTGTTTCGCCTGAAGCTGAACGCTCCACTCGAAGATCTAGAATAGGTAATATATTATGTTATATCCAATTTATTAATTTTCCTCAGGTACAATCAAAAAACAACGCGGTTTTTTTTTCTATAATGTAAAGCTGCAAGTGAGACCAGACGAGAGTAATGTTTTGAGTTGTGACGAGAGTTGGGTCACGTAACTTTTGCTGCATTCTATTTCATAATATAAAACGATGCCTTACTTATTTGTAGCAGTTTCAAACTTTCATTATATGAAAAATAATATTATGAAATTACAATTTAAAAAATTACGCTTCTAGGTGTCACGCTAAGACGAGCTTCACGAATTCAGTTTCGTTTTCCATTTTACCCTTCCGATTAGATACTTACGAGTAGGTAATGGGGCTGATTCTGTAGTGCACAATCTCTAAACTAAACTAAAATGGCAGCTTTAAATCTAGTTCTGTCCCTTTCCGTAGGCAGTATTATGAAATATTTGTAATGCTCTAATTTTAGTTTAGTTTAGAGATGTGCACTACAGAATCAGCCCCAATATGTAAAGAATTAAGATTAGATTTATACACCTACAGCATTGCTACAGTCAATATACTCTCAAACGAACAGGTAATTCATCCTTTTCAAAAAAATATTTTACTCCACTCGATTAAGGATTTATTTACTGATTTTAATAAATTCGCTATATTATGTGAATTTCAAACTTTCCTTTTTAATTTTCAGATATGTCCCCAGTGCGCTACCCAAATCGAAAAAGTAGCAGCAGCTCAGTGGAGACAAATTTCTACAATTTAAGCGACCAAATTATAATTGTTGAGAAATCGCCCCATTCATGCCAGATGAGTTGCGAAACTCCAGTTACGCGACGAATATCATTGCAAAATGGGCCCACCTCGCCGCCTTCGGAAAATCATGTCACTAGTCGCAAACACCGCGGTGGCTCTTTAGAGAAAGAGCACGTGGTGTTTCGGGAAAGACGTAATCCTTTACTCGATAAAGTTAAAAGCACAAAACTGTCGTGTTTTAAATCGAATGGTCCAATCCGTCACGGAGACGACGCCGCCTCTACTTCGGGAAGTGATTGCAGTGGATTCGGACATATTGATGAAGCACAATGTCGTTATGTCGAAAGCTATCCTGAGCACACGGAATTTGAAAATCAAAATCCTTGGGTTAAAATGACAAGTTACGATGATGATGTCTTTTTCGCTAAAAGTCCAGTGGAGTGTAATTGGCGAGAAGGAAAATCATTTACCAACAGAGGAACTCGATGTTACAGCTCTGGTTCAGAGTGTGATCGATACCATGTAATACCAAAAGCTGGGACGACGCTTTCAAAATCGAGTGACCAAATTTTTAATGATGATTATGAACCTTATTATAATAATCCGCCGATTTCCACGAGATTAGCTAAAAAGACTGATAAACTAAAAGATGACAAAGACACAATCGGGCCTAGTTCTTGTCTATCAGCCAAGCTTCGGGCAATGTCAGATCGGTACCTTAAATCTTCTACAAACAAATTCTTTTCAAAACTATATAAACAAAGTGGAGAAGATGAGGATGGAACTAATGTTGAAAATGATAACATAGTTAAACCAGCCAGTGTAGTAAGTAAAAGTCGTAAGAAAAGAGGAGGAGTAAAGGCAAAATTAAGAAGTTTTTCATATGGTGCTTTGCCTGGACTCGACGAATTTCAAAAAGGCCATAATTCTGTATTCCATGATGAAGTTTATCAAGTATCATGTGATGATGAAAATGTTTTAATACAAGACTGTGAAGATGCAGATTCAGGTATTCTGGTCAATGAATCAGCAGCCTCATCTATATTTGAAAGTGATAGAATATCTTCACGTTGTGAAAGTTCTGCTTCTCATTCTAATCCTCAAATATCTTCTCATAGTAGAAGCGTATCTGGGGATCAAACCTACTCTAGAGCACGCATGTCTTGCAGAAGAAGTAGAGAAAAGAATGAACATCCTAAGCCTCGCCACACACAAAGAGCTTTATCCTTAGATCGTAAAGAAATACTCAGACGAATGCCTAAAAATCCTGAATGCTCAGAACCTCAATATCTGCAGCTAACTGAAAAGCAGAAGATGCGTCAAAGGGATGCCAGTCGAGGTAATTGTGGAATACCTCCCATACCGCCTTGTCGTAAACCAACTAAAAATAGTTCTAACAAAACGCAGTCAGAATTTAAAGTCGTAAGAATAATGAGAAAAAGTCCTTGTGAAGAATTAGGAATATTCATAGCGAAGACTAAACTCATCGATGAAGGTCACGTGGGGTATCTAGTAGCGCACGTCGTACCTGGTGGATTAGCCGATAAGTAAGTTACATACGTGATACGAGTACATCAATAAATTGTAGGTATTTCGATATTTTCATCTTATACTAAATGTTCTGTATTTGGTATAAGATGATTAAATAAGTACTACTAATTATTTGAATAAAGAATTAATAACAAAAAGTAATAGTATTTTTTTTTCAGGGAAGGCACATTACGCCTAGGGGACGAACTTCTCAATGTCAATGGAAGAAGATTACGCGATCTCACAATGGCGGAAGCTAAGGAAGCACTAAGATCTGGGTCATCTGAAATTGATATCGTTATTTGCAGGCAACGTGAAAAAACCACCCCTCAAGTGCGTCAAAGAGAGCCGCCTCATAAAAATGTGGTTTTGATGCGGGAAAGTTCAGTGGATTATGAGAATGCAATAATATTAGGCAAAGAAAGACGTAGTGATAAGTATGACATCAGAATAGACCCGCGTCATTCCCGGGACGAACCCACATGTAATCGCGTCGCTTTATCAGCGCCGACCGAGGCGGACGTCGCGGCGGACACGCAGTCACGCTTCCTGAAAGGGCATAACGCGAGTTACAGCAGTATGAACAACAAGTTATTACGTCGACAGGTCGTCAGTTACGGCGGTTCGAATAAAGACGGACTTAGTCTTAGTTGTACCGGTGATATAGTTGATGTGGATGTGCCCGATAGTGCTACACGGACTACAGAAAGAAATGATTGTGAAAGTGATAATAATAATATGCAGACCCAAAACGCTACGAACTTCTGCACACTTCCTCGAAGACCTCGAGCGCCTACACACACATATCATACCATTACGTTTGAAAAAGGCCACGGAAAGAAGCCACTTGGCTTCACGATAGTGGGAGGGCGAGATTCCCCCCGAGGTCCCTTGGGAATATTTATAAAGAGCATTCTTCCACAAGGTCAAGCCATTGACGATGGAAGATTAAAAGCTGGTAAGTTATCAAAATAAAAAATAAACTAAGCTTTTGTTATCATTCATTGTTTGTCAGTTTATCAAATATTTTACTCTGAGGAATGTAATTTGATAAGGATAGGAAGTCACATTGTTACTGTTCGGCGAACTTATAAGTCATAATAATACACGCAATACGCATATTATCAACTCAAAGGACTACTTTGCATTGTTTGATACATGTAAAAGTATAATGTTTGATACATATAAACGGTAAGAAGTAGGTAATAAGTATGAATTATGGGTTCACAGTTTTATTAACTGCTGCTACTCGGACTTTGGTAAGATTTATGTTTGTACAGTTGATAAACGAATGTTAATATTTAAACATGTGTTATCGTATTGAAAAAAATATATTATGCAAGACAACTTGGCGCTCGTCATCCCATTGTATCATGGTATTGTATCTAATATGAAGTATATGAACGTAGTTGTATACAGTTGTTTATAATGATAAAACTAGCACATCTTTTCCGTTTGGATAAAGACACAAAAATTTGGTAAACCTCCAATTATTACAGTGGACAGGCATGAATAAAATAAAAATATTTATTTTACGTAGATAGTGTTGCTGATTCCTTTGTACCTACAAATCTTAAAACCGAACCAAAATGATGTAAAATTTTATTTCCATAATTCTCATTACGGAAAAGGAAGGAAATAATATTAGTTTTAAATCTGACCTTTGGACATTTCGTACAAACGAACTTGCCAAATTAATATAGGACCGATTGCCCTCTTTTTGACGATAGGCCCCACTCAACACAGAGTACAAAATAGGTATTTCAAGATATTAAAGTCACCTCTTCCTAATGTTTCAGGTGATGAAGTATTAGCAGTGAACGGGCAGGCATGCCATGAGCTGGCGCACGTGGAAGCGTTAGCGCTTTTTAAAGCTGTACGGAGCGGGTCCATCGAGCTAAGAGTTTGTCGCAGAGTTAAAAATCAGTAAGGATCTATTTAATTTTCATATAATCTCGCACTGCCATTCGACGCGATGTATTGGGATTTGGGGTCGAAGAAACTTGGACAGAAAATGAAACGTATCTTATAACGTATCTAACGTGGCTCATATAAATTATGTTTTAAACTACTGGAACAAATCAAAGAGCTCACACTACGAAGCGAGCGTTAGCGCTTTTCATATTGCTGGACACGGGCATCATCTCTTCTGCAATGTTTTTTTTAAATTGTCAATAGACTAGTGTCATTAACTTTTAAATGCGGCAAGATCTAACGTGCTTTCCTAGGAGATGCCTACGTGGGTGTACAATAGTGTGACGTACCTACCAGTCCTCGGATGAGAAGTTGTTCACGTGAACATGTAGGTACGTTTATTGACGTTCCACCGCACAGTTTCCATTGCACATAGTCGCTGTCCTGTGCGGTCATCTTGTACTAATAAACATGCTGTATGCTGGTGTAAGATCAACAGTTAATAAATAATAAGCAATGAATCAACGAGTATTCTTGATACTACATTTGTGTAATATTTGCAAATGATAAGAAAATATGTGACCGATAACAGTAAGGTCAAAAAATTAAGTGCTATGAACTAAAGGTGAACGCACACTTATCCGAGCCGAACGCGTCGAACGAATCGAAGTCAACGAATTTTAGAATTCTGTGTATGAAATCTCATGAAATCTCGCATACTTATCCGCGTCGAATCGTCCGAATCGGCAAGAACCCCAGAATCCTAGACGAATTCGGATGACGTCATCAGATTCGGCGCGGTCGATACGGTCGACTCGACCGATGCGCTCGCATTTTATTCACTGATACCAACTTAGGGTAATTTACCCTATATTTAGAGTAAAAATAATCGAGAAGGGTAATTTTTAGGGTATGAATTTTCCTAGGGTATTTTTTGGGTGTGCGTTCACCCTAAGTAATAGGTATGAGCATAATATTTACTCAGAGATTTGTTAATGTTGTGTTCCAATAAATAATTAAGCATTATTATTAATACATTGGGTGTATTGTATAAAATATATTATAACATATTTTTTTTAGGTCTGCAAAGGCGAAATCCTGCACAGATCTACTGAACGACGATGACTGAACCACTCAACTCAAGGATAAAGGATAATTTTTATGTATTATTCTGTTCTGCAACCAGGTTTTATAACTGCAGGTTAAATCAATAGTCAACAAGCAAAATATACAAGTGGACAATTTCAATAGGTTGCGAAAACGCCTACCATAGTAATATTATCACATGCATCTTACTATAAAATTCTAAAGTCTTCAGTAATTACTGTTTGATGTATTAACAAAATAATATCTGTATATACCAATCCGCTGCACTTGGCCAAGCTAGTGAACTAAACCCAAATCCTTCTCATTCCGAGGAGACTCGGTGCTCAGTAGAGTCGTAAATGATGACGATGATGATGCAGATTTTTGCAAAATTTAAACGATAAAAAACCAGTGTTTCAGAAACCGGTGTAAGATTCCATTTTTCATTAAAGAAATAATAAGTGCATGCATACTTATCATCCATAAATTAATACAAATTATATACTTTAAGTACATTTATTGATAACAACGTCCGCTATAAGGAGACTGTAATAAAAAAAGATTTAAAAGTTTCCCCACCAGCTTTTTCACCTTAGCTATGAAAATATTTGCCTTTCATGACTTGAAGGAAAAAATATGTAAACATGTACCTAATACACATTGGGGCTGATTCTTTAGTGCACAATCTCTAAACTAAACTAAAATTAGAGCATTACAAATATTGCTAACCCTTTCATAATACTCCCTACGGAAAGGGACAGAACTAGATTTAAAGCTGCCATTTTAGTTTAGTTTAGAGATTGTGCACTACAGAATAAGCCCCAATATACACTTAGATTTTCAAGATTTCTCGAATAAAGTGAAGCTATAGAAGTAACATGTTTTTATAAGAGTTAACTCACATTTTATTTATGTGCCATCATTTAAACATAATATTATTAAATTAGTAAGCTATAATAATTGCACGCACTAATCCTCTTAAATACCAATTCGCTTAAACTTCATTGATAAATATGTACCTGATTTTTGATTTCATTTTAATAACAAAGCTCAATAAATACATTGCACACTTAATTATTATGAGTACTATGTAATCCCAAAGATACATTAGGTAGCTGTCCCGCAATCTCTTTTATTTTATGTTTTAGGGCTCATATAAGACTGTGCTGCGTTTTATAATATAACTTAATGTAAAATATATAAAATAATATAGAATAGTAGTAGGTAAATGGCAGATAAATGTTATAGTCTTAATACGGTCTTAGGTCGTAATAATTAATTAATACTTAAAAGAAGAGGACTTAAAAGAGGAAATTATAGAAAGTTAGGCGTTAATTAGAAATAAATTATCACTGTTTCACAATAATAATTATTATCATAATACCTACTAGATGATGCCGCGACTTTGACAGCGGGATAATGTTCTTTAAAAAATTCCAAGCTGGTATAGACATTTACTTATACTTAATATACGAAAGCTCTTTGTAAAAGCTTGCTTGAATAAGAAATATTTCTATGCCTAAATGTTTCGCATTCTAATCAAAACTATTTTTATAATTTTGTAATGGACTGTCTAGAAAGGTTTAACTGCCTATAATCTTTGGAAAACTTAAAAATATAATTTGTAAAATTTAATTTTCTTACCGCAAGTCGTCATGACAGTTATTCAAATAAGAACTATATTATATTATGTGCTTACCGGAATACGCATAAATATGAGTTCCGTAGCCACACTAGTTGCTAAAACTTTGGCGTTAGTAACGGTAGTTTTATTTTTTCAAAACCTGTCTCAAAGACCTCTTTAAAGTACCTTAACAACTAGGTATCACTTGAAGGGCTAAACGAATTTTTTCGTGAGCTTATTAGAGAGATTCAGAAGTGCAATAAATGTTGAACAAAAGTTTCGATCAAGATTAAGTACGATATGGTTAGAAATTATTGTATCTATGATCTGACTACTGTGATAGATAACTAAAGAAAAAAATACTCGAGGGTAAAGAAATCAAAAAATGCTAGCGAATGTAGGTAGGTAAGTAGGGTAGTGGAACCAAAAGATGAACGACACCCAATAGATGAACGGCCGAGCGAAAATTCAAAAAAAATAAAACATCCCGCTATTTATTTATGTGCATTATTTTTTTCCGCACGTGTCAACATTATTTCTTCCCGATTCCCTAACAAAATCAACAGTCACAGCTTCGACGCGCTCGTAGTTCGACGCTTTGTGAGAGTTTCCCGCAAAAAAATTGTTTTATATGGAAACCTTCTTAAGGTAAGTGTTTTTCAAACTTAAGGATTTCGGCAATTTAAAGTAATTATATACGATAGATTTGAGTAGTTTTGGTTGGAGTAAATCTTGATATGTCTGTCTTTGATTATAATGATACATATACACATTATTCGCTGTATTTTTTGAAAAAAATACTGTTCAAGTAATGGATTCGATTTCGTAAGCTTGATCCAATAGATGAACGCCGTTCAACTAATGGAGAAATGGCATATTCTTACACAGGTTATAACATTTATAATAATGCTTAGAGACCGAAACAAAAAAACGCAAATTAATTTTAGTTAATTTAGGAATTTAGTTACCAAAAGTTGAACACATTATTTTGTGTTTTGAGGTTTTATTTCAGTATGAAATCTTGCGTTGTTCAGTTTAAGAATTCAGGTCCAAAAGTTGAACTAATGAATATGAATTCGTTCAATTATTGGGTATCGGGTATCTTAAACTGAACGAGTAAATTGCCCCCCCCTCACATGCCAGGCCAGGGTAAGAAAATTAGCCAGTTAATAATTAAAAATTTGTTTTCCCGATGTCGTCAGTCGGGGCTCAAAACGCGACATATTGTAATAAGATAATAATAATGTTAAAATAAATGTATTCCTATTAAAATGCTAGTTCAACTATTGGGTTAAAACTATTCATAATTAGGGCTCAGTGTTCAATTATAGGGGTAATCCCCTTAACTTCTTACAAAAAGCAACTTTAAAAAATATATATTAGATAAAAGAGTTTCTTTTTTTAATCAGTTAAATCTTGAGGATATGTGGAATCACAAAGAAAAATGTCATTAAATAACTAATCAGAGCTGTTCAAAGTTGCCAAAATCGCTTAAGCGTTCATTTATTGGTTCCACTACCCTATTCTTTTTCAAATCCGTCAATTTTTTTTTACTAAATAAACTGTTTACTTATCAGCTGATTGTGTAAGGAAATCGTAATCGTAATTGTTTGTCAAACGGATAGTTCGACATGTTTAGAGAGTTCATAGATGCCTGCACGTCAAAACGCATGTATGAACTCCTGAAATAGTTCAAGTAATACGTTTTAAGCTGTCTCTGTAATTAGGTACGATTTGCTTAGACATTATTAGGACTCAGAAGATGAGGAGTTACTTCCAGAGTATCCCTAACTTTCAAACAAAAATGCATGATTAGCAATAAGTATTCATTTTTGAATGGTACATAGGCTTTTAAAAACTGTCATGTAGTAAGTAGAATAGAATTTGTGAATCAGTAAAATGGTTTAATATTAAGCCAATAAATTATATTATTGTACATATCATTGGATGTATTGTAATGATGAAATTGTTAATAAAATATCTTTAAAATGAACTTATTGGTCTTATTTTTGCCAACCTACCGATCTGAAAGCCAGACGAAGCCAGAAAAAAACAAAAAGGCTAGAACTTAGAGGCACCATATATGTTTAACAGTAGGTCCCTCCCAGCCCCCCTAGCATGGGCCGAGACAATTTTCTCCCCGAGGAAAGGATAAAATTTTTATTCCTAAATAAATAAATAAAAACGCTAAATAACGGTGGATAAATAGTCCCCCGAGTCCCCGTGAAATGTCAAACGGGGATAAACTTCTCCTCTCCCCTGTTGCTGTGCTCTGAGAAGTGGACAATTTAATTTTATCTCTTGTCAGTGGATAAAATCGGGGGATAAAATTTTTATCTCCGGCCCATGCTAGGGGGGCTGGTATATATTGGAAGCAACGGAAAAGTTCTGTATCTTCAGTTGCAAAAAAGGTTCAAAGTTGCCAATAAATAATTTAATTAAAATAATTTTTTTTTTTTTTTAAATAAAATATTATTATTCCTTTTTAGCAACCTTTACCCTGTCTGCCTGGTCTTATTTTTTGTTGTCCAAGGATTAAAGCACTAACCTACATATTTTCTTATTAGGTACATTAATTAATGTACCTAATAAGAAAATATCAGTGCGCAAAACATCATCGCGAATCACGCGTGCCACTCATCAATTAATACCATTAGGATTTAGCATTTATTATAATTAGGTATTAGAATAATTAATAGGAATCTATAAATTATATATCAATCTTTTCAACCGATTTTGATGAAATTTGGTATAGATGTAGATCCCGGGGAAGGGCATAGGCTTCCATCCCGGAAAATGAAGGTGTTCCCTCAATTTCCCGGTAGGTATACCTAAATCAAAAAACTCTAATCACAGACGAAGTCGCGGGCATCATCTAGTAATAAATATTATTTAACTATGTTACAAAGTTAAAATAAATGCTAAAATATAAATTTTATTAGAGTATTATTATTTTTCTATTGTAGACCTAGGTTGTATTAATTTCTGGTTCACAGCGACATCTAATGTAGAAGTATAGAAGCACTGTTTTAAGTTTTAGAGGGATCACAAAATACAACAATCATGACGACTGACGTACGTGTAAGTTTTCAACTAGAAGCGAAAGAACTTCGGCACTAAGCAGTACGAGCAAGGTGCAAGAGATGTCGCTAGTTCACATTTCTATACAACCATTGTACAGTACCAGAAACTTATCTGACCGTGCCCAAAATTGGAACTAATTTTTATGTCTGTTTAGTACTTATTTTAATATTTATAAATGTTTGTATGTTAATTGTTACTCCTTCACGCCGCAACGACTGAACAAATTTGGCTGAAGCTTTTAAAGTGAATTAGCACATATAAATATGTATATATATATAGCTATATATAGCTTTTTTTTATCCACAAGTTAGCCCTTGACTGCGATCCCGCCTGCTGGTAAGTGACGATGCAGTCTAAGATGGTAGCGGGCTAACGGCTGTTAGAGGCATGGCAGTTATATTAAACCCATTCCCCTATTCGGTTTCTACACGGCATCGTACCGGAATGCTAAATCGCTTGGCGGCATGTCTTTGCCGATAGGGTGGTAACTAGCCACGGCCGAAGCCTCCCACCAGGCCAGACCAGGGAAAATTCAGAAATTATAAATTCCCATATTGACCCTGCCGGGGATCCCATATTGACCATCGAACCCGGGACCTCCGCACGTTAAGACAACAGCGCTACACACTGCGCCACGGAGGTCGTCAAATTCTATCGTCAAAGCTTATTGTTGCAATGCCTACCCTGGCTTCGAACCTTGTGCATGCTACTGCATTCCACTGAACTATAGTACGCAGCGCCTAAAAAGACATACCTGCCCTATATTGCTCGGTAGGTACTAAAATCTAAATCTAAATTGTAATTCTGCTCTCTATAAAACACTCTCAGGATCGTATATCAGACAATTCGAAGAGGGGTGATCAGATTTATTGTTTTCATCTCCATGGTATCGATTTCCCTACCTTCCTCGTTCATATTAATCTCTTAGACTCTTAACTACAATCAACATAGAACATGCCTAATTATATTATTTTAAGGAGGTAGGTAGGTACAATGTCATGTACTTAATTATTAAAATCTATAGGTACCTATAATTAGCTCGTCACGTCCACGTGATTTTAAGTTTTGATAGTTCTTTAGATAGCTTTTACTATCGAAATTTTCAGCATAGATTTAGCTTACTTTAAGTCTTGTACAAATACTTTTGTCCCTATATTATCCTGGAATAAAGTGTCATTCTCTAGGTAGGTACCTACTAAATATTTAAGACAAGATGATGCCCGCGACTTCGTCCGCGTGGATTAATGTTTTTGATTCCCGCGGTCAACTCTTTAATTTTCCGCGATAAAAAGTAGCCTATGTTCTTCCCCGGGATATAACCTATCCCTGTACTAAATTTCATCAAAATCAGTTGAACAGATGGGCCGTGAAAGCGTAGCAGACAGACAGACAGACGCACTTTCGCATTTATAATATTAGTATGGAAATGGATTCGTGCCAAACAATGACATCATTTGAGTAGTTGACGATAAGTAGAGGATTAAAGAAGTACTTAACAAAGGGACGTCACTTTATTTTCGATTTAAGTTAGTATATAAAGTAGGTATATTAGGGAATTATAAATTTTTAGCTTCCCTTTTCTTATGTTAATGGAACATAAAGAAGGATTTATTTTATCCCCTTTCATAACATTGTACCTAACGAAATAACAAGGAAATGCTTTTACGGACCTTATGACTGGCAGCCCTTAACGTGTTGTCTTGGGACTAGCTTGGGATTAATTAAACTTGAGAGTAAGTAGGAAAATTTAATATTTATGTACCCTTTTTATAAAGTAGTAGTAGGAGAAGTAAATTTGGCGGAGCTTTTGAGATCAAAATTTACTTGACGCTTTAATTTTACAACGGACGGTAACTTTTTTGTTTACAAACATTAAACAACTTCTTCGACGCAGACTTGCAGAGATGCTTAGCTACTTACACTCGAATACACCCGTTACATTAACAAATAGTATACCAACTATAAAGTATAATATAACGTCTGGATAGTAACTATTAAGTATGACGGCGCAAATGCAGTAAAACTTCACACCCACTGATACCATAGACAATTAACAGACGTCGAATAAGAGTGATGTTTTTTTAATAAGTTGTCACTCTGACGGAGCGTCGCATTGGTGGTAGCGTGGCGGAAAACCCAACTTTTTGCCGCCTGCGCACCGCTTTCACGACGAATCGTATTTATCTGGCGCAATTCTAATTCTTTGTTTAATTGTAATAATAATAATAGTTTTTTCATAACTTGTGGTTGAATTTAATAGTTTGGGTTTAGTGGATTGGAGCAATGAATACCGACGAGCGCCATCCTGTGCCTACAAGTATAATATACTAGATGATGCTTAAGGTTTTTGATTCTCGCGGGAGTTCCTTTATTTTCCGGGATAAAAAGTAGCCTATGTCGTTTCCCGGGATGCTAGTTCCAACCTACCTCTGTACCAAACTTCATCAAAATCGGTTGAAAAGTTGGGCCGGAAAAGCGGAGCAGACGGACAGACAGACACACTTAAGCATTTATAATATTAGTATGGACTTAAGCATTTATAATATTATAAATGGTTTCACTCCCATCAGAAAAAAACCGGCCTTAATTATTATTTGTCTAGGTACATTATAAAGAAAAGCTCTGCAGTATTCTATAGGTCCAGGGTTTAGGCTAAGTGTTTAAGTGTCCGTCATTGATTTAGGGTTTGATTGATTTTGCCGTTAAGAGTCAGGATTTTCTTTTTACTCTATGAGATTATGTGGATGTGGAACAATACAGTAGTGCTCCACTACTGTATTGTTTCAATATTCGCCCGTTAGTCTAAGAAAAATAAGCCGCGTGAAAGCGTTCACAACGATTGTGCTTAGACTTGGGCTTTAGATCTAAAGAATTGACGACGTAAACTAAAAAAGGTTATAAAGTAAGAGGTATCTAAAAATAGGTACAAAATCGTATTACATGCTTATATAAATTCCTATCTAACGCCTAATGATGCGTGACGACGAGCGACGTTGATTCCTGCGTGCCTCCAGGATATCAATCAAGGAGGTTTGTACCACACTAGTGGATTGTAAAAACGGTATACGTAATTGCTGCTATTATTAGAGCGTAACATTTATCTCTCTTGGAGCGGGTATGGACAAAGAATGATGCAGTTTTTCTTGCGTACCACCAAACATGAACTAAATTTCTACAGAAAACGCTTAGTTGTAAGTAAAAGTAATAACTTTGCCTCTGATTTTATATTGCTCATCATATATTATGTAGAGATTAGCATATATATAAGTAGATATAATCTTCCAAAAAGGAGAAATTTTTCAATTAGTATGTTTCTCTAGTCGTCAGGTCCTTATAAAAATAAATGAGTCAATAGAGCTCATGCTCAAAAAGATAAATCCTCCCAAGGCTTAGACAAACTACAATTTGCATCAGAATTTGGGATTACTGATTCCAACTTTATCGTATGTTATTTTATCAACATTCAAACAAAATATGGCTTTCGCAACTTATAATTAAATCTGCGAGTTACTTTACGACTGTCATCAAAAGTTAGCTCCATAAAAGCACAGAGGAAGCGCTCTTTCGTAAGACACAATGAGTGGTTTCATAACCATAAACATGAGGCGTATTCTAAAAATTAAAAAATAAAACAGTATAAAAACGAAGGTTAGAATCTGAAGAATTTCATATCCAGTGGCTTGATACCACTGAATAAGAAATGAAATGTGAAAGAGTTAATTTTTTTGACGCTTCTATAGAGCCTTTATTGATGGCTTTTAGTTTATATTACCTTTTGGTCATACCAATTGATAATAATTATGCATTAGGTATAGACTTCTTAATGCGAATATTCGAGGGAAATTTTATCCTATGTATTACTGGACATTAGGTACGTGACAATTTTAAGTGTCCCAAACACTTAAGAATAATTATTTATAGAAGTTTCCGGTAGCAAGGAAAGTGACAACAAAGGGCCGAATCATCTCACTGTCTAGCACAATGGCAAGTGGGTCGACAGTCGACACACTGCGGTAATGGCCTGCAGAAATACCTTAACCTAACATTTTAATGGCACAGTATTGAGGCCTCCTGGATTTTATAGAGCTTCACATTTTCTTTTTTACAAAGCTTTGGTTAGAGTTACGTAGATATAATAAACTAGCTGATGCCCGCGTCTTCGTCCACGTGGTTTAAATTTTTCTTTTTCCGCGGGAACTCCTTAAATTTCCGGGATAAACAGTATCACTCTCCACGTCCTCAACTATACCCATGCAAAAAATCATGCCGATCCGCTGCTCAATTTTGACGTGATTGAGGGACTATCCGACAAACCAACAAACAAACACCTTTTAGCATTTATAATATTAGCTTGTTGATGTTACGTTGTTTGGCTTGATAATACGATTAGTATAGCAAACCTGTATCTTTTCGGATTTATGATATGCGTTAAATATCAAGACTTGATTTCTGTAATGTTCGAAAAGATGTGTGCAGTCTGCCAATACGCACTTATGCAGCATGGTGAACTAATAGCCCTTCTCATTCTGAGAGGAGACCCTGTCTCAATAATAGTAAAGCGTTGGGTGCATATGATGATGATGTAGCTATTTACCTAGATAGGTTAAAGTTCATCATTATTTTTCTTTGAAAACGCTATCTCAATCAACGCAACGCCATGAGCCAAACTGTGTCGAGCCATTATGCTCGCAAGTCGCGCTCAAGCAAGAGCGCAAGCTTCAGAATACATGTCGAGCTGTTTGTTCAGAAAAATCTGATGAACTGCGTATCGAAATGAACTACATCTGCGGCTACATCCCCAGTTTGTCCCAAATCGTGCTCGGCTTGAAACTGATCAAACGATGCCCATAAGAACGACGCTTTTTATAATTAATAAGTATGTTATAAAAGAAAATAATGAACGTTTTGTAAATAATTTAACCGTCAAGCTTAAAACTAAAAGCTCTTCTTTCTGATGTAGTGGAGTGCTTTATGGAGCTCAGAAATAATATGAAAGCAACTCAACCTAATGGGATACTCGTATTTGAAACGGTTTGAAACACGAACTGCAAAATGTATTTTAATTAACAAATTTCCCCGCTTAATCCATCCAAATTTTCATAATAATATCATTTCTACTTTCCGAGAGTAGAGGTTACAATAGGTATCTTGTTTTTAAAGAGAATTAATCATAAAGAAGATTATTATAATAATATCTTCCATCATACTATTATAGATATACGAAAGAACAAGTTCTTGCTTCTTTGTGGAAAAAGGAGTAGGAAAACGTGTCTATTAAAAAGTAAAAGGCATACTATAGAATTTCGCTTTACGGTGATTTTGTTTTTCTGGCTCTAGTAATTATTACGAAATGAAATGTTAACATTCTTTATTGTACACCGTTGTATTTAAAATGTCAAACTTAAAGAAAACAAAAATAAACGTTCAGGAAAAAAGGTGTACAATATGATTAAATTTTTTATAACCTTGATTGGTGATACTCTCTATAGAAATGAATCGCAGAAAATAAAAAAAGTAGTATTGTCCTTGGAAGCTTCCGCAGGCGGTATAATTTTGCGATATTTTTGCGACAGATATATTATGTCGATATCAGAGGAAGTCGTCAGGGCTATGGAACGGAAATTGTCATGCATTAAGAGGGACATTAACCGTTAATATAAAAGGGGCACGTCGCCCCCTCCTTCCAGAAACAGTTATGACGGTAACGCAATGCGGTTTTAGGATTACACAGATATAATTTTAGTTGAGGAATCAAGATAATTGGCTTACTTACAGTTAAATATGTCCGCGTTTACTGTTGCTTCGTATAACTTCTGTGCAACGTCATGAATCAGCTAGAAGTAGAGCTCCTACTTAAAAACTACTGTTGTAAAATTATGTCTACCTAGTAGACAGAAGGTATTTAGATTATTTTGTATGTCCCTATTTCTGAAGGGAAGACATTCGGAAATGATGATTTCTAAACCAAGAGCTTAGTTTGAACTATACCACCATTAAAATACTTACCATAGATAATATTATACCATACTATAGGTATAATGTGCCTTCAGTGTGGGAAATCTTATTCCCAATCCCAAATGAACCTAGATTAAGTTAGGATAAGTTATTCTGGGTTATTCAGTACCCTCCAATCATTTTAAATAATAATATTCTTATTAATCAGTACCTTATTACGAACAAAAATGTTTGTTTATGAAGAATTCACAAGATTCTTGCTAAGCATTGAGTTTAAATCGACTGTTATAAAATCTATAAGATCTGCTACCCCACTGGTAACCTTGAAGAATGAATCATGCCATCAACTGGCCAAGATGACTTGGATTTTTTGCGGCATTACACCATTAACCAAAGACAAATAATAGAGTAAAAAACTTTGGAATCTATTTTTACAACGATACATTATGTAATTCGAGCGGCAATTTTTTCTGCGGGTGTCTAGTTTTTGTGCAATTTAATTAAGTTTATTGAATTAATCCAATTCCAAGTAATTTCTCAATGACTTTTAGTTTGTCACTTCACGAAACTTGTTGTCTTCAAAAATGTATCCAGAAAGTTTTTGTTCACTAGATGATGCCCGTGACTTCGTCCGCGTGGATTAAGTTTTTTTTATTTCCACGAGATTTCCTTAATTTTCCAGGATAAAATTTTCAGGGCATGAGTCCCGGGCAACCTATCTCTATACCTACCAAATTTCATCAAAATCGGTTGAAAATATGGGCCGTAGCAGACAGACACACTATCGGATAAGTATAGGTAGGTATATACTTTTAATAAAACTGTAACCGTCCCTCCAAATAAAACAAAATATCTTCAATGCACGTAATTACCTTGATAGTTGATACGTAGACCATTGAAGATATTTAGAACTATAGATGATGCCCGCGACTTACTCGTATATTATTATTGGTCCGTAATTATTCTGGAATTTACCATGCACGACACCATCACACCCAACATGAATCTCAGCCAATTTCTCAATGTTTACTCATATTATAAACTAGCAGATGCCCGCGACTTCATCCGCGTGAAATAAGTTTTTTTAAATTCCCATGGGAACTCCCTAATTTTTCGGGTTAATATATAGCCTATGACACTCACAAATAATGTGGCTTTCTATTAGTATCAGAATTTTCAAAATCGGTTCAGTAGATCCAGAGATTACCCCCTACAATCTCACAAACCTCTTTATAATATTAAGTATAGATTAGATAATGCCCGCGACTTATGCGCCTTTGACGACCTCCGTGGCGCAGTGTGTAGCGCTGTTGTCTTAACGTGCGGAGGTCCCGGGTTCGATCCCCGGCAGGGTCAATTTGGGGATTTATAATTTCTGAATTTTCCCTGGTCTGGCCTGGTGGGAGGCTTCGGCCGTGGCTAGTTACCACCACACCGGCAAAGACGTGCCGCCAAGCGATTTAGCGTTCCGGTACGATGCCGTGTAGAAACCGAATAGGGGGATGGGTTTAATATAACTGCCATGCCCCTAACAGGTTAGCCCGCTACCATCTTAAGACTGCATCATCACTTACCATCAGGTGAGATCGCAGTCAAGGGCTAACTTGTAGAGGATTAAAAAAAAAAAAAAATGTTTAATTCAGTAAGCTTGTCATGAAAATCAAATACGTAATGATGATTCAGCCTTCCAATCTATACCAAGCTACCAACTATATCAGCCCGAAATTAGATTGAATTGATATCGATTTCACATTGACCCCCAATCATTCCCCCAATACACTGGGTCAGATATTATCTTCCGCTACGGTTAATCAACAGTAATAAGCATCTCATTTACAATTACCCTTGAGCCAAATTGACTTATTGTATGATCCTTGGATCCACGCCAAATTAATTCATATTACTTACCTACTTAATATTGATTAAGATTAAGTTAGTAAATTGGATTTGGTTGGAGTAGATTAGGTTTGTTGAAACAACACAACAAATTGAAACATAATTCTATTATGTTTCAATTTGTTTTTAATTAATTTTGCTGTTATTTGGAATATTTCTTTATACAGATTTGAGATATTTTTTTATCCACTACAAAGTTAGCCCTTGACTGCGTGCGACCTTACCTGGTAAGTGATAATGCAGTCTAAGATGGTAGCGGGCTATCCTGTTAGGGGCATGGCAATTATATTAAACCCATACCCCTATTCGGTTTCTACACGCCATCGTATACCAGATCGCTAAAGCGCTTAGCGGCACGTCTTTGCCGGTAGGGAAAGATTAAATAATATTATTATTTACCTAGCCACGGCAGAAGCCTCCCATCAGTCCAGACCAGGGAAAATTCAGAAATTATAAATTCCCAAATTGACCCTGCCGGGGATCGAACCCGCGACCTCTGCATGATAAGACAACAGCGCAGACTGCGCTACTGCACTGTGTGGGTATACCATAAGTTTATATTACCTATATTATTTATTATTATTATTTGTAACGAATCAATTTTGTTTTCATTTTGGAAAATGTACAATTTTTTGATTATGACTTAGTTTTTGTCGTCTCAGTCAGTTTAGTAGTCTGTGTGCCTAGATAGCTCCATTGATTAAAATATTAACTATATTTGACTGTTGATTACCTACAAATAATAGTACATTGTTCACCGAGGGGAGAAAGTGACCGATTACTATCGAGGGTGTAGTTTGAGGCCCGAGGCGTAGCCGAAGGGCCGCAATACACGCGAGGTAGGAATCGTACTTTCTACCGAGTGATACATAGTGCTTTATACTACACCTGCGAGGAAAATAAGCGATAATTAGTGATTAAACGAACTTACAAAGGTTTAAAATAATAAATAAAATAAATATTTTTTATTTCAGGCAATTTTACAAACCCATATTCAAAATACAGAAACATAAAAAAAAAAAAGAAAAAAAAAAAAAAAAAAAAAAAAAAAAAAAAAAAAAGGTTTAGGTTAGTAGTTAATAATAGTTAATAGTCCTTAATTAGGTTAGGCTTTTCCCAGCGTTAAAAAAAAAAAAAAAAGCTAGCTTTAATTTCTAATGTATTGTATTCAAAAAATTAAAAAAAAAAAAAATGACGTTCTATCATAACTATATGAGTCGCTTCATTCGAAGCTTCACTATCACAACTAGACTACATTTTGAGGATTATTTCAATATAGATTTCGATATCGACAATCGACATCGATATCGACAATCGACATCGATACCGACAATCGACATCGATACCGACAATCGACATCGATATCGATATCGACTATCAATATCGGATATCGATATCGACTATCGATATCGATAATCGACGCCGATGTCGACAATCGACATTCACCATATTATTTGACTTTTCTATGTCAAATATGGTGAAGGTGCTTCTAATATTATATTTCCTTAAGGTAAGACATCCAAATTCTCAACGTCCATACCATATTTACTTAAAATTAAAAAACAACAGCGCGTTAGAAATGGATTTTCATACAGTTTTCTCCCCGCTTAGCACGTTAGAAATGAAATTTCATACATCTTTTCCTCCCGCTTAATTGGTTTGTAGCAATGACGTACTTTCTACCTCGTTTTGACAAAAGCAAGAGGGTACTTTCCGAGCGGGTGTAGTATAAATAAAATAACTACACGTCTAAACATTCCTGCACCTCCCCATTGCAGTTAAATGCAGTTACTAAGGCATCCACTATTAGTAAAGTTTCTGCTCTTCCTTTGCCTGGACACTCCTCATTCCGATTTGAAGCCACCTCTGACTGTGAAGTTAGGAAACTCATTGCCTCTGTTACAAGTAAAGCAGTTGGTAGTGATCAAATAGGTCGTGAAATGATTTTATTGGTCCTGGACATTGTGTTACCCTTTATCACGCACATTTTAAATTCATCATTGTCTACGGGGGTTTTTCCCACACTGGAAAAACGCATACATTATTCCCATACCGAAAAAAAATAACCCTACCGATGTAACACACTTCAGACCAATTTCAATATTGCCTTTCCTCTCAAAAATTTTAGAACGTATCGTCAATTATCAATTTTCTACATTTCTTAACAAAAATTCACTTCTAAACTCATTTCAGTCTGGTTTTCGACCCTCTCACAGTACGTGTACAGCATTAATTAAAATCACTGATGACATCCGATTTGCTATAGATCGATCTATGGTTACGCTTATAACGTTATTAGGTTTCACTAATGCCTTTAATTGTGTAGATCACGACATATTGTTGGCAATACTACGCTCTTTTAACATCTCACAGTCAGTTGGTGAATGGTTTCTTTCATATCTTCGGGGCCGCCGGCAGTGTGTCCGAACTGAAGAGGTTTCCTCTGAATGGTCTGACATCACTGCGGGGGTACCCCAGGGCGGAGTATTGTCTCCTTTACTTTTTTCTGTATTTATCAATACATTAGTTTCTGTTTTAAACTTCAGTTCCTATCACCTGTATGCAGACGATCTACAGCTTTACATTTCTTTCAATGTTGAGAATGTCCTAGACTCCATTGATAAACTCAACAGCGATCTGGAGGCAATCCGTATCTGGACCGAAAACCATGGACTTCTCGTTAACCCTGCTAAAACACAAGTCATGTTAGTCGGCAGACCTAGGCTGCTTTCTAAACTGGATCTTAATTCTCTTCCACCAGTTACATTTAATTATATAAATCTACCATACTCCTCTCAGGTGAAAAATTTAGGACTCCATATCTCGCAAGATCTCTCCTGGTCTTGTCACGTGGCGGAAATCAGTCGAAGGGTTTTTGCAGCGACGCATGCACTTAAACGGATGCAGAATATGCTGCCACAAAAAGCAAAACTTGTGCTTGTTAACTCCTTATTGCTCCCAATCATTGACTATGCAGATATCTGCTATACCGACCTCACTGAAGAGCTACTGAACAAACTGGACCGCCTGCTCAACCTATGCATTCGGTATGTATACGGTTTGCGTAAGTTTGACCACATTTCTAATTTCCGTTCAAGACTTGGGTGGCTCAACATTCGCTTTCGCCGAGATGCGCACGTTCTTGCTGCTCTTTATGGTATCCTTCATGATCCAAGTTCTCCTGAGTACCTGCAAGAGCGCTTTAAATACCACGGCTCCGCTGGTCGTGTTCAACGTTCCTCAAACGTAGATATGCTTGCCTATCCGCATCACAAATCTAGACTATATTCAGATTCCTTTACAGTTACTGCAATCAGGTTATGGAACGCCCTTCCTCAGAAAATACGTCAAGCACCGTCTCTAAACGTTTTTAAGCATCGAGTACACGAACACTATCAAAAATGTCAGAATCCCTCCACATAATCACATTCATATTTATCTATTTAACTTGTGTATATATATTATATTTACAAATGTATTTTATAGGTACTATATATCTACATATTTATATTTTATATTACTATATTACTTTAATTTATATTATATTATATTAAGTATATATTTTTTGTATAATATATTTTTACTTAAATTCTATATATAAGCCAAATTTACAGCATTGTATAATATTATCATACCTTCTTCACTTTATTACCTACTACGTAAATATGTTTCTTCTTTCCCCAATTTTTCTCTCTAAATTATTTTACGCACTGTTCTCAACCCTGTCCCCACTACCAAAGGTTAACTGGAAGAGAATACCTCTAGGTATTAAGTTCGCCTTTGTGCATTTCAATAATATGTGCAATAAAGTATTTAAAAACAAAAAACAAACAAACGTCTGATTTTTTAGTAGCTTTTGCATCTGGACAGGGTCCATGGACACGCTCCGATGCATTGCGGACAACCGAACAGTAGCTTTCAAAGCCCGCTCCGTTACGAACGCTTACTACTTCCTCGAATGGTCAGCCAAACATTCCAGCCTAATTTCATTTTTATGGAAAAAGAATAAGTAATCATATACCTACTAATATTATAAATGCGAAACGGTGTATGTTTGTTGGTCCTTCAGTCACGCCGAAACAGTGCAACTTACCTGGAGAGTGAGATAAGCTACTTTTTGACACTACTACTTTATCCCGGAAAATTAAAGAGTTCCCGTGGGATTAAAAAACATATTCCACGCGGATGAAGTTTTAAAATAATTGATCTACTTCTTGTATCGAAATAACAGTATCGTTTTATAGAAATCTAGGTGCAATTACTCAACGCATTCCAAAATAACAGAGCATGTCGTTTGGTGTCATCACATTCACACGTGGCCGCTAATTTACTCACATGCTTCAGTGCGCATGCGCATTGAACGATTTAACAGATACTGTTATATTGAATTGCCTACCTATACAATTTTGAATAACAACTGTATATTTAGGTATCTTAAACTGAAAAATTTTAAAGGTAAGTTTAAATGATAAATGATAAATAATTTATTCGTCACGTAGGACAACTTGTGTCGCTTATGAATCGTTGAGACTCTACCACCGGTTCGGAAAGCTGTTCTACTGAGAAGAGCCGGCAAGAAACTCAGCAGTTGCTCTTTTCTTAAAAAAGAAAAGGTTACAATAAGTAGACGATACAACACGTACGTTACAAATATTACACTGACTTGTGGGTCACTGGATGCGAGGCCGGTTGCTTCCATGGAACTTTGTCATCAATTAAATCATCGATAGTGTAATAACCTCGACCGGGTTAAGGTGATCTCAAAGAATTAAGAATTAAGAAAACGTAGGATAATTAAAAATTTAAGCTTGTTTCCTGCCCGAGTATGTAAGGAATCGTATTTCTTTATTATATAAGAATGACCATAGAAATAATAGGTCCTCTTTATTAAATGTATGCGTATAACATGGACTTATTCAAAAGATAGTACTGCTGTCTTCAAAATCATTGTGTAACTATTTATGAATGGATATAATAAAAAAAAACCGGTCAAGTGCGAGTCAGACTCGCGCACATAGAGTTCCGTACCACCACACAATATAAATTATTTTAGTAAATAACAAGAAAGATATCTTAACAACACGTAATTAGCTGTGAAATAACTGGCTAACACAGAGGTACCTATTATGGCGCTAGCCGCTAAGCTGGTAGCGCCTGACGAACAATTCGACACCCTATGAGTACGGAACCCTAATTATCGATTTTCCGATATGTTCCTATGCTTGTACTGCAAGACCTTGCTTCTGGCTAAATTTCATGTTTCTAAGTCAACGGTACTCTATAGGTTTTGATTTATTGGCAAGTGTCAAATTATGTGATAAACGATTGGTACCTTTTGGTTACGTTGACTTAAAAGCTTGTTTTTTTACAGCTAAGCGTAGCTCTTGAGGTTTGGAACCCCTAAAAATAATCCTGACTAATCAAATAAATATTATAAATGCGAAAGTTTGGATGGATGTATGGATGTATGGATGTATGGATGTTTGTTACTCAATCACGCTCCAACAACGGCTGAACGGATCTGGATGAAATTTTTCACAGAGATAGATTATAGTCTGGAATAGCACATAGGCTACTTTTTATCCCGGAAAATTAAAAAGTTCCCGCGGGAACCGAAAAACCTCAATCCACGCGGACGAAGTCGCGGGCATCAGCTAGTATTATTATAAACGCGAAAGTTGGTATGTATGGATGTATGGATCTTTGTTACTCTTTCACGCCAGAACGGCTGAACGGATCTGGATGAAATTTGGCACAGAGATAGATTATAGTCTAGAATAACAGAAAGGCTACTTTTTATCCCGGAATATTGAAGAGATCCCGCAGGAACCGAAAAACCTCAATCCACGCGGACGAAGCCGCTGGCATCAGCTAGTATTATTTAAATAAATGATGCATATACGGCTATGGATTATAATTATGATGAACTACTTATTTTGGAAAATCGTAATAATTACGAACTTAAGTAATTAATTATGTATGTACGCCTGCGCACATGGGTCCTTCAGAAATAACATATTTTATTACATTCAATTTAAAAATGTGTCTGCCAAATCGAAAAAAATAATAATATACGGCGTTCTCCATAAACAATAATTTATAATGAACGTAAAATCACCAAAGTACTCATATATATTTAGTTATCTTTTTACTGTAAATTAATTACTGTAAAAAAGGGAACATCAGCTGATTAAAATACCTTTTCACCACATGAAACAAAATCAGTTATCTTTTATCGACGTAACTGGAAATATGCAATATTGCCAGCATATGAATGTTCTATGCAATAGCTTCCTCTAACTGACGAAATCAAATAACAGGTAGGTAGGCCTTTTATAGACAATTCATAAAGCCCCTAATACCATGCATATAAAGGTTATCTTGAAACGTATTATTTTGTTCTGAGAAATGGTCGAAGGTATAACTATTCTGGAATGCAGACACAAATAGTAGGTAGGTACGTTGCACACTGTTGTAATTTTTAATGAAATCGTTGATACCTCAGTTACGCTGCACAATATTAGATTACGCATTCGTAATAGATACCTACATAGAAAACGCGATAATGAAAATTAGGTAAGTCAGTAGGTAGGTATTGTGAGTACGTACTTAGATATTGGGTTGGTAATGGCTTACTTAAGACTTGCATTAACACCTAAGTATTTTTTTTTCAACTGCCCAAGCATGAATGCACGTGCAAACCGTGCATGAATCGTACCTACCTACGTAAATTATCTCACGGATTTTGCATTAAAAAAATCACCAATAAAGTTATTCTAGCTATTACGATGCTATGCTAGCATAATCCCACAAAGGTGTCCTGAAAATTACATAACATAACATAAGTATAGTTCGCGCACGAGTTGAATGCAGAGTAAATGTATGTCACCATACATTTGCTCTGCATTCAAATCGTTGACGCTAACATGTCAACTTGATGGAGACGCAATATGGGGATCTTAATTCTCAGCTGATGAGAACATTTCAAAGAAAAATATACTCCATTGTTGTTGTTTCTATTAGCACAAATAATATAATTTCTGTGAAAAGAAAACTGACAAACAAAACAAGCCACAAGAATGCGATTTAATTAAATTATATGCTATCAAAAAACGCTATTTAAAAATATTCATTTATTAAACTACCGGATGAATGCACTCGTTAATCTGTAAACTGTTTTACATAATTAAAATAAATCGCTTATAATCAAGGAACACGCCAAGCGGCATGGAGATTATTAAATTAACTTTATATCTATCTATATCTATTCTTATCAGTTCTTATTGAAAACGACTAATAGCTGCGGTGTCTAGAATGTCAGGCTGTTAAGGATGCTGTTATGCCTAGTTAGAATTACAGTTTATGATAGTAGTGTAAAAAATACAATTAACATTAATTATCAATTTGTAAGTACTTAATTGCTTTAGGAACAATTTATGTTTTATTTTGTTTTGATTATAGAAAACGTAAAAAAGATGTGGAAGTATGCCATATAGCTGATATACTTACCTAATAAAGTAGCGATGAGTAATTTGAGGACCATCTTCGATAAATCATAACTTCAACAGCTATTTCAACTTTCAGTCCCGTGGCCGTAAATTAATTGACAATCTAGGTATAACAGGTTAGATACAAACCGATATGATATAAGAAAACATAATTTGATCACAATTAAACGATGCCCTTTGCACAAATCAACGGCACTCCCAGCTAAAGTTCTTCTGCAGTCGGTGGTTCCACCCATATCTAGTTACAATCAAACACGTCGCTTTAGGCAAACGGTCACAAAGAAAAAACTAATAACTTGCCATTTTTTCGCTGGGGAAAAGCACTTACTTAACTCACATAAAGCATGTTAGTGAGCCTCACAGCGTTTGCGAGAATCTAGCTAATATCCGAGCAGCACAGTCTGGTTAAGAAGGAATCGTCTCAAAGATCACATATTATGTATTAGATTCAACTAATCCCAACCCAATTTTTTGGGATTTTTATTAAAACATTACATTGATCAGCAATCTAACTTTAAGTTTTACCAATTATCAAAAAAAACCCGTGTGAAATTGTGCATTTACCTATAAGTGTATTTGGCATTTTGTAACATTCATTATTAGTTTTCGTTACTTTGCCAAATAGCGAGCTTTTGCCAAGAGTGGCAAAGAATGAGGCCGTGTATTCATGCCAAAAATTAGGATAATAACAAGAACATGATTTAAAACAATAGGTTTTGAGTTCTTGTCAACCTCTCTGATGCAGGAAACGGGCCTCGACTAGCGGGCCGATTTCAAGGTCATTTGGGACCTTACATCATCATATATTTTATCTGTATCGTGTTCAGCAGTGATAGGAGGCTTCGGCCACGACTCGTTATCGTCCTGACGATACAAAATACCAGCTATCTATTACTACGGTCGCTAACGACAAAGTCCTATCGCTTGGCGATACAATTAGTGTTTTTTTTTTTAAACTGAAATCATACAAGTAAACATCTCATAATGCGAACATTTCTGTAACTATTGGCTAAGCCGAGCCTACTTATACCTTAGAGAGCATCATCTACGAGTAGTTACGCCATTGTATGGAACGCATGCATTTATAGTCTTTAAAGTTGGTTGAACGAAAGATTAGGGCAAGGCTTATAAATTGCGGCCTTTCGCTGGCTAAATGTCATCCATGCCTGGATACTGGCGAACTAGGCGTGGCGAGGATATCGTGTCATCAGGATAAAGGTTACAACAACGGCCTGCATACCAAAACGAGTTGATTCTCACAAAATACAACTGCAATAATTTTATCAAAAAGGTCAACAATATTTTGAATATATAAATTAATGACGACTACAAAAAAAAGTTGGTTTGAACTTTTATAATTTTTTGTCCCTTTGCCTTTTTCTCTGCGATTTTGTTCGATACAGGCAACTGTAGCATAGGTTTCAAATAGGAAGGCAAATTCTATGAAACATGAATCAAAAAAATAAACATCTTTATTATTTCTATGCTTTATTGCATCAAGGTGGCACTTCAAATCGATATTGAGTTTTATTTTAATTTGGTGTCACATGCCTATCTTATCCTCTGCCTCGTTGGTCTAGTGGTTGGCATGTTCGACTGCGGCCGACGAGGTCCCGGGTTCGAGTCCCGGTTCGGGCCATAATAGAGTATTGGGTTTTTCTGACTAGAAATTCTCAGTACTAGCCCGCAATTAGGAAGTTGGCGGTGTTTTACCCCCGTGCCTCGGAGCGGTCCCGGTTTATTATCACTAACATGACAATAGTCGTTAAAGCCCGCCAACCCGCATTGGAGCAGCGTGGTGGGTCTAAGCTCTAATTCCTCTCTCATGAAAGTGGAGGCCTGTGCCCAGCAGTGGGACGTTATTGGGCTGTAGTGGAGTGTGGTGGCCTATCTTATGCCGAATATGTACACAACACACCGCCAAGCTGTAAATAATATAAGTACATACCTGTTTTAATTACACGTACGTTTTATATTGTTAAAGAAAATAGGAATCAAAACGTTTACAACAAGGTTATGGCTACCATTGGCAACCATTGACGCGTATCGCCCATTCGATTTCCTCATTGTTTCACCTGGCGATTGCAATTTTAGTATTTTACTTGCTTACACGTACTATGATATTGTGTGTAAGAAAATATGTCATTTCTGGCATTCACATCATTGCAGAACTAATTTTTTAAATGTGTTTTTTACAACATTAAAAACACTTATTACAACAACATTGTAAAGTTTGGATGTTTGCTACCTACTCCTTCACGCCTCAATAACTGAACTGATTTGGCAAACATTTGGAATGGAGATATATAGCATTATCCAGGAAAATTAAAGAGTTCTCGCGGAAATAAAAAAATATTACCTACAAACTTTATGCCGCTGTGCAGACAGAATGCAACACAGGCATCCCGATTCGTAACATTCATATTATTATTTATTTACAAATGAACGACGCGCGTTCTTTAACTGATATTTGTTCACGCCAGTTCACGCATACTGTGTAGTGACCCAATATTTCTGCGACATTCATTTTTTATTTGATCCCATATAAACCAATCTGGAGCTGACGAAGATCTTCGGTGACAGGTGAAGTAAAGTAAATTGTAAAATCAGTATTTTAATGAAATTTTTAGTAATTTTTAATAATAATGATAGGTAGGTTATGATAGGTAGGTAGTATTTTTTATTTTTATTTAATTTATATGGTGCAAAGGGAACCACGTAATACGAGCAGCTAGCCGCCACGGCCTCGATAGCCGCCGTTGATACCAAAAACAGATGTTTTATTTTCGTGTGTCCCTCGCCTATTCGTGTTTTACGATCAAAACTGCTCACAGGAAGATATAATTAATGAACAACATTAACAGATCGTTTATAATAAACTTTCTAAACGGAAACTTGGCTGGAGCGATGTTATTATTTATTTACGAATACGTATATTATAACACGAGCTCCTAATTATTTTATTGCATCACCACATATACTGTAATTTCAATAAAAAACAAAAAGTAATATAATAAACGAGAACGTATGTTTCTTTTTTGCAAATGTAAGATAAATTTCACATTCAACAAAAGCAAGAAAATATATATTAAACAAGCGCAATACCTTATCGTTCGCAAGTTTAATAGTTATAATTCCCTAATTATATGTAGATTATGAAAATTCAAATTTCGCGGAGGCATCGTTGGAATACAAATTAATCATAAACCTCGTAAGTTACACAAAGTTATAATGCATTTTCCATGGTTGAATAATCTCTGACAGTCATAAATTGTCTGCATATGAAACCAACGTGCTTATTGGACGCTCATACAATTCTGTGGTAAGCATAACCTTCAGTAAGAGAATTTTTAAATAAGTTAGGTTAAAAATATTGATTTTGATCTGGGTAATTTTTTTTATTTTACCTACTTATTTTTTAACTTAATTTCTATGCGCAAACTTCAATGATTTGCTCTTTCGTTATGCTACGGATCTATGAATCGAATAAATACGATTTCCTACCGAAAGATTATATCTCAGCCCGCGATAATTACCAATCCCACGTATTTAGCTTTGGCTTCACCAGCTTTTGGTTTATGTACTTTCTTTTTCGTGTATCTACTATCGATCGCCGTTATTCAGTCGCACCTTATTTTTAAATCATATGACATTCGATTACTTGCTGGAAACAAGCTGCGTTGTAGAGATATACTTAATAAAAGGGAAATATCAATAGGGAATACAGAACCAGTAAACTATATCCCATGTTAACTCTACCATATAAAAAGTATAACTGGTGGGACAACTTCAAGAAAAATGTAGCTAAAGCCTTAATAGGACGTACCTACTTCTTAACAATTACGCACTTGGGCAGAATAATGTCGGCCATAACAATAATACTAACAAGTTCTTTGCAACAAAAACCATTTGGCACATTTTTATGTTAAAATTGCACTTGTTAGCGCTCATTTGTTATACCTTGGTCTATTTTTCTTTGGATGCCGTAGCAGACAAGGACCTCTTATAGTTTCGAAATGCCACAGAGCCACAGAGACTCAAGACTGCTGTGGCTCTGGCATGTTTTGGTAAGCATATCAACTTGATACTTATTATATAAACAGTCAACCATAGAATAGGTAATAGTACTGGTACAACCACGTACCTACAACGTCCGTCTAAGTAAAAGATGGAGTTTATTTTTAGGCCAATAGAACTGTCATATTATATCTACTGATTCTTTTCTTGCCATTGCCAATGCCAGGAACAACAAAGGTCAACCTCAGTGGTTTTTTTCAATGTGTGTCAAACTATTGGTGTAGACTGTAGATACTTATTGAAAATTTGTATTTAAACTTAATTTAATCAAAATAAAGCATTGTTTAGCTATGAAGTAAGTGCATTATAAGTAAATAGATTATTATAGGTAGGTAAGCGTAAAAACAAAGATTTAAATTTTTTGCTTTAAAATATTTTATCTTCCAAGACAAAATTACTAACCTACGACGAGAAATTACGTGGACATATTTGTTCACATTATTCATGCAAACGTCAAGATCACTAGACGTGGTTATTTTAGTTGCTCTATTTATATTTTCCTCACGACCTGTTACCATCTCCCCTTGCCACAGCACAGGGGACAAACTGCCAAGCCATATTATTTCATTATTGTTGACTTTCGTGTTGTAGAATTATAATCCTTATTTTAGGAATGTCAAGGTACATAACATCAAACTGTCATTTTAAGTAATATTGCTTACGTATTGCTCTAAGCGTTGGCGATATGGCCCCTGGACACCTTGAATACGTTTGTATCACGATGGCATATTATTTGCATAAGATGTACCTAAAGCCCTTTGAAATTGAAGCTTATTTTCTTAAAATGCTTTTGACTGAAATTCTTAAAACTAGTTTCAGGTTCGAAGGTTCTTTAGGAACTTTTATTAACTAGGTGCGTGCAATATCTCGTTTAAGCTTTTGTATTACATTAGATAGATTGAAATAATTACAACAATGAAGGCTTGTGTTTCAGTTTTTTTTAATTCATTTATAGTTCTGTTTCTTCTCATAACATTATCGTGCGGACTAATCTTATCAAGCTTACTTTGTCGTATATATGCGATAGCTATCAACTGCACTTTTCTGTACTTACTTAATTGCAACCCGACACCGGTGTTTACATTTATAGGCACCTAGGCTAATTGGCACGTAATCATTTCTTTTCTAAGGAGTCCCGTTGCCCACCGTTATTAAATGACCCGCAAACCTCTGCAAACATTTCAAAAGGTAGTAAAGTCTTACTAATGGGCATTAGCAGCATACCATTTCTGACAATGTTAAATCGGCGCTAAGGGCCTGAAATTATAGATAATTGAGTGTTTTTTAATGGAAACCATGTCGGGCTGACAGTATTGGCCCAAGGAATGTTTCTTAGATCGTGAAATGTCAATCGTCTATGGCTTCGACAAGCACTTATTTCTTACAGTGCAATAATTTAAGTAGCTGAACAGCTCGGCAAACTTATCTGTAAAATAGAGTATTAATAAGATAATAGTTTGTTTGTATTGCTTTCAGAGTATTTAGAACATAAAATACAAAGTTTTAATTTCAAAAGTTCTTTTTCATTAAGTACAGAGTACAGACAGACAAACAGACGGACGGACGGACGTAAAACATGTTTAAACACTTTATAAAATTATACAGATACTAAAAAAATACGTGGAATTTTAAGTTCTATCTTCTAATTATTGAGATGATATCAACCTTATAAACAATGTGAAATAAAAGTTTATGTACCTAGACTACGCAATCATAATATTATGATTAAACGCAACGTAGCGTAGGGAAAATTACGAAAATATCAATTTAAAATTCAAATACGACTGCATGCGGCTTCAAACTGTGAATGCAAATTTGTAAACTTTTAACCCTTCTGTGATATTTATGTGTTGAACAAGTAAGGCATATTATGAGCATAAACATAACACATATCAATGCCCTCTATTTTACACGGTCTACAGTATAATATTTCCATAGGTACTTGTAATCAAGCCACAAGTCCAATAAGCAACCATTGTTATAAGCTGTATATTATTGTACCTATATGAATCCTAATAAAAATAAAAATGTCGTAATTAAAATTATTACGATGGGTCTACTATACGATAGGGAATTAAAACAGTGTCAATGGCCCCGAAACGACAATTGCTTAGATAAATTAAAATTCAGTTCTCATTTTCATGCTCATGAGTCACGGCTTAAAGTTTGAATAATAATTATCTGTAAGGGGCATTTAGTATACAGTAGCATTTATGATACTATTTATCTCTAAGTTGTTTTATACGCTGTAAATGTTCTTAATGCGATCTGGAAGAAACTCAGCAGTCCCGCTTCAAAAAGCAGCTTTGTACTTTCATAATAGGCTTACAAGCGACAAGAAAGTTGACAAAATAGGCGATTACGTAAACGTATTTAACGTTATCTTAATCGAAAGAGATGGGTATACTGAGTTTAATGTATCAAAAGCACTATACATGACAGGGTGTTCCTCTAAGCATATTTAGAATTGCATCGCGGATGATGAACTTGGCGGCGCAGGCGCACCGCGCAGGCGAACGGTTTGCATTCGCGTCCAAGAGATTTACTTACGCATTGTAGAGCGGCTAGGCGGCGGCGGGCTACCCTACGTTTTCCTCTCTCTCGCGCATTCTAACATGTTCATTGTTTTTGGATTTGATCAACCACATTTGTCAAATGTATACTGTGAGTATACCTTACGTCAGTAAGAAGTATCCTCTATGACAGACTTTTACAATCGTTGAAAATGTTAGAATGTGTGAGAGAGAGGGAAATTAGGATACTTCGCCGCTGTAAGAATCTATTCAAGAATCTACTCCCTTTGGCGTTGTTTCCACTAATGCTTGATGTTAGATATGGATTTTAAATCCTTGAATACTGGTATTATACAGAAAATAAGTGCTGCTGAAAATAATGTGCCATGGATTTTGTTTTTACCCGTAAGCCAAATAAATTCTTACGCCTGACGGGCCGGACGTTGCAACTTGCAAGTCCTTCGAAGAACAGGACTAGGGTGCTATGTTAACGCAAAACCTATGTAGTATATATGCTTTTAATTGCCTCATTTTTTGTTATTATTTCTGTAATGTCAAACTTTGGCCTTTTAGGGAATTTTGTGAGTGCTATAATGCAAATAAAAATAAACGTAGGTGTTATATCACTTACCAGGCCAACTGAGCAATTCTTAAGGCACAACGCACTTGAAAGAGGCCTCTAAAATCTACTAATTGACCTATTAATATAGAACATCGAAAACATACATACCATACCATAACATAACTTAAAAGTAAGAACGTTTTTTCTTTGTCCTATCTGGCACTATGATAACGTGTAAATATCTTAGCATCTCAATATCGTCACTCGCCAGATCTAATTTTCACTGATGTCGTCTAATTTCATAAAGCTTTTTAGTATTCATTTGTCTAGCCCTAGGATAACAAAAATAGCTATTTTTTTCTCTTATGATTACAGTCATCCGAGAGAAAAGAATAGATCCTTTTTGAAGTTGTAAAAAATGACGTTTTGCTCCGTCCTATCTGGCACTATAAGCGTGCAAATATCTTCGCAATTGCGTCTATTTCAGTGTCGTCAGATGCACGCAGTTACGCGCACTGTGTTTATAGCACGCACGTCACTCACACGCATGCCCAATCCGACAGCGAAACGATAATGTTAGATCACCGGCTTTTTACTATGCGGAATGTAAACTAAACTTGTATTTAAATAACTTGAAGAATGCTAAAATTATGTAGTTTGACCACCTCTTTGATGCAACGATGCGTACACTCGTTTTATATGCGTAAGGTTCCTGAGTTATTCGTGGTTGAACCAAAATATGAAATTACCATTCGGTCTGGTAATTTTTAAACGAGGCTATAGTAATATCTATCGTGATCTTAGCGAAAACATTTTCACTCCCTCGTGGTTTTGGCACCCACAAAACATTGCAAAGGGCAGAGGCCACTGGGAAACTTATAAACCTATGGCGCTGACTTTAATTGGGCTGCAGCTGTGGTTAAAAACTTAAAACCTATTTTCATGGTAAAAAGTATTGACGGGAGAGAGGTACTTATTTAAAACTTAGTAAGTAGGTACATGAATATTGGCTGCGACTTTCTTCACGTTAAGTTAGATTTTCATACAAATTTCAAACCCCCTAGTCTACTTTATCCTCTAAAACGCATGTGCAGGTATAATAGCTATCAAATTGAAGTCCGATTCGTCCAGTCCGATTCGTCAAACCAAAACAGATACAGTTCGCGCGCGAATTGAATGCAGAGCTTATGTATGTGTCACCATACAAAAGCTCTGCATTCAACTCGCGTGCGAACTATAGGTTACTATGTACGTTCTCGAGTATTGTCTGAGGAACGTAGCAGTGCTCGACCGCCCGCTCGTACGTCTACCGACCGCTTGAAATTATTGAAAAACCTCAAAAATGTACTACCTACTAATTATTATTATGTGTACCATAGAGCAACTATTCCAGACATTACTTAACCAACGCGTGAGAATTTTAAACGATCTCTATGTTATTTATAATATCAACTCAACACGTACCAGTGAACTATAAACAATTTAGTATCAATTGTCATTTCACAATGCAGTTGGTAATATCTACTTAATAATGTCCATTGAATTTAATCTTTAGCTAAACTAAGAGCTACTACGTGATGGTAGTAGATAACACTGCACCTGTCCACTTTACGCATCCGCTACACTGCCACCGATGTCGATTGTATGATTGTAAGGCTGCCTTTCCACCAAAATGTGGCCGTTGGTAAGAGCGAAGCGAAGCGTCATTTTGAACTTATGTGAAACGAATTAGTTACTAGGGTATAAAATTTACGTTATGGTTTATCAGTCTAATATTATTGTCTTTTGACTGTAGATATTCCGACCCAGTTGGATGTAGAGTCCACCATGACAACGATTGATCGCAAGTAACAATTAACAAATACGACAACGCAACTAACAATCGAAATATGGGCAATCAAAAGAATCGTCGTGGTGTGTACTCATTATTACATTAAAATAATATGTATTACTAGCTAATGCGCGCAACTTCATCCGCGAGGAATGAGGTTTTTTGTTTCCCGCAGTAACTCTTTAATTTTCCGGGATAAAAAGTAGCCTATGTTTTATTCACAACTAAAATCTATCTCTGTACTAAATTTCTTCCAGATCCATTCTGAAGAGATATCCATCCATCCATCCATCAAAGCTTTCACATTTATAATATTTGTATAGATTACGACGTCGAGTGACAAAAATAGTTCCAGAAGGTCATAGCTGAGCAAATGCACTTGCACAGTATCGTCTTTTCGATGCACACGCAGGCCAGGCAGACCAAGAGCATGCATTTGCTTGACCATGATCAGGAATTCATTTATACCAATCGCTTCGCTTAATCCCACATCTCAGGTGGAAGCTATGTTTGTGGAATATCAATACCTAAGTATAATGATTTTAAATGATAGCCATCGTATTTCCAGTGTCATCGCTTCTCTCTCTCCAGTCGTTCCTTCATTGCTGAAGATCGTGATCCTGGGGATTTTGCAACCTTGTGCGGATTAAATTTTTCCATCGAGTTCTATCGGAGGCCAGTCTTGCAATGGTGTGAAATTTGCATTTAGGGTCCCTCAGCTGGTCTGACCATCTGGTTGGTGAGCGGCCTCTCGATCTTTTGCCCTCGGTGTTGTCCGTCACTATAAGCTGTCGTTCCCACATCGCATGATGTGACCGAAGTAAGAGAGCAGGCGTTGGTAACATATGAAGGAAAGTTAGTGTCATCGCTTACATGTAGTGAAATACGATTAAGTAGGTGCCTATACCTGTAGCAAAGCTTAGAGACAAAAGTCTTTAACGAGTGTGTCCTATCTGTGATGACGTATGGAGCAGAAACGTGGACACTGACAGCCTTCTCCACAAATTTAAAGTCGCTCAGCGGGCTATGTTGGGTGTTTCTCGGAGAGATATAATCCGTAACGAGGAAGTCCGCCGGAGAACTAAGGTAACTGACATAGCCCAGAGAATTAGTAAGCTGAAGTGGCAGTGGGCAGGCCATGTCTATCGCAGAACTGATGGCCGTTGGGGCAGACGCGTTCTGGAGTGGAGACCGCGTACCGGTAAACGCAGTGTGGTACGACCTCCAGCCCGCTAGACCGACGACCTTAAAAAATTAAAGGTAAGGTTAAAAGGAAGTGGGTAGATGAGCAAGGCGGAGGACCGTGTGTGGTGCCGCGCTCTCCAAAAGGCCTATATCCAGCAGTGGACGAATGAAGGCTGATGGATGGATGGATAGAGGTACCTATAACTAAAAAATTTAGACATCCGTCATCGATGTTTCGGCCTAAGTATTTTGTTAGCTACCCTTAGGTACTTCATTGGAATGACGGAGGTTTCTGTATACCAATTTTGATCATAGTTGCAGCAATACTAAGCAATACTTAGAACTTAGAACAAAATAGTTTGGCTTTCACACAAGTTTCGAATTTGGTTGGCTTTTAAATAAGTAAATAAATTTTAGGTTTCCCTTCATAAATTTTAATATGTAGGTAAGTAGTTATACATATTATATGAAAGTTATAATATTTGAATAGTTCTTAAAGTATTTATTTTAAATGCTTTGGTTCCATGGAACATATTATCGTTAAACGAACCAATTAACTTTTTTAATTCCAGTAGGCCAAATTTCTTTTAACTGTGCGTCGGAATTTAATTTGCAATCAAACCAAGTTTGATTTTTAAGCTTCCATTTACATAATATAAGCTGAATATAACTCTTTTATATCTACTAAAAGCAATTCAAATTTCTCATAACAAAAAATTAAAAGAAATTTTCTAGGGCGCGCGTCGGGCGGATGGGAAGTGATAACGGTCTTCTTAATTTCCTTCGCAAAGTACAATAATGGATGCCATAAAATAAGAGAGAATATTTAAATAACATTTAAGAAATATTACAGTTTTAAATTAATTGTAATATCTTTATAAGGGTCATAAAACTTGTAAATAACGACCTCAAATTAAAAGTCCTTTCCGATGCCGCCAACGAGTTTCAAAACAAATACTTATAATTATTCAACTGATATAATATTAAAAGTGGTAGTAGTTGGGGAGCCCAAGAGGGGATTTTTAGATTTACTCCAGCGTGTCAGATATTGATAGCGTATACGCCCCACGTGTCTCTGTTTTCGCCTGTATGTATATTAGCCGGCTTGCATTGTGGGGTTGGCCGTACGGAAGTAAAAAAATTGGTAATAAAATAATAATATTCGAGCGCGTCAGATATTCAAAGGAGATGTTAAGTGGACCCAAAGGAAGCTCCTATTAAAAATACTTACTGACGATTCTGAGGTAACGCAAAGTCGCTGCGGTTTTTTGAAAATGCGAAACAAAGTTGCCATTTTGACTCGAAAGCATCAAATTATCATGCAGACGGTTCAGCTTCCCAAACGTGCTGACCCATAATCTGACGATTATCACGAGAAATTTTCTTAATCTGAAGATTTGAAAAAAAAAATGTAGACGCTCTCCCCACCGGTGAAAGGATATACATCATACCTATAACCTCTTTTTCTGTCTACCATCTAATCTTCAAAATCCATCAGGTCTCCACGACGCTCGAGTAAATCCACATTTAGCATCATTGCCTCCCCTACTATAGTATATATTGCCACATTGTTAACTAAATGTATTCAATAGTAGATAATTTTCAAAATAATATGTTAAAATCGTTTGAGTGAAAATTTAAAATAACAATTTGTACTTACTTGCTTTCTGTATTTATCAAAATTATACCTATCAATCATAACGACGGCAGAAGATTTACGAAATTTAGAATTAACTTTTTTCAAAGAAGGCAAAAAAACATGAAATGAAGTAATTACTAAGTAGCAACCTACTACAGCGTAAAAACATACAGAGAGACAATACCCGAGCCAGCTTAACAGTCGTGTAAGAGCGATATGTAGGTACCCAAACGACTGTTCCACTACCAAGCTAACCTGCCAGTCCAATCTGTATAAAATATAATCTCTTCCCCTCTTGTATCCTAACAGGAGAGTACATAAACGGCGACCGACTGCATGAGAAATCTTTATAGGCTGTGACTCTACATAGGATAAAATAATGTGATCTTGATCACCTAAGTAGGGTTCTAGTTAATCAGATTATTATTATACGCAGACCAGTTGAACCAGTCGCTCGGTCAGTTAGTGGTTTCGTGAGAGGTGTAATTACATCCGCTACCAAACAAATAAATAAACATCGCCACCCGATAATAGTCCAGCATGCAGCCTCATGGGAATTACAGGTACAGGACATCAGTCCAGAGTGTACTGACAATAAATGACACGCTTAAATCGTAAATAGACCGCTAATTAGTGTTTACACGAAAGTCACGAAATATTTTGCGTACCTATACAATACTTTATTTGCGACTAAGCTCTAATAAAATTCGCTTACTTAGTTGCAAACCGAGTAAAGCTGAGTTTTATTAAACTTTTAGTTTTACAGGTCATTAGACTCTAGTACCTAACTAGAGGATATTTTATGAACTTATTGTGTTCAAGTCATTTAAGGGGCGCGGAAATAGTAAATGCAACTAATGGCATGAAGTACAACTTCCCGCCGTGAAGAGCTTTGAACTTGTAATTTTAATAGCCTAAAATTTTTAATAACTACAAAATTAAATGAACGTATATATTTTACTAAGTAAGTACTTATTCTTAATAAACACACATAATTATCTGATCTGAATAAATTAGAGCGAAAACACACTAGGAACAAGGCCATACAAAACAAGAATAGTTAATACTATAGTAATTAATGCTAGGGAATTACATTTAGTCCTGTCGCACAAGTCTGCGTGTTCCTTTCATTCCGGCAGACAATTTCTTTTTTCGTCCCTAGTGAGTTTTCGCTACCAACTGAGCCGAGTGTTGTATTGCATGAGAGTGATATTATAATCAATTCACATTTGTGGCCGTTTAATATCTCACACTGCGTTTAAGCACAGCTAGAATAGCGTTTGCGTCAACCTATAATACTACCCGTGTTACGATAATGAATGCTTATTAGGGAAACTGTGACGGTGGCAGTTAAGTTATCAGCTTATTTTAGAAAACATAAAACCACCTCCTTGCGCCTGAGGCGCAGTATATGATTAGTTGCCTATATATATTATATCTTAAATTGTATCACAAGCATGTAATTTTACAGCAGCCAGAAGCTAAGTAATCATTGCTCTAAAATAATTTAGTTTCTCTATTTTGTTCTGAATAGGTCCTGAAAGTAGGGAAATGGAATGTCCTTATTACTAAATAGGTATAGCATGGACACAATCAGTGCTAAAAAGCTTTCTTGCAGCTTTTTAGTCGACAAAGCATTCGTTGTCGCGCTGATAGCGGGTTTGCCAAAAATATAATTATATTAGGTATGCTAGTATTATAGACCTACATGCGTGTGGTGATGAATAGGGTTTTAAGATGCAAACTAACAATATGTAATACACAGACTCGACCATTTATTAAGGAAGAAACACAATAACATATAAGATATATTAAATTAATTGCAATGTAACAATATAACAACAACGAGATCCTTATCCACTCGCGATCAAGGTATAGAGATAGGTCTACTTTCTGGAACACTTGCTACTCAAGGCAAATCTCAGTATCGAATGGTTAAAGACTTTGAAGTTGTTATAATGTAAATTCTAAAGCAGTATTGTGACGTCACGCCATTAATAGCGGAAAACCACGCGTATAGACTGCCTTGCCACGCCACAGGTTCAGCGCCATCTGTAGTCATCTACATCTGTAGGCACTAACATCGAGCGGCGCTGTCATCGAGCGGCGCTCACATTATAGTCACGAAAACTTATTTATAAAGCACTCGCCAACAGGCAAGAGCAGACACAAATGACGATTTGAACGGTGCGACTTGGCGAAACGGATCGAGTCGATACTTGAAAACGCTATTCCGCAGCTTGCATCTCAAATTCTCAAATATGAACAGTCAATTTATTGGGACCACGTGATATGAATAATAAAAAAGACTTTGAACATACAAAAACTTACAGTGAAATAATATTCATTGCATTACGGCTGACAGTGTTTTTATAACGTTCAATAAGTACTTGAGGACCTTTGGGGATCCACTCCACGTCGTATAAAATGCGCTGGGCAACCACCCTCTAAGGCTATAGGTATCACGTTGTGTCCGGGACTGTCTCAGGTCAAAACATCTTTTTTTGGTCTTAGTTTATTTTCGCCGTTACTACCATTTGTATTCAACCACTATTCGGATTGTGCTCGATCCATTATTATTTTTATCAATCATTGAAATTTGAGAGCTTTGCAATGTTCAGACTCGGCGAGCAGCGACGGGACGGGTCGATACCTGCAGTCTGGACGAAGAATATTAGCCAAAGATTTATTGATACAAAAGCTTTGAATACAAAAACGGTAAACCGTGTGTAGGATAGGGCGGGGTTAGTTGAGCATAGGGGCAAGTTGGATCTAAATATCTCGCAAACTATTCACCGTACGCATAGGTATCTTATGGCGGAAAGAAGGGGTCGCAGAAAGGGTACTCACCGCACGATCGCTAATCGATCGACAAGCGAGTTAATCGCCCGGGCGTTTTGTTTATTTTGTGACCAAAAAGTAAAAACGTCGTTTATCACAATTTTTCGTCTGTATTAGTCAAATGTTATCTGTTTTCAATCAGGTAAGTATTAATCTTCCATAAAATTATTGTACTTTTGATATGTAGAGAGGTTCTGGGTATAAATTTTTTATAACCTCACTTTTGTTTTAAAATTCCGGGTTGGGGTTAGTTGAGCTATAGTTGCTCAACTTACCCCACGACTCAAACAACTAAAGTAATGAATGTTTAATTTTTTGTTAGGATGCGGACTTACAAGAGGAAGACTACAAGATTTTCTTACATTACTGAAGACTGAAATAATGATGCAAAGGCTGTCAACGATGAGGGAAAAAGTGTGAATTTTTGTCAATTGCAACAGTGACAATGACCATTAAGTTCCAAAGATCTTATTAATATTTTCTTTTAAGATATAAGCTATATGGGTAATAATATAAATATTTAGGTCTGATTTTAAACAGAAAGACTTAATCTAATTCTGAAGTTAATCTTAAGATACGTTAATGTTTTATTGATTCTAGTTTCGGTTAATTATTCAAAGAAAGTTACTTTACGTTTGTTGTTCTGTCACTAAAAGACTATAAATAAAGAGCTGATTGTCAAAAACATATTTTACTTCATCTCTAGTCAACATTGGACCCATGGTTTGGCTAGACATTCTTAGTGCTCAACTTGCCCCATACCCTTGCTCAACTTACCTCACCTATGGGGTACATTGAGCATACTTGACTTTCTGCATTTATGTTTAAATGCAGAAAGTCAAGTATGCTTAATGAATTAATGTCGAATTTAAGAGCTACAGCTGTTGCTGTAGCTCTTAAATTCGACTTGTTACAAAAAAAAATACTATGGACACTTTTGCTAAGGTATAAATAATTACTAATCCATCAGGCCGCATAACAACTCATTGAGACTTATGATTGAGGAGCTATATCCGCTCAAGTGAAAAATTGCTCAACTAGCCGCCCTACCCTACATCATAGAGTTAAGTAGGTATACGTCTTACCGACGTAGTACATTGATAAGATGCGAAGAAAAAACGTACTTTTAATGCGGTATATGACTTGACACAAAAATTGACACATTAAATACAATACATGAGCGTGAAGAAATATTAAAGAACTAGCTGATGCCCGCGACTTCGTCCGCGTGGATTAAGGTTTTTCGATTCCCGCGGGAACTCTTTAATTTTCCGGGATAAAAAGTTGCCTATGTGCTATTCCAGACTACAATCTATCTCTGTGCCAAATTTCATCCAGATCCGTTCAGCCGTTAGAGCGTGATTGAGTAACAAACATCCATCCATACATCCATACATCCATCCAAACTTTCGCATTTATAATATTTATTTGATGATATTTGATTTAAGTGTTTTCAAATAAAAATATTCATTATAACCTCTATACGACGCGACGTTAGTATTTTCTTTAAGCAAGCTCATTTTCTGTTGTCTAAAGTTATGTTCACACAGCGCGGCGTTGCGTTTTACAGGTTCGTTTTTATACTAGATACGTTTTTTAGGCGATAGCATATGTAATTTTATTGTATGAATGATTTCACACACGACAGTATTCAAGATCCAGTAAAATACCGATCCGACAAAATATAAGTACAGAGGTTCGTTTTATGATTCAGGCACGTTTTTATTCGGCGATATACATAGTTATATGTGCTTATAATATAGTTGTAGGAACGAGGTCACCGGAGTAATCCGGATATAGTACCTACACAAGTCTCCAGTAGCGCCGGATCCGTTAAAAAAACGGTCCTGTAAATACGGACCTTCTATGTAAATAATATTATGTACTTTAAGGGCTCCGCGGCGCGAGCGCGATTGACGTGAAAAAAGCGACGCGACGCGACGTCCCGGTCCCGCCAGCGATGCGACGCACGACGTCACCGGTCGATAGCAGCTCCCGCGCGTCTCCCGAAGTCTGCCCCGCCAGATACCTATATCCCGCCAACCCGCCGGGACGAGCCTTGAATACTAAGTTTTATATAAAAATATGTATTGGTTTCGACTAAAGCATTTTGCTCAAAACTGAATTCGTATAGAATTACAGATATAATATCAGATATGCGTACCTATTCCCATGCTTGCATAGACTTTGCAACCACTTGCTTTAGATTTTCATTGTAACGTCATTTAGCAGCTAAGTAACAATAACTAAGTAAATTGTCATCGCATTAAAATAAAATTAAATTTCAGTTTAAATCGCATATCCAAAAGTGATCTGAATGAGGACTCTTACAAACCCATAAAGCCCTAACTCAACTCGAACTAATCCTACGTAGTATTATACCACAGAGTATTATTATACTATATACACTAGAGATACGCTCATTATGATATCTAAAGTTCGCAACATATGGTTCGCATACCTAATAAAAAATGTAAAAGATACCTGGATCCTGATATTTGATATCAAAGTTTTTATTTTGCGGTCAGAACAACATAAAAATACGCTTACAGATTTGGAATTCCTCGAAAGGTGTAAAAAGCAACATTTTCCAAGGAAAGAGGAAGGGAGTGTACCTTTAAGAAGGCATTCCTTCCACGTGCTAGATACCATTATCTATAAAAGTAGGATCAGGTGGCGAACGCGTAAGGCCGGTCATTGATCTTTATTTGTTTGCCCGGAGTGGTCCGAAGTTCCTAACTGCCGGGAACAGTGAGTGTATTTTACTAGAGATGAAGATATTGTCTCGGCGGACCATTTGAAATAAAAAAAAATATCACTTTACCTCTTTTTAATGTGTCTTTACATAATAATATTATATATTACTGGTTCATTAATAATAATTAATGGATACAACTCTTTTATATACTTCGTTACTATTATCAAATAAATATTATAAATGCGAAAGTTATGGATGGATGTATGGATGTATGGATGGATGTTTGTTACTCAATCACGCCCGAACGGCTAAACGGATCTGGATGAAATTTGACACAGAGATAGAGTATAGTCTGGAATAACACATAGGCTACTTTTTATCCCGGAAAACTAAGGAGTTCCCGCGGGAACCAAAAATCCTTAATCCACGCGGACGAAGTCGCGGGCATCAGCTAGTAGTTGATAAAAACAATTTATCTCTACTCTTATGAACAAACTTTGTTCCATCTGTTATGGTTAACTTCAACTTTTAATTTGGCTATTAATTTCTTCCTTTAATAAATCTTAAATTTAGTATTTTTCCCATGTTAATGTTTAATGTTTTTTTTATTTTAGGGTGGGATCGTATTGTTATGTTAAGAAAACATAACAATATGTCGTATTGTTATGTTTTCTTAACATTCCAAGTAATTTATTTAATTTTAAATGTAAAAAAACCGGCCAAGTGCGAGTCGGACTCGCGCACCGAGGGTTCCGTACAAACCTGTAGTAAGTTTTACGATTTATGACTTATTAAAAAAAATTGCTTAAAAATTACGTTTGTTGTATGGGAGCCCCCCTTTAATATTTACTTTATTGATATTTAATTATTTATTTTGAAAGGTAATACACAAGTTAATATTCTGTGAAAATTTGAACCGTCTACCTGTTACCGTTTTTAATATTGAGCAAAAAAATACGAAAAAAACACGTTTATTGTATGGGGACCCCCCTTAATATATATATTTTTTTAATTTTTAGTATTTGTTGTTAAAGCGGCAACGGAAATACATCATTTGTGAAAAGGGGTTGTTTCAAATTTATATGGAGCCTGGGCCAGGTATTTGTACGGTATTTCAAAATGTTCGGGGTCATAAAATAGTAACATTTTTTTCTTTATTTCTTACTAAAAAGTTCAACTTACGAGGTACAATGCGAAATTATTTTGCAAAATAAAAGCGCAACAACATGCGTCCATTTTGACATTGACGTATATTACACGTGTCATGATGACATTTGACATAAAATTACGGAAATGTGAATTATCCTTATAATATCCAACAGCAGTCAGATTGATGGATGGATGCGCTGCGAGAGTTGCTATTCTACAAATGTACCTAATTAAACATTTTATTTTTGTACCTCCTAATCACTGTAAAACTGCCAAAAAGCATATTGTATTTTGTTTTCTATGATTTTATACTATTTTTTGGAATACTGTACAAGTACCTGGCCCAAGATGAAACAACCCCTTTCAGCTTTCTAGCTATCACGGTTTATGAGATACAGCCTGGAGACAGACAGACAGACAGACAGACAGACAGACAGACAGACAGACAGACAGACAGACAGACAGACAGACAGACAGACAGACAGACAGACAGACAGCGGAGTCTTAGTAATAGGGTCCCGTTTTTACCCTTTGGGTACGGAACCCTAAAAAAATATTATACCTGCAAGTTATATTCACTTTTCAGTATTTATTTTATTATATTCTTTACGTCTTTCAACTGTGGGGGCACTTTGAGGTCTGACTCTCTATAGTCTTTAACTCAATGGCCGTTATCCCGACGTAAAGCCATGTACGTAATATTGTCTTTATCTTCCCCAAAGACAAACTGTATACCTACTGTGTTTTCAAAGGTTGTTTACACTCAGCGAGGGAGGTTCTCTGTACCATTTATTAGAATTTATTATATATTATGAACCATATCTTCATAATGCTTTTATCATTATCTTCATAATGCTTTTATCATAATATTATTATTAAAACTTGTAATGTATAGTTTGCCTGTTTGTAACAGTACTGTTTCACAATGAAATAACTAAGTATATCAATTTTGTTGTGTGAGCTCTTTCTGAAGACGAGGCAGGAAGAAGTCCGTATTCTGGTCTCTTCCTTAGTCCCTAGACCCATGCATAATGTTCGTGGTCAAAAGGACGACCATGTTAAAACAGCTAAATGAAACCCTACTAGATATATCAAGATACATAGAAACAAAAACAGCAAAGGAACAAAGGAAGTAACAAAAACGTGATATCCGCCGACCGCGACATATGCACCGCGGCTGGCAGTTGGCACTGAGCTTTAGCAAAATCAATCGGAAGTGGCTCGTGGCTTCGGAACCATCTCTACCTTCATATTCCACACGCGTTCTTCGCAGATACCATATAAATTTGAACTTCTATATTCGTATCCCTTTCATAATGACTGGTCTGATAGCAAGCGAAATCAACGAATTAGAGAATACAGAAAATGATTATTATTTGTTTTCTGAATATTCAAAAGACCTAGTTTATAAGCAATGAACCCTAGTAACTTTATGGAGCTATGTGCATTTTTAAACAATTCAATATCACTTGTTATATCTAACGGCGAAGGAAACAGATCGTGAGAAAACCTGCATGCCTGAGCTGAGAGTTCCCCAAATTTTCTCAAAGGTGTGTGAAGTCTGCCAATCCGCATTTAGACAGTGTGGTAGATTATGATTATGCCCTTCTCATTCTAAGAGGTGACCCACGTAGGTACCTTGAACCTAGGTTATTTATGGCGATATGTTGTCCATTATGATGACAACTGCTAATAAAAATTGTCCAATGTGAATTAATTTCGAAATCCTGCTTGTCTAAATTAATTTTAGAGGCACCAACAGAGGCAAAGTTCATTGTACATTGGCACTGCGTTAAACATTATAAGAAGAAATACTTGCCTACTAGCAGGCAGGTGCAAGCATAACCTTAGGTCAATGATAAACATCAAGGAACGGAATTGCGAATCAATACGCCTCATTGGCGTGAATAAACCTGGTATTGAGCCAAGCTCAAGTACTTAATGTCAATATTGTATCTCCCGGCGCTTCAAAATGTGGAGAAATTACAAAATAACTACTAAAATCGACGCAATCTGTCGGATGAGTGTTCCTACGCGCAAACGTATCCTGTTGACTCATACTCAGAACCGTAATATGGCTAAGGGAATGCACGTCAGGTTTATTGATGTGCTGTGTTATTTTAACACAGAGATTTATATTATCTACATTTTATGCCCATTAAATACAAAAGATAACTGTGATTTCATCTGTGATATAGGAACAATTACTTATTCGCTTACTTCTTACTTTGTAAACACAACAACGCAAATATTATCACAGAATAGTTTATAGTTGATATTACATACGATTCATTACGAAATAAGTATGTAAAATTTATTTTTTTGACATGGTACTATATTAAAATTAGATTATTATTTATCTCGTGATAACTATTACACACACATGTTTGGCACAAGTGTGCCTACCCAAAAAAAATACATTGTTTTACTTGACTTAGCAGAAAAGGAAAAATTTCTGTATTTTACGGCTTATTCTGCTTCTTAAAAGTTATTTTATATGCGACGTTAATTTTTTTTAACTAAACACAAAATAATAATATGATCAACATTATTGATATAAATAGGTATCGGTTCAGTTACAAGGTTAACAGTGTCAAGTGAATGTCAATTTGTGTAAGTGGGATCAATATTAAAAAGCTATTTAGGTACGAGTACTTTCATATCTAGATTGGTTTGATTTGTTACAGAAGTACGATCAATGCATACGATTATTCAGGCGTTTTATGATCGCTTGCATAATTTTAAACTCACTTTTGCTCGGGTATTTTGTAACTGAAAAACGTACTTAATTGGTTATTAATTATAAGGTCATAACGTAACATAGTGGTTCTATATGGCATCACAAGGTAATTACAATCACAAGGTATTAGAAAAGTTATAGTTTATCCTATCAATCACAAATAAAAGAAAGCCTAATAAGGGTGCAAGTTGCATATAGACTAAGAGATATCGGAAAGACCTCCTATTTCAGTTATTTGCTCCTGTGGGAATTTCGAAAAATCCCACCATATACCTACCGTCTACATTATACAGGGAACATCAGTTCTTATCTTATTCTATATCTTTTTTATCTTCTTTATTTTTTTATCTTATTTTAGTCTATTTCTTTAGTGCACCCCTTCCGCTTTCTATTTGAATGTGTCCTTTGCCCTAAGGTTGCCTGTAACAGATCGCTATTTAAGCTATAAGGCCGCCTCTTGTGCCATGTCCATTATATTATTATTTTTGTTGTATTTATTTTTGAGGTGTACAATAAAATATATTTTACTTTTCTTTTTTTTTATCAGTCTGGTAAAATTTCAGCATTCTAGAATCTAGGGTTTGAGCTGAGCGTCAATAAATCAGTCATAGAGTGACTCAGGACATTTCTTAATTGACCGAGCGAAGCGAAGGTCTCTGAGTCTTCTTGAGTGAATGGCACATGTCCGTCCGTCCGTCTGTCAGAGCCTTATAACTTCTGAATTACTGAACGTAGTTAATTCAAATTAAAATATAATATGTAAACCTATGGCCTCCAGCCGAATATGGCTTAAAAAGTTATAAAAATATTTATTTCATGGGGGCTCTCATAGAAGCGAATGCGTAGTAAAATATTTTTTATAGCGATACATAGAGTTGCGGTAAGTATATCATTTTAAAGATAATTAGGAATAGAGTCCAAAAATATTTTTTTTTTATGTTTCCCCTAATATTGACGTAATGGGGGGCTTTCAAAGTGGAGATTTACTATCGTTCAAAGTTGACCTCAGAACTCTCAATTTTCTGAACTCTCAAGCCTGAAACTTGATCAGTTATTTGAATTATATCCTGTACCTACTTGAACAACGTATACTTAAATTAGATAAATATTATAAGGAAACGAAATTATTTAATTTTTAATGATGATGATATTTTAAACAGAACTTCACAATGATGTCAATTGATGGCGCTCTGTGATACCGCGAGGTCTCAATTCGGGGCGAACCACTAGTATATCTATAAAAGAAAAAAGCGGTCAAGTGTGAGATAGACTCGCGCACAAAGGGTTCCGTACCACCACACAATATTAATATTTTACAATCAGCTGTAAAGTAACTAGTTTACTTAATTATGGCGATAACTGGTAGCACCTGACAAACAATTCGATACCCTGGGCCTATACGATACCCTGAGTACGATACCCTAATTAACGATTTTCAGATTTTTTCCTACTTTTGTGTTGTGCGACCTTGCTTCTTGTCAAATTTCATGATTTTAGGACGGAGATTTTGATTTATTGGCGTGTCGAAACTCAAAATATGCAAAATATGCGGCATAAAAGGCTGTATCTTTTGATTGAAGCTTCATTTTTTCACAGCTCCAAGGCACCGTAGATCTAAGTATTTGATATTTATTTCAACTTATCAAGTTCTCAAATAAATCTCTTATCAAATAAATATCAAATACTTAGGTCTACGGTACCTCCCCTCCACGCGTTCCCGAGAAAAAGGGATTAACAGACAGACAGACAGACAGACGGACAATCATTAATGATCCTAAAAAGGTCCCTTTTTCCTCTTGAGATACGGAACCCTAATAACTATAAAATAAAAATTACCTACATATTTTGTGAGTCTTAAAGTGATGTTCTGCCTATATCTGAGATGGAGCACAGAGATAAGGTTGGCATGATAAATGTTTATCAGATACACACCATTTCTTACTTTCAAGTAGCGATCTATTTTGATCCACACTGCAGGAACATTCAGATCGCGATGTTCTGATGGATGGCCTATTTAGTTTGACTTATCTGGGCGGCTCTCTAGATAAAATGTATATAATGAGGTCATGTGTCTTAAGTAAATGTTTTTTCGTATCTAATAAAAAAGAGAAGTTAATAATTATTTGTTCCGTACTTTTTGACGAGGAATTAATTCTGTATATAGCACAGAATTTTAATACAGGGTTTTCTCACTTAACTACTTATTTACCCACCTACTGATTCTAAGGTTTATACCTACACTAACATTTCCAATTTAGGTATGTACAGATTTTTTGATCAGTAGATTTTTAAAAATCCCAGGGAACTGTTTGATATTCCGGGATGAATGAAAGAATGAATTAGCCTGTGTACCCAGAATGCAACCTATCTCTGTAACCAAATTTCAGACAGCAGACGTACGTAAGTATGCATACGAAAATCAATTACATAACACTTAATCTATTCACTTAATTCACAATGTACCCAGTCGAATAAATCCTTGTGGTGCCAGAAAAACTTGCAGACCAAAAAAAGTTACAAAGTTTGAAAAGCTCTGAGCAGTGAGCACCTAGCTGATGCCATATTTTCCTTGTTATTTCTAGATGCATTGTAACTTGTAAGCGCTGACGTTTTATTATGATTTATCTTTTTTGCGTTGCAGACTAATGAGGTGTATAATTAGGTTCGCCTGCTTTTAAAAAATGACACGGTGTAATGTAGGTATGTCTCGACGACTACTCAACGGATGTTAAAATAGTTAATTTAAGCTCGGTGAAAAATAGCTTCTGCCCTGAAATAGATCGTAGGCGAAAGTAAAAGGTAGGTAACAGGCTTAAAACAAGTACCTAGATAGGTATCTAAAATTTTACTAGCTAAGCTTTCCGGAGTTTTTTCTCACAAGTCAACTTTAACGTTAGAAATAAGTTAATTTATAGAATAAGGTAATTTTTTCATAATATTCTGATGATTATCTTATTAAAATAAAGATCTTTTTACAACGCTTTTGAAGGCCTTCCTCGTTTAATGTAGGTATTGTAAATAGTATTCACAAAATGCGATATCGACGGAATAAGAGTGGTAAATTGTACGCTCGTTTGTCGATTGCGACGCATAGAAAACATTCCGAGAACCTTTCAAACGACGGTCCCTGCCGTTGCCTGCGCGCTCCACGAATACCAAATGCGTACCATCCTTCCGTCACTGCTAAATTCTTTACGTACGTAGCTCAGTAAAGACGAACACACACGGCCGCAAGAGATCAATTTCCAGTCCTTCTGAAAATTACGACGTCACCAACATCGGCTGTGGTTAAAATACTTCACAATTCACTTGTGGTGGCGTTATTTTTTTTTAATGCCTGCGTTGCTGCCAAACCTTAGAAATGACGTCACAACTCACACGTATATAATATATGTATTATAATAGTTCGAATATGAAGTAATCCATTTCGTCTGCGTCTTGCGGCTCAAGTGGAATATATTATCACAGTATGCGACCACCTTTAAACTATGTCGTCGACCTACGACGTAGAGCTACGCTCTATTCAAAAGTATCACCAGAAAGTGCTTAGGTATATATAGAGGTATGATTAACAATCAAAGCTTCTACAATCTATGTTTCGTCGCTTGCAATTTCAGCAAAAAAAATTCTGAGTTGACAGCGAAATTGTGTCAACTTTCCTTCCCTACTCATGATTGCTTTATTAGTCGAAAAGAGTTTAATGTTTTAATTATTTTACGAGAACTTTATTTAACTGTATAATAAAGGTGACCGTGCGTTTGTTAAAACTATTAGGTAAGTAGTAGTACTAAGTATCTAAAAATGTCGTGCCCATTGTTGTATAATATTAGTACCTACTATACTACGTACCTACGTAGGTATATATAATACCATATGGATTTTTTAACCACAATACACTGCGGTCTGCGTTCAACAACTGTCTAATTTATTATCTACACAAACAAAGACCTGTATCGATTGTTTACAAAATAACTCAATATCGTGAGAAGAACAAGTGCAGGTAACATTTAGCCCTGTAGGTCAAATAAAAACGGGACTTTTCTCTCTCTGTTTGACTTCAAACAATTGCATAAACATCGGGCCAGGGAGACTCAAGACACGAATGAGGTTTAATAACGCAGTCACGTTATAGCTTCACGGTTTCGTTTTACAATTTTGTTCACACACTGTTTAAATAAAACGTGCTTTACGCTTGAAAATATATAAGTAATTAGCACACGGCTAGTTCAGATAGGAACATCTTATATATATAAAAGAAAGTCGTGTTAGTTACACTATTTATAACTCAAGAACGGCTGAACCGATTTGGTTGAAAACTTGTGGGGAAGTAGCTTGGAACCAGGAGACGGACATAGGATACTTTTTATCCCGGAAAATTAAGGAGTTCCCGCGGGAATCAAAAAAAACTTAAACCACGCGGACGAAGTCGCGGGCATCAGCTAGTATTATAAGTATAATAAAAGTTTTGTGAATTATGTTCAGATAAGTAGTACCAATAATAAGATGTTTGTAAATTCAAAAATAACCTATTTATTATACTCTAGTATAGATGAACTTACTCTAAATTGTGACATAAAATATCAAGACTTTTATCCATCAGCTATTCGAAAACATAAAATTATACTGAGAAGAGACAAGTAGGTATGATTACAAAGAAAGGCGTGAGCATAGCTTAGGTACCTACCTAATAATTTATTCGGCTAATAAACACTCTGTCTCACCTATTTAAAGTTTAAACGTCATTGAAGCGAATTTAAATAATTATTTTCAATCAATTCAGTCCTTCAAGTTAAATCATCAGTCAAGGCCGTTCAATGCCCGTGACCTTCTTACGCTATATAAGCGCAGTTACATAATTTTTAGGGTTCCGTACCCAAAGGGAAAAACGGGACCCTATTACTAAGACTCCGCTGTCTGTCTGTCTGTCTGTCTGTCTGTCTGTCTGTCTGTCTGTCTGTCTGTCTGTCTGTCTGTCTGTCTGTCTGTCTGTCTGTCTGTCTGTCTGTCTGTCTGTCTGTCTGTCTGTCTGTCTGTCTGTCTGTCTGTCTGTCTGTCTGTCTGTCTGTCTGTCTGTCTGTCTGTCTGTCTGTCTGTCTGTCTGTCTGTCTGTCTGTCTGTCTGTCTGTCTGTCTGTCTGTCTGTCTGTCTGTCTGTCTGTCTGTCTGTCTGTCTGTCTGTCTGTCTGTCTGTCTGTCTGTCTGTCTGTCTGTCTGTCTGTCTGTCTGTCTGTCTGTCTGTCTGTCTGTCTGTCTGTCTGTCTGTCTGTCTGTCTGTCTGTCTGTCTGTCTGTCTGTCTGTCTGTCTGTCTGTCTGTCTGTCTGTCTGTCTGTCTGTCTGTCTGTCTGTCTGTCTGTCTGTCTGTCTGTCTGTCTGTCTCCAGGCTGTATCTCATAAACCGTGATAGCTAGAAAGCTGAAATTTTCCCAAATGATGTATTTCCGTTGCCGCTATAACAACAAATACTAAAAATTAAAAAAATATATATATTAAGGGGGGTCCCCATACAATAAACGTGTTTTTTTCGTATTTTTTTGCTCAATATTAAAAACGGTAACAGGTAGACGGTTCAAATTTTCACAGAATATTAACTTGTATATTACCTACGCACCTGCAAATTGTGGAACCAGCTTCCATCTTCTGTGTTCCCTAATGATTATAATATGGGGCTCTTCAAAGGGCGGATAAACAAATTTCTCAAAAGCCAGCAACGCATTGGCGGTTCCTCTGGTGCTGCAAATGTTCATGGGCGGCGGTAATCACTTACCATCAGGTGACCCGCCTGCTCGTTTGCTCGCTATATATATAAAAAAAAAAAAAAAACCTTTCAAAATAAATAATTAAATATCAATAAAGTAAATATTAAAGGGGGGCTCCCATACAACAAACGTAATTTTTATTTTTAATACGTCATAAATCGTAAAACTTAGTACAGGTTTGTACGGAACCCTCGGTGCGCGAGTCCGACTCGCACTTGGCCGGTTTTTATTAATAAGTTTGAGATAATACTAAAATGACTGCAGAAGTTTCGACTATATCTACTCATAATAAGTCTTAAATCATTAAAAAACATTTTTAAAAACTAGCTTTTCATCCGCCATATTGAATTTAGTGTGACATCGTGTTATTTTTAGTATTCTTTTCAGCAAACCTTTTTAATAAATTCTAACAGTACAATCAATTTAGGATTACATTTTAATGTGGTGTTATCTTAAATTCGTATGAATTTTACCGAACACCACAGTGCCGCCGACAATAGGTTTATTCTTACAAACTAAAACTACAATAATTATTTCATATACCTAGATATAAATACACATTATACGATTATATTATAAACTATAACCTCCTAATACTACAACTAATCATAATCTAACTGCAAAATATAGTATAATTATTCTAAAAGTTAAAAGTGTGTAAAATAGTCATGGGGGTGCATAAAAAATAACTATTCCGCCATATGGCTTTGGGAGTCTGTCATATTGAATTTAGAATGACGTCACTTAGCTAACCATGCATTGGCATTAACGCTAAACGTTACCCATGTTACTACTGGTAAAAAGTCTGGTAGTAACTATTAGGGCAACGAATGAAACTTTCAGCTCATTTGGTCGGGGATAACCGTTTTAATATTCAGTTACAAGATACAATCATTTAGTTTCAATCTAAACAAACCCAAAAACATTGCAATCAAAGAACAACACCATTTCCCTGCAACTTAGAATATGATTCCCGATATAGTGAGAATATGATTCCCGGGTAAAAAGTAGATGTCACTTTCAAAGTTCTTCACAACAGAAAACGGATAAAAATTGAAAAAATGGGTGTGAAATGGTGTAAAAGCAATAATAATAATAATGTAATAATTGTGAAATTAGGAGAGATATTTTATGATAGGTAGTTATGGGTCTATATTACAGGTACCAACGTATACCTACTTAATATATCTCTAGTAAGGTGGAAATGGAATGTGTATAAAAGCAAAACGTTATGAAAGGAAAGGGGATGCCAGTGATTGAAGTAAGATTGGAGGAACGCAAAATAGGATAAAAAGAAAGTAGAACCAAATAACTTTTTTTTTCTACAAATCAGATTTCAGAATTCAAAATAATAAAGTACGCTCCCCATCCAAATGATTATCGAAAATATTACGGTCTCCATAAAATTTACATAACCAAAACAAAATCTTCCGGGGTAGGGAAAAGAAGGAAAGAATTGTAACGAAAAATCAAGCAATCCCTCTGGCGTTGATCGACGTGGCGCATTTTTCACGATTCCCTTTTCTGGGACGCCCGCTCAATAGAACAAATGGCGCTCGAGTAATTTATGGAATCTTTCGGTGCCAAAATTTTCTGCGCTGCTATTTATTTCTAGGCATCATTTTTGGGGTTGGCCAGAGTGTATAGTCAAATAAGTGATAAGTAAGATTACGAATTTGACCAAGGCTGATTATTTATTTTATTAATAAGTATCGGATACGAATACCTATAACAATATTGAAATGTAATATTATCACAAAAAGTTGAATGTTTAGTTCAATGAGTTGAAAATAATCCCGCAGCATAGTGCCGAGTTTCAATATTTTCCCCCAATATTGAAAATACTAGGTAAGTATCTATAAGTATTATGATAAAAAAGTTTCAAAGAGTTACAATCAGAGCTTTTTGTCATATTATGAAAATCAATCTGACTGAAAAAAACTAGTTACCACACAAAGTGTAGGTATTCCAATTATCTTTACGGTATAGGTTTTTTATGACATCCAATTTACGCTACGAATTTACCGTTAATTTAGCGTATGCATTGGCCCATGGAACAGGGAATTTGCTGCACGACTATATCGTGCCCGCAGGTAGGTATGACCAGCGCTGGCCGGTATGCCGACTGGTCGCTATTTTTCTAAGGACAAGATCCTTGGTGCAATTTGTGAGAAGCATTCTCTTCGCACTGTCAGCCAACACTAGCCGAAAGCGATTAATATTCTTGTCGGCGCTTTTTCTGTGCAGATAAGCAGGGCGCTGCCCTAACATTTGGAAATGCATTGTGATTTGCAGTGATTTTCCGCTCGTTTTATCCGTGTGTGTTAATATAATAGACGACCTCCGTGGCGTAGTGTTGAGGGCTGTTGCCTTAACGTGTGGAGGTCCCGGGTTCGATCCCCGGCAGGGTTTGGAAATTTATAATTTCTGAAATATCCCTGGTCTGGCATGGTGGGAGGCTTCGGCCGTGGCTAGTTACCACCCTACCGGCAAAGACGTGCCACCAAGCGATTTAGCGTTCCGGTACGATGCCGTGTAGAAACCAAATAGGGGTATGGGTTTAATTAAATGCCATGCCTCTAACAGGTTAGCCCGTTACCATCTTAGACTGTATCATCACTTACCATCAGGTGAGATCGCAGTCAAGGGCTAACTTGTAGTGGATTAAAAAAAAAAAAATATGAATGGCAAGAGACCGAGCAAGCGAGTCGTGTTACCTCACCGCACATGAACCAGCGGAATACGAATACGAATAAAAAAAAGTATGTGTGTGCAATTCAAACAAGGCAGAAGTGGAACTTCAGAAAAGTAGCCTACTAGAGAATGAGATAAATATAACTTGTATTCTATCTCATTCTCTCGCAGGCTAAATCCTATTATGAATATTTTTGTCTTTTTGGTGACGCTTTTTCTTTTCATCGAGTTTTCAAATCACAACGATTCTAAAGAAGTTTCACTTCAAAAATAAATATTCCCTGGCAAAAGTCCGTACGCGCAATGTTATATGAAGCTGCACAGACATGCGCGACATGATGAAACATGTTTCCCATACGACTCCGACGTTTCTCCCGAACGTTTTGTGCTGCAATATAACAAAGTGTATTTTCACCCTTCATTTCTATAAACACCAGCAGGCCTATTAAGAGATTTATTAGGTACCAGCTATATTTTAATCGCGTTAAAGTTAAATACCATTTGTATTGATCGAGCGTCAGCTGTCATCTGTCATCAAGCGCTTGACAATTCCTTTTAATCGTAGTTAACTTTAACGCGATCGAATAGGTAAAAAATCTCCCACTAGACCTGCAGATCGCGAAAACCGCCTGATTAGTATAAAGAAAAGCACGTTCCGTAATTAGAGAGCACTTACAAATATACTGTCGTAGCGCTCTATCACCGCTGTGTCAATATTTGCTGAGCATGTGCTTATAACTGTTGTTCAAACAACTGGTGTCCCAGCCTAATTTATGTACGTACGTACACGTGGAATCTTTGTGTGTAGAGACAGCTCGTATCCATTGCCTTGGTAACGTTGTCGGTTCTGTGTATTACAGACAATGGATACTTACACTTTAGTTCTACTGTGTAATGACGCTGCAATATGACACAAGTGTACCTCCATCTTGTAAATCACAACATGATACCAGAGCTACGTTAATCAGCCATAATTTTGCACTAAAAACGTAGTAATTTCGTAGACCAATCCTTAATCTAAGGATTATTAAAGCTTTGGTGCTTAATGAGATATCTCATCACGATGTTTGCCCTTTCCTAGGAACTTTGGGCTGTAATTCATTGCTCCTAGGGAAGTTCATACTGCTTGACAGATTTTGGCCAAAATAATTGCAAATAATTGGCATGTGATGTGGTAGATACGTCAACTTCAAAAGATACAGTAGGTATACACTAGGCCACTGCTAGGGCCTACGAGTGATAAATAAGCTGCTTCCTAGTGCCTAGACATCTGGATGGTAAAGTCGATCCTCACCCTGATAATTATACTTCTTGCGTTTGTTATGGCAGAGGCGTTGCCTACTTAGCAAGAGATAAAAATATACCTAAAGACTCAAATTAAGTTAAATCAAGCTTTTAAACAAACAGCTTTGGAGCTTTATGTTTTTTACAATAATTATTTAACAGAAAATTAAAGTAAGTCTTTTTTGGACTTTAAGTAAGTACAAAAATAGACGTTACTTTAATTTTATGTTTACTTATAAATATAATAATATATTGTATTTCATCGAGTATAGGAACACTATTAAGTATTAGCTATACACTTTATTACACTATACCCTCATACTTACTCGTTATCTATAAAAATAAAATACGTAACGACAAGTGATGAACATACATTAACTTATCGTAATTCGTATGTATTAAAAGTTATTGATTGATTGTAAAAACACTTATTTAGCCTTATCGCCACATAAAAGGGATCTATGATCCAACAAACCATCCCACACCGAAACCCATAACTCGTGAGTAAATATGGCTAGATAAACAAATAAATCGATTATACCATTATCTCCAAAGGGCATTCAAAGACCTGGTTAAGGCTTGGACAGTCAAAACGCGTGACAACGACGACGGAAACACACAACACTACATTATACAACTCAAGGCTTTTGTTACCTAGTGGCCGGGCAGACGTGTTTTGGAGTGGAGACCGCGTACAGGTAAGCGCAGTGTAGGACGACCTACAGCTCGCTGGTCCGATGACCTGAAGAAGGTAGCGGGAAGTGAGTGGATGAGGAAGGCAGAGGACCGTGTTTGGTGGCGCGCTCTCGAAAAGGCCTATGTCCAGCAGTGGATGCATACAGGCTGATGGATGGATGGACATGAGTGACAACGCAGCATGCCTAAGAATGGGTAAAGCAGTTTAATTAAACCTTTGCCCGTAGTCTAATTCAACGCGACCACGTCCCGAAGCGCTGTATCTCTTGGCTGTAGAATTTACCAGTAGAATGGTACTAGTCACGGTCGGTGCCTCCTTTCCGACAAAGTATATTGAATTGTAATCAGCGCGCGTACGAGTCGTAAAGATGCCGTCAAAGTTAATAATATTATGCTATGTATATACCTAATATATAAATGGCGTTTATAGTAACTTTCTGCCATACTACGACGCATCGCTTCCGATATATGTCTGTCCAAGCCCTTATCAGGACAGACGTAACTTAAAACCAGAAAACCAGTGCACTCTAATCTCGTATACTGATAAAGAGTCGGCTCGAGCGGCATCTGGCGTCGCCTCATCTCAAGTGTCCCACACAAAAACGAGTTGGACCTTACCAGATGCCCGTCACACTTTTGACCTCGCTTGAGAGCTAAGGTGGCTCATCTCATCACAGTAGTAGTCTACGCATCGGTTTATAGAAGGATACCCGCGGCGTTATCCGCGTGAATTTACGTTTTTGAAAAATTCCATGGTAAATCTTTGGTTTATCGGGGATAAAAAGCAGTAGCCTATGTCTCCCCTATGATGCAACCTATCCCTGTACCTTAAAAGATGGACCATGAAAGCGTAGCAGACATGACAGAAAGACAGACACACTTGCATGTTTAATAATAAATGTATCAATCCAGGACTGTTCATTCACGGAGCTGTTTTCTCAAGCCGTTTGCTGGACTGTGAAATCACATATCCATACTAATATTATAAATGGGAAAGTGTGTCTATCTGCTACGCTTTCACGGCGCATCTGTTCCACCGATTTAGACAAAATTTGGTACAGGGATAGATTAGATCCCAGTTTTATCTTATAGTTGCCGCGGGTAAATTTGGAATGTAATTAGGTAGGCTAGCTATCTAATTACATTTTGTTTTATGCAAGTAAGTGGCTCAATGAATTGTATATTAAAATATGAACACCGCAGTAACTGGCAGTCGATGAAAGCGTAATTGTAACCCGAGCCCGCTGGTCCGATTAGTGCAAATGAGTGGATGCCTCGCTCCCAAGGCATCGGCTGTCGGCAGTCGGTTCCAGTGTGGTCGCAATTTATTGCCCAGCTACTCACTATAGTTACAATGTGCACGATCCTCTGCAACGTAGGTACTAATTTTAGTAAGCTAAGTACTATTCGGTTTTATTTATCGTAGGTATTATTATATTCCGTTGCACTGCAAAACTATTGGGATAAAAAACATGTTTAGTTTCGTACCTAGTCATCGCTATAACTTATAACCGATAGCTACATTTGTTTTTTTTAATTCCACTACAAGTTAACCCTTGTAGCAGGCTTAGGTACCTGTTAAGGGTGTGGCTGTTAAATTAAACCCATCGCTTAGCTGCACGGCTTTGCCAGCTAAGCGACTAGTAACTATCCACGACCGACGCCTCCTTCCAGACCAGATCAGAGCCAAACTCAGGAGTAATTAATTTCTGAATTGATCCTGCCGGGGATCAAAGTCAAACCCGGGAACGTCCACAGCGCTCACCACTGCTCATCATAGCCAGGGAGACTAGGGTAAAAATAGAGAGAAGAGGGGTTCTCTCAACTCAACTCAAACGTTTTCAAACTAAACTTTTACAATAGTGTTTTGAATCGTATAGTGAATCTACCACTGGTTCGGATTTCCATTCCTACCAAAAGAGAACCAGCAAGAAACTTTATTTCTTCTTGCAAGGTTCACCACAAAACACAGTCTTTTGCCGCCGTCTTTTATTGCCAATAAGTGGTCCACAATTAAGCCACCTCATCCACCTCGTGGGAATAATTATTGTAGCTAATCAAAACTTTACTAAACTAACTTTATGCCATCCATTAGGTTTATTAACATTAGTATTCATTTAACATTTCTAATAAAATAAACAATAAACTGTTTTCACTTTAACTGCATACTAATGATAGTTATAACACCTGAGTTAGTCCTGAGCTAATGTCCTTTTAATAGAAAGCAACAATTACATGAATAGACAGATAGGCATAATATCTATCGGAAAACTAGAATGCATTAGTAAGACAGTAAATTATTTTATGTTAGGTAGATAAACTTCTAAGCTCTACTCCTAATCTTCAAGTTTTAACCAACAATTAAGCTTGATTGAAATAAGTATTTCTTTTAATATTATTACGTATGTAGCAGAATAGATAACAAACATAAAATTTATTTTATTAATTTAGATTTTAGATATTTTTACACATATAATAACCAAGAAAAACCATACAGAATCAGTAACACTACACAAGGGTGCAAAGGCGGTCTTATTGCTACCGCAATCTTTTACACATATGAGACAACCTATAAATTATAACATATAAAATAACGTAGTAAATTGTTAACGTAGACATAAGAATATCAAATACTAAAGCACAGCTCAAACCACAGGGTCTAGAAAGTTGAGAGTTGAAATGTTAATTATGTCTCGCTAACGTTCATCCGTCATTTCTCAAGTTATATCAACGAAACTTGGTATTTTGGCTTTCGGTGAAAAATAAAGAAATACGTATTTTACAGTTTTTCGAAATTCCACCCCCAAAGGGGTAAATTAGGGTTGAAAGTTTGTATGAAAGTCCTTCATTTCTCAAGTTATAGCCATGAAACTTAGCATTTGGGCTTTCAGTTAGATATGAAGAAGTAAGTAGGTACTTCACCATTTTTGAAATTTCAACCCCCAAAGGAATGGAATAGGGGATGAAAGTTTGTAAAAAAGTCCTTCATTTCTCAAGATATTTCTCAAGTTAAATCAACGAACCTTGGTATTTTGGCTATCGGTAAAAAATCAAGAAGTACGTGTGTCAAAATATTATATAAAAATTTCACCACCAAAGGGGTTAAATAGGGGTTGAAAATTTGAATGAAAGTCCGTCGATTTTCAAGTTATCGCCCTGAAACTTGGTATTTGGGCTTCTGATTTAAATTTATGAAATACGTATTCCACAGTCTTGAAATTTCTATCCCCAAGGACGTTAAATAGAGAGTTTGTCCTTCAATCACGCCGCAACAGAGCAACGGATCGATGTGATTTTTTGCATGGGTAGGTATAGTTGAGGAATGAGGATCTGGAGAGTGACATAGGCTTCTTTTTATCCCGGAAACGAAGCAGTGCCTGTGGGAATTAAAAAACTCATGCCACGCGAACGAAGTCGCGAGCGTCCTCTATAACATATAAAATAACGTAGTAAATTGTTAACGTAGACATAAGAATATCAAGTATCAAAGCACAGCTCAAACCACAGGGTCTAGAAAGTTGAGAGTTGAAATGTTTATGTCTCGCTAACGTTCATTATGACAAGACATTTTCCAATGGAATCCTTAAAAACTTCAAGTCACGCACAAAAGTCACGGGGAAACGCTACTTTGAACTTATAATTTTCAGACAAATGCCGATGCGTAAGCCCCCACGCGCACTCGCACGTGTTTTAAGTAAGTACCTCGCAGTAACAGAATCTCGAAAAAAGTGTTTACATTAAACAATGTTCCGAAACTATATCAGGTCAATGACACGCAGATGATAAATTAGGATACTAAATGCACGTGACAGGTGACTTAAACTGTGTTTTATCAAGAACTTATCAAAAAGCAAGCAGTCTGATGGAACGAAATACTTTCTCGACGGCAATTTCATAGAGGGGAATAAACTTACGGGTGACCGCGGCTATGTCCACTCGAAAATGATAATTAATTTAAATAAGTAAGGTACTAAAATTATACATCAATGAAGTAAGATGAATATTTTTGCTTTTAATTAGGTTTCTAGTCTCTTATGTTTCAATGATATGAGGGTTTATTCAAACAGGACTTTTAAACGTATGTTCGTAACCTGTCCGTCAGTTTAGTTGATCGGAGTCGAAATTAAACAATTTCTAAAATCTAATTCGCTGTACCTTAGTATAGATGATTCCTTAATTTTTTTATTGATGTTGTGTTGACTTTGTGTGCTTTGTGAGGCGAAATGATACGGTCCACTAACAGGGCCGCTGCGTTGTTAGCTGTGATGACTTGACGCTTTATTGGCTACCATCGGTATTCGGTGATAAATTAATTTGGGCGAGCTTCGAGCATGCATTTCGTTGAGGTTTCTTTGTATGCCGAGACCCAAGATAATTTGTAAGTACCTACTTTAACGGTTACATTATTATAATACCACTTTTATGTACCTTCCTTTATTATGAGAAACCTAGTACAGGTATAAAGTAGGTAGGTATATTATGGAAACACTAACAGATTTTTTCTAAAAGCTTGAGATTTTAGAAAAAATCTGTATTTAGTATTTCGTGCGTGTGTGTGTGTGTGTGTGTGTGTGTGTGTCCCCTAAGTTCCTTTTAAATAAATAAGTGTTTGAAAGATCTCAACTCCTGAACAAAGATTTGGAACAATAATATTATTTAGCTCATGTTTAGTCAAGCAAAAATAAGCACAAACCGCAATATCGACCAAAACATTTTTAAACAATGACGTTACAACATCGTTTAATTACAACGTACAATAAGACCGAAAGATGTAGGTGCCTCCGTAAACGTTTAATATCCAACTCAGCATTTATAAAAAGTTGTCCACAAAAGGCCAGGGTTTTTATTTAAATGGTAATATAAACAAAAATATTCTATGGCAATAATGAGGTCGTAATACTCGTAATGAGTTGTCATTTGAGTCGCGCTTGAGTCAATTTGTTCCAGACGCGGAACAAAAGATCTCCACGCTCCTGTTAATTCCCGAACACTTTCTCACTACGTCAACGTTAAAAAGGAAGTCACGGAACGCAGTTCGTTGACCCACGTGCCTTAAAAACTTAAACGTAGAACTTGACACAAGTAAAAACGAAAGGATTTTACGTTAACAAAGAAATATTGGTCATTTATTGAAATTAGAATGAGTTGGAAAAAAGTGATTTCATTATCCGTGTTTTCACGGTTGTTTGCGTTGATGTGCACTAAGTTTTACGATATGAGAGTAAACATAATTTATGTGCAGTTATAATAATTATTATCATGTTTAAATGAAGGCCAAGAACGAAGCATTCTAAATGTCATCATAATTGATGGATTTTGTTTTTATTATTATTACCATAGCCATAAAGTAATTTTAAAACGAAATGTCTCAACCCACCTACGAGTACCAGCTACAAACTGTAAATTGTTTCATTGCTTTGATGCTCAATAGGAAAAAACTAGAAAATCATTGTTCTATTATTGATCTGATAATTAATTAATCTTCTGATCTGTAATTTAGAATTATAAGAATAAAGATAAAAAGCTATGATTATGTAATGTAATGTAATAATGTGTTTGTAAATGTAACTGTAATAGAGAAGCTCATACTTAGTTATAATCAAAACAATATTATTTTGCACGCCGGCTCGGCTAATAATATGTTGGACTCTGTACTACAATTATTAACCATCTCGTCATGTACACATATTAATGAAAATAAAGAATCTGAATCTGATATTTTTTAGATTAGAATGATTGAATTTGGATGGAATGACTCAATGCTTACCTAAGGAGCCTATTAGCCTAAATTTGATATTATCACGAGTGATGCTTGAGGAGCTGATGGCCGCGTTTTCGTCCGCGTGGAATAAGTTTTATTAATTCCCACAGGAACTCCTTAATTTTCCGGGATAAAAACTTCAACTATACTCATGCAAAACATCACGTCGATCCGTTGTTCTGTTGCAACGTGATTGAAAGACAAACCAATAAACAAACACACCTACAAAAAAAACACTTTCGCATTTATAATTTTAGTATGACACTTATCAAAAAAGATATTTACCTTTTTAGCTAATAAAAAGCGTTGATGATTGTTGCATGATTGTTTTTTCAGATTAAAGGATAACCGAGATACTTTAAAAATTAATAGCACAACGCCTAAATTACAACACAAAAGGAGACTTGGTTCGCCTTCAGAACGAATAATTTAATCAATTACGATTATGTGCGGATAGTACCAATCTACATATTTGCACGGCAGATTTCTACTTCCGATGCGGTGTTTATGAGTTATTAATAAAGTAGTATGTCGCAATTTTGGACTCAAGCCTACAAATGCCGAACTGGTGATGGTGTTACACTTGATATTTCACCCGCATTTCCCTGTATGAAATTCAAAGAGACAGTATCCACGGATCTTGTGATTTTCCAATTTCGATAATTCAAATTGATAGTAATTTTTCTTGCAACGTAGGTACTTTTACTATAATCAAATGTGATTGCGACTACTAACGTCGATTAGACATAGAGCTAGTGACCAAGATAAAAATTAACGTTAAGTACATATAGATTTAGGATTGGTCTCCGCTGCGAGGAGCATTTAATCTAGTGATGAGTAGGTGCCCGTCATCGGATAATTTTCATCTCGTTGAAAGCCTTGGAGACCGTCCTGATAAAGAACCTGTTGGGTGCCCTAATTCGACTAAAGCCATCAAGGTACCCGAAAATGCGTTATAATAATGTAGGTATACCGTTATTACCTACCCACCCGATAGATTTTCAACGCGATCCAAAATATTTCCATAGTAGGCCATGGTAAACTTATTAATTGAAGCTAAATATATTTGAATGAAACGAGAAATCCTTTATACGGAGTGGTTCCACTGTAGAAATACTTAAGCATGAACATGAAAAATGGTTGCATAAAATATTTTATTGTGCGCAAATAATAGAAGCGCGATACTTTATTCCGCTAAATTGTAAATCATAATGGAAAATCTCTCTAGTCTCTACTCTCAACAGACAAAAGTTTTTTACAACATCTTACGATAAAAATGTGTAGTTTTCTCTTAAAAATGATGATTTGCGTATCTCGGCTAAATATAATCTGTCTACACCAAAGGCTTTTGAAGGGCATAAGTAGAGAAGAGAAATCCGTATAATCTTAAGTATTATGGAGGCGTAATAGGATGAGTTTGTTTCTGAACAAAGACTTTAAATTGACACTAATCGAAGGAAGTAAGATCAAGCCCACTATAAAACACCTACTTACATTAAACTAAAAGTACACACTATAGACTTTTGTCTCATAACCTTTTGACTGTGCAGTCGCCCAAATATATTATCATGAGCTTTTGCTTAGAATATTTGTACATCCTATTCATCATCATCATAATCATAATCATAATATTTATTTGCCTAAACCTAAATTATATTTGTATTACCTACATTGAATGTAATGTTACTGTGTTTTCATAAAATAAATAAAATAGAGATGCATGCATTCCTGCATGTCGGAAAGCATGTGTGAACTCCTCAAAGAGTTCGAGTAACAAATTATTACGATTTTCTCAGACAATTGCAGCTCTGAGCTACAAGGGGCGAAATCGAGTGCACCAGGAGTCGCTCGAAGCGTCCATTGCATCACGGACCACGGTTGTGTTGTTCTAAATTTCATGCCAAGGTTTGGTTTTTCACACTAAGCTACGTAAAGAGAACTGCAACTTTTTGTCGCTTTTTATTGCTACCATGTACTCTTTCCCATGTGTAACCTACACTGGTACGTCACTGTTGTCACATTTTATTTATACGCCCCAACTGATGTCCAACGCACTCATAACGGCCGTAGTATCCAGCGATAAACAAACGCCATAAATTAAAATAATAAGGTTTATCGTCATTTTATGAAGCAATCGCGACACCTATAACTATATAATATTAAAAACACCAGCTTTGTCGTACCTACTATATTATAATTAATATTTTTTTTCTTGGAATAGCAAAATTGTTTTATCAAGCAATTGAGTCATTGTACGAGACATTAATCGGTTAAAGTTAAACTAAAAACCTCTTCTGGCATCTAACACTAGGTATTTTACTATTTTACAACTTTACCTGCCAAATTTTTACTAAATACCTAGGGGAGGTCAGCTCAAAGCGGCCATAGGAGGCAAAGCGGCCACTCTTCATTTTTCGGTTATTTGAAATGATAATGCGACGTTGCCGTTTGGTCGCTTATGGAACCTCCCGCCCCGCGCCGGGCAGTCATTCGGTAGCGGTAGGAACGATCGCGTGGCTACAGTGTCGAAAATATTATTTTTACATGTTTTGTTAAAAAAATGCAAGGTAAGTTCATCCTGTTTTGATCATACCGCTTTATATTTAAATTCTTTTATAATACGTGTATTGTTTCTTATCTATTTGGCTTGATTTGTGCAAAATTTGCTCAAACGTAAATGTATAAAAGTGTGAGCAGCCGAATTTTTAAATAATATGGCCGATTAGGGCAAAGCGGCCCGGGCAAAGCGGCCAACTGACCGCTTTGCCCTTATTAAAAAATATTATGATTAGATAGATAATGCTTGTACCTAATTATTTTGTTTAGATGGTGAACAATAATTATAAGAGAAAAACCAACCAGGGATCATGGGATGAAAATCTTATGGCACGGGCGATCAAAGAGATAAAAGATAAACGTGGAATCGCACTTAAATGTAGGTAATATGATAATATTCCTCGCACTACTCTAAGAAGACACATTGCGACAGGATCTGCGAAAAAGAAACTTGGGAGATACCTATAAAGAAGTTTTTACTCCACACCAAGAAGAAGAAAAGAATAACAACAGGCTGTGTTAAGTTCCTAAAGCTTTAAAAAACAGTTTGATGACTGAGATGTTTAAAATATACTATACTACCTACTTACTACTTAGTTAGGTAAGGTTAAAGAAATTGTAATACCATATGATTAAAATAATGAGAATACCTACTAGTTTTTAGTTAGTGGAAACTCAGACTGAGAACAAAATGTTATTGTTAATGTAAGAGCAGTAAGTATTTGTTGATTTTTAAAAATATTCAAATGTTAATAAAAACTAAACCTGTGTTAAAGTTCCTAAAAAAAATCCTTTAAAAATAATGATAATTACTCAAAACTGTATCTGTTTAAATTTAAAATTAAGTATTTAGAAACTGAGAACTAGAAACTGAACTGAACTAGCAATTGAGTAAGACGGGTAAAATTAATACTAAATGTTTCTTTAATAAATAATGTACTTTTATATTTTTTGGACATTTTTATTTCGTCAAGCATGTTAAATTAAAAAAAAAACAATTATACGCAGTAACGTTGGGGCTGGCCACGTTGCCCTTGGCCCCCTGGCCGCTTTGGGCGGCCGCTCGGGCAAAGCGGTTTTTTTACAAGTTGCCGTAATTTAGACATCATATGCTTATTATTTTAATTTCGAGACCTTAAATTTCACAAATCATAAATTTAATAAACTTCTTTCCCATCAGTATAAAATTCTTGTGGAAAATCAATCGTTTGATAGGTTTTTTCTTTACTCAAAGTTAAGGTGGCCGCTTTGAGCTGACCTCCCCTACTAAATTAAAATTTCACTGAATTGAGTAGCGAAAAACTATAGAACGTCATTGAAAAAAATTGATGAAAAAATGTACCTACCATTATTATAATTGGAATTAAAGTCTTAAATCATTAGGCAATTAGATACAACTTGAGACGTCCCACTGAGCGCTGTGGTTGTTCAGAAAATGAGTCTATAAAGCCATATTCACACTTGCTTATTTCGACTTAGACCTTTAGAATGGTACCTTCAACAAGAGGTACCATTTTTTTTTATCGCTGGAATAATGCTTTCACGCATTCCGCACCAAGCGGTTACGTGGGGCTCACGTTACCTAACTACATAATAATTAAATAAACAAAATTTAAACAAAGAATTTAAATAATAATTGTGTGACGAGCGGTGTTTCTACTAATACAATGCTCTTTAAAGAAGCCTTTTGTTAGTCTGAAAAGCTACAATTTATAGGTTCCTAATCTACTTACTAAAGTAAGAAGTAAGTCATTACGGTAACGGCTTTTTAAGGAATTCATTATAAAAATAAGTATAGTAATAATATTATACGTCGCACATGGATTGTAAACTGTTTTATAAAACATAATATATTATTTAAAATACTAGTATAAAATAAAATAAATATAGTGTGGTTCAGTCCTAATATTGCAAACAACCTATTAAAGTTAATGTGACTACTACAGATAAATATTAGTGGTGTTTTTTAATTTGTCTGACAAGATGTAATTTCTCCAGTTATCTAACTCTAAATGAATATAATTAATTAATTAGTCTAATCGAATTCATAAAATATATTGTATACCTACTCTTAATGGTTTTAGAAGCGTACTTTAATCACGGTGGCGAATGAATTAAAAACTTAAATAAATTAAATGTTTTAAAATCAAATATAGGTTTTGGGTCAAGCAATGGCCAGATCCTAGTCTACAGTTGGACAAGGATAGTTCTCATTTAGTAGAATATGATATTTATCCCCCCCCCCCATTTTTTGATGAAATTTGGTACAGGGGTAGGTTGTATCGGGGGGAAGGACATATGCTACTTTTTATCCCGGAAAATTAAAGAGTTCCCGCGAGAATCAAAAAAACTTAATCCACGCGGACGAAGTCGCGGGAATCATCTAGTAGATAATATAGACAACAGTCTACTGTCTAGCTGCCGATCATTCAACCCAGTGCTTGAAGTCTGCAGCACACTTTTTAATAAAATAATTTCACTTTCGATCAAAATCACTACGCTCAAGCTACTTTCACTTTTTACATTTTTATTAACAAGAATTCAAAACAGAATGAGCCATCAATCAGCATTACCTAACTTTATTATTGTCGCATAGTAAGAAATGCGCTTTTAAACTTGTTTATTCCCTGTATAATAATAATAATAATAATATTAAAACCATTACAATAAATTACATAGAAATAACAGTTTAAGATTCATCAATGTTTTTAACCTCTTCTAGGTAGTAGCCCGTCTTAAGAGAATAGGACAACTCAGGAGCCACTGCCGGCTTTAAACCTGTACCCATTAGCGAGTGGCTAGCCGCAAAAACAACAGGGAACGAATCGGGAATGCGTCCCGGATCAAGTCCCTGATTAGTGTTGCCATACACATATCAACAGCTCTATGTTAGCACGACAGAGTTTAAAAAAAACTATCAACTTGCTCGCAAACAAAAAATCTTGCAGAAACGGATGTATTAGATAAACGCAGACCGTAAAACAGAGAAAAATGTAGAGATGCATCTCTATCATATAATCAACCCATCACTAGGCGACTACTAGTCACTAATATAATCTCCCTTTCTAAAGGTGGATTGCTATACTTCACACATCTTAAAGAACATTATGTAGAAATGTCAAGCATGCAGGTTTCATCACAATGTTTTCCTTCACTATTAAAGTATCTAAATGAAATTTATTTTTGTTCTTTGCATCTCTTTCCTCTACTCATTTAAATAATCTTCGAAGCATCTGTGTGTGCTAGATATGTATAGTTATTTAGGTACTTTTTCATTTAATGGAATAACATCCCCTGATATACTCGTATTTTGTAGACCTACGCTACAAAGTTAAGACAACGATTTTCACCTCTTCTTGTGTTAAAACTTAAAATAGAGAAAGAAGACCATTTATATATTTAGGAAAACTTTAGCTATTTCCCGTTATAAATGCGATGCGATCCAATGTGCGTAAACCTTTAAGTGTAAATAGACCCCCGTACATCTAATACATCACGACCCTATCATTTCAAACTTTGCGTAAGCTCATATCGGATAATCCAATTTTGCTAACGCTCGTGTCATATTATCTACTAGCAACATTCGCAGTATCAAGTGTCCGGTGGGAAGCGTTACTCTACACTGGTATCACTGATAGCGACTTCAAAAGTGCCAAAGTACACGCGATGATTTAATCATCGCCAATAGAATTTGCGGCACCATGATCTTTCACTGATTTTTGACTTCTGGCGACTTACTGCGATCGTGCGCTGCATCAAAATTGATGTCAAAAGTAAACTTGTGGGTCCCGGTCACCTGACTACCTGTACCTATCACAACTTTGACGCTTTTGCATTGGATTATTACAAATCCATAGAAATAGAATTAGGTAATTAAAAGTATGCTCATGAAAAAAGCTTATGATACTGTTGAAGATTATGTAAATGATAGAGGAGCTTGGATTTGATCGCTCCAGCAATGCTAAGGACAGCGGTTACTTATGTACACATTGTGATATAATAATAATTGTAAATTAATTATTTAAAAAGAGCAACCACCGAGTTTCTTGCTGGTTCTTCATTCCGAACCAGTGATAGATTCACTTGACGATTCAAAAGTACTTTTAAAAGTTTATTTGAATAAAAAACATTTGAATTTGAATTTAATTTGAATAGGTTATTCGGTAACTGTGTATGTAGGGTTATACGTAGCCCGGATTTAAGCAACTATGAGGACAATATTATGACCGGGCGTTCGAATATAATATGTAAACTAGAACTTGCAAGCTATGCTTATCTTTTGAAGTTTTGATACTATAGGTTAAAAATATTATGTGGAGCTATGCTAATTCAGGCTTCACACACCTTTGAGAACATTATGAAGAACTCTCGGGTAAGAAGGGTTCTATGTGATGTTTTCCTTCAACATAACGGTGTACAATAACATAGCAAGTGATATTTAATTACTTTAGATGACCGTTATACTCAGAAATATCCTGCGTGCCCGAGGATACTGCAACTTTGCCCTTTCGAAAAGCGATCAAAATCACCGACGCTGATCATGACGTGTGCTATGTCTCTAAGCTTTCATTTGCAATGAATAGTCTCCGATCAGGAGCTATGCTTTAATTGCATTAACGCCAACACATTGTTTGGTGTTAGGTAGTTATTTTATAAACAAGAAATTGCAGTAGCTCAGTAGGTATAACTACAGACGTCTTGTAAGTATTAGCAATAGTATGTTTGTAAGTTTCATTGGTATATTTATGTTAACTATCATTTGAGTAAAATGATAAAGAAATTACTCTAATTTAATTCTCTAATTGTACTGCCACAAAGAGATGCTTTAATTTAATCGAAGTAGGTACCCAGGCCTACTACCTACTTGGCTTTTTTGAGGCCGTCTTATGACATTTTATGACACAGTAAGTACATTTTTTATTGAGTAACTATGCTATGACGTTAATCATGGGAACTATTTTATTTCAATTGAGTAATAGATCATAATTTTATATACAATATAAAAGAGCGTTGCCTTTATTATAAATTACAAGCGATACCATAATTAGGTAATTTTATATGTGATTCATTTTGCCTTAATATGCTGTAATTTATCGTTCGAGGATAAATTACTTTATTTATCATGGAATTTCCACCTGTATACCCTTCTCATAATATCATCATACCTACTAATATTATAAATGCGAAAGTGTGTTTGTTTTTGGTTTATTGATTTGTTGGTTTGTCCTTCAATCACGCTGCAACGAAACAACGGATCGACGTGATTTTTTGCATGGGTATAGTTGAGGACCTGCAGAGTGACATTGGCTTTTTATCCCGGAAAATTGAGGAGTTCCCGTGGATATTTAACAAAACTTATTCCACGCGGACAAAGTCGCAGGCATCAGGTAGTAATGTAGATATTTTCCAAAATTCACTCCTGTAGAAGATTTTTTAAGGCACTACTGAGCTAGGTAGGTATCTATTTAGGTTGTAGGTTGAAAGTGATGAAATATAATGATCAAAAACCGGCCAAGTGCGAGTTGGACTCGCGCACCGAGGGTTCCGTACAAACCTGTAGTAAGTTTTAAATTATTAAAAAAAAACTACTTACTATCTAGTAAGTACTTTGAACGAGATCTCTCGTTCAACCCATTTTTCGGTGGAAGTTTGCATGGTAATGTATATCATATATTTTTTTTAGTTTTATCATTCCTATTTTAGAAGTTACAGGGGGGGGACACACATTTTACCACTTTGGAAGTGTCTCTCGCGCAAACTATTCAGTTTAGAAAAAAATAATATTAGAAACCTCAATATCATTTTTGAAGCCCTATCCATAGATACCCCACACGTATGGGTTTGGTCTTATAGTTTCGGAAAAAAGTGGCTGTGACATACGGACGGACAGACAGACAGACAGACATGACGAATCTATAAGGGTTCCGTTTTTGCCAAATTTGGCTACGGAACCCTAAAAACGTGACTCTTATTCACGTTGATATTTAGGGCGGTCATTGGTAGGTATGTAATCAAAGTGTTTTCTTTGCATAGAGCTTGTTAACATGAAACTTGACACATTTTTTAGGGTTTCGTAGTCACCTAGGAACCCATAAAGTTTCACCATGGTCGATCCGTCCGTCTGTCCACGGCTCAGCTCACAGACTATTAGTACTATAAACTCAAACTCATATTTTTTTATTCAAATAAACTTATTACAAGTGCTTTTCAATCCTCGAGTGAATCTACCACTGGTTCGGAATGTCATTCCTACCGAGCTGTAATTTGGCATGGGTACATATTAATCATGCCACCAAAGTGGTAAATTAAATTTATCAAAATGAAATTAAGGTACTGCCCCAATACGTAAAGCGGGGGTGAATTTTTTTTACTCGTCTATCCCAGTGTGTGGGAGGTCGTTGGATAGGCCGTTCAAAATATTGCGGGTGTGGAAAAACCATTTTTCGATTCAAGAACCCATTTTCGAAATATAAGTGCTACTCAATTTTTGTTACAAGTGCAGTGTCTCCCCTGGCAACTACGGAAATCTGCGCGTGGCCCGATACGCACTTGCCCGGTTTTTATATTTCCAGTAGTAGGTAATTGTTCAGGGCTCGTCGGAACTCCGGAAGGAAAAGGCTAGTCTCCACTCTCCAGTCTCCAGTAAAGATTTAAGGTGTCCCATTTCATCTCGTATGGACTTACTTTTAATTAAACGTTACTCGCGTTTATTTTCCAGTTTCGAGCCCCAAAATGGACGCTAGCAAAGTATAAGAAGCTTGTATTAAACCGTGGAAATGCGTTTAGTTTTTATGTTCCCACCGTCTTTTTATTGAATAATTGTATATTCGCTGTCGCGGTTTTGTGGTTACAACTGAGCAGACAGCAATAGCCAAGAAAGGGGATAAAAATTTTATATTAAGCACTATAAAAATCATTATAAATGACTGTGTATCATGTAACAGAAATCAGTCATGGAGAAAACAAATAGTCCTTGGGCCTCGCACGTCTTCTCGGCTTCCGAACCAGTGGTAGATTCACTCGACGATTCAAAAGCACTTGTAAAAGTTTATTTAAATGAAAACATTTGGATTTTGAATAGTATCTATAAGTTAATAAAAAGAAGCTTTGACTAAAACAATCCGTACATAGCTTATCACGCTTAGCTTTTTTTTAACGTTTAAGTTACGCTGTAGTTATTAAGTGTTTATTACCCTTATAATATGCATGCCATGTCCACATCGAGAAGACGCAATTATAAAATATACCTCAGTGAATTTTGATCAATTTTTTAAGGTTGATTTTATAATAACAGTCGGTTTTTTGGACTAATAAAAAAAACACGGATAGATCGACGAAAATAAAAATGAAAATTGGTGTTTGGGTTGGGATAACGATGTCATAATATGAGCAAAAAAACTCGGCCAGATCTTGTCGACATTACAGATGGGCATTTCTATTTTTATAAATATAAATATAAATGCAAAAGTTTGTCTGTTAATTTTTATACGACCCATCTGCACCCTGGAGACGGCCAGCGACATAAGCTAATTTTAATCCTGGAAAACAAAGAGTTTCCGTGGGATTTTTACAAACATTTCATTTACCATTTGCTATACGCAAACGAAATCGCGTACATCATCTGGCATATAATATTATAGGGCTAATACTTACATGGCTGATACAAAACCTTTGTCTCCCATAATATAATAAATCGTGAGAGCGTTCAAAGTGCTCGAAGTGAATGACCAATTACCTCTGATTGCGGATGTGTCCGTCCTAGTCGAAAAGTAATCTTCAGTCATTATCTCGCGCCTTATAGTTGCCTCATCAGTGCGTAATTCACGTAATAAACGCAATCTGCGTCGCTAGTGACACTTTCAAACTTTTGCCTTGTCAGTGTGTGTACGTTACCTTCACTTCAATGATGGTAGCGCATAGCGCAAGCGCTTCTTTCAACCGTTGTGCGTAAGATTTCGTGGCGTAAGACGTAATTTAATAGACCGGGAGATGGTCGTAGGTGATAGTCTCCCATTTTCTACTGCATGCCTTTTTAAGAGTTGATAACTAACCCTAAAATATGAAAGATAGAGGGGTTACTAGCCCTTGCGCGCTTGCACGTCATAAACAAAATGGCTTCTCTTTGTGACAGAATTTTAGTTTTTGCCGTGACATTATACTGCATGCCTTTGTAATATAACGTAGTTGGAACAAATTTAAGCTATAATAATTGATGGCATGCAATTCGCAACGGCCGACGGGGCTCAAACGGTTACGTAGAAATGTAAAAAAAAATAGAACATTTCCGTGTTTACAAATTGCATGCCGTTGTAAAAAATTACTTTTTTTATCTCAAATATACTCTACGAAAATTGGCATGCACCCCTCGTATGACCAAGGGTGGAAAATATTAGGAAAATGTTGTGAACATTCAATACAGCTTTTCCGTGATTTCAAACTGCATGCCATTTGAACAATACTTAGTTTTTATAATTACTTGACGTTAGCAAATTTGGCATGCACAACAGAAAGTTGTAAATTAGTGGCATGCATGACGAAAATTGCAAAAAACGCTGATATAATTTCCGTGACTTTATTTTGCATGCCATTCAATATTTCATTAAAAAACATTATTTTAAGTTGATAAAAAAAATGGCATGCATATTACACAAGCCTGACATAAAAAATGTGCAAAAATAAAATTAAAAAAAGGTTTTTTAACGAAAATTAAAAATAAAAAACATTTCCCTGTTTTTTTTTGCGCCCATTTGAGCCCATACTACGAGGTAGGACATAGGATACTTTTTATTCCGAAATTCTACCCCCGAAGGGGTGAAATAGGGGTTGAAAGTTTGTATGAAAGTCCTTAATTTCTCAAGTTATAGCCATGAAACTTGATATATGAGCTGCGAGTTGAAAATGGAGACATATGTGTTTCACAGTTTTTGAAAATTCGACCCCCAAAAGGGTGAAATAGGGGATGAAAGTTGGTGTGAAAGTCCTTCGTTTCTCAAGATGTTTACCAAGTTATATCAACGAAACTTTTTATTTTGGCTTACAGTAAAAAATAAAGAAGTACGTGTGTCACAGTTTTTCAAAATTCTACCCCTAAGGGGGTGAAATAGGGGGTGAAAGTTTGTATGGAAGTCCGTCATTTCTCAAGTTATATCAACGAAACTTTTTATTTTGGCTTACGGTAAAAAATAAAGAAGTACGTGTGTCACAGTTTTTCAAAATTTTACCCTCAAAGGGGTGAAATAGGGGTTGAAAGTTTGTATGAAAGTCCGTCATTTCTCAAGGTATATCGATGAAACTTGGTATACAAGCTACCGGTTAAAAATGAAGAAATACGTGTTTCACAGTTCTCGCAAATTTTACCCCCGAAGGGGTGAAATAGGGGTTGAAAGTTTATATGAAAGTCCTTCATTTCTCAAGTTATATCCATGAAACTTGGTATATGAGCTGCGGGTTAAAAATGAAAACATACGTGTTTCACAGTTTTTCAAAATTCCGCCCCCAAAGGGGTGAAATAGGGGTTGAAAGTTTGTATAAAAGTCCATCATTTCTCAAGTTATTTCGATGAATCTTGGTATATCCACGCGGACGAAGTCGCGGGCATCAGCTAGTTATATTATAAATGCGAAAGTTTTGATGGATGTATGTATGGATGGATGGATGGATGTTTGTTACTCAATCACGGCTGAACGGATCTGCATGAAATTTGGCACAGATATAGATTATAGTCTGCTAAGTATATAGAATAGCATAAAGGCTACTTTTATCCCTGAATATTAAGGAGTTCCCGCGGAAACGTGGCTAGGTAGGTGATGGGTTAGCGCCAAAATCCAAATCTCTGATCTCTGTTTCACACTGGAAATGGTTCACATATTTTATGAAACTTTCATTATTATTAAAAATACGATGGTGTTATTTAATACGCATGCCATTTTCGATATATACTTAAAACTAGCTGACGCTCGCGACTTCGTCCGCGTGGATCGAGGTTTTTCGGTTCCGTTCTTCGGTTCCCGCGGGAACTCCTTAATTTTCCGGGATAAAAAGTAGCCTATGTGTTGTTCCAGACTATAATCTATATCTATGCCAAATTTCATCCAGATCCGTTCATCCGTTGGAGCGTGATTGAGTAACAAACATACATCCATACATCCAAACTTTCGCATTTATAATATTTATTTGATAATATGTTTTTATGAAATGCAAAACGGCATGCAAATTAAAAACACGGAAATTTTTATTAAATTTTTGCAACTTTTGTTATTATTTAAAATATGACGGTGTTATTTAATACGCATGCCATTTTCGGTATATACTTAAAATAATATGTTTTTATGAAATACAAAACGGCATGCAAATTAAAAACACGGAATGTTTATTAAATTTTTTGCAACTTTCATTATTATTTAAAATATGATGGTATTATTTAATACGCATGCCATTTTCGGTATATACTTAAAATAATACGTTTTTATGAAATACAAAACGGCATGCAAATAAAAAACACGGAAATGTTTATTAAATTTTTGCAACTTTTGTTATTATTTATAATATAATGATCATGAGCAACATGCATGCCATTTGTATTTCAGAATTATTTGGTCATTAAATTAATGTTTATCTTTATTAGAAGTAGTTTGAAATCACGGAAAAGCTGTATTGAATTTTCACAACATTTTCCTAATATTTTCCACCCTTGGTCATACGAGGGGTGCATGCCAATTTTCGTAGAGTATATTTGAGATAAAAAAAGTAATTTTTTACAACGGCATGCAATTTGTAAACACGGAAATGTTTGTAAAACGGAAACGACGGCCCCGTCGGCCGACGGCCGACGGGGCCGTCGGCCGTTGCGAATTGCATGCCATCAATTATTATAGCTTAAATTTGTTCCAACTACGTTATATTACAAAGGCATGCAGTATAATGTCACGGCAAAAACTAAAATTCTGTCACAAAGAGAAGCCATTTTGTTTATGACGTGCAAGCGCGCAAGGGCTAGTAACCCCTCTATCTTTCATATTTTAGGGTTAGTTATCAACTCTTAAAAAGGCATGCAGTAGAAAATGGGAGACTATCACCTACGACCATCTCCCGGTCTATAAGGCGGGCACAATCACAATGCTGGAGCCGATATGATTTAAGAAGCTAGGTACCTATCTACGTCAAGTTGTTTATGATGAAAGATATCCACATAAATCGTACCTAGGTCAGAACTCAGAAGTAGTCAGACGTACTTTGGTTACAGGTTTTTCTGTATGTTACAGAGACACCCACCTACTTTCTGTTGAAGTCGGGCGAGCCTCACGCGACAACTTTGCTTAGCTTTGTTATACTCGCCCGACTGTACATAGCCCGACCGACATAGTGTGTAGAAATCAAAATTATTTTTTACTTTACAGTGGTTTTGGAAGTCGGTTTTTTGGAAAGAATTTTTATTTTTAACTTTTTAGTGTACTCTAAATCCCCACGGCTTAGGAGTGCAGCGTCAGAGTTGAGGAGTTGGGACTTGGGTTTAAGTATGAAGTCGTTGCTTGACCTACAATATGAATTCAACATAAAAATCCTAAATCGCTATTTTTCATGAGTTTTGTACCCTGCAGCATCAGGGTTGAGGAGTTGGGACTCAGAGTTGAATCGTATACACGTGACTTGATAGGTACCTACTATATGAATTCACCATAAAAATTTCCTAACTCCCTAGTTTTCAGGATTTCATGTAGTATGGTACACCTACAGCATCAGGATTGAGGATTTGGAGTCAGAATTGTTTATGGGACCACCTCGGGAGCTTCCTCTAATCACTGAAAAAAAAATGTTCAAATCGGTTAAGAAACCACGGAGATATGCACCGACATACATTAAAAAAAAAACATACGCGCCGAATTGAGAACCTCCTCCTTTTTTGGAAGTCGGTTAATAATGCGTCCTTTACCTTTCTTGATAAACAACGCCTGTCCACAATTCCTGGTATAATACTTGAACGGCTAAGCCGTATTCCTAGGAGCACGTAGTCATCGCGATTCGCGAGTTCATCACGCAAAAACTTGAACACTCATAGCTTCAGATTTTGACACCCTTATCGGAGATTTTATACCTACATTCCCAAGCTTTTCACAATAAACTAGGTGCTCCATTAAATCTACTTTCTAATCAATCAAATTAAATATTATAAATGCGAAAGTTTGGATGGATGTATGGATGTATGGATGTTTGTTACTCAATCACGCTCCAACGGCTGAACGGATCTGGATGAAATTTGGCACAGAGATAGATTATAGTCTGGAATAGCACATATGCTACTTTTTATCCCGGAAAATTAAAGAGTTCCCGCGGGAACCGAAAAACCTCAATCCACGCGGACGAAGTCGCGGGCATCAGCTAGTTATATATTTTTTAAAGACTTGCGATCTATTTATTAATTCAAATAATTTATACTACGTGTTCAAGTAAAAGCAACTTCAAAAGATATATCCTGTAAGTAGATACCTTTATCATACTTAATGATATAAATGCGAAAGTGTGTTTGTATGTTAGTTTGTCCTTCAATCACGTTGCAAGTCGTACCTAACAGAGCAACGGATCGACGTGATTTTTTGCATCACTTCGTTGAGTAAGTACTTGGAAAGTGACATAGGCTACTTTTTATCCCAGAAAATTAAGGCGTTCCCGTGGAAATTAAAAACATTCCACGCGGACGAAGACGCGGGCACCAGCTAGTGCTGTATATTTTCATGAATTTTGAAAATTTAAACCTGTGTATATCCGTTTAGACTTTTGTAAATCCTTCGATAGAGTCATCTGAGGTTTGAGATTAGACGTCGCAATAAAGATAAACTGTATGTAGGTAGGTAAACCTAAAATCTATAAACATTGCGCTTTACTAATGAACTTTTAATGATTATAATACCTAATTAATCATCATCAGCGCATGTCATTATTTAAGAGGACGTTCCTAGTAATAATAATGGTTATATTATTTATTTAATAAATTTAAAAGAACTATTTATGCAGGCGAATGTCAAAACAAGTCGACTAAAGATACATTCGAACCACAGACTACAGTTGATTCGAACCAGTTTCGTTATGCACAGCCAAATTAACATAACAATTTATTTAGCACCTGTAATGTAATTAAGCGTTGAGAATATTATATAAGCAACAAAACTGGAATGTCTCGATTTATACACGGTGGATGAATGCTCGTATAATGGGGATAACCCGATAAATTATGCAGATAGGGTCGTTATAATATAATATTTCTTAAACCACATTAAGCTATTGGCAGTGCTCTTATTAGCTTTCTGTTATTAAATTAATTTTAATTTTTATAATATTTACTGATTTTTTCTCTTCGAATAATTGAATAACTTATTTTTTATTAGAAGTTGCTGTTATTTGTACGTATTTGGAATTTCATATTCAAAGCCAAATTATGAAGACCACCCATCGCGATGTTATCTATTAATGTAATTTCAGTATATTTTATTAATAAAAATATAAATCATAATTTGAGTTATAAGTATGTAATAGGGCTTCCAACCTAAATAATTATTCGTCAATGATAATAGCCTTTCACATTTCAATAAAATACTGTTTTTTTTATCCACTACAAGTTAGCCCTTGACTGCGATCTCACCTGATGGTAAGTGATAATGCAGTCTAAGATGGTAGCGGGCTAACCTGTTGTGGCATGGCAGTTATATTAAACCCATACCCCTATTCGGTTTGTACACGGCATCGTACCGGAACGCTAAATCGCTTGGCGGCACGTCTTTGCCGGTAGGGTAGTAACTAGCCACGGTCGAAGCCTCCCACCAGGCCAGACCAGGGAAAATTCAAAAATTATAAATTCCCAAATTGACCCCGCCGGGGATCGAACCCGGAATCTCCGCACGTTAAGACAACAGCGCTACACACTGCGCCACGGAGGTCGTCAAAAATTTGTATTTTGTCCGTTCTATCATTACACACATTCAGCACCAAGAAATTTCGACGTTATTCTTAGTCAAGTTTACAGCGGGGACTATCGTTTCTTTGCTCACCAGTTGGCGCCACTGTTGACTAAGGTCAGAGGTATAGCTGTCAAAGGCGACTTTATAAGATCGGTGCCGAAACAAAGTTTTAAATCTTGATTCTCATTAAGTTTATTAATTTATAACAGCTATCTTCATATCGAGTAGCAATGCCGCAATGTTGTGCAATCCCGTTTTGTTCGGAAAAAAGGAGGACACATGTTTTCAAAAGATAAAACTGTTCTAAAACAGTGGCTAGTTGCGATTCGCAGGAATTCGCAGGATTCTGAGGAATTATATAGTTAGGCACTAAATAAATAAAATAAAAAAGAAATTAATTACTTATTAAACTTTTATTTATCCTTCCTTTTCCCTTTAAAACACACTGCTATACAAATAAATACTTATTAAACATTGTAAATCCATACAATGGATATGATACTGAAAGATGGTTGATTTGTTAGTTGAAACTACTAAACAATGGTAACTAGCTAGATATTAGATTAAGTTATAAAACTTCTGAAATAAGCTTATCATTTCTATTTACATAAATTCTCTTTTCATCTTTATTTGTCCAAACAAAAAAATCACAATACTTTCTTTTAGTACCTAACAAGTTTTTGAATTTGAAAATAGTAGGGGCTACTTTCTTTCAAGCAATATTCATTATTGATCATTTCTATGTGCTTATAATTATCCACACTGATAAACTCATCTTTTATAGAGAAAGGACATTTCTCTTCCAATACTGTTAGTTCTCCAATTAATCCTTCTGGAGAAACCTGAAATGAAACATCTAATATTAATAAAGAGAAATATTATTAAATTCTAGTCATCTCACACATAGTACCTAATCTGATCCCAAGATACTTAGGTTGTGTTCTCGTTAGAGATACTGTGGGTACATAACCAGATATATAAATAGTACCAGAGGGCAGAGACCTAGAGCATGCCTAGAGCAAACATCGATGTTCATCAATATCATATAGTAAAAGTGTGTCCTTGATGAGCATGAAACCCATTTAACCTTTCATGCAGAAGTCATATTAGGTAAATATACATAATATATTAGGTAAATATATGTAAAAAGAAAAAAACATAGCTGTTACCTCGGCAAACAAGCATACTTCTGGAAAAAATAAGTTTGTAATAAGTACAGTAAACAAACTAACCTCTGAATTAGCAGCTCTTTGAGGCCGCTTATTTTTGCGCCTCTTTTTCTTTTTCTGCTTTCAAAGCGTTCACATTCATCGCCAAATAATCCATATTTGCGCTATTTTCACGAAGGAGATCACTTTTCAACAGGTAAAATATAGAAATTAAAATAATTTGTCACGAAGCCCGCCAAAACCAGTGAAAAGTGAATGTTATTGGACCTCACGCGACACTAGCGCCTCTAGTGGCAAATTCACACGCGATAGTCCCCATTAGCCCAATAATTGAAGAAGGATTTTCATTTCTCCATGCATATACCTAATCAAGTTCTGTGGCCTCCTTAAAGTTTATTCTGAAAAATACTAAGACCAAAAGAAAAATACATAAATGGAATTATTGCCAGCTAAGTCGTCTGCCTGAATTTATAGGAAATACATATTATATGAACATCCGTATCAACTATTTATTTTCCAGAATAAAAAGATAACTAAGCATGAAATCTCCAAGCCAATTTTCGATCGGGTTGACAGACAAACGGATTTTAAAACATATATTTTTTTTATATAATATATAGCGAGCAAACGAGCAGGCGGGTCACCTGATGGTAAGTGATTCCCGTCGCCGATGAACATTTGCAGTACCAGAGGAACCGCCAATGCGTTGCTGGCTTTTGAGAAATTTGTTTATCCGCTCTTAGAAGGGCCCCATATTATAAACATTAGGGAACACAGAAGTTGGAAGCTGGTTCCACAATTTGCAGGTACGTGGCAGAAATTAATACAAGACATATAATTACAAGACAGTTTTAAAACATTATGTATGAATTTATTTCACTACTTTTGACAGCCCTGCTGAATTGTGGGCTGTGGCTGTGGTGGATCGGTAGTCGGTACGGGTCGGCGTGGTACGGTTGCCCTGGAACGGACGACCTCGAAGGACGGCGCGTACAATGTGCGGTGTGGCTACGCGGTTGCGCGATATCCGCATACCGCTTGACCGACCGCGCGGCTAATTGCTGATTAGAACACATAAGTACCTACTTACTTACTACTTACTCGTACAATATGATAACTGATAATATTAACTATCAATTCAGTGCGCTTAGCATGCGCACTACGAGATTATCTCGCGACGAGAGAGCGATGTCGGTGCCGGCAAATTTTTCATTTACCCTAACATACATAAATATATTACAAGAAAAAAAAATAGTCGACATGTAAAGCTTCGTAAAGAAAAATACCACAGATAAGAAATATTACTTTTATCTCTACTTTTGACGTAACGAGACAAGTAACCATGTTAGCTTCGGTAGACAAATAGAGGTAACGGGTAGACATAATTTTACTCGTAGTGCGCATGCTAGCCATACAGGTCAACCTATAGGCAACTCTAGCTCTACCTTAACCTTATTGTGATAGGGATGCAAGTTTTTCAACTTTCGCCGTTGTAAAATAGGAGAAACTTATCATCAGTGTGTACTGCGTACCGATTGAATCTTTCAGGGTCTTGAAACTTTTTAAGTTCACTATAACGTAGATCCCTAGACTACGAAAGGATTTTAGTTATTCCACCCAAATAAAGCTGAGATTATTCAGCTCGTAAACTTAGGTAGTGTAGGAATACTGAGTTGTACATACACTTTACATTAGAAAAATCGCTGGATATTTTCAACATTTTAAATATTTTTCATCCATTATTGCTTCATTTGCTTTTATTAATTCCGTGAATAAAATATCCATTAATTGTTTCTTTCTTCTAGTCTTATGTAATGTTTTGTATAACATAATGACTATAATCTCCCCTGCTAGTATAGGAAGTCCAAAAGACAAAACTTTTCAGCCTATTGTATTCAACTGTAAATAGTTATTGTTTTTTGTTTATAACAAAGGATGTTATCAAACACAGAACAACAAGGTTGCCAAATAGCGATCAGTGACCCGTTCAGGAAACTATGGCATTCCACAGCCCACTCGGCCGATGAGCGATAGACCGAGGGCTTCTAAAAAGATAATACGGCCCACTGCCTTTAGGAAATTAACTACTTATATAACCTTAACTACCATCACAAACGATAACTAGCAATGCTTGAAGAAAACAAGAGCAAATTAAATATGCGGGATTCAGATCCAAAATGGATATAAAAAATATTAAACGCTTTATAATTTTTCAAATGCAGTCATGTCTGAGTGTAAGTGTACTTGGCCGACTCGGGCAAAATCCATTCCGTACCGCAAAGCTGTGCCGTACGGAAGATCATCATTAAAACCACAAGTTATATAATTTTCTAAAGAATTTTACTGCGAATGCAAAGTCACTCAAACTGCATTTGCCTACACGCAAAATGCACTGCTTCTAATTACCGTATAGGTACTTATTCCAATTTTATGTAAAGGTACTTTGTCTATCTATTTAATACCTACATTACATCGAGATTTTAATTGAAGTACGTAGTTTAATATAATTCTGTACTAAAGGAATCTGGAATAATAATATACCTGATAGGCCCTCTACGTTATTTTAAAGTAAACATAAACTGAAAGCTCGTATACCAAATGAAATGGACACTTAGTAATTAAAAGGGACTACCTTCTGTTTTTTTATTGATTTAGCGATTATGAATTCTTACCAAAATACCAAAATTTTCTCTGATATAAACCTAATATAATAAAAAGAGCTTACTCCAAAACCTCACAACTACTAACTATAGATACAACTCTGGACAGATACGGACATGATAAAAAAAATATTATTATTATGTTTGCCTAACCGGTATAAGTTTATGAGGGTAAATGAGGGAAGGTATGCAATAAAAGCCGTCCTCTCTAAATACGCAAAAGGGTCTGCCCCGGGGACATATTAATTTCTATGAATATGGGTGAAATAGCCGTTACAAAATAATATAGTAAACATTTGTTATTACATAATAACATATTTATTACCCACCTTCTGAAATTAACAAGTGATTATTACGAAACAGTCCGACCGAAACTAGTTATAAAAGCAAAGTACATAGGTACTAGGTACATAGCTACATAATATATTAATATTATATAACTTTTTAGAAATAGCTATATAAGCACTTTGCTATACAACTATGCTTATTTATATGTATAGGTATAATGATATCGTAGTTATCAATTCGTTAGAAGGTATAGAATAGAATAGAATAGATTAGAATAGAATATTTTTTATTTGCCCTTTTTGCCCTTTTTATACGCCCTTGAACAAAAGCTACTGCAGGTAAGTACATATTATATGTATTCGCCATGCTACAAGCATATCAATAAGCGAAAGCACAGTTCTTCAAGAAAATGCAATGCACCTTGAATATATTTCCTAACATTATATCAAAGAATGCTTATCTATATACCTACCTGCTATTTACACCAAAACATTGAGTGAGAAATGAGGAGGTGTGAACCATGGCAAAGAGGGTTGATAGATTTGTTTTATCGTTACATATTATGTACTAGATGATGCCACACTTTTCCAATAATAATATTAGTGTGGATCTAGCACAGACTACACGCAGTCATTACAATGATTTATATCCCATGATGTACCAATTCCGTTGTGTCCCAAAATGTATATAAGATGAAGAATAATTAAATAACAAAAAGATTAAGTTTATGGAAGAGTGAGTAATTGAAAGTAAGCGACACCAAGCGGCTTTAAACTTTTAAAAATATTATCAATTATAATATCTCTACATTCTTACAATTAAGTATTGTAGGGTCCACTGCAGTGAACCAATAATAACCGAAATTAAAATAGTATAAAGTCAGTTCCACAAAAGAAGGCTAAAGAATTTGGTACAATAGTAATTAATAACTTACAATTCATTAAAAGTAATGCCTAAAGAGGTGAGGCACATCCTACATCCAAAACTCCTACGTTATCCTACCTACCGTTACCGTATACCTATAACAGCTATCCTACTTCAAATATGAATTAATTACATCATATTTAAATCACACGTAAAGAATAAATTACTGCCAGTTCTAAGGTCATTTATACTAGTATGGTTATTGGTGTTAGAAGGCAAGCCTTCTAAAACCCCTAGGGGCCTAGAATAATAAAACAAATCTTTGGCTAGATAATAGGCGATAGATTTTGTTTTAGAAATTTGCAATCGCGATCCGTGCGACCTATATTGGCCTGTTCCACTAGTCCCTAGGGGGGATACATTGGTAGGGACTAGTGGAACAGGCCGATCCATTTGCGCTTAGTGTTGAAAATGCAGACTTCAAAATGCATGAGCTACAATGTAGCTACAATAAAGGTTAAATCATAGAAAAAAGTGCGCCGAACGCGACTGAATCTTCTGACCAAAAACAAATTTGTCTGACAAATGTGATGACAAATTGGGTATTCAGTCTGTTTAATATTGCTTGTTATAAGATTTATGCTAATTTGCTACAATTTACACCTGCCCTTTGCTTGAATTCAACTCGGTAAATTGAAGAAAACTTGTAAACGCAAAGTATAACAGTTTCACTGTTTCACTTAAAAGGTTCCGTCCTAGATACGTGCTCACGTTAGCACGAATTTGTGAATTTGCCTCATTCGTAACAAGAGCAAAGTGAATCGCGTGCGGCAGAAGATGGTCTCTGAGCACCCGACAATCATTCCGTTAATTGGAGAGAATCATCGTTGGAGAAAGTCAAGCAGGGGCGATGCGGTGTCAACGATAACCACGGGTGCAATAAACCACGTTACGCTTGTTAGGTTATTTTGTAAACAATAGGTACGCAGTACGCACTACAATGCTTCTCAACTCTCATGAATAGGAATAGGACGGGCGGCTGCCTTTTGCCTAGTTCTAGTTCGCTGTTCACTGTTCTTTGTTGCATACCTAACTTACTTTACCGGCTACATAACAAGATAGGGCACGTTTGTCATATTACGAGTGTATTTTACGGTCTACACTTCGAGTTGGTTGCATGCTCGAAGATTGTAAGAACCAAAACACACATTGTCGTCTGATCTGAGAGTTCGCGGACAGGACAAAACGTCGCGGAAATTTTGTCCTGTGGCGCGAAATATCAGGTCAGAGGCTAACAACGTTTTGACCTGTCGTCGTCGTACGCGCTCCATATACAAGCGAATGACGCGGACTTTTTGTCCACCAATCAAACATTTTTTTGTCCGTAGTATGTTTTCACCCATATTGATCAACATAGTATTTACTTATTTTTTAATTGATACAGCTGTTATGCCCTATTTAAGATTTCTTAGGTTGCTGATTACAAAAATGCCGATTTTTTTCAATACAGAAAGTCTCTTATATTTTTTGAAAAAAGTTTTACTTCGATAGCCTATTCAGGCTTTTTCTAAGACACCTAGGAAGACTTCAATAGCCTCAATAGGCTCTTAGATGGTATCTCCTAGAATCTAATTAGATAAGGCCACATTCCACAAACCTCATTTACTACTACTAGAAGAGGTGCAATATACTAGAGGTAGAAATGATAACCCACAAAACGGCGTCAAATCAAACTAAGTACCTAAGTTGGAATTCTTTGTTATCTAGTAAATACATCGTAATCTAGTTATCATATTTTACAATAACGCAACTCGTAAGAATGTTTTTTTTAATTTATTAATTTTTGGAATATTTTTCGTAACTTATTATAAGCAAAACTAAATGTTGTAACATCAGTTAAAAGTAGTTTCAAATAACATTGCTACGAAAACGACATGCATTCAGTTCATTCAACAGCGTTAAAGTTAAAACTATCTTTGCACCTCTATAAGGCATGTTACTCAATGCTGCTACTAGTCTTACTACTACGTTCTAGTAATACTAGTCCTTCCATAAACTACCTTCCTATTGCCTACCAACTGAGTATTAAACTCCTCAAGCCATATCAAGGGCGAGCAAGAAAAACATTGGAAAATCAATGTGGCATTAGAAACCGGTATTTGCGACTGCAATACCGACGTTAATATTATGCAAAATGTAAATTATTATCATTCGTTTTATTAAAATTAAATTGTTAATATCAATGAATATTTATTTATTACTAGATGATTCCCGCGACTTCGTCTGCGTGGACTAAGTTTTTTCGATTCCCGCGGGAACTCCTTAATTTTCCGTGTTAAAAAGTAGCCTATGTCCTTCCCCGGGATATAACCTACCTCTATACCAAATTTCAGCAAAATCGGTTGAAAAGATGGTCCGGGAAAGCGTAGCAGACAGACAGACAGACAGACAGACAGACACACTTTCGCATTTATAATATTAGTATGGACTTATTAGCGTCTATAAGCATGAACTGGACGTATTTTAGTGAAGTTTTTTGAGTTGAATAAACTTGCACGTTTATGTAGACCTAAGTTTTTTCCTTTTGCAAGTTTTCGTATGTATCTTGATAGAGTTATCTACCTGTGATATTTGGTACATGGTTTATAGTTACAATAATATAATCTTAATATCTTACTAGCGATCCGCCCCGGCTTCGCACGGGTAGCATTAATAATCCTAATAGTCTATACCCAATATAGCTATAAAATAGCAGGTTATTGTGAGTCAACCGAAAGATAGATGTATGCTACCGCGGACTTTTGTTTAGAACTTTTTAAGAAGAACAATTCCACCATACATTGTTTTCGTGTAACTTTAACTATTTACGCAGCGCACGCCACGTAAGCTCTCAGAAGAGAGGATTTTTTCCAACTTAGTTCACATAATTGCAATTTTCGTAAGGATCTCTAATTTTTTGAAAATAAAATATAGTTACATATATATATATATATATATGTTACATATATATATATATGTTACTCGCTGATAATGTAGCTTCCTATAGGTGAAAGAATTTTTAAAATCAGTTGAGCAGTTTTTGAGTTTATCCATTACAAACAAACAAACAAACAAATCTTTCCTCTTTATAATATTAGTTTAGATTTAGAAAAGGAAATGCTATTTGGTAAAACAAGGGTTCATAGCTTCCCTTCCCAAAAATAGGTATAAATATGTGCATGTTATGCGTTACAAATCATTAGATGGATAGATACACCTTAGAAATGAAAATTAAACATGTTTAATGTCTTCTAAAATAGTTACGTCAGTTTTTGTTGATATCAATAAATTAACCTATCATTAGCAACTTATCATTCTTATATGTGCGATCTACTTACCTACTTAACTATGCCAACTTAGTACAAGTTTTGTGTTTGTGTTTTCTTTCGTTCAATACAATAATTGTATACCGAGTAAAATCCTTATACGTCTATAGTAAAATATTAAAACAGTAGAAACATTATTGAGTAGTGGTATTAATGGTCTATATTTTCCAGGGTTTCACTCGCAAGTCGCAAGCTTAGAACGGAAAACCTTTGTTCCTAGCGCAAATACTGACCATAATAATAATGCATAAGCATTTTAATAACTGCCATTAAAGTGCACCTGCCTTATATACGCACCAAATACGGCTTAGTATCGATGTATACTAATCAATAAACACGTTGCGTCATGCAGGATTCTATTCATAATCGTGAAAGGTGCGTAAAGGACTTCGCAAACTGAACCGAAACCGACAAATTACTAATTAATTATTTAACTATAATGATATTAACAAATCTGTAATAATTTGTTTCACCACCACCACCACTACAGCCCATTAACGTCCCACTGCTGGGCATAGGCCTCCACTCTCATAGGAAAGTGGGAATTAGAGCTTAGACCCACCACGCTGCTCCAATGCGGGTTGCTTTAATGCTTTAACGACTATTATCATGTTAGTGATAATAACCGAGACCAGCAACTTCCTAACTCCGGGCTAGTACTGAGAATTTCTAGACAGATAAACCCAATACTTAATTATGGCCCGACCCGGGACTCGAACATGGTACCTCGTCGCCCGCAGTTGAACATGCTAACCACTAGACCAACGAGGCAATTGTTCAATCATTCTAATTCTAGAGTAAAATGAATTGTCTTTTAGAGACATATTAACATACTAGCTGATGCCCGCGACTTCGTCCGCGTGGATCGAGGTTTTTCGTTTCCCGCGGGAACTCCTTAATTTTCCGGGATAAAAAGTAGCCTATATGTTATTCCAGACTATAATCTATCTCTGTGCCAAATTTCATCCAGATCCGTTCAGCCGTTGGGGCGTGATTGAGTAACAAACATCCATCCATACATCTACCCAAACTTTCGCATGTATAATATTTATTTGATTGATTATTTTGGTCAAAAATCTGCTAGAAATAGGACCCTAAAAGTGCAATGTGGAGTTATGAAAACTTTTATATTAAGTGAGGCCGTTGAGCCGGTGAATTTGTCTTTCTAAAATATGCTGTATAGGTATGCATTTATTTCAATGTCCTCACTGTGCACAAAAATCCGAAGGTTTTTTAACAGGTTTTTTGTAAGTAACTAGTAAGTAAGTATACCTACCAGCACAACTTCGGAAACGAATCTTCGAAAGTACGAAATTCATATTTTAAATAAATATCATATTCGGATCTAATGTAAGTACTACAAGTAGCCTTATATACCACCTTTGCTGTAGGCATAATACGAGGTAGTTGAGTCAGTGGCCCTTCCTGGGCCATGCCTTTTTGGGCAACGTTACGTGAGCGACAGGACGCGTGCAGCACCTCAATGTCATTTCCTCCTCATTTCGATAGCTTTAATAATAATATCAACTGGCTATTGCCAGCGATTTGCGTGGATTGGAGCCCATTTCATAGGTTTATTTCGAAAAAAAACATTCCGTAGGACCCTTTTTCTCGGGCCGATAAAATGTAGCCACGGTAACGTTTTGCGTTTTGCGAGTGTCCCATTAAAATTGACTCAGGTGTTTCAAAGATTGACACGGATATAGAGACTGGATATAGACCAAGATAGTTAGTTAAGTTTTCATAAATCAAAATAATAAGAAATTCCGAAATACTGTGCAGATAAAAAATATTAGATAAAGAATATTATCTTCTCATTCAATCAAAAGAAAATACTACGTTTAGTTATGCACATACCAAGTGGGTACATGTCATATAGATATTTCTTAATATTGCTCGTGAGTATCCGCACGTATTTCAGCAGTTTAAAGGTAGGTATATTGTTTTAACAATGAACTTGTGTGCCTAAACAATACTAAACATCAATGAATTGCAAACGTCATTAAGCGAGTCATTTATTTTGCAAGTCGGTACTGAGATACCGCACACTATCAACCGTTTGTAGGTCATTTGCCATATTTGTACTATTGTAGGTGTCTATTACTCAGAAGTCAGAACATCCAACTTTACTAATATCCTCCCACTTCCTCCTACAATCTACAATTTGCACTTTAGGATCCATAAATACACGAGATTGATATTTTATGTTCATAAAATTATACTATCATACTTCATACTAATATTATAAATGCGAAAGTGTGTTTGTTTGTTGGTTTGTTGCTTTATTGGTTTGTTGGTTTGTCCTTCAATCACGCCGCAACGGAGCAACGGATCGACGTGATTTTTGGCATGGGTATAGTTGAGGGCATGGAGGACATAGGCTACTTTTTATCCCGAAAAATTAAGGAGTTCCCGCGTGATTCAAAAAAACTTTAACCACGCGGACGAAGCCGCGGGCATCAGCTAGTGGATCCATAGTTCCATACTTAACAGTATAAACATAGGAATGTGTCTGCCTGGTACCTTTTCCGAGCCCATCTTTTTAACAAATTTTGACGAAATTTTTCACAGAGACTTGCAAGCATGCCGAAGACGGACAGGCTACATTTTCATCCAGAAAATCAAAGAGATTTCACGGAATTTTAAAAACCTAAATCCACGCGGACGGAGTCCAAGACGAAGAGTAATAAAAGAAGCGACCAACTTTCAATCACACTAGGCGCATCGAAGAAATGCTGTTAAAATAATATTAATAATAATCGATAGATACTCGAGGTCAACCTAGGAGCTCTGTTCGCATTTCTACAGCGCACCCGATACTTCTGACTTCACGTCATGTATATTCACTTCTTGCAACTTTTACAAGGTACGTACTTTTACTTAGGTAAAATTTATTTAGGTCGTAGTTATGTACCTACTTACCTAAGTAATTATTTTTTTTCACTAGAAATCCTCAAGATATTTATATTCAAAGATTAGATCTCATAAGAAGTGAGCATTCACACCGCTACAAGTCGTGAATCTAAAGTACCTACCTACATGTGCCATTTAGGCTCATCTTCATCAATGACAATTACACGTGTACAACGTATCTACTGTACTTTCTGAGACTTCGAAGTACGCCTCAATAACTTTTGTATAAGCTGTCACATTACAACAACGATAAACGAGATACTGTCGACCGGAGCCAATGAATAGCTTTACAGCCTCACGTGCTCTTATATTGCTATTATATTGCTAGTATAAAACGGAGAAGACTCAAAGAACGTCGCATTGAATCCAGTATTCGATTTGTCAAAGTCAAATCTCGTCACCATCTGTGTCCGTTTGAACGCAAGATATAAAAATTAAAAACCTAACATAAAAACGTTTTGTCGCGTATCTCTGTCGTATCTCGATCTTGAAACTTGAAAGCGTTTTATGATTATGTGTACTAAGTGTCTTAAGAAAATAATAAATACCTACCTACCAAACAACTTTATACAAAGCATTTTTTAGTTTTTATAGCTGACACGTTTATGTTGGTTTTTTCTATGCTTAATTAAGTATTGCGAAAAATAAAATAAAAGCAGTTCATGAAAATGATGTAGATACTAAACAAAAGACATAAAGTTAGAGCTTTTCTTTGTTTGATTTTCTATGAACAGAAATTTTTTCGTTGCATTAAATTTTTCTTTAACTTGAGTTCCACTTTCCATATAGGTATCATCTTATCCAGATTTCATCTTACTTGCAGGGGTTTTCTTTTAAATTGGAGTTTTGTTATCATTTATTTAATGGGATTGTTATTTAAGTATCGACAGAATTATGTAACCAACTTTTATGACTCGATATTTTATACTTGGCTACATAGATTAAGATTTTAAAAATTCTCTTTGTTTTTCCGGAATTATAACTAGCCTATGTCCTTCTTTGTTCTCTGAAATGCTCACACATACCTCTGTACCAAGTTTCGTTAAAATGGTTAAAGTCATGAGGAGTCATGAAAGGGGGGAAAAACAGACACATTAGTAGGTATGGGTACGAACTCTTAAATCATAAGTTATATTGAAGTGTACGTGCAAAAACTAGATGCATTAATTACAATAAATATTACAACTGACTCTGAGATGTAGAGTGAGTGGCCATCTAAATAAGGGATGGAATGGTTTTTTGCGAATCATTTTACAAAGACAGATGTCTAGGTCCGATTATTTCTGAGGATGTAGAGCGACATTTTTCAGCCGGTTAATTGTGGAGACGACCGTTCCCGCATGTAAACTCCAGTTTTTTGACGGACAACTACGGGAATCCTGTCGACATTCGAACCACCTGTCGCGGTCGCATACCGCACACAAAATAATTGTATTTGTTACTTGCATTCCCCTGCCCCTCTAATTGCGTTCACACGGTAAATTAATGTATTTAATCACATGATTTGCAATTATGATTCTTCATCGTGGATGTCCCCACTTGGGATTCTTGTTTTTCATTCTGCTGGAAATACCTCTACCTAAAACTCGTATAAGATACTGAGACTTAATCTGACTTATGAATACGGAGTAAAATAAGTATGAACTGAAAAAAAATACTTGAAGAAGAGTTGCGACACTTAAAAATCTCCAACATTATGTTTAAGTACCTACCTATATACACTTTTAATCATATATAATTATAGTATTATGTATATTTTCACAGGTAGGTACTAGATCTAATAAAATATTTCCCCTATTTAGTATTTCAATTTATATTGACGGTGAGTAAATAACTACTCAAATATAAACTAGTTTAACTACCTAATAAAATAAAACTCCTGCTATTTGCACAAATTTTTTTTGGTAAGTATAGTCGACTAATAATTTTATTTTCATAAGTTTGAATAAAACTTTAATAATTATCAATTTATATTATGGCATATTAATGAAAATGGTGTTTATGGTTTTAAATAAAAAACTGCATAAATAATAAATTAAATCAATCCGTGAGTAGGTAACCTACCTGATTAGGACCTGTAATTTATTGATATTTTAATTTAATTGGTATTATTATAATTTGCATGAAAAATTCATATCATAAAAAATATTATAATATCTTAAAAATTCAAGGAATTCTGCAGTCGTTTCATTAATCATCGCAATTAGCACAAATAAACAATTAGGATTTGAATTCGATTTCTTATCTTTGGCACATCTAGGGTGAATGTTTCCAATAGAAATATAATGAGGTTCAGAATGATTTACCGTTAAGGTAGGTACACTGAGAATCTTTTAACAGATTATTTAGGTACTAGGTTTCTTAGAAATAAACTTTCATCATCACAAGGGTATCATAGTCAAGAAATCTTAACTCTGAAAAATCTGTATTAGGAATTATGTCCCTAGTCTTTTTAGTGTTCCGTAGTAAAACGACGTACCTAAACCCGTCCATCTATCCGTCTCTGTTTATGTGTGTGTGTGGGTCACAAACATTTTAAGAGTAGGTAAACTATAGAACTATATTAAACACAAAATCGACTATTTTGAAATTTGAATAAAGAACCGCAAAGTTACTCACCACATCTATCGACGCGGAATCGGCTTGAGCCGGTCAGAAACAGCTTTTTCATATAATTATATTAGGCCTTCGGGTGATGCCAGCCCTAGCTTCGCTCAGGCAGGCAACTTCACCCTCGTCTGAAATCGTCTTGTTTCACCCCTAGGCACACAATATACCATTGCATTATGATAATATTAAGAGTGAAAAAGATATCGCCCGCCCTGGCCTACGTGACGCGACGGCTACCGATGCGACGCTGAAACGGCGTTTTACCGCATTTTCACACTTAATGCCGTTTAAGTGTAGCTTTTCTGACCAACTCAGGCCGATTACACGTCGATACTTGATAGGTTTGGTGAGACCCTAACTCTTAAATTGAGCTAGGTAGGTACTACTTTATTAAAAATTATAGGACCTAATATTAAAAACAAGACTATCACTATTTTAAGAGAATGTTATCAGTGCAGTGTTATGTGGAAAAAAAATTACAAACAAACGGTGTTTTGCAAGTGAGATCACGACATACTACCCTACGGATCTAAAATAGACTTGATCACACAAAAATACAATTACCTAAGTACTTAGGTATAAGGGAGGAGTCACGATTGATAGAATCGATTCAACATTTAATAGACAACATGCAAGCAGACGTGGACAAATGTGATTTCGCCGATATGTACGTTTACCTCCTGAATGCCTGATACTGACACGCAAGTAACCCTTCGTTTACAAAGTCGATAAGACACATGCATGATGTATGCAAAATGTATTCAACGCCTTACCTCTGATACAATCGCCTTGTTTCCATTATCTTACTAAGTCATCTGACGTTGGATATCCCTTCTGTTTACGCAGCTTGCGTGCTAATATTATTGCAAAGTCATTAGGTCATAATTCGTTATGTTAGCTAACTACGAGTAAATCTAAGTGGTAATCTTGCTGCGTAATAACTCAATAGTTTTATAACTATATTTACGTAAGTAAAATACTAAAGTATATGTTTCATGATATTTAAGAAGATCAGTTCCTATATTGCGCAATGTTTCGCGTTCCGCAATTAAAACAATAATATGAGAAATGATTGATTTAAATGAATATGAATGTTAGCATAATATATTTTATTTCAGTTTAAGTCGAGAATAATACTAGTACCTATAGTTCGCCCCGAACTGAGACCTCGCGGTATCCATAAGCTAGTTTTAACTATCTTTACGTTCATAGACATCAGTAGGCTATTTTTTTATTCCACGTAAGATGGTGCTAACGTCTATTATTTGTAAGCACAAACGAATAAACTTTTACAGAGCGCCATCTATTGACATCATTGTGAAGTTCTGTTAAGCATACTGAAGCTCATTAAAAATTAAATAATTTCGTTTCCTTATAATATTTATTTAATTTTAGTATTTGTTGTTCAAGTACAGGATATAATTTAAATAATTGATCAAGTTTCAGGCTCAGCCTTTCAGAAAATTGAGAGTTCTGAGGTCAACTTTGGACGTTAGAAAATCTCCACTTTGAAAGCCCGTCATTTCGTCAATTTTAGGGGAAAAATTGAGAAAAATATATTTTTGGACTCTATTCCTAATAATCTTTAAAATGATATACCGCAATCCTATGTAACGCTATAAAAAATATTTACTTCGCATTCGCTTCTATGAGAGCCCCCCTGAAATAAGATTTTTATAACTTTTTAAGCCATATTGGGCTGGAGGCCATCGGTTTACATATTATATTTAAATTTGAAGTAATATTACGTTCAGTAATTCAGAAGTTCTGAGAAGGCTCTGACAAACGGACGGACGGACAAGTGCAAATTCACTCAAGTAGACTCAGAGGCCTTCGCTTCGCTCGGTCATATTATGTTAACTCAGAGAGATAGAAACAGTTAGTGCAGGGCCATAATTCCAATACCAATAAGCAGACAATGAATTACGCATTTTTGACATATGTAGGCAATACCTATATAATGGATTTTGCAATCTGCAGGCCGAGTGGGAGTTTTTTTAAACGTATTAGATCGAGACAACAAATTTTTATGGAATTGATCGAGCGTCAGCTATCAAGCGCTTGACAATTCCATACAAATCGTACTTAAGTAGTTAACGATGACGCGATTGAACAGGAAGGAAATCTCCCACTAGGCACTCTGTTCCCAGAGAAAAATTCTCGATTGTGGAATTCACGAATCGAAAAGCGTCAATGATTACGCGGATTATTCGCTGTTGCATCTAACTTTTTGGCTGCTACTGCACCTGTATGTACGCCCAAATTCGATGTGTTCGCACAGACTTTGGGCAACGGAGATAATAATGATTTTAAATTCGGTGATACCGTACTAATTACCCTTACTGTTCGCGCTCTACTTTCATAATATTGGCTGTGCATTTAGGACAAAAGCGTTCCACATAAAGATATCTAATCAGGCATTCAAAATACCAATAGTAAATATCACACGATCACTGAAATGCTTTTAACTACCAACTCTTACATACAAACTAAAATAATTGAAGCCCTACATAAAAATATAATGATTTTTCAATACAATCAATATCGCATTGATTTTATCAATAAACTTAGTAATTTACATTCTAATAGAAACATATTTTAATTAGATACAATCAAATAACTGCAGATGTTTTCGTAGAGAAATATAATGTTCATAGAAATAGCTATGAAATAGCGGATGAGCGATGAAGCAATTGCGCCTGGCACGGCCAGTTCAAATACAATAACACAAATGAAAAATAATTCTGTTTCACATCGATGTATTATTGCATTCAAACTTATGTTATTAATTCAATACTACAAACTTTTAAAATAAAATGCAGCATAAAGTATTTGCCGTGGTATGTTCTTCTATTGCCTACCAGTGCTAAAATAATTAACCGTTTATCTTAGAATAACTTAGGTAGTTATTCTAAGCCGTTTATATATTTATCATAATATGTTTATATGTACATACCTACTTATCTAATTTTTTTCTTAAATTTCACAATTGCTTATTTCATAATAATATTACCTACCATGTAAAATATAATTGCATGTACTTTATTGTACACATCCTTCATTATTACTCTCCATTGAAATTCGACATGTTACAGAAACATTTTCTTATTAAAGACGCTTCGATATTTGCGAAACCGCGTTGTTAATTTGATATTACCGTTCAAGAGTACGAAGGAAACCTTTCGTATTTCAAGTACTAATATATTATTACCATATGCGCCGACATACCGGAGCAAGGTTAATGCGCTTGCAAACTATACATACATACAAGTTATAAAGTAATTTCTTGAATGTATAAGGAATATCGCAATATTTATTAGATTTTAATCTTTCAATTATTATCTTTATCTTTTTGTCATTTATATGCGACCCATATAGCGTGACGGTTTTTGCGGTGTTATTAACACGTAACGTTGCTTGAACTTGAAATCTTTATTTTTATTGAAGTCATCAAGTAGGTATTTTATGAAAAATATACTTATACATAATATTTCTGCGGAGTCATCAATAACTATTACACAAAGTATGACAATATAGAGTCAATGTCAGATAATATATTATGTGTTATACAATATAGATATTGGGAATGTTTCTCAGAAACGACAAATGACAAGAAAGCTTGCCCTCGTAGCTTAAGTTTTAAGAAATCGTAAGTAATTATAATTATTAGTATCACCATCACATAATTATTATATTTAATTGACGCGTCAAAAAGTGTTTAAAACAATGTTTATACAAAATACACGTTTGAATTTTGCTTAGGGCTTTTGATTTTGACTACGATAATAATTTAAACCGGCCTCATGATCAATCATTGAGCATCAATAATAATTGATGATGGTTGCTGAAAACCAATTAACATGTTTTGATGTCATAAGCGCAGACAAAAGTGAATTGTTTCGTTATAGTTTTGGGTAAGGCAAGTATATCAACCTTATTCGAAAACTGAAAAGATAGCAAGCTTCAGGCGTATCTGTTTCAGCCAGTTGTGAAGTCGTCTGGAATCGAATTCGTCTGTCTAGTTCAACGAACTTTTATATTTGTCCAACCAATCTGAAGTACCTACTTACTTATATTTTAAACGAAAATATATAAGAGTACTAGCTGATGCCTGCGACTTTGTCCGCGTGGTTTAAGTTTTTTTGATTCCCTCGGGAACTCCTTAATTTTCCGGGATAAAAAGCCGTTGCTCCGTTGCGGCGTGATTGAAGGATAAACCAAAAAACAAACACACTTTCGCATCTATAATATTAGTATGATATTTGCCCTGAAATAGGCGGGTAAACATTGTTATTTTTAATTGGATTTTTTCCTTCTAAATAAAATGTAAAAGATTTTTTTTCTACAGTACAATGTTTAACATTAATTCAATAAGTAAGTAGGTAGGTACATGCGAAACCTACTGCTAATATAAATTACAATATCATAAAATTTTATATTGAACGGATAACTTATCTTTAAACACTTACAGCGATAATTATTTAAAAAATTAAATCGAAAAACAGTTACATTTTTAAGCAGTAATTATTAATTGCATACCTTGTTGCATACGCATATACCTAACGGTCGGTGAGCAAATTGGATAGTTTTTAAATACATACCTGACTCGTGCCTATTTGATGTTGCAAATTATACATATCTATTTCATTTACAATCATATTTATCTTTAAGATTAATTAATAAGATTTTTTTATGTGAAATTGTGTATTTTCATAAAACGTATCGTCTAAGATACATTCTACACGATACTACGATGTTCTACAAGATTCTTAGGTTTAATAAATTTAATTTATTTTCGTACGAAAGACTTTTCACTAGAAGCTTTTGTGTGACTTTTAAAACTACTGGAGCGCTACCTACCTATTCGTTTCATGGTTTATTGCACAAACAGGCAGATTTCAGGCACAATTGCACAACGTTTATGTTTTAACGCCGTTAAATGTTTTAAGTTTTTTTCTATGTGTCCTTTTCATTTCAACATTATAATAAACTAGTCAAAAAGTGACAGATTCACAAAAATATCTACATGAATCAGTTTAAGCAGTGTTAAGGTGTGTCCAAACATAAAGCGGCAATTTCGCGGCAGCAACACGTGGCGTTTGCAGGACACAAGTAAGGACTTGAGGAAGTATACCCGGTACCCACAAATGTATTATAGGCGGCAGACTTCCTAAAACAGCGCTCATTTTCGCTCCGTTTCATTTAAAAGCAAGCTTTATGAATAACGTAGATGTTTTCATTTACTAAAATGATATAAAAGCTAGCTTTATGTATAATGCTTTTAGTTGTAAAAATGTTAATGTTATGTTATCCGAATAGGGGTATGGGTTTAATATAACTGCCATGCCCCTAACAGGTTAGCCCGTTACCATCTTAGACTGCATCATCACTTACCATCAGGTGAGATCGCAGTCAAGGGCTAACTTGTAGTAGATAAAAAAAAAAAAAAAAAAAAAAAAAAAAAAAAAAAAAAAAAAAAAAAAAAATGTTCAAAGTGCGCCTTCCACTTATGAAAATATTGTGTTTCCTTTGGTTGCTGCTGATATTCTATCTACTGAGTCTATAAAATATCCATTAAATGAACTTATGCTTTTGCGTAACCACAGTTGCTTGCAAGTTGCAATAGTAAAAAAAAAAAACCGGCCAAGTGCGAGTCCATACAAACCTGTAGTAAGTTTTACGATTTATGACGTATTAAAAACAAGACGAAATGAACCGCAAAACTAACTTTGTTTGTAGAGGTTTATTGTTAATATCAAAAAAACTATGCTAGTTAGAGCATTGATTTTATTTTTCCTGTAAAATATACATAAGCTTCTATTGACCATAATTATTTTAGATTTTTCAATTGGTAAACTTCGGAGATAAGGGGGGGGGGGACTTTGAAATTTCAAACCCCCGATTTTCCCCCTTTTTTAATTAAACTAAAAATAATTTTAATTTTTTTTTATTTTAATGATGTAAGGCCACTATTATACACAACTATTCCAAATTTCATGTCGATAGCTTTAATAGTTACTGAAATAATCGACTGTGACAGACGGACGGACGGACAGACGGACGGAGAAAGTCGCACCATAAGGGTTCCATTTTTACCATTTTGGTACGGAACCCTAAAAACATGAAGTAAAAATGTAAAATAATAATAATATGGTGTTACTAAGTAACTTTATAAATTCGGTTCTTGTTAGTAAGTATACTTATCATACCTGATTAGGTTCAATATTTTTAGTAGATGGAAGAAATTTGTACGTCCATATTACGGAAAATCATAAAATCTTTTTAAGAACGGGATGGGGGAAAGCTGGCACGTTTCTCTATTCCGGGTAAATAAAAAGTGACCTTTACAGCAACAGATTCTGTTTTATCATACTTTTATTTTTATTTTCGTTATAACAAAGTCATAACAAAATTGTGTCATTTAGTTTTCCTCTTTTACGTATTTTTTCTAGATATAAAGATATTTTATACCTACTAAGTTAACATGCTTGATTATATAAATAATGAGGACTATTTAAATAAGGTTTCAAATGTTGTCTTTAATGTTTACTTTCAAATAATTTAGGTATAACTTCAACCGCATGGATTTAAGTTTTGGAAAAATTCCACGGTTTGATTTTTTGGGATGAAAAGGAGCCCTTCCCCGGGATGCAACCAGAACAGAGCTATCTGTAGGTACCTAGATACTTAGTAACATACAAATATCATTGTCTGTACCCGTAACAGGCAGCCAGACAGACAGATACACCTACGGACTTATATTTGTCATAAGTAAGTAGTCAAAGACAAACTATTATAAGCCGCTCGCTGGAAACTAGTTACAGCTCTAACTACAGTTTATCAAATAATTCAATTTCTTTTTATGCTTTTAATTTGATGTCTCGATGTCTCGATACAGTAACCTACATCGGTACAATACTTTCTTTAATACTTGCCTACTTTCCATTAGTTACAATAAAATATCGCTGTCGTTTTGAATCGGGTGATACTCAGACATCCATAGTTACGGCAATTAACGATTTTATGGAGATTTTATGGTTCTCTTTTACGCTTTCAAATGTTTTTAATTTGTACTTTTAATTGATAGGGAACATGTTTAACTAATTGTTAAAAATTACAACATATTATAGGAAACTTATAAATACGGTTTATTACTAATGGCTCTTGTTTATTACATTTACAATGTTAAAACAACTTTCTGATTTATGTAGGTACATATTCTTTTAATAAATCAATTAATATTTTAAATTATACCTTTAATTAAATTGAGATGATGCTCTCATCATCCCACCTCACCATCTCTATGGAAAGCAAAACTTCTCAACGGGTAAAAGCAATTCAATCGCGGTCAATGTAATAGCTTAATAAAAAGTGGATTTTTAATCATGTGTCTATTACTTAATTAACGGTTTTAGTACTTATGGTGAGCCCACCCGTGCGTTATGGAGTAACATCGACAAAAAAACAAACATTTTCTTCGTTATATTTAAGTTTTATTCAACTAAGTACTCTGCAGCTATTATTTGTCCTGATTACGCCTGAGCCGGTGCGGCAGCAGCGTATCGACTATCGTTCCATTTTTTGTACAATCACAACCAAAATATCAAAAGATCATCACCACATGGGTGCAGTGATTCGTGGCTTACGATATCTAAATCAGGCGCGGCAGTAGAAAGGGAATGAATGGATGCACTTGTCGCGTATGCAGCCGACTTATCACCGGGCGTAGTATTAGTACAAGAGCTAATGGGACACTGTAAGGAGGCACTTGACTGAAAGTCTCCTTAGAGCGAAAACACACACAGGCCGGACAGGGCGAGATATCCACCTGAAACGTCCGCGTCGGACGAGTACGACGTTTTATCCTGTCACCTATTGTGCGTGCTCCTTATCAACTGAGTACCAAATTTTAGGTAAGTCCGTAGTGTGTTTTGCCCCTTGCGTAAAGTAAGTAAATTGCCTACTGAGCATGGTACATGAGATCCAATTTTCATTACAGCCAGCCTGTAATGGAAAATGGATGGAAGTTATTCCTTCGACTTAAATTTTAAGTAAAGTTTCCGAGCATCTTTTCCATACTTAATATCCAAGATATTAACATTTCCATCTCCAACTACGAAGGAATATACGAAATACCTCACAGGTTTTGATTAATAATACACATAAATCACGTTTTCATCAACTATTGGCTTTCACAAGCCTGTTGTTCATGCCTTCGCAAAAAAACATAAATGAACCTAGTACATAAGCTTTGAGATTTTATTAAGTCTTTCACCTGTACTTTCCACCAGCTTTCCAGCTATGTATGCTTACAGAACCGCGCTGTATTGAAGGCATTTGAAGCCGAATTCTGTGATTCGAATTGTTCAGCGCTGCAGCGTATCGTGGAATCCTGTAGTTATTTCAACTGGTTTAGTTGCATCGCTGGTGTCGCTGGATGGTGCTGCCGAGACGATGGCAGAGTCCGCGCGTCCGTCAGTTGCGCCGCGCGCACCGAGGTCTCCGCTACTCTCCCGCGTAAGGCAAACTTTCCGCGTCTGCAGCTGCCCTTATCAAAACATTCCCGCATTGGGATCGATCTGCACGTCTCTACGCTACTGGTGATAACGTTCGACCCCCCCGAATGACGTTGCGACCGTAGTGTCCTGTTTATACTGTGTTGTGACTTATGTTTTGTGTTTATCAGATAATGGATTATTGTTTACCAAATTTGTTTTAATTTGTCACACTTCGGAAATAATAAGTGAGTATTATCAATTATTTGTTTTATTATTTGTGTTACATAAATGTTGAGCTATATTTTCTTTATTGTTATCCTTACATTTTTAATAACATAGTATTAAGTTAAATGTCATAAAGCAAAGATAATTGCGCGTTTAAGTTTAAGAGCGTACCTAACATAGAGGTGAAGAGTGAAGACTATAGAGCTAATATTCTATTTTATCCAAGATCCCTTCAGCATTCCATGATCCTTTTAATTCAGTCTTTATACTATAAGTATACCAGTAATAATTACCTAGGTATCTAATTCAAACAAAATTTAAGTAGCTTCATAATTCATAAGCCAGCCTAAGTGTTTTAAAAGCTTAATGCAAAGCTACGTTTCTATACTCTCAATTTTTACAGACATAATTAGTAATTTTTTTTAATATACTTACATATTAGGAAAGTAACTAAGTACTAAGTAATTATATGTGAGTCTCTACATAATATACTGCAAGCAAAGTCTAATAATATATTTGTTGTAAATCTATATTATCATACATATATAAATCTATATATATATATAAAAATGAATCCCTATTTCCCTTGGTCACGGCATCACGCGTGAACGGCTTGACCAATTTCGCTAATTCTTTTTTTGTTGTGTTTGTTGTTGTAAGGAGAAGGTTCTTAAGAAAGAAAAAACTAAGAAAGTTACGCGGAACATTAGAAAATTTAAGGAAACTTAACGACCATATTAACTTTTCTAACATTAATAGGTATAACCTTTTTTTAACCATTTCTTCTCTTGAAACCTGGCGTTTGCAATAACTGCCAGTTGTGTGACAGTTGGCGCAATTGACAATTCAAATTCTTCTTCTTCTTCTTTTGGTTTAATGGCCAATTCAAATTCAATAGGTATGCATAGTTATGACAGGACAACGTCTGTCGGGCCAGCTAGTTTAAAATAACATATTATTAAAAGGGTTATTATATAGAGCGAGAGCTTTAATGCTGTTCTCAACCTAGATGTAACGGCATGTTAAGAAAGGAGATATTTAAACAAACATTGCCAATTTGCACCGCCAATTCCTAAATTATCTTTACTCTCTCAACTCTTTAGAGTTCGAGTTTCTCGAGTTTTTAGGCAACAGGTAGGAACCAGGTAGGAACCACTATGTGACAGTTTTCACGTTGATAACTGTTACATAGGTAAGTGCGCTTAGAATTAGATGGTCTCTTTTTTGAAATTGAGATCGAACCCCGACAAACTGAGCAGCAGGCCGAACGCTGAATCTACTAGGCTGTCAAGGGTTTTCAACCATTTTTATAATACCATAGATATTAACAGCTATAACACCAATACTTTATGGTTAATGCCTCAACTCCTAGTTGAGGCATTAGTAGTTCTACACACAGACATATTAATAGAAGAGTTCTACGTGAGTTCTACCTAAAAGTGAAACCTCACCTCGTTACACGACTGTACGTCAATAACAATGCAATCAATTTAAGAAAACCAATCTATAACAATAATAAATATAATTTGTTACTTTGTAACATTGCCCCTGACACTTCGATTTCCTGATTAAAAATAGAGGTTACACACACATAATATTTCTAATTAAATTACCCAATCAAAGTTAAATTTTGTCACGTTTTATAATGTTAAAAGTAGCCGTTGATGATAAGTTAATATAAGTAAAATTATAAGTCCACGCACTAAATACCGACTTATCTATATATAGGCAGCGTATATCAACTTGGATGAATACCGAAAAAATTGGGATAGAATACTTAGGTACCCCTACTTAAGATTTACTTTGAGCTAGTGTGGCCGATTCTGTATAACACAATCTCTAAACTAAACTAAAATGGCAGCTTTAAATCTAGTTCTGTCTTTCCGTAGGGTTATGAAAGGGTTAGCAATACTTAGTTTAGAGATTGTGCACTACAGAATCAGCCCCATTGTCTCTTAATATCTTCCTTCCTAGGTACCTATTAATCCATCACGCAGGCAAGTAGGTTTCTCCTTCCTACTTAGTCTTAGTAAATAGAAATATTTGTACCAAATAGGTACCAAAGGTAGGTTTAGTTAAACAAAGAGATTATTTTAGGGACTAAACCAAGTCGAAGGGTTTTAACTAAGTAATAATATTATTGTTTGAAGGAACAAACAAATTGTTTGTAACAATATCCAATTTTGTATACAGTAAAAAACTTATCTTCTTAAATGAGGATTTAAGGACAAAAGACATATCCGTGCCAGCAGACTGCGACAAAAAAGTGGGTATTTTTACACTTGACGCAAACATTAAAGAGTTACCTACCTCCGAGCAGCAGCTGCCGAATATAACAAACCTATTTCAGTAAACGCTATATTGCCTTTTACGCTCGTGTTTAAATAGTTACAACAACAACAACTTTTCAACATTGTAACTACAAGTGAGGCAGGTGCTTATACAATTCTAAACTCTACTGCAATATAGGCTTATATTACTTATATATGATACCTAAATAAAAAAGCACTGAGTAATTAAGTAATTAAGTTTCAGGAAATAAACTCCATTAGAAACTAATTTTTCATACAAATAGCCATCGCGTCCACATGTGACATGCACCTAGTTGTTAAAATTCAAGGTTTCATGTCACCTCTATATTTAATTTTAATTTTAGATAAAATTAAATTAACTACTTATCTGGAATCACCGCTAACTATTAGGTACTTAGATAGAAAAGTAGAACAAAATGGATTTAATTAGAATACGACACTACATACGACTACGCTACGTCGCATCGTCTACAAGGCTCTTTTTTTATCCACTACATGTTAGCCCTTGACTGCGATCACATTCACACCTGATGGTAAGGTACCTAATAAACAAGTGTAAATTAAAAAAATTGAACAACTCCCGACATATTGAAGTAACAGGATACCTACCTATTTCGATTCGGTCGGACCTGAAATTGCTCATATCCCTTCATAAACTAGAAAAAAACTGACGATTTTTAAATGACTGAACCGATTTTCTTGAATCATAGCTAAGAACACCCTCGATCAAAATCGGTTCATCCACTTTGGAGCTACGAAGCCACAGATACACGCATGGATGCACAGACACACACGTTAAACTTATAACACCCCTCTTTTTGCGTCGGGGGTTAATAAGGTAGGTATTATGTAGGGAAAATAGGAGGAAAGCGTCTACGAGGAAGACTATCCGACTAGACGAGACCTCCTCCTTTTTTGGAAATCGGTTAAAAATTAGAATAGAACATGAGATTGTTTTAATATCGAAGAGAAAACGCAATGTCCATGTTAGATGACGATATGCCTGCTATTAATCATAATATATCAGAATACTAACGACTCTTGTTACATAAGCTGTTCATAAACACTGGAATGGCCATTATACTACCGTGTATCTTCTCGTATCTGGATACGCGATGATGCTTTTTATACAAACATTGCTTCCAACACAGGCCTAATGATATAAAATAATGATAAACGTAATGCTTTCTCCAGTACCGTTATACGAGTACTAGATGTTATAGTAAAATAAGTTTTTATCGATGTGGAAATTCCAGGTATAGGACTTTGAAACTCGCACACTGATAGGTAGGTATTAAGAAGTACTATAAAGGTGTAAGAATTTATTACTTACTGGGTATCGAATAGCTAAAGAAGTAAATAAATAAGTGAATGTCCCAACTCGAGAACCCAATAAGAATCCACCGAGGAAGAAGGTTTTTCCATATATGCGAGAGCTTAATTATTATGATAAATTTCTAAACAATATGTACCTATCCAGATAGACCTATCGCAAAATCATTTTATACTGAGTAAGAACTAAGAATAAACATAGAAATCACAAATTTCAAAGAGGTGAAAATGAAATGGCCTTCTTGAAAGGAAAAACAGAATATTATAGTATTGAGATACCTTTTCTTTTTTATATACAGTATTTGAGATACCTTTTTTTCTTACTTAATAAGTTAGATACTAAGTACTCATGCCTAATTCAATTGATCGTTTTTTCGGAAAGTATTTAAAAATTATAGGTAGGTACTTGTTTGCAATATGTATATATACATTAAGTATATCTCGAACAAAACCTAGTATTAAAAGTAATTAAGAAGTCTGATTTAATTAATTACAAATGACTGCTAATCTACCCAGCGTTGTTCATCAGTACATATACCACAATTTGTATAAGCAAATAGGGACTAAGGTATCTTTTCTTATGCAAATAAAACGCTTTAAGAATAATAAGTAATGGTTTTGGTATAATATGATTCCTACTTTAATTTTTAACTTTATTTACTTATTATTATTTATTATTTAACTTTATTGGACCCCGCTCTGCTTAGTTTTTAACCCGATTTGGTTAAATGTCGACCTTGTTTTATTCTGATACACTATTTATCGACTGTTGCCCGTTCAAGAACTCCACCTTCTATCTCCGAAATATTTATCAGATTTTCATAAAATTTGTATGGGACCAAATCTGTCAGGAAGTCCTTGTCTAACCTTTGTCTTATAACAAAGTTAAAGCTTACTTCCATTAAATTCTTTAAAATAATAATATTAAGGGCCTGTTTCTCAATCTCCGAGTAACTTTTAACTGACGAATAAAATAGATTTTTTGGCAGTTGTTGTATTCTGTCCAAATGTCAAATTTATTGGTTTACTTGGCGATTGTGAAACAGGCCCTTAATGTAAAATCATCCAGTTACAGTTTTATTGTGACAATAGATTAATTAATTAATTTACCGTATGCAGTAAATGAAGATTTTATATACTGATTTTATCTAATGGGACATAAGTAGCTAAGTACATGGAACTTGATTGCCTTGCGATCATTTTATGACTATGTTAAGAAGATAAGCATATTGGATAATCAGGACAATCTCAGTAAAGCCAAGACATGTGGAAGACCTATTTATAATGCAAAGAGGACATTGAGTGCGGCCGCGATAATCAGCGTGCGCGGACGCATATGCGCATATGCGACCTGGATGCCACTCGACCATCGCACGAAATATTGCGGTCACTTCATCAACGCGGTCTGCTGCCTTACTATGACCAATATTCCGAGTATTTAATCAAAATAAATGACAGTATATTCCGACATGGGTTATACTTAGAACTCAAAGTTACCAGTCAGAAAATCCTGGACCAATGAATGAATAACAATATGTATTGTGTTAGGTACCTACGTACGTTTTATTAGTTTTTTTATGTAAATACAAAATTACCTAGTTAATTCTCCACTGCTATTACCCCATTTTATTTCTTTAATTTTTTCCGGCTTTATCTATAGGTACTAATAGTATGAACGCGAAAGTTTCGATGGATGGATGAATGTTTGTTACTTAATCACACAAGAGCGGCTGAACTGATCTGGATGAAATTTAGCACAGAGCGATAGATCATACTTAGTCTGGAATAACACATAGGCTACTTTTTATCCCGGAAAATTAATGAATTCCCGCGGAAACCAAAACACCTCAATCCACGCGGACGAAGTTGTGGTCATCAGCTAGTTGAAAATAAAACTGAAATATATTGTATTATTCGTGTTATGCTACCTATTCCAGACTATAATCTGTCTCTGTGCCATATTTCATCCAGATCCGTTCAGCTATTCTGGCGTGATTGCGTAACAAACATCCATCAATCCAAACTTTCGCATTTATAATAGGTACATAGTTATTAGTATAAAAATCCTGTGCATTAAATATTTTTTATTAATAATTCAAGGAAGCTCAGCTGTAGAGCTTGACTGACAGTGGGTACTTAGTCAATCCAGAGCAAAACATTTTTTATATCTGTCTTTCTGTTTGTCTGACTATCTTTCTTTCTGTCTGCCTGCAAGTTTCGGCATCACTTTGAGTGTCGAATTCTCAAGGGGCATATAAGGGGGCTGTAGCTATTATCATCATCGTCGTCGCCAACCGATAAGCGACCACTGCACAGCTGGACATAGGTGTCGATAAAATTTCTATCTAGATTCTAGTTATTTTGTTAAATTATATTGTTTAAAATACTTGGATCGATAGAGAATTTATTTTCTTTTCAAATATTTTATGTTTTAACGATCGCAAACATTACTAACTTACTTACGGTCTATTTATTAAAATTAAGATTTCCGAAGTTATGGGCACATTAAATAATACTTAGGTACTATTAACTTCTGTACTCGTACTTATTTTGCAAAGTTATTATTTTTATAATAAAAATATATTTCGTTCCATTACAGCGAAAGTGTAGCTGTGATTAGGTACATATTATTAAAACGCATTAAAATTAAAATGATATCTACTCATGATTTACATTAGATGTACCCACTTTACTTATGTTCATGACATAGCATTCAGTTTAGTAAAACTAATAAGTTTAATATTTCTTCAGGTTTTATACGCATTTTATAAATTACAATGACTTGAAATATAATGAATTAATATTATGTACCTATCCAGCAGCCTTCACTAAACATACCTATCTTATTGAGTTTTCTATTTATTGTATGGTACTATTTACTGGTTTATTAATTCACACAACCAGTATGAAACATTGTTGCACAACTTACGTTACTTTTACCATTAGGTATATTACGTTTTATGTAGTTACAAAATCGAATCATAATTAGAATTTTAAGATTTGAGCATAGATAAACACAATAATATAACTGACTCTACATTACAGATATACCTCATGATAAAAAGTTTACCTGTAACTTTTAATTATTTATAGAATAAGATTGTAATAGTATTTCATTTCAACCAGACTGTGTTAATAGTAGATTAGTAGCCAAGGGCTGTAAGGCATCAATTGCAGCCCGAGATATTTAGGCGCACGAGCACAGCGAGGGCGCCTATAGTTCGAGGGTGCAATTGATGCTTACACCCGAGCTAACTACTCTGCTTTACATCTCGATTGTGAGGTCAGTAGGTCCTTATTACCCCCAAATGGAGCTTGAAGGTGACCAATTAGCGCTCCAGGGTAATAATGTAGCTAGAAAAGCCCTAGGGCGGTAAGTAATTTAAAAAAAAACTCTTCACTCTTTCAAAAAGTTCGCGTACATCTAACCATCATACTTTTTTTAATTACTTACCGCCCGAGGGCTTTTCTAGCTACATTATTACCCTAGAGCGCTAATTGGTCACCTACAAGCTCCATTTGGGGGTAATAAGGACCTACTTACCGAATATGAGAGATGTAAAGCAATATTAATTGTGCTATTAATTTTCTTCATGGCCCAGTAAATATCTAGATGATTAATTTGAAAATATTTATTAGCTGTACTGAACTGAACTGAACTGAATTTCAGTTCAACTTATCTAACGACAAATAATTCAAATAATTCCTAATAGTAAAATGTAAAATAAACTACACTTTCATAATAAGCGCAAAAATTATCGACGGGCTGTAAGGAGTTACCTTAAAGTTGCGTGGTTCTTCTATTACAATAATAGTACCTATTTAAAAGTAGTGAAAGCTTTCTTGAAAGGAATGAGGAAATAAGTATAACTAAATTCGATTGACGTAATAGATAAGAATAAGAGTCCAATGCTCGGACTATATTTTCGATCATTTTTAGGGTTCCGTACCCAAAGGGTAAAAACGGGACCCTATTACTAAGACTCCGCTGTCTGTCTGTCTGTCTGTCTGTCTCCAGGCTGTATCTCATAAACCGTGATAGCTAGAAAGCTGAAATTTTCACAAATGATGTATTTCCGTTGCCGCTTTATCAACAAATACTAAAAATTAAAAAAATATATATATTAAGGGGGGTCCCCATACAATAAACGTGTTTTTTTCGTATTTTTTTGCTCAATATTAAAAACGGTAACAAGTAGACGGTTCAAATTTTCACAGAATATTAACTTGTATATTACCTTTCAAAATAAATAATTAAATATCAATAAAGTAAATATTAAAGGGGGGCTCCCATACAACAAACGTAATTTTTATTTTTAATACGTCATAAATCGTAAAACTTACTACAGGTTTGTACGGAACCCTCGGTGCGCGAGTCCGACTCGCACTTGGCCGGTTTTTTTGTTTCATAATTTTCAGCCACAATGCAGCCATTGTAAAATATACTAGGCCTCTTTAAAATATCACCAGCTTCATCTATCTTTCCAATCGAATCGTTATCAGCTCTACCTATAATTGCACTCTCCTGACATCGTCGCACCACCTTTTGCGGCGCATTCTACTTCTCTTGGTAAGCAGTCTCCATTCGTGAAACTTTGGCTCCAACTTCTATTTTATATTAGATGATCCCGTGTTCATAAGTTCTCGGATAGACGTGATCACATGACCAGCTCAGTCCACTCGAGAGCTACTTACGTCGGGACCTTTGGCAACTCCACAACTCGTTATGAATTTCGTCCCATATAGATGGAGAGCTGGCAACGAATTTCGGGAAGGTCCTTTTGGCAAGCTGAAATTGTGGAAAATATATCTTCGTCAATTGGCGAATCCAGTCCTGCCAGTCTGGTTAGTTAGTTAGAGCGTTTGCGGGTATTTCGCTACTGCGCAGCATTTGCAAACAACATTTGCAAAAAAATAAATAAAAAGAATATTATTTTGGCAACTTGTTTTTTTTATCTTTTAATTTAGTAATTATGGAATTCGAAAGAAGAATCCCAGACGTTTTTGTCGGTTATAAAGTATTACCAGACCTCTTCAAAAATATTTTAATAAAATTCCCAAAAAATATACTTTTGGCAATCTCAAATTTTAATCACGTATTTAGTAATTTCAATAATACCTGCAAATCGCCAGACAAATTTTGCGGTTTCAAACAATTCCCAGACGTGAATAAAGTTTACAAATGAGTACGACATACGAAATAACCGAAAACTCTACCAGACTGGCAGGACTGGATTCGCCAATTGACGAAATTATATTTTTGACCGAGCGAAGCGAAGGTCTCTGAGTCTACTTGAGTGAATTGGCACTTGTCCGTCCGTCCGTCCGTCTGTCAGAGCCTTATAACTTCTGAATTACTTCAAATTTAAATATAATATGTAAACCGATGGCCTCCCGCCGAATATGGCTTAAAAAGTTATAATTTTTTTTATTTCAGGGGGGCTCTCATAGAAGCGAATGCGAAGTAAAATATTTTTTATAGCGTCACATAGAGTTGCGGTATATCATTTATAAGATAATTAGGAATAGAGTCCAAAAATATATTTTTTTTAATTTTTCCTCTAAAATTGACGAAATGGGGGGCTTTCAAAGTGGATATTTTCTAACGTCCAAAGTTGACCTCAGAACTCTCAATTTTCTAAAAGGCTGAGGCTGAAACTTATCAATTATTTGAATTTTATCCTGTACTTGAACAACAAATACTAAAATTAGATAAATATTATAAGGAAACGAAATTATTTAATTTTTAATGAGTTTCCGTATTTTTAACAGAACTACACAATGATGACAATAGATGGCGCTCTGTACAAGTTTATGGATACCGCGAGGTCTCAGTTCGGGGCGAACCACTAGTTATGCTACACCCGCTCAGAAAGTACCCTCTTGCTTTTGTCAAAACGAGGTAGAAAGTACGTCATTGCTACAGACCAAATATGCGGGAGGAAAAATGTATGAAATTTCATTTCTAACGTGCTAAGCGGGGAGAAAAAGTGTATGAAAATCCATTTCTAACGCGTTGTTTTTTTTTAATTTTGAGTAAATATGGTATCCGGACGTTGAGAATTTGGATATGTCTTACCTTATGGATATAATATTAGAAGCAGCTTCACCATATTTGACATAGAAAAGTCAAACATGGTAAATGTCGATTGTCGACTTCGATGTCGATTGTCGATATCGATATCGATGCCGATTTTGATGGTCGATATCGTTATCGATGCCGATTTTGATGGTCGATATCGATGTCGATTGTCGATGTCGTTTGTCGATATCGATATCGATTGTCGATGTCGTTTGTCGATATCGATGTCGATTGTTGATTTCGATGTTGATACTCATATCGATTGACGATATCGATGTCGATGGTCGTTATCTTTGTCCATTGTCGGTATCGAGTCGATTGTCGATATAGATTGTCGATATCGATGTCGATTGTCGATATCGAAATCTATTTTGCAATAATCCTCAAAATGTAGCCTAGTTGTGAATTGTGATAGTGAAGCTTCGAATGAAGCGACTGATATAATTATGATTTATGATAGAACTTCACTTTGCAAGTTCGTTAAATCACTAATTATGGCTTATTTTCCTCGCAGGTGTAGTATAAAGCACTATGTATCACTCGGTAGAAAGTACGATTCCTACCTCGCGTGTATTGCGGCCCTTCGGCTACGCCTCGGGCCTCAAACTACACCCTCGATAGTAATCGGTCACTTTCTCCCCTCGGTGAACAATGTACTATTTCACAATTTTAGCTTGCCAAAAGGACCTTCCCGGAATTCGTAGCCAACTCTTGGGCCAATCAAAGTAGATAATAATTATTCTACTTTAAAATCTATTCTAGTTTGATACCGTAGATCATTTAGTAGGTAGTACGCATAAATCGAAGACATCATACTTATAATATAATATTATGAATGCGACAGTGTGTTTATTTGTTTGTTGGTTTATTGGTTTGTCCTTCAATCACGCCGCAACGGAGCAACGGATTGACGTGATTTTTGGCACGGGTATACTTAGTTGAGGACCGAGAGTGACATAGGCTACTTTTTATTCCGGAAAATTAAGTAGTTCCCGCGGGAATAAAAAAAACTGACGAAGTCGCGGGCCACCACCACCACCACCACTACAGCCCATTAACGTTCCACTGCTGGGCACAGACCTCCACTCTCATAGGAGAGGGAATTAGAGCTTAGACCCACCACGCTGCTCCAATGCGGGTTGGCGGGAAAGTCGCGGGCATAATTAGTTTAATTTCACTTATTGAAATACTAGCTGTATTTCAATAAGTGAAATTAAAAGTCCAATAATATTAATTGTTATGTATCTCAGGTGCGTAGAACCTGTTCGCTTCCGGAGTTACACCCAACCAGTTCGATGTTCACAATTTGTTTCATTTTGAAAACATTTTTAACGTGTTCTTTACGTCTCGTTCACAGCGTCCCATTAGGTATGCGATTTAATTAAAAGAATTTTTAAAGTAGGTTTAATGAAGACGATTTTGTACACTTTTTACATAAATTATGCGACTTATGAATATTGAAGCGGGCTATTTAGCTGCTAATTGATAGGAGATCAAAAAAAAAAGTAAAGATCTCCCACAAAGTTAAGTGCTGGAGTGCAAAGATCGTCTTGTCTTTTTTATTGTAAACACCATACAACATGTACTTAAACTTATGTTTTTGTCAATGTTCCTAACAGGTATTGGAAACATTATCTCTTTTACATTAGGTATTTACTATTTATTTCTTTAACGACAAACCAAGTGAATTTCAATTAATAAAACATACAAGATAATGATAGTCTATCAAGATAGTGCTCACATAATAAGTAGATCGAGTTTCGCTCGGCGTCTTTCGGATTCTTCCCGCAGGAACGCGGGCTTAACACTTATCCAGATAAACAGATATCTGGGTATCTTCTATGAACACAATTTCACCACGCCCAAAATACGTAATAATGAACAGATGTGTCGATAATGAGTAGGTATGAATTCGCTAATGTGTGTTATTTCACATCATATTTAAAGTTTACGGCCGTTAGTTTTAACGCTCAAGAAAACACAGAAGAAAGTAGGTAGGTAGGTATATAATAAACAAGTGGGTTTACCAATTTAATATGTGGCTGTCCAAGCATTTTAAAAATTAGAGCGCATATATACAACAGGGAAATATCGAACAAAACTGTGCGGGAAACGTCCGTTCGGAAGAGCTGGACGTTTTGTCTTTGTGAGCGACCCGATATTAAAGTGGGTTAACGCGGAATTTTGTGCGCTAGATATTTGTTTTTTTGTCCGTAGTGTGTTTTCGCTACACCACTTTTTGCAGGTACTTAACATTTTCATTTACTTGTGAGTTGTGACCGTCCAGTTCGAGTTTTTTTTTAACATGCTATCGTACCAAGGTCATTACCTCATTACGTAGGTAGGTATAAGTTACAGACTGAATGACGAATTCGAAATTATGTTTCTTAAGCCGCACCGATTAAAACAATTTAGACACAAGATGATCTTCTAAAACGCAATTCCGTGACCATGAAGCGTATCAAACGGCTGAAGATAATTACTATAATCGCTAGATTCTTCTCAGCACACGTGTAACAAATCACCAGCCCGAGTTCCGGATGAGTCTCGTCTAATGTCTCGACTCTCGAGCACATGAGTAGATAAACCTATGCCTCGAGATCCGATCTACTGCCTTCGTAAAAGTAAATTGCATTTTCATTTTGCTATCATTAGGCATTTTCATAAAAAGTTCTATCTAACGCACAAGGAAGTTGAAAGACATTTGAACACGGAATCGCAATGTACCTATTAAGGTATCTCATGTTTCTCGTAAGTAGGTAGACAAGGATACCAATGTTTTGTAAATGATACAGAAATAATACTACGAGTATACTAGGTAAGATAGTCCACGGAAAAATATTATATCCCTTTTACGAGGTAAACATAGAATTTTAGCTCAGTACTTAGGTAGGTATTTTAGTTCAGTTTTCCTTTGGTGCGATATCAGAATCGCACGTGGCACACCTGTCATGAGTCCTGACAGATTGAAATAGATACGATTCACGACCCACAGCATTGACGAAGACGATGCAGAGAGTACTAAAATTGATCAGTTTCGAAGAATTCAGAATGTAGTAGGCTGTGATCTAAATTGCACAATGGACACGTACTTACCTACCTTTATGTACTATCCTGCCATTTCTTATAACTAGGAACGAGTCCTCTTATACTTAATGACCTTTTTTAGGTATCTGCTATGGTCTTACCAATTTTATGACTACCTACTCACATAACGAGGTTTAGCGAAGATCTAGCAGCCAGGTACTATAAATTAGATGGTAGAATAGGCACGTAAGATAAGTATTTTTATCTTAATTTCTTGAAAAATACCATGTGAAGGAGAGGTTATTAAATTAGATAGGTATTTGTACGCTGCGGGGTTCATTGTACCTACCTGCCAGCTGCCCGTTTGATTAGATATCGTAATATCCAGAAACATCGGAAGCTAATGCGACTCCGCCCAGAGTATATAGAGAAAGTAAATCAAATACGTCAGGCTGGAAGACTTTAATTGCTGGCGATAAAACAAATAGGTAGATTGAGATACGGCACTGAAGATTTGCTATTGAACGAAGACATGTGAAACTTATTAATTAGGTTAGGTACATGCAGTCTCGAAGAACGGTAATGCGAATGGATAAGTCGAATGACTTAGTATTTTAAACCGACTTCCAAAAAAGGAAGAGGTTCTCAATTCGGCGCGTGCCGCGTACTATACCTATCTTTTTTTTGATTCTTAATATTTAGAGAATACAAACATGGTTTAATTAGAATAGGTATTTTTATGATAAAATATATTAATTTTAGAAATCAATCACAAATTAATTTCATTTTTCTTAGATGGTAATAAGTCCTGAAAATTGGGATTTGGGAAATGTTAAATTGCCAGCAAATAATTATTTGAAGCTGCAAACATGAATCTATATCAACTCGATTTTGTACTACCTAAGCTTTCAGTGCGTGCTCTACTTTAGCAATAAAAGATACTACTCAGTACTCACTAAAGATTAGGTATGTATAATATGTCAGAAGCATCGAATAAGGAACTACTTGATATAATATTTTCTAAGCTGTAGAAATTATAAATATCATTCAAGTTGCGAGAAATATCTTTACAATGTACTTAGTCAATACAAACGTATTTCTAAACGAAATCCTTGACATCATGCGTATGCCTCTCCACACCGTTATCAATAGTCATCCATTATTGTATTAGGATATTATAACAATGTAGGTATCCTGCATAAGAAAACATCAACGAGTAGTTTACAAATAATGCATTATTGTTGACATTGTTTGCTTTCCAAATAATACCATTGAATGAATGCTAAAGTTTTATTAAAGGATATATGCCTAGTGTGTAGGTGTAGGCTGTGTGGCGAAGGGCATTTCTCGTCAATGGTGGTGTCCGCCCACGGAGCGCGTGCGCCGTCCGCCCGCCCACTCTCTTATAAATTGTTCTCATAACAGTACACACGACAAATTGCCTATGTAATACCCATGATACTTAGGTTGTTTTATTAGAAACCCGCTTTCTTGCCCGTACTGATAAGAGTGCGTGAGCGTTGCGATTACGGTTATATACGTACCTACAGCTTTTATTACTCCCCTATATTTGTGACTATCTGCATACGATCAGCCTGTTGGTTTTACAGGTAGGCAATGAAAGTGTGATAAAACTTTACTAAACTATACATAAATACAAATTACCTTAGAAAAAGCTCATACACCTAGGTACCTAGGTACATATTATGTACAATTATTTTTACCCCCACGTAGTTACTAGTTATGTATTTGTACAAAATGTAAGTAATTATTATTATTAAAATTTCGAACAATATATAGCTACAGCTACATAATATATAGCTGATACAAATAAGTTATACTTGAATATTTTATTTTGACATCCTACCTACTTATAGTATGAATTTTTCAGTGGTTATACACACCACGTCTAATTTTTAACCTCATAAAAATTACGCGCATCGCATTCCTTAAAGGCCAACTGTGCCATTTTCTTTTAAAAAGCGGCCAGGTTAATCCTATTAATCCATTGCCTGCATGCCTGTCATACCTTTTTTTTTTTTTTTTTCGAGGGGGAAATCTTCCTAAGATACCCAACTTCTGGGGGAGAAGTCGGGTTATGTAGGATTTGTACCTACTAAAACCCCCTCGGTGGCCACCATCTGCATATCGGGAGGCTCCGAGATCTCTAAAGAACGCATCGGTGCCTCCCTGCCCGTTGGGCTCATGCCTGTCATACCTAAGCGAGCAATCTCGCGCCAGATCTCATGATATTGGTTTGCTTTTCCCCACAATATTTGCTCCGTCGCGCGTCGCCTCGGTTCAAATATCGGAATGAAAAATCTATCCAGACAGAACGAAAGATAAGGCTATTTTAATTTGCTATTATTATAATTTGCGGTTATTTTTAGGTCTACATGGGCATTAATTAAATAATTTTGCTCTCGAAGCATTTTACCGAGCCAATTAAGATATTGAGTAGGATCTAAAAAGCGCTTTATAAGAAGTTAATTATTAAAAATATAACTAACTTGTGACACTACTAGAGTAGTGCCCATTTAAAATTTAAAATGGAGGCTCTATTGATGAATGTGGATTGATATTGTGAGTAAAATAAGTAACTGTTTCATGAAAATTTATTGCACTCATTTTATGAAAAGAAAAAAATATGCAAAGATAATAATATAATCACCAAATAAGTAAAATAATTGCAAAAATAAACTATATACTTGAAAAAACTTAACAAAAATAATACCTACCTACTTAGTACTTACCTACGACAGATGAAAATATCATAGTTACTTGCTCTCTTACAACTCTACATACATCGTTTCATTATGAATTAATTACACAAAAGTGACAACAAATACTTGCTCTCTTACAACTCTACATACATCGTTTCATTATGAATTAATTACACAAAAGTGACATAACAAATAATGTTTTACGACATCGATGCATAATAATTATCTACTTATACTCAATATTCAATTTATTTCATAGTAAGTAGCTGATTCCCGCGAATTCGTCCGCGTAGAATAAGTTTTTTGATTCCCATGGGAACTCGTTAATTTTAGTAACATAAGTCACTCTCCGTCCTCAACTATGTCCATGCAAATTACGTCGATCCGTTGCTCCGTGGTGATTATAGGACAAACCAACAAACAAAAACGCTTTCGCATTTATAATATTAGTATGATACCTACCTAGGACGTAATTAGGCAGATACAGGTGTATCTTATGAATGTCTTGTCTTAACTCTACCACCGGTTCAGAGCGCAGATTCTTCGGAGTAGATAAATACATTATTAAGGCATTGTTGATTTGTACGAAATACCACTTGACCATTAATATTATAAAGAAACCCCTGGAAGTTTATCTGCCTTTGCCTATTCATAATAACTAAATAGTGATCCTTGCGGTTGAAACATTACAAACGAACAAAGGTTTTAGCGCCAACCGACCGTCCCGCGCCCGTCCGGCAGTAAAAAATAATAGGGAATGGCTCAATTTGCCTGTCACTCTGGGCGAATAAGACCCGAACTTCATTGCTGCCATTAGAAACTCTTTCAACGCCGCCCTATTGTCCCGCGGTAGATGGCGATAAATTTCCTACGTGATGGAATTTTTATACGTCCGATCCCTTGACGCTGCCTGCATTATGAATTATGTTAAAATAAGCACAGCTTATTATTTTTTAGCGTACATTGAACATTTACTTAAGAATACTACTATCTATTACTAGTCACAACCAATGTAAAACCTGAAACGTATGAACTACTTAGTTATTAAGTAAAATAAGAAATTCACCCAAACCCAAAAACTGAATGTTCAGTAGGTATTTCCCAGTTGTCAGATTGGTAGTTATTCCGGAAACTTCGATTAAAAATTATTATTAGGGAGTACTGAGAACCACTAACTGCTGCACTCAGAATGGCTAATCATTCCTAATGAACTCCTTAAAATAGATTTTGAATTGAAATCTATACTATAAGGAGTTCCTTATGAACCTAATGATTAAGCGACTCTTGAGTGCGGCAGTAAGAGACGTTTCAGCATTCGGCCCTTAGAAAGTAATTTTAGCAAGAATGTTTCCATTACCACAGATGTAAAGTACTAAGGTAATAAACAAACAGCACGTTATTGAAACGCGTTTTATTTCATTTTTCAGCCTCGCGTCGCCTGCGCACGCCGATCGTCCGTCTGCTCCATGAGCATTCCTGGTATGAGGTGAGTCATCGTGCTATATTTATAAAGTAATATGCTCACCATATTTACACCACACCGTCAAGATTTGCCGTACACAGTAGTATTTCAAATAACTAAAACTCGTTAAACTTACCTACGATACAGACAGTTTGAAACCGTCCGAGCAGCTTGATTTTATTGATTGCCAAGAAAGAAAGGAGAGGAAGAAAACGTCCTAATAATTCAGAGTAATATTATTATTCGTTTTTAAATATATAGGAACACAGTACATAGTATAGCAATCTATAGTCATCGTGGACCATTCTAAATTCTCTTACATTGTATCAAGAAACAATGTAAAAGAAAAACTTACATAAGCTTATAACGTGAGTTTTAATAAGCAGCTGAGGCATGGCTAAGGTCAAAAAAAATTCAAGTACCTAACCATTCTGAAAATCTAAAATTTAGAACAGCTATGCTATGACTTAGCTATTATACGCACAAGCACAGTAAATTAATAGCCATGGAATGTTTTATACAGTACACCTACTGGAGCTTTATTACTAGAATCTAAACTTCTTAAAACTTACTTAAGTAATTTCTTAATACATAAGAATAGTAGGTATTATAAGTAGGTACGATAACTTCAAAAACGTAAATGATGAATCAGACACATTCATGTTTGAAGAAACAAACTAAACCCGCCTTTTTTTTATCTTTCCCACACGTTCGTGAGTCCTCTATTAGAAAAGAATACCTACCAGCGTCTACATATACGAGTAATAATTATTAGATCGTGGCACACCTGCCTCGCAACACGATGTCAATGCCCGTCAAACGCGGCACTAACTACTTAACATGGCCACTTACATTTTACAAATAAAGCTCGAGTGCAAATACTATCTAATTGCATAACACTTCACTGCACATAGGTACATACATTTCCAAAGGTAAACGATTACCTTTACATTAGAGAAGATTACATAATTTTTAATTGTAAGTAAGCCTTTCTCCTATAGCTTTTTAGCACCAGTTAAATATAGCTTAACATAAATATTATGAGCTTCAAGTCAAATAAGTCGCGTTCGAAAAGATATTGTCTGTTCACCAATGTACACGTAGTTTTAATTAGAAATCAATAGCCCAAGCTTCGGATATAATATTATGTAACATTTGCCACTGAAAACTGTATAATAGACAGTAGGGTTACAATATCAAGGGAAGCACATAGCTAAGCACATAGCTTAGCTATACAAGTTAGATAAATAAAAAAGATCACAGAGCGTATATTGTTATTGTTAAAGGCCTACCCTAACTATACCTAAGACATTCCAGGGTCGTGGTCCAACTACTCTGTCAAATCAGTTGGACTATGGATTTTTGGTAGGGAGGGGCAGTTGTCCAATTATTATTTTTATAGGACCCCATATTAACTAGACCAGTGAAAAACTACTTGGACAACCGCCCCTATAACTGAATTTTCGAAAACGCTGGTGTGTTTTAAGTCTAATGGGAAAAGTTAAGTTTTATAACCATTCATTTAATAAGTTAATTTATACTTAGGTATGAATTCATGTTGGACCTCCTCTTTATAATAACTGTAAGGTAACAATAAGGCAGTATATTATCATTAAATAGAATGTGTTAAATCATCTATTACTGCTTTCCGAGTTTAGCACAATATGTGCTCTAGCGTTCCCCTACTCCTGTTGTAGCAAAATGCTCAATTAGCTAATCACCATCTTCGTATTTCTGAGATCCTAATATTCGCCGCTAGCGCCGTTACGAAAGTAGGTATATAATTACGAAGCACATAAATATATCGGCTCTAGGAATGATGGCGTGCGTGGCATTTCTATTGGCACAATGGAATCCTAAGTGTACAGTAATCTTGGAATGTTAAGCCGGCAGGATTCGTTGGGTCTGTCAGAGCCGTGCGTGCATGGCCGTTGCGAATACCGCGAATTATGCAATTACTTAAGGACAGCGGATGGCCGCGGCGACACTTAATAAAAAAAAAATACTAATGTTAGCAGATGTTAATCAATTTAACAACGCTGCGGAGTGCGGACACATCGTCCCACCGCCTGTACCCCTGGTGGAAAAGCTCTTCACGTCTAGGAACACCTGACGATTTTTCCTCTAGCTAGTAGTTACTTCAGGATAATCCGGCCTTTCATTTAATTTCGCCTGAATGGACCACTTTTTGGCATGACAATATGATTTAATTTCTTTCGTAATTGCTGCTCCTTAAAATATTCTTGTGTAATATCTGATGTTCAGTGTTAAGTGTGGCCTATCTCGGATAGGTTATTTTTAAGCGAGGGTCGAAAATTTGAATTCGTTTCAGCTTAAAAACCAAAACATATTTTAAATATCCTTTAAAAGTTCCACGATCAGCCCCGGTCAACTTTGTGGGTGACGTACAAACATTGAGGTATTATGTACTAACGTTAATTCAATGCGTACAAAACATAGAATTGGGAATCCGCTTGTATATTTTGATCTGTGGTACATGGCATTCACAGAAGTATCCTTCTTATACTGACGCATCTATGGTACGAAACTGTCATGGCTCCTAAACATACACATTACACTAGGCAATTAACAATGCTGGCGCTTAGAAGCCGCACGGATTTCCGGCCAACCTGTCTAACCACTACCACTTGACTACTACTGCTATGATGAGTCACACAGCCTTAAATTAATAGTTATCATTGCTAGCCATGCCATCTCATTAAAAGTCATTATGGCCGCTACAAGTTGCCGTCAAACAGAAGCAAATAATGACCAAGATGCGGACACGCGTTACCGTTGTTTACCACTGGACACAGTTAAACGCATTTGCATAACAAATTGGAATAGTCCCTACCTAAATAGGTACTTATTTAGTCTGCCAACACGCAACGCTGATTAATATAATTGTTGTAATTTGATTATTAAATTCCTGTGAAAACGAGCACAGTGAAATACGCACGACCTTTATACATATAAAAGGTTAAGAAAATTTACAAAAAAAACGACTTTAGCCTGTGCTTTAGCTGCAATTTTCCATCTTCAGGAACCCTCAAGACATTCTGGATATAGATAGTTCAATTTTGTTAAATTTTAGTATTATTATGTAGTTAGCTAGTTCATAAATGACTGCCTCGTTGGTCTAGCTAGTGGTTGGCATGTTCGACTGCGGCTGACGAGGTCCCGGGTTCGAGTCCCGGGTCGGGCCATAATTGAGTATTGGGTTTTTCTGACTAGAAATTCTCAGTACTAGCCCGGAGTTAGGAAGTTGGCGGTGTTTCACCCCCGTGCCTCGGAGAGCACGTTAAGTCGTCGGTCCCGGTTATTATCACTAACATGATAATGGTCGTTAAAGCCCGCCAACCCGCATTGGAGCAGCGTGGTGGGTCTAAGCTCTAATTCCCTCTCTCCTATGAGAGTGGAGGCCTGTGCCCAGCAGTGGGACGTTAATGTGCTGTAGTGGTGGTAGCTATTTCATAAATAATTGTCAGTTGCCAATGTAATGATTAAATCGGATGTTTTTATAGTTTGCTCTTAGGTAAACAGTGAAAAATACATATTTACATACGAAAACATCGCATGTAGACAAAACATGAATGTACATAATACGTTAACATAATAGCGAGATATATGCGTGCAAAATATTGCATAATTCGTAGAGTCGATGACTGCGTTTACATTATTCCCTACCTACAATAGTTACGAAATCATACTAATATTATAAATGCGAAAGTCTGTTTGTTTGTTGGTTTGTCCTTCAATCACGCCGCAACGGAGCAACGGATGGACGTAAATTTTGGCATGGGTATAGTTGAGGACCTGGACATAGGATGCTTTTTATCCCGGAAAATTAGTGAGTTCCCGAGGGAATCAGAAAAAACTTAAATCACGCGGACGAAGTCGCGGGCATCAGCTAGTACGTAATATAACGATCTTCGTTTAGCCGTATTATGTGAAGAACTAAATGTAGTAGGTACCTAATATTATACTGTATGAAATGCATAACTCCACTATTATCTAAATACCCGTTGTACCTACTCATTTCTCCGCAACACGACTGGTCTATGTTTGTTGCAGGATGGATTTCAAAAAGTAATTTTTGATTTTGTAATTTTTGAAAAATCGTTTATTTCATAAAAAAGAAACCCATGTTACTATTATTCAATTACTAGATGATGCCCGCGACTTCGTCCGCGCGGATTAAGTTCTTTGATTACCGCGGGAACTCTTTAATTTTCCTGAAGAAAAAGTAGCTTATGTCCTTCCCCAGGATACTATACCTATCCCTATACCAAATTTCAGTATCCTGTACCACTTGTAACAGATGGACCGTGAAAGCGTAGCATACAGACAAACAGACAGACATTCGCATTTATAATATTATTAGTATAAGTAGGTATATTAGTATGGGATAGTACTATGGAGTATGGATTATATTATCACTGTTTTAAGAGTTGCTAAAACCACTAAAACTGTCAACGCCCGCGGCGTCCGCGCCTAATAAATTACTGTATCCTATAACATTTGAGATGCTATAGGACACGTACACGTACCTACTAACATACCTACACAAAAGCAAATTTTCCATAAAGTTTTAAGAGTAAGTTGTACCTACTTAGATGTTTCCTTAACTAAAAAATGAACGCGCCTATCAAAACTTTAACTTTCGTGTATTTTATGCACTATACCTAGCTATAGTAGTTAGTCAACTGTGTAGGATTCATGACATATCCGGTGACTGAAAGACAAATAATATGTCGACGCGACACCCAATGTTTGTATGTTCACAGACTACAGTGTATAAACGGGTATGTTGCAATTTGCCATACTCACCTACCCACTTGTTATTATATGCTATTGCTATATTGGTATCATTCCATGTGAGCGTTAACAGTTAAAACCTAAGAGGCCCGTTCATTTCTAGATAAGACGTCCTCTATCAATTTTCTGAAAAAATCCTCATAAAATTATTCATAACGATTGATCCATAGTAAAAGAATGTTCTATGTCCGCAGAGCAGGGTGTGTAGTGCGCGCGCGATGGATGCGTGATCGGTCATCATGCGCCTCTTCCGCGGGCCGAAGCGCAGGGAAGTGACCGGGCCGCAGGCCGCGACGTCTCCGCGCGGAGACCTCGCCGCGCACACCCCGCACAAATACACGCTCGTGACAGCGCTCCCCGCTATGGTCATGGAGGACGACGTCAACGACATGAAAAAAGGTACACCGACAGCATACTACCCTTTTTATTTTTGTCGTTATGGATTAAGCATAATATAGAAAGTCGTAGAAGATCATAGATCATAGATCATAGAGTTTTTCCAGGAAGATTATAGAGCCCCTTTAAAATTCAAAACTCATCAATGCTTTCTCAATTCTTATCAATCAAAATGTTGATAAAGAATTTGTTTTCTTTCTGTTTCAGTGTTTGCTACGTGGGGTCGTCGCATGGGCAAGAAACTAGATATGTTAAAAAGGACGGAGACTAAAGAATTATCTGAAGTACCAGCCAAAAACGAAAATCATGATTCTTCCTTAATCATTACTGGACAATATAAAAAGAAACAAAATTGGAAAATGGGAAGGAGCAGTTCTGATTCAACCTCCTTAAAAAAGGATAGCGATACTGATTCCATAAGGAGTGGATCAAGAGATAGGTCCCCAAGTCCCTTTAAAACGTTTTTTCACAGAATGGGTTCAACTGGTATGTTAAATTCCTCTAAAACGCAGTCTCTACACACGCCAAAACCTTCTGATAATTATCCTTTATCAAACGGACAAGCGCTTTATCGTAGTTGTTCTACGTCACATTTATCAACATATGTCAAAGCGGATGATCCTTCTGATGATATAGATTTGCAAAATACTGACACTGAAAATAAAACATCTCCTAAACAAAAACAAAAAGCTAACCTATTGCCAGAAGAAAGCTTAGTGAGTGCATCAACAAAAGCTGCGAGTTGTGATAACATACCAAACAAATTAGACGGTCAGCAAACTACAGGGGCATGTAAAAAGCCAAACTTTCCTTACGCTTTTTTGCGATCTAAGTTATCCGTTTTGCCGGAAGAGCATAGTATGGCATCACATCATAGATCTGTATCGGTACGACAAAGTTTCTCTGAAAGAATAGATCGCAGATCTCCTAAATTTCGGAGAGAAAGAATGTATTTACCTAATTCTCGGTCAGAAGAGCAATACCAAAGCAGTGATAGCATATCCGTCCGCGAAGAAAATATACTTATGAGTGCAAGTCTAAGAAATAGCTGTGACTTGACTAGAAATTCAAACAGAAATGTTAATGAACCTGACAATGTATATCATCCTCGCCGATGTGAGGATGTGGCTCGAAGATCGTCGATGATATCTCAAACGGCGCCGTTTGATTACGACCCAATGTTGCTCCCCAGAAATAGAAACAGTTTACCAGTTTATGAATATAATTCCATTTTAGGATCTGCACAGGATCTTAAGGCTGATCTTGCATCTTCCAATCAAAGCATACATCTGGAAGTATTACAAGCTCATAGGTTAAGTAACTACATAAGTTCGAATGAGTCTGGATATGATAGTGATGGTAGACCAACGGACGAGCACAGTAATCATTCGCCCCCAGGATATTCTTGTAATTCGCAAGGTGTATCCAACAACAATGGAGATCCTAATCACAGTAATTTTTCAAGACAATTAAGTCTTAACCATAAAATAAACGTTAATAGAGTTCATGTACCTGTTCGAAGAAGCTCCACTCCATGCGCTCTATTTCCAGTTGAAAAAAATACATCCTATGAATACGAAAATCAAAATGGAGATGTTAATAAATACAAACATAACGACACAAATCATTTAATAACGATGGACTACAATGATGCAAAGCCTCCGCCGTTACCAAAGAAAACCATCACGAAAAAAACACCATATATATACAAAACCATAACATTAGACGAACGTGTACAAACAAGAAAAATAAAGTTATTGCAGTCTCAATTAGTTCCAGTAGATCACTCATCGACGCCAAACCTCAGTGAGAATTTAATAAGTACTTCCGAAGAAGTGGTTAATGTACAACGAATTCAAGAAACTGATATACTCGGCCGGGGACCTTGTACGAAACGGTTTCGAAAAATTAGATTATTGAAATCAAGACTAGACGAAAGCTTGGGTGTCTACTTAGCACAACATAGAGTGGATTTCGATAGTGGAGGAAATAATTATGAAATCCGCTATATAGTAGTAAAACTTGATTTCGATGGTATAGCTCATAGAGATGGAAGACTTCGAATAGGAGATGAAATAGTTAATGTAAATGGAAAAGTTTTAAGAGGATTATCTTCTCTGAGAGATGTACAGCATATAGTTAATTCTTGTTCGACGGAAGCAACCATTGAGGAGGGTGCGCTATTTCACAGATATCAAGTTGATCTAGTAATGGCACATGACGAAATCTCACCAATTACTTTGAGTCGAATTATAAATAATCAACATTACGAGTCAAATTCTATGCATTCCATGTCAAGTATACCACCTGACATTATTTCGCAAACGGTGCATAAACCATCTTCCAGTCAGATAATTATTGAAACTCATTTCCCGAGTGAAGCTCAACAGCACAGGCGTAATGCAAATTGCACCAATAGGCATCCCAATGATAAAATTGATATTAATAATGAAAAATGTGAAGTTGGAGTTCAAGTGAACAATAGTCCATTGTTGTCAAACCAAAAAAGTGACGACGAAAAATTACTAGAGCGAAATTCTTATGCGCAATCTCATTCATCTTTACAAAATATCACAAATATTGAAATTTCAATGAGATCGTCTCCTTCACCGAGGCATTCTAATAGTAATAACTACAGACCCATATCACTCCATAATTCACGCCCACAACCAATGCTTGGTTTATCAGTTTGTAATGACAATACAACAAACGAAATCAAAGAAAACACCTCACATTACATTAAAAATGCCCAGAGGATGTACCAAAACAGATCTTTTGAAAGTATACCAGAACAACTGAGGAGCAGCAGCCGAAGCAGATTTTTCAATAGAGTTGGATCTCAAAGATGCACACCTAACTATTCCCATGTTTCAAGACAGCAAGAGTATAATAATCATCAAGATCATCAAAATATTAATTATTCACATAACACTGTACACAGAGCTGAGTTTTGGAAAGGTCCAGGTCATAAAAGTCTTGGATTTAGCATTGTTGGCGGAACTGATTCACCGAAAGGGCAAATGGGAATATTCGTTAAGACAGTCTTTCCAAATGGTCAAGCAGCTGATAAGGGAACTATCTATGAAGGTCAGTTTATTTGTTTAGTTACCATTTGATTTCTTATTTTGGATAGATTGTGATAAAATGTACATGTTTCAGGTGACGAGATTTTATCAGTAAACAACGTTCCAACGCGTGGACTAAGTCACGCTGGTGCAATATCGTTGTTCAAACAAGTAAAAGAAGGAAAAATAGAATTGACGCTTTCAAGAAGAAGGTAAATTGCCTTGATCATGAATAAATTATTATAATATTAATACGAACAAACTAAAATTCCAAACTTATTTACAGAGCTCCTAGGTCAAGATCTGTGGAACCTCTCGGAAATTTTCGGGGTGAATGCAAGAGAGATTGATACTAGAAAAGCCAGAAGCCCAAAGACAGCAAAACATGTTTTTATCGAGTGCAATAATATTTTACTTTTTATTTGGCCAAAGGCGAATCAATTACATTTTAGAATAATTATTATGTTCATAGGTGTTAAGAGGACGTGGTTCTTGTACCTAACTATATTTCAATGGCAGCTACGAAGAAGTCGATATAAATTAATGACATACTCATATTAATCTTTATTCATCGAATGACTAAATATTGTACACATTGCATTGATAAATTTACAAGAGTAGTATGTAATATTAATATAATATGCGAACATTAAATGTTATATTCCTACTTTCTTAAATTATTATTCATTTGTGTGTCGATATTTTGTCAAACTGTATAATGTGACTATAATAAGACTGTACGTAATATCTACTAAGTAATAAGTTTATAATTATTATTAATAGTTATACCTATCCCAATAGCAATGCTAGATCTCGTTATTTCTGTAATTTGTACGTATTCAAATAGGTGCTAAAATATAATTATGGCGTTCATCTTAACTTATAATTATTATATATCCAATATGATACATACATACACAGAACTTCTTAATTCTATAATAAATAGACTGATATTTCAATTTTTCTATAATAATTATTTGTACCTATATTCGCAACCAAAGCTTAGTGATTACGTGGGTAATATTTAAACAATTTACAATACATACTTCTTTACTATACTTATATACTACAAATCGCCGGTTAAATTGATATCAGCGAATCTGCTCCGTCCAATAAAATTGTTATAAAAGGTCAATTATCCAATGTTTTGATGATTGGCAATACTCATCGAGCGAAGGCAATATGTTTATACAAATTCGAAATAAAACGAACCATACCATCCAGATCCGAATCGAAAATTTGATATAAGTACATCGTTTTAAAATTAATTCATGAACAGTATTGTTAAAGCGTAATTTAAATGTTTTGTAAATAAATTAAGGATACCTCTCGATGCTTCCACACTTTTAGTTGAAAATAAAACATCTATATAAGTAAAAAGTATTTTATTTTCTTTCATTAAAATAAATATGTAACCATTATTAATAAATACTAGAAATAAAAATAGTGATAAAATTCTACCTGATTATGAATAAAAATGGAGCTATAATCGAAAAAACATCAAAAAAAAATTCTCATATTGACGTAAGGCACACTGCACTGTTATTATATTATTAATATGCTTTTTTTTCCGATAAATACCACTTTATTTGATATCACACAAAATGGCGACTCCTCTGAGTATCCAGTGATCAGGGTTCTTAATGGTAGGTAGCCACAGCGGGGTTATAAATGTTAATCCCGTACGGAAAGGTTTTTTATAAACTGGGCACTAAAACAAAAAAAAAACAATTAAAATATTTTTGTGAAGTCCATTGAAGCAATAGCAATAATTATTGTTACAGTCGAATATATCGTAAAGCAGACCCCTCTAAGCTCGCTATTAACGATAAATAATTTGACTTACGTCAAATGGCGTACGCCAAAATTTTTGCCATTTCACGGCATCATATTTTAGTGCAAAGGACTTCTTTTCTAGACCGACGCGCGACGCGCGGGGCCCGCCAAATGACTAAAGCTGTGGATTAAGGAAGGCACGGAATTTTGGCAATGCGCCAAACTTTGACTTACAGATTTAACACTCACGATCAATATTTTGGTTATATATCGCGACTTAAGTCAAATAACTTATCGTCATTGGCCAGCATTAGCACCGAACTTGTCTACTTGACAACTTGCATGGGCAGCTTGCATGCTTGATTAGGGGCATGGCAGTTATATTTAACCAATACCCCTATGCGGCTTCTACACGGCATCGTATCGGAACGCTAAATCGCTTGGCGGCTTTCTTGTCTTTGCCGGTAGGGTGGTAACTAGCCACGGCCGAAGCCTCCCACCAGGCCAGACCGGGGAAAATTGACCCTGCCGGGGTTTGAACCAGGGACCTTCGCACGTTAAGACAACAGCTTTTAACATTGCGCCAGGGAGGTCAAGATTTTGCTTTCAAAGATTTATGTGACATGAATGTTCTGACCTGATATAGCTTAGGGTCCTTAGGTGCGGTAGAGTTGATAGCGTAGACGTGTACTACTGGTAGTTGCGTATACAACACTTTGAGTGTCGACTCGCACAGGCGCAAGTTGCGGCGATCCCAGCCTGCACCGTCGAGGAACAATCCGTGTACGAATACGCCTTCCTAAAATTTTATAAAAATGTGTAAAAATGTAGGCAAGCTGCAGTTGAATTATCCCCAGGACTTCGAAAACATAGTATAAGAAGAGAGATAGACTATTTGTCAAGACTGTATAGACCGCGATGCTTTGTATTTTTGTATGTCTGCACACCGATAGTGTAGATTGTAGGGAGAGCGAGTTTTTTCAATAACGTCATTCAACTCACACAAATGCTATTTTTTTCAATAACGTCATTCGACTCACAAAAGCTCAGTAGAGCTTTCTAATTTACTGGAAAAGAAAAATGAAAGATATCTCAATAACTTAGATCTGACTAAATCAGTATCCAGAAATGATACAGCGTCGGAGAAAATAAACCAAAAGCCAGAATAGAGTGATAGATTAGTGTGTGTGTGAATAGTGTGAAATACTAACGTTAGGTGGCGCCTTGATTTCGTCCAGCAAAAACTTTGTTACATCGTTGTGGAGAGCTACCATGTCTAACGCCCATCCTTTATGGGCTCTGGTCACTTCTTGACGCATAGCCGTTAAAAACCCTAAAAACGTAACTAATATCAATAACACCTCATAATATGAGTAATTTTGTCATATATTGTGGCATATTCATCTCTAAAACCCCCAACGATGATTATGACTAAAATAGGATAAAATTCCTCAGCAAAAAGGAATACAATAAACAGAGGATAATACAATATGTATCCTCATTATTTTGCAAAATCTGAATAAAAAACTAGGATGTCAAAAAACGTATCCTCACTCTATAAATGGTGTACTTATAATATTAAAGTGGCATATTATTTTTCTCCATAGTCTATGTTTAGCATTACAACTAAATAAGTGGGCATCGTCACATCTAGATAAAGAATATATTTTGTTCGCGCCAACCATCTCTCAAGAAGACATGAATGATAATAAATAAAACGTTAGAAATTAGAAACACATTGTATTTAAAATATCTTAAAGTAACATACCTTGAGGATTGAAGAACCCAGTCATCCAGAATGAAAACGGTCTAGCTTGGAAGCACCACGTCGAAAACTGTATGTTCCTTTCCAAAAACTCGGTGAACCAGAAACCGAGCGTGGACGACGACCAGGATCCCTTTTGCCATATTTTGGGCACTTTCGCGTCATAAATGCTATCGAGCGAGTCCCTAAGAGCCTGCAAGTTGACAAAATAAAGAGGCCTATGAAACACACTATTGACGATGGAATTCGAGCTGAAAATACGTAAAAAATTAAAATCAACGTGCACTATTCGAAAAATAATAACCAAATTCAGATTTGGGGGTAAACTGAAATTTGAAACGTTCTAGATTCAAATCCTTTCTTCAAAAATCCTTTCTTCGGTCGTTCTACTCTATTCTCGTACCTGCCTACTCAAGCAGTTATGTTTAAATATCATTAAAGTCATCTAGAGCAGTGTTTGTATCATTAAAGTCATCTAGACCCCTTGATCTAGGATATTGGAAGTCACGGCTAAGCAAATAACTAATGCCAAACTAAAATATCTGCTAAAGACATACAACTACACATATTCAAAAACAAGTAACAATTAAAATTACTGGTCGTACAACAAGGTACGTAGAGTTCATTGTAATGAACTTTGTAGTTACTAATAAAATCTATAATTGAGCACTTCTTGAATACCTCATTCATGATGATTGTTCCGTCAATGGCGAGAAGTAAATCTTTAAGCGTAGTTCTCACTAGTCCAATAACTTTTTGCATCCTGTCTATCTCTTGTCTTAAGAATATAACCATCGAGTTTAGAATACCGTAGAACCTCAACCTGTAGGTAGTGAAATAAAAATTTAAGATTAAATTTTGAGCACTAACAATAATAAGAGTCTAAAGTTAATCACCCGTTTCCGCACATAACAAATCCAATTCAGCATGTTGTAATACAAGGAATATGAACTGTGGAGCAGCTCACCTCTCTTTAACTTCGTGGGGATCAAAGTTGGGCGGCACTTTTTCTAACATCTCTTTACTTTGCCTATACACTGATGCTTCACGAGTTTCACCACCACCTGAACTAGATTCCTTCGGTTGTATTGATAAGATTGTATCGAGCAGCTCTTGGGTCATATTTCTTTGATAGCTGAAACATTTAATAGATGATTAATTGGCCTCTCATCAAAACCTAATAATGGTAAACCCAATAGTACCTATAATACTTTTATTTTTATAGCATAGTACTACCTTGCTCTGGTGAATAAGGGTTTCAACTAGCTTTCATAACAAAATCATCCTTTTAGTAGTTCCCTTCCCACAACCCAAGTTAGGTACAAATCCTCGTATATTCCTGCTAGAAAGGCAGTTCAATGACGTAAAAGTCATATGAATACCACAGCCTACTAAAAACTAAAAAGACATAGGTGCCTAAATATTTACGCTCTGTTTTTACCGTGTTTGGCCTGTTGTGATAAAAGGATTCATATTTTTAGAGGAACTGCACAATTGTTTGATCCTTGTGACATGATGTGTCTATTATGTGCCTGCAATTTAGCTGCAAGATACTCACGTAATATCGGCGTTCGTGTGTAAGCCATAGGCTTGAGGTGGATCAGTGGTCTTCATCTTCTCAATTTCTTCAATGTATTCTGGAATATTCTTGAACTTCATGATACCGTAGTTCTTATAAAATTGGAAGTCGTCAGAGAACAGTTGTTCTGTCAACCACACTTTACAGAATGTGCTCAGCAGACGATTATCATAATCATCCGTTACCCTTCCGCCATACTGCACAGCTGACACCATGTATCTAGATAACATAGGACGAGGGTAAAAATCGTTGTCTGACATCGAGACACTACCACTGCTACCACTGCCGCTACCACTACCACTGCTGAGCATAGTCTCTGGCGAGGATCGCCATAGAATCTGAAGATCTTTTGCTGTTCATGTCTTCGAAATCGTCCGTTGACCTAAGACCTAAATATTTGAAATGGAATCTGCTAAAAATTTGAAATGTTTTCTTTCTGGTCTGGTCTGCATTAATTCAACAACCTTGGGATTCTAACGAACTGTGTTGATGCGAAAGCGCAGGTTTGTACCTATTATATTTTGTTTTAGCCGACAAAAATTTTATTGGATTGGAAGGTCACCACCCAAATTGGGTGGACCTTTCTATCCAATAAATCCGAGTAAAAGTTACATAAAAAATAAAAATAAATAAAATTTCATTTATATTAAAACTTACCGCACTGTAGTCCAACTGACACTTTGGCCAGGTTCCAGCACATCCAAATGATTCTGTACGAACATACAAGAAGCCAACCAATCCGCAGAGTTGAACTCATATGGTATATTCCAACCTAGAGGTCCAAACTTGCGTCGTTCCTGCACTACAGTGTGCAGGAAAGATATCGTGTAAATCATAGGCAAGTAGAAAGGACTATCGCTATAATCGAGGAAATCCTGACTCATTGAATCGTACGTCCTCATTAATCCAGCTTTTATACCTGAGCACAAGAAATAAATCATGAAGATGACATAAAATACCTACTATCACATGAGCAATTAAGTAAATCTTGAAAGTTCCGACTTACAAAGTCCACAGCTTAAAAATACAAAAGCAAGTACTTTAAAGTTAATCGAGCATGTGTCTAACGTAAGCTTATTCACCTGAGGGTGGTTCACAAGTATATTTTATAGACATTTGGAGCAGAGTGATAGGGAACTTTTCGTGAACTTCCGTTGTAATCCACAGTCTAAACGTTTCGTGAACTTTTTCTGGTTCTTTTTCCAACTCAGCAAATTGCTCCATAACCTCAACCATATATTCTAAGCCTAAATGGCAATTCTGTAGTAGCACCCATAATCCCTGTTTTGAAAAAATAGGTACATATTAATATGATTGACTGTGATTGGACCAGAACATGAGCCAGTTAATTTTCATATAATATCGCATTTGCCAGGAAATTATACAACAGTGACTGTGGCAATACTGACAGCAAGACCTTTGGTCTAAATAGTGCGAAATATTTATTAGGCCTTATTAGGCCTTTTATTTGAAGGTAAGTTTTTACTGAAAAACGAAGAATGAGCTATCTTACAATAGCAGCAATAAAATACATCATTTTGACGTCCAATAAATTGTCTTATTCCGTCTTGACCTGTCCTAATATAACAGAAAATGGAAACAAAATAGACGATTTTTTAAAATGTTTAATTAATCGACAATATTTATCTACCTCTTTGAGAGCTCTGTCGATAAGTTTCCTAGCATGAACCTCTTGTCCCTGTCCCATTGATATAGAGGAGCAGAGACATTCCAGACGTTTGGCCGTAGTCTCGATAGACGGCGTAGGATCCGAGCCCATGGATAAATATCCAATTAGTGGTACCAGAGGTCGCGACTCTATCACCATTGCCTATAATCGAATGTAACTATCAAAGAATATACTATTTGTTCGCCACAAGTAATATGATCCAGTTTGCTAGAGTTAAAGGATTGTGATATATAAAAGGAGTAATGTAAAACTTTGAGTTTGAATCTACCTTTAGAACCATTGATGTAGAATTTTAGTAATGTTTAGAACATTAAAAAAAGCTCAATAATCTAACTGAATTTTTTAGAAACAATACTATATTTCTTTACCTCATAATTCACAATGACAGCTTCAGAAAATTTCGCACCCATAGAAAATGTCACATATTTTCTGTAAAAATATTTGAGAGAATTATGACAATAATTCTAAATATTATTAATTTTATGGGGTCCATTAGATGTTAGATTCTGCATCAGTCAATTCGGTTATTCACAAGTGATAAATGACTCAGAAAGCAAGAGAGTGATCCAGATATCTGTTATACAATCATCCGGAGTCATTGGATGATCCGTGACTCACAGCAGTGATTGAGGCAAAATTGACAGAAAAACTTATCTCGACTAAGATAAATGACTCACAAGCTCTGTGCTAACGCACGATCCGAACACCAAGCTCTGACAATCAAGAGTTTTCTAAAAACGTCCAAAGTATGATATCCATCGGGCAGTGGTTCGTCTTCAGGAGCTTCCTTATCAAACCTACAATATATTGCACGTATTGTTTTGATAAAGTTTACGCTGTACGACGGATGTTGAGTGAGATCAAGTTGTAATATTTTCTATGATCAGACGAATACCACTAACTTGTGGTTTTATTTGACACAGTGCTCGTGCCATTGCAGCCAAGCCACGAGCATTGAGTCAAATAAACATGCCATCACAATGTCATGCCATTGTCATGAGTGTGATGGCATGTTACAAAGATGTACCCAGCCCCTTACAGTTAACTGTCAACTAAACTATTTCTCTGAAATTTAGTTAAAGTTCTAGCCGGTTCTATTCTGGAGGCACGGGTACAATACACACTTGTTTACACACACAATAATTACGTACCAAGCTTTCCAAGCTTTTTCATTATTATTAACCTGTTCTAGTATATTTGTGAACTGTCGCAGGGTAGCTAATTGCACTAGATTGAGCCATGACATATCGGTTACCCATTTAAATGGTTTCGGTGGGCAGGCGTTTAAGTCCAAAGCTGCACCACCTGTTATTTGAAGAATTATTTTTTATTATTATTCAATAGTATAAAGAGCAAACTGGTCACAAAATAAATGGTAGGGAACTCGACCAACAATAAATACCTAACAATGGTACAAGGTATTCCATTTACCTTTAATAAATGTCTGAAATTCATCATAAGTCACATATTCTCTCTGAAGATCAATCTTTAAAGTCAAGAGCAGCGTAAACAAATACTTGTGCTTCTCATAGAAACCACGACTGATGTATTTCCATACATCATACGTCTGGATCAAATAAAAGATATCTCTTACTAATTAGGTGCTTACTATTATATCATTTCATACGTCTAACTTTATAACCCTCTTATACAATGATGCCCGCGACTTCGTTCGCCTGGAATAACAGGAACTGCTTAATTCTCCGGGATGAAGAGTAGCCTTTGTCACTCTCGAGGTCTTCAACTATACCTATGCAAAAAATCACGTTGATCAGTTGCTCTGTTGCAGCATCTTTATATTGGCAAGACAAATAATACTTTCAAGTTTCAGAGTTTTCAGAGGTTGCTTGTAATCCTGGAATCTTTTGCACATCCGATAATAGTAGTTTGTGATATAAGGGCGGTAAATAGGTTTTTACATACGAGTTGACCAATGTCAGCCCGATGACGCCAGTCGAGGGCTGACCATCGTCACGAGTTTGTTAAAACCTTAACGCCCGTGTATCACACGATATTTTTCAATACATTTGTGAGAAAACTTGAAAATAAAACTCGAGTAGGTAGGTACAAGGTACTCACTAGAAAATGGTTTCTCACGCCCGTACTTATTTCGAGATTTTTGGCGGCTATTAATAGCGCGATTTTTTCCTCACATCTAAAATACCTAATTGTTGATTTAATTTTATTATTCCACAACACTTATACTACTCATTTTATTTAATAATTTATAAGAAAAACTCAATAAAACTTTTAAAAATAGCGCGCACAGATTCAAGATTTTAGTAGTAGGTACCTATGTCTTATCTATAGCGCGTTGTTGTCATTGCGTTTTTTTTATTTGGCTTCATGGCTCTAGGTTCTAGCTCTTAACTATCAGCCTGGACTATTCAGCCTTTACTTTTTTGATTTATAAAACTAAAAACAATTTTAATTAACTAAATTAAATACAATTTTTAATTTCATGAATTAATTTCATCAATCCACATCTAAATGTTATTATTTTTTAAGTTTTCTACATACAAAGTCAATACCATTATGAACCTTCTTTCAAGAAAACTTTTTATTTAGAAGTAAAGTGGCCTTACAAAAATTAAAAAAAAACTGCAAAAAAATAGCACGAGGGCAGTAAATTCTGCAAAAAAAAAGCACGAGGGCAGTAAATTTAACTTACAAGCCCTGTTTACTGCCTCTGTAAGTGCATTTTGCGAGCAAGTGTATTGAAAAAGTTATTCCGCATGGACGAAATCGCCGTCATCTTTAATACAGGTATGTCATTACATAACATAATAGGTATAAAGCCATCAAAATTTAGCTGATGCTTATCAAGGTTGGGTTTCATTACTTGAAAACTTAAAAACAAGAATTCGCTTACCAAATACTCGATGATAAAGCCAATTCTCTTGAACGTGATAGGGCTTTGCGGTGACCGCTCCATGGATATGTCAAACCGTTCTAAAAACTGCGCGAGCGAGGTCTGGTACATATTGCAAACTAGAGACATGTTGCAAATGAGGAAATATAACACAGAGCCGCGCGTCGCTACCGGCCTAAACTCCTCGCGGGCTATGTTGATTTTCAATTCAGTTTCTTTGGCCGTATCTAATTTTTCTTTCACCTAAAAGTCACGATACAATTGGTATATTATGTTGCAAATCCGATAATCATCACAAGTTCGTTGCTTCGTCCACAAAAATAGCGAGATCACCGTCGTTAGGTACATACACAAATTTATGAAGCCAAAGACTTGATACGGTTGAAGAAATTGATGAAAAGCGAGTGCTAGTATGTCATCATATCATGATCATGTTTTTTTCTGATCTAAATAGTGATTATAGCGAAGCGAAGAGCGGATTATAGCGAATTAAACTTCTCGTTCATTCACTAAATAAGTGATTTTGTTGTTCTGCTACAATTCCCTTGGTTTGGTACCTACCTCGGTAGCTGTACTCTTGGTGATATTCAACACTTGGATCAGTGACACGTCCTCGACTAGTGAGCCCTGTATTGTGGTCAGCTTGTGCAGCAGATTAGCTTCCAGTTCTTGCATCTTGCGGCGATTGGCTGTTACGTCCATAATCAACTGAGTTCTTTCGGCTTCCATTTCCGCTTTCTCCGTTAAAATTACTCGGCCTAACAGTTGGTCTTCAAGACCTGTGTAGTAAAATTCTGATGGAGAAAAACTTCTTTAGGCGTTTTACTCGGCCGGATTTTTTCGGACGGAAGTTACTATCTCTTCCGCCGTCAATGGCCGCCAATTTGAGGATCTTTAAAAATTAGTCGAAACCCTTCTAAGCAACCTTGTAGCAAGCAAGCTGAATCGCTTAGCAGGGTTCGTTATGACAGCGCATACCAATACGCCAGAGAGATCGTAAAGAGTATCAAAACACCGCCTAAAATAAACTGAATTAAAAATACATTTTCAATTATGTACCTTGCATTGTGACAGTAAAGTCTATAATAGACGTCCGAGCAGATATTTCCGGAGTGTAAGCCGGATTGGGAAGCTTCGTAGTAATATAAATTTTATGACCAGCAGTAACATCAATTTCCTTGTCACCTAATTTTACCTACGAGCATTCAATAATTACAAAATAGTCAATAAAGAAAAACCCATAAGAAAATATGAAGAATTATAAACCTTAAACGAGGACCCGATTTTAATATAATTTTTCTCTAAAATATTATCCAAAGCAGGGTCTAACTCCTCAGCTACATCCTCGATCAACATTGGTCTTCCCAAAGATACACAATCTTCTACATGATTTCTGAAAAAAGAAAATTATTCGTTATCATCTTACATAATAGTCTATATTTTTTGATACTAGTGTACTAACTAAGAAAAAAATATATAATCTGCATAAAATGACATTTCATGCGATTTAGAAACCAAATATTGATCGCACCTGAAATACTTGTGATTGAGAGTAGTTACGATAAGATCATTCATTTTTTCCATGTTCTTAATCCAAATCTTTCCTTGTGTTTGAGGATCAATAAGCAAGGGGAAGCGTGCCGCCTTCGTAACGATAATTCCATTTTGCACCGACAATTCGTCTGTCGGTAGGCCGCACAAATTCCATTCACCCATCTAAATCAAATCATGACATTTTCATTACATCCCTCGGTATTTAAGGTATAAAGGTTCAAGCACATTACTCAGTGTGTTGTATATAGTTCGACGATCGATCATTTAGAGAACGCAACGACAGATAAATGTGCACCTCTTTCCTCCTCATAAGATACTTAATCATTGTTACCATTTTTAGTTTTCACGAAGTTATGATAAAAGACTTGGAAAAAAAAATATTGACTAATATTTCCTGTTTTGTAACCTTGTTTGTGAAAGTAAACTTGGGGATAATATTAAACGTATAACTATCTCTATATATTATATTGCGTCACACCACGTCACAATATGTGTTACCCCCTTAATTCTATAAAATAACAACAAAATCAGTTTTTAAAGTAAAATAGACCTGTTCGGAAAGTCACAATGCATACTTACAGTAGCAGCATCTGTTAGTTGGTCGGTTATGCTTAAATTCATGGAAACGGGAATTTTCCTTCTCAGTAGTTCGTGAAGCCAATTTTGAATCAAATACAATCTAAACTCCTGGTTGAATGGTCCCGTGTATGATAAAAAGCTGCAAAATAAATTATGATTTACATTTTAAATCAAACTCAAAGAATTTTACATATCAGATAACAAGCGTGCACTTGTTTGGGGGTCATCCATAAAGTACGTCACACGTTAAGGGCGGGTAGGAGGTAGACGAAGTGTGACATTGTGTGACAAGGGGAGGGAGGCGTCCTAAGTTTCGTGACGTCACATTTCAAAATCTTATACATCTAAGTGTTAAAATGCCAAATTTGAACTAGTAACGAAAAACTTAAAAATATTTCCAAGTTTTGTTTATTTTTTCAAATGTTTCAAGTGTTTTCGGAAGTGCTGTTTTAATTTAATAATTTCTAGATGTAAAATTGCAAGATATGTGACGTCACACTAGGGAGAGGGGGGTGTCACAAATGTGACCAACTGTTACAAGGACGGGGGAAGGATCAAAAACTCACGAAATCAGTGTACTTTACATTTACAGTACTTTATGAATGACCCCTTGCCTGGAGCCTAATTTGATTACTGATAAGTAATTGCGCAGTGAAAGAAGCGCTCTGATCTGTAAAAGGTATGTTTTTTTAAATCAAATATATACCTATCATCAGATCCACCAGAATATCAAATTAGCTATTTTTGCGTTTGAAAAGCTTTATCAATGCGTCACAAAAAAAAAGATCAATTCTTTATTTATTATTTTAAGTCAAATCCAAACCTTTCGTAATTTTTAAAGGAATTTTATTTAATTTTTTTTTTTTTTTTTAATATACTGCTAATCAATAAATGGGCGTTTCTTCATTGGACGGCCCGGCCCGGCACCGGCACCGACACCGACAGTATTCAACGACACGACACCGGCACCTACATTCTTCATTGACCGACACCGACACCGACAAGCTGCGAACCGCGTGAGCAAGAGCGATGGCAGCGTATAACAAATTGACGACCTCCGTGGCGCAGTGTGTAGCGCTGTTGTCTTAACGTGCGGAGGTCCCGGGTTCGATCCCCGGCAGGGTCAATTTGGGAATTTATAATTTCTGAATTTTCTCTGGTTTGGCCTGGTGGGAGGCTTTGGCCGTGGCAAGTTACCACCCTACCGGCAAAGACGTGCCGTCAAGCGATTTAGCGTTCCGGTACGATGCCGTGTAGAAACCGAATAGGGGTATGGCCATGGGTTTTAATATAACTGCCATGCCCTAACAAGTTAGCCCGCTACCATCTTAGACTGCATCGTCACTTACCATCAGGTGAGATCGCAGTCAAGGGCTAACTTGTAGTGAATAAGAAAAGTAAAAATATGTTTGAGACGCAAAAAAAGAACTATCAGTAAACGAAGTAAGATATTTAGACGGCGTGTATTACAATTTATTTCAAAAACTAACCAATAACCCGGATAAGTTTTTCCGTATGAGTAAAGACAGCTTTGATTATTTACTAATGAACTTAATCGAAAAAATAAAAATGCAAATTAATTGTGTACTAGAGCGACGGGGGCGCGGGGCGGGGTCACTGTTCACGCCACTCGCACGCCCACATGGACGTTTGTATGCGTACACAACACATGCGCAACGATGCCGGCCCGACACCAGTGGGTGACTTGCTGCCGACGACATGCCGGCGCCGGCCGGCCCAGTGAGACAGCGTGCCATACAACTTCATACAATTATGCGTCCACTAATGTCGGTGTCGGTGCCGGGCCGGGGCCGGGCCGTGCAATGAAGAAGCGCCCAATGAATATACCCTGTAAGTAAAAGGATGTCGCCAACAAGTCGCTCGATTTCAGACTTGAACAAGGCAGACTGTTCAGTCCATCGCACTCGTTCGCCGCTGAGTCCATTGATGAGGGCAGTGGCAGCGTCCATTTTCTGCTGGCATTTAGCCGCGTCATCTAACACGGCCTGCTTTAACGACATCGCCTCTTCGAACTGTCTCTGTACTCCGGCCAACTCCCGCTGAAAAGGTATTCTCATACTAATTGCTGATGCTCGCGACTTTTTTTCTGCTATAGGTATTAAGTATGGCAGTTACAGTGTTAAAATTTGGACGATATCGGCCATGTTCGCCTTACCCCTCTAGCCGCGAACTGGGCTTAAGTATTATAGTTTAAACCCACACCCCTATCGGTTTCTACACGGCGTCGCACCGGAACGCTATTTCGCTTGGCCGGTTCTTTGCCGGTTTCGTGGTAACAAGCCATGGCCGAATCACCCACCAGACCAGTTCTAAATTCCCAAATTGACCCTGCTGGGATCGAGCCCGTGACCTTCCACTCACCACAGTGTGAGGGAGGTTGTCAGAGCCTTTGCGTGGATTTAAATATAAAATATACAGATCACGAGATGATCTCTGGTGATCGTGATGTTTTTTAATTCCCGCGGGAACTCTTCAATTTTCCGGGATAAAAAACTTATGTCCTTATCCTGGATACAACCTATCCCTGTACCTTTCATCAAAATCGGTTGAACAGGTGAGCCGTGAAAGCGTATCAGACAGACAGACAGAGACACACTTTCGCATTTATAATATTAGTATGGATGGATTGTTAAATACATCGATGGACTTTATTCAAAACCAAGTTTATAATTTCTGAAATATTTCAATGCATGGGTATTGGGTACGTAGCTTTCATGCTAAAAAACTTAAAACAAATTCATGCCTATCTTACCTCCTTCGCCTGTAACAACGCCTCCGCCGCTTCCAACTCCTTCTTGGCAGCCTGGTACTTGCCCTGCATGACGGCGAGGTTGGCTTTCAGCGGCAGTACATCTTTGTTCACCGCGTAAAACTGCGCCATGGCGATGGTCCACGATATCAAACCTGCCACGTTGCCGCAAGCTATCTTAGCTGCCTCGAATGTGTACTGACTGGAATTATGTGTCAAGTCATATAAACCGCAAATTTTAATAAGTAGAAATACATCTTAAATTAAACAATTTCAGGGTTAAAGAAAAGAGCTAAATGAGTATTTAAATTTGTAAATTTTCGTCCACACCAATAAAATGCGTCATTTTAACGCTGGTTGGGGCGTAAACATTTTCACCGCAATTTTTAGCCTCTATCCGTGTTGAATTTTCACCAAATATAACAACGCAGATAATAGTCATGAAAGTTTGCTCGACATCAATAAGTCAACTCATAAAGTGGCAATTCAACATACCTACCTGAATCTAAAATATGGTTGAAGCAAGTCCACCATTTCAGCATTAATTTCATCCTTGGGGTAAAACTTCAAATTGTTCAAAAACCTCGCATCCGCCATTACCTATTTAATCGCAGCATTAGTCAATTGTACCTTTTGAGTTTAATGAATGACAAACAAACATACTTATAACAGGTAGAGATGTTAAACGTGATATTTTGCGAGTTACCTTCAAAGACTCAGCCCAAGAAGCGGTTAAGAATTGTTTTTCAGGATCAGGCTTAATGGGATCAATTCGTTTTCTAAACAGGAGTATGACGGCATCCATGATCAGTGTAATGAGATACGGCGGCTTGCCTAGTTTGCGCACCGTCGCTATATCAGCTGCGTTGATTGTCTGAAAAGAGGGTAGTAGTAACAGAAACATTTAATATTTTTCAAAAAACAACTTTATTTAATGTCCACAAAAAAAAATCCAAATCGGTTAGTGATCCATGTACTCTATTTACATACGCAGTACCACTAGTGCATTAGGATTAAGGAGTTACAGCTCATAGATGACATAATAATCTGCTGACAAATTAAGTGTGCACTATTCTGAAATAATTGTACATTTATATGGAACTAGTTTTTGTCCGCGTGATCTACACAAATTTCAAACCCCAATTTTACCCCCTTAGTGGTTGAATTTTCAAAAATCCTTTCTTGGCGGATGTCTACGTCATAGCTATCTGTGTGCCAAATTTCAGCCGGACGTCGGATCGGGTTGAGATTTGGTTGAACCAATGGACGCAGTGGTTTAAAAGCTGTGAGTTGATAGATCAGTCAGTCAGTCACCTTTTCCTTTTATATACAAACTAGATGATTCCCGCGACTTCGTCCGCGTGGATTAAGATTTTTTGATTCCCACGGGAACCCTTTAATTTTCCGGGATAAAAAGCCTATGTCCTTCCCTGGGATACAATCTACAACTGTACCAAATTTCATCAAAATCGGTTGAGCAGATGAGCCGTGAAAGCGTACCAGACAGACAGAGACAGACACACTTTCGCATTTATAATATTACTATGGATTTAGATTTAATAATAATAAAAATCACCAGATTAGAATCAAATATACGAAAGTAAAGCTAAATAAAACGCTAAATAAATTTATATAGTAGAGACGATACGATACCAGTAAAGCGGCCTCTGCAGCTTCCAAGGCCGGCTTGGCAGCCGCGAGTTTCTCTTCCGCCACGGCTGTTTCCGCAGCAATCACACCCACGAGCTTCACCGCCCGATCCTTCACAGCTAACACCTCAGCCTTCACCACTTCAGCCGCGGCTGCTGATTCTGCCACAGCCGCTAATACCTGTGTGTTTATGTGATAAATGTTTGAAAAATCGAATTTTAAAAGGACCTCTCCTTTTTAAAGCCGATAACACTTTATTGGATCATTCATAAGGTAATCAGTAGATTTTTCCGATCAGACCGTCGCGTCGCGTTGTTAACAAAATAAAAATAACACAACAAATTTTTGAGGAAACTCTCTTCTGGAGAAACTTCAAACTCTGGATCACCGACGTAAGGTAGCCGGCCTATCGGTATTTTATCAAATCAAATAAATATTATAAATGCGAAAGTTTGGATGTATGCTTGTATGTTTGTTACTCAATCACGCTCCAACGGATGAACGGATCTGGATGAAATTTGGCACAGAGATAGATTATAGTCTGGAATAGCACATAGGCTACTTTTTATCCCGGAAAATTAAAAAGTTCCCGTGGGAACCGAAAAACCTCAATCCACGCGGACGAAGTCGCGGGCATCAGCTAGTAGGATATATTTCGGTGAGTGTGCTCAGGAGCTTTTTTCGATCTTGTACCTACCTCCCTCACCTTTCATAGGGGTGGAAAGAGGCCGTGCCAGTTTCCACCCCTATGTCGTCATCCACACGTACGAAACGCTTTGCGTCTTTATTCCTCATTCGCATGGCTAGTATACTCTGTAGTAGGTCTGGTATACTCTACCTAAAACTGTTTCCCACCAATTACAATCTGGGTATCTTTAAATCAAGAGTGAATAGGCATCGTCTAGGCATGCGCGTCTTATCTTAGGCCGCATCATCACTTCTCATCAGGTGTAATTGTGGTCAAGCGTAAGCGTATAATGTATTTAATAAAAAACTTAATATTAAGTTAATGTTACCAATGCTCTTAAATAGGTTTCAATTATAATAGTCTTACCTCTTCGGCTTTAGCTGTGGCTTCCTTAATTTCTTGTTCTTTAACTTCCAATTCTTTTTTCAAAACATCAACGCTTGCGGCCGCTTCAACGAGTTTATCCAACCCAGTTGTCATTCTTAAAAAAAACGAAAGTATTAAATTTTATGAAAGGCATTGCTTTGGCTGACACAGATTTAAAGGTGCATTCCGTCGCCTCCACGTCTAGTTTATCAGTAAAGTCCGATTCCTGGAATTTCCAGCCCCCGTATATCTATTATTCTATTTCAACCAAAAGTCAATTTGTTTTCAATTTTAGTATAATTTATATAAAAACATATAAATCTACTTATATTTATAAAAAACTTCTATACTTTTTTCATTCAATGACAAGTTGAGACGATGGAGTCTTAAAAAGAAGTGGGCTAATTTGTAAGGGGTATAACAGTTTAACTAAACCCTTGCAGCTTATCAGTTAATACGCATCATCGTGGTGGAACACTTAATTAAGTGTTTCTTAAATTCAGTGTGTTCAATAAAAACTTTTGATTCGTCGAATGAATCTACCACTGGTTCGGAATGCCATTCCTACCGAGAAGAACCAGCAATAAACTCGGTGGTTGCTCTTTTGAAAAAATTAATTTACATTTTCATCCATGTGTAGATAGTAGATACTTATATAACCGCTGTTCTTAGCATTGTTGGAGTGAGTCAAAACCATGCTCTTTTATTATATTACTAGCTGACCCGGCAGACGTTGTCCTGCCTTGAAGCTAAAACCCGATTGCAGCGCCCCCTATCGGGTATCCAATTGTGAATATAAACCATCCCGGGACCCACACAAACACATTCAAAAAATTCCATCTAAATCGGCCCAGCCGTTCTCGAGTTTTAGCGAGACGAACGAACAGCAATTGATTTTTATATTTATTTTTCAGCACCGTCGAAGCTTCCAACCAGACCACTAGAGACAATTTAGACAAAATTAATTCTCGGATTGTTCTAGCTGGTAATCGAACCAATGTTTTCACAACGTAGGTAAGTCTTCTTGTACATGAAGCCTAAGACCGCCGCGCTATGCCGGGAAGGTTGTCAAGTATCTAAACTGAATCTGTATAACTAAACCTACCTTCTTGCTAGCTCGGCGATGTGCATGTGTTTCTCCTTATAAAGCACCTTGTACCCTTCGAGGAAGGACAGATAAGACTTGGGAGTGACGTGCGTCTGTCGCCGGAACCTGTCGTAATACATGGAACACGTATCGGCCACGTTGTCTTGCACCATGCCCATAATTTCTATTAGCTGTACTTTGGTCTCCGTTGAACATACAACCTTAAGTGGAAAAGCATATCTTAATAATATTTTTATCGGTTTCGACTTATTGTCCACTATCAATAAAACTTTCAGACGTTAGCTCTAACAAGTCCCCATGACATGGCATGATAGGAAATCAATTTTTGCAATTTTGGACAATAGACAACGCTGAAACCCATTACTACGAACCACCTAAATATTAAAACCATTTCCATGCATCTACAGCTGCACAAAATTTTACTTTCAACCCGATTTACTGCTGAAAAATCTTACATTAAATTCCCACAAGAAATGATGGGCCACCTCTATCAAAGCTTCTTTCGGCCATTTTTGGAACCAATCCATAGTAGAACCAGAAATAAGTCCAGGGAATTTTAACGCCCTGCTACGGAATTTCTCACCCACCTGACAAATACCAGAGTAATATTATTAAAATGCTACTCGAATTGCGTATAAATGTATGATAATGTACATTCTTAAATTAATTAATTTCGAATAGCTTTTAACAATGGCTTCGTTAAGATTAAACCAACTTGGCTTACAATCTATTTATCTCTCTCTCTCTCTCTCTATCTCTGCGTCGTATTCCTCATTACTGAGGGTCGTGACCCCTTTTCATTTATAAAATAATGGTAGGAGTTTTCTTGGGATAATAATGTGGTAGCCCACGTACCTACTTCCGCATACGACTCGACTAGTAAGAGTTAAGTACCTACCCGAAGTACTCGTTTAAGTTCGTTTAGTTTAAGTACTCGTAGAGTACTTAAGAGTAATAATAATAATAATAATAATAAATTTATTTTCAATTAAACAGAGTGGGACAACTAAATAACATTTTAGCCTTACAACTAGGATAAAACTAATGAACATAGTTGACATGCAATTATTAAATATTATTGTGCACCTGTTTTCCGAACTAGTTAGAACTGTGTCTCGGAAAACAGGGCTTCCAACTCAGAGACACAAGAAAAATGACAACACTGCAACTGCGTGTAGGCTTGAGTTTGCATGTGCATGGGTGTTGTGTGTGTGAGTGAGTGAGTGTGTGTGTGTGTGTTTGTGTTGTGTGTGAATGAGTATTGTGTGTGTGTGTGTGGGTGTGTGTGTATTAATTTAAGTAAGTAATGATTAAACTAGAATCTCCAAAAGTCCTTCAGTGGTCGAGTATGTTTGCTTAAGAAGCCAATTCTTAAGTGCATCTTTGTAATTATGGTGATTTAAAGAATGCAGAGAGATAATTCTATGCAACTTATTATAGAGGTGAGGTCCGAGGAAGACAAAAAACCTACGACTAAAAGCAGTCTTTAGTTTACCATAGCTAGCAAGCTGAGGTCTACGACTGGGGCAATCACGGGTGAAGCACGTCAGAGAATGTTGTTTAAGAGCTGTAGCCAGAATAAATAATTGCCGTACAGTTAATACTTGACAATACTCGTAAAGCATATTAGTAGGGTACAAGCGGGGTTTAAAGCAACACACCTTCAATACAGCTCTTTGTGCACGTTCGATTTGAATAAGATGTGTTTTAGCTGCACCTCCCCAGACTGTTATGCAATAGCCTATAATAGATTGACATAGTGCTTGATAGACCATTTTTAAAATTTCAGGATCAGCTGAGTGACGAAGTTGTTTGAAAATATAGATAAGTTTACGTACTCTGTTAGAAAGGTGTTCAATGTAATTTTTAAAAGTTAAGTTGCAGTCAATTACTATGCCAAGATATTTTATAGAGGTGACATTTTCCACAAAAACGGGATCACTGTCAGGTGTGTGGTTAAACTGCGGTGTCGAGGCAACTAGCTTTAGTAAAGAGTTACTAGGTGGAAGTGTAGAATTACGAATGGAGAAATTTATGCATTTTGTTTTAGAAATATTTAATGTTAAAAGATTGTTATTAAGCCATTCCCTTACTGTGTCAAAGCCACTTTGAGCAAGTCGATACGTGTCAGACCAGGTGTCAGAAGAAAAAATCAAAGCTGTGTCGTCAGCATAGGAAAATATCTTGCCATGATCAAGATGAATGTTACATAAATCGTTCACGTAAACCAAAAATAAGCTTGGGCCAAGAATACTGCCTTGAGGTACTCCATGTGTGATTGGTAACTCAGAGCTAGTATAGGAATCTATCTTCACAAATTGGGTTCTACCTGTCAAGTAACTCTGAAAGAGAGCAAGTTGGTTACCTCGAATGCCAAGAGTCTCAAGCTTAGAAATTAAGATAGGTACGGAGACGGTGTCGAAAGCCTTAGACAAGTCCAAAAACAAAGCGTACTTAAGAGTAGAGTATAAGAGTACTTATTATCAGACGTTGGTGATAACATTTGGGACCGACGGCTTAACGGGCTCCCCGAGGCACGGAGGAAACGAATAGGCCAAATTTGAAACTCCAAATTCGGTCATCTATCCAGTTATCGACATGAGTCGACGTTGCTTAACATTCGCAATCGACTGATATGCGTTGTCACAATTAGGCCACTGTTCCCTCTAACCATCCGTCGTAGTCTATTTATCTAAATAACCGTTTAAATTGGTCGATTAATGCTTTCACAAGATAAAGTACAGAATAAGGAAAAATTACCGGCGAAAAACACAAAACAACATGTAAATTAGCCCTGGACCGCATAATGAAATATTCGTACAACACATCAGGAACAGGGATCCTTCTTGGAGCGTACTTCTTCATTATCGGCGTCAGTTCGTTTAGTATTTCATCTAATCAAAGATGTAATGATTAAATAATATTTGATTCAATTTATTTTACAAAATATGTATCATAAAATGACTGATGAAAACGGGTAAGTCGTCCATGAGTCAGTATGGTTTTTTTTAAGACAAAGAAAGCATACTTACTTCGGGGATTAGGGGAAATGTGAAATTACAATAATATCTACAACATAACAAAACAGCTAACATAACTTTGTATAACATAAAATACTTAGAAAAGCTTTACGAACCCATTTCATCCTTAGCGAATAAATTTGCAATTTCCCCTGAGCTGAGGATGTTATTAAGGAACTCAAGAAACTGCTCATCCTTTATGTCGTTGTCCGTAAATATAAAGGAAACCCCTTGCCCTTGCAGGCCAGCCATGCGATACAAAACTTTAATATCGTCCATGAAGTTATTGACGTTGTATGACCTAAAACATAATTAAAAACTTTAGGTGCGTTTGAAAAACGCTAACGACAATACAAACCGAGCCTAAGGTTTTTGTAATAAAACCAGTTTTATAAAGAATAATAATTATGACATATCATATTCAAGTCCAAGTTGTTCTACATATAATGCATAATTTAAAAAAAACAAAAACCGACTTCAAAACTATACCTATAAGTACCAACTTAAACTAAAAAGTAAAAAGTGTTCTCAAAAAGAGCTAAATCAATTTCGATAAAATTTATATGGTACCAATTCTGAAGTATGATCTACCAAACAAAAAAAGAATCATCAAAATTGATTCATAATTGACGGAATAATCGCGTAACATACAATACAAAAAACATACAGTCGAATTGAGAACCTCCTTTTTGAAGTCGGTTAAAAATGAAAACAGGTACTATATTCAGAATCGTTTGATCGACGTTCCGCAACCACATTCGAAATGCGTCAGTTTGCTAAGTGCAAGAAAGCATTTCGAATATTACTTGTATTTTGAAGTCTGCTGCGGGGGTGGACAGGTGAATTGCATTTTAAGTAACAAAGTAAAAGAAAATGTAAAGCAATATAATAAACCCAAACACAAACCTAGTTAGTGTAATTTGATAAAATGAAAAGTTGGCAATGAATGTAGCCAACTTCGTCAAACTTTGTTTACCAGAACCACCTACTCCCACAAGCAAAGCATTTCCACTGAAACAAATCGTATTTATAAGTACATATTCTCCATTTAAATACTAGTGGTTCGCCCCGAACTGAGACCTCGCGGTATCCATAAACTTACAGAGCGCCATCTATGTGAAGTTCTGTTAAAAATAGTGAAGCTCATTAAAAATTAAATAATTTCGTTTCCTTAGAATATTTATCTAATTTTAGTATTTGTTGTTCAAGTACAGGATATAATTCAAATAAGTGATCAAGTTTCAGGCTCAGCCTTTTCTTTTTAAGCACAAACGAATAAATTTGTACAGAGCGCCATCTATTGACAACATTGTGAAGTTTGTTAAAAATACGTATGCTCATTAAAAATTAAATAATTTCGTTTCCTTAAAATATTTATCTAATTTTAGTATTTGTTGTTCAAGTACAGGATATAATTCAAATAATTAATCAAGTTTCAGGCTCAGCCTTTCAGAAAATTGGGAGTTCTGAGGTCATCTTTGGACGTCAGAAAATCACCACTTTGAAAGCCCCCCATTTCGTCAATTTTAGGGGAAAAATTAAAAAAAATATATATTTGGACTCCGTTCCTCATTATCTTTAAAATGATATACCGCAACCCTATGTAATGCTATAAAAAATATTTTACTTCGCATTCGCTTCTATGAGAGCCCCCCTGAAATAAAGGTTTTTATAACTTTTAAAGCCATATTCGGCGGGAGGCCATCGGTTTACATAGTATATTTAAATTTGAAGTAATTACGTTCAGTAATTCAGAAGTTATAAGGCTCTGACAGACAGAAAAGGCGAGTAGCTCAGACGTGGCGCAGTCGTATATACGAGTATCTAGGCGAGCAGGTGCCAACACGTATAGCTTTGAATTTGCTCAGACTTAAAGTTAAAACAAGAAAGAGAAAGACAAATCTAAGCCTAATATAGGTGTGCCAAGTGTCTACGCCACGACTTTGCAACTTGCCATGCCAAAAAAAAAATAGTATAATTTTCTCACCGCGGTGTATTGATAATTCGCGATATAATAAACAAGTGGACCATAGCATCGAGGAAGAACACCAAGTCCAAATGGGCTCCTCGTATTTGTTCATTGAACGTTTCTTGAAATTGGGCGAGTTTCATCAGTACGAAGTCCCATCTGAAATATTTTTTAAATATAAAAAAGTAAGCAAGCAAATATACACATAACCTCAGCCTCAGGTCCAAATCTAAAGAGCAGAAATGAAAAAAAACTACTGCAAAAATATTTCATTTTAGAATGGTTACTTGCTTATCCTGACTTCATGGAGCAGTGACGCAGCATGAATGTGTCCATACAGTTGCTTAAACATAATGTTATAGATTAATACTGCTTTGAAGAGCTCTCCGATTAGTACTATACGACTAAGATAAAATATCTCACGAAGGTAGTTCTTCGTAAATTTTGGGTGCATCTGTGCTGAAGTCCTCATCCTCATCTCCAGTAGGGTCTACGGGTTCACGGAGGAAGTTAACGAAGTACGTCTCTTCTTCGGGAAATTCGCCAACAACATCCGGTAGCTCTTGGGCTGCTGTCTTCCAAAAGTTCGCCACAAACCAATCCTTGTCGTCGAATGTTGTGAACCTATCAATTAAATTTATAAGAAAAAAAACAATTTTCTACAAAATATAAATTTAAATTAATAATAATTACAGTAGATTATTTTAGGAAAACAGAATTGAAGTATGTAAACAGAATTGTAGTATTGTTTGATAGATTTTTTTAATTTGAAAGCAGCTTTAACATAGAGATAAACGTCTACGTTACCTGTCTGATATAACTCTCAAACATTCGTGGAACCATAATTTGAGCGCAACTTTTACAGTTGGTAGTTCTTCTTTCTTGATAAAAAGTATACCTTCCCAAATTCTTGACAAATCTCGCAAGTTGAAAACGTAGTGGAACTTTGCTGGCGTTGGCAACATTTTTACCTATAAAATTAATAAATAAATAAAACCATTATTTCCAAATCATAGTCAATTAATTCATAAAACTATGAATTTTTACCTATACAAAGGAATAATTTGCCTTAATGCTATTAAAATTAATGCCACTCGCGGTATTATCGTTCACTGCACGCGGCTAATTCTTGTACTGAATAAAAAGTTTGAGAAATTACTTACTTTTGTCTGCTGCCATATAATACGGGTGACTGGAACAAGACGAGGCATAAAATCTACAATCTTCTTGTCAAATCGTGTCTTGCAGAAATACCCCGCACTTATTGTCTCTATTGTAACAAAAAAACGTTATCATTTATATAATACAGGATACTGCAAAATCATTCCGATTGAACAAGCCTTGCAAAAGGGGCGAATCCTGATCTCATTGAAAACTGAAGACTTACCGAAGATTTTATCCATAGAGACATTACTGGGTAAAGTACAATTGAATATATTAAACTGACGCTTCAAACGTGGTGGAATATCGTTTCGGCCCCCACCTAAAAACATATAGAATTATAGACATCCCTCACTCCAACTCCTTCTACATAATTTAAGAGTGGCGCTTATTTATGGATTTTTTAGCCTAGTAAGTTCACAATGATTAGCATACCTTTTTGTGGGGATGTTACATTACTTTCAACACATACTTACCTGGATGGATCATGGCCCCAAACATTTGTATCTCAGCGATTATGATGAATTCGCCCGGTTTTTCAAGAGAGTAAAAACCACCACACTCCATCATTTGACGGACTATTTCATTTGTTACCTAAAATGATAATCTCAACTAATACAAGTTCTTGATAATCTTCAACAAAAGTGCATCAATTAAAAGTTGTTTTCGTATTTAAATTACCTGATCTCCCCATTCGTTTACAACAGGCATGTTGATATCGTCTACGAATACAGTCATGGCCCTTCCACCAGGCGGTCCATAAGTCATTCCGACCCTTTTCTCAACGTACGATTCTATAATTCGCTACAAAGTAACATTAAAACTTTCAAAATGGTTTATAGATAATAATCAATAATAATGTAGAAAAGCTGATCTGTGGTCTGCAATATTCAATACTTAAATTTATTTAGTCCATGTTTATTTAATTTTTTTATTGCGAGCTAGGCTTGCGCTTGATGACAATTATGCTTCGTGCAAAGCAATAATGAGGTCTAGGTTGAAACACGCTTGCCTAGAAGACACTTGTATGTAGGACATAAAAGTGTGTCTTATGTTACGTCATGTTTTGACTCTACCACGGGTTCGGAAAATAAATTGTACTGAGAAGAATCGGTAGGAAACTGCCATAATTTTAACCTTGGAACTCCGATTTCATAGCCTCAAATCAGAAAACAACTCACTTGGAACATGTTGGGCGTCGTAGCAGAAGAGAAGTTGATCATCTTAAACAGTTTCACTTCATTGTCGTATTTTGCCATGTAACTTTTCAACATCACGGTCTTTGCAGTACCCTGCTCGCCTATCAGTAGCACAGCTTTATTCTGCTTCGCTATGGTGTCGATTAAAAATGATATGCAAACGTTGTCGACGTTTGGCACCAATATAGAAGCGTATTCTGGTACACTGTCTGATGGGTATATGAAGTCTTCTACGATTTCGGACCTATCAAAAATAACATCAATGAGTAATTACTTATTAGACACATTTGATGATAAATTAAATAGTACCTACTACTTAATCGGATAATATGAGTCATGCTAAGCATGTCTACTCGTAATATGTACCTATTAAAAAATTACGACGGATTATAGATGATCAAACGAACTTCCTGAAGTGAAGTTCGATCATTATTATATGAGTCGCTTCATTCGAAGATATATAAATAAATTTAAAAAACTAGAAGTTTAATTCGGTATTAAACTTCTAGTTTTTTCACTGTCATGGACTTCCGCAAAGTAACGCCTGCTTCTATTCAAGATACGAAAGGTATTCAATTTGTTAACCGCTTTTAGTTTATGAACTAGTATCAGCTCATGGGAACGCAGTCTTAGATCTATGGCCGCAATTACACTTATAGGTTTTTACGTAAGTAGCATATGACGTAAGTAACTTACATAGCTAACATTTGTATTTTGCGACCGTGAGTAAAACTTACAAGACGTGTAATCGTGGCTATGGCTTACTAGCTAGCTAAAAGTAGCTTATCTACTTACCAATGCTGCCAAACGCCAGTCTCGTTGACCATAAACTCGAAAGGCATCACCCACTCCTTAGAGCGCGCGCCCGGCCAGTCCATACGCACGGGCAACTTAGTCATAAACTCCGCCATGCGATAGCGCGCGTCTAACTCCAGTACTGCGCCCAATGACCACATCATCGAGAATACGAACAGACGCTCCAGGTGACGGTCGGTATGCAATTCTGATTTTGAAAAAGGATAGTGTAAAACCTCTTCGGAAAAAAACCGGCCAAGTGCGAGTCGGACTCGCGCACCGAGGGTTCCGTACAAACCTGTAGTAAGTTTTACGATTTATGACGTATTAAAAACAAGACGAAATGAACCGCAAAACTAACTTTGTTTGTAGAGGTTTACTGTTAATATCATAATATCAAAAAAACTATGTTAGAGCATTGGCTATAGTTTTCCTGTAAAATATACATAAATTCCTATTGACCATAATTATTTCAGATTTTTCGATTGGTAAACTCCGGAGATAAGGGGGGGGGGGGAACGGTATTTGTTTCGACATTTTGCCCGATAAATCAAAAACTATCATGACTAAAAATAATTAAAAATCTGTTTTAGAATGTACAAAGTAAACCCTTTCATATGATACCCCACACAGTACAGTTATCTCACTTTTAAATTTCAACCCTCCGATTTTCCCCCCTTTTTAAATAAGAACAAAAATAATTTCCAATTTTTTTTAATTCCAGTGTCTTTGGGCCACTAATATACACTACTATTCCAAATTTCATGTCGATAGCTTCGGTAGTTACTGAAATAATCGAGTGTGACGGACGGACAGACAGACAGACGGAGAAAGTCGCACCATAAGGGTTCCATTTTACCATTTTGGTACGGAACCCTAAAAACGGAAATCTGCTAAACTAAAAGCTTCACACACCTTTGATAACATTATGTGGAACCCTGGGCCTGCAGGTTTCTTAGGGTGTTTTCCTTCATCGGAGTGAGAATTTAAAAATGAGTGCCTGAGGGTCGAAACGCTAACTGCCCGAATAAGAGGCTTATGTCTAAGCCAGCTCTCACCGCTTTATCTACCGTAATATCCATAATCAAAATAGTTCTAGTTTACTGAGCTATCTGACATTACATTGAAGTGAAACTTCTTTAGAATCGTTTTCATTTGAAAATTCAACGAAACGAAAAAGCGACACCAAAAAGAGACAAACATAACTATATAGGATTTAGCCTGCGAGAGAATGAGATAGAATACAAGTTATACTTATCTCATTCTCTCGTAGGCTACTTTTCTGAAGTTTCACTTCTGCCGTGTGTGAATTGCACACACACACACACTTTTTTATGTTTTATATTTAATTGCAAATTGCAATAATACTTACTGCCACCCGGTATTTCAATTTGCAATAGGCCGACCAACACATCAATACATTGTCTGAAAAAAATAGCGAATTTTGTAATTTACTTTTAAGGGAGCATGAAAACCAGTTTCTTTATAAATCTTCCTACAAACCTTATGTAGATGGCTTCAAGAAGTTTCATTTTAGCCGGCAACTTCTGTTGCACAAATGAATGCACATCATCGTAAACTTTATTGAAAGCGGTTCTGAAGACATCTGCTTCCTTTTGGGACCTCTTTTTAAGCCAACCCTGCCAAAACATACCCCTTTAATCTATTTGGGCCAAAATAGCTATGACAAATTATTTACCTTCTATATTTATATTGAAAAATAATCTGTGCTGTAATGTACAGCTCAAACCACTGAGTTTCGAAACGTAGAAATTGCATGTAGGGTATGTATGCTATGAGAGCGCTACTGGGTTTTTTTTTAATTCCTTGCTAAGTTTTCAGAAAATTTGTATGAATTTACTAAGCTTAAAGATTTTCAAATCCATCCTGATATTATAAATGCGAAAGTGTGTCGGTCTGTCTGTCTCTACGCTTTCACGGCCCAACTACTCAACCGATTTTGATGAAATTTGGTACAGAGATAGGATAGGAGCTATCCTGAGGAAGGGCACAGGTTACTTTTTATTCCGGAAAACTGAAAAGTTCCCGCGGGAATCAAAAAACATCCATCCACGCGGACGAAGTCGCGGGCATCATCTAGTCATCAATAAATTCTCATGGATAAGTACCTCTAATATTGGTTGCCACTTAAGCACAGAAGAGGATAGAAAGACCATGCCCATACGGCTTACGGTGGCAGGGGACGCGTTATCTACGTTATCAGGCTCAAATACAAGTTTGCTGTTTTGCGCCATCGAAATGCGATCACCGTTCGCTAGAGTCAACGTTTTGTTATCGTCGAGTACGGAATTAAGATTTTCAATCCACACAGCATCTACGGGTCCATCTAGAAAGAAAACATTCTACATTATTCTATACTAATATTATTATAAATGCGAAAGTTTGGATGGATGAATGGATGGATGTATGGATGGTTGGATGGTTGGATGTTTGTTACTCAGTCACGCCAGAATGGCTGAATGGGTCTGGATGAAATTTGGGACAGAGATAGATTATTTATAGTCTGGAATAACACATATTATAGGCTACTTGTTATCCCGGAAAATCAAAGAGTTACCGTTGGAACCGACAAACCTCAATCCACGCGGGCGAAGTCGCGGGCGTCAGCTAGTGTTTGTTACATTTGTGTATTATAACACATCAGTAAAAATGTTAAATAAAATTTCTAATTTGTACCAGATAGTTACTGAAGCATATAAAATATCTACTTACCCAGAACAATCCAAGTTGTATCGGATTTTTTCACTTTCAAAGCCCTCCGCCATAAGGTCGAGAAAATGCCGTCAGTCCAATCATTAGTCGCAACATCCAATCGGCCAAACATTTGCGGAGCTGTTATAGCCTGAAAAGTTTAAATAGCAATACTAGAATTTTTTAAGATTATAACTAGCGAGAAAAGGACCAGGAAGGGACAACTAAGGTATCTGACAAATCATACTAAAATCATAAATGCGAAAGTGTTTTTTGTTGGTTTGTTGCTTTGTCCTTCAATCACGCCGCAACAGAGCAACGGAACGACGTGATTTTTGGCATGGGTATAGCTGAGAACCTGGAGAGTGACACAGGCTACTTTTTATCCAGGAAATAAACTACGCGGACGAAGTCGCGGGCATCAGCTATTCACCTATATGTCACTAGCTTTACACGTACACATATCGATATTTCCGGCTTGGGCATTTACCCCGGCATACCTCATACGCTAATAATTCTAAGTGAACACCGCCTGGTTACCTTAGGATTCATCCGCATTTCCTTATGTGGTCTCCCGACTTCAGTAAGAGCGGCCATGAGTGTATGGATACACGTGGTTTTCCCTGATCCAGTGGGGCCCATGGTCATAAGACCGTGCCGTACAAGAGATGTCTCATACAGCTGAATAATTTTCAAATTCCATTCAGGATGGTTAACCAAGCCCGTTCGCTCTGTTATAACTCCTATGGCGCGCTGCATTTCCCTATGTTAAAGAAAATATGAAGTGTATAATATCATAATATATCAAAAAGTATCTACAGCACTAGTTACTAAAGCAAACTTTTAAAGGATCCAATAAATAAATTACAAAAGGACATAGTAATCAAAAAAGAAACATACTTATGTGAAGTTTGACTTAGTTTCATGCCAGGGAACAGATCTTCAATTAAAGATATAAATAGCGGTTCGTCTTCATCTACCAGTTTCGATACGTTCATTTCTCTGTAATACATGAAATAAGCAATAAATGTGAGATTCTTGAAGCTGTGTGCTGTAAACTTTTGAGAACTTACGCACTTCAATACTCTCATCATGATATTTTCTTCGGTGCTGTCAGGATTGGCGCGTTTTTGGGAGCCCATTGTCCTCAACACAGACAAGATATTTCGAAGACCAAAATCGTAATGCACCTGTTTCGAAAGTTGCTCTTCGCAAAGCTTATACAACGTAAAGAATTTGCGAGCTGAAAAATTCAACAGATTCATCAAGATGTATTAGGTAACAAACTTTTCGAATGTATGGTCAATTTTTTTAAAAAATATTAATTGTTTTTACCTAGCAAGATATTTTCCTTAAAACCGCAACTGGCCAACTTGACTCGGATAATAATCTGTCTATCTGGTACCATCATGGCCACAGAGCGGAACTGAATCTTCAGATTTTCTGGCAACTCCTGCCGTCCAGCGTAACCGGGATTCATTGTTATGATAAACGCAAACTCTGGATTTAGACTTACTGTATCTCCATCACTAAAAAGGTAAAACATAATTTCGTGTAAATTTTCACTGAGATTTTAAATATTTTAAGTTCATTGGCCCAAAGGTTACTAAATTAAGCTGACTGGCCGTTTTCAACTATTCTAATAGAAATGTAAAAATTTAACTATTTACTAACTTTTTACTTTAAAAAGGCTTTGTCAAATTTCTAACCTAAAAATAAAGAATTCTTTCTTTTCGCGTCGCGCAGTCAGACAAATATATATCTGCTGTGCAGCTACAGACAATACTGGCAATTCGATACGGTTGAACTCGTCAAAACAGCCCCAAGTGCCAGATTGAGCCAAGCCCTTGTAGATGCGGCCCAAACCTTGAATACAACAATATTACGTTTTTAGATATCTGAAATGATGGTTAATAATTTGAAATGAAATTTGTAGTTCCAACAATAGTTATTTAACCGTTAGTTAAGTACATGATCTTCATTACCATAAATAAGAACTGTTTGAATCCAAACGAATGAAAAAAAGAGATGTAGAGAACCTAGGTATTTGTATGTCAATTATTGTTGCTAATCTGTAGATAAAACTAAGAGTACTTACCAAATTACTTAAGATTTTCTGACCACGTTGGATAGGAAATTTCCTTACTAATCCAAAGCCCGGTTAGGATGAAGATGAAGGGAAAGGGAGAGTTGCAAATATTATTACAATGATGAAAATATTTTTTTCTCACCTCCGGGCGGAAAGCGTCAATTTTCCTCCTGCTGCGCTAAACGAAAATGCCGCTTTCCGCCTCCGTCGAGGAGAAAAATAGTATACACACCACGGGCAGTAAATAAGAAAGCCTCAGATCACATGTTTATTGACCTCGGCTTCGCCTCGGACAACAATTACATGTGATCTGAGACATTTCTTATTTTACTGCCCTAGATGTGTAATGTACTATTGCCCAAACCTCTAAAGTCCATCTGGTCGGAACAGTTGAACACAATAACAAGCTTGCCAAGCGTGCGGCCCATGTCCTTGGTAGTTTCCGTTTTGCCCGTCCCGGCTGGACCCGCGGGTGCTCCGCCCATACTCATGCCGATGGCTTGCGATAGAGTGATGTAGCAACGATCGGTTAGTGGCGTGATTACTAGACGCTCCGTAATACCTAAGTATTCGTTCTAGAGGCATAAATAGAAGTTTGAATCAGACTTAAATCATTTGTGACAACTTATTAGAAGAACCCTTTACTAGATAATAAATTCTGGTTAGTATAGATATTAGATACTGGTTGACAGTTCTCTAGGAATTTAGTCTTATTTGAAAAATCTGGGAATTTAGACTACATTCCTTCATTCATTTGAAAAAAACTAAATTATTTGTACAGAGCGAGAATAGTAATTTGAGAGAGAGATATTTGAGTAATTTGTGTAAGATTGTACAAGAACAAAAGAGAGCCAAGAAAAATCACCTGGTACAAAAAGTCCACATCTGTTATAGACACGATACAATCATCAGAATCCTCGAAGTAATAGAAACGCGCTTGTTTTTGCCATTCAAAATCTCCCGGAGACTTAATCCTCATTCTTACGAGATCATCGAAAATGTCTCTGAATTTTTTTTTTAAATAATTATATTGTTATAATTATAAATCTAACTAAGTAATAAAATAAATATTATAAATGCGAAAGTTTGGATGGATGTATGGATGTTTGTTACTCAATCACGCCCCAAAGGCTGAACGGATCTGGATGAAATTTGGCACAGAGATAGTCACATAGGCTACATTTTATCCTGGAAAATTAAGGAGTTCCCGCGGGAACCGGAAAACCTCGATCTACGCGGACGAAGTCGCGGGCATCAGCTAGTTTACGGTATTTGTGAGATGGTGATAATAAAAAGAACCCGGCTGAGTTTGTTGTGGGCTCTTCTCAGACCAGGATCCACCAGACCAGGGCCAGGAGAATATTATAAATATCTATGTAAAGCTCGTGTAAGATGTTTATTTTATTTTTATATTTATATTGTCATTTATGTAAAATAGTATGTAATTATAGTATGTACTGTTATGTAAGTTTAATAAATTGTAATAGTTAGTTGTAATAGTTAAGTAGTAGGTACTTAAGTAGGTTGTTATAATTTTTCTTTTAGAAATTTACACGTGTGCACCGCCCTGTCCTCATGCAACTAATCTCCTTACTTAGAAAGTAAGACATCACTTAAGAAAATAAGGCCGCCTTTACACCGTAACAAGTTGTAAATTCTGTCGCGATTAGTTTTACCTCTGTTTTGTTATTTGTTTGTGTGTAATAAAGTGTTTTTACTTACTTAATTACTTACCAGGGCGCAATTGGAACCCTCGTAGCTTTGGTTTTAAGATACCGTAACTGATTATAACCATCATGTTTTATAAGTAACTGGACGTCAATAAGTGTACAGTGTACGTAAATAGAATAAATATACTTTGACTTGGACTTTAATATTGTTTAGAATGTTAGATATGATATATTGATTTTTGGAGAGTTATTATTTTTGATATGCACAGTCTTACCTTTGATGTACATGAATAGTGATCATAGTTTCCACTCTAGTCCTGTCCAAAGGCACCAAGTCAGTCACAGTTTGATCGATTAGTCCATTCAACAAATCAAGATTCTTTTGATTTGTTAGTCTCATAATGAAACGGTCAACTCTAGCCTTCTTCAGCGCATACTCAGCATCGCTGGTCCAAAGGATTTGCATTCCCAATAAGCTTGCCTGGTAAATTGTATCAATAATTAATTTTAACACACCGAATTCTTATGTAACTTGGTTATATTCTTATCCTTATGTGGTTGAAGTCCAGTCAGCTCGAACGAAACGGTTCTGCTCTACGTTTCTGATTCGAACCGCCAGGCTGTGGAATGCCCTTCCAGCACATGTATTCCCTGTCCCGTAAAGTACCTTCAGCGGGCGCGCTTCAACCTAGACCTCAAAAAAAAACAATGATTTGATTTGAATGATGATGATGATGATTGATGATGATGATGATGAATGATGATGATAGAGAAAGCAATGATTTGCTTTGTATTGAGCGTGATTGTCGTCAAGCGCAAGCCAATCTTGCAATAAAAAAAAAATTAAATAAACAAACTTCATTTTGTTGATATTATAATTGTTTACCTGACCCGGAAAGTTCCAAAAGCTGACCAAAAACTCAAATTCAGGATCTGAGGCCATGGCTTGAGATATACTTGCAATAATATTCCTTACAGTATCTTTCATCGTATCCAGTAAAGTATTGAGCCATATCTACCATTACAAATAGTAAGAAAGTCAGTCAACATAAATCCGTATTCTGTTCATAAGCATTAAAAAAAACAGTATAAATACCTCGACTCCTCCAATGCAACTGACGGGCCGATCCAGAGGAATAGTTTCACCATTGTCGGAGTTCATGTTTATTATACGATCCTTATCATCAAAGTCGACTGTGTACATTGCATCAAATATACTAGGTAGATGAGGCTAGAACACAAAAATAATTGCTTCAGTTTCAAAAGCAGTCTCATTCATTGGTTTGAATGACTTTTTCTTGAAAACATGAGCATAGATAACGATTTCATTTTGATAAGCTGTACTGCATAAAGGTTCAACCAGTAATTTATTTACACGGCTGCATACGTCCACTCTTTGGTTTGATGTTTAAAATTCAAAATTTAATAAACTTTAAATTATTCAAATAAACTTTTACAAGTGCTTTTGAATCGTCAAGTGAATCTACCACAGGATCGGAATTCCATTCCTACCTTGGTAGGAAGAACCAGCAAGAAACTCGGCAAACCAGAAAGAAAACTTAATCATACGAGTAAAATGTCAATAATTGTTATATTTTTAAACAGCAGTCAAGTTTCAGTTTCTACATCAAAAGTAGTCATACCTGAATAGATTGTGGATTAGACGATTGACCGAGAATCTCCAACAGAACTGGATCTGATACGAAGAAAAATCTTGGGAAGATAAGACGCTTGGTCTCCAAGTAACCGGTGAGCGACTTCTGACAAGCTTCGAGTTGCTCTATAAGATGTGGTAACAGTTGTTTCAGCGTGTCGTCCGAAACGCAAACTTCCACGCAATTTACTATATCGCGAGCCCGATACATTATTTTGACGTAGGTCTTATCAATTGTCTGAAATTAATATTTAATTTCAGACAAGACCATTTAATGTCTAGAAATTAATATTTTAATTAAATTGTATTTAAATTGAAATGGTATCTTATTTAAAATTACAAAGTGATAAAATATTGTTTGTAAAATATTATAACAAAATTTCACATTGTTTTAGTGCCATGGTATATATCTCATGGTGCGCACAGATTATCATGCCACAGAACATGGTTTTTCAACAAGTTTCAGAAGTGTTGTGATTCTTACACCAAATCTCTTAGCTTCAGCTGGCAGTTGCTTCGCGATATCGCCGCCAACAAATACAGCCTCCAAATACATCCATAGAGTTTGCACCTGCAGCCATTTCTCCAAGATATCGGTCGTACCCACCAATTTATTAATCCACAACAATATGTCTCTCTTAAACGGTGCATTGTACCTGACAAACTCAGTAACATAATGAAAAATGTTTTTATAAATACTTTTACAGCTTCAAGTTAAGTTAAGCAAAATTTAAGTTAAAGTTAAGCAGTCAGGACGAGTAGACTTTTTTCAGTAGACAAACCTCATTTTTTACCGGGGAACGGATTGAAGGCGGACGAATTGACAAAATGGCGAAACGCACAAGCTCTTAGTAAAACTAGGACGTTTAGTTTTGGATGCAAAAGTGTGTCTGTCTTTCTGTCTTTACCATTCTTATCGGCCCATCTGATTAGCTGATTTTGGCGAAATTGTAAACAGCCATGTCTATGGCTTAGGCCATAGTCTACTTTTTTATGGGTTTTTAAAAAACAAGCTCGAGTAGGATTATCTCAATGAAATCACTTATTTACAAAAGTACCTACCTATTAGAAGCTAACGAATTTAAAATCATCAAAGAGTCTTCTAGCATCGTTATAATATCAAGCGTTTCTTGCGGTTTAATCAACAGTTCGCCTCTATTCTTGAACGGAGCGAATGTTAGATCCACAACCGCCCAATCAGCTATCACCTGCTTCAGTTTGGCTTCTATATCTTTTTCTTTGACAGCACTTATACAAATATCCTAAAAGAATAAAATAATATCACGATCATGACGTCATATCATGAGATTAAGAGTAGGTACATTACATTTGGCGTAGATATATTTTACAAAAAATCATTCAATCTTCTTCGAGAAGCCCAAAATATAAGTTATGTTGTTTTTAGAAAACAGTTGTCTGAAACATAATGATGTGCTATATTTTAAAATCAGCCCATGAAGTCCTTTCATTTGATACAAGATACGATACCTAATTTTCAGAATGAAAAATCCATACACATGAAGTCCTTTCGTTTGATACCCGATACCATACTTAAGTTTCAGAATGAAAAATCCAATACACAAACATTAGGATGTCATAATTTTTTTCAATCCGGATACAGGCGGCTCAAGGCCTAGCAAGAGACCTATGTCCAGCAATGAACTTCTATCTGTTGAAGAAGACAATGACGACGACGAAGACTCGTCGACGACCGTTTTTTAGTACTACTCTATGGTGGATTTCAGTGGTGGAGTTCAAAGCGGACGAACTCTCGAACCTCGTAATATTACATTAAAAGTTTGTTATTAATTTTATTATTACTTCAACATCTTCCTTGTACTTCAATAAAGGAGCTTCCATAACATTAGCCAATGTGAAGGTGTCCGACTCTACGTCCAAAACGCAATCTGGAAATAGAATAGTTTACCAATCAATGCTTCATCACTTCATAGTAAAAAGTTTCAAAAATTCAATTCTACCCCCATTCGCTAGTTAACAAATGATAGTAGATTGGTGAAAGAAGTCGATCCTGTATCGGATTTTAGACCATAGCCGTGTACAATAATATTCAAAGTTGAAAGAAAGACAATAATTTTATTTACTCATCAATTTCTCCAGTCTCCTCCAATGTCGGTCCTTCATTGATTTGTCCGCCATCAATTCCAATAGAGGGCATGTTTGGTTGAAGTCGTCAATCTTATTCTTTAAATCGATAAAGGCTGGCCAGTCTTTCATGCCCCGAGGTAACTTTCGACATCTAATAAACGGGTACATTACGGTTATAGTTAGAAGTGCTCTATGTATTATTTAAGAAAAGAAAGCGTATTATTTTCAGTTGTCATAAAGTCTAAAATAATTAGTTTGTTTTAAGAGTAACTACTAAGTTTCATATCGCGTCTTCCCAACCGAAATTCTCTTCTTCTTTTTATAACTGCGATATCATAATATGTCCTTCATAAAAGTTTTTTGTCTTTATATTACACAATTTGTAAGCATGTTTCTAATGTTTCTAAATGTTTATTTTATTTACAACATACCTTAAATCGAATTCAGCTAATTGTGCTACTATTTGTTCAATGTCTATTGCCACCCACGGTGTTTCAAAGTATCCATCAATCGAATTCATAACAGCAAGATAAAGACTGTACCTGTAATACCGAATAATAGGTAAGTATAAGATAATTTGAGCACTTATGAGAATACATGATCATTAACGCCTTAACGCACAAAAATCGTTTCGCTGCGCGTGAGTATGCGTCTGTGTGCTAAAGACACACAGAAGTTATAAGTGGTCCGGGGCAGGTGTGATTAGAAATTGGATTTAACCACCACGGAATCCAGGCCAGGACTTTACTTGAAATAATAATTCTTTACACTTCGAAAATTATAGTCCCGTTTTCGTCTAGATGCGATGGGCCACCGACATTATTCTCTTTGAAATTTTCATGTGTTGCGAGTGGCTTATGAAATATATGGGAGTCATTACAGAGTGAACTAACAGTTTGCTGAGTAGATTAAATTCTTTCTTCCTCTGGTGTAGAATGGGATAATCCTTGACCTCCATTCCAAAGAGTTTCTCGCCGTTGGAATACATTTCGAATCGCCGCCATAACTCATCAAATCGTGATTGGAACATAATTACCCTGCAATTAACAATAGCTTTATTCAAACAAACAAATTATTCACTCTCTCTCTCTCTGCATGCTTTGGGCTTCTAGAGCCCGGTTGATTCTTCCCGCATATGACTCAACTCTCAGCCGAAGTTAGTATAGTAAATCAATCTATTTGTAAATTGTCGCTTAGTTAGTACGGTTGAAGGGTAAAGTTGGTATAGTACCAACGTTGCGCTAAGTAACTTCTCCACAGATGATGTTAATTTCTGCCGTAGTACGCGCATTCGACTCTTTGATGATTAATCAGTTACGAAAAGCAATTTGAGTCACTCGGACAGATTAATAACAATAACTCACTCTTCCCTTTCGCCCTGCAAGCGTTGTTTATATGACATTTAAATAAATTTTTGGGGCGTAAAAGATGCCTTAAGAAATTATTTCAAGATTAGAAGAAATTTATCAAATCCTCCAAAGAGGACATTCGAATACCTGTCACTAGCTTCTCTAGCGGTGAGGCCGGGTGTCATAGGTCCGAATTGTTCATAGTCAGCGTCGAACTTTAACACGTCTTTTAAAAAGTTTGCGACTCCATCAGTTAATTCCTTTTGTAATGGGCCCTGCATTTCCACTATACGTTGTTGCACTTGTTGAGCCTAATGGAAACGTTAGGTTTGAAATAGTACTAGTTAACTATTCAATTAATATGCACAATTTGACAAGTGATCTAGCTATCTAAGGATTGAAACATTGAAAGGCAGCCTAAAAGAGGAATTTTGTAGGACGTCAAGCCTATGTACATTCAGGTACTAAAACGGCAAACCAAATAGATTTTTATTCTACTACAAGCCTTGACTGCACCTTGACTATTATTAAATTCATAAGTATATCCTTAGTTAAGAATTTCGGGGATAAAATCCTCTAGTCCTTAATAAACTAGTGGTTCGCCCCGAACTGAGACCTCGCGGTATCACAGAGCGCCATCTATTGACATCATTGTGAAGCTCTGTTAAAAATAGTGAAGCTCATTAAAAATTAAATAATTTCGTTTCCTTATAATATTTATCTAATTTTAGTATTTGTTGTTCAAGTACAGGATATAATTGAAATAATTGATAAGTTTCAGCATCAGCCTTACAGAAAATTGAGAGTTCTGAGGTCAACTTTGGACGTTAGAAAATCTCCACTTTGAAAACCCCCCATTTCGTCAATTTTAGGGGAAAAATTTAAAAAAATACATTTTTGGACTCTATTCCTAATTATCTTTAAAATGATATACCGCAACCCTATGTAACGCTATAAAAAATATTTTACTCCTCATTCGCTTCTATGAGAGCCCCCCAGAAATAAAGAGTTTTATAACTTTTTAAGCCATATTCGGCGGGAGGCCATCGGTTTACATATTATATTTAAATTTGAAGTAATTACGTTCAGTAATTCAGAAGTTATAAGGCTCTGACAGACGGACGGACGGACGGACGGACAAGTGCCAATTCACTCAAGTAGACTCAGAGACCTTCGCTTCGCTCGGTCAATAAGTACTCACTGTTAGTAACATGTTTTGGAACGCGTATCGAAGCCCATAAACCATATCAGCGTCGTCCTTTGGAATGTCTATGTTAAACTGACTGAATAGCGCATAGCTCTCTTCTATTAAATCCAGCTCCATGTCCATCCTAGAAGATTATCAAAAAACTAATACAACCGATATCGGCCAATGGAACCCCGAGTCCAGACATCGAAGAGTTTTCAAACTCATTAACAACGTTCACAGATTGGCCCAACCAACCCCAACCCAACCCACTGCACTGCTACAAAACCGTCCAATTCCATCCTCATCAAATAAATGACAAGTCCAATGCACGCAAAGTGAATAAGGGTGCCTACTCCAACACTTTACAAAATAATAATATGTAACTCCTTTTTACCCGAAAGCCAAAAGAAAGGGTTGTGTTTAGCAGTATTATGTATGTACGTACTACGTATGTCTATGTATGTATGAATATATGTATGTCCGTAGCGCCTAAACTACCGAGCCAGTTTTGAGGAATGAGGTGCCAATCGATTTGTTGTTACGGTCCGGGTAATATAGGCTACATTTTACACGAACCAAATCGACGCGACGTGACGGATGTTACATACAAAAAAGTGGGGGTCTCTGAAATTTTTACCGTAGCCGGGTTACAGATTTTTAAACAATTCTTTCTGCTTCTTAATTTTATTCATAAAATAAGTTTGACCTAATGGCGTACCCAATAAACTCTTCTCGGATCAATTCTAAGCACATCATTGCTACTCTAACGTCATCCAAGTCCTTTATCTTTTTGCTCATAGTCTTCATGCGATCTTTGATAAATTGCATCAGTTTCAATACTCTTTCCTTGTAAGCTTGACTGAGAAGTTTTCCCAAAATCCTCTTCCACTCAATTGATTCAATGTGTAATGCTAATGTAATTTTATCTGAAACAGAATATGTACAAACTAGCTGATGCCCGCGACTTCGTCCGCGTGGATTGAGGTTTTTCGGTTCCCGCGGGAACTCTTTAATTTTCCGGGATAAAAAGTAGCATATGTGCTATTCCAGACTATAATCTATCTCTATGCCAAATTTCATCAAAATCCGTTCAGCCGTTAGAGCGTGATTGAGTAACAAACATACATCCATACATCCATCCAAACTTTCGCATTTATAATATTTATTTGATATATCAAATATCAACATAAAAACATCAAGCAATCAAGGTATCAAATATTTTAAAAATCATTAAAAATATCAAACAATCAAAAACTATGCTCATATTTTACCCATATTTATTTGAATTGATCCAATAATATGTCTTTTCGGCAAGTTGAGAACTTCTTCTGTTTGACTCTCGTACTTCTTAAACATATCTCCGATGATAACATTCAAAGGATTTGTGTCGACAAAGCTTTGGATTTGTTGCACTCTATCTTCCGCCCATAAAGGGGCGAATCTATAATAGCTCTGTTAAACAAAAACAGCTAAGATTTATAACATTTTAAACGCTCATCTTTGTCTCGGGAGTTCGGGACAGCGTAATTACGTTGATTATTTGGTTTTGTGTCACACATGAACTGTACGTCTAAGGAAGTATAGCCGCCATCAAGGGCGCTAACATAATTTTAACCTAACAATATTACATATTTTACTAACAGTCAGCAATTTTTCAATGTCCGGTTTAAACATGTACATCATGCCTTGCAAGGCCATGACAGCTCGCACTATGTCCTTATGCTCGGAGACCATTCGAAAATAAGTCCTGATTCCGAGCAGATTGGAAGTTGATCTTGAACCAGCTACAGCAAGGTTTCACATAAAAAATCGTAATGATTAATATATTGTTAATCCTTTTTAAAAGGATTTAGGTAACGCTTTATTATCCTTATCCTATATGGAATGCTTTGCTAGGCTAAAGCGTTATAATTCCTGAGGTTTTCAAATCAAATCAAATATTCATTTATTCAATTTAGGTACACTGTAGGTACACTTATTGACGTCAATTCCTTACTTATAAAACATGATAGTGATAATAATCATTTACGGTATCTTAAAACTAAAGCTACGAGGGTTTCAAACGCGCCCTGATCTGAGAAGACCCCACAACAAACTCAGACGGGTTTTTTTTTATTATCACCATCTCACAAATCATCTTAACTAAGGAACTATCAGAGCCATTAGAGCAAATTATTGCCAAGCTTCCTTGTTATTTAAGTAATCCTTTACATGGTAATAAGATTTTTCAATGAGTTTACGTTTTGATAAATAAATCCATGTTTTGCGAATGGCTCTCTACACTGAAATACAAAAAATGTGTCTACAGAAATGACGTGGCTCTCTCTACACTTGAACCTTCTACCCATCTTCTACCTAATAATATTGATTCGAGAACCTGATGCGCTGCCACTAGCTTAAATATGAATACTTACTACTTATATTTTAAGTGTGTTTCATTATTTAAATTGGACTTTTATAGAATGATACGACTTACAGCTCATAGTCCTAGTAACCGACATGGATTTCCCTTTCAAGCCCTCCTTCTTAATTATATCCTGCTGTCCCCACATGAACACGTTACGGTGTATGTCCATGATACAGTTCAAGACCACCTAAAACAAATAATTCATATATCCTTGCTTATTATTGAATGCCGAAGGTTGTTTTGGTATAAAATACTTAATTACATACATGATTTTAAATCAAAAAATAACAACAAAAACCGGCCAAGTGCGAGTCGGACTCGCGCACCGAGGGTTCCGTACAAACCTGTAGTAAGTTTTAAATTATTAAAAAAAAACTACTTACTAGATCTCGTTCAAACCAATTTTCGGTGGAAGTTTGCATGGTAATGTACATCATATATTTTTTTTAGTTTTATCATTCTCTTATTTTAGAAGTTACGGGGGGGGGACCAACATTTTACCACTTTGGAAGTGTCTCTCGCGCAAACTATTCAGTTTAGAAAAAAATGATATTAGAAACCTCAATATCATTTTTGAAGACCTATCCATAGATACCCCACACGTATGGGTTTGATGAAAAAAAATTTTTTGAGTTTCAGTTCTAAGTATGGGGACCCCCAAAATTTATTGTTTTTTTTCTATTTTTGTGTGAAAATCTTAATGCGGTTCACAGAATACATCTACTTACCAAGTTTCAACAGTATAGTTCTTATAGTTTCGGAAAAAAGTGGCTGTGACATACGGACGGACAGACAGACAGACAGACAGACAGACAGACAGACAGACAGACAGACATGACGAATCTATAAGGGTTCCGTTTTTGCCAAATTTGGCTACGGAACCCTAAAAAGTAACAAAGGTCTCAACACGAGTAGAAAGTATTAACAGTCTGGACAAAGGAACTTAAGTATAATTTTTGCCGACGTTCCCTCCAATTTAGTCTGGTGGGATTCTGGGCCGTGGTTAGTAGTAACTACCTATCCACCCCCGGCAAAACGATACCACCCAGGAACTGTCATACTACAACTAATTTATTTTACGTGCCATCTTTCTTTTCGATTAGGAGAGATCGCAGTACAGAAATAACTTATTATTACGTTTATTTTATTGAATTTAGTAATTTCTTCAAATTTCAATATACCTATACCTATATTCATTATACCTGTGAAAACGCGCCTTGAATCTCATCCAAAGAAGGTTTGATTAATATCCTCGGAATTTCCACGTACATCATTGTGAGCATGAGTGGTTTCAACTTCTTTTGTTCTTCAGGATCAGTTGTCATCGTTAGAAAGCTATTGGAAAGTGAAATATGATGTATAATATAAGTCATAGGAGAATTTGGCCATAAAATATTAAATGTATGACTAACTTGTACAAGGACATTTGGCAAATTCTGAAACGCGATGGTCTAATGTTGCCCGAAAACGTTGGACAAACTTGTACAAGTCATGTAGCATTAAAGCTAAATTAATATTATTTCAGCTTATCAAAAATATTACCTCGAAACCGAAGCCCGTTTTCTTAGTATATCCAGGCTTTGTCTAGTACATTTTATTAAAGATTCCAAACATTTAGTGGCGAAATAAGCAAATAGTTCATTGCATTCGTTAATCGCATGCATCGGTTCATATCTGTCGGGATTCTCGATTTCCAAAAAAGCTGTAAAAATGTTCATTTAGAAAAGTTTGTATCGTAATGTTTACAAAAACAGAATTTTTTACCAACCTGCATCTTCTGGGAACACCCTTGTGGCTGACGTCACTTGCTTTAATGCCTTTTCGATATCTAACCTACATAAAATAAAAAATAAAAAATATTATCAAGCGTTTTTTTCAATCCATTGCTCACAAAATGGCTGCATATCAAAACTTAAACGGATAATATCACATAAAACAGGTTCATATAAAACTAGCAGATGCCCGCGACTTCGTCCGCGTGAAATAAGTTTTTTTAAATTCCCACGGGAACTCCCTAATTTTTCGGGTTAATAAATAGCCTATGACACTCACAAATAATGTGGCTTTCCATTGGTACCAGAATTTTCAAAATCGGTTCAGTAGATCCAGAGATTACCCCCTACAACCTCACAAACTCACAAACTTTACCTCTTTATAATATTAGTATAGATATTAAACTATGACACTTAATGTAAGATTACCAATTGTCCTTTAGATCCCGTATTGCTTGAGATGGTACGCTGCCTAAGAACTTGTTTATCAGTTCTATTACAGCTATTTCTGCATTACAGGATTTTTGTTGCAAATCCATCGCTACAAATCAAGAATGCTTTAAATGAAATAATATGCTTATTCATTTTTACACAAATCAAAACTAACGAACTGACCCCGAATGAACTGTCTTCCTTTTCGTCATATTCCCTATTACTTGTTATCTTTGGTAGATGTTAAAATTTCCAAGATAGAGACAATCCTTTTAAAAACCGTAAGTACACGTAGTTACGGTTATTAAAAGAGTTATTAAATACGTGTATTAAAAGAAATTAAAGTTTACCTATCTCATCGCGCCTAACGAGGTTGTCTTCGTAAAAGTTGTTGGGGTCGACAGCTTGTTCCGGCAAAAAAACAAGTAAAGTCTTAGCAATTGACTGCAGTATCGCGTCGATACGTGCTTCTTTCATATCCACTACCTGTGATATTAAATTCGTTTTGAACATACATTTATTGTTTTCTATTTTTCGCTTGTCTACAAACTACTGGCATAACGGATCATAATGATGATCTGAGGCCAAATTGTCTAAGAAAATTGGTATCATTTGAGAGCTTAAAACGTATTACCCGAACTGTATAAGGAGTTCATAATTGATTTTAGACATGCAGGCATCAATGAACTCCTTAAACAGTTCGATTTATACGTTTGACAAACGTTTACGATCACGATTTTCTTGCACAATTCCCCGATTGTCAGGTAGAGTTGAAATGAACTCGTATGTAATGGACTAAATATAACGAAAACTCAAGGAATTAGTATAAATAGTGGCAAACCTCCTTAACAAACAAATCTACTTCATCCAAAACACGTTCAATACTCTCGCAGTACGAGGGTATTTCTAACGACGTCCACGTTATGCTAGAGAGTCCGGGTTGGAAAGCGTTATCTAATTTCACTAACTGTGCGCGAAGCAATGGCAAGTATAGTTTTGGCATACTCCTAGAAGAGATACAATACAAATAAGCATTATTGCACTCTAGAGTAAAGATAACGGCAATAAACACAAATTATAAGATATTAAGTATATAAGGATAAACAAATATCTCAAAAGCCAGCAACGCATTGGCGGTTCCTCTGGTGCTGCAAGTGTTCATGGGCGGCGGTAATCACTTAACATCAGGTGACCCGCCTGCTCGTTTGCTCGCTATATAAATAAAAAAATATATATTATATTGATAAGATCATCCATTGTAAGTTTTCAGGTAAATAACAAACGCGACAGTGAAAATCGCTAATATTTCAAGCCAACTCAAGTGCCTCGTTAGAGTACGCACTTTAATTAAATAAACTTATACCGAAGTCAATTAATGCAAAGGTTGATGAAAATAAAAAAAAACTCCTACCTTCTTATCTGATCGTTGCGCTCAACTAAATACAACATTCTTTCGTAGTCTCCATATATTTTCTCTTTGCAAAAGGCAACTATCTGCGCAGTATCAGGTACAACTATAAAATAAGATTATTCTATTAGCCCTTTTAAAAAATCTCTACCATAATACATACTTAGTATTAACTCAGGCATGACCACCAAGAATTGTCTCCTGCGAATACGAAAAAATAGAATGAACGAAAGGAACCGAATTTTCTCAATAAGTTAGGTAAAGGTCGTCTTATCTAAAATTAAACGCCCCTTCAATGTAACCCACACGTGTAAAGTAGGTTTATTATAGCGATACACACCTAATGGACATCGTCAATAGTTCAGCCACCGGCTATACTATTCAGACATGAATTCTACGAATCTGTTAGCTAACTAAATAAACTAGTGGTTCGCCCCGAACTGAGACCTCGCGGTATCACAGAGCGCCATCTATTGACATCATTGTGAAATTCTGTTAAAAATAATGAAGCTCATTAAAAATTAAATAATTTCGTTTCCTTATAATATTTATCTAATTTTAGTATTTTTGTTCAAGTACAGGATATAATTCAAATAATTGATAAGTTTCAGGCTCAGCCTTTCAGAAAATTTAGAGTTCTGAGGTCAACTTTGAACGTTAGAAAATCTCCACTTTGAAATTTCGTCAATTTTAGGGGAAAAATTTAAAAAAAAAATTGTTTGACTATTCCTAATTATCTTTAAAATGATATACCGCAATTCTATGTAACGCTATAAAAAATATTTTACTTCGCATTCGCTTCTATGTGAGCCCCCCTGAAATAAAGATTTTTATAACTTTTTAAGCCATAGGTATTCGGCGGGAGGCCATCGGTTTACATATTATATTTAAATTTGAAGTAATTGCGTTCCGTAATTCAGAAGTTATAAGGCTCTGACAGACGGACGGACGGACAAGTGCCAATTCACTCAAGTAGACTCAGAGACCTTCGCTTCGCTCGGTCAATAACGCAACAGTTTAAGGAGGCGCGTTCATTTAAGACAGTATTTCGCCTTGTGGTGAATTTAAGGGTCTATATAGACCAGCCAACCGCGAAAGTGCATTTTGGCTGCGGTTTTATGCTTTAGTCTATCTAACCCCATACAAATAATTTTTACTCACATAAATTCAACTGCCACATGTATTCCACTTCTCGAATGCACTCAGGTATGTAAATGTTGAAGTTTACGATGAACATGTTTGTCACTGGGTGGCGAATTAGGAGCGGGGCTATTAAACCCAATCTCACCTTAAACCAAATACAATTTAATTCTTTCGATTTAGGCCCGTAAAAACCACAAGAGATGGGAGCAAAAGTCGACATTAAAATTTCAGTAAAACAGTAAATAGATTTGGAGAAATTACCTGCCCCACATTTTCTGTCCAAGCACGGTGATAAATGTACTCAAATTCGGTAAATACAATACACATCACGTTAAAAAGTTTGATGCAGCGCTGGGTATTCTAAAATGAGATATTGAGAAATGAGAGAGATGTTCAATTTCACCCTTATAGTGTGACTGCTCGGAAAAAATTAGCCGTGATTCTATAATAAAACGTCTCTAGGAATCCTCTACCGCAAGACGTCCGCTGCAGGATGAAGGGCTCTTGCAAACATCTCTATAACAAAAGACGATCTTATGCCGCTTTCATTCAGCTCGCTTGAGGTTGTTCGTCCACCTAGTCTAGGGCGTCCAAACGCTGCGTCATCATGTGGCCATTATTAGAGGAATCATCAGTAAATAGGGAAGTCCTTCAATGGATTTATCAACCTTACTCTAGAAAAAATCGTCCACCCTCAACCAACTCAATGCCGTAACTCGCAAGGCAAACCGAGTAACAGCAGAACATCGGAATAAAATATCATGGTAATTAATCGACGCTACATGGTACCAAATATGACCATCTCAAACCAATCATCCAGGGCAAGGTGCAGGGCAGAAGCGGGTGGCTCAGAAGGACATCCTACCTGAGAAACCTTCGCCAATGGTTCAATAAAAGCACCACATCATTATTTCGAGCTGTATAAGGTCGAAAAATCAAGTTGCCAATATAATCGCCTACCTTCGATAAAGGCACCACAAGAAAAATATGGTAATTAAAAAAATACGATTACCATGTGGGTGATGACCTCCTTATGTTGCATGAACTCTTGCATGGGATATTTGATGTTTTTGTCATAAAATCGTATCCACATCACTCTACCGGATACAGGAGGCATATTTCTTGGTAGCTCCGGGTTTTCTCTTTCTTCATTATACCTACAAAGGTACACTTTTTTTATTGTTTTTATGTGCATACTAGTAGGGATTAGGGATGTTATGGATACGATATTTCGGATCTGGATACGGATATGGATATAGGAATAAAATTATATCGGTTTCGGATATGTAATTAATTCGGATTATCCGTTAGTTTTGGATAGTTTCGGTTACGGATATCTATATTAGCTTGATAAAAAAATGTCCAAATTAAACTCGACTTTGGTCGCATTTTATCTGTAGAACTGTAGAAATCAATTTAATACTTAACACAAGACTTTCTTAAATTAGGTATAGCTAGTTCAATCCACGAAGACGCGCCCCACTCTTTTCCGCAATCGCTTACAGTGCAAGTGTGCAATGTAAACTACAAGAATGTGAGTTCTATTACTACGCAGCGAGTAGCAATGTCACACACGCACACAAAATTAAATAGCGAAAAATTCCCCCGAACCCCGAACCCCGTTGTTTCCCCTCGCAATAAATAGTGGGGCGCGTCTTCGTGGATTGAACTAGCTGATCAACTCTTAAATAAAAAACTAACTAGTTATGAAAGAGGTTATGTTATGACTAGAAATAACAAACAAACTGCAAGATTCACGTGGCGCGCGAGCGGTGTAACAAAAACCTGTCGAAACATGTCGTTTTATTTAGACTCCGCCCTTAAACGAAACTATCCGAAACTTGTGAAATGCATACGGTTACGGATATATTTTTATTTCGGACTAGCTGATGCCCGCGACTTCATCCGCGTGGTTAAAGTTTTTTGAATCCCGCGGGAACTCCTTATTTTTCGGGATAAAAAGTAGCCTATGTCACTCTCCATGCCCTCAACTATACCCTTGCCAAAAATCACGTCGATCCGTTGCTCCGTTGCGGCGTGATTGAAGAACAAACCAATAAACCAACAAACAAGCACACTTTCGCATTTATAATATTAGTATGATATCCGATGGTTTCGGTTACGGTTACGGAGCTCCATAACATCCCTGGTAGGGATTATATACAATTAATAGTCCCTTGACAACCAAGATCTCCGCTAGCTAACTAAAGGTTCATCAACGGTAAGCCTTGGTAGACACCTACCTACTTAATACTTTATATTCTTTAAGTATTCTTGGTATATCTGATGTTCGACTATTGTGACGCGGTAGAGAATTTTGTTAGTTCAATTTTTAACAGTAGAAAAATGTTAAACTCACCTGTCACGTATAGACTCAATCTCGCCAGTATACTTGCTTATCAGGTCATAGTACTGATCTTCCAGATACAAGCAATCGAGTTTCAGCTTCTTGAATCTCGCTAACAAATGTAGAGCTATCTCAGTGGTTGGGCATTTATTTACACTCTGTAATATGATTATAGATTTGTTACTATTATATCACACAATAAAGAGAAAAGTCCGGACTCACTTCACTGATTGACTCATGGACCTAGTTATGATTGATCTAGAAAGCTAAAATTTTGCACAGAGGTTTCCTGTATAATGTAGTAAAGGATCTTCAAGGGAACGAGGCCACAGGCGATTGCTAGTTATTGTAATAGAATGGGGAATTATTGGAAGTGTAAATAACATGATTTTTCATATCTATTGTTCAAAATGATCATCTATAGTACCTACATATTATTCATCTAAGAGGTAAATAAATTCGACAGATTACCGTAATCATAAAATTTTCTAAGAGCAGCTCCTGGGTCGCAACATTGTCTTTGTAGATTTTGTAATCTTTGTCAAAATCGGGTCGCCTTGAAGGAATTATATACGATGTTATTTTGATTTTGAAGGTTATTCAATAAAATGGTTAAAAGAAAAAGAAGCTACCATACCGGTGATCCATGGCATCGTAAGTTTTCGACGAAATGATCTTAAATAATTTGTTGAAATTCGCCGCAAACTCCTCAATACCCTCAAGCGTTGTTTTGTTCAGAACATAGTATGTTATGTACGTTTGAAATAGATCTACAACCTGTTGCAACAAAATACATTAAATAATAATTAGTCGCAAGATTTAAAACAAGCATACAGTAAAATACAAAACTGATCGTGATTTTAATCTTATATGCACAGCGCCATATAGACTCATTTTCATCAGATTTCTTCATTGCGTCTTTTTCCATCTAAGCTACGATATATTATGGAGTCGGTAGGTAACAAACAAGATCATGCAATTTAAAATTCCTTTTCTGGGAAAGTTTTTTCTGAAAACTCTAAAGGTGTTTAAACTATTAAATAAAAAAAAACCGGCCAAGTGCGAGTCGGACTCGCGCACCGAGGGTTCCGTACAAACCTGTAGTAAGTTTTAAATTATTAAAAAAAAACTACTTACTAGATCAAACCAACGATTCAAACCAATTTTCGGTGGACGTTTGCATGGTAATGTACATCATATATTTTTTTTAGTTTTATCATTCTCTTATTTTAGAAGTTACAGGGGGGGGGACACACATTTTACCACTTTGGAAGTGTCTCTCGCGCAAACTATTCAGTTTAGAAAAAAATGATATTAGAAACCTCAATATCATTTTTGAAGACCTATCCATAGATACCCCACACGTATGGGTTTGATGAAAAAAAAATTTTTGAGTTTCAGTTCTAAGTATGGGGACCCCCAAAATTTATTGTTTTTTTTCTATTTTTGTGTGAAAATCTTAATGCGGTTCACAGAATACATCTACTTACCAAGTTTCAACAGTATAGTTCTTATAGTTTCGGAAAAAAGTGGCTGTGACATACGGACGGACACACAGACAGACAGACAGACAGACAGACAGACAGACAGACATGACGAATCTATAAGGGCTCCGTTTTTGCCAAATTTCGCTACGGAACCCTAAAAATAAGGGGACGAAACTCTGTTAATTCTGAGTTCCAAAGTAAGAAAGTATGATCAATTTGCCATAATGATTGAAACCTTTAATAACCGCTTCCGAAAGGTTTCAAACTTTCCAAAGATGTACATTTCAGAGCAATCAAACGGACGTTCGTCAGCCGCTTCCATCATTTCCAACTGAGTCTCATTGTAGCATTCTCGATAAAAGTTGTATAGATTCAAGCATAACTGGAAGCGAAAATGTTTATGGATGACATTTTATTATAGTAGTTTATGCAACTGTCATATAATGAAGGGTATTAAAACACGAGTGTGAGTTTATGAAACGAGCGCAGCGAGTTTCATAATAGTAACGAGTGTTTTAATACCCGTGTTATATGCAGTTGCATACACTACTTTATCTTCACTAATGCAATTTATCAAACAACAAGAGTAAAAGCTGACAATAGTTTATGTATATACGTGTATTGTCACAGTGAACTTGCCGCCATTAAAATCTAACCAATGAGAGCGCAGCTGCGCGCGCAGGGCCAATCAGGAGCGAGCGCGCGCTGTTCGTTTTTTATTTAATTGGCACAAGATCTTACCAAAGAGTTTTGTGTATGTAAGTTTAGTAGTTTCGACGAAGTTTTCACGTATAACCCAACTGTTTTCAAAAGCCAGCCTAATATCAAAATTTTATACAACTTGTATGAGGATTTTGACATAAGGCTCGCCAGGTTAATTGGTCGCGTTTTATTGATGTTATAATGAGATTTTACGATATCGATGTGGATATTATACCATCATGTGAAATTGCTTAAATTGAGTGTTTTGTTATCTGCGCTTTAACAGTAGTAATTATAAGTCAAGTATTGGAAACATAAGTAGAATGTTATAACATTAGTGTAGATAAACTTTTTTATAACATACTGACTGAGGAATAAAAACTTATTATTTGTCAACTTCTGCAAAAGAAGTACCTAATATTGATACTGAACAAAAATAACTCAAAAGTCCTCAGCCTGGTCTAATAGTAAATTAAGAACCCTTCCAAATTCTTCAAGATGTGCCCTAAAACCTATTAACTCAGCAATATTGAAAACTGTCATATCTTACGTCTTATTTAGTCAATTACTCTTTAAAGTTTTAAACCCTTAGTAATTTGTTATCTTTACGGTAAGTTTATAAATATTATGCTCAGCTAAAGCCTATCTTAGATAAACCCCAATCCATACTTCCATACTAATATTATAAATGCAAAAGTGTGTCTGTCTGTCTGTTTGTCTGCTACGCTTTCCCGGCACATCTTTTCAACCGATATTGATGAAATTTGGTACAGAGGTAGGTAACATCCCGGGGAAGGACATAGACATTTTAGGTTTTTTAGATACATTTTATCCCGGAAAATTAAGAAGTTCCCGCGAGAATCAAAAAACCTAATTCACGCGGACGAAGTCGCGGGAATCATCTAGTAAAATATATATAAAGTAACTTTTTACAAAAATATGAACCTTGGCTTTTTTAATGTAATTAAGTTTGTCTTGATTCCAAATAGTTTTCTTGCCACCGTTCGTCATATAGTCCATGCACATATTGAGGATTTGGTTGGTGACTTTAACGAGCAGCGTGGAGATCTGCTTAGTGGTGTTATAATACCGCGACGTGGCGAATATCATCCGCACCGTGTAAAGTAAACCAGGTATATACTGTTGCATCGTGAGCGGGTCACACCTGGTTGAAAAAATCCATACTAATATTATAAATGCGAAAGTGTTTCTGTCTGTCTGTCTGTCTGTCTGTCTGCTACGCTTTCCTGGCCCATCTTTTTAACCGATTTTGCTGAAATTTGGTATAGGGGTAGGTTATATACCGGGGAAGGACATAGGCTACTTTTTATCCCGGAAAATTAAGGAGTTCCCGCGGGAATCAAAAAACATTAATCTACGCGGACGAAGTCGCGGGCATCATCTAGTATAAAATATATAACAACATCCATTGTTAGCTCATATATACCTATATATATCTTGAACTATATCGTGAACGGACCTGAGTTAAAAAATGATAGAACAGCATCATAATCGTGAGATGATTATAATGCTGTTCTATCCGGATATCTGCTCACTTACTGCATCGTGAGTAGATCACACCTAGTTTTTATTCTTAATTTTTTAAAGGACACCTATAGTTAAAATGACAACATTATCCTAATACATTGCTGGCCCAATACCACAGAATAAGTAATAGTCCACTACTACTACTACATAGAATGAAAAGTGGTTAGGGCATATTTAATTGCGTAAAATGTAATCCCAAATACTTAGAGGGGTGTGCTTGCAATCGAATCCTGAATAGAAAGTTATAATTTAAAATCACCAGGATTCCAGGAAACCGTCTACGTCTATACGCAGATTATCTGCATTTTGATAGGTAAGCTTCCTGCAAATGACAGTTTGTGGAGCCCTAATTCCATACCCAAACTGCAATTTCAAAGCTGGATCAATGAACATCATTCATACCACCTATGTAGAACCTAATGATAGATTAATGTATTACCTGTATAGAGGTTCGCAATATTTCTCCAAGGCGTACAAATATTTGACATTATCAAAGGCCTCGTTGAAGTAATCAGTAACTTGATTGTCTATCAACCTCCATTTCTGCAAGAACATTCATTTATCTAAACTTTTATGCCTAACTAATAATATTAAAGTTCGAAACTACCAGTTATTTTAAATAAGTCAACAAAACAATCTGTTAAATTCTCCATAAAGAGTTTGAATTATGAAACACGAATTTTTATTTGGTAAATTGATCCATAGAGTCAAGAAATTGTATACCTCTTCTCTTAGACCAGTCTTTTAGACCAGATTGTTTTCATTTAATTGCAAGCCCGAATCACTATACATGCAAAATAATTGTCTGATAGTTACTTTTTCACGTCTTAACCATTGAACCGGTCACGACTAAATTTGGCACATAGATACCTTGCAGCTACTTTTTATCCCAGCTCTCAAGGAGTTATCAAAAATTTATCTTGTATCAGGTAGTAGATTAATAATTCTACTCAACTTCGTAACGCCGTTTCTACTTACTACTAAGTAACTCGAGAGCACGTTATGCCGTCGGTCCCGGTAATTATCACTAACATGATAATAATCGTTAAAGCCCACCAACCCGCATTGGAGCAGCGTGGTGGGTCTAAGTTCTAATTGGAGGCCTGTGCCCAGCAGTGGGACGTTAATGGGCTGTAGTGGTGGTGGTGGACTAAGTAACTCGGCAGTAGCTTTTATCAAATAACGAATTTTTTTTTAATGATTGGATTTACCTTGATCAGCTTGGACTTGGCTCGTATAAGCGTATGTATGTACATCTGACAGGGTTCGCTCTTAATATGCTCTATGATGGACGTGAAAGACGTCAGTTGCCGTCGCCAGTGGTCCAACTCAGCGAGAGGGCCAATGTTGGATGGTTCTCGACGAAGTTGTTGGCTTTGTACTAGTACCTAATAAAGTATGGGTATATCATCTTTATATAATTTATTGGATAAAAGCAGGCGTTACTTTCCGGAAGTCCATGATAATGAAAGAACTAAAAGTTTAATTCGCTATAATCCTCCACCACAGTAGGTAAATCTATGTGGTACAGTGTGTATCTTGCACTTGTAGCTTGCGATATTCACCACACCATACAAATCTTCCAAATTATTCTCAACGTAAGTTTCGCTCCGACACCGAAGCATCTTCAGGAAATGTTGACTCGACAATACACGATGGTAACAATCGTACATTACAATCGCGAATGCGAATTAAACTTTTAGTTCTTTCAATATCATCTTTATTTTTCAAGCGGTGATAGCATAGTGGTTGAGACGTTCGATCTCCTATTCGTATGATCCGGGGTTCGATACTCGGGCACGCACTTCTAAATTTTCTGAGTTATGTCTAGGTGATCAGCCGCGTTGTCTTTTGCCCTCCACTTTTCCTACGACAATGAGTCTATCCAGACTATGAGGTTGGCGTCGGGCAATGTTACCAAAGATTTTTAAATTAAGGAAATTTGGCACAGAGATAGATTATAGTCTGCAAACACATAAAGGCTACATTTTGTCCCGGAAAATTAAAGAGTTCCCGCGGAAACCAAAAAACCTCAATCCACGCGGACGAAGTCGCGGGCATCAGCTAGTAAAAATATATTCATCAACTAACCATCATTATTTGCTTCACCCATTGTTTAACATAAGAACATACTTCTTCTAGAACATGAGTTTTGGTAATAGCAGCTTTCATTTTCTCTTGATCGGCCAATTCCTCCTCATACAAGATCAGATTAATTTTAAACTTTGTACAACAATCCAGATCCACCTTCGTTTCTGTAAAGACATTTATTTTAAGACAATATTTCAGAAATCCGACTTTTGGCGCATTTGTACCTACCGATTTTTTCTTATTTTTATTGTTGTTGTTTGCCCCTGTAGGTATTTTGGTGTACAATAAAGAATATTTCATTCATTCATTCATTTTCTCCTTGGAGCCTTATTCACGGAGGTAAGACTCCTGACTTGCCAGGACGTTGTTTTTTTGTGGTGGTACTTAAAGTATGGTACAGTCCGATTCAAACTTCATAACGTCTCGGAAGTTAGCCGCGAGTGTAGGTTCGCACAGGTAGTTACAGTCAACTGAAACTGTCCCGCTGATACCTATTGTATTCTGCGCATCGAAACGCACGATGTTCCTAGAAGTTTGAAAGACTGTAACCGTATCGTAACTTTTACCGCCTGACATGCAACTGGACTAAGTTGTCAATAAATCAAGAAACTTAAGTGTTATAGGTACAAAAAATGAACTAACTAGCAAGATAATCAAGAAACAGCATAATCTTGGATATGTAGGTCTTAATAATGTCCTCGCTCTTAGGATTAGGGGGGTTCAAATCCCCCCAGGCTTGGCACGCTCTGATCGCTGGCACGTGCACGCGTCTTAACGTCTTGTATATGCCAGACACCACATTCTCAGTGTCTTGGTTCATGTCAAAAAACACTAAAAAGTAGTCCTGGAAAAATATTGAGATCGTAGTCGAGGGCTAACTTGTCATCGAAAAACGAGGTACCTACTAATAAAAATTAAGCATTAAACCGTAACAAGGAGGTCAAGCGGTGCTTTTATGCCTCTATGAGCTGCAAGTCACTGGGCTCAAGGTCCCTCAGCGGGAAATGGAGTGTTCCACGATCACATCGTAGGAGAACCAAAAGTGACCGATTTAACTCAACGAGACGCGAAGCTGAGGTTGTAATATAAAAAGCTCAAGGACGAGGACCTGATAGGGTAAATTCTAAATAATATAATAAATCTGCAGTGGTCAATATTAGAGGCTATGTAATTAGCTACTGTATGCTACGAAAACTTCTTCACGATTATACTTGAGATTCAAGTGCTTGTGATCTTATTCTGAGTTAATTTTCTGGGAGGCTTTGGCCTTGTCTAGTAACCAATTTGCCTTACAAATCCGTGCTAGGAAGCAACTTTACGTTCCAGTAGGTACGACAGCAAAGAGAGTTAGTAAAAACACCGAAAGAAACGGGATTTTCATACATCCGCAACAGACTTCGTATCAACGGCTTTGTTCTTGATTCTGTAGAAGGCGACACACATGCCCTCAGTTCCTATTGTCGTTGCATCAGATATATACGTTCTGTCCATCTTTCCTCTCTGATTGGGCACGAACCGACCCGACTCTGAAATAAACGCGAATAGGTTTAAGTCGATCAAATAAGTACCTATAAGTTATCTATACATACTTCTATACTAATATTATAAATGCGAAAGTTTGGAAGGATGGATGTATGTATGAATGTATGGATGGATGGATGGATGGATGTTTGTTACTGAATCACGGCCGAACGGCTGAACGGATCTGGATGAAATTTGGCACAGAGATAGATTATAATCTGGAATAACACATAAGTAAGTAGGCTACTTTTTATCCCGGAAAATCAAGGAGTTCCCGCGGGAACCAAAAAACCTTCGGGACGAAATCGCGGGCATCAGCTAGTCGCATACTTATTGTGTCTAGTGGAAGCAGAAGCGGCTTTTTAGGTAACAATCGAAACTCAGCTTTAATACTTTACTATACGGTCCAAATTGGATTGATTTCTATTAAAACACGGAGGAGACGGTTTCGCCATGTTTTGTATTGTATTGTATATTCTTTATTGCACACCACAAAAACATAAACGAAACAGATAACAAATATGAAAATTTTAAACCGTAGGTACAATAAGGCGGTCTTATCGCTAAGTAGCGATCTCTTCCAGACAACCTTATCGATACAGAGAAAATGAACAAGTGGACAGTGGGAGGTGGTGCATAAAAATAAATTTAAATACTAATAGATACATAAACTAACCAATATCATAAAATAATAACTAATTAATACACTAATATATACAAAATAAATAAAATAGACATACGTAAGATTAAATACATAAATAAATATACATATAAATAAGGGACAAATTAAACATGTCGCTATTGATGATAACAGAGAGACATGTAATGGTTTTTTACGTCAATTTTAAACTTATTAAGAGTTTTAGCTCGATGAATTTGCGAGGGCAGTTCATTCCACAAGCTAATGGCCTTGAATATAAATGAATTCTTGAAATATTTTGTCCGATATGTAGGCGCTTCAAGAACGAGTTTTCCGGCCGACCGAAGAACTCTTTCTGGTCTGTCATGACCAAGATATTTAAAGTTTTCCTTCAAATAACTTGGAGTCATAGGATTGAACAATACACAGTACAGAAGGGAAACAAAATGTAGATTCCGGCGAAAGCGAATGGGTAACCACTTGAGCTTTAAACGAAATTCAGAGACATGGTCATATTTGCGCAAACCAAATATGAACCTAATAGCTAAATTTTGAATTCGCTCAAGTTTATTAAGCTGGTCCTCAGTTAAATCAAGATAGCTTGCGTCCGCATAATCGAGGATGGAGAGAAGTAGAGATTGTGCTAACATAATCTTAGTAGGAATAGGGAGAAAAGAACGCAGACGCCTAAGTGAACCCATAACAGCAAAAGTCTTTCTACTAACTTCTTTCATGTTTTGTTTGCACTAACTATATTTAGTTTCAATCATTCAAAACTCAAAAGGTTATCATCAACAACCGCGTGATCCGTAAGAGCCGCTGTATTGTAGAGCCACCAGGACTGAAGAAGACGCGTTTTTCAATACTGGAAATGTGACGTCAGTAGACAGCATCGGGTGTTCCATGGAAATGTGAAAGCAGACGGCACGTCAGCGACGACATCCTGGCCGGTTAACCGGCCAGCGGCGACGAAACTGTCCCCTCTGAAGAGTTAGATACATAGATACAGTCCGTGCACGAGCTCCGAGGAATCGGGGTCTGAAGAAGCGACGGCTGTACGCCACCCCCGATCGTAGCTCCATATCCAGCTAGCTCCTAGCACTAGTTTCGAGCTTGACGCGTGTAATTTTGCGATAAGTAGTAGTATTGTTTTGTACTTTAAACAACTCTAGGTCATTACTATAACATTCCATAGGATTCCTCGGAGCTCGCACGCGGGCTATAGGTATGTATAGACTATAGACAACATTTAGCTATATCAATGCTGGATAAATTATTCTATGTCAATGCCATATACCTTCTATGAAGGAGATATGCGCGCTTGGGCCGTCTTAGACACTCACCACTTCTGTTTAAGCAGCAGATCATTCCCTTGTAGAGTACAGCCTTAGGGCATATTATGTCTTTTTTTATAACAACACAAAATATAACTGTGGAGGTGTCAGCACGCTACGCAGCATTTATTTTTAAATTCATGTCTTATTTTCATTATACTTACTAATTACAAACGAATTTCAGCGAACCGAATAAAGTTAAAATTAAGTTATAAAAAAGATGCTGCATCTCAACTCCAATCCACACCCTATACCTACCAACATCAGACCATGCTCGGACCTAAAACAACTCCAAAATAATGAAATAACCTACCCATTTTTAATGGTGGCAATGATGCATCACATAATACAAAGCAGCTTCTACCACCCTCAGCTAATGCACTATCCAAAATATCTATATGGATGTCTGCATCATATACTCCTTCCTGAAAGCATTACATCTGGTTTTATACATGAAAGGGCTTCTGCTGCAACTACTTGACTGATAAGTTTGGTGATTGTGTTAGAATAATGTCAATGTACCTATTTATGCAAATATTTATATTTTACTTTTAATTCAGAGCCAGAGCCTGGGCTTATTTGACATATTATTTAGAAAGATTAATGATGTATCCCATTTATTTTTAAAGTCTTAAGAAATCAAAAATTACCTACCAGCACATAGTCCAAAGCTTTATTTAATACTGCTGCACCATTTTCCAATAAAAATCTACTTTGTGATTTCAAGCCGCCTATTCTATTATTTCTAGCTTCTTTTGCTTTAGCCTGAAATTACAATTTATATTTTATGACAAGAGCTTACCATATTATAGCTAGGCATTGTCTGAACTTACTTATAGTTAGTTCATAATTTTCTAATAAGTAAAGATTATTTATTTAACCCTTCATTTGATACCATACTTTTAAAAATAAAAAAAAAATTAGTATCTCAAGCTCTTTTTTTTGGATACGTTCTTGTTCGCCATATTGAATTTATCATGACGTCAAAATCTACGACGCGCCAAGTAGGGTACATCTCATTTGAATTATTCAGCTCAACATCATCATCATTATGAGGGAAATGATGAACAAGAGAAAGTCTGGCAAGCTAACTAATAACCTTCCTGTAATCAGGTAATTTAAACACGTTTGAATTAGTTATGAGCTTTATTTACTTGTTTATCCTTGTAAGACTCATGAGCTAGAGCCAAAGTGCTCATAGATACTTTACTCTTCTTCTGAATGTCCTGTATTCGGGAACTGACATCGAGAATAGCTTCCAAGGCAGTTCTGTCTATGTCAATAATTTGCGTGGAAGTCCCTGGTTTAGCTTGATAGATTGACTGCTTTCTGGACATTCGCTTCGACAGATCATCTAGTTTTTCCGCAGTGTGCGATACGTCACCAGCGTGATCCTCGCCGGCAGCCAGCGCTGCTTCGCCGGGTACATCGGCCTCATACTCTGGTCCTTTACCAGCTTCATCTCCCATTTTTGGTCTCCCAAAGGCCAAAACACGCTGATAAATATAACAATTTAATCAATTTTTTTTCTACGGCGATTATCTATATAGTAAACCGTATTATTTGTCAATTTGCTGGCAATTCAAAACCAAAACAAATTGTTTACTTCAATCAAGAAATTCCTTTTTCAAATTCAAATATTTTCACACTCAAAACCGCAGCTTTGCCGCCAACCAATCAAAAATCTGTGTTTGACGTTTGTCATAGAGTAAGTATGTTTCACAGGTATGTTTGCCAGTTGCAGTTGTCGTTGTACTAGTCTTTGATTATGTCTCTATATACCACAGACATATTAATCTCTGTGCTATATACACAGACATTATAACTCTGTGGCTATATACTTAATCAAAGCACAGACATATTAAGTGAATCCACAGTGAATCAAAGGTACCAGTGATGGGAAAGTGATGGATTCTACTGTCTATGCTTGGAACCATAGGTTGGGTGCGTCTCGTTAATCCGTTAATCGTTATTTAACGAAGTTAACATTTTGATTAACGGATTAACTTTTAAGGGCTGATTTTTCAATCGTCAGATAAAGTTTATCGGAGGAATAAATTTGACGTTATGACAGGTTTTGTATTGAAAATCTGCCAAAACGTCAAATTTATTCCTCCGATAAAATTTATCTGACGGTTGAAAAATTAGCCCTAAGTTAACTTTTAAAAATGTTTTTTTTTTTTTTTTTTTTTTTTTTTTTTTTTTTTTTTTTTTTTTTTAATGTATAGGCCAGCGCTTGGCTGCAATCAGACTTGCTTGCAAGTGGTGATACGGACACGTTAACTTCCGTTAATATGCGGAAGTCCGTTAATCGTTAATCCAATGCCTAATACTAATCTGTTTACTGTGCTAATAGTTACCGCACGGCACCGACAACTTGACAAGACAAGTGCCGGGCGGCGCGTGGCAGTGAGTGAAACAAAAACTAAAGTTCAAGTTAGTACTAGAACTATTGTAAGTTCACTAACGCAACGATATAAAGATGCAATTTTTATTGGATTAACGATTAACGTTAACTTGCGTTAATTCTTCCGAAATGTAACGCCTAAACGTTTAAAGAAGCTAACTTTTTATGTAGCAGATTAACGATTAACGAAGTTAACTATTTGATTAACGGTGCCCAGCTATGGTAATTGGGTGCAAATAACTTGCAAATACGACTTGTGTAGATATGCCATGATTATATTTTTTAATATAGCTGTTACGATTCAATATTTCTAGAATGGACACAGAACCCTGCCTCAATTTAGTATGTACCTACTAATTAATCAAAGGCCTCAGACACACAGACATTCTCTTTATAACTCTGTGCTCAGACATGTCTGTGGCTCAGACATAATAATAGTCTCTGGAACCAAAATAAAAAGAAATCGGGTTATGAAATGTTCTGTGTCGGGAGGTGTCGTCAAACTGTCAGTTGTCAACCAATTTTGTGGTAGACCGGTACCTACCTACCTATTTTGTTGATTTGTAATTTAAATAATTTTTCCATAAGTTGTATTAATGTAGCCAGAATGTAGCTACCGAAACAAGAATTAAAGAAAGAATGGTACAATAAGAATAGCGCGCGAAACTGTCTAGAAACTACATTGAACAAAGTGAAAAAATAGAAAACAATTTTTAAGGCTTTATAAAATGCGTCGTGGTTGGAGAGGTCGATATAGAAATAATTGGAACCGAGGCAATAGCAGTCGAAATACTCCTTGCAGTGGGAGCGTCAATAGCTCGACATTATCTGGAGGATCAACGTCTGCCTCCTCCAGAGCTCCTGCTAATCAGATTCCTATAGTAATACCTATTAATTCAGACAATAATGTATGGAAACTGTACTTTCCTACTGAAGGTATTATTAATTTTCTCTATTTTACAATTCTAACAAAAGGGGTTGGCTTTTAAAGTAATACTTACTTACCTCTATGTGTCGCTTGTATATGATTATAATTTTTCTTTCCTCTTTCGAAAGAAACCAATTAAAATGAAACCCATAAAATGCTTGCCAATGGTATACTCAGTGGGTTCAACTACCTAGTCCTCTTCAAGTTAAGTTAGGTTGCTGAGGCCTCTGATTTCGGCTATCCAATTTGATGCCAAGTACTGGATATGGGACAACAAAAGAGTACATGCATGAGTGGTGTCAATCTATTATAAATTACTAGTACTATTATTACCATTGTTTTTTCATTATATTTTATAGTCATTTTACTTTATATTGTAATTATTTTATCAAGTTGTAAAATTACAGGGCAAACACCAAATCCAGAAATTACTGAAAACATAAAAAGCTTCCAGAGTTATGTAGACAAGAACAGAAGTTTGTTTGATTTGGAGAAAATTGACCAAACTCGCAGCATTTCCTTAGACATACAAGCGTTGCTAAGCGATGAAGAATTTAAAACTAAGTGGTCATATTTTCAGATAGACCTATTTGAGAAGCCGGAAACAACTTTAAGAATTTTAGAGTTCTGTTTGCATGAGGTGACATCAACTGTTATTCCCCTTGTATTTTGTTCCTATAATTTGATTATGTATATAGGAAGAGAAAGGCTAAACAAGCTTTGAGATTAGGATTGCTAGATATATTTTGTCAAAAGACACAACATTAAAGTATATAATTTCTTGTTATTATAAATAATAGACATCCACATGGTTTCACTAGGAACTCAATATCCACTAGTTAAGCTTTAATTCCTTTATTATTTGTATAATTATTTATTGTCCAGTGGTACAGTGGTGGTAGTATGGTCCACTTATTTTAAGTGAAAGGATTCAGGTTTGTTCCCTGACATGGACAATTTTGCATTACAGTTTCAAACCAATGGGTTTAACAGCAATAACACATTCCAGATTAGCTTAGACTTCATTTTCAGTTTACCATCAGTTGAGATTACTGTCAAGGGCTAACTCTTATTTGAATTTAAAAAACTATGTTATTTATTCAGATCACTAACTCAACAGGCTCATAAAAAAACCAATGTTTACAGACACTCAAATGTGAATCTAGAATCCGGGTCAGAATACTAAACCATGAACCTGTCATTCCAATCGCCAATTTAAAAGTGAACTACTTTGGTATGTATTTCACAGTGAGCTTACAAAATATACTAGTAACATATAAAAATCATTGGTATTTTATATATTAAGTACAAGACGATGCTCGCGACTTCGTCCGTGAGGACTAAGTTTTTTCGATTCCTGTAGGAACTTCTTAATTTTCCAGGATAAAAAGAAGCCTTTCCGTTCCCTGAGATACAACCTATCCCTATACCAAATTTCATCAAAACCGGTTGAACAGGTGGGCCGTGCAAGCCTAGCAGACAGACACACTTTCCCATTTATAATATTAGTATGGATTTCTCTAGGAATCATTGATAGATCTAAAATAATATGTTGCGATCCCTTTCATACTACTTCTTTGGAAAGGGACAGTACTAGATTGAGTAGTAATGAATTTCCAGGTAAACTAGTAACAATAAAGGGCACAGTGATAAGAGTGGGCAGCGTTGGTCTGATGTGCACATCCATGGCTTTTGAGTGCAGCAGCTGCCACAGCGTGCAGGCTGTGATGCAGCCGCAGGGTGTATTCACAGGTATCTATCACGAAACCTGTCAGGACACCCATGAGGTATAGTCCATGTTTTAAGTAACCTAGAACCAATGCTAGTCGTCGTCGTCGCCGTCATCTAAAAGACTATACTTTATGGGTGTTCTGACAGGTTTCATAGTTGCACGTTACCTTGCTTAATACTTTAGTGGTGTTTATTTTCTAAATAGTAGTTTTTTCTATAAAGAACAATCTAAAAAAGTCATAATGATTTTAAAATACCTTTTTAGCAACATATCACTTGAGGAGACAAACCAAATTCTCTCTCTGTTCACATGATTACATTAAAAAAAGTGTGTGTGTGCAATTCACACACAGCAAAAGTGAAACTTCAGAAAAGGAGCCTATGAGAGAATGAGATAAATATAACTTGTATTCTATCTCATTCTCTCGCAGGCTAAATCCTATTCATGAATATGTTTGTCTCTTTCTGGTTTCGTTTTTTCGTTTCATCGAATTTTCAAATCACAACGGTGCTAAAGAAGTTTCACTTCAAAAACTTGTTTTTTTTTATAATTTTTACTTTAACTTCTGCGGCTGTGACACAGACATATTATGGTCTAGAGTTCTAGACGAAGTTGTAAGGGCAGGCATCCAAAAAGGGTGCCATCCCTTACAGTGTCCAAAAGTGTTCCTTAAAAATACTTCAGTATAGCTCCGCCAACTACATAGCATAAGTCTGACGCTAACTACATAGTCAGACTTTATTTGTATGTTTTAGGATTCTAGTAAAATTATTTCTTCTTCAGCGCCTAACTTTTGTCAAAGTTGTAAAAGTGGTCACAAGTTTGAGGCCTTACAATCATCCTCATACACAAGCACCACTGACTGGCAAGTTGCTAAAATACAAGAGATACAATCGCAGGTATTTCAAATATTTCTATTGTTTTCTCTGCTCCACTCGAAATGCTAGTCTTATTTTCACATAATATGAGCTAACATACTTCCACTACTGTGCAAAATCGATTATGTTGGATTGTGTTGAAAGTCATAAATTAAGACATTATAGTTCATTAGAGTTCTACAAACTTAAGTGACCCGGCGCGGCGGCCAAAATTGGAACTAATTTTTAAGTCAGTTTTCATTTTAAGTTTAGTTTTTTGCTTTTCTTTTATTTTTAATGTATACGAGTACTAGCGATGCTGTCACCGGGTTAGATAAGTTTGTGGGATTATAGTTGTTGTTACAGGATAGGGCTCCAGTAAGACGTCACTGTCAATGAAAACCATTAAACAGTTTACATATTGCTGATATGTCTATACTAGAAACTGGTTATATCTTTGTTTCAGAGCTTATCAGGAACAATTCCAAGAACTGTTGAAATAGAACTCCAAGGTGATTTAGTTGGTACAGCTTGCCCTGGAGATGTACTTTCTGTTACTGGCATTGTTCAGGTAAAATAATTGTACTACATTTTTGAAAACATTTGAAAATACAATTTAGGCGCGACTTTAAAAAACGGTTTTCTGTGTTCATGAAAATGACTAGTGTTGAAAATTAATTTGGTTTTGTTTGAAAACCATTTTAACAGCGCTGACTTGTAAATCGTCGTGTTGTTTAGTTGCAAAATTTTTCACATTGTAACACAAAGTCAAGATAGGGGAACCCCTGGAGGACGATTCAAGCGCCATATGGCGAATTCAACCTTTATGCATTTCTTATTAAATAGAAACGCCCAATTTAACAGATAACAGGGGCTGCTGACTGACTGAATTCCGTCAACCAACCAGTCATAATTCAACCCCTGAACGAATGATAGATTGGGACTGTTTACATCTCGATTATATGAATTCCACTGTTAGGTATTGTTTTATAATCTGCCAGGTCCGAGGGGAGAGTAAAGGAGGTGAAGATGGTCGAAGGGCAGCCAGATTACTGCAGTTGTATGTTGAGGCTGTATCAATTCACAGTCAAAGGAATCTCAGCAATCCCACTTTGTCTTTCACATTGAAAGACTACTATGCCATACAGGTAGACTCACTATACTAAATCTATACATATAAAAAACCGGCCAAGTGCGAGTCGGACTCGCGCACCGAGGGTTCCATACAAACCTGTAGTCAGTTTTAAATTATTAAAAAAAACTACTTATTAGATCTCGTTCAAACCAATTTTCGGTGGAAGTTTGCATGGTAATGTACATCATATTTTTTTTTTAGTTTTATCATTCTCTTATTTTAGAAGTTACAGGGGGGGACACACATTTTACCACTTTGGAAGTGTCTCTCGCGCGAACTATTCAGTTTAGAAAAAAATGATAATAGAAACCTCAATATCATTTTTGAAGACCTATCCATAGATACCCCACACGTAGGTATATATAGATAGGTCTCCAAAAATGATATTTTGTATTTTATTAATTTTTTTTTGAGTTTTCAGTTTTAAGTATGGGGAACCCCCAAAATTTATTGTTTTTTTTTCTATTTTTATGTGAAAATTTTAATGCGATTCACAGAATACATATATACTTACCAAGTTTCAACAGTATAGTTCTTATAGTTTCGGTAAAAAGTGGCTGTGACATACAGAATGACAGACAGACATGACGAATCCATAGGGGTTCCGTTTTTTGCCATTTGGCTACGGAACCCTAAAAATTAGCTGGCTAGCATTTGAACATACAGCTTAAACCGCTTATCTTCAAGTTCGGGAGAAACTGTGGGGAGAAACTTGAAGAGAAATATCAGTTCCCGAAAATCATTTGTGCGGGAATCAGTATTATATAGAGGAGCAAAAATATCTGATTTCTTTACGGCTGGCTTAGAGTCAAAATTTGTTACAGGAAATCCACGCTTCCGAAGATGTATTTAGGCTTCTAGTACATTCCTTATGCCCTTCAATATTTGGGCACGACGCAGTTAAAGCCGGGCTTATACTGGGGTTGTTTGGGGGAACTGAGATCGAGAACGGGTCGAGATGTAACCCCCATGTGTTGATAGTAGGCGACCCGGGGTTGGGAAAGTCGCAACTATTGCAAGCTGCCGCACATGCTGCTCCTAGAGGTAACTTTTATATCTTGTATGATGAATATAGTCTGGTTAAGTCGAACCTCGTATACCGCGTAAGGGACAATTAATAATAATAATCCAGCTTAACAAAGAAATACTCTTACGTTTTATTTGTTAACCTACTGAATTCAGCCTGTTGTAATAAACGCAAAAATGTCACGTCCACTAAGTTTACATCTTTGAATGGGTGGTAAAGGAGACCTCGTCTTATAGGAGTTTATATCTGTGGCGCTTCGGCCTCGGCTGGGGGCCTGACAGTGGCATTAGGGCGCGAGGCAGGCGGGGACTTTGCCCTCGAAGCCGGTGCGCTGGTGCTGGCAGACAAGGGTGTTTGCTGTGTGGACGAGCTTGATAAGGTAAAATATTCCGGTACTTACTCTGGGCGAAACTTTTTATCTGGGAGACCCATTGAAAAGTCCGGTCGACACTTAGCCGTTGTCCTAAGTGAACGACAAACGCGGCAACGCGACAGTATCGAACAGTAGCTGACTCTTCACGTTGCCTACGTTGTCGCGTACCTACATACGTCTGTCATTTTATATGGCGTCGTATCGCGTGGCGTCGCTTCTGTCGCTCACATAAAACAACAGGTTAGAGAAAAACGGACAATGATATTTGCTGAACAGCAAACTTTAATTGCTGCTATTACCTTAGTTGCCCTCGAAGTTTGGTGTTGCGGCAAGCCGACCGAGGCGTACCACTACGTCCACGGAAACGCGTGGCTTCGCTACGTACAATTATAGACATTTGATTATCGCCTTATCACAGGAAATTCTCGAGCAGTCCCCTAGAGTTATAAACAACTTGCAGATGACGGCTCATCACAGCAGTCTGCTGGAAGCGATGGAGCAGCGGCGAGTGAGCGTCGCCAAGGGCGGTGTGGTGTGCAGCTTGGCTGCGCGCGCCACTGTACTGGCCGCAGCCAACCCAGCCGCTGGCAGCTACAACAGGTACCTTGTTACACGACTTGCAGATGACGCCTCATCACAGCAGTCTGCTGGAAGCGATGGAGCAGCGGCGAGTTTTTCTGTTTATCATGTTTCTGGTATTTATCCAAGAATAATACAAGTTGCCCTTTTCCTAAAAGGTGCATCAATTATCGTAACAATCTCAATTGTTGTGATTGGCTGAAGTTATGATATTCTGGCTGTAATCATATGAGCAAATAATAAGCGAAAGAGCGATAACTAATCTTAAAGTGAATATGATCGTAACAGTAATAAGGCCCAGAGTGACTGATTGCTTGACGGTGGTATGTAAATTCACATAAGGAGTATTCCTCGTGCAGTAGGAGAACCCAGTAGGAGATCTTTGTTGCTAAGGAATCTGGTTATTAGTTGATTTTCCCGTCACACAGCAAAGTAACCCTGAATCATTTTGGTTACACGGTTCAGTACTTGTAACTATTAATATAGTTGACTGCTAATCAAGATAATTTGAATCTTTTATTGCAGAGCTAAAACCGTTGCCGAAAACTTGAAACTAAACTCTGCACTGTTGTCGAGATTCGATTTAGTTTTTATCTTAGTAGACCAACCGGACGAGGTGAGTTATTCTACTCGGACATAAGTTTTTTTAGTAAATATTGTGAACTAATTTAAGACATTTATTTCAGAAATTAGACGCCATGCTGTCTGAACATGTGTTAGCACTTCATTCTGGGCCCAATAACAAGAGGAAAGACGGTGCTAACAGCAGTAAATTTAATGCCAGCATTGTATCTAGCCAAACTGATAACGACATTTCGTTAAGGTGAGATACATTTATTTTATTTAATGACAAGTCACCGCTGGTCTTTGAGACTCTTTTTTTAGGGTTCCGTACCCAAAGGGTAAAAACGGGACCCTATTACTAAGACTCCGCTGTCTGTCTGTCTCCAGGCTGTATCTCATAAACCGTGATAGCTAGAAAGCTGAAATTTTCACAAATGATGTATTTCCGTTGCCGCTATAACAACAAATACTAAAAATTAAAAAAATATATATATTAAGGGGGGTCCCCATACAATATTTTGATATTGACAATAAACCTCTACAAACAAAGTTAGTTTTGCGGTTCATTTCGTCTTGTTTTTAATACGTCATATTTTCATTTTAAGATTCACAAATAAAAATTCGTCAGGATTAGATGGCTGTAAAGAAATTCATCAACCAAATAATTGTAAAACAGTCAACCTTAGCGATAAGAAATTTAGTTTCTCTGTATTTTTAAAATGCGTGAGAAATCAAATAATTAATCAACCTGTGTAAGATTTATACAAAAATCATGGATTTCGATTTTTGATAGCAGAACAGCAAAAGTACAGATTTAAAATTAAAATCAATCATAATCAAGAGATTATCAAATCTCTTGAATTATGGTTGTTTTCTCAAAATGTGATAATTGATATACTAATAACAAACTTACACAAATAGTGTCTTAGGTGCAAGTTAGGTACACCAGCAGAGCCGCGCCGTCCCATTTTTACGACATAAAAAATCGGCGCATTTGCTGTCTATGCATAATTATATACCAACTAGATGATGTCCGCGTGGGATAAGTTTTTTGAATTCCCACGGGAACTCCTTAATTTAAAAAAATATCCTATGTCACTCTCCAGGACCTCAGCTATAACCATGCCAAAAATCACGTCGATCCGTCGCGTTGCTCTGTTGCGGCGTGATCGAAGGACAAACCAATAAACCAACAAACAAACACTTTTTCGCATTTATAATATTAGTATGATTTCAATCTATGTCAAAGTACAAACAGCTGAGTATAAAAGATTGGACTCAAATCCAGTCTAACTGGTATGTGTCGGTCCTAAAGCGGAAGCGCGATGTCCTGGAAGAGACCCTTAATCGGTTTATAGGCGCCATCGTACCGGACTACTCGCTAGGCTACTTTGCTGGGACCTGACTCGCTCAGAAATTATAAATTCCTAAATTGACCTGGGACTAAATCTTCCGGAGAGGTCGCCTAATATTACTTTGGATGATTCTAATACTTCCTATTCTTTTTAGCAAAAGATTACGTCTCAAACCAGGAGAAGTGATTGACACTTTACCGCTAGTTTTGCTCCGCAAATATATCGCGTACGCAAGACGATACGTCCATCCGAAACTGAGCGTGGAAGCGGCCAATATTCTGCAAGATTTCTACTTAGAGTTGCGGCATAATCACCAAGGCGTGTCCAATGACGGTGCGCCTGTAACCACCAGACAACTTGAAGCTTGCATACGATTGACACAGGTAAGAATGTCTTCTGTAATGACTATATGATACTAGCTGATGCCCGCGACTCCGTCCGCGTGGTTTATGTTTTTTTTGATTCCCGCGGGAACTCTTTAATTTTCCGGGATAAAAGTAGCCTATGTCACTCTCCAGATCCTCAACTATACCCATGCCAAAAATCACGTCGATCAGTTGCTCCGTTGCGGCGTGATTGAAGGACAACCCATCAAACAAACACACTTTCGCATTTATAATATTAGTATGATGTTTAATGACTAGGTATATGATATGTTTTTGTCGGATGTTGTTTATCATCCGACAAAAGCATATCTTAAAACTCTTGTTTTGTCTAAAGTACCTACATAACTATGTCTTGTTCACTAATTTCGGCAAATAAATGGCAAGAAAACGAAACATTCGTTTTAGTCACTCATAATAAAACTGAATTCTTTATTTTTATTCTCTTGCACTGTTTCGTACAACAATAAGCCCTGTTATAGCAGCATAAATTGTTTCAATATATTGTATAAGTACAGCCAAAAGGTGCCTTCATTCGTTTTATTACTCGCAAGCACGCTCGCAAGTATGGTTATCATCAGTTATAAAGCTTCGCTCAAAAATGGTTCGACAGGCTCGAGCGAGGGTGGATTTACGCGAGGAGGCTACGGCGCGTGATGCGAATGACGTCATCAGCCTCGTAAAACACAGCCTCATGGACACTTTCAGTGATGAGTTCGGCAACATACAACTGTCGCGGTCTATAAACGGATCTGGCGTTAGCTCACGGAACAAGGTAAATAAGATACAGCTTAGTCTTGACTCTTGATTTATGGAGATCAGAGTAGGTGTGTGTATTATTGTTACCTGTGTTAGCTTTGTTTTTATCTGATGGAGTTGAAACTTTGCGCATTTTGCGTCGACACTTGCATTGCATATTCTAGCATAGAATCATCAACGTAGCCCAATCTAAAAATAATTACCTAGGCCTCCACATGCTAAGTAGGTGTACTTAGCTAGCCTTACAATATTTTTCCTCTATCCAATATTTATAAAACATACGCATAATATACGCATATAAGTTAAACATTGTAAAACTAGTCTGGTCATTGGGCCACCAATGTGTAGCGAACCATTAGGTTTCCAATGACTCTGCATTGAATCCCACGTTTGTTGAAGTTGTGTCTAATTTTATTACAGGTAAAGAAATTTTTAGATGTATTAAGTCGCCGATCTCATCAGTTAGGTAAAACTGTTTTTACAAGACAAGAACTGAAACAAATACACAAATCTGCGGGCATCGCTGGCGATCCTAACGACCTCATCGAGGCAATGCACGTTCATTCTTACTTACTACTTAAGGGATCCAATACTTATCAACTTATCAATTAGGTAGGTAATTGCTCTTTGAGTGAATGTTAGTAAATTATTATTGTTGATTAATTTTAATTAAAAACAATATAATAATTATTTGAGCCAAATGTGTTTTTTATTCGATTTAAATATTCCTTTGAGATTATACTTGTAAAGTCGACATTATATTATGTACCTAGATGAAAATTTTAATCTTCTTTTTCTTAAATAATAGGTATATATAAAAGGAAAAGATGACTAATTTATCAACGCACAGATCATACTCGTACCACTAGTGACTATCACTAGTCTAGAACGGATCGGGCTGAAAATTTACATGCAGATAGCACAATATTATGACGCAGGCATCTGCTTGAAAGGAATTTGCACTTCAACCCCTAAGGGGTAAAATAGCGGTTTGGTAATCGAACGTGAGCAAAGCCGAGAGCAAAGGCTAGTAGGAAATAAAATAAAAAGAAATTAGAAGACTTGTACAATTTTTTTAATAATAATATCACTTGATAATCACATCTTTTTATCACTTAGGTACCTACATACATAAAAATCTATGTTGAGATATTTTTTGTGATGATAATGTAATTATTTTTAACTAAACTTAATGTTCTTTGCCATAAGAGATTCCTCCAAATGATCATTAATGACATTGTCAACAAAATTTCTGAAGTGTTCACGTAATAGGAACCTCAATTCTTTTGGGACTGCCTCTTGATGGAATATGTTCCAAAGCCATAGAAACTTGACAACAGCTATACAAAGATACACCTAATATACATGAGCTTAGCAATGTTGGATGAGATAAGCATTCAAAAAATAAATTGCCAACCTCACTGCCAGCAAATAAATAGAAATTAGAAATTGCTGATAGAGCCAGTAAAGGTGTACATAGTATAGCTATAAACCGAGTCTCTACAGACTCTGATTTCAAAATATTTTTCTTAAAATTTACATAAATCTCTTGCCTTGAAATACACTTGCCGAGATGCTCTAATGTGATGCCAGAATAGTTTAGCACTGACCAGATAAGTATATGCCAGACAGTGCCATGCCAGACAAAGATGAAGAGGAATGTAGCCAGCGATGCTATTAGCTTGTATATGAGCCTTGGTAAGTTGCAGTACTGACTAAGTACACTGTAACCAGGTTTGTAGATGTACCTGTAAATATTTTTTTTCATGAAATAAAATGAATCCACAATAAAACGCCAAATAAGTATAAGGATTTTTGTGAAGAACAAACATTTTGGAACTTCAAAATAGGATATGATTAGGTAGGAACTCCTGATTCAAAACTAACTAAGGCTGAGTAGGACGAGAGGAATTTAAAATTTTAAGTGGTGATTGTTTGATCACAGGCCTCCATAGAATTTGTTTATTTTGACTAACTCAACTTAAAAGACGATTTAGGAGCAGCATTATGCATATAATATGCTTCTCTTGTACGAACTTTTTTGTATCCACTGTCCATGTTGAGACTTGAATTTTTCAAGGAAAATAATATTTTTGATTATAGTTTCAACTTACTTGACTAAAAACCTGTACAGTCCAACATCAAAATGCCTCCACATTTGAGAATAGACATGAATTCTTGCTATGCATCTTGGTGTTGGTGGTGGGTCCATGTGGTCCAACCTAGCAAAGGCTCCAGCTGTGCCATATGAGATCACATACTTCATGTGGAACTCTAGACCCATAAAGAGTCCACCACCACATAATGCTATTGTGGGCAACTTTCGTATCAACTGAAAGAAAATTTAGGCAGGTAAATAATAATTAATATCCCACTGATACAGACATCCATATTCTAGTAAGAGGAAAGATTAAGAAAGGGAAATGCTGCACAAGTTATGTTTCAGCTGCGGTTGAAACTATTTATCCCGATCTCAGAAAACTTTGTGCAGTCCAGACTCCAGTCACACCCAAGGCTTAGATAACTACACCTACCCACCCCATTTTCTATGAATGAATAAAAGCATTCAATCATCATCATCATCATCATGTCGTGCCACAGCTAGCAAATGGAGAAGGCCCATTTCATTCTAATATAGAGTTTACATTTTATTTTGTTTATTAGGGTTCCGTACCCAAAGGGTAATAAAACCGGCCAAGTGCGAGTCGGACTCGCGCACCGAGGGTTCCGTACAAACCTGTAGTAAGTTTTACGATTTATGACGTATTAAAAATAAAAATTACGTTTGTTGTATGGGAGCCCCCCTTTAATATTTACTTTATTGATATTTAATTATTTATTTTGAAAGGTAATATACAAGTTAATATTCTGTGAAAATTTGAACCGTCTACCTGTTACCGTTTTTAATATTGAGCAAAAAAATACGAAAAAAACACGTTTATTGTATGGGGACCCCCCTTAATATACTTATATATTTTTTTAATTTTTAGTATTTGTTGTTATAGCGGCAACGGAAATACATCATTTGTGAAAATTTCAGCTTTCTAGCTATCACGGTTTATGAGATACAGCCTGGAGACAGACAGACAGACAGACAGACAGACAGACAGACAGACAGACAGACAGACAGACAGACAGCGGAGTCTTAGTAATAGGGTCCCGTTTTTACCCTTTGGGTACGGAACCCTATTACTAAGACTCCGCTGTCTGTCTGTCTGTCGGTCTGTCTGTCTGTCTCCAGGCTGTATCTCATAAACCGTGATAGCTAGAAAGCTGAAATTTTCACAAATGATGTATTTCCGTTGCCGCTATAACAACAAATACTAAAAATTAAAAAAATATATATATTAAGGGGGGTCCCCATACAATAATCGTGTTTTTTTCGTATTTTTTTGCTCAATATTAAAAACGGTAACAGGTAGACGGTTCAAATTTTCACAGAATATTAACTTGTATATTACCTTTCAAAATAAATAATTAAATATCAATAAAGTAAATATTAAAGGGGGGCTCCCATACAACAAACGTAATTTTTATTTTTAATACGTCATAAATCGTAAAACTTACTACAGGTTTGTACGGAACCCTCGGTGCGCGAGTCCGACTCGCACTTGGCCGGTTTTTTTTTTTACAACAAAGTTGACCATTATATTATTTATTTTATTAATTATTATGAAATATTGTTCATACTCATAAAACATTATACAAACCTCCATGTTGCTTTGCATAGCAAAAAAATATATATAGTGGAACACATAATCCAATGTCAACGAGTACAGTTGAAAAAAGAACATGTCACAGATAAACCTTCTGATTCTTGATAGGAAATTTTCTCTTCTTCTTATTAAAAAACTATTCTCAAATTCCTCATATAAAATTATTGGTCCAGTATAGAGTAAAGGTAAATATAAAATATAGCTGAACATATTCATTATATCATCTTGTTTCAGTGCCTTTCCATTCTTCCTTTCTACAAAGTCCAAGGAGTAACTTATGCAGCGAAGCTCAATCCATGCAACACTGAATAATATCAGATATACTTCTTCATCCTGCATGTCTTTATAATCCAAAAAGCTCCAAAAGTAATACTTATATTTTAGAGAGTTATAACTAAAAAGCAGTAAAATACTTGTGATCCAAATACTAAGTTTTTTGCCTCCACAAATTAAAATCATTGCATATATCACAGGTTGTGTAAAAATAATAATCATTTGTTTATAACCCATAAAGATAGTTACAAAAGCAATACTTGATAGAGTGTACCAGTATTTCAATACAGGTGAAAATGTATTCCGTAAAGATTCTGAAACAATGAACTGGAATATAAGGTACACCCAGGAAGTCTGTAGAAAATATTTCCAACTGCTCCACTCAATATCTGATACATCTTTGAATCTTTGAGTGAATCTCCAACCGTCTTGTAAATCAGATAAGGTGTGTACTACATCTTGATTGTTTCTTAAAATATCTGAAAATCAAGTAATACCCAATTTTAAGCGTTTTAAAGACTAATATTGGTGAACTAGGTCCAAAAGTAGGTACCTACTATAGTTCAGTACAAAAACATACCTACTCAAGTAAGTAAAAAGGTTACAGCAGAACTGTGAGTTACTTTGAGAAGCAGATCTTAACACTGGATCAGTGTGGCAAAGCAATGCAGTAAATTATCTATTATATTTTATAGATAATCTAAAATAGTTACTGTTATTAAATTTTATAGGCAATCCATGTCACTTACCACTTTGTGCCTCAAAAAGTTTATTTAAAGAGTAAATATTAGCGGTGATCCAAATAATAAAATAAATATATAACTCTGAAGATTTTAATTTCATTTTTGATTGTGAATTAATATATACGTAATACCATTTAATTTTCGCGGCGATTGCGATTCATGGTCCGCCTCCGCCTCCGCTGACGGCTGATCACAGAGTACACTGTACATTATTATAATATTACTGCGGCTGATTTCGATTTGAATTTTGAAGTTTTGAACATGGATGTCACAGCGACAGCCGTCAATGTCGAACGTGACTGTCACTAATTGTCTCGTGACTGTGATCTTTTGTTTCTGGGTCGTAATTCCTAATTCCATGGGTCGGTGACTGTGATGCACCCACAGAGTTATTAATATGTCTGTGGTAATTCCTAATTCCATGGTGATGCACAAGTGATGCACCCACAGACATATAAATAGAAGCAGACACAACATAAATTTCACACCCACATAGACAAGTGTATGCGAATCAGTGTGTCTTAGTGTGACCGTGTCCCTGCAAGCAAAAATGTGTATGTATTAATTTGCTGCAACACTGTGCTACACCAACGCACACATTGACAAAAATTCAATGCGTGGCAGTCATTATAAGACATCTATGAGACCTATGGCGTTTGTTTACATTGTGTTGTCATGGGTGTCATAAGTTTTTTGTGAAATTTGGAGATTTATATGAATATTTACTGAAATAAAATGGTGAAGTGTTGTGTCCCCCTGTGTTACAACGCTTCGTACAGGAAAACCCCAGAAGTAACGTTCCATCGGTAAGTAAAATTCATGCTATCATGTAGCTTTGGAATGTTTTCGTATCGCATCGTATCAAGGCTAAGATATCTAATATTTTATAGTTATTATGACGAAATATGTAGCCATGCATATATTAAAACTATAATATTATGGTTTTCTGTAGAAATACATGCTTTAAGTTGTTGAATAATCTTTTTTGACATTTTGAGAACTTTAACAAATTACAGGGCCGGACTCGACGACTCTTTTATTTTAAGTATATAACTTCGACTTTTAATTTCAGGTTTCCAAAGGATGAATACCTGAGAGACCTATGCATAAAAATATTAATAGAAAAGACTGGCAGACCAACTCATGGAGTGTTATAATATGCTCCAAGCATTTTTCAGAGAATGCAATAGAACGTAATGAATTCCGTACGATTCTATCTCCTGGTGCCATACCGACCATTTTTAGGGTTCCGTAGCCAAATTTGGCAAAAACGGAACCCTTATAGATTCGTCATGTCTGTCTGTCTGTCTGTCTGTCTGTGTCTGTCTGTCTGTCCGTCCGTATGTCACAGCCACTTTTTTCCGAAACTATAAGAACTATACTGTTGAAACTTGGTAAGTAGATGTATTCTGTGAACCGCATTAAGATTTTTACACAAAAATAGAAAAAAAACAATAAATTTTGGGGGTCCCCATACTTAGAACTGAAACTCAAAAATTTTTTTTTCATCAAACCCATACGTGTCATATCTATGGATAGGTCTGAGACACTTCCAAAGTGGTAAAATGTTGGTCCCCCCCCCCCCCCCCCCCCGTAACTTCTAAAATAAGAGAATAACAAAACTAAAAAAAATGTATGATGTACATTACCATGCAAACTTCCACCGAAAATTGGTTTGAACGAGATCTAGTAAGTAGTTTTTTTTTAATAATTTAAAACCGTACAAACCTGTAGTACAGGTTTGTACGGAACCCTCGGTGCGCGAGTCCGACTCGCACTTGGCCGGTTTTTAAAGAAAAGTTAGCTGAGGTAAATACTAAGTAGGTACCAATTTACCTTATCTTCCATTATGTGGACGAATTACATTAATTATTGAAAACCTCAATACAATTACTGTAATGTTAAGATTTATTTTTATAACTTCGGAAATACTGCATGTATTAAAGTGAAATAAAAACGAATGTATACATGATCTACGCTCCGATTTTAGGTGTATTTGATAATAATATTTATACCCTTTTGGGTTTTCCAATTTATTTGAATAAAAAACATGTGAGTTTAACCTGTTGTAGTTTTTTTATTTAATCTTATAACCTAATTTAAAATGATCGTTCACACAACTTAACCCTACATATTAATATAATGTTTTATGCAGCAACAAGGTGCGGCCCTGTGTTTTGTGTATGTGTGCGTAATGTTTTCGTGTGTTTGTAATTGCCACGCTATTTTGTACATTATGTTGTCTCTGCTTCTCTTTATAACTCTGTGGATGCACCACAAGGTGACATGCACAGTGACATGTGACATGGTGACAATAGTGATGCGTTTAGCTAGGCTAGCAAGAGCACAGATTACAAGTTGTAGAGTTTAGTGTAAACTAGACACTTATCCATTTTAGTCGCACCACAAGCTTATATGCATAATATTCATCTCTGTCCACGTCAATAATTACACGTGAAAAAATGAGACAGAATTACACGATTCTGTACAGTCATTGGTACCCTTGACTTCGATCTCACTTGGTGATAAGTGATGATGATGTCAAGATGGTAGCGGGTAGTAAATAATATTATAATAGTCTATGGTAGTAGGCTAACCGTGGGCTAACCACGGACCGTGGTTAGCCCACGGTTAGCCTACAAAGGGAATAACGACTACCGTGGTCCACGGTAGTCGTTATTCCCTTTGTAATTCCAACTCTGGTAATTCCTAATTCCATGGGCTAACCCATTCATTACTAGTCTCTGGGCTAACCTGTGAAGGGCCTAATAAAAAGCCTTCTCTGACACAGATTAGTGTATAATACTACGTATTCTTCTCTGTCTACGGGTACCTACAGATTTTAAACTGTTAAAAATACCACAGAATTGGGGAATCCGCTTCTTCCAGACCTAATAAATCGAAATTACGAACAGCATTAATTGCCTGCCTTAATCCTTTGAGTTGGTTAGGCAATAGGCACCTACATAATATGATGTAACTTTCCAAGCCTCAATACAGGTGCAAGTAACTCTGATGTAGTGTCAACAAAAAAAAACTAAAACCGGCAAAGTGCGAGTCGGACTCGCGCACCGAGGGTTCCGTACAAACCTGTAGCAAGTTTTACGATTAATGAATTTAATGAACCGCAAAACTAACTTTGTTTGTAGAGGTTTTCTGTTAATATCAAAAAAACTATGCTAGTTAGAGCATTGGCTATAGTTTTCCTGTAAAATATACATAAATTCCTATTGACCATAATTATTTCAGATTTTTCGATTGGTAAACTCCGGAGATAAGGGGGGGGGAACGGTATTTTTTTTGACTTTTTCCCCGATAAATCAAAAACTATCATGACTAAAAATAATTAAAAATCTGTTTTAGAATGTACAAAGTAAACCCTTTCATATGATACCCCACACAGTACAGTTATCTCACTTTTAAATTTCAACCCTCCGATTTTCCCCCCTTTTTAAATAAGAACAAAAATAATTTCCAATTTTTTTTAATTCCAGTGTCTTTGGGCCACTAATATACACAACTATTCCAAATTTCATGTCGATAGCTTCGGTAGTTACTGAAATAATCGAGTGTGACGGACGGACAGACAGACAGACAGACAGACAGACGGAGAAAGTCGCACCATAAGGGTTCCATTTTTACCATTTTGGTACGGAACCCTAATAACGTTAGGTATAAAAAAGAAATTGTTTATATATTATAATAACTTTTTCATCCCATGTATTCGAAAAGGACGACTTGGTTCGCCTTTATGTGCGCCCAAAGGTGGTGTTTTCTATAAGAAACTTTTAGCGGGCAGTAATGAGTTTTTAATCCTCTTTATACTCGTAAGTGCGCCGCAATTATCTTTGCCGCGCACTTATTGAATTTGGAACATCTTAGTGTTCAGCGCCAACGCAAATTGACGACCTCCGTGGCGCAGTGTTGAGCGCTGCTGTCTTAACGTGCGGAGGTCCAGGGTTCGATCCCCGGCAGGGTCAATTTAGGAATTTATAATTTCTGAATTTTAACTAACGAAAGGGCTATTATGGATATACATATTACAAAAAAAAAAAAAAAAAATAGTTAAATAAATCCATACTTAATATTATAAATGCGAAAGTGTGTCTGTCTGTCTGTCTGTCTGCTACGTTTTCACGGCTCAACTACTCAACCGATTTTGATGAAATTTGGTACAGGGATAGTTTGTATCCCGGGGAAGGACATAGGCTACTTTTTATCCCGGAAAATTAAGGAGTTCCCGCGGGAATTGGAAAATCTTAATCCACGCGGACGAAGTCGCGGGCATTATCTAGTATTATTATAAAGGCGAAAGTTTGGATGGATGTGTGGATGTATGGTGGTATGGATGTGTGTTACTCAATTACGCCCGAACGGCTGAACGGATCTGGATAAAATTTGGCACAGAGATAGATTTAAAAAAAAAAAAAAAGATTATAGTCTGGAAATAGCACATATGCTTTTTATCCCGGGAAATTAAAGAGTTCCCGCGGGAACCAAATTTTCTCATACAGGGTGATGAAAAGTAGAGTGTATCATTCGGGCGCAAATATATTTTTGGCTCGGGCGACGTACTTTGAATCCCTCGCTACGTTCAGGATTCTACTAAAGAATCCCTCGCTACGCTCAGGATTCTACTCTAGAATCCCTCACTTCGTTCTGGATTCAAAAAAGCGCCCTCGCCGTAAAAATATTATTTTGCTCCCTTATAATACAATCTACTATTATAAACTCGATCGTTTGAACGCAGTGTGTATCGTTTGCTTCGTCACTTATCAGACAGCCGCGCGGCCGCGAGTTTCATGGATAAATGATGTAAGATGTTGGTCATTTCTACGTCAAGTAGATAGGTATTTAGCATTCATTCGCCTGCACGATCTTGTACATAATAGTAGAGCATTTGCAACTTGCAAAAATAAAGGAAATCTTATGTATATATTTTATTGGGTGCTTATCAGGTTTTGACTATGAGTTATTAAGTTTATTAGCCAGTGAAATTAGAATATTTGGTGATATTTGTTTGGCTTGATCTAAAGTGAAAATGGAAAGTAAAATAAAAAGTTTAGCTATCTTTGTTTTTATATTTTTTCTTCATTTAAGCTCATGTAAGTGTTAATAGTTTTATCAAAGTTGTAGATTAGAGATGTTAAAGGTTATGGGTCAAGGGTTTTGTAATTACCTACTGAAGAGCTGGTATTCTCCGTTGAGTTTATTTAATGCAAAGTAGGTACCTAATACTTTTCTGCGAGTTCGTCAGTGTCGATGTTTAAAAATGACGTAGTTATGTCGTAGTTTCGAAGATTTGCTTGAACACACAGACAAAAAATTTAAAAATGTTTATTAGGACTTGTGTGTTATGATAATTACTTTATTTAATGAGCCTAATGAGAGGTGGAGAATTTCTGAAATCAGACCAACATTTTATTAATTTGTAAAGATGATCTTGGATCCCCTACATCCCATAGTGGACACTGAATTTCCGCAACTTTACAGTCACATCAGAACAAGCAACTAGCCACCTGTTTGTTCTCTTCGTGTCTCGCCAGTTTAATTTTAGATAATTTATTATATATTACTTGGCAAGGCAGCTATGTGGGTAAATCTTATCACGAACGCTAGAAATTCATGCTATGATTGTGCCGATTTTTTAAATTGATTAGTTAGGTACTTAAATTTTTTTTATGAAATATTCATCTCTTGCCTTTAAAAATTGTTTTCTGCCATTATGCCTAAATATGTAAAAAAAATATGCATGTATTTTAATTGCGTGTTTAGAGCCGGAGAACGTAGGTGCAGGCACGTTTTACTGGATTATGCGACATGCACTAACTTACATTAATAAAAACAACGAAACAGTATCTCCAACAGTAGTTATTTATATTACAGGTGTCGCCAAAGTTCAGCGATATAATCCTAGCAGTGATTTTTTATTACATGAAGCTGTTGGAAATATTCCTAACAATAAAAATGACTATGCCGTTCAGTTCCCAAGTCTACCATCGTCCAACCCCAGTCAATCTGAGGTCAATAGTAACGGCAATTCGGCCATTTCAACCAAAATACAATCATCGGGTAGGCGAGACTATGTCGCTCCTCAACGTAGCTCAAACGCTCCAACATCAACAACACCGTCTAAATCCGCGACTTTCCTGGCAAATCCTGCATCCTCTCCAAATACACCAAAAAGAGATTATGTTGCCCCTCAATGGCCAACACTGAGGCCTGTGGGAACATCGCAAAATCAAGGAAATGCAGGCACTACTCCAATGCCCTCTACATCACCAAAAAGAGATTACGTAGCGCCACACTTCCCAAATTCAAAACAAGAAAATAACCAACATAGTCCAGGAAAAGTGAAAGATCTCATCCATTTTTATGACGGTAAATCGCCGCCAGGATCAACACCATCACGAGGGCCGAGTTCAATTTTACAAGGACCGAAAGGTAACCAGATGCAAGGTTTATCTACCCAGGTTACTCAATCTTCTAACAAAACTCCAGGAAATACCCCAAAACCTATGAGCTTTAGTTCAGCTGTAACAGGACCGAAAAATATGCATTCTGTGCTACCAACCATGCTTACAATGCCCACAACTCCTGGTAAACCTTATAGCCCTAATAAGAACCAATTCGGTAATCGCCCAACAAGTCCTATTTTGCCCAGTTCTTTGGCAAATAACAATCAGGGTACAAACGCGAACAGTGCCAGTGATACTGAATTACAAACAGTCAGTGAAGAGTTACTCCGAAAAGACGTTAATAATGCAGCTAAATATATATCAGTTAATTATCAAGAAAAAACAACATCCCAGTCCAAAGATGATAAAGCTCCATTACCGTAAGTATTTAAATTAAAGTATTAACCTTTTACTAAGCATGTACCTAGTGAAAGTCTGATAATCTGTTAAGAAGTGGGTTCGTAAAGCTAAGCATTTAAGTAACATCCATATTAAGGTAATCTACTAACCAAACTTTAAAAGTTGTATTTTCATTCATTCATTTCATTTACGAGTATACTTCATTCTAATAATTAACTATTAGGTAGGTATTGTATGAATCATTAAACTACTATTGTACATTATTTTGCTTACACAGTGTCAAATTAATTATACCTAGGTATCTTTGTTTGCAGATTGCTCACAATTTCGCCAGAAGTATGGAATATTACAACCGTTCAACTATTTTTGCCATTACTAGACAATTATGAAAGGGATACTTTAGTGAATGAGCATGTAACAGCGCAAGTAAGAATGTTTTAGATGTTTTTTTTAGTTTTTAATGAACTTTGTATGTCTGTAAAATTAAATGTTTTGTTTTAGGAGAGAAATGAAGAGAACAGCTTTATGGACGCAATTATGGCTACGAGTGTTATTCGTCATTTGATGAACTTCTTAAAAGACAAAGGTTCACCTGTATTCACTTTGATGTCTTATTAATATTAAAATAAGTACCTATATAAAATTTAAATTAATTTATTACAGGTTATGTTACGCCAGACCCTAAACAACAAAGAGATTTTCTAAAGCAGATTTGGTTTGGCATGTATTCTAGAGGTAAAGGTAAAATAAGCAGTTCAGGATTCGAACATATATTTGTATCAGAGCTTAAAAATGGAGAAGTTTCAGGTATATATCTAATCTTCTGTACTATAATATCTATACTTCTATCTATTGTCTATCTGCTGGAAAATAAAAAGGATGTGTTTAAATATTTCAAAATATATTCAAAAATGGTTGAGGCTAAATTTAACATCCATCTCCATCCCGTCCTCTCTCTTTTCCGCCAGCGCCAGATAGCTCGGCTTCGCCACTGACGGTCAGTGTCGAAAAGGTTGCCCATGCACTCAGTACCTTTTATAACAGCTCAGCCGCTGGTCTGGATGGAATCAGACCCGGGCACTTAAAAGAGCTTTGTTCTACTTCGGTGGGGGAAAATGGAACTCGGCTCTTATCGAGTATTACTAGGTTGTGCAACTTTTTACTTAGCGGTCAACTGAATCCTGTCGTATGTCCCTATCTCTATGGAGCTTCTCTCTGTGCGCTGGCGAAAAAGGATGGGGGTATTAGGCCCATCGCGATAGGCAGTGTGTTCCGTCGACTAACCGCCAAACTAGGATGCGGGGCTGTAAGGGAGGAGGCGGCTACTTACCTACGGCCGCACCAGCTGGGGTTCGGTACTCGGTTAGGTTGCGAAGCGGCTATACACGCTACGCGCTTGTTTGCTATGGATCCAAGCAACAAGGATTGCGTTATAATGAAGCTTGACATTCGTAATGCTTTCAATACACTTGAAAGAGACACCCTGCTGAGCGAAGTCAAGGACAAAATTCCGTCCCTTTATCCTTTTTTATACCAAACCTATTATTCTCCTTCCAATTTATTCTACAACCAAAACTCTATCCTTTCCCAGGTTGGCGTCCAACAAGGTGACCCGCTTGGACCGCTCATCTTCAGCCTCAGCATTCAAAAAGTTCTTACCGATCTAGAATCTCCCCTGAACGTATGGTACCTCGATGACGGTACCATAGGTGGAAAACCCGATGTTGTTGAACGGGATCTATCCCTTCTATTACCACGTTTGAAAGAGCTGGGGTTGGAGGTTAACACGTCCAAGTGCGAGTTCTTCCCCTGTTGTCCAGATTCCCACCATCTGTTCACCCACTTTGAGGGTCTAATAACTGGACTCAAGGAGTTGGATGCCAAAAAGTTTTTTCTTTTAGGCTCCCCTATATTTTCATCGGGTGTCCCGGAAGCTATCGAGAAAAGGGAGCAGCTTCTTTTCGCTGCTCGAGAGCGTCTGAGTGAACTTTCGGCCCATGTTGCTTTGATCCTCTTACGAACTTGCTTTGCCGTCCCTAAGATAACTTACCTACTGAGAACCTCCCCTACTTGGCTGCATCCGGAGAGTATTTCGTCATTTGACGGTGTTCTCAAAGACACATTGGAGTCCATCCTCAACGTGTCTTTAGACGATTACCAGTGGAGTCAGGCCACCCTCCCTATCCGTTTGGGAGGCCTGGGAGTGAGGCGTGTGCGGGATTTGAGCCTTCCGTCCTTCCTTGCGTCGTCGCATGGAGCTGCGAGCCTGGTCGCTAGTATACTACCTGTTAATGGTGTTCCAGTTCGTATCCCCTTTGTTTCCGATGCATTGGAGGCCTGGTCGGCCCTCAACCCGGGCGTGCCCACGCCTCAGGCTTCACAAGTCCAGCACCAGTGGGACAACATTTCCTCAGAGGCCACATTAAAACATCTTGTAGACCATGCAGCGGGTGCTGATCTGGCAAGGCTAAGGGCCGTGTCGAAGTCGGAGTCTGGTGCGTGGTTATATGCTTTACCATCTCCGAACCTGGGCACTCTCCTCGATAGCGATTCTCTTCGTGTGGCAGTGGCTTTCCGATTGGGCTGCAATGTTTGCGAACCCCATCGATGCATCTGCGGTTCCTTGGTGGAAGCCAACGGTCATCATGCTTTGAGTTGCTGTCGTTGCTCAGGTAGGTTCCCACGTCATCACGCCCTGAACGATATCGTCCGTAGAGCACTCATTTCGGCTAACGTGCCCTGCACGATCGAACCACCTGGCTTGTGCCGCACGGACGGTAAACGTCCAGATGGTTTAACTCTTGTCCCTTGGCAAAAAGGGAAATGCCTGTTGTGGGACGCGACTTGCGCCTGTACTTTGGCACCAAGCCATCTTAGCCGTACGTCACGGTTAGCTGGTGCCGCTGCAGAATCCGCTGCCGCGAGGAAGAAGGCCAAGTATGCGCCACTCTTGGGCCAATATTTATTTGTCCCACTGGCGGTGGAGACGATGGGATGCTGGGGTGGGGAAGCAAAAAATTTTATAAAAGAGATCGGGCGTCGTCTGAGGGAGAGGGGCTGCGACCCACGTTCTGGTTCCTACCTGGTTCAAAGGTTATCCATCGCCATTCAGCGTGGCAATGCTGCAAGCTTGATGGGTACCTTTGGCCCAGGGGCAACCAGGGGTGGTCTTTTTGATTAGGTGTTTATTTTTATTTTTATTTTATTGTTAGTAGGTATTAATTATATAAGGATTTGTTTTAAATTTATTTTTTAGTTAGTTTAATATTTAGTTTTTAGCATTTTAATATTGTATTAAGTTTTAATACTATGATTAAATAATTAATACTTCTATCTATCTATATCTATTTTTTCTTATAATAAAACTGTAACATGTCCAATTCTGTACATTGAAGATATTTTGAAAATTTTTTTTGGAGGGCACTCATTATTCGATACTGAGTATGCCAAATCTGTAATTTTTTTCATTTTTGTCTGTCTGTCTTTCTGTCTGTCTATCTGTCTGTCTGTATCTTGGCCGCGCATCACGCCGAAACTACTGAGTGAATTCAAACGAAACTTGGCACGATTTGAGCCCATACTACGAGGTAGGACATAGGATACTTTTTATCCCGAAATTCTACCCCCGAAGGGGTGAAATAGGGGTTGAAATTTTGAATGAAAGTCCTTAATTTCTCAAGTTATAGCCATGAAACTTGATATATGAGCTGCGGGTTGAAAATAGAGACATACGTGTTTCACAGTTTTTGAAAATTCGACCCCCAAAAGGGTGAAATAGGGGATGAAAGTTGGTATGAAAGTCCTTCGTTTCTCAAGATGTTTTACAAGTTATATCAACGAAACTTTTTATTTTGGCTGACGGTAAAAAATAAAGAAGTATGTCACAGTTTTTCAAAATTCCACCCCTAAGGGGGTGAAATAGGGGGTGAAAGTTTGTATGAAAGTCCGTCATTTCTCAAGTTATATCGATTAAACTTGGTATACAAGCTACCAGTTGAAAATGAAGGAATAAGTGTTTGACAGTTTTTGTAAATTTTACCCCCGAAGGGGTGAAATAGGGGTTGAAAGTTTGTATGAATGTCCTTCATTTCTCAAGTTATAGCCATGAAACTTGGTATACAAGCTACCGGTTAAAAATGAAGAAATATGTGTTTAACAGTTTTCGTAAATTTTACTTCCGAAGGGGTGAAATAGGGGTTGAAAGTTTGTATGAATGTTTTTCATTTCTCAAGTTATATCCATGAAACTTGGTATATAAGCTGCGGGTTAAGTATGAAGACATACGTGTTTCACAGTTTTTCAAAATTTCACCCTCAAAGGGGTGAAATAGGGGTTGAAAGTTTGTATGAATGCCCTTCATTTCTCAAGTTATATCCATGAAACTTGGTATATGAGCTGCGGGTTAAGTATGAAGACATATGTTTCATAGTTTTTCAAAATTCCACCCCCAAAGGGGTGAAATAGGGGTTGAAAGTTTGTATAAAAGTCCGTCATTTCTCAAGTTATTTCGATGAAACTTGGTATATCCACGCGGACGAAGTCGCGGGCATCAGCTAGTACTATAATATTATAAATGCGAAAGTTTGGATGAAGTTTGGTTGGATGTTGGTGCCGTTCTGGCGTGATCGAGTAACAACTCCATCACGCCAGAACGGTTTAACGGATCTGGATGAAATTTGGCACAGAGATAGATTATAGTCTGGAATAACACATATGCTATTTTTTATCCCGGAAAATTAAAGAGTTCCCGCGGGAACCCAAACCTCAATCGACACGGACGAAGTCGCGGGCATTAGCTTGTTCATTTATATTTTACATGCATATCACAGTTAAAATAGCTGATAATGTTAGTTGTACAAAATAATGTGGTAATTGTTACAGGACTGCATAATTGGTTATATTTTTCGAAGGAAGAGATAGCCAATCGAATTAATTATTTGGGTTATTTGAAATACGTCGAGTTTAATGACGTAAGTGGAATTTAAATTCGTGGCTGATGATATATTTCTATGATAAGTTTAATTGATATGTAAAAAAATAAATCCGTATAAAATTTTCAGAAAGGAGCTGTCATTAAAATGCATTTTAACCAACAAGGAGTGGATAAGCCTGTTGATACTATGTTCATTGGTACATCACCTGAATTAGAGATTGCAATTTATACTTTATGTTTTGTGACTCGAGTTGGCAATGATTGCAAACTCAAGCTTGGAAATAAGGATGTAGATATTGTCACCCATAACTTTAGATACCGAAGCAAAAATTATATTGGTAGTGGTTATCCTCAAATATAAATAATCAATATACCTAGGTACTTACTTAGGTACAATACACAACTGTAACTATAAGTAGGTACAAGAAAAAACAAGTCACAAGACGTCTTGCAGCTTGTTATTTCTTGAAGGTGAATTAAGTGAGATGTTCATATTATAATTATTAAAGAACATAAACTCTACAAACACCTTGTATCATTTTATTATTAAACAGAGTTACCCATAAAGACTAAGAGATAACTGCACTTTTGGTAACCATCGCCTGAAAGGCTGATTCAGTGTTAGGTGGATGTAGGGCTCTCCACTGTTCACAAAAGTTGCAGTCTGCCTGCATGTGGATGGGCATTTCGCTAGATATGGCCGTTCAAAGACTGTTTATTGTTACCAAAAATGAACGATACTTAGAAAAGCTGATTCTTGTTGCTGATTCATTATTTCGTCGTTGATTGTTATTAAAAAATTTTAACAGCAATCAACGGGACGACATATATTTTTTACAGGAACGCATAGTAAGTATAGCTTATAACGTCTTTCAGAGTTGATATCTAGTAAAAGTCCCATCCACATGCGTCAGTTTTTATGCTGTTTACATAGGTACTGCGCATACTTTAATACTGTACAAGAATCAGCTTTTCTAATTATCGTTCATTTTTGGTAACAATAAACCGTCTTTGAACGGCCATATCTAGCGAAAGGCCAATCGGCATGCGGACAGACTGGCAGATTTCCCACCAGTGGAGAGTCTAGGACCCACCAAATACGAAATCAGCCTTTCTAGCGATAGTTACCAAAAGTGCAGTTACCTCCTATAATATTTTTAAATAATATACATATTAATATTGGTAGGTATGTCTTACCTTTTCTACTAAAATATGCACTTAAATTCAAACTCGAAGCCATATAGTAGGTACCTACCTTGTTTATACGAGTCTGCTTACCAATGATAAACAACATAGTGCATAAAATAGATACAACTGTGTGAAACTACAAACCTTCAGCGTAAAATGCTGTAAATTATGTTGAAAACCACTACTTACCTACCTACTTAAGAATTTCTGAAATTATGAGCAAAGACACAGACAAATGCTTTGAATAAGTAAAGGAGCTCATAATATATACATAAATAAAGGACAAATGGCTTCCAACTTTTTGAAAATCATATTTACCTAGTTCTAATATGTTTTTCATTTTTTTGCTATTAGTACCTACCTACTTACATAGATTTAAGATGGTCTCGCTGGCGCTACAACTCTTTATAGATACCGCCCTTCCTAAAAACAATAGCTCATTTTTTGCGGCAACTTATTATCGTAGTTTGTATTCACTATTTGAAATTATACTTGTGTGCGTGAGCGTAAAACTAGGCTGTGTTCCGAAATACACTGCGAGCACTGTAAGGTGTGACGTCACTTTAGTACACTGCGAAGCCGTTCCTTTATAGTTAGGTATACTGGGTACTGCTTAAAACGGCACGCTGTCAGCACTGAGACAAACACTGAGAGCACCTTACCACGAAAACGCCAGTGCTCACAGTACAAAGATGGCGTCGATTAATGACGTCATATATTTCCTTATGATACTGCAGCAGTTTACAATGTCAGTTATAACGGAACGAATTTCTCCACAGTAAAGAGCACTGAACAGTGCTCGCAGTCTTTAACGGAACACAGCCCTGAGCGTTAGCTTGTCAGCGTCAAACATCTGTTGCCACGAGACTGGCCCATAATACACTATAGTCTATACTATAATCTATATTATATATAATATAGGATCCTATTTCGCACCATAGATCATCATTCTAGAAATATGCTATACTATACAGGGTGGCCCAAATAGTGACGTCCAAAGAAAAAATTTAGATTCCTCGTACCTAAACCTATCAGAAAATACCCCATGTATGTTCAGCGATTTTTGGTAGTTTAGGAGTTATAATTTTTTTAAGTTTTTTCTTGAGATTTCTGAGGCAGTGAGTGTTAATTTTTTTTTCTTTTTATTTAGTGCTTTTTCCCGAACTTTTTTTTCGTGAACATACTTGCTATGAAGTGTGCTACTATGCATAAAATAATTACCATCATAACATTAACCCAAGTTGGAAAATTTTTGGTCGAAAGTGAAAAGTTTACGTACGACAAAAGTAGAGACGAATTTTCAACTTAAGATTAAAAATACTTAAACCTGCCTACGTCACTTCCGGCTAGTTTCAAAAACTTTTGGAGTGCCTAAGCTTCCCTTATTAGTTAAAAAATTTGGTACTTTAGGGGGCATTATTGTGAGATCCCGGCCTTCAAATGTGGTAAGGCGGTAATTTCTGAACTTAAAATTTGATTCTTAAATTTGAGTTTTGGCTATTTTTGACAATTTTATGGCTAATTGCAGCAGGAAATTTTTGCATTTAAGTATTTTCTACAAAAATAATCGATATTTTTCGATTAAGTGACATCAAGGTTACGTAAAAGTTATTTGGATTTTTTTAGTTTTTTACAGTCAGTAGGACGAAAAAATCGAATTGCACTCGGTTAGGTACTAAAATATCTTTATGTAGGCTGTGTTCCGTTATAGACTGCGAGCACTGTTCAGTGCTCTTACTGTGGGGAAATTCGTTCCGTTATAACTGACAGTAAACTGCTGCAGTATCCTAGGGAAATATTTGACGTCATTAATCGACGCCATCTTTGTACTGCGAGCACTGGCGTTTTCGAGGTAAGGTGCTCTCAGTGTTTGTCTCAGTGCTGACAGCATTCCGTTTTAAGCAGTACCCAGTATACCTAACTATAAAGGAACGGCTTCGCAGTGTACTGAAGTGACGTCACACCTTACAGTGCTCGCAGTGTATTTTGGAACACAGCCCTTATTACCCTTCTGTCAATAAAGTATAGCTTTTCCACACCTATAAGTTTGTTTATCTGTTTTTGCCAGCAATACTTTACAATGCTGCCGACAAAAACAGGAAAAAAAGCTTGTAGGTGCGAAAAAGCTATACTTTATTGACAGAAGGATAATAAGATAAAGCTATTTTAGTACCTAACCGAGTGCAATTCGGTTTTTTCGTCCTACTGACTGTAAAAAACTAAAAAAATCCAAATAACTTTTACGTAACCTTGATGTCACTTAATCGAAAAATATCGATTATTTTTGTAGAAATGAATATGAATACCGACAACTGAAAATCGTCCTAAATTACTGTAAACATGGTAATAGTACTCTTAAAAATAATTATAACGTAAATATCTGTCTACACTAAAATCATTGATTCGCATTATTATTTGTTAAAATTGCTACAAAAAAATTATTTGAAAATGCATAATATGAATCGTTAAGAATCCGCCATTAAATCAATAGTGACAACTTACGGAAAAGTTCACTTGGCGCCATGAGCTACACCCGGCTGTGTTCCGTTATAGACTGCGAGCACTGTTCAGTGCTCTTTACGGTGGAGAAATTCGTTCCGTTATAACTGACAGTAAACTGCTGCAGTATCCTAGGGAAATATATGACGTCATTAATCGACGCCATCTTTGTACTGTGAGCACTGGCGTTTTCGAGATAAGGTGCTCTCAGTGTATGTCTCAGTGCTGACAGCGTTCCGTTTTAAGCAGTACCCAGTATACCTAACTATAAAGGAACGGCTTCGCAGTATTCTAAAGTGACGTCACACCTTACAGTGCTCGCAGTGTATTTCGGAACACAGCCCCACTTAGCACTGGCCACTTCCGTCACAGATAGGTGAGTGACAGTGACATTTGTGAATGTGCTGTGTCTATCTATCCTTGTTACTTGTCTCTGGTCACCTGGTGCAGGTGCAGTCGGTAAAATAAATCGTTTGGATGTGCACGTGCTATAAAAAGAATGGAATCTACAAATCGACAATAATTATGCAACGATAATCATTTGATAAAATAATTGAGTTAAAGATCAATTAATTGTATTTTAAAAAATCATTTTAGTGGCAGTATGTCCATATAAACAAAATATCGATATAGTGTTAGTTAAAATACGAGAAAAATGACTTTGTGCAAGTCAATAGGAGGTATTTTAAAATTGAATCGCAATTTGTCAAACAAAAAATTAGGCTGCAACTTTGTTTTACTGTCAAGGAATTTTTCTACCCGAGAACTTTTGAAAGAAGCTTATTGTCGTACGAGATTAAAATGTAGATGTAAGTATTTTGAAATTTTATTTTTAGGTAAGGAGCTAGGTGTAATAAGCAATATTGCCAAAATTAGAAAACTAGTTTACATATGTAAATATAACTTACATAATCTATTAAATGAATTCATTTAATATTAACTTAAGCTATGCTATCACCAGGCCAATGCAAATATACCTTACAACTTGGGTTGTTTGATGGCTTTGACCGAGACATAATATAAACCCTACTTTAGTAAATGTCAATAAAATTACAATATACTTAATAATACATTCATCCTTTGAATATAGCAAAGAAGCTGCCCCAAGATGTTAACCCACAGGGAGTGTTTGCTTGTAATGAGCTGGACCTCTCGGAAGTCAAAGTTTATGGGTTTGATTATGACTACACTTTGGCACATTACAAGCCCAGCTTGGAGCACTTATTGTACAACCTGAGCAGAGACATGTTGCTGGATAAATATAAGGTAAGTGTTATTTTATTCTACTCTTTTTACATAAATACTTAAAATAACTTAATTTTAAAAAAGGCCTATTTTTTGGATATGCTGAGCCCAAGTGCCAACCCTATGATTATTTAGATACCTATCTATTATAATTCAGATAAGAATATATTAATAATAATATTGAGTGTTTTTCTTATTTAAGGTATAATTATTACTTTGTGTACTTTTAATTCTATTATGTTGTTTAACTTTTACCTACTTACTCTTATAAGAGCAAGTAAGTAAAAGTTTGATAGAAAAAACCAAATGGATACTTAATCTCTGTTCGTTACATAATTGATGTAGACGGAAATGCCTTTGTTTTCTTTTCTAAAAGATATAATATATTTCAGTATCCTTCAGAAATTGCAAAATTGGAATACAAACCTGACTTTGCAGTGCGAGGCTTGCACTATGACATTGAAAAAGGGCTGTTATTGAAGTTGGACTCGTTCCTTCAAATCCAGTTTGGTGCTATCTACAGAGGGCTAACACCTGTATCCACTGAGGAAATTCTTAAAATATATAGAAATAGAATAATACCCATTGCATATGTTGAGGGTGATACAAGAGCACATAAAGTAAGTACTTACTTAATTTATTATTTTTCAAATAATATGCTTTAAGCTTTATCTATATACTTATAATAAAACTGTAACAGGTCCAATTCTGTACATTGAAGATATTTTGAAAATTTTTTTTGGAGGGCACTCATTATTCGATACTGAAGCCAAATCTGTAATTTTTTTCATTTTTGTCTGTCTGTCTGTCTGTCTGTCTGTATCTTGGCCGCGCATCACGTCGAAACTACTGAATGAATTCAAACGAAACTTGGCACGATTTGAGCCCATACTACGAGGTCGGACATAAGATACTTTTTATCCCGAAATTCTACCTAGGTGAAATGGAGTTGAAAGTTTGTATGAAAGTCTTTAATTTCTCAAGTTATAGCCATGAAACTTGATATATGAGTTGCGGGTTGAAAATGAAAACATATGTGTCTCACAGTTTATCAAAATTCCACCCCCGAAGGGGTGAAATAGGGGTTGAGAGTTTGTATGAAAATCCTTAATTTCTCAAGTTATAGCCATGAAACTTGATATATGAGCTGCGGGTTGAAAATGAAAACATATGTGTTTCACAGTTTTTCAAAATTCCACCCCCGAAGGGGTGAAATAGGGTTTGAGAGTTTGTATGAAAGTCCTTAATTTCTCAAGTTATAGCCATGAAACTTGATATATGAGCTGCAGGTTGAAAATGAAAACATGTGTTTCACAGTTTTTCAAAATTCCACCCCCGAAGGGGTGAAATAGGGGTTGAGAGTTTGTATGAAAATCCTTAATTTCTCAAGTTATAGCCATGAAACAGCATTTGGGCTTTCGTTAAAATATGAAGAAGTACGTGTTTCACCATTATAGGGGGATTATACCGTGGGATAGTAATATAGGCTACTTTTTATCCTGGAAAATTAACTGAAAAACTTATTCCATGCGGACGAAGTCGCGGGCATCAGCTATAAAGAATATACATACATACATACATACATACATAGGCTACTTTTTATCCCGGAAAATTAATGAGTTCCCGCGGGAATCAAAAAAACTTAGTCCACGCGGACGAAGTCGCGGGCATCAGCTTACGGAATAAACATGTGTAATGCATTTTCAAACGTTACAATAACTCCATACTATAATATTACTAGATGATGCCCGCGACTTCGTCCGCGTGGCTTAGGTTTTTTTGTTTAAGCGGGAACTCCTTAGTTTTCCGGGATAAAAGTAGCCTATATCCTTCTCCGGGATACATACTATCCCTATACGAAATTTCATCAAAATAGGTTAAATAGATCGGCCGTGAAAGCGTAGCAGACAGACAGACAGACACACTTTTGCATTTATAATATTAGTACATATTATGGATAAGGCAAATGTGTGTCTATTTTCTTGTCAACCATTCAATCAATTTTGACGAAATGTAAGTAATAGTAAATATAGTATGTACTGAGATATTTTGCATCCCAGATATGTATTACAAACTAATCCTTGGAAATCAAAGAGTTCCCAAAGGATTAACAATTACCATGAAATGAAAGCAATGTCGCTGGCAGCATCTTGACTCTATTATTTGGCAGGCAAAAGGCTGCATAAGTAGGTATGTATTAAAAAATAATTCATTGTAATTATTAGATAATAGAATTTAACAATCAAGTTCAAACCTATCATCTAACAGATGAAATAATAGCTACCTACTATAGTTACGCTATTGTGCTCTATCTCCAGTAATGAGAGCACTTGTAAGCAATCATTCATTTGCGCGATCCCCTTGCTCGGCGGTACCTACAGTCCTACATACAAGTACAAGGTCTTTATGACATGATGTGACAGTAACTACACAAAATAGTATAAAATGAGTTGCATATGGTGTTCGTTAGGACCATATGCAACTCATTTTATAAGTCGTTACTTCTATAAATGCAGTGAATGTTTGCAGTTGTTACATAGGATAAATATACAGACTACAGATATGTTTGTATATTTATCCGTTTTATGAAATGGGGTGTTGAGAAATAACAAGATTTCGATTGTTAATGACGGTTTTAATTATTGACCTAATTTAGGTCTAAATATCATACGCCACCCCACACCGTGTCGCTTCAGATGTGTGCTTCATTTCATTGTAGAAAAGTATAAATTTAACCCCCGACATAATTAAAGTACAAGCGTTCGACTTATTTTACGTTTTATCGTCGGGGGTTAAAATGGTATAAAACCTAAGCAAAAGGCAACCGCAGAGTATGTCGTCTGATCGTCTCACTGAATCCGCGTGTACGCGTGTATGATTGTAATTTGTAACCCTGTTTAGTGAATCGTGGGCGGCGTGGCTCCTATGCGAAGTAAAAATTGCATTCATACAGTCAACAGTGGCTTCTATAATAATTTCGAGGATATAATATGACACGTAGTAATGTAGTATAGATAAAAATACGACTCGTTGACATATCGCCACGGTTGCGTGTTTCAGGTTTAATTTAATTGATACAATAGGCGTCGTGCTACGTCTGCGTCCCGGCTACCATGACGGTAATTGTAGTAACCTAGAGGTAAGTACGACACACTTACCTATGGTTGAGAGAGGTAGGAAACCATGTAGGAAACTGCATACAAATTTAACATTAGAGTGAGAATTTTGTATTGAAATTTTCCTCCATCACGTCTCTGTCCCCGAAGCGTTGGTCTAAACTCCTAGAGTCTAGACAGACCAATGCTATGGGGTGACAGAGACGTGATGAGCGCAAGAGTTAAAGTATACATTCGGCCAATCACAACAATTGAGACTGTAACAAAGATTGATACAGCTTGAATGCTACGTAATAAGGCTACGCGATACAAATGAAAAATCGAATCTCTAGGAAGCCCCAAAGCACGTCTGAGAAGCATTTAATCTGCAAGTGATCTTTTAAGTCTGCTATGGAAAAATAGATATTAATATAGAACTTTTGTTCACAGGCAAACCGTGCGAAAATGGTACATCTCGCCGATTTATTTTCAGTTCCAGAAATGGGTTTATTGTGTAATGTTGCAGAATTTTTTATTAGAAATCATATAGACTATCACCCGGAGATTTTATTTTTAGATGTTAAGGTTAGTACCTATTTAGTTTCCTCTTGCCTTTCTGTGTGTCCCTACCATTCTAGAAACTATTAAAGCATAAAGCAGGACTTGCTTACATCTGAACTACTAGTTACTACCTAATTCTGAAAACTACCACAAAATGATGAACGAAACAGCTGTCACAAGTAGAGGGAGTCAACTAATTTTTCATTTGTAGAACTCCGTACAAAGCTGCCATCCAATCATGCACCAGATTGTAGCAAAGAATTTGGAAGAATACATTCGACCGAACGCCGATTTGAGAAGATATTTTGAGCTTTTGCAAGAAGCCGATAAAAAGCTGTTCCTGGTCACAAACAGCCCTTACCATTTTGTGTAAGTACCTATTTTTAACCCACTTTCTTTTTGGAAGCCAGTTAAAAAGTTATTTAAAAGTTGATGAAAAATGAATCGCAAAACTTGTTTACATCGTTACAAAGTTGTGAGTATGCTTCTATTTATAAAAATCCGGTAGCCATTAAACTGCCAATAATAGCGTATCATTTCGCGAACTTTAAAAAGGCACACAGAAAAATTTCACAAAACTTTAAAACTTGATTTTAAAGTTTTTGGGTCGAGTAATTTAGACACTCGAATTCTTAATTACCTTAAGGCGAAAACACACTATGGACAAGAAAAAACGTCCGCGCACGATTTGCTCGCGTCGCGTCATATAAAAAAGGTTTTGTCGTATCGCAGCGGATTGTGCAGCTCCTGCTGCACATATAGCCCCACAAACTTATCTGATAACTGCATAACTAATGTCTACCTGGCTTTGAACTCTGTGCACGCCACTACTATGGTTAAACTCAAACTCAAAGTATATTCATTCAAAATAGGTACCTAAGGTGTACTTTACACCTGAACGTCACGTTTACAACGTAAAAGACGTGATGGTGACAATTAAGTACGGTATTTTAAAACTAAAGCTTCCTTTCCAAACGCGCCCTGGTCTGAGAAGAGCCCACAAACTTGTTAGTGGAAGTTTATTATAAAAAAAGTTTGTATGTGCAATTCACATACGGCAGAAGTGAAACTTCAGAAAAGTAGCCTACAAGAGAATGAGCACAATGGAGGATGAGAATACCCTTTTGAGCACAATGGAGCAGTAGCGCGAATAATATCGTACAGCGTCATCTATTGGTCGTGAACATATTTAAATTGTACTCTATCGCATTCTCTCGCAGGTTAAATCCTATTATGTTTGTCTCTTTTTCGTTTCATCGAATTTTTAAATCACAATGAAGTTTCACTTCAAAACGTATACGATTATGATTATGAATTGTAGTAACGCGGGTATGGAAATGTTGGTGGGTGGCGATTGGCGGGAGTTCTTCGACGTGGTGATCGTGAACGCGAACAAGCCCAAGTTCTTCACGGAGGTGTCGCGGCCGATCCGAGTGTTCGACAAGACCGCCAACACGCACATTTGGGAGAAAGTCACCGCGCTAGAAAAGGGCACCATCTATTACGAGGCGAGTTAGACATCGATACTTTGTTTCATTTTGTTTTAATCTTTTGAAAACCAGTTATTTTAGATGGTTATAGCGCTGCCAATTATTACAAATAACACCGCTTCCATCTTATACTGCATCAGAATTAACAAAAAATAAAAATATTAATCTTTTTCAAAATGGAGGACTACCTCCATTTTAAAAGATTAAAATTTTTATTTTTTATCATGCGCATACCCAATACCCCCTCCACTGCCTCCAAGTATTCTTTTGTGATAACTATATCACAAAAGAATACTTGGAGGCAGTGGAGGGGATGGGTATTGGGTATGTGCATAGGTGGGTATATGATCTGTTCCTAGGACCTTCAGCCAATAAAATCAAAGGTTGCCTGTACGAACCGATACAAGGTCGAAATATGCCTCCACCGTTGCCACTCACTTGACCGCTAAACGCATAACCGCGCCGCGATTTGGTGGTACGACCAAATCGCCAAATGCGGTCAGAAGTATTTTTAAGAGTACCAAACTTAAAGTGTGTGGAGGTATATTTAACTATTGTTTGGGCCATCTTAGACAGCTTATCATCCGGATAGATCGCATTCAAGGGCTAACTTTTAATCAAATAGAAGTGAATATAAAGACTAGATATCTGGTTTCAATGACTGTTATTCTTTTCTGTTTACACACTTCCTAAAAAATAAAAAAGTGTGTGTGTGCAATTCACACACGACAGAAGTCAAACTTTAGAAAAGAAAGCCTACGAGATAATGAGATAAATATAACTTGTATTCTATGTCAGCGTTTCCCATTAGCCGGGTGCGACCCGGTACCGGGTACCATCAAAATTAAATGCTGGGTCGCAACATTCCCGCCTTGTTTTAAAAATAATACCTGATATCGATCGACGCATCGTAATTTATATTATTCGTAAGCGGTGAGCGCACTAAAATTTAGTGACTAAATAGGCGATACCAAAATATGTAGTATTAATAAAACATTTTTACTATTAATAAAATATGTGTATTATTTTACCTAATGGAACCAGCTTGGGTTTAAAAGTATTAAGTGGGTCACGAAGGGGCAGTGTGAAAATTACCGGGCCATGGCAGAACAATGTTTGGGAAACACTGTTCTATGTCATTCTCTCGCAGGCTAAATCCTACTATGAATATGTTCTCAATTCGGCGCGTATTTCTTTAGCGTCGCTTTTTCGTTTCATCGAATTTTCAAATCACAACGATTCTAAAGAAGATGATTGACAATAGACCTGGGCCTATATCATGATTTTCTACATATTCCAGGGTACGGTAAAGCAACTGCAGGACCTGACTGGTTGGAGCGGGCATCAAGTGCTATACTTCGGTGACCACCCCTACAGCGATCTCGCGGACGTGACGCTCGAACACGGCTGGCGAACGGGAGCCATTATCAATGAGCTTACGGTATGTAACATTTTATATTGTTACTTCGTCCGCGTGAATTTAGTTTTTTAAACTATTGCGGGAACTCTTTCATTTTCTGGGATAAAGAGTAGCCTATGTCCTTACCCAGGATGCAAACTATCAGTATACCATCATCATCATTTCCTCACAATGGGTTGAAAAGATGGCCGTTAAAGCGTATCAGACAGACATACTTTCGCATTTATAATAAGTACTAGCTGATGCCCGCGACTTCGTCCGCGTGGTTTAAGTTTTTTTTATTCCCGCGGGAACTCCTTAATTTTCCGGGATAAAAAGTAGCCTATGTGCTATTCCAGACCATAATCTATCTCTGTGTCAAATTTCATCCAGATCCGTTCAGCCCTTCGGGCGTGATTGAGTAACAAACATCCATACATCCATACATCCATCCAAACTTTCGCATCAAATAAATATTATAAACTAGCTGATGCCCGCGACTTCGTCCGCGTGGATTGAGGTTTTTCGGTTCCCACGGGAACTCTTTAATTTTCCGGGATAAAAAGTAGCCTATGTGCTATTCCAGACTATAATCTATCTCTGTGCCAAATTTCATCCAGATCCGTTCATCCGTTGGAGCGTGATTGAGTAACAAACATACATCCATACATCCATCCATCCAAACTTTCGCATTTATAATATTTATTTGATGCGAAAGTTTGGATGTATGGATGTATATGTTTGTTACTCAATCACGCTCCAACGGATGAACGGATCTGGATGAAATTTGGCACAGAGATAGATTATAGTCTGGAATAGCACATAGGCTACTTTTTATCCCGGAAAATTAAGGAGTTCCCGCGGGAATCGGAATACCTCGATCCACGCGGACGAAGTCGCGGGCATCAGCTAGTTTATAATATTAAGTACCTATTAACTGATGCCCGCGACTTCGTCCGCGTGAATTAAGGTTTTTTTGGTTCCCGCGGGAACTCTTTAATTTTCCGGGATAAAAAGTAGCCTATGTGTTATTCCAGACTATAATCTATCTCTGTGCTAAATTTCATCCAGATCCGTTCAGGCGTTGGGGTTTGATTGAGTAACAAACATCCATCCATCCATCCGTACATCCATCCATCCAAACTTTCGCATTTATAATATTTGTATAGATTATATATTATAAACTAAAATATTATAAGTATTACTTAATTTATATCTATATTAATATTATAGTCAAATAAATATTATAAATGCGAAAGTTTGGATGTATGGATGTATGTTTGTTACTCAATCACGCTCCAACGGATGAACGGATCTGGATGAAATTTGGCACAGAGATAGATTATAGTCTGGAATAGCACATAGGCTACTTTTTATCCCGGAAAATTAAAGAGTTCCCGCGGGAACCGAAAAACCTCAATCCACGCGGACGAAGTCGCGGGCATCAGCTAGTACAGATATAAATTATTAAGTATGGAAGTTTGGATTAGTGTTGTTTACTTTTTATTTTTAGATTACTGATTATTTCTTGGATTACTCTTTGATTTTTCGGAAAAAATGTAGCAAGCAAGCAAGCAACTAGCTATTTGTGTGCCAAATTTCGTTATAATGGAGTGAACGGATGATAGAAATGGAACTTAACATGCAGTCCACTGAAGACACGAATAGAAGTAATATTATTGATAATAACCGGGACCGACGGCTTAACGTGCTCTCCGAGGCACGGAGGAAACAAAAAGGCCAAATTGGAACCTCCAAATTCGGTCACCCATCCAGTTACCGACTTGGGTCAATGTTGCTTAGCATTCGCAATCGACTGATATGAGTTTTCACAACTAGGCCACTCGTCCCTCAAAAAGTATAACATTCGTCATGAAAAAGTATCAAAAACCCTTGTCAATTTTTTTTCCAGCACGAGATCAACACTTTGAACACACCTTCGTTCAAAGAAAACGCGAATTGGCTGCAGATGCTTACCCAGCTTATAGAGGACCATCAGGATTATAAGGAACCAGAGGCCATGGAGGTCATATCTGAATGGATGGCAGAACGGGACTACCTCAGGTTTGTTGACATTATGTATTTTATTTCTATGAATTTTACTGCATAGTTTATTAGCAAAAGAATGAGAATACGACAAACCGCGCACATCCGTAGGCATAATGATAACGCGACTCAATACGACGCGCCAGTATCTAACAACTGACCCTTCATGTGGCATACATTGTTGCGTAGATCAGTCATTTTCTATGGAGTCGTATAGCGTCATGTTGAATCGAGTCGCTTTCGTCGCTCTTCTAGGGCAACTAACATAACTGGATTATTATTGTCCTTAAGGCACAGTAATAATCCAGTTAAATTGTGAAGTAATCAAGACACGGTAGTAAATATTATAAGTCTATGGTCGATGCACTGTAAAAATTTATCCTATACTAGCGGGCCCGGCAGACGTTGTACTGCCCTGGGGGTCTACTCTCTTTTTCTAAAACGAAACTTCGCAAACAAACGAACGAAATTTCGTTGACTCCTCTTCTACATAATATTATCTCTATGCTCCTCTCTATTTCGTTTTCGTACACGCAGACGAAGTACGAATCCATAGAAAATTTTCGTGACCGATTGGATTGAACGATTTTGTGTGGGTCTAATAACCGACTAATTACGTTCGTTTGCGAAGTTTCGTTTGAGAGAAAGAGAGTAGACCCCCTGAACCTAGAACCCGATTAACGTCAAATGTTTGACAGGAAAGTAGCTAGAACAGTTTATATGGGAAAATGAAATTGTTGTTTTTACTATCTTCCTCGCAATTTTTCCATATTTTCTTAACGTTTAAACCTTCCCTGGACTACGCCAAACATTTCAAAACCAAAATCAGCTAAATCGGCCCAGCCGTTTTCGAGTTTTAGCCAGACAAACGAACAACAATTGATTTTTATATATATAGAGATTAAAGATAGGCCAGGATTACACGTCTTATAAGTTTTACTCACGTGATCTTGTAAGTCGTGTGTTATTTGCAAATGTTAGTTACCTACTAATATATCAGAAGATCGTATGTTTGTATGAATATTTTGGTTTGATTGCACACAATAAAAAAGACAGTGTAGTAATGGTACATTAGTTCTCACAGTTTGCTTTATGGCGCAGAGAGAGACGGTTATAATAATCGTCGATAAAAAATTAAATACCTAAGATTCGAAGTCGTGTGCCGACAGTATCTGCAAGTGAAAGAAACAACATTTTTAACCCATGAAAACCACTACCTATCTTATTTATCCGAGAAGGCGACCTCCGTGGCGCAGTGTGTAGCGCTGTTGTCTTAACGTGCGGAGGTCCCGGGTTCGCTCCCCGGCAGGGTAAATTTGGGAATTTATAATTTCTGAATTTTCCCTGGTCTGGCCTGGTGGGAGGCTTCGGCCGTGGCTAGTTACCACCCTACCGGCAAAGACGTGCCGCTAAGCGATTTAGCGTTCCGGTACGATGCCGTGTAGAAACCGAATAGGGGTGTGGGTTTAATAAACTGCCATGCCCCTAACAGGTTAGCCCGCTACCATCTTAGACTGCATCATCACTTACCATCAGGTGAGATCGCAGTCAAGGGCTAACTTGTAGTGGTTAAAAAAAAAAAAAAAAGATCCGCCCTTCAACAATGACCAATACGACACAGATAAAAATTGTATAGAAGATTATTTCGCATGTTTTCAGAAACGCTACTAAAGCAGTATTCAACCCGCAGTTTGGTAGCGTATTTCGGACATATCACAACCCAACATACTTTTCAAGACGCTTATTCCGATTCGCCGATGTCTACACATCGAATATAAGGAATCTGCTGAACTATTCCCTTACGCACACTTTCTACCCGCGACGCGGTGTTATGCCACACGAATATGGGTCTTATTTCGTTTGAATAAGAGTTTTAGATAAGCTAATATTTATTTCATAGTTTTATGTGCATCTGCGCTTTATACGTTTTGGAGATTTATTATTGTTATTGTACAAATGTTTTAGGTAGCGATAAATATTTTTAGATTGATAAATATAGTTGTAGTTGTGTACTATAGTTATGTAGTTCAATCTCAATGCGAGGAAATATTAAAAACAAAATATGACCTCCCTGGCGCAGTGCTGAGCGCTATTGTCTTAACGTACGGAGGTCCCGGGTTCGATCCCCGGCAGGGTCAATTTGGGAATTTATGATTTCTGAATTTTCCATGGTCTGGCCTGGTGGGAGGCTTCGACCGTGGCTATAGTTACCACCCTACCGGCAAAGATGTGCCGCCAAGCGATTTAGCGTTCCGGTACAATGCCGTGTAGAAACCGAATAGGGGTATGGGTTTAATATAACTGCCATGCCCCTAACAGATTAGCCCGCTACAATCTTAGACTGCATCATCACTTACCATCAGGTGAGAGCGCAGTCAAGGGCTAACTTGTAGTGGATTAAAAAAATATATATATAATGGATGTCACTGCGACAGCTGTCAGAATCCAAAAAACAAGATGGCTGCTTTGTACTAGGTATAGTTGTTTCGGAATAGTATTTTCTCTCGGAGTTTAGATCAAACAAGTGCACTCAACTAGCGAGCGTAAGTTTTAATCAGATATTCGCCTAGGCACGTTATGCTGACAATCGGATAAGACATTATATTTTAGAGCTTGTTTTTATATATATATTTTGCTAAAATATTTTTGTGTGTACGCGCCTAGGCATATTTTTGATATGTTTACTCTGTCATAGTTATAAGTTTAGTGTAACATTTGAATTATTTATTAATTATGAGCGAAAGTTAATATACACTCCAATCTCAGATGAAAGATCTATGCGACTTTTATTATTTAGTATATTTTGCAAAATGATATAAGTACATAAACTTTGCACCACCCTTTAAATTAACAAATTATTTATTGAGAAGTGTTTTTATTATATTATTGTTTTTTGTTAATTTTTTACATTGTTATTGCTTTTAAAATGTTGCTTAGCTAAACCAACTAAAGTAAGGCCAATATAAGCGTGGACAAAAGTTCATTGACGTACCTTCACTATGAAACCCTCACGAAAACAACTAACTACGCCACAACTATAACTGTCTCTTTCGCGCATAGTGATAGACTTACGCGCGACGCGCTTACGTGGTCGACAGTGGATTTCATAATAAAAGTCGTGACGTCTCACCGGCGAAACATAGCGGTAAGTAACATTTTACGCGTCGGTCCGCCATTTGCCGTTCACTCATTCCATTTCGGAACGCGCTCGCTGCATGTACTGTATTTGATATCGTTATTCATAGTGGAAGTTATTGTTTGTTTGTTGTTTGTAATTAAATTCGAAAATGTGAAACGATTATTAAAAGAAGCCATCGATAGGGTAACGCCTCTTCGATGGCAAAAATGTATAGAGCATACAATAAAAGAAGAAGAAAATTTTTATAAAATTGATTTCACTATCGATGATGTGACAGATAGTTTTATTATAAATGTTACAGACTCTGAAACTTCTGAATCTGAAGACTTTTCAGAATAGGAAGTTTCAGAGTAACAAGTGAATTATTTTATACTTCTACCATACCTTTACTACTGTTTTAATCTAAAACAGTAGTAACAGTCTAAAAAAGATCAAAAATTCCGGGCTTCATCTTCAAACATATTAATACGTAAATGTAGCCCTTGACGGAACTTCAATACTTACATAGGTACATCTGATAATATAATATTTTTTACAGAAGACCAAAGTGTTGTTTACCCCTTCATTAGGCGAACGACCTCTCGTTTGTTTGTTTACATTTTGTCTACGCTTATATTGGCCTTACTTTAGATAGAAGTAAAATATTAATACGCAAAAAAAATACACTCTTTTGTGGTTTCCGTGTCGGATTCAAGACCATTGAATATTTTATTTTCATACAATCAATATGAAATCAACCAACAACTGCACACACGTAGACACTGTTTGTGTACTGTTGCTTCCACTTGACACTTTTAAGAATAAAAAAAATAATAAAAAAAAATTGCCGATCGAAAAAAGTGTCTACGTTTGCGCAGCGCCTTAGTCGTCGCCCGCAACGTAGTAGTACTTGCTACTATTACCTATTCTGTGGTAGTACGTACTACTACGTTGCGGGCGACCTGTAGGTACGTAGGTATTGTCAGTAGTTAGTGGTAGTAAGTAGGTAATTAAATGAGTTCAGTCATAAGTCTCAGTATCAGTTATAAGTCTGCAAGTATTCAGGTTCTAAGATTCTAGTCAAGTGTATTTATTAAAAAAATGTATCTAAGTGGCGTTTTGTACACGACGGGATCTTAAATAATATTTGTCATCTAGGTATTGCCTCTTAAGATTTTGCCTTTGATGGCTCCAGAGCGATATATTTGAGGGCTCCAGAATAACAACGTCAATATACAACGTTGTATAAGCTCCGAATTCGAATGTCTGTAAAATTTGGGATAAACCGATTTTAAAGGAATGATGTCAAGTACGTTATTACTCGGAGAAGTTCTATACAACTTAAACTAATACTTTAAATCCGAATAGCCCGAATTTAGGTAAAGTCATTCAGGTACCGAGCAGTGGACAAAGCTCGACGAAGGCCATTACGGCGGCACTACGGATGAGGCTCCGTTTATTTTATGCTATTTTTTTGGGAGAAAATGAACGGTTGTGACTTGTGAGAGACCCCAATAAATAAAATGGAAAGTATTAAATAGGTTCTTAAGCTTTTAACCGACTTCCAAAAAAGGAGGAGGTTCTCAGCTCGGCGCGTATCTTGTTTAGAAGAATACTCGTAGATTCAAGTTCTGAAAACAATCTTTAAAGTAGAATTTGACGGAATTTAACTGTGAGCGGAGTGAGCCCGGTTTTTTTATTATTTTCGAGCTTGCTTTAATACTAAATAGAACGGAAACTATTATAGTAAATATTTGGGTGGGTTAGGAGGATCCGAGGCGAAATGCCCATCCACCCTTAGTCCGCCGCTGTGGGTACCCGAATACGAGCTAAGGATAGGATAGGAGGAAGCATAGTGACCGTAAAACAAGAAGTCCGATCTGAAGATGCAATATGGCGGTTTTCGTAGGTTACAGCCAAGGACACGGCCCCTTTTAGATCTGTTTTTGTACATTGTGCAGCCATATACTCGTACCTAGTGTTCAGATCGGACTGCTATTGTTTTGCGATGGCTATGAATGTTATTATAATTATTAATCTCGTTTTCTAAGGCATTTTATAAAGTTCCGAATACTTTATTGTGACATATCGTGTATGTACTTTAAATGTTTTTGATATCATTGAAGTTAATGCCATTATCTTGCCTTAGAAAAATAATATTTTGTAGTGGATATAAATAATAATAGATAACATTTTTAGATAACTCATTTCCAATGTCTGCACATTTTTGTGTATAGCGTTGTTTATTAGTAGGAAGATAGATAATAAAAAGTATGTATTTATTTTCCGCCCTTGATCTTAAATAAATTATTTTAAACCCGAATGTATTACGATAACCTCAAGTATATAAACTCAAGTGGAAGTATTTTTACACGTTTACCAAAATATGCTTTTAGGTAAACTGTTGTGTGACCTTAGATAACCTTACAATAATATGTTCTGTGCCATCTTGCGAGACAATAAACGATTTTCAAATATTTTTTAATTTTTTATTTTAGACCGATATTCACTTTTAATATTTAGTACTAAAATAATTCATCCATACATGAGTGGATTGGTTGGTGTGACCTGGCTGAGGTGTGTCCTTCTAGCGCGCCTCATACAAACGAAGTAATTCTCAATGAAGGAACTAGAAATTTGATTCGATATAATCCGCAACAGTAGGCAAGTCTATGTGGTATAGCGTATCTTGCACTTGCAGCTTGCGATATTCACCACACCACTTATATCTTCCAAATCATTCTCAACGCACGCCTCACTCCGACACCGGAGCATCTTCAGGAGATGTTGACCCGACAATGCACGATTGTAACTTTACAATTCCGCAAATGAACGCCTGCTTCTATCCCATAGAAGCAATTCTCATTTGCGAATCAAACTCAAGCCTTACAGATTTTGATAAATCTTTCAGGTCGTGTAACTTTAACACTAGATACCCTAGTTTACTGAAATGTAACCACAGAAAATTTCATTTTAGAACGTATTCACAAAATTCCTTTGATTGCTTAATTGCTTATATTCGAATGAGAATTAAACTTAGCCCGTCGCAAATGTAGAATTACGCCTATTGGCGTATGGAATGGCACGTAAGTACCCGTTTGGGTTATTGTATTGTATTGATGATTCAAAACCACATGTAAAAGTTTATTTGAATAGAAAAACATTTTTGAATTTGAAGTTGTGGAAACGTATGACTTGGCTTATTGCCGGTAATCTAGATAACACTATAGGTAATCTTTTAAAATCCGTATATGGATAAGAAAACTCTTATCATAATATTTTGTACTACATTTATTCATAACAAACCTGTACTTAGTAACTAAATCAACATATTTATATTTAGAGAGACGAAATCATTGTGATTATTAAAAGGAAAAAAGACAAAATGTCGAGATAAAATAAATAAACAACTATTTGAGTATATTTCTGCTAGGATTACCACTTTCTTTGAAAGAAAATATATCAGTTTTAAATAAATGGCTTGACACCTCCCACTGAATTCACTACAAATATTACCGTAGTGAATGAAGTAACGCCTGTTAGTACTATATATAGTGGCAACCCTAATGTTTGTACAAAGATAAGAAATAGCAGTAACTCTAATTAACGTAAAATTAAAACACTGGATAAGCGGTATCGATAACGAGTAAGTTATCAGCCTTCAGCGTCTTGGTTTGTATCGTGAACGGCACGTTGTTATAGCGCAGCTTGCACGGGCGGTCCGGCCGCGCCATGAAGCATAGCGTGTATAGGGCTGTTTCTAACTCGGGGGATGTTCCCACGAACATGTTGACTTCGGGCGCGTCCTTCGTGTCACTAAGGATTGAGTGTTGCTTGAGGATCAGTCCTTTCTGTACAAGACAAAAAAATTATAGTGAGTGAGGAAATTGCGGGTAGAGTAAGGGAGTAGGTATAGAGAGTGCATTTATGGTGCGCCTGTGATTACTTAACCTATACCTATTTACATACCTGATTCAAAGATTCGCGCGCATTAATCAAGGCGATTTTAGTGATGTTTCATTTTCCATCATGCAGCTATCCTGGACAAGATTCATAACTTCTATGCAATTTTCTCAAGCTTCGGGGCTACGTATATGTAATAATAGATACATTTCCTCCTTGTTTACTCGTTTGGACATTGGATATCAACCTCAATAGGATCTCTACCTATTTATGTTTAAATAAATAGGTATTAGGTAGATTGTCTAATCTAAAAATGAACGCGCCAACATCCGGCTTCATGTCTACGCCGGTCACCGGTGACTGAACGACCTAATTATTTGGATTGCGTCGTCACTATAGTTATACCTACATTTAACTGTAATTGTGTTTATTATAACTGGCTACTGCTACAGGTACATCTTTACTGCATGTGAGGGTTAACAAATTGGAGCGCGTTAATTTTTAGATACTTATGACGAACTCTTACGTACCTAGGTACATATTTATTATGGACATGGGGATTCCGAAACCCATTCAAATACTCCTAGTAGTTACCAACTAGAAATAGATGTATTCTCGAGAAACCAATCAACATTAATTCTACTTACTCCAGAGAGGTCAAGTTTGTCCATGTATCCCAAATAGTTAGCTTTGCGATCCTGCTCGCGCTTGGCAAAGAACAGCCAGCTGTGAAGACCTGTAACACAAATATTAAAATACAATGGTAGGTGCTCGTTTTAACAAATCTTGGTAAAGGTACTACCGACTTAGTTTGAGAGTAGCCTCATGTACCTACCTAAGTAGCCTTAAGGAAAATACCGATTTATATTAGGAAAGCTTTTTTTTTTTTATTGGTGATAGGCTTGCGCTTGACGACAATCATGCTTAGTGCAAAGCAATGATGAGGTCTAGGTTGGAACGCGCTTGCCTAGAAGATGCCTATTCACTCTTGCCTTGAAGGTACTTAAGTTATACTTAAGTGGCAGGAAACACGTGCGCTGGGAGGGTGTTCCACACCCTAGCGGTTCGTAGATATATAGATATTATGTAGATATACCTTTCGTAAAGTGACGTTAAATTCAGGGATTCGGGATTGTAGAGCAATAGAGTGTAGAAAACTATAAAAGGGTCAGAGGTACCTACTTATTAGCGTCCTTTCTCCCACTTTAGACTGCATCGTCACTAGTTTTAAGATAGCGTAACTGATTATCACCATCATTTTTTATAAGCAACTGGACGTCAATAAGTGTACAGTGTACCAAAATTGAATAAATATAAATTTTGATTTGACTTTGACTTCACTATTAGGTACCGACCTATAATAGGTAGCATCGCAGCCATGAGAGTAACTTGTAATTTATAAAAAGTCCTAGGTTCCTTCATTTTAACGACGAAAAGATGTTAAATATATTGTAAACAGCAAGTTTTTCGAAAGTTAGGGTGTCCTAACTGCAAATAATTCAGATTTTTGTGGTTCTATCCTCCTTATCCTTAGGAAAAAATGAATTTAACCTCCAGTAGGTCGATATCAAAGACAGTATATATACCTACATGAAAAACCTTTTACAAAATATGGTTGTAAGTACGCACCCAGCACATCGTTAGACTTGAGCTCGCCCATAAAGACGTTTTCGAAAGCGCAACTGCATTTGCACAAGCCGGTCCAGTGGCGCGCGTACTTCGTGAACCAGATCTTTTTCAGCAATTCAACTTGCTCGTTGTACTCGTTCATTTGAGTCAAACCTGTTTAAAAATACAATATTTTAGTAAGACTTCTGAGTAGGTGAGTATCTACATAAATAAATAAATAAACCGGCCAAGTGCGAGTCGGACTCGCGCACCGAGGGTTCCGTACAAACCTGTAGTAAGTTTTACGATTTATGACGTATTAAAAACAAGACGAAATGAACCGCAAAACTAACTTTGTTTGTAGAGGTTTATTGTTATTATCAAAAAAACTATGCTAGTTAGAGCGTTGATTTTATTTTTCCTGTAAAATATACATAAGTTTCTATTGACCATAATTATTTCAGATTTTTCAATTGGTAAACTTCGGAGATAAGGGGGGGGAACGGTATTTTTTTCGACATTTTGCCCGATAAATCAAAAACTATTATGCATAAAAATAAATAAAATTCTGCTTTAGAATGTAGAAGTATAGCCCTTTCATATGATATCCCACTCAGTATAGTTATCATACTTTGAAATTTCAAACCCCCGATTTTCCCCCTTTTTTAATTAAACTAAAAATAATTTTCGATTTGTTTTTATTTTAATGATGTTGGGCCACTATTATACACAACTATTCCAAATTTCATGTCGATAGCTTTAATAGTTACTGAAATAATCGACTGTGACGGACGGACAGACGGACGGAGAAAGTCGCACCATAAGGGTTCCATTTTTACCATTTTGGTACGGAACCCTAAAAAGGTGGAGAAGTAAGTACCTATACAGCCAAGACCCCGCAGGTTGCTCTATTATGGGGTAAGTTACTTAAATAAAACGTGGTAAGTAGGTACACAGCAGGCTTTGTGAGATCTTTAGAGCGAACTTTGACTTTGCTTAGGCTTAAGACATGGTTAAAACGAGACAGATTTATGTACCTACTTATAATTCACATAAGTCCATCTCGTTTTACTTCTGAGCAAAATCTGAGCCAAGTCAAAGTAGGTACCTACGCTCTATAGATCTCAGCTTTAGTGCCAGTGAGAGTCTTTTTACCGTCACACCCAATCGTAACACAACGTGACTCGATGGAGAAAAAATCGGTTGGTATCCCATCGAATCACACCCAGAGATCAATGTGACGTAGTAAATATACATAAATATCATCATACTAATATTATAAATGCGAAAATGTGTTTGTTTGTTGGTTTGTCCTTCAATCACGCTGCAACGGAGCAACGAATCGACGTGATTTTTGCCATGGGTATAGTTGAGGACCTGCAGAGTGACATAGGCTACTTTTTATCCCGGAAAGTTAAGGAGTTCCCACGGGAATCAAAAAACTTAAACCACGCGGACGGAGACGCGGGCATCAGCTAGTACCTACCTAATACATTTAGGAGTGTGACTATAGTGTTGGGAATCCTAATGCAAAAAAAGTTCCAAGCAAATATATTTCTAAATCTAAGGCGCCCGGGTCACAGTCAATTTGAATCGCGTGCAGAGTGGATTGGCGTTAGATTGTCAATTTTTGACCGTCCATCCACTCTGTACACGATCAGACTGGATCATTGATCGCGACTCCAGACTGATCGATCCAGATTGACTGTGTATCGGGCGCCAGTGCAATAAACAGTTCGAACTTGGAAATTGGAATACCACCTTTTACGTACCTATACCACAGAATAGGTAATAGTAGCAACAGAAAAGTTACTCCGCGAAGACCTTTTAACAATCAGCGACTCAGGTTACGTCGTAATAAAGTGCAATTCAGCTCGCACTGCGCTGCGAGTGAAAATAATTAAATACCTACCTCTATATATCTCTTTCTATCGCGTAACTCTTATCCCTTCAGACGCGGCGCGTGTAGCCTAGGGTTGACTACTTCTAAATTCTTGTATCGGTATCATTACTATGGGTCGGTAATCGGTTGCAATGATGACGACGATTACTTTAAAAATAGATAAAAGATATTATTATATTATTATTAATAGATTTTGTAGAAACCGAATAGGGATATGGGTTTAATATGCTGCCATGCCCCTAACAGGTTAGCCCGCTACCATCTTAGACTGCATCATCACTTACCATCAGGTGAGATTGCTAATAATTGCAGTCAAGGGCTAACTTGTAGTGGATAAAAAAAAGTCGTTATAAATGCTACATGTAGGTAGTGAAATATCAATGAATATTTTACACTTGTGTGGGGCGGAACGGGGCCCATGCCAGAGTTTACGAGACAAAATAATATACCCACATTATGGATTAATCATCATAGACTCATCGGCGACCCACTTGTCTGTCTGGATATAAAAATAAAACTACCTACTAAAAAATATGTACATATTAATATTAGTTTTGTTTAGAACTCTAAGTGGGTACGTATGTACCTAGATAGGCAAATAATACAATCTTACCTTTCAGGATCCTTAGGAAGTGCATAGAGTTCTTAATAGTTAGAGTTTAAACGACCTAAATGTGATACGATATCGTTTACTGATCTTTCTTTGTTTATCAATAACGAGAACTTGAATAAAAGTCAAACTTATAACTACTGTCCGCGCGCAACACTCGACTGATACGAGTGCCGTCGAGCGTCCACGCAGCAGTAGTTAAATATCTCAGGTCACGTGACAAGTGAGCCAGGCCTGCCTATACATCAAATAAATATTATAAATGCGAAAGTTTGGATGGATGGATGTATGGATGTATGTTTGTTACTCAATCACGCTCCAACGGATGAACGGATCTGGATGAAATTTGGCACAGAGATAGATTATAGTCTGGAATAGCACATAGGCTACTTTTTATCCCGGAAAATTAAAGAGTTCCCGCGGGAACCGAAAAACCTCAATCCACGCGGACGAAGTCGCGGGCATCAGCTAGTATACCTATAGTTCGCACACGAGTTGAATGCAGAGCAAATGTATGGTGACACATACATAATTTACTCTGCATTCAACTCGCGCGCGAACTGGTAAGTAAGTATATATAATTGATCGGCGTGCTCTAAACTGATAATATGCCGCCATGCCGCCAAGTTGCAAACAATCTAAATGCATAAAAATAAATATTCCTATACCTTTGTTTATGTGCTGCATTGGTTCATAGCTAGGTCACTTATTAGTCACAATATGTTGCTCACCTTTGCTGACTAAGAAATTCATAAGACTCCTTATTGGTCCGGTGGCTAGAATTGTGTTGATATATGTGATCACCTCCGTTTCTTCCTGCAATGTGGAAATATGCATTTGTAGTTAAAGTTACCTAAGTATATACTTATGTAAATAAGTAGGTACATTATATCCAACTTCTTGGGGTGAAATCGGGCTATAGCCTACCTATAGATATAGGTACCTGCCATAGTATCCCTGATAGCCATTAAAAACATTGAAATTTGAAACCTTCTTGATGGACGAGTGGGAAAACGTCAGGGTAAACCCTTGCTTGCAGAGTAGAGTTGAAGTGGTTGAAGCGGCCTTTTAGATAACAATTACTGAAACTCAGCTGTATTTCCTGAACAATATAGTTGAAATTTGATTGAATGAAAATAATACAGGGAAAGTGTTTTGTTTTCTTTAAATGATCAATCTGATTTCAAATTAAATAGTGTCGATTGGCACGATTTGAAAAACTGTTTCGGCTCCAAGTGCCTACCTAGATATGTACGGTCACGCCACTTGATTGGAACGCTACGTCGCGTAGGGCTCAATGCAGTGTTGCCTACACTAAATGGCCATCGAAAATATGATAGAAATAATGATTTCATAAGTAATTTCCTTACTAATATTTTAAATATAAAAGTGTGATTTGTCCATAAAGAACTCGTAAAGAATAATAATTATTGTATAAACTAAAACAATTTATTATAATTGACTGCAAAACTTACGCTTGGCGTCACGAATTCAGGTCTTATTACGTTCTTGTGGTAATTGTCAAAAAGTGCCACCATCGGCCTTATTGTGGGGCCGTTCCATACATTGTCGGGAACCGCCAGAAGACTGCAAAAAATAAAAGTTTATTACTTAATATTGATGATTTTATAGAGCATCAGCTCGGTTATAGATAACTCATATCGTACTTTTCATAAATAACTGTGGCAGTTCAAAGCTACGACCCGAAGCTACGACATACGTGAATGAGTTTTATGACCATTTACGAATGATGTCACTGTAAATAAATGTTTAATAATAATTACCTACTTAAATATAATGATTCTACGTCTGTATTTGTACTTAGGTATTTTAGAGGTTTAAGGTAATCACAGTGTGCTAATGTAATCTTACCTACTCAATGTAATGTTCTGCTTTATAGAAAGGGCAACTGCAGAGTTTCTTGCCGGCTCGTCTCAGTAGAACTCTTTCCGAACCGGTGGTAGAGTCAAAACATGACGTAATATAAGATACACCTGTATGTCCTACATGTAATAAATAAATTGAGTTTTGGGTTTAATAGATAACTCTATGACGGAAGGAAATGAAATAGAATAAAATATTGCTTACTTTGCTGGCGCTTCATCATTCCTAGACATAGGAGTGGTTTTGCCTTGCAAGTTGACCTGGATGTAGCTGATTGCATTGTTAATATCCGCGTTGAACATTTCCTCGCCGACTCGCAGTAGGTCATCATCAGAGGTTTGGTCCTGTACTTGACGCAAAAGATCCTCATAACTCTTTTTCTTGGCGTAGTCCACAACACCTCCTACTACGGTTCCGATTTGCTGGAGTGTATTAGTTCCGGTGTTCCCTTGCTGGCCGGTCACCGAGTTGGTGATCAAGCTTGGGAGGATGTTCTGAAAGATTTGGCCCGCAGCTGAAGCTATGTCGTTAGCTCGGCAGGCTGCTACACAGAGCAGGAAAACTATTGAGAGTTTCATCCTGGTCAATACAACGTAACGAGTGGCGCGATCACTGCGCACTAGTGATCTCTGCGCCCGCGCCGTTTAGGCGATACTCGTGATACTGCACGACCTTTGGCTGACGTCATCTTCAACTGTGTATGAGATACGGCATGTTATTGAGATTCAAGCTGCGGATTTCCAGTTTTAGCAGCGGACAGCGGTGACTGCCCCGAATACATAATGCCAAATGCTAGGTTTGTGGCACGGTAAACAATTTCGGCCTTCACGTCTCATTTGCAATTGTTAACTTTAATCAACGTGGCTATAGAATTACATAAAACGATGTCTTAGTCTTTATTTCAAAAATTAACGACACATTTACCTAATACCTACAGGTAAAATTCCCAACTCATATTATGCTGCCTTCAATTATGACTCTACAAATCCATACTAATATTATAATCTCAATATATGTTTTAAAATCGTTAAGGCTATGCTCCGAGGACTTAACTTTATTAGGTCATACCTACTTACCTTCCCAACTTTAGTAAGTAGGTATTTAATTAAGCATTTAAACATCGCTATCTTCTAAAAATACAGACTGAAACCTGTAAATGATAATAATAGAACTCATTTACTGGCTCTCAGACAATTAATGACATTTATTTAATACTAGATGATGCCCGCAACTTCGTCCGCGTGGATTAAGGTTTTTTGATTCCCGCGGGAACTCTTGAATTTTCCGGGATAAAAAGTTGCCTATGTCCTTCCCCGGGATACTACCTATCAACAAACCTTATCAACTACCTTTCATCAAAATCCGTTGAACAGATGGGCCGTGAAAGCGTAGCAGACAGACAGACACACTTTCGCATTTATAATATTACTAGCTGATGCCCGCGACTTCGTCCGCGTGGATATACCAAGTTTCATCGAAATAACTTGAGAAATTACGGACTTTTATACAAACTTTCAACCCCTATTTCACCCCTTTGAGGGTGAAATTTTGAAAAACTGTGAAACACGTATGTCTTCATTTTTAACCCGCAGCTCATATACCAAGTTTCATGGCTATAACTTGAGAAATGAAGGACTTTCATACAAACTTTCAACCCCTATTTCACCCCTTCGGGGGTAAAATTTACAAAAACTGTGAAACACTTATTTCTTCATTTTCAACCAGTAGCCTGTATACCAAGTTTAATCGATATAACTTGAGAAATGACGCACTTTCATACAAACTTTCACCCCCTATTTCACCCCCGTAGAATTTTGAAAAACTGTGACACACGTACTTCTTTATTTTTTATCGTAAGCCAAAATAAAAAGTTTCGTTGATATAACTTGTAAAACATCTTGAGAAACGAAGGACTTTCATACCAACTTTCATCCCCTATTTCACCCTTTTGGGGGTCGAATTTTCAAATACTGTGAAACACGTATATCTCCATTTTCAACCCGCAGCTCATATATCAAGTTTCATGGCTATAACTTGAGAAATTAAGGACTTTCATACAAACTTTCAACCCCTATTTCACCCCTTCGGGGGTAGAATTTCGGGATAAAAAGTATCCTATGTCCTACCTCGTAGTATAGGCTCAAATCGTGCCAAGTTTCGTTTGAATTCATTCAGTAGTTTCGGCGTGATGCGCGGCCAAGATACAGACAGACAGACAGACAGACAGACAGACAGACAGACAGACAGACAGACAAAAATGAAAAAAATTACAGATTTGGCTTCAGTATCGTATAATGAGTGCCCTCCAAAAAAAATTTTCAAAATATCTTCAATGTACAGAATTGGACCTGTTACAGTTTTATTATAAGTATAGATATAAGTATAGATAGTATGGATATGGATGATGCGCGATGCAATCAATGCATATCATACTAATATTATAAATGCGAAAGTGTGTTTGTTTATTGGTTTGTTGGTTTGTCCTTCAATCGCGCCGCAACGGAGCAACAGATCGACGTGATTTATGGCATGGGTATAGTTGAGGACCTGGAGAGTGGCATAGGCTACTTTTTATGCCGGAAAATTAATGAATTCCCGTGGGAATTTTAAAAAACTTATTCCACGCGGTCGAAGTCGCGGGTATCAGCTAGTAATCTTATATTGAGTATATTTTCAAAAATTGCTTTTAATCTGTACGATAAAGTCTACGAAGGTACCGAAGATAGACAAACGGTTAGATACACACGAACGCACACCTGCAATGCAATTTTTGCGTTCCTCACACGCACATCGGGAAAATTGTATCTTACTTTATGTATTATGCATTTTTTTCTGTTCATTGTAGAACATTGCAAGTACAAGCTGATGTGCCACAGACTTACAGTTTTGGATGAACCTTATTGCCAGTGCCTATTATTAGATATTATTACATATCAACTAGTATCTCTTATACCTTTCATCAAAATCGGTTGTAAAGATGGGTTGTGAAAGCCTAGCAGACAGACAGACACACTTTATCAGATGGATTTCTATTTTGAGCAGTTTCCGACCGGGAAACTTTATAAGTATTTCTAGGTATCTTATAAGTACTGAATTTTTAAGAAAAGGTCGTAAAAATCGTTCGATCATTGATGTCCATCATTTTTGTTAGAAAAACTTCGGCGATAAAAACCTGCAGGGCATGCTTCTGTACCTATGCCCAACACAATAACAGTGCCTTCTTGGTAAGTAGATAATTATGTTTTATGTAAATTGAAGGTAGACGGTATCTACGTACCTAGGTAAATATAGGTAGGTAATTCGGTTTTTAGCTAACAAGTAGGACCAAGATCGCTTTGTGATCCAAATGTAGTTCACGGTACTTACAGTGTACTAAATAACTTACTGACATAATATTAAGGCACTTGGTTTTTAACAGCTTTATTATTGCGTTAGATAAATAAATGTATTTATTTAAACCACTATTTGTTTGTTTATGCATTCTAAGAATTTTGATATCAAATGAGCAGGTCATAATGATCCAATTTGTTATCATTTGTATGCATATTAATAATGAGGATGCGCTGATTTACCTACTTAATCAGTCTTGATATTCCTATACCTACTTGTTACAAACGGTTGTACTTAATCAGTCTTGATATTCCTATACTTGTTACAAACGGTTGTAGGTTATTACCTACCTACCATTTTCCCATACGAAGGTAGGTATACAGTAATATGCTTAACTAAGTACTACAGACTTACCTACCTAATATTATGTAAAAAGATGATACCTATATATACTATGTGCTACGTTAACTGGTGAGATCATAGAGTTAATGGGGAAGTAGGTAAATAAATAATTAGTAGGTAGTTACATACAGTCAAGTGTTGTAGTGTGAATCAGATATCTACCTACCAACCACTAGGTGAATTTCCATTTAAGTAGGTAGGTATACTTATGGTTACCACTGTACCATTTTAAATATTTGTACTCGTATTTTTCGATTTTCACTGAAAACATAAAACCGCATAAAACTGCATATTGTCATTAGGTATAGGTTTATAGGTTTTGGTTTAAACCTATGGTTTTTGGGTTTACAGAACTAGAAACCTGACAACGATTCATTAAAGTTCTTCTCTGCTTGGAAGCCTGCTCTCCCTTCAGAAACTTTGAAGGTTTGTACCTACCTACATATTGGAGCCTATATTTCTATTTCACGTATATTTTACTACTAGCTGATGCCCGCTAATTTAATTAATTTTCCGGGATAAAATGTACAATAAACCAACAAACAAACACACTTTCGCATTTATAATATTAAGTATGATGATTGGAGCCTATATTTCTTTTTTACGTACTAAGCACTCATGTGTGTGTGTGTGTGTGTGTGTGTGTGTGTGTGTGTATTTTTTAACCGACTTCAAAAAAAGGAGGAGGTTCTCAATTCGACTGTATGTTTTTTTTGTATGTTTGTTACGCGATTTCTCCGCCAATTATGAACCGATTTTGATAATTCTTTTTTTGATTGGTAGGTCATACTTCAGAGGTGGTCCCATTTTGAGACTCCAAAAAATGTTATTATAGAACTACATTAACTCTTGTATACATAATAAATTAAATTATTTTTTACTTTTTAGTGTTTGTGGTTTTTGAAGTCGGTTTTTATTTATTTTTTGAAATTTTTTACTCTTACTTGAAGATGTTAAATAGCAGATCAACCGACAAATTAAAACGTACTGGCAGAAAGATTTATCTTAATTTATACCGAGAAGCGCACTATCTTGAGGTCAAACTGGTAAAGGTCAAGTTGGACTGGCGTTTCATCGGCCCGCACAGTGTTTCGAGAACGCTGACTCGACCTCCACTAACGCTTACTACTGACAGAATTAAAATATTTAATATTAGCTTTTGTTAGTAATTGATATCTAGTAACGTGTGCCAGACAGTCGACTCTGTGAGAAATCATGAGGATCTGTGCATTTGTTTTGCTCTTCGTCTTTTGTTGCGTTCAATGTGAGTATTCTCTTGAATCTTAACTTTCATGCTCAGATACCATCTAAAATATGCGCAAATTAATAGCCTTTTTAGAAATTTTCTCATCTGACGTTGAGCTTCGCTGTTTTTATACTTATTTATCCCAACTCTTTAATTTTTTTTTAAAAGATTATCCAAAGCATCTTGCCAATTGATATTCACTTTATGAAAGAAATATATGTTACAATAACAATAGGTAACATTAATGAGTACCTATGTAGCTGTTAGTCGGTTTCAGTTCCATTACGGTTATCGTATTGATATGTCTGCTTTGAATAAAATCTTATTTTTTCATTTATGTGCCTTACAGGTCGTAAGACTTATGTGCCAATCGACAAGAATGCCAACGTTGCTTTTATAAATATGGAAGGCGGCGGCGGCATAAGACCGGCTCCGCGCAATGCCAGTCCGAACCCTACGCCCGCACCGAAGCTGCCGGAGCTGCCGAAACCAACCCCAGCTCCTCAATCAGTGACAGCTAAACCAGTATCTCCACCTGTCGTGAAGCCAAATCCTGCCCCAGCAGTACAACTGCCTAAAACTTCAAATCTTATAACTCCTAAACCAGTCTACCCTACCCCCGCAGTGAATCCGATAACTACTCCTGGACCTGGCAGCGTGAAGCAACTTATTACCTTTTACGATAGCCAGGGCAAAGCTAGCCCAATCCGTCCGTATTCCTACAGCGAGGCAGTTAAACAGGGTTAAGTTTGATAAATAAAATAAAGAATTTGCAAGAACTATATCACTAAATACATCACTACATATTTATCAAAATTCAAAATTCAAATGTTTTTTATTCAAATTAAATTTACAAGTGCTTTTGAATCGTAGAGTGAATCTACCACTGTCGAGTCAATCTATCAACTTCTGATCGAAAAACTACAGAATCTGCGAATCCATGAATATATTCATAGAATAGAAATATTTAAGTTAAAATAAATGGTCTTTCTTTTAACAAATTACCTAGTTATTATTTACAATTACCTACTCGTTACTTAACACTATCACGTAGTAAATAGGTACTTTCATAAGGTGATTTCTACGTGCGTTATGCTTCTAAAGTCAACGACCGCTTCATCAACCGGATATATCTCGTAACATAAAAGGTACAATAACTAGTAAACAATAGCTGCAGCTTGTAAGGCCTGCACCGGATCAGTGAAAGTGAGAACCATAGAATAATACCAGGACGTGCAGTAGTGCCAGTAGCCTGTGACATCTACGTTGTTCGTAGCTGTTTACGGCGGGCCCTGCCGTAAATATAAATACGTACCACATTACGTAATTATGCGCGATATGCTATAGGTATATAGTTCATGTTTAGTGACGTTAATTTTGACACTTCTTTACACACTAACGGCAAAACCCGAAGCGCCAGTATAGGTGCCTACCTAGTTATCAAAAAAAAAAAGATTCCGACGAATTGAGAATCTCCTCCTTTTTTTGAAGTCGGTTAAAAAGACTACTCAACTCTATAGAAGTAAGATATGATTTGAATATTATAGGGATTAGGAACTATGGCCTAAATGTACCTAAGTCGCCTTTATCATTTTCTTATTCGTTGAACCTACTCGTATATTACTCTGATAATGTAGGTAAGTAGGTAACGGTATTGAATTTTGAATTTATTTGAATGGGGTTTAAGGTAGGTACCTACCTAATGTTACGCAATATAGTGAAAGTATTGAATGTTATTTTTGAAAATACATTGTAACAGATCCACCTACTTTCGAAATTCATCGCACTTAAATTTAGTCTAATTTTCGTACGAAAGTGAAATTAAAATAGTATATTTTCTTGTTTTTAATCGGTTTTAATTTTAAACAATATGACGTGAAAGAAAATGGTGCGCGCAAAGCAAATTAAAAAAGTACACCAAGAAGGTTACGAGTGTGAGTTTTTAACAAATTAAAAACGATTGTATGGAAATTCGGCACCATAGAGGTAGAAGTAAATAGGTTTTAATGATGTTTTGAATTCACAACCTTCATAGACGAGTGATATTTACTAACGTGCACACGATATTCTAAATTCAATTTACTTTATCCTCTAGAGGATAATAACGGCTTTTACCTTCAGATATCGAAGAGTAAAAATACTCTTTCCGAGATGGTGGGATGAAAATAATATTACGAGTATGTACTATGTACTTAATAGGACAGATCGTTATTAGTTTCTGGTTTTAATGAACCTTTCAAAAATGATGCAAAGGTTTGGTTGGCTATACCTATTTAATATATACGTAAATAATAATAAGTTGTTAATTATGTAAGTAGGTATCTGAGATTGAGATATTATTACCATCCCGACTTTTTCTTGTTTGGATTTTTCTGAACAGGAAGTGAAACTATGATCCTTCATGGCGATGAAAATATTATGCAACTAATATTATAAATGCAAAAGTGTGTCTGTCTGTCTGCTACGCTTTCACGGCCCCACTACTCAACCGATTTGGATGAAACAGAGAGGAGACATTTTGGTACAGAGATAGGTAGTTTACATCCCGGGGAAGGACATAGGCTACTTTTCATCCCGGAAAATTGAAGAGTTCCCGCGAGAATTAAAAAACATCAATCCACGCGGACGAAGTCGCGAGCATCATCTAGTATACAATAAGCGGGCCCACTTGCAGATAATTTGGTTCCTTCTCCGTTTAAGCAAGCGATTTTAATTAATCTTTTAAAACGCAAGTACTCCGAAAAGTAAGAGGTGCATGCCCGGGGATCGTAACTCGGACCCCCCAATGAGAATGGAAGAGGCGCCTATTAACCACTGGGTAGGCCTTGCCTAGCAGCTATCAGGTAGCTATTAAATAATACTTACTCATATTTATTTTGATACCTATATATTGTGGTTAGAACAGAAACAGGGTTCACCCAAATGCACTTTCACTGTTAGTCGTGAGTCACTCGTTATGTAGGCAGGACCTTTTACGCTCTCGATGCACTCCGATTGTGTTCGTATTATGCAACGCGCCCGCGAACCAAATAATACATAATGATTCATTAACAGTTTTTCCATTACATAAACGAGGCTTTATGATTTTGGATGTCACGTCTTGGGTTTTTGGGCCAGCTTACGTATTTACTGGTTCATTGCCTTTGCTAGCAAATGAATGTTTGGGTGAAATAAGAGTATTTAGCTAAAGTACTTTTGAAGTTTTTATATTAGATGATATTTTGTTTACTCGCTCTTATCCACAGTAATGCTAAGACAGTATGTCTGGCTGTCTATTAATAGTCACCTCATTAGTAAACAACAGTCGACTCTAATGGTACTGCTATTGGAGGTAATTGCTACTTGCTACCATGTGCTACGCACTCAACATCTTATTTTTCAAAATAAGTACCTAACATGTTAATTTCACTCATTAAAAAATTATTATTCCTATCGACGAAATACAATTTGAGACGAGAATTCACGTATTGCCTAGTAAGTACATGTTTTATTAGCTTTCTTTATTATTATTATAATGTTGGCGCTGTGCACCTGAGTAGTAATAAAGTGATTTTAATTTTATTGGATACTAGCAGAGGCCCGCGACATCGTCCGCGTGAAATAAGTTTTTTAAATTCCCACGGGAACTCCCTAATTTTTCGGGTTAATATATATATATAGCCTATGACACTCACAAATAATGTGGCATTCTATTGGTACCAGAATTTTCAAAATCAGTTCAGTAGATCCAGATATTACCCCCTATAACCTCACAAACTTTACCTCTTTTTATTGTTAGTATAGAAAACATATTGTAAAAGTGTCAAAGATAGAGAAAATGGAGAGGACATTATCTCGTTTAAGTACGTATTTGAAAAATATAGCAGATTAGGTACATTACAGCCTGTCAACGTACTTCCTAGGATGAGCAGAGGCTTATTGTCACATAGAGTAGGATCTTAGACTATGGACTTCGTGGACGGCCCCATATTACCTACCTACTTGCTTACTGGTAGAGGTCGTACGAAAATAAATACACCCTCAATGTGTTGATGCTCACATACAAAGCAGGTGTACAATACACACAGAACAATGTCTTCATTGGTTTGATTTTTGACTGGCCCGCTTGCTTGAAGCTTATATGTTATGTTCACGTAAGTCTAAACAGAAAATTTATTTGAACCCTGAACTCTTCACGAACAACTGCTCACGTAACTAGTTATTTATCATTCAGACAAGCAATTCCACTGTTAATTCATATATGTGCTTAGACAATGGCTTAATCCTATACATGCCAACTAATCTGCACACAATAACAAGATATCATTTTGTGGCTACATACATTCTTGAGTCGGCGAAAGTGCTTTTACATTTGTAGTTATGTGAGACTAAGAAATGATTCTCAAGTTTCAATGATGTAGTTACCTACGCTTATTAACCGAGAGCAGAACATTGGTTTTATGCATTTTTTATACAGAACATCATACTAATATTATAAATGCGAAAGTGTGTTTGTTTTTTGGTTTGTTGGTTTGTCCTTCCATCACGCTGCAACGGAGCAACGGATCGACGTGATTTTTGGAATGGGTATTGTGGAGGACCTGGAGAGTGACTTGGCTACTTTTTATCCCGGAACATTGAGGAGTTCCCGCGGGAATCCAAAAAAACTTATTCCACGCGGACGAAGTCACGGGCATCAGCTAGTATTAGATATCTGTAAACGTGTCTTATAATAGCAGTAATAATATGCCTTTTCGCTCGAACAATGTAGCAGCATTGCATTGTTTACATTTGTTTGCTCCAAGTAAAGCTTCCACCAAATAATAGTCAGTAGATAAGATACTAGATAGTAAGTACAATAATTTTCGGTGATCTTTTTCTTTTCGACCATTTAAATTGAATCCTATTTTGATCCACATAAAAACAAGGAGGTTTTCGATGACTTTTTAAAATACTTTATGCATGTACGTATGTGTTTACGTACTTACTTCATAATTAACTCATACTTCACACTTAATTCATAATTATCAACTAGCTGATGTCCGCGACTACGTCGGCCTGGAATAAGTTTTGTAATTGCCACGGGAATATAAAGAGGCAATGGGGCTGATTCTGTAGTGCACAATCTCTAAACTAAACTAAAATTAGAACATTACAAATATTGCTAACCCTTTCATAATACTCCCTACGGAAAGGGACAGAAAGAGATTTAAAGCTGCCATTTTAGTTTAGTTTAGAGATTGTGTTACACAGAATCAGCCCCATTGTCACTCTCCAGGTCATAAATTTTACCCATGCAAAAAATCTCGTCTATCTGTTGCTTTTTTGCGGCATGAATGAAGGACAAACAAACACACTTTCGCATTTATAATATTAAGTATATTTATTGAGTAGCGAACTGTAGAAGAAAAAGAATTCACAAAAGTTTATCTACACTTTACAACGTGTAATCATAATATAGGGCTTCGAATAAATACCATAAATCTATTCAAGTCGTAAACATTAGAATTTCCTTTCAACATCCGCTTGGGACTCTCACTTTCCTTTAAGCTCCGGGCTCAGGCACTGAGTTACAAAATACGCCAGATCCGCCCCCATTCCGCCTGCATCCGCGTCACCGCAACCATATTGAATAACCTACGTCGTTTGTTTCATTTTAATGGCTCTTCGGCGTACACTTATGAAACAATAATTTCGGGCCGAGGGTCAATGGCATGTTATTACGCTGGCCCTCACGTAGGGAGTATTACGTTTCATATTTTTAAACCGGACACGTCGTATGGTTATTCTATTGTATAATACCTATGGGCAGACCTCCAGCTGGAGCTTTAAGTGCGGAAACCTGCCCAGCCCCCCTAGCATGGGCCGTGACAATTTTCTCCCCGAGGAAAGGATAAAAATTTTATTCCTAAATAAATAAATAAAAACGCTACTTAACGGTGGATAAATAGTCCCCCGAGTCCCCGTGAAATGTCAAACGGGGATAAACTTCTCCTCTCCCCTGTTGCCGTGCTCTGAGAGGTGGATAAGCTAATTTTATCTCTTGTCAGTGGATAAAATCGGGGGATAATTTTTTTATCTCCGGCCCATGCTAGCCCTGCTGCAGAAAGAAAGAATACCTATGGGCTTGTGTTTGATAACAAAGGGTTAATTAAAACTTTTTCTAGTCTCTTTAAAATAATGTATCTGAATTTTTAAAAAATAAAGGAACCTACATTAAAACCTCAATGTACCCATCCGAAAATTTACAAATTTTTAATTAATTACTTAATGTTAAATGATAATATTTATCCTTATATTACTGAAAAAGAAGATAAATAAATTTCATTATAATGTCTTGACCTTGAATTATACCTACTAATTGATTCCCGCGACTTCGTCAGGTTTAGGTTTAAAAATCCCGGGTAAACTATTTGAGTTTTCGGGATAAAAATTAGCTTATGTCATTCTCCAGATCCCCATAAAAATGTTGCGCTGTTGCATTCTATTTATAAAACATATTACTACTAGTATGAATGTAAGTATGCAACTTGCTGCCACTGGTATGCTAAGCTTATGATTATGTTCATTGTTATATATTTGTAATATTGTGAAATAGTAGCGATTATTATCTAAATAGACAGTTGGTAAAGTTCGTCTTAGTGAATAGTTTATTAGGACAAACAAATAATAAAATAATTATACTTAATGCACAAGAAGCCTCTTAAATAAATTGGCACATACAAATAAGTCTGTCAGATTGGACACGGTGACGAATTTAACCCAATTGCGTTAGGTAGTGTATTCAATTCCGTTGTGACACACAATTGTTATGCAAAGCGGATCTGTGGAGGAATTTAGTTGGTCCAATACCTTAAGTGAAAATATTTTGTTTAGATTTTGATTTTGGGCCGTGTTTGTCCAGTTGGCTGAAATAATACATACGAATGTAAAGCCAATTTTCACCTCTGGTTTGCAATGTAATAACTATGCACTGTATAGGTAGTCTATTGCAAGTCTTACGTAATTAATGCTAAGCATTGAATAAAAATTGCTGAAAAATGAAAATATAATGCATGAGTAATAAAATTATTATGTTAAATACGTTTATCGATCGAGCTGTGGAAATATAAATGTTGTCCCTTTACTTTATGCTTTACTCGGTTGTAATTTCTAAAATCCTTTTAGGTATGTGAGAAAGGAAAACCTAATGGAAAATGCAAAATCTCCAGTTTATAGATAAGACTTATTGAACTTTATTTTGAAACGTCAGCCAGTTACTCCTTTTAGCTATTATAATACAACCTTCGCGTTATTAAAAAAAGTAATATCACTTCTATACTAGTCTGCATTTCAGTTACGAAAAGTATACTGAACTGACCTTTACCTGGGGGTAATAATTAATTACAAGTTTCTACCTAATATAGTTTGCGAAATATTATTTTGATTACAACTATTCTTAAGGCAACGGCAGTAAACCTAACATATATCGAGCTTCAGTAAATAAATATATTAAATAACCACATTCGACCAGTTCGGACACAAATCGATCCGACACCCACAACCGAGTTTCTTGCTGGTTCTTCTCGGTAGGAATGTCATTCCGAACCAGTGGTAGATTCACTTGACGATTCAAAAGTACTTGTAAAAGTTTATTTGAATAAAAAACATTTGAATTTTTTTTTTAATTTTGAATGTATTAAGGACTAGCTGATGCCCGCGACTTCGTCCGCGTGGTTTAAGTTTTTGATTCGGTCAGGAACTCCTTAATTTTCCGGGATAAAAAGCCTATGCCACTCTACAGGCTCTCAACTATACCCATGCCAAAAATCACGTCGATCCGTTGCTCCGTTGCGGCGTGATTGAGAAGGACAAACCAACAAACAAACACACTTTCGCATTTATAATATTAGTATGATATTTGGAATCAGGTTTGTGCAATGTGCACTTTCTTGCGCACGTGCTACGGGCGACGCGAGCCGTGCACAAGAGACCTCTGGCGCCCGCACAGAAATATGAAATTTACGGAAAGAGTGAAATCGAATAAATTGCCCATTGTAAGGTGCACGAATTTGGCAAGCATTACTTTCTGTTTTAATCTCGACACGCGGTGGCAGTAATGGTACGATAATGCCCGCGTATGCGCCGCTGTGATTAGTGACGGTGATGCGTTTCTATTTTAAAATGTACCTATGCCACACAGATGTGCCTGATGGTTCATCTTATTATAAAACGCACTGTATCAACCTCAGCCTTCGATCGAATTTAACTAAAATCTTCACATTTCATCTTCAAGTGCCATCCATACTACGACATCCTTATTTTATATTTTTATTACTATTTTTTAGGGTTCCGTAGCCAAATTTGGCAAAAACGGAACCCTTATAGATTCGTCATGTCTGTCTGTCTGTCTGTCTGTCTGTCTGTCCGTCCGTATGTCACCGCCACTTTTTTCCGAAACTATAAGAACTATACTGTTGAAACTTGGTAAGTAGATGTATTCTGTGAACCGCATTAAGATTTTCACACAAAAATAGAAAAAAAACAATAAATTTTGGGGGTCCCCATACTTAGAACTGAAACTCAAAAATTTTTTTTTCATCAAACCCATACGTGTGGGGTATCTATGGATAGGTCTTCAAAAATGATATTGAGGTTTCTAATATCATTTTTTTCTAAACTGAATAGTTTGCGCGAGAGACACTTCCAAAGTGGTAAAATGTTGGTCCCCCCCCCCGTAACTTCTAAAATAAGAGAATGATAAAACTAAAAAAAATATATGATGTACATTACCATGCAAACTTCCACCGAAAATTGGTTTGAACGAGATCTAGTAAGTAGTTTTTTTTTAATAATTTAAAACTTACTACAGGTTTGTACGGAACCCTCGGTGCGCGAGTCCGACTCGCACTTGGCCGGTTTTTTTAAATATTGATTTTTAAAATAATAATTATATAATCAAATATATATATACCTATATATAAATATTATAAATGCGAAAGTTTGGATGGATGTATGGATGGATGTTTGTTACTCAATCACGCCCCAACGGCTGAACGGATCTGGATGAAATTTGGCACAGAGATAGATTATAGTCTGGAATAACACAATAGGCTACTTTTTATCCCGGAAAATTAAGGAGTTTCCGCGGGAAACGAAAAACCTCGATCCACGCGGACGAAGTCGCGGGCATCAGCTAGTTTCTAATAATACTGATATTGACATAAAATAATTGTAATATGGATTTTTGTTATCTGAAATAAATAAATTGAATTGAATTGAATTGAAAATTACAGTGCTTCACACATGAGGAAAGTTTCTAAACTTACATAAATACATATCTAAAATTTTCGGAACCGGCAGGTTTTGAACCTGCGTCTCTCTGGGAATCGCGCCCTGAACGCCTTCGACCACTCGGCCACTGTTCACTTACTTGCCAGTGCCGGAATTTGAGATATGCACATTTTAATCCAGTCTAGACAATAGACATCCTTATTATTTAATGTACTAGAATGTTAATTCGTCTGAAAACTTGGCAAGCACAGTAGATAGGTATTCTGTTAACTTTTAGAGTCAGATAGGTATTTCAAAGCTGGCGTGATGAAAATTTTAGAATTTTAGCCAGAATAATGTTTTACTGTTTCATTATAATTGCATATTATCATGTTAATTACAATCAGACGGGAGCGCAATCGGAAAGTAACGACGTTACACGCGTTGATGTCTTTTATTTGGCGGATTTAGATCAAAGAGATTTTTACTTTGTACGAAAGCTCTTCTTATATTTTCGTATTAAAGTTACTATTTTTGTATTTTGTATTGGAATTATGTACATAATAATTAATTTTATTTTATTTTATTTTCTTTATTTTTCAGTAATCAACAGAGTTACAACTAATATTTACAATAATTAGAACTTAACATTAAATAAGGCCATAAACGATTACAGAATTAGAATACAAAAAAATATTTTAACAGAGTAGATAGTAGTGCACTGTAGGTAGAACATATTATAATATAATAAGTAAGTAAACCAAGTTTATGTAAAATACGATATATTAATAATTTCTTTAGGTACTTGAAAGAAGTGATAAAATTGCGAAAGAAATCTTTCAAAATATTTGTTCTGGAAATCAAATATAAATATTATAAATGCGAAAGTTTGGATGGATGTATGGATGTATGTTTGTTACTCAATCACGCCCCAACGGCTGAACGGATCTGGATGAAATTTGGCACAGAGATAGATTATAGTCTAGAATAACACATAGGCTACTTTTTATCCTGGAAAATTAAGGAGTTCCCGCGGGAACCGAAAAACCTCGATCCACGCGGACGAAGTCGCGGGCATCAGCTAGTAATAATATATTATTCTGTTTCATAAAATAAATTCCAGGAGAGAATATTGGAAATGATAATTAAAATAAAAACATACGCGCCGAATTGAGAACCTCCTCCTTTTTTGGAAGTCGGTTAAAAAATAATTAAATACTAACTGCAAGTTGTTTAATCATTGTTGTAGAGTGGCGAAGCTGGTAAGTCACAGTGAAATCTATCTTTAAATAAAACATCGCAATTATCATAACATTACATTATTAAAAATTATTTATGTATTTTATTCATTTTTTCCTGTACAACATTGAGCTACATAATCCAAACATACTTGCGCTATTGAATCATTCGAAATTCATCAACATAAAATTGCTGAAAAGTGATAATTCTGTGCTTTACAATTAGCGCTTTCTAAAACACTTAACTCGTAATATATTTTCAATACAGTTGCTTAAAATGCACTTACAGAGGCCGTAAACATGGTTTGTAAGTTAAATTTACTCCCCTTGTGCTATTTTTTTGCAGTTTTTTTTTGTAAGTCCACTTTACTTATAAATAAAAAGGTTTCTTGCAAGAAGGTTCATAATGATATTGACTTTGTATGAAAACTTAAGAAATAATAACATTTAGATGTGGATTGATGAAATTAATTCCTGAAATTAAAAATAGTATCCATACTAATATTATACATGCGAAAGTGTGTCTGTTTGTCTGTCTGCTACGCTTTCACGGCCCATCTGTTCAACCGATTGTGATGAAATTTGGTACAGGGATAGGTTGTATCCCGGGGAAGGACATAGGCTACTTTTATCCCGGAAAATACAAGAGTTCCCGCGGGAATTAAAAATCCACGCGGACGAAGTCGCGGGCATCATCTAGTTTAATTATACTTTTATAAATTATAAAAGTGAATGCTGAATAGTCGAGGAGGGAGTTAAGAGCTACAACCTAGAGCCATGAAGCCAATGAAAAAAACACAATTTAAAAAACGCGCTATTTTTAAGAGTTTACTGAGTTTTCCTTATTAATAATTAATTAATGTGAGTGGTTCAAGTGATGTGGAGTAATAAAATTAAATCAACTATTAGGTATTTTAAATGTAAGAAAAAAAACGCGCAATTAATAGCCGCCAAATATCTCGAAATAAGTAAGTATGGGCGTGAGAGCTTATTTATAGTGAGTACCTACCTAGTACATGTTTATTATCATGTTTTCTCACAAATGTATTGAAAAATGCTGTGTGATACATGAGCGTTAAAGTTTTTACATACTCGTGACGATAGTCAACCCTCGCCTGGCGGCATCGGACTGTCATGAGTCAACCCGTATGTAAAAACCTACTTACTGCTCTTATATCACAAACTACTAAAGTAATAAAGCTTAAAAACCACCCCTGGACGTACTATAATTCTACATCAATGTCTGTACGAAAATCTCCCTTCTATGATTTTCCTGCACTAGCCGAAATAAGGTGCTACAATTTAAAACAGTTTCGGAAATATAAGCATTTTCTACATACCAGATCGTAATTGAAGTTGTAGTCTGGTGTAGTCTGGTCTGGAGATAGAGGTACGCTAAACTGACGGGTGTATGAACTATGTTTTTTTATAAATCTATAAAATGTATATCTGCAGCTTCTACGTGAATTATGAATCTCCGTGAATCTTGGGCTATTAGGTCGGAGCATTAAGCTGTATTGCAACCAGGACGTTGCTCTTAATAGGCATAAGGCCGAAATATACCGGCTACGTACGCGTGTACGTCTACGCGTACGTAGCCGGTATGTTTCGGCCTTTAAGGAATATTAATATATATACCTAAGTATTATAATGAGTCAAAGGAAATCCTTCAAAACATGCTATTATGAAATTTCGTTCATTCATGCCTACGCACGTGTTCAGTCATCGCAGTGACATCACTGGCGTCATAATTTCAAAATCCAAATCCGCGCCAAAACGGCCCGATCCGGGATAGAATAGTGGAAACGTCGCAGGTGCGGATGAAACTTTCTCGCGTATAAAACGTGGCGGGCGCCGGCCGCCGCGACCAGTCCGCTTGACATTGCTGCACCCGTGCACGCGCATCCTTCACCCGCGAAAACGAAAGTGCCCGACACCCGTACCCTTCAGACTGTGATACTGTGATTGTGTTACTAGAACAGTGATCGGTAGCTCGCTGTGTTATCCTGAAACTGTTTCTTCGAACTCTTACCGCATTGAAAGCTCACCTGAAAAGGTACAGATATGGATATGTGTATGACGTAGTTTAACGTAGTTGGTGATAAAAAGTGCATGTGTGTAACAAAAGCGTTACTTTACATTGAAGATAGCGCTCGCCGTCGATTTGTGGTATCCAGGATTTTTGTTTCGAAATAAGGTTTGCCTTGTTATAGTATAAAGGCTTAATAATCATAACTATTGGTTCATAAAAATCCAGGATAGTTTATAATAACTATTAGAATAATTTTCGCAAACAAATCAAAATAATAAATAGACAATCTATCTATATATATATAAATCTCGTGTCACAATGTTTGTCCTCAATGGACTTCTAAACCACTTAACCGATTATAATAAAATTCGCACACCATGTGCAGTTCGATCTAACTTGAGAGATAGGATAGTTTATATTATATAGATTAGGATTATTAGTGCTACCCGTGCGAAGCCGGGGCGGATCGCTAGTTTAACTATAGGTGCTTATAACAGTTATTAATCAAGAGAGAAGATTTAAAAATAATGGAACTTTCTTTTCGAACCTGTTGGTAGAGATGCAGATACAGATAATAAATAAGTAGGCACTAGTATAAAAACAGATTTATCTTAATAATTTTTGCAGATAATTTTCGAATAAGGTTTATTACCTGCGGTCTATAGTTAATCACCTTTAGAAAGTTGCATAATTTTACTTTCACTTACGACAAATATTATCTTTTGCGTATCCGCAACGTTTGAAAATCGTATTTGCATGTGTTGAACAGTTTTTACCGCCAACAGCTGGCTTCTGTGGGTTATTCATTTAAAAATAGGCTTTATGCGTGTGTAGTAAGCGTCAAGTGATGATCGCGGGGAGATTCTCTACAGGCGATATGTGGATGCCGGGTGTGGAAAGTAGGTCAGTCGTTACAGAGCTCGCGTTTTATAGGTATACTGTGGGGTTTCTCGTTTACTTTAATATGTGAAATTACTTGTAAGCATTCCAATTGATTCGCGAAACAACTATATTTTTAAGTATGTAAGTATTGTATTTATGAACGTATTATTATCATTATCTTGCACAAGGTTTTCAGTGCAACAAGCAATTTTAATGAAAATTAATGTTAAGGAACTGAAATAGATGTGATTTATTCACATTTGTCAGTAGATTATAACTCACATTTGAAACATAAATAATAGTTAGTAATTTCACGGGCTCTGAAAAAGATAATGGTGAAAAGAAATAAGAAAATTTACGAGTACCTAGGTGCATGCATATATTAGCAAGGTATATATAATATTACTAGCTAATGCCCGCGACTTCGTCCGCGCGGAATAAGTTTTTTAAATTCCCACGGGAACTCCTTAATTTTCCGGGATAAAAAGTAGCCTATGTCACTCTCCAGGTCCCCAACTATACCCATGCAAAAAATCACGTTGATCCGTTGCTCTGTTGCGGCGTGATTGAAGGACAAACCAACAAACAAACACACTTTCGCATTTACAATATCCTTACTAATATTATAAATGGGAAAGTGAGTTTGTTTGTATGTTTGTTCCGCTTTCACGCCGTAACTACTGAACGGATCTGGATGAAATTTGGCACAGAGATAGATTATAGTCTGGAATAACACATAGGCTACTTTTTATCCCGGAAAATTAAGGAGTTCCCGCGGGAAACGAAAAACCTCGATCCACGCGGACGAAGTCGCGGGCATCAGCTAGTTAGTATATGATATACGAGTACCTCATGAAAAATTGTGCATTTTAACGTCCATCTTTCTCGATAACGATTACATGTCAACAGATGAAACAGTATACTACCCGTACAATTAAAGAATGGGATTAGAAATGGCGGCTCATTTTGCCGGTACGGTCAGCATACACGGGATCTATAGTAACAATCCGCTTGTAACGTTATTTAAATATAACGTTATAGCGATATACCTAGATATATCGCTATAACGTTATATTAAAACATTATCATCTCATTAAAATATCTATGGGGAAATAGGTACATGAATATTTAAATTTATTAAATTAAGAGACCATATAATAAAAAGTGTATAATTAGGTAGATTGAAATAACAATTAGGTTCTGTTACTTGGACCTTCATATCGGTTTTTAATTTGTTGTCCGTACCGGCGAGTGTGAGTATAGATAGCGACAGTGTGCGAGTGAGATGCGAACAGTAGCGACGCCATTTTCAATCCCATTCTTTATGTGTACGGGTAGTAAGTAAATTATTATAAACAAAAAGACATGATTATCCATACTAATATTATAAATGCGAAAGTGTGTCTGTCTGTCTGTCTGTCTGTCTGTCTGCTAGGCTTTCCCGGCCCATCTTTTCAACCGATTTTGCTGAAATTTGGTATAGAGGTAGGTTATATCCCGGGGAAGGACATAGGCTACTTTATCCCGGAAAATTAAGGAGTTCCCGCGGGAATTAAAAAAACTTAATCCACGCGGACGAAGTCGCGGGAATCATCTAGTGTTAAATTGTAACAAATAGACTAGAGGTGGTTAATATAACACGTAACGCAATATGATAACGCGTTATTGTTCCATAACGGGATAACGAGTTATGTGAGGAGCCGCCATGACGTTACGGCGTTATGAATATCACGCGATCGCGCGCGGTGCCTCGTAATGAGTCGTAACGTAATAACACTAATAACGTTGTAACGGCGCCCGCCTGTCGGTAGCGCGCTGCCGCTGGCCGATGGTTATATTGGTTAGTCTCGCGCTGTGGTCTCGCGTAACGCGCTGTTGTGAGTGAACGTCATCGTTGCGTGTTACGAAATTTAGCGTGTTGCAAGACATATCGCGCCTGCCGGCCGCCCACACGTTTTCTTATAACAAGCGCGTTATAACATAACCTATTTAAAAGCATGTTAAAAATTTATAGTTTATAGTCCGTAGCGTGTTATGGATTTATAACAGTTTTGAACAACTCTAAAATAGACGTATATGTACAAAACTTAAACTAAGTAATTCAAACCCATTAAGGAAAATACCGGCCAAGTGCGAGTCGGACTCGCGCACCGAGGGTTTCCGTACAAATCTGTAGGTATAAATTATAAGTAAAAGTTATGGTATTTTTATTGCTAAATGAAATCCATAACGTAACAATGTGGAAAGCTGGAGGAGCATTAATTTAAAATTATTAAAAATATTGTATAATATATTGTAACTAATAATTTATGCTTTTCGCAATTTTTACTTTATCTGTGCTAAAGACGTTGCTTCGTACCAAATTTCAAGATTCTGAGTTCACGGGAAGTACCCTGTAAGTTTTGATTCCCTTGCGAGTGTCGAAAATTTGTAGCATAAACGGCTGTATCTTTTGATTGCGTTGGCTTAGAAGTTTGATTTTTTCACAGCTCCAAGGGACAGTAGACCTGAGTATTTGATATGAATTTCAGCTTGTTACCTCCATGCAGACGGACAACAAAGTGATTCTATATAAGGGTGCCGTTTTTTCCTTTTGAGGTACGGAACCCTAAAAATTTGGGTGAGTGTACGTGAGTGAATTTGCACTTGACCGCCCGTCCGGCCGTCCGTCCGTCCGTCTGTCGGAGCCTAATTTAAATATATAAAAGGAAAGGGCGACTGACTGATTGACTGTCTGACTGGCTGATTTATCAACGCACACCTCAAACCACTGGACGAATCTGGCTGACATTTGGCATGCAGAAAGTTACTATAACTAGACATCCGCTAAGAAAAGATTTTTGAAAATTCAATCCCTGAGGGGGTAAAATAAAGGTTTGAAGTTTGTGTAGTCCACGTGGACGAAATCGCGGGCATAAGCTAGTAACTTCTAAAAACTTCGCTCTGCTCCGCTTACGTGGACAGACACCCATGGCATTTGTTACAGTTAAAACCTTCTTATATTTACCATTATTACATCCATAAATAAATGCGATTACTAAACTAAATCCCATTAATAATAAATAATAATGTACAAAGGGGGACTAAGAACATTTTAAGTTGCTGATGCCTTTTTCATGTCGCACATAAATGCATTTTGCTTATCTCTACAACGGAAATGGTAACTGCAGGTTGTTACAAAATGGTTTTAAATTACGAAATTCCATACAGTAGGGATTTCCACTCTATTGTTGAGATGCAGGCTGACTTCGTAACAATGGAGCGTCACGGTGTTCTGTCATCTTCAAGGATTAAGTATTTTAGGAAAGAGCTTTACGTCATAATGATAAAAATTATACTTGTTATACTTAAAATATAAATACGTTTCAAAATCCAGAAAGAGAATGTATTAACAATTATTAATAATAAGGTGTTGTTTGCTTGGGCGGCTACTGAAAGGTTAATAATTGTAAAGGTAGCGCATGGCATCACAATAATATAGTCTGTCAAAGTCCAATCCATAGGTACCAATTTAACCACCGGAAAAACGAAAATAGGATTATTCCTAGGTAGCCCGCTATTATCTTAGACTGCATTATATCACATACCACATGTTGAGAAATGAAAAGGAAATACTTTTGTGCATAATATTATGATAATAAATAAATAACTGCCTCGTTGGCCTAGGCCAACGAGGCACTAGTGGTTAGCATGTTTGACTGCGGCCGACGAGGTCCCGGGTTCGAGGCCTAGGTCGGGTCACAATAAGTACTGGGTTTTTCTGACAAGAAATTCTCAGTACTACCCCAGAGTTAGGAAGTTGGCGGTGTTACACCCCCGTGCCTCGGAGAGCACGTTAAGCCGTCGGTCCTGCGCCTGATCTCTCTCCGGTCGTGTCAGATTTTTCGTCCCATCGGGCTATGAGAGTAAAGGAACAGAGAGTGCACCTGTGTTTGCGCACACACATGTGCACTATAATATCTCCCGCGCAGATGGCCAATCTCTCTGGAGATTGGCCGCCGTGGCTGAAATTCGGTCGGGAGGACATCATCATCATTATGATAATAAATTTTATTTAGGTACTGGCAGTAGACACCTAGATTCTCACACGGGTGCTACTATCTAATATCTTTTTGGTATATTATAAATACTTTATACATTTTGATGGCGTTAACAATAATATCGACCGAGCTGGATTTGATTTTTGTTTAAGAGAGTAGCTGTTAGAAATAACCAAAAATAATTCTTGCAAGTCAGTTGAATCATTGATACTTCATTGAGTCGAAGAATGATGCCTAGGTATTATGAATTATCATGTAGTTTTCATACGTCATAATTATAATATGAATCGTCACTTTCTCTCTCTGTATAGATTTCATATTTGCGAGATTAATTCTCGAATATAACGGAAATGTCACGGTGAAAGCGTTAATGAGCATGTTGAGTTTTAATTCACGTCAAGACGACTTACTTGCTTAAAAATTGCACCGCAAATTAGATGCGATGTTCATAATTATGATTTACGACTAAAATGTTTAATCATGATACATATAGTTTCAATCTTAACTGAAGATTTCGTGTAGGAAGTAATTTTACAGAATATTGCCATTTTAATTGTATGTGAAACCAATTAAATTGGCGATTGAAAAATTGTCCTTAAGAACCTACGTACCACACGTTTAATTCCTCAAGTTATTATTGGAAAAGGTAGCAGATAGATAGTCATATTTATAATATATTTATAGTACAGAATTTTGTACAATTTTTGTACATAATAGTAGGCATTTTTGGTAAGTACTAAGATTTCGTTTACAACTAGTATAAGATGCATGACATGTGGTCGGACCGCGCGGCGTACTAATGGAAAGCGAGTCAGTGTGTCAGATCCATGCTACTCCACGCCACTCCTATGCCATCTTTACACCTGATTTGTTCGACTAATACACTTGTTATCTTACTCGACTTGATATATATAATAAGCCTGAGGGCTAAAGGAAAGGTGATTGGTAATTTGTGGTTTTTGAGATGATGTGCCAACTGCTTTATAAGTGAAACATTATATCTCTTCTGTCTATTTAGAAAAACAAAATACTGCTCACTGATTGATTACGACGTGTTCAGATTCAAAAAAATTTAAAGATGTGATTTTTATTGATCGTTAATGAATTATTCTCTTAGTTTAGTACAGTTATCATCGAATTATCTGCAAAACTAATTAAAATACCACAAACAGGAACAAAAAAATTCGCGGGTTCAAACCAGTGCAGATAAAATTATTTTATAGCTCAAATTATAGGAAGAATTGTAGGAATGTTTACACGTCCTGCGTGTTCGCAGGACGTGTAAACATGAATATACTAACATTACTGTAGGAATTATAATTCTTAAATTTGTAAGTAGGTGGAAAATGTGAAGCCTCGCTTAAGTGGGTTTAACTATCCGTTGTTATTATATACCATGAATTTTATTGATCATGAATATATCATAAAGCACATCAAATAAAGATAAACGACCATTCTAATTGTATTGTTGCATAGAAATATTTTATCTTAATTGCATCTTTACAAATGTGAGTGATCAAGCAGTTTATCTAGCATGAACGATCATGGAAAACATTGTACTTGTTCATATAGGTGCGCGGGCGCGCAATCGGTGGCAAGAGCTAATTTTTGCATAGTTGCATCGCAATCTACCAAGCCTATATTTTGTAAGTACGTGTAAACACGGGTACTATTCTAAAAGCCAATTTAATAAAATACTCATTTAACCGAAGTTAGTACGAAAGGGAGCTTACAATTATAAGGCAACGTAAACTATGTGCTTTTCATCCCGCCTCTCGTGCTGCCCGATAAAATTCTCGAATGCAAAAGAAATATGGATGTGATGAAGTGATGATAAACCATTTTCGATGGTCATTATCATAGAAGTATTTAGAACGGGTTGTCTGGAGGAGATCACTTTTAATAATTGATAAGACCGCTCTTATGCACGCGTTGTTTTCTGTTTTTGTTTATAATTAAGTTATTTCTGTATTATGTGTGGCAATAAAGAATTTATTTATCTATCTTAGTATTTATCGTCGTAAGTCGAAGCATTATTTAATCAAGTAAATGGAGCATTATCACATACATAAACTGGGCTTGGCTGTCTGATAAATCAACACACAACATATACAACTAGCTTGGGGTTAGAAACTTGAATTATGAAGGCGCTCGCTACGCTACAAAAGATATTTCGAAAAACCAACCTCAAGGGATTTTCAAATTACACTGAAACAATACTGTTGGGTAAAATGTGATACTGTTGCGACAGCTTCCGCCACCACAGTCCACAATCGCGAGTTAACGTGAACAAGCTAACAACTAATTGCATTGCGATCACATCATGCGCGGGAGCATCGGTTATTGTTGCGAGGCATAGTTTACAAGTAGGGCTCCTTTCTTTTGCCTGGGAAATGAGCCGCTGGCTGGAAACGAGAGAACATGTCGGATGTTTAGAATTAAAAAGATAACGAAAAGTACTTATCGAAAATATTGTTTGTCGCTTAGATAATTTAACCAAATTCTCTGAAGTTTGTCATGATTAATGTTGGGTGCATTTCGGTAATAAATAAAAGGAGAAAACAGGTGACATATCAGGTGACATAATATCTAAATCTCGATTATTTATGTTGATTAGATATTTTAGTTAAGATAGAGAGATTTCCTAAAAGGCTACAACTAGACTTTAGTAAAAACTTTATGAATTATGTAAAACTATATAAATATATGCATAAAAATGATGATTGTATTATGTAAGAATGCGCAATACCTTTTCTAATGACATTCCTGACAGTTTCGGTTTAGCATAAAATCAAAAATAATGTTGTTTATAAAATTGCAACAAAAACAAAAAAATAAAACAAAAGCTCTGTTAATATCTAAAACTACCGAGCGGTAATTATTTAATGTTAATCTATCATGTCTAATATGTAATTGGTACCCACGATACAGGATTACCTAGTGTGGGTACTATTGGTCATAAGAAAAAAGTTTAAAATAGATAATTTATACGATGGTATCTACAACCAGTGAAACTAGGGCAACCGCCGATATGACCGCTGGCTTTTATTGCTTTATTATTTTTGCATAAGTAATACACAATAAAACTAGTGTATTGCAATTGTCTAACACTTTCGTAATGCTGAATCGCATGAGTAGAAAGTACCTTCATAATTTGATTTTGAGCTACCGATGTATGTAAAAGTATTTTAAACGAGGATGTCAATACGTGAACGAGGTATGCCCGTATAAATGAAACCAGTAACGAGATGCTAGAGCCCCTATATTTCTAAATCCGCCTTATACTCAGGTGGGAAAACGAATTTCTCTTCATTCAAATGCCTGCATACTATCAGCTTAACAAAATCTTGCATATCAAAACGGATTTATTTGTTTTATTCACACAGTTATGAATGGAATTTAAAGAAACTAGATAAACAAGTCGCTCGTATTAATAGCTGCGATAACAATTTTGAAAGTGAAGTCATACAGAGTGGCATTAAGTACAAGTCAATTCAAAAGTAATAATTTACGTAACGAAAGTATTTTTATATTTGACTTGCAACCGACCGCGGCTTCGCTCGTTAACGTGGGAATTTCAAAAAATCAGACCGTATTCATAGTCTACATTATAAAGGGAACATTTGCGCAAAATTTCACCTCTCTAGGGCTTGGGTTGGGCGTTGATGAGTCAGTGAGTGACTGAGTCTGGACTTCTTTTTTAATTGTATGAGATAATTAATAAGCAATCTCAGATTGTAGGCTGGGAATACATTGTCCATCGCTTGAGTAGCCATATAACGTCTTTAAAAAATAATAAGTTTCTCTAGTTCTCTACTGCAGCTTTCGTCTGAACGTCTCGTATCTAGAAAGTAATAATAAATTTCAGACACCTCGGCTTCTACAATGTAGCGATGGCATCCAGCCTAAACTTTAGTCTACCCTTGCCTTAAAATCTGTAACCCAATAATTTATGTTGCTAACTTAAACTTCAATTTATTACAGAGTTGGTTGCTGTAGCTATAGCTATAAGTGAGTTATCTTTGAACTGTGGTAGGAATATAACTAAAAGAAAATACCTACTAGGTATCTACAGAATATTTCTGGGTATATTAATATAGTTAAGATCTTCTTCGTCTTACTTAGTATGTATTAACAACAGGACCATGAACTCGTTTTATTTCAACATAAATATTACAATAACTTCGTACGCGAATTAAATATGTATCTCAATTCTGTAGAGAACAAAACTATGTACCTACTTATAGTACGTAACTTTGTGCCTATTGTTCAGAGCGCAATTAGAGATAATGAAACTAAAACTTTCTTACTTAATTTTATATGATTTTGTAAGTGTGCACTTATTGTTATGGTAATAAAAGTTATTCATAAAAAACCAGTAGCACAATTAGAGCAAAATCCAACTCACTTTCTCCCTGTGTTTCTTTTATTAATCTTTCAGCACCCAACCAAATATACCAACATCCAACAGCTACAATTGAGAATAATTATATTGCGTTCGTTTTCTATTTTAACTTTACGCACCTATGAGTACGTAATATATTTTACTAGCTGATGCCCGCGACTTCGTCCGCGTGGTTGAGGTTTTTTTGATTCCCGCGGGAACTTCTTAATTTTCCGGGATAAAAAGTAGCCTATGTGCTATTCCAGACTATAATCTATCTCTGTGCCAAATTTCATCCAGATCCGTTCATCCGTTGGAGCGTGATTGAGTAACAAACATACATCCATACATACATACATCCATCCATCCAAACTTTCGCATTTATAATATTTATATGGATATATGGATTATTGAAAGGTAGTAAGAAAATCTCAATGTATTTAGGTATATAATCCAAGTGTTACAATTTATCAACAAGTATTCGCAAAAAAGAATACATACTTATGATTAGAAAACTCTTAAGAGAATAAAATTGCTCATTAGACACGCGATTCAAAGTATATTTGTCTTTCAATTATGATCGATGGTAGGTAGATATACGAATATTATACACAGATCGACAGACAGGATTTTCATGTCATGAATTCACTTTCTTTTCGCGTAAATATGAATAATTTTTCATGCAAATTAATGAGAATTTATAAATGTGTAATGTATATATGTTTATTTTAAATGATATTTTGGGTTAATGCACCTATGAACGAATAGATACGTTAGTTCGATGAGCGAAAAGAAGTTTATTCTTCTAGAAAACTAAAGTGCAAATAATGCTATTAATTGCCGTGTGGAATTCTACTTTAAATGACTATCGGGCAGTTTTCAAAGTACTCGCCTGTTGGAACTGGTTAGGCCAGATGAACTAAGGAAGGGCTGCCTTGACTGAACTAGTGCATTATTTATTATGGCAGCGATTTCTCGCGACTCGTTCTAAGATTTCACCACTTTCATCTTGTAGTTGTACTAGAAATATTCATTTATTTTTATTAGAACTATTCACTCACACTATATCATACTAATATTATAAATGCGAAAATGTGTTTGTTTGTTGGTATGTCCTTCAATCACGCCGAAACAGAGCAACGGATAGATGTGATTTTATGGTATGGTATGGCATGGAATCTTTGAGGAATAGTTGAGGACCTGGAGAGTGACATGGGCTACGTTTTTCCCAGAAAATGAGGATTTGCCGTGGGAATTAAAAAAAAACTTATTCAATGCGGACGATGTCGCGGGCGTCAGCTAGTTGTAAAATATGTAGACTTATTAAAGGTACTTTAAAATGCTTAAGAAGCATTTTAATAAGTCCAATTTTTTTAAATTTCTACAAAAAGAAATTGAGTAAAACAATTAGTATAAAATTTTTAAGTATTTAATATAAAATTGCCCATCACGACTAATCCAAACTGCATCATTTGGATTATATTTTACTGCTACGATCACTGAAGGATTCTCGTAGCAAGCTCGTAGAGCTTATTTTCATGACTATGCAGCCATCGAAAATTCATGCTACATTTTATAAATTTGAGAACGAAAGACAGTGACTTCTTTTTTTATTTATCATTCAATCACGCCGCAACCGAGCAACGGTGAGTATCGATGTGATTATTTGCATCTATACTTATCGTATCTATAATTATACGTATCTACTTCTTAACGGTTTAATAATTGGAAGCAGTCATAGCAATAATTATAGTATGTTATAATTTTATTATTACACAAGCTATCATTGCTTAGAATGTAGAATTAAACATGCTATATTTAACTACCTACGGCCAAGATACCATTGTTAGTAGTGACAATAGTGACACATATCAAACTTTTACTTTCATTTCCGCAAACACGGGAAGTTGAGTTATCGCAAATAACTCATTGTTTCCACTATAACGTCGAAAGGAAGGTTTCTCTAACTGACGGTCCATCAGATAACTTTTTGATTTTTATAAATTTTTATAGATAGTAACTAATTATTAGTCTCAATTAATGACGGCAATATGAATTATCATAGCATGCACTGGACGGTACTTTAGACCGCATTATTGGTCTTTTTTTACACGGTTACAACTAAAAATATGTGTAATTATTTTTAAAAAAATATTAGCCTTTCTGTATTATTTTATTTAAATAGGTACTTATACTGCTTTCTTTCTAATGCTAGTCTTCCAATAAATTAATAGTTGGAATGTCGCTTATTCGAAAAATATTACTTATAGCTACAAATTTTAAATATTATAAACTGCCTCTTTTTTGTTTAAATTTACGTTGTAAGTTATAAATATATGCTAATTAATTATACGAAACATAGTTTTTAAGTAAATGTAGAGCAGTAAATCTGTCCTAATTAAGTACCTACATAAGGCGATGTCATTCCTCGTAAATTTCTCATACATGTTAAATGTATGTTGTATCATTTAAGCACAGTTAAAGTTATGTAACAATAGCCTCCTTTTTTTGAAGTCGGTTAAAAACAGTAGCACTAGACCCTCAGGAGTTTACCCACAATGTTGTCTTTTTGTTTCAGGTTTTCTCGTCCGTGATTGGAGACAAAATATATGACACCAAAAACATCTTTAGTACGTATACTACTTTTTATTATAGTTTATTTTTTATTTAAGATTCTACCCGCGACTTCGCACTCTCCACTTCGTTTAACAATCTACTAAATTATGTATGCTCTCGTTATCATTAAATATTGAATCGTTAGGCCGCGGTATAGATATAAGTAAATAATTTTAAAGTTGATTAATAAATGTTTGATTGATCAAATGCCCAGGTCGTTTATTACTGTATTTATTTGTGGTATTTTAGTTATTGTAATATTTTATTTTATGCCAATTATAGTGTGGTATGTACCTATTTCACTCGTATAGTGAACGCAATTCATTGGCGTACTTTATTTTATTTACATTTATAATATAACTACGCCCGAAAAAAACCACGAATACAGCGCTTCTGTATCTGATATTTAAATATATTTAGAGGGCCGTTTTTTCTCACCGATCCAATAAAAAGAGAAGACACATAAATAAAAACCGAATTACGCAACGTTCGTTCATATGCGGAAACAGCTGCTATATTTCATGTTCGCTTGATCATTTCTTTGCCAAAATATTCGACTTTCTCCAGCGGTAATTACTTCAGTGCAAGTGAGGCTGAGGCCGGTTACGCAACAATCTGGAGGCCATGCGTGCCAGTGAAAGTACTTTGAAGGATCACTCGTATTGCGACCAGTTTCACCATTGTTTTACGTATTTATAAACATGTTACATTACATCGACAAAAGTAATTTTTTTTAATAGTAGGTACTTTTAATAGTACTACATATAACAAAATTTCGATGTAAATAAGTAACAAAATAAAATACTTAACACAGCTGTTGCAGAAAAATGTCTTAAAATTGGTGTACAGCTTTGCTTGCGTTGAAGTCTTTTACAAGGACGAAATTACTCCCGTGCGTCGACCTCTAGATCTATACTTCTAAATGCGAAAATTTGGATGGATGGATGGATGTTTGTTACTCAATCACGTCAGAACGGCTGATCAGATCTGGATGAAAATTGGCACGGAGATAGATTGTAGTCAGGAATAACACATAGGTTACTATTTATCCCGGAAAATTAACGAGTTCCCGCGGGAACCGAAAAACCTCGATCCACGCGGACGAAATCGCGGGCATCAGCTCTTAATTTATAAAACTACCTTTTTACGCTTAGAGCTTGAGAGATTATTATCGTAATCTTTAATTTACATAAGAGTCAAAACGTATGATAACGAGCATGAAACTGACCTGTTTATTCGTCTGTAAGACTAACCGCTTTAAGTTTAAATAAGTTAAAAATAATATTAAAACAATGAAAACCCGTAGTATAACAATATTTACGTATTTGACCAAAAATAATCATAATATAACCATTCTAACTACTGTTACTAACTTGATAATAATATGTAAATAGGAGAGACGCCATTTCGTCTGTTTTTTGTATATAAACCATATTATTTTATTGTTGAAAGGTAAGGCTAAAGTTAATCAAAATCTTCTTTTGATAATTTTAATAATATTTACCAACTCAGCAGTCATAGAAAATACATAAATCAATAATTAATGTTTAAGAGTAATCTAAATTCTAATCCAAGCCCACCTAAAATTACACCATAACTAAAATGATGCAACTCATAGAATTACGAGTGAAAGCGTTGCCTATTCGGCTACAAAAAATGTGGATCTGTGAACTCATCATCCTTAAATCGGTATCCGCATTGTGATTTCAACACAATAGTCCGGAGGGCTTCACGGGCGTCAATTATCTCACGATGTTGCGCAACCGCAACCGGGCGTCGCGTCGCGCCGCACTCGCCGGTTCCCCTCGTCCTTGAGACATTATCCGACTTTCTCTTCCGCGGAGGCGCTTGCGCTGACCTCATTCTATCGACATATTTCATGTACGTGCGTTTATTTACGTCGTTATTACAGGTACAATAATAACCACATTGTGGTCAGCTTAAAAATAACCGGGCAAGTGCGAGTCGGACTCGCGCACCGAGGGTTCCGTACAAACTACAAACCTGTAGGTATATCACAGGTAATAAGTTTATTATTAAAAAAAAAATATTATGTGACTAAAAATTAAAAAGTTAACTAAAAATTCAAGGTTTTCGAAATTTTTCCTTTAAATAAATGTGTGCTATAAAACGTTGCTTCATGCCAAATTTCAAGATTCTAGGTCGACTGGTCCTTTAGGTATTGATTCCCTTGCGAGTAGTTGCGAGTTTCAAAATATGCGGCTTAAAATGCTGTTTCTTTTGATTGCGTTGACATAGAAGTTCGATTTTGTTACAGCTTAAAGGTATTATAGACCTGAGTATTTGATATGAATTTCAATTTAATACCTCTACGCGTTCATGAGGAAAGGGGTAGTAGATTCTGATTAAAATTTCAAGATTCTGATTTTACGGGAAGTACCCTGTAGGTTTTGATTCCCTTGCGAGTGTCGAAAATTTGCAGCATAAACGGCTGTATCTTTTGATTGCGTTGGCTTAGAAGTTTGATTTTTTCACAGCTCTAAGGGACAGTAGACCTGAGTATTTGATATGAATTTCAACTTAATACCTCCATGCGTTCCTGAGAAGAAGGGTCTTGACACACAGACAGACACACAACAAAGTGTGTGTATAAGGGTTACGTTTTTTTGCTTTTGATGTACGGAACCCTAAAAAGAAAATTGAGGAGTGTCATTTCAAAATCACTTTTCGAAAAAAAAGATATTTTGATTGGAATCCATTCCCAGTACCTCCTACTCAATCAATTGCACCTTCACCAAAAGTATTTGAATCTTTATTAAAATTAACTAACTTCAAACAAACAAATCCACTTATTTTCAGATACTCAAAATAAAAAACACGTGCAAACTGACTTATTTATTTGAGACCAGACATTTTCTTGTATAATTCCATTTCATGGAATTTATTCGTTGATTTTATTAATTTTCGTTTTTGAAATGACAATCAATCAATAATAATTTATCTCTTCAGTGTTCCTGCACTTGCAAAGATTTTGTTGTTAGCTAAAACACAATAGGGACCGGACAGGACAAAGCGTCTGCGCAAAATTGCCGTGCCGCACTAGTGCGTGCAGCTCCGAATAAAACTGTCATTATACGGACTTTTTGCCAGTCAGAAAATGTCGCACTCATGAGTTTGGTTACTTCTACAATATTTATGTAAGGTTTTCGGTACCCATTCAAGTTGTAGGACTTTTATATTGCTCTCAAATTATGACGGGTTGGTTGGGGTTAATCTTGTTCGCACCTAATTATGACAATTTTTTTCTAGCCATGATCTCCCTAATGGTTTTATATTGAAGTAGGATAAAGTCCGGATGGATGCCCCACTTCTTGAAAAAGCATTTCAAAATTATTTAGGTATACTTTCTACAAATAAGAACACCACAAGCAGGTAAAATTACTTACTTACATTTCCAATCAAAGGATGTCCTGTCACCTGTCAGGTACTACATCCGAGGAAATATAAATACCTGTTAAAGCACTTGGTTTCTATAGTTAGCAGAGAGTGATATCTCCAGTTGTAAGCCGATAGTCGGGCGTCGGATGTCGCGAAATGCGCACATCAGTGAGGTAGAGAGTTTTCTCCGCTCGGAAGTTCCGGCTGCTCGGGAATGGTAATATTGGGAGATAAGATGTCGGCCCTCCTATTGATCAATCGTATCTTGTTTGCTTTTTATAAACTTTTATACTAATTGACACTGAAACAATCTAAACAATGTAATGTATCTAAGCAGTGTATTTCGGGAAGACGTTCTAGTACTTATATGTCGTTTGAAGGCGTAAGTAAGACCTGGATAACTCAATTACTTGCCCGTTTATCGTCAACTCGAATATAGTTGATGTTCAAATAATTTTCTAAATTATACTTTTATCATCTTAATTAGGTAGGTATTTCATTTGACTGATACCTGAAAGATACCTGCTTGGTATAATATAACTTAAGTATATGAATGATGTCCGGTATGCGTTGCAACTAATAATGCTACTTGCGTGCCACCAATAATTGTGCCTAAGTAGGTACATGCCATATCAGAAACCTTCCTATAAGTATCAACAGCTACTATACAAAGTTTCAACTCGATCGGATGAACGATACGCAAACGTATCAATAACTAATAAACAAACAGTCACACAGACAAACAATAAATTTTATAATATATAATAAAGAAGACCCAGATTTATACAAAGAATTTAACAGATAAAAACACAAATTGATTTATGAACATTTTACCTTAATTTGTATTGACAATTTTAACATCGAGAGATTGGGTCTAATGAACAGGTTATGCAAATCACCGAGGGAAACCAGGCCAGTTTCCTAGATATAAGGAAACTTCTCTTTAGGTTTAACATGTTTGACATTAGCAAGCGCTACCTAATAAATTACACGCAGCTATTGACAGCTGCAGTTTATTTATAATCTAAGCTTTAACTTCTACTTACTCTACTTTATGTTGCTGCGTAGGTTTTGAATTAAAACGAACACATATAGGTTGCAGTAATTTACTTTGACATGCGAAAGTGTAAAATAATATTGCCTCAGTGCGTTGATACGTCGTTATTTTAGTTTTAACAGAGTTGAGATTTATTGTGATAAAATCTAAAAGTAACAAGTCGCTAGCCTATAGCAGCAACTTTAAAGCATACTAGATGATGCCCGCGACTTCGTCCGCGTCGATTGAGGTTTTTTGGTTCCCGCGCGATCTCTTCAATTTTCCGGGATAAAAAGTAGCCAATGTGTTATTCCAGACTATAATATTATATCTCTGTGCTAAATTTCATCCAGATCCGTTCAGCCGTTCTGGCTTGAAAGAGTACCTAACAAACATCCATACATCCATACATACAAACTTTCGCGTTTATAATATTAGTCTAACTTGTTTCCACTTGTCATCGTACAATAATCGCTTAGCATTGCAGAATTGGTTAGCAGTTTGTCGGGCGATAATATTATACCGATCGAGTAGGTATAACTATAGTGTATACTGCAAGTGCAAAGGTCATGGTCTGATCATCGTGGAGAATATTTTTTAAGGTACAGGTAGGTACAGTATTGATAGCCAACATCAGTAACATATTATTACAAAATATATTGTCTGGATGTGGATATTAACTTAATAATTATAATGCATTATGTATGTATGTTCTATATGCTACATTGGTACAATATGACTAAATACATGATTAATATTTATCTACATATTATACAGTCATTTGCATGCATGATCCGACGGACAGTGAACTCGATATGTATAAGGAAAGTTTTCTCTATTCGGCAATGTTACGCTATAGTATGCTAATTGTTTATTGAATTATTAAGTAATAGAAAGCGCTATCTTGCCTACAAATCGATTTCTTATGCAACGGTTAGCTGTCTACTTAATTGTATAGGTGCGTGGGCGTAAGTATAAATACTACGAGCTCGCAGAACCTACTGTGTCATACCAACGAAAGTAACCGGACTTTGCGTTTGCGCTTCTAATGCCAAGTGCGGCGAAGAAAGCGAGCTGCCCGACACTAGGGAGCCTCTTAGATATATAGTCATCTCGCTCTACCAAGTTTGGAGTTTGCTTGCGAGAGAAAGACTACGTGTGCTTAAAAGAGAAAGTGGGCCACGTTACGTTTCTCAGTGCCATTAACATGGGCATTGAACGTGAATCTCAACGGGTACCAAATTGAGCCCTCAGATATATTTATAGTGGGCTTTATTACTATTTTTTTTGGGTTTAAATTTGTATGTTTCAAAAGGATAAATCCGATTGTAAAGCTGGGCAGTTTACCATTGATGCGGAGGTGCAAAATTCGGAGAGCAACGAACTATGGCAGCGGAGAAAGTGTTGTGTGGCGTAAGGCGTAACCTTGAGACTATGGCGCGGGTGCTCCTTATCGAATCATCTAATTGATGGGTCAATACGAATTCAAATGTGTGCAGGTGTGCAGCGCTTTTGCAAAGAAAATTAATTCATTAATTCATTAAAAATAGTCGAAACTTTAATTATACATATAAAATTAGGTTATTCTGTGGGAATTTTCTGTTTATGGGTAAGCTGCGTAGGTATCTGATGCAAATATTCTGTAAGAAAATCTTTGTGATAACTAGAATCACAACTGTGTCTTAGCTGTAGGGTTTAAGTACAAGTAAAAACATTTTAAAATCTAGACTTTTTATAAATTACCAAAGTATAAATATACAAATATGATTTTTCAAAATTCAGTTCACAGCTCTCACGGCCGTCCTATGTTTTTACATCGATAAAAACCCTAATCACAAAGCAGAACGATGAACAAATTTCGCGTATCAATATATTCTTAAAATATTTAGTTTTAGCGAAAATCGACTACTAAAGTAGGTCAAGAGAATTATTTTTAAACCCGCGAATAGTAAGTACGTGATCGGAAAACAAATTTTATACATTTGGAACGAAAAAGTGTCAACAGATTAGCGCCGCAACTTGCGGTTTAAAACTGAATTTCTTTTTCGTTCAGTTTTTGTTGTTGTTTACGCGGTAAATAGAGCTACTATCCCGCGCTCTTGTTTGATAATCTCCTCTCCCCAAAGGTTGTCTGGAAGAGATTGCTTTAGCAATAAGACCGCCTTTGCACACTTCTGTTTTATCTTTTAACCTTTTTGTTTATTGTTTTTGTTTTAAGTGTGTGCAATAAAGAGTTTATCTATCTATCTATCCATCTAATATTATGAGAATTTATGAAATCAATTACACATCACACTACGTCCTTAAATAAAATAGTCATTCATAGTATCACATTACTGTCATCAATTATACAGATATTTTAAACTAGTTAATCTTTAAAGCCATTACTTAGCTATAAATCTAAGACCATGTGAAATCCAACAATGGTGACGTTGTTCGAACGTTGACCCATCAAGTGAAAATATCGAGCCATAGAATACCATACTATGCACAATAAAAGTGACGTGAAGACAGTTTTTCGTTACAAATGAAAGCTGGCAAAACAAATTCAATGGCTTCATATTATCTTTGTCTCAGAATAATTCAATTCTCGTTGGATACTTGAACGTTAGCAATTTATGCTATTCTCATAACGCTTCAATAGAACAAGATTATTTATCTGTTTTTACATCGGAAAGCTGATGACAAATTCTAGAGAAATCTTTGAGCGTGTGATGTTAAGAGAAAAAATATTACAATGTTGGATACACATAAAAATGTGCATTAGCTATAACCTTTTTTTGATTATTTTGTTATTTAGGTAGATAATGGCGAACGAATGAAGTAGGTACGAATCATGCTAGGTATATCCTATGGTACCCAATGTACTAGAGATCGAAAGATTCCTTATCATAATAAATCCGTTTAATCTAACAGCTGTAATATTATTATGTCACAAAACTTACCTACTACTTACTAATAAATGCAAAGGATCTTTGTTATTTTCGTTTAACTTTAAAATGTTGTTGTATTTTGCAGTAGGTACATTTTCTTTGCGTACCTATAGTTTATCATTAGCATAAAATACGGCAAAATTTACAATGCAATTAGGTGAAGTTGAAATACGCGTCTGCGATCAGCTACTTAGGTACAGATTATGCATTCCTAATCAGAATGGAAAACATGTTGCTGACAGACGCATAAAGTATTTTAGCCCTACCCACATTATTTAATAGAACTCGCGTACCTACTTTCTAACGACTTGCTTAAAAAGAATGGTTAGAAAGAAGTCGATCTTTTAAACATTCCTATGTATTAATTAAGTAAAAGTTTCAGCTCGTTTCTACGTAATTAAAAGTCACAGTGCTCACGCGTCGTTAATCAGAGCCGAAAGTGACTGAGCAAAGATCAAACCACCAATTATTCGCCAAAACACGTACATTCATTAATGCAGACTTGCATTTCATACTGTTTCGATTGTTGTGAGATCGTCGTTAGTAGGTACGTTTGAGTGCATTAATGACGTCATATTATAATATGTCTGTCTAACTTTCTATTGTGTATCTTGAAAGATTAGGTATTCTTAGATCAAAGATGGTCGAAAAAAATAATTGGATGATTCGTACAATGTATACCTACCTGTACGAGTGTAATTTTAAAATATTACTAAACCTAAACCTGTATTGTAAATCTGCGAGCTTCTCAAAATAAAGACAGTTCAAATACCTATATATTTTTTGGAAAATTCAAATTGTAGGTATTAATTTTACAAGTAATGTCCAATGTTACATATGTTTTCTAAATATCGGCCGCATTGACTTGCATATTATCAAAATAGAAAACGAAAGTCTTCATTAGAACCGGCTAAAGTTACAATTCATGTCGACTTTTATTGATCTGTTCAGTTGTTAAAGTGATATAATGATGTAAAGTAAGATCTAGAATCACAAAATTTACTTATGCATAAGATATACAATTCTACTCTAAAATGATAAACTTAATTGCATAGGAGATTAATTCTAATCTTCACGTCTTTTTTATGGTTTAAACAATAAAAGCTTTGGATGATGCCGCCGGCTCCTTTGTGTTTACACGCTTAAATCTCGTTTAATAATAAAGTAATCTATCTCAAAAGAAATAAGACAAGAGCAGTTTAGGCCTCAGGCATACGTTCAGCTAGGCTTTGTATTTACCAAGTTCATTATAATTGGTTCTATTATTACAACCAAGAGTTAATTGGGTATTTGACTCTCTGTGTAACTGATTAGAGCTATTATTAAAATAAGAAAGAGGTCTTTAGAAAGAGACATCTTAATTTACTTTTTTCTTTATCGGTACCTATTTAAAGAAGATATCTAATTTCGATTTATTTTTAACTATTATTATTAAAAAGATTGAGGCTCATGGGCAGTATAATATTTTTTTGAAATATGCTTAGAACTATGCCATCCACTTGCATGGTATTTTTTTATCAGAAGGAAAAAACATTGTATGCCTCCATTCATTTAATAATTCTTTGCTAAAGTTGTGAGTGATTAGCATGAAAACAATGGAGTGTTCGGACTACATTTCCAAGATACAAAATAGGGCTTTAAATAATCCGTACTAATATTATAAATGCGAAAGCATGAGTTTGTTTGTTGGTTTATTGGTTTGTCCTTCAATCACGCCGCAACGGAGCAACGGATCGACATGATTTTTGGCATGGGTATAGTTGACCTAAGAAGGACCTGGAGAGTGACATAGGCTACTTTTTATCCCGAATAATTAAGAAATTCCCGCGGGAATAACAAAAAACTTAAACCACGCGGACGAAGTCGCGGGCATCAGCTAGTAATTTAATAATTTTACTTACAGGTCGAATAAAAAAAACTAAATTTATAACGTTGGTAATACATAGGTAAAACATTGAATTCAAAGAGGAAGAAAAAGGAGAGTAATTACTCTTTATTGCTAACTAAAAGTCTGCCACTTTTCCCACGTCTTTTCAGGGGTTTCAAAACCACGTGGGACTTTCCGATTTTTCGTAACGTAACAGACATACAGTTAACAGGCACACACAACCATTTGTGTTATAGTTCCATAACTATGGATATTGGCTATTATGTACGTGTTTGAATGAGACCACACGACAAGGGTGGATAGCGGTTTGATAACTATCGCGCGACTATCGCCCTACATTTGGCAGTCTAGCTTACTACTATTACCTATTCTGTGGTCTAGCGCTTAATTGAAGTCGCCAGCACCTGCTAAGCCATTATTATAATATCTCCCAGAGATTGTATGAAAATAGAAAATGCCTGAGGGTCTACTTTCTTGCAATCTTGCAACCTAGTTTCGGTCGGACTGATCGACGGCAAAAAAAATTAATTGCCTTGTCTAACGTCACGAAAACTAAACAAAAGTTAAAATATATACTTATCTTAATTATCTATTTGGTATGTGGTATGGAAGTACAATACTATGTAATTTAAAAAGAAACGTTTAGAATGATAGTTGAGTCATACTATGCTACGCTGCGGTCTACGGCTACGGTTATTATATCTACGAAATTTTAGGGCCGTCTACGATTTCGTACATGAATTCTAGGCTTTTATTTTTGGGTGTTTTTTGTTATATTTTGTGCTGAAACAGTCTAAAACTAATCCCTTCAGTTTTATATAATAAAAACATGTACCTACTCAGATATTTATGTCAAATAACTCGTAGCCACACTGTCTTATTTTTTTGTCATTTGCAAGAGGGGCTCGCTTGGCCTTGGGACTATGTCAGAAATCACGCAAGTGCAAATAACAAGAGTGCTAACTTGTACAGCGCAAACATACGAGTATATACGAACACAAAATAAAATCTTTATTTATAAAAGAAGACACTGACTGAACTGACTGACAGCTTACTCCGCTAGGTCCAGACACTTTACATTATGCATAAGGGGTTCTTTTAGACCTCCACGAAGAGAAAGGAAAACCTAATTCATAAAATCACAGGAAAAATACATATTTTGTGGTTTCATATAATTTCACCATAGGCAACGTAGCTTATACAAATTATTCATAAGTACTATGCTAATAATGCATATTGTTATATGACAATGAAGTTAATGCTTTCTATTAAAATAAACACAATAAATACTAGTCTTGACATCGCAAAATAAAACCTACCCAGCGACCTTGCCCCTTTGAAGTGAAGGCCGCGCGCGATTTCCGCTCGTCGCAACGGGAGCGCATCAGTGAAAGATGTAAGCCGGTGCAGTTCCGGCGCACGTTGCACTCGGTCATTGGGTCACCCCACACGCGCCACTGGGGGGAACGCTAACTGGGGGGGTCTGATACCTCGCGCCAGTCTCAGAAGCTATCGCAAGCTAACGCTATGCACGGTGCGTGCGCGTATCAACGTACCTAGCGCACGCGTCCGCGCTGCAGCGAAGCGCAGGCGTTGCGTGCGCCCTCTAGTGACTGCTTCAATGTGTTGCGTTGGTTGCAGGCCGCCGACTGACTGGACTGTGACTATGAAGAGGACCAGGCTACTGCTGGTGCTCGCCACGCTCCTTATAAAGGTGAGTTTGATTACTTTATGAATTTATGATAAATAATGTAAATAATTTGGTAATTAACTAACTAGTCACGTTGAATTTAAAAAAATTTGAGCAACTTTAATTACACGATTTTATTATAAAATAGATAAATAATGGTAGGTATTAATAAAAAATAAAAAATAATGAGCCTAGTTTTTAAATGTGTTAATTAGAAACAGTGTGATAACAATTATTTGACGTGAATTCATAATACAAATGTATCAATAAATCACGATGGATTAATTTACACTTCTGTTAGAGATACCGTTGATCCTACATTAATACAGCAAGCTAACCGTCCAGAGAAACATCTGATATACTCGTATAAGTGCATCGTCACTGAATGTCTCGTTGAACAATATACCATTAGATTTCACCGCAACAACAGATTACAATCATTAAATTTGTATCAGCGTGCACACGTCACACAAAGTTTACCTATACAGAAGTAAAAGAAAATCAAACCGCATCAAAAGTAGAACACTATCAGTCGCGGAAAACTGAATTCTAGAAATGGCTGTAGGTTTTATCCATTAAAAATTTCAATAAGATTACGTATAATTGGGTATTTGACAACTAGTCAAATCAGTGTTTGAAGAAAAGTTACTACTTTTCTTCAAACTTCGAAACGAGCGCTTAGTACATATTGTCGCTGAAATTAGTTATATTCCATTTAGGAAAATAAAAGTTATCTAAAAAGGCGTATGTAGCCCGTGCCCGTTCGATATGAAAAACTCTACGGTAAATGACATCTTATCGCTGGCATAAGTAGATAGTAATAATTATTAAGTAGATTGTAATAATTATTTAGTCACATTTACAAACTTATCAAAATCAGCTGCAACACTCTTCAACTTAGCTGTATATCTCATCTAGAACTTTTTTAAGTATCCATGTAGGATTTTAAATCCGGAGCAAGCCACCTCGATATTCAACCAGTAACCATATCATTGCGGCTCGGTGGAGAAAAACTTGTATAATGAGACTACGCGCCATCAATTTTTGTACCTAGTATAGAACGTGCTTCGCAGATCTAAATTTCTAACTAAAAACTTAACGAATATATTTTTTAAGAATTTATATGTTAAAACGAAAGAATACCGAATTGTCAAAAGGAAAAGTTGATGATACATCGTAAAAGTTCTATTGAAAACTAGGTAAATTCCGTGGCTTCGTCTGAAACGTAGAAGGAACCCGTTGGAGATTTTACTATATATGTAGTGCTTGACGTTCCTGCCAAACTAATTTCTCCTATTTTCTGGGATGAAAAGTAACACGATACAGGTTACTCAAGGAAAAATTTCGTTAATCATAGCTGTATTAATAATTACACAGCATTAAGCCCGTGAAAATGTAAGAGATATGTGAATATCACATTTAGTATAAAATATTATGGCCTATGTACCTACCTAATTACTATGGCCAAACGTAAAATGCTCGAAGATTGTAATTTTGTCAACAAGATTGTCCAGCTTTAGTTAAATCAGCGACGATAAAGCCCCGATGACCTTGTAAACATTTGATCCGCAGTGATTTCTTTGCACTATCTAAATATGCATTATTCATCTTTTTCCGCCTGAGTTCTCGGCATGTAGGCTAATGATTCCGTTAACGCATACACAAAACATAGCCATTGGAAATTGCATACGCTGATCATTCATGAAAGGCATTCAAGTAATTCACTAATAAGAATTTATGAGTTTTCGAATTGCATATTAATTTCCTATTTTCATAGAATAAGAATAGAGTCTTTATTCGAATAAGCTCTTTGCATAAGTCATTGATAAAACATTCAAAAAATGTTCTTCTTAATTTAGGTACCTTTTTTAATTTATATTTATTGCTTTCATCTTAAACTGCCTCGTTGGTCTAGTGGTTGGCATGTTTGACTGCGGCCGACGAGGTCCCGGGTTCGAGTCCCGGGTCGGGCCATAATTGATTATTGGGTTTTTCTGACTAGAAATTCTCAATACTAGCCCGGAGTTAGGAAGTTGGCGATGTTTCACCCCCGAGCCTCGGAGAGCACGTTAAGCCGTCGGTCCCGGTTATTATCACTGATATGATAATAGTCGTTAAAGCCTGCAAACCCGCATTGGAGCAGCGTGGTGGGTCTAAGCTCTAATTCCCTCTCTCCTATGAGAGTGGAGGCCTGTGCCCAGCACTGGGACGTTTATTAGTTAACAAGCGAGATCATTATTATATACTTACCTGCAAAGTAAATAATATAGCAGTTAATCATTAAGTACAAAGACAGAAAATCCTGAAGAGGAAAAATACTTAGTGTACGGGCACGAAACTAGCGGGGCGACTGCGGAAGCGCGCGTGTCTGACGCCTCAGATGTGTTTGATCTATGGGATAGGGTAATTAGTATCCATGTAAGACTTGTAACTCACCCGTTGTCCTAAGTGAGCATTAGGTACGACTCCATAAAAAATTACAATGCAACTTATCTACGCGACAACGTAGGCCAACTAAAGATTTTATCAGCTACTGTATGATACGGTCGCGTCGCAGTATCCCGCCGCGCCGTTGTCGTAGGGCAGGGCTTTAAATATAAACTTTCACCGTGAAACTGATAATATGAAAACGACAAAAAATAAAACCGGCATCACAGTTACGTTGCAGATAAATAATTTGCATAACACTTTTAAGTTTCAAATTACGAGTGTCACGTGGAGTCAATGAACGCTGAAATGCCATGACGGCTGGCACTTTCACTGCGCGTTTTGTCGCTCAAATGATGCAAGCGTTTCGTGCGAGTCGTTTCATTTTCAGTCATGACCACCATTGTTGCGTATGCTGATAAAAATCAATAAGTAATATTAATACATACCAGTTTATTATCAGTGATCTTCGATGCTCTACCTATTCACGATGGGGATTACGTAAGGAATGTAGACTACAGGGATGGCTGAAACATTTTGACATGGTTACTCAATAAACAGGCTTGAGTGGTCGTACTTCTACTCTTTTATATTTCAACGATGCGTTGCGTAGCGTACTTGTTCCGTTTAATTAGTAATTGTTTTTTGAAACATCGATAAAACCATGTTTTTGATTAAAATAAAGAGCAGGTCCTCTAAAAGAAACATGAAATGAATTCGCTTAAGTGCAATATTCCGGACATTTTGCTTTTGCTAGTCCTATTAGTTTCGACACCAACAGTGATAAAACGGGTACTTAAAATGTAAAATGCTTTTGTATTTTCTCATTTTATAGTACCTTATCTTTCTTCGTACGAGTGCGTATATTATTAATAATAATAATAATAATTCTTTATTGTCAGATAAAAATCCACAGTATAATAATATAATATAAAACATTAAAAATATAAAATAAAAGTGAATAAAATTTAGGTTAAAATTAAACTAGAAAACTTATTTCTAGCTACTTCCCATTTGCATCCCGGTGGACACGCCGCCAGTGGTCAAATATCTGTCCTGACATATGATCACCGATGATCTCAAGAATTACGTTATTCGACTGTCGCAATCTGTCCCAGAAGGAGGCTATACGATTTCGAACAATCGCGAAGAAGTCAGGGACCCCCGCCTCGGCGAACATGCCCGATGCGCTGCAGTATCTCGGCAATCTCATTAGGATGCGGTATGCATTATTGTACTGCACCCTAATGGTGCTCATAGTCGATCGCTTATATTTCGTCCATAATTGGCATGTATAAAAACATTGACAATATGCACGAAATAATGTAAGCTTGACGTCCTTGCTGCATTTGGAGAACCTTCGAGCAAGCATGTTACACCGAACCGAGAGGGCCCTTCTCTCTCTCTCTATGTCTAAGTCATCCTTGAGGTCACCGGTGAGAACATGCCCTAAATATTTAAATTGCTGCACTTCCCGAACCACAGTACCATTCAGATATACCGGAGGCACCCTCTCCGGACCCTTTCCTGCTCTAAATACCATCATTTCTGATTTTGTAACATTGTATTTCAATCCATGGTCGTTAGCATAACGACCGCAGATTGAAAGAAGTTTTCTTAGTCCACTAATCGATGGGCTCAGGAGCACCATGTCGTCTGCATAGCTCAGGTTGTTGATACAAACGTTTCCTATATGGCAGCCGATCCTAGTGCCCCTGAGCTCCCGTATAAGGTCGTTGATGTAGACATTAAAAAGGTCCGGAGAGGTAAGCCCACCTTGGCGAACCCCGCATTCTAGCTTATACCCACTAGAGGTCGCGTCGCCCCACCTTACATGATTAATTTGGCCGCCGTACCAGTATCTCAACAGATCCACTATTTCGTTCGGGACCTGAGCCGCATGCAATTTGTTCCAGAGAACATCATAGTTCACTAGATCAAATGCGCGACTCAGGTCTAGAAAACATGCATACACGGATGTATTACGTTGGGTGTAATGTTGCACTGTATGTTTAAGACTAAAAATAGCAGAGTCTGTCGAGAGACCGGGACGGAAACCAAACTGCGCATCATCAATTCTTATATTTCTCTGCAGTTCAGGTTGCAGCAATCTTTCCAGGACTTTTCCTAGTACAGTACCTAAGGAGATAGGCCGGTAATTATTTGTAGCACTTAAGTCACCAGTCTTATTTTTTACTATAGGAACAACTGTAGTTCTCATCAAATCGGTAGGTAGATATGAATATTTCATACACATATTAAATAGTTTGCATAGCATTGCATATTATGCATATTATGCAATTGCATATTATGCACAAACGTTCCTATATCTATTGTTTTAGAGAAGATTCTTCTTCACTACATGGTGTTAGAAAGTAATTTGTCATAGAAAGTTTAAATTATTACCGATTTATTGGGTAGCCTATAAAGCAAAGTACTTAAAACGTCAGTGGCGTGCGTGTCATAACGACAAAGATTAAACTACACAGTGCTTACACACTACAGTGCTTACACTAGTTGTAAAACATTTATGTATTGCATTTAAAACTTGTGCCACCACCACCACCACTACAGCCCATTAACGTCCCACTTCTGGGCACAGGCCTCCACTCTCATAGGAGAGTGGGAATTAGAGCTTAGACCCACCACGCTGCTCCAATGCGGGTTGGCGGGCTTTAACGACTATTATCATGTTAGTGATAAAACTTGTGCGTGCACAGCAAATAACATATTATGAAGCTCATGGCATGTTTAAGTATATTGAGTAGGACCACAGAGCTAAGAAGTAAGAACATCTTACTGACGTTAAGAGGACCATGTTTGTTTCGAACTAGCCAAAACTGAATTAATTAAGACGTGACTTTGATTATCGGCGTAATTATACGTATAGGAACGGGGAATATTGCTTTAATATCGTTCTTTATATATTACTATATACTCTTAACTCTATAATATTATAAATATAACCCGACTAATTAACCGCATTCCTTTCCCCCATTTATCATTTTTAAAACTATATATTTTTTATTAATACAAAAACCAGCGCTGTGGGTTCCATCACACCCATAGGTACCTACTAAAAATAAACATGCGAAGGTGTCTATCTATCTGTTACCTTTTCACGCCCCATCTGTTTAACTGATTCAACGAAATTTCTAGCCAAAGATTGCACACGGGATTTTTGAAGACCTAAATCCTAGCGCTCGAAGTTGCAAACATCACCTAGTAAATTAATAAAAAAGATAAATAAGCCAATATCAGAATATTATTACATTTTTAAAAGAAAAAAAAGTTTTGACTATTCCAAGTATTTTGGCAAAACAACCGCGGATCTTGTTCCGCCGGAAACGGATGCGGACTAAGCCGGATGCTTTCACCTGCGCGCACCTGACGCCGCACATGACGGATTAGTCTGCGATAGCTTTTGTAACTTGTAGATATATAATTGCATGTACGAGTAAATGTACCTACTCTATTTATCCAATTTTAAAACTTATAATAGGGATGATGCCTATATCAAAAATAAATTATTTCTAACTGATTTATTGGATGTTAATGATTTGGAGGGTCTTCCAAAAGACCTAAAATTCACATCCTCGGTCCAGTTTTAAGTTTTGTAACCATTTTAAAATATAGATTAAAGAAAAAAAGTGCGTTGAAATTTTATGACGTCACAACTCACAACTGTGAATTTCATACAACTTCCATACTAGAAGTGCGTTTTTAAGTTTGATAAAGAGTTGCTGATTTGATTGAGTTGTCATCATCCCTATTATCAATCCATACTACTTATATAAATGCGATTAAGAGTGTCTGTCAGTCTGTTATATTTTCACTGACCATCTGTTTAACCGATCGGGACCATTAGGACTTTAGAGCAGGCCGGAAGACTTCCACGGGATTTAAAAAAAAACTAAATCTACGCGGACGAAGTAGTGGGTAACATCTTGTATTTATTATTTTACTAGATGATGCTGCGATTGAATCGTGGATTGCATGGATATAGGTTTTTTTAAATCCTGCGATCATGAAACATACTGTACTAAGTTACAGATGAAAATCTGGCGTTTTTCCACAAGTTTCCCTTCCATATCAAACGACAAATTTTAGAACAGACCGTTAACTACTCACGCTCAGGACTAAGATGGTAAGGTATATTATAATTGTATTTTAGCAATGGGAGCTAACAAGTACCTACCTAGTCGCACCCCACACCTAGTTTAGATTATTTATCCAAGGTATTTCTTGCACATTGCGGACTTCTAGTTATTCTTCTATTTTATCGATAGAGAATGACGAAACGGTAAATAACAAGCTTTCAGCTTTTCTGTAGAATAGCGTTTTAGTGTTAAATACACGCGATCGCACTTTATATTATGATGATGGACAGTTACTCGCCTCTATCTAGCGGTACCTATGTGATTTAGCTAATTTTTTTTTAATGAAAATCACCTGCTTGCGCTGACCTAATTTTTAATCGGAAAATTTAACATATCAGACTGTATTGATTCGCCGAAAATGTGATTTAGTGCAATACATTGTATACTTTTTTAATGAAGATCACCTAATTTTTATAAAAAAATTTAATAATTCGCCCAAAGTTATTAAGTCTAAGCTGAAATTATATAGCCCGACTAAACTCAAGAGATATTTCTGGAAATTATTTATTCGCAAAATCTTCTAGACTCAGAGGTATTGTGGTCAATCCCTCGAGTTTCTCTTTTTATAAAAATAACCTTTTACCAAGATGTATTATTTGCACAAGTATATACCTACAATCTTACACTAATTTTTGAATACTTTCGTCGCATTAAAACGATAACGCAACAACGATGTTATGCTTTCACATCTTTATGTACGTGGTGACCAAAGAAAAGTAGTATTTGTGAATATCATTCTGCTTTTCGACTTTCGTTAACAATGTCCGTAGCGAATTACGTTAAATCTGTACTAATTATCCTTATTTGTAGTTGAAGAAAGCTATTTTTGTAATGGAGTACCTATTTGTGTAAACCATACATTGCTATAGGCTACAGATCTGGTGCTTTTCTCGCTATCTCGAGCAGTGGGTAATTTCTAACCGGTTTAGAAAATACGATAGTGAGCAAGGCCTCGGGCGTTATGCAGACATTGGCATCATGTCGTTTGTAGATGTACCTGCAGTGATTTACGAAGGCTCGGCTACGATATAGGTGTTTTGATCGCAACTTAAGTACTCAACAATGCGCAAAAATTTTCCCTTTTTACCGTGCCGTAGAGCTAACAACAACTCATCTATGTGCCAACTACATATAGGTATCCATACATACTAACAGTATAAATGCGAAAGTCTGTCCGCTACGCTTTCACAGCCCATCCGTTAAGCCGATTTTGCCAAAATTTGGTGCAGAGATCAAATCTCTCTCTCTCTCTGAGTCAGAGTCTCTGGGGTGGTTTTGGGTGGTAGTGGTGGAGTTGCATCCCGGGGAAGGACGTAGGCACATCTAGTATGTAATGATTGGGGATACGTCAGCAGTATCTTTTACCATAAAAAACAAAATATTGCTGTAAAGAACATAACTTAAATAAGCTATTAAATCTAAAAGTCTACAGTTTGCATGCTTAATAGAGTCGAATCTATACGAGTCTCCAGTAATTCAAATACAAACTGAGTACAAATAATTTACTTAGATAATTTTCATTCACCCTTCCATGGTTAATGTAAATAAATATTAATAGTAACCACCTGTCCACCTGTCGGATTAGAGACGGATTACCCATTTGTAGCTTACATAAGACATTTTATAATCTGGTGGAGGTGAAACAGCGAGAAAGCCAGCGGATCTCATCTCGGTTGCGCTGATTAATATTATAATTGATCTTGCGCTATCCATCGTGTAGAAAGTCGGAAAGAATGAGCGAGTGAGATGCCGGGGAGCACGCGCGTGCCGGCAACTAGACTGCGACGCGCCCGCGCACCAGGAATGTGCACCCAACGATGCATTTATTGAAAACGTTCTAACGTTTTAATGCAACCGTATTGATGTATACCTTTGGCGAATCTATGTTTTTATTACATATTATCGAATAGCGGGTGATGATGCAGTCTGATATGTTTAACGCACTGAGAGAAATTTCCTGACGTTCCTTCTAAGCTGACGTTCAAAAGAGTAGAGCGGGCATGTTAGCGGTACAGAATATAAGTTCACCCATTTTAAAAAGGAAACGCTTTTGGAAGAAAAAGCAAACCAGGAAATTTCTTTCAAGGCGTAATCTTAACTAAAATTGGTTCCAATTTAAGTGGCGAAAATCGTGACAATGCTACGAGTCTCCTATTGATCCTATCTTTGATTTGTAGACGTGTATTTGCTTTGCTAAAATTGATATAAGATTGTCCACCCAAACATTGTTATCACCATAATATGTATAGGTACTCAAAGTATATACTAATGAGAATGTTTTCTGTTTTTCAGGATGCAACATGCGAACCACCCGTAGATTCAGCGTCGTTACCACTAGAACACAGAGGCAGCGCGTACGGCCCGCCGCTGCCTGCTGCGCACACAGACGACCCCTGGCCTCTCGCTACACCAGACAGTCCGAAAATCAAACACCTTCAAGTACAATGTGAAAAAACTCATATGCGCGTCAATATAGAATTCGATCGCCCTTTTTATGGGATGATATTTTCGAAGGGTTTCTACAGTGATCCGCACTGCATGCATCTGAAACCTGGCACAGGACACTTAAGCGCAACATTCGAAATATTCCTTAACAGCTGCGGTATGACAAGTTCGGGAAGTCATAATGTTGCAGCTTATGGCAGTCCCACGCCGAGTGGTTCATATGTGGAAAACACAATCATAGTCCAATACGACCCTTACGTTCAAGAGGTATGGGATCAGGCACGGAAACTGAGGTGCACGTGGTACGACTTTTACGAAAAAGCAGTGACGTTCAGACCATTCCAAGTTGACATGCTACATGCCGTCACGGCTAACTTTCTCGGCGATAACCTGCAATGCTGGATGCAAATACAAGTAGGCAAAGGACCTTGGGCATCAGAAGTATCCGGTATAGTAAAAATAGGACAGACTATGACAATGGTGCTCGCAATTAAAGACGATGAAAACAAATTCGACATGCTTGTGAGGAATTGTGTAGCACATGATGGAAAACGAGCTCCTATTCAACTGGTTGATCAATATGGTTGCGTCGTAAGACCTAAAATTATGAGTAAATTCCAGAAGATCAAGAACTTTGGCCAATCAGCATCCGTTGTGTCGTTTGCGTATTTCCAAGCGTTCAAATTCCCCGATTCTATGAACGTACATTTCCAATGTGTAATTCAAGTATGTCGGTACAATTGCCCTGAACCAAAATGTGGCGGACTAGGCGGTGAATATGGAGTTCCATTATTAGGTGGAAACGCGCTCAGTGCTGGAGAATATGGATTACCGAATACGGTTCACGGAGAATACGGTCCCCCACCGCCCGCACCTCACGCTGAATATGGCGTACCACCGGCATTCCCAGACCCACGCCATCCAGCCGATTCAGCTGGCGCTTATTCCGAAAAACGAGATGATGTAGTAGCTCCACCACAAGCGCAGGTTTCCTCAACACCTAACGCTCCCAACCCGTCATCACCAGCTCCCTCACGGGATTCTGACGACGTGAACCTGCCTCCACCGCCTCCACCTGGTCGCCGTGGAGTCTACAATACTGTAAAACGAAAAGACGAAGGACATGGGAACTTAGCGACATTGGGTGGACGACCACGATCAGTGGAAGATTTACCAGAAAGTTTAGTTGGAATCCGAAGAAGGCGAGAAACATCGCCAACGCGCATTTATAAGCGTGACGCACAAGAAATGACCGATGTAAACACGAGTCGAACCATTCAAGTAGTGGCACCGGGGGATGTCAATTTCGCACTCAACAATGCAGCACAAAACGAAACCGTAGTAATTCAGTCACCGGCAAGTGATCCGGAAACGATATGTATGTCCGTGCCTTCGTTCGTAGCGGGTCTCGTCATGTTGTTGCTAGTGCTTGTGGTCGCGTCGTTAGTGGCCGCGTTTCTTTTCGTGCGCGTCCGTGCGCTCGACAGGAAGGGCGCGCACGGCGCCACCGCCTACTACGAGACAGATTATGTGAAACACACGAACTAGCGGCGTCGAGTTCGCGAATGTGTCGCGAGGACATTCCATAAACTCTTCTCGGATCCAAAGAGCGTGCGTGCATCGGCCCCGGCCGGGCGGCGGCCAGCTGTCGCGGTTGCGATCGAAGCTCGATGACATGTGACTTATTTATTTAGTTATTTATTTCGTGTGATGTATATGTTCGACTGTTTTTTTGTAAATTATTTTATTCGTGTGAAAGCACTCACTGTACTGCCCTTATAATTAGTCGATATGTCTGTTGTAATTTTGTAAAGAGTCGTAAGATAGGACATAGAAAATAAGTTGTATACCAATAAAAGTGTCGTGTGCGAGTGATATGGTATTCCTTGTCTCATATAATAAACCCCCCAATAATAAGGTGGAATACACATCAAAAGTTTTCGCTAACTAGATCGAACGCTAATAGAAATCTAAGAAGAAAGTATCTATTTCTGATTTCAAATACCACCTGTAAAAAAGGGGACGCAACAATTTATGATGTGTATTTGGCCTTTCCCTTCAAGTTTATATTGTTATTAAACATAGCTTTGTATACTTCATACAGAAAAAAGAAAATATAATGATCACTAAACATTTGTTGATTGTGTATCTTCGTGAAAGCTAAGAATCTAGATATTGTTATGTATAACAAAGAATACAACAATGAAGCTCTCACGTTTTAGTTAGCAAACAGCCTCAAGCAGTGACGCCTACTTATATACTTTATTGTCATCAAGTTATTAGTTTAGATACATAAGACAACCTAATAGATACATGGGTACCTTTAATACCATAATGGAGTTCGAATTAAAAGTCTGTGACAATCTAATTTGTCTTTATTAATAACCTAATAAATAATTAACCATAACAAATATTTAGCGTTGTTAAGATTAATGTAGTTAACTGAATTTTTGAGACGTATACGTGTTAATTTAAATATTTTCACCAGCAAAATACAATTACAGGTGTTCTATTTCACGAAATTTGTGGTTTCTTTCGTTTTATAGTGCGAGGTTGAGAATTAGCGCTCCTGAGAGCACACATTAGAACAAACGTGTGTACGTACGTACGCGCACTACAACAACCATAGCCAAATGAACTGCGTGAAATAGAACATCTATTGTATCTACTTATTGCACTCAGGTCATTTTACCTCCAGCTGGGGCGAGTTTTCTTACAATTCGCGGATTTTTTCCCAAGTTTATAGGGTGAGAATAAGTCCAACGATGAAGAATATCTACTCGCATCTGATCTGTCTGGGCTTTTATAGATAACTCTTAACATCTTATCATGCTTCTCACCTATGATATCGATGAGGTCCTGAAAAGTAAGTAGGTATATAATATTATACAGGTGACACGTTACCAGCCCATTGACAAGTTGTAGGGGAAGGATAAATGCTATCAAGTGAGAGTGAACACCCTTGGCCGAAAAACGGTCCGATTTGAGTTATTGACATTTTTGTTGACACAGAATGTAAGTAGTTAAGTACATAAGTACACGATAGAAATCTATACTTCTATACTAATATTAAAAATGCGAATGTTTGGATGGATGGATCTTCCTATGTATGGATGGATGTTTGATACTCTATCACGCCAGAACGGCTGAACGTATCTGGATGAAGTTATAGTCAGGAATAACACACAATTATAGGCCACTTTTTATCCCGGAAAATTAAAGAGTTCCTGCGGGAACCAGAACAACCTCAATCCACGCGGACGAAGTCGCGGGCATCGGCTAGTACTGCATACAAGATACCTACTTATTCGTACGAAAATATCGTCTGGTTGTCATCACTAAACCAATGACAATAATTAGAAGCATAGAAATCAAGGCTGTTGTAGAATGTTTCGTAACGTGTTAAGGACAAATTACGTAGAGGCACTGTTGGTAGAGGTATAATTACATTTTTAAATAAAGGTGGTACTTCTGTATCCAGGATGTTGATATTTTTGGGATCTTTAATCGAGTTATTTTTATTCCTGGACGACAAGAAGGCAGTTGTTGCAGGGCAGCGACCGAAATGGCATCCAGATCTTAAGCTTTTTCTTGGGCTAGGATTTAATGTCTTAATCATTAGCAAGGTATCTGTTTGAGTCGATGCATCCTTCAATTCAGGCTTATTCTTGGTTCGTCCTATCTAAAATGAAAAATTCTATTTCAGGCGAGTGGTGAGTAAAATAATATTGGCGCAGAGTAAAGAAGTGTGTTTTCTTGATGCCAATAGGAGTCTCTGGAGGGCGCTCGCAATTCGCAAAAGCTAGTTATAACCACGACCAAGAGTGAATGAATGAGAAAAAGAAGAGTAACTAGTGGTGGACGCATTGTGAAAAATTCATCCGTTTGATGCGATGCGTCCGATGCTTACGATGCGGACATGTAGACGCTTAGCTAAACGCGTATTTTATAAAAGACATTAAGTATATAATTACGTAAAAGACTTACAATTACTCTTCTTTTTCTAATATGCCAATGGTTTTGTGATTATGTATCAGGTTTGTGTGAAACAAAATTCCGCACCGCAAATGGGCTCGTTTATAGCCTTAAATTAGATAATGTCGCGATTTGATATGGACTTTAATTTTCAGACTGACAGCCACACTTTCGCAATTTATAATTTTGCGAAAAAAGTATGGATTTTGATCCACAATACCTTAATAGAATAGGTCTTAGTGCAGCTAAAGTACGTCGCTTCTGCGCCAATGTCAATCGAAGCTTAGATCTTACTAATTGGGAAAAAAAATTAAAAATTTAAGTATTCGAGTAGTTAAATAAATCTATTTATTGTGGAAAACTATGGGTTTAACATATCCACCATACCCCTAGCAGGTTAGCCCGCTACTATCTTAGACTGCATCATCACTTACCACCAGGTGAGATTGGAGTCAAGGGCTAAATTTCAGAGGAATAAAAAAAAAAAATGTCTATTTAAACAAAAAGCTTCGTACCTACTAAGTATAAAGTGAACTACGAGAATATATTACTTAAAAACATAACAACCTATTGTGTGGTAAATAAAAACTTAATACGCACGTTTTTGTTATTCCGGGGAGGCGAATTTTGGTTGGTAGCCGGTGCTACCTTAGTAGGTACCATTTTCTGTTGCCGATAGGTTCCCGCAGGCAGGCTGTATGTTTGGCAAAGTCGGGGCACAATATGCTTTGATTGGAAGGCCTTAGGTTTTCTCTTGCGGGCTTTTCTTTTATCAGTCTTCAAACGTGTGTCTTCATTGGATTTGTGGCGTTGATTCTGGTAATAATATCGAAATAAATGCGTTAAGAGGATATGGGATGAACGGGAAACTTGGAGAATAGGTATTGAACAATTATATTCCCGTCGCGCTGCTCCTTGAATAGAACTCCATAACACCCGATAGGGACAACTGCAGCTTGGACCGATAATACCTATGAAAAACTGTCGAATTCTTACTCTCGTATTTTTCTGTTTCCTCCTCCAAAACCGAACCGATTTTAATTATTTTTTCAAGAATAATTTAGCAAGGACTCAGGCTATGTCGGTATGTTTTTCTTTTTTTTATTATATTCATCAAATTTATTTGCGGGATACCTGAAGATGACGCGAAAACTGGGCCATTTTTTGCAATTTTTGAAGGTTCCATATTCTTAAAATCATTAATTTATCGAAAAAATCAAAACATAGGGACATGGAACGAACAAATATAGATTTTATGGTGCAAAAATATTTTCTCTATTGTAATTATGCACGGAGAAAACAGACTAATACGATTGTATGGGGAAACAAGCCCTCCCGTATCGTCTTAAGTTTGTACTTAAATTGACAGATAAACACTCAGTTGTACTACACATTATTATATCCGAATGTCGACTGGTAAATAACTGGGTAAACCAATGATCTTGGCTTGGTTTCATATAACAGTACAATTTTTAATTGGTCGGAAATCTACCGAAAAGTTTTAAAGATTTGAGAAGCTATTGGAGATATCTCTTCATGGTGTTTTGCTAATCAAAACTTTTACAGTTTATTTTTTTAAATTAATAAGTGCAATATCTGCATACCTACCTAACAGATTTTAGGTTTCTGAGGTGTCAGCCAAAAGCCGTCTCCCTCATTAAGAAATCCATACTATAAAATGATAATTTAATGATAATTAAAATTAATACAAAAGAATCTGTCTCTCTCTCTGTTACGTTTTCACGGCCCGTTCGCTAAACCGTTAACCGATTCTGACGAAATTTAGTACACAGATAGTTCGCATCCCGGAGTCGTACATAGGCTTCTTTCAATATAGGTAGGTACCTACCTATCTTACAGTCAACACTGTAATCATGAACCTGCCTAGTGGGTGTGTATCGATCTATCTAATGGTATAACTTTGAGCACTAAATTGTGACAGGTGGAGATGCGGCGCTTTGTGCTTTATGCTGTACATATTATTATACCCTGTCGTCAGCGACAAACGCGACGCGACGCGACACTATCAAACAGTCGCTGGCCCTTCACGTGGCTTAGGTACATTGCCGCATAGATAAGTTTGTAATTTTTTATGGAGTCGTATCGCGTCGCTTTCGTCGCTCACCTAGGACAACGGGATGGTGACCGTGTCCGCGAGCGTTCTTGCAGAAGCGTTAACGACGACACACGACGTTCCTAGAAGAGCCCTATCAACGCTGCAAGTTCAATGTGTATCTAAAGTCAGTGTCACAAAATAAGTCCCACAGCAATTAGTGGAACTAATACACACATTTTACATGGGTGCATGCGCTGTGGTCGCAAAACATGCGACTACATCGCTGCTTCTCAGTAGGTACGTACTAGTCCCGAGTTAGGAAGTTGGCGATGTCCCACCCCCGTGCCTCGAAGAGCACGTTAAGCCGTCGATCCCGGTTATTATCGCTAACATGATAGTCGTTAAAGCCCACCAGCCCGCATTGGAGCAGCGTGGTGGGTCTTAGCTCTAATTCCCTCTCTCCTATGAGATTGGAGGCCTGTGCCCAGCAGTGGGACGTTAATGGGCTGTAGTGGTAGTGGTGGTGGACATCGCTGCCTCTAGGGGATTTCTTTCGTGGCACGGACTCTATACCTGTGTTCCGGGTCTGGTCGGGCGAGGCTGCGCAGTTAGCGGAGACGCAGGCGGCCTGCGACACCGCGCTCTCAATGCTGTTGGCGGCGTTGAACAGGAGGCGGCACAGCTCGCACCGCGGCGCTGACGACGCTGCGAGTTCGAAGCACTGGTTACCTTAGATCCGGCTGACCAATCAGATTATTGATAAATGACGGGATGAGTTTCCCCGTCATCTATCAATAAAATTATTGATCCAACCAAATCCACCACCAAATGATTGGTCCACTAAACACATCTGTAACCATCCCGCGCTTCTCAGCTCTGCTGGATACCGGACCTAACACTGTGTGTGTATGTAATTTTAGATGAGACTAATTAGTTATCTACATATTTCCAAAAATGTTGCAATATAAATTGAACTCTTATATAAATATAATATACTTACTATAGACATATTTTTTTATATAAGTGCTACTTATATATATACAAAACAAAGACCTTACTAACTACCTGACTAGGTAACTAGGAAACAATTTGAAAAAGCAGGGAAATGTTTTGTCTGCAAAACTGTACCTGAAAGTGTACCAGTTAGCTTTTCACGGCTCAGCCGCTGTATGGACTTTGACGAAATTTTACACAAACAAACGATACTAAATAGATACCTAAATGCGAACGACCGAAGAGTTGGCATCAGCTATTGGTAGATTGGTACATGGTAAGTATGAAACCGTAGTAAAATTAGAACATTTCATAAGCAGATGTCAGAGCTAGATGAGGCTCGTACATCAGATCTACCTGGATGGAGGTGCGCGCAGTCGGGGGCGGCGCCGGGCGCACAGCGCGCACTGTCTCCTTGCCCGTTGCCCGCTGCCGGCTCGTGGACGTGCAGCTTAATGTTGTTACGCTCTAAATACGGCTTGATCTCCTCAAACCATACGTCGCACAGCTAAAATGAGAAACAAAGGTAGATTGTGATTGTTGATCGCAGCGCAAGATGTGTAATGCGACAGGCAAGACTAGATTGGCTCATAGATCATAGTCATACTAATACTTATTATAAATGCGAAAGTGCGTTTGTTTGTTAGTTTATTGGTTTGTCCTTCAATCACGCCGCAACGGAGCAACGGATCGATGTGATTTTTGGCATGGGTATAGATGAGGACCTGGGGAGTGACATAATTCAATAGATAATTTCTTGACTACAAGATTATCGATACCCGTCCAGTATCAATTAGGTCCTTTTACCCAGAAATGCCTTTTAGTTTTTTAATAAGTATCTAATACTAGCTGATGCCCGCGACTTCGTAGGCGTGGTTTAAGTTTTATTGATTCCCGCGGGAACTCCTTAATTTTCCCGGATAAAAAGTAGCCTATGTCACTCTCCAGTGACTCAACTATACCTATCCATGCCGATCCGTTGCTCCGTTGCGGCGTGATTGAAGGACAAACCAACAAACAAACACTTTCGCATTTGTAATATTAGTATGATAAATAAACCAAAACGAATAGATAAAACATTCGCTATCGAAATAAAAACAGGCGTCAACACTTGCCCCAACTAAGGCGTTCTCCAAGTCGTATCGCAAGTTCTTTGGTAACGTGTTTTTGCTCTTGAGCCTGGTAGGAGTCTTCTGTGGAGCCACATCACCAGAACCTTTTGTAAAATTATTATTCGACGGTTGTTGTAGGGGATCTCTAGATACATAAGATTTTCGGGGCTGATGCTCTGACATCATGCACGCATTTTACAACTACACTAACATAAGTATATTAGGTATAATACCTATATTATATTATTTTGAGAAAATACTGATAAAATTACGTTTAAAAATCGATTTTAGTAGGTAAAATCATAAAAATTATACAAGAATGTCAAAACAATTTCAAAGAAATGATAGATGTCATTAAAAATGTTTTTATTTGTTTACCCAAATCCAATCAACATTATTGGTACCTACATATACCTACCTACTTGTTATAATCTAAGCTATAGATAGGACTTCGAGCATTTATTTTATATTGATATTTTATGCATGTAATAAAATGCTTGATGTTCCAGGTACACTGAGAAAAATTTCCTTGTTTACCTTCCGATTTTTACCTTCTAAAACCGATTCCTTCCAAAATTGGTTCTTTTCCTTCCACCGATTACCTTCTAAATCGGGTAACTGCTAAATTCCTACCGATATTTAGAAGGTAATGAATTTTATCCATCTAATACGGAAGAACATAAAGGAAGGAAATTTGTTGGAAGGAATTAACCAAGAAGGAATTTCCTTCCAGCTAAATAATCCTACTAAATAGATATGCATTATAATAATTCCTCCCAAATTTATCCTTCCAAATTAGATGTTAATGTCCTTCTGAATTCAAATCCAAAGTTGTCGGAAGGAAAACGCAGCTAACCTTCTGATATTGAAGGATATTTACCCTCTTAACTAGTGGGAAATAAATTGACATTACTATTCCATCAAAAAAGAAAGGATTAGAAAGGCTCGCTGGAAGGAACTACCATGGAAATTATATGGATCACATTTGGAGGGAATAACACAAGGAATATCCTTCTAAATTAGATGATAATATCCTTCTAAATCAATTTATAATAAGGATATTTACCCTCTTATCTAGTGGGAAATAAAATGACATTACTTTTCCATCAAAACCAAAAGGATTAGAAAGGCTCGCTGGAAGGAATTACAATCCAAATTAGATGGATCACACTTGGAGGGAATAGCACAAGGAGTATCCTTATAAATTAGATGATAATATCCTTCAAAATCAATTATAATTTTTCGGTAGGAACAGTGTCGGAAGGAAAACGCATATTTACCCTCCGAAATTGAAGGATATTTACCCTCTTATTTAGTAGGAAATGAAGTGACATTACTATTCCATAAAAAACGAAGGGATTAGAAAGGCTCGCTGGAAGGAATTACCATCTAAATTAGATGGATTACATTTGGAGAAAATAACACAAGGAACATCTTTCTAAATTAGATGATAATATCTCTCCAAACAAATTGGAATATTTCGGTATCGGAAGTAAACGAATAAGTTTTATTAAATAGAAATTGTAACACCGAATGTAGTACCCGGCCCGACCACTAGATGTCGCTACGCGTATATTGGCTCGAGGTATAGGGTGGCGCCGGTCAAACACATATATATCGCCAAATCCGCTTGTATCGGTAGTCGGTACCTGCATCGTGGCAAATGGTGCTTCCACCTAGTTGGGACATTCATTGAAAGCGCATAGCAGAGCATAAATCATAGGTGGTATACAGACCCCTGCTTCCACCCTTGCAAAAATGCAAAAGCCCGCTCCGTTTTCCTTCGCCTTAGGTAGGTAATATCATGCCTTTACCTTAAGGTTATTTATATTTACCGATCAAATATGTCGTCCAAGTTTAGAAGGAAATTAATTATTTTCCTTCCAAAAATTACCTTCCCTTTTGACTCAGTAGGAATTTCCGACCAAAATTCAGAAGGTACGTATTACCCACCAAAATAGAAGGCAGACATTGTTTGGAAGGAAATTTTGGACGGTAATTAATATCCTTCCAAGTTGAAAGGTAAATTTCCTACTGAGTCAAAAGGGACGGTAATACCTTCCGTATTTCGGAAGGTCTTTTTTCTCAGTGTAGAAGCAAGTAAACACTCAAGATAAATACTTGTTAGATTTGCCAGTAATTTAATGCATGAATTATGTTGTTGTATTTCGTAGTTTTTTTATATTAATTTATTTGTGGACCTCTTGTTTGAACCCTATTTCGTGATAAAATTTGGCTCTGCTCCTAAGTTCGTGAACTCGTGGCCCCTATTTCGGGATATAGTTTTTACAGCGATTTATGATAATTTATGAATAATTAAGAACAGGAACAGGAATAAAGATATTTTTTATAAAAAATAATTAATAAAAAAAATATGAGAGTGCGATTCAGCTTAATGACACTATGTACAGCTTTTCCCACGGAAACTGTCTCGATGGTCTTGTGGTTAGCATGTTCAACTGCAGCCGACGAGGTCTCAGGTTCGAGTCCCGGGTCGGGCCATAACCAGTATTGGGTTTTTCTGACAAGAAATTCTCAGTATTAGCCCGAAGTTAAGAAGTTCGCGGTGTTTTACCCGTACCTCGGAGAGTACGTTAAGCCGTCGGTCCTGCGCCTGATCTCTCTCCGGTCGTGTCGGATTTTCCGTCCCATCAGGCTATAAGAGTAAAGGAACAGACTGCACCTGTGCGCACTATAATATCTCCCGCGCAGATGGCTAATCTCTCCGGAGATTGGCCGCCGTGGCCGAAATTAGGTCGGGAGGACATTATTTATTATTATTACAGCTTTTATTAGGTACAAAACAAAATAACGAACTCAGATAACTAAATTCTTAACAAGTTAAGATACGTAACTACTTAATGAAAGCTAAATAAAATGTACCGATTTCACGTTTAAGTAGCCTACCAGTATAGAGTTATCTGTCACGAACTTAGGGAAAAGTGCAAAATAGACTGTCCCTTATTTCGTGATATTGATTTTTGGAAATTCTAGCACTCAATTTTGTAGATCATTTTTAAATTATGTAATTTAACTATTATAACTACCCTATCTATCTATACTTATAATAAAACTGTAACAGGTCCAATTCTGTACATTGAAGATATTTTGAAATTTTTTTTTGAAGGGCACTCATTATTCGATACTGAAGCCAAATCTGTAATTTTTTTCATTTTTGTCTGTCTGTCTGTCTGTCTGTCTGTCTGTATCTTGGCCACTCATCACGCCGAAACTACTGAATGAATTCAAACGAAACTTGGCACGATTTGAGCCCATACTACGAGGTAGGACATAGGATACTTTTTATCCCGAAATTCTACCCCCGAAGGGGTGAAATAGGGGTTGAAAGTTTGTATGAAAGTCCTTAATTTCTCAAGTTATAGCCATGAAACTTGATATATGAGCTGCGGGTTGAAAATGAAAACATATGTGTTTCACAGTTTTTCAAAATTTCACCCCCGAAGGGGTGAAATAGGGGTTGACAGTTTGTATGAAAGTCCTTAATTTCTCAAGTTATAACCATGAAACTTGATATATGAGCTGCGGGTTGAAAATGAAAACATATGTGTTTCACAGTTTTTCAAAATTCCACCCCGAAGGGGTGAAATAGGGGTTGAGACTTTGTATGAAAATCCTTAATTTCTGAAGTTATAGCCATGAAACAGCATTTGGGCTTTCGTTAAAATATGAAGAAGTACGTGTTTCACCATTATAGGGGGATTATACCGTGGGATAGTAATATAGGCTACTTTTTATCCTGGAAAATTAACTGAAAAACTTATTCCACGCGGACGAAGTCGCGGGCATCAGCTATAAAGAATATACATACATACATACATACATACATAGGCTACTTTTTATCCCGGAAAATTAATGAGTTCCCGCGGGAATCGAAAAAACGACTTGGTCCCATCTGCCCCGCTGGCTCTGCCCCGCTAACGGGGCAGTTGGGAAAAATAGTGCCATCGGCCCCGCTAGCCTCGGCGTAGTCGCTTAACGGGGCAGATGAAACTTTTTCACACATATTTTGTGTCATTTGCCCCGCTACGCTTCCGTAAGAAACTTACGAAAAACTTTATTTTTGTTTTTTACCTATAAATGTAAAAGTTTGAAGTTTGGCAATAAGTCAACACTATAAAACATTATAAATAATTTCCTAAACAGCTACATTGATTAGTCTTTTTATATCATAGTCAAAAATTAAAATTACCAAACAAGATCATTATAAAGTATATTTACTATCACTAAAAAAATCAACACTTTTAAATAATTTCCAAATCAGCTACATTGATAAGTCTTTTATATCACAGATTATAAATAAATAAATAAATTATAAAATGGAACGAGAAGTTTAATTCGCTATAATCCGCCACAGCAGACCAATCTATGTGGTACAGTGCGTGTCCTTCACCAATAGCATGCGAACAACCACCACCCAGCAATTCGCACCGGCACCGCACCACACCACACAAATCCTCCAAATCACTCTCAACGTACGTTTCACTCCGAAACCGGAGCATCTTCAGGAGATGTTGACTCGACAATGCACGATTGTAAACAACAATCGTTCATTCAACAACAATCGTGCATTGTCGAGTCAAATACACAAGCTACAAAAATGTAAGTATCTGAAATATCCCTAATTCGTTAGTGTCACGAACTAGGGGACACACGAAAAATAAAATGACCGCTAGGTATATCGTGAGTCGATATATTGCAATTTTGACGGAATTCTATGCTTGTATATTAATTTTTCCGAGTCAAATCAATTGTTAAGAAACACATAAAAGCCCTATTAAAAGTTTTATTCAAATGGGCTTAGCTATGCCTTTCTGTAAGCTTAAGAAGTACGAGCGCTAACCTTACGGTGACAAGTAAGAAACGCAAGCCGCACAGATGTTTGTGGCCGACTGATAATTTCAAGCGTCGTATTGCTTTCAGTTTAGTAGCCAAAATGTTAGCACTTGATTATTTAGACAACTTAAATGATAGAGATTTTGTACAAATGTATATTTTAAATAAATATTGTGGCCAATTCTGTATAACACAATCTCTAAACTAAACTAAAATGGCAACTTTAAATCTAGTCCTGTCCCTTTCCGTAGGGAGTATTATGAAAGGGTTAGCAATATTTGTAATGCTCTAATTTTAGTTTAGTTTAGAGATTGTGCACTACAGAATCAGCCCCACTATTTAAATTGCTTATTTTTTGCGCCAGAAACAAAACTACCGAAATAACGTACTATCACGAACCAGGGGCCCGTTACCTTAGTTGTGCATAAGAATCTGGACTTGAATTCAAAGTGTTTTCTGGATTGCGGAATTGAAGTGAAAGTTATAAGCAAAGCTGAAGTACGGCTGGAGCAAGAGTTCATGTTGATCGACGCAGTGGACAGTTTGGAAGAGGCGTTAGCTATTACAGGCTCTTTGGATTATGAAGTCAAACGAGCAAACTGCGACTACGACAGTACCTTGCTGACTTCTGAAAAAAACGTTGTATTCACCTTTAGAGAGAATTCGACAGAATCTGGAACTCTCTTGCAGTGACAGAGTATAACTAAAGCCACAATAAAAATGTTGCCTATGAAAAATAGAATTTAATAAAAACTAAATTTAAGTGTGGTAAGTATCTTTTTAAATCGAAAATAATAAATTTACAATTTTAACATATATAACTGGTAAAAGAAATAAAAAATCGGAATATAACAAAAATACTTTGATTTTATTCACCTAATAAGACAATAATGGCATTAATCAATAATAATACAATTAGTTATGTTTCACAAAATTAATAGTCTATACATTTATACAATTTTTTTCATTTGTACTTAAGTGCTTTTTTGTTTAATGCCAAACTTATTCACAATGATAATAATTATTCTAAACCACGAAACGACGAGTAAACGATTTTCATACCTATTATTATCGGTGATACTATATCACAGATTCACTTATGTTGATACTTAGAAATAGTACTTATTACAGTCAAATTACTAAAAAAGTTCTTAGGAGAATCCATATATTAATGAATACAAATAACAACATCATAATTATTATAAATAATATAATCTAATGAAATGTTACTATTATAAGTACATAAATAGAGTTTCGAATATCAGAAATTTATAATGTAAAAACCTGATTCGAGGAAAGAACAAACTATTGACATCAAATATTTCATTATAATTGTATGCCATTGTTCGACTTGTGTTAGTTGAAGTAATCATGCTCAAACACTGTCATATTTACCTTTATATTTATTGAAATATTGGTAATATTTACCAATATGTATTCAATTAAAAGGATTTTTAGGGTGTCCCTGGAATATACTTATAAATTATAAACAAGGCTCAAAATTAAACATGTTTACAATCTTTGTAATCAATTCGATAAAAAAATACAATACAAAAAAGTAGGTAGGTAAAAATGTATTAATTCTAAAGAGTTTTTGGCCGATATTCCCTTGACCACCACCACCACCACGACAGCCCATTAACATCCCACTGCTGGGCACAGGCCTCCACTCTCGTAGGAGAGAGGGAATTAGAACTTAGACCCACCACGCTGCCCCAATGCGGGTTGGCGGGCTTTAACGACTATTATCATGTTAGTGATAATATCCGGGACCGACGGCTTAACGTGCTCTCCGAGGCACGGGGGTGAAACACCACCAACTTCCTAACTCCGGGCTAGTACTGAGAATTTCTAGTCGGCAAAACCCAATAGGTACTTAATACTGAATCTGAGAACAGGATACACTGTAGGCAATCGATAATTTGGATGAAAGATTCTTGTCTATGATTTTCTTTAGTTTTAATATTTTTTATCCATACTTAATATTATAAAGGCAAAAGTGTGTTTGTTTTTTCGTTTGTCCTTCAATCACACTACAACAGAGCAACGGATGACGTGATTTGTGATGGGTAATAATCTTATAAAAGTGGAGGCATCTTTGGAAAGTAGCATAGGCTACATTTTATTCCGGAAAATCAAAGAATCCCCGAGGTTTTAAATACGCGTCGCGGGCATCATCTAGCAACTTATTAGGTAATGTTAAAAATAATTCCCTTTTAATGTATTGGTATTGGCATTTACATTATAAAAACAGCATGAGTTAAACCATTCATTGGTGTTAAAATTTTGTCTATGAATACTGTTCAAACATACAACACTATGCTAACAAAAGCGTATCCTCCATTACGGATAAAAACAATTTAAAAAAGGATTAATTTGGTTTATTAAGAGTGTGTAATATGCAACTTTGTAGTTTGAAATCGTTATTTATTTCAGAATTACGGAAATGATACTTCGAATACATGTACAAATACGTTTGGTGAAAATTTTCTGATTTTTTAGGGTTCCGTACCAAAATGGTAAAAATGGAACCCTCATGGTGCGACTTTCTCCGTCCGTCCGTCCGTCTGTCACAGTCGATTATTTCAGTAACTATTAAAGCTATCGACATGAAATTTGGAATAGTTGTGTATAATAGTGGCCTAACATCATTAAAATAAAAAAAAATCGAAAATTATTTTTAGTTTAATTAAAAAAGGGGGAAAATCGGGGGTTTGAAATTTCAAAGTATGATAATTGATAACTATACTAAGTGGGATATCATATGAAAGGGCTATACTTCTACATTCTAAAACAGATTTTTATTTATTTTTATGCATAATAGTTTTTGATTTATCGGGCAAAATGTCGAAAAAAATACCGTGTCCCCCCCCCCCCTCCTTATCTCCGAAGTTTACCAATTGAAAAATCTGATATAATTATGGTCAATAGAAGCTTATGTATATTTTACAGGAAAAATAAAACCAACGCTATAACTAGCATAGTTTTTTTGATATTAACAATAAACCTCTACAAACAAAGTTAGTTTTGCGGTTCATTAAATTCATTAATCGTAAAACTTACTACAGGTTTGTACGGAACCCTCGGTGCGCGAGTCCGACTCGCACTTGGCCGGTTTTTTTTTGATAAATACATGTTTTGCACACATTTTGCTATTTATCTTAGGAAGACCACACTAATTCTGTTGGGTGTTTGTATTGTCAAGAAACTTATAAGTATTTCATCAGTTACATCTTTTAATTTTTTGATTGGTTGTTTAATTAAATACAATTGGTAAAAACAGTTTAGGCGCTTACGTCGTTAAAAAGTACGTTGCGACTGACCGGCCGACGCGCGACGCTCCATTCTCATTGGCTTCGGCATTGTGGCATTTTTAAGAAACACTGTAGCTAAAGCAAAGTCGGCGCGTCCGACATGAGCTTTCCTATGATCTCCAGCCATCAAATCTATTACATACTTACTTATTCAACGTTTTTTATATTTTTAAGGATAGGCACACTGGGGCTGATTCTGTAGTGCACAATCTCTAAACTAAACTAAAATTAGAGCATTACAAATATTGCTAACCCTTTCATAATACTCCCTACGGAAAGGGACAGAGCTGCCATTTTAGTTTAGTTTAGAGATTGTGCACTACAGAATCAGCCCCATTATCTAGTTTGCAAGAAGACTAAAACTTTACCGTTTTTGAATGTTAAAAAAGGGTACCTACTGAAACACAAGATTATTAATTGCAGATTATTATTCTATTGAAGATCTTTCAAACCACACAATTATAGTAATGAGAATAAAATTTACAAACATGATTGACCATAGCGATAATACAATACAGCTATTTTGAGGTATTCGACTTTGGATCCTTACGAGTTAATTATTTGTTATCATTCCTATCAATGACAACCTGCATATGCATATTCCAATCAGATGCCCTATTACGTAAAGAATTGCTATTGTTACGATCGCTATCATTCCTGATTGGCTAAAACTCTTTTGCTATTGGCCAAAATCCATCGTTGCAGCTAGAATACCATAAATTAAGCCAATCACAACTATTGAGATTGTAACAATGATTGATGTAACTTTTACGGAATAGAGCTGCAGAGCATTTCATGGGTGACATCCAAAAATACCCAATTTATAGATCTTACGTACACACTTCCATTTATTGTAGTATATATTACCAGTTTTGGTAACGAAACCTTCCGAACTACAAATTGTAGGGGATAACACAAATTTTCTATTTCAAGCATTAGTAGGTACTATATTTACACTATATGTGGAAACTTAAATATATTAATAATTTATTGACAAAATTATGTACATAATATTAAAACGTATGAGGAAAGTTCATATTTAATGCAGTCGTGACTAGTACTCTACCATACAAAACTTGGAATCTTTGCACACAACTGTAGTTTGACGTGCAGTAGAAGAGAAATAGCGAATCTATGAGCTCATTTAGCTTTGAAACTAAATGTAGGCACAGGTAGCTTTTGAACCTTTCTATGGAACATTGAGATTGATTGTTTGGTATTAACTTGAGAAATACAATTCGTATGTATAGGGCCCCCTCGCGCACTACTGAACTCCTCTAAAGCACGTCAACTAGATTTTTCAAGGTAGATGATATTTTACTAAGGCCATATTATTAAGTCCCTTAGGTGCTAGGTAGATACTAAACTTCTGCTAAAACAGACCTGAGATAATTTAGAAATTATAATTACCAAGTTGGCTTAACTAGGGCTCAAAACTGGGACCATTCATTTAAGCTAGGGACAAAAATGTAGCAGAATTCTGAAAAATAAGTTTACATATTTATACTCAATCTGGGGATACATGACCTCATTAATTATTTTTATGCCTCCATTTTTCAATTTCAGCTTTCTAAGATAAAACAGGTCACTAAACATAAGCTAAATGCTTATTTTTAATGACCTGCCCATAGAGTAGAGAATCTGCCTGAACAAACTAAAAAGATGCCTATTGAATGCCTATTAGGCCTTTATACCCTGTGCACCCCATAGATATACTGTGCCCAAGAAAATACATCAAATTGCATCAAAAAGTTGTCACATACAAAGAACAGTATAATAAAGCATACTTTTCCAAAGTTTTGTATGGTTTCCGTGAGAATGGGGAAAAGAGTTCTAGTCACCTGCAATGGATAGTTGTTGTCATACATCCACTTCAATATCACTGTTAACATCGTGAGTACCAGACTGCGGCGAGATTGTATCAACATCATTGCAGTCTCGAGGAGAGCATTGCGTGTATTCGTGGGGAGAGCTCAACTCGTCTTCTGGTGAGCCCGGTAGCTCCTCGTCCATCATTATGGTCGCAGGCAAAGATGGTGAGACTTCTTGTAATTGACTTGTGTATACTGAAATAGGATAAATATTGTGTTTGTGAATACTGTTTATATTCCTGTTTATATATTGTTTATTCGAATTCCCCAAATGTTGAATCTCCAACTCATTTAACTGCAATAATACTTGTATAAAACTTCAACTCAATTAGATGAATGAGAAACACTTAATTAGGTAATTATTTTTATATAACAATAAATTATTGAGACCTGTAAAATGTGGATTTTTTTTTCACTTAATCATGCATAAGCAACTGAATGTAATTAATAATTACATGGATGGCTATAACAAAAGATGTTATGTTTAACTTTAAGAATCCGTAACCCCGTAAACCAACATTTTAAGAACTTTTGATGAGCTTTGTGCATGAGATATTAGTATTATAAAAAGAAAATTAAAACATTAAAGATTAATCCCTCCTTAGTAGAATGTTGCAAAAAATATATTAATTTTATTAAAATATAATAGTGAAATTCTCATTCTTGCAGAATACGTTTAATATTTTTTTACACTTTTGGGCGACACTTTTTACCCATATAAATCCACGAAAAATTAAAATAAATGACTTATAAAGAATACTAATATGATAAACACACTCTTAAAATTGGACTGTTGCAATTCGTTTTTATACGTTCTATACAAAATTAGTAAATAAAAAAATCAAATCAATGTGCACGATTTATCAAAATTTACGCATCACAATAACCTGTAAATTACTTAAAAGTTTGGCGAAATTACTGATAAAATAAAATTTACCATGAATGTTTAGTATTTATATAACATAAATTGTAAAAAAATAAAGCCCGATGGCGAGAATACGGCCCCTTAAGGGGAAAATGTCCAACTCTGAGTCCAGCTTTTCTATTTTAGGAACTGGCAACCCAGTTAATTCTCTCTAATACACACTCTAGCACGCTCAATGTTATGCTTGTAAGGCACTCACCTTTAATATTAGATGATTTCAATTCAGTAGTGAATGATAGAGATTCCTCCATAGCTTCCATTGTGAGCGTGTCAGTGTCCAGGCTGTCCATGGAGCCTGAGCAGGACGGGGAGCTGTCTGGATTTGTAGGTTGGCCTATATTTAACTGAACTGTATCAAGCTGAGGTATGTGTGGACGCACCTGGAAATTGTGTAAATTTTAACTTGAAGTTAGCAGTGAATTATCATTTGAGGACAGAATTGTTTTTTTTTTTCAAATAATAATAATTTATAATATAATTAAAATAGTTACTATAATTATTATTAATCTTAGTCATTATTATTACAAAACTTTCTAATGAAGTGATAATATTTAAACCCCATTAAGTAAAAATTACATTTTAAAATTTTAAATATTAACCTTCATTCCATCAGGTCTGTGTGGATTTCTGCACCCTTTACATTTGCATTCAGTACATGGCTTGCTTTCAACATAGCATGGACATCTCTGGCCACAACATGTTAATTTCCCAGGAGTAGCCGTCGCATTCCCACAGCGACAACCTTTTCTTTTACTACTAATTGAGCTTCGGGTACGGTTTGAGGGCTTCTTAAACCCCAGTTGATTTGACTGAAATTGAACATAAGAATTAACTAATATAATTAAAAAAACAATACTTGACAATGACAAAATTAATTACTTTTTTCTTTACTTTGCTTTCCCTTGTGCTTGTTTCGGCCTGCGGAGAATCAATTTCATCTACAGCTTTCCTTTTGATAGTGATTTTATTTCCCGAACCTGCGTACATAACAGAGTAAAGTGGGGACCCATTTGATATAGCTCTAGAATTTGGGGAATCTTTACTAGTTGATCTTGAATCTGAATTACTTGATGTTGATGCCACTTGGGTTTGTGTTGATGCTGAATTGGTATAAACACAAGGCAATATGCTATAAGCGGACTTCGAGAGACCTGCTGTGCTCTTGTAATCGTCGCAGAATCCGGCGCCTTCTTGAATCAAGTCTATCAACCCCGAATTGGCCACAGTACCGCCATTTACACCCGCCGCTATTTCATCTTCTTCTAATAAAGCCTTGTATGTATCAGTGCCCATAAAATATTCACACAATTTCTTGTAACACTGCAGAAGAATTCGTAACTGTAAATTTTCTGTATAATTTTCGTAATCCTTACACCAACCGCAAGACGGTTTCAGTTTTTTCCTCCCACCTTTGCAGTTTTTACAAACATGATGTTGGCACCCGGAGCTCGTTGGCGTATAGGGCTCCTTTAATAAGTTTCCACACACAGTACAAGATAATGATTGCCGTAAATATGGAACTAAACGAAACAAATCTGTCCACGAACTTTTATCAGCCGCGTCGGCTAGTAATATTAATCGACATGTTGAAACATACAAGCTGGTAGCGTTCATCTTCATTTATAATGTTTTTAATTTAAACATGAATAGCTTTTTGCGAAATTGTTTACACCAAAAAATTAATAATAAACAGCCTTGCAAAAAGCCGCAAACGCTTGCTCTACCAAAAGGCAAAAGTCAAAACTGTCATGTCTAGTGCTGTCATGTGTCTGATTTTCTTGTGGAATTTCTTGTCAAAATTATGTCAAGTTGACGTAACTAGTGATGTCGATAGGACAATGGACATGGAGGTATTAATAATTACCTCCATGACAATGGAGTTATATTCTACTGTCTCCACCTGACATTGGCAAAGTGCATTGTGCTGGTGCGGCACTAATAAACGCCATAAAACAAAATAAGAAGAAGAAGTATATTCTACTGTAATGAGAACTTCACACGCATAGATATATTATGTATCTTGCTCTGTCTACGTCACAGACATATTAATAGAGGGTGTGTTCCGAAATACACTGCGAGCACAGTTAAGGTGTGACGTCAATTCAGTACACTGCGAAGCCGTTCCTTTATAGTTATACTAGCGGCACGCTATGATGGCCGGTTGGACAAACGTTCCGTATTAATTGATAACGACTTTGAAGGAAATAATTGTATTACTTTATTGACGATAGCTATGACGATAGTGATGTGCAGAGATTCATAAATTTAAAAAAACTTAATTGTTTTTTGTTCGAGAATAAATTGACCTATTGTAATGTGTCAACCGGCCATCTTAGCGTGCCGCTAGTGTAGGTATACTGGGTACTGCTTAAAACGGAACGCTGTCAGCACTGAGACAAACACTGAGAGCACCTTACCTCGAAAACGCCAGTGCTCACAGTACAAAAATGGCGTCAATTAATGACGTCATAAATTTCCCTAGGATACTGCGGCAGTTTACTGTCAGTCATAACGGAACGAATTTCTCCACAGTAAAGAGCACTGAACAGTGCTCTCAGTCTATAACGGAACGCACGGAGAAACAGACACAACATAATTTCACACCTACATATTATAGACAAGACGTGTATGTGAATCAGTGTGACTGAGGGTGCGCACTGAAAGTCCCCAGTAAAGAGCACTGCCAGTGCTCGCAGTGCTTATAACGGAACACACACTGAGTGTGACCGTTTCCCTCCAAGCAAAAATGTGTATGTTATTTGTTGCAACACTGATACGCACACATTGACAAAAATTCAATGCGTGGAAGTCCTCTAGGACTTGTCTAGGACCTATGGCGTTTGTTTACATTATGTTGTCCTAAGTTTTTTGTGAAATTTGGAGGTTTATAGGAATACTTATTGAAATAAAATGGTGAAGTGTTGTGTCCCCCTGTATTACAACGCTTCGTACAGGAAAACCCCAGAAGTAACGTTCCATCGGTACCTAAGTAGATTTCATGCTATCATGTAGCTTTGGAATGTTTTCGTATCGCATCGTATCAAGGCTAAGTTATCTACTTAATATTTTATAGTTGTTATGACGAAATATGTAGCCATGCATATATTAAAACTATAATATTATGGTTTTCTGTAGAAATACATGCTTTAAGTTGTTGAATAATCTTTTTTGAACTTTTGAGAACTGTTAACTGTAACAAATTACAGGGCCGGACTTGACGACTCTTTTATTTTAAGTATATAACTTCGACTTTTAATTTCAGGTTTACAAAGGATGAATACCTGAGAGACCTATGCATAAAAATATTAATAGAAAAGACTGGCAGACCAACTCATGGAGAGATATATCCTCCAAGCATTGTAAAGATAATCAAATAGAACGTAATATATTCCGTACAATTCTATCTCCTGGTGCAATACCGACCATTTTCAAAGAAAAGTTAGTTGAGGTCTTATACGTCTTATAGTAGCGTAGGTACCAATTTACCTTATCTTCCATTAAGTGGACGAATTTCATTAATTTTTATTGAAAACCTCAATACAGATTATAAAGCACTAATTGTAAAGTTTATTTGAATAAAAAACATGTGAGTTTAACCTGTTGTAATTTTTTATTTGACATTCTAACCTAATTTTTGGAATAACGATTCGATTCGATTGTTTTACAACATTTATTTGGCTTACTGCCAATAAATTACTGTCAATAGGAACTTTGACAATAATTTATTGGCAGTAAGCCAGTTAAAATCTGACGGTATTTACACGATATCTGTCGGTACTGTTCTTCTAAATAATATCCCCATCACCTGCGCGTCGACGCAGAGCGAGAACGACGCAAGAACCACTGGCCATGATACTGACTGAGTCCACAGGATTTGAGTTGCAGCAGGAGTTGTAACTCGGCGCGCGACGGTGACGATATCACACGCAGCGCGGAGCTCACATTCGTGTTATCTCTGCCTATAACTATATTCACCACATTGACTAGGGTCCCGCACGTGGTGATGATTACCATCGCAGACCCAAGCCCGGAGCAGACATCTAGAACAGGCCTCTATCTTATCGAGGCAGGCCTTAGGCAACTAAAAATCGGTTAAAATCTATTCACCGCCTCGCCTGGGTAAGGAGGCTATGTATTGAGGCCTGTATCCGCACTTTCACTTTCACATCATATAATCTAAATAATATATGAAAGGAAAATGTGACTGGCTGACTAACTGATCAATCCCACAGCTCAAACCATTGAACTGTCTGTAGCTTTTATGACGTAGGAGCGGATGCTAAGATAGTATTTTTGAAAATTCATCCCCTAAGAGCGTCAAACAAGGATTTGAAATTTGTATGAAAATTGAATTTAACGTAAACAAAGCTGCGGACAAAAGCTAGTGTTACTATATTGCAGTTGTGATCGCTTGTGATGAAGAAATCATAAAAGTACCAATAACTATTTTTAAAATCTTTACAAATTATAACATCCAAATGATAGGTAACTTTTAGGTCGATTTTTTTTCACACAACTTAACCCTACAAATTAATATAATGTTTTATGCAGCAACAAGGTGCGGCCCTGAGTTTTGTGTATGTGTGCGTAACACGCTATTTTGGACATTATCAGCAGAGCGATCGGCTATAAATTGTCGCAATATCACATCCAAAAATGTCCTAAAGGATACCATTGTTACAGTCCATGAAGCCGGCTTCACGTAAGCTTTTTCAGGATTGTAGCAATGGGTCGCTAACCACAGATTACTAGTCACGAACTCTGAATATCGATATTTTGGTAGTGCAGACCTAATTATAGTCCGACTAATTTGAATGTCTATGGTAATCATGTGGTAATCTAGCAATTTAAGTAGATATAACAGTCTTCCAAATTTAACTGCATTACCTATTTAACTAAGTTATATTTTCGAGTCTGTGGTTTCTTGTGATTTTCTATTTAATAATTGGCTTTGTTTTTTAATAAATATAATACAAAATACTTTAATTTATGAAGCGATGCGCATAAGTTAGTAGATTTTCTTTTTACGATGCAATCAAAGATACCATAAGCTAGAGATATCTCAAGATACCGCAATTGTCTATGGATATTTTCATTTTAATCACAGATTATAATTATTTATTGCGCAAAGGATCAGCCTGGGTGTCCAACGAGGAAATGCAGCCCATTCTTGCCACGATTCCACGCGGGCATGTTTCTAGCTTTAAGTTCTATTGTATTGTTTTGAATAAAGGTTTAAAAAAAAGTACTTAGTACTTAAAGTTGTACTATGTAGGTACTAGGTACCTACATAACTTAATTCTTTTTTACCGCTAATTTTAATTATAAATAACTAGATGATTCCCGCGACTTCGCCCGCGTGGATTAAGATTTTTTGATTCCCGCGGGAACTTTTTAATTTTCCGGGTAAAACTAGCCTATGTCCTTCCCCGGGATACAACCTACCCCTGTACCAAATTTCACCAAAATTGGTTGAACAGACGAACCATGAAAGCGTAGCAGACAGACAGGCAGACAGACACACTTTCGCATTTATAATATTAGTATGGATGTAATATTAAATTACGTCTTATTATTAATGAATAGCATTGGTATGTATTTGGTGGTACAATTTTAATATTTTTTTAATAGCGTGAGTTGGCAATACTGCGAATGAGAATATTTTATTCTAGACATAGGTATACACACGGTATACCTAATGAAATATACCTATTTTGGTAAATTGTCAATAGAATGTCTTATATTAAATAACATTTTGAAGCCATTCCAATATAGCATACCTACTTGCTTGAAATAATAGTATTTTCTATTTTTACCTAACAAACAATCTATTCGACCTTTTTAATCCTTACATTATATTTATTTTAGTTAATAAAGAGTCGTAAAACGATTATTGGACACCATAATAATATGTCACCGCTAAAAACACCTCCCACCCATGTATCAATGAAAGCCTAGTTTGACGTCACGTTTGTCATGGTCCGTAAACGACATCTTACTTCAAAAGTCTTACGTGATACCAATTTTCAGCAATTATTTCTATCGAATATCGATAGTTACTGCATCAATGTCAAAACATTTTTTGTCCTCAACGATCCTTTACGGACAGTCTCAGTGATAGGTACGTGAAGCAAAAACCATGTTTTGACATTGATGCAGTCCTTTAATGATTGCGACAATTTATAGCCGATCGCTCTGCTGGTCTCTGCCTCTCTATAAAACTCTGTGGTCTACGTTCACCACACGACACGATTTGAGAGTTAGGCTTTCTAGTCTATGACTTATAGTGTTGATTCGTCGTTGTTTAAAAAATAAAAACGTAAAGTAGGCGGGGCGGCAAATGGCGGTAAAAATTAAAAAGCAAAACACTTCCATCCTTCCAACATTGCATTATGCTCGTAAAGCAGTAGGTAGGACTTATCTACATAGTTAAGTTGCAACTTAGTTCATAAAGGACTTAAATAATTATTGTAATCTCTGTTCAAAGTATCCACTGGAAAAAGAAAATGTAGTACCTACCTAAGTACCTAGCTAAAACAAACGTATTTTTATTTACTAAGGCCATAATAGAATTAGGTAGATTTCCGTTTCCTTAACCTTCTAAAGATAATGGACTCATATACAGGGGCAGGAACAGTAAATAGACGAGGTTTGAAGTTTGAACCTACGTCCCATGTCTGACTCTTTTGTTTTCTGCCTCAGCCCTATAATAACCAATAATATTATTGGAATCTGAGCGACATAGGTATGTCCTTGTGGATTTTTTATTCCCGCTGAAACTAATTTTCCAGGATAAAATGCATCATTGTGTTAATTCAGGTTATAAGCTATCTCCATTCCAAATCGTTTTCGTTATCAATGTGTGTTGTTGTGATGTGTCAGAAATCCACCCGCAAGTCCCAACAACAACTGTACAAAGTTTTACACAATGAAAAGACAGACAAACGGCATCCTTTCATCAACGGTTGTCTGAAGAGATTACTAGGTATAGCAATAAGACCACCATATATGCCCCTTTCTTTGTAGTGTAATAAATAGGTAATAATATACATACCTACTTAGTTCTAGTGTGTGCAATAAAGATATATAAATGAATAAATAAATAAGATTTATTATAACGCTACCTATAGGTACTTACATAATATTGTTATTGTAGCCTACCCAGTTATTAATGAAGAAAAAGATTACTTAATGCGCACATTAGTGTAAAATGCATTCGAGTTATTCTATCAATAATTAAATGTCCAAAACAAAGACAGTCATTTACTTATCACGAACACACTTCAAGAATAAACATAATCATGCGACCAATCGCATCATTCAGATAGGAGCTCGTCAGTTAATATTCGGTTGTTACTATTGTTCACGTATCATTGTCTTCGAGCGGGTTTCTCGTAGCTCCAATAATTGATACTGGGTGCTGTAGGATGACAAATGTTGATAAAAGATTAACGCGACAGTATCATTTGATCCTCCGAGAGAAAAACATCTCTGCATTTAAGGACTATACAGTAGAGTCAATGTGCAGAGGAGTGCAGTAATTGAATCAAATCAACGAACGCCTTCCGTTGGTGATTTCGCTTCTCTAAAGTGTTTGTGATCAGTGAAGAATTCACGAACGCTTGGTTTTGGTAATGTTGAATTCAGAGTTCGATATACGGTGACTGTGTATTCAAATACAGGATTTCAGGATGTTCAGGTGGGTACTCTTGTTTTGGACATTGAAATTACGAATAGGTACACTTACTTATGTACTTATCGAGTAATAGTCGACCAACTTTTAAAATGTACCTACCTACTTGGAGAAGTGTGACGGGAAGTGGAACTCTACGTCTAGTCTCTACCTCTCTACGAATATTTAATTTAATAGTGAGTAACCCTGCTTGCCTGAACGTTCTTCATAATGTTCTCAAGGGCTGTGTAAAGTTTGGCAATCTGCACCTCCAACTCCAGCGTGGTGGACTATGGCCTAACCGTTCTCATTCTAAGAGGAGACTCGCGTTCAGTAGTGAGCCGGTGATGGGTTAAAATGATGATGATCTAATTAGTTCTACTTACGTTATCTATACTTATACATATACCTGGACTATATATATACCTACCTAGTATGAATTATTGCAAAATGTTGTTCCATACTAAACCGTCCTCCGATTCCGAAATAGAATCTGAGGAAGGACTAGTTAATTACTTTCATTTTAATAATTAATTAATCTACAAGTTTTCTGTTTGTACCTACCATCTACAAGTATCTACCCAGTACCCAACCCACCTATTACATATGATTCCATTAAAAAAGTATAACGTGTTAACTCTTATCAATGTGAAAATGCTGTTTTTGTTTTTGATTATCGTCACGAAAATTCTATCTACGAGTATCTTTTATTGTCACTAACTAGTTGAATCACCGAAATTCGTAATAATTCATCCATGAGTATAGGTATATGAGGATAACAAATGAGGTGGTTTAACTTAAGTTTTAACTAGTAATTAGTACCTACCCACTTAACTTTCAGTGCGGGTAGCTAGTTACTCACTCGAGAGGGTAAACGTACTTACTCAATCCTTTTTCGATCCTTTTAGGTGCCGAGTTAGATAACTTACCCTAAAAATGTATTTAATTTTAATAATGCTTCTACGAGGCATCTTCTAGATCTAGGCACTCCCATCTTAGGCCGCATCATCACTTCCCATCAGGTGTGATTGTGGTCAAGCGTAAGCCCACAATGAATTAAAAAAAACGTAGCACTAACACGTTTCTGTATTTCCGTAATAAACTTCAGAAATACATAAATACCTACTTACTTCTCATAAAGTTTATTTTTAACATAGCTGTGACAAACATGAAACGAACTGCACAAAACTCTAGCGTAACCCATATAGTTTTGTGGCACTCCCTGTTTCACTTTGGAACCCTAAAAATGCTCTACATATTTTATAGAAAATATGAATCACACAACCTAGTAAGTAAGTATCTACGTAGGTAGGTACTATAGTCCAGTCATTATATACATTTGGAAATGCATGTGAACCGAGAAAGCTAAATTTTGGCTATGACGTGGGGGAGGCCTAGAAATTGTCGACCAAGATTTCCTATGTGCATTTTCCACCATATTGAAAAAAGGGTTAAATTCAGTTTTTTCACAATAACTCGGTTCTCCGTTGACATACGAAAATTTTCATATCATACTTTTTTGTTGCTTTATATTTATGTATTGCATCAAAATGTTCGTATCTCAACGGAGAACCGAGTTATTGGGAAAAAACTGAATTTAACCCTTTATTCAAGATGGCGGAAAATGCACATAGGAAATCTTGGTCGACAATTTGAAGTTAAGCTTTTCTAGGCCTCCCCCAGTCCCCACGTCATATCCGAAATTTAGCTTTCTCGGTTCACATGCATTTCTAACCCGTTTTTTCCGACGTAATGACTGGACTATACTAACTTTTCACGGTAAAGCATACATGTATGATACATTACTGAATCAAACAAACCGGTAAAATTGAGGAGTACCCGTGTAGGTACCTATATTTATAAGTAAGTCTACCTAACATGAATATATAATATTTTGACGGCCGATCCATCTTATCTGATGATTAGGTACTTAGGTAGATATATCCGAATTTCATTCAATTTCTAAAAAACTTTAACTAGATTAATTCAACCTTCGTAATCATCAGGCAGATTTGTCAGGATTATGATTAAAAGAGTCTATAAAGTTATATAAATAACTAGCTGATGCCCGCGACTTGGTCCGCGTGGATACTTTTTTTCGATTCCCGCGGGAACTTCTTAATTTTCTGGGATAAAAATTAGCCTATGTCACTCTCCAGGACCACAACTAAGTATACCCATGCCAAAAATCACGTCGATACGTTGCTCCGTTGCGGCGTGATTGAAGGACAAACCAATAAACCAATAATCAAACACACTTTCGCATTTATAATATTAGTACTTATGATATATATGAAAATATCTAATGCGGATTTAATAACGAAACAGTAGTTAGGTACATACTTATTAATTATTAGGACTTAGGTATAACTTTCGAATTACCGACTTCACCCAGAACGGCTCACCTATCTCAGTTCTTGACTATCTACCACGTATAAGTAGGTAGGTACCTAAGTAAGCATACATAATATTATACCTAATATAACTAAGTATTAAAATAATAGTGCACTCTGTTATCCTTTACTGCACACATATTGTAACCTACCACGGGGCTATCAGTTGAGACTGGAGTCTTCTGTAAACAGTTATTAATTAACGATCTCCCAAAGGTTATCCTTTCTTGACCTCATGAGTGCTCTTTATTTACAATCCAGAGATGTAAGTAGGCATCATCTATAACGATACCTCCCACGTAAGTTGTTGTAAGCCACAAAAATGCCGTTTAGCGTTTTTACTGAAAACTATCCTAATTTGTATTAATTTATGCATTCAATGTGAAAAAACTACAAAAATATGATTTTTTCAAGGATTTGCCAGACGTATTTTGTTGTAACTTTCGAACAAGAACGGACTAAAACATTGTATCTACCTTTGCAATGGTTTACGCGGGGTGCGGGACGGGGAGAATCACGCGCTCGCGTCTCGTATTTGTCACATACAACAGACTACGCCGGACTTTCAACCGGCCGTACGCGGTAGGAAGGAAGCGTTTAAGTTCTCTCAAAATTAACTTGCGTAACTGAATTACTTCAAATATATAAAAATGAAACGTACTGTTGTGATACCAACCTAAAATGTTGTATAGATTACTTACAACAGTATACGTTGTTGAGCGTTCATTAAAAATGTTGTATGTAATACATATAACATTTTACGTATACATTAAACTGAAAATATATATATGTAATAAATACAACATTTTACTTCGGAAGTTGTTATTCTAAAATTCGTTGTATCGTGACATGCTATATTTTACGTTGCTATTACATTTTTTTTTACTTAAATTCAATGTTGTATGTCAAAAGTCTATTCTAAAATTGGGTCATAAATAATATTAGGTCCTTACATAGGTAATAAGTATGAAATTGGCGTTTTGTAAGGGAGGAACATAAAGTCGATTTTTTTTAAATATAATGTATTATTTATTTAATCAAAGTATGTACCATTGCTATCTATGCACTTTTGCCATCTCATTGGTAGTCAATTCATTCAAAACCATTCTGACGGGAATCAATAAAATCTTTGAAGGCGCTTTGGACTGCCCTATCGGAGTTGAATTTTTTCCCTTGCAAGAAGTTATCCAAATTTCGAAAAAAATGGTAATCTGTTGGAGCAAGGTCCGGGGAGTACGGTGGATGTCTTAGACATTCCAATTGAAGCTCCTCTAATTTGGTAGCCGTCTATTGTGCAGTGTGTGGTCTAGCGTTGTCCTGAAGCAGCAGTGGCCTAGTGCGATTGACCAGCCTCCGTTATTTAGCAGCTCTTTCCGTCATGGTTTGCAGTTGCTGACAATAGACATCCGCCGTAATCGTCTGGCCAGATTTAAGAAAGCTGTAGTGAACGACACCGGCACTAGTCCACCAAACGCTCACAAGTAATTTTTTTTGAGTCAATTATCGCTTGGGGCAGGATTTGGCTGGTTCGCCAGGGTTCAGCCATTGCGATGAGCGTTTCCGATTATCGTACAGGATCCACTTTTCATCGCAGGTAATGATTCGATTTAAAATCCCTTCATTATCGTGCCGGTTGAGTAATGCACAGCAGTCGACGCGCGTTTGTCGGTTTGCTGCACTCAATTCATGAGGTACCCACCTTTCAAGCTTTTTCACCTTCCCAATTTGCTTCAAGTGGATTAAAACAGTTTTATCACTAACACCGCAGCCTGCAGCTAGCTCGGACGTGGTTTGCGATGGATCCGCTGCCACAATAGCCTTCAACTCTTCACTTAATGAGTCTCTGTCACAGTAGAATTATTCCAGCCACATATCACGACGTTTTCAGGAATCTGTCTTTTGTTGATGGCTCTCATAATGATGTTGAATTTTCTGAGTCAGAATAGTACATAATTTAGTCTTTTCTTTTTTAACTTATTTAAATTTCTTTAAATTATGCATTTTTATAATAATAACGTAATAAACGGGTACATACCACGATAAAATGGCGATTTTAACTGTCGATATTTCGACCCAGTTGCATGGATCGTTGTCACGCCGGGACTGCTGTGCTGTGAGATGGAGCTGGAGGGTATCAAACTACCCTCCTTCAAGTTCTTTTCGACCACGAAATAATTAGTCTTTAACCATTAGGTATCTTCGTTTTTATTATTGATTCTCTTATAAAAATATTAGTTTTTTACTGATTGAAGTCTCCAATGAAACCAAAAAATAGGTTTATTTAATTGAAAGTAACAACTGTTTTGTTGATTTTTTTGTTGATTGATTGTTTTGTGTTTAGATATAATTTTGATATCTTTTTTTTTTTAAATTTGAATAAAACCTAGGTATTTACAATGCCAATAATAATTATTATAAATCGTTACCTGATTTTAGTTGTCTTGATCTCATAGAAATTATTAAATAGGTACCTATTGATTAATAGAAGTGATTATCTATCTGTTTTTTTTAAGATTAATGTTCATTATTATTTTGTTTTTTAAAGATATTAGTTTTCATGAAAACGGTCCTAAAACGACTAGTATGTATTGTTCTTATTAAATAATTAAAGAAATTTATCCTTGATAATATTTCTTTTTTATTTCTTAACCTAGAATTTAATCACATACAATAATACACACATAAATTTTTAACCGATGTATATGGGTATTGCCACATACAATGGAATTAAACTTATATTTTGCAGTGTATATTGTTGTAACTATCATATACAACAACTGACGAAATCGAAACTCCGCGGTATAATGTTGTAAGTATGAGATACAACAAATGGCGCAGCCTGTACTCCGCAGTAAAATGTTGTATGAACGATATCTCAGAAAATATACATATTTTCTTAAATTATCTTTCAACATAGTCAAGAATACTATAAATTACATTCATATACCAAATTTCACCAAGATACAATAATAAATGCAGTTTTTAGTCCAATTTGAATCTTTAAAATGCTCTATTGTAAAATTGCGGTTTTGGGGATACAACAACTTACGTGGGAGGTATCGATAATATATATAAAATTCAAAGTCCTGACTGACTGACTTATATATCAACGCACAGCCTAAACCGCTGTGGCTAGAAACTTGAAATTTTGATAGTAGGTTCCTATTGTGACGTAGACGCTCAATAAGGAAGGATTTTTCAAAATTCTACCCTTAAGGGGGTGAAATAGGGGTTTAAAGTTTGTATGAAAGTCCGTCATTTCTCAAGTTATATCTATGAAACTTGGTATTTGAGCTTCTGGTTTAAAATAAAAAAATAAGTGCTTCACAGTTTTTGAAAATTCCACCCCCAAAGGCGTTAAATAGGGGTTGAAAGTTTGTATGAAAGTCCTTCATTTTTCTAGTTACAAACATAAAATTTGTTATTTGTGCTTCTGGTTTAAAATAAAGAAATACGTGTTTCACAGTTTTTGAAAATTTTATCCCCAAGGACGTTAAGTAGAGAGTTTGTCCTTCAATCACGCCGGAACAGAGCAACGGATCAACGTGATTTTTTGCATGGTTATAGTTGAGGACCTGGAGAGTGATATATAGGATTTATCCCGGAAAATTAAGGAGTGCCTGTGGGAATTAAAAAAACTTATGCCACGCGAACGAAGTCGCGAGCATCCTCTAGTGTATAGATATAGGTACTCTATACCTAGTAGCTATACCAAATTCTCCATCTAACGTAAAAATGTTTGTGACACATGAGTAGGTAGGTAGTAGGTACCTAATACAATATTCGGTAACAGTTTTAGAAACATTCTTGTACCTAGTTACCCTAGTTTTTTTGAAATTATTGCAATCTTTTACCAAAATTGTTTTTCAAAGTAGGTAAATTAAAATAGGTAATTCATGAACTTGCAGAAAAATAGACAGGTACAGTCCGTGTCACGAAAGAAGTCTCGGGGCAATTACTTAATATCTACATGGTGTTCCATTTTTGTCTGTTTTGAAGGTACGTAGACCTATGTAAACTATTAGACTTTAGAGATCAACTTGTGATTTGAAACCATTATATTTTAGAACTAGCTGATGCCCGCGACTTCGTACCTACGCGTGGATTGAGGTTTTTCGGTTCCAGCGGGAACTCTTTAATTTTCCGGGATAAAAAGTAGTAGGTACATACATGCCTGTGGCATCATAGCTCAGGAACCGATTTGGATTTACTTACTTATCTTTTTTTAAGGTGACTTGATCGAGTGTTCTAAGCTATGATTTAAGAAAATCATTTCATCTGTTTGAAGAGCATCAGCTCTTTTCTATAGTTGCTAAAAACGCAACTTAACGTGTCCAAAGATGGAGCCCGAACGTAGGTACCTAACTACCTACTTATGTAAGTATGTATGTACCTACATGATATATTTTTTACTTCTCGATAAAATTTCGTTTGTTTTTAAAGTTCTAGTACCTATAAATTACTCGGCGAACAAAAACAGTTCCTGAAATACCTACCTACAGCCCACGTTTCCGCGCTCTACACACCGCACCTATAATTTGCCGCCGTGATGTGGTGACTGGTGACATTGTAAAACAACTTACTGATTTTTATTTGCGTGGAATTCTGACGTTTGTGACGTTCAGTTGTGACAAACATTTTTCTATGCCTTTTTTATTTTAAGACTCAGGTTTTTTAAGGTTAAAAATTACTGTATGAAGCAAATTGATCACATGCACCTATTACCTGAAATACATAGTTTATCATTTGTCACAAGCAAAATCCAAATAAGTAGGTACTTATTACTGACTAAAGACTGAATTAGTCCTTTATTAGAATTAATAACTTTGCTAAGAAAGGATAAAAGATAAAAGAAAGAAACAACAACCAATAATAATAAAGTTTATCCATACTTACTAATATTACAAACTAGATTCCGCGTGGATTAAGGATTTTTGATTCCCACTGGAACTTCTTAATTTTCCGGGATAGTGCCTATGCCCTTCCCCGGGATACAACCTACCTCTATACTAAATTTCGTCAAAATCGGTTGAAAAGATGAGCCGGGAAAGCGTAGCAGACAGATTATAGACAGACACACTTTCGCATTGATAAAATATTAGTATGGAAGTATGGATCCTTTTTTAAGGCAATGAACAAAACTTATTGCACGTGGATGAAGCCGCGAGCATCAGCTAGTTAATAATTAAGTATTGTAGTAGGGTAGAAGTAAAAGAAACGCCAATGACAGTAGCTCGTATGTATTGTACGGCTATCGATCTCCTAGCTTATAATAAGTAACGGAATCTAGCTAAATCCTAGGTTCCCTAGCTTTAGACGTGAGAATCGACTGCAGCGGCTTCTGATAGTATGGTCGCTAACTAGCAAATTGAGTTAATATCTTCGTCACGCTCGGGCTTATATAGGGCTCCGCCGCTTTGTTATTCGCAGAGACACGTTGGTCGAAGCGCTAAGAGCGAGAAGTTTAGTCGATTAAGCAGGAAAGTATTCGAGGCCGAGCCACGCGTGCAATGCTTGTTACAGTATTTAATAAAATCATCATGATCATCGTTGTCGTCGTCATCCTCATCGTCCACAGACACTGTCAATCAAATGGGTAATACGACATATTCTTTAATTACATGTTCTATGCACTCTAGCCATTTGTTTGAGGTGACGTTAGCTCCCTCAACCAAAAGCTCTTTCACTTCCACCATTTCGTTTTTTGCAACATCCAAATTGCAATCCAAGTTTGAGCCCAAATCAACTCAATTGGATTGAGCTCACAATGGTAAGGGGGTGATTGGAGTACCAACAGTAATCCCTTGTTCTGCTGCCAACTCGTCCACGACATTTCTATTACATTATTTTATGCTTTTCTTTGCTATGCCCAATAAATTTATCCACTTTAATTTATTTATCCACCTTAGGCTGCATCACCACTTGCAAGCAAGTCTGATTGCAGCCAAGCGCTAGCCAATATATATTTAAAAAAAAAAATTACCTTCAACTACAAATTGACTTAAAACTTAATCAACATAAAAGTATCGAAAATAATAATTTCTAATTTTCAGTTAAAAAGGTTTGTTACTCATGCTGGTGTGACCAGTTGTTTTGATTTGTTCTCCCACATTAAGTCATAAGTCATAAAGTCATAAATATTTATTCAATTTAGGTGTTCAATAAAAAGTGTTTCAATATTGATATTTAATAACATTTAACAGATCAGATCGGGCATCAGCTAGTAAAATATAAAAATTAGTAAAGGAGGGTAAATGAACGCAATTTGTATGTTACTGAAAGCATACTTGATACATTTATTTATATTAATTATATAATTTATATTCATCAAAATACATTACATAGTCATGGAAACATAAACAAGTGTTACCATGGAAACATAAAGTCAATAACGTAACGGAGAAAGTTTGATTTTACCCCCCATTTCTCATACCCCGGGCTTATATATGAAAATCGATTCTAAAGGAGGTAAACTCAAAAAAAAGTTCTTTTTAAAAAAAAGTTTTTTTTAAGGCGTCTGTCGGCCGTCATCCTGATGATCATATCATTCGACTTTCAGCTTGAATGTTCAAATGTGCTGTTGTTGCTACTTGCTATTGTCACTACGAAAAGTTGAACGAATACCAACAACCGGCTGGAAAAAGATTGATATTCAGGCATGGTTAACGTCAAAGAATTTAAATTATGATGAAACTATGTTGGAGGTAAACTTATTGGACATAGTTAGCAAAGAAAAGCATAAATATAATAAGTATGTTGTGGACTAGATGACAGCGGAACGAGGGATCACTGTGCTCCGATTACCCCCTTACCATTGAGAGCTCAATCCGATTGAGTTGGCTTGGGCTCAAGCCAAGGGGCATGTGGCAAAAAACAATAAAACTTATAAAATGGTGAAAGTGAAAGAGCTTTTGGTCGAGGGAGTGAACAATGTCACCCCAAACAAATGGCTAGAGTGCACAGCACATGTTATTAAAAAAGAGTACAAACTATGCCGTTTTGACCATTTGATTGACAGTGTCTGTGACACTTTCATTATAAATGTCAGTGACGATGACGAGGATGATGATTATTTTAATAATTCATTATAAAGTACCTACTGTAAAATGTTTACTGTTATTAGTTGTTGGATTTTTCTTTATCCTTTCTTAGCAAAATTTCTTTAAGACTCTTTCAGTCGTCAGTCGGTAATAAGTGTTTAATTTCTGCTAATGCATGTAATTACATGTGTGCACATTAAGTATGCAAATATAAAATGTTTGTAACGTTTGTCACTTGAAATTAAAATAGTGCTCTAATTACTAACACTGTTATAAATTTAATCTTTAGAATCCATAGCATTACTTATATTTTATTAGAATTTGTTACCCTTTTTTTGGGGAAAATGTTTTAACCAAGAAATGTCATGAAACGTCAGAATTCCACGCAATTAAAAATCAGAGTTAGTTAGTATTCGCTAATGTCAGCGAATATAATGAAAATAATTGGAGTTAGATTAATAGCAAATTAGCCAGTCCAAAGTAATGCAATAACAGTGCCGTGCTGGGATAATGAGAGACATCCTCGTGATATGACAATGATGGTCAATCTCCCATCTTTTTAATATTTACCTACTTTATTACTTACCTACCTACTCTTTTGCTACCTAGGTAAGTAGGTACATGATGATAAGATGTTGCAATATCCCGCGCTCTTGTTTGATAATCTCCTCTCCCCAAAGGTTGTCTGGAAGAGATTGCTTTAGCAATAAAACCGCCTTTGCACCCTTCTGTTTTATTTTTAACCTTTTGTTTATTCTTTGTTTTAAGTGTGTGCAATCAAGAGTTTATCTATCAATCTATCTATCTATCTACATGGTACTTACTACTTAGGTACGTGTTGTTTTTGTTACAAAAAGTTTAATTTCACGCGCACGTTATCTATATACTTAGGTAAGTAGTATGTACCTACTTAACGTAAAATAACTTTTAATATAACTTTAAATATAACTTATATTTAATGAGTAACCGCGGAAATCAAAAAAACCGGCCAAGTGCGAGTCGGACTCGCGCACCGAGGGTTCCGTACAAACCTGTAGTAAGTTTTAAATTATTAAAAAAAAACTACTTACTAGATCTCGTTCAAACCAATTTTCGGTGGAAGTTTGCATGGTAATGTACATCATATATTTTTTTTAGTTTTATTATTCTCTTATTTTAGAAGTTACGGGGGGGGGGGGGGGACCAACATTTTACCACTTTGGAAGTGTCTCTCGCGCAAACTATTCAGTTCAGAAAAAAATGATATTAGAAACCTCAATATCATTTTTGAAGACCTATCCATAGATACCCCACACGTATGGGTTTGATGAAAAAAAAATTTTTGTGTTTCAGTTCTAAGTATGGGGACCCCCAAATTTATAGTTTTTTTTCTAGTTTTGTGTGAAAATCTTAATGCGGTTCACAGAATACACCTACTTACCAAGTTTCAACAGTATAGTTCTTATAGTTTCGGAGAAAAGTGGCTGTGACATACGGACGGACAGACAGACAGACAGACAGACAGACATGACGAATCTATAAGGGTTCCGTTTTTGCCAAATTTGGCTACGGAACCCTAAAAACTTAAACCACGCGGACGAAGTCGCGGGCATCAGCGCCATCAGCTAGCCTGTACATTTCCTCTATGTCCCGTTCGTTATTTCCATGGTATATACCTATACCTACCCTCTACCTATTATCGGTATTATTTTATAACTAATAATAAGTAATTACCCAATGGTATCGGGTCACGGGTTTTTTCGAGAAATGATTGTCAGCCAGCCTAACTTTCCTAATGTGGTTTAATTAGGTTAGTACATAACTAGGTACCTACCTATAATCGATAGCATTGCTAGCGTACCTACTGATTAAGAGCTCGGCCTCCCATTCGGCGAGTCTGGGGTTCGAATCTTACTTTTCTGAGTGTGCGTTTTCAGCTGTTATTAAATACGCACTTACATCATCAACATCGCCAGGAAACCTGCATTGCTTGAGAGTTCTCCAATCTCCATTGTTTCCATAGGTGTGTGAAGTCTGCCAAGCCACACTTGTGGTGGACTATGACCTAAAATCATCTTTATCTGAAAGAAGACCGGTGCTTAGAGGGCCAGCGATGCTTTGAGAGGATGAATGATGATGAACTGGTCGAACATAATAAGAACTAGCTGATGCCCGCGACTTCGTCCGCGTGGTTTAAGTTTTTTTTATTGCCGCGGAAACTTCTTAATTTTCAGGGATAAAAAGTAGCCTATATCAATCTCCAGGTCCTCAACTAAGTACCTATACCCATGCCAAAAATCACGTCTATCCGTTACTCCGTTGCGGCGTGATTGAAGGACAAACCAACAAACCAATAAACCAACAAACTAACAAACAAACACACTTTCGCATTTTATTATATTAGTATGATTCAATTTCATATTCTTCACGGTAATTGACCATGCCCTAAATATTATTGTAAGAGATAATAAGTAACGTAGGTATCTACTATCTACCTACTTATACCTATCTTATTTTAGCGTTCAACGATAAACTGTTGAAGGTTAAAGAAAACAATATGTATAATAAACTTACCTAATATATAACTACATGTAGGTAGGTACATAAAGGATGTCCCATAAGTAAAGAGACAAAACTGAGTGTTCATATCGGCCAAGAAAAAGGTTTCAAAAAAGAAAATAACTGTTGCCATGGTAACCACCGGTAACAAATCTGTCAAATTCGCGTGGATTTGCAAATATTGGGTGCGTTCCGAAATACACTGAGAGCACTGGAAGTCCCCAGTAAAGAGCACTGCCAGTGCTCGCAGTGCTTATAACGGAACACACACATTGTCGATGTTTTTCTAACATGAAGCGAACCGAACGAGAATCGTTTGCAAAAAGAGTAATTCAGTACTATCTGAATAACGGGAAATCCGAGGCAGTTCGTCATTTTTCTCAAGAAGGGGCTATAAGAACAAGTATCTACAGGATAATTAAACGGTATGAAGACTCAGGAGAGACTGATTTTAAGAAGATTCCGGGAAGGCAACGTACCATAGCAACTGATCGAAACATAGATAAGGTAAAAAAGGTTTTTAAAGAAGCACCTTCAACATCTGTGAGGACTGCGGCGGACAAATTGAAAATATCTAAGTCAAGCATATCCAGAATTAAAGTTCAAGATCTGGGCATGAAGGCTTTTGTGAAATTGTCCGCTCCAAAGTAGGTACGTGAAAGACCAAGAAGTGCGTGCTAAGCGAGGTTGCCGTCGAGTTTACCAAAAAACTTTGAAAAAAATTCTCATAATTGATGATGAAACTTATGTACCGGTTGACCCCTCTGATATTCCTGGGAAGCAATATTTCCACGCTACCAGTCGTGGTGAGGTGGATTACAGCGAAAAAGTTAAAACAAAGGCTAAATTTTTCAAGAAGTATCTGGTTTGGCAAGCTATAGACGAAAACGGCAATGTTTCCGAACCATTTATCTGTACACGGTCTATGAACGCAAAAGTTTATCTTCGAGAGTGTATTATGAAGCGATTAATACCGTTTATAGACAAGTATTATCAGAGGGAAGACGTTGTATTCTGGCCGCAGGCCGGATATGGCTTCGTGTCATTACGAGTCTGAAGTCACTCAATATTTGCAATCTATGGGCGTCGAATTCATATCGAAACAAAACAATGCTCCAAATGTTCCTCAAGCTCGAGGTATCGAAATGCTTTGAGCTCTGTGTAAAAAGGAATACAAAGGGTGCGTTCCGAAATACACTGAGAGCACTGAAAGTCCCCAGTAAAGAGCACTGCCAGTGCTCGCAGTGCTTATAACGGAACACACACAAAAAGTATTCAGAAAAATCAAAAACGTTGACATCTTTCAAACAAAGATGGGCTAGATTGGCCAAACGGGTGGCAACAACTTCTAGAAAAGCAGTCATGAGACGTGCAAGCATTAATTTGAGAAAAATCGGCTATAAAGGCATCGCAGGAGCAAAGATATAGGTACCTAGATTGTATTTTTATTATTAATATGCATAATTTATAATGACGCACATAACAGTTGACATTCAATTTTTCATTAAAAAAAATTTTCATTGACTTGTCTCTTTACTTCTGGGACACCCCAGTATATCTATCAATCGTAAAAAAACTTAGTAGGAACCTATTTCGTTAGGTATCTGTAAGGTGGAAACTAAAAGTGCCGCACGTATTCTTGGAAAACTTGATAATTGAACTAAGCAGGAGCCTCCTCTATACCTAATGGAAGGGTTTTGGCCAGTTCATCACACTGGCCAACTACGGATACCTAGTATGGTGTATGACTATAAGTAGTTAGGTATTATTTTATTTTATTATACCTACTTATTATTTTAAGCTTAAATAATTTCAGTGTAATCAGAGTAAGTTCTACGTAGGTACAGAAAACAGATTTCCAAAGTGAAATATCTGTAGGTACCTACACATAATTAATACCTGCTAAGTAATCCGTAGAATATGCTCGCGACTATATCTAGAAGGAATCTCTATTTGGTGATTAAAATTATTATAAGTAATTGATAGGCATACGGTCTCCTAGCGTAATATCTACCTTTTCTAATTATTCTATTCGGTAAACCTAGAACTTTAAAAAAATACAGAAATTCTGAACTTAAATATGAGTTGGCAATTCTAAAATCCTTAACTGAGACATCGAAGCGAAGATCGCGAAGTTTTTAAAGACGGGGGTCCCTTCTTAATGAATGGAGGTCAAATTAATTCCTTTAATTGTCCACTTGGTCTCTCCCGACAGCTAATCGTTGCAATAGCTGTGGACTTCGCAGAACTAACCTCACGAGTTGATTCACACTTTTTGTTTAGTACCTAGCTATATTATATTATTATATCGGATAATTATGGTAAGATAATTTTATTGGTAAGGGAATAGGTCCAAGAGTCTCTATCAAACATATAGGAAAGAAGAATAGGAAGAATATTTACTATTTTCGCTTACGTAGAGGAGGAGGGAGATCATTCCAGATTTTGGGCGCGGTAAATATTTTTTTTCGTTAGATATTATGGAGGAAACTGGAAATTCACAATGAATTGTTGGATGTGTTCAGCACGGCAGATTGTGGCCTGTTGCATTATTCAAGTAGACCGTATCTTAATATATCCTACTTATGTAAGAAGTTATTTATTTATGGTTGTATCTTTTGTAGAACAATATAATTTATTAATACAAATTAATGAAGAAAATTCGAGGTGCTCTGCAATCGTGACAGATTTTTTCCATAGGTACTTAAATAGAAAATGACAACAGCATAGGATAATATAAAATATACTTAGATATCTGAGTATTCTAGCTACACCTTATCTAAAACTTGTTATTGCTGTATAAATCACTGCAAAACACTGTTTACCAGCGGTTTACTAAGTGGACAGCCGGAAGTAAAAGTATATATTTGAGTAAATTACTTCTTGAAACATTTATGCCTCCAATGAGCCATCAAACGGAAGCTCTGGGCATTGTGCGGGACACTCCTGCGCATCGTGCGTGGCGGCTGGCGGCCCCAATTGTCTGATTGATCTTTATGACGGGCCCACGCCCCTGCCAATGTTAATCGAACGAATTGGTTTGTCATTGCATACCACGTACGTACTACGTAGATAGTTATGTCCACTGCTGCCTCCTTGGTCCATTGGTTAGCTTGTTCGACTGCAGATGAAGAAGTCATGGGTTCGATTATCGGGGTAAAAAATTGGTACTGGGTTTTTCGGAATTAACTTCTCAGTATTAGCCCGGAGTTAGGAAGTTGGCGGTGTTACATCTAAGTGCTTCAGAGATAATGCAAAGCCGTGAATCATATGGGCTGAAGAAGCCCTCAGGCAGAAAAAGGCAGGCAGGCAGGCGTTCTTCAAGCAACGAGATATCTCACGACGAGAGAGAGAGATGTTATTGATAAGAAATATTAGTTTTATGACTACTTTTGAAGTAACGAGACAAGTAACCATATTATAGCTTCGGTAGACAAATAGAGATAACGGGTAGACATAATTTTACTGCGCATACTTACTAGCCCTACAGGCGTGTAAGATTGCCGTCCTAGCTAACTGTGAGAGTAAGGTATTAGGTAATAGAGATTAGAGAGTGCACCTGTCTATGCGCAAGCACTTGTGCACATTGCACTATAATAATATCTCATTTGCAGATTGCTGCTTGTGTAGTCTGCGGCCTGCGCTCTGGTCGAAATTAAATAAAAAATTATGTGTACCTATGACTTTAAATAAATTAACTTTCTTTTATAAATTGACATTAGGTAACTGCCGCACTCAGAGCCGCTTAATCATCACATAAGGCACTCCAGATACATTCAATGCAAAATACAAAATCTATACTAAGGAGTTCCTTATATAACGACTCTGAGTGCGGCATTAGGTAGGTACGAATTTACCTAATTTGAATTTAGAGCGCATTTTTTTTATTTAGTTTGCTTAGTAAAAATTACGTTTATCTAATTTACAGATGTTCGCTATTTCCGTCGCTCCTGCTTGTGCTGACTTCTACTCACAGCTCCGCTAAGGAGATGACGGACATAGAAGCACTCGCCTCAAAGCCAACGAGATGTACCTACGAGTATGCCTTCGAGATGTATGGAGCTCATTGCGGAGGCCTCAGACTATCTAAAATACCGAGTCTCAGGGGTGGTATTGAGGTAGGCATGTCACATTTTACAAATGGCAAAGTGTGTTTGTTTGTTGGTTTGTCCTTCAATCACGCCGCAACAGAGCAAAATATCGACAGCTCACACGATTTCCATCCATACCTAAATCTTTAATCAATCCTCTCACAACGACGTGTTATCTAAACAAGAATACCTACTTATTTAGGTATCTAAGTATCTACATTTTAAAATACTGTTTTAGAGACACGTACTTACCTAGGTATCTAATCTAGAAATGATTTATCTTATCTATTTTTACGCGTCATTTTAATTGTTGTCACAATAATTTTGTACCGCAAATCAGGGCAAGTAAACTTGCTATGTTTTTATAATATGCCTACATTTATTTATCATACCTACGAGCCACTCTGTGCTAATCTATAGTAGTTAAGTACATATATCTATCTAATGTAAGTACCTACATACTTTTGATAGGCGTATTTTATTATATCTTGGTACAAAAGTCATCAAAACCTACCTAAGTAGGTATTTGGATAGTTTTAGAGAAATAAGATGCAATCTAATTTAGCGTGGCTGTTAACATATGGACAGTAAAATACTAGGGAATAGTAATATTATGTAGGTACCTATCTATTAGGGATGATAGTTTGTCTGGTGGGGCTTTAGCCGGCTCTACCGGCAAAGATGTGCCGCCAAGTAATGTAGCGTTCCGGTACGATGTCGGGTAGAAACCGGTGTCGGTGGTTTTATAAAAGGGTGACAATATTACTTAAGTAGGTATTCAAAAATATGGATGTATCCTAAAACCGAATCAGCATAATCCGACCCCCCGTAGTCTTGTCTGCACTACCCCTAGAGCGTTTTTGTAAAGCGCGAAGCCAGAAGCTCGCGAAGGAGATCCTGAACGAAGCGAGCCCGCGAGGCCGGGCGGAGCGAAGCGAGCCAGTGACCTCCGCAACGAAACGAGTGTCGAGTACGTGAAGTTGAATGAAGAGGCGACGAAGCGAGTCTTCTGGCGTAGCCCATCCTTTTTACATCAAAATTTTTATGGACACCCTACATTAGACGTTTGATCATTAATTATTTATGCAACAGTTGTGTAATAAGGGGTATTAAAACACGAATGCGGGTTTATCACACGACGCGTAGCGGAGTGTGATAATAGTATCATATGAGTGTTTTAATACCTAATTATATCAACTGTTGCATACAAGACTTTATCTACACTCATAATATGAATCCTCTATAACAGATTCTGTAATAGTTAGCTTACTGCTAACATTAAAACATCCAGTCCTAGTAACCTAATATCATCAAAACTCAAAACTTGAACCGCTCATTTTTTATTTTAATTTTTTTTTGTTTTTTTAATTTTTTTTTGTTAACAAAACAATAAAAAAAACGAAGAAAAATGGCGGGGAAAATTCTAATAACCTACTTTTTTTTACAGCGCGCGGCGTTCTGGTAGTGAAACGCGCGTGTATGACAATGTTCTTTTTTTGAAATTCGTACAGATGTTCTTTTTTTGTAATTCATACAGATACCACGCATCGAGCAGAAGTGGCTGTCTGTTGAGTAAACCCTTTGCGCAGAGGGGATCGAAAAAAAAAAACGGGGTGTTGTAATGAAATTCAGTACAACATTACATCACCCGTTTGGATGATGTAATAGTTATTAGGACATTGGGTGTTTTAATGTTGGAAATTAGCTAACTGTTTCAGAACCTGTTATAGTCTATAGAGGATTTATAGCATGGGAGTAGATAAAATAATTTTTATCATTAATCAATAATATCATAATAAATAATTCTTGATGAAAGCTATGATCATTCAATAATAAACTTGAATATTTCATGAAATGATCGATTCTGCTATATGAGTTCGCGATTTAACGGTGGAGGGACCGTTTTGACTATTCCTAGGTAAAGTTCTTAAATTTCGAACAATAGCGATAACATATATTACTTACTTACTCGTAAGTCGTACCTATACAGTGACTATACACAGGTCGTATACCTACAGCTACATAACTGAATAATTCTACTTTTTTCTCTACATTTCAGATTCTTGACTTCAGCGACAACAAACTACAAGAAATACACGCCGACACACTATCGTCGTATTCCAGTATAAAATTCTTATACTTGTCCGAAAATCAAATCTATTCCATCCACAAAGACGCTTTTGCGTACCTCACCAACCTTCAAACACTTGATCTCTCTAAAAATGTCATACTCCAGCTAACAGACTCTATATTTCAATTGCCGTCTTTACGGAAGTTATACCTTAACGGGAATCCGTTGTTACATTTGAGTTTAAGCAGGCTGGAAATAAGCAAGCCAATCAAAGCGCCGTTGGAACTGCTAGATTTGTCCGACTGTAAGATAACTGTGTTGCCAGACTTTGGCATTCTTCCCCAATTGCTGTTATACAACATATCTCACAATCCCCTAATAACGCTGGACGCACAGACGTTCAGTTCCATGTGTAAACTTACAAAGGTTGATCTAACAGAGTCCATTGAGAAAATTAAGCTCTGCGACTTGAAAATGAGCGTGATGTGGTTCCAAGAACGGAAGATCTATTTTCAGTTAGCTGACTATTCTCAACTAAATTCTAGAGGTAAGTTTTTTTGGTTTTATCTACTGCTAAAATATAAAGCGGCTAGACATTTCAATATAGATCATGCAATATTATGTATATTTTAGTGTCGTATTATTCGTTACAGAATTTGAAAATTGCCCGAAGTTTAACATACCCGACATGTTCAATGCTAGTTACCACAGCTGCCAGAATGCTTATACCGAGGTGAGTTTATTTTACGCTTTCTTTAAGTCAAAAATATACCAAATTCAGATTTTCTATTCCAAAGCCAATTTGATAAAATTAAGTTACTGCTTTGGCCTGAGAATATTAAGGATACTACGCGAATGGGTATAGGTACTAACTGAGCAAAACCCGAAGTTTTGGCTTTGGACTAAGCGCACTACTTTCTAAGGATTAATTCCTTTCTAGCCGGATTGTAGCTGCAGGTCATGTTTGTCGTAAACACACAAAGGCGGGAGAACTGCGATAGACAGCCCCATTGTAAGGGTCTGGACCCAGGTAGCTGCCTTAGCGCTTGGCTACATACAGTAAGATAGCAGTTGACACTGCAGTTGTTCACCATCTTACTAAATTCAAAGAAGTTAAAATTATGACAGTCCACAACCAATACATATTTGAAAATTTAGTATATGTGCATAAAAACATGCATAAATTCAAGAAAAAAAGTGACTGTCATAATGTTAATACAAGAAATAAGAATAAAATTGTTGTGCCCTCTTCTAGACTTTATAAATTAGTAATTCATTTGTCGGTAGCAGTATACGTTTTTATAATAAACTCCCAGAAGACATATTGGAGATGTCTCTCAACAAGTTCAAAGTTTTTGTAAAACGGAAACTAATTGAAAAGTCATATTATTGTGTAAAGGATTATTTGAATGACAGGCAACCATGGGTATGAATTGTTCCAGCGGCTAATTATGTTATATTATAAATATAATTTAGTAATTTACTATATATTTTGTGAGATGGTGATAATAAAAAAAAAACCCCGGCTGAGTTTGTTGTGGGCTCTTCTCAGACCAGGGCGCGTTTGGAACCCTCGTAGCTTTAGTCATATGATACCGTTGTTAATTATCACCATCAATTCTTATTCTTTATAAACATGACGTTCAGAAGGTGTACTTTGTAGACCTTTTGAATAAAGATGATTTGATTGATTTGATTTGATCAGATGTGCGATATTGGGTTTGTGTCTCACTCCGCGATCCAGGGTATCATCGCGTATTTAAGACACCCATTGTAATTATAGTGATACGACTTAAGTATTAACTTTTAATCGTAGTGTTACATTGGCGCCCAATACTTCATAATAACCAGCTCATTTTTTACACGATTACGGCAAAGCCAAAAAGAAGGGTTGTGATTTTAGCAGTCTATGTACCTATGTATGGATGTGTAGGTATATCTGTTTGTATTTATGTACGTAGCGCCTAAACTACTGAGCCGATTTTCATAAGGTGTCAAATGTCAATCGATTGATTATTATGGTCCGGGTGACATAGCCTACATTTTACACGAACAAAATCGATATGACCGAATTTACAATCGAAAAATAACTCAAAGAATTAAAAAATACGACTGCCATAGTTAAATGATATTTTTTGTGAATCACTGGATATTGAAATATCAAATAAATATTATAAATGCGAAAGTTTGGATGGATGGATGTATGTATGTATGGATGTATGTTTGTTACTCAATCACGCTCCAACGGATGAACGGATCTGGATGAAATTTGGCACAGAGATAGATTATGGTCTGGAATAGCACATAGGCTACTTTCTATCCCGGAAAATTAAAGAGTTCCCGCGGGAACCGAAAAACCTCAATCCACGCGGACGAAGTCGCGGGCATCAGCTAGTAGTCTTATATATTTTGGGAATCTAGTTACTCATCATTTTCTTGATGATGACAATATAGTTAATCTCATTTTGGAAAAAAAAATTCAACTTTAGTCTTTGATGCGGGACCATGGTCACCCTATCAATATTTTTTTTAATTTTACTAGCCTATGCCACCCGGAATAAGCTAAGGATTCTAACGATACCTCATTCATCAAAATCCGTTCAGGCGTATAGAAGTTATGGTGGAATATACAAACTCACATACATACACAGGTACATGAACCCTGAAAACAATATACCTACTCCTTTTTTCAGGCAGTCGTAGAAAAAAGTGGGTGTCCCTGAAATTATTGCGTAGTCTGGTTACAGTTTTTTTTATTAAGAAATACTTAGGTACTGCTTGTTTCTATCAATGTTTCCTATGGAGACTAGGACGTGCTAGCCGGAATTTAAAAAGTGATACAGAGTAGGTAGGTACTCTGTATCGCATTAGAGGTCGTCAAAACAAAAGGTTTATTTATTGAAGACTAACGAGGAATTTCTAAAACTTTCCTACCCTATGATCTGGCTCACAATAATTTTTTATTTTAGTGATGTACCTGCCTACTTACCTAAGTATTTCCAATTTCTGTGATTGGGCTAGGGCATAAAGGTTTTACCGCGTGTTATTCATATCGGGTACTTTGCTATTTCAGATACAAAACGTGAGTACATCTCGTCGCACCTGGTTAACAATCGCGGGCGGTCTCTTCGGCTTCCTCGTGGGTTTCGTGCTACTGCTGTACATCATGCATCGGCATAATGTTGCGCAGACGAAAAAAACTACGAAAGCAATTCACTCGGAACCACCTTCTGATGTCGACAAGAACGCAACGGCCATACTGCTAAATAATGCGTCGTAGTTTTAAATTAAGATAGCAATACTTTAGTTGGTAGGTACTTGGTAAGTAGGTGTTAGAAATAGCGTTCAGTCGGTCGACGAATCGTTCTTATACTAGCTGATGCCCGCGACGTCGTCCGCTTGTATTAAGTATTTTAATTCCCACGGAAACTTTTTGATTTTCCGGGATAAATAGTAGGTAAGTATAAGTCACTCTCAGGTCCTCAAATCACGTCGATCTGTTGCGGCGTGATTGTAGGACAAACCAACAAACAAACACACTTTCGCATTTATATTATTAGTATGATTAAGTAGTAAGGAGCCGACTAATCCCACTCGATTTCGGCTCTGTATTTACGGATGTAAATAGATCGATAAGCGTTAAAATATTTAAAAATTCACCAACCCCTATCTAAATCCTAGCCAAATCTTGAACCAGAGGCGTTAGAATTAAGTAGATTCCTACTTCCTACCAATATTGTTACAGCTATTTCCTATAAAATTGAACCAATTATTTTCTTATTCTGAATCGTACTTTATCAACTTAAATATTTAATTAAAATAATAGGCTATGCAAAGGCTGACTAGGATTACTAATTTTATAATGATTTAAGGCAAGGTTCCTTGAAATAAGATAGCGCACGCATTTACCTACTGTACCGATGCAAGGCGCAAGCATAAACGGATTCATTTTCAAGAAGTTTGATGTCCGATCATACACATCAACTATCAAGGAATCCTGCTTTTGTCTAAAGAAGTTTTTTAATGGCGATATACCTATACCTATTTATGAAAGCACGTGTAGACACCAAGATACCAAATAAAATTAGATGTAAGTTTTTTTAATGATAAATTTAATTTTTAATTTTTTTTTTTTTTTTATAAGATAGACACTTAGCTACACGTGTGTGCTAACACTCTGTTTTGTGTATGTACACACTCAACTGTAGCATACCTATAAACTAACTTGTAAACTGACTTGTAAACAATCTATAAACTAAATTAACCGGCCTAAATCTAATACCATCTCATTGCAAGATCTGTCATTTCAGTTTAGATATTGTGTACTGAATAATTAGGCACATTAATAAGACTTCGGTATCACAGGGCCCAGGGCCGGATTAGAAACTTTGCTGGTCTTTATTTTATGACCAATTTAATCATTTTGGTTAAGTTACATGGTTCAACAGTTAGTTCAGTTTACTTAAGAGGATCGTCTAGTGACGAAACGCGACGCGAGTAGGTATTTTCAATAATGCTATCTGTTTCACAACGCTTCGCTGCCTTCTCCGTATCGTGCGATAGAGAGAGTTGCAAGTCCAGTAGGCATATGCCTACATTTTATTTTTGAAATATTGTTTCGGGTGATAACGTTTTTACCCCCCCCCCCCCCCCCCAAACGTTTACGAAATTAGACAATTTTGGTCTCATTAGATTCAGTACACCTTAATCTAGGCTCGTGTGTTTTATTTTTTTAGTATTTTAGATTAGTAAAATTAAAAAAAATTAAAATACACGAGGAAGTTTTTAGGTCAAAAATATGGATATTTAGACGCTAATAACTTTTAACATAAGCAATATTTCTTTAAAATTAAAACGTACGAGCATAGTTCTTCATTGTATCTGCAACATTTCTAAAAATTATGAAAATTGGACAACATTTACGGGAAGAAAAACGTTATCGCTTTTTGTATGAAAACTTACAACTAGACGATCCTCTTAACATATTAAAGAAAAGATGGGTATCAACGATTCCAATGTGCCTTGCGCTTTATTACTAAACGATTATGAAGATGGTTGTGTTGCGGATGCGGTGCACTGATAAATTAATCATGTGTGCAAAATATTGCCAAAGATATAATGTAACTATAGATAGTTCAATCCACGAGGACGCGCCCCACTCTTTTCCGCAATCGCTTACAGTGCAAGTGTGCAATGTAAACTACAAGAATGTGAGTTCTATTACTACGCAGCGAGTAGCAATGTGGCCACACGCACACAAAGTTAAATAGCGAGAAATGTCATAATTAACTTGAAGTATGCTCTACTTCATTTCACCTACTTTAAAAAATAAAATATAAGTCGTGATGGTCCTGCATAGAATGAATTAATTGTGATATTGGTTAATAATAATATTTTAATAACAAGAAATAATGTAGCAAGAAAAAATTTACATTTATTTTGCTATAATCCATGCCCCTTCTTTTCGCGTAAAATTCTAGTGACCGTGCTTTCAGACACTCCAACAGCCTGTGCTGTTCTTCAGCGTGCATCGGTTATTTTTTCTGCATAATTATTACATGCTTCCTTTTTCATAAAATCGTATACTTTCGAAATTATTGCTCTTGCCTAGAAAAATCAATTTAATTGTTATAATAAATTCTGTTTATACTGGTTTATAGAACACCCAGTGATTAAATTTCAAAATACCTACCTGGCTTTTAAGGACAATTCGTTCCGTTTTTTTGGACATACTTAATAAAAATAATATTTTACAAAAAATTAAAGTAGAGCAACTTTCCGGTGGGTCGCGATACGCAGCAAAGCAAACCAACTTAACCGTGTATACTGAGCCGTGGTCGACTCGAGACTAATGTTCGGGCTGAACTCCCCACACCCCGCTGTTTCCCCTCGCGATAAATAGTGGGGCGCGTCGTCGTGGATTGAACTATTCTTTCTATTTATAATAATGTTAATTATTTAGAATTTAAAAACAAAAATATAACAAAGAAGTTCAACTAGCTACTGCACTGTGATACGAAATTATTAAGGATTAAATCTTTACAAATACAGAACGAATATTGTTTTATTTTTAACTCTACAAATCATTAGCTCAACCAAAAGGAGATCGAATTGCTTACTAAGTAATTTCCTTGCAAAAGTCTATCGATTTCGCTAACTAGCTTAGCAAACAATAACTAAATACACAGGGATGTTTTCAAGTTTACAAATTTTAAATACTCACATGGTATGGAAGAGGGTAGAACTGCAGACTATTTAGCACACCGCGTAATTCTTGTTCGGTCCTCTGACAACACATAATTTCATGTTCAAGCCTTGCTTTCGGACGGAGTGTTATTATATTATTTTCATCATACCTATTCGAAAAACGAATATTGGCTTCAGAGGATAGCGGGAGCAAAATGTAATTTTTAGGCCTATAGGACTTTTCATTTCTCTGTTCTGATTGGTCCTCGCACGTGAAGCACGCCATGTGGAAGTACTTTTCCGTCGAGCGCTCACCTGTGGACAGTAGTAGTGGCCATAGATAATACCTTATATACTAAGGAGGAGGCCATAGATAATACCTTATATACTAGTGGCCGTCCTTGCAGAAGAAGCCGCCCTTGGCTAGCGAGGCGGCGCACATGCGGCACGTGAAGCACGCCATGTGGAAGTGCTTCTTCTGGTTAGTCCGCGTTCGTGCTTCTGATTGGTGCTTAAATGTATAGGTAATGTCCATACATAGTAGGTTGATACTCCTAGCTTTTTCTCATACGTACCTAATGATGAAAAATAGTGTGTCACTCGGGGCCAAATTTTTTGTTCTCGGGCGGCGTAGGTATATTGAATTCCTCGCTACGCTCAGGATTCTACTTTAGAATCCTTCACTTCGCTCTGAATTCAAAATAGCGCCCTCGGGGAACAAAAATTTTCTTTGGCCCCATTTAACACAAATAACTATTGCCCATTGACAAAAATTGAGATTTTTTTTTTTTTAAATGTATAGGCCAGCGCTTGGCTGCAATCAGACTTGCTTGCAAGTGGTGATGCAGCCTAAGGTGGAGCGCGCTTGCCTAGAAGATGCCTATTCACTCTTGATTTGAAGGTACCTATATTAAAAGAGGGGAAAACGGAAGCCGGAAGGGCATTCCATATCCTAGCGGTTCGAATTAGAAACGAGGAAGCAAATCGCTTCGTAAGAGCCCGCGGAATTTCGACTGCGTAAGGGTGCAGACCTTGTCGATGCCTTGCGGTTCGATAATAAAAAGGTGACGGAGGAACCAGATCGAACAGTTTTTGGGCACACTTTCCGAAATATATCCTGTAGAATACCGACAGACAGGCAACTTTGCGCCGATGTTCCAAGCTTTGCAGCTTCGAACTGACCAGCGCTTTGTTACCAATAAGTCTCCTGGCGCGACGATCCACCGAATCCAATGCATTAAGCTGGTACTTGACAGAGCCATCCCATAAATGGCTGCAGTACTCCATGCACGATCGAACTTGTGCTTGGTACAGTATAAGAAGCTGTTCCGGCGTGAAGTACCGCTTGACTTTGTTTTTTTTGTTGCGCTATAGGAACTCTTCTATGGTCTAGTTCTTCTTATAGGGTAGAGCTATAACTACCGAGAAAGGCACCACCACCTTGCAGTTTAACACAATCAGTGTGACGAATCTCTCACACAACTTTTTGGCAATGAAAGCGTTGTTGCAGTGATTGTGCTTACTGCTTCGGCATTACTTAGTAGGTATAATAAAATTTCTGTACTCTACACACTAACATAATCTCCATCTTAACTGCATTGAAGCTAATTCAGTTGAAACACAAATCATTTAAAACCTTTCTGTAGTGCTATGTTTGACTGCATGGAACTATATTGATAGGATGGCAGTACTTTTGGACCAGTCAGATTACAAGATTTCTTTACAGAACAGAATTAGTATTTAGTACCATTATCTCATGAAACATCCAGCCCCTCGATTATGTAAGAATTGTCGATCAAATCGTAAAAGTTCGGCGTCAAAGTAAAATAAACCATAACAGCATTAAATTTGAGCTCAATTTCGTGTATCCATTCTCTTACGTTTAGGGTATCGTACATACCTAAACGTATAAGAATGGGTACATGAAATTGAGCTCTAATTCAATGCTGTTATGGTTTACTTTACGATTTGATCGGCAATTCTTACATAATCGGGGGGCTGGTTATGTCCCATTTTATAAGTGTGATAAAAAAATGAATGCTTCCCATTTAAAATGAATTACATATATTTAAAAGATATAAAACAAACTGAACTAAAATGGTCACAAGCGAAAAACAGAGCATTTTATGCTTTTACATTGACTTAAAAATCTTGGATGCATTCATTTGCATGTAAATTAAAACAATAAAACAACAGGTCTGAGTTAACACAGTAGGTCCCTCCGTTGGCACATTCATGTCCTCTCCTACTATCTGCAAGGACCTGTGTTGATGCCAGCTTCAGGGTATTCCGTTGAATGATGTCCAAATATCGGGTTCCATTGCCGTTGTCTCAAGTGTCTTTCTTTTCGCTATCGTTTATAGATTTGCCCGTTGGTGGTGTGTCTTTTTCCTTTGCCAGACGCTGTTTGCTAAACTTCCCCATGCCTGGCTGATAGATGACCAGGCTCGGCCGATCCTGTGTAGTTAACAAAATTATTTTCACTACTATGCACTAGTACTTGGTAAAGCTCAAAAGACAGCATTAATTAAGACCTATAGTGTACCTACTCTGAATTGTACACCATAAAGATAAACATTCTTGCTGTAGACAGTGTAGTAATATCAAAATGCATCCTAATATCATAAACTAGATGATGATGATCCATACCAATATTATAAATGCGAAAGTGTGTCTGTCTGTCTGCTACACTTTAATGTCCCATCCTTTCAACCAATTTTGTTGAAATTTGGTATGGACATACCATCTCATTCATAAACGTGCAATAGCTGTGGAATAGTTATAATCTGTTTTGTCTTTGTTTGTCAACAGTAATTTGACATTTGAAGGAAAAAGACAAAACAGATTATAATTATTCCACTGTTATTGCACGTTTATGAATAAGAGGGATAGGATGTAACCGGGGGAAACATAGATAATACATTGGCTTTTTATCCCAGAAAATTAAGGAGTTCCCGCGGTAATTAAAAAATACTCAATCCACACGGACGAAATCGCAGGCATCATCTAGTTTATAATATAAGTATGGATATGGATTTTAAAATGTATCATGGCTTGTGATATTTTCACATTTGTAAGAAATTTTGACGCAATTTAGCACAGGAATAGCTTGCATCCCCGAGATGGACATAGGCTACATTTTTTCCCACAAAGAACTTTCACAACCTCAATCCTTAAAGTTGCAGGCACCATCCAGCAACTTCTTATTTATAAATGTGAAAATGAAGAAAACAATCTTTAAATAAGGTTGAAAATACGAAAAGGAATCACTTTTGACTTAAAATGCTAAAACCCAACTTATTTACCTTATTCCTAATTCTTCTTTCGGTGCGACGATCAGTACTTTCATTTTTTTCTGTCTCCTCAGACCCCTCTCTGTCAGTGGATTTGCTCCTATCTTCCAGAGAGTTCTGCCTCTTTAAGATAGACTCCTCTTTACTGGGCATGTCACCAGATTCCAGACTATTCCTTCTCATTTTAATTATTTCCCCTCCATCGTTTTTTGTATTTAAGTCAAACTTTTCTTGTTGATACTCCTTCTGAGACTTAAAGTCTGAATGACCTTCATCAAGTTTAACCTTACGATCCAAATCCTCAATCAATTTGGTTAAATCATCTGTCTTCACTTGTGGTAATTGAGTGAATGGTTTAATATCATCATAGTTAGATTTGCCTTCAGAGGACATCATTTTATTTATAACAGACTGCTTGTCTGATTTGCTCAACTCTGTTTGTTTCAACCTTTCTTTTCTAGTATCACTATACTTTTTGCTTTTTGGTTCACGTGGAGATTCTTTGAACTTGTCGTGTCTATCTTTTTTGCCATATTTGTTATCATCCTGATCGTCATCTTTGCTTTCTTTTTTATCACTATCAATCTTTTTCTTTTTGTCAATCAAAGTGCTGGTGCCTATTTTTCTTTGATCTCTGTATGTCTTTGATTCATATATTGTGCTATCTTTGCTGTCACTTTTATTGTCATCTTCCCTCTCAGCACTTAGCTTGTCTTTGTCTCCATCTCTTGGTTTAATTTTCTTTACATCATTTTCATACTCATCTTCCTGAAATGTTTTAACATATTGTTAATTAATAAGTGATGAAATATGAATATTTACATGTGATTTATGCTAAAATCCTATTCATTTATCTAGGTATTTGAATATTGTTCAAAAATTTCAAGGTACAATAAAAAAATTTATAGTAATACATGTTCCTTGCTAAACCAAAATATTATATTGAACTATGAATAATACTTTGCCGTCTAAACATTAGAAATTCTAAATGTAGGGTGAATGAAACAAAATATGCCAATCTTATAATATGGTGTACCAATAAAAAGGATAAAAATATGCTGAAATAGCACATAAAACACAATTAAACCTTATTATCACCGCCACTTCTTTGCACAGTTTCTTGTATGTTCTTATCACAAGTTTTATTAGATATTATGGTAAATGTGCTATGAATTTTCGTATTTAGAGCAGGAAATTGACTATCCCAGTCTGAATCGGTACTGATTATTTCATCGGAACCATGTGCTGTTTTCAGATCAGTGTTCACAGTGGAATATTTAACTTTCGTTTTATGATAGACTCTCTGTTCTCCATACCAAAAACTTCGTTTAATTTTGTATTCATAATCATCACCACAATTATCATCTTCTGACAAATCATCTGGTTTCTATACAAGAGTCACAAGATGAAAAATTAAAAACAATTAAAAACCCATAATGAAGTGCAACTATTAGCTCAGTTGGTTTATTACCCTATAACATATTATCTAACAACCTGCTCTTAGGTGAGGTGTAATGCAAATAACTGCATTCAAATTGGCCACAACGAATACTCAACTCCAGTAGCATTCCCAAGTTAACTTAAAGCACTACTGTCAAACATTTCTACAGCAATTTCTATCTTCCGAGCTTATTTGGAATATTTCTGAATTAAGTATTGTGGACTAATAGGGGATAACATTCAACATATAATTTTGTGTTACTTAATTTAAATATTGCAGTGTAGTGTATGTATGTATGTATGAACAACATTGCTTTACCTTTATAGGCATATCTTTAGACTTCCGTTCAATTCTCATTTTACGTTTGTCATTTTCTCTTCGCCTACGCTCATCTCTACCTCTTTTATCTTGCTTCCTTGCTGCAAGATACTCCAGTAAAGGTGTGGACTGAACTTTTTTGTCATTTGCTTTAATAAATTATGCAAAAACATTAGGATTTATACATTGAAAAAGTAAACTTCTCAATAAAGCAGAATGAAGTAAATTAAAACTATTTGCAAGTGTACATATATGTTTCTGGGTATGACTTTCGATATTATGATATTTTGAAACATGAGTTTCTCATTCAAGTAATATATCATCTTATTCATAAAGTGGAAGTTACAAGTTTAATACAGCGAATGTGGAATGTATTCCATTACTACAGTTGAGTTTGCTAATTTTAAATAAAACTTACTATCATTTACAGGATAACAATATTCAAGTTTTGGTTGATTTTCAGTTTCTTGATCTTTACCGAGGCTCTCGATAAACTCCTGATAAATAGGATCACTCTCTATGGTCCCACATTTGGGATCCTTCTTCTTCTTCTTTTTTGGAATCCTTTGGAATGGTGCATATTCAACAATTCCTACATACTCACCACCTGTTAAAATACACACAGAGCACCTATTTTATTATTTTAAATTTTAACTGTGGTGAATAAACCATAAGTATCTAAGACATGTCAATATGGGCAATCATACCTTTCTCATCTAAAAATACATAACCATCAAATTTGTCTCTGAACAGATATATATCTTCAATGTTTACAAAATTAATATAGGCCCTTGAGTAAAGGTTGTTGCCAAGAGAAGGGTCCGGTCTGGCAAAATAGAAGTGATCATGTTCAGGTATTGGTGACACTTGTTCTAAAAATGCTTCCTCCGTCATAGTTGGCGGCAGTCGTCGCAGTATTATCTAAAATTGAGTTTTAGAAGATTAAAATTGTTTTCACAAAAAAAGACTAATGTTGTGGCAAAATAATGTCAAGTTACTTTTGTCAGGGGCCGATGGGGCTTTACTTTCTTGTCTTTGTTCTTAATAGCAAACGTTTTACTCCCCGAGTCTGACTGTGAATCTTTAACATCTTGATCTTCAGTCATTGTCCAGGAATTGCTCAATTTAGATTTACACAATACCTAATAATCAACTTCAACATAATATCAAAAATCGGAGATCTCAAAAATCGCAAACTAACTTCAGAGTTCAGACTAATATGGACTAATAGCATCACTGATCACATTCACGGGATTCACATCACCAATCTCATTGACATTTGACTGTTTGACATTCACAGACAGTAGACACCACAGACAAATATTCAGATCAGTGTCTAGTCTCTGATTCAGATATCCAAAGAGTATCAGTACATCACAGACCAATGACATATAATTATTACCTAGGTAATAAACACAGCCATAAATAGAAGCAGACACAACATAAAGAGCAACGGCGAACTTCCATACATCAATATTATTGAGAAAAAATGATTATGTACACGTGTGAAAAAAATATGTTTTTATAAGCGTCGAATATGAAGCTCACAGCAGCTAGATTTTTTTTTTTATGAGCCTAGAAAAAAAAGATATTTCGTTTTAAAGTTTTGTAGGTTATATGGTAATGTCCATAGAGGTAATATATCTCTATGGGTAATGTCACTTCTAAAAATGACAACCGGAAGAAAGCCACAAAAACAAAGACAGATGACAACCACAGACCAGTAAACATTCGGCACAACCACAGACAATCAGCATCAGTGCTGCCATAATATTCTTTCAATTATTACCATTCTGTTAGAGATTATTAAATAATGTATGCAAGGAAATTCACTTAAATAATATAAAATACACTAAAAAAAAAGAGCAATACTATTATTTATGCAAACATTAATAAGACGAAATAATTAAAATTTTTAAAACGATACAAAATAATCTACTAATTTAGCTTTATTCTAGCTACTAGGTAGATTATACATAAAATGGTAACACTAAACTGAGAAACAGGAACTAAATAATCAAAAAAGATTCTCTAAATATTTTATTTTTTTACCTAGGTTCAATTAATTAAGGTGAATACTTGATAAAATTTAAAAAAATAAGCAAATTACTTTCGTCTTTACCTTACTTGTGTACAATCAAGATTTAGTAAATGTGGTCAATAAAAATTTCGCCGTTGCTCTTTCACACCCACATAGACAAGTGTATGTGAATCAGTGAGACTGAGTGTGACCGTTTCTCTCCAAGCAAAAATGTGTATGTATTAATTTGCTGCAACACTGTGCTACACCAACGCACACATTGACAAAAATTCAATGCGTGGCAGTCAATAAAAGACATCTATGAGACCTATGGCGTTTGTTTACATTGTGTTGTCTTGGTTGTCATAAGTTTTTTGTGAAATTTGGAGATTTATATGAATATTTACTGAAATAAAATGGTGAAGTGTTGTGTCCCCCTGTGTTACAACGCTTCGTACAGGAAAACCCCAGAAGTAACGTTCCATCGGTAAGTAAAATTATCATGTAGCTTTGGAATGTTTTCGTATCGCATCGTATCAAGGCTAAGATACTTAACTAATATTTTATAGTTGTTATGACGAAATATGTAGCCATTCATATATTAAAACTATAATATTATGGTTTTCTGTAGAAATACATGCTATAAGTTGTTGAATAATCTTTTTTGACATTTTGAGAACTTTAACAAATTACAGGGCCGGACTCGACGACTCTTTTATTTTAAGTATATATAACTTCGACTTTTAATTTCAGGTTTCCAAAGGATGAATACCTGAGAGACCTATGCATGAAAATATTCACATCTATATTCACCACATTGACAAGGGTCCCGCACGTGGTGATGATTACCATTACTAGTGTTACTATATTGCAGTTGTGATCGCTTGTGATGAGGAAATTATAAAAGTACCAATAATAATTATTTTTAAAATCCTTACAAATTATAGCTTCCAAATGATAGGTGTCTTTAGGTCATTTTTTTTCACGCAACCTAACCCTACATATTAATATAATGTTTTATGCAGCAACAAGGTTCGGCCCTGAGTTTTGTGTATGTGTGCGTAATGTTTTCGTGTATGTGTGCGTAATGTTTTCACGCTATTTTGTACGTTATCTTGCCTCTGCTTCTCTTTATAACTCTGTGGTAATAAAGCTCTTTGACTGTGCAGTTTTATCTTTGATTATCTATGTATATAGATAATCAAAGATAAAACTGCACAGGCAAGTGAAAAAAGACCTCTGTGAAAATGACGGACGGAACACTGGTGGCCACACGGTACAAGTAAGCTCGCGCAAACCAAAACTGTGCAAATCTCATTCTGCTTGGAGAGCTGTGGTGAAAAGTACTTACCTACATTCATTATTTTATATTTTGTTATAATATTTCTGCTGGGCACAATCGAATCGAATAAAAAATATGTAAAAATCAGGGATGTTACGGAGCTTCGATTCCGATTCCGTTAAGTTGGAACCGATTATTATTACACTTTCGGTTCCGATTTCGGTTCCGAAACTTTTTAATCAGAGGTCGAAGCATAGCAAATAGCGACGGCGGCCTGCGTCGTCGTCGTCGTCGAACTGGTTCATACTTCATACCCGTCGCGTTAATATTAGTAACGATCCCCTATTGTGGTGGAAAGTAAATGGAAATACAAAATTCCATCCCCTTAAATCAATTAATTTCATTTGTTTCAAAACTTTTGTTTACTAAATATAATATCATACTTTGGTATTCAATTCATTTGATTTAATTTGTTGTTTAATTAGAAACATGTTGTTGTTTTTTTCATGGTCTGTGTTAATACTTAATTTAAACGAAAAAATGTTACTATATAATTAAAATGAAAAAAGGTTGACTGAATGATGTTTTTATTTGTTCTTAAATGAAAAATATCTCTCTTGTGACCACTTCTGACTCTGCCTCTGACTCCGACTCCGGTTCCGATTCCGGTTCCGATTCCGATAAATCAAATTTAAAAACTCCGATTCCGATTTCGGTTCCGATAAATTTACCTCCGTTACATCACTGGTAAAAATATTTCTCGCTCTGTCACTCCATGGCAAATAGACTCATTTCGCCTGTGAATTTCGCTCACTCATGGTATTACTAATATACTTACTCTCTGTGACTTACTCTGGTCTCTGAGTGGGTGTTCCGATCTCCTGTATATAAAATCAAAGGTTCCGATATAAGCACTGCGAGCACTGTTCAGTGCTCTTACTGGGGACTTACAGTGCTCGCAGTGTATTTCGGAACACACCCTAAGTATTATAATTTACTCTTGGTATACCCGTAGCCAGTTAAAGAGATAAAGACATGGCGTCAGCGTATACAGTATGCGATAGCGATAGTCTTAATGCGATATTTTCTTATGGTAAATAAGTATTTTTTTGTTATTTCTATATTCGTATTTTTCAAATTTAAAAAAAGATTCAAAAAGAAGAGAAAATTTCCCAAAAAAAAAGTCCTACATCCCGGAACTGTAGGACCAATATTTATAATTTCCCAGAGGGTTGAAAATAAGGCTAAAAACGGGGACTCTGGCTTGCGTAAGCTTTGCCCTTAACTAAACCTATTATATGAAAATTATGAATTGAAAAAAATCAAGCATATACTGGATAGATGAATGAACAATAATCCGTGGTCAAAAATTTTTTATCGCGATTTTTCTATTAATTATGCATTAGTTAATTAATAAGTTTTTCCTACTTGAACATGAACATTGCAAGTGCGATAATGGTTAAATAACAAATCTAAGATTATTTTTCCTTTTTTGGAGCTATTTTGTTAAGGCCTCAGAAGAGATACCCGTTGGAAAAATTTAAAATGAAAAACAATGAAAATTTGAAAAAAAAACAAAAATTTTTTTTTAGTTATCATGATTATTTTTTTAAAAATATGGTACAAAAAAAACAGGTTGGACAAAAAAATATTAATCAACAAATCCGTTTTTGAGCTATAAATAATTTTTTTTATGGAACGATTTTTAGTTTAAAAATCATAATTTGCATCAAAGATTATGTTTCCAGAAAAAAAAAAATTATCTTATCAACAACGCATTTGTTTATAACAATTTTTGAAACAATAGGAAATAAAAAAAATTAAAATCATTTTCATGTGGCTTCTGATCATAAAAAAACGGATCAAAAGTGATATTTTAAAAAAAGAACTATGTTTAATCAAGCTTTTTAATTTTATACCTAAATAAAATGTTGATAAAAAATTGAAAAATAACAATTTTTAAATTTTTCCAACGGGTATCTCTTCTGAGGCCTTTTCAAAATAGCTCCAAAAAAGGAAGAAATGGGCGAATAACAAAAATTTGCAAAAACGACACAGGATTGTCTGACCTAAACTGTCGGATAGGTCAAACAAAAAAAGGTGATACGCTGAGCTGGATAAGAGAACATTTTCTCGCTCTGTCACTTTTTTTTTATCCACTACAAGTTAGCCCTTGACTGCCATCTCACCTGATAGTAAGTGATGACGAAGTCTAAGATGGTAGCGGGCTAACCTGTTAGGGGCATGGCAGTTATATTAAACCCATACCCCTATTCGGTTTCTACAAGGCATCGTACCGGAAAGCTAAATCGCTTGGTGGTACGTCTCTACCGGTAGGGTGGTCTAGCCACGATCGAAGCCTCCCACCAGGCCGGACCAGGGAAAATTCAGAAATTATAAATTTCCAAACCCTGCCGGGGATCGAACCCGGGACCTCCGCACGTTAAGGCAACAGCGCTCAACACTGCGCCACGGAGGTCGTCAAAACTCGTCACTCCTTGGCATAAGCGTATATTTTAATACTTATTTCGCTCACATATTGTGGTATTATTAGGTATAAGATTATTACAAATCTATTTTACTCTATGGGTATACCTCATAGCCCTTGCTCTGACTACGCTCAGAGCGTAGACTGAGTAAGATATATAGACGCCGCCATATCTCCTTTTCACTCCCACATGAAAGAGATGCAGTGTTGGGATGTTCCACAAGATAGAATGAGAAAAAAATGTGTTTTTCTCTCCCTTTCTGCGTGTCACGGATTTTGTGCCTATTGCATACAAACAAACCCTAAAAGAGCTTATTACACCTTCCTAAATTTAGTCGTTCTAATTAGGATTCAGGAAAGGAAAGCAAATTTATTTTTCTGATCACACCTTCCTAAATTTAGTCACTGAATCAGTTTACAGAGAAAGTTCGACGGCGTCGGACGTGTCGTGCTCAGTCGTGCTAGTGTCGAGTGCAACCACAAAGTACATTATACATAGTGGCTCCAGTACTGTCCAGACACCAAAAAATTGGTGATTGGCCTTACCGTAGCTCTGGCTATTGGCTCAATTAAAATTAATAGATGCCTTTATTTTTTCTTACCAAAAATAACAAAAAAATCATTATTTCCCCATTGCCTTCAATCAACAGTCTCATCGGTTTGGTATTGATCGGACGTTGATGACTGTGGAGAGGGGATATGAATGATATGATACAATGTGGATGGTGAAGGATGTAGGGATTGTATTCGGTGTTGGGATGGTAAAGTAGTTAAGAAGGGGAGAATCCGAAGATTTGATATGTTGCTGTGTAGATGGTGTAAGATGCGTGGATTTTGTTTGGTGTTGGGATATTAAGTTATGAAGGGGAGAATCCAAAAGATTTGATACTGGAATACCGTACTGGATTTGATACCGTACTGGAATCTACAAAGTTTTATCAAAAATTAATAAATGGTTATTTGAATTTGCCGCCATCTTCTCCTCCTATCAGGCAGGCGCGGTGATCAGTATTACTTACTCTATGGCGGTGACTGAACCAATTAGGCGACTAAATGCTATTACACCTTCCTAAATTTAGGATACTGAATGATTTAGCAAGTTAGCAACCATACTTTTTCCTAAATTTAGGATCCTAACTTGCTAAATGCGATTAAGGTAAATGCACCTATTATGGACACGGACCAATCATGGACAATTTTTCAAATTACCTTCAAAAATAAGAAATTGGTAGATTTTCTTTTTCAAATGTCGACACTAATCAGTAGTACCAATATTACAGATTGATGCTAACAATTTTTGACAGCATTCAACCATTTTGTTTTCGACCATATCCATCTATCGCTCGCGCAGTGTAATAAGAAATTGAAAATCGGGATTTATTATAAGGATCGCGATGCAAGTAAGTACATTTATTTGCTTTTTTCAACCTAGGTGTAACGTTGATGTTAAAAATCATATTATTTATTGAATTATTGATAATGATAGATTAATTATACATTCTAACCTAAAACCTTAAAGGAATTTTAGTCTTAAATTTTATAGATGTTCATAATTGTATTTTTTTTTTTAAGCCTGAACCCAAATATGGACAATATGGCAACATCTTATACGTATGCTATTTATTTATTCAACTTTTGTTTTTCATATCACTAGTTAATCTTTACCCATCTTTTTTAAAGAAAATCAGCTCTAAATTAACACTCTGCCAAATTATTAAATTTAAACTGTCCATAATTAGGTGTCCAAAACTGGATTAACATTTTTCTGATTAGATATGGCAACTAGAAAAAAATATACCAAAGAGCAAATGGCCAAAGCAATAGAAGAAGTACGAAGAGTAGAGAAAATATCCACCTGCTGCTACAAGGTACGGAGTGCCAAGAATTACTTTACATAATAAAATAACGGGAAAAAGTGCCATTGATCGTAACGTAGGTCCAACTACTGTACTAACAAGTGACGAAGGAAGGCAACTCGTGAGATGGATCTGTTTTATGGCTGAAAAACATTTTCCAGTTACCAAAGAACAATTGCTTGATAGTGTCCAAAGAATAATAGCAGATAAAAATTTGGATTCTTGTCCGTTCTCCGATAATAGGCCAGGGAAGAAATGGTATGCTTCCTTTTTGAAACGGAATCCAGATCTATCTGAACGTGCAGTGCAAAATCTAAGAAAAAAACGAGAGAAGACGTCACTGAGAAGGACATACTCAGTTGGTTTGAGGTCATTAATTCTTATATTGAAGAAAAAGACTTGCGAGCAGTAATCAACGATCCTACCAGAATATTTAATGCTGATGAAAGTGCTTTTTACTTGCAGCCAAAAGCTGGGTGAGTCATAGTTCGTAAAGGAGAGAAAAATGTTTATACAACATCAGGAGATGAAAAAGAAAATTTGGCTGTGTTGATAACTGCTAACGCTGCTGGATTTTTAACTCCACCAATGATATGAAGACATTTATTTTTGATTATTGTTGTTTTATGACTACAACCTTTTGAATCTTTATTTAACCTCTAAGTTTTGTTTAACTGGTTTAAACTTATTTACTAAAAGATCTCATCATAAGATTGATTTTGTAAGATAAGGTGTTTATATTGAGACTGTTATGCAAATAATAGCAACTAGTAAGTAAGCCATCATTTGGTTTATGTTGACTTATGACCAAAACAAAATATTATTTTTGTTGTGTTGATTATTAACATGTATTTCAATTATTTATCATTGTTTTTATTTCAACTTCATCCGGGTGCAATTTTGCAACTTTCCCGGTGGACTTTCTAAAAATTTTCTTTCATAAGAACTTTCTCCTGACAATAACAAACAAAACAAAAAAAGAATTAGCGAAATCGGTCTAGCCGTTCACGCGTGATGCCGTGACCACGGGAAAATGGGATTAATTTTTATATATTACTAGCTACTACTTACTAGCATTTTTATATATAGAGATATAAATAACCAACTGCGGAGCTTGAGTCATAATGTATCCCATAAAGTCATGTCCGAATGTCCATAACTAGCTGTCCATATTTGGACGATGATGTTTATAATTGGGGGTCCATAATTGAATTTTCCTTGTCCATAAATGGAGCCTGACCAAGGGTATTTTTTTTTAAATTATATTTTATTACAGCTTGTATTAAACTAATTTTAAACAACGAATACTTATTATGAAAATGCTTCTTCATTTGCCTCCAAACCCCTGAGAACGTGATACGTGAAATGTAAAAATCACAAAGTAAAAATGAAAAATAAATGCTTAAACTGTCCATAATTGGTGCATTTACCTTACACTTTTCTGAATTTAGTAACTGAATTATTTAGACGACTAAATTTAGGAAGGTGTAATAAGCTCTTAAATTGTGCCGACGTTTGTATGACGTTTTTTGGGAGGTGTTTCATAGTATTACCTATCCCTTTCGGTTACACGCTGACCCTGATTCTAGAGATTCCTTCTTCTATGGCTCAGAGACTAGTAACCAGAGAGAACTACGCTCAAATGTGGCTCAAATGCGTACTATAATTTTTTTATAGTTGTAATCTGTGACCTATCCTAGTAATCTATGGTAAAATACATAACTGGTCTCTGAGTACAAATACCAAAAAATTGGGATTATTTGGAGGTTAGAAGTTTATTTATTTCTTTTAAAATTAAAAATATATTATGGATTTTTTTTAATATTGATAAATAAATTTAAACATCTATTTAGCCTGGTTATACGTAATTTCATAATAAACCATTATTAAGTTATAATTACTCAATAATCATGTTTGGAGGAGTTTCGAGCATGAATTTAAAAGTGTGCAAAATTATGATAAACCAGCGCTACCTGTGCCGTTCAATGAAACTTTTTAGTATAGATACAACTGCAACAGAAGACAATTCAACTAAAGTTGGTGGATTTGCAAAGTCTTACGAAAAACAAAGTCAATTATTTCAAGAGGAGCATGAACAGAAACAGACGTTTGCATCTTTACTCAGAAATTCTAAGTTAATGGATGTAAGTAAGAATTAAGTATGATTTTGACAAAAAAATCTGCTGTTACTGCTTTCATTCAAACACTAGCCAATGCTTACCATTCGTTGCGACATAACTTCAAACTTGTGTGCTACTTTAAGTTGGTATTCCTTCCTTCTATTGCCCGTAACAACTGTACAAGGTTTCATACTACTAGGAATATGTGCAAAAGTGTAGGTAATAAACTTATTTATAAGAAGTTGCAGGCCTTATGCCTGCAATTTCTCCCCCATGGACTACACAAATTTCAAACCCCTATTTTACCCCCTTAGGAGTTGAATGTTCTAAAATCCTTTCTTAGTAGATGTCTACGTCATAGTAGCTATCAGCATGCCAAATTTTAGCCTGAACTGTCCAGTGGTTTGAGCTGTGCATTGATAGATCAGTCAGTCAGTCACCTTTTCCTTTTATATAATTCAGAGACTAGAAGTTAGATAGAAGATAGTAACAGAAAAATTACATGTAAAAATAAGCTCAGCATTTCATGTCTTAGTTCACTAGCAAAGAATATTGAATTGAATATTGCCAAATACAACTACTAACAAGATGGTTTATATACCAAATATTTTTTCCATTTTCAGCTTGGTGACCCACTGGATAAAATTGTTACTGGAAAAATTTTTCATGTAGTGGAAGATGATCTATACATAGACTTTGGTTGGAAGTTTCATTGTGTGTGCACAAGACCTACCAATAGAAGTGAAGAATATGTAAGAGGAGCGAGAGTTAGATTACAGATCAAAGACTTGGAGCTCTCATCAAGGTTTCTTGGTTCCAGTACTGATCTTACTCTGTTGGAAGCAGATTGCAAATTGCTGGGCATAATTTATTCACCTGTACAGTCTTCGGTTAGTGATAAAAGTAGTTAGATTGCTGTTATAAATTATGATACTGTATTAAGTTAATAAAGTACTTAGTTAATATTTAGTTTATTTATTTATTTTCTTCTCTTTATTTCATTGGGGATTCTATGAGATACCTGAATAGCTATGCAATAAAAACACAATCACATTAGTTCAACAATTTAATTGACAATACACATCAATAGAAACAATTATTTATTAATCTACCACAAAGGTTAAATAATTTGATATTATTGTCACATTGAGATAGCGCCAGTAAGCGCATTTACCATTTAATACATTTCATGTAGAAAGCTTCACAATTTTTAATACATATTCTATTTCCTCTTTGGCAATATTAAAATAAATATAATTATGATTTTAGTAACAGTAACAACTGTCATTTGTATGGAATGTTTGTTATACTTGAGTAAAAAGAAAGATACTTAATATGATTATGCTCAATTTGTCATAAATAAAAAAAACCGGCCAAGTGCGAGTCGGACTCGCGCACCGAGGGTTCCGTAGTAAAACCTGTAGTTTTAAATTATTAAAAAAAAAACTACTTACTAGATCTCGTTCAAACCAATTTTCGGTGGAAGTTTGTATAATAATGTACATCATATATTTTTTTTAGTTTTATCATTCTCTTATTTTAGAAGTTACAGGGGGGGGGGGACACACATTTTACCACTTTGGAAGTGTCTCTCGTGCAAACTATTCAGTTTAGAAAAAAATGATTTTAGAAACCTCAATATCATTTTTGAAGACCTATCCATAGATACCCCACACGTATGGGTTTGATGAAAAAAAATTTTTTGAGTTTCAGTTCTAAGTATGGGGACCCCCAAAATTTATTGTTTTATTTCTAGTTTTGTGTGAAAATCTTAATGCGGTTCACAGAATACATCTACTTACCAAGTTTCAACAGTATAGTTCTTATAGTTTCGGAAAAAAGTGGCTGTGACATACGGACGGACAGACAGACAGACAGACAGACATGACGAATCTATAAGGGTTCCGTTTTTGCCAAATTTGGCTACGGAACCCTAAAAACTGTCTATAATAATACTTAAGTGGTTTGGTAAAGCTAAGCAGACAACAGATAAATAGGTATAAATAGGTATGTCTTCTATACAAAAGCTATTTATATGCAAGTATTTAGGCTTTTTGCTATGTTGAAATAACTGCAATATGAATTTCAAGAAATCTTTGATTCTGAAATAAAAGTATTGATAATTGGATAGAAGCATCAAGCCTAAAAAAATAGGAAAATTATAAATGAAAAATATATGGTAGGTAACTAAGTAAATGAAATTCATTATATGGCAACATAAATAATAATTTAAATATCACAGCCTCTACACAATCATAAAATGGGTTGTGCTAATAACTGACAAATAATACTTTTTAAATTATACCTAACACCAATGAGATTCTTTATTTTCCCTATTAACAAGGATCTCTTAAGTTTCAGTTTGTGAATTAAAATATATCTAATAGCATTTTAATACTCAAGATATTTTAGAGTTCTCAAATTGATAGCTTAGGGCATAATTAGTTGGAGAGTAACATGAGTATAACTACGATCATTTACCTATTATTCAGCTGTTAGTGCCTACTAAATACTAATGGTGCACCATTGTTCGTTCTGTCGCATTTGGATGCCTATGGAATTCCGAATTGGGCATTAATGGAGTAACTCTCGTATCATACCCATAACTATGAACAACTCTCTGATGACCATCCCCTGTTTCCTGAACATCACAAAATTTGCACCACCCTGGACTATGTTTAAATCGTACGTAATAACTACTTAGACATCTAACGATTGCATTAAAATAGATAGGTAGGTAATTTTTTTAAAGTAATAATTTATCTCAGGATTTCGATTTCCATCGACTTCTTGACTCTTGTTTACTTCACCTTGTCGCCATTTCTGGATACTATTTCTTGAATGCTGGGATCTTTTATCGCGTCGTCTGCATCTAGCTTTACTTCGAGCATTTCGTCAACCGTGTGAGATTTTTCAAGCAGTTTGTCTTTCGGGTGAGTCTGCTCCCATTCCTTTAGATATTGCACAACAGGAGCGTGGTTAAATGTCTCTGCTTCGTTCAGTGGGCGACTGCCCCAGCGATCTTGCGGGTCGTGGGGTACTCCACACTGTACGAGCAAAAAGTCCACGCAAGAGAGATGCCCTTCAGCTGCTGCGAGATGCAAAGCTGTTCGCCCGTCGTAGTCCGATAGAGTCATGTCCATGCCTGATAAATGGTGCCTATAGAAAAAGAAAACGTATGTATAATAAAGTAAGTAAGAACATTAAGTAGTTGTATTTATAAAGGTATCACAGTAGCAGGATAGAATATTTACGCAAAAATAAAAGTAAAATGTGAGTGATTTTAGCGGCTATATATTATATCATAGTACGCATATGCCTCTACGAGACGAGTGCTGCTAGCTTTTGTTGTACAGTAAAGGACTAAACTAACGCAAAGCTGATGATTGTGTTATGTGTATGCAATGATGTTATAACCAGCCCATCGATTATGTACCTAAGAAGTGTCGATCAAATCGTAAAAGTTCGACGCCGAACTTTGACGATTTGATCGGCCATTCTTACATAATCGGGGGGCAGTTTATTAGAGGTATTGTATATCTATATTTTAAATCACCGAATAGGTCATAGTTAAAACGCCCTACTGCTACCTATAATATTTTGCTGTAGGAGCGACAGAAACATTTCAACCGCAAAATCGTCTTATCTAGTCGTCGTCGATGTATGTTTTTATGTATAGGTTGGTATAGTACATAATGGTTAAAAAATCAATTAAAAAATCAGCATTAAAAATTGTTTAGCTAGGTAGGTAGGTACCGTTAATTTAATTTTATTCAGATGACGGTTTTTCCGACGATGGTGGTTGAGATTCTTCAGGGGAATCTGGCGGTGTGCTGATAAATACACAAATAGATACGTTTATTTAGTTATCTACGTGTATTTACCATTTACATAAACAAGTAGGTATGTGTGGAATATTAATCCCTATTATTACCTTCGTAGAGCACTGAGATCGCCGCTCGCTGCTGAAAACAGCAAATTTACAATGCTGAGTCCGGTAGTTTCAAACTTGTAACGACGCGGGTCCTTTTTGTGACTCGCGTAACGGATATTGTCATATTTATGGAAATTGAACCGTTTGATTAACTCCTGGAATAAAACGGAATTAAATGTTAGAGAAGAAAATTTGGTTACATTAATAATTATTACAGTAGGTACTTATTAAAAAACCTGTTCTTACAGAGAGGTCGCACGTCACATCGGCAGACGGATGACCACCATAACCAGTAAGAACCATCCTTCCAAATCGTATTAATTTTATTGAAAAGTTACATTTCCGAGACTACGTTCCCACAGAGATTCTGACTAGTAAGAATCTCTGTGGGAACGTAGCCTCGGATTCTACCGACTAGACTGCGCCGTGTAAGGGCGTGTCAGTTAAACATGTTAGGCGTTAGACCTACTGTTTAACTATTCGCCTTATTTAACACTTTATCAATATACTAACAAATTACTTATAATCCTTACACTAATAATGTCTTTATTGTTTTGTATGTAAACTCACCTCACAAAACTGCAAGCCTCTGCAACTATTGCCAAGCGGATCGAGTGGTGGCGACCAGGTACATATTCCCATAACATTTGGCACAACTATAAGCATAGCTCCAGATACCCCGGACTTGGCTGGAAGGCCGACTTTGAAGGCGAACTGCCCGGAATAGTCGTACATCCCACAGCTGTGCATCAACGATAGCACGTTTCGCACTGAGTCTGGCCGAAGGGTTTTCTCATCAGTAATAGGACAAATGCCACCGTTAGCCAGTGTCGCGGCCATTATGGACATAATGTCGCAATTTGCCTCCATTGAACAACACTGTAATAAATAATTTTAATCAAATTTTATTTATTTAATTGGCTTTACTTCCATATTTCAAAGTTATTAGTTTTGTTTTGTTTTTTTTAAAAAATGCGATGGATTTTCGAATTATTTGACTTCTTTTACTGATCTAATTAATAAGGAATATCATCTTTTACGAATCTTATACCGGTAACAAAACATTATGTGTACATCTCCAGGTTGCAACTCAAACCTGAAACTGTTGGGGTGATACCCACTTAAATCGAGAGGAATAAGGAACTGCTGAATTTAAAGTCTCACCAGGTTCCAACTCCACAGTCAAGAAACTACAGGGGTAAGCATTTTCTTGTCTAATAAAAATAATATAATGTAACCTAACGAAATTGATTTAGATCTGTAACTATAACTAGAAACCTTCAGGATACAGTTTACACGGAATCACATTTGAATTAAATGCAGTAAAATAAAATAATTAGATATTATCAACAAAATCTGAGGTAAGTAACTGAAGTTGTAGGTAGGTACTTAACCGAAGTATTGTCCAAATATAAAATCGCATTACAATTCAAATAGAAAAGTGGGATTAAGTATAACGGATAGGTAAAGCCTGAGTATGGAAGTTGTGACGGGCGGACGGACAAAGTTGCATTAGGGTTCCATATTCACCATTTTAGTAGGAGCAGAACTTTAAAAAGAGCTACTAAGCTATGAGCTATATGGTAGGTGAGACGTACGAGGAATAAAAATACTGACCTGGAAATAAAAGTCCATACATTCGCGGAAATTGGTCTTCTCCGGAAAACATTTATGCTCACGCATATAAAACCCCAGTGCGTAGTTGCGATCAGCTGCCTCGCGCTCAGATAAAAATACAGCATTGTTGAAACCCAACACTTCATTGCCAGCGAGACGACTGAAGAAGGACATAACATAATCGAACTTTTCAGCTAAAGTCATCTCTGGTTTTTCCAACTCTTTCAGTAACGAGCACACCAATATTGCCCCAGCGTTTATCATAGGATTGTGAGGTTTCACTGTAAACAAAATCCTCATAATCATAATCATAATAGGTATTTATTTCTGACTGAATGTAATCCATTTTATTTACTAAATCTAAAGAAAAAATTATCACCATCAATTCTTATTCTTTATAAACATGACGTTCAGAAGGTGTACTTTGTAGGTACCAATTTTGAAAAAAGATGATTTGATTTGATTTGATTTGATTTGAAAAACTAGTTAAGTATTCATGTTTCATTCGTGTTTGCATACGAGTATCATATTATTCGGAGAAAGTATGACAATGCCAACCCCAATTCCAACTTGATTAATCAATAAAACCATGCCCTGCCTATGATCAATACAAGGACGTCAAAACACGTGATATTTCGAGCAAAAGGAAAATTATATTAGGTGGACTTATTTTAGTTTTCAAAGCGAACAAGCGACTAGCTGATTCCCGCGACTTTGTCCGCGTGGATTGAGGGTTGTTTGGTTCCCGCGGGAACTCCTTAATTTTCCGGGATAAAAAGGGCATCATCTAGTAGATTATAAACTTGCATTAAGTACTTAGTACTTCTGACACGGAACGAGGTATAGTTCCTATACATATTGTGCGTGCATCGATATAATACATACTATTATGATCAAGGACGAGTTCATTGAAGTTGCGGCCGCTCGGCTCTGTGCCAACGTACTTGTGCACCACTTCAGGACTCAAAGTGTCAAGTGCCATCGCGTATGTCAAAGGCTTGCTGCATGATTGAAGAGTAAATGGCACGTTGACATCTCCTAGAGATAGTAATGATAATTAATATATTAATTTCCAAAACCAACCATCCGTAACCACCTAACCATGTGGAGTTAGACTTACCAATAGAGAATCTTTGTCCATCGATGGTACACACACTTACACCCCAGTTGTCCGGAAGCGCCCTTGCTAGTTGTGGAATGTAACTGGCCACTTTTCCATCCGTTATACTTTTGGCTGTCCAATACATCTCTTCAATGTCTTTGATGAAGTCTTGAAAATCAGGGATGACGAATTGACTGCGGAATGCTCTTGTTATTAACACTATGTTTGGCGAAATAACTTCTTTAAAGGTCTTCCTGTCCAATTTTAGAGTTTCAGGGGATCCACTTTCAAAATTTGATTCTTTGTGGACCTTGTACAAATTATGCATGACTTCTTTTACACGAGGATCATTTTTTCTTATGCCTGTTGTCCTTAAGGCCTGGAATTCAGAATATATTTTGATATATCTGAGGTTTTAAAAAATATTAAAAAAAAACACAACAATTTACTGCGTTTGTTGCTCAAGGAAATACTGCAATAATTTAAAAGTACATACGGCCAAAAATTTCCCCACTGGTAGCAGACCCGAATCATCGTTTTTGAACATGTCGAAGAGAACATCGTCTGCATTTTTATGGGATCCCTCTCGAACTCTACACAATGAAAATCAATCTTTAGACATAGGTATTTATGTTAGGAATGTAATGAGACAAAAGTGCACCATGCATTCACAAAACTGCCCTAGTTGTAAAGTCAGCCAGTCTATAAAATGCAGCTTAAACAGGAAATAAATATTTAATAAAATAATGATTGATGAATTTCTCTAGATGTTAAATATTTGTTCTATTATAGGAAACAAAATTATTTTGTTTACTTTAACTAAGTAAGTAGTAATCTGTTATGGTTAAGAGGCGTGTCATGCATTGAACGAGAAACGCTCGTCACGAGTGGCAATTAGCATCGGATCGCTAATCCACTAATCTATCAAAGATTAGTCACACAATAAACGTATTTTTAGGCATTGATAATGATTGTGTACGGTTAATATTTCGTCACAATGTAATAGTATCTGTAGTGAAACTGTCGCGTCAGGCGGGTGTGTCTGCGACGTAGCTGCTACAGATATATCACCTGACGCTTGATATTTTTGGATGGTGACCAACTTAAGAAAAATTCAAGGATTTTACGTGTAAAACTACGAATATTTTGTACTACATACTACATATTTTGTACCACAGTCAAATTCAAATATAAAAGATCGCTGGTATAGCTAATTTCTAATCATTTGAGTAACTCGTGACAGGGCGATGGCTACTTATAAAAATTGAAAATGCTGTGGTGATGATGAATTAAATCTTATGATCTTTAGAGTTATTCAAAGTTGAATTAAAATGACTGTATGAAGTCTATACAGGTCCGTACTGACGCGAGAGTACGCCTGTCTGTCTTTTTCTTTTTTAGGGCCATCCGTTTAACCGATTTTAATGAAACTAGCATCTACTTTCTAAATAAAAAAATTGCTAACCTGCTGATAAAAAAAAAAATCAATAATTTGGACTCTACATCCCTTGACGTTTTTGCAAAGCATTCAAATGTGATTTATGATAGCAGTTATTACCTACTCAAACAAAAATATTTTAATTCTAACTCATAATGCATGCAGTGTACCGTTGTACTCACGCTGGGTCTAAGTTGTGCACGAAAGAGTAGGGTCTGCACCATGAAACATAATGTTCTATTAGGTTCCATTTTAAATGCACATATAAAACTAGGAAATTCTTTATACCAAAATATCTCCAGTAATCAAACTACTCCATTATAGTATTATATTTATCGTGGAAACATGGGTAGAAATAGGTTGTGCTTTTAAATGTCAGGGGTGAAATAAATGGGGACTCGGCGCACGGCTGTCTACGTTAAAGTTGTTACGTCCGATTTCAATGAAACAGATCAATAGGAGTCGATAGGGGTTATTAAAAACAATTGGTTTCTATTAAAACACTTCTCACATTACTGAAATAAATATTGCAAATGAACCTAGAATAATTTCTAGAACGACGATTGAGTGATTACGAGCAGAGAGTAAATTTTCTTACCTCATGTCAATTGACTGAAGTGCATAGAAGTTGGGCGCTGAGTTACGCCATTTCTGAAACGAAATTTCATTCAAGTTTAGCAGCTGTACTGAATTACAGGGCTTATCACCTGTCTGTTGATAGCGAAGCAGTCACGGTCACGGGTCACCTACATCATACATTGTGTCAATGGCACATATAAAAGCGTAACACATTCGGACACTCACAGGTCTTTCTATAACATAGACGGGTCTCACTTGACTGTAACGGCGAAAGCAGATACATGGTGGAGGATGTTCAAAGGCAGGGCGGCTTACGGCAGCGAGCCTACGGAGTTGACGGCTATTCATAACGGCGCGGCGGTCGGCAAGTGAAGATTGTTCGCGTTTCACAATCCACCTTCAGCGCGCAAGCGCCAACTGTCGCTCCCGGCCCCTCGAATGTGTAACCTTTATCTTGCTCTATTTACCATGTCTATGACGCGTTTTAACGTGAAAATCAAACATTAGTAGTGCCAATCATTGTAATTTATTACATTATCTTGCAATATTAGTAGATACGTATCGTTTTCAAAGTAACATACCTGACATATTTCTAGATTCAGTGATCAAAGCTGAAAATTCAGCTTCCCAATTAATTAATAGCTTCACTTTTGTTTACAATAGGTACATACTTGGTCAAAAAGTGGTCGCTTACCGCCGTGCCGCCGTTAGGTACCCTAACCGTGGCTACTATGAAAACTAAAACAGACTATTACCACTATTGGCTTTGGATAATAAATCATCATCATCGTGCGAGCCTGACTCGCACTTGGCTGATTTTTTAACTTACCTACCTCTCTTTCTGCGTCGTATTCCTCATTGCTGAGGGTCGTGACCAATCCATTAATCACATAATGGTAGGAGTTTTCTTGGGATAATAATGCAGTGGGTTCCCACGTCCTTCCGCATACGGATCGACCGCATACTAAGAGTATTGGAAACTCTTACAAAAAGTAACGATTATTATCAGACGTTAGTGATAATAACCGGGACCGACGGCTTAACGTGCTCTCCGAGGCACGGACGAACCGAAAAGGCCAAATTCGGTCACCCATCCAGTTACCGACTTCGGTCAACGTTGCTTTTAACATTCGCAATCGACTGATATGCGGTGTCACAACTAGGCCACTCGTCCCCTGATATATGCGGTGTCACTAGGCCACCTAATATATATATCTTATGAGTAGGTATGCGAAAGTCTGTATGCTACGCTTTCATGGCTTATCTGTTCAACCAATTTTGACATTGTTGGTACAGAAACAGGTTGTATTGTATCCCGAGGTGCGACTATTGAAATTTGGAATCGTTGGGGGGGTGGATCGAGTGAGGTATATAATGCGGTATAAAAATAATAAGGGAAGTTTTTTCTATCTTAACACGAAAAATATAACGAAGTTTCTAGCCAGTTCAGTCTTTCAGAAATCACCATGATATGGAGGGGTCAAAATTTTAAAGTGGGGTCACTATAAATACTCGTAGAGTTGGGTATATCATAATGAAAGGACTTCATTTGCACATTTAACATTTTTTTTTATTTCTTTATTATTTAGTTTCTTAGTTTCACTTAGGGTGATACGTGTATAAAAACACCGCCCACCCCCCACTCCCCCCCCCCCCCCTTTTTTACGAAGATTGCAAAGTGAAAAATCTGAAATAAAAATTAGAGTTGATAGAAATTTATGTTAACTTCACATATACGAAAAATATAACGTTTCTAGCCAGGATAGTTTTGAGAAATCAGCCATAAACATTTTTATTTATTAAAAATACTTCGTTTAGCGGTCAGGGAAAAAAAGGTTTTTTTACAGGAAATATAAAAGGAAGTCTTTATAGCTAGGACAGTTTTTTAATCAGCGGTAAAACATACCTAACATTCTATTATTTACGTAACGTTGACGGTAAAGTTTTTTTTACTTCTTTAATTGTAAATTTGTTGCACCGTCTTAATTATTTAGAGGTCGTATAATTAAACCAAATCCTTCCAGGGTTCACCTCGCACGTGGCCGGTTTTTATTCATATCGTAAACTGCGCTACTAAATTTTTTTGGGCTCAAATCCTAAATTCACGAATAAAAACGATACCGGAAAAGCTAGTTGTTATCTAAATCAAAAGAAACTTATTGTGTGTTTATGTAATTCACATAATGTATGAGGTATTATATAAAATTTACCTCAAATTCATTGCCACTTTCCATAACGAATTCGTCGAAACTGCACTTTGACAGAAAACGCATGCGGGATACACGTTTCTTGCGCGAGATCGTATGCGCGTGAGAAGAGAGAAAACACTGAAATTCGTGAAACAGACGCCAGTTTCGTTCACTCACCATTGATACTGAAACAATATTTTCAGCATGTCGCTTATAAATACTCGTCTTCAAATAGTGCCAAGAGCTGCCGCGTCGGGAACTCGGGAATCAACTTATTATTAGAGTGATTATGAGCGTTCACTGGGAAAGTATTTTGCTATTATGTTTTGAGGACAACGACTGGTGATCGTGTTTGATTTATGGCACAGTGTGTTATATTATCATTATTTATTCTTCAATTCAAATACCTACCTACCATTTACCGGTGGTTTATCGACGTAAATAATTCTGGTTTTCCTCAACTTAGTGTCAGCAAACTTATGTTTAATATTTTATAATAATACTACTTACTGGCTACAATTTATCTTATTTTTGCTACCTATTGAATTAGGTAGTCATCTTTTATTTTCGTATCAAAGTCGAGATATTTGCAGGTAGTTTCAAACCATATACTTGGTCATTGTTTCATCAATATCGGTGCACTAAGTAGTAAGTAGAGGTACCTATTTAGGGATACCACTTTCTGGCACGGACTAGTCAGGCGGTTTTAAGTAGCATTGGGGATTTAGAATCTATTGAGTGTTGACTGTTGATGGTATTGATTTTTAAATACTGTTTCTAGTAGAAAAACATTATAATGTGAAATTATAATGGTCTAAGATCCCGCTGCAAGATTGTTACATGAATCGAGTTCGTGATCAAAAACTATTTTTTATGTATAATAATTATAAATGGGGGAATATATATTTGCCAGGTTTCCAATCAAAACGTGGCCGCTAGTATTTTAAATTAAAATAATTGTTTGCGTCTAAGTTAATTTAGTTTACTTTGTGCCACCTAGATGGCACCACTTGTACTCTGGCTCGCGTGCGCGTGTTAGTTTTTGATCACGTACCTACTCAATTCATGTAGCAGTCTTGAGGCGGGATCTCGTACCATAATCGCCAACTACCCATCAAAAATATTGGCGTATTCAAGTAGTGAGATCAAAGTTATGACAAAGTTCTGTGCTAGGCTTTTGTTGGCTTGGCGACATTTTGAATGCACATTATTTAAAGGCGTAAAAAATTATCCTAATTACATTTTTGCTTGGCCATATAATTTCACATTATAATGTTTTTCTTGTATTATACTTACCTAAGTAGTTTTTGATTGCTTGCCAATCGTAAATCCTTAACATTAGTAATAGGTAATTGATGTCGCAGTAGTTTACCAAAGCATAGCTTACCGCCGATCAAATCACAGGGTAGTGAATTATAATTATTACTAGTGGATGCCTGCGACTTCGTTCGCGTGGCATAAGTTTGTAATTCCCACAGGCACTCTTTAATTTTCTGGGATAAAAAGTATGCCTTTGTCATTCTCCAGGTCCTCAACTAAACCCATGCAAAAAATCACGTCGATCCGTTGCTCTGTTGCGGTGTAATTGAACGACAATCTCTCGGGAAGGTGAATCACGTATTTCTTCATTTCAAGCCGAAATCCCAAACACCAAGTTTCATAGCTACAACTTGAAAAATGACAGACTTTCATACATACTTTCTTTTTTTTTCTTTTTTATCCACTACTAGTTAACCCTTGACTGCGATCTCACCTGATGGTAAGTGATGATGCAGTCTAAGATAGTAGCGGTCTAACCTGTTATGGTCTAAGATCCCTGTTTAATTAAAGTGGAATTAAAGTTAAGTTAAAATAAAGATTATTTCATTAGAAGATCCGATCCGTGATCACTATTTCAGATCCGTGAAGATACCTATGGACTAAGTATGGTATGTACTATATATAATGCAGTATTGGTGGTATGATAACTTCACGGATCGGAACCGCTTAAGTTATATTATATCAAAATATAGGTAACTAGCTGATGCCCGCGACTTCGTCCGCGTGGATTGAGTTTTTTTGATTCCCTCGGGAACTCCTTAGGTAATTTTCCGGGATAAAAAGTAGCCTATGTCACTCTCCAAATTCTCAACTATACCCATGCCAAAAATCAGGCCGATCCCTTGCTCTGTTGCAGCGTGATTGAAGGACAAACCAACAAACCAATAAACCAACAAACAAACACTTTCGCATTTATAATATTAGTATGATTTTATAACAAACGCACCGGTATAGCACCGTGTTCGTAATTAAATAATCTTTATTTTAACTTAACTTTAATTCATTAACCAGACCAGTGCAATAGTACATTATGGTACAAGTGTGTAATGTTGGTGATTACCGCTGAGGCGCCATTGAGACCCGAGCCGTTAGGTGAGGGTCTTAAGAGTCTGCCATAACGCCGATTTAGAGCGGGATGTCGAATTATGACTTTACTCGTGAGTGAGTAGTACAGAGCGATACACGCGCAACGTATTTAAACGAAAAAAACTGTTTTTACCTAATTACAAGTTAATTAAACAAACAATCGAAAAATCAAATTAAGTAACTGAAGAAATACTTCTAGGTTACTTGACAAAACAAAAAACCAAGATAAATTGTGTGCGCTTCGTAAGATAAATAGCAAAATGTGTGCAAAACATGTATTTTTCAAAAAAATATACTATCGAGAGAATTTTCACCAATCGTGTTTTTAAATTATGTAATCCAAGATGAAAGTTCGAAGTATCATTACTCCAAATATTAAGGTGGTAACTTTTACAAATTCCGAGATAAATAACTATTTCAAACAACAAAATTGCATATTACAGACTCTTAAGATAGCCGAGGACGGTAATCATCAATACACACGTGTATCATACGACGTTTTTCAACACACTTGTGAAGAAAATAATACTAAAAAAATATTTTTCCTTGGAGTTTTCAGGTAGTAAACTTTCCATAACGTTAAGGGCTTCACATCTTATATCGGGCGGTGTACAACATAAAACATTTTCTTCAGAATTAGTACTTGTAGACATTTTAATTAATAAATAACTGTAATTTAAACAGTGAAAACGAGTTGTGAAAAATTTTTCGCAATGGGGGGAAAAATTAACCAGTTTTCCTATGCGCGATCTGCCATAGACTAAAAGAATGAAGTTTCGTTTTTTTGGCTTTTCGCGGATAGCGTTTTAGCCACGTACAAAATGGGGAATTTCAAGTTTTCTTTATTTCAGAAAAAACAAAAGTTATATTTGAGTGAAAGTTTTATTTAATAAACACGTACAAGTTGAAATTATCTATTTAAATACGAAGTTGCATGAAATGAGTAGCTTATTGGTACATTAATTTATTTGTACTATTGAACACGATCTTTTTTGTATCGAAACTTTTTTAAGAACAAAGTAACTCAACCAATAAAATAAAAAAAAACTCTATAACTCACTTGTGAATAATAGCAATGAAAAAGTCACAGTTTGATTAAAGGTGTCATTATGTGCCTAATTGCGGTGAACTTAGAGCCACTTTATGAGCAAGTGTGTTGAAAATTACTATTATAGACTAGCTGATGCCCGCGACTTCGTCCGCGTGGACTAAGTTTTTTCGTTTCCCGCGAGAACTCATTAATTTTCCGGGATAAAAAGTAGCCTATGTATTTATGTATGTATGTATATTCTTTATAGCTGATGCCCGCGACTTCGTTCGCGTGGAATAAGTTTTTCAGTTAATTTTCCAGGATAAAAAGTAGCCTATATTACTATCCCACGGTATAATCCCCCTATAATGGTGAAACACGTACTTCTTCATATTTTAACGAAAGCCCAAATGCTGTTTCATGGCTATAACTTGAGAAATTAAGGATTTTCATACAAACTCTCAACCCCTATTTCACCCCTTCGGGGGTGGAATTTTAAAAACTGTGAAACACATGTTTTCATTTTCAACCCGCAGCTCATATATCAAGTTTCATGGCTATAACTTGAGAAATTAAGGACTTTCATACAAACTCTCAACCCCTATTTCATCCCTTCGGGGGTGGAATTTTGAAAAACTGTGAAACACATATGTTTTCATTTTCAACCCGCAGCTCATATATCAAGTTTCATGGCTATAACTTGCGAAATTAAGGATTTTCATACTAACTCTCAACCCCTATTTCACCCCTTCGGGGGTGGAATTTTGAGAAACTGTGAAACACATATGTTTTCATTTTCAACCCGCAGCTCATATATCAAGTTTCATGGCTATAACTTGAGAAATTAAGGACTTTCATAGAAACTTTCAACCCCTATTTCACCCCTTCGGGGGTAGAATTTCGGGATAAATAGTATCCTATGCCCTACCTCGTAGTATGGGCTCAAATCGTGCCAAGTTTCGTTTGAATTCATTCTGTAGTTTCGGCGTGATGCGCGGCCAAGATACAGACAGACAGACAAACAAAAATGAAAAAAATTACAGATTTGGCTTCAGTATCGAATAATGAGTGCCCTCCAAAAAAAAATTTTCAAAATATCTTCAATGTACAGAATTGGACCTGTTACAGTTTTATTATAAGTATATAGATAGATTTACCTGTTTATACCTTCCTGCCTAACCAAGAGTTGTGACGGGAAAAAACAGTCAACTCAACCTAACGTTTGCATATTTACTGTAGTCTGTGTCTTTAACCTTTCTTAGGTACCTACTCTTCACAAAGAACACACCCTCCAAATTTCATGTCTCTAGGATCAGTGGTTTATCAGTCTGGACTTTGAATTTTTTATATACATATATAGATACTAGTATGGCGCGTGGCTGCGCGGCCCGCTAAAGCGGACCGCGTAGTGGACCGCTCGGTCCACTGTCTACTTACTCGCTGTCATACTATCCTGGTTTACTGTCTACGTGTTCTGAACTGAACAACACACTGCTATGCTAGTGATCACAGTGGAAGCGCCAGCACGCCAAGCGTCCGACGTAAAAGAAAATTCTCATAAAGGAAAAAACATAAAACAAAGACCACCAACCCCCCGCCCCTCACCCCCTTGTAAACCTTTGGGTGCCATCGAACTTCGGCAACTTGGCTTTCGTAATGGCGAACCGACAATAATTATTCTTCCATAAAGAACAAATCTTGTAAAAAACCATTTAAAAATCATGCATATTTCCTAACTTCTTCTACTCTCTTCAATGTTCGTAGATTGTGGTTTTCGGGTGGAAAATTATCAGGGCCTGAAAGTCTACTTGATGAGCAAAAAATTAAGATGGCAGGATCTGCCATCTTAATTTTTTCTGCTCATCAAGTAGAGTTTCAGGCCCTCATAATTTTCTACCCAAAAACCACTCTTCCATATTTTAAATACTGTCTGAGATTGCCGCCATCTTAAATCCGCCATTTTGGATTTTTTTTCAGCTCACTGCCAATTGTATGAAGTTTCGAGTATTTTTTGTTTGAGCAGCCCCGACCTATCTTTAATACCCTGACCGTGCTCCTCACCCATCATCCGAACCTTCGATCATCTCCATATTTTTTTCTCCGAACGATTCGTCAAAATGAGAATTCTTCCATAAAAACAAATCTTGAAAAGGAACCGTAGTCTTGCATAGTTCTACACTTGTAGCCTCTTCAATATTCGCCATACATTTTCTATGGAACATAGGTACATTCCGCCATGAACAAACCACTCTTCCATCTTTTATTAATACTGTCTGAGATAGCCGGCATCTTGAATCCACCATTTTGGTTTTTTTTTTCAGCTCACTGCCAATTGTATGAAGTTTCAAGTATTTTTTGTTTGAGCAGCCCCTATCTGTCTTTAATACCCTGACCGTGCTCCTCACTTATCATCCGAACTTTCGATTATCATCTCTCTCCATATTTTTTTCTCCGTACCATTCGTCAAAATGAGAATTCTTCCATAAAAACAAATTTTTAAAAGGAACCGTATACTTGTAGCCTCTTCAATATTCGCGATACCTAAATTTTCTATGGAAAAATAAATTCCGCCATCTTGAATTTTTTTCCTGTTCATCAAGTAGACCTTCATGTTCTGATCATCTTTTGCCAAGAAACCACTCTTCCATCTTTTATACTCTCCGAGATAGACACCGATGAAATTTGTATGGCGGCCATCTTAAATCCGCCATTTTGAATTTTTTTTCAGCTCACTGTCAATTGGATGAAGTTTCTAGTGACATTTGTTCGAGCACCCCCCACCTATCTTCAATACCCTTTTCTATGGAAAAAAAAATTCCGCCATCTTGAATTTTTTTCCTGTTCATCAGGTAGACCCTTATGTCCTGATCATCTTTTGCCAAGAAGCCACTCTTCCATCTTTTATACTCTCCGAGATAGACACTGACGAAATTTGTATGGCGGCCATCTTAAATCCGCCATTTTGAATTTTTTTTCAGCTCACTGTCAATTGGATGAAGTTTCGAGTGACATTTGGTCGAGCACCCCCCACCTATCTTCGATACCCTGGCTGGTGCTCTTCATCCGTCTTCGAAATCCTCAATCGTCAGCTCTCTCCGTATTTTTCCTCCGGATGAATTTTTGTCTTCTATACGAAACGATGAGTGAAAAAAAAAATGTTCATACAAAATTTTACAGGAGAGGTGATCAATCAGTCAATCAGCACGAGCAGCTATATATATATTAATGAATTTTTTTCCTGTTCATCAAGTAGACCTTCATGTTCTGATCATCTTTTGCCAAGAAACCACTCTTCCATCTTTTATACTCTCCGAGATAGACACCGATGAAATTTGTATGGCGGCCATCTTAAATCCGCCATTTTGAATTTTTTTTCAGCTCACTGTCAATTGGATGAAGTTTCTAGTGACATTTGTTCGAGCACCCCCCACCTATCTTCAATACCCTTTTCTATGGAAAAAAAAATTCCGCCATCTTGAATTTTTTTCCTGTTCATCAGGTAGACCCTTATGTCCTGATCATCTTTTGCCAAGAAGCCACTCTTCCATCTTTTATACTCTCCGAGATAGACACTGACGAAATTTGTATGGCGGCCATCTTAAATCCGCCATTTTGAATTTTTTTTCAGCTCACTGTCAATTGGATGAAGTTTCGAGTGACATTTGGTCGAGCACCCCCCACCTATCTTCGATACCCTGGCTGGTGCTCTTCATCCGTCTTCGAAATCCTCAATCGTCAGCTCTCTCCGTATTTTTCCTCCGGATGAATTTTTGTCTTCTATACGAAACGATGAGTGAAAAAAAAAATGTTCATACAAAATTTTACAGGAGAGGTGATCAATCAGTCAATCAGCACGAGCAGCTATATATATATTAATAGATTCATCCAGAGTGAAGAACATAATTACTACTATGCAAGGTTGGTAGGTTATACCTACATACATATTAAGTGCTTTTATTTAAATAAATGATATCATAATACCTATCAATAGAGCATAAAGTAACTATCTAATCAACTCCGGTCTGTTTTTATCTTGAGACTACATTGATGATTGGGTCGTGACCGGTAGCAATTTTTCTCTTACCAAACGAATCAACAATTACAGCTGTCCATTGGTAAATTAATATTTAAAGACCGTATACCTAATAAACAAATTAATTACTATCTGGCGTCATTTTAATACCTACTGTATCGTTTTATCGTTAATAGGTTCCACTGTTTAACCCAAATTACTTTCCGTAAACACTATTTATTTGTAACTCTCAGCGAGTTATTCATCCGGAAGATAAGAATTCAAGGATTTTAGTTTATTTTGCTACTCTTAAAGATCATATTAGTGTTGTTTTTTTTTTAATCACCTATCACCGCCCAGGAAGCGCCTATGCGTTGCCGACTTGTCATAAACTTGATTATCCGCACATAGAATGACCCCAGATGTTAGTTATGAAGGAATACAGCAGGCAGATGCTGGTTCGATAAATAATTTTGTGCTATCTGTACGAAAGAGACCGCGTACAAGTAAGCGTAGTGTGGGGCGCCCTCCAGCACGGTGGACCGACGACATTAAGAGGGTGGCGGGAAGTGGCTGGATGAGGAAGGCTGAGGACCGGGTGTGGTGGCGTTCTTTGGGAAAGGCCTATGTTCAGCAGTGGACGTCCGCAGGCTGAAATGATGATTAGGTCCGTAACAATCGGCACGAATTTTTAAGTTGGAGTCGCTTTTTGAGCCTTTTTTACGCTTTCGAAACCGATTTTTCGTCAAATGCAATTATTGCACTATTGTTACAAACCCGAAAAGTAATGAAAAATGTATTCCTTTAAATATTATATTTAGGAATATTTATAACATATCAGAAGAAATTAATTAAGTAGATAATTATTAGATTTGTATATTTTTTACAAGTTATATCAAAGATATTATTATGAATACCTAAATGATTAATTAGATACTATTTTTAGCTAGCAGCTAGCGTTTTTCAAATTTTACAAAAATAGGATCCTTGGTACGTAAGATAATGTCGACTGTAAACACTATATCCTGTGGTCTGGTGACGGGCAGCAAGCGATACTTGGAGAGCACTGTAGATATTGCCAGCTTCATTTCCATCATGGCAAATTTTTGACCTGTGTAGATGGGAGTATATTATTTGCGTGATTATTTGCATATACCTACACTTTACCTTACTAAATAGTAATTATCATTTTCATTTATAGACCCACCTCTTCCTAGAACGATCAGACATAACTTATTTTCACATAGATGAAACCTTAGGTTCTCAGTAGCGTCTCATGTTCTTTGAATACCTGCGGGCTTGTGGAGCTCTCCTTGTGCCACCTGGGCAGGTACCAGGTAAGAAAGGTAACCAAAAATAAGTGTTACTTAACTTAAATTTATATGGCTGATTTTTATATATGTTTTGTAGAATATTATTCTAAAATAGTATCCTAAGTGTCAGACACTTTCCACGGGCCAAAACTTTTGTCAGACGCTTTTAAGCTCCACAAAAAATAAAATATGAACTGTTTAGTGTAGGTACTCTTAATCCCCAAGGCTTAGGAGTGCAGTACCCTGCAGCATCACGCCGAATTGAGAACCTCCTCCTTTTTTGGAAGTCTGTTAAAAATCAGACATGTAAAAATAAGTAAAGTTCATATTTTATTTTTTGTGGAGGTTTGAAGCGTCTGACAAAAGTTTTGGCCCATGGAAAGTGTCTGACACTTAGGATACTATTTTAGAATAATATTCTACAAAACATATATAAAAAAACCGGCCAAGTGCGAGTCGGACTCGCGCACCGAGGGTTCCGTACAAACCTGTAGTAAGTTTTACGATTTATGACGTATTAAAAATAAAAATTACGTTTGTTGTATGGGAGCCCCCCTTTAATATTTACTTTATTGATATTTAATTATTTATTTTGAAAGGTAATATACAAGTTAATATTCTGTGAAAATTTGAACCGTCTACCTGTTACCGTTTTTAATATTGAGCAAAAAAATACGAAAAAAACACGTTTATTGTATGGGGACCCCCCTTAATATATATATTTTTTTAATTTTTAGTATTTGTTGTTATACCGGCAACGGAAATACATCATTTGTGAAAATTTCAGCTTTCTAGCTATCACGGTTTATGAGATACAGCCTGGAGACAGACAGACAGACAGACAGACAGACAGACAGACAGACAGACAGACAGACAGACAGACAGACAGACAGACAGACAGACAGACAGCGGAGTCTTAGTAATAGGGTCCCGTTTTTACCCTTTGGGTACGGAACCCTAAAAATCAGCCATGTAAAAATAAGTAAAGTTCATATTTTATTTTTTGTGGAGCTTTAAAGCGTCTGACACAAGTTTTGGCCCATGGAAAGTGTCTGTCACTTAGGATACTATTTTAGAATAATATTCTACAAAACATATATAAAAATCAGCCATGTAAAAATAAGTAAAGTTCATATTTTATTTTTTGTGGAGCTTAAAAGCGTCTGACACAAGTTTTGGCCCATGGAAAGTGTATGTCACTTAGGATACTATTTTAAAATAATATTCTACAAAACATATATAAAAATCAGCCATGTAAAAATAAGTAAAGTTCATATTTTATTTTTTGTGGAGCTTAAAAGCGTCTGACACAAGTTTTGGCCCATGGAAAGTGTCTGTCACTTAGGATACTATTTTAAAATAATATTCTACAAAACATATATAAAAATCAGCCATGTAAAAATAAGTAAAGTTCATATTTTATTTTTTGTGGAGCTTAAAAGCGTCTGACACAAGTTTTGGCCCATGGAAAGTGTCTGTCACTTAGGATACTACTTTAGAATAATATTCTACCAAACATAATATATAAAAATCAGCCATGTAAATTTAAGTTAAGTTACACTTATTTTTAGTTACCTTTCTTACCTGGTACCTGCCCAGGTGTCACAAGGAGAGCTCCACAAGCCCGCAGGTATACAAAGAACATGAGAAGCTACTGAGAACCTAAGGTTTCATCTATGTGAAAATAAGTTATGTCTGATCGCTCTGGGATCTTGGACTGTTCGCACCCGAGTTGAATGCAGAGCTTAGGAATGTGCTAGTGCGGTGACCTTATTACTGACAGTCATATCGATAAATTACAAAAACAAGCAGTTGTTGTATTATTTTACAAACATTTAAAATATTGATTGAAACACAATAATAAAGTCCAAAATTTACTTCATTTCAGTAAAGAACATAAAATCATTCGGACAAGACGTAGGGACGATTGTTTTAGTCAGTGATAATAGTCTTCTATAGTTCTGTGAATTACACTACGATTAAAATCATCTTTTTTACGAAGAACGAAGAGGTAAGGACCTCGTCGTTCTTCGTAAGCTTCTTTAGCTTCTTTTTGTATTACCGATAATGTTCTTTTTAACCGACTTCAAAAAAAGGAGGAGGTTCTCAATTCGACTGTATGTTTTTTTTTTATTTTTTTTTTATGTTTGTTACGCGATTTCTCCGCCGATTATGAACCGATTTTGATATTTCTTTTTTTGTTTGGTAGGTCATACTTCAGAGGTGGTCCCATTTTAATTTGGTGAAGATCTGATGAATATCTCCGGAGATGGAGAACGGAACTCCTCAATGGATAAGAGTAAATTGCTCGCGATCAGTGTGATAGTTTTGTAAACAGTATGTTTTAACCATGCATAGCATATCTCGTTCTGGTTACACTCTGTATTTTAAAACAGTGGGGCCACTAAAAATTGTGAAATAAATAATTTTCAAAAAAAAAAAAACCGACTTCAAAAACCACAAACACTAAAAAGTAAAAAATAATTTAATTTATTATGTATACAAGAGTTAATGTAGTTCTATAATAAATTTTTTTGGAGTCGGTGCTAATGTGGAGTCACGTCAACAATAATGAAGAGTAGGTAGACGGTTCATGCGGCTAATTGGTACCGACTCCAAAAAATGTTATTATAGAACTACATTAACTCTTGTATACATAATAAATTTAATTATTTTTTACTTTTTAGTGTTTGTGATTTTTGAAGTCGGTTTTTATTTTATTTTTTTAAATTTTTTATTTCACAATTTTTAGTGGCCCCACTGTTTTAAAATACAGGGTGTAACCAGAACGCTAGTAAAAACTTAGCGTTATTGTAAAACTACCCAAACACAATCCAATACCAAAAACCATTTGCCTCATTTTGTAGTTTTAGTGATTTAGTATTTTTCAAATCCGCAATGTATAGCGTGCAAAACTCGGGTCAATTCCCACCTACGACGACTTTTTTAAATTATTTTTTCGCATTTTTTTTGTGGTATCATATCAGTAATCATCAGTACTATCATATTATGTCTTCGTTTTTGCTAGCGTTCTGGTTACATCCTGTATGCTATGCCTGGTTAAAAAAACCTACTGTTTACTAATATCTATTATACTGATCGCGAGCCACTCTATCCATTGAGGAGTTCTGTTCTCCATCTCCGAAGATATTCATCAGATCTTCACCAAATTAAAATGGGACCACCTCTGAAGTATGACCTACCAAACAAAAAAAGAATTATCAAAATCGTTTCATAATTGGCGGAGAAATCGCGTAACAAACATACAAAAAAAACATACAGTCGAATTGAGAACCACCTCCTTTTTTTGAAGTCGGTTAAAAAGGATGGGCTACACCAGAAGACTCGCTTCGTCGCCCCTTCATTGAGCTTCACCTCGCTTCATTCAGGACCTCCTTCGCGGGCTTCTGGGTTCACACTTTACAAAAACTCTCTAGGGGGCAAACAAGACTACGTTGAGTCGGGTTATGCTGATTCGGTTTTGGGACAGTCCACCATCACCACCACTGACACCACTACCATCAACTCAACCTATTTTTTTAACTCTAACGAATGCTTGGCCGTTAGACAAAAATTCCCGTACTCCGTATCCATTTACTCCGTATTGTCTAGACAATACGGAGTAAATGGAAATGTCAACTTACATAACCTAGGTAGTATGAGCAAGAATACAATTATTCCAACTCTAACGTATTTGATACGTATGTTGAAATCACAGCGTTAATGTGAACATGTCACCTCAGCACCTTAGGCCCCGACTGCATTCAACTCGGGTGCGTACTATACTTTTCAATATTTGGCTCGTATTTGAATTTATAAATATAGAAAAAAAAATCTATGTGGTAGATTCTTACGACTTATCATACTCGTAAGTGGCACAAGTTGTCCTACATGAAATAAATCATTTCTATTTATATTTCTATGTAAAACAATTGATAAGAAATGGGTATCATATTATTGGGTCTCGTATCTTACGAGAGTAATAATACATTTAATTTTTAAAGAGAAAAAAACGACGACTAAATATTGTATTGAATGAGGTAACAACTACCAACCTATGCAGTTTCTTTGCCCAGCACTGAATGGTAAATAAGAAAATGAGTGCCAAGTCGGTTCCTTTAAGAATCTTTCAGGGCGGAATTCCAAAGGCTCGATGAACTGATCTGAACGTCTATGTAAATCAAAAATGAAAATAGTAAACTTTGTATGAGGTGGTGTGTTTGTATGACCTAAAATACAAATAAACACAATTACAGAAATAATAATTTTAAAAAATAAACAATATTTAAATAACAAAAGGCTTACTTAATTTTAGCGGACTCTGGCTTTTCCTTTGAATGAAAAACACTGGCGGATAGAGCCTTAAAGATTCCTTTATGCAAGCTTCTAAGTATTTCATTTTTGATAGATCGTTCAATGTAAGCCTTCCTTTATATGAACCGAAAAGTTTGGAATACTCTTCTACTACCTTGTCCTATAACATTTATAAAAAAACATTTCGTCAAACTTAACTCAAAAATTTATGTTCACATCTAAGGGCAGTTTAGGCATAGGTGAAAGGATATTCGGATAAAATATATTTAGTCAGGTTATTACTTAAATAACTTACCTGAACATTCGGATGATTTGCTAGTAACATAAAAGCAAATTGAAGAGCAGATGCAGTAGTATCATGACCCTGGAACAAAAATTTTTTTTTTAATGTTTTAATTTTTTTGTGTTATGATCATATAAAGCCAAATAAGGCTAGCTGCCGAAGCAATTTTTTCACGTACGAAATATATTATGGTCAATTGGCGAAGCCGTGAATGGCAAGCCGCATTTCTTTAGCGAAGTTCAATTTCAACGTCATTTTCTTAGAAAATTTCGCCGCCTGATACTCATTAGACCTATATTTTTTATTTGATTGATTTTTTGATTTTATAAATTTATTCTTTATTATCAAATAACTATGTAACAAACATTTTGTAAAATTCATACAAAAGTATATTTTTTATTTAATTCCGAGATAGGCTTGCGCTTGACGACAATCATGCTTAGTGCAAAGCAATGATGAGGTCTAGGTTGGAATGCGCTTGCCTAGAAGATGCCTATTCACTCTTGCCTTGAAGGACTATGGAAAATGTACATGTGGAAATGTACTTGAATGAATGTATAATGGAAAAATAAGAACCTCGAACATAAATGTATCCACTTCTTCGTTGATCCCCTCTGAATCTATTGTTCCTTGTTGTTCTGCATTCAAAAGAAGATCCAACATCGCTAGGCGTTTTTTGTCATTTACTAAAAAATCATTGGCACTTTCTTCCATCACTTTCTTAATATGCAAGTCGTTAAAATTACCATTTTGTCTTCGCTGTTCTATGACACAATTACGAAATGAAGAAACCAAATTTAATGTTTTCTTTTGAGCTCGTCCTACCTGACTCAAATTAAAAAATGTCTCTGGATGTAACCATACTCTTGTGCTTCTATGAATCAGATGAGTTCCCAGATCGTGTATCGCGTTTTTGTAACACTTGCTAACAGTTGATGATTCTTCATCAAGAACAGTTCCCATTGCCGTCTCTAAAACATCTCCTTACGTAAATAAAAACACATTATAGGTAGATTAATTAATGCAAAGCACATTACGTATCAAAATCTTTTACCGCATATTGAATTAATTGTAAAATCCGTGATAAAAGAATAAACATCTGTTTTTGAACAGTTTACTTCTGACTGTAGATTTTCAACCAATTTTGCACTTTTCTCAGCTAACACAGAATTAAAGTGGCACAAAACATTGAAGTGGAATGCCGGAGTAAGAATTTTTCTTCGTTGGTGCCATTTTTTACCTAAAATATAAAGAATTACTGTTAACAAAAATTCGCAGAAGTTAATTTACTTAATACTTACTTGCTGATGCCCGCGACTTCGTCCGCGTGGATTGAGGTTTTTTGGTTCCCGTGGGAACTCTTTAATTTTCCGGTATAAAAAGTAGTCTATGTTTTATTCCAGACTATAATCTATCTCTGTGCCAAATTTCATCCAGATCCGTTCAGCCGTTCTGGCGTGATTGAGTAACAAACCATCCATCCATCCAAACTTTCGCTTTTATAATATTAGAATAGATTAAATCTTATACATAATATTATGGTGCACAGATGGAAAAAGTGCGTTATTCGTGTAGAGAGAGCCTAGTGAAGGAATTATTATGTCTGTTAAATAAAGAACAGGAGAGTGATAAGGTGAAGTAATCCAATCTAGACAGGTCCACCATTACAGCCCAATAACGTCCCACTGCTGGGCACAGGCCTCCACTCTCATATGACAGAGGGAATTAGAGCTTAGACCCACCACGCTGCTCCAATGCGGGTTGGCGGGCTATACACCATAGACAGGTCATATACATACTAATATCATAAATTCGAAAGTGTGTCTGTCTCTCTGCTACGCTTTCACGGCTCATCTCATCTCAACCGATTTTGATGAAATTTGGTATAGAGATAGGTTCCGGGGAAGGACATGGGCAACTCTTAATCCCGGAAACTCCCGGGAGTTCCCGCGGGGATAAAAAGAACTAAAATATCGCAGACGAAGTCGCGGGCATCATCTAGTTATTAATCGTTTTGATGGAGATAATTCATGTTCAACTTTACCACTGCTCAATAGAAGACCATCATGTAGCCACGGTCGAAGAAAAGTATAAAGGTAACCCTTTTCGTTATGCTGAGTACTATTTATCAGGGTCTGTAACATAAAAACTCTGAAATGTATAGGCAGGCAAGTTTGATTTTATAGACCTTTAAACTTATGAAGGTTTTTAATAAAAAGTTGCTATCCTGAGGTATATAATAGTACATTATGGTACAAGTGTGTAATGTTGGTGATTGCCGCTGAGGCGCCATTGAGACACGAGCCGTTAGGTGAGGGTCTTAAGATAGCCGAGGACGGTAATCATCAATACACACGTGTATCATACGACGTTTTTCAACACTTGTGAAGAAAATAATACTAAAAAATAATTTTATTTAGTAGATAAAAAGTTTATTTAGGGCTGATTTTTCAATCGTCAGTTAAAGTTTATCGAAGGAATAAATTTGACGTTTTGACAGGTTTTGTATTGAAAATCTGCCAAAACGTCAAATTTATTCCTCCGATAAAATTTATCTGACGATTGAAAAATTAGCCCTTAGAGAAACAATTCTTAGCAATCTCATAGAATGGACCGTGTATAGTGAATGACCTCGGTATTTTATTTTTCGTGATAGGTATCTTCACTAAAAGCATCGGGCCATGGTTCTCTACGTCTTTTACAGTTATATTTGTTAATTCTTGTATCCTTATAGCACCAGTTACACTAAATATTAAAGCAACCTGGAAAAAAGAAACAATAATTAAGTTCAACACACAACACAGGCTGAAGTCGCGTAGATATTTAAAATTATTTTAACTAACCTTAGTAGCCAGATATTGGTTATCTGGAGCATCTTTTATAAATTTTTCAATATCGTCAGACGATAAAACCTTTGATTTCTTGCTTCTAAATCCATCGGATAATCTCTTTTAATATATATATAGCTGCTCGTGCTGATTGACTGATTGATCACCTCTCCTGTAAAATTTTGTATGAACATTTTTTTTTTCACTTATCCTTTCGTATAGAAGACCAAAATTCATGGGGAGGAAAAATACGAAGAGAGCTGATGATTGAGGATTTCGAAGACGGATGAAGAGCACCAGCCAGGGTATCGAAGATAGGTGGGGGGTGCTCGACCAAATGTCACTCGATTTAATATATATATAGCTGCTCGTGCTGATTGACTGATTGATCACCTCTCCTGTAAAATTTTGTATGAACATTTTTTTTTTCACTTATCCTTTCGTATAGAAGACCAAAATTCATGGGGAGGAAAAATACGAAGAGAGCTGATGATTGAGGATTTCGAAGACGGATGAAGAGCACCAGCCAGGGTATCGAAGATAGGTGGGGGGTGCTCGACCAAATGTCACTCGAAACTTCATCCGATTGACAGTGAGCTGAAAAAAAATTCAAAATGGCGGATTTAAGATGGCCGCCATACAAATTTCTTCGGTGTCTATCTCGGAGAGTATAAAAGATGGAAGAGTGGTTTCTTAGCAAAAGATGATCAGGACATGAGGGTCTACTTGATGAACAGGAAAAAAATTCAAGATGGCGGAATTTATTTTTCCATAGAAAAGGGTATTGAAGATAGGTGGGGGGTGCTCGACCAAATGTCACTCGAAACTTCATCCAATTGAAAGTGAGCTGAAAAAATTTTCAAAATGGCGGACTTAAGATGGCCGCCATACAAATTTCGTCGGTGTCTATCACGGAGAGTATAAAAGATGGAAGAGTGGTTTCTTGACAAAAGATGATCGGGACTTGAAGGTCTACTTGATGAACAGGAAAAAAATTCAAGATGGCGGAATTTATTTTTCCATAGAAAATGTATGGCGAATATTGAAGCAATGAGAAGAAGCTACAAGTGTAGAACTATGCAAGACTACGGTTCCTTTTCAAGATTTGTTTTTATGGAAGAAATCTCATTTTGACGAATGGTTCGGAGAAAAAAATATGGAGAGAGATTGTTAAAATATATTGTATGCATACGACGTAAGATTAATCTGTGACATATAATTGGATGCCCATATATAGTCTGTGTAGTCTGTGACAAAGTTTTATTGATCTGTTCGACTATCTGCTTTCTCTCACTCTCTCTATAACCTACGAACAGTGAGCTGTGAGTGTGCTTTGTGATTATTGTTTAATCTAAATTTATCTGTTCGATCAACGACCAATATTGGTTATTATTCTAAGTAATAATAAATTCAATATTGGAACTCTGTGTACCTAATATTTCTCACCACGATGTCTTGCAGTCGCAAGATCCACACGACCTCTCAATAGAGATGATGATCGAACGTTCGGATGATGGGTGAGGAGCACGGTCAGGGTATTAAAAATAGGTACCTACTTAGGGGCTGCTCAAACAAAAAGGGAGGGGCGGGGGGTTGGTGGTCTTTGTTTTATGTTTTTCCTTTATGAGAATTTTCTTTTACGTCGGACGCTTGGCGTGCTGGCGCTTCCATTGTGCTCACTAGCATAGCAGTGTGTTGTTCAGATCAGAACACGTAGACAGTAAACCAGCTGCCCGATTATGTAAGAATTGTCGATCAAATCGTAAAAGTTCGGCGTCAAAGTAAAATAAACCATAACAGCATTAAATTCGAGCTCAATTTCGATTTCGAAATTGAGCTCTAATTTAATGCTGTTATGGTTTATTTTACTTTGACGCCGAACTTTGACGATTTGATCGGCCATTCTTACATAATCGGGGGGCAGGATAGTAGGACAGCGAGTAAGTAGACAGTGGACCACGCGCTCCACTACGCGGTCCGCTTCAGCGGGCCGCGCAGCCACGCGCCATACTAGTAATATATATATAGCTGCTCGTGCTGACTGACTGACTCATTGATCACCTCTCCTGTAAAATTTTGTATGAACATTTTTTTTTTCACTCATCGTTTCGTATAGAAGACAAAAATTCATTAAGAGGAAAAATACAGAGAGAGCTGATGATTGAGGATTTCGAAGACGGATGAAGAGCACCAGCTAGGGTATCGAAGATAGGTGGGGGGTGCTCGACCAAATGTCACTCGAAACTTCATCCAATTGACAGTGAGCTGAAAAAAAATTCAAAATGGCGGATTTAAGATGGCCGCCATACAAATTTCGACGATGTCTATCTCGGAGAGTATAAAAGATGGAAGAGTGGTTTCTCGGCAAAAGATGATCAGGACATGAGGGTCTACTTGATGAACAGGAAAAAAATTCATGATGGCGGCATTTATTTTTCCATAGAAAAGGGTATTGAAGATAGGTGGGGGGTGCTCGACCAAATGTCACTCGAAACTTCATCCAATTGACAGTGAGCTGAAAAAAAATTCAAAATGGCGGATTTAAGATGGCCGGCATACAAATTTCGTCGGTGTCTATCTCGGAGAGTATAAAAGATGGAAGAGTGGTTTTTTGGCAAACGATGATCAGAACATGAAGGTCTACTTGATGAACAGGAAAAAAAATTCAAGATGGCGGAATTTTTTTTCCATAGAAAATGTATGGCGAATATTGAAGAGGCTACGGTTCCTTTTCAAGATTTGTTTTTATGCAAGAAAAAAGGTTCGGATGATGGGTGAGGAGCACGGTCAGGGTATTAAAGATAGGTACCTACTTAGGGGCTGCTCAAACAAAAAGGGAGGGGCGGGGGGTTGGTGGTCTTTGTTTTATGTTTTTCCTTTATGAGAATTTTCTTTTACGTCGGACGCTTGGCGTGCTGGCGCTTCCACTGTGCTCACTAGCATAGCAGTGTGTTGTTCAGATCAGAACACGTAGACAGTAAACCAGCTGCCCGATTATGTAAGAATTGTCGATCAAATCGTAAAAGTTCGGCGTCAAAGTAAAATAAACCATAGCAGCATTGAATTAGAGCTCAATTTCGTGTTCGAAATTGAGCTCTAATTTAATGCTGTTATGGTTTATTTTACTTTGACGCCGAACTTTGACGATTTGATCGGCCATTCTTACATAATCGGGGGGCAGGATAGTAGGACAGCGAGTAAGTAGACAGTGGACCACGCGGTCCACTACGCGGTCCGCTGTAGCGGGCCGCGCAACCACGCGCCATGCTAGTTAATATATATATAGCTGCTCGTGCTGACTCATTGATCACCTCTCCTGTAAAATTTTGTATGAACATTTTTTTTTTCACTCATCGTTTCGTATAGAAACCAAAAATTCATTCAGAGCTGATGATTGAGGATTTCGAAGACGGATGAAGAGCACCGGCCAGGGTATCGAAGATAGGTGGGTGGTGCTCGACCAAATGTCACTCGAAACTTCATCCGATTGACAGTGAGCTGAAAAAAATTTCAAAATGGCGGATTTAAGATGGCCGCCATACAAATTTCGACGGTGTCTATCTCGGAGAGTATAAAAGATGGAAGGGTGGTTTCTTGGCAAAAGATGATCGGGACATGAGGGTCTACTTGATGAACAGGAAAAAAATTCAAGATGGCGGAATTTATTTTTCCATAGAAAAGGGTATTGAAGATAGGTGGGGGGGGGGGTGCTCGAACAAATGTCACTCGAAACTTCATCCGATTGACAGTGAGCTGAAAAAAATTTCAAAATGGCGGATTTAAGATGGCCGCCATACAAATTTCGTCGGTGTCTATCTCGGAGAGTATAAAAGATGGAAGAGTGGTTCCTCGGCAAAAGATGATCGGGACATGAAGGTCTACTTGATGAACAGGAAAAAAATTCAAGATGGCGGATTTTATTCTTCGATAGAAAATGTATGGCGAATATTGAAGAGGCTACAAGTGTTGAACTATGCAAGACTACGGTTCCTTTTCGAGATTTGTTTTTATGGAAGAATTCTCATTTTGACGAATGGTTCGGAGAAAAAATATGGAGAGAGATGATGATCGAAGGTTCGGATGATGGGTGAGGAGCACGGTCAGGGTATTAAAGATAGGTACCTACTTAGGGGCTGCTCAAACAAAAAGGGAGGGGCGGGGGGTTGGTGGTCTGTGTTTTATGTTTTTCCTTTATGAGAATTTTCTTTTACGTCGGACGCTTGGCGTGCTGGCGCTTCCACTGTGCTCACTAGCATAGCAGTGTGTTGTTCAGATCAGAACACGTAGACAGTAAACCAGCTGCCCGATTATGTAAGAATTGTCGATCAAATCGTAAAAGTTCGGCGTCAAAGTAAAATAAACCATAACAGCATTGAATTAGAGCTCAATTTCGTGTTACGAAATTGAGCTCTAATTTAATGCTGTTATGGTTTATTTTACTTTGACGCCGCACTTTGACGATTAGATCGGCCATTCTTACATAATCGGGGGGCAGGATAGTAGGACAGCGAGTAAGTAGACAGTGGACCACGCGGTCCACTACGCGGTCCGCTGCAGCGGGCCGCGCAACCACGCGCCATACTAGTTAGATATAAGCTGACAAATTAGAGTATGTTTTTAAGTCCACTCCATTCTTTGTTCGGCCTTTACTTTTTAACATTGAGTATATACACCACAAAGAGCTATTTTGAACTTAGAAGATAATTCTTTAAAGTACGCCATGAATACATTTTCTGAAAAAGACTGCGTATTCTTGTTGTTTTGCCATTGTATGAAATTTTGGTACGCTAATAGATATTTTTCCTTGGAGTTTTCAGGTAGTAATCACATCTTATATCGGGCGGTGTACAACTTAAATAATTTTCTTCATAAATAATTAGTATGTACTTGTAGACATTTTAATTAATAAATAACTGTAATTTTAACAGTGCAAACGAGTTGTGAAAAAATTTTCGCAATGGCGGGAATAATTAAAAAGTTTTCCTATGCGCGCGCGCATCTTACAATGGCGATCGGCCATAGACTAAAAGATGAGGTTTCTTTTTTTGTGGGTTTTCGCGGATAGCGTTTTAGCCACGTACCTACATTAAGGGGAATTTTAAGTTTTCTTTAGATATTACAGAAAAAACAAAAGTTATATTTGAGTGTAAGTTTTATTTAGTAAACACGTTCAAGTTGAAATTATCTATTTAAATACGAAGTTGCATGAAATGAGCAAGCAATAGGTAGGTACATTAATTTATTTGTACTATTGAACGATATTTTTTGTATCGAAACTTTTTTAAGAACAAAGCAACTCAACCAATAAAATAAAAAAAAAACTCTATAACTCACTCTGTGAATAATAGTAATGAAAAAGTCACAGTTTGATTATAGGTGTCATTATGTGCCTAATTGCGGTGAACTTAGAGCCACTTTATGAGCAAGTGTGTTGAAAAACTTTTTATGTACCTCAGGATAGCAACTTACCTCTACAACTGTAACTGAATATATCTATTTGGTATAGCAATACGTACCTCTACATGCTTTGGATGATACAAAATTAAGAATCGCTGATTTCCCAACGTTATTTCAAACATATCTTTATATTTACTTGCCAAATATCTAAAATGATAAAAGATCGCCGCTGGAAACCAATGAAAAAAATTATTGTTTTAATTTAAAAAAAAAAAAAAAGAATCTGACAGGCTGACATACCTACCTTTGATTATACTTCTCAAAAATTATTCGCTTAAAATCTAAAACAAAAACCGACTTCAAAACTATACCTTTATGTACCAACTTAAACTAAAAAGTAAAAAAACCGGCCAAGTGCGAGTCGGACTCGCGCACCGAGGGTTCCGTACAAACCTGTAGTAAGTTTTACGATTTATGACGTATTAAAAATAAAAATTACGTTTGTTGTATGGGAGCCCCCCTTTAATATTTACTTTATTGATATTTAATTATTTATTTTGAAAGGTAATATACAAGTTAATATTCTGTGAAAATTTGAACCGTCTACCTGTTACCGTTTTTAATATTGAGCAAAAAAATACGAAAAAAACACGTTTATTGTATGGGGACCCCCCTTAATATATATATTTTTTTAATTTTTAGTATTTGTTGTTATAGCGGCAACGGAAATACATCATTTGTGAAAATTTCAGCTTTCTAGCTATCACGGTTTATGAGATACAGCCTGGAGACAGACAGACAGCGGAGTCTTAGTAATAGGGTCCCGTGTTTACCCTTTGGGTACGGAACCCTAAAAATAATCCATACTAGTATTACTAGTGGTTCGCCCCGAACTGAGACCTCGCGGTTTCACAGAGCGCCATCTATTGACATCAGTGTGAAGTTCTGTTAAAAATATCATCATCATTAAAAATTAAATAATTTCGTTTCCTTATAATATTTATCTAATTTTAGTATTTGTTGTTCAAGTACAGGATATAATTCAAATAATTGATCAAGTTTCAGGCTTGAGAGTTCAGAAAATTGAGAGTTCTGAGGTCAACTTTGGACGTTAGAAAATAGCCACTTTGAAAGCCCCCCATTTCGTCAATTTTAGGGGAAAAATTCAAAAAAAATATTTTTGTACTCTATTCCTAATTATCTTTAAAATGATATACTGCAACCTTATGTAACGCAATAAAAAATATTTTACTTCGCATTCGCTTCTATGAGAGCCCCCCTGAAATAAAGATTTTTATAACTTTTTAAGCCATAGTCGGCGGGAGGCCATCGGTTTACATATTATATTTAAATTTGAAGTAATTACGTTCAGCAATTCAGAAGTTATAAGGCTCTGACAGACGGACGGACGGACGGACAAGTGCCAATTCACCCAAGTAGACTCAGAGACCTTCGCTTCGCTCGGTCAATAAATGCGAAAGTGTCTGTCATCTCGTGCGTATTTATATCTATATATTCTGAGCGTATTTATATCTATGTATTCATATCTATGCTTTCACGGCTTATCTGTTCAACCGCTACCCGCCATTTCGTCCGCATGGTTTAAGTTTTTTTGATTCCCGGGGGAACTCCTTAATTTTCCGGGTAGCTTATGTCCTTCCCCGGGATATAACCTATCCCTGTACCAAATTTCATCAAAATCGGCTGAAAAGATGGGCCGTTCAAGTGTAGCAGACAGACAGACAGACGCACTTTCGCATTTCTAATAATGTTAGTTTGCATGTACTGTGCGTGGCTGCTTATATAAAGTTGCGGGGCTCATAATGGCCAAGTACAGAACTCCTCGGACACAAGACAATTATTACTGGTGATAAAAAAATCTACTTAGTTAAGTAAACATCATCGTAGCTTTTCAGTCAATATAGATTCTTACCAGGTGTCATAAAAAAATCAAACGCATTTCCCACAATAAACATTCCTTTAGGTCCAGGGACCTTATTAATTTCCTTTAATCTTGATGTTTCGACCAGAAAATAATAGAGAAACAAAGCAATTACTATCAATGCCACGCTCATAAAAGCCCACATTTTTCTAGGATTCCTTCAAAGACGTTTACTAGAAACGTTAGAGTAATTTAATTAGTAAGCACGTTCGGTCACTGTTCTACCACAGAATTATAAGGAGGAACTAACAAATATGCGTGTTACACCTCATCTCCCTTGTCTGGTCGTACTATCAGGTTGACGATAAGTAGAATAGTTCAATAGGTCTAACTCAAATCGCACAAAACAATATTTCTTGTGCGTTAATGTTTGATAAGGTTATTTTGGTTTGGTCAAGTGAACCCTTTAAAATTTAAATGCTCCAAGAGTAAATCGGAAGTGCAGTGGCCATTGACCGATTTACTGACCTTAGTGTTATCAGCTGTACTATTACCTATTCTGTGGTTCTGTCTAGAAATTCTAGTAAGTGCTTAACTGCTTAGTGTTTTAAAATTCCAGAAAGGAACCTTCCAGGAAGGACCTTTAGTTCCTTAACTTAAATCTTTTTCTTATTGATTTTAGCTATGGTAACTTACTTACTGATGCCCACGATTTCGTCCGAGAGAATTACGATTTCTGAAATCCCTTAGAAATAATTTTTTTACCGTACTTCTTAGGTAATAATAGGTTAGATTATATGTGAATAAATGAAATCATAATAAAATATCATAACAAGGAATCTTTCCGAGTGGCTACAGTGTATCGCCGCCGGCACGAGTGAATGGCGCCATTATTTACAAGCAGAACAATTCCTCACTTATTTATTTTCTTTCAATGAAAAATTGATGGTTTTTTTTTTCATTTTGATTCCTTTATTTAAATCTCAACTTAGATATTATCAGGAGTATATTTCCGATGGTTTAGTATATCTCCGAATTATATCAAAGATGCATAGTTGTAATTATATATTTTTATATAGCAAGGATCACATAATATAAATTAATTTTCAAAATAATATCTAAATGAAATGGGTTATTAAAAAAATTTTCAAAAAAAAAATAAAAACCGACTTCAAAAATCACAAACACTAAAAAGTAAAAAATAATTTAATTTATTATGTATACAAGAGTTAATTTAGTTCTATAATAACATTTTTTGGAGTCGGTACCAATTAGCCGCATGAACCGTCTACCTACTCTTCATTATTGTTGACGTGACTCCACATTGGCACCGACTCCAAAGAATGTTATTATAGAACTAAATTAACTCTTGTATACATAATAAATTAAATTATTTTTTACTTTTTAGTGTTTGTGATTTTTGAAGTCGGTTTTTATTTTTTTTTTGAAAATTTTTTATTTCACAATTTTTAGTGGCCCCACTGTTTTAAAATACAGGATGTAACCAGAACGAGATATGCTATATGATATTGCGAGATAAGCTAGCTTTAACTGCATCATAGCATATTTTTGACCTGAAAATGACTTTGATTATTAAGGTAGGTTGAGGGACCTACATAATATTAATTATGTTTAGTATGAAAGCTTATATGACATGAAAGTTTAGCAAGTGCTGATTACATAACGTTCTTTTTTGATTTTTTTACTTTGTTTTATTTATTGCTTATCGATAAATGTTTTAATTTCAATTAACCCTTTTAAATTAAGATAAGTAGTAGAAGTAAGGTATAGATAATTAGGTATTAGTTTTTCACAGTGAACGATGGGGCTGGCGTTCTTTGTTTTGTAAAGAAAACCCCAAAAACAATTAATCTGATAACAAAAAAAAATTAACCCTTGTCCCCAAGCTGTCAGACTAATTGGCTCATTTGCGTTAAGGTACACTGAGTACAAGCAATAAGATGAGTAAGGTTTTATTATTATTAAATATTGATCATAAATATTGTATACAGATCATTGTATACATGGTATTTGGCTTAGGGGACCATGTCGATTTAAAAGAAAATAAAAACTGCATCCAAAGATTTTTGAAAATCTCATAGGTACACCAAAAAATTCACTTAAATCGATACTATATGAGAGGAACTAAATATATAAAAGGAAATAAAAGAAAAAAAGGTGACTGACTGTCAACGTACACAGCTCAAACTACTGGACGGATCGGGCTAAAATTTGGGCCCCTATTCTCTAACTCAGTGTTAATCAAAAAATTAAAGCAAAAGACATTTATCCATTAAAGGTATGCTATGTACATGAAAATAAATTTTCGATTGACTTTTAAAAATATAGGTCAAAAACATAAAAGATAGCTTCTGATTTTTTATAATTTTTTTTACTGAATTTACAACATATAATGTCAAAAACATAAAAGATAGCATCTGATTTTTTAAATATTATATTTCTGAATTTACAACATAGATATGTTACTTTATCTACTCCCATGCTATAAATCCTCTATAACAGGTTCTGAAACAGTTAGCTAATTGCCAACATTAAAACACCCAATGTCCTAATAACCATTACATCATCCAAACGGGTGATGTAATGTTGTACTGAATTTCATTACAACACCCCTTTTTTTTTTCGATCCCCTCTGCGCAAAGGGCCACATCTGCTCGATACGTGGTATCTGTATGAATTACAAAAAAAGAACATCTGTACGAATTTCAAAAAAAGAACATTGTCATACACGCGCGTTTCACTACCAGAACGCCGCGCGCTGTAAAAAAAAAAAAATTTGCGATTCAACTTTTGAGTTATGATGATACTAAGTTACTAGGACTGGATGTTTTAATGTTAGCAGTAAGCTAACTATTTCAGAATCTGTTATACAGGATATATTATGTTATATTACTGTTACTGTTTACTGTTATGTTATATTATGACTGTAGATAAAGTCTTGTATGCAACAGTTGATAATTAGGTATTAAAACACTCATATGATACTATTATCACACTCCGCTACGCGTCGTGTGATGAAACCCACATTCGTGTTTTAATACCCCTTATTACACAACTGTTGCATAAATAACTATAACAACACATGTACCTACTCTATTACCACAATAAAATCACTTGCAAAAGTGCGGTTTCCATTCCTGACCCGTGTATGGGATTTTTGAAAATCTTTGCATGCAGATTTTATTTTCTTTCAAATCAACGATCCCTCTGTTCGCCTCCCGGTCCCTAAACAATATATAACCTTGTATAGCTTCCATGACGTACATACCTATGCAATTTCTGGGTCCAGCACTGAATGGTATATATGCATAGGGATGCCACGTTGGTTCGGTCTGAAACCTTTCGGGGCGGAATTCAAGCGGTTCGACAAATTGGTCTCTGCGACGGTGCACGTCAAATATTAGAATACCATATTCTGTTCCCGCTGGGATTTGGTATTTCCCTGTAAATTGTTGAAAAAAAGCTAAAAAATATGAGCTGTTACAAAAAATGTGGCATTGATGCTTGTAAATCAAAAACAGGATACTAGACTAAATTTTTAATACTTTTTAACCTATTTTAACTCAAAGTTTTAGTATTACTTTTTGGCCTGGTGGGAGGCTTCGGCCGTGGCTAATTACCACCCTACCGGTAAAGACGTGCCGCCAAGCGATTTAGCGTTCCGGTACGATGCCGTGTAGAAACCGAATAGGGGTATGGGTTTAATATAACTGCCATGCCCCTAACAGAAAAAAACTAAATAAAAACCGGCCAAGTGCGAGTCGGACTCGCGCACCGAGGGTTCCGTACAAACCTGTAGTAAGTTTTACGATTTATGACGTATTAAAAATAAAAATTACGTTTGTTGTATGGGAGCCCCCCTTTAATATTTACTTTATTGATATTTAATTATTTATTTTGAAAGGTAATATACAAGTTAATATTCTGTGAAAATTTGAACCGTCTACCTGTTACCGTTTTTAATATTGAGCAAAAAAAATACGAAAAAAACACGTTTATTGTATGGGGACCCCCCTTAATATATATATTTTTTTAATTTTTAGTATTTGTTGTTATAGCGGCAACGGAAATACATCATTTGTGAAAATTTCAGCTTTCTAGCTATCACGGTTTATGAGATACAGCCTGGAGACAGACAGACAGACAGACAGACAGCGGAGTCTTAGTAATAGGGTCCCGTTTTTACCCTTTGGGTACGGAACCCTAAAAAAACAAAAATTAATTTATAATATTTACCCAAAGTAATAGTTTCTTTAACTTTCCGATTTAGTATAGGCGCTGGCGGATAAAGCCTTAAACACTCTTTGATACAGCATTCCAAATATTTCATTTGCGCCAAGTCAGCCATTGTAGCACAGCTCCGAGTCGAAGATCCAAATATTTCTTTGCATTCCATGACCACCTTTTCCTTAAATCGTAACTCAATAAGCCGGTATGTTAACCTTAATATTATGTACCTACCTAGTACCTACTATATGTAGAGTAGACACGCATTCTTTAAATATTCCAGTTCATGTCAATAGCATTGTTCAGATTTCAGATTTATTCAGATAAAGAGATCACATTGTTAGTCATGGAAAAATAAAAATAATTTTATTATTTTTATTTTTCCATGACTAACATTTTTATATAATTAAAAATTAAATAAAAAAAAATTATTAATGATAAGCTGTTGTCCTCTTTGCCGGCTTTATTGTTGGTTAGTTTAGGGAGCTTTCGGTGTTACTTTTTGTAGGCGACTAGCCACTATGTGCAGTATTTTTCGACGAGGTATTACGATTTTTATACGACTGCCTGAAAAAAGGAGTAGGTATATTGTTTTCAGGGTTCATGTATGTATGTATGTAAGTGAGTTTGTATATTCCACCATAACTTCTATACGTCTGAACGGATTTTGATGAATTAGGTATCGTTAGAATCCTTAGCTTTTAATTTTACATAAACTAGTAAAATTAAAAAAAAAATTGATAGGGTGATCATGGTCCCGCATCAAAGACTAAAGTTGTTTTTTTTTTCCAAAATGAGATTAACTATATTGTCATCATCAAGAAAATTATGAGTAGATTCCAAAAATATATATAAGACTATATTTCAATATCCAGTGATTCACAAAAAAATATCATTTGACTATGGCAGTCGTATTTTTTAATTCTTTGAGTTATATTCACTTGTTACGACATACCTACTATTGTAAGGCGTAAGTTTTGTCAAGCTGGTATCTAGCCAAGACTGGGTTGCTCTTTAGTCAAGAGCATCCCAGTCTTGTCAGTAGATTCAACTGGTAGCCCAAGAAATTTAATGCCCATTCCATAAAAAACTTCTGACCCATTAAGAATTCATTTATCATTCCGTTATCACTGTCAGTAACCTTAAATCTATTAGGGATGATGTGTATTTCAAAAAAATATTATTTCTTATTGATTATTACTAAAGGATCTTCCAAAACACCTAAAGTTGATTGGACCCAACCTGTACGACAAAAATGTCGTGCACGGAAAATACTAGCTTATCGAATACAAAGCCGCAGGAAAACATAACTATCCGAGGCAAACCGAAGTCTGCTACTCCTACAGTTGAGAAGCCTGAAAATCTAATATTCACAGGGAGTGGATCACAACCAGATTTATCTAAACTAAAAGATGTGGCCGACTTGAATATTGCGATGCGAAAGCGTAAACAACCAGGGCCGGACTGCGACTGCCGTAATGAATTATTTCAACTTCATAAAGAAATGAAAGATATGTTCGAAGCCTTTACGCTATCACAAAAAGAGTATCTTCTTTCATTACACCAAGATATATCACACATCAAATCGAAAGTTGACAACATTCAAACTACGACTGAACATCTACTGAGCACAATCAAATTCTCAGCGAGGTTTCTGAGTTAAAAACTAAAAGCCTTACTGCAGAAGAGAGTATCAGTCGCCTAGAAAATGACATTAAGAAATTAAAATCTACTACGCTAACAGATTCATCAACCATATCAGCAATTTCTCAAGAAAACATTCTGCTAGAAATTCGTGAACGTGCTGAGCGGGAGAAAAATGTCATCATAGTAGGCATCCCCGAAATACATGCAAAAAATGTTGATGACAGAATAACACATGATACTAATGAAGTAACTAAAATACTGAGCAGCTTAGTGAAAATTGTACCACATCCTTTAAAGGTAATTCGACTTGGAAAATATAAACCTGGAGTAAACCGTTATAAAGGTGCTGTTTAATTCATCTGTGGAATCCAGAGAAATACTCCAAAATAAAGCCAATATTAAGGATAAAAATGTAAAAGTTTTTGCAGACCGAACACCCTCACAGCAATTATACTTTAGAGAATTAAAAGAAGAACTATCTAACAGGCAAAAGCATGGTGAAAATGACCTTACGATAAAATATATTAAAGGGATTCCAAAAATAGTTAAGACTTCAAAAAACTAGGAAAATCAACACAATCACATGATATTAAGGAACAAGAAAAAATCACATTCCAGCTATTACAAGATCATAAAGATTTAGACAAGAACCGATGTTCTTTTAATTTATTGTACTCCAATATAAGAAGTATTGTTAAACCAGAAAAATTGGATGAGTTGAAATGTATTCTAAAATCCTTTGAACAAGAGATACACGTATTACTTTTAACGGAAACTTGGATAAAATGTGAACAGGATGCAAAAAATCTTCAAATTTCTAACTATACACATTACTATAATTACAGAAAAGATAAAATAGGCGGAGGAGTATCGATGTATATACACAATAATATAAAACATAATCTAGTCAAAGAGTCGTATATAAACGGTAAAAATTACTTATGGATTCATTCTGAAAAATATAACATGGATATAGGACTAGTATACAAACCAGGTCATTCGAATATGGACCAGTTCCTAAGTGATTTTGAGATACAACTACGGCAGAGTAAACGGGCTATAATATTCGGCGATTTTAACATTAACTTACTGGCTAAAGATGTAAACACACAAAAATATACAGAAATGATAGAAGAAAATGGATATAATATTATTAACAACATAACATCAGAATATTCTACAAGGACTACGGCTACTACAAACAGTATTTTAGACCATATCTCGACAAATTTAAAAGATAAAAACTACCACATAGCCTTGATGGACTCCTCAATATCGGATCATAAACAAATTGTTCTCGGAATGAAAAATTATAAACCTGAACCTCGTCAAAAAGTGTTTTATGAAGCTATTAACTACGAAAACCTACTAAAATACTCTAAGGAAGTCAGATTTGATAGTTATGATTATAATCTGCTAGAAAATACAATAAAAGACGTAATAAAGAAAAGTTCAAGACAGAAAACAAATATACTTAATTTACCACAACAGGATTGGATAAACAGAGACATAATAAATAAAATAAATAAGAGAAATAAGTTTTGGACCAAAGTAAAGAAAAATCCTAATAATGCAGATATCATCTCGAATTTCAAGAAAGAAAGAAACGAAACTTTTGAATTAATTACAAAAACGAAGAACAAATATTATTTTGAATTATTTGAAAAATGTAAAACCGATCGTAAAAGAACATGGAACCTTATAAATACTCTATCTAATAATAAAATTAAAACTGAATGTGCTCCTCCAAAGCTTATGAATGACTCTGGTGTAATTTCGGACGGTAATAAAGTATGTGAACACTTTAATAACTTTTTCGTTGAAATTGGTCCTCAATTAGCAAAGCAAATCCCACTAAAATATCACACATATTCACCAGTTCTAACAAACCAAGATAACATGCAACAAAATCATAAACTATCTAAATTTACGCTGTGTACGGTAGACGAAGTAATCCAAATAATAAACCATCTTGATTCAAATTGTAGTTCTGGCATAGATGGAATCAATACGAAAGCGATAAAATGTATAAAAACTTATTTATCTCCATCACTTACAAATTGTATAAACCATTATTTAGACAAAGGTCAGTTCCCGAATGAGCTCAAAATAGCAAAAGTTACTCCTATATATAAATCAGGCAAGAAGTCAGATCCTAATAACTATAGACCAGTTTCCGTGTTGCCAGTAGTATCCAAATTTTTTGAAAAGATTATATATAATAGATTAGATAATTACCTTAATCAACTAAATTTTATTTTTGAACGTCAATATGGGTTTCGTCCAAAATCAAATAAACTATCAGCTACAATAGATCTTGTTACCAAAATCAAAACGAATATTGACTCAAAAAATATTGCTCTCGGTATATTTATCGACTTAAAGAAAGCATTTGACACCGTAAGCCATTCGATTCTATTAAAAAAACTTAAAAACATAGGAATTACAGACACTGCTTTTAAAACATTTGAATCATACTTCGAAAATCGGTCCCAAATTGTAAAAATTGGTAAATATCAAAGCACTGCTCAGCCAATCGCTTGCGGAGTCCCCCAGGGCTCCATACTAGGGCCCCTTCTATTTTTAATATATGTAAATGACATCAGTCATATATCTTTGAACGGGGAAGTTAGTCTATATGCTGATGATACGTGTATATTTTACTATGGACGCTCAATAAGTGACCTTATAAAATTAGCACAAGAAGATCTCACCACTTTAAATGACTGGTTCCAACATAACCTACTTACCGTCAATACATCAAAAACGAGCTATGTTATTTTTAAAGCAAAAAACAAAAATATTCCTGAATATACTCCACTTTCAATAAATAATATTCAAATCAAACAATCTACCGAAGAAAAATACCTCGGACTAATAATTGATAGTAATTTAACGTGGAAACCGCACATAAGTAAAGTAAAATCAACATTGTCATCTCTCCTAGGATCGCTTTATGGTATAGTTAAATGCCTTCCACAAAGGGTTCGAAAAAACATTTATAACTCACTTGTTAAACCTCACCTTGATTACTTAATTGAAATATGGGGCAGTGCCGCCAAAACAAATTTAAGTTGTCTGCAAATTATACAGAATAAAATAATAAAAATTATTTTCAATTATGACTTTCTCACCCCCACGAAAATTTTATATTCGGAAACCAAATTAATGAATATTCAACAAATATATTACTACAATACATGTATTTTGATAAAGAAAATAAAATCGAAGAAAATTCATTCCCAATTGACATTTAAAACTAAAAGGGAACTGGGGTGCCGGCTCCTCCGTAACGCTGATAATATTTCTTTAAAAAGAATACGAACTAATTACGGAAAGAGAAACATAAGTTTTGAAGGAGCACAAATGTTTAATAAGCTACCAAAAGAAATAAAAAGTATAAATAAGATCAACATTTTTAAAAATAGACTTAAAGATTTCGTCATTCATAATATTATCTGACTTCTGAGTCCGGCCCAGGAAATTTGTAAACATTGCAAAGGTTCTTTTTCTTCTACCCACTTGTATTTTACGATTGTGTTGTTACTTGTTACTCACCGCTGTGCGTTATGATATTTATTAGGTAAGTTTATGATAAGTACTGATAAGTTCTCATTAAGTGAAATTTTTTGTAAATTTCTTTTGAGAATAAATTCTTTAACCACAAGTTTTGGTTATCAAATGTGAAATTTGATAACCATTTTTAACTATGGTTAATCCAAATAGTTTTATCATTCTCTTATTTTAGAAGTTACAGGGGGGGACACACACATTTTACCACTTTGGAAGTGTCTCTCGTGCAAACTATTCAGTTTAGAAAAAAATGATATTAGAAACCTCAATATCATTTTTGAAGACCTATCCATAGATACCCCACACGTATGGATTTGATGAAAAAAATTTTTTTTGAGTTTCAGTTCTAAGTATGGGGACCCCCAAAATTTGTTGTTTTTTTTCTAGTTTTGTGTGAAAATCTTAATGCGGTTCACAGAATACATCTACTTACCAAGTTTCAACAGTATAGCGCTTATAGTTTCGGAAAAAAGTGGCTGTGACATACGGACGGACACACAGACAGACAGACAGACAGACATGACGAATCTATAAGGGTTCCGTTTTTGCCAAATTTGGCTACGGAACCCTAAAAAGTGCGTTGTATGTATTTCAAACATACTTCCATGATACTAGAAGCGCGTTTTTAAGTTTGATAAAGAGTTGCTGATTTGAGTTGTTAACCTTCCTATTCTCTCATGATGTTGCCGCGTGAAAGGCATTGTATATTTCACTATAATATTGTGTAATAGTTATTTATGCAACAGTTGTGTAATAAGGGGTATTAAAACACGAATGTGGGTTTATCATACGACGCGAAGCGGAGTATGATAATAGTATCATATGAGTGTTTTAATACCTAATTATCAACTGTTGCATACAAGACTTTCTACACTCATAATATGAATCCTCTATAACAGATTCTGAAATAGTTAGCTTACTGCTAACATTAAAACATCCAGTCCTAGTAACCTAATATCATCAAAACTCAAAACATGAATCGCTCATTTTTTTTTAAATTTTTTTTTTTTAAATTTTCTTTTTTTTTTTTTAAATTTTTTTTTAAATTTGTTTTTTTTTTTAATTTTTTTTTTTTAATTTTTTTTTTTTTTAATTTTTTTTTTGTTAACTTTTTTTTACAGCGCGCTGCGATCTGGTAGTGAAACGCGCGTGTATGACAATGTTCTTTTTTTGAAATTCGTACAGATGTTCTTTTTTTGTAATTCATACAGATACCACGCATCGAGCAGATTCAAGCAGGAGCAAGGATGTGGCAGGGGTGTTGTAATGAAATTCAGTACAACATTACATCACCCGTTTGGATGATGTAATGGTTATTAGGACATTGGGTGTTTTAATGTTGGCAATTAGCTAACTGTTTCAGAACCTGTTATAGAGGATTTATAGCATGAGAGTAGATAAAATTAGTAACATTATACATTTATTTTTCTTAAGTAGGTATATTGTTTTTTTTGAAGTACCTGTGCGTCTTGGTTGTTAGCAAATAACATCATTGCAAACTGCAAAGTGTTAGCCGACGTGTCATGACCCTATAACAATAAGTTATTATTTATTCTTTTATAGCAGGTAACTTGAAATGATATATTATGTACTTACTAGCATCAGCTAGCCCGCGACTTCGTCCGCGTGGATTGAGGTTTTTCGGTTCCCGCGGGAACTCTTTAATATTCCGGGATAAAAATAGCCTATGTGTTATTCCAGATTATAATCTATCTCTGTGCCAAATTTCATCCAGATCCGTTCAGCCGTTCGGGCGTGATTGAGTAACAAACATCCATACATCCATCCAAACTTTCGCATTTATAATATTTATTTGATTATCAATCATTTGTTGTCCTCGATTGTCCTCGGTACAGAGATAGTTTGCAATAAATGCATAGTTTGATTAAAGATAAACTAAACGCGGATGAAATAGCGGGCAACATATATTTTTAAATAGCATTATTTTTGTTATACATACTTATACTTTGCATCAGTCATAATGACTGATATGAATTCTTGTGATCTGTGTTTGGATTAAAATGGGATACATAATATTAAATATATGTAAATAACTTTTTCGTACCACTTGCTCAAAAAAGTGACATTCTATGCCACAAAAAGCGAACATAACAATAGTCATTTTTAATCTGTTAAAAACAGGGAAAGAAAATTGTACTGAATTTCATTCATCCTCTAGGGGGAGAATGTGATTTAAATTTGGAATACTTACCAAAATTTATACTGAACTACATCTGTGTTTACACCATTGAGTTTGTATATAAAGCATTATAAATCTTGTTGAAAAAGGAATACGCATTTAACTATTATGCAGTTATGATTATTAAATAAAATGACGAAAACCGACGAGGCCGTATGAGCTTGATGCCTTTGCTTTTCCGACAAAAAAATATTAATCTAGGAATTTGCCGCGTTTTTGTTTCCTTCAAATACATAAACGTTAAGTTTATTTTAATTTATTTTTATAAATAAGTTATTGTTCTAAAAATACGTTACGATGTTAAATCAAAGCGACAGTGACAGTGAATTGTCGGATTCCATCAGTGCAAATGCTGCCGCAATTATAAATAATTTGCTTCCAACAAAATCCAAGGAAAATTATTTAAAAACTTATGAAGAGTTTTCAACGTGGAGAAGTGCGAAAGGCCTATCAATTTCAGAATCAGTACTTCTTGTCTTATTATTGTGTTAATTTTTTCGCAAATGGTACGAAAAGTAGAGTATTTTCCTCGGTGATAAAGCTGTCTTAGTCTTGGGTGAACTTAAATCCCTCGCTACACTCAGGACTCGTCTTAAATCCCTCGCTTCGCTCGTGATTTAAGTTTTTAACACCCTCGCTACGCTCGGGAGTAAACCTCGAGTCCTTCGTTACGCTCGCCCCCCCGCGACACCCCGTCACCCCCCCGTGTCACCCGCGACAGAAGACACTGCTTTATCCCCTTGGTCAATAATCTACTAATAACTTACTCCAAACATAAATGTGTCCACCTCCTCGCCGATTCCTTTAGCATCAATGACGCCATCTTTTTCAGCCAGTAGCAAAAGATCCAATAAAGCCATTTTTCTTTTCCCACTTAACTCTACTAAACCATTTTCATCGCCATTTTGTTCTTCATTAAGATTGACTTTGATATAATTGTTGTAAAGATTTTTTCGATTTTCTATTATTCGATTGCGAAAAGAAGTCAAATTTTTTAAGATATTCTCTATCTTTTTACCCAAAGCAGTAAATTTGAAAATGAAGTTCGGGTACATCCATATTCTTTGCGCTCTATACACAGCGTACTGACCTAATTTGTATATTCCTTCTTTGTACATTTTGCTAAAATTGACGTCTTCTTCATCTAGTTTAGTACCCATAGCAGTTTCTAGTAACAATAAAAATGTATGTATTAAATCAATAAAATCGCTGTAAAATATAGGTCGAAGTTATCATCACGAATATAATCCCACAAACTTATCTGACCCGGAGACAGCGTCACTAGTAGATATGAAAAAAAAACCGGCCAATTACGAGTCGGACTCGCGCACCGAGGGTTCCGTACAAACCTGTAGTAAGTTTTAAATTATTAAAAAAAAACTACTAACTAGATCTCGTTCAAACCAATTTTCGGTGGAAGTTTGCATGATAATGTACATCATATATTTTTTTTAGTTTTATCATTCTCTTATTTTAGAAGTTACAGGGGGGGGGACACACATTTTACCACTTTGGAAGTGTCTCTCGTGCAAACTATTCAGTTTAGAAAAAAATGATATTAGAAACCTCAATATCATTTTTGAAGACCTATCCATAGACACCACACGTATGGGTTTGATGAAAAAAAGTTTTTTGAGTTTCAGTTCTAAGTATGGGGACCCCCAAAATTTATTGTTTTTTTTCTAGTTTTGTGTGAAAATCTTAATGCGGTTCACAGAATACATCTACTTACCAAGTTTCAACAGTATAGTTCTTATAGTTTCGGAAAAAAGTGGCTGTGACATACGGACGGACACACAGACAGACAGACAGACAGTCATGACGAATCTATAAGGGTTCCGTTTTTGCCAAATTTGGCTACGGAACCCTAAAAAGACGGACTGTAACGTGCTGTAACTACCGAAAGCATTTGAAATATGGAACTGTAGACATAAACACCTCAACAAAGTGTAGGTCTAGAAAATGCCAACTACCTATACCAAGTTATTTAGGAAAAATAACATAAATGCAGATTGAAAACTGTTATAAACTATAATTACAATATCTTTGGTATTTCAATAGGTGTTTTTTAAGTCTTTTATCTGAATTTATTATAAGACACAAACAAATAAAATCCCCTCGCTGATGCATTTTTAAGATTGCAATCTCAGTTCTCACGTACGTTTTCGGTTTTGCATAGCTTAAAAATGAAATACCTACTTCCAAAGTTTTGACGCTATTAAATAGCATCGCCTGCTGCTTAAATACGTAATATAAAGTTTGCGCTTCGAGTATAATTTTCATAATGCTGCACTTGTACCATAAATAACCATTAAATAATTCTAAAATTTTGTTTGCAACTCGTTCTTAAATTCACACTCGTTTTAATAATCCCTATTAGACTATTAAGCAACCGTTACATTAAAATAATTTTGCAATTAATAAATATTAAAGTGGCTAGCATGTTTGCAACTAGTTCTTAAATTCACACTCGTTTTAATAATCCCTATTAGACTATTAAGCAACCGTTACATTAAAATAATTTTGCAATTAATAAATATTAAAGTGGCTAGCATTTGCCCGCGACCTCGCTCACGTAGGTTCGATTTTAAACAAATTTCAAAGCTCTATTTTACCCCCTTAGGAGTGAAATTTCCAAAATCGTTTCCTAGGGGCCATCCATAAAGTACGTGACACGTTAAGGGGGGAGTAGTAGGAGGATAAACTAATTTCGGAAATGCTGTTTTAATTAAATAATTTCTAGATGTAAAATTGCAAGATACTACCTACTCTGTCAAGAAAGTATCGGGAAAAGGTCTATAATACACAAAATGTTAATGATTATTCCAAATTTATTGTATCTCCTTCAAAGTAGGCCCCTTCGGAAATAATACACTTAAGCCAACGAATAATCCAATTTTCAAAGCATTTTTTAAAGGCATTTTTCGGAATCGACTTCAGTTCTTGCCGCGAATTCTCTTTTATGTCTTCTATCGATTGAAAACGGGTGCCACAAAGTGGTAATTTGAGTTTTGGAAGGAGAAAAAAGTCGGTCGGAGCCATATCCGGTGAATACGGTGGTTGTTCGATGGTATTTGTTGAGTTTTTGGTCAAAAATTCATTCACAATGATGGCCTTGTGCGATGGCGCATTGTCGTGGTGCATCCAAGAATTTTCTTTCCACAAATCTGGCCTTCATCGTCGTTTAAAATGATACGAATCGATTTTTAAGACACAGAAAGTTCAGCAGCTATCTCTCTCAAACTTGAATAAGGATTTTCAGTCACCATTTCTTTCACTTTAGCGATGTTAACTTTAGTTGAAGACGTTGATGGCCGACCAGAGCGAGGCAAATCTTCCACCATATCTCGACCACTTTTGAATGCATGGTACCACTCGTATGCACGTGTTTTTGATAAAGTCTATTCCCCGTAAGCTTTCTGCAACATTTCCAGCGACTCTGAACACGAAATTCCATTTGCGATGCCAAATTTGAAACAAACTCTTTGTTCGATATTTTTATTCATTGTAAAAATCGCAAAACACTATCGAGATGAACTGACAAAATGGCGCACTGTAAACAAAGTAAATAACAATTGACGCTCAAACTTCGCGGCAATATCACAAATGTGACCAACTGTGACATGGACTGGGGAGGGGTCAAAAATCACGAAATCAGTGTGACGTACTTTATGGACCCTAAGTACTTAATTAGAACAGAATAATCAATCATCTTTTAAGATACCCATTTCGTGTCCCTGACACATCAAAAAAATTACACAGAATAAAATCTTTCTTAATCAGACAATAGCTAATGCCCGCGACTTCCTCCGCGTGGATTGAGGTTCTTGGTTCCCGCGAGAACTCTTTAATTTTCCAGGATAAAAAGTAGCCTATGTGTTATTCCAGACTAAAAAATCAAATTTCATCCAGATTCCTTCAGCCGGCGGGCGTGATTGAGTTTCAAACATCCATCCATCCATCCATCCATCCATCCATCCATCCAAACTTTCGCATTTATAATATTAGTATAGATTTAACCATTTACTTCGTGCAAGTTTTAAAAAGAGTACAAACATATTAAAAGCAATTTATTTATTTGCCCACTTCTGGAATTATGCTTGCACATGATATTATGTTTCTGAACTTTTTGCAATACCTACTTAGGCGTTTCTACGAGTATATGGTCAGTGGTCACGCAGTAAAAAATAATATGCTCTTCGTACTATCCTAAATCCGTGACCGCATAGGTGTAATGTATACTTACCTCTTATTAATTTTTTTTTTTAATTAAATTATCGGTAGGAAGATATTTAGACAAGCTTTTTTAATTTGCAAAAAAATGTATTTTCTATCATTTATAGTTTTCCAAAGCTGTGTCCCTAAGCCTGCATCAAAAACCATTTCCACTGCGTCCCGCTAATTTTTTGTTATCTTTTTGAAGAGTTGGCGCTAATCTAACGTTATTTACAAACTATTGTCTAAAATTACGTAGATAGCACATAATATCAGTATTAATTTTGCACCAGATGGCCGCAAATGTGAAGCAAGCTGCCGAATAGTATGCAAATACAAATACAAATACAAATATTGGATAGAAGCAGGCGTTACTTTGCGGAAGTCCATGATAATATTGATATTGTTGATTGATATGTGGTGTGGAGAATATCGCGGGCTGCCAGTTCAAGATACGCACTGTACCACATAGATTTACCTTCTGTGGCGGATTATAGCGAATTAAACTTCTAGTTTTTTCAATTACAAATACAAATGTTTTTATTTTGCCAAATGTGGGTACAGAATATAGTCGGATGGAACTTAAATGCGTGGGTTTATTGTTGTTCTGCTGCTTAACTGCATACATTTTGGGAAGTTTTTATAATAATTCGTTAGTATTATGTAAATCGGATACCTTTGGAGTCTAGTTTTAGAAATGTACCGAAATATTTTGCTTTTCTTTTATTATTATTTATTTAAAATTCATTATTTGTTTTTTAGGGTTCCGTAGCCAAATTTGGCAAAAACGGAACCCTTATAGATTCGTCATGTCTGTCTGTCTGTCTGTCTGTCTGTCTTTTCGTTTTGTTTCCGAAACTATAAGAACTATACTGTTGAAACTTGGTAAGTAGATGTATTCTGTGAACCGCATTAAGATTTTCACACAAAACTAGAAAAAAAAAAAAAATTTTGGGGGTCCCCATACTTAGAACTGAAACTCAAAATTTTTTTTTTCATCAAACCCATACGTGTGGGGTATCTATAGATAGGTCTTCAAAAATGATATTGAGGTTTCTAATATCATTTTTTTCTAAACTGAATAGTTTGCGCGAGAGACACTTCCAAAGTGGTAAAATGTGTGTCCGTCCCCCCCCTCGTAACTTCTAAAATAAGAGAATGATAAAACTGAAAAAAACATATGATGTACATTACCATGCAAACTTCCACCGAAAATTGGTTTGAACGAGATCTAGTAAGTAGTTTTTTTTAAATAATTTAAAACTTACTACAGGTTTGTACGGAACCCTCGGTGCGCGAGTCCGACTCGCACTTGGCCGGTTTTTTTTCTCCAGAATTACCAAAAAGTAATTTTGTGTTACTAGTAGGTAACTCTAGAAATAGGAGGACGATTCTCATAAGAATTATTAAATCTCGAAGATCACACTTAATTGACGTTATCGAATGTTTTTCTTATTTATTGAACTTTTAAATGATTAACATTTCAATTATTTTGGTCATTTGATTTGATCGTTTTATTATTTATTGTACGTATTGTTGTTGTTAATTTAATTGATTGACACAAATTATTTGATGAAAAAACAAACAAAGAAGTAAAACTATCGTACTTATTGTTTATTAATTACAATGATGTAGTTTTTTGCACATACATACTTTCAAACTTTCTCTAGCGTTACTATACATATTTCTCTTGCATTACCTACCTATGTTCCCAAAATTTTAGGTAAGTACATTTCGAAAGTTTTTTTTAAAGCATTGATAGGTAGGATAATAAAAAAAATACCATGTCCGATTCCTTACGATTAATTTCTGATATTATAGAGTATATAATTTAAGATAAGATAAAAGTTTTATTTAAACTACTAATTTTTTTTAAAGTTAAGGCTTCAAAATTGCCGGAGATTTAATTTTAAGTGCTATTTTTTGTGTGATCTTTAATTTAAATATGAGGCTTATTATAATTTCATTATTGCAAAGTAATTTCTATAATTTAAATTTTAAAAATATATTGAATCGAAGCAGGCGTTATCGATTACAATGATTAATGATGAATCGATTGATCGATGATTTACAATCGTGCATAGTTGAGTCAGCGTCTCCTGAGGATGCTCCGGTTTTGGAGTGAAACCTGTGGTGAAACGTACGTTGAAAGTGATTTGGAAGATTTGTGTGGTGTGGTGCTGTGCCGGTGCGAATTGCTGGGTGGTGGCCGGTGGGTGTTCGCATGCTATTGGTGAAGGACACGCACTGTACCACATATGTAGATTTGTCTACTGTGGCGGATTATAGCGAATTAAACTTCTCGTTCATTAATTTTAAAAATATATTTTATCTGTAAAAAAATACGCAAAATTTGCAACAATCGGATCATTAGTCATTACCTGTATTACCTATTCTGTATCGTTACGATGTTTTGTTAAAAACTCCAAAAGTATCAAAAATTCGTCGCAGCCACGTTGAGGTGGCTTCGATAAATCGTCTATCAAATACTACTAAAATTTGCTTATCATCCATAAATGAAGTTTTAAAAATATTCTGCACAAAATACGTCAAACGGGGCACTTTAAAAGTTGGTTGACCCATTAACCTTGATGGTTTACCGACTTTATAAATAACTAACTTACCGCATATAGAATTTATGGCGAAATCATTTACATACGGCGTTATGTCCGTTTTCTTTACGTTTACTTCTTTTTCCAGTTTATCCACAAAACTTTGGCAGTTTTCTTCAATAACTGATTTAAAGTTTGCTAGAACATTGAAATGAAAGGCGGGAGTTACCAATTTTCTTCGTTGATGCCATTTTGGACCTAAAAAAAATGAATATACTTAAGCTTCAAAGTAGCACAAATTCACGATCATGGTAGTGGAGATAGAGGGACTCGTAGCGCAAGTCTGATAGTGCATCTATACTAATATTATAAATGCGAAAGTTTGGATGGATAGATGGATGGATGGTTTTTTTTTATCAACTACAAGTTAGCCCTTGACTGCGATCACACCTGATGGTAAGCGATGATGCAGTCTAAGATGGTAGCGGGCACCTGTTAGGGGTATGGCAGTTATATATATTAAACCCATACCCCTAATCGGTTTCTACACGGCATCGTACCGTAACGCTAAATGGATGGATGTTTGTTACTCAATCACGTCATAATAACTGAACGGATCTTCAGCTGAAATTTGGCACAGAGATAGACTATAGTCTGGAATAGCACATAGGCATTTTTTATGCCGGAAAATTAAAGAGTTCCCGCGGGAACCAAAAAACCTCAAACCACGCAGACGAAGTCGCGTGCATCCGCTAGTATATAATCTATTGTTCTGGGTAAGCAACGTTGACCCAAGTGCATAACTGTATGGAAGAACGAATTCGACCAATTTATTATCCTTCGTGTCTGTGTCCTGCTTAATTAGTTACCTCGAATCAGAGGTATCTGGGAACCCACTTAACGCATTACTACCTCAAGAAAACTCCTACAGTTATTATTAGCGATGCGTTAGGCGACCCAGCGAGAGAACAAGTGAATGAGTTCTAGGTCTAGACCCAATCACCTTTGCGCTGAAGTTTCTAACCCTTGTCTGGCATTTTCTTCTTTTTTTCTACTACGAAAAATCCGTTTTATTTTGCTACACTTTCGTAGACTGATTTGTTAATTTAGACTAATTTAGTCTTCCGAATCATTTCTTGATTACTTCAACTGAAAGTTTTAACTACTAAATTCTAGATGCTGCCGATTAATTAAACTGTGAATTGATAATGTTGGCACCAAGCATAGGTTCTGTCATTGCACTCTACGTTTCCATTTCTATGGCTTTTCTTTATCTAAACTAATATTATAATAAAGAGGAAAGATTTGTTTGTTTGTTTGTTTGTTTGTACCTAATGGATAAACTCAAAAACTACTCAACCGATTTTTAAAATTCTTTCACCTATAGAAAGCTACATTATCAGCGAGTAACATAGGCTATATTTTATTTTCAAAAAATTAGAGATCCTTACGAAAGTTGCAATTATGTGAACTAAGTCGGAAAAAATCCTCTGTTCTGAGAGCCTACGTGGCGTGCGCTGCGTAAATTGTTATAGTTAGATACACGAAAACAATGTATGGTGGAATTGTTCCTCTCAAAAAGTTCTAAAAAAAGTCCGCAATAGCATACATCTATCTTTTAAGGTTGACTCACCATAACGATTTTTATAGCTATATTGGGTATATTGGGTATAGACTATTAGGATTAAAAGTGCTACCCGTGCGAAGCCGGGGCTGATCGCTAGTATTATTATAAACTTTACATCTATCAGCTCTTTTTTATACCGAGTGGTTTCAGTATTTGGTCCATGATTTAGGCCTAATAGGAGAATTTTTACCCTTTCGGTGGCGTATAAGTTTTAAACGATTTGTATGGATTTGATTTTGGTAGTAGCGATATTATGTCATAGTGTCATCAAGCGTTTGTTCAATACAAATCGTAGGTAACTCATCGAAGCAATCGAATACGTAAAAATCTCCCACTAGGCCTACAGAACCATCGATTTCAATGTACAGACCACTAAAACTCGATAATAGTCACCTTTACTTAAGAGCAGCCCTCCCTTGAACCAAGGCTCGATGAATTTATACATAAGTCCTTTTTCACTACATTTGGTTCCATTAATAACTTTCTGCAAAATAAGATAATATTTTAACTATAACACGTTAAGTAAATATAAGATACAAACTAAGAAAATAATGGACTAGGCTCGTAATAGTAGGTATATTGTGTGCCTAGAGGTGAAATCGTGTTTCATCCAGGCGTCACACACTATATTTTTCATATAATCCGCATTAAGGCCCACTTGCACAAGGACTCTTAAATTGGTTTAGTTAAATATTTTAATGCTGTCCCTTTTTGGCAAATGCATATTGTAGTTGCCAAAAAGGGACAGCATTACAGATTTTAACTAAATCAGTTTAAATGTCCTTGTGCAAGCGGCCCTAAGTGTACGGGCACGAAATGAGCGGTAGCGGGGCGACGGCGGCAGCGGGGCGATGCGATTAGTCGGAGAGCTGGCGACGAATTTCGGGAACAATTTGAAAGAGGTCTGGTAATACTTTATAACCGACAAAAACGATTGGGATTTATTTTTTCGAATTTTATAAGTATAAAATTTAAAGATAAAAAAATCAAGTTGCCAAAAAAATGTTTCTTCGGATTTTTTTTGCAAATGTTATATGCTGCGCAGTAGCAGTAACGCTCTACCAGACTGGCAGAACTGGATTCGCCAATGAACGAAATTATATTTTTTCCACAATTTCAGATTGCCTAAAAACACCTTCCCGAAATTCGTCACCAGCTCTCGAATTCCATCGCCCCGCTGCCGCCGTCGCCCCGCTACCGCTCATTTCGTGCCCGTACACTAAGAGTGCGGGTTTTATTAAAATTGTATTTCTTATTTATTTTAGTTGCTAGGTTGTTGTTTACAAACATGATATTTGTCGGTTTAATTGATGGTTAATGTTGTATGCGGGTACTTAAACAATAAAGTAGTTCTGTCACCGACCCGGTCTTTCATTGTGTCTCTCGCGTAGTTATTACATTATTAATTATAATATCTAACTGGCGACGAGTAAAAATACGTTTAATTGTGAAGTTAGTGATCACTTATCGAAATGCCGATTGGTAAAATTGAGTGCTTCGACTTAACTAGTAAAAAATGGTCGGCTTACATACGACGCGTGGAACAATTTATCGAACTCAACCAAATCGATCAAAAGTTAAAGGTTGCCACCTTGATTACAGTAGTTGGTCAAGCTACTTATGATTTAATGTGCGATTTGTGTGCACCTAACGATCCGGAGACTAAATCATTCGAAGACTTAGTGAAGTTGGTCGGTGAGCATATTGAACCAAAGAGATCCGACATTGCGGAACGGCACGTTTTTCGGCTTCGCCGGCAGAGGGCGGGCGAATCGCTCAGTCAATATCTTCAAGCTCTTAAACACTTAGCGAGTACTTGCAATTTTCGATCGAATCTCGAAGAAAATTTAAGAGATCAATTTGTATCGGGGCTGGCGAATGATGATATGAGATCTCGTTTATTCGCTGAACCCGAGCTGACCTACAAAAGAGCTGTGGAATTGGCTTTGGCACTGGAGGCGGCGGACAGGCACGCACAAGCGAGTGTTTCTACGAGTGAAGCGGTCGACGCGGGGTCAGCGCCCGCGGCGGAGCCCTTGCATCGGGTAGCGGCGGAGGCGCGCGCGCCTCGCGGCTTCGGTGGCGGCGACGGCGGCGGCCCCGGCGCGAGCTCGAGGCCGGCTGGGGGGACGTGCTGGCGGTGTGGAAGGCTGCATAACCCTAATTGGTGCCGTTTTAAGAATTATACCTGTGATCGGTGTCAGGTCAAAGGTCACCTTCTCGCTATGTGCAGGGATCAAGGCGTAAAACGACGCGGGGCAGGCGACAGGCAGGGTCGCGCCCGGGGCAAATCCCATAATTATCTCGATAGTGATAGTGGTTCAGAATGTGAGATGTATAGTTTAACAGTGTGCGGTGTAAGTGATCGGCCGTATAGTGTGCGTATACAGGTGAATGAATTATCATTGGATTTTGAACTGGACACTGGCAGTAAGTTATCTACTATTAACTATGACTGTTACGAGCGTCATTTTAAAAATTGTACTTTACATAAAGATAATGTTTGTTTACGTTCTTATACTGGCACTTTGATTGAGCCAGTTGGCTTCTTGTTAGTAGATGTGGTACTTGGAAAGTATAGGGCGAGTCAACTAAAATTATTTGTTATTAGAAACGGGGGCCCGCCACTCCTAGGGCGAACTTGGTTACGGAATCTAAAAATAGATTCGGTAGAAATTAACGATTTCCTTTGTAATTTAAAAGATGAAAATATTGTAGAAAGCCTACGGCAAGAATTTCCCACTGTGTTTTCGCCTGGACTGGGAACATGTTCCATACAAATGTCATTAAAATTGGATGATAAAACTCCTGTTTTTCTGAAAGCGCGGCAATTGCCGCTGGCTTTACGCGAACCAGTCGAGCGGGAGTTAAGTCGACTCGTGGCAGAGGGTACGATCTATAAAGTTGATTATTCGGAATACGGAACACCTATCGTGCCGGTAATTAAAAAATCAGGTGAAATACGTATTTGTGGTGATTACAAGGTTACTATTAATCCGAAATTGTTACGTGAGCCGTACCCATTGCCACGAATCGAAGAACTATTCGCCGCGTTGAGTGGCGGGGAGCAGTTTTCTAAGATCGACCTCACTAACGCTTATCAGCAGTTATTGTTGGACAAAGATTCCCAAGCATGTACAGCTATCACCACTCACTTAGGGACATTTGTATACAGACGCACGCCGTTCGGATTAAATTGCATTCCGGAAAAGTTCCAGAAGTTTATGGAGGAAACTCTTCGTGGTTTGAGTGGCGTGGTTGTATATCTCGATGATATTGCTGTGACGGGCCGTGACAGAGCGGAGCATATTTCTAATTTAAAATGCGTTTTAGAACGTTTACGTGATGTTGGTCTTAGAATTAAATATGAGAAATGTTCATTTTTGCAAAACAGTATCACATATGTAGGTTTTGTTATTGATAAGCACGGTTTACACCCAGATCCAAACAAAGTCAAAGCAATTGTAGATGCCACAGCTCCGACCGATGTAACGCAATTGCGTTCTTTCTTAGGACTAATAAATTACTACTCTAAATTCATGAAAAATAGTAGTACATTGCTCGCTCCGTTGCATGAGTTATTGAAGAAAGACGTTGTTTGGAACTGGTGTGGAAAGTGTGAAAAGGCGTTTCAAGCTGTTAAGAAAATGATTTTAAGTAAAAATATTCTTGTGCACTATGATCCTAAGCTACCTTTGGTGTTATCTGTCGATAGTAGTTCGTACGGCATCGGCAGTGTACTAGCGCACCGCTATCCGAACGGTGAGGAGCACCCTATTTGTTTCGCGTCGCGAACATTGAACAGAGCCGAACGTGCGTATAGCCAATTAGATAAAGAGGCTTTAGCTATTGTCAGCGGAGTGAGTAAACACCACCACTATTTATATGGCCGCCATTTTATTATAAAGACGGACCACAAACCTCTTTTGTTTATTTTTGGTTCGAAATCAGGGCTGCCACAAACAGTTGCCAGTAGATTGCAAAGATACGCTGTCAAACTAGCAGCGTACGACTTTGATTTAGAATATGTAAAATCTAAAGACAACTGCAGTGACGCTTTATCTCGTCTGCCTTTGCCGTGCGAACGTAAAGAACCGGAATCGGATCCGATTGCTTATATCAATTATGTGGAAGCTTCTTTCCCTATTTCAGCGAAAGAAGTAGCTCGAGAAACCTTAAAGGATCCTATTTTAAAAAAATATTTATCAATATATTGTTTCTGGTTGGCCTTCTAAGGTAACGGAGGCAGAAAAGCCTTATTTCCATCGTAAGGATAATATGACAATCGAAATGGGTTGTATTTTATATAGTCACAGGGTAGTCATACCGGACGTGTTGCGACGTCGTGTGTTGAGTGAATTACACGAGGGTCACCTCGGCGTTGTGAAGATGAAGTCTATTTCAAGGGGGTATGTTTATTGGCCTCAGTTAGACACGGAAATAGAAAATATAACCAGGGATTGCTCGGCGTGCTGCCAGCAACGGGATGCACCACCTCGCGGTCAACTGCACCCGTGGGCATTTCCTTCGAAACCCTGGAAACGTTTACATATTGATTTCGCGGAGTATCAAGGTAAGCGTTATTTAATTACCGTTGATGCTCATAGCAAATGGATCGAGGTACAGAAAATGAGCGGCACCACAGCATCCGCGACGATAAGTAAGCTGCGAGAACTATTCGCTCGTTTTGGATTACCAGCCATGCTGGTCAGTGACGGGGGTCCGCCGTTTAACTCGTTCGAGTTCGCGGAGTATATGCAAAAAAATTTAATTACGCATACGATTACAAGTCCGTATAGACCGGCGGGAAACGGTGCTGCTGAGAACGCTGTTAAGTCTGTTAAAAGGGCCATGAAAAAAGCGGTGCATGAAGGTATGGACATCGATACGGCGGTGAGTAAATTTCTCTTTCAATATCGCAACACGGAACACGCCAGTACGGGCGTGGCACCAGCGGTTGCTCTCCTGGGCCGGCGTCTGCGAGGACGGCTCGATGCTTTAAAACCAACCGCGACTGATCGGGTCGAATCGTCTCAAGAAACATCTGGCCAACAAAAGCCTGGTTGGGACCGTAGCGTGGAAGTCGGTAGCCCGGTCCTAGCTCGCAATTATAATCCTAAACTTGATAAGTGGACACCAGCCACGGTTACAGCGCGTGAAACGCCCTGCACATATCGGGTACGTGCGTCGAATGGCCGCGAATTCCAACGACATATAGACCAGTTATTGCCAGTCAGTAAGTCGACTCGATACTCCACAGTTGTTCCGGACATAGTAGACTCTCCTACTTCTAACAAATCGCAATTAGAACCCAGGCAGCCCGACGAAGGCCAATCCGACCAAAACTTAGCTTCACCGCGGGCTAGTACAATTACTAGTATCGATTTAAACGATAAATCTGAGTCATTTTCTCTTCCAACCGAAAATAAACCGGTACCACACGCACGCCCCAAGCGTACATGTGTATTTACCGGAAAATACGGGAAATGTTAAGTTTTCACTAAGTTAGCTCCGTATAGTTTAATAATTTTAAATTATATTGGCAGATAACGTATAAGAACTTAATACATTTACTTAAGTAGGTATATAATTTACATCCACTTAGATTGTCTGTTTTTTTTTATTCACTAGGTATCAAACTTTTTTTTAAATTAAGTTTAGCTTATTTTTCTCTTGTTGTATTTCATTATTTTTTTTTAAAAGGAGGGACGTGTTGTATGCGGGTACTTAAACAATAAAGTAGTTCTGTCACCGACCCGGTCTTTCATTGTGTCTCTCGCGTAGTTATTACATTATTAATTATAATATCTAACTGTTAAAATGACAATTAATGGTTTTAAATAAACAAAAGATACTCTGACAGGATTTAAAGGAGGACCTGCTACGTCATGCAGCGGTCATACCCGCTGAATGACGTATTCGTCTGAAATTGACTAGTTTCGGGTGGCTCAACAGGCATTAAAACTCGCACTTTCAATGCAGGTTATATTTAAAATAATTTACTTACTCAATTTAATCTGAATTTAATAACACACATAACTTACCTATGAAAGTCAAATATATCTAATGCTAATATCAAAAATGCGTTGGTGCAATGTGTATTTTTATGAGCAAACTTAATAAAGTATTCTTCCACTTGTTAATTTACCTCAATATCCTCTGGATTTTGTAATATAATACCTTTCACGGGGCCTAATCTTAATAGAAATAAACCGTTATATGTATTGGCTAGCCTTCTGATGTAGTAAAATAATTCAACTGAAAATAAAAGTAAATAATTAAAATAAAACCGGCCAAGTGCGAGTCGGGCTTGCGCACCGAAGGTTGCGTACCTCGGAAGGATTTGATTTAATTATTTGACACATTAGATAAATAATGAAGACGGTGCGACAAATTTACAATTAAAGAAGTTAAAAAAATATACGTTAGTTATGTATGGTATGTTTTACCACTGATTTAAAAGACAGCCCTAGCTTGAGACTCCGTTTTATTTTCCCTGTAAAGTTTACAGAAATCTCTGACAAAAAACCCATTTATATCGGACCGCAAGACTAAGTTTGTTTGTAAATGCTTATGGCTGATTTCTGAAAAACTGTCGTAGCTGGAAACTTCGTTATATTTTTCATGGAAGGTTTACTTATACTTCTATCAACTCCAGTTATTTCACATTTTTCGCTTTGCAAACTTCGGAGATAAGGGGAGACCGGTGTTTTTTTTTTGTCATTTTTCACCGTAATTCAATAACCAAGAGACTTAGGCTCACTTGCACAAGGTCGTTAAATGTGCTTAAGTTAAATTTTATATACCTGTCCTTTTCATGTAAACCCCGGGATAAACTTATCAAAAAGTAGCAGCATCAAAATATATAACTAAATCAGTTTAGGCAGGGTTGTGCAAGTCGGCCTTAAATACAAAAGAATTGAATTAGCAAAGTAAAGCCTTTCATATGATATCCCACTCGATCTAGTATTTGTAATAATATTATTTTTTGAATTCTTTCAGTAGCAATAAGGTTAGGTAAGTATTATTTAAAACTATTCCACAATTTCAAGTCTGTAGTTAGTAGTTACTAAAATATTCAAAATATAACCGGACGAACATAGCCGCACCAAGGGTTGCAAATCTACCCATCAGGTACGCAACCCTAAAAAATGTTAATGATTATTATCAAATTCTAATAATATATGAATCTGGTACACAGTCATAGAACAATGACACATAAAACGGTTTTACATTAATTTAAACAAAGGAATTTAATAAAGACAAGAGGATGAAAGCAAGAAAGAAAGGTGGAAGAAGCGTAAAATTAAAAATAAAAACCTAATATCGTCCGCGTCGTTAGAAAAATGTAGATACCTACCATAACAAGTTTTACAAAGTTCGTACTGACCTGGATCCATTAAAAAGTCTAAAGCGTTATGAAGCAAGAATATTCCCGGCGGCCCAGGAATCTTATCAAATTCTTTGTTTTTGATTGCCCAATACAGACAGATCAACAATAAAAATACCAAGCACTGCAGGAGGATCATTTTTGCTTTAAAACTTACCCAATACTTAAACAAAATATATAATAAGTACAACAAAACAAACAGCAAAAACCAATATAATAAGTATTTAGAATATATTTTAAAGAATATAAGTCACAATCAAAAGCATTTCTCACTTGAAAAAGTTGATTCGCTTTCGGATAAAATACTTTGACAAATTATGGGCGCACACTGTTTGGGGTTTACCATGTATAATGACCGTACTCGAGGAGAATCAGTACCTATATAGAACAGTGGTCATACCTACCTGTAAACAAAACGTTGGTATGGCATAAGGATCGGACTATGATATTGTGAAACAAACAGGTACAAACAGTAATTCTACGATTAAAAATATTGTTTTTGCGATCAATACGTTAATAATAGGTATAGCTCTTATCTGGTAGCAACATAGTCATAACTTAACTAGATAGATAATTTAGCGGTAGATACCTACTCATAATATACGTTTTTCTGGTTCTATTGAAAATGGTTCATAAGCTGTTTCGTATTATTGGAATTTGTGAAATATTGAATACTAGCTGATGCCCGCGACTTCGTCCGCGTGGTTTAAGTTTTATTTTATGCCCGCGGGAACTCCTTAATTTTCCGGGATAAATGTCACTCTCCAAGTCCTCAACTATACCCATGCCAAAAATCGCGTCGATCCGTGGCTCCGTTGCGGCGTGATTCAACAAACCAATATACCAACAAACAAACACACTTTCGCATTTATATTATTAGTATGATACAGTTACGTGATACCTACGTCGTTTTGGCAGTTCATAAAGGACCACATTGTGAGTTGTGACCCGTTTAATGAAAAAAAAAATTTTTTTTTGTACACGTTCATCTGACTAGTGTACGGGCACGACACGGTAGCGGGGCGATGGCGGTAGCGGAGCGATGCGATTGGTCGGAGAGCTGGCGACGAATGTCGGGAACAATTTGAAAGAGGTCTGGTAATACTTTATAACCGACAAAAACGTCTGGGATTTATTTTATTTTTTCGAATTCTATAAGTATAAAATTTAAAGATAAAAAAATCAAGTTTGTGTCTCAATCAAATGTTTTTTTGGTTTTTTTTTGCAAAAGTATATGCTGCGCAGTAGCGAAATAACCGCAAACGCTCTACCAGACTGGCAGAACTGGATTCGCCAATGAACGAAATTATATTTATCCACAATTTCAGCTTGCCTAAAGGACCTTCCCGAAAAAAATTGCTCCTATTAATTAACACAAGTTCTTATTTGCAACTTTCAAGATGATGTATACAAGTTGTTGTACGTGTACCAACTTGTTATAAGAATTACTAATATTTTAGTTGGAAGTACCATTGTTGAACTTTTCATCATCATACAAGTCAATAGTATGACCCTAAACGCAAACAAATGCTTTCACATAAAATTTACCCGGAAGAAAAAACCGCTTGTCTCCAGTTACTCAATTAATAATGTTCTTGTGCATGAGTTAATGGAAATTAAGGATTTAGGAGTAACTATTGACAGTAAGTTAACCTTCAGATCACATATCAAATATAATAAATATTATAAATGCGAAAGTTTGGATGGATGTATGGATGGATGTATGGATGTTTGTTACTCAATCACGCTCCAACGGCTGAACGGATCTGGATGAAATTTGGTACAGAGATAGATTATAGTCTGGAATAGCACATAGGCTACTTTTTATCCCGGAAAATTAAAGAGTTCCCGCGGGAACCGAAAAACCTCAATCCACGCGGACGAAGTCGCGGGCATCAGCTAGTAAGCAATGTTGTAAATAAAGCCGCGCAGCTTTTAGGATTTATTAAACGCAACACAAAGGCTTTTTCTTCTAGGACTTTAATTCTGTTATTCAATGCGTTGGTAAGAAGCCACCTTGAGTTCGCCAGTGTTATCTGGAATCCATCCTTTAGTGTGCACTCCCAACGCATTGAAAGTGTACAACGAGCCTTTACTCGACACCTTGCCTTTCATGATAGCGGTATCTCACACAGGCAACCCGATAATGAGCGACTGACTCATTTTAAACTGATATCTCTTCGAAATAGGCGAGAAATTCTCGATCAGTGCTATCTTCATAAAATTTTACACAATAAAGGAAAGTGCAGCAATATTTTTAATCGCATATCGTTATCTGTTCCACGTAGGTATCCCCGCTGCTGCATCTCGAAAACTTTCCATATTCCTTTCGCGAAAACACATCTCGGTCGTCAAGCTCCCATTGCGCGTATTTGTGGCAAATATAACGAATTGTCTAAAACATTACCAGGCATCGACATATTTCATGACTCTTATACTACTTTTAAGAAAATACTTACTCACTGATCATGGATCAGCTAATTCCAGTTTTATTTTGTTTGTTATTATTATTATTTTGTTTCCTACTAAATTATAATTATGAATTAAGTATGTAAGTAAGTTAATAAGTTTTTAATAAGTAGGTACATAGTATGTAAGTTTTTATGTCAAAATTTAGTTTAGATGATGTTTAACCTTTTAAATGTTATGTTTACAATATACGAAATAGTAATAATTGTGTTTGTCATATATGTAAATTGTTAGTGTACTAAATAAATAAAATAAATAAATAAATCATTAGTCGAAACAGACTTCAGTGTGGTTATAAACATTTTGACAATACAAAGAAACCGTTTGAAAATCAACGAACGCGGAGATTTAAAGACTGCAAACATTACTAAAATTCTACATCAATGACTGCAAATCACCAATATTGAACCGGATTTAGCTAGATTGGTAGAAAGTCACCAGCTTGATCCATCACACTGATTTTTTTATTTTCTTAACTTTACTTTGCGATTTTAATGTTTTTTTTTTTTCAATAAATAATTACCTACTTAGTATTTTTACGTAATTTGTATTAATAATTATTAATTACAGTTGATAATTTACTGAATTTCATATCTATTTATTTTGTTTGATGAGAAAATGATGTCAAGTTTACTCACATAACCAACCGCAAAGTTTTTAAATTGGTACTTAAAGTCATAAGACATATTATATTTATTCATATTGACGTCCAGTTACATAAACATAAAAATATGATGATGATAATCAGTAACGGTATCTTAAAACTAAAGCTACGAGGGTTCCAAACGCGCCCTGGTCTGAGAAGAGCCCACAACAAATTCAGCCGGGTTTTTTTTTCATTATCACCATCTCACAAATCATCTTAACTAAGGAACTATCAGAGCCATTAGAGCAAACTATTGCCAAGCTTCCTTGTCATTTAAATAATCCTTCACATGGTAATAAGATTTTTCAATGAGTTTGCGTTTTACATTAACTTTGAACCTATTCAGAGACATCTTCAACATGTCTTCTGGGAGCTTATTGTAGAAGCGGACACTGTTTCCAGCAAATGAATTGCTAGTTTTACGAAGCCTAGAAGCAGGCATTACAAGTTTATTTTTATTTCTGGTATTGACATTATGACAATCACTTTTCATCTTGAATTTATTAATGTGCTTATGTACCTTTATACATAATCAAAGTTATTCACGTATACTAAATTTTCAAATATATATTGGTTGTGCACTGTCATAATATTGATTTCTTTAAATTTATCTCTTAGCGACTCTCTTGGTCCCATATTATATATGGCTCGAACAGCCCACTTCTGCAGCACAAAAACAGAATTAATATCAGCAGCATTAATACCCCATAATTATATACCATCATATGACATGATAAGTATTTTGTATCAATAGGAAAAACACTAGAGATAGGATTTTTAAAGTAATTTGGCTATGGGGGTATGAGGTATCAGTTCAGTTTGGAAAAGAGGTCTCTTGCCCAAAATAGTTTGGGAATCCCTAGTCTAGACTCTAGGAAATAGAGCGGTTTGTTGTATGGAGACCGCTGCATACAGTAGTTGATAAAAAAAAAACAATCCTCAGAAGTTGAAACTTGGCAGGGAAACTCTTTTTCATTAATGAAATAATGGTAGGACTTTTCTTGGGATAACAATGCGGTGGCAGTTTACACTCAAAACCGAAATATCAAAAGAAATAATCATGTAGACCGATAAATAAACCGATTAATTATAAATCAAACCTAAACTGTGTTTACGCGATAGTGCACCTTCCTATTTTAACAATTGGGTGTAGTTTGTTATTGTTCCACATTATTCATATTATTCGACGCTAAATTCAAAATTTAATGTTTGGTATTTAGATGATGGGACCTTAGGTGGCGAAGTGAACACAGTTTTGGACGATCTAAGCAGTATTATATCAAAATTTGAATCTATTGGCCTAGAACTTAACTTTGATAAATGTGAAATATATATGTTCCAAATAATATAATTAGATATTTTAGAGCAATTTAAAAATTTGGCTCCTGGTATTAAAATATTAAATGATGAGTCACTTCATCTCCTAGGGGCTCCTGTACTAGAAGCATCAGTTCCTCAGTTTGTTGAAAATACTATTTCAAAATTTAGTAATAACTCCCACCGCCTGTTTGAAATTAATCCACATATGGCTCTTACGATATTGCGGTTTTGTTTATTTGTTCCAAAATTTACTTATTATCTAAGATGTTCTCCACTTTGGAAATTTAATACTTTATTGGACAGTTTGGATGCTTTTGTTAAAAATATTCTCACTAATATTTTAAATTGTCCAATAAGTAATCAAGGATGGTCCCAGGCTTCTCTTCCAATCAGGTATGGTGGTCTGGGAATTCGCAAAATTTCTAGTGTTTCGTTGCCAGCATTTCTTTCCTCTGTTTACAAGTACACACACTCTCTATGGCAAGATTATATCCAATTCTTTAGGATCCATTGAGGTGTCTTGCTTAGCAGAGGCAAGAAATGAATGGTCCATACTTAGTCCCAGCCAAGTGCCGGTTTCTCTTTCTTCCCAGAGACAGTGGGATGACATTCTTTGCAAAAAAACATTTGACACTTTATTAGCTGAGGCAAATTCAAAAAAAGACCGTGCTCGTCTTCTCGCTGTCTCTGCAAAAGAGTCCGGCTACTGGCTACATGCTCTTCCCTCGGCCAACCTGGGCACTATGTTGGACCATACCACACTCTCTATTTTAATTGGTCTTAGGCTTGGCGCTACAATAAAGCAGCCTCACCGTTGCCAGTGCGGTGACTGTGTTGACGCCTTCGGCCACCATGGGCTATCCTGCTCGAGAAGCGCTGGTCGCTTCTCCCGTCATAGTTCCATTAATGACGTCATCCGGAGGTCCCTTGCCACCGCCCATGTGCCAGCTGTACTGGAACCTATTGGTTTGGCGCGCAGCGATGGCAAGAGACCTGGTGGTGGCTCATACCTTGGAAGATGGGCAGGTCGCTTGTTTGGGATGCAACGTGTGCAGAAACTTTAGCTGCATTCAGGCGACCTCCTCTACGGCGGGTGCAGCGGCCATCAGCGCCGAACAAGCCAAGAGGCGCAAATATGAAAACCTCGATGGCTTCATATTCGTGCCTTTTGGTGTGGAGACCTTGGGGCCGTGGGGCCCGGGGGCTCGAGCTCTTTTTGAGGAAATTTCAAAAAGGGTTATCGAGTCAACCGGGGACCCGAGAGCTGGCAGCTACCTTGGTCAAAGAATTAGTTTGGCCATCCAAAGGGGTAATGCTGCCAGCATCTTGGGAACAATGCCTCGCTGCGGTGGTCTCGATGAGGTTTTAGATTTGATTTAATTTATTTAATTTAATTTATTTTAGTTTTAATTTAGATTTAATTTATAGTTTGTTATGTACCTACCTTAATTATTTATAAAATAAAATATAACATTCATATTATAAATATTATACTATTTATACTATTTATACTATTATACTATTTATTATAAATAGTATGAATAATGTGGAAGGTCCGGGTTGATTCTTCACTGGATTATTTAGGAACTTGATACTACTGAATTAGTATTAGATGCCACATAGACAACGATAAGATTACCATACACCTGCCAGGTTAGCTCTCTTTTAACTTAGATTGTATTACATACTTACCTTCAAACTACCATAGATAAGGTCATAACAAGGTCACTCATAACTCATGGGCTAACATTTTCATTGAATAATAGTAGTTTCATACTATTTATTTTATCTAAACTTATATCTTAAAATCATGTTAAACTCTAATCAATAAACAACCATACGTATTTACTATCACCATACATATTTATATTTGTAGTAACATACTTTTCTTGAAATTGTTTCTTACATGTCACTGTTGCTTCGAAAATGAATTATCAGTTCACTTATGTTCACATTTTCCCGTCGAATATCTCTATTCTCTACCTCTATGGTTCTCGAGTTAGTTATCCTAGAATTAGGTATCTGTGTGGTCGGTGGACTCGGTGGAGCGCTGCGCAAATATACTATGACGTGGGATTGTTATAAAAAGTATAGGTACGACAAGTGCTTAAAATCAGAGTTTTCCTTTATTATTCATTTATTTCATTTATTTCAGGCAACAAGGCCCAATGCCCTTTATTCGTATTACCTATATAATATTTACTTTACCTACTTTATAAAACTAATAATACAATGAAATGTTGGGACTGCCGCACTCAGAGTCACTAATCCTTTCTTAAGAAACTCTTTTACGAAGGAGTTCCTTGAGTAATGATTAAGCATAAGCGACTGAGTGCTGCAGTAAAACATCTTACACAACAAAATATGTAACAAACATGTAAACGATAAACATCAGTATCACACACTTCGTTCTTCTAGTTTCACGTAGATAGGTTCTTTCACTCGTAGAACGTAGTCCGTAATGAAAATGAGACCATTAGGTTTGGTAACGGGAAGCAGGCGGTAGCGACGCAGCAATGCCGATAACACTAACTTAAGCTCCATCATTGCAAATTTTTGACCTAAAATCATATTAAAATTTTATGAGTTACTAGCGACCCGCCCCGGCTTCGCACGGGTGCAATGCTGATATTAAATATACTACAGAATGTCTTTATAAACAACGTTCACAGCTTTTTTGTCATTAGACAATACAAACAAGTTTTCTTTAGAGGTTACTCTTGAAAGACATACCTATAATTGGCCATGTGAAAAACACTCAACGCTCAAATCTAAGCCTGCAACGTTAAAAGTTAGACCCTGCATTTTAAATCTGTAATATCTTCGAAAATATTCATTTAAATTACATGCTGTAAAGGGCCATATTAATCTATATTAAATGCACAATGTATTTAGGGTACTTAATTGGATAAGGATTAATGCTGTATTGCTTAAAATCGTTTCGTGAATAAGTAAAGTAAAAGTAAAAAGTAAAATATACTCTATTGTACACCATAAAAAGAAATACAAACACAAAAACAATCATAATGGATATGGCACAACAGGCGGCCTTATCGCTTAAATAGCGATCTCTTCCAGGCAACCTTAGGGCAGAGGAAACTTTTAAAAGAAAGCGGGAGGGGTGTACAGACATATGAATAAATAAATATAAACATATACATATACATAAAAACAGAAATGTATAATGTAATAATATATAGGATAAATACACAGTATAAAAAGTAAGTAATAGTAATAGGTAATAGACGACAGATGAATAAATAGATTACCTATAATGATAGATAATGTTGTTTCAATTTAGTTTTGAAGATAGGAAGAGTTTGAGATAGCTTAATGTCCATGGGGAGAACGTTCCAAAGCCGTATAGCAGTTACCGTAAAAGAATTTTTATAAAAAGAAGTTGAGTGTCTAGGAGTACTTAATAAAATATTATTTTGAGAACGGAGGGAAAAAGAGTGTAAATAAGATAAATACTTAAATCGTTCTTTTAAGTAGTGAGGTGTGACTGGATTGAACAGAATGCAGTAAAGAATGTGACTATTCCTGCGAAGGCGAATCGGGAGCCACTTGAGCTTACGGCGAAACTCGGAAACGTGGTCATACTTTCACAACCCAAATATGAACCTTATGCAATAATTTTGAAGCCGCTCAAGTTTATTTAGTTGCTCCTCAGTGAGATCAAGATAACAAGTGTCCGCATAATCAAAGATCGGTAGAAGAAGAGACTGAGCCAGCGCAATTTTAGTAGGAATGGGAAGGACATTACGCAATCTACGTAGAGAACCCAATGCACCAAACAACTTTCTACTTAGCTCATTCATTTGCGGCATCCAAGATAATGTTTGGTCAAAGATAATGCCTAAATTTTTCACTTTGTCACTTTAGGGGATAAGAGTCCCATCGAATATGACTGGTGGAAGCTGCGATAAAGTTATATGGGAAATTAACTTGGATCTTCTTTGGATTAACTTTAAGCCCAAATGAGTTACTCCAATTAGATCGTCTGCATACAGGTGGTAGAGAGAAATAATGTGGGAGCAAATCGAGTTGATGAAGATAGAGATCAATAAAGGAGACAACACGCTTGCGGGACACCAGCTTTAACAGCCGACCATTCAGAAAATGAATCTTGAACTCGTACACGCTGCCGGCGCCCATGCAAGTAACTGTGAAATCAGCCAATTACCCCAGGAGATATGTTAAGAGAACTTAGCACGGCAAGTAGAACATCAAAGTCCACAGTATTTAAAGCATTACTAAAGTCAAGCAATGTCAATACTGTAATTTGTTGGTTATCCATACCGAGCCGTATGTCATCGCTGACAGTGGTCGTCCACTACCTTTTCCAGTCTGGTTTAACCAGACTGGAAAGGGTTTAGTAAGTTATGATGAGAAAAGAATTTACTAAGCTGTTGATGCACAAGACCGTCGAGTGCTTTAGACAAGAAGGGAAGGATGGATATGGGTCGGTAATCAGCATACGTCGGATTGGATTTCTTAGAGAGAGGAAAAAAGAGGGAAAGTCAGGCGTTGGCTCAGCAGAAAGTTGATTAATAGTATTATTTTTCGCAGTTATATCCAAAGTAGCGGAAGAGGAAAATTGCTTATTGAGCTTATTTAAATCAAGATTAGGAGAATCTATATTTTGTTATAGTCATTATTTCTCGTAAAAAGTAAAGGATAAAAAATGGTTATTGTGGGTTATCCCCAAGAGATAGACATATATTATCGCGGACTTTTTTGTAGACATTTTTAAGGTGTACAATACTGTAGTACATTATTTTGATATAATATCTCGTAGGGTTCAGCCAGCGTTTGCAATGTAAGCGCAAAAAAATGTGTTTATTTACGACATCACATTAGAAACCTCTAAAATTATCGGTGTTTCTCTACTATATTAACATGTATTATACATATAAACCTTCCTCTTGAATCACTCTATCTATTAAAAAAAACCGCATCAAAATCCGTTGCGTAATTTAAAAGATCTAAGTATACATAGGGACAGACAGACAGCGGGAAGCGACTTTGTTTTATACTATGTAGTGATGATGCACAATGTATTTAAGGTACTTAGTTTGATAATGATGAATGCTGTATTGCTTAAAATCGCTTTGTAAATAAGTCATTATTTCTTGTAAAAAGTAAAGGATAAAAAATGGTTATTGTGGGTTATCCCTAAGAGATAGATATATATACTATATCGCGAACTTTTTGTAGACCTTTTTAAGGTGTACCTACAATACTGTAGTGTAGTACATTATTTTGGTATAATATCTCGTAGGGTTCAGCCAGCGTTTGCAATGTAAGCGCAAAAAAATGTGTTTATTTACGACATCACATTAGAAACCTCTAAAATTAATTATCAGTATTTGTCTACTATATTATGCATGTATTATACATATATAAACCTTCCTCTAGAATCACTCTATCTATTTAAAAAAAGCATCAAAATCCGTTGCGTAGTTTTAAAGATCTAAGCATAGATACATAGGGACAGAGAGACAGCGGGAAGCGACTTTGTTTTATACTATGTAGTGATAGTGAAGGGAATAACTGTCAAAGTACATCATACTAATATTATAAATGCGAAAGTGTGTTTGTTTGTTGGTTTGTTGGTTTTTGGTTTGTTGGTTTGTCCTTCAATCACGCTGCTGCAACGGAGCAACGGATCGACTTGATTTTTTGCATGGGTAAAGTTGAGAACCTGGAGACTGGAGAGTGACATAGGCTACTTTTTATACCGGAAAATTGAGGGGTTCCCGTGGGAATTTAAAAAACTTATTCCACGCGGACGAAGTCGCGGGCATCAGCTAGTAACCCACAAACGCCACCCTATTTGAAAGAGCGATTCACCTTTCTTGGCAGCAAAGACATACAAATTTATTTGCGGTCTAGGGACGACAACAAGTTAGAAATACCGTTAAGTCGGACTGAGGTGTATGCAAATTCATTTACGGTAAAGACAGCTAAGTTATGGAATGCACTGCCAAGTGACATTAGACAGTCGAAATCTTTGAGTATTTTTAAGAATCGTTTGAAGGAATTTTATCTTGCTAATATGCTATAAATTATTTATGTATTTTACTTTTTGTTATGTAGGTCTAAATTATATATATATTTATTGGTATATATTTTAGTATTTTTATTTGTGTAATTGTTTATGTATTTTTAGAATGTATAGTTTATGTAGTATATTATATGTCCTAGTGTTGTTGCACTATCCCGCTTCATTGCGTTTGTTTCTTTATTTAAAGGTTGTCTGGAGGAGATCACTTTTAGTGATAAGACCGCCTTTGCGCACTTATTTGTTTTTGTTTGTTCACTTTTTTGTTTCTTTTTAATGTTTTGTGTGGCAATAAAGTATTTATCTATCTAACTATCTATCATATTACATTTATCAGATTCTTGTTTAAAATTAATTTCAAGTTTTAGAAATAATTACCTACGAAGGATTCTTAATTTCTTAGTAGTAGGTAAGCTCCTTCTTTTTTTTTAATATTGCTTTATTTAAGGCCTAAAAGCATTCAAATACGAGCATATAATTCAGGATGGAGAAGTTTCGGCTTTGAGTTTGTACTAAGATTCTAGGCACTCCGCGGAAGGACCTAATACCTCCGCCAGACTATGCTCCTCGCGCTGCCACGTAGCATGCCCTCGCTCTGCCGCGTTGTTGCCCTCCGTGGCCACACACTGCTCTACTCGCACGATTAATCGCGACGCTCCGCACTAGGTCATTTGCACTTGCTACACGTAACACACAATAGAGGTTGAAACTGTGGCTGCGTGCGCGCTATGCTTGTTTAGCATATTTAGTTATATAAATGTATAAAAAAATAATATACGTCGTCGTCGTTGTCCTCGCCAACGGAGATGGTGGATGAGCTAGTACTTTTAAAAAACAAGCTTCTCTATACTAATATACTTATGGAATAACATAGAGGCTAATTTATATCCCGGCAAATTAAAGAGTTCCCGCGGGAACCATAGCACCTCAATCTATGCGGACTGTTACATCCCTGAACTGTATGGCCAAGTGCTGAATCAGATAAGATCGCTCTTGACCATCAGAGAGGAACAAGCCATTTTGCAGTCAGTCTACTCTCGATCCTCAAAGGAACCAGTCGTTTCCTAAGTTCATTATTTTTATTCATTTTCTATTTTCCAAGTGTATTTTATTTTAGCAATAAAGAAAATTCTTTTTTAAAAACAATCCCCCAGTTTCCTTTGTAACATTGGTGGCAGCGTAAAGGGATATAAAAAAGTGATATCCCCGGATCCTCCGTTTAATTTTTAAAAAAAAACTTTTGTTGTTGTTGTTTTGTCAAAATCAGTGACAATTAAAGTGTTAAAGAAACTGTGAACTGTGTCCACTGTGTCCGCCGTGTCCGCCGTGCCCGCTGTGTCCGCTGTGTCCGCTGTGTCCGCCGTGTCCAGTTGTGTCGTCGCCGTATTCCTCTGTGTCCTGCTCATCTCTCCGTGTCCCGCTGTATCTCGACCTCAACGTGTCATCGCTATACCCCACTGTGTCCTGCTGGAGAAGCTCACCCGGTCATACGTGATACTCCGTACCACTGAACCATCCAGGCATCCGCCGTTTCTCCGAAATGCAAGCGTCGCTCATCGCATTCGTCGCCCACGCATTCATGTAAGTCGAATACGATTTATCTCAACATAAACAAGTCTCGCCGAGTCGTCGCCGTCAAAAACAATGTTCACTGTAAACAAGTCATCGGAATCTGTTGAGCAATCGCCGGTTCTGCAAAAGTTATCAGTGAATAAGTGTAAAAATCCCGAGATGGAACTAAATGTGCTATTCAAATTCGTGAAACCTTATGATGGGTGTCGTGAGACACTGAATTCTTTCCTTATCAATTGTGATAACGCTATAGAACTTGCCACTGAAGTTCAAAAACCTATCTTATTCAAATATATCCTATGTCAATTAAAAGGAAAGGCGGAAATTGCCTGCTCTATCAAAGAATTTTCCTGTTGGATCCAATTAAAAGATTTTCTTAAAGAACAATTCTGTGAAAGAAAACATTATTCACATTTATTAGCAGACATCCAAGAGAGCAGGCAGAACCCGCAAGAAAATGTCAGTCAATTCGCTCTAAAAGTGGAGACTTGCCTTTCACAACTCCTAACGGAGATTTCGTTAACAAATTCTGAACCGGCTGAGTTAACTGGCCGTACAGCAGCCATGGAGGACCTTGCCCTCCATCACTTTATGATGGGTTTACTCCCTCGTATATCAACAATTGTGCGAAGCAGGTCTCCAAAAACTTTAAATGAAGCAATTAATATAGCCATATCCGAGGAGCGCATTCAACAAACTCTGTATCGGAGGTCCCAGCCCGTCGAGAATAAAGGTAATAAACCAAAAATTTCATTACCATCTTTTTCGAAGTCAAACTTTACACAACGGCCCGCTAATTTCCAAACCAGTAACACATCTTCTAGGTCCCCGGTCATTTGCCGATACTGCAAAAATGAAGGTCATGTTTTGGAGAATTGTAAGAAACGCGAATATAATAACAGCCGTTTCCGTAATCCTCAGACACAAGGTCCTGGTCGTAATTCTAACTCATTCTCAAAACCAGGCCCCAGTCGTATAAATTTTGTACACGATAATAATACCGAGTCTCGCGATGAAGTGGATTCTGCGTCTGAGAATGAAGAGCCTTGCAATTCTTTAAACGAATAAAGGTCCCGCTCGGGTGTCGTACGGGACACCTTAAACGAAAAATCGATACCAAACCCTCTGTATCTATATCTAAATCATATGCATCCGTTACTAAATCCTCTGTATCAGTGTCACAACCCTCTGTATCCGCGTCAAAACCCTCTGTATCCGTGACAAAACCCTCTGTATCCGTGACAAAAACCTCCGTATCCGCGTCAAAACCCTCTGTATCCGTGACAAAATCCTCTGTATCCAAATCCTATCCCTCTGTATCCAAATCGAATCCCTCTGTATCCAAGTCGAATCCCTCTGTATCCGTGCCTAATCCCTCTGTATCCAAGTCGAATCCCTCTGTATCCAAGTCAAATCCCTCTGTATCCAAGTCAAATCCCTCTGTATCCAAGTCGAATCCCTCTGTATCCAAGTCGAATCCCTCTGTATCCAAGTCGAATCCCTCTGTATCCAAGTCGAATCCCTCTGTATCCAAGTCAAATCCCTCTGTATCCAAGTCAAATCCCTCTGTATCCAAGTCGAATCCCTCTGTATCCAAATCGAATGCCTCTGTATCCAAGTCGAATCCCTGCATATCTGTGTCGAAACCCTCTGCGACTAAGTCAAATCCCTCAGTATCCACAATGAAACCTTCCATATCCGTCTCACAAACGAAATATCAGTCCAAAATTCATAGTCAAGAATCCAGACCTACTAAATCCGATTCCAAATCCGAGCACCTCGATCCTGTAAAGGATTCAAAATCAGATGTAATTAATAGTAGTAAAATTTTTGAAATCACTGCTAATCCTACAAAAATATATCTCCCTCACATTCTCCTCAAATCCTCTGTTTCAGATATACCTCTTTCATTACTTATCGATTCAGGCTCATCAGTTAGCCTCATTAAATATGACTCAATCCAAACTTATCTCACTCTTGTCAGAGAGCAAATCAATCTCAAGGGTATAGATCCCGGCCAAGAGTCAACAAAAACCATGGGCCACTTTAACTTAAAATTACAAATCTCAGATTCCAAACATAAGTCAATAAGCCATAAATTCCATTTCATAAGAGGAATAGACCTACCTTATGATGGCATAATTGGAACCGATATGCTGAACGCCTTTGGTTGTAATATTAATTACACTAAAAACACTCTCAGAATCAATGATGTAAATATCAAATTACTATTTCACGAACCCGTTTACAATATCCCTCCAAGATCCGAAATGGTCATTGAATGTTCTGTCTCAAACCCTGAAATAAAAGAAGGGGTTATCCAAGACCACAAGCCAGTCAGTAAACTTTTAATAGCGAACTGCTTAGTAAAAGTAAAAGAAAACAACAGAATTAACTTGACGGTAGTCAACACAACAGACTCTTCCATTTCCATGAATTCTAATTTAAATATTACCCTTAATCCAATTCAAACATATCCTGATCAATCGTGTCCTGTTAATAAACTCCAATGTTCCAACCAAGATTCCTATCACCGCACTCAAAAGGTTCTCAACGAACTAAGAGCATCACACCTTAACACAGAGGAGAGAGAAGCCCTCTGCGAAATCTGTTCCAATTATTCCGACATCTTCTACCTCCCTGACGATAAATTAACAAATACCAACGCCATCCAACATGAAATTAATACAAGTTCATCCATCCCTATCTTTACTAAATCCTATAGATTTCCTGAATGTCACAAAAAGGAAGTCAGTAATCAGATAAATAAAATGCTAGATCAAGGCATAATTAAGCCATCAGTCTCTCCATGGTCGTCACCCATTTGGGTAGTCCCAAAAAAATTAGACGCGTCCGGACAACAAAAATGGAGAGTGGTCATCGACTATCGAAAGCTCAACGACATCACTATAGGAGATGTCTATCCAATCCCACAAATAACAGAAATATTGGATCAACTGGGAAATAGTAAATATTTCTCGACCCTAGATCTCGCTTCAGGCTTCCATCAGATTCCTATGAGTGTAACCGATGCACCCAAAACGGCCTTTAATGTGCCTGAAGGGCATTTTGAGTTCACCCGAATGCCTTTTGGACTCAAAAATGCCCCGTCAACCTTCCAACGCCTGATGAACACAGCCTTAACTGGTCTCCAAGGCATAAGATGTTTCGTCTACCTGGATGATATAGTTATTTATTCCCATGACCTTAATTCCCATATCGATAATCTAACCTCTGTTTTCCAAAGACTTCGAGAGTTCAACCTCAAGCTTCAACCCGACAAATGTGAGTTCCTGAGAAGAGAAGTAGCTTACCTTGGACATCTTATCACCAAAGAAGGTGTTAAACCAAATCCTGAAAAGATCAAGGCTGTGATTCACTTTCCTTCACCAAAAACTCCTAAAGATGTCAAATCCTTCCTAGGTCTCGTTTCATACTATCGTCGTTTTATCCCCGATTTCTCCAAAATTGCGAAGCCATTAACTCAATTGCTCAAGAAAGATATCCCTTTTGATTGGCAAAACCAACAACAAGTAGCCTTTGATGAATTAAAAACCAAACTTACCTCTGCTCCAGTCTTAAGTTATCCTGACTTTACCAAGCCATTTATTTTGACATGTGATGCCTCAAATCATGCAATAGGCTCAGTAATCTCTCAAGGTCCCATTGGCAAAGATAAGCCAATTGCCTATGCTTCCAGAACACTAAATAAAAGTGAATGCAATTACAGCACTACTGAGAAAGAACTTCTCGCCATAATATTTGGCTGTAAAACCTTCCGGCCTTACCTATATGGCCGCAAATTCCAGATTGTAACTGATCATCGTCCACTAAAATGGCTTTTCAACCATAAAGATCCCTCCAGTAAACTCCAAAGATGGAGACTCAAACTCGAAGAATACGAGTATGAGATAGTCTACCGAAAAGGTAAACTCAATTCAGCAGCCGATGCCCTGTCTCGATATCCACCTGATTTCCCAAATCCTGTAAATGCAATTAATACTGAAACAAATCATGACTTACCTCCTCTGAATCCAAATGCTGACGCTGATCCAACAGAATATCAATTAGATGATAATCAATTACTCACTCCAAGTCCATTAAGTGTTGATCTAAGCTCAATATCACCGATTCCTTTTGAACATGTAGACTTCGATTTCCCTGATCCTTCTTTTAACCCTGAAACAGAAAGAAACACTGTTAGAAATTCCCAAGATATAATAAACCCTACTATTTCAAATGACTTACCTGTTCTAAATCCTTTAGAAGATCTTGATTTTAATCTTCCAAACTCTCCATTTGATCCTGAAACCCTTCTAAACCCTTCTAGTTCCAACAATGAAAACTTACCTGTTAACATACCAAGTCCCTCTAATATCCCTGATGACTCTTATACTGATTACCTGAAAGCAATGACAAATAAAAAATATAAATACAATACTACTATTCATGAATATGCCAACAAACTACTATCTTCTGATTCCAGAATAATCATTGTCCCCACGTCCATTGATTTAGATGAGACAAATCCAAATGTCGAAGAAATTCTTGCCAATAATAGTGACAATAGTGAATTTCTAAATAAAGAAAGAACACTTAATTCATTTCTAATGTTAGAGTCAGGCAGTAAAGTTTACTATTTCCTTTTTACTAAAGTACATCACTTTGACGAAGTTACTTATCCTGAATTGTACAAAGCCATACGGAATCTTCGAAATGAATTACTCTTGCAACCAGAGAGTCCTAATGAAATTGCAATCTCCGATTTTAAAGACCCTTTCGTGAAGTTGTCTTACACCAAGTTGTATAATATCCTAGCCCATTTGTTCCATAATACTAATATCACTATCAAAATTTACAGAAATACTCTGATATATCCGACCCCTAGCGAAATCCCTACAATACTCAAAGAAAATCATGACCTACCTATTGCTGGTCACGTAGGCTCCACAAGGATGCTCAATCGAATCAAAGAAAGATATAGTTGGAAGAATATGAGAACAGATATAGAGAATTATGTCAAGAAATGTACACAATGTCAATCCAATAAAGCACTGCGTCAAATCAATAGAGCTCCTATGCAAATAACGTCAACTTCAACAACACCCTTTGAAAGAATTAGCCTTGACATTGTGGGTCCATTACCAGAAGCTGGTAGAATTTCCTTAAGGTATATACTTACTTTACAAGACGATTTAACCAAGTTCTCCACAGCCTACCCTATTTCTAATATTACTGCTGAAGAATGTCTGGAATGTCTTGTACACTTCATCTCCCTTTTTGGTCTCCCCAAGATCATACTCACTGACCAAGGAACAAATTTCACTGCAGAACTCTTTAAAGAGACCTGTAAATTTCTTAAAATTAAACAAATTTGGTCGTCACCTTACCATCCTCAAACCCAAGGTGCTCTAGAACGAAGCCATTCAACTATCAAAGAGTATCTTAAATCGTTTGTAAATGAAAATCAAACGGATTGGCACAAATATATTTATACTGCCATTTTAGCCTACAATACTAACGTCCATTGTACAACAAAATTCACTCCACATGAATTGCTATTCGGTCAGAAACCTTATTTCCCAGATTCCTTATATGAACCTAATCCCACAGGAACTTATCATGAATACATTAAAATGCTACATCACAGATTAAAATTATCACGCGGAAAAGCTCTAGAACATATTGCAAAGTCAAAAGAAAAGTCCAAAGAATATTATGACAGGCATTCTCGCCATGTCGAGTATAAAGTAGGCGATATGGTATATGTAAAGAATCATGTACGTCTGCGCAAAGCTCTATCACCAGTATGGAAGGGACCATACAAAGTGGTTAAGGTTCACGGAAACCACACACTTTCCGTTTTAATAAATCGTCGTCATGTTAAACAACACTATGACCAATTAAAGTTGGCCACGTTGTAAAGTAATATAAGTTCTAGTTTCGAGTTATTAGTCATAACGTAATAATCATTAAATCATAACGTATTAATAATTATATTAATCATAACATCGTAGTTAATAATCACCACGTATTTTAGTCTTAATTATCTTCTTTTATTTGTATTTCAGTCTGGCAGTTTTCTGTCAAGATTTAAAGCATGATGACTTCATTGAACAAATTACAAGCAGTCCGGGAATTTATTTCGATCCAGTAGGATCAATTAAATTAGTTAATGATCATTTACATGTAATTATACCAATTGAATTGGAATACATAAAACCCCATATCGACAATATTAACAGTGTCTTACATACTTCCCAACATCTTTGTATTAAGAGTAATACATTAAATGAACTTGAATGTCAAAACTTATTCCAACCCCTCATCTCTATGTTTGAAGACCTAACACAAGATTATTACTCTTTATCACATCTGATTTCATCCAAAAGTAAAAGGTCAGCATGGATACCTGGTGTTGGCACCATTTTTAAACATATCTTCGGTACCATGGATGAGGATGATGCAATCAAATACAGTAAGGCAATTCATCACTTAAAAGATAATGACAAGACTATATTAAATTTGGTTAAAGAAAATATCCTTATCTCTAAATCGGCCATAAGCAACTTTAACGAAACTTTAATTGAAGTAAATAAAAATGAAAAACGTCTTAATGACATCATCGAAAATATAGCATCACGCACCAATAACATGACAGTAGTCACAAACTCACTCTTATCCAAAATCGGCATACAAGAATTGTTTAGTGTGCTCCAATCAAGTTTGTTAAGCTTATCCTATAAACTGGAAGATATTGTAAACTCTATTCTATTTGCAAAAACCAATACATTACATCCATTTGTAATTACACCAAAGGATCTTTACAATGAATTGGTTGCTAATGTAAAACACTTACCGAAATATTCAGAATTCCCTGTAGATTTAGAATTATATAACATACATATAATAATCAAATTGTCAGAAATTATATCCTGTATTCTAGATAATAAATTAGTTTATACCCTTAAGATTCCTTTAGTTCTAATCTCCTCTTTCAATTTATATAAAGTAATTCCAATTCCTGTAACTCACAATACTAGTACACCAAGCTCATTTGCCTTAATAGTACCTTCTGCATCCTACATTGCTCTAAGCAAAGATAAATCAGAATATTGTACTTTTAATGATTTAATTAGTAGTTGTAAGTTAATAATTAAGAATTCATATATATGTTATAATATTGGAAAATTCAGTGTTACGAATGAGCCGATATGTGAAACGGAAATAATTACCAGAGTCATACATTCACTTCCAAGTGAATGCAAAATTAATTTTATTTCAGGCAATGTACATCTTTGGCAACCTATTGGAAATAATCAATGGATTTTTACACATTCGGAATCAACAAAATTACACATTGATTGTGAAAATGAAAATTTCGATACCATCCTACTTGGAACAGGAATAGTAACCCTGAAACCAAGATGTAATGGTTATTGTAAGAATATTAAACTTATTGGCACTACCAATATGACAATTAAAATAAATAAAATATTTTCAGATTTTAATTTAATTAATGACACTTGCTGTAACCTTAATACATTTAATAAATTAAATTTTACATTACCTTTACGATCTCCTTATTCTCAAATAAACTCTGATAATTTTATGAAATTAAATGTTAGAACAAATGATGCTCTAACTCTTCTAAAAGAGAGTCCCAAGTTTACACCGAATCAATACCGACTCATTCTATTATATCATATGTTTTTATAAGTTTTTGTATAATATTTGTATTGTATTATTTTTGTAATAGGAAATGCCTGGCATTTTATAAAAAATATAAAGTAACTTCTACTCCTACTGATCCGGATAACCCGGATAACAACAATGATATTCCTTTAACTCAACCACGCTTAAGAATTGTTTGAGTTTAGTAAACTTCACCCTTTAAACCGCGTAAGTTTACACTTAAGCGGGGGGTTGTTACATCCCTGAACTGTATGGCCAAGTGCTGAATCAGATAAGATCGCTCTTGACCATCAGAGAGGAACAAGCCATTTTGCAGTCAGTCTACTCTCGATCCTCAAAGGAACCAGTCGTTTCCTAAGTTCATTATTTTTATTCATTTTCTATTTTCCAAGTGTATTTTATTTTAGCAATAAAGAAAATTCTTTTTTAAAAATAATCCCCTGTTTCCTTTGTAACAGGACGAAGTCGCGGGCATCAATAGATTATAGTCTGAAATAACACAATATAGGCTACTTTTATCCCGGCAAATTAAAAAGTTCCCGCGGGAACTTTTTTAATTCACGCAGACGAAGTCACGGGCATCATAATGTAGGTATAGGTACCAATATGATTTATTTAAAACATGATAGTAAAATTTATCCGCTGCGAACAAATCAATAAATTGTAACGTTTTCTCGTTACTCCATTCATCGGCTGGCAGCGGCGCCGACGGCATGATTTTTTGCGACGTGCTTCTGCTACGAGCGCTCAATTGCGAATGAGTAGCGGCAGTGTGTGGCAGGTCTTTCGCGCTCATATTTCCAGTCCTTTGACTCGCGCCCAAAAAACCGACAAAACAGGGAGCCATGTGCGAGGACGAGGAGCATGGCGTGAGTATGGCGAGTATCGTTGCCACACGACGTCTCTGCCTCCGTCCCTCGTACTTCCCATGTCACTCGGGCCAGCTCGTGTGTGGCAGGGGGGTAAAGCTCGCCAGCCAGAAGCCGTAGTTTTGTACCTACTGTGCGCTTTCTATATTCCTGAAGATTGCCTGGATTGATTGTAATGTGCTGGCATCTCGGCTTCAGAATAAAACGTATACAAAACGAGTGTACCATGAGGCTTATTAAAAGCTCATAATGAAATTTCTACCAATCTTAATTTTGCTTTAGAATCACAACTAAGTTGCTTCCATTGCACAAGATCATAGTTTCGTTTACTACTAAAAGCTACCTTTAAACAGATATAAGACGTACCAATACAATTCCTGAGTCCTGCACTGAATGGTAGATATGCATACGGATGCCACGTAGGTTCACCTTGAAACCGTTCAGGGCGGAACTCTAGCGGCTCCACATATTGGTCAGCGCGCCTGTGCAAATCAAATATCAGAATGCCACATTCTGTGCCCGCAGGTATTTCGTATTTCTCTGTAATAATGGGAAAGATTATTGATTTATGTTGCATTAATCGAACGGCTAATAAACTATTAGGTATCTATACGTAATAAATGTTACTACTGATTGAGTGATTTTTTATAGGTTCTTAACGGATGGGTTGTCTGGATGAGATCACTTTTAATGATAAGACCTCCCTTGCGCACTTTGTTTTCTGTACTTTTTAAATGTTTGCCTTATATCTTTACGTTTTTTGTGGCAATAAAGAATGTATCTATCTATCGACGTACGACCGAAATTATAAAAGATCCGTCTAAAAGTAACAAATGACAAGTTATTCAGCAGCATTGTAATTTGTCGAAAAATACCATTCAATTTTCGCCAAATAGCAACGTTAGTAACTAATCAACAATTTACATACTCTTACGTAATACGTATTGATTATTTATTATTATTCTTTTCGGCCATTATAATGGCCTAATAATTATTAGCCGTTTGGCCTGGAAACTTGAGATTATGCTAGTGTAGTAGTGTAACGTAGCTAGTGTTGTAGTGTAACGTAGCTAGTGATACTAAGAACGGATTTGCAGAAATTCAACCTTAGCGTAATCGGGGTTGGTATATTTACCTAATTTAAGTGTTTGCTGAATTTTCCTTGTTATGACAGGTAATGGTGGATAAAGTCTCAAACATTCTTTTATACAGCATTCCAAATACTTCATTTGCGCCAGATCTACCATCGTTCCAGAGCGGTCAGAAGTTCCAAATATTTCATTACATTCATTAAATACCTTTTCCTTAAACATTATAATAGGTTGTTGTGCATTTAAGTATAAATTGATGCAAGTCCAAATATTAAAACTACATTAGCTGATAAAAAAATGGAAAACAATTCTCCAAGGACAATTATTGCGAGTATTGCATTACATTAAATTATAGCTCTTAACGTACAAGAAAATGTCCACATGAAAATGGGCCTTAAATGATAGCATAATTCATTCATTTAACATGCGAGATATTTCGATAAAATAGTAGATAATCGATTTCACCCTATACCTAAAAAGTAATAAAGTAATGGATTTAAGCTATCTCATTCAGTTACCTGTACATCTTGGTGATTAGCCAACAGCATCATAGTAAATTGCAGAGTATTAGCAGACGTGTCATGACCCTGAAACAATTTAAACAAATTGAAAATTATAATTGGTTTTGTACTTTTTCGTTAATTTTCGATTTTTTTGTTAAGATATCTGTTTTTCTTCAGCTGGTTCATTATGCCAAACCTTTATCTTGAAATTAATACGTACACCAAACATAAACGTGTCTACTTCTTCACCGATGCCATTCGCATCAATTACACCATCTTTTTCAGCTTTTAGTAGTAGATCTAATAGAGCCATTTTCTTTTTTCCAATTAGTTCCGCACCATTTTCTGTATCGTTCAGATTATCAATGAAATTGTTATTCAGATTGTTGTGATAATTTCGTCTAGTTTCGATTACACGATCGCGAAAAGAAGTCAAAATTTTTAAAATATTTGCTTGTTTTCGTCCTATACTAGTAAATTTAAATATGAAATTTGGGTACATCCAGATTCTTTGTGCTCTATAAACAGCAAACTGTCCTAATTTGTATATTCCTTCTTTGTACATTTTTCCAAAACTAGCATCTTCTTCGTCCAGTTTAGTACCCATTGCAGTTTCTGAAATCATAAATAATATCCTCTTAATTACTTACTTCTGTTTTAAATATATGAATTGGTTAAGAGTTCATAGTACGTAGCCTCTACGAAGTTACACACTATTGTCGGCGCCCGACAGTCTACGAAGTCGAAGATATCGTTTATCTCCTTTTAGTCTAGGCAATGGGGCGGTCGGTTGTATGGAGACCCCCACATTGAATCCTCAGTCGATGAAACTTGGCAGGGTTTTAGTATTGGATGATCCAAAACTTACACAAAAATATCCACCAAAAAAAAACCAGAAGTTAGGTTTTTATACCTAAAAGTACAAATAGCTTAATATTTTGAACTGAATAATATCTCGCTCCATTTTTTTTTTACCAAACTAATTAATAGCCTTATTATGAGGTACTCGACAAAAATCCAAAACATTATTTAAACGGACCTATTTTTTTTTAAAGTGGTTTCCTTTTTTTGTCCGTAATTTCGGCAAATAAATTGCTCATTCAATTTTTTATTTTCACATGTCCTTAAAATGCTGTTTAGCATAACATATTAAAAAATCCAACAAAATATTTATACCAAAATCAATTTATCTCACTTCAAATTAAAATTATTTATAACTCGGTATGGAAAACTTCTCATACCTATTTCTTTTCTTTATTATAGTAAGTAGGCAAATTTACACTCAAAACCTAAATATCCAACAAAATATCCATGCAAAACACCGAATTAAACCGAACGTATGAAAACTAAACTGCGCTTACGCGATAATGTATCTTAATTCTTCTTCTATTGGGTATAGTTTAGCGTGCGCGAGCGAAGCGTTGAAATCACAATCTTATCATCATAATCATATTATTACTCCAGTGTCCATACTACGGGTGGATATGGTTGTCGTCACTCGTTAGCACTTACTGTCTTCTATAATGCAATAATAGCATGCACTGGGCAGCACATCAGGTTTTACATTAGGGCTGCGATATTTTCGCACTGCCGGCCGCCCCTATTTCTATGGCGCGTTAATTAATTTCCATGATATCTTCTAAGATATTCATCTGAATCAAATGGTGTGCAGGGCGAATTTGGTCTATATTAAATACTTGAGATGACTAACCATTTTATTTTGATATGGATTAATACAATGTCAGTAAAAACACCTTCGAAAGAATCAGTTGAGTCGTTTTTGAGTTTATCCATAACAAACAAACAAACAAACAAACAAACAAATTTTTCCTCTTTATAATATTAGTTTAGATAAGCAATATAGCATTACAGAAGATAAATTCAACATTAATAAAAACCACTAACTGTAACGACTTACCTTCAAGGTATATTTCCATAGTTTAATTAAGGGCCCATAAAAACTCTTATTTTTGAGCTTTGTTTGAATAAATATTTATTTCTGGTTATCCTTAACACAGATCTAAAAAATCTAGCTAGGATAGCCAGTTCTTGATCTTGCAACATTTTATCTAGGTACATTTTTTGATGTAAGCACAATAATATTGTAAATCTTCAAATAGTTCCAAGATCAATTATAATGTATCGATAGTAACATAATGATTGAAAATAAACGATTTATTTATTTATTTATTTATTATTATTATTATTATTATTTAATTGATTTCTTCTCATTACTTCTAGGATTTGAGAAAATGTACTAATTATATTATGTTTAAGTTGGTATTTTGCACGCCAGAAATTGGCAAACTGCATAAAGCCTTATTACTGTAAACATATTTAGACTTTTATTGTAATTTGTAAGTATATATATAATTATATATAATAAATGAATTGTACGCCATACGCCAATTTAAGTCACTGGGCTGCTGGGCATATTCAAAAATGCAGTTAAGAACCATTATCTTGCAAACTAAAGACAACAAAAATTATTCTTTAAGCTGAGTCGAAATAAATATATTATAATACTTTTCAAAATTAACCCATACCTAATAAAATATACAATAAATTAGTTTAGATATCGATAGTAACATTTCTTGCCATGTAAATATAATAACTAAGCACGATAAATCAAGTATGGTAACAATAACTATACATTGAGAAATTAAAAGAAGTCAGTAATATACTTTATACTACACCCGCTCGGAAAGTACCCTCTTGCTTTTGTCAAAACGAGGTAGAAAGTACGTCATTGCTACAAACCAAATATGCGGGAGGAAAAGATGTATGAAATTTCATTTCTAACGTGCTAAGCGGGGAGAAAACTGTATGAAAATCCATTTCTAACGCGCTGTTTTTTTTAAATTCTTGATGAAATGAGTTCCCTAATAAAAGAACGTACCTACTTACAACTATAGTTAAAAAAAAAGAAAAAGAAATTCAACAAAAAAAAATTATGAAGAGTAATAAAAATATAAAATACTTAGTAACTAAATATTTATACATAATACTAATAAACAAGTCTTAACCTATGTGGATTTTAAATATTAAATATTTAAGAGAACATTTTTCGCGTCATTTTGTTCATTTAAAAAAACCTTTACCCAGCTTGGCAAACTTGTCCGTGCGTGTGGTGGAGGCGCCACTGTATATTAAAATGTCAACATTTTAGGGTCAACACAGAGTTGATTCTGGTAGTTCGGAGTTTTGCCACACGCAGAAATATGGTTGTCAGAGTATATTTATTCTAGTTTGCAAATTGTTACTGGCCACTTGCATTTTCTGTAGGCAGGAACGTCATTAAAAAAAAGAATAATGAAAACAATTTTATTTGCGCGCATTACGTTTTCTTTTGTTTTATTTCAAAATTTTCTAGATTACAAACTTTGATTACAAGCTAGTTATATACTCAAAATGTCTAGTACTAGTGATAGTGAAGATTTGATGACGCCGCCGGAATTAAAAGAATCTGCCAAAGCAGTTATTGAGATCCTCTTTCCCGAGAAATCTAGAAAAAAATACAATAAAATATATGATCAGTTTTTACAGTGGAAAATCGAGAAAAACGCGCCGACTTTTTCTGAAAATGTTTTACTTTCTTATTTTAGTAAATTAGGGCAAAAATATAAGCCAAGTACCTTGTGGTCCGTGTATTCAATGTTAAAAAGTACTATATTGGCACGAAACGACGTAAATATTATTAATATTATTACGTATATAAAAAGTGATGTAGCTTCTATCATTATTGACCCATCGTAATGGTAGTGGTGTTTAAAGATGCGGCTGCAGGCGAGAAGTGCATTCGAGTTGGAATTTTTAAAATCAGATAATTCATTTTTGAAAAATTTTGAAGAGATTTACGTATTCATTTTCAATGATCCGATTCTTACGGGGACTGCGAAATCTGTGATTTTTTATAGCTATTAAATCAGGCACTTGCCTGTAAAAACCCATATTATACTTGCTCTAAATCTTCTTTACTTTAGTTTTTTTCGAAGATGGTAAAGAATATTAATTTTCTTTAATTTTGTAGTTGATTAAAATAACCATAGATGCAGATAAGTAATTTAAATTGTAGTGTAGTAAATGCTATAATTTGATTTTTTCGCTTTGTGGCCAACATCGCTTTATTGCCATCTCTATTCTGGTACACTAATGAGAAAAAAAAATATCTTTCTCACTTTCTTTGCATCGTTTTGAGGCAAAGAATAACAGCTCCAAACAGACGATTACAAATGAAAATCTCGTTTACACTGCAAAACTTCTTTTAAACATACAAAACTTCTTATTATATTCGGTAACGCGGTGCGTCTAGAGTTGTCTTCTATATATATAATGCACTGTATGTCCCGGGAAAGAGATGGCAAAAAAGCAATGTTGGCCGCAACTGGAGAAAATTATCATATTATATTTTATTTAATAAACTAGGTACTTAAAGTTACTAAAATTTAACTTTCACATAAGTAATATTATGTAAATTTTTGTTATCTACTTAATTTTAAAAAAGTACAGAAGAATTCTTAACAGGTTTACCAATATTTTTTTTGGAAAATAGTTAAGTAAGTATATCGAAAAAAATTGTAGCCAATTCGTCTCCGTGGATTAAGTTTTTTACTTAACTCCTTAATTTTCCAAAATTACCTTCCCGGAATACAACCTATCTCTTTACCAAATTTTATCAAAATTGGTTGAAAAGATGGACCGTTAAAGCGTAGAAGACAGACAGACAGATACACTTTCAATTTCATAATATTAGTATGTATAATAGTTTTCAAATAAAAAGCTTTCAAAGATCGCAAAAAAATTGTATGACCCCTTAAACAACCAAATGCGAGAATACCCTTGGATACAGTGCGAAGACACACCAATTTCAAAGACCATTTTGTGTTGGGACGTTAAAATTGTTACTTTACGGCTAGGGAAATACAATCGAGAACACAATGTAATTCCATAATCATCACTGTGAGGCTAGAAACATTATATTTTAAAGCAGTTTTCGTTGCACAGACCAGTTTTAGAGCAATCAGTTACTTTAACGCTCAGGCAATACGGTTCAGAACGCATTGATCGTCATACTGATTGTCATTTGCAAAAGCTTTTGATTGAAAATTGAACTGTCGTATCAACGAAATACGGTCGGTTATCGAGTACAGGCTCGCGTCGCCGTAGGCATATTATCTCGGTCTCAGGACGTCACCACGCTCCTGCTTTCCCTGATTAATTAAATACAAAATATTTCTTTAGAAAATGATTTTAGTTTTGAATGCGTTTGATTTTATTATATTTGATATTTTCATAGTTGATAGGAAAAAAAATATTGTAATCGTATCAATAAAAAAAATTGACGGAGAAATTTTTCACTACGAATAAAAAGGTAACTTTTGAAAAAAATATAGACTGATAGTATATTTGTTGGATTTTAAATTTTTAGGTATTAAACGGCAATAAAAGGACATTCCAGTGAAAAGTTTCAATGAGCAAATTTTCCGATGCAAGTAACATTAAAAAAACATATTTTTTCAAAATTTGATTGTTTCATCTTCGAGTATTTGTTGGATATTTCTTATTTAGTTTCCATACCTTTACATGAATGTTTCAAGTGAAGAAAGTTTTGACGGATCATTTTTGCGGACCAAGATATTAGACATAAAAGAGTTTAGGTAAAAATACCTAACTTCTGGTAAAATTTTTCGTTGGATATTTATAAAATACCTTTACGTTATGATACTTTAACATACTGTAAAGTTTCGTCGTCTGAGGAATTACTGTTGGGGTCCACTAGCTTCCTTTCCTAGACTATTTTATACAACTGCCTGAAAAAAGGAGTAGGTAGGTACATATATTGTTTGCAGGGTTCATGTATGTATGTGAGTTTGTATATACCACCATAACTTCTATACGCCTGAACGGATTTTGATGAGTGAGGTATCGTTAGAATCCTTAGCTTATTCCGGGTGACATAGGCTAGTAAAATATAAAAAAAAATTGATAGGGTGACCATGGTCCCGCATCAAAGACTAAAGTTGATTTTTTTTTCCAAAATGAGATTAACTAAGTATATTGTCATCATCAAGAAAATGTTGAGTAGATTCCATAAATATATGAGACTATGTTTCAATATCCAGTGATTCACAAAAAAATATCATTTAACTATGGCAGTCGTATTTTTTAATTATTTTTTTTATTTAAGTTATATTCACTTGTTATAACTCGATGTTTAATATTTAATGTTGGTGTTCGTAGCATTCTAGATCGAGATATTTTAACTATAAGTGCATCGCAACATTAATAAAACTTTACAAGAAAGACGTAAAGATAAGCGTGCGGACTAGGTGTCTAGTGAGTTTTTTTTTGGTCGCGAGATGTTTCGATCTCTCTATAGTTTACAGAGTTGAGACATATATCCCTCTTAGCCATTCCTATTCGACAACCACATACATGATCAATATCTCTCCAATACTGACGCCCTAATTACAGTCCGAAAGCACTTGTTTCATAATGTAATCGTCGACAAGCAATGGGGACGTTAAACAGCCCTGTGGTATCTACACCTTTCGCAGGTCAAAAAGCGCCGTAATGTCATCGATCCTTACCACTTCTAGTGCACAGTAGGTAATTAAGGACCAATCTCAAAATAACATCATTTGCTGATACTTAAAATCTCACGCCGTGGTTCCAAGAGACCGAATTCTCCTATCTTTACTCTAGGAAATGGTTTTAATTTTCGCCTCACTGACCGCTTCTAAATAACCATCCTTTATACTACCAACAGTTTTATTCTATAATAATTAATCATTTAAGTATATATATTATCTAATTTTTGTTTGATAAAATAAGTAGGTACTTAATAACTTACCACATATGGAATTTATAGCAAAATCATTCACGTAGGGTGTTATATCTGTTTTAGGTTTATTAATTTCTTTTCCAAGATTTTCTACAAATCTTTGACTGCTTTCTTCAATTGTTGATTTAAAATTAGTTAAAACATTAAAGTGAAAGGCGGGTGTTAGTAATTTTCTACGGTGATACCATTTTGAATCTGCAAAAAGAAAATTGTAAATTTTATCTAGTAGGTATCTTATGAAATTGGAGGAAAAAAAACCGGCCAAGTGCGAGTCGGACTCGCGCACCGAGGGTTCCGTACAAACCTGTAGTAAGTTTTACATTATTAAAAAAAAACTACTTACTAGATCTCGTTCAAACCAATTTTCGGTGGAAGTTTGCATGGTAGTGTACATCATATATTTTTTTTAGTTTTATCATTCTCTTATTTTAGAAGTTACAGGGGGGGGACACACATTTTACCACTTTGGAAGTGTCTCTCGCGCAAACTATTCAGTTTAGAAAAAAATGATATTAGAAACCTCAATATCATTTTTGAAGACCTATCCATAGATACCCCACACGTATGGGTTTGATGAAAAAAAAATTTTTGAGTTTCAGTTCTAAGTATGGGGACCCCCAAAATTTATTGTTTTTTTTTCTATTTTTGTGTGAAAATATTAATGCGGTTCACAGAATATATCTAATTACCAAGTTTGTTGAAGATTATGCCTTACCTGCGATCGGGTCCTGAATCTTTTTGTAATTAATATTAGGATATTAATTATTTCATGCAAATAAATTACCGCACAGGTAATAGACTTATTTTTGTACAGTAATTTGCATATTGTTTAGTCTAAACCATACATAATTTATATAATATAGCCACTTATCAGAAAGCGCTATACGAGACCTCGTCTCAGTTAAATACGAATAAATAGGTACTTAGAATACCTAAGTATATAGACAAATTATTGTAAATAACAACTCAATATGAAACATAGCCACGATTAAAGCAGCTTAGAGAGAAAATTATAATTAGAACCTTCATATTGTTAAAATCACTACGTTTTTGGTATTTCATCTTAGGATAACATACATATAAATTAATATCAATGTAAAAGATTAATATTTAGAGCTCGTATAATTATATACAAATAGTAACTAAGACTATATTAATAAACAAATTAAAACCTCATGTGTTTTACTTACCTTTAGTATTAAGTTTCTAACTGTATTAGTTTTATTTGTATTCATTCTCTATTTTAACATTAATTCCCTATATGTTTCTATGTTATTACTAAGTTAAGTTCATTGTTTTAATTATTACGCAATATTTAAAATGTTTCTATTGGCTAAGATTGATTACCCTAGCTGGTTAATAAAGATAGCGATATGTGCACGCTTCAAAACACAATAAATACCGGCCGCTCCCGGTCGAGTCACGCACTTCACCACGAGACTCCGAGGCGAGCACATCTCGCTGCGCAACAACTCAACAAGTGTTTCATTTCACTCCCTCGCTGTGGCTCGGGTCACACCGATCCTCCACAGTGCATGGTCCATCGAGCGCCGGATAACAACAACCTGCAACTCAAGATCAAGATCTCAAGTCTCAAGTATCAAGATCGCCGCAATAAGCAAGCTTGAAGAGGAATCAACCTATCCTCGCAGAACGAATCCTGCGGGCAGGGAAGGTCGTTTCAAGAACGCTGCGGACAAGAAGTCGTCAAGAGGTCTGCCTAGCAACACGAAGAGGAATCCACCGTCGCTACGCGGGTGCATTGAGGCGAGCTCCGGGTAGCAGCCGAAGACCGCAAGAGCGTCGGAAGGGATCGCTACGTCACGCTACAGATACAAAACGTCGCAACTGCCACGCAAGGCGAAAAGGACATCGACCACGGCTGCGGGGCTCTCCATCGTTTGAAAGACCGCAAAACCCGGAAGATCGTTTCGCCGCGCAAGCAGACGACATCAAGAGCCTTCATCATCGCGAAGAAGAGGAATCGACTCATCGCTGCGGGTGCATTGAAGCAGGCTACGAGTAGCTGCTGAAGACCGCGACGGCTGGGGACATCGTTTCTACGCGTGAAGAATTCTCTATAAGCGCGGTTTACCGCGGCTCTCCCGCTCACCACCTAACGGTGTCAAACGGTGAACGGGCGAGTTAACGCCTCACGGCGGGAGCAGTATACCAGACGATACTGCCAGTTCACTTTAACCGGTGAACTGTAACAGTCTGATCGCGTCGGTACGGTGCACGTAAGCTAGTGGCCTCCTGGTGGGCCTGCTGACGGTTTGGGCGTTCCTCCCAATTCCCGAGCAGCTAGTCTTGCGTGTGACCCTCTTCCGGGCGATTCCCACCTCACCTTACCCTTTTTTCCATCCCTGGGAGAGCGTGTTCTTCGGAACCCTCGAACAGGACTGCTAGGGCTGATAGGGCTGTTAGGGAGGTAGGGAAGTAGGGCCGTTAGGGACAAGAAGACACAGGACCCGACCAAGATGAGCACCATAGAAACCCGAAGCAAGAAGGTACATCCCAAGGACAGGGACCCGGGCGAGATGGAATCTGGGAGCTCATCCAAGACTGGGCAGTCCAGCAGTTCCGAACGGACTACGAGCACCGAAGGTACTACAAGTACTGAAGGAACTACGAGCACCGAGCACACCACTAGTACTGAACAAACTACCAGTACAGAACAAACATCAAGCACGGTGCACTCGAAAAGTGCTACAAGAAAGGAAGCAAACGCTGCGAACAGCATACAAAATAAAAAGAAAGCAACAGGCTCACAAAGTAAACGTGCTGAACTCGAAGCAAGATTGGCACTTCAAAAAAAGGAAATTGAAAGAGTCAAAGCTGAAGCCGCGCTAGCCCGAACTCAGCTAGAGCTAGCACAACTAGCCGAAAACTCAGACGTTGAAGAAGATGTTCAACAAATAGAATCAAGCGTTAACGAATGGATGAATAAACCATCGAATGAGACAGAATCAGGAATGGATGTATTGTCAAAATTACTCGCAAAAGCATTAAAACAGGACAGTAAACAAGAAACTCCAAGAAAACCACCTGCATACATGAGTGACCTACCACCGTTCGACGGAGATCCGATTAACTGGATACCTTTTATAAAACATTATACCAGCACCGCTTCATACTTCATTGATATTGAAAACATAGCGAGAATACGAAAATCACTCAAAGGTCGTGGAAAAGAAGCCGTAAAGTCACTTTTATATACAAGCTCAACGCCAGAAAGCATACTAAAAGAATTAGAAAGAAGATTTGGCCAACCAACCTATATCATAAAAGGATTAATCACAGAATTGCATAAATTACCAAGGATGACAGAGGACATGAAAGGCATTGGGACTTTCGCCAGCGCCGTCTTCAACACGGTAGACACGATAAAACAATTAGATCAACTTGAATACCTATACTCAACAGAAATATCAGATAAAATAATAGACAAGATGAGTACCTTAGTCAGATTTAGATGGCAAGAATTCAAATCGAATAGAAGAAAAGAACCAATGCTAAAGTTACTATCTGAATTTCTAACAAAAATCTCCAACGATTTTGACGAACCAGGTATAAGCGACAGACCGAGGATAAAACCTGAAACAAATAAATCTCGCCCAATTAGAAGAGCACGAGTGAACGTAGCCCAACATGACGAAAGCGACTCTGACTCGTCATACGATAGCGAATTTGAAGAAGAGATGCAAATCGTATTAGCTGCCTCTACACTTGAAAACGAAAAATGCCTCTTATGTGAACAAGCTCACGATATTTCAAAATGCAGGCAATTTTTAAATGAATCATTAAAAGATAGATGGGAGACCGTAAAGAGATTGAAAATATGCTTCAAATGCTTAAAAATAAACCATAGACATCTATCATGTAAATCAAAACCATGCGGCAAGGACGGATGTACTAGAAAACACCATGAACTATTGCATCAAGAAAAATCAAACCCAGAACCTAGCAAAGTAGTATCAGTGAACCACATAGGCACCTCACGAGCCTACTTGAAAATTATACCTGTCGAATTGAACGGACCGAACGGGTCAGCTACAGTTATGGCCTTACTAGACGAAGGATCTACGGTGACGCTATTGTTAGAAGACGTAGCAAATCATGTAGGAGCTACGGGACCGAGTAGAAGTTTATTACTCGAAGGCATAAGCGGTCATCAAATGACAGAGCAATCAAAACACATCAAATTAAGAATAAAAGGCCTGTTTTCGAGAAATTACGAAGACCTGCAAGCGCACACGGTTCAAAATTTAAACCTACGGCCTCAATCCGTGAGAAAAGAGGACATCGCCGACTGCCCTCACTTGATAGAAATAGAAGAACAATTGATATATGACGGAGCACCACCAACTTTGCTGATAGGCCAAGACAATTGGCATCTCATAGTCACAAGAGACTTAAAAAGTGGTGCGCCTTCAAAACCAGTGGCATCGCTAACTAGCCTAGGCTGGATATTACATGGTTGCAAAACCGAATCAACCAAACCAGTATTTTTTATAAACCACACATACAACAAATCAGAAGAAATCGATGAGTTAATAAAAACCCACTTCAGCTTGGACTCGTTAGGAATAACACCGAAAAAACCAACGAACGATCCAGAACAACGAGCCTTAGATATTTTGAAAAGAACAACTCACAGATTACCAGAAGGCAGATTCGAATGTGGACTGCTCTGGAAAAACGACAAAGAAATAATGCCATTGAATCGCAATAATGCCTTACGCCGCCTGAAAGGTATAGAAAACAAATTTGAAAAAAACAAAGATTTTAAAGTCAATTACACCAAACAAATATTAAACCTATTATCAAGCGGCTACGCCGAACCTGCAAGTGATAATCCCACATCACCCAGAACGTGGTACTTGCCACATTTTGCCGTTGTACACCCGCAGAAAGGCAAACTAAGAGTTGTATTCGACGCAGCCGAGCGAACAAATGGAAAAAGCCTTAACGACGCATTACTGTCTGGACCCGACCTACTACAATCATTATTCGGCGTTCTAATAAGATTCAGACAAGGCTCTGTCGCCGTAGCAGCCGACATTAAAGAAATGTTTTTAAGAATAATAATACGAGAAGAAGATAGAGACAGTCTCCGGTTTCTCTGGCGAGAAAACGAATCCGATGCCGAACCAAAAGAATACAGAATGAAATCCCTAATTTTTGGAGCAACATCATCACCCTGCTCGGCAATCTACGTGAAAAATAGAAATGCACAAGACTTCAAAGATAAATACCCAGAAGCTGTAAATTCCATATTGAGATGTCACTACATGGACGATTACCTACAAAGTTTCGCCACCGCCGATGATGCGTTAAAAATAAGTCAAGAAGTGGACCTAATTCACAAAAGCGGCGGTTTTGAATTGAGAGGCTGGACGTCAAACCATCCTTCCGCCATAAAAGACATAGCAACGGATCAACCAGATCACGTACAAATATGCAATCAAGAAGAATATGGGAAGACGCTCGGAATGCTATGGCAAATCGACAATGACGCTTTGAAATTCACCCTCAACCTGCGCAATACTCCAGATGACGTAATTCACGGTATACGACTACCTACCAAACGCGAAGTCGCGAGCGCGGTGATGTCAGTGTTCGACCCTATGGGCCTGGCTACTCCAATACTTATACAAGGAAAAGTTATAATCCAACAGCTATGGCGTACGGGCATAAGTTGGGACGAACCTATCCCAGAAGACATGACGCAATCTTGGACAACCTGGCTGAAAAGTTTAGAATCATTAGAAGATTTAAACATACCTCGATGCACAGACTCGCTAGACGAGGGGGAGCTGCACACCTTTGTAGACGCCAGCGAAAGTATATACGCCGCTGCTACGTATTGGCGCACCTATAATAACAACGAAGTCAAAGTAAAACTACTAGCAGCGAAAGCAAAAGTAGCCCCACTAAAGCCAACATCAATACCGCGGCTAGAACTCCAAGCTGCCTTATTAGGCTGCCGCCTAGCTTCAAGTTTACAAAATGAAATGGACGCCAACATAAAAAGAAAATATTACTGGTCTGATTCACGAACGGTACTAGCATGGATTAAATCCGACCCACGCACGTATAAGACTTTCGTCGCGCATCGACTAGCTGAAATAGAAGACCTTTCAAAAACGTGTGAATGGAGATATGTACCTACAAAACTTAACGTCGCAGACGATGCTACAAGAACTCCACCAAGAAATTTCGATATAGAACACCGCTGGTTTAATGGCCCCGAATTCTTGTCGCTTAACGCCGACGAATGGCCCAAAGATCGAAGCGAACGATCGCCGTCACCAACAGGCGAAGAAAGAATAAAAACTGTCGCCACAGTTCGACATTCCGAAACGCCATTGCCTGACGTAAAAAGGTTCTCGTCATGGACTAGATTCGTCCGCGCCACGGCACGCTTACTCCAAAGTGTGGACCGCTTTAAATCCCTTCTAAACAAAACCGAGAAGGTGACCGCCACCAAACACATTAAGAAAGATGCAAGTTGGAAACCATACAGACCCAAGAAAAACAAGTTACAAACGACAACACTAGAACCAGATAAAGCCACATCAAATAACCCGAGCAGAATCAAGTTATCAAATGATTACTTAGAAAAGGCGCAAAAACTGATTATTCAAAAAATGCAAAACGACAGTTTCCACGCTGAAATAAAATGCTTGAAAGATAATCAACGTTTGAACAAAGATTCACGCCTAAAAAGACTCACCGTCGTTTTAGACGAAGATATTGTGCACCTGGAAACTCGTCTATCCGCCGCAAACGATTTGATAAATACCTACAAGAAACCAATCGTACTGGACGGCAAGCATCCTATCACTCGACTGATTATTAATCATTATCACCGAGAGTATAACCACGGCAATCACAACACCGTCATGAACGAGATACGCCAAAAATACTACGTAACGTCACTTCGAACAACAGTGAAGTTGATAGCAAGAGAATGCCAATGGTGTAAGACACACAAAGCAGTACCCAACATAACCCCTATCGGAGACCTGCCAGCCGAACGTCTGAAACACAAGCAGCATCCCTTCACTTGTACCGCAGTGGACTACTTTGGCCCAATAATCATAACTGTCGGAAGGAAAACCGATAAACGATGGGTAGCGCTGTATACCTGCCTCACTACGCGAGCCGTACATTTGGAAATCGCTACATCACTGTCATCCGATAACATGATACTCACATTAAGGCGAATGATAGCACGCCGCGGGAAACCTAAGATCATGTATAGCGACAATGGGACGAATTTTGTCGGAGCCAACAAAGAACTTCAAGTTGAATTCGACAAAATGAAAGAAAAGACAGAGGAAAAAGGAATACAATGGAAATTCATACCACCTGGGGCCCCACATATGGGAGGAGCCTGGGAAAGATTAGTGCGATCCGTGAAAACCGCATTAGTAGCTACACTTAATACGCGGCATCCACGAGAAGAAATTCTTCATACCTTACTCATGGAAGCAGAACACCTCATTAATTCAAGGCCAATAACAGAGATATCATTAGACCCAGACGATCAAGAGAGTCTAACTCCCAACCATTTCCTTATCGGAAGATCGAGCGGTGCCTATTCTATCGGAGATTTCACTGATAGCGAGCTTATCGGCCCCGCTACCTGGAAGACGGTACAAAGGCTCACCGACCATTTCTGGAAACGCTGGCTTACCGAATATTTACCTACAATAGCGCTGAAATACAATAACAACCAAGATGGTTTTGTAAACCCAGCTGTCGGAGATATCGTAATCATCGTTGATAACTCCCTTCCGCGAGGCACGTGGCCTAAGGGCGAAATAGTCGCAACTTATCCTGGCCCAGATGGGAAGACACGAATAGTTGATGTTCGTACCACCGCCGGAGTAATGAAGAGACCCGTTTCACGCCTAGTGAAGATCACACAATCTTCTTCCACCAATGATAGTGCTCCAGATTCCATCTTCGCACGAGGGGGAGACTGTTGAAGATTATGCCTTACCTGCGATCGGGTCCTGAATCTTTTTGTAATTAATATTAGGATATTAATTATTTCATGCAAATAAATTACCGCACAGGTAATAGACTTATTTTTGTACAGTAATTTGCATATTGTTTAGTCTAAACCATACATAATTTATATAATATAGCCACTTATCAGAAAGCGCTATACGAGACCTCGTCTCAGTTAAATACGAATAAATAGGTACTTAGAATACCTAAGTATATAGACAAATTATTGTAAATAACAACTCAATATGAAACATAGCCACGATTAAAGCAGCTTAGAGAGAAAATTATAATTAGAACCTTCATATTGTTAAAATCACTACGTTTTTGGTATTTCATCTTAGGATAACATACATATAAATTAATATCAATGTAAAAGATTAATATTTAGAGCTCGTATAATTATATACAAATAGTAACTAAGACTATATTAATAAACAAATTAAAACCTCATGTGTTTTACTTACCTTTAGTATTAAGTTTCTAACTGTATTAGTTTTATTTGTATTCATTCTCTATTTTAACATTAATTCCCTATATGTTTCTATGTTATTACTAAGTTAAGTTCATTGTTTTAATTATTACGCAATATTTAAAATGTTTCTATTGGCTAAGATTGATTACCCTAGCTGGTTAATAAAGATAGCGATATGTGCACGCTTCAAAACACAATAAATACCGGCCGCTCCCGGTCGAGTCACGCACTTCACCACGAGACTCCGAGGCGAGCACATCTCGCTGCGCAACAACTCAACAAGTGTTTCATTTCACTCCCTCGCTGTGGCTCGGGTCACACCGATCCTCCACAAAGTTTCAACAGTATAGTTCTTATAGTTTCGGAAAAAAGTGGCTGTGACATACGGACGGACAGACAGACAGACAGACAGACAGACAGACATGACGAATCTATAAGGGTTCCGTTTTTGCCAAATTTGGCTACGGAACCCTAAAAATGAATCCAGTGGTAGAGTCAAAACATGTGATTATTACAAGTAAATCAACATAAAAACATTGGTTAGGAAGTTTTATAACCTACAATAAATATTGTCTGCCTTTTTCCTCGACCTCGTTCATATTCTGGTCTAGGTTATTTCAAGATTCCTATGGAATTTCTCAAAATCCTTCTCTGTTCGGGGGCTGACTCTCAAAACCCCTAAAGAAATAACTTAATTTAAAAATGTTTTCACGAAACAATCACCTTTACTTATAAGCAGCCCTCCTTTTAACCATGGTTTGATAAATTCGTACATAAAACCTTTCGTAATATTCTTTGTACCAGTGATAACTGCCTGTAAAAGATTCATTAACTCAAATTAAAAATATATCACTTCTGAAAGCAAGGTGTTAATTTTTACGTATGTAACCGTAATGCGAATAAAAAAAACCAGGGTACCAATCATGTAAGAATGTCCGATTAAACGTTTAAGATTTTCGTCAAAGTAAAATAAACCATAACCGCATTGAATTAGAGCTCAATTTCGTCTGCCCATTCTTATACGTTTAGGTATGAACGATACTCGAACGTATAAGAATGGATACACGAAATTGAGCTCTAATTTAATGGTGTTATGGTTTATAAGGGCGCCTTCAAATTTGCCGCAAAGCGTAGCGCGGCCGCAGCGCGGCTGCAGCGCTGCGGCCGCGCTCCTGTCGCGAGGTTCGAACATCATAGGGTTGTACCTATATTTATTTTCACGATGGACTCTGACGAAGAAACATTGCTCTGTGTTACTATTAATACGAAACAACGAAAATATAAAGTAGTTGTGTTAACAATACATAATATTATACTTACATGCTTCATTTTTTTTCACTTGGAGTCTTGTTTGTGAAATTGTCAATAAATTTAATGCATATTTCTTCCCAAGCCTTTTTCTTTTCGATTTTATTGCTGTACTTGTCGGACTTCGAATCCCATATCTATTGCTGGACGACTCCCAACCTTATCGATAAATTCTTCTACCTAATTTTCGTTCAACCCGTCACTAGTCGATCGATGAACTGATGCGCGGCCGCAGCGCGGGTGTAGCGCTGCAATCGCGCGTTTTTAGGGTTCCGTACCAAAATGGTAAAAATGGAACCCTTATGGTGCGACTTTCTCCGTCTGTCTGTCTGTCTGTCTGTCTGTCTGTCCGTCCGTCACACTCGATTATTTCAGTAACTACCGAAGCTATCGACATGAAATTTGGAATAGTTGTGTATATTAGTGGCCCAAAGACACTTGAATTAAAAAAAATTGGAAATTATTTTTGTTCTTATTTAAAAAGGGGGGAAAATCGGAGGGTTGAAATTTAAAAGTGAGATAACTGTACTGTGTGGGGTATCATATGAAAGGGTTTACTTTGTACATTCTAAAACAGATTTTTAATTATTTTTAGTCATGATAGTTTTTGATTTATCGGGGAAAAAGTCAAAAAAAATACCGTTCCCCCCCCCTTATCTCCGGAGTTTACCAATCGAAAAATCTGAAATAATTATGGTCAATAGGAATTTATGTATATTTTACAGGAAAACTATAGCCAATGCTCTAACTAGCATAGTTTTTTTGATATTAACAGAAAACCTCTACAAACAAAGTTAGTTTTGCGGTTCATTAAATTCATTAATCGTAAAACTTGCTACAGGTTTGTACGGAACCCTCGGTGCGCGAGTCCGACTCGCACTTTGCCGGTTTTTTATTTATATGGATTTACAAAGCAGCGCGGCCGCAGCGCTGCAGCCGCGCTGCGGCCGCGCTACGCTTTGCGGCAAATTTGAAGGCGCCCTAAACTTTGACGACGAACTATAACGTTTTGATCGGACATTCTTACATGATTGGTACCCAGGCCTTAAATGCATTTCTGATTAAATATAATCACAGTCGCTCCCTTTGAATAAAATGTTAGACTGTAACAGTACTGTCTTTTGCCTGCGGCTTCGCTCGCGTTATATTATTTAAAATTGTATGGTATAAAGCCAAAGGACAATAATTATGTGCATGTGCCTAAGGTAACTAACGTATTTAATGAAGGAACTTGAAATTTAATTTGCTATAATCCGCAACAATAGGCAAATATTACGTTGAGAATAATTTGGAAGATTTATGTGGTGTGGTGAATATTGCAAGCTGCAAGTGCAAGATACACTGTACCACATATATTTGCCTATTGTTGCGGATTATAGCAAATTAAATTTCAAGTTCCTTCATAATCATGGACTTCCGCAAAGTAACGCCTGCTTCTATCCAATAACGTATTTAATTTCATAAGAATTAATATCGTATAAGTCAACATAGCTTTCCAATTACGATATTATATGTGACCATTTTTTTAAATTTTAAAATGGGTATAGTAAGTGATAAGTATGTAGTCAAACAATTCAGTTGTCAATTTGTCCTTACGTCCGCCATTAAATTAGTCTGCGATAGTCCGTGTTTTATTTTATACACCACATTTGGCGCAGTTCGGTTTTGTAATTAAAATAATGCCTTTTCGCTTAATTTTTTCTGACATTTTCGCCAGACATTGTCATATTTCAACCAATTTACACGAAACATTACTGAATTATACACATAAACCTTCCTCTTGAATCACTTCGTCCATTAGTTCAAATCGTATGAATATTGGTTCGGTAGTTTTTGAGTTTATCGCATTCAGACAGACAGACACGGCAAGGGGACTTTGTTTTATATGTAAATTTATGTAGTGATACGTGGTGATACCAGTTACCAACTGTTATACCGAAATTCCCATTCCATAGACATAAAAAGTAGTCTACTCGCACCTACTGGATATCTGCCTAAGTTTGCCAAAAATCTAATTTCTTTAAAAAATATGATTGTCTTACTGTACCTCTATGTCCTCTGGATTGTGTAGAATAATAGCTTTCACAGGTCCAACTTTTAATTTATAGAGTCGTTTGTATTTGTTGCTCAACGTTCTGAAGTAATAGAACATTTTAACTGAAATTTAAAAATAATAAAATAAAACAAAAAAGACTCAATAATAATTCTGAGAAAGGCTCGAGAATGGATTTTGAAAATAAATCGACGAAAGTCGCTTATTTTCAGACCTTTTTGTCCTGGAATTTTAAAAAGCCAATAATGGCTTTACGCCAAAAGTGGCGATAATATTTTGTGTTAATTAATATCTGAAACAGTCATATTATCCTGTACCATGATCCTGTAGTTAAACAACAAAATTTACTTATCATACTATTATCAAATAGAAATTAAATGTGTCTCCAATCTCAATTAAAAGCTCAAAATTTATTATACCTATCGTCTAAAGTAGATATGTCATTATTACATTGGTCGAAACTCAGTGATTTCGCTAAATAAATCTTAGCAGTTTAACATCGTTGGTTATTATTGACCCATTATCTTCTGTTAAAAGAATATTACAAAAAAAAATACACTTACCTGGATCCATTAAAAAGTCTAAAGTATTATGAAGCAGAAAGATTCCCCGTGGCCCAGGAATTTTATCAAATTCACTATTTTTGGTCGCCCAATACAGGAGTATCGATATAATTACAAAACACTCCAAAACGAACATTATAGTCATTTTTGTACGAGTAAATAAACTGTTCACTAAAAGAATGAAGGATTTTTTAAAGAAGCCACAAGTATCCAATTTTATCTATTTACATTTCTAGCAAAAAAATGTAAGAGGTAGCAAACAGGCCTATCTACTGAATTATTTCGAATAAAATGACCGCTCATGAGAAAGAAGCGTATATATATAAGTCGTGTATTATAATTTTAACTCTCTTATAGAATACGCGTTGCTATGTAACATCTGTATTTTTATCTTGTCAATGCATTTAATTATTACTAGAGGTGGTGACTTCGTCCGCGTACAATTTCGGATTTCCCATGAGATTATGAAATTTTCAGCTTTTGCAGGTTTGTATTTTTTTAAACTAATAACCTATATGCTGATTTTCATGTCTATACTTCAAAATCTTTAACTTCTTAACTCTACTTAAATCTTTACTTAAAGACTTTCATACAAACTTCCAACCGCCACTTCACCCTCTTTAATAATATAATATCTCGGCTAGGATAGTCCGCCGGTTTCTCAACCTGTCGCCCTGACCCCTGGCCGTCTGGTCTCCCCTGCCGGGGTGTAATCTATTTGTACCTATGTGTATTTGTGTATGTAAGTTTATTTATATCTATTTATTTACGTAAGTTTATTATAACTCTTTTGGCCATATATGTATTTCTTTTGTATGCGGGCGTGAGAGCTAAATTTATACCGATAATAATAAAATAATAAAAACTTTATTTTGAAACATTTACCTAGGACTTAAAAACATATGAACGATCATCCTGCAAAAGTTTAAAACTGTGTAGCAGTGATGATCGCCCTCCTCAAACATTGTACATTGTTCCATCTAAAAATAATGGTTACAAAATCTAAAATAAGTTTTAATATTAAGATAAACGTATTCACAATTTTTCCTAATATCTAACAAATAAATTTAGAAACAAAAATATAGAGATTTGCTTATCAATAATTAATTTTATAATTTTATTACAGTGCTTCACACACGAGGAAAGTTTCTAAACTTACATACATTCTGTCAAAAAAGTACCAGGAATTCATCATTTGTTTCTAATTCCAAATTCAATTCAAAAATTATTTTTTGTCGCTAAGTTGACACAACTGTCGTCTATATTGCCGCGAAGTTTGAGCGTCAATTGTTATTTACTTTGTTTACAGTGCGCCATTTTGTCAGTTCATCTCAATAGTGTTTTGCGATTTTTACAATGAATGAAAATATCGAACAAAGAGTTTGTCTCAAATTTTGCATCGCAAATGGAATTTTGTGTCCAGAGTCGCTGAAAATGTTGCAGAAAGCTTACGGAGAATCGACTTTATCAAAAACACGTGCATACGAGTGGTACCATGCATTCAAAAGTGGTCGCGATGTGGTGGAAGATTTGCCTCGCTCTGGTCGGCCATCAACGTCTTCAACTAAAAGGCACAAGGCCATCATTGTGAATGAATTTTTGACCAAAAACTCAACAAATACCATCGAACAACTACCGTATTCACCGGATATGGCTCCGGCCGACTTTTTTCTCTTTCCAAAACTCAAATTACCACTTCATGGCACCCGTTTTCGATCGATAGAAGACATGTAAAAGAGAATTCGCGGCAAGAACTGAAGTCGATTCCGAAAAATGCCTTTAAAAAATGTTTTGAAAATTGGATTATTCGTTGGCGTAAGTGTATTATTTCCGAAGGGGCCTACTTTGAAGGAGATACAATAAATTTGGAATAATAATTAACATTTTGTATATTATAGACCTTTTCCCGGTACTTTCTTGACAGAGTAGTACATACCTATCAAAAATTTTCGGAACCGGCAGGATTTGAACCTGCGTCTCTCTGGGTCTCAGGGCGCGATTCCCAGAGAGACGCAGGTTCAAATCCTGCCGGTTCCGAAAATTTTTGATATGTATGTAAGTTTATCAATAATTATTTAAATTTAATTAATTGTTTGCTATAGATACAGGACATACTTAGTAAAGTGGGAAAAGCTGTGTTAGCTCGAGCAATGAAATATTAAATATTACGTGAGTGTTTTATGATGTGTGAATTATGCGTGTGTGTGAGTGTGTGTAGATGTGTGTCTGAAGTGAGTATGTGTGCGTGTTATGTGAGTAAGAATTATTTAAAAGACCAAGACCTAACAAGTTTCTCTGATTCATCATATGAGAGAGTTAAAAGCCATTCAATACATTTCTTTTTGCATTTCACAGAAGTCAAGGGATAAATGTGTAGAATTTTATTTATTTGATTGTACAGTGAACAACTTAACTAAGTGGTAATAATGACGACTCGCAATAGCAGTCCGGCGAGGTTTATAATTGTTGCATTCATTAGGATTGTAGTAAGATAGTTCGGAGTGTTTACGTAGGATTGTTTGTAGTAGGTATAAACAGTTTGCGGACCGTGAGTACCTGGCAATTCGCGTACAATTCAGCAGTACCTAGGGAAAATAATAGGCTTTTTGAGCATAACTTTTAGCACTGCCCTTTGGGCCCGCTCGACCTTAATCATAAGCGTTTTTGGAGATCTACCCCATGCGGTTATGCAGTAAGTCAAGACTGACTGAGCAAGGGCATAATAAACAGACTTTAGGCATTGAGGGTCAGCTACATTCCTTATGTTTTTAAAAATAAACATTAGCTTTTTAGTACGTGAAGAAACAGAATCAATGTGCTCTTTCCAAGATAATAGCTATCTACCATGACACCTAGATATTTGATACAGGAGGTGCGTTCAAGAGCTGCACAAGTGCAAGTAGAGTTAAGTACAATCATTACATTCATGGACCCGAACAAAGAAGGAGGCTGGAGCTTGTGTAAAAAGTCATAAACTTAGTTTTGTCCAAGTTAAGGGTTAGAAGGTTGCAATTGAGCCACTTCATGACTGCTTTGATGGCAAATTCAGAGTGATGGAGGTGGATTTTCGTAAAATTGCATATAAAGCTTATTATTATTAAAAACTAATAACCTAAATCTCGATTTTCAAGTCTCTAACTTCAAACACATAGGATTTTCATACAAACTTCCAACCCCCATTTTACCCTCTTTGGGGTGAATTTCCGAAATTGCTAATTTTCATGTCTCTAACTTCAAAAACAAAGAACTTTCATACAAACTTCCAACCCCCATTTGAATTTTCTCAAAATCCTTATCATTTTATAAACTACCTAGTGGTTCGCCCCGAACCACCTCGCGGTACCTATAAACTTTTACAGAGCGCCATCTATTGACATCATTGTGAAGTTCTGTTAAAAATACTGAAGCTCGTTAAAAATTAAATAATTTCGTTTCCTTGTAATATTTATCTAATTTTAGTACTTATTTGTTGTTCAAGTACAGGATATAATTCAATTAATTGATCAAGTTTCAGGCTCAGCCTTTCAGAAAATTGAGAGTTCCGAGGTCAACTTTGGACGTTAGAAAATTTCCACTTTGAAAGCCCCCCATTTCGTCAATTTTAGGGGAAAAATTTAAAAAAAAAAAATTTTTGGACTCTATTCCTAATTATCTTTAAAATGATATAGGTACCGCAACCCATATGTAACGCTATAAAAAATATTTTACTTCGCATTCGCTTCTATGAGAGCCCCCCTGAAATAAAGATTTTATAACTTTTTAAGCCATATTCGGTTGGAGGCCATAGGTTTACATATTATACTAGCTGAAGCCCGCGACTTCGTCCGCGTGGATTGAGGTTTTTCGGTTCCCGAGGGAACTCTTTAATTTTCCGGGATAAAAAGTACCTAGCATATGTGCTATTCCAGACTATAATCTATCTCTGTGCCAAATTTCATCCAGATCCGTTCAGCCGTTCGAGCGTGATTGAGTAACAAACATCCATACATCCATCCAAACTTTCGCATTTATATTATTTATATTATATATATTATATTTGATGCGAGTGTGTCTGTCTGTCTGCTACACTTTAACGGCCCATCTTTTCATTTAGATTTTGATGAAATTTGATTATAGAGGTACATAGGTTACATCCCGGGGATTATCTCAGAAATAGTGAAGGCTAGATGATGCCCATAACTTCGTCCGCTTGGAATTTGGTTTGGTCCGGTTGGGAATGCCGTGGGAACTTTGATTTTCGGGGATAAAAATTATCCATGTTTATCAAATAGAGGACCTGCCAAAAGAACACTCTAATTTTATGTTTGACTAGCTGATGCCCGCGACTTCATCCGCGTGCTTTAAGTTTTTTTTATTCCCGCGGGAACTCCTTAATTTTCCGGGATAAAAAGTAGCCTATGTCACTCTCCAGGTCCTCAACTATACCCATGCCAAAAATCACGTCCATCCCGATTCGTTCGTTGACGTTCGTATATCACGAACTTTTATACAAACTTTCAACCCCCATTGTTCATTTCATAATGCAGCGGGATGAAAGACATGCAAACACGCGCGCGCGAGATAATTTGACATAATATAGCGTTTCATTGCGATGCAATGCGTTTTAGTAGATAAATAATTAATTATAGTAGTGTACGTGCTCCTCGTAGTATGTAATGTACCTACTCTCTTCTAATTAACAGTAATAATAATAATCAACCTAGAAACGATTATTTGGGTACAATCTGACGCCTGTAGACACGTAATAAGTCTATTTTTAATGATTGTCGTTGTCCTCATATGTCTATCCTTACCTCCGAATATCTCGGTAACGTGACACTATGTTACTTGACATTATTTGTTCGTCTATGTGGGTGTTCCGATATAAGCACTGCGAGCACTGGCAGTGCTCTTTACTGGGGACTTACAGTGCTCGCAGCTGTGGCTCGCAGTGTATTTCGGAACGCACCCTATGTGTCCTCTACCCATACATACCACTTTCATCGTGCGCCGCGATTTCGAAAAAAAATCAAAATGGCGGCAGGTCGCTATGTTGCAGATCGGTTCAATCCCCTTTCCACCTCCTTTTTAAAGTTCATCAATGCAGGCCCCAGGAACTGAACGGAGCCGAAAAGGCACAAAATGAAACCTACATTGATGTTCTCAAATATTTTGCTCTTCTTGAGTTCTTGAACATTCGTTGGGCGTTTGCCTATTAAAATATGCATTGCAATAATTTTATATGTCTATTTTGAAATGTAGGTAATTATTAACTTAGGTAGGTAAGTAGGTATCTAAAACGTTATGAATTTAAGAGGTCGAGTTTTAGCATTTGTTAATGCTAATTGTGAATAATTTTAGATGTTATCATACTTAATTATTTGATTGTTGCTGCACAATAAAGGAACTACTTAGTAAATAAATTATATCTGAAGAATGAAGCGACGAAATATAATTGTAAGTAATTTTAATGCTATCTTATATTTTCTTTTTCAGTTCTCATAAGGCTAAACGTCCACTGACGTTGATTCCCAATAAAGAAACGCAATAATTTGTCGAGTTAAATGCTCAAAGTTTTTGTAGCTTTGCTTCCATCGAGTCCCGATTTAAACCAATTTTAGTTAGTGTTGAACATTTTGAACACTTCTAATAGTAGATTATTCAACATGGGGGTAATGCAATGCCTTACGTTACGGGCGCCTGGATAGATCCCAAGTTGTTTAGGGTGGTTTAGGGGCGCCCAAGACGAAGACAGCGTTACCCCGTTGAATACTCTACTTTTCACACGTCGCGAGACAATAAAATCAAGGCTAATTAAAACATTAATCAATATACTTATATTATCATATCAATATTAAATTAATATTGATAGATCTTGAAAGTAAACTAGTGCTATGAAATCAGACAACTATTGGCACCTTTTGTAGTTTTCCATTTGCAGGAATCTTCGTATGCTTTTAAATATCTGTATTCTGCTTCTGTGCTGCTACGTGGGTCCTCTCCGGTTGGCCCGTGAGGGCCAAGCGGGGGTACGGGCTTCAAGGCGAGGACTCCTTACCCGGGTGGGGCACGGGGCAACATTGTGCCCCGGTGAATGTCTTGAAACCGAAAAACCGGCTAGGGCCTGCCTTGTAGGCTACGGGCCCCTATGAAAAGTGAAAAGTGAAAAAAGCTTAATTTAGTAGCTCAGCCGATAAAGAGCCGCGTCGTAAGATGTCGCTGCAGGTTCGAATCTCACTCACCATTTTTTTTATAGAATTAGCGAGAGTTACTTTTTTGTTACGGGGTGTCTAGAACATGGCTTGTTTATGTAGGTAGGTACTATGCGCGTTATATTTTAAGGTTTTTCGCTCACAAAGGATCTTGTTTTATTAGATAGCTGTTAGTATTCTGTGGTTTTTTTTTATGTTGACATGATGATCTTGAATAACTTGACATCTTAACGAGGAAAATCCAAAAATGACAGGTGCAGAAACATAAATATATAATTTTTTAAACAAAATAGTACAAAATGGACTTATAAAAGTAATTTAAACTAAATAAAGAAAAAACAAAACGATCGATATGAAACCGTATCGTCGGACAAATAAACTATTTATGCAGCAAGTGAGTTCAAAATTTCATATAAGTAGGTAATAATATTATAGCCAGAGAATGATACATCTAATATATTACTATCGTTTAAATAAATATTATTAGATATCATGAGTTAGTAAAATGAAGGAATCTTAAAATGTGATAAAACGGTTGTCCCCAGTGCCGCTGCATAGATAGTCCGTAGATTTTATGACATTTAAGAATGTCCTAGGCTCAGCAAAGCCGAAGTTGGTATGGTAATTTTTGAATCGGTAAACACATTAGGTACCTAATTATTTGTTAGGTACTTAGTAGGAACCGCTGGAGCTCTAGAGTGCGTGGATAGAGCGTGGTGGTGCTAATTTGCTAAAGCACACAAGCACATCAGCGTTGGCACCCTTATGTGGATTGACGTCCAATCTGCTCGCACGAAGCGGTTTTGCTCGACGCTGATACGAACCGCTAGGGTGTGGAACACCCTCCCAGGGCACGTGTTTCCTGCCACATATAACTTAAGTACCTTCAAGGCAAGAGTGAATAGGCATTTTCTAGGCAAGCACGTTCCAACCTAGACCTCATCATTGCTTTGCACTAAGCATGATTGTCGTCAAGCGCAAGCCTATCACGCAATAAAAAAAAAACATCGCGCTGAAAGTGTGAAAAACTTCAAACAGTCCAATTGCTGTAACACTGCATAAATTGGAGTGTAATAAAAACTTGTAATGAATGTGATCTAGGACTCTGATATGAGACTCATTTTAATCTGAAATTTTGACTCACATGAGTGTTCTCCATTTGGAATGGATGGTCTGGCCTACTTACAACAGCGTTTCTGTTAGTCATGCTACGTTGGTTTAAGTTGGTAATTGCATACTTAGTTGGAGATAGTACCTACTACCTATTAAGTACCTAAATTTAACACATACCATGGATAAGTATTAAGTGTATTTGATAACGTCGAGTCAGCCCTTGACTGCGATTTCAGCCGGTGTTAGAACATGTTGTGGTTTTAGACTAGGTGTAATATTTGATTCTGGACTGTTATGCCCTTAACTTAACCTGATACAAGAGTGATAAAATTAGTAGGTATGTTTATTTTTTATATTATGTTAACAGCTACGTACAGCAAGTAGACTGGGCAGGGCCCGTCTGCTACTCCTTGAGTTCGCAAAAGATATCCACGCCCTGTGGCGCTATGGTGCTCCTTTTCCTACCTTCCTGAAACTCATCGGCTCGCTTCTCCTCTGCCTGGTCATCATAATGCCGTTGCTTTATCCTCTATTTGTCTTGGCAATTACTTATATCACCTACGAGGGCCTTTTTCTAAGGTAACTTACCATCTTTGATCAGATGCCCAATGGTCCAAGATCCCAGAGCCGCCAGACCTTACTTATTTTCTGAGAAACAAAATGTGTGTAATATAGTAGCTTTGGTACGTAGATTTAACGTACGCATACTCGCAAATTTGGGGCGACGGCCAATTTATAGTTATAAGGTGCTAAAGGTACGTAAAAACGTTGCTAACTTTACTTATTTTCTGAGTGCTGATTTTTATGTATGTTGTACAGAATATTGTTAATAATTAATAATCAATACTCCCAGACTCATGCCGTGGGCCGTTATTTCTGCCAGACACTTTAAAGGTCGCAAAAAAAAAACTTAACTTTACTTATTTTCTGAGTCTTCATTTTTATACACGATACTCAGGAAACTGTTTCAATACTATTTGCAAGCAGCCAGACTAATCTGATGGGCCAAACATCCGCCAGACTCGATTTGAAATTTCGCTGTGATAAAATGTTGACCTTATTTACAAGGTTTTAGGGACCTTTTTCATTGTGTGGAGTAAAAAGAACCATCAATTATTGCAATATCTAAGCCTGTGTACGAAAAGCTTACGAAAATCCACAATAAAGAGGGTGAAAAGAGGGTTGGAACCTTACATGAAGGTTCTAAGTTTTTGAAGTTAGGGACTTGAAAATCGGCATTAAGGTCATTAGTTTTAAATAATAATAACCTGTATAAGCAATTTTCTGAAAATCCACCCCAAAAGGGGTGAAATGGGGGCTGGAAGTTTGTATGAAAATCCTATGTTTTTGAAGCTAGAGACATGAAAATCGGCACTTAAGTTTTTAGTTTTAAATAATAAAAACCTGTATAAGCAGTTTTACGAAAATCCACAACAAAGGTGGTGAAATGGAAGTTGGAAGCTTACATGAAGGTTCTAAGTTTTTGAAGTCAAGGACTTTAAAATCGGCATTTAGATTATTAATTTTAAATAATAATGACCTGTATAAGCAATTTTTCGAAAATTCAGCCCTAAGGGGGTGAAATGGGAGTTAGTAGTTTGCATGAAAGTGCTATGTTTTTGAAAACATGGAAATCGGCATTTAAGTTATTAAGTAATTTTCATAAATAAAAACCTTCTTAAGCTATATATTATAGCCGCAAGAATGTTAAGAACTTTGATAAGAGCAACGTACCTCCGTGTAAAGGTGAGCTTCTGCAGCAGTTTCGGCAGCGAATTATATAAGCAGCTTTTAGAATAATGCTTATTTGACAGAACTTATAATTTTTAAACCTGAATATAACGGATGGATGTTGCAAAACAACAATTACCATTTTAACTGGTTCGATGGGGACCAATTACCGGGTTTTGTAAGAGAATCCCTTGAAGTAGAATCAGGTACTTTACTCTCACTTCAAATTGTTTTTATAAATTTTGAAGCTATTCGAAACTTTATTATTTTATTTGTTTTTACAGATGAAGATTTTACCAATGATATTGACGACGATAAAGATTTGAATATTCAACACCAATGTGCTTAACATGCACCCAACGAGATTATCTCGCGACGAGAGAGAGATAGAGATGTTGTCGTTGCCAGCTGTTTCGTTTACCCTGAAAAAAATATTCGGCATGTAAAGATTCGTAGAGAAAAATACCACAGATAATAAATATTACTCTCATCTTTACTTTTGACGTAACGAGTTAGGTAGTAGTAACCATGTTAGGTTCGGTAGACAAATAGAGATAACGGGTAGACATAATATTACTCGTTGTGTGCATGCTAGCCCTACAGGATTGGCTAGATGAGGAATTACCAAACTTCGACGATGACGATAGTGATGATTATTAAAAATAATATTTAATAAAATATTTTCTTAAAATTTTAATTATTAGATTTAATTTTCATCTTTATTATCATTGAAATATACTTAAATATTAAGATAATAAAAGCGGACATTTATATGTATATTTTTCGGGATAGCCTTCCGCGTGGTTGATGTAAAGAAAAGTAACATTCTTGTGTTACTTTTCTCTTTATAAACACTTGGAGCCTGGCAGCATATACGTCCATTATTCAGGTCACGTTGTAGATTTCACAAATATATTTTTGTATTGAATTGAACACATTTTGCTTTAGGACTTCACAGCTGATTAAGTCTAGCTCACTGAATCTCCTCATGTCACTCCTATGTCTTTCCCCGGGATATAACCTACCTCTATACAAAATTTCAGCAAAATCGGTTGAAAAGATGGTCCGGGAAAGCGTAGCAAACAGACAGACAGACAGACACAGTTTCGCATTTATAATATTACGGATTTAGATATGAGCATAGATAAACATATTTATCAGTCGCCCGCGACTTCGATCGCGTACAATTTCTGATTTCCTATGAGATTATAAAATTTTCACGCTGCAAAAGGCATATCTAAAGAGGCTATAATATATTATCTATAGCTTACGAAGGTTTTTATTATTTAAAACTAGTTAATAAGTTAAATGCCGATTTTCATGTCTCTAACTTCAAAAACATAGAACTTTCATGCAAACTACTAACTCCCATTTCACACCCTTTGGGCTGAATTTTCGCAAAATTGCTTATACAGGTTATTATTATTTAAAATGAATAATCTAAATGCCGATTTTAAAGTCCTTGACTTCAAACTAAAACTAAAAACTTAAGTGCCGATTTTCATGTCTCTAGCTTCAAAAACATAGGATTTTCATACAAACTTCCAACCCCCTTTTGGGGTTGATTTTCAGAAAATTGCTTATACAGGTTATTATTATTTAAAACTAATGACCTTAATGCCGATTTTCAAGTCCCTAACTTCAAAAACTTAGAACCTTCATGAAAGGTTCCAACCCTCGTTTCACCCTCTTTATTGTGGATTTTCGTAAGCTTTTCGTACACAGGCTTAGATATTGCAATAATTGATGGTTCTTTTTACTCCACACAATGAAAAAGGTCCCTAAAACCTTGTAAATAAGGTCAACATTTTATCACAGCGAAATTTCAAATCGAGTCTGGCGGATGTTTGGCCCATCAGATTAGTCTGGCTGCTTGCAAATAGTATTGAAACAGTTTCCTGAGTATCGTGTATAAAAATGAAGACTCAGAAAATAAGTAAAGTTAAGTTTTTTTTTTGCGACCTTTAAAGTGTCTGGCAGAAATAACGGCCCACGGCATGAGTCTGGGAGTATTGATTATTAATTATTAACAATATTCTGTACAACATACATAAAAATCAGCACTCAGAAAATAAGTAAAGTTAGCAACGTTTTTACGTACCTTTAGCACCTTATAACTATAAATTGGCCGTCGCCCCAAATTTGCGAGTATGCGTACGTTAAATCTACGTACCAAAGCTACTATATTACACACATTTTGTTTCTCAGAAAATAAGTAAGGTCTGGCGGCTCTGGGATCTTGCTCTACAATAATGTCTAAGCAAATCGTAATCATTTGACAAATGTTTGACAACTTGTTTTGATGTGCAGTCACAAGGCAGTCACCTACTCGTATAAACTCCGAATGAATAGGTCGAATTATCCGTTTGGCAAACGATTACGATTACGATTTCCTTACATAATCAAAGCACTGGTTTTTAATAACTAACAAATTCTGCTTTAAATTGTTACCTACTTGGTTTTAAATCGTTGCTAATAATGTTCCGTACCTAATGAGTATCGTGATAAAATGGCATAATGTAACAATTTCAAAATTTACGGAAATCTTGTTTCAATGATGTTTTAAAATTACCTTTTTGCTTTATCAGTAACTATCCGCCTTATCTCCCGTGTAGGGTTGCTGATCCATGGGACTGTAGGAATGATGATAGACCTGTGTACTACAATAATATCTTATGAGTATTTGGCTCTTGGACCCTTCCCATTTCGAGAAGAGACTCGTGATCCATTGAGATTGGCTGCCTTAGATAATTTTGGGCATTATCTATTTTATTAACAAGCATAATTATTACACGTACATTATTTTTTAATTGTATGGCATTGAATTCAGTTGGTGGTTGGACCAGCCCTGGCGGTTTCAGCCGATCGCCATATTCCAACGCGTGCTCGCCCTCGTTGCTCAGCCGTGCAACCCCATCGATATGTGGAAAGTCAGAGATGTCCTTACCCGGGGGATCCTTCTCACACACTCGCTCGCCACTTCTGTGGACTATCTGTGCGTTATGCAAGGGTTACTGGATGAGGCTTAGTAGTTTGGTAAGTTAACTATGTTAATACTTTTTACACGTATTGTGTGTGTGTGTGTGTGTGTGTGTGTGTGTGTGTGTTTGTGTGTGTGTGTCTGTGTTTGTTTGTGTGTTAACCCTTTAGACCATTCAAATAAGGTGTGACTTTTTAATGGATTTTTACTTCTCACAAGTAAGTAGCGTAATGTCTCAAATGAACCTTGTTAGTAAGGTAAGGTAAGGTTAGGTAACCTTATTGACTTATCAGTAGGGTATTAGGTAGGGACCTATTTGGTAGAGCTACGACGCTACGAGTACATAATATAGCAGCTCTACCGAAAGTCTTGTGTTGTTTCTTAAAAGCATACCTAACTCTCGTAACACAACTCTTTGATTATCCGTACCTACTTTAAATCTTTCTTATTATGCTATGTTATATTGTATTTCGCTGTGGATTCAACGTGATGAACTTTTTGGTAAATTTTACCCTTCTAATAAAAAATAGAATTACCAAAACCAATTTTTTTGGTTTTCCGTCGATAAAATTGGGTTTAGGTAGGTACTTTCACCTTTTTTTTTATTTACTTTTACTATGTATATTGTTCTCTTGATTAACACTCATCATGTATATCAGTCAAATATGAATCCTTTACATAAATATCAAACCCAAACTTTAAAAAAAGTGTGTGTGTAATTTACACACGGCAGAAGTGAAACTTCAGAAAAGTAGCCTACGAGAGAATGTGAAAAATATAACTTGTATTCTAACTCATTCTGTCGCAGGCTAAATGCTATTATGAATATGTTTGTCTCGTTTCATCGAATTTTCTAATCACGGTTCTAGAGAAGTTTCACTTCAAAAAGTAGGTACAAAGCACAAACCGTGTGTGGTAATATAATAATAGATAAAAATATGCACACATTTCATGTATTTTCCAATAATTTATCTGAAGATATTGTCAATTTTGGCAAAACACTTGAGATTACGTGGTAGCGAGTCAAAAAAAGAAGTGTCACAAAACGGCATTCTACCAGTTCAGCGGTGTGAGTCGTCACTGCCAGACGACAACATGGCGGTCATTATTATCGCCCTGTTAGCAATCACCCATTTGTAAGTACCTGCTTAGCTACACGTTTGTTTGTATCGCACAGCCATAACATCCGTATAATAGCCGATTGGTATTCATTATTGAATTGTATGCATGGTCTTTGAATATCCTTGATTTCATATTAGGTAGCTGCAGCTGTCTAATGTTTGAACCTAGGTACTCCTAAAAAGTTGCCCATTTATTTATGTATACCTACTTACTTACTAATATTATAATTGCGGAAATGTGTCTGTCTGACCGTCTGTACATTATTCCGTCCGATCTACTACGCTTTCACGTCTCATCTGTCAGATTTTGAAGAGTACATTTTAGCATATTTTAGTATGTAGGCCATTAATGAAATCCTTAACTTTTGCCCTTGACTTGAACACGTGGACGAAGACTCGTCCTCCCGTAAAAACCGTTATCGGCTCGAATCGCAATCGAAGCGAAGCTTCTGAATTTGCAGAATGCCTTAAGTGTTTTTGTGCGTGTGTTATATGATAATCACAAAATTTGTTATATAATAATCACAAAATTTGTTACTTATACAGGGTTAATTGTAAAATACCAGCAACCTTCTACAGGCAAGTTCTATGCACCAAAGTAAATAACTTTTGTTCCACGACTTTTTATAATTCCTAAAAATAAAAAAATTAAATTTTCTTACAAAAATAAAAATATTTATTTTTCTGTTCTAAAATTTTAATAACTCTACGCGGTGCGTACTGCGTACCTATCAAAGGGAATCGCGGTGGGCGGCACGGCGCGTCAAAGGCGCAGGTCAATTCAGTCGCTTTCAGTCGGTCGCACGCGCCGTTATTCGCATAGGTACTGTGTTTGCATAGGTTCTGTTCTGTGCCTACTGCCTAGTGCATAAAGGATGGCTTATCGATATTCTAACATTGAATACACTGAAATGGTTCAAGTGCTCGCGATATGTGGTGATAACGTTTCGGAAGCTTGCCGCGAGTTTGCAAGGCGATTCCCTAACGTAAATAGGTAGGCCAAGCCGCGTGGGGATGCTGGCTGCCACACAGCGATTAAGGGATCACGGCAATTCCATCCTAGATCTAGGGATCGTGGTCGACCACCGAGGCGCACAGTGCGTGAAGAGGAAAACATTATACAATTTTTTGAAGAAATTCCAGCAGCAAGTACCTACCAACGATGCAGCCCGAAGGTTTAATGTGTCGCAGTACTTTGCTTGGAGCGTCATCCACAATGAGGGGAAATACCCTTTTCACCTGCATCGGGTCCAAGAACTCACCGATCCCGATAAACCAGCGCGGGTTGCTTTTTGTAACTGGCTGCTAAGTGATAGCAGAGAGGCCCACAGTTTTATGGACCGATGAAGCTACATTTGGTAGAGTTGGACTCTTCAACACTAGAAATGAACATTTATGGTCGTTTGAAAACCCCCACCAACCTAGAGAGCATAGTTTTCAACACCGTTTTAGTGTTACTGTGTGGGCAGGAATTTTAAATACCACATTACTGGGCCAGTGAGTAATAATTAATTTAGGTAGGTAAGCAAAATTTCCATTTTAATTCAGTAGAATGTTTTATTCAATAATTGCTAATGCCACTTTTTAAATAGGTAGGTAGACCGTACGCCTGCATTAAAAAAAAATAACTAGCCAAGTGAATCTTAAGTTAATAGGTAGGACTAGGTAGTAGGTAGGTACATAACTAGTAACTAGCTAAATACCTAACTTCACTTTTTATGAAATAAATTGATACATTTTTGTTTAATTTCAATTGACTGTAGATACCTAGTTAAGTAGCCTCTCATTACGTACGTATTGGAATAAATTACGCGGCGGGAATCAATGAAATGATAAATTCCAAGTAGGTACCTACCTATGTCCTATACTACTCGGGCGCAAACTTTCTGCGCACGGAACAAACATTTCTCGTATTTTCATTAAGGTGAACGCACACTTATCCGAGCCGAACGAGTCGAACTAAACGAATTTCAGAATTCTGTATATGAAATCTCATGAAACCTCGCATACTTCTCCGCGTCGAATCGTCCGAATCTGCAAGAACCCTAGTAATCCTAGACAAATTCGGATGACGTCATCAGATTCTCGGCGCGGTTTATGCGGTCGACTCAACCGATGCGCTCGCATTCTATCAGTTGCCTATGACAGAGCAATGCGAGAGTACTATTTCTTCATTGTTTTGTGTCGATTCTTTCGGCGCGGTCGATTCTTCTGGTGCGGAGTGTGCGAGGCCTCCTTGACTTCGATTCGTTCGACGCGTTCGGCTCGGATAAGTGTGCGTTCACCTTTAGAGGCCGGACGGCGCGGCGCGGCGGCCTTTGAATTCGATCTTGTTTGTGTCACTCGCCGCCGCGTACCGCTTGAAGTCTCAATTCTGAATAGTAGGTAAGTAACAATTCGCATATCAGCTGATTCTGCTGGTTGTCACGTTGATTCGGACTAAACCGGGCTTGGAGGTCCGTTTAAAGACCTACCTACCTATTTTTGTTTCTTCGATGACTCGGATAGCAAATCAAACTTAGTCCTGATTTTTATCACTAACATCTGATCTGTAAAATCGCTAATAAATCGGCATTATTTAGGTAGGTAAGTACCTATGTAGGTACACTTTGTTGAGCCGTATGGGAAAGTACCTATTTGGAAGTGGAAACTGGGAACTCGCCGCATTATGATCCTTAAAGAAAGCGTTTCGATTTATGGAAATGGTTCACGACCCTCAGCAATGAGGAATACGACACATACAGAGATGCTCAAATTCAAGTCTCGAACAGATACTTAGGTACCTACTTAGGTGTTAGGTTTGTAGGTAAGTCAGGTGGTAAATTATAGGTACTAGGTAGTTAGGTGACGCGTTAGGTAGATAAGTTAAATGTTAGGTACGCAGGTTATGTGTGTATTTTATGTGTTGGTTAGATTGGTATTTGGTAGGTATCTGAGGCATTAGGTAGCCTGTTCGTGTTGACTGTTGAAGGTTTTGTAGGTACCTAGCTAGGTTAGGTGTGAAGAATGTAGGTAGGTAGGTGAATAAACTAATAAGGGATTGATAGGTGGTAATTTTGCCCTTCCGTAAAAAGCGCGGGAAATTGCCAAGTAAACAACATGCTTATCATGTGCGCGTATGGTAGGTACTTAATGACTGTCCGATACTTACGTCTGTCGCCGCGAGAAGTTTTTTTGGTGTTCACGACAAACGCTAGTGTAGGAAGAAATTATTGACCTGCAGACGATAGCTCAGCCCGATGTTAGTAATTTACGTCCAAAGCATTTGTAAATACGACAGAGAAGTGATAACTTCGGACGTTAATTGTTGCGCGGTTAGTAGTCGACGCTTCATCACGCAGGTGTGGAACAGGCATTACATAAATTGACCATAGAGTTAAAAAACTGACAGACTTTTCAACAAAAACTTAGAATTTTTTTTTTGGTTAATTTATTGAGTTGTGAAAAGTCGTTGAACAAATGTTGTTCAGTATCATGTATAGAAGTTATATTTTAGAGGTTGTTGGTAAATTACAATTAACCCTGTATAATAATCACAAAATCACTGGTAGAGATCTCTTATAGAGATAAGTGTATCCTTGTCCACTATGTTTCTGTTTTTTCTACATATTGTATAGCTTTTTGGTAAAAAAAAAATTAAAAAAAAAAAAAAAAATTATTGCCTAACAATTAGATACCTAGGTACTATCTACAGTCAAATATCAAAATATAGAGAGAGATAGGAAAATTCAGGCAGGTGCTCCCTATATTTATTTGTATTACATGGTATATAACACGGTAAAAACCAGGTGGCCCGAAGTCCCGAGGGCGAGGGTATTCGTGGTCTTAGGTTTTAAAAAAAAACATTTAAATCGGTTTAACGGATTGACCGTGAAAACACAGACAGGCAGACCGACAGATAGACTAACAAACTATTGTATTCAATATTCAGGTTAAAGAATTTATTTTCTCAAAGAATTGTTACAAAATTCACATATAGCAAAAACAATGTTATGGCATCAAAAATATTTCGGCAAAGAGGTAAAGTTTGTGAGTTTGTGAGGTTGTAGGGGGTAATCTCTGGATCTACTGAACCGATTTTGAAAATACTGTTACCAATAGAAATCCACATTATTTGTGAGTGTCATATATACTAACCCGAAAAATGAAAAGACTTTTTCGTGGTTTCGTGGACCGTTTATACTCAGACTTACAAATCCGACGATTTGTAAGTCTGAGTAAAAACGGTCGAACGAAAACGTTTCTTACGAATTCCACGCCGACGAAGTCGCGGGCATCAGCTAGTAAGTTATAAAGTATTTCTAAGTCTACCCTCACAAATTCACCATATCTCCGGTTGAAGAATGCGACATCGTTGCCACAGTGTAGTTTATCAGTAGGTTAATTTAATTTATGATAATTTATTAAGATTATTTGAGTTAGATTATATCATGAAGTACCTACATGTTTTTTTAAAATTGTTTTTAAATTTGTTGAACGAATCTGCCTAATACTAAGCTCTTCCACCAAGGGGGCATGCGCATCACACAAAGTTCCCCGAGGGCTTCACATTCGGCGTCGCCACCGCGGCTCATCAGATAGAGGGGGCGTGGAATGTAAGCGGTAAGGAAACTGCTGATTATTATTATTATTGGCCTTCCAACTCTGTGAGCTTGTACTAGAAAGAACCACAACAGTGCCAAGGTTGGCTTTCCAACAATAAATTTACCATTGTTAATCCGCTCTGTAGAGGATAGGTATGCTTATTATAAAATCATCTATGTATATATAACCATCAATCATCTATGTATATTAATCATCTATGTATATGTGATGTAACCATGTTGAGCGTTGACCCGTGGCCTGTAAAATAGCGTTTTTCAAAAAGAAGTTAATGTAACCCTTGCCTTAATAAATGAGTAGGTAATCCACCCATGTATAAAAAAATTCTGTCGCCTAGCAACTTCCTTAAACATCTTGTTTCATAATATCTTATCGATTCACTCGAGGAGATCATGTCAATCAATTTTTTTATCACTGATCTGAAATACTTACCTTGTGATATGGGTGTTACTTATAATACATTCTTTACTCAGTTATCTATCTATATCGTACGTAATTATCTGATCACAGGCAAATCAGAAAATGTATGGGACCGACTCTCGCATTCCCGACCATGGATGATTGCTGATGGCACCAATGGAGATGTCGCATGTGATTCCTACAACAGATACCAAGAAGATGTGGATGCACTGGCTTATATAGGCGTGGACTTCTATAGATTTTCCCTATCCTGGGCAAGAATTTTGCCCACAGGCCGTGTCGATTATGTGAACCCTGATGGCATCCGTTACTACAATAATCTTCTCGATGCATTAGCCGAGAAAAATATTGAGCCACTGGTAAATACATTATTCGTTATAACAATACAAAAAATAGGGAACTTACATTTATTTTGTTGACTTTTTGCCCGTTAAAAATAATTGATGGATTTTAATACAGGCCATTAAGTTTATGATTAAACTAATCTGGGATCATTTATTTCACGAAATTATAATATTTTAGAATGTATAGTTAAAGGTCTGTGATGGTTAGGTACACCGCGTATTTACCTTATACACATTATATTTTATCTCCGAATCACATGATTTTTCAAAGTTCATATTCATTAAGAATTTTTATTAAACTTTTTAGTTTAACTAGTTACATACTTAATTAGCTTTAATTGAAGGTATTTGAGGAAATTTCTATTCAATCAAAATTGATCATCCTTGGATGTAAATTGTACGTTTCCTTCGATTGGTCCAGGTAACTTTGTTCCACTGGGATTTGCCACAAACCCTTCAAGAACTTGGAGGATGGGCCAATCCGAAAATGATTGACTACTTCCGCGATTACGCCGACTTATGCTTCAGAGAGTTCGGCGATAGAATAAAATCCTGGATCACGTTCAACGAGCCATATGAAATTTGCGAAGATGCCTATGGCGACGACAAGAAAGCTCCTGCGATTGACAGTCACGGTGTCGGAAACTATTTATGCAGCGACACTCTTCTGAAAGCCCACGCAGAATCTTATCACTTGTATAATGAGACCTATAGGCCAAAACAGAATGGGAGAATTATGATCTCAATCAATGCTATATGGTATGAACCAACAGATCCTGAAAATCCTGAACAAGTTGCTCTGGCTGAAGTGGCAAACCAGTTCAAAGTAGGTTTTATGTTTCTCTTATTAATTTATGAAGATTTTTATTTACAAATGCATTTTGAGTATCTATTCTGTGTTTCTAGTTCGGATGGTTCGCTCACCCAATATTCACAGTAGAAGGAGGGTATCCCGTAGTCATGGTAGAGAATGTGGCTCAACAAAGCAAGGCTGAGGGTTTGCCTACACCACGCTTGGAACAGTTTGACGCTTACTGGATCGAGAGGATTAGAGGCACTTCTGACTTCCTTGGGATCAACCACTACACCACACATTTGATCACGGGCGCCGGTGTGGACCCTATTTCCAAATCTCCGTCTTGGCTGAAAGATATTGGAGCTGTAACAAGCATGAAAGTTGGCAGCGATTCGGCCTCTGAATGGCTTCGGGTAATATCAACTGTGTAATTTTAAGTGTTTGCCCGAATTATGGGCATTTGATCTTTGCAGGGTTAGACTGGTTGTACCGATATCGCTCTTCGTAGCAAGCCGCCAAAATACAAGTAAGATGTCAATCTGTGTCCAGATATGGTCAGTTGACGATGATGATGTCGATTTTCTTAGTTTCCTCTTTTTCCCTGTACTTCCAATTTAGGTGTCGCACAAAAAGTCTGACGATATCTGTCTACATGACATGACGTCACTCTACAAATTATCCGTTTGGTAAACTATGCTATGAAGATTTAAGTATCTTCAAGGAGCTACGTTGAGCATGATTCCGTCATGCATTGCCGGAAATTGCCATTATTTTGTGTTTTTCATGTAGGTAGGTAAAGAAGATAATTTTGTACTTATCTATAAATGTTTATCTCTTAGGTGGTACCTACTGGATTCGCTAACTTTTTACGCTGGTGCAAGAGTTCTTACAACGATCCACCGATTTACATCACTGAAAACGGATTCTCTGACCGAGGCACTCTTCTAGATTACGGACGAATTAAGTATTTTAATGTAAGTAGTCTGTCTGTCTGTCAACCGCCTTATTCTCGGGAACGCGTGCAGGTATCAAGTTGAGATTAATCTACTAAGTAAATGAGAAAGTTTGTATAAGTAGATGTTTGTTTGGCACAGAGATAGATTAAGTATAATCTGAAATAACACATAGGCTACTTTTTATCTCGGAAAATTAAAGAGTTCCCGCGGGAACCAAAAAATCTCAATGCACTCTGACTCGCACTTGACCGGTTTTTTAAATCAGAGATTAAGATAATAATATGTATTTAATATGTACTTAGTAGGTATTCGTGCTCGTTTTATCTAACTACTTTTCCGTATTTCAGGATTACCTGTCCGAAATTTTGAATGTTATCTACGATGATGGCGTTAATATTCTTGGATACACAGTATGGACCCTTATGGACAATTTTGAATGGCGAGCTGGATTTTCGTAAGTTGCTATTATTATGTCTATAAAACATTAAATAGTTACGTACCTAGCTAGTACCTGCTGTTTCACGGTAATAAGTATGAGTGTTATTAAGTATATGTAAGTATTTTTCAGTCCCATATGTGGGTAGCATTTCAACAGTTGCCCCTAAACTATGGTTCAGAGTAAAATTCAGAAAAACATTTGTATTCCTTGTGAACACCAAACTGTCACTGTTACCAAGATATTGGGTGGCCATTGTAACTACAGTTCGCGCGCGAGTTGAATGCGGAGCATAATTAGTATGGTGACACATACATATAAGCTCTGCATTCAACTCGCGCTCGTACTATCATACTAATATTATAAATGCGAAAGTGTGTTGGTTTGTCCTTCAATCACGCCGCAACGGAGCAACGGATTGACGTGATTTTTGGCATGATTATAGTTGAGGACGAGAGGGACATAGGCTACTTTTTATCCCGGAAAATTAAGGAGTTCTCGCGGGAATCAAAAAAAACTTAAACCATGCGGACGAAGTCGCGGGCATCAGCTAGTTTATAATAAGTATTAAGTAGTATTAGAAATGAGGTGAAAATCTCCAATTTTAATTTATTTTGCGCAGTGAACGTTTCGGTTTATACCACGTCGACATCACGGATCTGAGCTTGCCACGAACACCTAAACTGTCCGTCGAGTATTGGAAGCAGTTGTGCGCCACACGAGAACTACCCCAGGATGAGCGCTTCAAGGATCCAGCTGTAAGTTTTTCAAATAAACAGTTAAAGTCAACGACCTCAATTTACATAGACGGGCCCTGTCAAACAAAGAATGTGGACTTATTTTACTAACGCCATCTAGTCTGAAAAGCGGGACAGCGCTATGGCGGGGACAAAGACAGGCTTATACAGGTGTGGAGCGCGCTCTACAGGTCGGACGCCCAATTTTTTTCTATGAAAGGGCTCATCTAGTACCTACCTGCATATATGTATAAGTAGGTACTAGATGGGTATAGTATCGATATACATAATATGTCCATATCCATACTTATTATAAATGCGAAAGTGTGTCTGTCTGTCCGTCTGTCTGTCTGTCTGTCTGCTACGCTTTCACGGCCCATTTATTCAACCGATTTTGATGAAATTTGGTATAAGAATAGTTTGTGTCCCGGGGAAGGACATAGGCTACTTTTTATCCCGGAAAATTAAAGAGTTCCCGCGGGATCAAACACCTTAATCCATGCGGACGAAGTCGCGGGCATCATCTAGTACGAGTACTTATAATATATATCGATGGTTAAAGTAACCCACTTAGCAATATAATATCAAGGTTTATCGCTTTTGGCAATCCGTTTCATCTGAATGTTAACTTGAGGGACGAGTGGCCTAGCTGTAACAACGCATATCAGTCGATTGCAAATGCTAAGCAACGTTGACCCAAGTCGCTAACTGGATGGGTGACCGGATTTTCAGGTTGATAATAATCGTTACAAAAACCTAAGAGTAATTACATGCGGAAGGACGTGGGAACCCACCGCATTATTATCCCAAGAAATCTCCTACCATTATTTGATTAATGGAAAGGGAATACGCCGCAGAGAGCGAATGTTATCTCAATTAACGGGCTTAGGCTTCGCACTACTAAAACATGATATTATGCTTTACCTACCATCATAACAAAGTGTAATTTTTTTCAAAGTATTCCGTGCAACAGATCCTTTCCTTGTTCTTATAACTGCTTGAATATAATCTTTCCTGTAATTATTTATTGTCAGTATAAATAATTTGACATTTTCACGGCCTTGCGTTCAATGTGCATGCTGCTTACTAATGATATATATTCGTGAATTTGTTTGTAATTTCAAACTGAATCTACTGCTATTAATTTGCATGCTAGGTAATTTATATACATCCTATCTACATAATTGGGTATTTGACAATTATTAAAATTAATAATTTTTAGTGATTAATAGAGGATCTCCCAAAAGTCGTAATATCCACGTCTCCTGTTAGTTTTATGTTCGAAAACCATTTTAAACTATCGATTGAAGTAAAAAAAGTGCGTCGAATTTTGATGACGTCACTGTTCAATATTGCATACAACATCCCATACTAAGCGCGCGTTTTGTCGTTTGAAAAAAATTTGACTAGTTGTCAAATACCCAATTGTTAAATATTCATATAAAATGTTTTCATTTTTAACAGGAGCGAAGGCGGGTATAAAGCATGCTCTGATGCATCTAGCGGGAATTGCTTGATATGTATGCAACAATTTATTTATTATTAAATTATTTAATACCATTAATTTAGTATTTATTTACAAATGTTACCCAGCTTCGGTGTTAACGCATTTATTATTTTATATAGGTACTAGCTAATGCCGCGACTTCGTCCGCGTGGTTTAAGTTTTTTTCCCCACAGGCACTCCTTAATTTTCTGGTTTAAAAAGTAGCCTGTCACTCTTCAGGTCCTCAACTATACTCATGCAATCACGTTGATCCGTTGCTCTGTTGCTGCGTGATTGAAGGACAAACTCTATATTTCACCCCTTTGGGGGTCGAATTTTCAAAAATGGTGAAACACGTACTCTTGCATAATATATAACTGAAAGCCCAAATGCTAAGTTTCTTGGCTATAACTTGAGAAATGAAGGACTTTCATACAAACTTTCAACCCCTATTTTACCCCGTGGGGGTGGAATTTTGAAAAACTGTGACACACAATATACTTCTTTATTTATTACTGTAAGCAAAAATACCAAGTTTCGTTGATATAACTTGAGAAATATCTTGAGAAATGACGGAGTTTCATACAAACTTTCAACCCCTATTTCACCCTCTTAGGGATGGAATTTTCAAAAATCCTTTCTTAGCGGATACCTACGTTATAATAGCTACCTGATTGCAAAATTTCAGCCCGATCCGAGCATTGGTTAGAGCTGTGCGTTGATAGATCAGTCAGTCAGTCACCTTTGCCTTTTATATATTTAGTTAAGTAGTCCTTAGTTATGATTAATATACCACACATCATATATTATATATGAAGCCATTATATACTTATATACTTACCTATATATATGGCTCGTATGCATCGACTCACCGAAGTAGAATTTATTTATGGCATATTAATAAATATTATGTTTATGCATTATGCTATTTTTTGTTAGTTATGGATCTAGGCAATTAAGTACATAGGTATGCAATAGCTACAATTAAGGCAAAATGCACAACTGTCCCTACAGAACTTATTGTATAGCTTGCATGTACCTAGACGCGAAATATTTTATCAGCAGGTTTTTTATATATTATATACTATGACATAGTACAATATATAAATATAATTTATATCTCCTGCAGTTGCAACTCTACAAATCAGAACTTTAAGGATCTGGAAGAAGCAATTGAAAACGATAATGGATATTAAAACAAATATTTATTTAGTTCATATAAGAATATCAAATTATTTACAATGAAATTATTGCAATATTAGTTACAATGTATGACATTTATAATTTCATTGTTATAACATTGATACACGTAGTTATTATATACACTACAGAGAAAACTTGCATGTGTCAGACTGCAAAGATATGTTTGTAAAATATTTAAGGCTATACTTAAGAAATAAACCATAAAATAGTTTACTTAAAATATTGTTCCGAATATTATTCTGTTACTGTCCCAGAGACCTGTCCTAGAGACGCGGCGCCGGCGACGCGCAAACGGTTAGCAAACATGGAATGTTTCTCATTATGTCGCAGTGCTGGAAACATAGTAGGGCACACATAATATCATTCACACGCAAATCGCCAACTTCAAATATCAAATACCTAGCGTAGGTATATTCGAATACACGATAGTTGGACTATATTTTGCCAAAGACTAGAATACATAAATGCTCCTTGTATAGGACTATCCAATATCCATTGTCTTTCCAGTTCTCCACTTAACCTGTGCAATAAAATTCACGTTTAAAGACGAAATATAACCCGTAGTTATCTCCTCAAGAGTAATTTATCCAACAGTAATGGATTTTGGTATTTTGAACCATTATTATCAGCGTACCGTTCCCCACCATAGTACCTACCGTACCATAGTTTGCAATAAACTATTTCTGCACGAAGCTAAGAACCTTTGGTAAGTAATTATAGTTGTAACGAACACGTTACAACCAAGGTTAATTGACTTATAATTTTAATGAGCATTTTCAAGGGATTAATGTAGGTACAATTTAGTAATTTCAATCGATCTTTGGTAATCGAAGTTAGTATTTTAATAAATTAAAGCTCTTTTTAAAATATATACAATAGTACCTAGCTTTTTTCTCAAGTTATCAAGTATAGTTATATATCTATAAAGTTGTCGACTTGTGCGTGATACAATGAAGCGTCATATAGGCCTTACCATGTTTACACAGAGGTAACATAATGTAGTGCATGTTTTGTTTATTACTTAATAATAAATACAAAAAGACGCAGGCACATTTACAAAAATATAGACGACCCTACAGTTCGATACATATAAACATCTAAAGGAAAAAGATAAACAAAGAATAATGAACCGAACAATATGAAAAGCTTCATCACTTAAAAGATAAATTAATGCACGACAAATACCAAATATAGTACGACGAAGGGATGAACAGAATACAAAATGAAATGTATTATAAACCCAGCACCGTTACACTTAATCATAATAGTTACACAGTTGATATATTTATTGCTATTTATTTATTTATATAAATGAAAATTACAATTTAAGTCTTACAAGATTAAAGTACTTTTACTAATATGGCAAAGTTTTCAATGTAGTATTTTTAATTAAATTTTAAGGCCTAATTTCAACATTATCATCAAACAATCTAACTGAATTCATAAAAATTCAAGAGACTAGGTGGGCTAAGACTTGATTTTGAAAGGTCAACTTTTGTAAAGAAGTTATTTTTAAGTATCTCAGGAAAATAAAAAAAAGTAAGCCGACGTGTTTATCTCGTAGCTCATAATAAAGCTAGCCACAGTACATATGAATTCGTTGAGTTGATATGCTCTCAGTTGCCAAATGCGCATTGACTATGCTGTTGAAGTGTTTAGTGGAGACCTTAGACAACACAATATTGCACTCACATAGCAAATACAAACGCACGAGCACTTAACACATTCTGTTTAAGAAATACCTACAAGCTCTCGCAGCAACTACCTATATGAGTCCAGCAGGGCTAGCATGGGCCGGAGATAAAAAAATTTATCCCCCGATTTTATCCACTGACAACAGATAAAATTAACTTTGCCACTTCTCAGAGCACGGCAACAGGGGAGAGGAGAAGTTTATCCCCGTTTGATATTTCACGGGGACTCGGGGGACTATTTATCCACCGTTATTTAGCGTTTCTATTTATTTATTTAGGAATAAATTTTTTATCCTTTCCTCGGGGAGAAAATTGTCTCGGCCCATGCTAGGGGGGCTGATTGATTATTTTCTAATGTCACTACCTAGCGTCATCCATTCGCACGCGTAAAATACATCTTTCCTTTCGAACCAAACATAAAGTATATATCAGTAAACTTAATAGTTGCCAAAATAACTAACTAGGTTCCGTTTAACTATCACTATTCTAATCATAATCTCGAAAAATACACAAGGACGGTGTAAGTAGACAAAACACATTTGACATTATACTATAAAAGTACATAAGTAGATTTATTTCATTGATATTTATAATAATACATAAAGAAATAGTCCGATGTAGAAATATAACGTTACCTTAATTAAAAACACAATAAATAAATTGTATATAAAAGGCACAATAAGGCACTGTTACGTCAAGATGGTATCACAATCTAAGTTACATCGATACAATTACATTAATCGTCCTCCTCAACTGACGTCATCGTTTTTCTGTGATTAAAGGATTCCCCATAGTCTGGTAGTAAGAGTATGGGAATCCCATCTCACAATTGGTTCTAATTACAAATAGTATTGCAACAATGCTTCTTTCGACAAAGAAAGAAGTCTTGCAAAATCCGCAGGTGCTCTCGCTACCACTCACGCTCGGTTCCAGAACAACCGAATTTAACTACACGCTATGAACTAATCAGTTATCACACCGCTAAAACATACGACTGCTCGCGTTTTTATTCAGGCTTTCATCTAAACTGACCCATAAGACAGGAAACAAAATAACTAAAATGAATGAGTGAGTGGACGTTTGAAAATAATATTTCGAATTGCACTCCTGTAGGTATATCCTACAATTTTAACATAAATTTCTAATGAGTAATCAACATATTTTTAATAGTGTAGGTAGATACTTATCATGCAGAATTTCACATCCGTATCTCATTCAGATAAATGCCGAGATGCGAAAACCAATTCTAAATAATAAGTTATTGTGGCCAGCATGCTATATTGTTTATACTCGAAATTTGGAACAATAGTTTTTTGTAAAACCACAGACACTAATAATTATGTATTGTGTTGTGTAGTGTTGATCGATTAATCGGAGCATTTATCGAACAACAGACACGTGTTCATATAAAATGTATGACACCAAAAGTATTTTTTGTCGCGTGATATCACACCACAACACATTAATGTGTCTGCAGCTTAAAACGGGGTTTCCACAGCAACGTAGTAACGTACGGACTCTGTGTACCTCGCAGAGGAAAACTACATGTAAGCACTTTCACCAACAGCTAGCGGAAAGGACTAAGCGAGCAAAAAGAGTCAAAATGAGCTCGCTTATTAAAACAACTGTCAGTGAAAGAGTAAACCTATTTTTCATATAAACTGCATTGAACGTGCGAGTTGCAATGTCTGTTGAGCCACCCGAAACTAGTCAATTTCAGACGAATACGTCATTCAGCGGGTAGAAAATCATCCCCAGCTACCCGCTTAATGACTTCGGGTGATACCAACATGGCCCTCGTCTGAAATCGTCTTGTTTCATCCCTAGGCATACAATATACTATTGTCTACACTTAGTCCGTTCCGCTTAGCTATTTCCCGCTCACTGGCCTTTTGCAGTGGAAACCCCGCTTAACACAGGTCGAATATTGTGAAGCAACAAAAACAAATCACACTCGAACACGTAGTCAGTACAGATACATGAATCGCTTCGACCGTCCGTTCATTTGCACACATTACGCTATAAACTGTCATTTGCATAGTGAAATGTACATCAGTACCGTTTGTTCACCGACACTTGGGTTTAGCGCCGACGCTAGAAGCGGTAAGTACTCTATATTTATGATAATACCTAATTTAAAAGTTTGTGGGCACACTGCTTGAGACATTCCTCAAGCATTTCAATGTCTACAGCCAAGTCAGCACGTTGTCTGGTTTATTCGGCGTCGAGTTTATTAGCGACTGCACGTCGTCTAATAGTATGTCATTTGTGAATTCGCCCAACTGAAAATATAGAAAAAATATATTATTAGAAATATTGTCACATCTACTTCACCATCACACATTCGTAACTAGGTAGGTAGGTACCTATAGATGTTTTATTCCAGGAAGTCCGTTTGGATATGTTCGTGGTAGTGCATACCTATTAATTCTGACATGATTTCTCTAATGTGCGTAAGCTCATGAGCGCTCAGTCTCGACCGGGCGCACTAAAGCACTGTTCTACGTGACCCGTTGTCGTATATGAGTGACGGAAGCGATGCGACGCATGGCGACGCCATACGACTCCATAGAAAATGACAAACTTATCTACGCAACAACGTAGGCCACGTGCTACTGTTTAATTCATTCGCGTTGCGTCGCTTCCGTCTCTCACCTAGGACAACGGGTCACGTAGAACAAGTGCCTTAGTGCGCCAGTTAGGACAAAAATATACAAACGAACGGGCTGTCTGAAATCTTGGAGCATTGATCAGAGTTTGAAATTTAACAATTGGGTGATTGACAACTAATCAGCAATTTCTTTCAAACGTCAAAAGGCGTGCTTAATATGTGAAATGTAAGTTTGTATGAAATGCTGAATTGTGACGTCATCAAAGTTCGGCGCACTTTTTTACTTTAAACTATCGAAGTTTAAAACTTCTATCGAAAGTTATTCAATATAAAACTAACAGGGGACGTGGATATTATCATATTACGACTTTTGGGAGATACTCTATTTAATAATCACTAACAATCATTTATTGGACTAACTAGTAGTCAAATACCTACCCGATTCTGTGTAGTAAAATAAATTCAATAGATAAAAAAATTCTTTGATTTTCCGAGACAAAATATGCGTATCAAAAAATTATGGACGTGAAATGGCAACAGACCGATAGAAAGACGCGACGAGACCCATTTATTATGATAGTAAATATTTACCGACATCTAATAAAGATCGTAGTAACGATAGGAAAACCGATGGTGCGAGACGTTATCTTACAGCATACTGGCGTTTATTGAAGGAATCTAGGATCGACTGCTGCTATGGAAGCTCTTATATTGAACTTGAACGGAAAGGTTCATTCCCGAAGGGTTATATCAAAAGCTTATCAAAAGCCATCATCTAAAACATGCGATTTCGGAGAAGCGACGATTTCGAAGGTCGAAAGTGAAGGAAGAGAGGAGCTTCAGCTTGAAGATGATCATGATGATGATGATTTATCAAAAAACCAGAGGCGACTAGAGCTGGACACAAAGTATATAATGATATAAAACGGCCAAAAACAAAGTTTAATCCAACAAGGAAAAGGTGTGTGATTCATCGAAGAAGTAAGAATCGGACATATGAGTCATTATTAGGTATTATTGACCGCGTCAGGCATACTAAGAAATCAGATACATATAGCCAAATATAACAACAAATCAAACTGAAAAATATTAGATTAGGTAGGTACGTGAAGTAACTTATTATATGCTCCGTGATAAAAGGCTACTCGTAAGAGACATATTAGGTATGCACCAAACAAATAAATCTTAAAATAATCTTTTTAAAAATCTGTACTTTTTGAATCAAATTCAGCGAATACTGAACAATATGGCAAAAAGCAAATTCCAACAAATTCATAGTTTTGAATGTACCTACTAGTACTGCCGTATAGCAAATCTGTCTAGTTCCAAATCTGCCTAATCGCGAATCTGTTTAGGTCTGAATATGTCCGCAATACCGAATAAAGGGGCTTGAACGCATTACACTGTACCCTGCATTTTGAAGAGGATAATATGAGGCTGCGGCACACATACACACTATAGAGTACATTATTTACTTGCAATGAGGGTACCAAATCGTCGGTGTCTCCGAGCGCGATGTCCGCGGGGTCGAGGTTAGCACCTGCTTCGCTGGAGCAGTCCATGCGGTCGTCCATGCCCGCCAGGAAGTCCTCGGGCGTGTGCGGCATGGAGTAGGACTGCGGCGCGGCCATGCCCAGCCCGCTGTCGGCCGACTCCTGCCGCTGGTGGTCGGCCAGCCCCGACAGGAACGGGTCCAGCGGCAGCTCCGCGCTCGCGCTGCTCGCCAGCGACGACACGATGGACGACGATTGCCGCGCCATTAGAGATTGCTGGAGAAATTTTCATGCATCTTGAGCTCATTTAATTATGATTACGTTTTCGACGTATTGCTTTTATTTTACGGTGAACGCGCTCGCGCTCTTGCGGCTCGTTCACACAATATTAGCAGCATTACATCCGCCATTAATGATTCGTTATTAAGGCCAAGTTTCCAATAGCAAGTATTCTTGTAAAAGTCGCTATCATTGGCGTATCAATTGGCCACTAAAAACTTGCAGAATGTACTTAGATAACTTGTTGCAATGTTAACACATTGCACAAAGCTGACTTCTACAAGAAGTTGCGGAAGTAACTTGTAGACGCCCACACAATCTTCAAACTATATAGGGTAGAATATAACTAAGAACTTAGAGTCAGAATCAGAGTCAGACTTTTCGGCTTGACAATGTTGTTTAGCCTAGAATGAGCACAACAGATTAATTCATATCATTTATCCTGAAAACGTACTATGATTGAGCCTTTAGGTACCTACTATAAAAATAAGTAACGGGATATCGAAGTTTTCTTATCCAACAACGTACCTTAATAGTCACGGCATTATAAGCAGAATTCAATAATTCGATTGAGAAAAAAATGGCTTAATTAAGTATGCATCATTAATATCGTGTTCAGCAGAGGTGTTATGGTCTCAAATCTAGGTCATTATGCACTTTGGACGTGGAAGATTAACAAGATATTATTGGAATATAAGTTAATACCATTTAGCCTGGATTATAATACCTATGTGTATAATAGTTGTAAGTTATTCTGAGAACATATTTTGACCTTTTTGTAAAATGCATCGGTAGGTACAGTGAAAACACAGATGGAAAGCAGAAGCCAAAACCACTGTGCCAAGCATTCTGTGCTCCATCTTGGAATGCACTATTATAATTATAGGAGTTCTAAATCAAGCACGAATAACGGCGATAAACACAAAACAAACCTCCGCAAATTAAAATGGAACTCTAAAAATAATGCAGTCAAATTTTCCTGGATGGATGACGTAGATGCTTATGAGTTATGAGTTTATGACGTAGGTATGTGGCCTAGTAAGTAATATTGTAATAGGGCGATCGTGCGGTTAGGTTTTTCTGACTAGAAATTCTCAGTACTAGCCCGGAGTTAGGAAGTTGGCAGTGTTTCACCCCCATGCCTCGGAGAGCACGTTTTAAAGCCGTCGGTCCCGGTTATTATCACTAACATGATAATAGTCGTTTAAGCCCGCCAACCTGCATTGGAGCAGCGTGGTGGGTCTAAGCTCTAATTCCCTCTCTCCTATGAGATTGGAGGCCTGTGCCCAGCAGTGGGACGCTATGGGATGTAGTGGTGGTGGCGATTGTGCGGCACAAATGTGTCTTTTAGTGGACATGGTTGCAGTGTTTTTCTGCCGAACTACTCGAGTTGAAAATGTTAATGCAATGCACGATTTTGATGGAATCGCAACATAACGGTCGATTGCGCTGGGTTAGCAACGTTGACCCAGGTTTTGTAAATACATTCAGTTACCAACTGCAAGCAGTCATTTTGTGCGCGCAATCTATACTAATATTATAAATGCGTAAGTTTAGATGGATGTAGGTATGTATGCTGGATGGATGTTTGTTACTCAATCACGCCACAACGGCTGAACGGATCTGAATGTTTGGCACGGAGATAGATTATAGTCTGGATTAGCACTTTATATCCCGGGAAATTAAGGACTTCCCGCGGGAACCAAATAAACCTAAACCCACGCAGACGAAATCGCGGGCGTCAGCTAGTAATTTATAAGCGGACCCTGGTTAATTAAGGGAAATAAATGTTGGGGTAAAGAATACGGTAATCTATACTAATACTAATATTATAAAATCGAAAGTTTGGATGGATGGATGATTGTTACTCAATCACACCTGAACGGCTGAACGGATCAAGGTGAAATTTGGCACAGAGATAGATTATAGTCTGGACTCTGGATGATCTGGCTACTTTTTATTCCGGAAAATTAAAGAGTTCCCGCGGGAACCAAAACACCTCAATTCACGCGGACGAAGTCACGGGTATCAGCTAATCTTTTTATAAAAACTGCTAATATTATTTCAGAACCAGAGGCTTGTTTCAGTCTACGTTAAAAGTTATACGAGAGCTCGAGATTAATTTTTCAAGTTATGTACCTGAAGCCGTATCTCCTGCTGTCGCTGCTTGAGCCGTTCTCGTTCAAGCTGTAGCGACTGAAGGCGCAGCTTTTGCTGGCAAGCCTGTATCGACGCGTTCGCCCAGCCACCTCCCGCCACGCCCCCAGACGTCGGCGTGCGTTGTAAATGGTGTGCTGTAAACGTGGAAAAGGATAAACTTGAGAAACTAATGCTCAATCATGAATAGAGGGTTGTACACAAAATACACGCCACGGCAGCGATAGCAACGTCTCTCGCGGCTCCTAATAGCGAAAACACATGGCGGAAAAAACAATTGTATGGCAAAGAAAATGATTCTCTTATCATATTTTAATAATGAGTGTGTGCACACATGCGAAATAGGACGAGACAGCATGGGCTCGCGCAGACGATTTGGTTTTGTCATGTCCCTCGTGTATTTTCGCTTTAGAATCTGTAGATAATACAAGGATGTTGTATGAAGGCGTTCGCACTAAGGATCACGTGTGACTCCGCAGCAGCAGTCACGCGTCATTATTTGCCGAACGCCACAGTACGACTTGCTGCATACAGGTTCCTTGTACCTATAAAGAATCGACCACGAGAATTCGCGCATCCTTGCAGTAGCTTTGGCAGTCGCGCATCGCTGCTATCGCGTTTTGTGTCTACCCATATCTAAACCAATTACCTAAGTACTAAGGTAGAAATTAGAATATACTTACGTATTCTAGGATCGAACCAAGACGTCGTTCTGGCGGCATGGTTGATAAAATAAATCTCTCCTTCCGGTGTAGTGGCCTGTTCCCAGCCCTCTGGCAGCGGGCCGAGGGCATCTGTCGTCGTGTTAGTGCTTGTACTCTTCGCTGCTGAAATTAATTAAACGCGTTTGAATATCAATGACATTAATTGAAATGATAGTTCTATTGGCAAACGATGTATAATTTTCTCAACAGCGACTAGTTGCAAGCCAGTGAGTAAAAAAACAAAGATATATGCTATGTGAGTAGGTAGTTACTTAGGTAGATCATACATATTATTGTGTATCCGCTTTTTTGAATCTTTGGTAGAGTCTTGAGCTCTGGCTCTCGCTCTCGCTCGACTGACGCTCTGGCTCTACTTCTATAAAGAATACCCTTGGACCAGGAATCCCCAAAATATTAGATACATGCAAGTATAGAATTTTGTCGTTTTGTGAGCGTATGGATGTTTGTTACTCAATCACGCCCGAACTGCTGCCCCCCTAGCATGGGCCGAGACAATTTTCTCCCTGAGGAAAGGATAAAAAATTTATTCCTAAATAAATAAATGAAAACGCTAAATAACGGTGGATAAATAGTTCCCCGAGTCCCCGTGAAATGTTAAACGGGGATAAACTTCTCCTCTCCCCTGTTGCCGTGCTCTGAGAAGTGGATAAGTTATTTTTATCTCTTATCAGTGGATAAAATCGGGGGATAAATTTTTTATCTCCGGCCAATGCTAGCCCGGCTGAACGGATCTGGATGAAATTTGGCACAGAGATAGATTATAGTCTGGAATAACACATAGGCTACTTTTTATCCCGGAAAATTAAAGAGTTCCCGCGGCAACCGAAAAACCTCAGGCAGGGCATCAGCTAGTTTATTAATAATAGGAAAATACATTCCCAGTTATATTATTAACAGACGTAACGAATCAATTCATAATACCAAGGCAATTTTAAAATACCTATTTCAATACGAAGACGGTTTTTTAACCGACTTCCAAAAAAGGAGGAGGTTCTCAATTCGACGCGTATGTTTTTTAAGATCGGTAATCGCGTCGCGTCGGCTAACGAAATGCTTACGAAGCGGCTGTTATTGATAGCCTTCAAAAATAAGGTTTTCATCATACCTATTCGAAAAACGAATATTGGCTTCAGAGGATAGCGGGAGCAAAATGTAATTTTTAGGCCCATAGGACTTTTCATTTCTCTGTTCTGATTGGTCCGCGTTCGTGCTGTGGCTGTTGTCTTCGATAAGTCACGTGATAAATTTGTTGATCGGACATACGCTGAATACGCCTTTACATTTTTTGAATTTCGAACGGAAATAAGGCTGCTAGTCCAAAGAGGAAATAATAATTTATTTGTGTTTTATTTAAACTTTAAATATACGTCATAGTGGGTGTTCCGATATAAGCACTGCGAGCACTGTTCAGTGCTCTGGGGACTACAGTGCTCGCAGTGTATTTCGGAATGTCACACCCAATAATGTCTATACATACTCGTAGAAGGTTGATAGGAGTATTTTCTGGTTGGTCCGCGTTCGTGCTTCTGATTGGTACTTAAACGTATAGGTAATGTCATGGACATAGTAGGTTGATACTCCTAGCTTTTTCTCATACGTAATGATGAAAAATAGTGTGTGTGTCACTCGGGGCCAAATTTTTTGCTCTCGGGCGGCGTATATTGAATTCCTCGCTACGCTCAGGATTCTACTTTAGAATCCTTCACTTCGCTCTGAATTCAAAATAGCGCCCTCGGGGAACAAAAATTTTCTTTGGCCCCATATAACACAAATAACTATTATCGCATCTGTCTACGATCGCCATTGATAAACCAAGTTACGTAAACAGCTGCAACACAGTTTTATACTAACGCAGTTGTTTTAGTTCTTTAGTTCTAAGTAAGTAAGTATAATCTATGTTTATGAGAAAATAAATAAATCTTAAATCTTAAATAATTTGTAAGTACAGTTATAATGTGGGATTTATTTATTTATTCAATTAAACGAAATCATACAATTATTGTAATGTTAATGAATGAAACGATTGAAAGTTGGTAAATCGATGACGATCGCGGTAAAATAAATTAATTAGGTACCTAGGTTGTACCTATAAACGATTATGATGTTTATTTTTTGTCGCAATTAAGTTTTCCCACTCTTTTCTTTTCCACATTACAAAGAATCTTGGACGAAGCAAAGAATTCATATACCTAGTTACTAACAGCTATACGTAGTTACAAACAATTTCTAATAAGTGATAAAAATGTACGTTGGTTTTTAGCTGTAAAATCTTTTCTTTTCTCGCAACATTGACACATTATCAAATAATCAAATATCAAATCAAATAAATATTAAAAATGCGAAAGTTTGGATGGATGTATGGATGTATGGATGGATGTTTGTTACTCAATCACGCCCCAACGGCTGAACGGATCTGGATGAAATTTGGCACAGAGATAGATTATAGTCGGGAATAACACATAAGCTACTTTTTATCGCGGAAAATTAAGGAGTTCCCGCGGGAAACGAAAAACCTCGATCCACGCGGACGAAGTCGCGGGCAACAGCTAGTAAATATTATAAATGCGAAAATTTGGATGGATGTATGGATGTTTGTTACTCAATCACGCCCCAAAGGCTGTACGGATCTGGATGAAATTTGGCACAGAGATAGATTATAGTCTGGAATAGCACATGGGCTACTTTTTATCCCGGAAAATTAAAGAGTTCCCGCGGGAACCGAAAAACTTCAATCCACGCGGACGAAGTCGCGGGCATTAGCTAGTAAAAACTACATGAGAACTAGGTACGTCTGTACTATATAGTATATACATACCTACGAGTATACCTACCTAAAAAAACTGTCGTACTTATTTTCCGAATAAATTAAATTACTTCCTGTTAGGTACCTACGTGATTTATATAAAGTTTTTACGAATAAGTATAAAATATCTAATTGCCACTAAATAATACTAAAGGACGTGATAAATGTTAAGACTAAGAAACTAACTTTTGCGATTTTTTATTCGTAAAACTAGTTTTTAATTTTAACGGAGATAGCGTTAGAAAATGGGAAAAAGCGTTTATTTGTTAACTACCTAAGTATAGACTAAAGATAGAAAAGGTGTTAGCTCCGAACAACGCAATTGAATCCCTCGATCACGACACACGAATGTTTGGTAAAATCATTTCCTCACAGTGTTTTCGATGTTCTATAAACATCACGAGTAGTTCGTCGCGTAGGTACACTTGTTTGGACGGACTGTACGAGTAATATGTAAAGGCTTGGACAGATACACAGCGCGAAATCAACGTGACGCGCGATTCGCGATGCATAGAAGTTTGAATATAGATAACTGTATGAAGCCATTCGCGATGCACACTTGCAGAGCAGAAAGGGTGTTGGAACTGTGCTGCCGTCGTCGCATCTCAGCACTCTGCATTGGACTTTATGCATGGGATATAACACGTAATTAGTGAAATCGCAATACGAGAATCGCAATCGTTTTATGTGACTGCGAATTTGTGGCACACTTTATAATAATTATATTATTGATACAACTGTGAATTTTAATCTTACTCAATAGAAAGCAATTTGCAATCATTAGGTAAGTACGTTAGGGCTAAGTGCTTACCTACCTACCTACTTCTAATCCTCTGTCAGGCTTCTTACTTTGGGCTTACTATTGTTTAAAAAAATAACAGTTACAGCAAGAATACTACTAATTCAGCTTTATAGCATTATTAAACTAATGTGATCGCATCTCGGCTCGGCAGGTGATAATATTATGTGTGAACACATCTATCGTGCTATATGGCTGTAAGTACCTACCTACTTATTAATAACAATTAATAGTAAAAGTTTAGTGCGACGTGTTTCCCGCCGCGCGTTGCGTCTGCCCAAGCCTTAACATGAATCAGCGGGCAACGGATGCAACGCCAACACAGATCTCGCGTCTGACGCTCACGCGCATCTCAAGCTCAGCAGGCAGCAGGTGACACGTAACAAATTAAACCGCCATTCATAAACAACTGTTGTTACTTATATAATTATTTTGCTACAGATTTATATCGATTTTAATTCATAGATCACCAGCTGGTTGGACATATCAAACACATTATTAGTTAAATTACGTCGATTGGTCTGGATATGGGCACAGAATATATTATAATAGTAGGTAGTGAAACTGGGATAGAAATTAATTATTAATTAACAAATAGGTAGTAATTAATATTAACAACAATTATTATAAGGTAGGATAATATAATATCTGCTATTGTCCTTCCGGCTCCCGACCGCGGACGGCGGTAACGATTAGATAATTTGGACAGAATACCATAGTGCACCAGGTGCACTCCTATTAAGTACCTTAATTTCATACTCCTATTGGATGGCGATCCGATACGCTCAGAGAAAGATTGTGCGCAGGACTGACTGCTTTACGTACTCTGCGAGGCACGGATAAAAGGATATAAAAGTTAAATAGGTAGGTATACCTATCAACTTCGGTGGGGAAACTTGTGATTTAGCCTGTAAGTTTTCTCCTTTACGTGATCTAGGTTAAACAGAAATCCAGAATCCTACATTTGCCATATGAATCCCACCAAGGGTTTACAAAAAATCCACCTATACAAACAGGTCAAGTAAGAAACGTTACCTTAGCTATGTTACTCTATCACAGTTTTATGTATCATTCATATATCTGAAATCATACAACCGAGAACGGCCACAAAATTATAAACGTGAATAACGGCTATTAGGGTTTTTAGTCTGAGTCACGTACCTAATACAAAACCATAAAAATAAACAACATGCAGTTTACAATAACAACGAAATATTTATCGAAAACGAATGAGGATCCTAATGTATTACCTATTTAATACTTCGCTGCACCATAAAAATTTCATCTAGACCACAGAACAAATTAAAATACCTAGGTAGGTACTATGAATTTGACCAACCTGCATCAACTGGCACTTCAATATTAATCATTCCTCAATACTTCAATAGGCGTTGAAAGACGCTCAAGACGTGTTTACTGTTTATGTATATTATGTGTAAAATGATAACCCATCTTTTCAGGCTTCAAGTTTAAGTCAGTACATTCTGTTTCTGCCCACGTACATATCTCTACTTCACATAATATTATCACATCATTATTATTTTTTTATCCACTACAAGTTAGCCCTTGACTGCGATCTCACCGATGCGATGGTAAGTGAGTAGTGACGATGCAGTCTAAGATGGTAGCGGTAGCAACCTGTTAGGGGCATGGCAGTTATATTAAACCCATACCCCTATTCGGTTTCTACACGGCATCGTACCGGAACGCTAAATCGCTTGGCGGTACGTCTTTGCCTTTAGGGTGGTAACTAGCCACAGCCGGAGCCTCCCACCAGGCAAAATCATCCTCAACAGGCATCATTAGGTATATCAAATTAGGACCGACGGATATCTATCGGAAATCAGGGTGAAATGGATTATGGAATACAGCTGGAGTTGAGTATTTTTGGTAACAACTAACAACACTAAAAACTGTGAGATCTATAAAGCTCATACCAAGTGTACATATAGGTATATGTATGTCTATGTACTTAGTTTGGTCCTTGGTATTAGGTATGTATGTTTGAAATTGGTTAGTTATACCTACTGAACACAAAACGCACTGAACAGGAAGTCGCACGCGGCGTGTCGTTATGAAAATGCAAAGTAAATAAAAGCACGTGCCGCGCCGTATCTCGCCTTCGCTCTACTCTATCTGTAACTGTATGTGTTGCGACTTGCGCCTTACGATACCGTAGCATTACCTATAATTTATAGATACCTAATAATAGGTAATTTATTTCAATGTGTACCTACATGAATTTCACGATATCGCACTTTTTCGTGACATATTATAGACGGAGAGCTGGCGACAATTTCGGGAAGCTCCTTTTGGCAAGCTGAAATTGTGAAAAAATATAATTTCGTCAATTGGCGAATCCAGTCCTGCCAGTCTGGTAGAGCGTTTGCGGCTATTTCGCTACTGCGCAGCATTTGCAAACAACATTTGCAAAAAAAACAAATAATTTTTTTTTGGTAACTTGTTATTTTTTATCTTTTAATTTAGTACTTATAGAATTCGAAAAAAATCCCAGAAGTTTTTGTCGGTTATAAAGTATTACCAGACCTCTTCAAAATTATTTTATTAAAATTTCCAAAAAGTAAGTGAGTAAGTAAAAACACTTTATTACACACAAACAAATAACAAAACAGAGGTTTAAAACTAATGGTGACAGGATTTACAACTTGTTACGGCGTAAAGGCGGCCTTATCACTATGAGTGATCTCTTCCAGGCAACCTTTCTAAGAAAGGAGATTGGTTGCAAGATGACAGGGCGTTGCACACGTGTAAATTTCTAAAAGAAAAATTATAACAACCTACTAACTACTTAACTATTACAACTAACTATTACAATATAATAAACTTACATAACAGTACATACTATAATTACATACTATTTTACATAAATGACAATATAAAAATAAAATAAACATAATAATATATACTCAAATAATACATAATATGATATCATAAACTTACTTACACGAGCTTTACATAGTTAGATATTTATAATTTTATAGCGATAAATAGTAATTTTTAAGACGACGTTTGAAAGTTAACAACGACTCAGACTGCCGAATATCCCGCGGTATCGCATTCCAGATCGCATTCCAGATTCGCAATCACAGCTTTGACAGTGAAGGAGTCGCCGCAGCATTGCGAGCGACTGCTTGGCATCGCTAATTTGTTGTCGTTCTTTGAACGAAGGTCGTGAAGATGGCTAGACCGAAGAAAATGAAATCTTTCCTTTAGATATGGAGGAGTATGTGGAAGAAAGAGGATGGAGAAGAGAAGAGAAAGGATATGGAAAAAATTGGATTGCCAAAAAATATACTTTTGGCAATCTGAAATTTTAATCACGTATTTATTTAGTAATTTCAATAATACCTGCAAATCGCCAGACAAATTTTGCGGTTTTAAACAATTCCCAGACGTGAATAAAGTTTTCAAATGAGTAGGCCATAGGTACGAAATAACCACACACGCTCTACCAGACTGGCAGGACTGGATTCGCCAATTGACGAAATTATAATTTTTCACAATTTCAGCTTGCCAAAAGGAACTTCTCGAAATTCGCCGCCAGCTCTTGGGCCATTATTATCTCATGTCTAAAATGTTTGGCATTTATACTTTTGTTATAAATACTGTTAGAACTAACTCTCTTTTGCAGGATGCCTATGAGTATGGTTATTTACTGAATTCCTAAAATATGTTCTATTAAAGTACCTATTTTATTTTTATTCTTTTTGTACAAAAATGTGTCTTATAATATAACTGACAGAAAACAAGTGAGCAAAAGTAATGCTACCTTACTTACATAATACTTCAATGTTTTCTTTTGGAAAAAAAATAGCATGCTATTCATTTTCATTGTGAACGTGGGCTACTTATAAGTATTAATGTATAATAGGAAGGTGCTAGGCAATAGGCATAGTCATTATAAACAAAGCTGAAGCGACCGACCGTGATTAGATGTAAGAGGACACTTTAAAAACATTCTCATAACATAGAAATGCAATGCATCATTATAAAACTATTTTATGTTTGAAAGGTAATATATTATCGCGACATCAGATTATAATCAGGAATGCGCTGTAAAAACATTATTCGTACAGTCAGGTGATCTAAATATTCTACATACCTAGTGGGATTGTTTGCGCCCCTAATAAAACACAGATAAGAGCATCTCGAACTGTGTTAGGTAGTGAGGTGGCTATCTGCCTGTCTTGTGTGCACACTGCCTTGGAACGTGACTACAGCACGTATTGAGGAAACTATCACCAGTCCACGCAATTCAGTTTTCACGCGTGACAGTTCCACGAGTTCGATTCGAAGATGCGGCCTTGTTTGTATTCAATACATTATCCCTAGTAAGTGTTGATTTTGTTGAAAACCTATATAATCATCATCATCATCTGCGCTACAGCCCTTTGTGGAACCGGGCCTGCTCCAGTCGATTTCTCCATCTATCTCTATCTCTTGCATATTATGTCCTCCAGTTTTGCAATCCGATGGCTTTTACATTTCGGTCGACTCCATCAATCCAGCGCAGCTATGGCCTATCGATAGATCGTAATTCGTCATTCGTCGCCCATCAGGCTGTGACGTCATGATCTTTTTCGGTGGTCGATGGTCGTCCGTACATTGTAAATGTCCACCCCATTGAAGCCTTAAGATTTCGATGTGTTGGACAAAATTAGGCTCACCAAACATGTTGTAACATAACATATTTCATGATTGTATCTGATCCGCCACAACTTCTACCGCCCTATAGTATAATATGGTCCGCACAGTACCTTCCTTAAACTGCAAGGGCTTCTTCGTCTCGTTTACCTACTTATGATCCAGCACTCACTACCATAGGCCAATATTTGTCTTATAAGGGCCTTGAAAACCTAAAAGTACTTCTTACAAGTTTTTACATATAAAGTAAGGACTTCCAAATCTTTTGAAAAGTCTTCGTGGGGATACCCGTCCCTAAACATGGAGAAGATAAATATGTATTAAATAGGACCAATCTCTAACTGAAAGGCCGGTGGCTATTAAATTTTAAAAGCCACTGAGATACAGAATAAGCCTACCGGAGACAGGACCACCAGTGACCAGAATGATTGTTCACGACTGAAGTCTATTGAGGACTGAGGTAGGTAGGTAAGTAAATCGATATTTTGAGGAAGAAAACAGGGCTTCGTCTAGTCTTCACTATACAGTTACATAGACGCATTGACACAATAGTATCTGGAATACCTAATGTTTTTGAAAAATTCGATATGATCATCAGCAGGATCATGTGAGCCATGATTCGTGAGGATTGAAGGTACCTATTGCTAGTGTGGCATAGAGAATGAAACCAATTGAAGCGATCCCAGTTTAATAGCGAACGATTTATGCATTTTGGTTTGTCATACTCTACTTTTAACATTAGGTACAGTCGATGCATTTATTTCATTCAAGGAAAATTTCTCATCAGTAATAGGGTAGGTAAAGCAACGACGGATATCGTTTGGAAACTCCAAACGTTTTTTGTGTTTTCAAAACGTTTTATGGGAATAATGTGACATTCTTGCTTGCCAAGGTTTCATTTTCGCGGAATCGTAATGTGAAGTCATTTTCTTTCTGTTTTGTTTTTGTAAACCGCAAACGCTTTAGCGACACTTTGATGTTCGATTGTTTTTCAATCCTAAATAAAATTACTTACCAAAGTATTACATAACTTACCTATTTCACATCCTCAATCCATACTAATATCACAGAATAGGTAAGTCTAATATTATAAATGCGAAAGTGTCTGCTACGCTTTCCCGGCCCATCTTTTCAACCGATTTTGATGAAATTTGGTATAGGGATAGTTTTTATCCCGGAAAAGTAAAGAGTTCCCGCAGTAATCAAAAAATCTCAATCCACGCGGACGAAGTCGCGGGCATCATCTAGTAATTTATATGCATCAAAAATATTAATTTACACTACCCGTGACTTCATCGGCTTAACATCTCGTAGAAACTCTTTGGTTTTTCGGCATAAAAAAGTAACAATGACGCCTTAGTATTGCACTATCAAGGTATTTAAAGGAAGCTTAAGTTTTAGAAGCCCGGAAGCTGTTCCGGGTGGTTCCGGGCTTCATAATTTTGTAAAGTATTCTTTAACGCTGCTAGATACTTAATTATTATTTAAAACAAGCATTTTATCTACTAGTGGTTCAAGCTGCAACTACAACAAGCAAACTGCTTTATTGCAACCGAAATGTAAAAGGTATGGGTAGGTATACTTCATATAAACATACTATGTTTGTTATGAAGTCAGCGCGGCGGCAAGGAAGAAATGCGGCCCCTTGTAGACCATATTACAAGAAATGTGTCGCAAGCGCTGGACGGGCGGCGCCACTCGGCAAGCCGCCCGGCGCCGACACTCCAATGTATTTTCCGAACACCTTTCAACGCTCGTCGCGCATCGACCGACGGAAACAACGCGTTAATTCCCGTCATAAAATCAGTTTTAGAATTCGGGTTATTTACTTATTTTTATTTTAGTTCCATGATAATTTTAAACGTCGCCCCGAAGCCAATTAGATCACGTGAAAACTAAATCGAGTAATTTGTTTGCTTCTAAAGCGAAACAAACAAATTTTACGCCTTTTAAGATTACAGAAACGTTAACTATACCTAGTTTGTTCACAATCACAAGACATAGTCTGCCTTGGAGGTGCCGCTTACTGAGTCGATTGAACTAGTCTGGTCATAAAGGCCAGCCAGCAGGCCATGCGTGATACACTGAAACTGTCGGTAGTAAAACATGACTTCCGAGCCTGATCCAAGGTGGTATCCAAACCACAAAAAAAGTAAACCCTGGTAAAAAAAACAAAAACCATGTCTTTGGATAATGGAAGTTACCTGGGGTCGCAGCTGCTATCGGTGGTGTGGCTGTGACAGTCTGTGTGAGAAGCGCTTCTGCGCTCTGATGCTGCACGCCCCCTGCCACCGTCTGTGCTGCCAGGGTCTTGCGAGGGTCCTCCCATGTCGTCGTCTTTGTTATGTGACTGAAATCAAAAGACCACTTATTAACTAACTAGAATAAGACCTTCGTCTGTGGGAATTTTTTAATGCCGTGGAAAGTTTGATTTAAGTAGCCGTCCGTCTCCGGGATGCAAGCTATCTACCTATGTATCTACCTAGTACATAAACTAACCGAATTTAAACAGAATTGGTGGTAGGTAACTGGTAGTTAAAAGGTAACAGATACACAGACACACTTTCGCATTTATAATGATAATGACATACATGAACAATTCTATAAATAATAAATATTAATTAGTTATTGAATATTCAAAGGAATTTCAGTGTGATTTTTTAAAACTATTTTACGGTGCGCCTATAGTCTCGTGGCAAACGTTTGCCAGTCTTCTTTTATTGATTGGTGGTCGGAAAGTACTCAGTACAGAGGTGTAGAAAGGCACTTCAGTTTTGACTTTTGACCAAGACTGAGGCAATCTTTTTAAAATCGTGCGCTTGCAGACATTTGCCGACGCGACTCGAAGTTATGAGTCTGAAGTCTTCGAAAACACCACTGAATAGGTAAATGTGGAACACGTCATTATAAATACAAAAGCTATGCTCCGGAATGTAGGCTTAAAGCCGTTTGTCCTGGTCATTATTGTTACAATTAAAGGGTTAAATCGATCGTTAAATCCAAACTGAATCCCATACCTACCACTCTTATTCATGTCATATTCGGCAGGCTATGGAACCACACCCCATCTCAAGAAAACCGCTACTGAATAAATGGAAAGGGGTCGCGAGTTGCAAGTTGGGACCTCAAAATTTTGTGTTTCAAAATGCCACAGCTATTGTAGCGGTATTTACTATTTAGATACACTACTAATTAATACCTACGATTTCCGATTCCTTCACTTTTAAAACTCTAAGACCGGATGCGTTTTGCTGTTACATCTGACTAAAATGATTAAAATACTCATAAAAATATATTTTAATAATTCCACTTCATTATACCTGCTTCATGGGTAAATTATTTTAATTTTCGTTAAATTAATGTGCGTCACAAAATTATAATTAAGTAAATCGTAACCTCAGATCGTAACACTTCAATTGTGAAACTAAGTAGTAACTAGGCACTTATTACTAAGGTAAGTACTTAGTTTCATAAAATCATTGGGTAATTTTATAATAACTATGACTATGTAGATCTACCTATGCCTAGGTCATAAGCTATTATGCAATTAACACCACAGAATAGGTAATAGTAGGTACGTTTAATAATAAGTACATCTTAGACATAGTTGAGTACCTATTGCAAGACGCAACGAACCTACCTAGTACCTACCTACTTAATAATTTAATAATGAAATACACAAATAATAATGAAATATACAATATGTATATTGTACACGGTAGTAAGTACAAGGTGCTTACCAATAACTTTAGAAGTGTTTAGAACACAAATGACTCGTCTAACAATACCAGAAAATAAAACATCTCTAATATCTACTTAAGTCCTATCGTAACTTACTTACAGTACCTATACCTTTTAAGTAATTATAACAAAATACTTAGGTAGTAATAATGCTGATGGCATGCCAAAAATTATTAATTTCGAAGCTTTCGCCAAATAACTTGTAAGCAAGTTTTACAAAACATCCCAAACATGCAGTCAGCCAAATTCGGTGATTTTGCATACCTTAAATAATAATTAGGTGTTTAATTAAGTATATGAAGCGAAACATAAAATAAATGTTCCTCTTAACCCTCAAATCAGATATCTTCATGTGATTGAAACTGAATTCCAGGTAATAAGTGAACTCAATTTATAAATTGGACTTTTACTTTTGTGCACAAATAAGTATCGCTCATACGAGTACATAGTCACTGTCAGAACTGGTCTTACTCGCGATGATAGGAAGGTCGCCTGCAGGCGTACCTAGCTAGTTCCGGGCAATCATAATTAATCGTTTGTGGAAGCTGACGCAGATAATGCCTACAGCTCTCCAATAAGGGGTCTAAAAGTTCTAAGATTTCCACAGTTCAAGCCTCTCTTACATATAAGCCACCCGTTGCGACTCGCTTGTAGGTAATCATTAGTTCATCAATAATTGTCATTGTCATCACAACTCTACCTACCTAACATTTTTCCGGTAGACGTAGTGACACTTTTCCATCACCGTGGGACCCCAACGTCTATCAGTTTCTTTGAACTCGAGTTGGAGAGCTTACAAAATTGGCCACGCGAATGCTTTTTTTGGGTTATAGGTGGTACCTACTCAACTGAGCATTTACATTTGAGGTGAAACCATTGCACCAGAAAAGTTGTCAGACAACTCACAACATTGAAGTATATAAAAGCCAAAAGAAGGTCAAGGCTTGAAGCCTACAGAAATAAAAATTATTGATAGTATCAAACTTTTTTTAAAGCCGATGCAATTTGAGTAATCTAGGAGCCAAGTTTCGGTCATAAATTCATGACCTACGTCCATTGATTTACCAAAACCTGTTAAATCGATGCCTACCTACGTCGATTTTTTTTTATATCTAAACGTGTAGGTACTTATTTAAAAATATTTTTGATGGTTAACTAAGGTTTCATCACCTTGGGGCCGAGGGCGGACATTACTCAGGTACACTTCTCCATATAACCTATAATATATCGATTAATTTAGTAATGTACCAACTCTTTTTTAAGTTAGGTAAAGATCCAAGACATTTGTTGCTAACAGACATGATAATATGGACAGCGGAGTGTTCTTACTTAGCGGTCGATGTGACCAATTGGCAGACCTAAACCGGACGCGGAGTGCGCGTGAGGCGAACCAGTGAATAAACACTCACTTCACCGTGATGAATGGCTTTACTTTCTTTCAGCTAAAAGTAGACAAGACAAGTTTACAAAAACCCCCTCTAGTTGTTCCTGTGCTTGCTTTTAAAGTACATGGACGTGTATAAGGTACCTAAACCTCGCGCGCGAGTTGAATTATTTGAAATATTTACTTATTTGATTTTAAAAGAATTGATTCCTAAGTCGCCTTATGAAAACCGAGGCCCATCATTCTTAATTTTAAAATTTCGGCGTTTTATTTGGTGCACATGGGTTAGATGACGCTTAGATTTTGCTCAAGCATTTAAATATACCTAGATGAAGTTTCGTTGCAGCAATAAATCGCGCAGCCCTATACATTATAACCTCAATAATGTTTTCTCTAGAATTTAACACAGCAGTAAATACTTTAAAAAAAGAAATGCTAAAAAAAGAGAAAGCATTTTTAACAGGATCGATGTAGAAGAATGTGGTGGAAAATAAAGTATAATACAAAAAAAACGGAGATAAGGAAATTATTTAGCAATGAAAAGCGGCGGGGGCATGACCACGATGCATCGATTTCCTTGGGGCGTTAATGAACTTGGCCGCGGTATCAGCTGTTGTCAATGTCGTGTTAACAAACTGTAAGTACCTATTAGATTTACCTACACTCTGCAGCGCATTTTGTTTGCCCATAGAATAGATTATTATTAAAATAAATAGATTATTAAATATTATATGTAGAGAACCAAGTAGGTACCTACCTGAGTTCCTTTCTAAGGAACATACATCGATTTACTTGGGTACATTGCGCCATTTTTTTTAACAATGAAATTACAATATCATTTACCTACCTCAAATTACCTCATGTTGCGTCTTGATTTTTCTGAAACGCTGAAACATGGTCATGTCGATTTATCTGAGAGTTACTAATTACCTGTGCGATACGTAGATGTCTCTAGTCACAACTTTCAGCAATGAGAAATACGACGACGCAGGTAAGGAGAGAGAAATGGCGGACTAACTAGTTATTCAAATTACAAAATTCGACGGATTGAAACAAAAATATCTACAGCTACGAGATATCGATCATGACAAGTATGGTAGTTGCATAGAAATATATTTAGCTCCTTGTATATTCTATATGTACTTATGAAAAAAACCCTACTAATATTATAAATGTGAAAGTTTGGGTGTTTGTTACTTCTTCACGCGGCAATGGCGGAACCGATTTGGCCGAAATTTTGAACATTATATTCCGGCAAATGAAAGAATTCTCGCGCAAACCAGAACACCTCAAATCCACGCAGACGAAGTCGCCTGTCGCAGTGTCTACTTACTTTGACTCAAGCACTCTTGGAAAGTCCCTGGTGTGAAATATACCTACCTACATAATGCATTATACACATTTTGTTTTGATAATAATATAAAATATTACAGAATAATGTTGAATTAAAATGTATGGCCTTAATTTTGTTTAACATTCTTATCCGCTACGGACAAGGGTATCGAAAAATTATCGCAATCAGTTGTCAGAAATTATTAAAAACCAAGTAAGTTGACTGATTTTCTATGTTTGTGACAATTAGGTTTCAACTACACATTACGTAGGTAAGTATTAATATACTTAACTACTTATCTAAAAAACTGTCGAGATATTTTAATTTATTAAGCCTCCTACCTAAAGAAGGTAGCGTAGAATACCTAGGTACCTAAGTATTCTAGATTTTTTTCCGATTTCGGTAAATATGGGAGTTAAGGTCGAAAACATCCACCGATAATCTGCTTCCTATTACTGAAGAAATCCGACTTACATTTTGACAAAATATATTTGGGGGACATTTTTGGAAAGTCTGTTCCAGAAACCTCATGTAATAATTACGTAGGTGTATATTCAACAGGTCGAGGCTCCACTCGAGGGAATTTGCTAAAAAAAAATCATGTGAAGGAGTTTTTTTTCAAATTCGAAATTCATCATTCGATGATAAGCCTTTTTATAAATTACTAGCTTCTATTTTAAACAAGATAATGCAATGTAGTAGTGTATATTTATCCAATCAGAATAATGCTCCATGATGCCGGTTTAACGCTCTATTTCGGTAGACATCAATTCGTTTTATTTAAGGAAAGGTGCATCAATAGTAATGTAATAAGTAAAACAGTAAGCTGTAAATACGTGATGAAGACACGTGAGGCGCGGGCGGCGAGTGCGGGGGACGCGGGCGTTTGTAATTACAGCGGCTTGTGGAGCCTGCCAGCGCCGCGCCGCCGCCGCCGGCTTGCATAACACCGGCCACACAGTTATACAAGCCTTACCCGAGCAAAATGTTTGTACACATTCATTATTCTTACACCGCCAAGGGCCTCTATTTTTCTTAGAATTCAGACACTTGATATGTTTGAAGAATCAACTTCGTAGCTTCGTAGACTTTTGGACGACTCCTCAGTAGCATCGATAGCTGAACCAGAATGGGTTGGCACTTGGTACACTGAACTATTCAGTGGGTTGGAAATTGGTATTTGGATTAGGGTTAACGTACACAACATGTATAGGTACATAACTACATAAACATGATGGAACTGGCCGATGGGTGGGTAGTGTGGGTACGTATTTATTAATTTTATCTATCATAGCGTTTGCTTAAAATGGTAGTCGCGGTAGATATAATTTAAGTAGTACTTACCTGAATTCTGATTGCATTACCTGTAGTTTGTTAAATAAGTATGAATATTTCATGATTTACCAGAGTATAGTGAAATGAGAATATGAATATTATAGGTAGGTACTGACGTGGTGAACAATCACTAGGTGACAACCTGAGTATTGAGAAACAAAATGTCTTTCTCTCCCGAAGGCCTTCTACTCTTACACAATAGGTAGCGCTTGCCGTTCTCTAGCTGTGCTTCAGAACAAACAACACCTTTAAAATCTCTTTCATGCATTCAAACGGATGCTTTGTGAGTTTGTATGGTATATTTTCGTTTCCCATACCTGACTTCCTATAACCGATTCCGAGAAATACATTTTTATTTTATAGATTTACCTACTTATTTTTTACTACAATCTGTTTTGCTTATGCAGGATGGTTGTAACTTGTAGCCCACTCAAATATTATGTACCTAAATACTTAGAGCAAGAGGATACCAGCTATCTACCAACTGCCAACACCCTAACCGCTTGCTTTCAACAATGTCTTTCGAATCTGGAGAATCACTGTGATATTATAATAAAGCAGTAAATACTTACTTATACTCAACAGCCAAACATAACCAAATATCAATGAGTTTACCTATCCCAATATGTTCTGGTTACTTCCGCTATTATTTTTTATCAAAAGAAGTTTCCGTCTCATAAAATATATCCACGGCACCTAATTTATTTAGGTAGGTAGGTACTAGGTACCTACATTAAGTAAGTATATGACTCTTGCGTCGAAAAGGTCAATGTCATCATGTCTTTCGAGCTTCCTTAGGTACCTACCAATTCTATATAATATCGATGTATGTATCTGCCTAGTAGGTATATAGGTAGTTACTTACTACATAGTAATAAGTATACATTTTTGTAGACATTTTATTGATAGTTCGGTAAATACATATCACAAATGCCTGCACAGCTTAACTTTATGCTTAAATCATAGAGATATTATATGTAGTAGGGCTAAAATGTATTTATTTATTTATTTATTCTGTACAGAATACAAATTAAAACTAAACTTAAATATAGAAAGGACGTGTACAAGGACATCTTATCGCTACAAATGTGGATTTCTTCCACATTCATTATTCATTCATTATTCTATATCTAAGTATATCTATAACTAGATACTAATATTAAAATGCAAATGTTTGGATGGATGGATTATGTTACTCAATCATGCCAGAATAGCTGAACTGGATGAAAAATGGCACAGAGATAGATTAGTCTGGAATAACACAAAGTTAGGCTACTTTTTTATAAATCTTTAGCGAGCCGAACGTTTTCAGCACTTTAAAATCACAAGATTGCAATGGGCTGGACACGTACAGCGTATGGATGACCATGGACCACCAAAAAAAACTAATGTCGTCGCACCCAGGTGAACGTAGAAGCATTGGTCGGTCAAAAGTTCGGTGGTTAAATGGAGTTAACCAAGACGCCAAGCGCCTTGGAATAACAAATTGTAAAACAAGCGCAAAGGACAGAGACAGATGGAGAAATGTTCTGGACCAGGCCTGGGCCCACAAGGGTCTGTAGCGCCAAATGATGATGATGACTTTTTATACCAACCGGAAAATCGCGGAAACCAAATAAAATCCTCACCCTCCTAAAGCCACGCGAACGAAGTCGCGGGCATCAGCTAGAATAATAATATTTACTAAGCGCGCTACAGCCTACAACCCCGGTGTAGGCGGGCGTTGGGCTCGAACTTGCAGCGAGTCACAACTGCACTAAAACCGCATAAAAGTAGTTAAACTACCGGTTGTTCACAGTAGTTCTTTTTATTGCAACTGCTTCGCAAAGATTTCCAGCCTTTGTGATTGTTGGTTGTAAGTTGTACCTAACTTGTACAGTATTGTACAACCTAGAACTGATAAAAAATTGGAAATTCTGTAAATCCTTTCTTACGTCCTGGCATAGTTACTTACACTCACGTCTATCACGTGATAAAAGCGGTTTGAGTTTTTTATTTAAGTATTTATAGCGAGCACACGAGCAGGCGGGTAGGGTCGCCTGATTTAAGTGATTACCGCCGCCCATGAACGTTTGTAGCACCAGAGAAACCGCCAATGCGTTTCCGGCTTTTGAGAAATTTGCTTATCCACCCTTTGAAGAGCCCCATATTGTAGTCATGGAACACAGAAGATGGGAGGTGGTTTTATAATTTGCAGGTAGGTACGTGGCAAGTACCTAATTACCAGGAATAACGGGAGGTAAAAGAAGACCAGGCATCCAAGTGGTGAGGATGAAATTTGTTTCTGCGACGAAGGGTGCGACTAGAGTACTCGGAAAGTGGTGTCAGATTGACTACACTAAGAGAACCGACGTCACTTCGGTGTTATAGGGACTCCAGCTAGCAATTAATTTTAAGATTGTCCACGAGAACTGCCCGCTTTTGTATCCGGTCAAATGGAAGAAGCTGGTATTGGGGTGCCCAAAGATGAGAGCAGTATTCCATGTGGGGTCGAGTTGTACGTAGATAAATCATTGGGAAGATAATAAGTAATAACTATCTATTATACGCTCCTGCATAATTCATTGTTAAAGCAAATCGTCCAAGCTATAGCTACTGTTAGAGGGAAACTTAAAAACGATTTAAATATGGTATCATTGCCTCAATAATATATGGTGGCAACATTGCTCTATGGGCTAGACTGGATGGCGTTACGTTATTGACCTGCGTCTGTGGGTAAATTGGTGGATTAAATTATATTAAAATGGATAACCAGTGTTTGGATTTAATACTACAAATAATAGTAGATTGTTCATCAAGGGACTAAAATGAGCCATTTTATACGAGATGTTTAGCTTACCGAGCGTAGCGAGGTATGCTATAGTGTCGAGTAGAATGGCTTTTAGTCCCGTGGTAAACACTCTACTTTTCACTTCGATTGCGAGAAAATAAAATAAATAACGATTTTTAATTATTTTTTGCCAATCTATTGTTACATTTTAATAGTAGGAGTAAGATCTTTATTTTCACTAGATGATATTAACAAATAAATAGTCACATTCACTTTACCCTATGCCTTCACCTTGTATTAAGTATTGTGCATCGAAATCCGAAGTGGATTAAATAAACATCCCTATAAATAAATGTAAGTATTAATAATTACAATAAAAATATGTATTAGAGATTTCGCGGCAATCCGCAATACCAACTTTATTTTTCTCCTTATTGTTAACAAGAAGGAATTTTAAAAAAAATACATTAAGAACCATAGACATTGAGCTGTACGCACGTACGTGTAGGTGACGATGGTGACGATGGGTAACATTCTGTGGGTAACACTTGGAGGAAGGAATTACGACTGCCGGGGTAACATTAGCACATTGACGCATACTTACATTCAACCAAGTTATTTCAAAAATCGAACATAAAAAAGTAGATTCTGTGTGGATCGTATTAACATAGCGTAACTATTTATTCAGTGGGTCGACGCTCACACAAATGTGAGACCTGACTACCATCATACCATGACAGTTTTAGCAATCCTAGATGTACGGTACTGCATAAAAGACATTAGAGTAATAGAATTACTTTTTCTAATATACGTGAACAACATAGTAAACTTAAACCTATCGGGTCATTTATCTTTATATGCAGATGACACTTGTCTTTTCTATTTCGCTCACTCCATTCACGAAGTTATAGCTCAAGCTCAAAAGGATCTAGATGCATTAAATGAATGGTTCCTACATAATCTTCTCACAATCAATACAGATAAAACATCATACATGATTTTCAGCGCTAAAAATAAAAAAGTACCTAATTATCCACCGCTTAAGATAAATGACAACATTTTAAAAAGATCTAAATCAGAAAAATATTTAGGCCTAACATTAGACGACAAACTTATATGGGACTCACATATTAACCAAATAACCTCAAAATTAGCTTCACTCACAGGTGCACTGCGAAAAGTCTCAAATTGTATACCGCTCAAAATCCGTAAAACTATATATAACGCCCTGGCAAAGCCACATTTAGAATATCTATTAGAAATATACGGATCTGCTGCACAAACTCACCTCAACAAACTGCAACGAGCACAAAACAAACTAATAAAGGCTTTATTCCGTTATAACTACCTAACTCCAACTAAAGAACTATACAAAAAAACTAAGCTTATGAACATTAAACAATTATATACATACAATACATGCCATCTTATTAGGAAAATTTCAACAAAAACTATACACTCTAATTTAACTTTCATACCCAGGACTATCAAATATAACCTTAGAAACAAAAACAAATTTCACGTTTGGCAGCCACGGACAAAAACATATGGAAATAAAAACATATTGTGCGAGGGTGCACTCTTATACAATAGCCTACCTGATACTATTAAAAAATGTAATAATATTTCGCAATTTAAGAAAAAGCTGAAGCTATATGTGTCGGATAATATTGTATAAATATACATAGCTAACCTGTTCCACTAGATATTATTATTTACTAAGATATTTATTATTTACCATAGCTTATTAAAATTAGAAAATTAAGGCAATAATGTTAAATTAGGTAATAAGACAATTAAATTATAATATTATATAATGCATGCTTCTGTGTAACTACTAAACTTATGTTTCAATCTCTTGTTAAGTGAACAGTTGTTCTTTATGAGAAATAAATATCTTTAAACCGAATTTTGTATTATAAAAATTCTGCTAGTTTCATTCGTTACGCCCCTATCACCCCGCCGCGCTTTGCTTTGTCTAGATGCCTTCGTTGAACGACTGGTAGGAAAGAAAGTATTTTATTAGACTGTGTCTGTGGACCGTGACATTAGTTTGGGATGTTGATATTAACCATAGACTATAAATTTTTAATACCCATTTTACATTTACTAGGTACCTATATCTTAATAAAGTCTGGCCACGCTAACTCTGCCACGGAATAAAAGGGCAACACTTAAAACAAAACAAAAACATTCGTATAATCTGTGTTCTTACATTTGACACTGATTTGTCAATTCAGATAGCAGGGGGTTTATGTTCGTTTTAATATTTCGAAAATAAAAGTGAAATAGTGAAATAATGGATAAACCTATTCAAAATAATGTGTGCGAGTAATTTTATTAAATGATTCTTAAATTCCAAGAAGTAAAGGAAGAACACGATGCTTTCCTAAGCCAAAAACAACATTGTTTACAAGAAATCGAAGAGTCGACAAGTAGGTTGACCAAACGGTTTTGATATTTTGCCTTTCGATCTTTGCATAAAATACTAGATTATTTATATAAAACGTTTTAAACGGTTTATATTCGCCTGTTCATATCGTATAATTATGATGGATAATATGCGACAAAAACTGGCACCAAAATCCTATTAAGTTTTAATACTTTTTATTAATTATTGTATTAATTCAAGGTGGAATAAGCGAAGAGTTAAAGCCTCATCTCCAGGCTGTCCTTCAGAAACTTAAAGATTTGGAACAAGTCAATTTATCCATCTCAAATTGAAATTTTGTTTTTTTTTGGGGTGGGATTTAGAAACGTGCTGCCTTGATCAAAAGCTGTCGCGTCTAAGGAGGGGTCAAGAGAGTCTAGTCGGAACCCCCAACATAATTATTTTTTGCCGAAAATGCGAAAAAAAATAATTATTTTCATTTATTTCCAGGTGTAAGCGAGAAACCTTAAGCGTTATTAAAAATGAGGACCAATCTAATCAGGGAGTCTGGAAGACTCCCGACAAAAGGCGTGCAGCACGGGAAACGAAAGTCAATATTGACAATCTCAATTTGAAGAATATTTAGATTCAGATTTTGATGAATAAAATACAAAAATATGAGATGGTGATTATATAAAAAACCCGACTTGAGTTTACTGTGGGCTTTTCTCAGCCCTTTACTGCAGTTAATTATCACAATCACGTCTCATATTTTACTGACGTTCAAAAAGTGAACAGTGTTGGTACATATTTTGAATAAAACAGCTTTGACTACTGACTATGTTTCAATTCATTTAATACTGTCTTTAAATTGGTAGTTCAAAAGATCTCCACTGATCAAGTAATAATTTGTTGTTAATCTTTAGCGCCAGTAGATTAACACTAATATTAAATTCGAAAGTAACTGTTTGTCTGTTACCTTTTTTGACTCATCCCCTGAACAAAACATACGGTTTCTTAGTTTAAAGCCGAAATCCACGGAGACGAATTCACGGCGAATATAATACTAATATAATACTCTACAAAATTTATATAAATATAATATATAAATACGGGGATCGTATCTTATTATCGATCTCTACCTTATTGCGCTGTCGAAACTGTGCCCTTTATTTACATTTTCACTTTGAAATGTACTAAAACGACCAATTACCACACTCCCAGGAAAGCAGATTAAAAACAAAAAACAAGTATCAAATGCGTTTTTTCGCATTACAGTCTGTGTTTCCATCAACAGATTTTCAAATTCTACCATTTTCTTACTGCTGCAGAGTTAGCTTAGCCAGTCTATAACGCCAGCAATTATTAAAAAAAAATACTTTAATCCCTAGACCCTAAATCCTAACTTTAGTTCGCCTACGTTATGCTATAATGACGTTTTTTTAGAGCATGAGAGGTGAAAACAATTATTTTAATGCCACATTTTAATTTTTTTAATACAATACAGTAAGGAACCCTTAAAAATAAAATAGAGTAACTGTAGGTACCTCATTAAAACAAATGTTGTGTGCACCTGACCTACTGATCGCTCCTAACATGGTGCTGAGCACCTACCGGCTTACGGCGGGCGGATGCACGTCACGTCGGACGCACATCCTCATTCGTCTTACACGCAATTTTCCCCCTTTTACACTACACTTGACTTCCAAACTCTATACACAACAGATAGCACAATGAACAGACCACCGCGTAACCTCGTAACAAAGCTGGTTATTTATTCTCGAGATCGATTACGTAACCAGATAAATTGCGCGGTTACTGCACATCAATTTAAGCCCCGGAAAACAAACTAATCAGGACAAGACTCCTCTGTTTATACAACGGTTATTTAGCTTAATAAGGTGTGAAGGCGTTGCCGCAATTCAGAAGTATTAGGCCGACAGGGAAAGGTTTTATTGTTAAGTGTTATTAAACACGAGCACTATTATATTATGTATCAACAATTAAACAGGTTCCTATAAATCCGAGGTCACCAATTGCCATCACGTTCGATTTTAAAGTTACAGAAAGATGACAGAACAGAAGCAAACAGGGTGTAGAAGAAGCATTTCTCAAATTCTAGGATCACACTTGTCTCAGAAATTTTAAGATACTATATTATTTAGATCGGTCATTGAAAATGTGACATTTTTGCACCGCGTTATGAATAAGTGTCATTCTAATCGCCTCACGCCTGGGTCAAAGCCTCAACATCCTCACCTGGGCAGTACGAGGCACGGAGGTGTAATGTAACTAGGTACAAGACTCAAACTTAAAACCTAATGTGGCAGCTAAATAAGCTCACGACTTGACCCAGGAGCTATACAGAGGCAGAAAAATTGTAGGTGTGTAGTGTACCTATACCTATCTTTATTCAGGAACTAGGTAAATTACCTAGGTACCTACTATGACAAAAAACTCCAGAAAAATTAATAAAGTTTTAATACCAGAGGTTGTTTTTTGGCTAGCACTCGGTTCTTTTTTTTATTTTTCCCCTAAAATTGACGAAATGGGGGGCTTTCAAAGTGGAGATTTTCTAACGTCCAAAGTTAACTTCAGAACTCTCAATTTTCTGAAAGGCTGAGCCTGAAACTTGATTAATTATTTGAATTATATCCTGTATACCTACTTGAACAACAAATACTAAAATTACTTAGATAAATATTATAAGGAAACAAAATTATTTAATTTTTAATGAGCTTTAGTATTTTTAACAGAACTTCACAATGATGTCAATAGATGGCGCTCTGAAGTTTATTCGTTTGTGCTTACAAATAATAGACGTTACCAGTACCACCATCTTACGTGGATTAAAAAAATAGTCTACTGATAGTACCTACCTACTGATGTCTATGAACGTAAAGATGAGCGCGCATCTAAACATGCTCGCAAGTTAACTATTACAATATATTATAGTCAAAACAAAACTATCTTGGATACCGCGAGCTCTCAGTTCGGGGCGAACCACTAGTTATTATGTTCTAACTTCTAACGTTGCGCTTTTAATAAGTCTATGCGTTGCGCTACGATTTTTTTGGACAGTCAAAATTATTATTTGTATTTTTTATTTTTGTACAAAAATATTGTCTTAAAACTAATAGAAAAAAAGTGGACAAAGTTAAAGCTTATCTCTAAAAACAATGATATTTTATAAACTCTCTCTACATAAACCCATTTGCAAAAAAAAAAACGGGCACCCAAAACTTTTCTGTACAACTATGGAAATCTTAAACAAAAGAGGGTTTTTAATTAGAAACAATTTATTGTCTACGTATTAAAAAGTAATGGAAGTAAAATAAAATGTTCTTAATTTGAAATTTTCAAAGTTATTTAAAAATATTCTATTCGATTCGAGCATTTGGTCACAGTTTGTATTTAGATATTGTGCTCTAAATAAATAAAAAAGGGTTTTTGTTATTTTAATGAATTGATGATGATGTCAAATTGTTTAAATTGGTTTTTCGTGACAAATTTTATACTATAACTAGCTGATGCCCGCGACTTCGTCCGCGTGGACTAAGTTTTTTCGATTCCCGCGGGAACTCATTAATTTTCCGGGATAAAAAGTAGCATGTATGCTATGTGTAGTGTATGTATATTCTTTAAAGCTGATGCCCGCGACTTCGTCCGCGTGGAATAAGTTTTTCAGTTAATTTTCCAGGATAAAAAGTAGCCTATACTTATTACTATCCCACGGTATAATCGACGACCTCCGTGGCGCAGTGTGTAGCACTGTTGTCTTAACGTGCGGAGGTCCCGGGTTCGATCCCCGGCAGGGTCAATTTGGGATTTTATAATTTCTGAATTTTCCCTGGTCTGGCCTGGTGGGAGGCTTCGGCCGTGGCTAGTTACCACCCTACCGGCAAAGACGTGCCGCCAAGCGAGTTAGCGTTCCGGTACGATGCCGTGTAGAAACCGAATAGGGGGATGGGTTTAATATAACTGCCATGCCCCTAACAGGTTAGCCCGCTACCATCTTAGACTGCATCATCACTTACCATCAGGTGAGATCGCAGTCAAGGGCTAACTTGTAGTGGATAAAAAAAAAAAAAAAAAAAAACCCCTACACGTAGAAATCTCTTATCCAGCCTTCCTTGAAAGTAAGGTGAAATTGTTAAGTGGTGTCTAACACCACTGGTACAAAAAAAAAATTATTGAAATTATAAAATTCTACAATATTTACTATTCTACAATAATAACACACCTCATAATATTCTACAATACACACACATATATTGTAGAATATTATGAGGTGTGCTCAAACCTTTTGTATGTTAAAGCTATTTTAAGTTGCAGCCTTTATAGTTCTTAGATATAAATAAATCAATCGGTCCTTTGTCGCGGCTCGAGAGAGCAGGCTGGCGCCACTCACTCGTGGATATTTTTCCTTTTATTTGTATATAATACTAGCTGATGCCCGCGACTTCGTCCGCGTGGTTAAAGTTTTTTTGATTCCCGCGGGAACAAAAAAATCCGGTACAAAAAGTACTTATCTTAAGTCACTCTCCAGATCCTCAACTAAGTATACCCATGCCGAAAATCACGTCGATCCGTTGCTCCGTTGCGGCGTGATTGAAGCACAAACCAACAAACAAACACACTTTCGCATTTATAATATTTATATTACACCAGAGCTTGTTCCCAGCTTAGCTCTCTTTGAAGTTGTAATATATAGAGTAACCATGGATTCGCAATAACAGATATCCAAACCTTGGATCCCTATTGATTTGTCCTATAAGTCTAGAAGTAGAACAGAGCCAGATAAATTTTAGACCATCGAGTGAAGGGAGCGTAACTTGTGCTTAAATTACGACTGTAGGTAGGTACGTAAGTATAGTGTATTGCTTTTCAAGATACCCGGTTCCGTGGATATACAATATATTATAGGCAACCTACAAGTACCTAGTACCTAGGTCTATATCATTCCTCGGTATATAATACACCTATACTAACGTGCAAAAAATGACATCAATCTGCTTCACCACTGATTAAATTACGTGATTGAACAACAAACCAACAAACAATCATATTTTCGCTTTTACAATATAAAAAAGTACCTACAATTGTGATTTGTGATGTTAATCTGTCATATTTCGCAGAATTACTTCTCTAGTGAAATTACGTTAAAATAAAGTTTGGCTGGAACAGTAGATCCCGTAATAAAATCATCGGCCGGAAGTCGATGCGTCACTCGGGCGTTTTCGTCCACTTCTGTTTGTGTGGGTAGCTTCAAACGTTTGTGCAAAGTATACTATTATAGCACATAGACATATACACATCAAAATATGTAGTAGAAATAACACTTTTTGATATATTTATATAAGTAGCGCTAGTCACTTATTACACAATTGGTGTTGAAAGAAATAATGGAGTCAAGTTTATGTTATTTAATCATAATGGTGTTACACGTTACTCTCTTTTGTGTAGTGTTACAGATTACTTGTGTGTGCGCTTATTTACGTACGCGAGCGCCGACTCGTCCGAGATTCAAATATAGAACGCCGTCTCCGCCATGTTGCTCTCGGTGAAAAACCTACGATCCATCTCGTGGAAGTCGTGGCAGCGTCACAAACATTAAAAAATAGAAACCTTCAATAATAAATTCTATGTAAACAGATACCTACTTACTTACAATAAAAATATAACCTGGAATCGGCGGTTCGGCGTAAATATCAACGACATTTGATAACACAAAGCTACAAGTGCATCTAAAATCATGAACCAATATTACCTATCATGAATAATGAATAGGTACCAAGTAATTTGAATAGGTGCTAATATTAGTATCCTAATGAAATTAAATAGTTTTGTTTATTTCGCAACTCAGACAATTCATGATCTTCGTTGCTTTTAAAGCGTAAATAAATTTGGTTGGTTAGTAAAGCGTATTCATGTGAATGAATGAGTCACGGCCAGAATTGGTTCATTTATCCACCAGATTGGTACGAACTTACGAAGCATCTATTATCATCCTTAATTTTAACTTGTTTAATCTGCTTTTGATGACATACCCACCCCAAAAGATACATTCTTAGAAACGTTCTGATAATCTTAAACAAATACTTGTCTCAAAGGTAGGTAGGTACTTAAGTATTAAAAAGCTATTATTTGGCTAGAGTAGCTGTTTAATAACAGAGCTGTAGATACAATTTTATCAATAAAGATACTATACGTACTGTAATTTCGAAATAACGATATTTGAAATAGGTACTGTTACTCACCAGTAGGTATATCACTATACTTATTATAAATACAAATGTCAATGTGTGCAGTAGGCCAGGCCACAAGGCAGCGCGAACAGGCGAACTAGTCGGCCTTGCTAGGTGGTCCGCCGCTCGCCGCCAGAGGTTAACAACATGTTTTTCATCTAACTTTAGAAAGTTACCAGATAACACGATCGCGTTATCTTATAGAAATTACAGAGCTCTCATGCTCTCCGAGCTGTGGTAACTGGCGACCCACTAAAAGAACGGCGATTAAAGTTTGCCAAACTGTTCATTACGTGAACACTGAACAGGTAGGTAGATGTAAGTTTTTTTAATTTGTCCGTTGACTTTACCCCGATTATTAACTTACGATTCATGTTATTTACATTGACACGGAAACTGAAGGAAAAATTTCTTTCGAAACTACAATCTATTTTTAGTCTCAGATGATATTCTTTTATTAGGTAGCATTTTCGATTGTTTCACACGTTCGTAGTTCGCACTCGTAAGTGAATGCTTAAATAATTATCAAAGGTAGGTAGGTATAGGTGGCGTGGGACAAGGATGACAGCGCATCGTGACCTGCCTCATGTTGTCGACTCAGACCCGGTAACAAACAGCATCCGGGTCGACTGAACGCGTTATCATTGAATTCACAAAACCGCTGCACGGTTCCCAAAATGAAGATTGTGACTAAAATTTATTGAGACCGGTTTTAAGGTCGTTTAGCTCCTTAATATACTTAATACGCGTTTCAATATTAGTCGCAATTAAATGCCAATTCGTCGTAAAATCAAATGGAGGACATAGCCCGATAAACAAATATTAGGAAAACATACATACTGATTAATACCTCTTAGCTAAAGAACTAACGTATTATAATTTATAGGTACCCAAAGACTAAAGAGGGCTCAAGAGTAAAGTGGTAGTAATCTGTGTACATAACAAAGGTATCCCTATAAAAACTTGGGTTTACTAGTTTCCCCGAACAGTTGCTGTGAATACAAAGTTCAAGAGAAATCAAATCTAATTCTCACAAATTATTGTCAACAGACGAGCCAATATGAGAGTTGAACATAATTGTAGCTACAGTTATTAAGGTGAGTTGAGTCACTGGGATCATGTGGAGCTATGCCCTATAATTAGACGTTAATCAGAAAAAGTCAGAATACGGTGCATGTGTCCGGCGCCAACGGAAGCCAGTCTGGCACGAATAATTCATTGTGCATTACGCGCTGCTCATTCATATGGCTTCCACTAGCCAGGTTTAGGGTTGCTTATCGGATGAATACAATTATTATAATCTACGATGCTGAGGGCGTTTCCTCGTACTCCTATTAATGTTCCTATTAGTAGGAGCACGAGGAATAGTTCTATCTATCGAACACTTCAAATCAAACTCAATCATGATAAAGGTATAAAATAAAAGTATAGATATAAGGAAAGCTTCTAAAATTCTGGGATGAGTAACAGCCCTTAGCCCGGAGCCCAAGCCCATTCACATTGAAGTAAATGCACAGGAAGTTGTAATGGATGCGGCCACTTATCCGGTACTACTGCACCAGTTTAGCAACTTGCCAGGAACTAGACAGTTGCTGTGATACGGGTTAAGTTTCTTCCACTGAACCATCCAGATTCCAGGCCAAAAATTAACACAATATTTTTGCTTTAAATTTCGTATTCAAGTTATCCCTAGACTACCAAGTAAGTACCAAACCAGATCAGCTGTCTCGCAATCAAAAAATAATCTAGGTAAGTAAGTAAGTATATAGATCAATCTACATAATATATTCTCTATCCATCAACTTTAAGTTGTGAGTTGATATAATTAAACGTTTTAGATACGGGCAACACTGGGGCAATCAAATGCAAGGCAAAATAATAACGATCAAATGCGTTTTAAATCAGCCGGCTAAGTCTAGTTTATCCGGGTATGTATTTTATTTATTTGTTCTCCAGCTTTCACTGTACAGATTATACTATAACCATAGATTTAGGATTGGACATCAGATTGATCCTCGCTGCGCAGCGGAGATCAATCTGATGTCTAATCCTAAACCTATGAATATTATAACGCTCTATAATTGATCTACAACAATCACATAAGACATAATATTGTAGGCTGTCTTGTTAATTTGAAGCAGATGGTTTGTTAGTTGTTACTATTTTACAAATAGTGATTGGTAAAGTACCTATAAGTGCTGTAAATCTACTAAGTAAGTGGGCTGTCGAGGTGGATCTAAATAAGGCGTAAGGAGAGGTGGACACAAAAGTCACATAACAGTATTGTCAAGATTATGACCGTAGTGATTTGATAGCCATTCTGAGATGTAGCATGCAATATGCATATCAACAAAGCACAACCTACTCTTTCCCTGGTGCTGAGGCTACTGCACGCTAACTGTCCTGGTTTGGACTTTGGACTCCAGTGTTAGGGATGTAAAAAGCCTCGTATTGTAATAAAAACGTAACTTACGAAGGAACCTAGCCATAGATATTGCAAGGATTGCTAGCGACTTTTCAAGTCTTTAATAGCTACTCCGTTCGGGTTTTTCCCTTTACGATTTTTTTGTATTAAAATATAATAATAAAATTTTACGCGTCATAATAAATATGATGGCTTTCCAATAAAACAAAAGGGAAAATTATTAATTAGTACAAAAAAGTAAGTAAGTATGCCCTAGTGTTCTTATGGCTTCAATTTTCATTCATTTCATTTGAAACAGCTTGAAATAAAAGAATTCGGACTGTTTGTTCCACTGGTGGTGGACAAAAACAATTAATTGGCCTAACAGAATTATCTTAATAGACTCAAGGCTCTATGTCAGCTCTATCTTCATACACAAGACGTGAAAATTGACAATATCACTGCAAATATGACATAGTTTGTATAAAAGCTTGAGAGTCTAGTTTAATAGTTATTAAGTTCTACCTGTGATTTCTTGATTAATTTTCTTGTAATTCGATTTTCGACTACAATATTTACAACAAAGCAACTTTTACAAAGTCACCAGACATCCCTAGTTCGTATGCACGTCTCGTTCCATCCAACGGGCGAACGCTTTGTCCCACTTGCTCTGCCTCCCGCACCATCATTACCTCACCGCTAGGTATTCGTTTCGATGCCTTTTTGCCATTACTGGCTGCCAACCTGTCTTGTACAGGCATGAGTATTACCTTTTTTTTTATTCCACTACAAGTTAGCCCTTGACTGCGATCTCACCTGATGGTAAGTGATGATGCAGTCTAAGATGGTAGCGGGCTAACCAGGGCCCCAATCATGTAAGAATGGCCGATAAAACGTTAAAGATTTTCGTCAAAGTAAAATAAACCATGTCATGGTTTATTTTTCTGCCCATTCTTATACGTTTAGGTATGTACTGAGTACATACCTAAACGTATAAGAATGGGCAGACGAAATTGAGCTCTAATTCAATGCTGTCATGGTTTATTTTACTTTGACGAAAATCTTTAACGTTTGATCGACAATTCTTACGTAATCGGGGGGCTGTTAGGGGTATGGCAGTTATATTAAAAACCAATACCACTAGTCGGTTTCTACACGGCATCGTACCGGAACGCTAAATCGCTTGGCGGTACGTCTTTGCCGGTAGGGTCGTAACTAGCCACGGCTGCAGCCTCTTACCACACAAATATTACCAGTAACCTACAATAGGATTAGACCTATTAATAACATACCTTCAACTTGGGAAGGTCCCGGAGCAAACTCTTAAAAGTCTCCTAAGTGTCTTCTTTAACTATATACCTAACTGTCACAGTACCCAGTCTAAATCTAAATCATACATATTTATTAACTGGAAACTAAGAAATCATAAATTCATAGAGAAACATAAAGGAACCTTTTCCTGTTTAGCTGGAGGAACAAAAGATCGTTTCGTAAGGCAGCACAGTCGCGAACCTCCATTAGCTTGTATGACTGGTTTACCTTTATGCCTTTCTAATATGCTTACTGCTTAGGACTAGGAAGTGTTTGAGATCTATCTATATTTAAAGATATTAACTTTATTACATAACTAACTTTTCCCCGCGGCTTCACTTAGTTAAGTTTTTCATTTCGTGTTTTCCTACTAAGTAATTTGAAACCCCTATTTTACACCCCTTACTTTACTGCCGCACTCAGGGTCACTTAATTGTTACTTAAGGACCTCCTTAGTATAGATTTTGTATTTCAGTTTGTATAACATTTTGAGATTGAATTTTATTTATCAGGCTGTGAACAAGAGCTGAGTAAGTATGACTTTATACACTTTGAAGCAATAAAAAAAAATGTCAGTTGCGAAAGTGCGTGGGTGTGGGCGGATTAGACAGAGATGTAAAATGACATTTGTAATTTTAATACAGGTATTTGCGCAATACTATTGTTCAATATAATATCAAGGTCGGGTCATGAAGCATTTAAATATAGTAAGGTCGAACTTGCATCAGGATTCGCGATCAATTGAAATAGCTGGTAGGTGCGTTACAAATACAATTTTTAGGGTTCCAAACCAAAATGGAAAAAAGGAACCCTCAAAACTACCTAGTTGGTTAAGTTGAATTGTTAAACATTTTTAATAGCGACCAACGACGACAAAATTATTGCTTATATTTTTTACAGGAACGCATAGTAAGTATAGCTTATAACGTCTTTGAAAGCTGATATCTAGAAAAAGTCCCATCCACATGCGTCAGTTTTTACGCTGTTTACATAGGTACTGCGCATACTTTAATACTGTACAAGAATCAGCTTTTCTAATTATCGTTCATTTTTGGTAACAATAAACCGTCTTTGAACGGCCATATTTAGCGAAAGGGCCATCCAAATGCAGGCAGACTGCAACTTTTGTGATCAGTGGAGAGCTCTACATCCACCTAACACTGAATCAGCTTTTCTGGCGATGGTTACCAAAAGTGCAGTTATCTCCTATAATATAACTAGTTCTTCTTCTTCTTATTTTGTTTTATGGCTTTTATTAGTGCCACACCAGCACAATGCACTTTGCCAATGTTAGGTGTACTGTAACTAGTTACTTGCACTAATGCTATCGACTTAAGAATACTTACTTTTATATATTGTTTGCCCAACGTTGTATTAACAAATGAAAGAATTAAAAAATTATAAATAATACTATAACAATTTATTGCAAAACCACCATTATATAAAATTGGTGCTTATATAATTATTATTGTTAAAACTACTAAGATTTAGGATTGGTCTCCAATCCCTAATCTATGCTACTTACAATCAGAAAGTTTTTAAGTTGTTGTGTAAATCGTGCGAGCGAGCAAAGGATCATTCTGAACAGTTATCGATAAACTTTCTGAGATTACTGAATGATCGGTGCTGGTTCCGAGAATGCGGCAAGGCGCTCAAAGACCGCAGCGGAGACGGGAAAAAAATCAATCCCTTTGTTACTAACAACTCAGGTGTACCAAATAAAATAAAATAAGCTCAACACGAACTGACAGTGCACTTGCAGGGAGGCGCCGCACATAATTTATCGATATAAATAACGAAGCGAGGTGTATAACTTTTATCGCAGACACCTATTTTTAACAGTTGTTTAAATTTTATTAATTGCCCGTAGCTTTGTGATAAAAAATATTAACATTTTATAACTTTTGCATGACGCAGCAGGTAGGTATTAGGTTACAAAGTAACTAGAAGCTATATATCTTGAAATCATAACTATCAACATTATTATACCTAGGTTCCTGATAAATTGGGATTGATACTAATTTGGTACCTACTACCTAGTTATAAAAAGTATAAAAATTAAAAATCTCAACTCTTTATCAATGAGGTTTTATATTCCCATTAAGTACATGGACCTCCCATTAAGGCTGCGTTAGTACTTATTATATAGTAGGTAATATAAATATAAAGCGAGATGAATAACGTCGACAGTGTAGATGAAGCTATGCTTAGCATGAACATAAAGAACGTCATGACACGGACAGAGATGATTATCGATAGGCGGGGGACGCGAGGGGAATCGGTGGGGTCGGTTCCAACTTCCAAGAAACTGAATCGAGCTCGGGGGCAAGTCGCGGCAACATCACAGAACGCAATCTCGTTAACTCCACCAGCAGGTGAAAAATGGACTCACGGCGAACGCACTTTGTGTATACTCAATTAAATATTAGACACCGCCCATCTCTTTTCATTTAGGCTATAATCTTTGAATATGGTGGGTCCTAATTTCCTAACTTACGAATAAGTATTTTTGAAAACAGAGCTAAAAAATATGATTAAACGTCACTAACATTTTTATCGTCTTGAAATATGGTACTTAAACTTAACTAAAGTACCTAAGTAAAATAACAGTGGGAAAAAATGTTACTTTGAAATATTTCGTTATTGTCGTGGTAGGATGTAAGTATTTGTAAAAAAACTATTTGACGATCTCCACCAGATTAGGATTGTGCTGTGAAAATTGGAGTACCTACAGATGGTAATCAGGGCTTTAAATGATAAAGGAGAAAAGTGATCATAGGTTCTCAACTTTAATACTTACCTCAATAGTATAATACCTATCTACGTAATGAACCCATATTTTGGGTTTTTTTGATTGGAAGATCTGATGTAGGAGAAAGAAATTAGTCGGTTATAGGATGTAGATAATTATATTATCAAATGCATCTGAACCTAGTGAACAAATTGACAGATACTTACTTAAATTATCAATTTAACAAATCACAAGTCACAACACAATTTTAATATGTTGAAAGTTGATCATATTTCTAACTTTACCAAAATAGGTATCATACTACTATTATAAATGCGATAGTGTGTTTGTTTGTTGGTGTGTTGGTTTATTGGTTTGTCCTTCAATCACGCCGCAACGGGGCAACGGATCGACGTGATTTTTAGCATGGGTAGGTATAGTTGAGGACCGGAGAGTGACATAGGCACTTTTTACCTCGGAAAATTAAGGAGTTCCCGCGGGAATCAAAAAAACTTAAAACACGCGGACGAAGTCGCGGGCATCAGCTAGTACATAATGTTGGAATTTTGCGTATTGGTAAGTCATTGTGCGTGCATCGATTGTGTCGCACTAGTATGATTGCGTGATGGTAAAGAGCTGTTTATTTTAGCACATTTTAATCATTGATCTAAATTCTAAAGTAACAAAAGCGCGATTAGTAAATAAAGCATAATCTGTGGTTAAGTGTGATTTAGTGGCGGGGAGGTAGATTTGCCATGCGCTTGCCGAAATAACCGCATGCGTACAATGTTCAATGCATGTTCAATGGGAAACGCGCGGGAGACGCGGGGATGGCGTCGCGGCGCTCGCGCCAAAATTAGACGTAAACAAGACGAGTGAGGCGCCGCCGCCGCGCCGTCGAAGATTAAAAGCCGTGCTCCACTCCCTATATACCTACTCATGATTGCCGTACAAATACAATAATCAAGTTCCAATTATCTATAAACAGATGATTTTCAAATCTTGCACCTAAGTATTTTGTAAAAAAAGTTTGAACGCGCAACATTATCCTATCCTACTAATATTATAAACTAGCTCACGCGCACGACTTCGTCTGCGTGAACTAAGCTTTTTCACGCGGGAACTGAACGGAAAATGAGTTTTCCGGGATAAAAAGTATTTCGAAAGTTGAAAGTTTTTTGCATTTATAATATTGGTCTGATTAGTATGTGTGAAAGTTTGGATGTTTATAAAGTAAGTTTGTTCTGGATGTTTATTATCTTTTACGCCGCAAACCTGAACCGATTTGGCTGAAATTTGGAATGTACATTCCAAATTTCAGTCAAAAAATTTAATATTAATATTTAATTTAATAATATTTGTTAATTCTGGAATTAACAAATAGGCTACTTTTATCCCTGATGAAAATTAAAGAGGTTCCGCGGAAATCAAAAACATTAATCCACGCGGACGAAGTCGCGGGCATCATGTAGTCTCAAATATTGGACTCTCAAAGCCATTCGGCTTGCGTGCAGCTCGCTTTTTGATACAAATTGCTGACAATCTGACATCGAAGTCCGGCTTTATTAATAAGATTAAGACGGGATCAATAATTCACTCAAATTCACTCAATAAAATCGTAGTTGATTTGACTGTGACCACATTACACAATTATTTTATATACTTAGTCTGGCCATAAGTTCTGTTACAAATGAAAATGCATTTATTTTTTTATGGAGTAATTTTAAGTAGGGATTGATTTAGGGCTTGTCCTGTATATCGATGATAAGCACCGACCCTCAGGTCTTGTTTGATAATACGCGACAGAGTTCTTGCGGAGTCTTCATTTCTCCCGATAAGTTTTTTGTTTCGTTATGGGGTTTCTGTGAATTTCGCCCTTAACAGCATTAATAGCCTTTGTTGTTCTAAAAGTGTATGGCCGCCCCGATCTTTTATGATCATCGACAGTTGAAGTGTTGGTATATCTGTGGATAGTACCACAAACTAACGTAAGGCTGGTACCAAGCACTTGAAGCGTCTTGAAAATGACCGACGACGGCTCCATACCCACTTTGTACAAGGCAATCAATCACTGCAATTCTGTTTTATTTAACGTCCCATCCCATATTGTAGTTTAATATTAAACTCAAAAAAATATGCAAAATAACAGGGAATCAATCGAAGATTCAAACATAATAAACACGTGCCAAATTTGAATTCAGAAAAAAATAAAATTCAGATGTTCTTAATTTGTAACAATATTTATGGCCAGACTAGTTATTATAAATACACCATACAGTGTAGCATGCCCATTTGATTGGAACAGTCGGCTTTATTTTCTTCTCTGTCGGAGCATCAATATCAGGATGATAGCATCATTTGATTTAACGATTGTGCACCAGTTTCGCACTAGTTTTTCCACTTTACACGCAAGGCCTAACAATATGAGCTAAGATAGATATTGTAAATTGTGATCAATAGGTATCTGAATTTTTTTTTTTTTTTTTAATCTTTATTTAAAGAGATTATTCGCTTGGCGAATATGCCTCTCTGTAGAATAACAAAATTAATAGGAAAACAATTATATATATATGTACATTATTCACTAATTAATAATTAATATAAACTAATTATATGGTAGGTACACAACAAAAATGGCTACGATTGCCATCGAAACTCGAGATATTCTAAGCGCTACAAAAATAAGTGTGACTAACTAACTATAAACCGTTGATCGAGAGAAAGGTCAAAGTTGCACCAACATTGGTACTTAAATCCGTTAACAAACAACATTTTGAAATATATAATATATTAAAGGCTCTTGAGGTGACTTTGAGTCCCTGCGATCTGTCACCACATGCATTTTGCGGTTCAATGTGAATAATAGTCGGAACACAGTGTTCCGTTCCCAAACACTTACCTAAGCCAACTGAACAGCAATAAGTGTTATTCAATAATAACCATTTCCCTCACCGACCGACGAAACGAATAATAAGTAAAGAATAAAACTTGTGACAGACTGGTCGAGAGTCGGGAGTTGAGGCCTGGACCAATTAAGAGCATTTTTTTTGTGCATTTCGTGAGGTTTAGGTGCGTGTGAACACCTATAGCGATTATGTAGGGTTCTATAGGATACGAGACAGATAGTAATTGTTGAATGAACGCAAATAATAACTGATATTGACAGTTTGTTTTACAAGAGACCAAAGCCAATACATGAATGTAGAACAATGATGATGAAATATCTATATTACACGTATTATTAAGTAGGTAAGTACATAGCTTTATAATGTAAATAGTATATATGATTTCGACAGGTTTATTAGATCGTATTTTTAGGAAACTCCCTATAGTGCGCCTATAATAATTAATTCTCCCTTCTGTCAAACCCTGCTCATATACAGACAATTCGCTACAAAAAGAAAAATCCCATCAAAGAGCACTAGTATATTCAACAATTTTGTTACAAGTAACTTATGACTGACGTCACCCCACATAATATTTATTATACCTAATTGAAGAACTGCTCATGTTTAAAGTTGTAACATCAGAAGATGACGTTGGGCCTAAGGCGCCCATCAATGTACACACTTGACCCCTTTTGATCCTACAATTAGGCATGGCGATACTCCCAGAGAACTGAGATACTCGAACACAGTGATCAACTACCATTCAGTTGTTCTGATTACTATAACATGTACTTACTTATAAGTACTTATAGGCTTTTAATAATAATGTCAATTTATTGCGTGACAAGTCGGGGCTGCAGTCTGCACTCTGCACTGATACTCTGATGTAGGTTTTCAAGAACAAACATACTTACATTATGAAACAGAAGAGTAATTTTTAAGTGAAGTTATAATATTACTAAAGCTCTGATACGTCTTGATTAAAACCCTTCGAAAATTCGTGCCGTTAATTGAATGCGAAATAATGACGCAATCTAACGCCTGTCTTATGCCCTATAGGTCTTTAACCAACAGTGGATGCAATGATAATGAACTGACGATGTTATAAGTATTCTTATATTATAGTTATGATATTTAGTATTTTTCTTCATAATGCAATGTAAAATAAATTTTGATAAAATATTTAATAGTGATTGGTAAAGTACTCACAACTAATTTGTACAACAAAATCAGTTAATTCCAACTGATTATAGTTATACAATCCTGGCTTTAACAAATTAACATACACATACACTGATAAAAGGTACCTACGTCCTAGCGTATGGTATGGAGTATGGACGCTCTTGTAGGTATTCAACCGGTGTGGTCTCTGAATGCCTCACACGTTATCATTACAAACAGCTTTGTTGATCACGACAAGTATTATTGGAGTAGGTACATTAATACCGATGACACAAGTCGATGAAAAGCAACTGTGTCCACAAAGCTTGATAATGTAAAGTAGTTCAACACAAAGATCTACCCTTGAAGAGACCGCGACATTTGAACAGTAGGTGCAACTACGACCAATACTTACTTACTTACTTACCGACATCGGTAAGTAATGTGGTAAGTAGTTGAAAAGTATTTACCTACTTTTTAATTAATATAAGTTGATGACAAAAATAAACTATCCTAATAGTATACCTGAAACAGTTTAAACCAACGGTAAACTCGAAATTTTAACTGAACTTCTGACGCTAAACAGTCTAAACACGTGTGGAGTACCACCCATAGGTCGCAAGAGTTTTAAGACGTTATATTATTAAAAACCGTGTTAATATCGGTCAAGCCAGAAGCGAGAATATCGCGGGCATAGTTATCATTGATAACTACATCATTATCATCTACTAGCTACTCTTAAAAACCAATTCAATCAGGAGAAGAGTAAAGAAGGTGTTTTAAACAAGATCCTGGTCAAATAAGGCAGTACGTGATTTTGGCATCAGGTTTTATTGAAACACATTATACCGACTTAAGCCTATAAAACAGTTGCACAGAGATTTCTAATAAAGAAAGTTAGAAATTAATTTCGCTAGCCTAACTTTCGATGCAAGGTTATTCGATAATTGGGTAGTTCATTTATCGTGATATAATTGATTATTATTTCATTCAGTAAGATATTAAAACAAACAAATAGTTAATGCCTTTAACAACAGAATAATAAATAGTTTCTGATTGATTCCGATAAAGACGCTGTCTAGAGCCAACATCCAGTAATCAGACCGTGGAAACTGAGTACCCAGTTTTTGCTTCTATTACTACGAACAATAATAACTTTTAAATCAGTGGTAACAAGGTTTAGTTTCCTTATTGCACACTTTAAGAGCAACACTTAACGCTATCTTAAACACAAAAGGATATAGATGTCGTATTACCTATTAAAATTTAAAAGTAACAACAAATATCGCTTTTAATGACACATAACTGCAGATAATTGCATGGATAACTGTCTTTTCTTTTTAATATTTCAGTTTTTAAATTAGCACGCAAGAAAAACTATTATTTTCAACCAACAGTTCAATGCGCTGACAAGATTAGTAGTAGTACATACAATAAAAGTCGCCGCGATAAGATTAGCTGATGAACTAGATAACATCACACAATAGCGACATTTCGTTCAAGTCTATTCAAATGTAACGTAACTTGTATTTTTTATTGCCTCAAATGTTGAACGTTACGAGTATATTCGCTATGTATCTATGAACCCACTTATCCCTGAGCCTGATGGCCTGTTGTTAACAAACTAGGATACAAATAAGAAGCCACCTACCCATCCCAGTGGCCATACTGCCAACGCATAAAGCCGTATTGTTTCATTTTTGTTGACTTTCGTGTTTTAGATTATTATAATCCTTATTTTAGGAACTTCTGACATTGACATTAAACTGTCATTTCGAGTAATATTACCTAAGAGCTTTAAGCGTTAGAAGTATGGCCCCGTTAGTACTCGGGAAATTCACAAAAACGTATGCGTCAATAAAATACTGATGCAACTATGTATTTTACTAACCGCAATTACGCAATTGTCATCTGTTGCAGCTACCTCGCAAATATGGTTCAGTGGAATGACGGCGATTTGATTGAGTTTTAATTTTTGTGAGGGATTCTAAAATTATTGTAAAATTAAAATTACAGTAATCCTACATTCCTTTCAGTAATCTATATACGAGTATATAAAATTCAAAGTCCTGACTGACTGACTTACGAGTATATATCAACGCACAGCCTAAACCGCTGGTCCTAGAGACATGAAATTTGGAGGGTGTGTTCTTTGTAAAGAGTAGGTACCCACTAAGAAAGGATTTATCAAAATTCTACCCCCAAAGGGGGAAATAGGGGTGAAATTTCATCGTTTTTCAAGTTATAGCCATGAAACTTGGTATTTGGGCTTCCGTTTTAAAATTATGAAATACATATTTCACAATTTTTGTAATTTCTATCCCCAAGGACGATATCTATCTCTATTTAAATAGAGAGTGTGTCCTTCAATCACGCCGCAACAGATCAACGGATTAGGTAACGTGATTTTTTGCATGGGTATAGATATGGGCTTCTTTTTATCCCGGAAAATTAAGGGGTGTCTGTGGGAATTAAAAACTTATGCCACGCGTACGAAGTCGCGGGCGTCCTCTAGTAATCAATTGTTAACGCTGAGTTACACGAAACAAATACAAAACTTTAAGTGGTACTTAGACTAATTTAATCGCAAGAATCGTATGGAGTCTTGTGATTAAATTAGTTTAATCAACACTTAAATTTTCAAAATTGTTTCGTGCAACTCACCGTAAGTGTGTGAATACGAATTCATACGAAAATAGACTAAACGTCAATTCAGGTTAAATTTTTAATTTTCAACTGTACTTATATACTTAATAGAAATTTCTCAAAATCAAATGGTAGGTAAGTAAGCCATGTTTAATAAGTTTGAGGAATTTCTCTGGCAGTGCAGTAAGCACGCATAATATTTGATGTTGATTTTGAGTCTTTATTCTCAAACTCAAACTAAAATCTTATTGTGGAGGTCGACGGAGTGCCGTTAGCTACCTGTCGCTTCCGACGGCAACACTACGGACGCCAAGTTTCTAAGAAGGCGATAGTGTGCTGTATTTCAAACGTTATCGCTTTGAATACACTACGATAAGTTCACTTGTTGTGCATGTGACTACTTCGCCTTCTTTCTTAGAAACAGTCGTGAAGTTTAAGTTAATTAGTAACCTCACTATTAAGTACTTTGTTAATGTTTACCGTTTCACTTGGAATATAATGTAGACGTACCTATAAACGTTTTTTAGTAAGTGACTAATGTGCTGATTAATAATCAGTAATTATGCTTTTAGTACGGTGACATAATATTTACGTGTAATTATAGCTACATAATTAGGTGCCACGTACTTCTGATAAAAAAGGATACTTAATCGTTAAGATACCTGCTGATAATCTACTTACTTAGTTTCACCAATTCCATAGAAAATCCGAATTCCGAACTAACGACTGTGAAGGGTCACAAAAATCCATATTAATCTTTTATATATATTTATACGAGTATAAAAGCGAAATACCACCATTCACTCACTCACTGACTGACTGGCAAATCACGATATCTCAGAAACTATAGCATACAGACTTGAAATTTGGAAGGTAGGCTCCTTCTGTGGTGTAGACATCAGCTAAGAAACGGTTTCGAGAAAATTCACCCGTAAGGGGATGAAATAGGAGTTAGAGGTTTGCATGAAAGTCCTTTGTTTTTGACGTTAGAGACATGAAAATCGGCAGTGTGTCTGGTAGTGTGTTAGCTTTGCTCCCACGGTCCATCATTTCAACAGATTTTGGTGGAGATAAGTTGAATCCCGGGGAAGGACATAGTCTATCCCAGATAATAAAGGATCTACTAATAAATATAATATGTCTAGTTTAAACTTTAAAACCGCACTTGGGAGGGATGAATAAAAAGAGTTGAATGAACTTTGCTATGTGTTCATCAGAGGTTCTAACTTCTGAGTATGTTTGTATTCAACAGAAGTGTCTCTGATTAAGGATTCAAAGGACGAACCATTAAAGGAAATATTGTCCGATGTCAAATGACTTCGTTCAACGACGATCCTTTTGTTATGGGCAACGTTTGGTTGGGTTGATGTACCGGTTGTACTAATCTATGTACATATTGTTTTGTGATAATAGGATTCCGTACCTTAATAGGAAAAAGGAACCCTTAAAGGATCACTTCGTTGTCCGTCTGTCTGTCTGTCCTTTTTCTCGGGAACACGTGGAGGTATCAAGTTGAAATAAATTCTTAAATGCTTCAAAGAACCGAGGACCTAAATATTTGATATTCAGGACCACGGTTCCTTGAAGCTGTTAAAAATCAAGCTTTCTAAGTCAATGCAATCAAAAGATACGGCCGTTTATTATACATACATACTAATATGTATTATATAAATGCGAAAGTGTGTTTGTTTGTTGGTTTGTCCTTCAATCAGGCTGCAACAAAGCAATGAGTCGAAGTGATTTTTCATCGAGGACCTGGTGCACTGACAGACTACGGGATTTTTATTGCGGAAAATTAAGGAGTTCCCGTGGCAATTAAAAAACTTATTCCATGCGGACGAAGTCGCGAACATCAGCTATTTGCATCAGCTATGTGCCGCATATTTTGTATCTTTTGACACTCGTCAATAAATCGAAACCTATAGGACCTGTTACCCGAGAATCATGTAATTTGGCAAGAAGCAAGGTCTCATCACGGCACATGTAGATATTATAGGAAAAAGTTCTACAATCATTAATTCATAGGGTGTCGAAGTTCTACAATCATTAATAATTCATCTAGGGTGTCGAACATGTCAAATTGGTTTTTTTAATAATATTCTACTCGTACCAATACTATTAATTGACCGAGCGAAGCGAAGGTCTCTGAGTCTACTTGAGTGAATTTGCACTTGTCCGTCCGTTCGTCCGTCCGTCTGTCAGAGCCTTATAACTTGTGAATTACTGAACGTGATTATTTCAAATTTAATTAATATAATATGTAAACCGATGGCCTCCAGCCGAATATGGCTTAAAAAGTTATAAAAATCTTTATTTCAGGGGGGCTCTCATAGAAGCGAATGCGAAGTAAAATATTTTATATAGCGTTACATAGGGTTGCGGTATATTATTTTAAAGATAATTAGGAATAGAGTCCAAAAATATTTTTTTGTATTTTTCCCCTAAAATTGACGAAATGGGGGGCTTTCAAAGTGGAGATTTTCTATCGTCCAAAGTTGACCTCAGAACTGAAAGGCTGAGCCTGAAACTTGATCAATTATGGCGCTCTGTAAAAGTTTATTCGTTTGTGCTTTCAAATAATAGACGTTAGCAACATCTTACGTGGAATAAAAAAATAGTCTACTGATAGTACTGATGTCTATGAACATAAAGATGAGCGCGCATCTAGACATGCTCGCAAATTAACTGTCACGATATAGTTAAAACTATCTTATGGATACCGCGAGGTCTCAGTTCGGGGCGAACCACTAGTTATGTAGGTGAAACATCAAATCATGCGCTTTAAGTAAAATGACCTCAAAATATTTCGTATTCGCATGCGCATTTAAAAGTCCAGTGCGCTTAGCATGCGCACAACGAGATTATCTCGCGACGAGAGAGAGAGACGTTGTCGTTGCCGGCTAATTTTTCATTTACCCTAACATGCACAAAATGCGGTATATTACAAGAAAAAAATAATCGACATGTAAAGGTTCGTAGAGAAAAATACCACAGATTAATATTACTTTTATCTCTACTTTTGACGTAACGAGACAAGTAACCATGTTAGCTTCGGTAGACAGATAGAGATAACGGCTAGACATAATTTTACTCGTAGTGCGCATGCTAGCCATACAGGTCAAGAGTCATCAGTAACAGTAAGGTGTTACACTAACTAAAGCAAGCGGGCTGATAGCGCCGCGTTGGGCGTCCGCCAAGGCAATTTGCATCGCTGCCCATTTCGGAACATCGCCAAGTCTAGCCGAACAAAACCACAGAGAATTACCCTCCATTCCAATAATAATTAAAGCAAATATTTCGCAAGCGAGACACGCTCGCCGTTATGGAGCTTATAAAACATCGGCACAACTTGCAATTAAGAAACGATGCGCACGTCTATTTGCTGACACGGAAGAGACGCACCGCTTGCAATGGACCATCTAGTGCTTCGTGCGGCCGACGTGCAGTGAGAAGAGCCAAGCGGCCGACTATCTAAATTAATACCTTTGATATTCCAAATATCAATATTTTCAGAGCTTGTGAAGTGCTTCACGGCTAGACGTGCAGGCCTTCCGCGTTGGCATCTCAACGTACCTACGTTAAAGAAGCGAGTTATATAAACCCAAACATATCATAATAATATGTCGACAAAAAATAGGTGGACTGTGAATATGTCAATAATTGTTATAAACTATCGTTTAGGAAATTAACTAAAGTGAATTGAGAAAAGGAGTTTTCTGGATTTGACTTCGACTATATTTTGCAAACAATATAATAAATAAAAGAATAGGAACTATCGCAAAGCTTATATACTAGAGTATTTTTATAGTTATACGCATACTTTCTTATCCACATATTTTGTCGCTATGGTTTATTTACGAGGTGGCAAAAGCTTTGATGTAGCATTGGCTGTTGTCCACCGTGAGACGGACGGCGCGTCGTCCAGACTCGACACGGTAACTACCTATGTTACCAAACAAACGAGATTAATAAAGGCCTACATATATAATTATTATGTGACATGAGATTTACAGACATCGTTGTGATAGTTCAAAGTTCATACATAGTTCATAATAATTAATCTCTCTCTCTCTCAAGTTGCAACTCTAACCATAGAAAAAGTAACTACTTAATTGGAACCTAAAACACGTTATTTCTTCGTTTTAACTGAAAGCCCAAATCCCACTTTCAATAAAATAACGTGAAAAATGACGAAGTTTCATAAAATACTTTATAAGGTTATTCCGTGTGCATTTTAGTTTTATTGAACACTAGCTGATGCCCGCGACTTCATCCGCGTGGTTTAATTTTTTTGATTCCCGCCGGAACTCCTTCATTTTCCGGGATAAAAAGTACCCTATGTTACTCTCCAGGTCCTCAACTATATCCATGCCAAAAATCACGTCGATCCGTTGCGACTTGCGGCGTGATTGAAGGACAAACCAATAAACCAACAAACAAACACACTTTCGCATTTATAATATTAGTATGATTCATAAAACAATCTTCATAACTTTGTTCTGGTTAGCACACAAAAAGGGAATGTTATTACTATATTAGCGTCAGGACTCGGGACTCAGGGCTTTATCGTAGCTAAGTAATTGATGGTTTTAATTTTATTGATATAGTCAGGAGTCAGGACTCTGGACTTCCAAATTCCAAAAATTTATTAATCGAATTTGAATATTTGCGTGACGGCCCACGTGTTCTAGGGTAAATAAAATTACCCGGATCCGTAAATTGGTTGACCCACTTGACCACTGGAAACGCTCTCTTTTTACAATGTCGCATCATTCTTACATTTCTTTGTTATACCTATCCATTCTAGTATCCCGTGATTCATTTTTACAAGGCTTATCAAAGACTTATCGCTAAGTAGTAAGGTATTATCAAGTCTTAAGATATACGATTGTGATAAAAGAGAATATGACGGCGAAACGAATTTCATGGTTCAAAATATACTATAATCAAATATAAATATTATAAATGCGAAAGTTTGAATGGATGTAGGTATGGATGTATGGATGTATGGATGGATGTTTGTTACTCAATCACGCTCCAACGGCTGAACGGATCTGGATGAAATTTGGCACAGAGATAGATTATAGTCTGGCACGTAGTAGCGTAGCACATAGGCTACTTTTTATCCCGGAAAATTAAAGAGCTCCCGTGGGAACCGAAAAACCTCAATCCACGCGGACGAAGTCACGGGCATCAACTAGTAAAGGAATATATCAAAAAATTGTCAATAACAACCAAGTTTACGGTTGTTCCAAGTTCGGGAAAAGCCATTAAGTTCTGTAACAAGTAACCAACCAATATATGAACGAAAGTCTGACCCAGGAGAATAAAACCTGTTTGGAGGCGCCACTGTTGCATTTCTCTTCGTACAGTTTCAAGTGTCAGTTGTCAGTACAGTTCTCAGTTTTTACCCATGGAAGAAGGAATTACGACTGCTGCATTTCTCTTCGTACAGTTTCAAGTGTCAGTTGTCAGTACAGTTCTCAGTTTTTACCCATGGAAGAAGGAATTACGACTGCTGCATTTCTCTTCGTACAGTTTCAAGTGTCAGTTGTCAGTACAGTTCTCAGTTTTTACCCATGGAAGAAGGAATTACGACTGCCATTACCAGACACACGTTACGTTTTGAGCTGAGCAGTCAACTGAACGTTTGTAGCTGTTAAAAATGCAACGAATTGTTTTATGGCTAAGTATTACTTTAGTAACAAATTTTTTTCCTCGACATTGCGAAGTTTTTTTAAATTTTGGTCAGGTTAGAAAAGGAAAGTGTTTAAGTTTAAAAGATAGAACAAGTATGTAATAAAAATTATCATGAAACTTTCATAGAATACGATAGGCAGTTAGTGATGAACTGATGATGTAATGGTGGTGATGGTGATGTGATGTGATGGTGTGTTTGACCGGCGAATGCTGAATATAGGTACGATTGTTTCAATTCAAACAGAAAAAGCCCAACCAGTAGTAGATTGCGTTTTAAACACACATCTATACAATATAATAAAACTGTACGATGTATGTTGTTACTTCTGAAATTTGGATGAAGCTTTATTATTGATGCAAATTGCAAAGCCCAAAAAGTTTTTTATTTTTCATTTATGTCTGTCTGCTGATCTGCTCTGAAACTTCTGTACGGATTTAGCCCCATTTTCTTATTCTTAGATGGAGTTTCCAATATTTAGGATGGAGTATGAATTTTATTCAGAACCAGTGGTAAAACTCGACGATTCAAAAACACTTTTTAAAGATTATTTGAATAAAAAAAACATGAATGTTCATTGAGGTAATTCAATCCTATTTCATGAAGAATGAAAAGGTCAGAAAAGGAACTCCCTCAAGCAAACCAATCGCGATCAGTGTTTTAGATTTCTGGGTACGGGCCTACCCGTGCGGAGCCGAGTCGGTTCAATCTTATCTTAGATATATATAAAATTTAAAGTCATGACTGACTAACTTATATATATCAACGCATAGCCTAAACCGCTGGGGCTAGAAAGTTGTAATTTTGACAGTAGGTCCCTAAGGGGGTGAAATAGGGGTTGAAAGTTTGTATGAAAGTCCGTCATTTCTCAAGTTATAGCCATGAAACTTAGCATTTGGGCTTTAAATTAGATATGCAGAGGTAAGTGTTTCGCAATTTTTGAAAATTCGACCTCCAAAGGGATGAAATAGGGGATGAAAGATTCTATGAAAGTCAGTCCTTCATTTCTCAAGATTTTTTTTTTCTACGAAACTAGGTATTTTGGCTTTCAGTAAAAAATAAAGAAGTACGTGTGTCACAGTTTTTCAAAATTTCACCCCTAAACGAGTAAAATAGGGGTTGAAAGTTGGTATGAAAGTCATTCATTTTTCTAGTTAAAGCCATGAAACTTGGTATTTGCTCTTTCCGTTAAATATGAAGAAGTACGTGTTTCACCATTTTTGAAAATTCGATCCCCAAGGACGTTATATAGAGAGTGTGTCTTTCAATCACGCCGCAACAGAGCAACAGGTCAACGTGATTTTTTGCATGAATATAGTTGAGGACCTGGAGAGTGACATAGGCTACCGGAAAATTAAGGAGCCCCCGTGGGGAAAAAAACTTAAAGCACGCGGACGAAGTCGCGGGCATCAGCTAGTAGTTAATATTTATTTTAAAAGGAAAAAGTGACTGACTATCTGATTTATCAACGCACAGCTCAAACCACCGGACGGCTCGGGCTGAAATTTGGCATATAGATAGCTTTTATGATGAAGGCATACGCTAAGAAAGGATTTTTGAAAATTCAACCCCTAAGGGGTAAAATAGGGGTTTGAAATTTGTACGAAAATCTTAACGTGAGCAAAGCTGCGAGCAAAAGCTAGTTCGTTTTAAATTAATCTAGCGTTATAAATTAATGTGCTACCTAGCGTAAAAACGTGATTAGTAGTTAGTACCTACACTGTACCATATTGTCGCTCGACGGTAGAAACGTGTTTAGATAGAATTTTTGAATTCTGTGAATATTACTTCAGCTACGCTACTAGTCGGTATTTTGTATGATCCTAACATAAACGAAACGGGCTAAGTGCAAGTCAAACTCTCGCACCGAGGACTATACTATACCTACTTTGGGAGGATATTATCACTACATATTATTATAAAACAAAGTCGCCCTGCTGCGTCTGTCTGTCTGAACGCGAACCGATTTCCATACAATTTTCACCAATAGATGCATAGATTCAAGAGGAAGGTTGAGGTTGTGCCTAATCCGTCCGAGATTTAACAAAATAATGTATGGCGGATCTCTTTTATAGGTCTACAGAAAAGTCCGCGATGGCATACGTGTACTAAGTAGGTATGCCATCGCAGACTTTTCTGTAGACTACTACCTACTGCGATCACAGTATTTTTGATCGCAGACTACCGTCTACCTACTATCAAGTTGCTCTGCTATCTGTTTCTGAGTAAAGCGCACTATCACATGAACTGACATACAGACAGACGGACAACAAAGTTATCCTGCGAGAGTTCCGTAGGTACGTTTTCCAGCAACTAATACTTTTAACTAAAATAGAAACATGAGATATCAGGAAATCCCATTAATTGCACTATAAATAAGTTTATCTACACTAATGTTATAACATTCTACTTATGTTTCCAATACTTGACTTATAATTACTACTGTTATAGCGCAGATAACAAAACACTCAATTTAAGCAATTTCACATGATGGTATAATATCCACATCGATATCGTAAAATCTCATTATAACATCAATAAAACGCGACCAATTAACCTGGCGAGCCTTATGTCAAAATCCTCATACAAGTTGTATAAATTTTTGATATTAGGCTGGCTTTTGAAAACAGTTGGGTTATACGTGAAAACTTCGTCGAAACTACTAAACTTACATGTACACAAAACTCTTTGGTAAGATCTTGTGCCAATTAAATAAAAAACGAACAGCGCGCGCTCGCTCCTGATTGGCCCTGCGCGCGCAGCTGCGCTCTCATTGGTTAGATTTTAATGGCGGCAAGTTCACTGTGACAATACACGTACGCGTGAATTTAATGTTTCGCAATGTGTTTTGTATTGTCAGCTTTTACTCTTGTTGTTTGATAAATTGCATTAGTGAAGATAAAGTAGTGTATGCAACTGCATATAACACGGGTATTAAAACACTCGTTACTATTATGAAACTCGCTGCGCTCGTTTCATAAACTCACACTCGTGTTTTAATACCCTTCATTATATGACAGTTGCATAAACTACTATTTCATTTTACAATAATAAATTGTGTACGTACTAGCCCTAGGTATCTACCTACATCACATTAAAACACATTATTTTGTAGTCCTACAAGATTTTCAGTTAAAATCTTATAGGAAAAAGTCCTAAATAATCAAATTCATTTGTGGTGCTGGTAGTACCCATGATGTAGCTTGTAGACATAAGGGAAATACCTAGTTAACTATAGTTTTTTAAATTAGTTGAAATAACAATTTGCAAAGGAAAACACCTCAGCGATATGTAATCACCGATTTCTTCACTCACGACGAACTTCATCCAAATTGTAAACCTAACTATATTTTAGTACATAAGTAAGTAGGTACCTACTCAGGTAATCATTTGATAAGTAATTTATAGTCTTTGTGCAAAGCTAAATGTACCTAGGTAACTTCCTTAGCTCACACAATATAATATAATACTTAGTGCTAAGGAGTATTTAACAAAGTAACCTACCTAGGTACTTCAATATAATTATTATCAAACACACGACTTGATATCGTCAATTATATATCGATATGATTATACAGGTACCTACCTACACTAGGTGAGGTAATTTTATTACATTCAAGAAGCCAAGGAAATGCGCAATAATTACCTACGACTGATTTGAGGAATAGAAAGGCCGATGACATCGTAGAATATTTTTAGGTCTCAATATAATAGTATGCTAAAATAAACATAAACAACAACATTCTAAAATATTCCAGTTTCAAGAAACTTACTTGAGATAATATATCTGTCCTTCTGGTGTGCGAGCCTGTTCCCAACCAGCTGGTAAAGGGCCTAGATCGTCTTGAAGATGTGACCCAACGTCATAAGACCTCTGTTTGGCATGCTGGTGAGGCAGCGGCGGCTGTTGGGTTTGCTGACCCGCGGCGTAAGTCTGCTGGAGGCTCGCAGGCGAGGAGTGTGCTCGAGAGTGGGACACTGGAACGGAGCCAGTCGCGGACGACGATCCGAATGCCGAATCGGCCGAGTTTTCTCGCGAGTGAGAGACAGATGGCGACTTGGAACCGGTCGACGGCGGGTTAAAGAACGACTTCGGAAGCTGTCGCATACGCAGAGGCACCTGTAGCGGTCGTTTTGAGTCGGGCTTGAGCACTGTGTCGAACAATGACTGCAAAACAGAGTCAGAATCCTGGTCTACGCGGAGGACCAGGTTCGATTTCTGTTCACCGTCCGAGTTGAGAGCCATGGTTGAGTCGGAACGAATAAATCGCGAAACCGACCTGGCCCACCGCTATGACACAACACTAGCACGCGACGGGTCGGCGCGACGCCACCCGACGTATTCGTAGTATAGCGCTCGGTGCGCGACTGGCGGCCTGACGCACGCCCCGCGGCCCTCGCGCTGCCCTGCCTGCCCACGCGCACACCCCGCCACCCGCGCGGACCGGTCTGCGAGAACGATGCCCCGCAACCCGCTAGCACACCTACCTAACCGCTAACGATTGACTATCCTTCACTTGCGTTTAACCCATCACAAAGCTCTACAAAACAAAGATATTTTGCCTATTAATAGGCATAAAGGCAACTTTCTGACACCTGTACCTTACCTGTGGCACACCTTGCAATGCTTATCACCTGCACCCTGGAAAGTCTTATTAAAGTACATAAATACCAACTCAATAGTTACCTACCTAAATTCATTTGAAACCAAGACTTTTCTCTTCGTGATTAAAAACCTAGAATTTAAAATCAATGAAATAATATTTTAGATACATTGGAACTTACCTAGGTACCTGTTTTATTTTAATCCTTTTAGCTCGAAGGGCCGAGGCCAATCACCATAGGTAGGTACATCTGCATCCTTATAATAATACATAATAAGATTGGTAGGTAGGTATATGGTATAGAACTATAGAATATGGATCTTTAATTCATAAATCTATCCACTTGTTTAATTTTTATTCATTTACATTTACTTTCAGGTTTTGTGGCAATTACTTACTGATTAATTTTGCATATTCTTACCTGTGTTCTTACGAATCCTACGTTAATATAGTTAGATAACCAAAAAAAGGAAACTGCACCTGTATTATAAATAGGTAGATAGTAGATATACCTATCACTTTTAAAATACTGACTTCTTGTGTCCGTTAAATATGAATATCCACGTACTGAAACGCTTGTACGAAAACGTTACTAACGATGTCAGTCCGAATAAAAGACCAGACTATCAGCTATGAGGCCAATTCAACTGCAGCGAGGAGTGCGACATGGACGCGTTTATCTCACCGATGCTCTATCGCTGCGTTGAAGGACGTATTTGAATGGATTTAGCATTGACATCAACGGCGAGTAGGTACACTAATAATTATTATTATCTTAGATTTGCCAATGACATAGTCATCATAACTAACTCTGGGAGACCTCAATACAATGGTCAATAAGCTCAGCAGACTTTCTCATGAGCAAAAGAGCATGAGTAAGACGAAAATTATGTACATAATGCTCACGTCTCGTTCGATATCAGTAATACTCGAGATCTCTGCAGTCGAAATGGTATCTAGACGAGAATACCTGGTACTGCGGTTTACCTAGGTTAGTCCAATTTCAAGAAAGATTGTGAGGTTCTAAATCCAATTCGTCTAAGCAACAATAGGGAAGCTTAAAAATGTAGTCTCGTCCAAACTTCCTCGGAGCGAGATCAAAGACTTCGAAAAGTGCTTGAGGGCTTTGATGACATACGGATAGAATGGCCGATCAAACGTTAAAGATTTTCGTCAAAGTAAAATAAACCATGACAGCATTGAATTAGAGCTCAATTTCGTCTGCCCATTCTTATACGTTTAGGGTATTGTACATACCTAAACGTATAAGAATGGGCAGACGAAATTGAGCTCTAATTCAATGCAGTTATGGTTTATTTTACTTTGACGAAAATCCTTAACGTTTGATCGGCCATTCTTACATGATTGGGGGGCTGAAATGACGATTTTACAACAATATTAGCAGGTGTGGAGTGTACGTACCTACAGAACTACATTACATTGTTACCTACTTAATGATTAATCTAATTTCTTAATTCAAAAAGAAATTATTACATAAAGATGCTGATCAAATTGATTTGGGGTTTTTTTCAGTTTTAAATTAAAGCAGGTTTCACTTTTAAGTTTTAGGCAAACAATTATTGTACATTGCATAAGTAAATAAGTAGGTAATTGGACGTCAATAAGTGTACCTAATTTGAATAAATAAATATTGATTGAACTAATAAAGTACCTACCTAAGAAGGTAAGTAGGTAGGTATATTCTTGAAGAATAATTTGATGATCTAGATTTAAGAACACGCGGATTTAAGTACCTACGTTTCTAGAAATCTCTTGGGAACTCATTGATTTGCTGGGTAAAAAGTAGACTGTATCCTTAGGCCATCTCCAGACTCCAGGATTAAAGAAATGTCGTCAGAATCTGTTGAGCGGAAGATGAGTGAAAGGTGACAGTTATTTTCGCATTTGTTATGTGATGGCCTATGACTTCTAAGTTTATCCTAAGTACCTACTTACTTAAATGAAAATCAATTATTACCAAATGCATGTAACTTCAGAACTCTCATCACTTCAGAACGGCTGGACCGATTCTGATGGAATTTTTTGTGTGTTGCAGTGGGTCCTGGGAATTGGGATAGTTAATATTCACAATTGGACCCGGTAGGTGGCGCTGCAATCGGGTTGTAGGTTCAAGGCAGGACAACGTATTGCCGGGCACACTAATAGATATTATCAATATAATTTATAATAATATATAGGTAAGCCCAATACGAAAGTATAAATATTATCACACCACTATTTTAGAAATTAAAACAAAAAAACACTAAATATTTAACCTTTTTATTTCATGAATTCCCGGCTCCAGTCCAGTTTCGAAATTTTTGAAGACTACCATATCCTAGTTACTTGTCTCTAATTACCATTTCAATAATTCACATAGATTTTTAATTTTAATTTTATTTTTGTCAACAGTCAAAATTGAAAATTCAAAACACTCCATAATAACCATAAACTAAGTAAATCTCTTATATCTATAATCTGTGAACATAACTCTGTGACATTACTTCAGTGCACAGAGTTATAAAGAGAAGCTTCAGTGTGACATTACTAAAAGAAAGAGAAACAGAGACAAGATAATGTACAATACTTTATCCAATGACGAAGGAAGTACTACTTAGGCCGATATTACACTGTAGCAATCCATATCCATACTAATATTATAAATGCGAAAGTGTGTGTGTCTGTCTATCTGTCTGTTTGTCTGCTACTTACGCTTTCACGGCCCATCTGTTCAACCGATATTGAGGAAATTTGCTATAGGCATAGTTTGTATCCCGGGGAAGGACATAGGCTACTTTTTATCCCGAAAAATTAAGGAGTTCCCGCGGGAATTCAAAAATTTTTTATTAAACGTAGTTAGACCATCAGCAGGCCTATTCGCTAAATATTTGACAACCAGTTACCAACGCTCTATTGTTGGAAACTCGTTAATGGTTGATAACGCTTACGTCACATGTTTCGTATTCAGTAAAATACTTTAATGTCAACTGCTATAAGTTGCTATCAAATTGCTTGATAGTCACTGCCACAGAGTACATTGGTCACTGCTAATTTTATCGACTTTATGTGGTCAAATTAAACATACCCCGTCTGAGAAATGTTGTAGGAGCAAATGTCAGACTTTTTAATTTGTACGACTAATACTCATTATATATAGAGTTCATTACTCTGTGGAAGGTAGCCATTACGATTTGCGATGTTTATGTTTTTCTCTGTGTTTTTATTTTCAAGTTTGAGCGATTTATTTCTCAATTCTGTTTAAAAGTTTTTAGGTACTCTAAAGAAAAAAAAAACGAATTACGAAAGTTTTGTCGTACCTACTGCGTACAAAAGTAAGTAGGTATGAAAACTATGAGTAAAGAATCGTGCGATTTGTGAATGTCTAACAAGACGTGTTGGCATAATTCCATGCTGAAGAAAGACTTCTTCAGCATACAATTCGGATGTAGGCAGGTAAGTCATTGCCTTTTTTCTTTTATTTATAGATGGGTCCCTTACGTAGGGTATCCGATAGGCAGCTAGAAATTTTAATTGATTTTGCAGAGACCCATCGGGATGTCGCTATGAATAGATTTGCTGCTTCGCTCCTGTCTTATCGTGATGGTATATTATAGCCTATATATAGCCTTCCTCGATAAATGGGCTATCTAACACTGAAAGAATTTTTTCAAATCGGACTAGTAGTTCATGAGATTAGCGCGTACAAGCAATTAAACAAACTCTTCAGCTTTGTATATTAGTATAGATAAGCATACAAATCTTTGAACCCTTCAATTTGAAAATATGTACATATGTACCTACTTTCTAGATAGAAGTCTGGCAAATTAATCCTTTTTGTTTTAAATGTTTCATTGTTATTTTATTTGAGAAATAGTAAATAGATTTCAATTATTATTTTGCAGGCTACTGCTTCCACATCTACAGATTTGAGGCAGAACCAACAGCTGAACTATCTGAAACTCCAAATATTGGTGGATCTAGCCACTCCAATTTGGAGCAGGCAGAGGCAGCAAAAGCCTAGTGTCTCAAACTAGAGAAAATAGTAAGTGTTATGTCAGATACACATCTTTTAGTTAGAGCTATAGGACAAGGTGTAGGCATAAGAATATAGGAGCATTAGAAAAAGACAGTTTTATGAAACCGAGTTTATTCATATTATATTTGCAAAACAATTAATCACTTGAAACATAGGTTAAGGCAAAGTAAGTATTTAATGCATTACAACGAAAAATCGGCCCTGTAGAGCGAAAAATCACCATGCCCAAAAAGGGTCTGACTATTATTTTTGTTTGTAGCTGCCATAGCTTTTGTTTTACAAAGTGTGTAAAGTAAGTAAGTCTACCCTTGCACTAGAGTCCAAAGGTAGACCTTTAGTGCAATCAATACGGGAGAATTAACTGAATTAGTTAATTGTGTATTTACTGAAAGAGTTACTTTTCCTCTAAGAATCAGAAGGATTTAGGCCATAGTCCACAACACTCCAAGTGTGGATTGGCATTTCTTAAATCAAATTATTTTTAAACAACAGAATAAGTAGGTACATAATATTTGTAATTATTTATCCTGTAAAATATAAGATTATTATCTAATTATCATAATTTTCATTTCAGTTCGTCAGGATGCAAATGTGCCCAGCCGTACCAGCTCAAAGTCAGACGTCTAGAGGTCGAGGGTCAGCATGCTGACGCTCTTACGCAAATATTACGAAACCGAAATTCCTAATAAGACTGTTCCATTAATATAATATCATATTCCGTTAATATTTTAATGCACAAGAAATGCCTCTTTTATTAATTACTAGCTGATGCCCGCGACTTCGTCCGCGTGGTTTAAGTTTTTCTGATTCCCGTGGGAACTCCTTAATTTTCCGGGATAAACACGTCGATCCGTTGCGGCGTGATTGAAGGACAAACCAATAAACCAACAAACACACTTTCGCATTTATAATATTAGTATGATATTGTTGTAACTGCTACTAGTTATTTTAAATTTATTATTATTAGTACAAAGGATATAAAAGAAAACGAAGTAAAACTTATTAAGTAATTATTTTAATGTAAGAGAAGACTGCAACTAAGTATATTATCACAATTAAGTTATTATAGTACATACTGAGTATTATTTTAATGACTTTATAGTTTTCTTTCAGTTTAATAAATACATACTTTAAATGATTATTAAATTAACTGCTTTTTTATTGTTTCTCCTCTGATTTTCTATATGATGATCAGCAACCTTTTATAGCTGACGTGGTTTCTGATTTGGTCTCATAGGGATACTCCAATAGTGGCTCTTCATACCTGAAAACAGTATCTATGTTAACTAAACAACTACTACTAGTTGACTACTACTGTGAAAATATACAGTTTGTAAAGTTATGGATACCCACCTATCTTCGTGGTCTTGCATCCCATAATCTTCTCACCAGCATTGCCCTAGTGGAGTCGAGTGCAGAAACTGGTTCATTCTGTTGGGGCTGCTGGATATAACAAACACCACCAACGTGCTTTCAGTACTCCGATGCATCGCTCCACTGTGTTCCTGACACAACAATGAAGTTGTGTGTAGTATTCTTCTAGCGATCCAGCAGCAGCGCCTAGGATAGGAGTCATCATCCATGGATGCTGTGCATACCCAGAATCACCTAGAAACTAGAAATAACACATTAATAAATTTTTAATTTAAAAAAGGAATGGTCTAACATAAATGAAGACCACTTCACTACTACACTACTACACTTACTACTTCTAGTAAGGTATACCTAATAACCAGCAGCGCTCACTATTTGCCAGGCCTTCTACAACACCTCACACTCCACTTTGGTTCCATACGAATGAGTCATGAGAAGCACCCCCAATAATTTTTAAGGTTGCATCACAAATCTGAAATGAAAAGAGAATACTATTAAGTTAGTTTATTATTTAAATAAAAGTAATATTTGCACTTTTAATTACCATGCTTTTTTTAACATACTATCATTACATTAAGGGAGTGGTAAAACTTCCTGTTGAGGAATGTCTCCTTGTGTTCAATAGGCTGCACTATGGCTATGTGGGTGCCGGCATAGATGCATCCTAAAATGTCTGGGAATCCAAACTTGTCCATAAAGCTGAAAACAATTATTAAAGTACGTACATAACAGATAAAGCTAACAGAAACTTTGGATTTCATACAGTGAAAACCTTCTAGTCAAAGCCGACTTATCTGAATAGGTAGATTGGCTGGAAAGAATAGCATACATATTAGGTATAATAAAAAGATAGGTAAGTACCTTCTACAAACTATTATTGACTAGATGATACCTGCAACTTCATCTGCGTGGATTAAGGTTTTTGATTCCCATGGGAACTTTAATTTTCCAGGATAAAATATATGTTAAGTCAGGTTATAAGCTATCTCCATTCCAAATTTCAACCAAATCAGTTCAATTGTTGCGTTTTGAAAGAGTAACAAACATCTAAACTTTCACATTTGTTTAATATGTAATATGTTATTAATATAAAAATATAGCTTACCCCTGCATGATGGTTTCCCTTCCTCTTTGGGAAGCTGGAAACTTTATGAACTGTTGGAGCACCTCTCGGGCATTTAATTTAGAGATATTATGCAGACATGAGGACTTACTTTTATTTCATTGCGAACAGCTGTCCTTCTGGGAGATGATCCCCGAGATCTTCAAGAACCTGCAGGTACCCAACCTTGCTCAATCGAAAGTTCGCAATGAACTCTCTCTCTGGCAGCTCCATAGGATCGTAACAGTCCCGCAGCCTATGCCTATGAACGCGTAAAGCTTTCTCTTTACGCAGTTCTTCAGCATGCACATCAAAGAGTACATTGAATATATGCACATTTAAAATTGCGCGAGCCATTGTCGTTTGCTTGGCTGTTGTTTATTGTACCTATAATTATATAAATGGACGCGCTATTACACTTCTATTACTGCTGTGAGCCTAAATTCTTTGGAAATAGTTTAAATTTTCTTTATCATACGATAGTTACTATTGTTGATGTTCATAAACACTGCTCTCTACTAGTTGCTAAAGTTATAGGCACTCGTCTCAATAAGTTGTCAACAATGCCCTGTCATACTGCTTAGCGAATACGAAATTATAGTTGTCGATAGGAGAATTTAAGGCAAAATGCGTTTCCAGTGGCTATCCCAACACTATGCGTGGCCATCACCCCTTAATAGTCACTAATGACGTCATTTCGAATATCAACCTCTTGTCAACTGAGATACAGAATACAAAATTTGATTTTGACAGCTTTAGTTTCTAACAGTTAGACCAGTGTCCATTAAATTTTAATAGCCACTGAGATAGTGAATAGGCCTGCAGAGAAGACTTACTCTGAGGTAAAGGGTTCCCATGATAAAAAGTTTCCCCCAATAGCGTACACATTTCAGTTCAATAAATAACAGCAGAATGAACTTTGTACATGATTCCAACGACCTCAATTCACATAGAAAGGCTCTGTGAAACAAAGAATGTCGAACTTAATTTACTAACGCCATCTGGTTTAAAAAGCGGGAACTTACTCGCAACATATGCGCCATCTAGTATGACAGCTTGGAAACGTAGTTTAAGGTTATAGATTGCGTCAACCAAACGCTTGTTGAAATTAAAACCTACACATCTGTGTACTCTCTGAGGTACACGATAAAATATGTTAATTATAAATTATTTAATATTGTTTTATATAATAACTCATTTTATCATTACATATTATAGGTAATATTTCCTACGTCTCTCTCTCTGCGTCGTATTCCTCGTTACTGAGAGTCGTGACCCCTTTCCATTAATTTAATCACATAATGGTAGAAGTTTTCTTGGGATAATAATGTGGTGGGTTCCCACGTCCTGCCGCATATGACTCGACTAAGAATATATGTAAACTCGGTTTTGTAGGTAACGATTATTATCAGATGAAAGTGATAATAACCGGGACCGACGGCTTATCGTGCTCTCCTCTCGGAGAGCACGATACTACAATACAATAGGCATTAACTAATGCATATTGTCCGTTCCATCAAAGGTTCCATCAGCTATGCTTTAACTAACGTAGGTACTGGGCTGGACTATTGTAGGGCTGGAATCCAAAACCAGGTTAATTTATAAAAAAAATTGGCAGTCATAGGGATTAGGGATAAGGACTGAGTACTCTAGAAAATGTGTCATACGAAAATGAACCTTAATTTATGGACATTCAGATTAGGTTTGATAGGCTGTCTCAGTAGAGGGAAAACGAGCCGAGAGAGATAGTCTGAAGGTGGGTACTGTGTCCCTTTTACTCAATTGCCAGTAGAAAAAATTGTTGAAAGTGGCAGAAAACATTTTTCCAAGTAGAAATAAAACAAGGAACGTATAAATATTTTTAGCTCTTAGAATACTTTTAAATAATTTACTTTTCATGTTTACAATTTAATTTTTTATGTTTACAATTTTTTTAAGTAAATAGTCAAAAGGTAACATGATTATTTGGTAGCTAAGTATATAGAATTACCCTGGTAGCACTGAAATGTGCCATCACCAGGGTGTCCATGGACCTACTGTTGCTTTGTGGAGACGCATTAGTTGTGCTTTTAGCTAGTGTTCTTTTCAATTCTCATAATAGGTATGCAAAAATGGTCAAAAATTGTTGTATCAAGAGATGTAAAAGCGAATCATATGCTGGTTGCGGCATTTCTTTTCACAGGTAAGGGGAATAACAAAGATAATTGACCGAGCGAAGCGAAGGTCTCTGAGTCTACTTGGGTGAATTGGCACTTGTCCGTCCGTCTGTCAGAGCCTTATAACTTCTGAATTGCTGAACGTAATTACTTCATATTTAAATATAATATGTAAGCCAATGGCCTCCCGCCAAATATGGCTTAAAAAGTTATAAAAATCTTTATTTCAGGGGGGCTCTCATAGAAGCGAATGCGAAGTAAAATATTTTTTATAGCGTTACATAGGCTTGCGGTATATCATTTTAAAGATAATTAGGAATAGAGTCTAAAAGTATTTTTTTTTTAATTTTTCCCCTAAAATTGACGAAATGGGGGGCTTTCAAAGTGGCGATTTTCTAACGTCCAAAGTTGACCTCAGAACTCTCAATTTTCTGAACTCTCAAGCCTGAAACTTGATTAATTATTTGAATTATATCCTGTACTTGAACAACAAATACTAAAATTAGATAAATATTATAAGGAAACGAAATTATTTAATTTTTAATTTGCTTCAGTATTATTAACAGAACTTCACAATTATGTCAATAGATGGCGCTCTGTACAAGTTTATGGATACCGCGAGGTCTCAGTTCGGGGCGAACCACTAGTTATTTGTTTATTATCGTATGATTCAAAGTAGTTTGACCATGCTCAAGTCGTTTTGTAGACGGAAGAAGCTTAAACTTCAGATTAATATTGTTATATTCTGGGTATAGAAAACACAATTTTTATAATACATATTTAGGTAGGTAGGTACATGATAGTTCTAGCATTAACCCCAGACTCAAAAAAAAAAAAGTGTGGTGTCGTGGGACACAAACAAAGTTCCTTTTTACATAAATTTTAATTTCAAGCGAAATCCAATTTTTTTTTAATAAAAAAAATTATTACAATATGAACCTTAACACTAGGGCAGTGGTCCGACCGCCACCGGCGAGAAAACGACTAACTATCGGCGATTTTCTCTCTCAAGAAACGCACAATAAATGTACATTCTGTGTAAACGAAAGAGATGCATATATAATAAAAGTTGCTCTCTGACTGTTCACCTTGTTCTACTCGTTTCTCGTTCATCGTCGGCAGTCGGACCACTGCATAAGGCATTAAAGTTAAATTTGGAATGTAGTATATTTATATTATGTAAGACCTCTTGTCTTCGATAAAAAAATCTTACTCTACGCATTTACGGACGGACGCGTCACGCCGGACGTTTTTTGTCGGCCAGGGTACCCCGTCGTCCCATAAGGAACTTGGTTCCAAAAATATAATTATGTCAGTGGCTTTAATTTTTGATAGCCACTGAGTTAGAGAATAAGGGGGGCAGGAGACATACTTGAGATTTTCCTTCTACGTAGAAAAAAAAGATTAGAGATTGTCAGGTTGATATAAATTTTTAATATTTAATATTTTTTTTTTTTTTTTAATTTTTATTGATTTCCCATTTATTCTTTAAATACTCAAACTCCGCAACCAACCTGACAAATGATATTTACCAAAATGAACTTTCCGGTGTGTTAAAAAATGTTTGGTCACCCTATTAGAACGAGATAAAATCCTCCCTTCAACATATCTCTCTCGGCACGTTTTTTGGAAAGGAGAGCTCAGTCCTTAATGTAGGTATAATAAGTCCATGGGGACTGCCAATAGAAGTGAGAGAGAAGGAGTGAAGTGAAGTTACCAAAAAGTGCTGCAGGGCGATCGGCTAAAAATGACAGCTACAGTGTAACGATCGCAATCACCTCTTCATGGTTAACATTCTTCCACTATTAGCCAAAATCCATTGACGCAGCAAAAATACCTTAAATTCCGCCAATCAAAACAATTGAGACTGTAACAATGATTGATGCAGGTTTTACATAATCGCCCTGCTGCAGGGCAGAACATCAGAACGCGGCTAAAGAAGTTTTCACTTTAAAAACTTTAGACAGGTCAGGTGCGTGCACTTCAATTCTGTCAACCTTACCACGAAAGGGCACATCTAGTACCTACATATATTATATCTATGGTAAATTTACTTTTACTCATAATTTTAGCATTTTTTAAAAAGTTTAGCAGAATTCAGCAGTTTTTACAGCAGTTAGTTCAAGAGGCAGACCGCAGTAATTAGTAGGATCATTAATTTAAATCTGGTCACACTGTTGAAGCTGTTGAAGTTGAACATACTGACAGAAAAGAAGGTTGGACTATAAAATCAATGGGCCACCCGTTCGTAAGTAGGTACCTAATCTGTGGTCGACCTTACCTAACCCTCTCGGTAGAGAGTATTATGTTCTGTGACCTAACCCCGCTGGCTGCCATATACCTATTCAATGTACTCTGTGCCCATTCAACTGCATTGCTCAGGCTCACATTCTCAGTTCTCACATTTTACTAAAACGTAGTGCTTATATTCTCTTGGCATTTCACATCGAAAAGCTTTTGATTGTTGAGATTCGGATTAAAATTAAATGCGATTATCCGACCCAACCTACACCGTTGTCAGCGGAACGCGCTATTACGATGATTGCGTGATGTTGTTTTGTATAGTGTTTGAGTTTGCGCACTGGAACATCAGTACCATACCTTCAAATATCAATATTTCACTATACAAGGCTCAACATTGCTATATTAAAATGCGCATGCGTTATATGTGCTTAGATAACTTCGAAAAAATCACTACACAAAACTCACCTAGCTTAATAGAGTGGTATAAAATATCTAAAATACGTTTTCTACGTATGCCACTGCTAATTATTATATAAACATGTCTCTAACTGTTAATAGTTTCGAAAGATGTTGTCGACTTTGCGCAGAAGAACAAGAAGTGACAATAATGCTATTCAGTGAGGAAGCTGAAGCTATGCTCCTAAAAAAAAAGTTAAACAAATACTTGTTAATAGAGGTACTTAAATATTATAATAGTAAGAACACTTGGTGCATGCATATTAACTTGAGACTATTTAAACATTAACTTGAACAAAACTTTTTGCAGGTTGATGAAGATGACAAATTACCAAAAAATATTTGTATCAAATGTTGTTCCAAATTGCAAACAGTATGTGATTTTATTGACAAAGCTATTAAAGCACAAAAGATCCTGCAACAACAAAGTCTTACTTTGGAACAAAAGGAGCCAGATGAAATTTTGAAGACAATTAAGGAGGAACCAGATAGCGATGAAGACATTAAATTTGCAACTATGGAAATTAGTGTAGATCCAATGATGGTTCTGCAAAACTCTGATGATGGCCTATCACCAAACACTGAGGAAAATAGTGAGATGGAGGAACACGATGTTACTCATCTGCACAGTGTTGATGGGGAAGACGTGACTATAAAACTTATCAAAAGAGCAGATAACGCAGATGATCCAAACTTGAAACAAGAGGAAGTAAAACCTTATCAATGCCTAACGTGTGGTCGTAGTTTCAATACAGAGCTAGCCTTAAAAAATCATTTGTGGGTACACAAACATGAGACTGATACCAGACCATTCAAATGTGGTTCTTGCAGGGAGCAGTTTGATTTCAAACAACAATTGGTTGTGCATTTAAAGAAGCATACTTCATCTGGAATGTGTCTGTTATGTGGAAGAAGGTAAGTCATTGTTGTTTTATGATAGACTAGTTCTCTTTACCTGGCTTTATTTCAAAATTCTGAAAGTTCTTCGGAGTCTAAGATATCTAGATTCTAGAGAATCTGTATTATATAAAATCTCATGTTTCTAGACCAAGCAGTTTGGCCTGTACATATATTAATATTCCAGTCAACCAGTGCTGCCTGCAAATTTGTCTGTGTGGATTTTGGTTTATTAAAAATCCCATGGGAAATAAATGATATTCTGAGATAAAATGGTCTTATTATTTGTATAAGTTTCATATTTAATAGATTTTCATATTTTCATATTTTATTTAATCCCCCTTAGAAGTTTAAGTGTTCATATCACTGTATTAGCAGCTACTGTCCTCTCTGCCTCTTTACTCCAGAAAATGATTTGTAAGGCTGTGCGGGACAGCGCTTTTTTCATACATACATAGAAGGGTGATTGCTTCACTAATTGCTATTGTACTCCCAAAAATAAGATGATATTGATTTTTCTCTTCATTATCGTTGCACATATGGCTATATAAAACAGCAAAAAGGTGTTTTTTTTTAAATGCTTATGTTGAAGTTATGAGCCGCAACACTTATTATAACACTAAATTTATCGTAACTTTGGGCGTAAATAAATAAGATTAGGAGTTTGAGAACTCCAAAATAATTTGTCCAAAGTCATAATAATTTATTTATTCATCAGTTGAAATAACTTTGTTGCATACATGCATTTAGTAGTTTTTTTTTTGTAAAAACGCCTATTCCTCAATGCCTGTTCGCACCAACGATTGCACTATCTAGGTATAAAACGTGCATGCGCTATTGTCTTCGCTCATCCCTGAGTCTATTACCTATCCCACTTGATGCTAGGTGAAACAACAAGCACCAAAGCCAAAGCCGCATGCGCTTGCACGTTCCTTCGTGCATCAAATCTATAAATATTATAAATGCGAAAGTTTGGATGGATGTATGGATGTATGGATGTTTGTTACTCAATCACGCTCCAACGGCTGAACTGAACGGATCTGGATGAAATTTGGCACAGAGATAGATTATAGTCTGGAATAGCACATAGGCTACTTTTTATCCCGGAAAATTAAGGAGTTCCCGCGGGAACCGAAAAACCTCGATTCACGCGGACGAAGTCGCGGGCATCAGTTAGTACTGAAAGCTAAGTAGCTAAGTAGCTAGTCTTAAGTCTTAAATATAACTTCAAGCATATTATGTAAAAATCATTATAACTCATAACAGTTCAAACTATAATAATTATCTTGTTATTTCTAGGTTTAGAACAGCATCTAATTTAGCAGCACACATGGAAGCACATAACTCAACTACTGGCAAGTCATATACATGCAAAGTGTGTGGGCGCTCCTACAACACCAGCAGCAATTTGAAGACTCACAGTGTAACTCATAGCAACGAAAGACCTTACAAATGTCAATATTGTAAGAAATGCTTTAAGCGAAACCAAGATTTAAAGGTAATTAATAAATTTCATTAGTACTTATTATTTTTATCCAGTCTTAGTAAAAAATTATAGGTAATCAAATTTAATTTGATGTCTTAACTGTTTTGCCTCAATTTGCCTCTCTTTGAAGATAATATTATAGAGCTTTTGGTCCTGGTTATTGTAATTTACTAACATCTGATATTTCTATTCTGATACTTGAATTATATTCTAAATATCTGGGAATCATCTTGTTTATTATGCCTAGAAAACACCTACTATTAAATGTAAACGTTATCATACTAATATTATAAGTCCAATAGTGTGTTTGTTTGTCCTTCAATCACTCCGCAAAAGAGCACCGTATCGAGTATCGACGTGATTTTTTGCATGGGTAACCTGAAGAGTGATTTAGGCTACTTTTCATCCTGGAAAAATAAGGAGTCCTCGTGGAAATTAAAAAAACTTATTGCACGAGGATGAAGCTAGTTATGAATAATTGATAATACTAACTACAGTGTTCTGGCATTACAGTTCCATATTAACCAGCATACTGGGGAAAAACCATATGAATGTCCATTTTGTGACAAAAGATTTGCAAGTTCTGGCAATTGTTACTCACACAAGAGTCGCATGCATCCCGGAAGACGTGCTGATGGAAAAAATAGAAAGCTAGTGACCATCACAAGGGAAACCAGCCAATCCTTGCAATTTCGCCCTATTGCACCAAAACCCGCCTATACAGTTATGAAAGCACCCTCCAAATACCAGTGCACATTGTGTGAACATAGCTTCTTGAAACGGGATAACTTCACTGTAAGTCTGAACTCATTATCCACTACAAGTTAGCCGTTGAATGCAATGTCACCTGGTGGCAAGTGATGATGCAGTCCAAGATTATGAAGGAACTAGAAATTTATTTGCTATAATCCGCAACAGTAGGCAAATATATATATATATATATATATGTATAGTAGGCAGTCCAAGATGGTAGCTGGTGAACCTGTTAAGTGAATGGCAATTAATTTACACCAATATCCTTGATTGGTTTATACACTGCATCACTGCTTGATGGCACGTGTTTACTGGACGTAACTAGTTCACAGTAACACAGCTGATGCCCCCCCCAACAGACCTCCCACTGTGTGTGGGTATAGTTTCAGGTAGTGTTTGCTAGTTTTGTTGTGTGTTGCCCTGTCTAAGGAGAAGATTAGTCCTCAATTTTTGGCTATATTATAAACAATTGTAAATTCAAATGTTTTTAAAAAAAAGTACTTAACACATAAGGTCGTCCACTCGGCTTGCCGATCTGAGTCGTCAGTCGAGTCAAATAGCAATAATTCGCCATCTATAGATTACTAGGCATAATTACTATTAGTATATTTACTTTGAATCTGTGTTGATTAGCAACGTGTTGAAGTGCGCCGAGTTGAGTCTATTTGCATACAGAAAAAATGCGACTCCGTTCAATTCATATTTGATTTGACTTGATTTGGCTGTACATCCAGCACATACTGTACATCTTCTCCAGGCTTCTTCTTCTTCTCTTCTCTCTCTCTGGGCTTTTCCGTACTTAAGCATAAGTGCCCGTTGTGCGTGAGACCTTTGGTGCGACTCCCTGCTGGATCACTCCGGCTGCAGCCAGCCGAGCTCACTCCAGAATCCAAGGAGGCCGCCCAGGTCGGCGAGGACTTCCGGGAGTGTTGCTGGGGAGCCAATGAAGGCTTCTCGTTGAACGGTTACAGCACTACACTACACTCGAGTAGTACGTGTCTTGGTGTCCAGGCTTTACAGTGACTAACAAATAACTTGAAAAGTCTGCCATAGACAGCTCAATTTTAACATATATGAAAATTTTAGTTTTATCTGGAAACAGTTAATAGTTTTTTTTTTATTTATGTAGATAATTGAAATTGCCATTATAGATTATTATCTTTATTACCATCTCTTTCTTAGTATAGGTACTCTAAGTGAATAAATCTGTCCTTCTCACGCTCTTCGCGTAGTTTTGCGCCCGTAAGGTCTCTTTGGCAGCCCAAATTTGGATTTCTCACTAGCGAGCCAGTCATGTCAGTCAGCCCACGTTATTCGCGATGCGCTAGCTTCCTCCCATTACAGTCATTTTTGCTCAAGTTTTGAAATTGCCATTATAGATTATTATCTTTATTACCATCTCTTTCTTAGTATAGGTACTCTAAGTGAATAAATCTGTCCTTCTCACGCTCTTCGCGTAGTTTTGCGCCCGTAAGGTCTCTTTGGCAGCCCAAATTTGGATTTCTCACTAGCGAGCCAGTCATGTCAGTCAGCCCACGTTATTCGCGATGCGCTAGCTTCCTCCCATTACAGTCATTTTTGCTCAAGTTGTTTCCCGGCCGATGTCAATATTTTTTAAACAACCCTGTATGTAATACAAATAATTGATTTATTATATGTATATTTATTAAATGTATATTTTTTCCAGTATCATATGTACCAACACACAGGCGAGAAACCATTTCATTGTTCATTCTGCAGTGAAAAATTTGTGACCAGACGAGGTCTTCTTATCCACCATGACAAAACACACCCAGGGAAGGACCGCCCACTTGCTTTGATATCCAGGAATGCTTTACTCAAGTAGCATTGTGCTGAAATCGAAAATTTAATATGAATAACTGTAGTATGCAAGGTCTGCTTTTTGTACAATAATTTTATTACTACCAATTCTGTGTAGATCAATGGGGTTATTTGCAATCAGATCAATAATAGTAATAATACCTAAAATACCTAGTATTTTTTATTGTTAATTCTTATTGTCTGTTTTCTTCTATAACATAAGCAAAGCTAAAAATGAGTATTGATGCGAATAGTTAATGATGTAATGCTTTGTTATTCTTTAATAAAGATATGAGACAACTTATTAGGTACCTACTTATTGCTTTTAATTTCTTCTAATCTCGCACAGAGTATTTTAAATCCTATGGATTTTCTGATATCAAGTTTAATAAATATTAAATAAATAAGTTTATATACCCTGTGCAATTAGGTTTTATTTCATGTATGACAACTTGTGTCACTATATGATATGTCGGGATCACAGACATGTTAATTAACTCTGTGGTCGGGATTTATCCTTGGCGCAATGGTGAGCACCGTCGGTGGTACACCGTCTTATAGTGCAGGTCCCGGGTTCGAGTCCCGGCGGGGTCAACTTGGGAATTCATAATTTCTGAATTTTCTCTGGTCTGCTCTGCCCCGGCTCAGCTTTAGTATACTACCCGTGGAGTTGGACGTTCACATTTGTTTTTACAGAAAGACCTTGATGTGGTAAGCTTTGCACTTAGATATATTATGTCGGAAACTAAGTATTTTACGTCGGAAACTAATACTTTTCGAGAAATAATTTTTTGAAAATTCGCAATCTTCACCACTTTTCGCTATTTCTTACGACATTTGCCGTAGATCTTTTGTTTCTGGTCGGTGCCGTAGATTGTACCATAGACTAAAGACTCGTTGGCGTTTGAGTACCTAATCTGTGATTAAAATCCGTTCCATGGACGTTATTGGACGTTTTTTTCTAATCATTCGAATAAAACCATAGAAATAGGAAGACTATAGTCGTAATTCCCATGGAATTATCTTCCTATTTCTATGGTAATTCCTAATTCCATGAATAAAACACAGAGTTTCAAGGTTATAAAATTAAATAAAAAGGTATAAAGGTAGGTTATTAAATGTTTATTTAGGTACTTTTGATCACAAAACCGAATCGGCACGCCCCGACTCCACGCAGTCTTGTCTGCCCTGCCCCTAGAGTGTTTTTTGTAAGCGCGAAGCCAGAAGCGAAGCTTCATTCAGGGGCGACGAAGCGAGTCTTCTGGCGTAGCCCATTCCATTTCAGAAATTAACCTTTTCCACTACCTAAAACAAAGAACCTAACCTCAAAATTAAAAAAAATTAATATCTCGAAAACTATTTGGTTCCGACAAGTTTGGCTTGGAGGGGGGGTAGACCCCCTCCCCCCCTCCCCCCCCACCCCTCCCTCGCGGGTAGTATATTAAAGCCCAACCAGGAAAGCTGATCTTCGGTCTTCGCAGTCCGCACATAATCCGATAGATGGCATTACTAATACCACAGAGTACATTATATATACTGGTAACTAATACGATGCACGCGAACACGAAGAGCCCAACTCACGATTAAGAAGTTTTCCACAGAGTTATAATATGTCTGTGAAGTTTTCTCTGAATTACGCTACCTACCTATAATAAACGACCTCCAAAAATAATAATATAATAATAATATAATAATAAATGTTTTATTTCAGGCCAAGTACCCATAGGAACATAATTTAAAATGACATGTCTTAAAAAACATAAATCTAAATACAAATAAATCATTTAAAAACAAATACACAGTAAAATACAATAATATAATAAAATATTACATTATTGTTCCATTTCTATTCCTATTTTCGATTCGCACTGCGATGCTGCGTCAACCAATGCCGGAAGATGGCGACATCCAAGTGCTCACACATTGTCCGAAGAATCTCATTATTCGAGTGACGTAATCGCTCCCAAAAAGAAGCGATTCTCGAACGTACTATAGCGAAGAAGTCAGGCATTCTTGCCGATGCGAACATGTTCGACGCACTACAAAATCGCGGCAGTTTCATCAGGATGCGGTAAGCATCATTGTACTGCACCCTGATGGCACTATAGGAGCGTCTTGTGTAGTTAAACCACAACTGGCAGGTATACAGGTTTTGACAGAACGCTCTAAAAAGAGTGTTCTTTACCTGTTCATTGCAACGGTAGAATCTACGCGCGATCATGTTGCATCTTACGGCAAGGGCCCTCCTCTCGCGTTCAATGTCGTTGTCGTCACTGAGGTTCTCCGTCAACATGTGACCGAGATACTTGAAGGCCGCCACCCTTCGGATCTCCACACCATTCATAGACACCGGAGGGACACTGTCCGGACCCCTTCCACATCTAAACACCATCATTTCGGTTTTGGAAACGTTGTACTTAAGTCCATGACTTATCGCGTATTTTTCACAAACACTTAACAGCTTCCGTAACCCCTTAATAGACGGACTGAGAAGCACCATATCGTCAGCGTAACTTAAATTGTTTACACAAACTCCACCGACGTGACAACCGATTTTGGTGCCTCTCAGCTCCTCTATTAGGCCGTTCACATAAATGTTGAAAAGGTCCGGCGATGTCAGTCCGCCCTGGCGTACACCACATTCTAACCTATATTCGTTAGAAAGTATGTCACCCCATTTCACTTTGTTGCTCTGGTTTTCGTACCAATATCTCAAGAGATTTATGATATCAGGTGGTACTTTAAGCTTATTGAGTTTTGACCATAGTAAATTGTAATTTACCAGATCAAAAGCTCGGCTTAGGTCCAAAAAACAGGCATATACACTAGTACCTCTGTTTGTGTAGTATTTAACTGTGTTTTTTAAACTGAAAATAGCAGAATCAGTTGAGACATTGGCACGAAAACCAAACTGCGCATCGTTAATATTGACGTTTTCCATAAGAAACGGATGTAAAAGTCTTTCGAATATTTTACCAATTATAGTACCCAATGAAATAGGCCTATAATTACTCAATTTAGATAAATCTCCCGTTTTGTTTTTGGGGATTGGAACCACCACGGTTTTCATAAGATTCTTAGGTAAATACTTAAACTTAATACATAGATTAAAAAGCGTACATAAAACTCGACTGATATCCTCGCTAGCATACAGCATATGCTCAACACTCAATCCGTCGTGACCTGGAGACTTGCCACGCGTCATTTTTCTTATGACCTCAACAACATCTTTACGTGAGAATTGCAGGATTTCAGTGTGTGGGTCAGACGGAGAGGTGTCGCATGCTATATGCTCCACTCCTTCAATGGTAAGTGGTTTCACCTTAAAATGTTTGGCAAAGAGTTCGGAGATTTCATTCTGTTCAACTATACCCTCAACGCTATTTGGTAACCGGGGCTTACTCTGTAGCCGTTTTGTCGCTTGCCAAAATTTTGGGAAATTTTTATTTTCTCTGTGCGCAGCTAAAATATTCATTTTAATCTGGTCTTGGTTATTCTGACACCATTTAAGCTTACTTTTAAAATTCCTACGGCTAATGACCATATCATCGTAGAATGGACCGGCTGTCGGTCTACCAGCCATCAACCAAGTTGAGTAGTGAAGCCGAGCTATCTTGTGACTATGACTAACGTGGTAGTTCCAACCCACCACCCGTTTCCGTTTCTTATTCGCATCGCAGTGTGAATCAAAACTAAGAACAGCAGCTTTTCTTAAAATATCTACAATTTCATCATAAAAACTATCTATTAAAAATAAGTGTTCTGTACAAGTAAAATTATCACAGTTTAAACATTGACTAGAAAATATAACATTCTTGAGATTATCACAGCAGTATTTAAAATGAACGGTCGGACCCACAGAGTACTTTGTTGACCGAGCGAAGCGAAGGTCTCTGAGTCTACTTGGGTGAATTGGCACTTGTCCGTCCGTCCGTCCGTCTGTCAGAGCCTTATAACTTCTGAATTGCTGAACGTAATTACTTTAAATTTAAATATAATATGTAAATCGATGGCCTCCCGCCGAATGTGGCTTAAAAAGTTATAAAAACCTTTATTTCAGGGGGGCTCTCATAGAAGCGAATGCGAAGTAAAATTTTTTTTATAGCGTTACATAGGGTTGCAGTATATCATTTTAAAGATAATTAGGAATAGAGTCCAAAAATATTTTTTTTTGAATTTTTCCCCTAAAATTGACGAAATGGGGGGCTTTCAAAGTGGCGATTTTCTAACGTCCAAAGTTGACCTCAGAACTCTCAATTTTCTGAACTCTCAAGCCTGAAACTTGATCAATTATTTGAATTATATCCTGTACTTGAACAACAAATACTAAAATTAGATAAATATTATAAGGAAACGAAATTATTTAATTTTTAATGATGATGATATTTTTAACAGAACTTCACACTGATGTCAATTGATGGCGCTCTGTGAAACCGCAGGTCTCAGTTCGGGGCGAACCACTAGTCTATATAGGAAACCAGATGGTCGGACCAGTGGTCCCCGAGCACAACATGACAACACCCGCTCGGAGGAGGATCATCTTATTATTGTTACGGTCGAGCCGCTCCCGTACAACTTTAATAGGGTTAAATTCAAACTATAAAGTATATAATATATTCAAAATAGGTACACTTATTGACGTCCAATTACCTACCTATAAAATATGATCAGTTACGGTATATAAAGCTACGAGGGTTCCAAACGCGCCCTGTCTGAGAAGAGCCCACAACAAACTCAGCCGGGTTATATATATAGTTACTTAGTAACTATCTAAAAAAAGACGTTCCTAACTTCTTCCTTATTTCTCTAATTTTCCTGACAGTCAAAACAGCTGAGCTTATCCACAGCTTATCTAGCTTTGCCTATATATAAAAAGTACTCTGTGCTTTGCCCCCTAACAATCGTCTGTTAAAAGACATCGAAATCAGTCAAGAGCCGTGGCAAAAGTTGACCCTGTGCATGGATGTAATAAGTACTTACGTTTGTACGTAAGTACTTATTACATCCATGACCCTGTGTCAGTGTCCCTGTCACGTCAAACGGTCAAAATTATGGTCAAAATAAACGAAAGCTGCAGCAGTAGCAACATCATGTGAAACGCGAAACGCATCAATCACATAGAAATAGTATGTATATTCATACAATGTTGTAATACATACTATTTCTATGATCAATCATTGTTAAGCCTCAACTGTTGTGATTGGCTGAATTTATTCTTGCTGCATCAATGGTTTTGCCCAATAGCGGAAGATTGAATGGATACCATCATGAGCATCATGATGATTGCGATTGTTCTTCTAAAGCTGTCATTTTTATTTTATAGAAGGCAGCCTTCGGGTACGTTCCGATATACACTGTGAGCACTCTGCACTGTTCAGTGCTCTTAGTGGGGAGAAATTCGTTCCGTTATGGACTGACAGTATACTGCCGCAGTATCTTAAGGAAATATAATAAGACGTCATAAATCGTCGCCATTTTTGTACTGTGAGCACTGGCGTTTTCGAGGTAAGGCACTGAGAAATCGCGTCCAGAAAAACGGCTTGCACCATTGATTACTAACAATAATTTATTTGTCGAAATAAGTTCGTCACTTTTACCGTACATACTAATTCTATAATAATTCGGTTATACAGTTATTATGCATTAGGTTCCTTGAAATATTATTATTGAGTATGCTTACTTTTATTATGCGATTAATTCAATTGACAATAATTATTGACTTGAATATTCAATTTTTGAATATTATAACTAATTCTGTTAAAATATATTGTATGCATACTACGTAAGATTAATCTGTGACATATAATAATTGGATGCCCATAATATAGTCTGTGTAGTCTGTGACAAAGATTTGTTGATATTAGTGTTCGACTATCTGCTTGCTCTCTCTCTCTAACACCTCCGGACTAATCTAATATTAATCTAAATTTACCTGTTAGATCTTATTTAATAACGACCAATCTGTATTTGTATTCTATGTAATAATAAATTCAGTATTGGAACTCAGAATATTATTTCTCGCCACGATGTCTCGCAGTCGAAAGATCCACACGACTTCTCAATAAATTCAAACAATAATTTTTTCTTGTTGAACAGTTAACTTGTACATTTATATTATAATTATGTTCACGTCAAAACAGCGCCAAAAAACAAAGATGACAGTATACTGGACTGCGTTCCGTTTTAAACAGTAACCAGTATAGCTAACACGGCTTCGCAGTATACTAAATTGACGTCACACCTTACAGTGCTCGCAGTGCAAATCGGAACATACCGTTCAAGTACCTTCCATTTGTCAATTTGACATTTACTTCAAAACGTAGACCGTAAAGTAGACATTGAGTAGACCATAAAGTCTAAACTAGCGATGGGCGATTACGAATGATCTGAATAATCGAATAATCTACCACTACTAACGAACACTTTCGAATGGAATATTAGTAATATACTAATGCTCATAATCGAATGACGACTACTAATTAGTAATTACTAATCGCGTTTCGACTGCATTGTTCGCGACTCGGAATTATTCGCCGCTCGGGTTTGACTGCACTACTAATATTAGTAATTACTAATTAGTAGAGGTGTTTCGCTTTCGATTGTATTGTTGGCGACTCAATTCTCGGAATCTTTCGCCGCTATGTTAGAAGTGGGTAACTTAGCTTATGCTTTCAGTTGCACGATTCAAATTTTAACCTTATTTTCTTAACTATAAGACTCAATTTCAAAATTGTCAGGTGGATTAATAAGGTTTAAATTATTTTAATAGTATTATTGAAAATTGAAATGTAACCTTATATCTTTGCTTATAAGACTCAATTTCAAAATTGACACGTGGCTACTAATTTAATAATCGAACCAAATTAGTAGCTATCAATAATCGAATGAAATTAGTAGTGGAGCAAGTTAGTTACTAATTTTGGTAAATCGTTCGAATGATTCGAACGATTTGTATAATCGAATAGTTCGAGTGAAATCACTCATAATCGCCCATCGCTAGTCTAAACGTCCGTCGTCCATCGACAAACATAGACCTCAAGTCAAGTCAACTTGTCAAGGTTGAATTCAATGTCCTTCGTCATTGGTTGAATTCACAGAGTACTTTTTGTTGAATTGAATACATTGATTAAGCAGTTGAATAGTCAATAGAATTTTACAGAATTACAATTTACAATAGAATTTATTATCTAGAGAAAATTATGCGCACAGCGCATGCGTAAGTAGAATTCCGTCAAACAGTGTTTGGCGCGCTGATAATACGAGGTTGCTTGATCACGATGAAATTATATCTCTCATTAGTCGTTCGTCAGATATCGTACATTTCCAACGTTGACTACTGCTTCAGTGTACTGATAACTGGGTTCGAAAATGTCCTGTAATTATTTGTTAAACAATAAAGAAATGGCTCGGCAGAATGGCATTGTCCAACCTTTGTTAACAGGTAAGTCCTACGACTCGTATACCCATGCATTGTACGAACAATAATTATTTAGGTTAAAATATTGGAGCGAAATTTGAAAATTAAATATTATATTAATACTGTATATTATATTCATTAGGTTTTCTGCTAGGTACTTCTTTGATCTTTCTTTTAATTATTCAAACCCAGTGCAAAGTATTTGAAAGTTAGTTACAAAAGTTTTTATTTTTTGCTCAAATAGCTATGGGTAAGAATATTGTTAGGTATGAAAACATTAAGTACTTAATAACAATTAGCATTTTACAGATTTATATCAAATAACTATGGCCTATGCATATTGGAAATCAGGGAAAGTTTCTGATACTGCTGTCTTTGATTTGTTTTTTCGTACAAATCCATTTCAAGGCGAGTTTACTATATTTGCTGGACTTGAAGAATGTCTCAAGTTCTTGGAAAATTTTCACTATTCTGACAGTGGTATGTAATATTTATACTATAATATTATGAATGCGAAAGTTTGGATGGATGTTTGTTACTCAATCACACCAGAACGGCAGATTATAGTTTGGAATGACACATGGGCTACTTTATATCCCAGAAAATTAAAGAGTTTCTGCGGGAACCAAAAAATCTCAAACCACATAGATGAAGTTGCGGGTATCAGCTAGTAATTTATATATTTTCTTAATCAATAATGTTATGATGATACTTTCATACACAAAATTTCCAGATATTGAATATTTAGTTCAAACCTTGCCTGCAAATATTGAACCAGCATTTTTTGAATACCTCAAAGACTTAACTTGTAAGGATATCAAATTGAGTGCTATTGAGGAAGGTTCTGTGGCTTTTCCAAGGTTGGTTTTTATTTACTTATATATTATATGGAAAATATTATTGATTTTGTAAGTTCTTATATTTAATTTTCTTCTATTATTTCTATAGTTATTTCATTTCATTAAATGTAGTAAAAAACCTGCATTTTTTAACCTGCATTTACATAAATTAAATATAGATCCTTAGCCTCATTAGCTAATGGGTAATAGCTCTTAGTAAAATGTAGTTATTATCTTTTAAGTAACTGCCTACTTGTATATTCATGCTTTTGTGTCTATTACATGCATAACCTTAATAATTATTACTATCATTTTGGCAACATTTAGTTACTTGAGGCTCTATTTGTACAATATTAATAATAATTAGACCTGATATAACTATATTAGATAAACAAAATAATACAGTTCTCATAATAGATATTGCAATCTGTAATACACACCCAAAGGGGTGAAATAGGGGTTGAAAGTTTGTATGAAAGTCCTTAATTTCTCAAGTTATAGCCATGAAAGTTGATATATGAGCTGCGGGTTGAAAATGGAGACATACGTGTTTCACAGTTTTTGAAAATTCGACCCCCAAAAGGGTGAAATAGGGGATGAAAGTTGGTATGAAAGTCCTTCGTTTCTCAAAATGTTTTACAAGTTATATCAACGAAACTTTTTATTTTGGCTTACGGTAAAAAATAAAGAAGTACGTGTGTCACAGTTTGAAAAACTGTGACACACACAAATTCCACCCCTAAGGGGGTGAAATAGGGGGTGAAAGTTTGTATAAAAGTCCGTCATTTCTCAAGTTATTTCGATGAAACTTGGTAAATCCACGCGGACGAAGTCGCGGGCATCAGCTAGTACTTAATATTACCGTATTTTGCATATAAATATGTAGCATATATATATGTATGTGCATGCATAGATACATATATACCTAATGTACCTACTTAAATAAATAAGTATGTGGTTATTTATGGTAGCTTACGAAGTTACGGTATTGAACAGTGTTTAATAAATGACGTCTAATTATAATATCTTAATTGGCTCTGTATATGTGTTCCGTCCTAATTTTAGACTAGGGGCATTCACATGGTTGGCTTGTGTCAGGTTATTTGTAATTCATCCAATACTTACAACCAACATATTAGGTACGTCATTAATCGTATAGGTATATTTAAATAGATCTCATAGGTATAGTGCGTTAATGCAGTTGAACCGACAGATATTAGAAAAAGTTTTACTTTATATCATTTGGGTCATCGCGTGTCAACCTACTGTTTATAGTGGGAAATATACAACAATAGTATGTTAAGGTTTTACGCACACATAACATAAAAAACCGCCCAAGTGAGAATTGGTTGTCGCTATTTGACGGTTCTGTATATAATATTACTAGCGATCCGCCCCGGCTTCGCACGGGTAGCACTAATAATCCTAATCTATATAATATAAACTATCCTATCTCTCAAGTTAGATCGAACTGCACATGGTGTGCGAATTTTATTATAATCGGTTAAGTGGTTTAGAAGTCCATTGAGGACAAACATTGTGACACGAGATTTATATATATATAGATGTCCAATTAAGATTAACTCTAGACTAGATATTTAATTACTTAAGTACGTAATTAATGTCTTTTCATATAGTCCTTAAGCAGGTTATGCCTTGTCTATAGTTCTTATGCAGGTAAAACGTTAACGTACCTACCTATGTACCTACCATTTAGGTATGGTATAAAAATCATCATCACAGGTTACAAACTACGTTGTTTAAATTCAGTAATTCCGAATTGCTGCCTAGTTTAGTTTTTGAGATAGCTCTCGCTAAGTCTTCTCGCACTACCCAAAATCCGTTCGGAGCTGTATGCACCTTGCAGATAGGGACAGCAGTGGTCATACGGGATCGGCACCTACCTACCTGGCCTATGTCAGTCAGGTGTCTATACCTAAAGATTTCATGACCCATCCGTTTAATCGAAAGATACAACCTAAATCCATGGGATGGACAATGGACATGGGCTCCACACATGAAATCCACCCGGACGAACTAGCAGACATCATCCACATTATCATAGTGTAGGTACCTACTTCTCTACTCAATGAGCTCTAAACTTGTAGGAGGTCACAACTCACATGCCCGTGTAAACTAAAATATTGTTTTTGGCTCCTTTTTCATATATTGAACTTGAAATCCCCCTACAATTAATTTAATTGAAATGAGAATTGTATTTAAATAATTCCATAATAATTATATATTCGATTTTGGGTCAACACACTACACACCACAGTCTACGAGCTAGAAACTGACAGACGGACAACAGTGGACTACGTTTTTCCCTTTGAGTACAGAACCCAAAAAATGTGCTGTTTAATCATCAGTATTCTAAGCTAAGGCATTCTAGTGCGGAAAATACAATAGTCATCGAATCGAACAGTTTTATTCAATTCATTGAAAAGGTTTTTATCATCGAGACTTGATTTTTTAGAAGTATACAATATTATTGCTTTATAATACACTAGATGATGCCCGCGTCTTTGTCTGCGTGGATTAAAATTTTGTGATTCCCGAGGGAACTACTTAATTTTCCGGATTAAAAATTAGCCTATGTCCTTCCCCGGGATTAGTAGTTAATCTATGCCCAATCTTTATACCAAATATCATACTTAATACACAGACACTTTCGCATTTATGATATTATTAAGTATGGATTCACATATTTTATGCGTAGATGCATGTAATGACGTATTATATTTCGTCGCTTCATTCTTCAGATATAATTTTTACATTGTAGTTTCCTTATCATGCAGCAACAATCGTACGATTTTTAGAGATGTTTTATTTTAGTATAATGATAAAATTCTCCCACACACATTCTTACACATTCAATATTTGTTCGTCATTCTTTTTTCGTGCGTAGCAACGATCGGACGTTCCCACTTTCAACAAAGTTAATATTATTATTTTATATCTAAATAAAAAATATTGAAAAAGAAACAGCCGCTGCTTCTTACAGGAAAACTGTGAGTCTTAAATCTTTCAATTTCAGCAATTTATTTCATGCCTGACAGGCTTAAGAAATTATACTTAAATTATATTTTCATGCAGTGTCAAATTACACTATGTTGTATGTGGGTACTTAAACAAAACAGTCCTGTTACTTTCATTGTGGCTCTTGCGTATTTATTACATTAATAATTATAATATCTAACTCACTAAAGGTTTTCCTAGGGTTTACCCGAGAGGTAACAACGAAGGAGAGTAAACTTTTCAGCATAAAACACGCTTATGAAATTATTCTTTTATGCAGCGTTTAATTATTCTAAATGTCCATCCGGCGGGTTGCCCAAGAGGCACCATGAAGAAGGTTAAGCCCTTCAGCATGGCTCGCCTAAGTAATTATAGTCACTTAGTACTTACACGAAGTACGTGTTAAAGTACGCTAATCCACTGGGAGGTTACTAGCGAAGTAACACGACGCAAATCAAACCTTCCAGCTAGACACTCCTAGCGACAACAGGATAAGGAGAAATATTGGCGCCCGTTAGACTCGTCTGATGACGAGAACTTTGCAGGTTAGTCGAAAATTCTATTACTAAGTGTTAAAAAGTGTTTTTAACTCGGGATTGACTGCGAGTCAATTGCGAGATCATAATTGGCTGCGAGCCAATTATGAGTCATATTCTTATGACACTCATGCAGTGAATATGTGCCACCTGGACTAGATAATATGCACATTAACTGCAAGCTAAAAAAGTGTTTTTAACTCGGGATTGACTGCGAGTCAATTGCGAGATCATAATTAGCTGCGAGCTAATTATGAGTCATATTCTTATGACACTCATGCAGTGAATATGTGTCACCTTGACTAGATATGCACATTAACTGCAAGCTAAAAAAGTGTTTTTAACTCGGGATTGACTGCGAGTCAATTGCGAGATCATAATTAGCTGCGAGGTAATTATGAGTCATATTCTTATGACACTCATGCAGTGAATATATACTTATCACCTTGACTAGATATGCACATTAACTGCAAGCTTTTGTCCGCGAGACAATATTAACGCAAAATGCGTACATACTCGTACATACTACCTCCATATTCGTCCGCTCACTTATTGTATTCTTTAGAGATACAAATGAGGTTGAGCACCATGTACAAGACGAATTAACCATTCTCTGAATAAGGGGGAAGTCGTGACGAGTCAAAGACGACCAACTATATCAGATTCGTCACTAAGGACCAGCTTAGCAAGCCTAACACAAATTGATTTCGTTTCGTTCACAAATACTCGAGAAGTATCCGGAACACAGGTAAATTAATTATTTACCTACTTATAAAGAAGGTTACTTTTTGACCGAGCGAAGCGAAGGTCTCTGAGTCTACTTGGGTGAATTGGCACTTGTCCGTCCGTCCGTCCGTCCGTCTGTCAGAGCCTTATAACTTCTGAATTGCTGGACATAATTACTTCAAATTTAAATATAATATGTAAACCGATGGCCTCCCGCCGAATATGGCTTAAAAAGTTATAAAAATCTTTATTTCAGGGGGGCTCTCATAGAAGCGAATGCGAAGTAAAATATTTTTTATAGCGTTACATAGGGTTGCAGTATATCATTTTAAAGATAATTAGGAGTGGAGTCCAAAAATATTTTTTTTGGAATTTTTCTCCTAAAATTGACGAAATGGGGGGCTTTCAAATTGGCGATTTTCTAACGTCCAAAGTTGACCTCAGAACTCTCAATTTTCTGAACTCTCAAGCCTGAAACTTGATCAATTATTTGAATTATATCCTGTACTTGAACAACAAATACTAAAATTAGATAAATATTATAAGGAAACGAAATTATTTAATTTTTAATGATGATGATATTTTTAACAGAACTTCACACTGATGTCAATAGATGGCGCTCTGTGAAACCGCGAGGTCTCAGTTCGGGGCGAACCACTAGTTACTCTTATTATATTTTTTTCGGGCGAGGTAGCAAACGCACGTGCACTGTTTGTTAAAACTTTTAAAAGTGAATATTTAAGTGAAATGCCGAAACGAAAACGCGAACAACAGAAACGTAATCGTCGAAGGATTATTATAGAATCCTCATCAGACTCCCGGTATGCATTCATAATTCAACCTACCCTCGCATAAAAATAATTTTTCACTATCATAATATTGCATTAAAATACAGCTAAATTATATCGCTTTCAAAGCAGAAAACCGGCTTATTCGAACGTACAAACGCCTGATGGTTGACCAAGAGTTAAAACGATGGCCGTCTACCTTTTCATCATACCTGTGTAAGAAAAACATACAACAAACATTTTTCTCTAGAAATCACAAATCATTGTGTAACTGAACAACCTGGCGATTCACAGAGTGTTGACACGAAGGTTTCACAGAGACTAAAACTTTAGTCTCGTACCTACATTTTCAGACTGTAATATTATGTAACAGAACAACATGGCGGTTAACCGAGAGTTAACACGAGGGTTTAAATACACGCTTAAATTTTCGTCTTGTACGTTCCATACAACAATGGGGTGTAGGCGAACAACCTGGTGGTTAACCGAGAGTTATCACGAAGGTTTAACAGATGCTAGAAGTTACGCCTTGTATATTTCATACGATAATATTATGTAACCGAAAAACCTGGCGGTTAACCGGTGGTTAACACGCAGATTTAATAGATGCTCTAAGTTTGTCCAGAGCTCGATCCAGAACTCCTCGGGGTACTCGGAGATAGAAGAGACAGGAAATGATCCAAAATTTGGTGAAAAATATAATAAATGAATAGACCTGAAAGAAATGTAAATCATTCAGTGAATGAAATAGTCAAGATCTCAGGTTCAAAATTTCCAGATGTAATTGTTCACAATATAAAACCTCTCAGTATCAAACGTACATACACCGTCAGAGAGGTAACAAAAGGTCTGAGATAATGAATATATCCTTTTTATCAGTTATCTAGGTACTTTAGCGTTATATAAATTCAATTTATTTACGAATACTGTAGATACAGAAAACGAAAATAAAAGCGGCTAGTATCTTGCCTCATAGTGGTGTGCAAAGAAAATTTGCAACAAAAATGTGTGGTAAAATTGCAAAAATTACCCACAAGTTTTACGTTTTTCCTACCCACATGTTCTTGGGCTCAAATCTCTAGTTTTATATCTCCATCGTGCTGGAAGCATAATATATCATACATCCGATGACGCGTAAGAATGGTTGACTAAACTTAGAAGACGGCAGAAAAATAAAAACCTAATTGAGAACCTTTTCCGTTTTGGAAGTCGGTTAAACGGCGAGTATTTTTACGACCGGAAGTAGACTTCGTGTGATGTACATCATGCTAACAATGTAAAATTTTATCGTATTATTGTTTTTTAAAAAAGATTTTTCGCGGGCTAGCGGGCAAGCATTACTGCAAACTCGGGATAATGCATAGTTCATGATGCCCGAAGCGGGATCTTAACTTTAGTATCTATGCATCGTCCATATATTGGAAACAATCTTTGAAAAACCGTCATAACACTGTCGTTATTATAATACCTACATCGTTATCACTCGTGAAAAATATACAATTTACTCCGCCTTAACATACTCCATAATAACTTGCTTAATGCAAAATTAAAATACTTGGTTTTTTGTAAAAAGAGTAAAGAGTATAGATCCACGCTCTCAGCGCGTCTACCTTAATAATTGACGGAGGGAAATGATTTAACGCATTCATTCAAAAATACTTATGAATATTAAATAATTTATAATGACTGATGACACATGTTTTTAGCGACATGAACAACTAGGTTGTCCATTGTTAAAAAAGTATAGCTTAGCCTGATATCTCACTTAATTTAAAGCTTCTAACGTCAGTGGGGTTTACAGCCCAAACCGACCGACTTACACCTCCAAGTCGACATTAGTACTACCTAGTAGTCAGTGGTGTAACTATACCATCTGAGGCCCGTGGCAAATTTTTCGGATGGGGCCCTCCGGCGTCCCAGTAAAAATAGTCACGTTAGAATTTAATTTTAATTAACCACTGATGTTATTTCTGAGCTCGTGGCCTCTTGGGCCGGGGCCCTCTTGGGTCGGGGGCCCGTGGCATTTTGCCAGTCCTGCCTCCCTATAGTTACGCCACTGCTAGTAGTCTATCACAATATCGACCGAGTATATTCATCATTTTTCATTTATATTCTGCGGGGAACTTATACACAAATAGGTATTTGTCTTATTCCATAATCTTGATTATGGCACAATTTTATGACAAACATCATAAAATGGTACCATTATTAATAATTTTATTAAATATGTGCCTGTTACTACAGGCACATAATTTACCTCTACAACAATAAAGGACCTCTACAACAGGACCGGAATAACCCGTTCCTTTCCCGCCGCGTTTTGAAAAATAATAATTTTCTCCCACCTTCTGGGTAGGTTTCCAAACGTTCAAACGTCCCATTGGACGTCTGTTGTGTGTAAATACAACCAAGTACTGGGCCGGCTAATATACTTTTGATTAGATTATAAATCTTGCAGCATTAACATCAATAATTATTGGTTTCATTTGCTTGCATCCAACCTGTAAGCTTGTTACTCAGGCGCTGATGTAAAAAGCGCAACATTGTATTTCTAAAGTAAAATGAATACTTAAGAAAAATCTTAGACTCATCTTAACTATACGTAGATGAGAATATCAAGAAATCCGCACATGATTCCAACCTTAAGCATAAAGCTGCTTAAAACATTACGACTCAAATAAGAGATTGAAAAAAAAAAAAAATATTGACAACAATAATTAGTATCTATTCAACATGGATACAGTTCTTGCAAAAATAGATATTTTCTGTATCTCTAAACATCTACAATGTAAAAATTATATCTGAAGAATGAAGCGACGAAATATAATAGATGATCAAACGAACTTCCTGAAGTGAAGTTCGATCATTATTATATGAGTCGCTTCATTCGAAGATATATAAATAAATTCCCAACCCACCCAACCCGAAATATATTTTTGCAATAACATTAGGTACTTATATATCTCTAAAAAGAATGACGAACAAATATTGAATGTGTAAGAATGTGTGTGGGAGAATTTTATCATTATACTAAAATAAAACATCTCTAAAAATCGTACGATTGTTGCTGCATGATAAGGAAACTACAATGTAAAAATTATATCTTCGAATGAAGCGACTCATATAATAATGATCGAACTTCACTTCAGGAAGTTCGTTTGATCATCTATTATATTATAATTAGGTAGGTACATATTATATGATTGGCATATTAAGCGTAGATCATGCGCGTAAATGTATGTAATCTCCTAGGAAGATATTTAAGATTTTTTTTGGAAATGTAGGTAAGTACCACAATGCCAAAAATCGCCAGGAAATGTGTGAAATATATATATTTAATCACACACATTCCTAGAAATTTCATACATTTCCTAAACAGCAAATGCTGGGTGGTTAAAAAAAAACTACGAAAGCTAGGCAACGCAGTTACCGCCGCAGCCTTCTCTGTAAGGATTTCTGGGTGCATGGATGGTTCATATTAAATTTGGCTTGTATTTCAGAGTTCCGCTGTTGAGAGTTGAAGGCCCACTCATTATAGCACAAATACTGGAGACGACTTTATTGACTCTAGTTAACTTCGCAAGGTAAGCTACTATTACCTACTCTGTACTACATAGTAGATACTTAGTCACTGATGTATGAGATCACATAAGATTTGCATGAAATATATACCTGTAAATATATATTATTTGTAACTTGAGAATTTTATTAACTTTTTGATCAACGCAGTACTCGTATTTAAGTTGGACACCCTAAAAAAGAGCAAAAACACTAAATAGTATTTTTGCTTGCCATATTTCTATATTAAAAAAGTAGCATTTATTACAATAAAATATACGTCTAGAATGTCCTCAATTTTATTGACGATGACGAGGTTTGTCAGTAGTATGTTAACATTTATCAATAGTATACTGAGACTTTTACAATCTTTGAAAATGTTAGAATGTGAGAGATAGAGGAAAACTTAGGGTAGGGGTAGGTAGGGGAGACCAGGGATGAACGTAACAATTTTCAATTTTCTCGTAATATCTCACAGAGCTTGTTGAATATCAAAATTCTTATCAGTACATATGATAGATCGGTCTTTCAGCTATCTTTTAACATTAGCATAAATGCAACTGATGTTATAGATTTTGAGAAAAACTACCAAATAAAAAGAGTGGAATTTGTTACAACCATCCCTACCCCTAGGGTTGGTTGTAACAGTGTAACGGGTTGGTTGTAACATTACAAATAAAATCGAAGTTACTTTCATAATCAACATAATCAACATTTTATGTTTTACATAAGTATCACAAATGTCAAAAAAAAACATATCTAGAAAAAAAAACTTCTAAAATACTTAATTAAAAATTAGATATCAACCAGACAAACAAATCACCCCACTGCCGGCCGTAGCCGCGCCATTTCCTATTTCACTTTACTTTATTTCTATAATATCTCATAAGATATTCATCTGAACTAAATGGTGTAAAGGACAATTTTTCACTTCATTAAATACTTGAGATGACTAACATATTTATTTTGGAAAGGATTATTTCTGTCGGTAAAGCATCTTCGCAATTAAATCATTGATTTAGACCACTCTCTGATCTCTGATTTAGACCAAGTTAGAAAATCATAAAAATGGTTAAGGTTTTAACCTTAAAGGATAGATATACTTATTGCTATCTCGGATTTTTTATTAAAACTTTGAGAGGAACTTATCCACCATGCATTGTTTTTTACGCAGTTAATTCAGAAGGGGTTCTTGGTGAGTGTACTTTTCTGCGAAGTATTTCTTCTGTAGCCAAATCCATAATTTTTGCAGTAACTAAACCTCTACTGGCATTTCGTTTACCTATATATATATGGCATTCTGGAATATGAAAATAAGAACCTATGCAATACTTTGAAATATAAAAGGCACAATAAAACATGCTATAAGATGTCACGATCATAATCGGGATGAAAGTAACAACTTGTTACTTTCATCCCTACCTAAAAATTTTACCGAATATGGCAAACACATGCCTATAAACTAAAAATTCGATAGAAATATACCGTTTCAAATGCTAATTTCAAAAGATGAATACTCATGCTAATTTACTGGCTCTTGACACGCGAGCTTAAGCCTACCATAATAAAAACAAACGCAGTTGAAAAAAATTGCCAAAACTAACTTCGGAGGTATTTTTGCGGCACCGACTCGTCACGTCAACAGCCGTCGGCACAGCGCAGTGAGCGCAACTGAGGTTAGGGGGGGTTCAAAATTGAGCATTTTGGTGAAACACCCATCAGTGTAACCAACAAAACTCGTTCAAAAACTCATTTGTTACGTTCATCCCGTGTTACTTTCATCCCTGGTCTCCCTACTAATGTTATAATTACTAATTTAAGTAATCATTTACTTCGGTATGAACTCTTTCTTCTGATGTCATCGTTTTAGCATAGAATTAATAATAAATGTCGTGTATTTGTACTCTATAAGCCCTATTTAGCACTGTTTGTTATACAGAGTGCTATCTTATTTTATCAGTCAAGCTCTGCTGGGTGACTTAATAGCAGCAATTTTCCGGTAATAAGATCTGCATCTATGTACTTTATTGTACGAGTAACAATGTAGCTTATTACAAACTAGATACTTATCAATTTACATAAAAATAAATAAGGGAAGGCGTATTTTTATTACTTACTTAAGGTGAATGACAGTTCAAGTCTATAAAAGTGAGATATTTATTAATGTTATGTATAATTACTTACGATAAGTACATATTATAAAAGTTTTAATGGGTTATGAATTTATGATAATAGATATAATTACTATCTATCATAATGTATCATAATATGAGTTATATTTAAAATATCACCACGGAAATGTTAATTAAAATAAATAATGAAATGTTTTTTTATTATTGTTGGTATTATCTATTATTGAGTTGAAAAACATTTGAATTTCGAATTTTGAATGGTAATTAATTCAATTGATCTTGACTTCGCGTGGTTTTAGTTTTTTGATTCCCGCGGGAACTCCTTAATTTTCCGGGATAAAAAGTAGCATATGTCACTCTCCAGGTCCTCAACTATACCCATACCAAAAATCACGTCGATCCGTTGCTCCGTTGCGGCGTGATTGAAGGACAAACCAACAAACAAACACACTTTCGCATTTATAATATTAGTATGATATGGATAACATAATTATGTGTCAACTAGGTGATGCCCGCGTCTTCGTCTGCGTGGATTGAGGTTTTTCGGTTCCCGCAGGAACTCTTGCCTATGTGCTATTCCAGACTATAATCTATCTCTGTGCCAAATTTCATCCAGATCCGTTTAGCCGTTGGAGCGTGATTGAGTAACAAACATCCATACATCCATACATCCATCCAAACTTTCGCATTTATAATATTTATTTGATGAACAACACGTTATTTATTAAAAACCAATGTGTGGGACTCATAAGGCACCAGAAAAGGCAAGGCGCGTTGCAAATTGCGATGGCATATTTTCGCGCGTAGTAACTAGGTATGTAGGTACGTTAACTTCGACAGTTTGTATGAGAACCTCAGCTATGAGACGACTATTCGTTTGGCGCTAACTATATAATTACAACTGATGACCGCCACTTTGTCCATTGGATTAAGGTTTTTTTTGTTCCCGCGGGATACGGGCGGGCGTTTTTGGAACCCTTTAATTTTCTGGGATAAAAAGAAGCCTATGTGTTATTCCAATCGTATGACGTATCTCTGTGCTAAATTTCATCCAGATCCGTTCAGCCGTTCTGGCGTGATAGAGTAACAAGCATCCATCAATCCATCCATTCATCCATCCAAACTTTCGAATTTATAATATTAGTAGGTATAGATAGTAGTAGTGATACTGATAGTATAGGTTTACCTACTAGAAAAGAAAAGACCTTTGACAAAAGGGTATTCTGATATTTATAAATTGTTGTAATTTCAGTTTAATGGCGACAAATGCAGCTCGATATAGAATGGTGGCGGGGAAAAACATATCTTTGCTTGAGTTTGGACTAAGAAGAGCGCAAGGTCCAGATGGTGGCCTTTCCGCGTCTAAATATTCTTATGTTGGTAAGTCTAATCTTGATAAAATCATCTTTTAGGTACGGATATATATAACTAACTTGTCATTCTGAGAGGAAACTCGTGGTCAGTACTACAGCTGTAGGCGTCAGGCGATGAGTAGAAATTATGATAATGATGCCTCGGAAATTCCACGAGTTTCCACGGGTATACATATAACTTGCATGGTATAACTTTGGTAAAATAGGTATATTGAAAACAACAGAAATTTCAACTTCAGAGCGACGCGACGCTGCGGATAATAACAAGTGTTGTATATAAATTGTAGCTTTGTCAGCTAAAGTAATGGTTTCCCTTAATAGGAAAACCATTATTTATGCTGACAAACATGATTTGAGTATTTAAATATATTATGTACTTTCCTATAAATATTGTGCAATTCGTACAAAGGTATTGAATTACATGAACCCAACAAGTAACTGTGTAATCAAATAAATAATCAAATATATAATAAATATTATAAATGCGATAGTTTGGATGGATGTATGGATGTTTGTTACTCAATCACGCTCCAACGGCTGAACGGATCTGGATGAAATTTGGCACATAGATAGATTATAGTCTGGAATAGCACATATAGGCTACTTTTTATCCCGGAAAACTAAGGAGTTCCCGCGGGAACCAAAAAACCTCAATCCACGCGGAGGAAGTCGCGGGCATCAGCTTGTTGTTAAATAATAACAAGGACATCCTTTTAAGCAGATTCCTAGATTGCTTGTTTTGACTAGACAGTCCTCAGATCTAGCAAGATATTATGTTAGCCAAAGTGCAAACATCTTAGCTACGAGTAGGTATGTCATCTTTTTCTATCGAAATATTATTTGCAAATACTTGGACCGAAATTGATTATGCTACCCAATATCTAAAGAATTTTGTAAATCTGCTGAAAATAAATAAGTAACAAGACTTAAATCTGGAGATCGTTTGATTAGGATAGGAAAAGTAAGAAACGGTAATAGGTGTGACGTCGCTGCATAGAGAGATTTTCTCTCGACTCCGTCATTCGTTAGGAAAGGCCTTATGAAAAAAAGCTACTCTATACCCCTTTTAACTACCATTTTTTATTTATCCTCTACAAGTTAGCCCTTGACTGCGATCTCACCTGATGGTAAGTGATGAGCAGTCTAAGATGGTAGCGGGCTAACCTGTTAACCTGCATGGCAGTTATATTAAACCCATACCCCTATTCGGTTTCTACACGGCATCGTCCGGAACGCAAAGTAAAGTAAAGTAGTTTTACAAAAGGGTTGCATCTAAAATAATGATGAAATTCAAGTAAACGCAATTAGGTACCCTATTATTGATTATATTAGCGTAATCCTGCAGCTTAGCTATTGCCGTGAAACCAAACCGCCTGGTGCCAGGCACGGCCGGGTCGTACATAACACGCTCAACGCCATTGACTCACAAGGGGCCCCGAATAACAAATAAGTTTCTTAATTTGGCGGTATCATGCAAGCACCTTGACATTGAATACTTCACCCATAACTCAGGGGTAAATTAAGTTTCTAACTTCTTTAATAGCTTTTTGTTGGTTGATTGTGGTTGATATAGCAAAAGGCATTCTGAAACCTTGATGTGCCTATCTATAGTTATGCAAAAATTCACAACATTTTTGTTGAGCTATCTGCAACCATAAAATAGGGCACGGCTTGAATTTTTGAGGTTGCCGTCTACCCTACGTGCGTCACAACGAAAGCACGGGTGCGGCCGAGTCAATAGGGATGATGACAACTCAATCAAATCAGCAACTCTTTATCAAACTTAAAAATGCACTTCTAGTATGGAAGTTGTATGAAATTCACAGTTGTGACGTCATCAAATTTCAACGCACTTTTTTTTTTAAATCTACATTTTAAAATGGTTATCAAACTTAAAACTAACCGAGGATGTGAATTTTAGGTCTTTTGGAAGACGCTCTATTTAATAATAATCAGTTAGAAATAATTTATTTTTGATATAGGCATCATCCCTATTGCAATAGGTATAGTCCTGTGAGTTGACGTAGGTCCGTTTGAGGTATTCTGCTCATACCTCGCACAAACCGTAAACTTGTTTTATTTGTTTCAAATAATTTTGCTCAAGTATTCTAATAAAATTCTAGAATTTGGAAGCGAATCATAGAAACAAAGATACCTTGAAAAGTAAACGAGGATTATCACGTTATATTTACAGGTGGATTCGACGGGACGAGCAATGTTCTGGCCGGGAAGATGTTTAACATACCCGTCAAAGGGACTCACGCACACTCGTTCGTGACCTCATTCAGCACGCTCGACGACCTACATACAGTCATACTCAGACACGCAGAGACACAAAAACAATGCAATCTTGTCGAACTCGCCGTAGAGTGGCGCCGGCGCCTCTCGGCCGTCATTGACGTGTCGCCGGAAGAGGCCAGCGACGGCGAACTGGCCGCCCTGATATCCTACGCCCAAGCCTTCCCTTCGGGGTTCTTGGCACTAGTGGACACTTACGATGTGAAGAGGTATAACTTTCAAGGCTTACCGTCACGCCACCGCCAGCATACGAATGGGCATTCCGGCTACAATAGCAACTGTGGATCCAATGGTCATAGATTCCGAAACTCGACTATACGTAGTACGTGTGGATATAGCACGGTCGAACGCACACTGAGGTAAACATGCAAGACCGCTATATTGACATAATTTGGTGTCTGAGTAAACCTATTATTGTTTTGCATCACTCGTTTGTGGTTCATTTGTAATGTGGATATTCGCTGAATGTTAACCTGGCGATTGTCCAGATGATCACTTTCATATATTCATCTTGGGAAAGGGAGTGCATTGGGGATTCACACTTAGGTTGGGTATTAACCATGGGAGAGAGCACGTGTAATTCTATAACATGGTGCCTGCGGTACCCCCCTTACATAGTAGTTTCGAGACATTCCTAAGCTTTGGCAGTGAAGCGCGCGTGGACGGCGTTTCACTAACCGATTGAATGTACATATATACCAGTACACGTCCGTCAAGGACTCTACATTTTGCTTCAGTGTGACGTATTGTCCTAGAAAATTTAAGACCTATAACAGGGATAATTTTAATCATTGGGCACAGTTGCATTGTATAGGGATTGCACACTTTCACAGTTACTATTTTTAATAATATAATTGCATGAATTTCATTCATTACACGGCATATAGTGTCATAGTTTTATCTTTCCTTAAGCCCAATGCGGCGCACGCTATGTATGCGTAAACTCCAATATTACATTTACGAATATATTATCATTCCGAAAACGCCGTCGTGACTGTATTTTCTATAAGGCGTATATAGATCGACGGCGCATATAGCTACAGATCTAATATACAGTGTATATTAGATCTGTCGAAAGTTCCTATCGCAATAATATTATATCCGTGAATGTATTTATCGGTTCGAGCGTCGCGACTCGCGTCGTGCTCTACAGAAATTTAAGAATTATGAAAAATTAATGCCGCATGCAGCATACAAAATACAACGCATAATGGGGCTGATTCTGTAGTGCACAATCTCTAAACTAAACTAAAATGAATTATTGCTAACCCTTTCATAATAGTCCCTTCGGAAAGGGACAGAACTAGTTTTAAAGCTGACATTTTAGTTTAGTTTAGAGATTGTGTTATACAGAAGCCACAATGTTGTAATGGTCTTAAATATGTTATAGTTTTTTTGGGGATTTCAAATACAAAAGAAACATTGCATTGGTCCGAAGTTCGACTATTAAATACTAGAGTATAAAAAGTAGCGTATCTGTGCGCCGCAGTGTTACTAGTAGGTACTAGTAATAATAACAATTTATTTACCAATAAGAATTCAAGTCTAAGCAACGTTTATATTTTCTTTATGTTCATATCCTGATCGCAGACAGGTAAAGAAGATTATAAAGTACCATCGGTACGATACTTAAATTTGATGTATATGCAAACCAGCTGATGCCCGCGACTTCGTCCGTGTGGAATAAGTTTTTTTAATTCCCACGGGAACTCCTTAATTTTTCGGGATAAAAGTAGCCTATGTCACTCTCCAGGTCTTCAACTATACCGATGCAAAACATCACGTCGATCCATTGCTTTGTTGCTGCGTGATTGAAGGCCAAACCAACAAACAAACACACTTTCGCATTTATAATATTAGTATGATGTATATCCATCAAATTGAGTTCAATTAGGTTACATTTAAAAGCGTCTACTATATTTGTTGCGGTTATAACGTCGTTATTATCAATGACACAGAGATAGCTGATATTTATAAATAAGATCAAGCCGTAACACGGTTAGAGGCGTGCCGTGGCGTCGATTAATTTGTAAAATAAACAATTTGTTAATTGCAATTAACTTGTGATAATTAATTTATAAAATAATCAATTTGTTAATAATTGCAATTAACTTGAGGTAACTGAAAGTAGTAGTTAAAAGTAACTTTATTAAGACTATTTAAAACGTGTTTATACATTGTATTATAATAATTGTTTCATTAACACACTTAGATATGATTAAATATGAGATCAAGGTGCAACACAGTTATTGCCTAACCAGAGAAATAAAAAACCTCGCCTTGTTGTAGAATACACTATGACTAATTTTTGAGTAACTTCTTGAAGTTAGGGAGTAGCCCCCGTAAAAGTTTTTTTTTTACTTTTCTGGTCAGTATGTTATGCCACAATAGACACAAAGCGCAAAAACTGTGACAACTTTTCAAGCTGACATAATATAGGTACCTATGCGTCAATCCACATAGGCAGATTCCCTGTTCAGTGCGTAAATCTGTCATTTATATGGATGGGATGGGACAAACTATACAGTCCACGGGACGTAAGCTTAGATTTACATTAATTGTGTGATTGTTAATGTTGAGCCACACGGAACAATTGATTTGAGGGCTCAGCTATAGTATACTGGACGCGGAGTTGGACGTTCATATTTTTTTTACAGAAAGACCTTGATGTGTTAAGCCTTCCACTTAAATATTTTACTCCGAATTCTAATACTTTTCGAGAAATGAATTTTTGAAAATTCGAAAATGTTCGCCACTCTTCACTATTTTTTACGACATTTGCCATAGATTACAGACTTATTGACGTTTTTGCCATAGATTACAGACTCATTGACGTTTAGTTAGTACTAAAGTTTCGTTTTACGTATTTTATTCCGTTCGAAACTTATAAAGTATTACAAAATGTTAATAATCGAGTAATATACATATTAAAGGTAATAGGTATAATTAAATAAAAAGGTACAAAGGTAGGTTATTATATGTATAATTAGGTACTTGATACACAAAACCGAATCGGCACGCCCCGACTCCACGCAGTCTTGTCTGCCCTACCCCTAGAGTGTTTTTTTTAAGCGCGAAGCCAGAAGCTTGTGTTGGTGGTCCTGAATGAAGCGAGCCTACGAGGCCGAGTGGAGGTGGGAGGGGGGAGGTGGCGAGCGAAGCGAGCCGGCGACCTCCGCAGCGTAACGAAGGTCGAATTGGCGAAGCTTCATTCAGGGGCGACGAAGCGAGTCTTCTGGCGTAGCCCGTTCTATTTAAGAAATTACCCTCTCCCACTACCTAAAACAAAAGTTAAAGTAGGTATAATTACTTTACTATCAGTGTTAAGCAGGAATTTTGAGAACCTAACCTCAAAATTTTAAAAAATTAATATCTCGGAAACTAATAAAATTCGGAAGGTCTTACTTGGAGGGGGGGTATATACCCGCCTCCCCTTCCCCTTCCGTCGCGGCCAGTATACTATAGCCCAGCCGATTTGAGAGGTAAGGAGTAATCCATAAAGTACGTCACACGTTACGGGTCACACGGGTCGACGAAGTATGATATTGTGTGACAAGGGGTGGGAGGGGTTCTGAGTGTCGTATGTCACATTTCAAAATTTGATTCAAGTTTTGTTAATTTTTTCAAATGTTTTATTTGATGTTGATTATATTAAAATATAATTTAAATGGAAATATGCTCACAAATGTGACCAACTGTAGCAAGGACGGGGGAGGGGTCAAAAAGTCACGAAATTAGTGTGACGTACTTTATGGATGACTCCTAAACAATTGACTCGATTTGTCGGTCAAATTGTCTCATGTAGATATTAGTTAAAGATACCGACAACTCACAGACGATATACATTCAATTTGATTGCTTGTGTACATGAAAATCGGCTGCAGAAACCAGTTTTAACGGAGCGCGAGATGCGCGGGTTTGTCAATAATTGTTAATGCACTATCTTACTCACACATATTATGCAATGCTGATCTTACGTCTCACGGACTGTACTAAATAACAGATTTAGGCTCAGCCTTAAAAAGTTATACTTTGGGCTCCGAAGAACTAGAACGTCACACTGAGAGCGCGCGAACATTTGAAACGCATAATAGGCATCCTTGCCACCAGCCCCCCGATTATGTAAGAATTGACCATCAAATGGTAAAGGTTCAGCGTCAAAGTAATATAAACCATAACTGTATTGAATTAGAGCTCAATTTCGTGTATCCATTCTTATACGTTTGAGTATCGTACATACCTAAACGTATAAGAATGGGTTAACGAAATTGAGCTCTTATTTAATGTTGTTATGGTTTATTTACTTTGCCGCAGAACTTTAACGATTTCATCGGCCATTCTTACATGATTGGGGGGCAGATTTTGAATCACACTTACGTGTACCTAGCGTATTCGAGCGTCGCTTGTTAAGTTATTAATGTAACTTTAGCGTTAAAGTGAAATTAATCTTAAACACCTTGTTTCCATATTTTTTAAACAATATATTTAATTCCTTGGTCCATACATCTAATGTTGCGAAATTAAAATCGGCAACACTGAATTTTTGACTTTAAATCAGGGATGTTTGGATCCATTTTACTCTGACACATAAGTCTTTCGACTCATAATATGGTATACGCTCAGCGTTGCGCATAACCTTGTTGTAAGGGTATGGAACTATGTGATGCACCTCGCACTGCAGAGTTGTCGCCGTCGACATAATAAGACTGCGGATAGGTGCGGCGTACATACGCGCATTGCTGTGTGTGTGATGTTCGACAAGTGTGTGCATCTCGACCCCGTTTTTTGATTTCGAGTATCGAAAACTAATAACGGCAGATATGAAGATAATGGTCCCTAATGATTTCATTATCTCTAAGTTTTTGCTTGGGGATTATTGTGGATTTATGGAGGGTCTTGTCCCAGGAAACAAAGCAGGTTTTGTTCCTGTTACAATAGTGTTTCGATACTCAAAGTCTCAACGTTGTCGTTGCAAGCTCATAATAAACCTACAAATCTAAAAATTCTAAATTCTTCCTTCTACAAAACACTGACAATTTACAGCTAAGCGTTTCTTGACAGGAGTGGTCTATTGAACTTTTGCGCGGTAGCACTTGCGTTGAACGACTGTGGATACAAAGCAGTGGGGATCCGAATAGACAGTGGTGACCTGGCGTACTTGTCCGTACTGGCTCGAGACACCTTCCAGCAGGTTGCGGAGCAGTACCAACTGCCCTGGTTCAGCAGTCTGACCATTGTCGCCTCGAATGATATCAATGAAGAGACCATACTCAGTTTGCATGAACAAGGCCATGCTATCGATTGCTTTGGAATTGGAACTCATTTGGGTAAGAATTTCTTTTTTCTCTCAACTTTTGAAGTGAAGATTCTGTGATTTTTCCAGCATGTCTCACACAATTTGAACAGAAGCACAATTTTGTCTGGAATATCTTACCTTATTGCCAGTTGGGGTAATTCAACTTGTTTAAAACTATTTACAATGTCTGTTGACGATAGATAACCTCAGATATCTATAGAAAATCATATCGCTAATAATTATTGTCATACTGCGTTAAATGGTTTACCTGCTTACCAAATAAATTAGAAAGTTGCATGCAAAAAAAATACTGTTTGGTTTGAGTTTGAGTATATGGTTTGAGAAAAGAGTTTATGGTTTTCTCTACTTTATATCTCTTTTGCCTTTACGTGACTTCTTAATTGTGATAATCAATACTGAAACCTGTTTTATTTTTGAGTATTATTAAATGGCATACATTCGCCGACATACTATTTAGATTTATATTACATTTACGTATTTACATATTTAAACTAATTTTCCTTACCCGTTTGCATAAAGCTTTGCGGGGAATCCTTGTTAGTCATATTGTAAGATTATCTGTTCACAAGTTGTGATGTAATTAGTTAGATAATACCTAGATAATTTATATTATTTACATAAGTTATAAAACATAAATACGATATCGATGTCATAGTATTTTTATACTACATATGACACTCATGACGGTCATTTGCTAGTAGGTATTGCGTGCGGAAGTATAATGATTATTTAGGATAGATATTTAATCGAAACGGTTATCAACGTAATAATATTATTATCTTATCGGATGTAAGCTGAAATACAACGATCTCTATCGATTAATGCCTAACATGATGTAGCGTTATTACTTATTATGTCATATCATGGCACAGTTCTATAACGAATTCGCAATGATTGTATTAGCATATATTTTTAAATTCTAATCTTACAAGTGTATCCCAATGCGATTTTCACCTTAATTATAATAATTCAGATCATTCTCCTAGTAGTTGTAATTGTTTAGTAAAAATTTCCGCAAAAATTAGTAGGTCCTACTAAAAATTTGCGGAAAATTTCGCAGGATGCCTTTATTTACGTATTCATGAGTAAAGAATTGCCTTGCAATTCTAATTAAAAAGTTTTAAACTTAATAAATCAGTAAACTGTTACGAAAACATCGATACATAATTAATAATTATAATATTTTAACCTTTTTCATTATATTGTGTGGCTTATGAATAGCTGTATAGCTGTATAATATAATCTCTATACGAAATTCCGTCGAAGTCGGTTCAAAAGAGGAGCTGGTAAAACGTAGTAAAAAGACCGACAATGTATTGATAATATTAAGAATGGATCTCTTAATTTCTTTCTCCAGCTGCGTTGATTATTCTTGCCCTTTTCGCAGATCGCGACAGATCATGATGGCTTTTATTCATTCATGTTTATATTTCTATTCAGTGACTTGCCAACGCCAACCAGCTTTGGGATGTGTATATAAACTCGTGGAAATCAACGGTCAGCCCCGAATTAAACTGAGTCAGGACGTAGGCAAAGTCACAATTCCTGGCCATAAAGAAGTAAGTTGTGTACAGTGTAGACTGTAGACGGTAGATATATATATAATATTAATACTTTATCAAAGGATATGCGTTACGTGGGCTGTTTACGCAAGCTATAAAATCACGCGACTTGATCAAGTTTTAAGTTCCAGTTGCGCTAACCCGTTTGAGTAGGGTCTTTATTAGTACGCTAAGCAGTACAACCTTTCTGGGTGGTGTCACAGACGAAAGTGTTACATTTTTATCTAGTTTTGTCTGTGACACCACTGGTGGATAAACTGTTTTTTTTTCTTTTGTTTTTCTTTATTGGCGAAAATCTATCCCTTTACATTTTCGTTTCGATATGGGCTCATTAGCTACACGAGCCGTAAATACTACAGACTTTGTGTTTAAAAAAGCTATTTTTTTAGGCGTACAGGTTATTCGGTGCGGATGGGCATGCATTGATCGATCTGCTCCAACGGTCATCGGAACCAGCACCAGAAGTGGGGCAGAAGGTTCTATGCCGGCATCCTTTCCAAGAGTCAAAGCGGGCTTACGTGATACCCAGCAAAGTGGAACATCTTTATAAGGTACTTAGTAAAGCCTGCAGGCTTACCATGCGCACGAGATATCTCGCGACGAGAGAGAGCTATGTTGACGTTGCCGGCTAATTTTTCGTTTAACCTAACATGCACAAAATCCGGTATATTACGAGTAAGTTACATGTAAGGGTTCGCAGAGAAAAATACCACAGATAATAATATTACTTTTATCTCTACTTTTGATGTAACGAGACAAGCAACCATGTTAGCTTCGGTAGACAAATAGAGATAACGGCTAGACATAATTTAACTCGTTGTTCGAGTGTACATGCCCCTGTGTTGTTTGTTAATTGTTTCAATACCTCGTGCGCTAAATACTAGTGGTTCGCCCCGAACTGAGACCTCGCGGTATCCATAAACTTGTACAGAGCGCCATCTATTGACATAATTGTGAAGTTCTGTTAATAATACTAAAATTAAATAATTTCGTTTCCTTATAATATTTATCTAATTTTAGTATTTGTTGACCATGTACAGGATATAATTCAAATAAGTAATAATAAGTCTCAGGCTCAGCCTTTCAGAAAATTGAGAGTTCTGAGGTCAACTTTGGACGTTAGACAATCGCCACTTTGAAAGCCCCCCATTTCATCAATTATAGGGAAAAATTTAAAAAAAAATATTTTCTAATTATCTTTAAAATGATATACCGCAACCCTATGTAACGCTATAAAAAATATTTTAATTCGCATTCGCTTCTATGAGAGCCCCCCTGAAATAAAGATTTTTATAACTTTTTAGGCCATATTCGGCGGGAGGCCATCGGTTTACATATTATATTTAAATTTGAAGTAATTACGTTCAGTAATTCAGAAGTTATAAGGCTCTGACAGACGGACGGACGGACGGACGGACAGACGGACGGACGGACGGACAGACGGATGGACAAGTGCAAATTCACTCAAGTAGACTCAGAGACCTTCGCTTCGCTCGGTCAACTATACGTTGATGGTATTATATCAGAAACCTTCTGGCTTGACGCCATGGCACTCACTGTCAAAAGATCATGACGTCATTGACTTAAGCTATGGATTATGGTGGGCACGTAATTTCCAGTGGCGTGCAATTCATAGAAGCATAAAAGCTCTGCTTACCCTAATAGAAAAACGTCAATGCTCATTTTCATTATTACAGTCAAGTAAATAGGTATTCTGACTAACTAATACCAACAAATGAACCAGTGGTAGATTCATTCGACGATTCGAGAGCTCTTGTAAAAGTTTATTTGAATAAAAAACTTTTGAATTTCGAATTTTAATGCCTGCTCTAGCTTCAAGCCCCACTGGCGTCATTTGGCTTATAGATCAAACTCACAATCAAGTGCTTCTATATAGGGACTTTAAAGTCAAGTCAAGAGACTTATCATTAACTAGCTGATGCCCGCGACTTCGTCCGCGTGGCTTAATTTTTTTTTAAATTCCCGCGGAACTCCTTAATTTTCCGGAATGAAAAGTAGCCTATGTCACTCTCCAGGTCCTCAACTATACCCATGCCAAAAATCACGTCGATCCGTTGCGGCGTGATTGAAGGACAAACCAACAAACAAATACTTTCGCATTCATAATATTAAGTAGGTATGATGGCGACCATAAGCCTGATCTGAACCTCCTAGGAGGCGACCTTAGAAAGATGTTGCCCCCGATGTCATCCATCCAACCCTCTGGGTGCACTCTTCTTCTGTACTCCCGGTGGTCTTATAGCGGCTAGTAAACGATCCGAAACAAGAAATGTTATCGTTTATATCTACATAAAGAATGTTTATTGTCATTTGGCCTGGTGGGAGGTTTCAGCCGTGGCTAGTTACTTCCTACCCGGAAAGACGTGCCGCCAAACGATTATAGAGCGGGATACACACTGTACCACATAGATTTACCTATTGTCGCGGATAACGAATTAAACTTCTAGTTCCTTCTTTGTTTTCGTTTAATTCTAGGTATACTGGAATGAAGGCCGAATATGTATTCGGCCTAAGCCATTAGCGGAGGTCCGGGAGAGAGTGCAGGCATCTCTACGTACTTTGCGACAGGATATCAAGAGAAACCTGAACCCCACTCCCTACAAGGTCGGTATAGTAAGATCATGGTACTGCTTAATTAATATTTTGTACATCAAATTAATAATAAGTATGTATTAAGTACTAGATGATGCGCTTAGTCAGCATGGGTTAAGTTTTTTGATTCCCGCGGGAACTGTTTAATTTTCCGGGATAAAAAGTAGCCTATGTCCTTCCACTGGATACAACCTATCCCTGTACCTGTCATCTAAACCGATTGAACAGATGGGCCCGGAAAATGTAGCAGACAGACAGACACACTTTTGCATTTATAAGATTAGTATGGATTTTGATTCATAATGGGTAGAATAGTAGGGTAAGACTCAAACTTAGACTGAATATTTAAATATCTTGTCATCCAATAAAAGATACAATATTCCTTGTTAAAGTGAAACAGTGATGAGAGCAGGTGTAGTATTATTATTTTATTTTAAGCGTACACGGTTAAGATATAAAAAGAATTTGAATTATGTAATATTTTATGTTATAGTAATTTATGGATACTTTTTTTTAATTCAGGTGGCCGTCAGCGATGATTTGTACATCTTTATTCATGAACTGTGGCTACAAAACGCGCCTATTGGTGAACTATCATGAGATACATAAACAAATATTCTTGGCTAATAATTAATTGGTGGTACATTAACTTTCTACGAGCCATATCCTACGGAACATAATAACTAGGCTCTATCCAGGAATATAAATTATGTTAAATACACATACACAAAAAAAAAGATTCATTGATACATGCTCGGTACCTGAATCGCGTCGAATCGAATCGTATATTTTTATTTTGTTTTTAGATACGACTCGGCGCACTTCGGCGCATCGATTATCGACGCAGTTTCATAGTAAATAATATAGGTGAATTATTCCAATTAGATTCGCATCAGATCGGAGCGAGCGGCGCGCCCATAGATAATACACTAATCTATGTATACTAGGCGCCTTAGTGGACGCCAGCCGGTATTATCGTAATAAAAATTTAGTCACTAGTAGCACTAGTGATGTAACAAGTACTAAACACTAATGGTATTTTGAAAATTCGACTACGATAAATCTTGTTACAATTTTTCTCAACTTTAGTTAAATATGTTGAGTCCTGATTGTTTCACAAGTTTAATTCGTGATTTAATATAAAAAAATTATAAATAATACGATATCATGAATTCGTTAAGGAAACATTATTGTTATTAAATATTGTTATTGTTCACCAATAACATATTTCCCAGTATATAAATTAACACCTAGATGACAAAAAAGTGTATTAATTTCGTCTCTGTTTTACTACGGGATGTATTGTAAGTCATTACACATGAAATAGGTGGCATAAAAAGACTACATAAAAGTTTAAGTTACACAATTCGAACGAGAGATGTGTGCAGATTGCATTTAGGCGTGTCATAGTCCGCTAAGAGCGTGTTTAAAAATAATATACCAGTAACAAAATGTAACAAAATAAAAAGTGTAACTTAGGATTGTGTTGTTTCGATGGGGTTGACACTTGACATGTTCTGTAGAATAAAAACCCCCAAAAAAAGATATTAAAAAAAGGATTGTGTGGCCCATATTTTTAATATTAATTATACCGATAAAACGGTCCACAATGGATTATGATAATATATTATAATATATTTTGAGTACAAAACTAATATGTACAAAAAACTACTTATAAAATAACGGATCTTTACAATAGATAGAAGTATTTCAAAATTTTATATAAAAATAGTAATTTTGGTACTTGATTTCACGTGAAGACAGATGACCCAACTTAAACTGTGATAGATATCCAAACAAAATTTTCTACTAAAACAGTACTAGTCAAAAATACTTATTTAAAATTTATTAAATTTTAAAAACTTTTTTTTGGCGTTATAAACGTGATTATTCCATTCCTATGGCTATTCATACCCTAGTAGTTAATACAATCGATTAAGCTATCTTTTTGGGGTATCTTTTTGGTTTAAAGCCATCTGACTAATTTTATCACTGCAACAGGTTTCTCTATAAGAGCACGCCACAAATTTCACCGTACCTAGTCTTGTAATAGGTGCAATTTAGACGTGAATTTGGTTACTAAAAAATTCTGTCCATGTCTCTCCCCTTACAAATGATGATGACGTGTTATCTTTAGATCTAATCAGTGATTATACTTAAGAACTCACCCAGTTAATTTCCTACTTATAAAGCTATTAATCATGTTATTTATTAACAAAAATCATCTGTCACAAAATCATCGCACCGTGTTTAGGATAAAATAGAGTTATTCCGCTTAATAAAGACTAAATAGTTTTTTTCTCAATATACTTATTTACGCGATATTTTACGTTTGCGACAGCAAAAGTGTTATTAATTTTGTAATATTATTTAGATTTACATTGAGAATTCATTAGTGTGTATACGCCATATATAGTACCTAGGTCCTACATGTAATAAACAATAAATAGCTATATTCTGTTAGAGTAGTAAGTAAACAATTACATAATATATTTTTATTATAATAATGGAGCCATAGTTCTAAACTTTTATTTTTATATGAACAAAGTAGCATTTCACTGTGATTTTGATTTATGATATAATATTCAAAACAGGTAATAAGTCCTACATGGTTGAGGGCACAATTGTCTGAGATGATCCTAACAATAGTATCCATTGAACCAAAGATCTCGAAACATTGGACAATTAATACGTCATATTCTAATTTCTAACTAAATAAAAATGTCTAGATAGTTTTCATACCAACATCAAGGTTCATCTATATACGAGTTGTGATCACTACAAATAGATTTAAAATTAATTAAAAAACTTAGATCTACTTAATTGGGTATTTGACAACTAGTCAAATCAGCAACTTTTTTTCAAACGTCAACGTGTGCTTATTATGGGATTTTGTATGAAACATTGCATAGTGACGTCATCAAAGTTCGACGCACTTTTTTTACTTTAATCGATAGTTTAAAATATTTATTCAACATAAAACTAACAGGGGATATGGATATTACGACTTTTGGGAGATCATATTTATTAATCACAAAAAAAAAATTTGAATAGTTGTCAAATACAATGGAGAACACAAAAGAGTCAAAATATTATTATCAAATATACCGAAAATCGGAGCGTAGATCATGTAAGTATATTACATTAGTTTTTATTTCACTTCAATAGATGCAGTATTTCCGAAGTTATAACGACGAGAAGTTTCAGCCCTTTTTTGAATTTCCGAGATTACGCGCGCTCAGGCTATGACATCACACCCACGGTTATGAATCATTTTTGGGTCCTCGGGCACTTAAAAAAAAGTTTATCAGGTGTTGTAACTGTTGAATTGAAGCACCAAGGCACAATACAGTATTTTTTTCCATTTTTACCACAGAGAACTTTATAATTTTGACTTTTACTGCGCAGCGACTAGGGCTCTGACGTCATCGGCTTTTTAAAAACCTTCGGCCGAAATACGCACTTTGATCGTAAATATCTCAGCCATTTTTTTAAATATGAAAAAAGTAAAAACACAGTTTTTCTCGTAATTTTTTGTAGATTTATTTGGCATGTAAAGTAAAAAACGTTTGTCAGACTCATTGTCAGTATGCATTATAATGTGACAATAAATGCATTGCTAGCAATACATTTATTTAATTTGGAAATAACAATAGAGGATCTTTTAGCGATCCTGCTCAAATAGGTGATGATGAAGTAAGGGAGTTCTCACTCCTTCAGCTATAAAAATTATATAATTAGTATATACATGACTTATCTAAGTATATGTATAGATAGATAGATACACTCTTTATTGCACACACTTAGAACAAAGACAATAAACAGAAAGATTAAAAGATACAACAGAAGGGTGCAAAGGCTCTCTTCCAGGCAACCTTTGGGGGAGAGGAGATTAACAAACAAGAGCGCGGGATAGTGCAACGTCTAAAATATATAATAAATATACATACAAAAATACATACATATATATACATACATAAATACATACATACAGACATATATAGGTACATAAATACTAAATAATTCTATGTATATACTTAGTGTGTAAATATGTTAAATGTTTGATTTAGCATTTATAATGTTGAATGATGGTTTATGATAATGTTGTTACACCACAAATATTTTAGCAATAGTTTTGCCGAATAAGCCTTCCCAAGCCAATAGAAAAATAAATGGTTATTTGTAATATATTGTAGTATAGATATAAGTGCAGTGTGCACAATTATCATTAAAATAAAATGTAACTGGATTTGAATACTGCATAATAAGTTTTAGTTTAATCGGTACAGTATATTATAAAGTGTAACATCGCCATCTGAGCACAATATTATTAGTAGGTACATGTAGATCATTTCTATACTCTATTAATTGGCTACTTGACAGCTGTAACTATAAAATATGAAATATGTTAGATTTGGTAGCTTTTAAGTTAACAATAATTATACAATATGTATTTTGCATTAAAATAAATTGTAAATATTTTATTTTTGCAAAACAAATTTGAGATTTTTTATCTGTGGATTACAAGTAGCGAAACGCGGGCGGTCATGATAGAGCCTCGTGTGACGTCACGTTTCAAAAAAAAACGTCGTGTGTACTATCGTTTGCGTATTGTTGAGAAAATTAACACTAAAATATTTCGATTTGTGATTGTGACAGGTTAAATGAAATGGAGTCATGCTGTACAGCTGATAGTACAAATCTGCTTAAAGTCGATTAATTTATGGTTGCAAATTTATTTGCGTGTAATCCAAACTTTTGCTCTGCCGAGTTTCGTAATGTAAAAACTTGCATGTAAGTACCGAAATAAACAAAGTAATAGTACTTAGGTCTTGTGTTTAAGACCTAAGAAAGTGCTGCAAAGTGACAAAAATATAATTTATTTTAATTTTATGTCATGTTTTACGAAGAAAATGTTAGGTTAGCTCATTGAGGTATTATGTATTGTACATATAATTCAATGGGTTAGCTGGTTTAATTCATTTTTGCTAGTGTTGATTTCTTCTTAACACTAACATCAAAGTGGTCTTCACAAAGTAATATCGCAGATTTATCCGATTTAAATTCCGGGTCTCGGCAGATTAACTGTAACCACTGCTTTCGACGTTTATGACTTAATATTGTAGGCATATGTTTATACAATCTGTCAGGATATTAATTAATTATTATTTATAGTATTTCTACACACGTGACACGTCTTGTAGCTTGTAATTTTCGTCACAGCTAGCAAATGTCACGTGACCGGCTGTTATCGCGCGAATTTAAAATTAATGTATTAAAAATGTATTTTTTTCTAATAAATAACGCTTTTTTTGAGAAAAAGATAATTGTAAGAGGTATAAAATGAACCCACGTACATTTTTAAGTATTTTTCCGAAAACTGTCAAATAGCCAATAATAAACTAAACTATAAACTATATTATTATAAAATATGCGAAAGTTAGGATGGATGGATGTGTGTTACTCAATTACGCTAGAACGGCTGAAAGGATTGGATGAAATTTGGCACAGAGATAGATTATAGTCTGGAATAACACATTGGCTACTTTTAATCCCGGAAAACTTAAAGAGGTTCCACGGGAACCAAAAAACCGAAGTCCCGGGCATCAGCTAGTTGACTTATAATGTGCTTAGATGGTTACCGAAATTAAAATTACGTCTTTTTTTCAATTCCTTGCCTTAATACCATACAAATGCATGTTTTTTGTACAATTTTTTAGAATGTTTACTTAGTTGCGTTTTAGATTTATAAAATGTTGTACCTATTTATTATATCAATAAAATTTATATTGTTACGGAAATATTAATTTATTGGTATATTTTATACGAAATAAATAATTAATACATGGTTTAGGTATGTAGATGTCAAGTAAAAAATACTGTTCGTGTTTCAAAGGACACAAAAATCTATGGGACCTGGTACAGCCCCTCAATAGCAATAATATATTATGAAGGTATATCGCTATAGGTATTTCCTAATGTTCCTAATAGAACAATATTTACTATAGCGGCGTTTTTCAATTCGTTGTTCGATCGGAGTTACAAGTCTGAATAGCATACTGCCGCAAGGCTCGCGACCAAGCAACGCGGCCAAAACCGCGGCTACAATCGTCACCTGTAAATACAGAGTGCTTCAAAATGGACGTTGAGGAAATAGCAGTGGTTGTGTATCTTTCAAGTAAGAAGCGAAAAATCAAAAGGAAAAAATATTGGGTTCATCCATTGGACCACGGGCCGCAGATGCGTCGCTTCCGATCTCGTTGGCCGCTGCGGCTCGGTGGGGCCGCTGGTCGCATGCGGCCAGGTGCCCGTGCTCTATGGTGATTCAGCACCATAGCTCTCTATGGGAGAGTCATACTAATGTATCTATCTCGCTGGCCGCTGCGACCTGGCCGCTGCGGCCTGGCCGCTAGTGCGCTATTGGGCTAATAACTTCAGGCTCAGAAGGGCTGGAACCGAGAGCCGTAAAGCCAGTTAGTAAAAAAATTGAATTTTTTATTAACAATCAAAGAGAATATAACCACTACGTTAACAATAGTATAACATGGCGTGCCAATACTACTGTGTGTTTCTTCAGACTTTTGTATTTAAAAGACGAGAATTAAATAATCATAATGACCTAATAATAAGTAAACGAACAACGAATTGAAAAACGCCGCCATTTTTTTATGCAAAAATATCATAGATCCAACGTACTTAATATATTATTGCTATTGAGGGGTTGTACCGATACGCGCATGGTCTTTTAAATGTGTAATTATCTATTTATTGTATAGAAATAATTATTATTTTTACAAAATAAATATATTTTTATTAGTAGAGGTACTAAACATTGAAAGGCCATTTTTAAAATTAATAAGTATTTAAATTACTAAAATATATTGTTTTTACGTACACTGGCCTCTATAGTAATTTTTGTGTGCCTTTAGTGCAATTTACTTAATATTTTGCACTTTTTTTAAATTAAGATGAATGCTGTACAACAATTTTGCCTTCACGAAAATTTAAATAAATTAATTACATAAAATTTATTGCCTTTATGTTGTTCCTAATTCTTATACAAGTGACATCTGTTCACGTGTAGGATAGAATCTATTGGGTAGAATTAATTACTTCACAAAATAATAATAGGTATTGATTGAGGATTTCTTGAACCGGTGGCGTGTCATGACAAATGCTCTCGTAGGTATTTACTTTACTCGTCGGTATAATAAATAGACCGCACTGTAATGTTTTTACTTAAAACCATCGACCTCAATTTACATAGACGGGCTCTGTCAAACAAAGAATGTGGACTTATTTTACTAACGCCATCTAGTCTGAAAAGCGAGACAGCGCTATGGCGGGGACAAGGACAGGCTTATACAGGTGTGGAGCGCGCTCTACAGGTTGGACGCCCAATTTTTTTCTATGAAAGTGCCCATATATATCTAGTAGGTACCTACAGTTCGCGCGCGAGGTCCGAGAAATCTTAGGGAATGTTGACGTAATGAGAATATAGAGTTGTGATTTACTTAGTCGACACTACGTTATCGATACCTACTAACACATCTTTAGTATCATCTGTGAGGATATTGTGATATGATATGTGCAATATGGAAGAAAAAACAAATTGTTGGTATCATAAAATTTGATTATAATGAACTGTACCTACAAAATGAACGTAAAATCTGTCGCAATCAGTACTTTATGGAATTTAAAAATTAAACAGCTATTTGCACAGACAAAGAAACTTTTAAGTATTGTACTAGGTATTTATAGTATAATAACCCTGCTATTGCTAAATAATTAAAAACAGGACTCGATGAAGCGTACCTACCTACTCGCGTCACGGTCGGCACTGGTATGGGAGTGTGCGGGGTAGGTATGAAGCGACGGACGGGCGCGGGGCGCACCCGCCCGCTACCTCAGCCCCCGATTCCTCAGAGCTGGCGCGCGGACTATACATAATATATTTTTCAACACACTTTGCTCATAAAGTGGCTCTAAGTTCACCGCAATTAGGCACATAATGACACCTCAAATTGACTTTTTCATTGCTATTATTCACAAGGGAGATACAGAATTTTTATTTTATTTTATTGGTTGAGTTGCTTTGTTCTTAAAAAAGTTTCGATACAAAAAAGATCGTGTTCAATCTATACTTATAATAAAACTGTAACCTGTCCAATTCTGTACATTGAAGATATTTTGAAATTTTTTTTTGGAGGGCACTCATTATTCGATACTGATGCCAAATCTGTAATTTTTTTCATTTTTGTCTGTCTGTCTGTCTGTCTGTCTGTCTGTATCTTGGCCGCGCATCACGCCGAAACTACTGAATGAATTCAAACGAAACTTGGCACGATTTGAGCCCATACTACGAGGTAGGACATAGGATACTTTTTATCCCGAAATTCTATACCCCTGAAGGAGTGAAATAGGGGTTGAAAGTTTGTATGAAAGTCCTTAATTTCTCAAGTTATAGCCATGAAACTTGATATATGAGCTGCGAGTTGAAAATGGAGACATACGTGTTTCACAGTTTTTGAAAATTCGACCCCCAAAAGGGTGAAATAGGGGATGAAAGTTGGTATGAAAGTCCTTCGTTTCTCAAGATGTTTTACAAGTTATATCAACGAAACATTTTTGGGTGACGGTAAAAAATAAAGAAGTACTTACGTGTGTCACAGTTTTTCAAAATTCCACCCATAAAGGGGTGAAATAGGGGGTGAAAGTTTGTATGAAAGTCCGTCATTTCTCAAGTTATATCGATTAAACTTGGTATACAAGCTACCAGTTGAAAATGAAGAAATAAGTGTTTCACAGTTTATGTAAATTTTACCCCCGAAGGGGTGTAATAGGGGTTGAAAGTTTGTATGAATGTCCTTCTTTTCTCAAGTTATAGCCATGAAACTTGGTATATGAGCTGCGGGTTAAGTATGAAGACATATCTACGTGTTTCACAGTTTTTCAAAATTTCACTCTCAAAGGGGTGAAATAGGGGTTGAAAGTTTGTATGAAAGTCCTTCATTTCTCAAGTTATATCGATGAAACTTGGTATACAAGCTACCGGTTAAAAATGAAGAAATATGTGTTTCACAGTTTTCGTAAATTTTACTTCCGAAGGGGTGAAATAGGGGTTGAAAATTTGTATGAAAGTCCTTCATTTCTCAAGTTATATCCATGAAACTTGGTATATGAGCTGCGGGTTAAAAATGAAAACATACGTGTTTCATAGTTTTTCAAAATTCCACCATTTCTCAAGTTATTTCGATGAAACTTGGTATATCCACGCGGACGAAGTCGCGGGCATCAGCTAGTAGTACAAATAAATTAATGTACCTATTGCTTGCTCATTTCATGCAACTTCGTACCTATTTAAATAGATAATTTCAACTTGTACGTGTTTAATAAATAAAACTTTCACTCAAATATAACTTTTGTTTTTTCTGTAATAAAGAAAACTTGAAATTCCCCATTTTGTACGTGGCTAAAACGCTATCCGCGAAAAGCCAAAAAAAGAAACCTCATTCTTTTAGTCTATGGCAGATCGCCATTGGATGCGCGCGCATTGGAAAATGGGTTATTTTTCCCCCCATTGCGAAAAATTTATTCATAACTCGTTTTCACTGTTTCAATTATAGTTATTTATTAATTAAAAGGTCTACAAATACTAATTATGAAGAAAATGATTTATGTTGTACACCGCCCGATATAAGATGTGAAGCTCTTAACGTTATGGAAAGTTTACTACCTGAAAACTCCAAGGAAAAAATATTTTTTAGTATTATTTTCTTCATAAGTGTGTTGAAAAACGTCATATGATACACGTGTGTATTGATGATTACCGTCCTCGGCTATCTTAAGACCCTCACCTGACGGCTCGGGTATCAATGGCGCCTCAGCGGTAATCACCAACATTACACACTAGTACCATAATGTACTAATATCGATGCTCAGAACAGATTTAAAGATGATTTAGCTTATTTGTAGTTTTAAACCTTATGTAGGGAAGGGAAGTTAGTTTAGTTTGGTCTCCACTTTTCTTTTGTTTTTTAATAATTATACCTATTTACTTACATTTAAAATCACTAGTTCATAATAGCTGTGATAATAGTTAAAAAATATACCCACCTAGGTACTTATATAAGCCAAAGGGCGTGGCGCAAGTTATTGAATGATCTCAATTTCTTGTTTTTTTTAAATCCACTACAAGTTAGCCCTTGACTGCGATCTCACCTGATGGTAAGTGATGATGCAGTCTAAGATGGTAGCGGGCTAACCTGTTAGAGGCATGGCAGTCATATTAAACCCATACCCCTATTCGGTTTCTACACGGCATCGTACCGGAACGCTAAATCGCTTGGCGACAAGACTTTGCCGGTAGGGTGGTAACTAGCCACGGCCGAAGCCTCCCACCAGGCCAGACCAGGGAAAATTCAGAAATTATAAATTTCCAAATCCTGCCGGGGATTGAACCCGGGACCTCCGCACGTTAAGGTAACAGCGCTCAACACTGCGCCACGGAGGTCGTCCGTACCTATATTATTTACCTATATAGAGCAAACCGAAAACCAGCGCTGAGCATGGTAGCCCAAGCTCGGTAATGCTGCTTTCCAATTGTTTATTAGATTTGAATATTTTCGTCAACTCTAAGTATATTGTGCACTAACAATGATGGAAACAAAAAATGCATTAAGATCCTTGGGTAAGTAGGGTGGACGTACCATTCCCAAACCAGTAACCTGTAGTTGACCATTTGCGTCAAAAGGTCAATATTTTAAGAATTCGCGCCAATATCTGTAGGTTTTTTATGTCTGTGTTACTGTATCATATCTTTGAGAATCTAATGCTGTGAAATTGAGGGTAAATGAATAAAAAATATAGCTTTCTTGTTCATTTTTGTCGCCACGTATCTCGTTCACTCGCCGTTCGGCCGCCATTGCTATTAAGTATTAGGAGCGTTCAATGAAAGGTAAAGTTAAATTGATTCAAATCGTAATATTTTTGAAGTAAATTGCAAATATTTTATGAAATTTAGCTAATATATTAATCAGTGTAATGATAGCAGATATAAATTTGAACAAAATTTTAGATTTTAATAGGTTTCTGAGACCGGTTAACTACTGGAACGCATGTTGTATAGCTGTGTTGTATAGGGTGCCAATAGTTGACCATGTGGTTAACTACTGGTTATTTCTTTAATTTAATAGGGTGCCTATCATTGACCACATGGTTTACTACTGGTTATTTCTTTAATTTTCTTTTTTGGTCATTATTATTCAACAATTCCTTTTGATTTTATTGATGCACAATACAAAATTAACAATTTTTATTAACATATTCCAGTAGTTGACCAGCGGTTTGGGATTGGTACATTCATAGTGTTCGTGAAGTTGACCAGACATTTGTATATTTTAGGTGTCCTACTAAATGACATTGACAACATACAGGTGGTCAAGTAAATAATGGATAAGCTTGAAATGGGTGATAAGAGCTATAATGACCGCTCCAAAAAAATTACAAGAAAAATCTATCCTTATTAAGTATGCAGTTTTCGAGTTATGAGGTTTTATAAAAAAATTACCATTAAGTAATTACCTTACCTTACCTTAATTACTTTGCTTTACATTTTTTACACAACGAGCACAAATTAATGAATTGCGCAGGTTTTTTGCGCTTAAATTATTTTGCAATAGGTACATGTGCTAATAAATAGGCAACTAATAATACGATAATCTGTTGCATGTTTCGTTAAAAAAAAAATTGAATTTGTTTATCTGGGAAAAAAATGCTGTTTCATTTTATCCAGCCTGTATGTGTTAATACGTTGGTCAATTATTGGCTCAATCTTGGTCAATAACTAGCTACTGTTGGTCTAACTAAGGAACAGTTCATCTTTTAGGATTTATGCCATAATTACAGAAATTCCTTAATACTTATGCTGCTATGATTTAACGTCCTCATTTTGTTAGATAGACAAACTTAAAAAATAACATAGAACTAAGGTCTTCCGTCAAAATCTGTTAAAATGACAGCTAATTAAAGTCAAAATATCTCCTCTTATATTGGCGGGCCGCCATTTTGTCGAATTCCGGCGCATCAGGCATCTGCGGCGCCATTTTGAGGTTTGCGGCCGCCAGCCGGCCGCGCAATTATAAATATTTATATCTCGAATTATCTGTTCGAGTTACATAAACACAGAACATCAGTCAAATCGTTACGAACTAGCGCTATAGAATAAAGTTAAAAAGGTTATCTGTCTTCTTTAAGGTTTAAAATAAAAAATACCAAAGAATAAAACAAAAAATATCCTGTTTTTTTTTTTTGAGAACCTAAAAAATAAACATTATCACCAGTATCTTTATTTTAATCTCTGGTTTACTCTATGGTTAGTCATTTTAGAGCATGGATGTAATAAGTACTTACGTGTACGTAAGTACTTATTACATCCATGTTTTAGAGTATAGAACACGAAACAAAGACTCTTTTAAATTATTCTCTGTCTAGCACAAAATCAAAAAAACAAATATAAAAAAAAAACAAAGGATCAAATTACAGGGTCAAATTCATGGAAGAAGGAATTACGACTGCCTTCTATGGTCAAATTACAACTTCTATCCATAGAGTTATTTCACTGAGCACGGCCCCCAAAAAATTCACACTGTGTCCTTGTCTATCCTACTATGTTTTACTAAAGTTTGAGAGGGATCCAGATAATGTATAAAGTTTAATATTTTGAACAATCGAAAGTTGGGTCTCCTGTCGGAGAGGCATCGCGGCCATACTAAATCGGCCTTTAGAAGGTCGCTCCGCAGATTAGGGGATGGTTTGGGAATAGTAAGTTAACCCTACTATTCAGAATCTGTCTCTACTTTAATGTCGTTCAAGTTGTTTTACCTTATCAGCTATACTTCTATTACTTATAATAAAACTGTAACAGGTCCAATTCTGTACATTGAAGATATTTTGAAAATTTTTTTTGGAGGGCACTCATTATTCGATACTGAAGCCAAATCTGTAATTTTTTTCATTTTTGTCTGTCTGTCTGTCTGTCTGTCTGTCTGTATCTTGGCCGCGCATCACGCCGAAACTACTGAATGAATTCAAACGAAACTTGGCACGATTTGAGCCCATACTACGAGGTAGGACATAGGATACTTTTTATCCTGAAATTCTACCCCCGAAGGGGTGAAATAGGGGTTGAAAGTTTGTATGAAAGTCCTTAATTTCTCAAGTTATAGCCATGAAACTTGATATATGAGCTGTGGGTTGAAAATGGAGACATACGTGTTTCACAGTTTTTGAAAGTTCGACCCCCAAAAGGGTGAAATAGGGGATGAAAGTTGGTATGAAAGTCCTTCGTTTCTCAAGATGTTTTACAAGTTATATCAACGAAACTTTTTATTTTGGCTAACGGTAAAAAATAAAGAAGTATGTGTGTCACAGTTTTTCAAAATTCCACCCCTAAGGGGGTGAAATAGGGGGTGAAAGTTTGTATGAAAGTCCGTCATTTCTCAAGTTATATCGATTAAACTTGGTATACAAGCTACTGGTTGAAAATGAAGAAACAAGTGTTTCACAGTTTTTGTAAATTTTACCCCCGAAGGGGTGAAATAGGGGTTCAAAGTTTGTATGAAAGTCCTTCATTTCTCAAGTTATAGCCATGAAACTTGGTATATGAGCTGCGGGTTAAAAATGAAGACATACGTGTTTCACAGTTTTTCAAAATTTTACTCTAAAAGGGGTGAAATAGGGGTTGAAAGTTTGTATGAAAGTCCTTCATTTCTCAAGTTATATCGATGAAACTTGGTATACAACCTACGGGTAAAAATGAAGAAATACGTGTTTCACAGTTTTCGTAAATTTTACCCCCGAAGGGGTGAAATAGGGGTTGAAAGTTTGTATGAAAGTCCTTAATTTCTCAAGTTATAGCCATGAAACTTGATATATGAGCTGTGGGTTGAAAATGGAGACATACGTGTTTCACAGTTTTTGAAAGTTCGACCCCCAAAAGGGTGAAATAGGGGATGAAAGTTGGTATGAAAGTCCTTCGTTTCTCAAGATGTTTTACAAGTTATATCAACGAAACTTTTTATTTTGGCTGACGGTAAAAAATAAAGAAGTACGTGTGTCACAGTTTTTCAAAATTCCACCCCTAAGGGGGTGAAATAGGGGGTGAAAGTTTGTATGAAAGTCCGTTATTTCTCAAGTTATATCGATTAAACTTGGTATACAAGCTACTGGTTGAAAATGAAGAAACAAGTGTTTCACAGTTTTTGTAAATTTTACCCCCGAAGGGGTGAAATAGGGGTTCAAAGTTTGTATGAAAGTCCTTCATTTTTCAAGTTATAGCCATGAAACTTGGTATATGAGCTGCGGGTTAAAAATGAAGACATACGTGTTTCACAGTTTTTCAAAATTTTACTCTAAAAGGGGTGAAATAGGGGTTGAAAGTTTGTATGAAAGTCCTTCATTTCTCAAGTTATATCGATGAAACTTGGTATACAACCTACGGGTAAAAATAAAGAAATACGTGTTTCACAGTTTTCGTAAATTTTACCCCTGAAGTGGTGAAATAGGGGTTGAAAGTTTGTATGAAAGTCCTTTATTTCTCAAGTTATATCCATGAAACTTGGTATATGAGCAGCGGGTTAGAAATGAAAACATGCGTGTTTCACAGTTTTTCAAAACTCCACCCCCAAAGGGGTGAAATAGAGATTGAAAGTTTGTATAAAAGTCCGTCATTTCTCAAGTTATTTCGATGAAACTTGGTATACCCACGCGGACGAAGTCGCGGGCAGTTAATAATAAGAATAATATTTGCTTGAGCGATTTTATCCTTTTGATGGGTGCTATCAAAATGATTTTATCCTTTTGGTGGTAATGAATGAACGAGAAGTTTAATTCGCTATAATCCGCCACAGTAGACAAATCTATGTCTTCAGTATGAGTCATGCCAAAAAGGTATAAAAGCCGGAACTTTCGACACGATCGTCATTTTACAATCGTGCATTTGTCGAGTCAACATCTCCTGAAGATGCTCCGGTTTCGGAGTGAAACGTACGTTGAAAGTGATTTGGAAGATTTGTGTGGTGTGGTGCTGTGCCGGTGCGAATTGCTGCGTGGTGGGTGTTCGCATGCTATTGGTGAAGGACACGCACTGTACCTAGGTACCACATAGATTTGTCTACTGTGGCGGATTATAGCGAATTAAACTTCTCGTCATTGAATTATATGTACAAGTACATAATACCTCAATGCTTCTCGTTCATTCATTATCATGGACTTCCGCAAGGTAACGCCTGCTTCGATTCAATATCCTTTTGGTGGTGATAAAATATAATAGTTGACTGAGTAATTTTTCTAATAAATAAAGTTGGTTCGATTCCCGGCTCAGACGAGATTTTTTCAAAATGTTTGATTTGAATGCAGATCTAAATAATTTGAAATAAATAGGAATGTTTCCTTTAGCATAGAGTAACTTGTCTCTGGTCATATTAATGTCTGTCTTAGGCCCTTAATACACTATACTAAATAGTGATAGAATACTTATTTAAGATCCTATGTCGTACCATAGATCATCATTCTAGAAATATAGTATAGCCACAGAGTATAGCATATTTCTAGAATGATGATCTATGGTGCGACATAGGATCCTTTATATAGTATAGTGTAATATGCATGGACTTATTATTAGGTAGGTATAATAAGTCCATGGTAATATGGGCCACACACAAAGACTGTCACACACAAAACAAGGAATCTCTCTAACTCTCTTTTGGTCTGTGATGTCATAGCATCTGTGCAGTGACATGATTGGGATATTTTATTCATTAGTGGTTAGTGTCATAACAGCTGAGCTTATGAAAATCGAGAAAATCGACTAGGTAGCTTTTAGTGTAGTCGAATTTATATCACCACTCAAAACCATGGAATTAGGAATTACGACTACGTCTAACTCAAAACTGTGGTATAATATGACAAACACGAAGCTATAGATAAAGGCTGGAGTGCTCCCATATATTATTACTATCCATAGAATAACTAATTCCCAAGCTAATTCCTTTCTCTGACTACGTTATTACATTACTATTTACTTGAAGCAAATACCTACATATCACTATCCCACTTCGACTAATAAATTAGAGCGAGAGATCGGACACCAATGGCGTCCGATATATCCATAGAAGAAGGAACCTCTAGAATCAGTGTCAGCGTGTAACCGAAAGGGATAGGTAATACTATGAAACACCTCCCAAACGTCATACAAACGTCATACTTTGTCTGGCGCAATATGTGGCACAATAAGTACAATAGGCACAAAACCCGTGACACGCAGAAAGGGAGAGAAAAACACATTTTTTTTTCTCATTCTATCTTGTGTAACATCCCAACACTGCGTCTCTTTCACGTGGGAATGAAATGGCGGCGTCTATATATCTTACTCAGTATACGGATATATCTCACTTTCGCTCGGCAGTTAAAGTCACAAAAGTGGGCGATAAGTGGGATTGGCTGGATTCTGTGGCTGGATTGGCTCTAGACCACAGACAAATAGGTATAGATTTTAGAGTGCACAGTACAGACCATCCCAGACCACCAACTTCTGTTATAATATGACAAGACCATAGAGTAGGATATTTAAGAAAACTTGACAAGAGTCAAGACGTCAAGTTCAAGACCTGACAAGAAGTACTTCTAACGTCATAACCTATTGAATCTAAATTTTAAGACTGATTTTGTAATATTTTGTACTGAAATAGTAAAAATAAGTGAAAACTGAGTTTATTTCCAGTTGCTGCCTGTTGGTTTATTCGTTAGCCAAGCCGTAAGTACATTACTGATTTTTTGGTGACATCGTAACATTCCATTTGCAAAGAAGTTTGTTTACCATTCTAAGCATTTTTTAAGTATAAATTCACAGTTTCCTACTATCAAATTGTTAAAAAAGTTAAATAAATATCATTTTCTAATAATTTCAATAATCTTGCGAGAATTAGTTTGTTATTTTTTGCCACTAGTAGGTAAGTGCCAATTTATGCCTTGCAACTTACTTCGGTAATACAATATTATTATAATTCAAGTTGGGTACCTACTTTTTGAACTTAAGTCCAACTTCAATTTAAACTTGAAGAAAACTATGTTTTTACTTTTCTGAATCTCTTTTTTATTGGGCTACAATATTCCGGCGCGGCGTGCCGTTCTATATTATGTACCGGCGTCAACGTCTCTCAGAAACTCATAGTAGGTAGATATGTACTTATAATAACTTACCTACTATTTTTTAAGTTTAATGAACTTTATGTATATTTACTCTGTTATGAAATTAAACGCTTAAAATAGCTGGCTCAACGCTCTCCAGCACTTCTATCACAGATTTTAAATAGCAACTTTACTTCATGTAGAGATTATAGATATACCTAAATAAAACCAATATTTATTGCTATGATTTGGCATAAGTTACCAAAACAGATACTTATCAAAGATGAAACACAATTTCATTCAATATGATTGTAAAAACTTAATTGTAGCTGTTGCCTGTAACTCTGCAGAAAGTTTTTAATATTTTTTTTACATAATATGTGTACATTTTTTGTTTGGACATACTTATGTATTTAATTACTCAGTATATGAATTACTGGCCAACGAGGCTTCAATGAGCTACTCTCTCCAGCACTTCTAAACCTTTTCCACTTCATGTAAACTGATATATATATATATATATATATATATATATATATATATACATAAATAAAACCAATATTAATTGCTGTAGCAAAACCATGTTAGTGAAACAGAATACTTTTATACAATGAAACAATATTTCTATCAATATGTAATACTCTATTGCCTGCAACTCTGAATAGATTAAAGTTTTTTAAAGTCAGGTTCTCCTTTCAAAAAGTAGATAATAATTTTATTCAAATTGGATAGTGATGATTTATTTTACTTAGTTATCCAAGAAAAAAGTGGCTGGGCATATGATGAGCAGAGTTTGTTAATCAGGCTGTTTTATTTATAGTTTGTCAGAAAGCGATAATTAATTAAGGAAAAATGTCACAAGAGTTCTAATGTTGCTTAGCAATGAGTCATTAATAACTAGGTATGATTTAAACAGCTATAACAGGTTTTATGATCATTATTTATAATACTGCTTCAGTTCTATATAGGAACTGAAGCCGGAATTGTCAGTAAATCTCTGTCTCGCACTCTGCGCTCAGGACTGAACACCCTTCTCCTTTCTTAATACTTAAGACTTCTTCTTCTGTACTGAGTTTCTGCTTCACACTCAGTATCACGTCATGTCTTCCTTTGTAGATAAGGCCATTGGCCCCGACAAAACACTCTATGCTTATTAGACTGCTATAACAAATATTTCTATCCATGTGTTTACTCCTTCTTATAAGCAACATACAGGTATGTTCATTCAACAACATCATCCATGTACTCTTCCTTTTTAATATAATTACAAATCTACGGATTTAATAATTTTACTAAAGTATTTACACAATTGCAAGATAAATCATAATAGTTATTTAAGCAACAGTTGTGTAATATGGGGTACTAGCTGATGCCCGCGACTTCGTCCGCGTGGATTGAGGTTGTTCGGTTCCCGCGGGAACTCTTCAAACGAATTTCAAAAAAAGAACATTGTCATACACGCGCGTTTCACTACCAGAACGCCCCGCGCTGTAAAAAAAAGTAGGTTATTAGAATTTTCCCCGCCATTTTTCTTCGTTTTTAGGGATCCGTACCCAAAGGGTAAAAACGGGACCCTATTACTAAGACTCCGCTGTCTGTCTGTCTGTCTGTCTGTCTGTCTGTCTGTCTGTCTGTCTGTCTGTCTGTCTGTCTGTCTGTCTGTCTGTCAGTCTGTCTGTCTGTCTGTCTGTCTGTCTGTCTGTCTGTCTGTCTGTCTGTCTGTCTGTCTGTCTGTCTGTCTGTCTGTCTGTCTGTCTGTCTGTCTGTCTGTCTGTCTGTCTGTCTGTCTGTCTGTCTGTCTGTCTGTCTGTCTGTCTGTCTGTCTGTCTGTCTGTCTGTCTGTCTGTCTGTCTCCAGGCTGTATCTCATAAACCGTGATAGCTAGAAAGCTGAAATTTTCACAAATGATGTATTTCCGTTGCCGCTATAACAACAAATACTAAAAATTAAAAAAAAATATATATTAAGGGGGGTCCCCATACAATAAACGTGTTTTTTTCGTATTTTTTTGCTCAATATTAAAAACGGTAACAGGTAGACGGTTCAAATTTTCACAGAATATTAACTTGTATATTACCTTTCAAAATAAATAATTAAATATCAATAAAGTAAATATTAAAGGGGGGCTCCCATACAACAAACGTAATTTTTATTTTAAATCGTAAAACTTACTACAGGTTTTGTACGGAACCCTCGGTGCGCGAGTCCGACTCGCACTTGACCGGTTTTTTTTATTGTTTTGTTATAGAGGATTTATAGCATGGGAGTAGATAAATAGAATACCATTCAAGTAAGCAAGTCCTGTGGGATGCCTGTGGACATACTACTTTAAAATATGTCAGATTTATATGATGTACCTTGACAACTCTAAAATAAGGATTTATAATTCTGAAACAAGAGCATCAACAATATGGAAATAATACTGCTTTAAGCGATGACAGTAAGCCCCCAGTTACCATTTGTTGAACCAATGCTTGATAGGTTCACTTTACTATTTACTTATGAGTGACCTATTTCAAATTTTATTCTGCTCTAGAACGAAAAGCCAAAATATTTTTGCCCTTCTTAGAATTACGTCTTCTTCTTTCTGTCCTTCTTTCTTCGCCTTTTTAAATCTGGAGCAATTTTCTTTTGTATATTTCATTAAATCTTTTGATTTATTTTACTTAAATAGGTACTAAATTAAACCTAAATAGTTCAAAATAGGTAACTAATCTTTAGTGTTTTTTATAAGCCATTTATGCAAGTGCTAAACTTTATTTTGTTAAAAATTTATGAACTCAATATCAGCAGAATTCATTGTTCAGGAGGGAATTATTTTTCTGCTAGATCCTATCCTAGAAACGTTACTTGCAGACTCCTAACACCACAATTTTGTTAATCTTTTATTTTTATTTCACTAAAAGTCAGCCCTTGACGGCGATCTCATCTGATGGTAAGTGATGATGCAGTCTAAGATGGTAGCGGGCTAATCTGTTAGCAGTACGGCAGTTAAATAAAACCCATACCCTTAATCGGTTTCTACACGGCATCGTACAGAAACGCTAAATCGCTTGGCGGTACGTCTTTAGCCGGTAGGGTGGTAACTAGCCACGGCTGAAGCCTCATACCAGGCCAGACCAGAGAATTCTTCAGAGAATTATTCTTGAAAACTATTCTTTTCAAATTAATTAATTAATTTATCGAAATTCTTTAAAACTATGCAATTCAAGCTCTTGCTATAGCTTGCATTGTTCATTAATATTATTACGAAGTGCAGTCTGAATATTACTCTTTTGACTAAGTACATTACGTATAATATTCCCTGGGAAAAGTACATAGTGCTTGTGTGCAAAGCTTTGCGGTCTCTTTAAAAGCCCAGAGAGTAATGAGTGCGGGTGGCTGGTGGCAGGATGCGCCAGACAGCCGGCGCATCCGCCCTGCGTCAGTGCCGCCAGTCGCCCGCCGCCGTGCGCCCGGCCGGCCGCCGACCTCGACGACGCGACGACGCTATCGCACAACACTTTGTTATGCTGTACACGCAATTGTCACACGGAAATGCTATATTAACGTTTCACAATACGTTAAATGTTATGAACAACTGAAACCATAATAGAATTTTTCATATTTAATGTTATAACTCTATAAAGTTTAACGTATGTTTCGAGTTAAAAAAATTATATTTCACGCTTTTGTTGTTTGAAATTATGTTTAAAAGTTGCTGTGCACGGCCGAGTAAAAAAATTAACAAAAATAAATCCAAATCTGAAATCATGGAGTCTCCAACGGAGAGTGAGAAGTTTAAAGAAAATTTGGAAACCACTATGGATTCCGATTCAGAAAAAAAGTATGCCCCAGAGAGTTTGAGTGATTTATCGAAGGAATGCGTGAACGTGGAAGATGTTGAAATAAAGGTTGATAGTAATGTCGTTAGTGATAACGTTCCCATAGTGCATGAAGAAGTTGAACTCGTGGAAGACGAGGCTAATGTTTGCAACGATGAAAAAGAAGATGAAGATACAGACGATGTTTTTATAAAGCCAGAATATGCGAAAAAGAGATACTCCGTTGACTACAAAAAAATACGTTCAGAGTTCAAGAGATATTCAATTGACTGTGGTTATAGGAATGTTGCTACTATGGAAGAACTCGCCAATTTAGAGCAGGAGCTGGCTCGGACAAATGTAGATGTACGCTTAGGAAGACGTAAATCTTCTGGCATACTGAAATCTACGTCAGACATTGGGGATATCAGTGAAAAACTACCAAAAATGAGACATGAATCTTGTTCGGATGATGACGATGTATTTGAAAAAAAAGCAGCTCATGTTAATGATAACGAAAGACCTAGAGAACCCCCGGCTACACCAGTAGGCCGTGACGAGTTGGCTTTACGAAGGCACCGGTTCTTCTCTGATCTTGTGTGTGCAGCTAGAGCGGCGGTCGAACATCGCGTAAGATTTGATCCTCTGGGACCTGTTGTTGCTGATTCAGGTACCTACTGTAATAGAATTAACTTAACACAATATCTAGCCTTACTAAGTAAACTAATGATTAGTGTATAGCTTATTATACTCGAAGCATTAGTAATAATTTGTATCGTAATGCTAATAAGATATATTATGTATATAAATAATATAATATTTGTCACACGGGCGTAATACGAGAATTAACGATGCCCGTAGAGCTAATTTCTCCCTTCTGCATAACACAGAATTCAGTTTGAGGGTCCGGTGGGCGAAAATCAATGCGGTTGGCTGATGCCTAAACGAATACTCTGCTCCCAATTCGGTAATTCAGCATCTGTATTCCGTATCAACTAAAATACGTAAATATTATAAAACTATTTACTGGCGCCATAGAGACAACAAACACAAGTCACAATCAGATAGATAGATAGATTCTTTATTGCCACACATAACATAGAAATAACTTAATTATCAGATTAGTTTTTGCGATATTAACATGTTTTGGGAGAGTATTGTTTATTTTTGAAACATAAAAACAGTAACTGTTTTGCGATAAATACCATTCAGTGTTAATTCGTGCTGTTAATGGCTTTAACAAAAGGTCTTTTAAGGGCATAAGTCACCTTGATATAGCAGAATATGGACAATAAAAGAGATACATCGCAAGCGTGTAAAATGTACGCAAGCGTGTAAAATATAGTTTGGCTTAGTTTCCTACCCAATGGTTTATGTCGAATAAAATAAAAACTTTCATCATCAAAAATCAATTTAAGAACGTTATGAATTTTATCAGTGTTGTAAGAGCACAATTATTATCTTAAATTATAATATATTGTTCTATAACACAAGATAGCTATCAGAGATTATCGCAGTATAGCAGCCACATTAAATGATGTCATTGGCGAAAATAGGATGCTGTTGAAGTGTTTCTAAAAATATTCAAACTAAATTTAAGTATTCCGGTCGACTAGTTTTTAGTTTTACAACTTTTTGAGGTTGAAAGTTGTCGGTGTAGCGTAACATGTAGGTCTCAACGTTTATAAAGTCTAACTGTATTCATTAACGAAATAGCATCTCTGGGCTAGATAGTATTTTCGCTTTACACCTGGTACTTGATTAGGCGGAACCGCTGCGCTTTAGCGAGATACGCTGCGATAAGTACCAAAGCAATTAAAATCAATTAATGCAGTTTCTATGTTCCTGTTTTGGGTAGGTATGTACCTTAAAAGGGTTCTACGTCACGCTGCTGTTCATTATTTTGTTGATATGACGCTTACTTATATTATGTTAGTTACATTTTTGTGTTTCATATTACTTATTATAGTAGGATCGTTAATTCCATTGATTGTGCTTTCTGACTTTTGTGAACCTATAGATTCATAAACATCAGTGTTTAGCAGTTAGCTCATTAAAATGTCATTGCCGCCGCTTGTAATAGTTTCGATCATCCTTGTTGTCCTACGTCATCAAAATAAGTGACTCATTATCGATGTACCAAAACGGGCGAGGCGAGTGCAGAATTGTGGCGTCGGCCTTTGCCAGTAGAGTTTCTAGAGAACGGGTGACCGGCAAAACGGCCGGTTGATCTGAATCACTGCAACATCCGTCCACGGACTTACTGGAGTCAGTATTGGACGGACAGCGTACGCGCACGCCTACGATAGTGATATTTTATCAGTGCGTGAAAATACAGTTGGTGTCTCTACGTTGTGTTTTAGTTGTGTGTAATTTGCCTTGGAGCGTGGAATTTTCTTCGGTAAGCAGACGATCACAAATTGTTGATCACATCGCTCGCGAAATCCTCTGGTGCTAAAACCCCCATATAAAACTGCTCCACAGTCGGTTTTCTCGTAAACTGTAAGCTATAAACGTTTAATATTAAAATAAGCAAATATACTCGTATTTCCCCTAAATTAGGGACAAGTGGAGCTATACCGCACTGTTGTCGCTGGTCAACAGATTCATCTCTGTCAGTGTACGGGCACGAAATTAGCGGTAGCGGGGCGACGGCTGTAGCGGGGCGATGCGATTAGTCGGAGAGCTGGCGACGAATTTCGGGAAGAATTTGAAAGAGGTCTGGTAATACTTTATAACCGACAAAACGTCTGGGATTTATTTTTTCGAATTCAATAAGTATAAAATTTAAAACTAAAAAATCAAGTTGCCAAAAAAATGTTTTTTTGTTTTTTTTTTTGTAAATGTTATATGCTGCGCAGTAACGAAATAACCGCAAGCGCTCTACAATACTGGCAGGACTGGATTCGCCAATGAACGAAATTATCCAGAGTCCTATTCGATCCACTGGTGGATCTAAAAAGTGGATCCTAGTGGATTGAGGGATATTTTTCCACAATTTCAGCTTGCCTAAAGGGCCTTCCCGAAATTCGTCGCCAGCTCTCGGACCACATCGCCCCGCTGTCGCCGTCGCTCGGCCGTCGCTAGTTTCGTGTCGTTCTGTCATTCGACTAAGATTATTTCTATGATGAATGTAATAAATGTCTGGTAAGCATATTGCGATTTTACGAGTATGTTTTATTGCCATCCATACAAGTATTATAAATGTTAAAGTGTGTCTGTTTGTTGGTTTGTCCTGTCACTGTCAATCATGCCGCAATAGTGCAAGGGATTGACGTGACTTTGCTAGGGTAAAGCTGAGGATCTGAAGAGTGATAGCCCACAGGTTACTTTTTATTTTGGAAAAGAGGTTTCAAAATTTAAATCCAGACCAAATCCATCAGAATTATAATAAAAATGTATACTAACAACTCTTAGAGAGTAAATTGGAAAGTATATAAGGTAATAGTTAATTTTATTATGAATCAGTTATGGTGCGTCATGTGATTCAACTTTTGTACTCTATAATATGTACCTACTTAATTTGTTTATTTAATAGAGGACATGTGTCTTTTATGATAATATGTCTTGTTCTGGCTCTAGCCAGAACAAGACATATTATCATAAAAGACATATTCGGTAGACCGAATTTAGAATCGATGTAGTTTGTTTTAAATTCTGAACTAAATATAATGGTTGTTTCAATTAATTCCGTTACATTTTAAAGAATTTTACATTTGCGTAAGCAGCTAAGTTAACGAGCTGTAGTTTACTAATTAGAGTCGTTGTTAAGACCAGGATTTATGTTATCTACCTACAAAAACTTATTAGGAAACGTAATATTGTTTTTGAATGTAATCTTAATTAAATTGTTAAGGCCCGGTAAACATTTACCCCGCGACCAACTATAGGTATTTAAAACTCAACTATAGGTATAAAACTCGTCACAGTATATACGTGTATTATACGTGGTCCTCAACTCCTTACTCATGGAAATACCTATTTCATTTCTATAACTAAAATATTATAAAATTCTAATTGCCTTTTAAAAGATTAATTATGAACATAATATGCTCCCGAGGCACGTAATTAGCAAGTATGCACTTAGCGCTACGTATAACATAACCGTTAGGTACAACTGAACGGCCAAGGTCAGGCTCCAAATGTAAATATGCTAAAAGAAGGATAAAGTGATAGGTATAATACTTTCCGCCGAATTATTATTATTGATCAACCTTTAGTTATAATTACTATATTATAGAAACCATAAGATTACGCACGGTCTACTACAGTTCTAGCTGTAGGTACCTATAAGTAACTAGCTGATGCCCGCGACTTCGTCCGCGTGGATTTTAGGTCTTATGGTTTTTTTCCCACTATAAATGTATATAATACTAGCGATCCGCCCCGGCTTCGCACGGGTAGCACTAATAATCCTAATCTATATAATATAAACTATCCTATCTCTCAAGTTAGATCGAACTGCACATGGTGTGCGAATTTTATTATAATCGGTTAAGTGGTTTAGAAGTCCATTGAGGACAAACATTGTGACACGAGATTTATATATATATAAGATATGAAACTGAATAAATGACCGTCAGTCTGACAATATATTTGAAGATCTCTCTACTGTCTTATGTCTCATTTACTTTAGCATATGGAGTTTTTTTAACCCAATTTTTTTACTTTTCCGTACAATTTTTCAAACATTTTCTTTCATAAGAACCTTCTCCTTACAATAACAAACACAACAAAAAAAGAATTAGCGAAATTGGTCCAGCCGTTCACGTGTGATGCCGTGACCAAGGGAAATAGGGTTTCATTTTTATAGAGATATATATAATTACGGATTTTTATAAAATATTAATTTATAGGTGTGGTATTTTGGGAATAGGATAGAAATAGTATCAACTATTATCGTAAATTAGTAGTCACATCCGGTCAAAAACGGCTACTTTTGATAATCTGCGTTCGGGCTTGTTGAGCATGATGTACCTAGTTAGTTAAACTTAATAAATAGCATTGTTGTCTGTATTCCTATTATGGCTACTCGCCAACCACATGGCACACAACCCCACCACATAACCATGAACGCAGCAGATGTTTTACTATTTATGCAAATTGTGTCTAAATTCCGATACTAGGTAGTTGGATACTAGCACATATTCTATACTAAGTAGCTGATGCCCGCGACTTCGTCCGCGTGGATTGAGGTTTTTTGGTTCCCGCGGGAACTTCTTAGTTTTCCGGGATAAAAAGTAGCCTATGTGTTATTCCAGACTATAATCTATCCCTGTGCGAAATTTCGTCCAGATCCGTTCAGCCGTTCGGGCGTGATTGAGTAACAAACATCCATACATCCATACATCCACACATCCATACATCCATACATCCATCCAAACTTTCGCATTTATAATATTTATTTGATTGATAGATACTAGACTAGGGGGGCAGTACCGGCTTCGCACGGGTCACCATAGTATTGATTACCTCTTTTTTCGACTATCTGCATAGTTAGGCAAATCCCTTATAAATTGTACGCCTACATCAGCTCAAAAAATCTATCAATCGATTGTTTAAAACTGTAAAATCCGTAAAGTAGCTTCGGTGTTTAGTATAGGTAGGTACGAACAGACAGACAAACTCGTTGGAACTACTTTTGTTAGATGTAGTTCATCCAGTGACCAGTCCAATTCCTTCATAGTTCCTTTGAATTTGTGGGTCTACTTAATGTAATGTAGGTCTACTTAAATAAAGTCATCGTTTTTTGCTATTATGATGAATAGATACTGTGTAACAGTTTAAAAGCAAAATCTTTTCTATCTGCCGCTTTATCGGTAAATGAGGAGACGTTGATTTAAGCGCTCACTGAAATTAGAGAGCATTGTACAGTTTCTTTTAGCTTAATTAAGCTTCTTGTACTGAACACAATAAGTAACAGGGTAGGTATTTATTAAACACTAGCTGAAGCCCGCGACTTCGTCCGCGTGGATTGAGGTTTTTCGGTTCCCGCGGGAACTCTTTAATTTTCCGGGATAAAAAGTAGCCTATGTGCTATTCCGGACTATAATCTATCTCTGTGCCAAATTTCATCCAGATCCGTTCATCCGTTGGAGCGTGATTGAGTAACAAACATACATCCATACATCCATCCATCCAAACTTTCGCATTTATAATATTTATTTGACTAGGTGACTAGATGATGTCCGCGACTTCGTCTGCTAGGATTGAGAATTTTAATTTTTTCGTTCCCGCGGGATCTCATTAATTTTTCGAGACATAATTTAGTGGCCTATGTCATTCCGTGGGATGCAAGTTGCAACCTATCTCTGTACCAAATTCTATCAAAAACGATTGAATTGGTCTCATTAGGTTCAGTACACCTTAATCTAGGCTCGTACGTTTTATTTTTTTTAGAATTTTAGTTTAGTTAAATTTTAAAAAATTAACATACTCGAGGAAGTTTTTAGGTCAAAAATATGGATATTTAGACGCTTATAACTTTTAACATAAGCAAAATTTCTTTAAAATTAAAACGTACGAGCATAGTTCTTCATTGTATCTGCAACATTTCTAAAAATTATGAAAATTGGACAACATTTACGGGAAGAAAACCGTTATCGCTTTTTGTATGGAGATTTACAACTAGGCGATCCTCTTAAACTATGAAATACTATGAAATGATTGGAATTTCAGCGCATGAAGAAGTTCATTGAAGTCCATAGAATCATTGAAGAGTGTTTTAAAGTAACGAAATATTATAATAATATCTCTTACGCTTATTAAAAGACCATATTTATTTAGGCATAATATATTCATAATGATAGCGCTATTATTGATAGAATAAAAACCAGATCTTGAGTTCAAAAAAAGAGCTGATTTGATTTTGCGGACATCACCAGCGTAATTTTATACTATATTCTAGTATATACTTAAATACTTTCATTAATAGTATCTTGTATTGGCACCTCTCTATACAGCATCAGTGCGGAAAAGCTATACTTTATTGACAGAAGGATAATAAGATAAAGCTATTTTAGTACCTAACCGGCTGCCATTCGGTTTTTTTGCCCTACTGATTGTAAAAAACTAAAAAAATCCAAATTACTTTTACGTAAGCTTGATGTCACTTAATCGAAAAATATCGATTATATTTGCAGAAAATACTTCAATTCAAAAATTTCCTACTGCAATTAACCATAGAATTGGCAAAAATAGACAAAACTCAATTTTAAGAATCAAATTTTAAGTTCAGAAATTACCGCCTTACCACATATTTTGAAGTCCGATTTCTCACAATAATGTCCCCTAAGGAACCAAATTTTTCCCTAATAAGGGAAGCTTAGGAACCCCAAAAGTTTTTGAAACTAGTCGAAAGTGACGTAGACAGGTTTAAGTATTTTTAATTTAAGTTGAAAATTCGTCTCTACTTCTGTCGAACGTTTACTTTTCACTTTCGACCAAAAAATTTCCGAGTTGGGTTAATGTTATGATTGTAATTATTTTATGCAAAGTAGCACACTTCATAGCAAGCATGTTCACAAAAAAATGCTCGGAAAAATACACTAAGACTAAATAAAAAGAAAAAAAATTTAACACTCACTCCCTCAGAAATCTCACGAGAAAACTTAAAAAAATTATAACTCGAAAACTACCAAAAATCGCTGAACATATACATGGGGTATTTTCTGATAGGTACGAGGTACGAGGATATGATATTTTTTTCTTTGGACGTCACTATTTGGGCCAACCTGTATAGTACCTACTCTCGTAACCCCAGGTTATAGATATAATATTACCGTGCCCAGGTCGTATTGTCTTCAGCAAATTGAAAGTGCAATCCGCAGTGCCAACCAACAATACTCTGTACTCACAATTATTGAATTACACGTGTTTGATTTGTGGTTTGTAATAATTATTTCGCGGTGAGTGGCCTACCTGTTGTACCTATATTGGGTAAGCTTAGGAAACTTGTGTTATCTATTTCAATTTTCAATCCCACAAGTCACAACCTAATCTGAGTTTGTAAAGAGATACTTCATTTATGATACAACTAGCTGATGCCCGCGTGGATCGAGGTTTTTCGTTTCCCGCGGGAACTCCTTAATTTTCCGGGATAAAAAGTAGCCTATATGTGTTATTCCAGACTATAATCTATCTCTGTGCCAAATTTCATCCAGATCCGTTCAGCCGTTGGGGCGTGATTGAGTAACAAACATCCATCCATACATCCATCCAAACTTTCGCATTTATAATATTTATTTGATGCAAAAGACTTCAAAAACAAAAACTGTAACAAAATTGAAAATCTATGCTAATATGTATTACTAATGCGAAAGTGTGCCTGTCTGTCTGTTTGCTACGCTTTCACGGCACATCTGTTCAACCAATTTTTACGAAATTTCTATCCTGGAAAATCAAACAGTTCCCACGGGATTTTCAAAAAACCTAAATAGACGCGGGCATCATCTAGTAGACAAACAATGTTTATCCAATGAACTTCGTCTGTATGAGTGCGCATTCGACATTCGTTTAGTGTAAAATGGAACAATGTAAAACGTAATCCTTGAAGGAAACTTCGTAATCTCTTCTCTAAATCGTATTAAACCAAGTTGCAACCCGCGTTGGTCTGTGTAATCGCTTACAAAAACTTCTTAACTTCTTTGTAGATCGCAATGAGGTTTTCACCATCATTTAGATTTTAGAACATTTTATAAGAAAGATTGTTATCATTCGAATATGACAGCCGATAAACGTCCCACTGCTGGGCACAGGCCTCCACTCTCATAGGAGAGAGGGAATTAGAGCTTAAACCTACCACGCTGCTCCAATGCGGGTTGGCGGGCTTTTTAATAACTATTATTATCATGTTAGTGATAATAGCCGGGACTGACGGCTGACGTGCTCCAAAGCACGGCGGCCGCAGTCGAACATTCTAACCACTAGATCAGCGGCCCATCAGTGTTATTTAGCAGGGGGCAGACGGCAGTCAACTAACGGAATGGAACCTTGAGTAAATAAAGTAGGTAAACGAGATGTCACCCGCGACTTCATCCGCGAGCATTAAGGTGCCTTATACGGATTTCATGATGTGTCATCCTTTTCCAGGTACACTTTAAAGAATCGGGAGTCACAGCTGTGGGGATGTCATGGTATCAAATTAAAGGTCATTTCTTCATCTCTCGTTTGACCTTATAAAAATGCACACTCCAATACAAATTTTCTGCATAAATACGTTTCTCCGAACGCAAGATCTGCTGAAAATGACGAAAAATGGGGTCCGGATAGGTACCCATAAAGCTAGATCCGCTGCATATTTTAACTTGAATATTAACAATAAAGTGGGGCTTATATAGTCCTCTATCCATGGTGCAAAGCATTAAGCATACAAATAAATATGTTTATAGTTTATGTGGCAAAAAAAAAATGTTTCATACATTTTTCTATGAAAAGAAGCCGAGCGCTAGGCGTTTGGCGCTCAGTACGCGCTGAGACGCGCTCGTGGACGGGTGGGTGTATCGCTTTTTTGCACGAAATTTATTACGACAAAATGAACACCGTGTTGTGTACTGCCATAGAGATATAATATTCTCTATGTGTACTGCGCTTAGAAAAACTTGATACCGACATCCACAAAGAAGGAAGTTCTCAAGTGTAGGCGTATTTTTTTTACCCGATTACGGCAAAGCCACAAGGAAAGGGTATGTTAGGAATATATATGTGTGTATGCATGTATGTATGTATGTATTAAAAAAAAATGAGCGCCATTTTGAAATTCTTTGTTATCGTACCGATTTCGTTCAAAATCGATATCTGGGGTTCCCTGGGATCACAAAACAGGAAACTGTTACCAAAATTTTAAAAAAGTCAGCGCCATTTTGAATTTTTTTGTTATCGTACCGATTTCGTTCAAAATCGATATCCGGGGTTCCCTGGGATCACAAAACAGGAAACTGTTACCAAAATTTTAAAAAAGTCAGCGCCATTTTGAAATTTTTTGTTATCGTCCCGATTTCGTTCAAAATCGATATCTGGGGTTCCCTGGGATCACAAAACAGGAAACTGTTACCAAAATTTTAAAAAAGTCAGCGCCATTTTGAATTTTTTTGTTATCGTACCGATTTCGTTAAAAATCGATATCCGGGGTTCCCTGGGATCACAAAACAGGAAACTGTTACCAAAATTTTAAAAAAGTCAGCGCCATTTTGAAATTTTTTGTTATCGTACCGATTTCGTTCAAAATCGATATCTGGGGTTCCCTGGGATCACAAAACAGGAAACTGTTACCAAAATTTTAAAAAAGTCAGCGCCATTTTGATTTTTTTTGTTATCGTCCCGATTTCGTTCAAAACCGATATCTGGGGTTCCCTGGGATCACAAAACAGGAAACTGTTACCAAAATTTTAAAAAAGTCAGCGCCATTTTGAATTTTTTTGTTATCGTACCGATTTCGTTCAAAATCGATATCTGGGGTTCCCTGGGATCACAAAACAGGAAACGGTTACCAAAATTTTAAAAAAGTCAGCGCCATTTTGAAATTCTTTGTTATCGTACCGATTTCGTTTAGGTAAAATCGATATCTGGGTTCCCTGGGATCACAAAACAGGAAACTGTTACCAAAATTTTAAAAAAGTCAGCGCCATTTTGTAATTTTTTGTTATCGTACCGATTTCGTTCAAAATCGATATCTGGGGTTCCCTGGGATCACAAAACAGCAGTCAATCAAAAAAAAGTCAGCAGTGAACTTTTTAAAATTTTGGTAACAGTTTCCTGTTTTGTGATCCCAGGGAACCCCAGATATCGATTTTGAACGAAATCGGTAAGATAATCTTTTATACATTATTTTACAATCTCAAAAACTGAGTATTATTGTAGCCGCGAGTATTGTTTCGGCGCATAAATAGGTACATAATATTTACCGCGGCCAACAGCGTAAACAAGTACCTAGTAAATAAACAATCGTCTAATATTTTCAAGTAACAAAATTGGTTAGTTGGCTATAAAATCGAGCGTCTCTACGCTCTATAGCTCTACGCTCTCGTAAAGCGTGCATATATATCCTGTAGTGTGACGAGTTTTATACCTATAGTTGAGTTTTTTACCTATAGTTGGTCGCGGGGTAAATGTTTAAAGGGCCTTAAGGGGTAAGAACTCTGTCTCTACCAAGTTTCGTCCAACAGTAAATGTTGTACACAAACTTTCCAAAGCAGTGTGGATTCGCAGATCAAATATAGCTTTGACCTTAATGTTATGACGAGGCATGTACCTATTACGATGTAAAGTATTTTAGTACATACGGTATGACCCTCTGGTAAATCCAAAGCTATGAAAGTGTCGTACTCGTAAAAGTTCATTTTATCGTGTGCTACGCCTTTTCTAATCCACTTATTTTTCTCCCGTTCATAAAAATAACTAAAGTCAAAAGCATTTTGTGGTGCTTTTGCCTTATTGTTATTAGAAAAAAGATTTTTTCTTTTACGAGAAATTTAGGCATTGACAAATCAATTATTAACATACGCTTGACCATGATTATTGTAACGTGATTTTCTTATTTATCCAAGCAGTAGATATTTTATGTAGGTATGTATTTGTAAATCCGGTGTTTTGTACATGCTTATCACCGCGGCGATCGTTTCATTTTTGAGAGCAAGCTATCCTTGTGTCGCGAATCGCGATCAATATGACCTTTGTCTCGTGTTTCTACCCGAAAGCATGTCTTTTCAAGGCATCAGTAAAGGAAAAAAAAGTGTGTGTGTGCAATTCACACACGGCAAAAGTGAAACCACAGGGTAGATAAACCTCCTAGTCCTAACGGAAGAAACTTTAGAAAAGTAGCCTACGAGATAATGAGATATACAAAACTTGTATTCTATTTCATGCTCTCGCAGGCTAAATCCTTTTTCGGTGTCGCTTTTTCGTTTCGTTTCATCGAATTTTCATATCACAACGATTCTAAAGAAGTTACGTATCCATCCATTGATCCGCCTGCTCGTTTGCTCGCTATATCAAATATAATATAAAATATATTATAAATGCGAAAGTTTGGATGGATGGATGTATGGATGTATGTTTGTTACTCAATCACGCTCCAACGGATGAACGGATCTGGATGAAATTTGGCACAGAGATAGATTATAGTCTGGAATAGCACATAGACTTATCTTCTATTAGACTTATCTCATACTTTTTATCCCGGAAAATTAAAGAGTTCCCGCGGGAACCGAAAAACCTCAATCCACGCGGACGAAGTCGCGGACATCAGCTAGTATATTATAAAAAATAAATTAAAATTAAGTGATAGGTCCAATTAAAATTCGTATAAATAGTATACACATCTAAACCTTACTTTCCATTACATTATTCTAGGATACCTACTTGTAATTTTAAAATCACTTGAAACTTACCGGGATAATCTAATAATTCGCAACGTTACGCTGGCATACCTATTGATCGGTATGAATAGCCAATAGACCAGGGTAGAAGCCTTTAAAAATAATAAAAAGTGAAAAAAAATAATAGTAGGATGAAACCCATTAGAAAAGGAGGGGAATATTATAAAAATGAAAGGAAAAATAATTTACGGGCGATCTGAGGTCGGGAAGGGGATGGGGGGGGGGTTTTAAGGGTAAAAAACGGTTTTTCTCGATTTCCGGCAAAACTAAAAGTCCTATCGAAAAAAGTCATATGGCAAAGTTGTAGGTAATAAAAAGATCTAAAACTTTTGTATTTACACTTTTTTCACATAACCTCAAAATTTATGTGAAAAATTCAAAAAACCAAGTTTTTGATTTTTTATTTTTATCTTTTACAAATAATCTTTTTTTTTAACGAAATTTGGTGAAAACTTACCTTTTTATGTCCCAAATACGCTGTAATTTATTTGAGTAAAAATATTTATTTTTTCACCTTATTTTGAATTAATATCGAAAAAGCACCCTAATTTTCAATCGAAAATTCACCCGTCAAAATATCAGCTTTTTTCAAAAAGTTGGTATGTTTTCTGTTCGTTGAAATCTCTACTTTCCGATGGTGAAAAAAAATATATATGTTACTATAGTAAATCTTCTCAGAAAATGCAAAAATCGAAAATCGAAAACTCGAATTCGAAATTTTTTTTTTAATTATTATAAATCATTTTGAGCTATTTATTAAAATTTACACTTTAATTACTCGAAAAACGTTAGATTACATGTTAAATTGATAAAAAAAAATTGCAAATCAAAATATACTACTATAATTAACAAACAAATAAGTTAATAAAATTAATATTTATGTAATCTAACGTTTTTCGAGTAATTAAAGTGTAAATTTTAATAAATAGCTCAAAATTATATATAATAATTTTAAAAAAAATTTCGAATTCGAGTTTTCGATTTTCGATTTTTGCATTTTCTGAGAAGATTTACTATAGTAACATATATATTTTTTTTTCACCATCGGAAAGTAGAGATTTCAACGAACAGAAAACATACCAACTTTTTGAAAAAAGCTGATATTTTGACGGGTGAATTTTCGATTGAAAATTAGGGTGCTTTTTCGATATTAATTCAAAATAAGGTGAAAAAATAAATATTTTTACTCAAATAAATTACAGCGTATTTGGGACATAAAAAGGTAAGTTTTCACCAAATTTCGTTAAAAAAAAAGATTATTTGTAAAAGATAAAAATAAAAAATCAAAAACTTGGTTTTTTGAACTTTTTACATAAATTTTGAGGTTATGTGAAAAAAGTGTAAATACAAAAGTTTTAGATCTTTTTATTACCTACAACTTTGCCATTTGAATTTTTTCGATAGGACTTTTAGTTTTGCCGGAAATTGAGAAAACCCGTTTTTTACCCTTAAAACCCCCCCCCCCATCCCCTTCCCGACCTCAGATCGCCCGTAAATTATTTTTCCTTTCATTTTTATAATATTCCCCTCCTATTCTAATGGGTTTCATCCTACTATTATTTTTTATGGTTTTAAAAATTATCGACCCTGGTCTACAAGCATTACAGGTCAACTTATTACTTCAAGTACCTACAGGGTTTCGGTTTAGGTTCGCAGAACCTCAAATATTAGAAGTAGCGATACTTTCCCAACGTCATATTACGTATCACGTTGTCACCCCTCGGGTATTTAACCTCTTGGGAATTTTGGGTGAACTCTTCAAATTCTTTACTCCATCTGTAGTACCAAAGCTACGGTCAATTGGAGATTAATCTTCTTCTACAGTCGTACAAACAATTACGTAAGAGCGTTAGTCATGTTAAACTGGCCTTGGCCGTGCAGCGATACAAAAATAACACCCGATTTTCCCTTTAGCACGTCGAGAGTTCATAATAATCTCATGCAAAACTCGCTTTGCTTCGATTATTATGATCCTAATTTTCTTCAAATAGTCTTTAATGTCTCAAGGGTACTGGGAAGTATTTGTAAACAATTATTATTATAAAATTCAATGCCAGGTAATGGCTTAGGTAATTAGGTAGTCTTCATGATTCTCCATAGATATAACGTTTTTAAAAGTACTAAAAATGCAAATACTGTTTTCCAGTTTGCCTGTTGCCAGTTTTGCCTTGTTAAAACGGTTCTGAAAACATATGGCGACCTTAATGGGGTCTGAGTAAAGTTTATTATGTACAAGTAACGGAGCATAAAGCCTGCGAGTAGCGCTATATAATATAGCGACCCACATTATATCTCTCCGGAGACTGATAAATATATTATCCTTTTTCGGGCGGTACCCCCACTGAATTAGTTTACCTCAAAGTGTTATGCGTGATGTATTATGTACAGTCGACGTCAAAAGTGCATATAGAATAAGCAAAAATGTTGCTTTGCATGCGGTCGGACACCCACACACTTGCAGTAGTATAATATAAGTCGTTCAGCTTGTAGGTATTGTAATAGCCGAGTAATATCGATAATTTCACACTCCAAGTAAGTGAGCTCAATGGTGAGGCGTGGAACTACTCAGACTGCGCAACGCAACTGTTGCCGGTTCAAATCTCGACCCGTGTAAGCATTTTTTACTGTTTTTATTTGATGAGTGATATTTTTATACCAGCAATAGCATATGCGGGTAGTTTAAAAAATCACTGAACAGATATGGTCACTGAGTACTGACGGAGACGGAAGATTTGACAATCGTTAGTCGTTATTAGCAAATACTACACAATTATTATAATTTACTAAGTTTTGCTGTTTCTTATCTTCAACAATAATGCAAGCTAATATTAATATGCAGAAGAGGATGCATATTATTAATGAGCTAAATAATATCGGATACAATATACTTAGCTCAAAGGACTTGACCAGCGCAACTATGGGAGCTTGCCTAGATATCAAAAATTAATGTGCAGCAATGAACTCTTTATTATTGTAATTTTTATATTTGATAGTTTTCAGATAAAAAAGCTTCAGGAGTCTGAAGGCTCTGAAAACTGAGAAAATAAATAAAAGAAGTTTCACCAAAAAACTGCTTTCCCACACTAGATGGCACTAGTTGTTGTGGTGAGCGAGTCTAAAAAAATATTTTAAGTATTGCTAACTACGTTTCTCAGGAAAATGATTAAGCTTTGCATTATTTGGGCATTGATGAGGATAATACTGGAATAATAAAACTATATATTTGCAAGAATTATGTAATTCCTTTAAAAATCACGCTACATTGTACTGCTGCCACACTAGATGGCGCTAGCGAGTCTTTTCAACTATTCAACAACAGATGGCGCTAAACGTTTTGGTTAGCGAGTTTGTTCAACTATTCGACCACAGATGGCAGACAGATCCAATGCCAGAGGGCGTTACGTTCCTTTAAACGCAGTGGTTACCTATTTGAAAATGCTTTGTTCGTTTGAGGCTTGTCAACTAACAAAAATAATAAAAATAAAACATACATTTCCTTTTCATTACTATTTAATTGATCTAAAATAAATCACTCATAATATAGTGACTAAGTTACTTAATATATGGTATTCATGTAGGGTAACAAGATTATTACTAGGCATGGATAAAACGGAACGTCAAAATGGAGTAATGCTTAAAGAGGAAACCGGACGCTCAAGATTTAAACAATAAACGTATTGTTTTTATAGACATTTTAACCTTGACCTTATTCGGAATAATAAATCCATAGTAATTTCGGTTTTAATTTTTAAACCTTACTGTAAAAACGGAAATCCTGCACATTGTCCCGAATCGGAGGGCAGTTACTGGTCATGTCCTTTGCAATGGAACTGGTTTCACCGTGAGTATTGTTTTTATTGTTAAAAAATTTAGACAAGATACTTAGTAGTTTCAAAAGTGTTTATTTTAATCTCGCTGTTTGGTTTTAGTGGACAACCAAGCGTTGGATGTCGCATCCTGACGAAGAGAGTAATGCTTCACAACGAAGACATAATATTATAGTTGAACAATATGAGTCCAGCTGTTGATGTGCCACAACCAGGCCACAACTATCATATTTTGTGCATGTTATTTGTTGTCCTGTGCATCGATCACATATAGTGCGTAATTGGTTTAATCAAAACCTAGACAACAGTTATTCCCTGGCCAGTAAGATCACCAAACTTAAATCCTATAGAATATTATGAGGTTTGATGGTGCAAAAGTAGGATATGCGAAATGAAACGACTGCAGAGGAAACGGAGGCTCACTGTATGGAAATATGGGAGAATATATTTAGAGGAACGGATAACTGTCCCAATATTACAAACGGATTCACCCGGCGCCGCTTGCTTGCTGTTATTGAAAAAAGTGGAGGTTTTATTCAATAGTAATACTTTTAAAGCTATATAAAATTTAATTTTTAAGGCTTTAAATATGAAACATAACGTATATTCTTTTCATAACTTGTATTAATTATTATTAGTATATCTTATCAAAAATAACAGACAAAAAGCAGCGCCGCCCTTTGGTTACTAGATTTTTAAGGTTAAGCTTCAATTTTCTTTTCTTTATGAAAACGATTACTTAAGCTATAAACCTTAAAAAATGATAGAAAAAGTAGCTGAAGTTATTAATTACTTTTGAGAAAATGTAACATGATAACAATGAAAATAAATTAAAATAAAGTCGATTATCTAATAAAAAGTGTTTCTTCCAATTTATTTTGATTGTTTTATTACTTATTGACTCATAACACCATTAACATAGCTAACTTTGTCCTTAAGTATTATCGTGTAATAATTAATGTTTGCGTTTATAAATGGATTTTATGTCTGTAAATAAAGATAAATTATTATAAAGAATAACAAACAGACACAAAACACATAAACAAAACATAAATGTTTGTATCCAAAACAAAATAAAAACTGCTGTAAGAGATTCGAACCTAGGTCATATGATGCATCGTATTCCAACTATATTATCACGACACTGGGAGTGGTTACTGTAAAGCGATGAAATAAACAATCAGAATAGACAAGGTTATTGAATAGGAATGTTTTGAACCTAATGCTAATGCCATAAGGTTGATATTGTTGACAGTTTATAGTAAAATCGTTTGAACCTTATACTGTTGATTTAAGGTTGATAATATTATTGACAGTTTATGTTTATCAGTGTGAGTGACCACGTGAGGGATTCACAGCATTGCTTGCACGCAGTTTTAGCCTTAGAGCTATGTATGCATTTATGCAGCTGACTGTACAACGAAGTCATTGTCAAACTCACAGGTAGTTTCTGTACCCAAGCTATTGGTGCATTGATGTACCCTGTGTTTAGCGCTTATCGGCCGATAGTGGCCTGCACCTCAAGCTAGAAAGCAAGGTAGGTAATGCTCTATTTTCATAATTCGAAGACTAATAGCTGTACTAGCAGATGCCCGCGACTTCGTCCGCGTGAAATAAGTTTTTTAAATTCCCACGGGAACTCCCTAATTTTTCGGGTTAATATATGTATGGCCTATGACTCACAAATAATGTGGTTTTCTATTGGTATCAGAATTTTCAAAATCGGTTCAGTAGATCCAGACATTACCCCCTACAACCTCATAAACTCACAAACTTCACCTCTTTATAATATTAGTATACATAACTGCCGTATTCCTGACACTTTAGTTATCAATAATCATATTAGACTGCATCATCACTTACCATCATGTGAGATCACAATCAAGGGCTAACTTGTAGTGGAATAATTCTTTTTTATCATAGTGCGTACGTATGAATCATCACTGATTCAGTTTACTTAATATTTTAATCATCAATGGCACATAATTGATACGACATCTATAAAAGATGACTACTCTCGGCGGGAGAGTAATCTCAAACAGTCTCTCAAGAAGTTTTACTTTGTTAACTTTAGTAATGTAACTAGCGAGTTTCTTGTCCGCTTGTTCACTTTAAAGTCAACATTCGGATCCGATTATTATTATGAGCGGTAGATTCATTAGCAGCAGATAGGTATTTGTTTGACCATACAAAAAGTTTGCAAACGTCTGCTTAATATGATTTCTTATAATGGCTTTCGTGTTAAGTTGGACTGAATTAGAACTAACTATAAGATCTTATAATTTTATTACAGTGCTTCACACACGAGGAAAGTTTCTAAACTTACATACATATCAAAATATGTAAAAAATATTATGTCATTCCTCGTTCGAAGAGTTCCATCGAATATGGGCCTTTGAAAGTAGTTTCGATACTGCAATGTGTCGCTACTGGATGGCATAAACAGTCGCGTTAAAAGACTGGACTAAAGATGCATATCTCAAATTTCGTCACTGGCAGGTAAGTGAACCGTGGCCGAGTGGTCCAGGCGCTCAGGGCGCGATTCCCAGAGAGACGCAGATTCGAATCCTGCCGGTTCCGAAAATTGTTGATATGTATGAAAGTTTAGAAACTATAAGATCGCTGGTCATAGTGAATAACAATTATGGGGCGTTAGCGATTATGATTACATTAGAATTAAATATTACCACCGTTTGAACGAGCTGCTAGGTCTCGAGACCTTTTCTGTAGGGATCACTGAAAAGGGTAGTTATTTTTTAGCCCTGTCAATTCAAATAAAGTTTTCCGACCGTCATCTGGGTTCTACCACGTAAAGTTCTAATGAATTTTGCTGTGCGATTGGATGGGGTTTAACCATTGATGTAGAATTTTAGTATGGGTTTAACTGAATTTTGATGATAGCTTTCATTTTTGCTCATCTTCATTATTTCAATTATCGATAATTCCATTCAAAAGTCTATAATTTGAAAAAATCTTAGTGATAAGTAAAGTACCTACCTACGTTGTGGAAATTAAATGATTTATTTCATGTAGGACACCTTTTGTCACGTATGATATTATATCAGGACTCTATCATTTGTTGCTTTACATTATACATATAGAAGGTGAAGCACCTTTAAAAAATATGTTTTAATACACTAGACTTCATTGAGGAGACGGCCGTAAACACATCAAGGACGCATCCAAACAAGACTTGTCACTTTGCCAACATAGATTCGTAGATAATGTTCGTTACTATTTTTTGTCTTGATGTAATGTCCCTATTTCTTCTATCTTTATGGAAATAGCTGACATTAATTTCATTTCGACGATATTATCCTTCTTTTGATTGTAATAATAATAATTATTATGTAAGTACTGTACGGTCTATATTTTATTAATAGATGATACCCGCGACTCCGTCCGCGTGGATTAAGGTTTTTGATTCATGCGGGAACTTTTCAATTTGGCAGGATAAAAAGCAGCCTGTGTCTTTACCCGAGGGCCGTGGCCCGGAATACGTCATACAACTTATCTCTGTACCTAATTTCATCATAATCGGTTAAAGAGATGGCCCGTTAAAGCGTAGCAGACAGGCAGACCAATTTTCTCATTTATAATATTAGTACTTACTGAATTAATTATTTGTCAATTATTCATATCACTATCACGGTAAATATTTTCTTAGTGTAGGTATGACTAAGTAATCATTTTTTGTCCCTTTCATTCCAAGAGCATTATTTGCAAATGTAATCGTTTAGGTTTGTTATCATCATTTTTGTCAGTGCTCGGTATTATTATCGCATCATATCTGCACCTTAGTCATTAGATAGTGATTGTCCGTAGAAGATACATTAAACTGCAGTGTATTATTAAAATTTAACGTTATTTTGGTGCAATAAGTGGATTTTTTATAACAATGGAGGGTGATAGTGGTAAAAGTATGAGGAATTTGATAGAGATGTTTGAAGCTCGTAGAAACAGGCTGCGTGAGGAGCAGGGTGCGGTCAATGAAGTAGTTGTTGAAGCTAATGAAGTGGACAATGATATTGATGAAAATGTTATTGGTACGAACACTGATGAAATTGTTTTTATACTTACTATTGTTATATTTCCGATTATTACTGCTAAATATTTGACTATAAATATAAATACATATGTATTAATTCTAAAATTCTAGACAAATTTAAATTAATATAAGTACATGACAGCCTGTAAGTAAGTCTATATGTACGTTCTTCATACTAATTTGGAGATTTTAATAAATGTATAATAATATTATTGCGAAAATTTTAAATATTTTCGATTTTCGGTTGAAAATGTTCACTAATTCTATAGAAATCTCAACGTCACGGACACCGAACACGTACACCTTGTTTAATTGACGGAACTTCCCAGTCGCGACAGCCGTTTGTGTAATATTAACGTGTGAGTCGTCTGAATCATAGAGATACCGTAATATTTCAACAAATTAACACATGCACCTGTGTACGGTACGAGACTGCATCGTAGCTATTTGTACCTTTTGGTTACATAAATTATGATAGTACACATATTATATTTTAGTTGATTGTTCTTACTTCTTTGTTAAATATAAAACAGTCAACTCTATTTTAATTTTTTTCTAGCGCTTAGGTGGGCGATTAAGGTAAAATAATAATAGCTAATAGCTATAACAGTGCAACGATTGCTTTCATGTATGATTGGCCATCACTCTTTCGCCATTAGCCAAAATCCACTATCGCAGAAAGATTACCATCACTGCAGCCAATCACAGCAATCATTTGTGCAGATTTTCCGTAATCAGAGGCTGATTTCGCTATTGTTTTGACACCTTCATTGGATGTTATTTTAAACGGTTGATAGGGTTGATATTGATAGTTAGAGAGTTAGCAGGAGGTTTTTAACTAACGTAATAATATGTTTTCATATCATAAAGAGAATATAATGTCTCCTATCTTATAATTATTTTATTGTTGTCTAGGTAGTGAAGTTGAGCCCACTGCTGCAGTCCAAAGCCCGGCTGCAGATCTCGAGGCTCTGATAGAGCGGTTGGAGCGAGTTACGTCGCGCTTGGAGCGTCTGCCCGTCCTGCGCACGCGCACGCCAACCCCGCCCGGCTCCCCCGCGCCCTCTCCCGCCGGCGCCTTCACGCCGCCGCCGCCACCGCCCCTGCCGCAGACGGTAGAGATTATAGTGACCGACAGTATGAGTATCAACGGATACCAGGATTTGATGCAGGTAAGAGGCTACTCGCTCTAGAGACAAGAAAGGCTCTGTCTTAACGTAGAGCTAGAAGTGTAGGTAACAGAACCTACGCTTCTAGCTCTATCTAAGTAGGTATCTTAATATAATGCTCAGATTTTCTTTTTATACTCGTACATATACTTACTTTTAGATACATTTACCTTTTAGATACTCGTAGAAGATAATAACCAACTCGAATAGAAACTCGTGGCCATCCGCCATCATAGTCTTACTTTTAGGCTTTTCGTTTGACGTCAACGATGTTTTACAATTGAGATATAGGCCCTTTTTGGGATTTTAACAAACTACGATCATGTGCTGACTGCTGCTCGTGATTTTTCGTGGCTTCACGATTCCCTTGATGTTATCTTAGATCCACCTTCCTTATTTTCCGTGGTTCACTTAGATGGGATCTTCTAACGTTGCTGAATTGTCTGATTTGGTGTCACTATTCCAGCATCTTTTAAGAGTTAAGAGTTAAGACCCAAACGACAATCAATATTTGTCTGCTCATGAACTCTCTGTGATCCACGTGATGTTTACCTTACCCGGGTGATTAATTATATTATTACCTATTAATTAATCACAAGTTGTGTTCACCACGTGGGAAGTTAGAGCTCGGTAATTGCTTAGCTATTATTATAATTCATAACACTCAGTGGCTGTTTATCCATACTAATATTATAAATGCGAAAGTGTGCCTGTCTATCTGTCAGACTGTCTGTCTTTCAGTCTGTGTTGTGCTACGCTTTCCCGGCCTATATTTTCAACTTTAGTACGATTTTGACTAATTTTTAGGGTTCCGTACCAAAATGGTAAAATGGAACCCTTATGGTGCGACTTTCTCCGTCTGTCTGTCTGTCTGTCTGTCTGTCTGTCCTTCCGTCACACTCGATTATTTCAGTAACTACCGAAGCTATCGACATGAAATTTGGAATAGTTGTGTATATTAGTGGCCCAAAGACACTGGAATTAAAAAAAATTGGAAATTATTTTTGTTCTTATTTAAAAAGGGGGGAAAATCGGAGGGTTGAAATTTAAAAGTGAGATAACTGTACTGTGTGGGGTATCATATGAAAGGGTTTACCTTGTACATTCTAAAACAGATTTTTAATTATTTTTAGTCATGATAGTTTTTGATTTATCGGGCAAAATGTCGAAAAAAATACCGTTCCCCCCCCCCTTATCTCCGGAGTTTACCAATCGAAAAATCTGAAATAATTATGGTCAATAGGAATTTATGTATATTTTACAGGAAAACTATAGCCAATGCTCTAACTATCATAGTTTTTTTTGATATTAACAGTAAACCTCTACAAACAAAGTTAGTTTTGCGGTTCATTTCGTCTTGTTTTTAATACGTCATAAATCGTAAAACATACTACAGGTTTGTACGGAACCCTCGGTGCGCGAGTCCGACTTGCACTTGGCCGGTTTTTGTAAAGGGATAGGTTGCATCCCGGGGTAGGACATAGGCTACTTTTTATCCCGGAAAATTAAAGCGTTCCCGCGGGAATGAAAAACTTAATTCACGCGTACGAAGTCGCGGGCATCATCTAGTTGCATAAAAGTTAAAACAAACAAAAGTAAAGCTTCGAATTTTTTCTCATTAAAATTACACAAAAGAGAATTCCTTAGTAGATATTATTCCAATGCTTATGATACTTGAAACTTTCTGCGGTTCTATAACCCAAGTTGAATACCGACTTTTCTTTCAAGCTTATAATCAAAGCATTTTGTAATATTAGTTTATCCAATTCCATGTTTTCCTAAGCCGGCTTGAGGGCACTTTCAAACAAAAGATTATAGTTGGAAATATTATAAGAGTTGTCTTGTTTAATTTATATTTCTTGTTAGTTAATTTTTTTTCTATTTTGTGACATTTCGATACTGGTACTTGAGAGTAATGTTCATGAGCTCGGATTTGAATATTTTGTATCATAATAATAATGTCCTCCCGACCGGATTTCGGCCACGGCGGCCAATCTCCAGAGAGATTAGCCATCTGCGCGGGAGATATTATAGTGTGTGCGCATACACAGGTGCACTCTCTGTTCCTTTACTCTCAAAGCCCGATGGGACGGAAAATCCGACAGGACCGGAGAGAGATCAGGCGCAGGACCGACGGCTTAACGTGCTCTCCGAGGCACGGGGGTGAAACACCGCCAACTTCCTAACTCCGGGCTAGTATTGAGAATTTCTTGTCAGAAAAACCCAATACTTATTATGGCCCGACCCGGGACCTCGTCGGCCGCAGTCGAACATACCTACTAACCACTAGACCAACGAGGCAGATTTTGTATCATAGTGTCGTTTTAAAAGCTTTGAATTAAATCCACTTAACCCGCCTTTAGCTGTATTCTCAGCTCTCACCGTTACTGCAGCGGAGGCATCCGTTCGTTTTCCCACCAAATACTCTAAAGGCACAAGTCCATCCAGCACATTCGTCCACAATGCAAAGTGTGCTAGGCCATTATCAATCATACTAATATTATAAATGCGAAAGTGTGTTTGTTTGTTGGTTTGTTCAATCATGCCGCAACGGTGCAACGAATCGGCGTGATATTTGGCATGGGTATAGTTGAGGACCTGAAGAGTGACACAGGCTATTTTTTATCCCGGAAAATTAAGGAGTTCCCGCGGGAATCAAAAAAAACTTAACGCACGCGGACGAAGTCGCGGGCATCAGCTAGTAGTAGAATAAACCATTTTGTACCACAAAGGAGGACGGACGCTGTATGTTATATAAAAGCCTCTTGTTGAGGCGTATTTTCTTGCGGATCAAAGCAAAGAAAGCTCCTTATTTCTTGTGTGTAATGTAAGTCTAATGTATTTACATACGCCAAAGGAACCGGGAGTGGTAATAAAACCGGATGCGTGGATGGAAATGGAAGCTGGAGAAGGAAATCATGTTCAAGTAGCTTCGAGCGTAGGATCGAAAAGTTTCAAATAAAATTAAAAACAACGTAAGTAACGACTAGAACTGGATTAGGGTTGGTTAGTGATTTTGAACTCCGTAGGTAGAGATGCCGCTGCGTGTTATCTTCATCTAAGAATTATTAAATTGAAATTCTGTCCTGTGGAAAAGTATCCATAAAGGAATACTTTTTTAATTTTACCTGGTTGTTTACAAAATGTGTTCGTACGAGAATTTAATTGAAATATTTCGTCGAGCATTGCAACTTTGGAATTGAAGTGAATTTTTATTAAAAAGAAAGCAATGTAAGAGCAAAGAAAGCAAAGAACCGAGTATTTCTTGGGAACAAACAAGAGCGTCTAGTTGCGCATTATAAGCAAGCTTCCTTGTTTAGGCCCTCAGAAGTATCGCCGAATAAATCAATTTGTATCGGCATTCGGCAATATATCCACCCCCGTTTCTACGGATTTGTTATCTTTACGATGTTTACTGTAACATGATTTTGTGGTTGTACTTGCTAACTTCATTGCTACTCGTAACATTTTTTGTTATTGACGACCTCCGTGGCGCTCTGTATGAGCGTCGTTGTGTTAACGTGCGGTGGTCCCGGGTTGGACAGGGTCAATTTAAGAGTTTATAATTTCTGAATTTTCTCTGGTCTGGTCTAGTGGGAGGCTTCGGCCGTGGCTAGTTACCACCCAACCGGCAAAGACGTACCGCCAAGCGATTTAGCGTTCCGGTACGATGCCGTGTAGAAACCGACTAGGGGGATGGGTTTAATATTATAACTGCCATGCCCCTAACAGGTTAGCCCGCTACCATCTTAGACTGCATCATCACTTACCATCAGGTGAGATCGCAGTCAAGGGCTAACTTGTAGCGGATTAAAAAAAAAATATTCCCTTTAACTTTATTTTTTCTTTCTGAAATGGTATGAAAATATTATGTGGCGTCTATCTGTGAGTAAGTAAGTACTCCTGCCCGCGCCAATCCATTTACTTCGTCAATGGCCTGCACCCTTGTTTAGACAATTTGTTTGCTTTACGACGTTGTCTTTGACTTGATTTAAGAGCTGCCAAACAAAGTGAGTTTTACAGATTGTATTACGTTTGGTATTCTATCTTTCAAACACAATTATTCAAGAAAGTAGTAGTAAAGTAGAAGAAGTAGTAAAGTCTTCAAGAAGATGTCCTTCCCTGGTTTATTTTGAATCAAGCATTTTGAGTTCTGTTAGACCGATTTTAAAATTTTCAATTAATGTAGTTAATAGATATTATGTTAAGCTCCCGCTCTTTGGTTTTTTTTAAAATACCATGTCCATATCGACGTATGGGAAGTACATACAGCGTCAATCGATTTACACCGACAATGACTGACCTTGTTAGGAGTTAGGACAATTTGTTTGCTCTACAATGTGAGTTGTGACTTGTCTGATAACTGCGAAAGCGAGAGCGAAAGCATTGATTTTATTGCTTAGGGGGATGATGTAGCGATAATTCTGTAGTGTGGAAGAAATGTGTTTAATAGTCTATTTTTATAGCTTTGTTTGTATCTATGCTTATTCTTTCCCTTGCATCTCACAAACTACTTTACTTAGATTAGACTGATGATCTATTTTTTCATAGCTCTAGAAAACCTATGCCATTATTGTTTGCACCAAAAACGAGAAGATTTATACAGAAATTGTAAAATATGTTTGCTGGCTCTACTATTTCCGATACGATAGAAAAACAAAACAGTACAAAGTCATTTGACATGTTTTTCGAGTACCTACCCCTCACTGGTTCCATTTTTTAACCCCCGACTCAAACATAGGGGGTGGGGTGTCATAAATTTAACGTGTGCTGTGCATGTATGTGTCATCGTAGCTCCCAAATAGATGAACCGATTTTAATTAAGTTTTTTTTTGTATGAAATCAAGAGTGTTCTTAACTTCTTAGCTATTATGATTCAAGAAAATCTGTTCAGCCGTTTGAAGATAATCAGCTCTTTTCTAGGTGTAAGAGTTCGTTTTAATGTGTTGGGTGTTTTGTAATTCTTAATTTGTATTATTGGCTTAACAGTCACATTACAGTACCTACTACACGTACTATTAAAAGTACGTTTTAAAAGTACACTGGTTATCCACATACTTTAATTTAGCAATTCACAAACACGGTCGCCATAATTATAAGATCAATAATAGAGTCAGACCAGTGTGTACTAGTGTAGGTACTAGGTACCCCTTCGACCATGCAGGGCGTAGATTAAAAAATAATGCCTCTTTTAAACTATCGATACATTGAGTTTAACAGTACTAAGTAAATGTTGTTTCACCTAGTGGCAATCACTATATTGGATACAGATACCTACGAAGAAGGATTATTACAAGCTTGATAAATATTTACGCAATACCAGTCCTATTATCTCTGAAAAGGTATTAAAGGAGTTGCTTGCGTCTGCAAAAAGGGCTATTGTTGCTGTGAAAAGAGTTCTAGTGGCCCATATTCCCTTCAGGGTTTATGCCCTTGTGATAAATGACGGGATGGGCCATTTATCATGTCATCCACTATAAACGATTACATCAACTACAGTTTGGGTACCTAACTTAGCAGTTTATTAAACGAGTGTATATAATTGACATTTCACTTGAGATTAACAGTTTGGGCAACTTAGAAAAATACCATCGATATAGGTATATGTAGTTGGTGGGCCCTTTCATAGAAAAAAGTTGGGCGTCCGACTTGTGGTGCATGCCCCTCACCTGTATAAGCCCGTCCTTGTACCCGCCATAGCGCTGTCCCGCTTTTCAGACTAGATGGCGTTAGTAAAATAGGTCCACAGTCTTTGTTTGACAGGGCCCGTATATGTAAATTGAGGTCCTTTCCTCACCGTCGTTTTGTAAAGCAGACAGCATTCGGTAACACTAAATATCAAAAGCATCCAGTATCCCATCATGCGGGATTTGTACCACTATAGGTATAGATATTTAACTAATATTAATCTCTTGTTCTAGGGTCCCCTGCAGACTTATTTGCAGTTGTCGAAAAAGCTCGGCGGGGACATCGCTACACACGCCAACCTCGTTAACGATGCTTTTCAGTAAGAGCCTAACAATCTATACCTACTAATATTATAAATGTGAATGTTTGGAAAAGTATGGATGAATGTATGGATGGATGGATGTTTGTTACTCAATCACGCAATAACGGCTGAACGGATCTGGATTCAATTTGGAACAGAGAAAGATTATAGTCTGGAATAACACATGGGCTACTTTTAATCCCGGAAAATTAAACGAATTCCCTGGTCTGGCCTGGTGGGAGGCTTCGGCCGTGGCTAGTTACCACCCTACCGGCAAAGACGTGCCGCCAAGCGATTTAGCGTTCCGGTACGATACGAATAGGGGTATGGGTTTAATATAACTGCCATGCCCCTAACACTTAGCTAGCACGGTTAGCCCGCTACCATCTTAGACTTCATCATCACTTACCATCAGGAGAGATCGCAGTCAAGGGCTAACTTGTAGTGGATAAAAAAAAAAACAGTGCAAGTTATAAACTGTGTGTGCGTGTGTGTTTGTAGCTAATGCGCGGCATGCATTTCAATGCGACTTATGACGAACTCAGTAACGTACTTACATACAAACAATAATTTTTATTTTATACCTGGATTAGTTAGATTTTATAATATCAATATTAAGATATTATGTTATGTTTGAGAATCATACTAATATTATAAATGCGAAAGTGTGTTTGTTTGACGTCAATCACGCCGCAACGGAGCAACGGATCAACGTAATTTTTAGCATGGGTATAGTTGAGGACATAAGATACTATTTATCCCGGAAAAGCAAAGAGTTCCCTCGGGAACCAAAAATCCTCAAGGCTCAATCCACGCGGACGAAATTGCGGGCTTCACCTTGTACTTATAATTTATTAAATTTCAAACTCACTAAAAATTATCAGCCCTGGTCGTGGTCGGAACAAGCGCCTCGAAGTAGCAGCTTCTAAAATGTTGTAACACCACTGGGAACTTTCAAAAGCATGTACGAACAATGCAACTGCCGCGATGCGTTATTTTGTAATCTCGACCGTAAGATATGTTCCAATCTTCAATCGTTCGTTTGTTTTAGGGAACAACTCCGCTACATACAATTGGCAGCGTCTCGGTCAAAACCATCAGATGGGGAACAGGTTCAACTCCTCAAGCCGACCAGCGACAAGATCTCCGCAATCCAACAGTATCGCGAAAAGAACCGCGCCTCGAACTTCTTCAACCATCTCTCCGCCATATCCGAGAGCATTCCCGCCCTCGGCTGGGTCGCGGTGGCGCCTACTCCCGCACCTTATGTCAAGGAGATGAACGACGCTGGCCAGTTCTACACGAACCGCGTGCTAAAAGAGTGGAAAGAGAAAAACAAGACCCACGTAGAGTGGTGCAAAGCATGGGTGCAACTACTGTCGGACCTGCAGGCATATGTGAAGCAGTACCATACTACTGGGTTGGTTTGGTCTGGTAAGTTTGGAAGTATATCTCGAAACTCTTCCTTCTTTTATATCAACTATCTTTTTGTTTTTTGTTTTAAATTAATGTGTGTTTTGCTAGGAATCCTCCGACATGGTTATCGGACGGTTATCGGAGACTTTATATAGCTTAACACGGCTTTTTTTTTTACCTTATTCTCTTTTAATTGTCGCTCTTAACGCTTTCTGTTAGAAATACGCGAGAGTGCCTGGAAGCTAAGGATGTGTTGGAAACCTTAGTAGGTATAGGATTCTTTAATTTTCATTGCTTATTAATTTTAGTTGAATGAGGACTCCAATGGAAACCGACTTATGTATTATTAGTGGTTGTTTATTTTAGAAGTCCGGGTAGAAGTTTTGGCCTTAATAAACATCAAATTAATGTTTTTTTTTTAAATTAATAGCAAGCAATTAATGATCAGGCGGGTCACTTCATGTGATTACCGCCGCCCATGAACATTTGCAGGACTGGAGGAATCGCCAATGCATTGCCGGTGGTCTTTGAACAATTTGTTTATATGTGCCCCTTGAATAGCCACTGTTTTGAAAGTGGAAGCTGAAGCTCCATAAATCCTTAAACGAGCATATTAAGTTTACTGATACTTTAACGTCATCGTCGAACTAATAAAGTGGAATTTATCACTCGTAAAATAGAAGTTTTATACGGCCTGCAATAAAGGAACCTTCTTTTCTTAATCTTTATGCGAAAAGTTGGTCGATAGTCTGGTAATACTAAGATAAAAAGGTTAATAAGAGAAAAATAAACATGAATAGGTACCGCACCTATGCAATTAAAATTGATGAGGTAGGTAAAAATTGTTTAATTCCTCATAATGTAATTAATTGCGCTACCGGCAACAATCAATTAACCTTAAAACAAAACTAGGTTAGGTACGTCATAAAGTTCGTTCAATATTAGCATTGATCGTAACATTTTCGTGTGTCAATGTAATTTATTCGAAAGCCCCTTTGAAATGGGAAATAAAATTATGCTGCTGAATAATGTACGCAGGGGTAAATTTAATTTGAATCTAGCTCTAGAATACATACAGGTGACAATATTGTTTTGTCTTTGTTGAAATGTCATTTTATGTGGTTGGGTGCAGCTGCTGTAACGTATCATAGAAATGCAAAACATTATATTCATAGCAGTGATACCCTAGTCTAGTGTTACAAACCTTGGCAAAGACTTTGCAAGTGGTACAGACAAAGCTGCTTTGCTTCGCGGACTGTACCGGGCATATGAAGAATTTTGATGACCTCCGTAGCGCAGTGTTGGGCGCTGTTGCCTTAACGTGCAGAGGTCCCGGGTTCAATTCTCGGCAGGGTCCATTTGGGAATTTATAGTTTCTGAATTTTCCCTAGTCTCGCTTGGTGGGAGGCTTCGGCCGTGGCTATTTACCACGCTACAGGCAAATACCAGGCCAGGCGATTTAGCGTTCCGGTACGATGCCATGTAGAAACCGATTAGGGGTATGGTTTAAATATAACTGCAGCATCATCACTGATGATGCTAGGGCTGACTTGTAGTGGATATGAAAAAAAAGAATCTTAACCGCCGGTATTTTCCCGCCTTTGCGTTTCGACCCTTACCAAGTCCTTGTTGGCAGGCAAAGGAGCGGGCGCACCGCCCCCGCCCCCGCCCGGAGGCCTTCCTCCACCGCCGCCGCTGCCCGAAGTGGACTTCGCGAACATGAGCGCTGATGACAGGAGCGCGCTCTTCGCCGAAATCAACAAGGGTGAAGCCATTACTAACAGTGAGTACCTCTTCGTCTATTTCCATCTAGCACTTTCTCGGAGTTTTTGTCTTGGGTAAGATATTCATGCCTACTATTATTATTATGAACCCGACGATGCTCGTGACCTGGTCCGCGTGGATCAAACTTCGCGTAAAATAGCGGGGGAACTACATATTTGAATTTGCCGGAATAAAAAGTATGCCCTATCTTGGGATGTGACCTATCTCTATACTAAATTTCGTTAAAATCGCTAGAACAGAAGTGAAAGCGTAGCAGACAGACAGACACAATCGTATTAATAATTTTAGTATTTATGTCAAAGTGTGTCTGACCAGAATCAGATTCTATAGATAAGAAGTCAGGAGAACTCAGTTCCTTTTTAAAAATAGAATATTATACTTGGGTGGATTACTAACGTCGAGTGGATTGCTCTAATGCTTTGTAGAACATTCGGGATTTAGGTTATATACATTCTGTCAAAAAAGTACCAGGAATTCATCATTTGTTTCTAATTCCAAATTCAATTCAAAAATTCTTTTTTGTCGCTAAGTTGGCACAACTGTCGTCTATATTGCCGCGAAGTTTGAGCGTCAATTGTTATTTACTTTGTTTACAGTGCGCCATTTTGTCAGTTCATCTCAATAGTGTTTTGCGATTTTTACAATGATTAAAAATATCGAACAAAGAGTTTGTCTCAAATTTTGCATCGCAAATGGAATTTCGTGTTCAGAGTCGCTGGAAATGTTGCAGAAAGCTTACGGGGAATCGATTTTATCAAAAACACGTGCATACCATGCATTCAAAAGTGGTTGAGATGTGGTGGAAGATTTGCCTCGCTCTGGTCGGCCATCAACGTCTTCAACTAAAGCTAACATCGCTAATGTGAAAGAAATGGTGACTGAAAATCCTCATTCAAGTTTGAGAGAGATAGCTGCTGAACTTTCTGTGTCTCAAGAATCGATTCGTATCATTTTAAACGACGATGAAGGCCAGATTTGTGGAAAGAAAATTCTTGGATGCACCACGACAATGCGCCATCGCACAAGGCCATCATTGTGAATGAATTTTTGACCAAAAACTCAACAAATACCATCGAACAACCACCGTATTCACCGGATATGGCTCCGGCCGACTTTTTTCTCTTTCCAAAACTCAAATTACCACTTTGTGGCACCCGTTTTCAATCGATAGAAGACATAAAAGAGAATTCGCGGCAAGAACTGAAGTCGATTCCGAAAAATGCCTTTAAAAAATGCTTTGAAAATTGGATTATTCGTTGGCTTAAGTGTATTATTTCCGAAGGGGCCTACTTTGAAGGAGATACAATAAATTTGGAATAATAATTAACATTTTGTGTATTATACACCTTTTCCCGATACTTTCTTGACAGAGTAGTATATCAAGTTATATAGAGCTCTGTGAAGATAGATTTATCCGCGATGCTTCCGTTTATTTCAAAGTGCAGTGTAAACTCTGAAAGTCAAAGCGGGTCTGAGAAATGAGGTAGGTTTCCGTACATTTTTTATTTCTGGTCTAACCAAAATAAACTCACTTTCTGGAAGATTTTGTATGTGAGTATATATATATACTCACAAACCTGGGGTACGGGTCTACGGGAGCAAGATCTTCGCAAAACTTTACTGATAACCGAATTACTCCGTTCACTGAAAACAGAAATTGAAAGGCCGCAGACGATATTAATTACTTGACTTGAATTTGCCAGGACGTACAGATTTCTCAGGAATAAGTTTACTGTGGGGCAATAAAGAAAATGGAAAATAAAGATATTTGTCCTTCCTAATTACGCAGATCCTAATCTCTTTAGACTTGTCGTTTAACACAGAATTCCACAGCATGCAAAGGCGGTCTTATCGCTCATGGCCATTTCTATCAGACTTTTTGTGTACAACAGAATAAGCGTCAATATCAGTTTGATTTTCTGAATTTAATTCGGTTTTCCAATTTATTTTCGGATTTACTTTATCCATTTTGATCCACAATGTTATCTTTCAATCTATCACGATCGCCACAAAGCAATTTCTTATTCTATTCACATAACCAAATTCAAACATTTTACGTGATTGGTATTATTTCTATAGGTGCCTGCCTACTGGAAACAATGTACCTATTTTTAACCGACTTCAAAAAAAGGAGGAGGTTCTCAATTCGACTGTATGTTTTTTTTTTTTCTTTTTTTTCGTATGTTTGTTACGCGATTTCTCCGCCAATTATGAACCGATTTTGATAATTCTTTTTTTGTTTGGTAGGTCATACTTCAGAGGTGGTCCCATTTTAATTCTTTAATTTTAAGATCTGATGAATATCTCCGGAGATGGAGAACGGAACTCCTCATGGATAAGAGTAAATTGCTCGCGATCAGTGTGATAGTCTTGTAAACAGTATGTTTTAACCATGCATAGCATATCTCGTTCTGGTTACATCCTGTATTTTAAAACAGTGGGGCCACTAAAAATGGTGAAATAAAAAAAATTCAAAAAATAAAATAAAAACCGACTTCAAAAACCACAAACACTAAAAAGTAAAAAATAATTTAATTTATTATGTATACAAGAGTTAATTTAGTTCTATAATAACATTTTTTGAAGTCGGTGCCAATGTGGAGTCGGTGCCAATGTGGAGTCACGTCAACAATAATGAAGAGTAGGTAGACGGTTCATGCGGCTAATTGGTACCGACTCCAAAAAATGTTATTATAGAACTAAATTAACTCTTGTATAGGTACATAATAAATTAAATTATTTTTTACTTTTTAGTGTTTGTGGTTTTTGAAGTCTGTTTTTATTTATTTTTTGAAATTTTTTTAACCCATTTTGTTTGCGAACGTATTTTCATCTCATTGAAAGCCTTCACGTTAGCGAACTTGTGGTTTAGTTCCGAGGTACCACATATGAGTATCACACCACATATGGGTTGTGGTGTGATACATACGACATATAGTGCTACATATTTTATTTCGTTCTACATTTACTATTTAAAGACGTTCTGTTTTATTTTTAATGACAGTGTCGGTACTTACTTCATTTAAATGATTTGGATATAATAATAATTTATAGGTACACTTTCAGATTGGAAATAATTGAATTCGTTTTCAAAATAGGGAACTCAATAGACAGAAGAAGTTTTATTATGCCCCCTTAAAATACATACGTCTTCAAAATACATAGTCTGTCTGTCTTCTACGCTTTCACGGCCCATGTATTCAACTGATTGAAATTTGGTGCAGGGATATATTGTATCCCGGGGAAGGACAGGCTACTTTTTATCCCGGAAAATTCAGAATTTCCCGCGGGAATCAAAAAACTTTAAACCACGCGGATGAAGTCGCGGGCATCACCTTGAAATGAATATAAATGCCATAATCTGTTCGTAGCTCTGCGCAAAGTGACATCGGAAATGCAAACCCACAAGAACCCGCAGCTTCGGCAGGGCCCCGCGCCTTTCAAGGCGACCAGCCCGAAGGTGCCCGCCAAGCCGCTGCCGACGCCAGGGGCCGGCAGTCTCGACAAACCACCTGTGTTCGCGAGGGATGGCAAGAAGTGGGTCATTGTGAGTACATTTTTCTAATTTTTTTTTTATTACAAGTTTTTCTTAGTTTAGATGTCGCATGAGGCCAATGCGACATCTAAACTAAGAAAAACTAAAGCTATTCGGGACATTGGGAGTTCGACCCTCAGGCACGTAGAGTTTCCAAACCATTAGTAAGTACTAAAGTATAGAGACCGCGTCCAAGTAAGCGTAGTGTGGGGCGCCTTCCACAACGACGGACTGACGTACTTCTAGCTATTTGGAAATAATTATGTGTTACATGATAATTATGATAAGTATATGTATGTCATTTTAAGCATAAAATATCACTCACTTTCACTTTGAAGGAGGAATTGTGGTTGCTCGAGAGTTATTTATAATGTTCGTAATTAGGGTGTGAGGTCTGCTTATGTCTATAGATGGACCAAAACTCTTCTCGTTCTGAAAGGAGTTGGGATGATGATGATGTATTTTTAACCACACACCAGATTTTGAATGATTGTAATGTGATCTTTATATCTTAATAACTTCGTCGATAGAAACCCTTATTATTATGTCTCATTTAGTTTTACTACGCAGTTGTTACTTAGGATAGTCTAAACCTAACCTTTTTTATTAGTATTCTCATATAAGCAAGCTAGAATAGGATATAGACGTTTTAGTGGTTTTACTTCACAGTAGCAGTAAATTGTCTCAATATCTCTTAAAACCCGCAGCTGTGACCCGGCTTTGCGCCGTTTACGAGCCCGTGGGCGTCGCTCTCGACACACCCGCCCGTATTAGCGTGAGATGACTTAGGGGTATGTTCCGAAATACACTGCGAGCACTGTAAGGTGTGACGTCAATTTAGTTAGGTATACTGGTTACTGCTTAAAACGGAACGCAGTCAGCACTGAGAGCACCTTACCTCGAAAACGCCAGTGCTCACAGTACAAAAATGGCGATGATTTATGGCGTCATATATTTCGATACACATGCTGCGGCAGTGTAGGTACTGTCAGTCCATAACGGAACGAATTTCTCCACAGTAAGAGCACTGAATAGTGCTCGCAGTGTATAACGGAACACACCCTAGAAATGGGTCATCGTGACTGCACTACGTTTTAAAAACATTCTGCTCTCAATTCGCAATTCTAGTATAACAACAATTTAGCGCTTACTGCGATCTTACCTGAGGGAATACTTTAGTTCTAACTTAACATGAGAATTTAGGTATATCTGCCATTTAGTATGGAAGCAAATGTCTAGCATCAACGTCACTTTAATTTTTTTTTATCCACTACAAGTTAGCCCTTGACTGCTACCTACCTGATGGTAAGTGACGATTAGCTGTGTTCGGGTGTCATTTTGATATGATAATTTTACCGTCAGGACACAAAAATGGTCTAATACGGAATGAGGTATATAAGGAAGCACAGTAATCCGGAAGACAAAGGTATGACAATTCTAAACCTAAACGGTTTGATCACGGCATCGTATCCAATCGCTATTTCGTTGACAAACTGACAAGTGTGAATATTTCTAAATAGTCTTTGACCGAGCGAAGCGAAGGTCTCTGAAGTCTACTTGAGTGAATTTTCACTTGTCCGTCCGTCCGTCGGTCCGTCTGTCAGTCAGTCAGAGCCTTATAACTTCTGAATTACTGAACGTAAGTACTTCAAATTTAAATATAATATGTAAACCGATGGCTCTCATAGAAGCGAATGCGAAGTAAAATATTTTTTATAGTGCTACATAGGATTGCGGTATATCATTTTAAAGATAATTAGGAATAGAGTCCAAAAATTTTTTTTTTTAATTTTTCCCCTAAAGTTGACGAAATGGGGGGCTTTCAAAGTGGAGATTTTCTAACGTCCAAAGTTGACCTCAGAACTCTCAATTTTCTGAAAGGCTGAGCCTGAAACTTGATCAATTATTTGAATTATATCCTGTACTTGAACAACAAATAAGTACTAAAATTAGATAAATATTATATAAAAACGAAATTATTTAATTTTTAATGAGTTTCAGTATTTTAAACAGAACTTCACATTGATGTCAATAGATGGCGCTCTGTAAAAGTATATTCGTTTGTGCTTACAAATAATAGACGTTAGCACCATCTTACGTGGAATAAAAAAATAGTCTACTGATAGTACTGATGTAGGTATATGAACGTAAAGATGAGCGCGCATCTAGACATGCTCGCAAGTTAACTACATATTACAATATAATATAGTTAAAACTATTATGGATACCGCGAGGTCTCAGTTCGGGGCGAACCACTAGTTATTTAAATAAGAAATAATATATAATATGGAGTAAATGATTTAATTAGGCCACTATAAAAGAGAATCTGACTTAACCGACATACACTAAAGCTGGCTTTACCGCTGGTTCTAGTTTCAGAAATTCCACTGGAATCTTAATAACCGCTAACTCCAGTACTAGGCTTCTTAAATCTTTAAAAACATTAAAAGTATTGCGATAAAAGTTACAATAAAGAAAACGGTGAAAGATGTCATTCGTGTCGACTGCACAAACCTGTCCGTAAACCGGTGATCTTAACAAAATTGGATAAACTACTATCCCTCGTTTATTTGTACAGATATGGAGAAAACATTGGCTGCAATTTCATTGGCTGCAATGTGTAATGCTAACCACATAACAAGCTATTTAGCATAAAACCTTTTTTTGGTACACTGCTTTATTCAAGTCTATTAGAGCCGATGTATCTTCTGTCCTTATGGTTAATGTAGAAAATTAGCTCTGCCGCATCAGTAATTGAGCTAAAGGAATATATAAATTCATTCATAGCCCTAGTTTGTTGTTTTAATGTCTTGTTTGTTTTCGTGTTCCTGTGTGCAATAAAGATTTAATAAATAAATAAATTCATTCAATGACAAATTCTATTTTCTGTATCCACGATATTATCCTTAGGTGACAGGTAGCTCCTTAACCGTAAAAATACGGTGAAGGCTAAGAGCCCTGTCGTATCATGATGCAATGATATCAGCAATGCTATGAAAATATGCAAACGCAATGTTATCTACCATTCAACCATGCTGAACTTTTCTTTTGTGCCAACCTATTGCATATTTATAAGGACAGTCACACCCGTCTTATATTATGTGTAGTTCTCACGAAAGCAAAGAGAAGCTAACTGGGTGCAGAAATAAACCAATCAGGATTATTGACAGATAATGTGATAATTTGGTCACATAATCTCTCAATAGTCCCTCGGTCTTTCTGGAAGCTGAACACGTCTCCGCATCGTTCCGCTTTTATTTAGTGGAAATTCATTTTTAGTATAAGTCATATAAGAACGTGATGGAACGACTGTATCAGCCCTACATTTTCTGTGTCATATGCTTCCAAAGTTTTCATCGTAAATTCACACCAGTAGTAAGCTGTCATCGCGTCCAAACATCGATCGTACTTTGCTACACCCCCTTTATATAGTAAAGCTTTTAAAACTTTAGTTTATACGACATTTACAAACATGAACACTGTAGACTGTAGAGCTTAGTAGTTTGTGCTAAATATTATTATAATAATTAATAAATCTGAACTCAAATTGCTAATAGCTAAATCGTATAATATTAATATTAATAATAATATGATGGTCCTTTTGAATCTACTTAACATAGTTTCGGAATATTTAGTAAACCAACATATTATTATGTTAATGTTTTCCTTCAGGCGGTATTCCTTTGGGTATTATGACTAAAAGGGCGTTCTCGGTCAAGGCAATTGCCTTCATACTTGCTCAGAAGTTTGTTCAACCGAGGAGGCAATTCTGATATATACCTACTTTTGAAGCTTTGCGAGTAATGAAAATAAAAACTTTTCCTTTGAACAAAATTTACAAGTAAATACGATGAAAATTTTAATCAACAAGTAATTTGATATCTACAATTCATCTCGGATCTGCGGATCGGATCGGAGATATGCGTACAGTAAAATATTAATAATAAAATTGTGATATGTTTGCCCGCCAACCCGCATTGGAGCGCGGGTCTAAGCTCTAATTCCCACTCTCCTATAAGAGTGGAGGCCTGTGCCCAGCAGTGGGACGTTAATGGGCTGTAGTGGTGGTGGATATGTATGTAATTTTTCACAGTTCCAATGTACACAGTGATACTTAAAGAAGAGATGAAGCTCCTTAATTGGAAAAAAATATCGTTTAATTGTGATGAAAATGCACTAGTGTAATGGTGTTGGTGTCGCTTTCATCGAATTTTCAAATCACAACGGTTCTAAAGAAGTTTCACTTCAAAAAATGTTCTAAATAAATACATTGTTCACAGGAGTACCAAAAAGGAAATTCCAATCTGGTGGTGGAGAACGCCGAGATGAACAACGTTGTATACATGTTCCGATGCCGCGACTCGGCGCTCACCGTGCGCGGGAAGATCAACGGCGTCGTGCTGGACTCGTGCACCAAATGCGCTGTGGTGTTCGACAACCTCGTCTCCAGTGTGGAGTTCGTCAACTGCCAGTCCGTGCAGATGCAGGTGAGTGGGTGACCGCCTTAAGCTATTTTCGGACATATATTATATCAGTTATAGTTCTTGCAATAGGGATGATGACAACTCAATCAAATCAGCAACTGTTTATCAAACTTGAAAACGCGCTTCGTATAGTAGTGAATTACAACGCTTATTTTTTTTCTTTATTCGATAGTTTAAAATCAAACTTAAAACTAACAGAAGATGTGAATTTTAGGTCTTTTGGAAGATCCTCTAATTAAAAATCAGTAAGAAATAATTTATTTTTGACATAGGCATCATCCCAATTTGATGAGTGCACGTGGCTCATGGTTGTGTTGAAGTCCTATCTGTATACATTAGTATACGTGTAAATTTGTGAGTGTGCTTGTTTGTGCGTACGACTGACCGTACGAGAGGCACGCACACTTACTAGAGTTGTTCAAAACTGCTATAAAACCATAGCTCGCTACAGGCTATAAACTATAAATTTCTAGCATGCTTTTAAATAATATGCTATCCTATAGCACGCATGAAAGCGTTTTTTATGAAAGCATGTGAGCGGCCGGTAGGATATGAGTGGTGACGTACGCTCACAGCAGCGCGCGCGAGACTAACGGTCGGCCAGCGCGCTACCGGCTGGCGGGCGCCGCTACGGCCGCTACTAGTGCTACGAACTACGAAGCACCGCGCGCGATCTATCGATATTCGTAGCCCCATAGCGTCAGAGGCTCCTCGGATAGCATGCTGTCAATCAATGTCAAAAAAATCTTTTGCGCTACGTGCTATTTTAACCACCTCTAACAATTACGCAATGTGTAAAGTTCACGTAACGTTCTACTATAAAGTTCACGCGCGCTCGTGAGTTGCAAGTACTACCTACGTATAAGAGTATATTATTTTCCTTATAAACGTTTCAGATACCCATTGGCAATCGAATATTTCTTGTGTAATAAAAATTAAAATCTCTCAGACAGATATAAACTTTTATAACAATTTGCTAATTATTTGTAAAGTTCTACTGTTCTACATGTTATATTAAATAGATCTTAGGATAATTTCAGACTCACCTGATCACCTGTTTGGAAATTTAATTTATAACGGGACAAACGTAATATGAAACACACGGGTTACCCTAACATGAACACAATTAATTTTCGAGACCCGACGCAAACTTCCAGAATATTTTATGACATAACTTCGCAGAGTTCATGCACAACTATTGATTTTATGTGCCAAAAATTACTGAATTTAGCGTTGTCTTATTATTTAACGCTGAAAGTTCGCTGTAACGGCTTTGGATTGTAGAAACAAGTAAGATCAGAGTTTCTGACGATCTGTGTACTGTGGTACCTATACAATAATCCCAGGTTCGATTCTCATTATGGGTAGTTTGGAAATTTATACTATCTAAATCATCTCTGAATTGGTTTTGTGGGAGGATTCAGACTGTTCTAGACTTATTTTACCACCCTAGTGACAAAGCCGCGCCGGTTTAGCGTTCCCGCACGCACGATGTCGTGACAGGTGTAAAACAACCAAGTTTCACAAAAATAGGTAAAGGATTCACAAAAACTGCCATACCCTGCCGTATAAGTCTGCTCCCATCATCACTTTCCACCAGTTGAGATCGCAGTTACAGACTAACAGCTACTAATTGTATTTAGGGGCTACTCGCATTTCGATTTTCCGGAATAATACCGGGATGCTACTGTTGTAGATAGATATTGGCATTTTTATTAGGGTTCCGTACCCAAAGGGTAAAAACGGGACCCTATTACTAAGACTCCGCTGTCTGTCTGTCTCCAGGCTGTATCTCATAAACCGTGATAGCTAGAAAGCTGAAATTTTCACAAATGATGTATTTCCGTTGCCGCTATAACAACAAATACTAAAAATTAAAAAAATATATATATTAAGGGGGGTCCCCATACAATAAACGTGTTTTTTTCGTATTTTTTTGCTCAATATCAAAAACGGTAACAGGTAGACGGTTCAAATTTTCACAGAATATTAACTTGTATATTACCTTTCAAAATAAATAATTAAATATCAATAAAGTAAATATTAAAGGGGGGCTCCCATACAACAAACGTAATTTTTATTTTTAATACGTCATAAATCGTAAAACTTACTACAGGTTTGTACGGAACCCTCGGTGCGCGAGTCCGACTCGCACTTGTTACATATTAGTATGGACGTAGAACTATCAGAGTAGACTACATGTCGGTTTTTTTTGTTTAGGTGCTAGGCAAGGTGCCAACGGTCTCGATCGATAAGACGGACGGCTGTCAGATCTACCTCTCGAAGGAGTCGCTCGACGTGGAGATCGTGTCCTCCAAATCCTCGGAGATGAACGTGCTCGTGCCAAAGGCTAATGGCGACTATGTGAGTGAAATGTTATATTATATGATGATATTATAGGGACACCAATTTATGTGACCCAGTGGCCGAAATTGGAACTAATTTGCATTTATGTATTTTATTTTTAATATTTACTAGTGACGCTGTCACTGGGTCATACAAGTTTTTGGAACTATACAACTTAAGTCATAAGTTTACGCACCTCGGACAGTAGTGTGCGTTTTAAGAAATTAAATATCACTTGCTTTAAACGGCGCATGAAAACATCGTGAGGAAACCTGCGTGCCTGAGAGCTCTTCATAATATTCTCGAAAGTGTGTGAAGTCTGCCAATCCGCATTTGATTAGCGTAGTGGACTATGGAAGACTCGTGTTCTGTTGTGAGTCAGCAACGGGTTCAAATCATGTTGATGATAATGTAAGGACATATCAAACTCTGAATCAACTGGACCAAATGTCAGGGACTTATCCGTTATCCGTGTGCATACGTAACAGGAAAACGTACAGGAAAAGCGGTATAATGAATTCAAGAAGTGTATTGTGTCGTACAAAACTTACTTTTTATGTAAAAGTAAACAATGTCACAAAAACACAAACATAAGCACGAAACGTCTTCTCAGTGGTGTAAACAATCGGACACATCACTGTACCCTTACTCTGAGATTGATCGAATTTAAAATACGGTCTCACTAAGTGAGGTGAATTACATATGCATCAAACTAAAATGAATCTTAATATTATTAATTTAGAGCTCAATTTCGTGTATGCATTCACAGCTAGCGCTCCAAACGATACGTTTCGAAATTTGAATCGGTTGCACTGAATTTGTGGCTTTAAATCAAGAGTTTTTGGGTTCATTTTAGTTTGACTCAAATGTGATTCACCTCACTTAGTGAGACCGTATTTTAAATTCGATCAATCTCAGAGTAAGGGTACTGATGGTGCTTGCACGTCGTTCCGTTCCGTTCTTGTGCTGAACAGTTTCTGCACATTTCAAGTGAGTCACAACTGGATCAGTGACGAAATCTTAATGGGTTTTTAAGTGTTACTTCCACCAATTGTCTAATGAAATAAGTAATGAGAAAAAACTCATCACCGACAACAGAACACCGTCATCATAAACAAAACATGAAATTTAACTTTGCAGCTTTCGACCAATGTAGGTCGGAGTGCAGTATTGCACACCGAATGCCCAATTAGATTAACATGTTAATAAATAACACTTTGCATTGGCTATTCAATAAAACGCGGGAGCACCTGGGCTTACATTTTCCATTTAAACCTTTTTTAGCATTTCATTTTATTAAAACAGTGTAGAGGTAGTTTAATCTTAAAACGAACGCGCCTCCATCGTGTGCAACTCATATGCAAAGCATATCAACCAAATCAACCGAATCGGTTGCTGTCATTGGTCATTCAGTTACCGGCTATTTAGACATGAATTCCACGACCGCGAATGGGTTGGCCAACTAGTGCATAATGACGCAAACGTTTAGTGAGGCGCTTTCATTCTTAGATTAGACTATCTCTAAGAGAATGTAGGGTCCTGTAAGCGCGTCCTTTTTGAACACAGAGGAATTTGTTTGCAGACCGAGCATCCTATACCGGAACAATTCAAAACTATGGTAAACAAGCCGCCCACCGGCCTCACTACGACGCCCGTCGAGAGCAAGGGCTAAATCTCAACGACCCTTCATCAAAGCTCGGGAACTCGCTATACTTCATTATATTCATTCACTAGATAGTGAATCAAATTAGATAATTTGTATGGTTTCCTCCACAACACTACCCACAAAATACGTAAATGTGTAATCAGATAATTTTCGTTAGTCGTGTTTTCTAATCAATATTTTTAGTATTATGGAAATGTATAGAAGTACTTATCTTTTATTTGTATTTTGGTATTAAAAATGGTTTGCTTAAATATCATAATTTATGTAACAACGGAAATAATAGTAGGTACTTTTTTAATCTATTCATAATTATTCATAACAGCGTGGCGTGCTTTGAATTTATCAATTTGTTAAAATATGTAAGTACTTTGATATTTTTACTACCCACTCCAGACCACTAATGTTTTTTCTACAATATTGAAACCATCATAGCACCGGATTGTCTATTGATATACCATTTTCCGGTCACATCCGGATAATAATGAATCCGCTGCAGTGGGAATAGACCATACGTGTCAGATTTTATAGGCCCAATATTTGCCTATTTTATACGAAATTTTGCACGAATTGGATCAATGATTAGTCAACAGACGAGTATAACATCTCGTTTAAATTTCATGGAAGCACCAAATTTCAATACGATAAATAATTAATTATTGTTATAATTAAATGGCTGCACTTATTATAACCAATATAAGCCAGGATATTTTGTAACCATGATGGTTGGCACTACGCTTTCTGAACTCAAGTTAAGTTTTTAATACTGGTTATAAACAAGTGAGTTGCAGCTGTTTAGTTTCACAATTATTTTGAAATGTTAATCACGTTAAAAACTTTAAAATGTAAAGTAATGCTATAATGTTCCCGAAGCTTATAATCAGTCTTAATTTCCTTCATACGAGTTCTACATATATAATTTCTTGCTCATTACGCTCGAACCTAGAGTATAAGGTATACATATTACATAAATCAATATGACGTAGACATAACTATCGTTCAAATATTTACTGGCCTTTATTAAGTGAATGTAAAGATGTTCCTTGATTCGTGTATTTGATATTTTTTTAGATTTCACATGTGAAATAGCTCGGAGTACCGCTTGGTACGGGATATAGCGTAAGGTTAGGTGTAAGCGGGGACCGAATAAAAAACATCTTTACTTCAATATTTGCGTATTTTGTTTGTCTTTATATTACAATTTTTTTTGTGAGGATCTCTTTAATGTTAATTAAGTGAAGCCTACTTTAATACAAACTGGCAGTCAACATAAATTGGAAAAGTTAGTGTTGACTTACGAAATTTTACCAGAGTTTTCTGTTACGTTAATAAATAATTATTTATTTGTACGTGTTTAATGTCAGAGAAGTTTAAAGTCAATTTGGTCCCTCAAAAGAAGTGTGTGTGTCTCGAAACTATGTCTTAAGTTTGAATTTGCAATTTGGCTATTTGTAACTTAAATAGAGTGATTCTAAAACCCCGATTTGTCGACCGTGTAAGAGCTTTCTCTAACTTAACTGTCTAAGTAACTGATTTAAATACGTTTTTTAACATTTTCGATGGAACTGCTGATGCTGAAACATATTCTACGATATTTTTCTTCTTTAATATATTTCGCGCGCTTCTCTTTTTGAATATTTTAATATTCAAGTATCATTAAAATTGAAAAATAATAACAATTTGACATAAATATGTATTAAGTAGGTACTTGCTTGACATTCATACATACATTACAACTTTGTGGTTTCATAAATTAGCATTTCCATCGACTAAGTATTATGTGATTGTTCTGAGTAAATATTTTATATTAGGACATTTGTAATTGAATATCGTAATAATTAATTATTATTAATTGTATTAATCGAAGTATTGTAATAGGAAACAATTTTGTTATTTTTGTGTTTCGTCAAATTGTGACTTCGCTAATAAGAATTGTAATTATTTATTGTGTCATTCTTATTTTGGAGATTTTAATTTATTTGTCTGATTAAAATAATTTTTAAGCATACTTACTCTTTTTTTTACCACAAACGTACATAATTAAGCAAGCGTGATAGCGAGACCTCAAAAAGTTATATGTCTGTCCGTTTTAAGATAATAGTGACTCATCACTGTCGGCAGGCTGACACGCCAAGCCCGACCAGTGAAGTTGCAAGAAGGAGGAAAGGTTTTTGATTTCGGGAGGCGTGGCTTAGCCTGCCAACAGCGATGTGTCCCTATTTTCCGCTATTTTCTTATTGCGGATAGACTATAGTGTAAATTGGGTTTTAATTTTTAAAACAATGTTCATGTAGGTAGATAAAAATAGAGCTCGACTTGGCACTGCCATGCCCTCGAAATGTGATAAAAGAGTACATTACTGCCCAGGGCTGGAAATAAAGCAATTCAGGGTCGAGTAATAATTGTGTAATATTATTATGTGTAAAATTGTCGAGTAGGTTTAAATAGTAGTAGGTAGTGATTTTAAGAGGACGAGGCGTTAGCCGAGACCTATCTACGTAAACGAGGCCGTGAACTGCTATTTTGGCCGAGGCTTGTGTAGTAATTTTCTCTAATTTGCGAGGAATCAATAAACTTACCTATTGATTCAGGAACACAGGACTTCATATTAGAAGTTCCGCTGCAGTTAAATAGCTAAGACAACGATAATTGAACACTGTTGCAAGTAAAATCTAACGTGCCTACTTCCAATAAACTACATATTATCGTCCTCCGGACAAGTTTTGGACATTGCTGGCGTGTGGTTATAATAGAGCCAATGTAGGTATTGTTTTTTTTTTATAATGAACCATTAATTTACGTGCAAGTAGGAGAACAAACAATTAAAAAGATACCAAAAAGTTCCAAATTTTTATTTCTGGTTTTTATTTTTAAACATGGGATACGTCGTCCATTTAAAATAATGAAAACAATGAAAATTTCAAACGAAAAAGGTAGTCCATGTATTTAATAAATAGTTTAGGTATGATAGCCGTAATTAAGACAAAATTGGGCCATAAGATATTTAAAGCTATAATATGTACAAGGCCCAAGGATTAATAATTATGGCATGGAAAGAAGTAAAAAAATTAGAGCAAAAGATTTCTCGCTCGCTCAAGAATTCAAGACTCAACATTCGACACTTAAATATCACTTACATTTACTTATACAGTATCAGTCGAAATCGAATAATTTTAATCAATAATTAATTACTGGCTTAAACAATATTAAGGTTTTATTTTTGTCATAAACCTTTAAGGCCTGTTTAGAAAGAACGCGCGACGTATACGTATCCTTGGACTTTTCATTAGTAAGTACGAGGTTTGCATACAGTTTCATAAATGAACTATATAAAAACCAAATAAAGTCACTGATTTCGAGCTTAATAGGTACCTACTATCTCACAAAAATAATTAATTTGTAGGATTTGAAGGAATATATTATAAAATAACGTTATTCAAATAGGTCTGAGTACTGCAATGATGGGTCGCTGCCCATCTAACGCTTATTTATCCCTTCTCTACTTATCCTAATTTCTGGCGTTCATTGTGGCTTATTCTGTTGTACCTACGCAATCTCTAAAGTCTAAACTATACCTAATGACAGCTTTAAAAATATTGCTATCTCTTTCATAATTCTCTGTGCGGAAAACAACACTCACCACTGTCATTTTAGGTTAGAGATTGTGTACAACATAATTAGCTCTATATTACACTGTTGTTCAATTCCAAGTATTACCTACAAGTAAGTAGTAGAGTACCTACTTAGGTACGCGTTCAGACTTCAGCGTCACTTCCTATCGTAACCGTCGCACGTTTTCTGTTGGGGGCTTTACTTACGCCTATGCTTTATAACTGCGTATCAGTCCGGTTTAAATCTGCTAGAGTTCGTTACTAATGCGCTACAGTTCCACTCGTCACTACCGTCGGAGCATTCTAGAAATCCATTACAAATGCTAGATGCTGGTAAACATTCACCGAGGGGACATCTAAATCCTCTGCAAGTGTCGTATTGTTTATGCACTCTTTTGTTTTCCGCTGTCTCCAAATCTGTGTAGAAGTCTTCGTTGGATTCCTCGTCTGATGGCGTGTATGTTTCGTTTTGTTTGGGAGTGTAGGCTTGGATCACACTGTCAATCCAGTCGATGTAGTGCGACACTTTGGTGTAGACGCCGGGTCGGTTCGCGCGTGCGCAGCCGTAGCCGTTGCTTGTGACACCGTAGATGTACCATCTGTCCGACTCCTGGAAAAATAATAAAGAAGATTAAAAATAAAGTTTGTATAACCGGTGCAGCCTATATGGGCTTGGGACAATATCATTCGCAGTAAACCAAACCCCTGGCGAAACTGCGTTCGAGTTCCAATAGAACCTTGAAAATGTTAGCAGGGAAGTTGGACTCATCGATCCGGGCACACTTCTTGAAAGCGCTTTATTAGGTGAACTCACGGCTTGTGGCGTACCTATTCTAATTAATTAAAGTCAAATAAAATCTTTGCTATGATATTCATAGTTTTAGGTTTTCGAATATACTAATTTAGGTACCTACATAGGTATACGTCATCGGTGTCCATCACCCAGATTCATTGCTTAATGCATAAGATGTTAGTGCAACAAAACAAATAAGTAATACCGAATTCTCCGCACGTAGTGGATTGTGGCCTTAACCTTAGGTACTCTAGACCCGTACTCAATAGTAGACAGGCAGGTAGGGTGGATGATGATGAATACGGAATAGGCCTCCGGGGGCATAGGCAGTGGCTTGCAGTTCATAGAGACATAAAAGCACAGCTTACCCAAATGGGAATACGTCAATGCTCATTTTTCATCAAAACAGCTAGTAAATAGGTATTCTGACAGACTAATGCCTACCCCAGCTTTAAACTCTGTGCACGCCTCTGGGTATAGGGAAGGAAAAGCAGTATTTCAAGGTACCTAAGTACTATAAAGTATTTCTCACTTGGCACATGAGCGGTCCACCGGAGTCTCCGAGGCAGGCGTCGCGACCTCCGCGCTCGTACCCAGCGCAGAACATGTCATCCGTGACGCGGTACAGCGGCAGCAGCCTCGTGCGGCGGCGGCATTCCGCTGTCGATATCACCGGCAACTCCACCTCTTGTAGTGTATCCGCTGCGATTACAAGAAACAAAATAAGTATAAATAGTTCGTTTTAGCAGGTAGGTAAGTCATCGGTATGATGGGTTATCTAGATACTTTGTCAGCAGGAGGTAAACAGTTCGGTATGCTGGAATAATATGGCATAGATATTTGAGGAAATATATTTTTAATCATATACCTATTCGAAAAACGAATATTGGCTTCAGAGGATAGCGGGAGCAAAATGTAATTTTTAGGCCCATAGGACTTTTCATTTCTCTGTTCTGATTGGTCCGCGTTCGTGCTTTAGAATACTGCGTTCGTCGCAGAAACCTGTCGATCGCTCGTTCCGTTCGAAATCCAAAAATGTTTGAGTGGCTGTTGTCTTCGATAAGTCACGTGATCAATTTGTTGATCGGATATACGTCTTTACATTTTTTTGAATTTCGAACGGAATTATGGCTGCTAGTCCAAAGAGGAAATAATAATTTATTTGTGTTTTATTTAAACTTATAAATATACGTCTAAATAATGTCTATACATAGAAAGTTGATAGGAGTATCTTCTGGTTGGCCCGCGGTCGTGCTTCTGATTGGTGCTTAAACGTATAGGTAATGTCCATACATAGTAGGTTGATACTCCTAGCTTTTTCTCATACGTAATGATGAAAAATAGTGTGTGTCACTCGGGGCCAAATTTTTTGTTCTCGGGCGGCGTATATTGAATTCCTCGTTACGCTCAGGATTCTACTTTAGAATCCTTCACTTCGCTCTGAATTCAAAATAGCGCCCTCGGGGAACAAAAATTTTCTTTGGCCCCATGTAATTATTAGAGTAGATTATTAGTTATTTGTGTTATATACTACACCCGCTCGGAAAGTACCCTCTTGCTATTGTCAAAATGAGGTCATTGCTACAGACCAAATATGCGGGAGGAAAAAATGTATGAAATTTCATTTCTAACGTGCTAAGCGGGGAGAAAAAAGTGTATGAAAATCCATTTCTAACGCGCTGTTTTTTTTTAATTTTGAGTAAATATGGTATCCGGACGTTGAGAATTTGGATATGTCTTACCTTAAGGATATAATATTAGAAGCAGCTTCACCATATTTGACATAGAAAAGTCAAGGTAAATGTCGATTGTCGACATCGATGTCGATTGTCGATATTGATATCGATGCCGATGTTGATGGTCGATATCGATGTCGATTTTCGATGTCGTTTGTTGATATCGATGTCGATTGTCGATGTCGTTTGTCGATATCGATGTCGATTGTTGATTTCGATGTTGATAGGTACTCATATCGATTGACGATATCGATGTCGATGGTCGTTATCTTTGTCGATTGTCGGTATCGAGTCGATTGTCGATATAGATTGTCGATATCGATGTCGATTGTCGATATCAAAATCTATATTGCAATAATCCTCAAAATGTAGCCTAGTTGTGATAGTGAAGCTTCGAATGAAGCGACTCATATAATTATGATTTATGATAGAACTTCACTTTGCAATCACTACCTAATTATCGCTTATTTTCCTCGCAGGTGTAGTATAAAGCACTATGTATCACTCGGTAGAAAGTACGATTCCTACCTCGCGTGTATTGCGGTCCTTCGGCTACGCCTCGGGCCTCAAACTACACCCTCGATAGTAATCGGTCACTTTCTCCCCTCGGTGAACAATGTTTTTAAGTAGGTAATATAGAAAGTCAAATTTGTCTAAGTGGCACAGAATCATTAGGATTCGAGAAAATTATTAGGAATCAACTCACGGAAGACACGTTCATGTTCATACAGTTGTCCCCAGCCAACGACCGTGCAATGGTGTCCGGCGGGTGGCTGAGTGCGCGGAGGCGGCAGGCAGGCGGGCCGCAGGCGAGCGTGCAACGGGAGCGGTTCCACGCGCAACAACGCTATGTCGTTTTTAAACCCGCGCGGTGCGTATCGCGGGTGTAGAACGATTTGACGAACGCGCGTTATGCGCTCCCACGGCCCTCGGGGCCATGCTCCGCGTCGTAACGCGCCAAGTCGAGCAACCCAGTGAGCTTCAGTGGCTCTGAAATGTTTGAAATGATAACTTTTAACACTATATTTTAATTAGATGCCATGTTAGCACTTGCCTGCAGTCACGATCACGATGCAAACAAAAGAAGGGAGAGTATCAACTCCAACTCCTAACGCAAAAAGCCGACCGTCTGTCATCTCTATTGGGCTGATTTTGACAAGATCGTAGTAAATTGACTTCTCGATTTGAATACCGTAGGCTGTTTTTTAAACATTTCTTAAAAATTTGTGCTTTTTTTCATTTCATGTAATATGTAATTACGTATTTTTTTGTTTAAGTAGACTAGAACTAAAAAATAAAATACGTACCTACGGTAATATTTGAATCCTAATATAATAGACAAAACAACTCACTCATAAAAGCAGTGACTAGCGGACAGCAGCCATTGCGCCGCGATGAGCGTCGCGCCACACTGGAAGTCGCCGTCGCGGTAGAGCGCCGCCTGCCACGGCCACGCGCCGGCCGCCGCGCCTCCGCCGCCCACCACCCTGCCCCACCGCACGCGCTCGTGAGTAACTGCCCTAACCAACCAACACCGATGTCCGATACCCGTATAGCGTACCTCGCCAATTATGGCATCAAAATTTCTACTTATCCTAATTCCTAGGCCTGCATGCAGAAGCTCAAATGTAAATTTCCAAGTAAACGTTAATTGTGCGTAATGTCCTTCTGAAACGACGTATTAAAACTATTAATTATTTAACTTTTCCCAAAGGTACGATTTATGCACATTTGATGTTAACTTTTAAAGTTACATTAGCGCCTCGGGCAATATTTAGATATTCTGATAACAAATAAGCAATGACTACACAGTTAAGTGAACTGGAAAGGATAGATGTATTGAAATGCGAAGTCGTTTAGAAACCTAAGATTAGGCGAAGCAATTACTCTAAGAATCTTAAATAATGAAGCGATACGTCGATACGTTGAAATAAAAGGAAAATTGATTTCAACGTATCGATATAAAAGATAATAAAAGTCATAAAAGCTTTCAATATTCAGGTCAAGCATTCGAGGTTCTAGTGTAGGTTCTAGGGTTAAGTTCTGTACCCTTACTCTGAGATTGATCGAATTTAAAATACGGTCTCACTAAGTGAGGTGAATTACATATGCATCAAACTAAAATGAATCTTAATCTTATTAATTTAGAGCTCAATTTCGTGTATGCATTCACAGCTAGCGCTCCAAACGATACGTTTCGAAATTTGAATCGGTTGCACTGAATTTGTGGCTTTAAATCAAGAGTTTTTGGGTCCATTTTAGTTTGACTCAAATGTGATTCACCTCACTTAGTGAGACCGTATTTTAAATTCGATCAATCTCAGAGTAAGGGTACTGTGCAGCATTTGCTACCAGCCCGAACACGATCAGTGCGATAATGTCAACGGCAAAGCGTTAAAAAAACCGCGAGTTTGTGTTGTGCCGACTGTGCGCAGGCTGCTCATCGGACTTAACGTTTTAATTTCAAAGCTAAACTGCTATTAGTTACCTACACATTTTTTTAAATTGGGTATTTGAGTAGGTACTAGTCAAATAGAATATTTTTTAATATTTATTAAATAGAGGATCTCTCAAAAGTCTCCCAAATAACCATTTAAAACTATCGATTGAAGTAAAAAGGACGTAAAACTTTGATGACGTCACAATTCAGAATTTCATACAAAATCTCATACTAAGCGCGCGTTTTGACGTTTGAAAAAAGTTGCTGATTTGAGTTGTTGTCAAATACCTACCACAGATCACGGAAATCACCTTGTTTCCATGATCTGTGTCAAATACCCAATTATAGCAGAATAAGATTTGCCTTCGTTACCTGGGCTGCTGAGCATCAGCGTGCGGTCGTATACCGCAGTCCAAGTCCTTGCAGCGTATCCTCAAAGCTCGGTGTCGGGCGCACGACGAGCGCCGGAACGTCAGTTGCGTGTCAGCAGCGCGGGCGTGCGCGTTGTGCGACACTTCCCAGTAGCCCACCGAACTTACTGCCCGACCTTCACGCGCCTCACGCACCCACGGTGAATCGCTGAAAGTGGGATCATTAAGCTTTGAACTGTAATTGGCTGAATTTTTTGACTCGACCGAAAGAGTTTAAGACAGGTGAAAGCAAGTTAGATTCAATCTTGCTGCAGTCACCTGTATAGGCACATAAAACTGTACCTAGGTCAGAAACATGCTACATCTGTATGATCTATTGCATTGGAATCTAAGTAACTACTTCTCCTGTAGATCGTATCACCCAGGTAAATTAACCACAAAAACTATTAACAAACTATTAAACATCATTTTTTATTTTCTCCTAATGAGGTGAAGTTAATGAGTTAATTTGTGCCTAAATTCGATAATCATCAGTATTTGATGAGTATCAGCTGACGATGCTTTTATTCAGCAAGCTTGCGCGGCTAAAGTTACCATTGTTGTCAGTGATTCAGCTGATATACTCGTACAGCGTTTTTGTGTTACTTGGGCTATCCATACTTTTCAGTTTACAGCCTATTTTTAGATGTCTTTGAACAGCTCTGGAATATGTTACTTACTTGAAAGTCATAGCCCGACAAACAGCTCTGCCTAAATCTGGTAATTTAAGAGTGCTGTGCGCCTGCGCAACCACGTCATTAAAGCTTTCCACGCATAACCTGCCCCATACGCCACGTTTCCTCACCATGACAAAACCTGTAGGTACAAACACCACGTGTTTTAAAAATCTACTATATTTTGATGATTTTATTTAATATACTTAGAGCGTGTAGAATTTTTTTATGCAATACCTTCTTCATTATAAGGAATCACTTCGTTGTCTTCGATGCTATCGCCTAAAGCAACGCAGCTTTTTTCATCATCGCCTAAAGGACAGTCAGGAGTTCCATCACAGACTTTACTCATTTCTACGCACTGTCGAGCATTTGCACATACAAATTGACCTTCTTTACACCATTCTGAAAAGGTATTTAAGCTTTATGATAATCGTGAAATGATCATCGTTTTCAGTTCAAATTAAAAGTAGAATAGAACCTACCACATTTGTTCTCGTCAGAGTAGTCCCAACAATCAACGAAGCCATCGCAGATTTTTGATTGCGAAAACTCGGCACTTAAGTAATCAGCGCAGGAGCATGCATGCTCGTCATCACCCCCCGGACAGTCCAGTAGCTTATTACAACGTGATGTCTTCGGAATACATGCACCACTGGCACATAAAAATGACGTGGAGTTGTTACATTCATCTGGTGGTAATAAGTAAATAATATATAGATTAGATATTATTAGTGGCTTTTAAAGACGCAAATTAAGCAGGTCGTTACATAATGTTATTAAAAATATCCTTACCGATACCAATCTTGGTAGGTTCTTTAGCAATGTCTTTTTCTTTCTTAGGTTTAGTGTGTTTCGTCGTATCCGGCTTACTGTATATTTTTTCTGGTTTATCAAAACTGTTTTCCTCTTGTTTCGAAGATTGTGCTTTATTATATGTTTTTGTCAATATTTTAAATCCTGCTTGATTCAAAGCATAACTTGATGGAATGGCTTTTGTTGAAATTATACTGCCTGAGGGTCGAAAGGGTTCAAAACTATTGTTACTATAATCCGAGATGGTAGCAAGACTAGCCAGCTGTTTTAATTTATCTATAGTTAAAGTTCTACTTTGATTTACAGGTATTTCTAATATCACATCGGGCTCCAGTGCCAGCTCGAATGCTGGAAGACTTTGGGTTTTATCCGCCTGTTTGCTACTAACGCTTCCAGTAACATGGTATGAGACTCGATATGTACCTTCTGGGATATTTGATTTATTTGACAGCATGAATACATCAACGTTACTACCGACAGATGAGTAGTTATCATTTGACTTAGGTAACCTGTTGCCACTTGAAGGGAATACTGGTTCTTCTATGTCACTGAACGATTCGTTTAAATTTTCGGCACCATTCGATGGTGCAGAAACTTTGGTTCTCTCAGCATCAATGAAAGCCGTAGTTGTTACAACTTCTGAAGCCTCTGGTATATTTTCAGTTAAATTATACATAAAATCATCAATGTTTTGATCTAAATTTGATGTTGCGGATTCTATCTTACTGCTTATAAAACTCCTTTTGCTTTCCTTGTTTACTTTTGAATCAATTTTTGGCCTTGGTCGGAGCGGTCGATTCACTCCTAAATTAGACTTCGCTGGCATTAATGTTATTATTCGAACTGTTGTAATATCAAGTTCTTCCTCAGAAACTACTTCAACTGACCCAGTCATTTCATTGCGCGTATTGCGATATTCATTTTCAGTATCCTCCAATGTTGCATTCGGCTTTAAAGTCGTTCGTACTGTCGAAATTTCAGGCTTCTCTGATGTATTTTGTGAATATCGTTTTATAATATCTGTTAAATTTCGTAGTATAGAACTCTTACTAGGAAATTTTGGAGTTGTTTTAGGTGAGGTAGCATCATTTCTCGTGATTATAGCTTGTAAAGTATCGTTGTAGTATTTTTGAGGCGAAATTTTACTTACCGTTCCATTATTACTTGTTGAGGTATTGACTAGTTCCCATGTGTGGTGTGGTAGGCCAGTTGCCGGTATAATTGATACTTTATTGTTTGGGCGCTTAGTGGTGTTTTCTTTCTTATGTTCATTCGTCTTATTTTTAACAGGTTCTCTCGTGGTTATCTCTATCATAGGAACATTCGAAGTTGTAATAATTTTTTCAATTTCCGTTGTAGTACTTACTGTTACTGATGGCTTACTTACAGACGACATATTTTGTTTCTTAACTATCGAAGCACCTTCTATTGATACTTCTTCAGTACTATTATCAAGTTGATCAAACTGAAGAACATTTATGGTAACTGAAGTTTTCTTTTCTTTTGGTGGCCTTTCAAATGGTTTACCATCATTGTCATAGATTTTTGAAATGGTTTCGGGAATAACTTCGACTGCACCACTTATTTTATCAACTGGCAATGGGTGCGGCTTAGGATAACTAGATCCCAATGTTTCCATATTTTTTATGGGCGGTGCAAAAGTAGGAAGTGTAAAACTAGTGTACACTGGACTAGGTACATATACATCAGCAGCTAAATGAGGATCTATATTATAAAGCCCAATGGGACGACGTGTTGTTTTCTCTCTGTGTTTTGTAGGTGGCACAGTGCTTAGCATGCTTTCCAATAAGGATATATCTTCAACAACTTCGGCTACGCCTATTCTATCTTCTGCACCTTGTTCAATTTTTTCTTCATCAGGTAACACCGGTTGTTTGCTGGTTGTTTCATAATATGGCCTTGTAATAGGTCTCCATGGCTCATTGTCCATAACGTGAGGAACTGTAAATAGCGTATCGATTTTTGGTAAATCTTTATCGTGGTTTTCATTAGTAAGGAGATCGAATAAAATTTGAGATACGTTCTTAGTTATTGTGCTTATAGTTGTAGTTGATGTTGTTGTAGGCTTTGTTGTTGAAGCCATTCTGGTAGTTGTGGGTGTCGAAATTATGGGTTTGCTTGTATCTTTTTCTTTATAAGTAATCGTGTCGGTCTTTGGTTTTATATTTAATATAGATTTTATAGTAATGGGTCGGCTTTTCTGTGTTGATGTTGGAATTTTTCTAGTACTTACTGTCCTAACTGTAGTTAATTTAGTCGTGGGAGATTTAGTAGTCGTAGTCGAGGATTGTTTGTGACTACTCTTTTCTTCGGTACGTGTCGGATTTGAAGTATGCTTATTTTCGGTTATATCTGCTTCTGTTTTAGTTATTTGAAAGGAACCTTGCAGCACTGGTATATTATCAGTATCAATATCTGGTTCATCTATATCACCTTTTTTCATCGGTCTATTGGGTTTTATGGTAGTTTTTCTAACAACACCTATTCTACTTTCTATAGTTTTATCTTTTGAATTTTGAGATGTTGGAGTCTTCACATTATTGGTAGCCATGCTTTCATTCAAAGCTTCTTTAACATATTGCTCCGAGTGGTATGTGTGTTCTAAATCTCTTTTGATAGCAATGCTTGTCGTGTCTATTTTTATTTGTCCGAATGCTGGATGCTTCGATAATAAGTCTTGTATTAAAATATTTTTTAATGTTTCCTCTATATTTGTTACGGAACTGTGAATATAAACAAAGATTTGTTTTAACATCTCATATGAGTAGGTGAAATCACAGTAGATAATGGAGGCAATTTGTTTGAATAATTACCTAGGTATTTTTCTCCTATCTAAATACAATTTGAAATTAACATCTAGCCGTCGATCCCCGAAGCCTGTGACCAGTGCCCCCGCGAAGGCATGTCGCAGAGGCGAAGGCGCAGCGTACACTTGTCGCAGCGACGCACCGTACCGCCGAGCTCGCTCCCGCCACGCTGGGCTGTTAGGCGCTCCGCCGTACACGTCCCCTCGCGTAACTCGAAACGTACCCTCGAATGTCATTATTGCTGTAACGATCAAACATTCTCGTTAATACATCTGACCGACTGTGGAAAAACTGCATCAATCATTTTCCTAATACATGAGATTGGCTTAATTTACGGTAGTTATTCTTACCGTGTCTTGTAAAGAGTGCCGGCCAATCAGAGGTGTTGCGAGCGTAACACGGTGATGACATTTTATCGCAATCGACCCCTACACTGTTACCTTAAAAATAGGGTATGATTCCTACACCTACCTGATACAATGGGGGCTATCGCGTATGAATTTGCCGCTAGGGGCGCTGGTGTCGCGTGAGGTCCAATAACATTCACTTTTCACTGGTTTTGGCGGGCTTCGTGACATAAATTATAATTTCTTTATTTTACCTGTTGAAAAGTGATCTCCTTCGTGAAATTATCGCAAATATGGATTATTTGGCGATGAATGTGAACGCTTTGAAAGCGGAATTAAGAAAAAGAGGCGCAAAAGTAGGCGGCCTCAAAGAGCAGCTAATTCAGAGGTTAGTTTGTTTACTGTTTCCAAACTTATTTTTTGCCAAAAGTATGCTTGTTTGCCGAGGTAACAGCTATGTTTTTTCTTTTTACATATATTTACCTAATATAGGTATTATATATATTTACTTACTAAGACTTCTGCATGAAAGGTTATGGGTTTCATGCACATCAAGGACACACTTACTACATGATATTGAAATATACCTATGTCTCTGGTTATGTACCCACAGTAGGTATCACTAACGAGAACACACCTATCTTGGGATCAGATTACTATGTGTGAGATGACCAGAATTTAATAATAGTAGGTATTTCTCTTGATTAATATTAGATGTTTCAATTCAGGTTTCTCCAGAAGGATTAATTGGAGAACTAACTAACAGTATTGGAAGTGAAATGTACTTTCTCTTTATAAGATGAGTTTATCAGTGTGATAATTATTATAAGCACATAAAAATGATCAATAATGAATACTTATTGCTTGAAAGAAAGTAGCCCCTACTATCATACATACATGATACCTGCTATTGCTAGAAAATTTTCCAGCTTAATCTAGTATCTACCATTGTTTAGTAGTTTCAACTAACAACTCAACCATCTTTCAGTATCATATCCATTGTATGGATTTAAGTACAATGTTTAATATTTTTTTGTATAGCAGTGTGTTTTAAAGGGAAAGGGAAGGATAAATATAAGTTTAATAAGTAATTAATTTATTTTTATTTTATTTATTAAGTGCCTATATAATTAATTCCTCAGAATCCTGCTAATTCCTGCGAAACGCCACTAGCCACTGTTTTAGAACAGTTTTATCTTTTGGAAACATGTGCTCTCCTTTTTTTCCGAACAAAACGGAACTGCACAACATTGCGGAACTAGCTACTCGATATTATGATGATATTTATAAATTATTAAACATAATGAGATTCAAGATTTAAAACTTTGTTTCGGCGCCGATCTTATAAAGTCGCCTTTGACAGCTATACCTCTGGGCCTTAGTCAACAGTGGCGCCAACTGGTGAGCAAAGAAACGATAGTCCCCATTATCTAGACATTGGTAGGGCTCTTTTGTAGAATGCCAGCGCAGCGCAGCTCCGTCCACCAGTGCCACGGAATAGAAACCGCTGCTAAGCCCGCTACCCGAAAGCTTACTTACGTTCGATATTATCTGGTGGTAGGACTTCCGTGTAGAATGCTAATGCAGCGACGGCGAGTACAGCAGACAGCTACCGCTGCTAGCCGCGCTCCGCCCACCAGTGCCGCGGGGCAGAAACAGCTGCTACGCCCGCTACTCGGAGCGCGCATAGACACCGCCAGTAAACCGAAAGCTTACTTACGTTCACCATTATCCGGCCGTAGGGCTCCCATGTAGAATGCCAGCGCAGCGACGGCGAGCACAGCGACTGCAGCCAGCAGCGCTCCGCCCACCAGCGCCGCAGAGCAGAGACCGCTGCTACGCCCGCTGCTCGGAGCGCGCGTGTAGCCTCCGCCCGCGAACCGATATTCGCTCTGAAAATAAAAATAAAACATGACTTAGCTTCCTTGATATATCCTTGGTATTACCCCTTAAACTAAAAGGGAAAATCTATAAGACATTCGTTAGACCTGTCGCATTGTATGGTTCAGAAAGTTGGGCGGTGAAAGGGACGGATGAAAGAAAAGTTAATGCGACCGAAATGCGAATGTTGAGATGGACGTGTGGTGTGACTAGAATGGATAAGATTAGGAATGAATATATAAGGGGAAGTTTGAAAGTAGCACCAGTGAGAGAAAAGGTGAGGAGATGCGGAGGGAAGAAAGGCATATTACGAGAAGAATGATAGACATGCATGTGGAAGGAAAAAAGAGTAGAGGGAGACCAAAGAAAAGATGGGTGGATTGTGTGAAAGAAGATATGCGTTTAAAAAGGGTGAATGATAGGTTGACGAATAACAGAAGTGAGCGGAAGAGGAAAACATGTTGTGCCGACCCCACATAGCGTGGGACAAGCACAAGAAGAATAAGAGGTACCTATAAATAACCTCTAACGTCAAATGCATTTTTACCACACCAGTTCCATCGCGGCGTTAAAAAACTACTTATTAAAAATTATAATAATGACACACTGGGCCATTTAACTTTGAAATAAAAAGGTAAGTAGCGACAACCGATACAGTTGTAAAATCTCATACAGTTTGAAACTGCTAATTTATGCTAATACATCGATTATATACCACCCACACCACTTACGTATAGTAGACCGTACGTCTGTCTACACGTCGTTTATACCTACTACGTTTGTATCAAAGCTGATTCATAAATGACGTGCTGAGATTTGAGATAGGTAGGTAATTCTTCAACAGACTACAGAATATAATATAATAGACTCTAAATCTAGATAGGTAAGATCTACATTTAGGTATAACAACTGTCCATGCGTAGGTGGGCTACGGCCTACGAGGTGCTCCATAATCAAAAAGTAATTCTTTAATCATGAAAGATCAAACCTATAACTAGGCTTAAAATAGTAGGTAGGTACCTACCTATGTAAATACAGAAATTTAACTTTGATGAAATTGCGAGTGACAAAATAAAAGCAACCAAGATATTCATACGTAAAATTACGGCGCGGACATATTTTAGCAAATAATTTAGAAGGTTCGTAGTAAATCTTAAATCACTTAAATTTGGCCTCGTCAAATACCGGCGTCGAAAATTGCTTGAGTTTCACTCGGCCATTACCGTGCCAAGCCGATGGGAACAGGCATAGTGTACCCCGTGCCTCCATGCTCTAGGAATCGCCGACGGTGGGCTGTATGTCGTGGTATGTCCCTCATCATACCTGTCATTTAACGTCGTTTATCATCATAACTAGGCTTGGCGTTGCGAAATACGAACATACAGAAAAGGTAGGAATACTCTATCTACGTAGAAACGCAAACATATGTACCTACTTAGGTACTTCGGGCGTCGCATCCAAAGCTTTGTCGCAGAATAATACTTAGTATGGATTTGCAGCAGCCTTGACTATGAGCCAGATTAGCCTCAATAAAACCTTGGTTTTTCCCCAAGCTTTCAATTAAGGTCATTTTGAGCGCGCACAAAAACCGACGTGGGTAATAGGGCTCAATTAAATTTTCCTCCAGGTTGAGGCAGGTCGTGGCAGCTTCTACATTTGAGCTGCCGTGGCTACAAAGCTATTGCGATTTGCGTGGCATATTGCGGAGGTCCCGGGTTCGATCCCCTGCGCGCCAATTTGGGAATTTATAATTTCTGAATTTTCCCTGGCCTGGTGGGAGGCTTCGGCCGTGGCTAGTTACCACCCTACCGGCAAAGACATGCCGCCAAGCGATTTAGCGTTCCGGTACGATGCCGTGTAGAAATCGAATAGGGGTATGGCTTTAATATAACTGCCATGCCCCTAACAGGTTAGCCCGCTGCCATCATTAGATTGCATCGTCACTTACCATCAGGTAAGATCGCAGTCAAGGCGTACATGCGTAGGTTTAGAAATATAGGAGACGTGGCGACATGTCTCTCATGTCTTTTCCATAGACCGAGTAGGTATGGCGTATTACATTGTTTCTGTATAAAACGCTCTGAACAATTTAAATAAAACCGGCCAAGTGCGAGTCGGACTCGCGCACCGAGGGTTCCGTACAAACCTGTAGTAAGTTTTACGATTAATGAATTTAATGAACCGCAAAACTAACTTTGTTTGTAGAGGTTTATTGTTAATATCAAAAAAACTATGCTAGTTATAGCGTTCGTTTTATTTGTCCTGTAAAATATACATAAGCTTCTATTGTCCATAATTATTTCAGATTTTTCAATTGGTAAACTTCGGAGATAAGGGGGGGACTATAAACTACTATGCATAAAAATAAATAAAAATCTGTTTTAGAATGTAGAAGTATAGCCCTTTCATATGATATCCCACTCAGTATAGTTATCATACTTTGAAATTTCAAACCCCCGATTTTCCCCCTTTTTTAATTAAACTAAAAATAATTTTCGATTTTTTTTTATTTTAATAATGTTAGGCCACTATTATACACAACTATTCCAAATTTCATGTCGATAGCTTTAATAGGTACTGAAATAATCGACTGTGACAGACGGACAGACGGACGGACGGACGGACGGACGGAGAAAGTCGCACCATAAAGCCCAAAACACACAGGGAGCGGGCGCGGGTCGGGCGCGGGCCGGGTCGGGTGTCAGGCGGGTTGAATTCCTTGTATTTATATGGACGACATCACACAGCGTCACCCGCCACGCGCCCGACCCGCGCCCGCGTTCTGTGTGATGTCGTCCAAATAAATACAAGGAATTCAACCCGCCTGACACCCGACCCGGCCCGCGCCCGACCCGCGCCCGCTCCCTGTGTGTTTTGGGCTAATGGGTTCCATTTTTACCATTTTGGTACGGAACCCTAAAAATAATCAATTTACTAATGATCAAAATTTTTAAATAAAGTCCACTCAAAGGTTCCACCGAGATTCGTTCGTTTGCTGTGGGGACCACAGCATGACGAATTTAGGGTCCAATTAATTAAGGCCTGTTCCACTAGTCCCTGCCAACGTATCCCCCCTGGGGGGGAAGAGTGGCATTTTTTTCCACCTATCCCTACGGTAGGGATGAGTGGAAAAAATATTTACACTAATCCCTACCCAATTGAACGTGGGCCGTACGGGTCAACACAAACTTTGACTTTGATTTTGAAGCATAAAATTTCTATATTTTAGGTCGTAATGAGGCCTATGTTTGCCATTTATCCCGCTAGTTGCGCTAGTGTGTGTGGAGACCAGTCAAAGCGTTGATTTCTTTTTATTTCGAGTAGAATGGTGCCGATATGTTAAAAAGTCATAATTGACCGAGCGAAGCGAAGGTCTCTGAGTCTACTTGAGTGAATTGGCACTTGTCCGTCCGTCCGTCCGTCCGTCTGTCAGAGACGATAACTAACTAACTTCTGAATACTTCTGATAACTTCTGAATTACTGAACGTAATTACTTCAAAATTAAATATAATATGTAAACCGATGGCCTCCCGCCGAATATGGCATAAAAAGTTATAAAAATCTTTATTTCAGGGGGGCTCTCATAGAAGCGAATGCGAAGTAAAATATTTTTTATAGCGTTACATAGGGTTGCGGTATATAATTTTAAAGATAATTAAGAATAGAGTCCAAACGTATTTTTTTTTTAATTTTTCCCCTAAAATTGACGAAATGGGGGGGCTTTCAAAGTGGAGATTTTCTAACGTCCAAAATTGACCTCAGAACTCTCAATTTTCTGAAAGGCTGACCCTGAAACTTGATCAATTATTTGAATTATATCCTGTACTTGAACAACAAATACTAAAATTAGATAAATATTACAAGGAAACGAAATTATTTAATTTTTAATGAGCTTCAGAATTTTTAATAGAACTTCACAATGATGTCAATTATGCGCTCTTTACAAGTTTATGGATACCGTGAGGTCTCAGTTCGGGGCGTACCACTAGTTATGTAGTAATAATTTATGTAAAATACTCGAAATAAGGTATAAACAGTACAATCATAACCACAAAGAACATTTGTCAGGTCTCCACGCACAGTGGCGCTGCCCAATCGGTTTACAGAAGAACTACTCAGATTAGACCTCATTAAACGAAAAAAAAAAATATGACATATAAAAGTTTGCTTTTGTATTTAGGAGATTTTGTATTTATCAGCACCATATTATGCGCGTTCGCGACGACATTTTAAGTTTTTCTAGACTTATACAAAACACGATCGTTGTTTATCACTCTAGTGGCACTATGTGTACGTAAAAACCCCACTCTGATCGCGCGGTATTTTTGAATGTATTACTTAAAATTAATAAAAATTTATAAAAAAATTCAAAAATGAGTATTAATATATATATAGCTGCTCGTGCTGACTGACTCATTGATCACCTCTCCTGTAAAATTTTGTATGAACATTTTTTTTTTCACTCATCGTTTCGTATAGAAAACAAAAATTCATTAAGAGGAAAAATACAGAGAGAGCTGATGATTGAGGATTTCGAAGACGGATGAAGAGCACCAGCCAGGGTATCGAAGATAGGTGGGGGGTGCTCGACCAAATGTCACTCGAAACTTCATCCAATTGACAGTGAGCTGAAAAAAAATTCAAAATGGCGGATTTAAGATGGCCGCCATACAAATTTCGACGGTGTCTATCTCGGAGACTATAAAAGATGGAACAGTGGTTTCTTGGAAAAAGATGATCAAGACATGAGGGTCTACTTGATGAACAGGAAAAAAATTCAAGATGGCGGAATTTATTTTTCCATAGAAAAGGGTATTGAAGATAGGTGGGGGGTGCTCGACCAAATGTCACTCGAAACTTCATCCAATTAAAAGTGAGCTGAAAAAAATTTCAAAATGGCGGATTTAAGATGGCCGCCATACAAATTTCGTCGGTGTCTATCTCGGAGAGTATAAAAGATGGAATAGTGGTTTCTTGGAAAAAGATGATCAGGACATGAAGGTCTACTTGATGAACAGGAAAAAAATTCAAGATGGCGGAATTTATTTTTACGAAAAACTATGCAAGATTACGGTTTCTTTTCAAGATTTGTTTTCTATGGAAGAATTCTCATTTTGACGAATGGTTCGGAGAAAAAAATATGGAGCGAGATGATGATCGAAGGTTCGAATGATGGGTGAGGAGCACAGTCAGGGTATTAAAGATAGGTAGGGGCTGCTCAAACAAAAAATACTCGAAACTTCATACAATTAGCAGTGAGCTGAAAAAAAAATCCAAAATGGCGGATTCAAGATGGCGGCTATCTCAGACAGTATTTAAAAGATGGAAGAGTGGTTTTTGGGTAGAAAATTATCAGGGCCTGAAAGTCTACTTGATGAGCAGAAATGCATGATTTTGATATGGTTTTTTTTACAAGATTTGTTCTCCATGGAAGAATTATTCCATTCCATTGCCATTAGGCAAGCCAAGTTGCCGAAGTTCGATGGCACAAAGATGTGGGGGGGGGGGGGGGGGGGGGGCGGTGGAGCTTTGTTTTATGTTTTTTCCTTTATGAGAATTTTCTTTTACGTCGGACGCTTGGCGTGCTGGCGCTTCCACTGTGCTCACTAGCATAGCAGTGTGTTGTTCAGATCAGAACACGTAGACAGTAAACCAGCTGCCCGATTATGTAAGAATTGTCGATCAAATCGTAAAAGTTCGGCGTCAAAGTAAAATAAACCACAACAGCATTAAATTAGAGCTCAATTTCGAAACACGAAATTGAGCTCTAATTCAATGCTGTTATGGTTTATTTTACTTTGACGCCGAACTTTTACGATTTGATCGGCCATTCTTACATAATCGGGGGGCAGGATAGTAGGACAGCGAGTAAGTAGACAGTGGTCCACGCGGTCCACTACGCGGTCCGCTGCAGCGGGCCGCGCAACCACGCGCCATACTAGTTATTACTATAACTATCACAAAAGCAAACTTTATACCAAAAAAAGGTACTTCTTTCGTTTTTGTGCATAATTAACCGAAAAATCATAAAATAAATAACCTTTAGGACAAAGAATGAAAATTTTTTTGTAGAGTCGTGTTATTTATCTTAAGTTATCGACTGTGACCGAGATAATAAGCATTGGATAGTAATAAATGTTAGAATGATCATCATTCAATGATGACATTATAGTACACATTAAGTGTGTGCGCATACACAGGTGCACTCTCTGTTCCTTTACTCCCAAAGCACACACGACCAGAGAGAGATCAGGCACGGGGATGAACCACCGCCAACTTCCTACTCTCCAACTACTACTCCGGGCTAGTACCTACCTACTGAGATTTTCTTGTCAGAAAAACCCAATGGATACTTGCTATGGCCTAAACCAGGACTTGAACCCTTGACGTCGTCGGCCGCAGCCGAACATGCTAACCACTAGACCAACGAGGCAAAGGGAACCGAAAACATACAGGCGGCTAAACACACACGTAGCCCTCCAGTAGTCGGGTCAAAATGATGGAATTAATATAATTAACTTAATTAGAAGCTACATAAAGAGCGAAGCCGATATGACGTGCTTGCAATACTTTTGAATTCCTACAGAGTTTGGTATAGCACCGTAGTCCGTAACATTCAAAGAACAAGGCCAGAATTACGATGAGGCAAATTTTTGGGGCCGTTTAGTTTTTAGGCGGAATAATTACACGATGTCCATTAATGATACGTTTAACGTTTTTTGAGAACAAAGAATGTACAAGAGAGGATACCAGCATGTCAGACGTAATAAAGTAACAAAGAAAAAAATATTATGTTAGGCCGTTGTTAAGTCTACATTTTCGTTTTGTACTAAATCAAAATTTAAAAGAAAATACCTACGTCCTACTTACTCGTCTAAGTTTTCACAGAATTACCTACATATGCATCAGCTGATGCCCACGGGAAATCCTTATTTTTCCAGGATAAAAAGAAGCCTTTGTATTCAACCATATCCATGCAAAAAATCACGTCGATCCGTTGCTCATTTGCGACGTGATTGAAGGACAATCCAACAAACAAACACACTTTCGCATTATTAGTATGATGTACCTAGGAACGCCAACTATGGCTAGGCCCCACATGTCAAGCTCAAGGCTCCACCAACGCGACGGTAGAAAGCAGTTTCTACTAAGAAGAAAGAACTTCAATAAACTCCTATTTGCCTTAGGTATTAGGTATATGCCTATTCAACATAATATTATTGTTGTACCTATGTATCGAGGGAATGTAACTAATCATTATAATAAGTAGGTAAGTATAATATTCATATTGCATATCGTTCCATAATTTTCTATAAACTATAGTAAACACTATAATATGCCTAGTTACTAGTAATAGTTACTAGTAGTTTAGTAAATACCAATCACTGAATAGGTATTAAGTACTTATATATTCCTGTATAGGGGGACTAACATATTTTATACCATCGATCATGTTTTATTACCTACAACCTGCTCGTTACATTTTTGAACGTCGCGTCGCGTCGTGTCGCTTTATATCTAAAGAGTCGCGTTACTTATGTAATTAAACCAACTTTTGTTGAGGACACCGCCGATATCCTCCGGATAATTGTACCTCACACGAAAGCATTATATAACAAGGACATTCACCTTCGAGACAGTATTTATTACATATAATATATTATCGAGACGATTCTTGTATTCATATAATATATTTTGTAGTTAGGTATCAGAATAACAAATAAAGGTAAGTCCTACGTATTTAAAAACTTCATTTGATTCGAATTCGAAACATGCACCTCAGGCAATAGGGATGATGCCTATATAAAAAAAAACCGGCCAAGTGCGAGTTGGACTCGCGCACCGAGGGTTCCGTACAAACCTGTAGTAAGTTTTAAATTATTAAAAAAAACTACTTACTAGATCTCGTTCAAACCAATTTTCGGTGGAAGTTTGCATTTATATATTTACTTTTATCATTCTCTTATTATAGAAGTTACAGGGGGGGGGGGGACACATTTTACCACTTTGGAAGTGTCTCTCGCGCAAACTATTCAGTTTAGAAAAAAATAATATTAGAAACCTCAATATCATTTTTGAAGACCTATCCATAGATACCCCACACGTAGGGGTTTGATGAAAAAAAAAATTTGAGTTTCAGTTCTTAGTATGGGGACCCCCAAAATTTATTGTTTTTTTTTATTTTTCTGTGAAAATCTTAATGCGGTTCACAGAATACATCTACTTACCAAGTTTCAACAGCATAAGTTCTTATAGTTTCGGAAAAAAGTGGCTGTGACATACGGACGGACAGACAGACAGACAGACAGACATGACGAATCTATAAGGGTTCCGTTTTTGCCAAATTATAATATCGTTTCCTTATAATATTTAACTAATTGTAGTATTTTTTGTTCATGTACAGGATATAATTCAAATAATTGATAAGTTTCAGGCTCAGACTTTCAGAAAATTGAGAGTTCTGAGGTCAACTTTGGACGTTAGAAAATCGCCACTTTGAAAGCCCCCCATTTCGTCAATTTTAGGGGAAAAATTAAAAAAAAAATATTTTTGGACTCTATTCCTCATTATCTTTAAAATGATATACAGCAACCCAATGTAAGCTATAAAAAATATTTTACTTCGCATTCGCTTCTATGAGAGCCCCCCTGAAATAAAGATCTTTATTGCTGTCTAATTATACAGACGTGTACACATATGTGAGTGACAGTCATGGCTGTACGCGTTGGCTAGACCATTGTGTTGTAACTAGTATGGCTAGAAATTATATTGAAAGCATCCATATTAAAAACGATGTGACGTGGTCTGATCACTACCCCCTGGAAGTTAATTGTAAATTTAGCTTAGATCGCTCTCAGGTCCAGCAGACGCAGTCTACAGTAGCCAATAAAGTAATATGGGGACACAGGGATAGTGAACAGATTAACTTGTACACAGATTTGTGCAATAATAGGCTAAGAGTAGTTGATTTCCCTTCGGAGATGGTAGAGTGCGGTGATAAATTATGTAATAAGTCTGAACATAAATTAGCTATCGGAAAAATGTACGAGAATATTATAAGTATATTGCAGGATGCAGCGATATATAGCCGTGAATCTGTACAGCGTAAAAATAAACGATATATTACGCGATGGAATAAACACGTGACGCCGTATCATGCTAGGGCTCGACTTTGTTTTCAGTCATGGGTATGCGCTGGAAGGCCGACTTGTGGGTCCGCCTACGAGGATATGAAGGATTCGCGTAGGGCTTTTAAGAATAAACTCAAGTGGTGCCAGGACAATGTAGAGCAGATAAAAATGGATATGTTGGCAACGTCGTACGAGGCTAAGCAGTTTGGTAAATTTTGGCAACACACGAACCGACTGAATACAGGGTCGAGTCTTCCGGCTGAAGTCGGAGGCGTGAGCGGCTGTCAAAACATAGCGAATATGTTCAAGGCACAGTTTAAAATCGATCCCTGTAAGGCGAGCTGTATTGTGAGTGACAATGACGTTGGGGACAACATAGAGTCTAGGGTAGGCTTGCTGCGTTTCACAATCGGTGAAGTTAAAGATGCAATAAAGAGCATGAAACGTGGGAAGTCACCTGGACATGATGGCCTCAGCGTTGAGCACCTGCGTTATGCTGGTGTGCACCTTCCTAGAGTCCTCAAGTTACTTTACAATCTGTGTATTAGCCATGGTTACCTACCGGATACAATGATGAGGACAGTGGTCGTGCCTATTATCAAAAATAGGACGGGAGATGCAGCGGACAGAACCAATTACAGGCCGATATCCCTGGCGACGATCACAGCTAAGGTTCTGGACAGCCTGCTTGATACACAATTAAATAAGGCAGTAAAAATACACGACGCGCAGTTCGGTTTCAGGCCAGATCTATCAACAGAGAGCGCAATACTGTGTCTCAAGCAGACTGTTCGGTACTACACGGATAGAAAAACACATGTGTATGCGTGTTTTTTGGATTTGTCCAAAGCTTTCGACCTCGTGTCCTACAAAATTTTATGGCAGAAGCTTAAAAAGGAAAGTAGCTTAAGACCTGAACTAATTTCGCTTTTCAGGTACTGGTATGGTAACCAGGCTAATGTGGTTAGATGGGGTAACGCGCTCAGTGATCCATACAAACTGGAGTGTGGAGTGAGACAGGGGGGGCTGACATCACCCAGGCTGTTCAACCTCTTTGTAAACCGGCTGATAGAGAGGCTCAGCAGAGCAGGTGTCGGTTGTTCAATAGATGGCGTAGCCATGAACAATTTTAGCTACGCGGACGATATGGTTCTGTTGAGTCCCTCGGTCAGTGGTCTTAGAAGGCTGTTAAAAATCTGTGAGGACTATGCGGCGGAGAATGGACTCAGCTACAACTCCAAAAAAAGTGAAGTTTTGATTTTCAGGGGAAAGAACAAATCACTGAATTTTAAACCATGTATTCAGCTTGGTGGGACTCCCCTGAAACACGTAGCTGAGTTCAAGTACCTCGGTCACATTGTAACCGAGCGCCTGGATGATGACAGTGACATAGAGCGTGAGCGCAGGGCTCTGTCGGTTAGAGGCAACATGTTGGCCCGTAGATTTGCACGTTGCACGACACAAGTCAAGTTAACTTTGTTTAAAGCTTATTGCCAATCTTTTTACACGTGCAGTCTATGGGCGAACTACACGCAGCGGACCTACGGTGCTCTGCGTGTACAGTACAACAATGTGCTGAGGGCGGTGCTGAGGAAGCCTCGACACTGCAGCTCGTCGGCAATGTTTGCGGAAGCTCGGGTGGACGACTTCTACGCGATCGTACGTAAACGTGCCGCGTCTATAATGAGCAGGCTATTGAGTAGCTCCAACACCCTCCTTGGCACATTGGCGGGTAAACTGGACAGCCCTCTCTGGAGGTGCTGGAACGGTGCACACAGTCGCGCTAGGAGGCCTCAAAGGGCCTTGTAGTTGTGTTTTTTAGGTATAAGAATTAAGAGTAGGTTAAGTTTATTGTATTTACTAACATAGGTTAAGTGTTTTGTTACTAACAAATTATGGGAGTCTTCCTGAAATAAAAATTATATTATATATATTATATTATTATATATAACTTTTAAGCCATATTCGGCGGGAGGCCATCGGTTTACATATTATATTTAAATTTGAAGTAATTGCGTTCAGTAATTCAGAAGTTATAAGGCTCTGACAGACGGACGGACGGACGGACGGACGGACGGACAAGTGCAAATTCACTCAAGTAGACTCAGAGACCTTCGCTTCGCTCGGTCAAAAAAAGTGCGTTGAAATTTTGTGACGAACTTCCATACTAGAAGTGCGTTTTTAAGTTTGATTTGTTGTTTGATTTTTTTGAGTTTGAGTTGCTGATTTGATTGAGTTGTCATATTAAACGGTTATTAAGGAAAACATGGTGAGGAAACCTGCGTGCCCAAGAGTTTTCTGGTTCTCGAAGCCTGTCAATCCGTACTTAGCCAGCGTGGTGGACTCACGAGCTTATCCTGACCATTCGGAGAAGAAACCCGTGCTCAGTAGTGCATCGACGATGTGTGATGATGATATAAAAATTTAATATTCGAATATAACAGACCCGCTAAAATCACAATAAGGTAAGGTCCATAATAACTGTAGGTAAGTCCCTACTTACCTTGTAATAATTATTCGGATATGTACCTATGTTCGTATGAAATTGCCACAGCAATGGAATGAAAATGTGGAGAGAGAAAACCATGGCGAGAAAACAAAGAAATTCCCGAGTAATTAGTAAAAAGTAAAACTAACTATTACCTAATTAGGTACTTTAGTCGAAGGAAATAATCCAATATGTTGTCAGTAGCACACGTATCGTAAAATTTTGTAACTGAAAATCCTAACTTCCTGATCAAGGTGCTATAATAACTCGCACTTGATCGTATCTCGATAAAGGGCGAAAACATAATTCGGACAGGACAGGAGAAAAGGTCCGCGCGAAACCCTTGCGTCTTATGGGAAATACGTTTCATCGTGTCGCCCCGGTATGTACAGCTCTATATAAAAGTGCGCACGCCGGCGGTGTTTCGCGCTGACGTTTTGTCCTGTCCTGCCCGTAGTGTGTTTTCGCCCTTATTGTGCGCTGGTATTTATGCAGCTTTCCTCAATGATTAATATGTAGAACATCATTGGCTTTCCTTCTTCGCTGTCGCTGCAGCCCAGTCCTGATTAAAATACCCAGTCACGTTTAGATTGATGATAGCTCCATAGATTATTATTGACGGAAGAATGACATATTTGCGCTGGCGATACCAAGTAACTTGCTCCATGCAAATAAAGCAGAAGGTTCAAATTCGAAAACCCTACGAATAGCAAATGCCTTTCAGTTGTAAGGTAGATCGTGTCTTTCTTTTTACTACCTATATAAACATTACCTTCCTACATAAATCGCAATGTCAATAAACTTTTATTAAAATTATATTGCCTATGCATCTCAATCAAAAAAAATCCTAATTAATGAAAACTGAAATACAATAATTGTATCTATTAATTGTATTAATATTATATTGTAGTATTTCAGTTCTTATTTCCATTTCTTTTTCTACTTTCAAACTAAAAAGACGGAGTTAAAAGTAAGGTTCCACCGAGATTTGAACTCGGATCGCTGGATTCAGAGTCCAGAGTGCTAACCATTACACCATGGAACCGGTGTCTAGCTGTGACGAATTAAAGGAATAATCCCTATTGATAACTCCATCGTAATTCGTAATACTATTCCTGCAACTTATTTAGCTGATGATTCACAAAAATCCCTTCACCAATTAACTTTTAAATGCTTTTATGTTATCCTTTACATAGTAAAATGTACCAACTAGTATAATAAATCTTTGATTAGGTATATACGAAGAGGAAAGAAAATTTTAAATAATAATTGCTATATCTACCTAGTACCTACCAACGATGTTGGTAGGAATGTACATGTAAGTACATAAGCTTATACTTATCTGTTACATAGCTGTATTTTATGGAATATAGGTAAGTATGGTTTGATGTATTGAGGGATGTTGGTTACTTTGTCGACTTGACCGGGCCCGTAGCCTTCCAGGCAGGCCCAAGCGGAGGCTTAAAGTTAATCACCGGGGCACAGTGTTGCCCCGCGATTTATTTTACGATTAAATATGTACCAATATTCGTATATAACCCATATATCTTTCGGTAGATGGGCGTGAAATTTTTTGAATTTCCTTTGTGAGAGTGGAAAGTGTGTTCCCACTCCGGGCATCTTGCCAAGTCCGCTGTTTCCAAGATTGTACAGTAGGTCACATAATAATATAAAGTATGTAGTAAAGTGAGTTAACATGTAAGTCAGACATTTTCATCTCTGGGGTCTTATTAAGTATTTATGATTGCTACAGTGTGACTATCGCAATTACCTCTGAATGGATATTCGTACTAGGTCCTGAGATTAAAGGACATTTTGAGGCTATCACATAGCTAAGTTTAGTTATACTTCATCGCTTCATTCTTCAGATATAATTTATTAAACAGGTAGTTTCTTAACCTACTTGTTTAATAAATTATATCTTCGAATGAAGCGACTCATATAATTATGATAGAACTTCACTTTGTAAGTTCGTTCATTAATTGTCTATCTTGGCATTCCGACGTTAAGTATTACATAGATAAATAAGCTTAACTTATTACTCCTCATGTGTAGACCGTAATTTGTAATGTTTTCCTGTAACTTGACTCTAGAGGTCTTTGTGTCCTACCTTATTAACTTATATTGTATACTAGCTGATGCCCGCGATTTCGTCCGCGTGGTTTCAGTTTTTTTAATTCTCGCGGGAACTCCGTAATTATAGGCTACTAAAAAGTAGCCTATGTCACTCTCCTTCTCAACTATACCTATGCCAAAAATCACGTCGATCCGTTGCTCCTTTGCAGCGTGATTGAAGGACAAACCAACAAATAAACACACTGTCGCATTTATAATATTTGACATAGATTTCTTTATCCCGGAAAATTAAGGAGTTCAAGAAAAAAGCTTAAGCCACGCGGACGTAGTCGCGGGCATCAGCTAGTTTCACTATAAAAGATAAAATAGGTAGGTAGGTATTTACAGCGAAATATTCGTGTATTCGCTGAGCGTTTGAAAAAATGAATATAAACGTGACAACATACATATTATATTATAACCTACTTATATTATAATGATCATAATAATATTTGATAAATAGATATATCCTGATCATAATAATATTGATAAATAGATATATCCCCCTATAATGGTACAAACACGTACTTCTTCATATTTTAACGAAAGCCCAAATGCTGTTTCATGGCTATAACTTGAGAAATTAAGGAATTTCATACAAACTCTCAACCCTTATTTCACCCCTTCGGGGGTGGAATTTTGGAAAACTGTGAAACACATATGTTTTCATTTTCAACCCGCAGCTCATATATCAAGTTTCATGACTATAACTTGAGAAATTAAGGACTTTCATACAAACTCTCAACCCCTATTTCACCCCTTCGGGGGTGGAATTTTGAAAAACTGTGAAACACATGTGTTTTAATTTTCAACCCGCAGCTCATATATCAAGTTTCATGGCTATAACTTGAGAAGTTAAGGACTTTCATACAAACTTTCAACCCCTATTTCACCCCTTCGGGGGTAGAATTTCGGGATAAAAAGTATCATATGTCCTACCTCGTAGTATGGGCTCAAATCGTGCGAAGTTTCGTTTGAATTCATTCAGTAGTTTCAGCGTGATGCGCGGCCAAGATACAGACAGACAGACAGACAAAAATGAAAAAAATTACAGATTTGGCTTCAGTATCGAATAATGAGTGCCCTCCAAAAAAAATTTTCAAAATATCTTCAATGTACAGAATTGGACCTGTTACAGTTTTATTATAAGTATATAGATAGATAGAATACTCGTAGATAAGTATAGATATAGATTGTACTGATGATGCCCGCGACTTCGTCCGCGTGGATTAAGGTTTTTTGATTCCCGCGGGAACTCCTTAATTTTCCGGTATAAAAAGTAGCCTATGTCCTTCCCCGGGATATAACCTACCGCCGCCGTACCAAATTTCAGCAAAATCGGTAGAAAAGATGAGCCGGGAAAGCGTAGCAGACAGACAGACAGACAGACAGACTCGCATTTATAATATTAGTATGGAATGATTAGTATGGATAATACTAGATGATGCCCGCGACTTTTTTTTTATTCCCGCGGGGAACTCTTTAATTTTACGGAAAAGAAGTATCCTATGTCTTTCCCCAGACTGTAACCTAACTCTGTACTGTACCAGATTTAATCAAAATCGGTTGGTTCGATAGACCGTAAAAGCGTAGCAGATAGACAGATAGACATAGGTACACACTTTCCATTCTATGACACTTTCTCATTTATAATATAAAAGCATGGATAGTAAATTATATACGAGAGGACCCATGTTCAATCCCAGGTAAGGTCAATTTGGGAATTTATAATTTCTGAATTTTCTCTGGCCTAGCATGCTCGCCATGGCTAGTTACCACTCTAACGGCAAAAACGTGCCTCTAAGCTATTTAGCGTTCCGGTACGATGCCATGAAACCGATTAAGGTTATGGGATAAAGGTTAATATGGTTATACTGCCATACCTCTAACAGGTAAGCCCGCTACAATCTTAGACTGCAGCATTACTTGCCACCCGGCGAGATCGCAGCCAAGGGCTAACTTGTGGTGGAATTTAAAAACGTACCTACCAAGCCTCAGATAATATCCCTGCATAACATTATGCCAGTTATTTCAAGATGTACATAATACTTGTTATATTACAGGCTAGCGGGCGGCCTTGCATTACATGACCTCACGCAGGACCTCGTTGTACCTACTCGACGTAGCTACCTGATGTCCAATGACCGAGACTACCCTTATCTATATATACTAGCACGCCAACTACTTATACGACTTTATTGGAATAAATGTTAAATAAACGAGTTTATTCCACATTCGTCTATTCCATTCCACTTCGCATTCCTTTCGTCTCGCGGAAAACAGAGTAGGTAACTGGCACATAGCTAGAAGTACCTAACTATAGGTAAAAAGCAGAACACCGACGAATAGAAGGCACCTGAAGATTCTGAAACATATACCTACCTACTTAGGTACTTAGTAAAACCCTTTGCAAGAAAAGCACACTTTGCAAGTTTGCATACGCCTTCAAAGTTTCCCGTTCCCTCCTAAGAATACGCATCTCCTTCATTTTATTTTTAGGGCAAAAGCACACTACGTACACGAAGGCTGACGAAAAGTCTGCTCATACATTTTTATGTTATGGAGCTGCACATACCTACGCGACACGACGAAACGTCTCATACAACGTTGACGCTTCGCGCTATTTTTGTCCTGTCTTGTTTGGAGTGTGTTTTCGCCCTTAGGTATAGTAACAGTTTAGATAGGTACTTGACTACTAAATTGAGATCGCTGTCAATAAACAAAAATACACAAATATATACCTAAATAAACTATAGCCCATTTCCTCCTTCGTTCTTTCACTGATAAGATGAAAGATGGGAATTTCAAAGTTTCAGAAGTCGCATCAAAAAGCTCTCAGAAGTCTTTATAAGTTTCTCTTCGCTATTCACGAGGCTTTAGCGCATTCAAGCGATGTTTTAACCGCGAATTCCTAATGAGTTTTCGTCTATTAAAACTGTGTTTACATGTGTAATTACTGGGCAAGGTTTGTTCGCAGCTACGTTCAGGTCATGGGTGAGCCTGTAATAGTTTTGACGCAGCAACTAACACGTTAGTCATGGTAGCATTGAAAATTATTTCATCCACGAGATTCATCGTTTATAGGGTGAGCATAACTCAACAGCATAACTCAATTTTTAAAACATGGGTATCAAAATCTATATAATATATAAAATTCAAAGTCCTGACTGACTGACTGACTGACTTATATATCAAAGCACAGCCTAAACCGCTGGTCCTAGAGACATGAAATTTGGAGGGTGTGAAGTCTTTATGAAGAGTAGGTACCTAATACCTATCCACTAAGAAAGGATTTTCCGAAATTCTACCCCCTATAGAAAAAAATAAGGAAAAATAGGGGTTGAAAGTTCGTATGAAATTCCATCGTTTTTAGGGTTCCGTACCCAAAGGGTAAAAACGGGACCCTATTACTAAGACTCCGCTGTCTGTCTGTCTGTCTGTCTGTCTGTCTGTCTGTCTGTCTGTCTGTCTGTCTGTCTGTCTGTCTGTCTGTCTCCAGGCTGTATCTCATAAACCGTGATAGCTAGAAAGCTGAAATTTTCACAAATGATGTATTTCCGTTGCCGCTATAACAACAAATACTAAAAATTAAAAAAATATATATATTAAGGGGGGTCCCCATACAATAAACGTGTTTTTTTCGTATTTTTTTGCTCAATATTAAAAACGGTAACAGGTAGACGGTTCAAATTTTCACAGAATATTAACTTGTATATTACCTTTCAAAATAAATAATTAAATATCCATAAAGTAAATATTAAAGGGGGGCTCCCATACAACAAACGTAATTTTTAAGCAATTTTTTTTAATAATTTAAAACTTACTACAGGTTTGTACGGAACCCTCGGTGCGCGAGTCCGACTCGCACTTGGCCGGTTTTTTTTCAAGTTATAGCCATGCAACTTGGTATTTAGGCTTCCGTTTTAAAATTATGAAATAAGTATTTCACAATTTTTGTAATTTCTATCCCCAAGGACGTTAAATAGAAAGTTTGTCTATAGATAGAGAGCGTGGGTATAGATGAGGACTTAGAGAGTGACATAGGCTTCTTTTTATCCCGGAAAATTACGGAGTGCATGTGGGAATTAAAAACTTATGCCACGCGAACGAAGTCGCGGGCGTCTGCTAGTGAAAAATAAATGTAGAGTCAAGTAGATTAAAAACAACATAAATAAATGATTCATTGAAAAAAGAAATGTTATTTTACATTTTTTTTATTTAATCATTATTTTGTCCGTCTGTAAATTTTTTCGGCCTTTTATTTTATTGTACCTTTTGACGTAATTTAGTCCACAAATACTCCTGTGCACAGGGGGCTATTTGTATCTTAGAAAATCTAAGTATTCCCATGAATTTTTAAAAGCTATCAACGCGGACAAAGTTCAAAGTTTTATGAGAATACCAACGACCTCAATTTACATAGACGGGCCCTGTCAAACAAAGAATGTGGGCGTATTTTACTAACGCCATCTAGTCTGAAAAGCGGGACAGCGCTATAGCGGGGACAAGGACAGGATTATACAGGTGTGGAGTGCGCTCCACAGGTCGGACGCCCTATTTTTTTCTATGAAAGGGCCCATCTAGTACCTACATATCGATGGAGAATACACAGCAAAACGCGGATACGGGATAGCAACTTAATTCCATAGATTTGTTTTGGTTTTGCAAACGTTTGGGCACCCTAGGCAAACTTACAATTCAACATGAAATAATAATAATTAGTTTTAATTTATGCTGGTGGTGCCGGTATCAAAACACAATGCCGTTTCATTATGAAATTAATTGAGTTTTTAATAGTTGTCGTGACATCCATACCATCCGACGCATGTTTAACTTTGTATGCGGCTTTAATAGTACATTACACATCTAGGGCAGTAAAATAAGAAATGTCTCAGATCACATGTAATTGTTGTCCGAGGCGAAGCCGAGGTCAATAAACATGTGATCTGAGGCTTTCTTATTTACTGCCCGTGGTGTGTATACTATTTTTCTCCTCGACGGAGGCGGAAAGCGGCATTTTCGTTTAGCGCAGCGGGAGGAAAATTGACGCTTTCCGCCCGGAGGTGAGAAAAGTATAATTTACGTTGTAGGTAAGTATATCATACTAATATTATAAATGCGAAAGTGTATTTATTTGTTGACGTGATTTTTGGCATGGGTATATACTTAGTTGAGGACCTTATTTATTATAGAACAGACGATTATTATTATTTAATTATACGTATGTTATTATGTATAAGTTTATGCTAATGAACTACCGAAACACGACTAGAAGCTGTGTGAACATACTGAAGCCATACATAGGTACATATTTAATACCAAATAATACCTAAAGATCAAAGAACAATGTAAATATTTTTCATATCAGTTAATTTATGTAACAAAAAATCAGCCAATGAGCATGGGAATCTAATGAATCATAGCATTCCTTTTGTGGTATCGATATTGCGCTTAAAATTCTTATCTCTTATTAAAAAAACCGGCCAAGTGCGAGTCGGACTCGCGCACCGAGGGTTCCGTACAAACCTGTAGTAAGTTTTAAATTATTAAAAAAAAACTACTTACTAGATCTCGTTCAAACCAATTTTCGGTGGAAGTTTGCATGGTAATGTACATCATATATTTTTTTTAGTTTTATTATTCTCTTATTTTAGAAGTTACGGGGGGGGGGGGACCAACATTTTACCACTTTGGAAGTGTCTCTCGCGCAAACTATTCAGTTTAGAAAAAAATGATATTAGAAACTTCAATATCATTTTTGAAGACCTATCCATAGATACCCAACACGTATGGGTTTGATGAAAAAAAAATTTTTGAGTTTCAGTTCTAAGTATGGGGACCCCCAAAATTTATTGTTTTTTTTCTATTTTTGTGTAAAAATCTTGATGCGGTTCACAGAATACATCTACTTACCAAGTTTCATTAGTATAGTTCTTATAGTTTCGGAAAAAAGTGGCTGTGACATACGGACGGACAGACAGACAGACAGACAGACAGACATGACGAATCTATAAGGGTTCCGTTTTTGCCAAATTTGGCTACGGAACCCTAAAAAGCAGGTGTGTCTACAAATCATTCTGTTACAAAAAAAATCGGTCAAGTGCGAGTCAGACTCGCGCACAAAGGTTTCCGTACCAACACACATTATCAATTATTTTGGTAAATAACAAGAAAGATGACAATATAACAACACGATAACTAACCTAATCACGCTGTAAGATAACTGGCAAACAATTCGACAGCCTATGAGTACGGAACCCATTTTTTTTTCCTATGAGACCTTGCTTCTTGCCAAATTTAATTTATTGTAGGTCAACGGGTACCCTATAGGTTTTGATTTATTGACGAGTGTCAAAATGTGCAAAATAGGCATTAACAGCCGTATCCTTTGATTGCGTTGACAGTTCTGAAGCTTGATTTTTTTACAGCTACAAGGGACCGCGCGAGATAAAACTACTGCAGGCTCTATTATCCTTGTCTAAACTTTGCCGACTGTTATCTTTTGAATCATCAAAACTCAAAAGTACTAAAACTTTAAGTACATTACACGTAACCCTGTTGTGTTCCATTAACCCTACTTTCCATTTAAAACGAATCGATTCTAAGGCAGAAATAGATTATCTTTTAGTGGCCAAAGTTTTCACCGCTGATACTCGGTAAACTGTTATTACCCAACTTTAGTAATTCTTGTCACTAAGTACCACGTCACGCCCAAATTCTTAGCATAGATTTTTTTCGTAGTATTTACTTTATGTTCATCTTGATTTACGTATGTGGTAATTTGTCTGCGCTTATAGGTTCTTATTTTATCAGCTGCGCAAATTTTTTCTGAAGGCATTTAACTAGTGTTCAACAGTCATGCAACCAGATTACGAGATGACTAAGCACTTCCTGGTGTCATCAGATCAATGACAAAAACGTCAAGCGACTCGTGTGAAATATGAAGATTTATATAATGGCCAATAGGTATAACTACTCAGATTATCCCGTCATCCAACATATGTATGATGTATCGTCTACAAGCTTATAGTTGAGCATGATTTTTCCAAAAAAACCTACTAAATCTTATTAAATGGCTGATCCTTTACAATAAGTTTTATTGACTTTTCTACTACTTGGTTTTTGCTTTCCTAAATACCGTAGTCTCCTACCTTTTCTACAACTCTTTCACTTTTATCGTAGAAAATGTTCAGACTTGAGTCGATTATTAAAACATTTATAATAATTATAATAAAATTTAGAAATTTAAACCTCGAAAGCTTTAAAAACGCCTAATATACTGATGCAGGCTCACTTATTGAGGGGGACTTTGGAACGAATTAATAAGTACTTAATCTGGTGCCACCACACCTGCGAATTAACCTAATCTTATTCTGATTATCTGAATACAACAGTTGTCACCGACGAAGAATGTAGGTGCATAAAAATGTGGAATGCAGCACACGGCACACCGGCCGATCCATTGAAGATAGCACATCGATTGCCATAATGACGTGACTATTTCTTCGCATTCACATTCCTGACAGATTATGATTTCATGTGCTGTATATCCATTGACTGTACAGTAACTGTAACAATAATTCTAAAGCTCTACATGGTTTTATTGTACGCATCATTTAGTTTAGTATCGCCTTTTCTGTGTATTGTGTTTACTGAGTAACTGTAAAGTGTTTTAACTGTACTTACTTCATAGTTGACGTATCTACCTAATGTGATGCTCTGAATACGTCTACGAAATCTTACTAATAGCTGTTCACTATTAAATTATTAAAAAAAATTAAAAATTCCATCTTGGTTACCGCCTAGGAGAATGTTAAGAATCAAAATTCATAACCAAAATTCATTACTGGTGGATGTGTGGATTGTTGAGTGAACTTCAAAAAGACTTTCACCCAGGTACCTATTATAGCGAACTTTTGTACCTAGGTACAAAGCAGACTAACTACTGTATTTTTTCCCACTACAAGCCCTTAGCCCTTGACTGCGATCTCACCTGGTGGTAAGTGCAGTTTAAGATGGTAGCGGGCTAGCCTGTTAAGGGTATGGCAGTTATATGAAACCCATACTCTGGTCGATTTCTACACGGCATCGTACCGGAACGCCAAATCGCTTGGTGGTACGTTCGTACGTACTAGCCACGGCCGAAGCCTCCCACCAAACCAGACCGGAGAAAATTCAGAAATCAGATTCCTAAATTGGGAAAACCACGCCGGGAATCGAACCCGGGCTCTCCCACGTTAAGGCAACAGCGCACAACACTGTGCCAGGGAGGTCGTCAAAATTAGATTGATATCTAGAAGAGTTTTATATTATTATCAATATGTATTTCTTTTTTTCCGGATGCTAGTGAATGATGACACTAAAATCTAACAGCTGATGAACTTCACTTTATAGGTAGACTGCACCTGCAGTGTGCACAGCATCTAGCCTACTTAATAACTATGTTGATAACTTTCCTACTGGGATTTTCCCTGGTACCATATTTTGATGCATAGAGCTTTTTTACGTTATCTACGGACGTTGACCTTTTTGGTGTTTATTATCTTTTGTTTAGAGAAATATCTATACTTGATATCGCACATCAGAGGCGTGCCGAAGAGCATCTGGCTCTGGCTCGATCATGCGCTAAACGCAGCAAAACGCAGCTTCTGCTGGTGGAATCTATACTTAGGTACATTATAAATGCGAAAGTTTGGATGGACGGATGTTTGTTACTCAATCACGCCAGAACGGTTGAAAGGGTCGGGATGAAAGGCACAGAGATAGGTTGTATTCTGGAATAACACATAGGCTGCTTTTATCCCGGAAAATTAAAGAGTTCCCGCGGGAACCAAAACGCTCAATCCACGCGGATGACGTCGCGGGCAACAGCTAGTGCTCTACATTTCATTAGCGTGACCATGGTAGTTATAAACGCAGACCGCTACCGTCTTTCGTATCTTGCCTTGACCATTGAACAATGTGTTGAAACTGCCGTGCACACTGTAATGTGCAATCAGCATAAAATTTCACCCTACATTGCGTTTTGGAATCGTTTGCCTCTGGCTATATTGGCTGTGAGCCAGACGCCAGTGTGTCAAGTAACGGGACTCACGTTAGGCGTCACGCCGTCGATGCGCTGCTGCCTTCGCCGCACTACCACTCTGTTATGCTATGCTTATTATTTAGTGTAGAAAGACGAAAAAACTATATATAGGCTGGTTTTATTATAATTAGAGTAAGTGGTTGTATGCCAATAAGCAACTGGCCAGCGTGTTGGCCATACCCTTATCATTCTAAGAGGTGACTCGGGCTCAGGAATGAGCCGACAATGGATTGAAATGAGTGAGTGAGTGCTAGGCAGCTGAAATGGCAGTTTATTTAGCGCAGAACCGACTGATTTGAAGTGCTAGAGAATAGAGACAGTGAAACGCCAAGCGCAGGGTAAGACTTCTAGTTCGCTGGAATGATGACTCCAAGAAGTACGAAGAAAGCGAAAGACCGCAGTTGGTGGCACAATCCGAAAAAGGCCAATGTCAGCACTTCAGCAGTGGTCGTATGCATTGGAGGACAGCGTCAACACGCTTTACCTAGAATTGAACCGTGCCCTCCCGGGCACGTACCTAATACTTGTTTCAGTAAGAGTTTCAGAGCAAACAAGATAATGATAGATACTTAGTTTCTCATTTCTACGTTTGTTGTATGGGAGCCCCCCTTTAATATTTACTTTATTGATATTTAATTATTTATTTTGAAAGGTACCTAATATACAAGTTAATATTCTGTGAAAATTTGAACCGTCTACTTACCTGTTACCGTTTTTAATATTGAGCAAAAAAATACGAAAAAAACACGTTTATTGTATGGGGACCCCCCTTAATATATATATTTTTTTAATTTTTAGTATTTGTTGTTATAGCGGCAACGGAAATACATCATTTGTGAAAATTTCAGCTTTCTAGCTGAAAGTTTCATCACGGTTTATGAGATACAGCCTGGAGACAGACAGACAGACAGACAGCGGAGTCTTAGTAATAGGGTCCCGTTTTTACCCTTTGTGTACGGAACCCTAAAAAAGAGACTAGGTAGGTACTATTCTAACAATCACATTTATCAAACGACATACCTATATAAAAATAAGCGTAGTTCAGTCTTCATAGGTAGACAAATTTAGACTTTCATTCATCCGACCACTTTCTCCGCCAATCGCCAAGTCACCCATAAACAATTTATAAAATGTGGGTCACCTCCATACACAAAATGCGTCGAGAGTGGTGACGACAACGCTGAATCGTCTCAAATGGTGGGCGAATAATGACCATACCTTCTGTCTCCAAAATTCGGTCATTATAACCACAAGGTTACGCATACTAAGTTTGAATAATATTTCCTGTTTCATTTCTTTTGTTTCAAAATTGTAACATTTAAGAAACGAAAGGGCAAAAATCGTATCGGATCAATAATTATTTAAGGGGATTGAAACACAGCGAAGCCGAAAAGTCAAGTTCGATAGAAAACCCATCTCAATGGTCTACGAAGCCCTTATCAAAGTCATCAAAGAATCGAAGCTATTGTTGTAGCAGAAAAATAAACTGATTCAAATGAATTGAAACAGCTGTGTTTTTAAAATATCCCTTTTGCAATAATTGACTGCTAGAGGCAGTGCAGTGTGCAACCGCCATTTAGCATATATAATATGTTTTTTTAAAAATAATATCTCATAGTCAAAAACAAAAATACTAAACTTGTAACTGGCTTTGTCTTAAGACTCGAGACTTAAGTTGTTAAATCTAATTTTCTTTGAAGACATACATTATCTACAAAGAGCCCATGGTCAAATGTGTGTAGGTCAAGGACTCGGTCACTGACCTTGCGTCCGCCCACGAGGTTATAGTTTCTTTTTGGAACAATTTGGTGTGCTTGTTAGAACCCAATAAGGCAGGAAGTAATCAAACCCAAGGTGAATGATCGATATAAAAAGCTAAACCGCATTCAGTTAAACTTTTATCAGTTGAAACTAATAGTTAACTTTGTGAATATGAAGAAAAGTCTACCTAATGTAACTATCTATTTACTTATAATAAAACTAACCCGTAGATTTCTGTGCTTACATTAAAATAATACTAAATCGGTTGGTGCGTCAGTCTGTCTTGTTTGTCTACTGATTTGAATACTTGCTGAAATTAGTGGACGGGGTCGGATTCATACGCAACATTAGCTATATCTACCACTAAGGATAAATTTATAGGATATTTTGTGTCCCGAAAATCAATAGGTTACGTTCGGATGCAACTATGTATCTAATGACTAATTAAATAATTAAAATAAAATCTAATAATGACAGACAAAACACAATCCATAAAATATGAAATATTAAATTAGGAATGTCTAAAATATACATTGATGTACCTACTGGTTAATGAAAATTTACGACCTATTGTGTGAAGCTTCATTTTATACCCTCGACGAAAAAAGGCAAAAATGAATTCGATTTGCGTTCCAACATTTTATTTTGTAGCTCGTTTCTTGTAAGATGAATTGCGACTCAAAGTTGGCATGTTATTAAGGAGAAAAATACCTAAACCGGATACCATCGAAGTAAATTAAGAAAGTTTTTGTATTTCCTATTATTTTGTAAAGATATTACTATTTAAATTCAAAATTTTACGTCGAATAATCCATAGGTGTGTAGTGTGTAAGTATCTACAGAGACCTCTATGTTAACAAGTATGTTTCTTTATAAAAAAATATACATTTTAAATGTCCCGCAAGTATCGTATACTTAAAAGCTGTCCCAAGACCGGCAATGGCGGAAGTTGCTAAAAGGTTTACAGTAATACAGCGATAAAGTTAAGCCCGACCCACGTAAATTCGAAGATACGTTATACGTAAATTCTCACACCTGTCATGTTGGTCACTCCTATACTAAAATATATAATAAATTATGTGTTCGTATAGTGAGTATAAATAGAAACATTTGTAGAGTTATCAAATAAAAAAATTGTTAGTACTAATGGAGTTCTTTAATCTTTTTGAATCTCCATCAGTATTAGGTTCAAGCTTTTTGTTCGTACCGAATATATCGTATAATATTTATGAAATAGCTTTCCATGCTACGTTCTCGATTCATGCTTATATTAATGAATGCTAAAACCATTTTCCTTATCATGAAGTAAATCCTTTGCACACTCTGCATATTGCAGTTCTATATTATGTTTATAGATTCACATAAAACATAAGGTCAGGCCTATATTAGATTAAAATTGCCCTTCAAAGCTAATTAATAGAATAACTACGTAGTTGTATAGAAGTTGTTTAATCACAGGTGCATATCCGAAGGGGTAATGCTTCGTAAGGAACGTGTAATTTGCCCGCATATAGAATATAATCAACATTGCATTGTTTATTTGTTTATAACAATCATCTTCCATTAATCTTTACCGATTAGTAATATTGTAAAGATTGTAATATATAAACATATTCGAGACGTAAGAAGAAGTTGGCTATTGTTGAATTTGATACTAAGTATTTGCAGCTGCAAACTTCATTAAGTATATCTGATATTATATTATTATGATCAAGATTGATAAAGAAGGTTATTTTTGTCCGTCCGTCCGCATGTGGACAATTGTTTTTAGTCAATAAGATTTTCAATTCAATTCAATTCTAAGAGAAATACATATTATTGTTCATTAAAAATCGAAGTCAAAAATGTAAGAGGAAAGTATAGTTACCTAGTTGAACGAAGGGTTGACGAAGCGAGTCTTCTGGCGTAGACCATTTACACTCTTGGGGTAGGTAGGACCAAGTTACTCTTATTTTATTTACATGTGGTAGAACCAAAATATGTTACTGCATGGAGCCAGATTCAGAAATAAAACATTTTTTTCTGATATTTTCCGGCAAACTTTTCAGTATAATCAAAAGTTTTTAAATGTTTTTCTAAAGTTTTGACCGGCAGATATAGGTGGCAGAGTGATAAAGTACTGACAAATCATAAGCGGCACAAGTCCTACATGAATTAAACAGTTCATTTCGGATAAGAGTTTCGACTATAACGCCCACAAATTCAATTTACCTTGTCGTATGTGGGAAACAGGTAAACTCGCACGTGCGTTAATAATAATTGGGGTAGGTAATTAAACGAGAACGGACGCAAACTTCAAACATAAAAGCGGTATCTTTGAGGTAGGTACGTACGGTCTACATTAATTTCTTTTATATCCTAATTTTACAACAACACCGCGAGCCGGTACCGAAATGAGTGACAGAGCTTCTGCAAATCCATGCGAGTGCGATTTGTATGGATTTGTTTGTATGGATGGAGCTTTGTAAGAAATCGACTTGTAACCAAAATACCTAATTTATACATAATATTATGTGTTTCTTTCCTATCCGATTTTTATTGGAACTTGTTACAGTTTAAAATCAACCGGCGAAGCACGAGTAAATAACAAGAAAGAAAGATGTCATAACAACACGTAATCTGTAACTGGCTTGTAACATATGGCGCTAAACTGGTAGCGCAGTACAAACAATCCGACACCCTATGAGTAGTGAGTACAAACTATACAGAACCCTAATTATCAATTTTCGGACTCAGGCCACAGCTTTATGGGATCGTATACCTATTTACTAATAGTTAATTTCAACTTGATACTTCCAAGTTCCATGCGATCCCGAGTGGGTTGACAGACAAACAGACAGACGGAAAATGAAGTGTTCCTATAAGGGTTCCTTTTTTCCTGTTATGGTACGGAACCCTAAAAGGACTTCTCAGTGCACATCATTCAGATAATTTCATGAGGAAGACTTAATTTAAAACATGGATTATTGTGTTATAAACCCACGGGTTATATTATAAAGATCCGAGTAGTTCCCACTAATTCAACTGCCACCTAAGTGAAGCCGGGGCGGGTCAACTAGTATTAATATTATCAAAATGGTATGGGCATCAAAATGGTAATAATATGTTTATCCGAAGTTATATTCTTCGTATCGTGGCCTTACTAAAACAGGTATTGTTATTATAAATAACAAACGGCTGAAAATCTGGCTTTGCCCCTTTCAAAGAAAATACAAATAGGTTTTATATACCTACTAGCTGATGTCCGCGACTTCGTCCGCGTGGATCGAGGTTTTTCGGTTCCCACGGGAACTCCTTAATTTTCCAGGATAAAAAGTAGCCATGTGTTATTCCAGACTATAATCTATCTCTGTGCCAAATTTCATTCAGATCCGTTCAGCCGCTGGGGCGTGATTGAGTAACAAACATCCATCAAATAAATATTATAAATGCGAAAGTTTGGATGGATGTATGGATGTGTGGATGTATGGATGTATGGATGTATGGATGTTTGTTACTCAATCACGCTCCAACGGCTGAACGGATCTGGATGAAATTTGGCACAGAGATAGATTATAGTCTGGAATAGCACATAAGCTACTTTTTATTCCTGAAAATTAAAGATTTCCCGCGGGAACCGAAAAACCTCAATCCACGCGTACGAAGTCGCGGGCATCAGCTAGTACATCCATACATCCATCCAAACTTTCGCATTTATAATATTTACTAGATGATGCCCGCGACTTCGTTCGATTGGATTGATGTTTTTTAATTTCCGCGGGAACTCAATTTTCCGGGATAAAAAGTAGCTTATATCCTTCCCCGGGATGTAAACTATCTCTGTACCTAATTTCGTCAAAATCGGTTGAGTAGTTGGGCCGTGAAAGCGTAGCAGACAGACAGACACACTTTCGCATTTATAATATTATATAGTATGGATTTGATGGTAGCCCGAGGGTTCGGGTTCGTAATATTTTTCAGCAATTTCGTTATAACCTTTACGAAAATGCTTTGTCCCTCTAGGAGTCTATAGGGGCTCTACCTCTCTAGGGGAATTCGTTATTATTCTTCTACTAGCTGATGCCCGCGACTTCGTCCGCGTGGATTAATGTTTTTTGGTTCCCGGGGGAACTCATTAGTTTTCCGGGATAAAAAGTAGCCTATGTGTTATTCCAGACTATAATCTATCTCTGTGCCAAATTTCATCTAGATCCGTTCAGCCGTTCGAGCGTGATTGAGTAACAAACATCCATACATCCAGACATCCATACATCCATACATCCATACATCCATACATCCATACATCCATACATCCATACATCCATACATCCATACATCCATACATCCATACATCCATACATCCTTACATCCATACATCCATACATCCATACATCCATACATCCATACATCCATCCAAACTTTCGCATTTATAATATTTATTTGATTGGTAGAAACACATTTGCAACAAACACATACCTTCGACGCGACAGCGGCCCATCGAATGTTAGCAGTGTGCTTCTGATGAAAACTTCTATGAAAACTTCTGTTCTTAAAATGTAGATCTTCTACCATCTCATTAATCCTTTGCTGACTGTGCATTTTTTTAAATTCTTCTACTTGTTAACTGCGGGTTGGTTGAGCTAATACTTATATTCTACATCAATAGCTAACATGGTATAGCGGGCTAACCTGATAGAGGTACCTATTGCACGCGGCATCGCGCCGGAATCCCAGAATATGTAATCTTGGCACCTGGAGGCGATCTTTGCCAGTAGAGACGTGGTTTAGCCACGGGCCACAACCGCTGCCTCCCACCAGACCAGAAAGAGATAGTGTACGAATTATTATACATTCCCAAATTGTCCCTGCCTTCCTATTATAAGATCATAGCGCTCACCACTGTGTGGGGGTCGTCATTGTTTTCGGATTGGGTATTTCTGTAATCGTATATCTATATATATAAAATTCAAAGTCCTGACTGACTGACTTATATATCAACGCACAGCCTAAACCGCTGTTGCTAGAAACTTGAAATTTTGACAGTAGGTTCCTTTTGTGACGTAGGCGCTCACTAAGGAAGGATTTTTCAAAATTCCACCCTTAAAGGGGTGAAATAGGGGTTTAAAGTTTGTATGAAAGTCCGTCATTTCTCAAGTTATATCTATGAAACTTGGTATTTGAGCTATCGGTTCAAAATGAAGAAATACGTGTATCGCCATTTTTGAAAATTCTACCCCCATAGGGCTGAAACAGGGGTTGAAAGTTTGTAGGAAAGTCCGTCATTTTTCAAGCTGTAGCTATGAAACTTGGTGTTTGGGATTTCGGTCTGAAATGAAAAAATACGTGATTCACAGTTTTTGAAAATTCTATCCCCAAGGACGTCAAATAGAGAGTTAATCCTTCAATCACGCCGAAATAGAGCAACGGATCAACGTGATTTTTTGCATGGGTATACTTAGTTGAGGACTTGGATAGTGACATAGGCTTATTTTTATCCCGGAAAATTAAGGAGTTCCTGTGGGAATTAAAAACTTATGCCACGCGAACGAAGTCGCGAGCATCCTCTAGTAGATATATATTTTCGTATTGTATGATGAGCGGTGTAGACAAGTTCTACGAATGTGCAGAAGACTCTTCATAGTGGGCTATAATTAAAGTGTTGGGTCTATCCGCGACCAATGAACCCAGATCGGTCAAAGCCTCGCATTGCCTGTGCTCTGCACGCTCATTATTATTTTTTTCTTATGCATTTTATTTCTGAAGTTTATGGCTGTCTCGAGTCCTAACTCACTTTCTTGCGATTCTCTTTTATTTGCACTTTTTATGTGCGTTGTCTGTGTATTACGTTTCAAAGTTAAATTAAAAAATATATTTGACGCACATTCATCACAAGTTTACCAGATTTTTTATACGTGTACCTAAAGTTTACATCATTAAGCTTTACGGAATGACTAGCAGCCGCCCAGTGGGAATTACGAAAAAACTATCTTTATTCCTTGCCCCTTTATAAAAGGAATTTATTCGTAATTTCAGCTTTGTAGATCCAAAGGCTTGAGCTGGGCGTTGATGAGTCAGCCAGTGAATGAGTGAGCTAGGATGAAAAGATTCCTGTGACTTCGTCTGCCACTTGGCCCATTTGTTATGGGCCCAGTGTCTTTCGTCTTCGTCTCCATGGATTAAGGGTTTAAGAATCCCGTTGGATCCCGTTGATTTTCCGGGATTAAAAGTAGCCTGTCACTCTCCAGGTCCATTCGAAATATCAAATCGATCCGTGGCTATAGTGCGGACTGAAGGACAGACCAACGAATCAATAAATAAAAACACTATAGGTATATTTTCGCACACTTCCACGTACCTAGATGCTTAGCTGCGGAAGCAAGAATCACTTTCTATTGCAATTTTTTATATATACCTATGAAAATAATATCTGTATCACTAGTTCAGCTAGAAACATTTTTTCAAATCAAAGATTTCAAAGAGAAAGGTAGGACCCACTGACACACATAATTATAGAGATCACTTTCCTTATGACCATTGTTAGGAAGTACTCGCTAATAACGAAGGCACATTGTTTTGTTATCACCCTAATTCATTATTACAGAAGTAGCCAATTTATTTGAAACATTAGAGCTTTTGTTTAGAGTAGTAACTATCACCTATCGTCTCACGTCTGGCAATGACGCGCTTTACTAGTGGATTCTACTATCTACTGAATTCTTCATTTAAAACAAATGAAAAACAAAAGGAAGCCGTGGCATGTTTTTCCTAAGGTTTCAACTGTGTAGGTAAAACGGAGCGCATGTTATGTGTCATCATCATCATCATCGCCAGCCCATTTCTGAGCTGAGATGGATCTTGTCTCAGACGGGGTTTGACCATAATCTGGTGGATCCCTCTGGCCATGTACAAATTGGAAATCTTAACCTCTAATGAATACTGACTAGTCAATAGACTATCGTCTGTCAGTGCTGCATTACCGGTCTACAACACTACATGAGTCTCTGGATAATTTTCTCTGATCATTACCGCGTCACACTTTGTCTGAAACTGTGGATTGGTTATCTATATTCCTTCAGTAAGTCTGAAATTCCTGTCCACTGAGACCTTGAAAAGAAGCAAGAAAATGTTTTACATCCCATCATCATTCAGGGGCCAGTGATCTTTACTTGACACTCGTGAACCAGTCCGACGAATTGAAAATTTTAAATACATTTAAAATAACATGCTCCGGTGTTTATTTTGTACGATGCACACATGATAATTACAAGCGAAATCAAAGTTCCAGAGCACGTTTCTTGAGAGGATGGCTGAGATTTTATTTAATGAATACCTAAAGCAAAAAATTGATGGCCATAAGTATTTTAAAATTTTTATCTACCGAAAATCTGTACGTGAGACTATTATATTTGAAAAGGATATCCCATAATTTTGTGTTCGTACATGTTATAATTTAATAGGCCTGCAGGACATTTCTGGTCGCAATGATTTTTTTGAGAAATGCCTGTTTTCATCCCTTTTAAGGTATCTCCTAATAGCTATGTAAAAGCTGTCACATAATGAGCTTAAGTGTTCAGTGTTCCCTAAAATTAAGGGAGTGTCGATGAAAACGACACGAGTGACATAGGTATACCGTCAAAGTACCTGAATCTCTACCAAGAAAAGCTTCTGTCGTTGTACCTGGCAACGGACGTAGGGATAGCAGAGTTTTAGGATGGGTTCATTCATAACCATAAATCTACGGAAACTGTATGGATATCAAATAAAAAAATATTCTTAGATTAATAATTAGAAGATGACCATCGAGGTGCATGCTTTAAAAAGAAAATCGTATGGAAAGCTATAACGACTGCTACATTACAGTATTATACTAAATAGTATGCATGAATGTAGCCCTAAAGTATCAACAAAGCGGGCTAGCGCTCGTAAATGTCAGCCACACAGCCTCAGGCGGCTCGACTTGTTTCAGCGAGTGGACCGGCCCCGTCGCCTTGCCACGGCCGCAGCCGGCTATTGCACTGAAGACGCTTCAAGTGCAAGGCAAACCTGGACCGCGGCGCACGTAATACTGCATTGCGATTACAAAAGCTAGACTCAACCTTGCTTATAATCTTACACGTATCGCGTGTGTAAAAATAGACCACGTTTTAAAAGAACTCGTATCTACAAGTGCGGTTCTTGTTAGCCCTGCGTGCTCGTTAACTTTAAAATATTTTTCTTAAGCTGTTTAAGAGCTTGCGTTTCGAGGACGTTTTAAATGAAGTATTTTAAATCGCATGCCCCGTTTTATTTTATGGTTTGATTTGAATATTTTTGCATAATAACTAGCTGAATTATTTTGTGCCACTTTTGTTTAACTGTTTAAACAGCCATGAATCGAAATGACCGTATGCACTTTGAACACCAATTTCATGTTCACTAGCATTATCCACTCGTAACAACTACGTGTATTTACCTTATTTTTTTAGAAATCAGAAAGTACCTATATCTACTAGGTATGAGTCACCTGATTTACTAATAAGGTCCAGTGAAAAATAATATTCAGATTAAGTATGCCTTTAAGCTTATCGAATCTCTACATAAAAAAGAGGTGATAATATCCTAAAAAACTACTGCGATTAACTTCTAGTCTTGAATTTAGCAAATATCAAGAATCCGTCCAAAACAGTGTCTGCGATAAACTGTTTTACGTCCAAAGTTACTGCACGCTCTTACTTTTACGACCAGATGAAAGTCGAATCTAATACCTGTTCCCTATAAAAGTCTATTTTAACGCAAGTTTATTATACTTAATCGCTGTCCGACTAAATAAGTGTATACTAGGTAAGCGCGTTAGTTATTGGATGAAAATTAATTAACTTGCAAAAACGCTCGTTTGTTTAGATTTACCGTTACGTGACACTTGACCCTGGGCCTGGTGACTTTTGTTCGACAAAGCTTATATGCTACTTTTCTCATGGTGTGGCTAGTAATGATTTTATCAAACGTTTTCGAGTACGGTAACGCTTTTATTTTCTATCCCAACGGTACCACTGAGGAAAACAATGGATTTTAACTGTTTCTTTTCTAATAGCCATGTAACCATGTTATGCTCATTTTAGTGTTTTTATGTAATTTTAGATATTGTGTAGTTTACACTTGAGATTACACAATCAATCATTCTGGGTGATAAAATAATTTCAGCGTCAAACAATTCCACCAAAATTTGAAAACATCAGTGAATCTTTTTCAATTCACGGCTATGTATAATAAACTACTTACTTCCATCTTTCTCGAATACTCTTTGCACAGTAATCTCATTGAATTGCAATATAATTGCAACAAAACACCATTAAAAGCTCGTGCCTTTACGGTCAGTTGCGCTATGGATCCACATCGCATATTCACGCCGTAAGTTGTAGTATCGGTGTTTAATTAGTTAAGCACGCGGAAGAATATTATTCATTATATTCATTAGCAGCATCATGGGGCACGAGGCAAGCTTCCTGGGTTTTTATTGGATTTTAGGTACGGTCTTAGCTTGGCCGCATCATCGCGTGACGCGAAGCAACGCTTGCGTGAACTTGCATCTCATTTTTCATTACATCACTATTTCTACGTCGCATTAACGTGCACTTGGCTTCGCTTAGTGATTTTAATTGTTTTGTAACTGTATCGTTTATTAGCTACGTAATTAGTATCATCTAAAACAATTGTGTAAGTATGATTTGCAATGGTCTTATCGTCATTTATAGATACGACGTTTAGGTACATTAATAGGTAATTTGTTAGTAGGTAAGCAAATTTTTTTTAGCAGCATAGTTTACTATTCAAATAACTTTCAATATACCTACTTATTGAATAAAGAAGACTACTTTGCATTTCTCATGTATTTGCTTAACATATTATTCACGAGTAGGATATTATGTTCTTAACGAAATATATAAATCAGCGATCGGCCTATCAGTTGGAATGATAATAATTCACGAAAATGTAATAACCCTCAGGCTTATCGGTAGTAAGGAAATCTTTCGAGTTCTTCTGTTTTTTGAATGAGCCTCTTACAATAATTAATTATTTTAATGACTATCTGAAAAACGTTTCCACATAGATGTTCATTATAAATAAATGAATTATAATACATAATACGGGGGCTAACAGACTTTAAATTACGTATTTCGTTCCCTGGAAAAGGGATAGGGTAGGGTGAACCTTTTCGGTGACTTTCGTACCTACAATATAGAGTTCGCTGTTTTCATGTTTAATTTTTTAAAATGATGAAAAGTGAGACTGCGATAAAAGAAAACTCAAACAAAGTCATTACGATTTTATTTCTAAAACTCGATGTAACTGCAAGCTACTTCAAACACCGAAAACCGGGACAAAAAGTCATCGTGTCATATTTTATGGGTATAAAAATTTAGTACCTACTTACTAACTAAGGGTCTCACCAAACCTATCGACGCGGGACCGGCTTGAGCCGGTCAGAAAAGATTTTACTTGAGCTTTATGTATACCTGCGGCGGCGGTCGGCGAGTGAAAACGCGGCGGTAGTTATCGCCTCGCGTCGGCCGGGGCGGGCGACTTATTTTTCACTCTTAATACCATATACATAAAGATAGATAGACAAATTCTTTATTGCCACACATAACAAAGAAATAACTTAATTATAAACAAAAAACAGAAAAAAACGTGCGCAAGGGCTGTCTTATCACTACTCAAACTATACATAAGCTTACTTACTAATAATACATAAATAGCTAAATAATTAAATATAAACTCATATTAATACATATTATATAGCAGTATGGTACAACTACAGCATCAGGATTGAGGATTTGGAGTCAGATTTTTTTAACCGATTTGAAAATTTTTCAAATCGGTTAAGAAACCACGGAGATATGCACCGACATACATTAAAAAAAAAAAAAAAACGCGCCGAATTGAGAACCTCCTCCTTTTTTGGAAGTCGGTTAAAAAAGAGATCAGGTCGGCGAGCTCTAAATTAACCATTTTTGCTACATCTACGACTAATAGCTTTGGTAGGTACTTCTAAGTATCTATAACTTAGCCGTTACCTATATATCACTAGGTAGATAATATAACGGGGCCAGCGTAGCGGTAAAAATTTCTCATATAAAATAATAATGATGTAGATTACTGGCGCGTGAATATTTTCCTTTTTCTTAATTATCAGTGAACATTAAGAGTAACTAAGTTGTTCGTACCAAGGCTTTGTTTAAAGGCAAACATGTAATAATTGTAAACAATCATTAAGGGCAGAAGAAAAATTGTAATTGCAAGTAGTAGGCCTGTACCTAGTATTTTTACGTACTTATTTAAGCAGTAAATAACTGACTTGCTAGGTACAAACAAAATACTTTCGCAGACTGCAATTATGGTTTTTTTTTTAAATTAGTATAGGTATATTAAGGCTTTTTAATTCATTAAAATTATGTTAAATAGAAAATATAGAGAAGTAAATTATATCTAAATCTATTCCATGTCTTATTCATAAACTTTTATTCTCTTCCGAAATAAAAGAATGAGCGAGTGGCTTTATTCAGTTTACGATCATTGTTGGATTGGATACCGTTCTTCTAACGGGACCGGCCCAACGGCCCTTAGGTTGACTACGAAATCAATTTGAAACATCTCAAATATTAAAGCATGGACTACTTAAGTTTTAGGGAGTGAATGACAGTGGAGAACCTATTTTATATATTTTTTGTCTAATTTGTTAATACATACTTAGCCCGGTCCCGAGTACGATCCGTAGCAAGGTGGGAATTTATGATATTTGAATTTTCCTGTCTAGGTCTGGTGGTGTATACCGGCAAAGACGTCAAAGTGGTAGATTCATTCGACTATTCATAAGCACTTGTAAAAAGTCTATTTGAATAAAAAACTTTTGAATTTTGAATTTTTGAAAGACGAAAGAATAAAATGCCGTGCAGAAGCCCGTTTAGAGGTATTGAGTTTAAAACATATAACTGCCATACCCCCTAACAGGAACTACCCTGCTACCATCTTAGACTGCATCATTAAGTCATCACTTAGGTACCTATCCATCAGGTGAGATCGCAGTCAAGACTCAAGAGCTATAAACTTGTAGTGGGCTAATAAAACCATACTCAGAGTCTATTCCAACGGGCATCAGATTTCGGACTCGAGAAATGTAGAGAATTAATGAGAAATTACTGGAGCTAAAGGTACCTTTGCCATTCATCAATGGATTGCAATTTGCAAGGTCCTGTCCAATCCTGGGCAACACGATCATTTGTATACAACATGGGAGTAAAAGATTTATGATTTTTGCTTCCGTCTTCGAAGTGAATATTCCATAAACAGATACATGAAGAAAATTCTCCGGATACCATCGCATTCCTTCTTGCCTATAAAATATCTGAGAATGTCTTTATTATTATAAACAGATATGCCAGGAATTTTAGCAGACGGCACAGGGGCTCAGGCTCAGTTCTCCGAGAAATGGTGATTGAATTACTTCAATCCACGCGGACGAAGTCGCGGGCATCAGCTAGTACCAAAATATAAACCTACTAGCTGATGCCCGCGACTTCGTCCGCGTGGATCGAGGTTTTTCGTTTCCCGCGGGAACTCCTTAATTTTCCGGGATAAAAAGTAGCCTATGTGTTATTCCAGACTATAATCTATCTCTGTGCCAAATTTCATCCAGATCCGTTCAGCCGTTGGGGCGTGATTGAGTAACAAACATCCATCCATACATCCATACATCCATCCAAACTTTCGCATTTATAATATTTATTTGATTGATAATATGTACTTTTTTATGTACCTACAGTTATATTTAACCCAAACCCCTATTCGGACTCTACACAGCATCGTACCGGAACGCTAAATCGCTTGGTGGCACGTCTTTGCCGGTAGGGTGGTAAACTAGCCACGGCCGAAGCCTCCCACCAGGCCAGACCAGGGAAAATTCAGAAATTATAAATTCCCAAATTGACCCTGCCGGGGATCGAACCCGGGACCTCCGCACGTTAAGGCAACAGCGCTCAACACTGCGCCACGGAGGTCGTCAAAAGACTTCAGCCGAACGAAGGAATGAATAGGTATAAAGACTTACCTGTGGTCGAAGAGTAGTGTGCCTGGAGTAGTAGTCATGATGGTAAAAACTGTTAGGGGACACCGGAGGCCGGTACTTCTTATGGCCGTAACCCAAAGTGTCCATAGTATGCATTCTGAACACACTAGTACATCACTTCACTCCCTAACGTTAACGACATATGGAAACTATAGTTCGTCACATGGTATTTTTATCTGAAACAAAGAAAATATATTTTATGTAGGTAAGTAACTTTCTTTGTACTCTAAAGTCTAAACATTAAAGAGTAAGAAATTATTCAAAGTAGGACTAGTAGACTGAGTAACTTATTCTATGAAATGAGCACAACTTTCAAAAATTTTTGTGCGCACGGTTTTCCTTATAAAATTATCTAGACTCGTATTAATAAACCGACATCAGCTTAGAACAGGTTATCAAGAATAGGTCAATCTATGCTAAAGACCGCTGGGTCTTATGCATGCCTATATAGATTGGCCGATATCTACTTGAGAATATGTTCTTAGTTGATGTCGGCTAATTAATACTATAGTAAATTATGATAATATAAAGTACAAGATGATGCCCGCGACTTCTTCCACGTGGATTAAACGTTTTGATTCCCGGCGAACTCCATAATTTTCGGGATAAAAAGTAGCCTATGTCCTTTCCCGGGATGTAACCTACGGCTACCGCTATACCAAATTTCATCAAAATCGGTTGAATAGATGGGCCGTGAAAGCGTAGCAGACAGACAGACAAACATATAGACAGCCACACTTTCGCATTTATAATACGAGTATCATACAAGTTCATTTAATTTGTTACAGCATTGTTATAGTTTCAAGCAATGCAAGTAAATTCCAGTTTACGAGTGTACCCCTGTTTGTGGGCAAGGGTCCATCCATGCCTTGCATTCTTATTGAGTACGATGAACGAAGGACGTGTGGTGCATCGGAAAAATATTAATTTCAGCTTTATGTTCCTTCTTCTTTTCTTGCTTTTTAGCTTTCTGTAATGCCAAACCAGCACAACGCACTTCAGCAGTGTGCTTTTAAATATTTTCCTAAAAGGATGTGCATTAAACATTTTGTTGTCGAATAACGCCGAAGCATTATGATTTCCGAGGCGTTTTGTTTTTTGTTCTGTTATTTAGCTAAGAGAAATTTTTGGATCAATAAAACAGCTTATTTTTTTGATAAACTACAACTTATTAAATTCAAATTAGATTTAGTAAATTATGCCACGACTTCTAACGGGTCTCGTCTTCGGCGTTACGCCCAATACAAGTTCATCCGGTTGTCCCCCTATATTTTGTTTCATTTACATAAATAAGTAACAATCGAAGCTTGATAACCGGTTTCGATTTGTTCGGTCGTGTACCCCGCGCTAATAAATAAAATACGAGTAACAAGGACTCTTTTACAAGTGGATAACTGTACTTAACAGCTTCGAAGTAACTTAGTTATACGTTGATGCTACTTAATTGGGAATGGGTTTTTAATCAACAATTGAAATACGAGCCAGGTATGGGCTTGAAAAACAGCCGTGTCATCATTTACAAATGAGGCTCTAACATGTCTTTTAATTTTCTAACTTACCTACAGTAAGTGTCTACTGTCTACCTAAGTAAGAAAGTAACAATAAGACAAGTAGGTACAATATTTACTCTTACATCATACTACATTTTAGATGCGAAAGTGTGTTAGTTTGTCTTTCAATCACGCCGCAACAGAACAACAAATCGACGTGATTTTATTTATGGGTATATAGTTTTCAAACCTGGAGAGTATCATAGGCTACTTTTTCCTTTGAGTTCCTATGGGAATTCAAAATTCAAAGTTCAAATGTTTTTTATTTAGATAAACTTTTACAAGTGCTTTCGAATCGTCGAATGAATCTACCACTGGTTCGGAATGCCATTCTAAATGAATACAAATAAAAAACTAGCTAAGTTGCATTAGTAGAATTGGTTCACATTTGCGAGATAATCATATTAAGAGCTAATTATTGTAGAATCAACAATACATAAATACATTCATACAATACATACATAAATACAATAAATAAATGATGCACACGACTTTGTACGAATTTAAGGTTTTTGATTCCCGCCGCTGGAACTCTTTGATTTTCCGGGATAAAAGGCAGCCATGTCCTTCCCCGGGTGGCAAACTATCTCTGTAACCAAAATGGGTTAAACAGATGGGCAGAAATATAGTTTTCGCATTTATTATATTAGTAACTATATTAGTACTTATAAGTATGAATTTTTAAAAAAAGGGTAGGTATAGCTCACGCAGTTTATAAGTTCATATTTATTTGCCATCGCTTTATCAAATTCAATACTATCAAATTCAATACAATTTAGTCAATAGAAAATATTTCAGTGTCGTTTTAATATTTCCGATACTTACTTACCTAAAATTTTTTATACTGGCCTCAATTCACGGCCAATTTTTTCCATTATAATGTTGATAACAATTCGATGAATATTTTTTCGACAGATCTTTGTCTACCAAGTCTCTTTTTATTTATTCATGAAATAAACATAAAAACTGATGTACGAATTAATTGTTGATTGCTATCAGAATCAGGAAGGCACAGTGATGATATTGGATCATAAAAATATCTATCAGCCTCTGCTCACTACCTATTAATTATCGGCAATGTAGATATAGATGCTAAATATAGATGCTAAAACCAAACTCAGCATCATATCGTAGTTCGCTAGAAAAGCGCGCTCCAATTTAGAACTCATCGTTGCTTTCTATAGGCATGATCGTCTGCAAACGCCAAGTCTATCCTATAAAAAAAGCATCATCAGTCATCACGTGCATAGTAATAGGTATGATGAAAATATTGTATACTAACCACCGTATCTGTCCAAACTCTGGGCAGCTCTTAAAAATTTACTTAACAGCACGGTTAGTAGGTACTCGTAGTTACTCTTATTTTGGCCTGATTCGGGACTCTAACACCAGACTGCATGATCCGCATCAGAGAAAACTACCGACTACTAGACCAACGAGACCACAGAACGAGACAGACTTATTTAGTATCGTATAATGTTAGGTATCTGACCTCACCCATTGTGCTAGAAGCGACACAGACAGCAGGTATACTTATGCACCTCAATTTTTTCAATTTATTTATTAGTATTAAAGAAATTTTTACATTTACATGGTTTCTTAGCACCCCATAAGCCTTGTCGTCTTGTCCTTAGTGCATAAGTAACTTAGTGTAAGTAACCTTAGTGCATAAGTAACTTAGTGTAAGTTAGAACTTATTCTAACTTCAAAGCATAACGCCCTTATAGTTTAATGATTATAGCGGGTAGTTTACATCGTTAGCACGTATCGTTACTCAAGCAGACGGAACCTTGCTCTGGGCAATGAGTTAGCAACTTAGGTACCGAGTTCTTGACTCACACCGTGAGAATAATCGCTGATTGTCTATCAGACCTTCGCGACGAGGTACAGACCATCTGTGTATGTATTTACGTTACTAACCTACTAGTACTTACATTAATTGATACGTCAGTAGCGACAACGTTGCCCGTACAAAATCCATACGAAGATTTGAATTTAGGAACTTTCAATGAAAGCATTTGCAAACGGCTGTCGCTCCCACAGACCAGTATCTAGCGCCCCATTCTTACTTAGTACCACCTACAAATTTCACAAAGATAGTATAGAGTTGGAGCCGGAAGGTTCTAGAGACCACGTAATACTATAAAAGTAGGGCGCCCCGCCCTCCAGCACGCTAGACTGGTGGTATAATTTTAGACGGTCGCGGGACACTTGGCTGGGTGAGGAAGGCTGTAAACCGGGTGTGAAGGCGTTTTTTTGGGAAAGGCATGTTTAGCAGTGGATGTCCGCAGGCTGATATGACGATGATGAAGCATTCTCAAACCATGAAGTAGGAAAGAACTTAATTATAAAATCCTTAACCCGCTTAAAGCACGCTTCAAAGCATTAAAATACATAGCTGCTATTTATATAATCAGCGAACAGTGTTGGTAAACAAAGAACGTAGAGAGTTCAACGATTTCATGGCCGTTGAGATGTCGAAGCTCCTACAATGTCAATGTCGATTGAGTAGGTATGCTTGAGTGTATTACTAGTCTCTCTTGGGTACATTTCAATGAAGTAGAGTACTTATACTAGTCCTGTTATGTAAAATCTATGTCAATATAATTCTTAGAAGAGTATTGAAGTAAATTATTAGAGATGATTGCGATCGTTACACTGTACGTACATAAGAGATTAATGAAATAAGGTTAACGAAAATCTTCATTGTTCTGTTTTTCAGCTTTCTCCATCACAAAGATTTAGTGATTTAGCCTTCTTTTATTTTTATGGAGGGGTAGGTACTTAAGTGGATACAAAGATTTATGAATATGTTCAAAAATCTAACTAATTCGTTAAAGTTATTCATGCAATAATAACCCATTCATCGTTTTATAATTTTTCCATAATATTTGCATACATCAACTAAGTAGGTCAAGCCTGGTATACACGGCTTTAGTGTTGATCCGTGGCGTATAAATAAATCTATGTAGGTGAAGTAACGCGAATTCTTACGGAATTCGGACCACTACGGTGCTTGAAGCATGTGGAAGCATTAGTAATGGAGTAAAAGTAAATAATATAGGTGTTTAAAAATTGCATGCTCATAGAGATGATATTTTGTAAAAAATATTAACAATGAAAACTCGGGGGCAATTCAGGTAGGTAGGTACTTAATACTATTTTAGACGGTGACGGTCATTATATTCCCGGATAAAAACTAACAAGTACCTAAGTACCTAGATAGTTACGTCGTCAGGCATAATAAAGTACATATGTATAACAAAAAACGGCACGGGCAGGAACCGTGAAGCATAAAGCATAATCGTCAAGTAATCTACGCCGGCACATCTCGAGAGGAACTTTGGTCACTTACATTCTGCACAAAAACCACTGAACACAATTTTTCATAGAAATGAGATGCTAAAGCCACTGCTCTGAGTATGAGGTATACCTACTAGATATTCGGAGCGAGAAACAGATCATATTAGACATTTTATATTTTTTATTACAGTGATTCACTCACGAGGAAAGTTTCTAAACTTACTTAAATATAGGTACATATCAAAAATTTCAGAACCGGCAGGATTTGAAACTGCGTCTCTCTGGGAATCGCGCCCTGAGCGCCTTGACCACTCGTCCACGGTTCACTTACCTGCCAGTGACGAAATTTGAGATATATGCATCTTTAATCCAGTCTTTTTACGCGACTGTTTATGCCATCGAGTAGCGAGGCCCATATTCGATGGAACTCTTTGAACTAGGAATGACACATTTTGCGATTTACTAATTTTATATATTTTTTTTTTTTTTTTTATTATCATATTAAACATTACACAGGAAACAGAAATAGAAAACTTATTTAACCAAATACGATTGACTGTTAGTGATTTTTGTATGTGAAATGTGCATTTTTAACAGCTTTTGAGATTTTTCCTAGTTCCTCGGTCACGAATTGATACTGATGATTGTCACGAAGCCTTCTTGCTCAGCGTCCTCGCGGTGGCTCAAGACCCATTGACCTTGGCAGTGACGTCACGGCTGTAATTCTAACCTGCAGGTTGTTATGTCAATTACATAGTGATGTAACTACACGCTATTTACTGCGTGCTTTGGGTACACGAGCGTTGTTTTATAAAACAATGTTAATAAATAAAAAATCTATCTCGGTACATAAAATATAGCTAACAAATGTTTTAACCACCCTGAATAACATTAAATATTCGCTAAATTCAAGCTATGTATTATTTTACATTTTAGCGCTAACCAAAGTATCTAGACGAAATTAATACATATTCATGTTATCATAACGGTTTTTTAGAGTTTATTTTATTTAAGGCATTGTTGAGTTCTGAAGTATGTAAATAATGTGAGAAATATAAATCCAAATTTCAGTTTCCTTTAAATACAAAATACATAATTATTGTGTTAAGATTTACGGCAACGAGTATTTTAATTGTGTGACTGAATTATTATGATAATTTTTATATTTCATTCTTATCTTTCAATAAAATTAGTTTTAAAAACTGTATGTAAGTATTAGACTCAGCCATAACTTATCTGTTCATTAGAGCCATCTTCATGACAAAAACAACTGAACTTGCCAGCTTAACAATAAGTGGTGCGTTCACCTGTTACAAGATTTTTGTAGATAGTAAAACAGAAAACGTCATAAACCTATCTGGTTTTTTTTTCGGGAAAATGGATGAAGAAGTTGGATGAGGATGAAGAAGGAGATATGCAAAATAGTTTTACAAAATTGTAACTTCACAACACTTAAAAAAATTCTTATTAGCTTTTGGTTTACATGGAAGGTAGGATGGTACGTGTGAAGAAATGATCAGTAACAACCATACAAAACCGTATTCATCAAGGCAATGACATGACAGATTGCTCGCGAGCCAAGTAACTGTACATTATGATCCATTCACTAAGGTACCCATGACGTAAGAGAAAAAGAAAAGGTAACAAAGACTATAGGTACCCATCGCTTACAGTGATGGTACATTGACATTAACATTGAATAGAGCTATGATAACGAACGACGTAACATCAGATATGAACTTCGCTTTTACAAGACGTGCAAAAGTGTGAAATGTGATTGATGCTAATTGCTATGCTAGTGTAACGTTATTGGCTTATATGTGGAAGTCATAATTCCAGTTTAAAAAAGTTATGACAATGATTGATATAATCAGCTCTAAGACTTATTTAAAACTAGCTGATGCCCGCGACTTCGTCCGCGTGTAATAAGTTTTTTTAAATTCCCACGGGAACACCTCAATTTTCCGGAATAAAAAGTAGCCTATGTCACTCTCCAGGTCCTCAAATACACCCATGCAAAAAATCAAGTCGATCCGTTGCTCCGTTGCAGCGTGATTGAAGGACAACCCAACAAACCAATAAACCAACAAACAAACACACTTTCGCGTTTATAATATTAGTATGAAGTATGATTAGCCTATTTAAGGTTAGTGGAGATAAATATAGCTAATACAGGGAATCACATCTGCCACTAACGCCGTCACTTCGTGACGACCACGACCGCTCTTTTTTTTATCCACTACATGTTAGCCCTTTCCGGGAATCGAACCCGGGACCTCCGACGCAAAGACAACACTCACACTCGCACTCAACACTGCGCTAGGGGAGGTCGTCAAAAGTGTATCTAATGAAGATGAAAACACGGAAAATGCTTATAGTATTCGTACTTTCAAATTCTTCATGTAGATATGTTAATAACTGCAATTAAAAAAATATAAAAAAATAAACAATCATTCTGACCTGGAGTTATTTTTCGGAAACGTAAATAACGTAAATAAATAAACGTAAATAATAAACCTAAATATTTTTAAAATTAAAATCTTGACATTTAGAGTATTCAATTCATTCATTCTACCAATCAATTATTCGAGATAAATAACTATAAACGGATACTAAAGATACTAGTGTCGTTTAGTTACTCGGCTCACGTAGAGTTAATTTTACAAGAGTTTATTTTCAAAGCCAAGCGATCTACATTTCTACCTAGTTACCTACCTAGGTATGTACTTTTTACTATATCCTATCGATATATTGGCTCCTTGACTGGATTGACTTGTTTATCGTATAGGGAAGTCAATGTTCCCTGGATCCCTAGACTCTTAGTGCTTAGTGCGATATGAATGCCGTTGTACAGGAATTACAAAAAGGCCGCAGCCAGAATTTGATTTCGGGGAGGTTTAATCAGAGCAGATATAATTCAAAACCTGTAACTCCAAATTTGCAATAAAAAGATTGATTGATTAAAAATTGAAATTATGAGGTAAAAGTTTGCGTCCAAAACACCGTGCAGGATGATCGTCATTGGTTTTTTTTAACTATATATGAAATACTAGCTGATGCCCGCGACTTCGTCCGCGTGGATTGAGGTTTTTCGGTTCCCGCGGGAACTCTTTAATTTTCCGGGATAAAAAGTAGCCTATGTGCTATTCCAGACTATAATCTATCTCTGTGCCAAATTTCATCCAGATCCGTTCATCCGTTGGAGCGTGATTGAGTAACAAACATACATCCATACATCCAAACTTTCGCATTTATAATATTTATTTGATTAATGTTTGGCCAGATATTATGATAGCTGATAGATATTCAAATTATAATAATTCGTACGTACGTACACACATTATTTACTACTGCATTTTATAATATTATAATGTGTCAAAAAATTAAAATATCTAAGTACCTATAGTTACAAGGATGAAACGGATAGGTAGGTACTAAATTATTGATCTACATATTTTAGAAGCGCTCACGGTAAATTACGGTATAAACGGACTTTAATTTAATGTAGCGCGTCTAAAGTTTAAATACATAATATGACAAATTAATAAACGGGTACTAAAGGTATATCTATATTTATATAATATATGTTGATATTACGATTGATTAAAATCACCATTGAATTGTTATTGTTTGTAAGTTGTCTTTGAGTAACTAAGTTGATGAATATTCAGTTTAAAACTTTACTTTTTAGTTCAGTTCTATTTCTGGTAAGCGAATCGAAGCAAGCGAGGTACAAGATTTATTCTGCAACCTTAAAATCTTTGAAAAATTTAAATCAAAACAATAGAACCCCCAACATAACATAAACATAGAACAACAAAAACATAGCCCCCTTGGCTGCCGATAATCTCAAAACATATCTAAAAACTTGTTCTGAGATAATACTTGTGGTGCAAAAAACCCCATCAAAATCACCTTAGGTATTATACCTTTTCAGTAAAATGTTAATATACTCGTAGTAAATATTATAAACAACGATTTTAGAGCACCCTTGTAGCCTATGGCCGTAAAAAATTTCTAATAATCTTCTCAGAAGTTAAGTCAAAAAATCGCTATAACGAACGAAATTTTACATAAAATTCCATGAAAGCAGCGTGAAACATCTTTCAAGTATTACAGACAAAATACAAATGAAAAGGGTCCATTTCGTATCGCAAAAACGATTGAAAAAAGCTTAAGAATTTCTCTTGCCAAGGTCGGTTATAAAGTGAGCCGATGAGACGTAACTTATTCTCTTCCAATATTGGATCGGACATTTGAATGGGACCAGTTGATTAAACATTAAATTAACCCTGGTGGGAGGCTTCAGGTGTGACTAGTTATCAACTTACCACCCTACCGGCAAAGACGTGCCGCCAAGCGATTTGGCGTTCCGGTACGATGCCGTGTAGAAACCGATTAGGGGTATCGGTTTTACATAACTGCCATACCCCTAACAGGTTAGCCCGCTAGCATCTTAGGCTGCATCATCACTTACCACCAGGTGAGATCGCAGTCAAGGGCTAACTTGTAGTTTATAAATAAGAAAAAGAAAACCTTTTACAAATATGTGCCATTTAGTGCGCTTGGCGTTAGAAAATGTTAAAAAGCTCAGATTGATATATTGCTATCCTCTATGGTACTTATTATGATATAGTATTAATTATTAGGTACATGTCTGCTTCCTTAATTTGTCTACATTACATTATTAGAATCTTGGTAATATTGTTATTAGCGTGTTACCTTGTATAGTGACCCAATTTAAGTGTAGGTACATAATATACATATATGTACCTAATCATAATAAAGTGGTGTGATTTTATACATAAGTCGTATAAAGTCACACCACTTAATATTTCATTATGAGTTTTATTAGAGTTTTATTATTCCGATATAAAACGAGACCTTACTTGAAATGACGGTTTTAATTTCCCTACGGAAATGCTCCTTAGCTTATAATATATAACTTGCGTAAATTTCTAAACTTGATGAACTTACTGACTAGATAATTATATGATAAGTAAGACCTACTGAGCCACTTAAAGTCATAAGGATATTTATTTTGTTACTACGACTAATTATGATGCTATCAAACTGTGCCTAAAAAATGAACTTATTTCAGATTAATATAAAACATTTCCGAGAAAATATCAATATACTAGATGATCCCCGCGACTTCGTCCGCGTGGATTAAGGTTTTTTTATTCCCGCGGGAACTCCTTAATTTTCCGGGATAAAAAGTAGCCTATGTCCTTCCCCGGGATATAACCTACCTCTATACCAAATTTCAGCAAAATCGGTTGAAAAGATGGGCCGGGAAAGCGTAGCAGACAGACAGACAGACAGAGAGATAGATGGATAATATGAGTTTTGGTTGTAAATATATTGATATTTACAACCAAAACTCATATTATCCATCTATACTAATATTATAAATGCGAAAGTTTGGATGGATGGATGGATGGATGTTTGTTACTCAATCACGCCATCAGAACGGCTGAACGGATCTGGATGAAATTTGGCACAGAGATAGATTATAGTCTGGAATAACACATAAGCTACTTTTTATCCCGGAAAATTAAAGAGTTCCCCCGCGAACAAAAAAACCTCAATCCACGCGGAGGAAGTCGCGGGCATCAGCTAGTAATTATGTATTTTTGAATAGGTATATTTGTCACAATGTAAAATACAGACGATACGATACGATATGATCATCATGTTGACTCGTAATAGGTACGTTTTCCGGAGGACTTTGAGCACAGGATTTCCTTACGACGACGCACGTTTGTGTGCATTAAATTTTAAAATGGATATCATAAAACAAGCAACATGCATATAATGAATTACACAAATATTTATAAGAGCCGTAAAACCAAAATCGTAGGCGGTATATTAAGTCATGTTTTAATTAAAAAGCTTATGATTACAAGTATATCATGCTTTTAATTTGGATATAATTATTATTGATACTAAACCAATATTATGTATTTTAATATAGTTCTCAGTCGACATTAACACATTTTACTGTTAAGTAGGTAAATCTGAATGCCATGAAGCTTCCTCCGCTACAAAAGATCATATAAATAATATATTAGTATGGGTAGACTCGTTTATGCCAAAAATTTGTACATTATAAAGTAGCATACAAAGTTACAAACTGAATACTACCTGTAGGTATCTAAAATTATTTTTGTATTAAAAAAATCAAATACTTTTATTAATTTACTTTACAATACATCATTAAGATCAAAGTCTGTTTGTTTAACCAACGACGTTTAGAAAACCTGCAGTATATTATGTTTAATGAGTCACCGGATGAAATAAATTCAACCGGTCTCAAAATTAAAAAAAAATTGTTCGGTTGATCGCGTTTTCCAAATTCCTGACTGCTCATTTCGAACGCAAAATTACAATTTAAAAAAAATTGTGGAAAACAAGGTTATGGATGGGGATCTTAAAAACGCAGCCCGCATTTTGTTTTCTAATGATACGCTGGCTCCATTCAATGATGAAACGCTAGAAGCCTTACGTGACAAGCATCCTTTACCAAATCCCGACTCTTTGCTTCCAGACCCACCTTCAAACGTTTCATTTTTACAGATAAAGGATGAAGAAACTTACGCTGCGATAATGTCATTCTGCAGTGGCTCTGCTGGTGGCATGGACGGCATAACTCCACAACATCTGAAGGATCTTGTGGGAGTTACTGCTGGGGACGCCGGCAGGGCGCTTCTGAGTGACATTACCAGACTTTGTAATTTGATGTTATCTGGCGAGGTAAATTCATCCTTTTTGCCATTCCTTTACGGTGCGAGGCTCTGTGCTTTTAATAAAAAGGACGGTGGGATCCGGCCCATCGCTGTTGGCTGCACTTTTCGCCGTTTGGCATCAAAATTAGCGTGTAGACACATAGTTTCGACCCTAAAGGATAAATTCCAACCTATTCAAGTTGGATTTGGCAGTAAAGGTGGTTGTGAGGCAGCAGTGCATTCGGCTCGTACTTTCTTATCGAATGGCGAGGTTGAGGTACTGCTGAAAGTAGACGTAAAGAATGCTTTCAATTCATTGGACAGGGCAACTCTGCTTAACGAAGTTTCAACACAGCTTCCCGAAATTTACCCATATGTTTGGCAATGTTACAGCTCTGCTACCAAATTATTTTTTGGAGATGGCGATATTAAGTCCTCTGTAGGTGTTCAGCAAGGGGATCCTTTAGGTCCAGCCCTGTTCAGCTTAGGGATCCATAACCATATCTCAAATTTAACATCTAAATTTAACATATGGTATCTTGACGATGGAACCATTGGAGGCAACGTGGATGACGTTCTAAAAGATCTTAACAGCGTTAAGCAACAATTTAGCAAAATTGGTTTAGAACTAAATTTTTCCAAATGTGAACTGTTTTTCACAGAAAAACTATCGCAAGATAGAATATTATCGGCCTCAGAATTATTTAACGGAATTGCCCCTAATATTAAGATTCTTGATAAACATTCACTTTGTCTTCTTGGTGCTCCTCTTTTTAACGAAGCCATACAACCAATCTTGGACAAAAAAATCAGAACATTTTCGGCACATTCTGACAAATTGGGCGCTCTAAATTCTCACATTGCATTTTCGATCCTAAAATATTGCCTTTTTGTACCTAAATTAATTTACATTCTCCGTGCGAGCCCAATTTGGAAATTTCCTGGACTACTCGATATTATGGATGCCACCTTAAGAGATACGCTAGAAAAAATTCTAAATTTATGTTTTGATGATCAGTCCTGGAATCAAGCTACTTTACCGGTCAAGTATGGTGGCATCGGCGTGAGAAAAATTTCCAGTGTTGCTCTTCCGGCTTTTCTGTCCTCTGTGCATAGTATAAAAGAGCTCAGTTCTCAAATTCTTAATTCTAATTCAGTTTCATTGACCTATGCCACAGAGGCCCTAGAGAGTTGGAAGGTCAGGTGTCCCAATGACGACATCCCGAAGGAATGTTTCACACAAAAACTTTGGGATGTGCCGTTGGTTCGGCTGACACATACAAATTTGGTTCAAAATCTTACAAGTGAAAGAGATCGAGCAAGGCTTCTAGCCTTATCTGAAAAAGAATCCGGGTATTGGCTTCATGCCTTGCCATCCAAAAATCTAGGCACGCTTTTAGATAACGAAAGTTTTCGTGTGGCTCTAGGTCTCAGATTGGGAACACCCCTGTGCTATGAGCACAGATGTCCGTGTGGAAAAGAGGTCGATAAATTTGGAATTCACGGACTCTCTTGCCAAAGGAGCGCTGGTAGGCTTTTTCGGCATGGCTCTCTCAATGATACGATCAAAAGGGCTCTTGCCACCATAGATATTCCTGCGCTCATTGAGCCGGCAGGGATTAGTCGGGATGATGGCAAGAGACCTGATGGATTGACGCTGGTTCCCTGGGAACGGGGACGGGCGCTAATGTGGGACGCAACATGCGTAGACACATTGGCCCCGTGTCATATCAGGGAGACAGCATCAAGGCCGGGAGCCGCAGCAGAAAAGGCTGAAACCGGCAAACGGCGGAAGTATGCCTCTCTCATAGAGAGTAACATATTTGTTCCGTTTGCCGTGGAGACCCTGGGGCCGTGGAGTCTTAGTGCCAAAAATTTTTTGCGAGCTATTTCACCGCGGTTGGTTGCCTCATCTGGTGACAGAAGGGCTGGCTCATTTTTTGCGCAAAGGATCAGCCTGGCTGTCCAGCGCGGAAATGCAGCCAGTATTCTCGCCACCATTCCACGCGGGCATGATTTATATAGTAATTAGGTTAGGCTAGCTAGCTTTAATTTCTATTGTTTTGTTTTCAATAAAAAAAAAAAAAAAAACCGGTCTCATAATGATTGTGATAACCTGCTGACTATTTTATAACGGAATATAAATACCTACCTATATTATGTTTATATTATTTAGATGGGTTACAGTTGCATTTAAAAAAAAACTTTAGGTACTTTATATTAATGATAGTTTCATCAGCATCACTCATCACTTCAACCCATTCTCGGCTTAATTTTTTAATATTTGGTAGTATGAGTGATTTCAAAAATATTGTAGAACTCTTTACATGTATTTTGTACCTTATCTTCTCTTATCTTACTCATGAGCACGAGTCATTTCTCACAATGAGAAAGGTTTGGCAGCTTGGCTATATTTCACCACACTGGCCAAGTGCGGATAGGCAGACTTCACACACCTGTTGAGAACATTATGAAAACCCTCGGATGTGCAGGTGTCCTGAGACCCCACTGATTACCTTCACCGTTAAAAAGAAGTGATTTCTTAAAACGCACATAATATGACTTTGAAAAGTTAAAGATGCGTACACAGGGATCGATCCCCCTACCGCACGAATAGTAAGCCGGGCGTCTTAACCACGAAGTAAATGATCGAGTTTATTCTAAGTTAATACTCGTAAGGTAAGCACAGAAGTTTGTAATAGAGTAATGGATATTTTGGTCTCAACTTCAACTAGCTTGCATACAATTATATGCTGTTGTGCAAACATTTTGAACAAATTGTGTAGGACGAATTACGAACTGAAAAAATGTTATATTTATCGGTGTAAGCAGCTGCTTAATATTTCGGAGAAAGTAGAGAAGACATTTATTGAAGATTTTTTATTATTACCATTTACCACTAGAGAATATATATCTGCATTATTTTTATAAAATATGTATTTAATATAATTTTATGTAGTAACATAAGTGTATGTTAAACCGGTTATATTATAACAGTCATATGAATAATTATGGTGCAGTGAAGTTTAATTACACCATACATACAAAAAAACCTGTTCCATAACACAATATATCGATATACATAATATCGAGTTTTACCGCATGCTCGGAGCAATACAACGCGTTGATGTCTTTTCAAGGAAAATTATGCATCGCGCGCATTTTTGTAACTTTATGTGCAAGATTCTTTATTTTTAGTGCGGAATTTATTTTTATTAAAAACTTAACATATTTAATCATAATTGTTAATTATATAACTTCAAAGAAATACATTAAAATCTAAATTAAAAACTAAACATTAAAAATATCATCCAAACCGCTTCAATGAGGCAATGTGCCCAATAATCCACATTAATAATATTATAAATGCGAAAGTGTGTCTGCCTGTCTGTCTGTCTGCTACGCTTTCCCGGCCCATCTTTTCAACCAATTGATGGGCCAACCAACCTTCTGAAATTTGGTATAGAGGTAGGTTATATCCCGGGGAAGGACATAGGCACTTATTATCCCGGAAAATTAAGGAGTTCCCGCGAGAATCAAAAAACCTTAATCCACGCGGACGAAGTCGCGGGCATCACCTAGTAAATCATATTTTCATAATAATTATTCATGTAACTACTTTTTTCTCGTCATATTTACTACCAGCTTATTACCTACCTACCTAGCTAAGGTAATTTGCAGTAGCCAGTAGGTATAATATGCAGTATGCGTGTCATGCTGAGGTTAGGTAATTTTCTAATTTTACATAGAGTCGAACCCAGGAACTTGTATACTGTATCTCTTTGCCTGTATGGAATGCAATCTGTGCTCATTACTTAAACACATGTACCTGCTGGTATACTTTTAAAGGTCCTCAAAGTTCATTAACACGATGAAAAATACTCACGAGTTTAAATTAACGTTCATTAATTCGTGTTGATTGAATTATCCGCATAGATGAACATCTAAACCTTGACGACCTTTATGACCTTTAATAATACATATATATATATATATATATATATATATATATCTAATATATAAAATTTCCATGTCACAATGTTTGTTACCGTACTCCTCCGAAACGGCTAGACCGATTTTTACCAAATTTTTTATGCATATTCAGTAAGTATGAGAATCGGCTACTATCTATATTTCAAACTCCCACTCGGACGGAGTCGCGGGCATCAGCTAGTATATATATATATATATATATATTTAGTTATACCTAGGTGCTTTTGGTTGATAGCTTTTAGCTAAGGTCCCGATTTTATAGTCATTTTGAAACTGTGACATCTAATTTTTGACCTAGTAAACTTCGGACTTTAATGTCCTAACTTTGAATATTAAAAGACAAATAACTTACCTATAAAATAGCAGCTCAGCAGTCCCCAGGAAGTTTTTGAATACCGAACAAACACAGTTCACTCAGTTCGTTTATTTGTTCATAAAACAACTGTGTGCCAGTTAATCGCGTTAGGGCACAGTATGAACAAACAAGAGACACCCGCGCTGTATAACTGCCTTAAAGGCTGTGCGTTTGCGCATCGCTTGAGCGTTGAACTGGCGCGCCAACCCGCCCAAAGCAAAACGCACTAAGAGCCTTAGCTCTACTACAGCAATACACAGCTCTCGGACATAACGGTGTCGCCTCAGATAAGTGAAGCGCACGCAAAGCGATAGAGAACCGCAAAAATACGGAAACTGTTGTGGTGTACCGCTGAAGCGTGAGATAGCCTAATTGATCGCTCAATAATCGCATATGATGCGAAACGTTATCTGTTGACGGAATTGTTACTTGATAAGAGACTCGCTGTGGGCTTCTTCATAGACCAAGATGCTTTAGATATATCCTTCTTTCAAACTTCTTACAAACATCACTGAAGAAGATTTGACTTAGACGACAACGATATTTTCCTGTCAAAAACCTCAAAGATTGATATTGGACGCTAAAACACGATTAAAATTCTAGCTCTAGATAAGTTCCTATTTAGGTATACCTACTCATAAGTTCCTCATATTGTTATGATAGGAAAACTTTTATCATAAAACAAAGTTGTTACACTGACGGAGACAACCTTTATTGTTTACTTATATTATTGTATCTTTCTACTTAATTATATTATTCATATACCTAGGCACTAAAATATGAAAGTTGGGAAGTTGTATATTATGTTTGTTACTTCTTGACCACAACAACTGAACCGATTTTACTGAAATATGGAATGGAGATATCCTATATATATTTCGAATAATTGAAGTGTTCCCGTGGGAATTAAAAACCTTAATCCACACGGACGAAGTCGCGGGCATCGTCTAGTAAAAACTGAATTATTTTCTATTAAGTACATGAAAACACATGGCTTTTACGAGTACGTTGCAAAGTTTAAATTACCTTCTTACAATATGAGCGAAAAAATTATGATTCATAACACATTGCAGTTAGAGGGAAAACGTAAATAACGATGCTTTGTAATAATACGTTGCAGACTGGCAGGTCGGCAGGCGGTGTTAGCGACATCCTGTAAATATCCTAGAGTGCTAGTAGTCCGAGCGACCGGCCGTCGAACTCTGGGTCGACCACTGCCAACATAATCCACGCTACTACAAATTGGTCTAGACAAGACGTATATGACGAGTACAGGTATGTGACTCACATAAAAGAGACTCACATCACACTAACTACTTTGAAAAGACATTTTTATTTAAAAATATTGTGATATTTAATTATCACAATATTTTTGTTACATTCCTTACAAAATAATCAAATAAAAGGTAGGTAAAGACATATATGTAAGGTATAGAATGGTTTATTATTTTTGTCCAACCACGATATTAAAATTGAAAATAACGAGTTTTGAAATACAATGCCACAACCAAATACTTTGATGATAAAGGATTTGGGATATAATTGGGATATAATTTAAGATTGTCTTTGAATACTTAGTTAGATGCTTTAGAAAAGTTATTTTAGCCAGCCTTTAAAAAGTCATAAAATTTATTTGCACAATACAAACACATTTACGTTGAAAGAAACTAGAATTCCAAATCGGTCCTGTTTTATGCTTCCTGTTCCACACAAAGGGCTGAACATAGGAATAATATTAGCTGGCCAGGCGACACAGTCTTGCTTTCTCTATCTAGTGCTAGAAGGCATTTAATCTACAATCCGTGAAAATAATCGTCGAACTAATCGTAGTAAAACAAGCCTATTTTCTCAGATTGCCCTGAATTTATGTTGCTAGTGCACAAAGTGTCCTTCGTTACACTTATGGAACATTTTTAAACAATCTTTTTGGGTTTTGTTTACCAAAATATGCTATTTCTGAGTAACGTATTTTAATTCCAGTTTGTAATAAACAATCTGTCTTGTCAAAGTTATTATAACTAAAAAAATCTAGGAACTGGATTGAGTATGTACACAAATTACCTTGGTTGATACATTGATTAAATAAAATGAACAGCCGGATTATTTCATATTTTAATTGAGCATATTTTTAACTACACACTAAACGCTATTTATTTAATATTCTAATAATTACAAAATACTTGACGAAAACTTAATTGTAAAAGATCTGATTACATGAAAGTTTGCATAAAGTTCCATGTGATCGGATTGGTTTCATACAGGGTAACAAAAGCCCATATCACTCGACTATGTTTATCAATGAAATGCTGTCGTTTTCCTGTATAGAACATAACTACTTTAAATAAAGTCGTACTTAGACATAGAAGCTTTTCAGTTGGATGGACTCGGGTCGTTCTTTGCTGACCCCTTTTGAATATCCTAATACTTTGTTGGAAAAGCTTAGCTAGGTACCGGTATGGGTTCTCTAAGTTATAACAACAAACCAAAAACAGCTAAATTAGCTGTTTTAAATCTGTGGCCGTAGTTTTTCTAAGGTATTGCCTACTTTCTATAGTTCTATTTAGGTACATAGGGCTTGAGAATGACTCTACAAAGTCTATGTTGACTTCTTAGTACTTACAGGTAATGGTCACATAAGTTGTTAAATGGTACTTGTATACCTACGATTTAATGAAAGTTTAGAGGGATCTTTGACAACTATATTGCGGTTCTATTTGAGGAACAACTAACCATATTACCTATGATATTTTAAGTTTGTAAACAGCTAATTTCAGTCTTTTGTCATTGATCTCCATAATGTTTCGATATCGCGTCTAAAATGAACTGAAACGTTGTTGGATTCATCCAATTAAGTCCTGAGGGAGTCTCTGGAGCATCTATACTTCTAGCTTTCCTCCCTACGGTACGCTCTAAGAAATAGTCGTCGTATTCTAAGCTGTAGTCCGGGATAATAGGGTTGAATTTTGCGTAGTATATGGCTGATAAGCAGGCGTAGAGTAGAACTGCTGCCGTGAAGAGCTGTAAAAAAAAAGAAAATCAGTTCCAATACCACCCCTGCACTAAAATATTACGAATGGCACTAATTAGTCAATCGGTGTGTATTTTCTACGAGATTTCTACAGTTCTTCAAATGCAACGTGTATTGGGTTTTCTTTAAATCCATACTTACTAATATTATAAATGCGAAAGTGTGTCGGTCTGTCACTGCCTGTTATGTTTTCATAGTCCATCTGTTTGGTAATTCTATACAGAGATAGGTTGCACTCTTACTTACTTACTTACTGGCTTACTTTTTATTCCATAAAATCAAAGAGTTCCCGCAGAATTTTCAAAAAACCTAACATATGCGAAGTCGCGGGCATCATGTAGTGTTCAATAAATTTTTCATCCCACCATCTCGGAAAGAGTATTTTTATTCTTCGATATCTGATGGTAAAAGCTGTTATTATCCTCTAGAGGATAAAGTAAATTGAATTTAGAACATCGTGTGCACGTTAGTAAATATCACTCGTCTATGAAGTTTGTGAATTCAAAACATCATTAAAACCTATTTACTTGTACCTCTATGGTGCCGAATTTCCATACAATCGTTTTTAATTTGTTAAAAACTCACACTCGTAACCTTCTTGGTGTACTTTTTTTTTAATTTGCTTTGCGCGCACCACAGTATGTCTGTGGCGCGCACCATTTTCTTTCACGTCATATTGTTTAAAATTAAAACCGATTAAAACAAGAAAATTGAAAATAAGTGAAAAACTTAAAATGAGTGATTCTAGTGACGAAGAAATTAACAGAATTGAATTTAATCTTGTGATTTTTTTTGCATTTAGTCATTTCCTCGCTGAGGTGGGATGAAAAGTTACCTTGTGATTTTTTTTGCATTTAGTCATTTCCTCGCTGAGGTGGGATGAAAAGTTACGTGTTGCACTCGAGTGAAAAGATTTTTCACCTCGTGCTCTTTTGATTCCCTCGCTGACGCTCAGGATTCTAATTTTTGAATCACTCGCTCCGCTCGTGATTCAATTTTAGAATCCTTCGCTTGCTCGGTCATCAAAATTGAGCACGCGGTTAAAAAACAACTTTTCACTCTTGTATAACAAATAACTATTTCATCCCATGTATTCGAAAAGGACGACTTGGTTCGCCTTTATGTGCGCCCAAAGGTGGTGTTTTCTTTATGAAACTTTTAGCGGGCAGTAATGAGTTTTTAATCCTCTTTATACTCGTAAGTGCGCCGCAATTATCTTTGCCGCGCACTTATTGAATTTGGAACATCTTAGTGTTCAACGCAAATTGGCGACCTCCGTGGCGCAGTGTTGAGCGCTGCTGTCTTAACGTGCGGAGGTCCCGGGTTCGATCCCCGGCAGGGTCAATTTAGGAATTTATAATTTCTGAATTTTAACTAACGAAAGGGCTACTAGTAAAGGTAGTGGATATATATATTTAAAAAAAAAAAAAAAAAAAAAAAAAAAAATTAAATGAATATTATTATAAAGGCGAAAGTTTGGATGGATGTGTGGATGTGTGGATGTATGGATGTATGGATGTTTGTTACTCAATTACGCCCGAACGGCTGAACGGATCTGGATAAAATTTGGCACAGAGATAGATTAAAGTCTGGAAATAGCACATATTATGCTTTTTATCCCGGGAAATTAAAGAGTTCCCGCGGGAACCAAATTTTCTCATACAGGGTGATGAAAAGTAGAGTGTATCATTCGGGCGCAAATATATTTTTGGCTCGGGCGACGTACTTTGAATCCCTCGCTACGTTCAGGATTCTACTAAAGAATCCCTCGCTACGCTCAGGATTCTACTCTAGAATCCCTCACTTCGTTCTGGATTCAAAAAAGCGCCCTCGCCGTAAAAATATTATTTTGCTCCCTTATAATACAATCTACTATTGTATTGTAGGTATGTGTTGCACTCTCGCAACGCAAGAAAACAAATAATGATCCAAGCAATTATGAATATTTGAGTAATTATCATATCGTGTAAATAATTGGTCTTTGAATATCTTAATTATGTAATTGTTGTTATTAATTTACGCCTTTAAGTAAATAAAGGTGTTTGACCTAGAGGCGTGAACTTGACAAATTCAACACCGGCAATATTATCAATGCAAACAGAACTTACGTAATAGTTCGTCAAACTTATCTGACCAATATCTGACCCGGTAGCCAAAATTGGAACTAAATTTTTTGCTTGTTAAGTTTTTTTAAATTTTATTTTTCATAATCTACCTTTCCGGTCCCTAGTGTGGTTTTGCCCTAACACAGGCCGCGCGTGTAATTCAATACCACGACCTGCACGCTCGCAGCCGCTGCTACTACGTGATCACGTTCAGCCTCTTTCGGATACTACACTTTTTTGACTTCTCAAGAAGATAAACTTTTATAGCAATACGGAAATACAACAATGACGAGGGAAAGATTAATGTAAAACGTCTATTTACATTAGATATTTAACGTCAAGAATCTTAAAATCTAGTCGAGGACTTACTTCCGTTCAAGTTTGAAACAAAAGTATTTAAGTTTATTATTGTTTGTTGAAATACTTTGATAGGAAAGAGCACATCGTGCTAATTTAACACTACATGGCTGCCTATAAAAAATATCAGGAAACGCTTGAGGACTCAAAGAAGAAGCACTTAAAATATGACCGTGAAAATGATATCACGCTCCCGACGAACATAACGTTAAAGACGTGTTTCCGATATGGCATAATAATTTAAAACAATAAAATTACACAGGAAAATTATACGTTTTAACTATACCTACATAAATCTGTCCTTTATAAAGTAGGTACATAGAATCAAATGAATTGGTGACAAAGTTGGGACGTGCAAGGTCTTTAAAAAATACTTCCTCTCATACATCATATTCATAATGTGCGTATTCAAACTATGTCATTGCTACAGCCATAGACTTCAGCTTGTGTTTGCAGGTTAGGTAACTGGTATGCCATAAAACAACGGAATTACTGTTTTTGCGGTAAATAACAAACAGGGCTAATGATAATTTTTTGGTACGATGCGCTACAATGAATTTGAGGTCGGAATTATTTGTTCGCCTAACATTTGTCATGTGACAATCTTGGGAAATTAGTATGACATTATCCATATTATGCAGACTATCTGCAGATTACATGAAATTTCATATCACCTTCTATTAAGTATACTATTTTTTTTCCACAATTAAGTATAATGCCCTGCTTCGCTTTGCTTATCGTATTGAAGATGCACGCGACTCGTCCGATTGGAATAATGAAGTTTCTTTTATTTTCTGGGATAAAAAGCCTAGGTATGACCTAACCCGGAATGCATTATATCTCTGTACCAAATTTTATTAAAATCGGTCAAACAGACGGGCCGTAAAAGAGTACCAGATAGAGAGACACACTTTTGAATTTATAATATTAGCTGCGATAAAAGTAAAGAATTGTAAGATCTAATGTACGAATAAATATTCGGAATCTTCAAAATATTCACAAAGTTCACGAAATAGCGATTATCTCAGTTTATGAAGTGATCCCAAGTATTAGTCGGCGACGCGTGAAATAGTTTTAAATCTCGAGAAAGAGTCGGTCACCGGGCTGCTCAATTTTTTCAACATTAAACTAGGTCGAAATTGCCGATACTCGTTTTACTCAAAGGCTGGCATTTTGTTATCTTCGCCGATATTTTCGTCTTCCATGCGCAGCATTTATTGTGCCAATAATTCCGTTCTAGAATCTCCAAAATGTATCTTAAGAAATAATTCTCAGTGTCTCATTAATATTAATAGTTAATACCTATAGAAGAAAATAAAATATCATAATAGACAACAAATACTTATTAAAAATACTGCAGTTAAATGCATTAGCCATTCCTCTTGGTGCTGCAGATCCTGGGCTGTTGTCAACTCTTTACTTTGACAACATGCATGTGTGCTCACCATTGTCTCATTGCCGGCTCACTGCTGAGCATGACTGATATCTAGCCTGGTGATAGCCCAGTTTATAAACCACTATCACCGCTCAAGTTTACTCGCTATCAATTAAAAATACTAGTCTTACCTGGAAAACGCTCCAAAACTTGAAGGAACCCTCGTTGATGATCCAATCGTAGTATCCAGCCCAGGGGTCAGTGTATCTTCCTTGCTTCATAGGCTTCTCGGTGGTCGTCGTCTCGTGGTCGTGGTGCTCGTCATAATAATCCTCAAAACCTCTTCCAGAGTCTGATGTGCCATTACCGACGTGTTTTCGACGCAACTATAACAGAAAATATTATTTACCGCTATATATAAAAAAAGTTCAGCTAGAAATAGGTGGCAAAAATTGCACTTCTTATTTGTGATTTGAAAGCAAAAATTTTGCTGTTTAATAAGCTGCGAGTTGAAGGTTGCATCCAACTGTCTCACTTGAAAGAAATCCAAAATGCAGCTCTTTATTAAAGGCACTCACGATACTTTGAGAATCAGCCACAGCGATTAGTCAACTGCATTTTTGGCTGTGTGTGCTCAGGCTACAATTGCATGTCTAAGCAAACTGAAAAGGGTGCCGGCCTCACCGGCTAACGTGGACAATAATTAGCGTTGACACCCGGTCACCTAGTTCAGACTGTGCCGTTATCATGCCCCTCTTTCATGGTTGGTTACCTTTCTTAATGCCTGTACTTTATATTCAAAGTTTATTTTGCACATTTTTTAATACAACAAAGTTGGTTTCAACCCTATTGAATATCATATTTCAGTTCATAATTTTAACTTCATTGACTTAATGATTATGTTAGTGTTCTTCTTGGCAGAAATTATTATCCATATTCTACTAGAGGTTCATGAATGAAATCAAGATAGATAGGTATTTTTTTTTAAAACAAGCTCTTATCTTTCGCCATATTGAATTTAGTGTGACGTCATTTAATTTTTCGTATTCTTCTAAACCCTTTTAATTGATCATATCATGGGGGTGCATAAAAAATAAGTTGTCCGCCATTTTAGGAGTTCGCCATATTGGATTTAGACTGAATGACGTCTCCTAACTAACCATGCAATTGTCATTCATAACTAAATGTGTATGCAAATCTTCAGCTCAATCGGAAACCGGGAAATGGGGGAAATTTAACTAGCAAGATTTTATTGCAGACAGACCGGGACAGGTGAAACTAAATAAAAGCTTGTAATAATAAAAATAATCCGTCTTTCTGATAATGTTTTATAGGACAGGGTGAATTAAGGTCAAGGTAGCTGGTGGGAGGCTTCAGCCATGGCTATTTAGAACCCTACCGACAATGACGAGTACCTACTGCCAAACGATTTAAGCATTCCGGAACGATGCTGTATAGATCTGATGAGGGGCATGAGTGTAATAAAACTGCCGTTTAATATCACAAACCTGGACAGAAGTACTGTTGCTGCCAGTGTTGTGTAAGCCTGCTGCAGCACGATTTTTGTTGATTTTTCTGACCACATCTAGGGCGGTGCGGAACAGGGTAAGAATCAACTCAGAAGTCGGCATTCCCGAACTTGAAGTATCTTCTTCGAGTTCATCATCTGTATCGGGTGTCTCAACTGCACTGCTCGAGCTTTAAAAATACATTAGGTACGTAAATTCTGTAGTGCAAAGTGCTGAATAGCAGAATTAGACAGTATAAGGTAACGGGCCCCTATTTCGTGATAGTACCTACGTTATTTCGTTAGTTTTGTTTCTGGCGCAAAAAATAAGCAATTTAAATATTATTTATTTAAATTAATAATTTCTATAAAGTCTCTATAATTTAAACTGTCCAAAAAATCAAGTACCTACTAACATTTTGGCTGCTAAACTGAAAGCAATACGACCCTTTAAACTCTCAGACGGCCACGAACAGCTGTGGGGCTTGCTTTTATAACTCGTCGCCGTAAGCGTAGCGCTCGTAGTTCTTAAGCTTACAGAAAGGCATAGCTAAATCCATTTGAATAAAACTTTTAATAGGGCTTTTATATTGTGTTCCTTAACAATTGAGTTGACTCGGAAAAAGTTATATAAAAACATAGAATTCCTTTAAAATTGCAATAAATCGACTCACGAAATAGCGGTCATTTTATTTTTCATGTGTCCCCTAGTTCGTGTTACTACCGAAATAGGGATATTCAAGATACATTTTTGTAGCTTGTGCATTTATATAATAATTAAGATAATTTAAATGTAATTTAAAAAGCTAATAATTTATTTAATTAAGTTTCTGAGCAGCTAAATTCGTTATATTATGTTTTGTTCACTAGAATTCTTATAATACGAGTTTGAAGGTGACCTGAATTTACATTTTTGAGGTAAATTCGCACAGATATAATTTCCAGCTTAATTTTGTTTGTTATTCGATTTATTTTAGGTGTATTTGTATATTTTTACTATACATAGGGTAGCTTATAGTTAATTTACATAATTTTAAAATGATCTACAAAATTAAATGCGGTAATTTCCTAAAATCAATATCACGAACCAAGGGACAGTCTATTTTGCTATAGGTACTTTCCCTAAGTTCGTGACAGATAAATCTATAGTGGTAGGCTAGTAGGTATGGCACATACCACTGGTAACGCAATATGTCCATACTTCCATACTAATATTATAAATGCGAAAGTGTGTATGTCTGTCCGTCGGTCTGTCTGTCTGCTACGCTTTCACGGCTCATCTGTTCTATCGATTTTGATGAAATTTGGTACAGGAGTAGGTTCTATCCCGGGGAAGGACATAGGCTACTTTTTATCCCGGAAAATTAAACAGTTCCAGTTCCAAAAACCTCAACCCATGCGGACAAAATCGCGGGCATTAGCTAGTAAATAATATTATTCAATAAACCAATGTTTCAAACAAAAGAGACGAGCTTTGTTTTAATTGTTAGTTTCATGTAGGTAAGTACCTAATAAAAGCTCTATTTACTGTCATTAGGCTGAATCTCACTCTCACATCTTTTTTTATTAATTATTAATTATTAAACCTTTTAAATAATCATAACTCGCTGTAAAAACTTTATCCCGAAATAGGGGCCACGAATTCACGAACTTAGAAGCAGAGCAAAATTTTATCACGAAATAGGGTGCAAACAAGAGGTCCACAAATAAATTAATATAAAAAAAACTACGAACCAAAACTTAATTATTCATGCATTCAATTACTGGCAAAATATCAATATTCAACACACAAAAGCTTTCAAACTGATATCATGTTTAGGAATATATTTAAAAAATCTTAAAGTCCTCGGAGCCTTAATATACCGCAATAGGGGACACTTACGTTAACTCTAGTCAGCAGTCACGTAACTTGAAGAAGCGTTTTAGACAATTTTAGGTCTCAAATAAGGATCAAGGTGTAAATCAAGGTGAAGCAAATGCATAGTATCGGCACAGAATACTAATTATTTGGTCTCGGCTCCTAGTTGTCTTAGATCATAATAGAAGCAGACTATCAGGAAAAAGCCCTAAGCTTCAGATAGCGTACCTACCAATTTTACAATAATCTAAATACTGTACAAATCACGTCCGCGTGGAATAGTTGCAAGAATGCTTGCTGCACTTCAGTTTATACTATAACAACAATAATTTGTTATGAATCTCTTAGAAAAAGCAGTAAGTATATTAAGATAATCAAATAGGACAATAGATAAACAGCTATACTTACTGCAACGGAATGTACTTATACTTAAGGGCGGGCGGCGCGTAGGGCGTCGCTGTGTCGTAGCGAACGGCGCCCGCGGTAACGCCGGCCGCCCATAGAGCCAACGCAACCGCCCCCGTTAACACCAGCCCGTGCAAAGACATCGCTATTAAGCCTTTGACCATATCACTCTATTTTTTATATTTTCTATGCTAGAATCATAGACTACAATAGTTTGAGGCTCATAAAGCTAGAACACCGCCGATTTAAATTACTTAGTTCGAAATGTGTACACTTCACACTTTAATTATACGCGTGCTCACTTTATTATTTCAATAAACAAAAAGCTTTAAAATTGAATGTTAATTTAAACAATATCCACAAAACCACTATGTCAGTTTTAACTTAAGTTTAACAAATTTGAACAAGTAGATAAAGCTTTAAATTATGCATGAACTTTTTAATCCACGTCACTTTCTACAGGATCTACTGTATTGCATGGTGTTCAACAGACTGACTGTTTCAAAATGATTCGTCTCAGTTAACCGCTTGTAGGGCAAGACTGAAATATGAATTCTGTAAACACACGATGCGCACTGTCCTCCTAAGTGGTGTGTAAATTGAATTTACAGGATTGGAGTCACGGTGCTATATATTCTTTACCACAAAAAGAAAGCTAAACTCAAGTCAATACAATCTGCCCATGTTGCTATGTGGCGTAATTGCACAAATTCATGTGATACGATTCTTTTTTTTTACTCTTTTATTACAACCACCGATACGGTAGTAAAACGTATTCAGACGCTTTTCATGATTATGACGATTAAGACGCAATTATGTGTGCTTAGAGACAGTTTCTAATTAAGTAAATTGTTACAAATTAACTATTTAGCGGTAATTTACGCGTTTTTTAAATAAAACCTACATTATAATAACGAACTTACCAACCAATGACATTATAGTATGTATTAAAAATGCCGTACTTTACCTATAATTAAGTACTATAATTGTTTAGAATCGGCAAGACCGAAAATCAAAGTTCTGTGGAAAACCACGCAAAATAATTAAACGTGAACGTTTATCAGTTGGAAATGACGATTCTACGACCTAATTAGGAAACTTAAATTGAAAAAGCAGCGAGAAAAGATCTTCTCAGAAAAGCTTTGATAAAGGATTCTAATGAAAGCAAAACAGGATAGTTAGCTGCTTCATTATAAACTTGCTTATAATTCTAGAGCTGCCTTAATTAGGTAAGTCACAAGTGTCCATGTCTGGGAAGAGCTAAAGTTTCAAAGCATTTCTTGAACGAGTAGGTATAATAATGCTTTCAAATATTTTTAAATGTAACTTTTGAGGGTTCCGTAGCCAAATGGCAAAAACGGAACCCTTATGGATTCGTCATGTCTGTCTGTCTGTCTGCCTGTATGTCACAGCCACTTTTTTCCGAAACTATAAGAACTATACTGTTGAAACTTGGTAAGTAGATGTATCCTGTGAACCGCATTAAGATTTTCACACAAAATAGAAAAAAAACAATAAATTTTGGGGGTTCCCCATACTAAGAACTGAAACTCAGTTGAGGTCTCTTATATCTTTTTTTTCTAAACTGAATAGTTTGCGCGAGAGACACTTCCAAAGTGGTAAAATGTGTCCCCCCCCCCCCCCTGTAACTTCTAAAATAAGAGAATGATAAAACTAAAAAAAATATATGATGTACATTACCATGCAAACTTCCACCGAAAATTAGTTTGAATGAGATATAGTAAGTAGTTTTTTTTAATAATTTAAAACTTACTACAGGTTTGTACGGAACCCTCGGTGCGCGAGTCCGACTCGCACTTGGCCGGTTTTTTTGCTCAACAAATTAAATGAGTGCATTGTATGACTACGATTTTCATTGTAAGGAGTAGGTATGGCAGTTTTTACCTATACCACAGTTTAATTTAATTATTATTATAACTTCGTAGCCCTTATGTAAGTAGTATAGTAAATATATGACTGTAATTATCCTATTCTGTTGTCGCGCCATCGTATACGTATCTCGTGTCGTATCGAGATCCATGCTAGCCGGTAGGTACTAACCTACCGGCTACGGCTACCTACCGGCACGAGCTACGGCCGAAAGCTACAAACTAATTTAGAAATTATAAGGAAAGGAAACTAGATAACCACGCGACATCATCCGCGTGGATTTAGACTTTTAAAAATACCGTGGGATCTCTTTGATTTTCCGGGAAAAATAGTATCCTTTATCAATCTCTAGTCTAAATATGTAAATCTGTTTGTATTCAGTAATTTAAGAGCAATCGTGGCAATCAATCATCATGAAGTAATATTTTTAGGGACAGATGAGATTCGTCTCAGGACCACACGCCGTTTTTTTTATTTAAAAAAGTTAGCCCTTGATTGCGATCTTACCTGGTGATACCAGTGTAAGATGATAGTAGAATGACCTCTGTTAGGGTCGTCATCGTCGTCGCCGTCTTCTCAACCTATAGATGTCCACTGCTGGACGAAGGTCTCCTGCTTGGATCGGAATAGAGCACGGTCCAGTGTCGCTTGTTTCCAGCCACTTCCACCTACACGCTTAAGATCGTCCGTCCACCTAGTGGGGGGTCGTCCAACACTGCGCTTCCGGTGCGAGGCCGCCATTCAAGCACTTTGGGACTCCAACGCCTATGTGCCCCGACCATTGTCACTTAAGCTTAGCTGTTAAGGGTATGGCAATTATATTAAACCCACAATAATAATTGGTTTCTACGTGGATTTGTATGATTGTACCTATAAATGCTTATCTCTGCAACTTGACAACCTGGGACTCGTATACAAGATACAGTCCCACAGCTGACAGATTCGATGCTTCGCATTGGCGAGGCGATCTCCTTCGCTCTCTGATGCTTTCCATTTTACCCTGCATGAAAAGGTGTTCGCTGAAGTCATCGATGGAGTCAATATACACTATTTTGTACTAACGCCGACAGACGTTCAAGATAATATAATAGGAAAGTTCAAATAACAATAACAATTTATTTATAAAACCATGTATTTATTTTCCCAACGTTAAGATAATGAACAAATACTCAATGTAACAAAAAACCTAACTTGCATTTAAGTATGTCCAGTTCTTAACGCACCTTTAAACTCTACAACATAAAAAAATAACATAATAACATAAAAATTTATGAACATAAATCTATTTTTATTTACAGTTTTGGGTCTTTTCATTTATTCGATTTTAACTTAATTTGTTTTTTCTGTCCATGTACTTTTCTGCGGCTGATGCGATTGCGTTAGTCACTTTTTTCGTCAATCCGTGAAGGTTTTCATGGGAAAGATACTCATCTACTGATCTTTTTGAAAAGAAGGTAGCTGTCGTAGTGTTTGGTCTCCAACTATTAGGATAAACTATTTTGTGTCGCAATACAGCCTTAATAATTAACGCTCCCACGTAGATAATAAAGTATACGCTAAAATACAATGGCAGATAATACAATTTCTTTCCTAAATAGTAGTAACTGAAACGATTAACACGAGGTGTTTCCGTCGTTGTCGTCGGATGTTCGACAATATGGTAATGTTCGTGTTCGTGATCGTGACCGTGATAATGGTCGTCAAAATCTAGAGGAAATTTGAAATCCGTGGGAAAATCGCTGGGAAATCCGTGATCGTTGGAGGGTCCGTAAGCGCCTGGTTTGACATCTGTTTGAAGTGATGGCGGTGAAGGAGGCTTCATACCCATATCATGACCTATAATGTCATGTCCTCCTTTAACCGCGCCGTATGGCTTATCATAAGTCATATCGTCATCAGAATCATGAGTATAAGGAGGTGAATCATCGTTTTCTTCTATATGCGGAGAACTATCGTCGTGTTCGTAGATATGTGGAGGAGAATCGTCGTGTTCATACGTGTCAAGAGGAAAATCGTCGTGCCCATTGGTGATTGAGGATCCATAGCTTGGTGGCACACTGTCAGCAGGCGGCTTATTATATACTGGCTTACTGTAATGATACCCTTGAAATTCTGGCTTATCAGCTGCTGGAGAGGTATCTGCGGTCATGCTGGGCTTATTATATGAATAGTCTTGAAATGGTTTACTCGATGGTACAGGCGTAGGGTACTGAGGTACGGGACCTTGAGGTGGTTTGTAATGATATCCTGTATTCATTATAGGAGCACCATTATTACTATCTCCATTATTGGATGGTGCTTTGTAACGATAACCTGTACCCATTATAAGGCCATCATCACTGGGACTTGGAACAGATGTCTCGAAATCACTTGTTATATCTGCACTGTTTGAAGGTGTTATCGATACAGAGACGGGTGGTGAAGGTGCAGGCGCTGGACCAAAGTCAGGAGCAGATGGTGCATATGGAGGAAAAGGTTCATATCTAGTTGGAGTCGGGAAGTCATTACCAGCTGGTGGTGGTGGAGGCGGAGGCACTAAGCTTGCAGTTGCTTTCGTTGGGCTTGACTGCTTTGACATATTACTACCGTATTTCTGTTGCGGTAAGTATGGTTGGGCTGGATTGTAACGATCAATAGGAAGAGATGAAGGAACGACATCTTGAGCTTCACCTCTCACTGGATTTTTTAAGTCGTAGAAATTATCTAAATTTGTGTACAAATTACTCTTTTTACCGTTCGATATATTATTTACTGAAGGTATTTTCGATGATTTTATCTGAAACGGTTTTAAATTAATGTAAGGAAATCGTATGTTTTGTTCAGTTCTTATAGCTCTAGATTCATTTTCGGCTCCATTTCCAGGATGTGTGGCAAATCTGCAAAGAAAACCGTAATATTGTGAATCCATATTACCCAATAGAGATAATAATAAAATGATAACAAATTTAAAGTAGGATGTTTACAAATGAATTACTTAATTGAAAATCTAGAAAATATTTATAGTAAAATTTTGTAAGGCCAAATTAAAAAAATAAATCAAGATGCTAATTAATTACCCTGGTAAAGCAAAACTGTCGTCGATCGTTACATCGTCATCGTCAATTTCTTGTTTGGGATTTTTCTCATCTCCGCTTTCATCATTTGCAACTTCCTCGTTTTTAGAATCTAATGATATTTCTTCCCATTTATTTGAATACTGATCAGATTTTTCACTATCAATTATATGCCATATATGTTGTATATTATTATAATTCATTGGAGAAAGAGTAGTTGTTGTTATTTTTGTTGTTGTAGTAGGTACTGTCTGCGGTGGAACTGTTACATACATTGGCGCAGGCAAGTTATTGTAAAAATCATCTTGGTGTATATTACGAGAATAATTATTACTTTCAGTGGAACTTTCACTGTCGTTTATTGTTTTCACTGGCAAACCATAATTAACCACATGGGTGACTTTGTTTTCCTCTTCATCAGGCACATATATAGGACTCATAGTAGTTTTCTTTTTTGTTATTCTTTCCTTTTCTAATAATTTTCTTATCGATTTCTGCTTGGAACCATCTGAATCAAATTCTGCAAATATTAAATCGGGAGTCTTCACCTTTGGCGTAGAAGATTCTGTGGTAGAAGATGTAGTTGTAGTAGAACTCGATTCTGTATCCATCCTTCTCATCCAGTTATGATAATAGAACGGCGTTGGCTTCTTTTCATCGTTTTTCAAACTTCGTGCGGATGGAGTAACAACATACACTCGAGGTCCAGGAAAATTTAATGAGCTAACACTGTATTCACATAAAACCACACTTATCGTACAAATAAGTATTTTGAAATTCATCTTAAATATTATCTATGCATTTGTCCCCCCGCACTTGTGACAAGTGTCCCACTCAAATTCTAGTTTGAGAATGTTAGATGCTATAGGTACAAAGCACACCTTTGCGTTAGTTTTTGAATTGACAAGTCAGAACAAAATTGTGTTAATTTATAGCGGTACTGCAGTATGTAGAACGCCTGAAGCACGATTTGGATGACCCAAGTCTGGTTAAAATTTACACTATTAGCGGGACAATCAATGTCACTCGCGACGAAGACTCGGTAGAAAGTGTCACATATTTGTATAAACTATTTAATGGTAGTATCGAAAAGAGGGTAATGATGAATATCCTATTTTACGTCTAAGCATTTCTGGCTCTCTTTTTACGGTAGAGCTTATATTCTATCTAATTATCTATCCAACGCGCTCGATTGATCCATACTTAACTAATATTGTAATTTAAAATTTTTTCGAGCGCAAGACACCCCCCTCTCGCAAAACGACCCACTGCAAAACAATGGACCGACATCAAAATGTCCGATTGCGCCGATTGTAACGAAATGGACGTAGCTTGCATTATGAAAACGGGAATATGCATTATAATGCTTTATAACCCGGAAAGCAAGAACATCCTTGTGATTTTTTTTATATTACAAGCGTTGTGTTTGAAGATAAATATTCAAGCGGATAATTGATACCCAATAGCGGGTATGGAGTTAAGTTTTCTTTTACTTTTTTATTTATCATTTCTTCAATGTAAATAATTATATAAAATTTAATTAATATTATACTTAAAAAGGATAATAATAAATTTGCGAGTATGAAATTGTAAACTTATTCCAGTCATTCCAGAATTAATACTCTCTGGAATGAAAAAAAATCCGCAAGGACTACTCTATTGAACGTTAAAAATGGACTTGTGTAGGTAATGTATAGAAAGTTCTTTAATAATAATAAATACAGACATATAACTTATTTAAAAATTTATACAATATATTACAATTAGGTAGGTACACTTTAATGATATGCTAATTTGTAGTCCGAAAATAATACTTATTTATCACGTCATGCTGATATCAAACACTATGTTTGTCGTTTTTTTTTTCACGTCATTATATGAACAGAATTCCCGCTTTCGTTCTCATTATACGCAGGATTATCGAACCCAGAGTCACTACTGCCATCTATAGTTTCCGACACTATCAGAATGTTTGGGCTTTTCGGCATATTTGAGTCGTCAGTTGTTTCATTGTTACAATTCTTAACTTCAGTTTTAGTGGCGACATCTAGCGGCGTACTCGTTTTTTCAGTCTCCTTGCTGGTAACTTCGCGACTTGTGTCTCGACTCTCGATGTCTAACGAAGGCTTCTTTTTGCAGATGTCGCTCTCCTCGATCAGTTTAGTTCTCTTACGGATATAAAACTGATTGAAGAGATAGTAAAGGCAACCGGTAATAAACATTGCAGCAGCGAAAATTTGATATGTAGGTCTTGTTCCGAAGAATTTCATCAGATAACCCCCGATGAGACTGCCAGAACCTTTGCCTGGAAAGATTAAAAGTTAGGTCAAATATTTGTGTAAAGAGTACGTATTTATCTTAATTCGAATCCATAAAAATTGTGATGGACCAATCTTTGCACGTCAACCTAGGTTTGAGTGGATTTGGGCTTCAAATCCGAATTTACTCACAAACTCTTTACATGATAGCCTCTCGTATATAATTCTTCGTATGGATTTTTTTTTTTATATCCTCTACAAGTTAGCCCTTGACTGCGATCTCACCTGATGGTAAGTGATGATGCAGTCTAAGATGGTAGCGGGCTAACCTGTTAGGGGCATATGGATACAGATTCTATAGAAATACTATATTATGTTCTAATCAGTCTTACTTCCTCATATTTCAAACGTTTTATACTTTAATCGCACCATGAGTTCTGGTGGCCATGTTGGAAATTTTTACTTATTCGATCGCGTTAAAGTTAACTATCTACGTTTTTTATAGGATTACAGATGACTGAGACGGAGCTGGCGCTCTATATTACAAATTGTAGTTAACTTTAAAGCGATCGAATAGGTAAAAAATATCCCACTAGTGCTGCTGAAGTAGCTCAACTGGCTGAAATGATCCGCGAGAAAAACCAGACGGGCAACGTTGTCTGAGATGAAGTGTATCTCGACGTTGCTCTTTTATTTACTTTAACGAATTTTATTGAAAGTGAAGTGTCTCATTTTGACTTATTAACTGCCTACATAACTAACATACCACTCAACGATCTCAGGCATGTGCAAGAAAAACACAGAACAGAAAACAAAAAGTACAGGAACTCACCAACTCCATAATAGATTCCTCCCAGCAGTCCTTGTACGGAGGTGTCGGTGGTGGTGGAGGACAGACTCGCCGCGTACGTGACGGCCGCCGTGAATGACAGCGATGACGTCACCGACTCCAGCGCCTCGAACACCAGGCACAGCCACGGGTTGTAGATCAGCGAGTAACCTGAGTATCCACAAGGCGTTCTATTAGAATGGAATTTGGCTTGGAAAATACCAGCGAAGTATTTAGCGATACGGTACGATGCTACGTGTATGACCTCCGACCTACGTGTCTATTTGACGACCTCCGTGGCGCAGTGTTGAGCGCTGTCGCCTTAACGTGCAGAGGTCCCGGGTGCGATCCCCGGCAGGGTTTGGAAATTTATAATTTCTGAATTTCCCTGGTCTGGCCTGGTGGGAGGCTTCGGCCGTGGCTAGTTACTTACCACCCTACCGGCAAAGACGTGCCGCTAAGCGATTTAGCGTCCCGGTATACGATGCCGTGTAGAAACCGAATAAGGGGATGAGTTTAATATATCTGCCATACCCCTAACAGGTTAGCCCGCTACTATCTTAGACTGCATCATCACTTACCATCAGGTGAGATCGCAGTCAAGGGCTAACTTGTAGTGGATAACAAAAAAAAATATATAGAAACCGGTTAGAGATTATGACTCGTTGTCCTAGATGAGCCACAACGCGACGCGATGCGATGCGACAGTACCAAACAGCAGCTGACCCGTTGTCCTAGGTGAGCGACAAACGCAGCAGCGCGACAGTATCAAACAGTAGCTGACCCTTCACATGGCCTACTCGTACGTTATCGCGTAGATATGTCTGTCATATTCTGTGGCGTCCTGTCGCGTCATATCGCATGGCGACGCTTCTGTCACTCACCTACGACAACGGGTGAGCTTAATAGGCACAAGTAAAACCAACCATACCCGCTACCATCTTTGACTGTAGTCTGTAGGTATAATCACTTACCACTACGTGGTAAGCCCTTGGCTTCGATTTATAAACCGCAGAAAATTTCTGGGTACCTAAGCCTTTATAATATTTAAGCACTATTGAATAAACATGAAAATTATGAAAAAGCTGCTACTACTTGCTGAGTTTTTGCCGGCTCTTCTCAGTAGAATCGGTGGTAGAGTCCAAACGTATCGTAAGTGACACAAATTCACGTAGGACATGAAATAAAACATTTCATTTTAAAAGTTTCTCATCAAGAAATTGATTTTTCTGTCCATTTCCAATCCATGCTACTGGCCATAGCGTCCTGAATGATCATCTGACGTGATTTTGTGACCGGTTGTGCACTACCCAAAGTAGCACCAATGCAAAGTTTACTTGAAAGAAATCTGTTCACTACGAGTAGGTATACATTACAACATAATTAACTACTTACCAAGAAGTCGAATAGCATAAAAGAGGAAACCGATGAACAGAACGTTAGCATGGCCAAGTTTCTTAATGATCGGTCCAGAAAGCACCAACAGGGGCAAGCCAGCGACTCCTCCCACCGTGATGGTGATGCCCATCAAAGAGCGAGAAGCTCCCAGGTCCTGGAGCAACCAGAATAGGAAGCTTTCGATATAGCCCCACGCGGTACCTGGAATTGATAAAATATGCAAAGTTTGGTAAATAGTTTAATACTTCGGTACCTACAATTATCCGTCTTGAAAAGCTATCGGGAATTTGGAGTCCATCTCCAAATTAATGTAACCATAGACATAGGAATCCGCTTTGTGACACAGCCGAATTTTGCTGTGCTGTACGTAATCCGCAATAGAGTCTTCGTAACTAGGATTTTGGGGATTACGAAAAGGGACTCAACAACATAATTATAACAGAGAACAACTAGAACTCTACTAGAAGAAACTAACAGAGAAGAGAAAAAATACCTGACTTTGAGATTATTTGTACTGGCTCTTTTTTCTAAAAACTAAGCAAGATGACGTACCTACTGATACTCTCAGTACTTCTAGTACAAAATCAGCATCCTACATACATTGTTAACGAAGCTACTATACATAGGTTAGTTCTGAAATAAAAAAATATCTTTTACTTAGGTACCCATAAGGAAGCAAGCAATGAAGAGCGCCACAATTTCAATATTTCTAAACACAGAAATAACATCCTCCAGCAGGTTCTGAGCGGGCTGCTTGAACTCGAGATCGATACTCAGCATCAGAACGCCGGAGAGGACTTTCAAAACTGCATACAGGTAAAAAGCTGGTCTGAAATGTAAACACGTAATTCTTAAATCTGATACTTTTTGTAACTGTATCACGAGTAGGTATTGCATTATAAGCACCCGATATGCGATATGACTTTGGATTTAAATGACATAATCGCCCAGCTAGATTTAAATGTTTCTTTGGTAATTCATTAACGTCCTTCCTCTCATCTATTTTTTGCGAATATCAGGAATATGATAATGCGCATTACAGTACTATTATAATATATTCTGTGGCATTACCTAGTCGAGGCAAAGTCAAAAGCGCGCGAGGAGAGCGAGAAATGCCGTGACAAAAACTCGAGGCGCGGTTGACTAAGTAGGTATAGCACAGTTTTACGATATAAGATTTACTTCGATTCATTCTTTTGTCCAACAAAAAACCAACAAAATAGCTGCAGAATCGGTGCGCCGGGAACTAGTTCGCATAGTAGGTACTTAGGTAATCTCTGGATCTAAAGATCCGATTTTGAAAATTCTGGTACCAATAGAAAGCTACATTATTTGTGAGTGTCATAGGCTGTATATTAACCCAAAAAATTAGGGAGTTCCCGTGGGAATTTAAAAAACTTATTTCACGCGGACAAAGCCGCGGGGATCTGCTAGTAATAAAATATAGCAAAATTATTTTAAGTAAAGAGATACCCACCTGAAATCAGTATAACCTTTCCCCCTACTAGCATAGTCAATCAGCAATCCGGAGAGCGGCGAAGATATCATGCCGCCTATACTGCCGTAGACTCTCTGAAGGCCGTAGTCTGCCCTTTGATCCCTCACGATCGAAATCACGGCCCCCTCAAACATGGCGAACGCTGTGCCGCCGATGATTCCGATAAATACACGAACCTGCAATACAGTATATTTTGTGTGGTTTGATCACGGCCGTAGCTAGGGGGGCATTGTGGGGCAATGCCCTACCTGGACATCACAATGCCCTACCTTAAAAATACCAAAAACTAAGATAAATTATTATATCGTATCTATTTACTCGTATCACCCCACCCAACAATTAATTACTTCCTGACTCTCACTCAGACGTGGATCTTTATATCCAAATCTGGAAGTTCAACCATCTTGTTCGCTTGTCCTTCATCATTGAGGATTTAATAATTCTTAGATCCATGCTCATGTTCTGTCACAGAAATTATTTATCTACCAATAGCTATTGAATGTACCTACATCACTGACCTAGAGGTCAGTTATATACATGGTGATAGATTTAGGAGCCCATGCTGCGAGGGTAGATCAATTATGATAAATTTTTTACTTCCGCCCTACCTGTGACCAATGCTGCCCTACCTGAAATTCGACTCTAGCTACAGCCTTGGGTTTGATCATTATTATTGCAGCACCTATTGAGGCCTTCAGTTACCTTATTGTAAGGTGCTGAGGAACATTACAATGTAGTAGGTAATAGACTATTAGTAGCATATCACATTTAGTCCAGTCGCATATTATGAAAATTTGTCAGAACAATTCCGTGAATAGTCAGAAACTTTACGAACATCAGAATCCGATTCTATAAAAACAAAATGCCCCTTCCTGCTATGCGTTCTTTTTTTGTCTGACAGAAATTTCTGATAATAATTATGCAGTGACACATCTGGTGAACGAGCTACGCCTTGGACATTAAGCTCATAAGGGAAAAGTTGAGAAAAATCATTTCTTCTAAATAGTAACTTAGTCGGTTATCTGCAAAAGACTCTTTGATAGTCAACACTTGACACAATAAAAGAATAATGTTAGTTCGTTAATTAAAAATAGTTTTTTTAAATAAATAAGAATATACGTAATATACCTAGATAGGTAAAGTGATGCTCATTGCTGACCATTGTTGAATGTGTATCTAGGAACTCTTTAGATGAATGGGTACACAATAGCATTGTTAGATGTTCACTGAACGTGGGAGTGTATAAAGATTAATCAATTTTGCAATATTAAGCCTAACTCTGAACAACTAGTTTAAGTAGGATTATTATTTACTTTACTTGATAAAGACCTTCCAATAAAATACCTATGTTGTAAAATGTTATCTGTACTAGGTATATTATTTAAATGCGAAAGTTTGGATGGATGGTACTTTGTTACTCAATCACGCGCTGAACGGATCCGGCACAGAGATGGATTATAGTGTGGAATAACAAATAGGCAGCTTTTTATCCCGGAAAATTAAGGAGTTCCCGCGGGACTCAAACAATCTCAATCCACGCGGATGAAATCGCGGGCATCAGCTAGTAAATACCTACTCTCCACCTAGTTAATTGAAAAAAATTTATACCTAAGAAAAAAAGCAAGCAAAACCTCACCATCTACTCTAGAGTCTAGGCTGAGTAATATAAATAACAAAAACTATAGTAATTATGTGACTACACTTATTAATATTGAGATTTCGCTCTTTTAGACAAAATTTAGTTCATAGTGTGTAAATTAAAATAAATTATCCATAAAAGCAGTAACAAAGAGTGAGTGCCAGTAAGTAAAACAATCACAGACGAGGCAAGCTCTCATACATCGGGGACAAGGTGAGCGTAGATCACGTCTCGTCTATGTGATTATGAAACACCTGACATGTGCGGCCTCAAGCTTTATGTGAGCAGTGAGCTTACATAGCTGTAATAAAGGCTGTAATATACCCATAAATATGTACATTATTATGTCGAATGACTCGTACTCCATTGGCAATTAGTTACATAAGAGAAAGTAAAAATAAAATAAAAAATATCGCCCAGTAAAGTGTGCTAGTGATAGGTCAAATTGATGGCCTAATCAGACTAATGTCGTTGCAAATATAATGTTGAACAGTGTACAGAGCGAGTACTATCTCTACTAAATACATAATAGGTATTAATTAAGTAAGTATCCTTTCCTCCTATAACATTACCTGTATTATTAAATTAGTTGATAAACACTGAATGCAGAGATATGCCAAGAGGTTATTGAAAAAAATACCTAACTAGCTTTTTAAAATAATTTAATATTAATCATGAAGCATCGACAACGTGGACCTAAGTAGTTGCATATTATATTCATATCGCATGAAGTTCAATTTCGTTACCTACTTATTTTGGAAGTTTCTATTCCAATTAATGAGAACGGATGCAAAAGCGCTCAACGATTTACGTAATGTAATGCTTAAAGTGAATTACTTAAAAGGACAACAAAAATTCTAGATTAAATCAATAGTGCGTTAAACCGCAGTCGGCCGAGGCCCGGGAGTACCTATAGAACGGGGACAGAGTGGCAATGGGTCAGGCCGCAACGTCGGGTATCAAGTTCGCGATTACGCAGTTAGTGACGATTATCCGGCAATCTTCCTATCAAGACATATCCGCTTCCCAATTTGCATGCATTTTCTTCACGTGACTCTAGGTACAAAATTTTCATGCATTACGTTACTTGCAAGATGTTATCTATCGGTTGGGCCGTGGCTCTGTGTGAATTGTATTTTGTAGGGTTAATTTTTTTATTGCATGAGTCTTTTGTAATTAATAACCCTTTTTTGCGTTAGCAATAATTAAAAGAAAATTAAGAACGAAAGATAATGAGAACAATAGTTCGTTTACATATCGTAACTTTGAAGTTTGAAAAACATTGTACTCTATAGCTCTATCAAAACCTTTATCAAGATCAATAGATATAGGTGAGATCGCAGTCAAGGGCAACTTGTAGTGGAATTAAAAAACTGATATAGGTACCCACGATACACCGCCCTACTCCCTATATTTACCAGTTAAACTAAAGATCGCAGGTAGAAGAGCGTAGCTTTTCTAAAAAACAATAATAATTAATTAATGAATAAGATGCAATTGGTTTTCACTTACAGCCAAGTACGCCCAGAAGGTAAATGATGGGTCCAGCTCAATCTGTTGTTGTCGGTTATCACAAAGACTTTTTCTAGGCGCTGTCGCTGCGCAAGCCACTGAACACTTGGTTAAACTTTTTGAAGCTGCGTTTACCCAGATTGTGTCGCCCTTGATTCCCTGAAATAAAATTTAACTCCTGACATCTGACTCCAGCACTTAAGTATCTACAAGAACTTTGAAATTTACAGATGTGTAAAGTACCTATTGTGATTACGAAACCGGTAGAAACGGTTTAAATCTCGAAACAATTTATTTACATCTGATTACCTACTCGTTTATACCAGTAAATATAATCTGTGGACTACCTTTAGATCGTTTATGTTACGTTGGTTTAAGCTCTACAGTACAACGACAAAAATATCTCGATTTAAACATTCAACCTTTTGACAAAAATAAAGCAGTTCTTATGAACTTAGTTTAGGTAATTACACTCTGTTCCAAATTAGCACAAAATTACTACCTCGTCAAAATTGTTTCTGCACACAGTTGTATCAATTCCTTCATAGTCTTCTTCTAATTTAGTGTCATTGCTCAGAGATATAGCATTCACCCAATAATTTCGAACTTCCATAGCATTTTCCTGAGCATCGTGAGTTATTCGAACACGGAATGTCTTCATTTCATGGATTTCTTCGATAGAGTCATTGATGTAGTTCTTTTTTCCAAATAAACATGTAGCATTGTTTCCCTCGTGAGAACAATCTATTTGATACAGTTGAGGTGAAGGAAAGAATATTCTATTACCAGCAACCTTAGTCGCAGTGGAGTTAAAATAGGGATCGTTAGTCATAATACGCGAAGTGCTGTGGTCTCTTATCGGTCTTTCTTTTCGAGCTAACAATGAGGAAACCGTGTTGCGGTATACAAGGCGTTGTGACTCAGTTTGTGATTTCAAATGCACGTCGTATGAGTTTGCATGGACAATAGCCTCTATTTCTTCTGGAGAAACTCCATGTGGCAATTCACAAACAAAACCGCACGATAACACTCTGTGAAAACATTAAGATAGGCACGTTAACGTAATAAGAACTTCCTAGACGTCTCAATAATTTTATTGACTTTTATTTATCTTTTCAGAACTTTTAAACAATGTTACATGAAACTAAACAGATCTGCGTAATTTCATTAACAATGGTTTTGTTATTTTGGTGGCGTTATAATTATACCTAATCATCAAAAATCTGAAGTTCCTGATAATGTTATCAATAATTCTGCAAATCCATTATTTCGCCGAGTAAATAGGTACTCACGTTAAATTGACATCATAAGCAAAAGGATGAAGCGGGCTGCAAGGATGATCCCGAACTTGTTGCAAACGTAGGGCGCCATTATCACATGATGCAAGCAAGTCTACGTCAGGGGGAAATGTTACGGTGATGCGCCCCACTGGAACAGCCAGCAATAATAGTGCTGACGCTCCGCCGAGCGCAGAAGACAGGGCTAAGAGTAGCTAGAACAAAAAGAAAAATAAGCATATTCCCTACACCTGAACATATACCTATACAAAATTCCATAAAATATAAGATTGCGCTAATCACAAAATTGCCTTATAAAATCACATCTACAGTGAAACAATGAAAATCCTAGTCAAATAATGGATTTTTCCCGATAGCTATAAAACTATAGACAGAATCGTGAATATTCAGGGCGGATACGGGACACCCTACACTTTCAAAATGAAATGTTTGAAATCACGTTTGAAATGAAATGTTTTTAATTATATCATGTAGGACAACTCGTGCCAATGATGAGTCTCCCGACTCATCTCTCACCTATCTTCGGAAAACGGATTCTACTAAACTGATACAAAATTAAATAATAGATACGAATTCATATAATAGTATTCATTTAAGCAATAATTTATTCAGTGAATATATTTAAATTTTCTGGAAATAAAATAGCATCTGAATAAGCCAACAACAGGATGTAGCTTTTAAGAGGAATGATCAGCGTAAACGATCGAACCGACATTGAAGTTGTCCAACAATGACAACCGTGAATAAAGACGTGGACGGTCTGCAAACATCGCAAATACAATGATTCGCGGAAAAAAATTTAATGCATACAATTGATTATTGCGATCAAATGTTAATAAAAAGTGCAGAATAGGATTTTCTGAAAATATTTTTGTAGACCAAAGGTTTTATAACAGGATTCACTTAATTTGGATAGAAGCAGGCGTTACTTTGCGGAAGTCCATGATATTGAAAAAACTAGAAATTTAATTCGCTATAATCCGCCACTGTACCACATAGATTTACCTTCTGTGGCGGATGATAGCGAATTAAATTTCTAGTTTTTTCAATTCACTTAATTTGATAAGTAGGTATGTACCTATAACAAATCGGTTTATAGGCAGGTGTATAAGATTTCGTCACGGACCTAAGCGCCTATTATATTTTGATCGTACACACTACTGTATAGTAACTATGACCTCTTGTTATTGTTATAATGTACCTACCGAATATGGTACCGAGCTCACAAAAGCAATGATCCCTAGCTAATGTAGGCATACGCCAATAAAAGACAGTCGCTTCCGCCACTGCCGCCGTATGACGCAAAAGCGTCGTCCACGTCGTCGACTCACTATTACCAACAGATCACCTCGTACAGGTTTTCATATCCCGAAAATTATTGTTTTTTTAGCTATGAAAGTACCTAATTAGTGTAATATGGATCCAAAATCGGCAAATATCTACCTACTTCACGTCAACACGTCAAATTTACACCATCAGAACCAGCTGTACAAACAGACTGCGCAGATTGGATTTCGTGCCTTGCGGACAAACCAACGCTTTTTTTTAATAAGGATTTATGGTCTACATACTCGACATCGAATTCCGTTTTCACTAAAATCTCGTGCAGCGAGCAGTACCTACTGCTGGTGAATAGGAACGGGCAACATTCGACATTGCCATCATACGAACACAATACAAGGTAATGGCTATTGTAGTCAGAATTGGACAAAATTCCAGTCATTGAGGATTAGCTTCGACTAATTAGACCTTTTGAAACGTAGTCTAAGTACCTATATGGTTATTATCTGCCTCTCTATCTATACTAATATTATGAATACAAAAGTTTGGATGGATGGATGGGTGGATGTACCTATGTATACTGTATGGATGGATGTTTGTTACTCAATCACGCCAGAAAGGCTGAACGGATCTGCATGAAATTTGGCACAGAGATAGATTACAGTCTGGAATAACACATAGGCTACTTTTTTATCCCGAAAAAATAAAGAGATCCCGCGGGAACCAAAACCTAAATCCACGCGGACGAAGTCGAGACGTGTAGATATTGGAATGAATTTAATAGCAAAGCCAGCATTCTGGGCACTTTGCCTCGTTCCAGTGGTTTAGCTGATATTTTAGATTCTAGATAGATTAGTTCTTAATATACCTACCTAGGTTTATTGCGATAAATTAATCTGTAGTCGTATCTACTTGGTAAGTTGTAAGTAAATATACCTATTGACTAACCCTGAAGTTTCCGATCTTGTCAGCAAGCATGCCGGCGAGAGGGGGCATCACTATAGAGATGACCGGCGTCACGGCCGACATGATGGCCGTCTCTTCCACATTGATGCCGAGCTCTCGCATGTGTATTGTGAGGTACGGGTATAGGACGAACAAAGCTGAAAAATAAACCACCGTCACTTCAACTCTGAACAAGTCCCCAAACATAGCATTTTTTTTATTCCACTACAAGTTTGCTCTTGACTGCGATCTCACCTAATGGTAAGTGATGATGCAGTCTAAGATGTAGATCTCACCTGATGTAAAGTGACGATGCAGTCTAAGATGGTAGCGGGCTAACCTGTTAGGGGTGTGGCAGTACATTAAACCCGTATCTCTAATAGGTGTTTACACAGCATCGTACCGGAACGCTAAGTCGCTCTTGGCGGTTGGTCTTTTCCGGTAGGGTGTTAACTAGCCACAGTCAAAGCCTCCCACCAGAACAGACCAGAAAAAAATTATAAATTAAATAAATTCCCAAATTGACCCTGCCAAGAATCGAACCCGGGACCTCCCATTATAAGACCACTGCGCCAGGGAGGTCGTTAAAATACCTAACTACGTCTACCTCGTATAGTCACGCACGCACGCACGTGCGTCCTATAGGTCGTCCTTGGTTACATGCAGATCTAGCAGATCCGCAGATAAATGCGGATTAAATTAGTTTGCTCGCCCTAAAAATCCATGAAGCGAATTAAAAGAACTAGGATTAGTAATGATTAAAGGTACCCACTGGATCTGAGCCTTTCCAATGAGACCCAACGACAACTTTATACACCTGATGATTATTTTAAATACAATGTCCAACAACAATGCTGTTTATAACTCGAAGAACATATTATTGAATTGCTTGGATGTCGATCCATTCCATCTCTGCATGATAACATGTAAGACATGACGTTATGTAGAGACAAAATAATAAGTATAAATACCTGAAATCTGAATTGATTAGGTACCTTAATCTTGCATCCACTTATAAATGTATGTACGTGGTATGTACCTTACCGAGTAACATACATGTTATACATGAACAGATAACTAATAGTCATATTGATCGTTTGCCTCGAGAATCTTTGTTTAACTTTTAACTAACCTTCAGTATTTTCAAGGCAACATGTGCCACTTACTTAACAATAGCTAGCAAATCCAAGTGATACTTACTGGAAGCGTGAACGAAAAATAGTATTTTAAGAGGTATAAGCTTCTTCTGCTTGAGATCATCTGTAATCCTTTTGAAGAAGGAACGTATGAACTGCATTTTGCTGTATTATATTGCTGCAGTTCACAACCAATCAGTTTTTCCACACGAGGGTCAGTCCTACGTGGGAAAATGTTTAGTTAGCCAATCCCCTGCATGTATTCTGACTAGTTGACTTTCTTGATGCATGGAAATGTTGATTTACCTGCAAGAATAGTAAAATTTTCCGTTTTAGTGGTCGATGTTCGCGATTTTCTGCGTAAGAAATTAATCCCGTGGGAACTCCTGAATTTTTCGCGATTAGTATGGAAAGAGGAAGGTCAAGATTTCAAGTACAGTTCGCGCGCGAGTTGAATGCAGAGTAAATGTATGTGTCACCATATATTTGCTCTGCATTCAACTCGTGCGCGAACTATACCTATTTATACATGGATTGACAATCGCGGTCGTAGGTACCTAGTTGGTATATTACCGTTTACATTTTGGACCAGAGAAGCGTAATATGTATAATTTATGTGCTGATGTTATAACAGGTAGGTAAATTATCTTAATGGCAATATTAGCACCGTACTATTACCTATTCTGTGATATTAATAGTACTCGTTATCATAGTTTAATGCCGGATGTACCGGTCAGTCAGAGTTAAACGTTGCTGCTTCGCAATAAATAACTACTTTGACTGGTGGGATCATAATATGGTACCTGAGTAAAAATACGTCCCCTATTAGATAAACTTTATTTATATGCTCCTAATGAGATTAACTGAAAATAAACTGCAGCTACTAATTTAAAAGTAATAATTACTAGATACTACTAATAAATCTATACTAATATTATAAATGCAAAAGTTTGGATGGATGGATGGATGGATGTTTGTTACTCAATCACGCCAGAACGGCTGAACGGATTAATACTGAATCAGCTTTTCTGGCGATAGTAACCAAAAGTGCAGCTATCTCTTAGTTTAAAAGCCACAGAGATAGATTATAGTCTGGAATAGCACATAGGCTACTTAATATTTTATCCCGGAAAATTAAGGAGTTCCCGCGGGAATCAACAAAGCTTAAACCACGCGGACGAAGTCGCGGGCATCAGCTAGTTATTTAAAAAATAAGTAAGAACCGATTCTTTATCGTATCAGACAATCACATCAGATAATATTTTGTAACTTTCACATATTTAAACTGAGTTCATCAATAGAATTCATCAGGTACTTAGGTACTACAAAGTACAATATAGGTAAGTCGGCGACTCTATGCGAGACACAAAATTACTTAGTTATATATCTATATATAAATCTCGTGTCACAATGTTTGTCCTCAATGGACTTCTAAACCACTTAACCGATTATAATAAAATTCGCACACCATGTGCAGTTCGATCTAACTTGAGAGATAGGATAGTTTATATTATATAGATTAGGATTATTAGTGCTACCCCTGCGAAGCCGGGGCGGATCGCTAGTATCTATATAGAAATCTCGTGTCACAATGTTTGTCCTCAATGGACTTCTAAACCACTTAACCGATTATAATAAAATTCGCACACCATGTGCAGTTCGATCTAACTTGAGAGATAGGATAGTTTAATATTATATAGATTAGGATTATTAGTGCTACCCGTGCGAAGCCGGGGCGGATCGCTAGTATATCTATAGATACAACTTTGTACAGCCGTTACCTAATTCAACAATGCCTTTCGCATTGTATCTATTATTGCTAGATGATGCCAACCAAACTTTCGCATACTTATATAATATTTTAGTATTAGTAGGTATAGATTAGTGTAGATTAAATATCCCCAGCCCTAAGCTACTTATATGTCAAAACCGGGATAAACCAATCCCTGTACTAAATTTCATCAAAATCGGTTGAACAGATGGGCCATGAAAGCGTAACCTAATTCCTACATTCTATTGGTCAATTGTATGCAGGTTCAATAACGGAACCTATGTAGTTGAAGCGGTCATAGCTAAGTGGTTTATACATATATATCCAACCTCCTGTACGGGATCGCGGGCCCCGAGCCCCGGGAGCCCCGGTTCGAGCCCCGGGAACGCAACTCTAACTTTTCATAGTAATGTTTTTTTTATTGCGTGATAGGCTTGCGCTTGACGACAATCATGCTTAGTGCAAAGCAATGACACGATATTACCGTGGCAATGATGAGGTCTAGGTTGGAAAGCGCTTGCCTAGAAGATGCCTTTTCACTCTTGCCATGAGAGAGGAAAGTGTATGCCCGTGAGTTCTTCATAATTTTCTCAAAGGTGTGAAGCCGCACTTGGCTGGCGTGGTGGACGGCCAAACCGTATTTTTTTAACCAATATTTTTTTCGACATTTTGCCCAATAAATCAAAAACTATTATGCATAAAAATAAATAAAAATCTGTTTTAGAATGTAAAAGTAAAGCCCTTTCATATGATATCCCACTCAGTATAGTTATCATACTTTGAAATTTCAAACCCCCGATTTCCCCCCTTTTTTAATTAAACTAAAAATAATTTTCGATTTTTTTTTTTATTTAATGATGTTAGACCACTATTATACACAACTATTCCAAATTTCATGCCGATAGCTTTAATAGTTACTGAAATAATCGACTGTGACAGACGGACGGACAGACGGACGGACGGACAGACGGACGGACGGACGGAGAAAGTCGCACCATAAGGGTTCCATTTTTACCATTTTGGTACGGAACCCTAAAAACGTAGGAACCTCGTATCCCGAAGGAGCTCTTTGATTTTTCTGGATAGGTAGTGTGTAGTGTGTCTTTTCTCTGAACCAGGCCATTGCACTAAAATTCGTCAAAAAGCTCTTGAATTGATAGGCAGGTACACTTTCGTATTTTTATAATATTCAGTATGGATTCTAGATCCTGAAAGGTGATTATGAGATGTGCACTAAAGATTTATTGTACTTATCGTGATCGTAATTGTTAGGTAAGTATGACTTGTAATAAATATATCAATTGATGATTTTATCATAGAAGTAAACATATCCTCTGTAACTATTATAATGTTTTTGTGCAAAACCACCACACCGTGCTTTTCCTATGAAAACCTCGTGATTTTCACGCTATATTTTGTACAAATTCAATAGGTCCTATATGAATATAGATATAACAAATAGGACGGACACATAACAATAATATTATGAATATTCGCGATATTTTATTATAATATCTAACAGTTAATTGAATCGCCATTTTTATGATATGGAAATACAATAAAAACTAATGGTGAGATAATGTTGGTCTAACAATTGCGTCGGAGCCGTCACGACGTTGCGCAAACTTACGCTCACCGTGGTTAAAAGATTTCATAACTATTGAAATAACTAAATCTAATTTATACGTTTGAATCTCCGATCGCGTCGTCGTGATTAACAAAACGTGCAGCACTTATTTTATTGAGCCGCACTATTGCTGAACCGCGATGGCTTCGGTTTGGGTGGCATTTCAAAAAACCGTGAAACACGAATTTTCATTCCTAACCTTAGCCCAGAAAAATTTCAAGAGACTGGAAAATTGACGAGTTTCCATTAAAAAGTTCTGAGGTTGAATTTCCAAAACAATTTCGTATTGAGTGCTTGCGATTTCAGTAAGTATAAAAAAAATACTGTAAAAATTTATAAATTTCAATTATACCAGTCAAGTCAAGTGTTTTCATGAGTACCTAGAATCGCGCGCGATTTGAATGCAGAGCTTATGTAGGTATGGTGACACATAGGTACATTAGCTCTGCATTCAACTCGCGCGAACTGTACGTTTATAGATCGGCTTCTATTTTGCATAATAATGATCTAACTATTTAGAAAACTTAAACTCGTCCGCGTGGATTAAGGTTTCTTAATTCCCATGGGAACAATTTAATTTTCCGGGATAAAAAGTGACCTAAAGTATGTCGTTCCCCGAGATGCAACATGTCCCTGTATCAAATTATTCAAAATCAGTTGAAAAAATAGTACCTAGTCTAGGCAACGGGGCGGTTCGTTGTATGGAGACCCCCGCATTAAATCCTCAGTCGTTGAAACTTGGCAGGGTGGTATAGGTATGAAGTATGAACCAAAACTTAGGCCGTGAAAGCAAATTAGACAGAAAGACACCCTTTTGCCTAATTATATTCGTTAGGAGGCTGTTTTCGTCTTTTTTAGGGACTGAAGACTAGCATTCAGCGCTAAAAGTATCTACTTACTTACCTACCTACATTAAGTACTAGCTGATGCCCGCGACTTCGTCCGCGTGGATATACCAAGTTTCATCGAAATAACTTGAGAAATGACGGACTTTTATACAAACTTTCAACCCCTATTTCACCCCTTTGGGGGTGGAATTTCGAAAAACTGTGAAACACGTATGTTTTCATTTCTAACCCGCAGCTCATATAGGTACCAAGTTTCATGGATATAACTTGAGAAATGCAGGACTTTCATACAAACTTTCAACCCCTATTTCACCCCTTCGGGGGTAAAATTTACGAAAACTGTGAAACACGTATTTCTTCATTTTTAACCGGTAGCTTGTATACCAAGTTTCATCGATATAACTTGAGAAATGAAGGACTTTCATACAAACTTTCAAGCCCTATTTCACCCCTTTGAGGGTGAAATTTTGAAAAACTGTGAAACACGTATGTCTTCATTTTTAACCCGCAGCTCATATACCAAGTTTCATGGCTATAACTTGAGAAATGAAGGACTTTCAACCCCTATTTCACCACTTCGGGGGTAAAATTTACAAAAACTGTGAAACACATATTTCTTCATTTTCAACCGGTAGCTTGTATACCAAGTTTAATCGATAGAACTTGTGAAATGACGGACTTTCATACAAACTTTCACCCCCTCACCCCCTTAGCGGCGGAATTTTGAAAAACTGTGACACACGTACTTCTTTATTTTTTACCGTAAGCCAAAATAAAAAGTTTCGTTGATATAACTTGTAAAACATCTTGAGAAACTAAAGACCTTCATACCAACTTTCATCCCCTATTTCACCCTTTTGGGGGTCGAATTTTCAAAAACTGTGAAACATGTATGTCTCCATTTTCAACCCGCAGCTCATATATCAAGTTTCATGGCTATAACTTGAGAAATTAAGGACTTTCATACAAACTTTCAAGCCCTATTTCACCCCTTCGGGGGTAGAATTTCGGGATAAAAAGTATCCTATGTCCTACCTCGTAGTATAGGCTCAAATCGTGCCAAGTTTCGTTTGAATTCATTCAGTAGTTTCGGCGTGATGCGCGGCCAAGATACAGACAGACAGACAGACAGACAGACAGACAGACAGACAGACAGACAGACAAAAATGAAAAAAATTACAGATTTGGCTTCAGTATCGAATAATGAGTGCCCTCCAAAAAAAATTTTCAAAATATCTTCAATGTACAGAATTGGACCTGTTACAGTTTTATTATAACATGTCCCTGTATCAAATTATTCAAAATCAGTTGAAAAAATAGTACCTAGTCTAGGCAACGGGGCGGTTCGTTGTATGGAGACCCCCGCATTAAATCCTCAGTCGTTGAAACTTGGCAGGGTGGTATAGGTATGAAGTATGAACCAAAACTTAGGCCGTGAAAGCAAATTAGACAGAAAGACACCCTTTTGCCTAATTATATTCGTTAGGAGGCTGTTTTCGTCTTTTTTAGGGACTGAAGACTAGCATTCAGCGCTAAAAGTATCTACTTACTTACCTACCTACATTAAGTACTAGCTGATGCCCGCGACTTCGTCCGCGTGGATATACCAAGTTTCATCGAAATAACTTGAGAAATGACGGACTTTTATACAAACTTTCAACCCCTATTTCACCCCTTTGGGGGTGGAATTTCGAAAAACTGTGAAACACGTATGTTTTCATTTCTAACCCGCAGCTCATATAGGTACCAAGTTTCATGGATATAACTTGAGAAATGCAGGACTTTCATACAAACTTTCAACCCCTATTTCACCCCTTCGGGGGTAAAATTTACGAAAACTGTGAAACACGTATTTCTTCATTTTTAACCGGTAGCTTGTATACCAAGTTTCATCGATATAACTTGAGAAATGAAGGACTTTCATACAAACTTTCAAGCCCTATTTCACCCCTTTGAGGGTGAAATTTTGAAAAACTGTGAAACACGTATGTCTTCATTTTTAACCCGCAGCTCATATACCAAGTTTCATGGCTATAACTTGAGAAATGAAGGACTTTCAACCCCTATTTCACCACTTCGGGGGTAAAATTTACAAAAACTGTGAAACACATATTTCTTCATTTTCAACCGGTAGCTTGTATACCAAGTTTAATCGATAGAACTTGTGAAATGACGGACTTTCATACAAACTTTCACCCCCTCACCCCCTTAGCGGCGGAATTTTGAAAAACTGTGACACACGTACTTCTTTATTTTTTACCGTAAGCCAAAATAAAAAGTTTCGTTGATATAACTTGTAAAACATCTTGAGAAACTAAAGACCTTCATACCAACTTTCATCCCCTATTTCACCCTTTTGGGGGTCGAATTTTCAAAAACTGTGAAACATGTATGTCTCCATTTTCAACCCGCAGCTCATATATCAAGTTTCATGGCTATAACTTGAGAAATTAAGGACTTTCATACAAACTTTCAAGCCCTATTTCACCCCTTCGGGGGTAGAATTTCGGGATAAAAAGTATCCTATGTCCTACCTCGTAGTATAGGCTCAAATCGTGCCAAGTTTCGTTTGAATTCATTCAGTAGTTTCGGCGTGATGCGCGGCCAAGATACAGACAGACAGACAGACAGACAGACAGACAGACAGACAGACAGACAGACAAAAATGAAAAAAATTACAGATTTGGCTTCAGTATCGAATAATGAGTGCCCTCCAAAAAAAATTTTCAAAATATCTTCAATGTACAGAATTGGACCTGTTACAGTTTTATTATAAGTACTAGCTGATGCCCGCGACTTCGTCCGCGTGGATATACCAAGTTTCATCGAAATAACTTGAGAAATGACGGACTTTTATACAAACTTTCAACCTCTATTTCACCCCTTTGGGGGTGGAATTTTGAAAAACTGTGACACACGTACTTCTTTATTTTTTACCGTAAGCCAAAATAAAAAGTTTCGTTGATATAACTTGTAAAACATCTTGAGAAACGAAGGACTTTCACACCAACTTTCATCCCCTATTTCACCCTTTTGGGGGTCGAATTTTCAAAAACTGTGAAACACGTATGTCTCCATTTTCAACCCGCAGCTCATATATCAAGTTTCATGGCTATAACTTGAGAAATTAAGGACTTTCATACAAACTTTCAACCCCTATTTCACCCCTTCGGGGGTAGAATTTCGGGATAAAAAGTATCCTATGTCCTACCTCGTAGTATAGGCTCAAATCGTGCCAAGTTTCGTTTGAATTCATTCAGTAGTTTCGGCGTGATGCGCGGCCAAGATACAGACAGACAGACAGACAGACAGACAGACAGACAGACAGACAGACAAAAATGAAAAAAATTACAGATTTGGCTTCAGTATCGAATAATGAGTGCCCTCCAAAAAAAAATTTCAAAATATCTTCAATGTACAGAATTGGACCTGTTACAGTTTTATTATAAGTATAGATAGATTTACGCGTGTTACAGAGGATGAATAATGATATCATGTATCTACATTGTATAAATTATTGTATGCTACTGAATTTAAAATATGGCATTTTATATATTCAGAGTTAGAATGGCATCTTCATTCTTCACATAACCTTTATAAATACTTAATGCATAGGTAGTAGGTAGGTACATTTAACTAATTAGGCACATACCTACTTATACAGCTTCCTGATGACGTAGTACGCAACCGAATAATTAATCTTTGTAAGAACTAAAACTTGATTAAGTAAGTAGGTATATAATTACTTCACGTTCCTTTTAAGGTTGTGTACCTGAAAGGTAGGTTTGCATCCCCCTATGGACTATGGTGCGACTTTGTCCGTCAGGTCACATTTGCATATTTTAATACTAGCTACAATTTGCGTTTTGGGATAGTTCTTCACTTATGGTGAAGAACTATCCTTTTCCTAAGAATCCTAGAACTACCTATCCTTAGAATTTTTCGCTTTGCAAACTTCGGAGGCAAGGGGAAATATAATGAGAGTTCTTAACCAAGTCTATGTAACGAAAAATATAACAAAGTTCTAGCCAGGATAGCTTTTGAGAAATCAGCCATAAACCTCAACAAACAACACAAACAAACAAACTTAGTTTTGCAGTCTGAAATAAAAGGGTCAGGTGAAGCGTCTTCATTATACGCAACCCACGGTTTATTTTTTAATTTTATCCTTTCCTCGGGGAGAAAATTGTCTCGGCCCATGCTAGGGGGGCAGGACAGACCAGGGAAAAATCAGAAATTATAAATTTCCAAATTGACCCTGCCGGGGATCGAACCCGGAACCTCCGTGCTACACACTGCGCCACGGAGGTCGTCAAAACGGTGGTGAGTCTGACTCGCACTTGGCTGTTTTTTGTACATAATTTTATTATGCATTAAGATGAATGGTATTCAACATTTTCAAAGAAAAATATAGATAAGAACCCATTAACAACCTCTAATTTTTGACTCTACTAGCCTACGCCTTTTTAAGCTGACTCTGCATATCTAAAAGATACCCACCTAAGTAGACGGTTAAATGTTTACCTTAGGTACTATAAGTACTCGTAAGTCGTTATACATACAAAAGCTATACCTAGTTCCACTATATCTAGGTAGAAATTTAATTACCTATGCTGGTTTAAGTTTCAGCTTCGTTTTTGTTTTTCTCCAAATTACAAAAACAAACTTAAGTACAACCTGTACTTGCCTTTCTTTATTTATAAAGCTGAAAGTAATTACTTAAAGCGTGATTTTAAAGTGAAAAATTTAAAATAAATTAGTATAGTTAGCGGCGTCTGTTTGTACCTAATCTACTTTTGACTTTGGTAACGATTTCCTTTCTAGAAGAAAACTGTTGTATTTTATTTACCTACGTGAACGTCACTTATGTAGGTACCTACCTAGTAGTAGGTATGTCGTTTACCTCTAACTTAGTAGGTATACTATTTTACGTAGCATATTAGTAGAGCACGTAAAGCCGTCGCGTCGGTCCTGCGCCTGATCTCTCTCCGGTCGTGTCGGATTTTCCGTCCCATCGGGCTATGAGAGTAAAGGAACAGAGAGTGCACCTGTGTATTCGCACACACTTGTGCACTATAATATCTCCCGCGCAGACGGCTAATCTCTCTGGAGACAGGCCCCCGTGGCCGAAATTCGGTCGAGAGAAAGAAAGAAAGAAAGAAAGAAAAAACATTTATTTTTAAACTGTGCCACACATAAGAAGCATTAAGAGGAGGACATTATTATAATATTTTAATTTAACTGAACGTGCAAATAAAATTATAAAATACCGAAATTATTTTTAAGTAAGTACCTAAGTACAATTTTGTCGATTGAATTTCCAATCGATTTCGATTAGAGGAAATCATAAAAAGAAAACTGTTTCAAATCACACTCACCGCATTTGCAAACAAAAATAAGTCTTAGCGGACATTAACTTCACTCGAGTAATTAATTAAATGTACTGCGATTTTTTTAGAACATTCACAATGTACTTAGGTATGATTCAATTTTTAATTCAGTTTTTTTAACTCTTTGTGGAGATTCGTACGCGTGCCCTATACCGCTTTTTGCACGCGTGTCGGATCCAACGAGATTTCCGCGACACTGTCGACACCCGCAACCATCTGAACCATCGCAACCCCGTGTACTTCCCACCATTGAGCATGTATACGTCAAACGTCATTCGGACCACGACCACGAGCCACCTAATTATTCAAAAGGCATATTATCGTGTCAAAGCAACACACCATAGGAGACTGCGGTGAAAGGATGGAACCGACCGAAATAGTTTCCATAGCCACGTTGTGCGTACAGTGACCTAAAGCTATTGTTTTGTTATTAGTAAGGTCCGATCATGACAACATTCTAGATGCGACGATTATTCGGGAAGTTAACTATACCTACATTTCTTTTTTTTTGCTAACCCGTTCAGGACCCTCTCAGGTGTTTGAGAGGACACCTCTCAGACATTTTACAAATAGGTAGCCATTTAAAAAAAATAAAAACCGACTTTAAAAACCACAAACACTAAAAAGTAAAAAATAATTTAATTTATTATGTATACAAGAGTTAATGTAGTTCTATAATAACATTTTTTGGAGTCGGTACCAATTAGCCGCATGAACTGAACGACTTCAAAAAAAGGAGGAGGTTCTCAATTCGACTGTTTTTTTTTTTTTTTGTATGTTTGTTACGCGATTTCTCCGCCGATTATGAACCGATTTTGATAATTATTTTTTTGTTTGGTAGGTCATACTTCAGAGGTGGTCCCATTTTAATTTGGTGAAGATCTGATGAATATCTCCGGAGATGGAGAACGGAACTCCTCAATGGATAAGAGTAAATTGCTCGCGATCAGTGTGATTGTGTTTAGGTAGTTTAACAATAACGCTAAGTTTTTACTAGCGTTCTGGTTACACCCTGTATTGTAAAACAGTGGGGACACTAAAAATTGGGAAATAAAAAAATTTCAACAAAAAAACCGACTTCAAAAACCACAAACACTAAAAAGTAAAAAATAATTGAATTTATTATGTATACATTCTGTCAAAAAAGTACCAGGAATTCATCATTTGTTTCTAATTCCAAATTCAATTCAAAAATTATTTTTTGTCGCTAAGTTGACACAACTGTCGTCTATATTGCCGCGAAGTTTGAGCGTCAATTGTTATTTACTTTGTTTACAGTGCGCCATTTTGTCAGTTCATCTCAATAGTGTTTTGCGATTTTTACAATGAATGAAAATATCGAACAAAGAGTTTGTCTCAAATTTTGCATCGCAAATGGAATTTCGTGTCCAGAGTCGCTGAAAATGTTGCAGAAAGCTTACGGGGAATCGACTTTATCAAAAACACGTGCATACGAGTGGTACCATGCATTCAAAAGTGGTCGCGATGTGGTGGAAGATTTGCCTCGCTCTGGTCGGCCATCAACGTCTTCAACTAAAAGGCACAAGGCCATCATTGTGAATGAATTTTTGACCAAAAACTCAACAAATACCATCGAACAACTACCGTATTCACCGGATATGGCTCCGGCCGACTTTTTTCTCTTTCCAAAACTCAAATTACCACTTCGTGGCACCCGTTTTCGATCGATAGAAGACATGTAAAAGAGAATTCGCGGCAAGAACTGAAGTCGATTCCGAAAAATGCCTTTAAAAAATGCTTTGAAAATTGGATTATTCGTTGGCGTAAGTGTATTATTTCCGAAGGGGCCTACTTTGAAGGAGATACAATAAATTTTGAATAATAATTAACATTTTGTATATTATAGACCTTTTCCCGGTACTTTCTTGACAGAGTAGTACAAATAAAATTCAAAGTCCTGACTGACTGACTTATATATCAACGCACAGCCTAAACCGCTGTGGCTAGAAACTTGAAATTTTGACAGTAGGTTCCTTTTGTGACGTAGGCGCTCACTAAGGAAGGATTTTTCAAAATTCCATCCTTAAGGGGGTGAAATAGGGGTTTAAAGTTTGTATGAAAGTCCGTCATTTCTCAAGTTATATCAACGAAACTTGGTATTTTGGCTTTCGGTAAAAAATAAAGAAATACGTATGTCACAGTTTTTCGAAATTCCACCCCCAAAGGGCTGAAACAGGGGTTGAAAGTTTGTAGGAAAGTCCGTCATTTTTCAAGCTGTAGCCATGAAACTTGGTGTTTGGGATTTCGGTCTGAAATGAAAAAATACGTGATTCACAGTTTTTGAAAATTCTATCCCCAAGGACGTCAAATAGAGAGTTTATCCTTCAATCACGCCGAAATAGAGCAACGGATCAACGTGATTTTTTGCATGGGTATACTTAGTTGAGGACTTGGAGAGTGACATAGGCTTCTTTTTATCCCGGAAAATTAAGGAGTGCCTGTGGGAATTAAAAACTTATGCCACGCGAACGAAGTCGCGAGCATCTTCTAGTGTAGTTCTATAATAACATTTTTTGGAGTCGGTACCAATTAGCCGCATGAACCGTCTACCTACTCTTCATTATTGTTGACGTGACTCCACATTGGCCAAAATTAAAGAGTTCCCGCGGAAACCAAAACCCTCAATCCACGTGGACGATGTCGCGGGCATCACTAGTAGGTACTTAAGTTATTTATTTTATGTAGGACATATTTTTCTACAGGTGTCTCTTAGGATACCTACGTCATGTTTTGACTCTGCCACCGGTACAGAATTTAGTAGCCAACTACTTAATTGAATTCTGAAATACACAGATACTACCTACTCAGCAACAATCCGCTTGGATTTTTTTTGGACAAAGTCGTTTAGCCTACAGTCGGTCGCACAGCTGTGGGTCGCGACTCGCACCGTCAAGAGCAGAATCACAAACAATGTCATTGTCGCCAACAATCGATGTGATTAAATCCGTTTATAGCATTGAAATAACAATCTATAATCCAGACGTGTCGATACGTCCGCGTATGTCGCAACTCGCAACACTGAGCTGGGCAGATCACGTTACCTACAAACATATTCATTACACATTCTTATGTTCAATGGCTAGAGCCTAGACAACAAAAAACAGACTGGTGTAAACGTGCTTTACCTCGCTGTATGGATCAGTTACCGGGTTTAGACCAAACCTATCCAGCGATTATTTTAACTTTTTACTTTATAGTGGCCCATGAACATGAGGTAAACTTCAGCTAGCCAGTCTTTACCTAACGAAAGCAAGAAAGAAAACGTTAATTAGGTATATAATCACAGACATGAAACTTAAAACTACTTAGCTAAATTATTATTATTATTAATTAGAGTGGTGTCGCTCTATCTAGGTATATCTAGGTATACTAATATTATAAATATGCGAAAGTTTGGATGGATGGATGGATGGATGGATGTATGGATGTATGGATGCGAAAGTTGGAAAATTAAAGAGTTCCCGCGGGAACCAAAAAACCTCAATTCACGCGGACGAAGTCGCGGGCATTAGCTAGTCTAATAATAAATAATGGCTTATACCTTAATTATAAAAAAATATAGGTATATTAAAAAACTAACAATATTACCTACCAATAAAATAAATAGGAGTAGGTAATTAAATAAAATCATAAAAACCGACATAACTTAGTTTTATACTTAGTTTCAAAAGTCCCAAAAGATTGTGACAATTGTAGCGGTGGCAGCTGATCGTTCCAACACTTTGTGGCTGCTTTAAAACTTCCCAGTGTTAAAGACAACTTACCCGTTTTAGGGCAGGAGGAAATTCAATCCGCGAGACAGTATTTTTAATCCTGTCTCGCGGAAATCTATCTGTCCTGCCTGGCTCCTCGTGGCTGTCCTGTGTGGCTGTCTGTTTTTGAAATTAAATGAAAGTGTTTTTCATTTAATTTCAAATATTGCATGAAAGTTAAGATAAGGAGTTATCCACCTGCCCTATCTAAGGTATCTGTCAGAAGGTAACTTCTCTACTATGAAGTATACCAGTCTAGCATAAGTACTTTAATTTTCCACGTTATTTATAGTAGGAACATAGTAACTAAGTAAGTAGGTACTTAAATTGGTAATGATGCCAGTAGTTATGTACTGCTTACCTGCAATTACCTATTCTTAGAAATCTGGATGTTGTGAATATATTGGGTAGTTCCCATTAATACCTACCTACAACTGATTAGTTCTTCAACCGTTGAGCTAATTACGGTTCTATGCTAAAACTAGCGGGATAAGCATCCGATCGTTGTTCGTGCAGCAAATAATAAAGTCTAATCAGACGGGATCTAAGTCTAACCTACTTAGAAAGGACATAAAATATAGGTTGCGACATGATTTAATCACGCATGGCTAAACTTATGAGTAGGCATCTCGCACCTACCTAGTTATCTCAAATTCTCTGATACTATTATAACCATCGATGTACGTAAGGTAGTTGGTAACAACCATAGAAATATATCAAGGATAACAACTCATTAAGTAAGTATATTTAAACAGCTTACAGCTTAGGTATACCTACTTACCCATTATTTATTAAAAATGTTGTAAATATGTTATGTGCCTACCTACCTTACTTATATTATATAATAATAGAAAATATCAGAGACGTATACTTCTGTCCATAGTGTCTAGGGTTCCCAGGCGTTCGTTTAAAGCTGGACATATTAGTTGGGCTTTTTGGATGTTTGCGGCTAACAGGCTTTTGGTAGGCGTTTGAGATTTTGACCACTAAGTAGTTAAGTAATAATATGATTCAGGCCATTTCTTTATTACAGAAGAATTTAAGACAATAATTCTTATGATAATGTTTTTATGTTAACGGTTTCTGTTCAGTTTAATTTAGGAGTTAGTGTCCTCAACTCATTACTAATACAAAAAACAATACCTAGTTAACTCGTTAATTTGTTCAATTTTGTTTTACATATTGCATGAAAAAATGATGTGGGCAATGTTGGCTAAAAGTCCAGATTATTTTTGAAATGGCCAAATTCTGACTTCCAAATTCAGTCACCCATCCAGCTGTTACCGACTTGGGTCAACGTTGCTTAACAATCGCAATTCACTGATATGCGTTGTCGCAACTAATCCTCTCGTCCCTCATCATACCTATAGGTATGTTTAATAATAATTACCCATGGAAACCATTTAACGAACTTACTGTCTGGAACTGATTAGTTATTCATAGAAAAAAATATAAGTAAGTAGGCACTTAAAATTAAAAACGTATGCTATTCTCAATGGTATGTACGATCAATTCAAGACCTACCTAAAATAAAACAGACGTATGTAACAGAATCATATTGTTAATTCACATAATTAATGAACAAAATAGCAGAAAAACATCAAGAACGCGGATTTTATAGTTAGTAATGTTGCAATATTCTGTAGGTACCTACTTACCTAATTAGCATGCCTACATAATAAGCCCAAATATAAGTTGGTGCTTACTGCTAATAGGTTGATACCTATTCAATTTTTATCTACTTATCAAACAATCACATCCTATTATTATTTATTTAATAAGGTAATTAGCATAGGTAACTAATTATGAAGAGACTTGATATTCTTAGAACAATATATTAATAGGCGTAAACATGGTGTAAATTGCAATATTTTCAAAATAATACACAAAAAAATATTTAAATGCGCTTTATTTTGTTCAAGTCTGCATTTATAATAATTATGTAAGTAAGTATTTATTAAAATTTGATTTCATCAGTCTTTAATTTTATAAAAGCGTAACTTTAGGCGAACAAAATCGAACTATGACTATTTAGTCAATATTTAGTTTTTGTGCAAATTATTATAAAACACATTTCAATACGTGAAAGAAAGCTATCGGTGATATAAAAAATTCACACCATACAAAAATTCAATAGCAATTATTAAAAAACTAAATGTCAGAAGTGTGCAGTAATGTTCCATCGACCAGCGAATAAGATTTACTGAAAAACATTCTTCAAAAATTAAGAGAACAGAAAGATCGTACAAAATTTAAAATATTTACATGGAGCTAATTCAGTAACATTATATTCTGTTGATTATAATTTAAAGCTATTATTATTCTCTATCCAATCCTTTATTTTACTTTTGGCAGCTCGAGTCAATGATGTTCTAAAATCTAATGCGTTACTGATTCGATTTTTAATAACAATCGACTTTCTATATGAAGAAGTTTTAATCGATTTGACACATTGGTTTTTTTTTTTTTTTGCTCAACATATTTTATTGTTTTATAAACATACCCAAGCGTTTAAATGACTAAGTATATTAATGTATGTATTAAAATAAATCGTTTATGTAAAACAGTATAGTAAATGTAATATGAATCAGGCAGGTCATAGAAACCATTCATCGTGGATGTGTGGTGCAAGGACGACCAAGAGAACTTGTATTGCAGCTTTGTGACTATTTTAAAAAGGAAATTCGTACTGGTAATTACTAGATGAATATACGAGTTACGAAATATCGGATAAAAGGGAACGTCGCTTCACTATTGTAAAAAATCTGCGTCTTGTAGTATTTATTGCCTTTTTTTGTCGATGATTGCCTGTCAATAATCATGAAACTTCAAAGACGTGCTTGACAAAAGTAAAATAAATGGTTGAGCAGAATATAGTGCACATTATTATAGCCGGACATGACAAGAACATTTTCGTACATCGGTAATTTAGGAATTACGATATAAGGGCAGTAATTTTAGTGGAGCCTTTAACGTGATGACCTCCAAACTTCATTTCGAAAATAGCACACCATTATGAAGTTAACCATCTTATTCTTAATAAATTATTTTTTAGTGATTATTAAATGGAGGATCTCCCAAAAATCCTAATAACAAATCAAAATAAATCACATACTTTGGACGCGTTTTGACGTTTGAAAAAAAGTTGCTGATTTGACTATTTGTCAAATACACAATTTGCTTAATTTAGGCTTTAAGAGTGTAACGTCTGTAAGTAATACGATTATACATTCTGTGCTTTAATGTGTCTTGTTGCGGCTCTAGGGGCCTTGAGGTGTGCGATCTCCTTTACAATCAAGCCTCACATAAAATCCATCCACATTGGTATTTAATTAAGTAATCAGCCTTTAAATTAAAGATTTAGAATCTTGAAGAAATATTCAACTTCCAGCAAACCATCCTCAGCTAAATCGCTACAATGTATGGCGTTTTGCACTTTCGTTCTCCCGAGCTTAGCTCTTAAGGTATGAGGACGTAGTAGCCTTGCGATTTCCTGAAACAAAAAGGTCTATATTAAAAACTTTGACGACCTACGTGGCGCAGTGTTGAGCGCCGTTGTCTTAACGTGCGGAGGTCCCGGGTTCGATCCCCGGCAGGGTCAATTTGGGAATTTATAATTTCTGAATTTTCCCTGGTCTGGCCTGGTGGGAGCCTTCGGCCGTGGCTAGTTACCACCCTACCGGCAACGACGTGCCGCCACGTGATTTAGCGTTCCGGTACGCTGCCTTGTAGTTAAACCGAATAGGGGTATGGTCAGAATAACAGCGTTGTGGTTACATTTTGTACCCACAACATTAAGCTGAGCTGAGGACCCTTTTGTTGTCACGACACATTCTAGACGATAATTAAGTTAAGTTCGATTTTAAGAACTTTTTGTATTTTATGTTTACTATGTGTTGGATCAGCAAATAAACCATATTCTATTCTATTCTAATATAACTGCCATACCCCTAACAGGTTAGCCCGCTACCTAATATGTAAATTACGGCCTCCAGCCGAATATGGCTTAAAAAGTTATAAAAATCTTTATTTCAGGGGGGCTCTCATAGAAGCGAATGCGAAGTAAAATATTTTTTATAGCGTTACATAGGGTTGCGGTATATCATTTTAAAGATAATTAGGATAATTTTTCCCCTAAAATTGACGAAATGGGAGGCTTTCAAAATGGAGATTTTCTAACATCCAAAGTTAACCTGAACGTTGGATCACGGTAAAATTTTGGCTGTAAATTATGCCACTGCAAATTGTGCGCAAGGTGAAATCCTTTGTGGGGTCGAGTGTACGCTTTTATAACATGGTTCCAAAAGAGTGTCGGGATTTGCCATTGCATAAATTTAAAGACTGTGTTAAACGGCACTTGTTAAGTCGAGGTTATAATACTATAGATGATTTTCTTAATGACAGTTGCCAAACGTAAGACACCAAACGGTTCACAAAAACCAACCATATAACTTTATATTTAGGGTTCAATTTTGTAATAACAATTCGACACATACGACATTTTGTCGCCTAGTGTTCTCATGCGCGACTGAGGCGAAAATTGTTCACAATATCTATTTGTGCACAATTTGACCGTGCCGTTTTTTGCGTTTCGATGGTGCGTCTAAGGTAAGTCAATGCTTGTAACGTAACGTATGTGTTATATTGTTTACTTATTGAAACATTTTTCTTTTTAAGAAAAGAGCAACTGCTGGGTTTCTTGCTGGCTCTTCTCAGTAGAATCAGCTTTGCGAACTGGTGGTAGAGTCTTGACGTATCATAAGTGACACAAGCTGTCCTACGTGAAATAAATAAATTATTTATCATTTTACGCGATTTACTAATCGTAAATGCTCTATATTATGTGCACTAGAAACCATATTATAAAGGAGTTCATTTTGGTATTAAAGCGCGTAGCCTTCGTTGACGCACGCTGCAGTAGACCGTGCTTCTGGATGTTTTTAGCTGACCCGTGTACGCAGGTGCGCTCGCGCGCGCGTGTTTGTGTGTGTGTGCGTGTGTGTGTTTCAGCCTTTAAACATACCGGGTCTGACGGGCCAACCAGCTTCCTGAACTCCACCGCTGTGTTGACGTTCTTGTCTTTAGCGACCACCTCCATGGCAACACAGCGACCGCTCGACAACTCTTCCACCATTCCCTGAAAAAAACAATCCATACTAATATAGTGCTGTAATGAACTGATTATTCGGAAGGTAACTTATTTAACTGCCTCGTTGGTCTAGTGGTTAGCATGTTTGACTGCGGCTGACGAGGTCCCGGGTTGCCCGGGTCGGGCCATAATTAAGTACCTATTGGGGTTTTCTGACAAGAAATTCTCAGTACTAGCCGGAGTTAGGAAGTTGGCGGTGTTTCACCCCCGTGCCTCGGAGAGCACGTAAAGTCCTGCGCCTAACCTCTCTCCGGTCGTGTCGGATTTTCCGTCCCATCGGGCTATGAGAGTAAAAAGAACAGAGAGTGCACCTGTGTTCGCGCACACACTTGTGCACTATAATATCTCCCGCGCAAGATGGCTTATCTCTCTGGAGATAGGCCGCCATGGCCGAAATTCGGTCGGGAGGACATTATTCGGAAGGACCTGGCAACCCACCGCATTATTATCCCAAGAATACCCCTGCCATTATGTGATTAATGGAAAGGGGTCACAACCCTCAGCAATGAGGAATACGACGCAGAGAGAGACTAATATAGTAAATGCGAAAATTTCTGTCTGTCCTGATGCTAACTTTTCAAGACTCATCCTAATTCGGTACACAAATAGCTTGCAAAGAGTTCTGACGAGATTTTAAAAGATACATATACCTAACCTACCTAGTACCTATACCTACCCTAACTTATACCTAAATATAAGCGTTCGAAGTCGCGGGGGTAATCTATTTTTTCATACATGTTATATGCTATAATTACTTTAAAATAATTACATTACCAAGAATTTAATAATTAATAAATTGTTATTTTACTCATTTACATTAAAAAACCAATAATTTAATATTAAATCATTTTTTTTATTACTTTAGAGTTTAGGACTTTATTTACTTTCCTCAGAATCAATATAAAAAGTTATCCAGCAATTTACACTCTCGAACTAAGAATGCCCTCACTTCGCTCATGTGTCAATAACCTTCACCTCTTTTATTAATTAACCTTTAATCTTAACTAGCTGATGCCCGCGACTTCGTCCGCGTGGATATACCAAGTTTCATCGAAATAACTTGAGAAATGACGGACTTTTATACAAACTTTCAACCTCTATTTCACCCCTTTGGGGGTGGAATTTTGAAAAATTGTGAAACACGTATGTTTTCATTTCTAACCCGCTGCTCATATACCAAGTTTCATGGATATAACTTGAGAAATGAAGGACTTTCATACAAACTTTCAACCCCTATTTCACCCCTTCGAGGGTGAAATTTACGAAAACTGTGAAACACGTATTTCTTCATTTTTAACCGGTAGGTTGTATACCAAGTTTCATCGATATAACTTGAGAAATGAAGGACTTTCATACAAACTTTCAACCCCTATTTCACCCCTTTGAGGATGAAATTTTGAAAAACTGTGAAACACGTATGTCTTCATTTTTAACCCGCAGCTCATATACCAAGTTTCATGGCTATAACTTGAGAAATGAAGGACTTTCATACAAACTTTCAACCCCTATTTCACCCCTTCGGGGGTAAAATTTACAAAAACTGTGAAACACTTATTTCTTAATTTTCAACCAGTAGCTTGTATACCAAGTTTAATCGATATAACTTGAGAAATGACGGACTTTCATACAAACTTTCACCCCCTATTTCACCCCCTTAGGGGTGGAATTTTGAAAAACTGTGACACACGTACTTCTTTATTTTTTACCGTAAGCCAAAATAAAAAGTTTCGTTGATATAACTTGTAAAACATCTTGAGAAACGAAGGACTTTCATACCAACTTTCATCCCCTATTTCACCCTTTTGGGGGTCGAATTTTCAAAAACTGTGAAACACGTATGTCTCCATTTTCAACCCGCAGCTCATATATCAAGTTTCATGGCTATAACTTGAGAAATTAAGGACTTTCATACAAACTTTCAACCCCTATTTCACCCCTTCGGGGGTAGAATTTTGGGATAAAAAGTATCATATGTCCTACCTCGTAGTATAGGCTCAAATCGTGCCAAGTTTCGTTTGAATTCATTCAGTAGTTTCGGCGTGATGCGCGGCCAAGATACAGACAGACAGACAGACAGACAGACAGACAGACAGACAGACAGACAAAAATGAAAAAAATTACAGATTTGGCTTCAGTATCGAATAATGAGTGCCCTCCAAAAAAAATTTTCAAAATATCTTCAATGTACAGAATTGGACCTGTTACAGTTTTATTATAAGTACAGATATGCCATTACCTGATATTCCTGGACAATGCCTTTGTACACTTCATAGAATTCACCAGCATTAATATTCTCGACAATGAACATATTTAATGCGGTAACATTGAAGCCTCCCTCGTCAATGGCTTCTAGCGCTGCTCCAAGTTTGCCCTCTCGCACGGCGTGCGGCTTTACTATACACAACGTGCAGTTGGACAGAGTGGCTGTCAACCGAAGTCGTATTGACGATAGAGGGGGTGGTGGAAACACATATTCTAGATCCTGAAATAATTATATTTCAATTTTTTGAAGTGAAAACTTCTTTAGCCGCGTTGAGCACTTTTTGGTAGGGGGTAAACTTGTGGATTTGCGTCACCGACACCGTCACCGACACCTCGCGTTGTTACGAAGACAAAAGGTCTTAAATATAAATATACTACATTCGTAATTAAACTTTAATGCCTTAGTTTTAAGGTTTATATTTTAATCATACTAATATTATAAATGCGAAAGTGTGTTTGTTTTTTGGTTTATTGGTTTGTTGGTTTGTCCTTCAATCGCGCCGCAATGGAGCAACGGATCAACGTGATTTTTGGCATGAGTATAGTTGAGGACCTGGAGAGTGACATAGGCTACTTTTTATCCCGGAAAATTAAGGAGTTCCCGAGAGAATCAAAGAACTTAAACCACGCGGACGAAGTCGCGGGCATCAGCTAGTAATTTTATATTTTATTTAATTTTTTTAAATATTCGTTTTCACTTCTATCGGCAGTCCCTATGACTGCCAATTTTTTTTTTATTTTAGCTGTGATATCAGCTATCAGCCCGAGGAATATTTAAGCTAATTAGATAAAGGAGAGTAATAGTACGAGTAGATTGTTCATCAAGGGACTAAAATGAGCCATTTCATACGAGATGTTTAGCTTACCGAGCGTAGCGAGGTATGCTATAGTGTCGAGTAGAATGGCTTTTAGTCCCGTGGTAAACACTCTACTTTTCACTTCGATTGCGAGAAAATAAAATAAATAACGATTTTTAATTATTTTTTTGCCATTCTGTCGTTACATGTTAGTAGAAGTAAGATCTATATTTTCACTTGATGATTGACAAATAAATAGTCCCATTCACTTTACCCAATGCATTCACCTTGTATTACGTACCTATTGTGCATCGAAATCCGAAATGGATTTAATAAACATCCATTTAAATAAATGTATTAATTACAATAAAAATTCTAGAGATTTCGCGGCAATCCGAAATACCGACTTTATTTTTCTCCTTATTGATAACAAGAAGGAATTTAAAAAAATACATTAAGAACCATAGACATTGAGCTGTAAGGTATGTTGGGGTAAGAGCGGAAAGGGGGTAAGACCGTATACATCAAATTTCTCGCGAATGAGACCACAATTTTTAATGTTGGCATCATTATGTTCAACGCCATTTTGTTATGCGTCTACTTAAGTTCGCGCCAGTCGCTCCGACGTACCGTACGTGTGTTATGGTGAATTTAAAAAATAAAGGTAATTTTTGTCTTTTTTTTTCTTCTATCCGATCTTTCCCTTTCCCTTTTAGTTTCATATTTTGGCGAAAATACAGATTGTTTTGCTAATATTTCGCGTTAATACTAGGTTTTAAGTAGCAATAGCTAGATAGATCTGATCAGAATACGCCTAGGATGTCTATTAGCAGATATCCGATGTTCACCCTTTCGGGTAAAGATCGGATTAAAACCATCCGGTCTTTACCCGTACAAAATGAGGCAGGGATTGTCAAACTTCTATAACATGAATATTTTTAATATTTTTCATCTTAAAATACAGTGTAAGGATTATTCTATTTTGATCTCGAGATTTTGATGGAAATGTGTTCAGAAGCGTACAGATATAGAAAAGAGCCCAATAACATTAAAAATGTCTGTACATGTAACTTGGGTATCGCTTTTATTTTTTTATTTACGGCATTAATTTTTATTTGTCATTTATTTTAGTATCATGTTATTTATTTATGTTTTTATATTTTTGTCTTTTATTTTTATTTATGTTATTTATAATGGCTATAAAAAATGTTTTTAAGCAATTTCCATGCTTGAGATCAACGTTACAATTTTGAAAAAAGGATAGATAGAATTTTTGATGTCTTTACTTGTGGTTCAATGTTTGACATTGAAATCGTTTTCTGTCCCTTTTTCAAAATTAAAATTAGCTATTATTAATAACTAGCAAAAAATTTATTCATGCGATCTTTCCCGCGGATCTGGATAATTCATCTTATGATGAGAGCAAAGTTTGAGAATCACAAAATGTAAAAAAATTATCACTGGGGGTAGATGCCTTTAAGTAAAAAAAAATAAAATCGATTGGAACATTCATGTTTTTAATTACATAAACGTAATTTTTTTATATACTGTAGTGCGTTTAAGATCGGATTTATTATTCTTATACACCTTGTTCTCAAAGCCATACAAGCGGGTTTGAAAGTACGTCCGATCTTGCCCCCGAAGGACATTTTCTTAACCATAGCCATCAAAAAGTATGTCTTGTCTTTACATGCGTATAAAGCAGAAACTGTTGAGTTTACAAAAATAAACAAAATTGAAACCTAAGCTACGTTTAAAAATTAATCACATGCACCATATTTTAGTAATTTATCTTCAATAAATATCGAGAAAATTGAGTTTTTACAAAACCTTTTCAATTGGTCTGAAATCCGTCCGTTCTTACCCCAACATACCTTACGCGTAGGTGACGATGGGTAACATTAGTTTGGGCTGTTGATATTAATCAGACTATAAATTTTTACTACCCATTTACTACGTATAACTTAATAACGCCAGCAATTATTAAAAAAAATTACTTTAATCCCTAGACCCTAAATGCTAACTTTAGTCCGCCTACGCTAAGCTATAATGACATCTTTTTAGAGCATGAGAGGTGAAAAATATTGTGTAGAGCCAAGTAAAACGTCGTCGAGTGCATTTTCTATTCTTGCGTTTTTTATTGCCTAGATTTAACTTTTTTTTAAATGAACCATAGACTAGTATTATAATAGTGTCTTATACACAACCTGACACTAGGCATCTTGGGCAATCCTCTACCAAGAGCTTGATAGCTTGATGGAATAGAATTTGTTTTATTAGCTGACCCGACACAATAAACACAGGAACACACTGCCAGGGCTTAAGATAATCTTTATCTAGCAAAATCAAAAGAGTTTCCATGATTCTAACAAACCGAACCGAACCGAACGAGATGAAGTTTCATGCATCATATAAGTGAATATAATATTAAAACTTATGATGTACCTCTATTGCAGCTTCTGTATTGGGGGAGACATGTGCACAATTTCTTACAGGATCAGTACCATACAATGCTCTTATAGTGCCTGGTTCTGCTTTAAGCGGGTCCCTAGCTCCAAGGATTTTCAGACAGGCAGTTACTGATTCTTTACCCACAAGTTCCAAACAAAGTACTTGCTGTCCAGTTAGATGATCAAGGAGGAAGCTAAAAGAATAAATTATATTTTATATACATCTAGCTGATGCCCGCGACTTTTTGGTTCCCGCTGGAACGCTTTAATTTTCCGGGATAAAAAGTAGCCTATGTGTTATTCCAGAATATAATTTATAGAGATAAATTATATCTTAAATAGAGATCTTATCATATCTTATCTTAATTAGAGATAATTTAAGACAAAGGTGCCAAATTTCATCAGCCATTCTGGCGTGATTGAGTAACAAACATCCATCGATCCATCCATCCAAACTTTTGCATTTATAATATTAGTATAGATTCATGTTTTTTCTGTTACTCTGTTTGTTCAATACCTATGCATGGTTCATTGAGTTGAAACTTTGTAGTTATTATTGGGACACAGTCGATCTTCGATCTTGGTCGTAAGCAAACGCGTACCGTGCTAAATCGTGAAATCGCTGACTCGGGCCGCGTGACTGCCGTGGTCGCGCGTGCGTCATAATGACCCAGTTACCGCGATTCGGAGTGTAATACACATCATTTTAAAATAAATATTAAATTGCAGCAATACTATTCGTATTCTGCAGCTATGGCTGAGCAACCAAGTATAACCATAAGAACAGAAACTGAGCGGTTTCTTGCTGAAAAGTTTCAGCAGGTAAAGGCAGAAAATGAAAAGATATTTAAAGCCCTTACTGAAAAGAAGGCTGAAAATGAAATGCTTCAACTTAGCATCAAAGTGATGAATGAGAAAATATTAGAGCTCGAAAACCAGATAAAACGTTTATCCAATGAGAAAATGGAGACATCTGCTGGAAACAAAGAGAGTCCTGACCCGTCCACCGAATACCTCACGGATGAAGAGGATCTCGCGAAAGAAACGGAATGGATAAGAGTAAAAAGTAGAAAAAAAAGGAAACTAAGCACGTCGCCCACTCAGTCGCAGAGTAGAGTATTCGAAACATCAAATACGGAAATGCGTAATAAGGAAAAAAAGAAAACCAAAAAAGTACCACTACCTCCGCCGATAATGGTGTCCGGTGTGGAAAACTATCAATCTTTTTTTGACTTGCTCTCAGAAAGTCTGCCCGAAGCGTCATCGTGTTTCACATTAAAAATGATGAACGGAAATAATGTAAAGATAAATGTTAAAAATGAGGATGCTTACAGATCCTTAACAAAACTCTTGTCCCAAAATACATTTCTGTGGCATTCGTATGAGAATAAACAAGAAAGACCTATTCGTGTCATGGCAAAAAAATTGCCCGCCTCTTGTCAGCCTAAAAGAATAATAGAAGACCTTCAAAGCAAAGGGTACAAAATAGAAAGTGCAGTTAATAAACTAAGATGGCGGAATAAAGAGCCGCTTAATATGTTCACTCTTACTTTTAATAATGAAGAAGATGTAAACAAAATTTATGAAATCAAATATATCTTAGGGTGTAAAGTCGAAATCCACCCTATTAAAACATCCAAACTGGTACCACAATGTAAAAAGTGCCAAGCATATGGTCACACGCAGAAGTATTGTGCCAGAGAGGCTAGATGCGTCAAATGTACAGGAAAACATCTGACGCGGGACTGTACTAAACCAGCAGAAGAAAAACCCAAATGTCTACACTGTGGTGAAGCGCACCCCGCTAACTATCGGGGTTGTGTAGTAGCCAAAGAAATGCAGATTCTAAAAAACAAGAATCTTAAGAAGCCCCATCCACGAGATTCATCGAAACCTGAGAAATCTGTTGATGTAAATATAAATAAAACTAAAGTAGCAGGCGTGAATAGTACTGAACATCAAACATATGCTCAAAAAGTGTCTAAAAATTTACCCAGCACTCAACTGCCTCAGGTTACTATGGAAAGTAAATTAGATGAAATCCTAAAATTCATGCTCTCGTTCGACGAACGATTGAAAAAACTTGAAGGTGGCGCCAGTAAGGCTACCAATAGGTCGAGAAAATGAATAATACGCTTAAAATACTTGCATGGAACTCTAATGGGCTACTCCAACATCAACGTGAATTACAAGTAGTCCTAGATACACAAAAGATTGACATCTGTCTGGTGTCTGAGACACACTTTACTAATCAATCATACATTAAATTTAGCGGGTACAAAGTGTACCATGCCATACACCCAAATAATACAGCAAGAGGTGGAAGTGCCATTTTAATTAAAGAAAACTTGTATCATCATCAAGAAAACAAATATGAGGAGCAAGAAATTCAGGCAGTGGCCGTAAAAGTCAAAACTGCGAGATACGAATTCTCAGTTGTAGCTATATATAGTCCTCCAAGGCATTCCATATCAAAGGAATATTATATGAACTTCCTCCAGAAAATTGGAAATAGATTTATTATTGGAGGAGACTTCAACGCTAAAAACACTTATTGGGGCTCTAGATTGACTACTACAAAGGGCAGAGAACTCCTTAATGCCATTAAAGAATTAAAATGTGATGTTATAAGTACAGGAAAGCCTACCTATTGGCCAACAGATGCACGGAAAATTCCAGACCTAATTGATTTCTTTATTTATAAAAACTTATCATCAAAATACCTAACCATTGATGAAATGTTTGACATGAATTCAGATCACTCTCCAATACTCTTAACGCTAAGTGATAGAATTATATACAAAGAACCTCAACCTGTTCTTGTGAACAAAAATACAGACTGGGATAGTTTTCAAATAGATTTGGCTAATAATATCAATTTAAATGTACCGCTTAAGAACCCGGCACAACTGAACGAAGAAGTAAGAAAGTTTGTCATAGATATTCAACAAGCTGCTTGGAATAATACACCAAAGAGTAGCAAAAAGCCTCAATGGGCAGTTGCCTATCCTAAAGATATCCTTGAGCTTATCACTGAAAAGAGAAAGCAGAGGAAAAAGTGGCATCAAACTAGATCCCCACTTGATAAAAGGGTGTTGAATAACTTAACAAAGGCTCTTAGAAAAACAATCAAACGTTTTAATAATTCGCTAACCAACAGCTACCTCCAGAACCTCACGAGCACCCGTAGTTCAGACTACTCACTTTGGAAAGCAACTAGAAATTTAAAAAGACCATGTGTGCATATTCCTCCAATCAAGGAAGAAAATGGAACGTGGGCAATTAATAGTGAGCAAAAGGCAAAAAGGTTTGCAGAATACCTGGAAAATATATTCCAACCAAACGAAGGAGACCATATTGAACTAACTACGATCGAAACCAATCGAGAAAATACTCCTATTAAATTGGTAACACCAAAAGAAGTTCTCAATATGATCAGACAGCTAAACCTAAAAAAGACTCCGGGCTATGATCTTATTACAACGGAAATTCTGCGTAATCTACCAAAAAAAGCAATCGTAAAATTAACAACACTGATAAATGCAGCGTTCAGATTGAAGCACGTCCCTGACTTGTGGAAAGTTGCGGAAGTCATTATGATTGCTAAACCAGGAAAACCTCCAAATGATGTTACATCATACAGACCGATTTCTTTGTTACCGATTATTTCAAAACTCTTTGAAAAACTACTACTAATTAGATTGAAACCTATATTAGAAGAAAATAATCTGATACCTGATCATCAGTTCGGATTCAGGGAAAAACACTCCACAATTGATCAAGTACATCGAATAACAAACATAATTGAAAGAGCTCTAGAAGGAAAGAAAGTCTGCTCAACTGTATTTCTGGATGTAGCCCAAGCCTTTGATAAAGTCTGGCATGAAGGTCTTGTTCATAAACTTAAAGTATTACTGCCTGAGCCATTTGCAAACATACTGGAATCATATATATCTGATAGAGTATTTAGGGTAAGACAAGAGGATGCCTACTCTAAACCTCAAGGAAGCGTTCTAGGACCTATCCTGTACCTCCTGTACACGTGTGATCTTCCCGAACCAATTAATAATACGATCGCTACTTTTGCCGATGACACTGCCATCATAGCTGTGGGTAACACTCACCAAGAGGCAGTGGGAAAAGTACAAACAGCTTTAAATGAGCTCTATAAATGGACAAAAAAATGGCGTATAAGACTTAACGATTCTAAGTCTACCCATATTGACGTTACAAATAAAAAAGCAAATTACTATCCTATTTATATTGACACACAAAAGATACCCTATGCTGATACAGCAAAATATCTAGGAATGAACCTTGATAGTAAGCTACGCTGGAAAGCTCACGTCAAGAAGAAAAGAGAAGACCTAGACATGAGGTACAATAAAATGTACTGGCTCTTAGGAAGAAACTCATCGTTATCCATAGAAAATAAGATACTCTTGTATAAACAAGTCCTGATGCCAGTTTGGACTTATGGTTGTCAGCTGTGGGGCTGTACCAGAAAAAGCAATATACTAATAATTCAGCGATTCCAAAATAAAGTACTAAGGGGTATCGTCAATGCACCTTGGTACGTCAGAAACGAAGATATTCATCGCGATCTGCAAATGGACTTCGTAGATATAATCATAAGAAGACAAGCAAAATCCCACGAATACAGGCTTCATCATCATGTAAACGTCGAGGCGATCCAGCTCCTGGACAATACGGATTTAGTGCGTAGACTTAAAAGGATTAAGCCCTTCGAGTTAGTGTAGTAAAGTGAAAGTGTAGTGCTAAGTGCAATGCAAAGAACACAAGAACACAGTGTCTCATAATAAAATTTAGCGTAAACTAAGATAAGTCAATGGACCAATTCTTAGATATAATTTTACAGTATAAGTTTAGGTTAAAATAATGTTACTCATTAGCTTTATTTACTCATAGGCTAGATCGTAACTTTAATAGGGTATTAACTGTTGTTAGTACTTTATGATATATAAAAAAAAAAAAAAAATTATTGGGACTCATGGAAAGGTTTCTCAAAGTCCATCAACATACAATAGCAGGGTGGGAGCCAGTTACATTAAAAAGCAATGCATGTAGTGTAACTGTTTTGGGAGCAAGACACATAATGCATGCAGTCCATTTGCTCGTATTTTGTATAATGATGTGCAACGCAATACTCTAACTCACTACAACCAGAACATCAGGAAACGTAAGAAAAATGTATGAAATCACGTTCAACTAATTTTTATGGGGCGAGGTGAGAGTGCCTTGTCATTTTCCTACCTAACTATTGACACTTGCATATGAAAACGTCGATCACTATGACAAAACAATATCATAATAATTAATTGCGAAACTGTCCAGTTCACAGCTAATAAGGTGAATATGGCTAATATACCATTTCCCGTGGTTAATTCGTTCGAGTTTTTTAATTAAAAACCACTGAACTTATTGTGACACAAGTAACAATATTTTGACAGGTAGATTGAATCTTAAAGATAGGCACAGGAAAGTTTTATCTAGGAAAGTCAAAGAGTTCCCATCAGACTTTTGAAACGATGATTTTAAATCTATGCAGATATTCAGATATCCATCAAGTTGTGGGTATTGTGTTGTAAAACATAAAGAGCTAACAGTACAGCACTTACGGAAATGTTGCATCTGTCAGCTGTTGGCGGTATATGAAGTTTATATCATCAACTGTTAAGGCTGTTTTCTTCATTTTCGTTAATTTCATGCCTTTCTCATGCAAATGTGTTATAATCTTGCCTGCTATGTTGGTAGGCATTGGTTTGATCATTGCAAAGGTTCTGGAATCCAAAAAAATTGCCATTTGTAACAAGGATTCTACACTTTAACTGGTTATTATAGTATGATATTAAAACATGTTATTGGATTTTTTAACACTACTTCACTGATTTGAATGGAATTTTGTATTTACATAGTTACTTAATGTTTTACTTTCTAAGTTTATATGGATAGATGGCATTCTTAAGTTCCTTCAGGATTTCAGGGAAAGGCTCTAAGTGTGAGATCTATATAGCGAACTTTGACTTTGCTGAGACTTAAGACATGGTTAAAACGAGAGTTTATGTTACTCACATAAGTCCATCTCGTTTTAACTCTAATTAAAGTGTGAGCCAAGTCAAAGTACACTCTATAGACCTCAGCATAAGTGAAGCTTACTTACAACAATACCAAGGTCGAGGTACTTTTAATAAAATAAGAAACAGATGCCTTACATTTGTACATCCTTGTGTAATTTGTTTCTCGTGTCTTCACATGCAAAGTCAACGATTTTTACCAATCGTCCTAAAATGGGCAAAGTAGATCCAATGAAAAAATTGTCTAAAGTCACGCCATTCACTTTAACTCTTCGCAAAAAAGTCTTTCGATTCTTGAGGTCGTACATTTCTACTGTGTCATCAGTGGGGAAGTAGAAAACGTTGAACCGGCGAATGAGGCTCGCCTGATTATCGTACCATTCCCCGATAAATGAAAATTTGTCTTTATATGCACCTTCCTGAAAACAATATTTATTACTGTACCTTCTTTGAAAGTGAACGAAGAACTGTTTTCAAGTAGTTAATAAAGTTTTAGTACCATTTTAGATAGCAAACTTTCTAAATTTGATTATTAAAAGCCTAATACGATTTTTAATGCCAAACAAATTAATTGTTTAAATTCTTATTACTGTGATGAACGAATCAAAAATTCAAACTCTTTTATTTCACTTCACTTCACTGTACCTATTTATAATTTTTAAATAAATTATCATCCACCACAACAACAACAAACAAATTCAAATTTCAAACAAACAAATGTCATTTAACAAATGTCAAAGTCAATAGCCGTCTCTTTTACTCATTGCTCTATCCATAGAATTATGAAGACTATAGAAGTAGGATTGTGTTTTTAGTTTGTCACTAGGTAGGATTTTCCTAGTGATGGGTGGGAGTCGATTATATATTATTGTCTAACATACGTAATCTATGAAATATAATTTTTAATAATAGATTTTTGTATAAAACAATCAATTAATAGAGGATGCTTTAGTATCCATAAAGAGACTAAAACAGTATCCATACAGTTACTTTTTATTTTTGGCTGCCTGTTAACCGATCACGTTCAAACCAGCCTTTACTACTATACTGAAATCAAAGTAGTACATTTATTGATTACAAATTTCTTGTTATTTATTTCTTTAATACTAAAAATAATTATAAATAACCTTATTTAAACCCAAATAGCAACTAAATAATTTATAAAAGAAGGTAAAATTTTAACTATATTACTAGTTACTAAATTAATTAAAACTAAATTAAATCTTTACGTGGTTGGCACCACACTCCTTATACTAATTACGCACGGGGTTATTGATTAAAATGCAGTTTAGTTAGTAAGTTTCAATATATTTTATTTTATTTACTTATATACATATAAAGAATATAATTTGCTCAAAATATCGTCTTCCAAATATTCCATTTCAAAATGAAATGATGACAGTATAATACCGCAAATATTTAATGTTTTAGAAAAAAATTAGAAAAAGAATTTTAATTAGAAAAACTCGTATTATCTTAAAATGATTGCATCAGTGTAACAATCGTGATGACCTCTGATTGGCTGAACTTACAGCGTTCTTGGTGTATCAGTGCATTTTAACCTATAGCGGGAGAGTGGAAGCCATTGCGATCGTTACACCCAATCAATTTTAGAGAATACCACCAACTTTCGTAATTTGATTTAACATTATGATTGCTTCATTAAGGTGTAACGGAGGAACATTCGTAAATAGCTAAATACCATCGACAGCTAAAATCATAATTCAGAACCCTTCCTTTGGGCTTTGTCGTAGTCGGGTAAAAATTGGTACAATATAATATCCGATCTTATATAAGTATATAAAAATTTCGTGTCACGATGTAGGTATGTTCGGGATAAACCCAGAAACTACTGAACCGATTTTGATCAAGCTTCGTAACTAACTGTAATTTGGTCTAACTTAAAAGATAGGATAGCTTATTTGTGTTATTCTTAATAGATAAGTTGGCGGTACGAAGTTCGCCGGGTCAGCTAGTTAATTTATAAATATTAAACTTTCTTGTCGTGATAACGCCTATTTCTTGGGGTAAATTTATAGTGGGTAGGTATAGCATCTGATTTCAGTCGCCTCCATTTGGTGTATTCGTTTGGCAAAAATGAGTCTTCTGTGAAATGTTTTGAGCAAATACGACTGTTATGCCGGGGTGTCCAATTAGGTATTTTTATCATTTCTATCCATTTCCTTTTCATTCGTTCATTTTTAAGGAAATCTACAACAGAGATTAGAGAGTACATAATACTCGTATGTACGTAGGTACTAGTGCAATAATTATCGATAATCTATTTCACAGCACTAGTAACCTAAAAGCGTTTTGGCGAAAAATCATTATTATTATTAAATAAGTATATAATTGAGTACTTAAACATATTTATTTACTTTTTCTTACCCTTGCTTACCTATTTACTAGTAAAATCCTTAGTCTTAAACAGGAACCATTGCCAAAACTCACTGATGAAACCCGACAGATTCTATATCATTTTATTTTCTTATACTATTGGATTTACATCCCTCAAAGGCACAATACATTTTTTATGGACTCTTGGCTTTGACTTTAGAGCTTTATGCACCTTAGGAATTTACTTTAAATAAAGAAATTCTTAAAAATCTTTTCTGTTGCCTCTAATGTAAACAAACAAATACTAAGCAACAAAATTATGTGTACAGTGAACGACCCGTATTATTTGTACAAGAATAGGGTATTTTGAATTTGACAGTATTAAAAGATAAAAGATATAATTTGACAAACTGAACCTTGTGACCAGTTGCTAATCGAATAGACACAAACAGCGATATTTTGTTTCACTCACACTTACGTGATGGTAATAAACAGAAATTGGATAAAATATAGTATTCTTTTTTATTTTAGCCCTACTTCCATTAGACGGCAGTCGTAATTCCTTCTTCCATGGCTCTATCCCCAGCAGAGCGATCGGCTAAAAATGACAGCTACAGTGTAACGATCGCAATCACCTCTGATTGGTTAACACTCTTCCAATATTGGACATAATCCATTGACGCAGCAAGAATGCCATGGGGACTATCGCGTGTGAATTTGCCACTAGAGGCGCTAGTGTCGCGTGAGGTCCAATAACATTCACTTTTCACTGACTGGTTTTGGCGGGCTTCGTGACAAATTATTTTAATTTCTATATTTTACCTGTTGAAAAGTGATCTCCTTCGTGAAATTATCGCAAATATGGATTATTTGGCGATGAATGTGAACGCTTTGAAAGCAGAAAAAGAAAAAGAGGCGCAAAAATAAGCGGCCTCAAAGAGCTGCTAATTTAGAGGTTGGTTTGTTTACTGTATTACAAACTTATTTTTTCCAGAAGTATGCTTGTTTGCCGAGGTAACAGCTATGTTTTTTTCTTTTTACATATATTTACCTAATATATTATGTATATTTACCTAATATGACTTCTGCATGAAAGGTTAAATGGGTTTCATGCTCATCAAGGACACACTTTTACTATATGATATTGATGAACATCGATGTTTGCTCTAGGTCTCTGCCCTCTGGTACTATAATATATGTATCTGGTTATGTACCCACAGTATCTCTAACGAGAACACAACCTATCTTGGGATCAGATTAGGTACTATGTGTGAGATGACTAGAATTTAATAATATTTCTCTTTATTAATATTAGATGTTTCATTTCAGGTTTCTCCAGAAGGATTAATTGGAGAACTAACAGTATTGGAAGAGAAATGTCCTTTCTCTATAAAAGATGAGTTTATCAGTGTGGATAATTTTAGGCACATAGAAATGATCAATAATGAATATTGCTTGAAAGAAAGTAGCCCCTACTATTTTCAAATTCAAAAACTTGTTAGGTACCCTAAAAGAAAGTATTGTGATTTTTTTGTTTGGACAAATAAAGATGAAAAGAGAATTTATGTAAATAGAAATGATAAGCTTATTTCAGAAGTTTTATAACTTAATCTAATATCTAGTTACCATTGTTTAGTAGTTTCAACTAACAAATCAACCATTTTTCAGTATCATATCCATTGTATGGATTTACAATGTTTAATAAGTATTTATTTGTATAGCAGTGTGTTTTAAAGGGAAAAGCAAGGATAAATAAAAGTTTAATAAGTAATTAATTTCTTTTTTATTTTATTTATTTAGTGCTTAACTATATAATTCCTCAGAATCCTGCGAATTCCTGCGAATCGCAACTAGCCACTGTTTTAGAACAGTTTTATCTTTTGGAAACATGTGTCCTCCTTTTTTCCCGAACAAAACGGAATTGCACAACATTGCGGCATAGCTACTCGATATGATGATAAAAATAAATAAATAAATAAGCCTTTATTTACTGAACTTAAGTATACAACACACAAATGTTACAAATATAACAAGTATAAAATACAAATTAGGTAATATTGTTAGGTTTACACAAAACAAATGCTTTCATTTTAGGTACACACGTTCATAATAGACAATAATATATTCTAATTACTGAGTAGGCAGTTACTAAGTTCTTACAATTCTTCCTTACCAAAGTTTATTATGATATTTTTAGTACTATGTTGTAGGTATGTAATATAATAAATTCCATCTTATTTAAGTATATTTCTACTATAGATCTTTCTTTCTATTTCTGTCTAATTTTCACTAAATAATTTAGAAATTTATACTTTATGGCTTCAAATTATTAAATAACTGTGCAGGTTTTAAATATAGACAATGTTATTTGTTTAAATATGAATTTCTTTTAAACTTAGGTTTTGATTGGGTATGGGTTGCATTATGCAGTAATTGTTATTTACCATTATACATTGTAATAAAATTCAATATTGCATACCTATGGTGTAATAATATAATATTACAATTTGATTGGTAGGTACTTAGTGAAAAGAAAAACAAACAGTTCATTCCCACTTTAAAAACTTCACTTTTTATATCAGAATAGACCTCTTTCAAAAAACAAACTATTTGCAAAAACCGTTAACTCCATAAATTGATTAATTCTTTAAAATAAATATGCATATTATATACCTACATGCATAATTTAAACCTGTTTATACTGTTTATATATTTAGTATGAAAAATGTTAATATTATACATTGTCAGATAATATATAGTCAGTCTGACGTAGTATGTCAGTACTATATTCGTAAATTATCAAACAAAGCACTCTGTTAAATTATTGTTACACATACCTATTTATGTTTTACTATATAGTTTGAATAGAATTAAACAAAAAAAGATATTACTAATTGAAATTAGAGTATTTTACGAGTGCAGGACTTATAACCTTCGAAACAACAGCTAAACATCAATAATAACCCAGTTAATTGAATACAAAATATTTCTTGCTGCTAGATACCTATATAGTATGATTAATAGTTCAGTACACCCTGAAGATGTGAGGCCTCCTCCAGTTGCTTATTGTGCTTACAGTTTTGTCTATTAATAATTTATCTTTGAATTAGCTTTCTGCACTGAAGGGTTTTGGTCTGACCTCTCACGGGGACCAACCGGATTGAGAGGTGGAGAGGGTAATTTTTTAAAAAAATTTATTTCTGACTTTTGTTACTTACTTAGTGCACCTTTAGATGAATATCATTTTAATACAAATTACTTATTTATTAGTCTTGTTTTTACATTTTTTGTTTGATTTACTAAAGTTTTTGAAAATATGCTGATTGCTTGCTGTTTCTTGCGAAGAGGATGGTAGAATAGTCTTGTTGTTTGTAGTTTTCTTCCATAATTCAGTTTTATTTTGGTCTAGTATTTTAATTTTATCGTACACTAATATTGCATTTTTCCCATTTTTTCGTTCTTCATTTAATTTCTCTCTTAGTTGTTTTCTTTTATTAAGAATTTCTTTAGGAAAATCTTCTTTAATGTAGTAGCTCGAACTATCTAGCATTTTTCTATTCTTTAACAAATTAATTTTCATTCCAACAGTTTTTACAGTAACAACTACAGGTCTTATAGTGCCTGTATTTCTACCAATTCTTCCCACATATTCTAGACTGTCACTGCTGTAGTTTACCTTCATATTATTATTTATTAAGCTCAGTACATTTTTTTCTAAATCGTAATAACTATTTTCTGTTTCTTCTATTCCAAAGAAAATTAGATTTTTCCTCCTTATATATTTTTCTAAATAATTAATAGACTGTTGCTGTTTTTCTAATCTTTCTTCTAGAAGCTTAGTTTTTAGTTCTATATTCAGAAATTTTTCATTGATATTGTCATTTATACTTTGTTGTAGATTATGCAATTCTTGTTTCTGCATATCCATTTGTACTTGAATTTGACGTAAAATATCTGTTATTTCTTCCATTTTCAATTAGAACGATAGATAGAAACAGTTTTTATGATGAATTTAGAATGTAAACAACAATTTAAGCGCTCGTGTCAACTGTCAAGTGAGTGTTCCATTATGGTTCCAAATAATCGATCAATAAAAACATAGGCTTTGGATAGATGGCGTTAGCGGTAATCTTGAAGGCAAAATATGACTTGTTAACTGTAATATTTTTAGGTTATAATTTTATTTATTTTAGTTTTATTTCCTTTGTTTTTCTAAATATACACAAACACAAACTTTATTTCATTGTTTCTTTAATTACACAAGGCAATTTCACCAAAATTTTTGAACAAAAGGTGTTTCTTGCGCTTTAAAAATACTGTATTCTTCGTTACACGTCACACGTTCTGATTACAAACTTTTGATATAATATTATCACAGCACTGCTGTTATGTTGCAAAATTTTTAGCACTGATTGTAGTATAGCCACAGTTGTAATGATTTTTCACTTTTTATTGAACTTATAACAATTATTTGTATTTTAATAACAGTTTTAAGACGGAGCTGATGTACTTCGGTGCACTGTTGCGCCCTCTCCCGATATGATGATAGCTGTTATAAATTAATAAACTTAATGAGAATCAAGATTTAAAACTTTGTTTCGGCACCGATCTTTTAAAGTCGCCTTTGACAGCTATACCTCTGGACCTAAGTCAACAGTGGCGCCAACTGGTGAGCAAAGAAACGATAGTCCCCATTACAACGCAGAAGTTACGCGATCGCTCGGCTGTAAGGGGATAGAGACGGCTATGATGTAGCCGTCTTACATCCGTCTTATGATGTGAAATGTCAAGGCGCTTATTTATAAATTGGCCCTGGATACAAGTTTTTTTAATATTTTGAAACTAGGTATTACGTGGGTATTACCCACATTGTATTACCCACAGACATATTAAATAACTCTGTGGTATTACCCTACCATAGATAATACCTATTGACCCTACCTTAACCAAACAAGATCCAAACTTTTAGGTTCAAATCATGTTCAAATACATAAAATAATTACCGTCACAATTAGCCGCAATCACAGAGTACATTGTTATATTATCACAATCAGCAGCTGTTCACAGAGTACATTGTTATCGTCATTGATTTTATATATATCACAGATATATATTTATAAATTATTCTATACCTATGGTCACATCACCAACATTTACAAAATTACAATACGAGAACACAGACACATGATTATAACTCTGTGTACGAGAACAATTTTTTAAAGTCATCACAATTTTCGAGATCTGTCAAAGGATCTGTCTGGATTTTTTTCTTGATTTCCACCACTTTCCAATTTATATAACATTTTCATACATATTTTGTGAAAACTGAGGAAATCAACTGCAAGTTGATTACTATTTCGAAATGGTAGGTACATTTTATAAGCGTAGGTACCTACTCAGAGCAAACCTCACCAAACTTCTTACCCCCCTGCCACACACTGCCCGTGTGACATGGGAAGTAGCGAGGGACGGAGGCAGAGACGTCGTGTGGCAACGATACTCGCCATGCTCACGCCACGCTCCTCGTCCTCGCGCATCGCTCCCTGTTTTGTCGGTTTTTTGGGCGCGAGTCAAAGGACTGGCAATATGAGCGCGAGAGACCTGCCACACACTGCCTGCTACCATTCGCAATCGAGCGCTCGTAAAGCTGGGTTCAAATTACTGTGCTGTGGTGTGATGTGGCGCTATCTGTTGTGTCGGCGAGTGTTCATACTTATGTGGTGTGTCGTGTCGCTTTGTGGCGCGTTTTTGGATCATTCATAGTCCGTACATTGTGGTGTAAATACATCTAAAATGTTTTTCTCAGAATCATCTAATAGCGACAGCGATTTTGATGAAGATATTAACTTTCTTGTATTGGTGAGTCTTCATAAAAAAGAAAAAAAGAAAAGAAAACATTAGGTTCATCCTGTAAATAGATTACGAGAAACTAGGAGCGCATTTCACTGTCTTGTAAAGGAATTAGAAAGTGACGAAGAAAGATTCCATCGATATTTCCTCCCAAACCGCATTCCTGATGATTTGATGTTTATAATCTTTGGATTTAGTATCATATAATTATTTGTACTGCCGCACCAACTCTATAAGTTCGTCGGACATTTTTACGCAGTAGAATATCAAGGATCACTACCAGTATATATAATGTACTCTGTGGATCACGCGACCGTATCTGTCGCGATAACGTGTCGTACTGCTAGATACATACTGCTGTGGCGTGATGTGGCGCGACAGATCCCCCACCACCTCTGTGGCGCGACCGGGGGTCGAGCGATCGACGCCGCGACAGAAGCCGCCCCAACACAATGCAATACACTAATGTGAATCTAGCCATACTAAAAGTATGAAACTGATAGCATTCTGTCGCGTCACACCACACCACAACACAGTAATTTGAACCCAGCTTTAGTCGTAGCAGAAGCACGCGCAATCATGCCGTCGCCGCCGCCGCCAGCCGATGAAACTGAATGGAGTAACGATAAAACGTTAAACTACCTATATTATGTTTTAAATAAATCATGTTGATGCCCGTGACTTCGTCTGCGTGAATTAAAAAAGTTTCCGCGGGAAGTTTTTAATTGGCCGGGATAAAGGTAGCCTACTTATATTGTGTTATTTCAGACTATAATCTATTGATGCCCGCGACTTCGTCCGCGTGGATTGAGGTTCTTTGGTTCCCGCGGGAACTCTTTAATTTGCCGGGATATAAATTAGCCTGTATGTTATTCCATAAGTATATTAGTATAAAGAAGCTTGTTTTTTAAAAGTACTAGCTGATACCCGCGACTTCGTCCACTTGGAATAAGTTTTTTTCATTCCCACGGGAACCATTGAAATATTATACGACAACTCTGTAATTTTCCGGGATAAAATGTAGCCTATGTCGATTTCCGGGTCCTAAACTATACCCATGCAAAAAATCACGTCGATCCGTTGCTCTGTTGCCACGTGATTGAAGGAATTAAATATGCTAAACAAGCATAGCGCGCACGCAGCCACAGTTCCAACCTCCATTGTGTGTTACGTGTAGCAAGTGCAAATGACCTAGTGCGGAGCGTCGCGATTAATCGCGCGAGTAGGGCAGTGTGTGGCCACGGAGGGCAACAACGCGGCAGAGCGAGGGCAGTTACGTGGCAGCGCGAGGAGAGTATAGCGGAGGCATTATACCTACCTAGTAAACAGGCAGGGCAGGGCTTATTATTTTAATTTAAAATACTTTTTGCCAACTTATTGCAGGTTTATGATTATTTTGACAAATATACATTTCTGTGTGAAATGTTTGATGAGGAAGCGGATGAAATAAAGGAATTGGTACTAAATTTTTTTCCGTTTGATAATTCAGTACAAATCATCAATACTAAGGAGGGGAAAAACCTACTTAAACGAGTTCAGTTCCCGCCATTAAAACGGGAAATGCTTCAAATTGGAAATATCGTCAATATTTTTTCCAAATTGTTATATATATCAGGGATTGTGCACCTGCAACTCGAAAACTTCTTTACCACAACGTTCAAAGGTAAACTTTATCTCGATTCAGGTTTTGAAAAGTATATTTAACTGCGCTAAGCCCATTTCGGTAATATATTTATCTTACAGCACTTTTGCTCTAATAAAGCCAGTTCCACCGAGTGCACATGGGAAGATCATAACGTTCATCATGAAAAAGGGGTTCCGTATTGTACGTATGAAAAATGGAAAAATCGATAAAGATTTTGCAATGGAATTATACCAGAATGTTGCTGGTAGTAACCTGTTACCGTAAGAATCTTTCCTGCTAGGTAATGATTTTTCTTTTAAGAAAGCATAGCTGAATGGGATGCGGTAGGTAACCTATAATTGCATGGAAAAATGCTATATTTTACTACAAGGAATACTACAAAAAAAATATTCTTCTAGGTATAGTTCGCGCTCAAGTTGAATGCAGAGCAAATGTATGGTGACACATACATTTACTCTGCATTCAACTCGCGCGCGAACTGTACCTACCACTGCATGTGACCTAGTTGTTTTACCCAAGGACCTTGGTTTTACCACACCATTTTGTACACTAGAATAACTAATTATTATTATCGTCGATTGTGCTGGTTGACCCATAGGTTTTAGGTATACCTACTTTGTATAATCGAATCAGCACTTAATTACCTATTAAGTCCTAAAAGAGTCAGAATCGGGCATTTATAAAATATAGGCACAAATCCTAAGTAATGTAAAGTGTCTGTTTCCAGTATAATAATAAATTACATAACAACTGGCGAAGTAATCGGCTTAGAACTAGTTGCGCCCGATGCTGTAAAAAAATGGCGCGAGTGTTTGGGCACCACCGATCCGGCGACAGCTGCTCCCGGCACGCTTCGAAGACTTTACGGGGAAAATAAGCTTAAAAACGTTGCCCATGGTTGCATGTCCCTCGAAGAGGCAGCCGTGGTTGGCTGCTTTAATAATTATTTTTGCCTGTAGGAGGAAAAAATCCTCATGGACATCAGACTCTTTTCCCTCTTTTCTCCAATCCCTCTTTTCTCCAAGCATGATTAAATTACTATGAAGTTATAATATATTTATCTGCCAATAACATTAGGTTTTTTTGCCCTAACTCTGGGTCCTAGACAAGGACCCACTACCCTACCGGTAAAGACGTGCCGGTATAGGGTGCCGCCAAATGATTTAGCGTTCAGGTACGATGCCCTGTAGAAACCAATAACTAGGAGCATGGGTAAAACTTTTAATATAGGCCATACCCCTAACAGTTACCCTGCTGCCATCTTAGACTGCATCATCACATACCACCTGGTGAGATCGCAATCAAGGGCTAATTTGTAACTTGTAGAATACAAAAAAAATAAAAATATTTCCCTTTTTTGAATTATATGCCTGGCCTGGTCTCTTCCTCATCCATTACATACTACTTATCCTTAATAGCCTAGTCGCAGTGTCAAATCCTAGTCCGAAACCTTTTAATTTTCCATAAACCTTGCCTTTGTGCTAAACCATTCGATCTCGCGCCGCGAGTGCTCTACCTTTGCCTACTTTTTTCGAGGCAACTAATAAACAATAGTTACCTAACTAACGTACAATTTTTAAGCTCGTCGGATGTCTTTTTAGATGCTAGACAAGTTTTTTGGTTACGAAAAGGGAATTCCTAGAATTCCTTTTCGAGCAACTTTCAAAAACTGCACCTGTTGTATTATAAAGCCGCATGTCATAATAGATGGCAATGTTGGAGCGATCTTAGAACAAATTGCAACTTCTGAAAAGTTTTACATATCAGCTATAGCCATGTTTTCTGTAAAACTATCCAATGCTGAGGAGTTCTTCGAAGTATACAAGGAAGTATTGCCAGAATATGAGGTAATTTTTTCGTTTGATACTCTAATGATACGGATATAGTAAGGCATGGTAGGTATGCGACGACGCGTCGCATACCTTCTTACTTACTACGATTTTAGTAGATATGTAAAATTTGTCTGTAAATATGTTAAAACTAATAAAATTAAAGTATAATGTATATAATATCTTTTCCCATATTATTTATTCTGTATATATATACTTAACTATGTGCGTTTTGTGTTGTTGTAGCTACTAATACCATTAACAAAACCCATTTATTGCTTTTACAGTCAAGGTTACGTCGACAATTTTTATAATCCCCTCTGTGGCTCTTCCACCTCACGTGACATTGGCGAAGTGCATTGTGCTGGTTTGGCACTAAGAAAAGCCATTAAACCAAAAGAAGAAGAAGAAGATAGCTTCCGGTCTCTTTGTAAAAAGATGTCTGAATATAATTATACGTGTTCTCAATTAAATAAAGTATTTTATTTTCCATAATATCCAACCACCTAAATAATTCAAGATAAGTAACTCTTATTTTTAGTTGCCTTTCTTACCTGGTACCTGCCCAGGTGTCACAAGGCGACCTCCACAAGCACGTAGGTACCTATTCAAAGATCATGAGGCGCTACTGAGAACCTAAGGTTTCATCTATGTGAAAATAAGTTATATTATGTCTGATCGCTCTGGGATTTTACTCTATAAATCTATCCTAGTCATGGCTTATGGTCCTACGTACTGTTAATTTCAAAACTATTTTGTTTCAGGCCATGTGTATTCATTTGGCAGAAGGAAAATGTATTGCACTGGAGGTGAAATGCAACGATCCTAGCCTAAATTGTGTTTGTGAATTTAGAAAGTTATGTGGGCCAAGAGATCCTGTAAGTGAAACTAAGGGCTAGTTCAGACTTAATATAATATCGTAGCCGGTAGCCGATTTATGGGACACTGAAATGCATGAAGCATAGAGGTATAATATTATATTATTATATATCTATGGCATGAAGCTTCATGCATTCACTGATCGACACGTAACGACTAACGATACATCGTCGCGACTCGCGACTAGTGTATGCATATCCTGCGAGTCGGTAGTCGGTACCAATGTATCGGTATCGTGTCGGCCGATAAAAAAACGTCCTTACAAAAAATGCAGGGCAATCTATTGTAGGTAAGTATAGGTAATGGATTCAGAACCACTTCTCAGAGCACGGCAACGGGGAGAGGAGAAACTTATCCCCGTTTGACATTTCACGGGGACTCGGGGGACTATTTAACCACCGTTATTTAGCGTGTTTATTTATTTATTTAGGAATAAAATTTTTATCCTTTCCTCAGGGAGAAAACTGTCTCGGCCCATGCTAGGGGGGCTGAGGAATTATTCTTGGGGTCGTTTTTATTATTGTCGGCGAGTAGTATGCGTTAGCCCATACATTTCCGAACGTTTCATTTTCCACCGACAATCGAATCGGCCGGGAATCGGGATGCACCTATTTTGGTTTTTACCGACTTTTTGTAGGACGTGTGCGTTTCACTATTGCAATCTGGATGTTTCATTTACTGCCGACAAAAATATCCGACCGATTTGTAAAAGAAAACACTAGGTAAGTGCAACACATAAAATTTTATTGACAATTCAAATATAAAATAAGGATATTTTTTGCAGGATCTAAGCCGTCAATTGTATCCAGATTCCATAAGAGCCCTATATGGAAAAAATAATATACATAATGCAGTTCATTGCACAGATCTTCCAGATGATGGGGAATTAGAGGTGGAATACTTTTTCAAGTTACTAGCCAATGACTGAGTTTCTAGACCTATCACTGATTTTTATTTTGAATAGATACATTTATGACTTAGTCCTCTGCTGAGTTTTCTTCTAATAATAAGTTTCCTTGGTTAATAATTAATTATTCTTGACCTCTTTTTTTCTTATTTTCAACTTAAGAAATGCACAATGTATCATAAATTCATAGCTGCTTGAGCTCCTGGAATCACTTTTTCTTATAAACATTCTTGACCACAAAATCATTGCCTTCTATTTCAATCTTTTCAACCATCCAATTTCTATTAACTCTAAAAGACACAAACAACATGTAGTAACCATAATATATCAAAATAATATTACATTTTAGAAGGACTACAACTGTTATAATATGAAATCTTCACAATGAGTAATGTTAACAGCTTAGCTTACAGTATTAATAAAAATAATACCCAGTTGAGCTGTTTAACGTAAGCTTCTCAAACCAAACAAGCTCAGACATTCAAAAAGTGTAGTTGTGCACCAGTTCTGAATGCTATTTAAAGGTAAAACCAGCAGCACTATTCTTTAACTCAGTGGCTTTCAAAAACGAAAGCCATCCATTGTAGGTTTGCTATGAAATAAAAATATTTTTTTCATAGCAAACCTTCAACAGATAAAAAACAGGCAGGGCCGTAATCATAAACACTAAGTACATGTATCAGTCAATCTATGGTTAAGACCAATCTTAAGCATGCATAGATCGACTGATACTTAAGAACCAGTTCTTAACTGGTGCTGGTTTATAAATATGGGCCCAGGAGTATTTAAGCACCATAAAATGCAAATTTTTGGTAGCAACACACTTATCATATTGTTTAAATATATTGTTTTGTTCTAATATAGTTACTCAAATAATCTTCAATGCACAGTCTCTTAAAAATAATAATAATGCAAAGTTGTTTAAAAAAATAACACTGGTTTGATGCGGGATGGATGGGATCATCCACTTTCTTTTTAGCCACTGTACCACCAGAGGTACGGCCAGGGGTATGGTGGGTCTGAAGTTACTGTTCATTGAATTAGCCATTCTACACAAAAATCTATTGATGTGAGCCAGCTGGTCTGACAGCTTATAACACTGTTTGTTAGCAGTTGCTTTGTACTGAATAGCTGTTCAATTCAAATAGAATAGAATCAGGTTAGCCTCAAACTACAATCAAATTAAATCAAGGTACCTGCACTCATGTCCACATTTATTGGAGCTGCACTTAACACAGGGGTAGTGGCAACCTGGACATGCTTCATCTAAGCAGTCACACAGGTCTTTACCCGTAGCAGCTAACAATCCTCGTTCATTGTATAATTTTTTTGTTTTGCGACTGAAATAACAAAATTATACATCAGGCTCATAATAAGAAATATTATGTACTTACCTTTTTATGGTTTAAGTATGTAATAAGTACTTACTTCATGAAATAACTTCTGCGATTTAGTTTGCGACGTTCGCGTAATGAAGTTTCGGGATCAAAGTTTTCTAGAAAATGCATTTTCATAATTTTACTAGTAATTAAAAAATTATCAACAAGAAAGAAGTTAATTACTTTTATATTGAATATACAGGCCAAATATCCGTTTTTTCTTCAATACTTGAATATATTTTTTTCCATCAAAATTGCTCAAAATCCACACAACAACACAAGTGCACAACGAAAATTTTTTTGTTTGGCACCACCACAGAATACAATACTGGGCACCACAGACCAGCACCAGTTGGCAGTTATTAGGCCGTAGACAGAGAGAGGTATATAGACCAAACTATATCCAACCAAAAATCCGACCAAATATTAACTACTAGCTGATGCCCGCGACTTCATCCGCGAGGATTGAGGTTTTTTAGTTCCCGCAGGAACTCTGATTTTCCGGGATAAAAAGTGGCCTATGTCACTCTCCAGGTCCTAAACTATACCCATGCCAAAATTCACGTCGATTCGTTGCTCCGTTGCGGCATGATTGAAGGACAAACCAACAAACAAACACACTTTCGCATTTATTATGAAGTACGAATAGGAAACATTTTTATAATAATATGTACTACAAATGAGCAAAATGAGTATATATATACGCTAATGCCAAGGAGTGACAGAGCGAGAAAATGTTTTCTTGTCCTACTCAGCGTATCACTTTTTTTTTGCAATAGACAGTTGAGTCGTGGCACGTGGTTGAGAGGTTGAGTCCACAGACACTTTATAACTCACAGACATATAAATAGAAGCAGACACAACATAAATTTCACACCCACATAGACAAGTGTATGCGAATCAGTGTGACAGTGTGACCGTGTCCCTGCAAGCAAAAATGTGTATGTATTAATTTGCTGCAACACTGTGCTACACCAACGCACACATTGACAAAAATTCAATGCGTGGCAGTCATTAAAAGACATCTATGAGACCTATGGCGTTTGTTTACATTGTGTTGTCTTGGGTGTCATAAGTTTTTTGTGAAATTTGGAGATTTATATGAATATTTACTGAAATAAAAAAAAAAGTGAAGTGAAGTGAAGCGGTGAAGTGTTGTGTCCCCCTGTGTTACAACGCTTCGTACAGGAAAACCCCAGAAGTAACGTTCCATCGGTAAGTAAAATTCATGCTATCATGTAGCTTTGGAATGTTTTCGTATCGCATCGTATCAAGGCTAAGATATCTAATATTTTATAGTTGTTATGACGAAATATGTAGCCATGCATATATTAAAACTATAATATTATGGTTTTCTGTAGAAATACATGCTTTAAGTTGTTGAATAATCTTTTTTGACATTTTGAGAACTTTAACAAATTACAGGGCCGGACTCGACGACTCTTTTATTTTAAGTATATAACTTCGACTTTTAATTTCAGGTTTCCAAAGGATGAATACCTGAGAGACCTATGCATAAAAATATTAATAGAAAAGACTGGCAAACCAACTCATGGAGTGCTATATGCTCCAAGCATTTTACAGATAATCTAAGAACGTCATATATTCCGTACAATTCTATCTCCTGGTGCAATACCGACCATTTTCAAAGAAAAGTTAGTTGAGGTCTTATACTAAGTAGGTACCAATTTACCTTATCTTCCATTAGGTGGATGAATTTCATTAATTTTTATTGAAAACCTCAATACAGATTCTAAAGCACTAATTGTAAAGTTTATTTGAATAAAAAACATGTGAGTTTAAAACACCTGTTGTAATTTTTTATTTAACCTCTTTTTGGAATAACGATTCGATTCGATTTTTTAACAACATTTATTTGGCTTACTGCCAAGAAATTATTGTCAATAGGAACTTTGAGCTAAAATCTGGCGGTATTTACACGATATCCGTTGGTACTGTTCTTCTAAATAATATCCCCATCACCTGCGCGTCGACGCAGAGCGAGAACGACGCGAGAACCACTGGCCATGATACTGACGGAGTCCTCAGGATTTGAGTTGTAACAGGAGTTATAACTCCGCGCGCGACGGTGACGATATCACACGCAGCGCGGAGCTCACATCTATATTCACCACATTGACTAAGGTCCCGCACGTGGTGATGATTACCATTACTAGTGTTACTATATTGCAGTTGTGATCGCTTGTGATGAGGAAATTATAAAAGTACCAATAATAATTATTTTTAAAATCCTTACAAATTATAGCTTCCAAATGATAGGTGTCTTTAGGTCAATTTTTTTCACGCAACCTAACCCTACATATTAATATAATGTTTTATGCAGCAACAAGGTTCGGCCCTGAGTTTTGTGTATGTGTGCGTAATGTTTTCGTGTGTTTGTAATTGCCACGCTATTTTGTACGTTATCTTGCCTCTTATGTCTGTGAGTCAAACAATCCTGTGACATTTTTGTTATTCAAACTTATTCGTACTAAATCCGAATTTTACAAAGTGGAATTAAGAGATTTATCACTCAACTCGTGGACGGAGTATAAGAGGTGGACTTGCTACTAAAATAATAATGATTATGAAAGTGAGTCTATATATTTATACTGTACCTTTAAGGGTACGGGCACGAAATGAGCGGTAGTGGGGCGACGGCGGTAGCGTGGCGATGCGATTAGTCGGAGAGCTGGCGACGAATTTCGGGAACAATTTGAAAGAGGTCTGGTAATACTTTATAACCGACAAAAACGTCTGGGATTTATTTTTCGAATTCTATAAAGTGGTTCGCCCCGAACTGAGACCTCGCGGTATCCATAAACTTGTACAGAGCGCTATCTATTGACATAATTGTGAAGTTCTGTTAAAAATACTGAAGCACATTAAAAATTAAATAATTTCGTTTCCGTATAATATTTATCTAATTTTAGTTTTTGTTGTTCATGTACAGGATATAATTCAAATAATTGATAAGTTTCAGGCTCAGCCTTTCAGAAAATTGAGAGTTCTGAGGTCAACTTTGGACGTTAGAAAATCGCCACTTTGAAAGCCCTCCCATTTAGTCAACTTTAGGGGAAAAATAAAAAATAAAAAATTTTGGACTCTATTCCTAATTATCTTTAAAATGATATACCGCAACCCTATGTAACGCTATAAAAAATACTAGTGGTTCGCCCCGAACTGAGACCTCGCGGTATCCATAAACTTGTACAGAGCGCCATCTATTGACATAATTGTGAAGTTCTGTTAAAAATACTGAAGCACATTAAAAATTAAATAATTTCGTTTCCGTATAATATTTATCTAATTTTAGTTTTTGTTGTTCATGTACAGGATATAATTTAAATAATTGATAAGTTTTAGGCTCAGCCTTTCAGAAAATTGAGAGTTCTGAGGTCAACTTTGGACGTTAGAAAATCGCCACTTTGAAAGCCCCCCGTTTAGTCAATTTTAGGGGAAAAATAAAAAATAAAAATTTTTGGACTCTATTCCTAATTATCTTTAAAATGATATACCGCAACCCTATGTAACGCTATAAAAAATATTTTACTTCGCATTCGCTTCTATGCGAGCCCCCCTCAAATAAAAATCTTTATACCTTTTTAAGCCATATTCGGCGGGAGGCCATCTGTTTACATATTATATTGAAGTAATTACGTTCAGTAATTCAGAAGTTATAAGGCTTTGACAGACGGACGGACGGACGGATGGACGGACAAATGCAAATTCATTCAAGTAGACTTCAGAGACCTTCGCTTCGCTCGGTCAAAAATTTAAAGATAAAAAAATCAAGTTGCCAAAAAAATGTTTTTCGGTTTTTTTTTGCAAATGTTATATGCTGCGCAGTAGCGAAATAACCGCAAATGCTCTACCAGACTGGCAGAACTGGATTCGCCAATGAACGAAATTATATTTATCCATAACTTCAGCTTGCCTAAAGGACTTTCCCGAAATGCATCGCCAGCTCTCGGATTCCATCGCCCCGCCGCGCTGTCGCCGTCGCCCCGCTACCGCTGGTTTCGTGCCCGTACACTAAGATCGTTATATTCATAAATTAAACTACTTTTAATCTGTATTTACTTTTTATTATTTCCCTAATTACAACACGCACTTAACTTATTTTAAGGGTATCCGCCTGTGGTATCCGCTACGGAAGTGAATTGAATTGTATGTAAAAACCAAAACATACTTATTGACTAAAAATACATTCTATTTGCATTTCGTTTTCTTTTCTTGTTTTCACTTGTAAAATTATGTTAGTGTATGTAGTTATGTAGTTACACCATGTATGTAGTTACACCATCGACACTTATTTGCCATACCTACTCCCAACAAGTATTAAGCAGTTTTCGCAAAATAGGACAAAAATTTTATGATGGCAATAAGAGTTATTATATAGATATAGTACATGTAGTTAAGTTAAACTATCGCTATCGCATACTGTAATATATATGCTGATAGCAAGTCTATCATAAACTCTACATAAGTAGAGCTACTATTCAGCGCAGATAAAGAGATATAGACAAGGCGTCAGCGTATACACTACTTATATAGTATGCGATAGCGATAGTCTTAATGCGATATTTTCTTAATGGTAAATAAGTATTTTTTTGTTATTTCTATACTTTGTAGCATTCATTCGAGTCTACAAAATTAATATAACCTGTTTTTGGAACGAAGTTCCATATGGGAGTTGGGACGATGCGGAGGGGTACATTATCATTTAAATGAATAAAATAAAAGTGTTAAGATAATTTTGTAAAGTAGTTTTTGATTTTTATCGATAAAAAAGTCATAATAAAAAATTTATACCTGAATAATTATTTTCTTTTTACCTCGACTAGAATTTGAAATTAATAGTTATGTAACAAGGAACTTTGTTCCTATCTAATGTCCCACGACACCACACGTTTTTTTTTAAATCTGTAACAATCAGGTCAAAATAAGGTCGAAATTGTAAACTTACGTATTAGGTTATGTTTCGTATTTACGTTCAGTTCGGCTTTTGCAGGCTAACACACAGCAATACACCATCGTCGATAAGTTAAACCACTTTTTTCGTAAGCTACGAGCACAGTTACCACTTTGTCCAATTCCGATTTCGTACGAATATGGGTGAATAACAAAAACGACACAGGATTGTCTGACCTAAACTGTCGGATAGGTCAAACAAAAAAAAGTGATATGCTGAGCACGACAAGAGACATTTTCTCGCTCTGTCACTCCTTGGCATTAGCTTATAATATACTCATTTCGCTCACCTGTGGTATTATAATTACATTGGGGCTGATTCTGTAGTGCACAATTTCTAAACTAAACTAAAATGGCAGCTTTAAATCTAGTTCTGTTCCTTTCCGTAGGGAGTATTATAAAAGGGTTAGCAATAATTGCAATGGTCTAATTTTAGTTTATTTTAGATATTGTGCACTACAGAATCAGCCCCAATATCTCCTCTTGTTATAATTACTTTATGTTCATACTTCATAAATCATATCTTTGCTCAGGCCCTTATTACACTATACTATATATAGGATGTCTGTGATAGGATCCTATTTCGCACCATAGATCATGATCTTTAAATAGTATAGTGTAATATGGGCCTAAGGGATTTTTATGATTTATTCAAAGGATTTATTAAAGTAAGTAGTAGGTACATGTCTGTGTTTAGTACAACTGGTCCATTCAAGGTCCATATGTTTTAAACCCTGAGCGATCGCGTAGTAACTGCTTTAATCATTAGAGGACTGCATCAATGTCAAAACAAGGTTTTGGCTTCACGTATCACTGAGACTGTCCTTAAAGGATCGTTGAGGACAAAAAAATGTTTTGACATTGATGCAGTAACTATCGATAGAATTAATTGCAGCAGAGCGATCGGCTCGTAGACTGAGTAAGATATATAGACGCCGCCATATCTCCTTTTCACTCCCACATGAAAGAGATGCAGTTTTGGGATGTTACACAAGATAGAATGAGAAAAAAATATGTGTTTTTCTCTCCCTTTCTGCGTGTCACGGATTTTGTGCCTATTGCATTCAAACAAACCATATATTGTGCCGACGTTTGTATGACGTTTGGGAGGTGTTTCATAGTATTACCTATCCCTTTCGGTTACACGCTGACCCTGATTCTAGAGATTCCTTCATCTATGGATCGGCTATAAATTGTTGCAATATCACATCCAAAAATGTCTTATAGGATATCCATTGTTACAGTCCTTATAGCCGGCTTCACGTAGGTAAGCTTTTTCAGGATTGTAGCAATGGGTCGCTAACCACAGATTACTAGTCACGAACTCTGAATGTCGATATTTTGGTATTGCAGACCACAATATGTCTGTGGTGCAGACCTATTTATAATCCGACTAATTTGAATGTCTATGGTAATCATGTGGTGATCTAACAATTTAAGTAGATATGACAGTCTTCCAAATTTAACTGCATTACCTATTTAAGTAAGTTATATTTTCGAGTCTGTGGTTTCTTGTGATTTTCTATTAGATAATTGGCTTTGTTTTTTACTAAATATAATACAAAATACTTTATTATAAGAAGCGATGCGCCTAAGTTAGTAGAATCAAAGATACCATAAGCTAGAGATATCTCGAGATACCGAAATTGTCTATGGATAGATTATAATTTAATGCGCAAAGGATCAGCCTGGCTGTCCAAAATATTTAGTATGGATGTAATATTATTACGTCTTATTATTAGTGAATAGCATTGGTATGTATTTTGGTCGTACAATTTTTTATATTTTTTTAATAGCTTGAGTTGGCAATACTGCGAATGAGAATATTATAGTAGCTAGACATAGGTATACACACGGTATACCTAATAAAATATACCTATATATGTAAATTGTCAAGTTGCAACTATTTCTCTGGGCCTATAATAATTTACATTGTTAGTTCTTTTAGGTGCCTATACTTATTAGGTAATAAACTACCTCCGTGGCGCAGTGTGTAGCGCTGTTGCCTTAACGTGCGGAGGTCCCGGGTTCGATCCCCGGCAGGGTCAATTTGGGAATTTATAATTTCTGAATTTTCCATGGTCTGGCCTGGTGGGAGGCTTCGGCCGTGGCTAGTTACCACCCTACCGGCAAAGACGTGCCGCCAAGCGACTTAGCGTTCCGGTACGATGCTGTGTAGAAACCGAAAGGGGTATGGGTTTAATACAACTGCCATGCCCCTAACAGATTAGCCCGCTACCATCTTAGACTGCATCATCACTTACCATCAGGTGAGATTGTAGTCAAGGGCTAACTTGTAGTGGATAAAAAAAAAAAACTAAGTATTACTTAGTTTATTATTTATTTTAGATGTCTGATGGCGATGGAAAAAAGAAACTTTCTGGTGCACAGAGTCGAAAAAGAAAGCTGGAGAAGGAAGTGTCTCTGAAAAAGAATACAAGTTCTATTAAAAAGTTTTTTGTTCGACCCGGTCCATCCTCGGACGAACACCTGGAGACAGAGACATATGAAAACCAAGATAATACTACAGCAGAACATGTCACTTCTACGTCATCGCCGCCGCTGCTGTCTTTGTCGTCGGTAGTTGAAGAAGACGAAGAACCTCCTAGTGCCAAAGCGTCCCCGGAGAATATACTTCGAGAAGATATAATGAATGATCTCGCGTTATGGCCACAGGTGTTATCCGATAAACAGAGAATATTTTTGATGGAGCGTGGGCCAGTACAGGTAAAAGTGGGTTCGTATCCTTCGAATAGATCGAAAAGATCTTTTTCAAATGCTTATTATACTAAAAAGATGTTAAATAATGAAACCGTTTTAAGAAACTGGCTGGTTTACTCTAAGTCAACTGATTCTGTTTATTGTTTTTATTGTAAACTTTTTCATGCTGATGCGACTCCGACTCCATTTAATGGTGAAATAGGTTACAAAGATTGGCAGCATTTGTCTACTGCTATAAAACGTCATGAAAAGAGCTTAGGGCACCTATCATGTCTTAAGAAACAAATTACATTGAAAACTGTTATTTTAAAAGAAAAGTCGGTAGATTTCTTGCACCAAAATGAAATTGATCGGGAAAAAAAACGTTGGGTTGCAGTACTCGAACGAATAATCAACATAATTCATTTTTTAGCGAGGCAATGTCTGGCTTTTCGGGGAAGATCTCAAAAAATTTACGATTCTGATAATGGTAATTTTTTGAAGCTGGTTGAATATACCTCTAACTTTGATAATGTGCTTGCGGAACACATTGCCCTTATTCAAAAATCTGAGTCACGCCTAACTCATTATCTTGGCCATAATATTCAGAATGAAATAATACAATTATTGGGAGAAAGAATAAAAAAAGCTATTGTTTTGGAATTGACACAATCTAAATATTTTTCCATTATTTTAGATTGCACTCCAGATATTGCACACGAAGAACAAATATCGGTTGTCGTACGGTACGTTCTTTTAAATGCAAGCAGCAACAAGGCTGGAGTAAAAGAACACTTTCTGGGTTTTTTTCCTATTACAGACACTACTGGCCTGGGCTTAACTCAATTTTTGTTAGATTGTTTAATCTCAAACGAAATTGACATACAAGATATGCGTGGTCAAGGTTATGATAATGGTGCAAACATGAAAGGGAAAAATATAGGTCTACAAAAACGAATTTTAGATTTAAACCCGCGCGCATTTTATGTACCTTGTGCGGCACATAGCCTAAATTTGGTAGTGAATGACGCTGCTAAAAGTTCAATAGAAATTGTCAATTTCTTTTCAATTGTGCAGGAAATTTATGTTTTTTTTTCTGCGTCAACAGCACGTTGGCAAATACTTGCTAAAGAAGTGCCAACTTTAAGTCTAAAACCACTCTCAAATACTCGATGGGAGAGCAGGGTTGAAGCAGTAAAAGCTCTACGTTTTGAACTGGGAAAAGTGTATGATGCCTTGTTTACTATATATTCCGATAGGAGCAAAGATGCAGAGTCAAGAAATATGGCAAATTCATTACTGGCAAAAATTAAGTCGTTTAAATTCATCTGCTCTCTGCTTATTTGGTTTGAAATTTTAAGCAAGATAAATATAGTTAGCAAGGCCCTTCAAAAGTCAGACGTTGTATTGTCAGAAGCGGTGAAAATGATTGATAATGCAAAAATAAGTTTGTCTGAATTCCGTAATGAGTCCGCTTTTGAGGAACTCCTTAACAGGGCGAAAACTGTAGCGGAAGAAGTCGAGGCAATAGTAGATTTCCCACACCTGCACGCACTCGCGCTCGTAAAAGGTTTTTTGATTATGAGGCGGAGGATGAACCGATAACAGACGCGAAAACACATTTTAAAGTAAATTTTTACTACTATTTGAGACACCGCAATTACTAAGTTCGACGAACGGTTCGAACTTTTGAATGAAAATAATGTAATTTTTTCATTTCTTCAAAAATTGAAACACTGGAAAGGTTTGGACTCTGATACAAAAAAAAACACATTGCTCTAATTTAGAAAATAAACTTTGCCATGCTGGCTCTTCAGATGTGGAACAGTTCGAGCTCTATAATGAAATCGAATTATTACCGATGTTTATTGATGATTCCACTACGCCGTTGGATATTTTAAATTACTTGTTTACGAATAAATTAATTTCAGTGTTCCCAAATCTGTCCACAGCACTGAGGATATACCTGACACTTCCAGTCACGGTCGCACATAGCGAAAGGTCATTTTCTAAACTAAAAATAATTAAAAACTACCTTAGATCAACATTGTGGCCGATTCTGTATAACACAATCTCTAAACTAAACTAAAATGATCTAGTTCTGTCCCTTTCCGTAGGGAGTATTATGAAAGGGTTAGCAATATTTGTAATGCTCTAATTTTAGTTTAGTTTAGAGATTGTGCACTACAGAATCAGCCCCAATGTCGCAAAGTAGATTGACAAATTTATCGTTAATAAGTACTTATTGAACATGAAATCAAAATAATTGAAGTTAGTGACATTGTTAAAGATTTCGCTAATGCAAAAGCTCGAAAAGTAACTTTTTTGTAAATACATTTGTGTGTACGAGCGTCTTGTTTGTTAGTAACTATAGGTAATAGTTTTTAAATTAAATATTTTTGAAAGAACTACAAAGTTGTGATTTTTTTATTCTCATAACCCCTTCCTTCCTAAAAAAACTATTAGCTTCCCGACATCATTTAAAATTGCACCATTTGCATCCGAATTTCCGTTTGAAAATATAACTGTTAGTATTCCATTTTGACCCTGCTCCTACTAGACTAGAGGGCGCCAGGGTACTGGTTGCACACTGGCGCCACAAGGGCTAGAGACGCCTCTGCCCATTGCTACAATCCTGAAAAAGGCTTACGTGAAGCCGGCTAAAGGACTGTAACAATGGATATCCTTTATGACGTGTTGGGATGTGATATTGCGACAATTTATAGCCGATCGCTCTCTGTGATCGCTCTCCAGTTTTATACATATTATTATACTCTTTGGTTTTACCCGTTTATTCAATGTACTCTTTGTTTTATACCAATGTATGTACTCTGTGATGTCGTTTTAGAATGTCATACTCTGATGTCATATTACTTCTGTTTCTGGTCGGTGGTCATACTACGCGGTGATATTGTATTGAAACATGTGAAAGAAAATTACATGTTCTTCTTCTTTTTTAGATTCGCCCATTGACTTGATTCGCCTAGTTCTCCTAGTTTCCACACAGTTTTCCTGAAGAATTGAGATATGGCTGACACAAGTGCTAAAGAACCATCTGTAACTAAAGTGCCTATGATATATGTTTGTGGAGGTAACTATTACTTAATTATTATATTACTTGATTATGTTTATTGAAAGCTAATGTTCTTATTATGTTATTGTTTTTATTTTATTCTGTCTGCGGCTGTTTCGCACTGATAGAAAGGTTAAAATATAATATACAAGCGACGTCACTGGGTCAGATAAGTTTGACTTACTCTAAGCATAACATTAAAACCCTCTTCATAAAATATATAGAACTATCATCATTGCATTGATTAAAACTGATTAATTCAGTAGTACATAATAACTAAACTCATTTGTTACCCCAAAATCTATATCCATATAGTTATCCGTGGCATTTTTAAAGGGATAGCAATATACAGGATAAACTCAATTTAACAACACATTCCCTAAAACTTAGGTTGGTTTACCATGTTGTATGTACAATAATATTCTCTATGTAGCTTCACACCCACTCTAAATATCGACAACATTACCCAATTATCATTATAAAGCAATATAATCAGTACCTTGTAAGTTGCTGAAAATTATAAGAACTGCAGTTGTGTACCTTCTTTTGTTTATTATTTTGTTGCTTAATGTCTTGCCCATATTTACCTCGACTGATACTGATATCAAATATTCTAAAAAAATTGTTCTTTTATTTATTGTGATTACCTTGCACATGTTTACCTCGGCTGCTAGACTGTCGCTAGGTTGTTATGCATTATCTACATGTCATCATATTCTTAGTTGCTCACAAACTTTCAAACTGTGAACAATATTTAATAAATAATAATAATAGTAAAATTATATATATAATAATATATATATAACTGCCATGCCCCTAACAGGTTAGCCCGCTACCATCTTATCCTGCATCATCACTTACCATCAGGTGAGATCGCAGTCAAGGGCTAACTTGTAGTGGATAAAAAAAAAAAAAAAATATTTTTCTTCTCTCTATTTAACAACAACTCTCAATAAATCACTAAATAGTGCAATCCCTTCAGTGTCGCTGTATAAAGTTTACGATGTTTTTAAACCTGTCTTTTATATAGAGATTAAATTTGTCATAATGATATTTGAGATATTCACATTTTTAGTATCTCAGTTACATAATTAACTTGTTTCTAAAGCAATAAAGTTATTGCTTTTTTTGTTGCTCTCATTAGAATAGTGACTAAGAAAAAAATAAGAGATTCCACTTTAGCCGAGCTTAATTCATTGATTCTGCCGGAGCAAATTATTTATTTATCACAATTTTTAATTAACAAACAAAAGTTATATACTACTCTGTCAAGAAAGTATCGGGAAAAGGTATATACACAAAATGTTAATTATTATTCCAAATTTATTGTATCTCCTTCAAAGTAGGCCCCTTCGGAAATAATACACTTAAGCCAACGAATAATCCAATTTTCAAAGCATTTTTTAAAGGCATTTTTCGGAATCGACTTCAGTTCTTGCCGCGAATTCTCTTTTATGTCTTCTATCGATTGAAAACGGGTGCCACAAAGTGGTAATTTGAGTTTTGGAAAGAGAAAAAAGTCGGCCGGAGCCATATCCGGTGAATACGGTGGTTGTTCGATGGTATTTGTTGAGTTTTTGGTCAAAAATTCATTCACAATGATGGCCTTGTGCGATGGCGCATTGTCGTGGTGCATCCAAGAATTTTCTATCCACAAATCTGGCCTTCATCGTCGTTTAAAATGATACGAATCGATTCTTGAGACACAGAAAGTTCAGCAGCTATCTCTCTCAAACTTGAATGAGGATTTTGTCACCATTTCTTTCAAATTAGCGATGTTAACTTTAGTTGAAGACGTTGATGGCCGACCAGAGCGAGGCAAATCTTCCACCACATCTCGACCACTTTTGAATGCATGGTATGCACGTGTTTTTGATAAAGTCGATTCCCCGTAAGCTTTCTGCAACATTTCCAGCGACTCTGAACACGAAATTCCATTTGCGATGCAAAATTTGAGACAAACTCTTTGTTCGATATTTTTAATCATTGTAAAAATCGCAAAACACTATTGAGATGAACTGACAAAATGGCGCACTGTAAACAAAATAAATAACAAATAACGCTCAAACTTCGCGGCAATATAGACGACAGTTGTGCCAACTTAGCGACAAAAAAGAATTTTTGAATTGAATTTGGAATTAGAAACAAATGATGAATTCCTGGTACTTTTTTGACAGAATGTATATTCATCACAGCTTCAGCGACAAATTAATAAGTATTTCATATTGTATTTAACACTAAAAATTATATATTAATTTTCAGAATGCCATAGAGAAAATGAAATTAAGCCTAGAGATCCAATCAGATGCAGAGAATGTGGTTACCGCATTATGTACAAGAAGAGAACGAAGAGATGTATCCTTTTCAACTTCTAAATCCTTTTACATTCAATGAAAAGTTTAAACTTCAATGTCATCTCATTGCTTTGTATGTTCTTTAATTTGAATGAGTCTAGCAAACTGATAATGATTATTCAGTTAGATTCACTGCACATTAGGCATCGGTTATACATAATAAGACCCCTGGTTCACTTTTAACTAGGATTTTGCTTGTGAATGTTCTGCATGCACTTGGTGAAATATTATATAAGACACGCACCTGATCATTTTGTTGTACCAAAAACACCTGCCTTAAAAGTTTGGATGCTCAGTTTGAGACATTGTAGGTATATTATAATGAATGATACAGCATGGCTTAAATTGAGCCAATCTAGGAGGTCCATGTAATTGATTTACTTAGTGTAGTATTCAGGCATATGAGACACTACAAATACAACTCCACTGAACATGATATGCTGTGGTTTTGTGCTGTTCGGAAATTGGAAAGTATTTACAAAAATACAGATCACGAGAATCACGACAAACAGAATGATCGGCAAAATTATAATATTTACTTAATATGTTCATCGTTTAAATCTAATAAAAATATACATATACATTTGCAGTAAGTAATAACACCAATACACCTTATTGGAGAACTGGAGAACACTGGTATATTCAAATCTTATGTTTAAATATCAAAATAGGTCAGAACTTACATTACATACAACACTACACTATCATCAATTTCACTTAAATTCAGGCAGTATTACTTTTGTGAAGACTGCTTTACTTTAATCTTACACTTTTCTGAATTTGCGTGATGAGGTTGTTGCATGTTTCGCACTGGCTTTAACAAATTAAGGTGCACCCGTGGTTTTAAAGATTCATATAAAATGTACATATTAAAAGTTTTATATTCAGTTTTCTTGTTAGTTTTCGTAGATTTTAGTAGAGTTGATACCACTTTAGCATTAATGGCCAGACCCATTGTGGTCATCACGAAGCTATAATTAAAACTGTCATAATAGGCCCATTCATAAAATTCAGTCCTGTTTAATTTTTTTTGGTTTTAAACCACACTTTATAGTTTGTGTATTGGTTTGTTATTATTTTCTGTTTCTATTTCAAGTATTGTTTGGGGTGGTATGCCATTAGTCAAATTTCAGTAGAGTTGATCAAACGAATAGATGACTTGCATAAAATGTGCTAGCAACCCGAAATTTGATTACATATTTTCTTTAAAAAATAGTACTTACATAAAAAACGCCTCTTGGATGTTGATCCTCTACTTGTAATTCTTTGAGTAAATATATTTTGAATACATACTTATTATAGTATCTGAATACTTTTTATTAATAATAATTTTATGGTTAATATAATATATTTAGTATAGTAATTGGTCCTCCATTTACTTGTTTAATTTTAAGGATAGTATTGGCATCAACATGAAAAATATTTGTCAAATATATTGGGGTAGCGGATCAAATCTTAAATTCGTTGAGTGGTATACCTACCACACATAATAAATCTGGTGAGCAATGAGTAACAGCTGTTCACATAGCTATTGTTTGCCTAAACGTTATATTTCGATTAATATGATAAATATTAGCTATAATTGTTGGGTTAATATATTATATTTTATGTAACTAAATTTCTGGTAAATTAATAATTTATTGAGCTTTTCTACATATGTATATAAACGAATTTAGCTTGGTGGTAAGTTCCAACGTAGACCAAACTTCAAAACAATTTATTTGCTTTACATAAAATTTTGAACATGCATGACTAACAATAAATGACTTACCGGGCAACGCACAGCAACGAGAAGCATGGGTGACTTATCGATGCTTTTTTAAAATCATTTATAAAATATTTATTTGCAGCTTTTTAAACGTTATTTAACATCAATTCTACTTTACATATAGAATATGTACACTACAACAGTTTTCTTAATAAAAAATTCAGTGGTTGTATTTGACGCCCGTTAAGAAGAAATAAAAATATATTTTAATTTTACATTTACTTTAATCTTATCACTATAAAATATCTATAATATAATGTATAGTAAACAATAAATGGGCAAATATTTGACATGTTTGTATTTATTAACCTATTAGGTACCATTTTATTAGATAAAAATACCAGTTGCCTTTTCTAGATCTTGTAGTATAAAAATACAATATTATGTACTTACTTAATAATAATTACATCTACCGTCAAGTAGGTATACTTAATTTTTCAACATCGTAGTAGTATAGGTAGGCCTACAATATAGATTCAAATGAGTAGGGACAAATAAGTCGTTCTGTGTGTATGTGTTACGCTCAAAGATCGAAAAGTTGCCGCAACGCGTTGAGATCGAATAGCATGTAAGCCACGACACGAATTTCGCTATTTGGTCTTTCTTTGATTGCCACAACGCGTCGTGCGCGTTTTCATTAGAGCCATAACACGAATTTCGCTATGTGGATGTTTTACTGTGACCACATCGCGTTGTGAGCTATTTTTCCGCTCAATGAGCGTTTTCGATCTTTGAGCGTAACATATATATCACTAATTTTAGAGATATTTCATGTCAAAGATTTATCGGAATGCATTATTTAAATCTTAATTGATGTAATTATACATTTATAACCGGCGATGTTGCGACAAAATGATCTATTATAATCTATCGATATAAATGGTGATCGAACGTCGACACCTCTTTTGTTGAAAATTCTAGGTGGCGGCCGAATCAGAGGCCGCTACACAATCATCATACATCTCCATGCATAATAAATATGGTCGGTTAAAGGTTTGTTATAATAATATAAACAATTTTATTTTGCCATAGTTTATCATAGATACTAATATAAAAAATGCGAAATAGGGTTTGTTTGTTGGTTTGTCCTTAAATCACGGTGCAACAGAACGGATCGATGTGATTCTTTGCATGAATATGCAAAAGGAGACAGTAACATTTATACTACTTTTTAACCCGGAAAATTAAGGATTCTCCGCGGGCTTTAAGAAAAATAAAGACCACGCGGAAGAAGTCGCGGGCATCAGCCAGTTTCACATTAAATGAATAAAGTTTATAAAATTCTTAATAAATTCCAATGGCTAGAGACATCTATCGAGATTCCGCGTTTGGACAATCGTTACAATGTGGCACACTGTAATTACGTCTATATAAATAGGTAAAAGACGAAGAAAATACGCACAAATTTTTACGTTCACAGAATTCCGCCAGATTTGTCGCTAGCCCTGGTAGAAAATCGGCATATATTATGGCCTTTTTTATTTGTCTTGCAACACATACCTACTGTTATAACAAAAATATACCATAGGTACAATTTATTAAAAAAAAAACGATATAAGTACAATTTAATAGAAAAGCTATACACTATTTAGTATTTTTTAGTAAATGATAGATGAATACCTAATTGATTTAGGGTACGTTCTCACGCGCGAATGTATTAGAAAATAAAATCGCTGGTTTGCTATAATTTGTGTTGTAAGGAGTTCACCGCTTTACTCAGTGCGGAGTCGGTGGAATCCATACGCGAAATAAATCGCGAGAATCAAATTCGCGCGAATGTGTTTCGCAGTGTGAACGTACCCTTATCGTTCAAATAGAAAAGACCAGGAGATTTTCATCGTTAAATATATAGTCCATTCATTCTAGATTTCAATGTATGGGGAAAACGGCAAAATTAATAATTAATTGAAACTACTGTTGTTTTATACCTATGAGTGAGTACATTAAAAAACACAACTCTCCCCCCCCCTCCGGTGGTGGCTTCCCCCCTCCCCGCCTTGAAAAGTGTGCCATTTTGCAGATTTCCTAGATTTTCAAGAAAACTATACAAGCTAGGACAAAACTGTCAAAGAGAGTATTGTTCCTTAATAAATTACCTACAAATAAGTTAATGACATTTATTATGATAGGAGTTATAGTTTACAAGCTATGGTGCGTTAAAGTTGACTAAAATTCGCAGCTCAGTAAAATCAGCCATAAATTAGTTCAAAAACACGCTTGGAATCTTTAAAACAAACCAATTGAGCCCATACTCGAGGGGCTTACTGATAATAATTGAAGAGTTCCCCTATACACCTCCTGGTTCCATCATCAGATCAGCTCTATGCTGGAGCTGGTGACTTTGTAGTATGTATGGGCGAAAAAAGTTGTTTTTTTCCAGTCCCAGTTTTCTAGACTCAACACATTTCCTCGCCATTGTTGCACTTGTAGTCCAGTCATTTTAGCATAAAAAAACCGGCCAAGTGCGAGTCGGACTCGCGCACCGAGGGTTTCGTACAAACCTGTAGTAAGTTTTAAATTATTAAAAAAAAACTACATACTAGATCTCGTTCAAACAAATTTTCGGTGGAAGTTTGCATGGTAATGTACATCATATATTTTTTTTAGTTTTATCATTCTCTTATTTTAGAAGTTACAGGGGGGGGGGACACACATTTTACCACTTTGGAAGTGTCTCTCGCGCAAACTATTCAGTTTAGAAAAAAATGATATTAGAAACCTCAATATCATTTTTGAAGACCTATCTATAGATACGCCACACGTATGGGTTTGATGAAAAAAAAATTTTTGAGTTTCAGTTCTAAGTGTGAGGAACCCCCAAATTTTTTTGCTTTTTTTTCTATTTTTGTGTGAAAATCTTAATGCGGTTCACAGAATACATCTATTTACCAAGTTTCAACAGTATAGTTCTAATAGTTTCGGAAAAAAGTGGCTGTGACATACGGACGGACAGACAGACAGACATGACGAATCCATAAGGGTTCCGTTTTTTGCCATTTGGCTACGGAACCCTAAAAAGGGTGCATTAGATAATATGTGTTTATTATATATCTTAAAGTTTTTTTAAATTTATTCAAAGTTAAAATCAAAGCACAATCGGCGAGATGTTTGAGAGAGGGGAGGGGGGAGGGGGGTTGGGGGAGTGGGGAGGAAGGATGGCATCATTTGGGCCTAAAATAAAAAAAAACGTTATTTATTTAGGGGTTAATTTCTATTCATTCCATACTATTATGCTAAGTCAACATGACTACCACCGGTTCTTACAAAATAGCAAGGTATATTTCAAAAACTATTTGTCCTATCAAAATAAACTAAACACTATTTTATAGGTAAATTAATTATCTTTGTCCTAAGTCCTGACAGCTTTTTTCCTAGCTCTAATACTTCTTCTTGAAATTACAAAAAACATTTACAGATTTTACAAGGGTTTCTTTTTTTATGCAAGTTAGACAGCAATATTTCCGAAACTATTAGTTCTGTCAAAATAAACTAAAAACTATTTTGGAGGTAATTTAATGAAGTTCATTTTTGCTTCTGATATTTTTTTTCCTAGTTCTAATAGTTTCTGTGAAAATTACAAAATAAATACATGGTTTTTGAAAAAAAAAAAATTTCATGTATTATAGGTAGTCATATTTTTCGAACTATTGGTCCTATCTAAATAAACCATAACATTTTTCTGTAGGTAATTTAATGAAATTAATTGTCCTTCGAAGGATTTTTCCTAGCTCTAATAGTTTTTGTGCAAATTGCAAATAACACTGGATTCTAACAATTTTTTTATTTTTCTTCGTATACAATACGTGGATATATATGCGAAATTATCAGTCCTATCTTTATGAACTAAATATTTTTTTGTAGGTCATTAAATGGTGTTTATTTTTACTGTTGACAGTTTTTGCCTAACTCTAATAGTTTTCTAGAGATTACAGAATACATATAAAATGTTGAAAATTGGCTAATTTTACTGAGCTGCGATTTTTAGTCAACTTTAACGCACCATAGCTTGTAAACTATAACTCCTATCATAATAATTGTTATAAACTTATTTGTAGGTAATTTATTAAGGAACAATGTTTTCTTTGACGGTTTTGTCCTAGCTTGTATAGTTTTCTTGAAAATCTAGGAAATCTGCAAAATGGCACACTTTTCAAGGTGGGGAGGGGGGAAGCCACCACCGGAGGGGGGGGGGAGAGTTGTGTTTTTTAATGTACTCACTCATAGGTATAAAACCACAGTGGTTTCAAAAAATTATAAATTTTGCCGCGAAAAAATCTAAAATGAATGGACTAATAACAACATTCAACATTTTCATTATTATAGGCATGTTGGCAATCATTATTATGTTCAAATCAATTAAATTATTAAAAAAAAAATCTGGAAATCTTTAAATAAATTAATACACAAACATGTGATTAACCTTGTATCGAGAAAAGTATCTAATAGAAGGGGAGCCCAAGAGGGGATTTTTGGATTTACTCGAGCATCGTGGAGACCTAATGGAATTTGAAGATTAGATGGTAGAAAGAAAAAAAGGTTATATGATATTGTATCTTTTCACCAGTGGGGGGGAGCGTCTACAGGTTTTATTTTTTTCAAATCATCAGATTAAGAAAATTCCTCGAGATAATCGTCAGATTAAGGGTCAGCACGTTAGGGACATAAAGCTGAACCGTCTGTATGATAATCTGACGCGCTCGAGTAATTCAAAATGATAATTTTTCTTTGCATTTTCAAAAAACCGCAGCGACTTAGCGTTACGTCAGAATCGTCAGCCCTTTGAATAGGAGCTTCCTTTGGGTCCACTTAACATCTCCTATGAAAATCTGACGCGCTCGATTTTTTTTTGTTTTTTTACAAATATTTTTACTTCCGTACGGCCAACTCCACCATGCAAACCGGCAGACAAACATACAGCTCGATAACAGAGACGCGTGGGGCTACGCTATCAATATCTGACGCGCTGGATTAAATCCAAAAATCCCCTTTTGGGCTCCCCTACTATAAATTATCGTGATCCTGCAATGATTAATTTAGATGGTGTCTTAAATATGATTATGATTAAAAATAATACAAAAGTTACAATAAGTTAGTGGGTAAAATGAAATATTGACAAAACCGAATTAAGTAGATATTAGTGAGGTTTATAATATGTATAACTGTAAATTAATATAATAAGATAATTATGAAATACATAGAGGTAGCCCTTAAAATCGTACAACCTTACCTCTCTGAACAGTAGGTAGAACGCTGTTGCTACATCACGCTGTAATACATATAGTGCGCGCACTAGTTGAATGCAGAGCAAATGTATGGGGACACATACATTTACTCTGCATTCAACTCGCGCGCGAACTGTAGGTATCTTGTTTGTTTAATATATGTAGTAGATATATTATATTCAAATATACCATAAACTCATATCAAAAATTCCGGAACCAGCCAAATTTGAACCTTGCGTCTCTCTGGGAATCGCACCCAGAGCGCCTTTGACCTTGAGGCCACGGTTCACTTATGGGTGCCAAAATTTCTGATAAGATTTAATACCAGTCTAGCTGAAATCATGAATTACTATATGTGTCTACCGACCTGTAATTTTATAGAGGCTTGACATCACACAAGTCAAATATTTACCCAATTGAAGAGTAAGTTACTAGTATAAAACAAATACCTAGCACAAGTACTATTTTTTCGATATGGAAGACTCTTCAAAACATCTTTAGGCTAAATTTCGGGAAGTTGATATGCCAATTACATTATGATACTATAATAGGATTTTGGAAGTAATAGTTGTTCAGTGTAAATACATTATGTTATATATTTTATAAAAATACATACAAAAGAGTAATAACTATACTACACTTTTCAATATGTAATATGTTTCAATGATATTTTATACATTCTTTAACCTTAATCATGGACCACATATTACTGCGTTTTGGAAAACTGAATTGTGTTGTATCAAGTTATCTGTGTCTTGCCTCAAATTCAAGAACATTTAACAAATATCTTAATAATTCTTATTTAGAGCTGTATATAGTAACAATAATAACTAAGCCTAATATGGAAGCAAATATAACAACATTAAAATTACTTCAATTTGAGATATTTACATCAACTATACATACATAAAATAAAATACGACTATGAATATAGTTAAAGCGCATCATTTTGTTTTCACAAATAACTGAGTGAAACCCCAGTTTGGATACTTAAATTTTAAATTAAAAATCAAAACAAAATTGCACATTGAAATAATCTACTTACATAATTTTGGCACTAATTATCTGTGGCACTATAATTAACTCTTAGTTCGGTATCATGACCTTTATCATTTTCAATAGTCTTTATCTCAGTATCCTTAACAGTGTCACTCGTCTTTTCTGTAATTACACCCGAATCTTCATCTTCCGAAGAGTCCCTGCCTACCGGAGGAAAAGAAGGTAACGCACCGCTTGGTTCTCTATATTCCAGCTTCGTGGGGTCTTTTTCGTGCAACTTCCTTGCTAGCGACTGAAGACTGGCTAGCGAACTGGCACAATCTGTGGTATCGATATCCGTTAAACTGAGACCGGCTCGCTCAATTTCGGTAAAAGTACCGAACGGTAGTTTAAACAAACACTCGAGACGCATCACATGCATTTTACTTCTAAGATGCTTAGCTAAATGTCCATGTATTCTAAATGCTATATTACAATCTGAACAGCGAAAAGGTCGCGGATTAAAAGACGACGCTGCACCGAATGTAGATGTCATTGAGACTTTATTATGATGTGAGGCTGAACGCTCATGTTTCTGAAGGTGACCTCTCGTTCGAAAACTTACAGCGCATACACTACATCTAAATGGTCTCTCCATATAGTGAATATTAAGGTGTAGCCTTAGCTGCGATGGTTTTGTGAACGTTTTGTTACAGAAATCACAAACTCTTCGCCCATCTTCCATTAGTTTTCCAGGAGAGTAAGAAGTGCCCTCAAAATCTTTTCCTTTAGTCACTTTGAATGCAACACCCCCAACCCCAATTACTACTTTAGGCGCAACGGAGTCAAATTGGTTTCCGTCATATTCCGTTGGGGTTAATTTTATTCCGTCACCTTCAGAACATTCATCTAATCTTGTTTTTTCTTCCAACGGGACCTTTCCTGCATTGCTGTCGTCACTTGATATTTCTGGTTGATTTAAAGGGTCATCCAAATGTTTTATGGGATTTATTCGGGCATGTTTTAAATATTCGGAAACTACGTATTTTGCATTTTCTGAATTAGGTTTCTTCGTTGCTTTATTACTTTGATAAGATAAACGATCATGTTTTAAAAGAAACTCTTTTGTCCGATTACTAACAGCGCAAACACTACATCTAAATGGCCTCTCCATGTAATGGATATTGAGATGCAATTTTAATTGCGCTGGTTCTCGGAACATTTTGTTACAGAAATCACAGTCTCTCCAATCATCTTCTATTTCAAAATCTTTTCCTTCATTTACGTCTCTAGATGCTATGGGCTCACTCTCTGTTAAGGGCAATTTTACTCCCTCACCGTCCATATTATTCTCTATTCTTATCTTTTCTTCCATGGCTATCTTGCTCCCTTCACGATCTTCACTAGATATATCTCGCTGATTATGGCCAGGATCATCAAGGGATTTCGTGGGATTTATTCGGGAATGTTTAAGGTATTCCGAAACCACGTGTTTAGCATTTTCGGAATTGGGTGCCATTGAAATTTTTATATTATGGGATGCCGAACGCTCATGCACCAATAAATGACCCCTGGTTCGAAAGCTTACAGCGCAAATACTACATCTAAATGGCCTCGGTGGTTTAGTAAATGTCTCTTTACAAAAAAAACACACACGCTGGTCATCTTCCATCAGTTTTTCAGGTGAATAAGAAGTACCGTCGACATCCGTCTTTTCAGTACCTACGTTGCATTCCCCCGAGTCATATTCTGATAGAGGTGGTTTTATTTCAATCAAGTCAGATTGCCCGTCCGCTCTTGCTTTTTCCTCTATGTGAATCTTACTCCCGTTACTTTCGTCGTTTGTGATAATGTCTGGATGACTTTCTAAAGAGTTATCAAACGCTTTCAAATGTTTTATTCTGGTTTGTTTTGAATGTTCAATATTAGTGTTTTCCAAATGTGGATGACAAGGAGATTTAGCCATAGTTTCACTATTTAGGGGCATCGTTGAATTTTGTGAAATTCCCTCACTTATAGTATCGTTTATTTTTACAGGAAATCTGTTGATTAATTCACTAGTGTTTATTTTGACTGAAAAAGTATTAAAGGTCTTTTTATGTCCTTTTTCATAACCGTCTGTGTTTGGAAACATAGAGTTCTCCAAATCGATTTTTCTTGTTTTAGGGTTACACGTTAGTTGACTTTGTTTGATTTTGGAGTCTAATAGAGCTCGTTCTGTTAAATACGTGTGCAGCATTGGCTCTCCATTGCCCCACTGACTTTGATGTTGAGGTAACTTAGCTGTATTTGAAGCTAACGATGCCAAGACACTGGATTCTCTCGCAGTTGGTATTTCCGGCACGTTATTGGGTGTTCTTACTTCATTTTTGCTAAGATCCATTGGCTCGTTATCAACATCCATTTTTGAATCTACTAAGATTTGTAATTGCTCCGAAGTGTTATTTGCTTCATTGTCTAACGAGACAGGTGTATAAGGATAAGTAGTTGGCCTGGCACTAGTTATTAATCCTGGAGTCGCCGACGTAGCTGGTCTACTACCACCTAAAGATAGTAAACAGTGGGCAGCTTCGTGTTCTGGTAGTCGAGATTTACAAATTTCTGTATCTGAAAGAAGACAAAAATAATCCTTAGCGATATTCTTATAATACATAATTATTCTAAACGTCATTAAAAATCATATATTTCTTGTTAAGAAATCCTTGTAATCCAGATTTTCGTTTCAAAGATTTTTTCTTGGTATGTCAGCAGCTTAATTAATGAAAAACAACAGATTTGATTCGTACCACTTGATTCTGTTTCGCCTTCGTTCCCTTCATCCCCGTCTGAATCAGTTTCGTCGTCAGTTTCACCCGAACACTGCGCCATTTCGATACCTTCACCGTCATTGCCGTCATTTGGATTTATTCCTAACTCGCAACATTTCTTGTAATGAGCTTTACTCTTCATGTGTTTAGTCAAATTGCCCTTTGTTTTAAAGCTGGAATGTCTGCTATTGTTAATAATATACTAAATGATTTTAAAAACTGATACATATAGTACTAGATGATGCCCGCGACTTAGTTCGAGGTAAGTAGTTGAAAAATCCCGTGAGAGTGCATTAGGTACTTATCAGGGATAAGAAGTAGCTTATATCCTTTCCCGTTGGCCGGGTTGCAATCTATACTCTGTACCAAATTTTGTCGAAATAGGTTAAAAAGTACCTTGAAAGCGTAGCAGATAGACAGACACACTTTCGCATTTATAGTATTAGTATGAATATTTACCTAAAAACGCAATGAACGCATGTATACGGTCGGACATCGGTATGAGTTCGAATATGTTTCTTCAGCATAGAAGGCTTTTTACAACGAATCCCACATTCAGAACAAACGTAACGTCCTCTACCGCGACCACGTACGTATGTATATTCCTCATTGCTTTCGAAACCACCAGTTACTTCTTTTTTGGCTGTTGCAATATTATCAGCAATATTCCTTAATTCGTCCGACCTTCCTGTATCCAAAAAAGGTATAATCTGAAATTTTAAAAACAACTTATTAAAACTTTCACTTTTTCCTAAAACATTATTTCGTAATAGTTCTTAATATTAAATCTCTTATCTATAACTTTGTTATTACTTATTAAAAATACATACATGGTTTTAAGAATATCATTTTTACAAAAAAAATGCTTGCAATCTGATAAAACCGTAAAATTTTTACTTACTTGAATTTAAGGCCTGCTATATTGTAAGTTAAAGGAAATTAACAAAAAACTAAACAAAAATTTAATTTTTTTAAAAGGAAATTAACAAAAAATTAACAATGTCTATCATAGCTGGCCACAAGTGGTAGTTAATTAAAGATAATACCTATATTTTAAAAATTAGACTTTATTAGAAGCTTGTGATAGCGATAAGATTCAATTTTATAAGTGTCTAGTATGCCATTATACTTAGTCGTTTAATAAAAAACATTATCCTTCCACTAATTGTGTTCAGAGAAGCAATAAGATTATAATTTTACATCATTATTCTAGTCAACAAGTGCTTTTTGGGTCAAACTTTTTTCTCCGCCTCCGAAAAATATGAACGAGGTATCATTCGATTCGGAATAGCGTGTAGATCATTTTCGAACAAAATTCAAGACCCGCTTGCAAAAATTGCAAAAGTTATTAACAATTAACTGAAAAAAAATGATGAGGTTTGGTTTCTTGCAAATATCTCAAAAATGAGTTGATATTTTTTAAATTTGATAAAATATTCAAAAAGAGGAGGAAATTTCCCAAAAAAATGTCCTACTTCCTGGAACTGTAGGACCAATATTTATAATTTCCCAATATTTATAATTAAAAAATAGATTTTATTTTCTTTTTCTACATAATGAAACTAAAACAACCATGTGTTATTTTAATATAAAAAAAATCAATGATTCATCAAGCTTTTTAATTTTAAACCTAAGTAAATTGTTGATAAAAAATTGAAAAATAACAATTTTTTAATTTTTCCAACGGGTATCTCTTCTGAGGCCTTTCCAAAATAGCTTTAAGAAAGGAAAAAAATCTCAGATTTGTTATTTAACAATTATCGCACTTGCAATGTTCATGTTCAAGTAGAAAAAAATTATTAATTAACTAATGCATAATTAATAGAAAAATCGCGATACATAATTTTTGACCGTGGATTATTGTTCATTTATCTATCCAGTAGATGCCTGAATTTTGTCAATTCCTAATTTTCATATTTAATAGGTTTAAATAATATTTATTCATTAAAGGTCCAACGTGGGCAAAGCTTACGCAAGCCAGAGTCCCCGTTTTTAGCCGTATTTTCAACCCTCTGGGAAAATATAAATATTGGTCCTACAATTCCGGGAGCTACAACTTTTTTTTTGGGAAATTTCCTCTTCTTTTCGAATCTTTTTTCAAATTCGAAAAATATCAAATAGTTTTTGAGATATTTGCAAGAAACCAAACCCCATTTTTTTTTTTTCAGTTAATTGTTAATAACTTTTGCAATTTTTGCAAGCGGGTCTTGAATTTTGTTCGAAAATGATCTACACGCTATTCCGAATCGAACGATACCTCGTTCATATTTTTCGGAGGCGGAGAAAAAAGTTTGACCCAAAAAGCACTTGTTGACTAGACTACATGGGCTGACTGATATTTTAATGGGCTTCGCCAAAAGGCTTTCGTTGTACCATCATGCAGCTTCACCTTCTCGACCTTCGTTTCGTTGCGTACGAGATGTCATGGGCTCGCTTCATTCAAAAACACTTTCGCGCCTTTTCTGGCTTCGCGCTTAACAAAAACTCAAAGGTAATCTAGACAGGAATAAGACTAGTAAACATATTTGATTCCTGGTTCATAAAAAATGTCAGTGGCATTAAGAAACTCAGTATTTCTTAACTCACCAGCCCCCCGATTATGTAAGAATTGTCCATCAAATGGTAAAGGTTCAGCGTCAAAGTAATATAAACCATAACTGCATTGAATTAGAGCTCAATTTCGTGTATCCATTCTTATACGTTAGAGTCTCTTACATACCTAAACGTATAAGAATGGGTACACGAAATTGAGCTCTAACTTAATGCTGTTATGGTTTATTTACTTTGCCGCAGAACTTTAACGATTTCATCGGCTATTCTTACATAATTGGGGGGCAGAATTTTATTTTTTTATTTAACGCCCATTTGTGGCCCAAAAAGTCTACGCACTTCCTAATATATATATATATATATATTTAAATCTATAATAATATATTATATGTATATATATATATATATCTTTAATAACGTATATATTACATTATTATAAATAACAAAATGTAATGTGAATTGTAATATATTCCAGTAGATTGTATACCTGTTTATTGTCCTTCGAATTTTTATTCCATTGCGATGAATGAGTCAATATAAGATCCTGTTTAATCACAGCTACAGCCACGTTTTGCGGTCGATGACGTGAGTCATATAGAGACATAGCAGACGATGCTGAAAGTCCCAGCGGGTCTGGCGTCAGCTCAGATAATAACTGTAAATATAGTCACTCATTTACCACACAATCGACCAACAAACATAATAAAACATTACATTCAGAACGTTCCATCGTAATTACCTGCCAATTACTATACATCGATAGGAAGTGTTGATTTGGTACATAAGTTGGCTGTGGACGATTGATAGTGCAGTAAAAAACTTTAGTTGAGCATTTTAAACCCAAGTACGTATAAGCATTGCCATTTAAGTAGAGTTGCCCATAAGCTTTTGCTGGGCGGGGTGTTTCAGGAGATATTAACGGCATTGTATTAGCATTGGGTGTTATTCCATGGTGCTTTTTTGGAGTAAACGTGCCAGGTTTTAGAGGCAATGTTGATGGTCTTAAAAACTTTGGTTTTCTGTCATCGGTAAGTGACTTTGTTGCTAAGTTTTTTTGGAAGTAGGAGGTTTCTGACCTTTCATTTTGAAGTGATGTAGCACATGTTTCTTGTACATTACAATTTTTCTGGACGTCTGAAGAACTGGGAATTTGATTATTATATATTTCTACTTTAGTAATAAGACTTTCGAAATTAAAATTCTTAATTTCATTTTCAGTTTTACTATCGGCATTTCTAGGAGGTTGAAAAATAGAATCCTTCACTTTGCTCTTAATAAATAAGTAATTAGAATTTTCTTTTAATACAGGCGTTTTCGGAAAACCTTCAGCATTTCGTTTAACAGGACCTTCAGTTCGTAGTGCTACTCTGACATTATTGTTAGGAAACGAAGTAGGTATGGGCTCATCTACGTGTTTTATTTTTATTATTGGCACAGTGGAAATGCTTTGTAAATCTGCATTGTAACTATCTTTATTTTGGCTATGCCTTTCCATTTCATTATTAAATTTTGTATTAGGACTTTTCGAATTAAATATTCTTTCGTAATTTGCACTTGGTCCTTTTCTAGCATGCATATTAATTATTGATGAACTATCTGAACTGTTTTCGAACGTGGCCACGTTCTTAAGACACTCATTGTTTTTAAATTGTATGTTATTATTTCCGACTAATAAGCCAGGCGTATTGGGACCAGGTATTCCTGGGACATGAGGTATAAACTTTCCGCCGTGAAATATAGTTGTAGCACCGTTAGGTGACGAAGACGGGCTAAGCGGAGGCAGTGTTAAGGGGTTATATGCTGTAATGGCACTTAACGGTGGAAATTGGAAGTGAGTTATGTCATGAACATTTAACAAGTTCTGGGCGGTCGGAGTAGACACTGAAATTCTGGCTGTTTGAGTCTGAGGTGTGCTAACAGTTTCTTTTGGTGTGGGAGGATTATGGACAATTGTGCCTCCAGAATGAAGACCTGATCTAACAACAACGCTGCTTGCTTCTAAATCATTAGCAAACTTTGAAGGAGAAAGATTTTGATGTATTAAAATAGGAGAAAGTTGAGTTTTACTGGGCTCTATGCGTAAAGTTGTAGTACTGCCAGAGTGATCGACTATTTTTACTTCACCTCCAAACATTTGAAGAGACGTAGAGTTATGCCTTATATGTGGTGACATTTCCTCCATTAATCTCAAAGAAGACGTATTTATTTCCATACATCTAATTTTAGGTTGAGAAAATAAATCGCCAGATCGAGGTGATGAGTTATCAAAAAGGCGAGGACTGTATGTTTCCGATCTGCTGTCAAGTCTTCGTTTTGGACTAGATTCTTTAGGTCTTACTTTTAATGTCTCAGTCTTTTTATTGAATTCAGATGGTAATCTAGAATCAACTAGTCGCGTGTTGCCAAGTAATGGTCCTGGAGATGGTAACGGTGCTATTATATCATTACAATCTGGCTTTAAAATCACAAGATTATCGGGTTTATTTTTTGAAGGTGGTGATTTAGGTGAAATATTATTTCTGCAAACTGGACTCATCGTATTTTCAGGCAACCGAACATTAATGGAATTACTTCTAAAATATATATTTTCAGGTCTTGTACTTTTTATTTCTTTTTGAGCAGTATGCACTGCCGTGGAATTATTTGATAGGGCACCTTTGCAATAATACAACCGATGAACTTCTAAATTATCAGCACTTCTATAAACTATGTGGCATAAAGGACAAATGTAGAGGGGTCCCAATCCATCAACTAGTTCACTTGTTACAGGATTTAGTCCATTGGCCTTAGTTTTGAGAAGGAGGTCTTTAATTATTGAACCTTCGGGATTTAGAGGGTGCTTTTGATCTTCGAAGATCTGAGCAAAACTGTCTGAGTGAGACCTCTTCCGGATCAAATTATCAGTATCGTGACAATTTTTTGTTAAATTTAATGGTGTCAGTTCTGGTGTAATTTCGATTTCATTTAAATACTGCTTACTTTCCGCTATTTGTTTAATTTTGCCATATTTTTTTTGTAGAGGAGTTTCAATAACATCAACAATGGCCTCATTATCTGATATAATTTTAGAGATATGTTCCGTAAGAAAGTCAGCATTCTGTGAAATAGTCTTTTTTATCTTATCTTTCTCATCCATTCCATGATAAAAAGCTGCTCTGAACTTGGGTTTATAAATTGTTTTTGATTTGTTGTCATTTATAGTAGAAATCATATGTAGTGACATATTGTTACTGTCGTTCATTAACTCTGGAGATGAAAACTCACTAGGTCTCTTTTCTGAACGAATCATTGAAGTATCCGAACTTTGATCTCTATCTGAACCTGATAAGGACGTTGGTGCTATTGACGTGTCGCTTTCGGAATCACCTGATAGGTCATCATCGTTAATTGTGCTGGCGATATCAGCGCCTTGTAATCGCAAAGCATGCGTTCTTGACCTTCTATGTTTATATAAATTAGACTTGGTTTTAAAAGCAAATCCACAAGGTATACATGGAAACGGTCTCTCATTTGTATGAGCTCTGATATGTTTTTGTAGAACTGAAGGCTTGGCACATGATATTTTACAATATGGACATATATATCGCCCTGTACCTCCACTGTAAGTTTCCTTTATAAAATCATTTTCAAGGTTTTCAGTCTTATGTAAAAATTCTTCAGAAAAACTGGTCTTACCAGGTATTTGAACAAAACTATTTACATCACTTAACCTAATGTTTTCATCGTTAAAATTAGTTTGTACATTTTTTTCCACATCCATGCTGCGCTTATCGTATATAACTTTAATTTTTTCTATTTCTGGGTGAGCTGCTGCAATACTTCCGTTGGTAATAGTAGAACTACTAGTAACTTGTAAAAGACTGGTTTCTTGATATCCACTTTCTGCCCCCTTGATTGAACTGCCCGGAAGCATTGACATAGTAGATGCCATTTTTTTGAACTTCTTATGAAGATAACTGTGGTCATTGTTGTTAGAGAATTTATTATCCAAGCGTTTTTCTTGTGTAAGCGGCATCTTTTACGCGACTTTCGTACCTGTAATAAATTGCAAAAATAAATCAATAAAAATAGTATGTACATAATATAATAGGTACAGTAAATAATTCTTCTACGTGCATAACAGGAGAAGGTAATTAACTGGCTGAAATAACCACGTACAGCTCAAACCGTCTTGGGTCTAGCAATTTAAGATGTAGATTGTAGAGCATGTAGGTCCCCTTTTAGAAACGTAAAATACCACTCCGAAAGAAATTATTACAGACTTTTAAAAACTTGAATATTAAAAAACTAACTACATGCGGAAATTGAGTTTATTCAAATCATTTTTTTTGGTACATGGACAAATGATTTTTTAAATATTATTACTTAAGTAAGTATGTTAAGCTTAAAATAGTTTACTAATGTTCTTCTTTTTTTCACAAACGCAATTCTTCATTCAAACACAAGCTTTTCCCCGCAACTACTTACGTCACCGTAAAACGGTAAATTCAGGTTATTTGAAGATCGCGTTGGAATTTTTCAAAATCTACATTACAGAATGAAACACCTGCAAGTTATAGTTTCTAAACCGAGTGGTTTGAGCTGTGCATTATATCAGAATTGCAATTTTTTAAAATCGTATGTGGATAGTTTTATAAACACCATGAATGTACTATGTACCTAACTACCTACGTATTTTATGTTATACAGGATTTTAACAACGTTATACTGCGGCGAATCTTTGACACGAGACACATAATATGTGCTGTTATTGTATGTTTAAGGCGCTATGAGTTCACGATATAAAAATAAAGGCGCGCTGGGGTGAAATCGAGCAAGCGCATAATATGTCGCAAAAAATGGGAGAAATAATTTGTATAAAAATAAATATTTACTGTTCAATACAAATTAATCCGATAATGTGTTTGATTTAGAAATATGAATTTTATCTTATATTTCTAGAGCAAATTAATTATTAGTTTCAATAAGGAGAAAAATCGCTTTAAAAGGTAAACTAAGAGGTATGTTTAAAACATAGATTTAGGATTGGTCTCCGCTGTAGTAGCGCAGCGAAGACCAATCCTAAATCTATGGATAATTTTTTTTCAAATTGTTTTGAGATGCGTCAATGGCTGCTTAAAGATCTTGAAAACAGCAATTTTTTTTACAAGCATACCTAAGTACACTATGTCACCGTTTGTGACACTGCTTTAAAAAACTCCGTTTTGCCGATTTTACGCTATGACAGCAACGGTGTGGTCGTAATGGATCGAAGTGATAGCTATTTATGAAGCTTTAAAACAAGAAAGAAGAAAGCGTAAATATTGGGTTCATCCTATAAAAACTCTTCGATTAGCAATTGGGCAATTTCACACCTTGTATACGCAACTAAGACTGTATCCAGTTAAAGCATTCGAATATTATCGAATGTCAATACAGTCATTTGATGTGTTGCTGAATTTAACGAAGGACTGCATAACGAAGCAAGATACAAAACTTGTAAAAAACTTATACGTACTTGATGTCAAACATCCTGTACGTATACACGCGACGCTGATGGTCCGCCGAATGTGCCGCGTTGCATTAAAACACCTTGACACCGCTCCGTCAGCGGACCGCAGGCTCTTGCGTCTGTTCCGTCCTCCGCGCGCGCATCTTCCGCTGGCGGAAGATCGGCACCGTCGCATTCAAGGTGTTTTAATGCAACGCGGCACATTCGGCGGACAATCAGCGTCGCGTGTATACGTACAGGATGTTTGACATCAAGTACGTATAAGTTTTTTTACAAGTTTTGTATCTTGCTTCGATAAGCAGTCCTTCGTTAAATTCAGCAACACATCAAATGACTGTTTCGACATTCGATAATATTCGAATGCTTTAACTGGATACAGTCTTAGTTGCGTATACAAGGTGTGAAATTGCCCAATTGCTAATCGAAGAGTTTTTATAGGATGAACCTAATATTTACGCTTTCTTCTTTCTCGATCGGATCCATTACGACCACACCGTATAAGCGTTGGCAATTGGCATTCGACTGATATAATCTGCCACGGAATATTCAATGGCAAGTGGCTGCAATGTTAAATAACGGATTTATCGCAACGGAAGTTCGGCGTCGGAATTTCCGTCAAGTGTAGCGTAGGCCTTAGGCTATGTTTCTAATATGTCGTACGTAGTGACATCATCATGACGTAAGCACGAACTTGCGCTCTTCACACGAGGATATCCCCGTATTTTCCTACAGCATATTTTTCTACGTTTAACTAAGTATTAACATGTTATATTTTACTATGCTATTGATAAATATAAAAACAAAATTAATACATAATACTAATAAGTAGGTACCTAAGTGATATTTTTTATGCGTGGTAAGTAGTTACGAGACATTGCGTTTGTAAGTTATAGGAATAAACTATGTAACTCTACATTATATTATATAGGTATACTTAATTATCAAAACTTAAAAAGAACAAGTTGTAAAAGAATGTTTCGTTACATGTGTAGGTGTTTATCACGATACAATCCAAACGCGTGTAGTGGTAAGAATGACGACCTCGGTTTGCGCTCACTCGAGGTATTTTGTAGAGGGCTGCGTTGGTACGTTCTAAGAAGGCGTTACAATTTCTGAGAACCGGAGACAAGCAAGCCGCTCCACTCGTTTATAACGAACGAGCAAATAAGCGCAGTACGCATTACGCACACAAATGTACCGGATTGTTCAGATCGGCGTAGAATACACCCCAGTCTCTCAATATTGTACTAGTGTGCTCTTAAATCTGAATAACGAAACCGTATAATATTCAAGTAAACCTTTACTAGGTACTCTTTTGAACTCGTTAATAAAAAAACGTTTTTATAGTAAGAGTTAGTTTCTGAATTTGTTGATACGTAAAGGAAATTATACAACGAGTCACATTTTGATGTGGTATAGAAAAGTCAAGATGTGTTTAGAAACAAAGGAATCCCGATGGTCGGCCGCCGCCCGCCGGCCTGGCGCCAAGCCAGGCGGCCCTGGCGACGCCTGTGTCTGCCGCCAGCACGCCGCCGCCAGCCTGTTTCGCCGCTACATAGAGCTATTCTATGCAAAGAATTAAATGGTCTATAGTCGAGAGACGGGGATACGTTTACCTGAGGCTGACCAAACCTGTCATGTAAAATCTAATAGACTATTTAACCCCTTTTCTTTAAAAAATTAAAAGCTATAGGTATGTACTTACTAGGTATAATAAACCGTGGAATCTGCGCAAAATGCGTACACCGATGAGACCTTTTCTAAATAACTAGATACGTGAATTTAAGCATAAATTAATTACGGTGATAAGTGATAAAACTTTCTACGCGAATATACCTACTGTTTTATATACATACTTACGTATTACCTACGTACCTATACAATATACCTACCAGGCAACAGCTATTTACTTCTATAATTAATTTATCTAGCTCACGATTATAATATTTTTAAGTAGTAGATTTATTATTTAACTTATCTAGATTTATTATGAAGCCTTTATTATTAAGCGTTATTACTTAGTACGTTATTATGGCGAATAAATTAATAAGCGTTGTACCTACCTACCTAGCTGCGAACCTAGTCTTTTATTGTAAGTTCTTAAAATTATTTATCGTTAGAAGGCATCCAAGAAGAATAAGTAGTTACTAAGGCATCCAACAAGAATATTTACTGAAGAAATCTATGATACTGTTTACTTAAATCGCAATTCTTCTTCGTAAAATTGACACTTTATCGTTCTTTCGTTCGCTCAATATTTATTTATCAAACAATCAGTTTTTAAGTATGAATTAAAACATTGGTAGATATTTTGAAGGCATAATAATTAGGAGTACCTACGTAGGTAGATGTGAATGTTTATCATAGGTGTTTATCATATGCATAGGTGCATAAGGCATCCTTCCTAATCGCAATAGGTACCTACGTACCAAAAATCAATCATTATGTACATAATAAAGATGTCTTACCGGCCGCGGGACAATGAATCAATCCACCATTATATTGGGAGTATTCTTGATATCATTTGTTTACTCCTCCTGAACATATGTCAACAAGTCCGATAGGCTGCATTTCACCCGCGCGCAAGTGAATCATCGTTAATAATTGCGCGACGATCCACGCCACGACACACACACACTCGCATACACTTCTGTTAACGTCACACTTACACTCGAACAAAATACCACTCTCTTTTTCGCTTATGATAATTATTCACGCGTAAGTAATTTCCTATTTTATCTAAGAACCGTGAATGTATTTCGGATGAACGTACATTCCAGAAACGGTCGACGCACGCTACCGCGTCGCGGTTGTCTGTTAAACTGTTTTTAGTTGTACTTCGCTCGTATCGTTTCGTTCCGTTCGGGTATAGCTCCCTGCCCCCCGCCGCCCGTGACCTCTCCGCGCGGCTCTCGTATTGTGCGAGCTTGTGCGAGTGTGTGGCTGTTGGCGAAGAAGTGATTCATGGCGCGTTATATCTATCTCCTTCCTTCACCGCAACCGGATCGGTCGCGCGTTGTAATCTATTTATACCTATCTATGCACGGACTTTAACACTGCGATTACAGTGCCATCTTTACGAATTTATGATAAAAATATGCTAAATATGTCCTTAGTCAACACTCAAAACATACATAATATTAAGTATAGGCATTTCAGAACTGGCCGTGACTTGTGGCTGTGAGCATCGGGAAGATGCTTACTAATTCTAGTCTCTAAGTCTAATTTTATAATTTTGCATTCAAAAGTAAAAAGGATTCTTTCCTTCAGTAGGTATACATAAATAGTTTCATAGATTATACAAAACTAGATGATGCCCGCGACTTCGTCCGCGTGGATTAAGGTTTTTAAATTCCCGCGGGAACTCCTTAATTTTCCGGGATAAAAAGTCCTTGTCTTCCTATGCCTTTGTCCTTCCCCGGGATGTAAACTACCACTATACCGAATTTCATCCAAATCGGTTGAACAGTTGGTACGGTCAACGGTTGGTAGATTCATTCGACGATTCGAAAGCACTTGTAAAAGTTTATTTGAATAAAAACCATTTGAATTTTGAATTTTGAACAGATGGGCCGTGAAAGCGTAGCAGACAGACAGACAGACACACTTTCGCATTTATAATATTAGTATGGAAGTATGGATTATATTCATACATACAATATGTGGACGTATTAGTTGTATAAAAATATTATGTGGAATTACCACCACGGTACCTTGTACCTACCTACATAGGGCTATGGTAGAGTATGGGTAGAGTAATTATTATTGACTATCGGTAGCTCCGATCGTATAATTTTCATGCAGCAATGATTTCGTAACGGTTGCGCTCGACTAGAACGGGTATTGCCTTTACATGCCACTGTTCATTTATGATTTAAAATTCTCCATACAAATCTACTTATAGTTGGGTAGTTATTAGTTACTTAGGTACCTACCTACTGATTTCAATTTTATTCTTGCGTTTCAACACTATAGATTTCGTCAGTAAATAATATAGGTATGTAAGTACTTAAGATTGGTAGATTATTATTATTAGGTATAAATATATTTTCATCTCAAAGAGACTAGAACTAATAGTTAGTGGCATTTTCCTATATTTAACTTATCGCGTGAACTCGCTATCACGACCTCTTTATCAAATTTCTGTTGGCATTTAACTATACCTACCTATAGTTACTTACCAAAATATTTCGCTCGAAGAAATAAAGGCCGCGTCATTGTGGATGTTAATCTTGCTATTTAGTTGGTAAACTGAGATGATAACTTCTAGTGGAGAAACTCCTCGACACTCGAGGCAGATATGAATGTATAAGCACATTATTTGCAATGATAATTCAAGGCGCTTATCAGTTGTGCAGAGGCGATGACGCACGCGCTATGCTGATAACGCCCAATCGCTCGATTGTTGCTTGTTGGCACTTGTTGGTCAGGGAACCAGTGAACCACGGAATCGACGAATATGAATTAGGTACACGATAGGTAGGCATTCGTTAAATTCACAGACCCCATGATATGGTATTAACTTTTCATTTAAATTCAATAAACTCAATTTATTTATAACATGTAGGACATACAGTTACAGGTGTCTCTTATGTTACGTCATGTTTTGACTTTACCACCGGTTGGGAAAGCGAGTTCTGCTGAGAAGAATTGGTTGGTTGATAGTAGATAATATAAATTTAATTTAGAAATATAGTTAACTAGTCATTTTAGGAATTCAACATTTTAAAAAATCCGACGTCGGCGACCTAAACGAATTATAATTATTAGGTATTACCTTTATCAGCAATGTAGGTACATATTTAAGCCGACAAATTAATTCAGTCCTAATCTAAGTATGGGTCTAGTTTACGTACCTACATATTTTTTTAAATAATAAGAATGAATACAAAAAATATGCGATACACAGCAATATTTACGAAAATGCTTGTTACAGCTAAGTATCAATAAAACAAAATATCAATAGGTATAGAAGTTCATAATAGGCAAGTATACCTAAGTATTGGTAACTCTTTAACTTGTTAGCTAATAGGTATATTTATTAACTACATATTTATATATGTAACAAAAACTATCTTGTGTAGATATAAACAAATAATGCATTCTCTTATCGAACATACTAATAATTATATTAGGTATGGAAGTTAGAAAGTAGGTAAGTACATGAAGTTATGGTAGAGATTAATTATTATGGGATATGTAACAGGCTTCTGTTTCACTCGTGTATTATAAAAATATAACCTCACAGCCAAGCAAGTTATTCAGACATTAAGGCGGGGGCGCGGGCACTTGTTGCGTTGTTTTGTCGGCATTCTTGCAGACTTGCCTGTTGCTGACCAGCCATGTCACATCACGACCTTGACAAAACTCTATGGGGGTAGACAAACATTTCTTAACAGTTCGCCATCATGGCGCTGACTCGGTAGTGCACTATTGATTTAGTGTATGTTCCGATATACACTGTTCAGTGCTCTTACTGGGGAGAAATTCGTTCCGTTATGGACTGACACTTGACAGTATAGTGCCGCAGTATCCTATGGAAATATATGACGTCATAAATCGTCGCCATTTTTGTACTGTGAGCACTGGCGTTTTCGAGGATAGGTGCTCTCAGTGCTTCGATCACGTGATCAACAGCTGGACTGCGTTCCGTTTTAAACAGTAACCAGTATAGCCTACTATAAAGGAACGGCTTCGCAGTATACTAAATTGACGTCACACCTTACAGTGCTCGCAGTGTATACCCTTAGGATTGGTCTCCACCAATCCTAAATCTATGACTATTATCTTCTAAAATAAAATTAAAATAAGAGTATGTAGCTGTGGTATACCTACTTTTCACGTTATCTTCATACAGTATAACTCTACTTGCATACCTACTCTAGCTCGTATAATAAAATTATATTATAAAACTGTCCTTAGGTTTTCTAAAAACTTGTGTTCTATTTTACTATAATTGTTATATAGATACCGACTTGATTCTTGATTTAAAATCAAGTAAGAATTGAGTGATCTGCTTAGCTGTAATTATGTAATAATATTCATCCAATCTTTTATAATAACATCAAACGTTGACTCGTTGGAAGCTATTGAGTAAATTGTTGGTCCGGTCAGGCGGACTCAGGCGCCATAAAGTCGCGTGGGCGGGAAACCCGTCTTGGTGGCAAGCGTTGAAATGAACACACAATATTTACCTATACGTAGATGTAGCGTTTCTACTCTCGACTGCTTTTGTACGATGCTGTTTAAATAAAGACTGAAATATTTGATTCGCTATTATAGTAACATATTACAAACGGTCCATGGGGATTGGGGACACGTAATAGAGTTACTTAATATAAAAGTTAAGAAAGTTATTATTGAGAGGATTGTATGTGGCACTGAAAGAAAGCCTCGAAGTGAGCAAACATGCCCCCACCTCGTCGGGCTTCCCTCAGATCCAGGTCATCGGCTGGCTGGCCTGACCGCTAGGCGCTATGCCGACGCGTTGCTGTGACGGGCCGCTCGCTCGGCCGCGCCCCGCCGCTGTGCTCCTTGTTAGGTGTTCTATACACTGCTATACCTACGTAACGCCTACTTATTTAAACCAAGCTAATCGATAGCGAATGAATGGCACGCAAACGCAAAGGAATTTAATGAAAGTTCAACCATATGGTAGACATCAGGTGCATGTCTAATCTTAACGAATTGTGTATTGATCTGTTGACTCTACATTGATTTGTGAATCATCATATAATACAGGAAAGCCTTTGTTGGAATCAATAATAATATCACTGCCTAAGTAAATATGTACGTTCTAAATTATTAAAAGAGGATCTTATCACAGACATTAGAAACATCCACACTTCCGTCGCAATATCTTAAAAAGTGATTGCAAAATTACGTCCCAGCAACGAGACAAAATTAAAGTGGGTTTTTTCGTTTGATAATGAGCCGTGGAATCCCTCAAATGATTCTTCGAAAGTCCTTCTGTTCAAGTTCAAGAATGTTTTCTTCCAGAAATATCTCATTCGCAAAAGCGAGATGGAACGCGAGGCAGGCAGTTTACTGATGACGATGTGCACGTAAGCACGCGAGATTATTGCCAAAAATATTTCTGTTAACAGTTAACAATCAAATATAATATTATAAATGCGAAAGTTTGGATGTATGGATGTATGTTTGTTACTCAATCACGCTCCAACGGATGAACGGATCTGGATGAAATTTAGCACAGAGATAGATTATAGTCTGGAATAGCACATAGGCTACTTTTTATCCCGGAAAATTAAAGAGTTCCCGCGGGAACCGAAAAACCTCAATCCACGCGGACGAAGTCGCGGGCATCAGCTAGTCATCAAATAAATATTATAAATGCGAAAGGTTGGATGGATGTATGGATGTGTGGATGTATGGATGTATGGATGTTTGTTACTCAATCACGCCCCAACGGCTGAACGGATCTGGATGAAATTTGGCACAGAGATAGATTATATTCTGGAATAACAATACTTTTTATCCCGGAAAATTAAAGAGTTCCCGCGGGAACCGAAAAAACCTCGATCCACGCGGACGAAGTCGCGGGCATCAGCTAGTTATTTATACAGCGCGCAACAAACTTTCATTTACGATTTAAATTTTTAAGTATCTATCTTCCTAAGTGTGTACCTATCTATAGCTAGCTAATCTAGCATAGTTCAAGGAATTAATAAATCTGTAAAAGTCTTTACTTATTTAATTATTAACAAAGGTAAAGATGAAGAAAAATGAACCCTATCAGTTTGCTATTGAAAATAACGAAATGCAGCTAATAAGTGCCTACGTTAATTTCTGCAGATTGTTCAAGTATCAGTTGATAGTTGGTAGTTGGTACTACTATTGCTAAAATAATTGACAAAATAGGTTTATGTAGTAAACTATTGAAATCAGATATTTTTTTTATTTGCTTTATAATAATTGTACTTAGTACCGAACTCCCAGGAGTGTGATTTGTAGATTTTGAACACTATAACATCTCTCAGATTTTAACAAAAAAACTGTTAAAGTAATGAAACGTAAATAGCTAGTTCTTATTATGAAGGAATAATACAGAACGTTTTTAGTCCCATAGGTACTTTTATTTCCTAAATTTAGTATGCAAAGTGGCCAGAGGTCAAGGTTTTTTGCTTAAATAAGCTAAAGTTTTGTGGGTCAGGCAAAATATTGGTAAATAATTAAATTATAGGCCTGTTAAAAAATTTTGAAGACAGGCAAGTGATATATTATGGCACAGGAAAATGAAAATTAACTTTAAATATGTACAAAAATGCATGATAAGTGACGTGTATATACTTGACTATACCTATATAATTTATAATTGACTGAAAACCGTTAGAAAATATTATGATATGAATGTTATTTTACTGCCAGAATAGTGAGAAATAACCAGGAAAGTGTAATAATTAAACACAAATTCTCATATTTATTTTTTATTTAGAAATAATTAATTACAAAATTGAAATATTAAGGCACTAGGAATAATGACAGTCTGTTTTAAACATAAGTAAGTCTTTGTAGCATAATACTTTCCTAAAGGACTTGTCCAAGATTGGGCCTTGAACATGAACCAAGATGATTCTAATACACGTGAATAGAGATCCTAAAATATGGCTTTTAGAATTATTTACACATTTTTAAAGGACCCCAATTTGGAGAAAAATATATTTTTATTTTGTGGCTTTTTTAGATCTTTGTCTTCTTATCAACAGTAAAAAAAAACTTGATTTTTTATGTCACGTATGTCATTGAGTGATTGTCAAATGTCACTGTCAGTTTTGTTTATCTTAATTTATTGGTGATTTATTGTTGTCTATTAATTATTTTACGAATGACTCAAATACTCAATTATTATTTATTAATCTTATAATGTTGTATGTACTACCTATGTAGTGGAAAATGGGCAGTTTATCGAAATGGAATATTAATAATCACAATTTATGCGCATTACCCAAGTTTTAGTGTTGCCATCCATCGAAAAATAAGTCTACGAACGATATTTTTCATAATTAATTTTTAAAAAAACGGGGTTTTCTAAAATTATATTATTTAAATGGCGTTTAATGTTATATTTTTTTCTCTTTCACGTGATGGCAGTTTGGTTCTAGTTCATTGACACTCAGAATAAAAAACCACCCTCCATACTGAACTGGGACATGTCCTTTGTCTTAAAGAGATCATATAATCAACAAACTTAATACGTATTCTATGAATCCGATGATGATTGCTGTTAAATTTTTTTAATATCAATCAACGATGACATAATAATTGCTAATATTTTTTTACAGGAACGCATAGTAAGTATAGCTTATAACGTCTTTGAGAGGTGATATCTAGTAAAAGGCCCATCCACATTCGTCAGTTTTTATGCTGTTTACATAGGTACTGCGCATACTTTAATACTGTACAAGAATCAGCTTTTCTAATTATTGTTCATTTTTGGTTACAATAAACCGTAAATAAATAAAATAAATAGGTAAATAGCGAAAGGCCCATCCACATGCAGGCAAACTGTAACTTTTGTGATCAGTGGAGAGCTCTACATCCACCTAACACTGAATCAGCCTTTCTGGCGATGGTTACCAAAAGTGCAGTTATCTCTTAGTCTATATTTTTATTATCCTCTCTGGATTGGTTTATAGATATTATCTAGAGATAGTGATTATCAGTAGGTATGTGTAAAACGTGGCTAAACCTACCAGGGAAATAATATTATCTTGCAGAAAATAAGTTATATCTTGTTCATATGAAGTTTGAATGCCAATTGGTAATATATAAAGTAAGTATAAACACCTGTATAAAGACAAATGACGTCATCTTTTCATATACAATGTGCGATATTATGTGATGAAGATAATAATAATCGTGAGTCAGCGAAGCCAAGTTCCACTTGACCAAATAAATAACCATTCATTGTCGCTACCGCTTGTCTTTCCTTAATAATGCTTATTAGTATTCGCATGCAATAGTAAATAATGATAATGTCAGATACAAATATATTACACTTTCTACCCACGTTATAAAAACGATCCTTTTATTTTAAGCGGAATTTATTATAACTTTACAGGAAAAAAATAAAAAAAATCAAAAATAAATAAAAACCGACTTCAATAACCGCAAACACAAAAAAAAAATATTTATTTATTATATTTAGAAAAGTTAATGTAGTACATAGTTCTATAATAATGTTTATGGAGTCGGTGCCAATTATTAGCCGCACTAATCGTTTATTCTTCATATGGTTTTGGGTCCCCACCACAGGGTTTACTTCTCGGTGGTCTCCACATTTTCACCTCCTTTTTTTTTTGAAGTCGGTTTAAAATAAGTACCTAATTAAAGGACATGCACAAAGTACAGCTTATCTCTTGAAGAGATTTGTTTCAGATGCCCCAGTTAGTACATTCCTAAGGATATTGAAGTTTTTATTCGAGCGAAATGTTATGTTCTTTAAATAGATTTGGCTTTCATCACAAATACAGTCGAGTGACACAAGCGGCTTGAGAGCAACGCTTGGTAATTTGCCAGAACTCAAATTTGGGAAGGTGTTCCTGCTTCCGAGATACATTCTTTGCACCTACTCACGATTACCAAAATATTTTTTGTGATGACATGCCACTTGAGAGTTGAAAAAGTTGGTTACAATCAAATCATTCGTTATACAGGTATTTTACCTTCCTGTATTAACCGATGCATGAAGATTCTTATAGGAATTTCGTGAGATCTCCGCGTTTATGTAAGTTACACATTTACAAATCATAACAACAATACAGATTACAGAAAGTACATGAACTAAGATTGGAAACAGGGTGAGGATTGAGTAGATGATAGATCTCTACCGTGCCTAGGTGTATAAATACGTAAAATATTCTATAAACTTAGTAGCTATAAACTTATAACTAACACCAAATCGGTGAGACGTCGTCAGTCGTCATCATATTTCGCAAAATTGCTATAAAAATTAGCAACTGTTACTATACCTACTGACGAGTGACAACAGCGCATTGACAACAAAATATGTTCGCTAAGACTTAGATGAAAATATGTACAGACTGGGATTATATTTTCCTTAGGAGAATCAAAATTATCGTGAAAAATTTTGCGTGCATTACATGAGGATATTGGGGCTGATTCTGTATAACACAATCTCTAAACTACCTAAACTAAATTGGCAGCTTTAAATCTAGTTCTGTCCCTTTCCGTAGGGAGTATTATGAAAGGGTTAGCAATATTTTTAATGCTCTAATTTTAGTTTAGTTTAGAGATTGTGCAGTACAGAATCAGCCCCAATGTCACGTATTTGCTGCGTAGGTATATTTGCAAGTTCTACTAGGTAGTATCATTTATAATAATGAAAACTTGTGATAGGTAAAAAAAGATAGTGATTGTTAGGTACTTTATAAAACAAAAGTCGGTTGTAACGAATTTGGCTTTGCAAAAAACCCACAGTTTCAAGATAATAATGTTTGCTTTGTTAGGGGTCTGATGAATCTTACCCTATATTCGGATTACTTATTCTATGGCTTATCTACTGCCCACGAAATAGGAACAGTTATACTGTGACGATCACATTGATATCCGACGCTACTCCAAAATGCTCAAGTTTGGCAAAAGTAGCACAAACTCAGCCCATAAAAATAATTGCGATTATCACACTTTGAGGCAAACTGCAAGGCCAAAAGCACCATGCGCTTACTAAACTAACATTTCCTTTCTGCTTTAAGTTCTAGAAATCCTGAACCTGATGGTGCAAAACGCGATTACCTACTTCTTATCTCCAACCGGATCCATGGATATATCCAGAGCTGCAAAATGGTATGATCCAATTTAACGCCTTTATTTCTGCTTTTTAAAGATCGCTATTGTGTTGCCTTTGACCTGCCACGTTTTCTTGTAATCCCCTAGCTCTTTTTATTTGATCATATTCTATTATCCAATTTGCTGTTCCGGCTATGTTACGTAATGCTTCAGTTGCTCTTTTGGTCATTGTTAAAACTTCTATAACACTATGATGCTTTCAATTGTTGAGTTAGTATCAACAATCATGATCCAACAATCAGCAAATAATTTGATATTTTGTCCACCATTTATTATATGGACTGTGGCTTAAGCGTAACTTGAATAACAAAAAGTTTCATTGAATAGTACCTAAGCCTGAAACTCCTGAGAAGCCTGAACCGGATAGATTGCTTTGTATTAATATTATTTGAAAAATTGTTTGGTTGTTTGTTGTAAGCTTACCTAACAAGTAAGTAGCCTTGCTTTGCTTGCTAAAATATAATTGAACTGATTGTTCATACTTAAACTGCTTAGTGCTACTTAGCTTCTGATCGTGCATATGCTTACATAGAGTTACCTGTTTTATGAAAGTAGGAACACGCTTTTATTTTTTTGCTTGTTTTTATAACGGCTTTAGACCTGAAGAGAGAAGTATAAGCGTCGTTCCAGAAAGTGGTATCAATTTAACACTTAATAGGTTTGTACTCTCATTACGTGTAGAGGCTTCACGAGAGATCAAATATAGTAATTAGATACCTAATCATAAAACTTGGCTAAAGCCTTACGACAATAATCATTTGATCAAGCCGAAATTGCTATTACAATATCTTGATTAAAGTAACTATATTATAAACACAAGGTATTCAATAGGTTTCAGTCTAAGTGAAAGATTAAATTACCATTGTCATAACACTCGTAATTATTTTCAACATGGCGTCCGTACTCCGTAGGTACCCCACAGATTCAATCGAATGACACACGGACACGAAACTAGTCCAATTGATAGACATTACACTTCCTGTTTATATTGACAAACAGTAATAATATTTTAAGTTGTAGAGACAAGCGGCTGGATGAAGAATTAGGCCTTATTATATAAAAATGTCATCTTTACAGTGTACCGATCGCAATCACTTCTGATTGGTTAACAGCCTTCCGCTATTGGCCAAAATCCATTGATGCAGCAAGAATACCATAACATAGTCAATCACATCAATAAGACTGTAAGATTGATTCAGGTTTTTACATAATGAACCTGCTGGGTACGTTGCGAGCTTTCCAAAACACCTTTCGTAGTCGGTATATATCCAGGGTTATGAATGCATTGGTAGATTGGTAAGTCTTGGCCATTTCTTATCTTCATGGCAATTCACCTACCTACTACATCTTAGCATCTTACCTAAGATACCTGTTTGCCCACGTTGAGGATACACTCCGACTTATTCTATTTAGATAATATAGAATACTTTGTACTTACCTACCTAAATACAGAAGCCATTATAAATCGAATATCTTACAATGTGCGTCAGCATACTGTCGCATCCTACATTTTTTACTGGTCACCGAAAATTGAAAAAAAATCCTACCTAATTAAATTTAAATTAATAAAAACCGGCCAAGTGCGAGTCGGACTCGCGCACCGAGGGTTCCGTACAAACCTGTAGTAAGTTTTACGATTTATGACGTATTAAAAACAAGACGAAATGAACCGCAAAACTAACTTTGTTTGTAGAGGTTTATTGTTAATATCAAAAAATTACGTTTGTTGTATGGGAGCCCCCCTTTAATATTTACTTTATTGATATTTAATTATTTATTTTGAAAGGTAATATACAAGTTAATATTCTGTGAAAATTTGAACCGTCTACCTGTTACCGTTTTTAATATTGAGCAAAAAAATACGAAAAAAACACGTTTATTGTATGGGGACCCCCCTTAATATACATATTTTTTTAATTTTTAGTATTTGTTGTTATAGCGGCAACGGAAATACATCATTTGTGAAAATTTCAGCTTTCTAGCTATCACGGTTTATGAGATACAGCCTGGAGACAGACAGACAGACAGACAGACAGACAGACAGACAGACAGACAGACAGACAGACAGACAGACAGACAGACAGACAGACAGACAGACAGCGGAGTCTTAGTAATAGGGTCCCGTTTTTACCCTTTGGGTACGGAACCCTAAAAAAGGTACTTACACTTGCATAAACGCTACTCTATTACGTAATGTCCTAAGATTGCTCAGTTATATTTCTAAGCAAGACCCATAGACAAGGACGGAGGTATCGGCGTTGCTCTCTCGGACTGCAGTCACAAACAATGACACAGCCGTGGCCGGAGAGCCGTCAATAGTTGTGCTGAACCGGTATTACGATTCTCGGAATCCCCCCGAGCACGCGCCACCGCCTCCCGCCGCCTCGGGTTACCAACTTTTTCACATTTACCATTCCGATATTTCCAAGAACTTATCTCGCTTCCCACTACCGTGTCTATTTTGAAAAGGAATCTCTTTTATGATTTTTTTAAATTCCATTACAAGTTGGCTGCGACTTCATTTGGTAGTAAGTGACGGTGGTAACTGGTAGCCTTAGAATTTAGATGGAAGCGAGATAACCTGGGACCCTTTCCAGATAGTCAAATATAAATATTATAAATGCGAAAGTTTGGATGGATGTATGGATGTATGGATGGATGTTTGTTACTCAATCACGCCCCAACGGCTGAACGGATCTGGATGAAATATGGCACAGAGATAGATTATAGTCTGGAATAACACATAGGCTACTTTTTATCCCGGAAAATTAAGGAGTTCCCGCGGGAAACGAAAAACCTCGATCCACGCGGACGAAGTCGCGGGCATCAGCTAGTTAGTAATAAATTAAACCTATAACCCCGTATATAAACTTCATCTTGTCTTTTTGGTTGAGTAATAAGTATGTAATAACTAGCTGATGCCCGCGACTTTGTCCGCATGGTTTAAGTTTTTTGATTCCTACGGGAACTCCTTAATTTTCCGGGATAAAAAGTTGCCTATGTCACTCTCCAGGTCCTCAACTATATCCATGCCAAAAATCACTTCAATCCGTTGCTCCGTTATGGCGTGATTGAAGGACAAACCAACAAACAAACACACTTTCGCATTTATAATATTAGCACAGAATAGGTAATAATAGGTCTTTATTCTTTACCTATGAAATTGCCGTTTTGTATGGAATAAGTGAAAGTACTTATTTTTTCAAACTTTTTTATTTCTGTTATTCGAAGCAATCACCCATGCAATCGACGCATCTTTGCCAACGCTTTGGCAGTTTATTGATGCCCTTCTTGTAAAAATCAGCTGGACGGGAGGCAACAAACTCTTCACCGCCTCTCGGGAATTGAATGTTTTACCCACTAAAAAGTTGTCTAAATTTTGGAAAAGTCGGTAGGTGCAAGGTCTGGTGAGTATGGCGGATGAGGGAGAGCTTCCAACCCCAGCTCTTGCAGCTTGGAGACTGTCTGTTGCGCAGTATGGGGTCGCGCGTTGTCGTGAAGGAGCAGTGGGGACGATCGATTGACCAAAGCTGGTTGCAGATGTGCAAGCTTTTCCATCATTCTCTCCAGTTCTTCACAGTACACATCTGCAGTAATGCTCATGCCGTTTTGTAAAAAGCTGTGGTGAATCACACCCGCACTAGACCACCAAACAGTGACCATCACCTTTTTAGGGGTCATTTTTGGTTTAGGGCATTACTTTGGTGCTGAACCAGGATCTAACCAACTTGCTGAGCGCTATCGATTGTCGAACAGAATCCATTTTTCGTCGCACGTAACAATTCGTTTCAAAATTCCTTCATTTCTTTGCCTGTTGAGCAGCGCAAGGCAGGTCTCGACGCGTACGTTGCGCTGGCGATCGTTAAGGTCGTGGGGCACCCATCTATCAAGCTTTTTTACCTTGCCAATTGGTCGCAAATGGATCAATATTGTTTTGATGCTTACATCAAACGCTGCTGCTAGCTCAGCTGTAGATTGAGTTTCGTCAACTTCCACAATCGCCTTTAATTAATTATTGTTGACCAAAGTCTCCGGACGACTACGAGCTTCATTTTTCAAGTCAAAATTTCCAGAACGGAACCGGGAAAACCAATAACGGGTTGTGCGTTCGTTTGTACAGTTCTTTCCGTAAACGTTTTTGATATTACGTGCCGGTTGTGTCGCGTTGGTGCCACGACGGAACTCATCCAATCAAAACCATACTAATATTATAAATGCGAAAGTGTGTCTGTCTGTCTGTCTGTCTGTCTGTCTGTCTGTCTGTCTGTCTGTCTGTCTGTCTGTCTGTCTGTCTGCTACGCTTTCCCGGCCCATCTTTTCAACCGATTTTGCTGAAATTTGGTATAGGGGTAGGTTATATCCCGGGGAAGGACATAGGCTTGCCTTGCTCTGAGAAGTGGATAAGTTAATTTTATCTCTTGTCACTGGATAAAAGATAAAATTAACTTATCCACTTCTCAGAGCACGGCAACGGGAGAGGAGAAGTTTATCCCCGTTTGACATTTCACGGGGACTCGGGGGATTATTTATCCGCCGTTATTTAGCGTTTTTATTTATTTATTTAGGAATAAAAATTTTATCCTTTCCTCGGGGAGAAAATTGTCTCGGCCCATGCTAGGGGGGCAGTTCGGAATGCTCGTTCACTAAACGCCTTCCGATAGATCATCCTGAAAATTGGTCCCTATCTTTCTTAAATTTCCAAATTATGTTGCCTAATTCGAATAAAGGTAGGTATATATGCGCGCGTAGTACCTATAATATTAGATATCCTGTGCTAAAAACCAATGGTATAATCATTAAACCAATAACCATACTTATATTTTTTTTTAAACAACCATCTTGAAGACCTCCTTTTTTTGAAGTCTGTTAATGATATAAGATAGTTTCATTAATAAAACAGACGCTGTTGATGTTTTAAATATCATAGGTTGCAGCTGCTGCCTAGACTCTAGACTCTAGAGGTTCACAACTCGTAGGTACCTACGTAGGTACAGACTACAGGTGATGACTTGCGGATTGCCCCCATGCCGCATTTAGTTCGTATCATAATTTTCTGCAGTTGTACGTATACGTAGCACAATTTGCAACATTACTTCTAGGCTCTAGCTAGTAGCTAGAAATTAATTCATGCAGAATACTTCGCTCTTCGGAATCTGACCGCAATAACCAGATGGTTATGATTTACGCCGTCGTGTCCGCATTTTTCTTGGCATTTTTATATGCGTACAGCGTAGCTCAGTGTAAATTCGTATACCAACAGGTTCCCATTTCATTTTAGACCCATTAACCATATTTCCATGCGTATTTACAGGTAGGTAGCTATCAAGAATGAAATTTCCCAGTGGACAGTAGGTATGAAGTGTCCGAGCAATTCCGAGAATCAATTAAAGTTGTCATTGGGGCCTTTGATTATGTATATAGGAGAGGATATGTTGCATTATACTCAATTATAGTTATACGATGTATTTTGTTAACAAAACATGTAACCTATGTTTTGACTTTTCTTACTTAATGAAAGCTACGTTATTAGAACGAGACAGGTATATTATGTTATTGCGTGAACGTGTCGCGCAATTGTCATATGACGTCATCACACTTAGCTATTGAAGCCAATTTTTGGTTGCTTAAAAATGGCGTGTTGTGCTTCCGGTATTTCGGATGTGATTAATTTGTAAATATAAACCTGTTTTGTGCATATTTGCATGTGTTTTGCTGTAGTTTTATGTGATCAACTATGGTGAAGTGCTCAGCTGTGGGATGCAATAAGAAAACTAAAATAAAACGGCCAGGAATTTCATTTCTTATGTGAGTGACAAAGTCGCCTAGTTTTTCTTTTTGTGGCAAGTATTTCGATTAATTATAGCTTAGCTTCTTCTTAACTGAATCCAAAACACGTCAATTTTTGCGCTGTCCCCAAAAATTTTGATTATTTTATTAGTTTTTGTTTGAGCTTATATATAGTGCGGGGATTGTATTGTTTGTTTACAAATAAATTGAATATCGATAAAATTAAAACTTCATATTATTCTTACTGTTTCTCACTCTAATGGGTGGAGAGATGAAATTAAACAGACAGCTTCTACTTATAATATTGCCAAACGCATTTTAGGCTGTAGCGGTGATAACCAAGTGATTAAGACACCCGATCTCCGGTATGGTGTCGCGTGTTCGAAAATTACAGTATCTATTTAAGTGGTTTTTGGTCCCTTCATGCAATTATTGTGTATCATTTTAACTAATGTTTTACAATTGTTTCAGATTCCCAAAAAATCATGAATTAAGGCTAAGATGAAAACGGTTTGGCCATAGTCCACCAAGCTGGCAAACACGGGGGCGTTGCGTCATGATTATATTTTTACTCATCATTTCACCCAGCCAGCGTCCACTACTGAGTAGGAGTCTCCCCTTGGAATGAGAAAGGTTCAGCCATAGTCCACTACGCTGGTCAACAAGAGGGCCACAGAACGTGATTACCATTTTTCTGAAAAACTTCTGGTCTGAAAGAAACGCTGTTTTTGGTTTTAAATATGCATAGTTCTGAGAAGTTCTAATTAATGTTTAAATTTATGGGCACAAAGGAGCGTCGCGGGTTTTTTAATTTTTTTAATTTTATTACTTGTTTTATTTAAAGATCAATCTGTAAACGCAAGTAGTTTTATATCTATTGTAATAATATTATCAATTGCTTTTATTTATCTATAAATTTTTCACTTTTGAAATGAAATTCCTGGCCGTTTTATTTTAGTTTTATTATTGCATCCCACAACTGAGCACTTCACCATGATTACATAAAACTACAGCAAAACACATGAAAATATTCACAAAACAGGTTTATATTTACAAATTAGTCACAACCGAAACACCGGAAACACAACAGACGCCATTTTTATGAAACCAAAAATTGGCTTCAATAGCTAAATTTGATGACGTCATATGACAATTGCGCGACACGTTCACGCAATACCTGTCAATATACCTGTCTCGTTCTAATAACGTAGCTTTCATTATTGTAAGAAAAGTCAAAACATAGTTTTACATGTTTTGTTATCAAAATGCATCGTATAACTATAATAATTGAGTATAATCATAGCCGTCTCTATCCCCTTTGGATAGAGAGGGCTATGGTATAATGCAACATATCCTATATATATAATCAAAGCTACCTAGTTTGTAAAAAATATTGGCACATAGATACCTTGGTCAAAAATTGGTCGTCGAAGAGGTCGTTGCAAAATACAGACATTAAGATTTTCTAAGAAAACACAATAATTAACTTTTCCTAGTAAATAAAGATGTAGGTAGGTATATATATTTGCTGGAAATAAGTAAGCGGGAATGAACTATATCATAGCATCATTATTGTATCTGTGACCTCCCGGACGGCGGCGCGGCGCCCACGGGCCTAGCGTTCGTTGCCATAGTGACCCTTGTGAATAGGATGGTAACATATTGGTTAAATGCTCGAAGCTTGGCACATATCAACTGTGCTACTGCTAGGCTTATATCTTATGTATCTACAAAGTCGGAGCTAGATAAGTCGCAAATATAACTGATAGTTGCGCTTGAGAATGATATTCCTGATGATTAGTTTTCAAATCTCAATAAAAACTAAAAATTACCGTAAAATTGGATATTTAACCAAGCTTTTGTTCTCAGATGAACAATCTTGCCCCTTTACATGTCTGTCTGATTCCCGCGCTAAAAGTACCTAAAGCCCCCATCGTGCCTAGATCACTTTATATCTACTTGTTATCTGTGAAAGTTCGGTGCAAATCTATTATTTTTTTTAAATTAATAAAATATTATAGTATTGAATGTCAACATTATATTATTTATCACTGGCGATTCATTCTTCACCAAGACGGCAACCGCCCTTATAAGCTCTTTAATAGATAGGTAACTAGGTACATACCTACTGATTTCTGACCCAATTTTTTGTCTGCAATTTGCAACCTAACAGGTAGGTACTAGTAAAAATACCTCTCATCTCATTATATAGTCACTTATCATCAGGCTTGATGGAGCGCAAACTATATTATGTACTTAATGCAAAATGCGTGCGAGTCTTCTTTTTCTGAAGGAACTCCTTAAGGAAGTCCATTAAGGCAGGCGGCAGATCTTAAAATAGTGCGTCTCTCGTGGAAACAAGTCACATGCTGCTGCCATTGATAGACTGGTATAGCTGATACGTCTCGAACTGGAAGAGAATACCACCTTTGTACTTAATTTTGTTTATGTGCAATAAAGAATTAAACAAACTAACTTTCATATGACTGCCCTGGGCCTCCACACTGGCATAAGTGCCTACTACCTACTCAACAATAATAATTCAGAGAAGGAAAAAACAAAAAAAGTTGATTTGGCAGTCGATGCTTGAATCAATAATAAATTAATGCCTAAAATATTCAGTGACGTTTAGAAATAACAAGCTAATATCGTCAGATCAAACACATTGCATAATGACTCATAAGACGAACGTAAACAGCTTTAAAAGATCTTTTGCACGAGAGGAAAATATAACTGGCTTGGAAAAATCTTGTTTGGGAATCCACCTTCCTGCCTATTAATAGACCTTTCTAAACAAACGCCCAATTTTATATGAGAACTTTTTTCATTGAAGTTTTCTTTGTTTAAGTTAGTAGGTAAGCAAGGTCAGACTTTTTGTTACCAAATAACTCGCCAAGTTTGTGCCAGAACACGCTTAAATGGATCCGTAAGCATTTCAGTTCCTGAACTTTGGTGGTCAAACTTCCGTACAGGATAGTTTTACCGAAACTGTCTAAGAATCGTCCTTGTCCCAAGACTCCCAAGATATCACTCGAGAGTTTAGACAATTTTTTTTCAAAGAGGAATTTGCTTGTGTTTTAAAATTGTATAGGGCTATTTAGTTTTAGCTTTTACACCATTTTTTTCAATAACTGTACAGCGCGGCGTATCTACACTGAATTTCAATAATTTTAGTTACAACTTTAGATACATGTGATTTTATTGCAATTAATTAGTGCCACAAAACCAGACTCTGTATAACTTGTGCACTGTGTTGTAGTACGACATAGTACGTGGAATATTTTTAAGGAATGTGGATTAACACACAGGATGACAGATTGGACGTAGCTCCAAACTATGAGGGTTCTTTTATTTACTATGGAACTCTAAAAGTTGTTAGTATTTATCTCTATGATCGCATACTTGAGCACTGGTGAATGGTGATGCGATGAGGCTTGGAAAATCGTTACGTGCGTGCGTCGACGCGTCTAACATACTTTTAGTTTTAGGTACCTACCTAACTTTAACCTACTGCGTGCTTCTAGAAATTGAAATTCTAAGTAATGGAACTTGAAAGCATTCACACTTTATGACGACGTGCTTCAAACTGTTTCTCGTATTACAAATCATACACATTCTATGTGACGTCCTGGCTCCTGAGCCATCGCTCCTGCTGTAAAGTTAGAGGTTCGATCGTGTGTGCAATACGCGGCTTGAAGATAGGAATCTAATCTTAAGGAACCTAATATCTACTTACCTAAGTAATAAAAATTGACGAGTGTGCACTAGATTGTAGATTCATTGGTTTGTCCTTCGATCACGCCGCAACAGACTAAGTAAGCTACTTTTTTGCCCCGGAAAATCTAGAGTTCCCATGAAAACGATTAAAAACGAGAACCCTAGAACTTTGCAGCCGAATTATAAAAAGTTTAGGTTCCTTAAATAGGTAGGTACCTAGGTAATTACCTGCTGATGTGCTGAGGTAATAATTAAAATTCGTATTTGGGTAGACGTCAAAGCGGCAACGACCGTAATGACGCGAACGAGTAAATTGAATACGGGTCGCTCTACATTGTGTTACCAGTGACCTGTGAGACGCTTGCATAATTAATTATTTTACATAAGCGGAATTATAGTAATTTTTACGCGGAGATACGTTCTATGTGTACCTAGTACCTACGTATAATGCTTTATTTTTCAGACTTGAGAAGTAAACCAATTAAAGAAAACTTTCCGGTTAGTTCCTGTAACGCATTTAAGACGTTCTAATTCTAACGCGCTCTAAACTACCCAATGTCTTTTTGTTATTTTCTACTTTGATTAAGTACATTAACTATTTTCTAATCGTATGGTTGATAACTTGATACGTCTATGGTTTCATTGTGATTCCTACAGAAGTCAAAACAGTTTCGTGCCTCTTTATTCAAGCTATTCTTCACAGGGGGATGCGGAGTGTACCTAACTGTTAGTAATAAAAAAAATCTTAGCTGACTCAAAAGGAAAACGAGTCGCTTCTCATTTATGCCGGGTTCAGCGCTATACCTACACGGTGCATATTATGATTTTTTTACCTCGATCTAAGATAGGTAGGTAACTAGGTAGGTATGTCTAGTGGTGGACGCCCAGAGGCCCATCAGTTTCCTATTTTTTTTATAATTACATAATTATATAAATTACCTATATACCTACTTAAATGCAGGTAAAATATAACAAAAAAACGAACGATTCATTTAATTAACTCAACAGATGAAAAAGTAGTTGCGCTTGCGATAATAATTTTATGTACTTAGTTAACTTTTATAATTAATTAACTCTTTTAAATTCGAGATTTTTTTTTAAAAAAAATTTATTTAATAAACTCTGATACACAAGATACAATAAATTAAATTTTCTTTTAAATTAATTAATTTTCATTTATTTCAAATTTTTTTTACAATACTTAATTCCCTATAAAATTTTAAATTTTTTCTATTAAAAATACTTTAACCCCTTACCTATCTACATAAAATAAGAATGACGTCACTCTACCTTATTATTTATTAAAACGGCCGACATTTAAAACCTACCGAATAAGTACCTAAATGGTGTACCTACCTAATGAGGCGTGACTTAATTGGACCTAAACGCACTTTTATGACGTGTATATGAAGATCATTTTGATGTACCTACCAGCACCTATTATAGATAATGGGCCGCTAGTGATCTATGATATTAACAACATCATGAAATTTCTCCATTGCTGCGCAATCCAAGCCCTGTCGCATTCTATTCCATTATGTTGGAACTGTTATTTATATTTATGACTATTGATTACGATATTAATCGCAATGCTGTTCATGTAAGATCGAAAACCGAGTGCAATTTATAGCACATTGACTTTTGGCTCGCCAAAGTTACTAAACCAGTAATAATAATGTAGGTAGGTAGGTATATAGGTAGGTACCAGGCGAGGCGAACTACACCTGCCTTCTCATACTCTGTTGTAACTTGTAACTAATGACGTTCGGACTAAGTATTTCATTTATTATACTGTAACTCTCGCCAGCTGCAGTCTGAAATACCTCTACCTAAGTACTAAGTATTCTATCTTGTTAATAATTTATGGGTTGCTTGCATTTGCCCATTTTGGTAGTGCGTAAGTACCTCTTAGATATACCTACTCGTGTGCCTCTTACTGCTCGGAGTTAGTTATATATGTGCGTTTTAAGAAATTGGTATTTCGCTTGCTTTAACAGTGAAGAAAATCATCCAGAGGAAATCTGCATGCCTGAAAGCTCGCAAAGATTTGTGAAGATGCTCAGCGTGGTTGACTATGTACAAAACCTTCCCATTCTGAGAGACGACGTTGTCAGTAAGTGAGCCGGCATTGGGTTGAAGTGATGATGGTTGTGGCATGTTATCTGTTTCCCCTGCTCAAAATCTACGTCCCGTATCCATTAAAAGTATGCTTTTGAAAAAAGCTTATTATACTGTGGAAGATTACGTAGATGACAAAAGAGCATTTCTATGATACCGATAGGTGGCGATTTGCACCCTTAAACAGTATTCAATTCTATGCCTTGATATGGGTAGTCGGGTATGTCACACTCTCTTATAACGTTTCTGTGGTGGTGTCGTGTGGTGCGGGTTGTTACGTTCCCTCAAATATGGTTGAGCGAAGCAATGGCTGGATCATGCGTCATGCTCGTGAACGGGTGCCACCGTCGGAAATGGGGCTGCCTCTGTCTGCCAGTCTTGGCGTGTATTGAATGTTGTATGCTCGTAATCGAAGATTACGTAAATGATTAAAAAAAAAAAGCGTGGATTTGATTCGCTCCAGCTATGCGTGGGACTGCAGTTACTTGTATCAATATGATGATTGTAAGTTTTGATGGAAAAGAGCAACCACCGAGTTTCTTGCTGGCTCTTCTCGGTAGGAATGGCATTCCGAACCAGCGGTAGATTCATATTATAACGATTCAAAAGCGCTTGTAAAAGCTTATTTGAATAAAAAACTTTTGAAGACTTAAAAGAATTTTGAATTTTCGTACGTAAATGTTACCCATTGTGATTAAGTAAACTTTTTGTTTTATCGAAAAAATCGATACTAATATTATAAACTAGCTGATGCTCGCAACTTCGTCGTGTCGTGTTCGTGGTTTAAGTTTTATTGATTCCCGCGGGAACTCCTTAATTTTCCGGGATAAAAACACTCTCGTCCTCAACTTTACCCATGCCAAAAATCACGTCGATCCGTTGCTCCGTTGCGGTGTGATTGAAGGACAAACCAACAAACAAACACACTTTCGCATTTATAATATTAGTATGAAGTATGATGCGAAAGTGTGCCTACTACGCTTTCACGGCCCATCGTCTTGATGCAATTTGGTATAGAAATAGATTGTATTGTTTCCCGGGAAGAACGTCGACTAGTGTCTACTTTTTTCCCGGAAAATTAAAGACATTCCCGCCGAAGTCATAAAAAACCTCATCCACGTGGGTAAAGTCTCGTGCATCATCTATTAAATTACACTTAGGTATGTACCTAGTAGGTAGTACCTACCTACCTACTGGTTTCTAAGTGGTCTTTTTATTAGGACTGCATCATCATATTGTTATTATTAAATGACGTCATAGGTGAGATCGTCTGAGGCAATCCGTTTACAATGGGCGTAAGTAGGTACCTACTTTTGGCTAACAGGCACCATCTTCATTCCGCACTAGAAAATTGAGTTTTACGCACTTTACTTAAGTTGTTATTATTACCTAGGTACCTACCAATACCTGTAATATAAAAAATGTTAAGCTGTACCTAGGTAGTTATCTCTTAAAAAATAAACAAGAGTTTATCAATCTCCATTTCATACACGCGGCGTTAATCTTATCAAAATGAAATTAAAACGATTCACAACTAAGTATGTTATCATACTAATACTTATTATAAATGCGAAAGTGTGTTTGTTTGTTGGTTTGTCCTTCGATCACGGAGCAACGGATCGACGTGATTTTTGGCATGGGTAGGTATAGTTGAAGACGGAGAGTGACATAAGCTACTTTTTATCCCGGAAAATTAAGGAGTTCCCGCGGGAATAAAAAAAAACTTAAACCACGCGGACGAAGTCGCGGGCATCAACTAGTACCTACAAAATAAATTAGTAAGGTAGGTAGGTATTTCCTTACTAAGTACCTATTACTTATTCTATTATCTTAAGTAGGCACCTAGGGAGGCATTTTCTCGGCAATAAAATCTAAGTAAGCACTAATACTAATTAATTATGAGACTAGATGATCCTGATAGGGGGGGTAAGGGGGAGAACGACAACAACATCTAGTCGGCCCCAACTGCCAACCTCACCTGCTCGTGGTGCCCCCTGCTGGACAACGAACGAGGCTCTGGCGACCGATCAATGGCGGTATATCCATCACACACCCAGCCGACCAACCGGGTGGAAGAGGCTACAGCGGCCTTGGGGTTCAAATGACTCCTAAAATGACTGGTGCAGAAGGCAAGGGGAAACCACTGCACTATTCTCCCAAGAAAGTTGTCATGAAAGGTACAAAAAATAAGATAACGAAGTGGCCATGCGAACCGCTTAGCAACCTGCGCCATACTGTGTCCGGGGCAGACGGTGGGACCATGTGGGTGTAGGAAACCAGGCACCCCACGGAAATTCTATTACTGGAACATCCATGAAGATGCGACATTGCCAGAAGATCGGCACATGGAATGTACGTGGTTTACTTCAACCAGGGAAGCTCAAAATTCTCGAAGATGAGCTACAAAGATGCAATATACACATCTGTGGTGTAAGTGAAACACATTTGAAGGGTAATGGTCACTTTCTCACCGAGACGAACGTCGTCTACTTCTCTGGTAATGACGATAACAGCAGGAACGGAGTTGCTTTTATTGTTACGAAAAGTTCAAAGAACTGTGTACTGGGGTATGAACCTGTTAGTGATAGAATAATAAGTATCAAACTTAAGGCATTACCCGTAAATTTTAACATCATTCAGCTTTATGCACCCACTAGTGCGGCGAGTGATGAGGACGTTGAAACCTTCTACAAAAATTTAGAGACAACCATCTTGAAAGTTCCATAGAGGGAATTACTTGTTATTATGGGAGACTTCAACTCCAAGATAGGTTCTGATTCCCACCTACTTAGTTCATGTGTTGGGAAATATGGCCTGGGGCAGCGCAACGAAAGAGGGGAACGCCTAATACAATTTGCAGCTGATAATAACTTGGTGATATCAAACAGTTTCTTCCAAAACCATCCTAGGCGGCTTTACACCTGGATATCACCTGATGGCAATTACCGAAACCAAATTGACTATATTTTGGTTAGGTCACGGTGGAAGACATCTATCCGGAATACTCACACATTACCAGGAGCCGACTGTGGAGCAGACCACCAACTCTTGATGTCCAAAATTCAGCTCAAACTAAGAGCGGCTCGTAAACTTGACCATCCACGAAGACTTGAAGTGAAAGATAAATCAAAGTTTATGACCGCACTTAAACAAAACTGGGATCAATGGACAACTGTAGATTGCAACAGCGAAGGTCCGGATTATATGTGGGATTGCGCCAAGAACCTCATTAGTTGTGCTGTCAAACATTCTGCACCACCTGTAGGCACTCCTAAACGACAACACTGGATGAGTGACAATACTCTGGCTCTTCTAGAGGAACGACGAGAAATGAAAGCTATGGGAACGGATGTGAGGCAATAAAATGAGAAATCTGCACAAATTCAAGCCGCATGCAGGCGAGATCTTAACACCCGGCTTCAAAACATATGTGTGGAAGTTGAAGCCCATGCAAATAAGCATGAATCGCGGGACCTCCATCTAAAGATTAAATCTATCACCCGTTCTCTCTCTTCAAAAACATGGGCTATTGAGAACTCTCATGGCCAAACAGTTACAGACATAGATGCAATATCCGAAACTTGGAGGGAATATTCTCAGTCACTGTTTGAGGACCCTCAATCAGTGTTTTACCTCGACCGAACCCATGGATGAAGATAAGGAGCCAGACATTCTTAAAGATGAAATCAGAGCGGCAATAAAACACCTGAAGACTGGAAAAGCCACAGGCAATGACTCAATTCCCATTGAAACTATCAAGGCCTCGGGACAATATGGCGTCCAGATCTTCCATGCGCTGTGTAACAAGGTGTGGGAAACCAGTTCATGGCCGCAAGAATGGGCCCACAGTGTCTTCATCCCACTTCACAAAAAGGGTTCTACCAGTGTAGCAACTATCGACTAATTGCATTAATACCTCACGCAAGTAAAATCCTGCTACACATAATAAACGAGCGCCTAAAGTCCTACCTATCCAAGAAGATTGCACCTGAACAGGCAGGCTTTGTTAAGGGGAAAGGTACCAGGGAGCAGATACTCATAGTGCGACAGATCATCGAGAAATCTCGTGAATTTAATAAGGCAACGTACATTTGCTTTGTGGATTTCTCAAAGGCTTTCGATTCTGTCAAATGGCCTAGACTTTGGGATACTCTGCTGAAGATGGGAACACCGAAGCACCTGGTTCACTTGCTTAGGTGTATGTACGAAGGAGGTACTGCATCCGTAAGAACAGATGACAAACTATCTGCACACTTTCATGCTAGTGCCGGCGTTCGTCAAGGATGCATTATCTCTCCCCTTTTATTTAACATCTACACAGAGCTAGTAATGAGACGTACCCTTGAGAACTGGACGGATGGAATTACAATAGGGGGTCTGAAAATCTCAAACTTACGATACGCGGACGATACCACCCTATTCGCGACTAGTATTAGCCATTTGGAAGAACTTCTTCAGAAGATGGAAAGCGTCAGTCTCGAGTTTGGCCTCAAAATCAACCGGACTAAGACTAAAGTTATGATTGTCGACCGTGTAAACAAAAACTCGTCAGAAGTCACACATATTAACCAATCATACGTCTATTTAGGAGCGTTGATTTCGAATAACGGGGGCTGCATCGATGAAATCAAGCGACGCATGGCTATATCTAGGTCTGCCATGGACAAGTTGCGGAAGATATGGAGGAACCGAAACATCACCAAGGCCACTAAGACCAGGCTAGTCAGAGCGCTTGTATTCCCCATATTTCTCTACGCTTCAGAAACGTGGACCCTGCGAGAAAGTGAGAAGAAGAGGATAGACGCTCTTGAGATGTGGTGCTGGAGAAGAATGTTGAGAGTGTCTTGGACCGAGTTCCGAACAAACAAGTCCATTCTTGAAGAACTCGGCATCAAGCAGCGTCTCTCGTCCATTGTACAGGCTCGCATTCTCACTTTCTTTGGTCACGTACTCGTAACTAGACGCGACGATAACATCTCTATTGAGCGTCTGGTTGTTCAAGGAAGAGTAGAGGGCACCAGGGCACGTGGCAGATCACCCATGAGGTGGACAGACCAAGTGAGGGCCGCGGTGGACGTCCCCTTACATGAATGCACTCGCATGGCTGCTATCAGAGAAGAGTGGAGACGGATAGTTAAGCGTGCCACAACACCAAAGTGACGGCCACGACCGCTCTGACAAGAGCGATACGACCAAGAAGAAGAAGAGATGATCCTAGGTGGGAACCTACCCTACAATCATAAAAGTACATACTAAGGTACATGGAAAATTAGTTAGGTAAGTACTTATTGTATCGTATAGATAATTTGACCGAGCGAAGCGAAAGTCTCTGACTCTGAGTCTACTTGAGTGAATTGGATCTTGTCCGTCCGTCCGTCCGTCCGTCTGTCAGAGCCTTATAACTTCTGAATTACTGAACGTTATTACTTCAAATTTAAATATAATATGTAAACCGATGGCCTCCCGCCGAATATGGCTTAAAAAGTTATAAAAATCTTTATTTCAGGGGGGCTCTCATAGAAGCGAATGCGAAGTAAAATATTTTTTATAGCGTTACATAGGGTTGCGGTATATCATTTAAAAGATAATTAGGAATAGAGTCCAAAAATATATTTTTTTTAATTTTTCCCCTAAAATTGACAAAATGGGGGGCTTTCAAAGTGGAGATTTTCTAACGTCCAAAGTTGACCTCAGAACTCAATTTTCTGAAAGGTTGAGCCTGAAACTTGATCAATTATTTGAATTATATCCTGTACTTGAACAACAAATACTAAAATTAGATAAATATTATAAGGAAACGAAATTATTTAATTTTTAATGATGATGATATTTTTATCAGAACATCACAATGATGTCAATAGATGGCGCTCTGTGATACCGCGTGGTCTCAGTTCGGGGCGAACCACTCTAGTATTAAAATGAAGTAACGACAACGTGATGAATGAAGGAGAGAGGCACAAGAACCTGTGGGACGAGTGAACCGTGAGTGAACCGGTCCTCTGTCGACGCCGCAGCGCCGCCCGCGCCGCTCTTTTTGCCACGACACGTTTGCCCAGCCACTGCGCCAGTGCCAGCTAACCGGCCAGGCCCGATAATGAACTCTCATGAATGTGAATTGACGCGGACGGTTGTATTGAAATGGAACAATCTAGCCGCTTCAAAACACACTATCATATATTTCTCAAGCAGTGGCAACTGGCGCCTCAGACAGACAGGATATAAGTTACTCAACGTGATGGATACCTATCAGCTCAAGCTGAGCTTAGACATAAGCAAAAGCTATGCCACACGAGTAAGTATGCTAGGCCCTGGCCGATTTAAATTTCCTTTAATTGCATCCGGTATCTCGCTTTCTCTCCCGTGGGACATTCGAAAAATCCAGTCACCATTAAGTAGGTATATGAATAAAGGGAATCTCTACGAGTACTTTTTCAGCTTTCTTAAAGTCTAAATTTTTGCAAGTTGTATGTGCTTGTGCACCTAAAACATACATGACGGTAAAGCAACATATTGTGAGCTCTCCATAATGCTCTTAGAAGACGTGTGTGCGTCTGCTAATCTGCATATGGACTTCGACTGAAAGGGACTAGGAAAACCCATCTCATTCTGAGAATAGAGCCGTGCTCAGTAGTGGAGATGGCTTCAGGGACTATGAAAATGGACGTAATTTTGCGACTAAAGAAAATTACCGATAATAGTCATTATTACAGCACCTACTACGAACATCGATATATAGATAAGCAGGTAGTTACTAGATGGGCCCTTCCATACAAAAAAATTGGGTGTTTGACCTGTAGAGCGCGCTCCACACCTGTATAAGCCTGTATTTGTCTCCGCCATAGCACTGTCCCGCTTTTCAGGCTAGATGGCGTTAGTAAAATAAATCCACATTCTTTGTTTGACAGGGCCCGTCTATGTAAATTGAGATCAGAATCAGATCATCAGATTATTTCTGGACTTTGTCCACATCATAAAATTATCTGAGACTCCGGCAGTGCATGGCCACTTTTTTATGTCAATGCCATTGATGGTAAGAATAATTTATTATGCCTCTTGATTGTTAAATTTTTTTTTTTTTTTCCTTGCCCTAAAGTTCCATTACAATTTCATATAATGGCAACTTTATTGACTACTACCATCTAGCCTATGGGCTAATAAGTAATTTTAATTTAGATTAAACTTCTACTTATTATTAATTTCTACTTCTAATTTACAGTTCATTAACTGTCCTTAGTTTGTTCTAATATACAGTGTTCACTACGTTTTTGTGACCTAGATAAGTAGCACAAGCACTGATTCACTGACACAGCACTTATACACTTTTTACACTAGTTCGAACGGTTTCGTTCTTTTAAGTCTCCTTTTGATGTTCGTGTTATCCAAAAGCTTGACAGCCTCCAGATTCACATGTTGACGAAGTCGATGTTGGTGAGCTTCTGCGTATTTTTGTATGATTTTGGCTACGAACTCTATCTTTAGGTCCCTGTGGAGATCGTGATTTCTTACGTACCAGGGTGCATTGGCTATTTCCCTGAGTACTTTGTTTTGGAATCTCTGTATCACTTGGATATTGCTCGGTTTAGTACACCCCCAGAGTTGTATACCATACGTCCATACAGGCATCAGAACTTGCTTGTATAGCATTAGTTTATTATGTATTGAAAGTGTTGAATGCCGTCCAAGCAGCCAATACATTTTTTGTGGCGTAATTCTAACTCCTCGCGTTTCTTTTTAACGTGAGCTTTCCATCTAAGCTTTGTGTCTAGCGTCATACCCAAGTACTTCGCTGTATTTACGTAAGGAATAAGTTTCCCATTTAGGTAAATCGGATGATATTGTTGTAGCTTATTGGAAAAATCTATGTGCACCGATTTTGACTCGTTAAGCTTAATTCGCCATTTTATAGTCCAATCATTAACTTTGTTTATAGCAACTTGAACTTTTTCCACTGCTTCTTCATGACTCTCTCCAGTTCCTATTATGGCAGTATCGTCAGCGAATGTTGCAATGGTATTACTTTCTAGCGCTGGAATATCACAGGTGTATAATAGGTAAAGGACCGGACCTAAGACACTTCCTTGAGGTACCCCAGCTTTGATTTCCTTAAGTTCAGAGTAAGCATCTTCTTGACGCACTCTAAAATTCTTAAATTCTCACTTAAAAAATCTATTCGAAATATAATATGATTCAAGAATGTCTGCAAATGACTTTGGTAGCATGATTCTCAGTTTATAGACAAGCCCTTCGTGCCAAACTTTATCGAAAGCTTGTGCTACGTCTAAAAATACAGTAGAACACACTTTCTTATCTTCTAGTGATTTTTCTATAATATCAGTAATTCTGTGAACTTGATCTATTGTTGAGTGTTTTTCTCGGAATCCAAATTGATGATCTGGTATTAATTTTCTATCTTCTAAAATGGGTTTTAGTCTCTTCAGTAATAATTTTTCAAATAATTTTGAGATAACTGGTAATAAGGAGATCGGTCTATACGATGTTGTTTCATGGGGTGGTTTGCCTGGTTTGGCAATCATAATGACTTCAGCAACTTTCCATAGCTCAGGTACATGTCTTAGTCTGAATGACGCATATATGAGATTGGTAAGTTTTACTAAAGCTTTCCGAGGTAGATTTTTTAGAATTTCTCCGGTGATTAGGTCGTATCCCGGGGATTTCTTCTTACTAAGGTTAAACTTTATTTCTTCAAATACTTCTTTTGGTGTTGCATGTTTGATATTTTGCAGATCGTCTTGGTTTTCTCCATTCTCACTGGGATCAATTTGATGGCCCTCATTTGGTTGGAATATCTCTTCCAAGTACTGGGCAAATCGATTAGCTTTTTGAATGTTATTAATGGCCCAGTTTCCATTTGGTTCTTTAATAGGCGGTATATGTGTGATGGGTCTTTTTAGATTTCCTGTTACTTTCCAAAGAGAATAGTCAGTTTCTCGATCATTGGTCAAGTTTTGTAGGTAATCATTTAATTTATTGTCATTATAAGTTTTGATTGCTTTCTTGATTGCTTTAGTGAGCTGGTTCAGTAGGTATTCTTTTGTCTTGTGGCGATCTAGAAGAGTGCCACCTTTTTCTTTGCTTTCTTTTTATTCTAAATAAGGTCGATAATTTCCTTGGGATAAGTGGAACCCTTATTTCTTTTTTTTATCTTTGGTGTATTATTCCAGGCCGCCCTTTGTATGATTGTTATATGAGTTTAATTATCACATATCGCAAATATTAAGTAAGGACTTAAGTACTTACTTTATTTTCATCCGGAATATTTTTGGGTAGGTAAGTACCTAATACTTATAGGTATAAAGTCTGTTCGTTTTCATACGGTCGCCTTTGACCGCACCGCCGCCGTGCCGCCGGGGCACGTGCCTCATTTTGTCAAAGGCACCGCCATGACATCAAGCTCACCGCTTTCCGCCGTACAGGTACAGGAGAATTTCGCATATTACATCGAGCCGCCGCGCCGCGGTGAAAGGTGGTTTTTATTGAATCTGCTATCTGCTATATATATACCTATTGTTTATGTATAGGTACTTTTTACCTTTTTCATTAAAATTCTTTTTTCTACCTAACTTGTTTTATTATTTATATTCGTATTTTATTACAATAACCATCAGAATAAACAAAATAGTATTCTTTTTTTATTCTTAGAATAGAAAAACATTTAGTTAACAAACACAGTACACAAAAGCAGAATAATAAAATAAAAGCAAAATAATAAGTGCCTGCAGCCCCTGCGGGTGTACCGACACTATGATACCGAACGCACTTTAGCATATTCATATGTACCTACCTACGGAAGATTATTTTATAAGCAAACGCAATAACAGCCGAGCGATCGCGTAACTTCTGCATCAATCATTGATACATCGCAATCACCTCTGATTGGTTAACACTCTTCCACTATTGGACATAATCCATTGACGCAGCAAGAATGCCATAAATTCAGCCAATTACAACAATTGATACTGTAACAATGATTGATGCAGAAGTTACGCGATCGCTCGGCAGGACTACTTACCGTTGTAAAAACATAGAGGACCTTGAGAATTTTCGTGCTACTATCCCTGAAAATGCATTTTGGAAAGTCCAAGCCCGTCATAAGGCATACATGGGGCGTACCCACGTCCTGTGTGTACCTACCTAACCTCCCTATCTTATACAAAAAGAAAATGTTTGTACCGAATCCCTATAGGTAGACTGTATAGGTATTTTGTGCTATTGAGATTATGAACTAAGTAGGTAGTTAAGTACTTAGCTCATCGATGTTTAATTAAATTAGGTAATAGGTAAGAACCCAATATATTTTCGTTTTATGAGGTATATTAATTTAGTTAGGTACATGAAACAATTTAGGTACTTACTTACGTACGTCTAGTGGTTATAGAAAAACTTCTCTATACCTAAGCCAAAATCACCTTGTCCGCGTCGTTACGCTTTGTTCACATATAATAAACGACTACGTGTACGTCATAACGCCCCACGCATGCATTCTGTTGGAGACGCATGGTAGGTCGCGAGTCGCGATTACTTGCTCGCGATCGTGATACATTGGAGCGATACAATATGTTGCGCGGGGAGCGGATCGACGGAACGCGGGGGCGGCGGGAAAGCGAGCGGACATGCCAAGGCAGGCAGGCAAGCTCTATACTTATATTTACTCATACGCTTGAGGCGTAAATCACCATGCATCTATTTCGAGTGAGCGCGGCGGTGGGACGCGGCGCGGGGCGCAGGTGCGGGGCGCGGGCAGACGCCGATGCCGGTCTGGCGCCAGAAGGATTCCCCAGCGCCTCGCTCCCCGCTCGCCGCCTCCTCTCGAGGTCACGCGCGACGCAATCCAAGCCTGAGCCAACTACCTGCCGAGCTGATCTTAATTTAGGGCTGCCTATTAAAATCGGATAATAATAATTACGAAACTTAGTTTCACTAGGCACGCCGCACGGACCACAGCACGTACATATTAATTTAATATCAATTCGAATCTTAGAGCTGTTGTGGAGTAATCAGGTAGGTACTAATCATAGGTACCTACGTACTAATTGTGTCAGTAGGTATCCTAATTCCGATCATGATGCATCGATCTGTTTCATTTGTAGGTAAGTAGAAACTAGAAACTTAGGTACACCATCAATAATTTACACTAATAGTACCTACCTACCTATTCGAGGAAGTATCTCTCGACTATCTATATTCTATACCTATTCAATTCATACAATAATTTAAAGTTTCTCCGTAGAAACCGAATAGGGGTATGGGTTTATTTAACTGCCATGCCCCTAACAGGTTAGCCCGCTACCATCTTAGACTGCATCATCACTTACCATCAGGTGAGATCGCAGTCAAGAGCTAACGTTTCTGATACGAACCGCTAGGGTGTGGAACACCCTCCCAGCGCACGTGTTTCCTGCCACTTACAACTTAAGTACCTTCAAGGCAAGAGTGAATAGGCATCTTCTAGGCAAGCGCGTTCCAACCTAGACCTCATCATTGCTTTGCACTAAGCATGATTGTCGTCAAGCGCAAGCCTATCACCAATAAAAAAAAAAAAAAAAAAAAAAAAAAAAAAAAACTTGTAGTGGGTAAAAAAAATAGATTTGTTAACCACCTACTAAGTTAGGTGTATAATTGTGCATCTAAAACATTACATTTATTGCATACAGAAGACTTTCAAGCTTCAATTAACCTAACATTGACCGATATGAATGTGAATACCCTAACTACAGTGTAAAAAAAAATACTGGAGAGGCAGCCCTATCTAACTAATGTAAAATCCGGGTTTGTCAAACGTAGCCAATTATCACCGACGTCATTATGAACAAGATGTAAACAAAAGAAATACAAGATGCTGCATAAAATGAGGTAGGTACTACTAACGAATATCCGCAAAACAACCACCCGAAAAATCACGATATTACATCAACTAATAAATAATAATAAGTATTCAGAGGTGTTGTTGCAGTCTCAAGCAAGAGATACGTAATTCTTACAAACGCTGTTGTAATATATAAGTAGTATTCTGTGCTACAGGTGTGCGAGATCACTGGAATAAATAAAATCCGTTTTTGCAGCACGCCATTTTGAATTTGTGATGACGTCACATATCTACAATGTCAGTTTTTGTTTGGTTTATAACTCGCGCCAATCATTTAGTCCCGTTGCCGGTGAGGTTGACCGCAAGACGCGTTGCAAATTGCAATAGCATATTTTCGCGCGTAGTAGATATTATGTCACGGACTTGGACAGTTTGTGTGAGAGCTGCGCAAACAACCACTCGCACATCAGCTCAGAGCCGACTATTTGATCTACTTTAATTAACCGCAAGCCCTTGTAGAGATTTAAGCCTTATAAAAATACTAGATGATGCCCGCGACTTCGTCCGCGTAGATTAGGATTTTCTGATTTCCGCGGGCCTATGTCCTTCCCCGGGCTACAACCTACCCCTGTACCAAATTTCATCAAAATCCGTTGAACGGATGAGCCGTGAAAGCGTAGCAGACAGACAGACAAACACACTTTCGCATTTGTAATATTAGTATGGATGTATACGCATTATTATTAGTATTATTATGGCCTTACTCTAAATTCTAGAAGGTAAACGGGAAATAGAGTTGACATTAGATTAGATATTAACGAATTATTATACATTAAAAATAAGACATTCTCCGAATTCGACTTAAAATCAATATTTGAAATATACAATAGAAGCTTATGGTCCAAGATCCAGCGACGATCAGACCTTCGTTATTTTATTAAAGCTGAAAGTTTTTTTAAGTATTATTTCTAAGTATTTTTATTATGACTGAAGTTTGGATCGCGGTTGCTTTGGAAGCTTAATAGGTACTTTAACGAATTTGAGGTGCCACCTTTTCTTCCTGATACCTTCCAAAGCAACCGCGATCCAAACTTTATAGTCGGAGATCGTTTTAAATACCTCCATTAGAGACAAACGTAGAAAAACTTTCGGCTTTATTAAAATAACGAAGGTCAGATCGTCGCGGGATCTTGCTCTATTATTGTTTAACCTTTAGTCCAATTATTGTGTACTAGAATTCAACAGATACTTCAAATTAATTTAAAAAATTGAATGTCCAAAAAATAATTAATTGGTAACTAAAAACATTCCATATCATGAAACAAAAGGATATCCAAAAAAAAGTTCAGATGTCAGTTCTGTATTTATTTTCGTAACCACTCAAAATTATTGAACAAAATATAACTATCCATAAAAAATGCTACAAAACTAAACAGTGAATCCGTCCACCCACATATTTCTCCCACTTACTCGGAAATTACGTCACTATCAGCATTTAACGTTTGCATTGAGAAGCAAGTAGGTACATTCTAAGGTAAATAATATGAAGTGCATATTTTTTTGCAATAAAAAGTGAACGTGAACGAAGTTTATGAAAGAAGTAGGAATATCCATTTATAAGTTCATAGTCCGCGATGTGAGTTGAGCTTTGCATAATTATGTGTGTGCACACCAATAGTATTGTGACAACCTTTATTTATCTTAAAACAACTTAAGTTTACGGTTTGTATTGTTCTACTAGTGGGCCCGGCAGACTTTGCTCTGCCCTGAACCTCGAACCCGTTGCAGCGCCCCCTACTGGGTCCAATTGGGTGTTTGACAAATAGTCAAATCAGCAACTTTTTTTCAAACGTCAAAACGCGTCCTAAGTATGGGATTTATATATGAAATTCTGAAATGTGACGTCATTAAAGTTCGACGCACTTTTTTACTTTAATTGATTTTTTTAAATGTTCAACATAAAACTATCAGGGGACGTGGATATTACGATTTTTGGGAAATCCTCTATTTAATAATCTCTAGAAACACAAATTCCCAATTGTGAATATAAACCATCCTAGGGTCCAAACAAACAACAAAAAAAGAATTAGCTAAATTGGTTCAGCCGTTCACGCGTGACGCCGTGACCAAGGGAAATAGGGATTCATATACTATTTTATTGCAAAGCTCAGCTTACATCGCACAAACTGTGTAACATTTTAATCAAGCGACATTCCAGCGTCACCGTCTTTCTTATCATTCTTGTCGTTTTCGGGCTTTTCCTTCTTCTTGTCAGCGTCCTGCGACTTGTTACTTTCAGAGCCAGAAGAAGCGCTCTCCAGAGCCTTGAAAAAGGCTTGCATGTCGCCCGTGTTGGCGGCCGCGGCCACGTCGGCCGGCAGACCGAACTGCGACACCACTGGTCCCATCTGCCCCGAGGTTAGGGCTGACGAAAACTGATTGGCAGCCTGTAATTTAATTAAAATTGAATCGATTGAAGGGCTAAAATTAGCTTTACAATAAAAGGGGACTGTTTGAAGCTTGACTCGATATACCTAGTTCCTTATCCATACTTAATATTATAAATGCGAAAGTGTGTCTGTCTGTCTGTCTGCTACGCTTTAACGGCCTATATTTTCAACCGATTTTGATGAAATTTGGTACAGGAATAGGTGACATCACGGGAAAGGACAAAGGCATAGACTTTTTATCCCGGAAAAGTAAAGAGTTCCCGCGGGAATCAAAAAAACTTAATCTACGCGGCGAAGTCGCGGGCATCATCTAGTATATTATAAAAACTTCTAGGTGCTGCTTTGAACATAGTTACGTAACACTTTCTGTGAATTCAAAGTTTGTAAGGTTTAGGGTGAATTACACCATCAATCACGGACCACGGTTATAGTTAACATATTATAGTGCCCACCTAAAGTGAGTGGTACAAGTCTTCTTAAATCCATCCATTCCTCTTACATTACATCATATGTCTTTATTAAGACTACTAGCTGATGCCCGCGACTTCGTCCGCGTGGACTAAGTTTTTTCGATTCCCGCGGGAACTCATTAATTTTCCGGGATAAAAAGTAGCCTATGTATGTATGTATATTCTTTATAGCTGATGCCCGCGACTTCGTCCGCGTGGAATAAGTTTTTCAGTTAATTTTCCAGGATAAAAAGTAGCCTATATTACTATCCCACGGTATAATCCCCATATAATGGTGAAACACGTACTTCTTCATATTTTAACGAAAGCTCAAATGCTGTTTCATGGCTATAACTTGAGAAATTAAGGATTTCTATACAAACTCTCAACCCCTATTTCACCCCTTCGGGGGTGGAATTTTGGAAAACTGTGAAACACATATGTTTTCATTTTCAACCGGCAGCTCATATATCAAGTTTAATGGCTATAACTTGAGAAATTAAGGACTTTCATACAAACTTTCAACCCCTATTTCACCCCTTCGGGGGTAGAATTTCGGAATAAAAAGTATCCTATGTCCTACCTCGTAGTATGGGCTCAAATCGTGCCAAGTTTCGTTTGAATTCATTCAGTAGTTTCGGCGTGATGCGCGGCAAGATACAGACAGACAGACAGACAGACAGACAGGCAGACAGACAGACAGACAAAAATGAAAAAAATTACAAATTTGGCTTCAGTATCGAATAATGACTGCCCTCCAAAAAAAATTTTCAAAATATCTTCAATGTACAGAATTGGACCTGTTACAGTTTTTATTATTTATTATAAGTATAGATAGATATAAGCCAATTTTGGTAAAAAGTAGAAGAAGCCTGACTTTTGCAACCCAAAGTGGTTGTTTTATGTGGCTAAAGATGATAGCCATCAGTGCAGTGGTGCAATTGACCCTTAAACATTTGACAAGGCGGTAGGGGGTACATGCACGCACCTATAACTTCTCGTGGTAATGTGCATTTTGAGCAATTTCAAAGTCAAACTCAAAAGTGTGTGAAATCTGCCAATCAGCACTTGGCCAGCATTATGGATTACTAGCTGATGCCCGCGACTACGTCCGCGTGGATTGAGGTTTTTTGGTTCCCGCGGGAACTCCTTAGTTTTCCGGGATAAAAAGTAGCCTATGTTTTATTCCAGACTATAATCTATCTGTGCCAAATTTCATCCACATCCGTTCAGCTGTTCGGGCGTGATTGAGTAACAAACATCCATCCAAACTTTCGCATTTGTATTATCTGATATTTTAATGACAAACCCCCTTTCATTCTGAGAGCAGGGGGTCTACTCTCTTTCTCTAAAACGAAACTTCGCAAAACAAACGAACGAAATTTCGTTAACTCCTCTCCTACATAATATTATCTCTATGCTCCTCTCTATTTCGTTTTCGTACACGCAGACGAAGTACGGATCCATAGAAAATTTTCGTGACCGATTGGATTGAACGATTTTGTGTGGGTCTAATAACCGACTAATTACGTTCGTTTGCGAAGTTTCGTTTGAGAGAAAGAGAGTAGACCCCCAGACTTGTGCTCAGTAGTGGACAGGCGATGGATTGTTTTGAAATGATATGATGCTGAACAATTTAGGAGTGGTACTAGTACTATGTAGTAGGTACTAGATGATGCCTGCGAATTCGTCGCGTTTTTTGATAACAGGAACTCATCATTTTCCAGGATAAAAAGTAGCCTATGTTCTTTCTACAGCCCGCCAACCCGCATTGAAGCAGCGTGGTGGGTCTAAGCTCTAATTCCCTCTCTCCTATGAGAGTGGAGGCCTGTGCCCAGCAGTGCGACGTTGTGGGGTGGGAATGGGCTGTAGTGGTGGTGGTGGTGGTGGTTCTTTCTACAAACCTATCTCAGTACCAACGTCAAAAACGGTTGAAGAGATGGGCTGTGGAAGCATGGCGGACAGGCAGACTGACACACTTTTGAATTTATAATATTAGTTGATAAAGTAGTTATTATTAGCATTCATAACTTTGTATGGATTAGTCTAGAGGTAGGCACCTCTGTCAAATGCCTGATAAGCCAGACAGCTATGCTGCGGGGTGGTAGGGTGGTCACGAAGGAAACTGGCAGAATTTTCAATACAAAATTTGGTCACTCTAAGTCTAATGTCAATTTGTATACCTACCACACTCATAGGTGTATTCCTATCATATTTCTTGGTCCTACAATTTTCACAGTAGCCGGGTCTCTCATTTGTACTGGCGCCGACCCACTGTAGCCATACTGTCTGTCTGTCTGCTACGCTTTTACGGTCTATCTGTTTAACCGATTTTGATGAAATTTGGTACAGGATGGTTTGGTTTTGCGGTTGTATCCATTTTTATCCCGGAAAGTTAAAAAGATCCCGCGCGAAGCAAAAAATCTTAATCCACGCAGACGCCTGCGTGGCTGGCGGGAGAGAGGTGCCTGGTGGGAGGCTTTGGCCGTGGCAAGTCACCTTCTTACCGGCAAAGACGTGCCGCCAAGCGATTTAGCGTTCCGGTACGATGCCGAGTAGAAACCGAATAGGGGTATGGATTTAATATAACTGCCATGTCCCTAACAGGTTAGCCCGCTACCATCTTAGACTGCATCATCACTTACCATCAGGTGAGGTCGCTAACTTGTAGTGGATAAAAAAAAATAGACGAAGTCGCGGACATCATCTAGTCTAGTGAATATATACGTACGCTGAGATATTAGTATGGTTAGGTGTTACGGTTAGGGCTGGGTGGTGGGACGCGCGGGGGGTTCACCTGGGCGAACTGCGGTGAGAGCAGGGTGGTCCTTACATCGTCCGCGGCGGCGGCGGCGGGCGCGGGCGGCAGGTGCGGCGCCAGGCGCTGCGCGTGCGGCGGCTCGCTGGCCGCGCTCAGCACGTCGGGCGCCGCCAGCGCCGCGCCCAGGTCCACGCGCGCGCCCGCCTCCGCGTCCGAGCCCTCCGGCGCCGTGCCCAGCGCTGAGAAGTAGCGCTGCAGGTCCGACAGGAATATCTGCCCGCCTGACACAGTACACCAGTGTTATATCATTTTTTTTTTTTACACCACTACAAGTTAGCCCTTGACTGCGATATCAACTGATGGTAAGTAATGATGCAGTCTAAGATGGTAGCGGGCTAACCTGTTAGGGGCATGGCAGTTATATTAAACCCATACCCCTATTCGCCATTAAAACAGCCACAGCCAATAATACTTCTTTAACTACACTAATGAAATAAGATTCACAATATTTCGTCCAACCATTTATTTTACTTTTGACATATGAAAGCACGCCTATGAAGTGTCATAATTATTGACAGGCAACCATCGATAAAAAAATGCAATACTCCTTAGACACGTATCGTTTTTTTACAATAGTGAAGGCACATGCCCTTTAAAACTTCTCATAAAGAAAGTCGATTGTTATCAAAAATCGAATCAGTAACACATTAGAACATCATTGAATCGAGCTGACAAAAGTAAAATAAGTTGGACAAAATATAATGAATACTTCCGAGTGTGTGACAATGAGTATGAGATGTCCGTTTCCATAATAAGCTTTCAGAAAATGTCTCAAGTTCAAAGTTTATGTAAAACATAAACTCATTGAAAATTACAATGTAAAGGATTACTTAAATGACAAGGAAGCTTGGCAATAATTTGCTCTAATAGCTCTGCAGGGCTAGCATGGGCCAGAGATAAAAAATTTATCCCCCGATTTTATCCAGTGACAAGAGATAAAATTAACTTATCCACTTCTCAGAGCAAGGGGAGAGGAGAAGTTTATCCCTGTTTGACATTTCACGGGGACTCGAGGGACTACTTATCCACCGTTAGTTAGCATTTTTATTTATTTATTTAGGAATAAAAATTGTATCCTTTCCTCGGGGAGAAAATTGTCTCGGCCTATGCTAGGGGGCCTGATAGTCCTGTAGTTTAAGATGATTTGTGAGATGGTGATAATTATTTAAAAAAAAAACAGGCTGAGTTTGTTGTGGTTTCTTCTCAGATCAGGCCGCGTTTCAAACCCACGTAGCTTTAGTTTTAAGATACTGTAACTGATTATCACCATCATGTTTTATAAGTAATTGGATGTCAATATAAGTAAGCATAATATTATGGTGTACCTAATTGGAATAAATAAATTTTGATTGATTGAGTACAAGATTTTATATTATATACAATTCTAAAGAAGCAGTCCCTTAACACGGATTTTCAAAACATTCTCACCACGAGGAGTAGCGGCTGCCGAGGCGGCAGAGGCGGCAGTGGCAGCGGCAGGCGTGGCAACGGCAGGAGCAGGAGCGGCGGCGGCGGCGGGCGCGGAGGCGGCTGCGGAAGCGGGAGCGGAGGCGGGCGCGGCAGCGGGCGCGGCGGCGGGTGCGGCCGGGTACCGCGGGCGCGCCGGTGTCCGCGCGCTGGGCTCGGTGGTGCGCGGGGCCGAGCCGCCGCGCGAGCTGCTGCTGCTGCCCGACTGGCGGCTGCCGCCAGTGCCGCCGCTGCTGTTGTTGCTGCGATAACATAATGATAATAAACATTGATTGATTCACCTTGTGGTTGTGTACAACAGAATTAACCACATCTTTGATAAAGATCTAATAGTTTATTACATCATAGGCATCATAGGCGGAGTGATGATAATCACCTATTAATCTGTCCAACCCCTCCAAACAGCTGCATCAGTTGTTGCTGCAAAATGTTGTTGTCTAAACATAACGATCTAACAGTTTATTACCCCATGGTGCCAAGCAGTGATGACAATCCCCCAATCTGGCCGACACCTCCAAACAGCTGCATCAGCTGTTGCTGAGACATGTTGTTAAGTAAGTTTTGCAGCTCCCCATCTTGAGCGCCGCTGGCGCCGCCACCACGCTCACCAGATGTTGGCGGGTTGTTCAAAGCTTCGTTGATGCGACGACATAAATCGTCATCTTTTTCAGTTTTAGGCTCCTAAAATGTTTAACATGTTCAAGTTTCAATATGATGATGTTGTTTGTATACAGTCAATAACTATGTACTGGTTTCTATCCCTAATTATTAGTTATTACTATGTCAGGTATGCCTGCTTTCATTTTAGACTGCAACAGCATTTGCTAGAAAAGAGCCCACAGTCAAATGCCATATTGGCATTAAGTACATACAGAAAACCCCTACTGATTGACTGTTATTATAGAAAAATTCTGTACATTAATTAAATTCAAATGTTTTTTTATTTAAATAAACTTTTACAAGTGATTTTGAAACTAAGTGTTCAAAATTAACAAACCTGCATCCAAAAGAAGTACTTCTTAGAGAACGATTTGAATTTGAGTACATATACCCTCCCAGTTGTGCATTCATTAACTCGTTTGAATTCACAATCGTCAGGGAATATCAAAAGGTCATCCTCCACTTCGCCAGTGGTACGGTCCTTCCAACAAAAATGCATCAATGAATCTTCTCCTTGGTAAACATATAATAAGCCCTTCCTTTTGTCTGGATATACTATACGCCCTTTGAGAGTCATTCTGCCTGCCCTTAATTCCACTATGTGCTTATTTCCCCCGGAGCTGCCGCCGAGACCCGAGGTGTTTCCAAATAATGCAGTTGCAGACATTGTGTCAAAAGCTTCAGGGTCGATTTGCTTTCTCTTCGTAGGCCTTGTTAGTATCTGAGCTAAAAAAATTATTACCAAGTAAAACTTTAAAATACACTCACTGCCACACTCGGAGTCACTAATCATTACTTATGGAACTCCTTAGAATGTAATAGATTTTGTATTGAAATCTATTCTAAGGAGTTCCTCAAGTAATGAGAGTGGCAGTTAAAAGGCAATCATTTCATAGGTAGGTACGTATTTTTCTATTCCACCGAAAGTTAGTCCTTGATCACGATCTGGTAAATGATCATGCAGTTTAAGATGGTAACTGGCTGGTAACCTTATAAGGGTAATCAGTTTAGTTTCTACACGGCTTCTTAATAATTACGTTGACTTTAGCAAAAAGGCGTCACAAGACTGAAATTATTTTGTTGACTTACCACTTGCTACTTTGTGTGAATCCAACAAAGAGCGGATTTATCAAATATCATTTAGATCGTAGACAAAGAAAGGACATATGATAGATTTTGAGTTTTAGGCTCCAAATTCCATTAACAGTCCACTGTCCACTACTATTCGCTTCACGCCTTTGTTAAATTTACGATTTTCCTCAATTTTTCTGCTAGTCACGCAAGTCGCAAGTCAAAGTCACCTTTTAAAAATGACAGCTACGCTACAGCTGCAGAGCGATCGCGTATTTAGTGTACAGATTGTGGTCTGTGCCCGCATCAATCAGCCGAGCGATCGCGTAGTTCTTCTGCATCAATCATTGTTACAGTATCAATAATTATTGTTGTAATTGGCTGAATTTATGGCATTCTTGCTGCGTCAATGGATTATGTCCAATAGTGGAAGAGTGTTAACCAATCAGAGGTGATTGCGATGTATCAATGATTGATGCAGAAGTTACGCGATCGCTCAGCAGGACTGCATCAATGTCAAAACATGGTTTTGGCTTCACGTATCGACTGTCCGTAAAGGATCGTTGAGGACAAAATAGTTATTTGTGTTACATGGGGCCAAAGAAAATTTTTGTTCCCCGAGGGCGCTATTTTGAATTCAGAGCGAAGTGAAGGATTCTATAGTAGAATCCCGAGCGTAGCGAGGGGTTCTAAAGTAGAATCCTGAACGTAGCGAGGAATTCAATATACGCCGCCCGAGAACAAAAAATTTGGCCCCGAGTGACACACACTATTTTTCATCATTACGTATGAGAAAAATACCAGTATATATAATGTACTCTGTGGAAAAAGCTAGGAGTATCAACCTACTATGTATGGACATTACCTATACGTTTATGCACCAATCAGAAGATACTCCTATCAACCTTCTATGTAATTGTATAGAGACATTATTTAGACGTATATTTAAAGTTTAAATTTATTGTAAAGACGTTTATCCGATCAACAAATTGATCACGTGACTTCGGACCAATCAGAACAGAGAAATGCAAAGTCGTATATTCGATCAACAAATTGATGACGTGACTTCGGACCAATCAGAAGAGAGAAATGAAAAGTCCCATGGGCCTACAAGTTACACTTTGCTCCCGCTATCCTCTGAAGGCAATATGCGTTTTTCGAATAGGTATGATGAAAAAATGTTTTGACATCATGCAGTAACTATCGATGTATGGACATTGCTGAAAAATGAAAATTGGTTATTGGCACAGGTTATTGGTACGTAAGACTTTTGAAGTAAGATGTCGTTTACCATGGAGGAAGGAATTACGACTGCCGTTTACGGACCATGACAAACGTGACGTCAAACTAGGCTTTCATTGATACATGGTGGGAGGTGTTTTTAGCGGTGACTTATGGACTAAGGTGTCCGGAAAATTAAAAAGTTCCCGCGGGAATCAAAATATCTTAATCCACGTGGACGAAGTCGCGGGAGTCAACTAGTTATTTAAAATTAAAATTATCGTTAAAAAAGAATTAATTAAGTAGGTAAGTAGGTACATACTTACTTTTTTTTAAAATCTATTGAAAACAATACAATAGAACTTAAAGCTAGAAACATGCCCGCGAGGAATGGTGGCAAGAATGCTGGCTGCATTTCCGCGTTGGACAGCCAGGCCGATTCTTTGCGCATTAAATTATAATCTGTGATTAAAAGATTAAAATTAAAATATCCATAGACAATTTCGGTATCTCGAGTTAACCCACAGTTAACCTCTGTCGAGATATCTCTGTCACCGACCAGAAACAAAAGATCTTTGATTGCATCTCCCTGGTTACCTACTAGTCTGGATTGCATCGTAAAAAGAAAATTTACTAACATGCGCGCATGGCTTCTTTATTTAAAGTATTTTGTATTATATTTATTAAAAAACAAAGCCAAATAATAAATAGAAAATCACAAGACACCATAGACTCTAAAATATTACTTAGTGAAATAGGTAACGCAGTTAGACTGTCAAGATTACCACATGATTACCATAGGGTGTGTTCCGAAATACACTGCGAGCACTGTAAGGTGTGACGTCAATTCAGTACACTGCGAAGCTTACCTTAGCCGAACCATCGAAACGCTAAAAACGGCACGGTCAAATTGTGCACAAATAGATATTGTGAACAAGTTTCGCCTCAGTCGCGCATGAGTACACTAGGCGACAACATGCCGTTTTGTTCCGTAAAAAAGTGCAAAAACAATCCGAAATATGCGAAAAAAAAAGATGGAGTATCATATTTTAGGTAAGAAAACACATAATATACATTTGCTTTACGGTATAGTAGCGAAATAATCACACAATCATATCTAAATAAATTATTTTGTCACCATAATTACAATATTTTAAACGCGCAGCTAACACGTTCACACGCTTACCCAGGTTTACGCGCCAATAGAGAACGCGATAGAGGTGTGACGTAACGAAATGGATACAAAAAATATGGAGTACTTTATTTTTTATTTTTCTTATATTAAAGTTGTAAACTAGTATAATTAATAAAGTGCCAATTTTTTTAGATAAATTAATATGGGTATGTTTAAAATCGGTAAAAAGTGTAAAAAACCGTTACGAATTTCTTAGGAAATAATTCTTCAAAATCGATATCTAAGAGTTATGGTAATCATCATAGTAAAATAAACTGTCATTCTTCAGATGTTTATTTAATCCATACTAATATTATAAATGCGAGAGTGTGTCTGTCTGTCTGTCTGTCTGTCTGCTACGCTTTCCCGGCCCATCTTTTTAACCGATTTTGCTGAAATTTGGTATAGAGGTAGTTTATATCCCAGGGAAGGACATAGGCTACTTTTTATCCCGGAAAATGAAAGAGTTCCCGCGGGAATCAAAAAATCTTAATCCACGCGGACGAAGTCGCGGGCATCATCTAGTTTGTTATAAGACAGAAACAACTTTAAGATCCTTGGTCAACGGTAAAGTCCTTTTAAAAAAATATGACAAATCATTCATGACTTTAAAAATATTGCAGTTTCTTGTAAATATTAATTTATTTACAAAAACAGATGCCCACACAAAAACACAATTTCACCATGTATATGATTTGACCAAGGCCATTATTGAAAAATATATAGACGTACGTCTACACTACATGTGCAAGACAGAAAACATTGAAAAAAAGCATACTTCTAAAAGACAGGTTTATAATAAGTTAAATTTATTTCAAGGTACTTATTACACTTTTTAATTTTTTACTTCACTTTTTTTAATTTTTGTCACTAGTTTTTGTATTTATTAAGAAATAGGTAGACTCTAAGTCTAGACTCTTGACTAACTCCTTAATTTTCCGGGATAAAAAGGATTAGCCTATCCTTTACCCGGGACCTACCTCCATACCAAATTTCAGCAAAATCCGTTAAAACGATAAGCCGGGAAAGCGTAGCAGACAGACAGATTTTTTTCAAATCGGTTAAGAAAAGAAATCGGTGTACATATTATATTTAAAAAATAAATACGCGCCAAATTGAGAAGTCCTTGTTCAAAGTCAGTTAAAAAAGTAGCCTATATCCTTCTCCGGAATGTAATCTATCCCTATACCATATTTCATTAAAATTGGTTGAAAAGATGGGCCGTTAAAGCGTAGCAGACAAACAGACAGACAGACAAACACACTTTCGCATTTATAATGTAGTATGGATTTAAATTCGCGAATTTCGTGAGAGGGATTCAAGCCTGCGACATCTTTCTACATACATAATGAAATTTTTATCCTGCCAAGAAGAAACTGTGTTCTATTTAAAATACGAAAATAAAATATTTAATACATAATAACATAAGATAGTTTTCGTAAAATCATTATCACCAATAAAGTATTAATAAAAAATAAAAATATCAAATACAAAATTGGCGACTCTCATACCACTTTAAATCGGAACACAGAAAGTCTTCCGCTGATTCATTGCAAAATGCCGTATGTGTCGAACTTATAAGTGGATATGGTTGGTTTTTGTGAACCGTTTGGTGTCTCAGTCTATATTATCTATAGCTGTGTGTGTATTAGCGATTGTGGACGCTTTTTGAGTATTAATTTGTAGGTAATGTTGTATCCTTAGTTGGTAAATCGATGAGTTAGGTATACTGGGTACTGCTTATAACGGAACGCAGTCAGCACTGAGACAAACACTGAGAGCACCTTACCTCGAAAACGCCAGTGCTCACAGTACAAAAATGGCGTCGATTAATGACGTCATATATTTCCCTAGGATACTGTGGCAGTTTACTGTCAGTCATAACGGAACGAATTTCTCTACAGTAAAGAGCACTGAACAGTGCTCTCAGTCTATAACGGAACGCACGGATAGTCATTCAAATAAGTCGGATTTTAAATAGGTCTGTACCACCAAAATGACGATAGTCACGTGATAATTACGTTGCAAACCCGTTTGCGACCCATTGCTAGAATCCTAAAAAAGCTTAGGTACGTGAAGCCGGATAAAAGGATTGTAACAATGGAAATCCTTTATGACATTTTTGGATGTGATATTGCGACAATTTTTAGCCGATCGCAGGGCGATTGGCTAAAAATGACAGCTACAGTGGGTGTTCCGATATAAACACTGTCAGTGCTCTTTACTGGGGACTTACAGTGCTCGCAGTGTATTTCGGAACGCACCCGATTGCGATCGTTACAGTGTAACGATCGCAATCACCTCTGATTGGTTAACACTCTTCCGCTATTGGACAAAATTCATTGATGCAGCAAGAATACCATAAATTCAGCCAATCACAGCAATTGATACTGCAACAATGATTGATGCAGGTTTTACACAATCGCCCTACTGTGTAACGATCACAATCACCACTGATTGGTTTATCACTCTTCCAATATTATACAAAATCCATTGACGCAGCCTCGACGCAGCAAGAATAGGTACCATAAATTCAGCCAATCACAACAATAATTGATACTGTAACAATGATTGATGCAGGTTTTACACAATGGCTTGAGCAAGAGCAATTATTATAAATGCAACTTGAGCAGTTTTATAGCACTTTGAGTAATTTAAAATATTGTATACATCAAAAGATATAGGAGTTTGAAAGTATGGATAAATGAATTTTTTTCAACGACTTTATTGATTTTTAATTAAATACTTTAAGGTGAGCAATTTTAAAGGACAGAATTGAAAATCTATCGATTATTATTTTTTAAATTACATATATCAATATTTTGCAGGCTGGGGTGGGGTACCTAGGTGTAGGTGTTCACCGGTCCAAAGTGGGTCCAAAACACAGGTCCAAAACTTCCTTCGTCATTGTCTAATGTACTCTGTGGTCATTGTCACCGGTCACAGATAGCTGTTTTTTTTTAAATTCTTTTTACGGCCCTGGATACAACTCCTTTCTAGGCCTTTCCTTTTTAGGCCTTCTATCGCACCACACCACCACAGACCAGTTGTGCTCGTGCGACGCGACTTGCAAAACTTTTGATTATACATAATCAAAGTGCAAAACAGATTACTTTTTAATTAATTTCCTATAATATCTGAGTTTCTAGGTTTATCAATAAGTTGTAACCCAGAGACGTTCAGCCAATAAAAAAAATATGTGCAGGGCTGCCAGAAATACGGTGTTTGCCGATTCATGCGTGCGGCAGGTCCTGAGAAATCAAAGCGCATACGGCAGCGAGGTCATTACCGTACCCTAGTCAACTAAATTATAAATTCAAAAGAAAAACGTTTTCCGTTCACTCATTTTTATTCATACTTATACTCAATTAAAAGCGCGTCATATTCCTATGCTGATTTCCCGCGACTTCGTCCGCGTGATTTAAGTTTTTTGATTCCCGCGGGAACTCTTTGCCGGGATAAAAAGTAGCCTATGTCACTCTCCCATGCCAAAAATCACGTCAATCCGTTACTCAGACAAACCAACAAACAAACACACTTTCGCATTTATAATATTAAGTATGATTTTCTTCTTTCTATGAACGGGAACGAGGGCTCATCATGACTACAGTAAACAGATACAACCAGTATGGAAACTACCTAGAAAAATTCGAAACAGGAAACAGTTCATTCACTCACACAAACATGCGCATCGACGAGACCCATATGTAGTAAGCACTCGTCGCAGTGCCGACTGCCGCCAGTAGTGAGTGCCGCCTCATGACGTGTCGTGGATTGCGTGTTTGTGTGAGTGAGCTGTTTTGAACGTTTCTAGGTAGTTTCCATACTGGTTGTATCTTGGTCATGACTCATGTGCAGCCAGTGTGCAGCTAAGATTTACGTTTCACACACTGTAGACAGAGAAGTTGCAGCTGTGAAAAGGTGAATCAAGAACAAGAGATAATTCGGGCCATCAGCTCCCAAAAAGTCTACAAAAGGAAAACACAAAGTAGAAAAATATAGTTAGGGTAGGTCGTATTGTCTAACTAACTCTAAACTATCATGATTTATTTCTTCACAATTTACAATATGCATGCAATGAAAAAATAGAATACAAAAAGTAACAATGAAAATGAAATTATTAAATCAACACAGTCATTCACTCACCGGCGCCGAATAACATCAATCGTCGCTCAATTCCAAAGGGAATTAGTAGTGGTGGGCGTTGCGACGACGAACCGTTTCAAAAGATCGTTTTCCGTTCTGCGACGGTGAAACCGTTTTTTCGTCCTGGGCAAAACAGTCTTCGTTGCACAAACCAGTCTTCGAATAATTTGGTGCGATTTTTTATTTTACGCCTAAGCAAATACAGGCGAGAGTCAATTGATGCAACTACACACGTCGTCGCGAACGTCGCCGCGTCGTCGTCCTTAGATATCGTTCCACGTTCGTTTTTAAAACAACAATAAAACATGAACATAATTACAATAAAAATTGAACTTTTTGCCCAGTATATACAGTCGATAATGTATTACCAGTAGACTAACCTATGCTGTCGTTCGTGAAGCGACGATCAAATTTAGTAAACGATTTTTTATATTTGAAATTGTTACCTAACAGTTGTAAGAAACTGCAACCGTTTAACTAAAAAAAAACGCAATTCTATTCCATATCAAAAAAGTTTCGTTCTAAAGAACGGTTGTCGTCGCAACTAGTTTGAGGACGGCTTGTAAGCAAGCCATCTTCAAACCAGTTGCAACGACGACCGTTTCCTACAACCGTTTTTGTCGTCGGGATAACGGTTGCGTTTCGTCCGTCAAAAATACGACAACGACCCACCACTAGGAATTAGTATTCCCAATAACATCTGGATATTATTATGATTTATGATAGTATATTTTTGGAATGATAACCTAAAGAAGGTGGCGGGAAGCGGGTGGATAAGGAAGGCGGAGGACCGTGTTTGGTGGCGCGCTCTCGAAAAGGCCTATGTCCAGCAGTGGATGCATACAGGCTGATGGATGGATGGATGGATGGATGGATGGATATTTTTGGAATCGGCAATTTTGCCTTTTGGGAGGGCACCCCTATCATCTTAAGTAACTACTTACTACTAGCGGCAACACCACAGAACAATATGGGCAACACTGACTGCATTGCATTGTCATTTTTCTGAGACACTCCGAGATCTAGAATAAAATAAAAATATAAAACTTCTTGAGCTGAGACTTAATACGTGTTTACCTCAACGAATAGCAAGTATATTAATATCGTTTTAAGTATTTTCAATTGTGAATAAACATTTACAACTACGTAGTGAATTATATTTAAATTGATAAATTACCTACATACTTGAAGAACTTTTCCTGCAAACATTATGAGTGGTATTCAAACAGGTAAGTAGTTTTTATTAATTAACTACAATCAGTACAGTACAGTTTTTCGTAATTTATGTTGAAACATTTTGGAAGATTTATTGTATTTTCAATTGGAAGCTAATATTTGTTAAGCTGCCAGAATTATCCTTTGTAGTGTACATATTATACAAGTAGGTACTTACCTGTAATTATTTGTACTAGCTGACTCGCCCGGCTTCACACGGATGGGCTGGCCTACTTTATAGACATACTAGCGGACGCCCGCGACTTCGTTCGCGTGGCATAAGTTTTTAATTCCCACAGAAACTCCTTAATTTAAAGAAGCTTATGTCACTCTCCAGGTCCTCATCTATACCCGTGCAAAAAATCACGTTAATCCGTTGCTCTGTTGCGGCGTGAGTGAAGGACTATTTCATCCCTTCGGGGGTAGAATTTTCAAAAACTGTGAAACACGTATTTCTTAATTTTTTACCGGTAGCTCATATACCAAGTTTCATGGATATAACTTGAGAAATGACGGACTTTCATACAAACTTTCAACCCCTATTTCACCCCCTTAGGGAGGGAATTTTGAAAAATCCTTCCTTAGTGAGCGCCTACGTCACAAAAGGAACCTACTGTCAAAATTTCAAGTTTCTAACCCCAGCAGTTTAGGCTGTGCGTTGATATATAAGTCAGTCAGTCAGGACTTTGAATTTTATATATATAGATGATGAATGTGTCATGTACAACATTAATAATATAAATGTATTGATAAAAACAATCCTTTAGTATTTTAAATGATGATCTTAACTGCATGTAAATCCACTAACATAATTAGATATAGCGAAACAGCAAACACAAAGGTCACAGTAGATAGTGGATAGTGATTTCGTTTGATACCCATATATTTTTCTAAATTTTCAGCTGCAAAACAACTTGAATTATTGATTAAATAAATGATTACTAACAAACTGTGCACTAGGTAATTGTAAATTCAGATAACTGTAGGTCAAAACTACAAAGTACTTAATTAAGCTGTTTTGTACATTGAATCCTAGCACATTAAGTGTTGCTCGTTAATATAGGTACAAGGTGATACTTGTTAAAGTTAGCGCCAAACAAATAGTTGTCTCTGAGCTGAAGTGAGAGTGCTTGTTTTCACAGCTCTTATACAAACTGTTGAAGTCAACATACAAACTACGTGCGAAATTATGCAATTGCAAATATGACACATCTTGCAGTCAACTTCAGATGGAACTATTTGATTTGTGGGAACTATACTTCATCTGTGTGGATTACGGGTTGCCCTGGAGAACTGTTTCTTTCCTCAAAAGTTGAATATGGAAGTCCTGTTTGTAAGCCATCTCTGTACCAAATTTAGTCAACATGGTTGAACAAATAATATCTGTTCAATTACTGCTGGCTGTTTCCATTTACACATAGACTCCCACCCATGACACTGCTTTTCATAATATTGTAAGTGTGGGTAGGTATAAAAAATATGACACATACTCACCTAATATTCAAAATTATTATGTGTGAGCACATAATAATTTTCTTATACATTCACATACTAAAAAAATTAGTTTGTGAATGTATAAGAAGTGGCAATTTAAAATAACTTAAAAATGCATTGAAAATCTTAGCAGAAAGTCTGCAGTATTTAACTTTATTGCCTGCTAGATGTGGATACATTAGGATGAATGATTCTTATTCTCTCTTATTCATCTTATAGCATATACTAGCTTTTGTCTGTAGGTTTGCTCACAGTGATTAGTAAATTTCAAATCCTTACTTTACCTCCTTAGGGTTTAAATTCTCAAAAATCCTCTCGCAGCGGATGCCAATGCTACAATAGCCACCTGTATGCAAAATTTCAGCCTGATGTGTCCAATGGTTTGAACTGTGCGTTGACAGATCAGTCAGTCAGTCACCTTTTCATTTGATACAATATGTATTTAGAATATGCCAGTTCTCAATTACTATCAACTGTATTGAACTAACTATGAAACACTTAAGACTATCGTCCAGTGACGAAACGCGACGCGAGTAGGTATTTTCAATAATGCTATCTGTTTCACAACGCTTCGCTGCCTTCTCCGTATTGTGCAATAGAGAGAGTTGCAAGTCCAGTAGGCATATGCCTACATTTTATTCTTGAAATATTGTTTTGGGTGATAACGTTTTTACCCCCCCCAAACGTTTACGCAATTAGACAATTTTGGTCTCATTAGATTCAGTACACCTTAATCTAGGCTCGTACGTTTTATTTTTTTAGTATTTTAGTTTAGTTAAATTTAAAAAATTAAAATACTCGAGGAAGTTTTTAGGTCAAAAATATGGATATTTAGACGCTAATAACTTTTAACATAAGCAATATTTCTTTAAAATTAAAACATACGAGCATAGTTCTTCATTGTATCTGCAACATTTCTAAAAATTATGAAAATTGGACAACATTTACGGGAAGAAAATCGTTATCGCTTTTTGTATGAAAATTTACAACTAGACGATCCTCTTAAGTAAGTATTAAGTGCTAGAGGACAATCAGATGATTTTAAATTACTGTTATACCTAAGCCATTTTATTAATCATATAATCCATACTAATATTATAAATGATAAAGTGTGTCTGTCTGTCTGCTAAGTTTTCACGGCCCATCTATTCAACCGATTTTGATGAAATTTGGTGTAACGGTAAATTACATCCCGGGAAAGTCCTTTCCCAGGCTTAGGCTACTTTTTATCTTGGAAAATTAAGGAGTTCCACCGGGAATCTAAAAAACTTAATCCACGCGGACGAAGTCGCGGTCATCATCTAGTTATATAATATCTCTGAAAATAGAAGAGATAGGTTGCATCCCAATTCCCAGTCAAGGACAGATTTTACAATTTTCACCCCTAGCACTATGAGGCACAAACTTAATTACATAAGTATATTTCTATATAGTATATTCTAGTATAATAGTATTCTTGTGATTGACATGCTAAATGAGTCTTATTCTTATAATGGAGGTTCTGATTTTTTGACTAGAAAGATATATTTATTATGTACCTACAGTTAATGAGTTTGATTTTTAACAAAACTTTATATTATTTTGGTAACGCGGACGAAGTCGCGGGCATCATCTAGTACAGGATATTTATGTACTTAATTGTTATATTGAATTAAGGGCAATATCCATACATATTGTGCAGTCACTTTTCATTTATTTTTCCATTGCTAAAATTTCTCTAGAGAAGAAATAGACCTAAATATGAGTCATTATAATTTGCGCAATCAGCGTTTTTTGTTGTATCGCCAAGCAGAGAATGACGTAATATGCCTCTTGTATTCAAAGTCGATGGACCAGTGCTGAGCGCGCGCCTCTCACCCGCCGCCGGCGCTGTCAATAAACTTTAGCCAAACGGGCGAACTTGGTTTTTAAGTTGTTGTTTTTTTACTCTGTCCACGCGTCCATCTCACGGGCATTTTCGCCGTATGTTTCAAATTTTGAAAGCGTAGTTTTATGTTGTAGTTACAAATAATAAAGTCTGCCATTAGAGGTCAAGATCATGAATTAAAACTGACAGAATCTAGCTCGCACAGTTGTCGGTGAAAGTGGCTAATACGAGCACTCAGGCAGCGACGCGAGACGAACGCGGGTGGTCGTGCTCGTGGAGCCCGACGTGGCGGAAGAAACGAAAACACATATTGCGCGCTATTTGTCATACGAGTCGATTTTATTAGTGCAAAAAACATAAAGAACGATGACAGTACAGTGAAGAACATCGATGTAATATTTAGCAAGTGGGCATAATATTGTCGCCAATGTGTGTAATACTGTATTGGAGAGTATTGCTTCCGAACCAATCGGTTGTACCTGTGGGGAATATGTCAGAGTGCCGCGGAAGATTAGGTGGATAGATTGAATGGAATGGCGAGCCATGCGGAGGCGAGCGTGGAGCCAGCGAGTTTGGAGTACATGGAGGATCCGTACTTCCTGCCCCCGGACGACGACTCCACTCCGAGCTTCGACGTGGCCGTCGACGAGCTAGACGAGTTGGAGAACATAGTGAACTGGCCACAGGATGACACTGAGGCCGAGTGGCGCGCGCTGCCTGACCTTGCCGAGTCCGCTCTTTGTATAGAAACAGAATTTTACATGGACAATCGCCGGCGGCGCTTGCGGATATTTAGGAAAAAAATGCGTGAAGTTCGGGTCACATTTCAAGATTTATCGAAGCCTTATCTTGCCAGAATGTCTAGCCACACAAATTACAAAAAGTTCCTCGGTATCACTCCTGGAGGTTCGTTTATTATTATCTTAAGAAATATATTAAAAAGATTCCTTGTTAGTTTTAGATATCATATTTAATTACTCAATGTTAAGAACTTCCACAATCGTGAGTGCTTATTAAAAAAAATCAGTGTCTTATACGTATCTACTATCTAATACAAACTAGTTCGCACGTGTTGCAATTAGATGTGAACATACAAAACTCAAAAATAATAATTTGTTTAAAAAGGCTAAAGATTGCCGAGACCTGTGTTTTTATGCCTGCTGGATTTGGGCATTTGTATATAGGCCTCCAGACTCGATAATTATACTTTGGAGGATAATATTTTTAACGTTTAATTCATAACAATCTTCATACCTGTTTAAAAAAAATTAAGTTCAGTGAAATCCCAGCTTGCTTTGCAAACGGGCACTCGACTGTATGAATACGTTATTTCTTGTTTTTGTTTGTTTGTTTTTGACAAAATAACATCTTATGAAAGATGCCTTAATGTTGATTGTTGTCAATTTACTTATTCATTATATTTTTAAAACTGAGCTTTCCTCCAGAGCTGAGTGATTAAACCTATTAATTTCACACGCATCCTCGCGCATCGCTGATACCATAGAGGTATAATATATAGTAGGGATAATTACCTCTATGGCTGATACACTTCCGAGTTCCGGCTCCCTTATTTTACTTTATGGTTGTTCCTTTATAAAGTACATAGTTGCATCAGATATGTATGAGACAAACTAAAACATTGTAAACGATATGCTGAGTCCTCTAATAAATAACAATCCAGGCTCCGATACACGTGCGTACAGTACTAATGCTTTCGGCGGACGCTGTTTCCTAATTGGGATGTTGCGGCCTATATTAATTTTTTTTTTAATGAATATTAATCAAAGGATCTCCCAACAGACGTACCTAGTATTCACGTCCCTGCAGCTTCGCTCACGTTATGTTCGATTTTCATACAAATTGATTGGGGTTGAGTTTTCAAAAACCCCTTTCTTAGGATGCCTACGTCTTAAAAGCTATCTTTGCCAAATTTCAGCCCGGTCCGTCCAGTGGTTTAAGCTGTGCGTCGATATAGATCAGTCAGTCCGTCACCTTTCCTTTTTTATATTTAGACTATCGATTAATTTTATTAGTATTAATTATTTTCATAACGTCACAAGCAAGTATTTCATTCATCACATATTCAGGGCGCGTTTTGACGTTTAAAAAAAAAGTGGCTGACTTGACAATTAGTTGTCAAATACCCAATTGCGCTGAAATCCTGTGATGTATGAATTAACTCGGTTTCATGGGTCAATTTACTCAAAAATACAATATAACTTAAATTAAATTACATAGCCATCCAATAATATCACACGAACAAAACTTCGAAGATAAATTTTCCGCTGAATTAGTTCCTGTATGGTTAGCATGCGCACTACGAGTAAAATTGTGTCTACCCGTTATCTTTCTCTGTCTACCTAAGCTGACATGGTTACTTGTCTCGGTACGTCAAAAGTAGAGATAAAAGTAATATTTCTTATCTGTGGTATTTTTCTCTACGAACCTTTACATGTCGACTATATTTTTCTTGTAATATACCGCATTTTGTGCATGTTAGGGTATAAATGAAAAATTTGCCGGCAACGACAACATCTCGTTGTGCGCATGCTAAGCACACTGGCCGGCCTGGCCCAATAATAAAGTGATGAATTTTTTTTTATTTTTTGAGTGAGCAAGAATAAAGTGATTACCGCCGCCCATGAACATTTGCAGCACCAGAGGAACCGCCAATGCTGGCTTTTTTGTCTGTCAATCAGCACTTGGCCAGCGTGGTGAACTATCATGTCTAAACTCTAATTCAGAGATGAGACCAGTGCTCAGTAGTGGGCCGGTGATGCGTTGAGATGATGATAGTTAATTTTTTATGTTTCGTTTAGCTGAGGAGGCGATGGGGGGCGCGGGCGCGGGCGACGCGCACACTCCCGACGAGCTTGCAGGGCTGACGCCCGAGCAGGCCGAGCAGCTTCGCGCTGAGTGGAGCCGGGAGCTCGCCAGGGTCGAGGACGAAATCGCCACGCTTCGCACGGTTTTGCAGAGCAAAGTAATGTAAAATTGAAGTACTTAAAATTTCTTTAGACGCAAAAGTTGAGCCGTAACGGCCGTAACTCCACTCCTTGCTGGAACTGGTACTTATTGCTTAATCTAGTCTCACCGCCATCGCGGCATGACTTACTTATGTGTAAAAATAGTTTTTTTTACAATTCATGAGTTGTATACGCCAGTGTTGCCAGGAATTAAAGATAGACTCTCTATACAAAATAAATTGGAAAGATAGTAGGTACCTCTAAGTTATTGAACAGTCATCTGTATATATACAATCATTGTATATAGTCGAAAACAATACAAGTTTTGTATAGCGAGAGTACAAAATATTGGTTTTTAGTCATGTATCTAGTAATTATTGATATGAGTAATATCAAATATGCTTAAACATTATCGCCGGGGTCTCGCAATATCTTCACGGTCATTGTACCTGCCTTTTTGTTTCACCTTTAGTGCGTAACATTGTTGACTTTGCATAAACAATATGAAATGAAATTGGATACTTATTTAAGTACAATTTTCTTTACATATGTTGAAACTAACTTGCGTACGAATGCCCTTGATGGCACTCGAATTATTGTCTTATGCAATACGTATCTAATACATATAAGGGGTTATTTTCGGAGCGATCAGTGTGGCTAAACCTAAAATGATAAGTATAGTTAGATGCTCCACAGAATCACGGCAAAAAAATGCCCTAAAACAGGAATGCTTTAGTGCATGTTTTGCACTACGTAGGTAACAAACTTTAAAAAAAAAATCCTAACTTCTAAATGAAGTTTTGACTTCTTTTCCTCATGATTTCGACGATTTGTAACGCAAGCCTAGATTATCACCTTTCTGAGTCACAACCGGGCGCGATGCGCATACGCATCCATGTGCCAATCCAAGCTCCATCCAACCGATTTTGGTTGCTTCATAAAGTTTAATTATTTAGGTACATTTGCTATAAACTTACAAGAAAACATTTTGTGTTTAGATGCGTCAAAGCTCTGAATTAAAACGAAAACTTGGCATCACAGTGTGGAAGGAGATCACTGAAGACGTGAACCAGGGATTGAAAAACGTCAAAGAGAGCCAAGTGTAAGTACAGATTGTTTTTTCGACACTCCTTGAGTTGTATCACATTTTCTCGAGGGTTAGAACAATCACTTTCACTTCGCTTGCTGAACTTTTTTTTGCTTATATCTCATATCATTTTCTTAATGTAGCAGTGGTGTTGGTGGCGTGTATAAAGACTTGGGCATATATAATGCGCGGCGGCACCAACGTAGTATGGCATGGTAGCAACTAGCAGCACGTCAGAAACTTGCACGGAGCGTCTTTATTTCTATGTTGAAATGCTAACAGGCGCGGTTTTCCCCCCTTTTTAACATCATTTTTGTAAGTGAAGTTAGTGGAAGGCGCCAGACCGTTGCTTGTTATCGGTTAAGTAGGGTCATACGTTTTGTTTGGAACTTTTTGTAAAGCACGTCTCACTGCAGAGCGCAATAACAATTGCAGTGACCTATATATGCACCGCTGTATGAACGCCTTCATACAGTTAATAATAATTAATTATATAACCCTCAACTTGAAGTCCCGTTGGATTCGTCTCCGTCGCGCGTTGTTTGTCCAAGCCTTAATAGTTTCTTTCTTTTGATTTTTGTTTTGTTACATAACAGTTATCAATCGATAGAAACTCGCGTGGCTGCGCTTACACAAGCTGTGACTGAATCACCCATGTAAGTACAGTTCAGGTTTTCACTAAATATCTCGGGAAACATTAACTAACTTTAACTAATAGAAATATCTTTAAGCGATACTTTAATCATAGTTTATTGCTAGCTATTTTGGAATGGATGTGGTGGCGCTTGAATTATAAATCTATAACACTTACCGTGTAGGTACCTAGTACCTACTCGTAGATATTGAAAGTTTACAGTAGTAAGGTGCTAGTTAGTGCGCTGTAGTTACCTACTGCTGGACTTTATTTTAACTAATTATTATTATGTTCTAACCCAAAAGAAACTTAATTTACTAGGTACAATTTCCGTCGCAACACACAAACCCGCATTGGAGCAGCGTGGGTGGGTCTAAGCTCTAATTCCCTCTCTCTTAAGAGAGTGGAGGCCTGTGCCCAGCTGTGGGACGTTAATGGGCTGTAGTGATGAATTTCCGCTGCATTGAGAGACGAGCATTAAGTATTTCAGAACGCTGCGCTCTATGAATCTAACTAGTGGTTCACCCCGAACTGAGACCTCGCGGTATCCATAAATTGTACAGAGCGCCATCTATTGACATAATTGTTAAGTTCTGTTAATAATACTGAAGCTCATTAAAAATTAAATAATTTCGTTTCCTTATAATATTTAACTAATTTTAATATTTGTTGTTCATGTACAGGATATAAGTAATTCAAATAATTGATAAGTTTCAGGCTCAGCCTTTCAGAAAATTGAGAGTTCTGAGGTCAACTTTGGACGTTAGAAAATCGCCACTTTGAAAGCCCCCCATTTCGTCAATTTTAGGGGAAAAATTAAAAAAAATATATTTTTGGACTCTATTCCTAATTATCTTTAAAATTATATACCGCAACCCAATGTAACGCTATAAAAAATATTTTACTTCGCATTCGCTTCTATGAGAGCCCCCCTGAAATAAAGATTTTTATAACTTTTAAAGCCATATTCGGCGGGAGGCCATCGGTTTACATATTATATTTAAATTTGAAGTAATTACGTTCAGTAATTCAGAAGTTATAAGGCTATAACTATAAGTTGACAGACGGACGGACGGACGGACGGACGGACGGACGGACGGACGGACAAGTGCCAATTCACTCAAGTAGACTCAGAGACCTTCGCTTCGCTCGGTCAATAAATTCAAAACAGGCACTTTAGTTTATTGATTTTTGAATTTTACTCATTTATCGATAAAATAAAATCGATGCAATACAGTAAGTAGATATTAGATAGCTATAGAACATAATTTTTATATCGAGTTTTGACACCTGGGTTCCATAAGGTCGTCTATTCAATGACCTATAATTATTATTTGTATGTATTTACTTTTTCGTGCGACACATTAAATTCGTAACGTTATTCCATCGCATACATTTGATAACAATTATTGATGTCACGCGTTCATTCATGTTGGGTGTATGAGTCATTTTTGTGAAAACTGACTTTATCGGCGCATGTAGTGATAATTCGATAGTTTGATTGTGACTAATCTTGCTGAAGGTAATTTAATTTTGTTATGTGTTGTCCTTACTGATCTATTACGTATCACCTTGTTTGTAAATTGTATGGAATCTAACCATGTTGGTCATAAGATGTTTTACTTACAGATTTTAAATCTATAATAGCACCATACGTACCTACCTACTAATATAATAAAGTGTGTCTGTATGTCTGCGAACCATTCACGACCAATCATAAGAAATATGGCAAAGTGTTTTGTTTAATTATTATAGGTTGACTTTTGTAAATATTTTATTGACTGGCCAAATATCACCTTGTAAAAACTACAATGACACTAAGAAATCTCTCAGTGAAGTTAGCAGGAGCTCTCAAACTGTACCTTTCAGCATGTAATGGGATTTCTATTACATCGCAATCGCAACATTTTATGTAGAGTCCTTGTCTCGAAAGTCCCCTAGAGGCAGCGTTGTAGTCGCATGTTTATGCAATAAAATGTAGGACTTCTTTCGAGACACGGACTATACATGCTGTGTGAACCAGATAGTCCAGATACCTTTATCTGATGCCGTTTGTATTTTTGTCGCGCAGATACCAAAAAACTGAATCTGTGATAAAATCGACTGCCGAGAAGACGACGTCGATCTTCGGCGGCATCACGGCCGGCGTGTCGAGCAAGCTCGGCCAGATGCGCAACTCCGATTCGTTCCGCTCCATCGAGGAGCGCGTCGGCACCGCTTACGAAAACGTTAAGGTGAGGTAACATCTCTGTAAGGTTAGTAGTCTAGGCAATGGGGCGGTCGGTTGTATGGAGACCCCCACATTGAATCCTCAGTCGATGAAACTTGGCAGGGTTTTAGTATTGGATGATCCAAAACTTACACAAAAATATCCACCAAAAAAAAAAACCAGAAGTTAGGTTTTTATATCTAAAAGTACAAATAGCTTAATATTTTGAACTGAATAATATCTCGCTCCATTTTTTTTTTACCAAACTAATTAATAGCCTTATTATGAGGTACTCGATAAAAATCCAAAACATTATTTAAACGGACCTATTTTTTTTTAAAGTGGTTTCCTTTTTTTGTCCGTAATTTCGGCAAAAAAATTGCTCATTCAATTTTTTATTTTCACATGTCCTTAAAATGCTGTTTAGCATAACGTATAAGAAAATCCAACAAAATATTTATACCAAAATCAATTTATCTCACTTCAAATTAAAATTATTTATAACTCGGTATGGAAAACTTCTCATACCTATTTCTTTTCTTTATTATAGTAGGTAGGCAAATTTACACTCAAAACCTAAATATCCAACAAAATATCCATACAAAACACCGAATTAAACCGAACGTATGAAAACTAAACTGCGCTTACGCGATAATGTATCTTAATCCTTCTTCTATTGGGTATAGTTTAGCGTGCGCGAGCGAAGCGTTGAAATCACAATCATAACATCATAATCATATTATTACTCCATTGTGGATACTACGGGTGGATATGGTTGTCGTCACTCGTTAGCACTTACTGTCTTCTACAATGCAATAATAGCACTGGGCAGCACATCAGGTTTTACATTACAGGGCTGCGATATTTTCGCACTGCCGGCCGCCCCTATTTCTATGGCGCGTTAATTTATTTCCATGATATCTTCTAAGATATTCATCTGAATCAAATGGTGTAAAAGGGCGAATTTGGTCTATATTAAATACTTGAGATGACTAACCATTTTATTTTGATATGGATTAATACAATGTTAGGAAAAAACACCTTCGAAAGTAAAGCTTTGTTTTAGACAAAATCATAAAAATGGTTATTGTGAGACAACCTTTAAAGATAGATATATTTTATCGCGGAATATTTTAAGAACTTTTTGAGAGGAACGATTCCAACTATTACTATTTACACAGCGCACACCAGCTCTCCGTGGATGAAGCTCTCAGATGGGACGATTTTTTCCGACTTCATTCACATTATTGCAATTTTCGTAGGAATCTCTAATTTTTTAAAAATAAAATATAGCATAAGTTACTTACTCGCTGATAAAGTAGCTTGCTATAAGTGAAATAATTTTTTAAATCAGTTGAGTAGTTTTTGAGTTTATCCATAACAAACAAACAAACAAACAAATCTTTCCTCTTTATAATATTAAAAAAAAAAATGAAAAAATGAAAATGATTTATTTCATGTAGGACCACTAGTGTCACTTATGATAAGTCGTAAGAATCTACCACAATCATTAGTTTAGATAAACAATATAGCATTACAGAAGATAAATTCAACATTAATAAAAACCACTAACTGTAACGACTTACCTTCAAGGTATATTTCCATAGTTTAATTAAGGGCCCATAAAAAATCTTATTTTTGAGCTTTGTTTGAATAAATATTTATTTCTGGTTATCCTTAACACAGATCTAAAAAATCTAGCTAGGATAGCCAGTTCTTGATCTTGACAAAAAAAACTGCTTCAAGTAGACAACCATCATTTTTAGGGTTCCGTACCAAAATGGTAAAATGGAACCCTTATGGTGCGACTTTCTCCGTCTGTCTGTCCGTCCGTCACACTCGATTATTTCAGTAACTACCGAAGCTATCGACATGAAATTTGGAATAGTTGTGTATATTAGTGGCCCAAAGACACCGGAATTAAAAAAAAATGGAAAAAATTTTTGTTCTTATTTAAAAAGGGGGGAAAATCGGAGGGTTGAAATTTAAAAGTGAGATAACTGTACTGTGTGGGGTATCATATCGAAAAAAATACCGTTCCCCCCCCCTTATCTCCGCAGTTTACCAATCGAAAAATCTGAAATATTTATGGTCAATAGGAATTTATGTATATTTTACAGGAAAACTATAGCCAATGCTCTAACTAGCATAGTTTTTTTGATATTAACAGTAAACCTCTACAAACAAAGTTAGTTTTGCGGTTCATTTCGTCTTGTTTTTAATCAGATAATAAATATTATAAATGCGAAAGTTTGGATGGATGGATGTATGTATGGATGTATGTTTGTTACTCAATCACGCTCCAACGGCTGAACGGATCTGGATGAAATTTGGCACAGAGATAGATTATAGTCTGGAATAGCACATAGGCTACTTTTTATCCCGGAAAATGAAAGAGTTCCCGCGGGAACCGAAAATCCTAAATCCACGCGGACGAAGTCGCGGGCATCAGCTAGTACGTCATAAATCGTAAAACTTACTACAGGTTTGTACGGAACCCTCGGTGCGCGAGTCCGACTCGCACTTGGCCGGTTTTTTACCATTGAAAATGGTTATCAGATGCAAATCGCCTGAGACGTATTTTTGGCCATAGCTCCGAGGATTTTAGGAGGATCGAGATGGGAATAGTACCAAGAGTTGAGGAATTTATCGAGACATATTGTGTGAATGTTTGAATTTTGAAAATCGGCTTGTAACTTTTTTTGGAATTATTTTGAAATTGTAAATATTTCAGAAAAAAACCGACTTAAGAAAAAAATAAAAAAGGGTCCCAGGGTATTAGTTTAGCTACAAAATGGCGAAAAAATTCTGAAAATCGGTTAATAATTGTGACCTGTAGGTGGTCCCTTTAGATTTGGAGTTGTAGAAAAACGGTTATTTTCGTATATAAAAAGTGATGTAGCTTCTATGATTATTGACCCATCGTAATGGTAGTGGTGTTTAAAGATGCGGATGCAGGCGAGAAGTGCATTCGAGTTGGAATTTTTAAAATCAGATAATTCATTTATGAAAAATTTTGATTTATGAAAGAGATTTACGTATTCATTTTCAATGCTCCGATTCTTGCGGGGACTGCAAAATCTGTGATTTTTTATAGCTATTAAATCAGGCACTTGCCTGTAAAAACCCTAACTTGTACTTAACTTAACTTGTACTTGCTCTAAATCTTCTTTTCTTTAGTTTTATTCGGAGATGGTAAAGAATTTTAATTTTCTTTAATTTTGTAGTTGATTAAAATAACCATAGATGCAGATAAGTAATTTAAATTGTAGTGTAGTAAATGCTATAATTTGATTTTTTCGCTTTGTGGCCAACATGGCTTTATTGCCATCTCTATTCTGGTACACTAATGAGAAAAAAAAATATCTTTCTCACTTTCTTTGCATCGTTTTGAGGCAAAGAATAACAGCTCCAAACAGATGATTACAAATGAAAATCTCGTTTACACTACAAAACTTCTTTTAAACATACAAAACTTCTTATTATATTCGGTAACGCGGTGCGTATAGAGTTGTCTTCTATATATATAATGCACTGTATGTCCCGGGAAAGAGATGGCAATAAAGCAATGTTGGCCGCAACGGGAGAAAATTATCATATTATATTTTATTTAATAAACTAGGTACTTAAAGTTACTAAAATTTAACTTTCACATAAGTAATATTATGTAAATTTTTGTTATCTACTTAATTTTAAAAAAGTACAGAAGAATTCTTAACAGGTTTACCAATATTTTTTTTTGGAAAATAGTTAAGTAAGTATATCGAAAAAAATTGTAGCCAATTCGTCTCCGTGGATTAAGTTTTTTACTTAACTCCTTAATTTTCCAAAATTACCTCTCCGGAATACAACCTATCTCTGTACCAAATTTTATCTAAATTGGTTGAAAAGATGGACCGTTAAAGCGTAGAAGACAGACAGACAGATACACTTTCGATTTCATAATATTAGTATGTATAATAGTTTTCAAATAAAAAGCTTTCAAAGATCGCAAAAAAATTGTATGACCCCTTAAACAACCAAATGCGAGAATACCCTTGGATACAGTGCGAAGACACACAAATTTCAAAGACCATTTTGTGTTGGGACGTTAAAATTGTTACTTTACGGCTAGGGAAATACAATCGAGAACACAATGTAATTCAAATTTCATAATCATCACTGTGAGGCTAGAAACATTATATTTTAAAGCAGTTTTCGTTGCACAAACCAGTTTTAGAGCAATCAGTTACTTTAACGCTCAGGCAATACGGTTCAGAATGCATTGATCGTCATACTAATTGTCATTTGCAAAAGCTTTTGATTGAAAATTGAACTGTCGTATCAACGAAATACGGTCGGTTATCGAGTACAGGCTCGCGTCGCCGTAGGCATATTATCTCGGTCTCAGGACGTCACCACGCTCCTGCTTCCCCCGATTAATTAAATACAAAATATTTCTTTAGAAAATGATTTTAGTTTTTAATGCGTTTGATTTTATTATATTTGATAGGAAAAAAAATATTGTAATCGTATCAATAAAAAAAATTGACGGAGAAATTTTTCACTACGAATAAAAAGGTAACTTTTGAAAAAAATATAGACTGATAGTATATTTGTTGGATTTTAAATTTTTAGGTATTAAACGGCAATAAAAGGACATTCCAGTGAAAAGTTTCAATGAGCAAATTTTCCGATGCAAGTAACATTAAAAAAACATATTTTTTCAAAATTTGATTGTTTCATCTTCGAGTATTTGTTGGATATTTCTTATTTAGTTTCCATACCTTTACATGAATGTTTCAATTGAAGAAAGTTTTGACGGATCATTTTTGCGGACCAAGATATTAGACATAAAAGAGTTTAGGTAAAAATACCTAACTTCTGGTAAAATTTTTTGTCGGATATTTATAAAATACCTTTACGTTATGATACTTTATCATACTGTAAAGTTTCGTCGTCTGAGGAATTACTGTTGGGGTCCACTAGCTTCCTTTCCTAGACTATAGTACGACTTTGGAAACTCGCAAACGTTGATAGAGCATCAATACTCCTAACTCAAAGGTCACGTAGGGACACACTTCTGTCTCATTGAAGTTTTATTTGACTTTGTTATTGGTATATTTTGAGGGGCTTTTATAGGCACCATATATTCCAACCCCATCGTTGCAAAATAAAATACGATCATTACTTAAATCTTAAGCATTAAAAGATTGCCAATTTGTGAGAATCGCTTATGAAGTTTTCGTTTTGTTTTAACTCTACCGCCTGTTCAGAAATTAAATTCTACTGAGCAGATCCGAGAAGGAACTCTGCATTTATCATTATAAAGTAAAAAGTAATTCAGAGTAAAATGAACATCAAGTTGATAGGTCGCATTCGTCCGTACATCAGTACGCTTCGTCTGAGATTTTACATTCCAAATTCGATTGATCTTAACCGAGCGTTCGATCACATTAGCGTCAAAGTAAAAATAACTTTAATATGTCAGTTTTAGAGCTCAATTTCTTGTATGCATTCACAGCCAGCGCTCCAAACGGAAACGTTTCGAATTTTTTTACGCGTTTAGCAGATCATAGTGCAAATCGGGTCCCTGTTTTCGCTAGGATTAGTGCTGAGACATCACCTAAGTATCCATATTTTTATAACTTAAAAAATTAACATAATATATTTTTTTTAACAATTATTGATAGCAGAATATTTAAATTTAAAACTTTTTGGCACCTCTAGTACTGATGCACGACAGTAAATGGTCAACTTTTTCGATGTTCTTTCAACGTTCACGGGTTATTCTAAGTCATATCAACCCTACAGTATTCATTTACCTAACTTTAATAATAGTATTAATTCGTGTTCATTTCGATACGTTTGTTCGACCTATTGTGAATATTAATTGGTTTGTACCAATATTTTAGCAACAAGTTTGTGTAGGTTCATACAAATTGATTGACCATTGCGATATCCAATAGTTTGAGGCGCGATGTAAAAACGATAAATCTAGAAATAAAATAGTTGAGATATCAAGTTAGTAAATTGCTGATGCACGTAAACTGTAAATTATTGATATTTCATTCATACATTGTTCCGAAATTTCATTAGAAAATGGAAATAATGTCATGTATCATTTATCCGAACTAATGTTATAAATGCGAAAGTGTGTTTGTTTGTTGATTTATCTTTAAATTACGTCGCAACACAGTGGATCGACATGATATTTACATGGGTATATTTGAGGACCTGGAGGGTGACATAGGATACTTTTTATCCCGAGAAATCAGAGATCCCCGGTATTTTTTTAAACCGAAATCCCCGCGGATGAATTTGTTGGCATCATATACAGAAAATGAACTTGCAGGATAAGGAAGGTCAACCATCGTGAGTGATGGCTAAAATAATGACCAAAAGTTATTTAGTTGAAGTTAATTTCAACGTATTAACGGCAAAAGGCGGCTCACGTCATCAATTTCAGTAATCCATGCTCGCGATTTTCCGCTACTTTCATCTGTTATATGGTTTCTGTGCGGTCAAGAACATAGTTTTACCGCCCGAGATCATAATTGGTGATGGATTAGGCACGCTGGTGATTCCACGTAGGTACTTATGTAACAATATCGGACAATCTCGAAACGACAGACTGTTACAAAGCACATTAGAGCGCGCGCAATAAACCACCAAATTATTCGGCACTACTTACATAAGCTCAGGTTTGGTAGTGAAACTTTCATATTATGATGATGTGTGCGAATATTGAAATAAGTTACATTATTAAATATTACAGCCGTGCATTGACTTAGATTTCGCCGATTTCCTTATTGTGATACTTAAATATCTGTGGTAATACGCGCGATTTTGGTCTGTGCATGCTCGACTAGTTCCTTCCGGAATACTTTATTGAGCTAGTTGACGAGACGTATAACGGCCCGAATAACTAAGAACTAATTCGTTTATAAATAAATACCAAATCATCAATCAACTTTACCTAATTCAATATTTTTTAATGATCATATAACTTTTGGTTACTAGATTTTGATGTGAGGCTCTGGTGCAAAATTCGCACACAATCTGTTCTTCCAAAAGATTTGAACCGTCGAACTTCCTGACCCGCTCCTTGGCCGTGAGCTATGATATTATAGAGCCTTAAAGAACTTAAAACGTATTATATTTAACGTTGCAGGGTAAAGTGGCATCCAGGTCCAATTCAACTCAGAGCTTCGACGAGGCGCTGCGCGACGCGAGCCGCTCCGCCAGCGGCGCCACCTCGCCCACCATCCCCGAGAACAAGCCGCTGCCTTAGTGACGTCACAACGTTCCACACGCGCCCTCACCGCACCACGCCGCGCTCCACAACATAGGGACAATTTGATATGCCACTTGATTGATGTTTTTTTTTATTCACTAACTGACCCGACAGACGTTTTCCTGTCTTAACTATGAATATTGAATTCAAATTGTCAATTGCGCCAACTGTCACACAACTAGCAGTTCTGTCAAACGCTTTAAGGTTACAAAAGGAGAAAAGGTTAAAAAAAGGTTATATTCATAAGTTAATATGGTAGTTAAGTTTTCTTAAATTTTCTAATGTTCCGCGCAATTTTCTTAGATTTTTCTTTCGAACCTTCTCCTTCCAATAACAAACACAACAAGAAAAGAATTAGCGAAATTGGTCCTGCCGTTCACGCGTGATGCCGTGACCAAGGGAAATAGGGATTCATTTTTATATATAGAAGATAGATTATAGGCTTACCCTTGACCACAATCACACCTGATGGAAAGTGATGATGCGGCCTAAGATGGGACGCTTTATCTTTTTCTGTAATTTATCTATGTAAGCCGCGCTATTATGGGTGATCATATACAAAACCGCTTGTCCTGACTGAATGACTGATCTATAAACTCAGGTTAAACAGCTGGACTTAGAAACTTTGTTTTGACAGTAGGTATGGCGATTACACTGACTAAGAATTCCACGCCTATAAGTGGGTTTAATTAGGGTGAAAGCTATCAAGGCAAAGCTTAAAACCGCTGGGGCTAGAAACTTGTCATTTTGAGTTTGTCCGACTGGATTGGACGACTAACAAGGGGTTTTTAAAAAATCCACGTTTAAAACAGGGTATGAACGTCCGTAAAGTTAAATTATTGTTGCTATTTTTACTATTTGAGGATTTTTTGATTTTGAAAAGTTCCGCTCGGACAAAGCGGAGGCAGGCAGCTAACCTATAAAAATACTTGTCTTGACTGACTGACATACCTTTTAACGCACAGTATAACCCAATCTAGATGCTATTAGGATAATAAAAATAGGCTTATCTCTTATTAGTCACTCGAGATAAAATGATAGCTGTCATCCTAATAGAATCTGGATATGATAGTACTGTTTGTTTTAAATTCTTTATTCCACAATATAAAAAATAGAATGTACAAAGGCGAACGAGAGGTATCGTTCGCCTTTGTACATTGCATCCAGTACTTTGGCATCCTAGAGGCAGACGATTGATCCCAGCGAAATATTTTAGTCCTATATGACAAAAAAGTAAAATTTCTAAAACCCACGTGGACTCTACGAAAGCTAGTTTTTAAAATTTAAAATCGAGTGAAGTGGCTTAGGAGGTTATAAAATTAAATTGTCCCTACGCTTGGTATTTTCACTATAATCTCGTGCTATCTAATTGCATAGGTTACGAATATTATTGTAATTCTATTTCCATCTATCGAGTTTGAGTTTAAAAATAATACAAAGTATTAAAAAAATGTACTGATCGAATTATTAGCACTCCATAAACCCCGCAATAATTGCCTATTTTTTATTGATTATTGTGTTTGGTCTTATAATAAGTGTCTTTGTACTCTTTAATGCTAGTTTCAAAAGTACTTAATATTTCTCAAATATTATCTTAACGTTTTAAGCTAAACGCCTAGTATTAGATACTCAAAATACTTTATTAACTGTTAACAAATATCGTCAATTCGGAATCTATCACGATAATATCCAAACGAAAAACAAATAATATTGATCGTGAACTATTTTGAACGATTTTCTTTTACTAAAGACACACCCAGGGAGTTTAATTTATAAATTGTCGATATAATTAAAATATATTCAATAAAAAGAAGTATTTGATTATTTAATTCATTTGAGGTTAGTTACTTTATTATAATTTGCTTTCACTTAAAAGCAAATCTAGGTACTAGAACCAGATACGCTTAAAATAATAAATAGCGGCGCGCGGCGTGGTCATTTCAAAGCAGCATATTAAGGTATCGATATACGAGAGCTTTGTACCTATGGTTATTCACTCTCTTTCTATCAATGATTTTTGTCACACAGCATTCCATGATTGTTCTGATTGTTATGGTGTCTATTTATATGTCCACTATCTCGTATATTTAGTGAGAATCGATATGTAAGAAAAGACTATGTTTTGAATCGCTTCGCGATGAGCACTTTTGTATAATAGTCCAGGCAAATTAGTTAAATAATAGCAAGAATCTCGGAATGAGAGATAGTCAGCTATAAACTTGTATAAATCTTTATTTTGGCATCCTAAAACTTGTCTCAAAACCTACTTATCGTAGGGTGTCGGCGTCTACAGATATTCCAAGGTCAAAGGTCAAAAAATCGATTTTTTACATATTTATTGCAAATATCTCGTTTCCTACGGGTTTTATGCTATTTGTATTTATTATAAAAATTGTAGAAGATTAAATTCTCTACAACTTTTGTTTAATCATTTTTTTCATATCTTGAACCATTTTCGAGATAGAGGGCAGAGGGCGCGCAGTGTTTAACTATTGAGTATCATTCGAGGTCAACCTGTAGTCGCGATTAAAAACACGCCGTATAAAGTTTATAAATTATTGATAAGTATATATTTCTAAATAATTTACATTTTTAGTTACTATTACGCTATAATTAATATATTTTTTTCAATAATTCAGTATGTATTCATTTAATAACACTTACCTACTCGTGTAATTATAAAGTTATTAAGGGAAATACTTTAATATTTTTTTAAATTCTAATCTTATTAATACTAATTACTTCTTAACTTAATAAAAAGAAAATAATTAAATTTTTAATTAATGTTTTAATTCAAAAATAGCATTTCATACATTTATGATGGTAATGGTAATGGTGTTCTCGTCTTCAACGACATTTGTCTCCAGTTCTTCTAGGATTTCGGGGTCAATAGTACCGTCTTCATTGATATCACTCTGATATGGTGAAGCATTAAGACAAGCTTGCCCATTACACTGGCCGTAAGCTAAAGAGCACTGCAACCCTGCTTTCCTGCATCCACATCGCGAACCACAACCATTCTTGCAGTTGCAGAATATTGTGTTAAGCAATTCCTCTGGAGCTAGTGGATTCATTGTCATAACAGGTTCCAGGAATTCATCACGCATTATCCAACCCCAATTCTGGGGTTCTAAATCATGCCCTAACCAAGTCTGAACTTGATAATAAACACGGTTGAAATGTTGGTGAGCTGCTGCACTCGTTGGTGGAATATTTGATAACTGCACAGGTATATTCAGTTTTGTTAACTTGCTGAACTGTGCATAGCGAAGATGATCGATACAGTCCTCAGACTTTGGAGCATTATAGATTGCCAACAAGGTTCGCACTCCATTCTCAAATAATGATTGAACCAGGCAGTTACTGAATATTACAGGTACTGAATTATTGAAAAAAATATTAATTATAGCGTGATAGTAAATAAAAAATGAAAATATTTTAGAAATATATACTTATCAATAATTTATAAACTTTATACGGCGTGTTTTTAATCGGGACTACAGGTTGACCTCGAATGATACTCTAAAATCTAAATAGTTAAACACTGCGCGCGCTCTGCCCTCTATCTCGAAAATGGTTCAAGATATAAAAAAAATTATTAAACAAAAGTTGTAGAGAATTTAATCTTCTACAATATTTATAATAAATCTAAAAAGCATAAAACCCATATGAAACGAGATATTTGCAATAAATGTGTAAAAAATAGATTTTTTGACCTTTGACCTTGGAATATCTGTAGACGCCAACACCCTACGATAAGTAGGTTTTGAGACAAGTTTTAGGGTGCCAAAATAAAGGTTTATAAAAGTTTACAGCTGACTATCTCTCATTCCGAGGTGAAACCCCTAATATGCCTGGACTATAAGTATATACTCGTTGAATTCACAAAGTTGTAAATTTATATAACGACTAGGAGACTTTGTACGATGTACTTGCCGACGCCTGTTGAGTCCAGTTCAAAAGAAGATATTTTTATAAGATGCTTAGCTTTTCCTTTAATTAAATCCTATTATTTACATTAAATACATGTGAAGATGGTAAATAAATTTATGTATTTAAATCAGTTGGGTCTTTTTGTTGTCACCTTTTTAGTTGTTAGATAACATCTCTTTAGTAAAAAGGGAGCCTCACCGAGAGCATTCTCTTTGCGAGTATTCGTTGCGTGAGCGTTTGTTATACAATATGCACAATATTTTAAGAACCAGGCGTTCTTTCGCAAGCACAGCTTTACGACAACGTAAAAATTAGTTTTTCTGGCAAACTTTTTATGACGAAGCGGCAGAGAAAGAATGCAATGCGAATGCCTAGTGTTTGGATACACGTACTCACTCAAACTGTTCTGTTTGCGAACAAAGTGCTTGCGTAACAAAGGCTCGCGCAACTAATGCTCGCAAACGTACAAAGCGGTCAGCGGATGCTGCCTGTGAGTAGGTACCGACCTTCATGCCGAGAGGCGACGATCCTTTCTGAAAATCGTCACCATAACCACCTATCGTCGAGCTGGCCTGAGCATGAATCTTCTCTCAGAATGAGAAGGGGTCACATCACACATCTTTGAAGTTTGAGAAAATTATGAAGAACACTCGGGCATGCAGGTTGCTTCTCGATATTGTCTTTCACCGTTAAAGTAGGTAAGTGATATTTAATTTCTTAAAACTAACATACCTAACTTCAAAAAGTTAGAAGTGCGTGTCCGAAAATTGAACCCCAGGCCAGCCGAATAGTAGGCCGACGACGTCTCAACGACTAGAACATAGACAGTAATAAGTAACATAGACAGTAATAAGTAAAACAGTGCACTTTAGTACATTTTATTTATTTATTTATCTTATAATTCTGATTAAATTTTGATCAGTAGGCAAAAATTAAGTTTAAATTTTAAACTTTTTTTTGACTGGGCAAGTAAATCGTTATCATAGTTATAGATGCCTGCATATCGAAAAACATCTACTTAGATGACCTAGTTAGACTGCCTTTCCTTCAGAGAATATGTGCTACGTAGCTTAGCTACAGATTGATGGCTAACCCACCAATATGAGCGATTGATTTTCATAGCTTAGATCAAACGTAGTAGGTTAGACTGTAGACACATCCGTAGCTTAGCTTAGAATCAGCCGTTTGACCAAAGCTCAAACTAATCGTAGAAATGGCAATTTACTGAGAACGTAACCTAATAATCGTGATATGGTATAAGCTCTCAAATGATGAAGACTTTCTTACACAATTGGGCCTCTAAATTGGGAAATAATAAATAAAATATTCAATGAACATAATATTGTATTTCGACCGAAGACAATATTAAACTTGATTTCGACCCATACACATAATGCGTAATTCGTCCACAAGTATTACAATAACTACTAGTGTTTGATAAACCTTAACGAATAAATGAATATATAAAAAGTAACAAAATTAATATTGCTATTATTAATTGATTTTCAATTGAATAAAAATTATAAATCCATGATTCATGTAACACAGGGAACTTTACATTGTATTCGTGTATAAAGATGAATTTTTATAGTAGATTATACACCAAGGGGATAAAGCACTGTTTTATGTCACGGGCGCTACATTGAATCCTGAACGTAACGAAGGACTCCAAATTTAACTCCCGAGCGCAGCGAGGGTGTTATAAGTTAATTCCCGACCAAAGGGAGGGAATTAAGATTGAGTCCTGAGTGCAGTGAGGGATTCAAGCGCCCAAGAAAAAAACTGCTTTATCCCGGTGGTGTATACTCTACTTTATACTTCTACCATAACAGTAAAACAAACTGTAACGGTTAGATATTTATTGCAAATCATAGTAAGTAGGATACATAGGTCTCGTAAATAATAAAAAGAAAAGACAAATTAAAAGTGAATGTTCACGTTCGATAGAGTCACATTTGGCGCCGCTGCTTTGATATTCAAACTTTTTGCTTTTCATGCTGCCAGTGTTTATGCATACATACTCCTTGGTTTAAAAACTTTTATGTCAAATAGTACGGTCGTTTGGTCGACCAGGCTGGAGCCTAGACTCTGTTGTGCATATTTACAGTATGGGGTTGGTCAACTAGTTGGGCGATCGATCGACTAGATTACGGCCCTAGGGCATGAAGACTGACTTTAGACCCGCAAAAGTATGATTAAAACAGTAGTAAAGGTATGGTAGAAGTATAAAGTAAATTAAAGCCTCAAGAAATAAAATTATACATTTTAAATTGAAGGCAATCATATAATATATAAATTAATTATATTTGGCATACTTATAGGTTTTAAGAAAAACAATTTATTTATCGACTGATGTGTAAAATAACAACTCCTTACAATTTTTAACTTATTGGTCAGAAAGCTATTTAAAAAGTAGAGATCACACTGCACGTTGTCAAATACCCTTTTGCCACGAAGCCAGAGGAGAATTCCTGATATTGAATGCATTTTGTCTATTTTCCTTTTGGCAATTACGATATTATAATTAAGTAATACGAACACTACTGCAGTATATACATACACATAAAAATACTGCAGTACCTAGTAGGGAAACTTGTACGAGATGATCCGTTGAGGTAAGATGATCCTTTTCAATTGTGGCGAAACTATAAACGCCATATAGTTGCAAACTTTACTAAAACATACCTCCCGACACCCGCCCGCATCAGTTATTTCGTAATGGCGGCATGAGTACAGATAGAAGTTTTACGAACGAAAACAAAAATTGTGTGCCGTTTATCTAAGTTAATGTTGTCTTTGAGTTTAGGCTATTTTTACTGTCGGCAGACTATTGCAATGAATATTGTATTTGCGGCTTTTTATAATGCTCAATTTTGTTTTTCGATTGGCTTAGTAACAGTCGGAAGCATAAAGGATATGTTATCGCATAAAAATGATAAATTTGAATTTGGGGCAAGATGATCCTTTGCATGTTGTACAAGATGATCCATGTGGATCATCTTATACCATACACAAAAAACATCTCTTGTAGGTATTTACTTCTATTATAAAGTTTATATAAATTAGCTTGCAATACCTATTTCTGTGATGATGATTTCGGGGACAAGAAGCGGAACTCCTCAATTAACATAATAACAAAATCTTGTTGTTGTCAACAAGATTTTGATGTTACACCGGCCCAGATACTACCATACATACCATAAAAATAGAAAATGAAAATAGAAATTTAAAAAGAAAATGGGTGGGTACGTCAATTCTAACCAGCACACCGTATAAAGATTATTTAGAGGAAGAAAATACGAAAAAGGTAGGTATTGTATTTTCTTGTAAAAGTATTGTAGTGCACCTGTATTTTCTTTACACTGGTAAAGAAAATACAAGAGCACGAAACAAAATGTCAAATAAAACGATTACTTGGATATTAAGCTATCTCAATCTCTTCCAATCTTCAAAACTAAATTGAAACAACATTAGGTATCTATCATTATAATCTATTTATTCATCTGTCGTCTATTACCTATTACTATTATTTTTTTTATACTGTGTATTTATCCTATATATTATTACATTATATATTTCTGTGAATATATTAAATATTATATGTATATAATATTTATTTATTCATATGTCTGTACACCCCTCCCGCTTTCTTTTAAGTTTCCTCTGCCCTAAGGTTGCCTGGAAGAGATCGCTATTTAAGCGATAAGGCCGCCTGTTGTGCCATATCCAATAAGATTATTTTTGTGTTTGTATTTCTTTTAATGGTGTACAATAAAGTATATTTTACTTTACTCAAAAAAAGGAATAAGCAAAGGCATATCAAATAGAAGGAAGAAATCTTTCTACATTCCCGAATCTGAGTCGTCTGCCGAAGAAGCCACTGAATGTTTATTCTGCACAGAGACATTTTCCAAAGATACTGAGATAGTATAGATTTTGAGACTGACTTAAGGTGACCGAAATAAAAACTATTAACCCTTACAACTTGTTGTTTTGATTTCAGTTGAACATAATACAGACCTTTTCCAAAACAGGTGTCATACCCTAGGAATCATCTTGGACATAAGGGTGTCCAAGATGATCCTTTGGAAGGGTTTTAAAAAAGTGAGATATTACAATAAAACGTGAATAAATTTAAAGATACCAGTATACAAATATCTCGACAGATAAATTTGCCATCAGTAGGCGCATCACATCTGCATTAAAATGTATGTTCTTTAAATTACGAGCTTTCTCCCTTAAGGGGATTATCTCGTACAGGTTTCCCTAGGTACTACTACATACTATACCTAGTAGTCTTCGAATTGCAGCTGAACATTAATTTGAACGGAAAAAAGGTCAGGTCCTACATTAGGCATGTTAATAAAAATAAACAGGTTTTATTAAATTCTGATAAAAAATTAGTTCTAAATTCAATTTGTGCATTTTTGTCCTGCGTTAGCTCATGTAATGAACCTACGATGCAATTTGCAAAATCCAACAAGAAAATAGAAATTTGTTAAAGGTAGGATCCAATATGGACCGCCGCACATGTTAGGTATTCGCATCAGGTTCCCCGATACGGTTACTGAATCAGGGCACCCGAAGGTGTCAATTCCCTACGAAAGAACAGTTCGTCGCACACGCACGATTCTACCCGTACGGTTGAAAAATCTAATGCCGGTTAAAACCCTATTTCTTGCCGGCTCTTCTGTAGAGTTTTCTTTCCGAACCGGTGGTAGAATCATATCATTTCATAAGTGGCACAAGTTGTCCTACGTGAAATAAATAAATCATTTTATTTCATTTCATAATATCCTGTCAGAATGCACGACCAATGCGTCGGGTCGACCTGAATCGGGTACCCGAAGGCGCGCTCTCTATACATTTTCTACAAAGCGACCCAAACGTTCGGTTCGCCCTTTCGGTTAAAGCGGGGTTTCCACTGCAAAAGGGTAAAGCGGGGCCTCCGCTGCAAAAAGGTGATGAGCGAAACGAACTAGACAAAATAGATTTAGATTTCTACCAACAAAGAGTTTTGACAGCTGTCTTGAGCGAGCTCTTTTTGAACTCTTTTTGCTCACTCAGCCCTTTCCGCTACCCTTCGTTGGTGAAAGTGCTTCCATGCAATTTAACCACTTTTCCTCTGAAGTCTGGAGCCCGGCTTGATTTAAAACATCAAGCCTTCGCATCAAGATTTGCGAAGAGATATTTACGGATCGGGAGAATATTGACGAGGATAAAAAAGAAATTTACCTACCTAATGTAGATTGCTTTAATCTTAGTTTTGTGTTTGTTGAATGTATAGTACTTTTGCTATCACAATGCATTTTAGCTAAGATGCATTCATCTTGATTCTTGGCCTAAGGACTTATCTTGGGCCAAGATGAAAGCAATTGACACTAGAAACTGTCCACGTTTTTGCTAAATTCAACCATATATTCACACGACCCGATCGTGACGGGCTCCGGTCAGGAAACCGAATTCTGAAACCGGATCACATGTGCGGCGACCCTAACAGAGAAAATGCGACGGGCGTAGAACAGTATAAAGATAATCCTATTAAAATAACACTCGACAGTAGAAATTGAGTTATTTGGTCAAACATCTATGAAGATATGTATGTAAGTGTTTCTTTTTATTATCGGACTAGTACACATTCTAATAAAATATACCTAGTACGGACTTGTTTACAACATGCAAGACAATATTTATATATGGGACATAGGTACATACACGAACATGGTTAGCTATACAAAATAAGTAGGTATTATGAACTTTAGATCTTTTGGTATTGCATAAGGGTACTGACTTTGCTTTTACATAATAATTATAAGCGATTGTCATACTAGGTCTGTCAAAATAAAGGGGCACTTATTCATTGCGTGTAGCAAGTTTCGTTTCTGTTGGGTTTAGATGCCCAATGGGGCTGATTCTGTAGTGCACAATCTCTAAACTAAACTAAAATTAGAGCATTACAAATATTGCTAACCCTTTCATAATACTCCCTACGGAAAGGGACAGAACTAGATTTAAAGCTGCCATTTTAGTTTAGTTTAGAGATTGTGTTACACAGAATCAGCCCCAATGGCAATGACTGATGAATTAACTTTAAAAAACGCTTTTTATTTAATGAATTAAATTTGCTTTAAAAACGTTTTTTATTTATTTTGAATAATAGGGGTGGCATTTTGACAGCACTGCATATTACATATTTAAAGGTATTGAACAAATTAAATAGGTACTTAAAATCATAAAAAGGTTGGCATCATAAATCGAGTGTTGTGGACGCGCATTATAGTAAGTTAGATATCAAATATAGATAAAAGATGAAATGTAAATAAGGTTTCAGGTTTAGCTTCAAGAACTAACTTGAACCTAGCTGTAATGCAATATCATCCAAGGTAGCAAATCCCCGAATATGCGCGAACACAAGCACTCGATCCGTAACAAGATCACCTGCATTCCTTCTCATCACAAATAATAAATAACAATTATATACGCAAATTGAGCGCAACAATTACAATATTTATAGTGTTCGCATACCCTGCACGAAGAAATTTGGAATCTATTATACAAATCTATATAGAAACCTCGATAACTGGTGGAGTCTACATAATAATTTAAAAAAAACACGTGCAAATTATATGCTATGTACTACGACTATTATTACTCACATAAAGTATTGGCTGCTTCGTAGATTAATGGTCCAATAACATTAAAATTATTATTGATTAAAGGCAAAAGTTCAAAATTTGTTCTCTGTATAATATTAAGTAATACATTAATCAATTACAATTATTGATTATAGATACAATCCTTTTAGTTAATGTGATTAATTAAAGTTGTACTAAACACCCAACAAGTTGTACTATTTATTTACTTTTATGACTGAAAATATGTTATTTATTACATAAAGAAAGCTATTTTGAGCTTGTGCCTTCAAAACTGATATTTAATACCAGAAAAATAGAAAAGCTAGTTATAGAATCCATTAAATGTCATAATATATTATTACTAAAGGCGGTACAATCAGAGCCAGAAACTTTTGGTATCGCGGTATGTAGACATGAATACATTAATATTGCATTTTTGGATTAAACTTCTAATTTATTTATTCCTATTATACCTAACAATTAAGTGTCGAATATAACTTACACCTACATATAATCCTCGGTATTTACGTTAGCGCCCCACAACATTTAGAATACGAGACCACATATTTAAATAATTTTACCATACATTAATATACTTTGTTGAAGTGACATGATTGAAGTGGATTTCCTGTTGGAAGGTATATATATAATCTTCAAAGATTTAAATCGTTAGATATACGTCATGATGGTGTTTGCTAATGTGGGCAAAAACTTAAAAGTTACCTACAGTGTAGATGATCTGAGCTCTAGGTCTAGAGGATATGAACATGAAATCTTTAAATATTATTTTTGAAGTGAAAACTTCTTTAGCCGCGTTGAGCACTTTTTGGTAGAGGGTAAACTTGTGGATTCGCGTCACCGACATGCGACATGCTCCGCGCCGACATGCTCGAGTTGTTACGAATACAAAAGGTCTTAAATATGAATATACTACATTCGTAATTGAACTTTAAATGTCTTAGTTTTAAGGTTTATATTTCAATTAATTATTTTTAATATATTTTATAGGTATTTTTCTGAAGACATGACATGGCACAGACAGTTTGAAATATTTTAGATATAAGTACCTAATATGAATTTTATATACTTACATATAATTTTTCAAACCAAATAAGTACTCAGTATACAAAAGTCGACAAAAGCAGAGCACAGATGAATTCCAAAATGCACACATTAATGTAGAGAACACATTTCTAATTACGCTAATATTATAATAAACTTATAGTAATAAACCCTTAGCCATCATCATCTGTGTGCCATTACGATAAATTTCAACCACATTTATAGCTTTTAATAGTAAAGACCTATTTATCTCCCTCTATTAGTTCCCGTAAATAGGTAGAAGTACATACCTATTATACAGGGTGGAAAAAACGAATATGACATGAAGGAAAAGTAGGTCGCTAAAAAGCTTACCTGAGCCGGGAATCGTAACTAAAAATATTAAAAAAAACCCCGACACAGGTAACATTTTTCAAAATGTTTTAATGATATTCTTAAAAAAAAAAAAATCCTTTAACAGAAAATATATTCAATATTTGAATGTATTTTCCCTCCACGTCCCGATCGTTTTTTCCACCCTGTATATAATAATCAAATATTATAGAATAAAGTTTAACGCCCATAAGTTACAGTTATACGCCCTTGTATGGTACAGTGTCAATCTAGTTCAATCATTGTATTGTATACCTAATATATGACTATAAAAATATTGTCCACTAAGTATGTTGCTGTTGGTAATAAATTATTACGTGCCTCATATTATATTACTGAATGTATGAAATTATTAACGGTCTTTTATACTTTTACATTTATTTTACATTCTGCGAACGGATTCTAATCCTATACAAATTACATTCTAAGAGTTTTTTTTTAAATTTATGCATGTAATTTAAATCACTTGGTTTCACAATCGCTATCTCGATTAAAAATTTAAAACTTTCTTACACCTAATTTATACTGTGGCCCTTGTTTATGAAAGGTATTGTTACATTTAAAAATACATTTTTTTAATATTAAAGTCGCTTTTAATGAGAACGGTTCTATGTGAATTGCATGTGCATATTTTGATTAAGGAATAATAAAGGCTTTTTAGGGTTCCGTACCAAAATGGTAAAATAAAAATAAAAACCGGCCAAGTGCGAGTCGGACTCGCGCACCGAGGGTTCCGTACAAACCTGTAGTAAGTTTTAAATTATTAAAAAAAAACTACTTACTAGATCTCGTTCAAACCAATTTTCGGTGGAAGTTTGCATGGTAATGTACATCATATATTTTTTTTAGTTTTATCTTTCTCTTATTAGTTACGGGGGGGGGGGGGGGGGGGGGGGGGGACCAACATTTTACCACTTTGGAAGTGTCTCTCGCGCAAACTATTCAGTTTAGAAAAAAATGATATTAGAAACCTCAATATCATTTTTGAAGACCTATCCATAGATACACCACACGTATGGGTTTGATGAAAAAAAAATTTTTGAGTTTCAGTTTTAAGTATGGGGACCCCCAAAATTTATTGTTTTTTTTCTATTTTTGTGTGAAAATCTTAATGCGGTTTACAGAATACATCTACTTACCAAGTTTCAACAGTATAGTTCTTATAGTTTCGGAAAAAAGTGGCTGTGACATACGGACGGACAGACAGACAGACAGACAGACAGACAGACATGACGAATCTATAAGGGTTCCGTTTTTGCCAAATTTGGCTACGGAACCCTAAAAATCGTCCGTCCGTCCGTCTGTCACAGTCGATTATTTCAGTAACTATTAAAGTTATCGACATGAAATTTGGAATAGTTGTGTATAATAGTAGCCTAACATCATTTCAATAAAAAAAATCGAAAATTATTTTTAGTTTAATTAAAAAAGGGGGAAAATCGGGGGTTTGAAATTTCAAAGTATGATAACTATACTGAGTGGGATATCATATGAAAGGGCTATACTTCTACATTCTAAAACAGATTTTTATTTATTTTTATGCATAATACTTTTTGATTTATCGGGCAAAATGTCGAAAAAAATACCGTTCCCCCCCCTTATCTCCGAAGTTTACCAATTGAAAAATCTGAAATAATTATGGTCAATAGAAGTTTATGTATATTTTACAGGAAAAATAAAACCAACGCTCTAGCATAGTTTTTTTGATATTAACAATAAACCTCTACAAACAAAGTTAGTTTTGCGGTTCATTAAATTCATTAATCGTAAAACTTACTACAGGTTTGTACGGAACCCTCGGTGCGCGAGTCCGACTCGCCCATACGACGCATGTAACGCAGACGATACATAATAATATATACCCAGCGACACTGAAAGCGCTAGGAAATTGGTGGCGCTAAGCAAATGATTAATTGCGCTTTCACACTTATGCCATATCTCGGTCAATCTTTAACGCGTGAGTATAGAATGGCTGACATTGCTATATGTATACGCACAGTGTATACGTATCATAAAGGGTGAAAATACAAATGTCGACAGACGCTTGAGGCTATGATCCGATATGCATCATAACAAGACGTGGATCCTTAAACGGCACTAATCGATTAGTACCTACACAAAATAACAATTTGTCATCTGCATTTTTCATTTGCTTTCCTTTTGTATTCAAAAGATGTAGAAGTATTGATTTGAAAGTTCATTTAAATTAGCTAAATACTTTGTGAAGCCTAACATTAAATAACAAAGAACGATTAGCATCAAAAGCGACGATATCTACTATAACTACCTTACATGATACATCTATTCATAAATTAGTTAAAAACAAGACAATTAGTGTTTCTATACTATATAAAGCGATTTGTTGAAGCACTGAGACCATGCGACAAAAATTTAAGCGTGCATCGAGTCGACGATGTTTTAACTTTACAAGCATTCGTTACGATACTGACTTTTATGTATGCTAACTTATTGGAATAGTTAAAAAATTTAAAACAATAACTTTTCCAAAGCTCTTACCAAATTCATTAAAATCATTAATTTACTATCGTAGTTCGCATTTCGTTCGTATCTTATTATGATTCATGAAATCATCAGTCATGACACATTATAATCTTGTTAGTAAACTTAATTAATTAAGTAATTGAATAATTATAAAATAGGTACTTTTTCGTATATCGTTCATAATAGTATAATTAAAACAATTAACAAGTCTAATTAACAGAAATGTGACTCCTAAAACAAATTAATGAAGGGCCGATTTTTCAGTAAATCATCATCAGTAGTTTTCACTATTCAACGATTCTACAAGATAGGCGTGACGGTCTCGTACATGGATCCTTAATGCAGAGGACGTATGTCGGTTGAGTTGACGACGACGAATAAAAAAAACCAAAATATTAATCTCAATAGAACATAAATATAACATATCATGTGTATTTATGTTGTATAACATATTATGTGTATCTATTGAGATTAATGTTAGGTGTTTCGTTTTTTGTTCAGGCATTAAATGGCTATTTAGTTCCTCTATACTAATGTTATAAATGCGAAAGTATGTCTGTCTGTCTGCTACACTTTCACGGCCCTTCCTGTCAACCATTGTTGATTAAATTCGGTACAGATGTTGTAGTATGTAGTCGCGGGCATCATCTAGTCTACAATAAAATTATAGTATCACTATTTTTGGCAAACTGTGTTGGAACCCATTTAAATAGCAAATATTATACAAATATCGGCTTTAAATATTTCAATTTTACATAGGACTATATTATTATATCCATTACATCTAATTTAGCGATAAGCCACTCTATAATGCAGATATTTGTGGGATTATAAAATAGTTTAAACAGATTAACCTCCATGCATTAAAAATTGCTACGCAATTATTTTGCATCGTTGGAAGTATGTTCTACACGTGATTTTTAACTTGTACTGAAGTGTCAGATTAATAGATTGAAAATAGAAGAAGAAAACATTCATTCGTCTACTGCCAACGTTGTTATAATTTTGACTTATTCGGCTACATATAAAAGAAGATCTACCGCTATAAGATTTTACTGACTTGTATATTTTAACATTTCAAAAGTCTTAAAAACTAGAACATTTTATCAAAATTCGTAATCAATGAATCCAGATATGATCGTGATGTTACTATAATTATTGTAAACATGAGTAAGATATCTAGGGCATCAGTTAATTTTTGAGGTGTATACATTACAATTATGGACATAAATTACACAGCATTTAAAAATAGTTTACAGGCCAAACTTGGCAGTCAGGCCAATTCTGTTTATCACAATCTCTAAACTAAACTAAAATTACAGCTTTAAATATAGTTCTGTCCCGTTCGGCAGGAAGTATTATGAAATTAATTTTTAATTATATTTAAAATTATATTGCTAAATATATTTAGGCTGTCATTTTAGTTTAGTTTAGAGATTGTGCACTACAGAATCAGCCTCAATTAATGATTTATGATTTTTGTAAATCATACCGTTATTAATTTAATAAATCTAGATAATTAATGAAAAAATTTAACCAAAAAGCAAAATTATGTGATTTTCATTTATAGTTTTCAAATAAAAAGTTGCAAGAGTCGAATTTGTTTATCCCTCGAACACTCACGACAACCTTTTTCTGTGCGTCAAAACAGTTGATAGCATATTGCCAACTGTTCTGCCTAAGAATGCATAAAAATATATACTTAATCCAAGAGAAAACGATTCTTTAGTACCTACTGGGGTGCGTACTATCTAAAATCCGAAATCCATAGTCTCATTACCCGGCATATTAGATATGAAACAGTCAATAAACAGATTAAAAGTAAAAACTAACGCGCATAACGTATTTTTATTAACACCTGAACCATGCTCCGTTGATTTAGACCAGCATTCATACAAATCAATTACCATTTAGTATTTACTTAACTTACATTATTAACATAATTGTCACCTATTATAAACGACTAACGTCGATTCCCTTGTATAAAATCCATGTAAGGATAAAATTACTATTCGCCCTATAAACTATAGATTTAGTGGGTATTTATTATGAGGGACGATAAGATGGTTTCGTACATTCGTTACATATTTCTAAATCTAATCTTATATAACATATTATACCTAATAAATTAAGAGTTTGAAATAAGCCACTCATTATATAATGCACAAATATAACACATGTCAAAGCAACAATTTTAAGCGCGTAAGTATAATTTTTAGAATCTTCGATTTAAGTAAGTATGTGTATTATTTTTTAATTATTACTATTAAAACCAATTACTTGAAAAGATAGTTGCAATTACATATAGTTTAGTGCACGAAACTTAGCTACCTACGTTCAGATCATACTTCATACTAATATTATAAATGCGAAAGTGTGTTTGTTCGTTGGTTTATTGGTTTGTCCTTCAATCACGCAGTAACGGAGCAACGGATCGACGTGATTTTTGCCATGGGTATAGTTGAGGGCCCGAAGAGTGACAAAGGCTACTTTTTATCCCGGAAAATTAAGGAGTTCCCGCGGGAATCAAAAAACTTCAACCACGCGGACGAAGTGGCGGGCATCAGCTAGTTTCTAAATAATCGAAAGTTAGGGAGCGTTTTTAGACATGCGCTAAACTGCCAATTTTAACAATTGCACAAGTTTCATTCCAAATAAAAAAATTGACAGCACTTTCAATGGGTGCGTTCCGAAATACACTGAGAGCACTGAAAGTCCCCAGTAAAGGAGGCCATACACGTAAGGGTTTGCATGATGGTTTTAGCCGTACATGCATAACCGACAGGCAAACCCTAGCGTGTATGTGATAAAACTGTACAGTCATCGGCGCATGTACATGCAACCAAGCAAATATCAAAATTGATATTTTTTGCCGCTCGGTTATGTTTGCGCGCGAGCATGACCGAGCGTGTGTGGCGTCCGGCGAGCTTGCCTGCACAGTTCTCAGTTTGTTGTTGTAAAATTGACGAAATGGGGGGCTTTCAAAGTGGAGATTTTCTAACGTCCAAAGTTGACCTTCGAACTCTCAATTTTCTGAAAGGCTGAGGCTGAAACTTGATCAATTATTTGAATTATATCCTGTACAATTGTATAGTACCATATAAAATGTATATAAAATTAGATAAATATTATAAGAAAACGAAATTACCTATTTAATTTTTAATGAGCTTCAGTATTTTTAACAGAACTTCACAATGATGTCAATAAATGGCGCTCTGTTAAAGTTTATTCGTTTGTGCTTACAAATAATATAGACGTTAGCACCATTTTACGTGGAATTAAAAAATAGCCTACTGATAGTACTGATGATGTCTATGAACGTAAATATGAGCGCGCATCTAGACATGCTCGTAAGTTAACTATTACAATATATAGTTAAAACTATCTTATAGATACTGCGAGGTCTCAGTTCGGGGCGAACCACTAGTACGTTACGTAGTAAGTAACGTTAGACGAGAGAAAAAAAAATACGATGATTTTTCTTTTTCTGTTCTGTAGAACAACTGTTATGCCAAGTATAGCTATCACATCGCCGTCGTCCATTGTTAAGTTTGGTATACCGTACACGGTACACAGTACTTCGAACTGAGAGTTTATGGCAAAACTGTGCATGCAAACCCTGACGTGTATGTGTTATATGAAACTCGGTTATACCTGTTGGTTATGCATGTACGGCTAAAACCATCATGCAAACCCTTACGTGTATGGCCTCCTTTAAGAGCACTGCCAGTGCTCGCAGTGCTTATAACGGAACACACACATAATGTTACACTTGTGTGTATTATATAAATTATAGTATTTACGATGGTACCAGCTTCATTAACTATTATTTGTTAAATAACTGTTTAAAAATATAATAATACCAAAGTAGCTGTATATGGATAGCTGAGTGAATGCTTACGGACATTATATACCGAAGTACACATGTTATAAGTAACTATATAAAACCTAAACTACTTTTGACGAATTTTGGATATGTATGTTATGTATGTAATAAGCCAATTATAATGTTATAAATGCACAATAGCAAATACTGCTGTTCGCATAATACACGACGAACCGCATGCAATGAATTTCTCAATCTCACCGAAAATTAACCACGGAAACGAATGTAGGCTCTTGAGTATGCATTTACAGAACGAAAAATTCATTACTTGCGGATATGTTATGCTGTAAAGTGCGACCAGTTTATGTACCTATAGAATGCAACTATTTTACATTAACTGATTTTATTCGAGTCCATTGCACTTATATGATATATAATATAGCTTCACTTTTAACATAATAATCTATTGTATAATATAGTAGCCCGGCGAACACAACCAGTCTGCCAGAAAAAATCGCTATAAAAATCACCTCTCTTTATTTCTATATTTATTAAAAAAATGTGTCTATGGTTTGGTGAAATTGTTGATCATCTTGAAAATCTTACGCTACAATTAAAACACAAAACTGTTTGTAAGACGTCCAAACAATATTGACTGTCATGCTCACTCGTCCAACCTATACCTGCGTCCAACTTTTCGTGGAGATAACCCAGTATCTATTTGACATTTAGCTACTCTGTCGTCAAATCATGAGTTCTGTTTAGAGCAAGTTTAAAGATGATAGGCTGGGATCTTCGATCAATAAATACATCATACAGAATCGAACAGAAAAAGTGTCGGCTTTTGTTTACAGCAGAACCCACCAATAAATTCAAATACAATACGGACAAACACACAACGGATAAACTTGCAATCGCGAATGCGAGGGCATTATTACAGACACTTTTTGATGTCCATTTCACGTCAGCTCCTCTGGTGTAATTATCAATTGTTGCAATGTGAGCACAATGGTTGTTTAATGTCAAATAAAGTTATAAAACTTGATCCTCCTACTGTACAGTTTGTAGCAACCATTCGGGAAACGCTACCCAATGTCTAGACTACTACTACTAGAGCATCCAAGTACACGTTGGCCCAAAGTGATCGTCGTTTAGATTTATTAAATTACTCTGAATGGAGCTATAAAATAGTCTTGTCCTTGCGTCAAACTACGATGAATGAGACCGACTAGCTAGTCGGTCAAAGTATTGCGGTTTGGTGTAGCTTTAAGTAGAATATCAATAAATCTCATCATTTGTCTGGGTGCAGCTGCGTTTTGTTCATGCAGAACAACGAAAGAAAGCGTAAAAGATCCAGAATTTCTATTTCATATGTAAGTCTACTACAACTGTTTTATCGTTAACAAATGCGATTTTCATTCCGAAATTGATTTTAGGAACAAAAGATTTAGGTACAAGTCTTCAGAATGCAGTATAGGGTTATGCTTTAATAATATTGATAAGAAAATCACATTTTGATCATACAAATTGAAGATTGAGTCCGAGATATAGTAAACCTACACCAGTCGCTGGTCGTGCGCGGAAATAAATGCCAAAAATGGCCGTGGCCGTTCGCCGAGAGCATTGGACCAACGTATACAAGGAGCATTGCACAAACCTATCCACAGCATAGTGGCACTGTACATTATAAAGCAAACAATTCTTATAAGGATGAGATCTAAATGAATACAATTACCCAATATTAGTAGATAGACTCATATAGTTACGGATGTCTTTTACATAGGTATATAATTATTTTTAAATTGTCTCTATAAATAGCAGCTTTTTACATACATTGGTCGGTCACGTCAAATTTTAGTCACGTCAGTTTTTATTATGTACAGGATTTACGATCTATAAAAATACCAACGCATTTCTATTAATAAATTATTAAAGACGACACATTTGTTTAGAATTATAACATGTATTGTAATATACGATACGAACGTACGGACTATAACTAACATCGCGAAGAGTTGTTAATATAGAAAATTGGAAGAACAATATTTTAAAAACACATTATTCTAAGATTTTTTTATCGATTTCAATTTAATATAATAATTCCTTCAAAATTTGCTGCTTTTATTTCAATTTAATAAAGGTACATAAAATCTATGATCGATAGAATAAAAATAAAATAACAAATAGCTTAAGCGCTAAGTATATGTTTCACCTTTATCGAGCTCTTCATTGCATGTCGGTGAAAAATATCATTCTTATATTTTAGTAACCTAAACCTAAGGTAAGTCGCGGTTTATACAGAGCAGCAGCATTTCGATGTCGAGATGCCCACACCACGCGTGCGTTTAAATAACGCCAAAAAACAACGATTTATATGTACCACGCATTGGATTAGCCGTTCTAAACCAAACATTTGCCTGACCGCAGCAGCTGGCTTCTGCTAATAATATAGGGCTAATTCTATAGTGTAAAATCTAAAACTTTTCGGTTCACTTGATTGTTCAAAATTTAGTCATATCCTTTTCCGTGGGGAGCATTCATTGAGACCTGTCATTTTCGCTTATTTCGTAATTTACAGTCACATAGACAACTTCATAGGTTTTTTGTTCGGAATAGCATTTCTTTACATTAATTATAGTCCGTCAAAATTATCTGACCCGGCTGCCAAAATGTGAACAAATTTTTATGCCTGTTTAGTTTTTGTTTTTATTTTATTTTTTATAGATACTAGCGACGCTGTTACCGGGTTAGACAAGTTTGTCTGACTAGAATTCAATGCCTGGCAACATATCGTGTCCGTATAAACCGCGGCTTAAGTTTACGTGATAAACACTACTCAGAATCTGACGAGACCGGCCAAGAGTTAGCCTAATCTTAAGCGAAATACATAACCTTTTTGGTGACCGCGTGGACTGTGATGGCGCGCGCCATTGCGCCGGGCGTGCGGTCTTCGCTGCAGGCGGATTGGTGGCTGCCTTCTCCGGAATCATGTTCCTTTTCTACCAAATGGTATCGCGCGCGGAATGCGACTAAATGGGCGTAGTACGCGGGCGCTGGGATCGAGACGGAACGCGTGCATCGAACGTACGTGTGACATAGCTGGTACGTGAGGCACTGCAGCTCGTCCGAGCCGAAGTGGTTGTCGTCCCATAGCACGTGGTAGTGAGACGGCCGGGAGGTGCCCTTTAATGAAGCAGAGCAATACACCGTTAACATAACACTCGCAAAGGCGCACTTTGATGAAATTGAGGATTTTATATTCAACTAGCTAATGCCCGACCTCCTTTAAAAATTCTTTCACGTAAGTATTTTTCATCCAATTGAGTTAAGGCGCCAGCGGAGGGTGAATTGCTCATACAAACGTAATACCAAAATAATTAGTAATTCGAGCATATTCCCTCCATATTATGCGATTATTAAGATTGAACTTGTATTTATCTAGGTCCCTGGATAATTATTTTTCCAAAACACTTTCCCAAAATTAAATGTAAGCACATTGCGTTTTGCATGTTTTTGCGACATAAACGACATGTTTTCTCCTTATTTGTTTCATATTAAAACCAACGATATCTCACGTACTAATTGATCAGGAACATAGCCTATATTGTCAAGTTACAGAATAACAACACGAAGTTAAAAACACAACAATTTTTCATTCATCATTTTTGGTATTCACGGAACAAGACTAAATGTATAACAAATTCTGTACGCTCATATTGCTATCGCGCTTGCACGCGATCATGTGTCTTCAGCCAAATAGGGATAGCAATATATACCGGCAAATTTATATTTGCGGTTCGAGTAGAAGTTGCGAGCGGTGGTCGCCGGTCCCTTAAAACTTGCTACAGTTGTTTTTGTAAATTCCGCGAAGGTTTATTCCCATAAACGTACAATAGATAGCGTGCAAATTGCATTTCGGGGATTAGCAAGTATCCATACTGATATTATAAACGCGAAAGTGCGTCTGTCTGTCCGTCTGTCTCTGTCTGCTTCGTTTTCACATCTCACGGCCCATTTTACAAGCGATTTTGACGAAAGTCCGTGAACTGATCGCAAAATGATTACTGCGTCGCCTACTTATTTCTGGACCCAACCTCGATGATGTCACAATGCAAACAATGATACTTCACGAAAGGACGATATTCTACAGGGGTGCAGACGTCATAGTTAACGGCCACAAGAGCGTTGGCGTACATGATCAGGGCAGTGAAATATTCCGCCTGGCCAGGATCCTAAGGTCGGACGATTTTACCTCTCAGAATGGAGTCAGTCAATGGTCAGTCTGTGGAGGGGCGTCTGTAGAATGACGCTATCTGCCTGTGAACTGTGAAGGAGGTGAGGGGTATGCGTATGCGGGTAAATAGGTTTTTTTTTGCGTTCCCCTCTTTTTTCATTGGACAGTCACAGAAAAGCCGTTCACTCCCTTGACAAAGGCTGTTCATGGTATCCTCCTTGACGTATCCGTCAACGGCAGACATGCCTATTGTCGATTGTGAGAGCGCAAATGACTGGCGAAACCAAATTATTTTTAAAGTCCTTTTGCAGGGCGCACAATACAACTGACATTGTAGGCATTGTAGGAATAGTTGTAGTAGGTTCGTGGCTGTAAAGGCTTTGTCTGAAAGATTGAGCGGAGAAGGGGTAGGAGGTTTTTAGTCCGTAGGCTGCTGGGTTTCATCCTCAATGGAGTCGGCAGTGGCGTCCACGACATAGATGCATAAAAGTACTGCTTACCCTAGTTAAAAAGCTCAAGGCATAATTTTCATCATTCCCTGAATACTGTGCCGGCCACACAACATTTCCGAGCTCTGAATACTGTGCACGCCACTGGCCGAGTCGGGCATGCCTCCAAAACTTCAGAGCTATCCAATGAGGATTTTCCTCCTCCCCAGAGGATAAGAGAAAAAAGGTTCTTGGTCGTGTTCTTGTGAAAGCGTTATAGGTAGGTGTATAGGGTTCCGTTGGAGGCGTACCTGGATGCCCTGGTGGCTGCACAGGTAGAAGTCGAACTCGGTGGGGTGCGTGATGCCCAGGTCGACGGTGGTGCCCGCGGGGATGTTGCCCGACTTGCCCGACTGCTCCTTCTTGTCGGCGCAGAACAGCCGCGTGTGGTGCCGCTTCTGCACCACTATGAACGTGATGCCCGGCTTATACTCCGCCTCCAGCTGCGGACAACCAGACCGGTATGAAGCGGACATCAGATAAGAAACATTATATCCGGTCAGACTTAAGCTCGTTATTGACGTTAAGTAATTTTGACTAAAGTCATTCATTTATTTGCATTTCAAGCCCTGTTAGGGCAAAGCAAGATAACATTAACTCGGTTTCAAATAGGTAAATTAAAATTACATATAGATTAAAATTAAAACATCCCACGGAAATTTGGTGCCCACCATAATCCACAGCCTAAGTAATGGTGCCATGAAAGGACTTGACCAGCGCAACTATGGGAGCTTGCCTAGATATCAAAAATTAATGTGCAGCAATGAACTCTTTATTATTGTAATTTTTATATTTTATAGTTTTCAGATAAAAAAGCTTCAGGAGTCTGAAGGCTCTGAAAACTGAGAAAATAAATAAAAGAAGTTTCACCAAAAAACTGCTTTCCCACACTAGATGGCACTAGTTGTTGTGGTGAGCGAGTATAAAAAAATATTTTAAGTATTGCTAACCACGTTTCTCAGGAAAATAATTAAGCTTTGCATTATTTGGGCATGGATGAGGATAATACTGGAATAATAAAACTATATTTGCAAGAATTATTATTATGTAATTCCTTTAAAAATCACGCTACATTGTACTGCTGCCACACTAGATGGCGCTAGCGAGTCTTTTCAACTATTCGACAACAGATGGCGCTAAACGTTTTGGTTAGCGAGTTTGTCCAACTATTCGACCACAGATGGCAGACAGATGCAATGCCAGAGGGCGTTACGTTCCTTTAAATGCAGTGGTTATTTGAAAATCCTTTGTTCGTTTGAGGCTTGTCAACTAACAAAAATAATAAAAACAAAAAGTACATTTCCTTTTAATTACTATTTAATTGATCAAAAATAAATCACTCATAATATAGTGACTAAGGTACTTATATGGTATTCATGTAGGGTAACAAGATTATTATTAGGCATGGATAAAACGGAACGTCAAAATGGCGTAGTGCTTAAAGAGGAAACCGGACGCTCAAGATTTAAACAATAAACGTATTTTTTTTATAGACATTTTAATCTTGACCTTATTCGGAATAATAAATCCATAGTAATTTCGGTTTTAATTTTTAAACCTTACTGTAAAAACGGAAATCCTGCACATTGTCCCGAATCGGAGGGCAGTTACTAATCATGTCCTTTTGACCGTGATTGAGTCCGAAATCCGTGGGCCATTACATCAAGCCGCGCATTGTCGTAGGGGGCTCCGTCGATCGGGAATTTGAAATTCGAATGTCATCTAGGCCCTATTAATAACATCAGCTAAGAACACGTTCTCAAGTATCGGTCAATCTATGCTTAAGAACGATCTTTACCATAGATTGACCGATACTTACAAACCTTACTACTATAACACTTACGAACCTGTTCTTAGCTGGAGTCGGTTAATTAATATACGGGCCATAGACTGATGTGTCAGAAAAAAAATTTGCAATGCCTGTAGCACATACCTACATGATAATAGATGGCGCTGTTGGATCTACGACGTAAATACGACACAGCCCGAACAAACGTTACTAACGTTAGCCAATCACGTGACGCCGCCTAAATCACGATTACAAAGTTCTTTCGGAATTGAACTACATATAGAACTTTTAACTTACAACACTTGGCCCAGCTGGGATCCCCGAGCACACCGGTTCGGAGGAAGATCTTCCTATTACATCGGTCGAGCATACCAATACGCTCCCGACATGTCAAAAAACTGCCCCTCGGAGATACCGTCGCGGTACATGGTGATGCGGTGCGGCTTGAACCCGCCCGTGCTCTTGTAGAACACGATCAGTACCTTGATGCAGGCTTCCCGCACGGTGGTGAGCTCGTGCTGCAGTATGTGTATGAACTGTTCCTCGGAGATACCGTCGCGGTACATGGTGATGCGGTGCGGCTTGAACCCGCCCGTGCTCTTGTAGAACACGATCAGTACCTTGATGCAGGCTTCCCGCACGGCGGTGAGCTCGTGCTGCAGTACGTGTATGAACTGTTCCTCGGAGATGCCGTTGCGGTGCATGATAATGCGGTGCGGCTTGAACCCGCCCGTGCTCTTGTAAAACACGATAAGTACCTTGATGCAGGCTTCCCGCACGGCGGTGAGCTCGTGCTGCAGCACGTGTATGAACTGCCCCTCGGAGATGCCGTCGCGGTACATGATGATGCGGTGCGGCTTGAACCCGCCCGTGCTCTTGTAGAACATGATCAGTAGCTCTTGTACCATGCTGCTCATCTCGTGTACAATCTCTTGTCTGGAATGAACAATGTGGCATTGAATCTACGATATTATCGAGGGTTATAACGTGCCCAAACACGCAAACAGCACAAGTGTGTGTGTGTGTATATTACCTGTGTTGCTGCACGCGCACTGTTGCCGCGTATCGCGAGGGATGCGCGTCCATGGAGCCGACCACAGCTGCGATGGACGGCTTCTTGTTGTCACCCGCTGGCGGGTGCGTTACGTCCACGCCCAAGAATATCACCGGCTCATTAAACACCTGGAGAAGACAATTCATACAGTCAGTTAGATAAACACAATGAACATTAAACTAAGATGGCGTCACAGTATCATTAAATGCGCCAAACGACGCCAACTTTGATATAGACTAACCTTTGGACGTAATGATGGCACCAGAATTGAATTGATACCACCTAGTTTGACGTTGATTTTGAGGCACAGATTGCTAAGCGTTTGCGGCGACGTTTTGTTGACATTCTTGGCTTGAACACACTGCGTCGCCATTCCGAGTACCGTGTCTCCCACACGTTTTACTTCAGCTATAAAAAAAACGTAATTCTTTAGAACGTTGTTCCAGAGAATTTTTGCATTTTTGGAACACTGATGATTTGCAATTATCATGAATGATATGAGGTTTTATCTGATATGACATAGGTTTCAATAATTTGAAAATAATAACGAAGAATCATAGCTTTCCAGAATAAGTCCGCCATTCAAGCACCTTTGGACTCCAACGCCTATCGGTTCCTAGAGCTATGTGCACCGCCATTGCCATTTCAGCCTCGCCAACTATGTCGAGTACTCTAACATGAGCCCAAAGTAAAAAGTGGACCTGTTTGTACTTGTAGCAGCAAGGCTGCTTGATTAGGGGTCATCCATAAAGTACGTCACTACTACTAATTTCGTGATTTTTTGACCCCTCCCCCGTCCTTGTCAGTTGGTCACAATTGTGAGACCCCCCCTGCCCCCCTAGCATGGGCCGAGACAATTTTCTCCCCGAGGAAAGGATAAAATTTTTATACCTAAATAAATAAATAAAAACGCTAAATAACGGTGGATAAAATGGTCTCCCGAGTCCACGTGAAATGTCAAACGGGGATAAACTTCTCCTCTCCCCTGTTGCTGTGCTTTGAGAAGTGGATAAGTTAATTTTATCTCTTGTCAGTGGATAAAATCGGGGGATAAAAATTTTATCTTCGGCCCATGCTAGCCCTGCAGTGTGACGTCACATATATTGCAATTTTACATCTAGAAATTATTACATTAAAATTTTATGGATGACCCCTTATTGTCATTCCTGCGTAGTTCTAAATCTTCAATTGTGTAGTTCCTGGCAAGAAACGCTCACTAACCGTAAACAGGCGTCTTGCCAGGCAGCACCACGACGACTAGCTGCAACTGCACGAACGTGGACTTGAGGTATTTGAACATTGGCTCCACCTGGTCCGGCCCTGTTGCGTACTTGCAGAAACAGGGCTGCCCAATGATCGGCATTCCTGCGTCGTTAGAGATCTTCTGTAGTTGTTGTGTAAAGTTCCTGGAAAGAAAGAAACGCTCAGTTAACACTCAACTTTGTGTTCTTTTTTTCCAACATTTTGAGTGTGACGGTGCAAGAAAGGTGTATATTCTGCTAAGGCATCTAAATCTTTCATCTGTAATATCTGTGTATAAGTAAAAATTGAGGTACCTCCAAAAAAAGGGAGGTTTTTTACTGAGTTCGAATTATTATACAATATACATAGATATATTCTTACTTTAATGCATCTTCTCTGACTGTCCGCTGGGGAGCAAAGCATGCGATCGCCCAGACTCGAATTTCGACTCCCATGAAGAACTGCTTGCCTCGCATGTCCCACACGCCTTGATTCGGCAACGCCTGCTGTGTAAGAAATATCACAAAAAGTCAATCAATTTAAATTGTAACACAGGGCAAGACAACTCGACTTTGAGGACTTGTCTGACCACTGCATAATGAACTTTTCTTCCGAGCCCCATCAAACACACAATGACTGCAGTGAAATTTATCTACTACTGGTTCAGAACGCTAATAACGCGGTAATAATGAGACCGCTTAAAATAAGTTAGAAACCATAAAAATCTAATGTTTTAGTAAGGCCGAGCTCCTCCACTTACTCACTACGAGGCACTCAGATTACTTAGCTCAGAAGGGCTGAAACCCAGAGCCGTAAAGCCAGTTAATAATAAAAAAATCAGTTTACTTACTTGTCCGCCGAGCGAGGACACGCGGCCGCCGTACTGCAGCTTGGGCGGCGGCAGCACGCGACCTCGCACCTCCATCATGTTATTGGAGATGGTGAGGCCGAATTCCTTCACGTACAGATCCGTGTTGAAGTTCGCGCGCCGCACTAGGTTGTTGATTTCGCGCTCCCTGCGAATGAACACGCGCATTAGGTGAAAAAAGCCGCACAGCCTGCATGTGGTAATATTTCGTCTGATGTGATACCAGGGGTCAAGCTCTCTCTTTTTAAAGTCTCTTATCGCATTTCAACAGTATGAGAGTAAGAACCGTTTTAAAGAATGCATTCATTTTTCTTGACCCAAGGACACGATTTAAAAACGTTGTGGTAAGTATATTCTATAGAATATTTATAAATATTTGAACAGTCGAAATTTTTATCTCCTTAGAAATCATTGTACCTTTTTTTTTTAATTTAAAACAAACAAACTAGCAGGTGGGTCACCGGATGTTAAGTGATTACCGCCGCCCATGAACATTTGCAGCACCAGAGGAACCATCAATACATTGCCGGCTTTTGAGATATTTGTTTATCCACCTTTTGAAGAGCCCCATAATATAATCATGAGGGAGCACAGATAATAGATTTTTTTTTTAATCCATTACAAGTTAGCCCTTGACTGAGACCTCACCTGATGGTAAGTGATGATGCAGTCTAAGATGGTAGCGGGCTAACCTGTTAGGGGCATGGCAGTTATATTAAACCCATAATCCTATTCGGTTTCTACACGGCATCATACCGGAACGCTAAATCGCTTAGCGGTACGTCACCGCTTCTTTGCCGGTAGGGTGGTAACTAGCCGCGGCCGAAGCATCCCACCAGGCAGGTTCCATAATTTACCTGTCAGGAGCCGATCTAGCAGTAGCCTTGATCATGGTCGACGTTTGCATATCGGTCAGTTTCTTGATGCACCGCTGTCCGGGTACAATGTTGCACACTTCGAGCGGTAGGTATGTGTGTTTGTGCTCCTGCCCTACTTGCAGGCACGGCAGGTGCGGGTATCGGAGTTTCATTTTATACTTATCCAAGAAATATTTAGCTACAGTACATTCTACTGTTTGTCCGTTTTCCAATTGTAGAGGGAAACTAAAACATTTATCAAGTATTAGATTTTACTGCAGAACTCTAAATAAGGACAGTATTAGAAATTGGTTTTGAAGCATTTTAAATTAATTTTAAACTATACTAATTAGTGGCGTGCACAGGGCTTAAAGTTAGGGTAGGCATTAGCTAGTCAGAAAGCCTATTTACTGACTGTTATAAAGAAATGAGCATTGACGTATTTCCATTTGTGTAAGCAGTGCTTTTGCCTCTATGAACTGCACGCCACTGATACTTATATTATAAAGAGGTAAAGTTTGTGAGGTTGTAGGGGGTAATCTCTCTGGATCTACTGAACCGATTTTGAAAATTCTGTTAGCAATAGAAAGCCACATTATTTTTGTGAGTGTCATAGGCTATAGGTATATTAACCCGAAAAATGAAAAGACTTTTTCGTGGTAGTCGGATTTGCAAAGTAAGTCGGAGAAAAAACGGTCGAACGAAAACGTTTCTTACGAAAAGCTCATTCCACGCGGACGAAGCCGCGGGCATCAGCTAGTTTTAAATAAAAGCAAATTTACATCTAAAATATAAATATAATTTATATTTACATATAAAATGTAAATTAATTTGTAACTCTATGCAAATAAGTATACTATTACAATAACGCATTACAATTTTGTGACACTATTCATAAGCACGGCGACAAGCTGGCTTCTTTAATACTTGTACACTTATTCTGACTTCTGTGGTCTTATGGATAAGTGCATTATGCTAATATTTAATTAGAAGTAGTAAAAAGTACACTAGTACAGGGGACTGATTCTCCGATTTTGTAGTTGTGCTACAAGCAAAATTAATTTTGATGAGCACAAATAACTGATAACACAACTTTCATAACAGACACAAAAGCTGGAATCGGCGCCTGAGGGGAATGAAAAAATCAACTTAAGGGGTTCTAATGCATGTCGTCTTGCAGTATACCATTAGCTTAAGACATTAAAATAAGAAAGTTTTAGTAAGAAAAAAAGTAATGTGGTCTATTTTATTTCTCTATCACTTACGACTGCATCTGTGCGGGTCTACGTGTGACATTACACACTCTGTATTTCCGCTTCATGGTGCCACAATGAGTTATTTCAATCTTGAGTCCTTTGATTTCTTTGGTAAACTTCACTCTTTGAGAATCAGTCAGTGGTTTCCTTTGTTCATTAATGTCCCTTATATCTAACACTTCACACATAAATTCTATGACAGGTTGTGCTTTATAAAAGGCAGTTGCAGACACTGTAAGAGTAATTATTATTTTAATATTATCAATCAGAATAGTTACAGCATCAGAATAGTTACAATCTTTTACTTTTTATGGTCTACAGATTGATCTAATGCTCAAGATTTAACCATTATGAAACAATTCTAATAAATTCTACAATTTAAACTCTTTATCCTCTCTACATATTGTAAGAAGTGAAAAGTGAAAAAAATTAGAGCTGTTAATTTATTGGTTTAATTATATTTTAAGTTCCCTCATCACTTTTATCTCTTTTACATTTAGATGAGGAGATAAAGTTCAGTTTGCTTTGCAACATGTTAGAAAAGGCAAGACCAGAAGCAACCTCTCTCCTACAATGTTTTTTGGCTCAGTTAAAGAAAAAATTAAACCAAATTTGTTTAATTTTATTAAAGTAAAACCTATACAATATACTTACAATAAACATCAACAACAGGACGCACAACCAACAATTTTTTGCTAATACATAATGATTGATGATGATGATGAATAGAAAATGAATTTTACACAAAAAAAAACTTAGTGTGTGAAGAAACATACCATCAATATTAAGCATCATTTTCCATTGACTTGGTCTCACAGACTGGTGGAAACCGAACCATACTTCCCTACCACCACCAAGAGGGTGGTAATATCCTTCAGGAGATGAAAAGAAAGACCTTCCAACTGGAGTGTACATCATTGAGGGCAAATGTCTCATGACTACATCCAGAGCCAGTATAGCATCATATGGAATCTGCCTTGTACGACCTTCTAACGCTTCTTCCAGTGCAAATAATGACACCTAATGAGGAAAAACCATGAAACGATTATATGATTGTATGGATTTGTAGCATGTGGTTACTATAAGTTACATAAAAATATTATTGTTCTTGATTATAGTAATCATACTATATTTTTAGACAGATTCTTATTACATAATCAAGAAGGAAGTAATCACAAATTACAAACTTATATTTTATAGTTTAACACACATTTTGTACAGGAAAACATTTTAAGGAAACCTGCACATAAATGTTTTGGGAATAAAATATGATAAAGATATTATTAATGGTCGAATAAATAATAATCAACAATGAACTTTTAAAACATGTTCTCCTATGAATACTAGTGGTTGCCAGCAACTTTGTCCACATATTATGATTGATTGTACAATCAAATGAAATTTTCCCACTGCAAAAGGCCCATTTTTAGAGGCTATACATATAAATTTAGCTTATGCAGTTTATTATTATTATTTAATACTAATAACCTAAATGCTGATTTTTATTTCTATACTTCAATAACATTTCATGTAACCTCCCAACCGCATTTCACCCCTTACCCTTTCCACCCTTAACCATTTCTTAGCTGATGTATACACCATAGAGGAAACCTGCCTTCCGAATTTCAAGTTTGTATGCTTTATAGTTCCTGAGATATCGGAATGAGTGAGTGTGTGAGTGGTATTTACTTAGTTAAAGCCTAATATAATCACAACGAAAAATAATCTATGATTTAAATTACATCATTTATCAACATAGCTAAGTAAATTAATAGCATATTGTAGATATGATTAGTGTAGTGAGTTTTTAAGTGTTGATAGTGCATTATTCATTTTATGACCTTCACAGTTACAACATGAGTATAATTCAATTAAGGGTCTCGTTATCCTTAAGGACAGTTAACTAGCATTGATGTTACATCATAAAATTACACTAATCTCTGCTGAATATATTATTTTTATTATGTAATATAATAGAATAAAAAATAGAATGGAATAAAATTAACTTTTACAAAGCACTTTTATTAGTCAGAGATCAATAATTAATTGTATAGATAGTCCTATCCTAAAATAAAGCATTTAACACACCAGTTCCCACAGGATTTTGGAAAAACGTACATCCATGCAGACTAAGCTGTGTGCATCTAGTGGTTCAATATCATACAAATTAATTAATAATTACTAAGGAAAATAATTATTATCACATTCAAGTTGAATGTTAATTAAAACTATTTTTACAAATTTGTAATATTAGCCAATCCATGTGTGTATTCTTCATAAAGTGCACATATCAATCTGGGTTAAACTAGGCCTATTTTCATTGATGGAAAAAATATAAAACTTATTGAAAATAATAAAAAAATTTAAGGGAAACCCCTGTTGAAAAGGCCTGTAAAATCATTTTTTTTATTATTTTCCCAGATTAAAGTGGGTTTGTATAACCCAGTTTGATATGTGCAATTTTTAAGGAGAATAACACAGCAAATCATATTGAATTTAAAAAATCCTAAATTATTTTGTTGAGCAATTGACTACACTGCACATTAAATTATATATTTATGATAGTTATATTATATAGAATATAGATGTTATTCTTACCTGTGCTACCCATTTAATAGTAACACGAAACACTCTGTCCTTTCCTTCTCCCGGCAAAATAACTTCAAGTTCAACTCTATCATTGCCAATAGGCAGTGGATCTCTTGTATACAAATTGTTTCTACCATCAAACACAGGTTTTAGAGCACCAAATATTTTATTGTAACAATGTACCATAGTTTCAACAATTTCTCTATTTACCTGAAATGAATTAAGAACAACCTTAAATAATAAAGAACTATTGAAGAGCAGTCTCATATTTCAGTAAGATCAGCACTATTACTCACTGTATTGATAACCATTTCTTAAATATTTTCTCTACTTAGGTACCTTAATAAACTGTTATTTATTAGATACCTAGATGTTTTATTCCAGAATTTTGTTTTATTCCCTGTTGGAATTCCTTAATTTTACAGGATAAAAAGAAGCATATGTGATACACCCTATCTCTGTACCAAATTTCACAGTTGAAAAGATGGGCCACTAAAGCATAGCAGACAGACGCACTTTCGTATTTCTATTATTAGTATGGATTTTAATGTGGAAATTAGATATATTTAAATTCAATAAGGTTAAAACTCGTTGAACAAACCTTCCTAGGACACTTATCAGGTTGTATATTGACATCATAATGATGCACAAATCCTCTTGGCATTGATATTTGGAAATGGTTTGCACGGAGCATGATCGGTCGGCCCTCATGGCCGAGGTTGGGGCGGCGCGGGCAGGTCAGCACAGGCAGGTCAGGCGGCGGTGCTGCCGCGGGGGACACGAGCGTGCCAGTCGTCACATCGGTCGGAGAGCCCGTGGTCGGCGCGGTGGTCGGCGCACCCGGGGCGGCGCCCGTGGTGCCCGCCGCCGTACTTACGGATCCGGGCACACTCATGGCACCAGTACTCGTCTCCCCCGCTGGAGCTGAGACAACAAACTAACCTTTACATCAATGACACTTTACACGAACCAAACTTTGACTTAAAATGTAATAATTAGGCCTCGCTAGTCACTTTGATGCCCACGGAGACATTATTTAGGCCAGTCAAACAAAGGATGATGCTGCCTTGCTGACTCGTGGTTGTAATGATATCAAGACTACTACTATGCTTACGTTGGCCAACGGGGTACATCTTGACAAAAGTTTAAATAAACAAAAGCTTGAAAATAAGATAGAACAAAGCCCTCGTGCATAAAATTGTAATTTGTATCAATGTGATTAAATTAATGTGGCTGTAAACTGCACTTTAGGCATTTACTTGCAAATCAAATTGACGTTGACGTTCAGTCAGCTATTTTGACATTACTTTTTTTTTTAAATTACTATTGACTTGATTTACGGCTCCGGCTATAGCGGCTAAACTTATCATATTTTATTACAGACGCAAAAACTTAAAACTTGAAAGAGAGGCCACAATTAGTGGTGTTTTTCGAACATTTTTGAGACCGTTTTTTCTTGTTAATGGCATGGCGTTTGGCATGAGTGCCTTTTAGATGTGCTATGATATGCATATACTATTTTTTATTTTTTTTTATTCATTCTCCTTCTTCTGTGGTGCCAATGTTATTGATCTGTGGTGCCTGTGCTATTGATCTGTGATAGCTTATTTAAGTCTGTCTACGGGATCTGTGGTCGTCACTGGTCAGTGGCCTCAAAAAAAAAAAAAAAAAGTGGCCTCACTGCATCTGACTGGTAAGCGTAGACCACAGAGTTATCGTAGACCATTTCGTAGACAGAGAAAGAGATACCGGTAAGAGAAGGTACTTTCCTATCTCCATGGGTTTGGCTCAGAAGGACTGGAACCCAGAGCCGAAGAACCAGTGAATAAAAAAAACTGACTGGTCTGTCCATGGTCTGTCCCTTCTGTCTGTGATAGGTAGGTACCATGGATGTAATAAGTACTTACCATGGAAGAAGGAATTACGACTGCCGTAGTACTTACGTACAAACCTGTGGTACAAACGTAAGTACTTATTACATCCATGGTAGGTACCTAATTGTACCTAATCAAAGTACCTACAAGGCCACTAATATGTCTGTGTACAAGGCTTATGTCAAAGACATAAACGTAGTGGTTACATTCTCTTTGTCAAAGACCAGAGACTCTCTGGTTCAGTCATGGACTTAATATACAATAGGACTGAGTACTCTAGATAATGTGTCATACGAAAATGAACCTTAACATTTGGACATTCAGATTAGGTTTGATAAGCTGTCTCAACAGAGGGAAAACGAGCCGAGAGAGATAGTCTGAAGGTGGGTACTGTGTCCCTTTTACTCAATTGCCAGTAGAAAAAAATGTTGAAAGTGGCAGAAAACATTTTTCCAAGTAGAAATAAAACAAGAAATTATAAATATTTTTAGCTTTTAGAATACTTTTATATAATTTATTTTTTATGTTTACAATTTAATTTTTTATATTTACCATTTTTTAAAGTAAATAGTCAAAATAACATGATTGTTTGGTAGCTATATAGAATTACCCTGGTAGCACTGAAATGTGCCATCACCAGGGTGTCCATGGACCTGCTGTTGTTTTGTGGAGACGCATTAGTTGTGCTTTTAGCTAGTGTTATTTTCAATTCTCAATATGCAAAAATGGTCAAAAATTGTTGCATCAAGAAATGTAAAAGCGAATCATATGCTGGTTGCGGCATTTCTTTTCACAGGTAAGGGGAATAACAAAGATAATTTGTTTATTATCGTATGCGTCAAAGTAGTTTGACCATGCTCAAATACAACTACAACTTTTCTCCAGAACTCAATCATAATATTATATCAGTTCTCTCCGTAAGAAACGTTTTTTCTCCGACTTACTTTGCAAATCAGACTACCACGAAAAAGTATTTTTATTATCCGAGTTATAATGTGGCTTCATATTGGTAACATACCTAATTTTCGAAATCGGGTCAGTAGATCCAGAGATTACCCCCTACAACGTCAACGTCGTCTGGTGGTGGGACCAATAGCACAGATCACTCATAAACTGACCAATAGTGGCAATTTTACTTTATCAAAATATTAAAATTTAAATACGCGATAATCAGACTAATTTGGATATAATATGTATGTTGTCGTGGCCGTGGAGTCCTAGTGGCAAAAATTTTTTGCGAGATATTTCACCGCGGTTGATTGCCTCATCTGGTGACAGAAGGACTGGCTCATTTTTTGCGCAAAGGATCAGCCTGGCTGTCCAACGCGGAAATGCAGCCAGTATTCTCGCTACCATTCCACGCGGGCATGATTTATATAGTAATTAGGTTAAGCTAGCTAGCTTTAATTTATATTATTGTATAGTTTTCAATAAATGTTAAAAAAACGAAGCAAATAATCATAGTTACTCGCCAGACTTCTGATATTTTTGTGTTAAAATATTAAATGTTAAATAAATGTTAGTGACAGACGCTTTGTTTTATTTCCCATTGATTCTTTTAATACTCAAACTCCGCAGCCAACCTGACAAGTGATAGGTATTTGCCAAAATGAACTTTCCTGTGTGTTAAAAAATGTTTGGTCACCCTATTAGAACGAGATAAAATCCTCCCTTCAACATATCTCTCTCGGCACGTTTTTTGGAAAGGAGAGCTCAGTCCTAATAATGTATATTATATATTAAGTCCATGGGTTCAGTCGTATACCTCCATGGTAATTCCTTCTTCCATGCTCTGGTTACTAGTCTCTGCCAGAGACCATAATAACCCTGTGTAATAACCAGAGACAGAGACAAGTAACATCTATCTTGTCTCTGCAGTGCTCTATGAACAAAAAAGTTTCCCGGATTTTCCATTTTCCTGAAAGAAAAATATGTCTATCCCGTACAGCGGTACTATACGAAGATCTGGGGGTGTTGTGTCTGCAATTGGGAAGCAATTACGTGCTGTTAATCTTAAAGCTGCTAAACGAATAACTGTAAAATTTGATCCTTTCGGTGATAATGTAATACACACAAGGTAATTTTTTCAATTTGATCTGAAGAGGCAGCTACCCCTACCCTACCAAAAGTTAAAGTTATGTTCTATTTATATCAATCGTTATCGAGAATATAATGTGATGCACACGTTTTGTAACTAATATCGGTAGTTTGTGATCAACTAGTTCACAAATAGAAATATCTGTACAATTTATATTTTTTCAGGAATTTCTTACATTATATGAGCTCTCCAAAAATAATTTTAACAAATCCCAACTGCACCCTTAAAACTGAGATTGTATGTGACCGAAGTGAACCAATAGTTGATATTACCATTGTACCATCTATTGCTGGTAAGTTTTATCACATTTATTACGATTAAAATATATACTTAGATAAATAAAGGAACAGAACATGAATGTTATATCTCAAGTTCTAAGTACATTTTTATGCAGATGTTTTCATGGCACTAAGGTGGCTCGCTGCATCTTAAAAAGTACTAGAAATTATTCATCTCTTTTCCATTTGTCACATTGTGGAGGTTTTTTTAAATTTCATGTTTTTCTAATATTATAATATATATATATACTCCATGTCCACCTCTGTAACTGTACTATTTGATCAAATTGGGCGTTTCCTCATAGTCCTATTAGATCATTAAATCTTATTTTGTTTAAAATTTCAGAAACTGCTAATATAAAGAAAGTAACATTCAAAAGTGGCAATCTTACTTGTTTAGAACTACTACAATTATTGAACAAGCATATCACACCATTGGCACCGGCTGAACAAATATCCAGTACTATAACAACAAAATTAGAAAAGAAAGGCAAAAAGAAGTAAACAAACATGACTAAGTCCACCAAGGGGAACTTGCATGTTGTAGAGGAGATTTACAATCAAATACCAGCATTTACTGATGTATTTTCAGAAGATACATTCTACATGTTTGTAGTTATATTTGTATCCTGTACAATAATGGTAACCTTTGTTTTATCTAGATTTATTACAATAAAACCTGTAGAGTAATTAGTTGTGAAATGAGAGATTACAAATTTTAAATGTGATGATTCTTTTTTTATGTATTTTTACTATGTACCAATGCTAAGGACAGTACTTGTGTAGTATTTTTCAAAAGAGCAACCACTGAGTTTCTAGCTGGTTCTTCTTGCTAGGAACATTCCGAACCAGTGCTAGATTCACTCGACGATTCAAAAGCACTTGTAAAAGTTCATTTGAATTATATGACGGTATATTTTTCCTATCATAATAATGCAAATATGATTTAAAAAAGAAGCTCATTGTAGGTATGTATATTTATTAAAATGCTTCATTTACAAAAAAAATATTTTATAAAGAAACTTCTTAACTTAAAATTCTTGTGCTCCCCAACGAATCTGAAACAAACAAGTTCATGTTAGGTTAGATTTTAAGGCGCCAGCGGAGGGTGAGTTGCTCATACAAACGTAATACCAAAATAATTAGTAATTCGAGCATATTTCCTCCATATTATGCGATTATTAAGATTGAACTTGTATTTATCTAGGTCCCTGGATAATTATTTTTCCAAAATACTTTCCCAAAATTAAATGTAAGCACATTGCGTTTTGCATGTTTTTGCGACATAAACGACATGTTTTCTCCTTATTTGTTTCATATTAAAACCAACGATATCTCACGTACTAATTGATCAGGAACATAGCCTATATTGTCAAGTTACAGAATAACAACACGAAGTTAAAAACACAACAATTTTTCATTCATCATTTTTGGTATTCACGGAACAAGACTAAATGTATAACAAATTCTGTACGTTCATATTGCTATCGCGCTTGCACGCGATCATGTGTCTTCAGCCAAATAGGGATAGCAATATACCGGCAAATTTATATTTGCGGTTCGAGTAGAAGTTGCGAGCGGTGGTCGCCGGTCCCTTAAGCAATCAGTCCTCAAAGCCAGTGCAGTTTCGAAACAAAGATGCCAACTAAACTTACATCTTGGTTTCGAGTCTTCTGTTTCCTCTCTACTAAGGACGTCAGGGCTTCCGAGCGCACCGCCAACGAGTCGATCCTCTCCACCAGTTGTTGGTAGGGCGACAGCGGCTGCGCCCCCATGACCACGTGGCCTAACTTCGAATCAATTTTAGCGTCCAAACGAGCATTGCGAATCAAATTCACGATCCAGCACTCAGCTTCATCAGGCTGCATATTTAAATTCTCTGCTAACATTCTGAAAGAAAAATTCGTGTCAATTGCTTGAATAATACAAAACCTATTTTAGAAAATGGATCGACAAAAGTTTTATCATAATACGTATAGCCACCACAGACTACAGTGTATAAATGTATAAACAATAGCCACAGCTTCTTACGGGTAGAACTAATAATCATAATAGCCAATATAGCCAGTGGGCAGCAAAAATATTCATCTAAATTAAATGGTGTAATGGGCAATTTTTATTTTAATTAAATATTTGAGATGACTAACATATTTTGATAAGGATAATACTATGCCAGTTAAAAACAACTTCGCAGGTAAAGCATTGTTTTATACCAAATTAGAAAATCATAAAAATGGTTATTGTGACTATATCTTGTTAAGCTATCGTAGAATTTTTTTAGAACTTTGAGAGGAACTTTTTGACAATACATTGTTTTTGTGTAACTTTGAGAGGAACTTTTCGACAATACATTGTTTTCGTGTAACTTAAACTATTAAGATTTTCCCTACGTAACTCACAACTACGGTTATAATAGCTCGTGGGAAATCGGGCGGTCCCGAAACCAGAACACCCCAGTTCGAGTCCAGATATTGTCTCCACTCTCCAGTCCGATTTTTTTGGTTTTTGTTTTTTTATTGTTTTGTACCTACGTGTTTTGTAAATGTTAAACTAATTGCACTCGTGATTTTTTCCACCAGTTCATATTTTTTTATTATTACGTATGTCGGTAAGATCGAAAAATATAATTCATAATTTTCATGAGTATGTAATTCGTATTTAGATATAATTTCCTAAAAACACGATTTACCAAAAAAAAATACCGAGCAAAGCTCAGTCATCCATACTGTACCTAATACACACTTAAAATTAAGCATTTAATCTATGGCAATATTTGCCAATTAAAACACCGAAAATGAATTTAAAATGGTGGCCTTAAAACAGATCTATTTTGTTCTTCTGTCCAAAAAAGATTTAAGTTACTCCTAAGATGATCTTTTAACCAGGGATTCCATCATCAGAATATCTCAAAAGTAGCTCATAACCATGCCAGAAAAACTGGCTTTCTTTTTAACCAACTACAAAAAAAGAAGGTTATCATTTCAACACGTTTCAATATTCAAATATGATAATCTTTAATAAGGGCTTCCAAAAAATATACAAAATTACATTGGTATGTATGCATGTTAGTCTGTGGATTTCTCTGAAACTATTAATCGGAGTGTGACCATTCTTTTTATATTGGCTTACATTTAGTTTAACTCGGGGAACAGTGCAAGTTTCATAAAAATCTGTTCAGTAGTTTTCAACGTTTTTTGACAACCTCCGTGGCGCAGTGTTGAGCGCTGTCGTCTTAACGTGCGGAGGTCCCGGGTTCGAACCCCGGCAGGGTCAATTTGGGAATTTATAATTTCTGAATTTTCCCTGGTCTGGCCTGGTGGGAGGCTTCGGCCGTGGCTAGTTACCACCCTACCGGCAAAGACGTGCCGCCAAGCGATTTAGCGTTCCGGTACGATGCCATGTAGAAACCGAATAGGGGTTTGGGTTTAATATAACTGCCATGCCCCTAACAGGTTAGCCTTGTAGTGGATAAAAAAAAAAAAAAAACATGGACTGCTAAGTGTGTACTGTGTGGTGAGGTCGGTTTACCTTTCAATCTTTTAAATGATCACTCACTAGCTGATGCCCGCGACTTCGTACGACCGCGTGGTTTAACTTTTTTTAATTCCCTCGGGAACTCCTTAATTTTCCGGGATAAAAAGTTGCCTATGTAACTCTCCAGGTCCTCAACTATACCCATGCCAAAAATCACGTCGATCCGTTGCTCCGTTGCGGCGTGATTGAGGGACAAACCAACAAACAAACACACTTTCGCATTTATAATATTAGTATGATTGTTAGTTCCTCGAAATCAGTACATCTTTTGATAGCTACGATGACACCAAATAAGCCATGAAAAACTGCTTTAGATGTTAAAAAACAATAAGCGAGTGAAAGTCATACCCAATACTGATGACTTGATGAATACGGCAGAAAGTTTCGAAGATCATGAGACGAGCATTCTCAACAAACTCCTCTAAACAGGCGATCAAAAAGAAGTCTGTCAAGAGAACAGCCTGGCATTGGTTTAGTTTCCTCCGCGCGGCCTCAAAGTCGAAGTTAACGTACAGATGCTCAATGAACTCAGTTATTGGGTCCCTGGAAAATGAAACCACAAATTTAAAAAACAACATATCCGGCATGCAAAGGTTTACAGCTGTTGACGCAATATACTGATCTTATATATTATTCAACTCAAACTTGTTTTTCTTCTAGAAATTTGAATTGCAAAACTTTGATCTGCAATATATTATGTGTTGCTGACTTTGTCATATTTTCGTAAACGACATTTTTTTTTCTAAACCCATAGCATCCCACCACCGCTACAGCCCATTAACGTCCCACTGCTGGACACAGGCCTCCACCCTCATAGGAGAGAGGGGAATTAGAGCTTAGACCCACCACGCTGCTCCAATGCGGGTTGGCGGGCTTTAACGACTATTATCATGTTAGTGATAATAACCGAGACCTCCGAGGCACGGGGGTGAAACACCGCCAACTTTCTAACTCCGAGCTAGTACTGAGAATTTCTAATCAGAAAAACCCAACACTTAATTATGGCCCGACCCGGGATTCGAACCCGGGACCTCGTCAGCCGCAGTCGAACATGAAAACCACTAGACCAACGAGGCAGTTACTAGACCAACGAGGCAGGGCATAGCATCCCATTTGAGGGCAAATCACCAAAATATAATGTCTGGGCGCAACCCTCTCCCGTTTGTACGTGTGGTCAACTAGGATATATGAGTCATCTTGGTGACTTCTTAATTATTGTTAGGTCACCTGTAAGTGTAGGCTTCTTGTTGAATGACCTTGACGAGATCTTTGAGAGCGTTTCTGCGCGAACGGTTGATAATGACGGCGGTGGCCAAGTAACGGAGGATGTGCGGACACATTGTCTGGATAGCATTTAAATACCTGCAAGAACATTACCTATTACACTTATACTTCTTCTTCTGACGAAGGTTTGCCTAGGGAATCATTAAGGCTATTTCTAAAACTATATGCTTATAAGTTATAAAAACTATGCCATTAGTCAAATTTCTTTGATCCAAGCTATACTCCGTGTAACGAAAGAAGTCCCGCGGCAATTTATGTAAATAACATACAGAAATTGCATGATCATGCGACTACTAGCGCCGCGAGGGGACTTTTTTCGTGACCCAGACTATAGATTTGATCAAAGAAATTTGACGAGTGGCACCCTTATCAAGCAGTGGTAACCTTTTAAAGCTCAACCACTAAACCCAATGATTTTTAACGACGTCTACATAGCTAAAGCTATTACTTATAATGACATGAAAGTTGTATCACAAGTGGCGCAAGGGTTGCCGTTGTCGAAAAGCTAAATGGTTAGTTCACAGCCATTTCACAGCGTACGGGAAGGACTCACAAAGGCTTGTATAGGAACATCTCAATGATGAGGTCGCGGCCCTTGACATGGTTGAAGAACACGAAGAGCGACCAGTGTACGAGCCACGTGCGTTGCTGAAGAGCGTGCATGTTGCTTGCCGTGGCGCCCCCGCCACCGTTGTCGATGAACTCGCGTAACTTGGTCAAATCATCCAGAGCTCCGTCCCAATTTTGAACCAGAATCTCACTGGCTAGTTTACCCCACAGAACCGACAAATAATTCTGGAAATAATACGTTTCAATTACAATTTCCTAAATATTTTTTTTTTCTTTTTGGCCTTTAGTGTCTTTATCTCTTAACTTCTGGACAGTGGTAAGTACAATAATTACTACCGGACATTAGTAGCAATTTCATTTACGCATGGCAGCAAAGAGGATCCACGACATTGCTTTTTCGATACTCGTATTTAAAAAAAAATTATGACAAATAAATTTAATCGCAATAATACTGTCAATAAAAATCAATATCAACAAGATGTCAGCCAAATTAATTGTTCTTAAGTTTGAGGAAGAGAACAATAATTATAAAACTTTACAAATTACTTTTGGGGAAAATGATAAAGATTCGTTAGATATTAAATTTAGTGATTGGCAAGATGGTAATACCGAAATGAAAAAGAAAGAAAAAGATAAACCTCGCCTAGTTGTGAAAATGGTTTCAGATAATAATATTAGTCACTTGAATTTAGATTCCTGCTCTAAGCTAGTGGATTTTGCAGACAAATACCTTAACAGCATTCTGAATAAAAATAGCTACTTTCAGGAGGATATAAAAGAAAATTATCACACAAGGAACGCTAATTCAGGTGACTCCAATAGTCAGCTAAATATGTATAATTTGAAGCATTATGAAGCCCCAAACAAACAACCAAAGGTTAACGACATGAGACAAATGGAGTATAAAATGACAGAATTATACTCAAATAAATTCAATTTTGATAACAAAATGGTTGATGGAATAGATCCTCTAGAATCTTGTCTAGAAAAAGTAAACAAGAACAATGCTTTAATAATGGAAAACATTCACATGCTAAATAGAACTTTAAATTATACTAAAAAGAAAGAAATATTGGACATAATCAATCCAAAACCATTAAAGTCTTATCCCTGCAATGCATGCGGAAAATGTTTTGTATATGAAACGGGCCTGCGCAGACATTTTTCTGTGAGACATGCTAATTTAGATACACAACAGCGTTGGCAGTTAGTTTGGACATGCACTGAATGCTTTCAGGTCTGGCCAAGACAGGATTTGGCCCACGAGCATGCAAATCAGTGCTGTAACTCAAACAACACAGATTTTGTCCAGGAAATTAAAACCTCTTCACTGTTACAATGCGAATTTTGTGAAAAAGTATTCACATGTATCCCTAGATTGCTAAGACACTCTAAAATGCATTCGGTTACAAATAGTTTCGAATGTAACGCATGTGATATTGCATTTTCATGTTACAAAACTGCAGAGCAACATTGGCTGTCGTGTCTGTGGCTAAAAATGTGTTACCAATTTTCATTGCCTAAGCTGTTACTTTGCAATGCTTGTGATCGCAAATTTAGGAACTACGATCAGCTATATAATCATAGGTGAGCCTTATTAACTCTTATTACGTGCATGCTATGATCTCATTGTTAATGAAATGTATTATTTTACAGATACAAACTGGGGCATTTTATGCCTAAGACCTCTGACGATACTAATTGTGTATATGCACCAACACTTGTCTATCAGTGTGAAATTTGTGGACAGTGGTTTAATGCCACATCTCAACTACAAGTTCACAGGAGTCAATATCATCCACAATTTGATACTGGGGCATCATATAATATTGTAAGTTGTTATTTACAAAATGGGTTTCAAATTCTTTCTATAGTTTTTTTTATATGATAGAAAGATAGAGTTTAGCAGCTTGAGTAATCGAAAATTTTACTTTGCAGGATATGTCATCAGCAACAGAATGATCTTAGTTTTGAAGATAAGGTTAAATAGAAACTGAAAAATATAATTTATTTCTTTTCATTGTGATATATGAAATAAAAGTGGCATTAACTATTTTAAGGCTTTTTTATCATAAGTTTATTTTTCTTATTTAAGTAATTGCACAATACAGTTTATTACAAACATTAAAAGTAAAAGCACATATTTTTGCACCGTTGATGGTAATAATTGTCGTTAAATTTGCCCACCAAAATATCTCGTAAATTGAGTGGCACCATTTGATGGGCACCAAGTCAGTATTCTTACATTCATAAAATAATAATACTAAGTAAAATTTTGTTAAAAGTAAAAAAGTGGAAGAACCCTGACTTTTGTTACCCAAAGTGGTTGGTTTTAGATGGCCAAATTTAATAATAACTATTACCATCGATGGTGCAATCAACCCTTAGTTTTAATAATTAGTATCCACTTACCTTATCTGTTGGAGACATAACTAGCTGACAGAAGTATAGGTATGATGATGACTCAACATAATTACCACACTCATAGCGATATTTTGCTAACTGATACATGCTGTCAATCATCTCAATTTTGAACTGAAAATAAATTTTTCATGTACTATTTATTTAGCAATAAATATCTTTCCTAGATAAACTAGTGGTTAAGAATACACCAAATGTGAATTGCCTCACATTTGATGGCTCTCCAGGGTTTGAATCCTATGGGTTATGCACTTATCTTTTCAAAGTTACATGCGATTGCACCCATTATTCTCTGTCCAATCATTCATTTCACTTTTGGCTGCTCAAATTAATGATGTCCTATTGTGTTACCGATTCGATTTTTGCCAACAATCGACTTTATTTATGTAGAAGTTTTTAATCGATTTGACACATTGATATTTTATTTTTGTTCAACATTTTATATTGTTTTATAAACATACCCAGGCATTTAAATGACTATATACTATTATGTATTAATTATGTAAAGCATTACAGTAAATGTATATTTTATTATAATATGGCAACATCAATCAGAAAGGTCATATAAACCACCCATCACCAAAGATGTGTGGTGCTTAAAGGACAATCAAAAGAGCTAAAAAAAACGCATCTATGAAGTATGGCATTTTTTGTCGATGGTTGCCTGTCAATGATTATGAAACTTCATAGGTGTGCTTGTGTCAAAAGGTAAATAAATGGTTGGACAGAATATAAGTATCACTTGCTTTAACAATAATAGTGGACAAGGAAATAATTGTGAGGTAACCTTCATGCCTGAAAGTTCTCCATAATTCTCAAAGGTGTGCAGATCTGCACTTGACTATTGTGGTGGACTATGTAAGTAATTTCAAAATGAAGGCAAAAAAATGTATAATACAGGCTACCTCAAACTCTTTGTTTGTTGTCAAATAGTTAATAAGAGTTTTTGGGTCTCTCATGGTTTCCACAGTTTTCATGACATCATCCCGCTGCATAAGTTTTAGCACAGGCTCAACTGCATCTTGCAGTTCCTGAAGTTGTGACAATACTACACCTCTCCTTGATTTAATCTCCTGAAAAAAAAATTTTTGTCAGCATAATATACAGTCAAAGAAATGTTATAAAACTATTGTAATTTGTAAAAAGTGATCTTTTCTACTAAAAAATAAATTGCCTAGAAACTTTAACAAACAACAACAAAAAGATTGAATATTTATGTAAGCAAATGGTTTGCCCTAAGGTTTGGAAGGAATAAAAAAATATCTCTCTTTAGACTTTATTACACGTATTACTCCTCCTTTTACATGTGCAATCATACTAATATTATAAATGCGAAAGTGTGCTTGTTTGTTGGTTTGTCCTACAATCACGCCGCTACGGAGCAACAGATTGACGTGATTTTTGGTATGGGTATAGTTGAGGACCTGGAGAGTGACATAGGATACTTTTTATCCCGGAAAATGAAGGAGTTCCCGCGGGAATAAAAAAAACTTAAACCACGCGGACGTATTCGCGGGCATAATTTAGTCTATGATATATGAATGGGTCACTTTCAAGAGTAATACTCCTGCAACATAATGCTTTGATGAGATAGCCCTGTTGCTGTAGTCAACCAGAATTATTGTATGTTGATTTCAACATAAGATGCGATAGATGCATCCATCAATAGGCTGATTAGCATGATCACCAGCAGGCTTGATAGTTGTTTAGTTTATTTTACTAAATGTTAGCTTAGTTCCTTTACATGAGTCTGTTGCTTGAAATAAACTTAAACACCTTTGTATTTATTTATATTTTGTCAATATATATATATGTAAAGACCATTTCAGCAATTAAACTTTTGTTGTACTATTAAATCAACCAGGACCTACATCGCCAAAATAAAAACTAACACTGTGACACAGTTACTTACTTCTGGTGTATCTTCATCTGGATAAAGCATCCTTCTGATATCGATAACATAATCTATCATGTTTGTTTTACTTAGAATTTCCAACTTAGCTTGTAATAGTTCTGATTGGTCATAAGTCTGAAAATTTAAGGTTAGCAATTTTTGAATTTCTTAAAAACCTTAAATAATGTTCAAAAACTAATTATACTATGGGTACTAGACATGGAATGGATGGTAAACTTGAAATAAAATAATTAATTAAAGAGATAGGTACTTCAAAAAATACAAGGTAGGTAATTAATTATTATGTTGTGTAGGTACCTCTTTCGCTGCCAAAAATTCTAACAAGGGAAACACAAGATGCCTATCTAAATATTGGCCTATTTTAAACGTAAGATCAAATTTAGAATAACTCATGGTTACAATAATTTCAACACAAACTCATAAAAATATAAAAGTCTTCGTATTTATGTAATTAACACTCGTGTCCACCATAGAATACTATAACCCTAACGGGTCCACTCGTGTCCAACTTTGACAGCACCGTTTGACAGCTAATGAGCCACATGCGATGCATGACAGAGGGTGCGTTCCGAAATACACTGAGAGCACTGGAAGTCCCCAGTAAAGAGCACTGCCAGTGCTCGCAGTGCTTATAACGGAACACACACTTATGCCCGTTTGCACTAAACTCAAGTTAGGCTTGTCCTAGTTAAGATACACCTAGGCTTAAGAACGGCCTAGCAAAAAAATTCGTTTGCACTGACAGTCTTGTCCTTGCTGTGTCGTAACTTATGCATTGCCTAGTTAGGCATCTCTAGGAACGAATGGAATGAATGATTGTTTATGGTTTTTTTTTAAAATATATCTTGCAAAGTAATGTAAACACTAGAATATTTTTTTACCTTATCTTGTCATAACCTCAGGCATGAGTTGAATAGAGACAAAAGCTAAAACATTGGTGTATTTTATTTTATTGGTTTATATATTGCACAGGTGACATTAAGTACGTGGAGTTGAAGGTTATTTATTTTAGGGGATTTTATAAATCAGCAATTAAAATGGAAAGACAAATAAATAAACGAAAAAGAACTGCCAATTTTACGGCAGAGGAGAAGTTGCGGTTTGTACGGTTGTTGTGCGAAGAGGGGCAGTGCATTATTTCCAAAGTAACAGCACACGATACTGCATCAAATAAAGAGAAAGAACAGGCTTGGGCAAAAATCACCCAAATTCACAATTCCAGTGGTGACATAATGAGAAAGAAGGAGAAAGAATCTAATAAATCTTGTGCCATTGTTGCTTGAGTTGTGATCAGTGTAGAGTTCTACCTAATTAACAATCACAATAACGATGTAGGTACTCTGTGGTTGTGATACATAACAACCACAGAGTACATATCAACCGTGAGACCAATTAATGACAACAAAATGGTCCACAGACTACAAAAAATTCAACTTAAGTATCGCCTAACGCTTGGGCGCTTACTAATCGGGCTCATAAAGTTAGGCATCTCCTAAGTGGATTTAGGAATGGCCTAAGGTTAGTGCAAGCTTTTTTTTCGCTAGGATAAGCCTAAACAAGTTGGGCAGGAAATTAGGCGATTCCTAAGTTTAGTGCAAACGGGCATATGTGTGTGTTCCGTTATAAGCACTGCGAGCACTGGCAGTGCTCTATAATGGGGACTTCCAGTGCTCTCAGTGTATTTCGGAACGCACCCATTATTTCTGTCATTGGATCATTGAACACGACGCCAATGATCCAATGACAATCTGTGATCTCAGATCTCTGGTTAGATTTATTAAGAGGTTATTAATCTGAGACTAGATATTTAAAGTTGATTTAAAGTATTAAGTAGTTGATCTTGTACTGTGCTTTCAAATAGCGATGGGCGATTACGAATGATCTGAATAATCGAATAATCTACCACTACTAACGAACACTTTCGAATGGAATATTAGTAATATACTAATGCTCATAATCGAATGACGACTACTAATTAGTAATTACTAATCGCGTTTCGACTGCATTGTTCGCGACTCGGAATCATTCGCCGCTCGGGTTTGACTGCACTACTAATATTAGTAATTACTAATTAGTAGAGGTGTTTCGCTTTCGATTGGATTGTTGGCGACTCAATTCTCGGAATCTTTCGCCGCTATGTTAGAAGTGGGTAACTTAGCTTATGCTTTCAGTTGTACGATTGAAATTTTAACCTTATTTTCTTAACTGTAAGACTTAATTTCAAAATTGTCAGGTGGATTAATAAGGTTTAAATTATTTTAATAGTATTATTGAAAATTGAAATGTAACCTTATGTCTTTGCATATAAGACTCAATTTCAAAATTGACACGTGGCTACTAATTTAATAATCGAACCAAATTAGTAGCTATCAATAATCGAATGAAATTAGTAGTGGAGCAAGTTAGTTACTAATTTTGGTAAATCGTTCGAATGATTCGAACGATTTGTATAATCGAATAGTTCGAACGAAATCACTCATAATCGCCCATCGCTGCTTTCAAATAACCTACCCCACCCCAGCCTGCAAAATATTGATATTAATTATTGTAATTAAAAAAATACTAATCGATAGATTTTCAATAGCTCAATTCAACTACCTACGTTGTCCTTTAAAATTGCTCACCTTTAATTATTTAATTAAAAATCAATAAAGTCGTTGAAAAAAAATCATTTATCCATACTTTCAAACTCCTTTAACTTTTGATGTATACAATATTTTAAAATACAGTGTTAAAAAACTGCTCAAGTTGCATTTTTATTTGCTCAAGTACATACAAGTAACATACACTAGCGGCACGCTATGATGGCCGGTTTGACACATTACAATAGTTATGTGGAATGTCAATTTATTCTCGAACAAAAAACAATTAAGTTTTTTTAAATTTATGAATCTCTGCACATCACTATCGTCAATAAAGTAATACAATTATTTCCTTCAAAGTCGTTATCAATTAATACGGAACGTTTGTCCAACCGGCCATCATAGCGTGCCGCTAGTGTAACAAATAGGCTACGCCAGAAGACTCGCTCCGTCGCCCCTTCATTCGACATTCAGCTTCACCTACTCGACCTTCGTTCAGGACCTCCTTCGCGAGCTTCTGGCTTCGCGCTTCATAAAAACACTCTAGGGGTAGGGCCATGGACTTATTATACCTACATTAAGGACTGAGCTCTCCTTTCCAAAAAACGTGCCGAGAGAGATATGTTGAAGGGAGGATTTTATCTCGTTCTAATAGGGTGACCAAACATTTTTTAACACACCGGAAAGTTCATTTTGGTAAATATCATTTGTCAGGTTGGTTGCGGAGTTTGAGTATTTAAAGAATAAATGGGAAACCAATAAAAATTAAAAAAAATATATATATATTAAATATTAAAAATTTATATCAACCTGACAATCTCTTGTTAGGGTTTATAAATAATAAGAACTCATTTGACTTTAAATTGTATTCAAGAAATATTATGTCATGATCGGTGTTATAAAAAACGTCATTATACTAAAATGTGTCTTCTATAAATAAGCTCCTTTGGCGGTATTTGAGTTAGTCTTCATCTGTTAGCGAAAGTGTTATTTATTATTATAGCCAGTTAATATAAATAAGACGTGTAAATTGTATAAAGTGTAAAATAATAAATAGTGATTGATATTCAGGGTAAACTAATCGCGTTACAAGTATTAAACGCATGAAATAAGTGAACATGGAATTATACAATACGAAGCGTTATCAGTGTCTATTATTTCTACGAGGATCCTGCCTGTGGGTAACACTCTAATCTTTTTTTTTCTCCGTAGAAGGAAAATCTCAAGTATGTCTCCTGCCCCCCTTATTCTCTAACTCAGTGGCTATCAAAAATTAAAGCCACTGACATAATTATATTTTTGGAACCAAGTCCCTTATGGGACGACGGGGTACCCTGGCCGACAAAAAACGTCCGGCGTGACGCGTCCGTCCGTAAATGCGTAGAGTAAGATTTTTTTATCGAAGACAAGAGGTCTTACTTATTATAAATATACTACATTCCAAATTTAACTTTAATGCCTTATGCAGTGGTCCGACTGCCGACGATGAACGAGAAACGAGTAGAACAAGGTGAACAGTCAGAGAGCAACTTTTATTATATATGCATCTCTTTCGTTTACACAGAATGTACATTTATTGTGCGTTTCTTGAGAGAGAAAATCGCCGATAGTTAGTCGTTTTCTCGCCGGCGGCGGTCGGACCACTGCCCTAGTGTTAAGGTTCATATTGTAATAATTTTTTTTATTAAAAAAAAAATTGGATTTCGCTTGAAATTAAAATTTATGTAAAAAGGAACTTTGTTTGTGTCCCACGACACCACACGTTTTTTTTTTTTTTGAGTCTGGGGTTAATGCTAGAACTATCATGTACCTACCTACCTAAATATGTATTATAAAAATTGTGTTTTCCATACCCAGAATATAACAATATTAATCTGAAGTTTAAGCTTCTTCCGTCTACAAAACGACTTGAGCAGGGTCAAACTACTTTGAATCATACGATAATAAACAAATAATTATCTTTGTTATTCCCCTTACCTGTGAAAAGAAATGCCGCAACCAGCATATGATTCGCTTTTACATCTCTTGATACAACAATTTTTGACCATTTTTGCATACCTATTATGAGAATTGAAAAGAACACTAGCTAAAAGCACAACTAATGCGTCTCCACAAAGCAACAGTAGGTCCATGGACACCCTGGTGATGGCACATTTCAGTGCTACCAGGGTAATTCTATATAGCTCACAGAGTTATAAAGAGAAGCAGAGGCAAGATAACGTACAAAATAGCGTGGCAATTACAAACACACGAAAACATTACGCACACATACACAAAACTCAGGGCCGAACCTTGTTGCTGCATAAAACATTATATTAATATGTAGGGTTAGGTTGCGTGAAAAAAATTGACCTAAAGACACGTCCTATCATTTGGAAGCTATAATTTGTAAGGATTTTAAAAATAATTATTATTGGTACTTTTATAATTTCCTCATCACAAGCGATCACAACTGCAATATAGTAACACTAGTCATGGTAATCATCACCACGTGCGGGACCCTAGTCAATGTGGTGAATATAGATGTGAGCTCCGCGCTGCGTGTGATATCGTCACCGTCGCGCGCGGAGTTATAACTCCTGTTACAACTCAAATCCTGAGGACTCTGTCAGTATCATGGCCAGTGGTTCTCGCGTCGTTCTCGCTCTGCGTCGACGCGCAGGTGATGGGGATATTATTTAGAAGAACAGTACCAACGGATATCGTGTAAATACCGCCAGATTTTAGCTCAAAGTTCCTATTGACAATAATTTCTTGGCAGTAAGCCAAATAAATGTTGTTAAACAATCGAATCGAATCGTTATTCCAAAAAGAGGTTAAATAAAAAATTACAACAGGTGTTTTAGACTCGCATGTTTTTTATTCAAATAAACTTTACAATTAGTGCTTTAGAATCTGTATAGAGGTTTTCAATAAAAATTAATGAAATTCATCCACCTAATGGAAGATAAGGTAAATTGGTACCTACTTAGTATAAGACCTCAACTAACTTTTCTTTGAAAATGGTCGGTATTGCACCAGGAGATAGAATTGTACGGAATATATTACGTTCTTAGATTATCTGTAAAATGCTTGGAGCATATAGCACTCCATGAGTTGGTCTGCCAGTCTTTTCTATTAATATTTTTATGCATAGGTCTCTCAGGTATTCATCCTTTGGAAACCGGAAATTAAAAGTCGAAGTTATATACTTAAAATAAAAGAGTCGTCGAGTCCGGCCCTGTAATTTGTTAAAGTTCTCAAAATGTCAAAAAAGATTATTCAACAACTTAAAGCATGTATTTCTACAGAAAACCATAATATTATAGTTTTAATATATGCATGGCTACATATTTCGTCATAACAACTATAAAATATTAGATATCTTAGCCTTGATACGATGCGATACGAAAACATTCCAAAGCTACATGATAGCATGAATTTTACTTACCGATGGAACGTTACTTCTAGGGTTTTCCTGTACGAAGCGTTGTAACACAGGGGGACACAACACTTCACCATTTTATTTCAGTAAATATTCATATAAATCTCCAAATTTCACAAAAAACTTATGACACCCAAGACAACACAATGTAAACAAACGCCATAGGTCTCATAGATGTCTTATAATGACTGCCACGCATTGAATTTTTGTCAATGTGTGCGTTGGTGTAGCACAGTGTTGCAGCAAATTAATACATACACATTTTTGCTTGCAGGGACACGGTCACACTCAGTCACACTGATTCGCATACACTTGTCTATGTGGGTGTGAAATTTATGTTGTGTCTGCTTCTATTTATATGTCTGTGATATAGCTACCAAATAATCATGTTACCTTTTGACTATTTACTTAAAAAAATCGTAAACATAAAAAATTAAATTGTAAACATAAAAAGTAAATTATTTAAAAGTATTCTAAGAGCTAAAAATATTTATACGTTCCTTGTTTTATTTCTACTTGGAAAAATGTTTTCTGCCACTTTCAACAATTTTTTCTACTGGCAATTGAGTAAAAGGGACACAGTACCCACCTTCAGACTATCTCTCTCGGCTCGTTTTCCCTCTGCTGAGACAGCCTATCAAACCTAATCTGAATGTCGATATATTAAGGTTCATTTTCGTATGACACATTTCTAGAGTACTCAGTCCTTACAGACAAGACTACGTGGAGTCGAATTTAGCCAATTCGGTTCTGTCACACTATTCGACCTAGTCTTCTGGCGTAGCCTATTTGTTAAGTAACTTGTATGTACTTGAGCAATTATTATTAATGCAACTTGAGCAGTTTTTTAACACTGAGTAATTTAAAATATTGTATAAATCAAAAGATATTTAGGAGTTTAAAAGTATGGATGAATAAAATTTTTTTTCAACGACTTTATTGATTTTTAATTAAATAATCTATGGTGAGCAGTTTTAAAGGACAACGTAGTTGAATTGAGCAATTGGAAATCTATCGAATATCGATTATCGATTAGTATTTTTTTTATTACAAATATCATTATTTTGCAGGCTGGGGTGGGGTAACTTTTCAAATAGGATCCCTTATTTAAGATCATAGACAAATGTTTTTAATACACTGTCATATTATGTTCTTCATATAAAAATGACCATGGAAAATGACTCATACATCTATGATCATATTTAAATGATAATGTATTTAACAGCCATATAATCAAAGGGAGCACGGCCACAGCACGGCACGCGAGGTATTAACCTTGTCTCTGGATAAGATGTTTGGACGGCAGTCGTAATTCCTTCTTCCATGGATGTTTGTCGCGGTCGTAGATCTTAGAGTTTGTGGTTTACTAACCTTGTGAAAACGATTTTAAGAATGAGAAAGTCAAAAGAAACACACTGAATCACAATAGTCACTAAGATTATAATTTTTATTTGCCTAAGCGTGTACGCGTATATTTATTTCACTAAATATATGTAGAATTAGTTATTTAACAAATAGAATACTTTAATTTTTATTATTTACGAGATTTTTATTCAGACATCACATTGACATAATTTTTACAATTATCAAAAAATAGAACTCTTCTTTTTTCATAAAAAAGAATATCCTCAAATAGTCTGGTAGCAAAGAGTTTTGTACCCGATGCTCCAACCTTAATACTTTCCCTCATCGGAAAGACTCTGCAGCCCCAATCGAGATCTCAAACTATTGAGCGTCGGTCTTGGAACTGCCTTCGTCAAAAGGTCAGCTAGTTGATCTGTGGTACTGGTCTTCTGTACATCCACAAGACTCTCTTGTACAGTCTCACGAACAAAGAAATGTCTCACTCTAATGTGCTTTGTCCGTTTGTGAAATTCTGGATTGTGTGCAAGGCGTATGGCGGCTTCGTTATCAACTTTCAATGTGGGTATACCTTCCAGCTTTGTAAGTTGGCCAAATAGTCTTTGTAGCCACACTAGTTCACGTGCGCCTTCGCTCGCTGCAACAATTTCAGCTTCAGTTGTCGAGATCGCAACTGATGCTTGTCTTTGGCTTAGCCACGAAACAATTCCTCCAGAAAACAGGCAAGCTACTCCTGAAGTAGAACGTCCAGTTTCTTCGTCACCAGCATGGTCAGCATCACTGTAGCCTTCAATAACTGCCCTTGTAGCATTTGAGGTGTACTTGATGCCGTAACCAGTTGTCCCTTTCAAATAACGGAATATTCGCTTGACTCTTAACCAATCAGCGTAGGTTGGATTCTCCAACTTCCTTGATACTACCCCAACAGCATAAGCTATATCTGGGCGTGTACCAGTCATAAGGTACGCCAACGCACCTACAGCCTCTCTATACGGATATTTTTCACCAGGATGCTTCTCTGCAACTTTCCCTGTTTCAGAAGTCTTCTCGATCGGTGTAGAAACAGGATTGCAGGCTGACATTCCAAATCGTTCAAGGATTTTTCTGCTGTAAGATTGCTGTGATATGGTAATAGATCCATCTGTCGACCGAGCAATCTCTAATCCTAGGTAGTATGATGCTGGCTTGACGGTAATTTTGAGCGTAGCACCTAACTCCTTCAAGAATTGGTCCGCCAAAGCTTTATCTGTAGTGGCTACAAGCCCGTCATCTACGTACAGAGCTATTATTATTTTCTTGTCGCCTACGGTCTTCATGTAGAGACAACAGTCAGCTGCATTTTGTTGGAAGCCTTTCTCAATAAGGATTTCGTCGAAACACGAGTTCCAGCACCGAGGTGCTTGTTTCAGGCCGTACAGGCTCTTCTGTAATCTGCAGACTCTAGAAGTGCCGTCGCTAAATCCTTTAGGCTGCTCTATATAGATCTCTTCTTTTAGCTTGCCGTTCAAGAAGGCTGTCGCAACGTCAAATTGAGTTAAATGCAACTTCTCTTTGGCACTAACACTTAGCAAAGCTCGAATTGTAGACATGCGGGCAACCGGGCTAAATGTCTGCTCAAAATCGATGCCTTTGCGTTGTTTGAACCCTTTAACAACTAGTCTTGCCTTGTATTTGTCGATAGATCCATCTGGGTTTCTTTTTATTCTATAGACCCACTTAGTAGGTAGCGCCTTTCTATTAAGTGGTAGATCGCATAGTGTCCAAACGTTGTTCTCAGCAAGGGACTTCATCTCGCTCGCCATGGCCTTCTGCCATTCGGCATGGTCCTCTCTGTGCGTCGCTTCCTTATATGTTCCGGGAAAATTATCGGTCCCAACAAAACACACGTAGTCATCAAACCGTTTTGGACGCTGTAGCGTTGCTCGATCCCTCATATTATATCGTGGCAAGGGTTCAACGACTTCGAAGTTTTCTTGAGCGTCAGTAAAAACGTCGTCTTCTTCGGTCGCTAGAGGTACTCTCTCTTGTTCTTGCTCGATATACAAAGGAGTTTTCTCTGAGTCGTGCTCTTCTAGCACAGGAGTATACTCTTGAACTTCGTCTTCACTGGTTTCTCCCTCTAGACCATGTTCTAGTTCTCCTCTAACATTGAAGGAATCTTGCTCTTCGGTGAGATTTCGTCCGCTATCGTCGCTCTCTATAGCTCCCTCTGACGGAATAGGGATACTGGTGGAAATCTTAAATTCGACATCAGACTGAAATGTTACATCTCGAGACCTCTGTGTCTTGTGTACATCCCAGATACGATAACCATCGTCGTTCTCATATCCTATTAGCATTCCTTTGATGGCTTTCTTGCCCATCTTTTTGCGTTTTTGCTTCGGTACATGAGCATAGCATTCACTTCCGATGATCTTAAGGTGACTTATTTTAGGTTTGTTCCCATGCCATAACTCAAATGGTACTTTAGTAGCCACTCTAGTAGGACCTGTCCTATTAAGCACATATGCAGCGGTGTTAATAAGTTCTGCCCAAAGCACTTGCGGCATCTCTCCTCTAGTGTGTAACATTGATCTCGCAGCTTCTACAAGTGTCCGGTTTTCTCGCTCGCTACAGCCATTTTGCTCTGGCGTGTAAGGCATTGTCAGCCGATGCTGAATTCCGTGCTCTTGTAAAATCTTTCGAACGATGTCATTGTCAAATTCACCTCCATTGTCGCTGAGCAGTGTTTTCACGACGTGGCCAGTTGTCTTAGCTTCTTGCAGCATTTGTAAAAGCTTATCCTTTACTTCAGACTTATGCTTTATGAAATAGACAAAACGGTAACTTGAAAAGTCATCTTTAAATAATACAAAGTACTTAAATTTCGAGATACTGTCGTCGAAGGGTCCGCACACATCGGTGTGAATTAGTTCTCCAGGCTGTGAAGCTCTTTCCCTTGTTCCGAACTTCTTCCTGTGGGATTTACCATAAATACAGCCTTCGCATTTCACATTATCTGGCTTCAAATCTATTCCAAGCTCCCTCTTAACGATATCACGGACATGTCTCTTGTCTTGATGTGCGAAACGTTCATGGTAGAGCTGTAGCAGATTTGTGCCGGTAATCACGTTGACTTCAAAGGGTCTTTTAATTTTTGGCATTACCGTCTTCATTGCCAACTTGTAGAGCCCTCCAAATCGATCTCTCTTGCCAACAACTCTAGTCGTCCCTTTAACTATAAGTTTGCACTCTCTAGTTGTTGACGTGAAGACGCTATCTTGTATCGCATCTTGCACAGCTAGTGGCGAAAACAAGTTTTTCGTAAGTGATGGTACGAGCCAAACATCATTAAGTGTTATCATAGTCTGGTCCTTATCGCTGACATTTGAGCTTACCTCTACGGTGCCTTTACCCAACGCTGGAATAGTGGTCCCATCTGCCGTTGTTACCGTGTGGTCTGACTCAAATCTGTGAAGCTTACTAAAGTAGTCACTTCTTACAGCAATGTGTGTTGTCGCTCCATTATCGACAAACCAGCTATCTCTCTCCACATTCTTAGCCTGTTCACTAGAGCATGCGCTTACCATCAATGAAATATGTTTTACCTGGTTTGGTTTTGCAGTTTGAGCTGCTGCCGTGCCTTGAGATGGATCCTTAGGTGGCCTCCCATCCTTTATCCATTTCTTGCACTTCCTAACCCTGTGTCCAACCTTTGAACAGTAGTTACAAATCAGCTTTGGTCGCTCCTTACCTTGCGCTACAACATCCTGCCGGTTGGGTGTAGTCACTAGTGCCTCCTGCTTAGAGCTCTCTTGACTGCCCAGATCTCGTTCGAACGTGCATAGGTGACTCGTCAAACTATCAATAGTCCTTTCAGTTTGCTTTAGCATCAGCCAGCTTGACTTAAAGTTGAAGTACCTATCATCTAGCGTGTGTAAGACTTTACATATTAGGAACAGCTCTGGAAGCTTAGCATTCGTGTCAATTTTTGCGACTTCAACCTTGAGCTCAGTCCACAAATTCTTTAGCTTTGAGATATGCGTGGGAATATCCTCTGCCCTATCGTATTTGAGCGCAAAGAATTCTAAACACAAATTATACGCTCTATCCTCCGTCTGTCCATCAAATAGTCTATGTAACTCCTGCCAGACTTCACGTGCAGTTCTATATCTCATCACTTTCTTTAAAGTATTCTCCGCCATATTGGTAGTGAGCATGAGCAAAGCACCAGTTTCAGCTTTCCTATACCTAGCCATAGCATTGTTATAGGCACTTACTTCGGCGTCACCTGCTCCCTCGACAAGGACTGGCTTTTGAAGTTTACCTTCCACAGCTTCTGTGGCACCTTCTGTACCCTCAAGCATGATGGAGATTTTATACTTCCATGTCGCCCAATTCTCTTTGCCTAGCAATTTTCCAATGTCGATCTTGGTAGTGTAATCCATTGCCTAACGCTTTCTTCTCTTCTTTCTGGGGCCCAATAACCTCTTAGAGTTTGTGGTTTACTAACCTTGTGAAAACGATTTTAAGAATGAGAAAGTCAAAAGAAACACACTGAATCACAATAGTCACTAAGATTATAATTTTTATTTGCCTAAGCGTGTACGCGTATATTTATTTCACTAAATATATGTAGAATTAGTTATTTAACAAATAGAATACTTTAATTTTTATTATTTACGAGATTTTTATTCAGACATCACATTGACATAATTTTTACAATTATCAAAAAATAGAACTCTTCTTTTTTCATAAAAAAGAATATCCTCAAATAGTCTGGTAGCAAAGAGTTTTGTACCCGATGCTCCAACCTTAATAGTAGACAGAGAAAGAGATATAGACATGGCGTCAGCGTATTCAGTGTAGACAGAGAGAGGTATATAGACCAAGCCATATCTCCTTTTCACTCCCACATGAAAGAGATGCAGTGTTGGGATGGTACACAAGAGAAAAAAATATGTTTTTTTCTGTCCCTTTCTGCGTGTCACGGGTTTTGTGCCTATTGCATACTATTGCGCCAGACAAATTATGACGTTTGGGAGGTGTTTCAAAGTTACCTATTACCTATACGATATTACCTATCCCTTTCGGTTACAGGCTGGCCTTGATTCTAGAAGTTAATTATTTTATGGTATACAGTATGCAATAGCGATAGTCTTAATGCTAAATAAGTATTTTGAAGTGAAAACTTCTTTGGCCGCGTTGAACACTTTTTGGGGTAAACTTGTGGATTCGCGTCACCGACACTTCGCGTTGTTACGAAGACAAAAGGTCATAAATATACTACATTTGTAATTTAACTTTAATGCCGTAGTCTTAAGGTTTATATTTAAAAAAAAAATTAAATTATTTTAAATATTCGTTTTCACTTGTATCGGCCTGTGGTATCGGCAGTCCGTATGACTGCCAATTTGTTTTTGTTATTTCTATACTTTGTAGCATTCATGCGAGTCTTTACAAACCTGTTTTTATCCGTAACAATCAGTTAAAAATAAGGTCAAAATTATAAACTTACGTTCAGTTCAGCTTTTGCAGCCTAACACACAACAATTCGCCATGGTCTATAAGTTAAACCACTTTTTTCGAAAGCTACGAGCACAGTTACCACTTTGTCCAATTCCGATTTCGTACGAATATGGGCGAATAACAAAAAAAACACAGGATTGTATGACCTAAACTGTCGGATGAGTCAAGCAAAAAAAAGTGATACGCTGAGCAGGACAGGAGAACATTTTCTCGCTCTGTCACCACTTGGCATTAGCTTTAATACTCATTTCGCTCACCTGTGGTATTAATATACCACAGGTGAGTGAAATGTACAACTATTACACTAGCTCCTCTTCCTACATAATTACTCTATGGTCTAGGTGGTTTGTCTGCAACTGTGTCTGCAACTTAAGGTCTGCAACTTTGATTTTGTCTCCACGAACCATGCAAGAACCAACCAAGAACTTGCTCTGTCTACGGTTTGCACCAAAGACCGTATACTGTTAGTAAGTGTAAGTAAGGTCTTTGGTCTGCACGTGGTCTGCACCGACCAGAAAAAAAAGTTTGTCTTCGGTTTTTCATCTCTGGATAACTGCACAACCATAGAGGTATAATATGCTAATATAATACCTCTATGTGCACAACATTGGTTATTGTACTCTGTGACATTGGATAATCGGTCTGTTTTTCATGTGCGCGTTTATCTTTATTTCCTGAATTTATACCTTTAAAACAAAATATAGTGATTTAATTCCATTTTATTTCTGATGAACTGTGTTTATTTATTTGATTTAATTTGTTAATAAACATCACACTGAGATATTTTGAATATGTATTGCTTTTTAGAGTAAATCTATTAACGCGCGCAGTTTCGTTTTGATTGATTTCAAAATGGCGTCAGGACTCGATGGTGTATGAAGATAGACGCGATGGCATGTGTTTTCAAAGTAGGCTAAAAATAGAGGACTTGCATAAAGCTAGTTGCATAAATTGTGATGAACAATGTCCAATACCGTGATTACTAACTATACGGACCTCAACGGGCCGTCAACAAAAACGGATAGTTCAGTGGTTGTTATTGTAAACAAGGATGGTTCGTTGTCGGTGGACCAAAATTTATTGGGAACTCTTATGGGTATGACATCGTATTTTTAATGGGAATGTACTTGTGGTCATCCTAGAGTCACGAAGATAATATAACAATGTTATACTTACTGTTGATACTATTTAACAAACCAAACCTAAAATTTCCCTACTTAGTAGTAAAGCTTCATCTCAAATACCTATCAGAACATATTTTGTAACTTTATTTTGTTTGTTTTGGCTTTATTAAAGAACTAGCTGATGCTCGCGACTTCGTCCGCGTGGATTGAGGTTTTCGGTTCCCGCGGAAACTCTTTAATTTTCCGGGAATTAACCTACGTGCTATTCCAGACTATAATAATCTATCTCTGTGCCAAATTTCATCCAGATCCGATTAGTCGTTGGAGCGTGATTGAGTAACATACATCCATACATCCATCCAAACTTTCGCAATTATAATATTTATTTGATTACATAGCCTTAATTCATTCATATCTATGAAAGACAGTAAATAATAATTTTTATAATTGTAAAGTAATTGATACCTGGTATTTTTCAGGTACAGATGGATCTCAAGCTGCTGGTATAAGTGTGGTGCGGGTGGGCCATGAAGGAAGGCCAGATGATGCTACAGATTCAGAAAATGAAGATGATAAAATTCCTCATGTTACATTATCTGTAGACAGTTACTATGATGAGCCAGATAGCATCATTAAATATGGTAAACTACTTCCATAATTTTATTTGCAATATAGGGCACATCAGAGCCATTAAGAATATTGAAATATCAGGGGGCATACTATCATCGAAACTGCCTTGTTGGTCTAGTGGTTGACATGTTCGACTGCGGCTGACGAGGTCCCGGGTCGAGCCATAATTGAGTATTGGGTTTCTCTGACTAGAAATTCTCAGTACTAGCCCGGAGTTAGGAAGTTGGCGGTGTTTCACTCCCGTGCCTCGGAGAGCATGTTATTATCACTAACATGATAATAGTTGTTAAAGCCCGCCAACCCGCATTGGAGCAGCGTGGTGGGTCTAAGCTCTAATTCCCTCTCCTATGGGAGTGGAGGCCTGTGCCCATCAGTGGGATGTTAATGGGCTGTAGTGGTGGTGGTGGATACTATCATCGCTTAAAGTAGTATAAATTCAAAATGACAGTCACATACCTTGATGTGTCTAAAATAAGGATTATAATTCTAAAACGTGAATGTCATGACCGTCGCATACCTTGGATGTCTCTGAAATAAGGACTGTAATTCTAAAACATGTATGTCAACAATATTAAAACAATTCGGTTCTATGCTATGGTAGTATGCCCCCTTATGTTTCAATATTCTAAACCCCTCTGATGCAGAGTACCGGATAACAAAGAAGTGCTTGGCCCCAGTAGTGTCATTCTGTTAAAGTTAGAGGATCCACCTAGATCAACGGTGGATCCTTGTGAACTCCAGAGTGCTATTAAATCCACTTGTGGATCCAAAAAGTGAACCCTAGTGGACTGAGGGGTGTGAAAAGGGATAGGACTAGGCCTGTCAATTTAGTTTATGTATTGTGGTCAACAGAATTAGCTGCAGTATAATATTAATATAGCTGCAGTATAATATATTTATATATGCCAAAATTAAAAAATACCTGTATTTATTGTAGAATATGTAGTTCTTAATATTTTTTTATTTTAAATTTTAGATAGTGGAGCAGAAATGTTACAATCGTTAAAAATTGAAACAAGAGAAAACAGCTTGTTGGGATTCCAAAACGACCATTGCTATACACCACTTAAATCACCAAGTCAGACTTTACCCCAGAAGAGTGAACAGTTTACGTTTGATGATCCTGTTATTGAAATAACACATACACCACCACCAAAACCAGCTACAACCCCAAAAAAGATTACTATTTTGGAGCAACAAATAATACCCAAAGGAAAAAAGATTGTCTTAAATACAACAGAGCCTTCTATAATCATAAAAGGTAATGATGTATTAACTAAACCACTACCTGTATTTACAAAGTCGAAAATCTTAAGTGAGGTGGATAAAACACCTACAGTGGAGGAAAATACAGAATCATCATCAATAAGCTCTTCAGGTGACAGTATAGCTGATAGAGATTCAGATTCAGATTACAAAGAAACAAAAGAAAAACCAGCAGCATTTAAACCAAGAAAACTTAAATCCAAACCCAGGATATTGAAAAGTGTTCAAGCTACAAAAATTGTTAAGACCGATCTTAAGTTAGCACCAAAACTGAAAATAAATAAAACTATACTAAGAAAAGATATTAAAGAAAAACTTTTAAGTAAGAACCCATACTTGGAAAAGAAGCAACTGGATTTAGACAATTTAATTCCTGCTACCACAGTGACGGCAACATCTGTCACTACTTCAGATCCAAACAAGCTTGCACCAAAATTAGCGCCGAAAGTTATTAAGAAGGATAAAAAACCTCCAGCACACATGTCAGCTTTGTTGACAGATATGACATCCTTGTTTTCAACACCAGATGTTATTAGGAGGGTCTCCACAGAAAATAAAGTACCTGGCAAATCAGAGAAAGAACCTGTGCAATCAAATAGAAAATCCATTGATAATGTTAAACCTGAATCCAATGAAGAAAAACCAATTGGTCAAACTGTTGTTGAAGAAACAAAACCTCTGCTGAAAACTTACATAAGGCAGATTAAAATTGGTGCCAACATTGCGGACAAATCTAAAGGTTATGACCCAATGCCCCAACTGGATGATGCGAGCTTGGCTCAGATATTGCAGGACAATTCACCCCAACCAATGAAGGTTGTGCCAAGTATATCTTCTGCTAACATTATCAACAGTCCCGGATTGGCTGGCCCACTTTCCCCAACATTAGATTTACTTGGGGGTCTACAACCTGAAGAAGATGGCTTAACTGAAGATTTGTTAATGCATGTGGCACAATTGGTAGAGAGTTCTGAAAATTTGCAAGAAGTAATAGACAAACAAGTGTTGGGTAAAGTGGAAACTCCACAAAAAGCACCTGTACATCAAGCTCACCTACTCACCAGCTACCAGCAAGCTCAAACGCCTAGTAATCCGTACACTCCACAAAAGACTGTAAAAACTCTTGTTCCCCGCAAAGACCCCATAGAAATAGTTCGAAGAGATGGAAGAGTCATTACATTGCCACCTATAGAAGCACCAGCCACTAGATCATCTAAGAGAAAAAACCAGCTGGATACCTCAAGCACAGTGGAGAGTATGGTTATTCCAGCAACTACACCAACTCATACCACAGTATTAGCCACTCCTGAACCAATAGTGCATCATGTTTCAAAGCAGTACATCAATAAGAAATTGACAAATAAAAAGCAAGAAACATTAATTCAGGCTGCACCTGTTGAAAAAATGGCAGCGGAATCTCAAGAAAGCTGGAATTCAGAAGATGATCCTAACAGGTATGATAGATTGTCTTTTAACAAGGTGAAAATATTATATTGCCAAAATTTAATCAGGTTTCTTTATTGGCTGACTGGCTTGGCTTAATTATTTAAATTTTAAATTATATCAAGATCCTGTACATTTGGGAGTTTTGGTCCTAAGGCCATGCACTCTAGAAAAAGCAGGTAGATTATATTAGGGAGACACCCGTGTTGTGGTGGTCACAGTTGATGCCAACAACTCCGTATGTCTTCCACAGATGTAGTAGCATCTACAGACATAACAACTGTTACTGTACATAGATAACTCATGGATCTACCATTATATATAACTATTCTTGGATTATCCACTGACCTTTAGTATACAAGGAATCTCCAACTTTTTAAAGTAGTCTTGTCAACTTTTATCCAATGGCTAAAAAGCATATTTTTGTAAAGAAAGAGATGACTGTTTATATTATGATTATTTTCTCCCGAAGTACAAACTGGATTTTCAAGTTCGGCCCAGATACTATTTTACAAATCTGTTTGAATCACTGACCCTAAAACATTAATGATTGTGATGGTTTCAGTAGCCATTATTTTAACTGTAGTCAATAATGGCTACTGAAGTAAGAAAAACCGATTTTTAACAAACTTCCAGTCTGGTATATTGTAATATATCTGGTCAAATATATTGGGCTAGTTTTGACGATATAATCAAGTCACCTTGAATTATTACTATGCATGCGATAGTGGGTAAATATAATGCAGAGAATTCAGGTTTTTTAGCTAGAAAATGCCCTACTTGTTTCACAAAAAGTATGAGAACCCTCCCCGCGCACGTGTTTCCTGCCACATATAACTCAAGTACCTTCAAGGCAAGAATGAATAGGCATCTTCTAGGCAAGCATGTTCCAACCTAGACCTCATCATTGCTTTGTACTAAGCATGATTGTCATCAAGCGCAAGCCTATCACGCAATAAAATGAGAAAGAATATGTAACTTCAACCACTTTATAATAGATTTCTTATAGCTCACGCTTTCATAGGTTATGGTGCATATGCAAGCAGCCACACAATAACCGTTTCATGATTTGCTGTGACGGCTGCGAAGACTGGTTCCATGGCAAGTGTGTTAACATCACCAAGGCTATGGGGCAGCAAATGGAGGAGCAGGGCATTGAGTGGCGGTGCCCCAATTGTGTTAAGAAAACCCCTGCTGGAAAGAATATAGCCAAGGTAAACCCTGTCTAATTCTATAATAGGCATGATGCCTATATCAAAAATAAATTATTTCTAACTGATTATTAAATAGAGGGTCTTCCAAAAGACCTAAAATTCACATCCTCAGTTAGTTTTTTAAAATATAGATTTTAAAAAAAATTGATGAAATTTGATCACGTCACAAGTCTGAATTTCATACAACTTCCAAACTAGAATTGCGTTTTTAAGTTTGATAAAGAGTTGCTGATTTGATTGAGTTATCATCCCTATACATCCATGGGCAGAATCTATAGTTCATACTCAAAAATGATATTTTTTGAAGTATTTAATTTTCTTAATTAAATAGTGTATAAGGTTGGCACCAACCAATGATTTTTGGCTATGCAATCGAAATTGGTCCCATCAGCCAACCTCACCATCAAGTGTTCTATGGTGGCTGTAAATTCCCTTACTCTAATAGGCTAATGAAGCAGCAATATGACAAGACGAGAGATCAGGCCCAGGATTAGCTTTACATGCTTTCGTGTATGGAGGCATTAACAGTTACATTCAAAATCTAGCCAGAGAAATCAATAGCTATTTTGGTCATTCATGGAATCGAACTTTGGGTCTTATAAGCTGCAGTTTTTTGTCAAGCTAGACAAACAAGGCAATAGAATATGACATGTGTTGTTGTTTAAACAGGGTGCAAAAAGGCAAATCGCATGTAGCCGTCGCGTCGCGTCGGCCGACGGCTTAATACCGCATACAAAGGGACCTATAAAAAAATGCATACAATATAAACCTTTTTCTGACTGGCTCAAGCCGGTTCTGCCTTGATAGATTTTTGGAGACCCTAAAAATCCTTGAGATCAAGTCAGATCATGCTACATGTTATAAAACTAAGCATAACTATTCCATTTTGTTATACTTGTTTTAAAAATTAAATAAACAAAATCTAAATAATCAATTAATATGGAGTATTGTCATTGTGAACTATTTAGATAAATGAGTATATTATTTATAATGTAACAAATATTTTGACAAAAAGGCAGATGAAGTTATCAAACAAAATAATAAAAGTTGAGTTTCCCAAAAAAATAAAAGGATTACATTAAAACTCTTATTTTTTAGGTGCCCACAATGGCAAAGGATAACGCCGGAGTAAGTACACCACATCCTGCTATCACAAAAGAATTAACCTCCAAAACAACTTGCATTGTCTGTAAGAAACCCGCACGACCTAGTAGCATATACTGCAGCGATGCATGCATACTCAAACACGCGCAAGACTCACTAGGCAGCCCGCCTGCCTCCAAACCACAAGACAAACCCACTGAGTCCAGGGTAAGCAACAGTATTAGATTTGACTATGTGGCTAATACAATTTACTGGGCTGGGAATTGACATTATTACGATTTTACATATTTATTCTTGTACTGTGCTAACAAAATGTTTTATTTATTTATGAAATATGAAACAAAGAATTATTTAAAAAATACACATAACAGCTATACTACTATATTAACTTTTATTATACACTAGCTGATGCCCGCGACTTCGTCCGCGTGGATCGAGGTTTTTCGGTTCCCGCGGGAACTCCTTAATTTTCCGGGATAAAAAGTAGCCTAATGTGTTATTCCAGACTATAATCTATCTCTGTGCCAAATTTCATCCAGATCCGTTCAGCCGTTGGGGCGTGATTGAGTAACAAACATCCACACATCCATACATCCATCCAAACTTTCGCATTTATAAGGTTATTTGATTAAGGTTGGTTAAAAACTGCTCTCAAAACGTCTAATAAACATATTAGTACCTTTTTAGACTATTATTACTTATTGATGACTTAAATACAGCCTGCATTCATATTTTTATCTATATTTGTATAATATTTTTGTACTTAAAATAATATGATTAAAACAAACAAATTCTAGTAAAAAAACTTAATGATAACAACCATAACAATAACTACTTACTGTGCAAATGTAATTACTGTTGCTTATTTTATACACAGCTAATTTCCAATACATATTATAAATAATTTAAAATTGATCTTTTGTAGGTTATTGTTTACGAACGGAAATCCGGAAGACTCCTCGCAGGACCTAATGCTCCCACAGCAGAGAATCTTAAAATTTGGCTCCAAAAGAATCCAACATTCGAAGTTGTTCGTCCTGGTACTTTGACCGCAATCAAACCGAATGTTATAAGGAAAAAGCCATCACTTGAGCCAAATAAAATTCAAACCACACTCAACTTTGCAAGGATCCCAAAGAAATCTGTTGAACAGTCGCCTCAGGCTCCGCAAGCGAGAACCCCTCAAGCCGAACCTAGGGAAAAGATGGTAAAGACGCTTCTGCCGTCGCCGAGAGAAGAAGTCAAAACAACACCGAGGCCTAAGACCCCTGTGACACCAAAGCTCCAGCAACAGCAATTATTTGACACCCCAAAGTCTTCCAATAAAGTTGCGAGTGAACCTAAGAAAATTGTTCGATCGACGTTGAGCAGATCTCAATCATTGGTTGAAAAGGTTTGTTATTTTTTTTGTACGGGTCCTTTGAGACGTGCTACTACACCGCCCCAACAACGGTAAAACGCAACGGTAAAAATGACGAAAAAAGGTTGTAGGTAAATGACTAGTTCCATTTCAGTTACATATAACATCGTGTCATCAAGCAACCACTCGCACGCAAATACACGTAATTTACGGTCGCGACAACGCAACATTAGACTGCTCTAGCACAATCTAAGAAGATACGTTCTTTCCAACAGTCTTTCGACGGAGGCATCGAAACAGCAATTACTCTGCTTTTTGGCGGCAGAGGTGACGGAGGAATCTGACAGAATTTTCAATACAAAATTCTGTCACTCTAATGTCAAATTTGTATGCAATTTCCTACCTTTCTCAACCATACTGTGAGCACTGGCGTTTTCGAGGTAAGGTGCTCTCAGTGCTGACTGCGTTCCGTTTTAAGCAGTAACCAGTATACCTAACTATAAAGGAACGGCTTCTCAGTGTACTGAATGACGTCACACCTTACAGTGCTCGCAGTGTATTTCGGAACATACCCTAGGTGAGAGTACCCTACCTGTAGGTGCAACAACTGTCATGGTTTTGTATGGACGTCGACCCAAATACTTACGCTGTGTCTGCAGCTAGCATGACGACATTTTTGCCGCTGCGGTATAGTTTTGGTGCTGTATTCCGTCTGAATAGACCCAAAAACGTTGATAATATTAATCTTTTTCCTGAACACATTTTGTGCAGGACACAGGGAAAAAGGAATGATCGTAAATCCTAATCTCCGTATACATGCGGATTGAAAAACTTCCGCGACTTCATGCGCTGACTCATATATTAAACATCATTGTATATAAGTAACGTAAGATTGGGAAAATAAACTTTAACACATTGATATTAAGAGCCAGCATACTTGGGTACTAAAATAATTTGTTACTTCATCGTGTAATAAGTTTTGTGCGGATTAATTTGTTTGTTTCATGTAGCTGCTAGCTGTTTTAAGACAGGGCTTGTGTTTCGACTTTTATTGATTAAATTAAATATTATTGATTAGAATCAAATTTTCTGGTTATCGCTGGATTATTATACCCTAAATATTGTACTGATATTAAGTTATATCATTTAGTCCTTGCGGCCGCTGATCTATTTATGGTGTCATTTACAAAACAATATCAAAACCAATACTTATGTAATGCGAACTAACCTTGGTTTGTTTACACTATGATTAAGGCTCGATTTTGGCGCGCTCACGATAATTGTCTTACTACAGCCACCGGCAGTATCGCCGTCCACGTCGCGGCGAAATGATTCCTCCGACAAAAAACCCAGAATGAGTTCAGAAGACCCTATTCGTGACAATGTGAGGAAATCGTTACAAGAACAAATCTCCATACGAATGGCCGAGAGCGATGGACCGAAATTCACGGAAGAAGAAATCCAACAGTTCGCGAACGAAACCGAGCTTGAACTTCATGAACTGTTTAATAGAGATGTGGGCATGAAATATAAAGCCAAATACAGATCGCTTATGTTCAATATCAAGGACCGTAAGAACTTGTCGCTGTGGGAAAAAATTAGGAAACGAGTGATAACACCCAAGCAATTGGTATGTTTTCTTTTATATTATAAACTAGCTGATGCCCGCGACTTCGTCCGCGTGGTTTAAGATATTTTTATTCCCGCGGGAACTCCTTAATTTTCCGGGATAAAAAGTATCCTATGTCCGTCTCCTGGTTCTAAGCTACTTCCCCACAAATTTTCAGCCAAATCGGTTCAGCTGTTCTTGAGTTATAAATAGTGTAACTAACACGACTTTCTTTTATATCTAGAACTGGCAACACTGGTCTAAAGATCCAATGGTGTTGTGTATAATGTACCTAATAATGGCGGGTTTGTTGTGTGATATGCTAATGAATAAAAGTATAATAATGGTGGATAAACGTTTCCTTTTATTATTATGTATACAAAATATGTATTTTTAATAAGTAATATTTTTTGTAGGTAAGGCTCTCGCCAGAAGAATTAGCGAGTCAAGAATTAGCAGAATGGAGAGACCAACAAGAAAAACATCAGTTAGAATTAATAAAGAAATCGGAAATTGATCTTCTAGCAGCAAGCAAAACATATGTCTTGAAAACACATAAGGGAGAAGAGGTAAACATAAAATATAATAAAATAATTTATGAAAATATTATATTAAACAAGATTTTTAATAATTTTATATCTCATATTTTTTTATATTATTTCATAGGTAATGGAAACAAAAGAATCAGTATCAACAGAATTGGACCCAAATGTACCAGTGGAGGATTTGGTTACAGCACTCAATGATGCAGTTGGTGATGGTTTACCGCCCGATGGTACTACACAGCCAGAGGAAGCGTAAGTTTACAAGTAATGGATGGCATTATTCATCAAATTTAATAAAGCCTGGTCACACAAATGGCGACACGATCCAGCCTTAAGGATATTCTGAACGCTTGATTACAGTGAACTTTCAAGCGATCAGATCCTAGAGTTACAAATTTTATTCACACAATAAGTATACAGTTGCGTTGTATCATAACGTGTATGACTAGGTCTTAAATATTGATTATCTTTTAACTGTATGTTTTGTCTACAGGACTAAAAAAGATGCAGCGCACAAGAAACACGGCAGCGGGAAAAAGAAAAACAAAGAAAACGGAAACAGTATAAGAAAGAAAGAAAAAGAATCCAGGAGAGATATGGAAAAAAGGAAATCCCGATCTTCGAGACGGAAATCTGAAGTGAAGGAAAAAGAGCGGCGGTCATCGCGCCGCTCCGAAAAGAAACCCAGCCAGTCGAGATCGAAGTCGAAAGAGAGGTCCAAGACAGAAGTCATAAAAGAAAAATCTGTTACTAGGGAACGTTCCAGGCATAGGTCACGATCGACAGCCAAATCTAAGCGACGGTCCAGGGAACATTCCAGGTATTGTGTGAATTTTTTAAAATGGAGATGGCGCAAATGAAAGAAATCTTATAATTTAGAAATCATCACCATTCCGAACGTGTATACAAAGGAACACGTTCGACTGGTATCGTATGCTGCCGCATATCCACGCAAATATGGACTTTAATACGTATATTATGTGTAGACACTATAATTTCTCTAACCGCATGTAAAATGCGCTGCGGTGCGATTCGATGCGGCGCGTTTGATGTGACTCGTCCTTAAAACTTGTTTGATGTTATGGAACGTGTTACGGTTAAATTAAAAAAGATACGCGCCCAATTGAGAACCTCCTCCTTTTTTGGAAGTCGGTTAAAAATAAATAAGTCATCTCAGCATTAAAGTTGTTATCAAATGAATCATACTAAAACAGCTTGTAGAGCTTTCTTCCTGACGTGGAACTGCTTGATGCTAAAGATGGCGGCCTAACAACAGGTGTTCTGTTAGCAGCCATTTTAAAAAGGGATGCAAGTAAAGTAGTCCTAAAAAGAGTCCTAATCGAGTAAAAGTTTTCGAACCTGTGTTTCATGTGGAAAAATATGATATTTTTCATTTATTTTTTGATTTTTCCTAAATCGTCAAAATAGGTCTACCTCTCGAAGTCGAGGCCGGTCGCGATCGTTACGCCGCTCGTCGCGTCGCTCGTCGTCGCGCGACAGCGGGAAGCGCCGCGCGTCGCGAGAGGAACGCGCGCGGGCTACGCGCCGGCGCAGTTCCGATGACAAGCTGAAAAACCGCTCGCGGTCACAGGAGGCTGTTTCCAATAAGAGCAAAAACGAGTGAGTTTTTTTATCTTGAAAAGTTTGCTTGAATGTGAATACTTTTTCCCCACAGTGCAAAGAACATGGTACATACCTTTACAGTAACAGTATCGTGTATCATACTTCATACTAATACATTATAGATGCGAAAGTGTGTTTGTTTGTTGGTTTGTCCTTCAAACGCCGCAACAGAGCAACGGATCGACCTGATTTTTTGCATGGGTATAGTTGAAGACCTAGGCTACTTTTTATCCTGGAAAATTAACGAGTTCTTGCGTGAATAAAAAAAACTTAAACCTTGAACTTAAGTCGCGGGCATCAGCTAGTTTGTCTATATTAGACCGATTTCCTCAAACTTTAGGTATCATCTGTAAGCATATTCTAGGTATATTTTGATTATTTAGGCCACTAGAGGATTGGCTGTATCTAGTCTATTGTATTTATTGTATTTGTGTATTGGTGTATCTAGTCTGCGAATTTCCTCTAAAGCTACCATAACAACTTATGCCGTTTTTTACATCATGTGTTTTTACACATGATGAACAGCCTTGAACAGATGAAGGTGTGAACAGCCTTGGGCTATTGGATGAATTATACAGCCATTACTTCAAAGCCTTTTTTTTGGTTTAGTTCCACAGATTCAGATTCAATAGAGAGGCCGAAATCCGCTATGATGAAAGAAATACACCCTGAATACGATCCCCACGAGCCAATGATAACTTCAGCATTTTCCGAGGAGGATCTGAGGAAGTCTCGTGAAGATGTGTATGAAGACAGCTATAAGAACGAAATATCTGAGTATGGTAACGTGGATGATGATGTTACCAAATCCTTCTCGATTGACGCGAATGTGACTCTCTCACCTCCCAAATATTTAGAGAAACAAGACAAAATAACAGGTAAGTAGTATATTATTTTGCTAATTCGATTGTATATAATCTTTAAAATAAGTGGACTGAGAAGTTTATTAGCTCTATCATTGTCATAATTTTCCGAAATGGCAGTAAATATTTCAGCTCTGATTTTACAATAAATCATTGATAATTTGATATATAGGTATGTATTTTCAGACATTTATCTAGGCCTTGGTAATAAACAACATACAATTATTAAAAGAGCGAAATGTTGCGAAAACTGTTACTATTTATGTTTTTCGTTCTATGGTATTAGCTTTGCCCGCGTGTATTTAGGTTTTTTTTATCAACTACAAGTTAGCCCTTGACTGCGATCACACCTGATGGTAAGTGAGGATGCAGTCTAAGATGGTAGCGGGCCAACCTGTTAGGGGTATGGCAGTTATATTAAACCCATACCCCTAATCGGTTTCTACACGGCATCGTACCGGAACGCTAAATTGCTTGGCGGCACGTCTTTGCCGGTAGGGTGGTAACTAGCCATGGCCGGAGCCTCCCACCAGGCCAGACCAGAGAAAATTCAAAAAATATAAATTCTCAACTTATCTCTGCCGGGGATCGAACCCGGGACCTCCCACGTTAGGACAACAGCGCTCAACACTGCGCCAGGGAGGTCGTCAAAAACGACGACGGACAGTTCCAATTTGGCACAGTTAGCTTCTCGATCCTGTGCCAAATTTCGTTAATATCGGTCAATGCTTGAGCCTTGAAAAGTTGACACTGATATTTCTCATTCTACAACATTAGTATGGATTTTATTAAATATTGCTATTTATTTAAAGAATTATATTAATAGATTGATTATTCCATGGTAGCGGAAGCCGAAAGCGACCAGGAGCCAACCAGCACTGTGGAACATTCGGCAGCAACTGTATGGAACGGCTGCATCAACATGGTAGATGTCGCTAGGTTCTACGTAGCGGCGCATGAGGTTAGATTGATTGTTTTAATTTTAATTTTTTTTTTTTTTTTTTTATTTTGAGATAGGCTTGCGCTTGACGACAATCATGCTTAGTGCAAAGCAATGATGAGGTCTAGGTTGGAGCGCGCTTGCCTAGAAGATGCCTATTCACTCTTGCCTTGAAGGTACCTAAGTTATACGTGGCAGGAAACACGTGCGCTGGGAGAGTGTTCCACACTCTAGCGGTTCGGATCAGAAACGTCGAGCAAAAACGTCTCGTGCGGGCAGATGCATAATGCATAATATGTTACTTTACTAGAATGAAAAGTCATAGAGTAATCTACTTTGGTAAAGTAATTATTTGATATATTTCAGTGATCCTCAAGTGTACTTTAATGTTATTTATTATGTCGATAATAATAATAAACATCCAGATTATAGCGTTATGATTCAAAATTAATTAATTATTTCTGTGTTTCATATAACATCAAAAATGTAGTATTTCTATATGTTCAACAAAAACATAACCCTCAAACAACATCAAAAACATACCCCTATTCTAAATTTAATTCGAAAATGTCAACTGAGATCATTTTTTCGGATGGAAGTAACTCACTACCGCGCCGCGGTACTCGTCACTACTGCAGAACATAGCCGACAAACCGAACAGCTGTTTGAGCCAGCCAATACCCAAGTGCTGTATGCCCATAGAATGTGTGCCAATAGACTTTTATTTTATCCCACTACGAGTTAGCCCTTGACTGCGATCTCACCTGTGCTGGTTCTCACGGGCTAACCTGTTAGGGGTATGGCAGTTACATTAAACCCATAGCCCTAGTCGGTTTTTACACGGCATCGTACCGGATCGCTAAATCGCTTGGCGGTACATCTTTGCCGGTAGGGTGGTAACTAGCCACGGCCGATGCCTCCCACCAGACCAGACCAGAGAAAATTCAGAAATTATAAATTCCCAAATTAACCATGCCGGGAACCGAACCCGGGACCACCCACGTTAAGACAACAGCTCTCAACAGTGCGCGAAGGAGGTCGTCGTAGACAACACGCAATGCTGTTGATATTGATAGACAACACTCAATGCTGTTGACATTGATAGACAACACACAATGCTGTTGACATTGATAGACAACACACAATGCTGTTGACATTGATAGACAACACACAATGCTGTTGACATTGATAGACAACACACAATGCTGTTGACATTGATAGACAACACACAATGCTGTTGACATTGATAGACAACACACAATGCTGTTTTGAGGCTCACAAAAATCTTTTGCAGACTCATCCATACTAATATGCGAAAGTGTCTGTCTGTCTGTCTGCTACGCTTTCCCGGCCCATCTTTTCAACCGATTTTGCTGAAATTTGGTATAGAGGTAGGTTATATCCCGGGGAAGGACATAAGCTACTTTTTATCCCGGAAAACTAAGGAGTTCCCGCGGGGAAAAGAAAACCACGCGGAAAAAGTCGCGGGCATCTTAGTTTTTAATAATACCAGCCAGCGCGCTTTTTTATTTCAACCGCGCATATGCTTTTATTTCTAGGTGTCAGGCAATGCTCTAGACTTGGAAGACGACCTCTCACCAGAGTTGGACATAGTGGGCAGAATAAACCCTGAAACAGTGTGGGATTACATCAGCAAGATGAAGAGGACAAGCAACAAGGACATCGTCATACTGAAGCTGCAAGCCGCTAATGACGAGGAGAAAATGCAGTACATTGCACTCTACAGCTACCTTAGTAGTCGAAATAGGTAAAGTATTTTACATCTCTCATATTCGGTAAGTAGGTCCTTATTACCCCCAAATGGAGCTTGTAGGTGACCAATTAGCGCTTTGGGGTAATAATGTAGCTAGAAAAGCCCTAGGGCGGTAAGTAATTAAAAAAAGTATGATGGTTAGATGTACGCGAACTTTTTGAAAGAGTGAAGAGTTTTTTTTAAATTACTTACCGCCCTCGGGCTTTTCTAGCTACATTATTACCCTAGAGCGCTAATTGGTCACCTACAAGCTCCATTTGGGGGTAATAAGGACCTACTTTACCTCACAATCGAGATGTAAAGCAGAGTAGTTAGCTCGGGTGTAAGCATCAATTGCACCCTCGAACTATAGGCGCCCTCCCTGCGCTCGTGCGCCTAAATATCTCGGGCTGCAATTGATGCCTTACAACCCTTGGCTACTAATCTACTATTTTCGGGATTTACAAGAGTACCGACACTCTGTGTGAAGAATATACTTAGTTATCCTTCAATTAACTTTTCAATTAACAATTCTTGGGGACGTAAGAGTCTGATTATTAAATTCTGATCCTTAACAACATGATGAATGTACAAATAATTAAATATACTTTACCTTTATCCTTACGATTAATATAATAACACTTACTTTGTATATTAAGGTATTTGAAAAATCCCATGGTATCTTATAAATTTTCCAGTAGAAAAATAAAATGTTATGTTATGTTGTGATTTAAAGACTTTCTCTCTCTCTCCCGGACATACAAACTTATATTATCCCGGAAAAACGCAATATTGACAGGGGACGAATCGGTATGATGCTGTGTAGAAACCGATGGGGGATGGGGTATGGGGTATGGGTTTAATATAACTGCCTTGCCCCTAACAAGTGAGCCCGCTACCATCTTAGGGCGCCTTCAAATTTGCCGCAAAGCGTAGCGCGGCTGCAGCGCTGCGGCCGCGCTCCTGTCGCGAGGTTCGAACATCATAGGGTTGTACCTATATTTATTTTCACGATGGACTCTGACGAAGAAACACTGCTCTGTGTTACTATTAATACGAAACAACGAAAATATAAAGTAGTTGTGTTAATAATACATAATATTATAGGTACTTACATGCTTCATTTTTTTTCACTTGGAGTCTTGTTTGTGAAATTGTCAATAAATTTAATGCATATTTCTTCCCAAGCCTTTTTCTTTTCGATTTTATTGCTGTGCTTGTCGGACTTCGAATCCCATATCTATTGCTGGACGACTCTCAACCTTATCGATAAATTCTTCTACCTAATTTTCGTTCAACCCGTCACTAGTCGATCGATGAACTGATGCGCGGCCGCAGCGCGGGTGTAGCGCTGCAGTCGCGCGTTTTTTATTTATATGGATTTACAAAGCAGCGCGGCCGCAGCGCTGCAGCCGCGCTGCGGCCGCGCTACGCTTTGCGGCAAATTTGAAGGCGCCCTTAGACTGCATCATCACTTGCCATCATGTGAGATCGCAGTCAAGGGCTAACTTGTTGTGGATAAAAAAAGAGATTTTTAAAAAACTGTCCACACAGCATCTTATTATAAATTTAAATTTAAATTAAAAAAAATATTATAAATGCGAAAGTTTGGATGGATGTATTAATGGAGGTTTGTTACTCAATCATGCCAGAATGGCTAAACGGATCTGGATAAAATTTGGCACAGAAATAGATTATAGTCTGTAATAACACATAGGCTACTTTTTATCCCAGAAAATTAAAAAAGAGTTCCCGCGGAATCAAAAAAAACCTCAATCCACGCGGACGAAGTCGCGGGCATCAGCTAGTTTACTTATAAACACCAGTGCTGATAACGCTGTTGCAGGCTGGGCGTAGTGAGGGTGTCGAACACGGCGACGGTGAAGGACCTGTACATAGTGCCGGCGCCGGCGCACACGCCGCTGCCGGCCGTGCTGCTGCCGCTGGACGGGCCCGGGCTCGGCGAGCTGCGCACGCACCTGCTGCTCGCCATCATCATCCGCCAGCGCAAGAAGCGCGCCGCCGCGCCGCCCGCGCCGCGGGACGTCGTGCCCGCCAAGGTCAGTTGATGCCTCGGCCCCCGAGTGCTGTGATGCATGGTGCACGGCGGTGCCGAGTTCGGAGGAAACGGCATCTTCATTACTAATATTGGATAGAAGCAGGCGTTACTTTGCGAAAGTCCATGATAATGAAAGAACTGGAAAGATTCGCTATAATCCGCCACAATGGGTAAATCTATGTGGTACAGTGTCTATCTTGCGATATTCAACACAACACACAAATCTTCCAAATTATTCTCAACGTATGTTTCAATCCGACACTGGAGAATCTTCAGGAGTGAAACGTACGTTGAGAATAATTTGAAAGATTTGTGTGGTGTGTTGAATATCGCAAGATACACACTGTACCACATAGATTTACCTTTTGTGGCGGATGTAGCGAATGAAACTTCCAGTTCTTTCATCTTCAGTACTCATTAAGTACTTATTTATTAAACAGGAGGCGATATGTGTACTAATTTCTTTGAAGGGGGAGGTTTTAGGGTGACTATAAGCTCATCATAGCGAATACAAGGTCATGTAAGTAAAAGTAGATTGCATAATTTAAGATCAATATCATAATCAAAGTTTATCAAAAAATCACCTAAATTGTTAAAACTTACCAAATAAGAAGTTACACTACAGTTATAGAGGAAGAAAAGTCATAATATTATAATAAATTGTAATATTATTTTTGTTTTAGTAATATACTTTAATGGTATAAAAATTGCATAAGTACTTTATTATAAGATTGATCTCACAAAGAATAAATTAATCTAATAATGTAGCCTTGAAGGTAAATAAATAATAATATAATAACTTTAAATAAATTAATGAATGTACAGACTTAATTGGCTATTTTTATGTCAATTAACATATTGTTAAAAAGTATCATGTGTCATGTTATAGTAATTATTATTTATTTGTGAGAAAAGATGTACATAAAAATATACTTTAGTACATATTATCATTAATTTATTAATTTATTTTACTGTCTTGTAATATTTTCTTTACAAAATAAAAAAAAAACTCCCATTCCTGACCCTATCACTATTCCTACATTTCTGAAACTTATCTTATTCTCTAAATTAGTCTTTTATTTCCTTGTTTGAAACAGTGGTACCTACTATTTTCTTCAAGTACACATGACGTCTCAAATTAATGACACTGCTTTGTACCTATGAATAAATAATAGCTGTGGATCATAAAAAAGTGCTTGGTAAAATCCATTTTCACACCACTCGCTCGACACAATGCCTTATTACAAGACCTGTTATCTTAAGGTAAAGTACGTCATTACATTCTTATGGCTTAGCGGGGTTGTAATGTTGTACCTACTGAAATCTATTATCCCCATGGGGTATAATGTGATTTGAATTTCGAAAGATCCCGTATCCAAGGAAAATTCTGTTCATTCCAAAATTCAAATCTGAGGTTCAAGTATTGCTTTCTCGCTTCGACGTATATCGGCGTCCTTCTCCCAATTTGCTGCGGTGAGTGATGGCGTCCGTTTCACTCGCTCGCAAAGCACGAACCACAGAGTAAAGATTATTGGAAGTTCCCTGCAACATTTATCTCGGAAACGTTCTTTATTGTGGTGTTATTGAAATAATTGATCTCGTAGAAATCATTCAAACCACCCAGTCACAAAATGTATTATATAACAGCTTAGACAAGTTTAAAAGTAGGTAAAACCTAAAACACCAATGCTAGATCAGATATAAAGTATAATATTATGATAGGTTGCATTAGTACAAATTGTAGGTATATTTTTATAAGGGCCTGCGCCCACTGCACAGCAGGGGATTTTCATGCGACAACTAGAAATAAAAGTTCTTTTTTACCCGACTGCGGAACGCACAGGGTTATGTGTTCATCAGTCTATATATGTATATTTCCTTTGTGTCGCACTACAGACAAAACGGCTGACCCGATTTTGATGATACTTGCACCACTAGATTTGTCTTAATCTTCCGAGTGTCATAACGGAAGCCGAATTTGAGAAAAAACAAAATGGCGCCCACTAGAAGCCATATTGTAATAAATTTAAAAATGAAAGTCAATAAACTATGGCAAGTGGGGTATCGATTAATAGGTCTTGAAAAATCATAGTTAGGTTCCCTAGACCATTTTCTCATTTTAACGAGCATTTAGGATTTACGAGGTTTCAAAGCTTCATTTTTAGTGTATTCCTTTGTGTCGCACTACAGACAGAACGGCTGAACCGATTTTGATGATACTTGCACCACTAGATTCGTCTTAATTTTCCGAGTGTCATAACGGAAGCCGAATTTGAGAAAAAACAAAATGGCGCCCACTGGAAGCCATATTGTAACAAATTTAAAAATGAAAGTCAATAAACTATGGCAAGTGGGGTATCGATGAATAGGTCTTGTAAAATCATAGTTAGGTTCCCTTGAACATTATTTCATTTTAACGATCATTTAGGATTTACGAGGTTTCAAAGGTTGTATTCCTTTGTGTCGCTTCTTCTTCTTCTTCTTGCCCTTGTCCCACGCTATGTGGGGTCGGCACAACATGTTTTCCTCTTCCACTCACTTCTGTTATTCGTCAACGTATCATTCACCCCTTTTATACGCATATCTTCTTTCACACAATTCATCCATCTTTTCTTTGGTCTCCCTCTACTCTTTTTTCCTTCCACATGCATATCTATCATTCTTCGCGTAATATGCCTTTCTTCCCTCCGCATAACATGCCCGTACCATGCTAGCCTATTACTCCTCATCTTTTCTATCACTGGCGCTACTTTCAAACTTCCCCTTATATATTCATTCCTAATCTTATCCATTCTAGTCACACCACACATCCATCTCAACATTCGCATTTCGGTCGCATGTACTTTTCTTTCATCCATCCCTTTCACCGCCCAACATTCTGAACCATACAATGCGACAGGTCTAACGACTGCCTTATAGATTTTCCCTTTTAGTTTAAGGGGCATTCGTGGGTCGCATATTACACCCGAGACCTGTCGCCATTTCATCCATCCCGCATTCATTCTTTTGTTCACGTCTCGGTCAATATTGCCGTCGTTTTGAAAGAGCGAACCGAGGTACCGGAAATCGGAACAGACCGGTAGGGATACACCATCTAAGGCAATTTTATGAAAACGGGAGGGGCCACCGAAGTCACAGAACAGATGTTCTGTCTTCGTTCGGCTGATCCTCAGGCCAACACTCTCCAATCTTTCTTGCCATTTTCCCAGTCTGCTCTGGACCTCAGACGCCTCTTCCCCGACAAGTACAATATCGTCAGCGAACATCATGCACCAGGGTGCTCGCTCCTGTATGTCTGATGTAAGAGCATCCATTACCAGGAGAAACAGATACGGACTTAAAGCCGATCCCTGGTGCAAGCCCACTTCCACATTGAACCTGTCTGTAACGCCAGCTTCTGACCGGACCCTTGTGCTCGCTTCTGCGTACATCGCTTTCACAAGCCTCACATACTTCTCAGGTATTCTTTCCACTCTCATAGCCCACCACAAAACTTCTCGGGGAACTCTGTCGTATGCCTTCTCAAGATCGACAAACACCATATGCAAGTTTCTATGTGCACTCCTGTATTTCTCGCACAGTTGTCGAAGTGCAAATATTGCATCTGTCGTTCCTCGTCCCGGCATAAACCCAAACTGATTTTCTGTGATCTCACTCTCCTCTCTCATTCTTCTTTCTATCACTTTTTCCCAAATTTTCATGCTATGTGACATGAGCTTTATTCCTCGATAGTTATTACAGTCCTGTACATCACCCTTGTTTTTGTAAATGGGCACCAGCGTACTGTTGCACCATTCTTCTGGGATCGCCTCCTCGCGTAACAACTTATTGAAGAATAAAGTCAGCCAACTCCATCCATCCGCTTTTAGAAACTTCCATACTTCAGCTGGTATACTATCTGGCCCTGTCGCTCTACCATTTTTCATACTCTGCACTGCCATTCTTACTTCATCTACACTCACCTCTTTCACCACACCCAAGTTGGGTGGTACATCGTCTAGCCCTCTGCTCCAGTCATTTTCTTCATTCATCAACCTTCTGAAATATTCCTTCCAACGTCCTTTTATTTCATCGTCATTCATTAAAACCTTCCCATCATGACCTTTCATGCATTTGATATGTATGATATCCTATGCACTCTTTTCTCTCGTTCTCGCTAGCCGGTACAAATCTTTTTGTCCTTGGGGGCTTTCCAGGGACTCATACAACTTGTCTTGGGTATTTCCCCTTGCAATAGCAACAGCTTTCTTAGCTTTCCTTTTACTCATCATATATACTTCCCTTTTATTCTGTTTTATCATGGTGTCACTATCACTCATACTTTTCCATTCTTTAAAAGCATCCTTCTTTTCTTTCAGTACTTTTTGTACATCCTCACTCCACCACCACGTGTCCTTATCTATCTTTCTTTTATTCTTTGTCACTCCAAATACATCCTTCGCTACAGTTCTCATACATGCAGCCATTTCATTCCAGCATTCATTTACCGACATCTTTTGAAAATCGCCATTCATCTCAATCATTTTATCCACAACTTGCATTCGAAACTCTTTCGCGCGTTCCTCTTTCTCTAACATATACCATTTTATTTTTGGCTGGGCTTTAGGCTTAGATTTTAAAGTCTGGACCTTTATTTTTATTTCCATTAGTAATAATCTATGTTGCGGTGCTAATGGTTCTCCTGGTATAACTTTACAGTCTTTAACTGTGTTAATGTTACTTCTTCTAATTAGAAAATAATCTATTTGGGTTCTGTGGAGGCCGCTTTTGTACGTTATTAAATGTTCATCCTGTTTTTCAAAAAATGTATTAATTATAGCCATGTCAAAGGAGGATGCCACTTGCAGAAGTGTGTCCCCCTCTCTATTACGGGTCCCAAAGCCCCAACCACCATGCACTCTCTCAAAACTTGCATTCATTCTTCCGACATGACTGTTAAAGTCCCCTCCTATATAAATGTTTTCGTTTTGTGGGAGACCCATCATAACCATATCAAAATCCTCCCAAAACTTCTCTTTCGTTGCATCATCACATCCTACCTGCGGCGCATACACACTCATTACGTTCACGACTAAGTTTTGTAGAATTAACTTAACAACTATAATCCGGTCATTCACTCTTCTTACATCCGTCACACATTTTTTCAGCTCATTATCTAATACAACTCCCACACCATTCTTCCTACCATCACTCCCACTGTAGTAAAATTTATATCCCGCTCCAATCTCTCTTGCTTTCGTACCCTTCCACCTCGTTTCTTGCAAACAGGCAACATTTATTCGTCTTCTTTCTAAAACATCTGCTAACTCTCTTCCTCTTCCAGTCATCGTTCCTACATTCCAGCTTATCATTCTCATTCTTACCTCCCGGACTTGCTTCTTACGTTGCACCCGTCCCTGATGCAACAACCCTTGTCCATTTCTCACAGGCGCCGGGTGCTGCCCCTGCGCGTCGCCTCGGGGGTACGCCCTAGCATTGTCATACATTCCATTTTTACTTTTCATGTTGTAGGTGATTTGGCATAGAGTTTTACGACCGGCCGCCTGCCTGACGTCAACCCTCCTTTGTGTCGCACTACAGAAAAAACGGCTGAACCAATTTTGATAGTACTTGCACTACTAGATTTGTTTTAATCTTCCGAGTGTCACTATGGAGGCAGAATTTGATTTGGTGCAACTTCGGGCCGATAAAACGTCGCCTGTTTACAATAAATACTTACTGAACTAAAAAGTTTGAAATAAAAAAGTAATTTAATAAAACAAAAAACCCGACTGCTGGGATATCAAAAAGTATAAAACAAGACATGAATTGAAGTATTTCATTATTATCAATTTACATCGTATAATATTAATAAAATTTATCAAGGCGCAGTCGCACGTTAAGGTTAAGGTTAGCTGTTGGACGTGCGACTGCGCCAGTTTTTTGTCGGGTTTTTTGTTTTATTAAATTATGCGTAAAGGACCGATGACTTTGTACCTGAACAAAGTACTTTGTACTTGTACATACTTCAAAAATTCATTTACGTTCAAGGCCATTAGCTTGTGGAATGAATTGCCCAGTGCCCTCGCAAATACATCGAGCTATAATAACTCCTAATAAGTTTAAAATTGACGTAAAAAATCATTACATGTCTCTCTGTAATCATCTATCATAAACAATAGCGACATGTTTGTTTTGCCCATTATTTATATGTGTATGTATTTAATCTTACGTACGAGTATGTCTATTTTATGTATTTTCAATTTTGTATAATACCTATTCCTATTAGTATAATGTTATTATTTTATGATATTGGTTAGTTTATGTATCTACCATACTTCCATACTATCCATATCCATACTAATATCCATATCCATACTTCCATACCAATATTATAAATGTGAAAGTGTGTCTGTGTGTGAAAGGTGGGCCGGGAAAGCGTAGCAGACAGCTGCTACGCTTTCCCGGCCCACCTTTTCAACCGATTTCGACGAAATTTGGTACTGAGGTAGGTTGTATCCCGGGGAAGGACATAGACTTTTTGTCCCGGAATATTGAGGAGTTCCCGCGGGAATCGAAAAACCTTAATCCACGCGGACGAAGTCGCGGGCATCATGTAGTCTATTATATATTAAAATTTATTTTTATGCACCACCTCCCACTGTCCACTTGCTCATTTTCTCCGTATCGCTAAGGTTGTCTGGAAGAGATCGCTATAATTTAGCGATAAGACCGCCTTATTGTACCTACGTTTTAAGTTTTCATTATGGTTGTAGGTATGTTTCTTTTGTGTTTTTGTGGTGTACAATAAGTGTACGGTCACGTAATGAGCGGTAGCGGGGCGACGGCGGTAGCGGTGCGATGCGATTAGTCGGAGAGCTGGCGACGAATTTCGGGAACAATTTGATAGAGGTCTGGTAATACTTTATAACCGACAAAAACGTCTGGGATAATTTTTTTAAGAATTCTATAAGTATAAAATTTAAAGATAAAAAACCGGCCAAGTGCGAGTCGGACTCCCGCACCGAGGGTTCCGTACAAACCTGTAGTAAGTTTTACGATTTATGACGTATTAAAAATAAAAATTACGTTTGTTGTATGGGAGCCCCCCTTTAATATTTACTTTATTGATATTTAATTATTTATTTTGAAAGGTAATATACAAGTTAATATTCTGTGAAAATTTGAACCGTCTACCTGTTACCGTTTTTAATATTGAGCAAAAAAATACGAAAAAAGCACGTTTATTGTATGGGGACCCCTCTTAATATATATATTTTTTTAATTTTTAGTATTTGTTGATATAGCGGCAACGGAAATACATCATTTGTGAAAATTTCAGCTTTCAAATAAGCGCAAACGCTCTACTAGACTAGCAGAACTGGATTCGCCAATGAGCGAAATTATATTTTTCCACAATTTCAGATTGCCTAAAGGACCTTCCCGAAATTCGTCGCCAGCTCTCGGGCCCCATCGCCCCGCTGTCGCGGTCGCTCGGCCGTCGCTAGTTTCGTGTCCGACGCCTAAAGAATATACATATCTGCTTATTAGGCGATTTATAGATCTACTAGCTGATGCCCGCGACTTCGTCCGCGTGGATTGAGGTTTTTCGGTTCCCGCGGGAACTCTTTAATTTTCCGGGATAAAAAGTAGCCTATGTGCTATTCCAGACTATAATCTATATCTGTGCCAAATTTCATCCAGATCCGTTCATCCGTTGGAGCGTGATTGAGTAACAAACATACATCCATACATCCATCCATCCAAACTTTCGCATTTATAATATTTATTTGATATTATTATCACTTCAATATTGTAAGACTAACTGTACTTAACAAGTATTATGTATTTTAGCTTGGTATCATCAGAGTAATAAGAGAAACATTTGTCCGCCAGGTGGCGCGCGAGTCTCGCAAGAAGTCGTACACGCCGCCGCTGTCCCCGCGCCAGCGCGCGCCGCGCAGCCTGCCGTTGCCCTCCTATACCACGCACGCTCTCTCCAACTCTGTTAAGGATAAAATTGCTGCTTCATTGGGTAGGTATTCAAGTTGCAACCTGATTAGATGATCATGACGCCTGAGAAGTTTTTTTAACATTTTAGTAGTTTATAAGTTTTATATATAGTTACTTACTTTTATTTTATTACTTTATTTTATTGTATTCTATTTTTAATTGTGGAGTGGAGTGACGCGTGCGAATGTGAAACGGAAGCTAAATGAATATTTCTTTGGCAACATAATATGAACCGGCATTCTGTTCTGAGTTCAGAAGAGTTCTGTTTACGTTTCTTTGGTTTCTGCAGGGATGAATTAATTAGTAGGTATTTCAAATAATTGTTTTTATGTTATCTTTAGTTTCATTATTAATATTTGTGGGCTTTGTTGTTTTTCAATTTATTTGTATTTTATTTATTTAGTTATTGTATTTTTTTTTTAATCTAAGAAGCCTGTTTTTACCACAAGGCGCAGACGCTTATACATTGAGGGCAAACCTCTGTGGTTTTTTCAATGTATACTAAACTATGTGTACTTAATGTGTGTTTTGTAAAATTTGTACGTTGATAAATAAATTAAAAAAAAAGAAATTAATTATTGTATTGTGTGTATTGTATACTGGGCCCTTTTGCCTTTCATAAAAACTTATATTTATTATTACTTATTTATATTTATTTACTAGCTATAATATGATATCTCTTGGAGTCTTGTCTCAAAAATGCTATTGATAAGTAAAGAAGGTTTTTCTTTACAAATCAATAGGATTGTTTATTTAACTCAAACACAATTACAGTCCGATGCAAACGTTATGTCCCGTGGAAGTTAGCCGCGAGTGACGTTCGCGCTGGTACAGTCAACTAAAGAATGATTTGGCTACTTTTGATATACCTATATTTTTTTTGAAAGTATGTAATGATAAAAATAGGAAGTTCTATTATATTACTATTATATTTATATTAGGTTATAATTTTCCAAATCCGTTCAGGCGTCTTCGAGTAATCGGTGAACATACATAAAAAAGAAGTCCTTTTTAGAAGTCTGTTAAAAAAAAAATATTCCAAAGGCTCTATCCCCTCCATAAACACTTCTATGCTTGTGGAAGGTGCGTCTTTCATAGAGCTGTCGCTTTCTCCTTCATCTTCGCTTGAATCTGTAAAATAATCTTCCTCGGCGTCAGCATCGGATTCATCGTCTCTGACTCGAATAATAAATTCTTCTGTTAATCTGTCAATGACCACGTCACTTTTTTTATATTCGTCTTCTATCTTCTTAACTTTTTTTTTCATTAGCTTTTTCTTTTATTAGCTCCATCACAGCATTGACATTCCATGTCACATTTTTTTTGGCTACATAGTGGATGCGTTCCGAAATACACTGAGAGCACTGGAAGTCCCCAGTAAAGAGCACTGCCAGTGCTCGCAGTGCTTATAACGGATCACACACAGTGTTTTATGGTAGCCCACGCCATTTCTATTGGATTTAAATCTGGGTGGTATGGGGGAAGAAGTAGTACCACGTGATTTTTTTCTTTTCAAATTTTATCAATGCTAAACGTTTTAAATTGCTCTTTATTTTAACGACAACCAACCAACCAACCAACCCCGCCAACCCCATTAATAACAACAAAAAACTTAACGTAACAATAACTTATTATTGAACAGCAAATTAAGAGAACGACTGTACTTTGACAAGATCGCGCGCGTGTATGCAGTATACGGACGTAACTCACACATAGAGCCAATACGTTCAAGACGAGTGCGGGTGGGAGACGGGCGGCGGGGGGTAACGCCCCGCCTCCGCATTCCTCGCGCGTCCCGCTGATACCTAATATTGTACTCTGCGCATGGACTCGCACGAACTTCGCGAGGACATAAAGTTTGAATCGTACTGTATCACGACACTTTTTAAAAAAACATACAACCTCTCGGTTTCAATGCTATATGAGAACTGTCTTAAAAACATCACTTCAGTCAAATCACACACCCCTAATTTAAAAATCAAAACGTCTTATCAAACGTCTAATCATGACAGTCAATTATTTAAGAAAATCAAAACAATGAAGCCAATTCTGTATAACACAATTTCTAAACTAAACTAAAATGTCTGCTTTAAATCTTGTTCTGTCCCTTTCCGCAGGGAATATTATGAAACTGTTAGCAATACTTAATGCTATAATTTTAGTTTAGAGATTGTGTGCAGCAGAATCAGCCCCATAATCATATTAATAACTAGCTGATGCCCGCGACTTAGTCCGCGTGGTTTAAGTTTTTTTGATTCCCGCGGGAACTCCTTAATTTTCCGGGATAAAAAGTAGCCTATGTCACTCTCCAGGTGCTCAACTATACCCATGCCAAAATAACGTCGATCCGTTGCAGCGTGATTGAAGGACAAACCAACAAACAAACACACGCTCGCATTTATAATATTAGTATGATTGTAAATCATGACACATGAGAATCTTAGTAAGGTTACTTTTTTGTAGTTATATTTGTTGGTTCATTGGTAATCATTTATATGGTTCATAATCCTATCAAAAACGGATCGGTCAGTCGGCTTTTTGAGGTTTGACATAAGGGACTGCATTGACATTTGATAAGGGATATGGGTATAAATATTATAACTGCCATACCCCTAACAGGTTAGCCCGCTACCATCTTAGACTGCATCATCATTCATCACTCTCATTAGGTAAGATCGCAGTCAAAACCCTATTGGTTGTGAAACGATCAAACGAAAGAAATGCCCTAGAGGGGGCGCTGGTAGTCGCATGTTTATGCAGTTATTCTCTGACCAATCACTAATATACAACAGTGCAGTAAATGTACATGAATCAGTTAGGTCATAGAAACCATCCATCGCCAAAGATGTATGGTGTAGCTATATGTGTTTCGTTATTTCATGACGTGACTGTGTGTGTTTGTGTGTGCAGCGGCGGCGGACGAGGAGGAGGCGTACAGCCCCGGCTCGTCGTCGGGCAGCAGCGGCCCGCCGGCCGACACGCTGCGCACCAAGATGGAGGAGCTCAACCGCCAGATCGAGGAGCAGAAGCAGCAGATCCGCAAGATGGCGCAGGCCGACTCCTCGCAGCCCGGGGAGGTAACACCTTCCTTCACCTTTCTACCACCGTAACGCAAGACGCCGTGCGAGTTTCCACCCCTATGTCGTCGACGTTCCATCCACACGTACGAAGCGCTTTGCGACTTCATTCCTTAGGGTTCATCCATAAGTCACACTATTTACGTGATTTTTTGACCCCTCCCCCTCCTTTGTCACAGTTGGTCACATTTGTGAGATCTCCCCCTCCCTAGTGTGACGTCACATATCATGCAATTTTACATCTAGAAATTATTAAAATTAAAACATCACTTCCGAAATATAATCGACATGCAATCAAACATTTGAAAAAATTAACAAAACTTGGAAATATTTTTAAGTATTTTGTTAATAGTTCAAATTTGGCATTTTATCACTTAGATGTATAACGTGAGATGTAAACTTAGGACCCCTCCCACCCCTTGTCACTCTTCGTCGACCCCCTACCCCCCCCTTAACGTGTGACGTACTTTATGGATGACCCTTATTCGCATTGCTAGGGTGTGGAAAACTCTACTAAAAACAATGTTTCCCACCAATTACAATCCGGGTATCTTTAAGAGTGAATAGGCATCTTCTAGGCAAGCTCGTCCCATCATCACTTCCCATCAGGTGTCAAGCGTTAGCCTATAATGATTTTAACAAAAAACAGATTTTTGAAGGCAATTGTTTTCTAGGAGTAACCCAGAACTACTTGTTACTATGTGAATTCATTTTTTTATTCCCACAAGAACTCCTTAATATTCCGGGATAAAAGTAGCCTTTGTCCTTCCCTGGGATGCAACATAATATCACTATACCAAACATCAAAATAGGTTGAAAGATGGGCCGTTAAAGCATAGCAGACAGACAGACACATTTTCGCATTTATATTATTAACATAATGAAGTTGCGAAAATAGTTGTTTTTAGAAGCTCGTAGCTGGTCCCCAAGTAGTAATTTCGAAGATAATTAATTAGTAATGTTAGAAAATTGACTAGTAAATAATTTAATATAAAATTGATGAATTAGCACCCAGATGGTAAACAATATTTTAAAATTTATGAGTTGTCATCTCAAACGAGTGATGTTCACGACGTGTTTATTATATTGCGATTAGTAGTGATATTTTTTTCTTTTAGAATGAGGCGTATTCCCCATCGCGGCCGTTGACCCCGCCGTCGCCTGCAGCTGTCCCGTTAGCAGATATTGCTCTACCTTCAAATCTTCAAGAAATTCTTGCCACCATCAAGCAGCGTTCCGAAACAAATACAGATGTTTTACCGAGTACAGATGTCGACATGCGTACATTACCACCTTTACCCTAAGTCATCTTGTACAACTTTATAAATAGATTTTATTATATGTATGCAGTGCAGAATAGTAGTAGGATAAAGTAGCTTAATATAATATTATACATTTTACTTCAGAGACACCACACCATTCACAATAATATATCTTTTATTTGAAATATTATCTCTTTTTGTGAAATGCAAATGGTATAGAATAAGATTGAAAATATGCCAAGCATATTGATAGTATGTTGAAGGACTTGGTTTGATTTGTGTGCAATAGGCATTTTTATATGTTATAAGTAAAGTCTGCATTATTGTAAGTAATTATACTAACACTTATGTGTATTTTTAATTTTAATCCACAGTACACATTTAAAAAATTTCCAAGTTGGGTATTTGTGTAGAATGTAATTATTTCATTAGGTATCTGTAACACTGTGTCTTCATAAAGAGTTGTTTATATATTATATTGTACAAAATTAGATTCTACTTTGAAATGAATTATCGAAATCCTTAATTGTCAAGGAAAAATATACATTTTTAAGACTAAGAAAAAAATAAAAGTATGAAATAAAGACTAAAATTATATTTTACTCTGTAATTTTTCCTTATATATTATCATCATCATATAATGACTTTTGTGATTTCATCTTCTTCTCATTTATGGATAGTGAACTATTTCTACGTACACTTTTAAAACTTTTGAACAAGTCATCTTTGTTAAGAGAAGTATTTGAAAATCTTTTTTGCATGGCTAATATTTTAGTTTCCATTAGTTTCCTTCTTGGAATGTGTCTCAGGGAAAATTCCCAGTCTCCAGTTAGTTTTAGATCCAAGAGAATTGGAATCATGTGATTTATGTTCAAGTTTTTCTTTGCACCGGGAGCCCATTCTAAATACCTATCAAGGGGCAGTTTAGCCATTGCTAGGCCATCTCTCTTTGCTTTTGCCAAAGAAAGAGGTTCATTGTTAATCTGAAAAAAAAAATTAGTTTATTCTGTTACTATTATTAAATACACACAACAACACAACAATAAAAGGAAGTATTATAAGAACCTTATCAACCATGCATCCAACAATGTACACTGCATCAGGATCAAAATAAGTTAGCTCTTCTCTACAATGTGGTGTTAAATACACAAGTTTATCTTTCGGAAATAAATCTAAATAGCTTTTTTCATGAATATTCAGTGGAAACCATGGCTCTTCAAGAGATGGTATATTCTTTTGTAACTGTTTCATGAATTCTCCATTTGGATCAACATTGCACATATGCAAATTAAAGGGGTCCTTATGTATTCTGTTGTCACCAAATACAAAAGTCATCTGCTTAGCGGCATTGATTGTTTCTCTCCATACCATATGCTCTTCATATGAACAGTCTATAATAACTGATTGTCCATAAATCATAGCTTGAAGTGTTCTGTAATATTTTTAATTACTCAGATTAGACATTAAATAAAATTACCCCTGGTCCCATCAATGGGTCAAGTCAATGGGACCACGGATAAACACTCGATATTTTGGCTAGCATCAATATGTTGGACAAAAATAATATTAAACATACCTGTAGTTATCAAACATATTTATACTCTGATCACGAATGCGTAGGAACATTGATTGATGCTTGATGCCATATATGAGATCATCTGGATACTCTCTAATTTCTTCAGGTGCTGATTCCTCAAGCTCTTTCCTTCTAGCTTCTTTTTTAGCCTATTAGAAAAAGAGCTATTACAAACAAACTATATTAATAATATTATATCACCGTAAAATAATAGTTAAATAAATAATCAAGTAAGTTAAGTAAATTCCTAATCATTTAGCCGCTCCAGATAAGTCATAGGATGAAACAAGCTTTTCAATGGCAGATATTCTACTTGGGTGCCGAAGAAGCCCCCTGATTTTAATGGAAGTTTAAGCTGCTGTTGGTTCAGGAATTTTTATATATTTAAAGGTAGTGCAACTTTAAGGCATCTTTTTAATCCTAGGGCATGATTGTGTTTGTATTTTATATGTTTGCCCATATTTTATCCAATTGAATTGAGACTATAGTAACTGTTGTTAGCACTTGCATGAATGATCCTTACATAGTACCAGCAACATAAAATAGGGGGTATTTCAGAGTCCCACGGCAACACATGCTGAGCATTAGCTATTTATAAAAACAACATACTTTTTGGTTTTCTTTCTTCTTTTCAAGCTTCCACAGAAATGTTAAGTAACTTGTTCTTTGATTCCTACTAGACATTTCCAACAATCGTTTCCACTGATCCTTTTGTATGCAGTCTGGAGCACAGCGGCCATCTTGACGCATTACTTCTACTTCAAGCATCAGCACTTTTAACTTTTTCTCTGAATTATGGTCTCCTTTACATAGCTCATAGATGATTGTGTCTATAAATTATAATGACAAAAATGGTACATTACTGACCAGACCAGAAATAAAGCAATTCACTGCTGAGTTATATTGGAAGGAAGAGGCAAAGAGGAGGACTTTCGAGAAGTGATTTTAAACGAGGCTGTGAATTGATAATTTCAGCCAAGATTTGCATAATACTTTTATCTGATTTGCAGGGAAACAAACAATTTATTGAAAGCTTATTCTACATTGCCAAAAGATGGTGCTGGCTTATATTAACTCATGCTAAAACCTTGCACTGTATGGTCAATCTGGTTTTCTACTTGAAAAGAGCCAATTGTATGTATTTCTTTTTAAAATAATGAAGCAATTTCATAGCAAGTAGGAGAAAAGATTTATACTTATAAAAATGTATTGAAAAGTTGCCTAATTGGGGATATTCTCGTTAAAAAGCACTAAGGTCCAAAAACTACAACCACTACTGCAAAATTATCATTTAATTTTATTGATTTAAATACCTGCTTTAGCCTTTTCTATCAACTTTGATGACAAGTTTAGTCAGACTTAGGAAGGACAAATTCAAGTATTGTTGAAGTCTGAATAATTATTTTTATGTACTTACCTAATTTGTCTTGGAACTGGAAAGTTTCATGTCAATCGGTCCATTCATTGTTAGTCTAAATTTATATAAGTAAGGAAAAGGTGACTGACTGATCTATCAAAGCACAGCTCAGACCATTGGACGGATTGGGCTGAAATGTGGTATGCAGATAGCTATTATGACGCAGGCCTCCGCTAAGAAAGGATTTTTGAAAATTCCACCTCTAAGGGAGCAAAATAGGGGTTCGAAGTTGGTAGAGTCCACGCGGACGAAGTCGCGTGCAGAAGCTAGTAATAAATTAAAATGGCAAAAATGAATGTAATTATGAATTACATCAGTCAGCACTCAGCAGTGATGACTTACCTGAATCATCGTCAACTTTATTATCCAGACCATAAAACCGGGGTGATTCTTGATTTTTATTTTTGTAAGGACACAAAAACAGAGATTTATTCTTTATTGGGCGTCGTAATTGGGATACCATTATTCGAAGGCATTGCATGTTTATTCTTAGTATTATTTTACTTGATAAAATTGTTAATATTTTATAATATTTTTTATTTCACTTTTCTAAACAAAACACTACCAAAGAGAATATAACCACTACGTTTTTACCTCTCTGAGACCTACCCCACCCCAGCCTGCAAAATATTGATATTTGTAATAAAAAAATACTAATCGATAGCACCATAGCCTTAGAATGTACAAGACCAAGACCAACAGTGACAAATTACGGTGTTACAAAAAATGAAATGTAAATGTGTGCGTGAAATAGTGTTGTCTTGACTCTACCATAGTATACTGGTGAAATCTGGTGGATAGTCTTACTGGTGAAATCATAGGACTCTAATGAGTTAGTTTAACGAAGTAAAATAAAACTATCTTTTTATTTTAAAAAATCAAATACACAAATAGCAACAAAGCTACAGCTAGGTAACAAATTATTTATTGATGAGATGACCATGTTTTCTCTAAAAAGTTTTTCAGCGTTACAACACAATGCAACACTTAAATACTTATTGTCTGTTTTCGAATATAATAGTCTCTCTTAATAATTAACGAATAGGGTATAATATACATCTGATTTAAATATGGGTCAAATATTTTTTTTTGATCTTTTTTTGTTAACTTTATTATTATAGAATTATACTAAGACTACAATTTTTTTATTTTATAGCTTACTAGCTGATTCCCGCGACTTGGTCCGCGTGGATTAAGGTTTTTTAATTCCCGCGGGAACTCTTTAATTTTCCGGGATAAAAAGTAGACTATGTGCTATTCCAGATTATAATCTATGTCTGTGCCAAAAAGCCAAATTTCAGCAAAATCGGTTCATTCATTGTCGCGTTAAAGAGTAACAAACATCCTCACAAACTTTCGCATTTATAATATTAGTAGGATATAAGTGTGATGTGATGTGAAGTGTGATGTGATGTGATGTGTTCGCGCCACCTACCGAAGCTCACCAGTACTACGTTACACTATAAATATTATGAGATACTTATAGTTATTTTAGCCCCATTAAAGTTTTTTTTTGATATTTCGAAAGAAAGCTTTTAAAACAGAGATGTTTTTTAAAAAATCTGCCTGAAAATATACACTATAATTTTTTTGAGAAATAGAGCAATTTTTGGGATTTTTCATAAAAATTTTTTAGTTTCCCGCCGCTATTTTTTTAAAAGGTGCAAGTAGTTTTAATTTGATTAATTACAATAATACTCTGATATAATGTATAAGTGACAAGTTAATAAAAATAAATAATATATACGGCGCTCAAGTCATACCTAATGACCTCCCCGATAAGCACTTAAATACAGTAATGTACTGAATTACCAGTATATACAGTATACCCTGTATATCTTAATATATATAAATCTCGTGTCACAATGTTTGTCCTCAATGGACTTCTAAACCACTTAACCGATTATAATAAAATTCGCACACCATGTGCAGTTCGATCTAACTTGAGAGATAGGATAGTTTAATATTATATAGATTAGGATTATTAGTGCTACCCGTGCGAAGCCGGGGCGGATCGCTAGTATATTTCATATACATATGAAATCTAAGACACGCCAAATAAAACAAAAATTAAGGAAAATATTTATTTCGTTCTTTTCTTTTACAGGATAGTAGTGTTTTATATTGTACTCTACACACCTAAGCTTATGAGCAATCACCTCAAACCTACCGGCAGACACGATTATCGACTATCGATACTTAATAAATGACGTCATCACTTTGTCAATCCCTATCGTAACCAAACGTTTTTAAGTTTTACACAAAATATCCAAAAATTCTTCATTTAGCAATGTAATTTGATGAAAAGTCTTAAGGGAAACCTATTATCTAAGCTTTCAATAGTTATTTTGCCTCATTTTCAAACAACAAATGACGAAATAATGATTATGAATAATTCAGAATAATATTCAGTAATTACCTGTGAAACGTGTATATAAGCGGCCGAGCGATCGCGTAACTTTTGCATCAATCATTGTTACAGTATCAATTGTTGTAATTGGCTGAATTTATTGCATTCTTGCTGCGTCAATGGATTATGTCCAATAGTGGAAGAGTGTTAACCAATCAGAGGTGATTGCGATGTATCAATGATTGATGCAGAAGGTACGCGATCGCTCGGCGGGTTATTACGTCTTGTGACGTAACATTCATTCACTGATCAAGACACCATGGTGGCAGAACAAAGATTTTAAGTTTTAATCGTAAGACTATTATTATTAAATGCACAAAATTCAACTCGACTTGGAATAGGCCGGGACGCTATCGCCTCTTACTCGCGTAAATAATGACATACTGGCCTTTTGTTTCGCTATCACTTTTTCGCTCGCGGCAGTGTTTATTTCACATTGTTTATTTACTAAATACCTCTCGCTCCCACGCTTTGTCAGTCTATTGAGCGGAGCGAAAAAATTCTATGTCTATGGATAGCACCGACCAGAATCGATAGATTTTCAATAGCTCAATTCAACTACGTTGTCCATAAATTGCTCACCTTAAATTATTTAAATAAAAATCAATAAAGTCGTTGAAAAAAAAACATTTATCCATACTTTCAAACTCCTATATCTTTTGATGTATACAATATTTTAAATTACTCAAAGTGTTAAAAGACTGCGCAAGGTGCATTTCTAATAATTGTTCAAGTACATACAAGTTACATATCAATTATCAAATAATAGGCTACGGAAGTCCATGCCACAGTTCTATACAATACTAATTATCTATGGTGGTTATATTCTCTTTGATTTATATGCACTATGTCTGTGTTTATATGCCTAGTATATTCCAGAGTATATTCTCTTTGGCCTTGTCCTGCAAACTCTTGTTTTTTATTTTTATGCTAAAAGCAACGATAGGTCCAAATTAGTACAACGGAGATAATTTGTAGGGACTCATGAAATAAAATAGCTTTTTAATACAAGGTTTAGGTTAGTCAATTTGAATTATAACCTCTACTGAAATAACATGTTCACTGCATGTTCCAATTTTTTTATAATAACAACTTTTATTCATCCGGATTTCAAAAGTTTGAAAGAATCAAGCATTAGTCTGTACATATTTATATTAATATATGCATTAGTCTAAAACGATATGCCGCATGCGATACGCACTGCCGGTCAAAATGCCGCAAAGCTGCTATATGTACGAGAGAGTTACCGCCTACCCATCACCTCACGTCACCAGTATGACCCATTTCTTCCAAAACAATCACATCAGTGTCCTCAGATGTTGACTTTTTAATATTGTAATTTCGCTGCAATCCGCATGTTGTTACATAATATGGATTCCTCTGTTTTTGCGGATTATCACGAATTAAGCTTTAATGACCGGCAGGTACGTCATATCAATAACATTTCATTTTACTCAATAAGTTTATTTCGTTTTACAGGTTCGAGATAAGTTATAATGGCCATGTCTGCTATCCTGCGACGTACCATTATTAATGGCACAGTCTATTCAGCAGCTGCTTTGCGTTTTGCCTCGACCCAGCCAGAAAAGAAAGTATACTTTGATGTGACTGCAGATGGTGCACCCTTGGGTCGTATTGTTATGAAACTGAACACAGATGAAGTCCCTAAAACTGCTGAAAATTTTCGAGCATTATGTACAGGTGAAAAAGGATTTGGATACCAGGGTTCATCCTTCCATCGGATTATACCTAACTTTATGTGCCAAGGTGGGGACTTCACTAATCACAATGGCACTGGAGGAAAGTCAATTTATGGAAGAACTTTCCAAGACGAAAACTTTAAGCTGAAGCATACTGGGCCTGGTATATTGTCAATGGCGAATGCGGGTCCCAATACAAATGGCTCACAGTTTTTTATAACAACTGCGGCAACTCCTTGGCTTGACAGGAAACATGTTGTTTTTGGGTCAGTTGTAGAAGGACTGGATGTTGTTAGCAAAATGGAAAGTCTTGGATCAAAAAGTGGAAAACCTTCAAAGAAAGTTACAATAGAGAAGTGTGGTGAGTTGGAATAAATGTGATTTGTAGAAGTAGCTATATGTCTAACTTAATTAATAATAGTGTTGTACAGAATTGTAGTTGTAGTTCTCTAATTAGGATTTGTTTTATTCAAAAATATTAAAAGTAGTTGTAACAATTATACATCTTTTCATTTCTAGATCTAGTCAACCTCTTGACAAACTAGATGTTATAGCTGCATATTTAGTTAGTTTCTTGTAATATACATATTTACTATTTCATATTAACACTTCTTATTATTTATTTTATATTAACACTTCTGATTCTGAGAGGAGACACTTGCTCAGTTGTTCATTCCCAGTGAACTCCTTAGATAAAATGTCAATATACAGGGTATAAGCTACTTCCAATCCAAATTGATTTAGTTGCGGGGTCAAGGAGTAACATTTATTTTGTTGTCTTAGTAAGTATTTGAAGTATTATTTTAGTAAGTATTTGAACAACAGCTAAGTAATAATATTATGTTTATCAAACTGTTACCGATTTAGCCTTTTATAGTGTACTTTGCTTAGAAAATAGTTTATGGATTTGGAACTTGATTTGAGATATTGATGCATAGTCATTCATATAAATCTATGAGTACACAAGTAGGTCCATAGTTCTCACTAGGTTACAATGCAGTTAGAATAATGGAATTTTCTACACTTGTTCTCCAAGGTATCCATTATTATGTATCTGAAAAGTATGTTTTGTTCTACATAACTTAGGAAAGGCTGAGCGCAGTAGGTAAACTACTTATAAATCACATCCTACTGAGGATCTATACTGATAGATACTTCTCTTACTAGATACAGCTCATCTAGGCATGTGGCACTATGAGTGTGCTTGTAAATATGCAGCTTGTGTGGCAGTGACACAGCTGTCGTCCTCTGAGCATCAAAAATTGAAGTCGCATATTTATAAGCACACACACATGCACTGCATATCAAATTGAGTAAGTATTGAATATAATTTCTTATATCAACAGGGGAAGTAGAAAAAGAGCCTTTAGCCGTGTTGGAAACTATACAATGAGTATTGGAAAAGGATATTGGTTAAAATAAAATAAATTTAAAATGTGTATGCAATTTTATTAATCACTAAATGCAACAAATTAGGAGTTGCTATCATCAAACCTATCTTCATTTGCATTCGACGTAACAACATTCTCACAGCTAAGTCAGTATCAAGTCTTAGAACCTATTGTAATAAGGCATTTTTTTAGATATAACATTCTTCATATCAAACTATTTCTCTCTTAACAAATATATGACAAAAATTTACAATGAATCTTCCTTTGTCTTTTTCATCTTAAATATACAAGATAAATATTTAATTTAAAAATATTTCGTACTAAAATAATATTACTACAGTAGTAATTGAATTTTCACTTTAGAAACAGCAGCCTATGAATTGACATTTTAATGAGAACTACAAAACAAAAAAAAATATGCCTTATGTACAGCCAATTTAAGAATGAACTATTAATTTAATGAACTATTTAATGAACTATTTATCCATGGTGCAACAGGGATAAAATAATGGATAGTAAACTTGCAGTCTGCATTTCAAGTACAGGCAATACCATACAGCAGGCAATCACAACCTGACTTTGTTCTGTGATCATTTGGAAGTCACAAAATAAAATAAATATAAACAGTTTTAGAGAAAAACTAGGTTTTATAGTAACCTACTTATACAGTTAGAGAAAAAGAAAATTTTGTTTTGGTCCTATGTCTGTAAATGTTATAACAATTTAATCTATGTTAAGGGATATTATAGATATATTATTTTTAAATAATCAAAAATTATATTACTTTCTGGAGACATGGGCACAGGATTTTACATAAGAGATCAAAAAAATACAGATCATGACTATTTAGTTTAAAAATTGAAACTTGAAACAAATAACAATTGTTATAAAATAAACGAAAAAATTGTTTTGTTATTTATAGATTTGTACTGTGTTTTTATAATATAATTGATGTGATAAAACTTTTGGATTCTTTAACAAATCATTTGGTAATTGGTTACCTTCAATCATCAATATTTCTATTAGATAAAATGTACTTAGGTATATGCTTTAATTATTATGTGTCTATAATTCTAAGGTTATAAAATATTCGAGGATGTCTATAATGTGGATTTTTTCTGAAACTAAATGCTAATCTACACTTTGTGGGAGATGGTATCTAGTGTGACAAATTGCCAGCTATGGCAATGATTTTGATTATAGGTTTTCATCAATTTCCAGATTTAGCTGAAGGTTAAGTTTCTATAATATACTGACTTGAAAAAATAGTATTGCCATGGAAGTAAAAATAATATAAATTATATTATGTAGTTTTGTAGGTATTGTGAATTTCTGACTAAACTGTAGGATATTTACGATTATTCAGATATTTTACAATTGCAGCAATTCATGCGTAAATTATTTACAAGTAGGTACTTTGTCAGCTTAAAAACTTGGTGCAGTCTCAGTGAATATGAAAAATCACAAAAAGCTGAAATCTGCGATGCAATATTGAAATTATTTTTTCCCATATAAATAATGTTATGTGATTAAGTACAAGTGTTATGAAATGATCCATCCATATCACATTTCTTAATAGGTAGGAGAACTTTTTGTGTTTTTAGTTCTACATATTTAACATGAATAATTTAGGCCAAATTATAAGCAAAGGTATATCATGTATTAAACTGGTGTAGTGAAATGAGTATTATATAAAAAAAATTATATATAGCACTTAATACCATTTCAATATGAACACAAAATAGTAAAATATTCACATTTCAGATTTATAAAAAAAATAATTACTGTGAGAAACTGCGATAGATTATCTTCATCTCAATTACAATAAGTATTAATTAAACTACTACAATAAGATATGGTTTAAATCACTCGCAGTTGGTTAAGCGTATAGAAGAAATAACATTTATTTAAGGTCTGCTATATTAGTGTTTTTATTTTCTATGAATCTTTCCAAAAGGTCAATAACCTTGTGAGCGTCCGGGCAAGACCGTCGTTTCGTGCCGACAGGCATTCACTCCAACCACTAAATAGAAATATATAAATTATTCTTTCTATTCACTACTTCAACACTATCTTATCATCACCAATTTTGCTAAAAGTTCTTTTAGGTTACCTATCAGTTATCACTCAGAACTCTGTGTGAACCAGACCGATGTTGAGATTCTAATAATGTGGCGAATTTTGTTGTACACAATCTTTTAAATCTTAATTTGACAAATCTTAATCTAGTGCTATACTTTTCCGTATTGCACTTATTGACCTGTTAAGACGTTTAGTTAAAGAGATTGCATAACAGAATTAGCAGCAATATTTCGCTGGTTACACAATGAGATTATCGGAGCCAGGTCAGACTCGGGGGTCGAGCGGCGAGGCGGAGAGCTGGTCGACGCTGCGGCCCTTCTGCATCTGCAGGCTGAGCTCGTTGGGCTCTAGCGTGATGTGGTGCGACGAGGTGCGCTTGTGGCGCGCGTCGGGCGGCTTGAGGTCCTTGGAGCCGGTGCGCCGGTGCCTCAGCGCGCCGCCCGCGATCAGCCGCGCGCTCTCCTCGTCCGAGCATTTGCTCAGCGGCAGCACGCTCAGGTCGAGGCTCTCCATGCTCTTGATGGCGAGCTGCTTGAGCTGCTCGAGGCTGAGGTCGCGCGAGTCGGAGCGCGAGTGCGGCTTCTTGAAGTCTCGCGAGGTCGAGCGCGAGTGCGAGGGGAAGTCGCGCGAGGCGGAGCGAGGGAAAGCGTCGTGCGAGTGTCGCGAGTCGCTGCGCACTGCGCGGTTGCGCTCCTCGTCCAGCGCGTGTTGCCGCGCGCGGGGCTCTAGTTGAATAGTCTTGGAGTCGTTGCGCAGGTGGCGCGACGCGACCAGCACGCGCGAGTTCTTGCCGGGCGCGCGCGTCTGCGAGTCCTGCGAGTATTGCGAGTCGGTCCGCTGCAGTTTGGTTCGGTACGGGTCTGCGTCTTGCATCAGCGCCGGCGGCTCCATCGGCGTGGTGCCGGCGGAGCTGTGGCCCGACGTGACGCCCGAGCGGAAGCCGCTCGCATTATCTGTCGACGGCAATTCTTCGAACACTGTCAAATAAAGCAAAAAAAAAAACGTTAGAAAAAAGCTTCCTCAGATATCTCCATAATAATATGTTCTCAACGGTGTGATATAAATACTTACGTTTATCTAGACTGATGATTGAACCGGCGATATCTTTGTGAGGATCGAGTGGAGGTGTAGTCTCGAGATGTTTGCGTCGTCGCACTAACCACCAATCCGCCATAAATATACCTAGAGCTACTATCTTTATTCCGCCGCAAAGACCGACGTATCTGCAACAAAACACACCAGTCACCACAGATGAAAAAAACACAAAAACCAATTCCAAACACATGAAGGGTGCGTTCCGAAATACACCGAGAGCACTGGAAGTCCCCAGTAAAGAGCACTGCCAGTGCTCGCAGTGCTTATAACGGAACACACACGAAAACACGAACACAAGGGAGTTAACTGTACCTGTATCGGAACTGCTCGATATCATATAACAGGCAGCGACCGCCTTTCTCCCCGCTGCAGGACTGCTTCCAAAGTATGCAGGTGGAGTCGATGAGGTTTCCGAAAACGATTGGCGCCGGGATGTAGCCGAACAGACGGAATATCACGAACTGCATTCCAAGTGCGAACGATCGTTCTTCTTCACTTACTGATCTGAAAATGATTGTGGGGTGATTAATCAAAAGATTTTTTATGAGTGAACCAAAAGAACATGATTACGAGTATGTTCTCAAAATGACTACATTTATTTTTGTATTTATAGAAAATTGTCACGCAGTTATCAGAGTGTACAAGTAAAGTTTTCTTTTTAACCGGCAAAAAAAGGAGGAGGTTCTCAATTTGTTACCTCAGAACTTTTGACTGGGTGGACCGATTTGGATGATTCTTTTTTTATTTGAAAGCTGGTGCTTCCCGTGTGGTCCCAATTCAATTTGGTGAAGATCTGATGAATATCTCCGGAGATGGAGAACGGAACTCCTCATGGATAAGAGTAAATTGCTCGCGATCAGTGTGATAGTCTTGTAAACAGTATGTTTTAACCATGCATAGCATATCTCGTTCTGGTTACATCCTGTATTTTAAAACAGTGGGGCCACTAAAAATTGTGAAATAAAAAATTTTCAAAAAAAAAATAAAAACCGACTTCAAAAACCACAAACTAAAAAGTAAAAAATAATTTAATTTATTATGTATACAAGAGTTAATTTAGTTCTATAATAACATTCTTTGGAGTCGGTGCCAATGTGGAGTCACGTCAACAATAATGAAGAGTAGGTAGACGGTTCATGCGGCTAATTGGTACCGACTCCAAAAAATGTTATTATAGAACTAAATAAACTCTTGTATACATAATAAATTAAATTATTTTTTACTTTTTAGTGTTTGTGGTTTTTGAAGTCGGTTTTTATTTTTTTTTTGAATTTTTTTTATTTAATATCAATAGTGGGCAAAAGACCGCGCAACCACCGCTGGTCTGAGCATGATGACACTGGCCTTGGTAATGAGAAATGTCGAGGACCGAACAGTGGTATGCTATCGTTACCAGCGGCACAAGGACGCTGAATTGCGGACTCGTCCTTATGACGAACTATGAACTTATGAAGCACAACCTTCACCTCGCTGTGCTCTTTTTTTCCACTACATAGATAGTCTTTGACTGCGATCTCACCTGATGGTAAGTGATGATGCAGTTTAAGATGGTAGCAGGCTAACCTGTTAGGGGCATGGCAGTTATATTAAACCCATACCCCTATTCGGTTTCTACACGGCATCGTACCGGAACGCTAAATCGCTTGGCGGCACGTCTTTGCCGGTAGGGTGGTAACTAGCCACGGCCGAAGCCTCCCACCAGGCCAGACCAGGGAAAATTCAGAAAAAATAAATTCCAAATTTGACCCTGCCGAAACTCCGCACGTTTAGACAACAGCGCTCAACCCTGCGCCATGGCGGTCGGTCAAACCTCGCGCGCCGCCCTCGTGCCCACACCGCTAGTGTACAACAGTCATACCTGAGCACGATCATGAGCAGCGGCATCTGCGTGACGGCGACCACGAAGGTCATGAAGAAGAGCAGCACGAGGAAGGGGAAGATGGTGGTGCAGGGCGGGTTGCAGGGCCCGGCCGTGGCCACGGGCACCACCGTCACCTCGCTGTACTCGCGCGCCGCGCCCGCCGTCAGCGCCGCCGCCGCCGCGCCCACCACGCCGCCCACCGCGCCCACGGACTCGCGGCTGTTCTCGTGCACGCCTACGGGAAATACGCGCGGCTAAGTACAACTCGTAAAGGTAATGGAGAATGACAAGCGTGCTTCAATGTAACAGCAAAATAGGTCTAATTAGCTGTTGCCCGCATCTTCGTCCGCACGGATCAAGGTTTTTTTGGTTCTCGCGGGAAGTCGTTAATAATGATAAAATTCGGGATATTATAATGTCCTCCCGACCGAATTTCGGCCACGGCGACTAATCACCAGAGAGATTAGCCATCTGCGCGGGAGATATTATAGCGCACAAGTGTGTGCACTCTCTGTTCCTTTACTCACATAGCCCGATGGGACGGAAAATCCGATACGACCGGAGAGAGATCAGGTGCAGGACCGACGGCTTTAAGTGCTCTCCGAGGCACGGGGGTGAAACACCGCCAACTTCTTAACTCGTACTACTTACTAGTACTAAAAATTTCTAGTCTGAAAACCCCAATAGGTACTTAATTATGGCCCAACGCAGGAATCGAACCCGGGACCTCGTCGGCTGCAGTCGAACATGCAAGTATTACTGAAGGTAGCACGCGACTCACAGGCGCAGTTGGTGAAGTTGGAGCGCGAGGAGAAGGCGGCGCAGCCGGCGTGGCACGGCGAGAAGTAGGTGAGGCCATTGTTGCCGCACACCGGCTCCATGTCCGTCTCCGTGCACAGGCAGTTGAAGTTGCACGCCGCCGTCAGGTTCACTTTGAACGGCTCCAGGTTGCTGTCACGTGTCAATAATATACATAACTAGATGATGCCCGCAACTTTGTCCGCGTGGATTAAGGTTTTTTGATTCCCGCGGGAACTCCTTAATTTTCCGGGATAATAAGTAGCCTATGTCCTTTCCCGGGATATAACCTACCTCTATACCAAATTTCAGCAAAATCGGTTGAAAAGATGGGCCGGGAAAGCGTAACAGACAGACAGGCAGACAGACACACTTTCGCATTTATAAAATTAAGTATGGATTTACACTGGTCGTGGTGGTGGTAATAGAAACGTCGGAAGTTCAAAACAACTGATAGAGCCCAGAGGTTTAGCACGTTGAACTTTGAATTGGCAGTGTGCAGCACAGGTAATCCATAGCACAGTAGCAGATATATTAATATTAAGAACGCGTATTTCAAGCAATTTTTGATATCTAATATCAAAACGGCGAGGCCCAGTAGGCAAAACGAGAGTGGTAAGACAGAGAAAAAAATGGGCGGATGACATTATTAATATAGCAGGAAAAAACTGGATGAGTATTGCTACCAACAGACAAAAATGGAAAAGGATGGAGGAGGCTTTTACCCGCGGGGGACCACGCATTAAAATAAATCAGATCAGACCATTAATTCATAAACACTAAAAAAGTTGTAATGTGTGGGAAATAAAGCTATAATAATAAATAACATAATTTAAATATATCATAACTATGAATTGGCTCACATACCTGTTATTGGTGTAAGGAATCGTGGTGCCAGCCATTTTGATGTTATCGCAGCCCAGGAAGAACAGAAGCGCGTAGCATGACAGACAAATGGTGTTGGATATAAGCACGAACTGCACGGCGCCTTTCGGCCGCAGCTCCAACCGCTTGAGGAGGCAACCACCCATGAAGATGCCGATACACGCACCGGGGATGGCTACCGAACCTGGACCATTGACACCAATTGGGTTTTTGAATAAATAAAATCTTCTCAGACACGTTTCAGTCACGTTTGTAACCCTCGTAGCTTTAGTCTTAAGATACCGTTGTTAATAATTATCACCATCAATTCTTATTCTTTATAAACATGACGTTCAGAAGGTGTACTTTGTAGGTACCAATTTTGAATAAAGATGATTTGATTTGATTTGATAAAATTATCGATTTTTTAATGTATTTTAAAGCTTTATCACAAATTGTATAGGTAAGTAAATAGTCGATGCGAAAAACTCTTAATTTTTTTAAAAAGTTAATAATAATTTAAACAATTAAAAATTAATAAAATTTTAAAAACAACCACGTGACTACGAACGCGCCACGATTGGTTGCCATGTTTGTGACGACATTTCAATTTCACGATAGTACAGTGTCAACACTGCATCAGCTTTGTGCCACAATGAATAGATATTAACATTGTGACGTCACACACGCTCGGATTTATTCGGAGTGTTTTTGGTACTGAATTCAAAAATTTGTTTTTATGATATAACTTTTAAGTTATAGTGAAAAAAAAAACTAAAAATAGTTTTGTTTTAAAACTTGTATAATTATGATCTTTCGATTTATAACAATTTTTAAATTTTTTAAATACCCATTTATTTTAAACATCTCTCAGCAAAAACTTCTAACTACAAGTATAATAACTCTAGCCTTCTGCAAAAGTTGAAACTGCGGCGTAGTAGATTGACTATAAGATATAAAGAAAGAAAGAAAGAAAGAAAAAACATTTATTCACAACATTGTGCCACACAAAACAATACCTTAAGGTAAATGTTACCATGGCGCTTCCAGTACCTGAGCATTAGACTCATGATCAAGTCATAGAAGCACCATGATAACACTTGTGGTGTGTGGCACAACCTGAAAAAAGGCATCAGCTCAGCATAATGCTGAAACCCTTGCAATGAATTATATCATCGACGAAAGGCTTGAACACACAATATAATATGCTGATGTTCGTCGCGTACGTACTTTGAATTCGGTTCAATGAAGCACTTGGATTTGATCATATTTCAAACCCTTTCGAAAAGATAGTTGTTTGCCGACAGTTTCTTTTGCCTTTGCTTACATAATATTATGTATGTTGTACAAATGGGTTCATAAAATTACCTGTAAAAACGCTAGCTTCGCTCTTTCCGAGGCTGAACTGGGTCTCGAGGTACTTAGGCAGGAACACGACAAAACCAGACACTATCATGAGCTCCATACATGCACCTAGACAGGTCACCACATATACTGGGTTTTTGAGGAGACGCCACATCGATACCGGGATATCTGAAATTGTATGAAATGATGAGGTTTAGCAACAAAGAATGTGGGCGTATTTTACTAACGCCATCTAGTTTGAAAAGCGGGACAGCGCTATGTCGGGGACAAGGACAGGCTTATACAGGTGTGGAGCGCGCTCCACAGGTCGGACGCCCAATTTTTTTCTAGTATCGACCCATCAACATACATATAAATCGATGGGTTTAACAGGTAATAGACAGACGGTCACACTTTGGCTTAATCCTTTGCCTGGTATCGCTTCAAAGTAATAAGACCGTCAATTGTACCATAGCTTAATCATACTAATATTATAAATGCGAAAGTGTGTTTGTTTGTTGGTTTGTCCTTCAATCACGCCGCAACGGAGCAACGGATCGACGTGGGTAAAGTTGAGGACCTAGAGAGTGACATAGGCTACTTTTTATCCCGGAAAATTAAGGAGTTCCCGCGGGAATCAAAAATACTTAAACCACGCGGACGAAGTCGCGGGCATCAGCTAGTGTACAATAATATAATGTGTAATGTGTGTGTGTTAATTACATAGTTTTAATGTAATTGTTTATAAGTATGTGTTTCTTGGTGTACAATAAAGAATTTTTCATTCATTCACTTTCGCATGATTAGTATGAAATATGGATATAGAAGTATCGATTTGAATTTGAACTTACCTTTTATATCTTTTCCATATCCAGTATCTTTCACATCTGTTTGTGGTTTGGCTGGCGTCTTGGCTGTGGACGCGCCACTAGCCGCGGCCGCTTTCTCAACAAGACGAATCTTTTCTTTCTCGCGAACCAAAACTTTTGGAAATGAAAAGAACGGTATTGCTACAAGAATGAGGAGAAGGCCACATAGCAGAAATCCGCCCCACCACATACCAACCCATCGATGGTCACCTGGACCTAGAAAAAAAACAAATCATTATCCACACAATAAGTCTATAAAAGTTCAAGTCTATTGCTTCACAGAAAAATTATACAAAAGAAAACTCACCTATTGAAATTTCGGCACCAGAGAAAGAGTCCATATGGAATGACAGTAGATATGCACCTAATAAGAATCCGAGGACTGGTCCAAAAGCAGCCATACTGTACATACAACCTGCAAAAGAAATACAAAGAAACTGCTAAAACTCACGCAAATTATCGGAGCATGCCTCATGAAGTCATGACTCGTCATGAGAAAGCACCACTAAAAAGTCCAAAACTTGTCGGGCATACTTTGATCATTTATCAGTTCTACGACTAAAATATTCAAAAGATTTGTGGTGCAAATTAGCAAAAATGATTTGCCTTATTTTAACCTTAGGACATGACACCATGATGATGAACATGACGTCTTAATTAATAATCTCCTTCACAGTGGGTATTTAGCTGAATGACGTAACGACACAGTGAATCAGAGTATGTCTTTGTTTGCCATTAGCCAGTTGCACTAAAGCCCCGTTAAAGTTGAATACTATTTAAAAAAGTTATGGACTGCACAAGTCAGTTCTTTTACTGTACTTTACTTTTATTTTTTAAAGTCCACATAGTTAAGGTTCACTTTGTTTTGGTGGGCAAGTTTAACGTTAACTGTAATTGTCTGTGATGCAACTGGCTCTAAGTATGCGAGTGTGTGCAATGTTAATGGTTTGTACATCGATATTTATTTTAGGTTTCGCAGATCTATTGACCCGATTCGATTCTATCATTCTACACCAGATGTTGGCAAGAACCCTTTGATATGAACCATATTTTGAGTTCAATTTTGTCTAACTACTCGTAATATTTAAATGAATTATATTTTGAACCTTTGATATTTTCGATTAACCTACTTTTCCAGAAGTCAGCAGTGTACTTGGCTTACCAAAGTAAATATAACTCATAAGTCGTATCTAATCCGAAAAACCGCGATGACAGCTGGTAAATGGCTGCATGCAGTTATAGTAACTCGTCTACCGATATTGCGGCCCGAAACTAGGTCACATTGGCTCTGCGGTCCGCAAACGGTACGGATTTCGCGGTTAGTACCTACCTACCATTGATTTGAAAGTTAAATGTAAATTCCAATGAATGACTTCACTAGGCCGGTTTATTTATTAGGCTGGTGAAGTATCATTCCTTAAGCCTAAATAGCTTCACAGTATAGGACTTTTCTGCATAGGTAGGTAGGTATATATATGCTTGCATAACATAATATTTTAAAGATACTTCAAGAGGTTCTTTGGCATTAGGTCGCACCTGTGGAGGCATCATTCTAGGTCAAGAGATAATAACGTACTGAAGCCTTATACCTTATATTTAATTATAAAAATGCTTGTATAAGTTGTTGTAACCTTACGAATTTTCATATACTTACTAAAGGCGGCTTAACTCTTGTCGCTTCACCCAAGAACCTGCATTTATATATGTTTAGGTCCATTATACGGATTTCTTATGATACATCCGCACAGAAAACATGCCTTTAACTACCTAATTATTGATAAACTATTATATTGTTTCTGTATTAAAATGAAAACTGTAGACTTTCAAATCTAAAGCTGAAGATATTTACGGCCTACAAAAAGCTAACGCCTAGAGGGCTATAAAGTTTTATGATTCCATTTTTCTAATAAAACGAAGTAGTGTCTATGTAACACGGAAGTTTCATTTCGATAAGTTACCAAATTGTTTGGCGTTCGGTCTGAGTGACAGCGGCGGGTCAAGGGCGAAATATTGCGTTAGGGGTTACAGTTAAGCCACCGAGGTAACAGTTCAACAAAGTGCCAACCGCTTCTGACTAACCATTTGCAAACATGCGCGAATGATACCCAACAACTGCCAAGTGCCAATGCTATTTATTCAAATAGTATTGTATGAAGCATATACATAGAGAACCCCACCTAGGTGGGATTTGGGACAACGCTATGTCGTAGTAGAAATTTCATTAAGTTAATTGACCCGTCTGGCTGGAGGTGAGGTAACTTATTAAAGCAATAAATATATTTGGGGTCAGAAATATATCACGTCATAAAATAGTTATTCAAAAACCATAAAGGTTTAAAGAGTTATACTTAATGCTATTAAAACATAAAAACTGTTAAGACACATAATTCAATATATTTAGTTTAGTATTTAGCATACATTTGTATCTATGTACCTCACATTTCTCACATGGCTGCAACTTTTAACGGCGAGCCATTAGCACTTACCTAATTGTTTATTTTTAAAAAGAGTGAGTAGTTATATTATGTGACTATAATTCAATTTTATCATTCAATAAGACTCAGTTAAATTATTTATCTCTCTGTAAAAGATTTTGATACATCGCGGCGTGAAAAATACGCAATGCGTCGCGATAGTCAGGTTTTCGTTCTAACAAAATGTCAAGTAGGTACCTATTTCATAGGGCATGCATGCGAAGCAAATATTTTATGTGGCCAATGTATCCCATAATAAGAACAATACCAGTCTACACACAGCCATGTCTAGTTTCCCAAGGTTCGTTGAACTGTGCCATGTCTGCGCAGGTTAGTTTATGAGCCTCGAAGTGCGGTTACGACCAAAGGAGAACATTCGGGACTCTCAGTAAAAAGTTAATGAAAAGTTCTACGGGGAGATGCGTGGATTACGTAAACGATCTCGCTCCTATATAATCTTTCATCTCTAAGCTTTTCTAAGAGTTATTTACTAAGGCTTTGAAGTTGAAAGCTCCGAATTTAGTGGAAAGCGTTTAAGCTAGTAATTTAGTCACAAGCACGATTTCATAATTACAAGGAGTGTCTTATAGTCCATTGACATTTGGCAAGATTTATTGTTGACATTTAAAGATCTACCGTGACTCAGATGCTATTACATCACGTTACATTATTTATAATTGGATGTTGGACAAATTGAGAACAATATGACATACGTTGATTACATCCTGGTGGAATAACATAAGCATATTAAAGACAATTCATGTGCAAGCAGTAGGCACATTACAATTTACAAATCATAACAATGCTTTAATGGGGGTTCTTAAATAATTATGTTTTCTCGAGGCTCATGTCTGTGTATTAAAACTCTTTTTAAAACCCCGGGCCCGCACTTTTAACTTTTCGGAAATATGTGCGTTTTAATTAATTAAACATCCCTTGCTTTAATGTTGAAGGTAAACAACGTGTAAAGAACAACAGGTGTAAAGACTTACTCACCTTTGAGAACATTAACCAATCCGCACTTGGCCAGCGTCGTACAATATGACCAATAGTATATTGTGCGACTAGGGGATGAAACAAGACGATTTCAGAGTTCAGACAAGGGTGAAGTTGCCTGCCTGAGCGAAACGCGCCCCGTTTCATACACTATATTTTCCTAATACGCATTAAAAGTGCGAGTTTTATTAAAATTGTATTTCTTATTTATTTTAGTTGCAGAAATATAATATCTGTCAGTTTAGCTGATGGTTAAAATGACAATTTTAAAGGTTTGAAATAAAAAAAAGATACTCTGATAGGATCGAAAGCAGGGCTGCAACGTTATTCAGCGGGCAGAAAATCATCGGTTTCTTCCATCGGGCAGAAAGCGATCGGTTTCTGCCCGGCAACAGTCGCATTCGTCTGAAATTGACTAGTTTCGGGTGGCTCAACATGCATGAAAAACCCTGTTCATTGGCGTGTAGTGCGCCGGCGATATATTGAGACTTGGTGATGATGATAACGACTTACCAATATACATGCTCGACGACTCGGGTCGCACATGATCGTCAACATAAGTGGTGCCCAGGGTTAGCAGGGGAGACCCGCCACAACCAAGCAACAGTTGCGCGACCACGAACACCATTACAGGCACGAAAGTACTGGGCGAACTCTGAAACAATAATATCATGTTTCTGTACTAATTTATCGGTCTTCCATTGTTTATTTTAACGACTGCAGCAGGTGTTTTGGCTCACATGTTTATCACTGTGGCAGGCACAAAGCATTATGAGGGATTAAGACGTAACTAAGTGAAGCCAGCTTTTTTTTACGAGTAGGCAATATAATATCTAGTTCAATTAAAACAGAGTTAAACGCCATATTGAGATTTTTTAATCAAAACTTGTAATCTTAAACATGATTCATTATTTAATGATTTTTAATAAATTCATATTATGTAGGTATGTCATATAGAATAAACAAAATATTTGTGTGTTTGGTCGTTTGTTTCCGTTGTTAGACGTTTGGCTAATGAATTAAGTAGGTACATTAGTTCTCAACACTTGGTTTTTAACATCAATAATAGCAGGGGGCTTGCGGTCGCGAATCACACTGCACCCCATACTGGGCCTCAGCTATGACACCTACTTATGACAATAATATGTTAGCTAAACCTTTTATTTAGATCAATATTCTAGGTAGCGAAGGATTTTCCAATTGGTATCTAATACTCTAAAAGGCGTCGGGTCAATTGTTACAACATTGACCTTGAATGCTACTTTTATTATTTGTTGATAGAAGAGGCTGACCGCTGAAGGCTTCCACAGAAAATTGCGATACGAGTAAAAACAACAACTTACCTTGTATCAGGCCTCAAGTTGATCGGCGGCATGCCTTGGGACAGTTTCCCGAGACCATTGTTCATCAACATTACGCTGTTTTCAATAGATAAGGCTAGATGCTTTCACAGAAAACTTAGTAAATACACCATTTACCTTGATACAGTTATCAGGCCTCAAGTTGGCCGGCGGCAGGCCTTGGAATAATCTCATGTCTTGTTCGACCGCGCGCGGCAACCGACAGATATTATCATCCCATTTGTTCTTCAACATCACACTGTTTTCGCTAGATGAGGCTGAATGCTTTCACAGAAAACGTAGTAAATACACCATTTACCTTGATACAGTTATCAGGCCTCAAGTTGGCCGGCGGCAAGCCTGGGGACAGTCCCCCGAGGCCGCTCATGCCTTGTTCGAGCGCGTGCGGCAACCCGCGGCAGATATTATCTTCCGACTTGTTGTTCATCAACATTTCGCTGTTCGTTTCCGCTATGAAATGCGGCACGAGGAACACCAATGAACCGATGCCCATTATAACGGCGCCTGAAACGTTCAACAACCCTATAAACCACGTCAAAATAATGTCAATTATGGTGGCGAGGAAAGTTTATCTGCACTTTGCTTATTTTTATAAGCAAATACGTGGCATGCAAATCCGAATCATCTAGTACTTTTACTTCTATCGTTATCGTTTAGCGCATAAATCAAATAAACATTTAGTACCAATCTAAAAGCACTCATGAACTCCCAGTGCCTCTCAGGAAAATTTAATATTGATGTGGTAGCATACGATTTATATAGTTAGTAGAGTATAGAAAAGCGTAATTCAATCATTTAATTCTATGTTATATTGTTAAATATCGATTTAAGTTGTCTAATTTATAATAAACTAGCTGATGCCCGCGACTTCGTCCGCGTGCTTTAAGTTATTTTTATTCCCGCGGGAACTCCTTAATTTTCCGGGATAAAAAGTACGCTATGTCACTCTCCAGGTCTCTATACCCATGCCAAAAATCACGTCCATCCCGATTCGTTCGTTGACGTTCGTGAATCACGAACTTTTATACAAACTTTCAACCCCCATTTAACCCTTTTGGGGTTGGAATTTTCAATAAACCGGCCAAGTGCGAGTCGGACTCGCGCACCGAGGGTTCCGTACAAACCTGTAGTAAGTTTTACGATTTATGACGTATTAAAAATAAAAATTACGTTTGTTGTATGGGAGCCCCCCTTTAATATTTACTTTATTGATATTTAATTATTTATTTTGAAAGGTAATATACAAGTTAATATTCTGTGAAAATTTGAACCGTCTACCTGTTACCGTTTTTAATATTGAGCAAAAAAATACGAAAAAAACACGTTTATTGTATGGGGACCCCCCTTAATATATATATTTTTTTAATTTTTAGTATTTGTTGTTATAGCGGCAACGGAAATACATCATTTGTGAAAATTTCAGCTTTCTAGCTATCACGGTTTATGAGATACAGACAGACAGACAGACAGACAGACAGACAGACAGACAGACAGACAGACAGACAGACAGACAGACAGACAGACAGACAGACAGCGGAGTCTTAGTAATAGGGTCCCGTTTTTACCCTTTGGGTACGGAACCCTAAAAATCCTTTCTTAGCGGATGCCTACGTTATAATAGCTATCTGAATGCAAAATTTCAGCCCGATCCGACCAGTGGTTAGAGCTGTGCGTTGATAGATTCAGCTTTCTAGCTATCACGGTTTATGAGATACAGCCTGGAGACAGACAGACAGACAGACAGACAGACAGCGGAGTCTTAGTAATAGGGTCCCGTTTTTACCCTTTGGGTACGGAACCCTAAAAATCCTTTCTTAGCGGATGCCTACGTTATAATAGCTATCTGAATGCCAAATTTCAGCCCGATCCGACCAGAGGTTAGAGCTGTGCGTTGATAGATCAGTCAGTCAGTCAGTCAGTCAGTCAGTCACCTTTTATATATTTAGATAAAGAAGATAATAAAGCATTCTTACCGACAGCGATCCAAACGGGTATGTGCCTCCTGCTTCCAAGGTATGACACGAATATAACGGTAATAACGTTACCGATCTCGTAACTGCTCGCTATGAGTCCCGAGAGACTTGAGGGTATTTCGAATCGTTTCTCGATTGTAGTGATTACAGAGTTTATGTAGCCCGAGCTCAGTGCCTGTTGCAAAGTTACTAGGAACGAAAGGAAAAATACAAACACCTGTAAAAGAAAACAAACAGATTACAAATTGGTTCTGCTCTCAAGGTGTTGCGTATCTAATCATTGATTCATTGCTGCTGTATCGTAAATATAATTAATAATGATGTTCTATGAAAGTCAAACAAACTGAAATAGTCAGTACTGAGTACTTAGTTGTTTTTAATTTAATCAGTGTAGCGTCGCGTCGATCCCCATGCCAGTTTGAAGTCCAGATTTCTATGAATCGTTTTAACTTAACTAATACACCATTGTCAGTTGTCACTTGCACAATACATCTGTTTGAACATCGCGGACAAAATGAACTGTCCACTCAAAGCTTTAGCTGAAGACCTGGCAGTGGGATCGATGCCGTAAAGACACAAAATTCTTACTTTAATACTAGAAAATGTCTGGATAAAAAGCGGTCTCCAAGACAGGATTCCGCAATCGCGTGCGTCATGAGGAATGTCTAATATTTCTGGAAATATCTGGTGCGGTTTCTCTTTCTCTCGCTCCCTCTCTCTGAAAAAACATTTAATTATTTTTTCACCGTATATTGACCGTATATGAACATGTCCTGTGAATAGGTTGTTGTTTATGTAGGTATACTAATTCGATTTTATTATTAATTGCAATTTTATGCCTTTTCCTATCTATTACCATTACGTAAACCATTTCAAATTAAAATTTAGTACGTCCAAGATAATAAAGTTTGGTTTGGTAATGACGAAATTTAGATGTTTTCGAGCTAATCAATCCGATAACATTTGATCTTAACTTGAACTCTACAAAGCCAAAGCAGAGCTCAAGTTTAAAAACAATTTAATAGAGAACGCGACACAAAGCATGAGTTCTTATAGGTGTCTGCAATGTTCATGTAGATTAGATCGCACTCGTAGTATGTAAATAACTAAATACCGTGTTAAAACGTTGAATAAATTTTACTTTTCTTTAACACGTGCAAAACAATACATATACACATACATCGTGAAAAATTTAGTACCGGATACGGTAAGTATTCATACCGTTAGTTTCTCACTTAAATGACCTGATGCGCCACGTGGTCCTATAGTTGCGCAGTTGATGATTTCGGTGTTATTGTCGGTGCGAATTGAAGCAATAGGCACGGGAATGCGTTACAGAGTTGATGGGCGCGCTAATTATTGGCGTACTCGGTCACTGGTCAGATAGCTTCGTCGTCACCGATAAGGGTTCCAAAATTAAACGGCAAATGTACATAAAGATCGAGCCAACCAAATAAAGTGCACAGTCTATTTTCAAGGGCATGTCTGGTGCGATGCGGGAGGCGAAACGAGAACTAAGTTCCGTCCCAAGACGCTTTTTTTTTATCCACTACAAGTTAGCCCTTGACTGCGATCTCACCTGATGGTAAGTGATGATGCGGTCTAAGATGGTAGCGGGCTAACCTGTTAGGGGCATTGCAGTTATATTAAACCCATACCCCTATTCAGACGCATGCCCCTCTTTGGCACATTTTTGGCGCGTACTAATGTTGTTTTACTTTGTACTTGACAAGTTAGTCCGTAGCGTCGTTTTTATAGCAGTGCCGAGGGTGGCAAAGGTATCGAGACCGACGTCACTTTCATCGAACAAGTTGACAAGTACCTGCGTTACGCTTACACAGGTGGTGTTGAGCAGACACGCCTCAACGACTGGTAAAAGCTAAATTACCATAGCATCTTAATTAAGTCGTCTATGGATGAGACTTAAGAACGTCTGCCTGCGCTATGTCTTGGTCCTCGCTAAATACTATCTAGCACCTACATAAGTTTAGGGTTTCAATTATTACCTGTCGATAATTCCAGCAGAAGGGTTTCTGCTGTGGCACTTGGCGGCCTCCCGCGGCGGGTGGGAGGGGTGCGCGGGGAGCGGCGGTGTGCTGGGGCCGGCGGCGTCGCCCTCGGCGCACCCTGACTCCGCGTACAGTCCCGTCATCGCGTACATTGATTCTTGCCTCCTAACGAAGAAGGATTTACATATTATTGTTGTAAGTTTCAATCAGTGGTCCCATATCCCAATCCCAGCTAACGAATAACGATACATAAACGATTCTTATATAGGCTTCTTGATACGTATGATATTAAAAGCTTAGTCTTTAGTACGTACTACGAGAGACGTGTTATTAATCGGGCGCAATTTAATGTTTATTTGTTTGTTCTTAGCTCCAAAATGGAATTGGAATTTGGAGCTAGGAACAAACAGATGATTTGGTTTGTTAGTTTTACTTGGTAAGTAGTAGTAGGTACTCAAGCAAAATCATTCAAAATAGTTAAAAACTCTTAAAAACTTAATAGTAGAAGATCCGAATCTAAATCGAAACGTACCGGTTTGATAAGAGAATCAAATTTATTTTATAATAAATTTCATATATTAGAAAATAAATTAAAAATGGGTAGACAACAGAAATCCTGGACAGAATATTTTTAATTACTTTTCGAAAAATGATTTTTCATAAAATGTTGCAAAATGAAGATAATAATAAAATTTTATACTGGACTTAAAGTATAGAGCATATAGAATGTGCAATCGTAGGGTAGACTATTATTTCCATTATTTATCCAGGTAAATAATAGGGTAGACTATTATTTCCATTATTTATCCAGGTAAATAATAGTCTACCCTACGATTGCACATTCTATATGCTCTATACTTTAAGTCCAGTATAAAATTTTATTATTATCTTCATTTTGCAACATTTTATGAAAAATCATTTTTCAAAAAATAATTAAAAATATTCTGTCCAGGATTTCTGTTGTCTACCCATTTTTAATTTATTTTCTAATATATGAAATTTATTATAAAATAAATTTGATTCTCTTATCAAACCGGTACGTTTCGATTTAGATTCGGATCTTAGACCATAAGAACACCTTGAACGTCTCAGGAAAGTGTGCAAAATGAAACAATAAAACAAAAGAGGACAGCACAATGCACATGTGTAACGTGTATCGATAGCGGTACCTTTCCAACAGTAATCGAAGCTGCTCAGCTGTTACATCCGACATATTGTAGGCGCAAACAACAAAAGAAAAACACAATATCCAATCTACAGCGTGTTCACATCACAACACGACACAATATCGCGACCGCAATGACGTCATTATAACGCTAAAGCCTTTGTGGATTTCACTTTCTCGAGACGTGACACCAAGTAAATTGAGGATCAAAACTGTATAATACATTTTCGTGTTCTGAATACACTAAACTACACGAAAATGACTAAACCTAGAACATTGTCCGATATCATGAAAGGTGCGATTAGGTGCGAATGTGGGCCAGGTGTCGCAAACTACAATATCAGAAACGATGACAACGTTATCTAGTGGTACGAGATCAGAGGATGTAACCGTGTAATGGGTATTAGTCAGACCTACTTATACATAAGTGTATGATCAATTACAAAATATATACTATATTATAGTTTTTTGTTTTTACATGATTTGCAACGTAAGTAAAGCAAAATATTGATAAATCGAAAAATACACATTTGAGCCCACCGAGGAGTAATTTGAGCCCAACGCGCGGTCCAACCTAATCTTTTAATAGAATGGTAAAGTTATTGACTTCGTTGTTGCGACTTGCAGATTTAAAAAAAACCGGCCAAGTGCGAGTCGGACTCGCGCACCGAGGGTTCCGTACAAACCTGTAGTAAGTTTTAAATTATTAAAAAAAATTACTTACTAGATCTCGTTCAAACCAATTTTCGGTGGAAGTTTGCATGATAATGTACATCATATATTTTTTTTAGTTTTATTATTCTCTTATTTTAGAAGTTACGGAGGGGGGGGACCAACATTTTACCACTTTGGAAGTGTCTCTCGCGCAAACTATTCAGTTTAGAAAAAAATGATATTAGAAACCTCAATATCATTTTTGAAGACCTATCCATAGATACCCCACACGTATGGGTTTGATGAAAAAAAAAATTATGAGTTTCAGTTCTAAGTATGGGGACCCCCAAAATTTATTGTTTTTTTTCTATTTTTGTGTGAAAATCTTAATGCGGTTCACAGAATACATCTACTTACCAAGTTTCAACAGTATAGTTCTTATAGTTTCGGAAAAAAGTGGCTGTGACATGCGGACGGACAGACAGACAGACAGACAGACAGACAGACAGACAGACAGACATGACGAATCTATAAGGGTTCCGTTTTTGCCAAATTTGGCTACGGAACCCTAAAAAGGATTGAGTAGGTAACTGATAAAGTTACATTATTGAAGTACCTACTTAGTTAATTACACAAGTACATACTAAATACTAATAGTAATTATTTTACTTTACTTTATTTTACGTCTTAGGTACCTACACCTAAAACGGTACCACCTTACTACAAGGTAAGAGAAAATGATGAGAAGTGGACCAAAAAAGTTTTAGAGTGGTACCCCAGGAACAAACAAGTGCGAGTTGGACTCGCGCACCGAGGGTTCCGTACAAACCTGTAGTAAGTTTTAAATTATTAAAAAAAACTACTTACTAGATCTCGTTCAAACCAATTTTCGGTGGAAGTTTGCATGGTAATGTACATCATATATTTTTTTTTAGTTTTATCATACTCTTATTTTAGAAGTTACAGGGGGGGGGGACACACATTTTACCACTTTGGAAGTGTCTCTCGCGCAAACTATTCAGTTTAGAAAAAAATTATATTAGAAACCTCAATATCATTTTTGAAGACCTATCCATAGATACCCCACACGTATGGGTTTGATGAAAAAAAAATTTTTGAGTTTCAGTTCTAAGTATGGGGACCCCCAAAATTTATTGTTTTTTTTTCTATTTTTGTGTGAAAATCTTAATGCGGTTCACAGAATACATCTACTTACCAAGTTTCAACAGTATAGTTCTTATAGTTTCGGAAAAAAGTGGCTGTGACATACGGACGGACAGACAGACAGACAGACATTACGAATCTATAAGGGTTCCGTTTTTGCCAAATTTGGCTACGGAACCCTAAAAAGAAGAAGAGGCAGACAATTTAAAAGATGGGAGGACAATATAAGGGACTTGATTGGTAGTATGTGGACAAGGTTAGCCAAAAATAGAAACGCTTGGAAAAATCTAAAGGCCTATGTCGCAGGACACGTAGAGCAAATCTATAGAGATTAGTTAAAGAACTGTAGATACAAGCGCTGCAATAAAGGCTCAATATCTATATGATATCCCACTCAGTATAATAGTTATCATACTTTGAAATTTCAAACCCCCGATTTTCCCCCTTTTTTAATTAAACTAAAAATAATTTTCGATTTTTTTTTATTTTAATGATGTTAGGCTACTATTATACACAACTATTCCAAATTTCATGTCGATAGCTTTAATAGTTACTGAAATAATCGACTGTGACAGACGGACGGACGGACGGAGAAAGTCGCACCATAAGGGTTCCATTTTTACCATTTTGGTACGGAACCCTAAAAAGGGGTCTACCTCGAAATGAGAGATAATAAGAGGTAGAGTCAAATTAATTTAATGTAGATCTATTTATGGTGTTAAGTTTCGAAAAGCTTTCGATCTACTGAGAAGAAACTTCAGCAGTTAGACTTTTCATCATCAACCATTGCTAGGTACACCTATTCCGATAGTTTTTCAACAAAAAAAGCACGCGACGAAAACCCGACACCATCACGGTCGTCGCGTCAATGTTTCTGGCATGTGGCGAGGACGGGTGTAGACCAGACGAGGTCATCAACCTTTTTTTAAACAATAATGCAATGTGTGGCAATGTCCTCACCTGTGTCCTTTTCTGTGTTGCGGTGCGGCGTTCGCCCCGCCCGCGCTCTGCTGTTTCTCGCCCTCTGTCATTTTGTTGCAGCGATCGAACACTCACCGCGCACCCATGCCAGTAACCGCGATGCTTATCCACCTGGTCAACAAAAAAAAATGTTAATGAACCCTTATCGCTATCAGTCGTCGTAGGAGTTATCACAGCGAAAGAGCACGCATCGCATGAAACAATTGCGGAACTGTTCGTAGTGCAGTGTTAGATAATGGGTATAATGGGTATAGGTACTAGGTACTTAATATTTGTGTGTGTGTGTGTTTTTTAAAATAAACAGACATTGAATAGGTACTGGGTTCTGGTCGGACTTACATATTTTGCTCCAACTTTAATAAAATTGTATCTTATTCGCGGTAAAAGTTAATAGGCTACAATAGTTTGGATTATTTTATCGTTTGGTGAGATTTATTTGCTAAAAATCGGACAATCAATACCTATTTTTCCAGGTTCTTCGAATCAGCTCAACAAACAAGAAGCACAAAGCAAGAAATCTTGTAGTCTGAGTTTTTTTTAAAAGCCGTTCGGTCGGTGGGATATTATGTGCATGACACATGAATGACCACCCCGTGGTTTTGAAGACTAAAAATGACAACAGAAATTCAACACATTGCTTGCGAAGCTTACATTCTGCCTCCTGTGACGATCTAAAATAAAATTTATTTATAAAATGTGGACCAAAGTACTGGAGGAGTAACTTACGTTTCACAATAATTACTGGTGTTTGAAATTTGAAAAATCTACTGATTGACTGGGACCTTGACTATGAATTGTCTCTATTAGATTAGGTTATCAATAAGCTTATATCAGTCATTTCTTTTGTTTTGGTGACACTGGAATAACTTGTACGTTTATCTGATTATTAAACAAAATAAAATACGCTTTTATATTGTACGCTTTTCATTAACTTTGTTCAATGGACTACATAATTAACTTATATTATCAAATTTGTCTCTATTAGATTAGGTTACCTACCTATCTTATCTAGTTATAAGTTCATTAGTAATTTCTTTTGATTTGGCAACTTTTACCGTCCATCAACTACCTAATACCTAATTTCCTGTACTAGTTCACAGTCTAAACTTACGAGCTCGTTATCGTGATTAGTTTTTAGCCTAACCTTTCAAACCCAATAAGTCACGAAACCCCCATAAGCTATCATAAATATGCGTCCGACATAAAGGGACTGCGCTAGTAGATAATATCGTCTCAATTATAATATGAATCGTACCATTCAGCTAGCATTCGTAGCAATATTATCAGAAGAGTTCCAGAAGCTTCGTTATAAATCAAATCTATTTACGTTGGTACAATAAGTATGAACTTAAAAGATTTTTGTCAAACTCACAAGCTTTACAAAGTTTTATGCGCAAAATAAGTCACCTTTTTACTGAAAGCGTGTCTCACGAGCGTCTCGAATAGGTCAAGATGTCTGCGAAGTGGGTTGAATAATGTTAAAGTACAGTGAGAATGAGTGTTATAGATTTTTTTGTTCAAGTAATCGGGGTACCGTTACATCGCTGGTGTAATAAACGCGAAATCTAGGAAGATATTGTACGGGAAAAGCTCCCACGGCTACAGAGTGACGCTGGTCTGACTGCAGTTTATCAGCGAATGCCAGGTGTTTGTTTTGTTAGGGCCAACGCTTTTAATCGACACGCGAAAATTTGCAATGTCGCGTTTAAAAGGACGTTGATCACTGACCTCTATTTCAGTGCTCAATGGTTTATATGTACTGAAAAAGGTAATATTGTAGAGGTCAGCGACGCGACGTAAGAAACCTGCAACTAAATAAACAAATACCGAACTGCCTCAGCTGATTGTCATGTCGATATTAGAAAAAATACAAGGATGTACCTACGTATTGTATTTCCCACATTTCCTAACATTGTGTAGTGCATAATATTATGTGTGAAACGTGTGTGGTAGTTGAGGCTCCCGGTCCCGAGGGGATGTGGTATGAATTGTGGTGTACAGAACTATTTTGGCTTCAGTCGCTCTATTACTATCTACGACTACAAAGTACAAGTAGAACATAAAGTCGTAATAACAACTACGTACTTAACGAAATATGGAGCTTTGTGTGAAAACATTCGTAAGATGATGGTCTAGTCCGGAGGTCTAATATAGCAGACATTTTTTTGAGAAGGTAATAGTAAAACTCAAGAAAAAGAGGGGAAGAGCACGTTTCTGTCTTAAGCTAATACCTAACTGTGTTAGTAGAGTTTGTTTGATGGTAGATAAAAATATATAATCGAGCCTTGAATACCGTCATTCACGATTTCACATCCACCGGCCGACCAACTGTTTATTGTGCCATGCCGTGAGATCTAGAAAATATGTTAGCCGGCATGTTAACGGGATCTAATGGAATATTCCGCTAAAAATTCTCATTCTTGAATCTTGTCTTTATGTAATAAGCACAATAAGCCCCTGAGCTGTAATTGGAGTCAACCATCAGGTCTAATAATTATTGTTTAAACTTACTTTATTAATACTAATGGTTAAATTCTCTAAAGTTAATACTACTTATCCTCGAAATATCATCGGCATCAAGAAAATACCTACCCAGTGCAGTTTTCAAGCTAATGAATTTACGCAGCTTGTCTTTAAAGGTAAGCAGTGGCACTGCAGATCGATCGGTATTGAATACCTATTAAATAACCATAGGTATTCTCTTTTATCCTATAATTGCAGTGCTTAGGTTAGTCTTTGGTTAGACTATTAAAATGTTTAACGAATGGATTTTAGAAAGTTGAACTGCGTGCGCTGTCGCAACTAGTGCACAAGATCCTCATTCCAAAAGAGTACGGTCTATATTCTGTCTGTAGTTACCTATGTAGGTAATTGGTACTGGGGAATGTGTTGTCTGGCTAAAATACAATAAAAAGACGTGTGACACCGGCTACCTGCAGCGTTACGTAATAGTGTTGCAGAGACAGCTGTTGCCAAACTTGAAACTCATGAATTACTCTATAGAACTCCTCTATAGAAGTATATACACTGGTCCACAAACCATTTTGGGAAGTTTTAACTATTTTCGATCCATTGAACTATTTTCGGACTCAACAATAAATTACTTACATATGTTAACTTTAACACTGTCAAGCCCAATATTTTAAGTAGAGCATAATATTTTAGTTAAAATAAGGTACTTACCTGCTTAGGTACCTATATAATTTTCAAAAAAGCTCTTTGAAAAGGTTAACGTAGGAAGAGAAAGAACCACGAATAGGTGGTTGGTACTGGTAGGTACGTACTAGGTACCTGCCAGTAGTACGTACCTACCAGTACCAACCATATAAAATATACAGTAGTTACCTATCATGTAGTTATTTGAAGAAAACGGATATTTAAGTGAAACCTGTATATATGAAAGCATGCGTGACAGCAAGGCTATTTCGATCAGCATTTTATCTACAAGTAGGTAGGTATCTAGTCAATATTAGGGTAGTTTTATGGCAACGCGGGTGTGTGTTCAAGGTTATTTTTATATATGTAGGTGCACCACGGTCGATAAATAGGTCGAACCTTCTAGCCTCTAGCAGGCTGTAGCTAATTCGAACGTTTTTGAGGACACCTTGATTGAGAACAGCTGACATTGCTCAGGATCTGTAAATTATTCTATTCGAATTCGAATACTTCGTTTAAGTAAGTAATACAAAGTTTATATTATTACTAGCGATCCGCCCCGGCTTCGCACGGGTAGCACTAATAATCCTAATCTATATAATATAAACTACCCTATCTCTCAAGTTAGATCGAACTGCACATGGTGTGCGAATTTTATTATAATCGGTTAAGTGGTTTAGAAGTCCATTGAGGACAAACATTGTGACACGAGATTTATATATATTAAGATTACTTATTTATATTATTATTATTACTTATTTTTAAGTTTGTATAAAAAATTCGAAACTTTAAAGTTTAGACTTTCTGAAGGTTTCGAATTTTTGATATTACATATAGGCACATTTTCGACGTGTTTTTAGAATTAGTAGTGACATGGATCGAAAGAAGCGTGTTGCAGTGTTGTTATTGTTAAATAGATATAGAAAAAAAAGAAAATTTTGGGTTCATCCACTTATTACAATAATGAACGCTGATGGGAACTATTTTATTCGAAAATACAATGGTTTGAGAACAGAGGAAGATAAATTTTTTGATTATTTTAGAATGAGCATATTTTCATTTGTCCCAAAGGACGGGGCGCTTCTCAATTAACGTTATAAAAAAATCCAACCAAAATCCAACCAAGTGTGACGTAACATCGCAGGAATGTGCGATGCGAATCAAATCGGAAGTTTTTGCGATGCATCCTGCGAGCTCGCAGATTTTTGCGATGCGATGCGAATTCGCAGTTTTGTGTGGGAGCCCTAAGAATGACATAGAAATAAGTAGTGGTTTGCCCGGAACTGAGACCTCGCGGTATCCATAAAATTTTACAGAGCGCCATCTATTGACAATTGACATCATTGTGAATTCTGTTAAAAATACTGAAGCTCATTAAAAATTAAATAATTTCGTTTTATTTTCGTTTCCTTCTAATATTTATCTAAATTTAGTATTTGTTGTTCAAGTACAGGATATAATTCAAATAATTGATCAAGTTTCAGGCTCAGCCTTTCAGAAAATTGAGAGTTCTGAGGTCAACTTTGGACGTTAGAAATTCTCCACTTTGAAAGCCCCCCATTTCGTCAATTTTAGGGGAACAATTAAAAAAAAAACACTTTTGGACTCTATTCCTAATTATCTTTAAAATGATATACCGCACTCACGCGCACACACTAGCATGACTGTTGTGTTGAGCACTATAATATTATCTCCCGCGCAGATGGCTAATCTCTCCGGAGAAAGGCCGCCGTGGCCGAAATTCTGTCGGGAGGACATTATAATCCATTATTATACATTTCCCCATGTTTCTGAATTCGATCGGAACAAACCATGCATCGGAACTTGACGGCAGACATACCTATACCGGTTTGGGAGGAAAATGACTCACGCCGCGTCGCATTCGAGTCTGCGGCCAATAATCCTTTAAGTATAGGTAGTTGCGGTACTGTTTTGTTTCTTTTTCTCTTGTTTATCCTCGTCCATGAGTCATGCTCATGACCCCGTACGAACGCCATTGACTTATTCTTCTGATTAATTTATAAGTATACTAGCTGATGCCCGCGACTTCATCCGCGTGGGTTGAGGTTATTTTGGTTCCCGCGGGAACTCTTTGATTTCCCAGAATAAAAAGTAGCCTATGTGCTGTTCCAGACTATAATCTATCTCTGTGCCAAATTTCATCCAGATACGTTCAGCCGTTTTGGCGTGATAGAGTAACAAACATCCATCCATCCATCAATCCAAACTTTCGCATTGGGTAATTATAATACATATTCTAGTATAGAATATAGATAGATACGATTGATTTTCTTGATGACCAAAGATGCATTGAAGCAATTTGGTTGGTATCCACTATTCATACTAATCCGTACTAATATTATAAATGCGATAGTGTGTCTGTCTATCTGTCTGTCTGCTACGCTTCAACCGAGTCCCACCTGTTCAACCGATTTTGATGAAATTTGGTACAGGGATAGGTTGTATCCAGGGAAAGGACATAGGCTACTTCTTATCCCAGAAAATTAAAAATTTCCCACGGTAATCGAAAAACAGTCCACGCGGACGAAGTCGCGGGCATCATCCACTCGTAGTTCACCATATGTCTGTGTAGTTCACAATAAATAATAATGGTTGTATTGCCTGAATAACAATCCACAAACACACCTACCATAGGTGTTCAGTAGAATTTTTCCGACTTTATGATGGGTATAGCAGTATGTCTATAGAACATCATCGTTCAATTTAATATTCAGTATTGCTCGAGATGGATTTGAAATCCAAGCTTTCGACGAAGTAAAATACTTGTTAAAGTAATCTTGAATATTAATTATTGGTTTCTGCAAGCTATTTCGTAATGGCTCATATAATTTTGGCGACATAATCTTAAACTTGGTGTTTTATTTGATAAGTGAGTTTTAAATTTAATCAAACAATATTAGTTTGTGGCTACAGACTGCAGACAAACAAAGGAGGCGATACCTAGCCCCGATCAACGACTAACTAAAAAACTTCTGCAACACAACCGAGCCAAACTCAGTATAGTTGTTCATGATAACAAGACACTGCCCTCTTAACAAACACCTATCAGCTATCTATTCTAGGTATCACCGACAGCTCTCTATGCAGAGCCTGCACATGGAGAGCGACGAGACACCGAAACACGTGCTGCTCGAGTGCAGCGGTGTTTCCACCCAACGAGAAGCCTACATTGGCTCCCTAGCAACACTACCGGAAGTACTCGCCGACCTGGGTGGCCTGCTTGGATTCTGTAGTGAGCTCGGCTGACTGAAATGATCCAGCGTAATGCTTGGACTTTGTTAACAATTTAAGGAATAGACTCACCTTCTCCAGATGTTTCGACTTTCGACGACTAACGACTTTATCGTATCAAGCACATCTGGATCTGAAACAAAATTGCATAACATTACATTACAAGTTTTAAAAATGTACCTATAATGTTAGCAGATTATTTAATGTGTACAGTTGTATCGAGATTTATCTCAAAAGTTAAGTTATAGCATATGACATAATATGAGCATGATATATTTTTGACATTTAATATGCCTGACTGCTGACGTGATCCAAAGGATGTAGCGGCATTGAAGCGAATTGTTCCATCATTGCATGAGTTTGCTTAATGATATCCAAGTAACACGAGCTGACATATAAACAAAGGACCACCCTAAAATGCCTCTACTGTTATTAAAAAAAAATTAATATTTTATTACTATAAGTAAGTATAATATTGTTTATACTTCTACCATACCTTTACTACTGTTTTAATCATACTTTTGCGGGTCTAAAGTCAGTCTTCATGCCCTAGGGCCGTAATCTAGTCGATCGATCGCCCAACTAGTTGACCAACCCCATACTGTAAATATGCACAACAGAGTCTAGGCTCCAGACTGGTCGACCAAACGACCATTTGACATAAAAGTTTTTAAACCAAGGAGTATGTATACCTGCATAAACACTGGCAGCATGAAAAGCAAAAAGTTTGAATATCAAAGCAGCGGCGCCAAATGTGACTCTATCGAACGTGAACATTCACTTTTAATTTGTCTTTTCTTTTTATTATTTACTAGACCTATGTATCCTACTTACTATGATTTGCAATAAATATCTAACCGTTACAGTTTGTTTTACTGTTATGGTAGAAGTATAAAGTAGAGTATACACCACCGGGATAAAGCAGTTTTTTTCTTGGGCGCTTGAATCCCTCACTGCACTCAGGACTCAATCTTAATTCCCTCCCTTTGGTCGGGAATTAACTTATAACACCCTCGCTGCGCTCGGGAGTTAAATTTGGAGTCCTTCGTTACGTTCAGGATTCAATGTAGCGCCCGTGACATAAAACAGTGCTTTATCCCCTTGGTGTATAATCTACTATAAATAGTAAACAATTAAAACAAACAAAAGTTAAACATATCTGTATTTTCTAGGTATAAATTTATCTACTTAGATACTTTATCTTGATATCTTAACAACACAATATTACAACTATATCTATTACCTACCTACTATATATTAAATATTGTAAAACTGAACGATTAAAGTATTTTTTATACTAGCTGATGCCCGCGACTTCGTCCGCGTGGTTTAAGTTTTTTTGACATGTCACTCTCCAGCCCCCCGATTATGTAAGAATTGTCCATCAAATGGTAAAGGAGCAGCGTCAAAGTAATATAAACCATAAGAGCATTGAATTAGAGCTCAATTTCGCGTATCCATTCTTATACGTTTGAGTATCGTACATACCTAAACGTATAAGAATGGGTACACGAAATTGAGCTCTAATTTAATGCTGTTATGGTTTATTTACTTTGCCGCAGATTTTAACGATTTCATCGGTCATTCTTACATGATTAGGGGGCAGGTCCTCAACTATACCCAAAATCCTAACTAAATACTAACTGGAATTCAGCCATCATGTCACTACTAGCTGATGCCCGCGACTTCTCTGCGTAGAATAAGTTTTTTTAATTCCCGCGGGAACTCCTTAATTTTTCGGGATAAAAAGTAGCCTATGTCACTCTCCAGGTCCGCAACTACTCCCATGCCATAAATCACGTCGATCCGTTGCTCTGTAAACGGCGCGATTGAAGGACAAACCAATACACTTTCGCATTTATATAATACTAGATGATTCCCGCGACTTCGTCCGCGTGGATTAAGGTTTTTTGATTCCCGCGGGAACTCCTTAATTTTCCGGGATAAAAAGTAGCCTATGTCCTTCCCCGGGATATAACCTACCTCTATACCAAATTTCAGCAAAATCGGTTGAAAATATGGGCCGGGAAAGCGTAGCAGACAGACAGACAGACAGACAGACACACTTTCGCATTTATAATATTAGTATGGAAGTATGGATTAGTATGATTTTAATCATGGGGAATCAGTTACAAATTACAATGTAACACGTTGCGCACTAAACAGTCATAGTCTATTAAATTGGCCGTAAAAATTCTTCCAGTGTTGCTATTCTATGGCCTATTAGTCGACTAGCCTTCATAAATCTAAACCGTGTAATCTAGAAAGTTGGTTTTGAAAGATCAATATTTCATTCAGGGTTCCAACTTCCAAGTTTCAACTAAGCGTTTCGCGATTTTTCTTCTATTCAACACTTTCGGTATAATTTCTCGTTGTCATACTTTTTAGGTACAAGTTGTTACAACTTACATGCGAATTCTTGAATAATACTGTATTTAAATAAGTAAGTTAGTATATAGGAGAAAAACATCTGTAATTTCATACATTTAACATCTATATATACTTATACTTCTATACTAATATTATACATGCGAAAGTTTGGATGGATGTTTGTGATGGCTGAACGAATATGAATGAAAGGCACAGAGATAGATTAAAGTCTGGAATAACATGCTACTTTAAATCCCCGAAAATTAAAGAGTTCACGCGGGAACCGAAAAACCTCAATCCACGCGGACGAAGTCGCGGGCATCAGCTAGTTATGTATATATTATGAAGTATGAACAGCTATGAGGGTCATTATCGATTTTCGTTTTAAAAGCGCACTTTTGCAAAACAAAATTTTTTTTTCATTTTCATAATTATTTTCTATATACACAATAAAACAACACTATGAAAAAAAATTACATGTGGAAGGCCTCTTTGTAACTCTAGCAGTTATCCAAAAAATTGATGGAGTGTAATGAACTAGTGGAAAGAAATGAATAGTGCCTGGAGTGTAATTCAAAAAAAAAATTCAAAATTCAAAAGTTTTTTATTCAAATAGACTTTTTACAAGTGCTTATGAATAGTCTAATCACCTACCGTTGGACATAAATGAAACCAGTAGCTATTTACTATATTTTTAATAATATTGCCAGGAGTGTAATGACCTACCGTTGGACATAAATGAAACCAAAAGCTATTTACTATATTTTTAATAGTCAAACGTTCCAAAGCTTTTTGGAGCGAAATGGATATCAATGAACTGGAAACAAATGACCATTTCGATTTTAAATTCAAAATACTGCTGAGTCGTTAATGCACAAAATCTACAAAATATAACTCTGGACAAAAACGATACATGAATCCTAGTACTATATCTAGAAAAAAATTATAAAAATAGCTCATCTTAAAAATCGATGGAACGTAGTGAACTCAACCACTTGACAAAATACTCCTGACTACTCGCGATCGCAATTTTTTTGTACTAATTGAATGACGACCATCCCGAAGCAGAACAGCAGCGGCGCTGATCGAGACGCGGGATGCGCGGGGGGGTAAAGTGTTGCTGTACGAGTATGAACACTTTGTAAAGTAGCGATTCCATTCATGCAGCATGTAATGACCGTTTGCGATTGACGAAATTGAAAATTGGATTATTTCAGGGTTGGAACGTAAATGTAAATTACAAAAGGTAAACAGTCTAATCTTAAATAGATGTTTTAGTTAAAAAACAAATTCGCTATATAGTTTGTCATACACGAACTGAGTAAAAATTTTTTTAACTTTCGAGATAGTTAATTGCATACGGAAACAAATGACTTTTCCACAGGGTTTTCCTCATTTTCTCTTTACTCTGAGTATACAGCCTGTTTGTAATAGAATGCCTTTATGCATCTTTTGAGCTTAAATACTATAATCAAAACCATTTCTTCCATAACACATAAAACATACAGGTTTTGGCCTTTGCAAGGCGATTCGAACGAAAATCGATAATGACCCATGAACCAAATGGGCTAACTGGAACACTACACTAGGCATTAGCTATTTAAACCGTTTAAGTATTATGCATTCAAAAGAAATGCTGATCAGAATGCGGCTGCCTGCCCTATACTACTGCGGGACAAACATTCACCATCTACATATAATTATATTATATGATTATATTATTATCAGCTCGCATTGTTTTGCTTTTATTGTTCATTTGAACTGGAACTGGCCGTGATACATTTTTTTTATACCTTTCAACTTGTTTATAAAATGTAAGATAAAATAAGTAAGTTATTTGCAGCTGCAGTATTCCACTCTATTAGCGTTGCGGAACGAAATTATACTCAAGGAAGCGATTCGGATGCCTCTTCGGAAGCATATCGGGATAAGCCTACTAGTTACTTAGTTTATTAGATAGTACGAATATGAAATAGGAGCAGATAACTAACTTCGAAACTAATGTTATAAAGAGGAAAGATTTGTTCGTTCGTTTGTTTGTTTGTAATGGATAAACTCAAAAACTAGGTACTAAACCGATTTTAAAAATTCTTTCACCTATAGAAAGCTAAGTACATTATTAGCGAGTAACATGCCTAACGCTGAGTTGCACGAAACAAATACAAAAATTTAAGTGGTACTTAGACTAATTTAATCGCAAGAATCGTATGGAGTCTTGTGATTAAATTAGTTTAATCAACTCAACACTTAAATTTTTAAAATAGTTTCGTGCAACTCAGCGTATGTTAATAATGTAGCTTTCTATTATTTTATTTTCAAAAAAATCAGAGATCCTTAAGAGAATTGCAATAATGTGAACTAAGTCGGGAAAAATCGTCTCTTCTGAGAGCTTACGTGGCGTGCGCTGCGTAAATAGTAAAAGTAACACGAAAACAATGTATGGTGGAATTGTTCCTCTCAAAAAGGTCTAAAAAAAAGTCCGCGATAGCAATATATATCTATCTTTGGTCTAAGGTTGACTCACAAAAACCATTTTTATGATTTTCAAATTTGGTCTAAACCAATGCTTTACTTGCAAAGGTGTTTTTACCGACATAGTATTAATCCATATCAAAATAAATATGTTAGTCATCTCAAGTATTTAATTAAGATAAAAATTGTCCTTTAAACCATTTAATTTAGATGAATATATTATGAGATATCATAGAAATAATGTAACGTGCGAGAGAAAAAGGCGCGACTGCGGCCGGCGGCGCTCAGATAAAATACCTATACTCTTACAATGTAAAACCTGCCCACTGTGAACTGCCCACTGCCCACTGGCTATTATAGACTATTAGGATTATTAGTGCTACCCGTGCGAAGCCGGGGCGGATCACTAGTATTTTATAACTAGCTGATGCCCACGACTTCGTCCGAGTAGAATAACTCTTTTTGATTCCCACGGGAACTCCTAAATTTTCCGGGATAAAACCGGCCAAGTGCGAGTCGGACTCGCGCACCGAGGGTTCCGTACAAACCTGTAGTAAGTTTTAAATTATTAAAAAAAAACTACTTACTAGATCTCGTTCAAACCAATTTTCGGTGGAAGTTTGCATGATAATGTACATCATATATTTTTTTTAGTTTTATCATTCTCTTATTTTAGAGGTTCGGGGGGGGGGGGGGGGGGGGGGAGGACGATGGCGTAACTCTAGTGACGTGTGTCTGTGTAAATAATTGCTAATTAAAGTATTAAAATGGATAAACCGTGTTTGGATTTAATATCTCAGAAGAGGGATAATGTATTTCACGTGCTAATTAATTGTTTATCCGGACCTATCCTGAAAATGGTACAAATTGTAATTCAAGATGTTATGACGCCATGACCGTGACGTAATACGTGAAGCAAAAAAAAAAAGAAAAGAATTATTAATTGTTGTCATGACGGAAGGTTGACCTATAAAATACAAGAAGGATAATTAATGAGTGCTAAAACTCGTATTGTGAAATGATCGTAAGTACATAAATACCTACGTGGGTTGGCAATCGGAATTGCATTGGAAAGTTGGCATGGAAAACTCAAAAAGAGGTATCAATGGAATAGTTAGTACTTATCAAGTACTTGCATACAAATTACCAAAGGTCAATGAGGTATGAGGTTTTACTACTATATCAATTCCATTCAGCATGTAAAGTGCCTGGAGAGAGACCTACCTAGTGGTACTGTGTGTAGGGTACATGGAAACGGTGAGTTTATTAAAATATTTATTTGAAAGAAATGATTAAAGGTTATAAAGGTATCTACCATTATGACTACAGCCCATTAACGTCCCGCTGTTGGGCACAGGCCTCCACTTTCATAGGAGAGAGGGAATTAGAGCTTAGACCCACCACTCTGATCCAATGCGGGTTGGCGGGCTAAAGGTCTAAAGATAACTAGTATAATAAATAGATAGACCATACCTACAGAGGGAGATAAGTAAGTACTTGCAGGTTGTACTTGCTTACATTAAGTACTTAAGTATCTAAGTTTTATGTGAAAGATCATAGTGAATTACACTGGTAGGTAGTTCATAACATGATCTACCTATGAGATATTTAAAGAGTTAAGTCAAAGCTATAATAGGTTGGTATGGTAGTTGGTCGACTACATAACATGGTATAAGTATTATGTAACTTATTGAAGAGGTATTTACTAATTTATTTAGTTGGAAATTAGTTTAATTGATAATCTTGTACCTAAATTGATAGTGAATATTCAATTTATTCTGAGAGTTATGTGAATCATATATACCTAATATTGTTTGAGTAAATGAACAGAGGTCAAAAGTAACTGTAATATTATACATTCCATTAAAGCAAGTATAACCCATTAAAGGTCCTTACAAGTGAAAATTGCATTTGTAGAGTGAACGGATACCCAGTTAAAATAATAAGTAAGGTACAGTTTAGCCGTTTAGTATAAATAATATCAGAGCTATACATGTTTGAAGGGCTAAAGTATATAATTGAGTAAGTACATTATATATAAATATTGGGTGGCATAGATAGGTACCTTTGTTCGGAAAATGTGAATTGAAATAATATCAAATCTGCCTGGATGAAGAATGGGTTAGCGGATTTGGGTGTGAATTATGATGGTGATATGACAGGTTTTGAGACCCGGTTCAACTGAAGTTGGTATTTAATAATAAGTGTGTTGTCTGTCTCAAGTATTGCACAGTGGCTGTTTGGAGCGGTGTGCTTTATTGCCTGATAGAGCATATGATTTCTCATTATGCGGAGAGACTGAAGGAAAAGAGAGATATCACATCAGTGATTGTACTCGCACCTGGGGTACCATGGTTATGGTGCTGTGTACGGGCTAATGTCTGTTAAGATAGCCGAGGTTTTGCCAAGATAATAATATTTTTTAATTTTACAGGTGTAATTAATAAATTAATTCTTGAGTTTTAGTGTGGTCTTCGCAATGTTCTCTGGCCAAGACCAAAAGCTAGTGGCATATTATGTTATGGTGGTTGCATAACCTGCACCTTAATAACAATGGTATGGAATGATGTCTATATAACATATGGACCGAGTCCGGGTCGCATATCTTGCAGTCATGTTAGCAAATAAATGCAAAAAGAACTAAGTGGTAATTTTGGTAAATTCAAATTTAATTGTAATGGATGATGACTCTAAAGTCAAAAAGGATAAGTGGCAAAAAAATAAAGGAGGATGCCACATTTTTGAAAAAAAAAAGGAAAATTATAATTTTTGTTTAGAGGGAAAATAAAGGAGATTGGCAAGTTTGTAAAAGGCAATGGTACCTTTTAGTGCAAGGAGATTTATATACAGTCATCTTATGTGGTGCAAGGAGTTACAAGAATGATGCAAAGTTTAAGATTTAACTTTTATAGTTAAAGAGTCAAAGTCAAAATATATTTATTCAAAGTAGGTACTTACACAGTACACTTAATGAACGTCAAGTATACAAAGTATAAGACGTGGTGGTGATGATTAACATAGGTATCTTAAAACTAAAGTTACGAGGGTTCCAAACGCGCCCTGGTCTGAGAAGAGTAAAATTGATTCTTATGAATTTGGGAGCTAAAGCCCGGCTGTTGAATAAAGATTTAAATGTTACTCTGGAGAAAAATAACATAAAGAGGATGTCGGGTGGAATGGTACTGGTGGACCGGTAATGATAATATTGCAATAATTCATATGGTGGAGATGAACAGGGTGTATAATATGAGAACATAACGGTATTTTGGGAGTGACTCATTTGTGATATTTTGGTTTGATATTTGTTGAGGTAAAAACAAAATAGAAATAAATATGCCTGCGGGGCCATGGGTCAGCTTCAGGAAAATACCTAAAGGTGAAGTACACTTATTGTAAATGTCACATGCCTGAGGGGCTTCATAACAAATTGATGCATGCGCCAGCAGGGCTGCACAGCAGATCAGTTTTAGCTAAATACCTAAAGTGGGGTACACTTACTGTATATGTCACATGCCTAAGGGGCTTTCATACAAATTAACGCATATTGGCGCAGGGCTGCACGGCAGAACAGTGCAGAGTACAGAACAGTAAATGTAACATGCCTTAGGGGCTTCAGTACAAACTAATACATTGACTTGCAGGGTTGCAGATTAGTTTCAGGGAAATGCCTAACAGGGGCCTATGGCTCAGTGGTAAGACACGCCTAAGGGGTTTCAGTGCCAATTCATGCATATGCCTGCGGGGCTACTGGTAAGTTTCAAAACATGCCTAAAGGGGCTACCGCGCAGATAAGGCAACATGCCTAAGGGGCTACAGAACACATGTCTTAAGGGGCTCCAACGCAAATTATAGCACACGCCTCCGGGGCGACAGAGCGCATACCTTAAGGGGCTGCAGTACGTATAGCGTATGCCTACTGCGTAACGGATCAGCTTGCTGGGCACACAGCTGATAGAACATGCCTGAGGAGTTATATTATGTGTTACAGCACATGCCTGCGGGGCTACTTCACACAGACTGCCTTCAGTATAATTTAAATTATTTTTCAGTAAAGGGCAGTTAGCCGTTGTGGTTGTCACACCTTGCCTTCGGGGCCTAAGCACTTGCCTTCGGGGCCTACGTACTTGCCTTCGGGCCCTACGCACTTGCCTTCGGGGCCTACGCATTTGCCTTCGGGGCCAACGCACTTGCCTTCGGGGCCAACGCAATTGCCTTTGGGGCCAAAGTACTTGCCTTCGGGGCCTACGTACTTGCCTTCGGGGCCTACGTACTTGCCTTCGGGGCCTACGCACTTGCCTTCGGGGCCTACGCACTTGCCTTCGGGGCCTACGCATTTGCCTTCGGGGCCAACGCACTTGCCTTCGGGGCCAACGCAATTGCCTTTGGGGCCAAAGTACTTGCCTTCGGGGCCTACGTACTTGCCTTCGGGGCCTACGTACTTGCCTTCGGGGCCGACGTACTTGCCTTCGGGGCCTACGTACTTGCCTTCGGGGCCAATGGACTTGCCTTCGGGGCCTACGTACTTGCCTTCGGGGCCTACGCACTTGCCTTCGGGGCCTACGCATTTGCCTTCGGGGCCAACTCACTTGCCTTCGGGGCCAATGCACTTGCCTTCGGGGCTCACGAACCTTGCCTTCGGGGCCGACATACCTTGCCTTCGGGGCCGATGAACCTTGCCTTCGGGGCCGATGAACCTTGCCTTCGGGGCCGACACACCTCGCCTTCGGGGCTGATATACTTTCAAGTGTGGACATTAGCGCCCTCGGGGCTGGACTGTAAAGCCTATCGGATTCTGATGAGCAGATGGTGAATCACTAGTAAGTTACCAGTGGAGCTGTACGCTGACCGCATAACTCATGTGGTTGTTCCTTGCCCGTGGGGCTCACCGCTCATGTAAGTTAATTCCGTACCTCTTATATTTTACAACATTTTGAATATATCGCTGGTGTGGAAAACAGGGGCCATGATGCCAGTAGACTTGGAAAGTCTAGCCTGCGGGGCTGCTACGTTTCGATTTCCGGTAGCGAGAGTTGCAAAATAAAGCAAAGCTTAGGTAAATTGCCCGCGGGGCTAGCCCGATTAGTACAGGTAATCTATTACTCGCCGTTGGGGGCATGATAGCATGCAAGTAGCAAAACAGCTGTTTTTCAGGTGAAAGCGCGGTGATGATAATACAGTTCAGTGAGTGTCACGTTTAGGTGACAAAGGCTTAATGGGTCTGTAAAATATGCAGATGGTATTCACTGATTTCAACTATTGCTTTAAATGCGAGGCACTGAGTGGCAAACAAGTAATATAACCGCCGCGTAAGTTGAGCTATGCACAGTAACACATTTCGGGTGTCAAATGATGTGCGTTAATGAGGTGCGCCGCGAGGGGCCGCACGTTACCATACGTTCCATACCATAGTTCTGTAGTACGATGTACCTGCGCAGACGACCGCCATTTTGGGTCAAGTTACGGGACGCGATTTATATCGGTGTTATGTTTTGATGCCATTTGGAGTTCACTAAGATTCATGTGAGAGTAACAATATTTCTATGCAGGTTGAGCGATGGATTTAACAAAATATCGTGGTAAGAGATTTACTTATCTTGTAAAGAGACTCGCTCTATGATGTTCCTTGGGATATTCATTCATAAAAGTGATATGAATACCATAATTAGATTGAGGGGGAACAGTGAAAAGTAAATTACAAAAATATTGAACAACCAAGTAGGTACACTACTACACATTTATATTTTATTAACATTATATTGTATTTATATTATGATATTATATTATATACGTTTTCACCACACTATCACGACTGCACAAATCAAAATGATATGAGTTGGCAAGCAGATGCCAAGGTATGTTGTATTGAATAGTATCAACATTTGAGTTCGGTTTTACGAAACGTTGAAATTTGGCAAGAGCTGATGAAGGCAGTACCGGGCAGTTGAGTTGCCTGTTGTGTTAACTTAAAACGAACAATACGATGCAGGGCCACGGTATAAGGTAAATCTATTCTTCCGGTGGGAATAAGGTGCTTTTGAAACTTCAACATTTCAAATGAAATTAGGAACGTAGAGATTTGCTCAAAAGATGGAGCATGTGCAAAATATACAAAATGGCTCATTATAGAGAACGTGGCTCAGGTCTTCGGGTTTTATTGAGTTTTGTAACCAATTGTAACCGATTGTCAGATAAAGTTCTGGGGGTGAATTGTAACATAAGCTAGCCTGGCTAAGGCTTACAGAGAAGGTATTTGTCATTTATGCCATGTGTAAAGAGGGAAGTATAATTAACTGTAACAAGTGAGTAATAATAACCATTCTGGAAAGTAACAAAGTGAACATGAGTATACTCATAGGAAAACTAATTATAGGTGTACACCAGTAGATTATAAGAATCTTATTTATCATTCAATCAAATGATTGTGTTCTCATCTCCGTGAGAATGTCGAAATTGTTACGAATTACTTATACAATTGAAACTTTGGGTTAAGAGTAAGCAAGTGTATGATGTTATAAACCAGACAGAGTTAGTTTCTACCATTTCACTGATTATTACCTAAAGATTAATAATTGTCATTAAATTCACCAGAGTCAACTTATCTAGAATAATATTATGATGAGCTGTGTTATGGGCGATAAATCCATATTTACTAATAGGTGATGTTTTGTAACGCGAAAAGACAATGGAGACTGATGCTCTTTTAACCTAAAACATAGTCTTGTTATCTGTAAACTGTACTTGGCTAAGGTTTATAATGCTAGTGCGTTAACATTGGAGTGTCAGGCGTTAAAGGCCAGCATTAATACTACAAACGGCAGAGTAGCATCAGCAATCATCGTGATTTTAATTAAGTGTTCAAATTATGTAAACTTCGGGACGAAGGTTGGGTCAGGATGACCGAACTGTTAGATTGAAAGTTAAATACAATTTATGTATGGTATCCCTGCTAGGGTTTTGTAGAGTGGCAACACTGCTCTGGGAGGGAGAGGACGATGGCGTAACTCTAGTGACGTGTGTCTGTGTAAATAATTGCTAATTAAAGTATTAAAATGGATAAACCGTGTTTGGATTTAATAGTAGGTAGGTACTACGAGTAAACTAATAAGGCATTTCGAACCAGCAGGTGGTAGATTTATCAATAGAAATCTTTTTATTTTGAATCAGTTAGCTGCTAGATTAAATAAGTAAATGATCGAAAGGGACTCTAGCATGCGGCTTTCTCCAATTAGGAGTTCCCTATGATTTAATTGTTATTGTGTCTAAATGCAAATTATACTTAATATTCATATTATAACTACGAGTAAATTAACTAATAGTTGCATTTCGAACCAGCAGGTGGTAGATTTATGAATATTTAAAATCTTTTCGTTTTGAATCAGTTAGCTGCTAGCTTAAATAAGTAAATGATCGAAAGGGACTCTTAATACCTGCTTACATTGAGTAATGCTCGAAATTAGAAAGTAGAATCAACAAACGGAAATTGGATAATGTTTTAGTTAGTAACAGCGATATGACATGACTATAATATAGTATGGAATTTATAATAAACTTGAAATGTTAATAAATAAAGATCTAGAGACCAAACGCGCTGACTCATGAGTCAGCATAGAGTAAAAAAAAAAGCATAAACTCGCAGTTGTGAAATTAATTAACTAACAACATTAACGATTACCTACCTGAGATTTAGGCGTTTATATATATGCGTTTCTATAGTATTTATAGAAACGCATACGCAACGCCCGCCAAAGCGAGCCAAAGGAAACGGGGCACTACCTACCTTTTCTCGAAGCGTTTCGTCGGATTTTCGAACCGTCATAGCTTAGGTCCAGATGATGCTAGAAAGCTGAAATTTTCAGGATAAGGTGTTGTTGGCAAACTTACCAAATATACCAAGTATAAATTTTCTAGCATATATAGTTTCAGATTTATTGATACCTGAAATACGTCGATTTCGTGACTGACTCACTGACCGTCATCAACATGAAAAAGGTACTTCCTGAAGTGCTAGAAGGCTGAAATTTGGTATGTAGGCTAGAATTTGCATATAAACAACAGGAAAATTAAGAAATCTGAAACTTTTCCCCTCCAACCCCTCCTATAGGGGGTGCAAATCTGACAGCATTTCCTCGTATTTTAGAACAGTCATAACTTCGGTACGGATGATGGTAGAAAGCTTTAATTTTCAGGATAACATGTCGTTGGCACATTTATTAAACATACTAAGTTTCAATTATCTAGCATTTATGGTTTCAGATTTATTGATACCTGAAATACGTACTTTTGGGGGTTTTTTACTTTTACTAAATCACATGAAACACGAAACCTCTAGGGTACTTCCTAAAGTCCTAGAAAGCTGAAATTTGGTATGTAGACTAGGAATTGCACATAAACAATGGAATAATTAAGAAATCTGAAACTTTCTTTTTCCAACCCCTCTTATTGGGGGTGCATATTTGACAGCGTTTCCACGTATTTGCTAACCGTCATAGCTTCAGTCCGGATGATGCTGGAAAGCTGAAATTTTCAGGATAAGATGCTGTTGGCCAACTTATTAAACATACCAAGTATCAATTGTCTAGCATTTATAGTTTCAGATTTATCGATAACTGAAATACATCGGTTTCGTAATTTAGCCTTATAAATCGCTGATGAAAATCAAAACCTCTAGGGTAGGTACTTCCCAAAGCCCTAGAAAGCTGAAATTTGGTATGTGGGCTAGGAATTTCATATAAATAATGGGAAAATTAAGAAATCAGGAACTTTTCCCTTCCAACCCCTCCTATAGGGGGTGCATAATAGCTGCACAGTCGGTACTAAAAGAAATATGTGCAAAATGCCGTATACATACATAATACCGTACATAAATAATATATATATAAAATTCATGACTCAGGTACAAATGTTCTGAATACAAACATTATGCCCCTAGCAGAATTCGAACCCGCGACCTCTCCCTCAACAGTCATGGTCTGTAACCAATCGGCCAAACAGGTCGCACATAATAATCACGTAATCTTGTCATTTTTATTCTCATTATTTTCATTTTATTACTGAAAAATTATAAATTAATAATTTAAGGTGAACGACACTGATGCCAATCGGTTGAAATACCACAAAGCCCGGAATCGCTGTAATACATTGTGTAGAGATGCTCAACGACGCCACATACATAAATCAGTTGAAAATGGTGATACTGCTAAAACCTGGAAATTTCTTGAGTCACTTGGAGTTGGTAAATCATCCCAAAAACCTTCTATTAATATTGATATTGAACTCCTTAACAAACACTTTTCTACTTCCGACACAATGGATAGTGTCGATAAAGAACACACTCTTAATATTCTTTCATCCTCCTCAACTCCGGACTTTTTACCGTTTACTTTTGAGTCTTTCACTGAATGTGATGTTCAGAAAAACATATTGTCCATCACGTCGAATGCTGTTGGCACAGACAGTATCAGCCGTAATATGATCGTTCCCATTCTTGATATTGTAACTCCTATCCTAACCCATATTCTGAATTATTCCATTAGCACTAGCGCATTCCCCGAAGCTTGGAAAACTGCTCAAATTGTACCTATTCCTAAAAAGTCTAACCCATCCTCAGCTAATGATTTCCGTCCCATTTCTATCTTGCCATTTCTTTCAAAAGTCCTAGAGAAGTTAGTCTACCAACAGTTAAATATTTTCCTTAATAAGAACTTACTTCTCAGTCCCTTGCAATCGGGATTTCGTCCCGGTCATAGTACGGTAACAGCGTTGGTCAAAGTTACTGATGACATTCGATGGGCGATGGACAATAAACAGCTCACAATCTTAACCTTGCTCGACTTTAGTAATGCGTTTAATACCGTTGATTACGACATTTTGTTGAGTCTGTTACGTTCTATTAACATAGCTCCATCGGTGATTGACTGGTTTCGGAGTTACCTTAGAGGTCGTCGACAGCGCATTAAAATTGACGAGACTTGTTCGTCATGGTGTGATGTGACGGCCGGGGTACCTCAGGGTGGTGTGTTGTCTCCTTTACTGTTTGCTATCTTCATTAATTCTATTACCCCGTACATCTCTTCTCTCTACCACATGTATGCAGACGATATCCAAATTTATCGCTCAGCACCCCTAGAAGATCTCGATGCTGCTGTTTCTGCCGTTAATAATGATCTAACTGCTGTTGCTGAATGGAGTAAGCAGTATGGACTTCGCGTTAATCCAGTTAAATCACAGGCAATCATTATTGGCAGTCCGGGATACATTGCAAAGCTTGACCTGCGAAAACTACCCCCGATCTGTTTGAATGGTGTCATGATCCCATATTGTGACTCCGTTAAAAATCTAGGTATATATTTAGATTCACAACTATCCTGGTCTGGGCATGTTAAAGAGCTGAGTAGGAGGACTTTTGCTACGATGAACTCTTTGCGACGGTTGCGCTCTGTCCTGCCAATTCCTACCAAAGTTATGTTGGCACAATCTCTCCTTCTTTCTATTCTCGATTATGCTGACGCAAGCTATCTTAATTTGACTGAGGACCAACTTAACAAGCTTGAGCGACTCCAGAATCTCTCCATTCGGTTCATATTCGGCTTGCGCAAATATGACCACGTATCCGAATTTCGTCAAAAGCTCAAGTGGCTCCCTATACGCCGTCGCCGGGATCTGCATGTACTTTCTCTTCTGTACTGTGTGCTATTTCATTTAAAAACTCCCTCCTACCTCAAGGAGAAATTCAGTTTTTTTGGAGTGCAATCCGATTTAAGACCATGTCGAACCTTAATGCTGAAAACCCCAACTCATAAAACGAAGTTCTTTAACAAGTCGTTCAGTGTTCGAGCCGTTCAGCTTTGGAATGCACTTCCACTGACCATACGCCAATCTAAGTCACTGGGCATATTCAAAAATGCTGTTAAGAATCATTATCTTGCAAACTAAAGACGACAACCAAAATTAATCTCTATACTTAGTTGAAATACTTATATATTATAATTCATATATATTAGTATATTTTATGATTAGCTATATTATATATTATTTTTATTTTGATAATACATATGTTTATTATTGGTTTATGTATTAGTATGTAGTTATTTGAATGTAAGTTTATTATAGTTCCACCTGCAGTCTTTTTTCCTTTATTTTCTCCTCTTCCTAAGGTTGCCTGGTAGAGATCGCTACCTAAGCGATAAGGCCGCCTTTTGTATCCTACTTCTGTCTGTGTTATTCTTTTTTTTCCAATTTTTGTCTTTGTTATTTTTACTTGTGGTGGTACAAATAAAGTGTATAATAATAATAATAATAATAAAATACCTATAAGTACTTACAACATAAAATATTTTTCAGAGGTAAATATACCTATAGTAATCATTGGCGAAGAGTCCACGTATGACCCGGCATCCCTTTAGGAATTGTTCAATAAGTAATCAACGATATTTTCGTCTAACCCTGTTCTTCGAACTAAACACTGTTCATTGGTTTGAATTAAATTAACGCGTGACAATTTATAGAAAAGTAGATGATGCCCGCGACTTCGTCTGCGTGGATTAAGGTTTTTGATTCCAGCGGGAACTGTTTAATTTTCCGGGATAAAAAGTAGCCAATGTCCTTCCCCGGGATACAAACTATCCCTGTAAATTTCATCAAAATCGGTTGAAAAGATGGGCCGTGAAAGCGCAGCAGACAGACAGACACACTTTCGTATTTATAATATTATATGGATCTAAACTAATATTAAAAAGAGGAAAGATTTAACCGTCAAGTTTGCTGTGGATAAAATAAAAAAAAACTCAACCGATTTTAAAAATTCTTCCGGCACTTCACGTAGGTTCATTCCAGTGCTAATGTAAAATCTTATGTGCTGCTCAGTGCCCACTGGCTTTAGTGGGTAAAAAATAATGGACTATTATCATGATTAGTGCTAGCCTTGCGAAGCGGGGCGGGTCGCTAATCAACAATAAGCAGATATAAACCGGCTGGCCCATACAACCAAATATCTTTAATACTGAGCACCAGACTCGAAAATAAGAACTAACTTAAGTATGTATGGATTTGCCGCTCATTACATACATATACAGCAAACCCACAAAGAAAAGAGGCAACGATAGAGAGTGGGCAATGAAAAAAGGAATAACTGTAGTGCGAGAAATAGAGTCCAAAAAATTAAAAAATCTAGTGCGCCTGCCAAAAAGAAATGAAATCCCACCAAAACCATTTCATGGATAGGCTGCCAAAACTCGCATACAAGTCCAAGTCATAATGCTTTCACTGTTAAAAAGTTATGAGATCTCTAGTAGAGCCAAGCCCCTAGTTGAGCTCCGATTTGTGCTGCGCATCATCATAGCCCATGGGGCCAGTTCCAAGTCCAAAGTGTACAGGTTTAAGTACTTTTGGCTGTACCACATTTACTACATAGAAGTCCTGACTCTATAAACTCTACATCTTGATAAAAAGATGTGGCTTGGCTGTTTCGTGATCCAATCAATCATTTAATGTTCGTGGAATAGGTATAGTTTGTGCGAGAATCACGAAACGGTCAAGCCACATCTTTTTATCAAGATGTCGAGTTTATAGAGTCAGGACTTCTATGTAGTAAATGTGGTACAGCCAAAAGTACTTAAACCTGTACACTTTGGACTTGGAACTGGCCCCATGGGCTATGATGATGCGCAGCACAAATCGGAGCTCAACTAGGGGCTTGGCTCTACTAGAGATCTCATAACTTTTTAACAGTGAAAGCATTATGATTTGGACTTGTATGCGAGTTTTGGCAGCCTATCCATGAAATGGTTTTGGTGGTTATACTTACTGATTTATGACGTTAAAAACACTACAAAGGTTTTAAATCACAAGGTTTTTAGGTTTAGACTGTAAATGCTTTTAAATCAAGATATAAAGCACATATTCTAGTAACACAAATAGCGTAAGTAAACATAATATTATCTGCGAATCATAAATTTATACATCTTGAGTTGTTTTTTTTTTTAATTTTATTCAATTTTTAATTAAATTAATTATCAATTTAATTTTAGACACTTAATTTTAAAGCATTTCCTGTTTTGATTTGATTGGTTATACGGTGAAGGTTTAGTATGACCAACACTTAATAAAGTTGGTTTTTTAAGCAAATTTATTTATTAAGATTATTTTATTTTTGTTTTTGATTTTAAATATTTTAGTTGTTTACCTTTCATGCTGTGGCACGGGCTGAGGAGGTGGCCCATTGACCACATTTACTTTTTAAGTATGTACGCAGTACATAGGTACTGCATTTAATTAATTTGTTGTACCTACTACTGAATACTGATTAATTTGTAAACTGTTGGTCAATAAAAAAATATTTATTTATTTATTTAAATCCTATAGGGTACTTGTTGCCTTGTGAATAACGATCAAGTCGAGGAGACGAAGTGTCGAGTTGAGTGACCGGGCGCGGGTCATCTCCGCGATCCTCTTACCGCTGATTCATCTTGCACAATGCACTTGCACTAGGTATTTACCTTTACTTTAAGTTTTTTAACTTACGGGATGATGCTGATTGACCCGCGACTCCGTCTGCTTGGATTTAGATTCATTAAAAATCCCGGAGAACTCTCTAATTTTCCGGGATAAAAAGCAGGTATCAGGTAATTGGGATGCAGAGGCAGACAGACAGACAGATTCACTTTAATCAAATAAATATTATAAATGCGAAAGTTTGGATGTATGGATGTATGTTTGTTACTCAATCACGCTCCAACGGATGAACGGATCTGGATGAAATTTGGCACAGAGATAGATTATAGTCTGGAATAGCACATAGGCTACTTTTTATCCCGGAAAATTAAGGAGTTCCCGCGGGAACCGAAAAACCTCAATCCACGCGGACGAAGTCGCGGGCATCAGCTAGTTAGTATATATAAGTAGGTAGTTAGGTACCTATGGATGAAATAGCTAAGATGAAAAATAAATAATCTTGGATTCCTGAATCCTAACTACAAAGCCGACGATGTGTGTTAAGATGAATATTATGATGTTACGTTTGTTGGTCTGTTCTGACTCATGCTCTGACCCTTTGTTTGTACACCATAATTATAGGTATTGAGCAATTCACAATGGAAAAATAAATAAAACGATAAAGGAATTTAACTATAGTCTCTCCAAAAGGTGCTTTTTGCGTCAATAAGTTAACAGCTAACACCAGTTTCGAATGCAAATTCAATTTTATAAAGTGTGCTATCAGTGCAACATTACGTATTTTATATAAATACTTTGATGTAAGCGTAGTCACGAGGTTACGCACGTAGGTAACATGAAACAGAATTTTTTGTTACATTCACTGAGCCTGAGATAATAGCTGTGCTACAGTTATGTAATTAGAATTTTTGGATACCAAGTACAAATGATTACCGTTTATAGTAGGTACTTACCTACGATCTAGTAAGGCTATGAATAGGTAGCATGATCAATTTCTGTGGGATGGTAATGTTAAGGTTTGTTTATTTCAAACACCTTATCAACATAGTTCTTACGTAACTAACTACTTGTGCCCAGAAGTATTCTTATACCTACTTATCAGGTACTTAAGTAATTGTTTTATCTGAATACTTGTAAATACTTACCAAGAATATCTGTTAAGTAGGTATGTTAGGACATTTCTCTTTGTGTTGGATAACTCAATTTTCATCACTAGTAAGTAGTATTTCAAAGCAGCCTAGCCTCCATACCTACACGTCACATTAAGTGACAGCTGTAATTAGACGCAAGTAGAGTATTCCGCCCCCCGATTATGTAAGAATTGTCGATCAAACGTAATGGTTCAGCGTCAAAGTAATATAAACCATAACTGCATTGAATTAGAGCTCAATTTCATGTATCCATTCTTATACGTTAGAGTATCGTTCATACCTAAACGTATAAGAATGGGTATACGAAATTGAGCTCTAATTGAATGCAGTTATGGTTTATTTACTTTGCCGCAGAACTTTAACGATTTCATCGGCCATTCTTACATGATTGGGGGGCAGGTGCAAATTCGGCCAACCATCTGCGCAACATGGTGATAAAATTATAAGGTCATCGCCTTGTTCGCTGAACTGATACTAGTCCAATTGACCTCTATTAGTCACAACCACAAAACATGATACTCCTATTATACCTACTATAACCGACGTGTGGTGTGATTGTATCGCGTCAGTGGGAGAAAAAATAAAATCTAAACAATCAGGCGATAATATCGCATTGCAAATAATAAAATGTTTACATAAAACAGTAAACATGCCTCTATAACTAGTTCTTATCATGTACAGTTTAAGTAAGTAATAGCTACGTATGGGTATTAGGGCTTTCGAATACCGGTTTTTCTCAATACCGGTATTAATACCGGAATGATTTTTTCCAATACCGGGATCCCGGGATCCCGGTATTGGAAAAAATTTAAAATTTGGTAGATGTTTTTTAACTTAAAATCAGTCTTTTCTGAAGCAAACGGCACCATAAAAAACAGTTTTCACATAAAAACATTTTTCACCAAATAAACTCAAAAAAGTGCCTTTTCTGCATAAATTCAGTGAAGAAAAGCTTTGAAGAAAAGCCGTTTTTTTTCACTCAGCGAGATTTTTTTTGGATTTAGAACGCTGTGGTTGATTATTATGCTGTGGATTGGTATGTCTATTTCACTGTCTCACGAAACGTTAAGTAACTCCTTCACTCTATTTTATATCATGCAATATTTTATGAAATTGTATTTTCTTAAAAAAAATCACCAAGTATTTATTTAAGATTTTTAGATTTATTTGTATTTTGAGTATTGAGATAGTTATTTACGCGTTGACTTAATTCTTACGAAACTATCGTTTGTTTCATGTATGTATAAGGTGAAAATTACGGACCACGTAATGTTCTGAAATTCCATCACATCATTGTAAATACAATCTTATTAAGTAATACTTATGTTATTTTCAAATAATCAATTTCTTATTCATATCAATCAGAATAATATCAACTATATGATTTTTAAAATAGAACTATTTTTGGATGAATTCTTACGAAAACACATATTTTTAACCTCCATTGAATTATGAACTTTTAATATAAAGTATATTTGTGACGCACTTTCTCAACGTACACACAAAACTAAATAAATATGGCAGGGCATTTTAAATAATTTGTGAAATTAGTGTCGAAGATTGTAATTTAAACTACTATCGTCGTCGTCGTCTCAACCTATATACATCCTGGACGTAGGTCTCCTGCATGGATCGCCACAGAGTACGGTTGTGCCCCTTGTTTCCAGCGGCTCCCTACACGGCGGCTACATGCTTGAGATCGTCCGTCCACCTAGTGGGAGGTAGTCCAACACTGCGCTTCCCGGTCTGAGGCCGCCATTCAAGCACTTTGGGACCCCAACGCCTATCGGTTCTACCAACTATGTGCCCCGCCCATTGCCACTTAAAGCTAGGACTCTTCTAGCTATGTCGGTTACTCTGGTTCGTCTACGGATCTCCTCATTTCTGATTTGATCACGCAGGTATACTCCAAGCATAGCTCTCTCCATCGCCCGCTGAGTGACCCTGAGCCTTCTTATCAGGCCCAAAGTGAGCGACCATTTTTCGGAGCCGTAAGTCATCCCTGACAACACGCACTGTTCGAAAACTTTCGTCTTCAGGCACTGAGGAATTTTGGACGAGAAGATGTCGCGGACTTTCCCGAACCCTGCCCAGCCGAGTTGGATTCGGCGGTTGACCTCTTTCTCGAAATTGGACCAACCTAACTGGACTGTATGTCCTAGGTGTATGCACTCATCAACAATTTCGAGTGCAGAATTCTCAACTAACACATGTTGGGGCTGAACGTGTGCATTAGAATTGATCTTTATCTTGTTCATATTCATTTTTAAGCCTACCTGTTGAGGAACTACTAAATGAGTAATAAACGATATTTTTGTAAGAAGTCGATCGAAGACGAAGAAAACGATAATTTTGTCAAAACACAAATTAATCTAAAATTCAATAGTTTAATTAGAAGAAAATATAAGTATCATAATAAAATATGCATTAGTTATAAATCAGATTTTTGAACGTTTTGAGAGACAATGAAATAGAAATGCCAGGCCACAGGGATCTAAATTCAAACACTAATTTTTCCCCCTGAGTGAACAAAAACGACTTTTCTTCACTGGTTTTAAGCAATAAAGGCGCTCTTTTTGAGCTAATATGCTTAAGATACAAGTTTTAAACTAAGCCGAATAAAAAACAGTAAGAATTCGGAAGAAGTTCGTAAGAATTAAGTCAACGCGTAAATAACTATCTCAATACTCAAAATACAAATAAATCTAAAAATCTTAAATAAATACTTGGTGATTTTTTTAAAGAAAATACAATTTCATAAAATATTGCATGATATAAAATAGAGTGAAGGAGTTACTTAACGTTTCGTGAGACAGTGAAATAGACATACCAATCCACAGCGTAATAATCAACCACAGCGTTCTAAATCCAAAAAAAATCTCGCTGAGTGAAAAAAAACGGCTTTTCTTCACTGGTTTTAAGCAATAAAGGCGCTCTTTTTGAGCTAATATGCTTAAGATACAAGTTTTAAACTAAGCCGAATAAAAAACAGTGGCATCTACCAAGAAATATATGCAATAGTCACTGTTTCGTTTATAGTGTCACCAATACCGGTATCCCGGTATTAGACATTTCAATACCGGTATTGAAAATCGGCGAAAAAAGTCCGGGATCCCGGTATTGGCCAATACCGGGATCCCGGTATTGGAAGCCCTAATGGGTATGTAACTAAGAAATTATGTTTATTAAAATAAACGTTTTTTTTTTCTATCCATAGACTTATTGCATGTTCCTATCTAACGCTACATTCGCACTGCGAAAAATATTCGCGCGAGTTTTATTCTCGTGATTTGTTTTCCGCGTACAGATCTCACCTACTCCAAGTAATTTGTATCAAACCAGCAATTTTTTTTTTCGCGCGAATTTTATTCGCAAGTGCGAACGTACACTAAGTATTCCACGATTTGTAAACTGTCCCCAGGTAAATTACTTATGAACTTTCAAATCCATACATATTCACTATTCAGGGGTCATACTCATAGTTAATCCGGAATTCTGGAGTTGTTATTGATAAGCCCCGAATCCCTGGAGTACCAGTATTGAATTACCTTTTCTATGGGAGCGCATGTCACTGAAATGCCATTTCTATCACAATTTTAGTGGAATTTTGTTATGCTGAGTAAAATTGTATCGCATCTATGTATAGATGCGATAAATATACTTACCTACTGCTTCAATCACTCTCGTAGGTTCTCAGTAATTTGTAAACGTTTTCAAGTAAGTATATGATATTCGAATAGTTAATTAGGTAATTTAAATACATCACATTTGAAATCATATTTGCGGTTATGGAAAATGTATTGTTCGCTATATAGAAAGTGCATCATGACCTGTGCACGTGATAACCATTCTAAATGTGTTTGCAGCGCTAAAGGATTTGACTTACTACAATTTGCTGTCACGTATTCTAAGGCATTTTTTGTAAGAACACTGTTACAAGTGCAAACTAATAACTACTTCGATGCGGTTTGTATTCCGGTTTCTGAGATGTCTTTTCTGTTGTTTATCACAGTATGGATCATTTTCATATCATGTTCCAGATAGACGACGTTACATAAAAGGGGTGAATAAGAGGTTGACGGATAACAGAAGCGAGTGGAAGGAGAAAACATGTTGTGCCGACCCCACATAACGTGGGAAAAGGGCAAGTAGAAGAAGTTCCAGATAGACGATATATACTTACCTACTTAGTTTGGTTTTGTGACACGATTATACGATACCAAACTACCTACACACTCAGGCTGAGGGTAACTCAGCAGGCGATGCATGGAGAGAGCTATGCTTGTAGTATACCTGATCGTAGGTAACGTGATCAAATTAAAAATGAGTAGATCCGTAGGAGAGCCAGAGTAACCGAAATCGCTCGAAGGGTCGCCAAGCTTAAGTGGCAATGGGCGGGCAACTAGTTCGTAGAACCGATAGGCGTCGAGGCCCGAAGATGCTTGAATGGCGGCCTCGCACCGGGAAGCGCAGCGTTGGGTCGACTCGCCCTAGGTGGATGGACAATCTCAAGCATTGGTCTACTGTGGTGGATTATAGCGAATTAAACTTCTAGTTCCTTCATTGAACGCCCTGAAATGAAATCAATCAAAATTCAAGATAAATTAAAAGTTACTTTACAAACTCTCGGTTGTAATTTTTAGTTAAGGTCCAATTGAGTCCAATAAAATAAGTTACTTTCAAAACCTAGTGAATAGGTAGGTGGTAGCTGGCATACCATGCAAAATTGTAATAAATAAACCTTAGTAAAACAAGTTTGATACAACCGGTTTTTATCACGGATACAACTTGGCAACATTTGGTAACCTGACGAGGTCAAGTAGAAGTTGGAACTCACATTACCAATTTTGGCAAGATATATACCAAACTACAAACATATACTAATAATTATTCTATTTAAATAATAAATTACCTACCTAGTAAATCAATAAGAGAGTGAAACTGTTCTAACTTTTTATAGTGGGTGGACATAGGAAGTTACATAATTTAAACGATATCAATCTGTACAGCACTTTAGTTAAGTAGATCTTATGAAGTTAGTACAAACTATCGAGTCGCAGGGAGTCGATGGATCCAGGTCGCACAAGACCGCGTCGTGTGGGAGTCCTTGCAAGAGACTAAATACTTAAAAACTGCAGGGATCACTAATCACTGTGTGAACTGTGAACATTTACTTTACACTTGACACTTAACGCCATAAAATATGTAAACTAATCACCTCGCTCCTGCACCTTTTACTTCACAAAGTGGAATTCAGTCAATATGTTTACTATTATACATTATGATTGTCATATCGTAAAAGAAGGTGTCTTTACTGCAAAAAGTGTAGAAAATATCATAATTCCTATATACATACTACATTGTAGTATACACATAGCTAGGTAAATTATAAAGTAAGTATTTAAAACAATAATTTAGGAAAGAAGTGTGAAGTGGGACAGGGGTTTGGGGTGGTAGGGTTAACGACTATTTGGAAGTTATATGTAGACAAGTAAATATAAGAAACCTTGCTGCGTTTTTTTAAAATCCCGTTGGAATTTCCGAAAATCCTATTTAGGGTTGTCTCAAGGAAAATGTCCTCCGAATGAAAGATGATGTATAAGCTATCTTCATTTTAAATTTCAGGCAAATCAGATCAATCTTTGTGGCGTGAAAGAGTAACAAGCGTCCAAACTTACAAAAATCCAAATTTTCACATGTATTATTTATTATATACTTAAGTATTTGTTAGCAGTGAAGGCCGTAGCGCACCCTAACAAAAACGTCGACGACCTTGTAAGGTCGCGTAGGCAGTCTACCTGTAACTAATCATGACCACCAAAAATGCCATTAATCCACAGACTGTTGGTCTGGACAACTTGAATAGAACGCTTCTGATTGGACAAGACCAAGAGACCAATGACGTAGGTATTTGTGATGCTGATCTTGACACGTTATCATATTTTGAGATTGCTTTGATTGATATGCGTTTATTATTTAATTAGTGACGACATTGAGATGCTAACCTAATCTTGAGAAGTTATAAACTGAGGCAGTTCTTGGGACCACAGATAGGATCGGCTTATTATTTAAGTAATACGGGCCTAGGTTTGTTCATGTAAATCATTAGTCGCTTGTTTAGGTCATTAGGTTTGTTATACCTACCTAACAAACTGCAGTCAGGTTGATTTTTATTACCAGAAACTATCAAACATTTACAAAATTCAGTCATATATTATTTGCTAAATGAAAACTCGAACCTTTATTAAGTAAATAGATATGGCCAATGCTGTTTTGATATGGCAAATCTCAACCAGTTAGTTATTATGATTTATGATGCAACCTTTCTGGACCCTAATTCTAGTGGTTCGGTTACAATTTGATGGAATTCAATTACTTACATAATATTGTTTTCATCTACGGATGCCGGATGTTTTTATGTTCTAATCATTATTTTCTAGGCCAATCAAGGTCTTGATTTCTATTGTTGGCTGTTGCGAATTGCGATAAGGGTACCTATTGTTTGACAAGACAACGATCTTACTCAAATCAACAACTAACTAGGTAGGTATACAATGTAATGTACCTAACAATGTGAACAACACACAGGCACGATTCACGAATTATTCATTTAAATAAACTACTAAATGCCCGCGCTTGGATGAAGTGTTAATTTATCTAATTCGTCCAAGTGCCCGCGACTTCGTCCCGCGCTGATTAAGTTTTTTTTATTTCGTCTAGGTAGGTATGTCCTTTCGGGATGTTGCATTCCGGAGAAGGACTATCTCTATACCAAAAAACATCAGTCGGTTGAAAAGATGGGCCGTTAAAGCGTTTCAGAGAGACAGACAGACACACTTTCGCATTTGTAATATTAGTATGGATTCATAAAAAAAGGCTAAAAATACCAAAACCCAGCAGAAATCTAAGAAAATAAAATAAGGTAGGTACCTAAGAAGGTATAGGTAGCTAGCATCTAACATAAACATTTGTAAGAAAATTTGCTAGGTATTATTGTTGTCGTTTTGCTATTATTGTTATGTTTTACATTGGTATTATCTTGGTTTGACGTGGACTGTTATATTATACATAGGTAAGTAATATGCCATTGCTTAGGTACTTATGATTACTTAATATGTACGAGGTTAAAAAAAATAGTTTTGAACAAAGTTCTGTTAAAAGATAAGGTTTAGTATGCAATCGAATAACGTCAGATTCAATGCAAGAGTGAATAGGCATCTAGTTAAGAATAGGCTATAACCTAGATCGAATCATTTTTCGCAAAAGCATAAGCCTATCTTGCAATTTAAAAATTAGATTCCATGGATCGATCATCAAACTTACCGAACCGTCCGAACCCACGGTAGCAAAATTCCGAGCGACATTTTAATTTAACCCTCAAATGTAAGGCGCTGCGCAGACGTAGACACTTTTGTGTTACTTGTGACACCATTAAATATTTTATTTTCATACAGTGAATGCGATGTCAAGTGTCAACGGATGTCAACCAACAACTGCGCAAACATAGCTATACTGTGTCCAACTGGACAGTCTATTGCCACCGTCAGATAAAAGTTAAAAGACTGTTTTATCTGACGGTGTCGTGTCGACAAAAAGTTTCTGCGTTTGCGCAGCATCTAAAACATAATTATTGCCTTGACTTCGTACGGCGTAGGTAACTACTACTAACTTGGAACTTGGAATTATACCTAGACATAAATAAATCACCACCTGCGCAGAGGTCAATTATATTTACCTTTAGGTGTATTGTAATTTGTATGGGCTAAGACAAAATGTAAAGCCGTTTGCTTCCTCGATTTTAACGCACTGCTAGAATTTTGAATAAACTTCCCACGTTTCTTTTCCTAGACAGTCATTAGGTACAAGACATGGGAACATTCAAGGCGAGAGTCGTGCTTTACAACATTCCGTCAGCTGCGATTGTGGTCAAGCGATAGTCTAGCATACATTTCCTGAACGTGAGGCAACCTCCCCTCCATTGTTTATATGCGAATTGCGAATAGACGGTGAATGAATAGCAGGTACCTACGTAGGTTATATTATGTATACCTATGAGGTAATTAACTACAACTAATTGAGTGTAAAGTTGGACACTAGCAACGTGATGATATAGCGAATTAATAAGAAATAAGTCCAAGCACCAACTGGGTCAAGATTGCTCGGCGCATGTGCACGCATAAATAAATTAATCGTGCTAAATCGCGATGTAAGTAATATTACCTATTCTGTGGTAATACCAAGTAAATATTCTTCACTAAGAGATCTCACTATACAAGTATGTACATACCTATTAAGGATATTAGGATGCTTATTTCCTGAAATATATTATTTGCTAAACATTAAGTACCTAGTACCATCCTATGATGTACATTGTATGCTCAAAGCTAGTGCTGCCAAGTAACACTACCAAGCGACTTCATATATTTTCGATTTTTGCCAAGCGAAGTCATATTTTTGAAGTTTATTTACCTCCTTCAGAATCGATTTTCATGGGGAGTAAAATCTAACTTACTCCGTTACGTTATGTACATGTTTCCATGGTAACACTTGTTTAGTAATGTATTTTGATGAATATAAATAATCCTTACTAATATTATAAATGGGAAAGTGAGTTTGTTTGTATGTTTGTTCCGCTTTCACGCCGTAACTACTGAACGGATCTGGATGAAATTTGGCACAGAGATAGATTATAGTCTGGAATAACACATAGGCTACTTTTTATCCCGGAAAATTAAGGAGTTCCCGCGGGAAACGAAAAACCTCGATCCACGCGGACGAAGTCGCGGGCATCAGCTAGTAATTATATACTTAATTAATATAAATAAATGTATCAAGCATGCTTTCAGTAATATATAAAATGCGTTATCGTGCGTCGGAGCTGACACACACAATATTTTTTTTTGTAAATAAGTAAACTGTGCAGCCGACTTACAGATATCTGTTAAAATGTAATGAAGTTTTGGATTACTTTATAAGCTACTAGCAGTACTAGCCCGCGACTTCGTCTGCGTGGTTTGAGGTTTTTGGTTCCCGCGGGAACTCTTTAATTTTCCGGGATAAAAAGTAGCCTAGTAGGTATGTGTTATTCCAGACTATAATCTATCTAGGTATGTGCCAAATTTCATCCAGATCTGTTCTGGCGTAAATAACGTGATTGAGTATGTTTTTGCATTTAATCATGGGGTATGTTTATATATATACTAGCGATCCGCCCCGGCTTCGCTTCCGGTAGCACTAATAATCCTAATCTATATAATATAAACTATCCTATCTCTCAAGTTAGATCGAACTGCACATGGTGTGCGAATTTTATTATAATCGGTTAAGTGGTTTAGAAGTCCATTGAGGACAAACATTGTGACACGAGATTTATATATATATAGATTTAAGATTTATATGTATATAATGTTTTTGGGCTCTGTCAACATTTTGCGATTTATTTTTTATCCTTTAAAAGTCATAAAGTCTTAACGAATTTCTTACAATCTATCTATAGACTTATAATAAAACTGTAACAGGTCCAATTCTGTACATTGAAGATATTTTGAAAATTTTTTTTGGAGGGCACTCATTATTCGATACTGAAGCCAAATCTGTAATTTTTTTCATTTTTGTCTGTCTGTCTGTCTGTCTGTCTGTCTGTCTGTATCTTGGCCGCGCATCACGCCGAAACTACTGAATGAATTCAAACGAAACTTGGCACGATTTGAGCCCATACTACGAGGTAGGACATAGGATACTTTTTATCCCGAAATTCTACCCCCGAAGGGGTGAAATAGGGGTTGAAAGTTTGTATGAAAGTCCTTAATTTCTCAAGTTATAGCCATGAAACTTGATATATAAGCTGCGGGTTGAAAATGAAAACATATGTGTTTCACAGTTTTTCAAAATTCCACCCCCGAAGGGGTGAAATAGGGGTTGAAAGTTTGTATGAAAATCCTTAATTTCTCAAGTTATAGCAATGAAACAGCATTTGGGCTTTCTTTAAAATATGAAGAAGTACGTGTTTCACCATTATAGGGGGATTATACCGTGGGATAGTAATATAGGCTACTTTTTATCCTGGAAAATTAACTGAAAAACTTATTCCACGCGGACGAAGTCGCGGGCATCAGCTATAAAGAATATACATACATACATACATAGGCTACTTTTTATCCCGGAAAATTAATGAGTTCCCGCGGGAATCGAAAAAACTTAGTCCACGCGGACGAAGTCGCGGGCATCAGCTAGTAATATTATAAAAATGTGTTGCCGTTTGCCATGTGTTAGGAAAAGTTTTATGATGAGTTTGTTTGGAATTAACTTTCTGGCGTCTGGATTTATGGATGACGTGGCAATTGATTGTAATAGACGCGGTGACTGTTGGTTTGGCATAAGAAGACCTATAAATAACGATTTCTATATAGCTAATTAGTAGTCCAAACTCCAAAGATTCGAAATGGTAAAGTAGGTTTTGACGACCTCCGTGGCGCAGTGTGCAGCGCTGTTGCCTTAACGTGCGGAGGTCCCGGGTTCGATCCCCGGCAGGGTTTGGAAAGTTATAATTTCTGAATTTCCCTGGTCTGGCCTGGTGGGAGGCTCCGGCCGTGGCTAGTTACCACCCTACCGGCAAAGACGTGCCGCCAAGCGATTTAGCGTTCCGGTACGATGCCGTGTAGTAACCGAATAGGGGTATGGGTTTAATATAACTGTCATGTCCCTAACAGGTTAGCCCGCTACCATCTTAGACTGCATCATCACTTACCATCAGGTGAGATCGCAGTCAAGGGCTAACTTGTAGTGGATAAAAAAAAAAAAAAAAAGGTAGGTACTAAGTACCCAAAACTTGGCCGTAACGTTCATAATATTACTTAAGTAAAGGTAACTATACAAATAATACCTATATATGTATATTAGCGAGCCTAATTTCATTTAAGTATATATATATCTACCTAATAAAGTTAAAAATTTAGCAAGTCATATAAGAAAATAACCTACCCCGTTTCTAGGGCGAGAGCAAAAAGTTAGCAGAGTCAAAGTTTCTATCACAGAACTAAGTATGTCTGTGGTTTCAACCTACAAATAAGTACTGTAATGATTAAAATAGGTTATTATTAGTAGATTAGTAGCCAAGGGCTGTAAGGCATCAATTGCAGCCCGAGATATTTAGGCGCACGAGCACAGCGAGGGCGCCTATAGTTCGAGCCTCGAGGGTGCAATTGATGCTTACACCCGAGCTAACTACTCTGCTTTACATCTCGATTGTGAGGTTAGTAGGTCCTTATTACCCCCAAATGGAGCTTGAAGGTGACCAATTAGCGCTCCAGGGTAATAATGTAGCTAGAAAAGCCCTAGGGCGGTAAGTAATTAAAAAAAAACTCTTCACTCTTTCAAAAAGTTCGCGTACATCTAACCATCATACTTTTTTTAATTACTTACCGCCCTAGGGCTTTTCTAGCTACATTATTACCCTAGAGCGCTAATTGGTCACCTACAAGCTCCATTTGGGGGTAATAAGCAACCGGTGTCTGTCTGTAATCAAATCTTGCAACTTAATGGACATGACATGTCACATGACCAACTATGAGAGCTTACCTAGATATATCAAAAATCAATGTGCAGCAATGATTTCTTTATTATTGTAAGTAATTTTTATATTTTATAGTTTTCAGATAAGAAAGTTTCAGGAGTCTGAAGGCTCTGAAAACTGAGAAAATAAACAAAAAATGTTTCACCAAATAACTGCTTTCCCACACTAGATGGCGCTTGTTGTTGTGGTTAGCGAGCCTAAAATAGTACATTGTTCACCGAGGGGAGAAAGTGAAAGTGACCGATTCCTAACTCGCGTGTATTGCGGCCCTTTGGCTACGCCTCGGGCCTCTACACCCTCGTTAGTAATCGTACTTTCTCCCGAGTGATACCTACATAGTGCTTTATACTACACGTGAGAGGAAAATTAGCGAAAATACCTACTTACTTTGAAGCTTCACTATCATACAACTAGACTACATTTTGAGGATATATTCTATTTTTTTTTCGGGCTGGGACCGACAGCTTAACGTGCTCTCCGAGGCACGGGGGTAAAACACAGCCAACTTCCTAACTCCGGGCTAGTACTGAGAATTTCTAGTCAGAAGAACCCAATCCTTAGGTAATTTTGGATCGACCCGGGAACTCGTCGGCCGCAGGCCGGTCGAACATGCTAACCACTAGATCAACGAGGCACCGTTGTTTGTTTGTCCTTAATTTTTGATAGGTAACTAGGAATCTACCTAAGTAGTTTCAGGTTGAAGAACCTAATGAGAGCGATCATTTATCAGAACATTATACACTTAGGTACAGTTGGCAAGCCACGGATCCGCATTGTTGTGCTGCGATTAGGGTTTCTACCAGACGTCAGGATGTATCCAGATAAGATTTTTGGGCAATGCTGTCGGGATCTTAATTGGACATAATATAAAGTAGGTACTTACTTAACTACTTACTTGCTAAAAAACTGAATCAATATTTAGATAAGTACCTAGTACCTAACTAGTAACTAAGTACCTACTTAATTTAGTAATAACGCTCGAGTTATCTACAATACATACACATACACATTAATTGATGCATTTATTCTTGAAATGGTGAGTAAATTTTTATGACTACCTACTTAAAAAAAGGGCCATAAGTAATGATTACCTACGCACCCAATAAATAAAAGCAGGGAAGCAGGAACGTTTACCTAATTTAATGTCGAGTATCAAATCAGGTACCTAATTATTGTAGTCCATTCATTCTAGATTTCAATGTATGGGGAAAACGGCAAAATTAATAATTAATTGAAACTACTGTTGTTTTATACCTATGAGTGAGTACATTAAAAAACACAACTCTCCCCCCCCCTCCGGTGGTGGCTTCCCCCCTCCCCGCCTTGAAAAGTGTGCCATTTTGCAGATTTCCTAGATTTTCAAGAAAACTATACAAGCTAGGACAAAACTGTCAAAGAGAGTATTGTTCCTTAATAAATTACCTACAAATAAGTTCATGACATTTATTATGATAGGAGTTATAGTTTACAAGCTATGGTGCGTTAAAGTTGACTAAAATTCGCAGCTCAGTAAAATAAGCCTTAAATTAGTTCAAAAACACGCTTGGAATCTTTAAAACAAACCAATTGAGCCCATACTCGAGGGGCTTACTGATAATAATTGAAGAGTTCCCCTATACACCTCCTGGTTCCATCATCAGATCAGCTCTATGCTGGAGCTGGTGACTTTGTAGTATGTATGGGCGAAAAAAGTTGTTTTTTTCCAGTTCCAGTTTTCTAGACTCAACAGTACATTTCCTCGCCATTGTTGCACTTGTAGTCCAGTCATTTTAGCATAAAAAAACCGGCCAAGTGCGAGTCGGACTCGCGCACCGAGGGTTTCGTACAAACCTGTAGTAAGTTTTAAATTATTAAAAAAAAACTACATACTAGATCTCGTTCAAACAAATTTTCGGTGGAAGTTTGCATGGTAATGTACATCATATATTTTTTTTAGTTTTATCATTCTCTAATTTTAGAAGTTACAGGGGGGGGGGACACACATTTTACCACTTTGGAAGTGTCTCTCGCGCAAACTATTCAGTTTAGAAAAAAATGATATTAGAAACCTCAATATCATTTTTGAAGACCTATCCATAGATACGCCACACGTATGGGTTTGATGAAAAAAAAATTTTGAGTTTCAGTTCTAAGTGTGGGGAACCCCCAAAATTTATTGTTTTTTTTTTTCTATTTTTGTGTGAAAATCTTAATGCGGTTCACAGAATACATCTATTTACCAAGTTTCAACAGTATAGTTCTCATAGTTTCGGAAAAAAGTGGCTGTGACATACGGACGGACAGACAGACAGACATGACGAATCCATAAGGGTTCCGTTTTTTGCCATTTGGCTACGGAACCCTAAAAGGGGGCATTAGGTAATATGTGTTTATTATATATCTTAAATTTTTTTTTAATTTATTCAAAGTTAAAATCAAAGCACAATCGGCGAGATGTTTGAGAGAGGGGAGGGGGGAGGGGGGTTGGGGGAGTGGGGAGGAAGGATGGCATCATTTGGGCCTAAAATAATAAAAAACTTTATTTATTTAGGGGTTAATTTCTATTCATTCCATACTATTATGCTAAGTCAACATGACTACCACCGGTTCTTACAAAATAGCAAGGTATATTTCAAAAACTATATTTTGTCCTATCAAAATAAACTAAACACTATTTTATAGGTAAGTTAATTATCTTTGTCCTAAGTCCTGACAGCTTTTTTCCTAGCTCTAATACTTCTTCTTGAAATTACAAAAAACATTTACGGATTTTACAAGGGTTTCTTTTTTTATGCAAGTTAAACAGCAATATTTCCGAAACTATTAGTTCTGTCAAAATAAACTAAAAACTATTTTGGAGGTAATTTAATGAAGTTCATTTTTGCTTCTGATATTTTTTTTCCTAGTTCTAATAGTTTCTGTGAAAATTACAAAATATATACAAGGTTTTTGAAAAAAAAAATTTTTCATGTAATAAAGGTAGTCATATTTTTCGAACTATTGGTCCTATCTAAATAAACCATAACATTTTTCTGTAGGTAATTTAATGAAATTAATTGGTCTTCGAAGGATTTTTCCTAGCTCTAATAGTTTTTGTGCAAATTGCAAATAACACAGGATTCTAACAATTTTTTTATTTTTCTTCGTATACAATACGTGGATATATATGCGAAATTATTAGTCCTATCTTTATGAACTAAATATTTTTTTGTAGGTCATTAAATGGTGTTTATTTTTACTTTTGGCAGTTTTTGCCTAACTCCAATAGTTTTCTAGAAATTACAGAATACATATAAAATGTTGAAAATTGGCTAATTTTACTGAGCTGCGATTTTTAGTCAACTTTAACGCACCATAGCTTGTAAACTATAACTCCTATCATAATAAATGTTATAAACTTATTTGTAGGTAATTTATTAAGGAACAATGTTCTCTTTGACGGTTTTGTCCTAGCTTGTATAGTTTTCTTGAAAATCTAGGAAATCTGCAAAATGGCACACTTTTCAAGGTGGGGAGGGGGGAAGCCACCACCGGAGGGGGGGGGAGAGTTGTGTTTTTTAATGTACTCACTCATAGGTATAAAACTACAGTGGTTTCAAAAAATTATAAATTTTGCCGCGAAAAAATCTAAAATGAATGGACTATTGTCAGGATCTTCTATTTTACATCCTGGCAACCCTAGCAATCCGATGCAACGCGGAAACGTAAACTGACCCACTCTACTCTTCCACTTATCCGATGCTAATGTTAATTAAGGCCGGCGTAAACGAGCCACAGACACACGTGGCCTGTTATAGTGGCGTGGAATAGAGGCATAAAAGCACTGCTAAGCATTGAGATTTTGGCCTGCTAGTAGTTAAATACATATTTTCTACCCAATGCCTAACTGCTTACCCTGATTTCAAAACCTGTGCACAATTGGCTTCCGACCGTTCTAAAATTAACTCTGACCTTGATGTATCCATCTAGCTGCATTTGGTGTTACGAAGAGAAACACGACGTTCGCGAATGTCTTGTCTGTACCGCAAAGTCAAACGGTATCAACAATCGGTCAAACGGTATGGTAGGTATACGGTACGATAAACGGTGGGAATCGTCCCATGTTGTAAATTACAGGACCGAAGTGCAGACGCATCATTTACTTCACTTCTGACCAGCTCTTCTGATCTTTCCAAGTTTCTATGCCATTAAAATGGCTTAGAATTTATATAGGTAGTTCTCTCTCTGCGTTATATTCCTTATTGCTGAGGTCCGTGACTCAGGCCCCATTCTATTAATCACATAATGCCCTGCCATTAACAGTTTTCTTGGTATAATAAATCAATTTCTTGGTTGCCAGGTCCTTCCGCATACAACTCGACTAAGAGTAATTTGCGCAACGTCCTTATAAAATAAGTAGCTACTAACGAAATGATATAATTAAAGTATTCAGTTATTGACTATTGTTATAGAATTTGGTAATGAGTTTGTTTCGTTGTCCTCAAATGTCACTGAGCTTGCGAAACAAAGAGGATTGATTAATGTGAATAACTTTCAAACTAAGTAGGTACATAGCAAATTAACCCAAGTTACTGGATGGAGTAAAGGAACATTGCAATGCGGAAGATCTGATTATCTTGATCTTTTATCCTGAGATGCCGTTGTTGAAGAGAGCTTATTCTCTTAGTTAAGTAACAAACTAGGTACTTAAGAAATTTTCAACGACGAATTTGAAGAACTACCTACCTCACTTTTAAATTCAGGTTCATTAGTAATTATAACTACCTGTATGTACATATTACACTAGAGGATGGCTACCTCCGCGCGAATAATGGTTTTTGATGCCCTGTTTATGTTTCCTGGATAATATTAGAATATGCCCTGCCCCAGGTAGAAATCTTTCCCTGTACTTTCATTAAAATCGGTTAAACAGATAGGCCGTGAAAGTGTAGGAGTCTGTCGCATTTATAATATTACTTAAGTAATTCCTGCGACTAGGTCTCGGAAAATCCCTGTCGAACTCTTTATTTTCCGACATAAAAAGTAGCTAATGTCCTTCCCCAGGATGCAATCTCTCTTATGTAGCAAATTTCGTCCAAATCGCCCAACAGATGGGTCGACGCAGATAGACGGAGAGACAATTAGTTACATTATTACCTAAAAATATAGTGGGGATTCTTTATCTGTGTAAAAGTTATTAATAAGTAACTACTTACTTACTTAAATATCATTTACTTACGCTTTGAAAGTAGGTACTTAGGTATGCAGTAAAATTATTGCCAACATCACCTTGACCTATACAAAATTAATTGTCTACTTTGATTTCCGGTCACAATAATGAATATGGAGGGTGACCGCCTAAACACTTATTTTTTGTAATTAACTACTTACAGTAAACTAAGGATCATATTAATAAAACAATATCAGTTAATTTTACCATAGATTGACCAATACTTGAGAATCTACTATGAGCGGATATCGCTTTATTACTTAATATGGGCCTAAGTACTTAACCACTAAAACTGTATCAATATCAGAGTTAGGTAAGTAGGTACTGAAAAAAATTAGATTCCTAAGTAGGTATGTCCAACCCCTACTAGTTGATTATCCCGATTTACAATTTGCTTGGATTTAGGTAGGTATAATAAAACTCACGGCTTCGGCTGTCAACTGTTGTCAGAAGCACCAGTGCTCTCCAATAATTTCGTGATTTGCTAAGAAAAACTATGATTTAAGTACTAAACATACTACCAAAGTGCAGTTAAAGTGTCCATCTCATGGTGATAGTGTTATCCAGCCCTAAAACTCACTATTAAACCTAAAAAAAGCGATCAATTAACTTGAAATCGCTCAGTGAAAAAAATTCTACCCCCACAAATTTTAATAAATCATCAACCGACAAAAATTGTTACTTGACAATGACAACTGCTGTCAGTTTCACCACCATAAGATAGGGTTGCCAGAGCTCGGAAAAAGTTGCCACATAATAAATTTTTCTAACAAATAGTAGAAAATGGACAAACAGATGGAATTATTTCTACAGAAAATAGATGAGAAGATTGACACGAAGATGCATGAATTAAAAGAAGATTTCATGAAACACACCAGTACAATAACTTCAAGTATTACATCGACAATAGAAGAAAAGCTGAACCCACTGGTTGAAGAGAACCTGAAACTCAATAGTGAGGTTTCGACAATGAAAGTGAAAATCAGTAAGTTGGAAAGGGAAGTTAAGAAAAATAATATACTACTGCATGGACTAGAAGAAACCGAGAAAAATAACAACGAACTTATGAGTTTGGTTGTGGATTTCCTAAACAAAATAGTAACTGAGAGAGGAATACGGGAATTTGATATGTGGGAAATCAGTGAGATTAAAAGGTTGGGGAAAAAAGAAGACAATAAGAGGAGACCAATATTAGTGAAACTTACTTTGGCTTGGAGAAAATTTGAAATATTAAGAAATAACAAATATTTCCCAGCATCCACATACGCCACTGAAGATTTTCCTAAAGAGGTTTTGGAAATAAGGAAAGAGTTAAAACAACAACAACTACAAGAAAAGAAAAATGGAAACTTAGCAATCATCCGATATGATAAATTAATAATTAAAGGGAAAATAAATCAAGAAAAAGGAAATGAAAAGAGAAAACGAGCCCCATCAAACACACCGCCTCAGTCTAACAGCGATAATAGCCCACAACCAAAGGCGCCAACTAAAATAAACAAAACAAATGCTTTCGAATACATGAACCGCTCCAGACACAACTCACAAAACGGAAACAACAAGCAATAGCAATCAATCAAAACCTACCCACAAAAGCCGAATAAAGGAAAAAACACAGAAACAAACAATAACAACAAATCGCATTCCCCAAGCCGGCTGGTCCCCGTGGGGAATAATGACCACCACCCTCCATCTATTACAAGGAAGACAAAAAGTGAATCTTTACAAATATGCACATATAATGTGAGATCCCTCTCTACAACTGAAAAATATCTTGAACTTACATATGCTCTTGAAAATGTTAACTTCGACATTTTGGGTCTTTCCGAAGTTAGAAGAACAGGTTGCAATATAGAGGAATATAAAGACTACATTCTATGTTACATGGGAGAAACCAAGGGAAAACACGGGGTTGGCTTTTTACTGAAGAAAACATTTAAAAACAAAATAATTAATTTCACAGGACTGTCAGAAAGGGTTGCTCTGCTAAAATTGAAACTAGAAAACCTGCACATCTCACTAGTACAAGCCTATGCACCCACAGAAAAAGCGAGTGAAGAAGAGATACATACATTCTACAACACCATCACAGAAGCACTTTCTAAAGCTGACGACAAAGTTATATTAATGGGCGACTTTAACGCGAAAATAGGACATCCCAAGGAAGGCGAGAACTTAATAATGGGTCAGTACGGATATGGCGAACGAAATGATCGGGGCGACCTACTGATCGACTTTGCTTTAGAACACAAGCTGTCTATAATGAATACATATTTTAAGAAAAGGGAAAACAGGCGATGGACATGGATTTCACCTGACCAAAAAACAACAAATGAAATAGACTTCATACTAACAAGCCACCCCCAACTCATCACAAACACAGAAGTACTCAACAATATAAAATTCCCCTCCGATCATAGACTTTTAAGAGCCTCCCTCGATTTAAAACAGCCACGAAAAGATAGGAAAAACTACAAACCTTCAGTTACAAGTCCAAAAACTGACAATGAAATTAAAAGTTATATGAATAGCCTACATTCACATCTAGAAAACAATTTTAAAGAGACTCTGAGCATCCAAAACTATTACAACATTTTAGAGGAATCCGTAGTACACAGTTTAAGCACAAGTAACCAAGAGAGAAAACATAAAAAAATATTTAGTAAAGAAACTGAGGAACTAATAAAGAAACGCACTGAGCTAATAAAAACAAAACCTAAAGATAATATCATAAGAAAAGAGCTAAGTGAAGCGTTCAAAACTACCAACAAATCTATTAGTCAAGACTATAAAAAGCACAGACAGGACATAATCACAAGAAACCTTACAAATCATAGAAGTACAAAAAGGGCACTTAAAGACTTAAAACTACAAAAAACGTGGATACAGAAGTTAGAAGACAACACAAGGGAAACAAAAACGAGAAAAGATATTATTAACCATGCTACACATTTTTACAGAGAAATGTACAAGAGACAGATACATAATGACACCCCACAAACACAAGATTATAGTAATTCTAAAACAGCAGTAGACCCAATTACTGAAAGAGAAGTGTATGACCACATTAGAAAGCTAAAAAATGAAAAAAGCCCAGGACCCGACGGTATAACTAACGAAGCTATTAAATTAGGGGCACCTGTTCTACTACAACATTTCACAAAGCTCTTCAACATGATATTAGATGCTGAGATAGTGCCACAACAATGGTGCACTTCAGAAATAACACTTATTTATAAAAAAGGAAATCCATTAGATATAGGCAATTACAGGCCAATCAGTCTGATGGCAAGTACATATAAATTGTTCGCATCTATCATCCTAAGCAGAATAGCACCTACAATTGATGATTCACAACCAATAGAACAAGCAGGTTTCCGTTCGGGTTTTAGTACAACTGACCATCTACAGGCACTAGAACAAACCATGGAGAAGTACAAGGAATTTAACAAACCTCTATATCTAGCATTTATCGATTACAGTAAGGCTTTCGATACAATTAGTCATAACTCAATCTGGGAAGCACTGAAACTCTTCAATGTCGATAGAAAATACATAAACATTCTAAAGAACATATATGCTAACAGTACTAGTAAGGTAAAACTGGAAACAAGAGGTGATCCAATCAAGATTGAAAGAGGCGTGAGACAAGGAGACCCCATCTCACCAAAACTCTTCATAGCTGTTTTGGAAACCATCTTTAGGAAGCTGGACTGGGATCACAAAGGTATTAAAATAGGCAAGAGATACCTAAACCATCTAAGGTTCGCAGACGATATTGTCATACTGGCTGAAACACCAAACACACTACAGGAACTAATATGCTCATTAGCCAACGAAAGCTCCAAGATAGGTCTGGAAATGAATGCAAACAAGACTAGAGTAATGACGAATAGCTATGAAAAACCAATATGGGTCAAGGGCAAATGCGTAGAATATGTTAAAACTTATACATATCTAGGAAAACAAGTGACATTTAGCAATACAAATAACGAAGAGGAAATACAAAGGAGAGTAAACATCACATGGCAAAAATATTGGTCACTTAAAGAAATCCTAAAAGGCCACTACTCCCTAAATCTCAAAAAAGTAGTAATGGACACTTGTATATTACCCTGCCTATTATACGGCTGCCAAACATGGGTTTACACTAACAGAACCAAACAAAAAATTACAACTACCCAGAGAGCAATGGAGCGGAGCATACTAGGAATAAGAAAAATTCACAAAGTGCGAAATACAAAAATTAGGGAAAAGACAATGCTGACAGATGCTCTAACACAAGCACTATCACTAAAGTGGCAATGGGCAGGACATATCGCAAGGCTCACTGACGACAGATGGACGATACAAACTACTAACTGGAAAGGACCACCAGGGAAAAGAAAGGTTGGGAGACCATACAAACGGTGGGCGGACGACGTAGCCCAGAATGCTGGCACAAACTGGCTGACCCTTGCCAAAGACCGGGAGCATTGGAAGCAGATGGAGGAGGCCTTTACCCGATATGGGACTACATCTACAACAAATACTACAACAAATAACAATACTAACTAGAATAAGACAAACACTAACACAACTAACACTTATTTCATCTAAAAAGTAGTAATATACAATTGTAAATACCATGGGATTAGAAATAAAAGGCTTATTATTTATTATTTATTTATTTATTTATAATAAAACTCACTCTGGAATTTCTTTAAATCCTAGGGTAGTGCGAGTTTACATTTTATTTAGAGCAAATGTACCTGAGGAACCTACATAACTATGAAATTTTAAATTTCTAGAACTCTGTCGGTCCACCATTCACAGTAACTTCGGCAACTAGGTATAAGTTAAGTAAGTACTTACTTATTATACTAATATTATGAATGCAAAAGTTTGGATGGAAGGATGTATGGATGAATGGATGTTTGTGCACACTTGCATAAGTCTGCAAATTGTAGTACTTATTGTACTGTTAGATATAAATCGTGTTGAAAAGAATTAAAGGTGATAACTATCTAGAAATGTCCAGATTAGTTAGCTTCAACAGTAAAGACTACAAACAGTAGTCTATAATTACAAAAATGATGGTCCTTATCTACACAATACAACATGTGACACAATACAAGATGAAAATATTGTAAGTAAGTAAACATCTCAAATCAAAATTTTCATTAGGGGCTGTGATAAAAATAGAAACTGTTACTGTTTGGTCATCTCTGTCCAACAGTCAGCTCACTGGTTTATATAGTCGGAGTTCCTAAAGTTTAGCTAATAATAAGAAGCATCATACTTACTTCTAATTATTAGCTGGATTCTATAATTTTAATCTTTAGTTAAGTACCACTTAGTCAGATTCTTGCAATGTTGCAAATGTATAACCTGCAAAACTCACAATTTAAATAACATGGCAGCAGTTGCACAGCTTTAATTAGCTTAAGGTTTTTTTAACAATTATGTGGACAGTTGAATAAATTAGACTAAGTAAGTAGGTAAGTACTTACTTCATATTAAAATACTGGCAATGAATAGTTTTCTTAGAACTCATGACAAAGCAAACATTAGCCTATTTGGAGTTACACTTATGACCTTAACATTACCTTTTGTATACTTATACTTTAACATGTTGCTGCCATTCATTTTACTTTCTAAAACTAGATCAAATGACAATATAGTATGAGCTATTTGGTGTTTTTTGTGTAATAAGTAATCCTTTTCATGAAAAATTATACTCTTGTACATGTAAGTAAGTATTGAGTATAAATAGTTACCTATTTCTAACTTAATATGTTTTAAGTTAAAAACAACAGCTGGCATAGACGTTTTGCATTGTATTTAGTTACAATTTAAAACTTTTTGATGGTTCAATGTTAGTACCTAAGTAAGAAAGGTATCAAATGCATTTTTTCTTTGTTAAAAGAGCCTTAAACTAACATAAATAACAGAAGCGGTTTTACAAATTGTCTGTTCCTAAATAATTAGGTTTAATTCGTTTAAAAGACCTAAATGCGATTAAGGGCCAAGAAGGAGGATATCCATCGCAGTTCTAAACATTTTAGATCAGGTGTTACTTCCATTAGTAACAAAAATAAGTTACAAATAAAGATTGGAGTTAAACAAAACGTTCGGGGTACTTACATCCAATGCTGTAAAAAAGATTCCTTGCCCACGGATAACAAAAACTGAACCGCTTTGTGAAAGAAACGATGATCTAAATTTGATGGCACTGATATCAAACAAACTTGAAATTTTTAAGACAATACGATCGATACACATAAACACGGTTTAATCACAGTATTTGACTCGTTTGCAATAAATTTTTCACAAAATTTCAAAGTTTTTCTAGAATCACACTACACACAACACACTGCAAAATGTCACTGCAGTCACTGCCACCGACCAGAAAGTCACTGCTATCCATGGTATGTCGTCTTCGAACAAATATGCTGGTTCCAAAAAACTAGCGCCATCCAGTGGACATGGTCGAGATGATTACACAGTGTTGCTATAACTAAAAAATTTGTTCAAATATTATTGAGAGTTGCCACAATTTAATCTTGTGCCGATTCGATTATGCGAATAAAGGTTATCGATTTGGTTCGATTATTAGTTCGAAATTAAAATACAAATTGTCTTACGAAATTAGTTACAAATTGTATGTACGAAATTAGTTGCAAATTGTCTTATCTACAGATTATAAAAATGAAACATTAAAAATATTTAAGTTACACTTCAAACGTCATCAATTTCCAATCAGTGTCCAGTTAGCATTAAAAAAAGTTATGTAATCGAGATGCTTTGACAGTTGTCCCTCCTTAAAGACAACTGACCTGCTTTGGGGAAAATTCTCTCAGAAGGAACGGAGGTGGATGGGATGCACGAATATTTTATGAAGGAACCTAACTACATACATAAATTGGTAAAACAATGCTTAAACATAATTCGGGATTTTCCATCTAATAGATCACTTTACTACCTACTATACACTTTACTAGTGATGGCACTAGACTTTTTGAAGTGAAACTTCTTTAGAATCGTTGTGATTTGAAAATTCGATGAAACGTATTCTGTCGTCGCTGTAGTTACAAGTGGCGCCACCGGACGAAGTGTAATACAAAGCGTTCCATTTTTGTAATTTCTGTTAAATTATTTAAATGTAGCACTAGAAAGTCTGATTTGGTATTTGCTTTTTAAGTTTTATTTTAATCCGCCTCTGGTTGATTAAACGAAAACGAAACGAATAAGCGACACCAAAAAGAGACAAACATATTCATAATGGGATTTAGCCTGCGAGAGAATGAGATAGTATACAAGTTATATTTGTCTCATTCTCTCGTAGGCTACTTTTCTGAAGTTTCACTTCTAACACACTTTTTTTACTAGTAACGGTGATTCCTTTTGTAAGTAGGGTTACCTTAACATGATTTTCTCCCAATAATCGATAATCGATTTCAAACGATCATTTTGAAAATCGATTGATCGATTATTGACAATCGATTCCGCACAGCATTAGCCATTAGGCCACATCCCTCAGAAAAATAAAAAAATATGGCCGTCGTCAATCGTCATGTACGGCCTGTGTGTACGGCGTACGCCAATCCATAAAACATTTTCTTTTTGCTGTGATTGTGTGATAATGCGTATTAAGTTTTACTTAGTTACAAAAGTTTTCAGTGCTGAGATGTGATGTGTGATTTTGGACTTTGAACGAATACTACAGTACATCTACATAACCTAAGTTATTTTTGTTACCTAATTAAATAAAAATTATAAAATTCATCTACCTACTGTTTTTATTAATAATAATGTCCTTGATCCATAATTTCAGTATTATTATTGTACTAAATACATCTTAAGTATTTAGTACAATAATAATACTGAATAATTATATTGAGTGGTAAACAAATGAATATAGGTACCTATATATACCTACTATATCGTTTGCCGAGTTTTAACTATGACCACTTGATGGCGCTGTTTTCGAGGAACCAAAAATCTGACGTGAGATGGACATCTATTTCAGGTTATACAATACTTATCTATGCTGCTATCTTTGCTTTGCGTCACTGACTGACTGATTGGATATTCTTTTTTCTATAGTCTCTGGTTGCGAACTAGTGTGAAGTTAGCAACGAACAGTAAATCATAATATGTCAAATAATATTTTCTCGTCTGTTCCCATCTAGTAGGAAAAATGTGAAACTTTATAGTACTAATGTCTCACAGTAGATGGCGCTGCTTAATAGTGGATCTACTTTCATTCAGTAACGCGACAACAGTCCTTGTGGTTTTATTAGGTACCTAGTTATTTGAATATTTGCTAGGTGGCGCTGCTAGGCATAATAGAGGCTAGAGCAAAATTTATTAGTAGATTAATAACCAAGGGGATAAACTTATAAAGCAGTGTCTTCTCGCGGGTGACGACAGACTAAGACAGCTTTATCACCGAGGAAAATACTCTACTTTTCGTATACCATTTGCGAAAAAATTAACACAATAATAATATGAGATAAGCATTTATTAAAAATAATGACAATTAAAAGTAAAAGTTAACATTTGAAACATTGGTCCAATTATTGATAGAGAGAGTTACAAATAACGTTTATGTATTGAATGAAATTGAAATTTTGAATGAATTATGAATTGAATGATTTGAAATTATGAAGAAAACAAAAACGCGGCAAATTCCTAGACTAATATTTTTTTGTCGGAAAAGCAAAGGCATCAAGCTCATACGGCCTCGTCGGTTTTCGTCATTTTATTTAATAATCATAACTGCATAATAAATGCGTATTCCTTTTTCAAAAAGATGTATAATGCTTTATAAATACAAACTCAATGGTGTAAACACAGATGTAGTTCAGTATAAATTTCGGTACGTATTCCAAATTTAAATCACATTCTCCCCCTAGAGGATGAATGAATTCTTTCCCTGTTTTTAACAGATTAAAAATGACTATTGTTAAGTTCGCTTTTTGTGGCATAGAATGTCACTTTTTTGAGCACTTAAATTACACTAACATCTTCCGGGCTTCCGTTTGTAAACGGAAGCACGGAATATGTTAGTGACTAGTGAGTGACTAGTGCAGTGATATTAGGATCATGTACGTATACTCTGTAAATACCTAGGTCTTTATTATTTTCTACGTGGCATCGCTTATAATTATTATGAGGCTGATAGCTGTATGGCGATTTTAATCGTTTTACGTAGGTATTACCTACTTAGTACTTTTCAATCAAACATCCTTAAATATAAAAGGAGCTATCCAAAAGGAATAAGTAGGTATCTCTTATCTAGATGATGCCTGCGGGCCGCGACTTCGTCCATTAATTTTCCGGGATAGGTTCCGGTTAGGTTTCCCGGAAACTTAGGCAGTGCCTGTGGGGGGAAAAACTTAAACCACGCAGACGAGGCATAAGCTAGTAGTCTATAGGTAGGTACCACCGGTTCAGAATTTTCTTTCCGAACAGGTTCCGAACCACCCGGCCGTTTGTAATTTTAGAAGAAAACACTAGTTATTCATTTAATTATACTTTAATTTAGCAATTTACACAAATACAGCCGTACATTTCAGATAGCTTTGAATAAGTATATCAAAATCAAAGTCAGATAGTAGGTACCTACCATAGACCAGTGTTGTCACCGTATACCTACTTACCAAGCAGGCAGTGATACCATGTACAGCTCGCTTTAAGTTTCCATCTAACAGTAAAAGCGTCATATGTGGAACAATTTGCCCTAAGGTTGTCCTACATGAAATTAACATTTCATTTTATATTAGTTTGTCTAAGATGCCAAGATTGCCTCGACCGAGCGCTGCTTTTACCCACAAATTAGTTTTCAATACAGTTGCTCGAAAAATGTACTTACAGAAGCAGTAAACAGGGCTTGTAAGTTAAATTTACTGCCCTCGTGCTGTAAATTTGCAGTTTTTTTTAATTTTTGTAAGTCCACTTTACTTCTAAATAAAAAGTCTTCTTGCAAAAAGGTTCTTAACGATATTGACTTTAAGTTAAATTTACTGCCCTCGTGCTGTAAATTTGCAGTTTTTTTTAATTTTTGTAAGTCCACTTTACTTCTAAATAAAAAGTCTTCTTGCAAAAAGGTTCTTAACGATATTGACTTTGTATGTAGAAAACCTAAAAAGTAATAACGTTTGGATGTATTTACCGCCCTTATATCACAAACTACTATTAATAATTTATAAGAAAAACTCAATGAAACTTTTAAAAATAGCGCGCACAGATCTATAGATTTTAGTAACTACGGCGCGTTGTTGTAATGGCTTTTTTTAAATTGGCTTCATGGCTCTAGGTTCCAGCTCTTAACTCCCAACCTGGACTATCCGGCCTTTACTTTTTTGATTTATAAAACTTAAATCAATTTGAATTAATAATATTAAATACAATTTATAATTTCATGAATTAATTTCATCAATCTACATACTCGTGACGATGGTCAGCCCTCGACTGGCGTCATCGGGCTGACATTAGTCAACTCGTATGTAAAAACCTTAAGGGACCGGCGACCGCCGCTCGCAACTTCTACTCGAACCGCAAATATAAATTTGCCGGTATATTGCTATCCCTATTTGGCGTAAGACACATGATCGCGTGCAAGCGCGATAGCAATATGAGCGTACAGAATTTGTTATACATTTAGTCTTGTTCCGTGAATACCAAAAATGATGAATGAAAAATTGTTGTGTTTTTAACTTCGTGTTGTTATTCTGTAACTTGACAATATAGGCTATGTTCCTGATCAATTAGTACGTGAGATATCGTTGGTTTTAATATGAAACTAATAAGGAGAAAACATGTCGTTTATGTCGCAAAAACATGCAAAACGCAATGTGCTTACATTTAATTTTGGGAAAGTATTTTGGAAAAATAATTGTCCAGGGACCTAGATAAATACAAGTTCAATCTTAATAATCGCATAATATGGAGGAAATATGCTCGAATTACTAATTATTTTGGTATTACGTTTGTATGAGCAATTCACTCTCCGCTGGCGCCTTAACGCCCGTGTATCAGACAATATTTTTCAATACATTTGTGAGAAAACTTGAAAATAAAGCTTGAGTAGGTATAGGTCTACCAGAATCTGATGGCAAAAAGTATACACCGTATACTGGTACCACTAGGTTTATCTACTCATGTGCTGGTACTTAGTCAGCCGTCGACTGGCGTCATCGGGCTGACATTAGTCAACTCGTATGTAAATAGTTATTTACATCTCTCATATTCGGTAAGTAGGTCCTTATTACCCCCAAATGGAGCTTGTAGGTGACCAATTAGCGCTCTAGGGTAATAATGTAGCTAGAAAAGCCCTCGGGCGGTAAGTAATTAAAAAAAGTATGATGGTTAGATGTACGCGAACTTTTTGAAAGGGTGAAGAGTTTTTTTTTTAATTACTTACCGCCCTAGGGCTTTTCTAGCTACATTATTACCCTGGAGCGCTAATTGGTCACCTTCAAGCTCCATTTGGGGGTAATAAGGACCTACTTACCTCACAATCGAGATGTAAAGCAGAGTAGTTAGCTCGGGTGTAAGCATCAATTGCACCCTCGAACTATAGGCGCCCTCGCTGTGCTCGTGCGCCTAAATATCTCGGGCTGCAATTGATGCCTTACAGCCCTTGGCTACTAATCTACTATTGTTATACAAGAGTGAAAAGTTGTTTTTTAACCGCGTGCTCAATTTTGATGACCGAGCAAGCGAAGGATTCTAAAATTAGAATCCTGAGCGTCAGCGAGGGAATCAAAAGAGCACGAGGTGAAAAATCTTTTCACTCGAGTGCAACACGTAACTTTTCATCCCACCTCAGCGAGGAAATGACTAAATGCAAAAAAAATCAAAAGATTAAATTCTGTTAATTTCTTCGTCACTAGAATCACTCATTTTAGGTTTTTCACTTATTTTCAATTTTCTTGTTTTTAATCGGTTTTAATTTTAAACAATATGACGTGAAAGAAAATGGTGCGCGCAAAGCAAATTAAAAAAGTACACCAAGAAGGTTACAAGTGTGAGTTTTTATCAAATTAAAAACGATTGTATGGAAACTCGGCACCATAGAGGTAGAAGTAAATAGGTTTTTGAATTCACACTTCATAGACGAGTGATATTTACTAACGTGCACACGATGTTCTAAATTCAATTTATTTTATATCCTCTAGAGGATAATAACGGCTTTTACCTTCAGATATCGAAGAGTAAAAATACTCTTTCCGAGATGGTGGGATGAAAAACCTATTTACCGCCCTTATATCACAAATTGCTATTTTCCTATTAGGTATTTCCAAGTAATGAGCCTGCGAGATTATTCACATCTCTAGGTCCGCGTGATTTCTTCTTATTTTAGTTAATTATTAATTATTAGGCACAGTACTTAATGATAGGTATAAGATAAGTACCTAAATACTTAACAGATTATATTTGATAAGGATGGATAGGTACCTACCTAACTACGTAGGTTCAAAATTTTTTTTTTCAATATTCAAATGTTTTTTATTCAAATAAACTTTAACAAGTACTTTTGAATCGTGAAGTGAATCTACCACAAATTCGGAATGCCATTCCTACCGAGAAGAACCAGCAAGAAACTGTGGTTGCTCTTTTCAAATAATTCATTTACAATTAGCATTGCTGGAGCGATTAAATACAAGCTCCTCTATCATTTACATAATCTTCAACAGTAAAAAAGGCTTTTTTTAGGAGCATACTTTTAATGGATTTCTTAAATTTGTGTAGGTATAGGCAATAAAGGTTGTGGAATTTTGATAGAGAAAATAATGCTCATTCCCACGAATGACCTTCTGACATGAATCCTATCCTTTTCCGTTAGATACTTAAGTATTTTAGTAGGTATTTCTCTTATAATTGGGGCTAGGGCAAATGATTAGATAAGGTGGATATAATGTAGGTTTAATTATATACTTACCTACCTACTTAGAACAAAATACACATAAAAACTAGCATTAGTAGATATTAAAGTGCTATAAATACAAACAGGTATTCATTGCACGTAACAATATAATATGTAACGAAATGTTCTTGTTTCTTTCATTTTGTACGCGTAAGAATTTTATTTCATTTTGTACGCGTGTTATTCTCTGTCAGCAACACAAAAGACGTAATTTATAAAAGGTACCTACCCACTGTAAGGGCCCTACCAGTCAAACGCTTTTACGAAAGTTACCTAGTTCCATACAAATAATAAGATTTTAAATTCGAAAATGTTTATCTGTGTGTCCGTCTGTTCGGCCAATCCGTTTATTTAACGCAATTTGGTAAAGTAATAGCTTGGCATCTCAAAAGGGGGCATAGCTAATTACTTATTTTTTGTTCCGGAAACCCACAGATCTTTAAAAAATCCTTATAATATTCTCCTGACTGGAATTCGGCTACGGAGAAGTTAAGCCAGACCATATAGGTACCTGTAGGATATATTAAAGCGGCTCACTTACGAGTGCATTCTGTTATCCCACACACTCAATGATAGTATGATGGGTCGGCAATCCGAAACGACCAGAGAGATATACGCTAGACTGACGAATTTCCGTGCTAGATATATCCGAGGCACAGGTACTTGTATTAAGTATTCTGTGGCATATACGCCAACTCCAGGCTACTACTTAGAACTTCTGGACAGAAAATATTTTTTGGCCCTATCGGGGCTTAGTACCCTGAGTCCCGACCTCAGCTGCAGCAAAATACTCGAATCCAATCATTTTATTTATGATAATTGTGAAATGATCAATATAATTTAAGTAATATTCGTGTTTCTCTAAAATAACATAATACCTTTAATTTCTAGTGACATTCGATTTATTGACATTTTGAAATTATTACAATGTTTGACTAAAACTTAATGTTTGCACATTATACTTAGCATGGCTGATTGTGGCTTTGTTTATATTTTACTTGTAACACCTCTTTTGAATACCGTGGTTGAATACCTACAATCTAGGAAATAAAGGATTTACATATTTATTTATTTGTTTATTGGACATTTTAGATTTATTATAGGTATTTACTAGGACAGCAAGCAAGCCAGTAGTCTAACAAGACAGTTTTTACCTAGGAATCGAACACACAACCTTTCCCCTAATCCACGCGCCCCAATACGTTATTCTTCAATAAATTGCATAAGGATAATATGCCACGGAACGTGTCATAAGGACAACAACATTTTTGGTAATGTCTACAGTACAGTATAGAAGTTACAAGGGAAAAGATGAATGAACATACCTCATTAGTCATACTCAACAAATAACTCAGTGAAGTTCATAATTCTACGTACCTATTAGGGTAAGGACAGTGCAAGTGTGTAAGAGCTCTAACACATGCGTCTTATTTGCAGTCCCTCCAGGCGCATGTGAGGCCCGCGCCTCGCCATTTGGTAGGCGCGAACTGTAACAGCCTTATGTCATTTCATCCACGCAAATTCACGTAATTACGCGTTACATGATCAGTACGTTTACACGAAACTTGGGATACCAGATTGGAATATGAAATTCCTGGACACAAATACATGGTTTTTTCGAAAAACTTTCTGCAAAGCTTGCCAAGTAAATTCAGAAGTGAACGATATTCTAGAGTTAAAGATTTTAATCATAACATGGATATGTGAAAAATAAAAATTATAGAGAAGACGGCTTACGAAATACACTAGGTATAGCTCAAAACTTAATAGATTGATGCTGACCGCAGAGGTCCGATACTTCAAAATACGTCTTGTAACCTGTGAATTAGTACTGCTGAATAAGGTTATACCTGTGGTTATACTGAGTAATACCTACCTACTCGGTGAGTGTGAAGAATAAATACATCAGAGCACAGATAAGAGAACCTTGATTCTCTGATCTATGCATCGCAACGAAGTGATCGCGAAGATTTGAATATTTTAAAGCACTATTGCTTTAAAATATCCAAATCTTCGCGCCGTGATTTGACGCCCGGGTTCGATCCCCGGCAGGGTCAATTTGGGAATTTATAATTTCTGAATTTTCCCTGGTCTGGCCTAGTGGGAGGCTTCGGCCGTGGCTAGTTACCACCCTACCGGCACAGACGTGTCGCCAAGCGATTTAGCGTTACGATGCCGTGTAGAAACCGATTAAGGGGTATGGGTTAAATATAACTAGCCATGCCCCTAACAGGTTAGCCCGTTACCAACTTAGACTGCATCATTACTTACCATCAGGTGAGATCGCAGTCAAGGGCTAACCTGTAGTGGATAAAAAAATAATTGATTTTCTTTATTTCGCATTCCGGACCACTTCCGGACCAAAATATGGACATGTCTGGAAAATTCCGGTCGTATGGTGACCCTGCGTGAAACTACGGAGTACGGACGAGAGTCCGTTGGACCGTTACTCGGTAACGTGTTTATTTATTTATTTATTTATTTAAATCTTTATTGCACACAAGAACACGAAAATAAACAAGACATTAAAACAACGAACTAGGACTACACAGTATGCAAAGGCGGTCTTATCGCCTAAGGCGATCTCTTCCAGACAACCTTTATCGAAGAGCCATGAGCAATTGTGTAATTAATTATTCAGCTTATTTACATTAGCAATGTGTATGTTGTTTCATTGTTTGCGTGATACAAATGAAATGCGTAAAATTAATATTTTATACAAATAATAAATTAGTGACTATTTACATTTTTACTTTAGGTATAATGTACAAAATTGTTAAAGGAAATATTAGAAACCAGCCAGCTGACTCCGGCTGATTGACTTCGTTGAATTCGATGGTCTTTATTGTATGTATCCAATAGAATCAAAGGATCTGGGATAGAACGTACTGATCGTATATATATATCTGATACGTTGATCCTGGAAGGCAAGGTTCCCGGGAAAAGAGCACTTGGAAGACAGAGGAGGAAGTGGATGGATGACGTAATGGACCCGTCATAATTACGCTGAATTAAAGAAGATTGCTCAAAATCGGAAGGCATTTCACCTGCTGACCGCCACACTTCAATTTGAAGATGACACCCGTTGATGATGACGATCCAATAGAAATCAGCATTATAGAGAGAAATTACTCCAATAAACCTCCCGATATAATATTTTCCGAAAATATATTATATCAGGCAAAAAACAGGGGGCTTAAAGCTCTAAAGCGATTGCAATGTTAAACATAAGTTACCTAAACCTAAAAGTTTGCACTGGCAGCTAGTTTTAAAACATTCTGTAAGCAGGTTGCACTCACTTGAACTCAGCGATCAAGGCCTCGTTGCGCTGGAAAATTCTTCTTCAATTCTAATGTTATTATTATCCATTGAGTAGCATAGCTTTGGCCACAACTTAAGCAGCATTATTTTGGAATATTCCGTTTTTTTCTTCCCAATAAAACAGTGGATAGGTGTTTCTACCATACAGGAGGTCTTTGGGATGAATTATTATGTCATGATCTGTTCAACTTGTGAAATAGAAATATACAGACGTCTGTCTATACGACGGGCTACGAGTCTAGGCAATGGTGCCATTTAATGATTGTGTTACTGAATTTTGTTATTTAGTTCGATTAATATAATTAATTATTGCATTAATTAATAGGCTGGTATATAATTTATGTATGAGTTTTATCACAAACTAAGATTTGTTTATAAGTTTTATCATATTAGATTACTTTATTAGCATACTCAACGGCTTTTTTTAGGGCTCCGTAGTGAACAAGGATCCCCTTATAGTTTCGCTACGTCCGTCCGTCCGCCCGCGGCTTAGCTCAGAGACTATTAGACTTTCCTATTCTGTGCTATTAGTATAGTAGAAAACTGTAATTTGGCATGGTTATACATAATATCATCCCGACAAAGTGGTAAAATAAAATTTTGAAAAAGAATTTGGTGTGGGTACCTTCCCTACACGTAAAGTGGGGCTGGGGATGAATACTTTTTTCTGGTCTATCCCGTGCTGTGATCATAGGTCCCATATCGTTGGATAGGTTCGAAGGTTCATACATATATTCTGGGTGTCGGAAAAACATTTTTCAATTCAGGGATCCGTTTGCGAAATATTAATATTAAGGTTTTATAGTGCTACTTTTTGTGAGAGTCTAGAGTCCCTCTCTGCCAGTTAAACGGTTGTTTTTGGATATGAGAAAAAATTCTTGACGAAGTTAAAAGGAATATTATCACAGCTAAGTAGGAAGACTGTACAAGTTTACGAGTAGGTAATAGTCGCCCAACGTCCGCATGTTGTGAGGGGCACCTACGGAACTCTACTCTGCGTGTGGCCCGACACGCACTTGGCCGGTTTTTAAAATAATAATTTCCTTTGTTAAGCAATTGTTTTTATCTTTTGCAAGCGCATGCTTGTACCTTGAATAAAAATTAAAATATGTATATACAGTGGCAGTGTGTTAGCCAGTATTTTTACTAGGAGGTCAAACCTTATCAAGTAATTTATCTCCTGGCATCCGGAAAATATTCCTACGTTCTATGGAGTAGGAAGGAGCATATATACAACGTTCTTGCTACTTAGAGTTGTTTGGAGAACCGCGGCAGCGCATTTACTACTTTCCTAGCAGATAAGTTATTATAGGAGGTTTAATGCAGTAGGTACTTAATCAAATTACGTAAATAAGTATATCACTCAATAAGTTTATTATTTTTAAGTAGAATTAATTAATCAAAAAATGGTCTATAAAGTAACTGGTTTCAAGTGCTATTCTTCGAAACGGCTGAAGCTATTTTGACGAAACTTTCGTAGGCAGGTAAGTAAAAGGACAACTACGTAATGAGTGATATATATTCTAGGCTAGGATTCTAAATTATATTTTACTCCAGGAAAATTAATATTACCTTGCAAAACAGTAACACACACGACGATGTCGGAGGCCAATTCTAGTAAGTAATAAGATTAACATAATGACCTTGTATTACAGTCACTGATTGTAATAATAGGTACAATAATAGGTACATAAATTATTCGTAAACATCAAAATCGAAGTCAAAGCAATAATGTTAAGCGTTTGGGTAATACCTAAAACGCTCATTTCAAAGGCTACAAAAGTCAATGCTGGCAATGCTTACAAGTATAAAATATATGTAAGGAGGTGTTGTGGCAGTGAAATAGTACCTACAGGTAATAGGAAACCGGAAGGTAATGTTACCGTAAAATTTTGACACTAATTGCTTATACTATTATCTTCTACGAAATACATAGACGGAGAGCTGGCAACGAATTTCGGGAAGGTCCTTTTGGCAAGCTGAAATTGTGGAAAATATACCTTCGTCAATTGGCGAATCCAGTCCTGCCAGTCTGGTAGAGCGTTTGCGGTTATTTCGCTACTGCGGCTTAACAACGGCATATATAAGTACTAGCTGATGCCCGCGACTTCTGCCGCGTGGATCGAGGTTTTTCGGTTCCTGCGAGAACTCCTTAATTTTCCAGGATAAAAAGTAGCCTATGTGTTATTCCAGACTATAATCTATCTCTGAGCCAAATTTCATCCAGATCCGTTCAGCCGTTGGGGCGTGATTGAGTAACAACCATCCATACATCCATACATCCATACATCCATACATTCATCCAAACTTTCGCATTTATAATATTTATTTGATGGCATTGATTGAGACGCGCTATTGAAATTTGAAATCATCGGCTAAAATCAGGTTCTCTAGAAATAGGGGCATAGTTTGACCCAAATTACTCACGCGTGAACACGAGGGCAAAGGCTAGTCAATTAATGGTAGCTAAGGGTTAAGATTAGGAAGAACAAAAAGCTCCATTACCGCTTATGTTAAAACTTTCATATTACCTATATTTTATTTGTCACTAGCTGATGCCCGCGACTTCGTCCGCGTGGATTGAGGTTTTTCGGTTCCCGCGGGAACTCTTTAGTTTTCCGGGATAAAAAGTAGCCTATGTGCTATTCCAGACTATAATCTATCTCTGTGCCAAATTTCATCCAGATCCGTTCAGTAGTTACGGCGTGAAAGCGGAACAAACATACAAACAAACTCACTTTCCCATTTATAATATTAGTAAGGATAAGGATAAGGATTAGAAAGGATATTGTACAATTCATCATTTCTATCCACTGCCGGCTCATGTAATGAGCACGAGTCAGAATGAGAAGAGTTTGGTTATAGTTCACCACGCTGGCCAAGTGCAGTTTCACATTGCTTTGAGATGATGATTCTAGAGAATGCGTACTTCGCCACGATGGTTTTCTTCACCGTTTGGTAGCAAGATAACTTAGAAAAGATGATGATCGACCCCATACCATTCAAATAGGCAGCCGAACTTTACCTTGCATGGTTATTTACAGCTTTCGTAAGTTAGTTTGGTATACTTATCATATTATCATACTTCATACTAATATTTTAAATGCGGAAGTGCATTTGTTTGTTGGTTTGTCCTTCAATCACGCCGCGACAGAGCAACAGATCGACGTGATTTTTTGCATGGTCATAGTCGAGGAGTTTCCGTGGGAATTAAAAGAGCTTTTCCACGCGGGCATCAGCTAGTGTATTATACTTTACTTACCACAATAATTATGATTATAGAAGACTTATAGAAGACCTCCTTACTGTAAATTACTAGGCGTATCTTCCTATCTTTAGTTCCGCATCATAGCGAGGTTATTCGAAAAAAAAAATCCTCTAAAATAACAATTCAATTAGTGCAGCAGTAGTAAAAATTTATGAAGAGGCTTCACTAGTTTTTACTACTGCTCTTTTTGGATTAATTTACTTCGATTGGATTTTTCCTTATGTCTAATCGATTTTGAAATGATATAGTCCATGGGTTAGCTACCTATACTATGATTGCGAAATCGAACAGACTTGAGGGTCCTTATGTACATTACATGATTACACACATTTCTAGGAGGTCGTCAAACAATAACTCATAGGTGTAACGTCCTCGTAAATGCACTATCAACTCGTGGTATTTAAGCAATAATAGTATTTAATGTGTTTATTTGGGTTTCTGAAACTTTAAGTGGGAGTTACAGGTTTAAACCAAAATAATATGTTATCGAATCGAAAGCATCACTTTGGCATTTACATGCGTTGTATAAAAAGTGCCAGTTAAGAAGATTTTTGACCTACGAGTATGACCATGAAATGAGACAGAATACCAAAGTCTTTTAATAATAACTAGTCTTCGATAAATAACGACTTCGTCCGCGTAGATTAAGGTCCTTTAATTCCCGCGGGAACTCTTTAATTTTCCGGGATAAAAAGTACCTAGCCTATGTCCTTCCCCGGGATGTAATTTCCACTATACCGAATTTCGTCCAAATCGGTTGAACAGATGGGCCGTGAAAGCGTAGCAGACAGACAGACGGACATACAGAAACAATTTCGTATTTATAATATTAGTATGGAAGTATGGATTGATAAGGTATCAATATTATTAAGGTATTTTATCATGCCGCGACTCTAGAGACCCTTAGCTCGTAACTCAAGCAAATTCCCTGCTCTGTGGTTTTGAATTGCTCGTTAATGTCTTTAGACATTTTTACAAGCTTTTATTAATTAACTTGCTATGTTTGTATGTTTGTTTAAAACAGTTATCCCCAAACGATAGAGCTGAAATTTTGCATATGTTTAAGTACACGTTTAGTTTTGATGGCAATTCATGATTAGCCAAGTGACGTCATTCTAAATCCAAGACGGCGAACCCCCAAAGATGGCTGACTAGTTATTATTTATGCACACTACTTATATCATCATACTAATATTATAAATGCGAAAGTGTGTTCGTTTGTTGGTTTATTGGTTTGTTGGTTTGTCCTTCAATCACGCCGCAACGGAGCAACGGATCGACGTGATTTTTGGCATGGGTATAGTTGAGGAACTGGAGAGTGACATAGGCTACTTTGTATCCCGGAAAATTAAGGAGTTCCCGAGGGAATCAAATAAACTTAAACCACGCGGACGAAGTCGCGGGCATCAGCTAGTAAGTATCTATTAATGAAAAGGGTTTGCTGAAAAGTAATACGAAAAATAATATGACCTCACACTAAATTCAAAATGGCGGACGATATTAAGCTTGATAATAATGTTTTTTTATGATTTATGACTTATTAATTTGGAAAACAGTTAAATGAAGAAGGTATAAAAGTTCAAACATTAATTTATATACTTAATATGCCTAATAGACCTTAATGTAGTCACTTCCAGTAATTTATGCGTTTCTAGAGAATTTAAATGCAATGAAATGTCGCAATTCCAATATCCTTGGGATAAACTAATTGACATTGACCGTTTTATATCACAAATACCTAGGTCATTATTAGTTGTTACCGATTATATATTATTACTCTAAAGTCGTGTATCATCTAAAAAACCGGCCAAGTGCGTGTTGGGCTGACTGACATTGACCGTTTTGTATCACAAATACCTAGGTCATTATTAGTTGTTACCGATTAATAGTTATTTGTTATACAAGAGTGAAAAGTTGTTTTTTAACCGCGTGCTCAATTTTGATGACAGAGCAAGCGAAGGATTCTAAAATTGAATCACGAGCGGAGCGAGTGATTCAAAAATTAGAATCCTGAGCGTCAGCGAGGGAATCAAAAGAGCACGAGGTGAAAAATCTTTTCACTCGAGTGCAACACGTAACTTTTCATCCCACCTCAGCGAGGAAATGACTAAATGCAAAAAAAATCACAAGATTAAGTTCAATTCTGTTAATTTCTTCGTCACTAGAATCACTCATTTTAGGTTTTTCACTTATTTTCAATTTTCTTGTTTTTAATCGGTTTTAATTTTAAACAATATGACGTGAAAGAAAATGGTGCGCGCAAAGCAAATTAAAAAAGTACACCAAGAAGGTTACGAGTGTGAGTTTTTAACAAATTAAAAACGATTGTATGGAAATTCGGCACCATAGAGGTACAAGTAAATAGGTTTTAATGATGTTTTGAATTCACAAACTTCATAGACGAGTGATATTTACTAACGTGCACACGAAGTTCTAAATTCAATTTACTTTATCCTCAAGAGGATAATAACGGCTTTTACCATCAGATATCGAAGAATAAAAATACTCTTTCCGAGATGGTGGGATGAAAAGGTATATTATTACTCTAAAGTTGTGTATCATCCAAAAAAAACGGCCAAGTGCGTGTTGGGCCACGCGCATGTAGGGTTCCATAGTTCCCCGTCACAATAATATGTTGTTACATTTTATAATTGGTCGACTATTACTTACTTGTTAATTTGTAAAGTCTACTTAGCTGTGATAGCTGTTTTCCTTTTAACTTCGTTATTACTGCCATGAATTTTTTCACATATCCAAAAACAACCGATGGAGAGAACTTTGCTCGCGGTTCATTTACCCTTTACAGGATCAGCTGATGATGAAAAATCAGGAGATCCATAGATAAACGAAAGAGTCGTTCTAGGCTGTGTCAGTTTGTCCTTTTTAAGCTAAAGGCAGTTTGATCTCATGGGTTTTGGGAAGAGCCTTGGATGTTAATTTCACTATTAATCAGACATAGGTGCCATAACTTACGGAATCAATGAATCGGATCTTCAAGTGATAAGTAATTATTGATAATAATTATAAAATTATGTACCTATCTTCCGGGTTTTATTTTTATTAAGGTCGACCTGCACCATTCAATGCAGATGACGTGTATATTTTCAATAAATTTGCACGCTGCACTTCCGCGTTGGACAGCCAGGCTAATCCTTTGCGCAAAAAATGAGTCAGCCCTTCTTCTAAAGTCTTAAGTTTAGCTTACCATTTATCGTTTAGCGAGACTTTTAAAATTTGTCAACTTAAGTCCGTTATGATCACATGCTATGATGCTACGCCGCCGCGCTGTACGAACGAAGATGTTGTAAAATGGCTCAAAAGAAACTTTTCTTTTAGAAGTTACCATAATTAGGTTAATCACCTCGTGAAGTAAATTTGAATAAATTAAGGCTTTCGTAGTTTCGTATATTCTAGGTAAAATCAGTGACTACGAGTTTGTTTGGTTAGGCCGTCGTTTTTTCCATGAACTCTATGCGCTTCGTGTTCCTTGGCTAGCGTGCATCGCCCACCTTCCCTACCACTTACCACCAGCTAATACATTTGCAATCTATAAAAGAATTCGATGCCTCCTTATTGCCATCTGTGAGTTAGTGACCGCTGCAGTGCTGTGTTGTGTTCAAATAAAAGCTACCAAGGTAGAGCATGATGCATTTAGTAGTCTAATCGGGAACGTCATTTACGAATTGTGAACGAGTGGTGTTGCGTGCGGAATAACTAATTTTTTTACTATTACGTACCTATATAGGTTTTTGTAACTAAGGTTGGGTTAGTTACTATACGTTGTTACATAAATGGGAATTGTGTTAGTGTCACGGAATACTTATGAAGACAATAACAAATGAGTTAAGATTATAATGGAAATTAATAACTTGCTGCTATTAAAATCAGGTTTATTGTCTCTATCTAGTCGTTAAAAGGTTATTTAGGGTTACAAAGTGGAAATGTTCTTTGATTCCCTTTTTGATTTGATTGAATTTATTGACCCTACCATACCGGCAAAGACGTGCCGCCAAGCGATTAAGCGCTCCGGTACGATGCCGTGTAGAAACAGAATAGGGGTATGGGTTTAATATAACTGCCATGCCCCTAACAGGTTAGTCCGCTACCATCTTAGACTGCATCATCACTCACCGTCAGGTGATATCGCAGTCAAGGGCTAACTTGTAGTGGATAAAAAAATATAAAAAAAATATAGTTTTTAATTTCAAAAGCAAAATTATTCTAGTCAAAACCTTTGTGTGTAAACAATAGTGTTTCATGTTGTTTTAAATGTTCCATCTCAATCATTAAACCACCACCATCCACCATCCATATTCGGATACATGACCACGTCATGTATCCGAATATATATCTACTTTGATGAATAAAGTATTCTTTCTTTAACCTACGTAGACGGACTTGGCAAAGTATAGCTCCTAACAATCCTTTATTCTTATACACTGTGGTGTAAAATGAATGAACGGATACACGGAGCACGTAGAGGCTGCAATAGATCTGTATTCGGGAGGAACGTGTATTTCAGACAAGAAGTAAATGTTTTCTTCGTGCCAACCGCGACCGGATCGTCAAAGAGATGTTGAACGGAAAAGCAAATAGAAACGTCTCAATTTTCCGAGGAACGCTTCCTCGCAGACGTATAGACGCTGCTTCCGCTCTATATAGAACGTTCGGTTCGAAAAGATTTCAATTTCCACCGCCAAATCAAAACCATAATGATAGAAACGTACTTGTACCTGGACGTACCTACTTATGATAAAAGTTGTTTGATATTCGTAGGATTATTAAAAGACAAACTGACTTCATTGGGTACACGAGCTATTTTTGGAGTTGGTAATTGGAGTTGGTAATCATCAGATTTAGTGGACCAATGAGACTTAAGAGGGTACATGATTACTTGTGTCAGTATACATTTGACTGATATATCTAATAAGTATTAATGTTATAGATATTTAACATCGCGCACAATTTAATCAGATACATTGTAAACTTCCTTTGGGTAAAATAATATTGTAATATCAAGCCAAATTAACCAAATTTAAGGTCAAGTTACATACTTACTTACTTAGGCTCAAGTTACATTTTCACAGAGCTTGCCGAAAGGATGCGAGTTTTCTAAAGTGTTTCAAACTATTGTAGGAACTAGGAACCTACCTACTGAACTCTATCTAACTATATAATAAAGCGCAATACTTACCGATTTTTTTTTTAAAGTGAACTGAGCCTTATCGCCATTGTGTTATTAATTATATCTAAATGTGGAAAAAGTTCTTCGCAATTTTGCGCAGCGAACGAAGCTCAACTTCATTTTGACTCTGCGGCCTCGTCTTACCTCCTTAAAAATCCATATCCATCCATACTAATATTATATTATATTTATATTTATATTTATACTTTTATACTAATATTATAAATGCGAAAGTGTGTCTGTCTGTCTGTCCGTCTGTCTGTCTGTCTGTCTGCTACGCTTTCACGGCCCATCTGCTCAAACGATTTTGATGAAATTTGGTACAGGGCTAGATTGTATCCCGGGGAAGGACATAGGCTACTAATTTTTATTCCGGAAAATTAAAGAGCTCCCGCGGGAATCAAAAAATCTTAATCCACGCGGACGAAGTCGCGTGCATCTAGTATTATATTAATTTCTATGATCCTTAATTTGTACTAGTCTTTTATAGCATATCTGACAGATTAGAACCAATAGCACAGATTAAATAATGGTTACTTCCAATAGTTAAAACCTGTTCCAAGCGTGTTGTAGGCAAGGAAACAAAACGTAGGTCATCACGATATCTGATTAGATCTTTTCTTATGTTAATTTGTAAGCAATTAGGTTACATAGGCAGTAAAAAGGAGCCTTGAGTCGCATAGACCTTTAGCTCAGCTTCTAATGGTGTTACTTGCCAACGTAGATATACTAATATAACTATAGTTACTATACTTGGTTTGTACAAGTTTTTATAAAATCAATACCCCTATAATCGGTTTTTACGCGGCATTTTACCGAAATGTTTTAAATCGCAGATTACCAGCAGACCAGAATAGTAACATAGCTTCAATTATTAATCAAATTGGCCCTGCCGGGAATCCAATCCGGGACCTTGCATTTATAATCAACACAGCGCTTACCACTCCGATGGGGAGGTCGTCAATATCGACTTAGAGATAATATGTATTATGAATATATTTAGTCATAAATCAATGTTCAAACTTTACATAAACTTAACGGGTTCTATGCATATGAAGTAGACTAGATGCTTTAAATAATATTAGGTATATGTACTCGTATATAATAATATTATTATTGTCAGTAACCATCAAAGACATCATACTAATTTTTTGTTGATTTGTCCTTTAATCATGCCGCAACAGAGCAACGGTGCGACGTGATTTTTTGCATGGGTGTTGAAGACCTGGAGAGTGACATAGGCTTTTACTTTTTATCCCGGAAAATTTAGGAGTTCCCGTGGGAATAAATAACTTAAACCACGCAGAGTCGCGGCCTTTAGCTAGTTTCAAATAATCGTTGAAGAAGTAGATGATCAATGTTACGTTATGTTTAAACGTAAACAGAAGTTACGAAATTGTACAGAATGCGTCACTAAGATCTCTATTGTGATAGTAGCAAGGCTGACCCGTTGGCTGGGTAAACAAACCATGCTCAAAATACAAGTAGCCCCCGGGTAGTTAAACAAGAGGTTATATTTGCTCACTTAGTTTCAAGACGTGTGCCATGTGGAGATTCACATCTCAGAACTTTGCTCTTACCCAATCAGTCGTATATTTCACGAGTTAACATTGATTTATTCAAATATTTGTAACTTTCCATGAAAATAAGATCTTCGGCAACCCAGTTGCCACAAGTCATTGAGTGAGTTAAGTATAATATTTTTATTAATTATTTTAAGAGACATATTTTAACAACGAAAATCAAAATTTGATATTTCATTCATTTTTGGAAATCTTATCAATGTTATCATGTATCTAAGTAAGTATTGCAAATTAAAAACTGTAACCCGACTACAGAAAAAATTACCACTACTTTTTGGATGTAACATGCATCATATCGCTTTTGTTTGTGTAAAATGTGGCCTTTGTCCCTCGGACCATAAATAACGAATCGATTGGCACCTCATTCATTAAAATCGGCTCAGTAGTTTAGGCGCTACGGTGGAACATACATAAATACAAACATATATACATACATACACAGACTGCTAAAATCATAACCCTTCCTTTTGGCTTTGATGTAGTCGGCTAAAAATTATACAGTCAAAATAGGCTAGTGGATAGGCATTGAACGGGAGCAAACAGACGGACAGACACACTTTTTCATTTATAATATTAGTATAAAATATAGCTAAGTATAAATAGTAGGTCCTTCGTATGGAAATTGATGTAGAATCAAGAATGTAGGTATGTACGATACCCTAAACGTATAAGAATGGGCAGACGAAATTGAGCTCTACTTCAATGATGTCATGGTTTATTTTACTTTAACGCCGAACCTTTACCATTTGATCGACAATTCTTACGTAATCGGGGGGCAGATTTCGATTTAGAAATAAAAAATAAATTAATAATGCTTTGTATTGAATCAATACAAGGGCAACCATAACTTAGTATACCTACAAAACAATCGATGATTCTTGATATAAAAATTCCATTCGTGAGAATTATTTATTTACATGCAAAGGTTAGATTTGTTTTTTTGCTAAATTCTGACCATGATAACACGCTTGATTGCTGTTATGTGATAATGTGAACCACCTGCCTGCCTGCCATTTGTATGTACCTGCTTGTCCGAGATTTCTTTATGATGTTCTCAAAGTTATGTGAAGTCTGCCAATCCTTGAATCCAAAGTGTGTCTGTCTGTCTGCTACGCTTTCCCGACCCATCTTCTTAACCGATTTTGACGAAATTTGGTACAGAGATAGGTAACTTTGCGGAAAGGACATAGACTTTTTAGAATTTTTATACCGGAAAATTTAGAAGTTCCCGCGGGGATCATAACTCATAATCCACGCGGACGAAGTCATCATCTAATAAATAATAGAATATTAAGCGCAAGATAATTTAAGTAGGTATTTAACGAGTAAGTATAGGTAGGTACTTTCTATTTAATGTTTAAGCTATTGAAGACTCGGATGCACTAGTCTACAATTTAATAAAATTCACTACACTATATACTCGTATATACTCATATATATTTTGCCTGCGAGTACGGCCTATATTAAATCATCCTAAACGTTTGCCTCAGGTTCAGAATATTTCGTATTCCGTACATTTTCCGCATTTGAATCTTTTTAACATTAGGTACTGATTTCTGTTACGAATATTGAATTTACGCTGTCTGAACTGGATTTGTCGGACATAGTCGATAGAATAATAGTAATGTAGGTGTTTGATATTTACTAAATGTATTCCAATTTACACATTTTCTCACAGGAAAGATGTAATTCGTTTTTGTTATGTACCACCACCACCACCACTACTGCCCATTAACGCCCCACTGCTGGGCACAGGCCTCCACTCTCATAGGAGAGAGGGAATTAGAGCTTAGACCCACCACGCTGCTCCAATGCGGGTTGGCGGGCTTTAACGACTATTATCATGTTAGTGATAATAACTGGGACTGGGAAAAAATACTCAGCGATTATGCTGGTACTCGGCCTTTCGCCTTGCAGCACACCTTATAATTATGAGACAGGTATTGTATTTTTGAAACACAGTACAATATTTTGTCTGTTTCTCTTAACAGAAACCAGAAATATGCAGTCATCCACCATCATCGTTCTGGCTTGCCTCGTGGCCGCTGTTGCAGCGAGCGTGCATTACGAATATTATCCCGCGGAAGAAGTACAAAATATTCAGGATGTTCACGAGTCGCTGATCGACACGCCAGTACATGAGAGAAGCGCAAGAACGAAGAGGAGTCTGCTGCTGCTTAAGAAAAAACTTCTCCTTGGTAAGAATTCCATTTATAGAAGTTGACTTTATCTTTTTCAAATACGTATGTCGCGTTGGAGAAATAAGTTTCATCCTCATCACCTAGATTCTTGATGTAAGTACATCAAGACACCTTCGTCTACCTACCTACCAATCCGTTAGGTAAATCATCCTTTTTTCTACGTGTTTAGTAATTGCTAAACCAACGGCAGCAGCGTTCCCATTGCAAATTGGGGTTACTCATATGCAGTCCTAGGCTTGATTAATCACAGATTCAAGCAACGTCCTGTCTGTTCGTTTGCTCGCTATTCATTTAAAAAAAAATTGTCTAAGAATGTGAACCTTCATTATTATTATGATCACTGTTCCCTGAAGACCCAGTAAAGAGACTTTGTAAAAACTTCTCAGACATTTCCAAGCGAAAGAAGACACTCCTGCTCTCTAAATATAATCTTTTTCGCAATACCCAGATACAAATCCCTCTAGAATAGTGTTACAACGAAGTTGGTCTGAAGTTTTTAAAGACAGAATTTATTTATCCTGCTAAATCTACGAACGTACGAAGCACTTTGCTTAGTCGTTTCTAACACGCACTAGTTGCATATGGATCGCCCTTCTTACTTCACTTTTCCGCACCAACCCGCAGTTAATTTTTGTACTTTGAACAAGAGTTTAAAGAAATCTTAAAGGCAGGCTCAATCTCTAGGTAACATCATCATGTACCATCAGGTGGTGCACGTTCTTAGGCGTGGTTCATTTGCCTCTTCTTTTGACAAAAAGTCTGGAACATACTTACAGCGCGGAAATGTAGCTAGCATCTATGGCAATCTGCGCTGGTTTGAAATCTTCAGTACTTAATTGTTATTAGATTTAGATTTTGTAAGAAAATTGTATTTACTCAAATATTTCTTCTTTAGGTGCTTTAGGTTTGAAAGCAGCGAAGGTAGGAGCCGTCGGCGCCGGAGTTGTCGGCGCTCTTGCCTACAAAAAACATCAGTCAGTACCAACAAGAATCACAGTACAATCTGACCGGTAAAGGCTTTTACTAACAACTACTAATATTAACTAACTTTAGTCTTTCCATCTCAGGAACTCCGTTAATGCGTTTAGAATTTTCAAAAGAGGAAAAGAACGGACATGAAGAAACGGGCCAATCAGATTATTGTCAGATGACGTTATAACTTATGAATTATGATATTGCTATCACATCATCTCTCTGAATTGTTCTTTTTGCATGTTTTGATGCCGTTGTGCATATAATATTGAATCGAACATAAGCATAATTTAATTACTATATTATGGACGTGCATGCAGCAACAAACTATGAACAAAGCATAACGGACTTCACGAGATAGGTCGAACAAATCATAACATCAAACTAATAAAACTAATAATGAGATAATAATATTGAGATAGATAGTAACAAATTGGGGTAAAATAATATTGCGCAGTTGTGCCGTGGCGTCACATTTTGAAGATGTCATCTTTGGGCCTACATCTTGCGTACTCGTGGACCTTGGCCTGGTAAAGAATGTTTCCATCAAGTTTCATCCAGATTAGATTCTAACTGCTTTTATATTTTCTTGTTTTGCGTATTAATTGGTCAGGTCAATGTGCCAAGAAATTGAGTTTTCAAAGCATGCCGCGGTTTGTGGACAAAGAATCACTAGGGCGTATTCATATTTCATACTAAGGGCGTATTGATTTTTTACAGTTCATTTTTCACTCATAACATTTCTTAATTTTATTATTGCAGAATTATCACATAAAGACAAAAATATATATTTCTATTTATTTATACGCAATATACAGTATATTATTATAATATAACAATTATTTATATGTATAGCTCATATTCATTTTGCTTTTGTCATCTTGCAGTCACCTGCCATCTAAATACGTCGAAGTTCATAGGTGAGATTCATTAATATATATATAGCTGCTCGTGCTGACTGACTCATTGATCACCTCTCCTGTAAAATTTTGTATGAACATTTTTTTTTTCACTTATCGCTTCGTATAGAAGACAAAAATTCATTAAGAGGAAAAATACAGAGAGAGCTGATGATTGAGGATTTCGAAGACGGATGAAGAGCACCAGCCAGGGTATCGAAGATAGGGGGGGGGTGCTCGACCAAATGTCACTCGAAACTTCATCCAATTGACAGTGAGCTGAAAAAAAATTCAAAATGGCGGATTTAAGATGGCCGCCATACAAATTTCTTCGGTGTCTATCTCGGAGAGTATAAAAGATGGAAGAGTGGTTTCTTGGCAAAAGATGATCAGGACATGAGGGTCTACTTGATGAACAGGAAAAAAATTCAAGATGGCGGAATTTATTTTTCCATAGAAAAGGGTATTGAAGATAGGGGGGGGGTGCTCGACCAAATGTCACTCGAAACTTCATCCAATTGACAGTGAGCTGAAAAAAAATTCAAAATGGCGGATTTAAGATGGCCGCCATACAAATTCCGTCGGTGTCTATCTCGGAGAGTATAAAAGATGGACGAGTGGTTTCAAGAAACCAAGCAAGGCAAAAGATGATCAGAACATGAAGGTCTACTTGATGAACAGGAAAAAAATTCAAGATGGCGGAATTTATTTTTCCATAGAAAATATATGGCAAATATTGAAGAGGCTACAAGTGTAGAACTATGCAAGACTACGGTTCCTTTTCAAGATTTGTTTTTGTGGAAGAAATCTCATTTTGACGAATGGTTCGGAGAAAAAAATATGGAGAGAGATGATGATCGAAGGTTCGGATAATGGGTGAGGAGCACGGTCAGGGTATTAAAGATAGGTACCTACTTAGGGGCTGCTCAAAGAAAAAGGGAGGGGCGGGGGGTTGATAGTCTTTGTTTTATGTTTTTCCTTTATGAGAATTTTCTTTTACGTCGGACGCTTGGCGTGCTGGCGCTTCCACTGTGCTCACTAGCATAGCAGTGTGTTGTTCAGATCAGAACACGTAGACAGTAAACCAGCTGCCCGATTATGTAAGAATTGTCGATCAAATCGTCAAAGTTCGGCGTCAAAGTAAAATAAACCATAACTGCATTAAATTAGAGCTCAATTTCGTGTTTCGAAATTGAGCTCTAATTTAATGCTGTTATGGTTTATTTTACTTTGACGCCGAACTTTGACGATTTGATCGGCCATTCTTAAATAATCGGGGGGCAGGATAGTAGGACAGCGAGTAAGTAGACAGTGGACCACGCGGTCCACTACGCGGTCCGCTTTAGCGGGCCGCGCAGCCACGCGCCATACTAGTTAATATATATGTATTATTTCTAAGTATGCATTATGTTGTCTTCACTTACTATAGTTCTGCACCTATTTTACACAGTATGTAAAACAAATTTAAATTCATTTAACAAGATAATTTACATATAGTAAGTAGATACAAATATTTGGTTCAAAATACAAGTATAAAACAACCTATACTTAAGCTCTGATTTACATGACCTGAATCAAACCTATTGTATCTATCTATAACATTTAATTATCCATATTTTGGACTTATGTATTTCTAAAAATAACTAACCAACTTTTTAAATTATCTACTTTGTCACAATATCATGTCCAAATTAAATGTATTACCTACTAAGGTCATTAACATTTAAAAGGCTTAAGTTTAAGTTGATTGTGGCTTAAATAATTTCATTACAATAAGTGGTTTTTGGGAGAGGACGGTGGTTTTCACTTTGTTCTTTATAGGCTAGATGAAACTACAATACCTACTTATTATTAAAGAAATATTAAAAAATATTTAAAAATTATTTATTTTGGCTAAGTAAATAAGTCAGTTTAGTAATTTTGCGTCACAGCTGCCTCATGATCGCATGCCTATGAGGCAAGTCGGTTTTATTGACTCGTGTGTTACGTAACCCCATCATGATATTATATAAATAATTTATTATTATTGTAACAGTTATAATCGCGTTTTAACAAATTCGATAAAATCGGAATTTATAATTTCACAGGAATGCGGATCCTTGTGCTTGATTAGATATTGACATTTCTAAGGGAAAATTGGCTTATCTGTATTGGATAGAAGCAGGCGTTACTTTGCGGAAGTCCATGATAATGAAGGAACTAGAAATTTATTTCGCTATAATCCGCAACAGTAGGCAAATCTAAATTGTAGGCACGATTGCAAAAGCACGATTGCTTTTACAATCGTGCATTGTCGAGTCAACATCTCCTGAAGATGCTCCGGTGTCGGAGTGAAACGTACGTTGAGAATATTTTGGAAGTTTATGTGGTGTGGTGAATATTACAAGCTGCAAGTGCAAGATACGCTGTACCACATAGATTTGCCTACTGTTGCGGATTATAGCGAAATAAATTTCTAGTTCCTTCATTATTGGCTTATCTGTGTTGTGATTTTATAATCAGAACACAGATAAGTATTGCAAACTTTAAACAGACCTATTTATTTCACATCTACTTTAAATAATATCAAAAATATAATATTTCAGACATGATCAATGAATCAAGCTTTAAAAAAAATAAAAGCATATACATACTTATTTTCGCATACAGTAAATAGGTACTTACTAGAAGTTTCAATATTCATTTGCTATTTAAAAACTTCTCAGAACATTCATATAAGAAAATTGTGATTTATTTATTGTGATTAACATACTTAATGTATTCTTTTTCAGTTGGTCCGGTTGAGCAGCTTAGGATTTCTGTTAAAGCATCATGTGCCGTAAGAAATCAAACAAGAAGCTTTGTTACGTAGTGTTAAGTATTATAAGTTAGGTTTATCAAAGCTGAAACCAATGGATACTCTATAAATTCTTACGTCAGATGTATTATCAAAACCTAAAGAGAAGGCCGAAATCGTAATAAAAATGTACACATTGCTTAAATGACTAATCCACATACATGTGTACATCTCGTAAGTCATCAAGCGATGTGTATATTTATATTCGTAAGGGCCCAATGAGTAAAATCATTGAATTTTTAAAAACCTTTTGCCATATAAAACCACGCGATGACCAACCATAAAAATAAACAAAGGCAGTAAGGAAACAAGACGAAAACTGAATAACTCACGTATAGTATTATTTACTTTGTAAGCTCGATTTATCTTTAACCGTGTACAAGAGATTGATTAAGAAAATATTAAAGCCGGTTTTATCCATTTGTGATGTAAATATTCAAGTAACCACAGCAAAGGAATGTTAGCTTTGGAGTAGGTAGCATTTTAAATATATTATTGAAAAACTGCTCTACTAGTCGGCTAGATTATAAATTCATTTCAAATAAGCAAGAGCAATTTCATATTTTCGGTTGATATATTGAGCTTCTGTTAGAGCAAAATAGATCTAAGTTTTCGCCTGCCTTTGTATTTTCTGTTTTTTTTTTGTAATTCTTCCAGAATAAGTCTTGGTCAAATCAATGTACATACCTACATGTATCTACAAAAAATTGATTTCGCATTTGTTATAACATTTATAACAAATCTATGTCCTATAGAAATAAGTATTGTTTCGTTTTAATTTGGATTAAAAGTAATTAAAAAACAAACTACCTACGCCTTTTTTTTCAAAATCTTAAAAGAACAAACATATTATAAAACAATTATGTATATTCGGATCCCTATGGCACCATAATATTATACCTCCATGTATGGCACCGAATAACTGACTATGGTAATTGGTAATGGTAACCTTTGTCGATTAGTCAATTAGAAGTACAGAAATCGTTATTTATAATATAAAATAAGAATAAAATGTTGGGAATTAAAACATAATATCATAAACACAAAGTTAACAGTGAAATTATTTCAATCATTATTTTGAAGATGGCTTTTAACAGGCATGAATTACAGATTAGCATTCAAATAGAAAAATAAATACACACATAGTTTTTTGCACCGATTTTGCATGCCTTTAGGTCGTGCGCTATTGAATTTCCTAAGACTGAATACGCATAATCAAATTAAATATTATAAATGCGAAAGTTTGGATGGATGTATGGATGTATAGATGTTTGTTACTCAATCACGCCCCAACGGCTAAACAGATCTGGATGAAATTTGGCACAGAGATAGATTATAGTCTGGAATAACACATAGGCTACTTTTTATCCCGGAAAATTAAGAGAGTTCCCGCGGGAACCGAAAAACCTCGATCCACGTGGACGAAGTCGCGGGCATCAGCTATATACGAATAATTTACCGTACATCCAAATTTTAATGTCTTTTTGTGCTCAAATTAATACCTAACACTAATAAGAATACAGAGATTTGCTTTACCACCAATCCTTGATCTTTGTCGGGTAGGTAATGATAAAATTGTGTGGCAGACACATGCTAAGAACATAAAAGCTAAGCGCCCTTCGACACTCGCGGAAACCACAAGCACCATCTTATGGTTGTTAAACTTATGGGGACCCTTGAGGGTTTTATGAACTGTGACTGCGGTGTTTACCCTGTCGTAAACACAAAGGGGCGAAGGCGTGCAGTGAGGGAAAAGTGGCATGTGCGAAGTTATCCGAGAAACCTGCGAACTCAAGAAATAAGAAGAACTTTATCAAAGGTTGCAACCACCTACGAGTACCTGATACAAAGTACCTGCAATTTATAACATACGTACCGGTACATGGGTACTTGTATCATCTTTTCAAAGGGTTTTTTTTGTTTTTTTTTTGATTTTTGTTTTAGCGAGATTCCCGCGGGAACGCTTTAATTTTCCGTTATAAAAAGTAGCCCATGTCCTTCACCGGGATACAACCTACCACTGTACCAAATTGTCAATAATCATCAAAATTGCTTGAACGGATGAGCCGTGAAAGCGTAGTAGACAGACATACAGACAGACAGACACACTTTCGTATTTATAATATTAAGTATGGACACTTTCTTACCTAACTATTCTAGCAATGCAAATTGAACAATGATGTCAAAACCTTTTAAGAGGCAAATGCAACTTACGAGTACTTTATATTGAGCTAACGTATTTAGCAACTATGAAGATTTTCTGATGAACTACGTGATAATATTCTGGTTAAAAAGTAGGTAGCATATTAAGCACGTCTCCGAGATGCAAGCTATGTCGATTACCTACCTTTCTTCCAAATCGTTTGCTAGGTACCGAATGGGTCGTCAAAAGTCGACCACAAAACAACATTACAAAGACAGTCACATTTTCATATATCCTACAAATGTATCTAAATTAGTAATCTTATTACATTGAAACTAACTTGTTTTTAATTTATTTCAATTGTTTACTAATTAACTTAGTGTCTATTACGATTTTCGACTGCCCTTCAAGGCCAATATCAATTTACGACAACGTGCCGTGGTGTTATGCATATACCTAGACGATAAGTAATTTATTAGTTTTCAAACGAATTGCAGCCTAGATTTATTACGAACCTAACGAACGAGAAATTAATGGGGAAAACCGTGTGGTAACATGTGGAATCGTTGCTTAAAGCGATGGCATATTTAGACATAATAATGTTATTTTTAAATATGACATATAACTACGAATAGACATATTTTTAGAAAACTGTAGATTATAGGTACCTACTTACTAATATAACCTACAAATGCTAAGGTCTGTCGGTCTGTCTGCCTGTCTGTCCGTCTGTTTCCCCGCCTTATCTGTTGAATCGATTTTGATGAAATTTGGTACAAAGATAGTTTGTATCCCGGGATATTATTTATTTATTTATATATTCTGTACCAGTAACTTAAAAATAAAACATAAACATTGAAAGGACAGCTTATCTCTTGAAGAGATTTCTTCCAGATGCCCCAGAAATTAGAGAGTTCTCAAGGGAATATCAAAAATCCTTAGTTATTCCATGCGAACAAACTAGCAGGCATCATCCCGTACACAATTAAAACACGGTTCACGATTGTTATTACAACTTGTAGGCGACGAGCTTCGATCGTCCTTTTCCGCATCATTGATATTAATGGCCCTTTTATTTTTTTAAATGGCTTATTAAATCTCCATGCTTAATCTTCAAGCTTAAACATTTATGAAGCGACTATCATTACACTTCCTTTGTAAGTAATAACGCCTCCCAATTAATTGGGCAAGAATGTGAAGGTTTATTTTTTGTAAATTAAAAACGAGTCTTGTCGTATCTCGAAAATGGCTCAAGTGCGAATGTTGACCGTCATGAAAACAGCATGTATTTACGTAGACCTTGTTGCTGTGAGAGGTCACTAACCTTAAACTGCGAATGGTGTGCTAAATCATAAATACAAGTTTATTGATGGGATGATTAGATTGCAAGGTATAAAACATCATTACTAACACGGATTAATAGTTCGAGGACTTACCTGCCGTAGGTACTAATATTTATTATTTATCTAAGTTGCTTAGTAAAACTTTTTGTATGGTGGTGCAATTTTTTTATGATCGATCGTAAAGAAAGGTGAAGAACGTTTGTTAAGAGCTTTTTTGTCCGTGTGACATGCCAATGCCACACGTGTGAACATCGCTAGCTACACGCTGTACCCACAGATTTGTATGCTTTGGCGGATTATAGTGAATCAAACTTCTCAGTGGTGTGGTGTAGTTCCTTCACCATATAAATTAGGCAGACTAACATTTTCGTTACTTTTTATACGAGTATGTAGTAGATACCTATTTCGATGTTGATAACGTCATGTAATTCAGATTAAAAAGGCATTTTACTTACCTATTTTTATATAATACTAGCGATCCGCCCCGGCTTCGCACGGGTAGCACTAATAATCCTAATCTATATAATATAAACTATCCTATCTCTCAAGTTAGATCGAACTGCACATGGTGTGCGAAATTTATTATAATCGGTTAAGTGGTTTAGAAGTCCATTGAGGACAAACATTGTGACACGAGATTTATATATATATAGATCGGTGTAGATCCATAATAAAATATTTACTGATGTCAAAAATTTGTTTGCATGAATGTATTTAAATAAAAAGCTTTAAAAGGCAGAACGAATACCGTCGTTTCCGGATTTTTTCTTATCAAGTAAAAATCGGTATGGAATTGGCCATAATTGGACGAGGTTCAGACAGCCGATTTTATAGCGTTATTGATGGTGTATAATTTTTCTGATTAAGTACATACTGAGCTTTTTATTTGCATCATTTAGCAGCTTTGGCGTTGCAGAGAAATCTCCTATAAAGTGGTTATATAAATTGCAATTGTAACAACACTAAAAATACGTTCCAACAGGTCATATTATTTAGATAGGCTCAAACTTCTAATCAGTGCAAATTGTATGTATGCAAAATGTATGCAGAATAGTAATAATTATTATAAATGCAAAAGTGTGTCTGTCTGTCTGCTACGCGCTCCCGGCCCATCTTTTCAACCGATTTTGATAAAATTTGGTACAGAGGTAGGGTGCATACTTTTTATATTGGAAAATTAGGGAGTTCCCGAGTTCCCCATATAAAGCCGCGAGAGGGCGCTGCTGTACTAGTTGCACTGATTGTGCTTACACACAGAACAAAGTAACAAGCAGATTCCTACTTCTGTGTGCTTACACTACTTAATACATTGCGGTACAATGTAAATCTAGGACTGAAAGAGACTTAGACATTATGCTATGATTTTTTATTGCAGCCTAATTTAAATATGTAACTACTCATCATTAAGAGAAAAAAAAATCATTTTGGGCATTGACCGACACGGCCGGCGGTCCTATAATTTAAAACGATACCGACCCAATCGAAAGAGCTGATTCCGGTGGACAAAATATGATCAAGTGAAAGTTGCTAAAAAGTGAAATGATATGCGAAAATGAGTGAAATGTTGATGTGTTATGTTGATACCTTTCCATGCCACGTCCGTTGCAAAATAGAGTTGCAACACATTATTTTCCTCTCAGTACTAATAATAATTTAAAATAATGTTGGCAGATTTCTTTTTGTCTCAAGTATGCCTCAGGCGGGTAGAGTCGCCATATACCTATAGGGGAATTACCAACATCCTGTTTAAACACTTTATTGCTCTATTTAAATTTTAAACGTAAGGTTAACCTTGAAAGCTTGTAGATAATATAGTAATCCTTTCTGTATTTCGATTTTGTATGAAAAGTTCAAGGAAATATTGAACCTTTCTTTGTGTATGCGCATTTTAATACTAATTGAGTAAATGTAATACCGTAGGGTTGGCTATTTACAAATAAAGATTTATCTTTTACGAGTAAATTAGTATTTTCAATATAGTGAGGGTCAAACTACGTCATATCATAATCTCAAATTAAAGCTCTCGCACGCATCTTTCTAGGAGGTTCCAAATGCGCCATGATTGAGCAAAGTCCGTAGCTTAATGGATGATGCCCGTGATATACTTATTCCGCATGGATTTAGGTTTATTGGAAACCCTGCGGAGCGTAAGCCATTCTCCGGGATGCAAAGTATCTCTATAAGTACCTTTAATCAAAATCAAAAAAGGGATGGGGCATGATAGATAGAGATATACCTACACACTTGTTCTGTGATCTCATTGTGTAACTTTTCTCATCTTCTTGTGATCTTTATGCACAACATGTAAAGACCATACTTAGTATAGATAGTAGAAACTCGTAGAAGGCGTAGATAAGCAGTTTACAAAGCTTATGAAAATATATAATACTTTCCGCTACAGGCAGATCGCTGAAATTGTTGCCCATCACTTGCATCTGCTCGCTGGAGATGGCAGTAGCTGGGGGCAAACATATTGTTAGTGTGACATTGAGTTACAAACTATGGAGCAGCAAATGTCTACCATGTCTACTCACATCCTAATATTGATGTAGTTAGTATTCTGTGCATCCGTTATCAAAATATGTACGAAATACAAGTGCGAAGCTTTTTGTATGAAGTAAACAAATTAACAAAAACAAAGTTACGTGTAATGTTAATAATATAATATAAAAATGTAAAAAAAAACCACATAATAGGTAATAGTGGCAAAAGGTTAAAGCAGGCAAGTAAGCTCTAATTTACTGAATGACAGAAAGCTTGGCTGGTGTTCTTGTAGGCTCAGGTTGAGTTTTGCGTGAATGACAGCTCTCTTTCTTCTTCTTCTCTGTATCCTGGGATTATTTTTCGCACGCAGCCGTCCGTTAAGTGCGTGAAACCGCTGTTGCGACTCCCCGCTCGATCACTCCAACCAGCCGAGCTCACTCCAGAATCCAAGCAGGCCACCCAGGTCGGCGAGTACTTTGGAGGACGAGGCGTGTTGCTGGAGAGCCACTGTAGGCTTCTCGTTGGGTGGAAACACCGCTGCACTCGAGCGGCACGTGTTTCGGTGTCACGTCGCTCTCCATGCAGGCTCTGCATAGAGGGTTGTCGGTGATCCCTAGAATAGATAGGTGTTTGTTTAGAGGACAGTGTCCTGTTATGATACCTACAGCTCTCTTTATTAATGTGGCCGAAAATTGCAATAACAGGTTAGCCCGCTACTATCTTAGACTGCATCATCACTTACCATCAGGTGAGATCGCAATCAAGGGCTAACTTGTAGTAATTAGATTAAAAAAAACAATAAAAGCTACTATTTGTGATACGACAGTGATACTGTTTCTAGGAAGAGAATGTGCTAAGCTATGGAGGTGTGTAAAGCCCACCGATTGGTGCGCTTCATTTTCATAGCTTACATCGCTAGATGTTTGTTCAAGCACTCCTTTAAAGGTGGGTTTAATACACATCCGCAGCTTTTTTTTTTTTTTTTATCCACTACAAGTTAGCCCTTGACTGCGATCTCACCTGATGGTAAGTGATGATGCAGTCTAAGATGGTAGCGGGCTAACCTGTTAGGGGCATGGCAGTTATATTAAACCCATACCCCTATTCGGTTTAGCTTAGCAACGTAGCACAACTCTGATGGAAAGGCACTAACTAAAGCTGAAGCTTTTCATCATTCGACCAATAGGTGGGATTTAAACTTGAAATATGAGATTACATTCCACACACTAAACCATTGAGAAAATGTGGTCCTTTCGTGGTACAGCTTTGTCGTGGCGTGCTGCGTTGCGGCACTGCACCGCACGATGTTTCTGCACGTCGCGTCGCACCGCGCGACGGAGTCATTACTAAAACTCCGCAACAATGGACGGAGACGATTGGACCTCCGCCCCATCCTCCGCCCCGTGGTGATGATGTACCCTGGCCCTTGTGTTATATAATACGAATACCGTCATCCATATCCATACTAATATATCCATACTTCCATACTAATATTATAAATGCGAAAGTGTGTCTGTCTGTCTGTCTGTCTGTCTGTTTGTCTGTCTGTCTGCTACGCTTTCCCGGCCCACCCACTCAACCGATTTTGCTGAAATTTGGTATAGAGGTAGGTAATATCCCGGGGAAGGACATAGGCTACTTTTATCCCGGAAAATGAAGGAGTTCCCGCGGGAATCAAAAACATTAGCCCACGCAGACGAAGCCGCGGGCATCATCTAGTATTTTAATATTGAAACCAGTGAGCTGGCCAATTAATTACTTTCATAACTTATTCTATTCAACGTGATTCAAAATTGACTATAATTAATTAAAATGGCGTAATATTAATCCCATCAAAGTGCCCTTATTTTGATTCATTATACGATTTACTTATTTACGCAAATTAATATTTTGCTGTAGTAATTTAGATGTCAACTACACGCGTAATAAAATATGAAATACAGTCCATAATATTAGCACATTAACTACAAAAATGTTAAAACACCATAAACGAAAGGAGGGTTGTAGAACCCCAATCAAAAATATATCTTATGCGGTAAAACAAAATAGGGATGATGCCTATAACAAAAATAAATTATTTCTAACTGATTATTAAATAGAGGATCTTCCAAAAGACCTGAAATTCACATCCTCGGTTAGTTTTAAGTTTGTTAACCATTTTAAAATATAGATTAAAGAAAAAAAAATGTTGTAATTTGATGACTTCATAACAGCTATGAATTTCATACAACTTCCATACTAGAAGTCGCTTTTTAAGTTTGATAAAGAGTTGCTGATTTGATTGAGTTGTCATCATCCCAATTACCCATCGCCAAAGTCTACGTTAACAATGATACCTATTATTATATAGTATCTAATAAGAGTAAGGAGTAAGTCATAATTTGCCACATCATATTAAATTATTGTCTAATCAGGCAACTCTTTGTCTCTATAAATTTTAGTTACATTTACCATTACCTACTTCGTTGTCACGTTAATTAAATAAAAACTTACATTTAGCGCTCAGATATACGGAAATCGAAATGACTTTATCTGTTTTCATGCTAAATGCTATACTTAACAGCTTTTTTAAAACTTGACATGAAACGAATACAATACGCGTTTTTACAGTCGCATGCACTCAGAAATGCAAATACCTAGCTAGCCCCGTAGTTTACAATAGAAAACTATATAATTGAGTTTCAATGTTTTCCTGTTGAATTAAACTGTTTTAGTTTGAAACCCGATTTTTCCTGACAAAAGTTTCATTGAATCCGAAGGGGGTTCCGCCACAGCGACGTAGGTACGATGCGAGTTTTGTGACGTAGGTACTTGCTTGGATAATGCAATAAACGCTAAGGGCGAAAACATACTACGAACGAAAAAAATTGGTTGACAGAAAGTGCGCACGAACCGTACAGGACACATCGGCGTCGTCGGAGTGAAACGTCCGTGTCGGAGGTTAATGACACTTTTTTTTTTTTTTTTTATATATCATAAAGTACTAACAACAGTTAATAGAGAACGAAAGAACGTCATATAAATCTAGCCTATGAGTAAATAAAGCTAATGAGTAACATTATTTTAACCTAAACTTATACTATAAAATTATATCTAAGAATTGGTCCATTGACTTATCTTAGTTTACGCTAAATTTTATTATGAGACACTGTGTTCTTGTGTTCTTTGCATTGCACTTAGCACTACACTTTCACTTCACTACACTAACTCGAAGGGCTTAGTCCAAGATTCAAAGATTCAAAGATTCAAAGATTCAAAGCCATTTATTGCATTAATACATTGCCTCTTCGGGAGTGCAACATAGTACAAACAATGTTTAAAAATTATAAATATGATCTAATAATGCTAGCATATAAGGAAAATATAAATTAATCATTATCGAAATGTCAAATCTAAAATTATACGTAAAATTTAAAAATGTCTCAGCTGAAAAAATTCATTAATGTTATAAAATGTGTTATCTAATAAAAAGTCGCGTAATTTATTTTTAAATTGATTAATGTTATTACATTTCCTTATCTGCTTAGGTATTATTATACTATATATAGCTCGATTACCACTCACTCACTGACTCACTCATTGACATAATTGTTCTCCTAGAAAGAGACAGAAAACGATATAATGATGTACGGGAGATGTGTTCGGGTGCGGGATTCGAGTGGGGAAAAATTATGACATTTCGGAAAAACAAGATGGCGGCCGACGTGATTCTTGTTACTCTTTTGTTTTCCAACCGATTTCGTTACAACTCGCAACGATTGAAGAAATTAGGAAACGATTTATAGAAAAAGTAGAAAAAATTGGAAAAACAAGATGGCGGCCGAGCTGTAGTGCTTTAAAATTTTTGATTTTTCGACCCCGAACCGCGGCGCCGCAGATCCGAAACGGCGTGGTCGAGCATGATAATTTTTTCTTTTTTCGACTACAATTATCCTGTATTTTGACAGAATGCGAGTGGTTTTTAAAAATTCAAGATGGCGGCTGTCGCGGCGGCCTTTTTGTTAGAGGTACGAAAAAACGCAATTTTAAAATTCAAATTTCTCACAGTTGGCAACGTCGGAGCGTTTCGACTTCTACGGGGCGATTGTGTGTACAGACTCGAGGTATAGATTGGGGAAAAAAAATTACCCCATTTCTCGGGAAATTTTCAAGATTTACCCCAAAAATAAAAAAATCGAAATACGGACTTTTTGCAAAATTCGAGTACGAGCAACCACGTGTCCCACTTGTGCGAATGACATTTGGGTATTTTCGTCGCCGAGGTCTGGCAACACTGGAATTTATCAAAGTAAAAGTGATTTTCGACATGGTCTTTTTTCAGAGGCGATCATTTCGGCTGAGTGTGAGCGAGATGAAAAATTTAAACGTCATCAAGAGCGGTATATCCTGTAGTTTACGGGAAAATTATGAAACTATGTAAAATGTTTCTGTGGAACGAGTTGGCGGCCATTTTGTATTCTTTTTGTGTTTTTCAAAATTTCGATCACGTTTTTGAGATAGTTGGCAACATTTGGGAAAGTTGACATGTATGGATCGATTGTGTAACTCGACCGGCAGTATCGAGATATCTAAACAGTGTTGCCACATTTGGGGTAGTTTTCGAGATTTTCCCCAAAAACTCCTCCTGTAAAATTTTGTATGAAAAATTTTTTTTTTACTGATGGCATCGTGTACAAGTCAGGAAATTAAACTTGAAAAAAATATGGAGACAGCTGATGATTGAGGATTTTGGAGACGGGTAAAGAGCACGGTCCAGGTATTGAAGATAGATGGGGGGTGCTCGACCAAATGTCATTCGAAACTTCATCCAATTGACAGTGAGCTAAAAAAAATTTCAAAATGGCGGATTTAAGATGGCCGCCATACAAATTTATTTGGTGTCTATCTCAGAAAGTATAAAAGATGGAAGAGTGGTTTCTCGGCCAAAGATGATCAGGACGAGAAGATCTATTTAAAGAAAAGAAAAAAATTCAAGATGGCGGAATATTTTTTTTCATACCAAATTATATGGCGATTAGGACTCATTAGCATAATTTATTGTTCTCCTAGAAAGAGACAGAAAACGATATAATGATGTACGGGAGATGTGTTCGGGTGCGGGATGAGAGTAGGGAAAAATTATGACATTTCGGAAAAACAAGATGGCGGCCGACTTGATTCTTGCAACTCTTTTGTTTTCCAACCGATTTCGTTACAACTCGCAATTATTGAAGAAATTTCGAAACGATCAATATAAAAAGTGAAAAAAATTGGAAAAACAAGATGGCGGCCGAGCTGTAGTGCTTTAAAATTTTTGATTTTTCGACCCCGAACCGCGGCGCCACAGATCCGAAACGGCGTGGTCGAGCATGATAATTTTTTCTTTTTTCGACTACAATTATCCTGTATTTTGACAGAATGGGAGTGGTTTTTAAAAATTCAAGATGGCGGCTGTCACGGCGGCCTTTTTGTTTGAGGTACGAAAAAACGCAATTTTAAAATTCAATTTTCTCACAGTTGGCAACGTCGGAGCGTTTCGACTTGTACGGTGCGATTGTGTGTACGGACTCGAGGTATAGATTGGGGAAAAAATTACCCCATTTTTCGGGAAATTTTCAAGATTTACCCCAAAAATAAAAAAATCGAAATACGGACTTTTTGCAAAATTCGAGTACGAGCAACCACGTGTCCCACTTGTGCGAATGACATTTGGGTATTTTCGTCGCCGAGGTCTGCCAACACTGGAATTTATCAAAGTAAAAGTGATTTACGACATGGTCTTTTTTCAGGGGCGATCATTTCGGCTGGGTGCGAGCGAGATTGAAAATTTAAACGTCATCAGGAGCGGTATATCCTGTAGTTTACGGGAAAATTATGAAACTATCTAAAATGTTTCTGTGGAACGAGGTGGCGGCCATTTTGTATTCTTTTTGTGTTTTTCAAAATTTCGATCACGTTTTTGAGGCAGTTGGCAACATTTGGGAAAGTTGACATGTATGGATCGATTGTCTAACTGGACCGGCAGTATCGAGATATCTAAACAGCGTTGCCACATTTGGGGTAGTTTTCGAGTTTACCCCAAAAATTTCCTCCTGTAAAATTTTGTATGAAATTTTTTTTTTCCACTGATGGCTTCGTGTACAAGTCAGAAAATTAAACTTGAAGAAAATATGGAGACAGCTGATGATTGAGGATTTCGGAGACGGGTAAAGAGCACGGTCCAGGTATTTAAGATAGGTGGGGGGTGCTCGACCAAATGTCATTCGAAACTTTATCCAATAGACAATGAGCTGAAAAAAAAATCAAAATGGCGGATTTAAGATGGCTGCCATACAAATTTATTTGGTGTCTATCTCAGAAAGTATAAAAGATGAAAGAGTGGTTTCTCTGCGAAAGATGATCAGGACGAGGAAGTCTATTTAGCGAAATGGAAAAAAAATTCAAGATGGCGGAATATTTTTTTTCATACCAAATTATATTATGGCGATTAGGACTCATTGACATAATTTATTGTTCTCCTAGAAAGAGACAGAAAACAATACAATGATGTACTAGAGATGTGTTCGGCTGCGGGATGCGAGTAGGGAGAAATTATGACATTTCGGAAAAACAAGATGGCGACCGACGTGATTCTTGCAACTCTTTTGTTTTCCAACCGATTTCGTTAAAACTCGCAACGATTGATGAAATTAGTAAACGATCCATAGAAAAAGTGGAAAAAATTGAAAAAACAGGATGGCGGCCGAGCTGTAGTGTTTTCAAATTTTTGATTTTTCGACCCCGAACCGCGGCGCCACAGATCCGAAACGGGGTAGTTTATATATAGGAGATATGTTCGGGTGCGGGATGGGAGTAGGGAAAAATTATGACATTTCGGAAAAACAAGATGGCGGCCAATTTGCCGAAATGAACCGATCGAAGCATTGAAGATAGGTGGGAAGTGCTAGACCAAATGTCATTCGAAACTTCATCCCATAGACAATGAACTGAAAAAAAAATCAAAATGGCGGATTTAAGATGGCTGCCATACAAATTTATTTGGTGTCTATCTCAGAAAGTATAAAAGACGGAAGAGTGGTTTCTTGGCAAACTTGATGATCAGGAAAAAAATTCCAGATGGCGGAATTAATTTTTCCATAGAAAATATATGGCGAATATTGAAGAGACTAAAGTGCGTTCGGTAACTTGTACCAAAATTTAAAAAAATCAGCGCCATTTTGAAATTCTTTGCTAATTGACCGAATTCGTTCAAAATCGATATTTAGGACTCCCTGGGATTACAAAACAGGAAACTGATACCAATGTTTTAAAAAATCAGCGACATTTTGAAATTCTTTGTTAATTGAGCGATTTCGTTCAAAAGCGATATTTGGACTTCCTGGGATTACAAAACAGGACACTGGTACCAAAATTTAAAAAAATCAGCGCGATTTTGAAATTCTTTGTTAATTTACTGATTTCGTTCAAAAACGATATTTAGGGCTCCCTGGGATTAGAAAACAGGAAACTGATACCAAAGTTTTAAAAAATCAGCTCGATTTTGAAATTCTTTGTTAATTGACCGATTTCGTTCAAAATCGATATTTAGGGCTCCCTGGGATTACAAAGCAGGAAACTGATACCAAAGTTTTAAAAAATCAGCGCCATTTTGAAATTCTTTGTTAATATACCGATTTCGTTCAAAATCTATATTTACGCTACCTGGGATTACAAAATAGGAAACTGATACCAAAGTTTAAAAAAATCAGCGCCAATCTGAAATTCTTTGTTAATTAACAGATTTCGTTCAAAATCGATATTAGGGCTCCCTGGGATTACAAAACAGGAAACTGATACCAAAGTTTAAAAAAATCAGCGCCAATCTGAATTTCTTTGTTAATTGACCGATTTCGTTCAAAATCGATATTAGGGCTCCCTGGGATTACCTGGAAACTGGTACCAAAATTTTTAAAAATGGCCTACATTTTGAAATTCTTTGTTAATTGACCGATTTCGTTCAAAATCGATATTTAGGGCTCCCTGGGATCACAAAACAGGAAACTGATACCAAAGTTTTAAAAAATCAGCGCCAATCTGAAATTCTTTGCTAATTGACAGATTTCGTTCAAAATCGATATTAGGGCTCCCTGGGATTACAAAACAGGAAACTGATACCAAAGTTTCAAAAAATCAGCGCCATTTTGAAATTCTTTGTTATTGACCGATTTCGTTCAAAATCGATATTTAGGGTTCCCTGGGATCACAAAACAGGAAACTGATACCAAAGTTTTAAAAATTAGCGCCAATCTGAAATTCTTTGTTATTGACCGATTTCGTTCAAAATCGATATTTAGGACTCCCTGGGATCACAAATCAGGAAACTGATACCAAAGGTTTAAAAGATTAGCGCCATTTTGAAATTCTATGTTAATTGACCGATTTCGTTCAAAATCTATATTTAGGGCTCCTTAGGATTACAAAACAGAAAACTGATGCCAAAGTTTTAAAAAATCAGCGCCATTTTGAAATTATTTGTTAATTGACCGATTTCGTTCAAAATCGATATTTAGGGCTCCCTGGGATCACAAAACAGGAAACTGATACCAAAGTTTTAAATAATCAGCGCCATTTTGAAATTCTTTGTTAATTGACCGATTTCGTTCAAAATCGATATTTAGGACTCCCTGGGATCACAAAACAGGAAACTGATACCAAAGCTTAAAAAAAACAGCGCCAATCTGAAATTCTTTGTTAATTGACCGATTTCGTTCAAAATCGATATTAGGGCTCCCTGGGATTACAAAACAGGAAAGTAATACTAAAGTTTTAAAAAATCAGCGCCATTTTTAAAATCTTTCTACTTAAAAGTGAATTGTGTATCTAAGTAAATAAATTCTTGCTGGCTCTTCTCGGTAGGAATGGCATTCCGAACCAGCGGTAGATTCATATTATAACGATTCAAAAGCGCTTGTAAAAGCTTATTTGAATAAAAAACATTTGAATTTTGAAATTTTTTTTGAATTCGGTTTAATACAATAAAGACGTCAAGTCTGTACTACTTAGTACTAACGTCTAACCACATCTCGTGAGCTGCTTTAGCAGCTCGCGCACAGAGCGAAACACTAGTTATATTATACTATATATAGCTCGATTACCACTCACTGACTGACTGACTGACTCACTCATTGACATAATTGTTCTCCTAGAAAGAGACAGAAAACGATATAATGATGTAGGGGAGATGTGTTCGGGTGCGGGATTCGAGTGGGGAAAAATTATGACATTTCGGAAAAACAAGATGGCGGCCGACGTGATTCTCGCAACTCTTTTGTTTTCCAACCGATTTCGTTACAACTCGCAATTATTGAAGAAATTAGAAAACGATCAATAGAAAATGTGGAACAAATTGAAAAAACAAGATGGCGGCCGAGCTGTAGTGTTTTCAAATTTTTGATTTTTCGACCCCGAACCGCGGCGCCACATATCCGAAACGGCGTGGTCGAGCATGATAATTTTTTCTTTTTTCGACTACAATTATCCTGTATTTTGACAGAATGGAAGTGGTTTTTAAAAATTCAAGATGGCGGCTGTCGCGGCGGCCTTTTTGTTTGAGGTACGAAAAAACGCAATTTTAAAATTCTATTTTCTCACAGTTGGCAACGTCGGAGCGTTTCCACTTCTACGGGGCGATTGTGTGTACAGACTCGAGGTATGGATTGGGGAAAAAAAATTACCCCATTTCTCGGGAAATTTTTAAGATTTACCCCAAAAATTAAAAAAATCGAAATACGCACTTTTTGCAAAATTCGAGTATGAGCAACCACGTGTCTCACTTGTACAAATGACATTTGGGTGTTTTCGTCGCCGACGTCTGGCAACACTGGAATTTATCAAAGTAAAAGTGATTTTCGACATGGTCTTTTTTCAGGAGCGATCATTTCGGTTGGGTGCGAGCGAGATGAAAAATTGAAACGTCATCAGGAGCGGTATATCCTGTAGTTTACGGAAAAATTATGAAACTATGTAAAATGTTTCTGTGAAACGAGGTGGCGGCCATTTTGTATTCTTTTTGTGTTTTTCAAAATTTCGATCACATTTTTGAGGCAGTTGGCAACATTTGGGAAAGTTGACATGTATGGGTCGATTGTCTAACTGGACCGGCAGTATCGAGATATCTAAACAGTGTTGCCACATTTGGGGTAGTTTTCGAGATTTTCCCCAAAATATCCTACTGTAAAATTTTGTATGAAAAATTTTTTTTTCACTGATGGCTTCGTTTACATGTCAGAAAATTAAACTTGAAGAAAAATATGGAGACAGCTGATGATTGAGGATTTCGGAGACGGGTAAAGAGCACGGCCTAGGTATTGAAGATAGGTGGGGGGTGCTCGACCAAATGTCATTCGAAACTTTATCCAAAAGACAATGAGCTGAAAAAAAATTCAAAATGGCGGATTTAAGATGGCCGCCATACAAATTTATTTGGTGTCCATCTCAGAAAGTATAAAAGATGAAAGAGTGGTTTCTCGGCCAAAGATGATCAGGACGAGAAGATCTATTAAGCGAAAAGAAAAAAAATTCAAGATGGCGGAATATTTTTTTTCATACCAAATTATATGGCGATTAGGACTCATTGACATAATTTATTGTTCTCCTAGAAAAAGACAGAAAACGATACAATGATGTACGGGAGATGTGTTCGGGTGCGGGATTCGAGTGGGGAAAAATTATGACATTTCGGAAAAACAAGATGGCGGCCGACGTGATTCTTGTAACTCTTTTGTTTTCCAACCGATTTTGTTAAAACTCGCAACGATTGAAGAAATTAGTAATCGATCAATAGACAAAGTGGAAAAAATTGGAAAAACAAGATGGCGGCCAAGCTGTAGTGTTTTCAAATTTTTGATTTTTCGACCCCGAACCGCGGCGCCACAGATCCGAAACGGCGTGGTCGAGCATGATATTTTTTTCTTTTTTCGCTTACAATTATCCTGTGTTTTGACAGAATGGGAGTGGTTTTTAAAAATTCAAGATGGCGGCTGTCGCGGCGGCCTTTTTGTTTGAGGTACGAAAAAACGCAATTTTAAAATTCAAATTTCTCACAGTTGGCAACGTCGGAGCGTTTCGACTTCTAGGGGGCGATTGTGTGTACAGACTCGAGGTATGGATTGGGGAAAAAAAATTACCCCATTTCTCGGGAAATTTTCAAGATTTACCCCAAAAATAAAAAAATCGAAATACGGACTTTTTGCAAAATTTGAGTACGAGCAACCACGTGTCTCACTTGTGTGAATGACATTTTTTGTATTTTCGTCGCCGAGGTCTGGCAACACTGGAATTTATCAAAGTAAAAGTGATTTTCGAGATGGTCTTCTTTCAGAGGCGATCATTTCGTCTGGGTGCGAGCGAGATGAAAAATTTAAACGTCATCAGGAGCAGTATGACCTGTAGTTTACGGGAAAATTATGAAACTATGTAAAATGTTTCTGTGCAACGAGGTGGCGGCCATTTTGTATTCTTTTTGTGTTTTTGAAAATTTCGAACACGTTTTTGAGGCAGTTGGCAACATTTGGGAAAGTTGACATGTATAAATCGATAGTGTAACTCAACCAATCGAGATATCTAAACAGTGTTGCCACATTTGGGGTAGTTTTCGAGATTTTCCCAAAAATGTCCTCCTGTAAAATTTTGTATGAAAAATTTTTTTTTCACTGATGGCTTCGTATACACGTCAGAAAATTAAACTTGAACAAAAATAAGGAGACACCTGATGATTGAGGATTTCGGAGACGGGTAAAGAGCACGGCCGAGGTATTGAAGATAGGGGGGGGTGCTCGACCAAATGTCATTCGAAACTTCATCCAAAAGACAATGAGCTGAAAAAAAATTCAAAATGGCGGATTTAAGATGGCCGCCATACAAATTTATTTGGTGTCCATCTCAGAAAGTATAAAAGATGAAAGAGTGGTTTCTCGGCCAAATATGATCAGGACGAGAAGATCTATTTAGTGAAAAGAAAAAAAATTCAAGATGGCGGAATATTTTTTTTCATACCAAATTATATGGCGATTAGGACTCATTGACATCATTTATTGTTCTCCTAGAAAGAGACAGAAAATGATACAATGATGTATGGGAGATGTGTTCGGGTGCGGGATCCGAGTAGGGAAAAATTATGAAATTTCGGAAAAACAAGATGGCGGCCGACGTGATTCTTGCAACTCTTTTGTTTTCTAACCGATTTCGTTACAACTCGCAATTATTGAAGAAATTAGTAAACGATAAATAGAAAAAGTATAAAAAATTGGAAAAACAAGATGGCGGCCGAGCTGTAGTATTTTCAAATTTTTGATTTTTCGACCCCGAATCGCGGCGCCACAGATCCGAAACGGTGTAGTTCATGTTCAGGCTGCCATACAAATTTATATTTTGGTGTCTGTCTATCTCAGAAAGTAAGATGGATGAGTGGTTTCTTGGCAAAAGATGATGGACCTGAAGGTCTAATTGATGAACAGGAAAAAATTCAAGATAGCGGAATTTACTTTTCCAAGATTTTTCAAGATTTTGATACGGTTCAGTTTTACCCACGACGACGGGGCTCCTTGAGAGTACAAAACAGGAAACTGATACCAAAGTTTTAAAAAATCAGCGCCATTTTGAAATTATTTGTTAATTCACCGATTTCGTTCAAAACCGATATCTGAGGATCCCTGGGATTACAAAACAGGAAACTGATACCAAAGCTTAAAAAAATCTGCGCCATTTTGAAATCCTTTGTTTATTGACCGATTTCGTTTAAAATCGATATTTAGGGCTCCCTGGGATTACAAAACAGGAAACTGGTACCAAAATTTTAAAAAATCAGCGCCTTTTTGAAATTATTTGTTAATTTACCGATTTCGTTCAAAATCGATATTAAGGGCTTTCTTGGATCACGATACAGGAAACTGATACCAAAGTTTTAAAAAATCAGCGCCATTTTGAAATTATTTGTTAATTCACCGATTTCGTTCAAAACCGATATCTGAGGATCCCTGGGATTACAAAACAGGAAACTGATACCAAAGCTTAAAAAAATCTGCGCCATTTTGAAATCCTTTGTTTATTGACCGATTTCGTTTAAAATCGATATTTAGGGCTCCCTGGGATTACAAAACAGGAAACTGGTACCAAAATTTTAAAAAATCAGCGCCTTTTTGAAATTATTTGTTAATTTACCGATTTCGTTCAAAATCGATATTAAGGGCTTTCTTAGATCACGATACAGGAAACTGATACCAAAGTTTTAAAAAATCAGAGTCATTTTGAAATTATTTATCAATTGACCGATTTCGTTCAAAGTCGATATCTGAGGATCCCTGGGATAACAATACAGGAAACTGATACCAGAATTATAAAAAAATCAGCGCCATTTTGAAATTCTTGGTTAATTTACCGATTTCGTTCAAAAGCGATATTGAGGACTCCCTGAGATCACAAAACAGGAACCTGATACCAAAGTTTTAAACAATCAGCGCCATTTTGAAATTCTTTGTTAATTGACCGATTTCGTTCAAAATCGATATTAAGGGCTAACCACATCTCGTGAGCTGCTTTAGCAGCTCGCGCACAGAGCGAAACACTAGTTATACTATATATAGCTCAATTACCACTCACTGACTGACTCACTCATTGACATAATTGTTCTCCTAGAAAGAGACAGAAAACGATATAATGATGTAGGGGAGATGTGTTCGGGTGCGGGATTCTAGTGGGGAAAAATTATGACATTTCGGAAAAACAAGATGGCGGCCGACGTGATTCTTGTAACTCTTTTGTTTTCCAACCGATTTCGTTCAAACTCGCAACTATTGAAGAAATTTGTAAACGATCAATAGAAAAAGTGGAAAAAATAGGAAAAACAAGATGGCGGCCGAGCTGTAGTGTTTTCAAATTTTTGATTTTTCGACCCCGAACCACGGCGCCACAGATCCGAAACGGCGTGGTCGAGCATGATATTTTTTTCTTTTTTCGCCTACAGTTATCCTGTATTTTGACAGAATGGGAGTGGTTTTTAAAAATTCAAGATGGCGGCTGTCGCGGCGGCCTTTTTGTTTGAGGTACGAAAAAACGCAATTTTAAAATTCAATTTTCTCACAGTTGGCAACGTCGGAGCGTTTCGACTTGTACGGTGCGATTGTGTGTACAGACTCGAGGTATGGATTGGGGAAAAAAAATTACCCCATTTTTCGGGAAATTTTCAAGATTTACCCCAAAAATTAAAAAATCGAAATACGCATTTTTTGCACAATTCGAGTATGAGCAACCACGTGTCTCACTTGTACAAATTACATTTGGGTGTTTTCTTCGCCGAGGTCTGGCAACACTGGAATTTATCAAAGTAAAAGTGATTTTCGACATGGTCTTTTTTCAGGGGCGATCATTTCGGCTGGGTGCGAGCGAGATGAAAAATTTAAACGTCATCAGGAGCGGTATATCCTGTAGTTTACGGGAAAATTATGAAACTATGTAAAATGTTTCTGTGGAACGAGGTGGCGGCCATTTTGTATTCTTTTTGTGTTTTTCAAAATTTCGACCACGTTTTTGAGGCAGTTGGCAACATTTAGGAAAGTTGACATGTATGGATCGATTGTGTAACTCGACCGGCAGTATCGAGATATCTTAACAGTGTTGCCACATTTGGGGTAGTTTTCCAGATTTTCCCCAAAAACTCCTCCTGTAAAATTTTGTATGAAAAATTTTTTTTTCACTGATGGCTTCGTGTACAAGTCAGAAAATTAAACTTGAAGAAAATATGGAGACAGCTGATGATTGAGGATTTCGGAGACGGGTAAAGAGCATGGTCCAGGTATTGAAGATAGGTGGGGGGTGCTCGACCAAATGTCATTCGAAACTTCAGCCAATTGACAGTGAGCTGAAAAAAATTTCAAAATGGCGGATTTAAGATGGCCGCCATACAAATTTATTTGGCGTCTATCTCAGAAAGTATAAAAGATGGAAGAGTGGTTTCTCGGCCAAATATGATCAGGACGAGAAGATCTATTTAGCGAAAAGAAAAAAAATTCAAGATGGCGGAATATTTTTTTTCATACCAAATTATAATATGGCGATTAGGACTCATTAGCATAATTTATTGTTCTCCTAGAAAGAGACAGAAAACGATACAATGATGTACGGGAGATGTGTTCGGGTGCAGGATGGGAGTAGGGAAAAAATATGATTTTTCGGAAAAACAAGATGGCGGCCGTAGTGCTTTTTGTAACTTTTTTGTTTTCCAACCGATTTAGTTACAACTCACAATTATTGAAGAAATTAGGAAACGATCAATAGAAAAAGTGGAAAAAATTGGAAAACCAAGATGGCGGCTGAGCTGTAGTGTTTTCAAATTTTAGATTTTTCGACCCCGAACCGCGGCGCCGCAGATCCGAAACAGCGTGGTCGAGCATGATATTTTTTTCTTTTTTCGCTTACAATTATCCTGTATTTTGACAGAATGGGAGTGGTTTTTAAAAATTCAAGATGGCGGCTGTCGCGGTGGCCTTTTTGTTTGAGGTACGAAAAAACGCAATTTTAAAATTCAAATTTCTCACAGTTGGCAACGTCGGAGCGTTTCGACTTCTAGAACGCGATTGTGTGTACAGACTCGAGGTATGGATTGGGGAAAAAAATTACCCCATTTCTCGGGAAATTTTCAAGATTTACCCCAAAAATAAAAAAATCGAAATACGGACTTTTTGCAAAATTTGAGTACGAGCAACCACGTGTCTCACTTGTGCAAATGGCATTTGGGTATTTTCGTCGCCGAGGTCTGGCAACACTGGAATTTATCAAAGTAAAAGTGATTTTCGACATGGTCTTCTTTCAGGGGCGATCATTTCTGCTGGGTGCGAGCGAGATAAAATATTTAAACGTCATCAGGAGCAGTATGACCTGTAGTTTACGGGAAAATTATGAAACTATGTAAAATGTTTCTGTGCAACGAGGTGGCGGCCATTTTGTATTCTTTTTGTGTTTTTGAAAATTTCGAACACGTTTTTGAGGCAGTTGGCAACATTTGGGAAAGTTGACATGTATAATCTTATTATATATCTTAATCGCCATCACACAAACACTTTTGCTCAAGAGTTTGGTTTTGTGGGTGGGACATCGGAATAAATCTTTACAGCGTTCTCGATTCATTCGAACAAACAGATTTTCATTGTTCCTTAAGAATAGAGCAAGTTCAAATATATATAGCGACGTAACAGTGAGAACATTGAGTTTTTTAAAATAAGGTCTGCAGCTATCCCTTTTTTTTATTTTACATATCGCTCTTATGCACCTTTTTTGCGCAACAAATACGTGGTTAATTTCGCTAGTATTTCCCCAGAAAATTATGCCGTATCGAAGAATTGAAGCTACTTGTGCGTGGTATGCCACCAACAATGTTTTTTCATTAACCTTCTTCGACAACATGTACAATGCGTAAGATAATTGATTTAACTTTGAGCAAACATGATCAGCGTGATTCTTCCAACTAAAGTGTTCGTCAATTCGCAAGCCTAAAAATTTTGTTTCGTGTGTTTCTTCAACTTTTTTGCCTAAATAGTTTACGTTTATATCATAACTGATTTTACTTCGTATATTATGGAAATTCATAATCTTTGTTTTATTAAAATTAAGAGTGAGAGTATTTTCATCTAGCCATTTCATTATGTCCGTTAAACTATTATTTATTGCGTTCTCATATTCTTTCATATCATTGTTTGTATAGATTACAGTACAATCGTCTGCGAAAAGCACCATAGGGTAGTTTGTTGCTTGTGGCAGATCATTTATATAAATAAGAAAGAGAAGTGGACCTAGCACACTACCCTGAGGAACTCCACGAGTAACCCTTTGAGGTTTTGAAAAGTATTTAGTTTCTGTTTGTGTTTTTTCATCAATCCTGTCTATTTGTGTTATTTGAGTCCGATTTTCAAGGTAAGATTTTATTAGATTTAATGCAATTCCTCTAACTCCATAGGTATTTAGTTTTGTCAAGAGAATATTATGGTCTACATTATCGAAAGTTTTTGATAAATCCATAAACAACGCTGATACAATTTGTTTCTTATCTATACTTTTCATTGTTTTAAAAATAAAGTCATATATAGCCGTGTTTATTGTTTTAGTCTTTCTGAAGCCCATTTGCTGAGCAGCGAAAATATTATATTTTTCGAAAAACATGTAAAAATTATTATAAATAATTTTTTCAATAATTTTGGAGAATACAGGAATTAAGGCTACCGGTCTGTAACATGACACGTCATCTTTGTGTAGTTTTTTAAATAGCGGTTTGATAACAGATGTTTTTAATTTATCCGGAAACGTTCCTTGCTCTAAGCACAGATTAATTAAGTAGCACAAAATAGGCGCAATGATAGGTGAAATATATTTTATAACTTTGGTACAGATATTATCGTAGCCGGTACTGTTTGTATTTTTTAAATTTTTAATGACTGAATTTACATCTTGAGTTGTTATTGGGAACATGAATAAAGAGTGGGGTACATCAGCTTGTAAGGATTTGGCACATAGTTGACCATTAGTATTTTTGGAGGGATGGCTTACAAAAAACTCATTAAAAGCTTCCACAATATCTGTAGGATTACTTAATACTTTATTATTTACTTTTACTTGTATAATATTTTCTTTAGGGTAATTATTTTGCGGTTCTTTAATTATATTCCACATCGATTTCGACTTATTTTTAGAATTATTAATTAGATAGGTATTTTGGGACCTTTGTGTTAATGAGATTATTAATTTTAATCGCTTAGAGTAATTAATAAAATCCTGTTTGTTTTGGTCGTTCGAGTTCAGCCTATAATTCCAAAGTAGTTTTCTTTTCCGCTTACAACATAATTTTATACCTTTAGAGATCCAGCGCGGTCTTTTATGGTGAGTTATCTTAACTCTTCTGACGGGAAAACAAAGATTGTAAAATAATGTAAAAGTGTCCTTTTAAGTCTACGCACTAAATCCGTATTGTCCAGGAGCTGGATCGCCTCGACGTTTACATGATGATGAAGCCTGTATTCGTGGGATTTTGCTTGTCTTCTTATGATTATATCTACGAAGTCCATTTGCAGATCGCGATGAATATCTTCGTTTCTGACGTACCAGGGTGCATTGACGATACCCCTTAGTACTTTATTTTGGAATCGCTGAATTATTAGGATATTGCTTTTTCTGGTACAGCCCCACAGCTGACAACCATAAGTCCAAACTGGCATCAGGACTTGTTTATACAAGAGTATCTTATTTTGTATGGATAACGATGAGTTTCTTCCTAAGAGCCAGTGCATTTTTTTGTACCTCATGTCTAGGTCTTCTCTTTTCTTCCTGACGTGAGCTTTCCAGCGTAGCTTACTATCAAGGTTCATTCCAATTGTAAAGTCAATATGGGTAGACTTAGAATCGTTAAGTCTTATACGCCATTTTTTCGTCCATTTATAGAGCTCATTTAAAGCTGTTTGTACTTTTCCCACTGCCTTCTGGTGAGTGTTACCCACAGCTATGATGGCAGTATCATCGGCAAAAGTAGCGATAGTAAATGACACTTTGACGCGTACTTTTTGTCCGCCAGACAAAAGTATTCTTTTTTTGTGCTCATAATATGAAATGCATAACACAATATGTCATGCACCGACTAAAACGACAGGACCATACGTGTTGTTCCTTCGACGCGGTCATTTCGCTGGAACTTTTATTCCGTCCAGTCCGTAGTGTGTTTTGGCGTTAAGCAAAACTTTGTTCATTGAAAGTGAAGCAGGGGGAAATGCCTTTCAACTCATGTATTTTATAGAGCAAGGTGAATTCACCTTAACATTTAATACTTTAAAGCCTTGCTTATGAATTAAAAGATTTTTGTACTCAAATTACAACATCGGAGATTTTTTAATCGAAATGTTACTGCATGATAAAAATACGGTCAAGAGCAAAAAGGACTCGCCTTGAAGCTTCATTGAATTATATCACTTATAATTCAATGAAGCTGAAAATTATTTTTATAATCAGTATCAAATCTTAATTCTTACCTACATTGGTATAGCACGTAAGAACATATTTTAAATCTATATCTATATATATAAAATTCAAAGTCCTGACTGACTGACTGACTGACTGACTGACTTATATATCAACGCACAGCCTAAACCGCTGGGGTTAGAAACTTGAAATTTAGACAGTAGCTGTTCCTCTTGTGACGTAGGCGCTCCCTAAGGAAGGATTTTTCAAAATTCCACCCCTAAAGGAGTGAAATAGGGGGTTAAAGTTTGTATGAAAGTCCGTCATTTCTCAAGTTATATCCATGAAACTTGGTATATGAGCTACCAGTAAAAAATAAAGAAGTATGTATGTCACAGTTTTTCAAAATTCCACCCCCAAAAGGGTAAAACAGGGGTTGAAAGTTTGTATGAAAGTCCTTCATTTCTCAAGTCATAGCCATGAAACTTAGCATTTGGGCTTTTGGTTAAATATGAAGAAGTACGTGTTTCAACATTTTTGAAAATTCCCAAAGGGGTGAAATAGGGGATGAAAGTTTGTAGGAACGTTTTTCAAAAATTATATGAACGAAACTTGGTATTTTGGCTTTCGTTAAAAAATAAAAAACCGGCCAAGTGCGAGTCGGACTCGCGCACCGAGGGTTCCGTACAAACCTGTAGTAAGTTTTACGATTTATGACGTATTAAAAATAAAAATTACGTTTGTTGTATGGGAGCCCCCCTTTAATATTTACTTTATTGATATTTCATTATTTATTTTGAAAGGTAATATACAAGTTAATATTCTGTGAAAATTTCAACCGTCTACCTGTTACCGTTTTTAATATTGAGCAAAAAAATACGAAAAAAACACGTTTATTGTATGGGGACCCCCCTTAATATATATATTTTTTTAATTTTTAGTATTTGTTGTTATAGCGGCAACGGAAATACATCATTTGTGAAAATTTCAGCTTTCTAGCTATCACGGTTTATGAGATACAGCCTGGAGACAGACAGACAGACAGACAGACAGACAGACAGACAGACAGACAGACAGACAGACAGACAGACAGACAGACAGACAGACAGACAGACAGACAGACAGACAGACAGACAGACAGACAGACAGACAGACAGACAGACAGACAGACAGACAGACAGACAGACAGACAGACAGACAGACAGACAGACAGACAGACAGACAGACAGACAGACAGACAGACAGACAGACAGACAGACAGACAGACAGACAGACAGACAGACAGACAGACAGACAGACAGACAGACAGACAGACAGACAGACAGACAGACAGACAGACAGACAGACAGACAGACAGACAGACAGACAGACAGACAGACAGACAGACAGACAGACAGACAGACAGACAGACAGACAGACAGACAGACAGACAGACAGACAGACAGACAGACAGACAGACAGACAGACAGACAGACAGACAGACAGACAGACAGACAGACAGCGGAGTCTTAGTAATAGGGTCCCGTTTTTACCCTTTGGGTACGGAACCCTAAAAAGATCGTGTGTCACAGTTTTTCAAAATTCTACCCCCAAAGGGTTAAAATAAGGGTTGAAAGTTTGTATGAAAGTTAAGTTACAGCCGTGAAACTTAGCACTTGGACTTCCAGTTAAATATGAAGAAGTACCTACGTAATTCACCATTTTTAAAAATTCGACCCCCAAGGCCGTTAAATAGAGTTGTCCTTCAATCACACTGCAGCAACGGATCAACGTGATTTTTTGCATGGGTATAGTTGAGGTACCTGGAGAGTGACATAGACTACTTTTTAACCCAGAAAATTATGGAGTGCCTGTGGGGAAAAAAAACTTAAACCACGCGGACGAAGTCGCGGGCATAAGCTAGTATTATATAAAAGCGAAAGGTCACTGACTGATCATCACAATATCTCAGGAACTATAAAACATATTCACCATCATTTAGAAGTTAGAACATTATACGAGGAAGACAATCTACATTTACATCTCTCATATTCGGTAAGTAGGTCCTTATTACCCCCAAATGGAGCTTGTAGGTGACCAATTAGCGCTCTAGGGTAATAATGTAGCTAGAAAAGCCCTAGGGCGGTAAGTAATTAAAAAAAGTATGATGGTTAGATGTACGCGAACTTTTTGAAAGAGTGAAGAGTTTTTTTTTTAATTACTTACCGCCCTAGGGCTTTTCTAGCTCTACATTATTACCCTCGAGCGCTAATTGGTCACCTACAAGCTCCATTTGGGGGTAATAAGGACCTACTTTACCTCACAATCGAGATGTAAAGCAGAGTAGTTAGCTCGGGTGTAAGCATCAATTACACCCTCGAACTATAGGCGCCCTCCCTGCGCTCGTGCGCCTAAATATCTCGGGCTGCAATTGATGCCTTACAACCCTTGGCTACTAATCTACTATTAATACACATTCACGTTAATTCTAGTAGTCACGTTAAGTAGGTATGAAATGAATTCAAGTTTAATAATTAGTATAATGTAAAAACGAGAAATTGTTGAAATTATAATGATTCAATTTAAATAGCACAATTTGAAGGGAAGGGTTGTCACACAAGTGCCACAACTTAGAGTGCATAGTAAAAATGTATGTGTCACCATACATTTACTCTGCATTCAACTCGCGCGCGTACTATAAAAGTGGCTGAGACCATGGTCAAAGATTTTATTCGAAATGGATAAATTCCTTCTTAAATTAATGGTCATAATTGTATTTCACTACTTGTCTGTGTAAGAGCGTGATATCCCACTGGTTTGGAGTTTTAGACGTTCGCCTCGCCATCCTATCCGTGTGGTAAGTTCGATCGTTCGTTCGATTAAGATGGCACGCACTTCTAACTTTTCAAGTTATGTTTATTTTAAAGTTAAGGAAAAAAATTGGCAGTCATAGGGACTGCCAATAAAAGTTTTTTTTTTTAAATAAAAAATTAAAATAATCCATAGGTACTTATTATAAATGCGAAAGTGTGTCTATCTGTCTGTCTGTCTGTCTGCTACGCTTTCACGGCTCATCCGTTCAACCGATTTTGATGAAATTTGTTACATGGGTAGGACATCCCGGGAAAGGACATAGCCTACTTTTTATCCCGGGAAATTAAAGAGTTCCCGCGGGAATCTAAAAATCTTAATCCACGCGGATGAAGTCGCGGGCATCAACTAGTTAAAATATAAACCTTAACACTAAAGGATTCAAGTTTAATTACGAATGTAACTAGTATGTTTATATTTAAGACCTTTTGTCTTCGTAACAACGCGAGCATGTTGGTGTTCGCGAGCATGTCGGTCACGCGAATCCACAAGTTTACCCCCTACTAAAAAGTGCTCAACGCGGCTAAAGAAGTTTTCACTTCAAAAATTGTGAAGAAACCCGCAGTTTTTCATAATCTTCCCAAAGATGCGCACATCTTGTCTTACAGTCTGCTAATCCGCACTTGATCAGCGTGTTGGACTATGGCCAGAAGCAACAAGCATTCAGAAAGGAGACTTGTGCTTGGGCCGGCAATTAATCGAAATGATTCAAAATAATGATGTTTCGCCAGTGACTCTTCCGTTTATTACGAATTACCTTTTTTATGCTTTTGCTTGTTGAAGCTTTTACACAAATTAATTCAGATTTATTACGAATATCATGTATATTATACATGTATATATATTCATATACATGACATTCGTATGGTATAGTACCTATATCTAATTTTAAATTTAAAGTTTTAAGTTTCGATTTATCAAAGGTTTTTCACAGAGATGTACTTATTGATTTTATTAAAACAAAATTATAAGTGAATAAATATCTTAAAAACCGAATTTAACCATCTTTACCTACGGAGTTTTAGCACAAATAAATTTTGTTTTCTTTCTAGTTTTTTTATTTATAATTTCGTATAGGTACCATACCTATTAGGTTTTTCCAGTTAAATTTTATAGAGGTTAACGCTTCGAAGGTTCTTCACACTGATAGCGCGCTGTTAAGAAAAAAACCCAAAAAGGAATTATTAGGGTGTGTCAGTGACACGTACGGATCAATGACTCCATTGATATATTAATATACTATTTTGTAGGTATATGCGCTCTGGTCGACCTATAAAAGTAGCGGTCAGGATCGTCAACCACAGTATATGTGTTGCCTGTGACCGTATAACGTTTAATAAAATTGGACAGGTAGGTCCTTGTGATACTACTTAAAAAGAGTGTGGTGAAATTAAAAAAAATAAAATAAAACGAAATAGGTACAACATCAACAGCTGAAAATAATAACTACTTCAAAGATTTGCTAAGTCTAGCAGTTTGTGATTGTGAAGCTTTTTGTTAAAGCTTACTTTCTTGAGTATAGGTATACTTAATAGAATAATATGTACTTATTAAAAGTAACAATGCCTTTGATAATAATAAAATAGAATTTCTTACATTACGTACAAAAAATACCACATTTAGGTACTTAATAACGGGTAATTTCTTCTCTATTAAATATTACGAGTAGGTACTATAAATCGCTCTTGTACATTGGCTTTTGGACTTTGTGTATTGGCTTGTAACTTGTGGCTTCTAATTGTTTTGCGATACGATTTATAAGTTTGTTTTATGATTTATGTATTGAATATTACAACTTACAATAGCAGCGTGAAGTCAGGGCGAGGCAGCTAGTAATTTATTAATTGTTTAATTTTTAAAGTTCAAGTTCCATAAAATGAGATTTCTCGTCTTATTAATAACGATTGTTTTCACGAATCCCTTTATTATCAAACAGGCCTATAGCTTTTCGACTAATATTATTATATTTAGTCTCAGCGAAATTTAGTTAAAGTTATGCTGTTGGAAATGTCTTAGAGTTGAAGTTAAATTGTAATTTTGTTTGTAATAAACAACTTTCTAAAGGCAGCTGTTTAACTTTAGTTCTTTAATTATTTACGAAATTAAAGTCTATTGTTCGATATTTGGCTTGTTTCTGACGAACTTTTAACTAATATTTGTAACGGACTTATGTACAAGGAATATTATGTAAATAAGATTAAATTTGGGATTAAATAGTATTAAAACAATAGTTATAATATTAGGTACATGAAAAGTTTTTGGGAGAATCACAGAAAATAATCATTGCAAAGTCAATTGAAATCATAGTCAAGTGTAAATTTTTCAGTGACAAAAATACTTAGGTACTTTTCAGGTAAAAATGAAATTCTCATTATTCATCTTCGGTGCGTTGGTGGCGTATGCTGCAGCGCAGAATTTAGAAAATGGCCCTGTGATTGACGTGCAAACAGACAATGCCCAGCAAGTGGACAACAATAGGGATAAGAGGTTTCTAGGTAAATATGAATTGAATTTATTATACGATTATGATGAATTTTCAAAACGATTATTATTGGTCACGCTCTCAAACGGTATATTGACTTAGGATTATTTAGTACTAGTTGATGCCCGCGACTTCGTCCGCGTTGATTTAGCTTTTTTGATTCCCGCGGGAACTCTTTCATTTTCCGGGATAAAAAGTACCCTATGTCCTTCCCCGGGATTTAACCTACCTCTATACCAAATTTCAGCAAAATCGGTTGAAAAGATGGGCCGGGAAAGCGTAGCAGACAGACAGACAGACAGACAGACAGACAGACAGACACACTTTCGCATTTATAATATTAGTATGGAAGTATGGAAGTATGGATTAGGGGAAGATATAAATGAGCGAATTATGGCGAGCTATACTACTAAAAGTGTTGATTATTAGAATCCTGACATTGACTACCTCCGTGCGGGTTCGATCCCCGGCAGGGTCAAAGTGGGAATTAATAATTTCTGAACTTTTCCTGGTCTGGCCTGGTGGGAGGCTTCGGCCGTGGCTGGTTACCACCCTACCGGCAAAGACGTGCCGCCAAGCGATTTAGCGTTCCGGTACGATGCCGTGTGAAAACCGAATAGGGGTTTGGGTTACATACAACTGCCATGCCCCTAACAGGTTAGCCCGCTACCATCTTAGACTGCATCTTCACTTACCATTAGGTGTGATGGGCTAACTTGTAGTGGATAAAAAAAAAATCCTCAGGTGTCTTCCACACTTGGGCACGAAGTTTTGAGTGGATTTATGGTAGTCAGAAATTTACATCTTTTCCTTTCACCTAAGGTTTTATTTTTTTCAATCTGCAAAAAACTACGAATGCAATTTAAATTGCAAACCGTTCCTTGGAAAAGTAAATAAGGAAGGAATCGTTCGTGTAAGGGGCTATTGGTATGCAGGGCGGCACAGCGTGAAATTGGTGCCAAGTTGTAGCACGTGCGTCCCCTGGGAACTGATTTCATAGCTCCGGGTGTAGATGACGGATAACGTTGTCAATGCTCAGCGAACGATGAACTTCAAAGGATTTTAGATAAGGTGTTTAACGTCATCGGTGTTATTATTTCAGATAAAGTATCTGAGTGCTATACAACACAGCTTCTTTAGAGACAATAAATTCTGCTCTGCTAAGCAGTTTCATATAAATTTTAAAACACAAATTCAATTTTTATATCCAAATACTCATTACATACTAAGCCCATACTTATGTAATAAAAAACTCGACTAAAAACTCTAAATCTAAATCAGAACCAAGTTTACGCACGTCGCTCCTGAGGATCTGATACTGTCGCATCCAACAGAGATGACTCATGAGTCATGACTGATTACATTGTGAGAGATCAAGAACACCGGAGGTATTCACGTTGATAGAGACAAACTTAATACTTATTCGATACTTAGTAGTTGGGAACCCTAGGGAATGTTTACTGTGCGTTATGTAGGTAGCTTTTGTTTTTTGTCGATACTTAAATAATAATTTCAGATTTCAGATTTATTTACCTATTTGCATTTAAAACGCCACCCAGTTAGGGCATATGCAATTTGAGTGGCAGGGGTACTTCGAAATTATTATTTTTATTTCTATAATATTATTTCTCTACTTAATTATAATGTTTACTTTTATGTGAGTTTAGCGCCTACATTGACGACCTTCCTGGTGCAGTGTTGTGTGCTGTTGTCTTAACTTGTGCGGTCCCGGATTCGATCGCCGGCAGAATTAATTTGGAAATTTATATTTGCTGAATTTTCTCTGGTCTGGCCTGATGGGAGGCTTCGGCCGTGGCTAGTTACCACCCTACTGGCAAAGACGTGCCGCCAAGCGATTTAGCGTTCCGGTACGATGCCGTGTAGAAGCCGATTAGGGATATTATAGGCTTAATATAACTTCCATACCCCTAACAGGTTTGCCCGCTTCCATCTTAGACTGCATCATCACTTACCATGAGGTGAGATATCAGTCATGGGCTAACTTGTAGTGGATTAAAAAGAACTTTCGATTTTAATGCAATTTTCGCCATTACTTAGAACGGTCACCTAACTTGGAATATATTTATTGTAAATATAAATTCACATTTCCTTTCTATATAATATCATTTAAAATCAAATTCTTCGTTTAATAAGCGCAAAAAAGCATATTCTGTACCTATTTTACATTGGTTGGTAAAAAAATATAAAACTTTTTAAGTATTTTTCGGAAAACGAAGGTCGTAAGACAAGAAATTCCAAGATTTTATCATTATGTGTACACGTACTCAATTAAAAAAACCCAACCATATTTGAATTGCAAACCATTCTCTGTAAAAGTAAACAAGGAAGAAGTTCGTGGTAAGGCTTGGACAGAAACAAAGCTCTAGACGTTCTATACAGTTGGACATATTACACTGAAAGTGCGCGTATACGTGTACTATTTATAAATAGCCCAATAGGATGATGCCCGCGACATCGTCAGCGTTGATTAAGGTTTTTACAAATCCTGCTTGGACTTTTTGATTTTCCAGCAGAAAAAGGGCCCATGCTACTCTCCAGGTCCTCAACACGTATATCCATGCTAGAGTGTCGATCCGAATATGTTTTTAAACAAACACACTTTCACATTTATAAAATAATTAGTTCTTGATATCATTCATCATTTGTATGAGCTGTGTCTAACACGTTGCCGTCACGTGTTGTGTGTGTTCAAGCCTAAAGAAGCTTGACCGGTAGGTATAGCATGAAAGTTGCCAAGTTGGATCACGTGAGTCTCCCTGAGAACTGACTGACTGACTTCGTAGCTCCGGGTGTGTGATGGGTAATTTTGACTATTCTTTAGGTAAACAATAGTTACCCGTGACATTTAAACAATGACTTCGGCAGAGGTTGGCTTTGGTTCTTGCGGCTGTGTGATAGCAGTTTCAGAGAAGATTGGTGCGCAGACCGTTATTAATTACACACACATTGAATTATTGATGTAGAAAAGTATATTAGGAATAAACTAATTACATGCGAAAGTTTGGATGGACTGAACGGATCTGGATGAAATTTGGCACAGAGATAGATTATAGTCTGGAATAACACATAGGCTACTTTTTATCTATATTATTATCTATACTCTTTAATTTTTATTTAATTAAAGAGTTCCCGCGGGAACAAAAAACCTCAATTCACGCGGACGAAGTCGCGGGCATTAGCTAGTTAGGAATAAATGTAGTTTAAAATGGGTATTAATATCTTATTCTCTCTTATAGGTGCACTTGTGGGCGCTAAGATTGGACTGGTGGGTGGTGCCTTAGTGGGTAAAGCGCTTCACGGCCGAAGCTTATACGGCGGTTATGGATACGGCGGATATGGCGGATACCACAGATATGGCGGTTACGGAGGATACGGTGGATATGGATACGGTGGATACGGACATGGCTACGGACATGGCTACGGAAATGGATATGGACATGGATATGGCGGATACGGGTGAGAACATAATATCATAATTCCCAAGCATGTTTTCTTGTTTGAACTAAAATAATCATCTTTATGGAGGTAAATATTGTAAAAGAGATCGAACAGTTTTGTCACGTAGCTTCGATTATTCTTATTAAACTTGTGAAAAAGTTCGGTAGACGAGCTATCTTAATATTTTATCTACTTTATGGCATTTAAACAAGTTTTGCTAATCTTTAGAACCGCCATAAATGACATCATTTTGTGAATAGCGACTCAACATAAATGTATGTATGTAAGGTGTGATTTATGAAAATGAACTATCGAGCTGTTATAGGTTAAACTTCTTAATTCTTTTATAATATTTTAATAATATTATGGCTCTCTCAGTTCACGAGATCAAAATACTGGTTCGCGGGGGTGAAAACGAGCAAGCGCATGTCGCAAAAAATTGAAGAAATAATTAGTAAAAAAAGAAATATTTACTGTTAAATATAAAATAATCAGACAATGTATTGATTTTGAAATTGATATTGTATGTACATAATATTATTAGAGCAAATTGTTTGTTTCTTATACTAAAGTATGTTTTAAGATTTTTTTTATGCATAGATTTTTTTAAAATTGTATTTTGAGATGCGTCAATGCTTTTATAGGTCTTGAAAACAACATAATTTTTTCAAGAATTCATAATATGTCACCGTTCGATAGATACACTGCTTTAATAAACTCCGTTTTGCCAATTTTACACTAGACAGAGCCTAAAAAATAATTTGAAGAGTAGGTGTCTACCCAAACAAATAAGCTGAACTTTAACAAGGTTTTTTACTTTGTTAAATATAGGTATTATTTGACGTGGCTAGTAACTTAAATGCTTGCCTGCTTATTTGCTCATAAGTCATAACAAGTCCTGTCAGATTTAAAAAAATATAAGACCTGTTTAAAAATATGTTTAATTTTTAGATCGCATAAATTTTGTATATAAAAGCAATATTTTTAAAAAGTAGTTACACCTATTATTTTAATGCCCTTATATTTTTTGTTTCAGATCCTATTACCCTACCACCTACTACGCATCGGGCCCATGGTATTAATCGGACGACATACCTTGTACCTGCTAATTGTTATTAATGTAGTTTTTGTGTACATAGAGATGGAAGATAATCTCGCGACTGATACGTCTACGTGTAAGAATATTGTAAGAAAAATAATAAAAATCTAAAAATAACACATTTTTGTCTTGCTTGTTTTGTCACTTATCAATAATTAATTAACTACCTATTATCCAAATTAATGTTATAAGTAGGCGTCGCGTTACGCGTAGTGTAATGACGGTAATGGTTTTAATGCAGCCAATTTAAATATGTTTATTTTTGTATGAAATTTTTTCTTTCTTCTAATCAGAATTTTTCAGAAGTCGTATCTAACTTATCTTGTTCAGTTTTACCACAGGTATTACCACTGAATACTTGTTTAAGTACCTTTCCGGTATTACGTACCTAGTACCTACTTACTATTTTTAAAAATGTAATCGTGTATACACTCGCGAATAGTAGTTTTACGATATTACGCGTTTACATGTACTTACCTACATAAGCATGTAACAAAATCGTGAACCACCAAATAGTTGAAACTACTGGATCATTATTCATTAATAGTCTGTTATGTATTATACTGTAGTTGAATTTATAATGAAATAGCATAAGCGTGGTTGTAGCAGCGTGAAGTTTCAATTTCCTAGCGTAATGAGTTGTGCATCATTAAACAGGGTTAGGTATTATTTGGATGTAGTTTGTAAGCATACTTCTACATTAATTTTTAAATAAATTAATGAACTAGGTTTTTTAGATTCAACTATCTAAAACAAACTGTCAATCATCGTTATTTTTTAGATAATTATGTTGCTCTAAGATTATCTGGAAAAATTATTAGAACATATAGAAAGAAAGATTATTATGCGTTTGAAATAGTGGTAAGGAGAATCTATTGTATTCCGTGGGCGTGGACTGCACAAAAGCATCAACTTTGAAGTTTTTTTCAGTCTTTAGGTACGTAGTTAGTGTTCTGGGGGTAAGTATACTATCATCGCTAAAGTCGTATTATTTCAAATTGACAGTTTAATGTCATATACCTAGACGCCCCTAAAATACGGATTATAATTCTAAAACACAAACGTCAACAATACTAAAACCTTACATAGTATGCCTTTTTAGGTACGACCTAAGGGGTCACGTCCTAAGGGGTCACGTCGTCATGTCAGTGCAGCATTCTAGATGGAGCCGTGAAGTTTGGAATGGCGAGAGCGCTTGCCAGGAAAATTATAATGCTAATATAAACATAAGAAGTGGAACGCTATGAAAAGAGCATAATATTTATTGCATATAATTTTAATTCGCAGTATATTTGTTTACTAGCTGATGCCCGGGACTTCGTCCGCGTAGATTGAGGTTTATTGGTCCTCGCGGGAACTCTTTAATTATCCTGGGTAAAAAGTAGCCTATGTGTTAATAGTGTTATTCCAGACTTCTGTGCCAAATTTCATCCAGGATCCGTTCAGCCGTTCCGGCGTGATTGAGTAACGAACATTCATCCAAACTTTCGCATTTATAATATTAGTATAATTTATAGTATAGAATATAGATTTTAGGCCAAAGGCTATGTGAAATAGTCAGCTGAAAAGTGCTGAAATGTAGGAAAGTAGGAAAGTAGGAAAGTCTATAAAGTAGGAAGAGGGACGCTGTGGCTCCTGGCGCCGAAACATGCATTTAACGGAGATAGATGACAACGGCACACGCCATCGCCTCTTTAATCTCGCTTACAAAGAGATAATATATTACTGCGCTCTATAATCGATGCCGCCTAGGCGAATGTTCTCGCTTCACACTCGAATGGTTTATGATCGCACTGTACTAATTGTGGTACGTAGGCTGCATTAATTTGGTAGCTGAAATACTTACACTATTTTAATATAGCTCTATTCTGAAGCTTTAATATTTGGCCATGAAGTTCTTGCTCGTAGTTGTACCTCATCATTTTCATTGTTAGGCTTTTGAAGTCCACCAGTGGACAAAGCTATCCTCATCCAGCCACATCCAACCCTCTTTATGTCGTCAGACTTTCGTGCTGGAGGGCGCCACTCACTAGGTTTACTTGAAGGCTGTAGCGATCTCCTTTCTAGGACTTTTTCGCTCCATTGGCTATAGTTGTCGTGACGATCGATCTCGAATTAAAAGAAAGGTAAATGAATTATAATGTATAATCGTCGGAGGAAGTAGTCGGAACAGAGTTGATTGATGGTTGTGTGACACGAGTCTTAGATTGTTTGGGTCGTTTATACCTAAAATAGCCTCTACGAGAAGCATTCTCTGCCCATTGCAACTTCCACTAGCAATTTATTTGGCCTATGTCAGTGACGTTGGTAATCTTGCGGAGCTCTTTGTTTTTTTTCACTACAAGTTAGCCCAGTTGTGTGTACAGTCTGAGATGGTAGTAGGCTAGCCTGTTAGGTATATGGCAGTTATATTAAACCCAATACCCCTAATCGGTTTCTACACGACATCGTACTGGAACGCTAAATCGCTTGGCGACACGACTTTGCCGGTAGGTTCGTAACTAGCCATGGCCGAAGCCGAAGAAATTATAAATTTCCAAATTGACCCTGCCGTGGACCGAACTCCGGAGCTCAACACTTAACACTACGCCAGGAAGGTCGTCCTCTGTATTGCAATATAATAATATATCCCTCATGGAAACTCCTAACATAGTCCAATCTATAGTTAGCTGAGTGGCTTTGAACTTGTGAAGTCAGTGTCCAAGTTTTAGTGCCATATGTGAGAATGAGAACAAAGCTTTCGTCGTTGTGCTTATGTTAGCTAAACCTCGAAAAACATTTCAAAATTGTCTAAACACATATTGCCGAAGCACAGTAGATGAAGTTTTGAAATCCACTTATATCTGGATTGTTTGCTTCGAAGTGTTCGTAAATCGCTTGCGTGCAAGTGAGGTTTTCATAAACCGAGCTCGATTTTACCTGGCAGGAAAGCTTAGCAGGCGTTACCGCGGGCCAAAATGCAATATAGGACAGTGAAATGGAACGCAGTTCTGTGTCTACAACAGTAAACTGTTACGAATCACTACAGTTCGTACATATAATACTAGACGATGCCGTGTCTTCGCCCAGGTTGTTCAATTCCGGGAACTAGTTAAAGCGGTATAAAAAGTAGCATATGTCCTTCCCGGGGATGCGACCTTCCTCTGGTATCAAATTTTATCCATCCGATGGGCCGTTAAAGCGTAGCAGACAGACAGACGGACAGACATACGGACAAACAGACAGACACACATTCGCATTTATAATAATTTTAGTATGGATTAAGTTATTCAATTAAAGATTGCTTAGTGCACGAGTCCCATATTTCCTTCATGCGCCTTTGAACCTGCCTAGAAAACCATACAGTCCGCTACTCTTGCCGTCGATAATGGACAGTGTCATCATTGCCATTTCCACCATTATGGCAGTAGGTATTAACATTGAGGTATTATGTACTAACGTACGGTATTAATTACTAAACTAATACCACAGCTGTGCTAGTACTTCGATATTAACCCTAATGGAATATGTATAGCAACCTCACACATACGTGTCGCAAATTTCGAATATTCGAATTCGAAAACGAAGTTCGAAGTTCATATCATCAGAGAGATGGCATGGCGGAGACCTGGTGCAGAGACGAGTGAGGTTGGTCCCGGCATGCTTATTTCAAGAGCGTGTACCTATCTAGGCTAGGGTTGAAAACAGGGCAAAGAGATGAATTTCTTGATTTAGGTGCAGAATTGATACCTACCTAATAGGTGTCTTGACCCAGCTTGACTTAGCAGCTAAACTTGGGGTACCTACTGATTTTATAGACGGTAGATCCTTTAACGTAAGTTCTCTTTTTCGGCACATAGACGTCTGGACAGTGGACTTAATGATATAATATATCTCGGTGAAGATACCTTCACCGCATCACTTGTATAATATAATAAGATAACCTAGAAGTTGTGGCGAAGTCCTGCGAGACATGCTGAACCCTCGGGAATGTCCGTTCCGACTCGTTTTCGGTCGGGATACTCCCGAGTGTTCCAGTCAGTGAATTCTGAACCCCGACGCTGGGAGGCCGCGTATACGCATTTATTTGTCCGGCTAATTCACTCAATACCAACTAATTATTATACCATACCTACTTATTGTAACGTCCGTATTCGCCATTAGTGTTTATCATAAATCTATAGACTTTTGTATTTTCAATTAAATAAGCAACTTTCAAATTAAATAATAAATATTCGTAAATTACATTGGGTTTGTTTAACTTCGATCCTAACATACCCATAAGTGGTGACCCAGCGACGCGTCCCGAACTCTCAAGTGCTTGCATATTTCGAACATTCTTTGTGTGCATAGTGACAGACTTGTTCCCAAAATAGATTCAGTGCAACAAAAGGTTTTTTATTTTAAACAATGGCATCGAAATGCAAGACTAGCCTCAACCAGCTGGCTACACATTCGGACACAGTATATAATAATGCGATTGGTACCGCGCCGAAAATTAATCAGCTGTCTGCGTCAACGTCGAACGCGGAGATGGAAGACCTAAAACAATCAATCGCTGATTTGTCGCGCAAAGTCGCTGCACTTACATCATCATCGCGATCCCGCTCGAGATCGAACAGCAGTACGAGATGGCGCCGACGTTCCCGTAGCCGATCCGAAGATGCTGCGACTGATGCCCACTGCTGGTATCACCGCAAATTCAAGAGCAAGGCTACTAAGTGCCGTGAGCCGTGCACTTACTCGTCGGAAAACGAAAAACGCAGTCATTGATGGCGGCTAACGATGACTGTCGTGACGTCATACCGAGTCGCGTATTTGTAACGGACAAAAACTCTAACGTTAAGTTCTTAATAGACACTGGTGCTGATTTGTGTGTGTTCCCTATTAGAAATGTAAGTTCCAATAAGACAATTGTTAAGTAGACAGATTATAAACTTTTTGCCGCTAATGGTTCAGTGATTAATACCTATGGAACTATAAACTTAAATTTAAACTTCGGGTTACGTCGCGATTTTCGCTGGTGTTTCGTGATAGCCGACGTAACCAGACCGATCATAGGAATAGACTTTTTATCATATTATAACCTACTTGTAGATGTAAGGAACCACAGATTAGTCGATAATACGACTACGCTCATTGTAAATACCAAACCCGTGCTGTCTTCCTTAGAGTGCGTAATTAAGACTGTTACAGGTAATTCTCGATATCATCAGGTACTTAAACAGTTTCCTGAGGTCACGCGACCCCCTGGTGAGCCAATAGTGCGCGTAGTCAAGCATCAAACGCTTCACTATATACGCACTACGCCCGGTCCACCGGTGTACAGTCGACCTCGCAGATTGGCACCGGACCGACTCCGCCGAGCCAAGCGTGAGTTTGAGGATATGGTAAGAGCAGGTATTGCACGTCGATCCGATAGTCCGTGGGCAGCACCTCTCCATTTAGTACCTAAAAAAGACGGTACTGACCGACCTTGCGGAGACTACAGAGGTATCAACGCTCGAACGATACCCGATCGATACCCAGTACGCCACATCGCAGATTTTTCCCATAATCTACATGGATGTACTGTGTTCAGCAAAATTGATTTGGTGCGTGCTTACCATTTGATTCCAGTCAACCCTGCGGATGTACCCAAAACTGCCATAACTACGCCGTTCGGTTTATTCGAATTTCCGTTCATGAGTTTTGGTCTGAGGAACGCCGCGCAATCGTTTCAGCGGTTCATGGACGAAATCTTAAGGGACCTGGATTTTGCTTTCCCGTATATAGATGACATATTGATTGCGTCACGCGACCACACCGATCACGAATTTCATCTCAAACAGGTTCTAGAGCGCCTTCGAGATCATGGTGCTGTTTTGAACTCCGCTAAAAGCGTATTTGGTGTTCCGGAAGTCGAGTTCCTCGGCTACTTAGTTACGGCAAACGGCACGAGTCCTACGCCAGAAAAGGTAAGTAGTATCCAGAACTTCACGCAGCCCAAAACCTTAAAAGAATTAAGGAGATTTCTCGGTATGATTAACTTTTATAGAAGGTACCTACCGAACGCTGCGAAAATTCAAGCACCGCTACACCAGCTACTTAGCGGCACGGATACCAAGCCAAACACTCCAATCATCTGGACGTTTGAGCTGGAACAGGCTTTTAACGAATGCAAAAAGAGCCTCATAGATGCAACACTGCTTGCGCATCCCGATCCTACAGCGGATCTGATGTTGGTCTGTGATGCGTCCGATGTCGCTATCGGCGCCGTATTGCAGCAGAAAGTTGAAGGTAATTGTCAACCCCTTGCTTTCTTCTCCAAGAAACTGACCTCAGCTCAACGTAAGTATAGCCCTTTCGATCGAGAGCTACTCGCAATTTACGAAGCCGTGAAATATTTTCGTTTCATGGTCGAGCTGAAGCCGTTCACGATTTGGACAGACCACAAGCCTATTGTTGCTGCGTTTCGTAAAGCGTCTGAAAAATGCTCTCCACGTCAGTTCCGATATTTCGATTTCGTGTCACAATTCTCGACCGACGTGCGACACATTTCCGGAGAGGACAACATCGTTGCCGATGCGCTCTCTCGGATTGAATCTGTTACTGATAGCATTAATTTAGATAAACTCGCTTCTTCACAAGAGACGGACACCGAGTTGAGACATCTTTTGCACACTTCTTCTTCGCTGGATTTACAGAAAATGAGAATTTCTGACTCTAGTGCATGCAAAGTGTATTGCGATGTTTCTGGTCCGAAACCACGCTTGTATCTTACACCCGAATTTCGCAAAGAGGCTTTCGACGCTATCCACGGCTTGAGTCATCCTGGTGCGACGCCTACCATCCGACTAATGACCGAAAGGTACGTATGGCCTAGTATACGAAAGGACTGTAGGGCCTGGACAAAAGCCTGCCTCGCTTGTCAAAGATCAAAGGTTTCACGGCACACCCAAGCTCCAGTCCACGCTTTTACTCCTCCATCTTCACGTTTTGACCACGTTCATATAGATCTCATAGGGCCGCTTACCATATCGCACGGCTACCGCTATTGTCTTACTGCGGTTGATCGATTTTCGCGTTGGCCCGAGGTGATTCCTCTAGAAGATATCACAGCAGAAAGAGTGGCTCATGCTTTTGTAAGTGGTTGGCTAGCACGTTTTGGCTGTCCACGTAAAATAACTACAGACAGAGGACGCCAATTTGAATCACATTTATTTAAAGAACTCGCTAAATTTACTGGTTGCCAACACCTCACTACTACGGCGTATCATCCCGCCGCGAACGGTTTAGTAGAGAGATTTCACCGGCAGTTAAAAGCAGCAATTATGTGCCACGATAATGAGAAATGGTTCGAGGTACTTCCACTTGTGTTGCTAGGGATACGCAGCGCCTGGAAAGAAGATATTGCATCTACTTCTGCAGAGCTGGTGTACGGCGAAAGTCTTCGCTTGCCTGGAGACTTATTCTTGCCATCCGCACCCGAAATCGTCGACTACAGTGATTTCTTATCTCGCCTTCGTAAACACATCCGTGATTTGAAGCCGACTCCGGTAATACGTCATGGAAACGCCAGAACGTTCGTGCACAAGGATTTATCCTCCGCTACTGCTGTCTTCCTCCGACAAGATGCTGTTCGAAGATCGCTACAGCCACCTTACTCTGGTCCGTATAAGGTAATCGAGCGATCCGAAAAATATTTCAAAATCGACATAAACGGTAAGGTCGTCACAGTTTCCATCGATCGTCTTAAACCAGCGTATGTTGTTCACGAATCTGAACCTACTTCGTTCACGCCCGTTACTTCAGAACCGCCTGCCACCAAGCCTGATAAAGTTACTCGCTCTGGCAGACAGGTAAGATTCCCTCGCAGGTTTATGTGAGTAAACCCATATGTACAACTTATTAGTATGTAAAATCTTTTTTAGAGAATACGTTTACTTAGCTATTAATATTGTACGTAAGCTGCTAATATTGTTTTGTATCGTTTATTTTTTGTAAACATGTAATAGTTAATTACCTAATAATGTTTTATGTTTAATTTTGATTATTATAAGATGTACTTTTGTAGCCAGGGAAATGAATTGAGTAAACGAACAAATTCTTTATTCGACATTAACGACCTAAAGGTCTCCGGGGGGGCTGATGTGGCGAAGTCCTGCGAGACATGCTGAACCCTCGGGAATGTCCGTTCCGACTCGTTTTCGGTCGGGATACTCCCGAGTGTTCCAGTCAGTGAATTCTGAACCCCGACGCTGGGAGGCCGCGTATACGCATTTATTTGTCCGGCTAATTCACTCAATACCAACTAATTATTATACCATACCTACTTATTGTAACGTCCGTATTCGCCATTAGTGTTTATCATAAATCTATAGACTTTTGTATTTTCAATTAAATAAGCAACTTTCAAATTAAATAATAAATATTCGTAAATTACATTGGGTTTGTTTAACTTCGATCCTAACATACCCATAAAGTCTTTGAAAGAGGCGTTGTAATTTGTTGTAATCGACTATCAACGCCATAGCCCCATCATCCGCCAGTTCTGTATGTAAACCGTGCCATTGGTTACATAGAGTCTACATAGTAAGGTTTCCAACTTGTTTCATCCCCATTCACGCGATCTATCAACATTTGTATTTCCCACAGGGTAACTAAAATGTATCTAGAATTGATGACTTTACTTTGAAACTGATCGTAATTTAAGTGAGTCAAAGTAGTTGCCTAGAATGAAAGTATATCTCTGCACAAATATACTTAAAAATAGATTGCTGATATTTTAATATCTTTCGAGTTTTGAATAGTTTTAGATATTTGTTGTCGTCTTCATCCTTGTCATCAATCGAAATTCACCTCCAGCTGAACGTAGGTCTCTTTTAGGGTTGTTAATCCCTCAATCAAGATTTTGTATCCCTGTTTCCAGCAAATTAGCATTCTAGTTAGACCTTCCTAGCCCACAGAATACTTACTATTGATGGAACTGCTGCAGCTATAATTATTTTGACACAGGTTCAGGTCACGTTCCGGTACGCTGCTACTTAACAACTACGAAATCCAACCAAGCAGTTTGCAATGTTGGGTCAACGTCCATTAACCAGCATTATTTTATATGCCCTATCTCAAATAGGTCACACCACCCTCTAAGACATTAAAAGACAAACAGATAATAGTGGTAGAAAGTTGCACACCTTAAGGACGCAAAGCTGCTATCAAGTTCAGAAAAGTTTTCCGTTTCGACTTAACGAGGTACGATACAAACTTCGCGGTCGACGGAATTGGAAGGTATTGATACTTAAGAAATATTTTCACTACTGTAGGTAGATACTATAGATGAACCATATATACATATTATATAGATCAAATCGATCATTTATTATCGGGCAGGCCTTTCTTTGTAAAACGATATCCTTTATGTTGAACTTTCTGGCAGTGTCACGTTCTGTTCGTTGCATCTCATCATATAATATTTTTTTATATAAATAGCGAGCATACAAAGAGGCGAGTCACCAATACTTTCAAGTCATTATGAACATTAAATTTTTAGCACCAAGGGAACTGCCAACCATTTAAACCATTCGACGTGTTTTATTCTTCTTCTGTGTTCTTCATGAATGTGCGATACCTAAACCAAAAATATTAGGCGATAAATTTAATTACTTTAAAGGAAATACAAAGACTGTGCTTCAATGATTTCCCATTTTATTTTCTTTATTTGGCAACCAAAACAGTTTACAATAAATTTTGCTCTAACCCAAATTTTGTTCTAACTTAAAGTATCTTTAAATCTATAATACCTAACATTCTGATCATATCATAATCCTAGAGGGTCACAATAGATGATTAAGGTAATTTTCCTTTTTTACATATTTTAATTATTTCACATTTACCGTTGTCACACACGAAAATCGATCCAATTTCGAGGATATTGGAGGGTTTCTACTTTCTAGACTATATAGAGTTTATGGTCGCGATAAACGCAGACCGCGAACGATTCGCGGAAACTTTTACGTTTCCCCGTAACAACGTATGTTACAAAGTTCATGGTACACGAAGTCGAATGGGGGTGAAAACCTTTTTAATATTGCTGTGGAGAGTTTTGATCAATGTATTGTTGGAGAATTTCTTTGTAAATACTTAATTACTATTTATGAGTTGTAGCCTAGCCCTATAGTCCATGCCTATATTTACAGTTTGTTTACTGTTTATTAGTTAGGTACCTAAGCAACTAAGCACTAGTTTTTGTAACCCTAGCCCGCGAAATCGTCCGCATTGTTTTAGGATTTATTCTCTGCGCCATATTAGGTCAAAGAGATTGACTAACAATGAAGTTATGGATAAGCTAAAAAAATTTCCAATACTCATATTATTCCAGGTAGGTAGGTATAGCACCCTGCATTAGTAGCTGAACTTATGAACTCTGTTTTTTGCTTAGTTGTTGAAAATGTGCCGCTGGGACGTGATAAAAAAAGTTTAGGAGCGTGGAAGTTTCTCATTCGGATCCTCAGTAACGATACCTCATACCTACTCGTAGTGTAGTAAAGTTGGCTGGACCGCTGGGAAATACCTTTACTATATGAATTTGCTTACGTTGAAGAGATTTTTTTTGATAAAATGTAGTGCTCAAACGTTTCCAATTAAAAACTTATTACATAAACTTAACTTAGCTTAACTTAGTACTTTTTGGGTATCTACTTATAAGTGACACAAGTGGTCCTACATCAACTAAAAACGCTCACACTTGTTTCATTTTGTAACACCACTGGCGATTGGCATAGCATCATAATATCATTTCGAACAAAGAAAGTAGGTAATTATGGAAAGCAACACTATTCATCAGAATAGATCAAATCAGAAATGGGATGAATAGGAGAACCAGATTAATCAGCATATAGGCATAGCTCAAAGAGTCTCTGAGCTGAAGTTGCAACGGGCGGGTTTTACACAGGTAGTTGGGTCTCAAGGTGCTTGCCGTGCTTGGATTGCGGCCTCGCATCGAAAAGCGCAGCGTTTATAGAAGAAGATGATCTAAATTCTCAAACGAGTATCTGGAAGCGAGCCTTTAGAAACAAGCGGCACAAAACAGTATAGAAATACAACTAAATTAAATGCTTGTTTCTTTTAAAAGAAATATTATATTATGTATTGGGGGACAGGCTTGTTTTTCAAACTATACAATTAATGGTTGCTGTAAAGAAAAACTTTTCAGATAAAAACCAATGAGACTCCTGTTTACTGCCCGCTTCGTTTCCTCTCTCCTTTAGTTTTGTCGCAAGGGTAGCGAAGTTTTTGTCATTTTAATAAATTATCATAAGCAATTTAACGAACGGAAAGTTACGAATTTTTCATGAAAACCAACCAAGTCATAATATTAACGTCAGTAAATTTATGAACCTATGGTTTAGGTATATTCCACTAGGTATAGTAAATCGATAATTATGGATCTAAATCAGATTTATGCGTATAGTTGCGTTTTAATTCAAAAAAGTTTTTCCTAATGAAGGTAAACTAAAAGTGATCTTTTAAGTTACAACATTTATACTATTGCTGATGGCCGCAACTCCGCCTGAATGTAGGTTTTTTAAAATTGTTATTCTTCTTTAATAATTAGTATCTTATGTCCATCCCCAGGATGTAAAATATCTCTGTGCCAAATTTCTCCAAAATCAGTACAGCAATACATGAGCCGTAAGGTAACAAACAGACCGACTGACACACTTTCGTGTTCACGAAACAGAGTTGAAAGGGAGTTGTGTTGAAAATCTTCAGGTATTTTATAGACTTCTTGGAATTCAAGTAGGTAGGTACCTATGTTCAGTGCCGTAAATAGGGCGGTGCCACCGGTGCCCAGGCACAGGGCGTAGACTCTGGGGGGCGCAAGAATGGCCAGACCAGGCAGGACTATTATTTTTTCGGTTTGCTCCTGATAAGTTCCCGCTGCGCCCCTAGTGCTCGATTCCAACACATACGTACCTACATGCCAGTATCATCATAAACGTCTGTTAAATTAGACAAAACATCGCGCTCATCTTTTTAGCAGCGCACGAGCATAATATTTGTGTTTAGTGTTTATCGGAGTCAAGCGGCCGGCCGGCTACACAGTCAGACGGACGGAGAGTAGTTGGAGAGTAGAGAGTAATATTCTTTGGACGGAGAATAAGCGCGGCGGGCGGGTACGGGCGGGCGCCGCGGCCTGTGCGGATAGGTCAGTGTTGCCAACTCGGATTTTTAAAAAAGCGTAGACGAGGCTAGAAAAATACGTAGAATTTGTAAAATTTGCTTATGAAAAGTTCGTACGTACTTTCTTTTTTAAAGTAAAATGAAGAAATTAGGTTTGGTGATATTGAATAAAAAACACTGTTTTTAAATTAAAGTCCCTATCCAGTATCATCAAGCAATTTTTTTAGTTTAAGTTTTCATCAGATTGATCGCAAAAGACTGATATATATTAGGATGATAAAGAAAAATAATTGATGATCGACATTTCACTACTCTATGTATCAAAGTGAGTTTTTGTGCAAACTAGACCAATAGGTAAATACGTCTTGTACTAAAGGGTCGTAGGGCAGAATTTGAAACTTTGAGAATCTTACTAACGTTTTTCCTCAAACGTAATGGAAATTAAGGCTTTTCAGCGTATAAGTCATCCGCGTTACGTGACACGTGAGTTTATCCGGGTATTAAGTAGTACCTATAGTTAAAATAGATTTTTTTTCCAAAATATTAGATACCTAATTGGTCCACCAACACCGAGGCCCTTGTGCTTTATTTTATCACCCTGAATGAAATAAAGTAGGCCTATACATACCATTGCTCTAGCTAGGGTAGGTAGGGGAGACCAGGGATGAAATTTTCAATTTTCTCGTAATATCTCACAGAGCTTGAATTCTTATCAGTACATATGATAGATTGGTCTTTCAGCTATCTTTTAACATTAGCACAAATGCAACTGATGTTATAGATTTTGAGAAAAACTACCAAATAAAGAAAGTGGAATTTGTTACAACCATCCGTAGCTAGGGTTGGTTGTAACAGTGTAGCGGGTTAGTTGTAACATTACAAATAAAAACGAAGTTACTTTCATAATCAACATAATCAGCCTTTTATGTTTTACATAAGTATCACAAATGTCAAAAAAAACATTTCTAAAAAAAAAAAGCTTCTAAAATACTCACTTAATTAAAAACTAGATGATTCCCGCGACTTCGTCCGCGTGGACTAAATTTTTTCGATTCCCGCGGGATCTCCTATATTTTCCGGGATAAAAAGTAGCCTATGTCCTTCCCCGGGATATAACCTATCCCGATACAAAATTTCATCCAAATCGGTTGGATAGGTGGGCCGTGAAAGCGTAGCAGACAGACAGACAGACAGACAGACAGACACACTTTCGCATTTATAATATTAGTATGGATTAGATATCAACCAGACAAACAAATCACCCCACCTGCCGCTGCCGGCCGTAGCCGCGCCATTTCCTATTTCACTTTACGTTATTTCTATGATATCTCATAAGATATTCATCTAAATTAAATGGTGTAATAGACAATTTTTAACTTCATTAAATACTTGAGATGATTAACATATTTATTTTGAAAAGGATTAATTCTATGTCGGTAAAACATATTCGCAATTATTAAAGCATTGATTTAGACCAAGTTTCAATCATAAAAATGGTTAAGGTTTTAACCTTAAAGGATAGATATACTTATTGCTATCTCGGATTTTTTATTAAAACTTTTTGAGAGGAACTTATCCACCATGCATTGTTTTTTACGCAGTTAATTCAAGAGGGGTTCTATGGTGAGTGTACTTTTCTGCGAAGTATTTCTTCTGTAGCCAAACCCATAATTTTTGCAAACCTCTACTGGCCTTTCGTTTATATATATTAGGCAGTCTGGAACAAGAAAATAAGAACCTATGCAATACTTTGAAATATAAATGGGGAATAATAAAACATGCTTTGAGATGTCACGATCATAATCGGGATGAAAGTAACAACTTGTTACTTTCATCCCAACCTAAAAATTTTACCGAATATGGCAAATACATGGCTATAAACTAAAAATCCGATAGAAATATACCGTTTCAAATGCCAATTTAAAAAGATGAATACTTATGCTAATTTACTGGCACTTGACACGCAAGCTTAAGCCTACCATAATGAAAACAAACGCAGTTGAAAAAAATTGCCAAAACTTACTTTGGAGGTATTTTTGCGGCACCGACTCGTTATAGTTGGGGAGCCCAAGAGGGGATTTTTGGATTTACTCGAGCGTCGTGGAGACCTAATGGAATTTGAAGATTAGGTGGTAGAACGAAAAAAAGGTTATATGATGTATCCTTTCACCGGTGGGGGGAGCGTCTACAGGTTGTTTTGTTTTTCAAATCATCAGATAAAGAAAATTCCTCGAGATAATCGTCAGATTAAGGGTCAGCACGTTTGGGACATGAAGCCGAACCGTCTGTATGATAATCTGACGCGCTCGAGTATTTCAAAATGGCAATATTTCTTTGCATTTTCAAAAAACCGCAGTGACTTAGCGTTACGTCAGAATCGTCAGTCCTTTGAATAGGAGCTTCCTTTGGGTCCACTTAACATCTCCTATGAAAATCTGACGCGCTCGATTTTTGTTTGTTTTTTTACAAATATTTTTACTTCCGTACGGCCAACCCCACTATGCAAACAGGCAGACAAACATACCATTCGATAACAGAGACACGTAGGGCGTATACGCTATCAATATCTGACGCGCTGGAGTAAATCCGAAAATCCCCTCTTGGGCTCCCCTACTATTACGTCAACAACCGTCGACACAGCACCGTGAGTGCAACTGAGGTTAGGGGGGGTTCAAAACTGAGCATTTTGGTGAAACAGCCATCAGTGTAACTAACAAAACTCGTTCAAAAACTCATTTGTTACGTTCATCCCGTGTTACTTTCATCCCTGGTCTCCCCTACCTTTAATATCTAAAAAAAACAAGGGCGCAGTTATAGAAGCTCGCACAGGGCGCAGAAAAGGCTATTTACGGCACTGCCTATGTTACTTGATTGTCACTTTCTGCAGTATTATCTACGATCTCATCTTCAACGTACAGTAATATTACAAAGAACAACAACCATTTGTCTACTTTATAACTGCACGTCACGACGAAGTAACACAAAGGACAATTTTTCTCATACTTGAAAACTCAGTTCGCAACAACCCAAACGTATAGCAAGTTGCAACATAATATTATGTATTTCTTTTATGTTAGGTAGGTACGTGCTGTTACAGAACTTGGGGATGATGAAGATGTTTTATTATCACACACCTCTTACTTTAAAAAGTTCTACTACAAAGTCGATAGGTATGCTTACAAGCCAGAGCGATCTAGATTGCAGTATGTATTTAGGGTGAAGACACACTACAGATATCATTTTTGTGTGGCGGAGGAAAAGTCCGCATTATTCACGTAGGCGACAGGACAAAACGTCATTCCAATCCGTCCCGCGTTTCATTCTTTTCAAAATTTAAGCTTTCTAGGTCTACGGACGTTGATGAGTCAATCAATGGCCGTCGAACATAACAATAAATAATTATTATTATGACTGTGAATGTATGGGAGCGTTCTTGCATTAAGCGTTTCCTTGATAGGTATTGTATGAGGCGCGCGACGCGACACACCAAACGCGACGCGTCACGCGCCGCGTTTTCATAAAAGAACCCTTGAAGCAGTCAGGGCTTTCCTTTTTATTGTATGAAAATAGTAATGTATTTCAAAAATTATAGGACGGAATTTGTTTCATTAAATTCTATGAGGGAAATTTCACGAACCGAGAGAGTTAAGAAGCGCGATAACGAAGGCGTTTTATTCAGCTTTTTATTCTGCTGAAATGGCTTTGTCTCGAATTATAAATACTTCACAAAGAGTTCGCGTCAACAGGGAAAAAGTTAATTACTTGCTTATTTTCGCAATGAATATTAATTATTGTGTTGCCAGTCAGCTTGCTACATAGAATATTCTTTCATGAAGATTTGTTTTAAGTAACTTGTACCTATCTAATAATTTAACTATTTTTTTCTCTTTAAATTTAATACATCCGTTCTACAAAGATGTCTTTTTTATATAGATACATAAATATATAATATAATTAAGAATGCAAAACGCGTTCAAACATTTTTTTTTAAATTCTTATTTTTAGAGTAGTAATTTTCAGAGTGAGCAATAATTTTTACGGCATCAAAAAATTTAGTGTTAAATTTTCCTTAAATCTGCATAGCAATTAAACCACAATAACCCAACACAAAGTATCATGTAAAGTGTGAACCGAGCTTTGTCATTACTACTATTTATGTATAGTCAGACTATAATATAAATTATTATACTCTCTATGAGTCTTGGTATGTAGGAGAGCTGTATCACAGAATAGGTAATAGTAGCTGTACGCAGGAATCTTGAGATCTCATATCTTAAGGGGAAGCAATGTTACAATGCTACTATCCTATCGGAATTCCTTCGAGAGTACTTTGGTTATACCACTAGTACCTTTCATAATACGATATACACGTATACGTAATACATTAGTATTCAAGCACTCCGTTAACTTGTATCCATAATTGTATCTATTATTTTAATCTGTGGTCCTAATAAAGGTCCTAATATAAAAGAAGTACGTACTTAATATGCGGTTGTTAGTTAATGTTTTGCTCTATTCTATCCATAAACTAGAGATACCTTACTGGTATAAAGACATTTCTATCCTTTATTTTTCTGATTAATTATCCCTTGAAACTTGAGTATCTATTAGGTAGTGATTGTCGTCAAACTATTTTACTGTATTACCTAAAAATAATAGAAATTATTGTCTATTAAAACATAAACTTCTACGGCAATCCTTGTAAGATACCTCAATATCCAGCGGTGTCTCTTGCTTGAAGAGATGACGAGAAAACAAAGATTACCGTAGGTCTTGTTATTATTGAAAATTCTTTAAATAGTAAGGAATCTTTTTCGTTAATTTCTATTTTGGGCTCGGGAGGTGGGTATTAGGCACTTAATGGATCCCGGCTACCCCTATTTACCGGAACGATTAACTGAATAAAATCATAAATCTTAACACCAAACAGATGATGTTTCCCAAAAATAATTTGTTGTTACTAATTAGCCTTGCCAGAGGTAAGTAAATTAATCAGTATTATTCGCAGTTTACGTTGCTATAGCAGTTTACCCCTGTTGTTATTTGATAAGCAATTTGTCGGTTCACGAAGACTTGCAATTTGTTCCGAAACGCTATTATGGTTTCACACAGTTTATTTGTGTATCATATGGTAGTACCTTTTTGCCTCGTATCAGCGCTTAGCGGATCCGTCTAAACGGAAGCAGTAGCTCTTTCCCCGGATTGGGTAACGCGGAAGTCTCGGTGGTAATGTCTTGACATAGATAGATAGATAGATAGATAGATAGATAGATAGATAAATACTTTATTGCACACATGAAAGAATACAAAGTAAAGTTAACTAAAAACTAGGTATGCAAAGGCGGCCTTATTGCTTACTGAGCAATCTCTACCAGGCACCCTTTGGAGAGAGGATTGAACAGGATGTGTAGGGTAGTGTGGCACAATAGCCTTATTAAGTAATACAAATTTTCCTACGTGAAATAAAATTCATTCATTCATTCATTAATTTCATTAAATTTCATTTCGGGTCATGGTTCGCGTCCGGCAATATTTATAAACTTCCGCACTGCCGTGCAAAGGAAAATCTAATGAGGATATCGTAGATACCCTGCTATTCAAATGAATGTTTCATTTATTGGATAGAAGCAGGCGTTACTTTGCGGAAGTCCATGATATTGAAAAAATTGGAAGTTTAATTCGCTATAATCCGCCACAGAAGGTAAATCTATGTGGTACAGTGCGTATCTTGAACTGGCAGCCCGCGATATTCTCCACACCACATAAATCTTCCAAAATAACCTCAACGTACGTTTCACTCCGACACCGGAGCATCTTCAGGAGATGTTGATTCTACAATGCACGATTGTGAAGTGACGATTTTGTCGCAAAATCTGTCTTTTATACCTATTTTAGCATGAGTCAAACTATAGCCCCGCCCCATCCCCTCTACTACTATGTAAATTGAGTAAAGGTGAATTTGATAACTTTATTTGTTCATTCAGCAGCTCAAATCCTTTATTATTGTGTTTAATTATTTGAGGTTATTTTGGAAGATTTATGTGGTGTGGAGAATATCGCGGGCTGCCAGTTCAAGATACGCACTGTACCACATAGGTTTACCTTCTGTGGCGGATTATAGCGAATTAAACTTCTAGTTTTTTCAATGAATGTTTCATTATCAGTTTCTGTGACGAGAAAAGAAACTCGAAATTATTTATTGGATCTGGCTTTCTTACACGATAGAAATGGAAATAGCCTTTCTCATTTGTAACTTTGCCACAATAAAGAAGTTCCAATTTCTCGTCGCTGGGCACAAATGGGATAAGTTTAGGAAAGCAATCGGCCTTATATGGTCGTTACGGACCACTACGGAAAAGCGCACGAGAAAACATTTGAAAGTTCCATTTATTGCCTCTTTTCATACAATATAGCCAAAGCTCATCGATACTACTTTTTGCACATACTAAATGCACGAGTATGTAATTTTTATAAATCTATATCTAATCTTTCAGATGTGCCCTCTTACGAAGAGTGTGCCATACTCACAAAATGTAATTTTTTTGGTTTATTGAGGAAATTTTAGGTGGGAATTATTCGACAAGTAGGTACTCACAAATTCACCAGTTTTTAAAACAAAATCGATAACTTTGTTATAAATTTTCTTTGTCAAAGTTTGAATAGAAAGGCAGCAATCTAAACTTTAGAAATAAAGCAAATGTGATTCTTGCTTGCTAACCGCGTTGCCTCTGTTTCTGTGATTGGACTGTTGGATGAATTATTGCTTTTAGCGTGAAAACACATTACGTCGCGTCGCACAAAAGTCCGCGTAACTAATTTTTATTTAGAGCCGAAACTGCACACTCTAGTATGACCAGGCAAAACGTCGTATTTTTCCAACTCGTTCGTTACGCGCAGAAGTTTTGTCCAGTCCCAAGTGTGATTTGTCGAAACACTTGCCACAGGTGCCAGGCAAATTTTTCAGGATGACTATCAACGGGCGCCAAATATACTGCTTGTAGGGGTGATTTCAGTGCTATTGCCAACGATGTCCTTTCTTCGATTAAATGAATCATGGATGAATAGTGGAGAAATATTATTTCTATCACGCCTCACTCTTAGGATATAAATCAAAAGAAGTTATCGTTACAATCGTACTTAAATCTGATCGAAGTTTTTGTTTGTAGGCCAAGCAATATTTGAAGACTACACGAGAAAAACAAGGAATGTCAGTTAAAATTCTATTTCGAGTAAACAGTGCCATCTACTTAATGGCATTTGAATATAGGTACCTTTCACCCTGCCGATTTTAGGTAGGATAGGAGGTATTTTTTCCAGGGTAGTCTTCATTTGATTTTATTTCTAGCGTTAGTTAGTCAAAACTAAAAGCTAATCTCTACAGTGTATACTAGAAGACAGATTTTTCAATTCTCAACCCCATTCATAGCCTACTGATATTATGTCTGTGGTTTTGGTCATGGTCCACTACGCTGGATTAGCAGACTATTGACACATTTACGCACAGTTAACGTTAGCTTGTAAAGCTTTTGATTTATTTACTGCTTGTTGAACGTCAAAACGGATATTGAAATATATCCTCGGTTCAATACAATGCTCTTGTTTATCCTACAAGCGAATGAACTCCGATCAAAACTTTGCAAATAAAGGCAATGTGATCCTTGTTTACTGGCATCGTTTTGCCTTTGGTTCTGTGCTAAATGTAATTTGACTCTCTCAATCAATTGTTTTGATTATTGCTTTTATTTTTCCGTCCTAGCGTTTATTCTTGCTAAGTTTATTTCACTTTGCCCGGTCTATTGCATCCTACATTAGAAGACCGTAAATATCTGTTTGTTTCATTTCAATCCGACGTTTCTTAGGTCGACTTTAGGACCGCTAATCAGGGATTGGCATCGGTAACCTACGTCCTGCCTATGCATTTAAGCACCTATTTTAACTTGCACCGCGAAACAATAGGGTGGATTGTATCGCGGTTTCTCATCTGTCTCATTGTATCTTCATCGTGGGTATAGCATGTTTACCAAAATATGTTTACTGTAAACTACATATTTCGCCCTCACGCGCCTGTATTTTGATCTCGTAAGCCAAGAGCGCCTTAGACAGGTAGATGAGATGAGATGAAGTAGGTATATACCTACTCCTATAGGGAATAGGTGATTATTCCCTAAAATAATCTCTACCTATCTACCTGTCTAATCTGAGTCTGTAGTCTTTATTATAGCTATAAATATGTTTACCAAGATTTTTGTGATTTTAGTTAGTGCGTGAGTGGTTTTTCGTGATTAAAATATAGCACACGTAGCTTTAGACTTTAGACTACATTCATAATTATTAATATTATTATCAAAATGAAGTAGGTATTGTAATTGAAGTTAAGAAAATGAGATCGTTTTCTGTAGCGCTTCGCCTGCTAAAGTAATTTTTTTTAACGAATTGTGAAATGCTTGACAGAGAGACCGTGCTCTGAATGGAAAAGTTAATTTCTTTCTTTCATATTCATCGCAAAGTTTATTTTATACAAAGCAGAGGCATTATACGCAGGAAAATTATATAACAGGTACGGTGCGAATATTTTTTGTAAGAATTTGAAATATTTTTGTGTTGAAGTGTCATTTGGAAAAGGTTCACGAATATGAAAATAAAAGTTTACGTGAAAGCAGCGAAATTAGGCAATTTTTTAAGAAATGCTATAAAAATTAATGCTTTTAATTAAACTAAAGAAATACTTATCCTTTTGTTTCTAAATTAAAATTAGGTATCTGTATATAAACGAAAGTAATGCCCAACTACTATACCTACTATTAATTGAAGACGTAACGGCCTTCAGCAATAAAAAGTACCTACTAACTACACAGAAGATTCAATATGTGTTCCTAATCACAGAATAGGTAACGTATTTATTTTGCCTTTCATCCATTATTACAAACTATTTTACTATTTTCTTGGTAACTATCTAACTAACTAACTTGGTATTTTCTGGTAACTATTTTCTTTTTAACCAATCCCTGCCTCTGTTTGTTATGCGTTAGGTATAATGTATTTTCAAGTAAATCATTTTGAGTTCTGTGATTTGATTTATAGAGTTCACATTTCTTTAGCTAACTCTGTCAAGGAGGTATGTACCTATCTGTTGGCTTTATAGCGGATGTCACCCCGATCCCTGAGCCACGGTAATAGTGGGGCTGATTCTGTGTAACACAATCTCTAAACTAAACTAAAAATGGCAGCTTTAAATGTAGTTCTGTCCCTTTCCGTAGGGAGTATTATGAAAGGGTTAGCAATATTTGTAATGCTCTAATTTTAGTTTAGTTTAGAGATTGTGCACTACAGAATCAGCCCCAGTATCTACCTGAGCCATCTAGACACGCGGTAGTGTGTCAAGCCAATTTCCAAGAAAAAGGAACTCGCGACGCAGCAACCGTGTGTTATATTACACGAACCATTTGGAGCCACTTGACTAAAGTATATAATATAAGTAAGACTTGATAAAACACACACAAAGTGATGCTAAATGTGGATTTACTCGAGCGTCGTGGAGACCTAATGTAATTTGAAGATTAGATGGTAGACAGAAAAAAAGGTTATATGATGTATATCCTTTCACCGGTGGGGGCAGCGTCTACAGGTATTTTTATTTCAAATCTTCAGATTAAGAAAAATTCCTCGAGATAATAATCGTCAGATTAAGGGTCAGCACGTTTAGACATGAAGCTGAACCGTCTGTATGATAATCTGACGCGCTCGAGTATTTCAAAATGGCAATTTTTCTTTGCATTTTCAAAAAACCGCAGTGACTTAGCGTTACGTCAGAATCGTCAGTCTTTTGAATAGGAGCTTCCTTTGGGTCCACTTAACATCTTCTCTGAAAAGCTGACGCGCTCGATTTTTTTTGTTTTTGTACCAATATTTTTACTTCCGCACGGCCAACCCCACCATGCAAACCGGCAGACAAACATACGAGTACCATTTGATAACAGAGACACGTGGGGCGTATACGCTATTAATATCTGGAGTAAATCCAAAAAATCCCCTCTTGGGCTCCCCTTCTAAAGTAAATATCAAATCTTATTTCTAAACAAAGTCTAAACATTATAGGTTATCGTCCACAGTTGCCACAGTCGTGCGGTGTAAATTAACGAGTGCTGCTAATTAGCTAATCATTATTAATTGTATTTTTGCGGTGTCGTAACTTTTTAATTTTCTTCTGACGCGGGTGGGCGAAATGAATTTTACGGTTAAGTAATTTGTGAGGCTAAAATATTCAAAATTTTAATGAGACTTTTAAGTTAATTAATTGACATAGTCGGATTTTCCTGGGGATTGTATTAAAATATTAGGTAGGTACTTTAGGTACATAAAATATATGGCATTATAAGTATGTGACTGCCCGCGGCTTCATTCCTGGGGGAATTTCGAAAAATCCGTCCTTAAACCTGGCCTACATTGTACCTAAAGGTTACCAGTGTCAGCTTTCTAGGTCCAAGATTATTGTGCTGGGCATTGTTACGTCAGATTAAATTAAGATGTAATTTATCTATAGGTACTTATTACTATAAACAGGTAAAGTTTGTGAGTTTATTTCTACTGAACCGATTTTGAAAATTCTGGTACCAATAGAAAGCCACATTATTTGTGAGTGTCATAAGCCCGAAAAATTAACCCGAAAAATTAGGGAGTTCCCGTGGGAATTAAAAAAAACTTATTTCACGCGGACGAAGTCGCGGGCATCTGCTAGTAAATCATAAATTAATGATTTACGTCAAAATTTTTAATAGCGCTTTTACGTAAAGTAAATTGTTTTTACAAGTCATTAAATTTAAATTTTGGTCTTTACATAATAATCAATTCTTTGCTTAGCGCTAAATTGTATATACATAAGAATTGTAGGTGTTACATTAATTCACTCAGTGGAATGCGATATTGGATAGGTCTGTCATAAAGGATTATAGCGCCTCGTGTAAATACGATACTTAGGCTGAAGACTGTAATTCTAGAGGTGCTAACTGCTAACCTAGTGCTAACCGAATTTGTCAGTGTATGTATTGTTAGCTGCATATTTTACTGGAACTTGTTTGGACAGTTATAGCTACAGGTTATAGCTGTGCCAGAGTACAGGATTACGTAATACATAATTATTATGACATAAAGCCAAGGCACCAACAAGACACAAGAAACAGTTCAAATATGGTTGTAAGATTTATCCTTTAATTACATGATCTACTAAAAAGGAGTAATTAAAAATTATAGTAGGTATAGATTAATATTATGGAGCTCAAAATGTGTTTTTTTAAATACAATTTTACAAATGAGTTGATAATATACTCTAATGAAGAGGTTCGTAGTATCTGTTTGTTGTTTGAACTTCATAAAGGATTGAATGTTGATGATGAGAATACATAATAATATGTACTAATATTATAAATGCGAAAGTGTGTTTGTTTGTTGGTTTGTCCTTTAATCACGCCGCAATGGAGCAACGAATCGACGTGACTTTTGGCATGGGTATAGTTGAGGACCTGGAGAGTGACATAGGCTTTTTATCCCGGAAAATTAGGGAGTTCCCGAGGGAATCAATAAAACTTACGAAGTCGCGGGCATCAGCTAGTAAGCAATAAAACTAATAAGAATATTATTTTGTCAAACTTTCTATTCAATACTTAACGTTAAAAAACGGGAAACTAAATATCGAAGTGTAAACGCGGCCCGACCTGGCTTCACGGTATTTTTGGTCCGAGTTAAATTAGTACAGACAGTTAGGTCTGCACTGTTGCGGTATTGATCGGATTATTTATTATTTGTGACTGCTGCATTTAGTACGGGCGGATAGTTCTCACACCACCCCAGAAATAACGATTGCGAACATCGAGCTTCGTATCCCGAAATATTTCCTGCCTTTAATTCAGTACCTATTACGTTTAACTACGAGCTCGTTTACGACTCGTTACTACGAGTCTAGGTTTTAATATTTTATTTGCCGATGATATTAAAAGCTTTCATCCTCGTAGGTACTCCAGCTTTTGCTATTTTTATTCCATTACAAGTTAGAGCATGACTGCAGGTCTCACCGGGTCTCCACCTGGTACAACGTTTGAGAATATAATTCCTAATTCCATTTGTTAAGATGTATGCGCTAACGCTACTCGTCTTCACGCACGCATACGTACCGTATTAGACACTTGGTTACCACGAGTAAAGCGTGCGTCGCTTCGTGAGATAAAAGTACTGTAGTAGGTGATGATGCAGTCTAAAATGGTAGCGGCTTAACCTGTTAGGGTTATAATTTATATTAAACCCATACCGATGCCCGAGTTCGAAATCGTACGTTGCACATGTACACACATCTTTTATACTATGAACCTTAGTTATACCGACCTATACGATCATATCAATATTATCGTATAGCGCTGATAAGCGTTTGACAATAAAGCTGCCATTAGTTTAACAAACTAGTCTATTGTTATCGAATCTCTCTTTCAGTATTGAGTGATTAATAGGCCAATTCACTCATTTGATCATGAATAGCGTTTTAGAAACTGGGAGCAAGTTTATTGCGTATATTAAAGCGCGGGACCGTCTGCTCTACCATTGCTAAGTTATATTAACATACTTCCATTATCATCCCCAATTTCGTGCTCGGGAGACATTTAAGCACTTAATGGATCCCGTCTACCCCTAATTTGCTGCGACGTTGAATTGAATAAAATCGTAAATCTTAACACCATCCCAGCTCAGCAGATGCTATTATTAAAAATGATTCGTAATTGTTCCTTACAATGACGAGGATGCTGTACCTATTGTTACAAAATTGCCTCATTTACTTACCCTGTTTTCTCTAATAAATTTTAAATCTATAATTTAGTTTGATTTAGTTATTCTATATAATAATACAGAATAACTAAATCAAATCGTCAAAGTATCTGTTTGTGATGTCGAAATGGTTATTTTAGTTATTTACACATAATCATCAAAATCAAAAACGTAATTATGTTTTGATTTTGTTTTATAGTTTTTTCTTTACCTAGTACTTATTAGGTTGAAGGCCTCCCTGGCATTAAGTAGGCACCTAAACAATGATTTTACTTATGTAGGTCTTTGATTTTACTAAGTTGCGATCCACGCACTCGAGCTGAAAATGATCTTATCGTGTGAAAGTTACCTAAACACGCTCAGTCACCCATTTGCATTAAAAGCTTTTCGGTGGACAGGCGAAATTGTAGACCGAGTGCATTTTGGCGTTAAACGCTTTCAAAATAATGCTCTTTTTTCAAGTTTAGTGGATTTTTTTAATAGTGTAGACAGGTTCTGTTTACTGCTTATTTTATACTTGTAGGTTCTTATAAGGTTAGGCGAATATTTGTAACTTGTAAGTAGATGATGCCCGCGACTTCATCCGCGTGGATTAAGGTTTTTTGATTCCCGCGGGAACTCTTTAATTTTCCGGAATTAAATTAATGTCCTTCCCCGGGATACAAACTATCCCTATACCAAATTTCATCAAAATCGGTTGAATAGATGGGCCGTGAAAGCGTAGCAGACAGACAGACACACTTTCGCATTTATAATATTAGTATGGATACAAGTCCATAGTGATTTAATTTTGCTATTTATATCATCCCCATTATAGGAGGCGATAATAATAAAATAAGTTAAGAATAAAACAGTGGCTTACAAATAGGTTTTCATGTCGTAAAACTAAACGATTACTAGTCACATATCTGATCTTTGTTGTTTACTGTAAATATACATTAAAAGACATATAAATGTTTAGAGAATGCCTCCAAGGAGAAATCATTCCGGAAGTCGTAAAGATTTACGGGCGCAATAATCCTGACGCAGGTATTTTTTCACTCGAGAGGAAACTGACCAACGCCTTGACATTTTTTGCTCCAACTTGTTTTTCCTCTCGCTTAACTTTTAATCAAAAGAACTGAAATAAATGTAACAGTCTTTTTTTTCACACCAATAAAACTTTGCGTCGTAAATTTCGGTTACAAAATTAGAATTGGTTAAAAAACAAGCGGTGAAATCTTATTTCATTAAAAAAAAATGTGTGTGTCAGCTCCAACGCACGACTGGAGTTTACTCTTTACGATCGATTATAAGATTATATATACGAGTAGTTTAGTAAATGGGGGTAAATGAACGCATTTTTTATATTACCGAAAGCATGCTTGATGCATTTATTTATATTAATTAAATAACTTATATTCACCAAAACACATTACATAGTTAGTCATGGATACAGAAACAAGTTTTACCATGGAAACATAAAGTCAATAACGTAACAGAGAAAGCTTGAATTTTACTCCCCATAAATTTTCATACCCCGGGCTTATTTAAAGGAGGTAAACTCCAACAAACTTCAGAAACTTCTTGTTTTGAGATCTTTCCAAAACACACGAAAAATTTCTATAAGTAAAATTCCTCATAGGAATAACTCACTTATAGAAATAAAATCGACGGTACTCCTTGGTATAATATACCTCGACAGTTTCTCTTTTTCCTGAAATAAAGGAGGATGGCGAGAATGCATGTATTTTGGGACCCACTGAAAGGGATAGCGTGCATCATGGAAACTTATGAATAATTGTAGAACATAACAAAACTAAGAAAAAAGCAAATAGTAAGTAAGTCTAAAAAAGTGGGAGAAAAAAGATACGACCTACCTAAAAGTAAATATAACCTAAAAATTATTAATCAAAAACGATCTACCTACGTAAGGGCAATTGTTACTCGTGTTACTATCAAAAGCCGATAATAACGTGAATACCACTCATGTAGTCATTTGAGTAGGTATCGATTTGGTATCGATCATTCGATGGTGTCGGACATAGAAATAGGAAGCAGTCGTAATTCCTAATTCTATGGTGTCAGAACATCCATGGAATTAGGAATTACGACTGTAGTCTTCCTATTTCTATGGGAAAATCCCTATAAAAATAATGACAAGTGCTGTCATGTCAACAAAATGTCTATGGTGGTATATGTCAATTGCGCATAACGTTCCGTTAGTGCAAGATGACTTATTTTTTTAATAATTATAATAATTTCTTTCTTTTGACTCCTATGTCTGAGAGCCTTAATATTTTTTATATAAACATCGTATGAACTTTTGATTATAATTAATATAAACTTGTACTTGAACGATGCTTCCATAATTTTTAAATTATGTGGGTCCAATTTCACCGTTCTCCTTTGTAATTTTCAGAAAAAAAAATCCCATTTGCTTAATACTGTTTGTAGATAGGTGTATTTATTAGATGTGAAAACGAGGAAATGGGAAAAACTAGGTTAGCAGGTTAAATATACGGAGAGAAGCTTATTTACGAGGTGTGGTTTTAATTGATTGGAGGGGAGTCAAAACATAAAATATTTTTGAATAACTAAAATACGTACCTATCATATTTAAATACATACTTACAAAATTCTGAAAAGGTAGTCATAACAAATAGTTTGGATAACATGAATATTTTGTTGAGAAATGGCTTCTTGCTCGTCTGGCTCTGTGTTAGATATTTGACTATGAGATTTTTGAATGCTAAAGGAGAATTTCAGCCAAAACGTATAAAAATATATATTATTCCCTTAGATCTGGCACACAGCTGGACCTAAATTGATTAGGTATTTATAGTATAGCGTATCTAGTCTTGTCAAAAAACTAAAAGATATATCACGTTGTTTGGAGGAGAATCTTGAAAGAGAAACTAAGACATCATAAACATTTTGCTAACGCCTTGAAGATGGCGTTCTGAGATAGAGGAGCCTCCTCGGAAGTCGTCGAGATTTATGGCAGCAGTTAACGTCAGACAGGTATTCCTACGCTCCGAGAGGAACTGGTCAATGACAGCATAAATATTGTCTTGCCAAGTTACCGTTCTTTTTACCTACGTTGCAAAGAACGCCTTTAACGTTACAGGTACTTTGGCTGTAATTTCAATATTTCTTAAAGTATTCACGAAGATTGAAATCTAGTAGAGTAGTTTAAACTTGGAATTATCTAAATGTTTTGAGCTTCGATAAGTTTATGTAGTACCTATAAAATACTCGTAAGTGGTTGAACCCCGACATGACATAAGTAGATACGAAATAAATGTTGTTTCGATTTATTTTTATTTGTATTTTGTTTAACTTGCGATAGACAGACAAACCGTAGGTACCTAAGATGACCTATGAGTCGAAATGGTTCTCTTACTAAAGGTAGAGCCGTATGCGGAATACGAAAGAAATACGCAGAAAGAAATAAATAAATAACCAATTATTTGCCAGAATGTTTGTACACAATGATGGTGAAACAATACAGTCTGTTCAGAAGCGAGTTTGTAATCATCATAATACCATATTAATAATACAATGCAGGTTTATTAAACCATCATAAATAAGTATCTTAACGTGATACAAAAGTAGAGAGATGAAATCGCGAAATAATTATGGTAATACAGAATCGTTTTCACGTCGGTCGGCACGCTGGCAATTAAAACTCATCAAGGAGTCCCCCGGCGGCGTCTTCCACTTGCCTTGTTTATTGCATTATTTACACACCGCTTATAATCCGAAAGGCTCCAGTACACAATGACCCTATCCGTTCGGCGAATGCCAGAGTAAACACTGCTTCTTGTTTTAATCGTGGTGTGAAAGCCTAACCACAGAATAGGTAATTGTACATCCTGACGCTGGTTTGCATTGGATTGTCATTCCTACAAAGAAGAACCAGCAGAAACTTGGCGGTTGCTCTTTTAAAAACAAGCAACAACTTACAATGTTACTCATTACTTTTTTTTTTTTTTTTTTTTTATCCACTACAAGTTAGCCCTTGGCTGCGATCTCACCTGATGGTAAGTGATGATGCAGTCTAAGATGGTAGCGGGCTAACCTGTTAGGGGCATGGCAGTTATATTAAACCCATACCCCTATTCGGTTTCTACACGGCATCGTACCGGAACGCTAAATCGCTTGGCGGCACGTCTTTGCCGGTAGGGTGGTAACTAGCCACGGCCGAAGCCTCCCACCAGGCCAGACCAGGGAAATTCAGAAATTATAAATTTCCGAACCTTGCCGGGGATCGAACCCGGGACCTCCGCACGTTAAGGCAACAGCGCTCAACACTGCGCCACGGAGGTCGTCACTTTATTTAGGTTTATTGTGTAGCATTTATTATAATACCTAATATATTTTTTAAATGAAGTCTCAGACATTAGGTACTGGAGCGAATCAAATCCACGCTCTTTTAGTTCTATCATTTACATTTTACATAATCACCCTCACACACACTAGGTATTAAGGCATGTTCAAAAATTGAGTTTTTAAGTCCCACTTAATAAAGTAATTAATAAACCACCCTACGCTTTAGTCAATTTAAAAAGGGAAACGAAAGTTCGATTAAAAAAACCATTTCGCCTGAAGGAAATTGATACCGTTGTGATTGTAGCTCATGATATTTTATCACTAGCAAAACACGGGTAGGTAGGTAGGTAACACTGCGATTTTAATTACTAGGTGAGAGAGAGATTGTGGCCAATTCACAACCTCTAAACTAAACTAAAATGGCAGCTTTAAATCTAGTTCTGTCCCTTTCCGCAGGGAGTATTATGAAAGGGTTAGCAATATTTGTAATGCTTTAATTTTAGTTTAGTTTAGAGATTGTGCACTACAGAATCAGCCCCATTATCATACTAATATTATAAATGCGAAAGTGTGTTTGTTTGTTGGTTTGTTGGTTTATTGGTTTGTTGGTTTGTCCTTCAATCACGCCGTAACGGAGCAACGGATCGACATGATTTTTGGCATGGGTATAGTTGAGGACCTGGAGAGTGACATAGGCTACTTTTTATCGCGGAAAATTAAGGAGTTCCCGAGGGAATCAAAAAAACTTAAACCACACGGACGTAGTCGCGGGCATCAGCTAGTCATGTAATACTTTAGAAAATATAATGTCCCTGAATTATTATCAATATCCTCAAATAAATCATTTTTCTTCAATTCTCCTTACAATAAGCTAGATTTTAAGATTATGACTCTAAAGGTAACTTTGTTTCCATGAAAGCAGATAACTACAAAATTTCCCTAAGTTTATTTTAATTTACCACTTCTTTTGAAATGCAATTTCGTCTCTTTTCTTGAAATTTTTATACAGAGTGAGCATCTGTGCTACTTTGTATGCAAAAAGGAGTTTGCGGTTCTTACTTACCGCAACTGCGTCGCATTGCCACGCCGGAAGCGCTAAGAAACTTCGGCTACGCTTAAATAAGCCTTTCTTCCGAATCCACGTGTTGGAGCAAAAATACACAATCGATATAACAGTGTAATAAAAGCTGCAGAAGCTATAGTAGCTTTTTCATACCACTACCTGATGCCAGCGACTTTCCGCGTGGATTTAGGGTTCAAAAACCACCGGAATCGCTCATCGGACTGACTGCACGAAGCCAAATGTCGAGATGAGTGTAGTGGAGTATTGAATCATTCCATAACTCCATAATAATCCAGCATAAGTATTCTGTGTTTTCAGTGCCCAACATGCATTTCAGTATACATTTATTGTACAGACCGCACACACATACCCACACCCACACACACATACATATACACACACACACACACACACACACACACACACACACACACACACGCACACACACACACACACACACGCACACACAATATGTATTGGACCGGCCGGTAGTCGGCAGGAGACAGCGTTTATTATTTGAAAACTACACTGATGAGTCGGGTACGTATATAATAGAGGGTTTCAGCCCAGCCCGGCACCAGACGAATCTATACGACACGTGTGAACCTACAAGCACCCACACTAAGCTGCGGTGACGCTAGTTAATAACCAATTTAAATTTTGAGGCACCTCAACCACCAGCTTAGTTGCCAAACTTTAAGTTGTGTATCGCGAACACAACAAGGTATGAAAATTCGTGTCTCCTATTTTCCTTCTTCAGATCACGTTTGTACTGTGGTACTAATTAACACTTTTGCCAGTCTTTATTAGGGTATGTAGATGGTCTGAATTTAAACTGCAAAATGTACCTAACTGCTTCAAAAACTGAACCTTGACTGCGCAGTAGGACTACTGCGCAGTCAAGGTTCAGTTTATACTGAAAGCCTGCACTTGACTTGACCAATACTTCATCAGCTTGAGTTCAGAGAGTTTCATCAGGAATTTATCTCATTATCACATCAATATCACAATTATTCATATCATTATCAAACGAAAATATAGTCCACGGCACTGGATTTTATCAATTCCCACAATTAAATGCACCTCACATTTCTTAGACCTTCAATCTTTTGGCGATTCGATCGGTAAAATTTGAGCACAAATTAACTAGTACTGAAAGTATTGCGTGAGAGTTTTTAATGATTAAAAACCTGAATTTCTTGCTATTATCTCTACGTATAACATAACCGTTAAAGCTATATAATTGTACATTAATTATTCAGTCAGAACAGCTCCCTCATTATGTATAACTAGTAGGATATCCGATCATGTACGTTTACCATGTTATTATTAATTGCATGTTCCGTTTAGGTATGCGAACATTTCCACAACAAACATTATGTTAATTTGGGTGCATAACGATGCACCTGTTTAACCCTCTGTGGATCAAGTTGGATATTATAATATTGAATTAAAATAAATGAAAACAATTTTATACATTTTAAATTTATTTATCATATTAAATTTATTGAGTCAGTCCACTATATTTATTGGGCAAATTTTCACGAAGTTTTGAATATATAAAATAAGCATTTTGCAATCGGGTTCTACTATTCTACCTTTTCTGTGGTTTGGGCAGGACAACGTCTGCCGGACCCACTAGTGATAAATAAAATCTATCTCAATAAGAACGAAATACCACTCGCTCACTAACACACTAATATATGATTAAACGAACTTCCAAGTGAAGTTAATTTAATCATATATTAGTGCATGAGTGCATTAGTGTGTGAATGAAGCAATTCATATACCTAATAATGATTTATTATATGAGTTGCTTCATAAGAATATATGATTTTATACACCGTAGTTTCCTTATTTAGTCAGGTAGCATTTACAAGTTTAACACGTTTGTCAAATTGGGATTTATAAAAAAATCAAATGTGAATTGACTCTACGCCACTAGTTATTTATTGAAAGTTGCTTTTCTTGTGTCAGTAAAGGGTTAACCAAACAATGCTGGCACAGCACGATGACGTTGCATAAACATTGGTTGACGGTGTTAACGATACGTTTACATGTTGGTAATAATATTCGAATTCAATGTTTACATACCAGAGCAAGGAATCTATACTAATACTAGATGATGCCCGCGACTTCGTCCGCGTGGATACAGATTTTTGATTCCCGCGGAGGCTCTTGAATTTTTCGGGATAAAAAGTAGCATATGTCCTTCCCCGGGATACAACCTATCCCTGTACCAAATTTCATCAAAATTGGTTGAACCGATGGGCCGTGAAATCGTAGCAGACAGGCAGACAGACAGACGGACAGAGAGACACACTTTCACATTTATAATATTCGTATGGATTATAAATGCGAAAGTTTGGATGGAAAGATATTTGTTACTCAATCACGTCAGAACGGCTGAACGGATCTGGATGAAATTTAGTTTGTTCAGTATTTATAAGTTTAAATGTAAATCAACTTCTCCTTTTACCCTGGCAAAGTGCATCAGAGGCGTCTTTACCTATGGTGCAGTGTGTGCGGCGCACACGGGCGCCGGGTCTAAGGGGGCGCCAAGCGCCCTCTAATGCGACACCTCCAAAGATGCGTCGATGCCGGCGCTCTCAAAGACCCTGCGCTCGTGTTATGGCCGACGCCGGGTGCGCAGTAGCAAAGCAAGGCTACTCCTTTTCCTACTCTATTTAAATTTACACAATAACTTTTGTTTCAACGTGAAATCAGCCTTAAAACAGATAATTAAAGATTAAATTGGCGTAATGTCGCATCGCTATCGTGCCGGCATCGGCACCTGTTTGTTTTTATTCGTTTGACAACACGCCGACAATCATTGCTAACTCGGCTGTATTAGAATGCTATAAAGTTCAAATTGAATTGAAATTCCCAGGGACGTGCGGCGGTCATTTTCAAAGGCTTGTGTACGCGTGCTGCAATTTTTGTTTTACCGCTACACCGTAGTTTTGCGAAATAAGCCTTGATACAATTGGATTAAGTATCATCTATACTTATAATAAAACTGTAACATGTCCAATTCTGTACATTGAAGATATTTTGAAATTTTTTTTGGAGGGCACTCATTATTCGATACTGAAGCCAAATCTGTTTTTTTTTTCATTTTTGTTTGTCTGTCTGTCTGTCTGTCTGTATCTTGGCCGCGCATCACGCCGAAACTACTGAATGAATTCAAACGAAGCTTGACACGATTTGAGCCCATACTACGAGGTAGGACATAGGATACTTTTTATCCCGAAATTCTACCCCCGAAGGGGTGAAATAGGGGTTGAAAGTTTGTAAGAAAGTCCTTAATTTCTCAAGTTATAGCCATGAAACTTGATATATGAGCTGCGGGTTGAAAATGGAGACATACGTGTTTCACAGTTTTTGAAAATTCGACCCCCAAAAGGGTGAAATAGGGGATGAAAGTTGGTATGAAAGTCCTTCGTTTCTCAAGATGTTTTACAAGTTATATCAACTGAACTTTTTATTTTGGCAAACGGTAAAAAATAAAGAAGTACTTGTGTCACAGTTTTACAAAATTTCACCTTCAAAGGGGTGAAATAGGGGTTGAAAGTTTGTATGAAAGTCCTTCATTTCTCAAGTTATATCGATGAAACTTGGTACCTATACAAGCTACCGGTTAAAAATGAAAAAATACGTGTTTCACAGTTTTCGTAAATTTTACCCCTGAAGGGGTGAAATAGGGGTTGAAAGTATGTATGAAAGTCCTTCATTTCTCAAGTTATATCCATGAAACTTGGTACCTATATGAGCTGCGGGTTAAAAATGAAAACATACGTGTTTTACAGTTTTTCAAAATTCAACCCCCAAAAGGGTGAATTAGGGGTTGAAAGTTTGTATAAAAGTCCGTCATTTCTCAAGTTATTTCGATGAAACTTGGTATATCCACGCGGACGAAGTCGCGGGCATCAGCTAGTCTTTGAATAAACATGTAAATATGAAGTAAATCGGCTTTTCTTTTGATAAAAAATATATAAAAGGTAAGATTTGGTTATTTGCTTGCACAATTATTGCGACATGCCTCGAGGTCGGAGGTCATCAAAAATAGCTTTTTGCTTCCCGATATCATTTAAAATTGCACCATTTGCATCCGAATTTCCGTTTGAAAATATAACTGTTAGTATTCCATTTTGACCCTGCTCCTACTAGACTAGAGGGCGCCAGGGTACTGGTTGCACACGGGCGCCACAAGGGCTAGAGACGCCTCTGAAGTGCATCATCGAATATGTAGCGGCATAATACAATTCAGTTCAGAAATGTTGTACGTAGTTCTCGGCCTCGTGTCGCTTTAATTTTGTTGTCGTCTCCTCTCTACTGCACTCTATCAAATTACGAAAACACATGTGTGTTTTAGATGCATTTTTAAATTTTCGCGAATTTTCCTGAAACATTAATTCATATTAAACTTATGTACCGTACCTACTACTTACCTACATTTCAGATAGTTTTTCAATAAAATAATTATGACGGGAGAAGCAACTGATAAAATGTATTAATGTAAAGTGTAAAATAGTTAGATTAACTTATAAACTAGTTACCTGTAGAGTAATAACATAACATTTACACACGTGGTAAGAATTTTCGTCCCTTCGTTTTAAGGGAAACCTAGTGCAATTGTCGCATAGAACTCTACTTGTCTACTTGCCTGAATCCAGACATTGATTTTGACCGTAGATATGGGTATTATATTGAGGTATCATGAAGGTATCATATCATACTTCATATTATACTGTAGTATAATATTATTTAAAATGCTAAAGTGTGTTTGTTTGTTGGTTTGGTGGTTGTCCTTCAATCACGCCGCAACGGAGCAACGGATCGACGTGACTTTTGGCATGGGTATAGATTGACCTGGAGAGTGACATAGGCTACTTTTTATCCCGGAAAATTAAGGAGTTCTCGCGGAAAAATCGTAACCACGCGGATGAAGTCGCGGGCATCAGCTAGTTGAATACAATATTATTATCTAGCTGATTGATGTACATTAGATACATGATATAATTATTATTCTAACTATTTTTTTTAATTATTAACTATGTGAATATAGTTGGAATATAGATAGATTACGCGTCGATTAATCTCAATTAGTGCAATGAGTCGGAAACTAATACGGCAACGACTTTTTTATAATAACAAGGCACGCCTCTAGGAGTCTAGCGGCTTCATTTACATTGATTAATTACTTCGTCTTTAGTACATAAGTTTTCCTATAAATCAGCTGAAACCTCTGGAATCCAAACTTTTGCTTGCCATTCCTCAGTAGGTACCTAGCTATCATCAAAGTTATACTCTGGAAATTACTTTGTATACAACAGGGTGATTGCTTTTGTATAATATTAGAACTTTTCCATTTAACTCGTTCCCAGTTAGCGAATTGGATGAACGAACGTATTTTTGTTGTTTGAGGAATACTTATTTAATGTTTAACTTTTTAAAATAATATGTTAGATTCGAACGTAATATAAGGGCAATGAAGTATTGCAACTATTAAAGATTGTGGTCGTTTTATTTACGAATACATAGTAGTACGGTACGCCTAGTCCTATTAATGCCCTTTGAACTTGATGTACCTATAATACCTATTTATCTAGAGACTTCCGCCATTGTGAACTATTTGTTTTTGATAATATGTTTTTTTCCTAGAACCACAATAATATTATCCCTCTAACAATCTTGAAGAAAAAAAATTACTAGCGTGGCCGATTATTTAAATAAATCAATAACAAGATCAAAAGTCGATGCAAAAATAAAGTAGCGTACTCAGGTACATGTAATACATAGGTAGACCGTACTCGGTACTAGGTGAGATCGCTGTGATGTGTTATCTTAGAGGTATTAAAAAAAATAGAGAATGTGATTTTTAAACGGTGTACCTAACCTTAAATAATTTGACGAGCAATCTAAAAGTTGTGGTACACAATGAAAACAACATCCATTTGTTCCTCAGAGAGCATATGAAGCCAATTCTTCGTTGGTATTAAAATTTCACGTGAATCAATGTTGACTTAATATAAACTTGGTTGAAATTGTTGAATACGAATTGTATTTGCTTAAACTAGGGATTTTCCTTGGAACTAGTTACGTATCAAAATAACGTTGATATTAGCATAGTTGGCTACGCATCTACTTAACAATTTTTTTTCTCTGTGTGCTAATCATAATATGCAGAGCTTTTAGCAGTATCACAACATTTTAAAAGTGAAGATTTGACTAGGCTAAATACTAACGTAAGTCGTCGGGAGAAGACGCATTACCACCTCCTCCCCCACCTCAACCATCGCACCGAGCTGCACGACATGCGAAACGCAGCAGTCGAGTAGCGGCCGCGTCGCGCGAACAGGCTCATGAATAAGGGCCCCGAACGGGTTCGAAACTAGTCGGGCATTTTTCCGACAGAACACGTGAGTTTATCCGGATATTATGTATGGCAGTCGTATTTTTTAATTCTTTGAGTTACGAGTATATTCACTTGTTTTTCAAGTCGTGTCTGCTGTTTAGGTCAGATATGTCACTACAACATAACGCCTGGTAGGCAGGTCTAGTTTATCTTAAACATTGTACGGGTAACTCAGTAAAACTTTAAGAACTTACAGGGTTTATCAAGCACCTCCTCAATTTCCTACGAGCTCTCAGATCTGCTGCATTTACAATTAATAATACCACTTTGATAATACTTTCACTGAGATGACTGCCCTTGATGTTTTTGGATGAGTTTGCTGTGGGGCTTATGTTCTTAACACCTAGGTACTATAAAACGTCGAATCTCAAAACTCCTCCGCGGGCCGGTTCTTTTCAAACGATGCTTTTCAATAGCTGTCACTTCGAAGCGCGCGAAAACTCTAGGAACGTCAAATGTCAAACGGGCTTCACAATATATGCGCCATAGATAGACAAGGATAGTCTAGGGTGACGTTTGCGTTCCGTTATACAATAACAGTACATAATATCCGAACGACTAGCAGTACGTACTACTGATTCTTCTAATCTGTCGGTATAAGAGTCCTACCCTCATTATCTGTTATGTGCCCCTGTTCTGTTCCTCTATTAATTATAGGTCTCCGTCGACCAACTGTATGAAGAATCTTTTTACGGCATTACTTTAAATAATAAACCTTTGTACATTATTTCTAAATTATGTACAGTATAACAAACCGCAATAGCAAATTCCTGATTATGCTCGCCTCGCTAGGCTCAAGGGAAATTAAAAGTCTTAATTTAGAATCAACCGCAACATGAGTTGTACACTGTACAGATACATTTAAGAGTTAATACGTAAAAGGAGAAACCTACTATTTTATTCCAAAATATATGATTTGCCGTTGGTTTTACTTAGGGATATGATAGAAACCAGAAAACTGAGAAGTGAGAGGCACATAATATATTTTCACCTCTCTAGCTCCTTTGCTGCTTAAAACCAGTGAGAAGCCGTCCGCGTTGGCATCCTTATGAGGTTGACGTCCAGTCAGCTCGAACGAAACGGTTCTGCTCTACGTTTCCGATTCGAACTGCCAGGATGTGGAATGCCCTTCCAGCGCATGTATTCCCTGCCATGTATAACGTAAGTACCTTCAAGGCAAGAATGAATGAATGAATAAGCATCTTCTAGGCGGGCGCGCTTCAACCTAGACCTCATCATTGCTTTGTATTAAGCGTGATTGTCGTCAAGTTCAAGTCTATCTTGCAATAAAAAAAAAAAGAAATACTCGTTTTTTCTCACTGGTTGTAAGCAGTGAGCAAAACAATCTGAGTAAGCAAAACTTGTTTTTGCTAACTCTGAGTAAAAGTATTTTGAATTTAGAACGCTGTGGATTGGGCATTTTTTCACATAGTCCACGAAACGTTCAGAATCAGTTCGTATTTTCTCGGTATTGAGGTGAAAAGTTGTATGTATACGAGTATAACATGATAGCAAAGTTTTTTGTTTCTTGTGCCTTTCAATCACACACACTCAGGATTTAACTTAGAATCACTCGCTACTCTCGTTGGAATCCTTCGCTCGCTCGGGAACTATGCACTCGCTTTGCTATTTTTTTGAACAATTATTATCTGTTAATTGCATAGAACGCAATCGCAAATAGACATCTATTTCAGTTTCTCTGAAAAGCATAGTACTTCAGTGCCGTATCTTTTGTAGTAGTTAAATGTTTTCTTTACCATCTTATAAAATTATATTGTCTGTATATTTTGAGTTTCACTTTGAAAAACTATACTACGAGTATTTTATAGTAGGCCGTATTATAGTTTCAGAAATTTATATTCAATCTTATGTTGAACATTTTGGTGTAGTGTAGGCCAATATTGAGGCCGATCAATCATTTGTACGCATTAGGGATATTTATTTTCAAACAATGGGTCAACACAAACCAGACAAAGGAGGGCTTTCCATCTAACTAAACCAATATTAGCTATATCCTGGCTATACCTAAATACGAGGATGATATAAAAGACTTGGACGGTCTTTTTTGTAGTTCTATTTAATTCTATCTATAGAGATATAAGAAGGAGATTATAGAATCTCCTTTTGCCCTAATTATTTTACTATCTACTTTAGAGCGAGAGCCCTCTTTTGATCTTCCTACACATCCCTGTGCCTCGGATTAACTTATCTATGGTATCTATACTAAATTTAGGTTTTACTATTTAGGTTTTTTTTAAGAATCATGGAAACTCTTTGATTTTCCGAGATGAAAAGTAGTCTTATGTCTTTGGCTAGGATGCAGCTTATCTATATGTATGTACCCAGGCAAACAAATGGGCCGTGAAAGCGTAGCAGTCAGACAGACGGACAGACATACTTTCGTATTTATCTAAATAGATATTAGCATAGATAGTATAGTACTTATGGATTTTATTTTCGCGTAAGTTGGATCATAAACACTAAAATAAATTATTTCAGAACTACTAGATTAAATAGATCTGACGACCTCCGTGGCGCAGTGTGAAGCGCTGTTGTCTTAACGTGCGGAGATCCCGGGTTCGATATCCGGCAGGGTCAATTTGGGAATTTATAATATCTGAATTTTCCCTGGTCAGGCCTAGTGGGAGGCTTCGGCCGTGGCTAGTTACCACGGTACCGGCAAAGATGTGCCACCAAGCGATTTAGCGTTCTGGTACGATGCCGTGTAGAAACCGAAAAGGGGTATGGGTTTAATATAACTGCCATGTCCCTAACACGTTAGCCCGCTACCATCTTAGACTGCATCATCACTTACCATCAGGTGACATCGCAGTCAAAAAAAAGATCGTAGATGTTTGTAATTTTAGTTGTGTACCCAAGCTTTCATTCCAGTGCACAGTCGCCATTAAAGCACTTTAGTTCCTATCATGTAATCATTTTGGACAGATTCTTTGTTTGTGCGTTTATCCAGAATATATTGTGATATTAATGGCGTAGGTGTCACTAAACCCATTTAATTGTAACATATAGTTGTAGTTTCCTACACGAAGGCTGCCTATAGAGGCGCTGTGGTGGCTAAAAGTTGACGCCACAATATGCAGGCGCCTGGCGCTAGGCCAAGCTGATACACGCTAATTCAATATTGTTTTGCTGCTTCAATTGCTTGTGATACAATAGAAAATTTGTGATAAATGCAATTTTTTAGTTATATAGTGATGGGGAAACAAAAGGTATAGGTATTCCGTTCATATCATTCTATTATTATAAATGCGAAACAGAGTTTGTTTGTTGGTTCGTCCTTCAATCACGCCGCAACGGAGTAACGGATCGACGTGATTTTTGGCATGGGTATAGTTGAGGACCTGGAGAGTTACATAGGCCTCTTTTTATCCCGGAAAATCAAGGAGTTCCCGTGGGAATCAAAAAAAACTTAAACCACGCGGACGAAGTCGCGGGCATCAGCTAGTAGGGTATATGAATAAGTATGCGCTGAGTCTAGTTGTTTAGAGAATTATGTCACTGTCTGTGAGTACCTATGTTCATTGAAAGATACTGCCGGGGTATGCAGGCTCCAGCGTTACCATGAATAAGTCTGAGAAAATTAAGTACGATTAAAAAGCCTATATATAAGCCTATATAGCCCACCAACCCGTATTGGAGCAGCGTGGTGGGTCTAAGCTCTAATTTCCTCTCTCCTATGAGAATGGAGGCCTGTGCCCAGCAGTGGGAGGTTAATGAGCTGTAGTGGTAAAAAGCCTATAGCTCGGTATACAATAATTGGCGTGACAGGCAACTTGATTTTAGCTAGCTGGTCACTTATTGTGACGCACAATCAGTGACCATATCACACGACTCACAATTTGTGAGTGACCTTACACACTCTACGTAATTACAATCATCTTGCTACAAGTAAGTTATTCAAATAAATATTATACGAGTAAATGCGAAAGTTTGGATGGATGTTTGTTACTCAATCACGCCCGAACGGCTGAACGGATCTGGATGAAATTTGGCACAGAGATAGATTATAGTCTGCAATAACACATAGGCTACTTTTTATCCCGAAAAACTAAGGAGTTCCCGCGGGAACCAAAAAACCTCAATCCACGCTGACGAAGTCGCGGACATCAGCTAGTTTTTATTAAAAAAACGCTCAACTAAAATAATTATTTTTACTAAAGTGTTAAGGTTTATTTAGACGGGGATTTGCGGGGTAGAATAATTTTTCAGTTGCATGTCGTTTTAAAACTCACTATACGTTTCGTTTTTACGAGGCAAATTGAATTGTTTGTCCATGCAACTCTGTTTCAATTAGTGTTATTTTGTCGACAACCACCAATCGTCCCAGCCGTTTGTTAGCTGTATAAACTTGTCGAAACTGATAAACCTAATTGATCAATTAGCAATATATAGCCCTCGACACAATTCCGATCAGTAAGCCAGGTGGGATCAAGTGTAGTTCTGAGATTTGCGCCTGTATACGCGTATAGAACAATGTGTTATGTTCTGTAGGTATCTATGATTCCAATAGGTATCTAGTCCCGAATCAATCTGGCAATGCTCATTGTAATCGAGATTTGCTTCAAAATTGGAGCCTATCGGAGGTGATAATAATAATTAATCTATCCAGCGCAACAGACTATTTGATCGTTAATGTTTAACTATGTGTCACTCCAATAATTTAAGAGACTTTAGAAGCAGAAACAATTAGCTTATTTCTATTAGCTTTATTAGAACTTTTGCGGTTCGTAACTCCTGAAAGTACCAGTAATTTAAGTACCAGACTTAAATTACTGAACTGGAGGCCTGACCCGAATTTTAGGTGAGCCAAGCGGAGAGGCCTAGCAATATTTAAATTTTTTGGGATTCTTTCGAGGCTAATAGGCTGTTATTTTCAAGTAAAAAATTAAAAAGCAGTACTTAGAATCATAAGTTCGTGACCTGTATTCGACGTTCGCCGTCGATAAAATAATTGCAAAATAGACGAGTAAACTTTTGGGTCGGCGTCGCGTCGTTGTTGAGTAATTGTTGATAATTGAGTTCCCTCCACCTGGTCGAGGAGCAGTGGCGGACTATGGGTGGGGCGGAGGGGGCGGTCCGATCCGGGCCTCAGATATTTTATAGGTCTCTTTCATATTTTCAGTTCCTTTTTGAAACTAGGAAAGACTTAATCTACAAAACTTATTAGGTCTCGGTATTTAGTTTTTGCATTTATTATTCGGGACTCTTCGCCTCTACCTTCTTAAAAGATACTGGGGCCCTTATTCTGTAATACCACCCCGGGCCTTTGCCGATCTTAGTCCGCCTCTGTTGAGGAGGCTGAATTTGTAAACGTCGGGAAAAACGTGAAAGCTAGAACGGACGAGGCTAACGAGACTGATTTTAATTACATAATAAAGTAAATTTTTTAACGACTTCCAAAAAAGGACGAGGTTCTCAATTCGGCGCGTATATTTTTTCAGTTCCCTTTGTATGGACGAAAGGTCCATTTTCATTAGGACAGCAAGTAAGACTTACCTTTTTGTAATCATTTTTACGGCTCGGCTTTCTACTACACTGTATGAAGAATAGAATGGATTTATTTTTTTATTACGAATAATCTTTTACAAGTGCTTTCGAATCGTGTAGTGAAGGCTAGTGTAGGGCTAGGTTCGGTTATACATTTACTACTATTAGGTACATGCCATAGATTTAAGATGGTCTCGCTTCGCTACAACCGCAGCGGTTGGCCAATCCTAAATCTATGGTACATGCATAATATGTTAATTACGCCAAATAAGCTCAGATAAGACCGTTAAAAGGTAGCAGACATTCGGAAACACTTTTGTATCAATAGGAAGGTAATACGAGAACGGGTAGCGTAGCCCACATAATATTATTTCCTGAAAATGTTCATCTTCAAATAATTGCATTTACACTTTGTGTAATTAATAATAAAGCCCAGATCTTAATTTTCGCGAGTTATTAGTTTGTTTTTGAAGTTTGAACACATTATTTATCGATGAATATTTACTTAAGAGAGCGTTGCATGCGAGTTACGGAATGCAACATTTATTTTAAACAAATACACGAGTATTTGAAAGGTACTTATTTCTTTTACAGTAAAAAAACCAGTTACTAAACAGTTACTCGAAACGGTTTAAATACTACTTACTATACATCTGACTAATATGTACACAGAATTAATATCATCACAGCGAATAGATTTGTTAATATGTAGGTAAAAATAAAACTTCGTATTTATACGATAAATTATAGGAAAATGCACCATGGGTACTATTTCTTTTTCGTAGGTAGGCCAAGGCGCTACATAAAAAGAAAAAGTCAAACTAGATGATGCCCGCGACTTCATCCGCGTGGATTAAGTTTTTTTAATTTCCGCGGGAACTTCTTCATTTTCCGGCATGCAACCTATCTCCATACCGAATTTCATCAAAATCGGGTGAAAATATGGGCCGTGAAAGCGTAGCAGACAGACATACAGACAGATATTAATCCGGCTGGTGCTCTCTCTCTTTCTCTATATCAATAACAATTCGTGTAATAATTTTATTAACATTGATAAGTGACCATTGAAATATAATGAAAGTGAGTATTTTTTGGCTTTTGGTGATCTTATATATTTTGTAGAAGTTTTATGGCTCTATCAAATGAACGTATGGATGGACAGACGGACAAATACTTTAACAAGTAGATACCTAGACTCAGAGACCTCGTTGCGCTCGGTCAAATATTTAACGAAGTGAGATATATTTGTTTAAATTTCAAGTGACTTATTCACGGGTGATTTGCATTAAAAGCTCTTCGTTGGACAGGGGAACTAGGGCGACGACGTGTAGACTGAGTGCATTTTGGCGTTCAGCACGTTTTAAAATAAATGTGGTTATTTTAAGTCAAATGTATTTTTCATTCGACGGGACAGTTTTATATTCCATCTCTTGACGATTCAGTGGAGAACTTTTAGAAAAATTGGCGTCGTGTTGGCGTCCATTATGTAATGGACGAGTAATGGATATCGGTCGTATTCTTAAGATTTACCTATCTATTTTTATTTTTTATTTTTTTATCCACTATAAGTTAGCCCTTGACTGCGATCTCACCTGATGGTAAGTGATGATGCAGTCTAAGATGGTAGCGGGCTAACCTGTTAGGGGCATGGCAGTTATATTAAACCCATACCCCTATTCGGTTTCTACGCGGCATCGTATCGGAACGCCAAATCGCTTGGCGGCACGTCTTTGCCGGTAGGGTGGTAATTAGCCACGGCCGAAGCCTCCCACCAGGCCAGACCAGGAAAAATTTAGAAATTATAAATTCCCAAATTGACCCTGCCGGGGATCGAACCCGAACCCGGATAAGAGCGTCGTAAGTATTGTCTGATGTAGTCTCTCCATGTGTTTATAAATTCAAGATCGGTTAGCGCTTGACCACAATCTTGTCCAGTGTGGGTCACCACTCACCACTCCAGCACTTTAGTACCCAAATGTTGACTATCATGCGAGTAGCTGAAAAATCCATGCAACGTACTATTACCTATTCTGTGCTAATATTCCAAATTCGCAAATGTGTCTGTCTGTCTGATACGCTTTGATGGCCCATATTTTCAACCGATTTTGATGAAATTTGATATAGCGATAGGTTGAATCCCGGGGAAAGACATAGAAAATTTAACCCAGAAAATTAAGGAATTCCCGCGGGAATAAGAATAAAACTAAATCAACGCGAACGAAGTCGCGGGCATCATCTAGTGACATATTGTACTTACTATTGTATTGTATTTACTACTTCATATGAATACGAACCATTGGCTCGCATTGGTAGGTATATTAAGAAGTTAAAAAAGCTATGTTACAAAAACCCAATAAGAAAACAATATTAGCTTGAACAGAAGTGATATTTAAAGCACTAGCACTAAAAGTTTCCAAGAAGAGGTATCCGAAGGAAGAATCTCCTGTGAAGTGAGAGATTTATGTGCGCAATTATCGTGAGGTATGTATCTATTTCGCTCCTGTGGAACTGACCATCTATCCATGTTCATGAACTAGTTTTATCTTTTGGGTAAAATGGGTAGGTACATTATATGAAAGTATTTTTGATTCGCAATCTGGTTAACTTTCCCTTATATTAATATCATGACGTCTAATTCCAAAATTTTATCTTGGCTTTCCACGTTCCACTTGCGACACAATAGTAGATTAGTAGCCAAGGGTTGTAAGGCATCAATTGCAGCCCGAGATATTTAGGCGCACGAGCGCAGGGAGGGCGCCTATAGTTCGAGGGTGCAATTGATGCTTACACCCGAGCTAACTACTCTGCTTTACATCTCGATTGTGAGGTAAAGTAGGTCCTTATTACCCCCAAATGGAGCTTGTAGGTGACCAATTAGCGCTCTAGGGTAATAATGTAGCTAGAAAAGCCCTAGGGCGGTAAGTAATTAAAAAAAAAACTCTTCACTCTTTCAAAAAGTTCGCGTACATCTAACCATCATACTTTTTTTAATTACTTACCGCCCTAGGGCTTTTCTAGCTACATTATTACCCCAGAGCGCTAATTGGTCACCTACAAGCTCCATTTGGGGGTAATAAGGACCTACTTACCGAATATGAGAGATGTAAAAAAAATTCTTCGTCCTATTTGACTTTAGATAATGCGCTTTTTCTCATAGCTTGTTACATCCTAATAAAATTATCAGCTGTACCCTTACTCTGAGATTGATCGAATTTAAAATACGGTCTCACTAAGTGAGGTGAATTACATATGCATCAAACTAAAATGAATCTTAATGTTATTAATTTAGAGCTCAATTTCGTGTATGCATTCAGAGCTAGCGCTCCAAACGATACGTTTCGAAATTTGAATCGGTTGCACTGAATTTGTGGCTTTAAATCAAGAGTTTTTGGGTCCATTTTAGTTTGACTCAAATGTGATTCACCTCACCCAGTGAGACCGTATTTTAAATTCGATCAATCTCAGAGTAAGGGTACTGAAAAAGCAAAAGCTTTCACGTTTAGCGAGTGTAATTTAGTGATTACTCAGAGGCAGAGATATGAGTTTTTTTTCTTTTTTCCACTACAAGTTAGCCCTTGGCTGCGATCTCACATGTTGGTAAGTAATGATGCAGTCTGAGATGGAAACGGGCTAACCTATTAGGGGTATGGCAGTTATATTAAACCCATACCCCTAGTAGGTTTCTACACGGCATCGTACCGGAACGCTAAATCACTTGGCGGTACGTCTTTGCCGGTAGTGTGGTAACTAGGCAGTAGACCAGGCCAGAGTAAATTTAGAAATTATATTTTCCCAAATTTGACCCTGCCGGGAATCGAACTCAGGACCTCCCAAGTTAAGACAACAGCGCTCAACTCTGTCCCAGGGAGGTCGTCAAAATAATAACATGTGGTGCCGTGTAAGAATTGGTAATCTGCCAAGCCACTAGAAAAAAAGTCAGCCAAGTGTGAGTCAGACTCGCCCATCGAGGATGCCGTAACTAGGAATAAAATATATTTTCATCCCACCATCTCGGAAAGAGTATTTTTATTCTTCGATATCTGATGGTAAAAGCCGTTATTATCCTCTAGAGGATAAAGTAAATTGAATTTAGAACATCGTGTGCACGTTAGTAAATATCACTCGTCTATGAAGTTTGTGAATTCAAAACATCATTAAAACCTATTTACTTGTAGCTCTATGGTGCCGAATTTCCATACAATCGTTTTTAATTTGTTAAAAACTCACACTCGTAACCTTCTTGGTGTACTTTTTTAATTTGCTTTGCGCGCACCATTTTCTTTCACGTCATATTGTTTAAAATTAAAACCGATTAAAAAAAAGAAAATTGAAAATAAGTGAAAAATTAAAACCGATTAAAAACAAGAAAATTGGAAATAAGTGAAAAACCTAAAATGAGTGATTCTAGTGACGAAGAAATTAACAGAATTGAATTTAATCTTGTGATTTTTTTTGCATTTAGTCATTTCCTCGCTGAGGTGGGATGAAAAATTACGTGTTGCACTCGAGTGAAAAGATTTTTCACCTCGTGCTCTTTTGATTCCCTCGCTGACGCTCAGGATTTAAATTTTAGAATCCTTCGCTTGCTCGGTCATCAAAATTGAGCACGCGGTTAAAAAACAACTTTTCACTCTTGTATAACAAATAACTATTATTTGGTTTTAATTAATCCACCTCTAAAAAAAAATCACCCACGTTAAAATTACGAGGCACTAATTTGGACCATTTTCACAGTTGTAAGTATTATTTTTGAATTCTTTTTTTTGCTATCAGTTTGGGCGAGTTGTGTGAACTTCATTTATTCATATTAGTGTGAAAGACAGATGGACTACCAAACAATAAATTTTCTTTTCTGATACGGAACCCTAAAAAGTGGTTTAATTCCTCAGAAATGCTAAGAAAACCTGTTGACGGCAAAGGAGTAAAGTTGGCGAAACTATAGTCATAAATTCTGCACTTACCGAAGCGGGAAGTTTTGGCAGAAACCCTTTAGAAAACTTGTGGTAATCGATGTGGAGAATTTGCTTATAAACTGCGGTAGAAATTCTGAACTAGAACTTATTCATACTACGAGAACAACATTGGTGCATGACTCGAAGGTATCACTTACGAGTTAAGGATCGTTGCGTCTACTCTATTGGTACGTAGTTTAAAAAAACCGGCCAAGTGCGAGTCGGACTCGCGCACCGAGGGTTCCGTACAAACCTGTAGTAAGTTTTACGATTTATGACGTATTAAAAATAAAAATTACGTTTGTTGTATGGGAGCCCCCCTTTAATATTTACTTTATTGATATTTAATTATTTATTTTGAAAGGCAATATACAAGTTAATATTCTGTGAAAATTTGAACCGTCTACCTGTTACCGTTTTTAATATTGAGCAAAAAAATACGAAAAAAACACGTTTATTGTATAGGGACCCCCCTTAATATATATATTTTTTTAATTTTTAGTATTTGTTGTTATAGCGGCAACGGAAATACATCATTTGTGAAAATTTCAGCTTTCTATCTATCACGGTTTATGAGATACAGCCTGGAGACAGACAGACAGACAGACAGACAGACAGACAGACAGACAGACAGACAGACAGACAGACAGACAGACAGCGGAGTCTTAGTAATAGGGTCCCGTTTTTACCCTTTGGGTACGGAACCCTAAAAACTAATATCTGTACTAATCCGTATCCCTACTTGTGTATCCCGATTGTGACTTTGTTTATTTGTGCTTCAATTACGCCACAATAGATTAACGTGTTTTTTTGCACATGTAGAAATTAAAGATTCAAAGTCAAACTCATATTTTTTTATTTAAATAAACTTATTACAAGTGCTTTTGAATCGTCAAGTGAATCTACCACAGGTTCAGAATGCCATTCCTACCGAGAAGAACCAGCAAGAAACGATTTCGCCCGCGATGCGATTTCAGTCGCAGGCATCATCAAATTTTTTATAAAGTTGGACGAATTTGTCATCAATTTGGACGAGGATTATGGATCAAAATGTTTTGTTATAAATTCTTTAAAAGTCTTTTAGGTTCTACCAATATCCGGAGTTTAATTATAGTGGATGTACATACGTCATCTCTCTCGGCTCTTCTCTACGATCTCTTAGGATATCTTCCTCCTTTTTTCCACGACTGCCCAAAAAAGGATGGCAATGTTGTTAGGATTCATGTAAGTATGTATGTGAGCATCTTTATTCCACCATAACTTATAAATAAGTTTTACGATTTATGACGTATAAAAATAAAAATTACGTTTGTTGTATGGGAGTCCCCCTTTAATATTTACTTTATTGATATTTAATTATTTATTTTGAAAGGTAATATACAAGTTAATATTCTGTGAAAATTTGAAACGTCTACCTGTTACCGTTTTTAATATTGAGCAAAAAAATACGAAAAAAACACGTTTATTGTATGGGGACCCCCCTTAATATATATATTTTTTTAATTTTTAGTATTTGTTGTTATAGCGGCAACGGAAATACATCATTTGTGAAAATTTCAGCTTTCTAGCTATCACGGTTTATGAGATACAGCCTGGAGACAGACAGACAGACTGACAGACAGACTGACAGACAGCCAGACAGACAGACAGACAGACAGACAGACAGCGGAGTCTTAGTAATAGGGTCCCGTTTTTACCCTTTGGGTACGGAACCCTAATAAATGAACAGACTTAGAGTATTTGGGTATCGTAAGAATCCTTGTAACATCCCAAGGGACATTGGCTTTATATATTTTATTTTGGCAGCGCAGTCATGTTTTTAAATATTTTAATAAATAACCTCATACATTGTAAAGTACATCGTCTATCATATTCTGTACTGTAGGTATTGTAGATAGATACAGATACACATTGAGGAATTCTGGACCGGCTACAATTGCACTCTCTGACCGTAAATTGAATTACCAACTTATTCTAGAGTTCCGAAAGCAGGGATGAAGTAAGGTCGGTGCAAGTTGTTGTTCTGTGATTATATAATACAGTGTTGGCAGCTCGAAGTTTCCGCTTAAGAAAGCCCGTATATTTGAAACTAGCTGATGCCCACGACTTCGTCCGCGTGGATTGAGGTTTTTTGGTTCCCGCGGGAACTCCTTAGTTTTACGGGATAAAAAGTAGCCTATGTGTTATTCAAAATTTCATCCAGATCCGTTCAGCCGTTCGGGCGTGATTGAGTAACAAACATCCATACATCCATCCAAACTTTCGCATTTATAATATTTATTTGATTGTAGTTTGTCTGATTTTACACGACTGCCCAAAAAGGAGTGTGATGTTTTCAGGGTTCATATATGTATGTATGTATGTGTGTACCTATATGTGAGTTTCTTAATCCATACTAATATTATGAATGCAAATGTGTGTCTGTCTGTCTGTCTGCTACGCTTTCACGGCCCATCTGTTCAACCAATTTTGATGAAATTTGGTACAGGGATAGTATTGTTGTATCCCGCGGGGGAAGGACATAGGATAGTTTTTATCCCAGAAAATTAATTATTTTCGGCGGGAATAAAAAAAAAACTTGATCCACGCTGACGTGGTCATCATCTAGTTTCACTATAACTATATAAATGCCACGGATTTGGATGTATGGGGTATCGTTAGAATCCTTACATCCTCTCGAGTGACACTGGCTATTTGAAAAATTCAATATGGTTCAATAAGGGCAGGGTAGTCGTGTTTTTGTTTTTTTTTAAATATAGGTAATACACATGTTCACCTGTTTATATTGGTCCATAACGCAAAAGCCACTGGAATGTTTTAGATTCTGCTGTGCTAAGTTCGACCGAAACGAGTCAACCTGATCTTATACTGCTTGACCCGAATTTCGTGCCGTGAGACAATGCTAGTTAGCTATGTCTGAAATCTCAGGTTACAGGAATCAAGTAAAGCAAAGAGAGATGCTACATACATTTTAGCTGAGCAAAATATGTGCGTACGAAAGCTTTTTAGCAAGAAGGCAAGGGGAAGCACGTTCTCTAAAAATTCTCAAGAGTAAAGCGCCCTAAAGAGAAATCTCCTCCGAAGTTGGTAAGATTTATGTGCACAGTTAACTTGACGCAGGTATGTCGTCGCGCCAGAGGACGCCAGTTGCTGCGATACCCACGTTTTTTCCCACGACGTGCGATTTTTTCAACTGACTATTTTCATTTCGCAAACTTTATCTAGCCGAAATAGATTAGTCTACCTTGAAAGGGAAGTCAGTAATTTTTACAAGCTCTTATTTCATGAAGATTGGTATTTTGGTCTTACGGTTAAAGTGATGAAATCTTGGAAATCCGTGTTTTATGATTTTCTAGGATTCCACTTGAGCGAAAATAATGCTTAAACCTGCTATAGTGAGAAATGAATAATTATAGTTATTATAATGTGGGACATACATAAATACGTCTAGACGGCAGGAGTTTATGTCGTTATTATTAATGAAGCAAACTTTGGAAGCTGTCTCCGTACAGTCGACATGTCTAACTAGACAGGTGGAATTACCATATTGTTTGTAGTCGAAATATTCGTATGTTAAGCCACCATAACAGCGAGGGTGCTCTTTGATATTGTATGAACATAGAGCCTGGAAATTTCGAATTCCATTCTTTGTTTTATCTGCTAGGTAAAATAATACTTATGAAAAAAAGCTAGAATGTGATGTGTAATAGTGATAAATTAAAAGCCTAGTTATCTGCCATGAAGTAAGTATGTATAATGTTGAGTGAATAGAAATTCGTTTCTTCAGTAGGCCAGCGTAGTGGACTATGGCCAACCCCTTCTCATTCTGAGGGGACACTTGTGCTCAGTGGTCGGGCCGGCGCCGACGGGTTGAAACGATGAAGATGAATCTTGAAACTGCATCGTTATACAAGACTAGGTGTACTTAGATATCTGTATATAGGCATCTAAATCTTCTATAGGCTTCGGCTAGTTTCTATGTTGAAGTAAAAAAAAAACAAATTACATTTTTTTCCACTTTTTTGGCCCTTGACTGGGATCTCACCTAATGATAAGTGATGATGCAGTCTAAGACGGTAGCGGGCTGACTATTGCTAGGGGTATGGCGGTTATATTAAACCCATACTAGTGATAATGTATACTTAGGTACTGGGTGGTAAATAGCCATGGTCGCAACCTTCCACCAGACCAGACCAGAGAAAATTCAGAAATTATTCCCAAAATGACCCTGCTGGGGATCGAACCCGGGACCTCCCACGCTAAGACTACAGCACTCAACGTTGCGCCTGGGAGGAACAGGACACATTAAGGGCGGTTTCAGATTAGCGTTTTTTCGGTGCGTATGAGCTCGTTTTTGGAAGCGATTGTAGGCGCGTAAGTATAGGCGCAGTCCTTTGCCACAAGCGCAACTATTACGAGCATTGACGCCCTTTTATGCTCGTATACCTAACTAGGTACTAATTGACCGAGCGAAGCGAAGGTCTCTGAGTCTACTTGAGTGAATTGGCACTTGTCCGTCCGTCCGTCCGTCCGTCCGTCTGTCAGAGCGTTATAACTTCTGAATTACTGAACGCAATTACTTCAAGTATAATATGTAAACCGATGGCCTCCCGCCGAATATGGCTTAAAAGTTATAAAAAATCTTTATTTCAGGGGGGCTCTCATAGAAGCGAGTGCGAAGTAAAATATTTTTTATAGCGTTACATAGGGTTGCGGTATAACATTTTAAAAATAATTAGGAATAGAGTCCAAAAATATTTTTTTTTTAAATTTTCCCCTAAAATTGACGAAATGGGGGGCTTTCAAAGTGGAGATTTTCTAACGTCCAAAGTTGACCTTAGAACTCTCAATTTTCTGAAAGGCTGAGCCTGAAACTTATCAATTATTTGAATTATATCCTGTACCTACTTGAACAACAAATACTAAAATTAGATAAATATTATAATAAAACGAAATTATTTAATTTTTAATGAGCTTCATTATTTTTAACAGAACTTCACAATGATGTCAATAGATGGCGCTCCGTGATACCGCGAGGTCTCAGTTTGGGGCGAACCACTAGTGATTACTACTACTGACTGACCCACGGGTTCGAACGAACACGCTGAAATAAGCACGTGTACCTACGCGCGTTTGGTTTTTGAAGCGCAAAAGTGGCGAATACGCTAGTATGATACCGCATTTAGGCACAAAGAAAGTCCCGTCGGCACACGGCGTGTAAGTAATGTAATACACGAGGCGAGCGGAAGACGCGACGAGACTCCTTGACGAGTTTAATTAGCAAGCTGCCGACCGGCGCGGAATAGCTGCTGCCTATTATCATAATCATTTTGCGGTTTCATCTTTAATAATACGGGCCCCTACCTACTTAGCTTCTCGTTTAAGATTGAAAACGTTAATCTTGTTTTCGTTCGCTTTGTCTCCAATTCCATGATCCATCCAACCGGTATAAAAATTATTGGAAAGGTGTGTTTGGTTGTTGATTTCACCTTCAATCTCGCCAACGGAGTAACGGACAGACGTGATTTGTCGTTTATATACTTACTTACTTTGGATATATTTAAAGAGGAAAGGGATAGGATAGGGTATCTAATTTTTATTCCGAAAATTCAATTATATATCCGGCTGAAATCGCGAACATCATATTCTAGTAATAAGTGATAACGTGGTAACGACGCATCGGATAGACGTGATTTTTCGTTTATAGTTACTTACTTTGGATATAATCAAAGAGGAGAGGTATAGGGAAATTTTTATTCCAGAAAATCAATTATTTCCACGTAGCTGAAGTCGCGAACATCATATTCTAGTAATAAGTGATCTAAGAATATATTTGCTAAGCGGCAACGGAGTAACGGATATTATACGTGGTGAATTTTTTGTACTTACCCATACCTTCTTTGGATATAAGAGTGACAGGTTACATTTTTTTCCCTAAAATATCAAAAGTTCCCATGAGATTTTTTATAAGCGGTTGAAGTCACGAGCATCACCTAGACACCTAGTAATATTGTATTTTATATAGTACTAGCTGATTCCCGCGACTTCGTCCGCGTGGATTAAGGTTTTTCGGTTCCTATCTCTCAAGTTAGATCGAACTGCACATGGTGTGCGAATTTTATTATAATCGGTTAAGTGGTTTAGAAGTCCATTGAGGACAAACATTGTGACACGAGATTTATATATATTAAAGATTAAATCAGTAATGATCTCCTTAGATTATTATTATTCATAAATATTTTCGTCTACGACCAGATTTCTTTTTATAAATCTTTTAAGAAATGTTTCCTACGCTTACCTACTAACGACCTTTCCTTCCTTTCGTCAAATATTTTATTCAGGAGAAGTGTAATTACTGTTTGTAGAGGAACGTCAACTGTGGAGTGGCCTAGTACAGGATTATGTTGTAAAATTAAGGCTTTCCTAAGAGCACTCCCCACAAGTACCCCTATTAAGTTAGGTAAGTTAGCTAAGACTCCTTTTCTAAATAGTTTTTATATAATGTTCCCAGAAAATATGTTAAAAATAAATAAATTAGTGAGTAGATGGCGCCTGTTTATTAAGTTTTTATAAAAATCCCGCGGAGTCTTTAATTTTTTGGGAAAAAATGATTTTCAGAAATTTTATCCAAGCGTGGACAACCTAAACAAACTACATAGATGTCAACCACTTCCGGCCAGAATGTCTATGCCTAGCCTATGTCCTTCTCCGGGATGCAATCTATCTCTGTACCAAATTTTGTCAAAATCAGTTAAAAAGATGGGCCGTGAAAACCTATCAGCAAACGGACAGACGGTCACTCTTTCGCATTCATAATATCCAATAATACACCATTACGCTTACTCCCAGTTTTAACATTGCAAATACGATTGAGTGACGTGAGCGTTCGATCGCATTTGCGTCAAACTAAAATGAACCTTAATAACATTGATTTAGAGCCACAAATTCAGTGCAACCGATTTAAATTTCGAAACGTACCGTTTGGAGCGCTCACTGTGAATGCATACACGAAACTGAGCTCTAAATCAATGTCATTATGGTTCATTTTAGTTTGACGCAAATGCGATCGAACGCTCACGTCACTCAATCGTATCTACAATGTTAAAACTGGGAGTAAGCGTACATATATTATTGGAATGTGCCCGAACGAGCCAGAGAGATATGAGATTTTAACCAAATTTCCCTCACTGTGGCAGATTGGCGGCTGTAACAGTGCCGGCCTCTATCAGAGGAGGCTAGGGCTCTGTTACGGCTATACAAGAAAGCCCTACGAAAGATTTAGTTTGATATTGGGATTTTGTGTGGAATTTTTGATGCCTTATGGAGTGGCGTATTCCATATGCAACAAATGCCAAAAATTAAGATAAAAAAAAAAACACGTTGAGAATATTGTGAAATTATGGACGTTGTAACGCATCATTTTCGCCGGTTGTCTCTCACACTATTGTATAAAGTCAACGAGATATACAGAGTTACAAGGGGTGCTTGACAGCCAGCACCCTCATGAGTAGCAAGTTGAGTGCTTCGTGGAGTGAACATCCTTTGTTTGCACGCGTGTTGACTTCTTGTCTCAACAGCGGCTTCACGGTAGGTACTGACAGAAATTTGAGGATCTGTCTGTGTCGTTTTTAACCCCATGTGTTCGTAAATTGGTACAGTACTCAGCCCTTGGGCTGCCTAAGAAAGTCCTCGCGAGGTTGCCGCACTTTGTGTGGACCCTACTATTGACAAAATGTTGACGTTTACTGCGATCACTAGGATTTCGACTTCGCAATCACATAACTCAATACTTTCACAGTATATTTAGTTTAAAAAAAAGCGTATCTCCTAAGTAGAGAAATAAAGACTTGTTTAAGTCATTAGTCATAAGTCATAAATATTTATTAAATTTAGGTAGACACACTACACTTATTGACGTCCAGTTACATAAAAATATGATGGTGATAATCTGTTACGGTATCTTAAAACTAAAGCTACGAGGGTTCCAAACGCGCCCAGGTCTGAGAAACGACTGTTTTAAAACATAGGTAACGACTAACTTGGTTAAAATGTTATTCGTATTGTACGTATTTCAAAGAAAAAACAAATTCACTTTCATCCAGACGGCCTCATAATGAAAGCGTCGGTTCATCCCTAAAGGTCTTCAATTTACTGTACAGTGTTGGAAACCAAGCAATCATCATAAAAATGCAAACAACAGACCCGAGAAGGTCGAAGTACAGTCGTATAACCTTCAGTTACAATATCCGATACCTATACTTACTCGTAGTCCATACTCATTTTACGAAGGATCTGAAAATTGATCTACGCTTTGGAAACCTGTACATTTATATTACGAATAGTATCTAGATAGGTAATTTTAAAGCTAAGGCTTTTTTCATGTGTTGTTGTGCGGATTGGAACGCGCTTGCCCAGAAGATAATAATAACTACATAGATACTTTTGCTGAGTAAATACTCAATATTTTTATAAATTTAAATATTATAAGGCTAGGTGCAGGTTGGCTACTATGATCTGAGCTCTCCTACATTCTGTAGCGTATTTAATAGTCTCCAAAGTATAACAAATATTCAAAATGAAATGCAGCAAGTTTTCGGGGACTATTAATCGCAGAATTGAAATAAATTGAGGTAAGCTGTTGACAAATTTAAAGTAGAAAAGCCAAATCCCTTTGAACCCGATGCTACCCTAAAATCGTCACTTGGTCAAAGTTGAACTAATTGCTAAAATATAGACAACTAAACTTTTGGGCTGGCCAACTGCGAGTTGTAGTTCAACACAATATCTGTGTGTGTCATTGTACCATACATAGGTATGGTACAACAGATATGTCTGTTTTGGCGGATTATAGAAAAAAAAGCCTCTTGTTCTTTGGTTATAGTGTTTCAGCATTTTGATTTGATCGTCATAATTTGCAAAAGAAGTAACTAAATTCTAATTCCCATTTTGTAGACACCTTAAGAAAATGTTAAGAGGATTATAAAAAATATTTTTTAAGACAGCTATAATATGGTTATAATCTAATCTAATCTAATCTAATCTAGCCTGTACTGTCCCACGACTGGGCAAAGGCCTCCCAAGATGTTTCCACATCTCCCTATGTTGTGCTTCGATGGGCCACTCAACCAAGAATTTGTCCAATTCATCGCGCCATCGTGGCCTCGGCCTACCACGCTGGCGTTATAATAGAACTTTTAAATGGTTTCACACGCGCTACGTAGTGTCCATAACAACCATATAAACCCGATTGCTTTCTTAAACTTACCCCATTTATACCCAGTAAAGAGAAATTGAAACTTCTATATTGTGCCAAAGTTACAAATGAGAATGACTATTTCCATTTCTATCGAGTTAGTAACCCAGAACCAATAAATATTTTCGCAAGAGTTTTCCTTCAACATCACAAACGAAATGTTATGAAACTAGAAATGATGAATGACATTGTAACAATAACTGAAGTGTAACGATTCCGGATAGGGTTACTCTGTAAAATTTTGTTTCACAGAGATAATGTTTTCGACAAAATGCAATTATAATTTGAATTACAAAAATAGAGTTTCTATTCCTATTAGAAATATTAAAAAATAGGTCAACGTCATTTTAGAGCAGAGATCTCTATTCAATCCACTGGGCATAGAAATTCTGCATGCCAGTTTTCTAAAAAAGTAAAAATGTGAACGAAGAAACTCTTACTACGAAAGATTTTTTTGAAAAGTTACAACGGGAGTCGGAAAAAAATTAAAAATATAAATCAACGCGAATAGAGACGAAAAAGCTACTTCTACGAGTATATCTATGATTTTTACAGGATTAAATTATATACTCAAATTATATAAATATATATAAGACGACCTAGTAGAAAGAGGTGATGGATGGATGCGTGATGGTGACTTGGAAAACAGCATTTTTTCTGATAAAGGCAAAGATGATTATGTCATTCGGGTCGTAAAAGACGCGTGACTATGAAACAAGTGCCGTTGGGATAGGGGTGTGAAATTTCGCATGAATCGGTCCTTTACATAAAGCCCTATATTACCATAGTATGGCACCCATTTCCATTATCATTCCCAATTTCGTGCTCGAGAGGCACTTAAGCACTTAATGGATCTCGGCTCCCCGTAAATTACTGGGACGATGAATTGAATAAAATCGTAAATCTTAACACCAGTCCAACATAGATGTTGTTATTGGAATGATTCGTGATAATTGCTTTTGGAGTGATAAAAGGACGTTTTTACGCATATAGAACATGATTATGATGCATAATTAAGCCTGGCAATTAAATGAAAAATTGGCGCTAGCATTTCGGAGACCACAACCATGAATGATCTTGAGCATTCGCTATATCTATATTTTTAAAAAAACATTTGTTCGCCGGATATGCCGCGAATCAGTGCGAAAGTTTTGATTCGACTCGTTTTAGTGATTAACATTGGATTTGTACAAATGCATATAATATTTAGAAATGAACCAGCAAAATATATAATTTAAGATACAAATGTTCGTTTTGTAGCGGAACCTACTAGTTTATTTTAGCTATAAAGGTGTGAGGTCACAGACGGGCACCGGCTCGACTCGGCTCAGAATCCACAAATAATCGGATCAATACCGCAGCCATGCACTGTGCATTGGGCTGATTGTATTAAAATATCCTCATTGGTTTCCGGCATTTTTAAACTGGGTCAGAGGGCCGCCATTGCCTAAGAAAATCGTAATCATTTAAGCTACTCGAACTCGGAGTTCTACTCATAACATGCTTTTCGACATGCAGGCTTAAAAACTCTTTAAATAGTTCGAATTATACGTTCGACAAAAGTTTACGATTATGATTTTCTTACACAATCAGGGGGCAGGTTTGGACTGGTGGAAGGCTAGTTATAGCTAGAACGGATAACGAGTTTCAGTATGGCTCAAGCGATTTAGCATTCCGGTATGTAGTTTAGTAGCTAGTTAGCTAACTGATTTTATTTATACTGCATTATTATAATAATATATAAAGGTCACATATGGTGAGACTATCGATTTAAAACACTTATGTATAGTTCGCGCGCGAGATGAATGCAGAGCTTATGTATAGTGACACATACATAAGCTCTGCATTCAACTCGCGCGCGAATTATATAATTGAGGAAATAGTACTCTTAGTGAAGTCGTATGCACAATGAGCTGGGATTGCACCGCATTATTATCCTAAGAAAACCCCTGCTATTATGTTATTAATAGAAAGGGGTCACGACCCTCAGCAATGAGGAATACGACGCAGAGAAAGAGAGGTATCATCTACCATTTTCAATGCAATACTTAAATACTTAATATGCAGTTATAATATTCATCCATCCATCCATCAGCCTGCATTCGTCCACTGCTGGACATAGGCCTTTTGGAGACCGCGCCAGTTATAATATTACTTATGCTAATTTCTTTTGACTTTTTTTTACTATGCCTGAAAACTCGACTTACTGTGTATTTTACACGTTTACTTATCACGAGTATTTTTTTCTGTCCGTTCAGAATTCCGCCACTCATTACCGAATACCCTCAAATTACCTACAGTTTAATTAGGATGAATAAAATGAGAGTACCAGTAAAGAACATAATACAATTATAATAACGTAAACATCGCGTCGTTTTAATATGGTCGACCCAATAAAAAACTACACCCCTATCAATAGAGATCCTAATAACAAAGTGGAGCCTACATAGTTGCTTCACCTTCAGTTATACCAAAAACTAGCAATTCTGAAAACAGTTGAACAATCCGCTGGGAAATACGAACTCTAATAGAGCGCGCCGATAAAACATTGTTCCACATGTTGCTATGTAAATGACATAACCGCACTTGATCCAGTCCGCGTGGGTTGTTGTTTGCGATCCATGTCATGGATTTATGTATTTTGAATACCGTTTCAATTTCATGTTAAACCAGGATTATCTTCGACATCGTCAGAGTCAATAAAGGCACCAATTAGGAGTTTTTATACGGGCGTAACGTTTCTCGCCGAATTAAGACGTATCCATGTCCAATTAAGTAGTAGACCTTTAAATGATAAAAGCAGCTCACAGAATCTTAATCTACATTTTGTGTCAAGGTGCTGTCACATTTACAAGAAGTTGGTCATGATCATAAATTTTGTGTAAGCCGCAATAATCTGGCGCAAATCTCATCTGTTGCTAATAATTAGTGATGCAGCTCAAAATTGGAGTACTCTTGCCTAAAGGTACCTGTTTGTAGCAGACTATAGACAGTAGCAGCAGGCGTGACGTGTCGCCGCGACACAACTGGTTTCTATGTTTTTAGGGTTCCGTACCCAAAGGGTAAAAACGGGACCCTATTACTAAGACTCCGCTGTCATAAATCGTAAAACTTACTACAGGTTTGTACGGAACCCTCGGTGCGTGAGTCCGACTCGCACTTGGCCGGTTTTAATATTGAGCGAAAAAATACGAAAAAAACACGTTTATTGTATGGGGACCCCCCTTAATATATATATTTTCTTAATTTTTAGTATTTGTTGTTATAGCGGCAACGGAAATACATCATTTGTGAAAATTTCAGCTTTCTAGCTATCACGGTTTATGAGATACAGCCTGGAGACAGACAGACAGACAGACAGACAGACAGACAGACAGACAGACAGACAGACAGACAGACAGACAGACAGACAGACAGACAGACAGCGGAGTCTTAGTAATAGGGTCCCGTTTTTACACTTTGGGTACGGAACCCTAAAAACGGTAACAGGTAGACGGTTCAAATTTTCACAGAATATTAACTTGTATATTACCTTTCAAAATAAATAATTAAATATCAATAAAGTAAATATTAAAGGGGGGCTCCCATACAACAAACGTAATTTTTAGGGTTCCGTACCCAAAGGGTAAAAACGGGACCCTATTACTAAGACTCCGCTGTCTGTCTGTCTGTGTCTGTCTGTCTGTCTGTCTGTCTGTCTGTCTGTCTGTCTGTCTGTCTGTCTGTCTGTCTGTCTCCAGGCTGTATCTCATAAACCGTGATAGCTAGAAAGCTGAAATTTTCACAAATGATGTATTTCCGTTGCCGCTATAACAACAAATACTAAAAATTTAAAAAATATATATATTAAGGGGGGTCCCCATACAATAAACGTGTTTTTTAGGGTTCCGTACCCAAAGGGTAAAAACGGGACCCTATTACTAAGACTCCGCTGTCTGTCTGTCTGTCTGTCTGTCTGTCTCCAGGCTGTATCTCATAAACCGTGATAGCTAGAAAGCTGAAATTTTCACAAATGATGTATTTCCGTTGCCGCTATAACAACAAATACTAAAAATTAAAAAAATATATATATTAAGGGGGGTCCCCATACAATAAACGTGTTTTTTTCGTATTTTTTGCTCAATATTAAAAACGGTAACAGGTAGACGGTTCAAATTTTCACAGAATATTAACTTGTATATTACCTTTCAAAATAAATAATTAAATATCAATAAAGTAAATATTAAAGGGGGGCTCCCATACAACAAACGTAATTTTTATTTATAATACGTCATAAATCGTAAAACTTACTACAGGTTTGTACGGAACCCTCGGTGCGCGAGTCCGACTCGCACTTGGCCGGTTTTTTTCGTATTTTTTTGCTCAATATTAAAAACGGTAACAGGTAGACGGTTCAAATTTTCACAGAATATTAACTTGTATATTACCTTTCAAAATAAATAATTAAATATCAATAAAGTAAATATTAAAGGGGGCTCCCATACAACAAACGTAATTTTTATTTTTAATACGTCATAAATCGTAAAACTTACTACAGGTTTGTACGGAACCCTCGGTGCGCGAGTCCGACTCGCACTTGGCCGGTTTTTATTTTTAATACGTCATAAATCGTAAAACTTACTACAGGTTTGTACGGAACCCTCGGTGCGCGAGTCCGACTCGCACTTGGCCGGTTTTTTTTAATATCCACTACAATAGCCCTTGACTGCGATCTCACCTGATGGTAAGTGATAATGCAGTCTAAGATGGTAGCGGGCTAACCTGTTAGGGGCATGGCAGTTATATTAAACCCATACCCCTATTCGGTTTCTACACGGCATCGTACCGGAACGCTAAATCACTTGGCGGCACGTCTTTACCGGTAGGGTGGTAACTAGCCACGGCCGAAGCCTCCCAACAGGTCAGACCAGGGAGAATTCAGAAATTATAAATTCCCAAATTGACCCTGCCGGGGATCGAACCCGGGACCTCCGCACGTTATGACAACAGCGCTCAACACTGCGCCACGGAGGTCGGCAAGGATGAAGAAGAATTTCTATGAAATACCTTCCGAAGCTAGCGACACGTCGCCGAGTCGCCTGCCATAGAAAACATAGAATCATAGATAATCGCGGTGTAATTCAAATGATATTTGTTGATTATCCCTCCTTAAATTCAACCATTCCATACATAGCCTTCAAAAAAAGATGGGTAGGGAACTAGGTACGTTCTAAATACACGTGCTTGCATAAACCATAAGCAAATCAGAATTTATGTAGGATACTGGATAGGTATGTGAAATGTGATTAAAATCAGAGCCGTTAGTTAGTCACGTCCGTTCTAGCGTTCGGTTGTCCCCAGATGTCCACCCACTCCTCCCCCTCGGTCAGGTGGATGGAACTCAATTAGCAACAATTATTCACCAACGATGCGACGCCAATCTGAAAGTCACCCCGTCTATTCTGTAACGAATATTGTAGACCTAGCACTTAAACGGTATTAATGAAATTTGCAGCTTTCTAAAATTCTTACGTATAATTATAGCTACCTACATCCATACTTATCAAATAAATATTATAAATGCGAAAGTTTGGATGGATGTATGGATGTATGGATGTTTGTTACCTACTCAATCACGCTCCAACGGCTGAACGGATCTGGATGAAATTTGGCACAGAGATAGATTATAGTCTGGAATAGCACATAGGCTACTTTTTATCCCGGAAAATTAAAGAGTTCCCGCGGGAACCGAAAAACCTCAACCCCACGCGGACGAAGTCGCGGGTATCAGCTAGTAATATGTTTAACTACAAAGTTTTGTGTGTCTGTTTCTTAATTTTGACGGTACTTCAACTTGTAACATAGATAGCTTACATCCCGGAGAAGGATACTAGATAAAATCAAATAGTTCCCACGGGATTTAAAAAAAAAACCTAAAATCTATGTGGACGTAGTCGTGATCTATGAGTCGTGATCTATTATAATACCGGGATCCCCGTCCTTACTTTGGTAAAGTCCTATTAGGACTGAACGGCTTGTTTAATATCTTGAATAAGCTGACGACTCCGACGAAGCAAAAAGGGCAAACCTCTTATCTATTAAACCGAAAACATCTATCAAGAAAAGAGGAAAATACAAAATGGTATCTAGGGCAACATTTTAAGACCAAGATCCTGGGATCCTGTTGCACCTTATAATTAGTACCTACCTACGAGTATATATAAATAAAATACAGCCGCATCCCGCGCTCCGGTTTATTTATCCTTTCACCAAGTTTGTCTGGAATAGATTGCTTAATAAGACCGCCTTTGCACATTTCTACCTACCGGCAAAGACGTGCCGCCAAGCTATTTAGCGTTCCGGTACGATGCCGTGTAGAAACCGAATAGGGGTATGGGTTTCATATTACTGCCATGCCCATAACAGGTTAGCCCGCTACCATCTTAGACTGCATCATCACTTACCATCAGGTATGATCGCAGTCAAGGGCTAACTTGTAGATTAAAAAAAAAAAAAAATTCTATCTAGTCTTACTTACTGCTTTTTAACTATATACAGTATTTTTTGTGTGTTCAATAAATATATCTAAATAAATAAATAAATTGAAGTGTAGACTGTCTATCTATCTTTTTGGAGGAAAATCTTTATGGCGTCGTATCTCGTTTTCCATTGTTTCACCCATGCGGGCAGTGCCTGTGCGAAATTTAGCTAGCCCCTAATGCCAATTTTTTCCAAAAGTAGCGTGGTATTTCGTCAAATTATTTGGAACAGAGAGTTCCTTAAATATCCGCGGCGAAATCAAAAATATTCCATTTGTGTAATTTATTCGATATTTATACAAATCGAAATAGTTTCCCCGTGAAAATATCTGTGCGGAATATAGTTCGGAAATCCGTTGGGAAATACAGACTGTAATGGAGCGTGGCTATAAAACATAACCACGTGTTGCTAGGTAAATCTCACAACTACACTTGAGCCGAGTACCTACTAAACGATTTGTTATTTGGGATTGTGTTATGGATTTATGTAGCATGCATTGCTAATTCTGTAATCTATCAGGATCAAAGCTATTAATTTCAGCATGTTGCAAAGAGCTTAGTATATTAGGGGAACCTGTTGTACTTAGGCCAGTTTTATTTAATTAGATTTTATTTTAAATAACTATTGATGTCAGCTTTAGCATATATGCACGTACATAAAGATACGCTATTAAAGTACATATCGTAGCTGCACAATTTAAGAATTTTCGGTTTATTTTAGAAGCGTATGGTATAACAAAAAAAAAGGAATTTTGTCCAAGGTACAACACACCTGTTTTACCTTGGCCAGGGTCCTTTGTACCTTGGCCATGTAGTTATTTTGGCAACAAAAACACCTCTTATTTGCTACAAAGTTTATTTAGGCAAAGACAAAACAATTTTTTTTAAATCACAATCATTTATCATCACATTAATTATTATCTAAGACATTTTAAAACAAAATTACACTTCCTAAACTAAAACAATTATGACTTCTTATTAAAAACTCCTCATAATACTTTAAATGAGCCATTAGAAAATCAAAAACTTAATAAACTAAAAGTCAGTCTCATCTTTTCTTTGGAGATCACATGGGTATCACATAGCCTTTTTTATTTTTCAGCAAAAGTCCCAATACTTAGCTATTTCTGGAACATAATAAACTTCTCTTTTTGAGTTTCTTCTTGATTCTTGTTCTTTTCTTACCCTCTTGCTACGTGGCATCTTAAAAAAACATAAATAACCATTAGAAAACTGCAACCTTTTTTTTGAAAAAATGGAATAAATATGTAGCCACAGAGTACATTTGTATGTAGCTGTCCAGAGTTGTACCATGGACAGTGTCCAAGGTACATATTATTAGTGGTGGCCGAAGTACAACTCTGCGCCAATTTGACTTAGCGAGCGTTTTGTACACTATTTGAAATTGGTTAGGTTAAAACGGTTATGCTGTTTTGTAGCTAATATATGTGAGATTAGACTGCATGCAATAGTTTTTTAATAAATGTATCATGTCTTAAATAAACTGATATAAAGTAAATTCGAAATTACTTACTTTTGGCACCACTAAAACTTTTTTCCGCTCTATTGTACACGCAATCACAGCCAGTGTTTTGGTAACTAACTTGACATTAGAGTTGACAAGTGACGTTTCTGATGCCATAGATAACTTTTTTTCAAAGCGCGCGAATTTCGAAAAATCATTGACTGGCCAAGGTACAACTATGTCCAAGGTAGAACAGGTTCCCCTACATTAATTTATGGTATTTCGAAAATTCATTACCATTCCAAGATGGGCATGGTGATATGAAACGTGTCAGAAAACCGTCGAATATAAATAGCATACATCGGAGAGTCACAATCTCTTCAAGAAATCAATTTACAGAAGCGGCCGCGTCTACGTTTATGGATGACACATAAACACTAAAATCAGACTTTTAACAGTCTTACTGACGATAAAATTAATGTATGGGTTGACACGATTAAACGTCGATATCTCGTCGATATTCATGCCGTATTTGCAGCCAGAGCTAGGACGGTGGTTTATTCGTGGATTTAGGTGTCAAAATCCTGCCAGAAATCTTTGATAAAAAGTAGTCTATGACATTCTATAAGTATTTATTATAAGTATGTATTATTTTGTAATATTTAAGCATTGTAAGTAGTATAATATTATAGCGTCTGTACTCTGTAGTCAAATACTGAACATCTGTCTATCAATCGACGCACAATATACAACTATTCATGGCTGGCTATCGCCACCGACGATGATTAGCAACCACTAATTGACTAATCCAACGGCCGTTTAATCGCCACGTCGCTACGTAGCTATTAATTACACTGATGCCGCTACGTTGCGTCTACAATGCGTATTATGTGCGTATTATGTCGGACACGTGAAACTTAAATAGATGAAAATCAATACAATGACTGACAATGAATGACAATATCCTGACTAATAATTACACAAAATGATTGTGTGTGTGTTTTTCTAAATATTTAATTCTATTTCTTGGTAGTATTTTATACGATATATAGATAATGCCCGCCACTACACTCGCGTTTATTTAGGTTGGTTATAAAAGGGGATTAAATGTAACGAGCACCAAAAAATACTTTGAAACCCTTTCTTCTTACCAAAATAATATACATATTTGTAGACCAAATTCAGTAAATTTTCACCAAATCTTGTCTGATTAACATATTTGCCAAAATCTAAATTTAGGTTGGGATAAGATAGAACATAAAATTTATGTTCTATCCTAATCTAACCTAACTTTAGGTTTGGAATTTTATCACCCAATAAAACCTTAGGTTCTATTGCTTATAAGTGAAAAGTTAAAATAATAAAATAATATTTTGGAGTCATTTGCTTATATTGGGATAGCAAGATGTTGTTACATTTTGGTTATAATTTCACATAAATTTACCCATTTATAGTTAACAATGTATTTTTTTGAATGTAACTTTTCACTTTATTTGCTAAAAACGAAAAGAACTCGGGATAAAACGTGGTATATGTTTTGAGATGCAATCTAAATTTGTGTACCGTCAAAATAGTTTGAAAACGTAACAAACAGACAGACAGATCGACATTCGCATTTATAATAGTATGGATTAAATACCAGAATCTCGGTCTTTGTAGTATGTTACCCGGTTACTCTTTAATATTTTATCGCTTTAAGTAGCCTTTTACTGCGTAACATTGTTTTTTTGAGTCGTGCAAAACAAAGGCGTCGATATGGATTTTTTCTTTTGATTATTTATTTATTCCCTTTTTGTGTTGATACTACAAAATGTATAAAAGGTGCTGAGTTCAGCCAGTGCGACGATGTTTTTTTCGGATTTTGTATTGACAAAGCGATGCAAAAGCTGTGATCGCGTTCTACGTGCCTCATTACAGCATTTTTTAACTTTATACTTAGCCTAGAGGTTGACAGAAATCGTACCCAATGCTCAGTGATGACTGATGTTGCAGCCTAAGGTAGAGAGATTCACTAGCGGGGAAAAATGAAGCCGGATGGGTATCCCCATATTCTGCCTGCATGCAAATCTAACCCACGGCACCTTATTAAGTTATTTGCCAATGTTTTAAAAGTTTGGGAGTTATAACACACATGAAGGTACAAGCAGACAAACATAATAAACTATCAGTAGTTGCGGACAAGGTAAAACTTATTTTATGTACTTAAATAAGTATATAATGGATGAAACTCATTATGCTCCATGCAAATTGCAAGTGGGATTTGCCAACGCAAATACCTAGACGGGAAATTATTCCCAGTTTCCTTTCAATTGCACCGTGAGATGAAAAGTCTCCATAAAACAAAGACGTTGAAAGAAGCTTTCTCACGCTTACCAGCAATTATAATATCAAAAGACTTCACTATGAAACCATTAAGACATTTTCATATTGAAATATTAAATTTTACTTCACACTTGTTGGCTTGTTAGTCTTTAGCCTAAATTAAAATATGAATGCGTTATTACACTATACAAGTATGATGGGACTTCTTGATGATTATGAATGATGGCATGAAAATTCATCAATATATTTTTAACTGGGTACTTAGCCGAATAACTGCCTCGTTGGTCTAGTGGTTAGCATGTTCAACTGCGGCCGACGAGGTCCCGGGTTCGAGTCCCGGGTCGGGCCATAATTAAGTATTGGGTTTTTCTGTCTAGAAATTCTCAGTACTAGCCCGGAGTTAGGAAGTTGGTGGTGTTTCATCCCCGTGCCTCAGAGAGCACGTTAAGCCGTCGGTCCCGGTTATTATCACTAACATGATAATAGTCGTTAAAGCCCGCCAACCCGCATTGGAGCAGCGTGGTGGGTCTAAGCTCTAATTCCCACTCTCCTATGAGAGTAGAGGCCTGTGCCCAGCAGTGGGACGTTAATAGGTTGTAGTGGATGGTGGATGGATGGATGGACTTAGCCGAATACCTTGATACCTTGTTGGGTAGTGGTAGTAGGTTATATCATGGAGAGCACGGGCCACATACTAGACAACCGGACAAAATATCATTTGCCATCGACACGGACAAGTCGCGCGGACGTCCTGTCCTGCCCAGTCCGTAGTGTGTTTACGCTTATCGAACACACCGTTCTATAGAATAACACGGCAGACAATGTAGAAACATTTTCGTGAAAGTAACAGGAGCTTTCGCTGTCAGATAAATAAGACGAGATAAGATTGTTCGGTCATTATTGAATCGTAATAAATCTTCGTTCTCTTTGCCGGCGCCAATGGATCTATTTCACGGAGATATCATTCTCCATGGCCTATTTATAGCGATTTACATCAAAGCAACGAGATAAACAAAGACTTTACTAAAATGAGTAGGTACGTTGAAAGCTTATAAAACAATAAAACATTACTTGCCGTTGTTACATATTTTTCATCTAGCGCTTTAAAGAAACAAAGAATTGAGGTCTTTATATATTTTCTGTTCATAAATGCCCTTAAATAATATTATCCAAAGAAACCACACCATTAGTACTCATGTACCATTAGTTCAGCTGAAAAGAACAACGAAAAAAGCATTGAGTTCAAACGTTAGTTAGTTTAGACTCGTTAGTTTATTCAAACAAGTCTTCAAATATAATTAGACTTTTTTCTAGTCTCACCATGTACCTGTAATAATCTATTAAAAAATCCAGCAGGTAGGTATAAAATGCGTGTAAGCTGCCTTATTGGTATAGTGGTCAGCATATTCGATTGCGGATGACAAGGTCCTGGGTTGGATTCCTTGGTCGGGCCATAATTGAGTACATATAGTACATATAGGGGTTTTTCTGACAGGAAAATCTCAGTACTATCACAGCATAGGTAGTATCCTGGAGTTAGAAAGTCGGTGGTGTATATACCCCTGCCTCGGAGAGCACGCAAAGCTGTCAAATGGAAATGATATTGTGTTTGCGCATACACATGTGCGCTATAATTCAGTGTGTTTAATGGAAGTGGTGGTCGGTACAAATGTAATTCGCTAATTACAACTAGCATTTTGCGTTAATTAGCTGTAAAACGTTACTAAATTGGCAAACAGATTTCGGATAAAATAAACAAATGCTTCATTGGGATTCATTATTGTAATCATGAAATGCGAATTAAATGACAATTACCTAGTTATTATTTGCATTGTTATTTACCACACCCATAGCTGACTTAATTTTATTTGGTCGTTCGATCACAGTAATTTTTTTTATGTAGGTATACTTACTATTTGTTTATCCATATAAATATTATAAATGCGAAAGTTTGGATGGATGGATGTATGTATGGATGTATGTTTGTTACTCAATCACGCTCCAACGGATGAACGGATCTGGATGAAATTTGGCACAGAGATAGATTATAGTCTGGAATAGCACATAGGCCACTTTTTATCCCGGAAAATTAAAGAGTTCCCGCGGGAACCGAAAAACCTCAATCCACGCGGACGAAGTCGCGGGCATCAGCTAGTCTTTTTATAAAACTAAGTAAGTAGCTTCCAGAAAAAGTAAAAAGTTGCACAGCAATACTGTCTGTCTGGCTCATGAAATTAATAAGAAGGTGCCGGCCATGATCTGTTGTACCTTCTCTGTTATCTTTCACGTGTTAGAGTAATTGGTATTTAATAACATTCCACGAGGAAATAAGATTAATATTCTAAATAGTCTTCACTTCAAGACGGATCCAAGTTTAACAGTCTTGTAAGCTGATTGGGATATGTATACATGCATCTTGATTCTAGGTAACAAAACAATATTGAATTAGCGTGTACCAGCTTGGCCGTGCGCCAGCCGCCTGCATATGCCAACTTTTGAACCACCTCGTATATGGCTTCTGACAAAGTATCTACTCTTACATTGTAGATGCACCTTTTTAGGGTTCCGTAGCCAAATTTGGCAAAAACGGAACCCTTATAGATTCGTCATGTCTGTCTGTCTGTCTGTCTGTCTGTCTGTCTGTCTGTCCGTCCGTATGTCACAGCCACTTTTTTCCGAAACTATAAGAACTATACTGTTGAAACTTGGTAAGTAGATGTATTCTGTGAACCGCATTAAGATTTTTACACAAAAATAGAAAAAAAACAATAAATTTTGGGGGTCCCCATACTTAGAACTGAAACTAAAAATTTTTTTTTCATCAAACCCATACGTGTGGGGTATCTATGGATAGGTCTTCAAAAATGATATTGAGGTTTCTAATATCATTTTTTTCTAAACTGAATAGTTTGCGCGAGAGACACTTCCAAAGTGGTAAAATGTTGGTCCCCCCCCCCCCCCCCCCCCCCCGTAACTTCTAAAATAAGAGAATAATAAAACTAAAAAAAATATATGATGTACATTACCATGCAAACTTCCACCGAAAATTGGTTTGAACGAGATCTAGTAAGTAGTTTTTTTTTAATAATTTAAAACTTGCTACAGGTTTGTACGGAACCCTCGGTGCGCGAGTCCGACTCGCATTGTACTAAGTATTTTATTACTAAACAGTAGATAATACCTATGTGTTTTTGAAATGTGAAAAATATCTGTGAAGTGATGTCGCATTAGAGTCGATAACAAGGATGTTATAATATTTTTATGAACATTCATCCTAGGTCGATACGTAGAGCGTTGGTACGCAAAATTACATTATCAAGCACTTTTGTAAACGCGACTAAAGAGGCGATGCCTTATGTTTCCATTGACCATTCATCTCCTTTAAATGTCGTTTCGATGCCAACGCTGCGCCGTGCGCCGCTCCGCATAACTCTATACATGAGGTGTAAATATACTGGCGTTGGTGTGATACATATCCCCGGTAGTTTTAGTGCCTTCCTTTGAATTTCTCCCCGGGTTCGGATCCATATCTAGCGGTTGCAACTGATGCATTACATAATAAAGGTTATTATTTTTTATTATCAGTTTTATGGAAAATTGCTATCTAATTGCTTTTTGGGGAAAAATAAGCACTCCACCATTAAAAGTGTATCTTTTCAAATAATTAATATTCCGTGGAATATTAAGCTTGTTGACATTTTTCCCCTCTGTTTTATTCCTCTGAAGTTGGAAGTATGAAGATGCTTTGGCCTCATTGCAACTCATGCATCTTCGTTATAAAACTGCGAATACTTACAAAACTTGCCTTAACAATGGCAATACTATTTCTTTTCTTTAAACTTTAATTATTTTTAATTTTCCCCTAAAATAAATCTGTATAAATTATTGATAAAAATGTGTACTTACATATTAATATTATGTTCGCTTATAAGCCCATATTACACTATACTATATATAGGATCCTATTTCGCACCATAGATCATCATTCTAGAAATATGCTATACTATATTTCTAGAATGATGATCTATGGTGCGAAATAGGATCCTATAATATACTAGCGATCCGCCCCGGCTTCGCACGGGTAGCACTAATAATCCTAATCTATATAATATAAACTATCCTATCTCTCAAGTTAGATCGAACTGCACATGGTGTGCGAATTTTATTATAATCGGTTAAGTGGTTTAGAAGTCCATTGAAGACAAACATTGTGACACGAGATTTATATATATATAGATAGTATAGTGTAATATGGGCCTTACTAAAATGGGTAATTTTTTTTCTGATGGACCCAAATCGAGTCAGGATCGTAGGGCAAAACACTTAAACTAAAAACAATTTAAATTAAGAATTTAAAACAACTACTAAGTTGAGCTTAAACTACTAACTATTTAGTAATAGTTAGTAGGATTTTTTGCTATTATGCTTCACAGTATTGTATGGACCTATAAAAGCAAATGCGACTTCACCACCCTTCACTGCCATGATAAACGAGTGTGCGGATATTGTTATTTCCTTCCTTCGATAAAAATTTTACTCTTAAACTTTACATACGATATTGGTATTGTATGGAGTCATTTATCTCCGGTAAACGCTGTTTCGACGCCAGCACTACGTATAACGTTGCTACTATGTACTACTAGGTGCTACTAGGCGTAAATATATTACCCTGCAATACTGTGATAATGCTATTTGCTTCGTGCCTTTGAAACTCCATGTTCTTTTTCAATGCAATTTTATTTTTCTTGAAAGTCATGGTAGGTTCTTATAATGGAGTCTTACTAACTATTATCTACTAGCTGATGCCCGCGACTTCGTCCACGTGGAATTAATTAGTTTTTTTCAATTCCCACGGGAACTCTTTAATTTTCCGGGATAAACAGTAGTCACTCTCCGTTCTCGACTTTATCCATGCCAAAAATCACGTCGATCCGTTGCTCCGTTGCGGCGTGATTGAAGGACAAACCAACAAACCAATAAACCAACAGACAAACACACTTTATTTATAATATTAGAATGATGATTATTGCATTATTTTTGCTTAACATTATTATTATCTGTTTGTATTTCGAAATAAACATTATCTATATTAATATTATAAATGTGGAAGTTTGGATGGATGGATGTAAGGATGGATGTTTGTTACTCAATCACGTCAGAATGGCTGAACGGATCTGGATGAAATTTGGTACAGAGATAGATTATATTCTGGAATAACACATAGGCTACTTTTTACCCCGGAAAATTAAAGAGTTCCCGTGGGAACCAAAAAAACCTCATACCACGCGGATGAAGTTGCCGGCATCAGCTAGTAGAAAATAAAGGTTTTCAAACTGTTGTTTATCTGGCCATAATATCTGCATGCCGCTCTCGTATTTCTTACATCATCTATCCTTAGCCAAATGAGTGGTTTTGAATCATTGAATCTGTTGATTTTTCACCGTATATTCGGGCATGACAACAGTTTTAATCTAAAATAATATTATAAAAGGACAACCTACCGTACATAATGCAGTCATAAATCTTTTATGTGAGAGGCTAAAGAGGCCATAGCGTAAAGTCGATGTCATCCATCTCCGTTAGTGTCATTACGAGGCACTGTTCCGTACACTGCTCTATACATAAGAAAGCGTAAATCTATTTAGCACTACCGCGGCTATATAATTATTAAAAGGTATATGGAGTGGCTTAAGGTTACACTTTGAGTTTTTTATTTATTTATTTTTTATTCTATTACAAGATAGCATTTGACTACAATTACATCTGATAAGTAATAACGCAGTCGAAGATGGTAACTGGCTAACTTGTAAGGGGTAAGGCAGTTATATATTCAACCCATAACCCTAAACGGTTTGTACTTGGAATCGTACCGGAACGCTGAATTGCTTGGCGGTACGTTTTTGCCGATAGGGTGATAAATAGCCATGGTCGAAGACTCCCACCAGACAAAATGCGCGACATTTGCTATCGGTTTTTTTTTCTTTGGGTTATTCCCTATAAATATAATAATTTTTTTAACCAGCTGCTACAGCATAAATTGTTATATTAACTAAAACAAAGATGGAAGCAGCTTATTGATATAACCTCTGTTGTTGTAGGTACAACCTTATGAAGCTGTTAATAGCAAAAGCTTAAGGAGAGGACCATAAGGCCGTTTCTACATGCATATAACGGTTTTCCTTGCTCGTAAAAGTACGAGGATTAATAATTCCTTATGCTTCTACCTGTGGGACCTTAAGGAAAAGTGCTACTAACTGCTTATAGAATTTGCAGATTAGGGGTGTCGATATAAGAAGATGATGATGATGATTTTATTCTTACGAAAATTTGCAGTAGTAAATTTCGTTAGGAAGCAAGATTTAAGGCAATGATGGTAGATCGATGGTATACATCTTCGTTAAATGTCGTGAAGCCAACACTGCTCCACGCCGCACCGCTCCATACACTGTGAGCCGTAATATACTACCCTGCACTAGCGTGATACATGGTTGCACCGATAATATTATTTCCTTCCTTCCTCTGAAATTCCACGTTAACATTTTATATTATATGGCTATATTATTCTTGTTTGAATTTATCGTCTGGAACATTCTTCCATAACTTCATGTACATTCACACTTGTACGACGCTTCAACGAATAGAAAATATTTTATTTTCGGTCTCCTAGTTTCCTGAGCAGGTACAAAAAATTCAACGTACCTGACACACTACGTACCTATATATTTTGTAAATAATGCTTTCAAAATTCTGCTCCCCAATAATTTGCAAAGGGGGTTTTACAGCTTTGCTTGCGTTTTATAAAGCAGAAGAAGCCTGTGCTTGGGCGTAAAATATATTTTCGCTCTGTTAAGCACCATGAGTTTTTAGAAGCTAGTTTGGCTTTGTACATGCAAAATTTCAGCTTGTAAAAATATATTTAGCTTGTAAATTTTATGGCCAATCGCGAGTCATCGTGAAATATCGGTTCAAAATTAAAAAAAAATTCAAAATTCAAAAGTTTTTTATTCAAATAGACTTTTTACAAATGCTTATGAATAGTCGAATGAATCTTGCCTTAGGCTATAATGGTAACAAAGTCTTCTCGATAGGAATGAAATTCCGAACCAGTGGTAGATTCACTCGACGATTCAAAGCACTTGTAAAAGTATATTTGAATAAAAAGGATTGAAGTGTGAATGTCGTATTTTTTAATACGAAACAAAACCCCTACAAAACATCGTAATATTTTGTAGGGGTTTACGGTACGAATACATTCAGGAAATGATGTCGATTTTGATTTGAATCAAAGTAATTTAATTGAAATAAGTCTAAAGACTTATTTAGTTTTAATAATTTACCTACATGGACTATTTTATTTGATAAAGTTCTTAATTCAAAAATCAGCTGTTCGAAGCTTTATCTCGCTACTTTAGCTCTTATGAATATTCAAGCACTACGTAAACCATTACACTAGTTTTGCTGTGTCATGATTCATGAGGAAAAGCAATTTCACTGTGCGAAATACTTTAGTCTTTTTATTCTATTAAAATCCTTGTGTTAAGTATATTATATTTTTTGTTTCATTTTATATGAGTTTACGGTTAAAATAGAGGTCCAACACTTTTGCCCGTCTCTGGAATCGAACCCGGGACTTCGTAAATCGCAGTCAAACATATTAACTAAAAAAGCTGGTTTTTAGGTAAATCAGCTTTTTTCAATATGTACTCGTATGTTAGAAAATAGAGAATAATAATCATCATTATTCTATATATATAAAATTCAAAGTCCTGACTGACTGAGTGACTGACTTATATATCAACGCAACTAAACCGCTGGGGTTAGAAACTTGAAATTTTGACAGTAGGTTCCTTTAGTGACGTAGGCGCTCAATAAGGAAGGATTTTTCAAAATTCCACCCCTAAGGGAGTGAAATAAGGGTTGAAAGTTTGTATGAAAGTCCGTCATTTCTCATGTTATATTTATGAAACTTGGTATATGAGCTACTGGTTAAAAATTAAGAAATACGTGTTTCACAGTTTTTGAAAATTCCACCCCCAAAGGGCTGAAATAGGGGAGTAAAGTTTGTAAAAAAGTCCTTAATTTTACAAGATATTTTTCAAGTTATATCTACGAAACTCGATATTTTGGCTTTCGGTAAAAAATAAAGAAGCACGTGTGTCAAAATATTTAAAAATTTCACCCCCAAAGGAGTAAAATAGGGGTTGAAAATTTGAATAAAAGTCCATCGTTTTTCAAGTTATAGCCCTGAAACTTGGTATTTGGGCTTCCGATTTAAAATTATAAAATACGTATTCCACAGTTTTGAAATTTCTATCCCCAAGGACGTTAAATAGAGAGTTTGTCCTTCAATCACGCCGCAACAGAGCAACGGATCAATGTGATTTTTTGCATGGGTAGGTATACTTGAGGATCTGGAGAGTGACATAGGCTTCTTTTTATCCCGGAAATGAAGGAGTGCCCGAGAGAATTAAAAAACTTATACCACGCGAACGAAGTCGCGGGCGTCCTCTAGTATTAATATAAAGCCAAAAAAGCTTTCTAGAAAAGTCGTTATTTATATTCGGAAGACTAATTGGGTGTACCTACGGGTATACGTCTTGACCTTTTAAGTATTTTATTTTGATTTCAGAAAATAGCACGGTTCAATAAAAACGAGGTCTTGTTAGTAAGAAAAGCTAATTTCGCTTACGAAGACACATATATTTTATAAATAGCTAGTGGTTCACCCCGAATTATCCTCGGGGTGAACCACTAGCTATTTATAAAATAGCGTCCTATGAGCTCGGATCTACCAGTAGATGTACTATAGAACCAAATATTATCTCATCTGGTGATATTTTATCGTACGATCTTTGTAGAAATAAAGGAAAGTAATGGCAAAACTTAGTCCTCCAAAATAGGCATGGTTATCGAATGTGGTCAACCTTACTATAATCAACAAAATAATACTGATAGGTACATGCATTGCTGTATCCAGGCCAATCTGCCCTCTGACCTCTAACGCACTAATGTAGTATGTTATAAAATGTATGTAGATCCGCAAAAAATACCAGCATTGCAGGTATAAATAATAAATGATGTGAAACTTTCCGACATCGTTTTCAGTTAAATAAAACGCATATTAATTTAAATAAGAGAAGTATGCAATTTCGCGGTGGAACTAAATTGAGGCAGAAATAAAATAAAAGTGTTTAAAAGGTATGTCGCGATAAAATAAATGGCCGGGCGACGAGAAAATTTATGGATTTACAATTAACTTATGCAGCTGTTGCTCGTGCATAAATACCTCGCCTGTCATAGAACTTGTGTGAAAAGTGCACGTCCAGGATCCCGCAACAAACAAAGTTTTCTTCCCATCTGCAAACTAAACATGCCGAGGACTTGTCCTGCACTGCATCTATTCCCTGCACAAAATATGCCCCAGTTGTGCAGAAAACAGTTATACATCAACAACGTCTCCTATCAGAAATCGCCCAAACAGCCCTCCAATATCCCAGCTCAGGCTGACACTTGGCTGTTATAGCTCGTATGTTAGCTATAACCTTGGCTATAACATACACTTCTGGGGAACGATCATTTTACTTATATCTGTGACTTATAGGTACTTACATGGTACTTACTACCATGGAACGTTGGAACCACCTAGTAGGTACCATAGATTTATAATTGGAGTGAACCTCAGGAACGATCAATGTTCAGATTTTATTTGACATCAATTTGACAGAGGTGTTATATGGGCAATGAGTAAGGGTGCGTTCCGAAATACACTGAGAGCACTGAAAGTCCCCAGTAAAGAGCACTGCCAGTGCTCGCAGTGCTTATAACGGAACACACACGTAGGATGCGTTCCGAAATACACTGAGAGCACTGGAAGTCCCCAATAAAGAGCACTGCCAGTGCTCGCAGTGCTTATAACGGAACACACACTAAATTAGTTTCCTTTGTCATTGTATAAGGGTGATAAGATGACATAAAATATATTTTCAATCACTGTCAAAATTTGAGAGAAAACGAGGAGAAAATGCATGAAATGCATTTTTGTACATTTTATTTAATTCAATTAACTGAAAATTAATGCCATTTTAAACTATCACCATGAAAATGGAAGGAGAATCCGTATTACTGAAAACAAATTTGTCAGAGTGGAGATTGTGCGTTTATCCAAAATACGTTCTGTTGCCCATCGACGAGAACCGTGACCACGTTAAAAGTAACGCCAAAACTGTGATCTATACTGAGGTGTCGCCGCGGCCGCTGGAGCGCAACGTGCGTCTAGTGTGCTCTTCGGGTGCAGCGCTCGCGGGCGCGCTGGAGCTCGCGCCTGCCGTTGCTTGCACACGGAACTTCCTTGATCTAGTGGCCGGTCGCGAACTGCCGCACGGCGCCTTGCCCGTCGCGCACAGGTACGGAGGTCACCAGTACGGGCTTTGGGTCGGTCAGCTTGGCGATGGCAGAGCGCACATGATCGGAGAATACGTTAACGGGTTGGGCGAGCGCTGGCAGCTGCAGTTGAAGGGCTCGGGGCCGACGCCATACGCACGCTCCTTCGATGGCCGCGCCGTACTGCGCGCCGGCCTGCGCGAGATGGTGGCCAGCGAGGCCATGTTCCAGCTGGGAGTACCCACCACCAGGGCGGCGGCGCTCGTTGTGAGCGACGAATGCGTGCTGCGCGACGTGCTTTACGCTGGCGGGGTTCAGCGCGAGCGCGCGGCCGTGCTTCTACGTCTGGCGTCTAGCTGGTTTCGCTTCGGTTCGCTCGAGATCTTGGCGCACGGCGGCGACCTCCACCTGCTGCAGCAGCTCACCGACTTCGTTATAAAAGAACACTTCCCTGAGATTAGCCTGACGGACGAAAACCGCTTCATCAGGTTTTTCTCCGACGTCGCGCATCGGAGCCTCGACCTCGTGGCCAAATGGCAAGGTCTCGGCTTCACTCATGGTCTAATGAACACGGACAACTTGAGTCTGCTGGGGCTGACCCTTGACTACGGGCCCTTCGCTTTCGTGGACTCGTACGACGGCGGCTTTGTGGCCAACTGCTGCGACGTGGAGGGGCGCTACGCCTTGGCCAAGCAGCCCGACGTGATGGTGTGGAGCGCGGCGCAGCTGGGCGCGGCGCTGCGGCCGCTGATGTCTGCAGCGCAGCAGGCGCACCTGGCACACATCCTCAAGACGCTTGACACCTACTCCAAGAATAAGATCCTGGAGACGTTCCTCTTGAAGATCGGTTTAAAGAAGGAGCGCTGGGGCGATGAGGAGCTGGTGGAAAAACTGCTGGACATGATGCAGCACACCGGCGCAGACTTCACCGCCACTTTCCGACAGCTCGCTGAGCTCGAACCGTTCGAAATGACGTGCGAAAGCAAGCTCGCAGAACAGTGGTCGCTGCGACGTCTGGCGTCACACACGTCGTGGAGATGCTGGCTCGACCAGTACCGCGAACGACTTGACAAGGAGCTCGTGGAGGTTACAAGCACGACGGGCAGTGGCAGCGGTGCGGAGGGCGCGCGGGAGGGGCTGTCAGAGGCAGAGCGGCGCAACCGTATGCGCGCTGTTAACCCCGTATACGTACCGCGCACGTATTTACTGCACCAGGCTATTCTTAATGCGGAGAAAGACGACTTCGAGGAGGTACAATTTTTGCTACGAGTGATGCAAACCCCGTATGAAGTGCAGCCGGAGGCCGAGGCACGCGGCTACTCCGCGCAACCTCCGCACTGGGCGTACGAATTGAAGATCGGTTGCTCCAGTTGAACTAACTAATAAAACGTGATTGGACGATTGACAGACTTATTATTTATCAACTAGCTGTTGCCAGCAACTTCGTTTGCGTCTAATTGCTAATTTCACCTGTTACAAAAGGCCTACCGCCTTCATAGTTATAAGGGCAACTGCTTTAGACGCCTCATGTCAGCTCCTTTTGCAACTGTAATCTAAATAATATGTAATTTCGGACTTCTTTCACTTGAAGCTTAGGTTTTCTATGGGCTTCCGCTAACGCGAGGTGAGGTTTGCACTCATCGATGATCATTTTGTGATGACGGTGATTGTTATGCCCTGAAAAAAAGTATCAAAATTAATAAATAAACACTAAAAGGTTTGCAAAATTCTAAAATTATCTGTGTAAAACTGAGTCTAGGTCCGAGGGCTTTGGGCTGAGCGTTAATGAGTCAGTCAGTGAATAAGACTCATGACTTTTGTCTTTTTATATGTAATAACAATAGAAATAATTAATCAGGCAAACGAAATTCCGCTGAAAAGGGGCAGGAAATTGAACTGCGCCGGATATCGTTGAACCGGAACAACGTACGACAGAGAAATGGCTTCCGGTCAAGGTGGGCCATTTTTTTCTTCTCAGCTTTGTGTTTGACAATAACTTTGTTTATACTTGCGGAAAAACCTGAGTGACCAAGTTAATGAGCTACGAATATCGGGATTGTCCCGAAAAGTGTTTTTCATCCCATGTATTCGAAAAGGACGACTTGGTTCGCCTTTATGTGCGCCCAAAGGTGGTGTTTTCTATAAGAAACTTTTAGCGGGCAGGAATGAGTTTTTAATCCTCTTTATACTCGTAAGTGCGCCGCAATTATCTTTGCCGCGCACTTATTGAATTTGGAACATCTTAGTGTTCAGCGCCAACGCAAATTGACGACCTCCGTGGCGCAGTGTTGAGCGCTGCTGTCTTAACGTGCGGAGGTCCCGCGTTCGATCCCCGGCAGGGTCAATTTAGGAATTTATAATTTCTGAATTTTAACTAACGAAAGGGCTATATGGATATATATATTAAAAAAAAAAAAAAAAAAAAAAAAAAATTAAATAAATATTATTATAAAGTCGAAAGTTTGGATGGATGTGTGGATGTATGGTGGTATGGATGAGTGTTACTCAATTACGCCCGAACGGCTGAACGGATCTGGATAAAATTTGGCACAGAGATAGATTTCAAAAAAAAAAAAAAGATTATAGTCTGGAAATAGCACATATGCTTTTTATCCCGGGAAATTAAAGAGTTCCCGCGGGAACCAAATTTTCTCATACAGGGTGATGAAAAGTAGAGTGTATCATTCGGGCGCAAATATATTTTTGGCTCGGGCGACGTACTTTGAACCCCTCGCTACGTTCAGGATTCTACTAAAGAATCCCTCGCTACGCTCAGGATTCTACTCTAGAATCCCTCACTTCGTTCTGGATTCAAAAAAGCGCCCTCGCCGTAAAAATATTATTTTGCTCCCTTATAATACAATCTACTATTAAGTAACCGCAATGTGATACGCCAAAACCTAAAGGGGAAAATACGCTACGGACCGGACAGAACTAAAAAAAAGCACACTTTTAAATTCCTATAGCGTGCACACTAAGCAACCGGACAAAACCTTATTCCCCTTCATCGCGGACCATAGAGTTACGATAGTCGATACCTCTCACGAGATACGGACGTTTTGCTCTGTTCGGTCCACTGAATACTTAGGTAGGTAATATTCAGTAGTTCGGTCCATAGTGTAATTGTGCTCAGCTCATGGATTTTGCAGTGAGTCGTAGTAAAATCAAATAATATAATTAATAATATTATAATAATAATCAAATAAATATTATAAATGCGAAAGTTTGGATGGATGGATGTATGGATGTATGTTTGTTACTCAATCACGCTCCAACGGATGAACGGATCTGGATGAAATTTGGCACAGAGATAGATTATAGTCTGGAATAGCACATAGGCTACTTTTTATCCCGGAAAATTAAAGAGTTCCCGCGGGAACCGAAAAACCTCAATCCACGCGGACGAAGTCGCGGGCATCAGCTAGTAAATATTATAAATGCGAAAGTTTGGATGGATGTATGGATGGAGGTTTGTTACTCAATCACGCCCGAACGGCTGAACGGATCTGGATGAAATTTATTACAGAGATAGATTATTATCTGCAATAACACATAGGCTACTTTTTATCCCGGAAAACTAAGGAGTTCCCGCGGGAACCAAAAAACCTCAACAATATCTCTCTTGTGCGGTCTGTCTCACTCAACTTGGCTATCAGGCCATAAAAGGCTTGAATCCAGGGCCCTAAAACAAATTGAAAAAAAATAACTTGGCCATGGCCCGGTGTGCCGGTGTGACGGTGTGCTGGATGGAGACTATCTGCAAAATTAAATATTATTTAAGTGTAACGACGAAATAAATTTTTATTCTACCTAGTCTTCGCAATCTGCTAGTGATGCTAAATCTTGGAAAGGCAAATATTATTCTTTACATTTATTTTGTAAATCTCATAAAACATTCGCCCCTCTCAAATTACTTATTCATGTAAATGATGAAAAATTAAAAGTGGCCGCCATTGCCGGTCCGTGCTGCATTTATTATTCATACTTTGTAGTCAGGGCGTGTAAATCACAAACATTTAATACATTTAACTACCTATTCTGAAAATTTTATAGCAACTATTTTATAACTACTCGTATTTAATGCACAAAGTATAGTTTATAAGAACGAATACACATAGTATTTTGTGGTCATAGATTTATTATATTTATATGTACTTTGCTTAGGTAATAGTCTTGGTATAGTACAGCTGTTGTACTTAAAGTAAAATAATAATAATACAATACTTCTAAATTACTTACCCACGTAGCATACTACCACATAATTCGTACAGATACTACTCGATCTTTCCTTAATAGATCGCGGCCAAGTAGGCTAAAAGGCTAATTTAGCCACTTATTGAGAACATACTCGTAAATCAACAATATAGCTGTTTATAATTGAGTAAACGGATCGAGCATATCGATCCGTTTACTCAATTCAATTATGTTTGTTTCTTCTTCTGAGTTAAAATGTTGGTTAAAACATTGAAATAGGTCAGGCGTGTACCAAATTAGAGACTGTTCTCCGAAACTTCGGTTCGGAACAGCGAAAGTCAATTGAAACAGGGAAGTTTTTGAAAAGCGCTTGAACTGATCCCCATAAGATTATGGTAATGGAATATAATACACTGAACATATATTATAAATTTTTACTTTATTAAGCTTTTACTTTTCACTTGGTTATAAGTAAGTTGGATACGGGTTGAAGGTAACAAGGTTGAATTTTTACACGTAAAATAATTATGAGTCTTATATGCAGTTTTTTAACCGACTTCAAAAAAAGGAGGAGGTTCTCAATTCGACTGTTTTTTTTTTGATACGGATTTTAATAATTCTTTTTTTGTTTGGTAGGTCATACTTCAGAGGTGGTCCCATTTTAATTTGGTGAAGATCTGATGAATATCTCCGGAGATGGAGAACGGAACTCCTCAAGGGATAAGAGTAAATTGATCGCGATCAGTGTGATAGTTTTGTAAACAGTATGTTTTAACCATGCAAAGCATATCTCGTTCTGGTTTCACCCTGTATTTTAAAACAGTGGGGCCACTAAAAATTGTGAAATAAAAAATTTAAAAAACCGGCCAAGTGCGAGTCGGACTCGCGCACCGAGGGTTCCGTACAAACCTGTAGTAAGTTTTACGATTTATGACGTATTAAAAATAAAAATTACGTTTGTTGTATGGGAGCCCCCCTTTAATATTTACTTTATTGATATTTAATTATTTATTTTGAAAGGTAATATACAAGTTAATATTCTGTGAAAATTTGAACCGTCTACCTGTTACCGTTTTTAATATTGAGCAAAAAAATACGAAAAAAAAAAGTTTATTGTATGGGGACCCCCCTTAATATATATATTTTTTTAATTTTTAGTATTTTTTGTTATAGCGGCAACGGAAATACATCATTTGTGAAAATTTCAGCTTTCTAGCTATCACGGTTTATGAGATACAGCCTGGAGACAGACAGACAGACAGACAGACAGACAGACAGACAGACAGACAGACAGACAGACAGACAGACAGACAGACAGACAGCGGAGTCTTAGTAATAGGGTCCCGTTTTTACCCTTTGGGTACGGAACCCTAAAAAAATAAATAAAAACCAACTTCAAAAACCACAAACACTAAAAAGTAAAAAATAATTTAATTTATTATGTATACAAGAGTTAATGTAGTTCTATAATAAAATTTTTTGGAGTCGGTGCCAATGTGGAGTCACTTCAACAATAATGAAGAGTAGGTAGACGGTTCATGCGGCTAATTGGTACCGACTCCAAAAAATGTTATTATAGAACTACATTCTCTTGTACTCGTATCCATACTAATATTATAAATGCGAAAGTGTGTCTGTCTGTCTGTTTGTCTGTCTGTCTGTCTGCTACGCTTTCCCGGCCCATCTTTTCAACCGATTTTGCTGAAATTTGGTATGGAGGTAGATAACATCCCGGGGAAGGACATAGGCTACGTCTTTTTATCCCGGAAAATTAAGGAGTTCCCGCGGGAATCAAAAAACCTCAATCCACGCGGACGAAGTCGCGGGCATCATCTAGTTATATATATATAGATTGCGTGTTTCAATTTTACTTTAAAAATGAAACTCGCAATGTGTCTATAAAAGCTCCGGGATGCAAACTATCTCTATACCAAATTTCATCAAAATCGGTTGAAAAGATGGGCCGTGAAAGCGTAGCAGACAGACAGACAGACAGACGGACAGACAGACACACTTTCACATTTATAATATTAGTATGGATTTATGGATTTCCATAAACTCGCTTTCTTGGGGCTCAAATGAACCTTTTGATAGATATTAAAGCAAGACTTATGTAATAAGCATCGGAAATGCACCCGATCTAAATATTACCTTATTTACACCATTATTTAAACAATAAGATTTTATCACTTTTGGGCGATACATATTACCGCATAGATAAAAGCTTACAAAGTCGTGTGGTGATATAATGACCGATAGTGGATACTTTGCACTACTTTTGGAAAAACTACAGGCCGGACCACTAGCCCCAATTAAAAAAGTATATAGTGTTATCTTTTGTAAATAATACGTAGTACGCTGACGCACATACGTACGTAGGTACACGTATACGTATTTATTATAAACCTGTAAAAGATATTAAGAATCAGGAATAAACTTTAGCTGAGTTATAATAATGCTTCTAACTGTGGAGCCAGCATTGCGGAAAATAGCCCTCGCCTTTATCTTATACGCTTTCTGATTTCTAAGATAGACTTGCTTGATGATAAAAATATACTTGAAATTCTGAAACTTTAGAGTACTTTAGTTAAGCTTAGGAATAAAACATGATTTAAATAGCTTTAAACTGATATTTAAAGGACTTGACCAGCGCAACTATGGGAGCTTGCCTAGATATCAAAAATTAATGTGCAGCAATTATCTCTTTATTATTGTAATTTTTACATTTTATAGTTTTCAGATAAAAAAGCTTCAGGAGTCTGAAGGCTCTGAAAACTGAGAAAATAAATAAAAGAAGTTTCACCAAAAAACTGCTTTCCCACACTAAATGGCACTAGTTGTTGTGGTGAGCGAGTCTAAAAAAATATTTTAAGTATTGCTAACCACGTTTCTCAGGAAAATAATTAAGCTCTGCATTATTTGGGCATTGATGAGGATAATACTGGAATAATAAAACTATATATTTGCAAGAATTACGTAATTCCTTAAAAAAATCACGCTACATTGTACTGCTGCCACACTAGATGGCGCTAGCGAGTCTTTTAAACTATTCGACAACAGATGGCGCTAAACGTTTTACTTAGCGAGTTTGTTCAACTATTTGACCACAGATGGCAGACAGATGCAATGCCAGAGGGCGTTACGTTCCTTTAAACGCAGTGGTTATTTGAAAATTCTTTGTTCGTTTGAGGCTTGTCAATTAGCAAAAACAATAAAAACAAAACATACATTTCCTTTTCATTACTATTTAATTGATCAAAAATAAATCACTCATAATATAGTGACTAAGGTAAATAAATGGTATTCATGTAGGGTAACAAGATTATTATTAGGCATGGATAAAACGGAACGTCAAAATGGAGTAGTGCTTAAAGAGGAAACTGGACGCTCAAGATTTAAACAATAAACGTATTGTTTTTATAGACATTTTAACCTTGACCTTATTCGGAATAATAAATCCATAGTAATTTCGGATTTCATTTTTAAACCTTACTGTAAAAACGGAAATCCTGCACATTGTCCCGAATCGGAGGGCAGTTACTGGTCATGTCCTTTAAATTACTAATAATCTAAATACAAAAAAATATATACTAAATAGTGAGTTATATATACCTATAACATTATGCGATGTGATTTCACAATTTTATGTAGGTAAATAGTCTGCTGAATAAAGGAAAAGAGTATGGTTGTTATTCCAGACTATAATCTATCTCTGTGCCAAATTTCAATCAGATCCGTCCTGCAGCCGTTCTGGCGTGATTGAGTAACAAACATGCATTTGAGGTTTTTTGGTTTCTGCGGGAACTCATTAACTTTCCGGGATAAAAAGTAGCCTATGTGTAATTCCAGACTATAATCTATCTCTGTGCTAAATTTCATCCAGATCCGTTTAGGTGTTCTGGCGTGATTGAGTAACAAACATCCATACATCCATACATCCATTTACCCATCCATCTATCCATCCAAACTTTCGCATTTATGATATTAGTATAGATAGTATAGAAGTATAGATAATTATTTATACCTAACATAAGAGCAGTATTACCAATGACCGTAACGTCTAACACTTATGTCAGTTAGGTTTAAAAGCTTTCGTGGTCACAGCACCGTTCAGCCGATTCGAACTGAATTTCTAAGTTTGTCGGAAGTTGTGGGGGCACAAATGCTGTGAAGTCGTAACGACTTGTGAGTTGTTCGCCTCTACTTGGGCCTCGAAAGTGGAGTTTGCTTGGAGCATACAACCCAGAGTGTGGATCGAACGAACGGTTTTGACAATCTTTGAACATAGTCCTACTAGACGGAGAGCTGGCGGCGAATTTCGGGAAGGTCCTTTTGGCAAGCTGAAATTGTGAAAAAATATAATTTCGACAATTGGCGAATCCAGTCCTGCCAGTCTGGTAGAGCGTTTGCGGTTATTTCGCTACTGCGCAGCATTTGCAAACAACATTTGCAAAATTTAACCAAAAAAATTTTTTTTGGCAACTTGTTTTTAGGGTTCCGTACCCAAAGGGTAAAAACGGGACCCTATTACTAAGACTCCGCTGTCTGTCTGTCTCCAGGCTGTATCTCATAAACCGTGATAGCTAGAAAGCTGAAATTTTCACAAATGATGTATTTCCGTTGCCGCTATAACAACAAATACTAAAAATTAAAAAAAAATATATATTAAGGGGGGTCCCCATACAATAAACGTGTTTTTTTCGTATTTTTTTGCTCAATATTAAAAACGGTAACAGGTAGACGGTTCAAATTTTCACAGAATATTAACTTGTATATTACCTTTCAAAATAAATAATTAAATATCAATAAAGTAAATATTAAAGGGGGGCTCCCATACAACAAACGTAATTTTTATTTTTAATACGTCATAAATCGTAAAACTTACTACAGGTTTGTACGGAACCCTCGGTGCGCGAGTCCGACTCGCACTTGGCCGGTTTTTTTTAATATTTTAATATATTAATATTTTAATTTTGTCGCCAGCTCTTGGACCATACACCTAGTTAAGATAGTAATAATTATCATACTCGTATTACTACGTGCTATATTCTGTACTACTACCAATCACAATACAGCTACAGTACCTACTCGGCTTCGCTTGCTTCTCAATTCTTGTTAACATTATACTTACCTAAAGCAAATGCAAATTTTCTGCTTCTATGCCTTCTTCTGGCCATTCATGGATTCAATCTGTGAACAAGTCAGAACTTTCTTTTTAGATATAAGTGGAAACAGTCTATAGCTACAAATTTACGATAAAATAAGCTCGAAGCGCTAAAGTCATAAAACGTCAGACCCGAAAATTCCGATTGTTGCGAACGGATCTACTAATGCGTTCATTGATATATTTTTATTAGCGATTCAAGATTGAACAAGAGAACAAAAGCAAAATAGAGGCTTAAATTCAATTGAATTTTATTTAACAAATCAGACGGGTACCTACACAAGAAGCTGATGAGACAAATCGCTCAAATAAACTGAGAATCTTGCTTTCGATGCGACAATCGATAGAGGGACGGATTTGCTTACTCTCGGCCCGGATCATCAGAGATGATTGTTTGAAATCTGGGTATTGGCATGGGTATAGTTGAGGACCTGGAAGTGACTAAGGCTACTTTTTATGCCGGAAAATTAAGGAATTCCCGTGCGAATCAAAAAAAAACTTAAACCACACGGACGAAGTCGCGGGCATCAGCTAATCTCTGTACATTTCTCCAAAATTGGTTGAACAGATGGGCCATGAAAGCATAACAGACAGACAGACAGAGAGATCTAGATGTTTCCATATGAGTTTGGATTGGAATATCATATCGTGTCATAAATTCAATTTACAAAAAGTTTTAATTATTATAATTGATTCTGAAATATTCCCAACGCTCACGTAAACATTGTACGTAAATGATGCCGGTATAATTAAGGTAAACTTTGAAAATTGTCCCCGTGCTTACCCGGAATGTTTGCCTAAACCGGGCAGAATAGATCGGTACGCAGCAGAATTACCATAAATATGTGTTGTCGAAATATCCCTTGCCTAACCTAAACTGAGTAGGTACCTGCTTTAAAGGAGACATTTTGATGATTCAATCACAGTTACAATAATTTACATTTTCTGAAATTTCAGGTGAGAATAGTGTTTCTCATGGAATCCGTATCCGTACCACAGATTTAATTATGGTAACTTCATCCGTACTTCCTTCCTTACTCATATTATTATACCTATATGAATACAAAAGTGCGTTTGTTGTTGTTGTGAGTTTGCCCTTTAATCATAGCGCAACAGAGCAATGGGTGAGACTATTATTTGCATACTTAGTTGAGAATCTGGAGAGTGACATATAAGCTACTTTTTATCCCGGAAAGATCCAAGATCAAAGAGATATCCACGAGAACTAAGTGACATTAGGTAGGTATCTAATGTTCTTTACAGGCGTGGAAACAATCGGGTCTGATAATCCTGCCATGTAAATCTGGGCTTTGCGTCTAACGATTGATTGTGGGCTGTCTGTTCATGGAGACGTGATTGCGCTAACGTCGGTTTATTCTGTGCCGATTTCATTGCATAGGTATAGCATAATATAATAATAATATTATAAACTAGCTGATGCCCGCGACTTCATTCGCGTGGATTGAGGTTTTTTGGTTCCCGCGGGAACTCTTTAATTTTCCGGGATAAAAAGTTGTTACTCAATCACGCCAAAACGGCAGAACGAATCTGGACGAAATTTGGCACAGAGGTAGATTGTAATCTGGAATAACACGGACTACTTTTTATCCCGGAAAATTGAAGAGTTCCCGCGGCAACCAAAAAACCTCAATCCACGCGGACGAAATCGCGGGCATCAGCTAGTTTTATCTAATATTTATAAGAAAATCTTTTGCGATCCGTATTCACGTATCTACTTACCTACAATTCGCAATAAAATAAATAGTGTAACAGTACACAAGAGTATTATTGCACAATCTTTATGTATTCAGGTCTCAATAAAGCCAATCCTGGAATACCAAGGCACCGTTGTTGTTTGCCTTGCTTCGATAAACAGGAATCAATGGAAACAGTCGCTCGGGGAACGTAAACTTAATCATTGAAAACCAACAGTGCCGTATAAACTACAACGGCGGCCATTTCCCGTCGTCGAGACTTTTAACTTGTAAAATATTCAATGGCGCTACCAGCTGTGAGAACTTTTATCGAATCTCAGATCTATTCGATTATTTGTCTGCTCGTTTAGCTTTTGTTAAAATTTCCTAACTAATATAATAAATGCGAAAGTTTGGATGGATGGATGGATGGATGTTTGTTACTCGATCTGGATGAAATTTGGCACAGAACTAGATTATAGTTGTGAATAACATATAGACTACTTTTATCTCGGAAAATTAAAGAGATCTCGAGCTCGCAGGAACCAAAATATCTCAATCTACACGGACGAAGTCGCGAGCATCAGCTAGTTCGACTATAAACCTGATAGTGGGGACGAAAGTTGAAACTGGTAATTTTTATTTTAATTAATAAAACAGCTCCCCACTAGAGTAAAAAAAGTTTAAACCTCTAGAATCGTTTTCTGCTTTACCAGTTAGTTGGCAAGGTAATCTTCCCGCAGATCAGAATAAAAAAATATCAAACGTGAAATTCAGAAGAGGCAGTATACAAAAATAATACCTGAATTATGATTTTACGCACTTTATAGGACTGTCGCTGAAAGACCCCGAGTCGTTCAGAAGGTACAGTCTACAAAAATAATATCCGAATTGTGGTGTATTAATTTTGGTTTATGAGACTGTCATTTAAAAAGTCTCATCTCGCCATTAAACCGCACCCCAGTCGGATGTATTATGGAACCCATAAAACTGCAGGATTAACTCTATTAAACCACAAAATATTTATAAAAGTCAAGAGGAAAAAATAGTAAAGGAAAAATATGTGACATAAGCTACCCCTTAAAAATTTTAACCAACAGATGAAATATAGGATTTATTTTTAATGAAAAAAAGGTTTATTTTTGAGTGCAGTAGGTGGAGTTAATAGTAGCATTAATCGTGCTAACACGGCCTCTGAGGGCGAGTTAATGCAACGTTTTCACGCGAACGGGAAAGTGGTCGGAAGTAGCAACGAAAAAAAGTCTAATTAAAACTTCATGTTGTAGCGTAATGCAAATAGAGTAAAATTTGATGGTCTAAAATTCATAAGCTGTATACGGTTTCGCAACATAATTAAAAATTAAAGTAGGTAGGTATTGTTCAATGTGTTAGTTAGCGGAAAGCTTGTGGAACGCTTTTCTTAGTCCTTAGCTGCTCAACACAATATGATTAGTTTTCCACACACACACACACACACACGCACACAAACAGACACACACACACACACACACACACACACACACACATACACACACATACACACGCATACACACAATTACACCTATATTCTACTAATTTCTTTTTTTATATTTTTTCACATTATTTTAATTTGCTACATTCATCAGTGATAATGATTAGGTATTTTGTTCATGGTAAAAAGTCCTCTTTTGCACACCAGTCGAGTAAATTCTGTGAATATTTATCTAACTATATGATGCCCAGATGATGCCCGAGACTTCGTCCGCGTGAATTAAGTTTTTTCGATTCCTGCTGAAACTCACCAAATTCATGAAAGTTGAAAAGATGGGCCGTGAAAGCGTAGCAGACAGACAGATAGACAGACAGACTATCACATTGATAATATTATTAGTATGGATAGAAATATTATGGTCAGCTCTCTTATTTTAAATCAGAAGGTTTAGTTAATCCAAATCAAGAATCTAAACAACAAAGTGATAAATTACAAACAAATAAGTACCTATTTAAAAACAAAGCTGTAAGAAAATTAAGTTTTAATTATATTATTGTACGTACCTACTTCGAAAAGGGTGAAACAGTGCTTCGAATTGTATAATAATTTGTTTATTTTCTTTGTTGACAACAAAAGATAAAACAAATGACCGCGCCGTTCGTTATGGAGGCGACACTCGCAATAAAAGATCATAAAAACGTTTCCTTTTGTAAGCAAAACTAATTATTCTAATCGCAGTTTCTTCCCCCTTCATCTCGGCGAAACTGTAAAGATAAGCGCGACTTAGTCGTGATCATTTAATAATAATGTAACTGGATTGTGTCTTTACCCTCTTACCTAATAAATTATTACAGGTTCATGTTATTTCTGCATCTTTATTAAGATATCATTAGCTAGGTAAAAACGAAGTCCAAGCTCTAACGGACTACCTGCACAGAAAAAATTCTCCGTGCAAAGCTTTTGCGTCAAACGACGTTTTGCCCTATCGCCTAGTGTACCTGTCATGCCCCATAGAAAAGCGATCTACGAGGACTTTTTGTCCGCCAGACACTTTTTTAAGCCCGTAGTGTAGTGTGTTTCCAACCTAACTTGACTCTACATTACGACTATTTTTCTAATAAAAAAGGTAAAGCAAAGTAATCTCTAACATCACCACGTAAAGCATAGATGTTTTGCCAAAAATTTCATTTCGATTCGTTGACAATGTGAATCGACCCTAAGTCTTGTATCTTTAATAGCTGATTCCTATTTCTCTCCCGTACATAACTCTCCCTTTTAAGAGGTTTCATAATAGAGCTAAAAAGTTATCTATTTTGGAATAATGCTAGAAAAACACAATATAATAAAAAGTCGCAATCGATCTTTACGGTAGTATATTTGCTACATAAATTATTCAGCATGAACTACCTAATAGTAATTTGAATGGCGGCTGAAAAATTTCGCCCCTGGGACGCGCGTCGCTCCGCGTCTATCGCCCATCTATCTTCTTTGATGTGAAGCTCTTTACGCCTTTTTGGGTGACAAATTTCCGCTATTTATTATCCTTTTGCTTTATTTTACGAGAGAATTATTACAATAAAATTATGATACTTATATAAGTTTACTAGCTGATGCCCGCGACTTCGTCCGCGTGGATCGAGGTTTTTCGGTTCCCGCAGGAACTCCTTAATTTTCCGGGATAAAAAGTAGTCTATGTGTTATTCCAGACTATAATCTATCTCTGTGCCAAATTTCATCTAGATCCGTTCAGCCGTTGGGGCGTGATTGAGTAACAAACATCCATCCATCCAAACTTTCGCATTTATAATATTTACTATATGATTCCCGCGACTTCGTCCGCGTGGACTAAGTTTTTACTATTCCCGCGGGAACTCCTTAATTTTCCGGGATAAAAAGTAGCCTATGTCCTTCCCTGGGATATAACCTACCTCTATACCAAATTTCAGCAAAATCGGTTGAAAAGATGGGCCGGGAAAGCGTAGCAGACAGACAGACAGACAGACAGACAGACAGACAGACACACTTTCGCATTTATAATATTAGTATGGAAGTATGGATTTGATATTATGCTCAGGCATTATGTATGTGCCACTTACTGCCTGATTCACTTCAGCTTCGTACATGAGGCCAACTTTTCTAAATAGACTAATATGAATGTGATGGTGATTTAGTTTAGCAGTAAGTTTTACTAAGACAGTGTTACAAACATCTTATAAGGTCAATGATGTTTTCATCCCATGTATTCGAAAAGGACGACTTGGTTCGCCTTTAAGTGCGCCCAAAGGTGGTGTTTTCTATAAGAAACTTTTAACGGGCAGTAATGAGTTTTTAATCCTCTTTATACTCGTAAGTGCGCCGCAATTATCTTTGCCGCGCACTTGTTGAATTTGGAACATCTAAGTGTTCAGCGCCAAAGAAATCGAACGCAAATATGTTTGATTACAGACTGGCTGGTACGACGGCCCATACTCGCGACGCCGGCTGAATATTAGTTGTTTTATTATTAGATACTATTTAATTTCAATTTAGTTGTTACTCTACCACTACAGCCCATTAACGTCCCACTGCTGGGCACAGGCCTCCTCTCTCATAGGAGAGAGGGAATTAGAGCTTAGACCCACCACGCTGCTCCAATGCGGATTGGCGGGTTTTAACGACTATTATCATGTTAGTGATAAAAACCGGGACCGACGGCTTTACGTGCTCTCCAAGGCACGGGGGTGAAACACCGCCAACTTCCTAACTCCGGGCTAGTAGGTACTGAGAATTTCTAGTTGGAGAAACCCAATACTTAATTGGTTGTTACTCTATGTTTTATTAAATAATAATATTACAATAAAATATGAGGCGCCTTTTATTTTCTCATACAGGGTGATGAAAAGTAGAGTGTATCACTCGGGCGCAAATATATTTTTGGCTCGGGCGACGTACTTTGAATCCCTCGCTACGTTCAGGATTCTAATAAAGAATCCCTCACTTCGCTCTGGATTCAAAAAAGCGCCCTCGCCGTAAAAATATTATTTTGCTCCCTTTAAATACAATCTACTATTTCCTCATAAAATGTGATGGATAAATTAAAAACCTCATTGGCATTAAAGTGCATAAGCGATCACAATGACAAACGTGGATCACGTTTGTTTACCATGGTTTTACCTTTACTAAAGATAGTTAGGTAAAAAAGTCGCAATACACGTCGCGATTGAGTCCAAGACTCAAAGGCTTTGATTAACAACAAGGTCGACGTGTGCATTTCAAATGCACACGTCGACCTTGTAGTTAATATCGACGAGTATTGGATAGAAGCAGGCGTTACTTTGCGGAAGTCCATGATTATGAAGGAAGTTGAAATTTAATTTGCTATAATCCGCAACAATAGGCAAATATATTATGTGGTACAGTGTATCTTGCACTTGCAGCTTGCAATATTCACCACACCACATAAATCTTCCAAATTATTCTTAACGTACGTTTCACTCCGACACCGGAGCATCTTCAGGAGATGTTGACTCGACAATGCACGATTGTAAAGACTTACAATCGTGCATTGTGAATCGTGAATTTGGAAGATTTATGTGGTGTGGTGAATATTGCAAGCTGCAAGTGCAACATACACTGTACCACATATATTTACCTATTGTTGCGGATTATAGCAAATTAAATTTCAAGTTCCTTCATAATATCGACGAGGTTACTTGCCTCGATAGCACTGAAAGCAGATAGATATAGCACTGAAGTTATAGCAGTATTGCTTAGACTTAAGACATGGTTAAAACGAGACAGATTTATGTTACTCAGATAAGTCCATCTCTTTTTAACTCTAAGTAAAGTCAAAGTTCGCTCTATAAATCTCACACATCGACTCATACTCCTCTATCTATAGCTGTTGATTGAAAATGTATTGAGCAATAACCCTGTAGTGGTGCTGGGAATGCTATCATTGAATGATTATTTGGTGACAATTGCGTTTTCGTAGGTATTTAGGCTCACAATAATTTATCACCTTCATGCAAATTGAATTGAATATTGGCTGTTATTGTGATAGTGCATTGGCAATAGACTATTCGAGCAGTTAGGCTGATATTTATTTTTGATAACGGAATTGTTTATTTCCCGGTGTAAATAATAATCACCGGGAAATAATCGGGTGAGCGACTAATGTGACGCGGCGCGATACGACTCTATAGAAAATAACAAACTTGTCTACGCGACAGCGTAGGCCACGTACAGGGTCTACCACCCCCACCACAGCCCAATAACGTCCCACTGCTGGGCACAGGCCTCCACTCACATAGGAGAGAGGGAATTAGAGCTTAGACCCACCACGCTGCTCCAATGAGGGTAGTTTAACGACTATTATCATGTTAGTGATAATAACCGGGACCGACGGCTTAACACCGCCAACTTCCTAACTCCGGGCTAGTACTGAGAATTTCTAGTCAGAAAAACCCAATACTTAATTAGGGCCCGACCCGGGACTCGAATCCGGGACCTCGTCGGCCACAGTCGAACGAGGTAACTACTAGACTAACGAGGCAGTTTCACACGTACAGGGTCAGTACTCAGTAATTACTCTTTGATATGCCGCCACGCGCCGGTACGTGCCACCAAGCGATTTAGCGTTTCGGTACGATGCCGTGTAGAAACCGATTAGGGGTATGGGTTTAATATAACTGCCATGCCCCTAACAGGTTAGCCCGCTACCATCTTAGACTGTATCGTCACTTACCATCAGGTAAGATAGCAGTCAAAAGCTAACTTGTAGTGGATAAAAAAAAAACTCTTTGATATGTATCGCGTCGCGTCGTATCGAGTCGTGTTATCGCGTTTGTTGCTCGTAGTACAACGCATTATTCAACTAGTATAAGATGGTACCCGCGACTACTGTTGCGTGAATTTAGGTCTGAAAAATCCCGTGAATCTTTTGTAAAAATTCGTCAAGTTTTCGTGACACACGTGCCCCGGGATGCAACCTATCTATGTACAAAATTAGACTGACTGAGTTTCTGTATTTTCTCTGGTTTAGTGGGATGCTATACCAGCAAAGACGTGTCGTTTAGCGTTCCGGTACAATGCCTTGAAGAAACCACTAAGGTGTATTAGGGTTTATAGTATCTGGTACTATTAGGTAACTATTCTGTGGTATAACTGTGGCAGTATAGCATTGAAGTAGAATTTTAGTATATGTATAACTGCGATAAAATTCAAATCTTTTTTATTCAAGTAGACTTTGAATAGTGCTTTTGAATAGTCGAGTGAACCAACCACTGGTTCGGAATGCCATTCCTACCGAGAAGAATCAGCAAGAAACTCGATGGTTGCTCTTTTGAAAAAAATATGTTAAGTAAGGTACAATAATTACATCAATGTGTACATAAGTAACCGCTGTCCTTAGCATTGTTGGAATGAGTCAAATCCATGCTCTTTTATCATTTATCTTCAACTGTATTATAAGCTTTTTTTCAGGAGCATGCGTATCTTATAATGTTTTAGCCCGCTACCATCTCAGACTCATCACTTAGCACCAGGTGAGATGGCGATGGTGAATGCGAAATTGTGTTTGTTTGTTGGTTTGTTGGGTTATTGGTTTGTTGGTTTGTCCTTCAATCACGCCGCAACGGAGCAACGGATCGACGTGATTTTTGGCATGGGTATATTTGAGGACCTGGAGAGTGGCATGGGCTTTTTATCCCGGAAAATTAAGGAGTTCCCGCGGGAATCAAAAAACTTTAACCACGTGGACGAAGTCGCGAGCATCAGCTAGTAAAACACATAAATCAATGATCAATAGACTCCATACAATGACGCTGTATGTAAGTAAATCACTCAATGTCGTAAACACGTCCACACATTGAATAAGGATTTGGTGAGGAATGAGGATGTCATGACAACTCAGTATTTCTATTTTACGCTCACAATTTATCACCTTTGCGCAAATTGAATCGGATATTGGCTGTTTGTTTCAACAGTGAGTTGTAATGGGGTGTTCTGCGTATTTTAGCCGTTTTATTTCCGTTTCGTTGTTATGTCTATTCACAATATAAATAAATTAAAAAAAAGGCGCGAGGCAGCGCGAAAATGATGCATGTTTATTGCGATAAATTCAAACCAGAGTATCGTGTTTTCAAATATTAAAAAAAACAATAATTTTTGTGCAATATTAGGTAAGGTCTTGATTAGAAAGAACAAACTTAATTTATGCTTTTTGGTGTTCTTTTTATATCACCAAGTATTCAATTAGATTCAAATTCAAATTCAAATGTTTATTATTCAAGTTGACTTTGAATGGTTGAGTGAATCTACCACTGGTTCGGAATGACATTTCTACCAAGAAGAACCAGCAAGAAACTCTGTGGTTGCTCTTTTGTAAAAAGAAACATACCTACAAAGGGAAAATTGCTATCGAGGTCCCAGTCAAGATCAGAGGCCCAATTGTCTAAGCAAATCGTAATCATTTGACAGCTTAAAACGTATAACTCGAACTGTTTAAAGAGTTCATACATGCTTTTTGACATGAAGGCATCTATGAACTCTTTAAACAGGTCGAATTATACGTTTCACAAACGACATACGATTACGATTTCCTTACACAATAGGGGGTCTGATTTCATTTGTATTTTTTTAAATTCGTTTTCTCGTTACCAAAAGTTAAAGCGTTACCGAATGTTGCTGCAATCACCGTTCACCGACAGAGAACAACAGATTGCCACGGCCCCACTCCAATCATGCCGTCACAACTTGCAAATAACTTAGAAATTCAATTTATAGTTCTGCGGCACAGCAAACGTGGCACTTTGGCGCCACTACTCGTAGATTGGGCACGAATTTAAAATCAACAGTACGTAGGTACTGTAGTTAGGTAGGTATGTAGGTATAGGTACGTTGCGTTGTTACTGGGTCCAAGAGTATCGAATATAGATTATAGAGTACTAGATGATGCTCGCGACTTCGTCGCGCGGGAATTCCTTGATTTTCCGGGATAAAAAGTAGCCTATGTCTTTCCTCGGGATATAACCTTATATAACTATATGTATAATTATACTTACCAAAAGATATAACTATACCAAATTTCAGCAAAATCGGTTCAAAATATTGGCCGGGAAAGTGCAACAGACAAACAGACAGACAGACACACTTTCGCATTCATAATATTAGTATGGATCTTTATTATTGCTGGTCACTTAGGCTCCATAAGTTAGAGTGAAAACACACTGTAAGGACAAAAAAACTGGTGGACAAGAAGATCGCGGGTGCACTTTTATATGGAGCTGCTCAGACTAGCACGACAGGACAAAGCGTTTTTCCCCTGTGAAGCCAGCGTTTCGGGCGGACGGTTTATCCTGCCCTATCCGTATAGACTATAGTGGATTGGCCCGTGGTCCTTGACATATTTTGTAATTTCCCTTTGGGTTGACATACTCTGACACAGACAAAACACGTGTGCTCATCGTTGCAACATCCTTTGCCGTCGTCTTATTAGGTACAATAAAAGACACACTTTATAGGAACCAATAGGTATGTGCTACCATCGGTCCTATAATATATAGGAAACAAAAATTAGTGATCATATAGTGATGACTGATGAAAGAAGCCTTAAATAATGCATTTTGAAGTGTACCTACCTAACTTAGTTTTAAACCATTGTGTACCTACTTATACTTCTTTTATAGCTTCTATTCTTCTTCTTTTATAGCTTCGTGTTATGAAAATCAATTTATTCAACAAAACAATCAGCACTCAGGTTTCCAAACAATTAATCGTCAAACGCATCTCGATCTGCCAAGTTTCCAAGTGCAACCAAGTTGTGAGTATAGAACAACAAGTCACAACAACCTTAGTGCAATCATGACTTCACAACTTGCGAATAACTTTGAAATTCAATTTGTAGTTGTTGAGCGGCGACAGAAGACGGCTGTGAACAGAAGACGGGGTTTTAAGCGCTTTTTAGGGTTCCGCACCTCAAGAGGAAAAATAGAGCCCTTATAGAATCAATTCGTTGTCCGTCTGTCTGTCTGTCAACCGCCTTTTCTCGGGAACGCGTGGAGGTATCAAGTTGAAATTAATATAAAATACTTAAGTCCCTTGGAGCTGAAAAAAAATCAAGCTTCTAAATCGACGCAATCAAAAGATACGGCCGATTATGCCGCTTAGTTTGAGTATTTTGACGCTCGCCAGTAAATCAAATCCTGTAGGATAATTCCCGTTGGTCTAGACTCAAAGTCACACAACACAGTAAGGGTTCCGTGCTCATGGGGCATCGAATTGTTTTTCAGGGTCTACCGTTATTTCACAGCCGATTACGTGTTGCTATGACGTCATCTTCAGCGTGTGTCTTCAGCGCGACCAAATCTAACTATGCATGGAAAAATTAGCCACAGTGCACGGCATGCATATCATTACGTTAGGGTCCCAAGGTGCTAGAAAGGCTAACCCGCATTTGAAAGCATATTATTAGCTAGAAAAGTCCTAACTCCCACGTGTTTTATGAATATTTTTATTGGATTCATAAATATTATGTATTCCAGACAATAACTTTGATCGTATATTTTCCACTTCAGTGCTAATGACGTGATTCAATTTTATACTGACAGGTTTTATTTCGATATTATCATATTACATTACAGTGGTACTATTAAATTATTTAAAACACAATATTGTTTTGCATTTCAGATACGGTAATATATTTATGATCACAATATTGTGGTTACAGTTAAAAAATATATTACAGTGGAAAGCCACCACTGGCATAAAACTAATTAATGTCCCATTATATAAAAAAGTATCGAAATACTTGGACCTTGCTCACGAGATTACCGCCATGTGGAGTGTTGACTCAACGATTGTTGTACCGATGGTTTTATCAGTTAACGGTCTTATTGCGAAAAGTTTCGATCAACACCTCAAAAAGCTTTCGCTTGGTTGTTGGAGAAGGCGGTTAACCTTGAGACGGCGCGAATTGTGAGGAAGTTCCTCTCTCTGGAGCCCTGACCACAACAGGCTGCTTGTGTCTTTAAGGCCCCGCAGTGGGTGGAAGTTTTATAGGATTATTTTTAAATGTGTTTTGTATAGTATTTTTATATATTTATATAAAACGTGTTAAGAAATAATTTTATAAAAATCTGTACAAATAAATGGGAGAAGATTATTATTAGTATTGCATTTTTCTATTGATTATGTCTCCACTGTAACTCTAACCCTGAGTAACCAGTCGACAATCAAACAGCATCCTCATGCTAACAATATAGTTTTATTTTGTCATAATTTTTCCGAACTTTTATGATTCCAAAAATTGAGCACTCAATAAGTAATTTCAGGTGTTTTGGCCGCCCTATGTATTCAATTCGCAATAAATCTCGGGGTGTTAAATAATTGCCTGTAGGAACTTATATCAAGGTGTAATTATAACATTAGGCGGGCTCTTAATAGCTGTAACGGGAATGGTGTTAGACCAACTATCGCTATAAATTGTGTAAGCAGTGTAGTGAGCAGTTTTTCCTACCATCTTCAGAGATGTAGAGAAATGCTCTAGTTGAAATTTCTTGTGCGAAATCGTACTCGTAAGTACTATGTAGCTGTTGCTAATGTTGCTGGTATTAAGAGAAATACTCATAAACATACACATATTGTAGAGTACTTTAGATTTTCAAAGACTATTATGATGCTCGTGACTTTGTCTGCGTGGATTTAGGTTTTGAAAATCCTGGGGGTACTGTTTCATTTTCCGGGATAAAAGCGGGAAGTAGCCTATGTCAATCTCCAGGTTATCAACTACACCCAAGCAACAAATCACATCGAACCGTTGCTTTGCAGCAAACTGAAGGACCAACTAGCAAACCGGGTTCAATCAGCAATTAATGAATATTGCCAAAAAGAATGGCTGTCCAGTGGAAAAATAAAAGCCAATGAAGGGGTAGAAATTATGCAAAATTTGTAATGGTATGGTTTTTTTTTCTCGCAATAGGTAAGTGATCGACATGTGGACTGTGGTTCTCGAATTAAAAAAACTTAGTAGGTATGTTTTGTATATTTTTTCAATTCAAAAGCTTGGTAGATATTTTTATAACTTCCACACCAAAGGAACTGTTACATTCCACAAAAAATAATCTCTGAAAATAATAATCTTCGGGATTAATAATTAATTAGAGAGACAGATAAAACGAGAGAGTATTGTTAAAAAGTCAAACGATTCATTAAATTAAGTGGATTTGCTTGTTAACAACGAGGCCATTGAAACTCGTTTCTAGACCCGAGAAGACATTTTACTAATTGTTTTCGCTTCGTTTCCTATTTTTAATAAAGCATATTATATTTTTTTAAATATAATTACCAAGTATTATGCAATATTATTTATTCCTCCTCCTTCCTCCTATATATCCTCACCTTGAGTTTGTTGCGTCCAACGCGAGACCATATACATAGACCACATATGTACTTAGTTCATTCGCCTTTCTTTGCTAGCTATATGATTTGTTAGTTAGTATAGTGATGATTCTATGATGCTACAGAAAGTATGATAGGCAACTACTGGTAGGCACGAAATACGAAAGTGTGTCTGTCCGTCGGTCTGCTATGCTTTCACGACTTATCTTTTTAACCGATTTTGGCGATTGGTAGTGGTATAGATATATGTATCTAACTGCATCCCGGGCAATGAACCTTTTTATTCCGACAAATAAAGGAGATCGTAGCTTCGAGTGTATTTCTATATATATAAAATTCAAAGTCCTGACTGACTGACTTATATATCAACGCACAGCCTAAACCACTAAGGCTAAAAACTTGAAATTTTGACAGTAGGTTCCTTTTATGACGTACACGCACACTAAGGAAGGATTTTTCAAAATTCCACCCCTAAGTGGGTGAAATAGGGGGTGAAAGTTTGTATGAAAGTCCGTCATTTCTCAAGTTATATCAACCAAACTTGGTATTTTGGCTTTCGGTAAAAAATAAAGAAATACGTATTTCACAGCTGTTTGAAATTCCACCCCCAAAGGGCTGAAACAGGGGTTGAAAGTTTGTAGGAAAGTCCGTCATTTTTCAAGCTGTAGCCATGAAACTTGGTATTTGGGATTTCGGTCTGAAATGAAAAAATAAGTGATTTACAGTTTTTGAAAATTCTATCCCCAAGGACCTCAAATAGAGAGTTTATCCTTCAATCACGCCGAAATAGAGCAACGGATCAACGTGATTTTTTGCATGGGTATACTTAGTTGAGGACTTGGAGAGTTGTCACTAGGCTTCTTTTTATCCCGGAAATTTAAGGAGTGCCTGTGGGAATTAAAAACTTATGCCACGCGAACGAAGTCGCGAGCATCCTCTAGTATGGAATAAGCGAGTTATCATTCAAACTGAGACAACTAATAAAAGTCCCACAACTATGAATGACTGAAGCCATTCAAAGCATTCGTTACTATTATCTTACTATATTAAAAGTAAAGTAATAAATTTGTAATAAACCTAACTGACTAACTGCTCCGAAATGGTTAAGCCGGTGGCGTCAAGGCATCCCCTAATCAAATAAAATGAAAAAATTAATAGAGGAAAATACATAACTTAAAATGTTACTTAACGCGACCCCTTTCCATTATTCACAAAACGGTAGACATTTTCTAGGGATGATATTATAGGATTCCAGGTCCTCCAAATCTGAACGTCCAAATTAGGTCAGCGACTTGGGTAAATTTTGCTTAGCAATCGCAATCGACTAGTACATTGCAACAACTAGGCCACTTGTCTCGTCCCTCAAATCAATACCGATTTGTAGAAGATGCAGAAGGATCTAGGATCCCACCACATTATCATCCAAAATCCTATACGGTTATGTGATTAATGGAAAAGGTCACGACCCCGACCGAAGAGACAGCAAGAATATTTCACGTCATTCACATTGAGGTCCTAATAAATTTCGAGTAATGAAATGCCCGTAGCAACGCTTGGTTGAATATTCAGAACAGAGGTCTGTAGACTGTATGTAGTCATTTAACTGCCAGTTGCCTTCGTCACTGTGATTAGTTTATTAGCTTGGCCGGACACGACGAAGTTTAACCCCAATAAGAGTCACTGCACTACTAAATTTAACTATATCCATGACTTGAAACTTGGTATATTCATTAAATCTCTCCTTCTGCATCGTATTCCTCATTGCTGAGGGTAAAACACCATTCCTCTTACACACCAATGCTCTAGGCCCCTAGGGGTTTCCTTGGATTCCCTACCGCATACGACTCTTGCTACTAAAAGTACTTTGAAAACCTAGGTTTATCAATTCATCATTGCAATTCATTGCTGGCTCACTACTGAAGAGCACAAGTCTCCTCTTGAAAAGAGAAGTATTTAGCTACAGTCCACCACGCTGGTCAAGTGCGGATTGACATACTTCACCCAAGAAAATTATAAAGAACTCTTCAGCGTGCAGGTTTCCCCTCGATGTTTTTCTGTGCCGTTTGCAGCAAGTGATATTTAATTTCTTAAAACGGACATAACTCCGAAAAGTTAGAGGTGCGTGCCTCCGTGTTGCAGTCGCAGTGCATCTCCGTGCCGCGTTGCGTCGCGAGCCCAGCTCCATACAAACTCATACAAAGAATATATGTCGCTAGGTGCCGCGCCGCGCCGTGCATCTGTAGTGAGGCGAAACCTTTAGCGTGCTCTAGGCACGGTGAAAATGATGGAATGACGGAATAAAACCTTTTAACAATAAATACGATAATTTAACAACGTTAACGAGTTGTCGGAACATATTATTTTCATTTTATACTTCCCCACAAAGGGTAGGTATAACATACGATCACGTAATTAATTAAAAGACTGGGAGCATGAGGGTGTGCTATTAATAACGTCGATTTCTCCAACTTGTTCAATATACGATGTCTTCAGTGATTTTCGCAATGGAGGTTGAACAAAGAACCTTCCTACTCAGTATAAGGAAAATTAAACAATTTTATCTATATACTTATAATAAAACTGTAACAGGTCCAATTCTGTACATTGAAGATATTTTGAAAATTTTTTTTGGAGGGCACTCATTAGTCGATACTGAAGCCAAATCTGTAATTTTTTTCATTTTTGTCTGTCTGTCTGTCTGTCTGTCTGTCTGTCTGTCTGTCTGTCTGTATCTTGGCCGCGCATCACGCCGAAACTACTGAATGAATTCAAACGAAACTTGGCACGATTTGAGCCCATACTACGAGGTAGGACATAGGATACTTTTTATCCCGAAATTCTACCCCTGAAGGGGTGAAATAGGGGTTGAAAGTTTGTATGAAAGTCCTTAATTTCTCAAGTTATAGCCATGAAACTTGATATATGAGCTGCGGGTTAAAAATGGAGACATACGTGTTTCACAGTTTTTGAAAATTCGACCCCCAAAAGGGTGAAATAGGGGATGAAAGTTGGTATGAAAGTTCTTCGTTTCTCAAGATGTTTTACAAGTTATATCAACGAAACTTTTTATTTTGGCTAACGGTAAAAAATAAAGAAGTACGTGTGTCACAGTTTTTCAAAATTCCACCCCTAAGGGGGTGAAATAGGGGGGGAAAGTTTGTATGAAAGTCCGTCATTTCTCAAGTTATGTCGATTAAACTTGGTATACAAGCTACCGGTTGAAAATGAAGAAATAAGTGTTTCACAGTTTTTGTAAATTTTACCCCCGAAGGGGTGAAATAGGGGTTGAAAGTTTGTATGAAAGTCCTTCATTTCTCAAGTTATAGCCATGAAACTTGGTATATAAGCTGCGGGTTAAAAATGAAGACATACGTGTTTCACAGTTTTTCAAAATTTCACCCTCAAAGGGGTGAAATAGGGGTTGAAAGTTTGTATGAAAGTCCTTCATTTCTCAAGTTATATCAATGAAACTTGGTATACAAGCTATCGGTTAAAAATGAAGAAATACGTGTTTCACAGTTTTCGTAAATTTTACCCCCGAAGGGGTGAAATAGGGGTTGAAAGTTTGTATGAAAGTCCTTCATTTCTCAAGTTATATCCATGAAACTTGGTATATGAGCTGCGGGTTGAAAATGAAAACATACGTGTTTCACAGTTTTTCAAAATTCCACCCCCAAAGGGGTGAAATAGGGGTTGAAAGTTTGTATAAAAGTCCGTCATTTCTCAAGTTATTTCGATGAAACTTGGTACCTATATCCACGCGGACGAAGTCGCGGGCATCAGCTAGTTCTCTTATAAGACACAGGTTGAACCGACCGGACTCGGATTGGGTTAACTTAAATATTATGTAGGTACTACTCAACACTTACTTTTTTTATTCAGTGGTTAAACGTTCAAAATCTTCTTTTTATTAAACTTCCGACCTGGCTTCCCTTCATTATAATCAAACAACTTTATAATAATTTCAACATTTCTAACCCTCGGGGGTAGAGAAAATATGATCCACTGTATGAATATGGAATTTAAACTTAACAACAAACTTATAGAATCAGAATCCGAATCCGAATCTCATTAGTCATTATTGTTAAATTATGCCATGCCGCGCCGCCCCAGTTTGAGTGGCAGCCAAGTTTTGTAATTTGTTAGGTATCGTAGGTATCCTATGGAGAATATTATTGTCACTTTTTACGGCTATTACCTTCGAGCTTTGTAGAAAATTAGAAAATGTTATTGTTCAGTTTTACTTTAAAACAATATTAAATAATTGTGTACTTATTATACTTATACTTAATTATGTACTTTCAGTATGATTATTCTAACTACCAGTAAATATTATGTTATCCCTACAATATACCTACGCTGTACCTAAATTTATTTACCGGGGTTTTCAACAGTGGGCTTAGTAAAAATGGCGCACCTCGACCGGAAGCCATTTTTCTGTCGTACGTCCTTCCATTGCGACGATATCCGGTGCAGTTCAATTTCCTGTACCGTGGAAATCATTTAGATTTTATTTGTTTGATTTCTTTTTTATTACGGTTTGATATTTTCCTTTTAGAAATTCTAAAAAGTAAATATCAAAGTGTGTATATTATATGTATACGAATTGATGTGGATGGCTGCTATTTCTAAATACTTAACTTCATTTTCCAAAGCTTATTTATACGCACCTTATTAAAACCCCAAATTTTATAGTTTTTACATTATACAGGGCTTGAACAAAGATTGATTTCGGCTAAACCTGTACAGAAGTTTCGCGATGCTATAGTGCTATATTATTATTATGGTTAAAATATGTGTTATCTATTGGAAAATTGATCGATGTGATTTATGCTCTTATGTACCACGTAATATACCTAGAATTCAGTTTTTAGGATGCTTAGTAATAAAATTAGTTTATTTCGTGGTACAAGTGAAGCCAAACTTTTCTTTTTCTTAATAAAATCATTCGCTGGAAAATATTTATCTGGGCATTGGGAACCCGTAAACTAACGGATTATTATAAATAGGGCGAGTAGAATCACCGTGGCGCGCCAAAGCCGCTGGAAAATACTTCTTTATATTACAAAACAACAAGGACCAGTAAGAAATGAAACGAATTATTATGATTAGTTTTACTTGACAATTTGAAATACCTTGTAAAAATTTATTTAATTAAAAAATCTTTGTTCCTCTGTAAAACCTTTTATCATATAAATTAAATCAATAATTATGGATGATTCTACTTTGTTTACCTATCGTGATTTATTAACATAATAATGTGATTTTTAAAAAAGAATATCTTTCTGAAGGAAGGAGATAAAAGAAGTATTATCGTGTCATATTATTTTAATTTTTGGTTTTATATAAGTTTTGCGACTGCAGTTGTAATTATTGAATCAATTAGTATGTACCTATGTACTGAGAACTTATTCGCAGAGAAAACTGAAAACTGGAGCAACGCCAACTAGGAATGATTGCCTTGTTTTGTCTTCATTAAAACCTACGTCCTTCTAGCCTTTGTTCCTTTTCAATTGCATGAAAGGCTCTATGAATTAAAATAATACGCTAGTAGGTACCTTCTTAGAGAACTATAGAAAACTTTTCAGCGCTAAAACATATTGTTGTTATGCTGAAAGGCTGCACAAATTAGATAAGTAAATACTTTAAAAAATATATTAATACCCAGCAATACGTAATTTAAAATGGAGCTATAAGGTAGGCAAGTACGAATATTCCTAAAAAAAAACTATCATTCGTGTGTTAGTTCAATCTACTATATTAAATTTAAATATTCATAAAACAATTATGAAGTAGGTACTGCACTAGATAAAATTTTTATTGAAAATATGATATGATCAATTTTTAAACATATCTATTAATTTTCTGAATATTAAACAAAAGTATGTACTATTTAAGTAGAATATTTTTCATGTGAGCAAAAGTAACTAACAAACTTCTACCTAGCAAAAAGTTAAGAGGATGGGAAAAGCAACTGAAATAATATGTAAGGAAGAAAATGAAGAGAGACAGCTGTTTTCAAACTTTATAAACATCTTACATTATAGATTAGAAGACGACGGTCTAATTGAATTGGGAAAGAGAAAATGTCGACGTTGTTACGAAGAGTTATAGAATAATTTATAAAAGAGACGGCAAATTATATAAGTATTAAATACACATATCAATTATTGTTGACTTATTGACAGGTAGATATTTTGGTCAGGTACAAAGAGAATATAACCACTACGTTTTTATGTGGTTTTTATAAGGTAGGCCCGATTTGTAAATAATCTGTATACGTCTATAACATAGACATGGAATTTAACTGTCACAATACAGCGTTCATAACGTTGTGAATTTTATTTATCGAAAATAATAAGGTTACTTTTTTACTGTGTAACCCTATGCATTCAGCAGAACGGTTTCTACTATTAGTAAATACTTTTTTTTTAAATTTATTTTACGGCCCTGGTTAGTAAATACTATTAAAACACAGTCACAGTACTAAAATCAAACTTTTTTATTGTTAAAATGGCAGGCCATTTAAATATTATAAGTCTACTAGCTGATGCCCGCGACTTCGTCCGCGTGGATTGAGGTTTTTCGGTTCCCGCGGGAACTCTTTAATTTTCCGGGATAAAAAGTAGCCTATGTGCTATTCCAGACTATAATCTATCTCTGTGCCAAATTTCATCCAGATCCGTTTATCCGTTGGAGCGTGATTGAGTAACAAACATACATCCATACATCCATCCATCCAAACTTTCGCATTTATAATATTTATTTGATGATTGAATCGCTTGCATCGCCTGGCACCTTTCAAACTGTTGACAATATATATTTTTTTAATTTTTGGACCATTGATAACAAAGAGGATAGGCGTAGACCTTCTATTTATATGTCTGTGGCGTAGACCGATGAGATTATTCAATAGAACGGAACTGGCCTAACCCATCAATGGTGATGATGATGATGTCATCGCAATCAGTAGGTTCGGCTTGGCAACAAGTGATCAATTCAATTATCAGTGGATGTCTTTAAATTGCACTGGAGTTTCAGCGGCTCGACCACGATAATCCATATAAATATTATAAATGCGAAAGTTTGGATGTATGGATGTATGTTTGTTACTCAATCACGCTCCAACGGATGAACGGATCTGGATGAAATTTGGCACAGAGATAGATTATAGTCTGGAATAGCACATAGGCTACTTTTTATCCCGGAAAATTAAGGAGTTGCCGCGGGAACCGAAATACCTCAATCCACGCGGGCGAAGTCGCGGGCATCAGCTATATACAATATTGTTTATTTTTTGTGTAGGTAAGTATTAGTAGAAGATCCGAATCTAAATCGAAACGTACCGGTTTGATAAGAGAATCAAATTTATTTTATAATAAATTTCATATATTAGAAAATAAATTAAAAATGGGTAGACAACAGAAATCCTGGACAGAATATTTTTAATTACTTTTCGAAAAATGATTTTTCATAAAATGTTGCAAAATGAAGATAATAATAAAATTTTATACTGGACTTAAAGTATAGAGCATATAGAATGTGCAATCGTAGGGTAGACTATTATTTTTATTATTTATCCAGGTAAATAATAGGGTAGACTATTATTTCCATTATTTATCCAGGTAAATAATAGTCTACCCTACGATTGCACATTCTATATGCTCTATACTTTAAGTCCAGTATAAAATTTTATTATTATCTTCATTTTGCAACATTTTATGAAAAATCATTTTTCAAAAAATAATTAAAAATATTCTGTCCAGGATTTCTGTTGTCTACCCATTTTTAATTTATTTTCTAATATATGAAATTTATTATAAAATAAATTTGATTCTCTTATCAAACCGGTACGTTTCGATTTAGATTCGGATCTTAGACCATATAGTGTTTCACAAATGCGTGAAGGATACTCCAGGCGGGTTGAGACGCCATATTATTGGCCTTGATATTTGATACCTTTATGGACATTGACAAATAATAAATTGACATTGAAAGAAAATACTGCGCTAAATAAAATCTATACAATTTTAAATTATTTATTTATTTATAGGTACGAATTTTTGTTGTGTGACCTAAACATACTTTTAGAAAAATGCCGTGGGGTTGGGAGTGTAGGGCGAAACTGATAAAGCAGGTTCCTGCAAAACCAACTCACCCTCGGGGGCAAGTGATTGGAGAAGTGCAGGGTCCTGGTCCAATGCAATACGACACACCAGAAATAATTGGTAAGCCTTATAATACTATTTTATTCATTCTATTAATTCAGGTAATTTTAATAAGCATTTGATTTCGGCTTCTTCCCATATTATTCAATGTAAGAACAAAAATAAATGTATAAAAAACCGGCCAAGTGCGAGTCGGACTCGCGCACCGAGGGTTCCGTACAAACCTGTAGTAAGTTTTACGATTTATGACGTATTAAAAACAAGACGAAATGAACCGCAAAACTAACTTTGTTTGTAGAGGTTTATTGTTAATATCAAAAAATTACGTTTGTTGTATGGGAGCCCCCCTTTAATATTTACTTTATTGATATTTAATTATTTATTTTGAAAGGTAATATACAAGTTAATATTCTGTGAAAATTTGAACCGTCTACCTGTTACCGTTTTTAATATTGAGTTGAACACGTTTATTGTATGGGGACCCCCCTTAATATATATATTTTTTTAATTTTTAGTATTTGTTGTTATAGCGGCAACGGAAATACATCATTTGTGAAAATTTCAGCTTTCTAGCTATCACGGTTTATGAGATACAGCCTGGAGACAGACAGACAGACAGACAGACAGACAGACAGACAGACAGACAGACAGACAGACAGACAGCGGAGTCTTAGTAATAGGGTCCCGTTTTTACCCTTTGGGTACGGAACCCTAAAAAGATCACTGTATTTAGGTACATATATAAAATTAACAGTTCCGTCAAAATCGGTTCATCCATTTAAAAGTTTTTTTTTTAATCCACTACAAGTTAGGCCTTGACTGCGATCTCACCTGATGGTAAGTGATGATGCAGTCTAAGATGGCTAACCTGTTATGGGCATGGCAGTTATATTAAACCCATTACCCCTATTCGGTAGATTAGTCGGGAACACCAGAATTAACCAAAAAATAAAAAAATAAATGTGTTTCTTTTTCTATGAGGTAAAAGACATGTGTGTGTTTTAGTGTCCTATGTCCCCCCAGTGGGGCAGAGGGCGTTTACAGTGTTGCTACAGAGTTAACAGCTATTTCTTTAACCTCATAGAAATAAAAGACCACATAAAATTCACAAACAGCACAACAATAGTTGAAAAGCTTTTACTAGCTAGTAAAAACGTTAACAACTTTGTAACTGCAGTAAAATAAAGTAGATATAAAGGATAGGGTAATGAGGTAGTAATTCTTTTATTACATTCCTTTGTCCATAATAACGATGTTTGAAATAATTGCTCTTTAGGTATACCAAAAAATGATTGAATCTTGCTAGTTCTTCTCTGTAGGAATGGCATTCCGAACTATTGGTAGATTCATTTGAAGATTCAAAAGCACTTGTTAAAGTTCATTTGAATAAAAACATTTGAATTTGAACATTTTTATTTTCGGAACCATACCATAAACTCATAGTTGTAGAGAACCCTTGGGTATCCTGGGCTCATTTTTCACGTGGGGTCTTTAGTTGTCAAAACATTATATTTTTTTGGTAGCCTTTATATTCACCACCCATGGTGATACACCAGGGGTATGGCCGATAGCTCCGTCATGAAAGTTACCCTCAAATCAAAAAGATTAACTTGATTTTTCAGGTGGAAATGGGTATTCTCACATAAAACGTTCACCCGCCTATACTTTTGGACACCGAACACCCGTAATCTTAGCTAAACCGGTGCTAAAACCAACAGCACCTATGCTCGATACCTGGGGAATGGGCGCTAAAGGTAAGATTAATAAATATGTTGTCGTCAGCCAACCAATAAGGATCCTTAGTTGGACACAGGTCTCTCGTAGGGAATTCTTCTTACTGTCGAACTTCAAGCTTTCCAGTACCAAATTGCCTCTCCTCGTGGGGCCCCAATAGGTATTGCTGCTACGAGCTATGTAGGTTCTCGCTCTCTCTTCTCTTTTTTTATTAACAACATACCTATATAAAATATTCTGTTCATAACCGATACATCTTAATCTTTTATGGTGCTCATAAAATAAAGCTTGGAGTAGTATCACCTCAAATTGAGACTCCACAAGAAAAAACCGTAACGCCAGGTCCGGCAGCATACGTTCCTCGTGCTTCAATACAGTACAAGAGTACGCCTGCATTCTCCATGCTGCCCCCAGCACGACCGCCTTATCAACCCTGGGACCAATGGACACCATCGCCTAATATGTATTTACCACCCCAGCCGGGAAAAAAGTAAAGTATAGCTTTAGCTATAGATAGAGTGGAGTAGAGCTTAGATGAATAAAACTTTTTCCTCAAATAGGTACGGCTTTTTTACGTATTTCAAAGTATACGTTTAAGCATGAATGCGTTATTATACTCAAAATAAAACACGTAGGAGTCGCAAAGAACGTGTTGCCGATGCCACTCATCGTTGTTATAAAAAAACTACATTCTACGAGTCTATATTTATTCTTACTCAATAGTCAATATACCTAGACCTCTCATAATAAAATAGTGACTAGCGTACATACTATCATTTAAGGGCTAATTTCACGAACTCCGAGTAACGTTTTACCAAGTAATTTTGTTGTTTAGATAAAAGTTGTAATAGGAATTTTGTCAAATTTAAAAATTTATTCCTAGGTTAAACGTTAAATCTGCCCTAAATTGTGTACTATTATCAGACGTTCGCCAGCCTACACCTTTGGAAACGCAGTCCCAGCGTTAGGTCCTCGTGTGACGTTACCTAGCCCTGGCGACCACGATCCGAACTTCAATTATGTTCAAAAGACCAAGCCTACGTTTTCGTTTGGTGCACCCTACAAGTCCTCAAGAGAAGCAGTAAAGCCGGCTCCGAACACATATTGTGAGAAAAAGGTACAGTTTTTTAACGTTTAAACTATCGTGAGTGATATTCATTATGACTGTACATAATATCCGGATAAACTCACGGCTCATGAATAAGGGCCCGAACGGGTTCGAAACTAGTCGGGCATTTTTCCGACAGAACACGTGAGTTTATCCGGATATTATGTATAGTTATAAGGTATACCGTTTGTTAGCAACAATATTATCATTTCTTATTAGACGATGGGAAACTAACTCAAGTTGTAAGCGGTTTTGCATGAAATACGGCATGATATAGAGCAATTTTCATTCTTATGTCCTACATTCAATGATATGCCATTTACGATTTAAGTATACCTACTTACTAATTTAATTAGTTGCAGTTGAGTGTTTTATAAATGTTATATGGTGTTCCCTGTATTCCTAATGAGAATTGATGAACGTAAATGAAGTACTTACGTAATTGTGAATTTTGCAAAACATATTCCATATTGGGTTTAACCTCTTATTATGTGTTCTGTGGGTTTAACTATAGATAAATGATGCGCTTGCCCACGTGGACTTAGGGACCCGGCAGGGTCAATTCGGGGATTTATAAAATCTGAATCTGGTCAGGCCTGGTGGGATGCTTCGGCCGTGGCTAGTTACCTCCTTACCTGCATAGATGTACCGCCTACGTACGCGACGTACTCTCGATTGATTGGCATGCAGTCCTTGATTCTTTGCATATACGAGTGTGTAGGCAATTCTTAATTTTTTCTATAATTTTGTTTCAGTTTATGTACACAAAGTCAACCATACCGGCTCCTTCGTTTGGTATACGTCACTCACCCTACATTGGCCGTGCGCACGAATATCTTAAACCTCCCGAGCTTAGTGTAGTTATCAGTGGAGAGAACTAATAATTTTATCGTACTTAATTGTTATATTTTTGATTATTTGAGTTAATTGACATGTCTTAAGTATTTATTATATTAATTTATATTCTTAAATCCTTATTTCCTTTTTTATTTATGACCCCTACTTCTATAACTTTCCTTACTTTTCTTTCATCTTCATTCTTCAGGTGTGTGCGTAAGAGCGCCAAGTACGCGGCAGCGCCAGCAATATTATTTGCAGGACAAAATTGTGCCGCACGCTAGTAAGGACTTGATGAATATAGCCACGAATATAATATTACTAGCTGATGCCCGCGACTTCGTCCGCGTGGTTTAAGTTTTTTTTATTTACACGGGAATTCCTTAATTTTGCAGGATAAAAAGTAGCCAAGGATACTCTCCAGGTCAAAACATTTGATTGAAGGACAAACCAACGAACCAACAAACAAACACACTTTCGCATTTATACTTAATATTAATATGATATGATGCGCGGCAGATATCCAATAACAGCGCGGCATGCGGCGCGCGGCAGCTGCGCAAGATTGCCGCTTTATGCTTAGACAAGGCTTAGACGCACTTTTAATTTACATTTTCAGAAGAGATCGCTATGTAGCGATAAGGCCGCCAAATTGTATACTTACTTTGTTAGTAGCTAAGTTTTCTTTTTTATAATTTCCTTTTTGGTGTACAATAAAAGTGTATTCATTCATTCATTCATTCATTTTTACCTAATAAGCAGATTCCGAAAATATTAAAATTGACAACAATATAAAATTCAAAAATTTTTTTTCAAATACTTTTTACAAGTGCTTATGGATAGTCGAATGAATCTACCACTACCTAAATTAAAATGTGTTAAATTACACAGCAACTTTTAACGTTGATATTCGTAGAATCCCTTACAATTTTTTACACTTCAAGCATCATTGTTCGCTTTCGATAACTTTTTATCAGACGATCAAAGAATTTTGGGACTTATTAGGGTCTTCTTGAATTTGTTATCAAAGATTTGTCATTATAATTTTTATGGTAATTAATCTTTATAAGGAAAGTATGAGACCGGGATCAAAAGCCAGAATCTGCAGCTGCCGTTCATCATTTTTATACTCCAGTGATTTTTATTGATAGGCACTTTTAGCCATTTTATCGAAAGACCTGAATATCTTCGGGCTTACAAAGCGCCTTCATGTTGGTGGATCGCGCAATAATTTTGCTATATATTAATTTCAAACTCCGGTATACTGTTCTTCGCTTCCACTTGCTCTAGCCAGCTCGCATCTCCGCTCCGCATTGGTGGAAATACCCTTCCCCGTTACGCCGCTTGTCTCCGCATATCTCCTGCCCTCTGTACTTTGGTGGAAACCCACGCACTCTATTTATTTAAAAACCACGTTTTAAGTCGGAGTTTAAGTCCATCCAGATATCGTATAGACAAAGCGAGGCGCTTGCATTTTTAGGCAATTGTAGTGCAAGGAATTTCAATGTATTATTACGTAGGAGTAAATAAAGCTTATTATGAATCTGTTTTCATAGCTCAACAGCTCAATAATTAATCTTGACTAAATTTGTATATAGCGGGCATAAGTTATATAGTTATAAATACATAATATTATATGATACGATATAATAGCAAGATATAGGAAGGTAACAGGTTATTTTATATTTGGAAAGTAAGTACTACATTTTATCACTATTCGCCACCGCACCGTTCGATTTCCGCTTCACCATACGTTTATTATGTTCCCGGAAATTAAAATTGTATAACGACATATATACACATAAAGCTGAGCCGTAGGTACTACAATCTATATATATATAAAATCGTTACGGGATCAACGCACAGCCTAAACCGCGAGGGTTAGAAACTTGAAATTTTGACAGTAGGTTCCTTTTGTGACGTAGGCGCACACTAAGGAAGGATTTTTCAAAATTCCACCCCTAAGGGGGTGAAATAGGGGGTGAAAGTTTGTATGAAAGTCTGTCATTTCTCAAGTTATATCCATGAAACTTGGTATACGAGCTACCGATTGAAAATGAAGGAATACGTGTTTCACAGTTTTTGAAAATTCTACCCCCGAAGGAGTGAAATAGGGGATGAAAGATTTTATGAAAGTCCTTCATTGCTCAAGATATTCTCAAGTAATATCAACGAAACTTGGTATTTTGGCTTTCGGTAAGAAATAAAGAAGTACGTGTTTCACAGTTTTTCAAAATTCCACCCCCAAAGGGGTAAAATAGGGGTTGAAAAATTGTATGATAGTCCTTAATTTGAAACTTAGCATTTGAGCTTTCAGTTAAATATAAAGAAGTACGTATTTCACCATTTTTGAAAATTCGACCCCCAAAGGGGTGAAATAGGGGATGAAAGTTATAAAATCGTTACGGGATCAACGCACAGCCTAAACCGCGAGGGTTAGAAACTTGAAATTTTGACAGTAGGTTGCTTTTGTGACGTAGGCGCACACTAAGGAAGGATTTTTCAAAATTCCACCCCTAAGGGGGTGAAATAGGGGGTGAAAGTTTGTATGAAAGTCTGTCATTTCTCAAGTTATATCCATGAAACTTGGTATACGAGCTACCGATTGAAAATGAAGGAATACGTGTTTCACAGTTTTTGAAAATTCTACCCCCGAAGGAGTGAAATAGGGGATGAAAGATTTTATGAAAGTCCTTCATTGCTCAAGATATTCTCAAGTAATATCAACGAAACTTGGTATTTTGGCTTTCGGTAAGAAATAAAGAAGTACGTGTTTCACAGTTTTTCAAAATTCCACCCCCAAAGGGGTAAAATAGGGGTTGAAAAATTGTATGATAGTCCTTAATTTGAAACTTAGCATTTGAGCTTTCAGTTAAATATAAAGAAGTACGTATTTCACCATTTTTGAAAATTCGACCCCCAAAGGGGTGAAATAGGGGATGAAAGTTGGTATGAAAGTCCTTCATTTCTCAAGATGTTTTACAAGTCATATCAACGAAACTGGACATTTTGGCTAAAGGTAAAAAATAAAGAAGGACGTGTGTCACAGTTTTTCAAAATTCCACCCCTAAGAGGGTGAAATAGGGGGTGAAAGTTTGTATGAAAGTCCGTCATTTCTCAAGTTATATCGATGAAACTTAGTATACAAGCTATCAGTTAAAAATTAAGAAACACGCGTTTTTACAGTTTTTCAAATTTCTACCCCCAAAGGGGTTAAATAAGGGTTGAAAGTTTGTATGAAAGTCCGTCATTTCTCAAGTTATATGTGGTTATATCGATGAAACTTGGTATACGAGCTACCGATTGAAAATGAAGGAATACGTGTTTCACAGTTTTTGAAAATTCTACCCCCGAAGGAGTGAAATAGGGGATGAAAGATTTTATGAAAGTCCTTCATTGCTCAAGATATTCTCAAGTAATATCAACGAAACTTGGTATTTTGGCTTTCGGTAAGAAATAAATAAGTACGTGTTTCACAGTTTTTCAAAATTCCACCCTCAATGGGGTAAAATAGGGGTTGAAAAATTGTATGATAGTCCTTAATTTGAAACTTAGCATTTGAGCTTTCAGTTAAATATAAAGAAGTACGTATTTCACCATTTTTGAAAATTCGACCCCCAAAGGGGTGAAATAGGGGATGAAAGTTGGTATGAAAGTCCTTCATTTCTCAAGATGTTTTACAAGTCATATCAACGAAACTGGACATTTTGGCTAAAGGTAAAAAATAAAGAAGGACGTGTGTCACAGTTTTTCAAAATTCCACCCCTAAGGGGGTTAAATAGGGGTTGAAAGTTTGTATGAAAGTCCGTCATTTCTCAAGTTATATCGATGAAACTTGGTACACAATCTACCGGTTAAAAATGAAGAAATACGTGTTTCACAGTTTTTGTAAATTTTACCCCCGAAGGGGTGAAATAGGGGTTGAAAGTTTGTATGAAAGTCCTTCATTTCTCAAGTTATAGCCATGAAACTTGGTATATGAGTTGCGGGTTAAAAATGAAAACATACGTGTTTCACAGTTTTTCAAAATTGTACCCTCAAAGGGGTGAAGAAATAGGGGTTGAAAGTTTGTATGAAAGTCCGTCATTTCTCAAGTTATATCGATGAAACTTGGTATACAAGCTATCTGTTGAAAATGAAGAAATACGTGTTTCACAGTTTGTACAAATTTAGGGGTTCAAAGTTTGTATGAAAGTCCTTCATTTCTCAAGATGTTTTACATGATATATCAACGAAACTTGATATTTTGGCTTACGGTATAAAATAAATAAGTACTTATGTCACAGTGTTTCAAAATTCCACACCTAAGGGGGTGAAATAGGGGTTGAAAGTTTGTATGAAAGTCTCAAGTCATTTCTCAAGTTATATCCATGAAAAACTTGGTACATGAGCTACCGGTTGAAAATGAAAAATACGTGTTTAACAGCTCAAGTTATATCCATGAAAAACTTGGTACATGAGCAACCGGTTGAAAATGAAAAATACGTGTTTAACAGTATTTGAAAATTCGACCCCCAAACGGGTGAAATAGGGGATGAAAGTTGGTATGAAAGTCCTTCATTTTTCAAGATCTTTTACAATTGATATCAACAAAACTTGGCATTTTGGCTAACGGTAAAAAATAAAGAAGTACGTGTGACACATTTTTTCAGAATTCTACCCCTAAGGGGGTAAAATAGGGGGTGAAAAGTTGAATCAAAGTCCGTCATTTCTCAAGTTATATCAATGAAACTTAGTATACAAGCTACCGGTTAAAAATAAAGAAATGTGTGTCACAGTTTTTGTAAATTTTACCCTCGAAGGGGTGAAATAGGGGTTGAAAGTTTGTATGAAAGTCCTTCATTTCTCAAGTTATAGCCATGAAACTTAGTATACGAGCTGCGGATTGAAAATGAAGACATACGTGTTTCACAGTTTTTCAAAATTCTACCCCCAAAGGGGTAAAATAGGGGTTGAAAGTTTGTATGATAATCCTTAATTTGAAACTTAGCATTTGGGCTTTCAGTTAAATATGAAGAAGTTCGTATTTCACCATTTTTGAAAATTCGACCCCCAAAGGGGTGAAATAGGGGATGAAAGTTGGTATGGAAGTACTTCATTTCTCAAGTTATAGCCATGAAACTTGGTATATGAGCTGTGGATTGAAAATGAAGAAATACGGGTTTCACCGTTTTTGTAAATCATACCCCCAAGGGGTGAAATAGGGGTTGAAAATTTGTATGAAAGTTCTTCATTTTTCAAGTTATAGCGATGAAATTTGGTATATGAGCTGCAAGTTAAAAATTACACACTAAGGAAGGATTTGTCAAAATTCTACCCCTAAGGGGGTGAGATAGGGGGCGAAAGTTTGTATGAAAGTCCGTCATTTCTCAAGTTATATCCGTGAAACTTGGTATACGAGCTACCGATTGAAAATAAAGCAATACGTTTTTCACAGTTTTTGAAAATTCTACCCCCGAAGGAGTGAAATAGGGGATGAAAATTTTTATGAAAGTCCTTCATTGCTCAAGATATTCTCAAGTTATATCAACGAAACTTGGTATTTTGGCTTTCGGTAAGAAATAAAGAAGTAAGTACGTGTTTCACAGTTTTTCAAAATTCCACCCCCAAAGGGGTGAAATAGGGGTTGAAAGTTTGTATGAAAGTCCTTCATTTCTCAAGTTATATCCATGAAAAACTTGGTACATGAGCTACCGGTTGAAAATGAAAAATACGTGTTTAACAGTATTTGAAAATTCGACCCCCAAACGGGTGAAATAGGTTCTTTATTTTAGTAAAAAATATAGAAGTCCGTGTTTCACAGTTTTTTAAAATTCCACACCTAAAGCGGTAAAATAGGGTTTGAAAATTTGTATGAAAGTCCTTCATTTCTCAAGATAAACTTGGTACCTACTTAGGCTTTCGGTAAAAAATAAAGAAGTATGTGTGTCACAGTTTTTCAAAATTTCACCCCCAAAGGGATAAAATAGGGGTTGAAAATTTGTATGAAAATCCTTCATTTCTAAAGTTATAGCCATGAAACTTAGCATTTGGGCTTTCGGTAAAGTATGGAGAAGTAGGTAGGTACGTGTTTCACCATTATAGGGGGATTATACCGTGGGATAGTAATATAGGCTACTTTTTATCCCGGAAAATAAAGGAGTGCCTGTGTTAATTGAAAAAAACTTATGCCACGCGAATGAATGACGCTCAATCACACCAGAACGGTTGAACGGATTTTGATGAACTTTGGCAAAGAGTATAGATTATAGTCTGGAATAATACATAGGCAACTTATTATCCCGGAAAATTAAATAGATCCCGCGGGAACCAAAAAACCTCAAATGAATGTTCGATACTCAATCACGCCAGAACGGCTGAACGGATCTGGATGAAATTTGGTACAGAGATAGATTATAGTCTGGATTAACACATAGGCTTTTTTATTCAGGAAAAAACAGTTCCCGTTGAAACCATAAAACCTTAATCCACGCGGACGAAGTCGCGGGCATCAGCTAGTTGTTTAATATTTTTGTATAAAAATTTCGCTTATTGACTAAAGATTCCGAATGATCCATCCTCCCATTCTATTTCATAAGGCGATCTGTATATTATCTAGCAGGCGCTAGATAATATACACACGATGGGGAAACAATAGTAAGATATTGTAAATCTCAGCGTCTACGATGGGCAGGACATGTAGAGAGGATGTTACCAAACAGAGGAGTTAAAGTGATGACACAATGGATACCACAACAGAAACGACCAAAAGGAAGACCTCGAAAAACATGGATCCATTGTGTAGAGGAAGACCTGCAGAAGCTCCCTTCATGGAAGAAGGAGGCCAAGGACAGAGCCAGGTGGAGAGAAATTGTGGAGGAGGCCAAGACCCACAAAGGGTTGTAGCGCCGGAGGAAGTAAGTAAGTAAGGTTTTTGAAGTCGGTGTTTATTTTTTTTTTGAACATTTTTTATTTTTTCTCAAACTACCTTGCAAATAGTAGTCAAATACCCAATTGTATGCTCCAAGCCTGAAACACAATGTGCGATGGCAGTGCGGCGCGATGGTTACCTACTGCATCACAAGTCACTCCAGAAAGGAACTGACCTACCTAACGTACCTAGATAGTTTGCCACTTCAAAAGCGGGACTCCAACACGCGCTTGAACGCTTCATACTGCTCGTACGGTTACTTGTATAACAACTTCTTGGAGCTGCGTAACTCACGTTGGTTAGGTGCACATACCGCCACAGTTTCCCATACGTGTGGGAGTTTCGAGAGGACGTTTTGTCCGGCCTCGTCCGTGGTGTGTTTTCTCCCTTAGGTATCACATTCCATGCGTCGTGTTCATGTAGCTCAGTCTACCTTTACCGCCACCGCCCACGCGTTCTGTTTTCCTCAGCCTTAAATATTATTGCAATCTTGAAAATGCATAGAGCAAGAGTTTTAACGCAGAATTTACATAACGAGTAATGGTTAAAGAACGTATTATCTATAAAAGAAATCCCATGAAATACATGTGCTTTTGCAAATTTAGCTGCCTGACTTATCAGCTATCTCTTACCGCACATTAAATATTCTGTTTAGTGGAGTGAATGTAACGACAACAAACATTATGTTAATTCTATCGCACAATCATCCCTATTACACGTGTACAGAAATCCGCCACCGAAGCTATTCAGGCTGTTTTCGTCATTTACCTTAAATATACGGACATTAATGTGGAATACTATTAGGCTTATGATTATGATGAGTGCTATTATAGCAAATATAGCACTTTTTATATAGATCACCGTACGGCATGACCAAACAAAGACAGTTAAATTATATTTTGGGTGGATTAAGCTTTTTTATTCCCGCGGGAACTCCTTAATTTTCCGGAATAAAAAGCCTATGTCCTTCCCCGGGATATAATCTATTTCTAAACCAAATTTCATTTAAATCGATGGAATAGATGGGTCGTGAAAGCATTGCAGACAGAGAGACAGACAGATAGGCAGACAGACGGACGCACTTTCGTATTTAATAATATTAAGTAGTATTAGTATGAATATAATCTAAGCGACAAAATGCATGTAACTTGACTCTATCTGGTTAGAAGTTAAATAGAGGCCAAAAAATATACATTAATAGGTATACTTACATTAATTCTTGCCGAAGTTTACTTACTTCAACGTAACAAGATTGAAAATTTTCATGTTTGTACTCACGTTAACAAAGAATATCTTAACAAGTTACAGGCTAATCCATTCTACGAAATAACGCCAAGTGTATAAGCCGGTTTACCGAAAAGGCTTATGTTTGTAGAAGAGAGGTAAACTCATAAAATATTTACTGCATGAAAAGTACAGCATTTCTAACGCTGAAAAGTTGTGCAATCGATTTTCTTCTGTATTCATTTTTAGAATAAAGTTTAATTTTGCATGCTCGTTTATGATACATAACTTTGTTTGTTTGGTTGTGTATAATAATACGAACGGTTATTTATAAATTAGGGACAAGGTATTCAGAATTATTAATAAGCTTGTTCACCCATGCTGCCTTTGTGATATAAGTTCATTAATTATGCAGATGTTAGACAAAAGTTTAGAGTGGTCAGTAGGGGATTACTTATAATTTGTTTACCTGGTTAATAATATTAGTTATATATTCAAATTAGTTTCGCTCCGAAAGGTTTCTTAGGTTCTAGGAACAACCTAATGTTTTTTTTAAAATTTCAATTTTATGTCCACTATAACAGTTACTTATTAGGTAGAAGGTACTTAATGTTTTGGATTCACATTTTTTATTGCAAAAAAAAATATATTTAATTATAACAAAACCTTTTTAGAAAAAAAAGGCCTGAAACCTAAACCCAAGAAAGATGTAAAGTAATTATTACTAGTCCTAGACTCCTAATGCTAGGTATAGGTTGTGAAATCAAAAGCCGCCCCCATTTGCAGCCGCTATAAAGTGTTGTTTGACTTCAGAGTTTGAATTCACTGTTTGTAATACTAAAAGCGTTGGCTGATTCATTTCTGCACTCTGAACTTATGCAACCTAGTTTATTTCCTCGATATTATATTTATATCTACGAGATGGTAATCGAGACCGTGCCCAAATACTATTACGTAGACGTATTTTTAATCCCGTGAGAGCTCTTAAATTGATTGGCTGTGAAAATGTTCCAGCTGTCTATGGAGACACATAGACACACTTTCGCACTTTTAATAGTATTCTATACCTTGTAAAGATCCAACGAGCACTTATACTTGCAAAAGTTTAACACTGAAATGTTTTTTCGTCATAAAATCTTTACATATTATTTGTTAAAAATTACAAAGATTTGATTTAGATATTTATTTTTCAAACCATGTCTTTACGACGACAGGCGGAAATTAAAACTAAGTAGTACCTAGACAGAACTTTTTATTTAAAAAGTAAGTTCATCACACTCATTGTCTTCACTTGAACTCATTTTGTCAAATACATTAGATGATGTAACGAACTTCCTGAAGTGAAGTTCGATCATTATTATATTAGTCGCTTCATTCGAAGATTTTCTATTTGCAAGCTAGTTCAAAATTTAAATAAAACCTTTGATAAGTTACCTCCTTGGTTGCCATGTTTCGGAGTAAAAGATCGTTCCATTTTTAAATAACACGACAGATATGAATTTACTATGTAATTTATTTGGCCGCTAAACCACGACAGTTATGGATTTTCATACAACTTTTACCGGTTGCTGCTCGCATGTATTTGGCCAGTAGGTACAGCAATTTCGATTTATCTCGAAGAAGGTTGTCAAAATAATGCTCAAATTTCCAAGCTTGTTTGAGAAAAGGTAATTTTGCTCTAAGAGCGGCCATAAACGATCATGGATGACCCCTAAGATGTGACCCCATACTACGTTCACTAAACGCAACTTCGTAAAAGGCAAACGGTTAATATACGTTGTTGTGTGGAAATATTGTACGTTGATCAACGATCAGGTGTATGGCCACTCTAAAGCTACGTATTTAGGTAGTTAATCTGTTTAGTGAAATAACTTAAAAGGAAAAGCCAGTTCACCGAGTAGGATTATTTTGCCCAAGAGAGGTAATTTCATAAACTATTTACTGCATGTATGAAACCAAATCTAATAGGGCGTATAGGGGTTTACAAATACTAACTTTATTTACTTTAGTTGTAAGGTTTCTTATGCAACACAAAACACACAATTTATAACAAAGTTTGTCCTCTGTGCGTGTGTGTGTGTGTTTTAAGGGATAGGATCCTTCAAATTATAAATAAGGGGGGGTTACTGCAATCGCTTAAAGCAGTATTACTTCAAAAGGACAGTTTTATGTCATGTACCTTGACGTCCTTAAAATAAGGATTCTAAAACACGAATGTGAACAATATCAAAAGTCATTATAATTCCTATAACGTTTATTCTCTCACCCATCTTGTAGCCTTTATCTATGTATGCAAAATTTAGCTGGACAGACACAAAAATCACCTTAATTCTGCATAATCTAATATATAAAAATAAGTCGGGTTTTCCTTCCTGACGCTATAACTCCAGAACGCACGAACCGATTTCCACGGTTTTGCATTCGTTGGAAAGGTCTCGGGCTCCGTGAGGTTTATAGCAAAGAAAATTCAGGAAAAATTTCAACAGAAAAGCGGGAAAATCTTAAACCACGCGGACGAAGTCGCGGGCATCAGCTAGTTGATTATAAATAACGTATAAAGAATTTCCTACCTAGTTTCAGACACTCAGAAAGATAGAAAGAAACCAGTTTTGTGCTCTGTTTCCAATAATTAAGCTTCCTCCTATTCAAATTTTCAAAATATTATATTTTTTAATGTACAGAAATCTTTAGTTTTCTTATACGTACATACATATTATGCCAATATACCTACGTCGAATTTCTTTGCTGTATAATTTCCCGAAGCTAATCGTATAGGGTACCTCAGGGAATATTGAATTTAAAATGCAAATGTACAAATTTCATGCACATACAGCTCCCAATTTTAAGATCTTCAATCCTGTTTAATAAACAATTTGTTTTCATATGTAGAGAACGTAATCAAATAATATTGTTTTTTCAAGTGTTCAAACATTTTAGGCCCGTTCTCGGAGAGAGCTCAGCTCAACCTATTTGCATTTCTCATTTTCACCCCTCATTTTGTACTCCCTCGAGCTAAATTTTCACTTCACGGCATACAAAATAGCTTTATACTATGTGAACTTTTTATTATATTTATGGGCTTATCCATGAAACTCAAAACTAACTGAGTACGATTTTTTAATTGAGTCTACTTACGAGTATTTAACTTGCATTTATACAAAACGTAAGTACCTACGCAGTTCAGAATGATAAAAAGAATTACATATCTGTTAGGTACCTCTTCTGTACCAAAATACCCAAGTAAATATAAGAAGCTAATCTTTTTATTTAAAGTTAGCAAACGCTAATAAGCTTACCTTTTTTTATCAACTACAAGTTAGCCCTTGACTGCATATCTCACGTGATGGTAAATGATGATGCAGTCTAAGATGGTAGCGGGCTAACTTGTTAGAGGTATGGCAGTTATATTAATCATGGGATTATAACCCACCGACTAGGGGCATGGGCCCCTAGTCGGTTTCTACACGGCATCGGCATACGTACATCTTAACCGGTAGGGTGGTAACTAGCCACGGCCGAAGCCTCCCACCAGACCAGACCAGAGAAAATTCAGAAATTATAAATTCCCAAATTGACCCCGCCGGGAATCGAACCCAGGACCTCCCACGTTAAGGCAACAGCGCTCAACACTGCGCCAAACCTAAATTTTCCTTTTACGTTTTTTCAGATGGTTGTGAAAATTCTGCCTGGTTATGTTTACTGATAAAATAACGAAAACAAACAGCGATCTCTTGCACCGAGGCTTGCGTTATGCGCGTCCCTGGCTCGGCTCCAAACTTTGTAGGGAATAATATCTACATACACTCCATTTAATCCGATCTTCTACCCGTAAATTTTATTTTCGAGGGATATACGAAAGCGGCAGTCTAAATTCTTACAATTACCACCTTGTATTTTTTTACGAGCGCTTTAACAGTAGCTGTTTTGGAAATAAAATTATTAAAAACAAAATCGGGCTTTGCAGCGGTATTCCGGAAAATAAAGAAAACCTAGCAGCATATTTTTGCTGCTTGGCATACGTTAGATATTCACACCCCTGGTTTGGCTCCAAAATCTGTAGGTAATACGTTCTTTTAATAGTAAACATAAAATTTATGTTTTAATTATTATTTTATAGGAATGTAAAGCTGATCCTAATGTTTTTGTAATATCATCATCATCATCATATACAATTTGTTTTAAAGTATGTACTTATTTCTCGTACTCATATTATTTATTACTCGTACTTACTTATTCTTCGTAGCTCTTTCAACTCGTCTTCCCTCTTTAGAGCGCTCGGTTCCAATTTACATAGTGAATACACGGTTAAGTTGACAAGAATTTTATGGGTACTTTTAAGCGAAAAACGGACGATATTTTGAGTATGAGTCATTAACATGACACATTAACCGGTGTGGTTCCGCCAGAATAATGATACTGCATCGCTGCGTGCCAAATACCTCGCACAGTATGGAGTTTTTATTTTTAATTTAATGTCATATCCTGTTTAAATAATCCAACAGCCTGCAGAATGTCTCGTGTACCTACTTTATTTGGTCTATAGCGCGTTGTTCACTTTGAAGTGAAATTATTAAGCAACATACAATAGAATCCGTCTTATTCTTTGGCACTAAGTCATCGACTTATTTTATGTAAAATTCGTAAATCAAGGATAATAGTAAATAGGGATGGCTTATCAGAATTAATTTCTGGACAACTGCATAGCGGAGATTAAAATTTTTCACGCGGTCTGTTAAAAGTGCCGCGACCATTGCGGGTACCGCATATAAATTGGAGGCCGATCGTATCTGTGGAAGCAATTAAGATAAGCGAACATTGTACTGTCACAGCTCCATTGCGCCGAGTGGACAGTCGCCCGATTTATATGTTCCTGCGCGGGTGACGTACATCTATGCCATGCTCAGCCGTTGTCAATTCCAAAAGCCTTCGTTACACATTCCTTTATCTCTTGTCTTCAATAGGCTTAACACGTCCGTTTTTATTTATCTGAATTTGTTTTTGACAACCCTGTGATTCATTTATACTTCTAATAATTATTGCACACCCACTTGTCTTCAGTAGGCATTTTCGTATTAGTTTTTATTGGATTAGTTTTCGATAACCCTGTGTTCCGACTTCACAAGAGTAGCCGCAACTGTACTGGTGCAGTTGCTATTTTGTAGATAACTGGCTTGTCTTGCCTCACTACTAAACTGTACGGCTTTTGCCTCATCCATATGAGCAGACTTTGCCTAAGACTCTTCGTATATACCCATATGAAATTTTTGAAGATCTTTATTCACACTATAGACCGGATCAGACATTGATTTAGAGCAAAAAATAAATCAAAAAAGATACTATACAAATCCACTGACGTCTAATAAAATTAATTTAAGAGACAATTTTGTTCCAAGTTTTACATTAGGCACATTGATCGCAAGGAAACAGGTATAAGTCCATGATTTGAAAATAATTATAAAAGAAAGTAATACAGCAGCATGACGCGGACGGCAAGCATAATTTTAATGCATGGTTTGCACGCAAGCCACGCAAAATAGCTTGAAAGGCACTGTGGAAAAATAAAAGCAATTATAAAGCGCAGATTTGTACCGCAGCGTTTGTAATTAAGAGGGAAATGGATGGGCTGAAAATATATTTTTATTAGCTTTGCTTTTGAAATCGTGATTTTTAATACGATTAGGTATACCTGATCTTGCCTTCGTACCTACCTAATTTTAAACTTCACTCTAGTAAGATAATTTCTTTTAACATTCACAATTTTCAATTAGGTGCATGAACTTTCATTAGATAGGAAATTTAATTTTCATTGGATAAAATTAAAATATTCAGTCTGTAAACTGGCGAATATTAATTACCTGTGGTGAATGAAAGCTGCTTTTCAGTTAAAATACACGATCTATACTAATATTATAAATGCGAAAGTTTGGATGGATGGAGTGATGGATGTTTATCACACAATCACGCCAGAACGGCTGAAAGAACGGAATCTATATAAAATTTGGCACAGAGATAGATTATAGTCTGGAATAACATCAGTTTTCCCGCTAGAACCAAAAAACCTCAATCCACGTGGATGAAGTCGCGGCTATCCGCTAGTAAAAAAGAAATGTGATTCCCAAATAGGGGCATTTCCTTATAATTTACGTACAAGCTAATGACAAGTAAACTATATCTACAGAGTAGTAACTACAATATTTCTAAGCTATAAATTTTAAGACACCCCCTGACAATATTAATTGAAAATCGCTTAAATTTGAAAAATAAAAAATGAGAACAAAAGTTGAGCACTTGTATTATCTTGTCAGACCTGCTTTTAATTTCGCTATATATTTTATACGCTAATTCTTTCTTGTCAGTTTTGCGTTTTTTTTAAGCATAACATAATTAATAAGAATGCCCTAGTCTCTTTGACTAGGGAATTCTTATTAATTCATGCTCGCACTCTACTAAAATCAAACATGAGGTGCGTATATTTTAAGAAAGAAAGAATTTTCTGAAAAAATATATTATTAGATACATCCAAGGGGCTTATATGAGTATGTTTCATTGTAAACAGCGAGTTTCCACATTTAATTACAGGTGCTCCGTTTACACGGCGATGCTGACAGCTTTAAGATGAATTATTGTAGACGCGGGCAAGTCGGAGACGCAGCTCGTTACTGTGTGACAACCATCCTCGATGATAAATTTTCCACCACTTGGAGTGTGAGTGTGAGAAATTCTTTTCTATCTGTACTAATATTATAAACTAACTGATGCCCGCGACTTCGTCCGCGTGGTTTAAGTTTTTTGATTCCCGCGGGAACTCCTTAATTTTCCGGGATAAAAAGTAGCCTATGTCACTCAGGTCCTCAACTATACCCATGCCAAAAATCACGTCGATCCGTTGCTCCATTGCGGCGTGATTGAAGGACAAACCACCAAACAAACACACTTTCGCATTTATAATAATAATTTATGATGCAAAAGTTTAGATGGATGTATGTATTGGATGGATGGACGGATGGATGTTTGTTACTCAATCATGGCTGAGATGAACGGCTGAACGGATCTGTATGGAATTGGGCAGAGAAACTATAGTCTGGAATAGCACATAGGCTACTTTTTAAGAAAATTAAAGAGTTCCCGCGGGAACCAAAAAACCTCAAACCACGCAGACGAAGTCACGGGCATCAGCTAGTTACCCATAAAAATACTAGATGATGAGGCGATGGGTTGTAATGATGACGGTGATGATGACGATCGTCGAAATTAGAACTGACTAGCTGATGCCCGTGACTTCTTCCACGTGGACTATATTTTTAGGGTTCCGTACCCAAAGGGTAAAAACGGGACCCTATTACTAAGACTCCGCTGTCTGTCTGTCTGTCTGTCTGTCTCCAGGCTGTATCTCATAAACCGTGATAGCTAGAAAGCTGAAATTTTCACAAATGATGTATTTCCGTTGCCGCTATAACAACAAATACTAAAAATTAAAAAAATATTATATATATTAAGGGGTGTCCCCATACAATAAACGTGTTTTTTTCGTATTTTTTTGCTCAATATTAAAAACGGTAACAGGTAGACGGTTCAAATTTTCACAGAATATTAACTTGTATATTACCTTTCAAAATAAATAATTAAATATCAATAATAGTAGATTGTTACACAAGGGACGTAAGTAAGCTATTACAGAACAAGATCCAATTTGGCGCCAGTGCGAGCGCAGCTCGCATAGGGCGCTAATGGATCGCGTGCACCCGAGATATTTAGTCACACGAGCGAGCGCAGCGAGCGAGGGTGAATATAGTTCGAGGGTGTAATAGCTACTTGCAACCGAGGTAAGCATTCTACTTTATATCATTCTTGCGAGGTAAATAAAACATTGGTAATGCAAAATTAAATTAAATCACTTTACGAACAAACTTCACAAACTGTCAGATTAAATGAAATGCCGCCATTTCCATTTTTTTTTCGTAAATAGTTTTCCATTTTTTTTTACGGCTCTGAGTTCCAAGGAGTTTTGCATAGTTTGAAATGTATGGAAATTAAATGCCGCCAGGTTTTTTTTTTTTTTTTTTTTTTTTTTTATATCCTCTACAAGTTAGCCCTTGACTGCGATCTCACCTGATGGTAAGTGATGATGCAGTCTAAGATGGTAGCGGGCTAACCTGTTAGGGGCATGGCAGTTATATTAAACCCATACCCCTATTCGGTTTCTACACGGCATCGTACCGGAACGCTAAATCGCTTAGCGGCACGTCTTTGCCGGTAGGGTGGTAACTAGCCACGGCCGAAGCCTCCCACCAGGCCAGACCAGGGAAATTCAGAAATTATAAATTTCCAAACCCTGCCGGGGATCGAACCCGGGACCTCCGCACGTTAAGGCAACAGCGCTCAACACTGCGCCACGGAGGTCGTCATGTTCAGTGTTTTTTTTTTTCAGTAAAAAGTTTTCTTACCATTTTATAAGAAAAGAGATTGTTTACCAAGGAGTTTTGCATAGCTTGAACTGTAATGTGAACATTACAATTCAAGCATAGTGCGACGTAATGTTGCCTTGAATTGCAAACACCAACTTACAAGGAGACTTTCCACCATAGTAATCCCTAGTTACTGAGCAAGTATGATATAAAGTAAATATTAAAGGGGGGCTCCCATACAACAAACGTAATTTTTATTTTTAATACGTCATAAATCGTAAAACTTACTACAGGTTTGTACGGAACCCTCGGTGCGCGAGTCCGACTCGCACTTGGCCGGTTTTTCTTTTTTTTATTCCGACGGGGGATAAACAGAAGCCTATCCTCAACTATACTCATGCCAAAGATCACGTCGATCCGTTCCACTGTTGCGGCGTTATTGAAGGACAAACCAACAAACAAACAAACTTTCGTATTTATAACAATATTAGAACTTATTTTCTGTACCTAAACGATCTTACATTTAATGTTGCCAGACGAATTTACTTTGAGATTATTAAATCATTATTGAAACTAGGTCACGTAGAAAGCAGGTCTTTGAAATGGCAGTAGGTAAGTATAATTTGTTCTTTGAATGTCAAGTCAACTAGCTAACTAAATTAGTATAAATAATTAAGTATTAAATTTAACGTAAGGGTAAAATGTTTGCTAGTTTTTTTTTAAATATAATTTTATACTGGTAGGTAGGTAATTGCCATTAGTACACTATATACTTACCTAGGCTTAAGAATTCAATTGATTTACCGAACCGAGTACCGAGGGGTGTTATAAGTTTAACGTGTGTCTCTGTGTTTCTGTGTATATCTATCTGTGGCATCGTAGCTCCCAAACGTATGAACCGATTTTGATTTAGTTTTTTTTATTGTAAGGTGATTTGATCGAGAGGTATCATAAAAAAAACCTGTCCAGCCGTTACTACCCTACCGGCAAAGAAGTCCCGCTAAGCGATATTTTTTTTTTTTTTTATCCACCACAAGTTAGCCCTTGACTGCGATCTCACCTGATGGTAAGTGATGATGCAGTCTAAGATGGTAGCGGGCTAACCTGTAAGGGGCATGGCAGTTATATTAAACCCGTACGTACCCCTATTCGGTTTCTACACGGCATCGTACCGGAACGCTAAATCGCTTGGCGGCACGTCTTTGCCGGGAGGGTGCTAACTAGCCACGGCCGAAGCCTCCCACCAGGCCAGACCAGGGAAATTCAGAAATTATAAATTTCCTCACCCTGCTGGGGATCGAACCCAGGACCTCCGCACGTTAAGGCACAGACACTGCGCCACGGAGGTCGTCAAGATTTAGCGTTCCGGTAAGATGCCGTGTAGAAACCTCTTTAATATTGCCATACCCATAAGAGGTTAGCCTGGTAACATCATAAAGTGCATCATCACTTACCATCAGGTAAGAACGCAGTCAAGGGCTAACTAGTAGTGCTTGTTTATAAAACAAATCAACTAAAAAGAAAATTACTGAATATTTTTACTTGTTTTTTTAATATCAATTAGAAATGTAAGGTATGTGGCGCAGAAAATTGTTGGCTTGAGTAGGGTGCCTATAGGGTGCAAGGGGTCAGATTTGTAGTGAAATATACCGGTGGCTCCGACTTCGTTCGGGAGGATCATAAGAGAATCATTTCAACTGCAGGCTAACGTCATCATCAGAAGCCTCGGAAAACCTAATGCAAAATCTTGTCTGTTTATAGGCTCAACGCTTTTTTAGGGTTCCGTACCCAAAGGGTAAAAACGGGACCCTATTACTAAGACTCCGCTGTCTGTCTGTCTGTCTGTCTGTCTGTCTGTCTGTCTGTCTGTCTGTCTCCAGGCTGTATCTCATAAACCGTGATAGCTAGAAAGCTGAAATTTTCACAAATGATGTATTTCCGTTGCCGCTATAACAACAAATACTAAAAATTAAAAAAATATATATATTAAGGGGGGTCCCCATACAATAAACGTGTTTTTTTCGTATTTTTTTGCTCAATATTAAAAACGGTAACAGGTAGACGGTTCAAATTTTCACAGAATATTAACTTGTATATTACCTTTCAAAATAAATAATTAAATATCAATAAAGTAAATATTAAAGGGGGGCTCCCATACAACAAACGTAATTTTTATTTTTAATTTTAAATCGTAAAACTTACTACAGGTTTGTACGGAACCCTCGGTGCGCGAGTCCGACTCGCACTTGACCGGTTTTTTAGTTTCTCTTAGTGCTTAGCTTTTCTTAGTGTTAAGTAGGTTTTGAAATTACAAATGGACAGGTAGACAGAAGGCATAAAAATATCCCCATAAACTTAAAAATCATTTGACGTCTATACTACTACAGCCTGCGAACTCTTCATTTGCTCAGGTACTCCTTTACAAACTAACTTCAGTGAATATACAATCTTGTATGACCTAGTATCTACCTATCGTTTAATGAAAACAAACACAGCAATATTGCTCCGAGGAATGCGTAACGTCGACCCTGGCGTTGTTCCAGGATGTAGCAAATACACTCGCTGAAATATATCTTCTGCAAACTTTAATAATGTAGTCATCTAAGACTTTACTGCACCTTATATTTTTAGGTCAGTTTGCGGCTTCATATAGTGTTACCACTATTGCACCATTATTTTTCAGTATTATAAATGCGAAAGTTTTGATGCATGGATGGATGGATGTTTGTTAGTCAATCACGCCAGAACGGCTGAACGGATCTATATGAAATTTGGCACAGAGATAGATTATGGTCTGGATTGGCACATAGGCTACTTTTTATCCCCAAAAGTTAAAGAGTTCCCGCGTGAACCAAAAAACCTCAATTCACGCAGACAAAGTTGCGGGCATCAGCTAGTACAATCATACACTATCGATAGGACAGGACCAAATGTCAACGCGAAACACCCGAGTGTTCGCGCGCCATTTAAATTTTCCCGCGAAGAAGCGCTGAAGCGGGGGTGCCCGAAGCGGGCCCGTCTTGCAAAAAAGTGCAATTCACCGTACTTGCACACAACAAGTCAAGCGACTAACATCTAAAACAAACTCGCTAATTTAGGATAATTTTGGCTCTTATAATAATTGAACTTAAAATAATAAATAGTTTTAAAGTTAAATTTTGTTTTTATCAATAATCTTATGTGCGGTAACGCACACCGAGTTCTATGCCTTATAACAAAAGTCGCCTTGTCAAAGTAGTCCGGTCAATTTAGACCAAAAAATTAGAGTGAAGTTACATAAAGTCCCATCAAGCTGAATTTCAGTGAAATTGTTCAAAATATAATTATAAACAATGTCTAGAAGTTCCCCATCATTCCCGTGTATGGATTTTTTTTTATTCAAGGTCAAAGGTCAAAAAAATGAGTTTTTCGCGATTTTCAGCAAAACGGTAAGTTTTATCATAAAAGTACCTTAGACAAAAATTGTAGATCATAAAATTATCTATAAAAAATGTATCAATACTTTTTTTCTTACGAGCCACCGTTTCTGAGATATAACGATTCAAAAAGTTATAAAAACGCGCAAAGTACACTACCTCATAGGTGGCGTGGAAACGTGTGCATATTAAGACGATATCAACTTTTATAACTTTTTGAATCGTTATATCTCAGAAACGGTGGCTCGAAGGAAAAAAGTATTGATACATTTTTTATAGATAATTTTATGATCTACAATTTTTGTCCGAGGTATTTTTAAGATAAAACTTACCGTTTTGCTGAAAATCACGAAAAACTCATTTTTTTGACCTTTGACCTTGAATAAAAAAAATTCCATACACGGGAATGATGGGGAACTTCTAGACATTGTTTATAATTATATTTTGAACAATTTCACTGAAATTCAGCTTGATGGGACTTTATGTAACTTCGAATGTCTAAATTGACCGGACTAAAGTAGTCCGTGCAGCTACACTATAGACTACTTTATATGTGTGAATAGGTCTACCAGGCAAACGCACTCTGAGGCAAGATTGAGAATTTGACCAACTGTAGCCCAATGTCTTCATGATATGATTATAATAGTAGTGGTCCGCTTTTTGTTCCGATAACACATAATTTATTCCTTGTCAGGAAAATATGTGCTAATATTTCCAACGGAATTTCATTACTGCAAGCGTTGTGGGTTTTCAAATAAACAGGCGTTTTATTGCTTTCCTTTTCTCCGTGGTTCGACATTGGACATAATAAAAGTAATCTATTTAAATAAAATTCAAAGTCCTGACTGACTGACTGACTGACTGACTGACTGACTGACTGACTGACTGACTTATATATCAACGCACAGCCTAAACCGCTGGGGTTAGAAACTTGAAATTTTGACAGTAGGTTCCTTTTGTGACGTAGGTGCTCAATAAGGAAGGAATTTGCAAAATTCCACCCCTAAAGGGGTGAAATAGGGGGTTAAAGTTTGTATGAAAGTCCGTCATTTCTCAAGTTATATCCATGAAACTTGGTATATGAGCTACCAGTTAAGAATAAAGAAATACGTGTTTCACAGTTTTTGAAAATTCTACCCCCGAAGGGGTGTAATAGGGGATGAAAGATTGTATGAAAGTCCATAATTTCTCAAGATATATCAACGAAACTTGGTATTTTGGCTTACAGTAAAAAATAAAGAAGTACATATGTCACAATTTTTCAAAATTCCACCCCCAAAGGGGTAAAATAGGGGTTGTAACATTGTATGAAAGTCCTTTATTTCTCAAGTTATAGCCATGAAACTTAGCATTTGGGCTTTTGGTAAAATATGAAAAAGTATGTGTTTCAACATTTTTGAAAATTCCCAAAGGGGTGAAATAGCGAATGAAAGTTTGTATGAACGTTTTTCAAATTATATCAACAAAACTTGGTGTTTTGACTTTCGTTAAAAAATAAAGAAGATTATGTGTCACAGTTTTTCAAAATTCAACCCCCAAAGGGTTATAAAATAAGGGTTGAAAGTTTGTATGAAAGTTCTTCAGTTTTCAAGTTATAGCCGTGAAACTTAGCACTTGGACTTCCTGCAGTTAAATATGAACAAGTACGTAATTCACCATTTTTAAAAGGGGTGAATTAAGGGATGAAAATTTGAATGACAGTCCTGCATTTCTCACGATATTTTTCAAGTTATATTAACGAAACTTGGTATTTTGGCTTTCGGTAAAAATAAAGTAGTACGTGTGTCCCAGTTTTTCAAAATGTCACCCACAAAGGGGTAAAATAGGGGATGAAAGTTTGCATGAAAATCATGCATTTTTCAAGTAAAAGCCAAGCCACTTCTTCATATTTAACCGAAAGCTCAAATATCAGGTTTATATTTGAGATTTCGGTTAAATATGAAGAAGTACATGTTTCACCATTTTTGAAAATTCGTTAAATAGAGTTTATGCAACGGAGAAACGGATCAACGTGATTTTTTGCATGGGTATAGTTGAGGTACCTGGAGAGTGACATAGGCTACTTTTTATCCCGGAAAATTAGGGAGTGCTTGTGGGGAAAAAAACTTAAACCACGCGGACGAAGTCGCGGGCATCAGCTAGTTTTAGGTATAAGGTAGTCGTAAATCTGCCGTAAACAGGCTTATGAATTAAATAACAAAGCCCTGAATTCCCCATACGCTAATAATTAGCCATTATAAAGAGTTGTAGTAGAAACTAATACTAATATTATTTTACTAATATTTTAAATGCGAAAGTGTGTTTGTTTGTTTGGTCTTCAATCACGCCGCAACAGAGCAATGAAACGACGTGATTTTTTGCATGGGTATAATTGAGGCCCGGAAATTTTCATCCCGGATTTTTTTTCCGTGGGAATTAAAAAAACCTATTCCACGCGCACGAAGTCGCGGCCAGCAGCTAGTAGTAGATATAGGAAATTTTCAAAGCCCTGAGTTTAAGTTTTTTTTATTCAACTACAAGTTAGCCCTCGACTGCGACCTTGCCTGGTGGTAAGTGATGATGCAGTCTAAGATGGTAGCCAGCTAACCTGTAACATTGTAAGAAGGATGTAGGATGTGTGAAGGTAACTCAAGTAGTGTAAGATTTCGTGTTTAATCTGCCAAAATAAACAATTGCAATCACCTAGATATCAAATCACAACTTTTCCTATGTTCATCTATACTAATAAATAATAATAAATGCGAAAGTTTGGATGTATGGATGGGTGTTTGTTACTCAATCACGCCAGAACGGCTGAACGGATTTGGATGAAATTTGGCACATAGATAGATTATACTTTGGAATAACACATATTATGCTACTTTTTATCCCGGAAAATCAGAGTTCCCGTGGGAACCAAAAAATCTCAATCCACGCGGACGAATTCGCGGACATCATCTAGTTCTATATAAATTCTAATAATTGATACATTTACTTGACAAGTTTCCCTGAAGCCTGAATTTAGACAATTTTCTATTGTTTTACTTAAATAATATTAAAGTTATATTAAAATTTTTCTTATCATGGATGCCAGGCAGATTAAGACGCGCCGCAGCTAGATTGTTCTCGAGCTTGACATCACCTGGCGTTCTTATTCTACAATATTACCTCATGATTTATATTTCTTGCATTTCTGTGCTTTCCACTTTACATTTTCCAATTTTCCTTTAACATCGAAGGAGGTAAATAAAAGAAAAGCTAGCAAATTTTCTTTTCTTGGAACGAAAGGTTAATTTTATGTTGTTACTTACCTAAAAATTTACCCAAAATCTCAATCTATAAAATTGAATGTTAAAAATAGATGTGAAATGTTAGATGCGAGTTAATTTTAGATAATATGTTGTATGGTATAAAATTGGAAATAGCCCGATTTTAAATTAATTTTTTTCTTCTCAAAAAGAACGACATAATATCAAAGCAGACCCAACGGTCGCTGGTGCCCTCTCTAAAATAGACCGCCATTAAGAAAGGATTTAGAGAAATTTCATCGGGGTCTTAAAAATATAAACTTACACAGATTTAGTCGCAGCAATAACCTACTTATAGAATTATAAGAATTTTACCAAAAAGTATCAAGCGAAAATAGATAAAACCCACTCAAATTAAACTGAAGTAGGTATACTCGTAATACAACTTTAGCTTCATTTCCACGTGAAATCTTTGCCAAAACGGCACTACTTAGAATATCTCAAGATTTACCTTTTCCCACATGACCAAGAAATGGAAGCTAAAAACTCAGCTAAAAAGGTAAGTGTAAAGTATAAATTAACATCTCACGATCGGTTTTAAAGGCTTGGTATGGTTGCTAGTTGCGACATTGGAATTGTAGCCCTCAGTACTTACCTAGAGAATAAATCTGTTATCGTTACTGATATTATAAATTCAAAAGTGTGATTAGTGATTACATGTCTCATCATGTGATTTCATGTCTTTTACAGTTCATTTATTGCAAACAGATTTTGACGACGTCATCAAATTGATTTCTCGGGAACACCCCTCGAAACATTATCTGCCGGGGATCGAACCCGGAACCTCCCACGTTAGGACAACAGTCAACAACGCTCAACACTGCACCAGGCAGGTCGTCAATAAATTCAAGTCAAGTTTTAAATTTAAATCAGAGTTATAGGTAAAGTTTTGTCGCTGCTCGAAGGCTATCGCTTTGGCATAATCCACTCAGTACCACTCTACCATAAACTAAGATAACTCCAAAGAAAAAACCAAGTTTTTCACTTTGCGGAAATGTAATAAAGTTTGTTTTTTTTTCAAGTTACTTCATAGTGTGAAAATATTATTTTATTAATCTGAAAGTTTCAATAGCAATTAGGATTATTAATTTGGCGTCTATCCAGGTTGCAGGCATAAAATGCAGCAATAAACAAATCAATAAATAAATAAATCATCAAAATTAAAAATCAGCCAGTTATTGCTATTGTTGGGTATGGTGTTTATTAGGTTATCCAAAAATATCGATTTAAATTAACACATTATTATGCATGACGCTATTGCTAGGCCAGATTTATTCGAACTCTTCAAATATTATTATTATGCATGTTCTAGTTCCTGTAGGTAGTTATAATAGATAGATTGTGCTGTCGCCGCCACGATTTAACTCATTTTTCAACTTGCCACCAAGTGAAACCGAGAATAATGGTTTACTGCCAACTTACAGAAAATATTACGAGCTGCTTAGATTTTTAAATGATTTATGTCTTGGAGCAAGGGACGTCAACTATATTTTATATTAATATTATTATGATTTCTGTCTATTTCATATTATTATTTGTCGGTTTATTTGATGTCCTCCCGATCGAATTTCGACCACGGCGGCCAATCTCCACAGAGATTAGCCATCTGCGTGGGAGATATTATAGTGCACAAGTGTGTGCGCATACACCGGTGCACTCTCTGTTCTTTTGCTCTCATAGCCCGATGGGCCGAAAATCCGACACGACCAGAGAGAGATCAGGCGCAGGACCGACGGCTTAACGTGCTCTCCGAGGCGCGAGGGTGAAACAACTCCAACTTCCTAATTCCGGACTAGTACTGAGAATTTCTTGTCAGGAAAACCCAATACTTGTTATGGCCCGACCTGGGACTTGAACCCGGGACCTTGTTGGCCGGAGTCGAGCATGCTAACCACTAGACCAACGAGGCAGTCAACTGGATTTAGAAGGCTTAGGACAGGGTGTGATGGTGCTCACGGAAGGCCTAGGGTCTGCTCCTAGGGAAGGCCCTAGTTCAACCGTGAACAGGCTGCTATATAATGATGATGAATGATGAATCAAGTGTACTTATTATTATTTCCTAGGGTGGGGGCTCCAGAGTTTATCCCGCGCTGCATTAAGTAAATGTGTAGTTATGGTATCTGCTTTACAAACCTATTTCGTATTTTAATTAATAGCTCACATATCTATCCAGCAGTCTTAGGTTGCTGCGGCACTCTGTGTATTTCGTATATATGCTGAGTATGCGTCGCTATTAATTGCGAAGTTTAATTTTAACAAAAGCACTTTATACCTTTCCAAGCTTCATAAAATACCCGTGCAGATTTTTCCCAGCACTCTTATAAGTGGGTCTGCGCGATAAACACCTGCGCCAGATGCATTAAGCATATGACCACACTAGAGACATTATGTATCAATTACTAAACCATCTTTATGTGCTATGATTTCAAAACTTTCTGCTTTATTCCTATTCAGCATATTAGGTACACGTTTTAGTTATCTCAATTTTGTGTTCCAAGCAAGGTGAAGACTTACAAGGTCGGAAAAAGTTTTACCAGTAATACTTTCTCTTATTAAATAATCATCAACCAACAGACGTCCACAGCTGGACATAGGTCTCTTGCAAGGATTTCCACACGTCGCGGTCTTGCGCCGCCTGGATCCAGCGACTCCCTGCGACTCGTCTAATGTCGTCCGTCCACCGAGTAGCGGGTCTGCCAACGCTGCGCTTCCCAGTGCGAGGTCGCCACTCCAGCACTTTGGGACCCCAACGTCTGTCGGTTCTTGGAACTATGGGCCCCGCCCATTGCCAATTCAGCTTCGCAACGCATCGAGCAATGTCGGTTACTTTCGCTCTTCTGCGAATCTCCTCATTCCTGATTTGATCGCCCAAAGAGGGGTAATTATAGTAACGAAATTTTGAGCTACTTAGTCTAATATGTGTATTATAGTACTAGCGATCCGCCCCGGCTTCGCACGGGTAGCACTAATAATCTTAATAGTTTATACCCATACATACCCAGTGGGCAGTGGGCAGTGGGCAGGTTTTACATTTTAATATTGCATTGTATGAGTACGCCCCGTCCTCACCACACCTGCCACAGCCGCCAGCCCGCCATGATGTAAAGGACAAATTTTATCTTAATTAGATACTTGAGATGAATAACATATTTTTTTGATAAGGATTATTAATACTATGTCGGTAAAAACATCTTCGCAAGTAAAGCATTGGTTTAGACCAAATTTGAAAATCATAAGAATGGTTATTTTGAGGCAACCTTAAAAGATAGATGTATATTATGCTATCGCGGACTTTTTTTCAGAACTTTTTTAAGAGGAACAATTCCACCATACATTGTTTTCGTGTAACTTTAACTATTTACGCAGCGCACGCCACGTAAGCTCTCAAAAGAGACGATTTTTTCCGACTTAGTTCACATTATTGCAATTGTCGTAAGGATCTCTTATTTTTTTGAAAATAATATATAGCCTATGTTACTCGCTGATAATGTAGATTTCTATAGGTGAAAGAATTTGTAAAATCGGTTGAGTAGTTTTTGAGTTTATCCATTACAAACAAACAAACAAACAAACAAGTCCTCTTTATAATATAGTTAGTGTACGTAAGTACGTGGAATGGTTTTGTAAAATATTCATGAGAAATGCGACTATTTTGCCTGTCAAGTTTATACGTATAAACTTGTTTATATTTATAGCTATGTAGGTATTCATCAAGTTACATGTCGTTAGTGTATTCGTACCCTAAATACGTGCGCTGTCCATTTTCCAACGTTGCAGTAACCGGGACTAAGAAAAATGGTCCGTCTGCTGCTCGCAGAAAAACCTGCCCGTTTCAAAAAAATATGTACTATTTCGGTTCTCCTAGCATGTTCTTGACTCTGCTAATGATTTTAAACTTATTCTACAGGTTTTTTAAAAATCCTCTGAGAACTCTTTTTAATAATCTCTTATAAATGGCCCATGAAAGCGTAGCTAATGGACAGACAGACACCCTTTCGCATTTATAATATGGATGCCAACTTTAGAACCGGGTTTAAGGATCTCTGGTTACGAAATTTTATTGCAGCAATTATTTCTGGTGATAATCATAACAACTGAGACCATGAAGTCAGTACCTAGCAAAACTTACTATTTCTATACAAGCAATACCTTCTTAATTGACTGGGTTAAACAAAATATTATTATACTTACTTACTAAAAAATTCCATTAAAATATTTAACTTGAATCGTTTTAAAAATCAATCCATTGAATTGGAAAGAATAAATTTGTTTAAAACATGAATGTATTCGTCAGAATATTAAAATTATTGCCTGGAAAGAAGTGCATTAATTAATCAAGGCTTCAATGATTTTAGTTTTTATTGAGTGTATGGAATTAAATTTCATTTTTAATGAAGCATCATTCTTTCGCGTTTTTAGCGCCGTTACGCCTACTTAACACTTAACATAATGATGAAGATTTTTTTGCGATGGGCTCTCCATCGTACGACATAATAAGGACAGTAGAAAGGTGAAGACCTTTTTCGGTTACCTGCTTCAGTCAACGTTGCTTCGCTAGAAATGCTATTGAGATGCACTGCCTTAGTTGTAGGACACACCGTATACAGTTCTAACGAAATTCCATATACACTTAAACATGTCTAGTCACACCGCCATGCCTATTACTTAAATACTAGCAAGTAAATTACCGAGTTTCTTGCCGGCTCTTCTCGGTAGGAACGGCATTCCGAACCAGCGGTAGATCCACTGGACGATACAAAAGCACTTGTGAAAGTTTATTTGAATAAAAAAGAATGAGTTTGAAGCAGCATAAAAGTACCCGTATAAATCGATTCATCGATATCGAAGATATAATCACAAAGTATATATCTCTGTGATATAATCATTATATATTTTTATTACTCGTTTAGATCCGATTGGAATGTTGGAGCCCAAAGTTCAGGCACAAGCAATTTCTATCGATAAGGCAATAAATTTGCAATTTGTATTTTGTAGCGGTGCAGTACGATAATTTTCCTTCTGCATTAGGCACGATTCCAGATTTTAATAGGTTCAGTTATTTATTTTGCAACTGCAGTCTGCAAAGAGGGAATTAGGTACATGAAAGGGTTGCCTCCCACTTAAAATCAAGATTCTTTATGAATTCATTCTATTATTGTTATTATTTGCGTATTTCAAAATAATTTAGATTTCCATTAGGTACCTCTTGTCGTCCCAAAAATGTTTTAGCTACTCGTGAGGCCTCACTTTAACTTTTTATCAGCATATTTTATGTTCAATAATTATAAGCATATTCGTTTTCCGCTATCAAGTTTTCTTATTTTGGAAATTTATATTTGGGGCCTTGCAAAGTTGACTTTAAAGCCACTCAATTAAGTAAGTATTGATTAATAAATTACTGTTACGTGAAATTACTTTGTTGTTTTGCTCTGTACGGCTACAGATAATTGTTATGAAATCTGTTTAACATTTTTGCAATACAGTAGGCGAAAACTTTTAAGCATAAATGTATAAGTATTGTCAGCATCGCATTTCATGAAATATTAAAGTGGATTTTAGAAAGCATAATGTATGAAGCTTAAGCTATTTATGGAATCGTTCACATTTATAACTGTTTACTATCCACGTTTTTTTATTGTTTGGACCTAGTGAGCAATTATTGGAGTAGAAATTGTTTAAGCTTTTAATAATTACAGGAAATATTTAGGTCAGAAGACTCTGTATCACAGATTTTATAGAGTGTGACTATAGGTGTGGATATCGCTAGTGATGCCGTTTTACTATACTTTTTTAGGGTTCCGTACCCAATGGGTAAAAACGGGACCCTATTACTAAGACTCCGCTGTATGTCTGTCTCCAGGCTGTATCTCATAAACCGTGATAGCTAGAAAGCTGAAATTTTCACAAATGATGTATTTCCGTTGCCGCTATAACAACAAATACTAAAAATTAAAAAAATATATATATTAAGGGGGGTCCCCATACAATAAACGTGTTTTTATCGTATTTTTTTGCTCAATATTAAAAACGGTAACAGGTAGACGGTTCAAATTTTCACAGAATATTAACTTGTATATTACCTTTCAAAATAAATAATTAAATATCAATAAAGTAAATATTAAAGGGGGGCTCCCGTACAACAAACGTAATTTTTATTTTTAATACGTCATAAATCGTAAAACTTACTACAGGTTTGTACGGAACCCTCGGGGCACTTGGCCGGTTTTTTTAATTTGCCTACTTATCTAAGGTGCTGAAATCGTAACTGGAAAGCGCAGAGTTGACAGCCTAGTTGGATGGACGACATGAATAGAGTTGCAAGGAGCCACTAGGTCTCCGTGACTTGTAGAAGTCCCTGCAAGATACCTAAGTCAAGCAGCAGACGTAGGTATAACGGTTGACGACGGCGCCGTACCTATACCTAGGTAGGTTTAGACGTTTTGGGTAGGGCCAAGGCTATAGCCTTGACTGATAGCTATTCAGAAGGATTGCTAAAATCGCTTTGGTCATTATTTACTTTATTAAAATACACTTAAATCTAATTAATCACAATATTGACACCGATACAAAAATTGCCCTGTGCTTAACGCTGCATGTGGCATAAATATCGCGACAAATTCAAATCCACGTCAATAAACGACCACGCTGACGCTTTTTGTGACTCAAAACATAGACATAATATTTGCTGAACATGATACTTTTACTAGTGTGAACGGGGCTTGAAAACAACGGCACGGCAATGTTGCCAAGCTTGTACAACTTCTCTTTGCGGCGGATATAAAAATATGCGTTAATGTTTCACAAGGAATTTCATTACAGCGAGCGTTGCTGCCGTTTATATAAATAGACAGTTTATTGGTTTTCGTTGCAGAATAAGGGTACAACTGCAAAGCTCGAATGCTTGAATTATACTGACCTCTGTAGTTTGAAGCCTAGAAAATATAAAAGCAATATATTTGTACTTAAATTATTAATAAATTTAATTTAAATTTACTTAATAATTTTACAGTTAAAAATGTATTTAAAAACTTTCTAAATCCTAATAACAAAAAAATCTAAATTAAATCTAAATTAAAAACTAAAAACTAAACATTAAAAATATCATCTATGGCCCTGCAATGAGGCAATGTGCCCAAAACGCTGGCTGCGTTACCCCGCTGAATAGCCAAATGATATTTTTAATGTTTAGTTTTTAGTTTTTAATTTAGATTTAATCTAGATTTTTTTGTTATTAATAATAGCAGATGTTTGGAATGGAGGGCACATATAATTGGCAGCTTGTCAAGCCGTCGGTCCTAGATCACATTATTATCAGCTTTAGTCGTTAAATCTGAAAGTCCAAATACCATTATATTAGTAGAGTTCTATTTGACAAGACCTGGGAGCCAATAAAACCTCTACTTGTGGTACTTAAATAAAAAGGGGTACATATACGATATAAAGAAAGAAAGACGAGTTCCCCAATTCATTCAAGAACATGGGACTTCCCACTTATAAGACAACTGCGATTAGTCCAGAATTTCACGAAGGCGTGAAATTCTGGATTCTTAAGAAATTCTTCTCTTCGTATCGCATTGTTTTGGTCGCAATGTTGCAAACATTAATGTTGTAAACCACGTTTCTGTAAACATTTTGATATAATATTACTCGACATAATTTACGGTACGGTAGAAACGGTACACGTATCTGGATTTACCAAGCTATAACTTATAAGTTATAACATAGTTCCTGTCGGAACAAGTATCGGTAAATTTACCGTCAAAAGCGTCTGTCACGTGGTAACGAGCTCCGTCTCCGACTTGCCCGTCACTGACATTTAACTCAAACCCGACTGTAATTAAATGCGGAAACTCGTTGGTGACAACTACGTCACATTATCATATGAAACTGGTAGATGGATGTAGTACTCGTATCGTAAAGGCGAAATAACATTCTAGGTACCGGTCACCGGTTAGCACAAAACGTCCGCGTTGAAGGGCAAAGGGGAGGGGAGATATTTTATTGGTTGATTCACACATAGTAAAGACATAATACTTAAAATAATTATCGTCTAAAATGTGTCGTTGCAACGAAAGGGTCCTAACTTAGCTTAATGTTGTGGCTACAAAATGTCATGCTGCTATTATGTTAGAGACAAAAACTTACCGTCAAAGGCGATAATTGCGTGGATGATTTTTCCTGTCCAGTACGTACAGTTCGCGCGCGAGTTGAATGCAGAGTAAATGTATGTGTCACCATACATTTGCTCTGCATTCAATTCGCGCACGAACTATAGGTACCCTACTTAGTCTTAGGCTGGGTTGCATCAACAAATTTCGACGGTCACGTAATCTTTAATTAAGGCGCTAACGAACGTTAGTCAAGGCGTTGATTCACCATTTTGACCATGAACCAATACTACTAAATTAACAGACGCTAAAGCTCTTACGTGTGTTACATTAAAACGAACGTCAGTTACAATAACCAATGGTTTGAATCAACCGGCCCTTAGCCCCAAGTTTAACACAAACGTGCATGTCACATTTAGGTACCTATAGCGTTACAAGTTACAACCGAATGAAATAGGTATACTTAATATGTTATTATTTAATCTAATACTTATTATATAATCTAGTATGCGTAGTGTGTTCAAACTATACTGCCGTCTTGCCGCATTGGTATCATTGAGATAATTCAATGATTGGTATTTAATATTAATAGCTAAAATTAGACGAAACTTTTTGAATTCTATGACATAATATTAGACCCTTAACTGCTATTTCACTGACTAAGCTGGAACAAAACATGCTTGGATTGCATCATTCAAAATAAGTATTTCATTTGGTTGATGTTCATGTTTAACAATTTAACTAACATTTTACTATGAAATAGGAAGGGTGTACGATGAATGAGGGATGGAGGATGGAACATTACCAGAAAGTTGTACTGTGGCTGTATATTCTACCCGAGGGACTCAGACCATCAAACTCAGCGTGCAGTGTATAAAGTAGGTACTCGTTGAACATAAACGAGAAGAACTTAGAATAGGATCAGCCCGCCTTTCACCGCACTCCTTTGGGTCCGATAAATCTGCGACTATTCATATACAATTTATATATTATGTCCAACTAGACGATGCTTGTGACTTCGTCCGTGTGGATTGAGGGTTTATGGTTCCCGCGGGAGAAACCTAAATTTTCCGTGATAAAAAGTAGCCTAGGTAACACATAGGCTACTTTTTATCAAGCTTTATCTATATCCATTTCAAATTTCAGCCAAATCGTTCCGTATTTGCGTGAAAGAGTAACAAACATCATACTTCATACTAATATTATAAATGCGAAAGTGTGTTTGTTTGTTGGTTTGTCCTTCAATCAGGCCGTAACAGAGCAACGGATCGACGTGATTTATTGCATGGGTATAGTTGGGGAGTGGGGACCTGGAGAGTGTCATATGCTACTTTTTATCCCGGAAAATTAAGAAGTTCCCGTGAGAATTTAAAAAAAAAATCCACGCGGATGAAGTCGCTGGCATTAGCTAGTACACACATAAGTACAAACTTTCGCCTTTATAATATTAGTGTGATAGTTTGATGAGATGCTATTATTTCTGTAGGAAGATTGAGTATCATTATGCCACATGCAAATCAAAGCAGCGAGTGTAGCAAAGCAACTAAGTGCATAAAGAAAGCCTTTGTTTTGCTGTGATAAAAGTACGCCAAGATAACTGCAGCCGTTAATTAGTTGATAAAAGGCTGATTTTAAAACAAGTTAACTAACGGCTACCTATATATTTCTGTGTGCTAAATGAAATAACAATTTATAAAATAAAATAAAATGTTTTTTCTAGTGCGTTTAATGAAACGAAAAGCTTCTAGAGGCTTTATTTAAATGAACGTTTGGAAATAAATTTCGAATAAATCAGACACTTTGTAGGCTCTATTGAATTGAATGTGAAAAACCCGTTCAAATGAAGCTATTCATCGGCGATGCGAATCCAGTGTGTGTAAAAACGGCGGGGACAAGTTTCAATGAGATTTTAATAGAGTGTGTGAATAGTCTCTTTATAATACTTTGTAGACGCGTTATGTTTTTGATTAAAAATTCTCAGTTTTTTTGACTGCGATCTCACTTGATGGTAAGTGATGATGCAGTCTAAGATGGTAGCGGACTAACCTAGTAGGGGTATGGCAGTTATATTAAACCCCCAGTCGGAACGCTAAAATTGCTTGGCGGTACGTCTTTGCTGGGTGGTAACTAGCCACGGCCGAAGCCTCCCACCAAGCCAAAGTAGCAGATGGATTGTTTCATCAGCTGCTTTATAAAACCACTAATTGTTTTCCAAAGGTCCATTAAGTAAACCGAGATACAATCCAATTGTGGCATACATATTAGTTTAACAGAATAAAGACAGGTCGCTCAATTTTATTAGTAAGTTGTAAGAATAATAAAAATCTGAAGATGAGTAGACAAAATAGACCGACACACATGGTCTGACATTACGTACATAGTTTTAAAAAAAAAATGTAAATTCTAGTGAGAAACTGCCGCTTTCGATGTGGTGGCACTATTTATACTGTTTTAAATAATTGTGAACTGTTCTTGTACCTTGACATTACTATAGTTAGTACCTAGGATCTTATTTGTAAGTTTACATACTTAATATTATACTTACTTTACCTCCTTAATTTTAGCAGGCTTTAATTTTACTATTCATAGTCTATACACATCAATCTTGTTAAAGATTTTCCCATAACCTTTTTCTTATAAAAATATGAATTTTCTAAAGCGTTGTAGGAACCGTAAGAGGTAATGACGCCGACATAATTTCCTGCGGTATATCCTATTGAAGTGTAGAGCGTAAATGTTCCGTAAAGAATATCCCAATACTATCCCCCGATTTCCATTAAATTTTACTACTTTGATATTGGTAGTACTTTTAGATCATTGTTATTATTCAGCTCATTCGATACCAGAACCGTCAGAATACTTTACTTTTTACACATAACATTTTGTTAGTGCCTTGTTTTATCTGTTAAATGGTCTCCGCGATACAGGTTCCCTAATGTGGAGACCAAAGTAAAAAAAATGACTGTAAACCTTGATTTTTTTATATTTAACTTCTTTTTTTATTAATATCTTCTCCGTCTTAGGTCACAAGTCTATAACAGGCAATAAGTTTTTTAATAATATAACAGAAATAATATAGACGAAGCTGCGTCCATTAAAATCACTTGTAAATAAAATAACGTGATTAATATAAGCAGCTCCGAAGATCATGAATTGCACTTATGAAATTTTTGTAACTACCTATTTTCTTATTCTTCGCGATATATCAAAGCTTAGCTCACTATCCACCAGTTCATTGAGAAAGCTTACGGTATCATACTCAAAGAGGAAGTTTGTTCGGCAGTTCAGAGTTTGTGCGGATGCCGGCCGAAGTTGAAATTAGATGAAAGAACAATCGCATAATCTATACTTATAATAAAACTGTAACAGGTCCAATTCTGTACATTGAAGATATTTTGAAAATTTTTTTTGGAGGGCACTCATTATTCGATACTGAAGCCAAATCTGTATTTTGTTTCATTTTTGTCTGTCTGTCTGTCTGTCTGTCTGTCTGTCTGTATGTTGGCCGCGCATCGCGCCGAAACTACTGAATGAATTCAAACGAAACTTGGCACGATTTGAGCCCATATTACGAGGTAGGACATAGGATACTTTTTATCCCGAAATTCTACCCCCGAAGGTGTGAAATAGGGGTTGAAAGTTTGTATGAAAGTCCTTAATTTCTCAAGTTATAGCCATGAAACTTGATATATGAGCTGCGGGTTGAAAATGGAGACATACATGTTTCACAGTTTTTGAAAATTCGACCCCCAAAAGGGTGAAATAGGGGATGAAAGTTGGTATGAAAGTCCTTCGTTTCTCAAAATGTTTTACAAGTTATATCAATGAAACTTTTAATTTTGGCTTACGGTAAAAAATAAAGAAGTACGTGTGTCACAGTTTTTCAAAATTCCACCCCTAAGGGGGTGAAATAGGGGGTGAAAGTTTGTATGAAAGTCCGTCATTTCTCAAGTTATATCGATTAAACTTGGTATACAAGCTACCGGTTGAAAATGAAGAAATAAGTGTTTCACAGTTTTTGTGAATTTTACCCCCGAAGGGGTGAAATAGGGGTTGAAAGTTTGTATGAAAGTCCTTCATTTCTCAAGTTATAGCCATGAAACTTGGTAAATGAGCTGCGGGTTAAAAATGAAGACATACGTGTTTCACAGTTTTGCAAAATTTCACCCTCAAAGGGGTGAAATAGGGGTTGAAAGTTTGTATGAAAGTCCTTCATTTCTCAAGTTATATCGATGAAACTTGGTATACAAGCTACCGGTTAAAAATGAAGAAATAAGTGTTTCACAGTTTTCGTAAATTTTACCCCCGAAGGGGTGAAATAGCGGTTGAAAGTTTGTATGAAAGTACTTCATTTCTCAAGTTATATCCATGAAACTTGGTATATGAGCTGCGGGTTAAAAATGAAAACATACGTGTTTCACAGTTTTTCATAATTCCTCCCCCAAAGGGGTGAAATAGGGGTTGAAAGTTTATATAAAAGTCCGTCATTTCTCAAGTTATTTCGATGAAACTTGGTATATCCACGCGGACGAAGTCGCGGGCATCAGCTAGTAGTATGATATGTGTCTATATCAAACTCCATACTACCATACTAATTGACCGAGCGAAGCGAAGGTCTCTGAGTCTACTTGGGTGAATTGGCACTTGTCCGTCCGTCCGTCCGTCTGTCCGTCTGTCAGAGCCTTATAACTTCTGAATTTCCGAACGTAATTACTTCAAATTTAAATATAATATGTAAACCGATGGCCTCCCGCCGAATATGGCTTAAAAAGTTATAAAAATCTTTATTTTCATAACTTTAAACATAACTTTGGGGGGCACTCATAGAAGCGAATGCGAAGTAAAATATTTTTTATAGCGTTACATAGGGTTGCAGTATATCATTTTAAAGATAATTAGGAATAGAGTCCAAAAATTTTTTTTTTTGAATTTTTCCCCTAAAATTGACGAAAGGGGGGGCATTCAAAGTGGCGATTTTCTAACGTCCAAAGTTGACCTCAGAACTCTCAATTTTCTGAACTCTCAATCCTCAAACTTGATCAATTATTTGAATTATATCCTGTACTTGAACAACAAATACTAAAATTAGATAAATATTATAAGGAAACGAAATTATTTAATTTTTAATGATGATGATATTTTTAACAGAACTTCACACTGATGTCAATAGATGGCGCTCTGTGAAACCGCGAGGTCTCAGTTCGGGGCGAACCACTAGTATTATTTTACTAGTAAATATTGATGTAGAATTTTAGTACCTATGTAATACCATACCATATTATAATAAGAACGTGCGTCTACCTTTCCATCTTTCTTCCTACTGGGCAGGTTTCCACACTTAAACTTCCAGTTGGAGGTCCCAAACGCCTTTCTATGTGTAACGAAATTTGTTGTAAGTTCACGCGGATAAAGTCGTTGCTATCATTTAGTACAATTAATAGTATCTACATTAAATATACATATCTAAGAAGTTCGAATATTTATGTTCGAGTAACTCGTCATTGGAGGAGAGTATCTGTGTTTACAAATTGGCATTCGATTTGCTGCTCTAAAATAGCATTACTCTATACGACGCGCGGCTAGTAGAAATATTATTTAATCGACGTTTAAAATTCACAAAAAGTTTGCAGATAGCCTTCTTAAGCGTACGTTATTTATGGGTTCTGTGAAACTATAAGAAAAATTGTATTACAATATCTCTATGACAATCACCTTTGAGGCTAACAATAGGAATACGTGTAGTATGAGATGGAGGGTCCACAATGGCAGCTCGTTGCTCCACCAAAAGTCACGAATATGTACATAGTGTAACAACACAACTATTATCCTTAACATCAAATGTGTTTTGCGAAGCCTAATAAAATCCTTTTATATTACTTGCTACATAGGCCATACTTTATTGTATTGCTATCTAAGCCATACGTTATTTGATTTGTTTAAAAACATCATGAATTGGGGTATTTAATACTTATCTTAATATTTTTATAGGTATCCATACTAATCCATACATTATAAATGCGAAAGTGTGTCTGTCTGCTACGCTTTCACGGTGTCAGGTAATCAACCAATTTTGATGAAATTTGGTATAGGGATAGTCTGTATCCAGGGGAAGGACAAATGCTACGTTTTATCCCGGAAAATTAAAGAGTTTCCACGGGAATCAAAAAATCTTAATCGACGCGGACAAAGTCACGCGGGAATCATCTTGTTGTTAATATCTTTTTGATCGCATACATGAATGAATACTATATTTTATTAAATAAGCTTAATTACATAATATGTACATAATTTAAAAATGTAATTACAGCAATTTAATGAAATGGTTCGTATTATTGCTACCATATTAGACTATACGAAATACTCATCTTTAGATCAAATATTATTACAAAATCATATCAATAATTAAAACCTATGTACTTACGTGTAAAATATTCATAAATGGTTTAGAATGAGTGTTATAAAATATTCGAGAGAATGTAGCATGAGGGGCGAAAATGGGAAATGCAAATTGGTTGTTGAGCTTTCCCTTACACGTATAAGCCTATAAGCTGTTGAAAAATAATATTATCTTTTTTTTACGATCCTTGTGTGTAATGAAATGTGTTCTACATTAAATTATTATGACAACCTTTGTTCTTCCGAAGAAAGATCCGTTAGTACCTACAAAAAATCTTTCCTTCACACATAACATACATTTTGATCGTTCAAGATGGTTTTAAATCTTTGAGGCATATGAGGCAAGTTGTAAGTATTAAACTCAGAGATTCAAAACGATTTTTGGATATAGCCGCTTATGTTAAACTATAGGTACAACCGGTTGATACTTTTGACAAATGCCGCAAATCTTAAGGTTGGATCATAATCATAACACGTTAAATATACAAAACTAAAAAAAAAACTTTATGTAAACAAGATTTTCTTCAGCTATTCTAAACAACTTATTCGGTTGGGGAAACGGCTCTTAAATTCAGTTCGTAGATTTGAAACAGTCATGTCAATCAATTATTAAAAGTTGTAAGGACTGCCAATTATATAAAATATAAACCTTAAAACAAACGCATCAAAGTTTAATTACGAATGTAGTATATTTATATTTAAGACCTTTTGTCTTCGTAACAACGCGAGCATGTCGGTGACGGTCTCGGTGACGCGAATCCACATGTTTACCCCCTACCAAAAAGTGCTTAACGCGGCTAAAGAAGTTTTCACTTCAAAAATAATAGCTCCTAAACATAACATTAACATGTAGTCAAGGTAAACGTCGAAATTTCCCGCAACACTGCCTAGGCAGCATGTTTGCGTAATGAGAGTCGTGGTACCATTGAATTAGCCCAATGTTTGCGGTCGAAATAATACTACCTCCCCAAACTAAATATTATGTACATGCAATGTTTATATAGTTGGTAATAGGAACCTTAAACGCGTTTCAGCATTAATAAGCACGACAAATCTTTAGATCCTTCGTGTAAAGAGCATATATGATTTTTAAATAACGCTAACTTTAATCATTTTAAATAATTTGGGTGGGCGCCTTGTTATCCATGTGGTCGAACTTCGTCCCTTGGACTAGCAATTTTCAAATTGACTGGGGAGCATGGGCTTGTTAGATGAATAAAACGATTTTTAAATAAAAAATATAAAATGAAACTTGTATCTAATCAGTCTCTAATCCTTGTATAATTTACTACTTAATAGTTTTGGGTATTCTTACCTACAGAGGGACACGTCGTTAGAAATAACTGGTATTTAATAAATATAAAACCAACATTGCTAAACCTTACCACGTTTATACCTACTACCTCTTTTAGAAGCAAATAAATAAAGATTTCACGGCCCACGCACGGTGTAAGCAGTATGTTAGCTACACCACCGTATGTAACATTAACTATTCATAGTAAATGCAGGCACTAGAGACTTAGGTGCTCATACTCTCTCAAAATTTAAGCCTTACAGCTGAAGCTCTCGAGACGAATGCGTGACACATGCAGTGGCACGTGTTTCATACGAATGATTACTCTGTGTACTGTGACTTGCATCAATGTAGTATTTATCTAGAATTCCGTACAGTTTGCATCAATGCTGTTTCCCTTAGAATTTTTTTAAACGGATAGTATAAGAAATCTATTTCTGTACAATATATACTTTGAAATTTTAATTGATATAGAGCATAAAGCAGTATTTTTTTTAATTTTAGTCTGTCTGTCTGTTTGTCTGTAAACGAACCACGGTCAAACTACTGAACGGATTTGATATACTGTCAGGTCTTAGAGTATATAATATCAAATCAAAGCTTCTTCTTTATCTATATATATAAAATTCAAAGTCCTGACTGACTGACTGACTGACTGACTGACTTATATATCAACGCACAGCCTAAACCGCTGGGGTTAGAAACTTGAAATTTTGACAGTAGGTTCCTTTTGTGACGTAGGCGCTCACTAAGAAAGGATTTCTCAAAATTCCACCCCTATGGGGGTGAAATAAGGGGTTAAAGTTTGTATGAAAGTCCGTCATTTCTCAAGTTATATCCATGAAACTTGGTAAATGGGCTACCAGTTAAAAATAAAGAAATACGTGTTTCACAGTTTTTTCAAAATTCCACCCCCAAAGGGGTAAAATAGGGGTTTAAAGTTTATATGAAAGTCCTTCATTTCTCAAGCTAAAGCCATGAAACTTGGTATATGAGCTGCGGGTTAAAAATGAAGAAATACGTGTTTCACAATTTTTGAAAATTCGACCCCCAAAGGGGTGAAATAGGGGATGAAAATTGGCATAAAAGTCTTTCATTTCACAAGTTATAGCCCTGAAACTTGGTATTTGGGCTTCCGATTTAAAATTATGAAATACATATTCCACAATTTGGAAATTTCTTTCCCCAAGGACGTTAAATAGAGAGTTTGTCCTTCAATCACGCCGCAACAGAGCAACGGATCGATGTGGTTTTTTGCATGGGTAGGTATAGTTGAGGATCTGAAGAGTGACATAGGCTTCTTTTTATCCCGGAAATGAAGGAGTGCCTGTGGGAATTAAAAAACTTATGCTACGCGAACGAAGTCGCGGGCGTCCTCTAGTTCAGAAATAAAATTATGGTATCGTACGAGCGCCTGAATCGAAAACAAGCAAGGACCGATTGTGTAAGAAAATCGTAATAGTAATCGTTTGTCAAACGGATAATTTGATCTATTCATGGAGTTCATAGATGCCTGCACGTCAAAAGCATGCATGAACTCCTCAAACAGTTCGAGTAATACGTTTTAAGCTGTCATTTGATTACGATTTGCACAATTGGGCCTCTATTTACAATTTTTTTAATAAGTATAAGTAGTGTAGCTATACGAATAATTTCTGTGAACACAGTGACAGTGACTGTACCAGATTCGTAATTTTTGTAAAAGCGGCACTCTCTCGTTGCGGACGCTCACCCTCACCCTTTTGTTATCACAAGTAGTTGCCTACAGGTACTATAAAGTACTCGAAGGTATGCGGCTGCGAGGTATGGAATCGTATAGTAATGTATTGAATATTCTTTATGTTTCTACGGAATAAACTTCCTCATACTCGTACATAAATGATACGGTGACGAAGTAGTAAGCAGCCAGCTAAGCTTTTGAGGTATCACCACGAATAGATAATAGTATTAATAATATTTTAATTAATAAACTTTATAGTGGCTTATTTTAATAGTATTACACACGTTTTATTATACCAGCTAATGCCCGCAACTTCGTCCGCGTGGAATAAGTCAGGGTCGCTTGCACAAGGACATTTTTAACTAATTTAGTTAAATTTTGTAATGCTGCCCCTTTTTGGCAAATGCATATTGTAGTTACCAAAAAGGGACAGCGTTAAAATATTTAACTAAATCAATTTAAGAGCCCTTGTGCAAGAGGGCCTAAGTGTAATTTACGTAGATAAATATAAATAATACTTACTACGTAGATTATAAATTCTAAATTATTTACTATGAAAAGATATTAGATTTATTTTCTAAATAATGTGTAATTTTTTTTAATTCCATGGGAATTCTTTATTTTTTCGGGATAAAAAGTAGCCTATGTCACTCCCCAGGGTCCTCAAATATGCCCATGCAAGAAATCACGTCGATCCGTTGCACTGTTGCGGCGTGATTAAGCAAACCAACAAATAACCACACTTTCGCATTTACAATATTAGTATGACTAGCTATCCGCCACGGCTTCACACGGGTAGGTAGGTACTATACATAGATAAGTCATAGGATAATAACACTACAGTCAAATTTGTTATTTTCATTATAGGTACCTAGTATAAAACATTGCTAGAAGACACGTGCGGATTGCCTTATTGATATTTAAAAGCCGTGTTTCCTTTTAATATAAATCACGGATAAAAAAGTTTTAATTTCCCCTGAGCCGGTGGAAAGCGCGGGTCAGGAGGCACACTGCCATCGCTTAAAGTCGTATTATTCTAATATTGTTGACGTTCGTGTTTTAGAATTATAGTCCTTATTTAAGGGACGTCAAGGTACATGACATAAAACTGTCATTTTAAAGTAATACAGCTTTAAGCGTTGGTAGTAACCCCCCTGAGCCAGCAATTTGCCGCGTCCCGTCTCATTATGAACATTGTTGTTTTACTAGCATGGTATTCTGACTCAGCATAGCCCGCGGTGATTAGTATATTCGGTAAATATAGATATTTTATAAATAATTTATTTTTACCACAATAAAATACAGTTTGCTACAGTGCATGCCCACATTTCAAAAAGGCGAATAAGAAAAACAAAGATTTGTAAAGAAGAGAAAATTAATAACCGCAAAGGGGACATCTTTTAAGCAAAATATGTATCCCATCTTAGGATAGATATTTGTCACTTTACATTAGGTGTGATCGTGGTCTAGCGTGAGCTTTTATGGAATAGGTAATTAAAAAACAGGTAAGTGTGAACTGAATTTAAATAGATTCAGACATCGAATATATTCACTTATTTTCTAATGCTAAGCCCATTGGGAATAAAACTTGCAGACGTAAGCATTACTAATTCCAAGTGGCACCTACATTCATACATACACTGCAGCAACACAATTTCTGCAATTTTTGTATACCTAATTACCTAAGTACTAACACGGTACATTAATACTTAGGTGACTTGCCAGAACTGATTTCCGCAGATTTTATTTCTAGTGAGCACATATTCGCTTTAAGAGTACGTACCTATTAATAAAAATATCCTTAACAATGAAAAAGTTCTAAGACAGAAATAGAAAGATGATCAAATAAACACTTCCTTATATTATAAAGTGACAAAAGTAACGCGATGAAAATCCAGACAACTATAAATCACGAGATGATATCGGAAAGTTAAGGCGCCAGGTCTTACATAAAATCTCTAGGAAACCCAGCTTTTCATCCCGTCCTATTTCCAGGCAATTTTTATATAGATTTAATATGTTTTCTGATACGAATGAACTATATAATATTTTTTTACAAAAGGGGATCCCTTTTGTATACTCTGGTATCAGTGCAAACATTTTATTTATGGAAAATAATCTCAGGAGACCATTGTAGCTTCGATGTTGAAAGCATTTTGTTTTGAAAATAAATACTATAAGAATTACAAATTAGAAAACACTAGATAAGGCAGCTATAACAATCGGCCAGTAAAAATAATTAGTTAACGAAATTTTATGGTTATTAACTTATGGCACAAGTTAAAATAGTCAAGCCAAAGTTTAGACTTGCTCCGGTATTTTACCTATATTGTGTTTAAGCGACTAAGCAATCATGGTAAAAATACACAGGACAATATTATGATACATGGTACGTATACGCATACTCATCTTCTTTGTATTGCCCTTTTATGAAGTTTCCTAAGCTCCAAGCGTGAAAGGCAACCCGCGATAATGATAGATGGCTCGACTTTCTCGTGGTAATATTAGCATGATAAATAACGTATTCTTATTGAATAGGAGGGCCTTTTTGTGGCATTTGTATGACTTCATGACGAGCGTCGTTATTTCTCCAGATATCTAGATCACGATCACATTCGCATTATCTATAGTTGTGCATGTTTGAAACTCCGAATACAAAATTGTTATTAATAATAAGCAAGCAAAACAATGAATGTAATTTCTTATAATCTCAGTAAACTTAGAATGCGCTTGCACATCTGAACAAAATTGGAATAGTACATTTCTGCAGCGGCCATCAAAACAGGCATTGATTCGCCTCGGCCACACATACGTAAGTCCATCAATGCCTAGTTGTGGCCAAGGCTTGTATAGTGCTTTTCTCAAATAATGCGCGGAAATTAAAACTAAGTGTTCATCACACTCATTGTCTGCACTTGAACTCATTTTGTCAAAAACATTTCAAAATCAATGACGAACAACGAACAACAATAATTTTTCCCGCGTCAAAGTGTTCATTATTGTTTTTTTTTTCAATAAACAGCTTTCTATTTGCAAGCTAGTTCGAAATTTAAATAAAACCTTTGATAAGTTACCTCCTTGGTTGCCATGTTTCGGAGTAAAAGATCGTTCCACTTTTAAACTACACGACAGATATGAATTTAGTATGTAATTTATTTGGCCGCTAAACCACGACAGATATGGATTTTCATACAACTTTAGAAGGCCGCTGCTCGCATGTATTTGGCCAGTACAGCAATTTCGATTTATCTCGAAGAAGGTTGTCAAAATAATGCTCAAATTTCCAAGCATGTTTTAGAAAAAGAAATTAACATTAGGTATCGAATCCGGTTTTTTCTAAGACATGAGTTCATAAATTACAGCTAATACAGCTAGCAGCGCCCTAAGAGGATATTTTGCAAAATTATCAGTACTGGTATTTCATAATTATATGCCATCTTTAAAATAAGGTTATTTCGGATAGCTCCGACGTGGCAGAGCTATAGAATACTCGAACTCTGTCATCGTTGTCGAGATAATGCAAACTTATACTATGACGTAGTTTAATCCACATCTACTGTATTCTTACCGATACTGTACTGTACTACAACTAGACAAGAAATTCAAATTAAATGAAAATAACCCTTAGATAAAATGAATAAATGCAGAATTAACATTGCTAGTTCAAAGCCTCTCTTTAGTAAATTTATTCTCACAGCCATTACTGACTACGATCCATATCCGAGAGCTTGCTAATGGTTATGAATAAAAATTTATCGCCTACAAAATGACCCTTTATACTGTTAAGCTCTATCTCAATTAAAACGCTATTAAGCACTTGATTTGTGGGCGCAATGGACGCCATGTGGTACCAACCATTTTCGTTATAATAATATCTTCTTTGGTGTGCATAAACTCTAGTTTTGGATATCTAGTGAAGAATTATATAAAAATACTGTATTTTGCTTTTCCAGGCGTTGCTAAAACGTAGCATTATCTCTGTCTCCACGATGCAAGCTATCTCTATTTCAACAAACGTAAAATCTATACTTAATATTATAAATGCGAAAGTTTGGATGGATGGATGTTTGTTACTCAATCACGCCAGAACGGCTAAACGGATCTGCATGAATGGCACAGAGATAGATTATAGTCTGGATTAGCACCTAAGCTACTTTTTATCTCGGAAAATTAAGGAGTGCATCAGCTAATCATTTATATATAGACTGATGGATAGACGTTTTATTTTCATTTTATTATGCCTATTTGGGAATTTGTAATCTTAAAAGTAAAAAATCTTCCTAATATTATTGTAACGAAAAATACCAAACATAAAATAATATGTAACATCAATTACGTAATAGGTTGCTATCGGTAAAAGATTCTAAGCTAACAATATTGTATTCCCGTTTGCAAAATTATCCAATTAAAAAATGGTCTTAAATGGCCATACTGGTACAGGATTGAGAGAATTCCACATTAAAAATTAAATTCTACAAAAACATTTAATCCTAAGGCTTAGTGTACATTGACTAAAATCACTGACGGATCGCTTCTTTTCGGCAGATGTAGCGGCTTGTCTTGTGTGTGCTCAGATGTCTCAAAGAAATTTGCGCAATCCATAGTTGCCGTAGAAAACCTGATGCTTCTGTTTTACAATCCTTGTCTGCTAGCCAATGTGCACCCAGGCTTATAATCTAAAAAAAACGTGTAACGCTTTTTACAATAAAAGCTGACACGCGACGCGGCCGCATGGCTTTTTACCAGCATATCCGATTTAGGGCAATAGCCGCGTTGGCTTTTTGACATTTCAGCATCCGACTTCCAGCAGACGACTCACGTCAGCACGTTAAGCCGTCGCATCGGTCCCGGCCACTAACATCTGATAATAATCGTTACAAAACCCTAAAGAGTTTAAACACTCATATAGTCGAGTCGTATGCGGAAGGACGTGGGAACCCACCGCATTATTATCCCAAGAAAACTTCTACCATTATTTGATTAATGAAAAGAGGTCAAGGCCCTCAGAAATGAGAAATTCGACACACAGAGAGAGAGAGCAGTATCTACATGTACGGTAATAGACAATACAGATCATGTTCGCTCACCGCAGGCCGTAAGTTGTATAGCTGTGACAGCACAGTTCGCTTATCTTAATTGCTTCCCCGGATACGATCAGCCGCGGAATTATCTGCAGCGGCTAGAATTGCTGCGACTTTTTGTAGAATCAAGCTTTAAAGTCTAGCTTTAGGGCTCAAGAAGTCGCGGCGGGTTGAGAATATTATTAAGTCTGGAGTTAATACTACTTCAGCAGAATCGCATCCCATACCAGAGGCCCAATTGTTTTTAAGCAAATCGTAATCAGTCGATAGCCAAGACGACTGGGCACTACCTACCTTTTCTTTCCAGGAAAGTTTTTCGGCGTGTCGCCGTGTTTCCGAACCCTCACATAACGTATTACTCGAACTGTTTCAGGAGTTCGTTCATATTTTTTGACGTGCAGGCATCTATGAAATACTTAAACAGGGTTCTCCCCGTTCGCCGAATTATACGTTTGAAAAACGGTTACGGTAGCGATTTCCTTACACAATCGGGGGCAGAACATCTATAAAATCATTGGTTGAGACTGTCAGTAATCGCAAGGCGCACCTGGTCGTGCTCGTGAGATAGTTTCCGCTATTTCTTTCCACATAATATATATATTTTTTTATCCTCTACAAGTTAGCCCTTGACGGCGATCTCACCTGATGGTAAGTGATGATGCAGTCTAAGATCGTAGCGGGCTAACTTGTTAGGGGCATGGCAGTTATATTAAACCCATACCCCTATTCGGTTTTTACACGGCTTCGTAACTCAACGCTAAATCGCTTGGCGGCACGTTTTTGCCGGTAGGGTGGTAACTAGCCACGGCCGGAGCCTCCCACCAGGCCAGATCAGGGAAAATTCAGAAATTATAAATTCCCAAATTGACCCTGCCGGGGATCGAACCCGGGACCTCCGCACGTTAAGATAACAGCACTACACACTGCGCCACGGAGGTCGTCAAAAAATTATATTCGTTTTAAATGCGGAACCATTCGTGAGCGAGTTCGACTCGCAATCGGCCGGCTTTTACTTTTATTAAATATACGGCCTGCTAATATAAGCACAAAAGTATAAGTGTAGGGAAGCTTTTCACGTTTAAACATTATTCACCAGTTCTTATTTCTCAATCACCGTAATGGGTATGATTACACCAATGTGCGGGGGCTGGCGAGAGCGACAATGTGTCGCCGTGTTACCAAACAAATCATCGTACCATTTTTTGCGAAACTATAAATCTTCTTGAACAAATAGAAACTTTTATATCTACCTAAAGGGTTGTAATCTCCGAGTAATGATTTTACTTGTAAGATAATATAATAAAAAAAGATTGTATTTAGATACGTACCCCTCAAAAAATTTATCATTCATCGTTCAGACAAAAAAAACTAATTCAAAATAGTTTCATACATTTAGGAGCTACGATGCCACAGAGATATAGAAAACTTGAAATACAAAATTATCTTAAATACTAAAATTATGGATTTATTATGTTTTGTAACAGTATTTAAATCATCTCTAAAGTTATATTGTGAGGCATCAGTGTTTTATATGATTACAGCTTAGAATAACAGCTACGATTACAGTTTTGAGATCAAACTCTATTTCAATAAAATTAAAACTGTATTATGCAGTGAATACCCGCGCGCCATGTGGCTGGAACGGCTTTCATGAAATATATAGCGTTAATCGTCAATGGGTCGATAGCATGAATTATAAGCGAACCTTTTCGTTACATATAGTCACACTAGCAATCGCCCGCGGCTTCTCTCCCGTAGCATTATTCGCTCCCGTAGCATTATACCTTGTCTACATTATGCTGGGCGTTCATGAATCAGTCAGTGAGTTGAGTTGGTGAGAGTCATGGAAACCGCCATTTTGTCATTTCAAACTTTCCTATAATATATTAAACACTCATACTCTAGAGATTGATGATTTTATTTGTACCGGGTTTTCAAATGCACCATCAGACATACAGACGGGCGGACAGCGGAGACTTAATAGTAGGGTCCCGTTGACCCCTTTGGGTACGGAACCCTAAAAAACATCATTTTCTGAAAATATCACATCCATATAAACACCTTTCCTGTTCATAGTATGTTTTCACCCTTGCTAAAACATTTTATCCCTGTATTTCGTACCATACAAATGACGTATCAACATAATTATTTTATGATGAGTTTTCCAATATGAAATTCGAATATTATACGCGCGGATAATTTTTTTATCACGACTTAAAAATTATCTAAGGACGTGAAGTTATAAACAGTCGTATATCGTATCGTACGAAATAGACGATGAATGTTATGGAACAGAATATTCGCTCACGACTTTAACATCTATTGAAGTCTCAATTAAATTACATGTAACTATCGTCGATAGCAATAAAATCCATACTAATATTATAAATGCGAAAGTGTCTGTCCGTCTGCCTGCTGCTCTTTTCCGACCCAAAGGATATAGGTTACTTTTTATCCCAGAAAATTAAGGAGTTACCGCGGGAATAAAAAAACTCTTCCACGAGGACGAAGTCGCGGGCATTATCTTGTTAGTATTCAATACGGTTAAGAAGGGTATAAAGCGTAAACTCCAGCTACTTATTATTTAATCTGTGCCTTAGTAAGACGAGTACTTGAGTCGTATTTTGAGGGGACTAGGCTCAAGGCACACCTACTGAGACCACATGAGTAGATAAACTATAGCTACTCATGTGCTGAGACAGAGTAAAAGCGATGCGATGTATCCAGTTCGCAGAGATCACCATAGCGCGGCGTGTATTATCCAAAAAATTGAAGCGATCTGCCAGAACGAAGCGTGAATACGCAGAAACGCGCGTGTGGCGCACGCACACTGTATACAAACTGTAGGTATGTGTTGAGCCTAAAGGTTCCCAAAAGTTAAAGCGAAGAGTTAGGTCGATTTTATTAAATTTGGAAAAGTTTCGCCGTCTAATTTCACCCTTTGGTTACCCACACGAAAAATCCGATCCGCTGACTTCAGGACGTAATAAATTCTGAAGACAAACATTGTTATTAAAAACTGAAAGTTTTCCGAAGTTAAGATAAAGTTATGATAATTTACAAACTATGACTCGATGATTTCTGCAGATTAAATAATTTTGAATTTTTTCATTGAAAGAAGGAGGAATTTTTATAGCAGATGGAACTGATGACAGCAAATCAATGGCAATCAATGTAATAGCTTATTATATTCCTGATTTTTAATCATACTTATGGATGTAATAATGGATACAATGAATATTTTGCGTAGGTATATCCGTGGAAATTAAATAAAAATGGAACGTTTACTACAGATACAAGCATATGTAAGAGACAGCATAAAGGTTTAATGCCCAAACGAATGTCTCCCCAGGGCTCGCCTCACATTAATTAGGCCGAATCGCTTATCTGTATTTGCGCTGAGAATCGACGTGTGATAAGGTCTTTTAATAGTGATCGCACATTTTTCATATAAATAGTGAGCAAATGAGGATGAGGTTGAGCCATGGTTCCTCTATAGAACCAAATATAGGTAAGTAAAAAATACATACATGTACATTGTGTTGGATCAACAGTTAAATGGAATTCTATTCTATTTAGTTTTCAGGGAACACTGCAGATGAAAGTTGGTACCACAATTTGCATGTGCAAGGCAAATTACATGCACGCGGCAAGTTTTTCATTACATACCTGCGTAATTCATGTTATAAAATTATTGTGAATTACCTTTGAAACTGAATAAATTACCGTCAGTCTGATAATATATTTGAAGATCTCTCTACTGTCTTATGTCTCATTTACTTTTGTATATGGAGATTTTTTTAACCCAATTTTTTTACTTTTCCGTACAATTTTTCAAACATTTTCTTTCATAAGAACCTTCTCCCAATAACAAACACAAAAAAAAAGAATTAGCGAAATTGGTCCAGCCGTTCACGCGTGATGCCGTGACCAAGGGAAATAGGGATTCATTCTTATTTATAGAAGTAAAAAGTATAGAGAAGATTATAATAGGTAAGTCTATCCCTACGACGCGGAAGTTTTCCGCGAATATTTTGCCCTATCCTGTCCGTAGTGTGTTTTCGTTCTTCAATACTTACTTTTAGATTTTGGCTAGTGAATATTCTTGAAAACGCTTTCGACCATCGTAGAATCATGCCTAGGTAACCATGAATGGTTGTATTCAAGATTAACATTTGCCTTCACCATAGTTTTCCGAATTTCGAGACTGAAATGAAGAGAACAGCTACTGTCGTCATGCTTCGCCTCTGATTGTGTTTTTTGAGGCATTTTACTACAACATTTCTTATCTTTTGCTCGTAGCCACCACTATAAAAATTCCTCTGACATTTCAACCATTCACTCGTAGGGACCTCGGTGTGAATATCAGCGTTCAACAGACAGGTGCTATTGTTCAGCGTTTCACAATTTTTACCATTGTTAAAAATAAAATGTTAAAAAGACAAAAATGTTTTTATGCCCCTTATCTCACTATATATATTTTGTAAAAAGGTTATAAACGAGCTTTTGACTGTATCTCATTTTAAAGCCATTTACACTTGACGCATTGAATAAATGAGAATATTATAAATCTCATAAAAAGAATCATCAGGACGTTACTTATTTTTCTTAAAAGGTTTTATCGGGAAAAAAAATTACCATTTGGAGATTTTTGGATTTCCATTTGAAATGAGAGTCAATTTTCGATAAAGAAAGAATACAAAAGGCTCTACTTGTGACGATGTCATGCTGTTTACATGAACATTTGATTCGTTCGTGACGTCATTTACTTGCAAACAAGGGCGTCTTAACCTCGAAATTCCAATGCATACCTACAATTTTTTTTATACATAATATAATTGCATAAATGATATGAAACTCTACCTTTCGTAGTAAGTGAAATAATTGAGTTAAACAAAATCTCAACATGTTTCATTATGAACTTGAGGCAGATTGTAATTCTTGTTGATAAGAGCGAAGAGGACTATTTTAAGGATTTTCGTAAAAAACAAAATCACGTCAAGCATAGTGGATAAACTCTATGATCCAAAGAAGCTGCCAGGTGTTATGATCTCAATAAACGTTAAGTCGAAGCTTATGAATACTTAAGATGAGCAGTATTAGTAGCGCGCACATTGAGAGGAATTATTGGAATGTTGCCCGTAATAATTTACGAATCGCACGGAATGTTGAAAAGTATTTGCAAAACGGGTAACGTTCAAAACATCGTGAATTCACCCGTTGAAACAATGGTCGCACGTAAAGAAGAATAAGCTCCACGGGTCGTGCGAGCTCTGGAGCTGTACGTGTGAGTTAGGGCTTATTGTGATGGAGACATGCGCGGTGTGTGGCCCTGAGAGAGACTTCGCATAGTGACGGCCGGCGTCACGGGGAACGCTCGCCGGTAGCGCGTTCTCCGACCGATCGCTACCACGTTGTAACTTACGTAAGTTGAAGAGAATAATAAATCAAAACACCTATAACATACACACCAATTAAAGGACACAGTTGGACACTTGTGTCACGTGTATAAACTAATTATATTGTATACATTAAAGCGCGCGTAAACTTGTGGAGTGAGCAATCATAAGTGGGTGCTAGATCAGTGTTTGTTTGACATTTGAGTGTTAAATTGAATAGGTAGCGCCGGCTTTTCAACACAAATTTTATGTGAGTATGAATAATTGTATGTATGAATTTATTTGTAAAAACGCCATTATTATTGATGATTAAACGAACTTACCTGTAAGTGAAGTTCTATCCCAATTATATGAGTACGTTTCATTCGATCACTGTTGAAAGAGCACATGGATCCTAGCGTGTGTAACATTGGCTTTTACGTTAACTCTTGATAAACAGAGGCGGCTTTTGAAACTTTCCATACAAACAATGTCACCTGGTGGACTTTACTTCAATTGATTGTGTACTTTAATGAAAGAGTATGTCAGATATCTCTTATTTAAATATCATTCTTATTTTTTTTACAGTGTGTAGGTACATCTGAGTCTTAGTAGAATAGCATTTTCCCACTTAAATATCTAAGCCACACGTAATTATCCCCAAGTTTTGGACTAAGAATGAGCAAGTAGACATTTATTGGATAGAAGCAGGCGTTACTTTGCGTCCTTTAAGTCCTTAAAGTTGTAAGAAGATTGCTTTACAATCGTGCATTGTCGAGTCAACATCTCCTGAAGATGCTCCAGTGTCGGAGTGAAACGTACGTTGAGAATAATTTGGAAGATTTATGTGGTGTGGTGAATATTGCAAGCTGCAAGTGCAAGATACACTGTACCACATATATTTGCCTACTGTTGCGGATTATAGCAAATTAAATTTCTAGTTCCTTCATAAGAAGGCATTTATTAAAACCCCTAGGTAGATACCTATACCACATACCTCTACAACACCCTTTATTCTAAGAGTGTTCACCCTCTCCACCCAATGATAATATTTAGTAGTAATAGCTATTACCTATTCTGTGGTAATAGTAAGTGTTTTATTCGATAATAATGTGGTCCTAGATATTATCGCATATGCCATGACCTGCACTGAATATAGCTATTCAGTGGCAACGACTTAGGTCTTAGAGTATTAACAAAAATTAACAATTTAATTAATTTCCTGGTGGGAGGCTTCGGCCGTGGCTAGTTACCACCCTACCGGCAAAGAAGTGCCGCCAAGCGATTTTGCGTTCCGTGAGATTCGTTCGCGTTAAGCGTTGCCGTGTAGAAACCGAATAGGGGTATGGGTTTAATATAACTGCCATGCCCCTAACAGGTTAGCCCGCTACCATCTTAGACAGCATCATCACTTACCATCACGTGAGATCGCAGTCAAGGGCTAACTTGTAGTGGATTAAAAAAACAGCTCTGCCCGTCCCGCGTTGACAGACACGTGACCTCCGAGTAAACATGCTCTGTGACGCATTTATCGTAAGGACCATGCAAGTTCGGTCATCCGTATGTCACTGACTTCGGTCAATATTGTTTACGCCCAGTGAAGTATTTTCGTCGTCGATATCCTTGGAATTAAATACATGGTACCAAATTACACGGGTGGTTTAAAATTATAACTTTTTGAACTTATTTGATTGTGAAGTAATCACAAAATGCGGATTAATCGTAGATGCTATTTATTTAAAAGCGTTATATTTAAGCCAGTGAATTAGAATTTTATAATAATATTAGCTGATGCCCGCGACTTCGTCCGCGTGGATGGATGGATGGATGGATGTTTGTTACTCAATCAGGCCGAACGGCTGAACGGATCTGCATGAAATTTGGCACAGAGATGGATTGTAGTCTGGAATAACACATATACAATTTTTTATCCCGGAAAATTAAGGAGTTTCCGCGGGAACCAAAAGCCTCCATTCACACAGACAAAATCGCGGGCATCAGCTAGTTAATAATAAATGCAGAAAGGTGGTCGATTCAGGAAAGTTAAGCCGGATGGTTAAGCAAGAAGTACTGCGGGAAATTTGTTTCTGGCTCTCTTGAGCGAATTTACTGCACAACTTAGTCCATTAGTGTTTCAAGAACGTACGGTTTTTAATTCGGCCTTGAAAACTTAGTTAATGGCTGCGGCAAAATGTTTTACGGATTAAAATTTTGTACCAACATTGTAGTTAAACTTTAATGATATCCCTCGGGGAAAACTCGAAAAATTTCAGCTGAGTTGAAGTTGCTTAGTTAAAGTAAAATGATTTAGATGAAAATATTTCATTTTAAACAGAAATTTTCATTTAAACGACCGTCATACTTATGAATGTATTCATGCGAATCGTAAATATTATACGCGAGTGTGACATAGTTAAAATTCTCTCGTTGGATTTTTTAACTCCAGTGTTTATTTTCGAATATTTAAAAGCATAGTATCAGTATTAATATTGTATGAAGAATCGGGGAGAATGTTGTACATACTTCATGCCTATACCAAAACTCATAAACATCACCACAAAATCAGAATCAAACCATTGCTAATACAATTTATTGGACTATCAAGGGATTATAATATTACTAACCCAGTCATGGTGACTGGTAGACAAACATAGCCGACTTATTGATTTTTAATGCCATGAACCTATAAATAACCCTACTTACTTTCGTAAGCGTAAGTGAAAAGGCATTTTCAATATTTTTATTACGTTTTATATCTCGATACCAAAACTAATTCTGAGAATAGGATACCTACTTAATTAATAAATATAATTTCCCGCGATATAACGTGGGATTTCCGTTTATACGAATTAACAAATACAAAAGACTTAATTAGTGTTTTGAACATCGAAATAGGTATAGGTATACTAAAATTCTAAATCAATGGTTTCGAACCATCATGCCTTTGAAATTAATAAAGATTAATAATTTCAGTTTCCGTGTATCAATTTAGGGTGAAACCTGTAGAACCGACTTCTATAATAGGTACTAATATATTTCAATAGAGCTAGCTACGGCAATGTTACCAACTAAGGCAGGGCTAAAAGGCAGGGACTAAAAGGCAGGGCGAGCTTCTTTTTAACCGTAATTTCCAAAAATGAGGGTGAATCGCAATTCGGTGCGTATTTTTTTCACACATTGTCTTCGGACTCGTCTCACAACCGCTCAGTGGTAATGCATGACATGACGACGAAAGGTGCGATACTATACCCGTATGATGAATGTGTAAATACACGGCTAGAAATTGTGAGAATACAAAATATGACATACAGTCATGCTCTGTGAGTCATGCTGATATCTATAGAGCGTACTTTGACTTAGCTCAGACTTTACTAAGAGTTAAAACGAGATGGACTTATGTGAGTAACATAAATCTGTCTCGTTTTAACCATGTCTTAAGTCTAAGCAAAGTCAAAATTCGCCCTATAGATCTCACACTGAGACACCCTAACACTTGTAGTTCAGGCAGTATCATAATTAATAATGTAAAAGCATTGCACCAACCAGTATTGCAGCGAAAAGTTAAAATTACGTCTGGATAATAATATAGCGCACAGGACACCGCGCGCATAATTGAGTACCTTCAAAGCTCGAGCTTAGAGCTTAGCCTACACCTGCAGAATATTGCATAAAATATAAAGCTGGCACGATGACACTTGAAAGAAGAAACACTAAGTTAAGGTATTAGCATAATATGTAGGTCAAGTTAAGATCAACGCGAGAAATGTGCCATTTCGACCGTCGCAAGCCACTTTCATTTTTTGTATGCAAGCGAGAGTGCCAAAAGTTTTGCGCAGTGCGTCGCTTCCTCTGACTGAATATGTATGGAGCTGAACTTGCCAATTCAAATTCGCCTAGGTACTTTATTCACCACATCGCGGGATTATTGATTTTTTTATTGAGGAAGAGCATACAAAAAACTGGCAGAACGCGAGCCGCCAATAACCCACTTTTGTTTATTGTTTTTCCCACTTTTAGTTATTGAACATGAAACTCAACCTAAATATTATGGTGTATAAAAATAATAAACGGTTTAAAAAGGAGAGGTAAAGTAATTGCAAGATTAGACAGTTCGCTAACTCCATACTAATATTAGTATGGAGTTAGCGAACTGTCTTATCTATAAATGCGAGAGTGTGTCTGTCTATGTGTCAGTATGTCTGTCTGTTACCTTTTCAGGGTCCGTCTGTTTAACCGATTTTGAAGAAATTTGGTACAGACATAGATTGCATCTAACGGACGGACATAGGCTATCCCGGAAAATCATTGAGTCCCCATAGAATTTAAAAAAACTACGCTGTCATTCCGAGAGACTCGGGCCCAGTTGTAGTGGGCCAGCAATGGGTTGATAAGATGATGACGCAGTCAACTTCGCAAGCATCAGCTTAATCAATCAATGGCTCAACCAAACCTACCTGTAACGACATTTTATTGAATCAACATTGCTGCCAAGTGACAATCGTTCTAATTTGGCTGCCAGACGATCAATAGCAGTTTTAACGCCTACTTGAAAAAGGTTACATTTTCTATACCTTTCCTTTTCTCGTCAACCGGTCATATATTATAAATCTACTAGAGGATGCTCGCGACTTCGTTCGCGTGGCATAAGTTTTTTTAATTCCCACAGGCATTCCTTAATTTTCCGGTATAAATCCTATATCACTCTCTAGGTTCTCAACTATACCCATGCAAAAAATCACGCTGATCCGTTGCTCTGTTGCGGCGTGATTGAAGGACTAACTCTCTATTTAACGTCCTTGGGAGTAGAATTTTCAAAAACTGTGAAACACGTCTTTATTTTAAACGAGAAGCTCAAATACCTAGTTTCATGGATATAACTTGAGAAATGACGGACTTTCATATAAACTTTCATCCCCTATTTCACCCCCATAGAGGTGGAATTTCAAAAAAATCCTTCCTTAGTGAGCGCCTACGTCACAAAAGGAACCTACTGTCGAAATTTCAAGTTTCTAACCCCAGCGGTTTAGGCTGTACGTTGATATACAAGTCAGTCAGTCAGTCAGGACTTTGAATTTTATGTATATATAGATGACTGTGACTGATCATCTTGCACCCTTTTTAAAATATTATCGAATCACAACTAGGTCAACGAACAGACACTTTTCAGTTTATTACCGCGCGTTTACATACTCGTATACGCCATCGCGGTCCTTATTACCGCTCGCGATTAAAATCATCGGCATGTTGCGCATTTTCACGCTACAGCGCATTTGCAAGAGAATATCAAAGATTAATGTTTGAACAGGAAGCTCTCTTCCTGACTCTCTCTTGCGAATTAAATGCACCTTAAGAATTTTTACTAACTATAATATTACGTTTTCTCATTATAAAAGCTCTCACTTTATTATGAGTAAACTCAATTAAAATCAAATAAAAGTTGAAAGATATTTCAAAATTACTTTTCTACTAAAGTACAGCAGAAAGTTTTCTTGCTCACCCTTTTTCATCTATTAATTATTTACGCCGTCCGCTCGACCGTTACATTTTACACTTGGTAAAATTCTAAAAACTCTGCTAGTAACTTCACGGGAACAATTCTTCGAAGTTTCTGGAACTTTCGACTCAGCGTAAAACCCAATAATTAGGCTGTAAACACTCGAGAAAAGATTTGCACAGTAAATCTTATACTATGGTCTAAAAACATACTAGTATAATCGTGGCCTTATGATTAATCTTAATTGATTGATTTTTGTTCTGTGTTTTCATTTTCGGATTCCTCAAAATGTAATAATATGAAACCATGACACAAGACTAAACCTTTGCCGTTTGATTATGTAACGTTAGGCGAGGTGCTCGAATGGCGACCCCACACTGAACAGCGCAGCATTAGCAGATCCCCACTATAGGTAGACGGACGTCATCAAATGAGTCGTAAGGAACTGCTGGATTCGCAAATCCGCGGCGTTTGAAAGTCCCTGCAAGAGACCTAATAGGTATGTCCAGCAAAATACGTCTATCGGTTGACGATGGCCTCATAATATTATAAAAATTTACTATGAAACTGGAGTTAAATTATAACCTCTCTTCTCTAGCTGATAAAGCTTGTATGTGGTCTTCACAATCATTTGTGGTAGAAACTGTAGTGTGTAGAGCTTACGTAGAGCTGGCGTAGACCTGCCATAGACCTGCCGTAGAACCTATTTGAAAGCTACATTATACGTTGTGATGATGTTTTTGTTTCTCATAGGACATCCCTCCTAGGGGGGAGACCGGGTTATGTGGAATTTGTACACGCTAAAACCCCATCGGTGACCATTATCAGCGCATGATGAAAGGCTCCTGGAACTCTTAAAAACTTGCGCCGGAGTCTTCCTTGCGCGTCGCCCATGCTGCAGGGCTCGTCCTTAGGCCAATTGAACCCGACCTCGTGTTATTTCCTGGACAGTTACAGCCACGGCCAGCTGCCGTCTTCCAGGCCGTCACATGATATTAGGAGGAGCGGAAAGAGCTCCAACTCTGGCCACTCGTGACTCCGGAGTTCCGTCGACAGGGGCTATTAATCCGATGGCTCAGAGTATTGATCACTCCCACCCTGATGTGTCCGTCTCCGAGCAGGGTCGGTGCGCTCGCGAACTCGCTCGGCGGACTCTTTTTGGATCATTACTCTTTCACAAAAGGAGACCACTGCCCTCCATGAGTCTTCTTCCGTTAGCATTGCTGCTATAACTGCAGGCGGGAAAGGACTCTCCCTATTTGTTATCTTGTTACTCAGTTGCGCTAAAACAGTTAAAAAAATGTTTAGGTTTTGTGTGTTGGCAGCCAACAAGCACTACTAAACAAGCCAATACATAACGACGTGTCGACGGGAAAATTCGCTATGAATGGTTAGTACTGCAACGACTGCAAAACAATTTTGAGAATTTAGCGCCAACACGGGTTTAAATGTTTGTTTTATTTATATTTTTGCATCCGTCGTTCCATTTTAAACTTTTGTTTTAAAAAGTAACGTGGATTTATCTAAACTGTAACGTACTTTTTCTTCACTAGATTTATAATCATTCTAATCGTATTCTAGACCAAAAATTAAATAGTCTATGTTATGTTACTAATGATAAAAACACTAGAGGACGCCCGCGACTTCGTTCGCGTGGCATAAGTATTTTAATTCCCACAGGCACTCCTTCATTTCCGGGATAAATAGAAGCCTATGTCACTCTCCAGATCCTCAACTATACCTACCCATGCAAAAAATAACATCGATCCGTTGCTCTGTTGCGGCATGATTGAAGGACAAACTCTCTATTTAACGTTCTTGGGGATAGAAATTTCAAAATTGTGGAATACGTATTTCATAATTTTAAATCGGAAGCCCAATTATCAAGTTTCAGGGTATAACTTGAAAAACGACGGACTTTCATTCAAATTTTCAAGGGGGTGAAATTTTTAAATATTTTGACACACGTGCTTCTTTATTTTTTACCGAAAGCCAAAATAACGAGTTTCGTAGATATAACTTGAAAAATATCTTGTAAAATTAGGGACTTTTTTACAAACTTTACTCCCCTATTTCAGCCCTTTGGGGGTAGAATTTTCAAAAACTGTGAAACCCGTATTTCTTAATTTTTAACCGGTAGCTCATAGGTATACCAAGTTTCATGGATATAACTTGAAAAATGACGGACTTTCATACAACTTTTCAACCCTTATTTCACTCCCTTAGGGGTGGAATTTTAAAAAATCCTTCCTTAGTGAGCGCTTACGTCACAAAAGGAACCTACTGTCAAAATTTCAAGTTTCTAACCCTAGCGGTTTAGGCTGTGCGTTGATATATAAGTCAGTCAGTCAGGACTTTGAATTTTATATATATAGATTATTTTGCTGATCGACATTATCGATAAATTATTAAGTTAATGACAAAGATGTTTTAAACAATTGAATGTACCTACCCACCACAGATGTGGGCAGATACACTCAATTGTTTTCCGTGTGTTGTTGGCTGTGACAGCTCATCAGGAAAAATAATGATATTGTTACTTTTTCAATAATACGAAAATATTATGTTTATTCTGTAATTTAGGCTTGACTTTATTTCTGTAGGAAGAATTGTGCCGTTGTTTTTATGTAGCAGCAACAACTACCGTCAACAGTTTTAAGCGTTACCTGAACAACGCACAGTAGGTATGTTTTAAAATGTAGCTAAATAAAAAAAGCCTTTCGGAAAACACATTTTTACACTAAATGCATTTTACCGCTTGAAAACCGAGTAAAACGTTTAACGTATGGTTTACTTCACGAGCTTAAGTTTTTTCCCTTGTTTAGTGTTATCTGTTCGGCCATTACGCTTTGGACTAGCCAAAATTGCATTGAAGTTTGTTGAAACCACTTTAAACTTTAACATATCTGACAGAGGTACATTTATGTTAATGCGTTGGCTTTGTTATATTACTGTGAAAAGTGATTTTATTTTAACGATAACGTATGAGGATATACTCAGAGGCACACGTCTTATTTCATCATCAGTTCATCAGTATCATCAGTTGATACTTTGAACCCGTTCATCGCTTCTTGAATAAAATCTTTTGGTAGATTCATTCGACGATTCGAAAGCACATGTAAAAGTTTATTTGAATAAAAACCATTTGAATTTTGAATTTTGAATTTTCAAAAAAACCGGCCAAGTGCGAGTCGGACTCGCGCACCGAGGGTTCCGTACAAACCTGTAGTAAGTTTTAAATTATTATATTATAAAAAAACTACTTAGTAGATCTCGTTCAAACCAATTTTCGGTGGAAGTTTGCATGATATTAGTACATCATATATTTTTTTTAGTTTTATCATTCTCTTATTTTAGAAGTTACAGGGGGGGGGACACACATTTTACCACTTTGGAAGTGTCTCTCGCGCAAAATATTCAGTTTAGAAAAAAATTATATTAGAAACCTCAATATCATTTTTGAAGACCTATCCATAAATATCCCACACGTATGGGTTTGATGAAAAAAAAATTTTTGAGTTTCAGTTCTAAATAAGGGGACCCCCAAAATTTATTGTTTTTTTTCTAGTTTTGTGTGAAAATCTTAATGCGGTTCACAGAATACATCTACTTACCAAGTTTCAACAGTATAGTTCTTATAGTTTCGGAAAAAAGTGGCTGTGACATACGGACGGACACACAGACAGACAGACAGACAGACAGACAGACAGACAGACAGACAGACAGACAGACAGACAGACAGACAGACAGACAGACAGACAGACAGACAGACAGACAGACAGACAGACAGACAGACAGACAGACAGACAGACAGACAGACAGACAGACAGACAGACAGACAGACAGACAGACAGACAGACAGACAGACAGACAGACAGACAGACAGACAGACAGACATGACGAATCTATAAGGGTTCCGTTTTTGCCAAATTTGGCTACGGAACCCTAAAAATGAAAGCAGCAGGGGCGTGCTGACTTTACTTTGTAGAGATTGAGTTACAAAGCAGATGTCTAGTTTCTCGTAGTTACAAGACTTTCAAAGTACCGATAGGATTAAAATACTATACCAATAGAAACTGTATAGCTCTAATAGTTATTTATGCAACAGTTGTGTAATAAGGGGTATTAAAACACGAATGTGGGTTTATCACACGACGCGTAGCGGAGTGTGATAATAGTATCATATGAGTGTTTTAATACCTAATTATCAACTGTTGCATACAAGGCTTTATCTACACTCATAATATGAATCCTCTATAACAGATTCTGAAATAGTTAGCTTACTGCTAACATTAAAACATCCAGTCCTAGTAACCTAATATCATCAAAACTCAAAATTTGAATCGCTCATTTTTTTTTTAATTTTTTTTTTTAATTTTTTTTTTTAATTTTAATTTTTATTATTTTTGTTAACAAAACAATAAAAAAAAAACGAAGAAAAATGGCGGGGAAAATTCTAATTACCTACTTTTTTTTACAGCGCGCGGCGTTCTGGTAGTGAAACGCGCGTGTATGACAATGTTCTTTTTTTGAAATTCGTACAGATGTTCTTTTTTTGTAATACATACAGATACCACGCATCGAGCAGATGTGGCTGTCTGTTGAGTAAACCCTTTGCGCAGAGGGGATCGAAAAAAAAAAGGGGTGTTGTAATGAAATTCAGTACAACATTACATCACCCGTTTGGATGATGTAATGGTTATTAGGACATTGGGTGTTTTAATGTTGGCAATTATCTAACTGTTTCACAACCTGTTATAGAGGATTTTTAGCATGGGAGTAGATAAAAAGTAAAAGTTAACACTAAGCTGTAAAATTATAAGTAAACCAATGACTGCCATAATATTACCTCACGCCTTTAATGCCCGTTTGTGAGCAAACGCGAATAATTCTTAGCAATAAGATTTGAGTTCCGCTGAGCAAAAAAACTACTCATAGCTAGAACGACCCCCGATTCAGACGTAAAGATATTTTTCAATACACTTGCTCGAAAAATGCACTTACAGAGGCAGTAAACAGGGCTTGTAAGTTAAATTTACTGCCCTCGTGCGGTAAATTTGCAGAATTTACTGCCCTCGTGCGGTAAATCTGCAGTTTTTTTTAATTTTTTTTAAGTCTATTTCACTTCTAATTAAAAAGTTTTCTTGCAAGAAGGTTCATAATGATATTGACTTTGTAAGTAAAAAACCTAAAAAATAATAACATTTAGATGTAGATTGATGAAATCAATTCATGAAATTAAAAATTGTATTTAATATAATTAATTAAAATTGTTTTAAGTATTAAAAATCAAAAAAGTAAAGGCTGAATAGTCCAGGTTGGGAGTTAAGAGCTAGAACCTAGAGCCATGAAGCCAATTAAAAAAAAAGCCATTACAACAACGCGCCGTAGATACTAAATCTTTAATCTGTGCGCGCTATTTTTAAAAGTTTCATTGAGTTTTTCTTATAAATTATTAAATAAATATGAGTGGTTTATGTGTTGTGGAATAATAAAATTAAATCAACAATTAGGTATTTTAGATGTCAGAAAAAAATCGCGCTATTAATAGCCGCCAAAAATCTCGAAATAAGTACGGGCGTGAGAAACCATTTTCTAGTGAGTACCGTGTACCTACCTAATCGAGTTTTATTTTCAAGTTTTCTCACAAATGTATTGAAAAATATCGTGTGATACACGGGCGTTAAGGTTTTAACAAACTCGTGACGATGGTCAGCCCTCGACTGGCGTCATCGGGCTGACATTAGTCAATAGTCTAGGCAATGGGGCGGTCGGTTGTATGGAGACCCCCACATTGAATCCTCAGTCGATGAAACTTGGCAGGGTTTTAGTATTGGATGATCCAAAACTTACACAAAAATATCCACCAAAAAAAAAACCAGAAGTTAGGTTTTTATACCTAAAAGTACAAATAGCTTAATATTTTGAACTGAATAATATCTCGCTCCATTTTTTTTTTACCAAACTAATTAATAGCCTTATTATGAGGTACTCGATAAAAATCCAAAACATTATTTAAACGGACCTATTTTTTTTAAAGTGGTTTCCTTTTTTTGTCCGTAATTTCGGCAAAAAAATTTCTCATTCAATTTTTTATTTTCACATGTCCTTAAAATGCTGTTTAGCATAACGTATAAGAAAATCCAACAAAATATTTATACCAAAATCAATTTATCTCACTTCAAATTAAAATTATTTATAACTCGGTATGGAAAACTTCTCATACCTATTTCTTTTCTTTATTATAGTAGGTAGACAAATTTACACTCAAAACCTAAATATCCAACAAAATATCCATGCAAAACACCGAATTAAACCGAACGTATGAAAACTAAACTGCGCTTACGCGATAATGTATCTTAATCCTTCTTCTATTGGGTATAGTTTAGCGTATCTTATCATCATAATCATATTATTACTACGGGTGGATATGGTTGTCGTCACTCGTTAGCACTTACTGTCTTCTACAATGCAATAATAGCAGGCACTGGGCAGCACATCAGGTACTTTTACATTAGGTCTGCGATATTTTCGCACTGCCGGCCTATTTCTATGGCGCGTTAATTAATTTCCATGATATCTTCTAAGATATTCATCTGAATCAAATGGTGTAAAGGGCGAATTTGGTCTATATTAAATACTTGAGATGACTAACCATTTTATTTTGATATGGATTAATACAATGTCAGGAAAAAACACCTTCTAAAGTAAAGCTTTGTTTTATACCAAATCATAAAAATGGTTATTGTGAGACAACCTTTAAAGATAGATATATTTTATCGCGGAATTTTTTTAGAACTTTTTGAGAGGAACAATTCCAACTTTTACTATTTACACAGCGCACACCAGCTCTCCGTGGATGAAGCTCTCAGATGGGACGATTTTTTCCGACTTCATTCACATTATTGCAATTTTCGTAGGGATCTCTAATTTTTTTTAAATTAAATATAGCCTATGTTACTCGCTGATAAAGTAGCTTGCTATAAGTGAAATAATTTTTAGGGTTCCGTACCCAAAGGGTAAAAACGGGACCCTATTACTAAGACTCCGCTGTCTGTCTGTCTGTCTGTCTGTCTGTCTGTCTGTCTGTCTGTCTGTCTGTCTGTCTGTCTGTCTGTCTGTCTGTCTGTCTGTCTGTCTGTCTGTCTGTCTGTCTCCAGGCTGTATTTCATAAACCGTGATAGCTAGAAAGCTGAAATTTTCACAAATGATGTATTTCCGTTGCCGCTATAACAACAAATACTAAAAATTAAAAAAATATATATATTAAGGGGGGTCCCCATACAATAAACGTGTTTTTTTCGTATTTTTTTGCTCAATATTAAAAACGGTAACAGGTAGACGGTTCAAATTTTCACAGAATATTAACTTGTATATTACCTTTCAAAATAAATAATTAAATATCAATAAAGTAAATATTAAAGGGGGGCTCCCATACAACAAACGTAATTTTTTGATATTAACAATAAACCTCTACAAACAAAGTTAGTTTTGCGGTTCAGTTCGTCTTGTTTTTAATACGTCATAAATCGTAAAACTTACTACAGGTTGTACGGAACCCTCGGTGCGCGAGTCCGACTCGCACTTGGCCGGTTTTTTAAATCAGTTGAGTAGTTTTTGAGTTTATCCATAACAAACAAACAAACAAACAAACAAATCTTTCCTCTTTATAATATTAGTTTAGATAAACAATATAGCATTATAGAAGATAAATTCAACATTAATAAAAACCACTAACTGTAACGACTTACCTACAAGGTATATTTCCATAGTTTAATTAAGGGCCCATAAAAAATCTTATTTTTGAGCTTTGTTTGAATAAATATTTATTTCTGGTTATCCTTAACACAGATCTAAAAAATCTAGCTAGGATAGCCAGTTCTTGATCTTGCAACATTTTATCTAGGTACATTTTTTGATGTAAGCACAATAATATTGTAAATCTTCAAATAGTTCCAAGATCAATTATAATGTATCGATACTCGATAGTAACATAATGATTGAAAATAAACGATTTATTTATTTATTATTATTATTATTATTTAATTGATTTCTTCTCATTACTTCTAGGATTTGAGAAAATGTACTAATTATATTATGTTTAAGTTGGTATTTTGCACGCCAGAAATTGGCAAACTGCATAAAGCCTTATTGCTGTAAACATATTTAGACTTTTATTGTAATTTGTAAGTATATATATAGTTATATATAATAAATGAATTGTACGCCATACGCCAATTTAAGTCACTGGGCTGCTGGGCATATTCAAAAATGCAGTTAAGAACCATTATCTTGCAAACTAAAGGCAACAAAAAATATTCTTTAAGCTGAGTCGAAATAAATATTATATTATAATACTTTTCAAAATTAACCCATACCTAATAAAATATACAATAAATTAGTTTAGATATCGATAGTAACATTTCTTGCCATGTAAATAATAACTAAGCATGATAAATCAAGTATGGTAACAATAACTATACATTGAGAAATTAAAAGAAGTCAGTAATATACTTAATTTTTATTATGTTTTAAATTTAAGTTATAATAATTTCGCTTCCATGTAAAGAAAATGTAAAAGTAACGTAATCCAAAATATGGCCCTTACGTTTATCAAATAAATATTAGAATCACCAGAAATATGCAGCAAAATGCCGATGCAGGCGAGAAGTGCATTCGAGTTGGAATGTTTAAAATCAGATAATTCATTTTTGAAAAATTTTGAAGAAGAGATTTACGTATTCATTTTCAATGCTCCGATTCTTGCGGGGACTGCGAAATCTGTGATTTTTTATAGCTATTAAATCAGGCACTTGCCTGTAAAAACCCATATTATAATTGCTCTAAATCTTCTTTTCTTTAGTTTTTTTCGGAGATGGTAAAGAATTTTAATTTTCTTTAATTTTGTAGTTAATTAAAATAACCATAGATGCAGATAAGTAATTTAAATTGTAGTGTAGTAAATTTGATTTTTTCGCTTTGTGGCCAACATCGCTTTATTGCCATCTCTATTCTGGTACACTAATGAGAAAAAAAAAATCTTTCTCACTTTCTTTGCATCGTTTTGAGGCAAAGAATAACAGCTCCAAACAGACGATTACAAATGAAAATCTCGTTTACAATACAAAACTTCTTTTAAACATACAAAACTTCTTATTATATTCGGTAACGCGGTGCGTCTAGAGTTGTCTTCTATATATATAATTCACTGTATGTCCCGGGAAAGAGATGGCAATAAAGCAATGTTGGCCGCAACGGGAGAAAATCATCATATTATATTTTATTTAATAAACTAGGTACTTACTTAAAGTTACTAAAATTTAACTTTCACATAAGTAATATTATGTAAATTTTTGTTATCTACTTAATTTTAAAAAAGTACAGAAGAATTCTTAATAGGTTTACCAATATTTTTAGTTAAGTAAGTATATCGAAATAAATTGTAGCCAATTCGTCTCCGTGGATTAAGTTTTTTACTTAACTCCTTAATTTTCCAAAATTACCTCCCCGGAATACAACCTATCTCTGTACCAAATTTTATCAAAATTGGTTGAAAAGATGGACCGTTAAAGCGTAGAAGACAGACAGACAGATACACTTTCGATTTCATAATATTAGTATGTATAATAGTTTTCAAATAAAAAGCTTTCAAAGATCGCAAAAAAATTGTATGACCCCTTAAACAACCAAATGCGAGAATACCCTTGGATACAGTGCGAAGACACACCAATTTCAAAGACCATTTTGTGTTGGGACGTTAAAATTGTTACTTTACGGCTAGGGAAATACAATCGAGAACACAATGTAATTCAAATTTCATAATCATCACTGTGAGGCTAGAAACATTATATTTTAAAGCAGTTTTCGTTGCACAAACCAGTTTTAGAGCAATCAGTTACTTTAACGCTCAGGCAATACGGTTCAGAATGCATTGATCGTCATACTGATTGTCATTTGCAAAAGCTTTTGATTGAAAATTGAACTGTCGAATCAACGAAATACGGTCGGTTATCGAGTACAGGCTCGCGTCGCCGTAGGCATATTATCTCGGTCTCAGGACGTCACCACGCTCCTGCTTCCCCCGATTAATTAAATACAAAATATTTCTTTAGAAAATGATTTTAGTTTTTAATGTGTTTGATTTTATTATATTTGATATTTTCATAGTTGATAGGAAAAAAAATATTGTAATCGTATCAATAAAAAAAATTGACGGAGAAATTTTTCACTACGAATAAAGAGGTAACTTTTGAAAAAAATATAGACTGATAGTATATTTGTTGGATTTTAAATTTTTAGGTATTAAACGGCAATAAAAGGACATTCCAGTGAAAAGTTTCAATGAGCAAATTTTCCGATGCAAGTAACATTAAAAAAACATATTTTTTCAAAATTTGATTGTTTCATCTTCGAATATTTGTTGGATATTTCTTATTTAGTTTCCATACCTTTACATGAATGTTTCAAGTGAAGAAAGTTTTGACGGATCATTTTTGCGGACCAAGATATTATACATAAAAGAGTTTAGGTAAAAATACCTAACTTCAGGTAAAATTTTTTGTTGGATATTTATAAAATACCTTTACGTTATGATACTTTATCATACTGTAAAGTTTCGTCGTCTGAGGAATTACTGTTGGGGTCCACTAGCTTCCTTTCCTAGACTACAACTCGTATGTAAAAACCTATTTACCGCCCTTATATCACAAACTACTAATGTATTCCATAACGTAAAGTTAATGCAGCACGGTTTCTGATAACTCTACATGTTCCTTGGAGACTGTCTGTACCTAAGCGTAACATTACAGTATAAGGTAAGGTGCCGTAATAAGAATAAATACGCCAGCTGTGACCTCTTCTTCGTCCCCGTGTCTATTTTTTTTACCTCGGATATTTTAAGCGAGCCAATTTTCCTCTACATTAATAGTATTACCTATTCTGTATATTAATCTGTTTGGAGTAGGAGTGTAAGTAAAACAAACAGAACATACTTTTCAAATGTGGATATGTGACTAAAAAATATTTTTTTATTAAAATATACGCTTATTTCCTACCCTCAACGACAGGAAGATGAACGGATGTTGCAAAAATAGTCCCCTTATACCCTTTCTATACACGATCACTAAAAGGACACTAAATCTCGTTGCTATTGACAAATGACGCTCCTTGTTACAATATCGTATCGCTTCCAGGGCTCGTCGTATTTTATATTCTGTTCCATTTTGATGTCATTCGATCGCATATACGAGTACCCTATTTCATGGTATAATGGTGAATAATGTACGCCTTGGTATGCTATTGAACATTTCCTTATTTTATGGTTTCTGTATGCTCACATTTCCATAGTGTTCTTTTCGGATCACCGTTCTTATCTAATGCCTACTTTTATATTAGAACTAGTATGGCGCGTGGTTGCGCGGCCCGCTACAGCGGACCGCGTAGTGGACCGCGTGGTCCACAGCTGTCTACTAACTCGCTGTCCTACTATCCTGCCCCCCGATTATGTAAGAATGGCCGATCAAATCGTCAAAGTTCGGCGTCAAAGTAAAATAAACCATAACAGCATTACATTAGAGCTCAATTTCGAAAAACGAAATTGAGCTCTAATTCAATGCTGTTATGGTTTATTTTACTTTGACGCTGAACTTTTACGATTTGATCGACAATTCTTACATAATCGGGCAGCTGGTTTACTGTCTACGTGTTCTGATCTGAACAACACACTGCTATGCTAGTGAGCACAGTGGAAGCGCCAGCACGCCAAGCGTCCGACGTAACAGAAAATTCTCATAAAGGAAAAACATAAAACAAAGACCACCAACCCCCCGCCCCTCCCTTTTTGTTTGAGCAGCCCCTAAGTAGGTACCTATCTTTAATACCCTGACCGTGCTCCTCACCCATCATCCGAACCTTCGATCATCATCTCTCTCCATATTTTTTTCTCCGAACCATTCGTCAAAAGGAGATTTCTTCCATAAAAACAAATCTTGAAAAGGAACCGTAGTCTTGCATAGTTCTACACTTGTAGCCTCTTCAATATTCGCCATACATTTTCTATGGAAAATAAATTCCGCCATCTTGAATTTTTTTCCTGTTCATCAAGTAGACCTTCATGTTCTGATCATCTTTTGCCAAGAAACCACTCTTCCATCTTTTATACTCTCCGTGATAGACATCGACGAAATTTGTATGGCGGCCATCTTAAATCCGCCATTTTGAATTTTTTTTCAGCTCACTGTCAATTGGATGAAGTTTCGAGTGACATTTGGTCGAGCTCCCCCCACCTATCTTCAATACCCTTTTCTATGGAAACATAAATTCCGCCATCTTGAATTTTTTTCTTGTTCATCAAGTAGACCTTCATGTCCTGATCATCTTTTGCCAAGAAACCACTCTTCCATCTTTTATACTCTCCGAGATAGACACCGACGAAATTTGTATGGCGGCCATCTTAAATCCGCCATTTTGAATTTTTTTTCAGCTCACTGTCAATTGGATGAAGTTTCGAGTGACATTTGGTCGAGCACCCCCCACCTATCTTCGATACCCTGGCTGGTGCTCTTCATTCGAAATCCTCAATCATCAGCTCTCTCCGTATTTTTCCTCCGAATGAATTTTTGTCTTCTATACGAAACGATGAGTGAAAAAAAAATTTTTCATACAAAATTTTACAGGAGAGGTGATCAATCAGTCAGTCAGTCAGCACGAGCAGCTATATATATATTAACTAGTATGGCGCGTGGCTGCGCGGCCCGCTAAAGCGGACCGCGTAATGGACCGCGCGGTCCACTGTCTACTTACTCGCTGTCCTACTATACTGCCCCCCGATTATGTAAGAATACATAACCGGGCAGCTGGTTTACTGTCTACGTGTTCTGATCTGAACAACACACTGCTATGCTAGTGAGCACAGTGGAAGCGCCAGCACGCCAAGCGTCCGCGCGACGTAAAAGAACATTCTCATAAAGGAAAAACATAAAACAAAGACCACCAACCCCCCGCCCCTCCCTTTTTGTTTGAGCAGCCCCTAAGTAGGTACCTATCTTTAATACCCTGACCGTGCTCCTCACCCATCATCCGAACCTTCGATCATCATCTCTCTCCATATTTTTTTCTCCGAACCATTCGTCAAAATGAGATTTCTTCCATAAAAACAAATCTTGAAAAGGAACCGTAGTCTTGCATAGTTCTACACTTGTAGCCTCTTCAATATTCGCCATACATTTTCTTTGGAAAAATAAATTCCGCCATCTTGAATTTTTTCCTGTTCATCAAGTAGACCCTCATGTCCTGATCATCTTTTACCAAGAAACCACTCTTCCATCTTTTATACTCTCCGAGATAGACACCGTCGAAATTTGTATGGCGGCCATCTTAAATCCGCCATTTTGAATTTTTTTTCAGCTCACTGTCAATTGGAAGAAGTTTCGAGTGACATTTGGTCGAGCACCCCCCACCTATCTTCAATACCCTTTTCTATGGAAAAATAAATTCCGCCATCTTGATTTTTTTTCCTGTTCATCAAGTAGACCTTCATGTCCTGATCATTTTTTGCCACGAAACCACTCTTCCATCTTTTATACTCTCCGAGATAGACGCCGATGAAATTTGTATGGCGGCCATCTTAAATCCGCCATTTTGAATTTTTTTTCAGCTCACTGTCAATTGGATGAAGTTTCGAGTGACATTTGTTCGAGCACCCCCCACCTATCTTCGATACCCTGGCCGGTGCTCTTCATCCGTCTTCGAAATCCTCAATCATCAGCTCTCTCCGTATTTTTCCTCCGAATGAATTTTTGCCTTCTATACGAAACGATGAGTAAAAAAAAATTTTTTCATACAAAATTTTACAGGAGAGGTGATCAATGAGTCAGTCAGTCAGCACGAGCAGCTATATATATATTAACTAGTATGGCGCGTGGTTGCGCGGCCCGCTACAGCGGACCGCGTAGTGGACCGCGTGGTCCACTGTCTACTTACTCGCTGTCTTACTATCCTGCCCCCCGATTATGTAAGAATGGCCGATCAAATCGTAAAAGTTCGGCGTCAAAGTAAAATAAACCATAACAGCATTAAATTAGAGCTCAATTTCGAAACACGAAATTGAGCTCTAATTCAATGCTGTTATGGTTTATTTTACTTTGACGCCGAACTTTTACGATTTGATCGTCAATTCTTACATAATCGGGCAGCAGCTGGTTTACTGTCTACGTGTTCTGATCTGAACATCACACTGCTATGCTAGTGAGCACAGTGGAAGCGCCAGCACACCAAGCGTCCGACGTAAAAGAAAATTCTCATAAAGGAAAAACATAAAACAAAGACCATCAACCCCCCGCCCCTCCCTTTTTGTTTGAGCAGCCCCTAAGTAGGTACCTATCTTTAATACCCTGACCGTGCTCCTCACCCATTATCCGAACCTTCGATCATCGTCTCTCTCCATATTTTTTTCTCCGAACCATTCGTCAAAATGAGATTTCTTCCACAAAAACAAATCTTGAAAAGGAACCGTAGTCTTGCATAGTTCTACACTTGTAGCCTCTTCAATATTCGCCATATATTTTCTATGGAAAAATAAATTCCGCCATCTTGAATTTTTTTCCTGTTCATCAAGTAGACCCTCATGTCCTGATCATCTTTTGCCAAGAAACCACTCTTCCATCTTTTATACTCTCCGAGATAGACACCGACGAAATTTGTATGGCGGCCATCTTAAATCCGCCATTTTGAATTTTTTTTCAGCTCACTGTCAATCGTATGAAGTTTCGAGTGACATTTGGTCGAGCACCCCCCACCTGTCTTCGATACTCTGGCTGGTGCTCTTCATCCGTCTTCGAAATCCTCAATCATCAGCTCTCTCCGTATTTTTCCTCCGAATGAATTTTTGTCTTCTATACGAAACGATGAGTGAAAAAAAATATTTTCATACAAAATTTTACAGGAGAGGTGATCAATGAGTCAGTCAGTCAGCACGAGCAGCTATATATATATTAACTAGTATGGCGCGTGGCTGCGCGGCCCGCTGAAGCGGACCGCGTAATGGACCGCGCGGTCCACTCTCTACTTACTCGCTGTCCTACTATCCTGCCCCCCGATTATGTAAGAATGGCCGATCAAATCGTCAAAGTTCGGCGTCAAAGTAAAATAAACCATAACAGCATTAAATTAGAGCTCAATTTCGAAACACGAAATTGAGCTCTAATTCAATGCTGTTATGGTTTATTTTACTTTGACGCCGAACTTTTACGATTTGATCGACAATTCTTACGTAATCGGGCAGCTGGTTTACTGTCTACGTGTTCTGATCTGAACAACACACTGCTATGCTAGTGAGCACAGTGGAAGCGCCGGCACGCCAAGCGTCCGACGTAAAAGAAAATTCTCATAAAGGAAAAACATAAAACAAAGACCACCAACCCCCCGCCCCTCCCTTTTTGTTTGAGCAGCCCCTAAGTAGGTACCTATCTTTAATACCCTGACCGTGCTCCTCACCCATCATCCGAACCTTCGATCACCATCTCTCTACATATTTTTTTCTCCGAACCATTCGTCAAAATGAGATTTCTTCCATAAAAACAAATCTTGAAAACAAACCGTAATCTTGCATAGTTTTTCTATGGAAAAATAAATTCCGCCATCTTGAATTTTTTTCCTGTTCATCAAGTAGACCTTCATGTCCTGATCATCTTTTTCCAAGAAACCACTATTCCATCTTTTATACTCTCCGAGATAGACACCGACGAAATTTGTATGGCGGCCGTCTTAAATCCGCCATTTTGAAATTTTTTTCAGCTCACTGTCAATTGGATGAAGTTTCGAGTGACATTTGGTCGAGCACCCCCCACCTATCTTCAATACCCTTTTCTATGGAAAAATAAATTCCGCCATCTTGAATTTTTTTCCTGTTCATCAAGTAGACCCTCACGTCCTGATCATCTTTTGCCAAGAAACCACTCTTCCATCTTTTATACTCTCCGAGATAGACACCGTCGAAATTTGTATGGCGGCCATCTTAAATCCGCCATTTTGAAATTTTTTTCAGCTAACTGTCAATTGGATGAAGTTTCGAGTGACATTTGGTCGAGCACCCCCCACCTATCTTCGATAACCTGGCTGGTGCTCTTCATCCGTCTTCGAAATCCTCAATCATCAGCTCTCTCTGTATTTTTCCTCTTAATGAATTTTTGTCTTCTATACGAAACGATGAGTGAAAAAAAAAATGTTCATACAAAATTTTACAGGAGAGGTGATCAATGAGTCAGCACGAGCAGCTATATATATATATAAACTAGTATGGCGCGTGGTTGCGCGGCCCGCTACAGCGGACCGCGTAGTGGACCGCGTGGTTCACTGCCTACTTACTCGCTGTCCTACTATCCTGCCCCCCGATTATGTAAGAATGGCCGATCAAATCGTCAAAGTTCGGCGTCAAAGTAAAATAAACCATAACAGCATTGAATTAGAGCTCAATTTCGAAACACGAAATTGAGCTCTAATTCAATGCTGTTATGGTTTATTTTACTTTGACGCCGAACTTTTACGATTTGATCGACAATTCTTACATAATCGGGCAGCTGGTTTACTGTCTACGTGTTCTGATCTGAACAACACACTGCTATGCTAGTGAGCACAGTGGAAGCGCCAGCACGCCAAGCGTTCGACGTAAAAGAAAACTCTCATAAAGGAAAAACATAAAACAAAGACCACCAACCCCCCGCCCCTCCCTTTTTGTTTGAGCAGCCCCTAAGTAGGTACCTATCTTTAATACCCTGACCGTGCTCCTCATCCATCATCCGAACCTTCGATCATCATCTCTCTCCATATTTTTTTCTCCGAACCATTCGTCAAAATGAGATTTCTTCCATAAAAACAAATCTTGAAAAGGAACCGTAGTCTTGCATAGTTCTACACTTGTAGCCTCTTCAATATTCGCCATACATTTTCTATGGAAAAATAAATTCCGCCATCTTGAATTTTTTTCCTGTTCATCAAGTAGACAATCATGTCCTGGTCATCTTTTGCCAAGAAACCACTCTTCCATCTTTTATACTCTCCGAGATAGACACCGTCGAAATTTGTATGGCGGCCATCTTAATTCCGCCATTTTGAATTTTTTTTCAGCTCACTGTCAATTGGATGAAGTTTCGAGTGACATTTTGTCGAGCACCTATCTTCAATACCCTTTTCTATGGAAAAATAAATTCCGCCATCTTGAATTTTTTTCCTGTTCATCAAGTAGACCCTCATGTCTTGATCAGCTTTCGCCAAGAAACCACTCTTCCATCTTTTATACTCTCCGAGATAGCCACCGACGAAATTTGTATGGCGGCCATCTTAAATCCGCCATTTTGAATTTTTTTTCAGCTCACTGTCAATTGGATAAAGTTTCGAGTGACATTTGGTCGAGCACCCCCCACCTATCTTCGATACCCTGGCTGGTGCTCTTCATCCGTCTTCGAAATCCTCAATCATCAGCTCTCTCCGTATTTTTCCTCCGAATGAATTTTTGTCTTCTATACGAAACGATGAGTGAAAAAAAATATTTTCATACAAAATTTTACAGGAGAGGTGATCAATGAGTCAGTCAGTCAGCACGAGCAGCTATATATATATTAACTAGTATGGCGCGTGGGTGCGCGGCCCGCTAGCGGACCGCGTAGTGGACCGCGTGGCCCACTGTCTACTTACTCGCTGTCCTACTATCCTGCCCCCCGATTATGTAAGAATGGCCGATCAAATCGTCAAAGTTCGGCGTCAAAGTAAAATAAACCATAACAGCATTAAATTAGAGCTCAATTTCGAAACACGAAATTGAGCTCTAATTTAATGCAGTTATGGTTTATTTTACTTTGACGCCGAACTTTGACGATTTGATCGACAATTCTTATATAATCGGGCAGCTGGTTTACTGTCTACGTGTTCTGATCTGAACAACACACTGCTATGCTAGTGAGCACAGTGGAAGCGCCAGCACGCCAAGCGTCCGACGTAAAAGAAAATTCTCATAAAGGAAAAACATAAAACAAAGACCACCAACCCCCGCCCCTCCCTTTTTGTTTGAGCAGCCCCTAAGTGGGTACCTATCTTTAATACCCTGACCGTGCTCCTCATCCATCATCCGAACCTTCGATCATCATCTCTCTCCATATTTTTTTCTCCGAACCATTCGTCAAAATGAGATTTCTTCCATAAAAACAAATCTTGAAAAGGAACCGTAGCCTCTTCAATATTCGCCATACATTTTCTATGGAAAAATAAATTCCGCCATCTTGAATTTTTTTCCTGTTCATCAAGTAGACCTTCATGTCCTGATCATCTTTTTCCAAGAAACCACTATTCCATCTTTTATACTCTCCGAGATAGACACCGACGAAATTTGTATGGCGGCCATCTTAAATCCGCCATTTTGAATTTTTTTTTCAGCTCACTGTCAATTGGATGAAGTTTCGAGTGACATTTGTTCGAGCACCCCCCACCTATCTTCAATACCCTCTTCTATGGAAAAATAAATTCCGCCATCTTGAATTTTTTTCCTGTTCATCAAGTAGACCCTCATGTCCTGATCATCTTTTGCCAAGAAACCACTCTTCCATCTTTTATACTCTCCGAGATAGACACCGAAGAAATTTGTATGGCGGCCATCTTAAATCCGCCATTTTGAATTTTTTTTCAGCTCACTGTCAATTGGATGAAGTTTCGAGTGACATTTGGTCGAGCACCCCCCACCTATCTTCGATACCCTGGCTGGTGCTCTTCATCCGTCTTCGAAATCCTCAATCATCACCTCTCTCTGTATTTTTCCTCTTAATGAATTTTTGTCTTCTATACGAAACGATGAGTGAAAAAAAAAATGTTCATACAAAATTTTACAGGAGAGGTGATCAATGAGTCAGTCAGCACGAGCAGCTATATATATATTAATGTTCAATATTATATTTATTACGTTCAACTGTTCAATACTGCTTCGAGAAGTTTCGTTACAAGAAACCGTTTCAAGAAGGCATTCACATTGCGAAGTGCGTTTTGGAACCGCTTTCCAGTGTCCTGCCATGCAGTTGCGGTGAGTAGCGTGTTTTATTTTCCATGACATCAAATGGATGAAAACAGCTGAGGGTAGGCAACGTTGGCCCAATCCGAAAGTGACCTATGTCCAACAGTAGAGGCATACTGGCTGTTGATAGTCATGATGATGATTGTGTTTGTTCCAGAGGTTTCTTCTTTAAAATATAACCACTTGCGGAAGAATATCTCCATACCGAAAATACTACTTTATTAGATTTTGAAATATGTCTGCTCCGACCCACATATTCGCATAATTTAGCTCCGTGGGGAACAGATCGTAAATCTCCTCGTGAACCATAGCTTTCGGACTAAAGTCCCTTCGCACCTACCTTACATGATCATGAGGGCCCACTACAAATTATTTCCTAGTATGTACCTACTCGTATGTAGCGGTACAGTACCTACCTATATTCTGCCCTATAGACTTAACAAATAGTCATACATGTAGAGATATGACTGGTATAGCTTAAGGTAAATTGCATTACATACGTCGGGTAGTTAGCATGTTCGACTAGGTTCAAGATGAGACGAGGAGTTCGATTCCCAGATCAGGCTAAAAATAGTGGGGATTTTATGAAAGAAAGCAAATTAGGACATATTATTGCTGACTAGCTGATGCCCGCGACTTCGTCCGCGTGGATTGAGGTTTTTCGGTTCCCGCGGGAACTCTTTAATTTTCCGGGATAAAAAGTAGCCTATGTGCTATTCCAGACTATAATCTATCTCTGTGCCCAATTTCATCCAGATCCGTTCATCCGTTGGAGCGTGATTGAGTAACAAACATACATCTATACATCCATCCATCCAAACTTTCGCATTTATAATATTTATTTGATATACCCATTTAATTAACAGATAAAAATATTCTACATCTATTACAGTTACAGTTGATCTACGTAACTATAGTGTTCAAAATATCTGTGCTTGAAATCATACCAAGACTTCCAATAATTCTTAACGCTTATGCTGTTTACTTCCGGGACTCTAGCAATGCAAACATGACACTAGGATATAAAAATAGCTAAGATTGAGATATAGGTATGACAAGAAAAATTGCTATTAAACTAATAAAATTATCAGCTATTAATCAGGTCATAATTTTACTAAGTAGTAGGTATTCTTTATCTCTAAAACGCCACAGGCCAATAGCAAATTATTAAAACCATATGATGCCCGCGACTTCGTCCGCGTGGTATAAGTTTTTTGATTACCGCGGGAACTCTTTAGTTTCCAGGATTAAAAGTAGCCTCACCTATCCCTGTACCAAATTTCATCGACATCGGTTGAACAAATGGACCGTGAAAGCGTAGCAGACAGATAGACAGACAGACCGATAGGCACACTTTCGCATTTATAATATTAGTAACTCCGATGGTGGCTCAATCTAGTTACCTCGTCAATCAAGTTACAAAACACAAAAACTAATTTCAGAGGGATATAATGTGATTCTACATTTTTTTGTGTTGTGTTTGTTTTATGTCAGATTCCTAGTTCCATGACTTATCAGCTACTTAGACTGATTTCTGTAAGATCTCTCAATTCTCAACCTTCATTAGGATTTTATGCAAGTTTTACAAGTAATACCACAACGGCTATGCTTCTACTAGGCTAGACAATTTTTTTAATCAAATGATTATTATTTTGAAACATCTCAGCTGTTTCCTACTTCGATTTAGATTATTTCTATAATTTCGTTACCGCCGTCTAGACAGTGGAGTACCTAGGACAATTTGCCAAATATCCTCCGTTTCCCACAAAAGCGGCTATCCTCAACTCTCTCCGGAAATGATGAGCAGAAAGGCATTAAATCTGTCTGAGGCGTTCGATTTGCATTGAGAAAATTGCATTTTCGAATCGGCGGCGACAAGGCGGCGCGGCGTCTGAAAATGTTTGTGAAAGCCGGAAGCTTCACTTTACTTGTAAAATATAGGTACTTTGTTGTATCTTATGAGAATATTGTAAACTAGGCATAATATGATGCCCGCGACTTCGTCCGCGTGGATTAAGTTTTTTATTCCTGCAGGAACTCCTTATTTACTGGTATAAAAGTAAGCAATCTCTACACGAATTTTCATTAAAATCGGTTGAAAAATAGGCAGACAGACGGATACACTTGCATTTATAATATTCTTGTATGGAAATCATTTAAGTATGGATATATATCTACCTCGGAAAAGCAGATTTTATGTAATAAGATATTAATTCCTGGCCATCAAGGTTCTGGCGATGAATTTTCAAAAACAAAATTTATTTAAATTTGACAGGTAAACTTATTCATTTTCTTCTAAGATTTTATTTTTGGATGATATTGAAAATTTTTATGTGACTATTTATATATTATGTAAATAAATTGAAAGTTAAGAAAAACTGTATAAGGAAAAATAAAAAAATGGCATATTGCTTCGATGAATTAGGGGATTACGCCGTTACACCAATGCTCATGATACCCTGCGGGCCGGAAAAGTGTTGCGAACCACCGCCAGTGTGTTATCCTTGCTTACCCTGCTGTCCAAAAGGACAAGTCATATACTATCGCGAGAAACCACAAAGCAAGTCTTCAAAAAACTGTGATAATTGCTGTTATGAAACACCAAAACCTGAATCGCATAGAAAGCGTAGATCGCCGACACCTCCAAGGGAGGATTGCTGTCCTACATGCAACCATCCATGTAACAATCCATGCAACAATCCTTGCAAACCAATAAAAACAAAATATGTGATACCATGCTACCGGTACGAAGACGGACGAATCGTAAGTTTACATTAAACCGTATTTGTATAGCAACATAGACCACATCATAATAAGTAGTCATTTTCTGAACTTACGTAATGAATTGATGTACGCCGAATCTACAAATCAATCAATCTACACGAAGTAATACGATGTTCCTGGAACCAACTTAATTTATGGTAGTAAAAATCATATACATATTTGTGGTTGGTTTCAGGAACAGTACGTTCCCACGCGACATGGTAGGCTTCCTATTACGGCGTACCGTAGAAATGGTATACAAGACCAAATCCATGGGTACAGAGGCGCACAACGATATTTGTGCGCTGGATGTTTAGGCAATGAATGCCGCGTTTACACTGCAGTGGAACCTATCCGCAGAATATTTCCGAGAGTTACACAAGAAATGTTACCCGTTAAAAGGAAAAAAGATAAAAAGTGAATAAGAAATTAATTTCAATTATGTCAATATGTACATTCCCTTGTTTTTAAAATAAATCTGGCCCCTGAGTGCATATTTTTGAGCCAATAGAAATAACGAATTGGCAGGTAAATCCCCTACCATCCAGCGCCTTAAAGCGAAACGGCCTTCAAGATCAGCAATTTTTAGAAAGCAGTGGAATATCATACATACGCAAATGTTGGAGAAATGCCACATGGAGCGATACTCCATTTATTTTACCCGTCAAACCTATGAAGAAACTTCCTAGTATTGTCTCTAAGAAGCGGTGACCTGAATGGGTGCGTTAATTAATCAATTTTGTCTATGAAAGACATCTTATGACAGTGAATAATGAACTTAGAGAGGGTTACCTATGCTTTATTGAATTTATGATAGTATATGAACGACATTACATCATTGTTTAACTTTAATATATTTTTTGTGAATACTATTTACTATTATTGGAAAACAAGATAATATGCAAAGTTAAAAGACGACTGTCAAATTATTGCAGGTACGAAAATTACCGGTGACTGCATTCAAGCGAAATGGAATGCAAGACCAAGAACATTCTAAGTTATTGGGCACTACGAACTTTCTTAAACGATGTCCTCGTGACGTAGCAATAGAATGTGAAGTTAGTCCGGTCGCATTGAATGTTAAAGATCCAGTCAAAGTACCTGAATACAACAATCCATTGAAGTGCCGATCGCTAAAGAAGGAACCAATTGAAGTTTCTTTAGAAGATGTATTGGATGACTGATACAAAGCTTGAATACGTTTAAAATCTATAAAAATAACGTACGTGTCGTTGAGAATTTAATTTTAATATTCTACCTTATTGGAATATTGTATACCTGAGTTAAGAGCGTCTAGAAATAGAGGCTGAAATAAGACTGGGGTCATTTCTATATTATGTTAATAATATGAACAATCATCTTAAAAATTTGATTTAGGTACATATAAATTAGTTAATTTACTTTTGAATGAGATCTTAATTATTAAGATACGTTTCAATTCGGGTGAAATTGTTACAGCATAACAATAATATCCAGCTCGTTACATGAGTACCATGAACCGTTTTTATTTTCATCAATAATTACAATAGGGCCAGTCAATTTAAAAAATTGTACTCCCAAATGCCTCGGCTTGGTATCGAACGAAAACCACCCAGTCATAAGACAGCGCTTACTACTGCCCCACAAAAGTCATCAATAGTTTGAGTAACCTGTCTTCTGTACATACAAAAACTGATTGTCAAAAATATCAAGGTTAAACGGTTTTAACCGCTGAGTAGGTATAGAAACTTGAGATTTTGTATATACAGTCCGCACTCCGAGGAATCCGGGTATGAAGAAACGACGGCTGTACGCCACTCCCGATCGTCGCTCCATATCCAGCTCGCTCCCAGCACTAGTTTCGAGCTTGACGCGTGTAATTTTGGGATAGCAGTATTGTTTTGTACTTTAAACAACTCTAGGTCATTACTTTAACATTCCATAGGTTTCCTCGGAGCTCGCGCGCGGACTATAGGTCATCAGTGATTAAGAGAAATGCCACCGGGATCTTTAGAGAACCCCTAGTCCACGCAGATGAAGTCACGGTTAATAAGTAGCTAAAATTATTTTTTTGTTGCAGGTAAACCAGCCTACAGTTCTAATGCGCCGCGCATGTGAAGTTGCCGTGGGCAATCGGCCAAGGCGGAAGCCTTTCGCAGTTTCTTCAGTTAGCATAGATCCTGATCAAGAAGTTCATCGCTACCAGAGTCAAGATGATCGGGTACATCCTTACAGTTAGTTTATTTATTAGTTTTCAAAAGGAAGCAATTGTGTTTATAAACTACTAGCTGATGCCCGCGACTTCTTCCACGTGGATCGAGGTTTTTTGGTTCCTGCGGGAACTTCATTTTCCGGGATATAAAGTAACCTATGTGTTATTCCAGACTATAATCTATCTCTGTGCCAAATTCCATCCAGATCTGTTCAGCCGTTCGTCCGTGATTGAGTAACAAACATCCATCCAAACTTTCACATTTATAATAATACTAGCTGATGCCCGCGACTTCGTCCGCGTGGATCGAGGTATTTCGTTTCCCGCGGGAACTCCTTAATTTTCTGGGATAAAAAGTAGCCTATGTGTCATTCCAGACTATAATCTATCTCTGTGCCAAATTTCATCCAGATCCGTTCAGTAGTTACGGCGTGAAAGCGGAACAAACATACAAACAAACTTACTTTCCCATTTATAATATTAGTAAGGATATTAAGTATTAAGTATAGATTTTCTATATTCATATTCAAAACTTGCTTTATCTCGCGACGTTCGTTTCGAAAAATGCCTCAAAATCGTTTTCGAGTAGGCTTCTTCGTTATCGAGGCGCACGGCAGTGCGTCAGGCCAAGTTCAGGCTTACCGCATGCAGTGTGTATCTTTACACGAAACATTTAACGCTGCTTTTACCCCCTCGCATAAATTTAGTCCGCGTAATAGTAACTTATTGACATTTGGAACAAGTGTAGCTTATAAATATGACGACAATCTGTAAGTTTCAAATAGGTATCTAATTTAAATGGCATCTGAGATAAAGAGGTTCGAAAATTACATAAATTCCAATTTACAAAAACATCAAAATTATGAAGCACTTTCCGTGTACTTAGAAAGTTGAAATTTCGTAGGAAGATGCGTTTCAGTGTGGAAATAAAGGGAAAAATTTAAAAAGATCCAAAAGTGGACCAGACCCTGTTTATTGTGTTACGGGACTGTTGGTCCGACCGCTTGGTACCACTGGTGGGTCTGTCAGTATTTTTAACTACTGATGGATGCACAGTATCATGGGCGGGGCTACCCATGATACAGTGAGACCATCGGTACTTAGAAATCCTGATGGGAACAAGCAGTGGGACCAACAGTCTGAAGCGATTTGTATTCGGGACAAGGAACAATCGACACATTATGGCAACGATTAGGGTTCTTCGAGTTATTATTATTAGTTTTAATTTTCATAGGCATGGCAGCGTATTCTTCAAAATTAATATTCACCTAAAGCTATATCAGGCTGGCACCCGAATTTATCCCCACGCAATATCCTTTGATGCAACCAAAGCAAAAAGCCGAACAAATACCGCCAGTGATGCCCTCAGGAATTTAAATATTATTATAAAATCACTTCAGACCTGGGTGGAAAGGGAACTATCTATGAAACCAATTTCAATATCTTTCCCTCCAATAAAGATTTCAGCATTAAAGTAGATAGTAATATTATTATCTCTCTTTTTTACTTCGATGCTTAAAGAAAAGTGATTAAGTACCTACTCAAAACCTTTTATTATTCTTGACGCAAACATTTTAGAAACTTTACCTAATTTTAAATTATGACTTGGTTATAAACTGCGGTGAAATGTTGTTTTACTCTCGATTTTCATTTAAACGCCCAGAATTACATGTCATTCATTTGATTTCTAAAACACTAAAAGTGAACAATATTGTGGCCGCTCCCTTTCTCGGACAAATTACTTACGATTTGACATTACCGCGAGGCTGATTGCAAGTGTTTTTTTATACCGATCGTCCGTCAGACCACAGTGCTTATTCATTGGTTGCGGCGGCGTGGGTTTAGATGGATTTATTTTCTACTGAAGCTAAAAATACGACCCTTCGTGATTTTTCCTTATTTTCTGGCTGATATCACCGTTGGGAGCTGGCTGCATTTATTTTAGCAAAATAACCTCTTAACATATTTGATGTTAAGACTTTTGCATCGCACGCTTACAAATAAATGCAAATAAAAAAACCTTGACACCCGTACTTTTGTTAGTTTAACAACAGTAAATTGATTAATACATATCAAAAACTACTTATTTAGTTTTTCATTGCATGCCCGTTTAATTTAAAAATTAAACCCCATTTCAATAATAGTTAATTGATGATTAAACGAACTTACCTGTAAGTGAAGTTCTATCCCAATTATATGAGTACGTTTCATTCGAAGATATAATCCACAACGTAGTCCTTTTATTGAAGGTACTGCAACTCGCACTTATTTTAATGGTAGGGTAGATCCAAAACTCTCCAGTATCCGATGCTCCGGCCGCGTACAACGCATTCCTCATTCTTTAGAGTCGGTACTCGGTACCTATTACCAAATTTTCTGAAATGGGCTATGGGATGGGAGGGACCTTATAATATCTTCGAATGAAACGTACTCATATAATTGGGATAGAACTTCACTTACAGGTAAGTTCGTTTAATCATCAATTATATTTCGTACGTTTCATTCTTCAGATATAATCCACAACGTAGATGTTTAGAGATGAAAATTTGTAATTAGGGATATTAATTTAATAGTATTATAACAATTACTTAGTGTTCTAATATAAAAACTAGGAATCATTTCGTAACTTGGATTAATAAACATATTATTAATTATTTGTTAACCCTCATTGAAAACTACAATCATTTTGATAATTATTATTTATAATAATATATTATTATAATATGGATGTAATGAAAATCAAGTATAATTCGGATACTTTTCATTACACTCTGGTTATGCAAAACAATCGTTCCTCGTTCGCTTAGGAAGGTTATAAAATTTAGCCGGTGACCAACCAACGGTCTTCTTGATGACGTCAAGCGAGCGGCAAGACGCACAGCTCGTGTAGGTACCGTGTTGGTGGCGACGTGTCGGGTGCACGCGCCGAACTTAGACACATCCACGCCGCTATGTGGGCTGTGGCAGCACCTATCGGCTGATGGTTTGTGTGCAGGTTTATTAGATTTATACGCTATCAGGAGGTCTTAAACGAATTTGGCAGATCATGATGTTGCTATACATTTTACATTAGGTACTATTTACACTATCGTTGAACTGTATCATGTTGACTGGTACCTACACTCTGCAGATGCTTTAATGATATCGAAGAATAAAATACTGTTTCCGTTTGTATATTAATATTTCGATAGGTATTAATATTTCTGTACATAAGACTAACAAAATAAAACTTTTCTGAAATTCTTTTGTAAAGATAATTAACTCTGTAATCCGAGCATTGAGCGATGTGTTGTATAACACAGCTGAGAATCCTGTGTAGATACTTTGGGATGTTTGACCTTAATTTATATAACATTTCCTTTAACGACAACCTTTTAATCTGTTTATATTCTTACAAACTCATCACCAGGTAAACTTAAAAAACCGAACGATAACTACGTACGCTAAACTGCACCTATAACAAATTATTTCATTAGAAATTATAAGACTGAGTGTACAATATAAGATTGAGATTAATCTCTATCATTGTTTAGGCAGTAATGCCACCATTTAAGTTCCAAAGAGGTCTTAAAGGTACAGGGTAGGTACTCCTCATTTTATGAACGCGTTCGATACGTTGCATCCAGGTTTACAAAATTCTTCAAATTATTTAAACCATTGTGAGTTCCTTGAGAAAAATCATAATATTATATTATTTTTGGAATGTATAACTATTAAATCTGAAGTAAGCATTTTTTGTTATAGAGGGAACCAAGGCTGATAAGGCCACTATTATATTATTATCTTTTCTAAACATTCACATATTAGAAGATTAGTGGAACAGCACAAAATAAGATGTAATTTCATGAAATTGGGTTTGATCTTTATATTAATTACGTTTTAATTACGTTTGGCATTGGCGTGTAATGCTAATAGAACCATAACTGGCCTAACTTGTCTATAATCTTATTGACAGATAATTTAGTATAATTTATCAGACTATTTTATTTCTACATCTTTGTTAAATTTCTCATTCTTCATCAGCTTCTTAAATTTCTTTACTTTTAATATAAGAAGCAGTGAACCATAGTATTATATTTTACAACCATTGCCGAATTTCTGACGTCAAATCATTGGGTATTGAATGCCACTCATTCGATTTATCTATCTTACCTAAGCTTAATTCTTCTTAGTATTAATAATTATTACTTTAATAATAACCAGTTTTATTTAAATATTTTATATGTATATGTATAAAATACCACCATCAGGTCTAAGTTAGTATGAAATTAAAACTCAGTAATTGATTTCATTTTACAGTTATTCATTTATCACAAAATGTACCCGAGCCAGACCCAGTAGCGTCTGTAAAAAAGCTCTAGTTGAAACTTATTACTTAGTGACCAACCTTCAAGATCCGATAGAATTAAAAACGAAAGCCGAAATTTAGCTTCATATGATTTATACTTATATTATGTATCTTGAATGCTAGGTGGGTATTTCTGACCATCGAGATATTTGATTTTTGTAAAAACTCAACGGTACAAGTCCAACCTTCCAACTTCGTAACTATTTTTAAAATTGTAATAATATTATGTAGGTACTTCTCTTTTTTCCATGAATCAAGGATGAAGACATATTATTCACCGTAAGTTGCTCCGAGAAAAAGATGGTACCGCCGTGTCGATATAGTTTTAATTTGCTCGACTTGGCGCCGGCACCCGCGCGGGATTCACGCTAATGCTTAATAATAATAACCTGAACTTGGGTTGTTGCAAAGATAGTAAAAAGTTCTTTTCAAAATTTATTAGGTAACACTGTAACAGTTTGACGTAAATATTCTCGGTTACGTTACGTAAGTAAACCTTCAGTACACAGTACAACCATTAAGAACAATATCGTTGTAAGTACAACGATAAATATAAGATATATAATATATATGTATATGTATTATATATTAACATAAGTAGATACCTATGTTATATTTTTTGTGAAAATTCTCGGAGCTCATAATAAGCCGTAAAGGCATTGGTATAAATTCATTAGGTAAGTTAAATTTTCACCACAAGTAAGTATCTAATTACTATTTCGAAATTTTCTTTGAGATGGGTTGATCGGTATCAATAAATAAATTAGACTTCTTCAAATATAGCGTAGACATAAAGCCGCTATAAAGTATTGATTTGCAAGCTGTCATATAATTCTTAAAACTTATAATGATTTTGAGTAACGAATTTATTTAACGATTGCAAATGCAAATTTAAAATATCATTAGATTTTGAGTCTTATATTGATTAGAATATTCTAGAAATCAATTGATCTAGCTGTGGCTCAAACTCACAAATCGAGCTAAGTAAATGTAATATTAAATGGTCCACTACAGCCCATTAGCGCCCCACCGCTGGGCACAGGCCCCCACTCTCACAGCAGAGAGGGAATCAGAGCACAGACCCACCACGCTGCTCCAATGCGGGTTGGCGGGGCTATTAAATGGTCGATGTTAATGAGAGATGCATTGACGGTAGGTACATAAAGTTGATAACTTTAAATAGTGCACCTCATGGTGATTAGGATTTATAAATCCAATCCGAGACTTCTTATCTAGCGGACACTCAGCCAAAATTTTTTGCTTTATTAAAATAATATTGTATACGACCAGCAGTTAGATTGTAGGTACCTTAATCTCTCGCTGTGTGTATGCAAGATACTTGCTCTGGCTGGAGGTCACGTGGTCGTTGCCGCTGGCCGCCGATACGCCGTCGCTGCTCGCGGATGTCCTCTTCGCCCCCCCGCTGCTCCCCGAGGCGAGACGAGGAGGGCCTGTCTTCTTTCCCGAATATAATATTGTCCGCGTTGTCGATGTACCAGCTATGGGAAGGTCGCCCTAGGACGGGATTTCCGATTTGCAATCCGTGACGGTCAATAGTCTTTGAAGCTTTTACAGTATTTGAGAGTTTTTCTCCGAAAAACGTCTCGTCTCTTTCGAGATCTTTTAGCAGTAGCATAAATGATTCACTAAGACAGGGAGCTAGGAGTTTTATGCTCACATGATTTTCCGTGTAATGTAGGAGGCAGGGTTTTGTTGATGGTAGATAGTTATTCCAAGACCTAGTTCGTTTTGTTTTAACTGTATGTTTTTAACAAATTGATCCAACGTTGTCGTAAGGTGTGGCGAATATCTTCGCCGCCAACCGTCACCCAGCGCTGAAAGTCCTGGACGTCATCACGAAATTTCACCGGAAGAGAAAATTGTATCATATTGGTATAACCCTGTGTGGTTTCGTCGTCTAAAATAGTAATTGTAACGTTTCTAATCCAACAAACTTTAACGTTTTGTTTTGAACCCTCGTGTTAACCCGCAGTCAACCTCCAGGCTATTTTGAACATCATGCTATACCTTCGTGATATCCTCAACGTGATACCCTCCAGGCTAGCTTAGAGATGCTATTGATTCTCATATTATGTATCCTTTTAAAAGTTGATTTAAGTATAAATAAGTACCCGCAGTCAACTTCCAGGCTTATTTCAAGCATCATGCTATACCTTCGTGATACTCTCAACGTTAACCCTCCAGGCTAGCTTAGAGATGCTATTGATTCACATATTTATCCTTTTTTAAAAGTTGATATATAAAAGAGGTGGTACCCGTTCAAGTCCATTTCTAGGTTATTTGATTGAATTCCGTACACAAATAAAGTATATTTATGTAAACTTACCCTAATTTTTTTCCCGATTCCTTCGAAGATGAATATGATTTCATCGTTTTAACTTTTATTTTTCTACTTTACCGAACTTTCTACCGAACCAGTGGTAGATTCACTTAATGATTCAAAAACACTTGTAAAAGTTTATTTGAATAAAAAACATTTGAAATTACTTTGTGACACGCAAATATTACTTTAAGCGATACGTTTAGGTATGCTTAATAAGTTATTCCTATTGAATTTCTTTAAATATTGACAAGTGAGTGCTCGTTGCTGCGCACAATAAAAGAATGAGGAATGCGTTGTACGCGGCCGGAGCATCGGATACTGGAGAGTTTTGGATCTACCCTACCATTAAAATAAGTGCGAGTTGCAGTACCTTCAATAAAAGGACTACGTTGTGGATTATATCTGAAGAATGAAACGTACGAAATATAATCTATTATTGAAATCGGGTTTAATTTGTAAACAACGCAGCGGTCTATACTGTATACCTTATTTGGCCAGATAATATGACATTTAACTTTTATACTTTAAAGAAACTAGAGTGAGAGCTTAGATATTTAGAAAGCAAGATTTCACTTCCTTGATAATTAACGGAAAGCGCAGAAAAACGAAAAGAATTTAGACTAAAGATTTTTAATTACAAAGTTAATTAATTTACGTGATTCGAGTAGGAAAACTTTGCTTCTTAAACAAATAAGTCGTTTATTTACTTCAAATGAGACGGGGAACTTAGCGAAATTGTTTCATTAGAAAGTCCGAAAAATACAATAATTTGTTTATTTCTTTTTAATTCCTTCATTTATCCCAGATTAATCTAGAAACGTTTTGGATTTCATTTGCTTGTTAAACTTAGGGTGGAGTTCACCGACTTTTTAATCGTCTGATTATCAGATAATCGGCTGATTAAATCTTTTTTACTGTTCACCACAATCTAACCACTGGTTACAACGCTTGATCGGCTGTTTAAGGTAACCGAGCTCGGAGGGGTCGTTTAACCGCCGGTTCCCACATTTTGACATTTGTATGGGAGTGCGCTTCTTTTGGCCTTCCATTATTACAAAATTTTATTAAAACACAAAACACACTGGTCAGTTCAAACTTCAAAACTGTGAAATTAAAGAAAGATCTTGTGCTTTAAAGGAAAAATATTTATGTGGTTTTATTTCGTGCAATATATTTTACATTGTTGTTGATTGTCACATAAATGACACAACCATAGAGTGGTGTCAAGAGGTTGCATATCCTCACAAAAACAATAGGGGCCATGACACCCTATTACCTGCCCAAATTCAGAACTACAGCGTAGTTTATCCTCCCCAATGGTGTCGTTATACTTTTCATGTTGATAGCATTTTATTTTATACTACAAAATATAAACGTCACAGTACGTCAGGATGAACAGTTAAAACAATGTGACTACGCAAATGTGTTGGCTTTTATCATTCGTTCAGTTCAGGTCAATTTGCTGTGAATGGTTGATTATCGCCTGGTTTATTAATCGTCGTGCAAAATAACGTCGTGAACAGTAAATATTTAAACGGTTGTTTAAACGGTGTTGAAGAATAATGAGCCGATTACCCAAACATCGCTTAAGCAGAAGTCGGCGCACTCCACCTTCTTTTCCACTCCACATTCTTAGTCTTTTTAACAATTTTTGTTAATATTAAAAGAAAGCTTACTACGATTACACCTCTTAAGCCTATAGTATTAAAGGACTGATACTTTTAAGATGGAACTAACCTTGAATGGAAATGGTACATATCTAGATATGTATAACATCTCCCTATTCATTTTGTTATACATTGTTTTCAAATATCTCTATTTACTATTCAACCTCATGTCCCACTCTGGACGTCAGGTTCTGAAAGCAGATTCTACTGAGAAGAACCGGCAAGAATCTCAGCAGTTGCTCTTTTGTTATCATCTAGCCAATACACAATACATACGTAATCTAATAAGTATTACCCTGGCTTGTTGGCTGCTGAATGCGAAGCCAATTTCTTCCATGCAACTTTGTCATTAAGAAATTCATGTACGACTCTTAAACTACTAGATGGAAAAATAAATTACTATTGCTCTCCGAAACTTGCATTATGGCATGGCTTGCAACCTCTGAGTAATAAAATTACTCAGAGCAAGGCCACAGATTTCAATTTTAATTTCAATTTGTTTATTGTTAATAAGTAAATACAATATGTATAAACTCATAATACTTATAATATGTATAAAATCATAATACTTCTTATAACTAGACAAAGTTGTTATTCCCTAACACATAACAAAGGAGTGCTTAGACACTCGTAATAAGATAACTTGTGTTCCGAGTGTCGTTACCTTCCTCCGAACCTTTTACAATAATAATGCAGCATCAAGCAGCAGCATCTCAACTTAGCTGAATCGATGTGCATTTTCCTTGAGCTAGTGATTCTCCTTTAAACGTAGTTAATTGATATTACTTACAATAATAAAAAATATTTATTTTTTCCATCAGGGTAATTGTTGCTACTATTTTGAGAAAAAGAATACGTGCCCCTCTTGCCAGTCTTGCCCGCAATGTGGAGATTATGTGCCCGCTACTCAAGCAATGCCATCTCAAGGTTGTTATTTCAAGTGTGTTTAATTCCTATTATTCTGTGATCGTTTCTGGTAATGAAAATTGAATGTTCCTTGTTAAAATATCCAACGACTAAATATTTCACCTGTTATGATTTAATAAATGAATTTGTTATTTTGGGTTGTTTTCATTTTGTGTTGTAGAAAATGACGAAGCACAATAGAAAGGGGACAAAATATGTCCCGCGACATTTCTCGCTAGAGATGTCGTTCGATTTCCCTCGACATTGCCCGACAAGTCTGACAACGTGTCGGAGGATTCGTCTAGCTCTGTTTTCAATAGGAGACTTTTGTTCCGCGATCTCATCGCCCGACACGAAACTTAACGAGCGACGTCGCAGGGAACATCTACCGACATTGCAGGCGACATCTGTGTCGCGGGATATATGACGCTAGTCGGCGCTACCGAGATACGACACGCGCGCGACAGTCCTACGTATTCCTAGACAGTCGTCTGACAGGCTTTTCGTTCTGTTTTTATTATATTTAGCGTCACCTGATGATAAATGATTATCCCCACCCATGAACATTTGCAGCACCAGAGAAACTCCAGGAACGCCATATTGTACCTAGTCATGAGGGAACACGTGGAGGTACGTGGTAGAAAAGACCTGGATTAAGAGGAGATGGAAAAAGACCAGTCATCCAGGTGGTGAGGATGAAATTTGTTTCTTCGACGAAGGGTGCAATTAGAGCACAAGGTGGTAATAGCACAGAATAGGTAATAGTACGTTGTAGTAATAGACTGAATTCTTCAGAACACTCCCCGTTGTACAGTCGATAAAACACAAAGAGAACTGACGTCTCCGGAAATCCGGTCTCTTCAGAGTTCCGCAAAATGGCAGTACTTATGGTGGTGTCTCGAACAACATCTCTATGAGAATTGGGTAGAGTGGGCAAGCCAAATGTCGAGTGACTTTGTCTAACAAGGTCGCAGAGACACCACGTAAATGTATTTGTTGTGCGATATAATATGTCCTTTAAATGAATTCATTTATTCTTATTCTACTACCGGCTCATTACTGAGCACGAGTCTCCTCTCGGAAAGAGAAGTATTTGGCCAAAGTCCACCACGCTGGCCATATGCAGATTGGCAGCCTTCACCACTTTCGAGAACATTATGAGGAACTCTCGGGCATGCAGGTTTCCAAACGATTTTTTCCTCCGCCGTTTGAAGCAAGTGATTTTTTTTTAAACCCACATAACTCCGAAAAGTTAGAGGTGCGTGCCCAGAAATCGAACCCGCAACCCCGTATAGGAGTCCGCTTCAACCGGGGGTTGTTAGGCCCGCTTGCAGAGACGCCAGGTATAAATTTGAAAGTTTGACAGAAGTTTTATATAATACGAATTCTGTCAAAGTAGCAGTTAGCTCTGGGTTAAAAAGGGGTTAAAAGGACCTACTGACCCTGGGTACCTTACCTGGGTAATACTTGAGCGCGGCGCTCCTCACTGTTTAACTGTGACTTTCTTGCAACTCTAGCGTTAGTGTAATGTCGTTCGTCCACTTCATTATTTTATACGTGACGAACCCACCCATAGGTTTCTACGTTAAAAACTCGTCGTAAACAGGCGAACGCTCACGCTCTACGCTGTTTGATTGTAAAACAGCCAACCAAACCATTACTTTTCGGAGTTCGGTTGCTTTGTGGAATTTGGCCAGCGCGATATTGATTTTGTCGGAGAGACGATAAAATAGTGCACGGTGCACACTCGCAGCCAGCGATCTTTATCTTCTACAATTTCGTTTTACGCTTTTAAAGTTCGGTGCTTTCTTGGAAATACGTTCGGATTTAGTTACGTAATTTTAAAACGTTTGTGGTTCTTGTATTTTCTCTTATTTTACAAAAATGTGTTTTATATAAAATATTTATGAGATAGAACTTTTTGAAATAAGCTGCAGTTTCGATGATCTACCGGTGCAGTATGACCGATAGTTTTGTTGCATGCCTACAGTTATCACGGTATATATACCTAATCTATGCGGGAGGCCCCGTTTTAGGGCGCCTTCAAATTTGCCGCAAAGCGTAGCGCGGCTGCAGCGCGGCTGCAGCGCTGCGGCCGCGCTCCTGTCGCGAGGTTCGAACATCATAGGGTTGTACCTATATTTATTTTCACGATGGACTCTGACGAAGAAACACTGCTCTGTGTTACTATTAATACGAAACAACGAAAATATAAAGTAGTTGTGTTAACAATACATAATAATATACTTACATGCTTCATTTTTTTTCACTTGGAGTCTTGTTTGTGAAATTGTCAATAAATTTAATGCATATTTCTTCCCAAGCCTTTTTCTTTTCGCTTTTATTGCTGTACTTGTCGGACTTCGAATCCCATATTGCTGGACGACTCTCAACCTCATCGATAAATTCTTCTACCTGATTTTCGTTCATGTTTAGACTTGAACAAAAATACGTGCGCAGTCCCGTCACTAGTCGATCGATGAACTAATGCGCGGCCGCAGCGCGGGTGCAGCGCTGCAGTCGCGTGTTTTTATTTATATGGATTTACAAAGCAGCGCGACCGCAGCGCTGCAGCCGCGCTGCTTCCGCGCGGCACTTTGCGGCAAATTTGAAGGCGCCCTTAGATTCTGAGTTGGGAAATAACTATTTCATTTTCATAATTTACTTTGGTGTAGGGCGGCTTCCACTACGACCCCGTGTGAATTTCTTTGTACTTTTCCCGTCCTTATTGGATATCACAAATAGGTTATTATTAGATGTATTCACTCAAAACCAGATAAGTATCTGATACCAAAGCCAGATAGGACCTATTTTTACTGTAGTTCAAAACAAAAATGTTATTATTAGAGCGAATTTAGTAGCGAGTTAATAATTCTCGAATTCTATTAACTAGAAATGTACGCATTATGTACGCACCGTTAACGAACCACTAGAGCCTCAGAGCAAAATATGTATTTTTAATTATTATTTCCGGTAAAATTTTCCATGGACAACAAAATAAACAAATAATATTTTGTTCCAGACTACTATCCGCGTGGGATTCAGAGCGAATTTACCAGGAAAACAGAGGACTGAAGAGACCCGCAATAAAACCCTTATAAACTAGGAGCGTTGTGAAATAACAATAAGAACTACAGTGTTTGTGCAATCATGCAAATCGGGGCGCGGTCGTTCATTGTTTTTGTTTGTCCGTGAGTCGGGAGTGTGGGGGCCAATGAGAAGGCGCGGTGGATGCCCGCGCGCACCATGCGGGCCGTAGCGGTGCTGCTGGCCGCCGCGTGCGCCGCCGTCTCCGCGCAAATCGCTTGGACACCCATCTTTTTAGATGGCAGCAGTAAGTATTTTATTTATTCCACTACCAGTTAGCCGTGCGAGATATATACCTGGTAATACGTGACGATGCACTCCGGGATAAAAAGTAGCCCACGCAATTTTTTTTTTATTAAACCTTAAGGAATATACGAAAAAAAAATTAACCGAATTGGTCGAGCCGTTCTCGAGTTTTGCGCTTAGCAACATTTATTTTTATTAATTCAAAATAGGTATGTAGGTACACGGAACATCTTCTGAACGTCACGTTAACAAAGTATAATATGTAATGGTGATAATAATTAACCACGGTATCTTAAAACTAAAGCTAAGAGGGTTCCAAAAGCACCCTGGTCTGAGAAGAGCCCATAACAACCCCACGATGGTACCCATGGAACCAATGGTGCTATTAAACCCATACCCATTAGTTTTAATCAGCAGAGATAATTATTGACGTTACCTCTCTCTTGTCACGGCCATGCAGCCGGATAAGCTCCATCGTTTCAACCCATCACTGGTACACTACTGAGCACGAGTTTCCTTTCGGAATTCTCGAGCATGCAAGTTCCTCACTGTGTTTTTCTTTACTGTGATATTTAGTTGTTAACTAAAAAGTTTGAGGTACTCATAGGAGGCCGGGCGTGTTAACCACTATAGACTATCTACTAGGCGAGTATGTTAAAAATATTTCCTACATTTAAAGAGCTATTTTTCACAGGTCAAGTGGACCTTTGGACGCAGTCGTCATCAGGCTGCGCGTGTCCCGGCGGGAGTGAAGACTGCGCGTGCTGCGTGCGCGACGGAGCATGCCCTTGCAGTGATATCGCGCCTACGAGATGCGCTCAGTGTGGCTTGGAACAGTACTGCTCTAACAGTAAGCTTTTTATAAAATACTGATGCCCGCGACTTCGTCCCCGTGGTATATGTTTTTTTGATTCCCGCGGGAACTCCTTAATTTTCCGGGATGATTTAAAGTAGCCTATGTCACTCTCCAGGTCCTCAACTATACCCATGCTAAAAATCACGTAGATCCGTTGCTCCGCTGCGGCATAATTGAAGGACAAACTAACAAACCAATAAACCAACAAACAAACACTTTCGCATTTATAATATTAATATGGTATGATAATATGATGGAAACCTTGGAGTACAAATGATTCAAGTGACATTTTGGTCAAAATCGAGTTTTATGTATTTTCGGTTTTTTTTACGATTATTTAGGTTTTTGTAGAACATTCCATAATTCTTATTGTATTGTAACCTAGTGAAAACTTCTATTGACTTACTTGTACTTGAATTTGTATGAATGACAATATTTCGACTCTGATAAAATGACACTTGGGTCATTTGCGCTCCAAGGTATCCTAATATTGCTCCATTTAGGTCTCCTTTATTTCTGTTAATCATGAGTGGAGGTATGTTCTGTTTTGTATCCACTACAAGCTAGCCCTTGACTGCATCTGGTGGTAATGTGCAGTGACGACTAAAATAATAGATATGGGCTTACCTTCTACGTCTTAACAAACCAATAATCCCAATTTCATTGTACACGGCATTGTACCGGAACGCTTAAACGCTTATTGGTACGTCTTTGCTGTTAGGGTGATAACTAACCCTAACCAAACCTCCTAGCAGACTAGACCAGTCAGAGAAAATTAAAAAATTAAGAATTTCCAAATTTATGCTGCCGGGTTTCGGACCAAGGACCCCCACCTAAAAGATCACTGGGCCAAGGTGGTCTTAATATTGCTCTGTTTAGGTGCTCACTAGACGATGCCCATCGTGATTGAAGGTACGCACCTTCATAATTAAGCGGAAGATATTTTTCAAGAAGCATTTCAGCTCTGTTTCATTGTTCTAGTGTGCAACATAACAATAGACTCCCGGGTCCTCAAGAGCAAATCAGGCAAAACATTCGGCCAGATAAAGTCTCCATCGATCGAGGGTCCCGGCGCTTGCTCTTACGTCCTGCAGCCTGACGCCGGACAGCGGGTGGAGATCCAACTGTACCGACTGGTATCTGTTGGAAGATTTAACGGTTCAAGGTAAAGCCTGGTGATGAAGAATATAATTTTATTGTAAGTCACATAGTTAATGAGAGAACAGAAACAATTAACTCATAGACAAGTATAGCATTTATAATAGGTAGATTTTGAGGTATTCACATTTAATTCATTTACAAGAGGGTCTTGTGAATAATTTTGAATCGAATGAAATGAATCTAACTTAACACATGCAAAATAAGTTGCTTCTACTAAATATAAAGAGGGCTATTTTTTAATATTAGGTACATTTAAATAGGAATCAAAATCAATTCGATTATTAAGGATTTACACTTCATTTATAGAAGAACTAGTTGATAGAGATGCTTAGGCGAATAGTTTGTGTTTTTATTATTGAATATTACCAATATTTTAAAACAGTGTATTTTGGTCTGTGGTTATATTATGTAGGAAGATGAACAGCAGCGCATTTAACGGATCAACTTAGATTTCGCACCTACATATGAAACGTAAAACTTACACTTGGGATAGTTTGTCTAAACGGTTAAGTATCGCTTTTCGTAAATATCTTGTACGTAGAGTGGACTAAAATTAAATAAGTAGATCTCCTCACATCTGCAGCCTCAAACATTTAGGACTTATTTGTGACCCTTATTACCTCTTATTTTGACCTTGCAGGATGCCTGGACCGAGGATTCTAAATTTATTATAAATTTACATCACTTGATGAAAACAACTATTAAATTCCTTCTCTTATCGGATTTTTGCCACATACTCGTAGTTTACTTTTGAAGTTGAGGTTTTAATATCAAGTTCTTGTCTTCGAAGGCGTAATCGAACCAAGGTATATAAAGTACGTCTCGTCTTGCAATACGATACTCCTCGAGTCGTAAGTAAATAAGATCTAGACCAGACATTCAAGGCCGAAACTTGACAATTGCTTTGTATTGGTTTATGTAACCAGAGTCATGACTTTCACATTTGAGCAAGGATCTTATTACAACGTCTAGCTTACAATCAAGTAACAAATACAGTGAGTGTAATCACGTAATCTTTACATAGAGATCAATAATGTTATGTCATAAATTATAAATGGAAAAAGTATTATTAAAAAATAGTAGGGTTCACACTACTCTTGATAAAGTAATGGAAGATGGTAATTATTTCATGATCTGGAAGCATCCTCACATTATAAGGTATGCTTTAAATGAAACTCAGAATTACGGCAACTTTAATATTTTGTCTCAGAATAAAGCACGAATTATAAACCGCGAAGAATCCAAATAGTGGTGAAAACCAAATACACTTTTATCTATGTTGAATAGAACGATAATTTATTATTTCCCTGATGCAGGCCTGTTTAGGGGTTTAATTTTAACAAAATCATTCATAAACTAGCTGATACTCGTGGCTTTATACCTAAGCTTGACGCCTTGACCCTTTATGAGTTACTCAAAATCCCTCTTAGTGGGGGTCCAGTCAGTTTGTCCTAATACCTACCTACAAGATATATTGACTTAATTTTTGTCAATTTTAGTGAACGTTGAAGTATTTCAGTCTGCTTTTGAATTGTGAAATTATCGTCTGAATCGGTTTAGTGAAAACAAAAGAACTTTTAAGACTGTTAAAATTGAAGTTAATTAATTTTTTTAATTGATTTAACTCTGGATATATTGCGTAGGTAATGATAATAACCAGTGATGAACCTCAATGCCACAACCCATTACGAACATTGTGTTGACATAGATTTCATAATCCATTACACGTCATTTGTGGTTTCTGAATAATTTATTATAATGATGACTCGTTGAAACGGAGAAATATTTTCACTTTGTAATACCTAACAAAATCACGATTCAACAACATAATTATATGACCTAGGTCGCAATAGTGCACTTAGGTGGTCCCTAATAGGAGTTCGGAGACGCAATCAACTGTCGAGTTATTTATTTAAGAATAAATAACTGGTGTATTTCAAATTGGTCCTGATAAATGGTTTTTTATAATCTTGAATCGTAACTTGACCAGCCCCCAAGTTACATACGTTTCGTGTCTATTCTCTTTCTATAACCGTTAACGCTTTATCGGAGAGAAAAAATAAGTGAGTAGACTATGGTTAGCGTTTTTAATCGCTTTCGCTAAAGCGTGAACGATTAATTATTATTGACCGAGCGAAGCGAAGGTGGCGAAGGTCTCTGAGTATACTTGAGTGAATTTGCACTTATACGTCCGTCCGTCCGTCCGTCTGTCAGAGCCTTATAACTTCTGAATTACTGAACGTAATTACTTCAAATTTAAATATAATATGTAAACCGATGGCTTCCCGCCGAATATGGCTCAAAAAGTTATAAAAATCTTTATTTCAGGGGGGCTCTCATAGAAGCGAATGCGAAGTAAAATATTTTTTATAGCGATAAATAGGGATGTACAACCACGACTTTCTATTGTCCCTACAAGATCTTTGTAGTAATAATTATGCTTTTGGATGTTAAAAAATCAATAAAATATTGATCTAGTTGTGTAGGCGGATGGTTGCAACTGGGTGATGGAAGTGCTGTCCAAGATGCTAGTGGTACTGCGCAAACCAGGTTGTGTGGAACCAACGAGCGATATACCCCACCTGTCGTGCTTTTCGCTGATCACGGAGCTTCGGTACTAGACTTTAGGTGAGTATAATTATCATTCAAATATTCATATTAGTATTAGGTACCTATATATTTTATACATTTCGAACAAAATTGACTAACAGTTTTGACTAATTTAGGTAACAGTTTTTAAAAAGCTCTTTTAGCTTAATATTATCATACTAATATTATAAATGCGAAAGTGTGTTTGTTTGTTGGTTTATTGGTTTGTCCTTGAATCACGCCGCAACGGAGTAACGGATCGACGTGATTTTAGGCATGGGTATAGTTGAGGACCGGAGAGTTGGACATAGGCTACTTTTATCTCGGAAAATTAAGGAGTTCCCGCGGGAATTAAAAAACTTAAACCACACGGACGAAGTCGCGGGCATCAACTAGTTATATATATTCGATGTTTCAATAACCTGATATATTTTGGTTCTGGTAATGAAAATATGGTTGTTATTCAAGTTACTGTTCTTACCATGTACTTTCAAAGTAGGTACACATATTAACAATATTTTATGTTACTTAAAAATACGTTCTGTTTAGTATTTGATGAACTAAATTGCCGCTTCATATTTTGAAAATACTGATAGTTTGATAATGAAAAAACCCAAAATCCAGACATATGCATAGTTCTGCGGTAACGTTGAATCCATATTATATGGCGTTTGCGTTCGTTAGTGCTAGGCCCAGCGAATATTAACAGATATTTGCAGCAAATCAGTAAGTCAGTAAGTAGTCATCATTCATCATCATTAACTGCCTCGTTGGTCTAGTGGTTAGCATGTCCGACTGCGGCCAACGAGGTCCCGGGTTCGAGTCCCGGGTCGGACCATAATTAAGTATTGGGTTTTTCTGACTAGAAATTCTCTGTACTAGCCCGGAGTTAGGAAGTTGGCGGTGTTTCACCCCCGTGCCTCGGAGAGCCCGTTAAGCCATCGGTCCCGGTTATTATCACTAACATGACAATAGTCGTTAAAGCCCGCCAACCCGCATTGGAGCAGCGTGGTGGGTCTAAGCTCTAAATTCCCTCTCTCCTATGAGAGTGGAGGCCTGTGCCCAGCAGTGGGACGTTAATGGGCTGTAGTGGTGGGAAGTAGTCATCGTTAGTAGTCAAATTTCAAACTAGCTGAGCTGCTTAGCTCAGCTTGAGTGGTCGAATTTCAGATTATCCTTTTTGTGGGGATAATACGCCTACACCTATGATGAAATCTTTCATACCAAACAAATCTTAAGACCTGTGTTAGTTATGTGTTAAGTTTTAAGACCGGTGTGAGTTATGATAAATATCGATAAAAAATATCCTTGTCCAACGATTTATTTTACTTTTGGCATATGCACGTCTATGAAGTGTCATAATAATTGACAGGCAACCATCGACAAAAAAAATGCAATAGGTACTCCATAGACCCATACGATTTTTCCAATTCTGAAGCGACGTGCCATTTTATCCGATATTTCGTAACTCATATATATACTCATCAAATAATTATAAGTACCTACGACTTTCCTTTTCAAAATAGTCACGGAGCTTCAACACTAGCTTTCTTGATAGTCTAATAAGCACCATACATATTTGGCGATAGATGGTTTCTATGACCTGACGGATTCATGTACATTTAATGTACTGTTGTATAAAAATGATTTATTTTAATACATACTTTAATATACTTAGTCATTTAAACGCTTGGGTATGTTTATAAAACAATAATAAAATGTTGAGCAAAGATAAATATCAATGCGTCAAATCGATTAAAACTTCTTCATAAAGAAAGTCGATTGTTATCATAAATCGAATCAGTAACGCGTTAGAACATCATTGACTCCACCTGCCAAAAGTAAAATCAATGATTGGACAGAACAATTACAGCAGTACTAGCATTCGTTGGGTATAAATGTACCTACTTGCTTCACTATATACAATTAAAGCATATCCATAAACAAACGAAATTCCTCGTTACAGTATTTCGTGTGCCCTTGTACGGAAGGATTAGTAATGCTCGGTTCGGAATTGTGGTTATTCGACAAAGGGGACATAGAATTTGTGATCTACGACGCTCACAGCACAGTGGGTCCTATTGGGAATACAGACTGATTTGGGGCATTGTTGGACCAATTTCTAAAGTCCTCCAAAACATGCGCAGTGACGCTGAAAATAGGTCATCTTGTTTAATCTTTGGGGGTCGATTTTATTCATTTCACATTTCTGACGTATTTTTATTTTGTTAACAGGATAACAGAAAAAACAATTAGGTCGCAGTTTCTCGCATTCTTCAGTTTTACTTCTCTAAGCAACACACAAGGAGTGGGATTCCATCCGAGAGGCGGCTCTAGAATTCCACATACGGGTAAGATTACAATTATAGATTAATTTTATTTGAAGGATGAAAAGGTTCGAACTTTTGGCTGCGGGTGCTGTTCGATTTACTCTTTTAAATTGAAAATTTCATAATATTAGGAGTATTTTATTGGCAGCGAAGATTTATTCATAATCCTGTAAGAGTAGGTACTGGACAAAGGTGTGACCCTCGTCACAGTCTCTGTAGATTGAGTGTTCCATAAAGATACGAGCGGATTTCAAATTTCCTTTCTCGTCCAAACCATGGTCCAAACGTACAAATATAATATAAAATTTCAATTTGTAATTCTTAATATTAATATTATATACTCAGGAGACTTATTACACATCACTGCATACGTAATTCACAAAATGTGTAATATTTGTCAGAAGTTCCCTAAAGATCGTCTGGGAAATAACGTTGAAAGCTTATTTCATCCGAGTTACCTTCAACTACATAATATGTTTGATGGAAGTAATAAATAATTATTAATTAGTTTAATGTGTGAGCGTACAACATTTTGCATATATTACATAGTTTGTGGGTATATCCTCATAACGCATATATATCATCAACGTTTCTAGCATTATCTCGTTGTCCTCAGACTGCGACTGGTTGTACCAAGACGTGTCGTGTCGTGGATCTGGTACTTGTGTCTTTGCAAGTCCAGGCTACCCTGGTTTATACCCACCATACCGTCGCTGCCGCTACCTCTTTGCGACTAATTCAGTTCACACGCGAGTCAAGATCATCTTCACCTCCATTATGTTACCAAGAAAGTGAGTATCCTTTCTTTTAAAAGGTATACGCTTTTAAAGATCTGTCTTGGTTTCCTTTATTTTCAGCGTAGTTTAACGAATTCGAAGTAACATGATAGCGTAAAGAGAAATGGGGGAAATTCCACATTGAGTCCGCGTTTTAGGTTTAATGGATTTCAACTATGCTACTATCAATATGCAGTGAACATGGTATAGATCTATTTTGAGAAAAAATTGGTGAATAATTAAAGGAAATTGATTAAATTCAAAGAAATATGTAAAGACGCTAAATCACTTCCACTTCGTTATTGTATTGTCGATTGTATTGACATTGGATATAGGTACAAATCGAGTCCTTAATAATAGACGCCATTGATTAATAAATGGTTTTAACGGTTTTATACGGCTTGAGTAAAACCGCTACATATAAAAATAAATTTAAACAGATTTAATTATTGAATTGACCTGACATTAAATCTACTTACATTTAAACACTGCAGAGCTGGTCGTATCGGCGTGAATAACATTTGTTGAATTTTCACTCGTAATTATATTCAAGGAGTGTTGTAAGTGGAACGTCGGGTTTGTTTCTCCTCCTTGTGAGCTCAGCTGGTGCCTTTGTAACATTCCTACATAATTTTTCCTTGTTCAAGTTTCTAGATAATCTGAGTAAGTACCTAACTAGTCGTGTGCCATATAAATTACGCTTATTGATTCGTCTCATAGCTTTTCCCTGTAATAATACGGTATAGTACCTTCTAATTAATTTGAATGACCAAAATGTGGGTTTTATATTCACCCATAAAGTAAAATTTTATTAATAAAATGTTTTGAAGACTGTATGGCTATTTTTTAAAAAATATTAATGCAACTAGAGCAAGTCAACTGTATCATCTTTGCCCATCGTTCACTGCTCCAGCTTGGTTAAGCAGTGTGTAAACAGCTGGGTTAAGGGGTTGGCAAGCTTGTACAAAATTGATTGTTCACGTAGATTTAAGATTGATCTCCGCTGCGGTAGAAGCACAGCGGAGACTAATCTTAAATGTATGATGCATGTTAAACTTGCAGTTACGTATGTAGATATGCGTCTTCATGCTGCTTGCAAAAGCAAGATTCTAGCACAAATCAAACAGACGCTTAAAACATTCTTGCACAAATATTTGTCCTTGTTTGTCTTTAACGTAAAGCTATAGCATTGTTTCGCAACGAATGTAATAATAGCCTCCAGCGATTGAGTTTACAGTCAGACAGAGTATTGCCAAGCTTCCTTACCGAGCATAACATTTTTAATTTCAAACGCTACCAACAGCTCTATTTATCTTAAGTGGTAGTTGTTAGGATTTTCTCTCGTCATTATCGTTAAATAAAGAGTTTTGTTTGTAAAACGTTGGCTTTGTTTGCATTTCTTGCGGACGTGTTTGCTGCTTAAATAAATTTAAACTTAGATCGTTTTTATACTCAAAGTTAACTGGACTACCTATATTAGTTATTTGTTTTCTATGATATATTTCTTACAATCCTTTGTAAATATTATACGAGTAAATATTACATTTCTCGATATCCGTTGATACAATATGTTTACGTGTACTATTTACATAAAATAAAAGATGTAAAACACATAGGAATGTTTATTTTTCTCTTAGCGCTAATTCAATATCTTTTTCGGAACTTTGGGTAACAATAACAGTACTTACTACTACAAAACTAACTAGATATTTATTTCTGCATCGTCAAGTGTCTTATTCTAGATATAAATTAGTTTAGCAATTAAGGCTGAATACAAATCTGTATAATGAAAACAAATCAAGCAACGTATCCAATTAATTATAGGACTCATTAAAGGTGTAATACAAAGAACTACTAGAAGACACTGCAAAGCGCATCGTTGCAGCTGCGTTCTTGGAGACGCGCGTCGTTCACATCGATCTTCACATACAAAGAACTAATTATGTACTTCTTTGTATGACAAATCATTCACGTACGTTTATTTCATGTAGTTCTTTGTATTACCAAAAATAGATTGGAGAGTAGTTCTAATATTATTCTGAAGGTGATAGCTGACAGACAGGACAGCGTTTTCAAAGCGCACTGGATGGCAGTTTTAGTTTGTAAGTATATTAACTAACATAGAACAAGTCATACTAACACATATTATTGTTTATTATTTAGTTAATTAGGTATAATACTAACATAGGATAAGTCTGGTACAAACACTTATGGAAGTCTGTAGTCTAAGAAATAAAATTATTCATAAATCATTACCAATCATATACACGGTGACATACTGCCATAGTTACGGTTCTTTCTGCTCAAGCGGACCGTAGATGTGTTTAGTCGACCAACCAAATTTTTAAAAAGACATGATTTTATCGCACCATCTTTTAATAATCGGTCAGCTTGTCGTCTCCACGTTTCTTCAGTGGGTAGTAACTACCCACTGCTTAGAGCGTTAAGTTTCACTGCAAAATAAAAGGGACGTCATTAAAAATACCTCGGAACACCCATTCTATTCAAATTCCGTCAGTATTTTTATCAAGCGCCCGCATGTGAATTCGTATGTTTTGAAAGGCCATTGAACAATCGTCCCTGCAAATAAAAGAGCTTCCCCATATCTCTCTTACACCCGCGCGGACACGCTCGCTGGAAAATGTGGACAAAACCAACGTATTGAAAACGAAATGCAAATTTCTTGTTTCATTTACATTATTACACATTTAATAAATATTAGGTACCTACGCAGTATTTAATTGTGGAGCCCTCCTAACTTTAGTATTAAGTTGACAAATAGGTTGAATTATATTTATAAAATCTGCACTAATAAACCAATTAGAAAGAAAATGAATTCAAATTGCAACCTAGATTCGGTATAAAAAATTAATTTCAAGATATGAATAGCCCCGTTTTAATGATGAACCGTGTCCCATTTTATGTAGGCATACCTATTCACATTAAATTAAACATATAATATAATATTATGTAGTTTTCTATTTCTAGGCATCTAATCTTGCACTCCTAACTCAACACATAATATTATGTTGAATTTATCAATTATTACGACTATTGTTATTTTATTCTGACGACCTCCCTCCTAGCGCAGTGTTGTCTTAACGTGGGAGGTCCCGGGTTCGATTCCCGGCAGGGTCAAGAATTTATAATCTCTGAATTTTCTGTAGTCTGGTCTGGTGGGAGGTTTCGGTCGTGGCTAGTTACCACCCTAACGGCAAAGACGTACCGCCAAGTGATTTAGCGTTCCGGTACGGTGCCGTGTAGAAAACGACTAGGGGTATGGGTTTCATATAACTGCCATACAGTTAGCCCACTGCCATATTAGACTGCATCATCACTTACCATCAGGTGAGATCGCAGTTAAGGGCTAACTTGTAGTGGAATAAAAAAAACGTACTTATCTATAGCACGTATACACTGTACTATACGTTATACTATGTATGTAAGTGTTATATGTACAGTAACTTGAAAAACGTTGACTTGACTAAAATTGACGGTGCCAGTCGTTAGCACGGTCCTATTCAACGCGTTCGCACTGCCCTGGTGCAGTTGGACAATTGATAATTATCACCTCTTTGCAGCCATTGTGCCACGGACTATTTGACGTTGCGGGCTGGCAGCTCGCCCTCGGCGCCGCTGCTGGCGTCGCTATGTTCCGAGAGAATCGCCACGTTGGAGCATCCCGGGCCAAACCTATTGTTGGAATTCAAGTACGTAATCGGTTCAATGGGAGATTCACTTCACTTTTGACAGCATTTCTGCATTTCCCGATACAAATTTAATGAAATGATTCGAGTTACAATCTTTTTATTGGTGCCCACTTTATATCCTTGATTTATTTTGTTAAGTTTACTTTTATTAGAAGTGCATAGTATTGCAATGTCAGACCTTAATTAATAACAGTACTTACAACAACACTCGCAACCTTATTCGGTACAAATGTATAGTATTCAAATAATTTAATATATAGCAAATCATATAATTTGGAAACACGTTCTCACCACAAACAATTTAATAAGCTTTGGACGCGTGTTTATTTTAAACTTGACAAATTTTCCATACCGTACCGTACCGTGTCAGAACGGCAAATTAAACTAAGTACCTGTGGTCTTATGGGTCCCGTGGTGAGGTCCCGGGTTCGATCCCCGGCAGGGTCGATTCGGGAATTTATAATATCTGAGTTTTCTCTGGTCTGGCCTGGTGGGAGGCTTCGGCCGTGTTAAGTTACCACCACAGATATGAGAATCAAGGGAGATATGTTTTATGAACCAAATTGTATAGAAACCTGCTGTCGCCAGCTTATCCCTACCACTCGCTACCACTACACATGCAACTAATTAAAAATAATAGATGAAGTCGCACTAACACACGGATACCGATAGGTACCTAAGTGCATGAAGCACGAACCAATATACACTTTATTGTTCAGCATACAGCTTTCAATTTCAATCACCGTGCATCTTACTCACACAAACGTCAAACGTTATCGATGTGCTGTGCAAAATTATACTTTATGTTTAGCATACAGCGTTCAATTTCAATCACCGTGCATCTTACTCACACAAACGTCAAACGTTGTCGATGTTCTGTGTAAAGTTCAATAGTGGTTGACTAAAATGGATCTATCGATGCTCAATTTCTTAATATTTGGGTTTTTGACAATGACTACCTATTATGAAAAGTGATATATTACTTAATATGTACCAAGATGTAAAAAATCGTTTACATATTAGACTAGTATGGCGCGTGGCTGCGCGGCCCGCTAGCGGACCGCGTACTGGACCGCGTGGTCCACTGTCTACTTACTCGCTGTCCTACTATCCTGCCCCCGATTATGTAAGAATTGCCGATCAAATCGTCAAACGTCGTCGTCGTTGAGCTCTAATTCAATGCTGTTATGGTTTATTTTACATTGACGCCGAACTTTTACGATTTGATCGAAAATTCTTACATAATCGGGCAGCTGGTTTACTGTCTACGTGTTCTGATCTGAGCAACACACTGCTATGTTAGTGAGTACAGTGGAAGCGCCAGCACGCCAAGCGTCCGACGTAAAAGAAAATTCTCATAAAGGAAAAACATAAAACAAAGACCACCAACCCCCCGCCCCTCCCTTTTTGTTTGAGCAGCCCCTAAGTATGTACCTATCTAATACCCTGACCGTGCTCCTCACCCATCATCCGAACCTTCGATCATCATCTCTCTCCATATTTTTTCTCCGAACCACTCGTCAAAATGAGAATTCTTCCATAAAAACAAATCTTGAAAAGAACCCGTAGTCTTGCATAGTTCTACACTTGTAGCCTCTTCAATATTCGCCATACATTTTCTATGGAAAATAAATTCCGCCATCTTGAATTTTTTTCCTATTCATCAAGTAGACCTTCATGTTCTGATCATCTTTTGCCAAGAAACCACTCTTCCATCTTTTATACTCTCCGAGATAGACACCGACGAAATTTGTATGGCGGCCATCTTAAATCCGCCATTTTGAAATTTTTTTCAGCTCACTGTCAATTGGATGAAGTTTCGAGTGACATTTGGTCGAGCACCCCCCACCTATCTTCAATACCCTTTTCTATGGAAAAATAAATTCCGCCATCTTGAATTTTTTTCCTGTTCATCAAGTAGACCCTCATGCCCTGATCATCTTTTGCCAAGAAACCACTCTTCCATCTTTTATACTCTCCGAGATAGACACCGCCGAAATTTGTATGGCGGCCATCTTAAATCCGCCATTTTGAATTTTTTTTCAGCTCACTGTCAATTGGATGAAGTTTCGAGTGACATTTGGTCGAGCACCCTCCACCTATCTTCGATACCCTGGCTGGTGCTCTTCATCCGTCTTCGAAATCCTCAATCATCAGCTCTCTCCGTATTTTTCCTCCGAATGAATTTTTGTCTTCTATACGAAACGATGAGTGAAAAAAAAATTTTTCATACAAAATTTTACAGGAGAGGTGATCAATCAGTCAGTCAGTCAGCACGAGCAGCTATATATATATTAATTATTTTTAACCGACTTTAAAAAAAATGAAATAGTTGAAAGCACTTTGGCTCAAAGTGAGACGAACATATTGTGCTATTTTTCGTAGGACCAGCTTGGACCCCTTCCTGTAACATTTATCCACTTTTCTTTTCTTTCTGCATCCTTCGGATATCTTAAGTATTAATATTAATGAGTGATATTAAATATATCCATACATGAGTAATGAGTATCTACGTAAATTGACATTATATTAATTCACCTAGTATATTTTTATACGTTTCGTCAGCTAAGTAAGTTGAGTACATTAAAAAAAATGGTAATAATTATAACTAAAAATATAGTTATAATGATAATAATCATTATAACTATATCTCTATATACTCGCGATAGTTTAAACGTTAAAATAGCAATTATTGTTTACTAAGTAGGTACTATTAATTATTGTATCACAGATCATAGTTTGGTTGTTAAAATATCGACAACAATGTACTCGTATTTACATCGTCACATCTCTAGGGTACCACGGAAATTGATCTATCGTGCTAGTGAAAGAATCGGTAAAGAACACATAACCATTGCGTCGTAAGACCGGCCGATTCATTGATAGATTTCTACTAAGCAAGCAATGGTTTTTGTCCATAATGAGATATAGACTTCTCACTTTATTAAATTTTGATACCACTAAATAAGGTTTTATCGGTTTTTATGGAAATTTACACCATTAAACTTGTACTTAAGTGTGAAATGAGATGCCATCTTTCATGTAATTCACTTTGCCATTTGAATTTTTACAAACAACCACTGAACAACACGGCATTTTGCTAAAAACCGAGAGAAGTGAAGCGATCGTTGAATGACGTCCGATTAAAGACAAAAATCGAAATTATGTCTATTTTACACCTGATGAGTTCGCACGCACCACGCCCCCTTAGCATATCTCCCTTGATTCTCTGATCTGTGGTTACCACCCTACCGGCAAAGACGTACCGCCAAGCCATTTAGCGTTCCGGTACGATGTCGTGTAGAAACCGATGGGGGTATGGGCTTAGTATAACTGCCATTCCCCCAACAGGCGAGCCCGCTACTATCTTACACTGCATCATCACTTACTACCAGTTGAGATTGCAGTCAAGGGCTAACTTGTACTGGCGTAAAAAAAAGTACCTATGGATAAACATTTTATACTGTTTGTCTTTCAAATTGAAAAATACTACTAATATCGGTAATAAAAGATCTAAAGTGTATATTGGAACAATGTCAGTATATCACTTAAATACACAGATATTGATCTACGACCAAATTAGCACAAGTATGGATCGGAACTTCAGACCCAATCATAATAAAGCCAATAGAAACTTTGTAAAGAACTCTACTATGACACAGCTATCTTTCTGACCCAATTCTTGAGTTGGAGACAGTTTCATTATTTGTGTGAACTTTAGGTGAGTAATAAATATCTGCTCCTTAAATTATGATTGTAAGATTATTTTCAAGACCTTAACTAACTTTACTTCAATTTATAGCTATTCAAGAGGCGAATAAACAAATTTTCTTAAAAGCCGGCAACACATTGGCGGTTCCTCTGTTGCTGCAAATATTCATGGACTATGTGCACATTGTGTGACCCGCAAACTCGTTTGCTCGTTTATTCATGAAAAAATATAAAACTAGTCCTTTCAATATTGAAGTAGAAATTGATTTATGCACATTTAAGGTTAATTCTTCATCAATGCATAAATTAAATCTGTATGTTAGAACGTGGGGTATATACAAGCACAGCACATTCAAGAAAATAATACTTTCACGTAAACTACGTAGTTTTGTAACAAAAAGTTCTTTCGCGTCGCTTCTCTCCTGCTAATGGTATTTTTAAATTGCCTTATGCCAGTTATAAAAGATGCCTTTTTATGAAAGAAAGTTAAAAAAAAACGAAATACCGGTGCTTCAAATGTGATTCAAGTTCTTAACTAACTAAAACCTGGTTTACAATCACGGCTTTCCAAAAACATGTATTTCAGGGATAACTTAGAAAAACGCATTTCCAAATTAATAAGTAGCGCAAACTTGAGATTTAACAATTGCAGATTAATACTTCATGTGAAGAACTCCTCTGTTTTAGAAGAGAAAGATATTTCGTATTCCCATTTTTGCTAGAAATGTTCCTTTCAAATTGCCTTGTTACATGCAAGTTGCAACCTATTTTCTTTTTGAATGCGCTCGTTTAAATTGTTTTATGGTTTACTTTTTCTTGCAAGTGTTGTAAAAATTAAGATCTTTTTTGTTCAGATCTTTGCTGTCTTTTAATACTAATCACTCATACTTTTCACGCGCGACTTTTTACAAACTTACAAACCTACAAATTTTCAATTTTTTTCGTGTTTCGTGATCATAGTTTAATAATAATAATATTATCTTCAAAATAAGCGTTTAATAATAATAATATTATCTTCAAAATAAGCGCTGCCAAAATAAGCAATACTTTAAAATTAACTACCCGAATAACCCACACACAATATTAAGATTCTTAATATTATTTGAATCTTCTTGCTGCGGTACTCCTACATTATTGTCTTTTAAAAATTCAATGCCCTGACCTAATTTGTTGATCGATTTACTCACTCACATCTCAAGTTGCAACTTTATTGCAAAGCTATTTCTATACGTCTCTTACTACATTTTATCTTTTCACAGTTTCTCGTTTGTGTTAAAAATGAATTCAAGAAATTATATAGAAACGTGCCTCGCGTTTTCTTCAGTATTTATCTGGACGTACAATTAACTGACAGTGAAAATTAAATCAAGATTATGCCAGGTTTCAACGTTGTATAAATATGGACGTGGTTTTTCAAATTGATTTTTAATTTCTTTGTCTAGCTCTGGACCACTCATTCCACCTTATGATTACAATGGATTCATTGCAAAACTGGAATTTTTGGAAAAAATAGACACAAGTGCACCGCCACCTACAGTTGCGGCTTCACCACCTCTTGCGGCGCTTACACATTTGACACACGGTAAAAGAATAAAGTATTAGCTTAGATTCCCCTAAGGACGACTAGTACCCCATGCCAAATAAATCATCAGACCTTGGACTATTTTCCATAGACTAACTGTAGATATTGTAGTTCAATTGTAACATTTAACTTACTTACCATTGTCATTGAAGGTGAGACGAATATTCTTGTAGAAAATGATGCAGCATTCAATGAGATAATGACCAATAAAGCGGACCACATTGGATGCGGAGCCACTGTCCGGGGTTATGGCGCGGGTGGCATCCGCTCGGGGCATTTCGATACAAGGACCACAGCATGGCGATCGCAATGTGCTATACATTTAGTTGGAATTCCAACGGATGTGGTCCAAGTGTCACTATTTAATTATAATTTAAGGTATGTTCTCGTTTTCTGACACTAAAACCTTTTGTTTACTTGGAAATAAAGAGCAGCTTGAACTAACAATGTAATGATGGTGATTGTAAGATAATAGGAAGATATTTATATTACTAGGTTACAAAGTTGCAGATCTCATATTGAGATCTTAGAAGGGCTTCATGAATTTGGTGCAAGAGGAGAAAGAGGAGAAAGATTCGAAAGAGGAGATCGAGCTCTTCTGCGTAGAACTGCGTACGCATACGGTCCGCATACGCGTGTATGCGGACCGTCTGTAAGAGAAGCAAGGGATCCTTCTGGAAGGTTCCTATTTCGTCAAGCAGTTACGTCCAAAGGATCAAACTTGACGATTTTAGTGAGGAGAGCGACATCACAAAGCGTTGATGAAGAAGAGTTTGTGGACGGAGCGTTCGCCTTTCATGATGGTAAGAAACTATAAATGCTGTAAACAAATTCAATATAGGTAAATATTACATGACAACCATGCAAATCTGCTTGGCTTTAAGGGAGTTGAAATTGATCCAAAATAATAATATACAGTATATTATGTACCTAGGTATAACATTCTGTTTATGGTTTCACAGCATCGGACGAAGTTAAGTGTATAATAAATCAAGGGGTACATTCTGGAATTCAGATTTTTATTTTTCGATACAGAACAGCACGAAGGCACAGCGTCACCTGATGCCACATGTGCGTCTACTCACTATGGCTTAGCATCGCCAGCTCACGGCGGAGTCTCCGCTCCATCGCACCATCATATCTTTTGGAATATCGAGGAAAGACTTATGTGCACGCATCGGTTTATACCTGCTTCTAATCAAAGCGTGACTATTGAGGTAATAATTTAAGTATTGGACATTATGTTCATCAATTCAAATACACTATTTAGTTCTAGAGAAATCATAGTCCACAGGAAACAGGCTTATTTTATGCCAGAAAAAAATCCAATTTACACAAATCATACATTTTTAGCCTTTGTAATAGCTGAATTTATCATATACTAGCTAATGCCCGCGATTTGTCCGCGTGGATTGAAGTTTTTCAGTTCCCGCGGGAACTGTTTAAATTTCCGGGATAAAAAGTAGCCTATGTGTTATTCCAGACTATAATCTATCTCTGTGCCAAATTTCATCCAGATCCGTTCAGCTGTTGAGGCGTGATTGAGTAACAAACATCCATCCATACATCCATCCAAACTTTCGCATTTATAATATTAGTATATAAGTATAAGTATATTAGTATAGATCATACGAAATCCCTTAGATTCAGCGTTTGGATCGGATGTGGAGTGCAGAACAAACTGGTAGCGTGGCCTCAGGCGCGGGCGGTTGTCGTACGGCTTGTGGCGACGCGGGCTGTGAGTGTCGCGCAGCCACTCCTTTGCAGTACCACGACCACGTGGCTCTTGTAGCAGGCGACGGCACTCATTTATCCTGCTTGTGTGGAGACTTTCAGGTGAGTTCCTTTGTTAAGATGATTATTGTGAGACAGTGATAATAAAAATATAAAAAAACCCGGCTGAGTTTGTAGTGGTGATAATTAAAAAAAAACCTTAGTTAAGATGATTTGTGAGACGGTGATAATAAAAAAATAAAAAAACCCGGCTGAGTTTGTTGTGGGCTCTTCTCAGACCAGGGCGCGTTTGGAGCCCTCGTAGCTTTAGTTTTAAGATACCATAGCTGATTATCTATCTGTTATTATATTGCTGATTATAGCTGTTTTTTAAGTAAGTAATTGTTAACGTCAATAAGTGTACCTACAGTGTACCTATATTGAATAAATGAATAGAAACTTGAATCTTGAATCTTGCACCAAGAAACTACAGCGTCGTGGTGTCCCGCTAAGTAGGTACTAGCGTGACAATCGACCAATCTTTTCTTTGGCCTTTTGACCGCGTTTTGTCTCTCATTGCAATCAAATCATCACAAATTTATGCAACATCGATTTTTTTTTCTTTTATTGAGTACCAATGAAGGGTGCTCAATATAATTACAATCTAGCCAAACTATTTGACTAATAAGTAATTTTTCTTTAACCTAAGCTTATAATAAATTATCTTATGTACCTACTAAGAAAATGTCCAATGACGTATCTTAGTCTATGCAACATCGTAACAACCAAGGCACGGATTAACGCCAGGTTGTTGAGTTTAATATAATAGGGATGATGACAACTCAATCAAATCAGCAACTCTTTATCAAACTTAAAAACGCGCTTCTAGTATGGAAGTTATATGAAATTCAAAGTTGTGACGTCATCAAATTTCAACGCACTTTTTTTCTTTATTCTATATTTTAAAATGGTTATCAAACTTAACCTAACCGAGGATGTGAATTTCAGGTCTTTTGGAAGCCCCTATATTTAATAATCAGTTCGAAATAATTTATTTTTTATAGGCATCATCACTATTATACCTACATGTAAATACTATACCCACTTAAAATAAAACCGGCCAAGTGCGAGTCGGACTCGCGCACCGAGGGTTCCGTACAATCCTGTAGTAAGTTTTACGATTAATGAATTAAATGAACCGCAAAACTAACTTTGTTTGTAGAAGTTTATTGTTAATATCAAAAAAACTATGCTAGTTATAGCGTTGGTTTTATTTTTCCTGTAAAATATACATAAGCTTCTATTGACCATAATTATTTCAGATTTTTCAATTGGTAAACTTCGGAGATAAGGGGGACGACGGTATTTTTTTCGACATTTTGCCCGATAAATCAAAAACTATTATGCATAAAAATAAATAAAAATCTGTTTCAGAATGTAGAAGTATAGCCCTTTCATATGATATCCCACTCAGTATAGTTATCATACTTTGAAATTTCAAACCCCCGATTTTCCCCCTTTTTTAATTAAACTAAAAATAATTTTCAATTTTTTTTATTTTAATGATGTTAGGCCACTATTATACACAACTATTCCAAATTTCATGTCGATAGCTTTAATAGTTACTGAAATAATCGACTGTGACGGACGGACGGACGGACGGAGAAAGTCGCACCATAAGGGTTCCATTTTTACCATTTTGGGTCGGAACCCTAAAAATAAACGTCCAGCCCAACATCATAAAATTGTAAACCTTTACTGTAGACCTATTTTAATACCTAAGCAATAACACAAACTGTTCATAATAATAATATTGTAGGTAGAGCCGAATTTTCTTTGGCATGGACAAGAGAGATTTTATCAATATTCAAGTAAATTAACGACAAATAATCCAGCACAAAAGAAAATCAAGGCGAGCGATAAAAAAAATATCGCTCACTTTATGTAACCGATATCTGAGCAGTCTCTTTATGCAAATCGTTATAGTGGTGATTCGAACAAACTATTTATGGTTGCAGCTTGTAAGCTTTCCTGTACCTTAGGGTAGATAATAATATAATGTAGAGAATAGGTTATAGGTGAATAGGATATATCTTACTGACCTTTATTATATTTTCTTAGAGAACGTAGCAGTCGATACATGTCTTTTTAAATTTAGGTATTTATGTAAGAGATTTATGTGTTGATATTTAATCTAAGACCTACGAGCATGATATTTATTAAACATCTTCATCGGTTGAGGGGACAACGATATAAATTATTATATGCCCTCGTCGGAAGTAAGCCATTCCACAAGCTGAAAGACCCTTACGTAAGCTACACGATATTTCATGTAAAAGTCAGTAACAAATAAATTGATCGTGTTATTCGGGTTAACGCCCCACGAGGATGAAGCGACCCTTCTACGACTGGCGTCCGGGTCGCGGCGCGATCCGCATAATTAAGAAAGGGTAACCATTATGTATGTAAAGCAATAAAGCGCGAGCAGACCTCCGATCGTAAGGCCGTTCTTCACGGACGACATAAATACGTAATTTGCGGCCACGATACGGTGCTAATATGACCACGAGTGAATATATAGTCCAGTTTTTTTTCTACTAGTTAAGATTTTAGTAGGTAACGACTGATCTCACGACGACGACTGGTTTCAGTGACGACCAAAAAGTGTTAGTTCGTGCATTCGACAGCAAATTCGTCCGTGTTTCCTAAAGTGTCTGTACAAATCTGCGTAATATTACAGCTCGGAGTGGGTATGAAATATTGTATTTTTATGAGGTCGTTCGTGAAAAAGCACCTTAAGGCCTAAGGGTCTTTGTATAACAGCTTTATCGCCAAATAATTCTCCATGTTCTAAGTCTTATCCATATTACATGTGCTAAGTAACATTGCCCGTAAACTTGGGTTACTGGGTTAAGTGACTCGATACCAGTCGTAAACTGTTTCTTAAGTATCTCTCTCGAGTGTAAACTTACTCAGTCACTCGAACGATCATATAACCGTGATCCGCTGAATCGCAAAGATTGTATTTACTTGAAAATAAATTCAGTAAAAAATAATACTTTATATTACTTTCAAGTGTCTTATCCATATTAACACTGTCACATAAACATGGGTTGCTGGCTTCTATGCGTTGATACCGGTCGTAAACTGTTTCATATCTCACTTGTAAACACGACTCAGTCACTTGAACTGCTATCCTTTGAGCGAACATGATTTTCATAGAGCAACTGTCGTAGTTTGAATGTACAGGTATAGACTCTCACTGCGATACAAACACAAACGAAGTAATACTTATAGTTCTCAATATTGTGCCGCTCGTGTCCAACTACTTACAGCGAATCACTTGAGATCGTACTTGTCCATTAATGGGGAATCTCTCAACGCTGCGTTTTATTAAGCACTAGCTGATGCCCGCGACTTCGTCCGCGTGGATTGAGGTTTTTTGGTTCCCGCGGGAACTCCTTAGTTTTCCGGGATAAAAAGTAGCGTGTTATTCCAGACTATAATCTATCTCTGTGCCAAATTTCATCCAGATCCGTTCAGCCGTTCGAGCGTGATTGAGTAACAAACATCCATATATCCATATATCTATACATCCATCCAAACTTTCGCATTTATAAAAATATTTATTTGGTTATTAATTGATTTGATTTCCACTTCAGCTCTCTCCAGTTACTCTCGTTCTTTCAATGAGCTTTGAGAGTACCACTGAGATTCTTGTAGCCCCTTAGTTTCCTGTTAGTTCTTCTCGGTAGAATAACATTCCGAACCAGTGGTAGATTCACTCGACGATTCAAAAGCACTTCTAATAAGTTTATTTGAATAAAAAATATGAGTTTGAGTTTATGAGTAATACGCATAGCATATAGCTCTATCTATTACCTATTGCTCGCCGAAAGACAGGGTTTCATAACAGGCCAATAGTTGTCGACCGAATGTCATCAAAGCAACTTTGTTAAGAACAATTTACCTTTAGCTGCGTCTTATCCATTTTTCATGTTCTACTTTACTTCGACTTTCAACATCAATTATTCGAGACGTGACCCAAAATTCGAATAGCAAATAACAGATAGCAAATTTTACTTAACCTAATTGAAGAACTATGGATCAAAAATAAAACGTTGAAAATACATTATCTATTAATTTTGCGAACGATATTTTTGAACAATATTAAGAGTAAATTGCTACGTTTCCTCCAACTTTTAATTATTATCGACATAATCTTAAGGAATCTGCTTATATTGAATCTGATTAGATATTAGACACCTATTAAACATATATACTTATCTTTAGCATATTATACACAATACCTAGAAGATCACCGCGTGAATAATTTAGTTTTTGAAAATCTTCGACTTTTTTATCCGGGATAAAAAGACGCATAAAAGCGTCCCCGGGATGCAATGTACCAAACGACCAAACCGTTTGTTCCTTTTTCAAAAAGATAGACACACTTTCGCAATAATAATATTAGCAGGTATGTACATACCTAATATAAAAATTCAAAAATTCAAAATTCAAATGTTTTTTATTCAAATAAACTTTTACAAGTACTTTTGAATCGTCAAGTGAATCTACCACTGGTTCGGAATGCCATTCCTACCGAGAAGAACCAGCAAGAAACTCGGTGGTTGCTCTTTTTTAGATAATTAATTTACAATTATTATTACTTATATCAATGTGTACATAGGTAACCGCTGTCCTTAGCATTGGTTGAGCGATCAAATCCAAAGCTCCTCTATCATTTACATAATCTTCAACAGTATAATAAGCTTTTTTCAGGAGCATACTTTTAATGGATTTCTTAAACTTGTGTATAAGCAAGTTTAAAATAGGTTGTGGTATTTTGTTATAGAAAAGAATGCTCATTCCCACAAATGACTTTCTGACTTTTTTGAGGCAGAGCGATGGAGTCACGAGCCTATTACGGCCTCTAGTTTGCCTATCGTGCAGATCGCATATTTTTTTGTAATTATGGATGTGCTGTTTTACAAAAATTATATTACTGTAGGTAAATATATTGCGAGGCTACTGTTAGAATACCTGCAATTTCTTTAAATTTCTCTCTAAGGGAATCATGCGGTTTTAGATTATAAATTGCACGTATTGCCCTTTTTTGTAGTACAAAAATTTTTTGAATATCTGCCGCTTTACCCCACAGTAAGATTCCGTAAGACATAATGCTATGAAAATAAGCAAAATATACAATCCTGGCAGTTTCGATGTCAGTTAGTTAACTCGAATCTTTCTGACAGCGTAAGCAGCAGAACTAAGCTTGCCAGCAAGTGTTGATATATGGGTGCCCCATTGAAGCTTTGCGTCCAAGGTCACCCCCAGGAACACAGTAGTATCTTCTATTTTTTCTATTTTCAACTTATCATTATTCACCATTAGTTTTATATCGCTTGTGGATCTGATATTCGGCAATGCGAACTCAACACATTTAGTTTTTTTTGTATTTAAAAGTAGATTGTTTACCGTGAACCAGTTCGTAACTTGAGAAATTGCAGTATTTACGTCGTCAAAGTTGTCCTCAAGTCAATTTTAAAAATCAAGGACGTATCATCAGCAAATAGTACAATATCGCAAGTGTTACGAACAAAATATGTCAAATCATTGATGTACACCAGGAACATGAAGGGACCCAAAATGGAGCCTTGAGGAACACCCATTATCGAGGCTGATCCGGATGACTTCACATCGTTAACACATACTGTTTGAATGCGATTACTGAGGTAGGATGCAATGAGGCCAAGCGCAGTGCCTTTGACTCCATAGTAGCTCAACTTAACTAAAAGAGTCTCGTGCTCAACGCAATCGAATGCCTTAGAGGCTTAGACAAATCACAGAAAATACCAATAGCATTCTGTGATTTCTCCCACGCATCGAATATATGTTTTAACAGCATACGCCCGCATCAATTGTTGATCGACCTTTAGTAAAACCATACTGCTCAGAGTGAAGAAGTTTATTTGAATTAAAGTGCTGAAGCAGTTGGTTGAGCATAATTTTTTCAAATATCTTGCTGAGTGTTGGCAAAATTGATTGATGAATATAGAATGATGAGAAATTCTCTCGGTCTCTGAATGCTCAAAGGCAAGTTAACAGTATTGGTTACCATCGCATTGTAGTCGTTTTTTTCAATCAACGTTATCTTACGCATATAATAGTTTCAAATATAAAAATTACCCTTTACCGATATTTTCCTGTCATAAAAGTTAATATTTGCCGTACCCGAAGTATGTTGCGTAAGGGTCCGTCCCTCTCTTTTTATTATAACTATGCAAAAATCAACTTATTAAGTTATCGATGCGCGGTATTGGTTTCCTAAAATATCTGAAGCCGTATTAGGAAAGTAATTTCACAGAAATAGTTTAGGATACAAAATAATAGAATCATGAGTTATACAACCTACTATTACCTATTCTGTCTATTATATCCTACGACAAAACTTGAAATACTAATACAGGGTACCAAGTGTCCATGAAGTAAATTAAATTTGTATGCGGTAGTAATAATAGTGGTAATAGTACACAGAGAAAATACACAGAGATTGACTAGTTTAATAATACACACAGAAAATCTTATTAATATTCGAAATAAAAAATATTATACCATTCTAGTAATATATTATACTAGCTGATGCCCGCGACTTCGTTCGCGTGGATTGAGGTTTTTCGGTTCCCGCGGGAACTCCTTAATTTTCCGGGATAAAAAGTAGCCTATGTGCTATTCCAGACTATAATCTATCTCTGTGCCAAATTTCATCCAGATCCGTTCATCCGTTGGAGCGTGATTGAGTAACAAACATACATCCATACATCCAAACTTTCGCATTTATAATATTTAATATTTATATGGATTTCGGTGAAAAATAATGTAATTTTGTTTTAGGGCTGCAGTTCGATTCCCGCCAAGGGAATTTAATTTTGTAATTTTTAAAGGGTTTAGGCTGCTATATTTCGGCCGTAGCTGCCAGAAAATGAATTCGTCGGTACAACTACGAGGCTGCGTAAAAAAAATCGGGGCTTACCAAATTGCCATAGACGCTAGCCATATAAGACTCAATATGATTTTTAAAAATGTCAGCTTAGATATTTTCTTCTCGATTAGGCTGCTTGGCTGCCTGTTGTAGTGCGGAGTTGGACTAGCCTTCGGTTGGAGTACTCTGTAGCGCACTACACGTATGCAAGCCGAGGATTTGATTATGCAGCTGCATACAGCTTCAACGACGACGCGATGTGCGGCCAGCGTACTTTCACAACACACTCAGGTAAGTTTATATTATATAAGTACCGTTTATTTATACGATAGACAGGCAGATACAGGTTTTTAAATCCTTATAATCGCAATCAGTGGAGGATACTTAGTAAATTTTAAAGCTCAAGCGGTATATAACAATATCTTCAAATAGATTTAGCTGTAACAGATCCCTAGCCTCATCGAATAGAGTTTGGACAAAAGGGAAGCTGGTATACCAGGGTAACAGCCCTTTAAATCAGCCCCCAGTCTACACTCTGTTGTAGTGAATGGCAATGATTTCAAATCTCATTTTTCTGTATTTAATTGGATTCACTGTCGAATAAATTATTTTGGCACTCGGTTATAGGTAGAATTTTATACCTACTTAATTCAATTTTCAGCGCTATTTCAGTGACCCTAAGATTCGTATTTTAGTGGATATTGGCATATTCTTACTTAACTAATTTTTCGCCCCTGTAATCCGATCAAATAATACATTAGAACTCAGACGTTTAAATTCTCGAAAATAAATCCCAGATAATGTGGCAATATCGTTCAGCCGATAGCAATATAAAATCGGCAACTCTTCTAAAATGAACTCCAAAGATCCCCTATCGTATAAAGGGAAAACAAACACTTCAATCTCGAATTCCCGACGCGCCGCGAACGTTTGTTAAAACGCGCTGGATATTGTGCCCGTTAGTCAGGAGCGTGTCCGAGAAAATTACGCGCTCCCCAGTTTCACACCGCTTTTGGTTTGAAATGAAAAACCTTGAAAGAGGTCGTATAATGCTCCAATTACGTCGTTGAAAATGTTATGATTTTTGTTTTTAAATTTTGGTTTGCTTTTCCGTTACTGCGGTAAAGTCGAGAGCATAAATACGTAGGTGTTTATGATCACAAAATTTGTTGAGTTGAAATTTATGTTTCCAATTCTCGATTCATTACTAAGCGCGTCGTTAAAATTATTATTTTAGAATCTTGAATTTAGGTCGTGGTTAAAATTGCAAAATAATCCGAATAATTTTTATGCAGGTACCAGTGGGTATAAGGTACTGCAGTAATTATTCAATAGAATTTTGTACAGACGATTTTAAAATGTCCTTTCTTTTCTCAGGAGAAATATCATCAAGAAATGTGACAGTGACTGGCAGTTTGAATGAATTTTTCTATCAACAATGCACCTGGGTCCTGGATTCGAATGTTGAACGTCAGCTGTACATAGATATTACTTCCGAACAGGTAATCCAGACCGCAATCCTTTCGAACTTCGACTATTAGAAACAAGATTAAAACTTTAGACGGAAGTTAGTATTAAAGTTATTGAATCTCTTTTCGCAAGCGCTCACCGATGCTCGGTTATTACATAAAACTTCCGGATAAATTTCAAATTGCAAAGGGAATATTCAAAATTGCGTTTCATTATTCCCTAGGATAAGTCGTGTAGCTCTTGGAATATTACGCTTCACGAATGGTCGGGAATGGGTGCACACAGCGATGGCGGGCTGGCTGCGTCCGCCGGCGACCTGCTTTATACCTTCTGTGCTAGACAGAAGAACCACACCTTCACTCTGCCGTGGAGACTTAACACAGTTGTTATAAGGTAAGTTTATTTTTATCATCGTTGTAGATATTCGGAATGAATTTGTATTACATTTTAAAATTTCCCACACGGTGAATCGGGTGAATTTATATTTCACGCTTGAAATTTTAATCCTTTTTGGTAACTATATCAGCGACTAAAGCCCGCCTTTTAAAATTGAACGCGCCCACGTCTAGTTAGTACAGCTAAATGTATGTTTTTTATTAGGATAGAGTGAATAGCATTTTTGAAAAAGCTTTTAGGGTGCGCGGTATTTAGGCTAGGAAAGAAACGTTTGTATCTATCACTTATTTGGTAAATTATTTATGAATGGCCCTTCCCCAAAATTCCCCATCTGACCTTAATAAATCCGTAAAAGCACATGCTTTTAAAGAGGAGTATTTTCTCAGCGCAAAGGTCTTTTTCTTTGTACATATTAGATGGAACCCGTAAGCGGGTACGTGGCGAGTTTCCGTAACGACATATCCACGTAAATCCTGAGTAACGACGTGTGAAAACATACACCTTTGTCGATGAATTGGGAATTTTGTCTGTTACATTCTTTACATAATGCTCAAAGGTGGATATTTACGATACCAGGGAAAAAATCCGGATTACTATTTGCAAAGGACGAAGTATTACTTTCGCTGCGTGAATCCTGTTTTGTGGCTGTGTAGATGTAAGAGGCTTTCAAGGAAACCACACAAGTTTCACATATTTCTGTCTTTTATGTAAATACAATTTATGGGATAATAACATGAAACTTCTATTTGTAAATAATAAGTAATACATAACTATTCATAGATATGACTAATGTTCTGGTTTTCTTCCAGTTAAAAAATAAATTTTGTGCATGGATTGGCAACCTGCGAACTACGAATCTTTCCGATGTCACATAATAGCGTGACCTCTGATTTTTATTTTGGCTTGAATATTTATATAACTATAATATCTACAGAACGGGATCTTTTTTTATTTTCAAATGCCAATTTGTTTAACGCAAGGGTTTCTCTTACAGATTAGTTGCACTATCCCGTCAGCAGCCTCTATACACCATCCGATGGAGGTCGCAAGTGGTGCGTGCCAACAATCGTCTAGGCCCGCCCACGCCAGTTCCAGCCGCCTCTGCCAAGGCTTCTCGCTTTGAGCACAGCATTACTTTTTATCTATTATCCTTTTTATTTAGTGGATTGCTGGCTTCGAAATATTGTGTTATAAAATGACCGTGAGTTGTATTAAGTAAGAGGTTTTAAAAGTAACATTTCCTTTGAAGAAACTAAAGAAACAACGTCCTTTGTATTCGTTCGACATTGTAGGCTGTGCAGTGTAGGTTCCCGCAACAATTACTCGGCTAGCTTGGCCTCATTCACCGCGTCCCACCTTGAGTTAATGCCTTCTTTATTATTCTCTTTACTTTGTGGACTTGGGGTAGGTAGAAGGTATTTTATAAAGTGCTGACAATGTTTTTACTTAGTGAAATTTCATTTTTGTACGTCTTGATAATGCGCGCCGTAAAGAAAACAGTAATATTGCTCGCTACAACCTTGGTTATATTATGACTCCCACCTAAATATGGGCATCAGATAATATTCTTTATTTTTTTATTTACTTACCGCGAATTATAAACTCATTTCAGTTGACATACTCTTTTTTACTGGTTGAACTCTTAGCTTTAATATGGTATAAGTAACACCAATAGAGTTGGAAAATCCACTTTTAGTCAATGCCTTTTTAAAGTAAGTCCGTGAAGTGGTAAAAAGTTTTTATTTGGAGTAGAAATTGATTTTATTATACACGTTCCCCATTTTAGGTAGTACCTTGTTAACAAAAGTTTGCCTGTTCCATGCGAGGAAACAACTGCATGCGCCAACCACTGCATTCCAACTCGAGTTAATGACTTCTTTATTATTCTCTTGGGTATACTTGGAGAAAAAGTTCTCTCATAATGTTGGTGACAAGAATTTTTGAGTGAATGTTATCTTTTTTAACAATACTTGTGTACTTCTAACATAGCACTTGCTCATTTTAAAATTTTGTTTCATGTGCGACTCTATTTATAATAAAGACGTTTTTCCGTGGACCATCGCACGACGCGACACTTTTTAGTAGGTATCCATGTATCCATGTACCATGCAAAATAAATTTTTATCAGAGTTGTCGCTATTGTTTAGAATTTAATACAGTTAGGATTATAATATAGTTATAGGCTATAGCCACTGCAGTATGAGAAACAATTCATGTGTTACTTACTAAGAACTCACTGCATGATCTTAAGTCGCACTGTCACGTTACATGTCGTTGTTGGACCCGCCACTCGAATAAACAAAATATTATGTACTGACAACGGGTCGTGTGCAGTGTCGTGAGTCGTTATCGTAAATTGTGTCGTACGGTGGTTCGTGGATAACCACACATAATTGGGAATATTATGTTCGTCTAAAGACTATAGTATCTAATCGATTAAACTATTAATAGTGATGACTGTTTATGTGTAACTTAGTGATAATTAATATAGTGAATTGAGTATGTACAGTTGTGATGTTGAGGGCGTGTACATAGCATTATTTTCTACAGAAATCATTGCGATCGATGATAGACAACGTTTCAAGCGTAAACTGTCGATCTATGAACATTAAATGTGAATTTGATGTCAGTGTGAACTATTGTTAGGGACATCGTATTGTAGTTAGCATTGTGAAACAAAAACGTTAAGGTATATTTTATAGTAACGGAGTAGGTACTTGCAAAATTGAAAACTACGTACCACTCATTATTGTTTACTTATTAGCAATACCATATATAAGTGTTTGCAACATTTATTACTCACAAACATAATAAAATTATTGTTTTCTTTCGTTTAATACTTAAATTGTGCTATACTATAATGTTACCACAAATGTCAATTAGGAAATAATAGTTAAAATCACTAAACTATGATAAGTAATCGAAATGTTTTTACTAAAGTGATTGGTAGGTAATTAAGTTTTTCATAATGGAGTTGGAGTCACAATAAAACGGAAAGGTTCACATAAATGTCAGTATAATTTAATAATATTTCACGGCTTGTTATGAAATAAATAAAAATCCAAAATGACAATATCGTATAATATGCAAGAGGTGCACTGGTTCGATCCGATTCTGACGACGACGTGCTTTTTCGGAACAAATTAGTGAAAAAGCCCCTGAATAAAATTGATAAGCACTTTTAGGGTATTTGACATTCTAAACTGTACCTGCAGATATGAATACTTGGAATTAAAAAAAAATAGATAATTGAATTGTGACATCCACGTTAAAATATGATGGGTAAAACTACATACTACAATTATTTGGCTACCTATGCTATTTTGTATACATAGGCTTAAAATAATTTCTCCATATCAAACTATCGAGTTTTTGTTTAACTTGTCAATTACTCTAACTCTATACATTTTATAACTAGAAATCGATATTGTAATAAAAATATATTTGACCGAAAATAATAACAGCAATTTTTGATTCGTTAGTAACAGACTCTTCTGAATAAAAAAGCTCCAATATAATATTCAATTAGGCATATGGCACGCTGCTGCAACAATAGATATTCCATTAAAATCTTTTCTGATACATCCAATATTATTTTTAGATAAAATGGGCAGCCCAAAATTGTATGAAAACAATACCTTTTAATAATTTAAAAATATTTGTATTAAGTCATGAACTAACAATTAATATTAAAACCAGTTGTGCTTGATTTATAAGATTTCAATAAAGGCTAGTAACACTCTAGTGCTAATTCGTTATAATCATTATAATCATTGCCCTTAATTAATTGTTAATATTAAGATAAATCATTAATTTATTATTTGCGAAATTGTGGTTTACACTGTTGTTTATACAGTTGTTCTTTTGGGAATTGGGATGTCACTAATTTGAGACCTTTCAATTTGGTTTAATTTAGAGATTTTGTACTCTGCAGCACACAGTTCTTTAGAAGTACCTAGTACATTATTGCGTTCGCACCAACGCACCACACATTCTGATCTGTTACATTGAAGACGAATCTTAAGACAAAGGATTTTCCTGAACGTCAAAGGAAAGTAGAAAATGGTTTTAAATTAAGCGTTAAATGAAAAGTTAATGTGCGAGTACATTTTCTGTGAGTTTTTATTAATTGTATTACTTAGGGCAACGCACACAGGCAGAGTTGAGTGAAGCCGAGGTACATCGTCTGTCTAAAGTTACAAGTCAAACTAATTTTTATATGTATAAAAGTCGATGCTCTAGCACAAGTGCCACCGAGCATGTCCCTCGTGTTTTTGTCAAAGTTTATTAAGTTTAGTTATTTACTTATCATAAACTTTACTCCACTCCGTCAGTATTACGTTAGCTATTAAAGCCCAATCAAGTAACTGTACTGTGGCGTGTCGTAACGCAAAAGATATCGGAGGCATGCTCATAGCTCCTTTTGATATGAAACATGCACAGTATGCTAGCAACACTAACACCACAGCACTCTGTCACTTTGACTCTAGCTAGACGCACCGGTTGATGTGTCACCACGCTAGATTGCGTTATGACACATCATAGCACAGAAGTTTGGTTGCACCTTAACTCAAACTGTATTAGAAGTAACTGCCGCACTCAGAGTCGCTTAATCATAAAGGAACTCCTGAGCATAGATTTCAATATACAAAATCTATACTAAGGAGTTCCTTAAGTAAGTAAGTAAGTAACACTAAGCGACTCTGAGTGCGGTTATCCTATTTCAAACTTTTATTTAATTAACTATCTCAATAAGAATCTAAGTCCAATTGAACTTGATGCTGTTAAGCTTGGAACCATTAATTACTAGTCTAGTCACTGTACATTTCTTGTAATCTAAAAGACGTAGATGTAAATAGTAAACACTCTAGTTGTACTGAACGAAACGCTAATTTAATAGATTCAATTAAAGTAATAAAATGATGTTTGTTACACCGAAATAGAGAAATCAAAAGTAACTTGAGTTTTATTTGTAGAAACTACGCACGGTGGACTTTGCCCATGCCATGGCATGTTGGTGGGGCAAAGTCGATGAACCCCTTATACCTATCTACCTAATGGGTTTCAGATGTTTCATCCAAGGTTTCAGATTATCCTTGAGAGAAAGTATTAGGTATATAACGTATCGGCGACATTTTTTATGCTAGATGAAGCCCACGACTTCATTCGCGTAGATAAAGTTTTTGATTACCGGGGGAACTTTTTAATTTTCCGGGATAAAAAGTCCTATCCTATGTCATACCCGGGGTTGTAACTTGTAACCTACCCCTATACCAAATTTAATAAAAATCGGTTGATAAGATGGGCCGTTAAAGCGTAGCAGACAGACAGGCAGACACACTTTCGCATTCATACTACTGGTATAGAGGATATTGACAGTGTAAAACAGGTCAAAAAGTGTCATTGGTCAATTTCAGTTCCCCGATATCTGTGAATCTACTTATATCAGCAACGGTAAATCGTTATCGTGACGGCGAATGAAAAAAAACCCTTAGTAGGTACCTACTTGCGATTTTTTCTGCAGCAATATAGTATATTATATTAGTAGTATAGTATATTTTCAAGATGTGTATGAACCACTTTTCAGGCTCGTCTGAACAGTGGTTCCTACCTAATACCTAATGAAAATTAAGTTGATATCGGTTACAAATTATTTCCAGCTCCCAATTTATAATGAAAATCTAGCTACTTTAAATAATTTGATTAGCATAATTGCTTTTATTATTAAACAACATAATTTGGAATAGAATTTATGAGCCGGTTTCATCCTGAAATTCATTAACTTAATTGAATATTAGAATTTCAGACTGTTCAATATGTTAATTTGTACCATTATTTGTACTTGTTGCTAGGCGCTACTAAGGCACTACTAAATGTAATGGGTGACCGAAAAATGGCCGATGATATTTTTTTGCAATTTGAGTCGTCATTTAGTAATCCACGCAGGATAGGAATTAGGAACCTAATATTTAAAGGCAATCTACGATGCGTACTTACTCATCATCGATCATTAAAGTGTAGGTACTCGTAAGTATGGTTTTATTTCTTCTAGAAAAAGTGCAGACTGAGTAAAATTTTCCTATTATTTACAGTGCTTCGGACGTGCAGAAAAACGCATGCAGTCTACGCGCAATGTTTAGATCTGGCATAATAATATGACATTGGAAAGGGCACGCGCACCGCACGTTTTTCGACTCACTGAATGCAGAAAGATTTCGCCCTGGCCTAGCCATATAGACATAATAATAATAGTAATGTCCTCCCGACCGAATTTCGGCCACGGCGGCCAATCTCCGGAGAGATTAGCCATCTGCGCGGGAGATATTATAGTGCACAAGTGTGTGCGCAAACACAGGTGCACTCTCTGTTCCTTTACTCTCATAGCCCGATGGGACGGAGAATCCGACACGACCGGTGAGAAATCAGGCGCAGGACCAGAGAATAGGTAATGGCAGGACCGACGGCTTAACGAGCTCTCTGAGGAACGGGGCTGAAACACCGCCAACTTCCTAACTCCGGGGTACCTAGTAGGGAGAATTTCTTGTCAGAAAAACCCAGTAGGTACTTGTTGTTGTTGTGTTACATATAGACATAATATTGCAGCTACCTATCCTAGTTATGAAAGGCAATCGCATTAAAAAGCTTTGATACAAATCGGTAAGTACGTCAAGCCTCAAAATGGTATTCTCCCATTTTGTATTCGAAAAGGTCTGAAAGACTTCTAAGTCATATCTGCTAAGTTACATCAAGAAAAGAACTTGGTACCTACGCCTGGTACTATTAAAATCTATACTATTAATAAAAATGCGAAAGTTTGGATGGATGGATGTTTGTTAGTTAATCACGCCAGGACGGCTGGATGGATCTGGATGAAATTTGGCACATAGATAAATTATAGTTTGGAATAACAAATAGACTACTTTATATCCCGGAAAGTTTAAAAGTTCCCGCGGGAACCAAAAAACCTCAATGTACGCGGACGAAGTCGTGGGCATCAGCTAGTAATAAATCTGATTAGTGGAAAGTCACAACACATTAGTAAGGAATTCGTGGCATAGAGAGAAAAAAGTACGTCTTAATTCTAAGTTATAATTAGTCATCTGATTCACAAAAAATGTTCGGGGATTAACAGTAATTGATAGCCTTAAACCTACGGCCTGGGAAACTTTGATTCATTAAGACGTAATCCGCCCCTCCGCATCTGCCTCCCACTATCTCATTAGCCGACCAATTTGTTCGAGGATCACTCAAAGACTTTAATCTTGAGGCTTGCAAGTTGTCGTAGTGACATGCTATCACTTTAAGAACGTATATATAGCATACACGACAAAAAAATTGATTAATTACCTACCCGTACTTAGTAATTTGATGACAAGGCGTATACCACAGAATCCATAATAGGTATGGAAGCGCTGAAGGGACGTATGTTTGTCTGTAGTGCAGAACCCTCGTGAAACATCAGAGGTACCAAAAGCTACAGTTAAAAGTTAACTAAACTAATGAACAAAAAATTCTAACTCATATAATTTTTGTATTGTCCAAAAACTACCTACCTACAATATAAGTTTGCATTTTTAGTTCATGCTTTCACGTTCACTTCTTTTTAATAAACACATTTCTATTACTTTGTTAAAAACTCTGTGGCGTAGGTAGGTATCCTACAAAATAATACGTGTGCCTACAATGAGACGTCAACGGTCTCTTCTAACGCATTTGAACAGCATGGCTGATGATGCAGACGTCACTCATGTTTTTATTGCTGGAAAATACCTCTTGCTGGTTTTAGCCGTAGGACAATATAAAAACCTGCAGTGTATTTTCCTGCAGCCCATATATTACCTACACTAATTTGCATTATAAAAGCCAGACAGAGACTTCTCCGCTTGCTCGCACGCAGTCAAAGTCGACTGACGCCTAAAGCCTGGGAACTAACGCTTGCTGCACAGGAACGGCTAGCGAGAATAATAAAGCTTGAAGACAAAAGATAAATTTAACTGGTAAGGTAAAGTCTCGTGAATTTTAAACTAGGTAGGTACATCAATAGCGCAGTGGTAACAATGCTCTATTCTTGAGCCATGGACGTAATAAAAACAAATATCGCTGCACAGTGTGAAGACAAGGCTTATAGATTCCTCGCTTTAGGCGTATAAGATAGATCATACGTCATACTTCATCATATCATACTAATACTATAAATGCGAAAGTGTGTTTGTTTGTTGGCTTATTGGTTTGTTGGTTTGTCCTTCAATTACGCTGCAACGAAGCAACGGATCAACGTGATTTTTGGCATGGGTATACGAGTAGTTGAGGACCTGGAGAGTCTCTTTTGACGACCTCCGTGGCGCATGTGTAGCGCTGTTGTCTTAACGTGCGGAGGTCCCGGGTTCGATTCCCGGCAGGGTCAATTTGGGAATTTATAATTTCAGAATTTTCCCTAGTCTGGCCTGGTGGGAGGCTTCGGCCGTGGCTAGTTACCACCCTACCGTCAAAGACGTGCCGCCAAGCGACTTAGCGTTCCGGTACGATGCCGTGTAGAAACCGAATAGGGGTATGGGTTTAATATAACTGCCTTGCCCCTAACAGGTTAGGCCTCTACCATCTTAGACTGCATCATCACTTACCATCAGGTGAGATCGCAGTCAAGGGCTAACTTGTAGTGGATAAAAAAAAAAGAGTGACATAGGGTACTTTTTATCCCGGAAACTTAAACCACGCGGATGAAGTCGCGGGCATCAGCTAGTAGATAGATAAATGCTTTAATGCCACACATTGAAAAGAAAGAATAAAGTTAAAATATAATATATATATATTATAATTATAATATATAAATAATTATAAATATTATAATATTTTAGACCTACATAACAAAAAGTAAATAAATATTTAAATAATTTATAGCATATTAGAAAGAAAAAATCCTTCAAACGATTCTTAAAAATACTCAAAGATTTGATTTATAAGAATTGATATTTAATTTCTAAATTGGCTCTAGTCTAGTCTGGTGGGTGGTGTCACGTTTCAACCGTGTTTAGTTACCGTAGTGCACCGTACGGTCTAGCTGGTCCAAGAGCTGGCAACGAATTTCGGGAAGGTCCTTTTGGCAAGCTGAAATTGTAAAAAAATATAAACCGCAAACGCTCTACCAGACTGGCAGGACTGGATTCGCCGATTGACGAAGTTTTATTTTCCACAATTGCAGCTTGCCAAAAGGACCTTCCCGAAATTCGTTGCCAGCTCTCCGTCTAAGCGTTTTACGTTCAAACATAGAGACTGATTGGGGTTAGCCTTACGCCTCACAATTATTTATCTAAGCCTGGATTTAAAAAAATATAAACCGCAAACGCTCTACCAGACTGGCAGGACTGGATTCGCCGATTGACGAAGTTATATTTTCCACAATTGCAGCTTGCCAAAAGGACCTTCCCGAAATTCGTTGCCAGCTCTCCGTCTAAGCGTTTTACGTTCAAACATAGAGACTGATTGGGGTTAGCCTTACGCCTCACAATTATTTATCTAAGCCTGGATTTAAAAAAATATAAACCGCAAACGCTCTACCAGACTGGCAGGACTGGATTCGCCGATTGACGAAGTTTTATTTTCCACAATTGCAGCTTGCCAAAAGGACCTTCCCGAAATTCGTTGCCAGCTCTCCGTCTAAGCGTTTTACGTTCAAACATAGAGACTGATTGGGGTTAGCCTTACGCCTCACAATTATTTATCTAAGCCTGGATCGTTCTTACTATCTAGCGAGACATTCGCCTGCAGGGTAACAAAATAACTGTGGTAATGGTATGTAGGTACTTCCATACCTTACTAGAGGTTTCCATAAAACAAATTCATTCTTACTTGGCCTTATTTTAAAGAAGTACACTCCGATATATCAGTAGCTCTGTACAACCGTACCTATACCTATTCTCGGATTTAGATCAAAATAAATCCTGCAAATTCAGTACGAAATTTCCTCAATCCGTATTTTCTCAGATTCTTTTCAGACACAACAACAAGCCTGCTTACTGTAACAACAAACCGACTTACTGACCTAAAATAATTTTAGATTAAAAATGAAAATCCATAGGTACTTAAGAAAAAATAGAAAAATAAAAATTAACTTCAGAATTCGTTAATGAATAAAATAGTCCAGGTACCGAGTTTAGTTACAACGTTTGCTCTAAATGGGAAAGTTTTAATTCATTGTGGCGAAGGCGAAACCAACATGCTATCCACTGGCATACTTTAGACTTGAGACAAGAGTAGGGTTTCCATGTACTTAACATAGATTTTCTGGACTTTCCTATGATCCAATGCCTATTAAGTATTTATGTACTTAATAACTAGATGCTGACTTTGTCCTTGTGGAAATTCCCGCGAGGAATCCTTAATTTTCCGGGATCAAAAGTATAGCCAATATCCGTCCCCGGGATGCAGCCTATCTATTTCTATACCAAATTTCACCTTTAATAAAGCGTAGCAGACAGACACACTAGCATTTATAATTAGAATGGATATATAACTTCACTCAAACAACTCAACTTAATTCAAACTTTATTTCTATTAAAAAATCATGTGATTTAAATTAACCATTGCATTTTATCAGTTCTTAAATTAGCTACACACAAGTCTATTTTAGAAGGGTTATAATGCATGATAGAAATTATTATACTTGACGGACGCTGAAAGGATTTTTCACACCTTAGCGATTCGTAAAAGAAAAGTTTTTTTTTTATTTCACTATAAATTAGCCTTTGACTGCGATGTCCACTGATGGTAAGTGATGATGCGGTCTAAGATGGTAGCGGGCTAACTTGTTAGGGGTACGGCAGTTACAATAAACCCATACCCTTTTCGGTTTCTACACGGCATCGTACCGAATTTACCCTGCCGGGGATCGAACCCAAGACCTCCCATTATAAGACCACAGCGCTCACCACTGCGCCAGGGAGGTCGTAAAAAAACAAGACGTTTTTGTCATAAAATGATAAATGCAAATACAAATATTTATATATGTACCAACCGACAACATTAAAGGAAAATATTTGGCAACTTTATGATAAGTACTAATGACGAGTACATTATGTCGTTTCGTCGATTTACGTTTGGCAAACCTACACATGAATACATCGCTAGCTATCTCAATGTACAATGAGAAACACACACACACGCCGTTCGAGGCTTTCGGCTTGTTTGCCAACTCAGTTCCTTTGTGCTCTGCCAAATAATTCCGCTACTAGGTACTACACAAAGATACTCGAACTGGCTAATGATTTGTAGGAAAACAGTTTTGAATCACTTAAAATTTCTACTAAGATCTCTTCTTGACTTCAGTTAGTTTGCTAGTCGCTATCTTGTTAGGAACTTCATTTTCAGACCTACATAAATTATACTCGTAGTTAAAGGATGCTTTGTTAAAGTTATTTTTATAATGTTATGTACAAAAATGTCCTATCCTATGAATAACGTTTGTGGTTTCTTTTTGAAAAACTGTATGAGAATTGAGAAACCTCTTAGATATCAAAATGAATCTTTATTTCCCTTGGTCACGGCATCACGCGTGAACGGCTGGATCAATTATTCTAATTCTTTTTTTGTTGTGTTTGTTTGGACCCCGGGATAGTTTATCCTCACAATTGGACCCGGTAGGGTACGCTGCAATCGGGTTCGAGGTTCAGTGCAGGACAAAGTCAGCCGGGCCCACTAGTGTTTTATGGCAAAAAAGGTCCCCAAGGTTCCAAGCTCAAGGGATGCAAAAAAATTACATGAAAAAAGTGTGAAATCATGATGAAGGTCAGCCTTTACCCTGCACTTTGATTTCTCACTTTTGAGGATTATTTCAATAAAACTTTTAAAAAAGTGAACAGAATTAAAAAGCACTGAAAAACATTGAATAAATTTCTAATTACTGTCATCCAATTTACTCTTGGCCAATGAACAAAAATCTAAACTTATATTTTAAAAAAAACGACAACCTGAACCTGAAAAATTAACCTCATGTGTCACAATCTACATGCACATACACGTAAGTACATAAATACATACACCCCAAAAACATTGCCCTCGTTCTCTGCAGTCGGCTAAAAATTACCTCGTCTTAGGGACTCCTGAATACTATTTACTTAGATTCTAAACCAAACACTATAGGGTGTGGGACTCTAACCGTAACATGTGTCGCTGTGGCCGGGCGCATCGAGTAACACTTCAACTAATAGCCCCTTAATGACATTAAGAAAACATTAGTAATGGCGTGTCGTGAATTTAAGTTGTTTATTGAGGAAAAGCCGTTTTCCGCATAAGGTCCCAGAACTTTATTCCTCGTTGGGTATCAGAAAATACCCAACGCAGCTCTGTGTGCATCGTAGGTATTCTTGATTTCTAAGGACCGTACTAAGTACTAACCCGGCCGTATAATATTAATTTTTTTTTTTTGACGACCTACATGGCGCAGTGTGTAGCGCTGTTGTCTTAACGTGCGGAGGACCCGGGTCCGATCCCCGGCAGGGTCAATTTGGGAATTTTTAATTTCTGAATTTTCCTGGTCTGGCCTTGTGGGAGGTTTTGGCCGTGGCTAGTTACCACCCTACCGGCAAAGACGTGCCGCCAAGCGATTTAGCGTTCTGGTACGATGCCGTGTAGAAACCGAAAAGGGGAATGGATTTAATGTAACTGCTGTGCACCTAACAGGTTAGCCCGCTACCATCATAGACTGCATCATCACTTACCATCAGGTGAGATCGCATTCAAGGGCTAACTTGTAGTGGATAAAAAAAAAAAATTAATGCGAAAGTGTGCCCGACTATGTTTCTGCTACGTTTTCACGGCCCATTTGTTCAACGAAATTTGACGAAATTTTGTACAAAGATACAATACCGGCATGGGTGGCATACCGGAGAAGGATTTGTATATTCTATCCCGGAAGATTTTTCATAAAGTTGCGGGCAACGTCTAATTTTCTCTTCGGCATGTAGGCACAAATGCCGTCTTATCAACGTAGCTATATCATCTAGTGTGAAACAAAGTTGTTATCCACGTTTTTTTTTTACTTTTAGAATATTTACGTACGTCTGTGTCGTATGCAATCGACCTGCAAGTGATCTTCATATAGGTACACGATCTGGATAAAACATGACGTTCCTAACTCAAGAATTTAACATAGAGTAGGTATGATTTTTGAAAATGGCACAATGAATAGACCGTGGCCAGAAGCGCCAAACACTGTGTATTCCACTTTTATGCTATACTAGTTTCGTTACACCATACGTCCAATCGCCGGAACTGTGATGAGTTGAATATTTCATTTGACGCTTTGATTGTTGTAGCGATTCTACCACAAACCCAGTTCTTGAATAAAACATGCAATATCGATTATATCACTATGTATAGTTTTCAGCGAGTATTTTTTTAAAATAGTCCATGTTCTATTTTTCAATGTTGTTGCATTGTGATATTGCTTTCCTGTTATTTGTATGGGGAATTGCATTGCCCCAAGAGGAGACTTAAATCACGCGCACCGCTGCGTGTTAAAGTTAGGTAATAAGAGTCAATATTAAGACGTCGTGCCTCAGCTCCATTCCAATTTCCATCTTATCGGTGTGTATTGTGCCTTACAAAATAGGATATCCGTCTATCAAAATTCAAAGCAGTACATGCGGCAAAACTTAAAGAAAAACCTATCGTTTAATAAACCCCAATCTCGAACTTCATCTTATACATAGAATCGAATGAATTTGTTTAGGATTCAAAACAAACGGAACCCACAGCATTTATAGTTTCTGTTCATAATTATAAATGATGGAGGCGGGATGGCAAACATTGGATTTAATAGCTTCTTTATAATTCAGCAGAAATAACAACAGCCATTTCGAATTAGGTTAGTGGTAGAAAGGGGATAAACTATTATGATCATTATAGAAATATAATTTGTTTTGCACAAAACCTTCAATTTACTTGGGTCAGTGAATAAATAGAGTAAGGATATTCCATTTGATAAAATTCAAAATTCTAATGTTTTTTATTCAAATAATTTTGAATAAATCTATCACTAGTTCGGAATGCCATTCCTGTACGATAAGTATAGAACTAGAGGCTGGACTCTATTTATTCATCAACCCAAGTACACAGTAGTAGCCTCATAACTTCTGAACTACTTTAAGATAACATAGTTATCTTCCACGTCTTGCTGAGTTACTTAGCTTAAAGTTAGCAAGGGATATGGGAAATTTCCACTGAGCTCATCTAATTACCCGACTGCGGAACGCACAGGGTTATGTGTTCATCAGTCTATATATGTATATTTCCTTTGTGTCGCACTACAGACAAAACGGCTGAACCGATTTTGATGATACTTGCACCACTAGATTTGTCTTAATTTTCCGAGTGTCATAACGGAAGCCGAATTTGAGAAAATACAAAATGGCGCCCACTAGAAGCCATATTGTAACAAATTTAATAAAAAAGTAATTTAATAAAACAAAAAACCCGACTGCTGGGATATCAAAAAGTATAAAACAAGACATGAATTGAAGTATTTCATTATTATCAATTTACATCGTATAATATTAATAAAATTTATCAAGGCGCAGTCGCACGTCCAATAGCTAACCTTAACTTAACGTGCGACTGCGCCTTGATAAATTTTATTAATATTATACGATGTAAATTGATAATAATGAAATACTTCAATTCATGTCTTGTTTTATACTTTTTGATATCCCAGCAGTCGGGTTTTTTGTTTTATTAAATTACTTTTTTATTTCAAACTTTTTAGTTCAGTAAGTATTTATTGTAAACAGGCGACGTTTTATCGGCCCGAAGTTGCACCAAATGTACCGACTATTATAGATTTTGTGGTAGCATAAATTAAAAGTAAAATATACCTACTTTATTGTACACAAATAAATAAAAAGACAAAAAACAAATATAAATAGATACGGCACAACAGGCGGCCTTATCGCTTCGATACCCCACTTGCCTATAGCCTATCGACTTTCATTTATTGGCTTCTAGTGGATGCCATTTTGTTTTTCTCAAATTCGGCCTCCATAGTGACACTCGGAAGATTAAAACAAATCTAGTAGTGCAAGTACTATCAAAGTTGGTTCAGCCGTTTTTTCTGTAGTGCGACACAAAGGAATACAACCTTTGAAACCTCGTAAATCCTAAATGATCGATAATGTTCAAGGGAACCTAACTATGATTTTACAAGACCTATTCATCGATACCCCACTTGCCATAGTTTATTGACTTTCATTTTTAAATTTGTTACAATATGGCTTCCAGTGGGCGCCATTATGTTTTTTCTCAAATTCGGCTTCCGTTATGACACTCGGAAAATTAAGACAAATCTAGTGGTGCAAGTATCATCAAAATCGGTTCAGCCGTTCTGTCTGTAGTGCGACACAAAGGAATACAACCTTTGAAACCTCGTAAATCCTAAATGATCGTTAAAAAGAGAAAATGGTCTAGGGAACCTAACTATGATTTTACAAGACCTATTAATCGATACCCCACTTGCCATAGTTTATTGACTTTCATTTTTAAATTTATTACAATATGGCTTCTAGTGGGCGACATTTTGTTTTTTTTCAAATTCGGCTTCCGTTATGACACTCGGAAGATTAAGACAAATCTAGTGGTGCAAGTATCATCAAAATCGGTTCAGCCGTTCTGTCTGTAGTGCGACACAAAGGAATACACTAAAAATGAAGCTTTGAAACCTCGTAAATCCTAAATGATTGTTAAAATGAGAAAATGGTCTAAGGAACCTAACTATGATTTTACAAGACCTATTAATCGATACCCCACTTGCCATAGTTTATTGACTTTCATTTTTAAATTTGTTACAATATGGCTTCCAGTGGGCGCCATTATGTTTTTTCTCAAATTTGGCTTCCGTTATGACACTCGGAAAATTAAGACAAATCTAGTGGTGCAAGTATCATCAAAATCGGTTCAGCCGTTCTGTCTGTAGTGCGACACAAAGGAATACACTTAAAATGAAGCTTTGAAACCTCGTAAATCCTAAATGATCGTTAAAATGAGAAAATGGTCTAGGGAACCTAACTATGATTTTACAAGACCTATTAATCGATACCCCACTTGCCATAGTTTATTGACTTTCATTTTTAAATTTGTTACAATATGGCTTCCAGTGGGCGCCATTTTGTTTTTTCTCAAATTCGGCTTCCGTTATGACACTCGGAAAATTAAGATTAATCTAGTAATGCAAGTATCATCAAAATCGGTTCAGCCGTTCTGTCTGTAGTGCGACACAAAGGAATACACTAAAAATGAAGCTTTGAAACCTCGTAAATCCTAAATGATCGTTAAAATGAGAAAATGGTCTAGGGAACCTAACTATGATTTTACAAGACCTATTAATCGATACCCCACTTGCCATAGTTTATTGACTTTCATTTTTAAATTTATTACAATATGGCTTCTAGTGGGCGCCATTTTGTTTTTTCTCAAATTCGGCTTCCGTTATGACACTCGGAAGATTAAGACAAATCTAGTGGTGCAAGTATCATCAAAATCGGGTCAGCCGTTTTGTCTGTAGTGCGACACAAAGGAAATATACATATATAGACTGATGAACACATAACCCTGTGCGTTCCGCAGTCGGGTAAAAATCAGAGTTAGGTTCCCTAGACCATTTTTTCATTTTAACGATCATTTAGGATTTACAAGGTTTCAAAGGTTCATTTTTAGTGTATTCCTTTGTGTCGCACTACAGACAAAACGGCTGAACCGATTTTGATGATACTTGCACCACTAGATTTGTCTTAATTTTCCGAGTGTCATAACGGAAGCCGAATTTGAGAAAAAACAAAATGGCGCCCACTAGAAGCCATATTGTAACAAATTTAAAAATGAAAGTCAATAAACTATGGCAAGTGGGGTACCGATGAATAGGTCTTGTAAAATCAGAGTTAGGTTCCCTAGACCATTTTTTCATTTTAACGATCATTTAGGATTTACGAGGTTTCAAAGGTTCATTTTTAGTGTATTCCTTTGTGTCGCACTACAGACAAAACGGCTGAATCGATTTTGATGATACTTGCACCACTAGATTTGTCTTAATTTTCCGAGTGTCATAATGGAAGCCGAATTTGAGAAAAAACAAAATGGCACCCACTAGAAGCCATATTGTAACAAATTTAAAAATGAAAGTCAATAAACTATGGCAAGTGGGGTATCAATGAATAGGTCTTGTAAAATCAGAGTTAGGTTCCCTAGACCATTTTTTCATTTTAACGATCATTTAGGATTTACAAGGTTTCAAAGGTTCATTTTTAGTGTATTCCTTTGTGTCGCACTACAGACAAAACGGCTGAACCGATTTTGATGATACTTGCACCACTAGATTTGTCTTAATTTTCCGAGTGTCATAACGGAAGCCGAATTTGAGAAAAAACAAAATGGCGCCCACTAGAAGCCATATTGTAACAAATTTAAAAATGAAAGTCAATAAACTATGGCAAGTGGGGTACCGATGAATAGGTCTTGTAAAATCAGAGTTAGGTTTCTTTGAACATTTTTTCATTTTAATGATCATTCAGGATTTACGAGGTTTCAAAGGTTGTAATCCTTTGTGTCGCACTACAGAAAAAACGGCTGAACCGATTTTGATAGTACTTGCACCACTAGATTTGTTTTAATCTTCCGAGTGTCACTATGGAGGCCGAATTTGAGAAAAACAAAATGGCGTCCACTAGAAGCCAATTAATAAATGAAAGTCGATAGGCTATAGGCAAGTGGGGTATCGTTAGATAGGTCTTTTAAAATCACACCTAGGTTCCTTAAACCATTTTTCCGTTTAAATGATAATTTAGGATTTACGAGGTTTCAAAGGAAATGTTTAAAGTTCCTACATAAATCATCTATCAAACTAGGTATGATACCTATTATAAAGACAAAACATTTGGATTATCTCAAAAACTACTCAACCGATTTTAAAAATTATATCACTTATAGAAAGCTACATTATTAACATGAAAAATAGGCCATATTTCATTTTTTTAAAAATAAGAGATCCCTACGAAAATTGCAATAATGTGAATTCAGTCTGAAAGAATCGTCTCATCTGAGAGCTTCGTTGCGTGCGCTGAGTAAATAGTTAAAGTTACACGAAAATAATGTATGGTGGAATAGTTTCTCTTAAAAAGTTCTATAAAAAAGTCCGCGATAGCATATATCTAACTTTTAAGGCTGACTAACAATTAACATTTTTATGATTTTCAAACTTGGTTTAAAACTATGCTTTACTTGTGAAGGTGTTTTTACCGACATAGTATTAATCCTTATCAAAATAAATATGTTCGTCATCTTCAGTATTTAATTAAGATAAAAATTGCTCTGTACACCATTTAATTTAGATGAATATTTTATGAGATATCATAGAAAGACAGTAACGTTCAACAGAAAATGACGCGGCCGGCAGCGGATAGAAAAGGGTGAAGGTGGGGCGCGTACCTACTCTCACAATATAATATTACGGTAGTAACTTAATATCATTGTAAAAGCTTAATGTGACGACATAACCAGTCTCAAAAAACTTGATGATTTGTACTCCTTCAATCGATCAGTCAAAAAATCAATAAATTCATCAATGCCACATGCAGCGCATATTCGACTTACATAACTTACGACTAAAATTTTTAATGTCTATTAAAATATTGGTTCCGACTTTGCTACATACGTACAAATTGTGTTTTTGAAAATACTTTTTTTGCATTGTTCACGGGCATTTTCGTAAGTGGCCGACGTTCATTGGCTTACGAAAGCGATTGGACGCGGTAAATGCCGAGGTCTGCGATAAGACTCTCGAAAATTAATTCACTCTCTCTGTCGAAAAAATAGCAGATTCACGAACTTTACCAAACCAAATTTATATTAGCATTATAACATAATGCAAATTTGATGATGGTTATGGTGATCACCATGGTAGTCATTACGAATAAATGAATCCGCTGCTTATTCACATGCTCTAAAATGCTACCACAAAATCTATAATAGTACCTTTGGTACAACTTCGGGCAGAAAAAACGTCGCCTGTTTACAATAAATACTGAACTAAAAAGTTTGAAATAAAAAAGTAAGTAATTTAATATAACAAAAAACCCGACTGCTTGGATACCAAAAAGTATAAAACAAGACATGTATTGAAGTATTTCATTATTATCAATTTACATCGTATAATAATATTAATAAAATTTATCAAGGCGCAGTCGCACGTCCAATAGCTAACATTTACCTTAACGTGCGACTGCGCCTTGATAGATTGACGTCCGCGTGCATCGAAGTTTTTCGGTTCCCGCGGGAACCGAAAAACTTCGATGCACGCGGACGAAGTCGCGGGCATCAGCTTGTATTTTCATATGCCCAAAGATGTAAATATAAGGAAAAAAAAAATTTGTTTGTATATTTCAGGTTATAATAATTTGATTGAATCATCTCACGAGTATAACAATAACGAATATGAAAAATCGAATATTTGTATCTGTAACTTTTTTTTTTATCCACTACAAGGTAGCCCTTGACTGCGATCTCACCTGATGGTAAGTGATGATGCAGTCTAAGATGGTAGCGGGCTAACCTGTTAGGGGCATGGCAGTTATATTAAACCCATACCCCTATTCGGTTTCTACACGGCATCATACCGGAACGCTAAATCGCTTGGCGGCACGTCTTTGCCGGTAGGGTGGTAACTAGCCAAGGCCGAAGCCTCCCACCAAGCCAGACCAGGGAAAATTCAGAAACTATAAATTCCTAAATTGACGCTGCCGGGGATCGAACCCGGGTCGCACGTTAAGACAACAGCGCTGCACACTGCGACACGGAGGTCGTCCCACCTTATTATTATCCTTGCTGAAAGATTATTTACCTTGCAGCTTTTACTCCTCTTAGTTCAGCGGACGTAAAGTCAAAATTATTGGCGAAGTACGTAGTCATCGTGAACACATCAATTTAAGGCAGATTATCCGACTGTGCCTTGACAAAACCGCTTTCAGTCATTGTGGCGAGTCTTTTTTCACAAGGAATCACTGCTTTCAGTTAATAAGTCCCAAAACACTAATAATGTATCATAAACAGCAGCAAAACAATGCGAATAACCTTCAATAACGGCGAGACCATTTTAAATCTATGCAATAATCATACAAAACAACCGACCTGTTAACAGTCGAAACAGACTACAGAGTGGACGGTGACGTCATGTTTCGCTCCGCCAATAGCGTTGCGTTTTGGTAATTTGAGCGGGAATTTGAAAAATACTACTTTTAAATAATTAAATTTATTAATAGAAACATGATAATTTGTAAAAATAATCATCTATATATATTTCTTTAGCAATAAAGATTACACATAATTTTTTTTGTCCATTTCTAAATCACATGCATATTCCCCATTGCGCCGCAAAAGAGCAACGGCACGACATTTTGCTAGGATATAGTTAATTTAACTAATGAGAAATCTAATTTAGTTTTATTCAACCCTAGAAAAAGAAGTTCTTTTTATTTCACTACAAGTTAATCATAGATAATGTTAACTGATGATGCAGTAGGTATAAGATTGTAGCGGGCTAACCTGGTTGAGGTTGGTACAGCAGTTTTATTAAACCTATTCCGCTAATTAACCTAATTTTACTATTTAACAATAATTATTACTGCATGATGATGATTGATGGAGTATGCCTGTGCCCAGCAGTGGGACGTTAATGGGCTGTAGTGTAATTATTTTTAGTATGCAGGTATAGTAACGCTATCAGAACTCTACAAAATCAATATTACTTATCAAAATTTCAGGTAATTGCATACAGTGCTGTAACTAATGTAGGTATCAAATGGATAAACGGTATTTTACTCCACAATGCAGTCATTGCGCGATGCAGCGTCAAGCCAAGTTTTAATTACGTCCGTCGGAGAAAATAACAGTTCATGAATTGCTTTTCGAGTTGAACTATCAAAGAGGACATGTAGCGGCAAACGAGTCGACGACAATTGAAATGCTGATGTCTGTATGAACAATAACTAGAGCAGTTTATGACTATTCCAACGTGGAAAGCTTTATTGGAATGCTTATAGTGATATCATCTGTATGGCGTTCTATTGTGGAAGTTATTAATTTTTGAACGGATAGGAAAACATGCCGAGTGCCGACGTATTTTTTTTTTACTTGATTAAAAGTTGGACCGATCTAACCTAGTATAGTCTAGTTCTATTAAACTCTCGGTAGGAATGGCATTCCGAACCAGCGGTAGATTCATATTATAACGATTCAAAAGCGCTTGTAAAAGCTTATTTGAATAAAAAACATTTTGAATTTTTTTTTTTTTTGAATTTTTTTTTTGACTCACACCCTTAGTCGGATTTAACGCAGCATCGCACTAGACTACAAAACCGCTTGACTGCACAGGCGTCTCGGTCCTTACTCCTAGCCATGGCCCAAGCTTCACACTAGACCAGACTGTGTGAGCAGAAGTCAATTTGGCAAAATATTAATCCCAAAATTTACGCTTTAAGGAATCGAACATTTAACTTATAAAGTTATGAGACTACATCTTCAACAAAGCACAAGGAACGCTGAATTTACAAACACTGTCTTAGATTGTTATTTGTGCAGGTTCATACAGTATTGTTATACCGGTCAGCTTTATTGCGTTTCACATCAACAGTTTTAACGGATTTACGTTTGATAAATTATTAACAGTATTTTTGACCGTAAAATCAAATTATATTTTATTATGTGTTTTTATAAAACAAACCACTAACAAATAACATAATAAGCATTTTATTCCATTTATTCCATCCTTCCATCAGCCTGCGTCCACTCCTAAACTCCTCTAATCTCTAAACCGCACCACCACACAAACTTCACCACCTTCCTTTATTCTTCCACTTCAATACACCTTCGTCCATCGATGTTCATTTGTTAAAACTGAATTCAACAATATTGACAAAGTCTTGTTTAAACATTTTTACTCGTATCTTCCAAGGAATCCGGTTTGAATTAGCAAAATGTGAAAAACCAAGTACCTAAGAAAGTTAGTCGCAACAGGTTAGATATTTTAACAAACAAATCTCCTCTGGTAATGTAGTTAGCAAGATATTTTGCTTAAAAGAGCGTTAAATTAACTCTAGCAAATAATGTCCACAGACTACGTCCTTAAACTTAGTACATAAGAGCTGAATTAATTAAGGGAGTACTCCTAAATTTAACACAGTACAGTAGCGTACAATTTGTTGTCCCTAAATTTGCCCGTTGCCGTGGGTCGTAACAATAACATTCGCCTCCATTGTTTCATCAAGTTACAATTCTCTACTAATGTCTTAGAACAACTCGAAAATGCACCTAAAATGTACTTCACTCCGCCTATTGTTAAAAAAATATGCTTTTACTTTTTCCTTCTCAAGGTGCATGAGCAAAACACCGCAGTAATAAAACATTTTTTTTACAGTTTAAAACATCATAACCCTCGAATATAATAGTGTCATTTTTAGTTAATAAAGGCTTTTTTCAATAAAGGTGTATGAAACGCAGACGTCAAACCAAAATTATGACAGATATCGACCAAGAACAGCCTTCGAACTTCATGTCGAGAAAATAAGGGTCATGAGAAATGGTGGACAACTTATAGTCGACCAATAAATCTAAGTAGGTATACATACTTACTTGAGCATGTATACCGACTTAGATTTATTGCTCATAAGTGATAAAGTGTGATGATAAATAATATATTTAAGACAATATAATTCACGTCGATTTAGGGTTTTCGAAAACCCCCTAGAAACTATTAATTCTCCACATAAAAAGTAGTCCATGGCCATTTCCTTTTCCGAGATACTACGTATCTTTGCACTATACCAAATATCATCAAAATCTTTTAAACCATCTGTATAAAAGATTTTCAGCTAAGTCTTAGCACCTCTGTTGATGCTAGGAAAAGGTGACAGGCAACCAGACACAGTTTTGTATACTTTGCAATATTATAGTTCATAAATGGATAGTAATATTATTATTATTGACCGTTCAGTATTCCTATGATATTGTACTGTTTAGGTATAGGTATTGGTTATTTATATGACTGTATTTTTAGAGTTCGTTGACTGTCTAATTTTAAACTCTAATTCAAAAGAGGATATTAAATTACCTACCTTAAAATCTCAATCCTGTAAAAGAACGTCTTTTAAGTTTTCTTCTCCAGAGAATAAGCTCACCTAGATAGTATAAACTCCATCATAAGTTTAATTATTATAGTTACTTAACTATTAACTAGTTTCGGGTACCTACTCGTTTGTACATCGAAGACGTAGCAATAACAACCCCTTTGTAAGGGGTATTCATTTTGTTACTAACTTGAATTAGCCTTCATTATAATTTACTAGCCGACCCGTCCGAGCTATGCGCGTGTGGAATTTTCTTTTCAACAGTCAATAATGATTAATAAAACGCCTTTCTATGGCCTTTCTCTACAGGCACATGTATGAGTTAGTAAAATCGCACTAAAATCCCTGACAATCGACACAAGAAATCTATCAGAAATACATCGGACTACGGGCTAAAATAACTAAGATCAAATAAGAACTAAACCTCTCTGGTCTGGTCTGAAGGTCTGGCCACGCTAAATCTACAAAAATAAAAAAATGGTGAAAATCCACAGTCTGTACTGCAAAAAAACGCATTTGATACTTGTGTTTTTAATGTTTTTGTTCTTAATCTGTTTTTCCTATAAAACTGTTATTTATATCTATTAAATCTAAAGAAATGCGCTTAATAGGCTGACATTCAAATAATATTTTATTACTCAAAGTAAATAATATTTTATTTACTAAAACCAGCGATCTTTTATGTCTAAAATACATTTTTTATCTGACTATGTGATCTAAGTAATATCAGGCAATATTGGAACGTTAAAATCAACTCAAACATAAATTGGAGGACGAATAAAACGCTGTTTCTCATTTCATCAAAGCAAAATTGTGTTGAATCACATCGTTTTAAGAACATTGAAGGTATCTACTTTTGCCTGCTAGGGGTAGATAAAGGCTCGAGCCTATTAAATACAGATTGTTGCGTATTACCGCACCCATTTACATAAGTCAATGAATATCAGACCCTCATTTAGCTACTCGGGATAGGAATCGATTTGATGCGAAATTGGATTTTATTCGTCGATTGACCGTCAAATTAAAGTACAAACAAATCCAAATCCAATCTTTCTCAATATTTTAGATGTCTGGGATATATTTTGATTTTATATCTCCAATACAGCGGTTCCGAAAAGTTGTTATAGGCAGAACTTATACTCGTACTTCAGTTCGATGTCTTAAAATGTACCTAATAAGCTATTATGAGGTTTTCTGACTTCAACATAATCGCAATATGTATCCATGAAAAAAAAATATCCATATTCCATACTAATATTATAAATGCGAAAGTGTCTTTCTGTCTGTCTGTCTGTTTGAATGTATATCTGCTACGCTTTCACGGCCCATCTGGTCAACTGATTTTAATGAAATTTGGTAGAGGGATAGATTGTATCCCGGGGAAGGACATAGGCTTCTTTTAAATAAGTACAAGAGTTCCGGCGGGAATCGGAAAACCTTCATCCACGCGGATGAAGTCGGGGGTATCACCTAGTATTTAATATTTTGTATCTAAAACACATCAGCTGGTTTGTAAAGGCTAAATAGTTAAATTCGTGTCGTTTCTTTCGTTCTAAAATTCAATAATACTTATAATGTGGCCGCCCATGCCACATGCTATACCTACATGCTTTATATCAAAGAATACTGAATAATAAGGTACTAATAAATAAGCGACACTCACACCCTATGATTTATCTAATTTATATTATGTTACCTACTATCATAATCACACATCCCAGTACGTCCAGTACTAAACGTTTAACGTGTAAGAAGCATCACTTGTAGATTCTAGTAGTATTAATTTGCGTAGAATTGTTCTCTTCCCTATTAAAAATCAGTTTGCTTATTGTATGAATTAATATCGACAGCGTGGATACTCAAAAATAACGGAAAATTACATAAATGACTTAAAATAACTCTATTATAGTCCAAATAAGGGAGTTCCAACTTACTACGTATTTAAACTTAAAACAGTACGTGTCTGGAGAGACGCATTAACAGAATCGGAGGCACTTAGAAACTGACTCCTCCTACAAAATCAATTTAGTGCTGTAATTACATAGCACGCTGTAGAGCGTTTGACGTCTCGTAGACTCCATGTCAAAGGTGCTACGTGTCGGATTTTCACTTTGACGACTTCTGAATGTAATTAATTTGTTGAATGTGTATCTAATAGGTACTATGCGAGTACAATATATAAAATAATAATAATAGCCAATAATAGGTAGGTTATATACAGCTAGAAACACAGGAGAGATAAATTAGAATATCCCATTCAAACTAGTTTGGGGCATATAACTTTTATAATCTTCAAAAGATGATGCTTCGTGCATGCTTTGTGATACAGCAGGTACATTATTACTTATTTTTGATTGTTGACGTCACATTAGTACAACCAAGGTGTAAGTTTACCTTAAAAATCAATATAGTTCACCATTAAGTATTAATAAGTTTGATTAAAAATTCTTCTATTTGTATCCGTACTTCCAAATTCGTATCCACCACTACAGCCCATTAACGTCTCACTGCTGGGCACAGGCCTCCATTCTCATAGGAGAGAGGGAATTAGAGCTTAGACCCGCCACGCTGCTCCAATGCGGGTTGGCAGGCTTCGTAAATTTGTATCGGTGAAAGTAAAATAATGTTTTAGATTTTGGTGGACTTCTCTGTAACGCTTTGCGGAAGCCGCCATTTAATTGCAAAATTTTCGTTAGCGTGTTCCATCGAAACTTTCGTGATCATTTTCCATGTCTATGTCCGAATATCCGTACTGGCCTACTAGGACAGAATAGGTAATAGTAGCTACTAGGTCGAAAGGTGTTTTTCATTTTGAATTGCATAAATCTTGACATCGTTTTTGTGCGAATAATCCATAATATCAGCATAGAAAAATGTAGGGATTCCTTCCCCATAGGCAATGAATCAAGTCGAAAGGGAAGTCTGAGTTATTCGCTACGAATTGGATATTGTATTGCTTCTACTCTAATGCTTGCTCTCTACTCAAATGTACATGTTTTCGTAAAACACACATAATAATATAAAACATGTAGTATTTAAATTTTAATTTAATAATTTGGTGCACACTCACAAATTTTACGTCTTTCACTAATTTCAGAAAACTGTTTTTAATAAAACGTCTCTTAGCTTTATTTTTTTAACTTCTATGTATTCCGTTTTTGCAGTTTCAATTTACTTAAATAGTGTCATGATTAAAACTTTTAAGAATTAACTGGAGACTCGTTTTAAACTTATTAAATCTCTCCATAACGTAAACCCTACTAAGAAAGGATCTTAACAAATTCCAAGGGACTCCTTTAAAAAAACCTAAGTCCACGCAAATAAAGTTGTGGAAAAAATATGGTTTAAGTGCGACACCACACTAGGGACCGGACAAGGCAAAACATCTGCCCGAATCTACCGCATGCAAGGAAAACGACGTTTTATCCTAGAATTTTTTTTATTCCACTACAAGCCCTGGACTGTTCAACCTCACATGATGGTAAGTAATGATGCAGTCTAAGATGACCTGAACACAGACTACAGTTCATCATGGTATATTAAAGAGTTCCCGTGGGAATCAAAAACCTCAATCCAGGCAGACGAAGTTGCGGGTATTATCTTGTATTACATATTATGTATTACATAAATCTTAACAAATGCCGACATTTGTATAAATTCTTGATAGAGCAATAAAATCAGTATCTGTATCTTACATTCGAAGCTCTAAACGGTTGAGTTTAACATAGTCATAAAACTTTGTGTGAAGCAAAGTGGCGGTACATTCCCCAGACCCCAGAGGATATATTTCACGCAGAGTGGTTACTTGGATACGGTTCTAAGATTTAGCGAACACTACTTACGTGCCGGGGTATAATTTCCAGTACTAAGTGGATAGAATAGCACAGTTCAAGTACACATATGGAATATTACAGCTATATAAATTCTAAGATCTTGTATAATTCATTAGGCTTGTTATGTAAAGAAACATAGACTATACCAGTAGGTACTGATATAATGGACGTTAATACTGAAAGATTATGTTATTCCTATTCTCTTATCTTAATTTGTAACTAGATATATCGTATATATAATACTTACTAGATGATGCACGTGACTTCATCTATATTCGTAATAGTATGGTCTATACTCTTTCGATTCCTGCGAATTTATCTGCGTTGTTGGGTTTTTATAGTTAGTGGAAATTCTATGATTTTCCGGAATAAAAAACAGCCTTGAACCGTCTCCGCGTTGTAAGCTTTTTCTTCGCTAAGAATCGTCAAAATCGGTATAATGGAAAAGCCGTGAAAAGATAACAGGAAAACGGACAGAGACACGCTCTTGGATAATATTAAGTATGGATATAAATAGTAAAGTGTATTTATTTATTAAATCTTTATTGCACACAAGAACACGAAAATAAACAAGACATTAAAACAACGAACTAGGACTACACAGTATGCAAAGGCGATCTTATCGCCTGAGGCGATCTCTTCCAGACAATCTTTGGTGACAGGATAAGAGAATACAAACGGGATGATGAGCAAACTACAACGCACGTACGTACGTAGTGTATGTACGTGATACAAAAAATAACCAGACTAAACTGCCTATATAATAACAGAGTCGTGAACTGTGATAGCACATAATACTAAACTTTTACTGTGTGATGCAAAGTTATACCACAGTCATACTTTGACAATATTATTGTCTTATAGCTTTTTATAAACCCAAAATTGAAAGAAGAACATAAATATTTGAGTCGAATTAATGCCTCACAGCTACGATGGGGACAAATAGCTGCAACAATTTTGTAGACAAACTGCCAGCGACCAGCTCCATTACTCATTGTCTGAGCAATACTGCAATGACCTGCATTTCTGTTTACCTATAGTGGCCATACAACATAATGTCAGAAACAGTAACTAAGCTTGGGGTGTCCTGGGTTTTAGTAGTTGGCAGTCAAATCTCAAAAACGACCTTCCGAAGACTGCTCGATGAAATAATAATCCATACTAATATTATAAATGCGAAAGTGTGTCTGTCTGTCTGTCTGCTACGCTTTCCCGGCCCACCTTTTCAACCGATTTTGCTGAAATTTGGTATAGGGGTAGGTTATATCCCGGAGAAAGATATAGGCTACCCGGAAAATTAAAGAGTTCCCGCGGGAATCAAAAAACCTTAATCCACGCGGACGAAGTCGCGGGCATCATCTAGTTATTATATAATATGAAACCGAATTTAATTTCGAGAGCTCAGTTGTTTAAAGGCGATTGATGTCTCATAAAGTTGACGGGTTATGAGCATTTACGCATTATTCCTCGCCATATTTATGAACATATCACTTTATAGCGCGCTATAAATGTGAGTATGAATAAATATGTTTGTTTTATGGCGAGACCTACAAATCAGTGCGTCAAAGGTGATTATCACGATTATTACCAGAAATAAAATATTATGTGCCGTAGGTACCTACTATTAAATCGTACCCATAAAGCTTTGATACATATTATGCGAGTACAATACTTTAGTAGTAATCATTTCAAATATACCTACCTCTTTGGTATACACTCATACATGATATATTTAAAACAAATATAAGCGTATATAGTCCAGAAGAAGTTATTAAATCTGGAAACAAAAAATATATATGCGGGTAACGTACGAGATATGCTGTTGCTAGGAGTTCCGTCTTCCTTCATCTGCAGCAAATGTTCCTAAGACCAACCTTAAATCACAAACTTTTTTTTAAAATTAATGCAGACGAAACCATAGACATAGAATTTTTTCGCTCCGTTCAAGCCTATGGACGAAATATATACGTTCATTTAGAACTTAACTTTTAATTTTGTAATTCTGTCACTTTTTGGCAAGATATATTGAGGTTGCCAACAACTAGAGTTATTAAAAAATTTAACTATCAACTATAGAAGAAATAGACGAATCTATTATAAAAACAAAATATTGAGGTATCTGTTCATTTTAATGAATTAAACTTTTTTATATAATTTCAATAAAAATGACTTTTAATATTCCGGTGCTGAAAAGATATTATTATGTTAAAAAAAGGAGTACGAACGAAATTGCTGAAAATGTCGAGAAAAGTCCCTACAATTTGTGAAAACTGACGCCAACGAAGATTAGTAGCCAGGTAGAAATTTTGCCCCTGCAAACGTTATTTCTTTTGAAATATTCAATTAAAAGAAATCTTGATGTTGGAAGATTTGGGACAGGAAAATGTAAAATGGAAATTCTTTCGAGAGCCAATGCTCATGGCGGTGACGTAAATCGTGTTTCCCGAATTCTAATAGTATAATATAATATAGCAGAGATATTTTTACCTAGGCACAATGTTTATAGGTACGTACCTAATACAGGTACGTACCTTTAAACATTGTGCCTAGGTTTTAGTTAAATAAAATAGTTAACCACTCTAGTAAGTAGTAACTAATTTTACTTGTATACTAAATACTAATACTCAAATAAATTTTACCTAAGCAATGTTTACAATGTGTTTTGGGGGTGTTTGTTTACTAAATTGTAAATATTTCGGAAAAAAAACCGATGAATTAAGAAAAAATTAAAAATAGGGTCCTAGGGTATTAGTTTAGCTACAAAATGGCGAAAAATTTTGAAAATCGTTTTATATTTGTGTCCCTTTAGATTTGGAACTGTAGAAAAACGGGTATTTCTGTATATAAAAAGTGATGTAGCTTCTATGATTATTGACCGATCGTCATGGTAATGGTGTTAAAAGATGCGGGGGCAGGCGAGCAATGCTTTTTCGTAGATTTTTGTATTTATTTTCAATGCTCCTATTCTTGCGGGGACTGCGAAATCTGCGAATTTTTTAATAGGATTTGATACGCAGAACTTATATGAATACTTACCCAAACTTGTTGTTACAAAGTCTGCATATTTGAAATGTTTGGACAAATTGAATCCACAGTAACGAATGCATCTGCGCATGCGATGTTGTGGTAACATAAATTTGCAGTCAGTTGAAAGGCACGGAACGGTCGAACTTTAATGAAATATGGATACTTACTTATCAGCTACCTACAGCTTTCAATACTGACATTCTTTATAAATGGTGAACTCAAAATAAGAATGAGTGGTAGTTTTTCTGACTTTAACCAATAATTAACTAGTCTCAAACAAATCAACTTACTTATTTCCAAGGACAGATAAATTAAAAACATGCAATCTGCTTTGTTTCCAATATTTAAATAAAGTAAATAGGCACTTTGTTTTGCAGAAAACTGCAAAAAAACTGTTTGCAAAATTTCAAATGAGATTATCAATTTACTAATTTTTATGTTCTGATAAAATCGATAAGTAAGGTAGTTTGGTAATAAATACTTTTTAAATGACACCCCTAACGTAGTAGCTGTATTCATTCATTTCTTTAAATAGTCATCTTATAATTTATGGTATCATACAAGTCATAAAATATAAAAAAGCAAGTGGATTTTAAGCTAAACTATATTTTTTTTTTATCAAAAATGTCATTCACGTTATCACAGGCAACTATACATAAAGTTCGTTGATCACAGGAGAAACAAAGCGTTTTCAATATTCATTTAGTTAAAAATTGAATTGACAAAGTCCAATGAATACCGGAACAATGTCTTGTTAACTCTTCCGTAGATGTAATCCCCAATTACTGTAATGGCGACACGAATTTATTAAGCCTACTTGCAAAATGCTTTAATTAAGAAACGGTGCTAAAATTTAATAATAATTGTAACTTCAATTATTTATTCTAGTAATTGGATTTTCTTACTTTGATTTTACTCGTGCTTCGTAATTAATGGAATGAAATGACAATATTAAAGTGATTACAATAATAATCATAACTTACCTGCTTACGAAAGTATTCATAAGATGCCACAAAGATGTGAGAAAAAAACTTAAGAATTTCACAGCATTATTTTTTAGTGCCTTTAATCCGTTGTTTTTTAACCGGTTTCCTTGGACGAGTTTGTTTCATCCAAGTCGGTTTCCCATCTCAACTTATTATCAAAGTCAAAGTCAAAATATTTAATTACTAGATGATGCCCTCGACTTTATCCGCGTTAATTATTTTTTCATTCCGGCGGGAACTTCTTAATTTTCCGGGATAAAAAGTAGCCCTTCCCTGGAATGCAACCAATCTCTATTCCTTTCATCGAAATCGGTTGAAAAGCGTAGCAGACAGACAGACAAAAGGACAGACAGACAGACTTTCGCATTTATAATATTAGTATTGATTTGTATCAAAGTATGAAACACAATTTCTCTAAAAATGTATTATAATATGAAACAATCAAATAACGCAAGAACGTACAGTTTCACAACAAAGTACGCGTTGCAAAAATAAATTTCAAAGGTCACAAAGAAATCCTTAATAGATGACGATAACTAAAACAAAATGCATAAAGCGCGAATGCTTTTGTTCACATTCATCTTATTGTATTAGCGAAGACTAACAATAAACAGCGTATCGGAAATCGGTTAGGATCAAGGACTTTATTGGATCTGTCTAGACCCGAGAGCTATCTTAACGCTGCAAGTGAAACAAATTGGATTTACAACCGTACTGTGTGATACAATATTACCAACAGTTGACTGGCTCTATACTACTCGAGAAGTCTAGTCCGCTGTTGGTAGGTTAAAACAGGTTAGGGTAAATTTTTTGAAAATATAATTACTTAGTTTGAACTGATTGGAGCACAGGATTGGAGCTATACGATGATATATCAGTCCGTCTGTTTCTCATATTTATTCATAATATTAATCAAAATATTTTAGTTTCCATAACACGAGTCAGGTGCTTAGGGTACTGTCCATTATGCTAGCCAAGTGCGGAACTATAGACTTCACACACTTTTGAAAACATTATCGAGAACTCTCAAGCATACAGGTTTCCTCACGACGCTTACCTCCTTATTAAACTCAATTTATTTATGTTACGTCATGTTTTGACTCTACCACCGGTTCGGAAAGAAGATTCTGTTAAGACGAGCCGGCAAGAAACTTCACCAGTAAAGCAAGCAAACCTCGAAAAGTTAGAGGTGCGCCCATGGATTGAACTCCGGACCATGTAAATGGAAGGCTAAACTAAGCTATCACCGCTTCCTACCTATTCATTAGTGAAAATTTAATTTTTTAATTATGTTAATCACAATTTCTTTTGAAAATATTTTATTATTATCAAGTAACGTTTGACAGTTGCCAAGTGTGCCCTCATGTGGAAATGTAGGTATAGATTCCGCATTCTCCCAAGGTTGTTCGCAAGACATCTGCGGAATATTAAGAAGGGGCATACTGCGAGAGAGGAATAATGCGGAATAAACTGCCGCAATAGAACGTGCATGCGGAATGCATACGCCGATGTTGTTTTTGCACTACGCCGGCGTTGTTTTGTTTCCAGACTTCCGTGAAATGTAGGATTTGTTTGTTTACCTACTCTTCTATCACGGTGCATTCTCGCTAATGGTCGAGTTTAGGTGTTTTTACTTTTATCAGTGTTCGTACAAGGGAGTAACGGGCTGTTTCCAATATTGATTATTTTAGTCTTAGAGATTTGGTGTGATTTACTTTTATATTATTTTACAACATCCTTCTGTTCTCTTCGTATGATCATGTAAAAAGTTTCATTAAATAGTGCAACTACTTGCGTCCTTTGCGACCTGGAGCAACCCTTCCTTCTAACACTAATCTTAGGACTGACAATTGGGTTTATTTTCAGCTTTGGGCTCTTTCTCTGAAGTTTCCATAGCACGTGAACGTTCTATGGAGCCTGCATGATAGTGACTTCGCTTTTTTGTTTTTTGTCTCTAAGTTTCAGTACCTCTGTAGGAAAAGTTGTTTCAGATGGTCTTTAACATTATCGTGTATTTTAAATTTCGTAAGCATTAACAACTATTCCACTTTACTAGTTTTTTCTTTAAATTGTTCAGTTTTCACTGTGGTGTATGTAAACAACCTTCAAAAACGATCCGCACAAGATATTGAGGTACATTCACATACGTGTAGAATTGTCTCAGGGCTTAGAAAGTTCACGTAGAGTACTCGTAAGGTGTAATTAACTGCAGCCATGAAATTTGTATGCAACGTGCATTCACCACCGTTGTTTCGCACTTCGCCTCTAATTTACGTTGCTATGTTTGATTTATTTGTTTGCATTGTTCTACCTTCGTTGAGAGATATATATACTTTGTTGGTAAAAAATTAATTCATCCAAAGCTTATAGTTTTTATATTGACTTGTACGATACAAACAGACGCGTTAGACAGGCGGGCTGACTTTTCTGACTTTTCTTTATGATTTTTACTTTACAGATATCAATTAATTTGGATTAAAATTTTTAGTTTTTTTCTCAAATAGTTAGGTAGGCTATATTAGCACAAGCGAACCGGCAATTTAAACTTCGTGACTATAATATAAACAAGTGCATACACGTGCAAAGTACTTCAGCTAAAGTAGGTACCCATTTAATAAGCACAATGAGGCAGTAGCTATAATTCCCCGCTAACTCCAAGTGTGAACAGACGTGCATATCGCTCTTTTCAGGACTTTTGCAGAAACTGCCGCAACTGAGACACCTTTCAAGTCTCACCGCTGAAAGCCACGACTTTACGTACCACACTCAAAGGAAATGCAATATAAACTTTAAATTATCCTTCCCTACTTTCCATACTCAGTGTTGCCAACCTTATAGCTTCAAATAAAGCGTTACTTATTCCATCGAGCTGATCTGATTTAAATAAGGTCATTTAAGTATCCCTATTGTCACGAAGAGCGTTTAATTAACAGACTATTCAGTTCAATCTCGCCTAACAATTTAATCTCGTAAATTAAGGTCGTTAATTTTGGTCTACTTACTTTTTTGGTTTGCTTTCATTGATTAATTAGTTTAGGGTCGCCTCATCTAAAATTAAACGCACATCACTAAACTTACACGTCACTTATGAACTAGTTAGCCAAAAAAACCGGAAATTAATTCATGTCCAAATAGCCGGTGTCTGAAAGACCAATCGACGTCAAATTTTTGGGTAAGTATTGCTATTGGAGGCGCGTTCATTTTTAAACTAGACGAGCTATCATATGAACTGGTGACGTTCACAATAATAACCTATTTTTATTTACCCAGGAAGCAAGAGATATACGGGATATATAAGAGATATCGGTAGGTATGTTTGTTAACAAAAATAAAAATAGTCCACATTGGAACAAGCGTTACAAAATATGATCACGTTCCCTTTGAAAATCACGTATGTACGATTAATAACAAATTCCAAACTCACTAAAATAAATTGCGCAGTATTTTTGTCGTTCTTTTTCAGTTATAAAATTGAGCAAATAAAGGGCTCCCACAGCTGTTAATCCAGTGCGTAAAACAAACGCAAGCGCCAGCGGCGGACAGGTGTCGGCAATAACAAATGGAAAACACTCCTCGCTCATGTATCACATCAATAACACGTACCGGTACGAACACCACACAACATCCTAATTTTTTATTTCTATTTGAGTTTCAAGGACCCCTTTTGTCGATGACAAACGAGGTGTTTACTAGGGATACTGAGTTAACATTTCTTGATAATATTCGAGTATAATTTATTGATTTATTTATGAATCTAATTAATTTACGTATGAGATGGTGATAATAAAAAAAACCGGCTGAGTTTGTTGTGGGCTCTTCTCAGACCAGGGCGCGTTTGGAACCCTCGTAGCTTTAGTTTTAAGATACCATGGTTAATTATCACCATCACGTCTTAAACTTTGTAAACGTGACGTGCAGAAGGAGTTTTCAGTTTGAGTTTCGAGTTTTATACCTTACTTAGTCATAGGTTCATACTTTGTACGGTAGGGAATATGGATATAGCATATTCAGTATGATCTAGGGACTATGGCTATGTAGTATTATTATAATAAAAAGTACTAAATGATGCCCGCGACTTCGTCCGCGTTGATTAAGCATTTTCGATTCCTGCGGAAATTGTGTGATTTTTGCAGGATAAAAAGTAGCCTATGTCCTTCCCCTCGATGCAATCTACCCCTGTACTAATCTTAAATCAATTGAACAGATGGTCCGTGAAGGCGGAGCAGACAGACGGACCATCTGTTCAAACTAAATTGACAGCTCTAAAAATATGGAAATAATAATGAACAACTTTACAATCGTGCATTGTCGAGTCAACATCTCCTGAAGATGCTCCGGTGTCGGAGTGAAACCTACGTTGAGAATAATTTCGAAGATTTATGTGGTATGGTGAATATTGCAAGCTGCAAGTGCAAGATACACTGTACCACATAATATTATATTTGCCTACTGTTGCGGATTATAGCAAATTAAATTTGTAGTTCCTTCATAATCATGGACTTCCGCAAAGTAACGCCTGCTTCTATCCAATAAATAATAATGAATTATTACTTTCGCAATGTTTCTTATGGCAGCGTTATTTTTTACATAATTTTAAAAACAAACTCAGTTACGTAGAGTTCAGTAACGAGTAACCTGTAGAAATAAATAGGTACCTAAAAGTGCGGATCATATTATAAAACGCGAGGAGAACCAACTTAATATTTAATATCACAACTTCTAAGCGAGTGGAATCAAGGGAGTAATCCAATTTTATACATATGCTTAATAAGAGTAGAGAGATAAATGTTTGTTTAGTCAGTTTCAAAAGCACTCGAAAAGCTTTATGTGAAGGATGATTCGAAAGTTTGACGTTATGAAAGGTCTATGACGCAGCGTTTTCACGTGAAAATATGTCAAAAAATATGTCATTCTGTGCGGGGATTGACGTTTATTAAAAGGACCTCGCCTTAATTGCTTTAAAGATTTTTATTGATGTCAGGTTTGTAATTAACTACGATCGAAGCCGTTGATGAGGCATACATACATACGAGTACGTATACATATTAATACTTGCCACTCTAGATAATAGTAGGTTTTATTAGTATAATAAGAGAAAGAGATGTAGGTAGGTATACATTTGGCATATGTATAATATATGGCAATAACTTAATTACTTGATACGTGACGTTTCTAAGTTTATTTGTTCCAAGTCTAAAACTATGGAAATTATAAAGAATTATTCTTTTTGCAGCATTTTCTAATGAAAAGGATAGCAGTATTCATTAACGTGGCGGTATATATTTTTTATGAAACAAGGCAAGTAAAACGAAATTATTTACCTTGAATGAAGAATTAAAGTAGGTATATACATTATATGTCTAGGATTACTTGTATTGTAGAGAGTAGTTCCTTCCACGAATACAAACTTAACCTCAAATACTTACACTACTAAAATACTTACGGTACACTATGCATCATGCATTGTGCACCGTCCACCCTACCTCTACCTCTACGGACTACGCATGCAGGAAAAGTAGTAAAAACCAGTACGAAACGACCCTCCAAGGATGCCAGAACATTCATTGAAGATGTCGACACAATTTCAAAGTATTTTTTTTTCATTAAAACACATCTCATCTTTCTTCTCGGGAATATTATATTACTTCGTGTTTTCTAATTAGTCATTAGGTTCTTAGATAATTTTATTTAGCATTGCTTGCTTGTATTTTATTTCATTGATGACGATAAGAAAATATACGACAGAGTAAAATCAGCTGTCTCGAAAATTGACGATAGTAGTTTTTATATAAAAGGAAAATCGAATTAAACCGCCAAGCACTGTGCGACCTTTAAATTAGCGAGCTCGCCTGATAGTTAAAATATTTCTTGAGTTATTTAAATATAACCAGAAGTCTGCATGAAAAATATTTTCATCTTATCCATGTAGATAAGACGAAAATATTTTCTTATTCTTGTGGAATTGTGGATGTCCACAGAAATAAAATTTTATGACTGAGCATCGTGTTCACTGACTCCACCTTTATATGCTTCACTCCTCCCCGCACACACTCCATGCTGTATTCTGATTTTCTTCTTCCAAAAGATTTCTTCAAAACGGAGAACGTTTTTTATGCCAATCCTCAACTGAATCACCTTAACTGCGAAATTTCTACCGAAATTGGGAAAGGAAAATTCTCTTTTTTATGATAAGAAACGCTGTTGGAAGAAGAAAATAACAAGGTTTAGAGCGAGATCGCACTAATTATTGTCCGGCGAACAAATCGTCCGCGTCATTCATTTTAAATGAAGCACGCACTATTGGTGACAGGAATCGATCCCCTCTGCTGCGGACATTTCGCATGGATGTTTTTTCCTGCGTAACCCTTATCGAATGGTATCGATATGGACACGAATATAGTACCTGCCGTCAGAACCTAATAAGTGGTATCTACTTTAGTATATTTTACCTATATTATAATAAGAAACTCAAATACGAATGAGAAATTCTGTTTAAAAATTAACGTGTTATAGAGCAAATATTATATTCTCTTGATGTCGAGGGAAAAGGTAAGGGTCTATCCCTCCCTTAATTATATTATTGCATAAGTAGGCAGGCAAGAATCCACTTACCCTTATCGAGTTACTGAAATTATTGTAACTGTATGCTATTTAGAACTAAACATGGCTTCATTTTAAGTAGATACGAGTTAATTTAGGAACAAATAGGAAAATAACCTCCAGTACCTTCTGATCGATCACTAGAATACCTAATAATTAAACAAAAATACGCGCTGAATTGCGGACCTCCTCCTTTTTGGAAGGTTAAAAACAAATAAGGACGTGTAGTCGTGTAAATTCTGTCTCCCTCAATTTGGTCTCTTATTACAAGTTGTACTCTGCTTACACGGCTAATGAAATAGTACACTGTTTTTATTAAAAACTAAGACATGTACGCTTTCATACAAACTAAGTATACTTGAGCGCACACACGCATTCAAGATTTACAATTATTTTTTAGACTGGGGTAAAGTACTACGCATCGTAGCATCGCCACTACGCGCGTAGCCTCAGAGCGAAAATCACTCTAGGACAAGAAAAAGTTGTCACAAAAACAAACAAGTATACTAGCGCGACAGGACAAAATGCCATTCCCCTCCGAAGCGGATGTTTGGCGTAATCCATACTAAGTAATATTTTAAATACAAAAGTTCGTTAGTGTAGAAATTGTTAGTTTTCTGTGGCGAAAGTGTGTCTGCCAGCCTGACGTTTTCACTGGCCATTTGTTCAACACATTTTACGAGTAAAAACTACAAAGATATATTCACCCTGGGAAAGAACAATGGGCTTTTTATCTGGAAAAGTCCCATGAGAAAAGAGTTCCCATTGGATTTTTGAAGTTGAAGGCATCATCGAGTAGATTAATGAAAAATAGATTTTTAACTAAAAGGAAAGCCCTCGCGACGCTGGTTCGGGTCAACACGTACTAAATACGAATACATCGAACAAAATTCTGGAAAAAGTTGTCCAATCCTCTCGTTGTAACAACGTGTAAAAGTTATACTGCCCGCGATATATCTGAAGTGAACACCGACAGTTTCCGATCGCAAAAAGAGAAATAGTCCAATTCCACATTCGTGGACCGCCGCTAACGTTTGTTGCAACACGCTGGATGTTGTTCTTGTTGGCACGGAACGTGTCTAAAAAATTACGTGCCATCGTTCAGTTTTACGATATTTTATTGTGGTAGGTATTCCAAAGCTATAGAATTTTAATACTGTCGAAAATTATTCAAATAATTACCTACTAGTAAGTTGGTATAATAAGAATAACTATTTTAATAATATTAAATTGATGTGAACGCGTGATGCCCTATAATAAATAAATTATTGTTATTTTCCACTGTTCTTTTTTATTGGAAAGGAATGCAAAAAAGTATTGTAAATACAAAAGTGCGTCAGACTTTTACGACATCGCATTTCAGTCTTGACAATTTGATCTGTCACTTGCATATATCAACATGAATATTGTATTGTTTTGTTTGGTTGTTTGGTACTTGTAATACAGAAACAAATGGTTAGTACATAATATTATATTATACTAGCTGATGCCCGTGACTTCTTCCTGTTCCCACGGGAAATCTTTTCGTAATAAACAGTAGCGAATGTCACTCTCCAGACCCTCAAGTATACCCATGCAAAAAATCGTCAATACGTTGCTCTATGGCGGCGTGATTACAGTACTAACACATTACAACTACTACTACTACTATTAGTACTTTCGCATTTATAAAATTAGTATGATAAAACAAAAAAAAATTGCACGGGAACGAAGTCGCGTGTGGTCACTAGTAAAATATAAAACGAACTCGGTACAAAACATATAAGTGGGTTACAATTTTAATTAAGTCATGCTCAGGTCGTGTGCCTGTTGTCCGTCCCGCCTACTCCCATCCCAACAACCAGCGGAAACTAGTAACCCAGGAAGCTTTTACATGCAAATTAACTGCTTCGATATTGGATTCACTTCGCAGTCTTGACTATTTTTAACCGACTTCAAAAAAAGGAGGAGGTTCTCAATTCGACTGTATGTTTTTTTTTTTTTTGTTTTTTTTTTGTATGTTTGTTACGCGATTTCTCCGCCAATTATAAACCGATTTTGATAATTCTTTTTTTGTTTGGTAGGTCATACTTCAGAGGTGGTCCCATTTTAATTTGGTGAAGATCTGATGAATATCTTCGGAGATGGAGAACAGAACTCCTCAATGGATAGAGTTGCTCGCGATCAGTATAATAGATATTAGTAACTGCCTCGTTGGTCTAGTGGGTAGCATGTTCGACTGCGGCCGACGAGGTCTGGGGTTCGAGTCCCGGGTCGGGTCACAACAAGTCTGGGTTTTTCTGACAAGAAATTCTCAGTGCTAGCCCGGAGTTAGGAAGTTGGCGGTGTTTCACCCCCGTGCCTCGGAGAGCACGTTAAGCCGTCGGTCCTGCGCCTGATCTCTCTCCGGTCGTGTCGGAGTTTCCGTCCCATCGGGCTATGAGAGTAAAGGAACAGAGACTGCACCTGTGTTTGTGCACACACTTGTGCACTATAATATCTCCCGCGCAGATGGCTAATCTCTCTGGAGATTGGCCGCCGTGGCCGAAATTCGGTCGGGAGGACATTATTATATTAGATATTAGTAAACAGTAGGTTTTTTTAACCAGCCATAGCATACAGGGTGTAACCAGAACGCTAGCAAAAACGAAAACATATGATAGTAGTAGTACTGATGATTACTGATATGATACCACAAAAAAAATGCGAAAAAATAATTTTAAAAAGTCGTCGTAGGTGGGAATTGACCCGAGTTTTGCACGCGGAGTTGCATTGCGGATTTGAAAAATACTAAATCACTAAAACTACAAAATGAGGCAAATGGTTATTGGTATTGGATTATGTTTAGGTAGTTTAACAATAACGCTAAGTTTTTACTAGCGTTCTGGTTACAGCCTGTATTTTAAAACAGTGGGGCCACTAAAAATTGTGAAATAAAAAAATTTCAAAAAAAAAATAAACTCTACCGACTCCAAAAAATGTTATTATAGAACTACATTAACTCTTGTATACTTACATAATAAATTAAATTATTTTTTACTTTTTAGTGTTTGTGGTTTTTGAAGTCGGTTTTTATTTTTTTTTTGAAAATTTTTTATTCAATTAATTGACTGGCGGGCCACTTTTGTCTTCATCCACGTTGTTAAAAATCCCGTGAGAACTTCTCGATTTTCTGGATTATAAGTACGAGTAAATAGTCTATCTCCATCACCGGGTTGTAATCCATATTTGTTTGGGTTGCGAACTTTCCCCGTCAAAATAAGTTGAACCGAATGGTCCTGTAAGTAAAAAGGTAACGGACAGGCCGTTTACTTTCGCAGCCGTATCGCTTACTTTGAGACACGTTATTTGGTTATTCACTATAAACTGTGCTTACATTGTCTACTAACCTATAAAGAAGCTTTCTATACAGGAGCTGCGAAAAGCTCAAACGTGTTCGATTATCTTCTCGATGGAAGCAGGACCGACGCAATGCTTACAGAATGGAATCTCTCGATCTCTTCAATCTGGAAGAAATCCAGTAGCTAAACACAGAATTGTACGATTCTAGTTAGCCGCTGGTTCAACCAAATTTTTTGATTGATTGCTAATAATTTATTAATTAAATTAGATACAATTTATATGTAAAACTAGCTGATGCCCGCGTCTATTATATATATTATATTAATAAATAAATTAATATAATATATATAATACACACTATATAATTCTATTTATACTATAACATTGTATAAATATGTATACAATAATCGTCTGCTTCAAAAACTTTTCCATTAGAAAAACTAGTCACGTCCGTTTTCAACGATAAATATCTTCATTTAACTCAAAAGCGCCGCCACGTTTCAGCATGACTGCCCATTACAAGATAACTGAAGTACTTATCAGCTTTCATTTCGAACACGTTTCACTTTTCATTGCTAACTCGCTCTTTTGGCCTAAATTACTTTCTTCTTTTTCAATTTGTAAAACTGTCTTTTCATCAATCAATAGTAATTGGGTATTTGACTACTATTCAAATAAATTATATTTTAGTGATTAATAAATAGAGGATCTCCCAAAAGTCGTACTTAATATCCACGTTCCCTGATAGTTTTATGTTGAATAACCATTTTAAACTATCGTTTAAAGTAAAAGAAGTGCGTCGAACTTTAATGACGTTACATTTTAGAATTTCATATAAATCCCATACTTAGGACGCGTTTTGACGTTTAAAAAAAAGTTGCTGATTTGATTATTTGTCAAATACTCAATTGGATACAGCATCTTATCCCTTCAAGTCAGCCCACTAATGCATTGGTATTTTTTTAGAATGAGAAAAGATTAGACCCTGGGCAAGTGCGGCTTGGCAGATTTCACACACGTTTGAGATTATTACGGAGAACTTTTAGGCATGCAGATACCACTGAGAAAGTCAGACATAAATCTTTCTGAATTATTTTAGTACAATAGATTGTAGATTCGGTAGAATTTACAAAATACTTTATTCCTACGTCTTTTGCTTTATCAGGTACTCTAACATCCGTATCCGCAATAGAACACAAATCCGATAGCGTTTGTTTTTTTGTTACTTATGAGAATTTGAGGCATTGGTTCTGTTGAAAATACTAACCAACCAATTAACCATTATTTAACCATTAATGTAGTTAGGTTTATTGGTCTTCTCTATTATGAGCACCTTGAAAAACATCTTCAAAACTAAATTTCATTAACGCATTATACAAGACTATTACTTTTTATCACTGGCATCGTCGAAGATACTGAACGCTGAATTGCATATGATGTGACAACGTCGCTAGCATGAACACGGGTAATAGTTTCAACTAAGTTGAAAGCATCCATTTTTCCTGGGTTCTTCCGTCACTTTTTACCGACTTCCTGCTACGGTCTCTCGATGACGTCTTTCGTCGTTTGTTCAGGTATTCTCCTATTTTGGAATTACGTAGTGTCAATTGAAGCCTCGTCTTCATCGTATTCACTAGGAGACAAATGTCCCGCGACACGTGTCGCTAGAAGCGACGTTGCTTCACCCCAAATTAGCGAAAAAAGCGACGCGAGGCAACGCGACGCGATACGACTCCATAGAAAATGACAAACTTATCTAAGCGACAATGTAGAACACGACGTGAATGGTCAGCCGCTGTTTGTTCCTGTCGCGTCGTCGCATTACCTTGTTTGTCGTTCACCTAGAACAACGGGTTACATCGCCCAACGTCACTTGACATCTCTAGCGATACGTGTCGCAAACATTTGTCTCCTAGTGAAAACGAGGCTTTAGTTTAGCAGGACGATGTATGGATAATTGTAGTATGGGCATTGTTTGATGTAATTTATAGAAAGAAAGAAAGAAAAAAGTTTATTTGCTGAATATGATAATAGAACGTTAGTCAACAAATTGACAACTTTTGTATATAAACTTTATTTTACACCGCGCATGTTTCCTTTATTAAGCTACGTTAGAGTACTCACTTAACGCGAGACCTTAAACTACGACGCTAGTACCAGTAGTACACCGTAAATCTTAGAAGGAACCGTATCCAAGTCACCGTGAAACTCAGCGTGAAATGTGTGTTTGAGAGAATATCTCGAGAGAAAATGTATTACCTACCACTTTGTTTCACACATAAAGTTTTATGATTATGTTAAATGCTTGGGTGCTTGGAGCTTCGTATATGGGAGTATAGATACGGATTTTATCACGTTACGAAATATATTTGACCGAGCGAAGCGAAGGTCTCTGAGTCTACTTGAGTGAATTGGCACTTGTCCGCCCATCCGTCCGTCCGTCCGTCCGTCCGTCCGTCTGTCAGAGCCTTATAACTTCTGAATTACTGAACGTAATTGCTTCAAATTTAAATATAATATGTAAACCGATGGCCTCCCGCCGAATATGGCTTAAAAAGTTATAAAAGTCTTTATTTCAGGGGGGCTCTCATAGAAGCGAATGCGAAGTAAAATATTTTTTATAGCGTTACATAGGGTTGCGGTAAGTATATCATTTTAAAGATAATTAGGAATAGAGTCTAAAAATATTTTTTAATGTGTTGAAACGAAATTATTTAATATTATCAGAACTTCACAGTTATGTCAATAGATGGCACTCTGTACAAGTTTATGGATACCGCGAGGTCTCAGTTCGGGGCGAACCACTAGTTATCATGATATAAATTACTTATTATATATTATTAGATCATTTTATACACAAAAGTCAGAGACGTAGGTATCACCATAGGTTTGTCTCTTTTTGGTGTCGCTTTTTCGTTTAATTTTTTCATTCCGTTAAATTTTCAAATTCGATTCTAAAGAAGTTTCACTTCAAAAATTAAATACTTGTATGAAAGTTGAAACACAATATCCGGGAACGTGGTGGTGATATTTTAAAGCTTTCTGCTGTTAAAGCGTCGGTAATACGATCGCTACGTATTCAGTGTACAAACTGGCAAGAATGGGAATTCTTTGTTGTTTAACGAACTGTAGTAATGCACTCACGCCTGTGCCTCTTTTTGCATTTTCCGCAGGTGCAACCGTTCAATTGTTCGGGTTTCCCTATTCAGCAATATTATTTAAAAGCAGAATTCCGGAATTCACCTCCAACTTCATTGTGCGTCGCAAAGAAAATGTAATATTTTTAAAATTCCCCCCACGATTCATTGTTTGGAAAATATACAATTTCTGAAGTTTCTCTATATAACAAACATTTATCGAAAAGTTATACAAGTTCTCTACATTTTCTCCCTAAGTTTGCGATCGGTGAGCCATGAATCATTCCTTTCAACCCACCTTTAACAGTAGACCGCAACAATTTAGTTGAACCGCATTCTTTGACCATCTTACTAATAAAAAAATTCATATGCTTAGCTTAAAAAGGTATGAAAATCATTACTAAAACATGAGTATAAATTTTATTTTAAAGCTTCGGTGGTACCTCTCAATGCTTTTACTCGTAGGTAATCTCAATAAATAGATTTCGTTTTTAAACCGCATGAGTCGCAGGTGACTGGCGACGGTTGAAAGTGACTTCTATAATATTTAAAATGCGCGTGACGCCAGCTTACATTATACCCACTAGTTACATCATGAGCAACTAGCACATATTGTCATGATTGTACTACTTTCAAATCATAACCTCAAATCGCCAAGCAAGAAAAGCATGTGTAACAAAAACCAGAACAATATATTTAGTTGTTCCGGCAGTTTTCAGTTTTCACGTCTACTTGTTGGGCACTCGTTTCTTATAGTTTGTGCCAAAAATACCCAAGTAGAAAGTAGCAACTATTTCTTTGTAGTTTCCGATTTCTGCCCATGTTTTATGTTTATAAATCTTTCACTAATATAATGGTGTACCGTTATATTATTTTGATCTATATGATAATATGAGATCTTGTCAAATTATATCAAACAAATAAAAAAACTTTAGAATATAAACGCGGTTATTATTGACGTTTAAAGTCGACGTTTTGTAGTCGAAGGACTGATCGCAGATAAAGAAAAGAGAGTAAAAAAAAATTATTGACGTTTTCATAGCAGATAGGTGATCAACTCGGCATTCACCTAACGCTCTGCAGAGCTTTTAGTAATAGTGTGTCACTAAAACCTAACCTTCGACGCTTTACGAACCACCTCGTTTACACAGGCATCACATCACTTTACGTGATTCAACTCCGTCCTAAAGCTTGATAAAGGTGTCTGGTGCGGCAATACAAAGCTTTCAAAGCGTTCATCAAGGAGCTGTCAAACATTCAACAATGCATAATCACAGTAGATAGGTATTCGCACTCGACTTTGTACAGGCTTCCAATTTCATGGGTTTGGTTTAGCGCTGAAGCAAGTTAGTAGTCTGTAACTTGAGGGCTGAGGCACTAGTGTAAATTTTAAATACTGTAAAAAAGTGTAATTTTTCAAGTACCTAATTGCAGTAGGTACATCTTGACGTAAATAATACAATAGAACTGAGAGCTAGCTAGCCAAACCTAATTACTATACCTGCTATGAATCATATCCGCTTGGAATGCTGGTTGCATATTTGCGCTGGAAAGCCAGGCTGATCCTTTGACTTAAATCACAATCAAAAATAACTTCCTTCAGTTTATTTGAAGAACTGAAGACACCGAACTGGGAAAATTACCCTAAAATGTCATTGAGGATGAAAATATAATCATGAGTACTGTAAAGCCATTAGGCTCGTTGACAAAAAGCTTATAATAAAATTCAATTTCTTATCCAATCGATTTCTATCTTTAATGGTGGAATCGGGGCATAATATTCATTTAACTTATGCAAATTGTTACGATAATGCGCTACAATCAGTGTTTTATACCTCACAGACCTTTATCTGCGCGAAACAGGCAAAAGTACAGTTTGAGGCGTATCATTTATAGTCAATATTGAAAACGTTTGTTTATTTTTCTAAAATCACGGCAGCATTGTTATGTTTTCCGTTTCACAGCTGTGTAAATACGCCTCGGTCGAGGTATTTGGGGTACGGAAAACGTTTAGTTTTTTGTTGTGTTGGAACACTACAGTATTACTTACTATAGTACAAATGGTTTTTTAGGGTTCCGTACCCAAAGGGTAAAAACGGGACCCTATTACTAAGACTCCGCTGTCTGTCTGTCTGTCTGCCTGTCTGTCTGTCTCCAGGCTGTATCTCATAAACCGTGATAGCTAGAAAGCTGAAATTTTCACAAGTGATGTATTTCCGTTGCCGCTATAACAACAAATACTAAAAATTAAAAAAAATATATATATTAAGGGGGGTCCCCATACAATAAACGTGTTTTTTTCGTATTTTTTTGCTCAATATTAAAAACGGTAACAGGTAGACGGTTCAAATTTTCACAGAATATTAACTTGTATATTACCTTTCAAAATAAATAATTAAATATCAATAAAGTAAATATTAAAGGGGGGCTCCCATACAACAAACGTAATTTTTATTTTTAATACGTCGTAAATCGTAAAACTTACTACAGGTTTTTTAAATAGATCACACGATGAATTAAGTCGTTTATGAAATCATTTCACTCGCTCCGGCTAATTGAGTGAGCTTTATTATTTGTAATTTCATTTTATTAAGTGCGTAAAACATCAATTCCAAAAGATGTTTATGATGTTTTTTGGTTGGATATCGAAACCTCTCTCCTGAAATGCTCTTGCAATTTTTAATACCAATAAGTTCAAAAGTAGGTAAGTAGGATAATAAGCGGTTACACTAACAATCTAAGAATATGTTCTTATGTTGTTAGAAAACTAAGTAATTTGTAAAGTACTTGAGAAGTAACCACTCAGGATATTGTATTTTGCCGCCACTGAGTAGGTAGTATCCCAGTTCACGCCGTCGTGGGTTCATACTGTAAACGTTCATGCAAGCTTTAAACTATTTACGCAATAATCCGACGGGCCTCGAGAGACAACTGATTTATTAACACGATCATAATATGTACCTACATCCTATCCCCAAATGTAAACAGGAATATCGGGAAAAACATTTATACGTTGAACTAATGACTATTAAATTGATTAAAAAGCATAGGTAGGATATATCAATGCAATGATGCTTTTAAAAAAAGTAATAATATTATATTGCTACCATTTACATTTTACATTTTTAATCTGATATTTTTAGGTAATAAAATTTACAAAACTTATCTGAAAATTATGTTCGAACTTGATGCGGCCTTTGGCTGTCAATAAACTGATGGCCATGATGTTTTAAAATATCTTCTTTAATAATATATATATAGCTGCTCGTGCTGACTGACTCATTGACCACCTCTCCTGTAAAATTTTGTATGAACATTTTTTTTTTCACTCACCGTTTCGTATAGAAGACAAAAATTCATTAAGAGGAAAAATACAGAGAGAGCTGATGATTGAGGATTTCGAAGACGGATGAAGAGCACCAGCCAGGGTATCGAAGATAGGTGGGGGGTGCTCGACCAAATGTCATTCGAAACCTCATCCAATTGGCGGTAGTTGGAAAAAAAATTCAAAATGGCGGATTTAAGATGGCCGCCATACAAATTTCGACGGTGTCTATCGCGGAGAGTATAAAAGATGGAAGAGTGGTTTCTGGGCAAAAGATGATCAGGACATGAGGGTCTACTTGATGAACAGGAAAAAAATTCAAGATGGCGGAATTTATTTTTCCATACAAAAGGGTATTGAAGATAGGTGGGGGGTGCTCGACCAAATGTCACTCGAAACTTCATCCAATTGACAGTGAGCTGAAAAAAAATTCAAAATGGCGGATTTAAGATGGCCGCCACACAAATTTCGTCGATGTCTATCACGGAGAGTATAAAAGATGGAAGAGTGGTTTCTTGGCAAAAGATGATCGGGACATGAAGGTCTACTTGATGAACAGGAAAAAAATTCAAGATGGCGTAATTTATTTTTCCATAGAAAATGTATGGCGAATATTGAAGAGGCTATAAGTGTACTTAGAACTATGCAAGACAACGGTTTCTTTTCAAGATTTGTTTTTATGGAAGAATTCTCATTTTGACGAGTGGTTCGGAGAAAAAATATGGAAAGAGATGATGATCGAAGGTTCAGATGATGGGTGAGGAGCACGGTCAGGGTATTAAAAGATAGGTAGGGGCTGCTCAAACAAAAAATACTCAAAACTTCATACAATTGGCAGTGAGCTAAAAAAAATCCAAAATGGCGGATTCAAGATAGCGGCTATCTCAGACATTATTTAAAAGATGGAAGAGAGGTTTTTGGGTAGAAAATTATCAGGGCCAGAAAGTCTACTTGATGAGCAGAAAAAATTAAGATGGCAGAATCTACGAACATTGAAGAGAGTACAAGAAGTTAGGAAATATGCATGATTTTGATATGGTTTTTTTACAAGATTTGTTCTTTATTTCTTTATGGAAGAATTATTGTCGGTTTGCCATTAGGAAAGCCAGCTTTGTTTTATGTTTTTTCCTTTATGAGAATTTTCTTTTACGTCAGACACTTGGCGTGCTGATGTTTCCACTGTGCTCACTAGCATAGCAGTGTTGTTCAGGTTTTTTTTATCCACTACAAGTTAGCCCTTGACTGCGATCTCACCTGATGGTAAGTGATGATGCAGTCTAAGATGGTAGCGGGCTAACCTGTTAGGGGCATGGCAGTTTTATTAAACCCATACCCCTATTCGGTTTCTACACGGCATCGTACCGGAACGCTTAATCGCTTGGCGGCACGTCTTTGCCGGTAGGGTGGTAACTAGCCATGGCTGAAGCCTCCCACCAGGCCAGACTAGGGAAATTTTGAAATTATAAATTTTACAAACCCTGCCGGGGATCGAACCCGGGACCTCCGCACGTTAATTCAACAGCGCTCAACACTGCGCCACGGAGGTCGTCAAACACGTAGACAGTAAACCAGGATATTAGGACAGCGAGTAAGTAGACAGTGGATCACAGTGGGCCACGCGGTCCACTACGCGGTCCGCTAGCGGGCCGCGCACCCACGCGCCATACTAGTTATAATATATATATAGCTGCTCGTGCTGATTCACTCATTGATCACCTCTCCTGTAAAATTTTGTATGAAAATATTTTTTTTCACTCATCGTTTCGTATAGAAGACGAAAATTCATTCAGAGGCAAAATACGGAGAGAGCTGATGATTGAGGATTTCGAAGACGGATGAAGAGCACCAGCCAGGGTATCGAAGATAGGTGGGGGGTGCTCGACCAAATGTCACTCGAAACTTCATCCAATTGACAGTTAGCTGAAAAAAATTTCAAAATGGCGGATTTAAGATGGCCGCCATACAAATTTCGACGGTGTCTATCTCGGAGAGTATGAAAGATGGAAGAGTGGTTTCTTGGCAAAAGATGATCAGGACATGAGGGTCTACCTGATAAACAGGAAAAAAATTAAAGATGGCGGAATTTATTTTCCCATAGAAGAGGGTATTGAAGATAGGTGGGGGGTGCTCGAACAAATGTCACTCGAAACTTCATCCAATTGACAGAGAGCTGAAAAAAAAATTCAAAATGGCGGATTTAAGATGGCCGCCATACAAATTTCGTCGGTGTCTATCTCGGAGAGTATAAAAGATGGAAGAGTGGTTTCTTGGCAAAAGATGATCAGAACATGAAGGTCTACTTGATGAACAGAAAAAATTCAAGATGGCGGAATTTATTTTCCATAGAAAATGTATGGCGAATATTGTAGAACTATGCAAGACTACGGTTCCTTTTCAAGATTTGTTTTTATGGAAGAAATCTCATTTTGACGAATGGTTCGGAGAAAAAAATATGGAGAGAGATGATGATCGAAGGTTCGGATGATGGGTGAGGAGCACGGTCAGGGTATTAAAGATAGGTAGAGGCTGCTCAAACAAAAAATACTCGAAACTTCATTCAATTGGCAGTGAGCTGAAAAAAAATTCAAAATGGCGGATTCAAGATGGCGGCTATCTCAGACAGTATTTAAAAGATGGAAGAGTGGTTTTTGGGTAGAAAATTATCAGGGTCTGAAAGTCTACTTGATGAGCAGAAAAAATTAAGATGGCAGAATCTACGAACATTGAAGAGACTAGAAGAAGTTAGGAAATATGCATGATTTTGATATGGTTTTTTTACAAGATATGTTATTTATGGAAGAACTAGCTGATGCCCGCGACTTCGTTAGCGTGGATTGAGGTTTTTCGGTTCCCGCGGGAACTCTTTAATTTTCCGGGATAAAAAGTAGCCTATGTGCTATTCCAGACTATAATCTATCTCTGTGCCAAATTTCATCCAGATCCGTTCATCCGTTGGAGCGTGATTGAGTAACAAACATACATCCATACATCCAAACTTTCGCATTTATAATATTTATTATATATATTTGATATTTGATAATTATTGTCGGTTTGCCATTAGGAAAGCCAAGTTGCTGAAGTTCGATGGCACCCAAAGGTATTGATACAAGGGGGTGAGGGGGGGAGGAGGGGGGTTGGTGGTCTTTGTTTTATGTTTTTCCTTTATGAGAATTTTCTTTTACGTCGGACGCTTGGCGTGCTGGCGCTTCCACTGTGCTCACTAGCATAACTAGCATAGCAGTGTGTTGTTCAGATCAGAACACGTAGACAGTAAATCAGCTGCCCGATTATGTAAGAATGGTCGATCAAATCGTCAAAGTTCGGCGTCAAAGTAAAATAAACCATAACAGCATTGAATTAGAGCTCAATTTCGTGTTTCGAAATTGAGCTCTAATTTAATGCTGTTATGGTTTATTTTACTTTGACGCCGAACTTTGACGATTTGATCGGCCATTCTTACATAATCGGGGGGCAGGATAGTAGGACAGCGAGTAAGTAGACAATGGTCCGCGCGGTCCAATACGCGGTCCGCTTTAGCGGGCCGCGCAGCCACGCGCCATACTAGTTAATATATATATAGCTGCTCGTGCTGATTGACTGATTGATCACCTCTCCTGTAAAATTTTGTATGAACTTTTTTTTTTTCACTTATCGTTTCGTATAAAAGACAAAAATTCATCCGGAGGAAAAATACGGAGAGAGCTGATGATTGAGGATTTCGAAGACGGATGAAGAGCACCAGCCAGGGTATCGAAGATAGGTGGGGGGTGCTCGACCAAATGTCACTCGAAACTTCATCCAATTGACAGTAAGCTAAAAAAAAATTCAAAATGGCGGATTTAAGATGGCCGCCATACAAATTTCGTCGGTGTCTATCTCGGAGAGTATAAAAGATGGAAGAGTGGTTTCTTGGCAAAAGATGATCAAGACATGAAGGTCTACTTGATGAATAGGAAAAAAATTCAAGATGGCGGAATTTATTTTTCCATAGAAAAGGGTATTGAAGATAGGTGGGGGGTGCTCGAACAAATGTTACTCGAAACTTCATCCAATTGACAGTGAGCTGAAAAAAAATTTCAAAATGGCGGATTTAAGATGGCAGCCATACAAATTTCGTCGGTGTCTATCTCGGAGTGTATAAAAGATGGAAGAGTGGTTTCTTGGCAAAAGATGATCAGAACATGAAGGTCTACTTGATGAACAGGAAAAAAATTCAAGATGGCGGAATTTATTTTCCATAGAAAATGTATGGCGAATATTGAAGAGGCTACAAGTGTAGAACTATGCAAGACTACGGTTCCTTTTCAAGATTTGTTTTTATGGAAGAAATCTCATTTTGACGAATGGTTCGGAGAAAAAAATATGGAGAGAGATGATGATCGAAGGTTCGGATGATGGGTGAGGAGCACGCGGTCAGGGTGTTAAAGATAGGTACCTACTTAGGGGCTGCTCAAACAAAAAGGGAGGGGCGGGGGGTTGGTGGTCTTTGTTTTATGTTTTTCCTTTATGAGAATTTTCTTTTACGTCGGACGCTTGGCGTGCTGGCGCTTCCAATGTACTCACTAACATAGCAGTGTGTTGTTCAGATCAGAACACGTAGACAGTAAACCAGCTGCCCGATTATGTAAGAATTTTCGATCAAATCGTAAAAGTTCGGCGTCAATGTAAAATAAACCATAACAGCATTGAATTAGAGCTCAATTTCGTGTTTCGAAATTGAGCTCTAATTTAATGCTGTTATGGTTTATTTTACTTTGACGCCGAACTTTGACGATTTGATCGGCAATTCTTACATAATCGGGGGGCAGGATAGTAGGACAGCGAGTAAGTAGACAGTGGACCACGCGGTCCAGTACGCGGTCCGCTAGCGGGCCGCGCAGCCACGCGCCATACTAGTTAATATATATATAGCTGCTCGTGCTGACTGACTGACTGATTGATCACCTCTCCTGTAAAATCTTGTATGAAAAATTTTTTTTTCACTCATCGTTTCGTATAAAAGACAAAAATTCATTCGGAGGAAAAATACGGAGAGAGCTGATGATTGAGGATTTCGAAGACGGATGAAGAGCACCAGCCAGGGTATCGAAGATAGGTGGGGGGTGCTCGACCAAATGTCACTCGAAACTTCATCCAATTGACAGTGAGCTGAAAAAAAATTCAAAATGGCGGATTTAAGATGGCCGCCATACAAATTTCGACGGTGTCTATCTCGGAGAGTATAAAAGATGGAAGAGTGGTTTCTTGGCAAAAGATGATCAGGACATGAGGGTCTACTTGATGAACAGGAAAAAAATTCAAGATGGCGAAATTTATTTTTCCATAGGAAAGGGTATTGAAGATAGGTGCGGGGCGCTCGACCAAATGTCACTCGAAACTTCATTCGATTGAAAGTGAGCTAAAAAAATTTTCAAAATGGCGGATTTAAGATGGCCGCCATACAAATTCTGTCGGTGTCTATCTCGGAGAGTATAAAAGATGGAAGAGTGGTTTCTTGGCAAAAGATGATCAGGACATGAGGGTCTACTGATGAACAGGAAAAAAATTCAAGATGGCGGAATTTATTTTTCCATAGTTAATGTATGGCGAATATTGAAGAGGCTACAAGTGTACGGTTCCTTTTAAAAATTTGTTTTTATGGAAGAATTCTCATTTTGACGAATGGTACGGAGAAAAAAAAATGGAGAGAGATGATAATCTAAGGTTCGGATGATAAGTGAGGAGCACGGTCAAGGTATGAAAGATAGGTAGGGGCTGCTCAAACAAAAAATACTCGAAACTTCATACAATTGGCAGTGAGCTGAAAAAAAATCCAAAATGGCGGATTCAAGATGGCGGCTATCTCAGACAGTATTAATAAAAGATGGAAGAGTAGTTTGTTTATGGCGGAATTTATTTTTCCATAGAAAATGTATGGCGAATATTGAAGAGGCTACAAGTGTAGAACTATGCAAGACGACGGTTCCTTTTCAAGTTTTGTTTTTATGGAAGAATTCTCATTTTGACGAATCGTTCGGAGAATAAAATATGGAGATGATCGAAGGTTCGGATGATGGGTGAGGAGCACGGCCAGGGTATTAAAGATAGGTAGGGGCTGCTCAAACAAAAATACTCGAAACTTCATACAATTGGCAGTGAGCCGAAAAAAAATCCAAAATGGCGGATTCAAGATGGCGGCTATCTCAGACAGTATTAATAAAAGATGGAAGAGTGGTTTGTTCATGGCGGAATTTATTTTTCCATAGAAAATGTATGGCGAATATTGAAGAGGCTACAAGTGTGAACTATGCAAGACGACGGTTCCTTTTCAAGATTTGTTTTTATGGAAGAATTCTCATTTTGACGAATCGTTCGGAGAATAAAATATGGAGATGATCGAAGGTTCGGATGATGGGTGAGGAGCACGGTCAGGGTATTAAAGATAGGTAGGGGCTGCTCAAACAAAAATACTCGAAACTTCATACAATAGGCAGTTAGCTGAAAAAATATCCAAAATGGCGGATTCAAGATGGCGGTTATCTCAGACAGTATTTAAAAGATGGAAGAGTGGTTTTTGGGTAAAAATTATCAGGGCCTGAAAGTCTACTTGATGAGCAGAAAAAATTAAGATGGCAGATTCTGTCATCTTAATTTTTTGCTCAGAAAGTCTACTTGATGAGCAGAAAAAATTAAGATGGCAGATTCTGTCATCTTAATTTTTTGCTCATCAAGTAGACTTTCAGGCCCTGATAATTTTCCACCCGAAAACCACAATCTACGAACATTGAAGAGAGTAGAAGAAGTTAGGAAATATGCATGATTTTGAAATGGTTTTTTTACAAGATTTGTTCTTTATGGAAGAATAATTATTGTCGGTTCGCCATTACGAAAGCCAAGTTGCCGAAGTTCGATGGCACCCAAAGGTGTACAAGGGGGTGAGGGGCGGGGGGTTGGTGGTCTTTGTTTTATGTTTTTTCCTATAAGAGAATTTTCTTTTACGTCGGACGCTTGGCGTGCTGGCGCTTCCACTGTGCTCACTAGCATAGCAAACCAGGATAGTAGGACAGCGAGTAAGTAGACAGTGGACCGCGCGGTCCACACCGCGGTCCGCTTTAGCGGGCCGCGCAGCCACGCGCCATACTAGTAATATATATAAATCTCGTGTCACAATGTTTGTCCTCAATGGACTTCTAAACCACTTAACCGATTATAATAAAATTCGCACACCATGTGCAGTTCGATCTAACTTGAGAGATAGGATAGTTTAATATTATATAGATTAGGATTATTAGTGCTACCCGTGCGAAGCCGGGGCGGATCGCTAGTTGAATATAAAATCCTCGGTCAAGGCATATCCAGCGACCGTACTTCCGATTGATACTTAAGTTTTGAATGAAAAATCATTGTTGATTACTCCAAAATTAGTAATTTTAAGAGTTCGTGATATATTATGCAGAGAGTTTAAAAACAGGTATCAAAATTTCACAAATCCCAGCGACTATAGTGAATCAAAGTAGTGTTACTATACATAACTGTTTACTAGGTTTGAAAGGTTCTAGGTATATGCAAGAAAATCTCAGAGCTTAGTTTTGTAATAAAAGAAATTTACTACCTCAATCACTGGTTACGATCCAAAGGGATCCTTTAATTGGTAATTGCTACTCGTGACCATCATATAATTGAGAATGGTTTAATGGATAAAAATAACAAAAGATAAAATTACACAGTAATAGGTATATTTTCTTAGATTTTAAGTAATTTTTTTTGGTTTATTTGGTATTTACCTAACTTTTTTTTTTTGCGTAGTCCCAAGACCACAAATCCTTTCTATTAACACTATTATACTACTGTCATGCTAAATGGATACGCCGTTAATATATCGTTAATATATCATAATTTATCTCTAATATAATATCATAGACGCGGTTATGTTATCACGTCAAAATAGGATATTTATTACTGGAAACCAAAGATATCATCATAATAATATAAATGTATTATTACTATATCAAATAACCACCAACAAACCAATATCAGTAGACTCATGTTAACCTCTGTGAAAATTACGTTAAGCCACATTCAAGGCTTTAACTTGTCTGAAATCCCACAAATTGTTAGCTGGTTTATCTTCGTATCTTCGTGAACCAATAACAGAATCACGTGGCAGGGTTCAAAGGAATACAGTAAGCAAACAAGTAGCTTTGTGCTAGCACGTGTGTGTTTATTTTTTTTATTTTTTTATCCACTACAAGTTAGCCCTTGACAGCGATCTCACCTGATGGTAAGTGATGATGAAGTCTAAGATGGTAGCGGGCTAACCTGTTAGGGGCATGGCAGTTATATTAAACCCATGCCCCTATTCGGTTTCTACACGGCATCGTACCGGAACGCTAAATCGCTTAGCGGCACGTCTTTGCCGGTAGGGTGGTAACTAGCCACGGCCGAAGCCTCCCACCAGGCCATAACTAGCCACGGCCGAAGCCTCCCACCAGGCCAGACCAGGGAAATTCAGAAATTATAAATTTCCAAACCCTGCTGGGGATCGAACCCGGGACTTCCGCACGTTAAGGCAACAGCGCTCAACACTGCGCCACGGAGGTCGTCAAACTACTGCTACTACTAGTAGGTAGGTTATACTAGCTGATGCCCGCGACTTCGTCCGCGTTAAAGTGAGGACTCCTTAATTTTCCGGGAAAAGCAGCCTATATCATTCCCCGGGATACCGTAGGTATAACCTTGTACTAAATTTCATCAAAATTGGTTGAACAGATGGGCCGTGAAAGCGTAGCAGACAGACAGACAGACACACTTTCGCATTTATTATATTAGTATGGATTTGAAATGAATGGGATGTTATTTCATAAAATGCAATTTTGCAATATTAGCTCTCATAACATCCTTATCCGCACTAATATTATAAATGCGAAAGTATGTTCGTTTGTTGGTTTATCGGTTTGTCCTTAAATCACGCCGAATCGACGTGATTTTTTGCATGGGTAAAATTGAAGACGGAGAGTGACATTTGCTATTAATTATCTGGCAAAATGAATTTTCCGGGAGTTGAGGGGGGAGTGTGCCCCTGGGGTTTTTAAAACGGACGAAAGTGCGAACGAAATCGCACGCATCTTCTCGTGCCAGGTAGTGATTTTCTAGGTCCAGAGGAAACTTGCCTACAATCTACATGCAAAATCTTCTTCTTCAGTTTCTTAAACAAGCTGTTTAAGCTTTGCTTAGATATTATGTCAATCAGTCAGATTCTCCTTCTTAATAAATTGCAACCATCTTCGTACCAGTTTCTAATACGTATCTATTGGTAGGGATTTTCTAGGGCCAGAGAACGAAATCGCAGGCATCTTCTCGTACCAGGTAGTGATTTTCTAGGTCCAGAGGAAACTTGTCTACAATCTACATGCAAAGTCGTCTTCTTCAAATTCTTAAAGAAGCTGTTTTTAAGCTGTCCTTATAGATATTATGTCAATCGGTCAGATTCTCCTTTTAAATATTAAGGCACATAGATTTTCTGTGACCCAAAAAGTACAAAAAGGAATGTTCATTTTGCGAGCGGTTTCTAATAGCAGAGAGCTCTCAATTTCGCGCCACAGCAGCGAAACAACAGAGTAACAAGTGTCGTTAGAGCAAGTGACACGGTGCGCAGTGTCTAAGTGAGATTAATTACAGTTTTAATTAATAGCTACGTCGCGTCGTTCGCCCGCTGTTTCTCTACGGCACACTCGTCCACTATACGTAGTTTACGGAACTAGAAATCAACAATAACAGCTGATAAGCTAGAAATGTACTAGCGTAGCCTGTTGTGCCGTGACGCATCGGAAGCAAATCCATTTCAATAATTTACTATAGTCACTGGTCAGAGAGAGATACTTACCACACATCGCGGCGTCACGACACAACGCGTCAGTATATAGTGTCTCTAACATAGATTTTTTTACTACCGTAAAACATATATAATAAATCTATGTTAGAGACACACTACCACGCTAGTTTAATTCTAGACTTTATAATATTCATGACAACCATCAAGTTACTTTAAAGCAATTTTTCGTTCACGAACTTAGTCGGCTGTGACTGAGCATCACTCGCTGTCTTTCAATTTGATTGGTGTTATCCCTGCGTTCCCGCGGGAACCCATAGATATCACAGTGACACCAATTTAGATAAACTTGGATAGTGAATATTTCATGCAAATCTTTTCGACACATCGGATTGGATTCCATATGGAATTCCTGGGTGCCCGAGAGAATTCAGTGATAATTTGTTGTTTGGGTAGCTGTTGCACATTATACTTATAACCCGTTAGCTCGTTTAAAGTATAAGATATCCCACCGAAATGACAACTGTTGTTAGGTACCTTCTGTAACAACAATATTATTGTCATTGTGGTGGGATCAACCTAATCAGTAGGTCCCAAAAAAAGCGTTATATCATGGTCTAAGAGCCGGATACACCTCGACCTTCACCGATCTGTTACATACGATCGGTACTGTTACGTCTTGATGAAACATATTTTTTATTTTTATTTATAGATAAATATGCTTGCCTATCAAAATCCTGACCGGCTATTTTTAAATTAATTAATTAAATTTAATTGTTTTTGACAGGTTTATTGTAGGCAATGCTATACCATCGCGTTTGTTATAAATTTACCTATATTTTGATACTAGCTGATGCCCGCGACTTCGTCCGCGTGGATTGAGGTTTTTCGGTTCCCGCGGGAACTCCTTAATTTTCCGGGATAAAAAGTAGCCTATGTGCTATTCCAGACTATAATCTATCTCTGTGCCAAATTTCATCCAGATCCGTTCATCCGTTGGAGCGTGATTGAGTAACAAACATACATCCATACATACATCCATCCATCCAAACTTTCGCATTTATAATATTTATATGGATTATTAAATAAATAAAAAAAAAAATGTTTCATCTGGTTAACAGATCGGTGAAGGTCGTGGTGTATCTGGCTCAAGGACCATTAGTTGTAAAAAACATTTGGTCACAAAGACTGTGTACGCGACTGTAGGTCTAATTAGGAACTCCGAATCGTCAACTGCGAAGCCTCGAGATTAAAGTCTTTGAATGATCCCTGAACAAATTGACCGGTTAATGAAATAGTGGGAAGAGGAGACGAAAGGGCGGATAACCCCTATAAATGAATCAAAGCTGTCCGGGACCCGATCTAAATCAATTACTACTTACTTAATACCCGAAAACTTTTTATGATATAGGTTCTAACTTTAGTACTAATAGAACTACTTACTACATAACTAGGTTATAGCATGTTGGATATCAGCAGGCGCTACTTTGCGGAAATTCATGATAACCAAATAAAGTAAAGCACAATTATTGTGCATTGTTGAGCCAACATCTCCTATGGATGCTCCGGGAAGGAGTCATAGAGTTGAGTTGAGAGTGCTTTGATTTAGGTGGCAAGTGTTGGCGGTGCGTATTGCTTTGTCTGCATGCATGTTTTGAAACGAAAGCGCGAGCTTTGCATAGCGCATGCTGCACGTTATACGTATCTTTGTGTGTTTTAGCGGATTATAACCAACTAGCTGATGTCCGCGTCTTCGTCCGCGTGGAATGAGCTTTTCGTAAGAAACGTTTTTCGTTCGACCGTTTTTTCTCTTACTTTGCAAATCCGACTACCACGAACACGAAAAAGTCTTTTCATTTTTAGGTTTAATATATAGCCTGTGACACTCACAAATAATGTGGCTTTCCATTGGTACCAGAATTTTCTAAATCGGTCCAGTAGATCCAGAGATTACCCCCTACAACCTCAAAAACTCACCAACTTTACCTCTTTATAATATTAGTATAGATTAAGCTTCTTGTTCCTTGGATATTTACAGCGTGGTTTATATCCCGTACACGATCACAACTCCTAACTTTATGCTGTGTGCGTTTGAAGCATTTAAATATCACTTTCTTTAATTGTAGAAGATGAGAAAACCTGCATGCTTGAGAGTTGTCCATAGGCGTGCGAACCAACTCAATTACATAGACGGGCCCTGTCAAAAAAAAAAATTGAACTTATTTTACTAACGCTATCTAGTCTGAAAAGCAGGACAGCGCTATGGCGGGGACAAAGACAGGCTTATACAGGTGTGGAGCGCGCTCTACACTTACAGGTTGGACGCCCAATTTTTTTCTATGAAAGGGCCCATCTACTTAGTACTTACCTACATAGATGGTGTGAACATGTGAAGCCTTGCTAATGCGCACTTTGCCAGGGTAATAGAGTTTGACCAGAGCCTTTTTCATTTTGTGAGGAGACCCTTATTGGACCTCCAATTGGTTAAGAAGATTACTATTTTAGAGTTAAAATATGACAGCGATAACAATCTACTGTAATGCATACTGCGGGTACTGTGGCATAAAAATAAAAACCACAGAACCCGAAGCTTCACTTTAACTTTTGCGTCTATCTTATATTTTGCGACCACAAACGATAGAGGAAGGTAAAAGAAAGGCGAAGAGCAGTTTTAAACGGAAGTTTTAAGGTTTATTCAACTGATAGTGTTGGCGTAGCAGCTTTAACTCGGAATTCGCTTACGACATCGGGTTTTTTTCATAAGCACCACTTAAAAATTGCTAGCGCTTTTTTCCATTACGTTGATTGCACAGCAAGAGACGAATTGCAACCAACTTTTTTTGAGGTTCGGTACTTAAATATTGCCAAACAGGACTATTACCACAGAATAGGTAATAGTAGCTATTACTAAACCTTCGCTCTCTGCCCGTACGTCCATAGTCCTTCTTTCAAAGTCTATTTCCCGTTTTTCCACGTAGAGTTAATTAAATTAAAAAATCAGACCAGACTTTTCAAGTGAGATTGATGATTTGGAAGTACGATTCTATGCTAAAAGTAAAAGCTAAATACCTACAACATAGAGAATGATAGCGTAATGGTATCGTAGTCGAAATCGGTTAGGATCACAGATTTTATTGAATCTGTCTATAGGAGATATCTTGACACTGCAAATAAAACAGATTCAACTGATACAAATTACGTACTGGTACGTATGTAAACGTGTTTACATAAAAGAATAATATGTAAAAGTTTTTTTTTTTTATATTGTGTAAGAAAATACAAAAGAAAAAACCTGCAATCGTTTGCAATCAACCCAATGCTCATTAAATTGCGTTTCGTTTGGCATAATTTAAGGAATGGAAGCCTAATTAATGATTGTACTGTTGTAATATATGCGTTCGTGCATCAGTCATCCGATTGAGTTGAAAATTTGCACAGTTGGAATTGGCACTTGCGTGAAATTTTCTTTGAAATTATTTTTGATAATTTTAACTCTATAAAAATTCACTCAAAACTAAGTATTAAGAAACCGTGAAACCCGATTTGCTTTTGCTGAAACGAAATAGCAAAAGTAATTTAAAGTGAAAACAAAATGATTTGGTTGATGTAAACAGAGTTCCTTTGCTCGCAGAACGAAAAGGGGCCCGGGAATGTTTGTCGGCGGTAAACAATGAGTCTGCAATTTGCGGTAACGACGTGCATTTTATTGATGCGAATCACACAGCTCTGCGAAAACAGAACCGCCGGTGTAGGTAAGTAGAGCTACGTAGATTTTTCTAGAGTGTACCTAGTTACCTACCTACTGGATTTGGCGTAAATAAAGTTTTTTTTTGAAGTACTTTATTTTTCTAAATACATAGCCCTGAATATAATATTATCTACGGATACAAAGAGACGAAATTATTTTATTTCGGCTCCGTCGAATTTATCCAAACTTCTATTAGAAATAGGTGTATCTATCATCTATCCATTATCCATCCATTTAACCTGTTTTTACTAATACAGTCAGAGACAGCTTGCATCCGGGATCTGATATGATCCTCACCTGATTTTAGAAAACCTTAACTCACAGTCGCGGATATCATCCAACATAAATAATCTTTTCACCTATCTAGCTCGAAAAGCGCACCTTTGCTGTAGTGTGTTGTATTAACTTATAATCCTGGGTCAACGACCATCTACATATATATATCGATGATCCTGGGTATTATAGAATCCTTCGCACACTCAGGATTCAAAGTAGGTAGTCGCATAAAAACGAACTGAGCTATCTTGTTGAACAATTAATAACCTAACCTAACCTAACCTACCTTGTAGGTAGGTATATAAATAATTTTCATCCTACAATTGGAACACTTACCTATTATGATCACGAAATAGTAGTTCAAATTACATGAAGCGTAAATTCTAAATTAGTTCCCAGCACGTTATTACTATAGAGGAGCCCGAATATTCGCGTAGTCAATAAAATTAAACAGAACAGGGACGGCAGAGACGCCAGCGACACTGTCGGCGATAATTGTTGTTCCACAAAACTTCCCGGCCCTGGGGCCCAATTATAACCGCAAATAAATTATTAACGACACACAGACAAAAATTATCCACTTTCCTGTGGAAATAATTAAAATACTTTCAATAGAGTTCTTTATCAAAATCCCAAAAAGGAACCCATAAAGGGTGGGTCAGACGGACAGATTTGACCGTCTGACACACCCTACCCTTTAAGGGTATTAGGTTAGTCTAAGTTTTTACATTGCAAATTCGATTGATCGTAGTGAGCGTTCGATCCCATTAGCGTCAAAGTAAAATGAACCTTAAATACATCAACTTAGAGCCACAGATCAGAGAATTGTTTCCGTTATCTGTGCTTAGAGCACAATTTCATGTATGCATTCACAGCCAGCTCTCCGAACGATACGTTTCGAAATTAAAATCGGTTATACTGAATTTGTGACTTTAAATCAAGAGCTTTTGGGTCCATTTTACTTTGACGCTAATGTCATCGAACGCTCAATACGATCAATCGAATTTGCAATGTAAAAACTTATGGTACTCATAACTTATAGGCTTAATTATTCATCTTACACATTCTTAGATTTTTACCCAATGCTGCTGGGATCACTCGCATTCTCACCTTTTAAATGATACACTGTAGTCACTGTAGCCCGTGTTTTTGGCTAGGATATCTATATGAAATTTTACCAACAGCTGTCTGTCTGCATTAGTTTCTGTAGCAGTTATTGTGAAAAATAAAATAGCCCCGGGTACTGACCGATATTACAAATTGATACTTACCTTTACGAAGCCGCGGCGCATAACATGGAGGGCGCCTTCTGAATAATAATGGACTCTGTACCCCAGGCCTGTGCCAACTTACTGCAATGTCCCAGGTGCCACGTTTACCTGTAGCGGTAATCAGTATTATTGTTCGCAATATCTTCCATAGAAAGAACGTGTGCACAACTACTAGCTCACTAGCCACGGCTTTGACCAGGTAGACTTACCTTTTCTATGGACTGAAATTATAATGTATACTTAGCTGTAAACAATCTAAGTCTTCCTCGTGAAAAAATTCACAGATTTCACAGTCCCCGCAAGAATAGGAGCATTGAAAATGAATTCAAAAATTTACGAAAAAAAATCGGAAATAAAAATCTTCTTCAAAATTTTCCAATTTATTAACCAATTTTCAAAATTCTAATTCTAATGCACTTATTTTAACACCATTACCATGACGATCGGTCAATAATCATAGAAGCTACGTCACTTTTGATATACGGAAATACCCGTTTTTCTACAATTCCAAATCTAAAGGGACCTCCTGTAGTGTAGGTGACACTACAGGTCACAATTATTAACCGATTTTCAAATTTTTTCGCCATTTTGTAGCTAAAATAAATCCCTATGATCCTCTTTTTCATTTTTCCTTAAATCGGGTTTTTCCGAAATATTTACAATTTAGTAAACAAACACCCCCCAAAAGACTCGACTTTTTTACATTTTTCAAAATTCCAATAAAAGTTACCAGCGGATTTTCAAAATTCAAACGCTCACACGTGTTTTCAGAAATTCCTCAACTCTTGGTACCTCTTTCTTTGTATCCTGGGATTATTTTCCGCACTTAGACACAGGTGTCCGCTGTACGTGAACTCTTGGTAAGTACCTTTTTTTTTTTTTTATTCACTACAAGTTAGCCCTTGACTGCGATCTCACCTGATGGTAAGTGAGTAACCTACTATTCCTATCTCAATCCTCCCAAAATTCTCGGAGCTATGGCCAAAAATACTCGTATGTCTCAGGCGATTTGCATCTGTTAACCATTTTCAATGGTAAAATAAATTAAGTGATGAAAATAAATTTTTCTAAGTATTTGAATATTTGAAAACAAATAATATTAAAGACAAAATGTTTTTTAGCTCTTCAAAACCTTAGCAAGTCTAGGCATGCTGCAAGAGACAATGCCCGATATGCCCGGTACACAATCATAATATTATTATGGCACATATTGGTGCCCGTTCTTATAATAAGTTACAAAATCGAATTCTGTACAAATTGGGATCTAGGCATTTTAGCAGGCAATTCAATGAAACAAAAGTTAGAGTAATAATAATAAACTTAATGGACAATAATTCTTTATATACCCTGAGTGTTGGTATATAGCGTCGTTTCCAATATCTTAGCAAATATTGCAGAGCGTGATGATGGCCAGCTATAAAAATGTAATGTTAGAAAGGTAGCTCGGTCGTAAAACGTGAGAGGAAAATGGGCGTGGACATTGTAAAATATAGTGATCAAAAATACATTTCAGTAATAAAAAATTTACCACCTATTTAGATGTATAATTTTACAGAGCCAAAGGCATACTTTTGTTGCTTGGACCCTTAGATAGTATTCTGTGATTAGGTGCTATTGCTTATAGTATCAAAGTCCTTTATTCAGTAGTACTTCAGTAACTTGACTTACAGTTTGTGTAAAAGCTGCGCAAACTTGCACTCGCACCTCAGGTCAGAGACGATTGGTGCAAGCTATGCCAGCTACTATGTTGCAGAGACGTTGGTATGCAATGCATTGGACATTTACACGCATATCTGTGCAGTGTGCATACATACTATCATCATTGGTCAAACGCCAAGACGGAAACAAATGTAAGTACCTAATATTTCCCTCAGATATTTCCCAGAGTTGAGAAAACAGAAGCGACGAACTACACACCAAATGGACACGTTCATTTACGTTTTACCACAGCAGTTTATTCCGCGTTATTCCTGGCCTCGGTATGTCCTCGGTTAATATTCCGGCGGTGCCTCTCGAACAACCCTATGGGAATACACATTTTGTACATTTCCAGATGAGAACGCTTGGCATAGCGGTCTCAAATTTACTGATACATAATATTTATTTTGTCGGAAAACTTGTTGGAATAAATCTTATAATGCTGTTGCTGATTTGTTTGGTGGAAAACATTTTATAACTGCAAAAAGTTCGTACCCTCTCTTATTTGGCTTTCTTTGGTTTCATTTGTTTCTAAAGGATTGTTCTATTAACATTGCGATTTGGATTAAATTTTATTACAAAATATACTTATCAATACATATTTTTATGATAAAACTTTAAGTTAACCTGGTATGCTACCTTAATTAATGATGCAAAGAATATCGGCTGCATATCCGTGCTTAATAAATAGGCTAATTTTTGGAGCCTTAAATAATTCAGTCCGCCCGTCACCAAAATGCATTTACCTACTTAATTTTTAAGTACCAATTATATTTTACTTAGGCCCGCATGCAGAAACGCCGGGTTAAGCTAAGAGTAAGCTGCTACTTTGACAGAATTCGTATAAAACTTGTGCCAAAATTTCGAATTTATTCCTGGGTTAAACGTAACCCGGCATTCTGCAAGCGGGCGTTATCTAATAGTTTTAGGGTGGATACTTGAAAATTTTATTTATGATTTTGAATTTTATTAATTTTTCGTAAAGCTATTTTTATTATATCAACAGTATAATGCAGTGCTGTATTCAAAAAATTTTGTCTACGTGATATTTCAGTAACTAGCTCAAGCTCATGAATAAAATGGAAAGGGACCTGTAAATAATTAAGCCACGGTCGGCACATTTGCTGCCACCCAAAAACAACTTTTTTAGCTCTCATAATGTTGCTGAAAAATTAATTTATAGCCCAAGTTGGTTTTAGAAATTAACAAGTAAAAACTCCTGTTTCACCGTTCGAAAAGACTATGATAAATTAACTTTATATTTGCGAGTCGTAAATTTCATCAGTTTTATAATTTATAAGATAATCCATTAGGTTAGGGGTACGCACAGGTAGGTACCATTATATTATGGAAAATATACTTGAGTTCGGAAATGGGCACACATAAAGTTACCTTATTAAGTCTCAAGAGGTCAAAAATATCGTTTCGTCCTATTAAAATAATTATTGATCTTTCGGGCAAAAAGCATTCGTCCAAATTCAGTGATGCATATTTTCAACTAATTTGCTTACAGCAATAATTAATCAAGTTGCTGTTCATAGTTCACACGTATTTGCCAAACGAGTCATATTTTCATTAGGGAATACGATATGAACACAGTCCTGATAATGTACCAACATACAGAGTGGTCTCGTGAGGCGTTCCTCGTGTAATAAACTTGGTATCAGTGCATGTTAATTACCTGTATAATAAGAGAGTTTTAAATGACACTGATTTTCCCCGTTAATTATTTATAAGGGTACCATTTAGGTACTTTGGAATTACTTCTTAGCTATAATGTATTCGACAGATAGGTTCTTACAATAGGCAAGAATACATACGCTTACTTGATCAGTGTTATTACTAATACCAAATATTTTGTGAAGAAAGTTTGTGAATTTTGTTTCATACAAAATCTCTTTAAAGGCTCGAGTCTGTGACCTGCGGCAAGCAGCAGCGACAATTAGCGACCGTACCGCCGCAGCCGACCGCAAGTGACTACTGGTTTACTATACATTTCATTTGGCTTTGTATGAATATACATATATTATATTCCGAGTTGAGTATAGACGCAGCGGCAATGTCTCGTACGAAAGTAGGTATTTTGCATGCCTAGTACGTAGGCGGCTCAATATCAATTAACCAAATTAGATTGTACCTACTCTCTGTTATAAATTCATAAGTTAATTGTATTCAATTAATGAAATTACGTGACGAATAAGTTTTTGTTAAGTTAGTATTGTAAATTATAATGGAGCGCAAACAATACTATTCGAATAGCTATTTATATCCAGTTCTTAGAAAAAAAGCCTTATCCTTTAAATTGACTTTGCAGTTCTGCTTTAGAGCGTTTCCGAGTTGCTTAAGCGAATTAAATGGCCCTAATGAAGATTGCTAGCTGGGCGAAGGTCGTATGTCCCGTAAGACGTTCTTTCTCGCGAAAAACTTAATTAAAATGTATCTCGCAGCTACAGAACTTAGTTAGACATGAAAAGTTAAATGATAAGATGCTTTCAGGGTAACACAGAACGCGTAACGAAGTTTTATTTTAGAATATAGAACCCCACGACTTCTTGCGGGGTTTTTTTAAAATCCTGTAGGATCACTTTCATTTCCCGGGATAAAAATCAGCCTATTCCCCTCCACATATTTAACTACATTCATTCAACAAATCGCATTTTTCCGCTGTTCCTTAGCGGCATGCTATAAGGGACAATCCCACAAACCAAGAAACAAATACACTTTGGTCCTTTATAATATAAGAAGAACATAGAATTATTTAAGACATTCTAAAATATAAGTAGAAATGAACGTTTAAATTGGATTTCACTATCATTTGTGCAAATAAATTACTAAGCCGATTTAATTATCTCGTTTTTGTCATAGTGATCATACGGCATACCAGAGCAAGTTGATAGTATGCCAACTGATGAAACAATTTTGATGGTAAACCATAGATAGCGTTTAGGTATTTCCAGTGATTCTGAAGACCTACGGAGGTCATACTCACCACAGACGGTGTTGGGTCTACCATAATATTGGACCCAACATCGTAAAACGGTAACCTAACCTTTTACCATTATTTGATTCAGATAATAAGTCGTAACCTAACCACCTCCCCTTTCTGATTTATGGACTGACCGTAAAACCAACGTATTTATTCATACTCATGTTTACTTCCATTGATGTAGGCTCCCATAAATAAAGACATAAATCTCGTATAGTCGTAAATCTCACAGTTAATGTCGTGAAACTTCGACCATGCTGATATGTCTAGACCAACACCCTGAAATTCAATCAACTCTAATCACTGTTTGACTATTTAATTTATATGTAGTTTTCCTACCATAGTGTTTACATATACCTTTAGACCTAGGGCGTAGCGCTATGTTAATAGGCCAACGAATAGAATACTGGTAGATCAGCTTAAACAGGTACCCACAAAGATCAATATGACTGAATGCATACATATAAATATCAATTAAGTACCCAACCCAAGTAAATAACACAACACTGAAAGCCCCTAACGGATTTCCGAATTGGGCGCTATTATTTGCGAGATCGGATATGTCGAGATAAAGGTAGATAATATAGGAAATTTTCTGTATAATATCTACACTTTAGAATAGTTTATCCATTTCTCGGGATAATATATTTGGATTCTCTATCAACACAAGACAATGACATCCACCAAATGATTTATCTTTTACAAAAGACGTATTCGTACAAATTCAACATAAATAATTAAGTTAAATATTTAAGTTAGATAACAAAATAAAGAATTTGTATTGTAATATAATAATGGAACAAAATATGCTGACGTAATTATACCTGGCACCAAAAAGTGGTAGGATTATGATACGTCATATTATATTGCGCTCTGCAATATTAAGAGAGACCGTTCTGAACAGGCTGATAAAACAACAAAGGATCCTTAACACTGTAATCCAATATGTGAAACAAACATAGTCCCAATATCAGACAGGTGTCTACCGTAACAAATGATGACTATGGATCACAATTTCTGACAAAACAGTTGCTTGTTGAGATCTTTGTTTTCCAGTGCCTACTTATATTTATATGCTAATTTAATTATTAGCTAAGTGTATTAAAGATAATAACGAAAAGGCTTTTGAAGACTGTTTCGCCTATCTAAGCCATACAGATTCTTGTTTGGAATTACTCGGTCGTGCATTCAAAGGATTACTTTATTAGCTACACGAAATTCCCATCGAAATAACATCAAACGCAATAAGCTTGAAAAATTGATTAGAATCTAAAACGTGACCGGAATTATGTCACTAAAGCCTGAACAAAATAGAATTATTTTAGATTTCCATATCCGATATCCGATTGTTTACTTTTAATCCGCAGATGTTGGATTTTCATCCTACGTATGATTTTGTGTTTTATTTGTTCAGAATTTCATAGTATCCAATATCTTTTCTGGTCTCCGGATGAAAAAAAATTTGAACCAATTTGGTATAAGACCCAACTAGATGATGCCCGCGACTTCGTCGGCGTGGATTAAGATTTTTTGATTCCCGCGGGAACTCTTTAATTTTCCGGGATAAAAAGTAGCCTATGTCCTTCCCCGGGATATAACCTACCTCTATACCAAATTTCAGCAAAATCGGTTGAAAAGATGGGCCGGGAAAGCGTAGCAGACAGACAGACAGACAGACAGATAGACACACTTTCGCATTTATAATATTAGTATGGATTGATAGGTACGTTTTAAATAAGTCAGATCTTTGTTTCCGATTGCGTTAGATTAGCACTGTCCGACTTACGATATATTTTCATTTCATTATTAAACTGTAATAAATTTCTTCGAAACTTGCTCATCTAACCTAACTGGCACCAGTTTAATTAATAAGCGATTTTAAATATTATTAAGTACGTCCGCAACATTCGTCCAATGTTGGTTACCTAACCTTTTTTTATCTGCACCTTATCACCTATAAGTATATGAAAAAAACGAAGTAGTTACTCAAGCGCTTTACACATTAAAATAAATGTAAATTTCAGGTCCACCGCAATCGCTTTTGTATTTTCCATTCTCTTTTATAAATATCCGCGTGAATCCCGGAAACCGGAAAATCGCATTCATTGATTAATTTCGCTCCAGATTGAATTGGTTCGGCCAAATTTGATTAAAAATCGCTGTTCCTCTAAGCAAAATAATTTACCAAAATATATTACTTACAAATATTAAATTATATTCTGGGTGGAAGTGACACACACTTTTTCTTAGCTTGTTTTACTATTTTATCTTCCAAGAAATGTTATTAAGTTTCCCAAGCAGTAAATCCAAAGCTTATATAAGAGATTTAACTCAGAAACTCCAAATGTCACGGAAAGGCTAAGTAATCTCTACCTAATTTAGTTTGAATCTCGGGAAAGCAATTTCAATGTTTGTTTGTGAAACCCACGGTGAAATGCAAATCACTAGTTAATCAGATATACGATAAATTGATCTACAAGTTTCAAAGAGATACAAGTAAATTTTCTAGAATTCTTGAATAGAATTGATGAAGGAGTCATCAAATGAATGTGGCTTTTATTAAATCACGAAGATTTTCTTCTACCAATGCAAAATAAGTTACATAAATCAAATCAAATCAAATCATATAAATTAAAGATACTGCCTCGGTGGTCTAGCAGTTAGCATAGTCGCTGCGGACCACAAGGGTTCGATTCCCGGTCTGGCACAAAGATTGTTAAGTATTGGGTTTTTCAGTTAAGAAATTCTCAGTGCCAGCCCGAAGTTGAAAGGTAGCGCTAAGTCTACACCACCGTGCCCCGGAGAGCACGTTAAGCCGTCGTCGGTCCCGGTTATTATCACGTTCGAGTTTCCTCACGATATTTTCCTTCACCAATTGAAGCAACTGATATTTAATTTCTTAAAACGCAAACTCCGAAAAGTCTGTCGAACCCGCGACCCTGTATTCGGAAGTCGGGTATCTTAATCACTATAGGCTATCACCGCTTCATAATATGAAATCGTATGATATTTAAAAAAAAATATGCCTCGGTTTCTTAACTGAATGGCTCTTGAATACGAAAGTGGGTCTCCGCATTTGAACCGAGATTCAATGGCTGCGCCCTTGACCACATTGCTAGTGCAAACTTGACCTTATGACGTCATGTCAAAAGATCACTCAAACATGAATCAGTAATTATTTATGCTCATTAATGGAAAATGTACCAGATAAGGTGTGTATATATCCTTCGCTTGCTCGAGATTCCAACTATGCATTTGCAACAAAAACATACATTGCTATATTGTTCAACAAAATGCTATTTTTGTTGTAATAGAGCACGATTGCAACACCCTGTCAGACACCCTGTTGTTTTATAATTTAAGAGTGTCTGACAGGGGGTTGCAATCGTACTAGGTGTCTGACAATGTGCTGTTGGTGCAATCTTGCCGAATTTTGAGTCCTGGCTTGAGAGAAAGTGGGGCAATGTTACGTTCAGACTAACGCAGGTACTCACTGGACATGGCTGTTTCGGTGAGTACCTGTTTCGGATAGGTCGCGAGGAGACACCACATTGTCATCATTGTGATGAAGGCCAGGACTCTGCACAACACACGCTAGAAGAGTGCTCTGCCTGGGACTATGAACGTAGTGTCCTGGTCGGATACGTGGGGAGTGATCTTTCTCCCCCGGCTGTGGTACAGGCAATGCTGACAGAGGACACAGCATGGAGGGCAGTGGTCTCCTTCTGCGAAACCGTTATGGGTAAGAAGGAGGCTGCTGAGCGGATTCGCGAGCGCAACGATCCTGCTCGGAGACGAGGCCAGCGAGGTGGCGCTAGCCGCCGCCCAGATCCATCCATTCGTCCGTCCGTTCAATAGTCCCAGGCGAAGGGACTTCAGGCCCGTTCACTACACCATCTTCAGGGCCATGGGAAGTCAACCGTGTGTTGCAGCACAAGCAGCCGTACATAAAGGCAAGTGACCGCAAAGGATCGCGTTAAGGACGAGCCCAAGTGGCGTCGCGCAAGGGAGGCTCCGATTGCGTTCATTTGAGATCTCGGAGCTTGCCGACACGTAATAAATAAATTAACACAAATTTATATTATTCGCGCGTAGGAGGGCCACCGAGGGGGTTTTAGTGAGTAAAAATCTCACATAACCTGGCTTTCACCCCGCGAAGCCAGGTATCTTATGAAGATTTCCCCCTCGTGAAAAAAAAAAAAAAAAAAAAAAAAAAAAAGGTGTCTGACAATGGACAACGTGGTTTCTAATATTATTCCAAAGCAAAATATAAAAAAACGGAGCTTAATGCTCTAACGAATTTGAGGTGCCACCTTTTTTACATGATAGCTTCCAAAGCTACCGCGATCCAAACTTCATAGTCGAGGATCGTTTATACCTCTATTAGAGACATACATACAAAAAATTTCAGCTTTAATAAAATAACGTAGGTCTGATCGTCGCGGGATCTTGCTCCATAACTTAAACCAATGTATAAGTTGATAAAATATAATCAATTTTCTGAAAAGGAACTCGTTTGAACTAGTTTAGATAGTTTATGATTTAATAACAACGTTGGCCGTCCATATCTGTGGTTGTAACTTGTAACTTCCTCTAACAAAACTTTGCGAGTCTTAACTTATGTATAGAGAAACGTGTTACGGTCTTGCGACGGGACCACTTCTCGTCCGAACGGGTGTTCATGCTTAGTAAGCAGCGTTTCAGCTCCATTGAAAACTTAATTACGACTGCCCCGTCCCTAATAACTCTAACCTTTAGCCAACATGGTTGCTACAACGTTTTCTTAATGTCGTTAAGAGACTATTAAATGGAGTGTTACTTAGCTGAACATTGTGTGTGTCCTTGTGGAAAATTCCACTCAGTACGGACTGTTTATTTTACAACCCAAGCAAATAAGGGTATGTAAGTTCGCTTCAAGAACATAATAATTATTATTATGTCGTGTTAAGGCGTTTTTGTACGAGTAATATTCAGAAAAACCTTGTAAAACTACTTGCATTATTCGGTATATGAAACTATAAATCCAGTCTCAAAATAGTACGTGTAAGGCAAAACAGCAAGAAGGCTTCGTGTCAACGTGGCTCACAAAATGTAACTTTTAATCTGAAGATACCGATAGATAAGATACCTATCTTCTTTGATATAGTTTGCCTAAAAGAGATCAGTCATAAGGCCATCTTTGCACCATACGTTCTGTAAATATTCTGTTACGATTTTGTATACCTACTATTGTCTATTTTAGTATATATTTTTGTATATTTGAGTGAAGCTGAGCTAGTTTCTACTCACAAGAAGGAAGTATAATATCATATGCTTACAAGAAACTCTATGAATGAATACAAAATGAGAAGCGTGTGTTGGAGCTGCACTGCCATGGGCAGCACGCAATGCAATTTAAAGTATTCTTTTTTTACTTTTTAAGTCCACTACAAGTTAGCCCTTGTGTAGCCACTACCTTTTAGATGTATGGCAGTTTTATTAAACCCTAAACGCTAAATCGTTTTGCGCCACGTCTCTGTCGGTAGGGTGGTAACTAGCCACGGTCGAAGCTGCCCAGCGGACCTGAGAAAATTGAGAAATTATAAATTCCCAAATTGATCCTGCTGAAGATCGAACCCGGGGCCTCCAATTCATAAGACAAACTAGCTGATGCCCGCGACTTCATCCGCGTGGATCAAGGTTTTTCAGTTCCCGCAGGATCTCTTTAATTTTTCGGGATAAAAAGTACCTACCCTATTATTTAATCCGGACTTCTAACTTTACGTCTGCAAAATTTCAAAGCAATCGGTTCAGTAGTTACGGCGTGAAAGCGGAACAAACATACAAACAAACTCACTTTCCCATTTATAATATTAGTAAGGATTATTACAAACTAGCGGATGCTCGCGACTTCGTCCGCGTGGTTTAAGTTATTTTATTCCCGCGAGAACTCCTTAATTTTCCGGTAAAAAAAGTAGCCTATGTCACTCTTCAGGTCCCCAACTATACCCATGCCAAAAATACGACGACCCGTTGCACCGCTCGGGCGTGATTAAAGGACAAAACAACAAACAAATACACTTTCGCATTAATAATATTAGTATGATCCTGCACTGGTTCAAAAATTCCTGCCAAATCTTAGGATAGGATAAGGCTGCAGTCATCGCTTTGTGTATGCTTCAGGCTTTCAGTTTTTGTCTTCATCTTGTCAAGTTGTCACGTACGGTCTTCATTCGCAATTTAAAAGCAATCGTCATATTGTTGAGGATAAATCGCTCCCTTTGTAGGCTTTGCGGTTTGTGCTTGTAATAATAGAGGATGATAACAAAACAGCCGTTGGCTCTACACATCGCGCTCACTGTCAATTCATCATAGTTTTTGTACGAAAAATACTTATTATAGTTTTGTGCAGAACATTCAGCTCTTTCATGGTTATACGCTATCGAAATGATAAACATATACATTTTTAACGTATATATTGGAAAACAAACCTGAGCAGACTAGAGAAGTAATTTTAACAGAAACAGTGTTCTGTAGAAAAACATCTTACAAAACGAAACTCTTTCTTGTCCTTGTTGTCTTGAAAGACTAATTTTCTTACAATAGTAATAATTTTGAATATCATATACCATGTGCTCTAGAAATTTGAGAATTTCGCAATATTTTAAGGACCTGATAACGGTGTTTCGTTTCCCACTTTCGAGAACGAAACCTTGAACAGTAGATGGCCAAACAAAGTAAATACGTAAGGGCAAATAACTGAAATGGGAAAATCCAATTATTTTACTGACGGCTTTCAAAGTGAACTTAAAGATTCGGTTGAGCAAATAATTGAGACCTGGCTTCAGCCGAACGATACTGTTTGCTTTGTTGTGGATCAGTGAACCTTATTGTTAATTATTATTTTCGTTAACAAATTGGTTTTATTCTACCTTTTTATCAAATTAATATGCCAACATCAAAGATCTTTCAATTGTTGTTTCGTTTCAGGCCTTGATGGTGTTGGCCCATTATATGAACATCATTGGTTGGCCCTAAGTGATGGTATACAAAGTCCGTTTGAGTTCTTGCCATTGAATGCCAAAGCAGTACGAAAATAGTTTTCTTACTTGAATTTGAAACATTATAAGAGTTATGTAGAGGTTTATTATCTCTTTTTATATAACGTGTGTATAAGCCATTCGGTTTCGACCTCAGGTTTCGACTATCTTCTGCAACGCTTCAATAAGTGTAAGGAGAAAGGAGCATTGAAGTTTATTGAAGTGTAATCGATGTGAGGCTTCATTCTGGATAACGCGATATCAATATTTGTACTTACCAAGTGTAAATCGGAGATGTATTCCTTTTTTAGCGGATTTAATTTTGTATTGTAAGATGCAAATAAAAATATGGAACGCAAAAAGTTACCACCACAACGAATATCGGAACCTGTTCGCCATACCTGTATCCGTAGTCGTGGGTTTTTCGTGCCGAGCGCATTATAATTTCCGATCGTCCTCCGTTTTAAACGACTTGAGCAAAAAGCGGTGTAGTGGAGGAAACATGTCGCACTATGGAAAACAGAATATGGTGACTGATCAACCGTCTCCAATGATCGGCTAACGCCCCTATAAATTGAATATGCGCATTTGGTAGATGTGGCAGGTGATTCTACCTATCATCATCAACCTATGCATCGCCGGCCCTCTGCTAAGCATCTCTCTCTCAGAATGAGAAATATCTATAAATGTACCAAGTTACAATAGACGACTTTATATGACTCTACTCTAACTGATTGTGTCAAGAATAGAGGCATGGCAGTCTTATCTTCCAGGAATACACTCGTGAGCTTTCTTAATACCACTAAAATATAGTGGAAAACATAATTCGTACAAGTAATAATTAATGAATTAATTATACGAAAGCGCTTCGAAACAATAAAAGGTTCGAATACTGCCAAGTAAAATACGTGAAAAACAAAAATTGAAACTAGTGAACCAAGTACCCTTGTGTGTATAGGAGCGGAAGGTCGTAAGTATATACGCTTAATGAAGATTTGTGGTGGGCAATAAAATACTATTGTGTTCTCCATCTCTTTGAACTGCCTTTGACAAAATCGGGTACGGAAAATTCCGTAATTCCACCTTCTAGAAAATTTTTCGTATACCAGAAACAATCCTATGCGTACTCTGAAATAGAAGTTTTATATTACTACTAGCTGATGCCCGCGACTACGTCCGCGTGGATTAAGGTTTTTGTTCCCGCGGGAACTGCTTAATTTCCCGGGATCAAAAGTAGCCTACGTGTTATTCCGGACTATAATCTATCTTTGTGCCAAATTTCATCCAGATCCGTTCAGCTGTTGGGGCGTGATTGAGTAACAAACATCCATCCATCCAAACTTTCGCATTTATAATACCTATTAAGTATAGATTTGTATAGAAAATCAATCAAGAGAGATTAATTTGGATTAATTTAAAAAGATAAGTATATAATAATTATAGTAAGTACTGAAAACAAAGCCAGAATCGTCGGCGTCATCTCACTGTATGTTTTTACCCTGAGGTAATAATTTCTCAGTAAAATTTTCGAAAAACCAGCCAATACCAACGCAATACTCGTAGTTCTATGATTCAATGTTCGTCAGATGGTCAAAAGTCATTTCACTTTTGACCATCTGCTTAGAATTTTTCAAATTCAAATTCAAAAGTTTTTTATTCAAATAGACTATTCTATATTCTTATGAATAGTCGAATGAATCTACCACTGGTTCGGAATGCCGTTCCTATCGAGAAGAACCAGCAAGAAACTCTGCGGTTGCTCTTTTGAAAAAAAAAAATTACAATTTCATTAATTTGTAATTACATAAGTAACCGCTGTCCTTAGATTGCTGGAGCGAGTCAAATCCGTCCTTTGTCATCTACGTAATCTTCAACAGTTTATAAGCTTTTTTCAGAAGCATACTTTTAATGGACTTTTTTTTTAACTTGAAATTTAAATTTTTGAAAAAATATCATAGCATTTACCTATATAGCGAATTCACGGGCAACGCAAAACTACTGGATACGAATGATCTTAGGTAAACAAGTTTGCCGGTGAGTGCGGTGTATATTATGTACCTACCCGTGTACCTACACTGTGTTTGCATCGCGACTGCAGCACGAATGCTATCTCTAGAAATTTGGAGCAAGGCCGCAATTCAACAATGTCTGACACGCTGAAGACTGAAGTACAACTTGACCTATATAAAGAAGACGTTATTGTGATAAAGCTATCTGAATTTTTGAACATTATAGCAACAGTTCCTAAAGGCGTCATTGATCTAACTAGAAGCTATTAATATCGTCACTATTTATCGTGTTCTGCATCGTGACCACTTTCCAATAAGCGTATACCTATTGTGATAATAACAATGGGTCACCAAATCTAGAACCAACCAAATGTGATTCGGCTTGCGGACGAGTGCGGGATTTCGCCTCGTTTTAACATTACGGGTTTTATATTATAATCACCGAGGGATAGCCCAACATGCTCTCTTTACCTACCCTTTGTCCTAGGTGAGCGACAAAAGCGAAATCACGCGACGCGACGCGATACTACGACATAGAAAATGACAGACGTATCTACGCGATAACGCAGGCGCGTCGTATTGCCGCGTTTGTCGCAGGCACGGAGGAAATGAAAATTACTTTTTTAATAAGCACACGTTACAATATTTGATATTCTCGCCTAAACCTATGGTTAAAACCTCCGAAGTCGTTCACCAATTTATAAGTTACCGACTTGCATCATTGCATACAAAGATCCACCACCGCCACCACTACAGCCCATTAACGTCCCACGGCTGGGCCCAGGCCTCCTGTCATCGGAGAGAGGGAATTAGAGCTTAGACCCACCACGCTGCTCCAATGCGGGTTGGCGGGCTTTAAAGACTATTATCATGTGAGTCATAATAACCGGAACCGACGGCTTAACGCGCTCTCCGAGGCACTGGGGAAAAACACCGCCAACTTCCTAACACCAGGCTAGTACTGAGAATTTCTAGTCAGAAAAACCCAATACTTAATTATATGGCCCAACCCGGGACTCGAAACCGGGACCTCGTCGGCCGCAGTCGAACATACTAACCACTAGACCAACGTCCAACGAGGCAGTTACGCTAAGCTAAACTAAGCTCATGCGGCTGATATTATGAGCTGTCAAAATAGTAGATTTCATTATACTTCGGTAGTATTCTCAATTTAAATACTTTCATCTTTTAACTTTCCAGAAAGTTTACCCGTTCATTGATCAGTTCAGTCGTCAACATTCTTGGTTATTTGAACAGCTCGATCTGGCGCGTGATTATTAGCTCGTGGCTTGGGATTAAAGGCTATCCGAAAGATTATTACATAATCGAAATTGTTCTGGGTAATCACGGACTCGAACGTGGGAATGGCTGTTAATTATAGCTTTTCGATGTAATTACTACTTTCTATAATTAATTATTAATTACCTACTAGCTGATGCCCGCGACTTTGTCCGCGTGGTTTAAGTTTCTTTGATTCCCGGAGGAACTCCTTAATTTTCCGGGATAAAATGTAGCCTATGTCACTCTCCATGTCTTTAACTATACCCATGCCAAAAATCCCGTCGATCCGTTGCTCCGTTGCGGCGTGATTGAAGGACAAACCAATAAACCAACAAACAAACACACTTTCGCATTTATAATATTAGTATGATTTATTTCTTACTATTTCGTGAATTATAATTATGCCGTCAATAATAATTCTACACTGTTATCCCAGCAGATCCATTCACCGAATTGAGAGTTAGTTTTCACTTCAAAAAACTGACTGACATAATATAATCTACGTACTGTAGTAACTTTTGTAACTGCGTAATATAGTAACTTTTGATAATGACTAAATACATAGTTTGCATGTCGATTCTTTCTATTACGGAGAAACCTAAAAAAAAGGATTTTACAATTCTGCTCGTAAAGTTGCTATTACTTTACAGCTATTAATAGTACATTACACATCTAGGGCAGTAAAATAAGAAATGTCTCAGATCACATGTAATTGTTGTCCGAGGCGAAGCCGAGGTCAATAAACATGTGATCTGAGGCTTTCTTATTTACTGCCCGTGGTGTGTATACTATTTTTCTCCTCGACGGAGGCGGAAAGCGGCATTTTCGTTTAGCGCAGCGGGAGGAAAATTGACGCTTTCCGCCCGGAGGTGAGAAAAAGACTTTTCCCACCCCTGGGCAGTAAAAATATTACCGCACAGTTATATAGCCTACAAGCGATGCTATTATGAATATTATTATTGTTTACTTTTCGCCCAAAATTAACCAATTTGGTACACTTTTTCACTTCGAGAGTTTATTGAATTTGTTTCACGGTTGGTTTCATATATTATTCATTTATTAAAAACTTGTTTAATTGAGTGATGTTTAAGTAAAACTTTATAATTGGGCTCATACCAGCGCGTTCGGGTAGTAGCATCCTCGTATGCCAGGGAAAATATTTTTTAAAACATCTGAAAATATATAATATCCGTGAAATTCCCCGTGTTCACCCGGAATTCATCCGTGAAAAAGATATCCCCAATTTGCGTCATTGTATTTTATTTTAATGCAATGACTTAAAACAAACTAAAACAAAAATTACATTCAAAGGGGTCTGAGTTCATTTCAATTAAGAATAGAAAATCTACTTTATAATGTGCCACCACTCCTTTTTAGTAATCCATCTACAATTAATTACCGACTTTACTTTCGTGTTGAATCTCACATTTACTTACAAATACTAAGACAGCATTCCTTTTGCACTTAGGTAACTTTCTACCTGATATCTAAGCTTGTACACAATATTTATTTAATCTACTAGTTGATGCCCGCGTGATGATTTCGTCCACGTGGATTAAGGTTTTTGATTCCCGCGGGAACTCTTTAATTTTCCGGGAAATTGTTAATTACAGCCTATATAATCTACAATATAATTATATAATCTACATTCCTAATTTCAGGAAAAATATCCAAAAATTTTCAAACATAGAAATTAATAAACATCCAAACTTTCACATTTATAATATTAATAGAATAATAAAATAAACACTAAATGGATTGCTAAGTTTACTTAGCCTAGGCTTGGTCATTTCAAGTCAAATTCATCTCTCTAACCTTAGCATGTGACTGCTAAGTTTTAATTCTGCTTGCACGGCATATAGAGGCGTAGGTAACTAGTAAAAGTTAGCAGTTATGCTCACAGCGATCACGGTTCGCTGAGCTTTTAACCACAGCGAAAGCAACCAACTTCATATTGGCCTTTCTCGACGGATAATTAAACGTGTTTAACTCTTGACTTGCTTACAAATTAAACATTCACTGCGTTGCTGGAAGTATTTATACCCCATCCCTAATTCTCTAGAATTATATTTGATCCACGTGCTCGTTATTCCCGTAAATTACCCATTTTTAAAAATTCATTAATAATTATCAAGTTATCACAAGTTTTTGACGACCTCCGTGGCGCAGTCTTGAGACCTGTTGTCTTAACGCGCGGCGGTCCCGGGTTCGATCCCCGGCAGGGTCAGTTTAGGAATTTATAATTTCTAAATTTTCCCTGGTCTGGCCTGGCGGGAGGCTTTGGCCGTGGCTAGTTACCACCCTACCGGCAAAGACGAGCCGCCAAGCGATTTAGCGTTCCGGTACGATGCCGTGTAGAAACCGAATAGGGGTATGGGTTTAATATAACTGCCATGCCCCTAACAGGTTAGCCCGCTACCATCTTGACTGTACCATCACTTATCATTGAATAGCGGGCGGCTATCGCTATGAACTATTTTTTTAAGTAATCAATAGACTACAAAGATCGAGAGTTATCTATGGATTAATTAGTTTACAACAAATTAAGAGTGACTCAATTAGTTACAAACTTATTTCGATTGAGTTATGAGTTTAGGGCAATGCAGTGAAATTGACATTAAGTGCTTAAATTATTTAGTCAATTATATAAATTAAATAAACACGATTACAAGTAGGTACACGATAAACAAGCTATTTTTAATTTTATTTTTAGTTTTTATTGCAAAATGCAATAAGTATCTACTTTTTATTTCACTACAAGTTGGGCCTTGACTTTGATCTCACTGTGGCAATAGCAATACCTATCAATATACTTACAAGAGTTACCAAAATACCTACTTACTTTTTCATGAAACATACTTGTGAATTTAACTGAAGGGTATACAAGATTAAAGGCTTACCCTTCAACGAACAAACATATTGCTATCCTAATGGAGGGGTTGTATACACAATTTCAATCGGTCCTTGATAATCCGGGATCTTTGAGGTCAACACACTTTGAAATATACGTAGGTATGTACCTAGGTCTCGTAGGTACTTTAACATAAGTGATGGTTCAGAGAATTATTTCATTTTCCCTGCGGATTATAATTATTGAGTCTAGTACAAATTATTAACATTATAATATTATGTAATAATTCTGATTTTAGTTTTAGACACAAAATATTTTTGCTAATCTTTTTGTAAGTACTGTATAATTTCGAACACTTAAAATAATTGATAAAGTTTTGCTCAGAACTCTATCAAAACCTTTTAAAATAAACAACTGATAAAGATTTATGTGCCTTTTGTTAATAAATTTGTTCAAGAAATAATTTTAACTTATTTATTTCAAATCAGGTAAAAGGTTAATCTAAAAATCTAAGATGGCCGATATTTATGTAAGTTCGCAGAGTCTTTGATATTTTTGCAAAACCCTTCTCTGTGAACGATTATTTTCGAGGAGTTTTTATCGCCATGAATTTATATAATAAAATACAATTAATTTACGGGTATTTCAAACTAGATGATGCCCGCGACTTCGTCCGCGTGGATTAAGATTTTTTTATTCCAGGGGGAACTTTTTCATTTTCCGGGATATGCCCTTCCTCGGAATACAACCTACCCCTGTACCAAATTTCATCAAAATCGGTTGAACAGAAGGGCCGTGAAAGTGTAGCAGATAGACAGACAGACACTTCCGCATTTATTATGTTAGTAAGTATGGATGCAAGATTGTAAGTGGATTTAATTCTAATAAAGAAAAATTGCTTAGGTACTTACCATACGCTTTAAAATATGGATAGGTAGTAGGTACTAGGTAACTAGGTACTACTTAAAAACTCACCCAAAAGTTTGTCACACCTTTTATACTTGTACAATGTAGGTACAATTTTATACACAGCGTATTTTGACAGACTCAAAATAATTATATTTCGAAATAATTGATTAGTTATCTTGTAATTTCTATACACATGAGCTACCTATTTATGAACGCACCGTCTTTCGCGAGGACAGAATATAAGGTTTTTTTTAAAAATATATATTTGTTTATACTTTATTGCACACATACACAGGAAATGGGTTTTAAGAAATGCACAAAGTCATACCTTTGCACGCACTTCTTATCACTTAGAGCGATCTCTCACAGACCTTTGGCGAGAGGAGCAAAGAAAAAAAACGGGATTACTTATTTCACAGTTAATTAACCTGTTTAAAAACAGATTCAAGCTAATTGAGTGTAATTGCTAAACACAAAGGAAAATCGAACCGATCGATAGGCAAACGGCTACTCCCTACTCGTACAAATTAGTAATCTCTTGTTACACCAAGATTCTTTTGTAATCTGAACTGAGTAAACTAAAAAGATTTATATATCGAACTAACTTTATCTCTTCACAGTCGAACCACCGTAAGTAACCCTAATTACGGAAAAGCTGCAACAATCTCCAAAACCTCAATTATTTTTTACTATATAATGCCCGCTTTTTTATATTCCTAATCCATCACTATACTATTATTATCTACCATAATTTCATCTAAATCGGTTTAAAAACCGGCCAAGTGCGAGTCGGACTCGCGCACCGAGGGTTCCGTACAAACCTGTAGTAAGTTTTAAATTATTAACAAAAATTGCTTAAAAATTACGTTTGTTGTATGGGAGCCCCCCTTTAATATTTACTTTATTGATATTTAATTATTTATTTTGAAAGGTAATATACAAGTTAATATTCTGTGAAAATTTGAACCGTCTACCTGTTACCGTTTTTAATATTGAGCAAAAAAATACGAAAAAAACACGTTTATTGTATGGGGACCCCCCTTAATATATATATTTTTTTAATTTTTAGTATTTGTTGTTATAGCGGCAACGGAAATACATCATTTGTGAAAATTTCAGCTTTCTAGCTATCACGGTTTATGAGATACAGCCTGGAGACAGACAGACAGCGGAGTCTTAGTAATAGGGTCCCGTTTTTACCCTTTGGGTACGGAACCCTAAAAATGAGTCGTGAAAGCGTAGCAGACAGACAGACAGCCGTTGACAGACCCTGAGCTTTCTAGTTTTAATTACAATAAATCATTTAATGTAACACACTAATCAGGTTAGTACGTAGATTTGTAAAACGGATTAATTTTGGTTTTCGGGAAAACATGCAATCAGGTCAACCACGGATTGTATGTGCTAATTTAGTTAAACCGCAATTAATTGCCAGATGAAGTGTTTGAATTCCAGATTAATTGCAAAAAAACAGGCGAATCATTTCGAAAAATTTGTACCTATTAGGAATAGCGGTAAAAAATCTAAATGTAAGGTAAATGTGCCGTTGTTTTTGGCAGGAGCAAGTTTCTGCACCCGGGATACAACTTATCTCTGTGCCAATTTTCATCAAAATCAGTTGAAAAGATGGGCCGTAAAAGCGCAGCAGACATACAGACCGACTGAAACACTTTTGCATTTATAATACTAGTATGATAGTAGATACTAACACGTACATGCGTTTTAACTTATAATTCAGTGTTATTATCTTTGCTTTAATATTGCGAACGAGCTCAATAATTGCGTGTTCCGATTACTTTAATTAGGGATCATAGCCGAATTTCCGCGACATCCACTCAACCAAGGTACAATATTTCACTTGACATTTATCGCAGGCGGTTCAAATTACAATTTTGCTTCTTAATTTCCTTATAAAAGATTTTACCACTAATTAATAGCAGAAAACGGCTACTACATATAAAGAGAGAGTAGTAATAAGAAGAACAGTTACTACCTTGCTAGCTTTTCAAGAATTTGTTGTTTCGCCCCTTGAATTGAATAACCCCCAAGCATCATACTAATATTAGGTACAAATGCGAAAGTGTGTTTGTTTGTTGGTTTGTCCTTCAATCACGCCGCAACGGAGCGACGGATCGACGTGATTTTTGGCATGGATATACGTAGTTGAGGACTTGGAGAGTGACATAGGCTACTTTTTATCCCGGAAAATTATGGAGTTCCCGCGGAAATCAAAAAAACTTAAACCACGCGGACTGAGTCAGGCATCAGCTAGTCATACATATTATATAGTTTCCGACTTGACTGGTGCAATATGTTCTTTGTCACGCTTCAACATGAAAAGCATTTCACGAGACCTTACTCGCCTGTGACGTCACATGTTATTAAAACACGAATTCACTGCTCAACGTGAGTACAAAGATCCTCTTTCGTTTATATTAAAATATCACATTTAATATTTAATGAAAATGCTTTGAAACAAGATGAATATTATTTTAAAAATTAATCTCACCATCTCTATTTTGAGAAAAATATGTAGGTACGAGATGATGAGATTATTATTTATCTTTGTGTTTTCTATAATAGGTCTTAAAAGAAAAATTGAAAACCTGTGTAGACCAGTGTTAAGGGTAGGTATTTTCTTTCGATGTATTTGTTAACACAATGTTACATTGTAAAGAAAACGAAATTCGTAATCGAAGTCCTTTAGGAAACGGTTCAGTAAATCAGTACTAACTGCACCACCCAACCAATTAAACTGCTTAAAAATGTTTATAATATACTAGCCGATTCCCGCGACTTTGTCCGCGTGAAATAAGTTTTTTAATTTCCCACGGGAACTCCCTAATTTTTCGAGTTATTATATAGCCTATGACACTCAAAAATAATGTGGCTTTCTATTAGTTTCACAATTTTCAAAATCGGGTCAGTAGATCCAGAGATTACCCCCTGCAACCTCACAAACTCACAAACTTTACCTCTTTATAATATTAGTATAGATTGTAAGAGCAAACTGCAAAGCAAGTTGAATAGAGACGAGAAATACGATATTTTTCAGTCTCATTTTCTCGATGATATCAAGGTACATACGTATATTATGAGAATTGAAAACCGTGGAGTTTCAACCGAAATCTCTGTCGCTTCAGTAAGCATAGCTGAAAGGGACGCATTGAAGTCAGACCAACGCCAGATAAATTTACTCACACGCTGCACACGTCGAGAGGGAAATCGGAATGTCTCTCATATCTTAAGTACCTACTACGTACTATAAAAAATGTAAAGGTTTGTAAGTTTGTACGTTTTGATGTTTGTTACTCCTTCACGCAACAATAACTGAAGGGAGCTGAAATTTGGCATGGAGCTTATAGCCTGAATTAGCACATAGGCTAAGTTTTATCCCGGAAAATTAGTTCCCACGGGAATCAAAAATCTTAATCCAGACGGATGCTTGTTTTGTAAGTTTCGGACTTCAATAGTAAGTTTCGGGATTCTAGTTACAGTGTACCTAAATTGAATAAATAAATATTGAATACTAGGTGATGCCCGCAACTTCGTCCGCGTGGTTTAAGTGTTTTTTTGATTCCCGCGGGAGTTCCTTAATTTTCCGAGATAAAAAGTAGCCTATGTCACTCTCCAGGTCCTCAACAATACCCATGCCAAAAAATCACGTCGATCCGTTGCTCCGTTGCGGCGTGATTAAAGGACAAACCAACAAACCAACAAACGAACATACTTTCGCATTTATAATATTTGTATGATATTAAATATTGATGAAGTCGCGTGCAATATCTTGTTTTTAAATAAAGCGACGACAGCTGTAGAGCCAATCGTAGTCAAAGAATTTATTGGACCAGTCGTTCTATTTCCCGACACAAAGTAAAGATTCCTACTGCAAAGCGTATAATATTACGTATGGGCTTTTGACTATAAAACAATGGTCACCTTCCGCTTTGGACATTCAGCCTTTTGAAAAGCTAAGCTCTCTTAAGTTTAGTAAGTATTTTTGAGAATCGGTATGAAGAAATGTAAATCGGTTCCGTGCTGATCTCGCTGACAAGGGGAGGTTATATTAGTCCGTGCAAGTCGGACACACCCTGCCAGCAGGCAAGTCCGTTGGGATTTTTTCCTCCTCATCCAGAAAAAAAAAGTAAGTCTATATTTTTTAATGAAATACGAATTAAATAGCATTTCCACTCGTAATAATAATCAACATTTGATTAACATTTTATCTGTGAACAAAACATTTTTGTATAAAACGTGTGTTTGTTTGTACGCAAGTTGGTAGCGTCGTGCATGCAAGGCTACTTTCGGAGTTAAAAATAATACTCTACATTCTACAACCTCCTTATGTACCTACACGATTTTTTCCGCGTATTTGTAGGACAAATATTTTGTAGTAATAAAAATTCTTTCCAAAAAACCGACTTCCAAAGCCACTGTAATGTAAAAAATAATTTTGATTTCTACACACTATGTTGAAGTCGGGCGAGTACCTATAACAAAGATAGGCAAAGTTGACCCGTCAGGCTCGCCCGACTTCAACATAGTGTGTAGAAATCAAAATTATTTTTTACTTTACAGTGGCTTTGGAAGTCGGTTTTTTGGAAAGAATTTTTATTTTTAACTTTTTAGTGTAGGTACTCTAAATCCCCACGGCTTAGGAGTGCAGTACCCTGCAGCATCAGAGTTTGAGGAGTTGGGACTTGGGTTAAAGTTTGAAGTAGTTGCTTGACACCAACAATATGAATACACCATTAAAAAATCCTAAATCACTGTTTAAGGAGTTCTGTATCCTGAAGCATCAGGGTTGAGGAATTGGGACTTGGGTTTAAGCATAAAGTCGTTGCTTGACACCTACAATATGAATTCATCATTAAAAAATCCTAAATCACTATGATTAAGGAGTTCTGTACCTTGCAGCATCAGGATTGAGGAATTGGGACTTGGGTTTAAGTATAAAGTCGTTGCTTGACACCTACAATATGAATTCATCATTAAAAAATCGTAAATCACTATGATTAAAGAGTTCTGTACCTTGCAGCATCAGGGTTGAGGAATTGGGACTTGGGTTTAAGTATAAAGTCGTTGCTTGACTTGACACCTACAATATGAATTCACCATAGAAAAATCCTAAATCGCTATTGTTAAGGAGTTCTGCACTCTGCAGCATCAGGGTTGAGGAGTTGGGACTCAGAGTTGAATTGTATACACGTGACTTGATACCTACTATATGAATTCACCATCAAAATTTCCTAACTCCCTAGTTTTAAGGATTTCATGTAGTTTGGTACACCTACAGCATCAGGATTGAAGATTTGGAGTCAGAATTTTTTATGGGACCACCTCGGAAGCTTCCTCTAACCAATGAAAAAAAAAATTTCAAATCGGTTAAGAAACCACGGAGATATGCACCGACATACATTAAAAAAAAAAAAAACATACGTGCCGAATTGAGAACCTCCTCGTTTTTTGGAAGTCGGTTAAAAATAGCCTCATATTCTAATTATTCCATTTTATGAAGTAAAGTTCTCTACTTATCTATAAAATCCCATCGAAATCAGTTCTGCCCTTTAGACGGTTAAGTAATCCAAGCAAAACGAGCACAAATTTTTTGACAGCATATTTCGAAATCACAGGCACGCGCTTCGGTTTGATTATTATTTGCATAACCACAAATACTATACAAAATTTTCGGTTTCTCATTCAAACACAAAACTTGTAGATTATCTCAGCGAGAAATACACCAAACTTCAGAGATGCAATTGTATTCTCTTGGTCTCGTTGCTCTATCCTCTAACGACTTCCGGAGCTCTGCTTCACTGAAAATTTTATTTGACGTACTACTTTACGCGAAGCTTATGTATATCGAAATGATAAATGCAACTATGCTAAAATATTATGTCCGTGTTTATACTGATACTGTGATTACGTCTGTCTGTCTTGATTTATATTATATCCTACTAATATTATAAATACGAAAATGTGTCTATCTGTCTATGTGTCTGTATGTCTGCTACGTTTTAACGACCCAAAGTTGAAAGTGTGTCTGTCTTTCTGTCTGTCTATGTGTCTGGTAGGCTATAACGGTTCAATGTTTCCACAGATTTTGATGAAACTTGGTATAGAAATAGGTTGCATCCCCGGAAAGGACATAGGCTACTATTTATCCCGGCATAATATTAAGGAGCTTCCGCGGGCATAAAACAACGCGGAAGAAATATTGTGAATGTGAAAGTTTGGATGTTTCTTACTCCTCCATGGCATAACGTTTTAACCGATTTGGTTGAAATTTGGAATTAGGATAGTTTATACTTTATACCCTGAATTAACACACAGGCTACATTATGTTTATACCATAAAATTCAATAGTTCCCGCAGGAATAACTCTTATACCGAATTGCACGCGGATGAAGTTACGTTGCATCATCTAGTTATACAATATTAAGCCTGATAAAATTCCGTCCTTTAATACCCTCGCGTAATGCTCTATGAATGCTCGTAATGCTCTACAAATAAATGAACAGAAAAACTTACATGGAATTTCTGCATACTCGTATTACTGACCACAAGTTAATTGTAATTAATCATATACCTATTTAATAATTATTTCACGTAGTTACTTGTTTGTATTACTCGATGGTAAAATTATTATTTTAACAAGACTACCTGACCTGTCCCAATTCCCCGGACATATTTATGCAATATGGTTAAACATCCGCCTTTTACTAAGCTATTTATTACATTCATCACAATCGATTTGCTGTTAACCGTTGAGAAGCTCCACCCACCATCTCCAAGCTATTCATCAAGTATTCATAAAATTGACATGGGAGTGGCCTAACCAATTCATTCAGTAGTTTCAGCGTGGTGCCATAATCAACAATCAGACGGATAGAATTGTGGATGCAGGTTTCAAAAAAAATATGCTCATTCCCACTTTTTGACTCCCACGATTCTCACGTTTGGACTTTTTTGAGGTATAATTAATGTTGTCTTACGAAAATTAAGTATATTATTGTAAATATATTGTGAGGCTACTGTAAGTACTGTACTGCATTACTAAGTAGAAAGTACACTACAGCTGCTAAATGGACGAATCCTCCATTGAATGTTTCTATAACAGGATTCGTCCAGTTACAAATACTTAGTAGCAGACAAGGAAAGCCTTTTTAAATTAACTACACACTTTGTGAGGCACAGAAATAAATTACGAAATAATAAACTAGAATCTAAATAGAATGAAAAAGCATGTGTGAGAAAGCTCGTTATTAATCTGATACACGGCCGGGAAGTGCTCTCCATTTGTTATCGCTGACACCTGTCAGTTGCTGGCAGTGCGTTTGTTTCACACACTGGCCCGCTGCGGGACTGATCCTTCCATTTGTCCTTTTGCTCTTTTCATACTTCAGCTCGGAATGACGAACAATAAGTACACAGATGATACGAGTACGTACTTACCTATTAGCTAAATGAATCCCGTGACTTCATGTGCGTGGCTTAGGTTTTATAATCCGGGTTAATTTTCCGGGATAAAAAGCCTCATTCCTCGGGATGCAACCTACCCATTTTCATCAGGATCTGTTGAACCGATGGGCCCTGAAAATTGAAAACGTAGCTGACATTTCTTCACCCATTTGTATTTATAATATACCTAAGTATGGATTTTTGCAAAAGCATATACCTACATAATATTAGCAAAAACGATGCCGTTGACAGAATATTAATATGTAACGTAAATACAATTTAGTAATTTACAAAATATCGGTAGATAAACCTGACCGAAAATAAGTAAATATTAATTAGGTTAATGTTAATTAAAGAATCAATGTTATTAAAAGATATTGTAATAATAATTTTAAAAGACCGCTCAACCGCAGATGTTTTCGCATTTTCAATTTTCTCTCTCAAATATCCGCATCGATAGGTAGGTTTAATAATAATTATTTTCAGGATTATTCATAAACAGTGCCTAGTACAAGGCCTAGTATTAAATTTGTGTATACTTATCTACAAGTATATTCATACTAATTCCATACTAATATTATAAATGCGAAAGTGTGTCTGTCTGTCTCTCTGCTACGCTTTTACGGCCCATCTGTTCAACAGATTTTGATGAAATTTGGTACAGGGGTAGATTGTATCCCGGAAAGTTAAGGAGTTCCCGCGAGTCGCGGGCATCATCCTATATCCGCAAAAGACCTGTCTGGGCTATTTGGTAAACTGTGATAGTATGATAAATGATGGTTATGATATTCAGGAAAGAGTTTAGACTTAATAGACAATGCAAGGTATTATAAGTAGGTACCATTTTGTCAATATACTTGCCTAACAATAGCAAACCAAACGGTTCATACGAGGTTCATATCAAACAAGCGCTCTAAGAATAATTCAAAACACTATTAGTATATCTATCAATCTAGGCAAGAATAACAAATATTAAGGAAATAAAACTCTACAGAATATTCAAATATCTAAACATAATTGGAACCATCAGACAAAATAAAATCACACATATTTATTCGTTTGCCTTTGTCAATAAGCAATAAGTATAAGGGGATGAAATTGGCGTAACAGCATTTTATTACTCCCCGAATATCATCATTAACCTTTACCCCAAACCTTCCAATAAGTACTCCAATGCCGAAATTAAGCTACACTTCAGTAATAACGATGTAGCAAGTCAAAAAACCTTTGATAATGTAGGTAATTTGTATTTCTTTTCACGTATTGACATATTTTCAAGATTGAAGGGGAAAATTCCAGAGTGGAACACCAAATAAATTTCATTCGAAACTTGAATTTAGCTGCGCAACAAAGATTAATTTAAAAACAAAGCAACCGGCGATCATGTTTAAATAATATAATGTACTAAACGGGTACATACCTACCACGATAAATATGACGATAAATTAGATCGTCCTATATGTCGTTCATTTTATTAATATACTTATTACTTAGTCTTAATAATAATTATTAATTTCGCAGTTTAAATTAATACTCCTCCTTTTTTAGATACTTACATCACCATAGTTTAGGTAGGTACATAGTTCTAGAATATGGAGCATGCCGACTGCTATTTCTTTCACATATTTGACGTACATATTAACATAGTGTGATTTTCTATTAGGACCTTGTTCTCAATCGATCTTTATGTGACTACATACCTATTTTAACGGTTACAGATAAAACGCTTATATCGATAAAAATTTAAGTTACACAAGCCTTATCGATATGCATCATAGCCATGCCAGTATAACGAGCTTCTCGGAAACTGATTGAAAATTCATGGCTCCAGCGAGTTAAAAAAGTTGCCGCCAGATATTATTATCAGATATCACTCTTCTTAGTTCTTGGTGTCCCTATCGTAACGCGATAGTTTTAACTACAATTTCCATTTTTTTTACATAATTTCAGGAAAATTAATTTACAACAGAGGAAGAGAATTCAAACCCATTTCAAACCACCGCTGACTTGCCGTTTCGTTCCTTATTAACATTCTCTGGATTTAACCAACAAAAAGACCTATATTTATTTTTTTCTTTTTTTCATTTAAAAAAGAGCTACTGCTGAGATTCTTGCCGGTTCTTCTTAGTAGAATCTGCTTTCCGAACCGGTGGTAGAGTCTTGTATCACCCACAAGGATATTGTATTGGAGTGCCACAAGTTGTCCTACGTGAAATAAATAATTTCATTTCATAATATTGTAGATGCTCATTTTACTCAAATAAACAGATAATATGAAATAATACAATATTAAATAAGTTTCGTCTTATTTACTTACTTGTATCGTTTTAATTAACAAAGTTAAAGTTATAACAGGAGTGCAAAGTGTATAACGAGTTACACCAAGGATTAATTAAAGTGTGAGCAGAGTTATTAGACAAGCCTTCTAATCTTCTTCATTACATTGTCATTTGCGCGGCAAATATTTGAACTGCACTTTGTCTTCAACTGACTAATTGAATTCTCCTGCCATGAGTTAATTTTGTATTCGTGAATTAGGCCCTTTATCTAAAAGCTACATCAATCAACAACAATTAATTTTAGTCAATAGCGAAAAAGTGTAAGCCTATTAGAAGTGATTGCGTTACATTGTATAGTCTACTAGCTGATGCGACTTCATCCGCGTGGTTTAATTTTTTTGATTCCCGCGAGAACTCCTTAATTTTCCGGGGAAAAGGGTAGCGTATGTCACTTTCCAGGTCCTCAACTATATCCATGCCAAAAATCACGTCGATCCGTTGCTCTGTTGCGGCGTGATTGAAGGACAAACCAACAAACCAATAAACCAACAAACAAACACAACACACTTTCGTATTTTAAATTGACCGAGCGAAGCGAAGGTCTCTGAGTCTACTTGAGTGAATTTGCACTTGTCCGTCCGTCCGTCCGTTCGTCCGTCCGTCCGTCTGTCAGAGCCTTATAACTTCTGAATTACTGAATGTAATTACTTCAAATTTAAATATAATATGTAAACCGACGGCCTCCCGCCGAATATGGCTTAAAAAGTTATAAAAATCTTTATTTCAGGGGGGGCTCTCATAGAAGCGAATGCGAAGTAAAATATTTTATAGCGTTACATAGGGTTGCGGTATATCATTTTAAAGATAATTAGAAGAAGAGTCCAAAAATATATTTTTTTTTAATTTTCCCCTAAAATTGACGAAATGGAGATTTTCTAATGTCCAAAGTTGACCTCAGAACTCTCAATTTTCTGAAAGGCTGAGCCTGAAACTTATCAATTATTTGAATTATATTCTGTACCTACTTGAACAACAACTACGAAAATTAGATAAATATTATAAGGAAACGAAATTATTTAATTTTTAATGAGCTTCATTATTTTTAACAGAACTTCACAATGATGTCAATAGATGGCGCTCTGTAAAAGTTTATTCGTTTGTGCTTACAAATAATAGACGTTAGCACCATCTTACGTGGAATAAAAAATAGTCTACTGATAGTACCTACTGATGTCTATGAACGTAAAGATAGTTAGAACTATCTTATGGATACCGCGAGGTCTCAGTTCGGGGCGAACCACTAGTATTAGTAGGATTCTTGAAATACCGTTAATTTGATCCAGACGCAAGTGGGGCCGAAATCTCTAACAAAAACCGGCATCATCTATTAAGGAGTTCCCGCGGGAATCGAAAAAACTTAGTCCACGCGGATGAAGTCGCGGGAATCATCTAGTACCATATAAAGTTGGAATAAGGAACAAATCGCTTCGTTGTTCCTGGTACCTCGTGAAATACCATCGCATTATCTATAAAATAAACCAATCTGTTGTTACGCCCTTTCAGTCTTTAGAATAAAGTAAAATGTAAAGCAAACATTTTAGTGGAATCAAAATATTTGGCAAAGGTTTAACTGCAAACATCGGAGACCAAATCTGCTTTTCAAGTGTAGAGCTCCGCTTTACCCAGGCTCGCGTAGTACGGCAGGCAGGCGTGGCTCGCTCCATTTGACATGCAAATGTTCACCGTAACGAACTTACATACATGCACGATGAAGTTTTCGAATCCTTAATATTATAATATAGGAGCTGAGGTCTGTGACTTCGTCCGCGTCGATTTTGATTTTTGAAACTCGATCTTCGATTTTTTGGGATAAGTAAATAGGAGTTTAATTTATAGGTAATTCAGGTCTTGACTACGCATTTAAATTGGTATCTAAACTAGACTTCCTCCGTATGGGCTATGTTTTTTATTTCCCGCCGGAACTCCTTAATTTTCCGGGATAATGAGTAGCCTTTGTCCTTACCCGCCTACCCGGGATACATTAACCTATCTCTGTACCAAATTTCATCACCATCGGTGGTAAAGATGGGCCATTAAAGCGTAGCAGACAGACAGACAGACACACTTTCACATTTATAATATTAGGTTGAAAAATACTGGGGGAACTCTTTGATTTTCCGGGATAAAAAGTAAGTCACTCTTTAATTCCTCAAATATACCCTTGCAAAAGGTCACGTCGCATCGATCCGTTGCTCTGTTGATTGAAGGAAAAACCAACAAACAAACTTTGCTGAAGGAATCAGCATAATATTATGTACGATTCAATTATGTATATTCTAAAAACATTATCAGACCTAGCAGCTGTGATAAATCTACTTAATTTTGGGCAGTACTTTGTATGAAAAATTCGTGCTGTAAAAATTATGGATGTTTGCAACCAGATTGTAAAAAAACTTTAAGTTGTATTGAAAATATTGTTTTTTAAAAGTGTTCCTTGATCTTTTACGATTAATTTGAAATAACTTTTGTTTAAATAATGTATCAAATTAAATCACAATAGTCGGAACGCGATAACGCCTTTTTTGAGATTTCCATGAATTTCCCGATAATTTTCTGCTGTTACTATACGATTTTTTGACCACTTTTATTTAATAAGGTCATACTTCATTTAACTGAGTACCGAATGGTATTTATTTGGTTCTGAAATTTTAATTTTTGCTATCATAAAAAGTCGGAATATAAAAGGATGTTTTGAGTATATTGACCCTTAATAAGGACAATACCGTTTAACATCCCTCGTTTAATTTTATCGTTTCTCCTGAATGGTGGCGGGGGTTTTGTAACGTGGCTATGAGTATTTTTTTAAATAATCAGAGACTGAAAAGAGAAGGTATAGTAGCTGCAGAGGTCGAAGCAAGTGAGAAATTGTCCCGGCAAGTAAGCCGAGGCAAAGCTACGCAATTCCTTCAGGCAAAGAAAGAAAACCAATTTATTCGCCAATGTTGCACAGACACAACATAGATATACAGATTTAACAATTTCGTCTGTGACACCACGCAAAATGGGTGTACAGCTCAACGTTAAGCCCTGCATTGCATGCCAACAAATTGCATACCACTACCAGGCGCTGGTTTTCAGCTGTGCCCCGGGTGAAGTCACAGTACGTAACAAAAATTAATTTGAACAATGACTACAAAGTAAAGTTTTTAGGTAAACAACCTACCCTTAACTGTGGTGATTCCAGCTTGTTGGCATGGGTTAACGTTCCTTTCGTATTCTAAAGAGCAAGTTTTTAATAAAATGCTCTGCTGACTCATCGTTTTGCATAAAAAATTGTTGATAGCATATCCAGCTGCTTAGAAATATAATATAACATTTTTTCCAATATTTTCACTAACGTCCTATTATTTGTTTTACTGTTTCATCTTGCGGAAGCCCCCAAAACCAAATACGATAAAAATAACAAACGATAAACTGAACAATCGGAATCAATAGCACCTGTTACAACACCCTCTTTCTGTATATTATTTCAATATTTGGAGTCACGTACTGATATGTAAATGTAATGTGTAAATTGTATTGTTTATATCATTCCCATATTAAGAATTATAAATAACCAATATCGGATAATATTAAATATTCTAGCAAATTTAAAGGTCAGTGCACACTGGTGGAGTCGTCATTTAGATAAAATATACTTAACCCCGGTTTTGTGTACGTTTCCATAATATTATGGTTGATGAGATATACAACACGAAGTTCTAAGTAGACTTAAAGGACACGCGTGTCGCCGCCTTTATTCCAAAGATAATAAAGGTTAGTTTATTATCTAGTGCCTATAGATAGTGCGCGTTTTGCCTATGGGCTTTGCCTGAAAATAATGTTCAATGGATAAAATAATCTCCTGTCAGAATATTGATTTTATTGGTACTCTATTTTCTTGCAATTTTGAAATAAGGCTTCTTATATTAAACCCGTATTCAAAGTTATATTATACTAAATCAAAGCTCGACTAACCATCGTTTGAATTTAGGTTATATTTTGTTTTTTCCGACTGCGATCCGGCCGAACCGATTTTGTCGAGATTTTTACAAGCAGCTAGAGTGAAATACTTCCGTAGAATGACATGATCTATTACTTTAGTAAATCTAGACTTAATCATATTAAAAAAATATATCATCCAATTAAAATTTGAAAACAGAAGTAAAAGATTTCATTTAAAAAATGTTTAATCTTTCTAGAAAACTAAGTGCAAGGTTTCAGCAAATAGGTTTACATGATTATAAAATAAGGTCAGAGGAAAGCGTGTGCCGGGCGAGGTCAGATGCCATACTATTGTTTTAAAATGTCAGACTTGTATGACGTAGCTTGACGTCCCATAATAAGGATTATATTTCTAAAACAAGAGTGCCAACAACATTGAAACAATACTGATTTAAGCTACGGTAGTGAGCCCCCAGAGGGTGGGCGACTGGCGAGGCAGGTTTATAATTGAATTTCCGATGTCCGCGATAAACGTCAACTGTGACACTGAGCACTAGGAGGCCTACGCGGAAAATCCTCGGTGGATGTACCTAAAAATCTACTTATTACCTACTGTAATTAATTGTGCATGCGTCAATTCATTCAGTCATTATTAACCAAATTATCTAACGTTGTTCTCATCATGTCCGTCAGTGTGATACGCATATTCGATAAGTTTGTTGTTAGTGCAAATAATAAAAAATTAAATGAGTATGTTCAGCTGTCAGCAGTAATATTTTCATACTTTCATACGCTTCCTATAGAGCTATTTTATGATAGGTAGGTTCTTAAAATAGATATTATTTACAAATGCACCAATACTTTTGATGCATCACACAGTCTTTACTTTTAATATAAGCCTTACTTTTTATAGTTTCGCAAAAATTACTAATTTGGACTCCTAATAATAAATACTCTTGACCACCCAAGCAAATATTGACATAATTAAAATTTAAAAAACATGGAACCGAGCAGATTTCACCGCATTAGAAGTCACATAATTATAAAGTTAGTATTAGAAATTGTGGACGACTGAACTATCTGGACCAGGTGTGGCATCGCTTGGAATTGCAGACATAAATTCAACTCGTTGGGTCACGGTGAAGTCTTTGGTTAAAATGTACCTACCTATAATAGAACGCGCTTCTCATAATAATATTAGAGAAGAGATAACTTTTTGGTCTAATACTACTTAGTTATATTATAGCACCTACTATGTTAATAATTGTAATGTCTGGAGTACCGAGTAGTAACACGAGAGTATCGTCTACTACTACGTGTGCAACTATGGATAGTGGATTTGATAAGGAGGTCAACAGGAATCCATATCCATACTAATATTATAAATGCGAAAGTGTGTCTGTCTGTCTGTCTGTCTGTCTGCTACGCTTTCCCGGCCCATCTTTTCAACCGATTTTGCTGAAATTTGGTATAGAGGTAGGTTATATCCCGGGGAAGGACATAGGCTACTTTTTATCCCGGAAAATTAAGGAGTTCCCGCGGGAATCGTAAAAACTTAGTCCATGCGGACGAAGTCGCGGGAATCATCTAGTAAATTATAAAAAGTAGGGATCGCAATATATTGGAATTGAATACATTTGAATTGTACAAAATTATTTAATTTCGGAACAAAAGATACTCAGTCGTAAATTTTTAATTCACATTTTTATGTGTGAAAATAAACATGTGCTTAGAATAATGTAGTGTATGAATGTGGAAATTCTCAAAAGCTCGTAGCTACTCGTAGCTACTCGTAGCTACTCGAGATCGCAATACTCGTAGAAAAGAAAAGCGCTACCTCAGTCATTACTTAGGTCGGTTCCCCCGCTTTTGTCTAACTTGCCTCTAGTGCGCAGTTGAAGATGAATATTGAAACACGTAGACCGTATGTGTTAATGTCCGGATGTGAGAGTCCACAAGACAATGCCCGACGATTGTGAAAACGACGACAAGAATGAAAGATTATCTATATAAAAGCATGCGAAGGTGGGTTTGTCTGCCTGTTACAATCATTTCATGGGTATTAGTACCTAACTAATACCCATGAAATGATGATTTTAATAGACCTGTCTCGTCTTACCTTAGTTTAAAAAAAAGCAATATCAGCGAGTTCGCTATCTGGAACTAAGATAACTTTCCCGTGTCATAAAAATCGGCACGAAACCACAATATTGCAATATTGCTTTTATACCACTGTGAAAATTACTTCTCAGCTTCAGAAATACCGCAGATTACGCAAGTAGTTTATATTGTTAAAGTAAGTTTTAGTGATTTAACGCCTTTGTGGACCTTTTTAGGGTCACTTTAATCCTTTTGGGGAACTTTAATCCTGACGCAATACATTGAACTAAATAATAAATTACTAACAACACCGTAAATCGAAAGGGTGCGTATGGATTAATTAATTAATTGGGACGTGACTTAATCTAAAAGCCAAGTTGAGGAATATGCAATATTTATTTGGTTTTGTTCCAAAGCTCACGCATAGCAGACGCCTGCGTCCAAGTGCGGAAAATAATCCCAGGATACAAAGAAAGAAGAAGAAGCCAACAGACGCAAAACTGCTAAAGCTGCAGTCCGTAGGCACACGCAACGCATTTTTCACTTAAAGAAAACAGCAAGGTGCATTGAAGCAAATCTGATGACATCAGCAATAGCTACCGTTTGCGCTGATGTGATGTGCTGCTTGCGATCTTTTCTCTCAGCCCACTAGGATCCACTTTTTGGATCCACCAGTGGATCATATAGCACTCTGGAGTTGGATCCTCTAGAACAGTTCAACTTTAATCGGTTTTATTTAGCTTGCCTTGTTTGTTAGGGTTCCGTAGCCAAATTTGGCAAAAACGGAACCCTTATAGATTCGTCATGTCTGTCTGTCTGTCTGTCCGTCCGTATGTCACAGCCACTTTTTTCCGAAACTATAAGAACTATACTGTTGAAACTTGGTAAGTAGATGTACTCTGTGAACCGCATTAAGATTTTCACTCAAAAATAGAAAAACAACAATAAATTTTGGGGGTCCCCATACTTAGAACTGAAACTCAAAAATTTTTTTTTCATCAAACCCATACGTGTGGGTTATGTATGGATAGGTCTTCGAAAATGATATTGAGGTTTCTAATATTATTTTTTTCTAAACTGAATAGTTTGCGCGAGAGACACTTCCAAAGTGGTAAAATGTGTGTCCCCCCCCCCCCCCTGTAACTTCTAAAATAAGGGAATGATAAAACTAAAAAAATATATGATGAAAAAAATATATGTACATTACCATGCAAACTTCCACCGAAAATTGGTTTTCCACCGAAAATTGGTTTGAACGAGATCTAGTAAGTAGTTTTTTTAATAATTTAAAACTTACTACAGGTTTGTACGGAACCCTCGGTGCGCGAGTCCAACTCGCACTTGGCCGGTTTGTTTTTGTTTGGGTCTTTAAATGATTTTATTTTTGAGTCTGATTAATGCCCCAGATTGATGAGGAAAGTAGTGTGATGACTGGTACCATGACTGGTACCTAGGACCTACCTTATACTTTTTTAGCTTTTAGTACAATATTATCTACATCATTATTATTTTTCTTTTCACTGTTCAATAAAACCATTTAACTTTTTAAAAAAATTACCTATTTTATTTATAATTTAACTTATAAACTTTTACCGAACAGAGTTATAAATTTTGTTAAAACTCTGTAAATGGGGGCCGACTCCATCTGCTTTCTGTAGGTACGAGTATCTTGCGGGCACTCTCGTTTTACTGAGATAAGAAAGTATTTAGTTCATCAATTACTGAGAAATTATATTTGAGTACATTAAAGCCTTGACGTGTTTTTCAATTTCGTTCGTATTTAACATTAACTATTTTACTTTCGCTTTTGTTTGTATGAAAAAGGAAGTCGTACACATCCACATCAAATGCACAAGAAAATGCTTCAAATACTGTAACTTGTGCTGATATAAGTAATAAATAAATAAATGTAAAAGTAAATAAAAAAAAGTATAAAATATGTGCAACATAACAGTGCCTGTGATACTGTGAAATAGTTGCAGGGGATGTTTTTTATTAGTATTGAATTGTGAATTTACTTGATAGAATTTAAATATTTCTGCACAGTACAACAAAATAGTGGCCACAATTAGCCAGACAGATGGCTGGATGAAACAAAAGTGCCTGGTTTTAGGACGAACAATCTGCTCGAACGACCTGCTCTGCTGTTCTGATACGCTTCTGATACGAACCGCTAAGGTGTGGAATTCCCTTCCGGCTCATGTATTACCTTCTCTTCTTCTTCTTCTCAGTCGTGCACTCTTGACAGAGTGGTCGTGGCTGCTGGGATGATTCAAGTACACTCGTCATCGGTCTTGTTCTTTAAATTGGATCGCACCGCCTCCCGCACGATGCTCCTCCACTTGTCTCGGTTGGTAGCGTTGCGGGAGCACTCCACCACAGTTGTCTGGGTCACAGTTTTTATAAGGTCCGTCCATCGAGTAGGAGAACGTCCTCTGGCTCGCTTCCCTTCCACATGACCTTGTACCACCAGACGCTCAATTGACCCTTCATTTCTGGAGATGTGACCAAAGAACTTCAGAATTCGCAATTGAACAGTCGACGAAAGCCTTTCTTTTATCTTAAGTATCTTTTATCTTATGTATTACCTGCCAAGAGTGAATAGACATCTTCTAGGCAAGCGCGCTCCAACTTAAACCTCAGCAATGCATGATTGTCGTCAAGCGTAAGCCTTAGTTTTGACGACCTCCGTGGCGCAGTATTGAGCGCTGTGCGGAGTTCCCGGGTTCGATCCCCAGCAGAGTCAATTTGGGAATTTATTATTTCTGAATTTTCCCTGGTCTGGCCTGGTGGGAGGCTTCGGCCGTGGCTAGCTTACCACCCTACCGCCAAGCGATTTAGCGTTCCGGTACGATGCCGCGTAGATACCGATTTTAATATAACTGCCATGCCCCTAACAGGTTAGTCTGCTACCATCTTAGATTGCATCATCACTTACCATCAGGTGAGACTCAAGGACTAACTTGTAGCGGATTAAAAAAAAAAGTATTTAGCAATAAAAAAGACGGAACCCTACTATTCGGTGCACCGAGGCACCGAGTAGCGGCGGTGGTTTTCAACCGGTGAAAGGACAAAATGTAATAAATTTGACTGAATTGGGTTAAATTTGTTAAAACTCCGTAATTTGGGCTCAAGGGCTCACACGAACCCCACCCTCTGTCGGAATCTCGCGGATAAGCGATTCTCGTTACTGAGATAAGTAGGCATTAGAGCAATAATCTCTCTGAAATCCTATTTCCTTTAAATCCTTGACATGCCCTTACGAATGTTACCCGTATGAGTTGTGTTCAGTGTTTTGTAATACTAATACAGACTGTTCTCAAGAGTTATGTTATTTTAAACAGGTAGGCAATTCAATATAGAACAGACAGGTGGTACCTTAATAGGTGGTACCTACTTCAACCTTGGTTTTCAAACTTTGCCTTAGCTCTACGAACTGACTGTGCAAGCTGTAGGTACGTCCGCGCGCGAGTGAATGCAGAGTAAATGTATGTGTCACCATACATTTGCTCTGCATTCAACTCGCGCGCGAACTATACTTTGTAGATCCATCTCTGTTAGTGATTATTCTACTTGTCAATCATTAGATCGCAATGCTGAGACTCATTAAAGACGAAATATTTACTGCAGCCAAATACTCAGTGGCTATCAAAAAATGAAAGCTGCTGACATATAATTATTTTGTATCCATTGGTTTGCTATATGACATAAAAAGATTTCATAATATACAAACTTTCAATGGATACAAAATGGAAAATATAATTGTCAGTGGCTTTCATTTTTTGATAGCCACTCTAGCCACTAAGTTAGAGTATAGGGGGGGCTGGTCAATTCAAAAGTTAAACTAAGTTTGGAACATCAAATTACCTATGCCTGAACTTTTCTATTCAAGGACTCTTAAAATAATTTCAGGGGAAAAAAATTCAAACTGGTTGACATTCCTACATAATAATTGCAACTGCCTCGTTGGTCTAGTGGTTATCATGTTCGACTGCGGCTGACGAGCTCCCGGGTTCGAATCCCGGGTCGGGCCATAAGTGTTGGGTTTTTCTGATTAGAAATTCTCAGTACTAGCTCGGAGTTAGGAAGTTGGCGGTGTTTTACCCCCGTGCCTCGGAGAGCACGTTAAGCCGTCGGTCTCGGTTATTATCACTAACATGATAATAGTCGTTAAAGCCCGCCAACCCGCATTGGAGCAGCGTGGTGGGTCTACGCTCTAATTCCCCTCTCTCCTATGAGAGTGGAGGCCTGTGCCCAGCAGTGGGACGTTATTGGACTGTAGTGGGGGTGGTAGACCCTGTACGTGGTCTACGTTGTCGCGTAGACAAGTTTGTCATTTTCTATAGAGTCCTAAGTCTGTGCCCAGCAGTGGGACGATAATGGGCTGTAGTGGTGGATGATGCATATTTATATGATACGTTTACCTATAACGGGGCTAACCTACGTTATTCTGCATTTACATACATTAAGTATACGAAAGAAAGCACCTATTCCCTATAACCTATGTATTATATTATGATAAGCGTATAATTCCTTCCGCTAAAGTTAGTCTTATTTACTAACTTAGACCTATTTATTAACTTACCTACTAACTTGAGGCCAAAATAACGGAAGCAGTAGAACAAACAATTAATGGAATTGAGGAACAAGTTGTACAAACTTACAAGCATAAAATATGATAGAAATAAGTACATCCCAACCAAAGTACTATCAAATTTATCTACTCATAAGTTCGTAGCATACGCTTAGGTATACTCACTCTTACCAACTAATCAATCAAGTTAAAGTTCAGGATTAAACAAGGATCCCGTTGAAATATCAGTGGTGTCGAACTTCATACTACCTATCCACTGTAAATTATTTAACCCTTGCAGAGTAAGCCTAAGCTTCAAATCCTAACTGACAGTTTCAAAGGTCCAATTACTAATTAGAGGTCTACGTGACATACCTAATTTATTACGCTCTGGACTAGATAAGTGAGCCTTTAACACATTACGGTTCTATTTAGCTTCAAGGGTTGAGTTACTAATTAGGGCAAAGATAAATACCTCATGGTAGCAATAAAATGTGACTACTCTTGTCTGAAACATGATTTGCGTGGATTGGGGTTTTCGAAGCCTACACCCCCAAAACTGATACTGACTACTACAGTGACATATTAATTACCCAGTACTAATAGGCTGGATGTCTGCACACAATTTGTGTCTGGGGGTATTATTAATTATAGGGCTGAGTTAACAAAGGGATCCTCAGTAATCAGTTCTTATATGGTCAGTAAAGTCAAATACTATAAGTTTAATAATAAATGTAAACAGAACCAAAATCTGTTTTAAAAAATACTGGTCCAAAGCCTTGTGTTAGTTCAAAAGTAGAGCAATATGTGTAATGGACTGTATAGTTTTCGTAGTTTTCATGTTAGCAGGTTTTGCTTGTCTTATTCGAAGTATGTCTTTTTTATTTGTGTTTTTTCCATTGTTGAAACTTTAAGCTTAGGTATTTCGCTTTTCATCCTAAAGATTTGTCCAAGTTTATGAGAGAACTTACCATATTTTCTAATTTCTATCAATAATTTTGTTTGCAAATAAATAAAATTAAAATGTCTTCCTGTGATTTCGAAATACCCAATTAAAAAATACATAATATAATGTAATTTCTTTATTTAATTCTTAATAAGTACCTGTATACTTAGATAGCGGAGGTAGGTATCAATTTCCTCTGTTTCCTATAGGTATAGGGGTATCTCCCCTATCTCAGAGCACTTGTGCACACAGTAAATATGATAAAATTATAGTGATTTGATATATTAATATTATAATTATTATAGTAGAAGCATATTTATTAAGTGCGAAAATAAGTCTACGCAGAACTTCCGCGTCGTAGGACCTTGCCTTGATGTGCGCGGTCCTTATGAAAATAAATGAGGCGGACTCGGTCTAGTGCGCTGTCGCTGTATTATAAACACAACAGCTTTATGCTTAAGTGCTAACTAGGCACCTTACTAATCACATTTACTCTTTTTTTCCCTAAAAAAATATAAAAAATAAAAAGCTTTTCAACGAGCATATCGAGCTAAAAGACTTGATTTATTATACTGACATTCAAAAATGTTTAAAGCACAAATTAAATAAAAATTTCATTTTGATATTGAATTTTAATTCATGAGCGACGTCGTCGATTGTTTTGTTCTTTTTAGGTCGAAATGTCGGAGCTTTAATTTTAATTACATCCGACATCAAAAGCGTGTAGGTAAAGTTTAATAAGCTGCATTCCAAGTTGAATCACAACGGGCGGAAAACAAGTCCTTGCCAATTTGAAATGCTTTTTCTCCTTTATGAGCAGTGAACAATAAGTGAGCAGTTCGAAACTAGCTACGGCGAAAGTTCCTTTGGAATTCGTGCGCAGTGTAGGTACACTCGTGATTAGGTGTTTCTGTTCTGTTATAAACTTTATTTATAACAAACCACATAATGCTTGCAGTCTCGTCCGCTTTTATTGAGGTCTTAAATCCCGTGTACTTACCAAATTTTTTCATTTTCCAGACTTAGCCTATGTCCGTCTCTGGAATGCAACCTATCTCTGTAAAAAGTTTTGTGAAAATCGTTCATAGCGACTGTGAAAAAGTAGACTGGCTGATAAATAGATAGACACACCGATACTTTCGCATTTAGTATGGATTTGTAGGATAGGTAAGCCGACCCTCAAGTTAGCCAGTAGATACAGTATAAACAAAAATTAATAATAATCGATTCAGTAGTCTAACAACCAAACAAAACTTCCCTAAATTCGATTACCCTTATAGCCTTAGGTCCGCAAAATGAGGGTTAAATATGCATTGACTTGTAAATTGTTAGGATAATATGAAATAGTCTGTACTTACCTATTCGCTTTTATCTACAATTGCAGAGTATAAAATATAGAGGTAGAGGCGTCTCTGTTAAGAGGATAAGGAGGATAAAAGACCCTTTGGACGACAGTCGTTTATAACTACACTTCGAATGAAATACAATTCAATTATCTCCTTTGAAAGGTTATTTCATTTGTAGAGAAAATGGAAATCAGGACAAAGTGAAAATAATCTCACATTGCATGTATCTTAATGCAATAATCAGGTAATGGTAAATATAATAAGATTTTAGTCCGTAAATTAAACATTACCGTTACGATGCCCTTACCGTTATGTTACCCTTAGTACTTTCTACTATAATAATTTCGTAGCAAATTGGGCTTACACTAGCAAATTTTCGAGGTGAGAAAACAGGGTTCGGAGTGGGTGGAGGTAATTTTCGTAATTAAATTTTCGATGTCAGCGATAAACGACTACCTATGTAAGTACCTACATATAATAATATACTATACATTGTAGAGACGAGACACGAGGCTAAAGGAAATTAATGAGTGTTTTAATAGCTACATAGTTTATACGCACAATATGACTACAATCATGAATTGCCAGAATTTGGTAATTTTGGAGGAAGGAAGGTGATGAGTGTGTTATCAAAACATACCTACCTGAAATATTTTAAGTTATAAAACCAGCATATTATATCGTCAAGCATAGTAGATTATCATAAAATGCATAAATGGATTGTAATCAAAACGAAACCATTGATTACTTGCGCAAAACTATAATTAGAACCACAGTGTAATAATGTATACCTAGGTACTTTGCGTAGGTAATTAATAATAATTATGAAATAGAATATAACACTAGACGATGCCCGTGACTTCGTCCGCGAGGGTTGAGGATTTTATTATTGTTGACTCTTAAGAATTATAATCCTTATACTAGGGACGTCGGGGTAATAGCTGCTTTTGCATCTTATTTTTTATCTTATTTTTTAATTTTACTGGTAAATTTTAAACCCAATTGTTTTACCTTTAGGGGTTTAATTTAGAAAATTCCTTTCTTAGCGGAAGCCTACGTCATAAATCTATTATAATAGCTATACCTACGTACCTACTAGCTGATTCCCGCGACTTCGTCCGCGTGTTTTAAGTTTTTTGATTTCCGCGGGAACTCCTTAATTTTCCGGAATAAAAAGTAGTCTATGTCACTCTCCAGGTCCTGAACTATATCCAAGCCAAAAATCACGTCGATCCGTTGCGGCGTGATTGAAGGACAAACCAACAAACAAACAAACCAACAAACAAATACACTTTCGCATTTATAATATTAGTATGATTAATAAATGTATGCTAAATTAAATTTCACCCCGATGCATCAAGTAGTAGATATAATATGCGTTGATAAATCAGTAGGTCATCTTTTCCTTAATATATATTAAGATTATTTGCGGTGCAAATTTAAAAAACCGGCCAAGTGCGAGTCGGACTCGCGCACCGAGGGTTCCGTACAAACCTGTAGTAAGTTTTACGATTTATGACGTATTAAAAATAAAAATTACGTTTGTTGTATGGGAGCCCCCCTTTAATATTTACTTTATTGATATTTAATTATTTATTTTGAAAGGTAATATACAAGTTAATATTCTGTGAAAATTTGAACCGTCTACCTGTTACCGTTTTTAATATTGAGCAAAAAAATACGAAAAAAACACGTTTATTGTATGGGGACCCCCCTTAATATATATATATTTTTAATTTTTAGTATTTTTTGTTATAGCGGCAACGGAAATACATCATTTGTGAAAATTTCAGCTTTCTAGCTATCACGGTTTATGAGATACAGCCTGGAGACAGACAGACAGACAGACAGACAGCGGAGTCTTAGTAATAGGGTCCCGTTTTTACCCTTTGGGTACGGAACCCTAAAAAAGGTTTATTTCAATTAAGGCCTAAAAGTATAAGGGAATTTGGCCTCAAGCGTGTTAACAGTTTTGTCGCCCATCGGCGCTCGGAGCTCGTTACACTTTGCAACCGGATGATATTGCTAATTGGCTTTCCTGGCTGCCGGAAATTGTATAAAGTTTAGCTAATGCGATACAAACCCTGCCATCTAACAATGATGTTTAATTGGATGAACTCATTTCAATGGTAGAATTTTCCAGGAACAATTTTTTATTTTTTATCCACTGCAAGTTAGCCCTTGACTGCGATCTCACCTGATGGTAAGTGATGATGCAGTCTAAGATGGTAGCGGGCTAACCTGTTAGGGGCATGGCAGTTTTATTAAACCCATACCCCTATTCGGTTTCTACAAGGCATCGTACCGGAACGCTAAATCGCTTGGCGGCACGTCTGTGCCGGTAGGGTGGTAACTAGCCACGGCCGAAGCCTCCCACCAGGCCAAAATAACGGCCAAAATAACGCCAAAATAAAGGCCAATACACTGAAATATTAGGGAGATACTCTCTCTCCGCATGGTATCCTCGTTTTAGTCATGACCCCCTTTATTATCTATACTTCTATACTAATATTATAAATGCGAAAGTTTGGATGGATGGATGAATGGATGTATGCATGTTACTCAATCACGCCAGAACGGCTGAACAGATCTGGATGAAATTTGGCACAGTGATCGATTATAGTCCGGAATAACACATAACTTTTTATCCCGGAAAAAGAAAGAGTTCCTTAATTAAAGAGAACCGAAAAACCTCAATCCAGATCAAATCCAGCTAGAGTTCACATAATAAAGGGGTTGCCTTAAGATAATAATATGGTAAGCCACTAGATAATATTACGTTACGTACTATTATCTAGTGGCTCGTATAATGTTACGTACGTTCGTACGTTAAGTTTGATTGCAACTCAGGTTAACGCAGGCAGGCACGGTGAAAAGTTGAATTCCAAATTTGGACCATTCTATTACCGAATTGGACCTCGTACACAAACAAGAGAACGACAAAAAGCATGTTTTTTTTTAAATTCTATAACTTGGGGGGTTTGTGCAGTCCTTAACATGCCACACTCATAAACCCTTACTGTTAATCGACCTTATTCCGCCTTTATCTACATTACACAGGCATCTTAAGAAATGGGGTAGGTAAAGACGATATTCAAATCCTTTTGATTACACTTGTTTATTTAAGAACTTTCTGGATTAAACACAATTCAATGTTTGCCCTGAATATGTACCTATTTACAGAGATAATAGGATTTTATATAAGTACGTGTAAATGGGAATTGCACACGACCCCATGACTAGCAAAAGGTGCATTTCCAATTATGAATTTCGCTCACCACTGTTGACTTTACACGGATTTTCAGTACCCAAAGTTGCAACGTGCAACTCTTATGCCTATTCTTGCACGTGAAAGCGTAACCAAGAACAACTAGGGCCCGTAATCAAACAATATCAAGTATCAGCTTAGTACACGTTCTCAAGTAATTATACTAATCAATACTAATATTATAAATGCGAAAGTTTGGAGGGATGGATGTATGGGTGGATGGATGATTGTTACTCAATCACGCCAAAACGGCTGAACGGATCTGGATGAAATTTGGCACAGAGATAGATTATAGTCTGGAATAGCACATAAGCTTCTTTTTATCCCGGAAAATTGAAGGGTTCCCGCGGGACCAACAAAAACCTCAATCCACGCGGACGAAGTCGCGGGCATCAGCTAGTTAGTCAATATATGCTTAAGGCGAATACTGAATCTTTTCTTAGCTCATGTCGGTTTACGGTCCTCGCAGATACGCAACGAACGTTAGAGTCAGGTAGGTACCTAGGCTGAAATCCGACCGCTCTCAAGACAGGTGAAACTACCCCAGCAAAAGCTACTGCCCAATAAATCTGTTCAATATTTCATTTTTAGTGTACCATAATCCCTTTTAGGTGGGTCCGATGGGAACCCCGGTTATAGTCTCGGCGATTCGTCCGTCTAGCTGTACATCTATTAATGTATAATATTATTTATTATTTGAATAAATCGTAACGGCATCTGGAAAAACGTTTTAAAAGCAAATTAGTAGCACATTCTTAGCCAATTTATCAGCTCTGTAAGCCCGCAACAATGGACATTTACTTATGTTTTATAGTCAAAAGCTGAAAAAAAGTTAAGATTGGCAAGCTTCGCTTTTACTGACAGTCAAAATTTAACAGTAATCGTAACGTAACTTTACCTATCATACAATTAGACGTTTCCGAACTCATATACCAGGAGGCTTGAATACGATTCAAGTCAAAGTTTACCCACATAAATCAGAATACTAACCATTACTAGTTTAACAGTAGCCATAACATAGCCTGCCATACTATTAGACTTTTGACTGTAACATACGCATATCAAATTAAGCGAATCGTAGGTCATGGGTCTATAATTCGCAGCGACGAGCGGGCAGCGGCAGACTGTGGCACGGACTTGTAAGTTGTGATAGCCGAGTTCGCCCTCCGGTGTTTGCAGCAAAACCACATTTCAGCTAGCAGTTTAAGCTCCATTGAAAACTTAATTATGACTGTCCTGTCTCTCGCTAAATTTAACTTAACTTGCTCTCAGTGTTACTTGAAGGTTACTAAGAAAACTTGAAGCTAAAAGCTTGATGGCTTTGGAAAACAGTAAACTCATATATGCCTTGGTGAGTTTATGTTTGTTATATTAACACAAGGTTTGTATACCCTTCAAATTGTTTTGCAATGTAACTCTACAACTGTTTACAAGATGCTTTATATAAAATGATAATAATTGAATCTATGATTATATATCGTAGGGATAGATAGATATTAAAACTATTAACCTTACTTTAAGTAACTCATAACTTTCAATGCATTTTAAAGTTTCCCTAATTTTCAAAACAACATGTCGCATTTTCCAAACATTTTCGTCTGGAGTTGTTCAGTGTTTTGTATTCCTCAGAGCTGTTCGCGAGGTACCAGTAGAATATTAACCGAGGACCCGGGACATATCGGGCCGAATAAAGTGAAATAAAGCACTGGGCAGACGAAAAGTGTGACCGTTGCGACGCGTGACGCGACTTCAAAGTTATTCGCTGTAGCGTGTTAAAGGTGCTGAATGTCGAACTTAGTGGGTGTTCCGATATATGCACTGCGAGCACTGTCAGTGCTCTTTACTGGGGACTTACAGTGCTCGCAGTGTATTTCGGAACACACCCGTCATGTTACAGCAAACTGTAAACAAACAGTACTTTGCCGCAAGTAGGTGCTTACACCCATGAGTCATGACTGCTTACGTGCTTTATTTACACACCTAACTGATGCTTGCGACTAGGTCTGCGTATTTTTTTGTGATGAAATTCCGGGATAATAATTATCTATGTCCGTCTCCACGGTTTTTCAAATTAAGATCAGTTCGTAACGTAAACTCAATACTCATCGTGCCACCGCACGTTATATATCTGACCACGCCTTTAACCTCGTAGCAAAATATACAGAGCAACCGACGATGTTGCAATGCATTTCGCCACCCTAAATAAAATGTTTTTCGGAGTTTAAGCACTGTGATTTATAAAATTGATGCGATGATTAAACTTCATATTCTAATAAACGTATTATTTTAAATTATGGTATACTATAGATGCTGCCCGCGAAGTTGTCCGCGTAGCTAAGGGTTTTAAAATAATCCCGTTGGAACTTTTTGATTTTTCGGCATAATAAATGTAGCCTGCTTTCTTCCCCGGAATGCAATTTAACAATGAACCTAAAATATACCACATTTCGTCATAATCTATTTAATTGATGTGCCGTTAAATGTATTCTACAGAATCACCTACGTGGCGTAGCATTACTCTACGCCTAGCACATACAACGCTGATAATAAATAATATTCTTTCGAAGTAATAATGATATAATCTGTCCCGTTATTACTATAAAACGTGTGATAACTACACTTCTTTAATTTATCCTCAGTTAAGGTAGAAGTTCTTACATAAGTTAATTGAAGTCCGTCTAGGAGTTGAACGTACTCGAACTTTGATTCTGTTGGCTGTTAGTTACAGAGCGCTTACGAATTTAATTCCTACCTCTACCTGTATCAATAGGATGTCTTCAAGGCAGATTTTTTTATAAACTTCTGATATAACCCCTTTCTTTTGCTGATTATATTATCATTACAAAGCACATGGTGAACTGGTCGAGCCGAATAGTGAGAACCCCGAATTGATAATAATTTGATGCGTGGTGAACGCAACGTTGAAATATTTCCCAAAAATACGAGTTCTTTAACGTTTGAAAATGTGTGTTATGTAGCAATTCCAAGAGCGATATTCATAGAACATTTTTTTTTATTTTTTTATTATCAAAATAAAAATCGATACAGCTTTGGTGGGTAGCACTGCGAAAAACCACGTAGGTTTAAATTGCGTGCTCTTCCGTCAACATATCAGAATTTTAAACTATTTATAGGTATTAAAATTTAAACTATTTAAATTACTAAAAATACATGAAGAAAATTAAAACTAAACTACCTACAATTCACAGCTACAATTTGCTTAAAAAATGCGATTTTATTATTTAAATTTATTATTTTTATTAATTAAATTTTAAATTATTCTTAGTTAATTCTAAATGAAAAGCGGATTCCCTATTCTGTGCTATAGAATGCTACTGACTATTGAATGCTTTCAGCATTTAGGTCGTAATTTCTGATTGAGAAGTTGCAATAACATTTGAACCCTATGATCACGTCATGAACATTAAGCCATTAAGCTTAGGCTTAGGCTTAGACTTGTAATACCTAATTATAATTTTATTCGCTTAATTCGTTTCTCTACATGTCGAACCTGTGTCCTCCCAAAAGCTTACATATTATGTGAGACTACAAAATAAAAAAATACTTGAGGTGCCGTTTCTACCTGAGATGTGCGTAAACCCCACTAATAGGAGAGTTTGATCTAACTCTCCTAACTACTAACTAATCCAAGCTATGAACATCATGCGCTCGTTTGCCACCATCGAAATAGAATGAGTAGGTACAATAATTATACATCAATGTTTCTAGTGGAAAGGCAGCCTGAATAACAAAAGATTCACGAGGATAACGAAATAATTTGGAAAATAAAAATATAATATTATTAAGTAGATTATATTATTATATGACGTTGTTTGAAATATACTGGCAAATATAACCGCACGTGATGATGACCGGCTATAAAAGTGTAACACCTAAAAGACGAGGTCGCTCGTAAAACTCGGAAGACGGGAAGGTACTCGTAATTCTCGTGGACATTCCGGAATATTATATTTGGAATATGTCTCCCCGACACCACCGCAGCATTTCATAGCTTTTCGTACTTAATGCTCTGTACGAGTACATTATAATATTCTTACGATACTAGCAACGAGCCTTAGGTACTTGTCATAGTTACGCACGTACGAATTACGATTTATCCAATAATTTTATCTTAAAGTAAAAGAAACATCGCCTTTAATTTTATTTTATTCATTATTCAGCGGGTAAATCAAAATATGTTTATAGGCGGCAGTAAACTTAATCTCGCGCAGTATGAAAATTCTCTTGATTATTGAAAAACAGGTCAAGTGCGAGTCAGACTCGCGCACTAAGGGTTCCGTACCACCACACAATGTAAATTATTTTTCATCCCACCATCTCGGAAAGAGTATTTTTATTCTTCGATAACTGATGGTAAAAGCCGTTATTATCCTCTAGAGGATAAAGTAAATTGAATTTAGAACATCGTGTGCACGTTAGTAAATATCACTCGTCTATGAAGTTTGTGAATTCAAAACATCATTAAAACCTATTTACTTGTACCTCTATGGTGCCGAATTTCCATACAATCGTTTTTAATTTGTTAAAAACTCACACTCGTAACCTTCTTGGTGTACTTTTTTAATTTGCTTTGCGCGCACCATTTTCTTTCACGTCATATTGTTTAAAATTAAAACCGATTAAAAACAAGAAAATTGAAAATAAGTGAAAAACCTAAAATGAGTGATTCTAGTGACGAAGAAATTAACAGAATTGAATTTAATCTTGTGATTTTTTTTGCATTTAGTCATTTCCTCGCTGAGGTGGGATGAAAAGTTACCTTGTGATTTTTTTTGCATTTAGTCATTTCCTCGCTGAGGTGGGATGAAAAGTTACGTGTTGCACTCGAGTGAAAAGATTTTTCACCTCGTGCTCTTTTGATTCCCTCGCTGACGCTCAGGATTCTAATTTTTGAATCACTCGCTCCGCTCGTGATTCAATTATAGAATCCTTCGCTTGCTCGGTCATCAAAATTGAGCACGCGGTTAAAAAACAACTTTTCACTCTTGTATAACAAATAACTATTAACAACACGTAATCAGCTGTGAAACAACTGACTTACGTATGGCGCTAAACGGGTAGCGCCTGCAAACAATTCGACTCCCTATGAGAACTTAACCCTAATTTACGATTTTCGCATATTTTCCTGTACTTGTGCTGTGAGACCTTGCTTCTTGCCAAATTTTTGCCACTTATTTCACTATAGGTTTTGAAGCCCTACGCGGAAACGCCCGTTTTGATTTATTGGTGAGTGTCAAAATATGTAAAATATGCAGCACAGAGACCTTTTGATTGCGTTGATTTAGAAGCTTGTAGACCTACTCGTAAGTATTAGATATTAATTTCAACTTGATCCCTTCACGCGTTCCCGAGAAAAAGGTGGGTGACAGACAGACGGACGGACAACCAAGTGATCCTATAAGGGTTCCTTTTTTCCTCTTGAGGTACGGAACCCTAAAATCAGGTAAAATAATTTTGATAAACAAAAAGAAAATTGGCGATGACTTAGGTAAATACTTAGCTATACGCCTATGACACAAAGGAAAATTGAAGCCGTATCCAAGCAAATCACTGCCCGGTCCCTGTCCTATGTCCGCTCCAAGCCACCTATAAATTAGCCATCACTTTTTGCACATTTTCCTTTGTAATTCACGAAATATTTTTCAGGCATTCATTTGTTGAAGTACCTACTTAATAAACACATTAATGTTGACTTGACGGCTTCAGTTTAGGTATACTGAGACATAATAATTATGATATTATATTTTGAATCCTAAAAGATTTAATAGCGAGCTTTATTAACGAAATTATCGAAATTCGTTACAGCCATCTTTTTCCATCACTTTTTGCACATTTTCCTTTGTAATTCTCGGAATATTTTTCAGGCATTCATTTGTTGAAGTACCTTGAATTGACGGCTTCAGTTTAGGTATAGGTACTGAGAAATAATAATTATGATATTATATTTTGATCCTAAAAGATTTAATAGCGAGCTTTATTAACGAAATTATCGAAATTCGTTTTATATGAGCGCAAAAGGCTCTGAAAATAGGTGGATTTCAAAGTAAGTACCTACCTAATACCTATTCTGATGAAATGCAACGAAAGGGTGTACCTTTTTTAGGTAGGTCTTCTTCGGAGGTCATGCCGGCATTATAAAATACTTACCTGTTTTAAATTTTCTCGTATGTATTCTACGAGAACGTTTATTCTATTTAATACATTTTCATTGTGTCGACTAGGTCTAGACCAAATGAAAAACCAAATTAATTACGTAAATTGATAACCCTAAAGTATGCATTTAACTCGGGGAAGACTAGCCATTATTTGCATGTAAAAAGTTACGTACTGTTTGGAATTATTTTCATAGAATTTCTGACAGTCATGAGGACGACGACAGGCTTACGTTAATTAAAACTATAATTATTAATCCCACTTAAGCACAAAATATTTTTCCAATATCCTACTCCATAAACATGAACAATATACTTCAAGACTTGTTTCAATTAACCTGTTTTAATACATCTTAAACAAATAAGATTTGGATATGAGGGTTAAAAAATAAAAGAAGAACAAGTTAATAACCTTTTTTATGAAAATAGATTATTGTACTATTAATAAAATCAATAACGTAACATAAATATATAATATAATCCATAAAGATACAAAAGCTCACTTATATTAATTCTTCTCTAAATATTTCACGTTACATTCTTAATAACAATTACTTATAACGCAGGTACAGTGTACACTGGGTCACTTGTTTTTTAGGGTTCCGTACCCAAAGGGTAAAAACGGGACCCTATTACTAAGACTCCGCTGTCTGTCTGTCTGTCTGTCTGTCTGTCTCCAGGCTGTATCTCATAAACCGTGATAGCTAGAAAGCTGAAATTTTCACAAATGATGTATTTCCGTTGCCGCTATAACAACAAATACTAAAAATTAAAAAAATATGTATATTAAGGGGGGTCCCCATACAATAAACGTGTTTTTTTCGTATTTTTTTGCTCAATATTAAAAACGGTAACAGGTAGACGGTTCAAATTTTCACAGAATATTAACTTGTATATTACCTTTCAAAATAAATAATTAAATATCAATAAAGTAAATATTAAAGTACTCCCATACAACAAACGTAATTTTTATTTTTAATACGTCATAAATCGTAAAACTTACTACAGGTTTGTACGGAACCCTCGGTGCGCGAGTCCGACTCGCACTTGGCCGGTTTTTTATTTTCTATACAATATTATTTGTACATTTTTATGCTTTTAAGCCGATGCTTACTTTATCCGTCTTATCAGCTAAGTATTATTATTTTATTGATGCTAAAGCTGGTCGCACATTGGCTTCTATAACCTGAACGTCCATAACGTATTGAAGAGTCTTATATAGGTACTCTACTGTAAGTAGCTGTAAAATACTTCAATCCTATAGCCGCCCCCGAGCGTCTAAAAGTAGATGAAAACCTTCGTTTATAAACAGCAGATGTTAAGTAGCCAATGGTAGCTAAACTTTTAACAATGGACGTCCAGCCTTGACATTTTTAATAAGTATTAACGCTGAAACAAGTTGCTTATATAAAAAAATAACCTGCAAGCTTTAAACAGCTAGTTTTTTGAGCCTTAGCCTTACGGGTAAACAATGTTTCTGGAATTTGAAAACTTATAGGCGAAGATGGCAATTGCAAGTAATAAATAATTCTTAAGCTAACCTGTAAGATATCCTGGATCCACACACACACACATAATAAAACTGTACAGTCGTTTGCATGTCAGTCTTAGTGCATGTTTTATTTATTTATAGAAATAGAGTAGTAGCAAGGTTCTATTACCTATTCTGTGGTAGTAGTGGGCGCCCCCATACCTACAAAAAACTTGGAGCGTGACAGAAGATCCACAATGTGACTCGAGATAAAAAAATTAGTACACCTGCTAAACAATTAAAGTCGTTTTGTATAAACGCAACAGAACAATTGCTTTAGCACAACTCTGTATTATAAGCAAAATCTTTGTTAAGTAAATTCGCTAATTTTCATTGTTTCTATAAAAAGATGAAGGAAAAGGCATGTGACCCAAACTCATGGGGCTACATCCCCCAAAGCATAAGGCTTCTCGACGTTGGTCTTGAGGTAGTAAATTCCGTCTTTCCTGAAACGAAACAAAAGACTTTCACACAGGGTGACCACAAGGTGAAACGAGGTTACCTAAATACAAATATTTTTAAAGTTAAGATTTAGATTTAGAGACATTAAGATTTGAAAATCATCGATTTTCGAAGTCAACCAAATTCTTCAACAATAATAATGTGAAAGTAGGCAAATTTTCACATTAAGTGCTTAAGCGTTATGAATTTTTTTATTTATTAATAAGTAAGTAACAAAAAGTATTAAATAAGAAACGATATTGTACGATATTATCTAGCTCTGGAGGCATATACCTACTATAAAATACCAGGTATTGTGCCAAAATTTTCCAGGGAAAGAGAGCAGAAGGATACCCTAACTTTACGTCAAAGATTTAAATAGCCATTGTTCTTGCTTCAAGAGAAAGTTCTTATACGACGTCGGCGATAGATTTGGCCCCGTTGTAAAGTATTCTTTTGTTAATAGCGTTTAACATAAGTTAATTTAAAGCTGACTAATTTATAAGATTATTTAAGGAGGAAGGTTAATTATGAAAGGAACAATTACATAATAAAACTATAAAATAAAATAAGGCGTCTAAGGAAAGTTAAGGAAACTAGATTAACACAATTTTATGAAAACGCTCTGTAGGTACTTATAAAGCACAAGCTTAATTTTAAGAGCAAAAACAGACTAAGGACCAGACATGACAAAGTAACGTCAGCGTGAAACGTCCGCTCCGAAAGGGAACACGCTTTGTACTGTCGCGCTTGTGTGTGCAGCTTCATATAAAGGTGAGTTCTGCGGAGGTCTGTTGTGTTATTTGAAGTCATAATTTTTTGGGATATTATCTGACACCTTTTCGTGTGAGTGAATTCAGGACGCATCCTTGTTTCGAGCTCGTTAATAAAGTGAACCAACTGAATAAAGTACCAGCTACGCTGAGTGCTTACATAGGTTTACAATAGTTATTTGTGCCATGTAATGGGGCCAAAGAAAATTTTTGTTCCCCGAGGGCGCTATTTTGAATTCAGAGCGAAGTGAAGGATTCTATAGTAGAATCCCGAGCGTAGCGAGGGATTCTAAAGTAGAATCCTGAGCGTAGCGAGGAATTCAATATACGCCGCCCGAGAACAAAAAATTTGGCCCCGAGTGACACACACTATTTTTCATCATTACGTATGAGAAAAAGCTAGGAGTATCAACCTACTATGTATGGACATTACCTATACGTTTAAGCACCAATCAGAAGATACTCCTATCAACCTTCTATGTAGTTGTATAGACATTATTTAGACGTATATTTAAAGTTTAAATAAAATGTAAAGACGTATATCCGATCAACAAATTGATTACGTGACTTCGGACCAATCAGAACAGAGAAATGCAAAGTCGTATATTCGATCAACAAATTGATGACGTGACTTCGGACCAATCAGAAGAGAGAAATGAAAAGTCCTATGGGCCTACAAGTTACACTTTGCTCCCGCTATCCTCTGAAGCCAATATGCGTTTTTCGAATAGGTATGATGAAAAAGTAATTAGGTACTTACCCGTAATGAATATCAAAGCCGCCCATGATCAACTTCTCGCCTGTGCCTTTACACGACCTCTGGTAGTAAAGCTCGTCGTAATCCTTGCAACGGACGGCAGTGAATGGCACATCAGATATTATCGACTCCGCGAAAAACATGTGGGCCCGGTTATGAGCACACAGTCCTGTGAAAGACGGAAATATAATATGATGGCTAGTTATCCTTTAATGTCAAGGGTTTTCGACGACCTCCGTGGCGCAGCTGTGAGTAATGTTAGTAGGAGTGATCCGCTACAACATTACCCTATCAACTACCAACAACTTAGCAGTAATCTAGTTGTCGTCGTTGTCGTCAACCGATAGACGTCCACTGCTGGACTTATAAGACTCTTGCAAGGACTTCCACACGACACGATCTTGCGCCGCCTGGATCCAGCGGCTCCCTGCGACTCGTCAGATGTCGACCGTTCACCGAGTGGGGGTAAAGAAACTCTGATGCTGAGATGTATAGAGCGTACTTTGACTTGGCTCAGACTTTACTTAGAGTTAAAACGAGATAGATTTATATTGTGAGTAACATGTGAGTAACATAAATCTTACGTCGTTACGTCGAGTAACGTTTTAACCATGTCTTAAGTCTAAGCAAAGTCAAAGTTCGCTATATATCTCACACTGAGCTCTCACCACTACCCGCTGAATGACCCTGAGCTTTTAGTTTCATATGAGGCCCATTATAATTAACGACCATGTCTGGATGAATGATAATGATATTTCACTAAAACTCATTACCTCTATAATCGATGCCGCATCCAGGTTGACGAGTTCCGCCATTCGGGTAGAAGTCAATATGTCCTAGAGGTGCTGCAAAACCTAGGTAGCCTCCGCAGGTATGTATCACTTCAACGTGTCGCGCATCGTGCTTGTCTAGACGTGCGTCTTTATTACCTAGCGTGAATAGGGGTAATGCAGGGTCTAGACCTGAAAAATTCAAAATAGCAATGTCACAATCTAGAAGGTAAGGAACATTTGTAAGGAATATAAATAGAAAACTGTCAATGCTCAGACGAGCTTGCTTCTGCCTACCTAATACTTATTACAATCAGGTATTTTTTTTAATTTGCTAAGCAAATAACACTTCTATAGCAATAACTGTAAAAAAAGCAGTAAAAAACAATACCTAGGTACTTATAAATAAATCAATAGCAACAATTAATTTAAGTGAGAAAGAGATGTTTGGTACCAGACCAACTATAATTAAGGGGATAAATAAGTAAAAATATGCCTCAACCCAGAAAGCGTTAACCGATTTACCTGTAATAGTATCTATGGGTCCTTCTTTCACGTATGCTCCAGCTATACCCACAACATGAGCACCCAGACTATGTCCTATGAGATGTACGTTGTCCATTGATACACCTTCGCTTATTAGAAAATTAAGAAACTCAGTAAGCAATCTTCCAACCATCGCTACGTTGTAACTGGCCAATATGTAGTTAACATTGGCCGCGGTGCCCCAGTCTACCACGATAATGTTCAGGTCGCTCACATTTAGGTATGCTGAAAATAAAAGGATACTAAAATTACCTCAAAATAGGCACCGGAAAACGCAGCGTTTAAATAAACTCCGCTCCCTAGTGGGAGGCTCTAGGCATGTTTGCCTAGAGCCTCCCACCAGGGAGCATCATCATGTGTCATTTAGTGTTCCAGTCAAGCGCAAACTTGTCCAGTGTCCGACAAACTTATCTGACCCGGTGGCCAATATTGGAACAAATTTTTATGCCTGTTTATATAGTTTTTGTTTTTATTTTATTTTTCATATTGACGCTGTCACGGGGTCAGATAAGTTTGTGGGACAGAATTATTGACAGTTTTGAAGATTCAAGCAAGAGCAAAATACTTACTACATAAGTATACCCATCCACTAACCACTAGCGAGCGTCTGTCAATAGATACGACGACAAAGTAAAATATAATGTGATTTTGAAAGTCTGCTTTGGGTCATTATGACGATAAGAACCCAAAATCTCGGTTTTAAAATTGTTGTCTGTCCCTCTGTATGAATGTTAAACGAATTTGAGAGCGGATCAGTGGACTTTACAAGGGATCTATATAAGTATGCATTGAATTATTATGTACTAACCGTACGATGTAATCTAGGCTACTTTGCGCTACAGGAAAACATCGAGTTCCTAAATGAACACAAAAATTCTCTACCGACGAAGTGGCAAACAATAGATACCTTGTCAATGAAATAAACTTGATAATCGATTTAAGTATTCTGCGTTCAATTAACACAAAGTAAGCAACTGAATAATCAAAAACAAAGGCGACATAATAGAGCCACTTAAATACAAATTGCTCGATAAAATTACACTTTCTCAAACTTTCATTTAGCAATAAATTGAATAAACGGCATTTCAAAAGATCGTCATTACCAGAAGCAATTTACATAAAAGATAAATGCCGACCGTCAACGCTTTGCGACCTTCCGGCGGTTAGTTCTACTGCCTAAAACATCTCCGTTTTCTACAGAATAATGCATTCAGTTCACATTATGGTCTCTTCGAGTTCCTTTTTAATAATTTCATTCAGCTCATTCGAATGAAAAACCTTTTTCGAGGATATTTACCTGTTATTTTATTCCTAAGTTGGGGTGAAAGAATTTTTTAAATTGTGCTTTGAGATGCGTGAATGCTGACGCAAAGGACGCGTCATTTAAAGGTCTTGAAAACAACATAATATTATTTTTCAAGCATACATAGATATAGGTAATGTCACCGTTTGATATAGATACACAGCTTTTAAAAAACTCCGTTTTGCCGATTTTACTTATTACACATTTTTACATTTACAAACCCTTAAGTACCTTCAAGGCAAGGGTGAAAATTGAAAAGGCATCTTCAAAGCGTGTTCCAGTTCAAACCTGTTTTGCTTTCCATAATGCGCAAGACTATCCTGCAATCAAATAAATAAACCTCATGCAAATTTCCAGTAACTGTAGCATTAATTTTATGACTGTAACTATAAAATATTGCTTGTAATGCCACAGGTACTAAGAAAACTGTCTTAAATACCGAAGAATTTCATATCTACAAATAGAAAATTGATTTTCTCGAACTATTTTCACATAAACGTACCTTGGTTCTTAACGATTGTAAAACATTTTCAATGAAACGAAATTACACTTCCTTAAGTTCTACATCGCTGTAAATTATATGAGCCGTAGCTCAAAAGCTCGTTACGACGAGGAGCAATTTATATTAAAGATTTAAAAGGCACCAACAGCACTTTGCGACCTTCCGTCGCTTAAGGCTCCTTCCTGAAGCAGCTCCGGTTTGAACAGTGCATTCAGGTTGCGCTAAATGTTCAATATTAAACTTATTTGCAATAAACTCTCCTTCGAAGCATATTTTTATTTCTGAAACTCTTTTCATGTCCAAATGAAAAGCTAGCACTTGACGGTCAACTGAGCTGACGGTCTCACTTACGTCAGTAATCATGCAGCCTAAGATGAAAGCGGGTAACTTGGAAGCGATATAATGGCCTATAGCAGTTTAATTAAAACTAAACCTGCGGTGACGGCTTGGTAGGGTGGCGACTAGGCCAATCCGAAACGTCCAGTGGTGAGTAAACCAGACCGTACTTAGCCAATTTAGAAAGGAAAAATGTTCTAATTGCCCTGCCAGGAATCAAATCGATCCTCCCATCCCACAACACTTCTCACTGCATCAGGGTTGTCTTAATATTATACAGATTAGTTATAATATCACGTCAACGTCTTCGGCAAATAACTTATTAAAACCGCTAATACTAGTGGTTCGCCCCGAACTTAGACCTCGCGGTATCCTAAGATAGTTTTAACTATCTTTACGTTCATAGACATCAGTACTATCACTATCAGTAGACTATTTTTTTATTACGTAAGATGGTGCTAACGTCTATTATTTGTAAGCATAAACGAATAAACTTTTACAGAGCGCCATTTATTGACATCATTGTGAAGTTCTGTTAAAATACTGAAGCTCATTAAAAATTAAATAATTTCGTTTCCTTATAATATTTATCTAATTTTAGTATGTTGTTCAAGTACAGGTTATAATTCAAATACATAATTGATAAGTTTCAGCCTCTCTTTTACAAAATTGAGAGTTATGCAACTTTGGACGTTAGAAAATCTCCACTTTGTAAGCCCCTCATTTCGTAAATTTTAGGGGAATAATTAAAAAAAAAACTATTTTTGGACTATTCCTAATTATCTTTAAATAAATGATGTACCTACCGCTATAAAAAATATTTTACTTCGCATTCGCTTCTATGAGAGCCCCCCTGAAATAAAGATTTTTATAACTTTTTTAGCCATATTCGGCTGGAGGCATCGGTTTACATATTACATATATTTAAATTTGAAGTAATTACGTTCAGTAATTCAGAAGTTATAAGGCTCTGACAGACGGACGGACAAGTGCAAATTCACTCAAGTAGACTCAGAGACCTTCGCTTCGCTCGGTCAATTAAAAATGCGGCCTGACACACTCAATCAGTCACTGATCGAATTAATAAAGCCCTCCCTTGGACCTGGAAAGCTGTAAATTTACACAGAACTTCCGTTTATAATTTAGACAGGGAATAAGGTTGGATTTTTTTAATTCCCACGGGAGCGAAGTATAACAAAATATCAACGTAATTTTAGCACTGGATGATAATATGTTATGCTGTGTAATAAAAAACTTCTCGAGGCCAAAAAACTATTAGTGATTTAAAAATTTGCCAATCACTTTGCAACCGCTACGTTTGGTGAATGGAGAAAATGTTGAAAAAATTTACCTAAATCACTCATAATTTACTTTGAATCATTTAATATACTTTGTAACTGTAACTTACTTTGAACACTAAGTAACTGCTGCTACGGTGCTGACCATTTTTAGTTGCTTCTTTTGTAATGTAAGCAAAAAAAAGCTATCGAAGTCATCTATGCTTCTCGTATAAAAAATTTATTAAAATATCAAAAACAAAACCGAGAAAGTTCTGAAGCAGAAAGAAATGAAGAATTCAAATGGCTTTTTTCATAAAGATACTAATACCTTCTTTAATGGATTCCGGCATGGGACCGTCGCCGTAATTGAGCCAGCCGTGCGCCAGGACTTTCACCTTGTTATTAAAGTTAAAGTTGGATTCGCGCAGCATCGATGAATCGTTCGCTTGAAGAAGTTGGAATACATATGGGTTCCGCCTGAAAATAGAAATGTCAAAATTTAAAATGGAATACCTAACTACCATAATTAGTAGTACAGGGAAAATAAGCTATAGGTAAACTTACTCAATTTTATTTATTCTACTACAAGTTAGCCCTTGACTGCAATCTCACCTGGTGGTAACTGGTAAGTAAGTGATGATGCAGTCTACGATGGTAGCGAGCTTACCTGTTATGTGTATGGCAGACAATATTATAATATTAGACCCATACCCTTAATCGGTTTTTACACGGCATCGTATCAAAATCGTAAGTCTCACTGCTTTGTAAGTGGATTATGGAAAAGCTGCATAAATCATTGTGATTGGCTAATTTACTTAGCGGATTGTAACAAACTAAATTTTAGTTTTCTTATGTGTATCTATTATTATTATTTTGAAGCCTTTATTTGCTAAAATATTAACATAAATTTAAAAAAAATACTTATTGCATAAAAGGTTAAAATAAAATATTTTAGCGCCCTAAGAGGGTCGGTCTCCTCCAAGCTCTCCCATAGCTTCCGGTCTAATGCCTTCATGTGTATCTATATAAACTATACACTGTAGTCTGTGATCTAAACACTACCGTAAAATAACACCTGCTTCGTAATAACCTGCTTGGTAAATAAAGTATCTACGTAAGTAAGTAATTTTTCTTGGTTTACCTTGTAAACAGTCTAAACTGGACATCATGATTGTTCACCCATCCCCAAGTCCGTGTCTCGTTCACAGATGGTATCGGGGCGTGGGTCTGTACACTAGCAAGCCACACCGGATCGTAGGGTGCAGGCGCGTCCCATTTAACTGCCCCTACTGGAAACACCAATTATGATATCAATACTAGCTGATGCCCGCGACTTCGTTCGCGTGAATTGAGGTTTTTCGGTTCCCGCGGGCACTCTTTACTTTTCCGAGATAAAAAGTAGCCTATGTGCTATTCCAGACTATAATCTATCTCTGTGCCAAATTTCATCCAGATCCGTTTAGCCGTTGGAGCGTGATTGAGTAACAAACATCCATACATCCATACATCCATCCAAACTTTCGCATTTATAATATTCAAATAATATTAGGTAATTCATTAAAGCGAACCTCTGTGCTTCAGCTTTCTAAGTCCAAAGGTTTGAGCTGAGCAATGATAATTCAGTCTGAGAGAGTGATTTTTTTTCCTTTATATCGGTGGCCAAGTCTGTTTTGGTTAGTACACAATTTTCTCTAAACTAATGCTAATTTTATTGCTATGTCTTTCAGAATATTCCATGAAGAAAGGGACCGCACTAAATAAAATTTTAGTCCTCTCAATTTAGAAACTGGGTACATCCAGAATTAGCATCTTTATATGCTGTTGTGATAAGTATGCGATGAGTTGTCAAACTTTTTCGTACACCTACGACGACCTAAGCTAAAAATTAACAGAGTAAGTTTTCTCCTTGTTTGTTTAGCAACTAACTAGCTAACAAGATTTATTGCAAACTAACTATTGAGGCACCTAACCGGAACTAACGCAAGCAATGCGCTTTCTCTTGGGTAATCGACTTATACCATGCTTAAACCTTAGTCATAAACCATGAGAATCTATACTGAGAATTTAGTTCTTAGTCTAAGGGCGGGTGCTATGCCAGCTGAAATTTTATTTTGTGAGAAAAGTATCAGCTCTCTGACTCTCACTCCAACGTCCCCAGCAAATATTCGATACCGACCACATACCGACGAAGTATGATCGATGAATTTCCCGAGTTAGTTTCTAAATTCCAATTAGATTTCCTTAATACCTAGGTAGTTTTAAATCATTAATTATTTAACAACATCACCGTATGGGTATCACACCAAAAAAGTCCATGGCCATAATATTCTTAAGATTTGTATCAATGCATTAAAATTCAAGGATAGTTGCGGACATCCATAAAATTAAGTCTCGCTTTTTTGAAAGTATGCGAAAGTTGAATATGTGTTCTTACTTTGGTACCTACGTTCAGGTTACTATTCAAATTGCTTACCTATCTGCTTTATGTAATTGCCTGAAGAAAGTATGTTCAAGGACCTACTTACCTATATTTAAAGGAAAAATTAAGTAGCTCTGCGCTAGGATATTAATTCAATGGGTGCCTAGTACAGTCTAAGTGCATCGACATAATATTACGACTCGACGAGATTACGATTGAGTTCAGACTCTGTTTTCGACGATTACCTACTTCTACGATGACTTCGCGTCCGCGTGGGTTAAGGTTTCTGAAAAACTCTCTCTGTACCTACTATACCTACCACATTTCGTCAAAATAGGTTTAACAGGTCGGCTGTAAAAGCGTAGCAGACAGATGGACAGACAGACACACTCTCGCATTTATAATAATGGCATGGAAGTATGGAGTATTATAACTTAGTTCTTTAGAACTGGAACGTCTCTGCGAAACACAAAGGAAATAATATCCTCTGCATTTTCTCGGAGCTTCGAAGAGCCAAAATCAGGCCTTTAAGTCGTATAAACGTTTACTCACAATGAGCTAATGTACTAAGTATTAAATTATTATGTAATAACTAGATGATGCCCGTGACTTCATCCGCGTGATTAGGTTTTTTAAATTCCCGCGGGAATCTATTCAACCTTAGAATAACTAAGTTATTCTAAGTATTCAACCTATCTACCAAATTTCATCGAAATCGGTTGAAAAGATGGCCGTGAAAGCGTAGCAGACAGACAGACGGACAGACAGACTGACTGATGGACAGACAGACTGACAGATGGACAGATGGACACACCCACTTTCGCATTTATAACATTAGTATGGAAGTATGAATTCCATACTAATATCTATCTATCTATCTATACTTATAATAAAACTGTAACAGGTCCAATTCTGTACATTGAAGATATTTTGAAAATTTTTTTTGGAGGGCACTCATTATTCGACACTGAAGCCAAATCTGTAATTTTTTTCATTTTTGTCTGTCTGTCTGTCTGTATCTTGGCCGCGCATTACGCCGAAACTACTGAATGAATTCAAACGAAACTTGGTACGATTTGAGCCCATACTACGAGGTAGGACAAAGGATACTTTTTATCCCGAAATTTTTCCCCCGAAGGGGTGAAATAGGGGTTGAAAGTTTGTATGAAAGTCCTTAATTTCTCAAGTTATAGCCATGAAACTTGATAGGTATATGAGCTGCGGGTTGAAAATGAAAACATATGTGTTTCACAGTTTTTCAAAATTCCACCCCCGAAGGGGTGAAATAATGGGTTGAGAGTTTGTATGAAAATCCTTAATTTCTCAAGTTATAGCCATGAAACAGCATTTGGGCTTTCGTTAAAATATGAAGAAGTAACTACGTGTTTCACCATTGGGATAGTATATAGGCTACTTTTTATCCTGGAAAATTAACTGAAAAACTTATTCCACGCGGACGAAGTCGCGGGCATCAGCTATAAAGAATATACATACATACATAGGCTACTTTTTATCCCGGAAAATTAATGAGTTCCCGCGGGAATCGGAAAAACTTAGTCCACGCGGACGAAGTCGCGGGCATCAGCTAGTTATAAATAGTCGCGAAGTCTACGCATAGTGCGAATAGTCGCAGCCATTGACATAAATGTAGTATACATACATAGACCTCCTATGGCGCAGTGAAGAGCTATGTGGCTCAATATATCTGGATTCTGGGAAGTCCCGTGTTTAATTCCCGGCAGGCCGCAGGGGTAAATATCTAAATAATTCTCTCTGGTCTAGTAAGATGCCGCGTAGAAAGCATATATCATCCCTTCTTGATTAGTACACTTACAATTTAGTCTCCATTATCATTATAAATATATCACAATCAAGAGCTAACAAAAAATATAACTTGATTATTATGACTTTATAAAGTACACGGATCGGTAATGGGAAAATTCATCTTACAGATTATGTAAATAACTATACTAACTGTACTGTCCGGTGTCCCTAAGAAATAGCAATATTTTTATAAAATATCGTTTTAACATTGGCTTTACGGCTTAACATATTTTAACTGTATACAAAACATTATAGGTAAGGTAGGTAAGTAGTATTTGTTTCTAAATTTCAAGTCATATTTTTAGAATGGCTGTGACATATTGTGTGTAGACAGACGGACTGAACTAGATGGAACCCACAGAACAGGGAATCTGCTTATTACTACCTTCTGTTCTGTGACGGAACCCTAAACACCTCTAAAGTTGTCAAAAATACTTATTTATATTTTTTACCCAGGCCGGAAATAAACAATTCACGGCTAAGTAATATTGTGATTTTAAAAGGACTGATGCCAGCTGAGGCCTTTTTAAATAATCGAGGCCGTTAATTGCTATTTGTATAGTACTTTTCTCTAATTTGCGAGGAAACAAAGCTTTTCTAGATGATAGAGTCAAAACATGACGTAAAATAAGGGACACCTGTATGTCCTACATGCATTGATGTAGAATTTTAGTACCTCTACATGTAATAAATAAATTGAGTAGGTATTGAGTATTCTACATTGCGGATAGAGATGGCGTTGACTCTCTTTTAAGGAGAGAATAAGATATAGCTGCTGTACCTACTTACTTAGTTTTTATTTTAGACCGGGATCAACGTTATATACTATAGGTACTATAGTGGTCCGTGGTCTAAGTAGGTAAGTTTTTCAATTTTCATCCAAAGACAAGATAGCCCTTGACTGCGATCTCCCCTGATGGTAAGTGATGATGGAATGTGGCAGTATTTTTAATACACCCATACTCTAAAGGAATTATTTTAATGAAAAGGTTTTTGGGTCTTGCCCAAAACAAAATTAAAGCCAACATTAACAAAATATTATTAGATAGGCAAGTAAGAAAACGTACACTTAATAATCAAACATAAACACACAAACCTGAATAAACAAGGAACAAACACCAAATCATTCCAGCTGCCTTCTCGAATAACAAACATTAAAGTCACGAAGAGGGTAAAACAAACTTTGCGAGCATTGAACAAAATTTTGTTAAACTTTAAACGGGTTGAAACGCTCATTTTGGAGCTAAATCTAATTGGTGGACCGACGACGAGTACTCCAACATTTTCACTGACATACCGAAGCAAAGTTAGAATTTAAATTTGCGTAGCGGTACATCGGGGAGCATTAGGATTCATTGAACGTGTTGGAGTCTCGTCCATTGATCATATTAATCAAATGTACCCATTACGTATCCACGCCGTGTGAAGGGCTTCGGAAGAGACCCCAAACGACCGTTTCTGATGAAAGTTTAAGAATTTTAATATTACACTAGATTTGTTTAGATTGACAGGTAGGTATGCTTATGTACATTTAGCTTTACTGGTTCCGTTCCAGATGAACACATGGAAAGCTCCCCAGTGAAAAGCATCCTTGCGCCTGTGCTTGCGCAAAAGTGAGGTATTAGGTATGGTCTTTTATTTTAGGGTACGTCCAGTGTTGGATTCATAGGGGGGTATTTTGTAAATTAATAATTTCTAGACTGTCTCTGCCACTCTGGTCTGCTCCGGCCACTACTTAGTACCTACTAACCACCTTACAGGTAAAGTTTTCACGGTCTAGGTATGATAATAGTCTAAGTAAGTATCTTTATTATTGTGCAATAAGCTGCTATAGTTAGGGGCATTATCATAATTTTAATATGATAAAGCCCTTGTTTAACAATTTTAATAATCCTTAGGTTTGCCTGCGTTGATTGAGTTTTCTTTTTCCCGCGGAAAGTCCGTAATTTTCCGGGATAAAAAGTACGTAGCCTATGTCCTTCCCCGGTACAACCTCTACAGGTACCCAATTTCATCAAAATCGGTTGAAAGGATGGGTCGTTAAAGTGTACCTAGGTGACAGACAGTTTGACAGACATACTTTCGCATTCACAGTATTAGTAAGTACTAAGTACTTTTGGCTAAGCAAGTACCTATGGATTTCAGGGGTTTCCTTTGATTATGTTTATAGGTATGAGTAGTCAAAGGGGGGTTCAAGGTACGACATATTATAAAACCTACTCAATCCAAGTAGATATCATTTTAAAATAATATTGCCTAAAATTATGATAGTGAGCCCAATTTATGGTGGTACGGTGCGGTTTATGTGAAAGCTGCTAACTGATCAATCCCACAGCTCAAACCATTGAACGGATCGGTCTGTAACTTCTATGACGTAGAGCGGATGCTAAGAAAGTATTTTTGAAAATTGATCCCCTATGAGCATTGATGTACTTAAAATTTTAGTACCTTTAGGAGGGAACCTTTAGTGCCTTCAAACAGGGATTTGAAATTTGTATGAAAATTGAATTTAACGTAAACAAAGCTGCGGACAAAAGCTAGTGTTTCTATATTATTGCAGTTGTGATCGCTTGTGATGAAGAAATCATAAAAGTACCAATAATAATTATTTTTAAATTCCTTACAAATTAAGTAGGTACCTAACTATAACTTCCAAATGCTATGTAACTTTTACGTCGATTTTTTTCACACAACTTAACCCTACAAATTAATAATACCTATAATATTGGATAGAAGCAGGCGTTACTTTGCGGAAATCCATGATTATGAAGGAACTTGAAATTTAATTTGCTATAATCCGCAACAATAGGCAAATATATGTGGTACAGTGTATCTTGCACTTGCAGCTTGCAATATTCACCACACCACATAAATCTTCCAAATTATTCTCAACGTACGTTTCACTCCGACACCGGAGCATCTTCAGGAGATGTTGACTCGACAATGCACGATTGTAAAGTCAACATTGCATTGTCGAGTCAACATCTCCTGAAGATGCTCAGGTGTCGGAGTGAAACGTACGTTGAGAATAATTTGGAAGATTTATGTGGTGTGGTGAATATCGCAAGCTGCAAGTGCAAGATAAGTACACTGTACCACATATATTTGCCTATTGTTGCGGATTATAGCAAATTAAATTTCAAGTTCCTTCATAATACCTATAATGTTTTATGCAGCAACAACGTGCGGCCCTGAGTTTTGTGTATGTGTGCGTAATGTTTTCGTGTGTTTGAAACACAGTGCCTGCAGCTTAGGTTAAAAAAACCGGCCAAGTGCGAGTCGGACTCGCGCACCGAGGGTTCCGTACAAACCTGTAGTAAGTTTTAAATTATTAAAAAAAAACTACTTACTAGATCTCGTTCAAACCAATTTTCGGTGGAAGTTTGCTTGGTAATGTACATCATATATTTTTTTTAGTTTTATTATTCTCTTATTTTAGAAGTTACGGGGGGGGGGGACCAACATTTTACCACTTTGGAAGTGTCTCTCGCGCAAACTATTCAGTTTAGAAAAAAATGATATTAGAAACCTCAATATCATTTTTGAAGACCTATCCATAGATACCCCACACGTATGGGTTTGATGAAAAAAAAATTTTTGAGTTTCAGTTCTAAGTATGGGGACCCCCAAAATTTAATGTTTTTTTTCTATTTTTGTGTAAAAATCTTAATGCGGTTCACAGAATACATCTACTTACCAAGTTTCAACAGTATAGTTCTTATAGTTTCGGAAAAAAGTGGCTGTGACATACGGACGGACAGACAGACAGACAGACAGACAGACATGACGAATCTATAAGGGTTCCGTTTTTGCCAAATTTGGCTACGGAACCCTAAAAACGGAATCCAATGCACTATTAGTGTGTAAAAAAAACAATGCCTAGTAAATTGTGTTGATTGTGAGTAAATTAAATCTACTATGGCTTAACTTTAGCGATGCTTTAGCGGTAAAGCCCTCAGATCAATAACCTCTAATAAATAAGAGGTTATTGATCTGAGGGTAAAGCCAGATTATAAAAAAATACAACTGTCAAAAGTTTCATACATTTGGGGTGCGTTCCGAAATACACTGAGAGCACAAAGTCCCCAGTAAAGAGCACTGCCAGTACTCGCAGTGCTTATAACGGAACACGCACTAGTTTCCGTCATTGGATTTGTCAAATTGTCAAGCAGTAGCGTCAAGCAAGCAAAGTTTAATGTCAAAATAACAACAATTTCGAAGAATTTCATTCTCAAATTGAATCTTATTAAAATGCTCTTGCCCTTTTGGATAACTCAAGGTTAGATTGTTAAATTAGGTACATTCGATAGTAATCTGAAGCAAAAAACTCAAGTCTTAACAGCTGTTGGTTAGAACCTCAAGAACGTTACAATGGCTTTAGTGGTTGAAAACAAAAAAATCCTTGAATTTTTGGAGCTCGTGGGTCGCCTCAAGGTACGTATGAAATTTGTTTCAAGATTTTTATATTGCAGAACTTGATTGCCTCTTCTTGTGATGAAAGGGCTGCCTCGTTTTGCACACAATATCAAAATGTTTCAGCGCAGAAATACAGCAAGAATCTTGGCGCCATTCCACTCGACCATGTTAATGAATTTTTATTTTTTTTATAGTCCTAGGTTTTGCCAACAACTTTGCACGTGAATTTAGGTTTTAAAATATCCAGAGGCAAAAAGGTAAATGAAGAACATAAAAGGTTTTAATATGTAAATTTGTATGTTTTTCAGCATGTTAAGAGAACTGGATGGGTTATTTGTGACATTGAAGACTGCGAGTCAATTGCTGGCCATATGTATCGAATGGGTTTGATGACTTTCCTCCTCACAGAAGAGAACAACCCCACGAACCTTGATCGCTTTAGATGTTTACAAATAGGTACTTAAGTTGAAGTTTATTGAAATACTTATGTAACTCGTGTCTAATAAAAGAACATTTCTCTGATGGCCTAAAGCATACAGTATTGTAAGGTCTTTGTCCTTCTCCAACATTGTATGTACCAAAGTAAGAAGTTGCCAATAATATTAATTGTCTGTGATGACTCACTTTCAAGGTCTTCAGCAATCAAACAGAACAAAAAAACAATTAAATATTATGAATAAGCCTCTATAGTTAAACAATAATATAAATATTCAAAATATGTAGCAACATAGTGTGGCCAATTCTGTATAACACAATCTCTAAACTAAAATGAAATAAGTATTATAAAAGGGTTAGCAATATTTTTAATGTTATTTTAGTTTAGTTTAGAGATTGTGTACAACAGAATCAGACCCATTCAATCATCTTCTCAAATTTTAAAAATATTTTTTCCTTTCAGCTTTAGTACATGATCTGGCGGAATGTATAGTTGGTGATCTCACACCGCACTGCGGAGTGACCCCTGAAGAGAAGCATAGGAGGGAAGATGAAGCAATGAAAACCATTGCAGAGCTCACTGGCATAGCTGGGGACAGAATGTATGATTTATATAAGGTATGGCAATTCCCTTGATTTTTCATTTTCCTACCAAATGATTATTTAACCAATGGACACACTTATTTTTAGGATTTTAGGTATTAAGTTTTAAAACCTCAGTGGAACTCTTTGATTTTTATTTTTAATATATACATAATCACTACTTATGAAGTTATAGGTAAGTTATTAACTTGTATTTTTCAGGAGTATGAAAATCAAAGTTCACCTGAAGCCAAATTTGCAAAGGACCTAGACCGCTATGACATGATTCTCCAAGCATTTGAGTATGAAAAGCGTGAAAATGCACCGAAAAAGCTAGATGAATTTTTCCAAGCAACATATGGAAAATTCAACCATCCTTTTATCCAAGACCTGGCAAAGGAACTTTATAGGCAAAGGGAAGAATTTGAGAAGAAAACCCTTGTTAACGGTAGTACATAAAGATTTTTAAATTGATTTTTAACTTTGTTAATTTGGTTTGCATTCCAAATGCAAAGTAAGATATTAAAGGTAAACAAAGGTAAAACATTTATTACCTAACAAGTTAGAGTCCAAGAGGCTATCCACCAACATAACCCCCAAGTGAGGGGATCGTTGTGGAGAAAGGTACATAATATTTGATACAAGTAGGTACTATTATCATGATTTGCTGATACCTCAACTAATTCTATATTTGCTGTGATATTTAAAATATTCACAGTGAATACAGTTAGTTATACCGTACAAATTTTTCTGAACACTTTTATTCCAAAAACTTTAGTCATAGACAACACTTGTTATTATTATGGTATTACATATAGGTAAAATATGTCTCTTAACTGCACCTGGGAAAATTTTGCACCCAATTTCAACTAATAAATAATGTATAGCCCTTTAATATCCTTACGCTTGTTGAGTATATCGCCTTACGATTTTGATTATATACCTATAGCCAATTACCAAATAATGTGGAACAATAATTTATTTCGTCACTAAGTGCACATTATATGTATTTAGTTTTTATACGACTGCCTGAAAAAAAGGAGTATATTGTTTTCATTCTTAAGTTATTTAGTTATACGCAATACTTGTAATTGTTACCTAAAGTTTTATTTTATTACTGTTCAATTACAAATATGCGAACAGATAAGTTTATTTTGTGTGTGAAACATCACAAAAGACATTGGTCCCATTTTAATTTCCTTGTGATTAGTTTTTATTAACTTAGATTTATTATTTTAAATTTTAACAGAACTAGAATATTTCTGTTGCACAAAAACTTAAATTATATGAATAAAAATCTAAAAATTATGTTTATAGCCATTTTTGTGACATATATGGGCAAACATTAATTATTTATTTCACATTGGTATGCTGACACTGCTTTCAGTGTCAGGAGATATAATATCTCCAACTGATGTTCTGAATCCTCTGATGTCCATTTCCAAAGAGAAGGATATTGTGTTGATAAGTTACTTATTCATTCTTTTATCAAAAATGGCTAAGTAAGTAAACAAGTACATAATAGATAATTTTCACTTTAACAACAGATCATTTGTTAATTCATTGCAGAGGTTAACGCTGAGTTCTTTGAAACAAATACAATTAGGCATCACAAGACTCGTATGTAGTTTTGCAATTAAATTAGTTTTTTAAATAATTCTGAGTTAAAGACACAACACTACTTTTTGTTTATTTAAATTTTGTATAAATACATGGATATTGATAATTTTAAAAACTGATTGTTATAAATATTTTATTTAATACATATTACCAAAAATAATTAATTATTGCAATTCATTTAAGTTTTGATACGAAAATCCACCTGTATCATCCTGATCATATTTAATCTTCGGTGCATAATACCTACATAACTAATATCAAATTATAAACGTCAATATTATAAAATTGGCTTTGTGTGGATGAGCAGCATACATTTTAAGTAGGTATGCCTATCATAAAAAGTTTTGTGATGTGTTGTTATTGTACCTATACAAAACTAAATTGACAGAATTAAAAGCTAAATGGTTGATTCTCAGAATGACTCAACTCGATTGTTAATTCAGTTTTGTAATTAGGGTAAAAGTAAGTTATTACAGGTGGATTTAAGTGATTGTTGGTGCAGACTGCAGATGTCGTGGTTCATGTGTAGTAGCTATATATTGCTTTAGAAGTTAGTAAACACATCATTCGCTAGTGGCAGTCGTGGACACTAAAACATTGGAAAGGCATCAATGAGATTGCGTTCTCGTACGCCCTTTCGGCAGATTTTAGTGATGTGCTTGTGAGCCTGTCGAGTTTCTTATCTTATCGCATTCCATCAACTCGAGCGGCAATCGTTATCTTGCTTAAATCCGGCGACGATTTTCGACCATATGTATATGGTAATAAGGTTCACTGTTACTTGTGGGTATTGAAACACTTCTACTTCTTTACACCGTTTATTTACGACTAACAGTAACTTAGAATGTGCGTTATTACAAAATGCATTTTGTATGAATGCCACTGATATGCTTAACTTAAGATATTATACCTACTTACTTCCAAAACATTGATATATGGAATATAGATATTTGACTAAACACACGTAAGTAGGTACTAATATCGATTGAAAAAGAAGTCAATATTTTTAGTTTAATGCACCATAATATTAATAAATTGGAATGTAGTCAGGTCGGTTACCTACTGCTAGCTGCAGGTGTTTATAGGATTTAATTTTACTCCTAAATATAATGGGATTAGATCTAAGCATTATTTCTGTAAAACTAACGAGCTAATGTGTTTACTATAATACTTTTTGTGTACTAGGTACTGCTGTTTCAATTTTTAATGGTGGCATTCATTGTAATGTGTCTGTGTATAAAATATGATAATATGTAGGTAGTAGGTACAATTTGTATTAAAAAACCTACCTCATATTACATTTATGGTTTTATTCAAATATCAAAATTATCCGCGAGGGTTCGTTTTGTGGTATTTTAGTCTGCCCTTCCTCAGGACGCAATCTATCTCTGTACCAAATTGCATCAAAATCGGTTGAACCACTTATGTAATAATATTTACCTATTCAGTAAGTTGAACAGATGACATGTGATAGCGTAGGAGACATACTTTGGCAAGTATGGATATAACGCAGATATCGCAAATTTTCTCTACAACTTTAATTCCCCTCTACCCGCCATGGAACTGCATCAATTAACCAGGGCCATAATTCAATGCCACTCGAATTGGCTCCATGGGAATTCAGGATACAATACAAAGAAAACAATGCACGTCATAATAATTTATTTTTGCTTGAATCATTAACATTTTAAAATTAAACTTGTTACATTGAAAGCACAAGCATTACTTAGGTATAGGCTGTCAGTCGTACATAAAAACCTTCAAAAGGCTTCGAATCGGAAGGAAGGTATCGATCGTTTTGAAACATCTCAGATAAGTAGTAAGATTAAGGGGTGATTCACATCATAGCGCTGATTACGGTTTCACATAGCATCAGCATTTCCTATTCATATGAATAGGAAATGCTATATGGCTCTAGGCCATATTACCAAAGGTAGGTACTTTCCATTAATTATAACAAAAAGGTTCGGAGATTACATAATAGGTACCTGAAAGGCGTCACGAACGCTGTGCGCTGGCAGCTCGCATATCTGGTGAAACGCAGCGCAGAGCATTCTTTGTTGGCAAACTATTATAGACATTGCTAACCTTGAAATAATATCGAAAATCAACTGATAAAATTTACTACTAAGTTGTGGAGCCGCTGGATTCAGGCAGTGTAAGATCGCGGCGGCGTGCGGAAATCCCTGCAAGAGACCTAAGTAAGTATATATCCAAAAGTGAACGTCTCGGTCCGTATGTTGACGACGACAACGTAGTAGTTATGTAAATTCTCGAGAACCAAGTAGTTAATTAGGTAGTTGTGTCAATATGATTTTAGAGTTTGTTGTGGCCTCTTCTCAGACCAGGGCGCGATTGGAACCCTCGTAGCTTTAGATTAAGATACCGCAACTGATTATCACCATCATGTTTTATAACTTATTTGACGTCATAGTGTAGGTACAGTGTACATAATTTGAATTACTTAATCAAATAAATATTATAAATGCGAAAGTTTGGATGGATGGATGTATGTATGTATGGATGTATGTTTGTTACTCAATCACGCTCCAACGGATGAACGGATCTGGATGAAATTTGGCACATAGATAGATTATAGTCTGGAATAGCACATAGGCTACTTTTTATCCCGGAAAATTAAAGAGTTCCCGCGGGAACCGAAAAAACTCAATCCACGCGGACGAAGTCGCGGGCATCAGCTAGTAATAAATAAATATTGATATAACACTATTTTCAAAGTTAGCAAAGTCGTTAATTTGGCAGTGAATAATGATCTGAGTTGCGCTTTCCTAGACATGCGCCGGTCTTTGTAACGTAACGAAAACAGCACTACAATTTGAATCGAGCCAAAGGCGTAACTAGTGGGACATAAACACAGCCCCGACTTTTCTCAATATCCATTTGATTACTGTGTTCATCATCCATTCTGAATATTTTTTTATTTGGTCCCATGAAGAATCCAGCTACGCCTCGAACTATAAAATACATAGCTTTTATCAATTTAGAACAATAACGCCTTAATAGTAAAGTAGAATAAATGTTAATGACTAGATTTCGGGATCGCCCATATTAAAGTAGAGAATTGATATCAGCGATCGACAACGATAGAACTACAAACTACAAAGCGTTTGGAAAAATGTAAAGCCTCCAGTTCACGTTGGTCCAGCGGGCAAACGTTTTTTAACGCTTCTGAGAACTGTAGGAATCAATATCCTTTAATGGTAGGAATATATTATGAAACCCAGGTTATGGGCCTACAAGAACTAGGCCCTAATTGTCTAGCTTAAGAACAAAACATTCAAATACTTAGTATAAAAATTTGACTAGAAACTAAGTTTGAACACAAATAAAAACCCTGCAAAAAATATACTTAATATGAAATTAATATTAATAATTATTTCTATCAATAAGGTAACTAGATACAGGCTGTGTTCCGTTATAGACTGCGAGCACTGTTCAGTGGTCTTTACTGTGGAGAAATTCGTTCCGTTATAACTGACAGTAAACTGCTGCAGTATCATATGGAAATATATGACGTCATTAATCGACGCCATCTTTGTACTGTGAGCACTGGCGTTTTCGAGGTAATGTGCTCTCAGTGTTTGTCTCAGTGCTGACAGCGTTCCGTTTTAAGCAGTACCCAGTATACCTAACTATAAAGGAACGGCTTCGCAGTGTACTAAAGTGACGTCACACCTTACAGTGCTCGCAGTGTATTTCGGAACACAGCCACAGTAAACTTTTAAACAAATTGCATGGTTTATTTTTTGGTGCTCTTGAAAAACCTTATTTCTATTGTTAATATTATTTAACTGTATAATAACGATATAAATATAGATAAATGTATAATTTTTATTACGATTTTGTTGCTAAAACAAGGCTTTAAAATTTTAATGTTTTATTTAATTAATGCCAACTGTTATAATCTATAATATTGAGTAATCTCTGATAAACTTAAGCTTAATTGCACATTAAAAATAGAGTTCATGTGTAACATTTCATAAATGGTAGGTCTAACGGTCACCTGAATAATACCTTATATGTAAGTATAAGGTAACCCAATATCCATAAAATATAGTTCTTGCAATTCACGAGCGAGCGTCAACTCTACTTGTAAGTATGCGCGTTGCGTAAGTGTGCGTGCCTCTCGGAGCGGTCAGTCGTAAGCGCAATCGCGTTCACGCACACATTTACACGTATACAAATGTACACACACACAGATAGGACTTTAACACAACCATGAGCCACGTGAATTGCAAAAACTATAACATTCGTTTCTAAACAAATATATAAAAATGCGACGATCGTGGTATCTTTCTGATACATTTACCTACATTTCTAAGGGTGCTTAGGGAAGGATAAAAGAGTGTATAAAAGTTGATAAAAAACGTTAAATAGATTTAACAACATACAAAAGCTACCTCACGATATGAATACACTACAATAAAATTACTTAAAAATATCAAATATAATATACACATGTATCACTTAACGTCCAATGTCATAAGTAGGTACTTACGCAAAATATATCAGTATCTAGGTACCTTTGCAAAATAAGTAAAATAATTAGACACAAAATTCGCCACAAACATGTATTTACTTAATTTTCTCAAATTTTTGATGCATAGAAGCTTCAGTTAAAATGATAGGTACATTTAATAAAAGCAATCAACAAATATCTCAGTAGGTATTTATGGAAGTAAATATTATAAATCTATGAGTAAAATATAAGTTTTTCACTTTATTCCACGGAAACCGATAGGAATCTCTATAAAACGCAACAAAATTAAGGTTGCACGAAACGCTACGAATAGTAGCCGAGAAAACGTGAATATTTTAAACCTAGTTGTGCGCTGGAAAGAAACGTAATTAGGTTTTTGCATAATTACGCCCGATATTGTAGCCGTAAGCTAGCTCAAAAATATAATTTTCAAGGTAGCATTCTATGTGGTTTACATCATTGTTTTATTATTTGAAAACATGACTTCACAATAGTAGGTACCGTAAAATTGTAAGGCCGAATGTAAATCATAGGGCGAATGGATACCTACAATTACTTTTAACTATACAACATCTATAATAAAAATAAAATTATTGATTTTACTATCTTGTATGAATTTGATAAGCTAAGGCTAAGGCGCACTTCTTTAGGCGACCAAATTATGGTAATATCGTCGCCTCCAGAGGCTAGGAGCTCAGAGCTATCAATATACAATTATAAGATTCTCATTTAGAGTTATAATAATTTTAATATACAATACACCTAATTTAGAATTTAATAATTTTATTATATAATCATTTCGACACACGTGCTTACCGAGTATTATAAACTGTTTTAAGTAATGTAAAAGGTACTTTAGACAAATAATTATATCGTGCTAGGCGCTTGCTAGCCTTTTATTTTTTCTTTAGGGGCCCGACACGCAAGCGTGTTTTAAAAGATTGTAGATAAGTACAATTAAGCATTAGTCAACGATTGCGTGTCTGATTTTTTTTGTAGAGCCGCTTATCATTGTAATTAACGAAATTAAAAGGAGTTTTATATTTTATATTTATATTCCTATAGATTATATTATACTATGTATGTTGTTGTCTCCTTATGTGTTGTACAAATAAACCGTCCTCCTGAAATATTTTAACTTCAATTAGAAAGACAAACCAAGATTACGCCTTAGTTTTATACTTTGAAAAAAGGCATTTGTTTTAGCAGATATCGATTAAATTTAATGTGCATATTTAATGTTCGTTTAATTATATGAATTAAATTCAGTATTTGTTTTCAATTATTTGAAAAAGTCAATAAAATTATTGAATAAAAAATCTGTACCTACATATTACTAAAATAATATTTGCCTTCTACTTGATGAAATATAACATGTTTGTGGCGAATATCATGCTTAATTAATAAATTCGACATACAATGATAATATATAACATCAAAACTACTATAATATAATAATATTCAATACATAATAAGCAATAAACCCTCAATTTAAATACAGTTTAAACTTCAAAAATCACACTAACAATTAATGCCCATGAAGTGTCAGGGCGCACCATCAGAGTGAAAGCGCGGCAGCTGCTTTTATGTTTAGTTTATTTTAATTTCATCTGTACAGATGCTATTAGGATGACAGCATTCTATCCTTTTCTCTCGAGTGACTGTAATCATGAGAGGAAAAGAGATAAAAAAATGTATTACCTTAATACTGGATTACACTGTACAGCACAGTCGTAAATAAAGCTAGGTTACAGTTTTTGTGTAGGTGTAAAGAACAATACTTCCTAGTCTACAGGTCTCCACTCATAAAATACTAAGCTATAGCATGTTACATAAAATTCATAAACTTATTTGAGATCTTTATACTAATAACAGGTTTAATAATAAATACAGCATTAACAGGAAAATTATGACTAACATTGTAAAGGCTTTTTATATAAGGACCATTATGAGAACTAAGTACCTATTGAACTGTCATGGAGAGATTTTTAAAATATAATATTGCAGTATATTTGAATATGTATCCATTTGGATGTTTTGTGCTATATTTTAAGACACCATATTCGAAAACTCTGCTTAGTAAAATAAGTCTCCAAAGGAAAAAAGTATGCTACCATGGTCCATATAATATTGTTTGCAGTCACATTTAAATATATGTAATTGCAAAATGGAAGAATGTTTATCTTGTACTTCAATAATCACTCTCGGGCTTTAATATTACCGATAATGATCAATATTCAAGAACAATCTTAACTACTTATACTATTTGAACAAAAATAAAAAGGAAAAGAGTAAGCACTTGATGGTTGAAAAAAAAACAATATCCACTAAAAACTTCTGATTGTAATGTTAAGTAAGTCTTTGCAAAGTTTCAGTGCAAATAAAATACCCGTTTTGAATTTAGAAGATTTATCTCTCTTAATTAAAAAATATATGCAAAATAATATTTATCTATAATTGCATAATTTTTAGTAGGTATCCACAATTTTTTTATGTGTATTCAGGAAACTTAAACATACGTTCGTTAATTTTATTCTCGCGATTTATATTTCGCGTACGGATTTCAACTTCTTCGCACTGCGAATGCGGTGAGCGTCAATACAACTCCACCACCACCACCACTACAGCCCATTAACGTCCCACAGCTGGGCGCAGGCCTCCACTCACATAGGAGAGAGGGAATTAGAGCTTAGACCCACCACGCTGCTCCAATGCGGGTTGGCGGGCTACACAACAATACAACTCCGTACAGAACAAAATATTCTCGTGAATATAAAAAAATTACCGCACCGCGTGAAATTATATGAAACCAGGGATTTTATTTTCGCGCCAATTTTATTCGCAGTGCGAACATATCCTAACTAGGTAATTTAGAATATTATAATCTCATAAAATGGTATAGCTGTATACATTTGCCTAGTATGAAAATTCACAAAAATATTTAGATTATCAATTTTTATAGGAAGAAGTATTAGAAAAATTTCATAGTAGAATGTGAAATTGGCAAGTTGAAGTTACAATTATTTTTGTGCAAAACCACTTTATGTGCAAGTGGGTCACTCCAGTGCTATTATGATGCTAAATATTTTATTAATTAAAAAAGTTTGTTGTTTTTAAAACCTCTATATTATATACCTAGTATTATTCTGTGGTTACAAAAATTAAGATCGTATGGACTTAAAAATAAAATATTTCAGTTTTTAAAATTAGTTTAGTCTATTGAGGTGGTAGGATTATTAGGATTTAACAATAAACAAGTAACAAAGATTATTAAAACATAATCAAACAAATTAATAAAACATAACAAAGTTATGAAGTTGGAACTTAAAACAATATTTAGGCTACCTAACCATCATAATTTGTACTACTTGTCTTTTTTATAGAATCGTTGTACATAATCAGTGAGGTTCAAGACCTGACCTGGTCCAGCCTCAGGATCCATGTTGATGTACTCATCTAAATTGTGAGTTGCAGCTGAAATACAGAATTAAAAGTTTTTGAAATAAAAGGGACAACTTTGTAGTGCTAAGGCCGCATTTTCTTCAAATGTATAATCTCTCTGTGATTTTAATAAAAGCCTTCAGTTAAACTCATTTGGTTAAATAAACCTAACCATTCATTAAACAAATATATTTTATCTGTCTATCTGGCCATGCTATTTTGACAGAACTAGGCAGGCAGACTATGCAAGGTGTGATTGACTTATCGTGGGAAAATTTCCTGCATACCAAAAATCTAAATTCACCAAAACAATAGTTCACTAAAGTAATAGTAGTTGCAGGCAATAGCTAGTATAGTTACTTACTAGAGGTACAGACAGCAGGATATGGAGGGGGTGGTTTGATCCATGAGCCGTCAGGTCTCTTCATATGGCGCCTGTCAGAAGCAAAGTGTTGCAGGAATTGTTTTGCAGGAACTACACGGAAGAATCTGAAACATTCATGAGATTAAACATTATTATAGAATAAACATATGTCATCTTTTATTTCAAACCTCAATAATTTATTGCTGTTTACTAATTTATATTTAGACTAAAAAGACGTTGTCATAATCAATAGAGAAAAAAATATCAAAATGACATTAAATTAACCAAATGAATTTTGAAACTTATGAAATTATTGTAGAATTCAGAACATGGCTCTATTCAGATATTCCATCTTTAAATAGTTATGTTAACATAAGGTGTCCAAATTGTATTACATTATCGGCAACAAATATATATCAGTGTTGTTGGTCAGTGAAAAAGCGTCATAGGGAACTCAATACATCTCAGTGTCCCAATATCAGTGAGTCTATAATGCCAATAAAAAACCCCACATACTGTTATAAAATAATATTATTATCAATTTGATAATAAAAATTATTAATGTGTGATAAAATAATCATTTCTTGCAACCCTGTTATAAAACATATACTTACTCAATACTACATAATATAATGAAAAATATAGGTATAGTATAGTAGGTAAGTATAAAAACAAGAGGTCATTCATCAAAAGTATAATGAAAAATATAGGTATAGTATAGTAGGTAAGTATAAAAACAAGAGGTCATTCTTCAAAAGTATTTACCTGTGGAAATCTGATTTTAAGACTTGATCAGTACGAAATGTTTCTGTCACATATTTGTGAAAGAAAGTCGGAAATGGAAGTTCAGAGTCCAAGTCGTAAACTAGACAAGTCTTGCTATCCACTGAGTACAAAAATATAACATGGTAGTCCTGTAAATAATCAATACTTAAATATCACTACACAACTTTGTTAAATTATATTATTGATAATCTATCTATATAGTAAATAAGTAGTGGTTCGCCCCGAACTAAGACCTCGCGGTATCCATAAACTTGTACAGAGCGCCATCTATTGACATAATTGTGAAGTTCTGTTAATAATACTGAAGCACATTAAAAATTAAATAATTTCGTTTCCTTAGAATATTTATCTAAGTTTAGTATTTGTTGTTCAAGCACAGGATATAATTCAAATAATTGATCAAGTTTCAGGCTTGAGAGTTCAGAAAATTGAGAGTTCTGATGTCAACTTTGGACCTTAGAAAATCGCCACTTTGAAAGCCCCCCATTTCGTCAATTTTAGGAGAAAAATTAAAAAAAAAATATTTTTGGACTCTATTCCTAATTATCTTTAAAATGATATACCGCAACCCTATGTAACGCTATAAAAAATATTTAACTTCGCATTTGCTTCTATCAGAGCCCCCCTGAAATAAAGATTTTTGAAGAGGAGGACGGACGGACGGACGGACGGACAAGTGCCAATTCACCCAAGTAGACTCAGAGACCTTCGCTTCGCTCGGTCAAAAATGAATCCCTTAGTGTCCGACCGAAAGTTCGGTTTCGGTTTCGGTCGAAATCAATAAAATATGCCCTTTAGAAAGTAAAATATCTAATCTATACAAATATTATAAATGCGAAAGTTTGGATGGATGGATGGATGTTTGTTTGTTACTCAATCATGCCAGAACAGATCTGGATGAAATTTGGCACAGAGACAGATTATAGTCTGGAATAACACACAGGCTACTTTTTATCCGGGAAAATTACAGAGTTCCCGCAGGAGTAAAAAAACTCAATCCACGCAGATGAAGTCCCAGGCATCAGCTAGTAAAATCAATATTGAATTGAAACCTCTACATTCTTAGTAGATATAAGATACTAGCTAATGCCAGCGACTTTGTCTGCGTGGTTTAAGTTTTTTTGCCCCACAGGCACTCCTTAATTTTCTGGTTTAAAAAGTAGCCTGTCACTGTCCAGGTCCTCAACTATACTCATGCAATCACGTTGATCCGTTGCTCTGTTGCGGCGTGATTGAAGGACAGACTCTATATTTCACCCCTTTGGGGGTCTAATTTTCAAAAATGGTGAAACACTCTTGCATATCTAACTGAAAGTCCAAATGCTAAGTTTCATGGCTATAACTTGAGAAATGAAGGACTTTCATACAAACTTTCAACCCCTATTTTACCCCATGGGGGTGCAATTTTGAAAAACTGTGACACACATACTTCTTTATTTATTACTGTAAGCCAAAATACCAAGTTTCGTTGATATAACTTGAGAAATATCTGGAGAAATGAAAGACTTTCATACAAACTTTCATCCCCTATTTCACTCCTTCGGGGGTAGAAATTTCAAAAACTGTGAAACACATATTTCTTAATTTTTTACCCGTAGCTTGTAAACCAAGTTTCATGGATATAACTTGAGAAATGCCAGAGTTTCATACAAACTTTCAACCCCTATTTCACCCTCTTAGTGGAGGAATTTTCAAAAATCCTTTCTTAGCGGACGCCTACGTTATAATAGCTATCTGAGTGCAAAATTTCAGCTCGATCCGACCAGTGGTTAGAGCTGTGCGTTGATAGATCAGTCAGTCAGTCAGTCAGTCAGTCAGTCAGTCAGTCAGTCAGTCAACTTTGCCTTTTATATATTAAAGAAGAAGATTAAATTAGAAAAATTATCTACACAGTAACTTTTTGAATAAAAGAAAATGCCGCATTTTAAAATATACAAGTTAGTACACACCCATATGACGAGACGGTCCTCCTCGCGCCCAGCCCTTTGTTTCCACAGGGGCACGGTGCGGCAAGGGTTAGATATAAATACAACATAGCATCTATCCAGCTCTCCCGGAATCCGTATCGATACGTCCTGACACAGTTTCCAAACATTCTCTTCACTGCAGTGCAGAAGAAACAAACAAAGCAAAACATTAACAATTTTTTTTTGAAATGAAATACCACACACGTATTAAATATAATTTATACTTGCCAATAACAGGACACATATGAACACTCGGCTTGTTTTGGAAATAGGGGCTTTAGGGCTTTATCATTCTTTTTATTATTTTCATTTTTATCGAGATGCACTTGTGCATTGACCGACATTTTGTGATTTTTGACAACTTGACTATGTCAAGTCTTGACAGCTACCAGCAGAGCGATCGGCTAAAAATTGTCGCAATATCACATCCAAAAATGTCTGAGGCCATTATTACAGTCCATAATTATTAATACAGCCGGCTTCACAGCTTTTTCAGGATTGTAGCAATGGGTCGCAAACGCGTTTGCCACGTGATTATCACGTGACTATCGACACTTTGGTGGTACTACAGACCCATAGAATAATGGCTGTGTTCCGAAATACACTGCGAGCACTGTAAGGTGTGACGTCACTTCAGTACACTGCGAAGCCGTTCCTTTATAGTTAGGTATACTGGGTACTGCTTAAAACGGAACGCTGTCAGCACTGAAACAAACACTGAGAGCACCTTACCTCGAAAACGCCAGTGCTCACAGTACAAAGATGGCGTCGATTAATGACGTCATATATTTCCCTAGGATACTGCAGCAGTTTACTGTCAGTTATAACGGAACGAATTTCTCCACAGTAAGAGCACTGAACAGTGCTCGCAGTCTATAACGGAACACAGCCAATATAACCTACAGACCTATCTATAATCCGACTAATTTGAATGTTTATGGTAATCATGTGTTAATCTAGCAATTTAAGTAGACTTGACAGTCTTCCAAATTTAACTGCGTTACCTATTTCACTAACCGTGCGTTCCGTTATAGACTGGAGCACTGTTCAGTCACGTTCAGTGCTCTTTACTGTGGAGAAATTCGTTCCGTTATGACTGACAGTAAACTGCCGCAGTATCCTAGGGAACTATATGACGTCATTAATCGACGCCATTTTTGTACTGTGAGCACTGGCGTTTTCGAGGTAAGGTGCTCTCAGTGTTTGTCTCAGTGCTGACAGCGTTCCGTTTTAAGCAGTACCCAGTATACCTAACTATAAAGGAACGGCTTCGCAGTGTACTGAATTGACGTCACACCTTACAGTGCTCGCAGTGTATTTCGGAACACACCCTAAGTACCAGTGCTAAGTACCTAATATTTAAGATTCTGTGGTGTCTTGTGATTTTCTATTTATTATTTGGCTTTGTTTTTAATAAATAATGAATACAAAATACTTTAATTTAAGAAGGCATGTGCGCATGTTAGTAAATTTTCTTTTTACGATGCAATCCAGAGACTAGTAACCAGAGAGATGCAATCAAAGATACCATAAGCTAGAGATATCTAAAGAGATACCGAAATTGTCTATGGATATTTTCATTTTAATCACAGATTATAATTGAATGCGCAAAGGGTCAGCCTGGCTACGGCAGTCGTAATTCCTTCCTCCATGGCCTGGCTGTCCAACGAGGAAATGCAGCCAGCATTCTTGCCACCATTCCACGCGGGCATGTTTCTAGCTTTAAGTTCTATTGTAAGTTGTAACTATTGTTTTCAATAAAGTTTAAAAAAAAAGTAGTACATAAAGTAAATTTTACTATGTAGGTACCCATACCCCCATTCGGTTTCTACACGGCATCGTACCGGAACGCTAAATCGCTTGGCGGCACGTCTTTGCGGGTAAGGTGGTAACTAGCCATGGCCGAAGCCTCCCACCAGGCCAGACCAGGGAATTTCAGAAATTATACATTTTCCAAACCCTGCCGGGGATCGACCCCGGGACCTCCGCACGTTAATTCAACAGCGCTCAACACTGCGCCACGGAGGTCATCAAACACGTAGACAGTAAACCAGGATAGTAGAACAGCGAGTAAGTAGACAGTGGATCACAGTGGGCCACGCGGTCCACTACGCGGTCCGCTAGCGGGCCGCGCACCCACGCGCCATACTAGTTTTACTATGTAGGTACTAGGTACTTACATGTTTTAATTCTTTTTTACCGTTAATTTTAATTATAAATAACTAGATGATTCCCGCGACTTGGTCCGCGTGGATTAAGATTTCTTGATTTCCGCGGGAACTTTTTAATTTTCCGAGTAAAATTGCCTGTGTCCTTCCCCGGGATACAACCTACCCCTGTACCAAATTTCACCAAAATTGGTTGAACAGACGAACCACGAAAGCGTAGCAGACAGACAGGCAGACAGACACACTTTCGCATTTATAATATTAGTATGGATGTAATATCATATTGTATCAATGAGAATATTTTATTAGCTAGACATAATACCTATTAAAATATACTTATATAGGTAAATTGTCAATAGAATGTCATAGATTAAATAACATTTTGAAGCCATTCCAATATAGCATACCTACTTGCTTGAAATAATAGTATTTTCTATTTTTACACAAACAATCAATTCGAGCTTTTTAATCCTTATATTATTATATTTATTTTAGATATTAAAGAGTAGTAAAACGATTATTGGACACCTTATGTCACCGCTAAAACACCTCCCACCATGTATCAATGAAAGCCTAGTTTGACGTCACGTTTGTCATGGTCCATAAACGACATCTTACTTCAAAAGGCTTACGTGATACCAATTTTCAGCAATTAATTCTATCGATAGTTACTGCATCAATGTCAAAACATTTTTTTTGTCCTCAACGATCCTTTACGGACAGTCTCAGTGATACGTGAAGCCAAAACCATGTTTTGACATTGGTGCAGTCCTTTAATGATTGCGACAATTTTTAGCCGATCGCTCTGCAGTAGAACTACTATCCCATGTCGTACCTAACTCGTAATTCTTAGTTCCATGTACTATCCGCAGGGCGATTATGTAAAACCCTGCATCAATCATTGTTACATTATCAATTATTGTTGTGATTAGCTGAATTTATGGTATTCCACAGAGTTTGGTATTCTCGCTGCGTCAATGGATTTTGTCCAATAGTGGAAGAGTGTTAACCAATCAGAGGTGATTGCGATCGTTACACTGATGTTACACTGTAGCTGTTATTTTTAGCCGATTGCCCTTGAGCCCTGCAGCCCTGCCGACCCAGAGTAACAGAAGCTCATGGAACTATTAAGTACTACCTACGTATACACTACGTATATAATGCAGAAGCTAGAATATTATACTCTCGGGCGACATGGACTTAATATTTAATATGGGTTATATTACTATGATTCTGCCTACGACGGATGACGTATCGAGTCCAAGATCTCTGTGTTGTCTATGGTAAAATGGTGGTAAAATGGCCCAGGCTGTGGCCAGCTGGGTGAAGACTGAAGCTTTGGTTCAAAGAGATAAATTTCTCCTTTAATTGCTTCAAATTTCCTTTCATATTGGTGAAAAGGAGGGCGGTGCGTTGTCCTGGGTTTCGGCCGGACTAGCGTATCGTCCGGACTAATTTAAATTAATTAACTGTTTTGTAACTACTAAAAAATCACGCCACGATGACCCGTAAGTATTAGTGATTCAAAACAATACTATTTTTTTCAGTGATTTGCAACAATTTTGTTCTTTGTAGGATAATAAAAACGTTTCATTCACTTGAGTAACTTCTTTCTTTAGCTAAATAAATATCTAAGAAAGTTCTAGACTTCTAGATGGTTTATCTGTTATCATATTTTGATGAAGTCAACATAAGAACAATGTAGGTACACTGAAATGATACCTCATTATAGTAAAGTGATCCTTGTTGTTTACTGTTAAAAATTGTGTTAGTAGTGACAATAATAACACGCTTTAGTGTAGTAATATATTCTATTTAAGGTGGAAATCAAAGAGATTTAGCTCGTGCTAAAAACCAAAAGAAACAACAAGAAATGCAGAGAAAGAAAAATGCTAGCGAGAAGACTGGCTTGTCTCTTACTGAAAGAAAACACAGGTAATGTATTTCATACCTACTAACAACATAACAAAGTTACAGAAAGAACCAGATATTGTACAGGTGGGCTTACCTTATGTGTGTTGCAGTAGGAATGGCATTCCAAACCAGTGGTAGATCCACTTGATGATTCAAAAGCACTTGTAAAAGTTTGTGTAAGTTAACTTGTAAGCACTTGTAAGAGTTCCTCCCCATCTCTGAACTATTCATCAGATCTTTGGATGATGGATTGAATTTACATGAGACCAACCTAACAGTAAGTTAAGATAAAATAATGGACATATTCCATTGAGATTTGATGGAGTCATGGAGTAACATCTACAAATACTTGTGTCCCCTTTAATGAAGGAATTATGACTAACAAAGACAGTGGATTTTACCCAATACAGAAAAAGTGTTGGCTAATCAGAGGTAGGTAGTAGCTGTAGCAATTATTTTACCTAACTTGGCAGGGATAAGTCAGTTAGGTGACAAAGCCAGTATCAAGATTTATGTCCTTATCAATACATACATCTTAAATCACTAACCATATTATAAATGTGTTCAAATTGTAGTGAAAATTACTAAAAAAAAATTGAAAGACATTTTCTACATCTATCCTATCTACCTAGTTGTCATTACTACAACATTTGCCACCTACTGAAAGTCAAAATTTTTTGAAAAAGAAAACATTTTCTGGCTGCGACTGTACCTACATTTGTTACATAAAAGTTATACTTACTTATTGCATTGCATTTCAGGGATGCTGAATTAATGAGAGAAAAACAACGAAAAAAGGAAGAGCAATCAGGAGCCATGAAGCAAAATCAAGCTGTTAATTAATATGCATCGAACACAGTTTGGGTGGCTCAGTTTAATGAACAATGAGTTTAAGATGAATCAGTATGTTTGCTGGAATATAAATCGTTCGTGTTAAGGATACCCAATAACAATTTTTATGCCTGCAACTTCACCTGAATGCCTAATTAAATAACGAATAATATATGTGTTTTCTTTTGTTAAATGTTTTTATAAGCAATAAATTAACATAATGGACCTTGAGTTCATTGGATCTGATTTTATTGAATGTGAAATAAAAATGTATCATCTAATATCTTAGCATTTATGAGGTCTTCGTTTGACTGAATAGATTTGTATGTAAAATATAATCAAATGCCCACTTTTATAAATAAATTTTAAAAATACAATATCTTTTCTTCTGTATCTGCATGGATTACATAGGTCCAATATCTATGTAATCCATCATTACATTTTCTAGGAAACAAAAAATACTTACCAAAAATCTCGAAGGAATGTATAAAATAAATTTCATTATTGGATAGAAGCAGGTGTTACTTTGCGGAAGTCCATGATAATGAACGAACTAGAGGTTTAATTTGCTATAATCCGCCACAGTAGGTAAATCAATGTGGTGTATCTTGTGATATTCACCACACGACACAAATCTTCCAAATTATTCTCAACGTACGTTTCACTCCAACACTAGAGCATCTTCAGGAGATGTTGGCTCTGCAATGCACGATTGTAAGTCTTTATGCAAGATACACACTGTACCACATACATTTACCTACTGTGGCAGATAACAGCGAATTAAACTTCTAGTTCCTTCATTAAATTTAATTACACATATTTCTTAAACAGGAGTTTCTGGGTACTCATGTATGTGGGTGTGTAGGGTGTGGGTGGTTATAAAAACGAATCTCGAAAGCTGTAGCGCCACATCCTTCTAACCTAACCCACAGGATTTTTGGGTGCAATTTATTTATAGACCATCATTTTACAATACAATTTTATAATTCACCAGTACCGATATTTTACATATTTCCTAAATTACCTGTGTATAGAATCTATACATCAATAATTATCAAATTACTTAAATGCAGTCAAAGTCTCCAATACTTAGGTACTTAAGTACCTAATTCAAACTCATTCAATAACTGCATCAGTCTTGAAAACTTTTTTATTATTTTTAGTATGGCAAATCAGTATTTAAGTCGGTATGTTAACATTGGGGCTGATTCTGTAGTGCACAATCTCTAAACTAAACTAAAATTCAAATAAATTAAACTAAATTCAATTTTCAAAAGTCGATTGTATAATCATTATTTATCTCTTTGTAATTATTAGTGTACATACTTTATTCTATTATTGAGTATATATTATGTATATATATTTATATCTATTTATTGGTCTAAAATTTATGTACTTTATTTATTAATTTTTTATACAGCACCATCCCGCGCTCAGGTTTATTTATCCTTTCACCAAAGGTTGTCTGTAAGAGATTGCTTCAGCAATAAGACCGCCTTTGCACATTTCTATGTAGTTTTACTACTGCTTTTCAACTGTATACTGTATATTTTGTGTGTGCAATAAAGATATCTAAATAAATAAATAATAAATAAAATGGCAGCTTTAAATCGAGTTCTGTCCCTTTCCGTAGGGAGTATTAGGAAAGGGTTAGCAATATTTGTTAATGCTCTAATTTTAGTATAGAGATTGTGCACTACAGAATCAGCCCCAATATTAGCATAGTCAATAAATAAATAATTATTTATTTCCCATAAATTGGTTCAGAACAACTTTTTTGACCATGCTAACAATTTTTTATTTTGTTAGAATTTCTGATCCATCTTGAGTAACAAGCACTGTATGTTCCACTTGGGCTGCTCTAGACCCATCTTCGGTGACTACAGTCCAGCCGTCATCTAATATTACCACATTTTCTTTGCCATGAGACAGCACTGGTTCAATAGTGAATGTCATCCCTGGTTTCATTAATCCTGGATAATGATTTACTAAAAAATAAAAATGATACATTAAAATCAAATAATAATCAAATCAAATATAAATATTATAAATGCGAAAGTTTGGATGGATGTTTGTTACTCAATCACGCCCCAACGGCTGAACGGATCTGGATGAAATTTGGCACAGAGATAGATTATAGTCTGGAATAGCACATGGCTACTTTTTATCCCGGAAAATTAAAGAGTTCCCGCGGGAACCGAAAAACCTCGATCCACGCGGACGAAGTCGCGGGCATCAGCTAGTTATTAATATACTTAGTTATCTTTGTTTTAAGAGACTGGTTAAAACAGAATACAAGGTGCAATAATTGCGTCTTGTATTCTGATATAATAATAATTATATTACTAGATGATGCCCGCGACTTCGTCCGCGTGAATTAAGTTTTTTTCATTCCCGCGGGAACTCCTTATTTTTCCAGGATAAAAACTATCCTATTGATGAAATTTGGTACAGAGATAGGTTGTTTGCCGGGGAAGAACATAGGCTGCTTTTTATCCCGGAAAATTAAGGAGTCCCCGCAGCAGTAAAAAAAAATAATGCACACAGTCAAACTCACAGGCATAATCTTATTAATTAAATGGTTGTGTGTGTACTGTTATGTTTAAATGTATTAAGTTGAATTTCCTTTAAAGTGCGAGATAACTGTCCTTTTCATCTCCACACTGAAATAAGCTTGTCAAGTGACAGCATCACTTTGCTGCAAGGGTATACTCCCTTAGCTGGCCTATTCATAGGTACGTATATTCATAGGTCTATATTCACAGAATACAGTAGTCATACAACTACTATACAGCTAATAGAATAACTTATACATACTTGTGTGATAAATATCAGGAGGGCCATGAAAATACTTTCCAATGCCATGTCCCACAAATGCTGGTAATACTGTGAGCTTATTTTTCTTGGCAACCCTATAAATCCTCATACCAATATCACAGAAAGGTACATCAGGTCCACATATACTTATAGCCTGGAAAGAATAACAAAAAAATATATTGAAATTATATTATGCAGCCCTAGAGAAGTTAAATTTATGTGTCTAATTATTTGATAGCATAGATTGTCACTCTTTTTTAAAGCTTACATAAGAAATTACCAAGGCAAATTAGGTGTCACTGTAAAATTAAATAAGTTGTGACTTTTACCATCTTCATCAGTATAATTGGAGCTCAAACCTGCTTAAGACATTCTTCAGTCGTATGGACAAGATGTAAGCCTTGATCGTCTACGTCCCCTACTAGAAATGTTTTTGAACAATCTCCATGACATCCATTCAAGAAAACCTGCAAAATTGCACATTTTAAAATCAAAGAATCATGGTCCTATTTTCACATCAGTTAGTTCAATGATCCGAAAAAGCATTGAGTTGTAATGCTGCTATAAGAGATAGATTTGTATTGTGTATGTTTAAGTATTTTTGAACTCACAGTAATATCAACATTGACTATATCACCGTTCTTTAAAGGTCTGAGATCAGGTATGCCATGGACAGCAACATTGTTCACAGATGTGCAGACACTCTTTGGAAACCCTTTGTAACATAATGGTGATGGGTATGCTCCAGCCTCTATGCTCAATGTATGAACTAATTCATCTATTTCGTCTGTTGTTACACCTGGCTGAAAAATATAAAGATAACTTTATGACTCTTTATTTATGATAGATAAATCTTGGTGAAATGGCAGGCTCTTATTCTTTGATCATTTTAGTATTTCCCTATGTTGTGTTGCAAACTTCCGTAATTAAAATGAGTCAAAGTTATGCTTTTTTTTGTCAGACTTTACGTGACTTATATGTGAATTATATGTACCTTTTCAGGTATCCCAAAATATGTGGTATGCTGTCTAAGGTACCAAAATAATAAGATGGCAATATATTGAGTAGCATATAGTTATATGTACATATAGATAGATATAGTTTCTGTTCTCATCTTGTGGGTGGGTGGTATCCAACTCATGGCGAGGTTGGGTGGAATCCAATAATTTGTTTCTACCCTTTGTGTTAGAGAAAAATAATTAGGTACATATTAGTTCTTTATATGGAGGTTCCAGTTCCACTATGCACTAGATATGTGTGGCAGTTATGCAGATACATAAAATGTTTTTTTTTGTATAGCTTTAAGTAGGTACTTAATGCTTTATCATAAATAACGTTGGTGGTAAAATTAGCAGATAGTCAGAGAAATTACTACTTAGTCCCAAATATTCTTCTCACCTGTATAAATGGATGAATTTTCTTTAATATATCTGATGCTAGTGCACAACTACATCTCATTCTTTTTATTTGTTCCTCATCTTTAATTTCAGGTTTCTTGGTTACAAAAACTAATTTATTAGTAACATAGTCAGGTTTCACAATATGATTAGGAACTAGTCGACTTGGAGATGTTTCAACAGGTAATACTTTTTCATAGACACCAAAATGTTTTCTAAAATAAAATTAAAACATATTTGATATACTTAATAAATAATTATTGAGTAATTTGCACTTTAAAAAACTTGTAAATGCTTGTAAACTAATTGTACTTAATATGTGGGGCAAAGCTCTACATGTAGAAAGTCTGGCGTCCTCCTTTAAAGGGCCCCACAGACTTACAGTTCACCAGCAGATATTAATCTGTCAGTTAATTGCAAAAGGCCACACATGACCAGTATATCTGACAATCTGAGACTGGTTTATTGGAAACTTCAAGACTGTGGCACTTTTCGATACGGGCCTGTCAGTCTGCGTATCGACAGGTGTCGGCTGGACAGTCTGTGATCTCAAGGTTAATTTAAACACACATTTGCAGAGTCACCGTTGGTCTTTCGACACTCGTCCTGTGACAGTTCATCGCCTTCAGATCTCTCATTTTAAACATTGCAAAGAAAATTGCCAAAATGGGCAACAAACCTCAGTTTGTTTCAGCCTTTATAGAATTGTATAGAAGTCCCATGTTTATGGAAAGTGAAGAATTATTGCTATCAAAATAATATTATAAGCGACTTAAAGATGATGCTGACAAAAAATTATAACAGTAAGTATCAAAATCACAATACCCTCAGCCATAATGGATACTGTGAAACGAAAATAATAAAAATATATATTCTTTTTTGGTGATGATACAAAAATATATTGTACAAAATAGCACATCCCATCCTTTTGTTTATGTAACATCTTTACACAACCTAGGCCGGTATCCGACATGCCAGCAGGCAATTATTGCTTGAGTGAATGGGCTATGTAGTCTTTTGAAGGCAGGCCGCCTGATAAGACAAAAGACTGCAGGTGAACTGGTAATCTGTGGGACCCTGGCCTTATGACTTGCTATGGGGTTTCAATAAAAATTATGCTAAGTAATTATTGATAGGTACCTATGTAATTTGAAAAACTTACATTATTTGCTTTTGAATCCGAGGACTCACTGACTTAGGGATTCTCATAGCTTCTTTTGGCTTGGACTTTCTTTAGTTACTTACATAGTTGGTATTATAATGTTTTGCCACATATCATTAATAATAATCAATGATTAAAACTGACTTGAGAAAATTTAACTTTAGGTTATATTAATTAGAGCAATAAAATAATATTTATCATAGTTATGATCCTTACATATAAGTACGCCAAAATCGGCCCAATGGTTCAAAGATTTTATGTGAAAGATCCATGGTTAATTTAAATCCCCTAATGATTCTCAAGATTCTCTTTGCGTATTTTATTTGGAATTAATAAAAATAAAAATGGGATGGGAAGTTCAAGGTTCAAGGTAGTAGAGGTATATATAGGGATCCGCAAAAAGTATCGATACCTGAGTAGTATCGATACTTTCGTTTCGATACCTAGTATTTTTGTACTCGATACTTTTATTATAGTATTTTACTAAGTATCGATACTTTCCCAATTACTCGATACTTTTGTCAATAACTAGATTAAGCCTCGATGAGACGGGGCGAGTTTACGAACTGCTAGCAAACTCGCTGGCTTGTAACTTGTAAACTCGCCCCGTGTCATTGAGGCTTAACAAACATAATTTCTATACTACTTCTCTTTTCGATGTATAGCGTTATCTCCCTTGATGGAGTGGTGGTACAGGCTACAGCTTTCGGCGAATACCCTACTATAGTCTATATATTGCTTGTGTGACCAGGTAAATAAAAGTGGCAATTAAGTATTTGGTTTATGGCAATGATATTATATTATATATATATATATTATATATATATATATATATATATATTATATATATATATATATATATTATATTATATATAATATCATTGGTTTAAGGTAATTGTTTAAATCGAATCAAACTGCAAAACATCTGAATTACGTTATAAAATAACATACTTATATTATACCTGTAATCATTGTTAGCTGTTGTTGTTTGATAGGTTTTAAGTTCAAAGCACATACATATTACGGGAAGATCCCTTAATATGTCTATGCAGGAGCCCTTAAATTTTTTTTGTGGTTCAAAGTTATATATAAAGGTCTAGCTCTATCTAGTTTACTTTACTTCTTTAGTAAATTTCGAATACTGATACATCTTGACGCAGCGCGGTCATATGACTCATGAGTATATGTGTTTTGTGGGCACCGGGCACTTCAGTACCGTCAGAGAGATTATTTTCTAAAGTGGGTTGCGATGGTAACTGCGGCACGCAATCGATTAACGGGATCACGGATAGACAGATTATTATTCATGTCGGATTGCACTGAAGAAGATTGGGGGCTTGGAGGTTAAAAGTTGTTTTTTTTTAATTTGCAGACTAGCGCTTGGTTGCAATCTGACTTGCTGCCTGCTGGAAGTAGTAATGCAGCCTAAGGTGGAGCGCGCTTGCCTGGAACTTTTCTTGTGACCGAAGTTCCTTATGGGACGATGCAGAGGGGTACCCTAGCCTGCAAAAAAGTCCGTAACGAAAATGCGTGGAGTAAGATTTTTTCGAAATTAAACCAACACTAAAGCATTAAAGTTTAATCTCGAATGTAGTAAATTTATATTTAAGATCTTTTGTCTTCTTACCTCGACTAGAACTTAAAATAAATATTTATGTTATAAGGATTTTCGTTCCTATCCCACGACATAACACGTTTTTTTTATTAATTTATAAACATAATCACTAAATAAATAATATCCAATTATTATTGTTGTTTTTCTGTTACTTCAAATTTTTTCAAAATATTGTTCGATACCTATTCGATACCAAGTGGTATCGATACTTTTGATTCGATACTTTTATCGGTATCGATACTTTTCATTCGATACTTGGCATCGAGTAGGTATCGATACTTTTGAAAATTTGCGGATCCCTAGGTATATACCATACTACTCTATGGGTATATGAACAGCAAATTTTTAATCAGCGGGGCGATCGGCTAAAAATGACAGCTACAGTGTAACGATCGCAATCACCTCTGATTGGTTAACACCACAGCAGAGCGATCGGCTATAAATTGTCGCAATATCACATCCAAAAATGTCCTAAAGGATATCCATTGTTACAGTCCTAGCCGGCTTCACGTAAGCTTTTTCAGGATTGTAGCAATGGGTCGCTAACCACAGATTACTAGTCACGAACTCTGAATATCGATATTTTGGTAGTGCAGACCTATTTATAATCCGACTAATTTGAATGTCTATGGTAATCATGTGGTAATCTAGCAATTTATGTAGATTTAACAGTCTTCCAAATTTAACTGCATTACCTATTTATGTTAAAGAAAAGAGTTTGTTCGTTTTGTATTTAGTTTTTATTTATAATATTGTCTATTATAATATGATATGTCACTTTCTGTCTTCGTAGGAAAAATGAATATGGTTGAACATTGATAAAATAATAAATTAGTTATTTATAATACAAATGTGTTTTAAAGAAGATATCCAAGGCATCACTTCAACATGGTAGCAGAGCGAATGAAATTACTTTAAATATGAAATGAATATATTGAAATGGTAAGAAATGTAAAATAAGATTTAAAGATAATATACTGATAAAACAATTGAAAGAGGCGAAAGAAATTTTGAAAAAATGGATAGTAATAAAGACGATTTTAAAATCCCTACGTTTAACGGTGATAATTATGAGTTATGGAGATTCAGAATAAAATTATTTTTGAAATTAAAAAATTGCGAAGAGGCCATTTTAAAGGAAGAAGTAAAACCGGAAATAGATGTAAAAGCACAGAACTACATAGTAAATAGTATAAGCAATTCACAACTCAATATTATAATACAAGAGAATACAGCATATAAAATGTTAAAGAAATTAGATGATATGTATTTACTGACAGGATGTGCAAACAAACTATTATTAAAAAGGAAATTACATGATACAAAATTTAAGGAAGGAGATCCTGTTGAATTTTTCCAAATATTTGAAAAACTAGTAAATGAATTAAAAACTGCCGGAGAAATAATTACTGAAGAAGACAGGCTCAATTACCTATTGTTAACGTTACCAGAAAAGTTTTCTCATATAGTAAATATTGTAGATGCACTGCCCAAATCAAGTCAAACCGTCGAATATGTAAAATCAAAATTAATATTAGAATACAAGAAAAACGAATCTGAACATCAACAACAAGTTTTTAACAATTATCATGAATATAACTCGCAAGGACAATATCAACGTGGACAATATAATACAAGAAGGTCAAATTATGCTCCAAGAGGAAGAACTCAGTACACAAGAGGACATAACAATTATGCAACTAGAGAATACACGAGAGGGCAAAACTATTCAAGATACATACATCGAGGTAGAAGATTTGGAAACTTTAGAGGACGATATTATAATAGAGGAGTCAGAAATGAAAATGAAGGTGCTTTCATAGTAGAAGTTATGAATTCATCGAATGAGTCAGAAGCAACAACGGTAACGAGCTGGCTGCTAGACAGCGGTTGTACTCACCACATTATTAATGATGATAAACTATTTTGTGAGTATGAAACATTAGATAATCCAGTAAATATTAAAGTAGGAGATGGGTTTGCTTTAAAGTCAGAGAAAATAGGTAAAATAATTATTCATTGTAAGGTTAATAACAATGTAAGTCAAATTAAAATTGAAAATGTTCATTATGTACCAAGTATGAAAAGAAATCTTTTAAGCGTGTCATGTATTGTTAATAAAGGAAATATGATTAAATTTCAAAATAAGGTAGCACTTATATTTAATTCGCAACATACTTTATTAGCTGTAGCTAAGAAGAACAATAGATTGTATGAACTCGAAAGTCAGGTTATAGTTAATGATAGAAGTGTGTATAATGTAAATGAACAGCTTACATCAATGAAAGAAAAAGAGAAATGGCATCGAATATTAGGTCATGTTAATTTTGCTAAATTAAAAACTATGTGTAGGTATAAACTGTTAGATGGTTTACCGGAAAAACTAAATGAAAATTATGTTCAATGCGAAATTTGTTTGCAAAATAAAATGACAAATTTACCTTTTGAAAATAATCGAAGAAGGGCAACAGAAATATTAGAAATTATACATACAGATGTAAACGGTCCGATTACTCCAATAGGTTATATTGATCAAAGATATTTTGTAACATTTATAGACGACTATAGCAGATATGCAGTTGTATGTGTGATCAAGAATAAAGGCGATGTATTTGATTGCTTCAGAACGTACGTGAATGCAGTTCAAAATCAGACAGGGAAGCGAGTAAAAGAAATTAGGTGCGATAATGGTTCTGAATACCTAAATAGAGATTTTTATGAATTTGCTAAACAAAATGGAATTTATCTCAAACCAGGACCACCCTATACTCATCAATTAAATGGAGTTGCTGAAAGATATAATAGAACAGTAATGGATCGAGCTAGATGTTTGATGACGGAAGCTAATTTGGACAAAAAGTATTGGCCTGAATGCGTATTAACTGCTACATATCTAGGTAATAGAATTCTTACAAATACAGTCGAGAAAAAGAGTCCTTTTGAAATATTTTTTAGGAGGAAACCAGATGTAAAAAATTTGAAAGTTTATGGTAGTAAATGCTTCGTGAAAATACCTGAAGAAAAAAGAACGTCAAAGTTGAATCCGAAAGGAATGAAAGGTACTTTAGTAGGTTATACGGATACCGGGTATAAAATTCTAATAGAAAATAAAATAATTATAAGTCGTCATGTAATCTTTATAGACCCTGAAGCAGAAGTAGTAAGGTTTCAAATGTCAGATGAAGAAGAGAAATGTGAAGAAAACAAAATTAATGAAGAAGCTAATAAAAATGAAATAAAGAATGATGAAAATAATAAATTAAAAGAAACGTTTGATAATGAAAGTGAAGAATTTTATGACACTATTGAAGATGAAGAAGATATAAGAAACAAACTTAGAGTTGAGGAGGTGAGTGGACAAAGCCGTCCGAAAAGAGAAATAAAATTGCCAAAAAAATTTGATGATCACGTAGTTTATGTGAATGTCTGTAATGCCACTATACCTGAAACTTATGAAGAAGCTATAAACAGTCTAGAATCAAATAAGTGGAAGAAAGCGATGGATGACGAGATAAATAGCTTAAAACAAAATGAAACATGGGAAATTGTTGATGAACCAATGGATAAAAATGTAATTGAAGTTAAATGGATATTTAGAATAAAATCGAATGGAAGATATAAAGCACGTGTTGTGGTGAGAGGTTTTCAACAAATTTATGATGAAAATGAAGAAATATATTCACCTGTGGCTAGAATGATAACAATGAAAATTTTAATGTCGATTGCATGTGTCAGAGGTTGGCATATAGAAAGTATGGATGTAGAAACAGCTTTTTTAAATGGTGTAATTAAATCTGAAGTTTATATTTATCCTCCAGATGGTTATGAAATTGGAGATACTAAAGTTTGTAAGCTAAGAAAAGCTTTGTATGGATTGAGAGAGAGTCCGAGAGATTGGTATGAATGTTATAACGAATTTATGATGAGCATTAATTTTGAAAGATCAAACTATGATTATTGTTTGTATACAGGATGTATTAATAAAGAAAAAGTCTATATTTGTTTATATGTGGATGATGTTTTAATTTGTGCAGAAAATGAACATACAATTAAAAAGGTTAAGCAAATGCTCAGTAATAGATTTCGAATGAAGGATTTAGGAAAAGTAACACAATATTTAGGGATTGATATTGATTATAAACCGGAACTAAAGAAAATGACTTTGAGTCAAAGCAAGTATATAGAAAGTTTGGCAGAAAAATATAAAATAAAAGATTCTAAGAAATATGAAACACCAATGGAACAGAATTTATCTCATTGACTTAGGAGAAACAAATAATGATAACCTGAAGTATAGAAATTTGATTGGAGCTCTTTTATACATAGCTAGTGGAACACGTCCAGATATTTCTTATAGTGTGAACTACCTTAGCCGTTTTCAAAATACTTATGGTGAAACACATTACAAATATGCATTACGAGTCTTGAAATATTTGTATTACACTCGTGATTTGAAGTTGAACTATAATTCAGAATATGATGAATGTGTAGATGCTTTTGCTGATGCCGACTGGGCAGCTGATAAAAACGATCGCAAATCAACGACTGGAATCATTTTAAGAGTATACAATAATCCAGTAATGTGGAAAACACAGAAACAGAAAATTGTCTCACGCGCATCAACGCACGCGGAATATTATGCATTGGCTGATTGTGTTACAGAGGTTTTACCAGTTAAAGGAGTTCTTAATGATTTAGATATTGATATTAAAAATCCAATTAAGATATATGAAGATAATAGTGGTGCTATAGCTCTATCTAAAAATGGTAAATTTTGTAAAAATTCTAAACACATTGATAAGTTATCACTTTATAACCGATTACGAGAAAAAAGATGTTATATGTGTTACAAAAGTTAATACTGCTGATCAATTAGCTGACATTTTAACTAAGGCTTTAGGTAAAAATAAATTTCAAAACTTAAGATATTTAATTAATGTTTACTGAATAAAGAATTAGAAATTTTATTTTATTATGTATAATATAATTGAAATGTGAATGTTATTTGTTATATGTATTAAGTTAATATTGTAGGAATAGATTAAAAATAATTATCTGATATAATAAATTAATAATTTAGAAATACAAAACTCAAGGAGGTGTGTTAAAGAAAAGAGTTTGTTCGTTTTGTATTTAGTTTTTATTTATAATATTGTCTATTATAATATGATATGGCACTTTCTGTCTTCGTAGGAAAAATGAATATGGTTGAACATTGATAAAATAATAAATTAGTTATTTATAATACAAATGTGTTTTAAAGAAGATATCCAAGGCATCACTTCAACAATTTAACTAAGTTATATTTTCGAGTCTGTGGTTTCTTGTGATTTTCTATTTAATAATTGGCTTTGTTTTTTAATAAATATAATACAAAATACTTTAATATATGAAGCGATGCGCCTAAGTTAGTAGATTTTAATACAAAATACTTTAATATATGAAGCGATGCGCGGCCTAAGTTAGTAGATTTTCTTTTTACGATGCAATCAAAGATACCTTAAGCTAGAGCTATCTCAAGATCAGTGTTTCCACTTTAATGATTTCCTTTCCCCGCGCCTCAATTCAAATTTCCCCTTCTCAGAGCTTTTTTCCCCTCAAAAATTTTTCTACTGTAGTTTTTACTTTTGGCCCTAGTGTAGTAACTAAAAAAAAGTCGGTATACGGGCGAAAGTTTTACGTGACAACGACTTTGAGTGGTAAAATAATTTTAATGTGAATATTCATTCATATAGTAGGAAGAAGGATGAAATCTCTCTCACTCTCTCTCTCTCGCTCTGTCTCTCTCGCTCTTAGGCGGGCTAACTGTGCTCGAGTGGAAGGGACGCGTGCCTTTCACTTTTTATGTCTGTCTCTCTCGTTCTTAGGCGGGCTAACCATGCCCGAGTGGAAGGGACGCGTGCCTCTCACTCGCTCTCATTGTGAGCGCATAACGTGAGCGGAGCGTAACGCAGTTTATTGAAGTGTCACCCGGCAAACCAATTTATAAGACGTTGTCACGTCAAAAAGGTCTAACGATTTTCTTCTATAGCCTGCCCACGCCTCTGGTGATAATATGCTATGATAATATTATTTACACTAAATGTATTTTTCGTAGATTAATGTAGATTCGTATTTTATTTATAGCTTCACCAGAAATCTATAAAACTTGGGGCTGTGTACTCACCTCTTATTCCAAGTCAGTTTACGCAATCAGCACATACATTTTAGCACAGAATAATATTTTAGGCCTTAAACAGAATGGAAATAAGGGTAATTATACGCCACCTACACGTGTTGTCACTGTTTCTTATACATATACGGCAACACGCTAGTCCACGGTAGAGTCCATAAAAAATAGTTCCGAAATTTACCGCAATATTTTAAGCTAGGTTTTACCCATGATTTCCCGCAATTTCCCCTTTTAATGTCTTCCCCTTTTTCTTCCCCTATGGACCCTAATTTACCCTCAAATGGGGAATTTCCCCTCATTGTGGAAACACTGCTCAAGATACCGAAATTGTCTATGGATATTTTCATTTTAATCACAGATTAAAATTTATTGCGCAAAGGATCAGCCTGGGTGTCCAACGAGGAAATGCAGCCAGCATTCTTGCCACCATTCCACGCGGGCATGTTTCTAGCTTTAAGTTAAATTGTATTGTTTTCAATAAAGGTTTAAAAAAAGTAGTACATAAAGTTGTACTACGTAGGTACAACTTAGATATCTACGTAAGTAACTTAATTCTTTTTTACCGTTAATTTTAATTATAAATAACTAGATGATTCCCGCGACTTCGCCCGCGTGGATTAAGATTTTTTGATTCCCGCGGGAACTTTTTAATTTTCCGGGTAAAACTAGCCTATGTCCTTCCCCGGGCTACAACCTACCCCTGTACCAAATTTCACCAAAATTGGTTGAACAGACGAACCATGAAAGCGTAGCAGACAGACAGGCAGACAGACACACTTTCGCATAATTTATAATATTAGTATAGATGTAATATTATTACATAATATTAATGAATACTTAGCATTGGTATGTATTTGGTCGTACAATTTTTGTATTTTTTTAATAGCGTGAGTTGGCAATACTGCGAATGAGAATATTTTAAACTAGACTTAAGTACCTACGGTATACCTAATAAAAGGTAAATTGTCAATAGAATGTCATAAATTAAATAACATTTTGAAGCCATTCCAATATAGCTTAATTACCTACTTGCTTGAAATAATAGTATTTTCTATTTTTACCTAACAAACAATCTATTCGAGCTTTATAATCCTTATATTATATTTATTTTAGATATTAGAGTCGTAAAACGATTATTGGACACCATATGTCACCGCTAAAAACACCTCCCACCATGTATCAATGAAAGCCTAGTTTGACGTCACGTTTGTCATGGTCCGTAAACGACATCTTACTTCAAAAGTCTTACATGATACCAATTTTCAGCAATTAATTCTATCGATAGTTACTGCATCAATGTCAAAACATTTTTTGTCCTCAACGATCCTTTACGGTCAGTCTCAGTGATACGTGAAGCCAAAACCCTGTTTTAACATTGATGCAGTCCTTTAATGATTGCGACAATTTATAGCCGATCGCTCTGCCGGCACTAAATTAACTAGTGGTTCGCCCCGAACTGAGACCTCGCGGTATCACAGAGTGCCATCTATTGACATCATTGTGAAGTTCTGTTAAAAATATCATCATTATTAAAAATTAAATAATTTCGTTTCCTTATTATATTTATCTTATTTTAGTATTTGTTGTACAAGTACAGGATATAATTCAAATAATTAATCAAGTTTCAGGCTCAGCCTTTCAGAAAATTGAGAGTTCTGAGGTCAACTTTGAACGTTAGAAAATCGCCACTTTGAAAGCCCCCCATTTCGTCAATTTTAGGGGAAAAATTAATAAAAAAATATTTTTGGACTCTATTCCTAATTATCTTTAAAATGATATACCGCAACCCTATGTAACGCTATAAAAAATATTTTACTTCGCATTCGCTTCTATGAGAGCCCCCCTGAAATAAAGATTTTTATATCTTTTTAGGCGATATTCGGCGGAAGGCCATCGGTATACATATTATATTTAAATTTGAAGTAATTACGTTCAGTAATTCAGAAGTTATAAGGCTCTGACAGACGGACGGACGGACGGACGGACAAGTGCCAATTCACTCAAGTAGACTCAGAGACCTTCGCTTCGCTCGGTCAAAAATAATAGTGTGAGTGAGACCCATAAATTATATCTGTAGGAAGAGTAAACGAGATGAAATATAATATCTGTTGGCTCCTTCACGTATGCGAATTTTTTGTTGGGACCCAGTTCATCGGCTCCCAACAAACATTAGCTGTCAAACATTGTTTAATTAAGATTTCTTTATAAAACTGTATTTGTGACGCGTAATAATATAATTGAGTGAATTTATGTGAATTTTTGAACTGAAATCATCTATACTTATAATAAAACTGTAACATGTCCAATTCTGTACATTGAAGATATTTTGAAAATTTTTTTTGGAGGTCACTCATTATTCGATACTGAAGCCAAATCTGTAATTTTTTTCATTTTTGTCTGTCTGTCTGTCTGTCTGTCTGTCTGTCTGTCTGTCTATCTGTCTGTCTGTCTGTCTGTCTGTATCTTGGCCGCGCATCACGCCGAAACTACTGAATGAATTCAAACGAAACTTAGCACGATTTGAGCCCGTACTATGAGGTAGGACATAGGATACTTTTTATCCCGAAATTCTACCCCCGAAGGGGTGAAATTGGGGTTGAAAGTTTGTATGAAAGTCCTTAATTTCTCAAGTTATAGCCATGAAACTTGATATATGAGCTGCGGGTTGAAAATGGAGACATACATGTTTCACAGTTTTTGAAAATTCGACCCCCAAAAGGGTGAAATAGGGGATGAAAGTTGGTATGGAAGTGCTTCGTTTCTCAAGATGTTTTAAAAGTTATATCAACGAAACTTTTTATTTTGGCTTACGGTAAAAAATAAAGAAGTACGTGTGTCACAGGTTTTCAAAATTCCACCCCTAAGGGGGTGAAATACGGGGTGAAAGTTTGTATGAAAGTCCGTCATTTCTCAAGTTATATCGATTAAACTTGGTATACAAGCTACCGGTTAAAAATGAAGAAATAAGTGGAATTTTACCCCCGAATTGGTGAAATAGGGGTTGAAAGTTTGTATGAAAGTCCTTCATTTCTCAAGTTATAGCCATAAAACTTGGTATATGAGCTGCGGGTTAAAAATGAAGACGTACGTGTTTCACAGTTTTTCAAAATTCCACTCCAAAGGGGTGAAATAGGGGTTGAAAATTTGTAAAAAAATCCGTCATTTCTCAAGTTATTTCGATGAAACTTGGTATATCCACGCGGACGAAGTCGCGGGCATCAGCTAGTATTATAATATGGGGCGTTGTTGTGTATTAGGTTGTACGAATCGTCCAGAACGAAAAATTGAAAACATAACCTTTCATCGGTGAGTATGCTTGGTGTTACTATTTTATCGAAGTATTTACTATAAATTTAATTGAAAACGTTCATTAAATTTGTTCTTAACTACTGCGTGTATTTGCCGATTAATAAACAAGTGTATTTTTTGCAATTTTCTTTTCTATATTACCCGACCAGAGTGAATATTACTATTATAACTCATGACCGCCATTTTCAATGCTTCTTCTTAAATTGTTTGGGTTTTCATAGAGTTAGGGATACCAGTCTTTGCAAAATTTACCCATAAATCCTATTGTCTTATCCTAATTCTCACATAATATATTGATGCTAAGTACTTTTCATTTCCAGCTTTCCAAAAAAAACTGAAAATTCGAAATTTGTGGACTCTACTCACTGGAAGAGCATTGAAAAACTGGCAACCAACTGAGAATGCTCGAATATGCTCCAAACATTTTGAATCTAATTGCTTTCGCAAAACAAAACATTTAACTTAGTTACTTGTGTCCAGATTCAATTCCAACACTTTTTGTATTGTATTTTATTGTATTCCTTTACAAGAAATAAATATATTATTAACTTATTCCAACTCTGTGCTTATTCCAAACCTGAAGTGGCAATCAATAAAACAACTGGTAGGAGTAGATTAATTGAAGATTCTATTGATGACTCTGCAGAGCGATCGGCTATAAATTGTCGCAATATCACATCCAAAAATGTCCTAAAGGATATCCATTGTTACAGTCCTTATAGCCGGCTTCACGTAAGCTTTTTCAGGATTGTAGCAATGGGTCGCTAACCACAGATTACTAGTCACGAACTCTGAATATCGATATTTTGGTAGTGCAGACCTATTTATAATCCGACTAATTTGAATGTCTATGGTAATCATGTGGTAATCTAGCAATTTAAGTAGATATAACAGTCTTCCAAATTTAACTGCATTACCTATCTAACTAAGTTATATTTTCGAGTCTGTGGTTTCTTGTGATTTTCTATTTAATAATTGGCTTTGTTTTTAAATATAATACAAAATACTTTAATATAAGAAGCGATGCGCGTATGTTATTAGATTTTCTTTTTACGATGCAATCAAAGATACCATAATTTAGAGCTATCTCAAGATACATACCGAAATTGTCTATGGATATTTTCATTTTAATCACAGATTATAATTTATTGCGCAAAGGATCAGCCAACCACAGATGTCTGTGCAGCCTGTGTGTGCAGCCAACGAGGAAATGCAGCCAGCATTCTTGCCACCATTCCACGCGGGCATGTTTCTAGCTTTTAAGAGCTTATTACACCTTCCTAAATTTAGTCGTCTAAATGATTCAGTTACTAAATTCAGAAAAGTGTAATCGCATTTAGCAAGTTAGGATCCTAAATTTAGGAAAAAGTGTGGTTGCTAACTTACTAAATCATTCAGTTTCCTAAATTTAGGAAGGTGTAATAGCATTTAGTCGCCTAATTGGTTCAGTCACCGCCATAGAGTAAGTAATACTGATCACCACGCCTGCCTGATAGGAGGAGAAGATGGCGGCAAATTCAAATAACCATTTATTATTTTTTGATAAAACTTTGTAGATTCCAGTACGGTATTCCAGTATCAAATCTTCGGATTCTCCCCTTCATAACTTAATATCCCAACACCAAACAAAATCCACGCATCTTACACCATCTATACAGCAACATATCAAATCTTCGGATTCTCCCCTTCTACCTTACCATCCCAACACCGAATACAATCCCCACATCCTTCACCATCCACATTGTATCATATCATTCATATCCCCTCTTCACAGTCATCAACGTCCGATCAATACCAAACCGATGAGACTGTTGATTGAAGGCAATGGGGAAATAATGATTTTTTTTTTAATTTTTGGTAAGAAAAAATAAAGGCATCTATTAATTTTAATTGAGCCAATAACCAGAGCTACGGCAAGGCCAATTTTTTGGACAATGGCTCCAGTACTGTCCAGTACTGTTGTATAATGTAATCTGTGGTTGCACTCGACACTAGCACGACACGTCCGACGCCGTCGAACTTTATCTGTAAACTGATTCAGTGACTAAATTTAGGAAGGTGTGATCAGAAATATGAATTTGCTTTCCTTTCCTGAATCTTATTTAGGACGACTAAATTTAGGAAGGTGTATTAAGCTCTTAAGTTCTATTGTATTGTTTTCAATAAAGGTTTAAAAAAAGTAGTAACTACCTACATAAAGTTGTACTATGTAGGTACTAGGTACCTACATAGTACAACTAGTACTTCTTTTTTACCGTTAATAATAATTATAAATAACTAGATGATTCCCGCGACTTCGCCTGCGTGGATTAAGATTTTTTGAATAGCGTGAGTTGGCAATACTGCGAATGAGAATATTTTATTAGCTAGACCTAGGTACGGTACGGTATACCATAAAAAAGGTAAATTGTCAATAGAATGTCATAAATTAAATAACATTTTGAAGCCATTCCAATATAGCTTAATTACCTACTTGCTTGAAATAATACTATTTTCTATTTTTACCTAACAAACAATCTATTCGAGCTTTTTAATCCTTATATTATATTTATTTTAGATATTAGAGTCGTAAAACGATTATTGGACACCTTAAGGTGGACTACACGGGTCTGCCCGCGAAATTCAAATTTAATTTGGTTTTTCGCAATTTATAAACTAATACGATAAAGTAGGCTTATGGCATTCTAATTCCGCCAATGGCAGTATCATCTTCACAGGGTTATATAAAAATCTTTACTTGAAAGTGTCCAGTTTAAGAAATTAGTTAGACTATCGAGTTGGATGTGAGTTACTCACAAATTAGTCGATAATCTGATTAATTACTTAGACTGAACACTTTCAAATAAAGATTTTTATATAACCCTGTGAAGATGATACTGCCATTGGCGGAATTAGAATGCCATAAGCCTACTTTGTCGTATTAGTTTATAAATTGCGAAAAACCAAATTAAATTTGAATTTCGCGGGCAGACCTGTGTAGTCCACCTTAAGTCACCGCTAAAAACACCTCCCACCATGTATCAATGAAAGCCTAGTTTGACGTCACGTTTGTCATGGTCCGTAAACGACATGTTACTTCAAAAGTCTTACGTGATAAATTTTCAGCAATTAATTCTATCGATAGTTACTGCATCAATGTCAAAACATTTTTTTGTCCTCAACGATCCTTTACGGACAGTCGCAGTGATACGTGAAGCCAAAACCATGTTTTGACATTGATGCAGTCCTTTATTGATTGCGACAATTTATAGCCGATCGCTCTGCAGGGTAATAATGGCTGTGTTCCGTTATAGACTGCGAGCACTGTTCAGTGCTCTTTACTGTGGAGAAATTCGTTCCGTTATAACTGACAGTAAACTGCTGCAGTATCCAGGGTGCGTTCCGAAATACACTGAGAGCACTGGGAGTCCCCAGTAAAGAGCACTGCCAGTGCTCGCAGTGCTTATAACGGAACACGCACCTAGGCAAATATATGACGTCATTAATCGACGCCATCTTTGTACTGTGAGCACTGGCGTTTTCGAGGTAAGGTGCTCTCAGTGTTTGTCTCAGTGCTGACAGCGTTCCGTTTTAAGCAGTACCCAGTATACTAAGGAACGGCTTCGCAGTGTACTAAAGTGACGTCACACCTTACAGTGCTCGCAGTGTATTTCGGAACAGCCATTGTTCTGTGGTTGTCAATAATTGTCATTATTTGTTTGTTTGTAATTTGTTTTTAAAGGTAATGGACAATGGTTCAACTTCAAAAAGAGAAGAATTAGAACACGAATTTTTAAAAATCCTACATACAGAAATCTAATTCTTAAAATAAATAGGTTCATAAGTTTGTAATCTGGACAAATTCGTTCCAGTAATTAGCAAAATGTCGCAGAGTAAGTTTAAAACTATGAAACTTTGCCGTAATGTTATAATTTTTTAGGTTATTGAATTGTATACTTTAGTTTTATAAACGCATTTCAGATTCTGAAAAACCAATCTCGAACCAAGATGTTGTTGATCCCACTGGTCCAGCAGCACGTAAGGGTGTGCTAATATCCTTCAGAACAGGCAAATCAATGGAAATTCCGGAAAAAGACATAGTAAGTCAAAAATATAACCTCAATGAATATCAATAAATATCAATATGAACTCAACTGGTCTGTGCCTTTATCAATGAAAGTTTGATTATTGACAAGTTAATATTCAATGCAGTGAAATTTCTAAAAAATTTTAATGTTTTTAGTTAGGGAGATGCAGATTTGTTGGGGAATTTGAGAAGTTGAACCGAATCGGAGAGGGCACTTATGGAATTGTGTGTAAGTTACTCTTAAAACATGACAAAGATTAATGAAAAGGTTGTTGGCAGGGTCTCTGTGGAAATTAATTAAGTATCTCTAAAGTAGCTCAGGTCTGCTCTGACTGATGATTCTGATGGCTAGTTAATAGTTTCCACATTATCCACAGTTAAGAAATTATATTTGAAAAGCATTTTGTTAGAATGAATATTATGTTATGTGGCAAATGAATGGGAGCTGTTAAGTCTATTGTTCATGCTAAGCCATGCTTCCATGCTAATATAATATTATAAATGCAAAAGTGGGTCTGTCTGGTGGGATCTTTCTATCTATCTGTGTATGGATATTGTGAGTATCATCTAGTAAATAATAAAAATAATAACATGTAAAATGTTCTGTACTAAATAATATAATAATGAATTCCAGATAGAGCCAAAGATAAATTAAATGGCAATATAGTGGCTTTAAAGAAAGTAAGGATGGATGTTGAGAAGGATGGACTGCCTTTGAGTGGTCTGCGTGAGATCCAAGTGTTGATGGCATGCCGGCATGAAAACATTGTGCAACTTAAGGAAGTGCTTGTTGGAAGGTCATTGGAAAGGTATAATATAGTAAAATTGTGCTTGCACTATTAGATTTGTATCTTTACTGAAATTTACTGTTTTGATGTATTTTTTTTCCAGTATCTTCTTATCAATGGAGTATTGTGAACAAGACTTAGCATCCTTGCTTGACAACATGACATCACCTTTCACAGAGTCACAGGTCAAATGCTTAATGCTCCAAGTACTGAAGGGTTTGAAATATCTGCACTCCAATTTCATAGTGCACAGGGATCTTAAAGTCTCTAATTTGCTGCTCACTGATAAAGGATGTGTGAAAATAGGTAACTATTACTAACATATTTTACTTATGTTATCATTTCATCGGGAGACTTACATAAATCATATCATATGATATTGAAAGCCATTATTGGTGTGGGGATGTTTGTGAGTCATAGAGTTAAATTACTTATCCATTTAAATGATTTTGTCGTATTTTGAGCACAGAGGTAGATCACATTACTGAGAATGGACAAAAAACCAAAAAGTTATACAATATGTAGAAAAACAGAAACAGTGGACAAGGAAACACTTATCTCTATAAGAGATCTCTATCAGTGACCCGCATCATTCTCATCTCTCTCATCTCATCATCTTAGGCCGCATCATCACTTCCCATCAGGTGTGATGTGGTCAAGCGTAAGCCTATAATGAATAAAAAAGAAAATATATATTTTTCTGATAATTTCTGAATTTTCCCTGGTTTGGCCTGGTGGAAGGCTTCGGCCGTGGCTAGTTACCACCCTACTGGCAAAGACGTGCCGCCAAGTGATTTAGCGTTCCGGTGCGATGCCGTGTAGAAACCGAATAGGGGTACGGGTTTAATATATCTGCCATGCCCCTAACAGGTTAGCCCGCTACCATCTGAGACTGCATCATCACTTACCATCAGGTGAGATCGCAGTCAAGGGCTAACTTGTAGTGGATAAAAAAACAATATTTTTCAGCTGACTTTGGCTTAGCCCGTTGGCTAGGCGCCCCCGCTCGGTGCGCCACGCCGCGCGTCGTCACCTTATGGTACAGAGCACCGGAGCTTTTACTGCAGTCGCCCAAGCAAACGCCAGCGTTGGACATGTGGGCCGCTGGATGCATTCTCGGTGAACTGTTGGCCAACAAACCCTTGCTTCCTGGCCGTACAGAGATAGAACAGCTGGAACTTATTGTTGATTTGCTTGGTGAGTTTGGTTTTATTTAACCACGTTTTTGTACAGGTATATTTAGTATAGTGGTTAAGGTGTAGTCAAATGTGTGTTCTTCGCCCCATACATGAAGTGGCTAAATTGAACAACAAAGCCTGCATCAGTTCACCCTTATTGTATCCTCATTTCAGTTATATTTTCTTTAAAATCGACGAGTTACTTACCCGTTGTCATAGGTGAGCGACGATAGCGGCGACGCGACGCAACGCGACGCGATACCACTCCATAGAAAATGGCTGTCAGCTATTGTTTGCTACTGTCGCGTGGCGTTGTATGAGTCACGTTCTCGCATTTGTCGCTCACGTAGGGCAATGCCTAAGGCGAATCTCACACTGCGACGCGCTCCGCGACGTAGCGAGCAGCTGCATTCTTCCAAGCGCGGCAAGGCGTTGTTTAAGCGTGCACGTATTGTGTTTACAAACTTATATACTTACGAGCAACCGCACAAAATGGTTCCCAGTGATCACTTACGGGGCATGTTGCAGTGTGGAATTCGCCTTGAGATCAAATTCCTGTCACTGTTACATTGACCGCTCCCTAATAAAATTAATCAATCAAAATTAAATAGACTATAGTCTGGAATAGCACACAGGCTACTTTTTATCCCGGAATACCTTTTATCCCGGAAAATTAAAGAGTTCCCGCGGGAACTGAAAAAACCTTAATCCACGCGGACGAAGTCGCGGGCATCAACTAATTACTCTTATTTGTTCGACAGGCACACCGTCAGACGCGATCTGGCCGGAGTTCAGTGCGTTGCCAGCATTACAAAACTTCACTTTAAAGCAACAGCCGTACAACAATCTGAAGCAGCGATTCCCGTGGCTGTCCGCGGCGGGCTTGCGTCTGTTGAACTTCTTGTTCATGTACGACCCTAACAAGAGAGCCACAGCAGAGGAATGCCTGCAGAGCTCCTACTTCAAGGAACAGCCATTGCGTGAGTAATAGGGATGATGACAACTCAACCAAATCACCAACTCTTCATCAAACTTAAAAACGCACTTCTAGTTTGGAAGTCGTATGAAATTAAGAGTTGTGACGTCATCAAATTTCAACGCATTTTTTTTTCTTAAATATATTATATGTTTTAAAATGGTTATCAAACCTAAAACTAACCGAGGATATGAATTTTAGGTCTTTTGGAAGACCCTCTAGTAAGTAGTTAATATTCAGTTAGAAATAATTTATTTTTGATATTATAGGCATCATCCATATTCTACCCATATTATAAGCGCCATTGATAGTGTCTCCTTCAATCACGCCGCAACGAAGTAACTTAACAACTTAACTGTCCAATGAGTCACTTATGACTCACGGAGAACTTTTGAAATAAGTTCAAGAGTCACATGCGACTCATTTTTTTATACAACTTTGGCACATAATTTTGTTATGAGCGTGGAGTAATATTATAATAAAAATTACGTGAACGTATAGCAAAAAACCTAACCTATAAGAAAAAAAAAATTTTCGCAATGTAAATGTTATTAACCTATCAAAAAAAAACACACGAGGGACTTGGGGTAGTTGTAAATTGTATTGTATAGGGACAGTTAAGTTGCTAAGGAGGTGAAATGATTTTAAGTTTGGATTTAGTTCAAGGCCTGGAGACTGACATATTCAAAATTCAAATATTTTTTATTCAAGTTGACATTGACAAGTGCTTTTGAATAGTCAAGTGAATTCTTCTTCTTCTTTTGAAAAACCATTAAACCAAAAGAAGAAGAAGAAGAATCTACCACTTGTTCAGTATACCATTCCTACCAAGAAGATAGGCTACTTTATTCCGGAAAATAAGTTCCCATAACATAAATGGTTATGGTATATTACATAATCACGCGGATTAACAGCTAGTTCTTATAATATTTTTTAGTGTGTGTTAAGCAGTCAAAAAAGCGGTGATATCCTAGTGGCGTAGACGCCCGACCTCCTTTTTTGGTGGCTGGGGGGTTAGAAGTATCCAAAAAGTTAGAAGTGCGTGCCCCCACGCACGCACTTCTAACTTTTTGGAGTTATGTGCGTCCAAGCCCATTGTGTGACAAGGGGTGGGAGGGGTACTAAGTTTTGTGACGTCACATTTTAAAATCTTGTCATCTAAGGGCCACTTGCACAAGGCCTCTTAAATTGATTTAGTTAAATTTTGTAATGCTGTCCCTTTTTGGCAAATGCATATTGAAGTTGCCAAAAAGGGACGACATTAAGATATTTAACTAAATCAATTTAAGAGCCCTTGTGCAAGTGGGCCTAAGTGTTAAAATGCCAAAGAAAATTAACGAAAAACTTAAAAATATTTCCAAGTTTTAGAATTATTTTATTAGAAATAAAACTAATTTCGGAAGTGCTGTTTTAATTTAATAATTTCTAGATGTAAAATTGCAAGATATGTGACGTCACACTAGGAAGGGAGGTCTCACAAATGTGAACAACTGAGACAAGGACGGGGGAGGGGTCAAAAATCACGAAATTAGTGTGACGTACTTTATGGATGGACCCCTTATTGTGTTTAAATAATTTTCTGTAATATTGTATTTCGTTTCAGCTTGCGACCCGAAGCTTATGCCGAGTTTCCCTCAACACAGAAACATGAAGGGCCAACAGAAGAGTTCGTCCGCCAATCAGCTAAATATACCTCTTTCCAATTTGAACACGGGAGCAAACGATCAGACCAACAACTTGCCAGCCATATCTGACTTACTAGGATCTCTGGTTAAGAAGCGAAGGCTCGATTAAGTAATGTTGAGACATGGATCATGCATTTAATATGGATAAGTACTAAGTAGACCTACTATCATTTTGAGAGAAGATTTTGACTGTATACTATTAATTTGGTGTGTGTTCCGTTATAAGCACTGCGAGCACTGGCAGTGCTCTTTACTGGGGACTTCCAGTGCTCTCAGTGTATTTCGGAACGCACCCTTGATCACAAATCGTACATGAGCGACGTCACACATGTCGCTCAAATACGCGAGTGACATGTGTGACGTCCTTATAATATGCTGTAGGTGTCACGCTTTGTGTTTGATTCAGGCTTTAGTTGCCTGTCCTCTGAAGCGGAGTGGGGCGGAGATGTGGTGGGCGGAACAATCGGATTGATCGATGACGCTATAATTTTATCGAGTCACCTGTCAGGAATCTGATTGGTCGGCTTGGCACATCACTCCGCTTCAGTGGACAGGCAGCCTTAGGCCTACTGCGCATTATAAGAAAATGTTTTGTGTCTTATGAGTAATGTCTTATATTTTGTATGCGCGTGTCTGATCCGACACAAGAAAAAATATCTTGTAATATGTATGGTCTCATGCAATAACCATTGCGACTGAATTTCTTATAAGACATTACTCATAAGACACAAGAAATTTTCTTATAATGCGCAAATGGCCTTAATTTTAAGGCTTAAACTTGGAATAACAATTATTGATAGTAGGTCCAGTATAATTAATTTTAGTTTAATAATAATAAGATTCAAATAAAAAATAAATTCGGAATTGCTAGTCTTTTTATTTTGTAAAGTAAACCATAATATTGTTTGTATTGTAATTTTAACTTAGATTGCTATTTTTTTAAACGTTTCAATTTTGTATTTAATCAGTCGAAGCATCTTCATCCGCTGACAGTCCCATGGCTAGACGAAATTTCTGATATTTTTGTAGGGTTACAGCGTCACTGTTCTTTGCTTTAACCTTTTCTTTCTATCGAAGAGAAATAAATATTTGTTAAGGTCCGATTTTCCAATCGCTAAATTATATTTAACGGTTTGACAGTTTCTGTAAGTATAGGAAATTGTTAAATTCGTCAAGTATTTATGTCACGATTGGAAAATTAGTCCTTATTAACTTTGGAGTTATTTATATTATTATCTGTATTTAATTATTGGCTGTAATTTTAACAATTCAAATGTATTTAAACATAATTAGGCTTCAGTATAAAATGAGCACGATTCTTGTGCCGCTCAAGTACAATTGCTATATCATTGCAGATGAGAAGATCCGAACGGTATCTTCTAAGTCCATGATCTGAATAGGCTGATTCTGACCAAAATTTAATATCGTCCAAGATCGAACTGTGGAAATTTAAACGCAAATAGGTAAAAAAATGCATGAAAAATTAAGAATAATAATTTAACCTCCCCAAACCCAAGTCAATAGGTATTCGATTATGATGGACAGTTCTCCATGCTAACTGCAGTTGTTTTCTTTGTTTTATAGGTATAAGGCAAGTACCTACGTATTGGTTTTTATTATAAACTGGTGGGCCCGGCAGACTTTGACCTGCCCTGAACCTCGAACCCGATTGCAGTGCCCCCTACCGGGTCCAATTGTGAAATTATGGGGTCCAAACAAACACAACAAAAAAAGAAATAGCGAAATTGGTCCAGCTGTTCACGCGTGTTGCCGTGTCGACCAAGGGAAATAGAGATTAATTTTTATAATATACTACTACACAGGTATTGTTGGAAACCAGTAGGTACCTCGATGTCTTTAACTTACAATTTCTTTTTCTTGTTTTTCTAAATTTTTCAAAGTCCGTACACATTGCGAGCAAAGTATGACGTCCTCCATGTGATTTACTGTTTTCTTGCGATGGTGATGTTTCAACCTACAGAAATTGTAATTTCAGATTTTATTCTGAGAAATGTATACACTAGAGTTGTAACGGAACCTCGCCTCCGGCTTTGCAAGTGCGGAACTTTCGTAAGAAATCGTACCTCCGCTTCCGCATCCGCCTCCGCCGTTTTTTTTGCGGAGTTGTAACGGAGGTTTATTTACGTTGACTTACAATGCAAGAAGTACAAATCGAAGCAGGTGAAGTCAGTTACACCATAACAACAAGCAAAACGGCAACTGTCCTTAGAAGAATCCTAAAAAAAAATCAAATGTGGGATTCATCACATCCTAAAACACAGAAAATGGACGATGTGATCGGAGATATCCGCCTCCGCCTCCGCTAACCTCCGCATCCGCGGAGGCAAAGCCGCTTCACCTCCGCATCCGCCTCTGCTTCCGCTAAGAACGCCTCCGGTGGTTACAACCCTAGTATACACCTACCTACATGAAAATATCTAAAACTGAAACAAAGATATTGCTTTATTTAGGGTGCCTCAATACGTGTCGGGCAGCCATAAATCGAACATGTTGTAAAAACGAAAAAAAGGTAGTCTGTCTATATTCTGCTCCTACGACCTACAAACTATTTTAATTCAAGGTCCCAGTAAGTAGATAATTACTTTTGTAACATCCAAGTTGCGCGCGTTATCTTAAAACTAAATCAGATCACTAATAATAAATAATAATATTATAAATATTATAATTAATGTGAAAGTGTGTCTGTCTGTCTGTCTGCTACGCTTTCACGGCTTATCTGTTCAACCGATTTTGATAAAATTTGGATAGTTTGTGTTCAGGGGAAGGACATACGCTACTTTTATCCTGGATTTGCTCCCACGGGGTTTTTCAGAAACCTGAACCCAAGCGGACGCGTAGTCATCGTAGAAGAAATCGTCTAAACTCAATCGTAATTTAGTCGAATATTACAGTATATTATAGTACTTTTTATCCCGGAAGGTTAAAGAGTTCCCTCGGAAATCAAAAAATCTTAATAAACGCGGAGTGCGGACGAAGTCGCGGGCATCATCTAGTAATAAATAATTAGTATTGATCTGATTTAATTATAAGGTAGGTAGTTACTTACAATTTTCCGCAATAGTCACACTGGAGCTTGTCGGAGCGATGTGTTATGATATGCCATCCAAGTTCATGATAGGTGGGATAGCGTTCCGTACAGCGCGGGCAGGCGATCTTGCCCTCTAACCTCCCTCCATTGCTCTGATGCTCTGAAAGTTGTTGCGATGTTTGGAAATTTTGGTGACAACTGCGACACCTGTTGAAAAATGTTAGGCACTCAATAATTTTCCTAGCTTATAATCGGGAAAAGTTTTTCGTACAGCTTTCGTACTTTTCTTCTTGAATGTTAAAGAAAAAGAAAAATGTTTTGAATAGAAATGAAGAAAAAAACGAGTAGTTTAAATATTTCTTTGACAAAATGCATGATCATTAAGTATTGCTAATAAAACCAAAATAATGTATGAAAAAAAAATATATTAACTAAAAAAATTTAACAAAAATATGTAGTTTTGTATAATATAACGCCTTACTTAAAAATGTTTGGTTGTAGATGAAAAGCCATATGCTCTATAATCTTTTTTGGATAGAAATAGTGGAATTTTTTATCGCAGCACGTGACATAACCGGGAACGCCGTGTCGGTCCTTGTAATGTTTCATGAGTGATCTGAAGTTAAATCCTTGCTCATGGCAAATACAACATTCCATTTTGTAAAACAGAGTTATTTGTTTGTCTAAAGCTGCGCCCTGCTTGGCTGGACGACCATCTATTAACACAATAGGGTCTAAAACACCATTTGTCAGACCATCGTTTTTACTTTTATCTTTGCCAGTTATTTGAGGGGGTCTGTTACTTGACGTAGAACTGTTTAGTAGAGATTTGTCTACGCTCTCGGTCATTGCAAACTCATCTAAAGGCATCACTTCTAAGAATTTCATATCTGCGGCAGATTTACCTTTTTGCGGTTTCAGGGGTTTTGCATCACCTTGTTGAAATTCGGTTGCAGGTATATTCGTTTTATTAGACGCCTGTTTAGAGCTATCGTTGTTTTTTGTACTAGGTGTTTTATGATCTGAAATTGCTGCAATTATAGGATGAAGCTTCTCAGTTGAGTGCTGCTCTTTTTTAATTGCGTTACTTTTAATGCTATGGAACTCCAAAAACTTTTGTGTTTTGTCTACTTTCACAGTGTAAAGGTGTAAAACGGCTACTTGTTGTAAGCAGTCGTGGCATATTGCCTTAGGAAGGTTGTCGTCTGTGTGAATCTGCAAAAGAGGTGTTTTTTTAGGCCCAGTAGGTAATCCATGCTAGTAGGTACCTATAGCTTATTATCAATAAGACAAAAGTCAGGTCTCGTTTCTTTTTTCTTTTTTTCAACCACTAAACCGATATTGACGAAATTGACCAATTGAATTTAACTTGAACTAGAGAAAAAAAATCGGAGGGAGGCCTTTGCCCAGTCGTGGGACAGTATAGGCTAGATTAAATTAGATTAGATTAGAGAAAGCTGTAGGAAAGTACTTATTAACTATCTCAGAAAATTAAAGAATATATATGCACGTAGTTTTGGAAAACCCAACACCCACGCGGGGGTAGGCGCGGGCTAGTATTACCTAATGCTATATACTTAAATAAAACATTAAAATGTACAAACAATAATATCGAAAAGCCTTTTTAGTTTGCGTTTTATCTCGGCATTAAGCGGTTTTAATTTTGATACATCAGTGCACAGGCACAAACGACACGACAGTTCACGCACTATAGTTTTTTCCAAAGTAGCGAAGTCATTCATACTGATGATTTTTAATAAAATAAAATAAATAAAGTGTTGTTGTTTAGTGGGCCATTACAAAATTCGGTTTTGTCTTCAATCTGATATTTTTTGTCAAAATTGACACTGAGAAAATTTAAAATTTGTAATCTGTAGTTGGTAGAATTGGCCAGTTTATTTTACTTACAATATAAAAACCTCTTTAATTGACCTTTGGTCCTATTAGTCCTTACCTAGTTAGAGAGGTATACCTACTAACACTAGTTTCTCTAGGACTCAACCACTTGTAATGCTGTAAAAGTATCGCTTTCCTAACATTTCCTTCTTTCGTGGTGCACGCACATATACAGCAGAACAAACAATTTAACAGAAGTCACCATTTCTTTAATATGCAATTAATGCATTTACCTACATACGAGGGGTAGTTTTCAATCGGCAAATAAATATCTTCCTAAATCCTACGATGGAAAGAGCTTGTAGGTAGTAGGTAAGTATCTCTAGGTGAACAAACTAGACACGAGAAATTCAAAATAACGAATAATCAGACTGACCAAACACGTTTTGTATAAAATGGGCCGGACACAGTTCAAGGCAACAATACACGTATTATGGTATCATTCCGTTGTGCTGAAATGGTGACCCTCTACTGAAAAGCAGTCATTAGAAACTACACCTAATATGGTGGACCATTGTGGTGAACTGTCGATCAGAGATCGAGCATCGCAGAAAGCCCGGACCCATCATATTTATGTGTTATATGTGTTAACCTACCACACTACCTACCTACTATCTACTTGTAAAAGTCTTATGTCCAGCTATATAATGGTGTCTATCGGTAGGAACGATGCCGTACCGAGTATCTACTGACTATAATATGATTTAGGTGGTGTAGGAGGTATAAAACGGTAGGTACCTACCGTGTGCTCTCTAGCGTAGGATTCATCGACATGTGAAACCAATCAATTACGAAATAGGAACCAAGCTCCCGTGTTTCGGAACCGATTCTGTTTCGCTTAGTTCTGCTTTTATTCCTATTACTTACTAGCTTAATTTTCCGGAATAAAAAGTACCTAGCCCACAGATGTAGTACCAGATACCGCGCTCGGAACACGGCAGACGCGCCAACAAAGCGAATACAAAACGAAAAGCAAATACAATTCTCAGTTAGTTGGATGCGACGCGTCGAGAAGTTTTGACGTGACGTGTGTGTAGACAAGTTTCTCGAAATAATGCCGTCTTGTGTCTTGAAACACTGTAAAAATTGTTACCAAAAATTAAAAAAGGAAGATGGTGTTTCGTTTCATAGGCAAAAATTTATATTTTCATTCTGTTAGATTTTTTTTCCATGATAATTAATTGCTGATGACTTGAAACACAAAACCTCAACGATATCTATCAGTGTTGCTAATTTACGTTGAAATATTTTCCCTTAAATTAAAGAAGGTGTAAATGGGCTGTTAGTAGATAGTTTTTTTTGTGAAACAGCTACGCTGCCGGCTTATTTCGAAGTACGCCGATTAATTTATTGGTACGCCAGCTGCTTGGTACGCAGATGGTACGCAGGCTACTTTGGTGGTACGTAGGCTACTTTTAAGGTACGCCAGCTACTTTCGAGGTACGCAGGCTACTTTGGTGGTACGTAGGGTACTTTGGTGGTACGCAGGCTACTTTAAAGGTACGCCAGCTACTTTCGAGGTACGCAGGCTACTTTGGTGGTACGTAGGGTACTTTGGAGGTACGCAGGCTACTTTTAAGGTACGCCAGCTACTTTAGAGGTACGCCGACTACTTTGGTGGTACGTAGGCTACTTTTAAGGTACGCCTGCTACTTTAGAGGTACGCAGGCTACTTTGGAGGTACGTAGGCTACTTTTAAGGTACGCCAGCTACTTTAGAGGTACGCCGGCAAGTTTGGTGGTACGCAGGCTACTTTTAAGGTACGCTAGCTACTTTAGAGGTACGCAGGCTACTTTGGTGGTACGTAGGGTACTTTGGTGGTACGCAGGCTACTTTAAAGGTACGCCAGCTACTTTCGAGGTACGCAGGCTACTTTGGTGGTACGTAGGGTACTTTGGAGGTACGCAGGCTACTTTTAAGGTACGCCAGCTACTTTAGAGGTACGCCGACTACTTTGGTGGTACGTAGGCTACTTTTAAGGTACGCCTGCTACTTTAGAGGTACGCAGGCTACTTTGGAGGTACGTAGGCTACTTTTAAGGTACGCCAGCTACTTTAGAGGTACGCCGGCTACTTTGGTGGTACGCAGGCTACTTTTAAGGTACGCCTGCTACTTTAGAGGTACGCAGGCTACTTTGGAGGTACGTAGGCTACTTTTAAGGTACGCCAGCTACTTTAGAGGTACGCCGGCAAGTTTGGTGGTACGCAGGCTACTTTTAAGGTACGCTAGCTACTTTAGAGGTACGCCGGCTACTTTGGTGGTACGCAGGCTACTTTTAAGGTACGCCTGCTACTTTAGAGGTACGCAGGCTACTTTGGAGGTACGTAGGCTACTTTTAAGGTACGCCAGCTACTTTAGAGGTACGCCGGCTACTTTGGTGGTACGCAGGCTACTTTTAAGGTACGCCTGCTACTTTAGAGGTACGCAGGCTACTTTGGAGGTACGTAGGCTACTTTTAAGGTACGCCAGCTACTTTAGAGGTACGCCGGCAAGTTTGGTGGTACGCAGGCTACTTTTAAGGTACGCCAGTTACTTTAGAGGTACGCAGGCTACTTTGGTGGTACGCAGGCTACTTTTAAGGTACGCCAGCTACTTTAGAGGTACGCAGGCTACTTTGGAGGTACGTAGGCTACTTTTAAGGTACGCCAGCTACTATAGAGGAACGCAGGCTACTTTGGAGGTACGTAGGCTACTTTGGTGGTACGCAGGCTACTTTTAAGGTACGCCAGCTACTTTAGAGGTACGCAGAGCTGTACGAGGTACGTACGTAGCCAACGTACCTCCAAAGTAGCCTGCGTACCTCTAAAGTAGCTGGCGTACCTTAAAAGTAGCCTACGTACCTCCAAAGTAGCCGGCGTACCTCTAAAGTAGCTGGCGTGCCTTAAAAGTAGCCTGCGTACCACCAAAGTAGCCTACGTACCTCCAAAGTAGCCTGCGTTCCTCTATAGTAGCTGGCGTACCTTAAAAGTAGCCTACGTACCTCCAAAGTAGCCTGCGTACCTCTAAAGTAGCTGGCGTACCTTAAAAGTAGCCTACGTACCTCCAAAGTAGCCGGCGTACCTCTAAAGTAGCTGGCGTGCCTTAAAAGTAGCCTGCGTACCACCAAAGTAGCCTACGTACCTCCAAAGTAGCCTGCGTTCCTCTATAGTAGCTGGCGTACCTTAAAAGTAGCCTACGTACCTCCAAAGTAGCCTGCGTACCTCTAAAGTAGCTGGCGTACCTTAAAAGTAGCCTGCGTACCACCAAAGTAGCCTACGTACCTCCAAAGTAGCCTGCGTTCCTCTATAGTAGCTGGCGTACCTTAAAAGTAGCCTACGTACCTCCAAAGTAGCCTGCGTACCTCTAAAGTAGCTGGCGTACCTTAAAAGTAGCCTGCGTACCACCAAAGTAACCGGCGTACCTCTAAAGTAGCTGGCATACCTTAAAAGTAGCCTACGTACCACCAAAGTAGTCGGCGTACCTCTAAAGTAGTCGGCCTACCTCCAAAGTAGTCTACGTACCACCAATTTAACTGGTATATCTTGAAAGTATTCGTCGTACCGCTAAAGTACTCAGCGTAGCTCCAAAGTAGCCAGCGTACCACCACAGTATCAGGGGAAATCGCAGTGAAGGGCTAACTTGTAGTGGATAAAAAAAAAACAGTAATATGCGCATCTCCTTTTCCAGGATACAAGCTATTCTCCTACCATATGTCGTTGAAATGGTAAGGCATAAAGAAAGAACCAACAAATACATTTTCTTTCATTAATTTGGCACTTTTTCATTAATCTGGCAACATTTCACGCACACTGATGCATGTGTTCAGACAGTGCTGTCACGCACACTCGAATAAATTTTGGCCGCACTTCCGTGTTCCGAGCGCGGTATCTGTTTAGTACTACATCTGTGACCTAGCCTATGTCACTCTCCGTCCTTAATTATACAAAAAATCACGTGATTGAAGGTACGAATAAAGTATACTTAGTTATATAGGTACTTTTTGCTTAGCCTTTAAACTTACCACCACCGCCACCACCACTACAGCCCATTAACGTCCCACTGCTGGGCACAGGCCTTCACTCTCATAGGAGAGAGGGAGTTAGAGCTTAGACCCACCACGCTGCTCCAATGCGGGTTGGCGGGCTTTAACGACTATTATCATGTTAGTGATAATAACCGGGACCGACGGCTTAACGTGCTCTCCGAGGCACGGGGGTGAAACACCGCCAACTTCCTAACTCCGGGCTAGTATCTACTGAGAATTTCTAGTCAGAAAAACCCAATACTCAATTATGGCCCGACCCGGGACTCGAACCCGGGACCTCGTCGGCCGCAGTCGAACATGCCAACCAGTAGACCAACGAGGCAGTTTTAACTTAAGTAGGCACTTATTATTCCAGACATTACTTAAGTTAACACAGTAAATCTTTTTAACTACCGTAGTACTGATTTCATGGGATTTGTAACAGTTATAATCGTAATTTTTACTGGTCAGGATAAGACTTTAAAACTGATGTGATCCCCTAAATCGATTCCATGAAACTTGCGATCACGGCACCTAGCCTAAGTAGGTAGGTAGGTATTTAATATGGCTTCAATAGACAGCATCTTATTTACGAGGAAATAACTTACAATCTTTGCGCTACCGTCATTTATCATATTAGTGGCTGAGTCATGATTATATTTTTGAATAAATAGGTATGTACTTAATACCTAATACGGGAAGGGGCTACTAACCCAAATGGGGTTCACTGTACTCATCATTTAACTCATAAAAAAATTAGCTAATTTTTTTAGCTCAGCTGAGCTAGCTATTTGAGTGAGCGTCGACCCACTGTATGAAATGAATAAATAGTTACGTTAAGTTAATACGATCCACATAGAATCTATTTTTTTAATGTTCCATTTTTGAAATAATTTGCAAGCAATCCTTGGTTAAATGTAAGTATGCGTCAATGTGCTAATGTTACCGATCGTCACCGCTCAAAAATGTTTTTTTTAAATTCCTTGTTGTTAACAATAAGGAGAAAAATAAAGTTGGTATTGCGGATTGCCGCGAAATCTCTAGAATTTTTATTGTATACATAATACATTTATTCAAAGGGATGTTTATTTAATCCATTTCGGATACACAATAGATACATAATACAAAGTGAAGGCATAGGGTAAAGTGAATGTGACTATTTATTTGTTAATATCATCAAGTGAAAATAAAGATATTACTCCTACCTACTATTAAAATGTAACAACAGAATGGCATTGAAATAATTAAAAATCGCAATTTATTTTATTTTCTCGCAATCTAAGTGAAAAGTAAAGTGTTTACCACGGGACTAAAAGCCATTCTCCTCGATTCTATAGCATACCTCGCTACGCTCGGTAAGCTAAATATCTCGTATGAAGTGGCTGATTTTAGTCCCTTGATGAACAATCTACTATTATAACTTTTTAAGCTATATTCGGCAGGAGGCCATTGGTTTACATATTATATTTAAATTCGAAATAATTACGTTCAGTAATTTAGAAGTTATAAGGCTCTGACAGACGGACGGACGGACGGATGGACAAGTGCCAATTCACTCAAGTAGACTCAGAGACCTTCGCTTCGCTCGGTCAATTAATTTCAAGTTCTAGTCGAGGTAAAAAGAAAATAATATTATTCAGGTATAAATTTTTTATTACGATTTTTTTATCGATAAAAATCAAAAACTACTTTACAGAATTATCTTAACACTTATTTTATTCTCAATGATTCATTAAAATATATAGGTAATAATTATAAAATAGCAAACTGAAATAATATCTAGTAATAACAGTCATCACGTAGACTATACATTGACACTGTATAGCGATCATACCTAAACTATACATAACTAGTGGTTCGCCCCGAACTGAGACCTCGCGGTATCACAGAGCGCCATCTATTGACATCATTGTGAAGTTCTGTAAAAAATACGGCAGCTCATTAAAAATTAAATAATTTCGTTTCCTTGTATTATTTATCTAATTTTAGTATTTGTTGTTCAAGTACAGGATATAATTCAAATAATTGATCAAGTTTCAAGCTCTGCCTTTCAGAAAATTGAGAGTTCTGAGGTCAACTATGGACGTTAGAAAATCGCCACTTTGAAAGCCCCCCATTTCGTCAATTTTAGGGGAAAAATTAAATAAAAAACATTTTTGGACTCTATTCCTAATTATCTTTAAAATGATATACCGCAACCCTATGTAACGCTATAAAAAATATTTTACTTCGCATTCGCTTCTATGAGAGTCCCCCTGAAATAAAGACTTTTATAACTTTTCAAGCCATATTCGGCGGGAGGCCATCGGCTTACACATTATATTTAAATTTGAAGTAATTACGTTCAGTAATTCAGAAGTTATAAGGCTCTGACAGACGGACGGACGGACGGACGGACAGACGGACAAGTGCCAATTCACTCAAGTAGACTCAGAGACCTTCGCTTCGCTTGGTCAAAAATCTTACTCCACGCATTTTCGTTACGGACGTTTTTTGCCGGCTAGGGCAGCCCTCCGCATCGTCTCTTAAGGAACTTCGTTCCAATTACCTATCTGTCTAATCCCGAATCTGCCTAAATTGCAAATGGTGAGGCCAGAATCATTACCGAGTAAAGGAATACTAGGTACCTACCCTGGCTATGCTTACACGAGCAGTACCTACCTATCAGCGTTCTACCCACGGTACACGGAGCAGTCTCCCCGAGCAGCAGTAATCGGTAAGTGGGCTGTTCCCACGCGCCACCGATCACACTACAACCCTAATTGGTTTCTGCACTCATTTCTAGATATTTCCTAGGCATTTAACAGGCCAATTACTAGACAATATCCAGCTGCGTTCAGTAGTGTGTACTAGGATCTTTACAATGAGCTTAATGACTCGTATTATTACGATCGCATGGTGGAACTTTTAACATTGGAAATGTTAAAGTCCTGCACAGACAATATTATTGCAACGTCGTGGGAAGCACAGCAGAATCTTTGAACAAGCAATTTGCAATTTTTAAGTTATTTAATACAAATTTTTGGACATCGAGACCTTGCCATCGCGCGTCCATGTTATTCGGTATGTCTGTCCTAATTTTCGATAAAAAAAAGCTGCGAAAACCCGTTGTCGCATTAGGTAAGTAATTTAGGCTGCAGGCTTGATATCCTTGAAGGCTTCAGCATTTAACCAACCACTAAGCCTAGGTATATCAATCCACGCCTTTAAATACAGACGTTGACGGAAACTTGTGCGTCTTTTCCAATGCTAAAAGTGTAATGCAAGCCACTGTGTCAACGCCTTTACATTGGTAAGAGCGCTTCAGCCACTGAATTGTAGAGTGCTACCTACTTTAGTTCCTCCCATTACCATTGGTACCTACACGTGCCCGTGCACCTTTAATGTGAAGTTCTATGTGTGAGGTAGAGTTTACTTTTTTCCGTGGGTAACATAGACCGTACCTATGGTACCTATCACAGAACACATAAGAAAGGTGTACCTATACTCGGTTGTTAGTAAATCGTACATAAATCGTAATATGACAGTAGCTGGTATTAGGTAACCTTATAACATAACATGTCCTCCCGACCGAATTACGGCCACAGGGGCCGATTTGTACAAAGATAAGTTATCTGTGCGGCATCTGTATGCCTAACTATAACATCTATACTAATATTATAAATGCGAAAGTGTGTCTGTCTGTCTGCTGCGCTTTCATGGACCATCTGTTCAATCGATTTTGATAAAATTTGGTATAGGGATAGTTTGTATCCCGGGGAAGGACATAAATATACATAAGGAAGGCTAACGTTTTTAGGCTATTATTTTTATCCCGGAAAATTAAGGCGTTCCCGCGGGAATAACAACCTAATCCACGCGGACGAAGTCGCCGGCATCAACTAGTAGGTAGGTAAGTATATAATTAAGTGACCCAAAATAAGTAGATGAGTCATGAGAACCTAAGTACCTATAAGTATCATAATAAGTCATTGCGAGGCGACTCGATTAACTTCTTAGCCGCCAATAAGTTTAAATCCTGCTACCTTACCAAATCTACAATCATTATTCCAGCAACGTGGCAAGTACCTATCTATTTTAGGTACTTAGGCTATAGTACCTACGTATTATTTTATATAATATACCTATATTCTGTGCCAAAGTTAAAATAATGATGGAAAATACGAAGGCCAAGGTATAGTATAGTTCGGGAGACACATGGAGCAATAAATAAATCATAAATGGATGGCCTGTCATTCAATATTTTTGCTACCTTTCATAATATTTAGGTAGGTATACCTATTGTACTTGAATTTACTCCATTGGGTCACAGCGTGGCGGCGAGTGTGAGAAATTCAGAACACAGAGATTTACCTTTTTAATATATTTGATTTAGGGCATGTGATGTGGTCGATATACTTATATTAAGTAGTACCTATGTCATATAGATCTTCTTAGACTATTTCGAGTGCGAAATGCGACTGCGAAAATTGGCACTAGTCAGGTATATTATGTATAGGTACCTACCTATCTAAGTATAGCTTCGTAGGTTGATCATAAATCATAATAGATGAGTGTAAGAAGTATTTTCCTTTTAATAAACAGTAGGTAATTTTCAAGTGACATACGAGTAGCTTAGACCTAATAAGAGATTAATATTAATAATGATACCTATAAAATATACTAGTTATTTAGTAAAAAGTAATAAGACATGTACCGTACCTACTTGCCTAGCCACTACAGCTCATTAACGTCCCACTGCTGGGGACAGGCCCCCCATTGACCACTCTCATAGGAGAGAGGGACTTAGAACTTAGACCCACCACGCTGCTCCAATGCGGGTTGGCGGGCTTTAACGACTATTTTCATACAAAATAACTATTATTTTTGTTAACTTGGTTTACAGATAAGTAGTAGGTACCTACTACTTAGTTATTATTTATACCTATGGTTATAGGTACCTACCTATTGACTAGACCGTACCTAGTACCTACCCGAGCTTACAGGCCACCAATTATTGGAATAATATAAACACGAGTAGATACCTCTTGGCTCTTAGGTATAACTACATACCAACATCCCATCTTAAAAGATAACATTAACCCAAGCAATATGAAAATATTAGTTTTTAAACTATCGCCCCGGGTACGGTGCGAGCTCTAAAAATACAACACTTTTCGGAATTTTAATATGACCTGCTATTTAATGACTTAGATACATATACTGCTCAAAGCTCAAAGCTATTCGCTTCGTACTTTTTATGCATTAAGAGTTTAGTTATTTATTATAATTTATATGTAGGTATATATTCTTACTTTGAATCATATCTACTTATATTATAAATGCGAAAGTGTGTTTGTTTGTTGGTTTATTGGTTTGTTGGTTTGTCCTTCAATCACGCTGCAACGAAGCAACGGATCAACGTGAATTTTTTGCATGGGAATAGTTGAGGAGTGAGGACCTAGAGAGTGACATGGACTACTTTTTATCCCGGAAATTTGAGGAGTTCCCGTGGGAATTTAAAAAAAACTTATTCCACGCGAACGAAGTCGCGGGCATCAGCTAGTAAAATATATTATTTTTCTACATAAATTGTACTTAAACCTTTTTTGTATAAAAGAGAATATTATAATTCAATAGGTATTCGGATTGTGAGGCTGTTAGAAAACTCATGTTGCTAATAATTCGCCTCATTAGCAAAATACTTATATAACCTTTACCACCAACTAGGGCGTTCTTTTGCTCATGCCCACGGGTATATTTAAACGCTTTTACTAGACTCATAGAGTAATATACAAAATGTCTAGGTATTTAAAAAGTTAGTGTCATACATAAGGCTTTGCATTTAGCTGCCTACAAGATAGTATAGACTGATGAATTGTTACGCCATTGGTATAAAACTTACATAAGTAGAAGCTTACTGTAGGCCGCCGAGTTGCTTACTGGATTTTTATAAGCAGATAATCTGCTTTTCGAACCTGTGCAGTGGTCAGTGGAAGTCACAGGTTAAATACAGATTAATTATTTCAAAGGACTTAATCGTAGGACAATCGTAGGATTAGGTACCTACAGTACAGAGAAATAATTTTAGTTTTTAGGGTTCCGTACCCAATGGGTAAAAACGGGACCCTATTACTAAGACTCCGCTGTCTGTCTGTCTGTCTGTCTGTCTGTCTGTCTGTCTGTCTCCAGGCTGTATCTCATAAACCGTGATAGCTAGAAAGCTGAAATTTTCACAAATGATGTATTTCCGTTGCCGCTATAACAACAAATTAAAAATTAAAAAAATATATATATATATATATATATATATATATATATATATATATTAAGGGGGGTCCCCATACAATAAACGTGTTTTTTTCGTATTTTTTTGCTCAATATTAAAAACGGTAACAGGTAGACGGTTCAAATTTTCACAGAATATTAACTTGTATATTACCTTTCAAAATAAATAATTAAATATCAATAAAGTAAATATTAAAGGGGGGCTCCCATACAACAAACGTAATTTTTATTTTTAATACGTCATAAATCGTAAAACTTACTATAACAGGTTTGTACGGAACCCTTGGTGCGCGAGTCCGACTCGCACTTGACCGGTTTTATTTTTTCAAGTTAGCTCATGACTGCGATCTGGTGATGCCATCTGGTGGTAAGTGATGATGCTGATGCAGTACATAACATCATTGATGCAGTCTAAGGTGGTAGTGGGTTAACGCTCCTGCTTAGTACTTACCCCTAATTGGTTTCTACACGGCATCGTACCGGAACGCTAGATGAAGAGATCCCTTTGAGGCACGTCTTTGCCGGTAGGGTGGCTAACTAGCTACGGTCGACGCCGACGCTTAGAAAAGATAACTTCCCAAATTGACCCTACCGTGGATCGAACCCGGTCCCTTCCACTTGTAAGACTACAGCGCCCACCAGAGCCCCAGGCAGGTCGGTAAACTAACGAAGTTATTTAATACAGTTATTTAATACTAGCTGATGCCCGCGACTTCGTCCGCGTGGATATACCAAGTTTCATCGAAATAACTTGAGAAATGACGGACTTTTATACAAACTTTCAACCCCTATTTCACCCCTTTGGGGTGGAATTTTGAAAAATTGTGAAACACGTATGTCTTCATTTTTAACCCGCAGCTCATATACCTACTAAGTTTCATGGATATAACTTGAGAAATGAACTACTTTCATACAAACTTTCAACCCCTATTTCACCCCTTCCGGGGTAAAATTTACGAAAACTGTGAAACACGTATTTCTTCATTTTTAACCGGTAGCTTGTATACCAAGTTTAATCGATATAACTTGAGAAATAACGGACTTTCATACAAACTTTCACCCCCTATTTCACCCCCTTAGGGGTGGAATTTTGAAAAACTGTGACACACGTACTTCTTTATTTTTTACCGTGAGCCAAAATAAAAAGTTTCGTTGATATAACTTGTAAAACGTCTTGAGAAACGAAGGACTTTCATACCAACTTTCATCCCCTATTTCACCCTTTTGGGGGTCGAATTTTGAAAAACTCTGAAACACGTATGTCTCCATTTTCAACCCGCAGCTCATATATCAAGTTTCATGGCTATAACTTGAGAAATTAAGGACTTTCATACAAACTTTCAACCCCTATTTCACCCCTTCGGGGGTAGAATTTCGAGATAAAAAGTATTCTATGTCCTACCTCGTAGTATGGGCTCAAATCGTGCCAAGTTTCGTTTGAATTCATTCAGTAGTTTCGGCGTGATGCGCGGCCAAGATACAGACAGACAGACAGACAGACAGACAGACAGACAGACAGACAGACAGACAAAAATGAAAAAAATTACAGATTTGGCTTCAGTATCGAATAATGAGTGCCCTCCAAAATAAATATTCAAAATATCTTCAATGTACAGAATTGGACATGTTACAGTTTTATTATAAGTATAGATATAGATGCTTAGATTTTACCCCATGTTAGTAGGTAGGTAAGTATAACTTAGTAAGTACGACTAATCTCAGCTTTCGTTTCTTACTACGAATTGCGATCCCACAAAAACGGCGTCCTACGGATCTCATCTAGCCGTGAACATAAATATAGCTTGGGCTACATAATATAGTTACAGATTATTGCGGTGTTTTTGTGGGCTGCTTCTCATTTTGAACCCTCGTTGGTTAGGTTTTCATTTCACGAAAATCCATACATCCATTGTATTTTTAACTTGGACGAATATCGTCCAAGATTTTTGACTCTTTCAATGATTTTCATTGGCTTTGATTCAATTTTTTTCTAATTTGTCCTTTTGATTTACTTTCCTATTTAGTATCAATTTAGTTGTTGAGTTTGAAGATCATTTAAAAACGACAGGGTTTGCTCTTGTAAGTACCTTGGTTTTAAGTAGAAAAGTTAGGTATTATTTTTTGTAAGCCAAGGCTGAAGTAGTAATTGACTCGCCATTGAGCGCAGTGTATGCACACATAAAGTACCATTCCAAAGTCGAAGTTCCATGCCTGGAGCTGCTCTACGGGTCCATTACACTTGGGGGGACATAAAAATGGTTGTTGCTTACTCTACCACACTAAGAAAAGCCGCTGCGCTATTTTATCTTTCGTTTCCAGAGCGACAGAGCCTTTCATTATGTGTCTTTGGATTTGCGGATAGCTAATAAGGCTCAAGGCACATTGCATTCTTTAGACACCTTGCAAGAGTATTCTTGTATAAACGGCTTCCTACCTATAGTGACAAACTTAAACATTTCAACATGACCAGTTTAATTACCTAATCGCAGAAAGCTCCTCGATATGACCTTTCTCTTCAAAGTCCTTAGGAATAAAATAATCCACTTCTAATCCACTTTCTAATAAAATAATACTTCTACAAATAATCAATTTGCAAGTCCCACATAGAGTTCCCCGACATGCACACGGCCATTTACACCAACCCAGAGCGAGAACATTTAATATCAAACAATTTTGAACCATATGGTTCAAAATTAAAATCCAGAATAAAAATCCATTATTACAGAGACGTTTTTCACGTTTATCATACGCTGCCAAAATTTAAAAAATAAACGTTAAGATTGTTAAGGTCGACTTAAGTTTTTTTTAACTTTTGTCTCAACTTTCTATGAATGATTTCTTTTTCTTTCCTAAAATTTCAAGGTTAAATTTTTGTATAATTTTAAGTTTAGATTTTTTTGTAGTGTAACTTTTAATTTTACGCGCATAAGCTTTTTATTTTTTTAGTGAATGATGTGGCACCTTCGATAAATTGTTCATTTAACAAGTGCCCTAATTGTGTCTAGTTTTTAAGGTTTTTTTAATGTAACAATTTTTGGTTGTCCAAATAAATAAATATAATATAAAAATATAATATAACATAATATGTATTACCAATTTTACAATTGAGAAAAGTTTAATTGTTTACTTTGCAACATTTAAGAAACATTTCCACTCGCCTCCACAGTATATATTTTAGAGCTTTGCCTTCTTGTGCTTTACAATTCTGACACAATGAAGACGTTGAACGGTCGGTGTGGGATGAACTTTGTAACAAAATATTTTCAAGGTACCTATTACGTAAGCTGCTGGTAATAAGCAACATTAATTGTACCCACAGAAAAATTAATCTGCTTATTAGTACTTAATCTGTTTCTTAATCTGCTATCGATTGATGGGTACGATACCATATAAAACAAAATAACAAGTGAATATAACTCAAAGAATTAAAAAATACGACTGCCATAGTTAGATGATATTTTTTTGTGAATCACTGGATATTGAAATATAGTCTTATATATTTTTGGAATCTATTCATCATTTTCTTGATGATGACAATATAGTTAATCTCATTTTGGAAAAAAAAGATTAAAATATAGTCAATCAAGTCAATTCAACTTTAGTCTTTGATGCGGGACCATGGTCACCCTATCAATTTTTTTTTAAATTTTACTAGCCTATGTAACCCGGAATAAGCTAAGAATTCTACTGATACCTCATTCATCAAAATCCGTTCAGGCGTATAGAAGTTAATGTGAAATATACAAACTCACATAAATACATACATACATATTATATACATACATTAACCCTGCTTGAAAACAATATACTCCTTTTTTCAGGCAGTCGTAAAAAAAGTAGTCTATGTCCTTCCCCGGGATTTAACCTACCTACCTCTATATAAAAATTCATCTAAATCGGTTAGAAAGATGGGCCGACAAAGCGTAGCAGATAGACAGACAAACAGACATTCGTATTTATAATATTAGTATGGATTATAGACAGAACCTTCCTACGTGTAAAATATCAGTTTCTAGATTTTGTAATTCGTTTCTTGATTTCTCCTCTCCGTACTTCATGTCATGTCTGTTATACGAGTAGGTAGGAGTAGGCTGTATCGGCATTCGGCCCACAGTACAGCAGTGCTAGGAACGCTGCGCTGAAAGCCGCGCGGGTCCCGTGCCGCACCAAATTACAGGCACCACTAGCTTTACGAACTCATAAACTGTTTACTACCCAAAATTAGTTCACGATACCTTGCAGATTTCTTTACGTTTTATAGACCATGTAAAATATTGTCTCATTAACAAATATATAAAATTTTAAGGCCTGAAAAAATAGATATTGTTATCAAAGTTACAGCCTTGAATCAGACATTTAAAGTTTATCTAATTAGTGTTATAAAACAAATAATAAAAGGCTGTTTGAGGTTTGTGATAAAAAATGAGACGATACATTCAAGTTTTTTGGATGCTTGTAATAATTTTCAGCGAAGGTAAGCTTTACTTTTTATATTAAGTAGGTAAGATACAAGACAAGATACCTACTTACCAACTATAAATTATATTATGCATAATATTTTTGTGGCTGTGTTTGACCTGTCAGCTCGTGTTAATATTTGAAACGCGTTTACCGATTCTGACGGAACTTTAGCAGCCAAGGAGAGGGCTAAAGAGTGGCTTAGGCCCCATTTTGTTTCCGGAAATGCAAAGTTCCACGCGATTTTTTAAAAATTAAAATAATAAGTCTTTATAAGAATCATTTCCGCAGATTTAAGAGTAAAAGGTCTCGAGGTGCAATAAATCTTTCTAGAAATCAGTATTTTTCTTCAGTGTTAAGCAAGTGCTATGTATCTGAATATGAAGTTTTGTCATAGTTATGAGATCCTAGACATTAGTGTAACGCTTGCGTTCTTGTACTTACCGTCCGTAAAAATATGAAGATATTTAGTTAAAACTTATGTAGATCATAATTGCAAAATATCTATTCAATTCCGAATTTGTACATTAAATAATTATTATCCGATTATATTAGAATTAGGCACACCACGTCATGATGTTGCATAGAAGTTCGAAGGCCAAACTATTGAGTTTGCACCATAGCATGCATATTGATGCATGCTATGGTGTAAAACACGAAAATCCTGGCCTTATTATTGCCCTTACAAAATATATTCATAATATTTACCCCTCGATACGATGCGTTTAGATACAGTAGAGGAAGACACTAGCGGCGTTTTCCATTATTCTATATTCACTGCTTAGGTACCTACATACATATTATTATATTTTGTTCACTTTTGTCGCTAAGTAGATACCTGTGAATATACCGGGCATATCTATTATATAACGTGCAAAGTCTAAAGACGTTGAACGCATTTTTATACTCTACATAAAAAGGCTGTTTCTTTCCGCTATGAGCAAAGAAATTCCTAGATGCAAGGTTAACTTTGGAAATGATATTTTTAAACGGCTCATTTCTGGTTGCCAAGACCTGGCAAATATATCTTCATATAGAGTAATACCATAGCAACATCAATATACAACTGTTATTAACTATTAATATTATTAATAAAAAAAAATTGCCGTCAGTCTGTTTGTCTGTTTGCTAAGTATTACCTCTCTATCTTAACTCAAGAATCCTAGTAAGTACCTATTGTACTAATATTCCGCAAACATAGAGTGTAAAGAACACACTATGTTTGCGGATCTATCTATCTTTTCTGACTCAGAAGTCAGACCTCTGTATTTGTATTCATCTTTAGCTTTGTTCGTCTACGTGCAATTGCGTTATGTTGCAGATAATAATGTCTCGAAAATACTAAGGCATGATTTAGAAAGAAATTTAGAAAACCACCTTTGTAGATATAGGAAAGTGCTTTTTCTACGATACTACTACTACTATGTCTTTGTGAAGAGAACTTTTCCAAAAGACACGTAAAGATGCTCGTATATCATGACACGACCCACAAGAGATGCAAAAGGCAAAATAATCTTGCTCATGACAGCTGGGTCTGCGTAGATTTAGGGTTTAGAAAACTTTTGCTCTAAGTCCTTCCCCGGGTTGTAACCTTTTGCTGTACCTACCAAATTTCTTCAAAATTAGTTGAGCAGGTGGACCCTGAAAACGTTACAAATTATGAACACACAGACACACTTTCGCATTTATAATATTACTATGGATTATGGAAGTATAGAATAGATGCGTCGGAAGTCAGCTACAGACGGCGCAACAGGCGCATCGAAGACTGGCTGATAACGTTAGCAGAAGTGACACTTCACACGCAATTTCAGCACTGAACAATACTATACACTACTAAACACGAAGAATTTTATAAATGTCGTGTCCCAAAAACTGATCAACGCCTCTGGTGACCAAAGAGCTGGCGCTTATTTAGCCCAACGGAGCCTTGCCATTCAACGTGGTAATAGTGGTAGGTTTTGGGCACCATGCCCATTAACGATCACTTGGACGGCGTGTATTTTTTGTATATAATATAATTAGTTTTTAATTTATTTCTTAGTTTTGCAATTCATTCATTTTGTGTACCTAAAATAAATAATACACTACTAATACTACGTGTTATATATTGTGATAGACCGTATGGTGGGTTTTGGTACTAATGTTTTAAAAATTTAAAGGATACCAATAGATACTTTTGAGCCGGTAAATAAATAAAAATAAATAAAAAAATCCTTTATTTGCTAGATTGTAGGTAGGTACCAGTATATATAATGTACTCTGTGGTAGGTACCTTTAATAATATCTTTTGATTCATGTCGATTTTTGAACTTTTCTTACGACGCGCGCGTAGCACGTAGGCCCCTACGATGCGTCTACAACACGTAGAGCTCTACGTCTATCATCGAAATCATAATATTATTTTTATCATTATTTCAACTCTTCGCCGCGCCGGCCCGCTACTGAGTACCTACCTACAAGGGTTCTCTCAAAATGAAAAGGATGTGGTCATCGTTCACCACACTGGCCAAGTATCTACACTACACGGCAATCCGTGGCAGTTTTCACACACCGTTTCCTCTCGATGGTTTCCTTCACCTTTAAAGCAAATGGCATTATTAATTGCTTAAAACGTACGTAACTTAGTAACGATAGAAATGCGTGCCCGGGGATCGAATAGGAGGTCGGACGTCTTATCCACTATCACTGCTCTACATTTTTTTTATCCACTACAAGTTAGCCCTTGACTGCGATCTCACCTTGATGGTAAGTGATGATGCCGTCTAAGATGGTAGCGGGCTAACTTATTAGGGTCACCTGTTACATGTCGAAATTACAGCAATTTTTTTACTTATTTAAGTTAGAGTTAAATACTGTTTCAAGAATATTACGTTCTAAAAGAGATAAATAATCAAGTTGAAACAAGTGTTTCAGCAAGTGGAAATGCTTAGTTAAGTAACTTTGTGCACACTGAAGTGCTTGAAGTGCATGTTAGATAATAAATAGGAGACGAGCGTACAGAGTCATGTTGTTGCTAACTACATAATGTATCTAGTTAATAGAATACAATTAATAGTTGTTGGATATTTCGTAACAAGCGGTTGAAGTTGGTGGTTTGCTGCCCTTCTCAGACTTGAACCCACAACATCATTGAAATGCATGGGTGGCTAACGTACAGTAGTGGGTAGGTTATTTATTAGGAGGTTAGGTATTAGGAGATTACCTCTCCTTGGTACAATTAGGTAGGTACCTAATACCTATTATTGAGCCAGAGAAGTCGAAAATACTTAAAGGTCAAAAAGAATCAATATATATAAATATAATATTTAACAATTTACATATTATTGTTGTTGTTGTTTGATGTGGGGCTTTAGTTTGTGCCAGCACAGCACAATTTACTTCGCCAAAATAAACATATTATGTAAGTACTTAAATATCAATATTATTTAAATGTGGAGACCATTGATGTAGAATTTTAGTATGGTGGAGACAAATTAACGGATTTCCAATATTGAGTGAAAGTGCGTAGGCCGTAGCATCAGCACAGTAAACAGGTACACCGAGACGAGTTAATCGGAGCTTTAATAAGATACCCGAGGCCGGAAAATTGAGCAAAATATGTGAAGGAATTGGTACTAACGGGCAGCAAGCGAGCGATTTCGTTTAGTAACAGCTTCGCTAAAGATTAGAAGCGCAAATATCAGCTGTTATTAACATTAATCATGTTCTGCATCGATATATGAGGGAGCATTGATATAATTGACCGAGCCGAGCGAAGGTCTCTGAGTTTACTTAAGTGAATTGGCACTTGTCCGTCCGTCCGTCCGTCCGACCGTCCGTCTGTCCGTCCGTCTGTCCGTCCGTCTGTCAGAGCCCTGACAGACGGACAGAAGTAAAACTTCTGAATTACTGAACGTAATTACTTCAAAATTAAATCTCTATCTATATATATAAATCAATTGCTGTTCGTTTGTCTCACTTAAACTCGAGAACGGCTGGAACGGCTGCCGATTTAGATGGAATTTTTTGAGTGTGTTTGTGTGGGTCCCGGGATGGTTTATATTCACAATTGGACCCGATAGGGGGCGCTGCAATCGGATTCTAGCTTTAAGGCAGGACAACGTCTGCCGGGCCCACTAGTATAATAATATGTAAACCTATGGCCTCCAGCCGAATATGGCTTAAAAAGTTATAAAAATCTTTATTTCAGGGGGGCTCTCATAGAAGCGAATGCGAAGTATAATATTTTTTATAGCGTTACATAGAGTTGCGGTATATCATTTTAAAGATAGTTAGGAATAGAGTCCAAAATTTTTTTTTTTTTTAATTTTTCCAAAAAAAAAATTAAGTGGAGATTTTCTAAAGTCCAAAGTTGAACTCAGAACTCTCAATTTTCTGAAAGGCTGGGCCTGAAACTTGATCAATTATTTGAATTATATCCTGTACTTGAACAACAAATACTAAAATTAGATAAATATTATAAGGAAACGAAATTATTTAATTTTTAATGATGATGATATTTTTAACAGAACTTCACAATGATGTCAATAGATGGCGCTCTGTGATACCGCGAGGTCTCTGTTCGGGGCGAACCACAAGTATGTAGGTACTAGATGGGCCCTTTCATAGAAAAAAATTGGGCGTCCGACCTGTAGAGCGCGCTCCACACCTGTATAAGCCTGTCCTTGCCCCCGTCATAGCGCTGTCCCGCTTTTTAGACTAGATGACGTTAGTAAAATAAGTCCACATTTTTTGTTTGTCAGGGCCCGTCTATGTAAATTGAGGTCGTTGTGAGGGAGACCCTAACTCGTACTCATCGTTGGTAGGTACTTTGATATGCGTGGCTGAGATCGAACCTCGAACCCCCTGAATTGAGGTCTAAAGTTTTAACCACTAGTCTATTATCGCTATCAACTTATCAACTAATCGTGAATGGACCAAATGTTGAAATCTCAAACAAAACTATTGCGAGAGTCCCGTGCTATCTGATCGAAGTTGACTGTGTCAAGATGTTCTTAAACAACGAACATTTAAGGTTCTAATCGTTAGGTGCTACTCGTAGGCTCAAGGCCGCCGCACTCCGGTATTACAATCGCTTAACTGAAGGGTATTGTCTTGATTTAATACCGAATTGTTTTTGTGAGTTAAAATTCTTGGGCGCAAACTTACTTTTACCAACCAGCATTCTCCACTCGCGACCCTTAAGCGAGTCAAGTGACGTCGTATAGACGATTCCTCTAAATATAAAACCCAAAAGGCTTCGTCTTTGTAGCTAGAGCCTCGAGGGTGCTAGAGGTGTGATATAAAACGTGGCGTTAAGTAAAAGAGGTTATTTAGGTATTTTGACGGCACAATTTAATCAACTATGAAACTGACCCGACCTAGCTATGCTTGCACATTAATTTTACTATCTAAAATGTTCAAAATCAACTTTTTACTAAACTATGATTGTGAAGGAACCCTATTATTTTTCGGGATAAAAAATCCTAATGTTTGTTCGTCTCTGGGACGCAATCTGTCTCTCTACTAAATTTAGCCAAAATCGGCTAGTATAATAAATGGAAGTAAAAAAGCAACAGAAAGACTACTCTACAGTACATATAATAATAATTATTATTAGTACCTAGGTATGTATTTCATTTCTAGTTTTGAATCCTTGCTTTTTTGTGAGTTTGTGGTTTGTAAATACGTTATCCTTCTCACTAAAGTATTCAATCTTCACAACGTTCGCCAAAATCGAACCCATCAATTGCAGAAATCTGATACTATTAATCATTGTAATCTTGTTACATTCACATATCACACGTCACGATGACGTCACGCTAACAAAGTTTAAAATGAAAATAAAGTAAAAGATTAATTATACCTAAGTCATGACTCTTATTATATTTTGTTGCCTAATTTTTTCTTTAGTCGTCGAAAATCCGATATGAAAAAGCTTGACAAAAAAGATTACTTGAAATTTAAAAAATACTAGAAATTTATATACATAAGTACATTGTTTAAGACTGTTTTAACAAAATCTTATCAATTATCAAGATGCTCTTCTCTTTGCTAAATTTATAATTTCGTAAAATTTACGAATTCAAAAAGAAATTATTTTTCATCCCATGTATTCGAAAAGGACGACTTGGTTCGCCTTTATGTGCGCCCAAAGGTGGTGTTTTCTATAAGAAACTTTTAGCGGGCAGTAATGAGTTTTTAATCCTCTTTATACTCGTAAGTGCGCCGCAATTATCTTTTCATCATACCTATTCGAAAAACGCATATTGCCTTCAGAGGATAGCGGGAGCAAAGTGTCACTTGTAGGCCCATAGGACTTTTCATTTCTCTCTTCTGATTGGTCCGAAGTCACGTCATCAATTTGTTGATCGAATATACGACTTTGCATTTCTCTGTTCTGATTGGTCCGAAGTCACGTGATCAATTTGTTGATCGTATATACGTCTTTACATTTTATTTAAACTTTAAATATACGTCTAAATAATGTCTATACAATTACATAGAAGGTTGATAGGAGTATCTTCTGATTGTTGCTTAAACGTATAGGTAATGTCCATACATAGTAGGTTGATACTCCTAGCTTTTTCTCATACGTAATGATGAAAAATAGTGTGTGTCACTCGGGGCCAAATTTTCTTTGGCCCCATGTAACACAAATAACTATTGTGTTACATGGGGCCAAAGAAAATTTTTGAGAACAAAAATTTTCCAAGTCGCGGGAATCAGCTAGTTTTTAATAAATGCTTATCTCATATTATTATTGTGTTAATTTTTTCGCAAATGGTACGAAAAGTAGAGTATTTTCCTCGGTGATAAAGCTGTCTTAGTCTTGGGTGAACTTAAATCCCTCGCTACACTCAGGACTCGTCTTAAATCCCTCGCTTCGCTCGTGATTTAAGTTTTTAACACCCTCGCTACGCTCGGGAGCACACCTCGAGTCCTTCGTTACGCTCGCGATTTAAATCGTCACCCGCGACAGAAGACACTGCTTTATCCCCTTGGTTAATAATCTACTATATTAAAAGTTAGAAAAAGTAGGTACTTCGATATGCCTGCCTTTCAAGTCATATTTTGTCAGAAGAAATGCAGCACTTTAATGTATTTTAAGTTGTAATAAATAGTGCTTTTCAACATCGCGTCGCTAATTAACTCTTTGAAAAGCGTTTTGTGGAATTCCTTCAGCTTATGATAAATTTACCCAAGTAGAGACTTGGCAATGATGGGAATTGGGAAACGACTAACCTTGGTCTTAAACATAACATTTATGTATATTACTAGTATAGAGTATAGCTGATTTAATAGTCATATACAAAATTATTTGCTCAGATTTAGGGTATAAAATAAATTTAAAATAAATCCTTCTATACCTACTAAAAACCCTAAACAAAAAGACTACCCCTGGTTGCCACTGGACCAAAGGTACCCATCAAGCTTACATTGCCACGCTGAATGGCGATGGATAACCTTTGAAAAAACCTAACAGTATTGTAAATAGCAAGTAGTAAATATAATATGTCAAAGTACCAATCATCTTGTCGTTTTACGCTCCTCTATACCTACATAATCAAAGGTTTTAAATCAAAGACAAACCTAGGAAACACTTCAAAATCACTTAAACGGAGCTCAAAATAGTTCGCACCTTTTGATTGAATATTAATTAGCAAAGTAATGTTTGTGGTGTCGGGAATTATATTTTCAATTAGAACCCCAAGTTTTACTACTAGTTCGTGAAAATTGCTTCAGAACAGTTTGAGTTTTAATTAAAACAAATCGTAATTTGTTAGGGCACTTACTAACTCTAGTTCTTTTTTTAGGGTTCCGTACCCAAAGGGTAAAAACGGGACCCTATTACTAAGACTCCGCTGTCTGTCTGTCTGTCTCCAGGCTGTATCTCATAAACCGTGATAGCTAGAAAGCTGAAATTTTCACAAATGATGTATTTCCGTTGCCGCTATAACAACAAATACTAAAAATTAAAAAAATATATATATTAAGGGGGTCCCCATACAATAAACGTGTTTTTTTCGTATTTTTTTGCTCAATATTAAAAACGGTAACAGGTAGACGGTTCTAATTTTCACAGAATATTAACTTGTATATTACCTTTCAAAATAAATAATTAAATATCAATAAAGTAAATATTAAAGGGGGGCTCCCATACAACAAACGTAATTTTTAAGCAATTTTTTTTAATAATTTAAAACTTACTACAGGTTTGTACGGAACCCTCGGTGCGCGAGTCCGACTCGCACTTGGCCGGTTTTATTTTTTAATCTTAATAATTTATTAGGGACTTTTGTCCGACACGGACAGATTAGTGTAAAGATGCTGTAAATTAGTATGTGTTTTGATCTATTAAATTATGTCGTGGCCTGTGTCGTCCACTGGACAGTACGTAGGCCTTCCCGACAAAGCGCCACTGTCCTACCGTCCTCATTCACCCACTACCTTCCTAAGGTTGTCAGTGGTAAGTATACGACGTAATGCACAAAACTTTTACTTAACACATTGAAGATTGCTGATAGTTGTAACAATGTTCCATTTGCAATCCCAAATAAACTTAATTCCAGCTATTATGTAAGGTTGTGGATTATGTATTGTACTTCAACTGCAAATCTCGAGACTGTATGTGTGTCCGCAAATGTGCATACACATGTCGCATTTCATAAGACTGTTAACCACGAAAGCGGACTTTAGCCGAACAACTTTAGCTAGGATTTAAAAGGAATTTGCTAATACCACCTATACGTATTTTACAACTTATGAAATGTTCTCGCCAACAATTATTCTCAAAATTCCTACGTCTGATTTACTAGCGAGTGGCTTTGAGGTTGAAAGCGTACCAACTAATTTTCCGTCAGAATTAGACTAGAATACTTCAAGTCCCATTTTCAACTCAGCCAATCACCATACAATGTTCTAAGGTTTTTTATATGTAGTGTTGTAATTCAATGGGATGTCAGGTCGCAAAGAATACCTACTCTTCCATAGTTTCGTCTACTTCCAGCATCATCACTCAATGTCAAGTGGGATAGTGGTCAAGTAGAACGAATGTTGCGAGAATAGATAGATAGATATATAGATAAACTCTTTATTGCACACACTTAGAACAAGGACAATAAAGGTAACTCATTGTGACAGTCGCAGTTTTTTATTGACTGATTTAGGAAGTCGTAATTCCTAATTCCATGGATTTAGGCGAAGTACATACTAATCTTGCTGCAATAATTGTGCAGTTTCTGTCGGTCGGAACCTTGGAGGAAGGAATTACGACTGCCGTCGGAACTGATAGTTTTGACATTGTAGATGAAGAATGTTCCTGGCGAATTTTCATGCCATCACTTCACTAAGTAGTCTTTAAGGATAATTGAAAAGATACTCGTTAAAAATCAGTTAGCTGGATAAATTAGTTTAATTGAAATTGAGAATGATAAATTGCTTAATTATTCTAAGAAAACGCTGCAGCAAGACATCTGCGGAAGATTTCTTAGTTTTTTTAAGTGATAAAACAATTAAAATAATATTACCCGACTCTTAGTAAATTACTATAATGTATGTCTGGAATATATGTAAATATCATCATTCATCAGGCAAGGCTAGACGCCTCCCGCTTCACACACAAACATAATTAAAAAATAACTTTGCCGTTGCCAAAATAACTAAAATTGTGAGTGATATGACGATAGCAGGAGGCGCAAAATAACGCCTGCAGCATTTGAAATTTGAATAGAATCATGCAGTTAGCAACTAAGGTCACCGTTGGTTAAATTGAGTTATATAGAGCAACCGAAATTTGGTCTGTGTTATATTAAAAACCGGCCAAGTGCGAGTCGGACTCGCGCACCGAGGGTTCCGTACAAACCTGTAGTAAGTTTTACGATTTATGACGTATTAAAAATAAAAATTACGTTTGTTGTATGGGAGCCCCCCTTTAATATTATTTACTTTATTGATATTTAATTATTTATTTTGAAAGGTAATATACAAGTTAATATTCTGTGAAAATTTGAACCGTCTACCTGTTACCGTTTTTAATATTGAGCAAAAAAATACGAAAAAAACACGTTTATTGTATGGGGACCCCCCTTAATATATATATTTTTTTAATTTTTAGTATTTGTTGTTATAGCGGCAACGGAAATACATCATTTGTGAAAATTTCAGCTTTCTAGCTATCACGGTTTATGAGATACAGCCTGGAGACAGACAGACAGACAGACAGACAGACAGACAGACAGACAGACAGACAGACAGACAGACAGACAGACAGACAGACAGACAGACAGACAGACAGACAGACAGACAGACAGACAGACAGACAGACAGACAGACAGATAGACAGACAGACAGACAGCGGAGTCTTAGTAATAGGGTCCCGTTTTTACCCTTTGGGTACGGATCCCTAAAAATTGACTTTGGACACAGAAAAACACTGTAGATGAATAATCATGAAACCAGGATCAAAAACACAGACTTTCTTTTTCATATACGCTAATTACCTAAATCTGATGACGCTGCAACAACTTAGTTACGTTGGCTTGATGAAAAATAAAATTTATATTTAAAACACAACAACCTCAATTTGCATAGACGGGCCCTGTCAAACAAAGAATGTGGACCTATTTTACTAACGCCATCTAATCTGAAAAGCGGGACAGCGCTATGGCGGGGACAAGGACGGGCTTATACAGGTGTGGAGCGCGCTCTACAGAACGGACACCCAATTTTTTTCTATGAAAGGGCACATCTAAGACCTACATATATATCGATGTTAAAACAGGTAAGTAGGTACTTAACTAAGATTCGATCTATAGGTAGGTAGTCAGTATTAATTAAATTGTCTTTGATGCGGTGTTCAGGCACGGTAAACGTAGGGAATTTAATCCGTAATGTCAACTGCAGGAGGCCCTCACCTCTGCTTTTGTGGCCAACAACCTTACGAACCATTAGTTTTGTTATTGGCCGTAGTGTTTATTGAAAACACCTATCAGAACTAGTTTTGGAAATAATAGTTAATATTTAACGAAAAGTTGACCTGCGATCTCATAATCAGATGGTAAATGGCGTGGTAAATGGTAAATAAATGGAACGCAGGTTTTTACATTTATATCTATCACCTCTTATTTGGTGATAAGTTGATAAAGAGCCACATCTGAAGCCTCTCAAACTAGACGTGAGCTAATTTGGTTAGGCAAAAAATTACTTAATTCGTAAATAGAACCCAGCGGGGTCGAACCAGGATCCTCCCACTTAAAACATAGCGCTCACGCTAAAATGGTTAGATATATACAGAAATACCTGTGTTCTAGGGCTGTGCCTGAAGTGTACCTACGCTATTTGCAAGTTAGATAGAAAAATCGATCCTAGTTTCAACCCTCCGTACCGTGAAAAGCTCTAGCACTAAAAGGTTCCCAAATTTTTGCCGAAGATTGCATTAATTGTTAACAAGCACGATGTTCCAAAATTTACCAAGACCGGAAAAATGCTACAATCGCGGCGAATTTTTGTCGCACGAATTTATAGGAATATCGCGGCGGACAAATAGTCCTCGCGCGGTCGGATAAATGCAGCTGCACAGACTACGGCGATAGGACAAAACATGTTTCCCCTACGACGCGACTCTTTTGGAGGTTTTTCCTTTTGCACACGTCCGTCGGTAGTCGCCCTAACGCACCGTTTACAAAACACGAACAGTGAAGATGTTAAAAGTTTTTTGAAAGAAATCAGTCGAACTTACCTACACTGTTAATTATTATCATACCTACACTGTTAATTATTATCTTACCTACAGTTTATATTATTATCTATTGCCTATTCTCCGCACCCTCGATAAAGGTTTGAAAAACAATGAGGCATGTGTCCTGAGTACCTACTCTGAATGAGATTTAGAAAAACAACGTGTTTTTTTGTACTTAGCTGAATTTGAGGCCAAAACTCGTAAACTCGACCGAGTTTACGAGTAATATAAGACCTTGAAGGACTCCCATTTTCTAGTCACAGTTATGTGAAAAGTGGTCTAACGTAAGTTTACCTTATTTGCAGGTGCATCGTGTTGTGACGAAGAATATAACCTAATCCGACACCTGATGCAGAGGTACGACGCATCAGTGCGGCCCGTGGAAAACTCCTCACACCCTCTTCTTGTGACTTTCGGTGTGTCGTTGCACCACATAATTGATGTCGTAAGTCATTTATAATATCATATAATAACTTTGTCATCGATCGATTTTACTGCATTAGGTACTACAGTGGAGCAGGAACCTGCTATAAGAATGAGAAAGGTTAAATTTAAGCCATAGTCGCTGGCTAAGTGCAGATAGTCGGACTTTACATACACATGAGAACATTATATCTAGGTTTCCTCACGCGGCGTTATATACTTCACCTTAAATTAGTGCTTAATATAATATTTACAGCAATAGAATGAATCATACTACTATCAATCATACTAATAGTTTGTTGGTTTTTTAGGGTTCCGTACCCAAAGGGTAAAAACGAGACCCTATTACTAAGACTCCGCTGTCTGTCTGTCTGTCTGTCTGTCTGTCTGTCTGTCTGTCTGTCTGTCTGTCTATCTGTCTGTCTGTCTGTCTGTCTGTCTCCAGGCTGTATCTCATAAACCGTGATAGCTAGAAAGCTGAAATTTTCACAAATGATGTATTTCCGTTGCCGCTATAACAACAAATACTAAAAATTAAAAAAATATATATATTAAGGGGGTCCCCATACAATAAACGTGTTTTTTTCGTATTTTTTTGCTCAATATTAAAAACGGTAACAGGTAGACGGTTCAAATTTTCACAGAATATTAACTTGTATATTACCTTTCAAAATAAATAATTAAATATCAATAAAGTAAATATTAAAGGGGGGCTCCCATACAACAAACGTAATTTTTATTTTTAATACGTCATAAATCGTAAAACTTACTACAGGTTTGTACGGAACCCTCGGTGCGCGAGTCCGACTCGCACTTGGCCGGTTTTCCTTCAATTACGCCGCAACGGAGCAACGGATTGACGTGATTTTTGGCATGGGTATAGTTGAAGACCTAGGAGAGTGACATAGGCTTCTTTTTATCACGGAAAATAAAGGAATCAAAAAAGCATAAACCACGCGGACATCAGTTAGTTACATAATATTCTTTCTGAATTTCAAGTACTGTGTTAAAAAACCTTGCTTTTCAGGGTCATAACTATAATGTCAGGGTTTATTATTTAAGTGTTGAAGTAGGGAAGAGAAAATTTGCTCCAGGTGATTATTCGTTGCATTTCTGAACTTGGGTTGGGTCTTCGAATTAAATGATCTATAAATATGGTAATCCATCATCTGGTTGATGCAAAAGTAGGCCACGTAGTTATGACCGCAGAGAACTGTATCCACTCGCGGTTCGTGACCTTGGATCAGCCTCACAAGTGGTATGCGAAGTGCTCGATCGGAGCTTTGTTGTTTATAAATACTACTTTTTCCAGTATGCTACCCGAGGTATTTAAATTAAGGCAGATATAATTTTATCACTTAACAACCGATCAGAGACAAATCAGTATTGATGACAACCCAGTACATAGACAGTCTAGTCACGCCCTGACAATGAAGCCTAAATGTTTGTACCCCTAGGCCCTAAAGGCACTTGTAATAATTGTTCAAACAATTTATAACAAAAAGTACTCGTAGGTAATCCATTTTCCAGTGCCTCATTACTTTTGTTTTTAAGCGAGTTCCACAACGTACATGATCATTTAAGCTTGGTATTTTTTTTAAAATAATATTTAGAGTACCAGCTGATGGATAGGACATACAATTTTATTGACAAACTGACAGATAGACCGGCATGAGACAGACGCACTTTCGCATTTATAATATTGAGTAGGTTTGGATAAATATATTCGCTATCCACACATAATGTGCAAATAATCTTTAAAAATAATATTTATTAGATAATAGTATTGGTATTTATGAGGGATCCGATGTTAATCGTCAAACAGTATTATAATAGAGGCTTTAGAATTTATTTCAGAAATTCTAAAGCCTCTATTATTTAACACTACCGTAGTCTGTCTCGTTGGTCTAGTGGTTAGCATGTTTGACTGCGGCCAACGAGGTCCCGGGTTTGAGTCCCGGGTCGGGCCACAATTAGGTATTGAGTTTTTCTGACTAAAAATTCTCAGTACTAAGCCCGGAGCTAGGAAGTTTGAGTGCCTCGGAGAGCACGTTAACCCGTCGCGTCACTAACATGATAATAGTCGTTAAAGTCGTTTGGACCCAGCACGCTGCTCCAACCCGCGTTGGAGTAGCGTGGTGGGTATAATCTCTAATTCCGTCTCTCCTATGAGAGTGGAGGTCTGTGCCCAGCATCGACCATACAACTAATAGACTCCTCATTAGGGCGAACATTTTCAGACAACACATCAGACTTAATAGGTCTTATATAATTCCACGCCCTTGTAACAAAACCTACAGAGTTATTTAAATATTAATTAGAGTATATCGATAATTAATTATCGATAAATAATTATTAGGAGTTAGGACCCCATCCCATTTGATTTATGATTTTTTTGACCTTGATTAGACCAATCAGCGTTTAGTACCCCGCGCCCGCTTACTATGAGTCATTTGACTGAATTTTTTGCATTACGAAAGCATAGTAATTAGGCGTCTATTGGTTGTGTGGTCGATGGTGCCCAGCAGTGGGACGTTAATGTTAAGCTGTTAGTGGTGGTAGAAGTCGACTATAAAAAGAAACTGGAGAAATTTTTAAAGATTTTCTTTCGTTCTGTGAATAAATTATATGAAATGAAAATTAACTTTGACTCTTTGTATTGAATACGCTTAACTGCTCGCGGAGAGCTGCTTTACTGAAAAAAGCTCTCATTAGTTGCAATACAACTCTTTATGTCATCGGCCTGGCTTCCTAGACTCCAGCCTTTGCCTGGTAGCTGTATTCATTATAATTAAGATGTTTATCATGATTTATTATTATGCAAGCGACACCAATATTAATAGAAATTGCTTGCCTCTTTTTTTTAATAAAACTTTTAAGTCCATACTAATATTATAAATGCGAAAGTGTGTCACTGTCTGTCTATCTGTCTGTCTGTCTGCTACGCTTTCACGGCCCATCTGTTCAACCGATTTGGATGAAATTCGGTATAATGGTAGGTCACATCCCGGGGAAGGACATACATAGGCTACTTTTTATCCCGGAAAATTAAAAAAATCCCGCGGGAATTAAAAACCTTAATCCACGCGGATCAAGTCGCGGGCATCGTCTAGTTAAGTATATTTTAAAAACGAACAAGTTGCTTAAATGTTTTTTTGTACCTTGCAGATTGTACGCTCTGCACAGTATTATTATAAAAATTAAGAGATACGCCATCAATAAATACCTTAGATTTCCGTTTCCATTCTTTCACAGACTTCTTTATTGATTGAACTCCATATTTTTTCGATTTAAAATTTATGAAGGTAATCAATCTTCATGGCGGACGGCGGCAATATCTAAATAATCTTATCCCGGGAATTCCAGTTTCATGCGTAATTTATTTCTAAGTGTCTCATTAATCTCAATTTTGCTTAGTAAAGAGAGTGGAGAAAATTCAAATGATTGTAATCAACACTAAAACCACCTAAAACACCTAATCTTATTCCTTCTTTATTTCAAGTTGCAATGTGCGTTTGTGTGTTGATCAGTTAATATCTTCAAAACTTTAAGTACAAGTAGTCCAAACGGAAATATTTCCCTCAATCTGAAGGACCCTAATCATATTATTACGTTCATCTGGCTTACGAGTAGGTATGTTATAATAATTTGTTTCAGGTATATTAATTTGTATCTTCCATATCTATTGTTTCTTTGTTTCTCATGTTCAATTTAAGTAATAAAAAAAAATCTTGTCCTGTGTGGTACAAAAGAAGAAAATCGCAATCTTTCCAAAAGTTTACAAGAACGTACCAAGGTATCTATATTTGTAAATTTGTAATGAATATTTTTATATTTAACTAGTACTTAGCATAATATTTACAGTGTTATTAAATGCTTGAGAGATGTTTCCCTCGTTATTATCTCTAGACGTGATTTTTCGAAAGAAAGACTAAACGTAATGGAATTTTAATGAAGTGTCCAATTGTAGCGAGTTGTTTTGAGAAAACTAAAATTGTTTTTTCATAATATTATACTTATTGAAAAGTATTATTTAAGTGATCTTTAATTACCCATGGATAATTGGATAAGTAGTATAATAATTAGGTACTTACATAGACATACCTACTTAATGTAGATAATGTTTAGCTTTTTAAAAAAAAAACAACTGCTGAGTTTCTTGCGGGCTCTTCTCAGTAGAAGCTGCCTGTTTTTTCCGAACCGGTGGTAGAGTCAAAATATGACCTAACAATAGAGGCACCTATAATATGTCCTACATGTAATAAATAAATTGAGTATTGGGTACAGAAGCCTAAATATCTAAAAAGTAAACCGAGAAATAAGTAGGTACCTAATAAATAGGTAGATAAGTAGATAAATAGGTATACCCCTGTACCTAATCTTCTTCTTCTAAATATATAAAAGGCAAAGGTGACTGACTGACTGACTGACTGACTGACTGACTGACTGACTGACTGACTGATCTATCAACGCACAGCTCTAACCACTGGTCGGATCGGGCTGAAATTTTGCACTCAGATAGCTATTATAACGTAGGCATCCGCTACGAAAGGATTTTTGAAAATTCCACCCCTAAGAGGATGAAATAGGGGTTGAAAGTTTGTATGAAACTCCGTCATTTCTCAAGTTATATCCATGAATCTTGGTTTACAAGCTACGGGTAAAAAATAAAGAAGTATGTGTGTCACAGTTTTTCAAAATTCCACCCCCACGGGGTAAAATAGGGGTTGAAAGTTTGTATGAAAGTCCTTCATTTCTCAAGTTATAGCCATGAAATTTGGTATTTGAGCTTTCAGTTAAATGTGAAGAAGTACGTGTTTCACCATTTTTGAATATTCGATCCCCAAGGACGTTAAATATAGAGTTTGTCCTTCAATCACGCCGCAACAGAGCAACGGATAACGCGATTGCATGAGTATAGTTGAGGACCTGGAGAGTGATAGGCTACTTTTTAAACCAGAAAATTAAATAGTGCCTGTGGGGAAAAAAAATTAAACCACGCGTACGAAGTCGCGGGCATTAGCTAGTCCTATATAACAACAGGCAACAAAGGACTTTAGATGTCTGACCTTCTGCTATTTATTAAGAGTAAATCTAGTTGAAAGCCTAAAATTATAACAGCGTTTATTGTTTGTAAAGCGAGATAAATAAGATTATTTGCTAAAAAATTGTAATTTTACCGAATTACGTAAAAATATATACTTTTTTTTTACCTACTTACATAAGTACTTAATAATAATAATAATAAAGCCTTTATTCCATTTTAGAACATGATTACATTTTTGTTATAAAATGTCCCTTAAAACGGAGTGCCTGTTGGCATAGGCCTCCTCCAACTCTCTCCACTGGTGCCTATCTAGCGCCACTCTGGTCCAGTGTGGCCCCAGAGTTAGTCGAGGTCGTCCTCCCGGCGTCTAGCTTGGCGACCTTTTTTCCTTTTGCTATCTCTGGGGTACCAGTGTGTCACTAGCTTGCTCCACTTCTCTTCTTTCCCTCTCAGCATGTGGCCAGTCCATCTCCATTTCTGCTGGTCAATACGTTTCAATATGTCTGTGACCCTGGTTCTTGATCTTATATCACAGTTCAGAACTTTGTCCTTTAACCTCACACCCAGCATACTTCTCTCCATTGCACGTTGGCATTTCGCTAGCTTATCTCTGTGATGTGATGTTAGTGTCCAGGTTTCACATCCATATGTTATGCATGGGAGAATGCAAGTGTCAAAAGTCTTTTTCTTTATTTGTATGCTCAACTCTTTACTTTTCATTATTTCTCTCAGAGACCAATATTTACCCCATCCATATGCTATTCTTTTGTCTATTTCTTTGGCCATTTGGTCTCTGGGAGATATAATCTGTCCCAAGTATACATACTCGTCGACAAATTCAAAATCTATTATTATGTCCACCTTTACTGAGTTGGTCATCATTTTTGTTTTGTTGGCGTTCATCTCCAGTCCCACAAGTCTACTCTCTTCCCTTAAATTTTGGACCATAATTTCTAGTTTTTTGGGGTCTTCTTCTAACAAAACTAAATCATCTGCAAACCTAAGGTTGTTGAGACGTCTGCCGTTTATATTAAGACCATACTCTTCCCAATCCATTTTTCTGAAGACTGTCTCAAGTACAACTGCAAAAAGTTTAGGCGATCCCCCTGTCTTACTCCTCTCTCTATGGGGAATGATTTACCCGTAGATTCCAACTTGCCTTACTTTTTTGGTAGATACTTCGGATGATGTTGATGTAGACCTCGTTGATTCCTTGTTCCTTTAAGCTCCACCATATGTGTTTGTGATATAACTTACTTACTTACAACTTACATACTTACCTAACTGTAAATAATGCAAAGTTATACTTGTCGGCTTTTCCATTTTTCTTAAATGGTTAATGGGTATAGTTATAGAACCGGTGAGAGGGAGGAGAGTTTAGTTTTTATGCCTACTAGTTCAGTAAATTCAGTGTTTCACCTCGGAATGAGAAATAATAAGCTGGAAACTCGTATACACCTTCATTTTTGCGTCCTTAGAGTTGTCTCAAAACTCTCATAAAATCTTGTCTGCGTCGTAAGTTAATCAAGGGCAAATTTCATAAAAACTCTCTGTTTTTCGCGTTTATTAGGTTTCTATAGCTCCAATGGTGTTAACATACGGTTATAGGTCCGGTGAGTTACCACCTAAATTAATTTTATTTATTTTATTTTATTTTGTACAGAAAACTTACAGCTAAAGAATAAATAAATAAATATAGAATAGGTAAGTATAACGCCAATTACATTTACAATATTTAAATTAAATAAACTCTATTTACAATACCAATCAAACAACATATAATAAATTAATGTATTTGCTTTTTTGTGTTGTTTTATTTTTTCATTTATAAAGCAGCTAACCCGCCCGGCTTCAAAGGTACAATTTGAAAACCTACATGCATACTACATGCAAAATCTCAATTTTCTAGACCCATCGCATAAATGAGATGTTTCTTTTTTTATGAATATGGTTAGCACAAGCTGCAGAAGATGCCTTTATAGCCTGACTAGCTGATGCCCGCGACTTCGTCCGCGTGGATTGATGTTTTTTGGTTCCTGTGGGAACTCTTTGATTTTCCGGGACAAAAAGAATCCTATGTGTTATTCCAGTCTATAATTTAGGTATCTCTGTACGAAATTTCATCCAGATCCGTTCAGCCGTTCTGGCGTAAATGAGTAACAAACAGCCATCCATCCAAACTTTCACATTTATAATATTAGTAAGTATAGATTATAACAGCGAAACCTTAGAACCTGTGTCATTGCCCATTTTCATAATAATTGAGAAGGTACAACTATCATTTACCATCACTGTATGAATGATAAATTGGTGTTGTCTTAAGAAAATTAATTTTAGCTAACAATTGCTTTCATCTGTCAAACTGCAATTGGATCTATGTTTAAAATTAACAATAGTGTACAGTATGTTATTAACATATTGCTATTTGTGAAATGATGTAATTATTTATTAGAAAATGATTTTGTATTTCTGTAGTTGGCTTGGCTGAAACAATTTGATAAACGGGCCGCCTACCTTACAATAATTTGACTATGGAGTAATGTATCAAAACAATTTCTCATCAAAAGCACCTGATATTTTATTCTGAATATAATGAGATCTTTGGAACATACGAACAATAGGAGTTGTGAGGCATCAATGCGATTCAATTATTCACCTTCGTTAATTCCTATTCGCCTGATCGCGCTATAAAACAATAATTATAGTAGACTAGCTAATGCTCGCGACTTCGTCCGCGTGGAATAAGGTTTTTTCAATTCCCACGGGAACTCCTCAATTTTCCGGGATATAAAGTATCCTATATGTCACTCTCCAGGTCTCAACTATACCCATGCAAAAGATCACTTCCATCCGTTGCTCTGTTGCGGCGTGATTGAAGGGCAAACCAATAAACCAAAAAACAAACACTTTCGCATTTATAATATTAGTATGGATACTTGGATACTAGTATTATAAATGCGAAAGTGTGTTTGCCTGTCGGTCTGTCTGTCTGCTACGCTTTCACGGCCCAACTACTTAACCGATTTTGATGAAATTTGGTACAGAGACAGGTTACATCCCGGGGAAGGACAAAGGCTACCACTTTCACATTTAATAGATTCGCAGAGAATTTTGTAGATATACGAGTAGGTGATGATAACGGCTATTAAGCATTTCACTAAAATACTTACTGGTTTGCACAGCATACCTATTTTGTTTTATTTTAGTTTATTTTCAAAACTTCTAATGCGAAAAATAAAAATAGATGCACCACACCTGCACACACATCTATTTTTATTTTTCGCATTAGATATCACACAGTTGGAATAAAAAATTAACGACCTGAGCTTAAAAATGTCGCAAAGCTCATAATAAAGTTTTAAACAAATGCCAGAGTAGAGTAGTTAATTTTTGAATTAAAATCGTTTTAACTTGAAAAGTTGAAGACCTATAAGTATCATTAATAACAGTTTTAAAAACTACGTTAGTTTTCCAGAATTGTATGGAGTTCACATATTTTGGTAATCCATATCTAGATCTACAACACAAATGTCACGTTTGATTATTTTTCAATTCAATTCGTATAATTAATACCCATTTAATTGGAAGCGCTTCAGAAGCAATGCCGTCCTTCAAAATTTTCATTAACTATACAGGTGGTACTTTGTTTAAAGCGTATTTAAACTGCTAATTAATTTCAATTTAGCCACACGAGTTATACAGTATGAGCGGCTTTTCTTTCACGGGGGAGCAATTTTGTGAAATGCGAGTCATTTTGGGAAAATATTTCATCACACGAGGAATTTTGCTCGGCTTACAATGTTGAAATAAAAGTGACCGTTCTTGCGGTATTAGGCCCGGTATCCACCAGAGCGGAGCAGAGCGGAGATGTGCTTAGCAGGCCAATCAGATTATTTATGAATGACGTGATAATTTTTTCAAGTCATCTATCAATAATCTCATTGGCCCGTTAACACATCTCTACTCTGGTTGATACGAGTCTAAGACGCTGCTTTCAAATATGATATTCGATAATATCAAACTCGGCACAGGAAAATAAAAAATAATTACTGGATTTTTTTCGAAACTACAATAAAGCCGTAAAGTTGACATTACACGTACCTATTATCCAGGAAAACCCGCTTTTGGTGACCTTTGATCCTATTTACCTAAAACTTTTAATGACATTCGGATCAAAGGACACTCAGTCGACACTTTCGTTTGTTTTTAATACCTGATTACAAGTTGAAATTAAAATATGTATAAAAATGCACATTTCTGATTGGATTGTGCTGGTTAGACAATATGAACCATAAACAAGTCGGTATCTGGGTTGAGCGACGGATATTGGAAGGTTAAATGTAGCGTCCACCAGAACCTACACCATATTCCGTGCGTGGTAACTGATAGAGTTACGTTAGTCGGTCCCTGATTTCTGTCAGAAACATCATACTGAGTCGTACTTAGACATTACTTTCCAAAGAAAACGAGCACCATAGTATGTGTTTCGTGGAAATGGTCACAACTCTTAGCAATGAGGATTCAAGTCTAAAAAAATTCTCGTGTGAATTGAATATAAACTGCTAAGTGCTAATTAAATTCAATTTCGCCACACAAGAGTAGCTTTTCATTTACGCGGGAGCAATTTTCACAAATGCGAGTCATTACTTTGATCACAAAAGGAATTTTGATTTCTTTTCCAGTGTTCAAACATTTTTGTTAGGTTAAACAGTTTTGTTTTACAAAGTTCTATTCCATATTCTGTGGTTTCACGTTTCACCCTCAGGTATCAATTATCAATCTTAACCATTAGCCTTGGCGTTTCAGGTGGCCAGTAGGTATCCTTGTAGAATCATGTTGAGAGTCGCTTAAGCCGAGTTTATAAAAAATCCGTCGTAAGATTAGAATAAAATACTCGTATTTGGCTTTTAAAGATTTCATAAGGCTAAAATATAAAACTGTTTAAAATTTCTTTACGTAATCTAATCTTGTATAGAAAACTGGAATTCCCTCTTTCGAGTTTCGCTCCATGGGTTTTATGAATTAAATTATTATACCTGCAGGAAATCTCTTTTAATCAGAGGGATATTGTATATTATTATAACCCAAGTAAATCTCCCGTCTGAGATAGAAATCGCACGGAAATGAAAATTCTAACATTATAAGGCATCATTTCCTAGCGATTCTCTGGCGCAGTGATGAACGCTGTTGTCTTAACCTTGTTGTTGGAGGTCCTTGTTTCGATCCCCGGCAGGGGGAATTTGGGAATTTTCTATGGTAGTTACTACTTAGTAGGCGTTCCGGTACGATGACGTGTAGAAACCGAATATTGGTATGGGTTTAATATAACTACCATACCCCTGACAGGTTAGCCCGCTACCATCTTAGCGCATCATCACTTACCATGAGGTGAAATCGCAGTCAAGGGCTAACTTGTAGTGGATTAAATAATAATAATTAATCATACTAATATTATAAATGCGAAAGTGTGTTTGTTTGTTGGTTTATTGGTTTGTTGGTTTGTCCTTCAATCACGCCGCAACGGAGCAACGGTTCGACGTGATTTTTGGCATGGGTATAGTTGAGGACCTGGAGTTCCAGCGAAACTCTAGCAACTAGCGACTAGCATAATTAGTTATAAAAACTATACGTATATAGCACATACTATACCTACCTACATCTATACTTATAATAAAACTGTAACAGGTCCAATTCTGTACATTGAAGATATTTTGAAAAATTTTTTTGGAGGGCACTCATTATTCGATACTGAAGCCAAATATGTAATTTTTTTCATTTTTGTCTGTCTGTCTGTCTGTCTGTCTGTCTGTATCTTGGCCGCGCATCACGCCGAAACTACTGAATGAATTCAAACGAAACTTGGCACGATTTGAGCCCATACTACGAGGTAGGACATAGGATACTTTTTATCCCGAAATTCTACCCCCGAAGGGGTGAAATAGGGGTTGAAAGTTTGTATGAAAGTCCTTAATTTCTCAAGCTATAGCCATGAAACTTGATATATGAGCTGCGGGTTGAAAATGGAGACATACGTGTTTCACAGTTTTTGAAAATTCGACCCCCAAAAGGGTGAAATAAGGGTTGAAAGTTTGTATGAAAGTCCTTCATTTCTCAAGTTATAGCCATGAAACTTGGTATATGAGCTGCGGGTTAAAAATGAAGACATACGTGTTTCACAGTTTTTCAAAATTTCACCCTCAAAGGGGTGAAATAGGGGTTGAAAGTTTGTATGAAAGTCCTTCATTTCTCAAGTTATATCGATGAAACTTGGTATACAAGCTACCGGTTAAAAATGAAGAAATACATGTTTCACAGTTTTCGTAAATTTTACCCCTGAAGGGGTGAAATAGGGGTTGAAAGTTTGTATGAAAGTCCATAATTTCTCAAGTTATATCCATGAAACTTGGTATATGAGCTGCGGGTTAAAAATGAAAACATACGTGTTTCACAGTTTTTCAAAATTCCACCCCCAAAGGGGTGAAATAGGGGTTGAAAGTTTGTATAAAAGTCCGTCATTTCTCAAGTTATTTCGATGAAACTTGGTATATCCACGCGGACGAAGTCGCGGGCATCAGCTAGTACTCAAATAAGCCCGGATTTAAGATTTTTGGTAGCCAAGTGAGATTGAATCACGCTATATTGTAAAAAAGTTTGATAGCTAAGTATGTCACATCATTATCCTTTGCTTCAACATCGTGGTAAATAATTGCGTTGTATCCCTCCTTGTCCTTATAAGTGTTTTATTTGACAGGAGGAAAAAGACCAGCTGCTGACAACCAACTGCTGGATCACGCAGATATGGACGGATCACCATTTGAGATGGAATACAAGCGAGTTCGATGGCATCAACGTCATAAGAATACCTTACGAAAGAGTATGGAAACCAGACATTATACTGTACAACAAGTAAGTGCTTCTTGATTTTTAACACACAACAAATTCATGTTATACCTACTGCAAAACCTATCGTATTCATATCGCATTAAGTTTCTAACTATATAATACACTAGCAAATGCCCGCGACATCGTCCGCGTGAAATAAGTTTTTTAAATTCCCACGGGAACTCCCTAATTTTTCGGGTTAATATAATATAACACTCACAAATAATGTGGCTTTCTATTGGTACCAGAATGTTCACAAACTCACAAACTTTACCTCTTTAAAATACTTTAATACGAATACATCTGACTCAGAGGTTTTAAGTTTAACTTGTGTTATTCGGAAAGATAATTATTAATTTACGAATTTTAAAGTAACAAAATAATCAAAATTGGTTAATCAAAGTACTTAAGTAGACATAATTATTTTCTTCTTTCAAATTGCCTTCAGCCATTATGCATAATTACTTTCCTACCCAAAAAATTAAAGTAGAGCTCGCCTAGCACAGAACTCACAGAATTTGTTACTTTTTGCGGCGTTTAATTTCATCCTTCAGTAAACACATTTTTAACCGACTTCCAAAAAGGAGGAGGTTCTCAATTCAGCGCGTATGTTTTTTAAGTATTAATTTAATTGAAACAAAATTCAAAGTCAAGTTTTAATTGCTGACTTAGCTTAATCTTAACATAGTCCATACTTCATACTACAAATATTATAAAATATGCAAGCTGTATGTCTGTTTATCCGTCCGTCTGTCTTTCTGCTACGCTTTCACGGTCCATCTGATAAACCGATGTTGACATTTGTTTCAAAGATAGATTATATCCTGGGTGGTATATTTACGAAAAACCTAACGCAGACAAAGTCACGGGCATAAACTAAAAGGAAATAAAGTACATTTGCACGGAGTAGGTAACTAAAATATTAAAAGATGTCTGTGATTTCCTTGTATTAAAAGATGTCTGTGATTTCCTTGTCAAACAATTTTAATGAGGCTTATTTCAGCCATTTTGATCAGACAGTTACAAAGACGGCCTAAAGGTACAGTCCCGGTCATTGAAATTGGGTTACTGCCGATACCTAAAGAAGAAAAACGCAAAAAAAAAGGCCGTGAAAAAGACGCAAGTGTTGCCGTGTTGTAGGCTGTAAGGGCATGTAGGTATACATATGGTCAACAGGCAGACAGTAGCACTGTTATTAATAAACTTAGACTAGAGCGAGATTAATTTTAATCCAAGGTTTTAGTGTCGTCTAACTAAATTCCGTATTAATAAACACAGAGTAAGGAGAGAGTAGCATGATCCGTATCTACTCTTGGAGTAAATTTTATTCCTTGGCGCTACATGGTTTAACGACTGATTAGGCCTAGACAAAGTGTGCTTTCGACGATTTTAACCATGAGCATGCCTGCATAACCTTTTTTTTAGAAACGTTTTTTTTGTATTTCCGTACCTGAGGTATGTACATTGTACACTGGACCGTGGTATTTTCTTTTGTTCGGATAAAGTCAGTTCGTAACTTATGTTTTAGTTTTGTGCTGTGCAATTACATTGGATACAGATTATTTTATTGATGATTTGAGGGCTATACATGTTATTCATGAGGTTAGAAACCAGGTTCCATTAATGAGGCGTACCTATGAAACTTTATAAAATTCGTAAGAATCCTTTGGAAGAACTTCATGAAGTTGAATTTAAATCTAAGTACAGATTTTCTAGATCAACTGCCGTTTTCATCATCATGGTAAAAAATGATTTAGCTGGTGATGCAAGAGGTGGCTTTATACCACCCCTTCTAAAAGTTTTGACTGCAATAAAAACATGGGCCCGTGGAGAGGTAACTAAATAAAACTTCTAAGTTGTACCTAATTGCCTTTTAATTTCATTGATCAATAGGTAACTTCCACTATCAATGGTTTTTACAATTAGGTAGCTACCTGCTCAGCTAAGGGAGCGGCTGCGTTTTTGTTTTTGTTATTCTAAACGATAAATTCTCCAAAACTGTAAACTTATTTTAATATTCCACCGAGCACTACAACCACAGAACATAATACCTACCTACTCTGAACTCTCTACCGAGAGACTACAACAATTCAAAGTTAGCGAAAAAATAAAACCGCGTCTCAGCTTGTCATTTGTCAAATTCAAACTATCGTACACACCACAGGCTATCTTCTTCTTATTTTGGTTATGGTGAGTTCACATTATTCCAGTCCAGTAATCCAGCGAGGTAATCCAGTCCAGTGCTGGACTGGATTATATCGTCCACATTATTCCAGTAATTCAAAAGCTGTTAGATCGGTAACACTATAGTGACAATGCTTTCAAGAAAGGAGTTTAGAAATTGTTTTAAAACTGTTCAATTATTACTGTACTTTTCTTTTCACCATTGCATTTCTTATAAATGAATTGAACTTGGCGAACCATTCATCTTAGGCTGGTAAACATCACCACTAGCACCAGACGTAGATGATTTTTTAATCTTGTCTAGTTCAAGGTAGTATGTACTATGTAGATCGCATACTTTTTACATCTTCTACAGTAAAACCTTCTATTTGCATACCCTGACAATTTTGCAGGGTGGATTGGCGCATGCCTTTGTGTTTATAAAATTCTGAAGAGATATCCCACAAAAACACATGTTCTCTATACAAAGAAACAAACAGAAGAGTTTGGTTTTCAGTTAACTTCATTGTTACAACAATGCGTGTTCACTGTTAAACGTGTAATCAAGCACTGGATTGGCCGTTCACACTATTCCAGTGGCGCTGGAATGGGCGAACTGGAATGAAAAATAGACCGTCATTCCAGTCACTGGACTGGATTGATCACTGGAATGGGTACATTCCAGTGCAGGTTCACATTATTCCAGTAGCATTCCAGCACTGGACTGGAATGCTGGACTGGAATGCTACTGGAATAATGTGAACCGACCGAATGGCTTTTCTCAGTGCCAAACCAGCACAATGCACTTTGCCAATGTCGCGTGAGATGGAAGAGCCACAGAGGGGATTATAAAAATTGTCGACGTAACCTTGACTGTAAAAGCAATAAATGGGTTTTGATAATGATATTAGTAGCTACAACAACACAAAACGCACAAGTTTAAATATGTATATATACAGAATAAATACTATGGGAAAATATATATAGGTACATTACACTTTAATTTTGTTAGTTTTAACATATTTACAAACAAATAGGTCTGTTAATGCATGTCACTGTCATTAATGTCACATCAAGCGTTGTTTTCATTCGTTGACTCACTCTTTTTACTTTTAAATTATGTGGGTTGCCATAACGCAAGCGTTAATCCCGGCGTAAGGAGTGTATTGTTAGTCCAAGTTTATTCCATCTTTATTAATAGCATTGTTATGACGAAGTTAATACTCGATTACTCTGGGAATAACTAGTCCAAGTTTAGTTTCCGATTAAGCTTGAAGTATGCATTTTTTATTAATAAGGGTGTAGGGGTTTTAGTCGGAATGAGTCCGGCACTACCCGAGTGGTAGTCCATGAGGATTTTCCCTGCTGTATAAATCCAAAAAAAAAACCTATTTTTTCATAATTTGTTTATTTTAGTGCAGATCCTAACTACCGTTCTGCGGTAATAAACACGAACGTGATAGTGAAGAACACCGGTGAAGTGACGTGGCTCAGTCACGGTATCTACGTGTCAGTCTGTGACATCAACGTTGAGCAGTTCCCATTTGACGTGCAACTGTGCAATATGAAGTGGGCTTCGTGGACTTATGACGGATTTCAGGTATGTGAAACTGTAAGGAGTTTAGAAAATTTGTACCTATAGTTTTTTATTCGATTACAAGTTACTATACTTGGTGGAAAGAGAGAACTAAGATGAAAACGGGATCACGGTATTTTGCCGCTTTCGGTATGGTATTTTATGTCGTCCCGTAACCGTAATTACAGATTAAATAAGTTACTGCGTACCGGAAAGCTAAATCGTCGTCCGTCTCTCTGGTAATAATCACCAAGGAGAAATAATGAACCAAGGCTGAAGTCAGACATTTTGGTCTGAGACAAAATATTATTATATTAGGAAAGTACCTACGGATGAAACGAGGAAATGAATTTCGCGGGCGAATTCTGTGTCCTCCTGTTTTTTAGTCCCCTACCAACAAACACATAAATATACAGATCCTACCTGGTCACTACAAGTGAGATCCAAATGGCACGACACTTAATTATTATCGCTCGATTGACCAATCGAACCAGCAGGAACTTTAGTATCTCTTTTAACGGCTTCTATTAAAGGAATTCTAGATCTTTCATTTTGCCACAGATGTCGGGACAGTTTACTTTAGCCTTCCAATAAAGCTCGTAGACAAGATAGTTCGTGTTTATAAAATTCTTGTGGCTTTAGGTACATAGGTACATATACTTAAAGAAACCGCGTTACTTATTGAAATGTTCCCTTTTGTTTTTAATCTTAGATTTTTGGTTGATTTTGGCAAAACTATGCAAAGTAGACACGACTGACATAATTAGGATTTCGCTTACTTAGTGTTCATTAATTCTGTGGTTCCTACAACTATTAAAGGTTATGTATACAGGTATATTATTCATAACTTTTAATTATTCTTTCATGAAAACGACCCCTTTATTATGCACTTCCAATGAGCGCATAAAAAAAAATATACCTATATAAAAAAAAAATGTTTTTCTTAGATACTCTATTTATTTATATATTACTGTTGTAAATTGAAACATATCTAGCAAAAGCGAGATTCTGTGATTAATTAATTATTGTAATGGTCAAACGCTGTAAACTGTATTTAAAGGGGATGAACAATGTCCAATGTCAAATGTCAATGTATGGCATACCAACTCAACGTTGTTTTGATTACCTACGAGTATAGTAGATCGTTGTGTTTGCATACACTTTTAATTATGGTTCGTTTTCTATGCATTAATTAATGTCGAGTGAGTGTGTAAAGTGCGATATATCTAATTAATACACATTTCTTTGTATATTTGGTATTATGTATCTAAATATTGCAAACAGATTTTTAAAAGATATGATAATAGCGATTACAATTAATAAGTTAAAAATTAAACAGAGGTGCGAGTAGGTAGATACATTTTAAGAGAGCAGGTAGATTTTGTCAGGTAGATTTTGTCGGTATGTTACCGACTAGTTTTCACGTCTTTCAAGCCACGCCACGGTTCAAGATGACTTCCACTGTAGTTCCTGGACCAGAGTGTGTACTTAACTTCGAAACTAATCGGGCGTACACCGACAAAACCGTTTGTAAGTACAAAGCAAATTTGAATTGTTTGGTTACGAAAAAGCTAAAAAAATAAACAGAGAAATATAAAGCCTAGGCATAATATAGTTTTTTTGAATAGTGAACTTCAATATCTTTAGTAATGTAAGTTATTCAGCTAAAATTAAAACAATAGACAATAGGCACCTATTTTAAGTAATTCATGATGCAGCAATGAATGCTGAATAGAACTCGCTACAAAATATTGTTTTAAAAAATTTTTGTTCAAAATAAATTTTGTTCATTCTCAATTTACTTAAAATCTTAAACCTGACTCATTTTTATAATTAAAAAAAACTAAACGGCAAAACGGTAGAAAGTAATTCAAGCTTCAGTTAAATTCTCTTAGCATGTCCGGGGGAAAAATGGAGTACTGTCATTTATTAATGGACTTAAATCACAGCGGATGAATTTCACTGAAGTACGTACCTACTACTGCAAAAGATTGCCCTTCTTTCAAGTAACAAAAGTTCTTTAGATTAAGAAGTTCGTTATTCAACAATATGCTGCCTCAGAAAGCTATATAGCTTTCTGAGGCAGCATATCTATCAGCATACCTATATAGGTACCTACAAGTTTTTGCAGCTATCGACAAAAACATTAACCAAACTTCCAGTATATTCTTCGAACCTAGGTACCATTCCACGCGTGCATAATTTTAACATTAATAATATGATTAGGCTAGGCTACAAAAAAACAAGTACCAAAAAATAATTCAACTATTGATATGTTAAGCAAACCTTTCCAATACGGGGTTGTCAACTCGTCGTTCCAGAACTTTGTGAATAAAGAAAGCGCTTCAATTTGACTCGCTCCAGCAATGCTTAGGACTGCGGTTACTTAATATGTATCTGTACCTAAATAAATTTTACTGTAAGTGCTCAATTCATTTTTTTTAACAGCAACCACCGGGTTGCTTCTTGGTTTTTCTAGGTAGGAATGAACCCGTGGTAAGGTTCATTATTGACGACTCAAGAGCACTTGTTTGTTGTTGTAAAAGTTTATTTGAATAAAAAACATTTTGATTTTCAATTTGAATTTGAATTTTGAACCTCTGTCTTTTCTGCTTACACTTTGGAATTAGATTAGGTAGGTATCAATTTGGTTACAGACTGCCGTGTTTCCTACAAAGAGATAAAGCTCAGTGGTACAATTGAATCATATTCTGTTTTCCTGTGCATGCACATTGTTGTTTTTTTAACTGTCTTTCTATTAATACTGTCGGAAAATATTTTTCTTTATTAGATAGGTATTAAAATTCTACATAATGATTAGTATTGATATTTTACTTTCATCTGACGTACTCATACTTTGGCAAAAGAAAGCATCGATCAAAAATCTCCATATCTCGGGAGAATTCTTAAGATTTGTGTTTGAGAAAATATAGCTAGCTCGTCACGAAGATTTTTTATTTTATTTTCAATAGAAGCATCATTGGTCATCGAAAACTTTTATGCATCGGAATAAACTTGAGGTACAGTTAAGAAAGTAAGGCTTAAAAATAAACCTACTAAGATAACTTCGCAAGCGACTGGTTTTTGAGTTCTGTTCATTTAAATAAGATGGTCGATTAACTAGGTACTCGTACCTAGTTTGAAATAAATTTTAAATTAGAATTTCCACTGCCCACTTTTTTTAGAGGAATGTCTCCTATATTTTTATAATTATATTTTTGGGGGATACATCTCCATAATATTAAGAAAATCCATGCTAATATTATAAATGTGAATGTGTCTGTCTGCTACGCTTCTACGGGCCAACTATTCAATTTATTTTGATGGAATTGGGTACAGAGATACGTTGTATTCCGGAGGAACAGGCATTTTTTTATCCCGGAAAATTAAAGAGTTCCCGCGGGAATCAAATCCCTTGATCCACGCAGACCACAGACGCGGACGAAGTCTCGGATATCTATTTATAAATCAGCTTTAGACTATTATTGTCGCTTGAATGGCGACCTACAGCTCATTTAATTAAAATAATAACAAAATCACTAAAGCTATTAATATTCATCAATTAATATGCAAAATCTTTTCGTTCTGGCTATTTTAAGACATTTAAAACCTCTTTGGGCAACTGGAATTCCAACATATTTTTCGGAACCTTTCCCTTTTTTCGAAGGGTTGGCGGTTTTCATTACTCTGTACATACTCGTACTTTTGATTTCACATTTTTACCGAGGAAATGTCCTTTCGGGCTCTTTCTGCTATTTTAATAATTTTCTATATATCTAGTTGTCTTGAATTTCAACAAACATCATATTGTGGCATCTAAGCTTTTCGATAAAAGCTTTGCACGCCAACAGAACTCTTCCGTATTATATTTCGAAGAAGGAAATATTTCATTTTATTTTTAAAATGTTTAGGTTTAAATCTTAGATCGACGTAAACGCTATCGATCTAAGCCGATTTGTAGACGCGCTTCACTAGCAACTTTTATTTCCTTTTCAACTCAGAGATACTTGTCGATCGCGATTCGCGAACATGTTTTGTAGGAAATGAATTCAGAGAATTACGTTACCTGGCTGCTTAGTTCAGGTCACTTGTCATTCTTACTACCCCTTACAAGAAGCATTGGTGTTTACCACGGACCATCAACGACATGATTTAACAATCACGATAAGCAATACACGATGCATTGCACACGAACGGACCACGTTCGTATGTTTTTCTATGAGTCCCGAGGCCGACAGTTTCCGCTAATTATTGACAAAAGAGGGTTGCATCGTGCGCGGTTTAGGAAGGTGCAGTGGCAATAACACGGTTAACGTCATTGTAACGTCGGTTACTCGTAACAACATAGCATCAGCAAATAGCCCGATAAGTCATTTGCAAATTGGGCTTGCTGCGTGATGACGTCGCATAAGTTAAAAGAAAAACTCGGAAACTTTTACGCATTATGTCGTGTCGTGCGGAATACCATGGAAAAATACCCAGGAACGTAACGAGTTATTGTGAAAACTGTCTTCAAGCAACTAATTAAAAATTTTAATTGCAATTCTTTGGTTAATTATTGGAGTTTTCTTTTGTAACACAAAGTGCTTAACTGGAATAACTTAACTCTTCATTTTGTGGAAAACAGGTATATTTTTAGTTGTATCTATTATACACAATTTGTAATAATTAGTGTATGATGAAATACATTATCGGAGCATATAACATTTTATAAACGTACTTTAAGTTTGAGTGGAAATTCCGTTTAACTACTTACTAAAAAAATCATGGTAAGTATACTACATTGGGAATAGGTGCGTCTATAATATTATTCGTGTCACTTGAGACTATCAAAACGTTTCGCCAGCATAAACTATACAAACGATCACAAAAACGATTGACAGTATAGTAAATCGTTCGTTTTTATTATTGTATTATGTTATATAATAGGTTAAACAAATTATTTATTATTTTTAATAGTTGGACCTGAAGAAGCAATTCGACGAGGGTGACACTACCAACTACCAAACAAACGGAGAATTCGACTTGGTGAGCTTTGATGCGATCCGACACAACGAGTACTATTCGTGTTGCGTGGAGCCCTATCCCGACATCACCTACGTAATAAAGCTTCGAAGACGTCCAATGTTTTACGTCTTCAACCTCATTCTTCCATGTCTTCTCATCAATGGAATTGGTAAGATAATAGTTACTCTTGTTTTGAAATCTGGCTGTACATGCAAATTGAAATTTCGAGTTGTTTCTGCAATGTACTTTTCAGTTAAGTTGGGCATTCGTCTGTATATCCGAACTTGCGGGTATAAGGGCGATAAAGCCTACATTATTGACTGAGCGAAGCGAAGGTCTCTGAGTCTACTTGAGTGAATTTGCACTTGTCCGTCCGTCCGTCCGTCTGTCAGAGCCTTATAACTTCTGAATTACTGAACGTAATTACTTTACATTTAAATATAATATGTAAACCATCTATAATATGTAAACATGTGTGGAGGCCATCTCCAGCCGAATATGGCTTAAAAAATTATAAAAATCTTTATTTCAGGGGGGCTCTCATAGAAGCGAATGCGAAGTAAAATATTTTTTATAACGTTACATAGGGTTGCGGTATATCATTTTAAAGACAATTAGGAACAGAGTCCAAAAATATTTTTTTTTTCAATTTCCCCCTAAAATTGACAAAATGGGGGGCTTTCAAAGTGGCGATTTTCTAACGTCCAAATTTGACCTCAGAACTCTCAATTTTCTGAAAGGCTCTGTTATTCGTTTGTGAGCGAGGTCTCAGTTCGGGGCGAACCACTAGTATTTTTGATTTTATTATTTTAGCGGATTTAGCATTTCTTGAGCACATCCGATGTCGAAGCGGAGCTCGAAAATACAAATGAACATAGGTATAGGTATGGAAAATAAGACGTAGGTAGGCATATTCGAACCGTTCGGTTTCTTGGTATTACGGACTACACACATAATACATACATACATTGTGCATAGTAGTACCTGTTATTAATTATATATAGGTACAAATAATAATGGCAATAATTTGTACTGTTACCAGCTGGCTTCAATTGTAGCTTTGAATAGTGTAATGTTTCATTATGTTCCATGTAGTTTCTACACACCCGGTACCTATAATGAATAATTAATTGTTAGCTTATTAGACCGGTACGCCTACACTATGGTATGTATGCACTACAATTAAAACCAACAGCAACAATAAACTACTGAACCTAAATATATAAATAATATAATAATTTACTAATAATAATAATATTTTACTATCTTTGGGTATATTTCTATATTTCACAGCAAAATACACACAACATTGCCTGAGTATATAATTAATAGAAGCTTACAGATTTTTCGACACACACAAGGCCGTTAATTATGTTTTTATATTAAATTTTCTATTACGGTCCTTTACAAAAATCCTCCGGCATTACAAAAATTTACTAAACCAGTTTAGGCAATGTTGTCCAAGTCGGCCTTCTATTGCGCATTATAAGAAAATTTCTTGTGACCATACATAATTTATTACAAAACAATTTTCTTGTGTCAATGCGCAATGGGTCTAAAGGTATAAAAATCATTGGAAAATAAATATTTTTGTGCAGAAAATTCAAAAAAATATTGAAAACCTCGCACCACCTATTTATTATGTTATGTAGGTACATAATATTATTATTATGAAAAAGTAATCTTACTACGTTTTATAAGCTAAAAATGTGTCTTTATTATAAGTACACGAAGAACTCAAAGTTGTTTTCCACATAAAGTAAGTAGGTATATACTACCTACCTACTTAGAAACTTAAGAGATTGCTTGTTAAAGAGGACGGAATAAATTATCTCACACCCAATATATGATGAGGTAACTTGTTTAACTTCTTTACAAAACTTTGGTAATTTTCTTTCATCATATTACGTTAGGCATGAAAAAATAAATCAACAAAAGAAGCATTTTAAGCCAAAAAATTGGTCAATACGATGACGATTAGGATCGCAACACCTTCAGGACCGGAATTAACAAAACTTTCGCGTCAGAAGGAGACGAAGTTTTGTCTTGTCGTGCTAGTGCGCGCGCTTGATATGAAAGCGAGTGATGGGGACATTTTGTCCCCCATATAATAACTCCGTCCGTAACATAATATGTTTGCGATCTAAATGTTACCTAAGTAGGTACTTTTTTAATGTACTTACTCGTACCTATGGATTTTTTTTAGTTCTAAACGTATTAAACTTTCATGAAATTAAGTTTTCAAATTAAGCTCTTCTCAAACCAGGGCACGTTTATAACCCCCGTAGCTTTAGTTTTAAGATAGGTACCGTAATTGATTTCACCATCAAGTTTTAAATTTTATTGACGTTCAAAAAGTGTACAGTGTACCTAATTTGTATTATATAAACATTGAATCTTGAATCTTTTCCATGTTTAATAACCGTAAAGTCAAAATACTTTTTGCAGGGGACTGATAAAATCACTTTAAATTTTTCGGTAATAGAAAACGCTCAAATAAAATAGATGGCTATTACAGGCGGAACATCCTATGCAAAATATTTTAAGCTGGACTTAAAAGTTCAGCTCGATCGCTCTACTATATCGAGGGATAGAGCCAGCGAAGTTGGATGGGCTCTATCAAACAAATAGCTTTTATAATATCACTAGCTGACGCCTCGGGTAAAGCCGGCTATCGGGTGGTATTATTGAAAAGCCTATCTTGGTGGGTGTCTAAAGCCGGGTATCCACTATGTTCGCGCTCCAACAATGCTCCGCGCGTCTGCAACTGCTCCACTAGTAGATAATATGTTCTATAAGTAGATTCCTACTTCTGTGCGTTCGTGCTCCTGGAGCGTGCAACATTGCGGCACATGAAGTTACGGTCTCCCCGGCGAGTGCTCTAAGCTGTGGTGGTTTTTGTGTGAGCGAAAAGTGTGTTTTTTGTAGCAATGCCCGTACCATTACAGCAGTTGCAAATGCGCGAAGCGTAATGGCGCGCGAACATAGTGGATGTCCACCTTTATGTCTACGTTATAAAAATATCCTACACGCAAAATCATAAGCCTGCACGTTGATAATAATTTGCCAACCATGCAGTTTCTCAAATTCATTTGTAGAAGGAGTAGGTGATGTAGATGATGGCTGTGCCTTCATCTACGTGGCGTATAGAAGTATAGATAGGTTTTTTTTTCATTTACCACAGGAACTCCTCAATTTTCCGGAATAAAAAGTAGCCTATGTCACTCTCCAGGTCCTCAACTATGCCCATGCCGAAAAACACGTTGATCCGTTGCTCCGTTTCGGCGTGATTGAAAGACAAACCAACAAACAAACTATTAATAATATTACTATGATTATTGCAATTTAACTACATATTATATTAAATTTAGTAAACGGAAAATTCATAACGACAATTATTAATAGGCAATACGTTTAAAATCGTTTATAAATCCCATTGTATCGGTTCAGGCAAGTATGAATAACATCGTTTGTTTTATCGCCAATTCAATGAAATCTAATAAGGCAAATAGGTCTGAAATTGAATTTGTCCCTCTTTCAGTGGAATGATTTCTCTGTGATATTTCCAACGATTTACTGTGAATGAGATTGTCGAGGCAAGTTTTAATTATCCGGGAGCGGAATGTCTTGGCTAAGAAATTAATTGAAGGCTATGAACAAGTGACAAAATAACCGTACCGCTTTAACGTTTCACTTTGAAGTCATAGAGATATTATAATAAATACGAAAGTGTACCTGTTTGTTGGTTTGTCCTTTAATTACGGCGCATCAGAGGAATTGATTGACGTTATTTATTGCATGAGTACTACCTATAGTTGAAGATCTGGATAATGACATAGACTACTTTTAATCCTGGAAAAGGGGAGCGGAGGTGTGCTGGGTCGATTAGCCAGATTTTTAAGAGATGACATGATAATTTTATCGAGTCATCTGCAGAATAAGTACATCTCCACTTCCGCTTCGGACAGCATTAATTTTATGTGTACTTACTTATAAAGCTAATGGCACATTGACGTACGCATCGCATTTTACAGTAGGTATATAAGTACAAAACATGCGCAATTCTTTTTAATTCCACACAAAAACAAATTTTTCACAAATTCTTCAGCAATTAGGGAATTCCGTGGACGGATCGGATACCTTGCTCTGAAATAAAAATCCGCCACCCACGACCGCACGGGTCATTGTCGCAAGACAGATTGCCGAGACACAGAAATAGACAGGAGAAAAAAAAATTACACAAACTAAATATAACGTAATGGAAATAAAGTTATCTTTCTCCTTGCTGCGCTGAACTGGAAATTGCGCAACTTCCGGCGCGTGAAGCTAGGGAGTGCGGTTTATAAGTAATATGTGGTTAGCATTATTCATTTTGAACATTGTTTCAGCTCTGCTAGTATTCTATGTGCCATCGGAGTCCGGCGAGAAAGTTACCCTAGGCATAAGCGCTCTCCTCTCTATGACAGTCTTCCTTATGACGATACGAGATACGCTTCCGCCTACGGAAAAGACACCACTTATAAGTAAGATACTCGATGATGAATTTTGTAATTTCATCATTTTCCTAATTTTCATAAGTTACCCTAATCAAAACTCATCATGATCACGGAAATTGGAATGGCCAGCGTGTTGGGCCAGTTGCATCGGTCCTAAAGTCGTCCTCTATCGTATCGTTCTTAAATCTACCGCATAGATTGACCGATACTTGAAAACGTGTTATTAGTTTGATGTCAGTTAATTAATACGGACTTAATTTTACTAAGATAGTTCTAAAGAAAAACTGCATATTTGTCGAGCCCTTTCTCTTAAGAAATATCACAACTTAAAAAACAAACGTTATAGAATACTAAAATTTAATAAGCATCAAAACCACCATTATTGTGCACTTGTTACTACTTGTTACTAGTGTACTTCAAAAATATGTTAAATGGTACACGCTGGATGAAGTGAACCTATTGGCTAAACACGCTAGCTAGCTCGAGTTCACTGTTTATTAGTCTTTATAGCGCTTTGTCCTGTGTCCACGATAGAGCAGTGTACGGTCTACTTTAATATACTTACTTAAGAATTGTTTATATATGGATAGAATAAACTCGTTGAATTTTATAAGTCTCGTTCCTGTCTTTATCTGAACCTAATAGCATATGTCTATTTTCTATACAGATACAGTTTACTTAAACATCGGATCTTTACACAGTGAAAAGTCCGTTCTGAGTTCCGCAGGGCGATTGTGTAGAACCTGCATCAATCATTGTTACAGCTTCAATTGTTTTGATTGGCTGAATGAATAGTATTTTGGTTGTGTCAATGGATTTTGGCCAATAGTGGAAGAATGTTACCCAATCAGAAGTAGCTGTTTAACGATCTTTTAGCCAATCGCCCAGCCAAAGTTTAGCAGATTGAAAATGTTGAGTAGACCGAGAGACATATTATCTTGTAGCGTTGATCAGAGATATAACAATATGGACGGTTGCTTATGTTAATTACTAGACGACTCCCCTGACTTCGTCAGAAATAGATTCCAATTATTTCTGTACCAGACAGACAGGAAGACACACTTTCGCATTTATAATATGAAGTATGGATTATTATTTATGGGTGGAAGGTGGTAGACAAACTATTAAATCAAATTACACGAAAAAAATTAAGGAACAAAAACCTTGCTATTTCCGATAGAATAATAAAGAATGAGTGGATCCACTTCTAATATGTGCCAGTGTGTATAAGTGATTACCACGATCGCATACATAGATTGAAAGTGTTCACTTTTCAGAGACCGTCATGGAAAGTTTATCAACCTCTTGTCCTTTGTTTTGCCTATCCTAAAATAATAGCCTATCTAATTTTATGAAGTCTACAAACATTTAATTTGGTTTCAGGTCTTTACTATGGAGTCAGTACGTGCTTAGTGTCCTTTTCAGCGTCGTTGTCCGTCGTGACTCTCAATATATCTTACAGGCAGGTCCTAAATCTTTGACTAAACCTGTAATAAATGTATCATTAAATAAATAAATAAATCTTTATTTGAGATTACTTGGAAACAGAAACAAAATAGGAATTACAAAAACAAAAATAATAAATCTATTTAGGTACACATTTGTCTAAAGCCTGAAGCAATTAGACTAAGCTATTGGAAATATTATATAGATATACCTACCTACCAACGATATAATTAAAGCGTAGAAATATCCCTGAAAACTGAGCTGGTAGAAGTCATCCAAACTTCTACCTAATTTTTCTATTAAATAATCCGGTTAGTAAAAAGAAGGTTTTCAACATAATAATACCTAATTTTTTGACTTGAAATGCAATGGCGTTTGGTTGGAACGTGTTTATGCATAAGCAAAAATAATGTTGGACCCGTATAACCGTCGTTGGCCGGGGTGTTTATCCGCCGGATATACCGGCTTTACGCCCAGTGTAATGAATAAAAGGTCTGTCTCAAACATTTAGTTGCTTAATTTTCATGCATTTATAGTAACTTATTGCTTGGGCATTTAACTAATGTAAAACATAAATAACAACACATTTTTAACAACAAAGAAAATTAATATTGGAAGCATCAGTTTAATAACTCAAGTCCGAATTTCGGCGACGGCACCCAATCTCAACGGTGGCTATCCACCATAGTTCACAAAGTTGTGTATAAACATAGCTGTGTACTTTCTTTTAGAACGGCAATCCGGAACGACCAAAGTGAGCAGGCGCAGGACTTAATTGGGTCCAATGCACGGGAGCATAACACCAACAGCTTGCAAACTCCCGACTGCTATTCAGAATTACTTGACCGAAAATCCCCATAACATTTTGGCCCAGGAGCATCTAAATAAGCTAGCCGTCGAACTAATGAGGTAGTCAACCTTCAATGTCAGTATAGCGTAGTGGTATTGGTTTTGTTCGTAGAGGAGTGAGAGGGCAGCCGGTACCAGCGCTCGTACGCGAACTAGTGCTGCAGCGCCTCGCGCGCCTGCTCTGCATCAAGTTCGACACTGACGCCGCCAAGGTAAGCCCTGTGATAAACCCATCCCACCCATCTTTCACATGTACCCAGAGACAGTATCGAGCAAATGTGCAAGAGTCGAGGTAGCGGGCATCAAAGCATAAGCATTCATTGGACGTGCTCGCTTTATATTATGTATTCCACAAGCTCACCATAGACGGTAAGTCATTTGACTTAAGCCACTCCATAAAACTGGATAGTGAGTGTGAAATCTGTACCTAATTCAAATTTTCCGTGCCCACCACAATTCACCCCTCCTTGTATCATGTGTAGATATGTCATCCACTCTTTATGTCATTTGACCTTGCGCGACTCTAGCGATCTCTATGCACTCAGTAAATACAAAGAGATTGCAAGAGTCGCTTGGGCCCCGAACCTTTGCCACTCAACCGTTTTTCGAGGCCGCTTCGACTTCGCCTTGATTTGGAAGTGTAAGATGGTCCTCACACTGCAAAGACATATTTGAAACTGACACAGACATACTGAAAACTACTTAATACACCCATCCACACAATCATGAAATTCAAAGACTCTATTCTAGTTAATACGTTATTATTAAATCTGAAACCAAGTAATTTCTTGAATTTTAGTGTACCTATGCACTTTTTAAAGATATTACTTGATAAAATGCGTTTCTAAAACACTAGACAAAGCTGATACAGCTGGAAGATTTCGCGGCACACCCTCTCATATTTTATTATAGAAGAAATAAATCTACACAGAACGGAGGTTTTCTCACGCGTTATTAATAGGTACCACAACGTCTACGTACGTACTACGTACGTAGGCACGTTCAACGCATTTTTATGTTAAATCGTAATATTCATTTGCACCAAAAAATATAAAAGGATAGGAATCTGTCTTATTACGTACTTCAGCAATAGGTACCTTTTTATGGGGCTGTATTTTACTTTACTTTTAATCATGAATTGTTATTTCATACTTACTACCCTGATTTGCCATCCACTGTTTCAAGGTTTAGCCGCTGAACCAATCATAACCAAATTTGCCATAAAATTAGCTTGTATTCTATAAGGGACGAACAAAGGATATAGTTATAAGTACAATAATAGGGATTAAAGTATGAAATTGCCGTTTTATTGTAATAGGCACTTCGAGTTGACATAGAACCTTCATGGTTTGAGATTTTTGAGTGAAACTTTTTTCACATGGTACCTATGTAGTTCTTCTTTTAAAAAATGTGCAACATTCGATTATCGACTGTCAGTTGTTTTTTTTATTCAGATTAGACAAGAAAGATATATATGTACTTCGAAAATTCGAGTAATTTTTAAATACGAGTTCCGACGCGGAACTAACGCGGCAGAAACAGCTCGCAATATCTATATTGCGGTTGGAGAGGGGCTGCTAATTAACGCACCGTAGGATTTTGGTTTAAACGCTTTCGTGATGGAAACTTTGATTTGAAGAACGAACCACGTGGGAAGACCGCCCACAAAGGTGAATAACAATGAATTGAAAGAGATGGTGGAAGCCGATCCGAGCCAAACTATCCAGGAATTAGCGGCATGGTTTAACGTTACCTTACCAACAATATTGACTCATTTGCGTCAAATCAATAAAATAATAAAATATGAAAAATGGGTGCCTCATGATTTGACTGATCTGCAGAAAGAAACGCGTGTTGAAACCATTGAATTATATGTACAAGTACTAGAACCGACGCCGCAAACAAAAAATTTGCGCCATGCTTTGCGGCCGGCCGGCTTCACCTTATTTAGTCTCTCGCCTACGCTCTTCACGGCCGCGTGTCGAAATTGTGCTCGCACGAAAATTTTAAAATGCCGTCGTGCGTTATAAAAACGTGTAAAAATAATACAACTGTAAATAAAAAAGATTGTGGCGTGACATATCATCGGTAAGTAAACAAAACGTTTACGAAAACAAACCAAAACAAATTTTTGAAGATATTTTTCTACTGATTCACCCACGTTCCACCATTTCTCGGAATATCATAGATTAAAAGTGAATTTTACCTACAGATGAGACACCTACGATCATACATTTTACATTTTTATTATTCGACCGATTTCATTAAAATCAAAATTTGGGGCTCCCTAGGATCACAAAACAGGAAACTGTTACCAAAATTTAAAAAAGGCAGCGCCATTTTGAAATTCTTTGTTATTGTACCGATTTCGTTCAAAATCGATATCTGAGGATCCCTAGGATCACAAAACGGGAAACTGGTACCAAAATTTAAAAAAGTCAGCGCCATTTTGAAACTTCTTTAGTTTCTCGGTAATTAATTACAGTAAAACTTTAAAAATTTAACAAAAATAACTATTATAGGAAACGATGTTTTTTTTCACTTCATTTCTATAATGATAAGGTAGAATAAGAAAACCGGCCAAGTGCGAGTCGGACTCGCGCACCGAGGGTTCCGTACAAACCTGTAGTAAGTTTTACGATTTATGACGTATTAAAAATAAAAATTACGTTTGTTGTATGGGAGCCCCCCTTTAATATTTACTTTATTGATATTTAATTATTTATTTTGAAAGGTAATATACAAGTTAATATTCTGTGAAAATTTGAACCGTCTACCTGTTACCGTTTTTAATATTGAGCAAAAAAATACGAAAAAAACACGTTTATTGTATGGGGACCCCCCTTAATATATATATAATTTTAATTTTTAGTATTTGTTGTTATAGCGGCAACGGAAATACATCATTTGTGAAAATTTCAGCTTTTTAGCTATCACGGTTTATGAGATACAGCCTGGAGACAGACAGACAGACAGACAGACAGACAGCGGAGTCTTAGTAATAGGGTCCCGTTTTTACCCTTTGGGTACGGAACCCTAATAAAAATGTCACTATTACTTTTTAACATGATAGGATTGGTTAAGTTATAACATTTTCTTTTATAGTGTCAACAGTTCCTAATAAAAAGGTTAAAGTTGTATAAAATGCATATCTTTTTGTTTTTACTTTTTAATTATTTTTTTCCGTCTATAAAACTAGGTCTACTATTATCTTATTTCATATGTGCACTTTATGCAGTCTCACACTGCGTAAATTCAAAAGTACATAGTCTCATTGAATAACCCAATAGGCAGAAAATACTTAGTGTCACTTCTGCGTGTCTCATCTATGACCTTACCAGCGCGCACCCCGTGCGTCCCGCACCCGCCGCGTGCTTCGCGACGCAGCACAGATTACATTCGCGGTGTCTTCTCTAGTACGTTAGTACATAATACCTCAATGGTTGAAACTTGTGTTGCCTTGTTGAATCGATACAGAAATGAAGGAATATTGGATCGAATTGTGACATGTGATGAAAAGTGGATTCTTTACAATAACCGTAAGCGAAAAATGCAATGGCTGCAGACCCCATGTCAAACACCGCAACAGTGTCCTAAAGCAAAGCTTACCAATAAAAAGGTAATGGTAACTGTTTGTTGGTCTCAGCATTCACTATAGTCTATACTCTATAGCTTTCTCCGATCTGGTCAAGCAATAACGGCAGATGTCTACTGTACCGAACTCCGAACAATAATAGCAAAACTAGCAGTGAAACAGCCCCGACTCATGAATCGATCTTCACCATTATTGCTCCATGATAACGCGAGACCTCATACAACACGAGAACCGTTTTAACTCTACAGGGACTGAAATTAGAAACCATTCGTCACCCTCCGTATTCGCCAGACCTTGCTCCAACGGACTACCATTTTTTTCGTGATTTGGACAATTTTTACGTGATAAAAAGTTTTCTTCTCAGGAGGCGGTACAAAATGCTTTCACACAGTTTGTCGAATCTAGATCACCAGAGTTCTATCGCAAAGGAATTATTTTGATTAAATAAATATGTTAAATTAAAAAAAAACGAATTTCAATTTTTCAGTTCAAATCGGCAATTTCATACTTTAACCCATAATATTTAAAAAAAAGTCTGATTCCATGCGGAAGGAGTTGCACACATCGCGTTAATCCAAAGCGCAAAATCATGAAGAAATATTCAGTCTCAGTAATAAGCGAATTATTAAATTATTAGTCGTCATGATAATATATGTGATTGAATCATGGATGTTATAATATCATCATAAGCAATAATATCTACAAAGTTCTTCGTTGTCGGTGTTGATGAGATGATTGGAAATATTAATCATTTCCCGCATAATATTCACATACAAATGAATCCCGACATGAAAGCTCTGATTGGGGGCCTTTGCGAATTGCGAATGTTAAGGAACTTACAACACCTACATAATGATTTATATAAGTAACTTACCAGAATCTTTTAAAGGTTCGCAAATTCCATCAAATATTATGCTCATAATTTTATGGCTTCTCTTAGAAACAAGTAACAAAATAGTTTTAAAACAAAAACCCGACTAACTGCAGGACTCCTTTGTGGCGACTTTGAAACAATAATTAGAACCTCTCTGAGGTATACATATCTGAAACAAAAAACCGCATCTTTGTTGGCTATAGGTAGTTTTTCTGAAAAATGGTAATCACGATCGTAGCGGTACCCTGTGGACCAAATGGGTTTACTATGGCCGTATAATATTTCTAAGAACCTTCTCAGAAGCTATACATTATCAAATGCAGAAAACCGCGTCGTTATCAGTCCAATCGTTTTCTAGGAAAACGGATACAAAAAAGTGCACAAACACACAACCTGTAGGGGCAAACACATCGCCTCCGTTCCGTCGTGGGTAAAAATAATGGAGGTAATTTTTTCATAGGACCTATGTCAAGTTATGTGAAGTTTCCCTTCGCAGATCGGAGGCGCTAAGAAAAATTAGGAAAGAGTTACAATTACAATAAAATGTTGAGACTGCATTAATTACATCCTACTTTATTCAGACTTTTGACTATTAAGGATTAATTTTCTTTTACAGAATGTTGTCACGAAATATATTTGGTCACGTAGCCTGTGTAAAAGCCAAAAGGTGGTAAGATTCAATCTATTCCCTTCGTTGACTAGTTAGGCTTTATTCTAATCTCGAGCACAGGCTAGTGGTTTATGCTAATAGGCATTTTGTCATTTTGCTGCTAATGTTGGGGAACTGCCTCGTTGGTCTAGCGGTTAGCACGTTCAAGTACGGCCGACGAGGTCCCGGGTTCGAGTCCTGGGTCGGCCAATAATTTTAAGTATGGGTTTTTCTGACTAGAAATTCTCAGTAGGTACTAACCCGGAGCTAGGAAGTAGTGTAGTGGTGGTAGCGTAATCGTATTGACTTGTAGGACTACGAAGTATGTACGCTACAACAAAAGTGCCCCTCAAACTATATGTTTACTAGCGTTACCGGTGACATAGCTATAAAAAAAACTGTAAGTTATCATACTAATATTAAAACCGGCCAAGTGCGAGTTGGACTCGCGCACCGAGGGTTCCGTACAAACCTGTAGTAAGTTTTAATTTATTAAAAAAAAAACTACTTACTATATAGTATTGGTTTGAACGAGATATCTCGTTCAAACCAATTTTCGGTGGAAGTTTGCATGATAATGTACATCATATATTTTTTTTAGTTTTATCATTCTCTTATTTTAGAAGTTACAGGGGGGGGGGGGGCACACATTTTACCACTTTGGAAGTGTCTCTCGTGCAAACTATCCAGTTTAGAAAAAAATGATATTAGAAACCTCAATATCATTTTTGAAGACCTATCCATAGATACCCCACACGTATGGGTTTGATGAAAAAAAATTTTTTGAGTTTCAGTTCTAAGTATGGGGACCCCCAAAATTTATTGTTTTTTTTCTAGTTTTGTGTGAAAATCTTAATGCGGTTCACAGAATACATCTATTTACCAAGTTTCAACAGTATAGTTCTTATAGTTTCGGAAAAAAGTGGCTGTGACATACGGAGACAGACAGACAGACAGACATGACGAATCTATAAGGGTGCCGTTTTTGCCAAATTTGGCTACGGAACCCTAAAAATGCTAAAGTGTGTTTGTTTGTTGGTTTGATGGTAATTGTCCTTCAATCACGCCGCAACGGAGCAACGGATCGACGTGATTTTTGGCATAGGTATAGTTGAGGACCTGGCTACATTTTATCCCGGAAAATTAAGGAATTCCCGCGGGAATCAAAAAAACTTTAACCACGCGGACGAATTTGCGTGCATCATCTAGTTTTATATAAGTTAGTTTCCTAAAAGTCGTTAAAATGAAATAATTCGTAACGTAGCAAGTCAATTTCGATGGAAAGTTTCTAGAGTTGAACTCAAATGACGCAGCAGTACATCCAGGTACAGTAACCGACTACCAAAATGTACTTAATTACGGACCCTATTCGATCAATCAAATATTGGTCTTGCCTTCGTTTCCGCAAGGGAATTAATGGTTATGGTTATGAAAACTTAAATATTTGTATAAATTTTACCAGCCATGTTAATGCGTGTAGAAAAGTACCTTAACATGACCTTAACATATTTGTAGCTGCTTCAAAACGTTAGATTGATTGATTTCTTCATTTATGAGAAATAACACCATTAGAATAAAGCACAGATGTTCTGTGGAATAAAGTGTACCTACTTAACCTTCTCTGAAATAAAAGAATTAACACTAACTTACAAAGATTTAAATATTTAACTATTTGATCGTAAAAGTCCCATATACACAGCTGTACTTTCATTTACTAAAATAGGTACAAATGTGACAAGATGAGAAAGGGAAAATTAATTCTAAAATTACATAAATCTACTTAAACTTTCTTACAAGTACCGTATATTATTTTGTTAATAATTGCTACTGAAGATCGACATAACCGAATCATGTCAATCAGGTACACGACTGCGAAGGTAATTCAAAATATTCAAAATATGGAAATGACTTTCGTAACTGAAATTCGGGACCCAAAAAATTACTAATTCAACCGTAAACTTCTTCTAAATTGATCGAGTAATCTAAAACGTGGTCATAAACTTCGTAATGTCTACCAAGTTGGATTACTTTTTGTACGCGAATCCAGATTTTTAGGGTTCCGTACCAAAATGGTAAAAATGGAACCCTTATGGTGCGACTTTCTCCGTCCGTCTGTCACAGTCGATTATTTAAATTCAACAAAAAGACAACAGCTTTTGAGATAAACCGGTTCATTCTCATTTTTCAAATGACGACACCTCTTTGCAGTTTAAAATATGGATTTTTAGATAAGGCACTAGCTAGCAAATGAGTGTCATTCTGAAGATGGAGCCATTTTTCTTTTCGGAAATTGTGGATGAGGTAGGCGTCTTGAGTAAACGAAAATAGCACAGTACCTACTTACGTGCTTTTGTTTAGGGCGCACTATTCAAACATACATTATTTAAATATTTTTAAAAAAGCTCCTTGTAGACTAGCTGTTATTAAGATGTAATTATGAGAGTGATAAAAGATGACTTTTGATATTAAAAATAGTAAGTACTGTATTTATTGTGTTTTTTGTTTGTACAATTACACTTATATGGTTATTTAGCATACGTTTTAGTTTGACCACGCACTAGAGAGGTGGCCAGAGCCACACAGAATGCAATTCGTTTTTCATTTGTAAAAAAGATGGCTGCAATATATATGGTAAAATGTACCCACCGCCCCATAGAATAATGCAGTCGTAATTCCTTCCTCCATGCACCGCCCTAAGTTTTCTTTAGCTGATGACGTCAGAAGTGTCATTAAGGTATTGAAAAATGCGTTGCGTTCGTATGTAACCCGTTGTCTTAACTCCTAGGTGAGTGGGAATCTTATTTACGCGATAAAACAAAGGACTGTGGACGTAGGCCACGTGAAGGGTCAGCTACTGTTTGATACTGACGCGTCGCGTCGTATCGAGTGACGAGTCACGTTGTCTTGTTTGACGCTGACGTATCACGTGGGACTATTGCGCTGCGGGTGGTGACGAAAATTCAGGTAGCATAATTTTCTTCGTGATCATGTACCAGGGAGACAGCAACGGCGTGGTGGTGAGCTGTGGTGTACAAGTGAACCCAAGGACAGGCTCACGGTTGAAGGCCGAAGTGCAGAGCGATGGACCAGCGTTAGCTGCATCGCCGCGCTTCGCCCGTCACAATCACAACCACCTCAGTAAGTGCTATAAGTTTACTGCAATATGATAGAGAATAGACTCTTCGAGTAAAAGAAAGGTAAAGTTTCAACAACCAAATAACGCGACTACGCTTTTAAATTTTTACCACAATGGAGTACTTAATAGTACATATTTCTATCATCCATTTATTCGCCAATTAAGGCGCCAGCGGAGGGTGAATTGCTCATACAAACGTAATACCAAAATAATTAGTAATTCGAGCATATTTCCTCCATATTATGCGATTATTAAGATTGAACTTGTATTTATCTAGGTCCCTGGATAATTATTTTTCCAAAATTAAATGTAAGCACATTGCGTTTTGCATGTTTTTGCGACATAAACGACATGTTTTCTCCTTATTTGTTTCATATTAAAACCAACGATATCTCACGTACTAATTGATCAGGAACATAGCCTATATTGTCAAGTTACAGAATAACAACACGAAGTTAAAAACACAACAATTTTTCATTCATCATTTTTGGTATTCACGGAACAAGACTAAATGTATAACAAATTCTGTACGCTCATATTGCTATCGCGCTTGCACGCGATCATGTGTCTTCAGCCAAATAGGGATAGCAATATACCGGCAAATTTATATTTGCGGTTCGAGTAGAAGTTGCGAGCGGCGGTCGCCGGTCCCTTCAACATATAGCAAGTAGGCTATCACTTGACTTATTTGGTAGTTGGTAAGTACCTACACTGTTTTAATAATAATGTACTTACTTAACTAATTCTGTAACAGTTTAATTATAGAATCACAATTTATTATAGATAGGCCCTGAGGCCTATTATAATATACACATATCGCTGCTTGAATACAAAAGGGACACAAATGGAAAAAAAGTGAAATCGTTTTTATTTCAAAAATGCGATGTTAATAGGTCATATTTTTGTATTTAAAAGAGACTCCCATTGATTTCGCATTATAATATACGAAAACGATACTACCGCCTTTTTAGTATTTTCGAGTTTCGGGGACCAAGTATGAGCAAAGCTGCCATTTTTTCAGTTGCGACCCGACAACCGAAGCCAACGCACGTTTCCTTTATGTTAAAGTGCCATATGTCAAAAAATCCTTAACTGTCGTTAGTAATTTTATAAACAAAAGCGCCATATAGTGAAATAAGTCCGTTTTGCTTCAAAAAAATCACGTAAGTTCGTTCCTCTTTCTTTAACAAAAGTGCCATATTTCAAAATTGCCCATTTTGCATTAAAGATTTAGAGAAGTTTAAGTTCCTTTTTCAAATCAAAAGGGCCCTAATAACGATAGCGTCCGCTTTGCTTATAATATTTTAGAGGTTGTAATACTATTTGTTAAACGTTAGGGCCATACTTTGGAATGCGCTACTTTTGCATTTCTTTACATGGGAGTAAATTCATTGTAATTATAAATTTGATATACAACATAAATAAATATTAAGTATTTTAGTGAATTATTTTTATTTTTTAATGTATATTGACTTATATGTGATTTAATATAATTAATTAGGTACTGTTTTTTGTTAAAGAATGAGTAGTAGAGCACAAAGAATTCGAAATTCAAAATTCAAATGTTTTTTATTCAATTAAACTTTTACAAGCACTTTTGAATCGTCAAGTGAATCTACCACTGGTTCGGAATGCCATTCCTACCGAGAAGAACCAGAAAGAAACTCGGTGGTTGCTCTTTTTAATACTCGAAATGGTAAAATCCAACAAAAACACGAATAAGGATGAGGAAATTAAACACCTGCAACTGAGGCAGAAAGATGACTGCTATGAAACTTTACCGACGACAGTTGATCTCCAACTTCAGGCACAAATTGAAAACTCTACATTGGATGAACGTGAACCAGCTGCACTGTTAGATAACTCCTCCGACAGTAATTCCATACCTGATAGTCAACACAATCTCAGTTTATCCCTGTTCGAAGATGAAGAATCAGGGTTGAACTACAAAAATCAAAGACCAGACCAAATGTGGTTGTTCTTTTTTTTTATATACATATAGCGAGCAAACGAGCAGGCGGGTCACCTGATGGTAAGTGATTACCGGCGCCCTTGAACATTTGCAGCACCAGAGGAACCGCCAATGCGTTGCTGGCTTTTGAGAAATTTGTTTATCCGCCCTTTGAAGAGCTTTGAAGAGAACACAGAAGATGGAAGCTGGTTCCACAATTTGCAGGTACGTGGCAGAAATGACCTGGAATAACGGGAGGTGGATGAAGACCAGGCATCCAGGTGGTGAGGATGAAATTTGTTTCTGCGACGAAGAGTGCGACTGGAGAACACGGAAGGTGGTATTAGATTAAATAACTCCTCAGAACACTCCCCATTGTAGAGACGATAGAACACACAAAGAGAACTAACGTCTTTTCAGTGCTCTAGAGACTCCAGCGTGCAAGTAATTTTGGGATTGTCTACGAGTCGAACTGCCCGTTTTTGTATCCGGACAAATGGACGGAGCTGGTACTGGGGTGCTCCGGCCCAGAGGTGAGAGCAGTACTCCATGTGGGGCCGAACTTGCACTTTGTATAGCGGAAGCCTGTGCTTCTATATTGTTCAGGAAACTGATTATGATAATGATACTTCTGTGTCTACATGTTTGACTAACTCCAGCTCAGATTTTTCTTCAGACGACAGTGTTGCAGATCCAGACTTTTTAATTGAAAATGACCTAGAGATGACTGACACAGATTCCGATGAAGACAAATATATAAATTAAAATTTTTTCACTAACAGTCAGCTATTATGGACCTTCAGGTTTCAATAAAAACAATAATTATGGAGTGTGAAGACCCACCCAAGTATTAGGAGGTGTTCTTTTCTAGTATAAAAGACTGATAAATAAATAAGAGAAATGCAGACTGATTGTTATTGATATATTCACACTTAAAGTTTAGCTTTGAAAATATAATTCCTATAGTATTATAAGCTCAAGAATGGTTGTGATTTCTTACTGTTCCTAATTGCATTTATGTTGTACAATTACATTTTTATATTAAAATAACCTACCTAATTGTTGTTTAGTAAGTAATATTCATATTATTATATTGATTTCGAGACTGATAATAAGCTATAAGCCTAGTTTAGTATATTTTTATTATGGATAGTTCAATTTTGTAATTAATAAATTAACAAAACCTTATTATTGATATAAAATGGTTCTAGTAATGAGGTAATTAATTACATTTTGTATAAAAATAATTGCTTTTAAGCTTTGAAGAGTGTTTGAATATTTTTTTTCATTTGTATAACAAGAGGAAGATTTTAATTTTTGTTTTTTTGAAGCAGATTTTTTTATTTTCAGTTAAAGAAGTTGTTTAATTTATTTTTATAAGCTGGCATGGCCATTTTATTTTTTTTGTTATATATTTTCTAGATTACCTAAGACAGTGGAAAAATATTTTGATTAAAACATTTATTTTTTTGAATTGTGCCTAATTATTCTATTATTTACCATTAAACAAGGGATTTTTTTAAAAACAAAAGGGACTTATGTGCTAATATATCTTTCAAGGCAACACTTGTAATATAATCCTACGTACCATTGAATGCAGCTTTGAAATACGCTTTTAACGGTATATAGCATGCATGTAATTGATGAAAGAACACAAAGTTACAGACAAATCTAAATTTCAAAACTTTGAACGGCTCTCCTGTAAAATAGTGTCTGTTTGATTTGTGTCCCTTTTGTATTGAAGCAGCGATATATATAATATATATTTATTAGTACGGCTCGTTAGCTCAAGAAAATAGAAAATACGGTCCCATCCGGAAGAAAGCATGAAACTTGGCATGCATGTAGCTTTGACATACATGACTCATTATAGAAGTAGAAACACCTCTAGAAATCATTTTTCCCCCCCTCCCCCCCCTATTTTGTATCCCAAATCGTGGTTTTTTAAATTTTTCAGGAAAACGGTTAAAGCTATGAAAAAACTGCCAAAAGCCGAAATGTTCTTCATTAAATTCCCTACAATACATTCTTTGGATGTATTGATACAACTTAAAGTTCTCAAAATAATCTAACATTTATTGGTGTAAGCACAGGGATTGAAGCAATCTACCAGTCAAGTTCAGTGAAAAGTATGTTTATTTTAATGGGGACTATCGTTTCTTTGCTCACCAGTTGGCGCCACTGTTGACTATGGTCGAGGTATAGCTGTCAAAGGCGACTTTATAAGATCGGCGCCGAAACAAAGTTTTAAATCTTGAATCTCATTATGTTTATTAATTTATAACTATCATCATATCGAGTAGCTAGTTCCGCAATGTTGTGCAGTTCCGTTTTGTTCGGAAAAAAAGGAGAACACATGTTTCCAAAAGATAAAACTGTTCTAAACAGTGGCTAGTGGCGTTTCGCAGGAATTCGCAGGATTCTGAGGAATTAATTATATAGGCACTTAATAAATAAAATAAAAATAAATTAATTACTTATTAAACTTATATTTATCCTTCCCTTTCCCTTTAAAACACACTGCTATACAAAAAAATATTAAACATTGTACTTAAATCCATACAATGGATATGATACTGAAAGATGGTTGAGTTGTTAGTTGAAACTACTAAACAAAGGTAGATACTAGATTAACCTGGAAAATTTTCTAGCAATAGCAGGTATCATGTATGTATGATAGTAGGGGCTACTTTCTTTCAAGCAATAAGTATTCATTATTGATCATTTTTATGTGCTTATAATAATTATCACACTGATAAACTCATCTTTTATAGAGAAAGTACATTTCACTTCCAATACTGTTAGTTAGTTCTCCAATTAATCCTTCTGGAGAAACCTGAAATGAAACATCTAATATTAATCAAGAGAAATACCTACTATTATTAAATTCTGGTCATCTCACACATAGTAATCTGATCCCAAGATAGGTGTGTTCTCGTTAGTGATACCTACTGTGGGTACATAACCAGAGACATAGGTATATTTCAATATCATGTAGTAAAAGTGTGTCCTTGATGTGCATGAAACCCTTAACCTTTCATGCAGAAGTCTTAGTAAGTAAATATATATAATACCTATATTAGGTAAATATATGTAAAAAGAAAAAACATAGCTGTTACCTCGGCAAACAAGCATACTTTTGGCAAAAAATAAGTTTGGAAACAGTAAACAAACTAACCTCTGAATTAGCTGCTCTTTGAGGCCGCCTATTTTTGCGCCTCTTTTTCTTAATTCCGCTTTCAAAGCGTTCACATTCATCGCCAAATAATCCATATTTGCGATAATTTCACGAAGGAGATCACTTTTCAACAGGTAAATTAAAGAAATTATAATTTATGTCACGAAGCCCGCCAAAACTGTGGCCAAAACCAGTGAAAAGTGAATGATATTGGACCTCACGCGACACCAGCGCCCCTAGCGGCAAATTCATACGCGATAGCCCCCATTCATATCGCAGGAATCTCCCCCGCACTTACAGAGACCAGTACAGGGAAGCCCTGACTTCCTACATAGGCATCGACCAGTTATGCAGCTGCGGCAGGAGCACTTTGTTAACTCCTTTAGGGATGCCGAGGTTTCTTTTTTCATGCTCCATAATGGAGTCCAAACACCATCTTCTTTCTTCCATCCCGAATCCTCGAAATCAGGATATCCAGGGTTTGCTATCAAGCACTGAGCCCAGATCAATCCCGCTTGTAAACATGCTCGTTTTGTATGCTGTAGAAGAGCACCAAATGTTGGTGGCAGCCTATCCATAGCCCGCCCCCTGATAAATAACGCCTTTCTAGCTTGGTCGATACCTTCCACGTCGCTTGTGTTATCGTAAGTAAGGATAACAATATATCTTGCCAAAACGTCCAAATGATGAGTTTCAATTTTGTGTATACGGACTGTGATAATTCTTCGAACACTTGTGACTTCAGGGAAGGACTTCCACGTTTTCCAAAACGAGTTCTTTCCTTTCCCACAGAATCCTGATACAGTATCACAGCCTGTAAATGCATGAAAGAACAAAATACCTACCACTGTTTCCATTCCTCGAAGTCAAGGTTTATATCTCGGTTTTCAGATTTGAATGTATTATAGGCGCGCTTACAAAGAATATACAAGGCAGCTGAGAGAATTTCGTGATAATATCGGGCGCGTCTTGGATGCGAGGCTTTCAAAAATGATTGAGCCTTGCCCTCGCCACAAACTTCAGCACGTGCCAAAGCTGAAATGATTCCAGATTTCTGTAATAAATCCCCTATCAAAGTCATAAAATTCATCTCTATGTGGAAAGCACCCATAAGGAGCACAACCTTATTTTCACCGAATTCTTGATTATTCCACTGGAAGATCTTTCCCATAGTGTATAGAGGTTGATCCATAGTGATTACTGTCACTTGATTTGGGTTCAAAGATGCAATGGTTTTTTGCACGTTACCAATAATATGCTTGACGACCGCTATTGAATGCGAAGGATCTGGAAGAAGGGGCAAAAGAACTGATTTCGAAATGCCTTTCGCTTCGCCCGGCGCTTGACATGCGTGGTAGGCAGCCCATGAAATTGATTTAGGGGTTTCTTCTGTCGTATCTTTAATATCTTGAACTCTCCCAAGCCATGCATCCTCGATTTTTTTTCTCATCATGCAGATTTACTGTGAAATTAACCGAACAGTTCTCATGAATGGATAGAATCGTAGGTTCCTTTTCTTTCAGTACATAAGGAGCAACATCAATGTAAAAAGAAGGCAAACTTTTATCACGAAGTGATGAGGAGGGACTAGGTTCTGATATTGGGATCGTACGTCGACGTACTATTTCAGAGCCTTGATCAAGATGTTGAACGATACTAATTGATGTCCCATGAAGGGCACCTTCCGCTGTTACAGATGATGGATTGTAATCGATATTGTCAAAAGCGGCTGTAGGTACAGAAAACATCTGACTGCAAAGCTGGTTGAGACACAACCCCTTCAGCGTTGTAAAGGCATGCAGCATCAGACACTTGTTTTGAACATTGTAAGACTCGATTACCTGTTTAGTTAAAAACTCCTGTTTAAAACTCACATAAAACATAATATTTTGTTAAATGCGATAAATCAAAACTCAAAATCGTAACCCGCGTCCTTCAAATGTGGAGCAGAGAGGGCGGTAGAGCGAAACGTATATGTATCGCATGCGCAGCAGGACGACTGAGCAGAGGACAGCCAGTCAGGAGCATCATTCCCTGCGCCCGTAATTACTTTTGTGGTTTTTTTTGTGTTTTTTTTTGTGTTATTATTTCAAATTATGCTTTTTTGAACAAAATTTGGAAGAAATGTGAGCATAATTTCAAAAGTATAGGTCGTATCAACAAACATCCAAGGAATGTATTGTAGGGAATTTAATGAAGAACATTTTGACTTTTGACAGTTTTTTCATAGCTGTAACCGTTTTCCTGAAAAATTTAAAAAACCACGATTTGGGATACAAAATAGGGGGGGAGGGGGGGAAAAAATGATTTCTAGAGGTGTTTCTACTTCTATATTGAGTCATATATGTCAAAACTACATGCATGCCAAGTTTCATGCTTTCTTCCGGATGGGACCGTATTTCGAGCTAAGGAGCCGTACTATATAATATATACATATAATATATATATAATAGACAGGCTGATTATTTCTCGATTTGGTTAATGAATTAAAAATTATTATTGTAAGACGCATTTAAATATTTTCACTCAAAAATAACTTACCGACTTGTCATTAAAAATCACTTAAGCATCGTTAAATATAACGGTAGATTTTATAAAAATTTAAGCAAAAGTAAACCTCTTCCCATCGCCCACTCATGGACACTTAAAAATATTGTTGATTTTTTACTATCTAACGAGTACATTCCTAGTTTTAATTGACATCCGTGGGACGTTCGTTATCTATTGCCCGTATTTTGAATTGCAACGAGAATAATATAACAATTCATGAAATTCATCGATTCACTTGTTAGGTTCTCTATTTAAGTTTAACGATGTACTCGTCTGCTACCATACTTATTTTTCTACTTAACTGAACTAGGCAATGCGTATTTCCATCCATCCATCAGCCTGTGTGCATCATGGTGGACATAGGCCTTTTCGAGAGCGTATCAATGTAATATGTATAAAATTTATAGGAATTTAATTGTTGTTCTTTCAACAGAAATAATGTATCCAATAGTTGTTCAATTAAGTGAGCCTGTTCTGGGTTGACATGCAGGTCTGTCGTATGCCTATGTCACGCTCTATTGCTCTTACGTAAATCGGCTTTGTGGGGCATAAAAAATAACTTTGCCTTGGACCAGTATTGCCAATGAGTTTCAGCCGTCGCGTCGCCCAGTGTGCTTAACATTTTATCAACGAGATTATCTCGCGACGAGAGAGAGAGATGTTGTCGTTGCCGGCAAATTTTTCATTTACCCTACAAGCACAAAATGCGGTATTATTACAAGAAAAAATAGTCGACATGTAAAGGTTCGTAGAGAAAAATACTACAGATAAGAAATATTACCTTTATCCCTACTTTTGACGTAACGAGACTAGTAACCACAGAACACATAAGAAAGTATGTGTTCTGTGCTAGTACCCATGTTAGCTTCGGTAGACAGAGAGAGATAACGGGTAATGCTAGCCATCAGGTGAGAGCGAAAGCAAGCAATTTTTCCGTATAGAGCACCCGCTCTTGGTACGCCCACGCGTTTTCTTTGTTCTCTGTTTTACACCATTGGTCATCATCAACATTAAGTACTTCAACCTATTGCTCACTCATTAGTCACTACTAAGTACGAGTCATACGCTACCACGCTGACCAAGTGCGAATTGGCAGACTTCACACACCTTCGTAAACATTATGAGAACTCTCGTAGATTGCCATGTAGGTTTCTTCACGATGTGTTTTCACAATAATAAAATAACACTAGATCGCGGTCCGGCTGTGGTGAACGCGGCTGCAAGCGAAGCAATGGTGCCGGCAGTATGCGCGGGCGCATGCACGCGTTGCGCCTGCTGCGGTTGCACGCTGCGCGACGCGGCCGCTCGGCACGAACAACGCGTCGCTGCCAACGAGCGCCTAGAACGCGCTAACCTGGAGTGGAAACAGGTGATTCGACATTCACACATTCTTCAAGTCAGTAAATAGGAATTTTTTAGGCAAGCGCGCTCATTCTTGGGGGCTCGCATGCAGCGTGCCGGCGACATCGCGTGACTTCAGTTGCAGCAACTTCCAGCAGTAAATCACAGTGCAGTGGGCGTGCGAGTATGGACCTCAGTGCGCTGCGACCGAAGTTGCGTGATAGCGCCGGCATACGGCATGAGCCATTGGGCGGAATTATCACTTGCAAGCAGGTCTGATCGTTCCGTCGTGGGAAAAAGAATACATAATATATTATATGAATTCGAATTTGGAATAAAAACACGATTGCAGTACCCACTGAGGGTCCATAACTTATTTGATTTGAAAATATACAGCCTAAAACTACATAGTTTTAGCGTAACGTTAAAAGTTTGAAACCGAGCATAGGATCATAAAATAAACAAAAGTGAAAGTTATCAAAATAGCTGTATGCTGGCACAAAAAAATAAAGCAACGTAAATCACGGATTGCGGTTCCGTGCCCATTCATGGCGAATGTATACGCACCATTAAATTGAAGGCATAATATTTTTATTGTTTTTCTCAGCGGTTTTTCTGATATCGCATATGCGGCACACGCTGGACTTTCAATAAAATCTAATGCCTAAAACTATATAAACCTCAATTTATGGTGCGTGCGAGAGGACCCGAAAACATGCAATTTCGGTTTCAATGAAAGCAGTGCAGTGAACTGTGAATGCTTTCATATATTTCCTTGTACCCTTAAAAATTTTTAGGACTTAAAAGTGTTCCGACAAAAATAGCACAACAGGACGTTCTACCGAAAGCGCGCGTTTGCGTGTATAAATTGTGATTTAAGGATCTGTACGAAGTGCTTCACATAGAGCAGTGCCACGCATAACTAAGTAACGTGGTGGTGGTCTTCATCTAGTTACCTTGTGCCACAATTGGGTATTTGACAATTACTAATCAAATAAATTATTCTTTAGTGGTTATTAAATAGAGGATCTCCCAAAAGTCGTGATATCCACGTCCCTTGTTAGTTTTAGGTTGACTTACTATTTTAAACCATCGATTAAAGTAAAAAAGTGCGTCGAACTTTGATGACGTCACTATTCAATATTTCACACAAAATCCCATACCAAGCACACGTTTTGACGTTTGAAAATAAAGTTGCCTAGTAAAGTAAAGTTGACTAGTTTTCAAATACCCAATTCTAGGAGCCACGTTGAACATATTTCCGTAGCGCATTGTGTGCTTTGCTGGCTTTAAAATGTACATCTGTCTACATAGGTGGCTGTTGTAGCTGATCGCGCACTTCTCGCCGTGTTCGTGCTAGTGACCACAATTGCTACAGCGGCCATTCTACTGCCTCAGCTGAACAACGTGTACGTCGGAAATACGCCGTTGAAACATCCCTCTTAGATGATTTTAAAAGCTTAGTGATAAATAAAGAAAATCTGATTTCAATATTGCAACGACATAAGGCTCAAGGCATCTATTATTTATAATGTATAGCGGGCATTGGTAGAGTCGTAGTATACGTAAGTGTCGTTAAAAATGTCCCAAACTGAACCACTGTCCACTACGTACCTAGCGCGAAAATTGTGCGAAGCAGATTAAACAATAGGGTGTTTTGTGGAATTTGTTCCAATAGAATAAGTATCATCTATATTACATTCATAAAAAGCAGAGCAGTAATTTTTAATTAATGTAAAATATTTCGGAAAAAAGGCGTCACGTCTTGTCGCTCTTTCTTTTTCGCAATATGCCTTGAGCTTAGGCATTTAGTCAAAGTTTTGCTGCTTAACACTGATATTCAATTCCTATGCTGCTTAGTTTTAGAATGATGATAACTTCAATAAACATTCCATTTTTAGTTTGGTATTAAACCTAATTATTAATGCAATTGCAAAAAGTGCGTAGATAAAAATCACGATACAAAACATGATATTATTACATCGCTGCGGTTTGTCTATTTAAACGTTTTATTCTTATCAAAGTCAATTATACGAGTCAAAGATATTAATTTAATTATTAGACTGATATTATAATACCGAATGCCAAAATGAAAATGTGTGCCAAAACTTTTAAATTAGCAAGAATTAAGACTCAGTCAATACTTTTTTCTTGAATAATATTAGAGTGAAAAACTTACCTAATTTTATAATATTATGTTTATAAATAAGTGTAAATTTTAAGCTATTTATTGTTGAGTTGATTGTGATATGACTAATTCTGTACTCTCTGAACCCAAATGAAATCTCTGAAAGGATAAATATATGCATATATAATATGCTATTTCTTTCATAACGCTCTCTGTGGAAAAGGATAGTAGGTACCTATTACTTTTTAAACAGGTCAAGTTAGTTAAGTGAGTATGCTACAAAATTAGATAATATTTGTAAATATTATGTTAAAATTGAATAATATATTACAATATACCTATCTAAGTAATTTTTGGTAATCTAAACCAAAGGCAAATGAAATACATAATATTTTTTCAGGAATTATACTTACAAAGTTAATAAATTAAATAATATGTTAACAGCTTCCAGGAAAAAATATTAAACAACAATACAATTATGTATTACATGCTTTAAAATATCGCAGTTTAACAAAAATTCGTTCTCTGTGAAATTACAAGTAAAATTTTAAGTAGCGCTAAACTTTTAAACTAATTGTTATGGTAGCTTATGTAACATGACAGTAATCATCTTTAATTACTAAACTACAAATTTTTGCCAAATATGTAAGTTAAGGGTAAATAAAATAGCAGGAATGTAATAATAACCCTGATACACTGGTCAATGTACAAAGTTAATAATAAAAGTTGTTTATGAAAACTGAAAATAAGTTTCATTATTTCTTTTAAGTGATCAAAATTTAAAATGATATAGTATTAGGTATGTAGGAACCTATCGATCTCTACCGCTATCTACTTCCTACAGTTCGCGGGACGTCTCTTTATTGTCTCTACCCGACTGCACCAGAAAGAAGGCAATCTGTCAATGTTTTATGTTGACACACACAAATGCTTACGCTTCGTGGACTGTTAAAAGACCCAGTTGAAAAGATGTCCATTACCGGTATATTCACAGAAAAAGAGCTGATGTTCTAATTTTTGAGATTTCCGCACACCTTAAGTTAACTTAAAAAGTTACACTCAGTACCTACTAGTCTACTAAGTATTCTGTGGTACTAGGTATAGTTTTGTTCTGGAATCTGATTAACGAAAAAAAATAACTAATGTATTCCTTTTAGGACTTTCCTAAAACTGGCTGGCCATTAATTATATTTTTGTGTCATTTACGGATGCAATGAGTGCTAGTAAATCGCCGTAACGCTGGCTTCATTAGTGAAATTGCAAAGATGTCGCATCAAGTTCCAAACTCTCATTAATAAAAGCCCTTGTCTTGCATCAGAACTTTAATTTACGAGTACGTTGTCTGGTCCACATCGTCTACAGTGGGCGCGCACTAAATTATCTGGTTTGGGGATACTATATAAATGCACATTATTCTCTGGGGAGCCAAACACCCCAATTTGTTCCGATTAGATGTGCTAGCAATGCTTGTTCGAACCTTTTGTAGTTAAACGTGTACCTATGTTTAACTATCTAACTGCTTCTGGTTCGCTCAAGTGGAGTTTAAGAATCGCTAAAAGGGCGAGTTTTTTCAAAAATCCTGAAACACTTTCATTTATTCATTTTAAACACATTATAACCACGTTGGAGGTGGAAGCCGTAAAACACAATTATTAATTAGGTATTCATTTTTTAATCGAAAGCAGAAAGTTATGTATAAATCGGATAAGTTTTATACAATTTTGAAATTCAATAGAGTTTACGTGTGGCCCAAGAAAGTCCAAAATGTTTGCCTACTGTAGGCATCACTGAATAGGTGTAGGCGTGTACTAGCTTCTAATAAAGAAACAAAAGGTAAGAATAAAAAATATAATGATTTCAATATCACTTTAATAAGGAAAAAAAGTTACCCAAAAAATGCGACCCGATGTTCCCCGTAGATCGAAAGTAGCCTAATCTTATTTGTCGACAAATGGTCGTAGCGACATCTGAAGCCGACGATGAAACGAAGGTAAAGTTTTTGGGCAAATAAATTGGAGAGAGGTCAGATTACTAGCGCTACTATCGTTCTGAGGGAGCAATCATCATTTGAACTCTGCAATGCCTCTGAGTAAGAATTGATTCGACATTGACTGGTACAAATTAGGAATAATAAATTTTGGCACGTGCGGGAATAGGTAGGCCTACGTTATCACCAACGGTGACATTGAGGGTAAGGTCACGATAGGTCTCTCACTCTCATTGCTATGGCAAAGTAAGTATCTACTATTTAATTGTGACTTCTTTCCATAAATTACGTATCAAATATTAAGGGGTTTAGGAATAATACGAGAGGCTCTCGATGATCCTTCCGAGATTACGGGATTTCAAATCTTAGATTATAATTTTATCAGATAGGCGTAAAAATAAGCGGGATCGACGGCTCAACGTGCTGTTAAGGATGTGCGGATGCTAACTGATACGACCTTTGGACCCTCAAAGTTAGTCACCCATCCAGTAAAAGATAGGGGTAACTTTGTTGAACTATTGGAGTGTTGTTAGGTATATTAGGTACATTTTAAAGTGCGTCTGATGAACGCCCGTGCTACGATGCAGCCTCGACTCTTAGTCCTGTGAGGATATTTATTCAAATTCAAATTATTTTTATTTAAACTTTTGCAAGTGCTTTTAAATCGTCAAGTGAATCTAACACTGGTTAGGAATGACATTCGAGATCAGGGGCCATACTTCCAACGCTTAAAGAAATATTGTTGACTTTCGTGTTTTAAAATTATGATCCTTATGTTAGGAACCACATTGAAGTAGAATTGTAATGGTTAGGAACGTCAAGGTACGTGACATCAAACTGTCATTTTGAGTAATATTTAAGCGTGGGCAGTATGGCCCCAGCCACCAAAAAATCGGCTATACTCGTACCCTAAACCTGAAATTACACATGATCTCCGGAGACTTTTGTAACTTTGCAATACCTATATCGTAGCATTAAACGTAGATAGAGCAGACAAAAAGGTCTTCGCTAAGATGTTTACGTTAATGGAAACAGAAAACTTATTGAAAGAACTTAAAGCGAAAAAAGCTAGAGTGAAAATTGCGTCATCGATTGAAATGCCTGCGAGGCTTTATTACCTATCCCGTCATTTTCGCCCTTAGCCACGATCAATCAATCATATTGTTCTCGTAGGAGACAAGGCCAATTTAGGTTCGAGATAGCATTTTTTTAAAGGTTAGCGACACAGAGCTAGAATATCCAAAAGTGTTCGCCCGCAACTACGCTTTGCTTCTTAAGTGTCAGTGATTAATGTGACCCATCGCTGGTAGGTATGCCGAAAGATATTAAGTATTATATAATGTGTTTTTTATTATATATCTCATAACTTCTTCACTTATTCCGTTTATCCACCACACAAATTGTACCCTTAAACACAGAATAGGTACTAACTATTACTAGTGAATACGCGAAAAATGACGAAATTCCCCTCGACATATATTGTTCTTCTTCAAACTTCTTGAAGGTAACCTATTAAAAAATATACCTACTGAAAATTCTAGCCAGAAAATACTGAAAATCCTTCCGTGAATTGGTCCAACCAGAACTGAAACCACAGATCTCCTTGTCAAAATCATTTTTCTCACCTCCGGGCGGAAAGCGTCAATTTTCCTCCCGCTGCGCTAAACGAAAATGCCGCTTTCCGCCTCCGTCGAGGAGAAAAATAGTATACACACCACGGGCAGTAAATAAGAAAGCCTCAGATCACATGTTTATTGACCTCGGCTTCGCCTCGGACAACAATTACATGTGATCTGAGACATTTCTTATTTTACTGCCCTAGATGTGTAATGTACTATTCTATAACAGTTTTGAAATTTTTCACCCAATTTTTTTTTTCTTTTCTACACCATTAATTTTTCGACAAGGGCTTCTTTATGGGTTTCAAAGTAGTGCCTGGAATATAATGTTGAGCGTCTTTGACGTTTCAAGCAATGCCTGCGTAAATTATTAGATATGTCCTTTGACACTTAATTCTTCCACATTTTCCGTGGTTTTTTATTACAGAAAGGAATCCTTAAGTGTGAGTAGGCAATTATTTCTTCCATGAAAGATATTATTATTCAAAAGCTTTATATTGGTATTAAATGTAGATAACCTAATGAAGAGTTACAATGGAGATACTGACTGACTTCCATATCAGCACACAGCTCACACCAGCGCCTGAAACTAAAGATTTAGCATGCAGGTAAGTTAGTATAAGTGCATACGTCATATTGTACAATTTAGGTAAGGAGTAGGTATGCATTATATAGGTAGGTACTTGAGGAGAGTCCTGCCAGTATATTTTGAAAGTATATGAACGCCTTACGTGTTGATGAAAAATAAAGTTTATTTCAGAAGTTGGGCGTCGTCTTAGGGATCGAGGCTGTGGTCCTCGCTCGGAGGCGTTCTTGGTGCAGTGGCTGTCTTTGGCCATCCAGCGTGGTGACGCCGTTATGGGCACTTTTGCACCAGGAACGTCCCGGGGTGGGCGTTTTGACTACTAATTTTTATTTAACAATCTCGTAGATAATTATTTAAATTATTTAGTTTTAATTTAGATTTTATTACAATTTTATAACATCGATCTATAGTGATATGATAGTATATAACAGACATTAGACAATCACTAATCAGTTATCAGTTATGGTTACGCAATGAAATTATTCTATTTAGGATTCCCGCATCAATACAGTCTACTGTGTATTAGCATTAATCAATGAAAGTGCAGAACAACTCTTCCGTTCTATACCATCATAATTATAGGTAGGTAGGTACATAATTTATTTAAACATAGAACAGCTTTAAATTTTATGAACCTCTAATTAAAATATAATGATCATCAGAGTACAGTAAAGAGCGTTGACGAACAGCAGCAGCAGCAGAATTAAAATCAATATTAACTGTAGTACCTAGTAATTGCATACCTAGTAATAGTTATTCTGTGGAAATAGTACAAGAATTATACTTTGGCAAGCTTCATGATTCAGTGAATTCTGAGTAACCAATCAATACAGTTTCATACGCCAATTTAGAATTGGAACGCTTTTGATTAATCGTACTTTTGATCCGTTTGTTTCAAAGGCAGGAGCGATATTTCAGGAACGGATTAAATTTATCTGACGAGGAAAATTCTGCACAGTCATTTTGCTTTAATGATGTATTTCTTACATCTGTTTTGTGCAAATTTACGAACTTTATTGGGAAGCGATGAAAAAAATTGAATCGCAAATTTATTATGAAGGCCTGTGTTAATTTTATTCTAGTTAGAAACATCATCCGTTAGTTAGTTAGAGACATCCGCTCTACCTCTGATGAATACCATGCTTTGGGGTACAAACCATAATATCTTTAGCTTCTTGCAGCAAGACTGGTTAGTCCAAACCAGGTGTGTCTATTTGAGCGCACACTTAAATCTGCCCCAAGTCAAGGGTTACTCTCAAATGGATACGACGCTTTAAACTTCATAGCTGCTACACTGGGTTTTCTGTTATATATGTTTTATGCACCTAGTTGGCCTGTGGTATACTTGACATCGACTATTTAAATTCAATAACAGAGTCAGTGAGCGAGAAACCGCTCAGTTACACAAAGTTGCAAATCTTTTATTACTTCTGGGATCGCTATTAAGGGAATTCGTTGCATCGCACGTCATATTTTTTTCTGAATTAACATTCGCATACCATTGCTCTACAAAATACTTACCATTAATGCCGTGACGATTGTAAGTATATTGCTTCACTGCTTCACTGCAACTTAGGAAATCTATATACTTAAATATTATGGTAAAAAACCGGCCAAGTGCGAGTCGGACTCGCGCACCGAGGGTTCCGTACAAACCTGTAGTAAGTTTTACGATTTATGACGTATTAAAAATAAAAATTACGTTTGTTGTATGGGAGCCCCCCTTTAATATTTACTTTATTGATATTTAATTATTTATTTTGAAAGGTAATATACAAGTTAATATTCTGTGAAAATTTGAACCGTCTACCTGTTACCGTTTTTAATATTGAGCAAAAAAATACGAAAAAAACACGTTTATTGTATGGGGACCCCCCGTAATATATATATTTTTTTAATTTTTAGTATTTGCTGTTATAGCGGCAACGGAAATACATCATTTGTGAAAATTTCAGCTTTCTAGCTATCACGGTTTATGAGATACAGCCTGGAGACAGACAGACAGCGGAGTCTTAGTAATAGGGTCCCGTTTTTACCCTTTGGGTACGGAACCCTAAAAACCTAAATTCAGTTGAGATAAAAATTGTCTTAGGCATACCTGTCGTGGTTCTAGTATCAAAAACAGTAAGTACCTATTATGCAAGAGATTGAAAAAAAAAGCGGACAAAGCATCAAAGGCTTCATTCACTGTTACAATCTGCACAATGCATATCTCGGTTTCAGTTTCTAATAACAATTGATCCGCCTGCGCTTCTGTTCTAGTTATAAAAATCTTTTGTAAAATAATACTGAACAATTTTTATTAAAAATCGTGTCACAGATAACATAGAAATATTACAACAAAAAACGCAAAAGATGTGGTTGGTTAAAAAAGTAGGGTGCTGTTCTTTGTGGTGATAAAATGATAAATATTATGATAGTTTAAGAGGACTGTATTTTCTGATACATAATATAAGATATTATGATGATAATGATATAAATTGCTATTGATATTTTTTTTTATCCACTATCCACTACAAGTTAGCCCTTGACTGCGATCTCACCTGATGGTAAGTGATGATGCAGTAGCGGGCTAAGCTGTTAGGGGCCTAGCAGTTATATTAAACCCATATACCCCTATAAGGTTTCTACACGGCATCGTACCGGAACGCTAAATCGCTTGGCGGCACGTCTTTGCCGGTACTGTGGTAAGTAACTAGCCACGGCCGAAGCCTCCCACCAGGCCAGACCAGGAAATATTCAGAAATTATAAATTCCCAAATTGACCCTGCCGGGGATCGAACCCGGGACCTCCGCACGATCCTTTGAACAATGGCTTCATGATACAAATAACATCGCTCAAGACGATCTTTTATCACTTCGCACAGGTCCCGAGGAAGTTTCAATTACTTATAATTGCCTATTGGTACTATTGGTGACAGTCCGGTATCAACAATTTCCGCTCTACTAGTCACTGGAAAAGTCGTATGAGAGATTTAGAAGAAATATGATGTTCAGAAGCTAGTTAAGTAAATACGCAACTACTTTCAGAGTCAGTGAGAAAGAAGCAATATTTATGTTGAAAGAAGCAATTATCAGAATGTCCAGAACCTGATACCAAAGTTCAAACGCTATACAAATCAGGAGACGAAGGATTATGAGTACTGACGTAAGATCTGTTCCGCCCCACGTTATCTCTATTGGATACTTTAAGTATGAGGAGTGCCCTTTAGAAAATATAAAGGACTACTTCGGTCAAATTGTACACTTTCCTGTAGTTAGAAAAATAGAGCTACGACTATTTTTTAAATTATTGTATGTAGGTCGGTACATGTATTCCCAAAGAACAAAAGAGTACCTATATAGTTAACATACATAAGATACAAAAGGTTAATTAATAATATTGTTGTTCTCGTTATGAATGTAGCTGACCTTTCACAATAATATGTGCTTTTTGACCTACACCACGCTGTTATTAAAGTTATAATTATCTACCTACTAACTTTTAATCAAAAGTTACTCAATGTGACTGTGATTTTGAGCTTGTTAACAATTATTTTGTAGATTTTCAATAAAGCTTTAAAACTAACCATTTTCAACATTGAGGTTTTTATTTTAATATGCCTTATGAAAAACATTATAAAGGTTAAAGGTTGTTAAAAGTTGTGCATATTATTTTATTATGCTCGCAAACGATAGTGAGCTTAACAACCTAAAAGCTTAGAAAAGGAAAATTCTTAGACATAGGTACTGTATTCAGAACGTGAAAGCCCTTTTATAATCTTATAAAGCTCCATTACATGAAGGTATAAAACTTGTAGAAGTCTATCGTGTGTAAGTAGTTTTACCGGAAACGACGAAGCATGTGTAACGTTGTTACTCGTGGTACATCGCTTCCGGTTAATGTTTCTTGAACCCCAAAACCGCAAAGGTTTTAGTAATCCATGGCAAAACAAGGAACACGAAAAAAACCAGACTAACTGGGGTTTCCGCATGTCCGTCTGTCTGCCTCAACTATTTAAAAAATATATAGCTGTACATATTATACAGTGTATATGTGTATACATATTAGGTACATATGTGTAGTTTTTAGTAGCCAAGAGATGTGTTTTCCCTGCACATAGGCATGTTAAAATTTTGGATGGAAGTTTTTGATGAGACTTTCAGGGTAATAAAATATATTATTTGTGAACATGAAGAGGGGGAATTTTCTGATAAAGAAACCTCGTGAGTTTTCTTTGATTGTTTCAAAAAAAACTAAAGTTTAAGCAATAATTATTACCGGCAACAGCCAAAGTTGACGCGAGGTTGCCGCACTAGACAAGTATTGTGATTTGTTTAGCATCTGTAAGCTTGGTACTTTTATTAATCTTATTTTTGTTAAAAAGATAATTGTGCCCTACAAAATCATAAATGCCAGTACGATTTACACGAGCTAAGTATCTACTAACGATCATTAAAAATTAATGATATAGTGTAGGTATCGTTGTAATTCAATGGGGATGTTTTCAGTAAGGTCTAATTGTGTCATGCTAATAAAGATTTTACTTTCAGGCACTTCTCTACTTCAGGAACTACTCTCAGGCAATCAAACGTATTCTACTTTCATGAATAGAAGTAGAAAACGCAGAGTAGAATTGAAGTAGAATACGCTTGATTTTCGATGGAAAAAGGGTTTGCGAAATTAGTCTTCCATTCTAACGAACGTTATAATAAGCGAGCTTTGTATGCATTTTTGTGTTCTGACAAACTTGTCTGTTGAAACGCTGGGCGAAAATATCTGTATTCACCATTGTATGTTATTGGTTCAGTCAAGAATTTAGTTTTAAGTGTGGGTAAATGGGGCTTTTACTTTTAACATTACTTATTGAATACTAGCTGATGTCCGCGACTTCGTCCGCGTGTAAAACGTTTTTTTAAATTCCAACGGGAACTCCTTAATTTTCCTGGGATATAAAGTAGCCTTTGTCACTCTCTAGTACACTATATTCATTATTCATGCAAAAATCCAGGTTGATCCATTCGAATCCTACTCTGTTGCAGCGTGATTGAAGGACAAACCAACAAATACACTTTCGCATTTATTATATTAAGTACTAGATGATTCCCGCGACTTCGTCCGCGTGGATTAAGATTTTTTGATTCCCGCGGGAACTCTTTAATTTTCCGGGATAAAAAGTAGCCTATGTCCTTCCCCGGGATATAATCTACCCCTGTACCAAATTTCATCAAAATCGGTTGAGCAACCGATTTTGATGGCTTTCACGGTCCATCGACCGTGAAAGCGTAGCAGACAGACAGACAGACAGACAGACACACTTTCGCATTTATAATATTAGTATGGATAAAGTATTTCTAAATAAAATAACTTTTAGACTTTTTAAGTAAACAAATAAGTAATATTTATAGGTTTCAGGTTACCTATCAATCAATTTCAATATTAAATTTATGAGACTGACTGGCATACCAACATACGAGACATACTTAATCGACGCGCTGGGCGAAACCTATACACTATAATAAAGAATTCTGAGGAAAATTTTCTGAAAACCTAAATCCATGCAGAAAAGTCACGGGGAAGGCTAGTATAATAACTAAGATCATAGGCAGCTATTATCCGAAAACATAACTTTACAGATTATAAGATGGTTCGCGAATAGGTTCAAGGCAATAATATTATGATAAACTTCGGCTTATTCGAGTAAACTTACATACAATTATAGCTCTAAGGACTATGGATAACATAGTCAACCGCCGCCGCTACCGCCGAGTTTATTGCTGGTTCTTCTCGGTAGGAACGGTATTCCAATAGATTCATTCGACAAAGCACTTGTAAAAAGTCTATTTGAATAAAAAACTTTTGAATTTTGATTTTTGAATAGAGAACATGGCACTTCGCTTGCCCAACTCTTTTTTTTTTAAATGTTTCGCACTCAGTTAACCTCTGACATGATGTCAGAGACCTTTTTAATGCGAGTTTTGCTCTGAATTAGGTCTCACTCACAATGGTCGTACAGCGGTGGTGCTTTTTTTCCAACTCGTTAGATGAACACGTCTTATACTTACCTATGTAAAGGTCAAGGTTCTTTCTCAATGACTATTATTTGTACTATATGTTTGTATTATTTGTATTATATGTCGAATTTAAGCTATATTGTATACTAGCTGATGCCCGCGGCGTCGTCCGCGTGAAATAAGTTTTTTCAATTCCCACGGGAACTTCTTAGTTTTCCGGGATAAAAAGTAGCCTATGTCACTCTCCAGGTCCTATACTATACCCATGCAAAAAATCACGTCGATCCATTGCTCCGTTACGGCGTGATTGAAGGACAAACCAACACACCAATAAACCAACAAACAAACACACTTTCGCATTTATAATATTATGATTACCACCTTTGTATATTATCTCTTACGTTTGCCTTGCAGTGTTGCGATCAAATTCAGTAGGTAGTAAGTAGATATATGAAAATTAAACACAAAATACAAATTGTTATGAAATAATAAACTAGGTACACTAAAATATCTAATCCATACTAATATTCCATATACTAATATTATAAATGCGAAAGTGTATCTGTCTGTCCGTCTGTCCGTCGGCTACGCTTTCACGGCCCATCTGTTAAACCGATTTTGATGAAATTTGGTACATATACTACAGCATAGGCTATTTTTTATCCCGGAAAATTGAAGATTTCTCGCGGGAACCAAAAAAAACACGCGGACGAAGTCGCGGGCATCATCTAGTTACTATACCTACAAGTAGCCACTTATCATGTTGTTAGTCATGTTGATATCCCATTGTATAAGTTTTTAACAAATAAAAATCAAATATCAAATAAATATTATAAATGCGAAAGTTTGGATGGATGGATGTATGTATGTATGGATGTATGTTTGTTACTCAATCACGCTCCAACGGATGAACGGATCTGGATGAAATTTGGCACATAGATAGATTATAGTCTGGAATAGCACATAGGCTACTTTTTATCCCGGAAAATTAAAGAGTTCCCGCGGGAACCGAAAAAACTCAATCCACGCGGACGAAGTCGCGGGCATCAGCTAGTAGTTTTTAATAAATTCGTACCTACATGGAGAAAGGTTTTTGATAGTAAAATCCGAGTTATTCACAATGATGCCGGAACGGTTATTGTATTTGTCAAAGTGAATATTTTCGCGGCAGAAATCTCAACTGGATCGCGAAGATTGAATTACTTACGAAGATTTTTGTTATATCACGGGGAATTGGTAGGAAATTGTAGAAAACCAAAGTTTTTAAAAGGAAAACCGCGCATATCTTAACACGGTTAAACTGAATCACGGTTAAAATTGCAGCACTCAATAATTATTGGTAGGCACGAGTAAAGTCATGTGACTGTATTAAAATATGACTGGAAGTGATACCTATATATTATAGTGATTAAATAAAGGACTCTTTTGGTCAATGTAGGTTCGCCCGGCAGGTATAATTAATAAACTATACTCTGAGGCTCCGAGTGAAAGTAATCGTTTTCCAGATTAATTCGATTTACTTAGGAACTCTACGTCGGATTCTTAAAATGTTGAATTCACATAATGTTGAATTCCTTAAATGACTAAGTATTTCCAAAAAATCGAGTTTTCAGGACGTTGAATTTTAAATTTCCAAACACCCTTTCTGGTCATGTATAATGCCAGTACTTTATTTGGCGAGTATATTGTTAATCTTTGTCTGGCCCGCCCAACCTTTCCTGCCCAAAAAGAATTCCTTCATCATGTGATGTGATGCCGCCTATCTCGATACTAAATTTTATCAAAATCTGTTGAACAGAGGGGTCGTGAAAACGTAGCAGATGGACAGAAATGTTATAATATTAGTATGAATTTGTCTAAGCCACAGGTCTAAGCTTAGACAAACTTTCTCATAGATAATTTGAATTCCTATTTATAGACTATACTAGCTGATGCCTATGACTTCGTCCGCGTGAAGTTTTTTAATGCCCGTGGGAACTCCTTAATTTTCCTGGATAAAAAGTACCCTGTGTCACTCTCCCTCCTCAACTATACCGATGCCTAAAATAAAACGTCGATCCGTTGCTCCGTTGTGGCGTGATTGTAGGACAAACCAACAAACAAACACACTTTCGCATTTATAATATTAAGTATGACTAGATGATTCCCGCGACTTCATCCGCGTGGACTAAGTTTTTTTCGATTCCCCAAAAGTTGGGCCGTGAAAGCGTAGCAGACACGCAGACATACTTTCGCATTTATAATATATTTGTATGGCAGTATGGATATACCTACCTATATTCCGCTTAACGTATATATCTACACGAAACAACACTATTTTATTTAAATCTTCGCAAAACAAAATTAACTATCGAAATAATTATGAGACCACGCATGTAATTGAATGAAGAGTAGTAAGAAGTATCCGAAGGAAATGATTCTTTGGAAGTGTTAAACTTCCGGAACTCTTTCGGGGTATCTTCCGGGAATGTAGTCGGGGTTGTTGGGATTGTATTCCCATATCAGATATTCAGGCTCGTTGAGATAGAGTGGCGGAATCTCATCGCTGGGCTCGGTTTCTACTCCTATAAGCTTCTTGTTACGGTCCAATAGTTCGTCCACCTTCGCTTGAGTTTCTTCAGAAATATCTGAAAAATTTAAGACAAGGTAGGTACAAGTCCGATTTCCGAGATACGATTTCCGAATAGGAGGTCAAAATATCTATCTAGGTAGTCTATTTAGTAGTACCTAGTGTAGTAGTCTAAGCTATCACCGCTTGTTTAAATAGTTTTTGTATTTTTGTAGTAAGAATTCCAACGAATCATTATTTAATACAAGGAATAAGACTTTCCCGAGGGAAAATTTTAAACGGAGGAACATTTGAAAGACGATCAGTAATACAAGGCCTCTCATTTTCGTAAAAATACTATTTTGTGACAAAACAAAAATATAAGTACAAAACAAAAGTACACAAAACGAAAATATTTATTAAGGATCCCATTACGGTTATAGGGCTCAGTAAACATTTCCTTGGAAGCCGGCTTATAATAAGTCCCACAAACGGATCATAATCACGGCGTCATTAAAGATTAAGTTTAGTTTAGTTCAAGGAAAGCCATTCTGCTTTAAAGTACAACTATTATTTATTTACTTATTATTGGTATTTTCTTTGATTTTTTTGGATGGGTTTCAAATTATCTCAAACGGCTTCTAGGAATAGGAACCTAAAGCATACGTCGAGCTCTCGTTTCATAGAAAACAGACAGATTTAACATTTTAAAGATAGGTATGAGAAACTTGATATTAGTTTTCACTATATTTCGATCTTCACCAAACTCTTGTAATTAACGATCTATAATAAAAAAAAGTAGTTTTCAGGACTATCTTCAAAGCATCGATGAATCCGCAGTGCAAAATTCTAACATAATAAGAAAATAAATTGAAAAGTTAAGACCTGCTTTTCATTCTCGCAAAGTATTAAAACTTTTGGTCGATACTAACGCGTACTACGCAAATCAACTCTCAACACCCGTCTGTTTTGTTCTAAGGCGCGAATCAGAGTTTTCTCCGCCTCGCCGGATAAATTGTTAGCAGCCATGTCTAGTCTAGCCAAACCACGATTCAGAGTTAGCAAGCCAGCCATCTGTAAGAAATGTTGTTCAAACTTCTGTAAGACAAATCGTCTTTGCAATTGCTAGTTTTCAAAACTAGAAATACAAAACTTATGTTTTTGAATTAAATTGATGGATTCAAGTAAGCATTTAGCTAATAAATTAATAATTTGTTCTGCAGTGGAAACTGCATGCACTATAGAAGGAGACGTCAGGAAAGTGCCACCACCAAAAGCAGCAACAAGTTCATCTACACCTACAGTCATAGAATACTAACTTTTAATTCAGGACTCGTAGTAAGCATGTGGGTTACTGACCAATAAGTGTCAATAATACCACATCCGCAAGGCCGATATAAATGTATTGTGCTTTACATGTCAACCCCGAATAAACTTATCAAAAGGTATTTATCTAAGTAAATCTGTGTAGGCAGTGTTTTGCAAGACTGTTATTGCGTATGTATCTAATTATTATGATCTAAATAGACACATAATTATAATGAAAACTTAAACAAAGTGTTAAACTTATGAAAATAATTTAACAGTATGATGTACTTACACGTTTATTTTTTTTGTTGTGAATGAATGTAGGTAAGTACATACTAACCTTTTCTGCAGAAGGCCCAGAGAAACCACAGGAGTTCACAATCAACGTCTGAGGTTTTTCCTTGCACCGTACAAACGCTGCAGCGAATATTGTTGCGCATTCCAATGACATTGGATTCAGGCTAAAATCTTGTGAATAAAACATTACACGAAACAACTCTTTCAATTTAAGAATCTATGATTTTGAAATTTTGAAAGGCTAGAATTTTTTTGGCATTAGACCAGAACTCCCATTAATTATGCATATGCGAAGCCAACAAAATAATGTTCAAAACGTGGTTGGAATCACGATTATTGCGGTAGAATCAGAATGTGTGATTCTACTTTTCCACCTACCTACGCCTTCATTAACAATTTAATGCAGAAACATACCCAGCAATTCAATTGGTGCAGCGGGTTTCATTTGCAAAGCATAAGCAATTCCTTGAACTCCAACCTCTTTGAATCTATTGTTAGCTATTCTCACTCTCTTCACATTTTTATGCAAATAAATAAATCCTCCCAACGCTTTCATACCATAATCACCAATTTTGCAATGATTAAAATCCAGTTCTTCAATAGATTCTTTTTTTACCAGATTTTGCAGGATTATCTTCACTTTAGAGCAGTCCAAATTGCTTCTATTGATGCGAAATATTTTAAGATGTTGCAGATGTTCAAGTCCTCGACACAAAGACTCACAGTCACCTAAAGAAAGCTCGAAGTATCTAGTCAAGTATTTATCTTCGAGGTTGTTTACTCCAAAGATTAGAGATATTTCTTGAAGATTATAAAGCCGAGCTAGCACTGGTTCTAACGGCACGTGGTCATAAAGTTTGGGTACACTAAATTCACAAGTATCCTCCACTGAGTCCTCGTATGGAATAGGAGGTATGGGTTGACGAATAATTTGCAACTGCTTAAGACCCAGTTCGTAAATGTAAGGGCTCACCTACAAATTAGAAAATTTTCAATTTTGCCTTATGCCATTTGACTTATTTGTATACAAGCATATTTTGCTAACTGACCATTTTGAAGTTGAGCGATATTTCTCATAAGGTGAATCCATTTGAGAAATGTCCCATAGGTTAGTAAAAGTAGTGAAAATAACACTTAGTAGGTACTGCCCCCATAGTCCTCCTAAAGGATAATATATTCAAATTCCTGTCTAAAATTACCAGTTTAGCTAATTCAACAGCCTCCTCTTCTACGAAGACGTCAGGTTTAACGTTTTCTAAATAATCTTGAAGGCATGCAGACAAAAATTTCCCTTTCCAATAGGTGACACCAACTTCTTTTCTTGAGGGAAACTTAGAATAAAATGACCTTTTCCAATATTGTTCATCCTAAAAAACAACAGATAATATCATAGCTATCTTATTGTGGGAAGTTTACAGCAAGAACGGGACTTTAATTTTGGGAACATTTAATATGAAGGGCGAATTAAGTGACCTAATTATTATAAACACGAGTACCTTGATACAAGGTACGGTGAACTTGAGAGGTATATTAGCAGGATACAAATCCATGAGGATATCTCGATCTTTTTGTAGAATCTTCCAGAGAGGATTAATTCTGTGAAATATCCTTGACAGCGCAATTGCGGCATAATATGTAAGAGGCGCTGGTGTAAAATCATCGTCCCATTCAAAGTTTTCAGCTAAAATCTTCCGATCTGCTTCTCCTAAAGAAGCTTTCATAACATTTGATGTAGTGTAAGCTTCCCGTGTGTTCCCGGATACTACGTATGGAATCTTCATTTTGCTCGACTTGGTTTTCGCCAGATGTTTACTCGTTGAATTACTTTCGTAAAAAATATTTGCTTTTAATATTGGTTTAATGCTTGTTTAACGACACAGTTATTACCAAGCGACAATCAAAAATATCAACATAAGTGTATAATCTATGATATTATCAATTATCAATGTGACATGTGTTTTCTTTTTTTGTTAATTACGTATCATCTTTTAATATCTAAACAAACCTATTTCTGAGGTGGCGCATTAGATAAAATTGTTTTCGTACCTACTCATAAAATAGCTCCACTATTTAACAACGTTGAAGAATTTGTTAGCAACTTGGTGCGTATAGAACAATTAATGGCTTCAAAGTTCAAAACATAACATTATATTAATAGAAGCAGTCGTACTCTGACCATGGAATTAAATGAATTTAAGCAGCAGTAAGCACATGCTGACGCGGTGCCATGTTCCTTTTGTAGAAATGAATCATGATATCTTGTGTACTTATAGTAAACACAAGTTCGGATGTTTACGTTTCTCTTCGGGTGTGATCGGATCAAAACAATGCTGCTCGCATCGCATCGGCGGCCACTGACTGTTTGGCTTGGGTGACGGTACTAGACGGGGACCGGCATCGGGCATAGTAATATTATTTTATCAGCGGACGCGCGCGAGACCGTTACCGATCTATTAATATTTAAAACATAATTAATTATTAAAATAGCACTTAAATGAATATGGATCACAGTAATAAATCCGGTGCGAAAACCCAAAACACAACGCAGATTGGAAACTACAATCCATGGAACTTATTTTTTAATTCAAGACGACGAACTGAAAGTGAAAACAGCGCCAGTTCAAATTCAAGTACCGACCAAACAAGTAAGTTCTGTTTATTTTATTACTGACTAGCTGATGCCCGCGACTTCGTCCGCGTGGACTAAGTTTTTTCGATTCCCGCGGAAACTCTTTAATTTTCCGGGAGCCTATGTATGTATGTATGCATGTATATTCTTTATAGCTGATGCCCGCGACTTCGTCCGCGTGGAATAAGTTTTTCAGTTAATTTTCCAGGATAAAAAGTAGCCTATATTACTATCCCACGGTATAATCCCCCTATAATGGTGAAACACGTACTTCGTCATATTTTAACGAAAGCCCAAATGCTGTTTCATGGCTATAACTTGAGAAATTAAGGATTTTCATACAAACTCTCAACCCCTATTTCACCCCTTCGGGGGTGGAATTTTGAAAAACTGTGATACACATATGTTTTCATTTTCAACCCGCAGCTCATATATCAAGTTTCATGGCTATAACTTAAGAAATTAAGGACTTTCATACAAACTCTCAACCCCTATTTCACCCCTTCGGGGGTGGAATTTTAAAAAACTGTGAAACACATATGTTTTCATTTTCAACCCGCAGCTCGTATATCAAGTTTCATGGCTATAACTTGAGAAATTAAGGATTTTCATACAAACTCTCAACCCCTATTTCACCCCTTCGGGGGTGGAATTTTGAAAAACTGTGAAACACATATGTTTTCATTTTCAACACGCAGCTCATATATCAAGGTTTCATGGCTATAACTTGAGAAATTAAGGACTTTCATACAAACTTTCAACCCCTATTTCACCCCTTCGGGGGTAGAATTTCGGGATAAAAAGTATCCTATGTCCTACCTCGTAGTATGGGCTCAAATCGTGCCAAGTTTCGTTTGAATTCATTCAGTAGTTTCGGCGTGATGCGCGGCCAAGATACAGACAGACAGACAGACAGACAAAAATGAAAAAAATTACAGATTGACACAGACAGTATTGAATAATGAGTGCCCTCCAAAAAAAAATTTCAAAATATCTTCAATGTACAGAATTGGACCTGTTACAGTTTTATTATAAGTATAGATTAATGCACGAAATGCGTTGCAACTTGCAAGTTGCAATCTGAATTGTGCGCTACTTTGTTCTTTATTCTCTTTATTCTGATAGAACTATATTAGTACTATCAGAATATTGCTACCACCCTGCCGGCAAAGACGTGCCGTCAAGCGATTTAGCGTTTCGGTACGATGACGTGTATGAATGGATTAGCGGTATGGGTTTAGTATAACTACCATATCCCTAACAGGTTAGTCTTCTACCATCTTAGTCTGCATCATGACTTACCTTCCGTGATAAAAAGTTAAGTAGCCTATGTCAGTACATATCAGTACTATGTCAGTAGTAGTGTGTAGTGTATGTCAGGTGAGATTGCAGTCAAGGGCTAACTTGTAGTAAATAAAAAAAAGTAACCTTCCTGCAAGTCTTAAGAACAATTACCTACTGTACAAAGTTTACTACAACTCAATTAAACGATGCGCGAATGCTCAAGTAACTACAGACCGACATAATACAGAATAAACAGATAGTCAGATAGATATACTAACGGATAAATTTTATAAAGAAGAAATAGGTACCTAAAAAAATCAAATATAGAGTTTATAATTATATAGGTAGATGTACCTATAATTAATTATAAGGCCGAATAGTCACTAACTTTAAGAAACTATGAAACAACAAAGCTTTTTAAAAAATAATGTGTAGACTGTAGACTGTAGAGTCATGTAGAGTCATGTGATGACGCACACCTCTACATAATTTAAAATGCAAATAGGTTACCAAAAGACGTAAACTAAAAATCTGAACGTATACAATAATTTATAGGATAACAACTTTATTGTGACCTTAGAATAATTATTGAAGTGATTGTAACTTGTCTGAATAATTTTATTTTAAAACTACAGAATTCAAATCCGCATTCAACTGTTTTAGACTTTGTCCTTTAAAATATTATACTATGTAGGTGGGGCAAAATTGTAATAGAATAGATACGGTATTGAGAACATCAAAATATTAATGAAAAACATCAATTCTATGCAAAATGCATACCAAAATGCCAGACGCGGCCTGACATTTATGTCACAAAAACAAAAAAAATTACGTGCACTTAAATTGAAGTTACTTGAAGTTTTGTAGTACCTACTAACTTATAGAAATACATTTTCACAACTAATGAAATTATCAAATCGTAAACCACCAAACATAGTTATTTTAATCTTTATTTCATATGCTATTTAGATGTTTCTAATGAGTTTCTCAAAGCATTTTTACAAAATGCGATTAAAATATGAAGCTACCTATGATTATTTGAACATGCATAATGTTATCCTTTCCTTGAAGTTTTTTAGTACCTGCTAACTTATAGAAATACATTTTCACAACTAATGAAATTATCAAATCGTAAACCACCAAACATAGTTATTTTAATCTTTATTTCATATGCTATTTAGATGTTTCTAATGAGTTTCTCAAAGCATTTTTACAAAATGCGGTTAAAATATGAAGCTACCAATGATTATTTAAACATGCATAATGTTATACTTTCAGATTTATTTAAGTACCTATCAAAGTCCACATTCAATCTAAATATTTAGCATTGGTTTTATAGATTGTTAAGCGGAGAATCGCCAACTTGCCACTTCTGTTACAAATTTGTCAGCTGAGTAATCGGTATATTCTATAGACTTTATAGGGCATACCTGCCTTGTTGCCTAGTTTGGAGTTTATGATAACGAATCAGTTATCTCAGTCTACCTACTAAGTAATAGTCGTCATTGCGATATTTTTGTAATTCCATTGATGTTTTGGATGAGATACCGGCCTATCTTAAGAAGTAAAATACTCGTTAATTTACAGGACCTATCAGTCATCAGGTAAATCAATGATAAGTTTTCTAATAGGCAAGCATATTTCACACTAGCTGATGGCGCGACTTCATCCGCGTGGAATAAGTTTTTTAATTCCCACGGGAACTTCTTACCGGGATAAAAAGTTAAGTAGCCTATGTCAGTACATATCAGTACTATGTCAGTAGTAGTGTGTAGTGTATGTCAGGTGAGATCGCAGTCAAGGGCTAACTTGTAGTGGATATAAAAAAAGTCGCTCTCCAGGTCCTTAACTATACCCATGCAAAAAAACACGTCGATCCATTGCTTTTTTGGAGGGTGATTGAATGACAAACAAACACACTTTCGCATTTATACTATGTATGATGATATTTTCTTATAAGAGATTCAGGACTCCGTCAAGCAAAATCAAAACAATATTATTATAGATGCTTACTGAAATAGTAAAGAAGCAAATAAAATAAACTAGGTATACAAAAAGATAATAATCATTATGATTTATTTAATTTATCCGACTTCCAAAACTACCAGCAATATACATTTTTAATTTATGTTTATCGATTGAGCAAGTAAGCTTCTGAAGTCGGTTTACTCAAAAATAAACATAATATTATTTGTCATAGATTTAGGATTGGTATCCGTTTTGAGCGAAGCGGAGACCAATCCCAAATCTATGCTATTTGTATATAGGTAAACTAAATCGTTGTTTGTATCGGTAAACGTGACCGTCATCATGTCACGCTTACGTCGTCGCTGACTCTACCAAACAGGAAGACTTGGTTTTGAGCATTGAGTAACTAAAATTCTACATCAATGGTTTTGAGCAATAAATAGGTATTATAAATTCATAACCGTTTGATATTAATCTTTATTACAATTTACAAGGTATGAAAATTTACAATAATTAATTAAAAGTGGATTACTTTAATGCCCTTGAATAATTTTTAATTTGACCCTAATCTTTGATTTATATTTATAGATAAGTCTCTACCTCTAATTGAATTCGGAATTGGGTTATTATTTTAATTAATACTGATTTGCGATAAGGATAAGAGTACCTAAAAGGAAAATATAGAGAAATAAGAGTTTCGTTCAAAGTATTTTCTAAGCACTTTTCTGAAAAAGTTCCATATTCAATGTTTTAGCAGGAAGGTATGTAGGTTCGTGGTTCAAGTTTGTAAAGCAATATACCAGCATGGAATACCTAGGTCCCGTGCCATGAGCTCATGACGACTGTGCTCCTTTCTTACCGATAAAAAATTGTGTCGAAAAATTTGTTCTAAAACAGACAAAGTTCTTTATTTTTTTATTAATCGTCTACGAAATTGGGACTTGCAGACGATAAAATTTTGCATCGTAATTGGTAACTGATAGCACCTGATAGGTTTTACCTGTGTTTCAAATTATTTTACTTCCTGTTGATTTACTAAGTAGTAAACTAGTAGAATTGTCTGAATAGTTTTTTTTTAAATTTTTTTATTTATAAAGCTGTGTCTGTGGCGTACATCCCTAGTCCTAATTTTCAAAATCTTACATCACGTAAGCCAAATTATCAATGTACCTATCTACACAACGATTTTTATAGAAACAGCAAAATATATTTATACACAAAATGAATCTTTTTGACAATCTAACGACTCGTGGCCTTCTGAAACCCGAAACGGGAAACCCAATCCACATTTGGTTGGGAAATGCAAGTTTTATTTTGGCCATTCTCTAATCCCTCGTCAAATGTAGGTCATCAATTTAAAATTAAAATACGTGTTTCAGGTACACAGTTCGGTCCACTTCCGAGGCAAACGAGCAAAAGTAACGAAGAATATCTGTGGATGATGTAAGTTTCCAAATACGTCGAATTAATGTTACACATATCAATAAAATAATTTATGGTAAAAATGTGTCTGAGTTATAAATATGCATCATTGTTGCATGCATGATTGTATAGTAAATGCCTGGGAGGCTTACTACCATCGCTGAAACTAAGCAATATTGTTTCAAAATTACAGTAATTTTAAGTCACGTACCTTGACGTCCCTAAAATAAGGATTACAAAATATATAAAACACGAAAGTCAACAAAACAATACGGATTTATGCGATTGTTTTACTATGTTACTATTACATAATGTACTTGTCACAATACACCTATAGTTAAGTCGTATCATGTATAAATCAATGTTACCTACTTATAGACTGATAAAGATCATTGATTTGTTTGATCTCTCGTGATAGTGCAAAACAAAATCGCTATGACTAAATTGAAGACGTTTAGTAGATTTCAATGCACTTTATAGTTTTACCATCATTTATATTATTTTACTAGTAGGATGTCATCATACTAATATATACTTATAATACCTATTATAAATGCGAAAGTTTGGATGGATGGATGGATGGATGGATGTTTGTTATTCAATCACGCCAGAACGGCTGAACGGATCTGGATGAAATTTGGCACAGAAATAGAGTATGGTCTGGAATAACACATAGCGTCATAGGCTAATTTTTATCCCGGAAAATTAAAGAGTTTCCGCACGAATTAAAAAAATCAATCCACGCGGACGAAGTCGCGGGCATCAGCTAGTGTATAAATAATTTCACTTCATGCACTGCAAGTAGCTACATAGTAGATTTCTGCTCAGCATAATATTTTATAGTCCAGGAAACGGGGCGGTTCGTTGTATGGGGAGTGGAGACCCCCGCATTAAATCCTCAGTCGTTGAAACTTATTAATATCAAGATTGAGAGTCTAAATTAAATAATACAACATTCAACTTAATAAGTATATTGAGGCCAATTCTGTTGTACACAATCTCTCAACCTCACTCTAAACTAAACTAAATTGAAAGCTCCAATTATATTGCTATTATTAAGGAATAATTCCTTTCATAATAGGTACTCCCTGCAGAAAGAAGCAGCACATATTTATTTATTTATTTATATAAGCCTTTATTGCCAATTGTCAATGTAGAGATTGTTTAAACAGAATTATCCACATGATAATAAAATAAGCCCGCGACTTCGTCCACGTGGACTTATAACCTGACTCAACACATAGGCTACATTTTATCCTGGAAAAGTGGAGAATTCCCGCGGGAACCAAAAAACCTCAATTAACGCGGATGAAGTCGTGGGCGTCATCTAGTCAAATAAATATTATAAATGCGAAAGTTTGGATGGATGTATGGATGTATGGATGGATGTTTGTTACTCAATCACGCCCCAACGGCTTAACGGATCTGGATGAAATTTGGCACAGAGATAGATTATAGTCTGGAATATCACATAGGCTACTTTTTACCTTGGAAAATTAAAGAGTTCCCGCGGGAACCAAAAAACCTCAATCCACGCGAACGAAGTCGCGGGCATTAGCTAGTACAAAATAAATAATTCGTGATGCTGAAGTGCCATCATAGGTTTTTCGTGGAAGTTAAATGATATCACTAATCACTATGTAACAGATAAAAAAAAAACATACGCGCCGAATTGAGAACCTCCTGCTTTTTTGGAAGTCGGTTAAAAATTGTTTTACACTCGTAAATTAATTTTTTTTTACGAAACAAGACCCCTTTTAAAAATAAGAGTGGATAAAATAAACATAATTTTGCTGAAGGATAATAATTGATATCATTCATTCAGCTTATATTCACGTACCTACCTACTACCTACCTAGCGTTGGGCCAGTAGCGCCAGTAGATTGTGATAAATAAGTACGAGTATATTAGGTATTCAACCTATGAACATGTAAACACTCCATTCTAGAACTAATTGCAAGATCAAAGTCCACTTTATGAGCTACAGTGGAATATTTGTAGAATTTATACACATAAACATAAATAGAATTATGATAGGTACCTACCTAGTTAGCTTTGTCCTTCCATTATAACAACTATCATACTGAGCATTGACAAAGTTGAATTACGATTTTATTTTACCTCCTAGTATAGGTATATCAAATTAAAAAAAGCAATATTCCTTCTCTCTTTCTTGCAAGAAAGAAAGGAGAAATAATTTTTCTTGCAAACTCCTAACCTAATCTTATTTATTAATTACATGCCAAAATTTCAAAAGATTATTTTATTTATTGCACAGGGTTAAGGGTTGTTTACTTTTTACAAGAATGTTCAAAAAAAGGCGTGTAATGTTTTCAGGGTTCATGTGTGTATGTAATTGTACCTATGTCATATATGTGAGTTTCTTTATCATACTAATAGGTAGGTACATATTATAAATGCGAAAGTGTGTTTGTTTGTTGGTTCGTTGGTTTGTCTTTTAATCATGCCACAACGAAGCAACAGATCGACGTGCTTTTTGGCATCGCCATGGGCTAGCTTTTTATCCCGGATTTTTTTGAAAAATAAGTCAAAAGGTAAAAGCAGTTGTTGTTTTATTTTTTTTAATTATGTTCTCTTATTCTGTGGTTTAATTTATGAGTATCTTATCTGTGAGTATAAAATTTAGGATGAAAATGTCTTAATATTACCTATAAAGTACAAGAAATCAGTATCAGGTAGATAGGTTAGGTAAAGGTTAGGTTTTGTTAATTTTGAACTCTAAAAAGGTGTTCAACTAATCTATTTTTGCACTTACCTACCTAAGTCTTAGTAGAAACAACCGAACATTCAAGAAATAGGTATTTTATGTACCTACCTCTAAGTAAATAAACCAAAGGTACGTCTGTGATCCATTTAGGTAACTGTTTTTTTCTCAAATATGGCTCAAGGGGTACAAGGCGGTTGCAAAAGACGCGTTTATTAGCAATAATGGTAGATATAGAAGGTCAACCGCTAGTGACGGCGCGGCGGTGCAACCGGCGATGTATCTGTTGTTTCATTAGCAAGAGTCAGTCTCTATATGTTAGAAAGAGAGAGTGAGACAAGCAGTTGGCCCTCGGTTCGGTGTCGAAACCTTCGGTTGCGTGCGCCCGCGCAGCCGCGCTCGCTTCCACGCTGTACTTAGTCAAGATACTTGAAACTATGTTATTGTGTTGGTTGAAAGTGACAGTGGAATTAGGAATAGCACGTGCTATGTGAAGTGACTTCTGGTAAATAAACAGTATGTTTCGGTTGGTTCTTGCTTTGGTTATCAGTTATCACTTTATTCAAATGTACCTACTGTTGCGTTCATCTTAATACCTACCTAAACACTGAAATCTCATGTTTATTAGACCAATAACCAAATACCTAACAATACACGTATATCTTGCAATGCGTTACAAAATGTGTAGGTAATAAGTAAATCGAAATGCAAACACACAAAATCGATTTAGGTATTCGATTTAACTTCATCGGTTTTCGTACAAATTATAAAATATATTGAACGTAGAAAATGTATTCGTGTTTCATAATATGTTTTACTTATAAGTACGTAATTTATAATCGTCAAGGCAGTAATTTCTAAGTTTAGTTTTGTGTTGGACAGTGAATTCACTTTATGACTCCTAGCTAAGCGGCCTAATTCCCTTCTTAATGCTGTAAGCATTATGAAGGCCTACAGGCTACACAGCCTACTGCACGATTGACGATAGATAGGTTTTTATTTATATTATGAGCTGCATGAAAGAAAACTTTTTCTAAATTATAGAGATACGAGTTGCAGGTTTTCGGGTGACTTTAGATTACGAATATCAAAGTAGGTACGCTTCATGTTAAAGCTGATTCTCCCTTAGATCTTCGTGTAATATAAGTTTTTATTTAGAAACTAGTCTGAACCGCTAGTCTTACACAATATTTGACAATCCTCACTAACAATAGTTCTGTCATGTTGTCATAGCATAAATAATGTTTTGCTTGTGTTGAACGCTTGTTTGATATGGTTATTGGTTACCATAAAAAGTAAAATGTCTTAGTTTCTAGGGTTCCGTACCTCGAGAGGAAAAAGGACCCCTTATAGGATTACTTCGTTGTCCGTCTGTCTGTCTGTTTTCTCGGGAACGCGTGAAGGTATCAAGTTGAAATTAATATTAAATACTCTCGAGTCTACGGTCCCTTGGTGCTGTAAAAAAATCAAGCTTCTAAGTCAAGGATTATTATAATTAAATCATTGCCCCATCAACGTAGAGATTATAATATACTCGTATTCTCTTTGGAGTCACCCATTAGGTAGGTATGAAGTAAACCAAACAATTTCGTAGCAGTCTACGTAGTCATCACACTTAATATGTTGCTCAAATTCAAAAATAGCTTCGTCATTACACATTAGACTTAGTAACTGTGAAGTATTTTTAAAGACTCGAATTAAATCTTACGTCATTGACCAAAATATTACCAGAATTTTTACAACTTCTGTGATGATAGAGATTCTAATAATTAAAACAATGACTTCGATGGAACGTAATTGCGCTGAAATTTATCTGTAGCACCCATATCATGCGAATACCTATTATAAATGCAAAAGTGTGTCTGTCTGTCCGTTTTTTAATTTGCTGCTAAAGCTGTCTGTCTGTCTGTCTGTCTGCTACGCTGTCACGCCCCTCCTTTCAACCGAGTTTGATGAAATTTGGTACAGGGATAGTTGGTATCCCGGGGAAGGACATAAGCTAGTTATAGGAGTTCCCGCGGGAATTGAAAAAACATCCACGCGGACGATATCCACGAGCGGTGTACGATGAATGAGGGATGAAGGATGGAACATTACCAGAAAGTTGTACTGTGGCTGTATATTCTACCCGTGGGACAAAGTCGCGGGCATTATCTAGTCTTTTATAAAAATTAACTAGTACCTACGTATCATCTTAAGTTATGTGCCCATTTTACACTACCAATAAAACTTTGAGAAGTCAGCTATCATATTCAAGTCAATGTCAATTTCCGGAACTTTTAGCAACTAAAGTTAATCGAAACAAATTTAAAAATAAATCGGGATTAATGTAATTTCCACCTATTTTTTATTTTGTTTTTTAAACTCAGCGTTATCCCTGCAAAATTGACTTGCTACGAGCACGATACACTTTACAAACACTAAAAAGATTCTAAATAGATTTTAGTTATTCAAAATCATTTTTGATCAGATTTTTGATAATGACAGTTTGCTAATATAAAATTACTAGGTATAACGATGGACAGATCAACAAAAGAAAGAATAAGTCATTGAGAAATATCTAGGTATTGCAATGTTGTTATTTATTTAACTAACACTTCATCTAATTTTGCTGTTCTGCTCCGAATAGCTGCAAACCTATTATTGCAGTTGCAAAATTGGCAGTAGCAATCATACTAATATTATAAATGCGAAAGTGTGTTTGTTTTTTGGTTTGTTGGTTTGTCCTTCAATCAAGCCGCAACGGACCAACGGATCGACGTGATCTTTGGCATGAATATAGTTTAAGACCTGGAGAGTGACATAGGTTACTTTTTATCCCGGAAAATTATGGAGTTCCCGCGGGAATAAAAAAAAAAACCACGCGGATGAAGTCGCGGGCATCGGCTAGTGATTATATAAAAATATGAGTCCGCATAGCTAAAAAATTGAAATTTCAATCGTCAGAAATACCAAAATCTTTGTGTTTCAAGTGATATCAGTTAAATTGTCGTGAAGAGTTTTGAAATATATGAAATCAGCTTATATTTCCAATAACTTCTCGATTACGAAACCAAGAAAAAGTGGATTCGGATACTTTGTACCACATACTCTTATTATAATTATTTTACACATCATCGTTGGGTACGACCTTAGATTAAGTCAACCAGAACAAAACAAATTATGAGTAAGTTTACTGATAAGGTAGTTTTATATGAGTTTGTATTTATGTAACAGACACATGTCACACATGTTCCATGGACAAGTAATATATGATATTCAATTTTAAAAAAAGATAATTAATACTCAGTAGAGTTTTAATAATATAAAACTGTAAACAGTAAAACTACTTAAATAGAGATTATTCTAAAAATTCAAACCAAAAGCCAACAGACTGATCACACGTGTAGCATGAATGCACTACTTATAATAATGGATTCATACATTATTGAACAGATGTGAATGTACTAATTATATCTCGCAACGCAAACGCCTCTTATGGCACATACTTAGAGATTGAACAGTGCCAAGACTGTAACGAATAAAAAAATATAATTGAAGTAGCAAACAATTATTAATAGCTAGATGATGCCCGCGACTTCATCCGCGTGGATTAAGGTTTTTGATTTCCGCGGGAACTCCTTAATTTTCCGGGATAAAAAGGGCCGGGAAAGCGTAGCAGATAGACAGACAGACAGACAGACAAGCTGTCGCATTTATAATATTAGTATGGATGATATTATAGAATGTTACCTAACTAATCATGTGATGAGTTTATTTGATTGTTATTTGACACAATAATGAATCAGTACATCATCTCGCAGTGTGTATATTGTGCGCATATTTTGGCAAGCCCGTGCCAAATGAAATTAATCTATCATTTTGTAAAACACATCTCATTACATGGGCCAGTGACTATAAAGACTATTATGTTTCATGATTTGTACTAATTACATATTATTTATGAAAACATAATTTATTCAGGCAAACAATAAATATTCACGGTTATGATAAAAATAATATTTACCGTTTCATAATACCCATTAATTATATTAAATCAATTTGTATAATGCACTAAAATAATTATACTAATATGTATGTTTTCTTTCTCAAATAACTGACCAAACCATTATAGATTAGCGTAATATTATGTATTAAAATATTGAGTTTTGGCTTTGCTAAATGTCTCAGGCTAGAACCTGAGACACTGCTTAAAATGAATTTCGATAGTCAAACTTAATGGTCAAAACTAAAATAACTATTTTAAGCCGTCTAAAATTCTTCCTCAGAATAATTGTTCTTAAAAAATTTAAAGTAATTAACTCAGATTTTGTATTTTTTCAGATGGCGCTCCTAAACGTTTGCACATCGATTGCAAATAAATAGCGCTGGCTGCGAATGGGTGATAGTTTGTAGTCAACATGAACATTTGGTCAATACGGGAGAAGGTATCTTGGGTGTGATGGAGCAAGCATTCCTGCCGACCTGGTTCCTGGTTGCGTGGCTGGGGACCTGCCTACTTTTCAGCCCCTTTGCTATATTCTTCATATTGTGCCTTCCCCATTTTCCCCTTCTAGTCCTAAGAAGGCTCTGTTATATACCATTCGAGTATATTTGACTTAGCCATATTATCGTCAAAATAATGGGATACTTAAAAATAAATTATTATGCATTGCGTGTAAATACTTGTAAGTAATTATAAATTAATGAATAAATATTTAAGTTACATTTTGTACTTTATTTCGAAAAACCATTCTATATCCATGTACCTACTTCCATACTAATATTATAAGTGCAAAAGTGTGTCTTTCTGTCTGCTACGCTTTCAGGGCTCATCTTTTCAACCAATTTAACGAAATTTGGAACAGGTTTTATCCCGAGAAATTAAAGAGTTCCCGCGGATATCAAAAAAAATTTAATCGACGCGGAAGTCGCGGGCATTGTAGTTTATTCTAAGTATAAGTAAAGTTTTATAAAAACCAAGAAACTCTATAAAACGAGCCTTCTTTCCTCGAATTAATAAAGTGATGAATATGATGATAAAGTGATGAATTAGTAAGAGTGATGAATATAAGATACCTTTACAATTTTATTCCTTCTGAAATATAATTAGATATTTCTATATACCAGGCCATTTTGGGTGCTCAGATTAAAATGTATTAAGATTTGGGATGGGAATATGTGATAATATTCAATTTGCTTCTGAGAACTCATTTTTTAATTTATCAACCAAGAATTAATGTTTAATATTTATAGTACCTAAATAGCACCTTGCTGCGTATTGAACAATTTTTTAAGCTTGTTTACTTCAATACTAATATTATAAATGCCAAAGTGTGTCTGTTCGTCTGTCCGCTACGGTTTCACGTCCCATCTATTCAACCAGTTTCGATGAAATTTTATATAGTGGTAGGTTACATACCGGGGAAGGACATAGGCTACTTTTTATCCCGGAAAATTAAAGAGTTCGCACAGGAATAAAAACCGTAATCCACGCGGACGAAATCGTGGGTGTCATCTATTTATTATAATAAGTAAGTAAGTACGTAATACACCTACTAGGTAAGTAATCTCTGGAAGCGGAATAATCGGATGGACTTTGTATGGACACTTAAAATGTACATATATCAATTGACCTATACGCATAATGTCAATTGTCATGGCCTCATAGATCTTGGAAACACTTATTAGGCTGCATTTTTAGTTCGTGTATTATTTATATTTTGTTCATAAGGAAAATTGGAAATAATTATTACCTACTCGCACTATTCAAAAATAAAATGAGTAAATAAATTCAGTATAATAATTAATTATGCGTCACTAGTTACATAAATATGGCATAATTAGTATATTATATACCTACTTATATTTAAACATGAATAGGTATACATACACAGTTTTTTTTTTAATCCACTACAAGTTAGCACTTGACTGCGATCTCACCTGATGGTAAGTAAGTGATGATGCAGTCTAAGATGGTAACGGGCTAACCTGTTAGGGGCATGGCAGTTATGTTAAACCCCCTATTCGGTTTCTACACGGCATTATACCGGAACGCTAAATCGCTTGGCGGCACGTCTTTGCCGGTAGGGTGGTAACTAGCCATGGCCGAAGCCTCCCACCAGGCCAGACCAGGGAAATTCAGAAATTATAAATTTCCAAACCCTGCCGAAGATCGAACCCAGGACCTCCGCACGTTAAGGCAACAGCGCTCAACACTGCGCCACGGAGGTCGTCATTATATAGTAGGTATAACATACTTATTATCGGATAAACAACAATATGTATGTACTAATTAAAGTACATAAATGACAAAAGCTAAAATTTATAGTAGGACAGTATACGTTTTATTTAGGATTTCCATAAACAAACGGAACTTCACAGATATTACTGAACAAGTGCGAGTCGGACTCGCGCACCGAGGGTCCCGTACAAACCTGTAGTAAGTTTTACGATTTATGACGTATTAAAAACAAGACGAAATGAACCGCAAAACTAACTTTGTTTGTAGAGGTTTATTGTTAATATCAAAAAATTACGTTTGTTGTATGGGAGCCCCCCTTTAATATTTACTTTATTGATATTTAATTATTTATTTTAAAAGGTAATATACAAGTTAATATTCTGTGAAAATTTGAACCGTCTACCTGTTACCGTTTTTAATATTGAGCAAAAAAATACGAAAAAAACACGTTTATTGTATGGGGACCCCCCTTAATATATATATTTTTGAATTTTTAGTATTTGTTGTTATAGCGGCAACGGAAATACATCATTTGTGAAAATTTCAGCTTTCTAGCTATCACGGTTTATGAGATACAGCCTGGAGACAGACAGACAGACAGACAGCGGAGTCTTAGTAATAGGGTCCCGTTTTTACCCTTTGGGTACGGAACCCTAAAAATACAGAATCTCTGAACAGACTCGTTATAAATAAGCCAGCCTATTCCTAAAAATTCTTACAAAATATTTTGTGGAAGGAACATATTTTGCTACTGAACTCTTGTACGAAATATTACGCTTACCAAGTTAATAAATAGATTTATTAATTTATTCATTGCCATATTTAGCTGTCTACTAATATTGAGTGTATGATTGAAAAATAATAAATTATTATTCGTTTACTTTTCCATATTATTATCGTGGGGCAAGTGGCAACTAGATATTTTAAAGATTACGAGCACACTACTATATATAGGTATATGTACATATTATACCACCATATATACCATATTATCATACTAATATTATAACTGCGAAAGTGTGTTTGTTTGTTGGTTTATTGGTTTGTTGGTTTGTCCTTCAATCACGCCGCAGCGGAGTAACGGATCGACGTGATTTTTAGCATGGGTATAGTTGAGGACCTGGAGAGTGACATAGGCTACTTTTTATCCCGGATAATTAAGAAGTTCCCGCGGGAATCAAAAAACTTAAACCACGCGGACGAAGTCGCGGGCATCAGCTAGTCATTTAAATATTATAAATGCGAAAGTTTGGATGGATGTATGGATGGATGTTTGTTACTCAATCACGCCCCAACGGCTGAACGGATCTGGATGAAAGGCACAGAGATAGATTATAGTCTGGAATAACACATAGGCTACTTTTTATCCCGAAAAATTAAGGAGTTCCCGCGGGAAACGAAAAACCTCGATTCACGCGGACGAAGTCGCGGGCATCAGCTAGTATATTATATAATAGTACAGGTAGGTACATTGAGGCAGTCTAGGAATGATAAAGGTTATGAGTACTTATTTTTATACCTATAGGTACGTCTATATCAAAATTATCTTAGTATACCTACATAATATTATATTGGTCATGTCAGTGACCAAACTTTCAAGATTATACACTTATAGATAAATATGTACTAACTAATACCTTGATACTTGATAGTGTTGGTTTACTTTTTAAACGTATTATCAATATGTCTGATAACTTAATTGTTCTTGTTTATTGGCACGAGAATAATATTTTATCAATACTAGACATCGATAGTTGATGAACCGTGGACTGATATTATAAAAATCTTCTTATTTAATTCATAGCTTTTAATAGTGCCTATTACAATTTATGTTCATTATTAATGGATGATGATTAATGAATAACACGAAAGTGTGTTTTAAAAATTGACAATCACGCGTACTAACTACTAGCAGAGCTACGGATCGACGTGTTTTTTTATTGAGTACTAGCGATCCGCCCCGGCTTCGCACGGGTAGCACTAATAATCCTAATCTATATAATATTAAACTATCCCTCAAGTTAGATCGAACTGCACATGGTGTGCGAATTTTATTATAATCGGTTAAGTGGTTTAGAAGTCCATTGAGGACAAACATTGTGACACGAGATTTATATATATTAAGATAGTATTTGAGGATCTGGAGCATGACATATCTATGCTAATTTTTATCCCGGAAAACCCTAATTGGTTTTCCGGAATTAAAATTAGCATACTGACTAAAGGTCGATTCACACATATCAGTGAACCCACAGTTCCGGCACAGTACCGTTACAGTTCCGTATCCGTGCTACAGTGGTGCGTCAGTGCTTCAATTCAAACATATCAGGCACAGTACAGTTCTCTGCGGGTCTTCGTGCACGACGTTCCCTTCAGACTAGCGTTTCAACGTCGATTGTTTTGATGGCACTCTTCAATAACACAGAATTAGCTATGATAGCCATTGCTTTAGACGAAGAAGAAGAGAATCGAGGAAAAAAAAGAAAATGGGTACATGAAGCATGGAAGTTAAGAGAATCTGAAGGAGAATTCGTGACATTATACAAAGAATTAATTAAAGACGAAAGAAAGTATTTTGAATATTTTAAAATGTCGGAAAGCTGTTTTAATATATCAGTGATCCGTGATAAAATATCGTCGTCGCCGATCACGTCCGTGATGGCCGGTGCCGGCACTGACACTGACGGTACTGAGACGACACTGACACTGACAAGTGTGAATACATCCATAGAGAATGTTTGAAAGAATAATTATCACTGATGCGGTACTGTGCCGGAACTGTGGGTTCACTGATATGTGTGAATCGACCTTAAACCGCGGGCATCATCTAGTAACAAATAACTTAAAATAATTTGTAGCAAATGTCTGTTTGTTAAAAATCACTAAATACCTACGATTTTTTCAATTGGGTACCTATTTGACAACTAGTCAAATCAGCAACTTTTTTTTAAACGTCTAAACGCGTACTTAGTATGGGATTTTGTATGAAATATTGAATAGTGACGTCATCAAAGTTCGACGCACTTTTTCACTTTAATCGATAATTTAAAATAGTGATTCAACATAAAACTGGGGACGTGTATATTACCTACGACTTTTGGGAGATTCTCTATTTAATAATCACTAAAAAAGAATATAATTGAATAGTTGTCAAATACCCAATTTCTTATCAAATATTATTATAATTACATATTTAAATTAATCACTACCGGTACAAAATATGTATGGGCGGTTTTATTATATAATGTTATAGATAAGCAGTGAGTAGGTATAACATATAGAAGGCAGATATATCAAGTAAAACAAAATGTTGATAAGGTATTATGAACTTATTTATTAAATTATTATGGCTCATCTACTTATTCAAAGGCACGCGTCATATTATAATTTACTTTCTTTGAAGATAATTATCAGATTAAAGAATTATTGGGAAAACAATCGAATTAACTTTATCTTGGAAAATCCTTTGAAGATAACTTTTTACACGTATTTTATATCACGATAAAATATTTAAATTTATATTTTATTAATCCATGTTATGTTAACTTAGCATAAAAAGGAATAATACGAGTACTATGGGTTTTCAGAGAATTTTTAAAATGAAGAAGAATGATAAAGAAATAGGAGATGATTATGGGTCTAAATCTGAATCGATGATGAATTCATCGATTTCTTTAGAAAATCTTCAGATTTTAGATCAAAGTAGGTAATAAGGTAAATATAGCCATAGGTAGGTAGGTAATACCCTTCCGGCTTCCGTTTTCCCCTCCTCTTTTAATATTGGTACCTTCAAATCAAGAGTGAATAGGCATCTTCTAGGCAAGCGCGCTCCACCTTAAGCTGCATCACCACTTGCAAGCAAGTCTGATTGCATCCTAGCGCCACGCGCTAGCCTATAATATATTAAAAAAAACCGGCCAAGTGCGAGTCGGACTCGCGCACCGAGGGTTCCGTTTTGCCCGATAAATCAAAAACTAGTATGCATAAAAATAAATAAAAATCTGTTTTAGAATGTAGATAATATGATATCCCACTCAGTATAGTTATCATACTTTGTAATTTCAAACCCCCGATTTTCCCCCTTTTTTAATTAAACTAAAAATAATTTTCGATTTTTTTTTATTTTAATGATGTTAGGCCACTATTGTACACAACTATTCCAAATTTCATGTCGATAGCTTTAATAGTTACTGAAATAATCGACTGTGACAGACGGACGGACGGACGGACGGACGGACGGAGAAAGTCGCACCATAAGGGTTCCATTTTTACCATTTTGGTATGGAACCCTAAAAAGGTAGGTATATATAATTCATTAGATAGCAAAATGTAACTATAGAAACTGTGCAGCTTAAAAAAAGGCTAGGTATTATTAAACCAACCGCAAAAATTCAGAGACGCGTTTTAATTTAATTTCACGCGCTCACTATTTTCTTTACATAACTTTTCAACACTTGTGGCTTTTGTGTAAATTTAAAGTAATTAACCTACTTCATGTCTTTTTACAGACCTCTACAATTGGGTACGAACTACGAAGTAACCATTATTATTTTACTGAATGCTCCAATCTATACCTAATATTATAAATGCGAAAGTTTGGATGGATGTATGGATGGATGTTTGTTACTCAATCACGCCCCAACGGTTGAACGGATCTAGATGAAATTTGGCACAGAGATATATTACCTATAGTCTGAAATAGAACATAGGCTACTTTTTATCCCGGAAAATTAAAGAGTTCCCGCGGGAACCAAAAAACCTTAATTCACGCGGACGAAGTCCATAAAATAAATAAAATACCTGAGAGTAGGCACACTAAAATATATCCTAGCCCACTTCAATGTTCGCTTCGTTGTCGCGAAAATCCATACCAATACTATATAATATTATGTGAAAGTGTATCTGTAGGTATGTTAAATTTTCTCGGCCCATCCGTTCCCTATTTGACGAAAGCTATAGAGATTAGAGATAGCTGGGATCCCAGGACGGATCCAAGACCGCAGTCAAAAGCTAACTTGTAGGACTACGTTAAATTAATAATAATAGACGCACATAGGCTATTTTTATCCCCGAAAATCAAAGACGGGAAGTGTTCCCCCGTCGGGTAGTAAAAATCAGTATTCAGTACTAATTAAAATTTATGGTGACCGTCCGGTCTTCTATGGATATATGCCACGAAAATGCGAATGTTCCATATAAATAGGTACAGGTACATATTATGTAATTACGTTTCGTGATAATATTTCAATAAGGCAATTAAAAAAATAGGCTAACTTACTCTAGGGACGAATTCGTTTCTGCCGCAGCGTATTGCATTTGAGTTTGAAATATTACTTAAACTTATAAATACGTATTACCTACCTGCTTACCTACGTAACTATCTACTATCTAGATTCAAGGTAGATACTAGATATCTTGAAAACTTCGAGAATCTCTTGACCGACTTCCATCAAATCTTACATAATATCAATTTAAAAGTACCTATATATATTAAGTACATAGTTAAAAATGGTTGAGTTCAAATATTTTAACATTATAAAGTTAAATTTCGACATAGTTGTGTTTGGTTTTTATACTCTACTGCTAGATGTTGACGAGTACCTACCTAAGTATATAATTTGAGTGGCAAAAAGTGATCAAGGTCTGATATTAGAAATAATCGGTAAGACAGGTTTAAGGGACAGGGTAACCTTAAGCTCCATATATTTCATTTGACGGGTGTAAGAAGTGATTAATAAAATCCTACTTAGTGCATAATGTTGCGGGCGTAGTAATATTTTCACCTCAACATAATATAGATACCTAGCTATGAAATGCGAAACATACAAGTGGGTATGCTTAAGTAAATTACAAACGTTGCTGACATTCTTGGGTCCGTGCATAGTCCAGTTTTTCTTGGCGTAGCTGCCGGCCAGAGAAAAAAATTATAAATATAAAAAATTAACTGGTTTCTACTAGGAAACATTTGCACTCATTATAGACCGCTATTTATGATAATACTTAATTGAACAATCGCCTTTTGTAAAGGCGTGCTTTAATTTCTTAAACATTATATTACTTATTAGAAATGTACTATCATTTAATACATTTTATGTTACCAAACTAGATAACATTTTACAGAGATCCACAACAGAATAGTAAAGTAAAGTAAAATATACTTTTCAACACACTTGCTCATAAAGTGGCTCTAAGTTCACCGCAATTAGGCACATAATGACACCTATAATCAAACTGTGACTTTTTCATTACTATTATTCACAGAGTGAGTTATAGAGTTTTTTTTTATTTTATTGGTTGAGTTGCTTTGTTCTTAAAAAAGTTTCGATACAAAAAATATCGTTCAATAGTACAAATAAATTAATGTACTACCTATTGCTTGCTCATTTCATGCAACTTCGTATTTAAATAGATAATTTCAACTTGTACGTGTTTACTAAATAAAACTTTCACTCAAATATAACTTTTGTTTTTTCTGTAATATCTAAAGAAAACTTAAAATTCCCCTTAATGTACGTGGCTAAAACGCTATCCGCGAAAACCCAAAAAAAAAGAAACCTCATCTTTTAATCTATGGCCGATCGCCATTGTAAGATGCGCGCGCATAGGAAAACTTTTTAATTATTCCCGCCATTGCGAAAATTTTTTCACAACTCGTTTTCACTGTTGAAATTACAGTTATTTATTAATTAAAATGTCTACAAGTACATACTAATTATTTATGAAGAAAATTATTTAAGTTGTACACCGCCCGATATAAGATGTGATTACTACCTGAAAACTCCAAGGAAAAATATCTATTAGCGTACCAAAATTTCATACAATGGCAAAACAACAAGAATACGCAGTCTTTTTCAGAAAATGTGTTCATGGCGTACTTTAAAGAATTATCTTCTAAGTTCAAAATAGCTCTTTGTGGTGTATATATACCTACTCAATGTTATAAAGTAAAGGCCGAACAAAGAATGGAGTGGACTTAAAAACATACTCTAATTTGTCAGCTTATATCTAAAGAGATTATCCGATGGATTTAGAAGTAAGAAATCAAAGGTTTTATCGTCTGACGATATTGAAAAATTTATAAAAGATGCTCCAGATAACCAATATCTGGCTACTAAGGTTAGTTAAAATAATTTTAAATATCTACGCGACTTCAGCCTGTGTTGTGTGTTGAACTTAATTATTGTTTCTTTTTTCCAGGTTGCTTTAATATTTAGTGTAACTGGTGCTAGTAGGATACAAGAATTAACAAATATAACTGTAAAAGACGTAGAGAACCATGGCCCGATGCTTTTAGTGAAGATACCTATCACGAAAAATAAAATACCGAGGTCATTCACTATACACGGTCCATTCTATGAGATTGCTAAGAATTGTTTCTCTAAATAAACTTTTTATCTACTAAATAAAATTATTTTTTAGTATTATTTTCTTCACAAGTGTGTTGAAAAACGTCGTATGATACACGTGTGTATTGATGATTACCGTCCTCGGCTATCTTAAGACCCTCACCTAACGGCTCGTGTCTCAATGGCGCCTCAGCGGCAATCACCAACATTACACACTTGTACCATAATGTACTATTATTGTACACCTTAAAAATAAATACAACAATAATAATAATATAATGGACATGGCACAACAGGCGGCCTTACCGCTCATATCGCGATCTCTTCCAGGCAACCTTAGGGCAAAGGACACATTAAAATAGAAAGCGGAAGGGGTGTACTAAAAGATAAGAAATTAAGTAATAAAAAAAAGATACAGAAATGAGTCATATAAAAATATAATTATAAGTATCTAAATAGATATAATAGAAAGAAAAAAAATAAAAAAAATTGTAGTAATGAAAGTTATAGACGACAAATAGATAAATAATATATTAAGAGGATAAATAATGCTGTTTCAGCTTAGTTTTGAAGATAGGAAGTGATTGAGATAATCTAATATCCAAGGGGAGAGAATTCCAAAGCCGTATAGCAGTAACAGTAGAAGAGTTTTTAAAGAAGGAAGAAGAGTGTCTAGGAGTACTTAGCAATAGATTATTTTGGGAACGGAGAGAAAAAGCGTGTGAATTGAATATTATATACTTAAATCGATATTTGAAATAATGAGGAGTGGTGGGATTGAACAGAATGCAGTAAAGAAGGTGAAGAATATGCGTATTCCTGCGAAGGCGAATCGGGAGCCACTTGAGCAACCCAAATATGAACCTTATGCAATAATTTTGAAGCCGCTCAAGTTTATTTAGTTGCTCCTCAGTGAGATCAAGATAACAAGAAGAGACTGAGCCAGTAAAATTTTAGTAGGAATGGGAAGGACATTGCGCAACCTACGAAGAGAGCCAATTGCGCCAAACATCTTTCTGCTTAGCTCACTAATTTGCGGTACCCAAGATAAAGTTTGGTCAAAGATAATGCCCAAATTTTTTACATTGTCACTGTAGGGGATAATACTTCCATCGAGTATTATAGGCGGGAGCTGTGACAAAGTAATACGAGACATTAATTTAGAACTCCCAATAATAATAGTTTGGGTCTTCTTTGGATTCACTTTAAGCCCAAACGATTTACTCTAATTTGAAATACGTTAAAGATTTTCATTATAAGTATTTTTCATTAATAGTCTAGCTTTTACATATCTCTTCCTACCTACTCTACTAGGTCTCTACATAAAGCTGCAATTTATATATTGCTTGTCAGGTCAATGACTTATTTTATAAAACAATAAGGTTAGATTAGGCGGACAGGAAGTTTACTATCAACCCACCACCACCGCCACTACAGCCCATTAACGTCCCACTACTGGGCACAGGCCTCCACTCGCATAGGAGAGAGGTAATTAGCGCTTAGACCCACCACGCTGCTCCAATGCGGCTTGGTGGGCTTTAATAATAACCGGGACCGACGGCTTAACGTGCTTTCCGAGGCACGGATGTGAAACACCGCCAACTTCATAACTCCGGGCTAGTAGGTACCTACTGAGAATTTCTAGTCAGAAAAACCCAATACTCAAATTACTACTATAAATAATATACCTAATAATATTATGCTCTTCAAAAAATTCATGAAAGTAATCATCATTTTTTAAATATTATTAAGTTAACTTTCTTTACAGAGTTAAGAGCCATCTGGTAGAATACAGCGTAAACATAAAGTTACTGGGCGGAAAATAATGTACTATATGCACGAGTAGAATTTACTATGGTGTTCATTGAAGTTCACTTGCTTAATGCTCAGACCTAATTCAGAATGTAGTTATGTATCATAGCACAAGATGGCGCTATCATTTCTATTTAAATAGAAATGATAGCGCCATCTTGTGCTATGATGTATACTTAAGTATACTAACGTAATTTTCACTGTTTCTCTATGGTTTCTCTTCACTTTTCATTATTTTGTTTTAGGCAATGAAGTTAGGGGAGACTAATTAAATTAGATTTTTATGGCCAAGAAAGCGAAAGAGAAAGCGTATTATGACAGAATAGGTACAGGGTATATGTTGCGGTAGGTATAGGGAAAATAAAACGTATTACGTACGTAGGTATTGAATTAAATACATGTATAATGTATCTATGTATTCATAAAATTGTTAGAAAGTATTTTTAAATTATCAAATACCTAAGTAGAATAAAATAGAATTTTAGATATTCCTTCAACGACCTCAAATTCCTTAGCTCAGCATCTTTAGGGTGAGCATTGAGCAAAAAGAGGGGCAGCTATCAATAAACATTAAACAGAATTATGCGTCTACGTTTGATCTGAAAGTGACCAGTCTTGAACCACCTTTTAACCAGTCGATGAAATGAAGCTAAGGTTAAATGATACACCATCTATGTTACAAGGAAGTGGAACTATCTTACGTTTTTGAAGCAACGTGGATTTTTCACGTTATCAATCACTAATAAACATAACTTTTCCGACCCATCAGAATTGGCACAGGCCAGGACAGTCCTGTCTCTCTTTACTTGCTTTGCCACCATGGCAATTTTCTCCCTTGAAGATGGCGCATTAAACGGGATTTAAAATCGTATTAAGCGTGATAGTATCAAGCGAGTAATTTGTTTTAATGTTGTATTATTTTTATTATTTTTCAGCACCAACAGGTAATTTTTCAGCAACAAAATACGTAATTAATTTGAAGATTGACTACTACGTCCGCCTATTGACCAATTAAAAATATTTTTAGGAATAATTACAGTTTCATAATCTAAACAAGAGTAGATACTAGATTCTTCAATATAGTAAACTAGCTGATGCCCCCGATTTTGTCCGCGTGGATTGAGAATTTTTGGTTGGGTAATTTTCCGGGATAAAAAGTAGCCTATTTTTTTTTAATCCACTACAAGTTAGCCCTTGACTGCGATCTCACCTGAAGGTAAGTGATGATGCAGCCTATGATGGTAGCGGGCTAACCTGTTAGGGACATGGCAGTTATATTAAACCCGTACCGGAACACTAAATCGCTTGGCGGCACGTCTTTGCCAGTAGGGTCTTAACTAGCCTCGGCCAAAGCCTCCCGACAGAGGAAAAATCAGAAATTCTGAAAGGAAAGAAGGAGAAAATCAGAAATTATAAATCCCCAAATTGACCCTGCCGGGGATCGAACCCGGGACCTCCGCTTGTTAAGACTTACAACAGCGCTCAACACTGCGCCACGGAGGTCGTCCAAAACTATCGCTATGTGCTAATCCAGACTATAAATAATTAATCTATCTCTGTGCCAAATTTCATGCACATTGAGTAACAACCATCCATCCATCCATGTATCTAAACTTTCGCATTTATTATATTAGTATAGATTGCTTTTATAGCTAGTTGAGTCACTGACATTTTGTCTTTGCATAATTTGCTATTTGATAGTATGATAGGCACGTAGACTCAGCTATCTACCTATGTGATATTAGTCATTTATGTTCTATTTTATTGATATAAGGTATATAAGGTTCTAAGTACCACATACGTCATCAATAGTTTGTTTACCAACGGTTCAACTCTTTGTCCAGTTTTCACCTTTACCTTTATATAAGTACTAAGTATTCAAATATAGCTAGTTATTACTTATCATTTATATTATTTACCTTCATCCTCATTAGAATGCATCTGTTGGTCCATGTTTGAAAATTTTAATCAGAAAATGTGTAAGGCGAACTTTAAGGCGAATCAAATGATAAATAAACGTTGACGTGATAGTTGGAGATACTTTATTATTAAAAACTAGTTGGCCCGGCAGACGTTGTCCCCCTAACGGGTCCAATTGTGAATATAAACCGTCCCGAGGCCCACACAAAGATACTAAAATTCTTTCAAAATAGGTCCAGCCGTTCTGAAGTGATGCGCTTACATACTTTTAACAATTGATATTTATTTATATAAATAGTCAGATTGGAACTACTGCACCTGACTCTAAGCACATATTTTAGGCTGAGCCAAAAGCTTATCACCAAAGTGGGGCAAAGCTTGAAGTTGCATTCGCTCACAAGGACATTTAACTTAGGTACGGAAATAAATCTACAAGAAGAGGCGTTTGAAGATGATCTTACTTAAGATAGATTATAAGATCGGATTTGAAACTTTGTAAAAATTGAAAAATATGTTATTGTGCAGAAAATAACACAAACATTGGGCCTGTTTTAATATACTTACCTGTTTTAATATTGGCCTGTTGTTCGTCCGCGTTGTTTAAGTTTTTTTGATCCCCGCAGGAACTCCTTAATTTTCCGGGATAAAAAGTAGCCTATGTCACTCTCCTCGACTATACCCATGCCAAAAATCACCAATCGTCGATCCACTGCTCCTTTGCTGCGTGATTGAAGGACAAACCAACAGACCAACAAACCAACAAACAAACACACTTTCGCATTTATAATATTAGTATGATTTAATATAATAAACCTCTATACTAGATACCTACCTATAACATAAATTTTAAGTGTATTCGGTAAAATGCTTGAAAAATATAGCCGGTGACTTTTAAGCATACGCAAAATAATATTTGCTATCCTGAAATCGATTTGTGAATGTCGTTTAATTTCATCCTACATTTTATACGAGATGATTCATTTTAAACGTACTGAAATACCCATAAGTGATATTTTGACGTAAATATACGACAGTTAAATAAAATAAAACAGCATGTGTAAATATAAGTCATTATATTATTGGGGGAATATGAGACGGAAAGTAGATAGATAGATAGATAGATAGATAAATTCTTTATTGCCACACATAAATTACAGAAAAAACTTAATTATAAACAAAATACAGAAAACAACACGTGCGCAAGGGCGGTCTTATCACTAAAAGTGATCTCCTCCAGACAACCCATTTCATAAGGAAAATTAAAAAGAAGCGGGAAAGTGCAACAATAAACATGCAATAATTATATACTACTTAAACTATACATACTAATAATACATAAATAACTAAATTAATAAATATAAACACATATACAAAATATATAGCAGTACATACATAAACTTACATTCAAAAAAAAAAAAAAAAATACTTAAATATTCTATAGCACATTAGAAAGATAATATTCCTTTACACGACTCTTAAATATGTTTAAAGACTTTGCCTGCCTAATGTCGCTCCTAAAGGAAAGTAATTCCTAGAATACAAAGGAAAGCTAAACAATCGCTTCCAGTGTCATTCAGTTCATTGGTGGCGAGCGAGGTGCGCAGGCGCAGGTCACAGTCGGCACCACCACACTCCAGTACCACTCGCCTAGCGCGCAACATGGCGGTCCAACAGTACTTGCCTGTGAGTTATCTAAACCTCATTACCATACTAACAGCCGCATTTCTTAAATCATTTTTAATGACCTCTCGCGATTGCGCTTGAGCGAAGTCAAGTTCGTCGAGTATTTTTACTCGTTTGTACTACTCATTAAGTGTTTTGTTGTGTTTTGAATTCATCTTATTTACTTTGTCACTTGAGCTTTGAGAGTAGGCTTCGAAGGCCTTTGTCCATTGTAATTAATGGACGTTTTAAGTTAGCTAACGTAACTATAAACTTTAGATACTAATTAGATCTATCTTCCATTAACAGCTTAGATTTTAGAACATTAAATTGTACATACAATTGTTCTAAGCTATTGTAATACTTATTGTGAGTTCAGGCAAACCCTGGTAAACCAGTCATTGAAGGAAGAGCAACCGTCGTTATATGATAATATCTTCACACATAATTTGAGAGAGATTAAAGTAACATAAACGACGAAAACTTAAATATGGAGCTCAAATGTCGTGAAAAAATGTGAAGCGGAGAGATTTTAGTTCTCAACTGTATCATTTGTTAACTTAATTGAGAATGGTAATAAATAAGATTTAGGTCGCACTTCAGCTTTTACTGAAAAATATATATACCTGTTTCCCTAAACTGTCGGTAAAGTTTATTCTACTACTTTTGTGTAGGAAAGATTCCAAGTATTTAATTATTAAGTATACGTACCTATACTAAATAAATTACTACTAACTAAAATTCCAAATATCGACATAGTAAGTAAGTAATACTAGCAGTTTTCTCCATGAGTAGTAAATACAAGTAGGTATTTTCTTACTAGTATTCGCAGATTTGCGTTTATAAAAACCTATAGGAATCTTTTGTTTTCCCGTGATAGAAAAGGTAAAGAGCCAAATGAGGCAATTAACCGTGATGAAATGTCTCGCAACAAGTTGGAGTTTCGATTTAGTTTATATATTCACCTATTATAGATGAATACGTAGGTAACTTAAAAGCCCTTTGGTTCGACATATTATAGAGAAATTTCATCACAGTAAACAGATGCTGAGGGGTTACTACCATCGCTTTATGCAGTATTATTTCAAAAATACAGTTTAATGTCACGTATCTTGATATCCTTAAAATAAAGATTATAATTCTACAACCCGAACGTCAAGAATATTAAAACAATACGGCTTTATGCGATGGTAGTATGGTAATATAGGTACTGGTCGTCGAACTGCGCTCTAGTCTGCATGCACAATGATGCACAGGCCGCACGCATTACAACATTTTTTGAATTTCGCTTATTTTTTTCATTCCACTGCAAGTAAGCCCTTTACTACAATCTCACTTCAAGCTATTCAAGCGATGTCAAGATGGTAGCGGGGTAACTTGTTAGGGGTGTACTTAGACTGTAGAGCAGTTAAACCACGTTAAACTAAGCATGCACGCATAATCGGTTTTCAAGAAGTATCGTACTGCAATGCTCAATCGCTTTTGAAGTCGTCATAAATTATTATTTTTATACTATATTTCTCTACGTATTATAATCTCTTAACTACACAAATTTCGTCAAAACCGGTAGAAAAGGGAGGCTGGGAAAACGTAGTGCAGACATACATATAGACAGAGTACAGACAGACACACAATTGACAGCAGAGCCTTCACCCTCGGCTAATGCTTGGTATAAACTAGGATATCATTTACAAGTTAATTTGACCTCGATGAGCCTGTTCCATTTCTTAGACCTTGTGTTGTGCGTAGGCGTGCTTGCGACCGGCACCAGACGAATGTTGGCATTGTAAACCGCACGCGCCGATTTCCGGATTGAAACCGGACAATGACTAGCGTCGCAGTTTACAATTGAAAAAATACATGAATCGACCGCTCTTTGTTTGCCTTTCTAAGGTTCCGTCCCTAAATGTTAATAGAGATACCTTTATGACTATGTTCGTCTGTCTGTCACACTGCATTCAGTAACTAGGTTCTATTGCTATCAACTTAATCTTATTAAAACTTTTAAATGATTGCTAGCTTGAAATTGAAAGAATTCAAAAATATACAGTGACAACAAAGGGATTACAAGATGGGAGAGAGGGTCAATTAAAGTTGAAGTTACTAAAGACCATGTTTGTGAAACCTTTTAAAATGAAAAAACGATTACACATTCATTGTTTTATTGAATCCTAAAACAAGTATTTCAATATTTTGTTTAGAAATAATACAAATAAATAATAATATTTATAATGAATTAATTCTTTGAGATGACTTTCAGAGATGAAAACATTCTTTGTGATGACTCAGTTAGCAGGAAAAGTTTGTAATCAATAAGTGATTGCAAAACCTAAGTGGTGTGTCTGAGTGTAACATGCCACATCTCATGTGTAAATTTTTCGATGGTTGAGATTTTACTTGCACTGTAAAAAAAGAGACGTTCAAACTCTAGCTGATGGCCGCGACTTCGTCATCGTGGAATAAGTTTTTTTGATTCCCACGGGAACTCCTTATTTTTCCGGGGTAAAAAGTAGCCTTGTCACTCTCCAGATCCTCAACTCCCAATTCCCATGCCAAAAATCACGTTTATCCGTTGCTCCGTTGCGGCGTGATTGAAGGACCAACCAACAAACCAATAAATTAACAAACCAACAAACAAACGCACTTTCGCATTAATAATATTTGTATGATATGATGATATAACATCCAAATTCTGGACATATTATAGGCTCTACCAGGTAGGATAGGATACAGTTTAAAAAATTTAGTCCATACAGATTATTTCGTTATTTAAAGATATTATCGACACTGCATGTCTGAGTCCTGACTTAGCGGTTTAAGTGCTTAGTAAGTATAACTTACTAACACACACACAAGTGCCTAAATAAGCAATTAGGTTTTACTAATTATTGATTATTATGAACGGAATATTTTAAAAAGTCTACCGGATTCGTTTTTACAGTTATTATACGAATTTAAAAGCTTTTTCTTCTACCTGTCCTTGTCCCACGCTTTGTGGGGTCGGCATGTATGCGACATGTGTTTTTTTTTTATTTACTACAAGTTAGCCCTTGACTGCGATCTCACCTGATGGTAATTGATGATGCAGCCTAAGATGGTAGCGGGCTAACCTGTGTTCTTCTTCCACTCACTTCTGTCATCTGTCAAGGTAATATCCATGAGATCCACCATGTATCCACCCCTGTTACACACTATATTATCCTGTTTCACACAATCCATCCATCTCTTCTTTGGTCTTCGACAGGTCCCAACTTCAAGGTCTCTTTTTTCCTTTAAATTAAAAAAAAAATTAAAAAGCTAAAACTAAAACTAAAACAATAAAAATTGATTTTGTTTACTTTAGAGGCGGTTAATATAATATCGTGTACAAGCAATACTATTTCCCATTACATTAGCATTTTTTTAAGTAGCGTATATTTTATAGGAAAATCTATCCACCTGTTAGAAGATTAAAGAGCTGTATGATAGATTTTATGTTATGAAGATTGGGCAAACGGAGTTGCGTTAGAGCTCGGCAATGACCCAAAGCGACGACTACTCGTGTGTTTATATCCAAATTATTCATAACCTCAGGGACAAATTGCAGCGAAAATTCTTAATCTAATGTAGCCACAAAATTTAGGGATTTAAGAGCTTTTATTTTTAAATTAGCTGCTCTAAACCGGTATCAAAATTACTTAACACGACAAAAAAATACATGTTCAGTAAAAGTAGCCAATGTATACAAAATAATTTATTACAGTTTAGTAGGTAGGTCTCTCTTCGAAAATTTGTGTCAGTAAAGTTTTTCGACAAAATACGAGTACCTACCTATATTATGTATGAGTTATTGAGGAGTGTTGCCTGTTGGGAGGATTTGGCCGTGGCTAGTTACCACCCTACCGGCAAAGACGTGCCGCCAAGCGATTTAGCGTTCCGGTACGATGCCGTGTAGAAACCGATTAGGGGTATGGGTTTAATATAGCTGCCATACCCCTAACAGACTTGTTAGACTGCATCATCACTTACAAAAAAAATTAACATGCGAAATATTATTATTAATCTATCTATCTTCTATATATAAATATATAAAATTATATATATCTATCTATCTATATCTATCTATCTATATATCTATATATATAAAATCGTTATGGGATCAACACACAGCCTAAACCGCGAGGGTTAGAAACTTGAAATTTTGACAGTAGGTTCCTTTTGTGACGTAGGCGCAAACTAAGGAAGGATTTTTCAAAATTCTACCCCTAAGGGGGTGAAATAGGGGGTGAAAGTTTGTATGAAATGCCGTCATTTCTCAAGTTATATCCGTGAAACTTGGTACACGAGCTACCGATTGAAAATGAAGGGATACGTGTTTCACAGTTTTTGAAAATTCTACCCCCGAAGGAGTGAAATAGGGGATGAAAGTTTTTATGAAAGTCCTTCATTGCTCCAGATATTCTCAAGTTATATCAACGAAACTTGGTATTTTGGCTTTCGGTGAGAAATAAAGAAGTACGTGTTTCACAGTTTTTCAAAATTCCACCCCCCAAGGGGTAAAATAGGGGTTGAAAATTTGTATGAAAGTCCTTCATTTCTCAAGGTATAGACATGAAACTTGGTATATGAGCTGCGGGTTGAAAGTGAAGAAATACATGTTTCACAGTTTTTAAAAATTTGATCCCCAAAGACGTTAAATAGAGAGTTTGTCCTTCAATCACGCCGCGACAGAGCAACTGTACAACGTGATTTTTTATAGGTTACTTTTGAGTGCCTGTTGGAATTAAAAAAACTTTTGCCACGCGAACGAAGTCGCGAGCATCCGCTAGTTACCTATATGTTTTGATCTGGATTTAATTTATATTCTTGTAAAAACCCACAGCCTATAATAATGATAATGTTTGCTATCTATAATTACATCAATTACCTAGTAAACCTACTAAAAGTCCAGGTGTCTTAGGCAATATATAAAATGATATATGTTTAGCACTAAGTACCTACATACGAACTGGACACGGCCATGCACTCATTTTGTTATCCCTTCACTTTTAATCAGTACTGCACAAAGCAAAATATATCATAAATTAACTAAATTATCACTTTTTATATCATAAACGACTTTCAGAGTAGCAGTAGGTATCCTAATGAAAAAATATAGACTATTATTATTATTATTATTAATACTCTTTATTTGTACACCACAACACAGAAAAATAAAGGAAACACAAATACACAGAAAAAAATTAAGTACCATTTACCTACACAAATAACATAATACAATAAATATATGAAAATAAACTAATATATATTATTATGTATTGAATATTACTTAAACTAAATAACAATGAAAACTAATTGTCAGTATTAAGATAAATATAAATTATTAACAGATTTTTAGGGTTCCGTAGCCAAATTTGGCAAAAACGGAACCCTTATAGATTCGTCATGTCTGTCTGTCTGTCTGTCTGTCTGTCTGTCCGTCCGTATGTCACAGCCACTTTTTTCCGAAACTATAAGAACTATACTGTTGAAACTTGGTAAGTAGATGTATTCTGTGAACCGCATTAAGATTTTCACACAAAAATAGAAAAAAAAACAATACATTGGGGGGGTCCCCATACTTAGAACTGAAACTCAAAAATTTTTTTTTCATCAAACCCATACGTGTGGGGTATCTATGGATAGGTCTTCAAAAATGATATTGAGGTTTCTAATATCATTTTTTTCTAAACTGAATAGTTTGCGCAAGAGACACTTTCAAAGTGGTAAAATGTGTGTCCCCCCCCCCGTAACTTCTAAAATAAGAGAATGATAAAACTAAAAAAAATATATGATGTACATTACCATGCAAACTTCCACCGAAAATTGGTTTGAACGAGATCTAGTAAGTAGTTTTTTTTTAATAATTTAAAACTTACTACAGGTTTGTACGGAACCCTCGGTGCGCGAGTCCGACTCGCACTTGGCCGGTTTTTTAAATATTTCAAGTGACCTTGATCACTTGTCGTGTGTTTAACGGAAGAGCATTCCATAATAGTACAGCTTGAACTGTGAAAGACTGCTTAAAAATTTCGTCTTATGCGATGGTATGCATAGAGTTATGTTTCGGGCCGTTGTTCGTATTTCGGACTGATCTCCCACAAATTTAAACTTCTCCTTCAGGTAACTATACCTATATATTATTTATATATATATACTATTTTAACGTTAGATAGAATACATAGGTACAATTTAATAACGTAACACTAGGGTATACCTAGGTAATGCTTTGAACAAAATACCAAATGAATTCAATTCGAGCAGCGAGTGAAATAATACAAGTCTGAATTAATTATTGCAAAGTATAGATAGATGCATTAGCAAACGCAGAAAGCAAAGGAAATCTCTCTGGTGCCATTCAGGTGCTTTACTTTTACAGCACTATTGATACTGTATAGTGATACGAAAAAGCATTGTAGATATAAAACAAATTTTAGGTAGTTTGACGTTCATAAAATTGATAGCAAGTTAAGCACTGAGGTTAAACAATTAGCTAATCAAAGGTCATCGGTCTTTCAGACAATGCATTATAATTATGACGTAGAAAATAAAATAAAAATTCGTATCTACTCAAGGTCAAGGCTTGAAGGTTTTTAAAGGCTGCACTATACGAATTTTGAATAATGTTATTAAATTAAGTGTACAATATTAAAAACGTACCAAGTGCTTATTTGCATATAAAAATCATCAGGCATCGCCGAACATTCTTCGAAGGTTTTGGAAATGATCCTAACGAATAGACATTGTTTATATATGGATATAATATTTTACCTCTATGACTACTGTGATAACAATGTAGTAGTAGGTAGATGCCCGCCGGTCGCCGCATGCGATGGTGATGCATGCGATGGTAACAGTTTTTGCAGCTTTTATTAACCAACTACGACAAAGCTAAAAGGAAGGGTTATGATTTTAGCAGTCTATAATATACCTATTTAAGTTTATATGTATGTTCCACCGTAGGGCCTAAAATACTGAGCCAATTTTGATGAATCCCCAAACGATTGAGCTGAAATTTGGCATACCTACACGTTTAGTTTGGACGGACTCCCAAAGATGGCAGACGAGTTATTTTTTAAGCACCCCATGATATGACGTCACCGATCACAGCGTCGGTAGTAAGTACCTAGTATGCGTATAAGAATTAGTTCTAATTCTGGCCATCGGGCCAGATAAGTTAGTGAGACTATAATCGGGTTTGCTGATAAGAAAACGAAAATTCAATGACGTCACACTAAATTCAATATGGCGGACGATAAAAAGTTGTTTTGAAAAATGATTTTTAATATTATCTTATTATAATATCAAACAAAACATCACAATATTCGTGTAAGTTCATCAAATTTTATTAGAATTTGTTGCATCGAAAGTCAAAACGGACAGGAATCAAGCTAAATCGTATGTTTACTCTTACTTACACTCACACTACAACTTAGTTAAGTACATACCTAGTAGAAATAGAAATATAAATCTTTACTAAGTATATTATTGGAGACATACCTACATAACAATGAATTCCTGACCCTTATACTAGGCGGACTTGTATCTTAGGGGAATATCAATTATAGTTCGTTTAGCTTTAGTTTTCTGCTGGTCTTTTAACTCGTTATAATTTCAATTATAGTAAGTACACTGAATTTGTGTTGTTAAATCAAGATATTCTTAAACGATCACTTTTCAATTAGATACACCTCTGGTTTTCAATGGATTTGCCCGAACTTAGGTCGCATGACCAATCGAACTGTTAAGACAAGGCGATTGACCAATAATAACAGATATTCTAATTCCAAACGTTATGTACTAGGATCAATTTACCTAATAGGTAAAAAAAAGGCCAAAGGAGCGCTGGTAAGCTTTTTCGGCATGGCTCTCTTAATGATACGATCAAAACGGCTCTTGCCACCATAGATATTCCTGCGCTCATTAAGCCGGCAGGGATTAGTCGGGATGATGGCGAGAGACCTGATGGATTGACCCTGGTTCCCTGGGAACGGGGACATTGGCCCCGTGTCATATCAGGGAGACAGCATCAAGGCCGGGAGCCGCAGCAGAAAAGGCTGAAACCGGCAAACGGCGGAAGTATGCCTCTCTCATAGAGAGTTAGACCCTGGGGCTTAGTTTGGAGTTTTAGTGGCAAAACTTTTTTGCGAGATATTTCACCGCGGTTGATTGCCTCATCTGGTGACAGAAGGGCTGGCTCATTTTTTGCGCAAAGAATCAGCCTGGCTGTCCAGCGCGGAAATGTAGCCAGCATTCTCGCCACCATTCCACGCGGCCATGATTTATATAGTAATTAGGTTAGGCTAGCTAGCTATAACTTCTATTGTATTGTTTTCAATAAAAAAAAAACCTAATAGGTATTATTTAAGTTTAATAGCAAGGTAAGCAGTTCATTATCACTTCAACCCATTGCCGGATCACTACTGAGCACGAGTCTGCTCTCGAATGAGAGGGGGTTTGGCTATAGCCAATACTACTGACGGATGATTTGGCGGACTATAGTCCGCCACGCCGGCTAAATGCGGATTGACAGACTTTACATACCTTTGAGGACATTTTTGAATAGAAGCAGGCGTTACTTTGCGGAAGTTCATGATAATGAATGAACTAGAAGTTTAATTCGCTATAATCCGCCACAGTAGACAAATCTATGTGGTACAGTATGTATCTTGCACTTGCAGCTTGCGATATTCACCGCCCAGTAAGCCAGCAATTCGCACCGGCACAGCACGACACCACATAAATCTTCCAAATTATTCTCAACGTACGTTTCACTCCGATACCGGAGCATCTTCAGCTGTTGACTCGACAATTCACGATTTTAAAGTCACGTCTTTGAAGATCTCTCGGGCATACCTACAGGTTTCCTTACCATGTTTTCCTTCACCGTTAAAGTAAAGTGAAATTTAATTGTTTTAAACGCACATAACTCAGTAAAGTAAGAAGTCCAAGGATCGGACCACCAACCACCCGAGTAGGAGGCCGAACTAACTAAGCCACTAGGTTAGTCCCTCCTAGGATAATTAATAACGGTATCTTGAAATGAAATGATTTATTTTTTTCACGTAGGACAACTTGTGCCCCTTATGATAAGTTAAGACTTACCACCGGTTCTACTGAAAAAAACCGGCAAGAAACTCAGTAGTTGCTCTTTTCATACAAAGAAAAATGTTACACTTTAAGTAGTAAGTACATACGTAACAAGTATTACACTGATTTGTGGGTTGCTGGATGCTGCATGCGAAGCCGGTTTCCATGCAACTTTGTCATTAAATAAATTATCAATAGTAGGTATAATAACCTCGACTTAACAGATGCGGTTCGACACAGTCTTTTAATTTGTGCAATGGCAAATCCAGACACTCTTTTAGCGTACCTACACTCGAGCCCACAAAGGATTTCTGCATCTTACGCACATGCGATATGACGCTGTTACAAGCAAGGCGGTTCTAGTACATCAATTGTATGTATCACTATTTGTGTATTATTATTTGCTTATAAAGATTAATGTTAAATGTCTTAAACGTACTTAGATCTACTATGGTTCCAAACGCGCCGGTCTAAGTAATTAGTAATCAATAATAATAAACTTCTATTACATAACTTGGACCTTATATAGGTATAGTATTATAGAGTATCATTCAAGGCAAACCATAATTGCTCTCTTAACTCTTTACATCGACACTTAATACATACAAACCAGTTTCCTTAAGATATACCGGAGGAAATTATTATTTCATAAAAATAACTCAACGACGGAAACCACGCATGTTAAATTAATAACAAAGTATGTTTTATTATGATATGGTTTCTAACAAATGTAATAAATAATACATTCATTCGAATTAGATAAATCCGTAAGTACTTAAACAGTCAGAAAAAAATTTCAAAGAATCTCTAAGTAGGCATTTGCTGCATTATCGCAGGACAGGAGCTAAACAAACAATGGACGTATATAATTGGTTTTACAAGTGTCATAGGTAGTATTTTAATTGATAGAAAAAATATAATTATCCATTTAGACGGATGCTAATGGAATGTTTCTGATAGGTTTAATGTTATTACAAGCTTTTACTCAAACTTTTTTACGCAAGCTTTAACACTTGCCGTGTTAGTAGGTAAGATCTAGCAACTGAATTCGAGAAAAGTTCCCCCCAACCGATTGGGCTGGGAACATATTATATACTAGCTGATGCCTGCGACTTAGTCCGTCTGGAAAAAGTTTTTATTCCCACGGGAACTCCTTAACTTTCCGGGATAAATCCTATGTCACTCTCTAGGTCCTCAACTACGAGTACATCCATGCGAAAAATCACGTCGATCCGTTGCTCTGTTGCGGTGGGATTGAAGGACAACCCAACAAACAAACACGCTTTCGCATTTATAATATTAGTTGACCGAGCAAAGCGAAGGTCTCTGAGTCTACTTGAGTGAATTTGCACTTGTCCGTCCGTCCGTCCGTCCGTCTGTCAGAGCCTTATAACTTCTGAATTACCGAACGTAATTACTTCAAATTTAAATATAATATGTAAACTGATGGCCTCCAGCCGAATATGTCTTAAAAAATTATAAAAATCTTTATTTCAGGGGGGCTCTCATAGGAGCGAATGCTCATAATAAATCAATAATTGCTCAATTGAATGCTCAATATGTTTATAGCGTTACTATCGCATATCATTTTAAAGATAGTTAGGAATAGAGTCCAAAAATATTTTTTTTTAATTTTTCCCCTAAAATTGACGAAATGGGGGGCTTTCAAAGTGGAGATTTTCTAACGTCCAAAGTTGACCTCAGAACTCTCAATTTTCTGAAAGGCTGAGCCAGAAACTTGATCAATTATTTGAATTATATCCTGTACTTGAACAACAAATACTAAAATAAGATAAATATTTTAAGGAAACGAAATTACTTAATTTTTAATGAGCTTCAGTATTTTTAACAGAACTTCACAACGATGTCAATAGATGGCGCTCTCTAAAAGTGTATTCGTTTGTGCTTACAAGTAATAGATGTTAGCACTTAGCACCATCTTACGTGGAATAAAAAAATAGTCTACTGACATAGATATAATACTGATGTCTATGAACGTAAAGATGAGCGCGCATCTAGACATGCTCGCAAGTTAACTATTACAATATTATATAGTTAAAACTATCTTATGGATACCGCGAGGTCTCAGTTCGGGGCGAACCACTAGTATGATATGATTCTATAACAATGCAATAATATAATACCATGGAGGTGGTCTCTCACTCATAAAATAGATCTGGGAGGTGGTCATTGGGATTCCTCGATTTCTCAACATAATTTTGTCTTTTTTGGGCTCATTGAATTTGTCTTTTCAAGTAGGTAGATGATGTTCAAAGTCTGATAGTAGGAGAAAAACTTATTTTTAAAAAGTTTTTTTATAGACTTGGCCACTTTCCCCAATAATAACTAAAATCTTATGAATTTTTGGAATCTCATGTTGTGATTTCTCGTTTCAGTTACTCTGCGTAATACTTGCCGGAGCATTGGCTGAACCTGCACCAGGGAGGATTCCAAAAGTTTACAACGCCTTGATAACGTCGAATCAAAACTTGGAACCGAGTAAAGCATATCCAGTATACCAGCCAGTGCTTCACAATGCGTTCCCATTCCCCTACCAACCTGTATTTTATGGAGATCTGCCTTTGACAAATGTAAGTTGATTTAAAAAATATATTTATTAATTTTAACATGATCATACAAATTATCTTGTCGCAGTAAACGTAGATTCCAGGTAGAGTCTGTTTAAGTCAGTCTACATGGATAAATTACATATTTTATAGCAACACTGTGAAATAATCATCGATGAATCAAACAAATGTGGGAAACAGTCCAACTCTTCAAAAGTACTTGACAGCAAATAATGGTGTCGTCAGAATGCTTTTTTAAATTTTTTCAGTTATTATGTAAAACTGATTTATTGAACTGCATTTTTTTTTAAAATCAACTACAAGTTAGCCCTTGACTGCGATCTCACCTGATGGTCACTTACCATCAGGTGAGATCGCAGTCAAGGGCTACCATCAGCCCGCTACCATCTTAGACTGCATTATCACTTATAATGCAGTCTAAGATGGTAGCGGGCTAACCTGTTAGTATAGGGGTATGGCAGTTATATTAAACCCAAACCCCTAATCGGTTTCTACACGGCATCGTACCGGAACGCTAAATAGCTTGGCGGCATGTCTTTGCCGGTAGGGTGGTACCTAACTACTGCCACGGCCGAAGCCTCATAGCAATATGTTAGAATCAAAAAAATTTGCTTCAGAGCAAAATTTTTTGGTTCTATGAACAAGCAAGAGGGCTAGAATTTGACGAATCAACTTCAACTACTAGTACTATCTATAGACACCCATATATACTGGAAAACCTATTTAGAAAACTTAACCAATAAAATCTCTAAATTCATCTATGCTCTAAGCGTTATAAAATGGAAAACCAATTTTGAGACAGCCCTATCAACATAATATTACTCATACGCATACGCCATAGTTGTATGGGGGGATAGTACTACTAACTTCAACCAACCGTTCGTTCTCATCGTTCTGTAAAAGAAATGTCTGCGCATTCTAGTTAATATAAAACGACGTAAAACGGCCTTACTTTATTAAAGAAAAACTATTAACGTAATGCCATGTAATATATATTTATGAAATTTCTACATTTGTACGAAAATATCCACACTTATTTAAGGAAATTAAACGAAATCAAAACTTCAACACTCGGAATAAGGATAAAACCCGTTTGGGGATACCTACCTAAATGCAATATGACTATGTTTTCTAAAAGCCCGCATTCAAGATCAGTAAGAATATTTTAATAAACTACCGGATGGCATTAAAAAAATTGAAAATGATTCTACTTTTTACCGAAAGTTAAAGGACTATTTGATAAATAATGCTATTATACGATTTAAATGAATATCTTACAGAGTAATAAACCGCTAACCATTGCTCGTACATCATACTATTTTCACATTTTCTTATTTATAACTAATGACATAATAATTATTTATTTTGACATATTGTTCTTATTTTTTTATTCTTTTTCTTTTGTAATTGACATTGTGATGTATGACTAAAATTGTTTTAAGCATTGATTTATTGTATTTTTGTCCATTGTAATTATTAAATTGTTGATTAATTGTCAAAATTTTGTTTGTAGTAGGTAAATATTATTCGAAATTGTTACTTATTCGAAATTATTATTTTTTAACTTGACTTCAGGATGTGGCGTACATACTCCTTTAACACTGGCTGGTCATCGCTTCGAAAACTACGATTTCGTATTTCGAAGCATGCGTAGAACAGCCACGCAGAAATGGAGAGGCCATCATCATCATTATTAATATACAAGTCATCTCAGCATAATCATCTTCATAGATTTTTCATCCTTTCTATTTATTTACCAGTTTTATTATTAACGTTGTAATATGATACTAATATACGAATTATCAGTGAACACGCGTTTATTCTTTATTTAAAGTGATAGCCTTAAGAAAGGCTACGAGGTGGCCTATAACCCACCTCAAGTAAATAAGCAACTACGTTTTCACGACATAATAGATTAATTTATTCGACATAAGATATTATTAAGTACCTACAGAGAAATACCTAATAATACAGACATAAAAATAATAATTTCGAAGCACCCAGCTGTCACTCAAACTGCATAGGTAGGTATATGCCCTAACGGGGTGACTTCAAGTTGAATGCAAATAAATGAATATGAATCTGAATCTGAATAGCCGACCCCACTTGGTGACAAATAGTCAAATTGAATGACATGTGGAAAATAATATTACTAACAAAATTTTTATCTTATATTTTTATTATCTTATGCATTCTACAACTTTGGATAAATGTTTGGATAATTAGTATAGTTGTACTCATTCACATTTCAGGGCCTCATTCCTGTACCTGCGGCAGTTCCTAAAGACACAAGTTCAAAGCCCGAAGAATCACCATCGTCAACAACTGAGGCACCCATGCAGTCGGAACCAGCGGAAAACTCTTTGCCACCAGAACCCGAACCAAGTCCTGCTCTAGAAGACGATAAACCTAACTCACCGCAATCACCTCCAGAACCCCCTAGAACAGAGTCACCAATACCACTTAACGAATTCGGCCTTCCACCACAAATTTTACCCATCGGAGCGGGGCACTTTAGTCCTGCCTATCAATATACGCCATTTGCATTCCCATACACATACCCTGGTCTAAGGTTTTATGATCCTTACAATCCTTTTGGCTTCCACCCGTATACCGGATTACCACTTTACCAACCGTTGACAAACATTTTGGGTGCTGGCGTGCCAATTCCAGCTTTGAAAGTAGAAGTTCCAGCGTCTTCTCCTGTGCCTTCTGATCAAAGTCAAACATCTCAGACCCCGCCCCCTGAACCGAGCGATCTCAATGTCCTTAATTATTCTTCCAAGGATCCCGCGATACCTAATGTGCCACCGCCGCCCCTCCCACAAGGTGGCTTGAAAACTAATGTGGAGTAGGTGTTACTAGTGAGAATATATCTGCGTTTTAAGTGATCAGGTAATAATATTATAGCAATTTATAATATTGTAATATAATGGTATAAATTTTACACCTAGTAATGCCTAGTCGACCTATATACTATACTAGCTGATGTTCGCGATTTCTTCCACAGAAAAAAACATACGAAAATATAAATGTGCTAACTATCATGGCGATCGGCCAGACGGTGTCGAAGACTATTTAACTCAAACAGATATTCCATATAATATGTTGATATGGAATATCTGTTTGAGGTAATATGTGTTTTTGTATTTAACTCAACATAATCCAACGTTGTGTAATAATAAACTAAAGGTTATTAAATAGTTAGTACCTATCTAAATATTAGTAGATATCTATTATTTATCATTAACCTACATTGAGTTTATTAATACAAGACTATAATATTTATGCATTATTAATAATGATTTTTATATTTTACTGTATTATAGTTGTTGAGAGTGGCGTATTAAGTGTAAAATTAAAAATATATTGTGTTGATTCGTACTTAAATACTTTTTACTTATAAATAAAATAAGTGCTCATTACTATTAAATAAATTAATTATTATCAAAATGTAATATTATTTTAACACCTCATTATCAGTTAGTAGTACAGTATTCTGTGCCTCAATCATCTTTTATTGAGGTGTTGAAATAAAGTAAAGTTCCTTATTATATAAATGGCATACAAATAAGCAATAAAGTTCTTTAATATAATTTCTATCTCGTATTAGATTGTACATATTATTTTAGTGAAATATTGGGTACAAATTTGATCGGTTTTTGATAGGCTTGTATGATTTTTCTTACAAAATATTTTTATGTTTTGTTTACATTGTTATTTTTATCTGAAACGTGTATTTTTTTAGGGTTCCGTACCAAAATGGTAAAATGGAACCCTTATGGTGCGACTTTCTCCGTCTGTCTGTCTGTCCGTCCGTTACACTCGATTATTTCAGTAACTACCGAAGCTATCGACATGAAATTTGGAATAGTTGTGTATATTAGTGGCCCAAAGACACTGGAATTAAAAAAAATTGGAAATTATTTTTGTTCTTATTTAAAAAGGGGGGAAAATCGGAGGGTTGAAATTTAAAAGTGAGATAACTGTACTGTGTGGGGTATCATATGAAAGGGTTTACTTTGTACATTCTAAAACAGATTTTTAATTATTTTTAGTCATGATAAAAATAATTAAAACTTATCGGGCAAAATGTCGAAAAAAATACCGTTCCCCCCCCCCCCTTATCTCCGGAGTTTACCAATCGAAAAATCTGAAATAATTATGGTCAATAGAAATTTATGTATATTTTACAGGAAAACTATAGCCAATGCTCTAACTATCATAGTTTTTTTGATATTAACAGTAAACCTCTACAAACAAAGTTAGTTTTGCGGTTCATTTCGTCTTGTTTTTAATGCGTCATAAATCGTAAAACATACTACAGGTTTGTACGGAACCCTCGGTGCGCGAGTCCGACTCGCACTTGGCCGGTTTTTTTTAATATATTTATACTATAAAAACTATGTTAGTATGTGGTTTGGTGGAAAAATAATAATTGACCGAGCGAAGCGAAGGTCACCGAGTCTACTTGAGTGAATTGGCACTTGTGCGTCCGTCCATCCGTCCGTCCGTCTGTCCGTCCGTCCGTCCGTAAGGATATAATTCAAATAATTGATCAAGTTTCAGGCTCAGCCTTTTAGAAAATTGAGAGTTCTGAGGTCAACTATGGACGTTAGAAAATCGCCACTTTGAAAGCCCCCCATTTCGTCAATTTTAGGGGAAAAATTAAAAAAAATATATTTTTGGACTCTATTCCTTATTATATTTAAAATGATATACCGCAACCCTATGTAACGCTATAGAAAATATTTTACTTCGCATTCGCTTCTATGAGAGCCCCCCTGGAATAAAGATTTTTATAACTTTTTAAACCATATTCGGTGGGAGGCCATCGGTTTACATATTATATTTAAATTTGAAGTAATTACGTTCAGTAATTCAGAAGTTATAAGTCTCTGACAGACGGACGGACGGACGGACGGACAAGTGCCAATTCACTCAAGTAGACTCAGAGACCTACGTTTCGCTCGGTCAACTACAGTACTATATAAAATGTATATTAAATGCGTATAATAAAAAGATGAACTGATTATTTCGATTTTCTATTTACGAATTACAAAGCAATTCCTACATCATAATTGAGACTCAGGTTTTTTCACTTTTTTACAGGTCATACATATGTACCTATGCTAAATTTATAGTATCGTATACTAAATTTGACCTGTAAAACTATACCAAAAAAGCCATAAATACTAACTGAGTCAGAGGTCTATTTGTTTAGCTTTGAGGTTTTTCTCTTGACCTGTACCTACTACATAGTACATACCTACTTATCATGTACTTAGAAGTTTTATTTATTTGCTTTTATATTATTAGATGATGGCCGCGACTTTGTGCGTGGATTAAGTTTTTTTGATTCCCGGGGGAACTCCTTAATTTTCCGAGATAAAAATGCCTATGCCCTTCCCCGGGATGTAATCTACTTCTATACCAAATTTCATCAAAATCGGTTGAAAAGATGGGGCATGAAAGCGTAGCAGACAGACAGACAGATTCTGACAGATAGACAGACAGACACACTTTCGCATTTATAATATTAGTATATGGATTTGAAACAGAATACAACATTTAGGCTGGGAACTGGGAAGTGGTCATCAGAATGGAAAGGTAAAGCTCTTAATTTGTCTAGATAACTTGACTATAGACTCCATTCATATGTGGATTGCAAAACATAAATATACCAGTAGCACTTGCCTGTGGTAATATTAACGAAACTAAAAGCTCTGCTAAATCTGTGCGCATACAAAAGATAAAAGTTAAGCCTTTCAATTACCTACACACATAGGTACATAATTTATCACACTTTATTTCCATGCCGCAGAATCAATGAATACGGCCAGATATCCTATCGATAGTGTTTTGGTGTGGGATGGTGACAGTAATGTTATTAAACTGATTACATTTGTCATAGTGAAAACAGGATGATCCTAATATTTTTACATTCCGCTATAGCATGAGGAATTGAATGACTATAATTTACCTGAAACCTTTTATGACGGTGGTGATGCAATAGATATTGCAAAAATTGCTTAAAACACATTTATAATGGGCTAAGAGTGCAAATTTTTATATTATAACTGAAATTTAATAAAGAAAAACTCCTAATCCATTGATTGGAAACTGTTTAACGAATTATTATTGGAAGTTAAGCACAGTGCATAGTACCTAGGTATATTATTGCATGCCCCTTTTGAAGAGAAACCAGCAAAGTTTTACTATGGCGCACCAAATATAATAATTATTAGGCAAAAACATTAAGCTATCGTGCGTGTAAAAACTCACATCAAATAAAAGTTAACAGTAAATTGACCGGAGCACCATTTATAATTTTATATTGGACTGAGATAATATGTCGGTATCTCATAGAAACTACTATACTCCATAGAAACTTCCATATTGCTGCTGAATGCTGACGGAACATAACGCCAGTGATTTACCTATATATTCAATTTAAAAATAACATGTCAACAATCAAATGCTTTCACACGCTATGTTAAAAGTTACTTTAAGTTTTTATTTGTGCCTTTATATTCATTTTGGATTACAGGTAACAAACAGAGTTAGTCATATTAAGATTATTTTTACTCGAAAATTTTACTTTGATTTTAAATTTAAACACGTCTGCTTTTGCAGATTTGTGACGAGGAATTTACCCATTCTGGAATACGAGTTAAATGGGGCAAAACTGTTCCAGCAAATAATGTGAAATCGGATCCACCGTGTTATTATAATGAAAAATTAGTAACTAGAAATTGTGTGGGTTCTGAGTGGGAACCACCTGCTTCTAAACTCGGTCCATGTTTACAAATAGTTAACTACTATAATCTTTCCGGTTGTCCTCCAGGCTTTGAAAAAATTTCTAAAACCAATCACGCATATTGCTACCAAATTAAAAAACCATCAGCATGGAATTATCCTTGTCTAAAAAGTGGCGGTGCTTCAGTTATTACAGATTTGAGCAATGACGATGTTATTTCATTGTTAAATTCACTAAATGTTAAAAATGATTCACAGTTTTTTTGGTTGCCTGCAAGGCGTACGCAATTTTTCAGTCCAATAGTGTGGTGGCACATTCCAGGGCCTAAATGGGGGCATCCGGTCGAAATAAATAATAATTTAAGATTCAATAGGACAAAGTTTAAAAATTGTTTGCTGTTAGACATCCAACGAAAACTTTTAATAACAGAAACTTGTAGCGATAGTTATCCCAGTTTATGTTTTTATATAAACGATATTCATTATCCAGCAAAATGCCCACCAAATTATCATTCTGTCAGATATATGCCCGATGAAGGAGTGTGTCTTGGAATAGAAGAATCAAGAGCTAATTTAACTTTTAATAGTTTCATTGACAATAAAATATGTAATACGTCAATGGGCAATAAAAACGATGATCTAACGAGGTTTATTTTTAAAAAAATAGCTGCAATGAATAATTTACCTAAAGATACATGGTGCTGGTTTGATTCATTTAACATAAGTCAAAAAAAACATGCAGCTTCTGTTTACTTCAACTTTACATTTCCAGAAATATATATATCAATCAATAATGAAGGTACTCTTGCTTTTGATTTGCAATCAGCTAATGCTACGTTACCATGTATGGCTTGTCTAACTGAAGTGCTTTATAAAAAAACAGAGTTATTGTTTGAGTATAACGAGAAAAAAAATGTTATGTATTTAACTGTATATTATCCTTCAGGTCTTTGGAAATATAGTGAACATGATCGCGGTATACAATGTTTTTCTAATGTAAAGGGGTTCGCTAAAGTAGTACAAATAAATGACATGCCATTTATCGAAGTGAAATCGGACCAATATAATTTAACAATTGATCCGATTAGTATTGACAAAGTTGTATATGAAATAGACATCATTACAGATCAAGCAGCACAATACTGGTGTGAAGGACATACAGCAAATTTTTCCTTTATACAATCTGATATCATCGTAGTAAATCCTCAAGGGGATGGAGTTCATGTTTTTTCTCTTATTATAAAAGTATATGTTTGTTTAGATGATATTGATGGTAATGGAGAAATTATTGTGTCTGAATTATGTTCTAACTTAACATACATATTTAAGGCCGAGAAAGTGATTCTTATGGAATATTTAAATTACAGTTCAAATTTTTTAACGCTTTTATTGCATATGCACATTGCTGTAGATAATGTTCATGATAATAACGCCAGAAACATTCAAAAAATCTATAATATCACACTTAATATAGCTGAAACAGAACTTCCAAAATATAATTATATATTTCTGAACCTAGCAAGTTCTATGTATTGCTTACCAACAACTTCGATTGATAGCTCCAGTATACTCAATTGGGAGCTAACACCTATTGGACACATAACCGCACCTAAACAGTTTTGTTTGCAAGAAAACGGATTGCCAGTAAAAAGAATATGTAATGGAACGTATCTGTCAGGAAGTTTTTGGGGTAATGTCGAAGGAAATTGTAATTATAATTATCAACCTTCTGATAGAACCACATTTTTATACAAATTCGTTAAAGGGCAAGTGCCGAAAAACTATACATCTCATTTTTTGACTGATGGTCTTAGTTTTGTATTACGCGATGTTGATATAATCATACCAGCAGATATTTACTATTTATCAATGTCGCTACAACAAATTTTAAGTATTGCTCAAGGTAATCAAACTTCAATAGACATGGGAAATATACAAAATATAGCATGGGTTATGGATAGAGTTATGGTGCTAAATAACAATTACTTGAGACTAGCCCAAACCCTTAACTCAACAAATGTTATACTAGACTCATTGAATAATATAATAGAAATATTGGCTCAAAAAGATGGAAAAGTAAATAATTTTGAACGCAAAGATCATAGCTTTGGGTATCAACTCGCTACTGAGGCACAGTTCATTTTACAAATTTCATATCCCTCAATTAATAATGTAAGCGGTTTAGCAGTAATTAAATTAGCACTCTCAGAGAATGATTTATTCACAGGCGTAGAAATAAGGCCGTTGTACAAAAATACGAGTTTAGAAGAAGTTATGTCAATTAAGAACTTAGAAATAGCTACTTGGATACCAGACGCAGTACTAAGTAGTGTAAAAAAGATTGAAGATGAATGCAACAATCAAACAAACGCAGATGTAACTAATATGCATGTTATAATCAGCGTTTTTCATAATGATGCCATATTTCAAGAATTAGAAACAAATACCTTCTGTGTGAATAGTCGCATAATAGGTATCTCTTTGCCAGGTTATTCAAGTAACTTTATACGGCCCATACCTTTGATATACAGAGATCTAAATCCAGCATCTTCCGAAAATTTTTGTGGTTATTGGAATTTCCAACCACATTCAGTAGGAAATGTTCCAGGATATTGGTCTAATAGTGGGTGTAATTTGAAAAAATCTGAGAAGGGCTTAACCGTGTGTGAGTGTGATCATCTAACACACTTTGGCCAATTACTTAATATTGGACGAAATAAAAACAGAACCGGTTCAGTCGCAGATATACATACTAAATCGTTAAATATAATTTCATTAGTAGGTAGCTTTCTTTCATTGCTGGGCATTTCGGGTATTTGGATAACAGCTTCAGTATTTCATATATGGAGAAAAAAAGCAAGCACAAAAGTTCTTCTGCATCTTTCTACTTCTATAGCACTACCTCTGATATTCATGGTTGTTTTTAACTTGGACAGTACTATTTTTGTGGAAGTAAATGGCATTTCCATTGTTCCTAAAGAGCTGCTAGCTCTTTGCATTTCTTTGGGAGCTTTATTACACTATTCAGTGCTTGCAAGTTTTATGTGGATGCTAATAGCAGCTGTTTTACAATTTATACGGTATGTAAGAGTTTTAGGAGTATATCGACCTTCCAGGTTTATGATAAAATTTACTTTGATTGGATGGGGGACACCTATAATTCCTGTACTACTTGTTTTAGTATTAGATAGTGAAAACTATATACCTAACGTATCGTCCTTTGGAGAATTAAACTCTTTAATATGCTATCCTAGTGGGCTTTATTTAATTTTTAGCGTTGTTGTGCCAATTTGTATGATTTTAGCTATAAATGTTACTTTGTTTGTTTCTGTAATTTATGCTATATCTAAAGGTCCTGATGGCAAAATGAGAAGGGCAGACATTGACCTTATTGGTGCTCAGTTACGATTGTCTATATTTTTATTCTTTTTATTGGGGTTAACGTGGATTTTCGGAGTCCTCTCATTTTCGACCAACCCGCTTTGGTCGTATCTCTTTTGCTTGACATCTACAATGCAAGGCTTTGTACTGTTTGTTTATTTTATAATATGTGACGCACAAACAAGAAATTTATGGATAACATTAATGAAACCACAGTTTCAATCCGAACCTTCGAGAAAAAGTATCACAAGTATAAGTAGTAACTAAAAAGATTAGTACCTACTCCGTCCAATACCAGTTAAAAGCTGGCTCATTTTATTCGATTTTAACATGACTTGTTAAATTTTATCGTAGAAGCACATTCTAAGGAGAAACGTGTTTAACCCTTAAGCCCTACCCATCCTAGGAGAAACATTATTCCTACCCAGGGGTTTCATAGACCCCAATATTTAAATCATTAAATTAAACACAAATTTAGTGAAAATATTATTTATTTAGAAAGAAAGCTTAACTAGCAGTAAAACAAAATATTCATTTTTTTGGGTGACACATTCATCACATCTTGGTGCAGTATGTTCACCGCAGAGAGATTTACGGCACATGCCACAGAAAACCTTTGTTTTACGGTCCTTCCCCCTTGGGCAGACAGCACATCTTTTTTTTTGCCATGGGAGCAGGATTTGGGTCGACTAAAGGACGCTTTTTTTGTAAAATTCCTCTTAAGAGGTCTTGGAGATTTGTGGGCAAAGAAGGCCATGTTAATCTTTCTTCCATTTGAGGGGTGATCAAATCCAAGGCAAGTTTTTTTAGGAAAAGACGTCTTTTTATGGCTTTTTTGTGGCTATTTTTAGCAGTATCATCTGATCTGATATATCTGATCATCCATTGTTGTGGTTTAGCTAAAACAATTACATCAAACATAATAGGATGAATAAAATGACAAAAAACTTCAAGATAGTGTTTTGTCTATGTAAAGTGAACTAATACTATCTTTATTATCAAACATCAACAAATATAACTTACCTTTTTATTTTTTCATCCAGAAAAAACAGCATAAACCAGTGTATAAACAGCAGCAGAAATATTACTAACAATTACTAATATTACTCTATTCCTACCCCAGGGTCTGATGAACCCCAAAACAGCGATAATTACGTTTTCAGTGCACCAATGCTAACGCACTCGGCACTAGTGACGACAAGATGGCCGCCGGCGTCATCGAGGATTAGCTTGAGTCACGTAACCGTGCGTTTCGTTTCCGCAAAAATATTTTCAAAATATTATACACTTAGGTTTACTGGACCGCCGGGTAGGGTTTAAGGGTTAAATTAAGAATATTACTGATACTGTTGTACACAATCTCTAAACTAAACTGAAATGACAACATTAAAAATATTGCTAACCCTTTCATAATACTCTCTGCAGAAAGAGACAGAACTAGTTTTAGAGGTGTCATTTTAGTTTAGTTTAGAGATTGTGTTATACAGAATTGGCCACAATGTTTAGGTTAGGTTTATGTGTATGTTTAGGTGTTTAGGTTTATGGTACCTAATGTTCGAAAACATAAGAAGTATAGGGGAAGAAATTGCTTACTAATTATGTGATTATTTTGTAACTACTAGACAATGATCTCTAAAAAATACGCGCTTTATAGACAATTGTTGTAAGTTTAACATAGTAACTATAGGTATAGTAAAAATGCATAGATCTGTGAGCACGTCCTTTAATATTATATCTACTATAAAAAATAAGTGACGTGTAAAAATGTTTAATTTTTATATCAAAATAAACATTATATACTAAAATGCAGCTTTTTGATTCAATGACTCCTTTATTAATATAAAAAACTTTCAAGTGCGAGTCTAAGGGTTCCGTACCACCACACAATACAAATTATTTTAGTCAATAACAAGAAATAGGTATATCATAACAACATGTAATCAGCTGAAAAATTACTGACTTACATAATATGGGGCTAAACTGGTAGCGCCTGATTTATAGATTTATAGATTTATAGATTTATAGATTTATAGATTTATAGATTTATAGATTTATAGATTTATAGATTTATAGATTTATAGATTTATAGATTTATAGATTTATAGATTTATAGATTTATAGATTTATAGATTTATAGATTTATAGATTTATAGATTTATAGATTTATAGATTTATAGATTTATAGATTTATAGATTTATAGATTTATGGATTTATAGATTTATTAAATAATATCCTCGGTACGCTTACAGCAATGCCAAAACGCATACCGAGTCAGGAATTACACATTTGACAAAATTCATTAAAACTAATATTAAATACGTCTAGCTGTTGGTGCTGAGCAATCAGATCGTTGAGCAGAGTAAGTACTCGTAGGGTTGGCGCATTTTGTGCAAAATTTGTTCGCGTTACTTTCAAATAAAATAAAACCGGCCAAGTGCGAGTCGGACTCGCGCACCGAGGGTTCCGTACAAACCTGTAGTAAGTTTTAAATTATTAAAAAAAAACTACTTACTAGATCTCGTTCAAACCAATTTTCGGTGGAAGTTTGCATGGTAATGTACATTATATATTTTTTGTAGTTTTATCATTCTCTTATTTTAGAAGTTACGGGGGGGGGACACACATTTTACCACTTTGGAAGTGTCTCTCGCGCAAACTATTCAGTTTAGAAAAAAATGATATTAAAAACCTCAATATCATTTTTGAAGACCTATCCATAGAAACCCCACACGTATGGGTTTCATGAAAAAAAATTTTTTGAGTTTCAGTTCTAAGTATGGGGACCCCCAAAATTTATTGTTTTTTTTCTATTTTTGTGTGAAAATCTTAATGCGGTTCACAGACATTGAATTATATGTACAAGTACTAGAACCGACGCCGCAAACAAAAATTTTGCGCCATGCTTTGCGGCCGGCCGGCTTCACCTTATTTAGTCTCTCGCCTACGCTCTTCGCGGCCGCGTGTCGAAATTGTGCTCGCACGAAAATTTTAAAATGCCGTCGTGCGTTATAAAAACGTCTAAAAATAATACAACTGTAAATAAAAAAGATTCTGGCGTGACATATCATCGGTAAGTAAACAAAACGTTTACGAAAACAAACCAAAACAAATTTTTGAAGATATTTTTCTACTGATTCACCCACGTTCCACCATTTCTCGGAATATCATAGATTAAAAGTGAATTTTACCTACAGATGAGACACCTACGATCATACATTTTACATTTTACTTTTTTATTATTCGACCGATTTCATTAAAATCAATATTTGGGGCTCCCTAGGATCACAAAACAGGAAACTGTTACCAAAATTTAAAAAAGCCAGCGCCATTTTGAAATTCTTTGTTATTGTACCGATTTCGTTCAAAATCGATATCTGAGGATCCCTAGGATCACAAAACAGGAAACTGGTACCAAAATTTAAAAAAGTCAGCGCCATTTTGAACCTTCTTTAGTTTCTCGGTAATTAATTACAGTAGAACTTTAAAAATTTAACAAATAAAATTTTGCTCTCTTGTTACACAAATAACTATTATAGGAAACGATGTTTTTTTTCACTTCATTTCTATAATGATAAGGTAGAATAAGATAAAAATGTCACTATTATTTTTTAACAAATAGGATTGGTTAAGTTATAACATTTTCTTTTATAGTGTCAACAGTTCCTAATAAAAAGGTTAAAGTTGTATAAAATGCATATCTTTTTGTTTTTACTTTTTAATTATTTTTTTCCGTCTATAAAACTAGGTCTACTATTATCTTATTTCATATGTGCACTTTATGCAGTCTCACACTGCATAAATTCAAAAGTACATAGTCTCATTGAATAACCCAATAGGCAGAAAATACTTAGTGTCACTTCTGCGTGTCTCATCTATGACCTTACCAGCGCGCACCCCGCGCGTCCCGCACCCGCCGCGTGCTTCGCGACGCAGCACAGATTTCATTCGCGGTGTCTTCTCTAGTACGTTAGTACATAATACCTCAATGTTCACAGAATACATCTACTTACCAAGTTTCAACAGTATAGTTCTTATAGTTTCGGAAAAAAGTTGCTGTGACATACGGACGGACAGACAGACAGACAGACAGACAGACAGACAGACATGACGAATCTATAAGGGTTCCGTTTTTGCCAAATTTGGCTACGGAACCCTAAAAAGGGCAATCGCCTACAGTCTACACGAACGGACAGTCTTACCCGGCGCCCTCACTGCCAATGCGCACCTAGACAATGTGTCGGGGTTATCAACTTTGCCGTGGAGTAAAAGGTAATAGTGTAGCAGAATAGCTCTGTTCCTCCTTGTTTCTAGAGTTTCTAGCCCCAACATACCCAATACAAAAGCTGAAGGATACAAGTATGGATAGTACCCATATAGTTTCATAAACAAGTTGCGAGAAAACTTACGCTGTACTTTTTCTATGGCTAGAGTATAATTTGCATGTGGTGGGCTCCACACTGCGGAATTATACTCGAGCTTACTGCGGACGTACGCGTTGTATAGTGTAATCATTACACATGGAAACGTAAAACGGTTACTCTGCCGTAACACAAATCCTGAAATCCTAAAAGCTAGCGCTTCTTTGCATATTTTATTAATGTGATCACTAAAAGTTAGTTTTGTATCAATAATGAGACCAAGATCGCGAATCTGACTCACCCTATCCAGTATTATGCCCGATAAGGTATAGTCAGCGACGAAAATGCTACGATTGCGAGACAAAGTTATAATTTTGCATTTAGATGTATTAAATTCCAGAGAGTTATTTTTAGCCCAATCCTGAACATTATCAATGTCCTGTTGAAGTAGTTTGGTATCGGAAGTATCGCCTATGCGAAGAAATAATTTTAAGTCGTCTGCAAACATTACACATTTAGCATGCTTAATTACTTCAGGTAGGTCATTAATCATGATTAGGAATAGGGTAGGACCCAAGGTGCGTCCTTGACTTACACCTGAAGTTGTTGTAAAGGGATCAGATTTATATTCAGCTAGTTGTACATATTGTTGTCTGTTATAAAAGTAACTTTCAAAAAACGCTATAAGTTTAGGAGTGAAACCTATGTGAGATAACTTCTGCAAAAGGACATTAGTTTCTACTCTGATGGTAAACAATTCGACACCCTATGAGTACAAAACCTATTAACGATTTTCGGATTTTTTCCTATACTTGTGCTGTGAGACCTTGCTTATTGTCAATTTTCATGATTCTAGATCAACGGGAAGTAAGGCGAGTATCAAAATATGCAAAATATGCGGCATAAACAGCCGTATCTTTTAATTGCGTTGAATTAGAAGCTTGATTTCTTTACAGCTACAAGGAACCGTAGACCTTAGTATTTGATATAAATTTCAACCTGTTACCTTTAAGCATCCCCGAGAAAAAGGTGGTTGACAGTTTGATAGACAGACAGAAAGACCGTCAGACGGACAACGAAGTGATTCTTTAAGGGTTTTTTTTCCTCTTGAGGTACGGAACGACCTAACAATTATTGTCTACAAATGATATGATGTAATATGATTTCCCCTTGGGCTTTCCCTGTCTGACTTACAACGTACAGCCTGAGCGGAGCGGTTTTTTTTATGACGTAAATATTCACTTATGAATGAGGTTTCGGTTGAAGATGAAGGATTTCATAGCAGCAACGGGTCTGTAGTATTATATAGGTATAGATACCTGATAGATACATTTATTTCATTGAAACGAGCAAGTATACATTCCATGCATACTGTTCGATTCGAAGTAAGTAGATCTTGAGCAGTCATGTTTACAAATAAATTTTCGTATCAAAACATCACGAAAAATTACATAGAGTGCAATGAACGCATGGATATTGATCGAGTAACTTGTTAGGAGTTAGAATACCGATTTATATAACTGGAATAAACCAAATGTTTCCTTTTCTAATACCAAATTATCATAGGAGTTAATGGGCTAAAAAATTAAAAACCAGAAAATCTTCATGAATTACCAGTAGAGCTTAAACATCGTGTTTACATAAATAATGAAGACTATTTGTTATACTTTGTGCTTGTGGTTAACAGTTCATACAGCATATTGCACGTTGCGGGATTTTGCGACATGTCATGATAATTTTGACCTGAAGCCGCCTGATGGAATTCTGAAAGAACATACTTTTACGTGGCTTGGTTTTGCACAGTATCTACACGGTAAGACTTAATATAAGTAGTAATCAGAATTTATATTCGTAGTGTCTGTGTCAACTCCTTTTGTATGGTTTTTTTTTATTCACTACAAGTAAGCCCTTGACTGCGATCTCACCTGATGAAAAGTGATGATGCAGTCTAAGATGGTAGCGGGCTAACCTGTTAGGGGCATGGCAGTTATACTACCCATACCTCTATTCGATTTCTACCCGGCATCGTACCGGAACGCTAAATCGCTTAGCGGTACGTCTTTGCCGGTAGGGTGGTAACTAGCCACGGCCGAAGCCTCCCACCAGGCCAGACCAGGAAAATTTCAGAAATTATAAATTCCCAAATTCACCCTGCCGGGGATCGAACCCGGGACCTCCGCACGTTAAGCGCTTTACTCTGCGCCACGGAGGTCAAAAGTATGTAAAAAGTATGTAAAGTATGTGAAAGTATTCGACAACCACTGACCCGATCTCGACGACACACGAGAAACCAGAGATCCTAAAGACGATCTAGCTAGGGTAATATATAATTTTTATCCTATAAAAACATCTTAGTTTGAATGAAAAATATCACAAAGATGAAAAAGAAAACTGATTCGTTAATTTAGGTAGTCAAATCCATATCCATACTAATATTATAAATGCAAAAGTGTGTCTGTCTGTCTGTCTGCTACGCTTTCCCGGCCCATCTTTTCAACCGATTTTGCTGAAATTTGGTATAGAGGTAGGTTATATCCCGGGGAAGGACATAGGCTACTTTTTATCCCGGAAAATTAAGGAGTTCCCCCGGGAATCAAAAAAACTTAATCCACGCGGATGAAGTCGCGGGCATCATCCAGTCTTTTACAAAAGAAATTTAAAGTTATTTTTAATGCACAAGGTTAAACCAACTGGATTATTATTCCAAGAGTTATTGTGATTAATAGGATGGGGCCTCAGCATTAATGAATACGATGCAGAGTGAGATTATTTTTTTACACATTGAGAAAAGTGGGACATTGTTTACTAGTGGGATGGTAAAGAAGGAATATCAGAAAGGTAAATCTAACCCTCTAAGTCTAGTCGAAGTCAGCCTGTCAGCAGCTGCAGGAGCAGCAGCTGTGTGTAGTCAGCTTAATTCTACCTTCACCAAACACGTTAATATAAACGGGGTTTTAAAATTAAAAAAGGGTGATATTCTTATAAATCCATTTTTAACCGACTTCAAAAAAAAAATTTCAAAAAAAAATAAAAACCGACTTCAAAAACCACAAACACTAAAAAGTAAAAAATAATTTAATTTATTATGTATACAAGAGTTAATGTAGTTCTATAATAACATTTTTTGGAGTCGGTACCAATTAGCCGCATGAACCGTCTACCTAGATACTCTTCATTATTGTTGACGTGAGTCCACATTGGCACCGACTCCAAAAAATGTTATTATAGAACTACATTAACTCTTGTAAACATAATAAATTAAATTATTTTTTACTTTTTAGTGTTTGTGGTTTTTGAAGTCGGTTTTTATTTTTTTTTTGAAAATTTTTTATTTCACAATTTTTAGTGGCCCCACTGTTTTAAAATACAGGCTGTAACCAGAACGCTAGTAAAAACTTAGCGTTATTGTTAAACTACCTAAACACAATCCTAACCTAAACCTAAAACCTAAACCAATAACCATTTGCCTCATTTTGTAGTTTTAGTGATTTAGTATTTTTCAAATCCGCAATGTATAGCGTGCAAAACTCGGGTCAATTCCCACCTACGACGACTTTTTTAAATTATTTTTTCGCATTTTTTTTGTGGTATCATATCAGTAATCATCAGTACTATCATATGTCTTCGTTTTTGCTAGCGCTCTGGTTACACCCTGTATGCTATGCCTGGTTAAAAAAACCTACTGTTTACTAATATCTAATATAATAATGTCCTCCCGACCGAATTTCGGCCACGGCGGCCAATCTCCAGAGAGATTAGCCATCTGCGCGGGAGATATTATAGTGCACAAGTGTGTGCGCAAACACAGGTGCACTCTCTGTTCCTTTACTCTCATAGCCCGATGGGACGGAAAATCCGTCACGACCGGAGGGAGATCAGGCGCAGGACCGACGGCTTAACGTGCTCTCCGAGGCACGGGGGTGAAACACCGCCAACTTCCTAACTCCGGGCTAGCACTGAGAATTTCTTGTCAGAAAAACCCAGACTTGTTGTGACCGGACCCCCGGGTCCGGTCACAACAATAGCAGTCGAACATGCTAACCACTAGACCAACGAGGCAGTTACTAATATCTATTATACTGATCGCGAGCAACTCTATCCATTGAGGAGTTCTGTTCTCCATCTCCGAAGATATACATCAGATCTTCACCAAATTAAAATGGGACCACCTCTGAAGTATGACCTACCAAACAAAAAAAGAATTATCAAAATCGGTTCATAATTGGCGGATAAATCGCGTAACAAACATAAAAAAAAAACCAAAAAAAAACAAAAAAAAAAAAAACATACAGTCGAATTGAGAACCTCCTCCTTTTTTTGAAGTCGGTTAAAAAAGGAGGAGGTTCTCAATTCGACTGTATGTTTTTTTTTTTTGTATGTTTGTTACGCGATTTCTCCGCCAATTATGAACCGATTTTGATAATTCTTTTTTGTTTGGTAGGTCATACTTCAGAGATGGTCCCATTTTAATTTGGTGAAGATCTGATGAATATCTCCGGAGATGGAGAACGGAACTCCTCAATGGATAAGAGTAAATTGCTCGCGATCAGTGTGATAGTTTTGTAAACACTATGTTTTAACCATGCATAGCATATCTCGTTCTGGTTACATTCTGTATTTTAAAACAGTGGGGCCACTAAAAATTGTGAAATAAAAAATTTTCAAAAACATAATAAAAACTGACTTCAAAAACCACAAACACTAAAAAGTAAAAAATAATTTAATTTATTATGTATACAAGAGTTAATGTAGTTCTATAATAACATTTTTTGGAGTCGGTGCCAATGTGGAGTCACGTCAACAATAATGAAGAGTAGGTAGACGGTTCATGCGGCTAATTGGTACCGACTCCAAAAAATGTTATTATAGAACTACATTAACTCTTGTATACATAATAAATTAAATTATTTTTTACTTTTTAGTGTTTGTGGTTTTTGAAGTCGGTTTTTATTTTTTATTTTTAAATTTTTTATTCTTTCTCTTTTTCTACTTTTATAACAAGTCACAATTATTACAGTAACAACGGGTTTACCTCACCACAGTAAAGCTCCTCGCGTGGTTCTCATACACAAGCAGTTTGCTGCTGGCACTGCTACTGATTTGCTGCGTTTGCCGAAAAATTACAAATTGTAAATATTACACTGTTTAAACTAATTATATTACCATTTGATTTTACATCATCATGCCCGACATGCATTGCAATGCGAATCGCATACTTGCCAATAATTGTACCATGGTTCTCGAGGGCTAACTCTCTGATATTTTAATATCATTTCTAAAAATGTTTTCGGAAAATCTATTTTAGAAATGATGCGTGACAACGGAACCCTACGTTTTGAGTATGCTGACCAACAGGGCCAGCTTATTGCGATTCAAGTTAGCCCTCTACTGCGATCTCTCCCTTATGTCATTACTCATTAGAGATTTAGCGGCTTGGCTAAGCTGCTAAACCTGGTCGTACATTTTGCACATCGATGTATTTTGCAGTCTATGTTGAATCCGTTAAGCTTAAGTATTCCAATGTGGAATTAATAATATGTATATAGTTATTATTGACCGAGCGAAGCGAAGGTCTCTGAGTCTACTTGAGTGAATTGGCACTTGTCGGTCCGTCCGTCCGTCCGTCTGTCCGTCCGTCTGGCAGAGCCTTATAACTTCTGAATTACTGAACGTAATTACTTCTAATATGTAAACCTATGGCGTCCAGCCGAATATGGCTTAAAAAGTTATAAAAATATTTATTTCAGGGGGGAATCTCTCATAGAAGCGAATGCGAAGTAAAATATTTTTTATAGCGTTACATAGAGTTGCGGTATATTATTTTAAAGATAATTAGGAATAGAGTCCAAAAATTTTTTTTTTAATTTTCCCCTAAAATTGACGAAATGGGGGGCATTCAAAGTGGAGATTTTCTAACGTCCAAAGTTGACCTCAGAACTCTCAATTTTCTGACAGGCTAAGCCGAAACTTGATCAATTATTTGAATTATATCCTGTACTTCAACAACAAATACTAAAATTAGATAATAATATTATAAGGAAACGAAATTATTTAATTTTTAATGATGATGATATTTTTAACAGAACTTCACCATGATGAAGAATAAACGATTCGTGCGGCTAATAATTGGGACCGGCTCCAAAAAATATTATTATAGAACTACATTAATTAATTCACTACATATACTATTTTATATAATACTAGCTGATGCCCGCGACTTCGTCCGCGTGTTTTAAGTTTTTTTTCCCACAGGCACTGCAAAAAATCACGTTGATCCGTTGCTCTGTTGCGGCGTGATTGAAGATTAAACTCTCTATTTAACGTTCTTGGTGATCGAATTTTCAAAAATGGTGAAACACGTACTTCTTCATATTAAACCGAAAGCTCAAATACCAAGTTTCATGGCTTTAACTTGAAAAATGAATGACTTTCATACCAACTTTCAACCCCTATTTTACCCCTTTGGGGGTGGAATTTTGAAAAACTGTGACACATAATATACTTCTTTATTTATTACCTTAAGCGAAAATACCAAGTTTCATGGAAATAACTTGAGAAATGACGGACTTTCATACAAACTTTCAACCCCTATTTCACCCCTTTAGGGATGGAATTTTGAAAAATCCTTCCTTAGTGAGCGCCTACGTCACAAAAGGAACCTACTGTCAAAATTTCAAGTTCTAACCCCAGCGGTTTAGGCTGTGCGTTGATATATAAGTCAGTCAGTCAGTCAGTTAGGACTTTGAATTTTATTTAGATAAAATTACTACCTATATTACGAAGAATACGCCATGGTTAACACGACAATGTCGTGTTTACCATGCCGTATATAGTAAATAATATATTATATAGTAATAAATGTAGTGAATTAATTAATGTAGTTCTATAATAATATTTTTTGGAGCCGGTGCCAATTATTAGCCGCACGAATCGTTTATTCTTCATGTTGTCTTGGGTCTCCACATTGGAAAAATAATAATTCCAATTAATAAGGATCTCTGATCTTAACGAATAATTAGACTGTACTACTACACTACAATAGAAATATCTGGGAGACACTGAAGCTCACAAATATGTTTGCAAATGGCGATGACAATCGTGTTTACCATACCGTATTCTTTGTGCCGTTGAAACTCAAGTGTTAAATTCTCTACAATGACCTTTATTGTTATTTTTCAGAGGAAATACAATATTTGGTGACTATGAGCGGGATGAGGAAGACTGTGGCCTCACTCGCTCGCAAACCAAACTGGGTATCAAGTGCCAACGAGCCTACATTGAAATTCCAATTATTGATATCGCCCCACATCCTGAATATACTCGGTGAAATTTATTCTTTAGCTATATATTTTTTACGAAGTAAATCGCTAACTTTTAATATGACTTGCTTTAATGCTGTAGATCAGGGATTGCCAAACTATTTTGGGCAAGAACCCCTTTTCAAAAATGAACCTCAGACCCCAAAGCCACATTACTTTAAAAATCCCATCGCTAGTTTTTTCCTATGGATACAAAATACTCTCCAATTTAAAAACGTTGTGGTTGGTTAAGTGAGTAAACGTGACATCATTTTCACATCAAAATTTAACAAAATAAATAGACATAAAATATACCTACATAATATAATAAGGTATATTATATTATGTAGGTATATTTTACCTACCTTACCTACTTAATAAATAGTATTTCTAGTCTTAAAAATAACTATTTTAGTGTGCCCTATCTACTGAGTGGAGACATAAAATTCAGTAATTTATATCTAATTAATAATTAATTATTAATACAAATTAAGTACGTAAAAATACTTATGGAGGACCTTGTCGACCCCTAATATCAGATTTCGTTTATGTCGACCCCTGGGAAACCGTTATCGACCACTTTGGGAATCCCTGCTGTAGATAAACATTGTGAGGAAACCTGAATGCCTGAGAGTTCTACATAACGTTCTCAAAGGTGTGTGAAGTTTGTCAATTTGCACTTGGCCAGCGTGGTGCACTATGGCCAAATCCTTATTTTTTTTATCCAGTACAAGTTAGCTCTTGACTGCGATCTCACCTAATGGTAAGCGATGATGGTAGCGGGCTAACCTGTTAGGGACATGGCAGTTATATTAAACCCATACCCCTATTCGGTTTCTACACGGCATAGTACCGGAACGCTAAATCGCTTGGCGGCACGTCTTTGCCAGTAGGGTGGTAACTAGCCACGGCCGAAGCCTCCCACCAGGCCAGACCAGGGAAAATTCAGAAATTGTAAATTCCCAAATTGACCCTGCCGGGGATCGAACCCGGGACCTCCGCACGTTATGACAACAGCGCTCAACACTGCGTCACGGAGGCCTTCTCATTCTGAGAGGAGACTTGTACTCAGTAGTCAGCCGGCAATGGGTTGGAATGATAATGATGATGAATCTTTTACAGCGTGATATAAAGGCGTTCGTCTTTACCAAACAAACGTACTTTCGCATTTATATTATGGTATTAGTACGGATTTAGAGTATAGGTAATTTATAGATACAACGTACATTGAAATTTTGAATTCATTTGTCAATGTAAACAAAGTTTGTTTTAATACATTTTTCATCCCACCATCTCGGAAAGAGTATTTTTACTCTTCGATATCTGAAGGTAAAATCCGTTATTATCCTCTAGAGGATAAAGTAAATTGAATTTAGAACATCGTGTGCACGTTAGTAAATATCACTCGTCTGTGAAGTTTGTGAATTCAAAACATCATTAAAACCTATTTACTTGTACCTCTATGGTGCCGAATTTCCAAAAAACTCACACTCGTAACCTTCTTGGTGTACTTTTTTAATTTGCTTTGCGCGCACCATTTTCTTTCACGTCATATTGTTTAAAATTAAAACCGATTAAAAACAAGAAAATTGAAAATAAGTGAAAAACCTAAAATGAGTGATTCTAGTGACGAAGAAATTAACAGAATTGAATTTAATCTTGTGATTTTTTTTGCATTTAGTCATTTCTTTGCTGAGGTGGGATGAAAAGTTACCTTGTGATTTTTTTTGCATTTAGTCATTTCCTCGCTGAGGTGGGATGAAAAGTTACGTGTTGCACTTGAGTGAAAAGATTTTTCACCTCGTGCTCTTTTGATTCCCTCGCTGACGCTCAGGATTCTAATTTTTGAATCACTCGCTCCGCTCGTGATTCAATTTTAGAATCCTTCGCTTGCTCGGTCATCAAAATTGAGCACGCGGTTAAAAAACAACTTTTCACTCTTGTATAACAAATAACTATTAAAATCTGTTTTTTTATCATGCTTTCACATCCATTCATCTTTTCAACCAATTTTTGATCAAATTTGGTTCAATTAAAGGTTGTGTCCGTGGAAGTAGGTACATATATAATATTAAGCTACTTTTTATACCGGAAAATTTAAGAAAATTAAGGAGTTCCCGCGGAAATTACATAAAACTTAAACCATGAGGACTGTCAGCATCAGCTAGTCTAAGTAATTATGTATATTTAAATAAAAATCAATTGCCAAATTGCCAATTGTGTTTGAGGGTGTCCCGGGGGATGGTTTATATTCCACATTCGACCCGGTAGCGCTGCAATCGGGTTCTCGGTACAGGGCAGGACGTCTTCTGGGCTCACTAGTTAAAAGTTGTAAATGATATCCTTAACATTTGCAGATTTGGGGTCGGAAATAGTTTGGCCTTGGTGAAATTACTGCGTCCACTTAAATCACGTAAGACATTAATAATTTAGCTGTATACCTATATTTTATTGTAGATATCTTCTGCAAAAGATCAATCTGTGTGAAAAACAAAGCCCTCTATTATTGGTACCTACTTGGTGTAGACTTAAATATATTTTTGTAACCATTACATTACTTTCACATGTATAATAGATACGTATTTAACTACTCTACCACGCACGAGGCCTATTAGTAAAATCCTATAAAAATTAGAGATTTCACCGAATACTTTTGTTTATTCAAGTTTAGGTGTAATATAATTTTATATCAAACATAAAAGGCTCATGAAATGCATGAAAATGGGTGTGTGCGAATGCTTTTCTTGTAAATAATATTTGAATTTTTACAATCGTTACACAGACTTTTAATTTGTTACTTATTATAGAGCCTCTTAAAGAGCGCCATACATTTTGATATCGTACGTGACCTAAACGCGCGTCCCACACGCTTCCTTTGTAAAGTCAATAGAGCTAATTAATTTAATTTAATTTCAGATTACATGATACCGATTTGCTTACCATCGCTACATGAACGTGAAAAGAAAAGAAGAGATAAATTTGTATTTATGGTGGACTACCTAAACTGTAAGAAAAAAAGATGTATTGTTTAGTATATATTTAGGTATAGGTATGCTAAAAAACCATACCTGACTCAACTCAAAACAGAAAAACTTCACCGACCACCATCACGGTGGGAAAAGAGAAGGAACACTAAAATAGTAGGTTCGACATCACATCAAACCGCTGCGAATAAAAGCTAATTATTATTATTACTGGTTTCCTGCGGCTTAATCTACGTGGATTTAGGTTTCTAAAATTCCTTTATCATTGTGGGTCTAGGAAAACCTGCATGTAAAATTTCTAGACCCGAACGTTGAAACAGAATCGTTTTCTACTGAAGAGACTAGATGATGCCCGCGACTTCGTCCGTGTGAATTAAGTTTTTTTAACTCCCGGGGGAACTTCTTAAATTTCCAGGAAAAAATGTAGCCTATGTCCTTCCCTGGGATGTCAAATTTCATCAAAAATGGTTAAAGCAATGGGCCGTTAAAGCGTAGCAGACAGACAGACACACTTTCGCACTTATAATTTTAGTATGAATACCAAATAGATACTTCAATACAAAATGTTCTTTAGTTCGTGAGATGTCTCTTCCGCAGCTGTACCTCGTGACTTCGATTCTGAGAAGATGGCCAAAAAGTCACTGAAACTGTTTACGCACAAAGATTGCAGAAGGCATCGAATGCGATCGGTATGTTTATTTGTTAAAATAAAAAAATTGTAAAATGACTGTATATAAGGGAAAGGGCCTGCGACCCACGTTCTGGTTCCTATCTGGTTCAAAGGTTATCCATCGCTATTCAGCGTGGCAATGCTGCAAGCTTGATGGGTACCTTTGGCCTAGGGGCAACCAGGGATGGTCTTTTTGATTAGGGTTTTATTTTTATTTTTTGACTGTTTTTATAAACACGCGCATTCGAGTATTTTTGACCTTTTACTTTTTATTACCAAACTTTTGGTACTAAATAAATTCGGTGTATTTTATTAACGGGACTGTTACCAAAATGCACCGAACTTTTTGTACTGCCACTGAAAAATGTACTTTTTTATTGCGATTTTAACTGCAGGACTATCAACCGAACTACTGCAACTAGGTTAAATTCAGGTAAAATTAACGGTCAAACGATATAAAATGATCCTAAATCCTATTTTACTCCATTTATTAATAACTTTCTTATTGTTGATATTATTAACTTCAAAGTATTTTTCATCCCACCATCTCGGAAAGAGTATTTTTACTCTTCGATATCTGAAGGTAAAATCCGTTATTATCCTCTAGAGGATAAAGTAAATTGAATTTAGAACATCGTGTGCACGTTAGTAAATATCACTCGTCTATGAAGTTTGTGAATTCAAAACATCATTAAAACCTATTTACTTGTACCTCTATGGTGCCGAATTTCCATACAATCGTTTTTAATTTGTTAAAAACTCACACTCGTAACCTTCTTGGTGTACTTTTTTAATTAGCTTTGCGCGCACCATTTTCTTTCACGTCGTATTGTTTAAAATTAAAACCGATTAAAAACAAGAAAATTGAAAATAAGTGAAAAACCTAAAATGAGTGATTCTAGTGACGAAGAAATTAACAGAATTGAATTTAATCTTGTGATTTTTTTTGCATTTAGTCATTTCCTCGCTGAGGTGGGATGAAAAGTTACCTTGTGATTTTTTTGCATTTAGTCATTTCCTCGCTGAGGTGGGATGAAAAGTTACGTGTTGCACTCGAGTGAAAAGATTTTTCACCTCGTGCTCTTTTGATTCCCTTGCTGACGCTCAGGATTCTAATTTTTGAATCACTCGCTCCGTTCGTGATTCAATTTTAGAATCCTTCGCTTGCTCGGTCATCAAAATTGAGCACGCGGTTAAAAAACAACTTTTCACTCTTGTATAACAAATTTAACTATTAATCCTAATTAATTAATCAATTAGGATTAAAATATTTTATAATATTAAATATTAATTTTGGAACTCGCTGTCGTGAAATTACAGAAATTAGGAAGTGAAGGTGTGACCCACGTGCTCTGCAGTTCTGGTTGCGGCATGCGCCCTGGCGCTCCTCTGGTCAGCCACGCTATTGAAGGCGCCTTCCAGCTTATCGGCATAGCAGCCGGTGGAGCACCTTGCATTCGCCGCGCCATGCGAAAAAGGCTTAACAGGGAACCTCCTGTATACATCGACGTATACCCTTACGTGCCTTGGATAATCAACTTCATCACTGGTAATGTGCTGCCCCGGCCATATCCAGATAACTTTATGCTGGTGGAAGGGGGTTCGAGTACGTGTTTTTTAATATATTTATTGTTGCATAGTTACATAATATTGTTGTATTTAACTTACTGTTGCCCGTGACCTCATTCGCTATGATTGTATTGTCATTGGTATGACCGGCAAAGAGACCAAAAAATGTCGTGATTTAAGTGTTAATACTTCCTCAAGATATGTTTCCGTGAATACGCAAGTATGTGTGTCGGTCCCTTTACCTTTTCACAGACCAATCGTGATATCAGATTTGATTAGCAATAAGGATGGACGAGCATTATTTAAAACTGCTCCCAAGGTAATGGCTTTAGTAGCTTGAGTAGTTGCTGAAATATGGAAGTGTGTACAGAAAGGTCAGGCGGACGGTCATACCATCAGTAAATAGTCTAAGTTTATGATAAGGGTTCCTTTTTGCCATTTTGCTATTGAACCTTAAAAATATCTCCTAATACGTTGTATTATTTAAGGTATGGGCATACGTCGAGAATTTCTCAGAGCAAGAAAGAAACAAAAATCTGGATGGCGGGCACGGACATATGTTACTGGGGATTACTGTTTCAAGAGTTATAAGAAAATGTCCCGCACGGCATTTTTCTATTCAGAAAAATTTGAAGTTAACGCGGACCCTCCAGCTAAAATGAACGTTATCATGAAGGTATCCATCTTATCATTTTCTTTCAGTGTTTACTCCTCATTGCGATTTCACAGAATATAAAAATAATAGTAGTTAAAAAATAAATATTATTTTATCTGTGATAGTAGGTAGTAGGTACCTACAATGGTTTGTGATCCCATAAGTTCCATAAGTTTTTTTTTTATTATAATTGCGGTGGGCCTCAGATCCATCTGCATACGACAGAGACATTGACATAATAAAAAAGATACTAAAATGTGCTTTTCGAGAAACGGATTATGACTAAATTCTACAGCAAACTTTGCTTAAACCAGTGCAAACGATTGATATGAGCTGTCTCAACTCGGCAACGCATAACTCCCAGATGAGACATCCTAATCTAACGCAATCATCCCTATGCCTTAGGCTTCTAAAGCTGACATCCAAATCTAAGTGCTTACTAATAATTTAACTTCTTCTTTTAGTACGATACGAATTACGTAAATAACAAAGGAGCATGGATTTGACTCGCTCCAGCAATGCTAAGGACAGCGGTTACTTATGTAGTTACAAATTAATGAAATTGTAATTTTTTTTTTTTTTTTCAAAAGAGCAACCGCCGAGTTTCTTGCTGGTTCTTCTCGGTAAGAACGGCATTCCGAACCAGTGGTAGATTCATTCGACTTTTCATAAGCACTTGTAAAAAGTCTATTTAAATAAAAACTTTTGAATTTTTGAATACCTTCTAAACACCTCATCATTGGTATTTTATCGCGCGTTATTACGTATGAACTCACACCGCCGGCTTAACAATTGGCGCACGTCAATTTGTTCAGATAATCAGGAACAGGCTCGCACACTGTCGCTCCAGCACCATTGAAGATTGGAACAGTGTTAATTCTTTCACGCTTTTCACTTGCCTTCGATATGTTGTTTCAACTTTCAGGTATCGGCTGGTATCGAAACCACGATTGTCTGTGCCAAGCTGCTTATGCCAAACCGTTTAGTCACACCAGTAATCGATGGGGTCGGCGGATACAATATCACGGTCACGTTCAATACCCTCTGGTTTCCGTACAGCTTTTACTTTTCGCTAGGACTATACGGAAGAAATACCACTAAGAAAGATTTCTCCAAATGGATCTTTGAACGAAATCCGGGCTTTTGGTAACCTTAAATATTCTAGGGAATAATTGGCATATCAAGAAATAAGTGTACGAAGAAGCACATTGACATAGCATATTGCGGCAGGGTAAAAGTTAAATGATTTGCTTTGCACATAAGTGTCTTGAGCTTTGTCGCTATACCATATTGTCATATTAACTTGACCGTGTTACGACAGTTTTTAATGAAACCGCCATGCCAAGCATCATGATCTTTTTTTTTTTTTTATCTACTACAAGTTAGCCCTTGACTGCGATCTCACCTGATGGTAAGTGATGATGCAGTCTAAGATGGTAGCGGGCTAACCTGTTAGGGGCATGGCAGTTATATTAAACCCATACCCCTATTCGGTTTCTACACGGCATTGTACCGGAACGCTTAATCGCTTGGCGGCACGTCTTTGCCGGTAGGGTGGTAACTAGCCACGGCCGAATGACCTGACCTGATGTTGTATCTAGGACATTCTGCACTTCTTAAATTAGGCACTCGAGTACTTCCCAAACATCAGATAGACTTAACGTAGCCATTTTCAGTAGATGACTCCACATACATATACATACATATTTTAGATACATATTATTTTGAATATAATAGACATTGTTACCATAGTGGTTTTATTCGTTTTGTACCTAATAAATACGGTTTGTATGAAAAATGTTGTATGATTTTTTCGACTGCACATTCAACTGACTCAAACTAACGCTTTTATTGGCAAATTCATGGAATTCGGGAACAGCCAAAATGTATACAAGCTTGGTATTTCATAGACAGCCTAGGGCGATATTCTCGTATTTCATATCTTCGTTTTAGAAGCCAACCTAATTTTTTCCAATGTCATGAAAACACTCGCATTATATTTTAATGTAAAAGTAAGAAAAGTGTATTTATTTAACTGGTAAAATTATCATAAATGTCAGTTTTACCCTTTATCATGATTGAGTCTTAGGGATAATATTATTAAAAAAATCTGACTAATTGTTAAAGATAAATTAAGCAGCGTCCACAGATACTGTGTCTTCATCGTTCATGCCTTTATCGCTGTTGTCAGATTGACCAAATGGTGTTTGAGGGGGTAAAGGATTGGAAGGTTGTGGCAGTTGAGGAAACTGTGGTCGCTGAGGAAACTGTGGCAACTGTGGGAATTGAGGGAGCTGTGGGAATTGAGGAGCTTGTTGCTGAGGGAACTGTGGTAACTGAGGGAACTGAGGCAATTGTGGGAAATTAGTACCGGATGGTAAAAATTGTAGGTAAGGTGGGAACTGATGAGATATTTGAGGAACTTCAGGCATATTTTTCGAGTCTAAGGACGATTGAGGGTAAGAAGAGGGGCTGCTAGCTGGGTATTGCGGCTGAGGTTGTGATTGCGATTCGCTGGATGATTGTTGCTGCTGATTAGGTGACATGTCTGCGGAGTCAACGACTGCTGTATCTTCATCACCTGCTGGTTGCTCAGCTGGTTGGGTTTGTATTGGTGACTGTGCAGGGGCTATTGGACCGATCGGCGCAGGCGCAGCTGGAGCGATAGGCGACAGAGAAGGATAGAGAAAACTACTCGTAGGGTAATATGAAGGTGCTAGTGATGGTGAGTAGGATGGTAGGTAAGATCCTGGATAAGATATTTGGTAGCCGAACTGTGGCTGGTAACGTTGCGCTGGAACCTATAAACAAAAAAAAAATATTTTTGTGAGATACTACCAGCACAGAATACTTTATATCTTCTAGTGTGTGCCCTTACTCTAGTTATAATATCCTAATAATTATGATTTGAAAATTTTTTTTTTTTCATCGAGATCTAATTTAAAACCCGGGTTCGCACGGGTCTTTCTCTCAACATTGAAATATTATGTAAATGCAAGATTTCATGCTAAGTGTTTATGCCGTGAATATTCAAAATCTCACTGAAACTTAGAGAGATACACAACTAAATAAGATTTTTTTATCCTTCTACAAGTTAGCCATTGACTGAGATCTCGCATGGATCGTAAGTGATGATGCAGACTTATACGGTAGCGGGCTAAGCTATAGACAGTGTACAGGCCGTTATATATATATAAACCAACAAATAAATGCGAAAACCCAAAGAGAAAATTCAGAAATGATAAATTCCAAAATTGGCGCTTCCGGTGATCGAACTGGGGACTTCTCACTTTTAAGACCACAGCGCTCTCAACTTCGCCAGGAAGGTCGCTAAAAGTCAAAAGGTCAGCTCGTTAGTACTTTGTATGGGATGTACTCCGCCATTTTCCGGGATAAAAAGTAGCCTATGTCACTCTCCAGGTCCTCAAATATACCCATGCACAAAGTCACGTCGATCCGTTGTTCTGTTGCGGTGCGATTGACGATTGAGGACAAACCAACAAACAAACACACTTTCGCATTTTTAATGTTAGTAGAGTCGGTGGCACGTCGGCTTTACGGCGCTATCCTCTCAAAATCAAAATCAAATCTATCTATAAGTCTAGCTACAAATTATTTCAAAAAATTTACGCATTCACAATTTACTACGAAGAGATTTTAAAAGCCTTATAAAAGCCGGTGCTCTCTTTGCAACGATGTTAAACCGGCGACTTTAGTCTAGTATCCTTAGCAAGTCTAGTATCCTTTATTTATATATACTTACAGCATTAATGTATTGGCTAGTGGAGTATGCAAATCCACTTATCTCTGGAGGTATGACCGTCTTAATATGTGCCGAGTAAAGTGATAGAGGCACTGCACCGGGCCATGCCACAGAATTGCTCGCCGCTGCTCCAGCCACCGCACATAATAACACCACAAACACCTACACGTAACAAACAACACATTTTAATAAAAACTTCCGCAACACTTAAAAATACACAAACGTAACGTTTAAGTGAAGAACGTAGATCATAATAATCATGTGGTTTAAGAGCATTAATGAACACAAGCACTTTTTGAGTTTAAAAAAATTAAGTGTAATTTAAAACATAAATAAAGTGACACAACAAGATATCCGTTAAAATCAGTCTATTGGAGATGAACAAAATTAAAATAGGGAAATATAAGACTATTTTTACCAAATCCTATCACGGTTGGATGCGAAAGGGAATTATCAAAGATTTTATAACATCAAAACTAGTCGATATGAAAAAAAAACAAAAACAAAAGTACTCAAATGATTACTCATGCTACTATTATTATTATAGAATAAATTATTTAAAGCGAAACAGAAAGAGTACATATTGATTATTTAATACGATATTGGCAATGAAGACTCAATTCGTACCTTCATCTCGGAGGCACTAGACATTTGAGTACCGAGTAGCCTGTACTCGTTTTAATCCACAGACGACTCTTTTATACTTATTCGAGATCACCCACTTACAATCGCGAGCAGAAAGAAACTAGATATACCTATTACTCTGCCGAATTTGTATTCATAGTTTGCATCTTGCACACTTACTGCACTGTATATTATATGCCGAGGTATAGCTTTTTTTTTTATCCACTACAACTTGACTGCGATCTCACCTGATGGTAAGTGATGATGCAGTCTAAGATGGTGGCGGGCTATCATGTTAGGGGCATAGCAGTTATATTAAACCCATACCCCTAGTCGGTTTCTACACGGCATCGTACCGGAACGCTAAATCGCTTGGCGGCACGTCTTTGCCGGTAGGGTGGTAACTAGCCACAGCCGAAGCCCCCCACCAGGCCAGACCAGGGAAAATTCAGAAATTATAAATTCCCAAATTGACCCTGCCGCGTGCTTCCCAACCCAAGAACTTTAGACAGGAATTTATATTATAATACTGCGACTGCTGCGACTTTATGCTGAATGCGTGAATTTAGGCTTTTCAAAGTGCCGAGGGAACTCTTTGATTTTCCGGGTTTTTTTTTCTCTTTAGGGATTCTCTGGGGTGCAAGCTATCTTTGTACCAGTCTAGCTAAAATCGGTAAAAAGATGGGACTTAGAAACAGACAGGCAGGTGGACAGATTGATAAACCGACACACTATGATATAGACAGAAAATTATAACTATCTGGGTAATTAATAAAATAAAATCATTATTTAAATAAATTTAATGCTTTCTATTATATTATTAATAGTAAAATAAGGTAAAAAAAAATTAAAATCATACAGTACCTACCTATAAACAAATATTTACAAGCACAACAATGCAACCCTCTAATTGCCTTTGCTTTCTTCAATGTCAGGAATGAAGAACTCAACAATTTTCTGCTTGTAAAGTTCCATGACTGCTTTGGGCACGTTGGGATGGAAAGGATGAGAGCCGCCAATGTAAGCATCGTCCCATGTGTTTTTGAACATTTGTAGAAATAGACGAACCAGCTTGATCTGAGGCATTTCCGCCGCTTCGACAAATTTTCCTTCGGAAAGAAAATCATATTAATATTATAAATGCGTAAGTGTGTTTGTTTGTTTGTTTGCCCTTTAATCACGCCGCCACAGAACAACGGATCAACGTGATTTTTTGCATGGGTATAGTTGAGGACCTGGAGAGTGATATAGGCTACTTCTTATCCCGGTAAATTAAGGAGTTCCCGCGGGAATCAAAAAAACTAACTACTTAAACCACGCAGACGAAGTCGCGGGCTGCAGCTAGTATTAAAATAATACTACTTTAGGCGATGGTAGAGCCTACGCTCTTGTATCATGAATGGTATAACAAAATATCTAGACTCTACCATAGTCGCACGGGTTCAAAATCTTCTTTGCAAACTAGTAGTAGAGTCCTAACTATCATAAAAGGAATAAATGGTTTTTTAATCAAACACAAATTACTCATATATTACGTAACTTAAAGAAAACTAATAATAATTTAATAACTTAAGGCTACAAGACTTTTGCCTCTACATAAATCCGACTCTATCTGAGAGATGACGTGAGGAAACAAATTCTACGCGCTGCGCGCATTAGAAATGTAAATAAATTCTACATATTATACCTGCGCCACTCTGCCTTTTTACGCGAATTTTTAATGTACTTGATGTAACCTCCAAATTATTTGTTCCTATGATCTCGCTTAAAGTTGTAGATTGAAGTTGTGATTCGTTCCTTAAAAACATTTTCATTGAATTATTTTCTCTCTGAAAAAAAATGTAATGCAATTATGATTAGGTTCAGCCTCTTGTTATGGCAGGCGTTTGATTCTCACACATTTCTAACTTTTCTGGGTTGTGTCCGTTTCATATCACTCGCTTTGACGGTGAAGGAAAAGTTCGTGAGGAAACTGCATGCCATGGAGTTTTTCATAATATACTCAAAGGTGTGTGAAGTCTGCCAATCCGCAATTGGCTAGCGTGGTATACTATGGCCAAACCCTTCTCTGTTTGAAAGCAGGTTCGTGCTCATTTGGTGGGCCGGCAATGGCTTAAAATGAAGATTGAAATTTTTTTTTTTTTTTTTATCCACTACAAGTTAGCCCTGGACTGCGATCTCACCTGATGGTAAGTGATGATGCAGTCTAAGATGGTAGCGGGCTAACCTGTTAGGGACATGGAGGTTATATTAAACCCATACCCCTATTCGGTTACTACACGGCATCGTACCGGAACGCTAAATCGCTTGGCGGCACGTCTTTGCCGGTAGGGTGGTAACTAGCCACGGCCGGAGCCTCCCACCAGGCCAGACAGGGATTAGACGGAAAATGACCGAAGAAGGGTCCGACGGGTTCGAAACTAGTCGGGCATTTTCCGGCAACGCTAGTGAGTTACAACCAACGATCTCAATTTACATAGACGGGCCCTGTCAAACAAAGAATGTGGGCGTATTTTACTAACGCCATCTAGTCTGAAAAGCGGGACAGCGCTATGGCGGGGACAAGGACAGGCTTACACAGGTGTGGAGCGCGCTCCACAGGTCGGACGCCCAATTTTTTTCTATGAAAAGGCCAATCTAGTACCTACATATATATCGATGGTTACAACCGGTGATATATTTATAGTTATAATGAATAGACTCACGATAGTTTCAACGCTAAAATTATAGACTACTTACAGACAATGTTGTACCGATTCTGAATTTTAAAAATTTCTTTTACCTTCACAGTTGTAGATTTACCATCCAGCGAAAATGCTTTCACTGCACTATAGAAACATACAGTAAAATATAAGCAATAATACAACCCCATTGAATTCATTATAGGAGTTTCTTCGTCGCGAACTAAAATCGAATAATCCTACAACTCTACAATGTCAACTGCGTGCGTCAATGATGCGTTTTGTTCTGTATTGTTATTAAGTAACGCCTGCTTCGATTCAATATCTGTATTGTTATGTTCGCTACTTACTAACAACTAACAACAAGTAAAGTTTAGTTTAGTTTAAGTTTATTATAATAATAATAATTTATTCTACACATACTATTTAAAGAGAAAATAAGACGTCTGTATAGTATGGAAACATAACATAATAAAAATAATTTATAAAGTAGGTATGCTTAGCACACAATTTTTTTGTAGCGTAGGATACGTTAATAATAGTTAGCATACGTAAGTAATAAACATTTAACGAATCTGTGTTGAGTTAATACGAAAACATCAAAATCGGTTCAATAAAAACATGAGGCGCAACCTATTACCAATTATAATTTCTGATTAATAGATCAGATATTAATATTCGTAATACCCGAAGTTATGTGTAATAAAAAATATCCAGTATAGGTATGTGCAAGGTGTGTATGTATTACGCATAGGTACACATAAAAGTTACCATTTTTAACCGACTTCCAAAAAAGGAGGAGGGTCTCAATTCGTCGCGTATGTTTTTTTAATGCTGAAGTATTAGAATGCAGTGATGTCGCCGGCTTTTCCTAGTCTAGTATTATAATCAACAATCGATATATTATCATGAAAGTGACAGTGTTATATGAAAACAATGCATCATTTCAATATCCATACTACTCTGTTCAGATTTATATCTTTAGAGATTAATAAGGTGACCATGATTCTATCCATCTATTGTCAATTAATAACAAACTTTAATTTTTTATCGAATAAATTTAATTAAAAATGTTTTAACCTACGCATTTGCCCGAAAGGGTTACTGACTACTCGCTTCTTGTTTACTTTATAAGTAAGTAGGTAAGCTAAGAAATATTAAGTTTATTAAAGATTTTTGCCATAAACATGGTCGAAGCCGGGGAAAGTCAGCTGTCTCTATATTTAACTTGATACATAGGTTACTGTCCTTGTAATTGATCACAAGTCAACAGTCACCCTATTCCTCGCAAGGCTGCTCTAGTTCTCAATTGTTGCAGATCACCGCCTGACATTTGCTACCAATGTAGACTCACTTGCTGACATTTCAACTAACTTGTTCAATAATTGTTGATCAGGAACGTGGTACAAAAACTTTAATATATCAACCAGTTAATGCACTTGTTTTGTCGTGAAATGCTTCGTCCAGTCGCTTTTTTAATATGGCAGGAAATAAATATCTCCATAGTAGGTATGTAGGTATCTACATACTCTTTCTAATTTTTTTTTAACAGCAGTATTAGATAATTATGCCTCATTCGCGAATGTTTGCAGTAGTTGTTTACTTTCTGTCTTCTGCCTGTCTTCTTCTACCTTTGAGTTCTTTAACTTTTACAAAAGATTTTACTTTGAGTTCCAGATTATCTAATTATGCTTTTATTTTGATCTTGCGAATCGATCGATTTTAATTTCACTTACTTTTTTTCATTTACTTGTTATACTCTAACAATCTTCATTAACTTCATAGCATTCTAGAAGCAGTATTATAGGATATTATCCATGATATTCCGCTAACAAACAATAATATATCTAATATCCGTTTCTTTATCCATTTTATGATCCGTTTGGATGAAATAAAATTTAACTAAAAACTTAAAAAAAGCATAACTTATGCACTGGCCGGTAGCAATAAAGACAGATAGTGTGTCAATGATTTGCAGCGGCATTTAATTCACAGAATATGAAATATCAAATACAATTTGGTACCAATTGCGAAATGCAATGTATTTAATGATCAAAATAAAACGCTTCGGTGTACCTATTTTGGGATGGATGAGAAATGTCTGGTAAGCAATTATTAGTGCTTCAACATAATACCTATACAAAATATTTAAGTTTAATTACAAAGGATACAAGTTATAGGTTATTTTATTTAGTCCTTCAGTAAACACGTAGAAAGCTTAAATAAATCGATAGTAAGTAGTTACTTCTATAATGCTTCTATAGAATAAAATAAGTGACAATGCCATTTTACCCGTTTTAAATATTTCTTCGATTATTAATGATTTTGCTATGCTTACTTACCTATTGATTGATTTTGGGCCAGGATGTGGTGATAGAGGCTGATTCCACGGCTCAAACAACACAAGAAATCAAAAAGCCGAAAAAGAAAAGTAAGTTAAGTCTACAAGTATTTTTACTTAGATATCAATACATTGGTGCTAATTCGGTCTAGGTATATAAATAGCATTTTATATTTGATAGTTCATAGTGGTAAAGACATTGACCGCCTATTCGAGGGGGTTTTCTGACATGTCCACAATGCTCCCGTGCATTTTCAGCAAACATTGGATATGCCAGCCACATGAGAGCACATCAAAGCCCTCCAGATACTATGTGATCTCTCCTTGAGCAGTCGCCATGGCCGAAAACGGCCTAGAGGGATTTATGATCATCGTCATTTGAAGAGTTCTGGGCACGCGCCTCTTGCTTTTCGGAGTTTTAAGCAATTACTTTATCTAATGGTGAAGGAAAACATCGCGAGGAAACCTGCTTGAGAGTTCTCCATAATGTTCTCAAAGGTGTGTAAAGTCTGCCAATCCACACTTTGTACTTCTATTGCCTGACCCTCGCTCATTCTCGAGTCCGATGATGATTACATAGGTCTAAAATTAATAAACCACTTCTTTAAATCTTACTCGTTTGTACGCTATAGTAGGTATATTAATAAAAAGTACAATAATTTAGGGTAAGCATCAGTGTTAAGATTTATAAATAATAATAAAATTTTCACCTCTCATGCTCTAAAAAGACGTCATTATAGCTTAGCGTAGGCGGACTAAAGTTAGCATTTAGGGTCTAGGGATTAAAGTCAATTTTTTTTAATAATTACTGGCGTTAATAAGATGGGTAGTAAAAATTTATAGTCTATGGTTAATATCAACGGCCCAAACGAATGTCACAGACACAGTCTAAGAAGATACGTTCTTTCCTACCAGTCGTTCAACAAAGGCATCTAGACAAAGCAAAGCTGCGGGTTGACAGGGGCGTAACGAATGAAACTAGCAGAATTTTTATAATACAAAATTCTATGACTCTAATGTATTTTAAGCAGTACCGTACATCTAGGATTGCTAAAACTGTCATGGTATGATGGTAGTCAGGTCTGACATTTGTGTGAGCGTCGACGCACTGTATGAAATGAATAAATACTCGTAGTTACGCTATGTTACACAGAATGATCTACTTTTTTTATGTTCCATTTTTGAAATAATTTGCACGCAACAATCACTTACAGCTCAATGTCTATGGTTCTTAATGTATTTTTTTTTAATTCCTTCTTGTTAACAATAAGGAGAAAAATAAAGTTGGTATTGCGGATTGCCGCGGAATGCCGCGAAATCTTTAGAATTTTTATTGTAATTAATTACATTTATATAAAGGGAAGTTTATTTAATCCATTTCGGATTTCGGTGCACAATACGTAATACAAGGTAAAGGCATAGGGTAAAGTGAATGTGACTATTTATTTGTTAATATCATCAAGTGAAAATAAAGATCGTACTCCTACTAATGTAACAATTATAAAAGACCCTAAAAAAATAAAGAAAAGAAAAAACAAATTCTAAACACTAATTTTATTCTTCCTTCTCTACGATAAATACACATACCTAAGTAGCTAACTATGTTCATTACAGATATTTTGAGTATAGATTTTTCTTAACGCCCATAGCGGGAAAACGAGGAAATCCATACGCTATCACGGCCCATCTGTTCAGCCGATTTTGATGAAGGTAAAGGGATAGGTTGTATCCCGGGGAAGGACATAGGCCTCTTTTCATCCCGGAAAATTCAAGAGTTCCCCGGGAACCAAATTACCTTAATCTACGCGGACGAAGCCGCGGGCATCGGCTAGTTCCTGATAATCTTGGTCGTTCTATCCAGTTTTTATTACTATGAAAAGACACCTGGATTAGCGTAAGACCGTTACGAATAATGATTAATTACTAAAAAACTACTGACATTCGTAGTTTTTCCCTACTGTTTTCCCGTGTTCAAATGGATAGCAATAAATTCATTACAGTTCAAAATACGAATAATTAGTTACTAGCCCCCCAATGCTAATCGTGGCAGGAGAATAGATTTTATCAGACGACGTCGCGCCGCCCCCGCTCCCAATTTCAGTACGACGAAAGTGCTGAAGTAGTCGGCCGGCGGCCGTCGCGGGGCGCTGAGCTCGCCACACGACATTTCCACATTGTTTATTTACAAACTGTCACAATCAATCACCAAGAAAAGGACAACACACTGCAACGCACTCACGTACGTTCCACCGCTGTTTCGTGAATATTACCGTATTTACGCAAAGCATCACAAATTCCAGACACACGAGTCCACACGAGCCGTTCGTATGCTTTGGCCTACATTCATGACAATGCTTATTTCCTAAATACGACAACGTTGCATTCAGTTTAGTATTTTGGATTAACAGACGATTACAAAATAGCGCGGCATAGATAATACTGGTAGTCATACACACATTCGTTATAAATAATTATTGTTTAATGTCCATGTCATTAAAGTTCTCTATATTGAAAACTACAACAGCTGTGATTGAAAATATGAGTTTTCTAGTTATTTAAACCTAAACTGACTTCTATAATATGTTCTACGAAATCTATTTGTGTACCACTGCTAATAGATACCTACCTACTTGATAAAGACTTTTTACTAATTATTATTACACTGTTAACAAGTATTCACTGATTATCTTTCGCCCATACATGGACCTATATTTTTATAGGTCCATGCGCCCATAGATAAGTTTCGTCTTCCATCTCCGACGATATTTCATCATAATGAAGTAGGTACTGTAAGAACGCTTCAATCCTGGAGATAAACGCCATCTTCAGTAATTCACTCTAATTTATCCGTTACAATATTGCCCATCTGGCTTAGGTACCCCTCTTTTTCACTGTTTTTCGTCCTACCCTAGTCACTGTCACGCCGCCATTTTTATTTTCAAATCTATTTATAGACTGTTGACGGAATTGATGATTTATAAAAAATCACAACACTAATAAGTATCTAATGACACATTTTGTTTAACAAATAGTAATGTAACCTTACAGTACGTAAAAATAAAACTTTTTTATTAAAAATATGAAAAAAAATTAAAATAATTTATTTCGCTCGAAATGGCATACCTAAGCCAAAGATCTCTCTGTTTGTACCCAACCAAACCCTATCTGCCAGGGAAATCTAATGAGTGCCCAGAATTCGAGATTAGAGGTACTTGGAATATAGATATCCTACTTATAAAGCCTCGGTAACTACCCATATGGAAAGTTCAAATACAAAACATATGTATCGCTGCATGCCAAAACGCAAGGGTGGAATGCTCCCTATGATGAATACATTCTACCCAGTTGAGTCTCTACTGGCCAAAAGGTTACACGTGTTTCATGAATATCCACAAAATACGAACCAATACTTATCTTAATTTTTCCGCGAACATTTGATATAAAAATATATTAAAGTAAAAGGTAAAAATTTAACTTAATAGTATCCTTTACTCTTTGAATATGGCAAATTAATCCTGATATATATATATATATATATACCTACTAAAATCATTAATGAAACTAGCAAACACCCTTAGTGGGAAAATTAATTTAACGGTGCCATTATCGCTGTGACTTGCAGTGCTGAAGATATCACAACAATACTTCTTTTGACTCTTTAAAATATACAACAGGACAGTACCTTCGTAAAGCAAAGATATTTAAAATTTGAATGCACAAAATCCACATCGACATAATTAGGTAAACGTCTTGGCAACATGAAATGCAAATACCGCTTTTTGATTGTTCTCAGAGAGATGGGCATTTTGAGTCAGTTATACTGGACGATTAGAAAACTTTTCTAAATTTCCAAAGGTCTAAAAGAGACCGTATCAAACTGTTTATCATAATATTTTGAAGTAGGTAAGTAATGGTTAAGACTTCAGCCTCCTATTCGGGGGTCCGAGATTTGAGATCGGGCTGGACCTCTATCTTTTTGGAATTATGTGCTTAGCAATTAAAATTAACTAAACGCTTTAACGATGAAGAAACACATCATGCATGGCTAAAAGTACTCCTACTCCATAATGTTCTCAACTATGTCTGCCAATCTTTAGGCACTTTACACAGCGCGGACTGAACCCTTCTTATTCTGAAAGGGGATCCGTTATCAGTTCCTATTGAACTGGGAATGGACTAAGTGAAGATTTTGATTTTAATGAAACTATTTGCAGCATACCGCATGGCGGACGACGCAGCGTCCGAGTGCCTCTTCGAGCGCCTCCGCATGCACCAGCAGCGAGCGCCCGACTCTGCAGAAGTGGCGCGTGCAATCACCGCAAGAATCAACTCTCGCCTCACATCACACGGTATTTTTTTTAATTACTACAATCTTCTGAAATAGACAAATGATTATTTTTTTGGATTTTTACAGGCTCTGTTTTATCTGTGACAAAACACGAACTTAAACTACCTGTACTATTCTGTGCTAAAGCTATCTTCTCATGGTATTTTATGGCAGCATAGAATCTAAGTCCATCAGACGAAATGTGTTGCTGTCAGTTTTGCCACACTACATCACTCGGTTTCTATAAGGTCCTTCATGCGTTTTAATGATCGATAATTGATAGACATTTGATACATTGACGTCATATATCAATAACCTAATTTGTGAGGAATGGCGTCATACACTCTCCTCTTTCTCCTCATTATCACACGCCTTTTCCGTAAAATTTGATTTTCCTCACTCTTGACTCCATTAGTAGATTAATAGCATAAATAATAATTATGGAGGAACTTTCTATCATCAAAAATAAACAAGAAGTAAAGTCGTAGGTTACATACACAAAGTATGAAAATAAAATCACAGACTTGCTTCCCGCTTCTCGCTGCTAGTAAAGAAATAACTAGAAATTTTATGCGATAAAAAATGCACGGCCTTGCCACAACTCCGCTGATTAAAATACAATTCAGTGAAAATATAGAGACGTTTTTATTATAAAAGAAGCGCAGACATGCAATGCGCCTGGGGCCTTTTACGAAGAACGCAAAAAATAACAAAATTTATAAAATTCATCAATTACTTTTTGGAATTCTTAAACTGATCCTAATTAAGTATAACTGAATATATGTTCATAGATTATTAATTAATAGGTGATGCCCGCGACTTCGTCCGCGAGGATTAAGTTTTTTTTGATTCCCGGGGAAACTACTAAATTTTCCGGGATAAAAAGTAGCCTATGTCCTTCCCCGGGATGTAACCTACCGCTGTACCAAATTTCATCAGAATCGGTTTAATAGATGGGCCGTGAAAGCGTTCACTTTCGCATTTATAATTTTTTTTTTATCCACTACAAGTTAGCCCTTGACTGCGATCTCACCTGATGGTAAGTGATGATGCCGTCTAAGATGATAGCGGGCTAACCTGTTAGGGGCATGGTAGTTATATTAAACCCATTCCCCAATTCGGTTTTCGGTTATATTAATATTAGTGTACATATTATATCTAATATTTATTAATATTCTAATCTAATCTTATCTAATCTAATCTAGCCTGTACTGTCCCACGATTGGGCAAAGGCCTCCCTCCGATTTTTCCACATATCCCCATGTTGTGCTTTGATGGGCCATTCAACTAGAAAATTCAAAATTAAAATTAATATTATTATATTATATTAATAGCATGGATTTCTAGTAAAACGGGTATTTTAGTTAAGTAAATATACAGTCGTCTCCACATTGCAAATCTTGATCGTTGTAGAACTAAATCGGATGTTCCAGCTCATAAAACCTAGTAACGTGTTATTTATACCAACTGCCGTCACTTGTTTTACTACTATGCTCAAAATCATTATCAGAATTAGATCAGACTATATAAAATTATTGTTATTAAAATAATCTCTAAGTATTATCTCATCGCTAAGTTAATATTTTATAGTTCTTAATAGAGTTCCGTGCCAAAATAATAAAGAAGAAACCCTACAATATGAGTTTGTATTAGTTGAATATATGAAAGTACTTCATTTGCAGTCATATATTGTAATTTTGGGCCCAGTTATTGAGTATTTGCGAATTTCCCTAGGATTATCAGAGTTTTTACATTGTTTATTTTTTTATTATTGTCTGCGATCTTCCCCTTGTACCTAATTTAAAACTGGAATATTTAATGACCCTACTTTCTTATTAAGACTACAAAAGAACTCTATAATTTACATAAATACACGGTATTCCCATTATAGTTTTGCAATCAAAGGTACGATAAGTTCAGAACATCCGACATCAATATGGCCGGCATTAAACTGTATAAATTGCAGATAATCGTCTTTATCACGTAGTCGTTCGATATTTTAAGTAAAAACCTTGAATAAAGCTTTAACTTTATGTAGTTAAATCGAGGAATCCTTTAAAGCAACAATGTTCATGGAATTTTATTTATGATCCCTTTGGTTTTCTTTCCTCAAAATGGACGAGTCACATCGAGAACAAACTCACAAAAGTTAACTTATACCTTCTGATCGTCTAGACTTCAATGTATATTAGACAAATTATGTTTTGAGATTACATCTTTATTACCTAAAAGCTTGACGCTCGTCCATATATTTTTGCTTCTTGGCAACAAGCCCAACGCTGTGTTTGACGGTTTCTCTTTCGGAAAACAAAATCTTACGATAGTGTTAATTGACCAACGCTCCACCAACTAAACGCTCGTTTGCATTCTTTGTGAAATAGAAAATTCTTGCTGTAATCATCGTGTGCAAGAACGAAATTATGGAAGTAAACCCACTGATTGATGTTAAAGAAATTATCATCTATACTAATACTAGCTGATGCCCGCGACTTCGTCCACGTGGGCTAAGTTATTTTTAATTCCCATCGGGAACTCAAAAACATCAATACCCAAAAACATCAATCCACGCAGACGAAGTCGCGGGCATCAGCTAGCAGTATTATATTTTGTCATCATTTGCCCGATGTTTCGCTTGCATCTAGTTTAAGGTAATATCCCCTCGCTACACACTACTATTATACTATAAACACACAGTACACAGGAACTATAAATCGAAAAATAGACAAAATTTGCAATAAAAAATGAGATAAATTTCCTGCTGATTTTCTCCTTCCAAAAGCGTTTGCTTTCATATTTCATCACCAGCTATATACCAAGAACAGAGAAATTCTCACCGAAACCGGCAAAAGAAAATATAATATTTTCTTGAAACTTTTGAAGAAACAAAACTCCCTTTTGAAATGAAACGCTTTGGAACGTCAGGAAATTTCGCTCAGTGTGCTCCATAAAGAAGAAATACGAATAAATAGATAGCCTCCCCGAATAATTAAACTGTTTGTCTTTCAATGAACTTGTAAGACTAAAAATAACAAATAGAAATAAATTGAGGAAAAGTGAAAGTGAATACCAAAGCCAGTGATTTATGTTTGTGATCGTAATCTTATTTTTGTAAACAACTTGTTTGTAAATAATGATGCTTTGAAAAATGCTGATCATTTAATTAATAGTTAAACCGGCTTCGCTCAGATGAATGTTATTTTTGAAACTCCTTTTAAAATTTAAAGTCCAAATACAATGATATGGCATCATAGATTTTTTTATTTTTTTATTTATTAATACATTACAATATTACAATAATATTGCATAATATACATACAATAATTACAATAATATTTAATAATATTACAAATATTATTATTGTGAACATAAACTTCGGAAGTTTTACCGCACACCATTAAAGATTTCAATCTCACACTCGCATCCAACCTGTGATTGAAAATTTTCAAGTCTGACGGATAATAACTTCGAGTAAATCCAAAAATAAGCTTTTAAAAATATAAGGATTTCTTTCGGACAAAAGACGAAACGGCGATAAAGGCCGTCATGGATATTTTTAATTTTTAAATATTTTTTATATTGTTTTGAGTGTCAATTTAATAATAATTATAATGATGGCTGAAATTTTGAACTTTGCGTGAAAAACTATGCCTTTATCATTATGCTTAATAACTTACTAGCCCCCTAACGACATAATTCTCCCTCGCTCTTTATCAAACTTCGAACTAATATCAAAGTTACGCAACCCATTTCAGATTTCAGCAGAACTTTTCGCGTGTTAAGCGGCAGTTAATAAGTTTGAATGACTCGGAAACACTATTGTTTTTTGGTTTGTAATATAGTTGAGTTACTATTAGAAAAGAAATTGCTTGATCCCTACAAATGAAAAATTCCACATCTATATTAGGAATGTTCATTGTGAAACTTTGTGACTGGTACGTTACTGGTACGTTTATTCTCTGTAGGTACTCTATTTTTTCTTAACTCTAAAAAGGATGCTATTACCCCTGGTCGTAATGTGAGAGAATTAGAAAACCTAACTCGAGAACGTCTAAGGTCTAACTCCACTTGAGATGAACGGCGCGGCGCGGCACTTAGCTGCAAATATATTGTATGAGTTTGTAATTGTATGGAAAGAATATTTGCCACTACGTACCGCGCCGTGTATCTCAAGTGGGGGCCTTGAAGCGCCGGACAAAGCGCGTTTGCTTAGTAAATAGAGAAAGGAAGAGAGTTTATCACTCCGTTGTACGTTCCTACTTTGGTACTGCTATAAAGTGAGCGCTTTCTAACTTCATTAACTTATTACAAGATGAAATTGCACAAAAATTAAAAATTAAATTCTGTCAATTTTGTGTGGCTTTGAAATGAATGTAACTAAGTGGTTCATATTAAATTGCAATTCAAATTGCAGAAAACACCTGCCTGCAATCTTATCCGGGGTAGATAAGTGTCATTGCAGTAATATCGCGTGTTTAACAGCCATACTTACTCCGGGTACAATAAACTCCTCGCCGTGCCGCCTTCCCCAGGTGTTACCATTAATTTATAGTTGCCCATCGGAAATTCTTCATTACTTGCACATTACAATAAGTACCGCCTGTACCAGGGTGTTTTGCCACCCTTTGGCCTTTATGTTGGGTCAATAAAACACATCGAGGGCGTTGCTGCTTAGCCTATTTGGGGTGTTTTTTATTTATTGCCTTCATTGATATTTATGCATACATTTTATTTTATAGTAACTTAGTAAGCCATTCCCTGAAGAAAGTTATAAAGATAACAAGACACATAAATATACTATACAAGACTATAGGTACATTTTTTTTAAATCTAAGGTTTCATTTAAGTAAATAAGATATGATCTGGCTTACACGGCTGGACAACCTTTTTGAGGAGTCAAATTAGAAAGCATATTATTACGAATGTAAAGCACCAGAAAATTATTATCTCATAGGTACATATACAGAAATAAATAGGAAACTCTTGGCTCACTCACTGACTGATTCATCAACGCCCAGCCGGACAATAGTATGCTGGACCTAGAAAGCTGAAATTATGAAGAGTAAATAATGGAGACAAATAAATAAATAAATAACCTTTATTCAGCCAAAATATACAGTAAGTAACACAAAATTAAACAAACACAAAAAATGGAGTGCCACAGCTCCCAGGGAACCAAGCAGGCAACCTATGTAGATTTAAGCCAACCTTGGTTCCGGGGGATCGAAGCACCCACTCCTTAAACCTAGCTGGAAAAACTATTTCGGCTGAACGAGGCGCTGCCTCAGCTTAATGCAGCGCTGATTTTCAGGCATGACCCCTGATGAGGTCACGGGCTGATCGGAAGCTTTTAAACTCTCCTTTACTATTAAAAACTGCAGGTACGAAAATAATACACAAGAATAAGTCCGGATGTTTCGTATATTGGAACGCAGCCGCGGACGGCCGCTAGTTATATTATAACACTAGCTGATGCCCGCGACTTCGTCCGCGTGGATATACCAAGTTTCATCGAAATAACTTGAGAAATGACGGACTTTTATACAAACTTTCAACCTCTATTTCACCCCTTTGGGGGTGGAATTTTGAAAAACTGTGAAACACGTGTGTTTTCATTTCTAACCCGCTGCTCATATACCAAGTTTCATGGATATAACTTAAGAAATGAAGGACTTTCATACAAACTTTCAACCCCTATTTCACCCCTTCGGGGGTAAAATTTACGAAAACTGTGAAACACGTATTTCTTCATTTTTAACCGGTAGCTTGTATACCAAGTTTCATCGATATAACTTGAGAAATGAAGGACTTTCATACAAATTTTCAACCCCTATTTCACCCCTTTGAGGGTAAAATTTTGAAAAACTGTGAAACACGTATGTCTTCATTTTTAACCCGCAGCTCATATACCAAGTTTCATGGCTATAACTTGAGAAATGAATGACTTTCATACAAACTTTCAACCCCTATTTCACCCCTTCGGGGGTAAAAGTTACAAAAACTGTGAAACACTTATTTCTTCATTTTCAACCAGTAGCTTGTATACCAAGTTTAATCGATATAACTTGAGAAATGACGGACTTTCATACAAACTTTCACCCCCTATTTCACCCCCTTAGGGGTGGAATTTTGGAAAGCTGTGACACACGTACTTCTTTATTTTTTACCTTAAGCCAAAATAAAAAGTTTCGTTAATATAACTTGTAAAACATCTTGAGAAACGAAGGACTTTCATACCAACTTTCATCCCCTATTTCACCCTTTTGGGGGTCGAATTTTCAAAAACTGTGAAACACGTATGTCTCCATTTTCAACCCGCAGCTCATATATCAAGTTTCATGGCTATAACTTGAGAAATTAAGGACTTTCATAGAAACTTTCAACCCCTATTTCACCCCTTCGGGGGTAGAATTTCGGGATAAAAAGTATCCTATGTCCTACCTCGTGGTATAGGCTCAAATCGTGCCAAGTTTCGTTTGAATTCATTCAGTAGTTTCGGCGTGATGCGCGGCCAAGATACAGACAGACAGACAGACAGACAGACAGACGGACAGACAGACAGACAGACAAAAATGAAAAAAAATACAGATTTGGCTTCAGTATCGAATAATGAGTTCCCTCCAAAAAAAAATTTTCAAAATATCTTCAATGTACAGAATTGGACCTATAAGTATAGAAGTCTCTCCAGTAGGTTCAGATACATTTTTTTTTTTTTTAAATTATTTTGTCGATATGGTGCTGCATATTAAGCTTATCTGTGTTCTTGGCTCGCGTTAAAGTTGTCAATCACAGAAAGTTTACCGTTGCAAAGTTTAACTCCTTAAGTTCTATTAATAGTACACTGCGCTGGCATAAGCCTTGACATTGGTTCGGATCTGAACTAGCTAATATCCATTACACTCTGTAAACTTATAGTACCGGAATCTATTTTTACGTATAGATAAAGTACTAAGGGCCTGTTTCACAATCGCCAAGTAAACCTTATCTGACGAATAAACTTGATGTGTTGAAAGAGGTTGTATAGGAATTCTGTCAAAATTTCAAAAGTATTTGTCAGTTTATGCTTACTTGGGCGATTGTATAACAGGGTATAACATAATATTATTATCCCACATATACAGAGTGGAAGAAAACGAACGGAGCACGGAGGAAAATTACTTTAAACATTGAATTTTATATTTATGAATTTAAATAAATATTGATAATATTCTTGATGATTGCGTTTTTGAATAATAAAATTGAGCTTTTTACTCGAACCTGCTAATTGTTGGTTGGCACAAAATTAAATAACGTTGCGACACACTAAAAGGAATTTGAGAAAATCAATTAGAAACGTTCTAGAGCAAATTATACATGCTCGGATCTGAGAAGTGATATTTATAAAAAATCCTACTGTTTATTTGATCGCAGTGATAGTGGACAGCTGTTTAGCTCTAATTTATTATTAAACTAGAATCTGCTTCCGTTCTACAAGATATAGAGTTTGTTTCATTTGGTCTTTCCTGACTACGGGAGGTAGGTATATGTAACTTATTTATTCCGTGGTAGCATTTTAATATATCGATTTAATCATTATTGCCGAGCTACACATTACGAGTTACGTAGATTTTTATGAATTAACTAGCGACTGTCTGCGACTTCGCTCCCGATAGAATTTCGAATATCCCTGCACCTTATTCCTTGTCTACAATTCAAAGGGAAACTCTGTGAACAACTTTCTAGATCCAAAGGCTAGATGAGTCGCTCAATGGTTGAGTAAGTCAGGATTTATTTTTGTATATATACTTAATACTTATTTAGATTATTTTCACCATAAGTAACAAAAAATGAATATAGGCAATGATTGAAACAAACTTTACGACTTTCGGGGTAGCACACTTTATTTATGTAACTATAAGGTTAAGTACCTACTTACATTTCAAAAAAACCGTAGTGTGTAAGGCACGTTGACTGTAAGAGATTTTGTTTAATTTTCTGATAAAAGTGATGCTTTAAAACTACAGCTGGAAGCAGCCCGTGGTTATGATATTGTTGGCAACATCTCTCGGTCAACATTATGATGGGTGCTCTGGGCAAACGTTGTAAATGACCGATGGCCGCAATACATCAAGCTAGCATAATTTATCGCTATAGTCCACAATAACATAAATAGTCCTTCCTTATATACTAAACATGCTAATGTCCGAAACTTCATTTGCGTGGAGTTTATCCCGTGATAACTCTATGAGTTACCGGAATGAAAAGTATTCGATGTACCTATGACGTCTCCAAGACGAAATCTATCCCGGTGCCTAGTGTGCCTGATTTTCTGCAGTTGAGCTGTAAAAAGCTAAAAATCAACACAATACAGACAGACAGAGCTATTTTTGCATTGATAATATTCTTAGTTGAAAGAGTTCCCGCGCGAACCAAAAAACCTCAATCCACGCGGACAAAGTCGCGGGCATAAAAAAATAATTCGTTTTAATTTTCTATCAGTATCAATAATTTAGCAGTTTCGTTTATTAGAACTTTTTCACCTGCTTAGTAAACAGCAATATATTCGTAGTAGGTATCTAGTTTCGAGTCTGCAATCAGGTCTGATTACATTCTTCCTGAGAGCGCCTTGCCCACCTTGTCATTGTTGTTTTGCAGTAATATTAAAATGTTAAAGCCGTAAAGTACTTAATTAACATTTTTTAATTTAAATGTACTTTCAACATAGACTTGACTTTCAACGAATAATGAACACATGCGATGGACAGGCCGCATCACGACCTCAAGCCAATATTTTGTTGCCATGACATTAGCAGTATTTTCTAGAAAGCTAAAATAAGGAATATAACATACACAGCTGTTTCTTTTCTATATAAAAAGTAGTTTGCGATTAGTAAAATACTTATTCTTTCTTCCTTTTCTCCCTATATTCTCGTACTTAGTTATGTAGATTAACTTTCCGTATTCCCTATTCAATCGCTTCATTTTTTTAATTCCACTACAAGTCAGCCCTTGACTGCGATCTCACCTGATGGTAAGTGATGATGCAGTCTAAGATGGTAGCGGGCTAACCTGTTAGGGGTATGACAGTTATATTAAACCTATACCCCTAGTCGGTTTCTACACAGCATCTTACCGGAACACTTAATCGCTTGGCGGTACGTCTTTGCCTGTAGGGTGGTAACTAGCCACGGCCGAAGCCTCCCACCGTTCTGAATATGTACTACATTCATTAAAAGCATTTTAATGCTCGCAATTGTTATACATTTACGTCTCTAGATTAAAATTTGTAGCGTTCAACGTGCGAATGACTCTCTTAGTCCAAGGACAAATCGGAACACCGGGAACGTAAAAATGCACCCAACTTTCTACACGAATGTGTCGTATGGTAATGTCCAAGTACTTTTCACGTACGGAAATCCACGTGCGATTTTCCACTGTTCCGAGCCTATAAAGTCAACGAGGCCTCGGCCTGCGTCACGGTGACGTGACTGCGCGTGCCGCTCTGGCCGAACGCCAGATACTCGTAGACGGCATGTCATTGTCATCAATATCCAGACTCAGTGATCCATCACAAGTATGAGATAACACTTCTGCACATCTCAGCTAAGCCGTACTCGAGCACGAAGTCTCCAAATTTTTATCCACAAAAGATAAAGAAATATTTTTATCCTCTCATCCTCATCTAACTAGTTATTTGTGCTAAGTAGCTAAATTCTTGAAATTCTTAGACAACTAAGAATTTCAAGACTAAATTCTAGAAAACTTTCCCAGCTATAATAAATAATTGTTGTCTTCCAAAATATATATATATATTTTTTTTATCCACTATAAGTTCAAAACATACAATTCTTAACAAACAATAATTCTATAACTTTAAGGAACAATTGAATTGTTTCTTGAAGATTCCTATTAAGTCTGGCGAGAATGTGGTCAAAAAAAATTTGAAGATGACAAAACCAACAAGCATATTAACGTTTTTCATCTTGCATTAACAATACGTTGACAGGTATACCATAAACTATTTACATTCATATTAATTACTGAATTAATCTTAACTAATCGCACCATCATCTTTAGATACAACTTTGTCACTCTCAATCAAAGTCAGCATAATTGCTGTCAAAACTGTAACATGTTACAGTATATATTATAATTGTGCGGTTAGTATGGGCGATTCATCAAAAGTGTCGTTTTGATTTTGAGCCACTAGGCAAGTACATATCATACGTATTCAGTCATTTTCAAACATTCATTTCAAGGTCGGAGGTGAACCAGTGAAAACTGACATACGCTTGTATATTCTCTCAAATATTGTAAACTTAAATCCATGGTCCATCCACCACGTCGCAGACCCGCTTTTTTCTTTCTCACATACATCCTCTTGGTTCAAAAAGATCAATCTGTGAATATCAAGAAGGACAATTATTATAATATATGCTGCACACTGTAGGTCTTGTTCAAGTCCTTTTTCAATTAGGTGAACTATAAGTCACCTACTGTCACAATCTATTGAGTCTTTAATTGGAAATAGGTAATACCAGCTGAAGAAATAATTAATTCTAAATCTAAATTATATACTTGTTATTCTTAATATAAAGATATAAAAAAGTAGTGCCTCTGATTGGATAGTTGAATAATTATACCAGAACATCGTTATTCACAAATAGGCCGAGTACGTTAGGTAAGTATAGCTCAAAATACATAATAATAGTACCTTGTTAAAGTACTTTTAAAATACCACTTGTAGGCCTTCAGCGGCCTTACTCCGGCGTTGTTATGACAGAATTTCACGGAAGCCATTGAGCTGGACACAATCGAGGCCATCCTCTTATAAATGATATATTATTTTAAGGCATTTGAGAAAACACTATAACTATTGATGACGTATGTACATCTTTACAATAATTATGTTGAACTTCGGGATTTAAACTCTTGACCTTGCCTTTTCTATAGATTTAATGATGTTAAAGTCCTCGCCCGTATGATAAACTCTTCGATTTTACGGGATAAAAAGTATTCTGTTCGTTCGCAGAATATCTCTGGATCAAATTTCGTCATTATGAGTGGTTCAAACTTAAAAAGGATACAAACAGATCTTTAATCGCATATTATATTATATAATAAATTGTATGGATGTAGGATCGAAAGTTTACGCGTTATTAAAATACGCTATCTGCAAACAAAAAGCTCACGTCATACACTTTTATATGGAGCGCACACACTGACGACCGGGCAAAAGATTGTTCCGCTTGTAATTTTATTTTCTTAAATCCGTTACAAGTTAGCCCTTGACTGCGATCTCACCTTATAATGGTAAGTCATCATGCAGACTAAGATGGTAGCGGGCTAACCTGTTAAGTAGGTATATGGCAGTTAATAATAATATTAAAAACTCAAAACCCTAATGGATTTCTACACGGTATCGTACCGGAACGCTAAATCGCTTGGCGGTACGTCTTTGCCGGTGGGGTGGTTACTAGCCATGGCCGAAGCCTCCCAGCAGACCAGACCAGACCAGAGAAAATTCAGAAATTATAAATTCCCAAATTGACCCTGTCGGGAATCGAACCCGGGTCGTCCCACGACAGCGCTGCTCAACACTGCGCCAGGGAGGTCATCGTTCGTGTTGTCTTGTGTGTTTTTTGCTTTTATTCTCATTCCACTAACTTCTTCTTTACAGACAAGCATATACGGCAAAGCACTCTCGATAAACTTTGGAATAAACAATCGGGGGCCATACAAATGTTACTATCCATATTAGAGGTAAAAAGACCTATAGTACCTTCACTACAATTAAATATTCCTGTATAAGTAAAAAAATATAATAATTCAGCATATTTACTTTTCAGAATTCTAGAGATACTCCAACATCAACCTATATCACTGCTATATTAAGAGAAGCGTTATGTTTAAAACAGGGAAAAGGAAAAAAATGTTCAGGTAAATATGTATAACGATAATTATAAAGGAAGTCATCTATTTTAATTACATTATTACAATATTCCACTGCAAAAACCTACGTGGGTTTTCTTAATAATAAATTGGTACTTAAAATAATTTTCTTTATAATAATTTGAAATATTTTCAAATTGAAAAAAAATTGTACGGCCCGCGAACCTGCAAGGACGTATTTTTTTTGTGATTGATACGTACTCGTATCACTAAGCTAAGAATTGCATTCAAATTGTATGAGACATCGATGTAGATTTTATGCAGTCGGCTATTAAATTAAGTAATTTTGATAATTAAATAATTAGTAGCAATTGAAGTGCCGACTACGAAGAAAAAGGATATCAAAAAGACAGGGAAAGAAAACAAATTACCAGTTTTTAAAAAGGGTATGTCAAAGTGTGTGTGTTTTGCATTGCTATAAGGCACGGCTGCTGTTTCTTAGCAAAAATATGTTTCCGACTGCTTGCTTTTTGTAAATTTACATATTATATTATGTACTTATACCTATTCCTTATAACATGCATTTTTTTCTGATCGTAACGCACTGAATAATGACCTAACCCGAAGCAAATGTAATGATGCATAATAGCTCATAAAAATCAATGTTTTTGACATTTGAAATCAAATTCCCACAAATATAGGAAATAAAACGTAGACACTTATAACTTTTAAGGTGTTTCAATAAACACCTATATTATATCTTTATATGATTATAAAAAAATCATCAACGCCAGCTAGACACTCATAACTTTTAAGGTGTTTCTATAACACCTATATTATATCTTTATTATAAAAATATCATCAACGCCGGTGTGGTAGGCCGAGGCTACGATGACGTGATGAATTAGACAAATTCCTAGTTGAGTGGCCCATCGAAGCACAACATAGGGAGATGTGGAAAAATCGGAGGGAGGTCTTTGCCCAGTCATGGGACAGTACAGGCTAAATGAGATAAGATTATAAAACAGCGCCTTATACCTATGTATATAGCGCTATTTCATAATATAAAGTTGGGGAGGGCACCACAATTTTGTCTTCAGGTAACAATACTTAAGCCTATGAATTAATGGCTGCCACTGCCAAAAATTCAAATCTTTGCTCAGCGCCACGTCTTGCTCTTGGCCTTCGCCACGCCGCGCCCGTTTGATAAACCGTGCCTGAAGTGCTCCTTATTACTTAGGCACATAGAGGGCCACTATGCAATGTAACGCAGAAATATGTTTGCCCTTTGTTTATTACACCCACTAACAAAACGTACCTACCTCAATTAAAAGACATTGGACTACTTATGTATGTGACCTTGTTAACCATAACATTTGAAAGATTGTGCAATATAATTTTGTCACTGTTACGCTTTCAAGCTTTATGATTCACATTATGATTGTAATTAAATTGACTAAAAGGTATTGTTATATGGCTTATTCAGCTTATGAAACCCACTGTATATATTTCGCAATTGAATTTGATTTACCGAAGCAATGTCGAGGCGAAATTGACGTATCAAGAGATACCGTGGAAAAAAAATCCCGCATTTTAATTTGGATTGAGCAGATTTGCCTGCCAGGGATCTGCGTGCGCACTATGTGCTAGTTCGCACACTGAAGCCTGATATGATAGCACAACTCTACACGGCACAGCAATCTGTCCAAAACGACTCATAGACGTGGAGCGAACGAAGCAACCACACTCCTGAATAGAATTACCTATTCCACGTCCCAGAAGTCTGAACTGCTATGTCATATAACTTAACTTAACTCCAATCCATACACAACAGAAGCTATGTCATATACTTAATGGATATACCTTACATATTTTGAAAATTATAAATGCGAAAGTGTGTTTGTTTGTTGGTTTATTGGTTTGTTGGTTCGTCGTTCAATCACGCTGCAACGGAGCAACGGATCGACGTGATTTTTGGCATCGGTATAGTTGAGGACCTGGAGAGTGACATAGGCTACTTTTTATCCCGGAAAATTAAGGAATTCCCGCGGGAATCAAAAAAAAACTTAAACCACGCGGAAGAAGTCGCGGGCATAAGCTAGTTATTTATATGTAAGGTATATCCATTATGTAATCTTGCAATACACATTACAAATTGTTCACGCGTACACGCGCGTTATGTCGTCCTGCTGCTCAGTTTCTGATGTGTTTATCTGTCTTGTGTTTATTTGGCTTATTTTGTGTTTTGTTTCTATAAGAGACTTCTTTTCAGACTATTGATCCTTATTAAATGAACGTTCTTTTTATCTAAATTTTCAAAGGATCTTTGAATCTCTGTAACATATATTCAAAATTCAAATGTTTTTTATTCAAATAAACTTTTACAAGTGCTTTTGAATCGTCGAGTGAATGTACCTACCACTGGTTCAGAATGCCATTCCTACCGAGAAAAACCAGCAAGAAACTCGATAACTTCTTGCAGCTATATCTAACGAAAAAGGCACCGCGAAAACTCTTTGAAACATACCTACATCTGCCAAATGAAGATTATAATTAGCGATCAGTGCGGCTCGCATCTCATTCATGTTAAAACACAAAATGTGAAATATTACAGCAAACAACGTAGCAAGACAGCAATGTTCACAGCACTTCATCTCGATAAACGGCACTCAGGTTGTGATCCGTACGCTGCTTAACATACACAGCAAACGGGACAGTAACGTTAACACAGAGTTGATGATGCAGGACCTTGTTTGGGTGTTGGCAGCACTGGCACCCAGAGGTAACTTGAATAATCGTATTCTTGCAAACACATGTCGAGTCTCAAGTTCTGAATTGTGAGTTATGACTTGAATGATGATGATGAGTGTATGTAACCGAGTGAAAAGAAAAGTATTTATAACTAGCTGATGCCCGCGACTTCGTCCGCATGCATTAGATTTTTTTGATTCCCGCGGGAACTCTTTAATTTTCCGGGATTAAAAGTAGCCTATGTCCTTCCCCGGGATACAACCTGTACCAAATTTCATCAAAATCGGTTGAAAGGATGAGCCGTGAAAGCGTAGCAGACAGACAGACAGACAGACAGACAGACAGACACACTTTCGCATTTATAATATTAAGTATAGATATTGTCATTCTAACCAACTTGTCGCTTTTATGGCATAATGTCAAGACTGCTTTAAGTTCTGAGACTGCTACTGAGAAGAAGAAATTCAGTAGTATGTATTTTTGAAAAGAAGTAGGTAATTAAATTATGTGACAAGTAGCTGTTTATTATATAATACCTTTTAGTACTTACTAGTTACTAGTATTCTACCTATTATAAGCTTTGACTTATGATACAAAGTATTTATTTTAAATCACATTACACATTAATTATATTTTATTGCAGATCCAAAATTCGCAATGAAAGTACGGATGTTAGGTTGTGTGAGGACAATGCATCTCATCTTAAAGGGCCATTTTACCGACAGCAAATTAATATTTCCACTACTAGTTATATTGAAACAATTAGCAAAAAATAGTAAGTACATATTGTTAAGTAGTACTATTACGTTTGTAATTATGTATTTTAAATGCTGTGGTATAAAATTTAATAAGTTATAAGAGCATATTTAAGGTACCTTAAATATGCTCTTATAACTTCATAATCAAGTCACAATTGACACTTTTTTTAATTCATTATAGGCTTACGCTTGACCACAATCACACCTGATAGGAAGTGATGATGCGGCCTAAGATGGGACGCGCTTGCCTAGAAGTTGTCTATACACTCTTGATTTAAAGATACCCGGATAGTGCAGTAGTGACTAATATTATACTTATTTCTATTCTTTTTACAGCCGTGACAACCTCTATTTTAATACGAGACGGAGTAATAGCAACATACGAAAGAGTATTAGTGAGCCTGGGTTTCATCCCCACTGCCCGTCTACGCCTCTGCCTCGACGCCATCGATTACTTCAGCAAAAACAGTTAAGAGTTATCGCATCACAATAATTATTTACTTTAAAGTACAACCATCTCAAAAATTAGGACACTTTAACAGTATTCAAAAATATACTATCGGCTGATAGAACCTCATTTTGGTTTTATGCAATGATGATGATTTAGTCTTGGGTGAAACCATCTAAAAATTTGTATTTGGATATAGGTACAACTTTTTTTAGGCTGCTCACATAACGTTTTGCATTAAAGAAAACCGAAAGGAACCTATCAAATTGGCTAATAATAGTAATTTATTCTAACCTGAGATTAGAGAATAAATGTGATTATTTTTGAAATCTCTGAAGATTTTATATTAGGGAAGGATCCATGTCTTTCATAGTTTCTATTTGTAATGAAAATCGATGTATTAAGACATCCGATTACACTTGCAACTTTAGCTTAAGTTCACTGCCTCTGCTGCTGCATATTGAATGTGTGGAGTCGTCTTGAAATTGGGTTGGTGCATAAATTCTTTCGTTTTCAGTACAATTAGGGAAATTTTAATTATTATCAAGAATATAACGATATTCTTGGAGAAGGAGATTGCCTTTTTCATTGCTGCGATGCCGAATGACACTGTATACTGTACCTTTGTCATTATTTCTGGTTGATGCATATCGCATAATGTTTTTAAACAAATGATTGCTTCACCTATGGCCAGTTATTTAACCATGCCAAAGGACAAAAAGTCAAAAGTATGAAATTACCTTTTCAGTTGAGCCGAATGAAAGTAAATCTTGGGTAATACTGCAGGATTATAAACTACATAGTTGACAAATGTGCAACTAAAAAGCGAACGAACTTATGCACCGACCTATTAAAAAGACAGAACAGATCAATTGTTATAAAATATAAACACCTATACGCACCATCAACCGATCCTAGCGAGCGATTGTTTTCTCTATTTTGCACGTTTAATGCAATAAGTGTATGTATGTCAGTTCAGTCACACGTGGGTAACTCATACAGAGGTATGCTGCATGCAGATCGTGAAGACAGGCCTTTGTAGCGTGCTGGTAAGGGTGTTCGACCGGTGGGACCGCTATGAAGGACGCATGAGGCTAAAGATTTGCGCACACATCCTACAGACTATGCAACATCTGTGCAATATAAGTACGTATACACGCTTTATTAAATATTTGAAACTATTGAACTAAAATTGACACATTGAGCATGATAACCTGATAAAAAGAATTGTAATCGCATGAATTAATTGAGGTTTATTTTAAAAATTAAACCTTCGCAACAGTTATGTAAACAACGAAGCACAATTATTTAACTAATTAAATAGGTATAATGAAAACTTAGTGGAGCTTTGAAAATGGAGAGTTGCTTCGCTCTGACTCTATCAACATGCCTCGCCTCGAACTGTAAGCTTAAATAACTTATCTCAACCTAAAACTCATATATTTTAGAAGCGGGACGACGGGCGCTTTGCATCAAAAAGCACGTACAAATACTCCACAGATTTTGCGCTCAGTGCCCGGATGAAATAGAATTTGATGGTCTCTTAGCACGAGTGTGCTCCGTCATTACTTTATGTCTGAAGCACCAAGCCTTACCAGTGCCGGCAAATAGTCCCGCCACATTTAATCTCAATCCTATCTTGAAAGGTATTTTTGTAGTTCTAATTGAAATATAAAATATACTAATAATTTATACATTATTTTAAAGATCTTAATTTTTGTTTGTATATAGGTACAAATACGACATGGCCATGTCACGAAGATGATGAAGATGGAGCAAATTCGGATACAAAGACAATAAACTCAGACAATGATGATGATGGACCTGATAGTGATACCGAGAACATCGATGACTATCCAGATATTGATTTTGATAATGAAACTGAAATGAAAGCGGAAGACATCGAAAAATCTCCAATAACAAAAAGCGGAGATAGTTTACAAAGTGCCCTATGGATTAATCCTAATGAGAGAGAAATAGAAGACTTAAAAAAGTATGTCATACGTGAAATACACATTGTTTCAATTTATTTATTTTTGTGTTACGACTTATTAATGTTCATTACAGATATTATATTTATTTTAAAGAATTTGGATCCTATAATAAGCAAATTAGACTGGTAAAAAGTCGATCAAACTCTCGTGGGTCTATACTAGATGATATATTTAACCCTCAAACTAGTGGATATCGGAATCAACCATCTCCTTCAACTCTGTCTCTTGCTGGAGGTGTAGGAAGCACGGATTATGACGCTATTTTAGGGTTATCTCAAACACATTCTTTTTTGCAAGGATATCATAAAATACATGAAAGTACATGTAAGTATATTGGTGTTACATGATACTTTACCTACTCTTATACTTAATATTATAAATTCGAAACTGTGTTGGTTTGTCCTTTAATCACGCCGCAAAAAAGCAACGGATGGACGTGATTTTTTGCATGGATATAGTTGAGGACGGAGAGTGACATAGGCTACTTTTTGTCTCGGAAAATTAAAGAGTTCCCGTGGGAATTATACAAACTTATTCCACGCGGACGAAGTCGCGGAAATCAGCTAGTTCATAAATTTTTTAGCTTGAATTTACCGATAAGTATCAGGTTTAAATTAATTTATTTACAGCTACCACGTCTTGTTCCTCACTGAAAATTCATAAAGACATTTCAAAATACAGTACTTTTGGATCAGTATATTCTACTATATCGTCAAGAGTTAAAAGTATAATACCTTTTGTAAAGGTTGCTTATCCTGATATGACAGGAGGGCAAGGTTCCACTCAGCCTGAGCCCTTGAATAAAATGGAGCGAATTGCTTGCAGGTACAGTATTAGCTTTAAAATTATACATTTCGATGATGTTAATAACATTTTCGCCGTTATCTACTCCTGCCTAAATACTTTTGGGTTGGTCTGCCAGTTTTCTCGCTCAATTTCCTCCCATAGTTTCTTAAAGTGATGGGTCGTCGATTCATCATTAAGAAGTCGATGATGTGCAAAACGATAAAAACAAAACTTAACAGATTTCGTCTGACCCAGGCGATAATATTGCTTTTGCAACAGGCGTGCCTGTCCATGTCGCCACAGATAGAGCTCACAGTTTGCTTATCCGTTTGGTTTTATCGGCCTGGGATTTTCTTTAGATTTCGATGATTGATTCGGACGAACGATTTTTCCCTCAGAAAGACAAATAGTATCAGAAAAAGATACTTTACTGTTAAAAATTATCTTTAATGGAAATGATTATTCTAAATGTTATTTTAGGAATAAATTGCTATCGTGTGTTGAAAGAGCAATAAACCCAGAATCTTTCATGAATGAAGTTGTATATGATTTAGATGTACTTTGTGCTTCTGGTATGAGCACGGACTCCACAGCACCAAAAAGGTACCAAACATACTAAAGTAAATAAATCTTTGTCAAAAGTAGTTTTTTTGTAAGTGAAACTTCTTTAGTTGGTCTTCTTTTGTTGGTCGAATTGAAAACATTTTATTTATTTATTTTTGTAATTTGAAAATTCGATTAAACAAAAAAGCGACACCAAAAAGAGACAAACATATTATTCAGATAGTTTTTATGTTTTACGTATACGTTACTGTATGTATTTAGGTACCTACCTACTTTCTATTTTATTTTTATATTTTTTGTATTATTTTGTATTAATTTTTTGTGTCAAACTATGTATACTGGGCAACTTAGCCTTTAATTAAAAACCTTATAATAATAGGATTTAGCCTGTGAGAGAATGAGATAGAATACAAGTTATTTTTATCTCAATATCTCGTAGGCTACTTTTCTGAAGTTTCACTTCTGCCGTGTATGAATTGCACACACACACCTTTTTACTCATAAGTGGTGTTTCAGCTTTAATGAAACATGATTTTCTTTCAGTTTGAGTGCAGATAACTTGTTCCTTAATAATACCGATGAGCAAGAAATTACAAAAGTGAATACTTTCGCATCTCGACTGAGTTTTGAATCCAGATTTGAATCGGGAAATCTAAGAAAAGCTATTCAGGTGAGTTCAAAAACGATACGTAGGTACTTGACTGATCATACATAACATAAGTCCGACAGAGTGACTGATAGAGGGAATGACTTAACTACACACAATCTAAACAGCAGGGTTAACTTGAATTTTTACTTTTATGACGCAAACACTCACTAAGATAGTAATCGTCATGGACATTGATTATTATCACTTTTTTTTAAATAAATAGAGCAGATCTGGTACGGCTCAGCTAATAATATTTTAAATAACTTAGCCCCAAATAAAAACTAAGTCTAAATGCTTTTAATTATTTTTTGCTTTGACAGGTAGGTCTAAGAGAATATGAGCTGATCCTAATGCCAGACGTAAATTCTCCAAAACGACATCAATGGTTCTATTTTGAAGTGCGCAACATGCAACAGGGGAGGCCTTACATTTTCAACATTGTGAATTGTGAGAAATCAGATAGCCAGTTCAACTTTGGCATGAAGCCTGTAATGTATTCTGTGAAGGAGGCAGTTCTCGGAAAACCAGGTACTAAATTTAAGATACCTACAATTTCTTTTGCCTTTTTAAGAATTTTGGTGCTTGTAATATGCGTTTATTTAAACATGCTACAGACCTACATGTAATATAATATTTTCACCATATTTTTTATTTTGAGTTGCCTCCTAAGGTCGTTGCACAACGATCTGAACGAAATGATCAACGTTTGAAAAATAAAATATTTTTTTAAATTTGTTTAGGGGCTTTTATACTTATATTATACATGTCAGCCACATTACAATTTTAATTTATACAGAAAACAAAAACATGGTAACTTACAAAAAAAAACAAAGAGTCTCTAAAGTTTGGTTTGATAGGAGCCTTTATACTTCTATACATTTTGTGATACCTAAAAGTCACTTGAAGGATTTTAATGAAATTTGGAACAGAGATAGTTTTCGTCTCGGAGATAAACAAAATCTAATTTTTATCCTGAAAATTTAATAGTTTTCACGGGGTTTTTAAAGTATAATTATTTTCTTCTTGTTTATAAGTATGAATTATTTTAAATAAACATCTCTTGCGTCAAAGTCAAAGTTCATCATCTCTCAAAGTTACATGGAAGCAACCAGCCTCGCATCCAGTAGCCCACAAGTCAGTGTAATACTTGTAACGTAACGTACTTAAGTGATGTATTGTTTACTTATTGTTAACACGTGAATATAACTCAAAGAATTAAAAAATACGACTGCCATAGTTGAATGATATTTTTTTGCGAATCACTGGATATTGAAATATAGTCTTATATATTTTTGGAATCTACTCATCATTTTCTTGATGATGACAATAGGTATAGTTAATCTCATTTTGGAAAAAAAAATTCAACTTTAGTCTTTGATGCGGGACCATGGTCACCCTAACAATTTTTTTTTTAATTTTACTAGCTTCCACTACAGCCCATTAACGTCCCACTGCTGGGCACAGGCCTCCACTCTCATAGGAGAGTGGGAATTAGAGCTTAGACCCACCACGCTGCTCCAATGCGTGTTGGCGGGCTTTAACGACTATTATCATGTTAGTGATAATAACCGGGACCGACGGCTTAACGTGCTCTCCGAGGCACGGGGGTGAAACACTACCAACTTCCTAACTCCGGGCTAGTACTGAGAATTTCTAGACAGAAAAACCCAATACTTAATTAAGGCCCGACCCGGGACTCGAACCCGGGACCTCGTCGGCCGCAGTTGAACATGCTAACCACTAGACCAACGAGGCAGTTTACTAGCTTATGTCACCCGAAATAAGCTAAGTATTCTAACGATACCTCATTCATCAAAATCCGTTCAGGCGTATAGAAGTTATGGTGGAATATACAAACTCACATACATAGTATACATATATGAACCCTGAAAACAATATACTCCTTTTTTCAGGCAGTCGTATAAAAAGATCTTTTTGAGAAAAGAGCAACTGCTGAGTTTCTTGCCGGCTCTTCTCAGTAGAATTAGTTTTCCGAACCGGTGGTAGAGTCTTGACGTATCATTTAAGTGACACAAGTTGTCCTATGTGCAATAAATAAATCATTTGCAACTTTCAGGCTGGGTGAGAGCCGGTTCGGACATCTGTTACTACCGCAACAGCTACCACTACGCAAATCTGAAGAACAACAAATGCTACCTGACTGTCACCTTCAACATCGAGTTCCCGCACACCAACGACGTCTGCTACCTCGCCTATCATTTCCCATTTACATATTCGATGATGATGGTCAGTATCATGTTTATGTGTTTTCAAACTGCATTGTTACACAGTTATACTTAATTGCTTCTTATGCCAAATATCAATTTTTGAGGAGTATATTGTGTTTGTTACTTTCATTCCATGCACTATCTTGGTTCAATAGCAGCTCTAGGTCCTTCAAGGTTCGATTTTGAAAGACAAAATAGGTATTTGGTTAATAAGTTTTATTAATTTTGTTAAAAATACTAACTACACATTCGAATATCTAGTACATAAGTAGGTACATATATTCTGTACTAGATTATGCCCGTGACTTCGTCCGCGTGGATTTAGCTTTTTTGATTCCCGCGGGAACTCGTTCATTTTCCGGGATAAAAAGTACCCTATATCCTTCCCCGGGATATAACCTACCTCTATACCAAATTTCAGGAAAAGCGGTTGAAAAGATGGACCGGGAAAGCGTAGACAGACAGACAGACACACTTTCGCATTTATAATACTAGTGGTTCGCCCCGAACTGAGTATTTGTTGTTCAAGTAGGTACAGGATATAATTCAAATAATTGATCAAGTTTCAGGCTCAGCCTTTCAGAAAATTGAGAGTTCTGAGGTCAACTTTGGACGTTAGAAAATCTCCACTTTGAAAGCCCCCCATTTCGTCAATTTTAAGGGAAAAATTAAAAAAAAATATATTTTTGGACTCTATTCCTAATAATTATCTTTGAGGAAAATTACACAGAAACATGTTGCAGTGACAGCCACCGAAATGAAAAATTCGGAGCTTTACCATTATTTTTTTTTAAACTGTAATCCTAATCAAGAAATATTTATTGCCTCGCACATAGGTAACTACCTCTTCTACCTAGAAAAAAATATTAGAACTGTATAGTAACGTTCTGCACTACCGATTTCATCCATGCCGCATAAATTTTGCTGTTGGGAAATTCACCCTTAAATGCGAATTAATTATCATCTATTTACATACATTATTTTTGTTTTCAGACTAGGATATGGCAATGGAGTACCCAGATGCCGCCGAGCACCTACCTCCGCGCCGAGCCTCTCAGCTATTCGCTCAACAACAATGAAGTTCCACTGTTGACGATATCCGCAGACGATACACCCTCCAATCCTTTAGTGGTATGTTGTACCTACGACCACTATAGTAGGGGAGCCCAAAAGGGGATTTTTCGGATTTACTCCAGCGCGTCATATATTGATAGCGTATACGCCCCACGAGTCTCTGTTATCGAATGGTAGGTTTGTCTGCCGGTTTGCATGGTGGGGTTGGCTGTACGATAGTAAAAATATTGGTAAAAAAACAAAAAAAAATCGAGCGCGTCAGATATTCAGAGGAGATGTTAAGTGGATCCAAAGGACGCTCCTATTCAAAAGACTGACGAGTCTGACGTAACGCACGGTCACTGCGATTTTTTGAAAATGCAAGGAAAATAGCCATTTTGAAATACTCGAGCGCGTCTGATTATCATACAGACGGTTCAGCTTCATGTCCCAAACGCTCTGACCCTTAATCTGACGATTATCTCGAGGAATTTTCTTAATCTGATGATTTGAAAAAAAAAATAACCTGTAGATGCTGCCCCCACCGGTGAAAGGATATACATCATATAACCTTTTTTTCTTTCTACCATCTAATCTTCAAATTCCATTAAGTCTCCACGACGCTCGAGTAAATCCACATTTAGCATCATCGCCTCCCCTACCACTACAGCCCATTAACGTCCCACAGCTGGACACAGGCCTCCAGTCTCATAGAGGGAATTAGAGCTGAGACCCACCACGCTGCTCCAATGCGGGTTGGCGGGTTGGGGGGTTGGTTGTACCTACAGTCTGTTCTAATAGTAAAGGTTTTTTTTTTTTTAACTTCTTTAACGTTTGATCATAACTTTATCTGCCACTTGGCCAATAGTAATAGGAGTATTGAAAGACGAAAAGTTTCTAGATATTCCCATCATTATTGGTCGAATTGCAGATGAGATTACGTAGAAGTTGAAAAAATAGGTCATCACTATTGGAAAAGACTATATGTATAATTTTACGAGTTACTAACAAAAATTTACTACACAATTGCAATGTTCATCTAACATTACAGTAGTGCCGAGCTATACACGGCAAAATTTTCATACGGAATCTGAAATCAGAATTTTTCAAATGTGGTGGTGGTGAGTGATTAGAACACAATCGCTGCCGAAATTTGCGCTGATGACAGCATTTATTTTAATAAGGGGGCATTGACTTCTCAATTAAACTAACGTTCCTAGAATATTTAAAAAAAGATATGACATCAATATACCATCATCTCTTTTCAGACTTTTCTGTCGTATTTTGTGTCTTGTCGTCGTGTGTTAAATTGGAGCATTATTATTGTGTACCTTAACCATTAATGAGTAGATCTAAGACCAATGCAACGTAGCTCAACGAACTTCGAAGCTGAAGTGGTAATGAGCTGAGGACGGTCGTTATACGAAGAACCGAAAGATAGACCGTTAAGCAACCCCCAATAAGATTTCTAGAAATTGTACTAGGCATTTTAGTTTGTACAACCACGCGGACGAAGGCGAGGGAAAATATCTAGAATACATAAAATCCATACTAATATTATAAATGCGGAAGTGTGTCTGTCTGTTTGTCTGTCTGCTACGCTTTCACGGTTCACCTTTTCAACCAATTTTGATGAAAGGTGCATAAATAATTTGCATCCCGGGGAAGGACATAGGCTACTTTTTACCCCGGTTTTAAGGAGTTCCGTTCGCTGGTGTCATCTAGTTTCTTATATTTTAGGATAGAGACATAGTATTCCTGACGGCTCGCGTGCACCCCGGGGAAAGCAACGCGTCGTGGGTGATGGACGGAACTTTGGCCTGCTTGTTGGCCGACACCCAGCCCGCCGCGGCGTTGCGGACCAAGTATGTGTTCAAGATCGTGCCCATGCTCAACGTTGAAGGAGTCATCAACGGCTGGTAAGTGGATTTGACATTAGTTCATTTATCCACCTCCTGTGTTAACGCTGTGGTCTTATATGTATGTATGTGTGTGAGTAGGAAAGGGGACCAGTATGGCTAGCATGCGCACTACGAGTTAAATTATGTGTACCCTTTATCTCTCTTTGTTTACCGAAGCTAACATGGTTACTTGTCTCGTTACGTCAAAAGTATAGATAAAAGTAATATTTCTTATCTGTGGTATTTTTCTCTACTAACCTTTACATGTCGACTATTTTTTTCTTGTAATATACCGCATTTTGTGCATGTCTCACACATCTCTCTCTCTCGTCGCGAGATAATCTCGTTGTGCGCATGCTAAGCACACAGGGTGCAACTCTTAGCTTATATTTCTAAACTAGCTGATGCCCGCGACTTCGTCCACGTGGTTTTTTTTTTATTCCCACGGGAACTCCTTCATTTCCGGGATAAAAAGTATCCTATGTCCGTCTCCTGGTTCTAAGCTACTTCCCTACAAATTTTCAGCCAAATCGGTTCAGCTGTTCTTGAGTTATAAATAGTGTAACTAACACGACTTTCTTTTATATCTATATATATATAAATCTCGTGTCACAATGTTTGTCCTCAATGGACTTCTAAACCACTTAACCGATTATAATAAAATTCGCACACCATGTGCAGTTCGATCTAACTTGAGAGATAGGATAGTTTATATTATATAGATTAGGATTATTAGTGCTACCCGTGCGAAGCCGGGGCGGATCGCTAGTATTATATAGATTATAGATTATCATATGTAAAGCCTGTTGGGGTAGGTTCGGCCAATACGAATTAGATTAGACAAAAGCCTTCTTCCGAGGTTATCCCGCTTCCATCTCTAACTGCATCAACTACAGCTTAATGACAATGAATGACATTGTCATCGCATAGAAAGAAAAATCTAATAAATAACTGGGGCATGTGCATAGCCAAAAAGATAGTTGATAATAAGCGATGCGAGAATTCTTAACTAGTTACTGTAAATGAAACAATTATTAATTTTATACATATTACGTTTATTAACTCACTACATCACTATTCTTTAAATTCTTGAGTTCCAACTTATAATACTTAACTAGGTACGTCACATAATATAAACACTATCTTATTTACTACACCGAATGATATGTCCAGACAAACGAAATCAGAAAATTTTCTTAAATTAAATTAATATATTTTTAAGACTACTAATAAATGTTAGCATCGGAGATCGGACAAATCTGCTGTAGAAGTTGATGAAATTTAGGTACCTATATTTCGTAGAATATTCGTTGCAATGATCGATTAGAAAGCGGAGGCAAGTCACAACAGAGCGAGTCGCCAGCACCTTCTTGACTATAGATTACTGTCCCAAAGAACCCTTATATCCCACCACTCTTCATCGAGCATATCACTAATTAAAAATACTACAATACATAAATCTCATTTACATTCGTAATAATAAATGACGAAGCGATGCCGATATCACCCTCATAAGCAAGCACTTATGTCTTAATATTGCTTTACATACAAAACGCTTTGAAAATATTGAATAATACTTTTGGTAGTGCGTAAACCTAAAAGTCACGTCTTACAATTATTTATTACCATCGTGACCGTCGAGTCGGATGCTAGTAGGCGGGGGGAGCCAGCATGCCGCTGGCGTGGACGGAGTGCTCAGTGGCATCCGGCTCGGCAGTCGAGGGCACGTCTTCAGCGTGCGCGTCGCGAGCTTCGTTCGTGAGGTACGCCGCTGGGTCGTCGCCCACCATTCCCTCGTCGGCCTCGTACGGGCCCTGAGTCGGTTCCTCCTTCGGTCCCTGTTCAGACTCCTTGGAATGTGCATCGGCCGATCGCGAGTAGTGCGAGTCGATTTGAGGGGGAGACGTCTTGAGCAGCGCGCCGGCCTTGAGGTGAGGGGACTGAATGCCGTCGAGGGACGATGGTCGTAGCTTGCCGATGAGGTCATTCAGAGTGAAATGTGTCGGGAGGTGCTCGGAGCGCGGCGGCGGCGGCGACGACGACGTGAGCGGGTGCGCCGTCGTCGTGGTCGTCATCGACAGCGGCTTCCTGCCGATCACACAAATATCGACCCTCGCGTTAGAGAGTCGCTCAAAATTTACGTCATTTAGTCGCTTCAGACTTGCCAGAACATTTGCTCAGAGCAAATTTTAAAAAAATATTAATGTATGGGCATGACTTGGACTTGAATGAGGTACCCGAACATTGTAAATGCGGTTCTAATCTATAAAACAAATGTAAGTGAGACTGTTGATTATTTCAAGAGTATCGCGATTTGATACCTAGGTAGGTATAATACTAGTCTGGCGAAGACTTAAACGACTACAAAGACATTAAAATGTTAGATACATTAAACAATAGAATTAAACAAAGCAAGAGATACCAAGCAAAGCCCCCTTCACCCACCCACCAAATACTTTTGTTAATTTTTTTGGATTTAAAATGTTAGACACGACAGTGACAAAAATGCTATCGAGAAAGTTATACCGATATCTCTGGGTGTAGGGCTCTTGTTTGGTGGTTGGGTTGGCACAGAGACCTTATCCCGCGGGCCAGCGCGCCAGAAACATCGTCTTCAACACGAATATTACTGTGTTTTGATGTTAGATAACACAAACTACTGAACAAAAATCTAATAACTACACACCCTATACCGTGTTAAATGTTAAACCAAATGTCGTCATATGGACATGTTTTAAAGAGGTGAAAAACATTAAGGCGGTGCAGCACAATGTGGATCAAATAAGAGAACGCGCGGCTAGTCGGGGAGTGGGCCTCCGGAGACGGTTGGCATCTCACCTGGCATTACCCCTGCGCCGAGGAGACGGGGATGGAGCCGTAGTTGTAGTAGTAGCAGCGGGTCTGTTCGCAGATGAAGTCCTTGATCTCGCCGCAGTGCTGAGGCTCCCAGTGGAAGGACGGCGCCTTGAGCGACACGCAGCCGTTTGTCATCACGTGCTCAGTTCTGGAAAACAGACTACTTCTTATGTTATACTATTTCAGTCTTGCAGACAAATAAAACTTTGTCATTAGTCATTAGTGAAGCATGGGAGGTACCCTTATTTACGGCGGCTCAAGTTAAATATACCTAACAGAAACTATATCCTGATATATTCTAATAATTCACATTTATTTGGTGTACATCTTAAGTCTGACTTTGTCTCATAGAAATTTGAAAAACTTTTTTTATTATTTATGAAATTCAAATTAAAACGTCTTCATCCCGTAAGCAAAAGTTGATAATATCCAATTCATGATAAAACTATCGAAATCTCTAGTCATCCTTGAGTATGAAGCGTAGAAAATAACCAGTTAATCTTTTTCTCTCCAACTACCCTCTTTTTCTCTCTCTACTCCTGATTACCTCAATCACTGCACAGAATTTGGTATGTTTTGCACCTATGTGCAAACTCTATCCTTGTTCCTTCCCACGGGAGGGAAATCGCGGGCAATGGCTTGTATTAATATAAAATTATACGTACCCATGCCTCGCGGTGCGTTGGGGTGCTGTGCTGCCCTGAGGGACATCCAGGGGGTCCATACTATCATCGGCGTGCTGGCTCGGCGCGTCCAGGGTCATGCCGCGCCGCATGTAGTTGAAGGTCGCGTTAAATGGAAGCCCCGTGCTCATCCACAGGTACATATCCGTACCGAGATTGTTACCCGACGTCCAGAAGTCGTATTTGTTGTAGCCTGCAATAGCAAAACATATTTTATTTATTTTTAACCTTGCATAATTAAAACCTAAATGTTAGCATGATAAGCGATTAATTATCGCTACCCATGAAAATTCACCACAGCAATGTAAATGATTTGCCAGATATAAAGAAAGTTTAATCACTTAATTATTGCAGAAGCACTTTAGAAGTTTATTTGAGTAAAAACCATTATTTATTTGTTTATTGAGTAACCCTGTATCACCTAAGGTCGCGGAAACACCGCAGATGAATAGGGTTCCACATTTTGCATGGTGATATAAAAAAGAAACCCAAGTAAGTACACAAAAAGCGCGTTATTTAAAAAACTTTAAACAAAGAAAAACAAAGTCTCACCTGCGTTTGTTAAATACGTCGTTATCGAGTCAGCCTTTTCCTTCGTTTCGAACGAAGCCAGCTGCAGTCCTAATGATCTGAAAGTAAATGTAACACAAGGGACTTTATGAATTGAGTTAAATCACATTGTGTAAATAAATTAGGTATATGCACATTACTCATAAAATCTACAAATCTGATACATATTATAGAACAGTACCGTGACTGAATGACTGTCAAATAAAGCAAGGCCTAAACTAGTGTGCCTAGAAGGAAAGTTTTAGAGAATTTCCAACGGCATCTTTAAAAAACGTAAAGGAATCTAATATTTTAGTAAAATAAAACGAATGTAGTTATAGCAGAATCCTGTTTCAGTGTAATGTACAGTGTAAAACAGGATCCGGTCCTGATTAGACTTTATACTTAATGATCAGTTACTTGATACTTGATACTGCGACTGGGTATTTACAAACTCGAAATGCCGGATCAGTAAATACGATTTGAGCTAACCACCACGGTCCACAGGTAATAGTAACATATAAGGTCCATAGAACTACATCGCGGAGCCAGTTTATCGAGGTGCAATTTATCCGCTAAACACTCGCTTTGGCCTTGCCACGACCAGTCCACATTCCACGCGCACTCCCAGGACTCTTAAGAGATTAAAAAACTCGACGAAGTCCCGTATCCATCGATGACTTCCCATATTTAGTTACAACATTTTTATAACGATCACGTCTCTAAGATTTTAAATCCTGATTGTGACTTCCTTCATTTATAAAACCGTTTCTTTTGTCTCGTAAAAACTTTTTATTTAACACTGTCAAATCGACTCGTTTTTAAATTAAAGCTACCTAATTCTTCTCCTCTTACAAATAATGTCACACGGCCACCCAAATTGTGCAAATTTAAAATTCTAATCACAATGAATTATATTAGCATTGACTATAATTAAAATAAGAAATTCAGGCTACTTTTCCATAAATTATGCACTGCTTTCATTGCAAGAAATAAGAATGTTTCAACTCCTCAATTCTTAGCACGTAAAAACAGCTCGCGCCGAATTAAAAACTCATAAATTGTACTCGAGTTGAATTAATTATACAGCATTGTGAAGCAATTGTTTTTCCCATTGAGGTATCTTTGACACATCGACATAGTTTAGTACCATAACGGTATCGTAGTTTCTTATTAGTCTCATCATTATTAAAATGTGTACGAGCAACTCTAGAAACATTTATTGAAAATAGATGATATTGATCAGTTGTCAGTTGTCAATGTTTTCTATAATTTGAATTTGCCAATAATGCATTATATACTTCATTATAATTATATCACGTCAAAAAAGTTCACCAAATAATACGAAGCTAAGACATGAGGTAAGACGGTAGGTACCGCTAAGTTATTACCATTTTAATAGTAAAGTTTTTTGAGAGATAAACACAAAAGTCAAAAATCCACAAAGTCGATGACACGACTGAGACGAAAGAAACGCAAATAACCCTGATGCTTTTTACAGTTACTCGACTTTTATCACGACAATATTAAACGAAGCACCGCGACACACAGTTTCCATTAGGCACGGCATGAGTGGCTCTCGAGGCATGACAGTTCGTCACGCCACCTGTTGCGGTTGTACCCATTAGCCAATTCCCCTTATTTTTTACCCGCATAATATAACCCTTCTTACATGACGTGCCCTTAATCGATTTTGCCATCCACACTGATATTTCACCCGTCACCCGGCGACTGTCTAAACCATTCATAGCAAGTATCATAATGACACTCATATTATGGACTCGTTCCGGGACATTTTGACGTTTGAATCGTTAACTAAAGCTATATCAAAGACCCCAGTATGCTGTGAGAGGAAACCAAGTACCAAATAACATAACTCTACAAAGATCATCTAAGTCGTTCATCATCATCCATGTGGTGCCATCTCTGAATTGAAGCTCAGCGGTTACTCGGACAAAACTTTTGCGGTCATGTTCCAACGTCTTTATTTCTCACTCAATGCTTCTTACTCAATAAAATTACCTAAAAGACTACGTACTCATGTAGCAACAATAGACACTGTAAATATATAGGTCGTGACGAAGTCGCAATAGGAGGACATCGTGACCGAGCTACGAGGCGACTGACCCTTTAGTTGTTTGAGCGTGCACGCCGCAAAATCGGAACCGCACCATGCCTCAGACTCACTTCTTTCTATTCCTAATGGGCTGCTTGCACTAGAAAATAAAACGCTATATCTCAGTATTTTCTCCTATAAAAGGGAATGTCCTGAGTCCTGGCCGAGGATTTTACTTCTTATTATTATGGTCCTTCATTATCGTAATTTTGAAACTATCATTGAACTTGAACTGCGGATGTCTCTTCCGGAATGTAATTCTAGAGACTGACTTCAAACAACGATCCCTTTAGTGTACCTGCTAGGTATAATTTAAAAGGAATGCTGTATGTTCGGATTACATATTAGAAAAATCTTTTATTTCACAGTGCATACCGTGCCGTACCATTTTAAATTTGTAAAATTGGAATGCCATTGAAAAGTAAAACTATTTTCTCACCTCCGGGCGGAAAGCGTCAATTTTCCTCCCGCTGCGCTAAACGAAAATGCCGCTTTCCGCCTCCGTCGAGGAGAAAAATAGTATACACACCACGGGCAGTAAATAAGAAAGCCTCAGATCACATGTTTATTGACCTCGGCTTCGCCTCGGACAACAATTAAATGTGATCTGAGACATTTCTTATTTTACTGCCCTAGATGTGTAATGTACTATTTATATATTGCATTAAACGTTTGTTATTGAGGCTGTTTAATAAACTCCGGTAACACGAGAACCGTGGGAGCTACGCCATAATAAAACCTGGAGTCCTTTGTGCGTATTTAACAGCGGGAATGGCTTGCGGAAGTAACTAAAGGTGCCGATATTGTTCTCGAGTTTTCCCAGAACCACTAACGGTAATGCAAATGTCCCCTGCACTTCCTGGTCGCTCGTGGGCCCTCAAAGCGCCTGGCAACGCTTGTTAACGCCCAGCCGAGCGCTGTTATGGCAGGACAAGAGTAAAGATAAGCCGGATAAGCATTCCTAGTCACGATGTAACTATTATATCCAGCGAATGCGCCGGGAGAAATATGATACGACTCGCAACTGAAGTATGGGGTGTGTCATTGTTAAGTACCTCGATGGGCGATTCGATACGCCGTAATGCCAGCGTTGAGAAATGTCTTACCTGCAATACTGATAAGCGAGGAAATAGTTGAGCTCTGGACTGTAAGGGTTCATTCTTGATATAAAGTACTGTACTCCGTCCAGTTGGATGGTCGTTATCCTTTGGGCTGTAACAAGGGAAAGAAACGAATTTAATGATGTTTTTAAAAGAGGAAATCTTAAAATTAAAACAAGTAAAGTCGATCATCCTCTGAAAGAAAAGAGCTGACAATCCGAGTTTAACCCTGATAAAATAACTCACATAAATCACCGGCCCTTTTCACGTTTTAGTAGTAGGTAATAAATTGTTCTGAATTTCCTAGCGTGCATATACAAATCAGGAAATGCCTATTTATTATTCATAGCTTTTCCAACATGCTATTGAAGCCTCCGTAATATTCTAATGGCTACATAATGTTCAATTCCCATAAATCCTTGCTAACACAGCCATCGTGAATATTATTCAAATACATATTATCTTATGATAAGTGCTCGTTCGATCGTTTAGATTTCCGGTATGGGATTTTTTGTTCAAACTCGTTCACTACTTCAACTATCATTACTATACATTTAACACTAAAGTGACGATCCTATAAAAACGGTTCAGTAAACAAAGTTCTACGGTCAAAGACAAATATTATTATGCTGCGATCTATTTTGGATAGAAGAGGTTCAAGTCACAGAGATTGAAGTGAAACCGAGTGTACACGGGTATTTTGAAAACAACCCTGTATATTGTATAATGGGTACATACTCATATGTTTAGTGAACCCGTATGCTATTCATAATATTATTGCCTTGAATAAATGCAGCCAGCCATCACTTTGACTACAATGAGCGATGTTCTTTACAAAGATAAATATGACCACGAGATGTGGCGTCTGCGCTTCATTCATCACCTAATGCGCCGAGGACAACGCATCAATAATCAAGACTCCTCCAGTTTTTTATTATTTGCCACAGCATTCCCTTTACCTCGAGCGCCATATAAATAGCGTATTCATTTTAACTAGATGTGACTCTAAAGAATTAAATACGTTTTAACTTTAATACGTTTTACTTAAAAAAGAGCAACCACCGAGTTTCTTGCTGGTTCTTCTCGGTAGGAATGTCATTCCGAAGGTCAGTGGTAGATTCACTCGACGATTCCAAAGCACTCGTCATAAGTTTATTTGAATAAAAAAATATGAGTTTAAGTTTGAGTAACACTGACATCATATCAAAGTGCGTAATTCTTTTACCATTCGTGTCTGGAAGATTTACACATTGTGGTAATTAATGACAATATCTGGGTTACCGGTTTTTTTTTTTTGGTAAATCGTGTTTTTTGGAAATTACAAATTTTAAATAATAAATTATATTTAATTTTATTAAATAAAATATTATATTATACATATTTTTTAAAATATGACAAGAATTTATAGGTATTAGATAAACGACGCGACGTGTCTTTACTTAAAATACCCAACCGGAGATACTTTGAGTAATGACAGGAACGCAAAGTTAACGTTAGTTTACTTGTTAATCTAGCTAACAGCAAGGCATACGCAGCACTGCTACAGAGCAAGGATAGAGAGTTGAGACGTGTAAAATAGATAAAATCAACAGTTTTACTTCCTCACAGGATTTAGGGGACAAAACTTGCGGGATCTACTCACTCTGCGGGATCTCACTCAAACAGTTTCACTAATTAGGTACAGTAACTGTTTTTCTAACTTTGCTCGCGCTTATTTTATATTTTCCCACATTTTCCAAACTCAAATAAGTCTATAAAAAATTGTTTGGAAATTCTTCGTTACCTACTCTTTCTGTATTAGGTATTTAATATTTATCAATGCAGCTTGTGCTAGTTTTTGTTACAAATCGAATTGCAATATAAATCGCAGCCTCATTTCGAAGATTACGAAAAAAGAACGCATACTTTTGTGTGCAGAATAACTTTGCAGCTTGCAGAAAAACACGGCTTTGGCAAACAGGCTTGTCTGAGCGATGATATTTTGACCTTGAAGAATGTTATAGGTACTTTATATTATTATTTTTATGAACACATCCTTATAATAATGTCTAGGTTTTGTAGAGTAAGACATAATACCTATAATAACTTTACAAAATTTCATCCAAATCGCTAGAAGCGTTTCTGAGAAACCAATTATTAATTATTATAATATCACTAGATGATGCCCGCGACTTCATCCGCGTGGATTATAGTTTTATCATCCCCGTGGGAACTCTTTAATTTTCCGGGATATAAAGTAGCCTATGTCCTTCCTCGGGATACTAACTATCCCTATACCTAATTTCTTCAAAATCGGTTGAACAGATGGGGCGTGAAAGCGTATCAGACAGACAAACAGACAGACGGACAGACAGACATACTTTCGTATTTATAATATTAGTATTGATATTATAGTATAAATTAGAATTAATCTATACTATTGCTAAACGCTTAACTTTATTAAATCATGCTTAATTTGTTTGAGAAGTAGGTATGAGTACGTTCCCTGGTAACTTAACGGAAATAAAAATAACCTCTACGCTTATAGTAATAGTAATATTATATTTTATCAATAATATTGTATTGCAAAGATAGATAGCTAACGATGCATCGGACAAGTTGCGGTGACACTTCCATCACGATATTACGTGCCCAATTAAATTTATTGAACATCCCTGCCGCTGTTGTGGTCAACCGCAAGTTTTATTGAACAACAATAATTGCACTAACCTATCGCTAAGGGTTACTCCATTACAGCATTACCTATGTAACGCGTCCATTGGCCTTTTTTTAAAAACATAATAGACTTGACTCCAGACTTAGGTATACCTACCTACTAATTTAATGGCTAATTTATCAATGTACTAGCTGTTGCCCGCGATTTTGTCCGTGTGGATTGAGGTTTTTTGATTCCCGATTCGCGATAAAAAGTAGCCTATGTGTTATTCCAGACTAAAATCTATCTCTGCGCCAAATTTCAAAATCCGTTCAGCCGTTGAGGCGTGATTGAGTGACAAACAACCATCCATCCATACATATATCAATCCAAACTTTCACATTTATAATATTAGTATAGATAACATAAATTACATATCAAAGGGCTAGTAAGTATTCTGAGCTACAAGGATACCATAACATAACACGTGTCTATTTTCATAGAGATTAAAATTAAAGAATATGGGTATATGTTTACACTGATTTATTTCTATAATATAAATCTCTATAAGTACCTATTTCTCTGCGTTTCTATTATGATAAATTTTCTGTTTATTCCTTCCCATTAGCCCACGCATCAGCATCATGCATATTACCTATACTTATCCATTCACAAGTAAGATTTAATAATTTATATTGGAAACCCAAATAGGTACAGCCAAAGTGATATTTCAAGCAAGTTGTTTTAAAAGGCCAGTTATTTCACACATAATATCAACCAAGTTTACCTCATTTAAGTACTCTAACCATTATCCAAGAAAATCATGTAGGTACGTACAATGAAAAATATTACCGTCCCATTGTTGCTGGACATAATAAACAGACTCTCGCAAAGAGCCGGCGGTCATTACACCATTGAATGTGCATTGTCATTCACTTTAAAGAAACGACGTGGAATAGCACTTCGTTGGTATAAAATGTTGCCATTATTGTATGTCCTATCGACTCTACACCCAAAGCCTGAAACACACAAGATGCGCGAGGGAAAATGCACATGTGCAGTTTCCGTTGCTTGGGCCATACACTATACCTATATACTAGGAACTTGGGCTGCAGCGACAGGCCAAGTGCGATAAGGAATACTCCCGGATTTTTCATCAAGGACACATTAAAAAAGCTGGAGACACACTGACGCACTGTGATCTTATAAGTGGGAGGATTCCCAGAATGGACAATTTGGAAATTTATAATTTCGAAATTGGCTCTACTTTGGTCTGGTGGGAGGCTTCAGCGGGGCTTGTTACCACCACCCTGTTACGAGTATATGATTTTGTGCATCAAGGATCTGCATGAAGCAAAATCCAAATACAAAGCGACTGCAAGGATGCAGCGCCGACGTAAGCTTTATGACCCCTGCTGCGGTTCCTTGTATCCATAATAATCCATACTAATATTATAAATGCGAAAGTGTGTCTGTCTGTCTGTCTGTCCGTCTGTCGGTCTGTCTGTCTGCTACGCTTTCACGGCCCATCTGCTCAACCGATTTTGATGAAATTTGGTACAAGGGTAGATTGTATCCCTGGGAAGGACATAGGCTACTTTTTATCCCGGAAAATTAAAGATTGCCCGCGGGAATCAAACAATCTTAATCTATGCGGACGAAGTCGCGGGAATCACCTAGTATTATTATAAATGCGAAAGTGTGTCCGTCTGTCTGTCTGTCTGCTACGCTTTCACGGCCCACCTGTTCAACCGATTTTGATGAAATTTGGTACAGGGATAGGTTATATCCCGGGGAAGGACATAGGCTTTTTATCCCGTAAAATTAAGGAGTTCCCGCGGGAATCGAAAAAACTTAGTCCACGCGGACGAAGTCGGGGGTTCTATGGGGGTTATTTCTGTTAATGGGGGCTATTAACACGTCCAGTCGCGCGTTCTGTTGGTGTCAGCCTAAAAACTGCACCATTATACCCAACTGCATAATATTCTAAAACAAATCCTCAGCTATAAACAAGTCATTATGAAATACAGAAATGCCTTAGCAACGCATATTTAATTTGCAAAGGCGATACAAACTTATTTGTAGGCTCTATACTTTGTAATAAGCGCCCAACGTCGTAAAAAAGCCATCAATAATTTTTACCTTCTCCCTACCCTTCTTTTACTATTTTTAATTCGTAATAGCAGACTCATCTTTATAACATAACGTAGAATGCCTGTAAACACTCGGTATTTTTATCGAATTATTGTGAAATACTCATAGTGTTTTTAAGATTTCTAGGATTTTCACAATAACAAAATGCTCGTATCGCTTTACGCGTATTGAACTTATTACACTAGTAGCAGGGTAGGTTTATTGCAAAATTGTACTAAAGTAAATTCTCTCATCGATCTAATGCTTTAATTTTATTTTCACATATACCAACAAGGAAAATTATAGTCGAAGGTTTTATAAATCCTCACTAATATTTTTCTTAAGTAAGTTCTATTTCTCAACTTATAAAGGAGGCAGTACATTTATGCCAGTTTATATTGCACAGTACTTTAGCAGCGCTGCTAGCTATAAATGAAATTAACGCATCCTGTACCCTGTCGATACATAATGGACGCGGAAAACGGTTTCCACCCATCCCATTTGCATACTGCTGTGTAGCGACATCATTAAGACTAGCTGATAGATAACCGTAGAGAGACTTGATTAATATCTCGGGATGAATACAGAACAGATAATAAACACCGATAATAATAATAACACTTCATAAATAGAATTTAATTTAAATATGCCAGCTATTACAAAATTAATGACTTCGCAAAGTTCTCCAAGCTAGCGATTCCTACGAACATATATCCCGTTTGATCTATATTTTAATTAATGGTATTTTCAATCATAGTCAATGGTTGGTATTTTAGTACATATTATAATAATTTACGTATCAGGATCAAATATAGGTTTCATTTTGGCGGTTCGGTTCTTCTTTTTAAATAATTCCATTTTAAAACTTCCGACGGAACTCTGTAATTTTCCGGAATAAAAACTATGCAAGCTTGGAAGCTATCTCTGTAACAGTTTTCGCCAAAATTGATTGAACAGGTAGGCAAAGAGGCAGACATACTTTCGCACATTATAATGTAAATTCGGGATATTTTTTGCATCCCCAAATATCTTGAGTACCTAACCCAAACGCAATATAACAAAGAAGGCTTTTTGTTAAGAGTTAATGGAATTGCTTATCTCATCCGCCAGGTTTTACTCGTCTGCCTCATGGTCCCGTCGGCATCCATGCATAATGCATCCTCATGCATAAACAATGTCGCGCATTTCTGGTGTGTATGTAATTCTTTTTGTGTTTCATGACCACTTTCCTGATGCAATGTTTCGCTGTATTTTATTCTTACGATGTAATAGAATGTCTACTTACTCGTAAATAAACGGCCATTGTGTAATACATTGGCCAAATTTACGGGTGCAATAGGATTCAACGCTCCCTCTATTTACTGTCAACGTGATACTTACGAGTAACATGCTTAGTAATGGTTTTTATAGTTTGTTCAGTGTATGCAACATGCCAATCTTTGGATTCGTCAAACGGTCTCCATCCTTCTTAAGACAGCACAGATCAAGATGAATTTAGTTACGAATCATATTTTAACGTGTCCTAACTCCTATTAGAGGATTCAAAAAGGTAGCAATAAGAAAATATTCACTTGGACGGCCTGTATTTTTTGTAAATATAATTAGTAATAGTTTTTTCTTAATTTATAATTTCTTTATTTAATTTTTTGTAACATCAATGTGCCTATGTTTTTCTCACTTTATGTCATTACCATATTTACTTAATTAATTACTTACTACTTAATATATTTAAAAGGTAGCAATAAAAAAAATATTCAAATGAAAAGTGGCACAATATTAACGGACATTTTGTATTTATTTTTAACCGTATCCTTCGGTATATTCCTCACTATGATATGAATTATAAAATTACCTATTTATTGCCAAGATCGTAAAATTGTTACTTCTACTTTGCAATAATGAGCGTCATAAAAGGATACTATCGTTAGAAAACTTTTCAGATATGACGAGAGTGGTTTACATGTGACGGTTTTTATCACACTCCTGGTTACCAAATGTAGAGTTTATTACGGTGTGATTGAACCTATTTTGTTGTGTTGGTTGATATGCGGTGATACTGGTTTTGACGTATGAGGGGAGTGAAGCCAAGAGGCTGGTCACGTCGCAGGCGATGTGAGGCGCATACTGATGCGACGGCGACGCCTTCGGGACACACAGTATAGGCACACACTCCGGACTAACCAAGAAACCCATACACCCGTACGCCTATATTCTTTAACTAGCTGATGCCCGCGACTTCGTCCGAGTGGATTCAGTTTTTTGTAATTCACGGGGAAACCCTTAATTTTCGGGGTTAAAAAGTAGCCTATGTCACTCTCCAACAAACACACACTTTCGTTTTTATAATATTAAAGTATGATTTCTTTGGTTCTAAAAATGGAAAGGAATCTACGCCCACCAATATCTTCTACAAGACCTAACGCTGTTTGTTGGCGTTGGTTGAGAATTCCATCCGAACTCGACAAAACAGCAATCTTCAATGTATAGCACAGTGTGGCACTATGCTGCATAGTGTTCGGCACAAATGTTTCTCCTGGTGGAGTCGCACAAGCAAACATGTTCACAATGTTTTTCTGTCCATCCTCCGCTCGAATTGAAAATGTTCATGCACAAAAATGGACTGCACACGATTTTGGTGGAATTGCACCGTATCTCTGACTATATTAGGCAGTTCTCTAGCTGAAAATTAAAAAAACCTTGTAGAAAAGTTGACTGTAATGTACGCCTAGCCTATAAAGTCAGAAGTTTAAACTTTTATCCGGTGAGTGCACTCGACATCGACGTGTGGATATCCGCCCGCTCATCCTCGAACCGGAAGTGCTGTGGCGTCGCTAACGGCCCCTTGCCCAAAACCATCACACACTTCGCGAGTGACGCACCACGAATCGTCGTGCGAACCAGCCTTAACAGCCCATTCATAGTTACGGTTTTAGGCTGTGCGAATAGTGTCACGTGTGACTTGAATTTTTTAGTGCACCCACTGCATAGCTTTTTACGAGAGATATACTAGGCAGTACAGCAAGAAATATGTTTGAGCTATAAAACCCGCGTCATTGTCAATGCTAAACTATGCTCAGCTACCATGCAGCTATATTATTTGCAAAGGGTTAAGCCAAACTATAGAATGTGCTATAGATTCACATTGCCTTGCTTTCACACACAATCCAATGTGACAAGGCATCCGTAATCTGTGGAAAAGGCTTATCAACTCTTCGTCCACCCACAGCACGTTTGACAATAATACATTTTATCTTCTTCTGCCTTAACAAATTCATAACTTATCACTGATAATATTTTAACAAGATGCATAAGAACCAATATTGTGTTAAAACCTTAAAATGAAATGTCCTTATTACCAAGTACCCATGTCAAAATTCTACCAACAACGGCTCTGAAAGCAAATACCAAGAGAAGAACCGAAAAAGATGTTTGTAATTGGTTTAATGCTATTGAAGTTAACGTATCCTACAAAATTTACCTACGTTTAAATTAAATTATTCGAGGACTCAAATACAATAGATCGGATTTTAAGTTCCGGCGTTGAACCATAAGTTAAATGCCGCTCAAAATTCACGTTAAATAAGCTCAATGAATGGGAGGAAGTTTGTAGTTATTATTAAATGGTACTTGAGATTCACGACACAGTTGGTAAACGAATACTAATGAGGTTGTACTGGTTTTGTATCGTTTACTCCAATAGAAAGACTCACTGAACATTTTTGAATAAATCGATGCTAAATAATTTATGAGCCGCCGGAATAGAGTGATTAAAAATAATAAAATTATATCTAGTTAATTGTTTTTTTTTTTCGTAAAAATAATAATTATAGAAAAATAATAATGTCACACTTTTAGGACCGTTTGCGTAGCATCGCCATCAGCTATGGAGTATCTAGCCCACTAGCTCATCACTATGATGAAAATCCCCTGCTGGATTCGGAACCCATGTACCTATACCCGGATATAAACCAGACTTGATTTGACAAGTTTACTGTATTTATTCATAAAATTCATATTTCTACAGTTCATTTTATTCCAGTTGAGAAATTCCGGATTTTATGATTGATTAAAAAAAGTCAGAAGGCAAACGTAACGTAGGCATTAGTTAGTCAGAATACCTATTTACTGACTATTACCACTATTACAATGAAAAATTTGCATTGACCTATTTCCATTAGGGTAAGCGTTGCTTTTATGCCTCTATGAACTGCACGCAACTGCAAACGTTATACATGATTGCACATAATGTTTTTCTCTACCATCCCCCTATTTGTGAACGTAATAAGTAAGGGAATGCAAAACAATCCGTACGATAATAGACTTAATTTTTTGCTAACTCGTTTAATTGGATATAAAAGGAGAATAATTACAATCTTCATTCCTCTGTAACGCGTAATAAAAAGATCTAGTTAGAGCTGGGAGCAAAAACCTATCAAAGAATTCTATGCAAATATCCTGGTGTAAAATCATCTCTTCCTACATTTTAATTAGCTATTCATGCGGAATTTTCTAATAGCTAGATAGCTTGTAACTGGTTTGTCATCATCTAAAGTTCGAAGACCGATTAATTATTGAGTAAAATCTATACTTATAATAAAACTGTAACAGGTCCAATTCTGTACATTGAAGATATTTTGAAAATTTTTTTTGGAGGGCACTCATTATTCCATACTGAAGCCAAATCTGTAATTTTTTTCATTTTTGTCTGTCTGTCTGTCTGTCTGTCTGTCTGTCTGTCTGTCTGTCTGTCTGTATCTTGGCCGCGCATCACGCCGAAACTACTGAATGAATTCAAACGAAACTTGGCACGATTTGAGCCCATACTACGAGGTAGGACATGGGATACTTTTTATGCCGAAATTCTACCCCCGAAGGGGTGAAATAGGGGTTGAAAGTTTGTATGAAAGTCCTTAATTTCTCAAGTTATAGCCATGAAACTTGATATATGAGCTGCGGGTAGAAAATGAAAACATATGTGTCTCACAGTTTTTCAAAATTCCACCCCCGAAGGGGTGAAATAGGGGTATAATATAAAAATGAATCCCTATTTCCCTTGGTCACGGCATCACGCGTGAACGGCTGGACCAATTTCGCTAATTCTTTTTTTGTTGGGTTTGTCTGGACCCCGGGATGGTTTATATTCACAATTCGACCCGGTAGGGGGCGCTGCAATCGGGTTCGAGGGTCCCGCCAAACCACGCGGACGAAGTCGCGGGCATCAGCTAGTAAATAATAAATATAATAATTTATGCCACTAATGTACCTATTTAGGTATATCCTTAAGCTAACGGTAGTCGGCGACTTGGTGTGGCTATGTAACATACTTCATATTTTATTATACAAGATGGTGCCCGCGACTTCGTTCGCGAGGATTAAGTTTTTTATTCCCGCAGGAATCCTTAATATTCCGGGATAAAATGTGTCCTTGTCTATGTCCTTCCCCGGGATACAACCAAACTCTATACCAAATGTCATCAAAATCGGTTGAAAATATGCCGGGAATAGGCCGGGAAAGCGTAACAGACAGACACACTTTCGCATTTATAATATTACTATGGATTTTCGGTATCTTTAGAATGAAAACAAGACCAAACTCGATACATCTAGGTATCTCAACTTAAGTTAAAGTTGTATTAGGTTAATTATATGAGTTATGAGATGATTAATGTTAATCTATGACACACAAGACTAGTATCACACATTTATAAAAATTGTTAAAAAATTATTGTAAAGGTTGTTTGTTGTAAAAGTAGTTATTTTGAAATTCACCAACAAACCCAAACACACACGAGTACAAACACAGACCGTTAAAACTAAAACCCTCCCGTAGTTGAATAATAAAGAATACTAAAAGGACATTAAAGATCAACCTATGGTTCATAGAGGTGTACGACCGCTCGTTGTAAGGCAACCTAGTCTCTAAAAATAGTGCCCCATAGTTTCATAGGGTAGGACTGGCTGCAGTTGCAATGTAGCCTATAATCGTGTCTTCAGTCTCCACGGGTTGGATTTTATTGTTGATGCAGATGAATAAAGCATAACAAACTGTATTTTATGGTTGTCATATTTCAGCAAAGTTATCAATGTCCGAAGAACGTTTGATTACAACCAACCAGATGTAAGAGAAGTTAAGAAATTACTTAAAACCAAAATAAATTATAATTGAGACAGAAAACTGGAGTGAAAGATCTGATTGTCGATTGCTTCAAATTATTATAAACAATAGCAGAAAATCTTGGAAATTTGAACTTTTATATTTTGGGAAATCCATTGATACAAAAGATGTATCTACTAAGACGCATCTACCAACTATGTTTTTTCGAAGTCCAGTACTCCACAGGCTACATCCAATGCTAATACTTTAAAGAAGAGTTGATAGTTTTATGAATTTATAAACAGGAAGTAACAAAATGTTTATAATAGACACAAACATCGTAAGATTTGCCATCCCTGGCTTACGTGTTTAAATATTACCTATGAATGCAATAAGTTGGCGCCTGCAAACTGGCTGTAAGTCGTGGTCGCGCCTCGCGCCGGCGCTTATGCGATTGTGCATCGCGTTACATAATGCAAACCAGTCGCTCGTATCGGTCGCTATAACCCTACCGTCGAGTGAATTACGTTACCGCCAAGTACAAGGGCAAGGTAGCCGGCCGCCATTTCACGGTCGCACTAAAGTTTCCCGACAGCGAATGTTCGTGCTTTACTTTAATTTATTGAACAACCGAGTAAGCTGGTACACCGCGCACTCGTATTACCCGCATATTTTAATCCTAAGAGGAAATTCCTATGTCAATCCCTTCGCATGGTGGCCGCCATTAAGCTCTCAGGATTACAGAAAATCTATAGCTGTCCGTATTAACATTTCTATACATTATTATGTAGAGCAAGAGCAGAGATTGCAGCATTTAGATTATTTTCTCCCGTAGAAATTTTGATCGCCATTCCGATCCAGAGTTTTTAACACATTGCTTGGTCATAAAATAAATTATTAGTTAGAGTTACTGCGCCAGTTATCACTAAGAAAATGAGTGACTACAATCTGTCTTTTTTCTTAAATAAAAGTCGCAAAAGGCGAATCCCTTTTGGCTTTATATTGTATGTAAACAGGTATAGGTATGTATTTTATTTACGTTTTTTGGTGGGCCTAATGATTGTTTGAGCCGAGCTCGGCGAAATGCCTTCGCAGTCTGAGTAATCTCAGGACTTAAGAAACCGCAAATTATCGTTTGATGATCCGTAAAAAAATTGCAATTCAAAGTTCTATCGTATCTTGTTGATTGCTCCCGTCCGTGGGAATTTGGATCGAATTGTTCGCGGTCGGATAACGATCGGCACACAAAAAAGGGATCGGGATAATGGTGAAAGAACGCGCAGAAGGCGACTCCAAGGACGACCAAGGTTCCCGCCCTCCCGCGCATCCTCGCGCTGGAATGCACCAGCCGGACTATTTTTAAACGACTTCAAATAAAACCGGACAAATGCAAGATGTTCTTGCACAATCAATGTTCCGTAAATTAAAAAAAAATACTAAGTAAGTTTTTTTGCATAAATATGTTTTTTCTCTCACTAATAAATAATTGAGATTGTTCCAAGCAAGTACAGTAGATTATCTTTGTTGAATACAGCTTATGAGTTACTAAATACTTGGAAATCGCAATTTTTACTATTCTAATTAATTCGTACTTTGTGCTACCAAAATAGAATCTTGAGATGTTGCAATATTGTAGTTTGGTAGTTAGGGAGGAACTGTGATTATTTAAAAAGTAGTAAGTACGCAAATCTACATTTAATTTTGAATTAGCTCAGAACATTGTCCCCAAAGACAAGACTATACATAAATTTGTGAATAAATACTCTCAAAATTATACACAAAGATTGTAGTATGCAGCCGTGATAATACTTTCCAAGTTCCATCTTGATAAACCCGAATCGTACAAAAAAACAGTTAACTCAGTAATTTGATATAATCGCCACCTGGTGTAGGTAGGCATGTTTAAAACGTTACCACAAAAAGTATTGAAGGATCACAATAAATTAAAATTAACTTTCGGCACCGAACTAATAAAAAGTTAATCCACTTTTACGTCTTCCGATGGTTAAATTCGACATTATACCAGGAGATCATACAAATTAATATTAATTCCTTTCTCGGCGGGAATCTCGATTTTAATACACAAAAGGCTTTCATTCAAATCCAATAAGTTATAACTTCCTTCACAATTATACTCGCAAGTTTGTTGTTTATTGAGGTTTAAAGCAGGTCATAAAAGTTATATGTATAAATTACGGTTCTAATGACCATTTCGCACCGGTATGCAATAACATTTCGTCGTCCTCTTCACTGTTCATGTTACGTATTTAAATTTTCTTATGCTAACAATAGTAGCTTTGAAGCAATGTATGTAATTAGTAGTATGGGATGTAACTAAAATTTTGGTTCTAAAATAATCTTATCAGTGAAAAATTATCTATCTTCTCCACAATACTTATATGGATACAACTTGATACACGTTAGTTAAATTGTTGAATTCATTTAGAAAGCTCTTAGAGACAGATGCGCAATAAATAATTGCCACAAAGAATTATGCAGATGCAGCGGAAGTGTATAATGCTCTGTAATGGCAATGTACGTGAAAGATATTTTCTTACGTTAAATATTAGCTAACATTACAACATTTTTGCATAATGGGGGAGACTGCAATTATACTGTGAAATAAAATGCTAATCGTAGAGGCTCAAGCTACAGCCAAGTTCTATGACGTTGACATGTAGTCTGGTCGAAGTGTTCTTGCAGCAAAAAAAGATCGGTGTCGTCATAAAAATATCACTACCGCGTCATTTACAAGACCGGTAGTTGCATTCCAGCTAATCGAAGACAGGTCCAGATAACCCTATAATGTTATTCCTTGGAAACTGCAAAGGTACGATTGGTACGATTCTATCCTCGGCGACTATCCAATGGCCGTTGAACCCGCACCTGTCGTCGCTCTTCCTCACCCCTCACCATTTTTTCTCAACAAAACTTCCGTTCCACAGTTTTTACCGTCATGTCGATAACCTGACTGATACAGCGGATACGCCTCATTTGCAAAATCGCTCACAGCGATGTTGATTTGTGTGGTTCATTTGGCTCTGAACTTTAATGCAGTTACGTATTCACTGGGTAATCTTGATGAGGTAATTTGCTTCACTCTAATAAAATCTTGCCCGCGGACAGCGGTGTCATTGACTCTTCACAATTTTGTTTCGGAGCATGACGAACATTATCTATACATTTATACCGGTATAAAGTAAATGAGCCAAGCTTTTGTGGAAGAAGCTCCACCGCAAAATTAACTTTAGAATGGCGTAATTAGAGTTAAAGATATTGCTCTTCGCGTGTAATTGTTCACAATTTTTCTAATGTAAATTATATTGTCCTACCACCTGCGCCATTGTATTTTTTTTTCTCCCCACATACTTTTCTTCCCAAACGTATCTTTAACCACACTTGTATCAATAATGACACATTTTAAAACACACTCCTAATAAAATTTGTAAGTTGTAGTGCTTGCTCATAAAATTCCAAAATCTCTTGCTTACTAACGGTATAATTATTGTACAGGTGTTTTTAATTTTACAAAGCGGAACGAAATCGTATTATGTTGCTAATTTTATCGCACACCTTGTTCGAAATACATAGTTATGTTCTACAAATTTTTACTGGCTATTACTTTTATCTTAAAAATCTTAATCTTTTCAATAAGAAAATTAATATCGTACATGACTTTATAATTATAATGAAAAACTAAGTATATCTTTACTTTCCTATTAGATAAGATGCTTAGATGCGTCTAAATTGATTGCGGATTTTGTTAAAAGATAAAATATCTAAATATCATCAGATATATTTTTAGAAGCTGCTGTCTACGATTAATACATAATGTAAATTTATATAGCTTCCGTCTTAAATAAATTTATATAGTTTAAGTCTCCGTGCCAAAAAAGCACTCTATTTAATTTAACTTGAATTTTTACCTAAATCTATGAAATAAGCATTGGAATTTTTTTAAGTTAATTGAAAATGACATTATAAAGTGGTTTATTTCATTTTCCTTTCCACTCGAAACTTCCACTCGCAATAGCTCGCAACTCATAAATCCTAAATACACATACATTACACTTAAACTTTGTAAACGAGTGGGTACACTTTATAAATAGAGCGCTTGTTTTGTGTTAATTTGTTTTGACTGCAAGGTATTTAAAACTCCCACAGGAGATGAATGTTTGTAAGCTGCCTACTGCCATTGTACTACGTATGGTAGAACAGAACAATGAGGGTCGAGGACCCGCGGGTCAACACGGCAGCCTCCAGACTATGTCGTGCTCGTGAACTAGGAATGCGAAGTACCTAAATAGTAATTCGTTCTTTTATTTAATCGTGTTTCGGACAACATTTCTACTTGTATGTTTGAAATTGACTGCTTTAATTTGTATGTAATGTTATTGTACTTAGACATAGGTATAGAAAATCTTTTTATTCTTGACTAAAGTTCTGTAAAGCGCTTTTGAATCGCCAAGCGAGTCTACTTCCGATTCGGAATGCCTTTCATACCGAAAAAATCCTTTAAGAATCAGCAAAAACTACTTGTATAAATTATTATGTTTACATATTGTGTTGTTACTTGATACTCGTTTGCTCCTTTTTAATTATTTTTAATTCTTCATCATAAATGAGTAACTTTACAGATAAAAAGCCATTAGAAATTAGAAATAAAATAGCTTTTATTATAAACTAGCAGATGCCCGCGACTTCGTCCGCGTGGATTGATGTTTTTCGGTTCCCGCGGGAACCCTTTAATTTTCCGGGATAAAAAATTGCCTATATGTGCTATTCCAGACTATAATCTATCTCTGTGCCAAATTTCATCCAGATCCGTTCAGCCGTTGGAGCGTGATTGAGTAACAAACATACATCCATACATCCATCCAAACTTTCGCATTTATAATATTTATTTGATAAAAATAAGGTATGAACTATGTAACTGGGTGAAATGTATTCACCCAGTTACTTTTTTCAAAAACTTTAATCCCGCAGACGAAGTCGTGGGCAGTGGGCACCGTCTTGTGGTGATAAAAATATTAAAATTTCGTAAATATAAAGCGTTTTACATTAGCTCTACGTAATTGGAAATACTATATATAAGTCAAGTTCAGAGTTGAGCGGTTCGTAGAAGGATTGTGTAATAGAGTTGTCGTACAATCAACGTGTAGTCGTTGTGCCTATTAGAGCGGCGGATGACGCTATGTATCATCAAAGATCATTAATTGGGCTGGGACCACGTCACGTAAAATATTTTGATGTGATAAACATGTTTGTTACATGTTTTATTAGGTACTAGCTGATGCCCGCGAGGATCGAGGTGTTTCGGTTCCCGCGGGAACTCCTCAATTTTGCAGGATAAAAAGTAGCCTATGTGTTATTCCAGACTATAATCTATCTCTGTGCCCAATTTCATCCAGATCCGTTCAGCCGTTGGGGCGTGATTGAGTAACAAACATCCATACATCCATACATCCATCCAAACTTTCGCATTTATAATATTTATTTGATTTATTTGATACATACTACATATCATAATCAGTCGTTACAACTTAAGACGCATCCGGCAGTGTACCTATCAGATATTCTGCACGGGATGATGCTTGCGAAACTTAAAAAAAAAATAGGTTTTTATTTACCCCGGGCTATTTCCTTAATTTTCGGGGATAAAAAAAACGCGTAGGTATGTCACTCTTTATTGGTCCTCGAATATACCCATTTAAAAATCGTCGGCGACTGACCAAAAAACTTACAAACACATTTTCTCATTCGTAATATTCCTAACGAGTAATCATGATACAACTTCCTTCGCAAATCGCAATAATACACAAAAAACTCCTGCACAAAAATAACACATAATATATGAACCCAGCCTATAAATGTATCAATGCGGCATCGCCTACACTTATTATTTAAAACATCAGATAAAGCAAAGATTCCACTATAGTTGATGATGAAAATCCTTCTGGATTCTTGCGTGAAAATAGGATCCCATTAATGTGGTCGTTACCGCCTACATACTTCCTTAGTTTGAACAGTTTAATTCCACGACAGGGACTATAAATTTTAATAAAATTATGGAGAGTCCAATGAAATCATCCTGTGGAATTTTCCTTTGAAAAGAAAATGACATACCTACCTACTCGAATTTTCATTCCATTTTTCAGTAGGATAGTTTTTCCTACTTCCCGCTTATTTGAGGAACCTAATTATACCAAGTCTTCAGTTCTAACTGGATATCCTGATCCTTGATTCAGGAGAAATGACACCAATCTATACCTATCTTATATCTAACTAAGTAGTAGAAGCCTTTATATAATATGGACTTGCTGACGAGGACTTTTAAGTTTTCATGTGATCGATAAGTTAAACACTATGCGCCTACTTGTTCTGATTTCTGTAACATGAGCTTTAAATATTATTCTCAATTTGTACGGGAAACTTGAACATTTTTTTTTTCAAATTACTTTATTTTATGGTTTCCTTGGAAGAGATTCTTAAACCTTCTAAAGAAGTTCTTAAACCTGAGAAACGTTAAAATGTCACTTGCGTTATTTAGTTAAGAATACGTCTCAGTGCACAATTTATTATCTAAAGTTAATTCAAATCTAAAGTTAATCTATAGTTAAGTTAAAGTTATGTTAAGACATACCTGCCACTGGCCCAAGCGTTGTTGCTGAGAGCAGGATAAAGCTTGCGAGGAGGAGCATTTTGAAAATCGGGAGAGTTTCTGTTTCTGAGTTCAAGTCGGGATCACTCGCTGGAGTGCGCACACGCAACACGGGACACTCGGGCAAACTGATCGCGCGCTCTCCTGAACCCCCCTTATAACCGCGATGTGTCCCGCGCGCACGTCCACACAAACAATGCTAGTGATGCTACCACGCTCGCCTCCTGTAACGTGACGTACATTGCCCTCTTAGATCGCGGTAACCGATAAAATTACGATGTGAGTCGGTAATGGTGATATAACATGTTTCGGGCTCGTCCCACAGGCGGTCCGGTACCGCGCGGACGTCCGGCGCGGAGGCAAGCGGACGCTAGGCGCCCGCGCGCCTTGTACGTTTACCACAATTTGTCTAGGGTTCACAAGACTGTCCCGATCTGAATCACTGTACGGCTTGCATACCTTTACTTACTACCTATAAGCTAAAAGCTGTAGCTATAGGAATATTCCTCTCAAAATTGTGAAACAGGCGTCACTATACCTAGTTTACTTATTTTACATTTTATTGTTTTGTTTTCATATGTTTTTTGTAGTAGGTTCTATTTAATACAAAATGTATTACGGTTTAAAGGTGGATGTGTCATGTGTAATCCTTGTGATTTTTCTCTTTAACATTACACTTACACATTTTAGATAGCTATATTCTAACCACATATTACATTCCAAGTTATTAAAAGCCCCGCCATTTATAATTTGGGTATGTTTAAACCACACCGCCGTTTTACTTTAGTCAAACGCGTTTCAACTCTGTTCGCATCAATTAAATACCATCAGATTTCATTGCAGTTAAAACGGGTCAATTAATTAGAAATGTCCCAAGAGAAGCGGCGTGACTGGTGGCCGTAGCACCGCGACACGGGAGTTATCTCGACAATCGTACCGCACTATAGTTGTTGCGTTCCTGCTCAATTTGTTCTTGTTTCGGTCGTCGCGAATTCTTTTTTTGTCCAGAGTTGTCGTGCATTCTCTCTGGAACTCAGTGTGTAAGAGTGCAATTTAAAGGAATCGTAGAGCGTGCCATAACCGTAACAATTTCGCATCAGCCATAAATCATAAAACATAAAGTTGCACAAAATATGGGCAAAGGCCCATTTGTAAGGCATTCCCTCAAAGAATGTAATAAGTAAGGCTAAACGGATCTGTATGAAATTCGGCACAGAGATAGATTATAGTCTGGAATAACACATAGGCAAATTTTAATCCCGGAAAATTAAAAAGTTCCCGCGGGAACTAAAAAGCCTCAATCCACGCCGACGAAGTTGCGGGCATCAGTTAGTCTAAATATATAAAAGGCAAAGGTGACTGACTGACTGACTGACTGACTGACTGACTGACTGACTGACTGACTGACTGACTGATCTATCAACGCACAGCTCTAACCACTGGTCGGATCGGGCTGAAATTTTGCACTCAGATAGCTATTATAACGTAGGCATCCGCTAAGAAAGGATTTTTGAAAATTCCACCCCTAAGAGGGTGAAATAGGGGTTGAAAGTTTGTATGAAACTTCGTCATATCCATGTTATATCCATGAAACTTGGTTTACCACCTACGGGTAAAAATTAAGAAATATGTGTTTCACAGTTTTTGAAATTTGAGTGACATAGGCTACTTTTTATCCCGGAAAATTGAGGAGTTCCCGTGGGAATTTAAAAAAATTATTCCACGCGGACGAAGTCGCGGGCATCAGCTAGTATTATTATAAATGCAAAAGTGTGTCTGTCTGCCTACTACGTTTTCACGGCCCATCTTTGCAACCAATTTTGACGAAATTTGGTACAGTTTATTATAGATTGTATTGTATATCGGAGAAAGACAGGATTTTCAAAAAAATTAAAATACCCATGCGGACGAAGTCGCGGTTAACTTTTTAGGTATACCTAACATGAATCATCAATGATCGTGAAAGTCACCATGGTAGGCTTAGGCAAAGCGGAGCTTGACTGGACTTTTTAAGCGCATACATTAATTATTTATTTATGTCTATCCTCTACGATGTAGCATATAATATATTTCTCCAATAAATTTAATGTTATGGCTTAATAAATGTATCGGCATGATAATATAGACTCAACTTTATGAACTTCTAGGTTTTGTTGCTTTTATAATCCATGCTAATATTATATTATGCGAAAGTGGGTCTGTTTGTGGATCCGTCAAATTTAAATAATTAATTTAATTAATTAATTAATTTATAAAATTTAATTCAAATACTGTCTGCTACGCTTTCACGGTCCATCTTTTCAACCGATCCTTTTTATCCCGGAAAATTAAGGAGTTACCGCGGGCATACAAAAAACTTAATCCACCCAGTCAAGTCGCAGGCTTATCTCATCATCTAGTAGTACTTATTAAAATTTTTCAATTTCCCTTAAAAGTTTTTGCTCATAAAACTTTATTCTCGTGAAATGGTTAAGTAAAGTATTCACTCTTGTACAATATGGGCAGTACCGACTTACTAGGTACTGCTATTCACAGAGTACATTGTTATAATATGATGCTATTATAGGATTTATTCTTTAGGTTAGTTCTGACTTCTGTCGCTTAGAGAAAAGGATTCTTTCAATCCTTATTTTAAAAAGGCAGTTATCCTTTTGGATATATGTCAGCCGAATCATAAAATTACAGAAAATTTTTGATGTCTTATTATCCTCAGATTTTCCACCAAACACTAAAAAAATGTATATTGTGCAAATAATGAAGTGCACAAAATCTGCTGTTTACTGTTCCGTTACATTTTATTTTTAACTAGCTTATGCCCGCGACTTCGTCCGCGTGGACTACACATGTTTCAAACCCCTATTTTACCCCCTTAGGGGTTGAATTTTCCAAAATCCTGTCTTAGCGGATGTCTACATCATAGTAGTTATCTGCATGCCAAATTTCAGCCCGATTCGTAGTGTGGTTTGAGCTGTGCGTTGATAGATCAGTCAGTCAGTCACCTTTTCCTTTTATATATTTAGATGTGTTCACATATCTCGCTTTATAAAACAAAAAAATATAAATTAATAAAGTAAGTAAAGTCTAAAATATATGCCTGAAAAAGTGCTGTATCACGACTCTTCATTACCTACAATCACAAGCGCAAACATTACAACTGTTATGTATGCTTTTGACGCAGAAAAAACTTTACAGAAAAAAATACACTGTGGAAGTCACGCACTACGAAGTAAATATAGAGGCGGGTTGAATATTAGATTTATCCAGAAATAAAAGCATAAAATGCTGGTTTACGTTAACTCGCGGAGCCGGAGACAGGAGCGGTTATAGATACGTACCTACCATCGCGGTACATTTCGATGTAGTTGTGTCTTCTTCGTTAAAACCTTGAGCTTTTAATGGCTAACCGTTTATCTATTATTAAAAGAACGCGCTGAATTGAGTACCTCTTCCAAACCTTCTTTTTGGAAGCCGGCTAAAAAAACTCCTACCCAGTACCCACTATATGGTAGCTATGAAATGCTTAAAATCAGCAATTCAGAAACAAAGCTAAAGTACATATACAAAGCATATGTGCAGCCAAATGATATTTCGCTATAAGCTATGCAGTTCCAATTGAGACCGTCTGCACTTGAATAGAATCCGTCACCCGAGTGGTTACAGAAAAGTGCTCGTGTTTTTATGTAAACACTAGATGATGCCCGCGACTTCGTCCGCGTGGTTTAAGTTTTTTTTATTACCGCGGGAACTCCTTAATTTTCCGGGATAAAAAGTAGCCTATGTCACTCTCCGTCTTCAACTATACCCATGCCAAAAATCACGTCGATCCGTTGCTCCGTTACAGCGTGATTGAAGGACAAACCAATAAACCAACAAACAAACACACTTTCGCATTTATAATATTACTATGAATTTCGCCACCGCGTCCGCGTGGTTCACGTGAACAGACATGAGGGGTATGCGGTGAACTTGAAAAGCGCCGCCGCTGCATCACTGTTCACTGCAAGCATGTGCCTTTGAGAGCCACGTTAATTGGTGCCACTCTGTTTGCGCACCACGGCCACCGCCCGGTGACCAGGGTGGCCTAGTCACTGCTTTAAAATACCCTACCTTGTAAAAACTGAGTACACCACTTTTTAATGAAAACAGTTAATATGGGTTCTTGGATACCTTAGACTAACAAAAAAGGGGACAAGCAAAACGGGAGTTTTGCCTAGGTACATCTAGGTATGAACCGGACGGTCAAATCAAAAACATTGCCAAACATGTCTGTATTGCGCCTCTTTCCGCCAATTGGTTCTTCTGTATCTCCTCTCCTGACCTTTCAATTGCTTCAATCATTCCTTTCAAGTCAAATTCAGTGATTTCTTCGCAGTCCAACAGAACAGGGCACTTTCTTATTGTGTGACCAATATTTGCTCTTCTTACTGCAAGATCCTCTCGTGTCCTTTAGCTAGATGGGTGACTTGTTGATATTATTACCTGTGGTATAGTAGGAACAGTGCGATCAGAACATTTTCACTAAGATGGCAACCCTATTTTGTTCATTCCCTCAACAACCTACCTCGTACCTACTGCATACAATATAACCAATACCTTTTTTTACCTTAACCAACTCGAGTTTCTAATTTATTGAGTATTTTAAAATTCGTTAGAGTTGCCTGTTCAGTTGCCATTTTTAACCGGAGGCTATTGAAATAGTGCATCGCTAAAAATGCTTATCAAAGTACAGCATCTAATCATTATCCGGAGCCGCAATATATTCGATACTATTGAACCATTCACTACAAGATACTGCACTTAAAATGGACCAGAAGAAAGTTAAATCGCCTTAATGTGCCTCCAGGAACGTTTTTGAATCTCTTTTTAATCGCATTCAACCCGATGCCTATCGTATTGTTTTACATCGGATGAGTTACGTTCGCCCGCGATGCGAGTCGATAAAATAAAATTCACAGGTTTATTTTCACAAAAAATCTTGATATTACTTTAATAGCCACAGAGGGAACAAAAGAAGCCGGGAACGATCGTTTTTTTTACGTGAGATGCAACCAAGGTTCGGACAGCGTTTAATTGAACGGGTCCATGACTCCGACGTTTGAATACTAGCTATAATAGGACCGCACGTACAGCCTAAACAAAACCATAGTATGGCAATCAAAAGACGTCGACAGACTGCATGTCTATTATCGAGCGTGTTGATCGGATGGAACTAACCGGACAAAATGGCTTCATTATAGAATTCGTTTCATTGTGAATTACTCTCGATTTTTAATAAGCAACATCAGCGTATAATTTCTTATTTTTAAAAACTAATTAAAAAAATAATTTTCCATAAACAACAGTAACTTAAGGTGTTACATTATTTTGCAATCTTTTATAACCACCGTAAGCACATTACAACATCGCCGCTATCATTCAGCAACGAAAAACAATTGTTTAATGGAACTTAAAGAAAAAAATTCATCTCTAATGTACTTTTAATAAGTAGTAGATGAAAATTAAAGAATTACTATTGCACAAATAACTAGCAATTAGCTTCTTTTCCTTAGAAATTCCGTTCTACTACAGCTCGTCACATTTAAAAGACAAAACTAACATCCATGTCAAAAATTGCAAGCCTCCACCTTTCATTTAATAAAAAAATAATAAATTATAAAATTCAAAATAGAAATATGTGCCTTAAATGTAAAAAGGAATTAATGATGACATGGAGTCCAACATTTTTTTTAACTCTGAACTGCAATTGCAAAATACATTGACGTCTTAATTTATTTTTGTCGAGAGCCATGATTTAGCTATGCCTTTTGCTGCTTAGGTTCTATCGTTAAGCTTTTAATTAATTGTACCTAAAGAAATGTTGTTTACTGAAGACAATATTTTTACTTCGTATGATATAGAGTTTTCTTAATGACTCGATTCGGGTTTACACGGTTGGACTTTTAAATACCTATGTATTAGATATATAACTATGTGTAAATAATGTTTGAGAAATATTCTAAAAACCAATTACTTATTGAAATCCGTATCGCAATTAGTTGCAACTTGCAACGGTGTCTTACTGATACAAAATAAAAATCCTATCTCACTTCAAGTGAGTTGTGTTTGTGACACTCTCATATTTGGAAAAATGTATGGATGTATTTGTAAAAAAATATTTATAGATCTTCATGGTTATGTATCGTTTTGTGTGGGTAGTTTATACGAAAACCATCATGACTACGTTAACCTTATATTGATACCTAAGAAAAGAAGGTACCTACATATGCATGAATAGAATAATCCGCCCTTTAATTGCGATCCTAATTTGGAACACATTTCCAGTAACATTTTGAATTATTCTGGTCGCTGCCGGACTCGGGATTCTAACGTTTTTATTCGGAAAATGCATGGCGCAGGATCACGCTCGACCGGTATCCTTGTTGGTACCTACATTCCTACGAGCACTGATACAATTAAATGTTTTACTTGCTCCTATAACAATATAGTTAATTGCTGCCAATTATCACGAATAGGAGACCTTTTAATTAGAGTTTAACTATTTTTATCGAATAGAGAAATATCAATTTGCTTGTTATTTTCTTTGTATAGAAACCACGTCCAGTTTAGGAACTTAACAGGTATATCGATGGTCCTATTTAGTTCGTGATGTCACGTCGATCAACTTTTTTACATTTTTATAGACTTTGAATGATTTTTTTCTGTAAGTATTAATTAATCTGGTATTTCAATTGGACATTACTTAGGTACATAAACAAAAGGTATAAAGATTTTGGACTAATACATGTAGATTCAACTACCAATAGGCATATTACTTATGTACCAGTCGGATTGTCTTCATATCGATGTTTATAGATCAGAATATTATTTTTAACAGGACTCATCTGTTATCTTTTTAAATCCAAGACCTATAAATAACTCCATATTACAAATCATAAATTGAAATGCCTTAGATTCTTTATTTGCTATGCTATCCTTTAGGCAAATCAAAACGCCTCAGTACCATACTGCGCGAGATGAGATTTTAACTAGAGATAAAATTTTGCATCCGCGCATACCAAAGGAATTTTTATCGAGTTCATTTATTAATTTCCTGCGGAGATGGTATCGCTACGCCTATTCTTGCGGGCAAGCAAATATATTTATCATAATTCAGTACTTTGAAGGCAGCGGGGACCAGCTATTAGTTTTGATCGTCGCAGATAAGACGCCGCGATATTGATTCGCCTCGCGCTGTCGTGACATAGGTGATTATGTGTTTAAGCAATTACACCACCCGCTATAGAGTGATCGAGGTAGGATAGATTCCCGTTATAATTGGCAGAGGCTCGCGGGATCTGTCTGGGAGAGGTGTCAGAACTGAACGTTGGTTGGATTGGAGAGCGCACCGGACGGAGGTGCCGTTTCACTATCCCCTATAATTTCCATCTAGACACATTTCGACAGCCTCTCTTGTAGATACTTAGTAGAGTCAACTTTTTACCTACCTACGAGACATTTGCGTGGCACGATTAGCCGAGTTCTCGAGTGGTCGGTGTCTGGTGATCTTTTTTTATTTCCATAAATTTGCGTAAGATCTCTTTATCGCACTTTTCCCGTTATAACATTATCATTCAGCGAATAACAACCTGTCTAAATTGCTTCGTAACTGGTTGCATAATTTCAAGTTGTAATTAGTTAATAGAGTTCAATGGCGTTGTTTACTGTCTCATGTCTTTGTACCTGCCCAAAGTTATTTTTTTTACTTTTTTGTATGCCAAATTTATTGTACTTTTCATCAATAGAGAATCATCAATCAATAGAGTCAGTTAGAAATTACATTGTAGGCTTTTTAATATTCATATGAAAAGTTATCTAAAATAATATACCAACTGAAACTCTGTTATACATCAACCAAGAGTATCATACAATGTTTCGTTAAGTCAAAGCGCAGTGTGAATTTGCTTCTCGCCGGTTCAAGGTTACGAACGTGATTTTGAAATATCATAAATTCAAATCGGAATAGCCCATCTACGCCGACAATCGATGGTTTCTCACGAGCACCATGTTCGTCAAAATCGCCCCTGTGCCATTGAGTTAGACCATGGCACAGCAAACCGCTGCATGCGCAAAAACTTCTGAAGTTTTAAATTACGTTCAAACCAATTCACTCTAACCAAAGAACAAAATAATTACAACTCAAAATGTACAAACCTTACGCTCCACTTAGAATTATCACTTGCAAGCTGATCTGATTACAGCCACACACTAGCCCATCGGTACATTCGTCCATGCCATTACCACTATACATAAAAAATATTTAAAAAAAAAACATTTTTACAGTAATTTAAGTAACATTACCATTTTAATTTTAAAGACGACGATATTATTAACGAATTGCTGATGCCCGCGATACCGTCCGCATGGTTTAAGTTTTTTTGTTTCCAGATTTGTTTCCAGCGGGAACTCCTTATAATTTTCCGACATAAAAAGTAGCCTATGTCACTCTCCAGATCCTCGAATATACCCATGCCAAAAATCACGTTGATCCGGTGCTCCGTTGCGACGTGATTGAAGGACAAACTAACAAACTTTACACTTTCGCATTTATTATATTAAGAGTAGAAGCAGGTTTAGCGGCGTGCAGCAGTCTAGCACTCAATTTAAAAAAAAATCACGACTGGTCAAGAAGCCAGTTTACCAAATAAAGCTCAATCTATGTTGCGGGAAAATTGTTGCTCTAGTAATGCTGGAAACTCTTCACGCGCTGTATAAAAGCAAACGTTCAAAACTCTGGAACGTTTACAAAAAATCCTTTTATGTGTTTAATAAGTGTTTTGTTTGTGCGCCGTGTTTAGCATCCATTCTATGGCTCTTTGTTATCAGTGTTGGCTGTGGCAATATTGACTCGAACGTCGAGTGTTTGTAGGGTGTTGTGATTGAGATCTTGCGTGCGCTATTGCTTTCCAATCGCTACAAAAGCTCTCTTTTGGCTTTTATATTCGAAGCATTCGATTGAGCTTCGTTTTACTTCTTAAATCTGTTATCAAGTCAGGTTTTTTTTTCGGTCAAGCAAATAAAATTTGAAATTATGTTGGTTGTTCATAGTTAAAAATTTTGTTTGAAACTTAAAACACTCGGGACCACAGACGCGACACAGTAGGTACGAGTATACCGCGAGCACACACGACAGGACAAAACATTACCATCCAAGGGAGCACCGGCGAAGGGGAGTTACGTTTGTCCTGTCGCGCCAGTCTGTGCAACTTCATACAAATGTGCCGACCGGAACGGTTCTCGCCGACATTTTGATATAGCCGGTGCACGCTGTGTTTTCGCATTTGAATTTTGATACCGGCACTTTTTAAGAGAAATTACCTAGTAGAAACTATTCAAAAGCAGTATTTGCTGGAATACTCGAACTGAGTTTTGTGTTCATACCGTTAACGAATACGATTTGAAAGTACAGTATAAGTAAGTAGAAGTAGTAAGTTAGTATAGATACATCGACGCATGAGAAGCATCAGTTTTTTCGCATTGTACTTAATAATTAAACAAGCAGCCACGAACCTCTATAACAAGAAGAATTTTCTACGACTATTATTACTTACCTTCTGGGTTCCGGATTCTCTCAGGATTGCCTCCGCGTAGTTCCGCATCAAAGCCTTTGACTATTTACTAGTTTATTGCCCCCTTCTCTTTCTGTAATCATCTATTTCTGATTGAAGTGTAAATCAATATTTTATGTTACGTAATGAAAGAAATGACCTTTCCGTTTTTGTACATTATTCATGCATTCTTATTACGTAACTTGAGAGGGTGGACGAGACGAGTGACGACACCTCCCCTCACGTCATTATTCTTTTTTAAATTATCATTTATTAGCGGTGTGGGTGATGCGTACTAATAATAAATTTTTGTTATTATTATTAATAATAATAACAAAAATGTATTATGCAATAAAGTATTTAAATACTTTATTGCATAAAGAATAAGGACATATACAAAGGACATTATTACAACATTACAAACAAAAGGCGACCATAGCAGTAAAGTTATCTTTGCCTGGAAACCTTCATGAATGTAGGTACTTGCTATGAGACGAGAAATTAATTTTCTCAAACATGCATGGAAATATTGTCATTATTTTGAAAAAAGAACACGCGAAGTATCGAATTTTCGGACAAAGAAAATCAAATCCATTGCAGGAGCGTTTTTTGAATTTGGAACATTACAACGCTCGTGCAATGTTGTATGAAAAGGCGTGCTGGGGTTATAAGATACTATATTTTGATCGGATCTCTTTTGTCATTCTTGGCATACCAAGCAAGCTCTTTGCTTAGTACAAATTGCGTTTACGTGGCTGTATAGCCATAAATGCGTTTGCCTGTCGGCACCGATGATAAAAAAAAAATGGCGGCAAAGCTGAAAATTCGTCTTGATTTGTTATTTACATACTTAATAAATATAAATTTAATAATAATTAAAATGGTTTCCAACGGTTCAGAGAGTGAAATGGAGATTGATTGTACCTACTCCACCAGACTTACCTAAGATAAGAAGCCAAATTGGCAATGGAAAACCTGCTTCCAGCGAAGTCAAAAAAAAAATACATGAAAGTATATATGAAAATTTTGTGATAATATAAAAAGTATGTTTTATTTCCCTGCATTTTTTTGAGAAAAGCACTATATATACCTCGGCGGAAATGGCAATTGCCTGTCTCGTATTAGTGAAGTCCCGTATCGACCTCCAATTGCCTATTTCCCGGCCTTTGCAATAATGTAAGTACTATTTATTAAAAGAAATATATTACTTAAATGGACGATTGGTAAGGCTAGAAACAGGATTAAAAATCAAACATAGCAAGCGAAACAAATAAAATTTATTAGACTCGCGCCAACAATTTACATGAGACAGTAACCCGTACTAAGTCCGCTAAAATTCTTAAAAAATATTTTTGAAAAGAGCAATCGCCCAACTTTCTTGCTGGATTTTCTTGGTAGACACATTCTAAACTTGTTGTAGGTACCTATTGTAAGGAAACTATTCAAAAGTACATAGTTTTAGAAATGAATTTGAATGAAGGAATGGCATTCCGAACCAGTGGTAGATTCATTTGACGGTTCAACAGCACTGGTAAATGTTAATTTAAATAAAACACATTTGAATTGGAATTGACATGTTTATTATCATATTATCTATAAATAATATCTTTCCTTCTATTAAGCCAAAAAAACTCACAGAGGTTATTACATGACACACGATGAGCCCTATATTATAATGTGCTTCATTGGAATTAACTATAATTTATTCTGAGTGCCAGCTATTATGTGAAAAGGGCCTTATTGGCGGTGTGACGGATCGTGCGTGCCGTCTGATACCCGTCGATGACAACTCACCTTCAGTAATGTTCCAAGGATACGGCCGTGAACGCCCAGCAATTAAAATCCTTCCTCGGAACCTTTCAAAAAATCTTCTCGGAAATATAAACATAGGTATCCGTATATACTATTAGAAGGAAACTCGGTTATCCATTTAATTATACTTTCAATTCACACAAAACACTGACCAACACGGCCGCGTCGTCATTTTGACCCTCTATCCTGTAGTTAAGACCCTTGATATCACTCTCGATAACCATAGAAGCTATAAGGTCTTGTACCTATGTATTTATTAATGTCCAGCCTTATCTTCTTAATTTTAAGTTACTAGTGCAGCAAAATATGGGTTCTCAGAAGAACCTATGCGAAAAGAAGAAGTAAATAATTTAATTAATAGAGCGAGGGTTAACAGCCAAAAACTTTGTTGACAGTCATAAAATCAATGCCAATAATTAATAGTAGATTGTTCATCAAGGGACTAAAATGAGCCATTTCATACGAGTACGCTCGGTAAGCTATAGTGTCGAGTAGAATGGCTTTTAGTCCCGTGGTAAACACTCTACTTTTCACTTCGATTGCGAGAAAATATAATAAATAACGATTTTTAATTTATTTTTTGCCATTCTATTGTTACATTTTAATAGTAGGAGTAAGATCTTTATTTTCACTTATTGATACTATCAAATAAATAATCACATTCACTTTACCTGCCTTCACCTTGTATATATAATATTACGTACCTATTGTGCATCGAAATCCGAAATGGATTAAATAAACATCCCTTTACATAAATGTATTAGTTACAATAAAAATATTAAAGATTTCGCGGCAATCCGCAATGCCAACTTTATTTTTCTCCATAATGTTAACAAGAAGGAATTTTAAAAAAAATACATTAAGACGATACGGGAGGGCGGTTTCCCCCATACAATCGTATTAGTCTGTTTTCTCCGTGAATAATTACAATAGAGAAAATATTGTTGCACCATAAAATTTATACGAGTCCGTGCCATGTCCCTATGTTTTGCTTTTTTCAATAAATTGATAATTTTAAGAATTTGGAACCTTCAAATATTGCAAAAAATGACCCAGTTTTCGCGTCATCATCAGATATCCCGCATATAAATTTGACGAATATAATCAAAAAAAGAAAAACATACCGACATAGCCTGAGTCCTTCTTAAATTGTTCTTGAAAAAAAAATTAAAATCGGTTCTGTTTTGGAGGAGGAAACAGAAAAATACGAGAGTAAGAATTCGACTGTTTTTCATAGGTATTATCGGTCCAAGTTACAGTTGTCCCTATCGGGTGTTATGGAATTCTATTCGAGGAGCAGCGCGACGGAAATATAATTGTTCAATACCTATTCTCAAAGTTTCCCGTTCATCCCATATCCTCTTAAGAACCATAGACATTGAGCTGTACGCACGTACGTGTAGGTGACGATGGGTAACATTAGCACATTGACGCATACCTACTTACATTCAACAAAGGATTGCGTGCAAATTATTTCAAAAATGGAACATAAAAAAAGTCCTAGATGTACGGTACTGCTTATAAGACATTAGAGTGATAGAATTTTGTATTATAAAAATTCTGCTACTTCCATTCGTTACGCCCATATCACTCCGCCGCTTTGCTTTGTCTAGATGCCTTCGTTGAACGACTGGTAGGAAAGAACGTATCTTATTAGACTGTGGGTATGTTCCGAAATACACTGAGAGCACTGTAAGGTGTGACGTCAGTTTAGTACACTGCGAAGCCGTTCCTTTATAGTTAGGTATACTGGTTACTGCTTAAAACGGAACGCAGTCAGCACTGAAAGCACCTTACCTCGAAAACGCCAGTGCTCACAGTACAAAAATGGCGACGATTTATGACGTCATATATTTCCCTTGGATACTGCGGCAGTTTACTGTCAGTCCATAACGGAACGAATTTCACCACAGTAAGAGCACTGAACAGTGCTCGCAGTGTATATCGGAACACACCCTGTGTCTGTGACATTCGCTAATCGTTTGGGCTGTTGATATTAACCATAGACTATAATTTTTTACTACCCATTTACTACTCGCCAGCAATTATTAAAAAAAAATTACTTTAATCCCTAGACCCTAAATGCTAACTTTAGTCCGCCTACGCTAAGCTTTAATGACATCTTTTTAGAGCATGAGAGGTGAAATAGTAGATTAGTAGCCAAGGGTTGTAAGGCATCAATTGCAGCCCGAGATATTTAGGCGCACGAGCGCAGGGAGGGCGCCTATAGTTCGAGGGTGCAATTGATGCTTACACCCGAGCTAACTTCTCTGCTTTACATCTCGATTGTGAGGTAAAGTAGGTCCTTATTACCCCCAAATGGAGCTTGTAGGTGACCAATTAGCGCTCGAGGGTAATAATGTAGAGCTAGAAAAGCCCTAGGGCGGTAAGTAATTAAAAAAAAAAAACTCTTCACTCTTTCAAAAATCAACCAACCATCATACTTTTTTTAATTACTTACCGCCCTAGGGCTTTTCTAGCTACATTATTACCCTAGAGCGCTAATTGGTCACCTACAAGCTCCATTTGGGGGTAATAAGGACCTACTTACCGAATATGAGAGATGTAAAATACCTTTATAACATCAAAGAGTATAAAAATCTTATCAGATATCGGCTTGATCCGACTCCAATCAGTCTTAGCATCGCAGAAAAACGACTAAATAACCTAAAGCAATATCCTAATTTTATGGCGATTTTACTACTTCCACTAATAGGGCCTTGGAATTTATCATATACCTATCTAGCTAAATGTACAACGATATCTAAAATATAATAACCACTTATTAACTATTGTGATCCATTATTATGTATTCTAAAAAATAAAGTTAACGTTTCCGTAATGATATTATACTTTTATACAAAACGCCCAGTGAGATTAGATATCTAGTATGGTCTCGTGTATTTTAAATGTTACACATCGTAATTTTGAAAAAAAACATAATAACATGCAGCGAGTGGGAGTGATGGGACCCACTTCACTAACTCACTAACATTTTTAAGAATAATTTTAATAGAGTCCAAAAAATTAAAAAATCTAGTGCGCCTGCCAAAAAGAAATGAAATCCCACCAAAACCATTTCATGGATAGGCTGCCAAAACTCGCATACAAGTCCAAATCATAATGCTTTCACTGTTAAAAAGTTATGAGATCTCTAGTAGAGCCAAGCCCCTAGTTGAGCTCCGATTTGTGCTGCGCATCATCATAGCCCATGGGGCCAGTTCCAAGTCCAAAGTGTACAGGTTTAAGTACTTTTGGCTGTACCACATTTACTTCATAGAAGTCCTGACTCTATAAACTCTACATCTTGATAAAAAGATGTGGCTTGGCCGTTTCGTGATTCTCGCACAAACTATACCTATTCCACGAACATTAAATGATTGATTGGATCACGAAACAGCCAAGCCACATCTTTTTATCAAGATGTAGAGTTTATAGAGTCAGGACTTCTATGTAGTAAATGTGGTACAGCCAAAAGTACTTAAACCTGTACACTTTGGACTTGGAACTGGCCCCATGGGCTATGATGATGCGCAGCACAAATCGGAGCTCAACTAGGGGCTTGGCTCTACTAGAGATCTCATAACTTTTTAACAGTGAAAGCATTATGATTTGGACTTGTATGCGAGTTTTGGCAGCCTATCCATGAAATGGTTTTGGTGGGATTTCATTTCTTTTTGGCAGGCGCACTAGATTTTTTAATTTTTTGGACTCTATTTCTCGCACTACAGTTATTCCTTTTTTCATTGCCCACTCTCTATCGTTTCCTCTTTTCTTTGTGGGCTTGCTATATGTATGTAATGAGCGGCAAATCCCTACATACTTAAGTTAGTTCTTATTTTCGAGTCTGGTGCTCAGTATTAAAGATATTTGGTTGTATGGGCCGGCCGGTTTCTATCTGCTTATAGTTGATTAGCGACCCGCCCCGCTTCGCAAGGCTAGCACTAATCATGATAATAGTCCATTATTTTTTACCCACTAAAGCCAGTGGGCACTGAGCAGCACATAAGATTTTACATTAGCACTGTAATGAACCTACGTGAAGTGCCGGAAGAATTTTTAAAATCGGTTGAGTTTTATTTTATTTTTAACCGACTTCATATCCACAGCAAACTTGACGGTTAAATCTTTCCTCTTTTTAATATTAGTTTAGATCCATATAATATTATAAATACGAAAGTGTGTCTGTCTGTCTGCTGCGCTTTCACGGCCCATCTTTTCAACCGATTTTGATGAAATTTACAGGGATAGTTTGTATCCCGGGGAAGGACATTGTCTACTTTTTATCCCGGAAAATTAAACAGTTCCCGCTGGAATCAAAAACCTTAATCCACGCAGACGAAGTCGCGGGCATCATCTACTTTTCTATAAATTGTCACGCGTTAATTTAATTCAAACCAATGAACAGTGTTTAGTTCGAAGAACAGGGTTAGACGAAAATATCGTTGATTACTTATTGAACAATTCCTAAAGGGATGCCGGGTCATACGTGGACTCTTCGCCAATGATTACTATAGGTATATTTACCTCTGAAAAATATTTTATGTTGTAAGTACTTATAGGTATTTTATAATTTTTCAGTAATAAAATGAAAATAATGAGAATAAAAATGACAAGATTACGTGATTATTATGTGCGACCTGTTTGGCCGATTGGTTACAGACCATGACTGTTGAGGGAGAGGTCGCGGGTTCGAATTCTGCTAGGGGCATAATGTTTGTATTCAGAACATTTGTACCTGAGTCATGAATTTTATATATATATTATTTATGTACGGTATTATGTATGTATACGGCATTTTGCACATATTTCTTTTAGTACCGACTGTGCAGCTATTATGCACCCCCTATAGGAGGGGTTGGAAGGGAAAAGTTCCTGATTTCTTAATTTTCCCATTATTTATATGAAATTCCTAGCCCACATACCAAATTTCAGCTTTCTAGGGCTTTGGGAAGTACCTACCCTAGAGGTTTTGATTTTCATCAGCGATTTATAAGGCTAAATTACGAAACCGATGTATTTCAGTTATCGATAAATCTGAAACTATAAATGCTAGACAATTGATACTTGGTATGTTTAATAAGTTGGCCAACAGCATCTTATCCTGAAAATTTCAGCTTTCCAGCATCATCCGGACTGAAGCTATGACGGTTAGCAAATACGTGGAAACGCTGTCAAATATGCACCCCCAATAAGAGGGGTTGGAAAAAGAAAGTTTCAGATTTCTTAATTATTCCATTGTTTATGTGCAATTCCTAGTCTACATACCAAATTTCAGCTTTCTAGGACTTTAGGAAGTACCCTAGAGGTTTCGTGTTTCATGTGATTTAGTAAAAGTAAAAAACCCCCAAAAGTACGTATTTCAGGTATCAATAAATCTGAAACCATAAATGCTAGATAATTGAAACTTAGTATGTTTAATAAATGTGCCAACGACATGTTATCCTGAAAATTAAAGCTTTCTACCATCATCCGTACCGAAGTTATGACTGTTCTAAAATACGAGGAAATGCTGTCAGATTTGCACCCCCTATAGGAGGGGTTGGAGGGGAAAAGTTTCAGATTTCTTAATTTTCCTGTTGTTTATATGCAAATTCTAGCCTACATACCAAATTTCAGCCTTCTAGCACTTCAGGAAGTACCTTTTTCATGTTGATGACGGTCAGTGAGTCAGTCACGAAATCGACGTATTTCAGGTATCAATAAATCTGAAACTATATAAGCTAGAAAATTTATACTTGGTATATTTGGTAAGTTTGCCAACAATACCTTATCCTGAAAATTTCAGCTTTCTAGCATCATCTGGACCTAAGCTATGACGGTTCGAAAATCCGACGAAACGCTTCGAGAAAAGGTAGGTAGTGCCCCGTTTCCTTTGGCTCGCTTTGGCGGGGTCACTCCCGTGACCCCAGATGTTAGAAAACCTACAAAACAATTAATAAGAAAATGAATAATATAAGCGTTCAGAAATAGTTTCCCATACGAATTATACACACTTAACACGTCAATACAAACGTAATATTTATATCATCGTACAAATAATAATTATTTCCGGAAATGGGATTAATTATAATACAGGTTTAACGACACGTGTAATTATAAATCCTACCGCGTATGTACCTACCCAGTTATTAAAACGGACGAGATACTTCCAACGATACGGCGTGAGTTATTCATATAAAGTAAACATTTGAACGGGATGTATTTAAACCAAAACCAACGTGAGGATTGCCAATAGGTATTACAATTTCGCATGAATTTGTTTAAGCCCCTTCATGCCAATTAAAAAACTGCCAACCTAACTCCAAACTCCAAACTTCAAAGTGATAAAACAACATTGATAAGAAATAAGAATATGCCATTATCTTTATACTTTAGTTTAGTTTCGAATTGCGATTTTTTTTTTAAATAAAAACTTCTTGGCATTTTTTTATATTTCAATTAAGTAATAGTCTTTGGTTTTTTTGCTGTAAAGTAATAACTCTCTACCTTGTTAATAGTACAAATTATTACAGAAATCCGCATTAAAATCGGGCTACCTATTCTAGCGCTATTATAATTAATATTATGATGTCGCTTGCAGACTGCTCAACATAGATTGATAATACCTAAAATATGTCGGAGGTTAAAAAATACGCACTCAGTGCTAAACTCATTATCAAGCTGATGTTCAACTACACTCTTGTATGCCGTATCATAACCCATCTTTCCATGTCCACTTGACAGTCCAGTAATAAAAGATGACAACTCAAGATTTAACGAAAATTGAATCCCTTGAGGAAAATATGTATCCATACATTTATTAAAGGCACCGGCAACGCAACAAAGGCCGTAAAACAGACGATTTTATTGGTCTCAACCAATGGAGTTTAGAAAATGGCCTGTCGTGTAATAAATCACACGAAGACACTGGAGGAAGACGTATGAAAGGGACGAAGTACCTACCATAGAAAACCTTGACCTAAGATGTTCTATTCAAATATAAATTGTCCTTATTATTCCTATGTAAAAGGCCGGAACACACATGTTCGTAACGTTCGCGACGCGGGACTATCACACTGAATGCGTGTGTATGCGTATGTAATTAGTTTTTCCATAATAAATTAATAATATAGTACAAGGAGCTATAATATTGTTGACTTTTGAAGCAATTGTGATGGTCGATTGCGAACACGCTGGATCAATCATGGCTACAATCTCAAGATTGGCTCAATTTATTAAATTTTTTTCGACATCGTTGCATATCAGTCATTTGCGAGTGTCACCCAATAAGCAACAGTCACACGATAGCTTTCAAACTACAGCGGTTGTATTATGACATCCTGAATTTGATTCAATCAGAGGTGATTGCGATAGTTGCACTGTAGCAATCATCCATATCCATATTAATATTATAAATGCGAAAGTGTGTCTGTCTGTCTGTCTGTCTGTCTGTCTGTCTGCTACGCTTTCCCGGCCCATCTTTTCAACCGATTTTGCTGAAATTTGGTATAGAGGTAGGTTATATCCCGGGGAAGGACATAGGCTACTTTTTATCCCGGAAAATTAAGGAGTTCCCGCGGGAATCAAAAAACCTTAATCCACGCGGACGAAGTCGCGGGAATCATCTAGTTTTTAAATAAAAGTTCTTTGAAATATTAGCAAGTGCATCTTGAACGCGCGTTTCAGTGTGAGTCTCTATATACTGATCCCTATATTACATCGGAACCGTTTTCGACGCGCCGTGCTGTTGGTTTCAGCCTTAACAGAGTGATGCAACGTTGAAAATATCCCAGGACAAAACATAAACGGTCATAAATAATACTCGGCGAACGGAGTCGGCTAATGAATTACGATGGCAGAGAGTGCAGGCCGCATAATAGAGCTGAGAAATGCCATAGCTGGCGAGGTATCTGACGGTTGTTCACTTATTACGTCCATCCCCTAAAAGAATTAACGTTCAAACGTAAAAAGACCTCTTACATTGAGGCTCTATGGTTCAAGCACTTAAAGAGATGATGCCCGTCATATTCACGGCCTTGGCTAATATTTAAGTATACCTACAGAGATAGCTTGCCATATAGCAATAGCTATAGACGGACCTAATATGCTGCTTTGTATCCCGGAAATTCAAAGAGCTCATACAGGATTTTTACAAAACCTAATTCCATGCGTAGGAAGTCGCAGGCATTGTGGCCAATTCTGTATAACGGAATCTCTAAACTAAACTAAAATGACAGCTTTAAATCTAGTTCTAGTTCACAGGGAGTATTATGAAAGGGTCAGCAATATTTTTAATGATGTCATTTAAGTTTAGTTTAGAGATTGTGTACAACAGAATCAGCCCCATTGTCTAGTTTATAATAATGGTAATATGCATAAAAAATATTTTCTCCCAAGAATTCTCTCGCTTCATGGAGGGTTGTTAAACCCTAGTAGGCAATAAGCTAGTGGGGGGTAACTATTAAACGAGGAGTTATGCTAATAAACGTGGCATAAATTTAAAATGCATTTTGCATAGATTCCTACCTAGTATTAGTACCTAGTAGTATTCACAAAGTAAATGTGGGTAAGTTCTTACATTTACTTTGTGAGGAAATAGGTAATACAATCTAGATGAACTGTACCTATTGAAAAAAAATTAATTTTATTTTCTTAAGTACTTAATTACACAAAGGAAACCCCTACCATATGGTAATTGATAAAAACGGGAAGCCTTTAGCAATAATGAGAGATATTACATCACATTTAATACTTAATAAAATAAATGCGAAAATGTGTCTGTCTATCTGTCTGATACCTTTTCACAGCCTATTCTATTTTAAACGATTTGGACGAAATTTTCAACCCAGAAAATCAAAAGTTCCCAAAGGATTTTTTCAATTCACACTGGCCACGACGCAGTTTATTACTAGGTCTCTTTCGCAAATATCTCACAGGTTTCTTTCGCTCGAGACTCCAAATCCAAATAAACCTACTCATATACGATCACATTCGAAGTCGCATTCACGATTCACCATCGAGAAACCCGTCACGCTACGCTCGTGCTATAAGTGTAAAGTAAAATAAAAAATGAAATATGTTGCAATCACACGTGCAATAAGGGCTTGGACAAACAAAACGCGTCCTAGCTTGAATATATAAAAAGTATGCATGTATATTCTTCAGACCGAATTTCGGCTTAGCTTAAATGGTCGTATTTTTTATATCGTTGACTTAGAAACTTGATTTTTTTCAGCTCCAAGTATTTTATATTAATTTCAACTCGATACCTCCACGCGTTCCTGAGAAAAAGGGAGTTGACAGACAGAAACGGACAACGAAGAAGGGCTGCTTTTTTCTCTCGAGGTACGATACCCTTAAAATCGCTGCCGCTACGCGTTGTTTGTCCATCAGTACCTAACAACACGTAGGTATGATATTTATAAATGCAGCAAAAGTTACTCGTAATTGTGCATAATATCTATATAAATATAACAGTCAACACGCATTATAATTTCTACATGTTGCATTTGTAGAAATAACTTGTTTAAACCACCCTCTTAGGTTTAAATGCCTACGAGAATGTGGTGATCAAAAGAGTTCAACGCGTTCATATTTTTGGCTGTTTAATTTTATGTCGGCTAATGCTCAGGCCGGGACCGCTTCCGGTCAGGTTTCTAAAAAACGTTCAAGTATGACCATGCCTTCTACTTACCTACTTGCAAAATATAATTAAATTTAAAATAAACACCAGCAATGTATCTACCTAAACAGTTTTTCTGGGCTTCTTATTTTTAGAGCTTGACGTAAAGTAGATCACTCGATTACCCTAGACAAAACTTTTAAAGCCTTTTAGAATCAGAAACTATTTACAAAACTTTACATAAAACTCCCGCATAAAACTTTCAGTAAATGTTGGATAGGTACTACTTTGAGATACTTTCAGAAACCACGACACAGTCTTTACAGACTTCTAAAACCAAAAATCGGCTGTCAACTGAATATTTTAAAGCTGGAGTATTACTGAAAGGTTTGAAATCTATTTTGAATAACTCAAACCTTGCTGAGTTAAATTCCAGAAAATGCCTGAGTTCTTGCCCATCATAAATAATGCTTCGTAGTTCGTTTTGTGAATGCTTCATGCAAAGTATCTTGCAGCAAATGAAACGGAGTCAACGACATTCTTTCGCAAGTCATCGTCGCCCCGTCATCACATTATAATATAGGAAGCATATCTATAGCGGCTTTAAATATTATAATTTCACTTAAATGTGCTAGGGTATGATTTTTCTAATTCCATACTTACTTAATAATATAAATGTGAAAGTGTGTCTGTTACGAATTTTGGAACAGAGATCCTACTCGTACCTAGTAGATTTTCTGTATACGACCGGTCACGGTACTTTTTATGCGACTGCCTGCGACTGAAAAAAGGAGTATATTGTTCTCAGGGTTCATGTATGTATGTATGTATGTATGTATGTATGTATGTATGTATGTATGTATGTATGTACCTATGTGAGTTTTGTGTATATTCCACCATAACTTCTATACGCCTGAACGGATTTTGATGAATGAGGTATCGTTAGAATCCTTAGCTTATTTCCTCAGGGTGACATAGGCTAGTAAAATTTAAAAAAAAATTGATATGGTGACTATGGTCACGCAACAAAGACTAAAGTTGTTTTTTTTTCCAAAATGAGATTAACTATATTGTCATCATCAAAAAAATGATGAGTAGATTCCAAAAATATATAAAACTATATTATTTCAATGATTCATAAAAAAATATCATTTAACTATGGCAGTCGTATTTTTTAATTCTTTGAGTAATATTCACTTGTTATCCCGGCAAAATCACAGAACTCCCACGGGATTTTTAAAAACACGCTATTATTACTTGTTTAAATTTTTTGAAAGTTGCTGCATTTTCTGTATTGAAAATGCGTACGACCTCGGAAGGGCGATTTGGGTGCGTCAGCAGAGGTTATGGCAATGACGACCTATATAATTACGATATGGTCAATGGATCCGTGCACACGATTCGTCCGACTCATGCACTCGCTTTGCGCACTTCTCCTACGGGTTTTGCAACTCTTTTGGTTCCGATCGCGTCTTTGTACGCCTGATAATTTAGAAGATAGTCTATAAAGTATTATCAAGCAGTGAGCTTCACTGTTTAAGTATGACCTATCACCAGCGAATAGTCATAAAATATTGTTCTAGTCTAGCGTTATTTGAGGTCGTTTCCTATCACATATTTAAATTATGTAACGTCAGTGCACGGTACTGCTAGTAGGACAATAATATTCCTTAATTCTAGTCACTTCAATGACACGCACACATGATTTTTTGTAAGGCAATTTGCAGAGCAAAATTATGACGCGATTTTATCCGAAACTTTATCCTCGTAACAGAACACTCGTCCTTGTATAAAATACCAAATTTCTTTAATATAACTATCAACATAGGCTGATGCATCTACCTGAGAAAAAACCTAATCTTGCCACTCAATGACTGACAGGTAATCAAAACCTTTCTGTTGCTTCTGATTTTAAGCGCCATGAAATCTGACACGAAGTGAGAGAAAAATAAACCAAAATGCATGAAATCCCGCGAAGCCACCATAATATTTATGGTTGATCGCTCAACGCTCTAACCTCTTACCTTGGGCACCTGTCGACTGCCTGTTTATCATTTACCCTTGTTACTATTACTTTTACGACAACTCCATTACATTATTTTCTTCGGATAGGTAGATTATCATACTTCATGCCGACCTTTTCTTCTCCACTTTTTTTTATTTCCATAGTTCCTTATCCACTATTTCAGTATAAACCAGGCTGTTTATACTAGACTTCCAAAAAAAGAGGTGGTTCTCGATTTGCTGCTGATTTTATTTTGTAGAATTTTGTAAACTTATTTTCTTTGAAATCATAAAACATTTTTGTGTTAAAACTCATAGATTTTCTCAACCTTATCAATTTATCTGACAATAGGTACCTACTTTCATTCCAGACTATCGGTGTATCAAATATATCCATACTAATATTATAAATGCGAAAGTGTGTCTGTCTGTCTGTCTATCTGTCTGTCTGTCTGCCTGTCTGTCTGTCTGTCTGTCTGCTACGCTTTCCCGGCCCATCTTTTCAACCGATTTTGCTGAATAGGTAATATCCCGGGGAAGGACATAAGCTACTTTTCATCCCGGAAAATTAAGGAGTTCCCGCGGGAACCAAAAAACCTCAATCCACGCGGACGAAGTCGCGGGCATCAGCTAGTCAAATAAATATTATAAATGCGAAAGTTTGGATGGATGTATGGATGTATGGATGTATGGATGTATGGATGTTTGTTACTCAATCACGCTCCAACAGCTGAACGGATCTGGATGAAATTTGGCACAGAGATAGATTATAGTCTGGAATAGCACATAGGCTACTTTTTATCCCGGAAAATTAAAGAGTTCCCGCGGGAACCGAAAAACCTCAATCCACGCGGACGAAGTCGCGGGCATCAGCTAGTATATATATATATAAATATATATATATATATATATTTCGCATTTATATAAAATATATATATATATATATTTTACATAAATGCGAAAGTTTGGATGGATGTATGGATGTTTGTTACTCAATCACGCTCCAATGGGCGGGAACAGAAAAACCTCAATCCACGCGGACGAAGTCGCGGGCATCAGCTAGTTAAGAATAAATCGCATTCCATTCCTTTATCGCGTACCTATCCCTGATTCTTAAAGAACTTTAAATATATTCATTTTGTAAATTAAGACCCAAGGACGAAGGTCATGCTTTACGTCCAAAGTCAATAAAACCTGTCTAGCTAATGGGAAATGACGACTGCGATCCTCTTTCTTCCACTAATTTATCAAAACTTCTTGGCATTTCTTCATCTCGGGTTTCAGATACTTACGATTCGGACAATGGGCATATTGTATTGTGGGCTTTAAAGGCATTAAAAGCTTCTAGCCTTTATGAGTTATAACAAACCTTGCTTCAGCTTATGTCTATCATAAAATTTTAAGACTTGAAGTTGAAGAAAGTTTATCTGGTTTTGACTTGAAGAAAGTTTATCTGGTTTTCCAAAGGAAGGTTATTTTAAATTGAAAATGTTTTTATTAATTTTAAATCCAATGAGTATTGTAACAAAATATAATATTGTAGTGATGTAGGCATCACCTTACTACCAATTTTATTATGGTTAACATTTTCTAATATTATACTTAATATGTTAAGTTGCAAGTTGCAAGGTATAACACGTTTTATATCCACGGTTCAGTATTGTAAAGAATTCCTGATGGTAATGGCACTGTATGATACACTATCTACGACTTGTTGTAATGAAATGACATGACGTGATATAAGAGACTGCATTCCAGTGGCGTAGGGACAGTTGTCCGAGAGGAGTCGTGTCATTGAACCAGACCTGTGGCGAATTGCTACGCTTCCGCAACAGACGGCAAATAAAATCAATTAGTGTAGCCGACGCCGTTAGCTCGACCCAACAACGCGGACATTATGGGAAAATGCGCCAACAATCAACAAAGCGAATCTAAAGCACCGAAGATAATAAGCCTACGACGCGGACGAAGCAATAATAAACTTAGCGGGGGAATGCAAACTGTAGAGACAATTCCTTTAGTCATGCCAAAGTTATTATTACTGACTTACATAGCGTGTGATTCAGCATTTCTATAAATATAGACTAGGCACGTGTGATAATTCCAAAGGATGGTGTTTAATGAAGAGGGCCACGTCATTTTATTGGCACCGCGTCGCTGACACCGGATAAGCGTTGCGACCGGCCGATTGTCTCGCGGCCATCATAAATAACTCGCCCTGTGTCCGGTGTCGCCTAGGAATACAGAATTGACGCTGCCTGGCGAATCCTGACGGCGAACGCTACGTCGAGATATCCTAACCGACTCTCGGCGAGCTCCATTTAGTGTTTGTTTAAGTGGTTAGACAAAGACAAGTATAATGTAAGGACGTACGGGAAACGGCTACCCGTGATTGAGCGCCCCCTCCCTTGCTGTGCGCAGGAAGCAGCCTCCGCGGCGAGCATACGGATGAGCTTAGCGTGCGCCACGGACGGACTCCGGGACATGTTCGATATCGAAAACGATTGTATCGTGTTTGAAATCTTCATTACTAACCTCACTCCGGATTCCTTTTTAACCAGAAAAGGAATTGTTGCTATTCATTTTAATCAATTAAAGCAGCAACCCGAGCTCGAAATAGACCCACCCGGGGCTATTAAATCAAAGGCAGAAACAATGGACATAATATGATATAAATAGCTGGTACGAATATAATATGGTAGTTTTTCTTTGGTCTCTTTTATTGGGCAATCGTTATGTGAGGGGTGCTAAGGGGCGGGTTGGGATCGTGCGGGGCCGAGGTACGCTAAGGGCCGATAGCATCGCCTCGGCGCGGTCTATAAATAGATGGCAGGCGGACCCTTGAACCAGCCTCGGTCATCACTACACGTCTCAAAGGGCTACAACTGAATATTTTTAACATACCAAAGGCTATCTTAGTCGCGGATTGCGTTTGTGTTATTGTTTTTCGTACGCTCTCAATATTTTTTTTAATAAAACTTTATGTTACAATCCAGCCACGTATAAAGAATATTCATAGACGCAGTAAAGGTGAGGCCACGTGTGGCTATAGAGGATTAAACGATCGTACTTAATTGTGACAAATGTACGATTTGAATCTCGTTCCATGCAGCCCTGATTGTTTTTTTCGAACGTAACAATGTGCATAAAACACGGCGGACCGGGCGCAGTTTCTCGCTTGTTCGCTTTCGTTTGCGCATGCGGACGACGTTATTTTTTTCCCTGATTAGAGTAAAAGATGCGCAACCGGTCGGCGAGCGAAGGCCGCTGCCAGGGAAGGACGCGCGCCTCCCGAGTCCACGACGTAGAGTCGAGGACCTGCGCGCCGACCGCTAATGATGTCCTTTCTCTGAACCGCTCCTAATTGGACGTAAGCTCTGCTCCATCATCAGGGGAAAAAAACTGCCACGTCAAGACACATACCGTGATACTGTTAATGGTGCGTACCGACTCTTCAAACGCGTAAACTGGATGTATACAGCATTAAGTCTGCACATAGTTGTTATTGCATTGAACCACGCGTATACACGACAAAGACATGCCAAGATACCTTTGTTGCTCTTTTTTGAGTAAGGTCACTTGTTTCGGAGTTAAGATGTATACAATTCATGACAATCTTTCGCTCTATAAGCCGGAAAATTAACGTAATTTATTATTTAAGTTTAGTCGTAATTTTTTCAAGATTGCAGTTCCGGGTAGCGGTATGTGACCTTCCAGTTGAACGAGAGAAAATCGTGATACTAAATTAGTGTTTATATTGTAACCGTGTAACAAAATCCCGATTGTATCTCCACGAGCTGGTATGAATCTATACAAAATCCGGAATAAACACATGTTTTAAAAAGGATTATAATGTTTTATAGAGTAAAAGACTACCTAACTGCCACGTTGGTCTAGCGGTAAGTATGTTCGAGGTCCCGTGTTCAATTCCTGAGTTGTACGATACAAAGAAGTATTGGGTTTTTCTCAGTTCTAGCACGAAGTTAGGAAGTTGGCGATGTTTCGCCCCCGTGCCTCGGAAAGCACGTTAGCCTACGGTCCTGTGCCTGATCTCTCTCCGGCCGTGTCAGATTTTCCGTCCCATCAGTAAGAGTACTTGTCTTTGCGCTCACACTTGTGCACTATATTTCCCGATTATCCGCGGCAGATGGCTATTCTCTGTGGAGATTTGCCGTCGCGGCCGGAATTCGATCGGGAGGACATTAATTAAAGACTATCTACAAAGAGTATGTACAATGTTAAGCATTTTGAAAAAAGTTTGAATTACTTTCAGACATACCCAGGTAGGCTAATGAAGGTAGGCAGGTATAATCAAGAGGGGGCGCTAGGCCGATGCGCCCTGATGTTTGCGCCTCTAGTAATAATGTGACAGCTCTCTGGTTATAGGCGACGAATATAATTTGCAAACAGGTGACCTGTCCGCTCATCTGCGTGCTTAAGTCATAAAAAAGACAAGGATCTATTATCGTACAGACAAGTTCAAAAATAAATAATGAATAGGTAACAGTATCTAAGATTGATCACCGCGCTATTAGTTGGAACTTTTATGTAGGTATTTCGCACTTTGTAAACCGGGGATGTAATTGTAATGGAGCTCTGCCTTAAGGGCCTCCGCCCACGTCAGACTTTTTGTAGGTCTGATAATCGGGCTGATTTTATCACCGATTATGTGACCGACTTACATTAGAATTCCCGATCCTTTCATTTTCCACTGACAATCGAATCAGACGATATTGATTTTGAGCGACTTTGTGTAGGACGTGTGTTTCAATCTCGCAACCTGTATGTTTCCTTTTTTGCCGACAAAAAATCGGTTTCTGACCTGAACCGATTGTCTGACGTGGGTGGAGCCCCTAATTGAGAAAGAATATATCGGAAAGCCAAAATAAAGAATATACGAAACCGTAACAGTATCAAAAATAAAACAAAATAAAATCTATAAATAATAGCGACAAGACAAAATTATATCTATGTAAGTATATCCAGATCCGAAATCTCATATCCCTAACAACCCTAATATAGGTAAAACATCGTAATGCAATTATGTCGGAAACACGTAGGTACACAGCAAGAATTACTCTGTAATAACGGTCGGGAATACAGTGGATTGTCGTAGATTGTAGACGCACTGAATCTAGCTGTAAATAATGACACAATTGGAGACGTTACTCTTTCTTAATCAAGACGCAGGCAATGAAAGCGCCAACGGTACGCACTTCCTTTCCCACAGATTATTATTATTGTACCATACAACATAAGGGAATTTATGTAATTTGATACTTTTTTTTTTATTCACTACAAGTTAGCCCTTGACTGCGATCTCACCTGATGCTGAGTGATGATGCAGTCTAAGATGGTAGCGGGCTAACCTGTTAGGGGCATGGCAGTTATATTAAACCCATACCCTTAGTCGGTTTCTACACGGCATCGTACCGGAACGCCAATTCCCGCTTTGCCGGTAGGGTGGTAACTAGCCATGGCCGAAGCCTCCCACCAGGCCAGACCATGGAAAATTCAGAAATTATAAATTCCCAAATCTACCCTGCCGGGGATCCGAACCCGGGACCTCCGTACGTTAAGACAACAGCGCTCAACACTGCGCCAGGGAGGACGTCAAAAACATATTTTGATTACAAATATTTTATTACTGAGCGATATTATTAAAAGTGGACTTTCCATATAAACAAATAAACATGAAAAATTACACAATTATTGTAAACAGAAATTGATATTATTTATGTAGGTAAATAGTGCCTTGATGTAGCGAAAAATATCAAATTAGGTATAGAGAAATAAGTAGGTAACATTTTCATGAAGTACAAACAAAAACAATCGAATATCTGATTCTGAGAGTGAAATTTTAAAGACATACCTAAGTAAGTATCTATGAAATGTAATATATGAAATCCCAAATCCATAAATTAAATCCTTATAAGGTATCTAAGAACTTTATCTTTCTTTCTCATATCTAAGGTTAACACATACCTTTTCTTTTTTAAAATTTTAAGGAGATCGCATAATGTAGCTGATTTCTCAGTACATACTTAAAATGCTAACGGCCGGTTTCTGAATTGAGAATTTTACGTTGAGTCTGTCTCAAAGACCACATAAGTGTGAATTAAGTACTAAATAAGGAAATGTTTGTTTCTGAATTGATATTTTGTAAGGTTTGAGAATTGGAGCTTGAGAAATTTCAAATTTGACAGTTTCGAAACTTAAATCTCTGCTTAACAGCAAAATTGCGTTTCAGAGCGCTTTTTGCAGCGCTCAAAGTCCTCTTATCTCAAAGTTGAGTGCGTGATATTTAAGTAACGAATTTCGGCTACTTAAACTATATTCACACTAGATAATGCACGCGACTTGGTCCGTGGATTAAAGTTTTTTGAATTCCCGCGTGTTAACTCTTTAATTTTCCGGGATATAAACTATCCCTATACCAAATTTCATCAAAATCGGTGAAACAAATGGGCCGTGAAAGCGTAGCAGACAGACAGACAGACACACTCTCGAATTTATAATATTAGCATGGATTTGCGATTTCTAGTGAAGATTCTTCGTTGGCATCTTTTGACGCTCCCTGGCGCAGTGGCGATCGCTGTGGTGGCTGATTAAGGGAGTTCCCGGGTTCGATTTGGGAATTTACAATTTCTGAATTGTGGGAGGCTTCCTTCATAGGTGTAGAAATCTATGAGTTTAATATAACTGCCATACCACTAACAATTTAGCCCGCCACCATCTTAGATTGCATCATCACTTATCATCAGGTGAGATCGCAGTTGGGCTAACTTGTAGTGGGATTTAAAAAATCTTTGGAGAAGCCTGAGGTAGATCCAGATGCCTACGTGGTACAAGATGATGAACTTGTTGAAGAACGAAATGATGTCCTGTCTTTGCCCCAAGCTCATTAGTAGAAAGTTATTTTACAAATAACTACATAACAATAAACTCCTGTAATAAATAATATTTTGTTAGAAATTAGGAACTCTTTGTTGGATTTTTTAATTTTGTTTTATTTTACAAATAACTCAGCATAATATAACATTTCTGGGTAATAAATATAATATGATATTATCACATTATCATCAGTTGTGGCGATAATTGAAAATCCACCAGGCAGCTTTACTCTTCATCTCTTGGTCCTGTGGCCTATAGGCTATAATATTGTATTGTTTAATTATTACAATCCGCTCTTCCTTCTTTTTTTGCAAGTAGAATTCCCCTGTCTTTTTGCATTCTATCACACCTTGTAATCTGTGGATAGAAAATTTATTGATGACTTACATATAAACACATAAATAATATGCCTTTTATCATTGATGTAGAATTTTAGTAGGTACCTATACCCTGTTATTCAAAGAAAACAATGACATTAATCGAAGTTCGTTGCCAGTTGGTTTGGTTATCTTGTGACTGGACAAATTTCTATTTCTAAGTAGAATTACATATACGAACTAACTACTAATTGTGGCCATGTAAAATTAACCCTAAAATATAGTACTGAACCAGGAGAAAAGCTGGCCTTCGAGTAAGGGGATGATATAAAGATTAGGTACTTACTTTGCTACCAGTGCGAGAAGGTTTTCTTTCCCCAAGTTAGTGAAGTTGGGATATTTTTTTTTCTTTTCTCTGTCCATTTTATAAATATTTGTAAGAATAATTACAAATAAAAACACAAGTCAAGATTTGGAAAATTTTGTAAACAAAACCGTTTGTCAAACTTTTGACGCTTCTGACACAATGTTATGTCGTACGTTCCATTTCTCTTTCCCGGTTATTTGAAATCAAACGCACATCAGAGTTTTTTATGAGATAATAGCCTGAAATATTTGAAATTCATAATTTTCTAAATAAAATTCTATAAAATTTATTTTTTTGAATCATATTTAATAATAAAATTTAACAAAATTAGAAATAAATATTATTTTCGGTCAATACCGGTTTTTCTACGTGTAGCGAAACGCAAATGCAATGTTGGAGAATACTCAGGGACGACTGGAGAAATACTTAGCTAATTAGAATTTGGGAAATTCTAATTTTATAGTGTGAAACACAAAAAACTGAAGTGTTACTCAAGTATTTGAACAAAACTTAGCTGATTTTTGCTTGAATGCTTAATTCAGAAACCGGCCCTAAGTATGATGCTATGACGATGCCTTTTACAGCATCTTACTGCTGCCGTTACACGTGTTTTCGCTATTTTAAAATTTCAGGCATGACGACCGCCTGACAGAATCGAATCAACTATGCGAATTCGGTGAAAGTCATTTTGACTATTTGCATTTTTCGTATCTCTGTTTTGACTGGCCTCAACCAATAGCAAAAATTCAAGTAAAATAATAAGTTATACTTGTGTGTTTTGGGGAAATCGGCAGTGGCAGATACGTAAATGATAAAATAATCATAATGTTATAGTATTCTCAGTTGTATTCTGTGCCTGTGTTTTGTACGCCTTTTGCGGCTCTTGCGGTTCTGGCCAGTCTTGTGGATCGTCTCGTGGTAAGCGATCACCTTAATAAAGGACCCATCCCATGCTGTGAGAATGCAAAACAGAAGACTTGCTGACTTACATACATGCAGCTTTATCGTATTTTATTTATTACTGGCCACTCTATTTGGATTATTCCGATTGCTGCGCTAATAAAATTTATGCCTCGCTTATATTTTTAACACGGGTAGATTTTTATTTGGTTTTGATTTTTTATTTAGTTTTTGCTCGCGGCTTCGTCGTGTGGATTAATTTTTTTAAATCCCGCCAAAACCTCACCCCAATTTCACCCCTGCCCCCCTAGCATGGGCCGAGAGAATTTTCTCCCCAAGGAAAGGATAAATTTTTTATTCCTAAATAAATAAATAAAAACGCTAAATAACGGTGGGTAAATAGTCCCCCGAGTCCCCGTGGAATGTCAAACGGGGATAAACTTCTCCTCTCCCCTGTTGCCGTGCTCTGAGAGGTGGATAAGTTAATTTTATCTCTTGTCAGTGGATAAAATCTGGGGATAAAATTTTTATCTCCGGCCCATGCTAGGGGGGCTGGGATGATCTATTTTGAATATTTGATATTGGGGCTGATTCTGTAGTGCACAATCTCTAAACTAAACTAAAATTAGAGCATTACAAATATTGCTAACCCTTTCATAATACTCCCTACGGAAAGGGACAGAACTAGATTTAAAGCTGCCACTTTAGTTTAGTTTAGAGATTGTGTTACACAGAATCAGCCCCAATAAGTACTTTCTTCGTGTAATTTTCTAAAATAATATCCTGCATTGATATAATTTATTGAATAAGTATGATAATAATATGTACCTACTTCTTTGTAGAAATTATTAACGCATATTGCGACTTCGTATTGATTAAAATATAATTATCCTACGTGTACAAAGGCTTAAAAAGCCTACAGGTTCCTACGTGGTCAGCCAATCATTATTTTAATTTAATAGCATGTCATATCAAATTGCCCACAGAGCTTTCTTCGTCATACGAAAACCATTTAAGTACGATCGTGAATCAATTATCATTTCATAAAATTTTTATAACCGTGCGATCGTGTCACGCATTTAATGAAATAATTGCTACGATGTACCTACACTAGCACTGTAATATTATGTAATACGTAGAGGTATTAATCGTAGATTCCTTAACATTAGGTGACATTAGTTTCCTAACTTTACTTGATGACTAGGTATAGCTTCATACACCTCTTCAAAATTCATTGAAACAGGATGATCCAAAGGGGCGGCAAGCATGGGATCTACTCGACCTATGCGTTCTTATAATATCTTATAGTCTTCCAATATGCGCGAGGCTGGATATCGAGGCTGTTTTAGTGTAAAATAATTCTATCCCGGTACAGTAATACCGTTTATTTTAATACAAAATTGTTAAAAGATATACCTACGATGGCAGATATCCAATTGGGAATCAAATCTAACACCCTGATAGCTATTCGAGTATTCGTGCCGCTGCGCTAGATGTGTAGTCGAAGATACGCTTGCCAGTCAGTGATTAAGTTGTCCTGGGTTTCCTTTCTAATTGGATGGAGCTACACAGAGCACAGAGTAGATACAGATAAGCAATCATTTGGAAAAGCCAATAAAAAACCTATAGGGCGTGCGTGCCAGCGTCTCTATAAACAGATAAACAAATAAATAAAAAACCGGCCAAGTGCGAGTCGGACTCGCGCACCGAGGGTTCCGTACAAACCTGTAGTAAGTTTTACGATTTATGACGTATTAAAAATAAAAATTACGTTTGTTGTATGGGAGCCCCCCTTTAATATTTACTTTATTGATATTTAATTATTTATTTTGAAAGGTAATATACAAGTTAATATTCTGTGAAAATTTGAACCGTCTACCTGTTACCGTTTTTAATATTGAGCAAAAAAATACGAAAAAAACACGTTTATTGTATGGGAACCCCCCTTAATATATATATTTTTTTAATTTTTAGTATTTGTTGTTATAGCGGCAACGGAAATACATCATTTGTGAAAATTTCAGCTTTCTAGCTATCACGGTTTATGAAATATGAGATACAGCCTGGAGACAGACAGACAGACAGACAGACAGACAGACAGACAGCGGAGTCTTAGTAATAGGGTCCCGTTTTTACCCTTTGGGTACGAAACCCTAAAAACGTACCTACCACACTGATATCAGTTTTGTTTTTTATTCAACGAGAAGTTAAGCGTTTGATTGCCATATCCTCTGATGGTAAGTGATGATGTGACGATGAAAACGCGCTTTTATCGAAGTATATGTCAGTTTATAAAACTCAGTTTCTGGTCGATATCGTATCGAAACGCTTATTAAGTTAAACGTACCTACCAAGCTACCATGTTACAGTTTCGTTGGCAGCCCCGGTTTACGCCCTTCACCAGACAAAATGTTTTCTAAAGATTTTTTTTAAAAATAACAACGTCAAAAAAAGAGTGTCGTGATTATATTTAACTCGTGTCGCTAGTTGGTTTCTATGCGATATTTTTCTCGTATTCACTTGTCAGTACGGTTTTGAATGGTTTTGCTGAGGGTGAAGACGCCCACCAGACCGGACTTTAGCTAATTTAGGAAGGATACATTCCAAAATTAATCCAAACCATTAATCCAGCATTATACAAACTAATTTACTACAGGTTTATTATAGATAATAGACAGTGCACATCAAAATAATAGCTAATTACGAACATAAAATTAACAGATAAAATCGACCATCTGATCGAAAAATTAAATTAAATTACACTTCATGAGTAGGTAACTACTTATTTAGATTCCTAAATACTGATCATTAATATAATATTTACAATCTTGTACTTAACTAAGTATTAAGTAACTGAAATGGATATTTTATAGCTTGTAGTAGTATGTAAGATCGAAGATAAGGCGCGGTGACAGGATTCTATTTATACATCAGTTTATTACACTTGTTTTCACTTGATGTAAAACCCAATATTTAAAAAAGTTACTTTAATAATATAAATTTTCTCGAAAATTTACACTTTACCTTACCAAAAGTGCCTCAAGCGACCGTACAGTCTGCCTACAAAGATCTGCTGTTATTAGACCCTATCACCCTAGGTTAGTTTTCTCTTCCATCCTTCAGTGCCTGGCCAGTAAGAGTGTAAAATTTTGTAGTTACAGGTAACGTCTTTTATTTAGTTAGTTCTTCAATCTGTACATAGTTCAAATGTACAGATTGAAGAAAACTGTGGTTAGTAGGTATGTACACACTTTGCATAGGTACACATAACTATCGTACCTGTGTAGTATTATCAGCTGTACTGTTCTGTTCTGTGGTGTTATCTTAAATCTAGACGCATGTTTGATCAGGCTCAATGCTTTGCAGTCTAAGATGGTAGCGGGCTAATCTAGAGGTATAGCAGTTATATTATTAAACCCTGATTAAACTAATGCCTACATCTAATCTGTTCCTACACGACCGGAACGCTTAATCGCTTGGCAATGACTTTGCTGGTAGAGTAACTTAGGTTACTAGCCACGGCAGAAGCTTTCTACCACACAACAGGCCGAAGCCTTTCTGAGTATACTGAGCTTATACACCCTATAAAATAAATTATTTCATATTTTCTATCAATTTTGATATTATTTATATCAATATGGAAAACACGCACTACGTTACCGAGCTAAAAATAAATCTTTCTAATGAATTCCACGCCGCGACTCGAGGCTCGTAACCCGATATAGCTTAGCCATAAGCCAATAATATGTTTAGTTCCTAAGCTTCATTGCGTCCCTAACTAGTCTGATATTGAAATGACGATACCGACTCAACCTACGGGCGTGTCACTTCACTGAACGCGTCCACGGCACTTATCGTTATAAAGATATACTGAGCTTCCTGGTAATCTATACCTACGTGATTAAAGTACACCAGTAGCTGTACCTAATTAATGAGAAGAAGGTATTATGGTTGTAAGTAAAGCAGGCTCTATTCAAACCCCGAGGCAGACGGCTCCTGTCTCATTCTGAGACCTACCACGCAGCACGCTGACACGCGGTTCCACAGGTTTTTTCCAAGATAATAAGTATCTGGATTATTCACACGAGGTTTACCGACGTTGAAGCTTTTCTGAAAAACTGCACTAAGCGTTATTATTTGTCATGATCTATTATACTTATAATAAAACTGTAACAAGGTCCAATTCTGTACATTGAAGATATTTTGAAAATTTTTTTTGGAGGGCACTCATTATTCGATACTGAAGCCAAATCTGTAATTTTTGTCTGTCTGTCTGTCTGTCTGTCTGTCTGTATCTTGGCCGCGCATCACGCCGAAACTACTGAATGAATTCAAACGGAACTTGGCACGATTTGAGCCCATACTACGAGGTAGGACATAGGATACTTTTTATCCCGAAATTCTACCCCCGAAGGGGTGAAATAGGGGTTGAAAGTTTGTATGAAAGTCCTTTATTTCTCAAGTTATAGCCATGAAACTTGATATAGGTATGAGCTGCGGGTTGAAAATGAAAACATATAATGTGTTTCACTGTTTTTCAAAATTCCACCCCAGAAAGGGTGAAATACCTAGGGGTTGAGAGTTTGTATGAAAATCCTTAATTTCTCAAGTTATATTCTAAATTATTATAAGTACAGATTCCACTCCCGAAGGGGTGAAATGGAGTTGAGAGTTTGTATGAAAATCCTTAAATTCTCAAGTTATAGCCATGAAACAGCATTTGAGCTTTCGTTAAAATATGAAGAAGTATACGTGTTTCACCATTTATAGGGGGATTATACCGTGGGATAGTAATATAGGCTATTTTTTATCCTGGAAAATTAACTGAAAAACTTATTCCACGCGGACGAAGTCGCGGTCATCAGCTATAAAGAATATACATACATACATACATAGGCTACTTTTTATCCCGGAAAATTAATGAGTTCCCGCGGGAATCGAAAAAACTTAGTCCACGCGGACGAAGTCGCGGGCATCAGCTATACTAAACTAGTGGTTCGCCCCGAACTGAGACCTCGCGGTATCCATAAACAGAGCGCCATCTATTGACATCGTTGTAAAGTTCTGTTAAAAATAGTGAAGCTAATTAAAAATTAAATAATTTCGTTTCCTTATAATATTTATGCAATTTTAGTATTTGTTGTTCAAGTACAGGATATAATTCAAATAAGTGATCAAGTTTCAGGCTCAGCCTTTTCTTTGTAAGCACAAACGAATAAACTTGTACAGAGCGCCATCTATTGACATAATTGTGAAGTTCTGTTAAAATACGGAAGCTCATTAAAAATTAAATAATTTCGTTTCCTTATAATATTAATCTTATTTTAGTATTTGTTGTTCAAGTACAGGATATAATTCAAATAATTAATCAAGTTTCAGGCTCAGCCTTTCAGAAAATTGGGAGTTCTGAGGTCATCTTTGGACGTCAGAAAATCTCCACTTTGAAAGCCCCCCATTTCGTCAATTTTAGGGGAAAAATTAAAAAAAAAATATTTTTGGACTGTGTTCCTCATTATCTTTAAAATGATATACCGCAATCCTATGTAACGCTATAAAAAATATTTTACTCCGCATTCGCTTCTATGAGAGCCCCCCTGAAATAAAGATTTTTATAATTTTTTAAACCATATTCGGCGGGAGGCCATCGGTTTACATATTATATTTAAACTTGAAGTAATGACGTTCAGTAATTCAGAAGTTATAAGGCTCTGACAGACGGACAGACGGACGGACGGACGGACGGACGGACGGACGGACGGACGGACGGACGGACGGACGGACAAGTGCCAATTCTCTCAAGTAGACTCAGAGACCTTCGCTTCGCTCGGTCAATAATCGCTTAAGTAAACTTTTCTGAAAAACCACTAAGCGTTTTTATTACTGTCATGATACTAGCATTATTATTACTGTCATGATATTAAATAATCGCATTTATGTAAGGACCGAAGTCGTATTCCCGTACATACTCATAAGTATCCTAGTTATATGCGGAAGGGTCCGGACCCTTCCGCATATAACTAGGCTAGCCTGGGACTCCCTCAAAGAAATCCCTTTCCTATGATAGCCATTCAAAACAAAAAAAACGAGGCGAGTTCAGAGTGTTGAGTTGCTTAACTTTTGCTTAATTATCTTAGGTACTTACTTGTATTGGAGGATGGATTTCGTTCAGCAAAAAAATCAACTGCCTATCGTAACCGTGGTTAATCAATCATTTAGTACGTATATATACTAGTATAATACGTATAATGCCAATGTTGTTCCAGCCATCGCTGCGGCCTAACTAATGAAGATTTAAATCGACGCTGGTGCAAGCCGAGCCCCGTTTTGCATCCTTCTATTTACCATACCAAGGTAATTACACCAAGAATTTTCGCTCATTAGTGATTAAAGTAAGACAATTCTATTTACGAGCTAATTTTATACGGGGACCAAACATCCAGATAAATAAAAATAAAGACATTGACTAATTGGTGCGGCCATTTAAAGCTATAGGTGGGTTTTCTGTAGCAGAGCGTTTTATTTATTATTTTAGAGGATTGAGGAGATATATTAGGTACATTAGTAACATTTAGGTAAATCTCTTCGGGCCACCTAACAAAGGCAAAGAATTGGGGATTGCTGAAAAATTGGAGAGAGGGCTTTGCCCAGTTGTAGGACAGTATACATACAGAGTACAGACCAATATTGGTATTCATACTTACCTACTAATACAGCGTAAAGTACCTAGAGTGAGTGACTGCAATTGCTATGAGTGTGTAGAGCCGAGAGAGAAATCACAGCCGCATTTATTTACACTATAACTTTTTAGCAATAAGCCAAAATAAAAATAGCTGGGTCCTGCGTAAAAGGCCCTGCGAGCGGCCCTGCGCCGAGGCATAAAAGCATGCCTCGGTTGAGGCAACACCACGTCTGCTGTCTGAGGGACCCTTAAGAAAAAAAAACCCGACTGCTGGGATATCAAAAAGTATAAAACAAGACATAAATTGAAGTATTTCATTATTATCAATTTACATCGTATAATATTAATAAAATTGATCAAGGCGCAGTCGCACGTCCAATAGCTAACCTTAACCTTAACGTGCGACTGCGCCTTGATAAATTTTATTAATATTATACGATGTAAATTGATAATAATGAAATACTTCAATTCATGTCTTGTTTTATACTTTTTGATATCCCAGCAGTCGGGTTTTTTTGTTTTATTAAATTACTTTTTTATTTCAAACTTTTTAGTTCAGTAAGTATTTATTATAAACAGGCGACGTTTTATCGGCCCAAAGTTGCACCAAATGTACTATTATAGATTTAGTGGTAGCATTTTAGAGCATGTGCCTCCATAGTGACACTCGGAAGATTAAAACAAATCTAGTAGTGCAAGTACTATCAAAATTGGTTCAGCCGTTTTTTCTGTAGTGCGACACAAAGGAATTCAACCTTTGAAACCTCGTAAATCCTAAATGATCGTTAAAATGAAATAATGTTCAAGGGAACCTAACTATGATTTTACAAGACCTATTCATCGATACCCCACTTGCCATAGCTTATTGACTTTCATTTTTAAATTTGTTACAATATGGCTTCCAGTGGGCGCCATTTTGTTTTTTCTCAAATTCGGCTTCCGTTATGACACTCGGAAAATTAAGACAAATCTAGTGGTGCAAGTATCATCAAAATCGGTTCAGCCGTTCTGTCTGTAGTGCGACACAAAGGAATACATTAAAAATGAAGCTTTGAAACCTCGGCAGCCTGATTACGTAAAATTTGCAGTAGCGACAGCAGTAGCAATGCGACAGCAATCACTACGAAATCGGTCGCAAAACGTCACTAGAATTCGTATTACGCAAGCCGATCGCACGTCTATTGCTCGCCTGCCGCAAAATGCACTTTTCATGCACTTTTGCTATCGATAGCCGCTGTTAAGTAATACAAAATTGCCGTTTGACAGCAGCGATCGCGAGATTTACGCCTGTCGCAAACCGGTCGCGAGATACGTAATCAGCCCGCCGAAATCCTAAATGATCGTTAAAATGAGAAAATGGTCTAGGGAACCTAACTATGATTTTACAAGACCTATTAATCGATACCCCACTTGCCATAGTTTATTGACTTTCATTTTTAAATTTATCACAATATGGCTTCTAGTGGGCGCCATTTTGTTTTTTCTCAAATTCGGCTTCCGTTAAGACACTCGGAAGATTAAGACAAATCTAGTGGTGCAAGTATCATCAAAATCGGGTCAGCCGTTTTGTCTGTAGTGCGACACAAACGAAATATACATATATAGACTGATGAACACATAACCCTGTGCGTTCCGCATTCCGCAGTCGGGTAAAAAACATCGTGAGGAAAATGCAAATCTTTGGAAACATTTTAAACTACTCGTAAGTAGTAGTTAGTGCTTAAAAAATAAAGAAAAATACCTTAGCTAACCATTTTTCTTTCCACCTTTAGGGCCTTATAGAATATTTAGTACGCGTTTGGAAGAAACCGCCGTTAGTGTACTGCGACTACCACGGCCACTCGCGCAAGAAGAATGTTTTCTTTTATGGATGCGCCGGCGCCGAGAGTTGGTGCAGCAACGATCGGCTTGTTCCTGACGAACCTGTTAAATACCTTGTAAGTTGCGAAAATAGCTTCGATAGACCAGGCCTGTACCTACCCAGAACAAAATATGAATAGGGTGTAAGATCGTCCCGTCTCGTCATATGGTAATACTAATATATATAGGTTAAATAATTGTCTTAGTGTGTGTTTATGTACCATTGATGTACTGTGTTATTTACTTTTAAAAATATTGTTCTCAATTTTACTAAACTTTACAACAGTAAATAATTCTATCATTTGGTACCGAAGTATGTATATCAAAAGTTAGGATTTGCAGTAGTTGCAAACTATTGGGCTTTTCCAGACTTAAACAAGATGTGAGCTCTAGCAGTATTGAAAGAAATAATTGTTTTTGAATTTAAATTCAACGCTTTAATTTCTCAGTCAGCACTTGGGTAAACCAACCACCCGTTTCCCCAAGCGGCGTGCCGGCCCTGTTCAATACTAGTAGTTCTAAGCTAACTTGTAGAGGATTGCACTAAGCTCGTTCAATAAGACTTTTTCCTCTTTCCCGACCAGATGTTCCTGTAATTCCGTTACTTCATCGATTCGCACAAAACATCGAAGTTACAGCTTGTTGACACGAATGTTTTAACCGGATTTAACATAATATTACAAAAAAGGGCGTTGAGAAAACCACGCAAAAAGTTGCAATGTGTGACGTTTATTTAAGACACGGCCTATGCAGGTTTTTTTATTAGTTCCTCTACAAGTTAGCCCTTGACTGCGATCTCACCTGGTGGTAAGTGGTGATGCAGTCTAAGATGGTAGCGGGCTAACCTATTGCAGTTAAATTAAACTCAAGTTGTAAGTAGTAGTTAGGTATCTTTTATCAATATTTGAAGCCTCGAGCACTCACTTGTCCACGGCTAAAGGGCGGATTGAAATTTAAAAAATCTTATCGGCAAGTTTTTAGCTTAGTTGGAGTCCGAAAGGGCTGAATTAATTTAAAAAAAACTAGCTCCTAACTAGCTCAATCAAAAAGCACTAGCTCCACATTCCTGATATACAACGTACAACGTACATACGCGTACACGTAGATTTTTTACTCATTTACGTGACGTAGAATTAGGTTAGGTACCTTATTCCTATGTAGCCGCTAATTCCATTTATTTCTACAAAATAACAAGCAAACGAGTTGCATGCGTATTACCTGATGTTATCTAGACAATTAGGCCGCTAATGAACAGCTGTCTGAAGCACCAGACGAACCATCATTGCGTTGTCGGCTCCAAATCTAGGATTCCGTATGCTCTACTCTACGTTATTCGAGTTACCAGTTTTTTAATTAACCTTCATATTATAGTCGTGAGGCAGAGCTAATTTAATGGAAAATATTTTCAGCATCGTAATTTTTTTTTGTTGAAAATGCAACCTGTAACAGATTTGACGTAAAAAAGGACCTCCTCATTACCTTTACTTCCTTTTGATTGTTACTTTGTTGTCGAGTTACTCATCCGAACTTTTTACACTTTTTACAAAAAACTGTAAACTTGAACCAATGAAGCCGGTAATCGGGTCGATCTAAGTTTCACTTAATTCGTGTGTTCATCAAATGATCAGAAACACTTTACTCAAAAGCTGGTAACGCATTAGCAGTTGCTCTGATCTGGTGTGGCAAATGTTTATAGGCGCCGGACGCCAGTAATTATACCTACCCACTCAACATCAGGTAACCCAGATGGGTCTCGTCTGTTCGCTATTAAAAAAACTTGTATCTTTCTGTGTGTTCTAGATGCTGCCAGCACTCATGCATCGGATATCGCCTGCATTCGCGCTGGGTTCGTGTTCGTTTCGCGTCGAACGAGAACGCGAAAGCACAGCACGCGTCACAGTTTGGCGGCATCTGGGAGTCACCAGATCCTACACGATGGAGGCCTCCTTCTGCGGTTTCGATCGGGGACCATTTAAGGTTATTAATTTGTACCTTAAATGCTGTCCATCATGAAGAACATCCCAGAATGCGTGGCAAGGGATGTGTGAAGACCCACCAATATAGAATTGCTTGATCTTCATAGCTTATCTTATTATATTAAAGGTTCTTTCACGCATACCTACTGGCATACCTATCCATGGCGGAAAAACATTAGTTTTGTAAAAGACAAGACAGACAAAATAAAGTAGATATTATAGTCTAACGTAGTAGTAGGTACAGGTACCTACCTACTCAATAAACTCGATATAATTTAAAAAAAAAACAATTTAAAGCAAGTCAGACTTGTGAGATGAGCTCATTATTAATCGTATGTTGATAAAATATTAATTACCTGCTTATTAAATTATAACGCAAACAATACCTAATACTACCTACTAGATATTATCAACAACAACGTGTATCGCTTTGAATTTTCGCATTTATTTTCCAATTACATAAGATGCGATGGCATAGATATTTGAGATTAAGGCCCTTTAAACATTTACCCCGCGACCAACTATAGGTAAAAAACTCAACTATAGGTATAAAACTCGTCACACTACAGCATATATATGCACGCTTTACGAGAGCGTAGAGCTTTAAAGCGTAGAGACGCTCGATTTTATAGCCAACTAACCAGTTTTGTTACTTGAAAATATTAGACGATTATTTATTTACTAGGTACTTGTTTACGCTGTTGGCCGCGGTAAATATTATGTACCTATTTATGCGCCGAAACAATACTCGCGGCTACAATAATACTCAGTTTTTGAGATTGTAAAATAATGTATAAAAGATTATCTTACCGATTTCGTTCAAAATCGATATCTGGGGTTCCGTAGGATCACAAAATAGGAAACTGTTACCAAAATTTTAAAAAAGTCAGCGCCATTTTGAAATTCTTTGTTATCGTACCGATTTCGTTCAAAATCGATATCTGGGGTTCCCTGGGATCACAAAACAGGAAACTATGAACAAAATTTTAAAAAAGTCAGCTCCATTTTGAAATTCTTTGTTATCGTACAAATTTCGTTCAAAATCGATATCTGGGGTTCCCTGGGATCACAAAACAGGAAACTGTTACCAAAATTTTAAAAAAGTCAGCGCCATTTTGAATTTTAAAAAGTTCACTGCTGACTTTTTTTTGATTGACTGCTGTTTTGTGATCCCAGGGAACCCCAGATATCGATTTTGAACGAAATCGGTACGATAACAAAAAATTACAAAATGGCGCTGACTTTTTTAAAATTTTGGTAACAGTTTCCTGTTTTGTGATCCCAGGGAACCCCAGATATCGATTTTGAACGAAATCGGTACGATAACAAAGAATTTCAAAATGGCGCTGACATTTTTAAAATTTTGGTAACCGTTTCCTGTTTTGTGATCCCAGGGAACCCCAGATATCGATTTTGAATGAAATCGGTACGATAACAAAAAAATTCAAAATGGCGCTGACTTTTTTAAAATTTTGGTAACAGTTTCCTGTTTTGTGATCCCAGGGAACCCCGGATATCGATTTTGAACGAAATCGGTACGATAACAAAAAAAATCAAAATGGCGCTGACTTTTTTAAAATTTTGGTAACAGTTTCCTGTTTTGTGATCCCAGGGAACCCCAGATATCGATTTTGAACGAAATCGGGACGATAACAAAAAGTTTCAAAATGGCGCTGACTTTTTTAAAATTTTGGTAACAGTTTCCTGTTTTGTGATCCCAGGGAACCCCAGATATCGATTTTGAACGAAATCGGGACGATAACAAAAAATTTCAAAATGGCGCTGACTTTTTTAAAATTTTGGTAACTGTTTCCTATTTTGTGATCCCAGGGAACCCCAGATATCGATTTTAAACGAAATCGGTACGATAACAAAAAAATTCAAAATGGCGCTGACTTTTTTAAAATTTTGGTAACAGTTTCCTGTTTTGTGATCCCAGGGAACCCCAGATATCGATTTTGAACGAAATCGGTACGATAACGAAGAATTTCAAAATGGCGCTCACTTTTTTTTAATACATACATACATACATGCATACATATATATTCCTAACATACCCTTTCCTTGTGGCTTTGCCGTAATCGGGTAAAAAAAATACGCCTACACTTGAGAACTTCCTTCTTTGTGGATGTCGGTATCAAGTTTTTCTAAGCGCAGTACACATAGAGAATATTATATCTCTATGGCAGTACACAACACGGTGTTCATTTTGTCGTAATAAATTTCGTGCAAAAAAGCGATACACCCACCCGTCCACGAGCGCGTCTCAGCGCGTACTGAGCGCCAAACGCCTAGCGCTCGGCTTCTTTTCATAGAAAAATGTATGAAACATTTTTTTTTGCCACATAAACTATAAACATATTTATTTGTATGCTTAATGCTTTGCACCATGGATAGAGGACTATATAAGCCCCACTTTATTGTTAATATTCAAGTTAAAATATGCAGCGGATCTAGCTTTATGGGTACCTATCCGGACCCCATTTTTCGTCATTTTCAGCAGATCTTGCGTTCGGAGAAACGTATTTATGCAGAAAATTTGTATTGGAGTGTGCATTTTTATAAGGTCAAACGAGAGAAGAAGAAATGACCTTTAATTTGATACCATGACATCCCCACAGCTGTGACTCCCGATTCTTTAAAGTGTACCTGGAAAAGGATGACATAAGATGAAGGATGTATAAGGCACCTTAATGATATCGAAACTAAGTATCCAATATGCCATATATAATAGGTCCATAATATATACCTATCTGAAAATGTAGTTAAGTAGGTAGGTAACTACATTTTCATTAGATACTTATCCTAAGCTATTAGCAGTGCTATGTCAACTCACATCTAATCTTCGAAAAAGAGACTCGGAACAAGAAAAGCCTCCGCTTAAAAAAAAGTCTTGATTGAAAAACAAGGCACGGGTTTTATAGTCTACCAACCTAAATATCAAAAATACCTGAGGAAAATCCTGACTACACGGAGACGTATGGCGGACTTAACTAAGGCTATTTAGATCTATCGATGAGATGAGGAATATGGATATTATGCTTTCAACTTATCATGCTATTAATGCCAGGAAATTCGCTCGGCATCCACGCAAATTAACCATTTACTTACTGTACGTCTCGGAAAATGCAATAAACCTTTTTCAGTAGGTAGTAGGTAGGTACCTATTTTAATTTGAACATCGAGATATTCGTCAACTGCTCCCGGTACCTGGGTATTTTCTACTATTTCTCGTACCTAAATACTCTTATGTGATAGATACCTAAATCAGTCCAAAAATTTATAAGCCAGCCTAAATAAATATCTTAAATCCTCCAACCTTAAAGCGGGTTTATGTCGCCTACGCCGCCATATGACATAATTTATTGCGTCCAGGGATTCCATCTGAATACTCAGCACCTCCAGAGCGTGGGCAGCGACTTTTGCGAAGCTCTCAACGGTCTCGGCGATAACGCCAACGGTGTTGACATTCAGCTCACTAAGGATCTTAACGGGTAAGTTTCAAACAGGTAGATAAAGTAGGTATAGTATTATTTTTATACCCATTGTGTCCACCACTTAGTCCGAATGAAAGAAGACCCTCATGGAACTCTATTTTTTATTTACCTGGAGGGCTAGCATGGGACGGAGATAAAATTTTTATCCCCCGATTTTATCCACTGACAAGAGATAAAATTAATTTATCCACTTCTCAGAGCACGACAACAGCAGGGCTAGCATGGGCCGGAGATAAAAATTTTATCCCCCGATTTTATCCACTGTGAAGAGATAAAATTGACTTATCCACTTCTCAGAGCACGGCAACAGGGGAGAGGAGAAGTTTATCCCCGTTTGACATTTCACGGAGACTCGGGGGGACTTATCCACCGTTATCTATAGCGTTTTTATTTATTTATTTAGGAATAAAATTTTTATCCTTTCCTCGGGGAGAAAATTGTCTCGGCCCATGCTAGGGGGGCTGGGGAGAGGAGAAGTTTATCCCCGTTTGACATTTCACGGGGACTCGGGGGACTATTTATCCACTGTTATTTAGCGTTTTTATTCATTTATTTAGGAATAAAATTTTTATCCTTTCTTCGGGGAGAAAATTGTCTCGGTCCATGCTAGGGGGGCTGGTGTACTTATAAAATATCCTATGTTCTATAACCTATCTCTGGCAGATATTTATCTGGTTATTTTGGAAAAGTAACAGATTATAAAATTAATTATAAATAGGTAGTTAAGTTTCAAACTGGTAGTTTTCTCTAGCCTACTTAATTATTGGTCAATTTTTTAAATTGCCATCATCAAAATTGTTATTGCCGATTAGTAATGTTTCTCGATAAACAAGCTGTTACAATGTTGGTATTTTAATGATGAGAGCCCGTGTTTATGAGAAATATTTTTAAAATTCAATTAGGCATAAATAAAAACTTGACTTAGTAAGGCAATTTTAAATATGTACTCAGCTAGTCAATCTAACGACTCTCGAGTCTCGAGTCGATTTAAATTTTTTATAGTAGGTATATTAACGAAGCCGATAAACTGTGGCGTACCTGTCTACGACAATGTAGGACACAGTTAATAAACACAAAAGGTATTTCATACTTCATAATAATTATAATATGAATAGGTGTATCAGACCTATTTTTAACCGACTTCAAAAAAAGGAGGAGGTTCTCAATTCGACTGTATGTTTTTTTTTTTGTATGTTTGTTACGCGATTTCTCCGCCAATTATGAACCGATTTTGATAACTCTTTTTTTGTTTGGTAGGTCGTACTTCAGAGGTGGTCCCATTTTAATTTGGTGAAGATCTGATGAATATCTTCGGAGATGGAGAACAGAACTCCTCAATGGATAGAGTTGCTCGCGACCAGTATAATAGATATTAGTAAACAGTAGGTTTTTTTAACCAGGCATAGCATACAGGGTGTAACCAGAACGCTAGCAAAAACGAAGACATATTATAATAGTAGGTACAGTATTCCCAAATTAATAATGCACATGCAGATCTTCGCTAATTGTCGTATTCCCGGAAACACCCGAATTATTGAATCGTTAGAGCCCTAAACAATGCACTTGCACTTTGCACCTTGTTCGAAAGAAATAGGAGTCAATATCATGTGTAAACAATCGAAAACATTTCGGGCTGTCGGCGGCGCGGCGGTCGCCGGTCAGTCAAAACTCAAAGGTAAATCAGTCGTCTTTTTAATATATTGGTGGTGACTGCACGTGTTCTCTCTGTGTGGAATTACACCCTTCAATCAATTCAACAATTCAAATCAATTCTACAAAGATTGTAGCATATTCGCAATCGTGTGGTTTTCTTCGCTATTTACTTACATGGAATTATCGAATCAAATTTTGTTACTGATAAGTCAATATTTATCTCTTTTACCACAAAACACATAATTCTACTAAATTATGCATGAAGAAAATGCACTTAACCACTCTATATACCTACATATCGTCTTCCGATGCTCGGGGAATACGACCGTTGCCGAACAGTGACGAAGATTTCTATGCGCATTATTAATTTGGGAATACTGTACTGATGATTACTGATATGATACCACAAAAAAAATGCGAAAAAATAATTTAAAAAAGTCGTCGTAGGTGGGAATTGACCCGAGTTTTGCACGCTATACATTGCGGATTTGAAAAATACTAAATCACTAAAACTACAAAATGAGGCAAATGGTTATTGCTATTGGATTGTGTTTAGGTAGTTTAACAATAACGCTAAGTTTTTACTAGCGTTCTGGTTACACCCTGTATTTTAAAACAGTGGGGCCACTAAAAATTGTGAAATAAAAAAAATTCAAAAAAAAAAACCGACTTCAAAAACCACAAACACTAAAAAGTAAAAAATAATTTAATTTATTAGGTATACAAGAGTTATCCTTTAATAAGCTTGATAACGAGTCTTAATATTTGATTGACAGAAATATCGTTGAAATTCATTTAACCGGTGCAGAAGAAAAGAGGCAAGTGGTTTATACCGGCTTTAAACCCTACAGCATACTCTAACCCGTATTTTGCGTTTTCTTTTGATTAACGGTGGTGCACGTTTACAATCATTTCTGACAGATAACAAAACACTTTTCACTAACTTTCAAATCCTGGTTTCTAATAAATAAGTTATGTATTTTATGAAAGTAAGGAACTAAGGAAATATACACAAGTGCTTGCAAGCTCTTTGCAAACACTCTTAGGTAATATCTTACCATAATACGAGTAGTTATCTCCCGCGTTATCTTATCTCTATGGAGAAAGGGCGCTGTGGTCGAAATTCAGCAGAAACTTGCAAGGACGTTTCATTTCTTTCCATTTCTCAAAACATTGTTAAACACACCAAACAAGTTAAAATATGTACCTACCTATAACAATAATTTGATGTCTGGTATTGTCTAGGAGAGATTGCTTTACCAATAAAACCGCCTTTGCACCCTTCTGTTTTATCTTTTATCAATTTTTGTTTATATTGTCTTTGTTTTAAGTGTGTGAAATAAAGAGTTTTATCTATATACCTGAGTACTTAGTAGGCTGTATTTACAAGCAGAATACTAAATATTTACAAATTTAGATTGAGCTAAGGACCACTCAAATTTCAATAGGTTTACATTAGGTAGGTTTCATACGGTCTACCATGCCATGCCCCTAACAGGTTAGCCCGCTACCATCTTAGACTGCATCATCACTTACCATCAGGTGAGATCGCAGTCAAGGGCTAACTTTTAGTGGATAAAAAAAAATATACATAGGGTATTTACATAAATCTAATACACGTGTATTTATTCACAGTGAAATAGCAGTAGACAGCGAACCTGGCTCCGGATCGGACAGCGTTTTGAAAACAGACTCCGATGAAGATTTCGACTAAGCCCACATCGTTGTCTCAGGCTAAGCGTTTACTAGGAATTACCTAATTGCGAATATTAAATCAGCCTTAAATTCTCCAATTAGATAAAATGGCCTTAATTATTATACTGTTAAAGGGTGTTCAGGCTCAACGCACACTGAGAAAATTCCGCAAGCATGCTCTAGTAGAGTTCCCTACGGATCATTATCAGCTTTATTTTCATCAGAATAGAGTTGAAAACGGTAATAGATAATATAAATTGGATAAAGAAACCCATGGCTTCGTACGCGTGTACTTGGGGTTTTAAAGATCTCAAGGGAACCTTGTGGAAGCTCCAAGTAGGTAGACAGTTTTCCTTCTGAAATCGGAGTACCTACTTGAAGAAACACATTAACAACTGATAAACAACTTAGTATGGGTACGAAAGATGAATGCAGGCGGGTTTATAGCTCAGTTTGCGCTGACTCGTATTCGTAACTGCCATTACATCTTGTACCTAAGTGTTCAAAAATTGAATAGTGAGTCAACTCTGTTTTAATATTTTCTGAGTTATAATCACACTTATTTTTTTAACACTACGTTTTTATAAGTATTATTAAAATATGTTTGCAAAATGATCGTATGACTGTGATTTTGTTTTTTTAAAGGTTTTGTTTGTTGTGATATTCAAATTTATTTTGTGTCTTGTGATCTCAGTAACTAATAAATTATGAAATCGATATTACATATTTGTATTATTTTATCAAGAAATCTAGATCCATAAAGATAATTTAATTGATTATGGCGCGCGGCACGTACGTTCGACCCGTTCAGCCGTTCTGGCGTGATTGAGTAACAAACATCCATCCATCCATCCATCCATCCATCCATCCATCCATCCATCCATCCATCCACACTTTCGCATTTATAAGATTAATTAATTAATGTAGATGCTGGTTGAAATGATCTATAGGTATTAGGTACCTACCAACCAATAAACCAAATAAAGCTACCAATAATTAAAACTTGAATAATGATACTCTTAAAAAACTATGTAATAAATAACAAGAACTTATAAAGGTAAGAAAATTTATTTGAACTAATAATAAATTATAAATGTTTATAAACATTAAATCACGATCTATGTATTAAAAAACAAAACTGGTTATCATGTGCGATAAATAATTTAACCTTAAATGATAGAAATTATTTAAAATATAAAATGTTACTTTTTATTTTGCATATCAACACGAAATCAATGTTATAATCATTTCTAAATCTAACAGAGTTATCACAATAATTGAATGAAAAATGAAATTGCATTATCAACTGCTTTAACCTACACAAGATTGGTATCACGAGTGCACGATAAATGATTAATGATAAAATGAACTTATTTTTCAGAATATTAATAAAAATTACAATAAGCTAATATGAACTAAATTAAAATAAAACTGATTTAATCATTAATGTTTAATAAAATATTGCTATCATTTGTTCATTAACTTTGTTTGGTAAGTGATTGGTCAATATAACCGAAATATCTATCTTTTACAGCATTAACTAATTATAATAAAAAATAAAATATATATTCTTTAGATGAACTGTGTTCTGTGTGAATTATATTTTATCTTGTATCAACTTTCAACACGTTAAACTTAAAAATAATATCTTACACATAATAAAAATGCACCAAATATATAAATCTTGAACTGTCCTATTCTAGGTGACTTTAATTCACATCCACATCAGCCGTTCTGGAATGAGCTTTGTAGTTTTTGTGCTGATCAGTCATGGTTATGTGCGGACGTGGAAAAGTTGGGAATTAACTCAAATACGTTCACTTACATGAGTGACATAAATGGTAGTTTGCGATGGTTAGATCACTGTCTAGTTACGCGATCTGCCTGGCACACTGTTTTGAATATTAGCATACGTCATGATGTCTATTGGTCTGACCACCTACCGCTCATAATTGAGTGTGATCTGAATTTGATCGTGCCAAAAATATCAGCTGTGGATGACGTTGATTATAATAAAATAATATGGGGTCATAGATCACAGGAGCAGATAAATAGATATCATGACCATTGCAATAGTAAACTTAGAGGTTTGTGTTTCCCTGAGATTTTCGTGTCGTGTGGTGGAAAAATGTGTGCGAATCCCGAACACAGACAAGTCCTTGACAATATGTACAGTGAGATAGTGGGAGTTCTTTCAGATGCCGCGATTGAGACGTACAGGGGCAGTAGTGGCAGGAAGGGTCCGATAGTTGGATGGAACAAGTACGTCCGTGCCGCGCACTGTGAGGCTCGGTCGAAGTATCAAGTGTGGTTGTTATATAATAAACCGAGGTCTGGAAGGTTTTGGGACGAGATGTGTGAGAGCCATAAAATATTTAGAAGTCGGTTAAGATGGTGTCAAAACCATCAAGACCAAATAAAAATGGACATAATTGCATCTCACAGATCTGCCAAAAACTTTTCAAAATTTTGGAATTCGACCAATAAACTGAACGTTCGACCGAGCTTACCAGTGAGTGTCGCCGGTTGTAGCACTCAGAAAGAAATAGCCAATATGTTTAGGGACCACTTTAGGGTGTCATCACCGTTGGGGCCGTCGACTCGAGTGTTCGATGCTCAGGTAAGTCGTGATGAAGAATTGCTGAGTTTTTCTACTAAGCAAGTAACAGAGGCTATTCGGAAAATGACCAGAGGAAAATCACCTGGGTACGACAGCCTCAGCGTCGAACATTTGAAGTACGCGGGTTTCCACTTACCCAGGGTGCTAGCAATGTTTTATTCACTCTGCGTCAGTCATACGTACATCCCGGCTAATATGATGAGGACTATAGTGGTCCCTATTGCTAAAAATAAAACGGGTGACCTCTCTGATAAGTCCAACTATAGACCCATATCGCTTGCTACCATTATAGCTAAGGTGTTGGACAGTCTGTTTGACAGGAAGCTGAGCGAAACACTCGATTTCAATGATGCACAGTTCGGTTTTCGTCCTGGATTGTCAACTGAGACCGCGATATTTAGTTTGAAACAGACTGTACAATATTATACAAGCAGAAAAACACCTGTGTACGCCTGTTTCCTTGATCTTTCAAAAGCCTTTGATTTAGTTTCTTATGATATATTATGGCAAAAGATGGAGGAGGCAGGCGTGCAACAGGAGTTGCTTAAAGTCATGCAATTCTGGTATGCAAACCAAACAAATAATGTTAGGTGGGGGAAGGAGCTCTCTGATTCATACAGGCTGGAGTGCGGGGTGAGGCAGGGGGGGTTGACCTCACCGAAGCTCTTTAGCCTGTATGTGAACGGATTGATCGTGGAACTCAGCAACAAACCAGTTGGGTGTTGGATAGACGGAGTCTGTTTAAACAACCTAAGTTATGCCGACGACATGGTGTTGCTGGGTCCAACGGCTGGTTCAATCAGGGAGTTACTTCAAACCTGCCAAAAATATGCTGCCAGGCATGGTTTAATGTATAACGTGACTAAAAGTCAGTACATGATCTTTAGGGCCCCCCGTAAGCAGGTGCAATACGAGCCAAGTATTGCGCTAAACGGGGTTGCGCTCGCTCGTGTGTCTCAATATAAATACTTGGGCCACTACGTTACGGAGGACCTTAGAGATCATGTTGACATTGAGCGAGAAAGAAGGGCATTGGCAGTGAGGTGCAATATGTTGGCCCGCAGGTTTGTCCGATGTAGTAAAGAAGCTAAAATAACACTGTTTAGAGCATACTGCCAAAACTTCTACTCGGGAGGCCTGTGGGTCAACTATTCGAAAAAGGCCATAGACACTCTGAGGGTGCAATATAATAATGGGTTCAGGATGCTGTTGGGCTTGCCGCGGTTTTGTTCAGCGTCAGCTATGTTCGCAAATGAGCGGACTGATGACTTCTTTGCTGTAATGCGGAAGAAGTCGATGTCACTGCTGACAAGGCTGCGCTCAAGTTCCAACCGCATCCTGAATATGTTTGCGAGTAAGGTGGACTCACCAATGCTTGGACACATTATTCAAGTGCTGGTGAGGCCAAAATAAATTTAAATTGTAATGTGAATAATGTGTAATAATTTTCATATAAGTTTTTGTGTAATAATTCTCTATGTTAAATTTCTAAATTTTGTGTATCTAACTACTAACATTAACCATTAAGATTTTAAACTAACAAATTGAGCCGTAGTTGCTATTAATAAAGAGTATTTATTATTATTCTGTGAACTAGCAATATGACAGTCGAATCGGTGGCTGAGAGGTTCGTAGCAAATTTGTAGATTCAACGCAACACGTCTTTTCTAAACTGTTTCCAAAGTATTCTGAACTTCTATCCAGTTCAATCAATTGGTAAACGAAGAAAATGACGCATGAAACTCCCTGAAGGCAAGTCTCGCATACTCTAGCAGCGGAGTTTGCGGTTTGTTATTTTGTTACTCAGAATCAATAATGAATAACGAACACACATATTACAACTTAAATAATATTCTGTAAATAACATCACGTTCTGTTATCTGTAGCTTATTACAGACTAATTAAACAAAAAAAACTGAATGATTTGTGATATTTCAGAAAAGACACGACGCGTCGCTTTTCATAGCGCCAATAAAGCGCAAAACACACAGGGAGCGGGCGCGGGTCGGGCGCGGGCCTGGTCGGGTGCGCGGCGGGTTGAATTCCTTGTTGACCGAGCGAAGCGAAGGTTTCTGAGTCTACTTGAGTGAATTGGCACTTGTCCGTCCGTCCGTCCGTCCGTCTGTCAGAGCCTTATAACTTCTGAATTACTGAACGTAATTACTTCAAATTTAAATATAATATGTAAACCGACGGCCTCCCGCCGAATATGGCTTAAAAAGTTATAAAAATCTTTATTTCAGGGGGGCTCTCATAGAAGCGAATCCGAAGTAAAATATTTTTTATAGCGTTACATAGGGTTGCGGTATATCATTTTAAAGATAATTATAAATAGAGTCCAAAAATATATATTTTTTAATTTTTCCCCTAAAATTGACGAAATGGGGGGCTTTCAAAGTGGAGATTTTCTAACGTCCAAAGTTGACCTCAGAACTCTCAATTTTCTGAAAGGCTGAGGCTGAAACTTATCAATTATTTGAATTATATCCTGTACTTGAACAACAAATACTAAAATTAGATAAATATTATAAGGAAACAAAATTATTTAATTTTTAATGGGCTTCCGTATTTTCAACAGAACTTCTCAATGATGTCAATAGATGGCGCTCTGAACAAGTTTATGGATACCGCGAGGTCTCAGTTCGGGGCGAACCACTAGTATTTATATGGACGACATTACACAGCGTCACCCGCCACGCGCCCGACCTATGCCCGCGTTCTGTATGATGACGTCCATATAAAAACAAGGAATTCAATCCCGCCGCGCACCCGACCAGGCTCGCGCCCGACCCGCGCTCGCTCCCTGTGTGTTTTGCCCTTAAGAGGATCGTCTAGTTGTAAATTTTCATACAAAAAGCGATAACGTTTTTCTTCCCGTAAATGTTGTCCAATTTTCATAATTTTTAGAAATGTTGCAGATACAATAAAGAACTGTGCTCGTACGTTTTAATTTTAAAGAAATATTGCTTATGTTAAAAGTTATTAGCGTCTAAATATCCATATTTTTGACCTAAAAACTTCCTCGAGTATTTTAATTTTTTTTAATTTAACTAAACTAAAATACTAAAAAAATAAAACGTACGAGCCTAGAATAAGGTGTACAGAATCTAATGAGACCAAAATTTTCTAATTTCGTAAATGTTTGGGGGGGTAAAAACGTTATCACCCGAAACAATATTTCAAGAATAAAATGTAGGCATACCTACTGAACTTGCAACTCTCTCTATCGCACGATACGGAGAAGGCAGCGAAGCGTTGTAAAACAGATAGCATTATTGAAAATACCTACTCGCGTCGCGTTTCTTCACTAGACGATAGTCTTAAGTCTTGAGCCTATATCGCTAATAGCCACGCATCTGAAACCGATTCATAACTAGTCGGTCTACACCGATCATAGTTGCGCGTGACCATAGCCGGTATTTATTTTATAACCGAAGTCCCACAATCTTAACTGACCCGGTAACAGCATCGCTAGTATAATATATGAAAAATAAAATTAAAATAAAACCGGCCAAGTGCGAGTCGGACTCGCGCACCTCGGTGCGCGAGGCGAGGCGATTTGTACGGAACCCTCGGGTTCCGGTACAAATCTGTAGTAAGTTTTACGATTAATGAATTTAATGAACCGCAAAACTAACTTTGTTTGTAGAGGTTTATTGTTAATATCAAAAAAACTATGCTAGTTAGAGCGTTGGTTTAATTTTTCCTGTAAAATATACATAAACTTCTGTTGACCATAATTATTTCAGATTTTTCAATTGGTAAATAAAAATCTGTTTTAGAATGTAGAAGTATAGCCCTTTCGTATGATATCCCACTCAGTATAGTTATCATACTTTGAAAATTCAAACCCCCGATTTTCCCCCTTTTTTAATTAAACTAAAAATAATTTTCGATTTTTTTTTGTTTAATGATGTCAGGCCACTATTATACACAACTATTCCAAATGTCATGTCGATAGCTTTAATAGTTACTGAAATAATCGACTGTGACAGACGGACGGACGGACGGAGAAAGTCGCACCATAAGGGTTCCATTTTTACCATTTTGGTACGGAACCCTAACAAGAACTAAACAGGCATAAAAAATAGTTCCAATTTTGGCCACCGGGCCGGATAAGTTTGTGGGACTATACTATTGTATAAAAATAATTATATGGAAATTCGTACTACACACTATAAAATCCATTACAGTATTATAGTCTTTTACAGTGAGCAATCAAGAAACCTAAATATAATACAATAGAACAATTAGAGCAAGATCCCGCGACGATCAGCCCGCCCCCCAATCATGTAAGAATGCCCGATCAAACATTAAAGATTTTCGTCAAAGTAAAATAAACCATAAGTGCATTGAATTAGAGCTCAATTTCGTCTGCCCATTCTTATACGTTTAGGTATGTACGATACCCTAAACGTATAAGAATGGGCAGACGAAATTGAGCTCTAATTCAATGATGTCATGGTTTATTTTACTTTGACGCCGAACCTTTACCATTTGATCGACAATTCTTACGTAATCGGAAATTTTTTGTATGTATGTCTCTAATAGAGGTATAAACGATCCCCGATTATGAAGTTTGGATCGCGGTTGCTTTGGAAGGTATCAGGTAAAAAAGGTGGCACCTCAAATTCTTTAAAGCATTAAGCTCCGTTTTTTTTATATTTTGCTTTGGATTAATATTAGAAACCACGTTGTCCATTGTCAGACACCTAGTACGATTGCAACCCCCTGTCAAACACTGTTAAATTATAAAACAACGTGGTTTATATTTATGGTAATTCGTATTACGGGGCGATTATTGGTTAGTAATGAAAAAATAATCTATAATTACCAGACAACCAATACTGATTTACAGACATTTATGTTCTTTACAGGAGTTTCAAATAAAATAGATTCCTAAGACGATTCGTTCACAGTTGACACGAAACAAATGTCAGCCGAATTATATAAGGCCGCAATTACACTTTTTACGTTAGTAGATTACAGAAGTGTCAAATAACTACCGCTTTTGCCCGCGGCTTCAAATTTCAAAGCCCTATTTTACCCCCTTAGGGTTTGAACTATCATTTCATACCGATCCGTCCGTCGTCAGTGGTTTGAGCTGTGAGCTTGATAGATCAGTCAGTCAGTCAGTCACCTTTTCCTTTTATACATATTTAGATTTCAAGTTTTACTAACAATAGGCCTCTTACAAGATTATACATATTTAGTAACTCATGTAAGCGTAATTGTAAAACTTACAAGTGTAATTGTGGCCTAACATAGAAATTTTGTAGGTCCCGTATGAATGAGTTGCTTAAATACATTCTGTCAAAAAAGTACCAGAAATTCATCATTTGTTTCTAATTCCAAATTCAATTCAAAAATTCTTTTTTGTCGCTAAGTTGGCACAACTGTCGTCTATATTGCCGCGAAGTTTGAGCGTCAATTGTTATTTACTTTGTTTACAGTGCGCCATTTTGTCAGTTCATCTCAATAGTGTTTTGCGATTTTTACAATGAATAAAAATATCGAACAAAGAGTTTGTCTCAAATTTTGCATCGCAAATGGAATTTCGTGTTCAGAGTTGCTGGAAATGTTGCAGAAAGCTTACGGGGAATCGACTTTATCAAAAACAGGTGCATACGAGTGGTGCCATGCATTCAAAAGTGGTCGAGATGTGGTGGAAGATTTGCCTCGCTCTGGTCGGCCATCAACGTCTTCAACTAAAGTTAACATCGCTAAAGTGAAAGAAATGGTGACTGAAAATCATCATTCAAGTTTGAGAGAGATAGCTGCTGAACTTTCTGTTTTTCAAGAATCGATTCGTATCATTTTAAACGACGATGAAGGCCAGATTTGTGGAAAGAAAATTCTTGGATGCACCACGACAATGCGCCATCGCACAAGGCCATCATTGTGAATGATTTTTTGACCAAAAACTCAACAAATACCATCGAACAACCACCGTATTCACCGGATATGGCTCCGGCCGACTTTTTTCTCTTTCCAAAACTCAAATTACCACTTAGTGGCACCCGTTTTCAATCGATAGAAGACATAAAAGAGAATTCGCGGCAAGAACTGAAGTCGATTCCGAAAAATGCCTTTAAAAAATGCTTTGAAAATTGGATTATTCGTTGGCTTAAGTGTATTATTTCCGAAGGGGCCTACTTTGAAGGAGATACAATTAATTTGGAATAATAATTAACATTTTGTGTATTATAGACCTTTTCCCGATACTTTCTTGACAGAGTAGTATATACGGAAAAACTGCTGAAATTCACTGACAATAATAATATATTAAGTATACTTATATACTTAAAATTAACTACAAAATATTCTAAACAACAGACAACAGTATTACTAACCAGTACCAACTGGGTGCCAGTTCTATATAAATAAAAATTTATGTAAGCGCATCACTTCAGAACTACTGGACCGATTCTGATGGAAATTTGTGTGTGTTTGAGTGGGTCCTGGGATGGTTTATATTCACAATTGGACCCGGTAGGTGGCGCTGCAATCGGGTTCTAGATTCAGGGCAGGACAACGTCTGCCGGGCCCACTAGTTCTAATATATACTTAGGATATTTCTTTCTTCTGAGGTAATAATTAATGTTCTAACTTCTAGTGCATTCTAGATTGGACAGTTTTACTTTCTACAATTTATTGAAACATTGCAAAAATATAAGAGATTTTTTCTCTAAGACGCGTAAGTTCGTAACTGTTGACTCAAAACGCATAACTATTGATTCGATCGACAACTACGTTAATCATAACGTGGTTGAAGGTCCAACATACATCACTTTAGCTATTGCACCATGTTCCATAAGGATTTTGAATGTTAATAAGTTAACTCAGATTTATGAACGTTGTCATGCGACTGAAATTGGAGTACTGAAAACTTAACAGGGTGAAGAATCAATCGACGCGCGGCGTGTTTCGTCTGGGGCCGCCTTTATCCCAAAATTTTATTTTTAATTGTTAATAATAATTGTTATCTGCGCTCCGCTTCCCTCCACTTTGCCGGTATGCGTTGCGCGTTACACGTTATGTGTAGAAGGATTTCAACGCCCAACAATCATATCAACAGTTAGGGTCTCCGGTCCCCCCAAATCTATCGACGCGGAACCAGCTTGAGCCGGTCAAAAAAAGCTTTATAATAATATAATATAAGGGAAAACGATGTCGCTTACCTCGGCCAACGCAATAAGACGTGGTTTTGTACGCGACACTTGTCGCGCGTCTTTGCGCCGTCGCGGGGCTCACTGGCATAGGCCCCTGTCGGCTAGCGTCTTCGTCACGCGCGGAAGGAACGCCCATAGTATTGTGAAGCCAGACTACCGTGTCCTCATATCGCCTTGCTCCTTTGAGCTCCTTAGTGATTATCTTGACGAAGTGTTACAACTAAGTATTTGCTACACCCTCATTCACAAATACAAGTTATCAGCATCCAATAAAACAACATCAACAGTTAGGCATACTACAGATCAATGTCCATTGTAACAACATGGGAGGTTGTCTCGTAGGCGACGCGTGTCGCGCGTCACGGCGTCGCGCGTCATTGCGAGGGCGCGGTCGCGGGGCTCACGGGCACGGGCCGCGGTCGCGCGGGCTGGCGTCTCTGTCGCGCGAGGAACGAATGCCCCGCGGATAGTATCGCGAATCGAGACTCGACGGCCTCCCGGTGACACCTCGCTCCGAGTTGGTACCACGCTGACACGAGCAGGCGTTGCTCGTTCGCGCTTCGACTGCTCTCTTCGCTTCCGCTGCCGCTGCCGCTGCCGCTCCACCTGTAATGTTTGATATTTAATTATAGACCTAAAGACAAACAACCATAGAAAGCGACGGATAACCTTTAGGTTAATATAAAACTATTGGATAGAAGCAGGCGTTACTTTGCGGAAGTCTATCACAATGAAAAAACTATAAGTTTAATTTGCTATAATCCGCCACAGAAGGTAAATTTATATGGTACAGTGCGTATCTTGCAATTGCAGCCCGCGATATTCACCACACCACATAAATCCTCCAAAATACTCTCAACGTACGTTTCACTCCGATACCGGAGCATCTTCAGGAGATGTTGACTCTACAATGCACGATTGTAAAAGTTACAATTCAAAATAAATAAATAATAAATAACTTCAAAATAAAACTACTCATTAGCCAATTAGTTCGGCTAGATCGCAGTTACACATGTACCTCGCTGGTACTCAATAATAGGAAAAAAAATCAAGTTAGGAGCTAGTTAGTAACATGTGAAAATGTGACGGGACAGACATATTCGCAACATAAGGGTTGCAAACCTACCTTTTAGGTATGCAACCCTAAGAATGACTTACTCATGTCTGATATTGTTGGCCGGCGCCGCTTCAGCTCTGGACGCGTTAGCGCTCGCTGCGCCCGCGCCGCGCGAGTAGCCCAGTGTGGTGTCTGACATCGATTGTTGGCCTGCAAACGATATTATTAAAGTCATAGGGAAATGCTCTCTCTCTCTCTGCGTAGTATTCCTCATTACTGAGGGTCGTGACCCCATTCCATTAATGACATAATGGTAGGAGTTTGCTTGGGATATTAATGCGTTATGCGGTGGGTTCCCACGTCATTCTGCATTCGACTCGACTAACAATCGCAATCGACTAATATGCGTCGTCACAGGTAGGCCATTCGTTCCTCATAGGGGAATTTTACAAACCATTTATTCAATTACGATCATATTAACGTCCAGTTACCAGTGGCCCTGGGGTCGAGCGTCTTGATGACCTCCTTGGCCTTCTCCACGCACTTCTTGTACTTGTCCTCAGTGGCCAGCAGCTTGTTACGGCCTCGCGCGCTGAGAGCGTCTCTCGTAGCTCCCACTCAGAGCGCTATAGCGTGTCTATAGATTATAGTTACCAGTGGTCCTGGGGTCGAGCGTCTTGATGACCTCCTTGGCCTTCTCCACGCACTTCTTGTACTTGTCCTCAGTGGCCAGCAGCTTGTTAGGGCCTCGCGCGCTGAGAGCGTCTCTCGTAGCTCCCACTCAGAGCGCTATAGCGTGTCTATAGATTATAGTTACCAGTGGTCCTGGGGTCGAGCGTCTTGATGACCTCCTTGGCCTTCTCCACGCACTTCTTGTACTTGTCCTCAGTGGCCAGCAGCTTGTTAGGGCCTCGCGCGCTGAAAGCGTCTCTCGTAGCTCCCACTCAGAGCGCTATAGCGTGTCTATAGATTATAGTTACCAGTGGTCCTGGGGTCGAGCGTCTTGATGACCTCCTTGGCCCTCTCCACGCACTTCGTGTACTTGTCCTCAGTGGCCAGCAGCTTGTTAGGGCCTCGCGCGCTGAGAGCGTCTCTCGTAGCTCCCACTCAGAGCGCAATAGCGTCTCTATAGATTATAGTTACCAGTGGTCCTGGGGTCGAGCGTCTTGATGACCTCCTTGGCCTTCTCCACGCACTTCTTGTACTTGTCCTCAGTGGCCAGCAGCTTGTTAGGGCCTCGCGCGCTGAGAGCGTCTCTCGTAGCTCCCACTCAGAGCGCTATAGCGTGTCTATAGATTATAGTTACCAGTGGTCCTGGGGTCGAGCGTCTTGATGACCTCCTTGGCCTTCTCCACGCACTTCTTGTACTTGTCCTCAGTGGCCAGCAGCTTGTTAGGGCCTCGCGCGCTGAAAGCGTCTCTCGTAGCTCCCACTCAGAGCGCTATAGCGTGTCTATAGATTATAGTTACCAGTGGTCCTGGGGTCGAGCGTCTTGATGACCTCCTTGGCCTTCTCCACGCACTTCTTGTACTTGTCCTCAGTGGCCAGCAGCTTGTTAGGGCCTCGCGCGCTGAGAGCGTCTCTCGTAGCTCCCACTCAGAGCGCAATAGCGTCTCTATAGATTATAGTTACCAGTGGTCCTGGGGTCGAGCGTCTTGATGACCTCCTTGGCCTTCTCCACGCACTTCTTGTACTTGTCCTCAGTGGCCAGCAGCTCGGCCTCGCGCGCCGAGAGCGTCTCCTGCAACTTGCTGGCGCGCCGCCTCTCTTCCGCTAGCGCCGCTTGTAGCTCCTCGACTTGGAGCGCTGCAACAACAATATATTTACAAAACATTACGATTTACGACCAATGCACGGTTTAAGGGGCATGAGTGGCATGAGCCATCTTTCAGACCGAATGCAAACGCTTTACCTGAAAGATTCGGAGGAGGGGAATCAGGTTTTTAGTACGTAAGTCACTGGGTAACATCCCCAATAGAGTCGGGCATGCCTCCGAAACTCCCCAGATAAAAAAGGGGCATGAGTCGGTGGACTCGTTGTGCGCTGCCTGCGAACCGCCTGCGGCGCTTTGCAACGCGCTGGGTTGAGCCCTAGTGCGTTCACAATTACCCTTAATACACTACCCATATAATGCGTAGCAGCAACGTTTAAAGCCCCTAATCCTTGCTGACAAAGTTGCAAGCTAGCTCGTCAAGTTTCTAACTCCAGACTTATCCTGACAGTCAGCCAGGATGAGTCTGGGGTGTCTAATCTAGCACGTAAGCCTTACATTTCCGCTGGCTGTCCTCGATGGCGGAGGTGAGCCTCGGGTTGGGCGCCTCGAGCGACGCCTCCAGCTGCATGATCCTCGCAGCCGCCTCTCTGTTCTTGGCGCGCTGCGCTTCGAGCCGCGACGCGTAGTCCTCGAGCATCGCCTGCCAATATTTGGTTATTTTTAAGGGTACTAAAATAAATATTGGATAGAAGCAGGCGTTACTTTGCGGAAGTCCATGATAATGAAGGAACTAGAAGTTTTATTTGCTATAATCTGCCACAGTAGACAAATCTATGTGGTATCTATGCGTAAGCCAAAAATTCGCACCGGCACACATAATTGATTGTAAAGACAATCGTGCATTGTCGAGTCAACATCTCCTGAATACTAGTGGTTCGCCCCGAACTGAGACCTTGCGGTATCCATAAACTTGTACAGAGCGCCATCTATTGACATCATTGTGAAGTTCTGTTAAAAATACGGCAACTCATTAAAAATTAAATAATTTCGTTTCCTTAAAATATTTATCTAATGTTAGTATTTGTTGTTCAAGTACAGGATATAATTCAAATAATTGATCAAGTTTCAGGCTCAGCCTTACAGAAAATTGCGAGTTCTGAGGTCAACTTTGGACGTTAGAAAATCTCCACTTTGAAAGCCCCCCATTTCGTCAATTTTAGGGGAAAAATTCAAAAAAAAATATTTTTGGACTCTATTCCTAATTATCTTTAAAATGATATACCGCAACCCTATGTAACGCTATAAAAAATATTTTACTTCGCATTCGCTTCTATGAGAGCCCCGCTGAAATAAAGATTTTTAAAACTTTTTAAGCCATATTCGGCGGGAGGCCATCGGTTTACATATTATTTTTAAATTTGATGTTGATTCTACAATGCACGATTGTGAATACAATCGTGCATTGTCATCCCCTTGAGGGTATTTTGGAAGATTTATGTGGTGTGGAGAATATCGCGGGCTGCAAGTTCAAGATACGCACTGTACCACATAGATTTACCTTCTGTGGCGGATTATAGCGAATTAAATTTCTAGTTTTTTCAATTTCGACAAATTACAATGTTGTTAAGGTTCACAGGTTACAGATAGATTGAATAACATTCAAATCGCTAGTTGGGAAGTATATTATATCAGCACTAAGTCAGTTGGGCGCCAATGTAACACGACGATTAAAAGTAAATAAGTCGCATCACTATAATTACAATGGGTGACTTTATTACGCGATGATACCCTGGATCGCGGAGTGAGACACAAACTTAATATCGCACGTCTGAGGGTGAGGACGTTGCGGTGTCAACTGACTATCCCACTGAATGTCGCCAGGCGCTAAGCCTAAGGCATCTCCCAGGGAAGATAGATTACTACACAATCTTACCTGCACAGAGGCCTGGTCGGCTTGCGCGCCCTGGTTCTGACGCAAGAGCTTGTTCTCGTGCTCTAGCCTTATCAATCTTTCTTTGCAGTCGTTTCGCGTCAACTCTCGTGACACATTGTCTTCACTCGCGCCTGCAATAAGACAATAGACAATATAGTTGATAATATGTGATTTTTTTAATTCAAATAGATTTTTTTTTTAATTCACATCGATACTAGGTAGGTATATCATATTATATTACCTATACTAATATTATGAATGCGAAAGTTTGGATGGATGTATGGATGGATGGATGGATGTTTGTTACTCAATCACGTCAGAACGGCTGAACGGATCTGGATGAAATTTGGCACAGAGATAGGTTATAGTCTGGAATAGCACATAGGCTACTTTTTATCCCGGAAAATAAAAGAGTTCCCGCGGGAACCATAGAACCACCTCGTTCCACGCAGCTGAAGTCGCGGGCATAAGCTAGTAGATATATAAACCTTATACAACATACTCGTACCACACATACATAGCCACTGCCAAACCTAAGCGGCATGAATATCTCCGAGCACAAAATTGTATGAAAATACGTAAATCGATTCAATTTCCAAATGTATCACAATAAAGCAGTCACATTCAAGGATTGTCCCGATAATAATTATACAGACAAAATCACGTCAAAAGCGCAACCACTCGCGGCATTTGCACGCAAGTCGCGACCACCATAGGGCACGTGTTCCACAGATGAGCGTGGTAGTGAGGCAGATATCCATCAATCGGTGGTGGAAAAGGGCTAAGCGGAGCGAGTCCGCTAAGAATCTTTGCGCCGCGCCGCTCAGCTTCCTCGCAAAGCTTTCACACAGTTTAAGGCTGCATATTCCGTGGGCAACGAGGCGGTGACGAATCCGCTCGCGCCATACATTTTTTATGACATGTATTCGGTGGCGAGCGAAAAACGCGACGGACCCGCAACATCGCAAATAAGTTAGCGTTTTCCGTTCATGTGGGGTAGTCACCGAAAACACGTATTTTCCCGCTTCCGCACACCCGCTGCCCACCGAAAATACTCGGCTATAACTCTTCGCACTTGGGTGGAAATACACCCTTAACATTGTTATTAAAATTACAACAATGAAATCTCTAATACACTGCTGAGCTGACCTGTTCCGGGCGAAATTTTTGGAAATGAGGTGTTCGGTTCGTTATAGTAGTTAGTAGTTAGATAAATATAGGGACGAGTGGCCTAGTGAAGGACGAGTGGCTTAGTTGTAACAACGCATATCAGTCGATTGCGAATGTTAAGCAACGATGAGCCAAGTCAGTTACTGGATGGGTGGCCGAATTTGAAGGATCAGATTGGCTTTTTCGTTTCCTCCGTGCCTCTTTAAGCCGTCGCGTCGGAGAGCACTTTAAGCCGTCGGTCCCGGTTATTATCACTAACATCTGATAATAATCGTAACAAAACTCTTAGTCGAGTCGTATGCGGAAGGACGTGGGAACCCATCGCATTATTATCCCAAGAAAACACCTACCATTATTTGATTAATGGAAAGGGGTCACGACTCTCAGTACGGAGGAATACGACACAGAGAGAGTCGGATAAAGAATGTCCCTATATGCACTCACCGCTATGAATAGTAGAGCAGCGTAACTCTTCGACGACCTCGCGCAAGGATTCCCGTTCGTGCAACAGCGTGTCTCGCTCGCGCTGCAGCGACGCCGCGCGGCTGCTCAACTTTTTGTTCTCTCATAAGCGGATACGCGACATCGCAAACAAGTTAGCGTTTTCCGCTCATGTAGGGTAGTTGACATTGGCGGGTAGGCGTATACCGCTGCCGGTCACCGAAAACATAACTGCGGAACGCTGCGTATTTTTCCGCTTCCGCACACCCACTGCCCACCGAAAATGCAGCCTAAAAGCTCGGCTATAACTCCTCGCACTTTGGTGGAAATACTAATATTGTTAGTAAAATTACAACGGCGAAAACGCAAAATTCAGTCGGCCCAAGCGATTTTTTTGGAAATGCGATGAGGTTAGTTGTATGTGGTATGTCCCTATATGCACTCACCGCTAGGAATAGTAGAGCAGCGTAACTCGTCGACGGTCTCCCGCAAGGACTCCCGCTCGTGCAACAGCGTGTCTCGCTCGCGCTGCAGCGACGCCGCGCGGCTGCTCAACTTTTTGTTCTCGATCTCTAATTTGTCCGCCTTCGTTATCTCTGCGTCTAACTTCTCGTTCAAATCTGTCACCTAATTGACATAACAGGTATTGGTCTTATAAATTTTATGTCATGCGTCGATTTGTTCGAAAAACAGACTTTTAAAGGCCTTTATTGCCTGGAGGGAGGCTTCGGCCGTGGCTAATTACCATCCTACCGGCAAAGACGTGCCGCCAAGCGATTTAGCGTTCCGGTACGATGCCGTGTAGAAACCGAATAGGGGTATGGGTTTAATATAACTGCCATGCCCCTAACAGGTTAGCCCGCAACCATCTTAGACAGCATCATCACTTACCATCAGGTGAGATCGCAGTCAAGGGCTAACATGTAGTGGATAGGAAAAGGGCTCATTCAAAATTACTAATAACATAATAGAGAAATACTTTTGTTGTTCAGCTTTTTAAGTTTTTAAAAAGAGCAACCACCGAGTTTCTTGCTTGTTCTTCTCGGGCGGAATGGCATTCCGAACCAGTTTTCAAAAGCACTTTTAATAAGTTTAAAATATGAGTTTGATGTACTCTGAATACTATTCAGCTAGGTACCTACTATAGACGGACTTTTAATTAGATGCAGTAAACTGACGTTTATTATGTGTATTAGTACGAGTAGGTATGACGTTTACAACAAGTTTACTGCATCTATTTAAAAATCCGAGTATAGTCGATCGATCATCTGCCCGGCGCGGCGGCCGCGCGTCGTGTACAGTAATGCAGTTTCGGAGCAACCAAATCTTCTTAAAAGTCAAAATTAGATTGTAGAATAAAAGTCTATATTAAGTTTTAAATTGAGGTTATTAGTATTTTGAAATTGACCCTGTATATTACTGTTTATTTAGGCAATGCAATGTTATTTTAGATTTCAATTATGTGTAATTATTATGTACATTACTTTAAAATTAACGTAATTAATTAATACGTAACGGAAATGAAAGTAAAGTGAGCCATAAAACATACATGTTTTTTTAGAAAATTATTACGTATAACTGATACCTTATATGATTAATTTCTAATTTAACTAAATATTAGTATTATTTTCAATTATTAATAAATACATAATGATACATATTCGTTTCTATACAAATCTCTCTAAATTGACAGGTCCTATCAGTGTCACAAAGTTCCCAAATATTATATTGACCTAAATTAGGTACATTGCATTACACTTTACTTTGTAAAACAAATAGTATCTGTAATCGATCAACGCCAATTATATCAATTATTATTTCATGTAATTACGTACATTATTATGACTTATTTACATAATTGTTAGGTTATGAAGCGAAGCCACGGCATGCTAGCACGGAAACCAAATAGTAGCGTCGGCAACTTCATCTATATCGTAGTTCCTGGAGTTAAATTTCGAGGCGACCGCGACCTAAGAAATATCTCACGACAATTATTATTTAACTTGGAAGAAGAATTTCAAAAACTACGCTCACCAGCGAAGCTTCACCTATTGTACACTGGCAGCCTTCAAATGTAGGCAATAAATTGGACGAAGAGACCAGCCCCCCAATCATGTAAGAATAGCCGATGAAATCGGTAAAGTTCTGCGGCAAAGTAAATAAACCTTAACAGCTTAAAGTTAGAGCTCAATTTCGTGTACCCATTCTTATACGTTTAGGAATGTACGATACTCTAACGTATAAGAATGGATACACGAAATTGAGCTCTAATTCAATGCAGTTATGGTTTATCTTACTTTGACGCTGAACCTTTACCATTTGTTGGACAATTCTTACATAATCGGGGGGCTGGGTCGACATACGCATAGAGTTTTAAATATAATACCCTCGAATCCCATTCTCTATCTAATTGCATCTAATGTTAATTATTAGGAAATTGGGATATAATTGTCTGTTGTAAATATTTGTCAATACAGAAATTTATTATTTATTTATTTATTCTCGGATCCATTGAAAGTTTGGTTCAAGGACCAAGATATTGATTCAAATGCTTTTTACTAAAATAAACTTTAAAAAAGGCGAAGGAATCGTTGTAATAAATCTACCACTGGTTAGGTGAGATTTCGCGGTAAAACCTGATAACTTTGACTTCACGTCACATACGACCGTATTTTACACCGTGATAGTACTTTTTATTTACATAATAATTGAAACAATGCAAATAGATCATCAGCCATCTGCTCTGGCTCAGCCCTACTTCTGCGTATTTGATATTAGGTCTATTCAAGGATAAGCCAGGAGTTAACGCACTGACTATAAAGTGTTGTGTCGCGCAATATACCTGTTTCTTGTATATGTCGAGCTGAGCGCGCAACGCGTGCGCGCGCGCCGCCGCCTGCTCGTGCTCGATGGCGCGCTGCACGTGCTCCGTGTTCGCGCGCTCCAACAATTTCACCTACGACAACACATCATGAATGAATGAATGAATAAACTTTTATTGTACACCACAAAGGAAATTATACATTAATAAAATAGGTACAGCAAACTTAGCTTATAACAAAGTATACAATTTGACGGCCATAGCGTAGGCCATAGGGTTTTTTAAAATTCACATGAAAGTGAAGTCGCTAGTCGTAAATAGTACCTGTCTCCTCAAGTCGACGTGCTCCTCCATTCTCTTCTTGTAGGAAGCGACGGTCGCCTCGAGCGCGGCCGCCTTGGCCGCCGTCTCGCGTAGCGCGTCCAACTCATCCTTGAGCACCACGTTCTCTGATGCTGCGATCTTAAACACGATTAATACAATAAAGATAATACCAAACAACATAACACGGCCAAAATTCGAAACTTAGAACCTATATTGCATACAATTTAAGTCATCGTGAAAATTTTAAACCCTAAACTATATTTTTAAGCTATGTATACCAAAAGTAATTTTAAGAAGAGAAATAAAGCTTACCTGCAACTCCTCATTCTTTAACTTCGTTAGAGCCAGTTCCCTCTCCAGTGTCTCGGCCCGGGCTCTCTGGTCATCCCTCTGCAGTTCCACCTTATCTAGTTCATCTTTCAACGCGTCTAGCTGCGCTCGCATGTTGCTATAACGCAACGTACCCGTGTGCGCGGGGCCCAGGGACGCACCGGCCTCGTCCAAGTCCCTCGCATCATTGTTGTCGCCCTCCGCTTCTCTTGCGGCAGTCAGCCTGCTGACTTCGCTCAGTAACGTCATTTTCTCTTCTTGGAGAATTTTCACCTAGGAAGAAATCTGCTAATTGATCATATTTTTTTTTTGGAAATCTCAAAAGAGATCGTTACATATTTCATACTCAAATGTTGTTAAAACGCAAATGATGTTCCGCAATCGGAATGAAAGCATCCATACAATTTCTACTACTTATAGCTTTCAATCTTTTTGAAAGATTCTGAACGCGAAACCTATGAAAATTAATTAATGTAAATTTATTTTGATACTAGCTGATGCCCGCGACTTCGTCCGCGTGGATCGAGGTTTTTCGTTTCCCGCGGGAACTCCTTAATTTTCCGGGATAAAAAGTAGCCTATGTGTTATTCCAGACTATAATCTATCTCTGTGCCAAATTTCATCCAGATCCGTTCAGTAGTTACGGCGTGAAAGCGGAACAAACATACAAACAAACTCACTTTCCCATTTATAATATTAGTAAGGACTAGTAAGGATGAGGCCTGAAATATCACAATTAAAGCAGAGGAAAAGACATGAGTTTAATTTAAATGTTAATTATGTGATATTCTCAAGGTTTCTTACCTGTGTGTCAAGTTCATGGCATCTTTGCGCGAGTGCTTCTCTCATATCCGCATCAGTTTGATCTATATTAGTTGTCTCCGAGTGTACGCTATTGCGATTCGTTCCCAATGTTATATTCTCCAGTTCCTTACGAGCAAAACACAAACTCAACACATTTAACTCACTTGGGACACAAAAAATACTTAAAATAAAAATTATACACTCAAAACACTTAACAAAACATAAACTCTAAAAGATCTTTAACTTTTAAGACCTGCAGTTATTAAAATTATGTACAACAATTTTCGTGGGAAAAATACTTAAGATCATTGCACTTTTAAAGATTTAATCTCGTGTCTATCATATTTCCCAATTCATTGTAATCCAACTAACAGACTCAAACTTAATAACACATTCAATAACTTCAACGTTCAGCTGATATGAATGTACGAACATTTTCGCGGTAAAATATTAAAAAGTTAAGACGATCACATAACACCAACACTGCAGGCGTTAACTAACTACGTTATGCGCTGCTGTACAATTCGTGATCCAAGGACATTAAACTGTGCGTAACTAAATCGTACGTATTTCTTTTGCAGCGACTAACGAGCATTCATCATCGAAAGTGCCGTTGAGCAATAATATGTGCTAATTTATTTTTGCAATAAATATTACGACTATTTTCTGCACTGTTTACAATTTCAATTAGTTCGACTAAATATTTATACAGTAATTAAATTAATGAGAAAGTACAACGTATTGTAGAGTACCGAAACCAAAGATTACATAAGAACCGCTGCGATTTTATAATTTCAGCGCTGAAAAGATTTTTTTTATTGTATCAAAATTTCTCCTCCTTTTTTTCTTTCTTTCTCTTTATTTCTTTTGTAACTTTTGAAGAGCATCGTAGTATATTTACTTTAAGGTTCATAAAACAATAACGACATTATTATGCCGTAACGTAAGGCAATAGAACGGCGTATATCGAGCGACGACTCAATATTTAGAAACTAGAAAGGAAACATTTAATCTAGGCCGTGACTTCCTTCCTTAAGTCAGCAAAGGATAGGTATTTCGAAATTAAACTCAAAAACTTGTCCAATATCTTACCACATTGGTATGAGATATTTTATAAGATTCAGTAGAATAGGGTTCCTGTTTATTTTGTTGTCTGTCCGGTCGTACAACACAATCATTTTATTTTTCTATACGTGCAAATATTATTAGCCTCAACGTTATAGGCATATTTTGACGTGCATGATAGACGTCGGCTAGCCCCGATACGTTAGTAGGTATCGGTATTTAGGACTCAAATCATAATATGGGCGTCTCAGATACAGCATCACATCAGCGTATCGCAAAACAATTTTTTGAGTCCTAACCACTGATAGTGACGGGTCCGGGTTATCCGTACGGGGGCGTCGAAGATACGTGTATCATTATCGCCCTTATGATCTAATATGAACCCTGCCTAGCCTTATATACCAGTAAGGTACTAATTAGTACGAATAATCTACAGATTATTAACGTTGTTTAACTCACTTGTATCGCTTGCATTATGGATCGCTGACACGCAAACTCCAACTTCATGATTCGCGTGATATATTCCTCTTTCTTTATACAGTTGACTGCACAACCTGTTGTCATTGAAATGCATTAATAAAGCAGATAGAGATTTGCGCAGTTTTTATTACACTACATACTTATTGAGGTTGAAGTTGAGGGTGATATACGTTGAGGTCGCAAGGTGCGCGAATGGTGACCCCCCCACTAGGTGGGCAGACGACATCAAGCGAGTCGTAGGTAGCGAGAGTAGGAGTCGTGGGGTGTGGAAGCCCCTACAAGAGACCCTGCATATCCAACAGTGGTCATCTATCGGTAGACGACGACGACGACGACGCGGAAATAATATTTTCCCAGTCTATGTCTGTCTGCTTTGTATATGTACTTCCTAAACCACCAGGACGCACTTGGAAACTTTGGTTTTACGATATTATTTATCCTATTTAATTGTTAGATTGAACTGGAGTTCAAAAAGTGTACACTGCTGCCTACATTCAAATAAGGACTTGATAATGTAGACTAATTATAATAACCGTGACTTCATTAGAAATTCAACGTGACGATATATATTTAATATTATGTAACCAATCAATCAATTTTAAATCAACTGCAGCTGTAAATATTCCAATAAAATTAATGTTGATCACTCCTGAGTAGAATATCCAGTCCTAGGTATAGAGACCGTAACGCTATAATATCGCTTCACTTCATCGTACTTACAGTTTTGCAGGCCGTCAATGTTTTCTACTAAAATCTAACAACTACAATATAATTTAGTAAGGACACATCATCACGTACTCATAATATTATGTATTAGGATATTGTGCAGCAATAAAGCAATGGATAGACGTGATTTTTGTGTGGGTATAGTTGAGGATCTGGAGAGAGGACTAGGCTACTTTTCCCGAAAAATCAAAAGGTTCCTCTGGGATTATTTAAATCCACTGCAGTTGTAATTATTTATCATTAAACAAACTATAGAATCAGCCTAAGAATTGTTCAGCTCAATGTATAAAATGCGAAATGGATCTATAACCACTTGGAATTTCAAAAGACTTGAAACCTTATTTTTCTCCCACTATAGTAAAACATATATTACAGGCTAAAAAGCTTTCGCTAAGAAATAACAGAAAGTATGTAATTGACACATTCATGCTACTGTCGTCCAACGCTCTTTCTGTTTTTTCATCTCTATAATAATATTCTAAAAGAATGTGTATCATGTGAACTATACCAATCTCTTTCACTCCTATCACTAAAAGCTTCCTGCTATAGACTGCTGCTAGAAATGAGGCTGCATATGTGTATATGTCACAGCTGCATTGTAGAATCCGACATATTGTCTAACGGTTAGCTGTATTAAAAACGGCGCCATTTTGTAATACCGGCCGCCGGTGACCTCCATAACAAAATTAAAGTACGTGAAGCTACATAAAGAGGCGACAAAACGAGTTTTCAGGCCCTACAATTCAACTTGATTAAAACCTGGCTAAACCTGGCAGCCGTATAGTAGAGCATATCGCAATAATCCGGATAAACGTCGAGCTGCCTTAACACAAAACGGCGCTGTTTTGAAATAATCGAATTTTACGATTTGGTGGTGACATAATGTTTTTAGTTTTTTTGTGTCTTTTATGTATGATCTGCAAACACTTTTTCCATTTTTGTCTAAAACAAACTATTTGGCCTGAGGCCTCCTGAAAATAAGTAGATATACAAAAAGGAAAAACTTACTGAGAACCAGTTGCAAAAGCCTTCCTAAATCTGTTGGATCTGCATGCTCAGCAATGTTAACTACATCTGGCCGAGAAAACTCTTGTAAGCTCAGGTTTAGGATGTCTTGATGGTAATCTGTAAAAAATACATAGGCTAAGTTTTTTGTAAGTACATCTTCAACATTCATTTGAGTGTTAACATTGGCTACTATTTATCCCAGAAAGTAAAGACGGGATTATCAAAACCTAAATCCATACAGATTAAGAAGCCCTTGGAATAGGTTTTTACACAATTTAGAGAAAGATCTTAGGAACAAAAATTTAATAATCTTACGTCTAGGACGACAAGTGTGGTGCGGGATGCGGGAATTGTGCGGCGTCGCCGCGTCAGTACCATAAGTACCATAGCACCTGCATAGGCTCATTCAGTGTACATCATAATATTATAATTGCAAATTCAAAATAAAAACAAAATATTCGTTAATCATTTAACACTTGCTTAGAATTTAAAAACTTTACTTCCTATTAATTACTTAAGGATATTGGTATAAGTTCTAGATGTAAAATATTTTTTCCAAAACTTTATTATGTAAGACATTTTCATAGATAAAGAGTAAAATATAATAATAATAATAATATAATATAAGCCTTTATTACTGAATTTTTACATGGTATACACACAATTGTTATTAATTATATTCTCTTAATAAATATAGATTAAATAAAGACACTAGTAAATATCCTGTTTTATTTATTCAGTTTGCCCATGGGCATAGGCCTCCTCCAGGGCTCTCCATAACCATCTATCCTTTGCTGTTCTTTGCCATGTTTCCCGCTGTGCCTTTGATGTCATCCTCCCATCTCTGGCATGGGCGACCTCTTTTCCTTTTTCCCGTTCTTGGGTACCATTCTGTGACTTCTTTCGTCCATTTATCCCTCTTATCTCTCATGAAGTGCCCTGTCCACTTCCACTTTAGTTTTTTAATAGTTACAGATATGTCTTTAACTATAATATATATAAGAGTAAAATATAATTTATTTTAATTCCATACCAGGCAATTTCAGTTTAATACAAAACTGATGCATAAGTAACATGATGATGTTTCATAGTGTCTGAGCAAGCCATAGTCTGCCATTAGTACAAATGTATATATGCACCTTGTAACCCACCTACATCAAACCGATTATTATCAATACACCTATGAGTCATTTGAGACTTAAAGGTCTTCATATTATGATAATTTACATATATTTCATCGCCACTTTAATACACTAATGCCCGTTTGCACTAAACTTAGGAATCGCCTAATTTCCTGCCCAACTTGTTTAGGCTTATCCTAGCGTTTAAAAAGCTTGCACTAACCTTAGGCCATTCCTAAATCCACTTAGGAGATGCCTAACTTTATGAGCCCGATTAGTAAGCGCCCAAGCGTTAGGCGATACTTAAGTTGAATTTTTTGTAGTCTGTGGACCATTTTGATTGGTCTCACGGTTGATATGTACCTACTCTGTGGTTGATAGGTATCACAACCACAGAGTACCTACATTGTTATTGTGATTGTTATTTAGGTAGAACACTACACTGATCACAAGCAAAATGGCACAAGATTTATTAGATTCTTTCTCATTATGTCACCACTGGAATTGTGAATTTGGGTGATTTTTGCCCAAGCCTGTTCTTTCTCTTTATTTGATGCAGTATCGTGTGCTGTTACTTTGGAAATAATGCACTGCCCCTCTTCGCACAACAACCGTACAAACCGCAACTTCTCCTCTGCCGTAAAATTGGCAGTTCTTTTTCGTTTATTTATTTGTCTTTCCATTTTAATTGCTGATTTATAAAATCCCGTAAAATAAATAACCTTCAACTCCACGTACATAATGTCACCTGTGCAATATATAAACCAATAAAATAAAATACACCAATGTTTTAGCTTTTGTCTCTATTCAACTCATGCCTGAGGTTATGACAAGATAAGGTAAAAAAATATTCTAGTGTTTACATTACTTTGCAAGATATATTTTTTTAAAAAAACCATAAACAATCATTCATTCCATTCGTTCCTAGAGATGCCTAACTAGGCAATGCTTAAGTTACGACACAGCAAGGACAAGACTGTCAGTGCAAACGAATTTTTTTGCTAGGCCGTTCTTAAGCCTAGGTGTATCTTAACTAGGACAAGCCTAACTTGAGTTTAGTGCAAACGGGCATAAGTGAAACATGTCAAAAAACTTTAATATATTGGTAAAAATACCTTAATATATTGGTGAATAAAATATGTACTTATTTCAATTTTATTTATCAACTTACCAACAACACCTTCCAATATTTTCTTCAAATTGCTAACCTTCAGTCTCCAATTATGACCAACATCCGTTTTAATTTTGGAATTCCATGATGTTGAGAAATATTCAGGCGCAATTTGAGTAAGCGCCTCTGCTATTGCTACACCATCTGATAGCTCTGTGAACAGTCAACACCTAGCAAACACTTTCACTTTTCATACTATATAAAAGTCATTATGATAAGGAAATTTAAACCAGTACATATTGTTTCTCATTGGCATGTGTTCGGATTACCTACTAGAAATTCTGTAACTTCTAGCGTTAATTTGCCTCTAGAGTTTCTGGGCCAAATAGACTATGTAAACAAATAGTTTGGATCATAATGGTTTGGTATCATTTTGCATGAAGGTGTAGAGCAAGGAAATTTTCTAGACCTAATATAGGCCCTCTTCCATAATATTACAATGGAGCAACAAGGAATGTGGCTTTACCTGATGGATTTCCATGTTTGGCGTTAAGATTCAAAGTCTGCAACCATTTGATTAGATTGTCACATAGAACAACACTGTTTGCTTCCATAGTCGAAGAATAATATATCACACTATAATCCTTTAAAAACTATAAAACAGTTTTACTCATGCAAAAGCATAATTTATCACTTGATAAGATAATTCTGAAATTGAAAATAAAAATTATTTAGTACTATAAATTCATGTAAATTGTTCATTCTATATTTGTGACACATTTGTGACAGCTGACAGAGACTAGAGAGTCGGCTGTGTTCCGTTATATACTGCGAGCACTGTTCAGTGCTCTTTACTGTGGAGAAATTCGTTCCGTTATAACTGACAGTAAACTGCTGCAGTATCCTAGGGAAATATATGACGTCATTAATCGACGCCATCTTTGTACTGTGAGCACTGGCGTTTTGGAGGTAAGGTGCTCTCAGTGTTTGTCTCAGTGCTGACAGCGTTCCGTTTTAAGCAGTACCCAGTATACCTAACTATAAAGGAACGGCTTCGCAGTGTACTAAAGTGACGTCACACCTTACAGTGCTCGCAGTGTATTTCGGAACACAGCGCAGTTGACAGCACAGAGCAAAGAGTTATTATGTGAGCACAGAGACAAGTGAGCTATAATGTGGTTTTATTTCATAATCATTGGTTTTATCTGTCAGACCACCACAGATTATAATTCGTACGTTAACTTTTCATTCATTCAATTCTCTATGGATTTTATTTTTTGTCATATTTGCGCGGGAACTGAGACGCGGATAATAAATTAGAAATTACAGGTACAAATTATAAAACAAGTAATTGTGATTAAATCTTTGGACATGACCAGTAACTGCCCTCCGATTCGGGACAATGTGCAGGATTTCCGTTTTTACAGTAAGATTTAAAAGCCTCAAACGAACAAAGCATTTTCAAATAACCACTGCGTTTAAAGGAACGTAACGCCCTCTGGCATTGCATCTGTCTGCCATCTGTGGTCGAATAGTTGAACAAACTCGCTAACCAAACCGTTTAGCGCCATCTGTTGTCGAATAGTTGAAAAGACTCGCTAGCGCCATCTAGTGTGGCAGCAGTACAATGTAGCGTGATTTTTAAAGGAATTACATAATTCTTGCAAATATAGTTTTATTATTCCAGTATTATCCTCATCCATGCCCAAATAATGCAAAGCTTAATTATTTTCCTGAGAAACGTGGTTAGCAGTACTTAAAATATTTTTTTAGACTCGCTCACCACAACAACTAGTGCCATCTAGTGTAGGAAAGCAGATTTTTGGTGAAACTTCTTTTATTTATTTTCTCAGCCTTCAGACTCCTGAAGCTTTTTTATCTGAAAACTATAAAATATAAAAATTACAATAATAAAGAATTCATTGCTGCACATTAATTTTTGATATCTAGGCAAGCTCCCATAGTTGCGCTGGTCAACTTATTTCAATAAGTACCGATTTACTCAAATTAAAAAGCAATAAAAATTGTGAAAAGTAAGTGAAAAGGTATTCAAGGGTAACAGCCACGTAACAGCATACTTACGATTTATCAAACAAAGAAACCGTTTATTTAAAGTATATCCGAAAAACGCTATTGAAATGCATATTAGTCAGAGTAGTGTCCTTCCAACCTAGACTAAATTATTGATTTGCACAAAGGATGATTGTAGTCTATTTTCCATATAATCACAGATGTGTTAAAAATAAAAAACCGGCCAAGTGCGAAACGGACTCGCACACAAAGGGTTCCATAGTCCATATCCTTGTCCAAGATTTAACAACTAGCTAGGTAAGTATGTACTTTCTAAATGCCAGTTTATTGTATGAGGAGCCCTTTTTTTTCTGTAATTTTATTTTTACCATTTGTTTTTATAGCGGCAATAGAATAATTACACACTATGAAAATTTCAACTGTCTAGCTATTACGATTACGGTTCGTAAGATACAGCCTGCTGACGGACGGACGGACAGCAAAGGCTTAGTAATAGGGTCCCGTTGACATTCTTTGTGTACGAAACCATAAACAGGAATAAAGAAAAACTCTTATTAGGTACTTACTTACTTAAATATTTAATTTCTTAAAATTATATTTACTATGTGACTACTAACATTTTTAATTCTAAACATTATTACTATTTTCGTATTCAGTAGGCAAGTCACAACCCATATACTTCTCATTGGCAATCGCGTGGGCAATTACTCTATTCCACAATGGATCTTTACTCAATAGATGTGGATTGCAAAAAAGTATTGATGAAACATGTGCTCTGGTTAATGCAACATTCAATCTTTTTGGGTTGTTTACAAATCCAATGTAATACTTATTGTCCTCTTCTATTACTGCCTCGTTTGATCTCACAGTAGAAATCAATATGACTGGCCTTTCTTGTCCCTGAAAATCTTCAACTGTCCCAATTTTTGGTTGAGGCAAACCCATGGAATCGAAAACGACACATAAATATTTTTTCTGAAAAAAAAGATTAAAGATTAGACTGAGAAAACTTAGAGATTAATGCACAAACATTCTTATGCTGCTAACCTGTGCTATGTACGGAGTGATTATACCAATCTCATTTGCTGTCAGATTCTTTTTGTAAAGCTTACATGTGGTAAGAGCAACCATTGAAGCCTCTTGAGGATTGTACCAAGAAGGACTATCTTCATCTCTCATGTTAACACCCTTAATGCCATACACAAAAATGCCTCCTTCATGACTTTGCAAGTCAAAAATTTCAGAAGTTGCAGTTATAAATTTACCAGTCCATGACAGACTTTTGTCTATTTTAGGTACAAGTGTGCCATCATAAAACATTTCACTAGGCAATGTTAAAACTTCTTTCAATGATCTATAATTGTCATTTAATTTGGTAACAAGTCTTCTATCAAAGCCATCTTCATATGCCTCATAATCTTTGAGATAAGGAAACCTATCAAGGAGTCTACACAAAAATGACTCATCCATTCCAAATTCTTTGCAATACTTGGACATGACGACTGGCCCTAACTGCATTGGATCACCAGCGAGAATAATTTGACCTTGCTCCTTGTCTGTAAAAGTCAGCGGTATCATTATTTCAGGCTCAGTTGCTTGTCCAGCTTCATCTATAATTACATGTGTAAAATGACCGCGAGGCAGGTCTAAATATTTTAAAGCGCCCAGACAATAGCATGTGCCGATACTAACACGATGTCTCCCTATAAACGATTTTGAGCAGTTTACATTGATATTATTTTTAACAATATGTTTGTTTCTTGATGTGTTTTCGATTGCTATGTCGATAGTGGCACAATAAGGTTTTACGACTTCTGGTATGCTCTCAGAATCAACTAAATAGGATGCAATAAGCCTAACTACCGAACCTCTAAACTTCCCTTTGTACTGTACAAGTCGCTCTGTTATCAAATTAGAGGCACTATTAGAAGGAGTAGCAACTAAAATTCTGCTTTCAGGGACACATTTCAATATTTGCAAAATAGTCTCTATAACTGTGACAGTCTTTCCAGTGCCTGGGGGTCCGAAAATAATGTATGGCATCGGCCGACATTCACCTTTAAGTATATTTTGAACAGCATTTTTCTGGTATTTATTTAAATTTTGATTAAACCAATCGATGTTATCTAAATTCTCTTGTGGAATCTGTTGTGGTCTCACTATTAAACGAGATGGAAATAAAATTTCTGGCCCCAAATTCGATAATGCCAAGTTTACCGCATGGTGCGATCTTCTGAAAACTGTTCGAGTTAAATGAAATTCTATTGAAACATCACTGCCACCATAAGACTCGTGAAAGTGGGAGTTAAACTTCAACAAAATGAAATTTCCACGAACATCATGAATAAATCCCTCATACTGTGGAGCACCAGAGCCCCATGTGTCTGTAACGATTGCTCTATCGCCTTTAATGAGAGACGGTCTTTTTTCAGCAAGCCCTGGTATTTCTATACTAAGATACTCAGCACAGTGTGTCAAGTAAACTTTAGTTCTATCATGAGCCCTCATGTTGATATTTGCTTGAATTTCCTCCAAATGTATAAGAGTATGCCATCTATCAATGTAATTAGTAATATTTAATTCTTGTGCCAAACATGGGATATGATTTTCAATGTGTGATACAATCTTGTGAAATTCATTGGTATATACCGTTTGTTCTGAATCACCTATGACAATTGACCAAATCTTGTCTGGAACAGGAAATTGACCTATCTTAACGGCTACAAAATTTGGTGATTTAAATGATCTTTCTCCGCGAATGACAGAATTGGGGTTATTCCTTATTTTCCTCATACCCTCAATCTTTGAATTCAGTTTTGTTTGGTCACTATCAATACTACGATTCAAAGCATTATTACCATCTACTACATTTATTTCGATAAACCTCTTTAACTGAAAGCCTTTAAACAAAACTACAAAGCATTCTTTCGAATTTCCCAAAAATTTAGGATTGCATGTAATTGTAAAAGTAATTGTTTGGTCTGGGTTTATTCTGATTGGTTGATTGACAAAGGGTTTAATATTCACTTGCGAGTCTCTTTTTTTACTGAGCACAACCCATTTATTCAAAATATATGTCTGATTATTTTTATTAGTAATATTTACCAAAATATTTTCAGTGCAATGAAAATTGACTTGCTCAAATTTTAAGGGGTAAGTCATCTCTATATTTTTTTCATTTTCAATCTTTAGACTTATCTGTTCCTCATTTGGTATCTCAACCTGGGGTTTTTGAGGAGGTCCAGTGTCAATTACAATTAGTTTAATTGCTCTCCAATTGCATCCGCCTTGTGAACTTTCAATTGCTTCAACTAGTACCTACAATGAATATCAAAAACAGAAATAAAATGTTTTCTCTTGTATGAAGACTTCAAATTTTAGAATTTGTTGAAGAGGATAGAAAATATAATCGGCAACTCACCTTTGAACCAATAGTGGGATGGCTGCCATTTACCAAAGCAGTGTTATTGAAATAAATCTGTCTGTCACAAACCCCATCGGCTCCAGACCAATCTGTTACAACTGCACTTTTTATTTTGGTTCTTATTGGATTAAAAGATATTACTTTCAATACCTGTAAATTTTAAAACATTACAACAGAAAAGTTACCTAGGACTACCCACCTAGCATACCTAATTACAATAACACTTGAACACTTGTATATGTGATAAAAATTTGATCATTGAAATCTGAAACTTGCACATCAAATAAATATTATAAATGCGAAAGTTTGGATGGATGTATGGATGGATGTTTGTTACTCAATCACGCCGGAACGGATGAACGGATCTGGATGAAATTTAGCACAGAGATAGTTTATAGAATAGCACATAGGCTACTTTTTATCCTGGGAAATTAAGGAGTTCCTGCGGGAATCAAAAAACTTATTCCACGCGGACGAAGTCGCGGGCATCAGCTAGTAATTTTATAAAGGCTTCAAGTATAAATCAAGCTAAGCTTATATGCAGTGAGTGATTTATCGATTTTATTTGGTGGTATGACCTATGAAGTTAGGCACTAGGCGAGGGTGTTGCTTTGTTAGCAAACCGTTCACTACCCACACCATAGGAAAGTGAACTAACCATGCATGGACATCACCTCCACTGTTATCAAGAGGTTGTTTTTTTGCTAACAGCATCAGCAGACAATAATTAGGTATACTAGATGTGAATTGTGAAGCCCCATAAGGCATAGGCATTTATAAGGCAAGCTTAATAACACTAATCAAGTACCTATAAACAAATGTATCTAGAATCTCTTCAAATATACTCTATCCAGCCCCCCTAGCATGGGCCGGAGATAAAAATTTTATCCCCCGATTTTATCCACTGACAAGGGATAAAATTAACTTATCCACCTCTCAGAGCACGGCAACAGGGGAGAGGAGAAGTTTATCCTCGTTTGACATTTCACGGGGACTCGGGGGGCTATTTACCCACCGGTATTTAGCGTTTTTATTGATTTATTTAGGAATAAATTTTTTATCCTTTCCTCGGGGAGAAAATTGTCTCGGCCCATGCTAGGGGGGCTGTGGGTAAAAACTGTATTATGTTCAAATTTAACACTGCAGTCAGCAGACTACAGTGACTATGAATGTGATAGGCTACATAGTGATAATTAATTGTACTCTCTTTACCTGATTTGTAGACAAATCAGCAGTTTTATTTTCATCCTGTTGCACAGAGCATTTCATTTCCAACCAGTCCCCTTGTATAGGGACAAACGTACCTTCAACTTCATCTAAGTTGAATTTCAAGTCACCTTCTGAGATAAAAACTGACCGATCTTGTCTATGGCCAACCTGGCCTACTAAAATGTGTTCTATCACACTAAAACTCTTTTCTTCACATTCTACCTCATCACCCCAAAACAACCCTTCATTTTCCAAAATTCTTACAAATACTATAGAGTCATTGGTATCTTTGAAACATAAATAAAGTACTTTGTCATTAACATTCACATCTACAGTACATCCAGTCGTATCAAAGTAAATCATGCCATCAATAAGTACATAGTTTTCACCACAGTAAGTTATGAGACCTGAAAAGTAAAAATTGTTATTTGAATCCCATTCACCTGTAGACTAGTATTACAATGTAAAACCTACATCAATCAAAGTCTCAATTCTTGTGATTGGCTGAATTTATGGCATTCTTATTACAATGGATTTTCACCAATAGATGAAGTGTTGATCAATCAATAGAGATTGTAATTGTTACACTGTAGCAAACATTTTTACATTATAATGCAGACAGACTTGGGTTGACATTCATCAACCCATTGTTTATTGGTTTAAGCCATAAAAACTATGAATACATAACAGTAATAATAATGGTAATCATATTATGGGGATAGCGCAAGAATATATATAGCATCTTATTATGAGCATATTAAATAAATGAATGAATTTGTTGTTGGCTACTTTGCAGTGCAGGGTGTTTAGAAACCTTGCAGCTTTAGTTTTAAAATACTACATTTAATTTTATCACACAATGCCCCTAAAACTAATGTCCCTAGTATCTAAGACCTAAGGCTACATTGGCACTGCAATTCATATGTCATGTATGGATTACACCTACCCCGTACTGCATATGCCTGAGCATCATACAACTCCATACAGCACATAATATAAGCTTAAATATCATTCTTACCCCAGAGTAAAAAATAATTTAATTTATTATGTATACAAGAGTTAATGTAGTTCTATATTAACATTTTTTGGAGTCGGTGCCAATGTGGAGTCACATCAACAATAATGAAGAGTAGGTAGACGGTTCATGCGGCTAATTGGTACCAACTCCAAAAAATTTTATTATAGAACTACATTAACTCTTGTATACATAATAAATTAAATTATTTTTTACTTTTTAGTGTTTGTGGTTTTTGAAGTCGGTTTTTATTTTATTTTTTGAAAATTTTTTTTTCAATACCAATCCTAACTATCCGCAACACTTGCACTGCTTTCGCTGAGAGCAGGTAGGCCAGTACAGTGTTGAATAAACCACCTGAATAGGTACTCCCCCTTCTATACTCTTCATTTCAGGTTCCTTTAGAATATGGACTACATCTTCTGGCACATGGCAAACACTAGTTGGTTGAATTTGTTTTTTTCCTTAAGTAGGTATGCAAATTGGTTCAATAATGGTTTGGGTGGCTGTGGCTGGATTGTTATGTACCATATACCTTTCTCCTTTCTCATTACATACCTGTTTTTTGAAAACACACTGCATTTTTAGGTGGTTCTCTGACTGTGGTTGACTCTTCAGTTTTTGACTCTTTTTCTGCTTGTATTTGAAGGGCTAAAAGTTCGCCTGCTATGAAATTTTCCTTCTCTAGGTCACTTTCTTCATTATGGTCCTTACCAAATAAGTAATTAAAAAATGATGTGATGTACGAAAACATATTAGAATTAAGTATTTATTTACTGATCAAAGTAGTAAAATCTTGAAGCTATTGAACAAAGCCCTTGTCATACTCAAACTTCCATTCTGTAGCTTTTAAATAGTCAAGTTCCTTTCGTAGTGCTTGTATCCGTTTTTGGTGGAGTTCCTTGTGAGCGTTTTTTAATGATTGTTCAAAGCTGTGGCCAAGGTCACTGTGGTTTAATGACTGGTTAAAATTCTGAATTCTACTTTGTGGTGTATTCTGAAAAGCAACATAATTATATTAACAAAATTAGGTACCACTGGGCAAGTATTTACTAGCTAATAAAATGGTTACAGGCAAGTTTAATAAAGACTTCAGCCTCCTATTGGGAGAATCGGAGATGAGACTAAGAATAAGAAATGAAAATTCGAAAGAGTCTATGAGTTTTGTAGATGAGGAAATAATCACCACTATATAGATTTTTTACGGAGTAAAATGCTTACTTGAGGAGTTTCAGGTTCAGACGGAGAATAGGCCGATTGAGATATATTGCTGGAAGAAGACATCCCAACCTATTTCTAGAAATAAGTAGGTAGATATCCTTTATATATATGTTTTCATTTACACTTTGCAAATTGCAGCCTGCAGGGGTTGGCCGGTAGAAACTTTTGGCAGATGGCGCTACCATAGCTTTCACCTGTCAAATTTGTTAAGGGGCCGTATTCTCGCCATCGGCCAATTTTGGAATCTGTAGGTATACCGCACAGTAGACCGTAATTAGCTGCACTCACACATAGACGACATAAGCCGGTAAAGATACTTTGATACTTTGCGTAGTCAAGTTCATACGTACGTCCGGTCGTACGATCTGCAATACCACTTTACACATGAATTTGATCAGACTTTGATACTATTTTTTGGTCATAAATAGGTTTTTTATAGAACTTAATTTTTTTACAATTTATGTAATATAAATACTAAACATTCATGGTAAATTTTATTTTATCAGTAATTTCGCCATACTTTTAAGAAATACAGGTTTTTGTGACGCGTATATTTTGATAAATCGTGCACATTGATTTGATTTTTTTATTAACTAATTTTGTATAGAACGTATAAAAACGAATTGCAACAGTCCAATTTTAAGAGTATGTTTATCATATTAGTATTTTTCGTAAGTCATTTATTATAATTTTTCGTGGATTTATATGGGTCAAAAGTGTCGCCCAAAAGTGTAAATATGGTAAACGTATTCTGCAAGAATGAGAATTTCACTATTATCAAATAAATATTATAAATGCGAAAGTTTGGATGGATGTATGGATGTATGGATGGATGTTTGTTACTCAATCACGCCCCAACGGCTGAACGGATCTGGATGAAATTTGGCACAGAGATAGATTTTAGTCTGGAATAACACATAGGCTACTTTTTATCCCGGAAAATTAAGGAGTTCCCGCGGGAAACGAAAAACCTCGATCCACGCGGACGAAGTCGCGGGCATCAGCTAGTATTTCAATAAAATTAGAGGGCATTCATCTTTAATGTTTTAATTTTCTTTTTGTTATAATACTAATATCTCATGGACAAAGCTCATCAAAAGTAGGTACTTAAAATGTTGGTTTACGGGGTTACGGAACCTTAATAATAAATAATGACCATAGATTTGGAGAGTTGACGCAGGCTGTGTTCCGTTATAGACTGCGAGCACTGTTCAGTGGTCTTTACTGTGGAGAAATTCGTTCCGTTAGAACTGACAGTAAACTGCTGCAGTATCCTAGGGAAATATATGACGTCATTAATCGACGCCATCTTTGTACTGTGAGCACTGGCGTTTTCGAGGTAAGGTGCTCTCAGTGTGGTTTGTCTCAGTGCTGACAGCGTTCCGTTTTAAGCAGTACCCCATAGAAATATGAAGACTATAGAAGTAAGATTGTGTTTTTAATTTGTCACTAGGTAGGATTTTCCTAGTGATGGGTCGGATATTTGTTGATTATGTATATTATTGTCTAACATACGTAATCTATCAAATATAACCAGGGTGTCCACTCTAAATCGTCAAAACATTTCCCTGACTTTTCTCTGACTTTCCCTGACCATTTCTAAAATTTTCCCTGACCTTTTTAGCTGTAATTTTTCAAAGTAAAAATGTTTCTCTTGCGAATGATTGTAAGAGACAAAAATTAAGTCTTCACAAACACTCAGAGATTTATGTTATTGGCTTCCCAAGGTGTCCAACTATCAAGGTGACAATTTTCAACACAGGTAGATTGCCACACCATAACCATACCGTACCATACATACACCATACCCACAAACAATTATACCGAACACCACCTTAATTAAACGATACCACCACCAGCCATTACCTGGGTATAGCCTACGACAAGGTCAGCGTTACGTCCGTTTTTTTTATTATCTTTGCTATCTACATGGCAAAGCCTATTTGCGCTTGAAAAGGTATCGCTGAACCTGTCGTAGACTGTAAACCATGATACCAAACACCACACAACTGTCATTTTCCTCTCTCTAATTAGCTGTTGGAGTATAAATATGTATATAATAAGTACTGATGATTGATAAGATAATATTATTTTTATTTATTCTATACATTTTTAGACTTTTACATTAATTTTAAAGATCAATCATCAAAAAGTCCTGGTTTTCCCTGACTTTTCCAGGTAGAGAAGTCATTTCCCTGACTTTCCCTGACCCACAATAGCTTCCCTGACTTTTCCCTGACTTTCCCTGACCTTCCAGGTCCGTGGACACCCTGATAACTTAGGGATGATTTTTGTATAAAAAATCATTTAATAGAGGAAATAAAATAAATAAATAAATAATATTTATTTGCAGGAATATGGGTACAAATTAGATCTTAAAGTGGTAATTTCCTTAACATATTCTACCATATAATGGTGTGCAAATTGTTTGTTTTTAATGTAATTAAATTAAATTAGTTCATAAAATCATTGAATTAAAAATGCTTTAGTATCCATAAAGAACCTAAAAGTTTACAGTTACCTACAGTTTATTTTTTATTTTTGGCTGCCTGTTATCCGATCACGTTCAAACCAGTGAATACTTACTATCAAGTTGCAATATGGATTGATTGCAACTTGACATACTTTCTGCCCTGGGATACCTAACTTAGAGAATATTTTTATCCCAAAAATTATAGGGTTCCTTCGGGATAGGTGATGACAGATTTTAACAATAATTAAGTATAAAAAATATACAAGCCATAGGTACTATAGCTTGGCAAAAAAGTCGTGAAATAAATAGGAGCGCCACTGTCGCAAAATTTTCTTGAATCTAGCAACCCGAACTAGCCCGCTTAATACGACAGATTAGTTTTAATACTTAACTACTTTACTGAAATCAAAGTAGTACATTTATTGATTACAAATTTCTTATATTGGATAGAAGCAGACGTTACTTTGCAGAAGTCCATGATACTGAAAAAACTAGAAGTTTAATTCGCTATAATCCGCCACAGAATGTATAATTCTGTGGCGGATTATAGCGAATTAAACTTCTAGTTTTTTCAGTACAAATTTCTTGTTATTTATTTATTTAATACTAAAAATAATAATAAATAACCTTATTTAAACCCAAATAGCAACTAAATAATTTATAAAAGAAGGTAAAATTTTAACTAACTATATTAATAGTTACTAAATTAATTAAAACTAAAAAAAATTTTTACGTGGTTGGCACCACACTCCTTATACTAATTACGCACGGGGTTATTAATTAAAATGCAGTTTAGTTAGTAAGTTTCAATAATATATTTTATTTTATTTACATACTACATGTACAAAGAATATAATTTGCCCAAAATATCGTCTTCCAAATATCCCATGTTTTAGAAAAAAATTAGAAAAAGAATTCTAATTAGAAAAACTCGTATTATCTAAAAATTATTGCATCAGTGTAACAATCGTGATGACCTCTGATCGGCTGCACTTACGGCGTTCTTGGTGTATCAATGCATTTTAACCTTTAGCGGGAGAGTGGAAGCCATTGCGATCGTTACACCCAATCAATTTTAGAGAATACCACCAACTTTCGTAATTTGATTATGATTGCTTCATGAAGGTGTAACGGAGGAACATTCGTAAATAGCTAAATACCATCGACAGCTAAAATCATACTTCACCCTTCCTTTGGGCTTTGTCGTAGTCGGGTAAAAATTGGTACAATATAATATCCGATCTTATATAAGTATATAAAAATCTCGTGTCACTATGTAGGTATGTTCGGGATAAACCCTGAAAGTACTGAACCGATTTTGATCAAACTTCGTAACTATCTGTAATTTGGTCTAACTTAAAAGATAGGATAGTTTATTTGTTTTATTCTTATAGATAAGTTGGCGGTACGAAGTTCACCGGGTCAGCTAGTTAATTTATAAATATTAAACTTTCTTGTCGTGATAACGCCTATTTCTTGGGGTAAATTTATAGTGGGTATAGCATTTGATTTCAGTCGCCTACATTTGGTGTAGTTACTCGTTTGGCAAAAATTAGTATTCTGTGAAATGTTTTGAGCAAATACTTACGACTGCTAAGCCGGGATATCCTATTAGGCCTTTTTATCATTTCTATCCATTTCCTTTTTATTAGTTCATTTTTAAGGAAATCTACAACATAGAGATTAGAGAGTACATAATACTCGTATGTACGTACTAGTGCAATAATTATCAATAATCTATTTCACAGCACTAGTAACCTAAAAGCGTTTTGGCGAAAAATCATTATTATTATTAAATAAGTATGTAATTGAGTACTTAAACATATTTATTTACTTTTTCTTACCTTTGCTTACCTATTTACTAGTAAAATCCTTAGTCTTAAACAAGAACCATTGCCAAAACTCACCGATGAAACCCGACAGATTCTGTATCATTTTATTTTCTTAAACTATTGGATTTACGTCCCTCAAAGGCACAATACATTTTTTGTGGACACTTGGCTTTGACTTTAGAGCTTTATGCACCTTAGGAATTTACTTTAAATAAAGAAATTCTTAAAAAACTTTTCTGTAACCTCGAATGTAAACAAACAAATACTAAGCAACAAAATTATGTGTACAGATAACGACCCGTATTATTCGTACAAGAATAGGGTATTTTGAATTTGACAGTATTAAAAGATAAAAGATATAATTTGACAATCTGAACCTTGTGACCAGTTGCTAATCGAATAGACACAAACAGCGATATTTTGTTTCACTCACACTTACGTGATGGTAATAAACAGAAATTGGATAAAATATAGTATTCTTAGTTTTTATTTTAGTCCTACTTCCTTAGACGGCAGTCGTAATTCCTTCTTCCATGCAGTACCCAGTATACCTAACTATAAAGGAACGGCTTCGCACTGTACTAAAGTGACGTCACACCTTACAGTGCTCGCAGTGTATTTCGGAACACAGCCTACACCACAGTTGATTTTACTAGATAGTTACGTCACTAACGATTCAACCAATCATAGAGCGTTTACGATCACGTGAACATAGATCGAAAATTAATTTATTTATTTCATGTTTTATAGAAAAACAATACATTATTTTTTAGTTCGGTCAAATGGAATATAACTTAAAAATAATAATCTATTAGGATGGCAACAGCAGAAACGATATTTTTAATACAGTCAAATACCCTAATAGGGTATTTGACTGTATTAAAAATATCGTTTCTTATTTATATAAATCTCGTGTCACAATGTTTGTCCTCAATGGACTTCTAAACCACTTAACCGATTATAATAAAATTCGCACACCATGTGCAGTTCGATCTAACTTGAGAGATAGGAACCGAAAAACCTCAATCCACGACGAAGTCGCGGGAATCAGCTAGTACCTATTTATATAGTTTTCAATATTTTAACACTCACCTAAATCCTGTATACAGAGTGCGGATTGCATCTGCGCTGCAGCAGTCAATAGTTTCAGTCTAAAATGTATAGACGAAGAGGTGTGTTTCTCCATATCTGACCTGAGACCTTTGACTTCGTCCCATGAACATGAAACCTAGAAAAGACAAAGTTATTTGAGTGATGCGATTAACTGAAGAAGGTATAAGTGATCCAAGGAAAAAAGAAGACAAGAAATGATACCTACCTAGTAGGTATTGACTCACAAACTAAAGACAGAATTTTAGCAGAAGGTAAGTAAATCAATGCATTTTTTTAAATTCATAGTTTTCAGTTTAAACTTTCTGTGAACACGTAAATTATTGAATATGTAGTTGAGAATATTTTTATAAACAAGCTTTTACCGTCCGCAATGTGCAATTTAGTGTGTCGTCATTTTATTTTTCATACTCTACTCAGCAAACCCTTTTGATTCATACCCATATCATGGGGGTATAATGACTGCCACGCATTGAATTTTTGTCAATGTGTGCGTTGGTGTAGCACAGTGTTGCAGCAAATTAATACATACACATTTTTGCTTGCAGGGACACGGTCACACTGTCACGCTGATTCGCATACACTTGTCTATGTGGGTGTGAAATTTATGTTGTGTCTGCTTCTATTTATATGTCTGTGGCCCGGTGCCGACAGAGAGTATTATGTTCTGTGGTGCCGGCAAGCTTTACGTATCCAACACACAGATCCAACATCGTAATTCCTTCTTCCATGGTATCCAATAGGTACTTATGTATGGACAAGCTGGGCGATTGCCACAGAGTTATAAAGAGAAGGCGATTGCGTAAAAATGGCAGCTACAGTCACAGGCTACAGTGTAACGATCGCAATCACCTCTGATTGGTTATCATTAACGCACTAATGGCCAAAATCCATTGACGCAGCAAAAATAGCATAAATTCAGCCAATCAAAACAATTGAGAACAATGATTGATGCAGGTTTTACATAATCGCCCTGCAGAAGCAACCATCTTTGGTTATCATTCAACTTTCAAGTTTTTCATATTTTTTTTAAACTTTCTGTGTTGGCACAGATACCCAGAGGACAGATGGGCTCATTGGGACATTGCACCTGTGGTATTATTATGACAATGTAGAGTAATATTATGCACGTATTATGTAATAATAATACCACAGGTGAGCGAAATGAGTACCTATATACGCTAATGCTAAAGAGTGACAGAGCGAGAAAATGTTCTCTTGTCTTGCTCAGCGTACCTATCACTTTTTTTTGTTTGACCTATCCGACAGTTTAGGTCAGACAATCCTGTGTCGTTTATATTCGCCCATATTCGTAGGTACGAAATCGGAATTGGACTGGTAACTGTGCTCGTAGCTTACGAAAAAAGTGGTTTAACATATAGACCAGGACTTAAAGACGCGGCCCGCGGGCCACCTGTGGCCCGCGAAAGCTTTGCTGGCAGCCCAGTGATTGCTTCCCAAAATATTTTTTTTTTATAATTTCGTACATCTTTTAGGAAAACATTCAATTATTTAAAACCAGTGAGCAAGTTAGGCACCTTCTTACAAAATTTGTAGGTACCTGACTGTTGTTCAAGTAATAACGCAGGCCATTTGTTTCGAATATTGCTTCACTCAAACATCCTTTTGGGGCTTATAATGCAAGGTTGGTACAGATGCACCGCACCCGCTTTCGCATCACCCGCTCTTGTTTGCTCTCTCAGTACGCAAAGAGCTCGAAGCGTTATGAGAGAGAGAGACAGCGAGGGCAAGAACGTGGGCGAGGGCAAGGGCGAGGGCGTGGGCGAGGGCGAGGGCGAGGGTGAAGGCGACGGCGAGGGCGAGGGCAAGGGCGAGGGCGAAGGTGACAGCGAGGGTGAAAGCGACGGCGAAGGCGAGGGCGAAGGCGACGGGCTTGCGCTTGTCTCGTGCTTGTCTCTTTTCCCTTGAGTTAACCTCTCTGTGACCTCTCTATGCTGGACTTATTGTACTCTTTGGTAGTATCAGTTTAAATAAGATGTATAGCGGCCTTTAGATTTGGCTAAATTTAGTACACTAAATGAAAAAGTCTCTAAATTTAGACAAGTGTAAAGACATTCAGACTGTAAGACACACTAATTAGACAATCAGAGTCGTCACTGCCGATCTAAATCAGTTAGCATGCTGAATTTAGCCAAGTGTAAAGCGATTTAGCCTGGCAAAGAATGCGTTCAGTTGTCCGCCGACCGCGGTCGAGTGCGCACACGCTTCATTGGTTGCCGAACACATCGCAGTGCTTTCGAGCAGCGATGTCGAAAGAAAAAGAAATAATATTAAGGTTATTAGATTTGTATAAGGAAATGCCCTATTTATGGGATAAAACCCATAAAGAATATAAAAATAAAAATTATCGACACGACGGGCAACGAGTCCTTTTGGAAATTTATAAAGAACTAGCTGATGCCCGCGACTTCGTCCGCGTGGATTTAGGTTTTTCGGTTCACGCGGGAACTCTTTATTTTTCCGGGATAAAAAGTAGCCTATGTGCTATTCCAGACCATAATATATCTCTGTGCCAAATTTCATCCATATCCGTTCAGCCGTTGGCGTGATTGAGTAGGGTTGTTATGCCGGTTCGCCGGCCTCCTTCAGTTTTCGGCCTTTACGCGTACTCGGTGCCGCAAAATTGCGAGAATATCGCTTAGAAATACTATTTCCAAATGAAATCTTTATTCAGACATTTGAAAATAATTGCTTTGTATCTGACAACAATTTTGGTCAGGTAACATCTTCGAGTGATTTTAGTGAATTTATTTAATTCGACGGGGGGCATCGGAGGTAACGCAACCTGCGGAAATTAGAAAAAAAATAGTGCCGCGCGTTTCACTCCAAGGCAAGCTTTTTGTTGTTTTTGTGAATGAATGATGTTAATAGGCATGTAATACCCTTCTAAAATAACTTATTAACATACTTTTAATATGATTATGTGAATATTTTGTACAAAACAACAATAATGTTGGGGGCCGCGATCTAACATTAAATTTTCTTCAAAACTTTGTTTTTCGGCCTAGGGGCCGATATGTGGCGTATCAAGTCTTCCACGCTTTTGTCTCTTTTATTCAATTGGTGAAATGATATATGTCAGGACTCTTTCTTTTATTATTGTACCTGATGTGAAAACCCTCGCCATTAGTTTTCGGCCGTCAATTTGTTAGTATAAATTAAAAGTGAAGACCATTTTGGGGGTGGCCGAAAACCACAACATAGAAGAAACAGTACCTACCTCAGTTTTCGGCATAGTATGGAAAGCATGTGAAAATTGAATACCGGTAATAGCTTTCGGCCATAAAATTGCAAAGTTTAAAGCCAACAATAATTTTGAGTTAACGTTTTTATTTTAAAGATAACTAAGTATCATTACATATTGTACCTATGTTATTATTTTTAATAATAAGGCCAGAAGCTAAGAATAAATAAGGCCAGAGCACGAGTAACAGAAGAATCGATCAGACTAGTTCAGGGAACTTACAGAGTTTTTGACCGAGTCAAACATTATTTATTTATTTATTTATATGCACAATTATCCAAGATTGTTATTTCAATAATAACATAAAAATAGGAACGTATTTGATAGGTTTTATAGGTGTTGTAATTCGTGAGTAACAAAGGTTCCAAGTTTTTTAATAAGTAATATAACTTTCTTGAATTATGTTGATTATGACTTTTAATAACATTTGGATACATAATAAAACAATGATGAACTTACAAAAAGCGTTTTAATGTAATTTTAAACTTATAAATTCATTTTAAATCCATCACAATCCAGTGGCCGAAAACAGAATACCCGATGGCCGAAAACTGAAATTTGAGGCCGAAAACTGAAATTTTAGCGTTTTTCCGGATTAAATAAAAAATAAAAATAACTAATAGCTTCAAGCGCAACACAGTTTCTAAAAAAGAAACTCCAGTATATGGGCTTTCATCTAACATAATGAGCATAGCAATATTAAGGTTGTAACATTTTTTTCTGATGTCCTAAAGTTGATGGGAGCACTAAAAGGCCGAAATCCGGCACATCGACCCTACCTAACAAACATCCATACATCCACACATCCATACATCCATACATCCATCCAAACTTTCGCATTTATAATATTTATATAATTATTTATAGATACCTATAAAGAATAAGCCAAACGCCACATTATACTAGCGGCACGCTATGATGGCCGGTTGACACATTACAATAGGTCAATTTATTCTCGAACAAAAAACAATTAAGTTTTTTTAAATTTATGAATCTCTGCACATCACTATCGTCATAGCTATCGTCAATAAAGTAATACAATTATTTCCTTCAAAGTCGTTATCAATTAATACGGAACGTTTGTCCAACCGGCCATCATAGCGTGCCGCTAGTGTAAAAACACTGAATAAAAAAAAACAAAATCTTCGGACAAACTACGCCAAAGAACATAAAAAGGTATGAATTTAAATTAAACCATTTCCTGCGTCTTTTTTTAATAATTAAAATCGAGCTCGACGCAACCATAGCTAAGGCGAGCCCTATTCTTTGATGTTTTGATGGTCCCATGAGAGAGCTCTATGTACGTACAAGTTCGAAATTCGCGGTTATACTGAGTTTAGCCAGCTAATTAGGTCAAGTGTAAATAGCAAGCTCTTTTTTCACCACGCTCACTGTCTGAATTTAGTGTACTAAATTTAGCCAAATCTAAAGGCCGCTTAAAAGACATCTATGAGACCTATGGCGTTTGTTTACATTGTGTTGTCTTAGGTGTCATAAGTTTTTTGTGAAATTTGGAGATTTATATGAATATTTACTGAAATAAAATGGTGAAGTGTTGTGTCCCCCTGTGTTACAACGCTTCGTACAGGAAACCCCCAGAAGTAACGTTCCATCGGTAAGTAAAATTCATGCTATCATGTAGCTTTGGAATGTTTTCGTATCGCATCGTATCAAGGCTAAGATATCTAATATTTTATAGTTGTTATGACGAAATATGTAGCCATGCATATATTAAAACTATAATATCATGGTTTTCTGTAGAAATACATGCTTTAAGTTGTTGAATAATCTTTTTTGACATTTTGAGAACTTTAACAAATTACAGGGCCGGACTCGACGACTCTTTTATTTTAAGTATATAACTTCGACTTTTAATTTCAGGTTTCCAAAGGATGAATACCTGAGAGACCTATGCATAAAAATATTAATAGAAAAGACTGGCAGACCAACTCATGGAGTGCTATATGCTCCAAGCATTTTACAGATAATCTAAGAACGTAATATATTCCGTACAATTCTATCTCCTGGTGCAATACCGACCATTTTCAAAGAAAAGTTAGTTGAGGTCTTGGTGGATGAATTTCATTAATTTTTATTGAAAACCTCAATACAGATTCTAAAGCACTAATTTATTTATTTGAATATTAATATTAATTTGAATATTAATTTGTTTATTTGAATAAAAAACATGTGAGTTTAAAACACCTGTTGTAATTTTTTATTTAACCTCTTTTTGGAATAACGATTCGATTCGATTGTTTAACAACATTTATTTAGCTTACTGCCAAGAAATTATTGTCAATAGGAACTTTGAGCTAAAATCTGGCGGTATTTACACGATATCCGTTGGTACTGTTCTTCTAAATAATATCCCCATCACCTGCGCGTCGACGCAGAGCGAGAACGACGCGAGACCCACTGGCCATGATACTGACGGAGTCCTCAGGATTTGAGTTGTAACAGGAGTTATAACTCCGCGCGCGACGGTGACGATATCACACGCAGCGCGGAGCTCACATCTATATTCACCACATTGACTAGGGTCCCGCACGTGGTGATGATTACCATTACTAGTGTTACTATAATGCAGTTGTGATCGCTTGTGATGAGGAAATTATAAAAGTACCAATAATAATTATTTTTAAAATCCTTACAAATTATAGCTTCCAAATGATAGGTGTCTTTAGGTCAATTTTATAATGTTTTATGCAGCAACAAGGTTCGGCCCTGAGTTTTGTGTATGTGTGCGTAATGTTTTCGTGTGTTTGTAATTGCCACGCTATTTTGTACGTTATCTTGCCTCTGCTTCTCTTTCTATCTCTGTGCACCGGGCACTGGTCCACAGAGTTATTATGTCTGTACACTGGTCGCGGTCGGTGTTTGATTGTCTTTGGTGCCATAAGCAACCACAGAGTACATTATTATGCACAGATGTCTGTGTTATTTATGCAACTGAGCTTTTGTTTCTGGTCGGTGCAACTGAAGTAGCAAAGATTGAAGTAGGTATTACAATTTACAATATTTTATTTGTAGTATAATTTTATTTTATACCGTGAGTATTTTGTTTTGGTAGGTGTTTCTTCATGCAAAATATGTCTCCAAGCAAGTATGTTTACAAAACTAAACGCGAAGATGAAGATTCAAACACTTTGATGTCTCCCTGTTTTCAAATCAGCACAAGTGTGGTGCTCAAAGAAGTCCCCACAAACGGCGAAGAATACCTTCTGAAAGTTAGGAACGAAAGGGAAAAATATGCTGCTGTCTCAAAGTGTAATAAAGACTATTCTAAATTTGCCCGCAATCAATCTAAGTTTGTGGAAGAGGTAATCAGTAATCTGTATTTGTTAAAAATATTTAACTGCGTCTGGTATGGTGGGAGACGATATATAATAAATCCTAAACAGATTAGCACACATCATCTTAGACTAAGTTGTACGAACCTTCAGATCAGATCTGGGTTAAGTGTTAACTTGGCATTGAAAAGTTAAATCATTATCAATCCACACTTGGCAAGCCAGCATGGTGGACTATTATAAATACCCTTTGCATTCTAAGAGACTCATTAGTAAGTATGTAACTGTACCTATATTGTTATTCAACAGAACTTTTAGGGTACTGTACCTCAAGAGAATTAAACGAACCCATATAGGATCACTTCATTGTCCATCCGTCTGTCTGGCAAACACCCTTTTCTGAAATTAGTGTCATAGATTAATTATACAGTGGATTTCATTTATTGCGACCTTGGTTGTAGCGACCATTTACCTAAAGCGACGTTAAATCTTAGTCCCTTGAATTTAAAGCATACTTTAGTACAAAATTCATGTGGCTATAGCGCCTTTGGATGTAACGCCGAGTTCGGGTGTAGCGACTGTTTTTAATGAATCATTTGTAACAAATTCCTAGAAATCCCATGCAGATATTGCGACCGGAGTCGGCCACCAAAGACACAAAGATTTCTTTCTTTCACAAACATTTCTTATCTTTTGTTTACATCCACACAGATGGTCAGCAAGTGTGGAGACCTTTACCTTTTGTTTATAGATATCAGGTACGCAGGTAGGGAAGCGTGTACGTTTCGGAGGTAAATTGAAGCAAACTAATATTACACATTTTTTTAAATGTACCAGTGAGTAATTATGTGTGCAAATATTTTCAATTATAAATGAATATAATATACACTATAAGTACATGTGTACGTGTCTGTATCTTTACCTTTGCCTGTAACGACTCCCGTATATAACGACGAAAATAGAGTGGTCCCTTCATCGTCGTTATACCCGAAATCCACTGTAATAGTTAGTGTCAAATACTTAGGTCTACGGGAAACGTAAAAAAATCAAGCTTCTAAATCAATGCAATCAAAAGTTATGGCTGTTTATGCTGTATATTTATTAGTTTGACACTTGCCAATAAATCAAAACCTAGCAAGAAGCAAGGTCTCACCGCACAAGTGTAGGAAAAATCCGAAAATCGATAATTAGGGGTTTATCAAATTGTTTGTCAGGTGCTACGAGTTTAGTGCCCTATGTAAGCTGTTATTTAACAGCTGATTACGTGTTATGACATCTTTCTTGTTATTTACTAAAAGAATTTATATTGTGTGGTGGTACAGAACCCTTTGTCCGCGAGTCTGACTTGCACTTGACCAGTAATATTTTATTTTAGCTACCTCATGCTAAGGCGCCAGATAGTCTAAAACCTACTATAGAATGGCAAAACATTCAAGTCGCAGACTTTTCCGATGTCCGTATGTACATATCCAGACTTTTAAACAAGAAATCTGCCTGGCCACAGAATGTGAAGAAAATAAACATAGATCGTAATAATGTTGCAGAGTGGAAAAGCTTTTTTAAGAATAAAGATTCAACTTTGTCCCATATAATGGGTGTTCATCAAGCTTATTTAGACAGGGGCTTGCAAATACTAACAAAAATGCTAAATGAAGTTCAACCAGGAGAAACGATAGATCATAAAACAGGTGATTATTTGTGCATATATTAAGTATCTTATCAATTATTTGCTTTCTCAAAAGTTTTTTTCAACTTAATTGATATTAAACAAGATGATGCCCATGACGGATTACGGTTTTTTATTTCCAACGAAAGATCTGAAAGTGTATAAAGACTGCATTTTCACTTATGCATGTGAAATTGCAGTCAAAGGCTAACTAATATAGGTATAACAATTGATAAATTTCTTACAGGGCAATGGATCTATGCATTGCTTGCATGCACTAGACAGCCTCTCGTCTCAGATACAATTAGCATATTAAGAAATTTAGCCAGAAAATGTGCAGAAATCCGGTAATTTTCATATTATATTTTGTATATACTATACACTGTATTTTAAGAATTCTGAGAAATATACTCATGGTATTGTAAATACTTATAAAAAGTGCTTTAAAGGTCAAATCCTAAGATAGATTGACTTCTGGCCTCTGGGGTCAAATACAGGGTATGCAGGCGGGCAACTCTATCTTTTCAGAGTTATTTGTCTTCTAACATGAGGAAACCTGAATGATGAGTTTTTATTTTAATATTTTTCATTAATTAAGAACAATAATATGTTCAATGGGTACCTAATGGAAAGATAAAATCTACCTAATGTATAATTCTGATCTGGTAGGCTAAATTAAAATACTTTTTTCTCATTTGCTATCAGTTTTTGGGCTATAAAAAGATCTGGGGTCCTTATATTTTCTTTAAGCTTTGTTTAAGGTACATTTTACACAGAAAAGGTGTGTATTAAAGGCATAGTGATGCTTGCTTAGCCCGCCAACCCGCATTGGAGCAGCATGGGGGGGTCTAAGCTCTAATTCACTCTCCTATGAGAGTGGACGCTTGTGCCCAGCAGTGGGACGTTAATGGGCTGTACTGGTGGATGCTTGCTTATGATAAACTATTATAATTAATAATCATTTGTTTGTTGCAGATCTCATTTAAGTACAGAAGACGAGAATTCGAAGTTTGCCGCTGCACCATTAAATCTATTCATATGTTTAGTGTCTCGATACTTTAGACAATATGACTTGGCTGACTGAAGAGGAACATTTCGGATTCATGATGTGATCTCCTATCTTGTACTGCCAGGTAGTTTTAAATCCATGACGTGTTATTAAAATCACTATAAAACTAGACAACTACTATATTGGTGGCAATATCCATATCCATATCCATACTAATATTATAAATGCGAAAGTGTGTCTGTCTGCTACGCTTTCCCGGTCCATCTTTTCAACCGATTTTGTTGAAATTTTTAATAGAGGTAGTTTATATCCCGGGGAAGGACATTTTATCACGGAAAACTAAGGAGTTCCCGCGGGAAACAAAAAAACCTTAAAACACGCGGACGAAGTCGCGGGCATCATCTAGTATGTATAATGTATGGTGGCTATATCGCTCGCAATTTCAATAATTCAAGGCGCGTTTAATAATCGGCCGGTATATTGCTATCTCTATTTGTCTTATGACACATCAGCCCCATGCTTGCGCGATAGCAATATTAAGGTTCACAATTTGTTATACATTTGGTCTTGATCCGTAAATACCAAAAATGATCAATGAAAACTTGTTGTTTTTCCCTTTGTGATGTTAATATGTACCTAACTAGACAATATTAGCACGTAAGATATCGTTGGAAACGAACTACAAAACCTATCAAACAAACAATAAAATGTCATTTGTGTTGTAAAAATGTGCTTGCTATAAGTACTACTGAAATAGCAGTACTTATAGCAGTGTGGTCGAAGCATAGCATATGCGAAGTAATAATCTTGATTATAATATCTTCGATTCGTATATTTTAATATAAAGTCCTATTAATTGTATTTGCAAGGAGTAAATTGGAAGATAATAGTAGCCATCAACAAAACAAACATCAGAATAAAATATAATATTATAAAGTAACAATAATATCAAATTCATGCTCAGCATTTCATGTAAATATTTTAAATTGATATTGAGCGAATTTTACAAAACCATCTGTATTTTAAAACTGAACTCTAGAACCATTCTACGAATTTATTAGAAAAATTATATTTTTTTAATAAACAATGGAATCCTTTTCTTTGTTTAATTATAAATCACACCATGAATTCATTCCCACATTATTCGATAGATAATATTGTGTCGTAGCTATTGCGTAGCTATGTCTAATAGTGCTAATTATAATCATAAGCATTTATAGTATTATCGTTTAATGTAATTATCACTAGCTGATGCCCGCGACTTCGCCCACGTGGTTTAAGTTTTTTTATTCCTGCGGAACCCCCTTAATTTTCCGGGATAAAAAGTAGCATATGTCACTCTCCAGGCCCTCAACTATACCCATGCCAAAAATCACGTCGATCCGTTGCTCCGTTGCGGCGTGATTGAAGGACAAACCAACAAACAAACACTTTCGCATTTATAATATTAGTATGATTACTGATTGTAAACTACATTTAAAATTTATATCACTGGCGTTGAAACTTGAATTAGGTACACTCCAACCTGTTAACAACCGGCATCCATCTGTTTGGAGTGGATATACTTACGAGTAAACTAATCAGCAGTGGCGGCCTAAGGGGGTGGCAAGCAGGGCAACCGGCCGGGGCCTCGCGCTCTATCCCAGCAGCGCTACAGCCCAAGTAGAAAAAGTCATTAGGTAGGTACTATAATGTGTATTTGAATCTCGCGCCTCGCAAATACCTATCTACCGCCCGGAGCCTCGCAATGGCTTTTGGCCGCCCCTGCTAATCAGGGCCCCAATCATGTAAGAATTGTTCATCAAACCTTAAAGATTTTTGTCAAAGTAAAATAAAACCATAACTGCGTTGAATTAGAGCTCAATTTCGTCTGCCCATTCTTATACGTTTAGGGTATCGTACATACCTAAACGTATAAGAATGGGCGACGTCATAATGCACTCCAACTTGCTGGCGCACGGTGTCCATGAGTTTTGCTAATACTAGGGATTCTTGATGGGACATCCGCGGTGATTCTATCAATCCTGAAAAAATATTAACAAATCCAGCATCGCAGTTGGTTGGACATTTATTATGAAGACTGCCGAGGTGTAGAATGCCCTTTCGGCTTCCGTCTTTCCTGCCACGTGTAACTTCCTTGAATGTTGCACGTGTAGCTTCGTTGACCTTCAAGGCAAGGTTTTTAATACGTATCTTCTAGGTAAGCGCGTTCCAACCTTACTTAACCGCATCATGGCTTTCCATTTAGCATTTTGTCGTCAAGCACAAGACTATATGTTGCAAAAATAAAGACGTGTACACTAGTCTGTCCTGGTGCTCGACGGCCGCGACCAATAACGATGATGCCTATTATATCAAAAATAAATTATTTCTCACTGATTATTAAATAGAGGGTCTTCCAAAAGACCTAAAATTCACATCTTCGGTTAGTTTTAAGTTTGATAACCATTTTAAAATATAGATTAAAGAAAAAAAGTGCGTTGAAATTCTATGACGTCCCTACTGTGACTTCATACAACTTCCATAATAGAAATGCGTTTTTAAGTTTGATAAAGAGTTGCTGATTTGATTGAGTTGTCATCATCCCATTATTGAGATGTTGCATAGCTACGTGCAGGTCACAGGTTGCTTAAATACGTCGGTTCAGAACACAATTTAAAAAATATAAATCACCTACCCTCTCTTATGCATCTCGCTGTTTCAAGAGCTTCATAAACTAACCCGGCACTGTTATCAAAGTTGTATTTTAGGCTGGACTTGTGCAAAGGGAAATTTTCCACTTTCCCGTCAACGTGGGTGACAGTGTCGGGGAAGTGGAATGGATCCTCGAGCTGTGGAATATAAGAATGTACCTAATAAGAATAAGTATTAAGGAACAATACTTTGATATTCTCTGTATACGTTAAGAGTTGGGCGAATGGCTGCAAAAGCTAAAAATACATATACCTACCTACTGCTCTTGCGTTATACCTTCTGTTGTGTGGGGCCTAGAACGATTTTGAATGCGGATCTTGGATCCTTGCTAAAGAAGATAGTTGAGCGACCTTGATATGTACTGATAATGAAACTGGATAGGATACGTGTAAAGCCAAATATCTGGTAATCCACAAAAAGCTTAAGAGTGGAACGTGAACCAAGTCAGCAGGTTTTTAGTGCCTGGCAGGATGTAAAAGCGGAGATGAAGGTAGCTGTTTTTTCCTAGGTTCCACTCAAGTTAGCATCAGTTCCAAATAGATCCGGTTATAGGATGGTACCTACCTACCTAGTCTCTGCCTAATCATCAGGATTTAAAGAAGTAATTGATGGAACTGTTCTCGATTCATTCTCATTACTTTTTTCAGTTACTAAGTTCCAAGGAGGTCCGTTGTCTTAGGGGTAAATTTTTTTATAAATCTATTGATTATACTATAAAGTCGGGATAGGACAGGAAACTTCATTTGAACCTCTATGTATGAATTCGTAATTAGTATAATGAAAAATACGAACTGTAATTCTTCCAAGAGGACCAACGACGGTTGCTTTATTCCACAATCTCAACCTTGCATGCACGTTAAGCACAGCTCGTCTACCGCCGGAGTATTCCAAAATAACTGTGTCCAATACATCAACTCCTCCGTCATTCAATTCTCCAACCGCAGTCACTTTTAAAGGATCGTCTTTGAATACGTATTGGGCCAGTTGTAACGTGTAAATTCCAGGGTCGAGGATAGCACTTCCGCCCATTTCCTTTTTGCTAAAAATTGCAGTGTAGGTAGTTAATTAAACTTTATAGTTACAGGATACAAATTAAGGTAAGGTACAGTCCGTCAAACTTATCTGACCCGGTGTTAGCGTCACTATCTATTAAAAAACCGGCCAAGTGCGAGTCGGACTCGCGCACCGAGGGTTCCGTACAAACCTGTAGTAAGTTTTACGATTTATGACGTATTAAAAATAAAAGTTACGTTTGTTGTATGGGAGCCCCCCTTTAATATTTACTTTATTGATATTTAATTATTTATTTTGAAAGGTAATATACAAGTTAATATTCTGTGAAAATTTGAACCGTCTACCTGTTACCGTTTTTAATATTGAGCAAAAAAATACGAAAAAAACACGTTTATTGTATGGGGACCCCCCTTAATATATAAATATTTTTAATTTTTAGTATTTGTTGTTATAGCGGCAACGGAAATACATCATTTGTGAAAATTTCAGCTTTCTAGCTATCACGGTTTATGAGATACAGCCTGGAGACAGACAGACAGACAGACAGCGGAGTCTTAGTAATAGGGTCCCGTTTTTACCCTTTGGGTACGGAACCCTAAAAACTAGCAGATGTCCGTGACTTCGTCCGCGTGAAATAAAATTTTAAATTCCCACGGGAACTCCCTAATTTTTCGGGTTAATATATAGCCTATGACACTCACAAATAATGTGGCTTTCTATTGGTACAAGAATTTTTTAAATCGGTACAGTAGATCCAGAGATTACCCCCCCTACAACTTCACAAACGCACAAACTTTACCTCTTTATAAATATGTAACTAGATGATGCCCGCGACTTCGTCCGCGTGGATTAAGGTTTATGATTCCCGCGGGAACTCCTTAATTTTCCGGGATAATAGCCTATGTCCTTCCCCGGGATATAACCTACCTTTATACCAAAGGAGAAGGTTTACCTTTGGAGCACTCTTTGTACACTCTACCATGAATAGAGGAAAATACATAGATTGTATTAAAAATATAATAATTTATAATATTAAAGTAATTAACGCGAAATAAAATAAAATGTATTTCAAGTTTTCGATACGTTTCCAAGATGGCATCCTTTAGCCATAGAGATGGCAGTAGGCGCGAAATGTATCAAATGTCATTTCTGACAGTCACTGTCAAAATAACGTGTTTTCCCTCCGGTTTTTCCGGTGTTGTGTTGACACTTGACAGAAAACGTCAAAAAATATGAATCCGCCATTGTTACCCACTCGTGTTTAGTGTTGCTTATCGTGGAAAGATTAAATAATTACACCGCTGAAATTACGACGAATTCGTAGATTTGAATGATCAAAACTGGTTTAGTACTTTTTTTTCTTTCATTTCTCTACTTGTAAAAGGACTGGACCAACGCTCCATACAAATCTGGACCGTCTCCTTTCAGCAAAATCGGTTGAAAAGATGGGCCGGGAAAGCAAAGCAGACAGACAGACAGACACACTTTCGCATTTATAATATTATTAGTATGGATATCAGTAAAATAATAACAAAAACTTATCAGGCATAAAATTAGTTCCAATTTTGGCCACCGGGTCAGATAAGTTTGACAGACTATACAGCACTACTCACCACACTCTGTCGACTGATAAAATTGATAAACCAAAGTTGACTTCAAGGAATTGGGGCTCTCCTAATTTTCCCGCCTGAATCTCTTTTTCTAAAGCTATGTAAGATGGCGAAAAACGAGACCATACCGCTTCCATGAGAAAGAGTTTTTTATTTCTCGCAATGTTGATTAAACTTTGCGTTTGTTTATAGTTCAAACATAATGGTTTCTCGCAAAGAACGTGCTTTCCCGATTCGAGGAATAGCTTAGTGAGGGGGTAATGGTCCGGGTTAAGCGCACCTATGTAGGCCACATCTGAAATGATTCGATAATTACTCAATCAAGTAGGTACTCAATCCATGAAACGAAATTTCTACCACGACACGACACACGCGGCGAGCGGCGACGTCGTTGACAGAATCGTGTTCAGCTCCAAATCCTAGGAGGTATTAATTAGGGAACTTTATGAAGGCGATCACAATATTAATTATAACTACTTAGCTGATGCCCGCGACTTCGTCCGCGTGGTTTAAGTTTTTTTGATTCCCTCGGGAACTCCCTAATTTTCCGGGATAAAAAGTAGCCGATGTCACTCTCCAGGTCTTCAACTACTATAAATACCCATCCCAAAAATCACGTCGATCCGTTGCTCCGTTGAGGCGTGATTGAAGGACAACCCAATAAACCAACAAACAAACACACTTTCGCATTTATCTATCTAACTATACCTACTTATAATAAAACTGTAACAGGCCCAATTCTGTACATTGAAGATTTATTTATTTATTTATTTATTTATTTAAAAAACATGTAGGACATACAGGTGTCTCTTATGTTACGTCATGTTTTGACTCTACCACCGGTTCGGAAAGCAGATTCTGCTGAGAAGAGCCGGCAAGAAACTCAGCAGTTGCTCTTTTTTTTTTTTTCATACAATAGTCAATAATATAATACATTACGTAGCTTAGTGTAATAAGTATGTAAATTAAAATACAATATTGTATGTTATTATACTGTCCTGTGGGGAGCTTGACCCAGAGTCGGTTGCTTCCATACAACTTTGTCATTAAGAAATTCGTCAATTGTATAATAGCCCCGACTCAACAAGTGTTCTTTTACGGTTTTTTTAAATTTGTGTAGCGGCAAGTCCAATAGTTCTTTTGGAACCATATTATAAAAGGTAATACTCGACCCCACAAAGGATTTCTGCACCTTACGTAGACGACCTTGCGGCATTACTAGTTTATGCCGGTTTCTAGTAAGTCGATTGTGTGTATCCCCTCTTTGCCTATGGAGATGAATATTTTGTTTCACAAACATTATGTTATCGTATATGTACTGCGATGCAACCGTAAGGACGCCAATTTCTTTAAATTTTTCACGAAGGGACTCGCGTGATCCGAGTTTATATATTGATCGAATCGCCCTCTTTTGCAAAACAAAAATTGTTTGTATATCAGCAGCTCTGCCCCACAATAAGATGCCGTACGACATAACACTATGAAAATAGGCAAAATATACAAGCCTAGCCGTCTCAATATCGGTAAGCTGTCTAATTTTCCTGATAGCAAAAGCAGCTGAGCTGAGTTTCCCTGCTAGTGTATCTATATGAGCGCCCCACTGAAGCTTATTATCCAAGGTCACCCCCAAAAAAACCGTGGAGTTCTCCATTTTCAGTGTTTCACCATTCATCACTATTTCCTTGTCGATTTTCTTCACATTAGGAAGTACAAACTCTAAACACTTAGTTTTTTTTGCGTTCAAAAGCAAGTTATTGACAGTGAACCAGTGTGATACATGCGATATAGCACCGTTTACATCGTCAAAATTATCTTTACACCTATCAACTTTAAAAATTAGCGAAGTGTCATCTGCAAACAGCACAATATTGCAAGTATTATTGACATAGTATGGTAAGTCATTTATATACACCAAAAATAAGAGTGGACCCAAGATTGAGCCCTGTGGGACACCCATTAAGGCAGACGAACCCTGAGACTTCACGTTATTTATGCATACTTTTTGAGTTCTGTCGCTTAAGTAAGAGGCAATGAGGTCAAGTGCAACGCTTTTGATTCCATAATGGCTAAGTTTAAGTATCAAGGTTTTGTGATCGACACAGTCAAATGCTTTAGATAGGTCACAGAAGACTCCAATAGCATTCTGTGAACGTTCCCAGGCATCGTAAATATGCTTTAAAAGTTTTGCACCGGCATCCGTTGTATTACGGCCTTTGGTGAAGCCATACTGCTCGGGGTGAAGTAACTTATTAATATTAAAATGATTTAATAATTGATTAAGGATGACTTTTTCAAAGACTTTACTAAGTGTAGGCAAGATAGAAATAGGTCTATAATTATTTATGTCATCTTTACTGCCTGATTTAAACAGAGGAATAACCTTGCTATGTTTCATCAGGTTAGGAAAGGTACCTGAGTCTACACATTCATTAAAGATTACTGCTAAGTATGGGGCAATATCGTTTATTATGTTTGATATAACTTTCACAGACATACCCCATAGGTCACCGGTATTTTTCAATTTTAATAACCTAAAATTTTTTATGATATCTAACGCAGTAATATGTTTAAATTCGAACAGATATTTTGAAATTTTTGTTTGGAGGGCACTCATTATTCGATACTGAAGCCAAATCTGTAATTTTTTTCATTTTTGTCTGTCTGTTTGTCTGTCGGTCTGTCTGTCTGTATCTTGGCCGCGCATCACGCCGAAACTACTGAATGAATTCAAACGAAACTTGGCACGATTTGAGCCCATTCTACGAGGTAGGACATAGGATACTTTTTATCCCGGAAAATTAATGAGTTCCCGCGGGAATCGAAAAAACTTAATCCACGCGGACGAAGTCGCGGGCATCAGCTAGTAATATCTATTAGTATGATGACGGCCGCTACCCGACCGGCTGAGATGATGAAGGCGATTTATTACAAATCATATATCACCATCATTATCTCAGCCTTGGATGAAACAAACACTTCGTCCACGATCTCAGTTCATCAACGGCTGACTACTTAATGTAAGGTTTATTATTTCGATAGTTGTCAATTTGACTTATTTCATGACTCTTTATCCAATTTGACCTGGGTGTACATTGAAAATATTATTAAGTTAATACTGTTTGTCAATATATCTCATGAGACAAGGAGTGTAACTACGTCGATATACTTAATTTAATTAACTAATGTTAAAGATTAGTCAATATCCGTTTGTTGACGTATATTGACATACTGAGGTGGGAGTGATAACAACTTTTATAAAACGAGAACGTTTTGGAATTTGGAACTCATGATTCATTCGATGGACGACAGTAGACGTATTCAGAGATTAAGACGTAATGTTGCCAATTGCTGTATTATTCAATGAAGTGTTAAATTTGTGATAAGGAAGTGATGAATATATTGATTTCGCGCAAGATTCGAGTATTATTTCAGGGAAATCTCCCTCCGAGCCTTTATTAAGCACAGGTCTTCGTGCGGTCGTGTTTTTGGTGTTACAGACTTGAATCTCAATGCTTGAATCTAATAGAACTTGACTACAATATTAATAGAAAGGGTTATCCATGATAGAATAAGAAAGTATACCCTACCAATATCGTTGCATTTCGCCATTTCAGCGTAAGTGCCGAATACTTTAGGTATTTTATGAGTTTTGGCAAACTCTTCAGCTCTGGATTTGTCCCGAGCTGCGACCGCAGCTATAACCATGTCCCCTTTATCTGGGTAGCTGTTGACGGCGTTAACGAAATCGTGGCAAATCTTGCCGGAGGTGACAATGCCCCAACGAATCGTCATCTGCAATATACATTACCTATGTAGGGTATCAAAATACTTAATAATATTATAAATGTGAAAGTGTGTTTGTTTGTTGGTTTGTCCTTCAATCACGCCTCAACGGAGCAACGTGATCGACGTGATTTTTGGGATGGGTATTTATAGTAGTTGAAGACCGAGAGTGACATAGGCTACTTTTTATCCCGGAAAATTAAGGAGTTCCCGCGGGAATTAAAAAAACTTTAACCACGCGGACGAAGTCGCGGGCATCAGCTAGTATGACATAGATCATAGGATTCAAATCGAACACTATGAGTGGCTATATTATTGTATCTTCGATTAACTACCTACCTAGAAATAGGTACCGACTTCATAAATCATACTTATGCTATGCGTGCTACCCAGGGCTGGGCAAAATACATGCTTTGCTTTAATTGAAATACAAATTACAAAATACTTTATCGCAAGTAATTAAAATATGAATACGAAATACAAAATATCTTTAAGTAAGGTATTTGAAATATAAAATACAAAATACAGTATTTTAGCTATTTTTAATTGAAATACGAAATACAAATTACAAAATACAAAATAAGACGTAATCGTAAAACGTGTTTTTTGTAACTTGTCTCTATAGACTGAGATAACTGCAATTTTGGTAACAATCGCCAGAAAGGCTGATAAACTGATTCAGTGTTAGATGGATGTAGAGCTCTCCACTGATCTCAAAAGTGGCAGTCTGCCTGCATTTGGATGGCCCTTTAGCTAAATATGGGCGTTCAAAGACGGTTTATTGTTACCAAAAATGAACGATAATTAGAAAAGCTGATTCTTGTACAGTATTAAAGTATGCGCAGTACCTATGTAAACAGCGTAAAAACTGACGCATTTGGATGGGACTTTTTCTAGATATCAGCTTTCAAAGACGTTATAACCTATACTTACTATGCGTTCCTGTAAAAAAATATTAGCAATAACTTTGTCGCCGTTGATCGCTATTAAAAATTATTAACAGCAATCAACGGGACGACATAATAATTGCAGTTATCTCCTATAATACTAAGGCATGAATAATGGCAAGATTTTGACGTACATAGAGTCATAGCGTACAACTACAGTATTATTATACATAACAGGTGCAGTGTTGCCAACTCTTAGCTGCTTTACCATCATTATACTCTCGGCTCGCACCACAGAGTACATTGAATATACGGGTATCGCACCACAGACATATAATATCGCACTCACACTCACGAAGGTAAAATGTATTAATTTTATTAAAATGTATTTTGAAGCCTCAAGTATTTGAAATACTAATTACAAAATACCTCGGTATCGGGTATTTGAAATACCAATTACAAATTACATTTTAAGTAAATAATTGAAATACAAATACCAAATACGTATTTGTATTTCAATTACGTATTTTAATTACAAGTAATTCAAATACTGCCCAACCCTGATGCTACCGTTTATGTAAGTCAATAGATAACAATTTTATTAGGTAATGCCATGGACCTATAATTTTATAGGTCCCCCGGGATATAACCTACCTTTATACCAAAGGAGAAGGTTTACCTTTGGAGCACTCTTTGTACACTCTACCATGAATAGAGGAAAATACATAGATTGTATTAAAAATATAATAATTTATAATATTAACGTAATTAACGCGAAATAAAATAAAATGTATTTCAAGTTTTCGATACGTTTCCAAGATGGCATCCTTTAGCCATAGAGATGGCAGTAGGCGCGAAATGTATCAAATGTCATTTCTGACAGTCACTGTCAAAATAACGTGTTTTCCCTCCGGTTTTTCCGGTGTTGTGTTGACACTTGACAGAAAACGTCAAAAAATATGAATCCGCCATTGTTACCCACTCGTGTTTAGTGTTGCTTATCGTGGAAAGATTAAATAATTACACCGCTGAAATTACGACGAATTCGTAGATTTGAATGATCAAAACTGGTTTAGTACTTTTTTTTCTTTCATTTCTCTACTTGTAAAAGGACTGGACCAACGCTCCATACAAATCTGGACCGTCTCCTTTCAGCAAAATCGGTTGAAAAGATGGGCCGGGAAAGCAAAGCAGACAGACAGACAGACACACTTTCGCATTTATAATATTATTAGTATGGATATCAGTAAAATAATAACAAAAACTTATCAGGCATAAAATTAGTTCCAATTTTGGCCACCGGGTCAGATAAGTTTGACAGACTATACAGCACTACTCACCACACTCTGTCGACTGATAAAATTGATAAACCAAAGTTGACTTCAAGGAATTGGGGCTCTCCTAATTTTCCCGCCTGAATCTCTTTTTCTAAAGCTATGTAAGATGGCGAAAAACGAGACCATACCGCTTCCATGAGAAAGAGTTTTTTATTTCTCGCAATGTTGATTAAACTTTGCGTTTGTTTATAGTTCAAACATAATGGTTTCTCGCAAAGAACGTGCTTTCCCGATTCGAGGAATAGCTTAGTGAGGGGGTAATGGTCCGGGTTAAGCGCACCTATGTAGGCCACATCTGAAATGATTCGATAATTACTCAATCAAGTAGGTACTCAATCCATGAAACGAAATTTCTACCACGACACGACACACGCGGCGAGCGGCGACGTCGTTGACAGAATCGTGTTCAGCTCCAAATCCTAGGAGGTATTAATTAGGGAACTTTATGAAGGCGATCACAATATTAATTATAACTACTTAGCTGATGCCCGCGACTTCGTCCGCGTGGTTTAAGTTTTTTTGATTCCCTCGGGAACTCCCTAATTTTCCGGGATAAAAAGTAGCCGATGTCACTCTCCAGGTCTTCAACTACTATAAATACCCATCCCAAAAATCACGTCGATCCGTTGCTCCGTTGAGGCGTGATTGAAGGACAACCCAATAAACCAACAAACAAACACACTTTCGCATTTATCTATCTAACTATACCTACTTATAATAAAACTGTAACAGGCCCAATTCTGTACATTGAAGATATTTTGAAATTTTTGTTTGGAGGGCACTCATTATTCGATACTGAAGCCAAATCTGTAATTTTTTTCATTTTTGTCTGTCTGTTTGTCTGTCGGTCTGTCTGTCTGTATCTTGGCCGCGCATCACGCCGAAACTACTGAATGAATTCAAACGAAACTTGGCACGATTTGAGCCCATTCTACGAGGTAGGACATAGGATACTTTTTATCCCGGAAAATTAATGAGTTCCCGCGGGAATCGAAAAAACTTAATCCACGCGGACGAAGTCGCGGGCATCAGCTAGTAATATCTATTAGTATGATGACGGCCGCTACCCGACCGGCTGAGATGATGAAGGCGATTTATTACAAATCATATATCACCATCATTATCTCAGCCTTGGATGAAACAAACACTTCGTCCACGATCTCAGTTCATCAACGGCTGACTACTTAATGTAAGGTTTATTATTTCGATAGTTGTCAATTTGACTTATTTCATGACTCTTTATCCAATTTGACCTGGGTGTACATTGAAAATATTATTAAGTTAATACTGTTTGTCAATATATCTCATGAGACAAGGAGTGTAACTACGTCGATATACTTAATTTAATTAACTAATGTTAAAGATTAGTCAATATCCGTTTGTTGACGTATATTGACATACTGAGGTGGGAGTGATAACAACTTTTATAAAACGAGAACGTTTTGGAATTTGGAACTCATGATTCATTCGATGGACGACAGTAGACGTATTCAGAGATTAAGACGTAATGTTGCCAATTGCTGTATTATTCAATGAAGTGTTAAATTTGTGATAAGGAAGTGATGAATATATTGATTTCGCGCAAGATTCGAGTATTATTTCAGGGAAATCTCCCTCCGAGCCTTTATTAAGCACAGGTCTTCGTGCGGTCGTGTTTTTGGTGTTACAGACTTGAATCTCAATGCTTGAATCTAATAGAACTTGACTACAATATTAATAGAAAGGGTTATCCATGATAGAATAAGAAAGTATACCCTACCAATATCGTTGCATTTCGCCATTTCAGCGTAAGTGCCGAATACTTTAGGTATTTTATGAGTTTTGGCAAACTCTTCAGCTCTGGATTTGTCCCGAGCTGCGACCGCAGCTATAACCATGTCCCCTTTATCTGGGTAGCTGTTGACGGCGTTAACGAAATCGTGGCAAATCTTGCCGGAGGTGACAATGCCCCAACGAATCGTCATCTGCAATATACATTACCTATGTAGGGTATCAAAATACTTAATAATATTATAAATGTGAAAGTGTGTTTGTTTGTTGGTTTGTCCTTCAATCACGCCTCAACGGAGCAACGTGATCGACGTGATTTTTGGGATGGGTATTTATAGTAGTTGAAGACCGAGAGTGACATAGGCTACTTTTTATCCCGGAAAATTAAGGAGTTCCCGCGGGAATTAAAAAAACTTTAACCACGCGGACGAAGTCGCGGGCATCAGCTAGTATGACATAGATCATAGGATTCAAATCGAACACTATGAGTGGCTATATTATTGTATCTTCGATTAACTACCTACCTAGAAATAGGTACCGACTTCATAAATCATACTTATGCTATGCGTGCTACCCAGGGCTGGGCAAAATACATGCTTTGCTTTAATTGAAATACAAATTACAAAATACTTTATCGCAAGTAATTAAAATATGAATACGAAATACAAAATATCTTTAAGTAAGGTATTTGAAATATAAAATACAAAATACAGTATTTTAGCTATTTTTAATTGAAATACGAAATACAAATTACAAAATACAAAATAAGACGTAATCGTAAAACGTGTTTTTTGTAACTTGTCTCTATAGACTGAGATAACTGCAATTTTGGTAACAATCGCCAGAAAGGCTGATAAACTGATTCAGTGTTAGATGGATGTAGAGCTCTCCACTGATCTCAAAAGTGGCAGTCTGCCTGCATTTGGATGGCCCTTTAGCTAAATATGGGCGTTCAAAGACGGTTTATTGTTACCAAAAATGAACGATAATTAGAAAAGCTGATTCTTGTACAGTATTAAAGTATGCGCAGTACCTATGTAAACAGCGTAAAAACTGACGCATTTGGATGGGACTTTTTCTAGATATCAGCTTTCAAAGACGTTATAACCTATACTTACTATGCGTTCCTGTAAAAAAATATTAGCAATAACTTTGTCGCCGTTGATCGCTATTAAAAATTATTAACAGCAATCAACGGGACGACATAATAATTGCAGTTATCTCCTATAATACTAAGGCATGAATAATGGCAAGATTTTGACGTACATAGAGTCATAGCGTACAACTACAGTATTATTATACATAACAGGTGCAGTGTTGCCAACTCTTAGCTGCTTTACCATCATTATACTCTCGGCTCGCACCACAGAGTACATTGAATATACGGGTATCGCACCACAGACATATAATATCGCACTCACACTCACGAAGGTAAAATGTATTAATTTTATTAAAATGTATTTTGAAGCCTCAAGTATTTGAAATACTAATTACAAAATACCTCGGTATCAGGTATTTGAAATACCAATTACAAATTACATTTTAAGTAAATAATTGAAATACAAATACCAAATACGTATTTGTATTTCAATTACGTATTTTAATTACAAGTAATTCAAATACTGCCCAACCCTGATGCTACCGTTTATGTAAGTCAATAGATAACAATTTTATTAGGTAATGCCATGGACCTATAATTTTATAGGTCCCCCGGGATATAACCTACCTTTATACCAAAGGAGAAGGTTTACCTTTGGAGCACTCTTTGTACACTCTACCATGAATAGAGGAAAATACATAGATTGTATTAAAAATATAATAATTTATAATATTAAAGTAATTAACGCGAAATAAAATAAAATGTATTTCAAGTTTTCGATACGTTTCCAAGATGGCATCCTTTAGCCATAGAGATGGCAGTAGGCGCGAAATGTATCAAATGTCATTTCTGACAGTCACTGTCAAAATAACGTGTTTTCCCTCCGGTTTTTCCGGTGTTGTGTTGACACTTGACAGAAAACGTCAAAAAATATGAATCCGCCATTGTTACCCACTCGTGTTTAGTGTTGCTTATCGTGGAAAGATTAAATAATTACACCGCTGAAATTACGACGAATTCGTAGATTTGAATGATCAAAACTGGTTTAGTACTTTTTTTTCTTTCATTTCTCTACTTGTAAAAGGACTGGACCAACGCTCCATACAAATCTGGACCGTCTCCTTTCAGCAAAATCGGTTGAAAAGATGGGCCGGGAAAGCAAAGCAGACAGACAGACAGACACACTTTCGCATTTATAATATTATTAGTATGGATATCAGTAAAATAATAACAAAAACTTATCAGGCATAAAATTAGTTCCAATTTTGGCCACCGGGTCAGATAAGTTTGACAGACTATACAGCACTACTCACCACACTCTGTCGACTGATAAAATTGATAAACCAAAGTTGACTTCAAGGAATTGGGGCTCTCCTAATTTTCCCGCCTGAATCTCTTTTTCTAAAGCTATGTAAGATGGCGAAAAACGAGACCATACCGCTTCCATGAGAAAGAGTTTTTTATTTCTCGCAATGTTGATTAAACTTTGCGTTTGTTTATAGTTCAAACATAATGGTTTCTCGCAAAGAACGTGCTTTCCCGATTCGAGGAATAGCTTAGTGAGGGGGTAATGGTCCGGGTTAAGCGCACCTATGTAGGCCACATCTGAAATGATTCGATAATTACTCAATCAAGTAGGTACTCAATCCATGAAACGAAATTTCTACCACGACACGACACACGCGGCGAGCGGCGACGTCGTTGACAGAATCGTGTTCAGCTCCAAATCCTAGGAGGTATTAATTAGGGAACTTTATGAAGGCGATCACAATATTAATTATAACTACTTAGCTGATGCCCGCGACTTCGTCCGCGTGGTTTAAGTTTTTTTGATTCCCTCGGGAACCCCTAATTTTCCGGGATAAAAAGTAGCCGATGTCACTCTCCAGGTCTTCAACTACTATAAATACCCATCCCAAAAATCACGTCGATCCGTTGCTCCGTTGAGGCGTGATTGAAGGACAACCCAATAAACCAACAAACAAACACACTTTCGCATTTATCTATCTAACTATACCTACTTATAATAAAACTGTAACAGGCCCAATTCTGTACATTGAAGATATTTTGAAATTTTTGTTTGGAGGGCACTCATTATTCGATACTGAAGCCAAATCTGTAATTTTTTTCATTTTTGTCTGTCTGTTTGTCTGTCGGTCTGTCTGTCTGTATCTTGGCCGCGCATCACGCCGAAACTACTGAATGAATTCAAACGAAACTTGGCACGATTTGAGCCCATTCTACGAGGTAGGACATAGGATACTTTTTATCCCGGAAAATTAATGAGTTCCCGCGGGAATCGAAAAAACTTAATCCACGCGGACGAAGTCGCGGGCATCAGCTAGTAATATCTATTAGTATGATGACGGCCGCTACCCGACCGGCTGAGATGATGAAGGCGATTTATTACAAATCATATATCACCATCATTATCTCAGCCTTGGATGAAACAAACACTTCGTCCACGATCTCAGTTCATCAACGGCTGACTACTTAATGTAAGGTTTATTATTTCGATAGTTGTCAATTTGACTTATTTCATGACTCTTTATCCAATTTGACCTGGGTGTACATTGAAAATATTATTAAGTTAATACTGTTTGTCAATATATCTCATGAGACAAGGAGTGTAACTACGTCGATATACTTAATTTAATTAACTAATGTTAAAGATTAGTCAATATCCGTTTGTTGACGTATATTGACATACTGAGGTGGGAGTGATAACAACTTTTATAAAACGAGAACGTTTTGGAATTTGGAACTCATGATTCATTCGATGGACGACAGTAGACGTATTCAGAGATTAAGACGTAATGTTGCCAATTGCTGTATTATTCAATGAAGTGTTAAATTTGTGATAAGGAAGTGATGAATATATTGATTTCGCGCAAGATTCGAGTATTATTTCAGGGAAATCTCCCTCCGAGCCTTTATTAAGCACAGGTCTTCGTGCGGTCGTGTTTTTGGTGTTACAGACTTAAATCTCAATGCTTGAATCTAATAGAACTTGACTACAATATTAATAGAAAGGGTTATCCATGATAGAATAAGAAAGTATACCCTACCAATATCGTTGCATTTCGCCATTTCAGCGTAAGTGCCGAATACTTTAGGTATTTTATGAGTTTTGGCAAACTCTTCAGCTCTGGATTTGTCCCGAGCTGCGACCGCAGCTATAACCATGTCCCCTTTATCTGGGTAGCTGTTGACGGCGTTAACGAAATCGTGGCAAATCTTGCCGGAGGTGACAATGCCCCAACGAATCGTCATCTGCAATATACATTACCTATGTAGGGTATCAAAATACTTAATAATATTATAAATGTGAAAGTGTGTTTGTTTGTTGGTTTGTCCTTCAATCACGCCTCAACGGAGCAACGGATCGACGTGATTTTTGGGATGGGTATTTATAGTAGTTGAAGACCGAGAGTGACATAGGCTACTTTTTATCCCGGAAAATTAAGGAGTTCCCGCGGGAATTAAAAAAACTTTAACCACGCGGACGAAGTCGCGGGCATCAGCTAGTATGACATAGATCATAGGATTCAAATCGAACACTATGAGTGGCTATATTATTGTATCTTCGATTAACTACCTACCTAGAAATAGGTACCGACTTCATAAATCATACTTATGCTATGCGTGCTACCCAGGGCTGGGCAAAATACATGCTTTGCTTTAATTGAAATACAAATTACAAAATACTTTATCGCAAGTAATTAAAATATGAATACGAAATACAAAATATCTTTAAGTAAGGTATTTGAAATATAAAATACAAAATACAGTATTTTAGCTATTTTTAATTGAAATACGAAATACAAATTACAAAATACAAAATAAGACGTAATCGTAAAACGTGTTTTTTGTAACTTGTCTCTATAGACTGAGATAACTGCAATTTTGGTAACAATCGCCAGAAAGGCTGATAAACTGATTCAGTGTTAGATGGATGTAGAGCTCTCCACTGATCTCAAAAGTGGCAGTCTGCCTGCATTTGGATGGCCCTTTAGCTAAATATGGGCGTTCAAAGACGGTTTATTGTTACCAAAAATGAACGATAATTAGAAAAGCTGATTCTTGTACAGTATTAAAGTATGCGCAGTACCTATGTAAACAGCGTAAAAACTGACGCATTTGGATGGGACTTTTTCTAGATATCAGCTTTCAAAGACGTTATAACCTATACTTACTATGCGTTCCTGTAAAAAAATATTAGCAATAACTTTGTCGCCGTTGATCGCTATTAAAAATTATTAACAGCAATCAACGGGACGACATAATAATTGCAGTTATCTCCTATAATACTAAGGCATGAATAATGGCAAGATTTTGACGTACATAGAGTCATAGCGTACAACTACAGTATTATTATACATAACAGGTGCAGTGTTGCCAACTCTTAGCTGCTTTACCATCATTATACTCTCGGCTCGCACCACAGAGTACATTGAATATACGGGTATCGCACCACAGACATATAATATCGCACTCACACTCACGAAGGTAAAATGTATTAATTTTATTAAAATGTATTTTGAAGCCTCAAGTATTTGAAATACTAATTACAAAATACCTCGGTATCAGGTATTTGAAATACCAATTACAAATTACATTTTAAGTAAATAATTGAAATACAAATACCAAATACGTATTTGTATTTCAATTACGTATTTTAATTACAAGTAATTCAAATACTGCCCAACCCTGATGCTACCGTTTATGTAAGTCAATAGATAACAATTTTATTAGGTAATGCCATGGACCTATAATTTTATAGGTCCATGGGTAATGCTACCACTGTCTGGACGTAGACGTTATTACCTTGCTATGCTTTCTGAAACGGTTGATCGGGACCGGGAATATAGGTCACAAAAATCAGCAATAGTGCAGCGGCGGAGTGCGGTTGGCAACCACTTGGCAACTAAACTGAACTAATCGAAAACTAAGGTTAGCGCTTGTAAGATGCGAGAATCACGGCGCGACGCGAACGTCAACAAAACAAGTTTTATGCCACAGATAGCAGAACTAATTCAAAACAATACGATAAGATATGCCAGCAAGCAACGACCTCTAATATATACCTATGTATGTATACGCACTATCACAGAACAAAATATGATAAAAATTATTTTCAAAAAACCGACTTCCAAAGCCACTGTAAAGTAATAGTAGTTTGTGATATAAGGGCGGTAAATAGGTTTTTACATACGAGTTGACTAATGTCGAGGGCTGACCATCGTCACGAGTATGTAGAAACCTTAACGCCCGTGTATCACACGATATTTTTCAATACATTTGTGAGAAAACTTGAAAATAAAAGTCGAGTAGGTACTCACTAGGTACTATGGCTTTTCACGCCCATACTTAGTCGAGATTTTTGGCGGCTATTACAAGCGCGATTTTTTTCTCACAGCTAAAATACCTAATTGTTGATTTAATTTTATGATCCCACATCACTTATACCATTCGTATTTATTAATAATTTACAAGAAAACCCAATGAAACTTTTAAAAATAGCACGCACAGATTTAAGATTTAGTACCTACCTATAGGTAGACTACGGAGTATACGGCGCCTTGTTGTAATTGCGTTTTTTTTATTAGCTTCATGGCTCCAGGTTCTAGCTCTTAACTCCCAGCATGGACTATTCAGCCTTTACTTTTTTGATTTATAAAACTTAAAACAATTTTAATTCATTAAATTAAATACAATTTTTTATTTCATGAATTGATTTCATCAATCTACATCAAAATGTTATTATTTTTTAGGTTTTTTTACTTATATCAATTTTTACTTAGGTATACAAAGTCAATATCATTATGCACCTTCTTGCAAGAAAACTTTTTATTTAGAAGTGAAGTAGACTTACAAAAATTAAAAAAAAACTGCAAATTTACTGCACGAGGGCAGTAAATTTTGCAAGTTTACCGCACGAGGGCAGTAAATTTAACTTACAAGCCCTGTTTACTGCCTCTGTAAGTGCATTTTTCGAGCAAGTGTATTGAAAAATTAATTTAGATTTCTACACACTAAGTACCTAGTAAAAACGTAGTGGTTGTAAGTAATATGTTGAAGTCGGGTGAGCTTGACGCGTCAACTTTGCTTAACTTTATTTACGGCTCCTTTTATAATACTTTACTTTCATTTGCAATAAGATTGGGTAAGAATTAATTAGAATTTGGAATAGATCTAATTATTTTTGTAATGTGTAGGTATACAAGACCCAGCACATAAGATTTTTGCCTCTATAAATTCGCTTCGCTAATGCTTTGACCTAGGTTTACCCTAAGGGTAAACCTAGGTCAAAGCATACTAAAGAGAGGTACTCATTTAACTAAAGAGTTTTATTAAAATAAAATATTTTCGTAATAAACAATTTATTGCTCATATAAATAACAAATATTATGATTAGTTTATTTAACAGGTTTTGAGATTTAAAACACCACAGCCCATAGGCCCATAAAATAAGGAACATAACCAGATACTTAACTTTTATTTACAAATAACTTTTAATTAGGTACCTCATCTGTTTAAAAAAAATGTGAATGCTCATTTAAGCACATTTAAAAAAATATAAACTGATTGTATTATTCATTTTTCTCATCAATTACCTACTAATAACAGAGGTCAAGTATCACATAATTTTTAAAAAACCTCAATATTTTACATATAAATACCAAACTTATTACAAAAAAAATATATACATATATTCATTGAGGTTTGTATAATATATTGTATAACTTGGACTTAAAAATTATTTATTTAAAACTTTAAAATATGCACAAAAACGTACGGTCAAAATATTACAAATTAATATTATTAAAAAAAAGTAAACAGCAACAATTAAAATGTGTCATAAAACTGTGTATTACATTTAAATAAACTTACCAATTAATAACATTTATATAAAATAAAACTATAGCTGATTTATATATAGATTGTGTAAGTATTATTATTATTAAAATTACCTATTTTGTCTTTTGTAAAGTCATATGTATAAAAAACATGGAATAAAATCACAGAGCTTATATGCAATGTCTTATAACAAAACAACTTTACACACTATACAGCGTTAATTTAAAAATACTAATAACTATTAGGGTGCGTACACATCTGGCGAATGTTTGCGAAAGGTTCGCGTGTATTACGTAGTGCGAGCTGTTATAAAGCGTTACAAGCATTATATATAAGTACCACAGCAGGGCTAGCATGGGCCGGAGATAAAAAAATTATCCCCCGATTTTATCCACTGACAAGAGATAAAATTAACTTAACCACTTCTCAGAGCACTGCAACAGGGGAGAGGAGAAGTTTGTCCCTGTTTGACATTTCACGGGGACTCGGGGGACTATTTATCCAACGTTATTTAGCGTTTTTATTTATTTATTTAGTAATAAAATTTTTATCCTTTCCTCGGGGAGAAAATTGTCTTGGCCCATGCTAGGGGGGCAGAGGGATATAAAGGGAGCAAACTGAAATACATACGCGCGAACAACCAATTGAAAAATTAAAAGAAATAACTGAAGAAATATTTCTAGATTTCCAAATCAAAAACCCAACAGAAATAGTGTGCTCTTTCTTAGATAAATAGTAAATGAGTGCAAAACATGTGTTTTTCAAAAAAAAATACTATCGAGAAAATTATCCCCAATCGTGTTTCTAAAACACATACCTAATCCAAGATAAGACGAAGTGTCATTTCTCCAAATATTAAGGTGGTAACTTTTACAACATTTTGTTTAACATCTACACAGAGCTAGTAATGAGACGTACCCTTGAGAGCTGGACGGATGGAATATAGGGTATATATATAGGGGGTCTGAAAATCTCAAACTTACGATACGCGGACGATACTACCCTATTCGCGACTAGTATTAGCCATATGGAAGAACTTCTTCAGAAGATGGAAAGCGTCAGCCTCGAGTTTGGCCTCAAAATCAACCGGACTAAGACTAAAGTGATGATTGTCGACCGTATAAATAATAACTCGTCAGAATCACACATATAGCGAACTGTCAAGTGGTCCAATCATACGAGCGTTGATTTCGAATAACGGTGGCTGCATCGATGAAATCAAGCGACGCATGGCTATATCTAGGTCTGCCATGGACAAGCTGCGGAAGATATGGAGGAACCGAAACATCACCAAGGCCACTCAGACCAGGCTTGTCAGAGCGCTTGTATTCCCCATATTTCTCTACGCTTCAGAGACGTGGACCCTGCGAGAAAGTAAGAAGAAGAGGATAGACGCTCTTGAGATGTGGTGCTGGAGAAGAATGTTGAGAGTGTCTTGGACTGAATTCCGAACAAACAAGTCCATTCTTGAAAAACTCGGCATCAAACAGCGTCTCTCCTCCATTGTACAGGCTCGCATTCTCACTTTCTTTGGTCACGTAACTAGACGCGACGATAACATCTCCATTGAGCGTCTGGTTGTTCAAGGAAGAGTAGAGGGCACCAGGGCACGTGGCAGATCCCCCATGAGGTGGACAGACCAAGTGAAGGCTGCGGTGGACGTCCCCTTACACGAATACACTCGCAAGGCTTCTATCAGAGAAGAGTGGAGACGGATCGTTAAAAGCGTGCCACAACAGTAACACCAAAGTGACGACCACGACCGCTCTGACAAGAGCGATACGACGAAGAAGAAGAACTTTTACAAATTCTGAGATAACGATTTCAAACTACAAAATTGCATATTAAACGTGTAGCGCATACAGCGCAACGCATTCGCCGGACCTGTACGCACCCATGTAGCTTCCGTACGTAATACTGAACAAGTTTTGTTCTACAAGTATAACAAAACTTTAGATTTCTTTTTTTAAGGTATTTCTCAGAATTATTTTAAAATAAAAATTGTATATAATTAAAAGTTTAAATTTTTTTTTTGTAAATTAATTGGGTTTTTTAAAAGTTGTAATACAAAAGTTTTTTAGTACTGTGTAGAGAAGTTACCATTAAGAGGTTATTAGTATTTTTAAATTAACCCTGTATATATTTTTTTATATTTATTATAAAATAAATATTGATTATAAAATGATCAATACTTATGATGTGATGATTTATGTTTGTTGAGAATTCGTCATTCAAACCTGGTAACTGAATGCATGACCGTATAATCAGAATAATATTCGAATTTTTATATGTAATTTTTCTTTCAAAGAAATTTTATAACTACCCTAATACAAAAATATAATAATCGTAAATGCAAAACATTCTATTTTATGAAAAATTACATAATATTTTCTTATCTTATGATCTATACTTGCCTACCTAAAACGGTTATAACAATTGATAATGTGGATACTGGATACTAGTTTGGGCGGTTTTTACTTATTGTTTCCATGGTTTTTACATTACAATTATTGATAGTTCATATATATGAGTAAACCAATCTAAAAAAGTCAAAGTAAAGAAAGTAAAGAAAATATATTATACTGTGTCTTCATATTTAAAATGTTTCAATCCGGTCGCGTCCCACAAAACAAACATTTACATGAATTCTATACTATCTATGAAACGAATGTTTGCACCTTTATTCTTATCTATTTACTAGAAAAATACCGTTTTGCTTTAAAATATACAGAGCCTATCCATACCTTTATTAAGCTAGTTATTGAAACGTTTGATTGAACGCTTGGTCTAGATCAGCGACCAAATCGTCAGTGTCCTCCAGCCCGACGGACAGTCTGATCAATGCGTCTGTGATGCCAAGTTCCTCCCTCTGGGCTGCGGGAACTGAGGCGTGCGTCATCAGGGATCTAGAGTTAGGGAAAAAACAATAAAATTACTATCGAACTGAATAATGTATCAAATCGGACAAAAACGGGCAAAAACGGGCCTTTGCATGTTAGTAACACTTGTTCTATGTAAATTATTTAAACAGCTTCCCTACCGCATACGAATGCACCGATGTGCTAAAGGCGCGTGATACTACAATATTATATTTTGGCACCATAAGTTTTTTTATTGAAAACTCATGTTTCCGTCCATCAGCCTGTATGCATCCACTGCTGGACATAGGCCTTTTCGAGAGCGCGCCACCAAACACGGTCCTACCTTCCTCATCCACCCGCTTCCCGTTTATGTTTATACTTCAGAAAAATGATTTTAACTTAGACATTTAACTAGTGGTTCGCCCTGAACTGAGACCTCGCGGTATCCATAAACTTGTACAGAGCGCTATCTATTGACATCATTGTGAAGTTCTGTTAAAAATACTGAAGCACATTAAAAATTAAATAATTTCGTTTCCTTATAATATTTATCTAATTTTAGTATTTGTTGTTCAAGTACAGGATATAATTCAAATAATTGATAAGTTTCAGGCTCAGCCTTTCAGAAAATTGAGAGTTCTGAGGTCAACTTTGGACGCTAGAAAATCGCCACTTTGAAAGCCCCCCATTTCGTCAATTTTTGGGGAAAAATTAAAAAAAAATATATTTTTGGACTCTATTCCTAATTATCTTTAAAATGATATACCGCAACCCTATGTAACGCTATAAAAATACTTTACTTCGCATTCGCTTCTATGAGAGGGGCCCCTGAAATAAAATTTTTTATAACTTTTTAAGCCATATTCGGCGGGAGGCCATCGGTTTACATATTATATTTAAATGTGAAGTAATTACGTTCAGTAATTCAGAAGTTATAAGGCTCAGACAGACGAACGGACGGACGGACAAGTGCAAATTCATTCAAGTAGCCTCAGAGACCTTCGCTTCGCTCGGTCAAATATATTTTGGAGGAAAAATCCTTGAATACACTGTTAATGTATATTTTGAAGCAGTTAACTGCCTCGTTGGTCTAGTGGTTAGCACGTTCAACTGCGGCCGACGAGGTCCCGGGTTCGAATCCCGGGTCGGGCCATAATTAAGTATTGGGTTTTTCTGACTAGAAATTGTCAGTACTAGCCCGGAGTTAGGAAGTTGGCGGTGTTCCCCGTGCCTCGGAGAGCACGTTAAGCCGTCGGTCCCGGTTATTATCACTAACATGATAATAGTCGTTAAAGCCCGCCAACCCGCATTGAAGCAGCGTGGTGGGTCTAAGCTCTAATTCCCTCTCCTATGAGAGTGGAGGCCTGTGCCCAGCAGTGGGACGTAATGGGCTGTAGTGGTAGTGGTGGTATATTTTGAAGAATCAACAAATTGACAATTCTGTCAGTTTGTTCAGCTATTAAGCTGAACAAACTTCGATTTTCCGCTATTTCTATTATCATGATCGGACGTTAAGCCATGAAAAGGTAACAGACGACATGCACACTTCCCCATCACACTAATAATATGAATGCTGTAAAGTGTGTTTGTTTGTTCGTTTGTCCTTCAATCACGCCGCAACAGACCAACGGATCGACGGGATTTTTGCATGGATATAGTTGGGAACCTAAAGAGTGATATAGGCTACTTTTTATCCCCGATAATTAAAGACTTCCCGCGGGAATCAAAAAAACTTAAACCTCGCGGACGAAGTCGCGGGTATCAGCTAGTATATCCATACTAATATTATAATTGCGAAAGTGTGTCTCTATGTCTATTTGCTACGCTTTCACGGCACGCGTTCAACCGATTTTGATGAAATTTGGTACAGAAATAGGTTGTATCCCGGGGAAGGACATGGGACTTGTCCCGGAAAATTAAGGAGTTCCCGCGGGAATCGAAACAAAATTTATCCACGCGGACGAAGTCGCGGGCATCATCTAGTAATAAAATAATGGATTTACGGTAAAGAGCTAAGCTGTTGTAGAACCCGAACCCACCAATATAAACTTTTAAAAAAAAGTTCACTAAACGAATTGTTTGATTACTTACGGCAACTCAGCTAAGCTCTCGTACCCTCCCAAGCTCTCGGCTAGTGTGAACACTTTGAGGGTAATGAGTAACTTTCTAGACTCTTTGAGCCCTCCGGAGTGTCTGAAGCTGAACACGCCCGAGTGGCCGGTCATCTGTTTCCGCGCGACGTCGTATTGTGGATGTGAGGGTAGACCTGAAGGATTAAAATAATAATTAAGACCACATTTCAGACTCGCTTCTCTGTACAAAGTACAAACGTAATACGCTATTAATTGTTACTTTCATTTATCTAGACATGAAAATAAACCAGATATCTAATTATTTCTCCGTGATCTATGCCCAATTTATTTTGAAAGTCACGACTCTTGAAATAAATTTACTTTCCTTTTGGGCAAAAGTCGAGGCAACTTTGTTTTTAAATAAATTCTTAAAATCGCATCTCGCTCTTGAGTAGAGTTGGAGCGACCATAAGACGTGCCCATCGTATTTTAGAATTCACGCTACCCTGAGGGACGGCGCATATCTGGCGAAGCGCAGCGTAGAGCATCTATCACTGCCAAACCATTATCGACTTTGGTAACATGGGAATAATATAGAAAATCAATTGACACAAATACTAGTCCCCGAGAATATTGACACAACAGTAAAGTGGATAATGGTTTGGCAGTGAAAAGTTCTCTGTGCTGCACTTCGCCAGATATGCGCCGGCCCTTAAGATTCCCTCCCTTCCTCGCACATTCACACATTTTCAATGATTGTGGAAGTCCCAGTTTAATTTTCAAACCATCAAAATGTAATTACGATCATTTTAGACTTATTTTTACAGCGTATATCTAGTTTTTGATTGAGGAAAATGGCGAGGAAAAATACTATAATGGTTTGTTTTTTTGTTGTTGTTTAGTAACTTTTTTAATACCGATAGTATAAATATTTTGAACGCCATTGCATGGCTGATTGTAACTTGCACACCTTATACTTAATAACACCGTACTATGTACCTACTTAAAATAATGCAAATAAATACCTATATTCTATTCGACTAGTTGTATTAACTTAAAATACAAGTGGACGTCCGCCAGCTGATAATTAATTAATCATAATATCAAGCAATCATTCATCAGAATGACTGCTTAAGATAATAATATTTATTGAATTGGCAATAAGCATTCCACAGTGCCTTAAAATTTTCCGATAAGAACAATGACGTTCGTTCGTAAGTGGCTAAAGCTACATGTACATATTTAGATTGATCGTATACTTATGGGTTTATAATTATAATAATATTGAACCGTGCCGCGATCGATAACATCAATAAATAATTTAATACCGTAATTTTCCGTGATCTTTAAATAATTTTATCGCAATTTTTTGCGGTCCTAAATTTTTTTTCATGACAAATCACTTGTAATAGGTTTTTATATCGGGGTCAAGTTCAATTTCAATATAGATAGTTAAGTAATAATATTATGTCAACTATCATAATGATTGGCAAAATTAACATATTTCGCGATAAGTGAATATGTATATGTTGTTATATTATATGTTGTTTTTGAGAATGTTGTGCTATTACGACGGTTGTACAGTCTTAACATGGGTAATCCTTAATAATAAAAAAATCCAAGACCGTCAAATTACGTATAATAATCCGTAATTAGAGGGTCTTGGTTTTTTAAAAATTTATTACAAATAGGATGGATGGACATACATGGATAAAAAATATATTTCAAATAAGCTTAAATTTTTTATAGCTACTGAGTTGTATAATTGGGGGTATTTCTTTTAATACGCACCTGGATGATACACCTCAACGACGTTAGGATGTTTCAGTAACCACTCCGCTACGACTAGTGATGATTTCTTGTGCTGTTCCATTCTGAGGGCCAGGGTCTTTAGGCTTCTGTTCACTAAGTAGCAGTCCATAGGTGAGGGGACGATGCCCATCGCTTGAAAAATACATAGGTATGCGTTAGCAAGTTTTTATATGATAGTTGATCTGAATTCTGATCTCTCTTGGTCGTGTCGGATTTCCGTCCCATCGGGCAATGACAGTAAGGGAACAGAGAGTGTAGATAACTATGTTTGCGCACAAACCTGTGCACTATAATATCTCCGGCGTAGAATGACTTATCTCTGTGGAGATTGGCCGCCGTGGAGGGCATTATTATAAACTAGATGATTCCCGCGACTTCGCGTGGATTAAGGTTTTTGATTCCCGCGGGAATTTCCGGGATAAAAAGTAGCCTATGTCCTTCCCCGGGATAAAGATGGGCCGGGAAAGCGTAGCAGACAGTAGGACAGACACACTTTCGCATTTATAATATTAGTATGGATAATATGGATATAGTAGAACTTAAAATCTGGACTTTACACAAAGCGCAAAATTGCAGTAATACAGAAGAACGTTAGGTAAACTGAACGCATATTATACGCGGTTTAGGTTTCCTTATAAAAATCTACTGTGAACTTATTACGAAGTCCCTCTCCAGGTCCATAATTATATGTAAATGGGTACATAGTTATGGAAAATCACGTGGATCCGTTGCTTAGTTGCGACGTGATTTAAGGGCAAACAAACTATCGCGTTTATCATATCAGTAGGATATGCTTCGATAAAATTAATTAATGAAAACTTTTTTAAATGATAATTAATTATTAATGTATACTTAATACTCAACCTGAGGCTTTAAAAATACATTATAAAATAGTACCTACATAGACCTAATGCCTTATATTATAGAGTTTTGTGATACTGCAACCATACAATTAATAACTTCTTGTATGAAATTAGTCATAGTTACGCGGCATCGACCATACAGCCTTGTGTGGTCGATGTTACGCGGTAAGGAAAATTGAAAAATAAGCAATCGGCATGATAATCCGTTTCAAAACATGACTTGTACCTACACTATGACGTAATATTCAGTTAAAATGATAGTGCAATTTACGAGGACAATGACATGCACATTTGCGTACGTATAGCGATTTTTTAATACGTTCATAAGAAACTAGACGATGTCCGCGACTTTGCTGCGTGGATTCAGGTTTTTCAAAAGCCTATGGAAACTTTTTAATTTTCCGGGATGAAAAATAGCCTATTTTCTTCCCCTCGATGCAGCCTGTCTCTGTACCAAAATAGTCAAATTCGATTGAATAGTTGGGCCGTGAATTAAAAAAATATTAAATAAAAAAGACCTAAAATCCACATGGACGAAGTCGCGGGCATCAGCTAGAGTAGAGTAGGTACATTATAATTTGCAAAATATTATTTGTTATAACTTGTCTTGACCTTTGATATTGATGAGGCAGACTTCTGGCATAAACAAGATGGATTTGAGGCGTAGATTTCGACTAGCTACGACCTTTCTAGATTTATCCCATTGGTAAACGTTGGATATCTATGATAATATTTATATGATAATATTTTTCTTTTCGTCTGGCAATTTTTTAACCAGAATCTTTTAGAAGCCTGAAATAATATAGAGGGCCGTTATACCCACCCGTTTTCACCGAAAATGCCTAATGGAAAACCAGGCTGTTTTTGCGTCACTCATGCGTGGTAACCATTTACTTATTTAAATACTTCTCTTTCTTCTAATTTCATCTGGTAACAGTTAGCAATGTAAAAACGGTCACCTATTATGGGGCAGGTGGTCTCTGTTTGTGAGATTTGGTGAAAACGGGCTTTAGTAACGGTGGGTGCGGTGAACTATTTACACATTGAAGTACTAAGGACTCTGTGGTAAGCTGGTAGTCTCGAATTTCAAACTGAACATTGTTGCAATCCGACCCCTCAATCAATGGCCCAGTTTAGCTCATGTGGTATACTCGCTACTCGCTAGTTGCTGTGGCCAAGTTATTACCTAAGAATTTTAATAGATACAAAGTTATATGATTATTTTCCACGACTTCAAATAAAAAAAATCTGTTTGTCTAGCAAAATCTTCGAAATGTGTGATGAGCGGATTTTTTTCTCGCAAGTAGCTTTTTACGGCGGCAAACTATACTAACCACAAGTAAATAGACATTTTTATAGCATCGAAATCGCGAAATCGACAATAATAAAATAAAAAAATTATCACTAAATAAGTCAGTCTTACCATTTTGCAGGAAGCGTAGTTTCTTTTCAATTTCACTATCATTTAAGACAGCCGCTCCCATTATGACGTCGGAATGTCCATTCATGTATTTAGTTAAGGAGTACATGACCATATCAGCGCCATGGTCCAACGGCCGTTGCAGGTACGAAGTTAGGAACGTATTGTCTACAACTACGATGATGTCCTTGTTGCGACTTTTGACTATTTTGGCGATTGTAGCTATATCTGCAATTTTCAGGTTTGGATTTGTTGGTGTCTCTATCCATATCATCTAGAAATAGAAAAAAAAATTATAACTATTGAGCTAATAGCGATGATGCCTATATCAAATAGTTATTTGTGTTACATGGGGCCAAAGAAAATTTTTGTTCCCCGAGGGCGCTATTTTGAATTCAGAGCGAAGTGAAGGATTCTATAGTAGAATCCCGAGCGTAGCGAGGGGTTCTAAAGTAGAATCCTGAGCGTAGCGAGGAATTCAATATACGCCGCCCGAGGACAAAAAATTTGGCCCCGAGTGACACACACTATTTTTCATCATTACGTATGAGAAAAAGCTAGGAGTATCAACCTACTATGTATGGACATTACCAGCTATACGTTTAAGCACCAATCAGAAGATACTCCTATCAACCTTCTATGTAATTTTATAGACATTATTTAGACGTATATTTAAAGTTTAAATAAAATGTAAAGACGTATATCCGATCAACAAATTGATCACGTGACTTCGGACCAATCAACAGAGAAGTGCAAAGTCGTATATCCGATCAACAAATTGATGACGTGACTTCGGACCAATCAGAAGAGAGAAATGGAAAGTCCTATGGGCCTACAAGTTACACTTTGCTCCCGCTATCCTCTGAAGCCAATATGCGTTTTTCGAATAGGTATGATGAAAAATAAATTATTTCTAACGGATTATTAAATAGAGGGTCCAAAAGACCTAAAATTCACATCCTCGGTTAGTTTTAAGTTTGATAACCATTTTAAAATATAGGTCAAAGAAATGCGTTGAAATTTGATGACGTCACAACTGTGAATTTCATACAACTCCATACTAGGAGCGCGTTTTTAAGTTTGATAAAGAGTTGCTGATTTGATTGAGTTGTCATCATCCCTATTGACCAACTAAATAAATTAAAACAGTAAATCTTTGATGTAATATGTTCCAAAAAAATCAAGTAGGTATAATCAGTAAGTACCTACTTAGTACTTATTGATCTAATTCGTTCGTAACAGGTTTTAATTGAAAACGTAAAATGCCCTCATCAAAGACTTTAATTAAGTACTCTGTCTAGAGCCATCTTCTTTAATTAACGTTTCAATTAGAAACATGGCTTAAATACCATAGAAGCATGATCTAATTTCACCATCTATTTATTAGCCCTAATTGTCAATTTATCAAGGAGTGGATACGAAAGTGAAGTTTAAAACCCCACCCCTTGCCCCTTCAAGAACACCAAATGAGTGAAGTATTAATTGGCGCCGAGAAATAAACCGAAAGAACCGTTGAAACTATTACGTTAAAACTAATTTATAGTCACATAATTAAATTCAATAATTTAATTTAATTTAGGCCCAATTAAATTTCAGGCTACACAAAATGTAAAAAAAAAATTCGCCCGAAACCTTTCGCTTTGAAAAGTAAATGTCGCGTCTCCAAAAGTAGCAAGTCTTGCGACTTATAGGTTACCTATATGTAGGTATATATGTCTGTCTGACTAAGTACGTTAGACTTACGCTAGCAATGTCATATTGCAATTTTCAATGTCGTTTCAATTTGCGTAGGTACCTACATTTCTCAAAATTAACAATCAATTGGCTGTTTTCTAAAATGGGGCAGATTCTGTAGTGCACGATCTCTAAACTAAAATGACAGCATTAAAAATATTGCTAACCCTTTCATAATACTCCCTGCGGAAAGGGGCAGAACTAGATTTAAACCTGTCATTTTTAGTTTAGTTTAGAGATTGTGTTATACAGAATTGGCCACAGTGGGATAATTTCTAATTTTAATTTATCTGTTGAACCTAGAGGTTCAAGAACATGATGATATTAAGATACCTATTAATTATGAAACATTCAGATAAGAAAAAAGATAAGATTTTTTTCGTAATATTATTTTGTCATTGCATTGGTATCAAGTAATTTGCAATTATTATTACCAAAGTGGTTTTTATCTGAAAATATTAAAGAGGTTATCATTTTTGTGCAAACGTAATGCAATAAACTTAAACACCTAACGATATCAGGTGTTATGGTTACATGGATTACTAAACGTCGATAAGAAAATTGAATACATATGAATACATTATGGAAGGATGTCGTAATCTACCGTAAATTACCATATATGCTATTGTGTAGAAACTCATGTTTAAGTATTTTTAGTTCTTTTGTATTGCACCAATTTCTATTATGAACAGGAAATGGGTGTAAATATAACTGACCTTTGTGTTCTTTCGAATTGATTTGTCGACATCTTCTGGATTAGTAAAATCAAGAAACGATGTTTCTATTCCGAACCTCTCCACAACTTGTCTGCAATAAAAGAGGTAAATGAGCATGATTTATGCAGGCTATGGGCACAGCCATATCTTGAACATCATAAGTATTTGGTTCAGTTAAGGGACCGGCGACCGCCGCTCGCAACTTCTACTCGAACCGCAAATATAAATTTGCCGGTATATTGCTATCCCTATTTGGCTGAAGACACATGATCGCGTGCAAGCGCGATAGCAATATGAGCGTACAGAATTTGTTATACATTTAGTCTTGTTCCGTGAATACCAAAAATGATGAATGAAAAATTGTTGTGTTTTTAACTTCGTGTTGTTATTCTGTAGCTTGACAATATAGGCTATGTTCCTGATCAATTAGTACGTGAGATATCGTTGGTTTTAATATGAAACAAATAAGGAGAAAACATGTCGTTTATGTCGCAAAAACATGCAAAACGCAATGTGCTTACATTTAATTTTGGGAAAGTATTTTGGAAAAATAATTATCCAGGGACCTAGATAAATACAAGTTCAATCTTAATAATCGCATAATATGGAGGAAATATGCTCGAATTACTAATTATTTTGGTATTACGTTTGTATGAGCAATTCACCCTCCGCTGGCGCTTTAAGATAACAAAGAACAATACCAGTAGTCACATTCTTTAATCTTGTTTTGCATTGCAGCTAACAAATAAGTAAATATCATTTTAAACCACAAACCACGATGGACTGTCTATAATTTCGGAATACAGTCTTAAAACTATCTAAATCCACGTGGACGATGTCATTAATTTAATCATATTACCATGTAAGGCATATACCTGAACAATCTGTTGGTGCCACCATATATGTCGTCTGAGGATATAATGTGATCTCCTTTGCTCAGCAGGCCTACTATGGTTGTGGTGGCTCCTAGGCCTGAAGCAAATGTAAGGCCATATTTCCCACCATCTAGTGCAGCTAAGCACTCTTCGAGCGTGTTTCTTGTTGGGTTACCAGATCTGCCATATTCAAAACCCTAAAAATTTACCTATTTCATAATTAATCCTACAAAATTTAGGTTTTTTAAAATTATAACAGCAACCGCTCCAGCAGGACTTCGAAAACTCCGATCTTATTATTCCTTATCTACATTATAAAGGGAACATTTGAGCAAAATCTCAGCTCTCTACGTCCATGTATTTTGACTGGGCGTTCATGAAAACGGTAAATCGCTTGACGACTCAGTTTTTGCGGTAGGGTGGTAAATATTAAATAACCACGGCCGGATCCTCGCACCAGAGATAATTCAGAAATTATAAATTTCCCCCTACCAGGAATCTAAGCCCAGACCTCCCATATACATATATTAGCCACAGCAACTAGCCTGACTGCAGCGTCTGATAGCACGCACAAGTGTGGGGAAAGTGCGGAAACCTGCCCAGAAGTTAGAAAGGTCATCAAATTAAATCCTGTAAAAGGCGGTAGAAGTAACATTTTTCATACTGTGTGTTCAGAGGGTGCAGGCTGTTTGAAAGTTGTCGAGGTAACGATGGGTGGGACAACAGCTGCTGAGTTCCATTTGTCTGGATCTTGGCCAGCGTGGATCGCGATTGTTGCGTACCCGGGTTTTTGTTTCAGAAATCCTTGGCTGGCCATCTGTATTAATAAAAGTGAATTTATTGTTATTATTTGGAACAGATTAATAATAATAATGAAGAGTACTGTCGAGACACGAGTTAAGCAAGAGAGCATTTTTTTTTCAATCAACAATACAGATATACACTAGAGGGAGATACGTGTTGTTTGAAGAACATGAATCCATTTTTTGCAAACTTATTAATATTTTTAAGCAGTCATAAAATTATGATTGTATGGAAAAGTAAGTAAAAATATCTGTTGCTAAGCCAACAAATGTCTTGCGTGTCAGGCAAAAGGAATGGTGCTGCCAAATGGCAGTATTATGGATTATTAATTTTTAATTAAATCATTCAGTCTTGTGACTAATTTATTGAATGCAGATCGCAAAATAATGGACTCAAGTCTTTGGTAAGACCAAAATAGCACATATGTTCTCTTTGCACTAGAAATGCTCATTAGCAGGACAGCATTGTCCAGTTTATGGGTACAACCCTATGATTTTAAGCTTAACTTAGCTGTCTTTTGCTATGTTATTAAATACTATTGTTTACCAACAAGTCCTACAGGCTACAGCACATATATTTATTTTACTAAATACTATTATTTACCTAAAACAACTGTATAATTTTAACCTAAGTTCAAATAATTAACTTACACTACCTGACCTTACTGCTAGTAATATTAAAATTAACTGTATAATATGTAGTTAACATGGAAACATAGGTTGCACTGCAATGAAATGTACTAATTTAAATATAATATGCTAGACTGGTACCTTATAAGAATATTTGGTTGATTGTATACCTTCAAAGAAAAAGTATAATTCATAAGTATGTAATTATAGCGAAAATTGTTACCTTAGTAGAAATCTCAGCACATTTTGAGAAATATTTATTTTTAATAAACGTTTGGGAAGGAACTGGCCCCTAAGATACGGGTCCTCCTAGTTTAGGGGCCAGGAATTCACTGTATTTTTGTATTAAGTTAATTTGATAATAAAGATTTCTATTTCTATAGAAAATAATTTCATTTTTGTGCCTTTTGATGTTGAAACCCTGGGGTCCGTGGGGCGAAGATGCTAGATACTTTTTTAAGGATCTATCTTCTCGTCTCACAGAGTCCACAGGTGACTGGAGAGCTGGCAGTTACCTTAGCCAGCATATAAGTTTGGCTATTCAGCAGGGTACCTAACGCAGCCAGCGTTCTGGGCACATTGCCTCATTGCAGCGGCATAAATGATATTTTTAATGTTTAGTTTTTAATTTAGATTTAAGTAATTTAGATTTTACTTGTAAAAGTTTATTTAACATTAAATTTAAATTGAAAAAAAAAATCATAAGTGTTATTATTTTGAGTTTTAATATATTTTTTTTATTATTGTATAAAGTAGTGGCAAGAAAACTGTTTCAAGTTTTGTATAATATTTTAAAATACCAAAAAAAGGGTATGTCCTTTAATAAAATTACTTCAGATAAATAAATGATAAACTCAAATTAAATGCTAAGAAATAGTGAAGTACCGGTGGAATAACCTTAAAACAAGCGATCCAGCACGTTAAACAGCAAGGCTGCAAGCCACTCGCGATACCACACAAAGTGTTGGACAAAGTAAAACTAAAATTTACTAATGAAAATTGAAATAATGTAGTGACAAGACGTGATGATGAAACAAAACCAAAGAATTTCTTTGATCTTTTTCAAGATTTCTTCTTTGCCGCACTTGTTAGCCTTGCTGTCAGTGTTGAGTTGTCAATGTCAGTTGTCACTCGCCAGCTGTTTTTTTGATTGTCTCAATTGCCTAAAAATGACAGCTACAATGCAACGATCGCAATCACCTGTGATTGGTTAGCATTCTTCCACTATTCGCCAAAATCCACTGATGCAGCAAAAATACCATAAATTCAGCCAATCAAAACCATTGAGACTGTAACAATGATTGATGCAGGTTTTACTTCGCCCTAATGTAGGGCGATTACTTAAGTAAAACCTCGTTTGTCTCGCCAATGTAGGCGATTGGCCAAAAATGACAGTTACAGTGAAACGATCGCAATCACCTCTTTCATTGACGCAGCCAAAATACCATAGTATTGGATAGCATCTTCAGGAGATGTTGACTCGACAATGCACGATTGTATTTACAATCGTGCATTGTCGAGTCAAAATCTCCTGAAGATGCTCCGGTGTCGGAGTGAAACGTACGTTGAGAATAATTTGGAAGATTAATTATGTGTTGTGGTGAATATTGCAAGCTGCAAGTGCAAGATACACTGTACCACATATATTTATTTGCCTATTGTTGCGGATTATAGCAAATTAAATTTCAAGTTCCTTCATAAAATACCATAGATTCAATTGATGCAGGTTTTCTGTGGTTTTACACCCATGTATATTATATATTAAGTCCATGTTACACCCATCCTCCATCAACGTTTTACACAATCGCCGTGCAGATTTTTTTAAAATTTATTTTACGGTCCTGGATACAGGTCTTTTAAGGCCTTTCTAAAAGCCCTGCAGATTTCTCCATGCAGAATTCTAGATATGCAGAAGGTACCTTATAGAAGGTACTAATCTGGTACTCCTTAAATTATATATTTATATTTGCTAATTTTCTACCTCCACGATAGTACGGGATTCAGTAGGTATAATATAATAAGTCCATGCGGGATTCATTTACACCCACAGACATATTAACTCTGTGTTTACACTTAACACCCTGTGTTGTGCTTAAACCTTAGACCACAAACTTAAGTAAGAATGACATTGACAGACGTCTTTGACACAATTCAAAACTTCAAAACAGTTCAAAAGTTGAAACCGCGCCAAAACTTAGGTCAATTGTCAGCACTCGAAACATCGAAGTCGTAAAAACCGGTAAAGGGAAAATAAATAGTTCCTTTCTTACTAATAGGCTTAGGCTCTCGGTAGAGAGTAGTATATTCCTTGCTAATAGGTTTTAATAATTTTGACTAAAAGGTTAGAATATTTTTTTAACAAATTATATTCTGATTTGCCAATATATCAGTCTCTCAGAAAAGGGTCGTCTTGAAATAATCAAAAAATGTGCAGTGCAGTTAGGTAGTAGGTATACATTTTGAAGACGTAAAATAATAAAAATGAAAATCGACAGCAAGCCCCTGCGATATGCTCACGCTGAAGGGCATACAGACGTGTGCTACACAGAGGATGGAAGGTAGTATCAAAATTTCTTTTAATAGTTTTAAAATGATCCGTCCCTTGCTCCCTACTGCTCCCTATAATTAGATTGATTATCATACCATCTACTGCAAAATCTATAATTTCTCCTTAGGCCTTGATGATATTTGGTTGGTTTTGGTGGAATAATCCCATCAAAGACTATTAGCATGATTCCCATCAAAGTATATTAATTTCAAGGCTGTATTAGCATTAAACAATCATATAGCATGGTTTATATTAATTAATGTTTTGTTTTAGGCATATCATAACCTGTGGTCACGATGGTGATGTCAGAATATGGATGGATATTGAAGATGATGATCCAAATTCTCACTGTGTTGGTGAGAATGCTCTTGCAGTGTGTTTCAAAGACAACAGACTATATGTGGCCACTGACAACCATGCAGTGCAAGCATACACCTTCCCAGCGTTTGATAAAGATGGAATTATTACTAGGTTCACTGCACCAGTTACACATATTATGTCACAACCAAAAATTGAGGTAAGTTGTGGTATTTGGTCAAAATGTTAATAATTATGTTTAAACTAGCTGATGCCTGTGACTTCATCCATGTGGATTGAGGTTTTTTGGTTCCTGCGGGGACTCTTTAATTTTCCAGGATAAAAAGCTTGTGTGTTATTCCAGACTATCTATAGAGAGATATATCTCTGTGCCAAATTTCATCCTGATCTGTTCAGCCATTCTTGCTTAATTGAGTAACAAACATCCACCCATCCAAACTTTCACATTTATAATATTAGTATAGATAATTATAATAATTTATTGTATAAACACTGTACCTATTTTTAGTAGTAGTAACTTTTGGAGGTAATTCCATTTGTATTAATAATTAAATATATTCTAGACACAGCTTAATTCTATTGCTGTTATTTCCTGTACTTAATTTATAGCAGTATATCATTATTATTACTCATTTTCACCATTATAGGCCTTAGGATGTACCTCAGAAAACATGGAAGCAAAAATCTGCAGCCTTGAAGGAGGTGCCCCCTTATTTGTGATGTCAGAGCACAAAGGCCCTGTGCTGAGTATTGCAATATGTCCACACATGAAATATGCTTGCACAGCTTCTGGAGACGGTGCCTTGAGGGTCTGGGATATAGACACACAGAAAGTTGTAAAAGAGGTCTCATGTGTCCCAAAAATTAATACATTCTTTGCAGCTAAAGTTTTATGTAAGTTGTGGGATATATTATATTATGTGGGATATATAAAAGGGGTGAATGATAGGTTGACGAAGACAGAAGTGAGTGGAAGAGGAAAACATGTTGTGCCGACCCCACATAGCATGGGACAAGGGCAAGAAAAAGAAGAGGGATATATTATATTTTATACACTATATTGTTTAAATTATTTAACCTAATAAAAATTATATGTAAGGGGTTAAATATATTATAAGCTAATCAAAAACAGCTAAATACTTTCAGAAATACTGAAAATATATGCTGTTGCTGAATTGTAATTAAGTATGTATAAAAATAAAAGTTTACTACTTCAGGTCGTATGGATTTTGAGCCATCAGAAGGAAAGTATCTGGCCTATCCACACAACAGAGAAATCATTATTCTTGACTGTGAAAGCTGGAGCCAACGAATGACGTTTACTCACAGTACAGTAAGTTTTATAACATCTATTTACACATAGCGATAATTGTTATAATAATAATTATTAATAATACAATAATATATTTTGACGACCTCGGTGGCGCAGTGTCGAGCGCTGTTGTCTTAACGTTCGGAGGTCCCTGGTTCGATCCCCGGCAGGGTCTATTTGGGAATTTATAATTTCTGAATCTTCCCTGGTCTGGCCTGATGGGAGGCTTCGGCCGTGGCTAGTTACCACTCTACCGGCAAAGACGTGCTGCCAAGCGATTTAGTGTTCCGGTACGATGCCGTGTAGAAACCGAATAGGGGTATGGGTTTAATATAACCGCCATGCTCCTAACAGGTTAGCCCGCTACCATCTTAGACTGCATCATCACTTACCATCAGGTGAGATCGCCAGTCAAGGGCTAACTTGAGGTGGATAAAAAAAAATGTTTTAATATTATGAGTGCTATATTGCTTATGCATATGTGTATTGCTTAGTTGTAATGCTTAAAATTTTGTTTTACCCCTTCAAGTTTAGCCTATACTAGCTTTTTCCCGCAGCATTGCTCATGTTATATTCGATTTTCATACAAATTTCAAAGTCCTGTTTTACCCCATTAGGCGTTGAATTTTCAAAAATCCTTTCTTAGTGGATGCCTATGTCACAATAGCTATCTGTATGCCAAATTTCAGCCCAATCCATCTAGTGGTTTGAGCTGTGTGTTGATAGATCAGTCAGTCAGTCACCTTTTCCTTTTGTGTATTTAGAATAATTTAATAAATACGTCTGTGTGGTTTGAGGTTTTTTGCTTCCCGTTGGAACAAATTTTCCGGGATAATATCTATCTTTGTGCCAAATTTCATCCAGATCCGTTCAGCCGTTCTGGCATATTTCAGTAAAAAAAGATCCATCCAAACTTTCCCATTTATAATAATCTTAGTATAGAAGTATAGATTAGCTTAGCTGTCAACTAATCTAGGTAGCATCTAGTGAGACAATAATATAATCAAATGAAACTGAATTAATGAAGGGTATCAAAATAAATATAAAAAAATAAAAAATAAAATTGGCAGTCATATTTAGGGACTGCCGATAGAAGTGAAAACGAATATATTTTTTAAATTTTTTTCCACAATTTTACCCCCTACCAAAAAGTGCTCAATGTGGCTAAAGAAGTTTTCATCCCACCATCTCGGAAAGAGTATTTTTACTCTTCGATATCTGAATGCAATAGCCGTTATTATCCTCTTGAGGATAAAGTAAATTGAATTTAGAACATCGTGTGCACGTTAGTAAATATCACTCGTCTATGAAGTTTGTGAATTCAAAACATCAAAACCTATTTACCTCTACCTCTATGGTGCCGAATTTCCATACAACCGTTTTTAATTTTAATTTCCTCGCTGAGGTGGGATGAAAAGTTACGCGTTGCACTCGAGTGAAAAGATTTTTCACCTCGTGCTCTTTTGATTCCCACGCTGACGCTCAGGATTCTAATTTTTGAAACACTCGCTGCGCTCGTGATTCAATTTTAGGATCCTTCGCTGGCTCGGTCATCAAAATTGAGCACGCGGTTAAAAACAACTTTTCACTCTTGTATAACAAATAACTATTTCACTTCAAAAATTTCATATAACAATACATCATTTCTTTTTAGATAAAATGTGCCATATCACAGTGCCTATTCTCCCCTTGTGGGCAGTATCTTGCTGGCAGTACAGTAGCGGGCCAGATAGCTGTGTGGGAGGTCGATTCTGGCACCTGTATAGGCATTATTGAGCATCCCACCTCACACAATGTCTCTGCTATGGCATGGAATCCTAAAGGTAATGTTCCCAATATAATAAAATAGCACCTCTGTTATCTATTTTCGAGCTAAGTTATGAAATCATATCACAATTTTCGAGTGCATATCACATTTTTCTAGATCTTTACACATTTTTCTAGTTTTTATCACCTTTTCTTACTTCATAACACATTTTTCTGGCCCTAATCTGTGTGTCATATTTTCTAATTCAAAGCATATCCTCCCCAATCAATACCATATTAATAATTTGTTGACAATTTAATGTACTAGCTTATGCCCGTGACTTCGTACGCGTGGATTGAGGTTTTTTTCCGGGATAAAAAGTAGCCTATGTTCTATTCCAGAGATAGACTTATTATAAATTCCAGACTATAATCTATCTAGAGTTAGATTTTAGTCTGGAACGGACGCCAGAACGGCTGAACCTGAAGGCTGAGCCTTTCTGGCGTGATTGAGTAACAAACATCCATCCATCCATCCATACATCCATCCATCTACCCAAACTTTCACATTTATAATATTAGTATACATATCTTACTTTTTGTTTTAGGCAATGGCGTCCTTGTGTACTGTGACGTGGCGGGCCAGTTAGGCATGTTGGTGAACTGCTATGGCAAGGACAGTGCCAGGGCTGATGGTGATGACGTTGAAATGGTTGAAAGAGCTGATGGGGATGGTAAGCTATATTCAGAACACTGACAAATTGTGTAATGACAATCTGACCATGAACCTGTGCTGTGGGTGATTTATTAATCGTTTATTTTTTCCCATTATGCAATCAGCTGCGAGAGCTATAAGCAGATTTTATTGAGTTTCCGTAGTGTGTGAGGCTGTCATCCCATTGAACTACCTATTATATTAAGAATATTTTTCCCTTTGACTTAAGTGGATGAAGTCCCAAATAGAAGCGTGTTTCAGCCTTCTTTGCTCAGTGTTCAACTTCTTCTTTTATATTTTTATATCAAGATGTTCATGAAGTTCTGACATCTTAGTAATCCATGAGGCATTAATCTATTTGAAAGATTTTTATTATTGCACCTACAAGTTAGCCCATGACTGCAATCTCACCTTACACGGCATTGTACCCGGACTTTAATAGTTCATGTACATTGTATGGGTCTCGCAAACCACACTTGAAATCTTCTATACTTACTTACTTACTAATATTATAAATGCGAAAGTTTGAATGGATGGATGGATGAATGTTTGTCACTCAATCACGCCAGATCGGCTGTACGGATCTGGATGAAATCTGGCACAGAGATCGATTATAGTCTGGAATACCACATAGGCTACTTTTTATCCCGAAAAATTAAAGAGTTCCCGCGGGAACCAAACACCTCAATCCAACCATCCAAACGCGGACGAAGTCGCGGGCATCAGCTAGTTAATTATACTTAAATTAAGAATAGGCACAATTTTTCCAGATAACGACGAAATACTCGACAACCTCATCGAGAATTACGAAAGTGATGACGGCAACGCTATATCATTGGAGAAGATAAAGAACGAAACCCTTGGCTTGGTAGATAGGGATGACTCGCGGCCGGGGTCGGTTGCACCTCCCCCCGCGCCCGCCGCGACCCCCCCGCAGCCGCCCTTCCAGCCCTCCTCTACCCCGGCACATCTAGAACACAGGTTAGTACGTCAGACAATAATGATATCATCATACTAATATTATAAATGCGAAAGTGTGTTTGTTTGTTGGTTTGTCCTTCAATCACGCCGGAACGGAGCAACGAATCGGCGTGATTTTTGGCATGGATATAGTTGAGGACCTGGAGAGTGACATAGGCTAATTTTTATCCCGGAAAATTAAGGAGTTCCCGCGGGAATACAAAATAAAACTTAAACCACGCGGACGAAGTCGCGGGCATCAGCTAGTACAAGATAATTTTTTCCAGTGCTTGGGTCGTCCTAGAATTCTTCAGTTATTCACTGGCATAGATATCCATCACCAATAATACAATAGAGTAGTTTCTTTCCATGACGATCCTGATGTTTTATGTCCTAATACATCCATACACATTTTGTCCGGACTTATGTACATAATCGTACGAATCTGGGCGAGACGGAGACATTTGTTTCTGGTCTTGTCGTGCATTAACGCAATTATCTCGAATACATAATACGGCAATTGGGGAGACTGGATGTTTAGGCTAATTTGTACTGCCACTCCCATAACCACTGAAGCCACGCCCACAACGACTGAAGCCACGCCCACAACGACTGAAGCCACGCCTACAGCAACTGAAACTACGTCCACAACGACTGACGCCACTGCCACAACGACTGTAGCCACTCAGCTTCCAGTGTCAATAATAAAATAATATTTTTTACCCTGTTATGTTATGTATGATAATCATTTTAAATTATCGATTAAAGTCAAGAAGTGCATCAAATTATGATGATGTCTCAAGTTAGTACTTTAATACAAGCTCCCAATCTAAGTGTGAGATCTATATATTAAAAAAATTAAAAAATTATAAAATTAGATCTATATATCATACTCCGGCTTCCGGCTCGAAGGACCATAATATGTTGGCGCCAAGTGCCCTATACTGTATGGTAAGGATATCTGGGCGTCCAAATAATAACAAGTGCACTGTATATACACTTATATTATTACTAGAAAAATCAAAATACAAAGTTAACCGACGATGTAACACGGTCGCTGCAGTTCGGTGTTTTAACTTTTTTTTTTTTTTTTATCCACTACAAGTTAGCCCTTGACTGCGATCTCACCTGATGGTACGTGATGATGCAGTCTAAGATGGTAGCGGGCTAACCTGTTAGGGGCATGGCAGTTATATTAAACCCATACCCCTATTCGGTTTCTACACGGCATCGTACCGGAACGCTTAATCGCTTGGCGGCACGTCTTTGCCGGTAGGGTGGTAACTAGCCACGGCCGAAGCCTCCCACCAGGCCAGACCAGGGAAAATTCAGAAATTATAAATTCCCAAATTGACCCTGCCGGGGATCGAACCCGGGACCTCCGCACGTTAAGACAACAGCGCTACACACTGCGCCACGGAGGTCGTCAAAAAACTAACAAACTCTAAGTAAAGCCTGAGCAAAGTCAAAGTATGCTCTATAGATCTTAGCATAAGACTCCAAGAGCAGATTTTAAAGAGTTGCTGGTTTGATTAATTGACAAATAGTAATCCAACCATCTTTTTCAGATACATGTGTTGGAACGACATAGGTATCGTACGCTGTCACACCGCAGAAAGTGGTGAATCGAGCATAGATGTGGAATTCCACGACTCAGGAGTTCACCATGGCATACACCTCAACAACTATCTGAACCACACCATGGCCAGTTTATCTTCACATGTACTGGCGCTAGCTTGCGAAACGCCTAGGTAAGACCTAATTTTCCATAGCTAAAATAAATAAATCGTTCATTGTTAACGACATCAAAGGGTAACGGAGCCAAATATTTTTTCAATTGCAATCACATACGTTATTTAAAAAACATACCTACGCGCCGAATTGGGAACCTCCCTTTTTGGAAGTTGGTCAAAAATATAGAAAAATTAATTCATCATCAACCGATAGACGTCCACCGCTACTCACTATATTGATATTTGATACCTACTAATTTCATAAAAATCAGAAAACCAAAAGCACATTTGAATATTTGTAATTATCATCATCACCGCGTGCTTTCTTCAAAATGAAGTTTGGCGGTCATCGTGCGAAAATCTTCTCTATTTTGAGCCACATCTTTTAGCCTTGAATAGCCAAGACCTGTCCACCCCATTACATCATCCAACTACTTGCGACATGGCGACCTGGAGCTGTCTTGCCTGCAATCCACCCTTCCAAAACTAGTCTAATAGTTCCAGAAGTATTCTAGTAAGTGAGAATTGGACTCCTCTTTGTAGATGTCCGAAGATAGCCAGTTTTATTGTATTTATAGTGTTGTTAAATAAATAGATAGATAGATAAATTCTTTATTGCCACATATAACTTAGAAATACATAATTTAATTATAAACAATAATACGGAAAACAACGCGTGCGCAAGGGCGGTCTTATCACTAAAAGTGATCTCCTCCAGACAACCCATTACTTATGGAACTTTAAAAAAGAGCGGGAAAGTGCAACAATAATAATAAACATGCAATAATAATATATGTACTACTTAAACTATACATACTAATAATACATAAATAACTAAATATAAATAAATATAAACTCATATACATAAATAGCAGAACCTATATAAACCTACATACAAAAGAAAATACTTAGATATTCTAAAATTAAAATAAATAGTTTCGTAAAATCGTAAATATTCAACTATAGACACAATTTTCAAGTAAAGAGTTTTCAAAAGTCGTAAAATTTTTCATATAGGGCCTTAACTTTGTCCGCAGTAAACTGGTGTGCATATCGCTAGTGGGCAGCAGTAAGGAATGGAGCGTGAGTATGTCGGACACAGAGGAAATCCTATGTGTAGTGGCCACCAGCGGGCTGGTCGCGTGCGCTACCAACGCGAGGCTGCTTAGACTGTTCACGCCTTGTGGGACGCAGAGACAGGTGGGCTTTTTACTACTTTGAAAAGTATAATGTCCTCCCAACCGAATTTCGTCCACGGCGGTCTATCTCCGGAGAGATTAGCCATCTGTGCGGGGTGTGCACAGGTGTGTGCGCGTACACAGGTGCACTCTCTGTTCCTTTACTCTCATAAACCGATGGGACAGAAAATCCGACACGACCGGAGAAAGATCAGGCGCAGAACCGACGGCTTAACGTGCTCTCCGAGGCATACAATGTTTTTATGTTAATTTGTTTAGGTCAAATCTTGCTACTAAATTTTAAAACAGTTATCCCAAACCGATTGAGCTAAAATTTTGCATACACGTTTAGTTTGTATGACATTAGGTAAGTGACGTCATTCTTAATCCAATATGGCGGACTAGTTAGTAATATATTTCGCGACACATCACTCGAAGGAATTACGTAAGTAAGCGTTAAATTGAAAGACAAACAAAGGTGTTATTTGCGCAGGTGATATCGTTAGCCGGGCCGGTCGTAGCTTTAGCGGGCTTCAGCACCACCGTGCTCGCAACATACCATCACACAGACCCCGGCCCCTCAGACCAGCATCTTGCAATGGATATTGTGGCACTTAATGGTAATACACAGATTCTATACTAACTTCTTGTACCTTTTTTTTTCTTTATTAACTACTAGCTGATGCCCGCGACTTCGTCCGCGTGGTTTATGTTTTTCTGATTCCCGCGGGAACTCCTCAATTTTCCGGGATAAAAAGTAGCCTATGTCACTCTTCTCCTCAACTATACCCATGCCGAAAATCACGTCGATCCGTTGCTCCGTTGCGGCGTGATTGAAGGACAAACCAACAAACCAAAAAACAAACACACTTTCGCATTTATAATATTAGTATGATTAGCTGATGCCCGAGACTTCGTCCGCGTGGATTGAGGTTTTTCGGTTCCCGCGGGATCTGTTTAATTTCGCCGGGATAAAAAGTAGCCTATGGGTCATTCCAGACTATAATCTATCCCTGTGCCAAATTTCGTCCAGATCCGTTCAGCAGTTCTGGCGTGATTAAGTAACAAACATCCATCCATCCATCCAAACTTTTGCATATTATAATAGTAGTATAGATCATTTATACAATTTTTACTACAACATACACACACTTACTTGCAAATGCTTGCAAAACTGTCCAGTAATTACATTTTTGTTTACCTCTGTGAAAGTTTTTGGGCCCAAGTAGTAAGGTCAAGGTTTTTTCTGTCAAGGAAACCATTTATTAACCACCTTGTTGACTTCTACAGTACATTACTCACTTAGTTAAATCTTTCAATATTTTATTTAACTGAAACAACAGATCTTGAACTGCAAGTAACTGACCAAACTAAAAATAAATATAGCTAAAATAAATTTTGTCCCCTAATTTTCTTTCATCAATATGGTAACTTTAATATAAATCTATCTACAGACGCTTTTTTCTAGGTCGTCAAGTACGCAGCAAAACAGTCCTTCTGCCCTTAACCCCAGGGTCCAAATTATCTTGGATCGGAACAACAGATGTAGGATCACCATGTTCTTTCGATAATACTGGCACGCTGAGATTGTATGACGTGTCCAGCGGTGTTTGGATGCCGATATGTGACACCACTACACACTCGAAAGGCGCTTCGGATTCTTGGTTTATAGTTTCGGTAAGATTTATCTAATACCAGAAATATAAAGATACTAGATGATGCCCGCGACTTCGTCCGCGTGTATTGATGTTTTTTGATTCCTGCGGGAACTTCAATTTTCCGGGATGAAAAGTAGCCTATGTCCTTCCCGGGGATGTAATTTATTTCTATACCAAATTTCATCAAAATCTGTTGAGTAGTTGGGCCGTGAAAGCGTAGCAGACAGACAGACACACATTCGCATTTATAATATTGGTATGGATATGGATTTGCACTAAAGAATACCAACTACATTTCTTTGTAAGATCGACCCTTAACAACCAACTTTTAGGTGATCTATCTATTAGTTTCTAGGGAATGCTGTTATATTTTCAAAAATTGGTCTTTTTGGACAAATACCAATGTTGTTTATCGATAGATTACAGATATTTAAATCGATTAATTATTGTTATTATAATTTCGGCCACCAGATTTTTTCTTCAAGTTCTGCTGAAACTATATACATATATATGAAATAGTTCCGATAAGGCACCCTACATAATGTACCTTCATATTCTACAGTGTTATCTAATGGTTTACTGTTCTGTTTGTAGATAAGTGAGCCAACACAAAAGGTGCGAGCGATTCTTTGCCGAGGAACTTCGTTCCCTCTGACAGTTCCTAAACCAATCGTAGCTGAACTTTCTATACAGGTATATTAGCCATGTATGTTTAATAAGCATAACCTACGAGGTATTATGCATCACTAATCAGCATGTTCGGGAGAACATCTATCTCTCTTTGCGTCGTATTCCTCATTACTGAGAGTCAAGACCCCTTTCCATTAATCACTTAATGATAGGAGTTTTCGTGGGATAATAATGCGGTGGGTTCCCACGCTCTTACGTATACGGCTCGACTAAGAGTATTTAAATTCTTAGGTTTTTTGTAACGATTATTATCAGATAGTGATATGTTAGTGATAATTACCGGGACCGACAGGTTAACGTGCTCTGCGAGGCACGGAGGAAACGAAAAGGCCAAATTTGAACCTCCAAATTCTGTCACCCATCCAGTTACCGACTTGGGTCAACGTTGCTTGACAATCGCAATCGACTGATATGCGTTGTCACAGCTAGGCCACTCGTCCCTCAAGGGAGAACGTCATTTAAAAGCATATAAAATACCCTCTATTTTTGGAATAAAAAAGATCATAATATTTTTCAGATTCCCCTTTGTGAATTGGATACAGAAAAGGGCCAATACGAGGAACAGTTAGTACGATGGGCGCACACCACATCGGAAGTTGACGTGAAGGCAGCTAGGGAAACTGCTCTCAAATTATTTGCTGTGAGTATATAGTAGTAGAATATATAGTAGTATAACTATTTGCTCCGATATCTTTTGTAAATTGTAAAATCTCAATCTGGAGGTGGGCGATAATAGCTGTAACACAGTTATTAACTAACACAGCTGTTACCGTTCCCTAGTTATTAAGGTACCTCTGTAACATTTGTCTGAATAAATTATTTATTTATTATTTATTTATTAGTTATACTAGATGATGCCCGCGACTTAGTCCGCGTGGATTAAGATTTTTATTCCCGCGGGAAAACCTAAATTTTCCGGGTATAAAAAGCCCACGTCCTTCCCCGGGATGTAACCTACCTCTATACCAAATTTCATCAAAATCGGTTGAACAGATGGGCCGTGAAAGCATAGCAGACTGACACGCTTTCGCATTTACAATATTAGTATGGATTATTAAGTTTGCCATTAAATTATACCAGCGCCATCTACCCCTCTTTCCCCCGAGCTGTCAACTCGCACGGACGTGTTTATAACCTATTAGTAAAAGTTCTAAATAATCTAAGTAATCTCAATTTATTTAAGTAAATAAAAGAGTAATTTAGTGTCTATTAGAGTGTTCACTAATAATACCTAGTAAACCTAAGCATATAATAGTGATTTAGTGCTGATATTCGTCGTATTCGCCATATTTGTGTGTGCTAAACAATGGAATGTTGCAACAAAAATCTGCGAGACAATACACTTACCTGCGATAACTGCAAACTGACGTTTCATTGTAAGTGTTTGAATATTTCCAATGCAAACTTTAACAAGGCAAAGAAATCTGCATGGAAATGCGCTAAATGCTCGACTCCACGGGGCAAGCGCGGTGACGAGACGCCGGTGGCTTCGGCCATAGTTGAACGTGACGACGCAGAATCGAACCACGAGGAGCTCCTGATTGATGAATTCTGCTCACAACAAACAAATATCACAACTGATTCACTTAGAGATATATTGAATAACTTCCTACAAAAGGTTGAAGCTAATATGAATGTAATTAAAACTGAAATATTGGAAAAAGTGTCTACGTCACAGAAAGAACTAAGTAAGGAGCTCAACACCATAAACAGCAAGTTCGGTGCGATAGAAAGGAAGCAGGTAGCTCTAGAGAATTCACTGAGTGGATTGTCTGGCTTCTACGATGAACTCAGCCAGAATCACAAAAATCTCGTGACTGAAAACCGACACCTCAAAGCCCGAATTGCAGAGCTGACGAGGAGTTCCAGTGATATGATGCAGCAAATAGACGACGCACAGAAATACATTACGTCGAAATTCATAGAAATCCGTAACGTACCGTTAAAACATGAAGAAAACCTATTAGAATATTTCAACACCTTATGCAACGCTCTAAATATTGATTTTAAGCCAAGTTATGTATGTAATATTTTTCGCAAACGCGCATACAAGGAAGATTCACAACACATTCTGTTAGAACTAAATAATGAAAGTTACAAGCAAGATATCCTGTCCGCTGTGAAGCAGCTTACTAAACAAAATAAGGAGAAACTAAGCACTAAGCACGTAGGAATTCAAGGTGAACCTAGGAATGTCTATGTATCTGAGCTACTGAGCCCTAAAGTAAAGTACTTATACTTCAAGAGCCGCCAGTTTGCTAAAACTCATAAATATGAATATTGCTGGGTGAAGAACGACAGGATCTATTTACGTAAACACAAAACCGAGCCAGCGGTACTAGTTCGTAGCGAACAGCAACTGACGGACCTCGCTTCCTCGCCGCCGGAATGTGTGGATCAAGTGCCCGCGTCCCCCACCGGGCTCACCCCGGACGTTGATTCATCACTCGAGGTGCGCGAAGCGCAAACGCATAGCCGGCGATTGAAGCTAAATAACAAATGACTATATTTATATTGTTCTATTTTGCTCGGTAATTTATGGCATTCCTTGTGTTATGATCATTACGAAGTATCTACATTTTTATTCCTAATTAATTCATATTTACTAACATGTCTACCTGCAAAACTAAACACCCACAAGTCTAATAAACATACACAGTTATTATACACCGTACGCCTCACACTTACCAAACACAAATGTATACATACTATAATCTACATTCCTATTACAGATCCTCCACGCGCGCTTGTGATGAAACACATAAAATCCTATCATAGTGACTTCTGGACTATTATATTTTGTGCACATTGTTTGGAAGAACCTACTCGGTTGGGTAAAATCCTTAAACACATTCACATTCTGGCATCTAGATACCTGTTATTACATTCAATCCTTTACAAGACAGCTTAGCGTGTGATATAGATCAGCACACCTCTGTGTGCTGTACACGAGTGACTGATCTTGATAAATTTCATGATGCATTCCTATCGAGTAATGATTCTTCCTCACAATACCTAAACATACTGACCATGAATATTAGGAGTATAAACAAGAACCTAGATGATTTTCTTGTCTTCATAACAAGATTAAAAATAAAACCTGACATCCTCGTTTTAACTGAGTGTTGGACACAGTATGTAGCTAGTCCTCCGCAAGTTGATGGTTATTCGAGTTCTCACACAAAAAATAATCACAACCAGAATGATGGGGTTATTGTATACATACGAACCCACTTACACGTATCGACATTTGAAGCTACAATCTTAGAGTCTAACTGTCTCATCATTAATTTAAAAGACATTCATCTTATCGCAATATACCGCCCAGCTGGCTTTCGTAACCCGCAACCGTTTTTAGAATCTCTTAGTACGTTTCTGGAAAGTGCAAACTATAGTCGAATTATCTTAACTGGTGACCTTAACCTTGACCTTTTACCTGACAGCCACTGTTCTTATAGCCAGGAATACCAAAATATACTTGCTACAAATGCCATTACACCAGCTCTAAATTGTCCCACGAGGGAATTGCGCTGTCTTGATCACTTTGCTACCAAAAATATACAAAACACACGAGCCTTTGAACCCACTATTACAGACCATGCACCCATCTTATTAAACTTAAAACTATGCAATAAAATGGATAACTCCTTATCGAGTAACACAACTAGATATACTTATAACTATAAAGAGATGGAGGCAAGCCTTACTCAATTAAACTGGGAAAATTACTTTAACTTGACGGACACAAATATTGCAGCAAATTTCTTAGTCAACAATTTATATGATATAATTTCTAATAACACTCATGTCTTAACTGTTTCTAAAAAACTAAAACCCATTAAACCGTGGATTACCTTTGGCATCGTTAAATGTATGAGGAAAAGAGATCGTCTTCATAGGGTATTTAAGAAAACTCCAACAGAATTAAACAAGGCGACTTATACGCAATATAGAAATATTTGCAGCACCTTGCTAATGAATCTTAAAAGAAAATACTTGCAAGGAAAACTTAGGCAAAATGCCGGTAATTCGAAAGGTACTTGGGACGCCGTCAAAGAAATATGTAACTTACCTAAATCAAATGCATCCGCTACAGCCTTACTAAATATTATGGACACAACTGAGGAATCTTTAGCTCATGTAAATAAATATTTTTCTAGTATAGGGCATGACCTTGCAACCTCAATAATTAACAAATTAGATGGGCACCACGAAAAGAATAACGCAAATGTAGTATCAAATTCTCCACTTAATTCGCTTATGTTTTACCCTACTGATATATGTGAAGTTCATAAAATTATTCTAAAACTTAAGAACAGTAGTGCATCTGGATGCGATAATATAAGTACGTGTTTTATTAAAAGATTTAAAAATTTACTCTTAGAACCTATAGCTCACTTAGTGAATGTAAGTTTGTCTTCTGGTGTTTTTCCTGAGATTTTCAAAAAAGCAGTCGTAATTCCAGTTCATAAAAGTGGAGATAAGAAATTAGTTTCCAATTATAGACCTATATCGCTATTAAGTGTATTGAGTAAGATAGTGGAAAAAGCTGCAAACTCCAGATTGGTAAAGTTTTTTGAGCAATCAAACCTCCTAGCAACAAGCCAATTTGGTTTCAGAGCCAACAGATCTACACTAGATGCGGTACTAGAAGTGACCAATCATATCACAAAATGTCTCGATAGGGGAAAGAAATGTATTGGCATTTTCCTTGACCTACAAAAAGCTTTTGATACCGTGTCAATCCCTATCTTACTCGATAGACTTTCCAGCATGGGAGTTAGGGGTATTACTTTGGACTGGTTTAAAAGCTACTTAAAAGGAAGACAGCAGTGTATTAAAATAGGCAACGTCACCAGTGAATTTTCTAACATTACTTACGGTGTCCCTCAGGGGAGCGTCTTGGGACCTACCTTGTTTCTCGCTTATATTAACCCACTCTGTAGTCTGTCCCCAAAAGCTGGACGCATTGTTTGTTTTGCAGATGACACTGTAGTTTTATTCGAAGGTAGTGATTGGGAGGAAACAAAGTCGCTCGCTGAAGAAGGACTTCAGCAAATTACTTCGTGGTTAGAAGATAACCTACTTACAATTAACACCGCAAAAACAAAATATGTGTGTTTTAGTACATCAATCAGAAATAATCCTAGCAAACACCTTAAACTTTCTATTCACACGTACCCTTGTAATCGGAAAATTAACAAAGGCATTTGTAATTGCGATATCTTATCAAAAAATAAATAAATAAAATATAAAAATAAAAGTTTTTATTAGAGGCATTAAAACCCACTCAAGTTTACATTTTAACAATGTACCGTTAAAATATTAACCTAATAATTAAACAATTTAAAACAAAATAAAAATATATGAAACTTAAAACTATCTGGGAAGGTTAAAAAAACTCTCCCCAGGGGTCATTATGAAACAGCAGTCTAATCTTTGTCATCTTACTTTCTATTACGGGTTTGATGAACAGATAGCCAATATGTGAATATTGGACTAGGCATACCATCACACACCGTTTGTAAAATGGTATTTTGAGATTGCCTGATCCTCTCCCAAAAGGATGCAACTCGTGTTCTGATAACAGCATAAAAGTCAGGCACTCTCGATTCGGCAAACATACCTGAAGCACTACAGTACCTAGGCAAACCCATCAAGATGCGAAACGCATCATTATACTGCACGCGTATTGCCGTGTAGGACTTTCTCAGAAAATTCGTCCAAAGTTGGCAGGTATAGAAACACTGACAATACGCGTTGAACAGTGTTTTCTTGACAGGCTTGCTACATTTTCCGAATCTGCGCGCTATCATGTTGCATCGAATCGAGAGTGCCCTTCTTTCCCTCTCAATATCACAGTCGTCCTTTAGGTGCTCAGTCAAAACATGTCCTAGATATTTAAATTTTGTTACAACCCGAACTGCTGATCCATACAAGAAAACTTCCGGCACCCTCTCCGGACCTTTGCCTGCGCGAAAAACTAGCATTTCGGACTTATTTACATTGTATTTCAGCCCATGAGCATCAGCATAATGCTCACAGACTGAGAGCAACTTCCTAAGTCCTTTGATAGAAGGGCTGAGAACTACCATGTCATCTGCGTAACTGAGGCTATTAAAGCATGTACTTCCAATGTGACATCCTATTTTTGTAGCTCTCAGCTCCTCTATCAAGTCGTTTACATATATATTAAACAGGTCAGGAGAGGTAATACCACCTTGACGAACTCCGCAATCTAATTTATAACAATTAGATGTCGCGTCGCCCCATTTAACACTGTTTATTTGGTTTCCGTACCAATATCTCAACAGACCCACCAATTCATTGGGAACACGAGCTTGGTATAACTTCGCCCAGAGAATTTCATAATTCACTAGGTCGAATGCTTGGCTTAAATCCAGAAAACATGCGTAAACTGACGTTTGCCGACTAGTATAATAGCTTACCGCATGTTTTAAGCTAATGATTGCTGTGTCTGTCGAGAGACCGGGCCGGAAACCAAATTGTGCGTCATCAATAACAACATTTTTCAGCAGATCGGGTTGAATCAAGCATTCCAAAATTTTGCCGGTGATGGTGCCTAAAGAAATGGGTCGGTAATTATTAATTGAACCCAAATCACCGGTTTTATTTTTGACGATCGGGATTACCACCGTTTTCATGAGATCTTGAGGAAGATACGAATATCTCACACACAGATTGTATAAACAACATAGTTTACTATGCAGTAACTCTCCTCCATATAGAACATGTTCAAGACTGAGCTCATCGTGGCCCGGAGACTTGCCTCTTTTCATTTCTCTAACAATTTTTGTCACTTGTGCGGGGATAAATTGCACTATTGGGTGGTCAAGTATACCTAAAGGACGACCGTTTGCAATCTCAGTATCAGAGTTCGTTTGACGAGGCTGAATCTTGAACTTGTCCGCAAACATGTTGGCTATCTGCTCATGACTTTGTACACCATTCACTTTCACGGGCAGGCGTGACTTAAAATTAAACTTCTTAGTTTCTTTCCAAAACTTAGGAAAATTACATTGTTTTCGGTATGCAGCTAGAATGTCAAGTTTTACAATTTCCTCATTTTGCTGACACCAGCGCAGTTTATTTTTAAAATATTTACGAGTACTTACCATTTCTGCGTATATAGGGCCAGTGGAAGGTTTACCTGCCATTACCCAAGTCTCAAAATGTAACCGATATATCATATGACTTTCCTGAACATGGAAATTCCAACCTACAACTTGCTTGCTATTCTTAGTACTTTTATTACATCGCCCAGCTGACATCTTAGAACCTAGCTGCATAACGTGAACAATTTTGCTGTAAAGCTGGTCTATAAAAACTAAATGATCATGAATTACATCGCAATTTTGATTATTGTCACAATTCTTACACCTAAAACTATCAATAATATCGACTAGATTCGTTGTACAATAATTATAGTATTTGTCTGTCTGTTCGTGATTTCTTACACCCCAACGGATACCAGTTTTATCAACCTGGTTGTCGTCGGTGGAAACACCCTCTGTCACTTCATTTAAATTACATATAACTCGTAACGGGAAATGGTCTGACCACGAGACGTCATATAAAACATTTACAGTCAGTATAGTTTCCCATGCCGCCTCTGTAGTAATGCAGTGGTCTAACCACCGACGACTTCCATGCGCTTCACTTATAAAAGTGAATGTGTCTGAGGTAGAACCTAACTTTACAACGTCTGCCCATATCCACTGCTGCTCGTCACAAAAATGTTGTAACTCCATACCAAAATTAGCATTCGGATGTGCATTAAAATCACCTAAAACGTACACTGCTGCCACATCGTCGTTTTCTTCCGTAATGGCACTTATCCTAGCTAAGCAGTCAGTAAAGTCTGGAAGGTTATCTATATCATCGGTCGGCATATAGACGTTAAAAATTAAAAAGGATCTTAAGTTTAGTGTAATGCGAACAGCCATTATTCTATCCGTTGCACAGTTTATAATCGAGACGTCGGTAAATCTTGTTTTCCTCCACATAATGGCAAGGCCACCATACGGCCTTCCGCGGAGTACACCAGTCGAGAGATCTACTGACGAACTTGCTGCGCAAGAAAAGTTTTCGTCTATACTGTGTACAAAGTCTAAGTCGTGGGGCAACAGCCATGTTTCCTGTAAGGCTACAATATCTGCGCCTCGACATAAATCGCGGATACATTGAACTGATCTCTTAATCGATTTACAATTAAAAGATATCATTGTAGTTTCTATTACAGGTTTGCTATTCATATTGATTAATAGAAACGTTCTTTAAACCATGACGCTCACGAAAAACGCGATATTTCACACCTTCTGGCCAAAACTCGTTTTTCAAAAAATGTTCTAATTTACTACGGGATATTTTAATTTTAAATGAATTAAAGGACGTTTCGTATTTTTGATTTAAAACCTGAACGTCGATGCACTCTTGCCCCATATCACGTATATGTGTCCGCATATTTTCAATCGTTGTTGTTTTCGCCAACCTCGAAACATATACAAATGCAGGTATGTCAGCCACTGTTATTGTACAAGTGCGCGGTGCGGTACCACACAAATTATTTCGTGGCATTCGTTTTTTCCTTTGCACGAGTGTAAACTCGGTGTCATCGCATTTAGCATTATGAACCTTCTGGCTGGAAGACATACGGTGCATTGTGTCTTGCGTCTTACTCGGACTTTGCACTATGTCGCGGTACGTTGGTGTGTGCGTCGTGTTCGTAGGTACGGAGAGATTGTCGGCTGGCCCAAGTGTAGACGCCGGGCGGGGTACGACATCTTGTGTACGTTTCTCCGAAGTCATTACAGGTTTCAGGGAGGACTGCTCACCTTTAGTTTTTTTTGAATCCTTCGTAGATTCAGTCAAGGCTGTGCTGATAGTGGCACGCAAGTCGTTTATTTCTGAACTGACATTAGTCTGAAGCGTGATTAATTCTTCTTTTGATGCTACTTCACCACGTAATATTGAAAGTTCTGACTTCATAGCAACAATGTCTTTAAGTAGTCGAGTAACATCTATATGGTCAAACGAGACTGGTGGAAGACGACTCAGGTCTCTCGCCACAAAAGTTGGTAACGCGGTGGGATCGACTTCCTTGAGCAGTTTAATAACATCTTTAATGTTCCTTTTTCTCTTGTCTTCCCCTTTCCTTAGTATATTTCTAGCCGCGCCATCGCCACATGCGCTGTACAATGCGCTTTTGCCCTCCTCCACTTCAGCATCGGCATCAAAAGAGGCAACTGTAAAATATCTTGGCATAACATTAGATGAACATCTTAAATGGACAGAATACCTCTAATAAAATTAAGAAACTTATTCCGTTATTCAGAAATCTTAGAGATATTGCGCCTATTGAGACGACAATTATGGTTTATAAGTCGTTGTGTCTTCCGATCATGACCTATTGTATCTGTGCATGGGGTGGGGCAGGAAAAACGTTTTTGCTTCAGTTAGAACGAGCGCACAGAACCTTACTCAAAACTATTTTTAAAAAACCATTTAGATATCCCACTGATCAATTATACAAAGAGTGCAATCTACTCAACGTTCGTCAACAATACTTAGCTTCAATAATTTTACGTTTTCACTCAAAATTTGATCACTGCACTATAATCTAAATATATAAAAGGCAAAGGTGACTGACTGACTGACTGACTGACTGACTGATCTATCAACGCACAGCTCTAACCACTGGTCGGATCGGACTGAAATTTTGCACTCAGATAGCTATTATAACGTAGGCATCCGCTAAGAAAGGAATTTTGAAAATTCCACCCCTAAGAGGGTGAAATAGGGGTTGAAAGTTTGTATGAAACTTCGTCATTTCTCAAGTTATATCCATGAAACTTGGTTTACAAGCTACGGGTAAAAATTAAGAAATATGTGTTTCACAGTTTTTGAAATTTGAGTGACATAGGCTACTTTTTATCCCGGAAAATTGAGGAGTTCCCGTGGGAATTAAAAAAAATTATTCCACGCGGACGAAGTCGCGGGCATCAGCTATTAATAATAAAAGAGTAGTAAAATTTCCATTACCAGTTACTAACACAAGTTTTGCCCAATCTCAATTTGAATTCGGCTCATCGTATGCATATAATGTATTCAGTAGGGCTAACAAAGGTATAAATTTGTATAATATTAATAAATTTAACTTGACTAAGTCTCTTAGAAGCTGGCTGGCACCTAAGGGCTACGACGCAACTGAAAATATTTTAAAAATAATAAAATAGCATTGCGTGCACTTACTCACACACACACACACGCACACACACTCACACACAAACACACACACACCACACGCACAAACACATTCAGTTTTTCACACCACAATTCATTAGTAATTAGTAATTAGTTTTTAGAAATAATTATCCTGTGTCAATGGAAGGAACTACCCTCTGCAATACAGGTCATCCTAGCGCAGAGGGTAGGGTCCGATATAAAATTTGTTGTCATTTTATGGAAATAAATATTATTCTTATTCTTATTCTTATTCTTATTCTTATTGAACGGAACCTAATACAAGGTCTCATCCATGTCTCATCTAAGGTGAAGTATCCCGAGTTCAGTTCCCGTTAGGCGCAATCTAGGTTTATTTCAATCCCTGGTCTGGTTTGTTAGCCCTTAAGATGCTCGTGGTCGTGCCGGATATCGCAAGGAAAATAATAAGGAGTGTGGGTTTATTAAAAGCCGTCTGCCATATCCCTATCAGGAAAGCCTACCACCATTTCAGACTGTATCATCATCACCCGGGCCGTCGCTCTAGCAGGAATAAGTCCTGTGCGTCATTATCTGCCCACACAAGTGTCAAAATGGGAGTTGGGACATCACAAAAGCACCTCCATGCAGCCCCATGTATCATCCAACAAACTTATCTGGCCCGGTGGCCAAAATTGGAACAAATTTTTATGCCTGTTTAGTTTTTAATATCTGGGTGACCGAGGTTTGCTCGGTGTTTTTTTTTTTTGGTAAATCGTGTTTTTTGGAAATTATATTTAAATAATAAATTATATTTTATTTTTTCTAAATAAAATATTATATTACATTTGAAAAAAAAGGGGAAAACATAATCGGACATTAGCACTCGACCCGGGGTCTTCTGGTTTCGAGACCAACCTGTTTCCCACCTGAGCTATTATAACATTGTAGATTATGGCGAAATTTATCTTCGTATTCTAATGATATTGTAGCAGTTTTTCATTGCCTGAAAACACGGACAAAACGACATTTTCTAAAAATGAATCCTAGCTAGATCGATTTTTCGCCCCCAAAACCTCCCACACACTAAATTTCATGAAAATCGTTGGAGCCGTTTCCGAGATTCAGATTATATATTATATATATATATATAGAAAAATTGCTCGTTTAAAGGTATTAATTAACTAATAATTAATATAGATTTTTCATATCTACTAGCGACGCTGTCACCACTCACCGGGTCAGACAAGTTTGACTGACTATAATGTCCTTATGACACTAGGGTGGGGATCTTCCTACCCTCGCTCTAATTCATATGCCGGGGCAGTTGCGATATCAATTATGGACTTGTGATCGATTAAAAATAAAGCCATTCTTTTATTAGTAGAACATGATGATGCCCGCGACTTCGTCCGCGTGGATAAAGATTTTTGATTCCCGCGGGAACTCTTGAATTTTCCGGGATAAAAAGGAGCCTATGTCCTTCCCCGGGATACAACATATCCCTGTACCAAATTTCATCAAAATCGGTTGAACAGGTGGGCCGTGAAAGCGTAGCAGACAGGCAAACAGACGGACAAACACACTTTATAATTTATAGTATGGATTCGTATGGATTTTATTACAATTTTAGCCCCTAATCTCGTTCCCAGCTCGCCTGTCGAAGCGAAATCGAGCAGAGGGCTCTCGAACTAATGGAGCTACTTAAAGACGACCGCTTGCTCCCTCTCGCGGCCAAATACGCGTCACGGTTAGGCCGAATGCATTTGGCCGACAAATTGTCAAATCTGGCCGAAACGTGGGAAAGAGAGGCCGACAAATTCAATGTAGCCCAGAACTCACACTTCCAAGAACTGGAAACTCAGGAAACATATGACGTCGCTAATGCAGAGCCGGATCTTAATGCGAGTTTAATTATACCGCAGAAAACTATTAAGAAGAAAATTGAAAATGACACTCCTATTAAACCAGTTGTAAGTAATCTTTTTCGCGTATTTTTGACCATTTTATAACAGACTTCCACGCTAAAATTCTACATCAATGCAGACTTCAAAAAAGGAGGACGTTCTCAATTCGGTCTCATTTAGGTCTAATATAATTATTGATTTAGGTCTAAACATCTTTTAATCCTTTGTTCGAAAACATTCAAACATGACTCTTATATTTTATATTATTTATAGCCAATAAAATCATCGCCTGGGGGTGCGAGGAATCCGTTTAGGAAGCAACAAGAAACAGCAAAGGCTGTCCAGAGTCCACTAAGCTTGACCGAGAGGACCCTTGTAGAGGTCCATGCTACCGAAGACCAAAGCGAAAACAGTGATGTGAGTGTACACGTAATGTAACATATGAATTGTATATTATTTACGAAGTGTAACATTTTTCTGTTTCTTGCCGGCACTTCTCAGTAGAATTCTTTCCGAGCCAGTGGTAGATTCTTGCGACTCGTCATAAGTGGCACAAGTTCTCCTAAATAAAATAAATCACACATTCATACATTTTCACACATGATATCTATATCTATACTAATAATATAAATGCAAAAGTTTGGATGGATGAATGGATGGATGGATGTTTATTCAATCACGTCAGAACGGCTGAACGGATCTGGATGAAATTTGGCGCAGAGATAGATTATAGTCTGGAATAGCACATAGGCTACTTTTATCCCGGAAAATTAAAGAGTTCCCGCGGGTACCAAAAAATCTCAATCCACACGGACGAAGTCCCGGGCATCAGCTAGTTACGCAATATATTGCTATCCACCGTATCCTACATTATAGCTGAAAATCAGTCGCTGAAATATTGACAAACACAAAAAATAGCTATTTCTAGTTACAGTTTTTTTACAGCTTATATAATATTTCAACCCCATCCATTTCTTGACGAAGATAGCCTTGTTAGATATTGCGATAGTGGAATAAATTTGTTGGGAGTTAAAAACCGGATGTGCTTATCTTTAAATTGAGTTGTAGCGGCATAACTTGAATGTTTAATTGTTAGTTTGATATTAATGTCATTGTTTTTTTATCATTTTAGTCTTTAAAACCAAACGAAGGGGAGACATTCGTGGACTGGTTTTCTCGCAATAAATCATCCTTGGAAAAGGAGAACCCTGAACTTAATCCGTCTGAGTTAACCCGGCATTGTGTGAGAACATTCAAATCGCTTCAAAGTAAAAATACAGAAAATGGACTGAAGAGAAAGCTTAACGAAAGCGTAGAAGAACCTCTGGTCACGAACGCACCGAAACAATCGAAACTCAGCGCCTTTTCGTTTTCAAAGAAGACTTAAACTTAAGTCTTTAGTATATTTAATTCAGGTATTTATTTCTGTTTATTTTGTGTTTGAATTTAAATATTTATGTACGATATATGTATACTAGATATAGATCTCCCAGAAACTCCCAGGTTTATTTTTCAATATTAAGCATGTTCTCAGTTCAGATGGTTATGAATGAGACCCAAAATAACAACAAAAATGCATAATCAGTAAAGTAACAGTAAAATTAAGAGTGCCTTCCTTAAGTAAAGAAGATAGACATTTAAAGCAGAACTAGGTTAGTATTATTTAGGTATTACTTTATATTTTATTATTCTGACCTTATTCTGACAAGATAATAATGCATGGAGTTTTCATTTATTGACACTTTCTATTTCTAAAAAGATTTTCAATAGACAAGGTTATTTTGAATTCAACGATTGTTGCAGGACATGGTACTATTTAGTGTTATCAAATAATTAAAATACAATTTTTAGACAATGTTAGGTATATTTCCAAATACTATATGACAAATATATATATTTGACACAAAGGACGTTTTTATTTATACATTCACTAATTCAGCTTCATCCGGAGATGGAAATATTCCATCTTTGAACATGGATTGCCATTCGCTTCCTTTGGGATAAGCGAATTTTTGAAGAGTCTCTGGGTACATTTGGGTACTGTATCCCGGTAACTGTAAATAACAAAAATATTACTAAAAGACGAGACTCAGGTCCACTTGCACAAGGCCTTTAAATGCGTTTTAAATTAAATTTTCTATACTTGTCCTTTTCGTGGAAACCCCAGAATAAACTAACCAAAAAGTGACAGCATCAAAAATTTAAATTAGTTAAATCAGTTTAGGGCGTGTTGCGCAAGTTAGATTAACAAAAATTTAATTTGCAATAACAGATTTTCGTCACGTTACCACTTTTAATACATCGAACTATGATTATATGAGAACTATGATTTTGGTAGCCCACTTACTTAATATTTATGTGCAGTACTAACAATCACAAATACAAGTAATATGTCTCAGAAATAAAAAGTACATAAAGAGCAATATAATTAAATACCTTAATGAAATATAATGAATTTACCTTAGGAGCGAGATATCTAGCGTTCTCCACTACACAGGGGTCGTAGAAGTGCTCGTGCTGTTGGTCAACGTACTCGATGAGCCGCCCCTCCATAGTGGCGGCCACGCACGCGTAGTCCCACAGCTGGAGATGCTGCACCATCTCGCACAGACCCACGCCGCCCGCGTGAGGGCACACTTTCACTGAAACCACCAGAGTTTCTGTTTAGTTCAATTTTACTTTCTCCACAAAATTTATATTGTGGCCAATTCTGTATAACACAAACTCTAAACTAAAATGACAGCTTTAAATCTAGTTCTATCCCTTTCCGCAGGGAGTATTATAAGAGGGTTAGCAATATTTTTAATGCTGTCATTTTATAATTTAGAGATTTTGCACTACAGAATCAGCCGCATTATATTAGCAAAGCCGAAATGGTGGCTCTGGGTCACCATCATATTACGTGTTAGGTCAGAATAGCGGTCCCCAGCGTAGCACCTCGGAGAAAGATCTCTTATTAGGCTGCCTGTCTACTGTAACGGAGCGGCGATGTGGCAAGCAGACCAATCAGATTCCTGACAGGTGACGCGATAATTTTATGGAGTCATCTGTCCGATTAGTCTGATCAATGGACGCTTCTCTCCGCTTCAATGGACAAGCAGACTTACGGTCGAATTGTGTCACCCGCTCCCGTATAAAAACGAAATAGGAGAAAGGTCCACTAAATGAAATTCGCCATCTCTACAATTTCATACCTTTAAGTTTCTCAGCCATGAGGTACACTGACAGGATCTCGTTAACTCCGCCGATGCGTGCAGAGTCGATCTGACAGTACTGCATGCCGCCACTCTGGAGGAACTGTTTGAACATCACGCGATTGGCACACATTTCACCCGTCGCCACTCCTATGCCGTACGGCCTAGAAATTAGGTAGGTAATTGTATTTTTGGGTTAGTGTCGATATACCAGTAAATCGCAAGCAGTTTAATTTTTCCCTTTGCGGGAAAATGGGGGGAGACTGGCTCACATTCTCTTTAAATGCCAGCTCTTGACTTTATGTCAGTACCTAGCGTACCAGCTTGCCAGCGCCTACCGCCTAGTATACCAGCTACAGATATGCGTTATAACTTGATAAAACTGACTTACTTCAGAGCCTGTGCTATAGCAGCATGCCCTAACACGTCGTCGGGCGAGGTTGGTTCCTCAATCCACATCGGTTTCAAGGGCGCCAGTTTTTTCATCCATTCGATAGCTTCTCCAACGCTCCAGGCTTGATTCGCATCTACCATCTAACGAGTAAAAATAGTTTAAAGTTCTGAATGACGCATGATATCTATACATATAATAAACTGTACATTGAAGATATTTTAAAATTTTTTTTGGAGGGCACTCATTATTCGATACTGAAGCCAAATCTGCATTTTTTTTCATTTTTGTCTGTCTGTCTGTCTGTCTGTATCTTGGCCGCGCATCACGCCGAAACTACTGAATGAATTCAAACGAAACTTGGCACGATTTGAGCCCATACCCCCGAAGGGGTGATATAGGCGTTGAGAGTTTGTATGAAAATCCTTAATTTCTCAAGTTATAGCCATGAAACTTGATAAATGAGCTGCGGGTTGAAAATGAAAACATATGTGTTTCACAGTTTTTCAAAATTCCACCCCCGAAGGGGTGAAATAGGGGTTGAGAGTTTGTATGAAAATCCTTAATTTCTCAAGTTATAGCCATGAAAGAGCATTTGGGCTTTCGTTAAAATATGAAGAAGTACGTGTTTCACCATTATAGGGGGATTATACCGTGGGATAGAATTAACTGAAAAACTTATTCTATAGTAATGAAATTACTTACTTACTAACTTGACTAAGATAATGATATAAATGATGATTATATGACAATGTACCTATGATCTAATGAAATTTAAACTTAAAAATACATAACTATTTGCACACCATTGTATGGTAGAATATGTAAGGGAAATATTATATCTGTACCCATATTCTTGCAAATAAAATATTATTTACTTTTATTTATTTATTTATATAAATAAGTGATTTTATACTTACGAAGGTGTTTTCGTCGCCTATGTATTTGCGTACTGCACTGCATCTTCGAATGTCGTCTTCCAAATTGAGTCCTACTTTGACTTTAAAATGTTTGAAACCCAGGCTTAAATATTTGTTGCACAATTCCTCCACAAGTTCGTCGCTGTAACCCATCCAACCTGAAATCGTTGCCGACAATGTGCTATTAGGGTAAACCTACCTACTTATTCTGTGCTAGAACTTAATACAGTAACTTACAATATTAGAATACTAATTACTATTACCACGTAACGAAGCGATACTATAAGGCCCGGTTTCTCTGACAAGTGACAAAGGCCAAAATGACGTTTTTCACGTACAATACTTAATAACTCACTGTATAGTATTATGGAAAGCGTTGTCGGTAGAGGTGGAAAATAAATCCACTCTTACCCCCCAGGGGGGGGGGGGGGGGGGGTACGTTGGTAGGGACTAGTGGAACAGGCCGATAATGGATGTGACTTTAGATTTCGAGCGCCAGATACTTAACTTCAGATAACTTAACTTTGAATAATATCTTATGGAAAAAAATCTCTGCTTACCAACTTGTGTCGTATACGCCGGGTAACCCTTTTCCAACAATTCTTTTACTCTTCCGTCCTTCCCAGCAAGTTTATTTTTTAACAATTGAATAGCTTCATCTTTAGTTATCACATCGGTTATATACCGAAAGTCTATAGTAGATACCAATTCCTGACAACAACATTAATGACCTATTACTTATAACAACAAGATAAGGAATTTCTGAGCAATGACCTTTACATTTAAAGTTTAGTAAACAAAGCAATGCATACATTTTGATATGTTATGCTAAAGCTTTAGCAGTTGTTTTGGTAAAGACTACACGTCTTGATCTTCGTACTCTAGAACTAGATTTTATAAGTGGCATGTGATTCGCGTTCCATCTACTGTATTTGATAGATTTTAATAGCGAGAAACCTTCACGCATGTGTGAACAACACTACAATGTTTCAACTCGACAAGATGAACGATGTGCAAAAGAAAAAGCGTAAAATTATTAAAAACGTTAATGGAATCATACTAATATTATAAATGCGAAAGTTTTTGTTTGTTGGTTTGTCCTTCAATCACACCGCAACGGATCGACGTGATTTTTGGCATGGGTTAGTTGAGGACCGAGAGTGACATAGGCTAAAATTAAGGAGTTCCCGCGGGAATAAAATCAGCTAGTATGACTATAAACCCAATACAAAATCTATTGGGAAATCTTATTTACTAACCTCTGGTGTTAAGTCAACCAATAGTCTCCACAGAGGTTTGTTTTCAAGTCTGGCCCACAAATCCCATAAAGAATTCAGGATAGCTGCCACGGCTAGATGCACAACGCCTTTTTCGGGGCCGAGCTGCAATAGTACATTGTTCACCGAGGGGAGAAAGTGACCGATTACTATCGAGGGTGTAGTTTGAGGCCCGAGGCGTAGCCGAAGGGCCGCAATACACGCGAGGTAGGAATCGTACTTTCTACCGAGTGATACATAGTGCTTTATACTACACCTGCGAGGAAAATAAGCGATAATTAGTGATTAAACGAACTTACAAAGGTTTAAAATAATAAATAAAATAAATATTTTTTTATTTCAGGCAATTTTACATACCCATATTCAAAATACAGAAACATAAAAAAAAAAATAACAAAAAGAAAAAATAACAAAAAAAAAAAGAAAAAAAAAAAGAAAAAAAAAATGTTTAGGTTAATAGTTAATAATAGATGATCAAACGAACTTCCTGAAGTGAAGTTCGATCATTATTATATGAGTCGCTTCATTCGAAGATATAATTTTTACATTGTAGTTTCCTCAATCAAGCAGCAACAATCGCACGATTTTTAGAGATGTTTTATTTTAGTATAATGATAAAATTCTCCCGCTTAAGGCATCCCTACCTGGTTACACATTCAATATTTGTTCGTCATTCTTTTTAGAGATATATAAGTACCTAATGTTATTGCAAAAATATATTTCGGGTTGGGTGGGTTGGGAATTTATTTATATATCTTCGAATGAAGCGACTCATATAATAATGATCGAACTTCACTTCAGGAAGTTCGTTTGATCATCTATTATATTTCGTCGCTTCATTCTTCAGATATAATTTTTACATTGTAGATGTTTAGAGATACAGAAAATATCTATTTTTGCAAGACCTGTATCCATGTTGAATAGATACTAATTATTGTTGTCAATATTTTTTTTTTTTTTTTTCAATCGCTTATTTGAGTCGTAATGTTTTAAGCAGCTTTATGCTTAAGGTTGGAATCATGTGCGGATTTCTTGATATTCTCATCTACGTATAGTTATATCATATGTATAGTTCATGAGTCTAAGATTTTTCTTAAGTATTCATTTTACTTTAGAAATACAATGTTGCGCTTTTTACATCAGCGCCTGAGTAACAAGCTTACAGGTTGGATGCAAGCAAATGAAACCAATAATTATTGATGTTAATGCTGCAAGATTTATAATCTAATCAAAAGTATATTAGCCGGCCCAGTACTTGGTTGTATTTACACACAACAGACGTCCAATGGGACGTTTGAACTTTGGAAACCTACCCAGAAGGGGGGAGAAAATTATTATTTTTCAAAACGCGGCGGGAAAGGAACGGGTTATTCCGGTCCTGTTGTAGAGGTCCTTTATTGTTGTAGAGGTAAATTATGTGCCTGTAGTAACAGGCACATATTTAATAAAATTATTAATAATGGTACCATTTTATGATGTTTGTCAAAAAATTATGCCATAATCAAGATTATGGAATACGACAAATACCTATTTGTGTATAAGTTCCCCGCAGAATATAAATGAAAAATGATGAATATACTCGGTCGATATTGTGATAGACTACTAGCAGTGACGTAACTATAGGGTGGCAGGACTGGCAAAATGCCACGGGCCCCCGACCAAAGAGGGCCCCGGCCCAAGAGGCCACGAGCTCAGAAATAACATCAGTGGTTTATTAAAATTAAATTCTAACGTGACTATTTTTACTGGGACGCCGGAGGGCCCCATCCGAAAAATTTGCCACGGGCCTCAGATGGTATAGTTACGCCACTGACTACTAGGTAGTACTAATGTCGACTTGGAGGTGTAAGTCGGTCGGTTTGGGCTTTAAACCCCACTGACGTTAGAAGCTTTAAATTAAGTGAGATATCAGGCTACTATACTTTTTTAACAATGGACAACCTAGTTGTTCATGTCGCTAAAAACATCAGAATCAGAATCAGAATCAGAATCAGAAATTATTTATTGCATTATACACATAATATTATAAAGGTGGTACAAAAGATAAAGTCAAGTGTATTACCATTGTCATGGCGTGCAATACTTAAAGATAATGTAAGTAAATTAAGATTATCCAGGAATTTAATGCAAGAATTATATAATATGTCAAGTCTTTAAATAAAATAACTTATAAATTGTTTGAAATTGAAAGTGTCATCATCATCATACATTTAGATTAGGAGTCAAAGAAATATTCCAATAGATTACAATCAATAATGTCAATGTACCCATTTTCATGTGTCATCAGTCATTATAAATTATTTAATATTCATAAGTACCTACTTATTTTTGAATGAATGCGTTAAATCATTTCCCTCCGTCAATTATTAAGGTAGACGCGCTGAGAGCGTGGATCTATACTCTTTACTCTTTTTACAAAAAACAAAGTATTTTAATTTTGCATTAAGCAAGTTATTATGGAGTTAGTTAAGGCGGAGTAAATTGTATGTTTTCCACGAGTGATAACGATGTAGGTATTATAATAACGACAGTGTCATGACGGTTTTTCAAAGATTGTTTCCAATATATGGACGATGCATAGATACTAAAGTTAAGATCCCGCTTCGGGCAGCATGAACTATGCATTATCCCGAGTTTGCAGTAATGCTTGCCCGCTAGCCCGCGAAAAATCTTTTTTAAAAAAAACAATAATACGATAAAATTTTACATTGTTAGGTACATCATACGAAGTCTACTTCCGGTCGTAAAAATACTCGCCGTTTAACCGACTTCCAAAACGGAAAAGGTTCTCAATTAGGTTTTTATTTTTCTGCCGTCTTCTAAGTTTAGTCAACCATTCTTACGCGTCATCGGATGTATGATATATTATGCTTCCAGCACGATAGAGATATAAAACTAGAGATTTGAGCCCAAGAACATGTGGGTAGGAAAAACGTAAAACTTGTGGGTAATTTTTGCAATTTTACCACACATTTTTGTTGCAAATTTTCTTTGCACACCACTATGAGGCAAGATACTAGCCGCTTTTATTTTCGTTTTCTGTATCTACAGTATTCGTAAATAAATTGAATTTATATAACGCTAAAGTACCTAGATAACTGATAAAAAGGATAGGTATATTCATTATCTCAGACCTTTTGTTAGCTCTCTGACGGTGTATGTACGTTTAATACTGAGAGGTTTTATATTGTGAACAATTACATCTGGAAATTTTGAACCTGAGATCTTGACTATTTCAGTCACTGAATGATTTACATTTCTTTCAGGTCTATTCATTTATTATATTTTTCACCAAATTTTGGATCATTTCCTGTCTCTTCTATCTCCGAGTACCCCGAGGAGTTCTGGATCGAGCTCTGGACAAACTTAGAGCATCTATTAAATCTGCGTGTTAACCCCCGGTTAACTGCCAGGTTTTTCGGTTACATAATATTATCGTATGAAATATACAAGGCGTAACTTCTAGCCTCTGTTAAACCTTCGTGATAACTCTCGGATAACCCCCAGGTTGTTCGCCTACACCCCATTGTTGTATGGAACGTACAAGATGAAACTTTTAGCGTGTATTTAAACCCTCGTGTTAACTCTCGGTTAACCGCCATGTTGTTCTGTTACATAATATTACAGTCTGAAAATGTAGGTACGAGACTATAAAGTTTTAGTCTCTGTGAAACCTTTGTGCTAACACTCTGTGAATCGCCAGGTTGTTCAGTTACACAATGATTTGTGATTTCTAGAGAAAAATGTTTGTTGTATGTTTTTCTTACACAGGTATGATGAAAAGTAAGGTAGACGGCCATCGTTTTAACTCTTGGTCAACCATCAGGCGTTTGTACGTTCGAATAAGCCGGTTTTCTGCTTTGAAAGCGATATAATTTAGCTGTATTTTAATGCAATATTATGATAGTGAAAAATTATTTTTATGCGAGGGTAGGTTGAATTATGAATGCATACCGGGAGTCTGATGATGATTCTATAATAATCCTTCGACGATTACGTTTCTGTTGTTCGCGTTTTCGTTTCGGCATTTCACTTAAATATTCACTTTTAAAAGTTTTAACAAACAGTGCACGTGCGTTTGCTACGTCGCACGAAAAAAATATAATAAGAGTAAAAAGTAACTTTCTTTATAAGTAGGTAAATAATTAATTTACCTGTGTTCCGGATACTTCTCGAGTATTTGTGAACGAAACGAAATCAATTTGTTTTAGGCTTGCTAAGCCGGTCCTTAGTGACGAATCTGATATAGTTGGTCGTCTTTGACTCTTCACGACTTCCCCCTTGTTCAGAGAATGGTGAATTCGTCTTGTGCATGGTGCTCAACCTCATTTGTATCTCTAAAGAATACAATAAGTGAGCGGACGAATATGGAGGTAGTATGTACGAGTATGTACGCATTTTGCGTTAATTTTGTCTCGCGGACAAAAGCTTGCAGTTAATGTGCATATCTAGTCAAGGTGATAAGTATATATTCACTGCATGAGTGTCATAAGAATATGACTCATAATTAGCTCGCAGCTAATTATGATCTCGCAATTGACTCGCAGTCAATCCCGAGTTAAAAACACTTTTTTAGTTTGCAGTTAATGTGCATATTATCTAGTCCAGGTGGCACATATTCACTGCATGAGTGTCATAAGAATATGACTCATAATTGGCTCGCAGCCAATTATGATCTCGCAATTGACTCGCAGTCAATCCCGAGTTAAAAACACTTTTTAACACTTAGTAATAGAATTTTCGACTAACCTGCAAAGTTCTCGTCATCAGACGAGTCTAACGGGCGCCAATATTTCTCCTTATCCTGCTGTCGCTAGGAGTGTCTAGCTGGAAGGTTTGATTTGCGTCGTGTTACTTCGCTAGTAACCTCCCAGTGGATTAGCGTACTTTAACACGTACTTCGTGTAAGTACTAAGTAACTATAATTACTTAGGCGAGCCATGCTGAAGGGCTTAACCTTCTTCATGGTGCCTCTTGGGCAACCCGCCGGATGGACATTTAGAATAATTAAACGCTGCATAAAAGAATAATTTCATAAGCGTGTTTTATGCTGAAAAGTTTACTCTCCTTCGTTGTTACCTCTCGGGTAAACCCTAGGAAAACCTTTAGTGAGTTAGATATTATAATTATTAATGTAATAAATACGCAAGAGCCACAATAAAAGTGACAGAACTGTTTTGTCTAAGTACCCACATACAACATAGTGTAATTTGACACTGCATGAAAATATAATTTAAGTATAATTTCTTAAGCCTGTCAGGCATGAAATAAATTGCTGAAATTGAAAGATTAAAGACTCACCGTTTTCCTGTAAGAAGCAGCGGCTGTTTCTTTTTCAATATTTTTTATTTAGATATAAAATAATAATATTAACTTTGTTGAAAGTGGGAACGTCCGATCGTTGCTACGCACGAAAAAAGAATGACGAACAAATATTGAATGTGTAACCAGGTAGGGATGCCTTAAGCGGGAGAATTTTATCATTATACTAAAATAAAACATCTCTAAAAATCGTGCGATTGTTGCTGCTTGATTGAGGAAACTACAATGTAAAAATTATATCTGAAGAATGAAGCGACGAAATATAATAGTTAATAGTCCTTAATTAGGTTAGGCTAGCTAGCTTTAATTTCTAATGTAGGTATTGTTTTCAAAAAATTTAAAAAAAAATTTAAAAAAAAAATATCGGATATCGATATCGACTATCGATATCGATAATCGACGTCGATGTCGACAATCGACATTCACCATATTATTTGACTTTTCTATGTCAAATATTATGGTGAAGCTGCTTCTAATATTATATTTAAGACATCCAAATTCTCAACGTCCATACCATATTTACTTAAAATTAAAAAACAACAGCGCGTTAGAAATGGATTTTCATACAGTTTTCTCCCCGCTTAGCACGTTAGAAATGAAAGGAGAACGGTGAAATTGGACCCACATAATTTAAAAATTATGGAAGCATCGTTCAAGTAAAAGTTTATATTAATTATAATCACAAGTTCATACGATGTTTATATAAAAAATATTAAGGCTCTCAGACATAGGAGTCAAAAGAAAGAAATTATTATAATTATTAAAAAAATAAATCATCTTGCACTAACGGAACGTTATGCGCAATTGACATATACCACCATAGACATTTTGTTGACATGACAGCACTTGTCATTATTTTTATAGGGATTTTCCCATAGAAATAGGAAGACTATAGTCGTAATTCCTAATTCCATGGATGTTCCGACACCATAGAATTAGGAATTACGACTGCTTCCTATTTCTATGTCCGACACCATCGAATGATCGATACCACATCGATACCTACTCAAATGACTAAATGAGTGGTATTCACGTTATTATCGGCTTTTGATAGTAACACGAGTAACACCCTTACTTATGTAGATCGTTTTTGATTAATAATTTTTAGGTTATATTTACTTTTAGGTAGGTCATATCTTTTTTCTCCCACTTTTTTAGACTTACGTACTATTTGCTTTTTTCTTAGTTTTGTTATGTTCTACAATTATTAATAAGTTTCCATGATGCACGCTATCCCTTTCAGTGGGTCCCAAAATACATGCATTCTCGCCATCCTCCTTTCATACATCTTTTCCTCCCGCTTAATTGGTTTGTAGCAATGACGTACTTTCTACCTCGTTTTGACAAAAGCAAGAGGGTACTTTCCGAGCGGGTGTAGTATAAATTATTAAATATAGTAAGTAAGTAGTTAACTAGGTACATTTATTTGTACAGGCTGTTTTTTACAACTTAGCTTGCTTGTTTTACCTTACTACAATTTTATTGTTTCCTTCAGGGGCCTGTAGGTAATGCATTATTTATTTTGTATCTATTCACATTTCACATATTATTGTATCAACCGTTTTCAATAAGTACCTACTACTGTAGATGTGCACCACATAAATAACAGATTGCAGAAGCTAAACAGGGGGTTATCACTTATTAAAGTTTGGGACAGCAGGTAGGTACTGCGAGAGCAATCTTATCCTTATTTAAATTGGCATACGGCCGTAATTGGTAGGTATACTAAAAGCAAAACACGAAAAGCGTTATATCAAAGTACAGTGGATTTCGGGTATAACGACGATGAAGGGACCACTCTATTTTCGTCGTTATATACGGGAGTCGTTACAGGCAAAGGTAAAGATACAGACACGTACACATGTATAGTGTAGGTATATTATATTCATTTATAATTGAAAATATTTGCACACATAATTACTCACTGGTACATTTAAAAAAATGTGTAATATTAGTTTGCTTCAATTTACCTCCGAAACGTACACGCTTCCCTACCTGCGTAACTGATATCTATAAACAAAAGGTAAAGGTCTCCACACTTGCTGACCATCTGTGTGGATGTAAACAAAAGATAAGAAATGTTTGTGAAAGAAAGAAATCTTTGTGTCTTTGGCGGCCGACTCCGGTCGCAATATCTGCATGGGATTTCTAGGAATTTGTTACAAATGATTCATTAAAAACAGTCGCTACACCCGAACTCGGCGTTACATCCAAAGGCGCTATAGCCACATGAATTTTGTACTAAAGTATGCTTTAAATTCAAGGGACTAAGATTTAACGTCGCTATAGGTAAATGGTCGCTACAACCAAGGTCGCAATAAATGAAATCCACTGTATCTAAATAAAGCCTAGTTTAGGTTGTTATCAAGAAATACGCCGCGCCTCTGCCAGTGAAAGATGTATGTACAGATCATTACTGTAATCTAGTCCTAAAACCATTTATTTTTTTGCCTATAGTCTATACCAACGATGTGTTTATTTAAGTATCTACCTACTGTAGTTATAATCTAGCTGTTAGAACCTTGGAACGTTTAATTTATCTGAGGCTAGAACAAAAATCTACCTACAGGAATAGTTATGATGACCTACCCATCTCATCTGCGAATCGTTAGTAATAGAACGCCAAAAGCCAGCGAAATCGGCGAAGATATCCGCAGCGTTTCGCCCCACGATGAACTTCTTCATGGCTCGAACCGTCAACACGACGATTTCAGTGCCTCGCCCGCAGGTGAACGTCAGCCCGAAGCCCTGTTTGCCATTCTCCGTGCTTGTCGTCACATATGCACAGGAGTAATTGGGATCTGTGTGCTATAGAACCAAAGTAGGTATGGAGAGGTTTCAGGTTCTAAAATTTTGGTTATCATTAATCATCGTCCCATCGCCGTCCACTATGGAGAGCAAGTCTTCTCACAAAATGAAAAGGGTATTGGCTATTGTCCACCATGCTGGCCAAGCAGCATGTCTAAGATGGTAGCGAGCTAACCTGTTAGGGGCATGGCAGTTATATTAAACCCATACCCCTATTCGGTTTCTACACGGCATCGTACCGGAACGCTAAATCGCTTGGCGGCACGTCTTTGCCGGTAAGGTAATTAGCCACGGCCGAAGCCTCCCACCAGGCCAGACCAGGGAAATTCAGAAATTATAAATTTCCGAACCCTGCCGGGGATCGAACCCGGGACCTCCGCACGTTAAGGCAACAGCGCTCAAACTGCGCCACGGAGGTCGTCAAAACCAAGGTACCTACACAACTTACTTACACCATACCAATGACGGATAGGTAGGTACTTAGGTACTTTATGTATCATGAATATAAAGTAGGTAAGTAGATACATATTCCTATAATAGGGCATATACAAATATTTTATATTCAGGCTTAATAATCCCAGATCTAGGCCATTTCTAGACGATATCTACCGTTTTTGAGATAGGTACGAAAGGCCGTAAAAACACATGAGTAAAGAAAGCCAATAAAAGATACCTATTACAATGCCTTGTTGCATAGTATAGTTTATTTAAAAAACTGATAATTTTATCATTACACGTGCCAAGTGTTGTTTTTAAATATTAAAGCATCTTAAATACAAAATCGTATAAAACATCATAAAGTTTGAACATTCATAAAATTAAAATTACAAAATACATTAAGTAGGTACCTACCAAAGCATCTGATCCATGTCCTCCGAGGGAAGTGGGAAACCTCACATCTTTCACGTCAATTTGAGTGATTTTTAACCCGTTTCTACTTGGAAATGGCATTATCTCAAACGCGTGTGGATGCCGACGACGTACACTATTAACTAACTACCTACTACAATAAAGTAATTCGACGACCTCCGTGGCGCAGTGTGTAGCGCCACGGGACCTCCGCACGTCAACACAACAGTCTTACGTGCGGAGCACAGACTACAGTGTATAAACGGGTGCGGAGGTCCCGGGTTCGATCCCCGGCAGGGTCAATTTGGGAATTTATAATTTCTGAATTTTCCCTGGTCTGGCCTGGTGGGAGGCTTCGGCCGTGGCTAGTTACCACCCTACCGGCAAAGACGTGCCGCCAAGCGATTTAGCGTTCCGGTACGATGCCGTGTAGAAACCGAATAGGGGTATGGGTTTAATATAACTGCCATGCCCCTAACAGATTAGCCCGCTACCATCTTAGACTGCATCATCACTTACCATCAGGTGAGATCACAGTCAAGGGCTAACTTGTAGTGGATAAAAAAATAATAATAATAATAGTTTTGTTATTATCTCACTTGTACTCACATACTACCTACCTACTTTGATAGTTTTATTATTTAAATTGTAGATAATATGTATTATGTACCTACCTATATGTTGAGTTCTTATGGGTATTAATCTATGTTTTCATTCTGGAATAACCTCAATTCAAAGAACCTTTAATTAAGAATTTTAAAAAAACTTTGCTGATACCTTTCAATTTACTTACTTACTTATTTAGGTAAGTATTGAAAATTTCACTTGGCAGTTCAAAATTTTAAATTACTTAGTAGATACATATTATATCTATCTATAAAAAAAACTTGTCTGCGAATCCGACTAAAAGTACCTAAGTAATTTAATTAAATAAGGGAAAATAATCAAATAACACGCGTTTGTCATAATACAAAATATTATATAGTTTATTTCAGAAATAGCTACTTATTATATATTTATATCAAAATTTTCCAATTTCACATGCAAAACTTAAGTAAAAAGTATTAAGATTTGTTTCAGAGTGCATGACTAGAAAATTACTTATCTAGACAATATCTAGATAAACAATTTCGAAAAAATCCCATGTTTTTTTCTCATATTTAAAATGTTTGATATCACAATTTCGACTTAGTATTACATATATTTAATATTACTTATATAACATTTATCTCTGTATATAAATCTTTCTACTTACCAATTTCGAAAAAATCCCATGTTTTTTTCTCATATTTAAAATGTTTGATATCACAATTTCGACTTAGTATTACATATATTTAATATTACTTATATACTTAACATTTATCTCTATATATAAATCTTTCTATTTACCTACTTACTTATTTATTGGAATGGAAGAACTGATATTGTAGATTGCATTATTCCACAATTACTTGGCCTTTAATTGCATAGGTACGAACGAGTACATTTAACAAGTGGGTATCCTAAAGTCCTAATTAGTTTACTAAATATAGTAAAACAAGAGCAACTATGAATACATAAAAATGCATTAAAAGTTTGTAAGTTATTCCGAAATACAGTAAAATACTTCGTATCTGAAATAGATTTCTTTATGAACAATAATTATGTCAAGCTTTCATCCACATTTAGTTCTATACCCTGTACTAGTACATTATAAGAATATGTATTGTGAACTCTTTAACTTATACCATTAAGCTTATACACAAATAAACTAATCATCGAAGGGACCAAAAAGGTCGCAAAAGCCACTTCGTTGTTAATCCTTTATGCAACATCAAAAGTTAGCTCCGGGACTTATATTTCGGTCCTTATAAATACTCATGTACCTACATATTCATATGGGGTGTTGCTTTGTACCCGGCTTGACTATAATATTATGTACTAAGGTCCTAAAAAAACTCGCCCACTCGCCACCTACAGCCGCACACGTGGGTCGTGCAGACGCGACGGCCTTTTCGTACATTTGGATAAACGAAGTACTAAATAGTTAAACCAACCGTGAGTTCCGATAATCTTGTGTCAAAACTGAACACAATAACATCAACTATAATATGTAGACAGGGAGTCTTCCACCATCGATCGTCGGAATTTAACCCTTTGAAAATAAAGCACATAAGGAGTGTGTGCGTTATTTTCAAAGAAAGGGAATCTTGTAATAGAATATTAAAAAAGTTCGAGTTACGTTACGTAAATTCACGTTTGAGTATTTTAAATTAATATAGGGCACTTAAAGTATAATATAAAATAGTGTAAAATATAATAATTATAATATTATGCGTGTCACAAAAGCTGATATTGCCACACAATCACAATTTTGCATAATCAAGCATCATGTAAATTGGACAATTTACTTGGTAATATTAATATGTAGCCTGTATAAAAGATAAGGAAAGACAAGACTGCATTAGACAATCTAAAACAAAAAGTATATAAAAATATCTTTTACAACAATAATGTAGAGAAACGATATTACTAACTTACGATAATTAACGTAATTATGTATCGAAATATAGCCTTGTTGCATTTTATTCGTGCCTTACTTCTGAATTTCATTACTCTTGGGTTTTGTTGTACATTGCTGCCAATTCTTTAACAATCTGTCTCTCACCATCCTCCCAGAGAACATTGGCTAACTTGCCTAGTGTACCATCAACGTCATTACGTATCCAATCCAGGAGCAGTTTATAGCGAGCCTAAAACCAGAACAAAATTATTACTTTAAAATATAACGCCCATTAAATTGAGGGATTGATATAGCAAACAAACCGGACGTTACGTGCGGACGGGACACTTTGAAGACAAATAGTATGGTGGCTCTATAGCAAGAAATACAACGACCCCCGCCGCGCGCCTTTTGGGATAGACCAACATTCATTTTGACTTCTCCAGCAGCTCTCGCTCGATCACATTGGCGTCAAAGTGGACCCAAAAGTTCTTGATTTAAAGTCACAAATTCAATACAACCGATTTTAATTTTGAAACGTATCGTTTGGAGTGCTGGTGGTGCTGGGTGTGAATGCATACACATAATTAAACTCTAAAACTTTGCACTTAAGTTTCATTTTACTTTGACGCTAATGTGAACGAACGCTCGATTACGATCAATCGAATTTGCATTGTAAAAACTTAGACGTAAGGCTACAGGTGCACAAATCCGTACTACCAAACACTGTGCAACTTTTCCCGTAAATTTCTGACTGTTAATTTCGTGCAGCTTCATACAAATTCCACATATCACATAATTCTTTAGAAAACATCGCGCAGTGAAATTTCAGTGCAGACTCAGCCTTGATGTGACATAGGTGCAACCTTGGTTACTTACAAAGTAACAACCTCTATAGCAGAGTCATATGACCAGCCATAGCTATTATGTAGCTAATTATTATTATGTAGCTCATAATGGGCATCAGCTAGTTTCCCAAAAAGTAATAAACAAAAAAAATGATATAAAAATATGGTGTTCTCACCTCAGCTACTCCATTTTTGGCCATGTCAATTTCGGCAGTTTCAATTTGGCCTTGCTTGTAACCCAGTCTGCGGAAGAAACTGTGCCAGTTTTTGCCCAAATGCTTTGATATATAATCTATGTAATCGTGTTCTGGCTGAAAAGAAGATAAAGAATCTTATATCATTAATTATTTTTGGTTAATTTAAATAACTTCATTAATCAAAAAAACAATTTTCACCGACTTCCAAAAGGAAACCTGCTTTAGTAAATTCTCCTCAATTCCGCACACATTTTTAAAAATTAATCCCCTCATTAGAATGCAAGTATCATCATCAGCCTTTCTGTCTATATTTTAAATGTCAAACAAAATTTTGTGAAATAATTTTTAAGGCTGATTTATTTCACACATCAGACATTCATGTTCAGAAAAAGCTGTGCTGCTTCTGTGTAATTAGGGCAGTAATTTTTAATACATGTGCCTGAGCAGCCTGCTGTACTATTAACTATGTGCTTTTGGATGGGGAGTCACTGCACATTTTAGCATATAATTTATGTTACAATTACTACAATTTATTTATTTATTACCACAATTTGTTCAAGCATACGAAGTCTGGGTTTAGCCAAATATAGCTCATGCCTAAGTTATATTTGGCCTTACCTGGTTTTTATTAGTTGTCTGAAAATTTTGCTGCTTTATAAAATACTCACCTTATTGTTAGCTTCCAACAAGAGTTGTATATGGTTAGTCTTCTCTACAGGCTCCTCATCATCGTCACATGTGGGAGAAGACGTGTTTGGCTGGCCATGGTGGCCATAAACAGGACCCATGTAGTAAATAATTTCATTCCCACATCGGACATCTTTGGAGTTCACAATGTTGATCACATTCCCGGTAGCTGGTAATTAAAAATGATTAGCCTCTAAATAGTAATAAATAAGTTCACCATTAGTTACTTAGCATTATTTGCTTTGTGTAAACTGCTGGGTGTACATCAATGTTGTTTCACCATAATGTAGAACATATAACATGAAAAGCTGTGCGTGTAACACAATAAACACACATTTTTGACTACTTTAACAAAAAAAATGAGTTTGGACTATAAAGTTAGCTGTTTATCTCTGAAGGTTAGTGTACAAAGCTCTATAGCTTTATGAGTCACATTGTTTATACAGATAAGCCTATAACATATAAATACTTACATATACCTACTTATTTTTAGAGTATCTATTTAGGGTAGATAAATATTTATTTACTTAATAACGCACCCATATTACTAATGCCTGCTTTACATGATCTTTAGTAGGTACATACCTTGAGTGTTGACAATGCTGCTTGCGTTACTGTTCCGTCGATCATCTTCTGGCATATCAGGACTCTCTTTATTTGGCATGGAAAAAGATTTCTTGTACTTCGGTTTCTTCTTGCCTTTCTTGGGATCATCTTGTTGAACAAATATGTCCTCGTTGTTCTCGGTGAAATCAACATTTTCATCCTGAGCCTCTGCCTGCGAGTTATCTTCAGGGAATGATTCATTACGCCGAGGTGGCCGCGGCACGGCATCAGATTTAAGGTTTCGGAATATTTCAAAAAACTTAGCACTTATCTTGCTAGACATTTTTTTGGAAGCTCGGTGATATTTTTTATTGTTCAACAAACAAGGAAACAAAGCAAAAACCCTTTAAAATATTTAGCGAAAGATGTTAAATGTCACTGTCATCAGAACTGTCACCGACCAAAAAGAAGGTGTGTGTTCCGTTATAAGCACTGCGAGCACTGGCAGTGCTCTTTACTGGGGACTTCCAGTGCTCTCAGTGTATTTCGGAACGCACCCAAGGTCATCATGGTTCCTTCAATCAATGAGTAAATGTCAATGAAAAATGACAGCTAAAAAGTGACAACTGGGTAACGTTTTGAAACGAGAACGAACTCTTTGGGCAGGTACATAGATTTCTTCATAAAATCAATGGATTTCTTTAAAAGATGCTTTGAAATTGGTACAAAATAAAAGCTAAAGTGAGAGTTTATCTGTTTGTTAATAGCTATTACATAATACTTAATCCGTAATTATCATGTAATTATCCTATCTCGGTATTCCTTTATGTTATTCTATTTACAAAACCCTGTGACAAAACCGCTGTCAAATCAATTTGGTCTTTCTCAACAACTGATTTGAAAATATTTTACTTTACATATATTATTACTTTTATTAAAGGTACACAGGTTACAGGTTAATAGGTAATCATGTACAAAACAGATAATGAACCAAAGTTCTATATGCCATCTTTGTCTGATCTCTTAAAATTGTATGGATTGCAGACTATCTATGCAAAATCAAATCCTCCTTCAGGAACGAATAGTCCTAGAAAAGATACAATCGGGCCGTGTCCCCCTGATGCAGCTGGCGGGGGGGACGCCCAGGCTGGGCCAAAGTGCCCGTGCAGGGTTTCAGACGGTCAGAAGTCAGCAAGCGACCGGGGAATAACTGGAGCTGGGGTTACAGGCTCTCGTACGGGTCGTATTTGCGAGCGAGAAAAAGAACTAGAGCTCCCATCAGGAGCAACCAACCCAGGATTGCTCCGACACATCCATAATGCTGCCAGATTCAGACTGCCACAGTGTTTTGAAGGGGCATGTGTGTCTGTTAAACAAAGCGCGCTCAATAACTGGGTTCTTGGACACTCTATGTCATTTAGCTCTGTTACTCCAGGTGGCTACAAAGTTTTATTATCATACGCCGATAAGAGTAAACCAATAAGTTTACCATATTTCGTGATGGAAGCGGCCCCAGGTGGACAAATGAGCTGCGAGATTCGCGTGGGACCTTCACAGGGAACTAGGGCCACAGTCGTTGCGCAGGTGGCCGATGGCGAATTGTATAGCTTTGAAAGTATCTTCGATGCTTATTTCAACAATTTTACTGCGTCAGTAATTGGTGTGAACCGAGAGTTTATTGCTCTACATTACTTGCAGGTGAGTTATGAGTATGAATGAAAAGCTGGCAGCTGGCTCATCACATTCGATGTAACTACCTACCTAACTGACAATAAGGACCTATCTATGATGTAGGGTGCGTTCCGAAATACACTGAGAGCACTGGAAGTCCCCAGTAAAGAGCACTGCCAGTGCTCGCAGTGCTTATAACGGAACACACACGTAGTTTTGAACACACCGGTCATTGTTGTCTTTGCTTCTAGCTAAAATGCAAAAAGTCTGTTTTTTTAGGTACTACAACTTACTTAACTACCTACTTTACTTCATAAAAAGAGTGCTAATGCTAAGAGGGTAAATTAATCTCTATTTTTATAAGATTATAAAAATAGAGATTAATTTATCCTTCATAAGTGGTAAGCTCTAGTTAGATTAATTGTCTTCGTGCTCAGGCTATAACAGATCAGATATCCCTCGGCGCGGAGGTAGTAGCGCGAGGACGGGTGTCGGAACTGAGCTCAGCGTCCGGCGCGGCGCGGTGGTCCGGCGAAGACCACTCCGTAAGCGCAACCCTCGGGAACAGGGGACTGGATCTGTGCTACGCGAGAGCTATGAAGCCTTTTCTCACTGTGGCTGCAATGCTTGAGGTATAATATTGTTTATGTTGATATTCTCGTCTTTAGCTCAAATCACAAATCATCGGCGCGGATGTCACATACGGTCTTAAGGCTATCGATCGTGTTCCTTCTACATCTCGATTTCAGACTAACAAGAACCTGCGACTGCGAGAGGTTGTTAAGGCATCCTTAAGTTGTTCATATCCAGATAACTCGCATGAAAGGTTATTTAGAGGAAGGTCTCCTATAATCATAGATCTTCTAAGAACACGTGTGTGCTGCTTGCTTCCAGTGGTTCCCAACTTATTTGAGATCGTAAGCCCTTTACCACAGAACAGATACCATTGTACCTACTGCCTTCTCGTTAGAGGTTTATCTTGATTAGTCAGTCATCGGAAGTTATGCTAACGCGTGCGAACTCACCAGTGTTCTTTTTTTTTTTATTTTATCCACAACAAGTTAGCCCTTGACTGCGATCTCACCTGATGGTAAGTGATGATGCAGTCTAAGATGGTAGCGGGCTAACCTGTTAGGGGCATGGCAGTTTTATTAAACCCATACCTACCCCTATACGGTTTCTACACGGCATCGTACCGGAACGCTAAATCGCTTGGCGGCACGTCTTTGCCGGTATGGTGGTAACTAGCCATGGCTGAAGCCTCCCACCAGGCCAGACCAGGGAAATTCAGAAATTATAAATTTTCCAAACCCTGCCGGGGATCGAACCCGGGACCTCCGCACGTTAATTCAACAGCGCTCAACACTGCGCCACGGAGGTCGTCAAACAAAAATGTTCTGTGCAAAATGCATTAATGAATGCGTCCTTTAGGTGGGATTTGCTATCCGACGAGCAGTAGCAACGCTGGCATACGAGTGGCATACAGACGCGTGGACAGTCCGTGGCTCCTTGGACTCGGACGGCCTGGTGGGTGCCACGCTGCAAAGGGCTCTAGGAGGAAAAAATGCTCAGTTAGCCTGCGCGATATCGGCCCTTTTGAATCACCCCAACGATAAGTTTCGTCTTGGATTTGGAATTACTGCTGCTATTATTTAATTTAGATTTATGACTAGTATTTTTTTTTTTAATAATTTCAAATGGTGCTCTTTTCGTGGAACATAGAATGTACGTAACAAAAAATGAAGTTTCTCGGCTTACTTTGTGTTTTGGCATCTTGACCTGCATGCTGTAAAAGTTAAAAAACCACGAAGCTATATGAGGTATTGACTTTTGAGTCAGAAAAGCTAAATATGCTCTATTTCTCGAGTTGACTTACCTACCAATATTGTTATTCTTATTTAGGTACTACGAAGTACCTACTTGTTGTATGCTGCCTAATTTTATATAGAGATCTACTTAGTTATTTATTGATAGCTTTTTAATTTACTTAGATTGATTTGTTTTATTTTAGTAAATTATCTACATCAAGCTATTTAATTATAGATTTTTTTTAAACTGATTTGTGATTCAATTATCAAATACTTAGGTATCGTTTTTCATTTACGCATTCTCCTATTTTCGAATACTACGTATATTAATAATACCTTAATGTGCCTTCGTAGTATCGCAATATGATAAACATGTTTGTTTCTCCTGCTAGGTACTCCTAGATTAATTATTATATTCTACCTAAATCTATGAGAAGGAGCATAGGTATAATATCTATCCCTTAGAGATATTTATTTATTATTTTATTCTACTACAAGTTAACCCTTGACTGCGATCTCACCTGATGGTAAGTGATGATGCAGTCTAAGATGGTAGCGGGCTAACCTGTTAGGGGCATGGCAGTTATATTAAACCCATACCCCTATTCGGTTTCTACTCGGCATCGTACCGGAACGCTAAAAAATGAAAGAGATCGTAAGAGATGGAAAGATTTTAAAATAAAATCGAAAGAAAATAAGACCCGGGAAAACACGTCCAATTTATAGTCGTTATTATGTTTGAAGAGTACACACATTTTTCCAATTCTCAAAACGTTTCACACCTAAGATTTACATCAGTACACAACACAAAAGGACCACATAAAAAATTCATTTTCAATATAACGATAATGTAGGCGTGTATTATTCGCCGTCGGCAAGTTCAGTCTTCAGCGTTTCACACGGAACATGCTAGGGCGGGCGCTTGCGCGAGACTTGGGCGGGGTTTCTTTTCCGCCTTCACTGCAGCGGTGTTTGAAAATGGATCGTAATAGGGTTTAGTAGGGTAGTGTTTGTGACGGGGTTGTTATTTATGTGGTGGTGTAGGCGTTCGAACCGCCTCCACTGCAGTGTGTTCCATAGAGCGTGGCGGGCGATGGCCGCGCGCGCGGTCGCGTGTTTGAAGCAGTAATGGTGATGGAGCGGCTGGCGGACTTCGTCAGCAAGTCGCTGGAAGGCGGCGACGCGCCGGCACCGCCGCCAGAGCCCGGGGAGGCTGACGACGTGGACGAGGAGGTGGACATCACCGCGCTAGAGGAGAAGGCGCCGCCGGCAAAGCGGCCGAGGAATTGGCTCGTGTCGCCTGTGCCTGTGCAGAACTATAAACGAGAAGAGGATGATGATGACCATAAACACGGTAAGTAGTCGTGAGCTTAGGTATATCTATTATTTTGTGAATGACACTCGTCGAGACAACTTCATGTGAGTACTTTAAGTATCTACAGTAAAGCCACTTGAAATAGGCTACCTTAATATTTAGCTAATAGGTAGGCATAGGTACTTTATTTGAGCCCTGGCTTGACCTAAACATTATTTAAGTAATTTATTTGGTATACCTACCTGAAATAATTTCAGGGTTCTGGTCTGTTTGTCTCGCAGCACGCTGGCATTATTTCAGGAACTAACTATACTTAATGATATCGACTTAAAATTTGGAATTTACACATTCTATAAATAGATTTTATTTATTTTGAAGCCGCGCTTAGCTATTGACAAGTGATGAAAAATTTAAAAAAAAAATCCCCTAAGTACTTATCGCCAAAGTTTGCAAAGCGAAAAATTTATGATGATTCAATTAATATTAATAGAGGTATCAGTAAACTTTACAGAAAAAATACAGCGAAGTCTCCAACTATACGAGTACATACCTACTTAGCAAAGTTTTTTAGTAATCAACACAGAGGTTTAAGTAAACTTTACAGAAAAAATACAGTGAAGTCTCCAACTACATACCTATACGAGTACCTACATAACTACTTAGCAGTTTTTTAGAAATCAACACAGAGGTTTAATTAAACTTTACAGAAAAAATACAGTGAAGTCTCCAACTACGTAAATACGAGTACCTACATACTTAGCAAAGTTTTTTAGTAAACTTTACAGAAAAAATACAGCGAAGTCTCCAACTATACGACTACATAACTTACTTAGCAAAGTTTTTTAGAAATCAACCAAATAAATGTTTGTTAATAATTATTTAATCAATTCAGTCAATTAATTTAATGAAATTAGTTGTTTACTTTCAATAGTAAACTTTACAGAAAAAATAAAGCAAAATGTCTAAAGTTTTTTTTTGTAAATCAACTATTGCTAAGTAGATATAAACAGTAAATTAATTTGACCATGTTCTTTACAAGTTTCAATATAGCTTTTGAGTTCGGAAACAGGCTTACTGGTCAGTCTGACTCGCATTAGGCCGGTTTTTAGGACGCACCTCAAAAGGAAAACAGGCCAAGTGCGAGTTGGAATCGCGCACCGAGGGTTCCGTACAAACCTGTAGTAAGTTTTAAATTATTAAAAAAAAACTACTTTCTAGATCTCGTTCAAACCAATTTTCAGTGGAAGTTTGCATGGTAATGTACATCATATATTTTTTTTAGTTTTATCATTCTCTTATTTTAGAAGTTACAGGGGGGGGGGGACGACACACATTTTACCACTTTGGTGGTTTAGTGTCTCTCGCGCAAACTATTCAGTTTAGAAAAAAATAATATCAGAAACCTCAATATAATTTTTGAAGACCTATCCATAGATACCTCACACGTATGGGTTTGATGAAAAAAAAATTTTTGAGTTTCAGTTCCAAACTTTATTGTTTTTTTTCTATTTTTGTGTGAAAATCTTAATGCGGCTCACAGAATACATCTACTTACACAGTATAGTACAACAGTATAGTTCTTATAGTTTCGGAAAAAAGTGGCTGTGACATACGGACGGACAGACAGACAGACAGACAGACATGACGAATCTATAAGGGTTCCGTTTTTGCCAAATTTGACTACGGAACCTTAATAAACCCTTAACTATAGGATCACTTCATTGTCCGTCTGTCTGTCAACCCCCTTTTTCTCGGAAACGCGTGGAGGTATCAAATTGAAATTAATATCAAATACTTAGGTCTACGGTCACTTGGAGCTGTAAAAAAATCACGTAATCAAAAGATAATTTATGCCCCAACGTTTATGCCGCAGCCCGCATATTTTGACACTCTCCAATAAATCAAAACCTAGAGGGTATTTCTCGTTGACCTAGAATCATGAAATTTGTTAAGAAGAAGGTCTAACAGCACAAGTCTAAAAAAAAACGAAAATCGCTAATGAGGGTTCCGTACTCATAGGATGTCGAATTGTTTGTCAGGCGTTACCAGCTTAGATGTAAGTCAGTTATTTCACAGCTGATTATACCTAATTAGTGTTGTTATGACATCTTTCTTCTTATCCATACTAATATTATAAATGCGAAAGTGTATCTGTCTGTCTGTCCGTCTGTCTGTCTGTCTGTCTGCTACGCTTTCACGGCCCATCTGTTCAACCGATTTGGATGAAATTTGGTTCATGGATAGGTTATATCCCGGGGAAGGACATATGCTACTTTTTATCCCGGAAAGTTAAGGAGTTCCCCCGGGAATCAAAAAAAAACGCGGACCAAGTCGCGGGCATCATATAGTTTACTATAACAATTTATTTTGTGTGGTGGTACGGAACCCTTAGTGCGCGAGTCTGCCTCGCACTTGACCGGTTTTTTTAAAACCGGCTGTGACGCTGTGGACGAATGGATTGCGCGAAATCTTGTTTTACTACGGAACTCTTTCAAGCCAGTCAGTTGTTTTGTATGCAAACAATAATAATAATTGAAAACCGCGCGTTTGAGCTAAGGGGCATCAAAACGGGCGGGCGACGTAGTGGCGACGCGAAGGCGCCGGGCGGCAATGCCATAGCCGCCCGGCGGCATTCGTGTTTTGCCTAACCAAAAACTTTAATGATTTTAGCTTCCATGGATTAAGTAGGTATAATCAATCAAATCTTAACCAAGGGTGGTTAATAGCTACGGCTGTAGCCTCCCACCAGTCTAGACCACAAAATATCCAGAAATTATGAATTCTCAAATTGACCCTGCCGGAGTTCAAAGTTCGAACCCGGGACCTTAATAAGAAATCAGGACTTCGTGTAATTTGAAAAGTGGCGATATTGCGACGATGGTGCATAAAAGTACCTACTTTCAATCGAATAAATCACCCAGTATTAAATGGGGGTATTTTGTAGATTGTTCGACAATTAATCACCGTTCGCAAGTCTAAGATGCCGAAGGAGTTAAAACACCCTCGGGACGTCAGGGGAGAGGGTGTGGCCCGCAGCGCCGCCTACGTTTGGATAATCCCTCCATTTACATAATTGCCGTATAAAAAGGAGAGCTTCCCAATTTGCTAAATTGCTTCAAACGACACTCAACGCATCGCTCGTTCGTTCGAACATTTCAACGTCTATTCTTTACTGCATCTAGGACCTACTCGTACACTCAGTAGGGAATTCTAGTAAGTATTGGTACTGTAGTTGCATAGATTATCTTTATTAAAGAAGACTCAGACCAAAATGACAATAAATACTATCAGGCATTATACTTACTTATTTAAAAATAGTCTTATACAAATCGATAAAGTCTTGCCTTGAAAGGTCAAATCAACAGTGTATTTATTTATTATCATCATTGGTGTTGGCATTTGTAAAGTAAAAAAAGTATATTCTGTGGTATCGCCTGGGCACCATGCCTAAAAAAACTTCGTGAAAAAATATGAGGTAGGTACCTATATAGAGAATTCTTCATAATGTTCTCAAAGGTGTGAGAAGATTGCCAATCTGCACTTTGCCAACGTGGACTATAATGACCAAACCATACAGAGGAGACCCGTACCTACTCAGAGTCGGCGATATAAGAGTTGAAATGATGATGATAATGTGAGTTGTTTGTTTTGTGTTTCTGTAATTTCTGTCGTTCAAATAAATAAACTGCCTCGTTGGTCTAGTGGTTGGCATGTTCGACTGCGGGCGAAGAGGTCCCGGGTTCGAGTCCCGGGTCGGGCCATAATTAGGTATTGGGTTTTTCCGACTAGAAATTCTCAGTGCTAGCCCGGAGTTAGTAAGTTGGAGGTGTTGAACCCCCCTGCCTCCGAGAGCACGTTAAGCCGTCCGTCGGTCCCGATTATTATCACGAACATGATAATAGTCGTTAAAGCCCGCCAACCCGCATTGGAGCAGCGTGGTGGGTCTAAGCTCTAATTCCCTCTCTCCTGTGAGAGTGGAGGCCTGTGCCCAGCTGTGGGACGTTAATGGGCTGTAGTGGTAAATAAATAAATCATCTCTAGATCTCACGGACAAACCGAACGGCACCGTCAACAGCAACAGCAGCGGCAAGCAGCGTCGCTCGCGCACCAACTTCACGCTGGAGCAGCTGGGCGAACTGGAGAGGCTGTTCGACGAGACGCACTACCCCGACGCCTTCATGCGAGAGGAACTGAGCCAGCGCCTCGGCCTCAGTGAAGCTAGAGTGCAGGTAAAATGCTTACACTATCCTGAATTTAGTCTTCCTAATTAGGATATTTAGGAAAGAAAAGCAATAGGTATAAGCTAGTTCAATCCACGAAGACGCGCCCCACTCTTTTTCGCAATCGCTTACAGTGCAAGTGTGCAATGTAAACTACAAGAATGTGAGTTCTATTACTACGCAGCGAGTAGCAATGTCACACACGCACACAAAATTAAATAGCGAAAAATTCCTCCGAACCCCGAACCCCGTTGTTTCCCCTCGCGATAAATAGTGAGGCGCGTCTTCGTGGATTGAACTAGCTTTATATATGCTAGTGATCACACTTTTTTTTTTAACCTCTACAAGTTAGACTGCGCTCTCTCTTGACTTGACTGAATTCAGTCACTGAATCAGTTTGTGACTGAATTTAGTCAAAGTACGGACTCTGGACGCACATAATGAACACAAATAAACAAATTCATTCTGTTACTTCTGTCTCTTCTCTTTGCGTCGTATTCCTCATTACTGAGGGTAATGAGGAATACGACGCCCTTTTCCATTAATCACATAATGGTAGGAGTTTTCTTGGGATAATAATGCAGTGGGTTCCCACGTCCTTCCGCATCCGACTCGATTAATCCGACTCGATTCCGAAAAGTATTAAACTCTTAGGTTTTTGTAACGATTAATAACAGATGTTAGTGATAATAACCGAGACCTACATGCTCTCCGAGGCACGGAGGAAGCGAAAAGGCCAAATTTGAACCTCCAAATTCGGTCACCCATCCAGTTACCGTCTTGGGTCAACGTTGCTTAACAATCGTAATCGACTGATATGCGTTATCACAACTAGGCCACTCGTCACTCACTTACGCCTGTAAAAGTTCATAATTAAATTGTGGCTGATTATTATTAAAACACAACAGTGAAACTGAACACGCTATTGAAATGATCACGTGCGATATCAATTAGGAGTAGGAGACTACTACATGCTCATTATCCCCTTCCAATTGGAATCTACCGTCGCGTCGGGTGCCTCATTACTAATGCACGTAATTACACATAACAATTAAGTATCACCCTATCGTCCATCTCTCAGGATTAACAATCACATCATACTAACATAAATGCGAAAGTGTGTTTGTTTGTTGGTTTGTTGGTTTGTTGGTTTGTTGGTTTGTCCTTCAATCACGCTGCAACGGAGCAACGGATCGACGTGATTTTTGGTATGGGTATAGTTAAGGACGGAGAGTGACATAGGCTACTTTTTATCCCGGAAAATTAAGGAGTTCCCGCGGGAATCAAAAAAACTTAAACCACGCGGACGAAGTCGCGGGCATCAGCTAGTAAGAAATAAAATTCTGGAAAATTTAGTCAAACATTTTCTAGAAGAACTTTAGTATTATGATATTGGTTTGTAAGTTGGTAGTTTCTTTAAAAAGGTCCCCTATACAGTAATTTATAAAATGTTTAAGCATAGTTTATTGTAAGTTTTCTGATGTAAGTGATATTTTAGTCTTTTTTGGGAAATAAATCTCTCTTTAAACCTAAGTATAGCCTAGTGGTTTAGACACTCGTCCTAATAATTCCGACGGTAGGAGGCACGTATAATCATATTGATTGACGGCTTCACCTTTTAGTGGTCATAGCATTGATGTAGAATTTTAGTACTAGTCTATTCGGCTTTAGGTAGGGATCGTTCCGGTCCGGCCCTGGGGGTCTACTCTCTTTATCTCAAACGAAACTTCGCAAACGAACGTAATTAGTCTGTTATTAGACCCACTCAAAATCGTTCAATCCAATCGGTCACGAAAATTTTCTATGGATCCGTACTTCGTCTGCGTGTACGAAAACGAAATAGAGAGGAGCATCTAAGAGATAATATTATGTAGGAGAGGAGTTAACGAAATTTCGTTCGTTTGTTTGCGAAGTTTCGTTTTTAGAGAAAGAGAGTAGACCCCCTGGTTCGAGGCAAAAAATTTTTTGGCGAGACTTTAAAATGCCGAAATATTAAATTAAAATAATTAATACTTCATAAGTTACTTTACGGCGTAACGGTAGCTGAATTAAGTAGCACTACATGGAAGGACTTAAATAATGTATGTAAGTGCTTTTCCTAATAGGGTCTTCAATTGAATACCCTCACACTATTAGCTTTAATCCAACAAGTGCTCAGGTTTATCGGCGATATATCGCGATTAGTGACCGATTGGCGTTAAGTGGTGTCCGGTCGAAGGGGAAAATCGAATAAATAGATAAAAGCCCCTGACCCCGAGCTCTACGTCTTCACTAGCGCCAAGTGGAGGTGTTTAAAAACAGCCACTTAAATTCTTTGTTAGGGCTGATTAGAGCACATACTACACACATCTAGTTTATAATATTAGTACCACTAATATTATAAACAGTGGCGATTCCTGGTGGTCAATCTTGGGTTTGCGCTAGCTGATGGTTAGGTATTTTCTCAATAAAACACATTTACCTCATATATCACTGATTAGGGGTTACATATAGGTTTAATATAAGTTTATAACTGATAGGTATATCCCTAACAGGTTTGCCCGCCATCTTAGAGCAGGTACTTACATCATCACCCACCACCTGGTGACATTGCAGTCAAGGGGTAACTTGTACTTACTAGAATAAAGAATAGGTACAATTTTTATTTATCTTACACCACAGATTACACTAGCAGATTCCCGCGACTTCGTCCGCGTGGAATAATTTTTTTAAATTCCCACGGGACCTCCCTAATTATTCGGGTTAATCTCGGTTCTCGTACCAAGCCTATGACGCTCACAAATAATGTGGCTTTCTGTTGGTACCAGAATTTTCAAAATCGGTTAAGTATATCCAGAGATTACCTACCCCCTACAACCTCACAAACTTTACCTCTTTATAATATTAGTATAGTGCGCGTTACATTATTACTATGATATCTTCTAAGATATTCATCTGAATTATATGGTGTAAGAGCGAATTTGATCTATATTAAATATTTGAGATGAACAACCATTTTATTTTGATAAGGATTAATACTATGTTGGTAAAAACACCTTCGCGAGTAAAGCATTGTTTTAGACCAAATTTGAAAATCATAATGACGGTTGTTGTGAGACGACCTTAAAAGATAACTATATGCTGTCGCGGACTTTTTTTTAGAACTTTTTGAGAGGAACAATTCCACAATACATTGTTTTCGTGTAACTTTTACCATTTACGCAGCGCACGCCACGGAAGCTCTCAGATGAGACAATTTTTTCCGACTTCACTCACATTATTGCAATATTCGTAGGGATCTTTAATGTTTTTCAAAATAAAATACAGCCTATGTTACTCGCCGATAATGTAGCTTTCTATAGGTGAAAGAATTTTTAAAATCGGTTGAGTGGTTTTTGAGTTTCGAAAATAATACTACACGGCACATGCGCAACTCATAGTGCACGCCTTCGGCCCGCGGTAGTGAGCGGGAGTACGCGGGCCGACGGAGTTCGAAGATTCGCGCAGTACGAGCCACGTGGCGATGCGGCGCACGTCACAACTCACAACTCACAACCAAGGTGCGAGCTGGTCATGGAGCGTGCGTGATTTTAAATAATTATCGATTAACGCAATCATTTAATTGATAAACTTATGTTTTGTGAATGGTACCTATTTCATGTTAAAAAATAAAATATTAGTATATTACTTATATAGATCTAGTATAATTGGTAAGTAACTTATTCATAATTATTGGTATTGCGGCGCAAGCTGCGCAATCTTAGAGGAATCGCCACTGATTATAAACTAGATGATGCCCGCGACTTCGTCCGCGTTGTTTAAGTTTTTTGATTCCCGGGGAACTCCTTATTTTTCCGGGAAAAAAAGTAGCCTATGTCCTTCCCCGGGATATAACCTACCCCTGTACCAAATTTCATCAAAATCGGTTGAACAGATGGGCCGTGAAAGCGTAGCAGACAGACAGACAGACAGACACACTTTCGCATTTATAATATTAGTATGGCTATGGATGGATGCGAAAGTGTGTTTGTTTGTTGGTTTATTGGTTGGTTGGTTGGTTGGTTTGTTGGTTTGTCCTTCAATCACGCCGCAATGGAGCAACGGATCGACGTGATTTTTGGCATGGGTATAGTTGAGGACCTGGAGAGTGACATAGGCTACTTTTTATCCCGGGAAATTAAGTAGTTCCCGTGGGAATCAAAAACTTAAACCACGCGGACGAAGTCGCGGGCATCAGCTAGTGATAAATAAATTATTATGGCCTGCAGTCGAAATTCCATGGACTCCTACGAATTGCGATTGATTCGCTTGCTCGTTTCCGCGTTTTCCTCTATAATATTTCTTTAAAAGAAAAGTTCACTTTCATGGCGGACGAGCTTCACCTCATCATAATATAATATCATCAGCCATTACAGTAACTTCTATTTGCGGTGATTGCATAGTCTTAACCGTTTTCCCACCAACCGACACCGATCGGCCCTAGAAATCCAGACGCCCAAAAATATCATACTAATCCATACTAATATTATAAATGCGAAAGTGTGTCTGTCTGTCTGTCTGTCCGTCTGTCTGTCTGTCTGTCTGTCTGTCTGCTACGCTTTCCCGGCCCATCTTTTCAACTGATTTTGCTGAAATTTGGTATAAAGGTAGGTAGTGGAGGAGTGACATAGGCTACTTTTTAAAATAAAGGGGTTCCCGCGGGAATAAATAGCTCGTAGTAGGTAGGTAGGTTTGACGACCTCCGATGGCGCGCTGTTGCTTTAACGTGCGGAGGTCCGGAGTTCGATCCCCGGCAGGGTCTGGAAATTTATAATTTCTGAATTTTCCCTATAGTCTGGCCTGGTGGGAGGCTTCGGCCGTGGCTAGTTACCAGCAAAGACGTGCCGCCAAGCGATTTAGCGTTCCGGTACGATGCCGTGTAGAAACCGAATAGGGGAATGGGTTTGTGGTTTATGGATGGTAGCCCGCTACCATCGACTGCATCATCACTTACCATCAGGTGAGATCGCAGTCAAGGGCTAACCTGTAGTGGGTAAAAAAAAAAGTTTCATTGTTACAAAAACTATATAATAAGCGAAATCAATACATTACTTAATGCAACTTATCTGCTTAGGTATTTCAAAACAAACACACCGATAGCTAAACTAGGGGAGAATTCATTAGCTCTCCGACTAAGTAAATAGCAAGCAAACATGTAAATACACCTCTTCATTTTATGCTTAACATTCCAGTATAACGAAATAATCAAATTAGGCATATTATGGCCTACGACCCGGACAAAACGAATGCATCATGCATGTTTATAAAATGTAACTATAGATGATGCCCGCAACTTCGTTCGCAAACATTTTGATTTCACTTTGACTATTCTGTTGGAACTCTTTGATTTTCTAGGATGAAAAGTATACCCTATTTGTTAATATCACTGTCCGGGATGTATCTATCAGTTAAATAATAATAATATCAGTTAATAAATCAGTTGACAAATTATTTTTCATCCCACCATCTCGGAAAGAGTATTTTTATTCTTCGATATCTGATGGTAAAAGCCGTTATTATCCTCTAGAGGATAAAGTAAATTGAATTTAGAACATCGTGTGCACGTTAGTAAATATCACTCGTCTATGAAGTTTGTGAATTCAAAACATCATTAAAACCTATTTACTTCTACCTCTATGGTGCCGAATTTCCATACAATCGTTTTTAATTTGTTAAAAACTCACACTCGTAACCTTCTTGGTGTACTTTTTTAATTTGCTTTGCGCGCACCATTTTCTTTCACGTCATATTGTTTAAAATTAAAACCGATTAAAAACAAGAAAATTGAAAATAAGTGAAAAACCTAAAATGAGTGATTCTAGTGACGAAGAAATTAACAGAATTGAATTTAATCTTGTGATTTTTTTTGCATTTAGACATTTCCTCGCTGAGGTGGGATGAAAAGTTACCTTGTGATTTTTTTTTGCATTGAGTCATTTCCTCGCTGAGGTGGGATGAAAAGTTACGTGTTGCACTTGAGTGAAAAGATTTTTCACCTCGTGCTCTTTTGATTCCCTCGCTGACGCTCAGGATTCTAATTTTTGAACCACTCGCTGCGCTCGTGATTCAATTTTAGAATCCTTCGCTTGCTCGGTCATCAAAATTGAGCACGCGGTTAAAAAACAACTTTTCACTCTTGTATAACAAATAACTATTAATTCAATAAATAGTAACGACTCAACCCACGCGACTTCGTCCGCGTGGATTGAGGGTTTTGGTTCCCACGGGGACTCCTTAATTTTCCGGGACAAAAGTTTCCTATGTGTTAATCCATGGTATTGACTAGGTATCTACATTCCAAACAGCCAAGTTCGTCCAGTAGTTTTCGCGTGATAGAGTAACAAACATACACGCACACACACACAACGTTTCGCCTTTATAATATTAGTGTGAGTGTATTTCGCTTTTATAATAGTAGTCTTAAATAATACATATAACCATAAATATTTGAATGTACTTATAAACTTATGGTTTAATTCACAGTATTGATCCATACTTTCGATCCATTTCGTAAATTTTAGGGGAAAAATTTAAAAAATTATATTTTTGGACTCTATTCCTAATTATTATCTTTAAAATGATATACCGCAACCCTATGTAGTTCTATAAAAAATATTTTACTTCGCATTCGCTTCTATGAGAGCCCCCCTGAAATAAAGATTTTTATAACTTTTTAAGCCATGTTCGGCGGAAGGCCATCGGTTTACATATTATATTTAAATTTGAAGTAATTACGTTCAGTAATGCAGAAGTTATAAGGCTCTGACAGACGGACGGACGGACGGACGGACAAGTGCCAATTCACTCAAGTAGACTCAGAGACCTTCGCTTCGCTCGGTCAATAAATGCGAAAGTGTGTAGCTGTCTGTCTGCTACGCTTTCACGGCCCATCTGTACAACCGATTTTGATGAAATTTGGTATAGGGATAGTTTGTACCCCGGGAAAGGCCATAGGCTACTTTTTATCTCGGAAAATTAAAAAAATTCCGTAGTAATGAAAAAACCTTGATCCACGCGGACGAAGTCGCGGGCATCATCTAGTATTCTATAAGCGAGGGGCAGTTGTAGGCAGAGCAGCCTGTCTGCAATCAGCGCTCCGCGTGCCCTCTTCGCTAATGCGGTTAACCGTATTTGCACATTTGCCTATTTGTCTGTACGTCTGTGTACCTACTGTCTATCTACCTTGCAAGTACCTGTGTCCGGTGGCTGCCTATCCACATATTACCTTAACGTAATGTGTATAACAACGTAACTACATGTTTGTGAGCCCTAGTTGAGACAGCGAATGTCAATCGATGGGTAAGTTACATTAGACCTCGGTTGACGACTTCCCTGGCGCAGTGTTGAGCGCTGTTGTCTTAACGTGGGAGGTCCCGAATTCGATCCCCGGCAGAGTTAATTTGGGAATTTATAATTCTGAATGTTCTCTGGTCTGGCCTGGTGGGAGGCTTCGGCCGTGGCTAGTTACCACCCTACCGGCAAAGACGTGCCGCCAAGCGATTTAGCGTTCCGGTACGATGCCGTGTAGAAACCGAGTAGGGGATAGCACAGAATAATATAATAGTACTAACGTAGGGATAGCCTTAATAGTAGTAGGTATAATTGGGGCATCTGGATCACATCCTTTCAAATAGAGGATGTGACCCAGATACCCCAATTCTACCTCCTACTTTGAAAAGAGGAAATGTCTCTATTCTAATAGATGAAAATCATTTATTGAATAGGTGTTCTATTTGAATAAAATGCATTGCCTCTATTCGAAAAGATGCAGTTTTTCTTTATAAATATATGTTAATGAATAAGGGAAACTAATTGTATATTCAAATAGATGAAAATTTATTAATTAAACAAAATATGAGTATTAAAATACAACGCATGCCATCTATTTGAAAGATGCATTTTGTATAATATTTTGACAGATGTAAATGAATAGATGAAATTTGTTTGTTCTAATAGATTCAAATTTATTTATTAAATAAATGTTCTATTAGTATACAACACATTAGTTCCATTTGAAATATGTGTTTGGCCCATTTAAATCTTGAATAAATGTAATTGAATAGATGAAATAAAATTGATTAAGGAACTTATTTTTTATTCAATTTTTAATTATGTGATTCACATGCTCGAAGATTTTAAAAATAAAACAAAAGATTGATAAAAATGTTTATTTCTAATAAAAACATAATAATTATTCTAATTACTTAGTACTATATACTTTAATATTGATTAATTTATTTTCTAAACACCATTTTTTTAAACATATTACATTTCTAACAGCACAAATATCATAATGATACATACAACAATATAAATCATCGCTTAACATATATTTTTGATGTAAACTTATTAAACTAGGACAGTTTTTATCTTCTAAATTAAAAACAGCGTTGGTTTTAAACATCTTCATTAACCATTCACGTTTTTCAAGTCCTTTAACATATATAGATTTACCATCTAAAATCATTTGAATGATATTCTTATAATTGTGATGTGGTATATAACCCTGATTCCAGTATATTCCTCTGTTTTTTTCAATCCAACTTACATGTCTTCGTTCAGTTTTTGTTAAATCATAAAATGGAAATGGTGGTTTGATTAAAAAGCTTTGAATGTGGTTATTACAAATAATAGCAAGTTCTTTTAAAATAAATTCATTGTTATCATTTTTAAAGCCTTGGATATCCACTATAGCGTTCATGATAATTTTCGAACTATATTACTTAATGGCTTATACTCTATGAGTCGATCGTTTATAATGAGACAAAATGCCGTTGTATTTTCAGGAATATCCTCAGAATTTTCTATTTCTATTCGTACATCCACCGGCCCAGTTTTTATGTTTTCGTTTTGCCTTGTACAATCAATAACAAATAATGGAGCTTTTTCTTTAAATGTAATCAAATCAAGCAACGGATCCGCTGGAAGGTTGTAATAAGACTGACGAAATCTAGTGTACATTTCATATAATAAATTATATTTATTTTCATCAAATTTCAGATTAAGAGATTCATATGGAAAGTATTGTGAATTCAGAAACAGTGTCACGTTATTTATTTTACAATGATCAAACGAGGAGCTATCTTTCGATTTATTATTTTTCTTACTGGATTGAAGACCAAATATAACATATCGAGGTTTTTCCAATTGAGAAGTTGTTTTAACTGACCAAGAATGTTTTGTAGTTTTAGGTAAAAAGGGATACTCATATAAATCCCAGTTTCTGAACGCTATCTGTATAGGTTTATCTTTTTCTAAAAGTTTAAGTAATGTAAGTCTTTCACGATCTGATACTTTGACGTGTGGTACACGCCACTGTATTCTGTTTATTGTGAATTGTACATTAGAAGTATCGTCTATTTTAACGCTATTTATATTAGAGTTACTTCTATTCAAAATAAGCTCATGTTTACAATTCATAATGATTTTATTATAGTCTTCAGCAAATCCCATTATTTTATTTAATGGAATAACAACATTAAAACATCCGTCATTACTTTTAATTCCATTCAAGTTCCAACCCCATATAGCTGCAACTTTACTTTGTCCCACATTCATCGATACATATGATTTCATTGTTGTTGTTATTCCAACATTCTTAACCCGGTCTATTTCAATACCGTTTAATTCATATCTGATGTCTTGAAATAAAAACATAATTGCATTATTAGTAAACTCTATAGGTGCACTAAGAGGTTTATGATCTTTACCAATAATCACTGCTTTTCCTTCTATGTTTAAAGAACTGGCGGATGGTAGAATGTAAATATCTTGTTGATGTATGGGAATCCGAATTTCATCATTTTCTTTAAAACTATTATTATAAGGGCTGTAAGTATGAATTTCGTAGCTTTCGATCGAATTATCATAGTGCGGTAACTCAGCGATCTTCAGTATATTCATATTTTATATCCAATGGAGCGAAGAAATTCTTTATTTCTTTTTGTAAGCCTCTTGGTCTTCCAGGATCTGATACGTCTACGATCTTTCACAACTCGCGGTGTAGTAGTACGTTTTATTACGTTATTTGAGTTTTTATTAAATACCATCATTTTTGCTTTCGTAAATGTAGGCGTAAATGAATATTCTCTTTTCTGAAGTCAATGTTCTTACCGTGTTCATCAACAATTTTTATATTTATCGATGTTATGATATTTTTATTAACTGGAAAGTAAATAATATTTTGGGGCTCTTCTTTGAATGGATATCCGGGGGGCACGTAAGGTTCGAATTCGTATATAACGTGAGACGGCGACCCGTTAGTAAATGAACCGTTTATCAAATCACATTCGATTCGTATCACGGATGGGGATAAAATGTTGACTGAGTTATCAGATTCATGCCATTTATTTGCTTCTAATTTAATATTTTTAAAACCCAACACACCACCTATACTGCTTTCTACATCGAAATCTATAGTACTAGTACAAAATATTAAACATTTTAAAGTATTATTATTGGGTCTTATTTTTATATCACAATCCACTGCTTTGCTTATAAGATAGTCGGCTATGTCGAATAAATCATAAGCACCGTCAGGAATTATGATTTTTTTATCTTTTCCATAAGCAAAAGTATTGTTACTATGATTTATGTTTGGTATAGAATTAATGACTGAGAAGTACATCAACCCGCACTCATAATTATTATCTTCTATATTTAAAGGAGGTTGGAAATGTGATTCCAGAAGGGACCCTTTTCTGGTGAATGTTATTACTTTACTCATAATGAAGTCTCAAAATACGTTTAACTCGCCCTAACTACTTCTTAATTCTAATCATTATTACAATTATACCAAAATTTATGCAAAAAGTCTAAACTTAAATGTCCACAATTAAAAGGATGATCCTGCTGAATATTGTCATAGTTATAATAAATATTTGATCCAAGATATTTAATTAATTCCTTTGGCGGTTTTAAGTTACCGTAACTATCAAAATATTCAATATAATTATTATATTTCGCGTAGGCTACCCAATGAGTACCAGGATTTTTTGAATCATCTAAATTAATTATACCACATTCCTTTTGGTAAGGATACTTTGGTAATTTATCTCTCATAAACACTCCACGAAAATGAGGTATATACTTTTTTGAATAATTCATAATATCTTTATTGGTGAGAGCCCTTTTGGGTAGCCGCATTTTCAGTTTTTTTTATCAGATACATTTATTCCAAAACCTTCTTTATATGACTCGATGGTCAATCCTTTTCCAAAAGATAGAGATTCAACTTTTTTATTTTTCCTTTTCAAATCTTCCAAGCGTCTTTTCGCAATTTTATAATCATTAATAGCTTTAGAGATGCCAGCAGTACCGCCAGCTAAATTTCCACTAGCAGATAACCCAGCGAAAATAGGAACTAAGGGCATATAGCCACCTGTTTTTGGAATAGGAATGATGCGAGGAATTGTTATATCCGCATTTGAAGCTAGTTGCTTAGCTGCTTCCACTGCTAATTTTATTGCCATTTTCTTACATGTAGGTTTTAATTTATGTAGATGTTTTTTTGCATGTGCAATCACGAACTTCAAGTTTTGTTTTAAACCCGTTCCAGAACTAGATTTTGCACGTTTATTTTTATAATATCTCAAACCTGCACCGGTTTTAACTTTGGCTAACATCGCTTTGTTAACAATATGTGCTGCAATCTTTTCCCCTAAACTGGCATCAGGTGCCGTTATGCGGTTTCTCGCCATTTTCATCAGTATTATATCAGCTTTATGACGATCAGTTATAGCTGAAGATTTTTGATAGGCTATGTCGTGCGCCTTACAGTACTCGTCTAACTGGTTGATTCCTTCCTTGTTCTTATGCAATTTTTCAGCTAATTTCGTACCAGGTCCGCAATAATTGTATCCAGGTAGATGAAGCTCAACGGGTAAGTGATTAATAAACCAATTTAAGACACTACTCCTGACCATGTCCTTAAATATACTAAATATATTTTGTTAGAATGAACCCCTTAAATAAGTATTCAATTTAGAGAATGATATTTGTCTTATCAATCCAGCTATTCTCAAGAGAAGGTAAACCCAACCACTTTACAAACACTTTATTTCCCTTTCTTTTTAATACTTTTTCAATAAGATATATGTCCGGATGTTTTGTTTTCAGTAATTCCTGAGTATAAAATGATCCCAAAATAGGTTGACCTCTCATATCTTTTAGTAAATATGTAACAGGATTGGTTTTATTCTCTTTTGTGATGGTAAATATTTCTGTTGACCAGTTAGGTGTATATCCCTTTTCAAATGTTCCTTTATGCTTACTTATACGCACAGAATCTCCAACCTTCAATCGCCTCAAACGACTTATTAGATGAAACTTACGTTTTTGCAGATTATATCTTTGTAATAAAATATTCTTATTATTTCCATCGACTTCGCTTGGCTTCCGATTGATAGTACGATGAATAGTATTGTTATAATCGTTAATAATTTTATCTAAGGTACCATCGACCCATTTATAATCTCCTTTTACAGCAAATTCTTTATATAACTTAGACTTTAATGTTCTAATGAATCGTTCTGCAATCGATGCTTTCTTTGTAGAATAAGTTGAATAATGATTTATATTGTACGATTTAGTTAATTGTTTAAATTTATCATTATAAAATTCAGTACCAAAGTCAGTTTGTAAGTTTATAGGTTTTCGACCTCTGTCTAATACTTTTCAAACGCATTGCACACAACGTCTTTTTTTTTAAATTTGAGCGGGAAAGCCCAGCCATACTTTGAAAAGGTGTCAATAATGACTAAAATGTATTTATAACCTGAATTTTCTTTAGAAATGGATTGCATATCAATTAAATCAGCTTGCCATAGGTCATCTATATCTTTCATTAAAACTTGCCTTCTCGGGAAATTTATCCTAGCATATTTATGTATTTCGTTTATCACATCTACTTTGCTCATTCTTCTTCTTAAATTTGGCAAAGTCAATCAGATTTTCCAGATTAGTTAATCTGCATAATACCGTTGTGACTAAGTCATTTATAGCTGTAATTTTTTTATTGCAGTCAATGGTTAAGTTATCAACGTATTCTTTCGTAACACTATCAGCAGCATTTAAGGGGATATTTAGATTTGTTATTCTTTTATTTTCGGCATCTAAATTTCCATTACTTAATACCCTAAGAGCACAGTTATTAATAACTCCAGTATCATGAAATTTTGATTTTTTATTCAAGTAATGCCCAAACTTATCAACGTTCATGTTGAAGTGTTCACTTTAAACTAAACAACTGTGATATGTACGATTATTTTTATTCTTTAATGATACCAGCTTCTCTGAGTTCTTCTATTATTGATATTATCTCATTATCATGGCTAGTATTGCCAGCATTCTTTGAAACTATAAGCAATTTTAATCTATCAACCAATTCATTGGGATCATCCCAATAAATAAGATCTGTATTTGGTTTAAATTTTTTTTTTAATGTTGATAGTTCACCGCCTAGTTTTGGGTTACTTTTAGAGTCAAAAAATAATGGTTTTATTATTTCTCGATACTTTACACCTTTATCTCCTTTAATTTGTCCATGAGTATGATAATCCCTTTTATGCGCATTCGTGTGATACAATATATCTTTGTATACAAGTTTATCTTTATCTCGTATCAGTGACAAATCAGGTTTCTTTCGTAATAATAGTTCTTTTAAGCCTGGAGTTAATTCATATGATCGCCCACCAATGTTTGCTATAATAGTTTTATCTCCCGTTATAGAGTTTTCATTTTTAGTAAACTGTACCTCAGAATTTCCAATCATTATGTTCTTATCATGTTCCTTTCGTATTCCAAAAGGAATATCCATATTGTCATAAATATCGATAATATCGTCTTTTTCTAATGACATGTCTAGATCGGTATTTTTTGATTTGTCAAAACTGACAATATTTTCACCATTATTAATATATTTTTCATTATTATTATATTTTTCATTCATAAATTCATTATTTTTTCCAGTAAAATGTTCTTTTAGTATAAGCTCATTTAAATTACCGAGAGATTCATTTTTTTCTGTACTTACTTTCTCATCATTGTTAATAGGTTTGCGATTATCAACTAATATTTTCAATGGTTCTGTTACTGGTTTCAATATTTTGTTAAGGGTTAAATTAGCATTGTCATCGACGTCACGCATATGTTTTAATTTATTTTTTATAGCATCAACTGAATGTAATAATTGTTTTTTAATATTTTGCTCCATTATCCCAAACTCCTGTATGTTAGTTAAGACAATGATGTGTACAAATGAATTTCTTTGTATGTTTTCTCATATTTATATAAAGACATCAACTTAACATTATAAAAGTGTCAAAAGCTTTCCTATATCTTCCTTTATTCATTTCACAGTCTTTATTAATGACTAAGAAGCTATGGGGTTTCTTCCACACGGTTGTACATATTTCTTTAAATTTATGCCAAGATATGTCTGTATTAACATGTTCTTCAAATACATGTTTTAGATTGACATCATCTTGCTTAAACAAAATCAGTAAATTCGCATTGTCACGCAATAACTGTTTGGGAATTTTGGAATAAGTCTGTGTTAAATAAAAACAATCTAATTGCTTATGTCTTCCCATCGCGAAGTAGTTACGTATGTTCGCTTGGTTTTCACAGACTACGTCATCGAAAATAATTATAGAGTTCAGTAAAGCTTCATTTGGATGAATAATGTTACTACCATCAAATATGAACAACTTTACTTCTGGAATCTTTTTTAACACAGCAGCCAGAAATGTGTATTTAGGTTGAAAAGCGGTTCTTGAATACAAATATATGTTTTTAAACTTCAGTCCATTAGAATGCAACAGCAAACTTAGCATAACATTTGTTTTGCCACAATTCGATGGACCGCAAATTATACAGCGGATAGAATTGGGTAGAAGTTCACTATGTTTTACACGTGATTTGTTCTCACACACATCTATAGCATTTATATCCAATGAAAGGGGTTGTTTAATTAACTTCATTATGCCATTTGATTCATAATCAATTAATCCAGAGTATTTATAGGTGCTTCAATTGTGAAAAAATAAAAAATCTATATAAGTGTAAAAAATATATGTATTATTGCAAATAAATAATTTACTATCAAAATAATTATTACTAGTACAATAATTATTACAATAATATAGTATTATTCCTATTAGTAAATCTAAAAATATGAATAATAAGAATTTTATTTAGTTCATCAGACAAGTGAGAATATGCCTAATTTAATTAATTAAAACAAGTGTAAGTAAATATTCCTTTTGATAAATTTAATAATAGGTTTCAGAAACAAATAGTACTCATAATCATTCTAAAAAATAGTCTTTGTATGACCCCAAGGCAAGGTTTCTATTTGATCAGTCAAAATTTGACGTTTGTCATCATTCCTGTTCAAAACAATTTTATCTATTTGCTGCGTATATAACACATGCTTTATAGATCGTATTATATTCATTTTACACCTTAAATCTTTATCCTCTTTCAAAGCATCTCTATACCTATTCAAACTTAAACGTTTACTTATAGCTTTTGAAATACCTTTCGCTTTCTTTATGTCACACTTTATACTATGGATATAGTAAAGTTTGGCCCTTAAACCAATGAATTCTTTTATGATGTCACCTCCTAATTCATCCTTAAAAAGACCGGGTACTTTCTCATTCAGTTTTGGGATATCAAATATATTTAATGGCGGATAGTTGCTTGTATCAAAATTAAAAATATTTTTCTTAATATCTTCGTAAACATCTTTTGTTTCAACTAAGTACATTAAACTATCTGTGTCGGTATAGCAAAGTTTAGCTCTTTTAGAATAAAGTTTTTTAACGAAATCGTAATGAAATGTATAAAGATGTTTCTTCGCATATTCTAAAACTGTAAATCCTATATAAATCGGTCGATCGAGAATTATTTTTTCTTTACTTAATTGAACTGCTACAAAATTTTCAGAGAATACCAAAATATTTTTTAAATTAGGACGAGCAATTAATTTTTCTGCGCAAAGGGATTTGTTTGTTTTATTATCATTATCATTCCATTTCGTGACTAATTTAACATCAACTTGTTTCCGTTTATTTTCAATAGTTTTTCCAAATATAGAATTGTTTAATAATTTAAAAAAGTCTTTTTCAAATTCATTTGTAGCCGACTTTCGTAATTGTGTATTCAAATCAATATATTTTTTTAAAAAATTATCTTGACGAAAACATAATACACGATGACATTTTCTTAATATCAAACCATTTTTTAGACATTCTTTTAAATGTGTGTAGTGAATGACGTATTTATATTTGTCATATAAATTAGCTATTAGTTTTGATGTCTTTCCTCCCGGTGGTGTAAACTTTTCAGCGGCAAATGGTAAGTCTTTGTGAACATCGTGTAAAATATCCGGATACATAAGATCCACTTCTAAAATATATCCAAATTCAGAATCATCAGAAATATCTCTAGGATCAAAACATGTTATTTCCTTTTGAGATAAAAAACGAAAATCTGATATCGGTAATTTTTTCGTCATAGCATAGCCATAAAGATTATTGCAATCGAGATATAACAAATATGTACTTGGTTTGGAATCATTATAATCTGGCAGATATTTATTATTAGCCTCGGCATGTCGAAGTGAGCATTGTGCTAAACCACCTCGAATACCTCTTTCAAGAAGCTCGTAAATTTCTAAATCGTTTATCAAATCTAATTGTATACCAGTAGATAATAACATCGCATCCCAACTTAAGCCAGGTGAAGACATATAATACAATGGATCTAACTTATAATAAAGCAAACAATTTTTTCGGAAATTCTCAAACACATCACATAACAAGATAACATCACACTTTAAATATAGGTCTGTGTATTCGCCAAGCGAATGGATATCAAAAATATGCCATATCATTATAGCTCGTTCATACTCATTATCATTGATATGTTCTAATTTTAAACTATTATAAAAGTGCTCTTTTGACGGCAGCTGAAATTCTTCATATTTTTTCCATGAATCAATGTAATCATAGGGGTAAATTCCTTTTTTTCTTAACAAATTAAACTGTTTTTTGCAGGGAAACTCTTTCTTAAAATGAGTAAGGTCGTTTTCTGATAAGTTGTTACTCAGTATTTCTAAACTTGAATGCAAAAATTGAAATGAATCAATAAATCTCATTTTTAAGGTCTCATGGTCGTGAACTGGCACAAATTTTGTTATTGAAAGATATTTCTCTTTGCTTTTCGGAATAATTTCAATTTTTCCAGGATATTCAGCTAATTTTTCAATAAACATGTGACTGTCATATCCCAACAAATTATGAATAACAATTGGAACAAATGAACACTCTTTATACAATAAATTACAATAAGAATGGGCTGCACCTCGGTACTGTCCAGTAACATGATCATGATCTTGGACTCTATCATCGAATAGTAATTGGTCACAAATATGACAATTAACAGTATTTTTAAATTCATCCGCTTGTGTTTTCGTCAAAGGTATCATTGGTTTCTTATCCGATAAAATGTAGTAAATTCTTAATAACTCTTCAATTAAGTATTGTACAAATTTTTCCACACAATCTGAACCTCTGTATGAAACATACTTATTTAAACTTGAATCATATGAGCAACATATATAATATCCAAAACAAGATGCTTGATGTCGTCTTATCCTGCGCGTGCGCTCGGTAGATGTTTCATCAGCATCATCAACATGAAGCAATATGCTCTCAAAATCAGCATAAATGACAAATGGTACTTTTTGTTTTCTCTCATAATTCTTGAATTTCAGTTTACTGTTCTTATCAGGTAATTCAGTAAGTATTTTTGAACAGCTATGTTGATTAAATTTAGTTTTATTATGATAAAATTGCAAACACCCATCACACAAAAACATTTTTCCTTTATGCTTACTATTCTGCTTCCGAACTAGGCGCATAAGATCTTTAATGAGACAATAGTGCCCGATACCAGTTTTTTCAATATATAATAAATTAATATGATTCATTTTTCTATTTTGAGTAACATACAAAGGTCCAGTCACATTATTTTTATTGTCTAAGCCATAAACTTGAATACTTATATTACTATTGTTTTTTTCAAATAAACTTATGTCTTTTGACGATGGTGGAAAAGTCATTCCGCTCGTATTAAGTATATTTGCGTAATGTGGATAAGAAGTAGTACGACATACATTGCGTTTCGATGGAAACAAAGCAGCCATTACACACCATAGAAAACAGCAATTATCATTATTTTTAATGTTTAAACAACTCTTCGTATTTTTAATATTTTCAGGTAAGTCAATGTACATTCCACCTCGTAAAGGATTGTATTTATTGATACTTATTTCTAGGTGACTTATTGAATGAAAAGTCCAGCCTGATTCTTTGTGCTCGAATTCAGACATGTTACTGGTGAGCGTATTAACAAGATTATTATAAAAATAAGATAAATCTGTGCTACAAAACAATGTATCGTATTTGGTAATAAATGATTTGATTTCTAGCTCTTGAGTGTCGGGTAAAGTATAATATGCAAATAGTTCAAAATAAATTTTAATACATTTGTGCTCATTTATTGTAGTTCTTATCAGATTTATTATTTTCAGTTTATTATCACACAGAAAGGAATCAGGATCAATATACTCCTTTTTCTGCGGGATACTTAGACGATAAGTTACAATTCGGTTTTTAAAAGCTGTAGTTATTAATTCAATATTCTCAATATCAGTTCGGACTAAACATTTAGATTTGTGAGATGTTGTTCTCAAATGATGTGACATTTTATTTTTCGGTATTAAAATATTGCATTTTTCACATTCAATCATCTTTATCTCATTTTTAAATTCTCTATGTTCATATGGTTCAACGAAGTTCGTTTCAGTAACTGTAAAAATAAAACGAAAATTAAAAACTATGAAATATTATTTTATTAAAATATACCTAGATATTAACATAACCATAAAAGAACTTATTAAAACTAAGATACAAAAAGGAGTTTAATACGTGTTATAATAATAAAAAATGATATGGTTATATAATAATATATAATTACTTATAATTTTTCATTAAGTAATTGACATTATTTTGAATAATGTTGTTCAAAATGTTTATTCAAAAATAAGAATTAATGAAGCTAGGTGGGCATTCTTTGAATTCTTTTCTTACTGCAGATATATATTGAGAAAGATGGCGCCAGGCCTCCGTATCTGTATTGCTGCGATTTTTTACAGCAACAACGGCCTGACGCCATCTATTCATTGGGGGAGTATTTTCAATTTCGTTGCAATTATATATTTTTATCTCCACATAGTGGGACCCAACTTTGTGCTCGTTTATCTGACGCGCGTGGCCGTTGGCCACGCGACGGGTGACGCAGCTAGTCAGCTGCGGCTTGTTGTTCGAGGGTTGCGTCTTCTCAATACCTTCTTCCTCGCTGTCGCTGCCGAACAGCTCGACAGCCGTACTTTTTGTGGGCTTCTTAATATTGTTTGAAGATGAAGCGCCGCGGTCGCCTTCCTTTTCTTATC